>JBBGZY010000290.1:0-5470964 GCA_037952925.1 Lithobates clamitans
CGCCATTCTTTAACTCCACTACGCGCCGTAACAAAAAAGGGGCGGAGAACATGAGTTAATTTCGAACGTCAGGGGCGGGCGACGCAGGCGGAGTTTCACACATGCGTAGTGTATAAAGGAGGGCCTTTCGCACGTGTCGTACGTACGTTCTGTGCGTCAAATTAGGGGGCGGAGAACATGAGTTAATTTCGAACGTCAGGGGCGGGCGACGCAGGCGGAGTTTCACACATGCGTAGTGTATAAAGGAGGGCCTTTCACGCGTGTCGTACGTACGTTCTGTGCGTCAAATTAGGGGGCGGAGAACATGAGTTAATTTCGAACGTCAGGGGCGGGCGACGCAGGCGGAGTTTCACACATGCGTAGTGTATAAAGGAGGGCCTTTCGCGCGTGTCGTACGTACGTTCTGTGCGGTCAAATTAGGGGGCGGAGAACATGAGTTAATTTCGAACGTCAGGGGCGGGCGACGCAGGCGGAGTTTCACACATGCGTAGTGTATAAAGGAGGGCCTTTCGCGCGTGTCGTACGTACGTTCTGTGCGTAGGTGATAGTGGACCAGGACGTTCCAAAACGAAGGTAATTTGAGATATATATATTTTTTTTGGGGGGGGTTTATGGTCATGACTTTGTAGCAAGCGGCCTATATGGCTTGATAGATTGATGAGGCCTACATAGGGAGAAGATGATGAGGGGTTAGCAGAAACATATAATAAGTGTTTTTGGTCTTGTGACTTTCTCTTTTCCAGATATAATGAGTCCCCTATTGAAGGATCCAGAGTTCCTTACTTCTTTTATTTCAAAGTATCGAGAGATGAGGAATTTGTGGGAGGTGAAACACCCTCAGTATTATGCCAAGCATGTGAGGAAGTCAACGCTGGAGAGACTTCTGTCCTTTGTCCAGGAGACCATCCCGGGAGCAACAATGGAGACAGTGCTCAAGAAAATTGGGGTCTTGAGGAACATGTATAAAAGGGAGCATAGGAAGATCCAGGAATCAAGGAGATCAGGAGCATCAGCAGATGATGTTTATGTACCCAGGCTGTGGTACTACAATCAACTCCGTTTTCTTGATGACCAGAATGAAGCCAGGGCATCACTTTCAACCCTTCCCTCCACCCTTCCCTCCACCCTTCCCTCCACCCCAGCAGAGGCTGATGAGGAGCAAGCTGGGTCTTCCATCCTGGATGAACCGGATATGACCATCTGGAGTCAGGTAAATTATTTTAACAAATATTTACTGTACTAATATTAATGATGTTAACTGGATGTTATAATTGTCTCAAATAATTTAGCACTCCAAATTGTGTATACATATCAAATGATAGTAGTGACTAAATATGTTTGGCACCTGCTTGAAATAATTAGGGTGTCTGATTAGACTCTTTTATTAAAGAGATGTATTCACATTGAATTTGCTAGTCATGAGAAGCAAACTGTGTGTCATTGATGAACCCAAAAAAAGAAACTAAAACTATTGTCCTTTTTTTATACACAGGATGAGTCCATCCAGGAGGAATGTGGGGAAAGTGGCAGGCAGGAGGAGACCGGGCCCATGGACAGCCTGGAGGAGGCCGGATTCACCATCATCCTGGAGGAGGCTGGGCCCAGTGTCAGGCAGGAGGTGGCTGCTCCCAGTGAGGTGGCTGGGCCAAGTGAGGTGGCTGGGCCAAGTGAGGTGGCTGGGCCAAGTGAGGTGGCTGGGCCCAGTAGGAGCCTCACCCAATCCCAAGTGCCTCCCCTCCACCTTCCCAAAAAAAGGGCCAGGAAGGGGATGGTCACACAGGACGCGTCCCTGCGCCTCATGCAACAGGCCACCCGTTTTTTAACAAGCCCCCCCGAAGCGGAAGAAGCCTATGGCTGCTACTTAGCCAGCAGGCTTCTTCAGATGGGTTGGGAGCAGCGCCTCATTTGTGAGCGCCTATTTGGGGAAACAATCCATAAGGGGCTGCAGGGCACGCTAACCAAAAACACCCAACTACATGAGGCAGCCCCCCCCCCTCCTCCTCCTCCTCCTCCTCCTCCTGCCACAACTGAAACACCAGAGCCACAGCCTCAAAAGAAGGCTACAGGGAAGGCTACAGGGAAGGCTGCAGGGAAGGCTGCAGGGAAGGCTGCAGGGCAGCGTGGAGGAAAGGCTGCAGGGAAGAGAAGAAAGTGATGACCTGGGTTCAGTCTGGTCTGACAGAAGACGCAGGCTGTTGTAGGACCACAGTCTGGGGACATCTAGATCATCTGCTGGTGCTGTTGATCTCTGGGATTCTTGGACCAGATTGTGCTCCCTCTTATATGGACTCCTCAAGATCCCAATTTTCTTGTACACCGACTTTTTCCAGCGTTGACTTCCTCTTTATTTTATTTTGACCATGAATAAATGGATCTTTTTTGAGTTTAGCAAAAGACTTTATGTGTTTTCTTTTAAATCATTGATTTTACACACAATGTTAAATTAACAAGGGACAACAATCTCATTGAGTTTTAAAAAAACACACCAAAAATACATTACTAATGTTAATAATGTTCAAGTGGTAAGTCTTGAAAATAAAAAAATATACATAAACAAAAACGGTGCTTTGGGTTAACTTTATCTAAAAACTAAAAAATAATCACTAGAAAAAAAAAAAAAGAATAATGGGTTCTTTGTGGTAACTTTACAAACCTAAAAAAAAAAAAAAAAAAATAAGGGAAAAAGTATTATTAGTATGGAAACATTGTTTATAAAAAGCATACTATATCATTCATGAGATCAAAGAGAAAAAGAATTCAGAAATCAGTTTGGGAGAACTCTGATTATGAACAGCAAAACACCTTCGTTCTTTAGAGCATTCGTAAAGAAGAAATAAAATGCGCTGCATTCAACGATCACAGATTTTGCAGCGTGATGAATGTGCTACCTACAATACGAACACTAGTTTTACTAGACCGAGTGCTTCCGTTTAGTTTTTGCTTATGAGCATGCGTCATTTTTTTGTCCGTAGGACTAGCATACAGACGAGCGGACTTCGGGGTCCGTCGTAGTTACGACGTAAAGATTTGAAGCATGTTTCAAATCTAAAGTACGTCGGATTTGAGGCTAAAAAAGTACGTTGAAAGTCCGAAGAAGCCCACACACGATCGGATTACCAGCCAGCTTTAGTCCGTCAGCGTCCGTTGGACTTTTGTAGACGAAAAGTCCGACCGTGTGTACGCGGCATAAGTGTCTGGTATTGAAGTGGTACTTTGCATATAATTCATATAATGAATACTATAATTGTATTTTGCCTGAAATTTGTAATGTTACAGCAGCAGTAAATACATTTACTACACTGCAGAAAATAAATATAAATATATACAGTACATATATATATATATATATATATATATATATAATTAAACACACATGCAGGTGGAAGGATCACAAAAATATAATGCAAATGCTTGAGAACATAAGCAAAATGTTTTCCTGCTTCAAAAGTGTGTTAATTATTATTATTATTATTATTATACAGGATTTATATAGCGCCAACAGTTTACGCAGCGCTTTACAACATTAGGGAGGACAGTACAAGTACAATACAATTCAATACAGAAGGAATCAGAGGGCCCTGCTCGTTAGAGCTTACAATCTAGGAGGGAGGGTCAAATTATACCAAAGGGTAATAGCTGTGGGGGATGAGCTAATGGAGAAAATAGTGCAGTTGTTAGATGGAGGCAGGATAGGCTTCTCTGAAGAGGAAAGTTTTCAGGGATCGCCTAAAAGTGGATTAATTTGGAGACAGTCTGACAGATTGGGGTAGGGAATTCCAGAGGATGGGCGAGGCCCGGGAGAAGTCCTGGAGGTGGATATGGAAGGAGGTGATGAGGGAGCTAGAGAGCAGGAGGTCCTGGGAGGAACGGAGAGGGCGATTAGGTTGGTATTTTAAGACTAGGCTAGCGATGTAGCTGGGGGCAGAGCTGTGGATGGCTTTGTAACTTATTGTTAGTATTTTGGATTTAATTCATTGGGTGAGTGTCAGCCAATGGAGGGACTTGCAGAGAGGGGTAGCAGACACTGAGCGGTTTGTAAGGTGGATGAGTCTGGCAGCAGCATTGGACTAGATATTAAGTATGGTGCTGCGCTAATCCCAAAAAACTAAAATAAAAATCGTGCTGTGATGCTCCCAATCTCATATAGAACTAGCCTTATGGGGGCGTGGAGAGCACTAGGAGTGGACTGACATGAAAAGAAACGCAAAATGCAGAGTCCAATGGGGTGTGTATACTCTCGGGAGACTTTTGATTATCTAGCACGTCCTGAGATTTGCTCGGACGTGCAGAACATTACTGGCTCACACTGTAAGTTTTGTATTTCTATTATTGCCTTACGGGGTGTTATCATTTTTTAGGCTCACTTGTTCTAAAACGCACTGCACAATATTGGTCAACACTTATGTTTTGTACTTGTACTACTACTATATTGGATGCATTTATTTTCTAAGTCTATGTGCACTAGTTGATTTAGGGATATAACTCCCGAGAGTATACACACCCCATTGCACTCTGCATTTTGCGTTTCTTTTCATGTCAGTCCACTCTTAGTGCACTCCACACCCCCATAAGGCTAGTTTTATACTCGTTGAGATTGGGAGCATCACAGCACGATTTTTATTTTAGTTTTTTGCGATTAGCGCAGCACCATACTTAATATCTAGTCCATTGTTGTAATAGGGGTTAGTTAGGACCCTATTCGGTGCAAGCAGCTTTTCCTGTGTTAATTTACTTCTTACATGGTAGCGCCGGAATAAACACTCTAGACTAGCAGGAAATTCATGATGGACTGAAGGGGGGATAGTCTATTTAAAAGTAAGCCAATGAGGAGGGAGTTGCAGTAGTCGAGGCGGGAGATGACCAGGGAGTGAATCAGGAGCTTTGTGGTTTCATTGGTTAGAAAGGGACGTAGTTTAGAGATGTTGCGGAGGTTGAGGCGGCAAGCTTTGGAAAGTGATTGGATGTGGGGCCGAAAGGAGAGTTCAGAATCCAGGATAACACCTAGCACCCTGACATGTGGGGACGGGTGGATGGTTGTGCCATTGCTCTTGACAGACAAGTCAGGGGAAGAGGCACGTGGGGGAGGAAATATTATAAGCTCAGTTTTGGACAAGTTGAGTTTGAGGAAGAAGTGTGACATCCATACAGATATGTCAGTTAGTAAGTTAGTGATGCGTGAGGAGACTGATGGATTGAGTTGAGGGGTGGAGAGATAGATTTGTGTGTTGTCAGCATAGAAATGATATTGAAAGCCGTGAGAGGCTATCAGCTGACCCAGGGAAGAGGTGTAGATTGAAAATAAAAGAGCTCCAAGAACAGAACCTTGGGGGACCCCGACAGAGAAGGGAAGAGGAGTGGAGGAAGTAGAATCAGAAGTAGGAGTGTTAATTTGAATGTTATATATTTTGACATTAGGATTACATGAGATTGGACAATGGACAATTACTGGCAAAATAATACATCACACTGGTGCTAATCCCATTTAGACCTAGGGACATGTATTTTTTTATATTTGAATCTTTGTTACTGAAAGAAGATGAAAATTCTGCAAATTCAGAATATTTTCATGTAGCTCTTTGTCTCAACTAAAATATCCTAAGAATGAATAAATAATAGTGTTTGCTATTAAATTTTATCCCGCTACTAGAATCCTAACCTGTTACAAATCTAGTAGGAATCCTTACTGCTTGTGGCTGTTATTGCATCTATGCCATCAACACTAATTACATATTGATCTGTTACCTTGGTGAACAAATTGACCTATATTTCAGCCAAACTACTATGTAAGTCCATAGTACAATCACACATAACACAAATAGTGTACTACACCTGCTGTAACTGAGTGTTAAAAAGCAATGTGGACACTCTTAGGTTATGTTAGAGAAACGTTGTTAATCATTGTAACATTGTACAAGTATACCTGATTGAATTTCTGTTACAATTCCTATTTGATTTTGTTGTAGCTAAGGCAAGAATTATTGTTTTGTAGGTCCAGCTAAAGTACTCAATCCATGTATTATGTTATTGCTGTCTCTTTTTTAAAATAAAATCCACGTATTTGTTGGACCTTTCCAATAGTACGAGGCTTCAAGACCAGTGTATAGCAGATGCTTCAACAATTATCAGTCAGACTCTTTCAAAGGTGTTTACCTTAGCTTTACTAAAAATATAGAAATATTCCATTATAAATAATAGGATTTTATAGGTTTTAAATAAATAGAACATATAGTAAATGCTTAAAATATACTTTATTACAATATTTATTGATCATTTTTAGGGTTCATAGATGCTTGTAACAAATCCCCCGTACATAGGTCTGTGAAATAAACTGTACCATCAGGTAAACCTATTTCACCTATGCCATTACAAAATATAATTGTTGGTGGAATTATACCAAGTAGTCTGTTTAATGCGATTCTCAATGAGCTTCTTCAAGATTAAATTCTAATTGGCAAGAACCTAATGTGCAAAACCAGACATATGTAAGGTACCAACAACAATTTGATTGCAATCTTGGTGTTAACCTTTATGAGAACCTAGAAAAGCCTCAATCAGGTGTTATGCCCACTCAAGGAGAATGCATGGTGTCAAAGATCATGAGGTTCAGACAACCACAGTCATTGCCCAGGCAGGGGCATATATGGACTGCAGCAGTGGCAGATAAGCACCAAGTACCCCCTTTACAACATGAAACATGTGTAAGCAAAAAAGAGACATTTCCTGCATAATAAATGTGGGCAACACTGTTCCCTACAACCACTTACATTTAAAATCAAAATGAATAACCTGAGGAGGGGGACACGGGAGGAATTGCACAGAGGGGTGCTTACAAAATCCTCCAGAGCTGTGGGAGATAATCAGAGTGTCAAATCAAATCAAACAGAGCTACTGAAAGAGTACACAGTAAATGAAATACAGGGCTGAAAAACTAAATCTAGTTGCAGCTTCCAAAATATACTGTTTGACATTTTCACTTAGGGGTGTACTCACTTTTGTTGCCAGCAGTTTAGACATTAATGGCTGTGTGTTGAGTTAGTTTTAGGGGACAGCAAATTTACACTGTTATGCAAGCTGTACACTCACTACTTTATATTATAAAGTGTCATTTATTCAGTGTTGTCACATGAAAAGAGATAATAAAATATTTAAACAAATGTGAGGGGTGTACTCACTTTTGTGAGATACTGTATGTAACCATACCTCAAAGTTGTAAATATTCAGGAAGCAGAGATCGAGCGAGCGCTGGGGGGGGGGGGGGGGGTTGGCTTGTTGCCTGGAGGGGTCCCCCCCCCCCCCCAAGAAAATTGAGCACCAGCTGCCAGTGTTATAGACTTTGCACATTCTTTGAAAACAGCATAGCAGGGCCTTTGCTTACACGAGAAACTGAAAAATTGCAACCATCTCCTTAAGACAAACTCTGCTATAACATAAAATGCAGGTTTCCATTTTTGTTCCTTTTGTTTCTCTTTAAGGGCAACATTTTCCTATCACTAGATTTGAATCCAGTTATATGCACAGGGCGCAACTATTGAACCAATAACAGCACAAAAACATGTTTAGCTTTAATGAGGTTGTAGCTTCTTTGTGAGATGGTATCCTGTATTGTCATAATATTGGTTCAGTGATTGCAATTGCTGGCACATTCACTGTTGACAGCAATACACTGTGCTTAAATCGCTTGAAGCACACATTTCACCCCATGCAGGTCGCTCTGTTTTACAGGGATGTTGATAAGCAGCATTAGGTTTATTCCATCTTTAACGCAATCCATGTTCTGTCTTTTTGAAAGATTTTAAAGCTTGACCACTGGGGAAAAATTGTCTAGTCCTGTAGTTAAAAATATCACTTTGATGGGCAGTTCTGTTATTTTCTTTCCAATAAAACTCCATGCCTTTAGACCCAAGGGCATGGTAAACGGATTCCAAATGTCCTATTGATTGTGCCATATGTTAGTACTAATTATATTAGAATCTAATGTAAAATACAGCTTTCTGAGCACGGAAAGCTAAAGGATACACTTCAAAGGCAACTCTACAGTAATCATCAGAAGGCAAAATTGCTAACTATATGGCATACAAGCATATGTTCACATCTTTCTATTAATCCCCATCTCTCTCCTCTCTCTCACTTCATGCATTACATTTTTGGTATGGGAAAACATTGCTCTGTGATATTACAAATGGTTTTTGCTGCAGGTTTTTGATTAGGGCAGATTTGGCACAGTAATTTTTTAGTCTTCTGGAGGAGAATAGCACTAGCATACCGTGCAAGCTATATGAAGACATTTTGAAGTTTTACTGTTTTAGGTCAGTGTTCTTTTCTTTTTCTGAAGTTTACCAATTTTACCAAGTTTATCAATTTATTTGATCTTTTGTAAAAAATCTTTAATTTACCAATAACATTTTTAAAGCTGATCTATTAGGTAAAAAAAAGTTACCCGTAATGAGGTGTATCTCATGGTCAGGATTGCTCCTGATTCTTGTAAATTTACACTCTCATTCGACCAGATAGTATAGCTCATGCCATAACTGCAGCCCTCTGCTATAAAAGCTCCAAAAGTTGTGTCTCTTATATACAGAAGCCACAGTGTCATTAAGCTCCTCCTCCTCTCCCCTTGTCCATTCACAGAATACAAGAAAGGGGGGGGGGGCAGAAAGTTTTCTCATCATCATCATCACCATCAGCTTGATCCTGGAAAAAATGTCTATTGTAAAAATCAAATTACTCTTTCAAATATACTTGTACAGGGAAATAGGGGTAAGAAATAATTAGCTGTCTTTTGGTTGTCTTATAAAATATGTTCTTATAAGAACAGCAAAAGCAAAAAAAACGCTTGCACAGTGTAGCAGTAATTACTTATACAACTGCCTGACCCTCACTAAACAAGCAAAAACCCCACAACCAACACCATGCATGACTACATTAAGCCCAAATACTTCTGAAATTTTTCTTTATACAGATACTAAAGCAGACCTTACTCTAAAATAGCAAGGTTCATTTGTTTAGTGTGTCCCCTTACCCTTGCTAAAAGCTGAGGGGGTAAAAAAGTTATATAATATAGTTACTTTTCCCCAGGTTTCTGTCCACAGCACCTAGGCGAGGGTGACATCATCATCCTTCCAGCAGGATCCTGGGAAATGTTAAGTAGTGCTGATCTCTTGAAAAGACAGTTCTGTACTGTGCTAAAGCATATTCTCGCTAAATTGTGGCTACTCAGCATATCCTTTTATTGACAGTGTGGTCGGGGGAAAGGTAAGTCTATATTTTTTTCAGTTTAATTAACTAACAGCTATTAATCAAAGTGCTACTGCGCTTAGGAGGAACCCCTCACAAATATATAAAAAAAGTGTGAAAAGAATGAAAAAAATATTTTTTCGCAAAAAGACAAAGTAAAGCTGCTACCATAAAATTATACATTTTAATAATATAAAAAAAACAACGAGGTTTCCTCAAGGCAGCGCTATCCTATAAACATAACAAAGGTACTATTATTATGTACAAAACCCAATGATCAGTGAAAATGAACAGTTCACCTTATAGTGCAAAATCAGAAAAATAAATACTAATAGTAAATCAAAGTCCTTAAATTCAAATAACTTCAGTAAAAAAAAAAATCCCTGTATGGGTCATATGAATTAATAAACAGTTCAAAATCCAAGGTGTTTCTTTTTTTCCAAATCCGCTTCAACACAGTGACTAAGTGAAATCCACTCCCCTTATGGTTCAGCATTCACCAACTACTTTTGCCATCATTTTACTGATTTTCCAAAACAGGCTTTGGAAACTCCTTTCTAGAAAAACAAGTTCTCATCAGAGTCCCCATGCCACCATAAGTTGATAGGTTCACTCATGCTCATAAGGAAGAAGCAGCCCACATAGCGTAATTCTGTTCAAAATTATTTATTTAAATAAAATCCCCAATAAAATACTCACAGAACTGCATCAGTAATACTGCTCATCAAATCAAACTAGCGATAAGCCAGCAGGCCACTCTGGATAGTGTGGAAACAAACACTGTGTCTCACCACACTCGCGGTCCTCCCATCCATGTCACCTCCTGCCGCCGTGTTGATGTCACTTCCAGATGCTGTATGGTCCCACGTTGACGCGTTTCATCATTACAATTTTATCTGAGGGTTTAATTAAGTGTTTGGGAAGTGGAAGGAGGACCACACTAAATAAGCTGACCTTGCTTGGAGTGCAAGGTCCATTTTAAAGTCCACCAATTTCTCCAGCTTTGCTTTAGGAAGTATAGGATCCTGAATGTGTTATTATATAAGCTTCTTGTAATCCTCTGTACTAATTAGTGAATTGATGAACACAACTGGCCAATTGGCGCTTTAACAATGTTTTGATTTCACTCACCCCAACACATTTTGGCTGTTATATCATTTTTCTTTATAATTACAATATTTATATCTTATTTAAGTGATAAAAAATCCTTCAATGCAGGTAACCAATGTGTCTAAAAAGTTATAGCCAAGCTAACATTTTATTTACCTTTTCTGTTGTTTTACATTAATTGAATTACATGTTCCTGATCGTGTAAAAGTGCCTGCAGGCTCCTAGACTGAATTGACCGTTCAACTCTACATTCATTTATCCATCTCTTGACTAAACATTTGTGAAACCATTATTCCCTCTTTTTTTAAAACATCCAAATCCAAGTGACATTATCCGCTCTTTATAAAGATGCTAGTGTAGCATTTAGTAATGTTCTTATTAAAAATAAATGTTGTGGATGGACTCGTGAACTGTTTTCCTTTTTAACAGAATACTGTAAAAATCGAATTTGTCAGCGGCTTCTGTGGATACATCAGGGAATCTTCTCTGAGAGATTTCATGCATCATACTCTGTTGCAGTGATGTGTTAATTAGTTAATCTTGTCTCTGTAACTGTTTTTTTCTCTTTTTTTAATTATGTAGAGTGGAAAATAAATACTAATAATCATAAATAAACATTAACAGGCTTTAATTAAGTAGTTGTAAGGTTTGCAAGATCCGAGATTCAATAATCTCTAAGTGCTAACTGGAAGCTACAGCTATGACTAGGGAAAATTGCTATTGCATAATCCCCTAAAAAAACAAAGTACAATGGCAGGTACATCTGCTGTGCGCCAAGTTATTAGGCAAATTACCCAAATGTTTTGCCTATTTTCAAAAGAAACCAAAGCTGCCCCCTAGAAGCAATGTAAAGTACAGCATCGCCCCCCTAACGCTATATTTATCATGGACTGCAGATGTTCTATGGGTGGATCAGTGTATGCTGAATGTGCAGGAGAGCTGCAAGGAACTATCAGGATAAACATTGCCAGGATCTAGGCAGGCCATAGCAATGTGGAGAGCTGTTTTTATGTAGGCTTTGCTGATAAATGCTTCACTAGTCAATTTTTGCATAGGTGTCTATCTATTTGCTGCAGAGAGTTCCTTAATCTGCAGTTCTCTAAGCCAGGATTTCTTTGTAGTGTTTCATGTATTAACATGTTAGGAAATTTTGTGTGGGCCTCTATAAACATTTCTTCTGATAAATAATTGAGAGCAAACTTCTCTTCTTGGATCGTTGATATATACGATGGCTGTGATCAAGCAGATGTTATATGCTCCTTGTGTCTCTCTCGTAGTTTAGTCAGTGGCATCTTGAGTGGTGATTATTTTATAAATACTCATATTTGTGTCTCTAGTCCTCTGATACACACTTTTTTTAATCCAACTATTCTGCTGCTTAAGATTTTTTTGTAGACCATTATTGGGCTAAAATTTGTGTAGTAGGTGATGATGGCACAATACTTTAATTAGAGCATACTAGAATTTACAGTGGCAGTTGGGGGACAAAAAGTAGACAACTCAACATACAGCACTCATCTACCCCACACCAACTTTTTCTTCCCAGTGGACCTGATCTCTGAAAGTGGAGATTTTTTTTTATCTTCAGGGAATGTCTAGTGCCTTAGCAGTTCCTTAAACAAATAACAAATTCCTACTAAAAATAACAGTGCACTTCCAGTGCTAGAGCCTAATAGCTGTATAGGTTCACTTTGAAAGCATGTAACACACAGTGCCTTCATAGCTGAATTCCAGGAATTCAGCCACTTTGTAAAAAGTGCAGGCACAATATGAGCTATGTCCAATGAGGTGCATGCCACCTCCTGGACTTATCTCTGTTATTTATATCTGACAGGTCTATTGAGGTCCCAGAGCAGACACCGGAACTGTGAGAGGAAAGAAGCAGACACAGTAGCTATGCCCATCCCTCCCCTCCATTACAGAAACCTTTGTATTTTGTGAATGAGTTCACATAATTCAAAGGCATCTGTGATTCAGCAGGAGCAGGGGAGAAGCAGGCAAAGCAGCTGCATCGACTCTACTGTTAAAGATTCAGAGACCAGAAGGTCCAGCATTGTGCTCCAGGAACTGCAGTGATAGCTGTATTCCTGGGAGTTCTATAAACCTGTCAGATGTAAATAATAGAAATAAGACCAGTAGGTGTCATGCACCTCCTTGGGCTTAACTCATCGTATGCCTTCACTTTTTATGCTGCTTTTTACTCTGCTTTAAGTACTAGTTTCATGGGATCTGATATGAGATTTGGTAATGTCACAATATCGCCTGTCTCTGTTCTGCTCGCTGGATAGAAAGCTATACCCGAGGACCTGTAGCACAAGGTTCCTGCTTCTGCTTCCTTCATTCTTTGCATCTGTACTTTCTAAACTGAGGAAATATTTCCCCACCAGTTATCTGGAGGGCAGCACTGACATTAGACAGTAAAGCCCTGCTCCTCAATCAAAATAGCTGCCACCACACAGAGTGGTACAAAGCATGTAAAGTCTCTAATAGAGAAAAGATTGGTTGCAGGGAGGTCTACCATCAGTACTGGTGATTAATCCTTTGTCCCGTGCTTGCCTTTTTTGGCACAGCTTCCAAAACGCAGGTCTTTGCAGTGCCACCTGTTATGCTATCTAAAAATATTACCTGGGCTAGCAGTTCTGGCATTTGTCTAGTCCTGTTTGTAGTGCCTAGCTAAACCGCTTACTTAGTTTGCAAGAACACATCCATCTACTGTATATGCAGACAGGAGATGTTCATCCCTCACTCTCTCTTGGCATTTGTGATTAATGGCAATTGTTTGGTAAAATAAGATAAAGCTGATAAATGATGCAGCCACTCAATTCACGTATTTCTAGTCTACTTTTCCATGATTTATCCACATTGGCCTCTGACAAGCAGCCTTTGCATCTTAAGTATATTTACCTTCCATTAAATTAAATTATGACAGCTTTTATAAGAATGGGGGATTACTGGAATACATTTAAAAAATAAATTACAATTAGAATGATAAGAATATTTGGCATTGTACTTAGCTTCCTTTCTTGAATTTCCTTTTCTTCTGATCTTTTATTGTGCATTGAATGCATGGATAAATAATGGCATTTAGAAGGAAAACTGTCCTTTAAAGAAAAGCGCACTTTTATTGCACATATTATTTTCAGCCTCATCCACCCTCCCAACCCCCCTAGCATTCTTGTAATATAATGTACTTACCTAAAGTGCGGCTTTATCACCGTGCAGCGTTCCCAACACTCAACAGTCACTCTTCAAAGCACCTCAGTTTTGCACTGCCCCATCAATATGTACTGCCCAAATACTATTCATTTTAATGGTAAGTCGGTCGGGAGCTCCTAAACCTGTTGATGAAATTCTAAATAAAGTACTAAAGTATCCTGCTCCTTTGAAATTTCTTGGCACTGCAGTTAAAAATGAACATAAATTTTACCCCTCTAACTATTAAAAAATTGGATATGTTTCACAAACTTTAAATTTTAAAAGAATTTCTACTAGCTTATGGCCAGCTTTAATAAAGTTTTTGGCCTAACTTGTTTTACACCACAATGAGTTTGTATAAAAAGATTTAGCTAATTAGTTTGACTTTACCTTACCTTCTTGAAGGTTATCTAAGGGACAAGGATGATTGGGTTAACAAAGATAAAGCGGCTAGTAACTATTTGAAAAGTTTCAGAAAAATCTACATAACTTTACACATTTACCCTTCGATGTAACATTAAACATCACTCAGGTGCATATGGAATATAGAATATATTGAATTATAATTTTTATTTGTAACTTAACAGGTGGACTGATGTCGACATTAAAGCTTTTCCCCCTATGAAGTTAACATCAAAGTGTCAGTTTTGAGATGTACATCAAAGAGTTGTCAACTTTTTGTATTAACACTGAGTATAATTGAAGAATGCAAGATGAAACTTTGCTGTCAGCATATGTGAAGTGTAAATAGGAGACCATTGTAAAGGTCAATATATGGATTTAAATAGAACTAGAGGAACCTTGATGAAGATTTTGAATTAAAGCAAATTCAGGATCCCTTTGTAGTCTATTATTCAAAGTTTAGTAGAAGGTCTCCGATGGTGCATGATTTCTGTAAATGTTATATATGCAAACTATGATATTTAGAGTTAGAGTTATTTTAAGTCAGATGTCAGTCTTGGGCAGTAATGAAACTGTTGGAGTTCCTCCCCAAAAGCAAATTAAAGGTTTTCCACATTTTATATACGTGATTTTGATTTATAAGTGTATGGATCTATTATGTTACAATCTTTAATATGCTTTCTGTTCAGAAGAAATAATACCACAAAGTGCAGCGCAACCCAATCCTACTGTGTAAGTTTCAACTAAACAATCACATAGCTGAATTTACCATTATAATATACCTCAGCGTACCTCACCACACAAATTTATATACATATTTTATATATAAATGTAATATGTCGTTCTGCAAAAATACTAAAGGTTGTAATTATATACACACTCAATAATAAAGTCCTCAAAAAAGTCTGCATTTTTATTGAATATCGACTCCACTGTGTGCTTGTGACTACTCTTATGCAGTGATTCCTACATGAATTCCACCATCTTTCACTCACCTAAACAAATTGACATATAATGTGGAAAGGGTACAGTGTGCTTTCCTCTTTAATGGGTCTCAGCCATCTCCTTTGGTTGTCTCCAGATTTTTCATCAGACTAGCTACTCTCCCTGGAGCTCGTTATTAGGCACAGCATTACAAAACAACACCCCTCTTGCAGCTCCTAGGCTCAAAAAGAATAAAAGACCATCATTGTGTTTTACATCTTAAAATATACACTTATTAAAATAATAAAAAAACTGTACTCACAAGAATAGTGCACTATAATACCAGTGCACAAGAATGTGTTCACGTTAAAAAGTACATTGCCCCCTTAAGACCTGGGAATCGGCATCATCCCAGTAAACCTCTCTATTCAGCTACTTCCGACTTTTCGTAATGATGTTACGAGCTCCACCCAATGCGTTTTGCCACTACACTATGTGACTTCCTCACGTGTAACAGGAGCCATGTCATCCAGACCACTATTATATACGGACCGGTCTAACATGCAGGTTTCCCTGCATCCAATTCGCATAGCAGGAGATTGTGACCGGCTCTCCATGGAGCTGGTTCACACATCTCCGCAGCGGCTCCGGTGCGAATTGCACCGGAGCCCTGTGTGTCTTTTGGTTCATTTCAGGATCGAATTCAGCCAAAAATCAGGGCTGAAATCGGACCTGAAACGGTGAATGGAGACGCACCGGACTCCTGCTGTGAGCCGCTGCGTTCTCCAATGTAAACCCAGCCTTAATCCTATTATATGTTCAACCATGCATGCCCCAATAAATAAATAATAATTATCAACTACATCAATAATTTACCTAAAACACAAAAATATAATTAAAATGTTATACATATATAATAAAAATAATGAATGCTAATTTTGGAGAACACATATAGTATATGGTTATAAATATTCCAGTTTAGATTTGCCCAATAATTGTGATAAAGTATCACATATCAGTGTCTGTAGCAATAAGGGACATTTTGAAAGTTTGTTTGGAATAATTTAGGTATGCTTGCACAGAGAATTATCTAGAAAATTGTTTCTATTCTAGATTAATATATGCGAACATTAATTTACCATAAGCCAATGTAGGACCCTTTTGTTTAACTGTATAAAATGTCCAAATTGTTATAAAGTTAAAACAGCACTGCTGTAGTGTTGCACTAAATACCGTCACATTCCATCAAAGCAATAAAAAAATATTGACTCTGCAATGCCTTGGAAGGTGTTCTATGGCCTTATAGAATTACACGGAACACAGACTGTGTTACACTGAGTCAAGTTTATGGATTTAGCACAAGGAAGTGGTTTGCTAGACAGTATTAGTATCTTGTTGATTGGAATTGAAAATGTAGAACATGTACAGTATACATTAAAGTATATTTAGAGTCAATTTATTTTATGTAGAGTAATGAATGAGTAAAACCCCTGGCATTGTTTGCTTTTCTGCCTGTGCCCACTTGGGGTGATGTTCCTTCACTTCTCATCCTAAGACACAACAGAAGGTGGGAGGAGATCTCTCCAAAGTAAGGGAGATCCTCTCTTAGACAGTTGTCACAGGAACAGGTATCCCCATTGGAACATTTCTCCTCTATTCCTGTTTTGATGACAACTCAGAATTTCAGATTTTACTATAAAAAAATGCATTTTCAGTTATGAATTCAATAAATGTTTTCATTTCAGTGAAACTCTTATGCGGTTTGTAAACAGGGTTGGTATTCATTCCTTTGCTGCTGGAAATGGCACTGAATAGTTGGCAACCCTTCCTTCTCCCATTTCACATCCTAGCCATTCCTGCTAATAAGAACACTGGACATACCGTGCACCTTTGTATTCTCAAGCCAGCCATACATGGATTGAAATTTGTCCAGTTCAGCAGGCACTGTGGTTTTACAGAAGTTGATCTAACAATGGACATCTGTACATTCACCCTGTCAAATTTTCCCTGCTCGATCATCTCTGAAGGCTATAGCCTGCATCAGTAATCAGTGTGTTCTGTCAGTGGAGAAGTCTCCCAGCTGTCAGAATACAATAGCTCAGTGGGAGGATTCCCACATCCACATTGAATCTGTGGATGGGGGAATCAAGTCAGTTTCTCTCATTCAACTCTCTGGTTAACAACTTAAAGTGGAGTTCCACCCAAAAATGGAACTTCCACTTTTTGGAGTCATCCCCCCCTCCGGTGTCACATTTAGTACCTTTCAGGGGGGAGGAGGGAGCAGATACCTGTCTAATACAGGTGTTTGCTCCCACTTCCTGGCATAGATCACCGCAGAGCTTGCGGTGACCTACGCCACTTCCGGCGCCTACGCTCTCCTCCACCGCTGTGTTCTGTGAGACACAGAACACAGCAGGGACCAGAGAGGATGCGCAGCACGACTCGCGCATGCGCAGTAGGGAACCAGGAAGTGAAGCCACACGGCTTCACTTCCTTATTCCCTTACCCAGGATGGCGGCGGCAGCAGCCGAGAGCCGAAAGACGGATCGGCTTCGGCTGCCGACACCGCGGGCTCCCTGGACAGGTAAGTGTCCATGTATTAAAAGTCAGCAGCTGCAGTATTTGTAGCTCCTGGCTTTTAATATTTTTTTTTTTGCGAACCTCCGCTTTAAGGACTGAGCCTCTTTTTGAGATCTGTTGTTTACAAGTCAAAATCATTTTTTTTGCTAGAAAATTACTTAGAACCACCAAACGTCATGTTTTTTTTTTTTTCAGATACCTTAGAGAATAAAATGGCGGTCGTTGCAATACTTTATGCCACACGGTATTTGCGCAGCGGTCTTAAAAGCGCAATTTTTTGGGAAAAAATTACACTTTTTGAATTAAAAAATAAGACAACAGTAAAAGTTAGCCCAATTTTTTATTATATTTTAAAAGATAATGTTAAGCAGAGTAAATTGATACCCAACATGTCATACTTCTAAATTGCGTCCGCTCGTGGAATGTCGACAAACTTTGACCCTCTCAAATCTCCACAGGTTATCAGTTTTACCTCACATGTGTGGTTTGAACACCGTTTTCATATGTGGGTGCGACTTAAGTATGCGTTCACTTCTATGCACGAGCTCGGCGGGACTGCGCGCTTTAAAAAAAATGTTTTTTTCTTATTTATTTTACTTTTAATTTTTTATTTTTACAGAAAAAAAGCATGCCAGGACCTCTTTAATGTGAGATCTGGGGTCAAAAAGACCTCAGATCTCATATTTACACTTAGATGCAATTAAAAAAATAAAATAAAAAATGTCCCCTTTAAGACCACTGGGCGGAAGTGACGTTTGACATCACTTCTGTCATCCAATGGTATGGAGCTGAGTGGGGGGCCATCTTTCCCTCACTCGACTTCATGTCTCTCAGAGGAAAGGACCAGTCATCTCAGCCGCTACCGACGGCTCCAGTAAGCGGCGGGGACCACCAGGGAGTGGCGGGAGGGGGGCCCTCTCCCACCCCGATAAACGTGATCTTGCGGTGAGACCACTTTTATCTGAAAGCGGACCGCCCGCTATTTAAAAAGCTATCTGCTGCCATAACCCTGATATTTAACGCCAAACAGCCGCCGTATAATGATGGCGGGTGGTTTGCAAGTGGTTAAAGAGGGAAAACTGACCCATCTATGGGCTTCTTTATACTTTTTATCTGGATTATAGCAAACTGCAGCTAGGCATAAGGTCCCATCTGAGACAAAAGCAGCTTATACAGTGAGTATAGAAAAGAATCACCCCCCCTTTAAAAATAATCACATTTTGTTGCTTTGCAGTCTGAAATTAAGACAGACACAGTTTTTGTTTTATACAGCTGTATTTACTATTGCAACTTATAACATCCAAGTGAAAGATATAACACCAACATGTCAGAAAAAAATCAAAAACAGAATCACTGAATTGTAAAAAGGATCACCCACCTTATGTCAGTATTTTGTTGGACCACATTTTGCTTTAATGAAAGCTTTTCGCCTGTTGGGTTATGTCTCTACTAACGTTGCACATCTAGACTGCAATTTTTGCCCACTCTTCCTTGCAGAACTGCTCAAGTTCAGTTTGTGGACTGCAGTCTTCAAATTATTCCACAGATTTTCAATGGGGTTTATGTCTGGGCTCTGACTAGGCCAACTTTTTCTCCTTCAACCACTGGGTGGTAATTTTTGCTGTGTGCTTTGGGTTATTGTTATGTTTGAAGGTAAACTTTCTTGCCATTGACAACTTTCTGGCAGAGGGCAGCAGATTTTCCTCAATTATTTGATAGTATTTTGCCCCATTAATTTCTCTTCTATCCTGGCAAGTGCCCCCCCTGTTGCAGAACCCCCCCCCCATAACAGGATATTACCACCTCCATGCTTTACTGTAGGAAAAGTTTTATTTGGATGGTGAGCTGTATTGGACCGCCAGACATATCGTTTGGTTTTGAGGCAAAATAATTAAATTCTATGTACACACGAGCGGACTTTACGGCAGACTTTGCCCAGCGGACGGGATTTCGTCAGACAATTCGTTCGTGTGTGGGTTCCAGCGGACTTTGTTTTCTCAAAAGTTGGACGGACTTAGATTTGAAACATGTTTTAAATCAATCCGTCGAAATCGAGTCCGGTCAAAAAGTCCGCTCGTCTGTATGCTAGTTCCACGGACAAAAAGCCACGCTAGGGCAGCTATTGGCTACTGGCTATGAACTTCCTTGTTTTAGTCCGGTCGTACGTCATCACGTACGAATTCAACGGACTTTGGTGGATTGTGTGTAGGCAAGTCCGTTCATTCAGAAAGTTCGTCGTACAGTCCGGCGAAAAGTCCGCCGGGCAAAGTCTGCCGTAAAGTCCGACCGTGTGTACGCGGCATTAGTCTCATCTGACCACCTTGAATGCACCTTGAAGATTCTGAGGCCACATGGAAAAAGATGTTATGGTCAGATGAGACTAATATTGAATTATTTGGCCTGAATATGTCCTGAATGCAGTAGTTTTGTTAAACTTTCAGAAAGTGCACCACACCCGCAAGAATGTACGGAAATTGATAATCCTGATTGTTTTTTTAAAATTTGAATTATGCTATTCAAAAAAAAAAATCAAAATTCTGAACCATTTAATTTCATTGTGGTCCATGAGTGGTTACAACATCACTTAAGTGGCCCTCGCTCTTCAACAGGTTGGGCACCCCTGCTCTAATATATTGATTCACAAACAAATAATGCAGTACGTTGGAAGTTTATTTATTTATTACAGGTATTTAAATAGCAATGACAATTTAGACAGCATTTTTCATATATACGGTATATTGCACATTCACATCAGTCCCTGTCTTCAAGAAGCTTACAATCTAGGGTTCCTAACTCACATTCATACATACACATACGAGGGCCAATTTTAGACAGGAGCCAATTAACCTACCAGAATGACTTTGAAGTGATGGAGTACTGAAAGGAAACCCATAGGCACAAGGAAGAGCATGCAAACTCCAGGCAGGTAGTTGCTGTGGTTTGAACTGACAACCATAATGCTGCCAGGCAGAAGTGCTAACCACTTAGCCACTGTGTTATTATTATATACCTCAAACACTGACTGTATGCTGCAATAGTGTTGGCAGTTTAAGATGAGTGAACCTTTCAAGAAATATTCCAAGCATATAGGTATCATCTTGTTTTATTGTTTTCCTAGAAGACCTTTCATGTTTTCCATGGACATAAAAGATGCATCTAGCAAAGGGAATCCAAGATCACACATTCTCCGTTATAACCTTTTGTGTTCATCTTAATATTCATCGTGCTTACAAACCCATATTAATCTTATATACATTGCCATCTCTTAATGTCTTTGATCAAAGTGTCTTTGCATACCATACTTTATTCTATGAATTTAATTACCCTTTGTGGCCTGCCATACCCATATTCATAGCTATAAATTAGACTCAAAACTTCTCTTTAACATGCTGCCACCTTACTTTGTTCTTGCTCATTTTGTTCTACGCAGTTTTCATCTTGATTATATGCCAGCTAAATAGGAATCAAAGCAATCTGGGTTTTTTCGCTCCTGATTTTTGGATATGAAAGTATTGCATGCTACAGCAGTATTCAATGTCATAAGATAAATTTTATAGGAATACCAACAAACACATAAAGAGCTCTGACACCCACAATCCCAGTCATAATTTAGCCTGCTGCTACATGTATACTTAATAATTTTAAGTATACATGTCGTGTAGGAAAAGCTCTAACACCGCAATGTGAGTACTCAGTGGTGCTTGTACATACCTTTAGTAGCTCCTTTCTGCAGTCTAGGAGGCTGCTGTAATCTGTAAAATTCAACATTTTCAACTATTGTCAAGTGCCTACCCTACATCCTCCAAACTCCCACTTTTTCCTGTGGGCCAACAAGGATGCCCCTCATAATGAAGGTCCAGTTGTAACTAGATGGAGTGGATGTGACTAGCACTATGACTTTACACTATAAGAAAGAGTCAAACTTTACAGATTACAGCAGCCTAGGATCGAGGGATCCTTGGCTTCAGAGGAGACGTATATGAGGCTAATTTTTGAGCCAGCATTGTGGTGCTGGAGGCTGTTTACTGACATTAGGGCACTGAAAGGCATACTTTAATCTGGAACAGTCAAATTCCAGAGTGAGGAAGCCAATGTAGCTGAAATATTACATCTGATGCCTAATGTGTTTGGAGAATTTGGTATCATCGCCAGCAAAGGTACATGTGATGCTAAAACTGCAGCATAGCAACAGATGCAGTAAATCCTTAATTTTGCCAACCCCATCTCCTGCCTGCACACTGCTATGAAGCATCCCTACACAGATCCCACCTCCTGTTATGCAACTATGTAGGTCCTCATCCATCCTAGGAAGTACTACTGAAGGAATCTACTAAAAATGGTACCGAAATCGCAAATAAAGCAGCTTCAATGCTCCCCGTCACCCCCCTCCCCCTTACATAGATTTGCTTATACAGACCTCAGGTTATCCATTTTTATGTTTTCTGGATGACTGTTCTGTGCAGGACTGCAGGTGCATTTTCATTTTCCAAATGAGTTGGTGAGATGCATAGTACTGTACTGTACAATAGTCATCGAATAGAATGGTCTTTCTGTATGAGTACTGCACAACCTTCTGGTTAGTAGAAAAATTAAAACACAGCTAGATTATTGTTTACATAGTAAGTATAGAAACTAGTTGTCTGCATTTTTCGTGTGTATTTTACCTGTAGATTTTACACAGTTCAATTTATGAAAGTTGGCAGTGGACACCATGTACCCCGATTCCTCCCTTGCTTTGAAATGTTGATTTGTCTCACTTGTATTAGGAAGCGTAAATATTCTGTCTCTACTACATCACCTTTTACTACATAAGGAGGTTTTACTATTAGAGCGGTAAGGATGTGAAACTCCCTTCCACAGTCAGTGGTTTCAGCTGGTAATGTCACCAATTTCAAAACATTCTTACATGAGCATCTTATTGAACACAACACACATGGATATGGGAAGTGGTAAAGACATAATACACACACCCACAGGTTGAACTGGGTGGACTGGTGTCTTTATTGAGCCTTACCAACTATGTAACTATGAAAACCTTTTAACAACAGCAATCTCCCACCTGCCATTTTACTATTTCCATTGTTTACCAGTTTTAAGCAACCAGCTTTTTGAAATTGTAGTAAATGTCAAGAGAAAACACTTTATTGTTAATCAGAAGATATGGATTGATCCCCCTGAATTTTTACCACAATTGCAAATTATATGGTCAACATAAAAGTGGCTCTGAGGCCCAAATCAATCAATCAGGTTTAACCACTTGCTTACTGGGCACTTAAACCCCCTTCCTGCCCAGACCAATTTTCAGCTTTCAGCGCTGTCACTCTTTGAATGACAATTGCACGGTCATGCAACAGTGTACCCAAATTAGATTTTTATATTTTTTTCCCCCACAGATAGAGCTTTCTTTTGGTGGTATTTAATCACTGCTGGGTTTTTTTTATTTTTTGCTAAAAAAACAAAAAAAGACTGAAATGTTGAAAAAACAAAACCGTTTTATAGTTTGTTATTAAATTTTGCAAACAGGTAATTTTTCTCCTTCATTGATGTTCGCTGATGAGGCTGCACTGATAGGCACTGATAAGGCGGCACTGATGGACACTGATAGGTAGCACTGGTGGGCACTGATGAGGCGGCAATGGTGGGCACTGATGAGGCGGCACTGGTGGACACTGATGGGCACTGATAGGTGGCACAGATAGGTGGCACTGATGGGCGGCACTGAAGGGCACTGATAGGTGGCCCTGAAGGGTACTGATATGTGGCACTGATGGGCACTGATGGGCACTGATAGTACTACTAGGTGACACTGATAGGTGTCACTGATGATGAGGCGCTGATGGGCATTGATTGGCAGCACTGATGGGCATTGATAGGTGGCACAGGTGGGCATTGATAGGTGGCACAGGTGGGCACTGGTAGACAGCACTGGTATGCACTGGCAGGTGGCACTGGTGGGCACAGATACATGGGTGATGTTTCACCTTCTTCGGGACCACTGTCCCTCTGACAAAAGCCGGTGATCGGCTTTTTTTTCTGCTCACGCTGTCAGCGCAAGCAGAAAAAAAGTCGATTACCGATCTTTTGTTTACATCAGCTGACAGCTGATCACGTGGTAAAGGCCCCTTACTCCGATCTGTGATCAGACGAGTCTCATTGACTTGGTGATCACAGAGCGCCTTGCGCACTCCCCAGTTCATGCACTGGAGGACGTCATTCGGCTGTATCGCGGGTGCTAAGCTGTTAATTTTTAGAATTTGATCTCTGTTGGCAGCAACCCCATTATTTTTCACCATTTCTCACTCATGTTTTCATAAATCTTCCCATGACCATTTAAAGTTTTTGTAAAGTCACATAGTGATTTTACTGGTATGCCCTCTGGATTATGCTGGCAAAACTACAGTGTATTTTTTTTTTAAATGAAATAGTTAAATACCTTTTCTCCTACCGCAGCTGTGTGGTCACGTGATCCCCGGCCAGCTGAGGGAAGTCACGTGACCGCACAGCGGCGGTGTGGGAAAGGGAATTTAGCCTTTTCATTAAAAAAAAACCATATACACTGTAGTTAATTCCAGCATATTCTGGAGGTGATACATGTATTTCTGCTGCATATTTCAGCTGAATAGTGCCGGGAAGGGGGGAGAGGAGAGCTGCTCTGGCAGGCAGGGAGGGAGGGGGAGAGATGAGAGTGAGCTGACGGCGGCACGTAACCTGACCACAGTATCATGGCTCAGCAGCAATGATTACCGTTGTCAGCACAGACAGGGGGAAACAGGAACAGGCAGGAATAATCAGCTACGGTACATTACCTGGACTTGCTTTTTATTGCTCATTGATGCTCATAATCAGTTCCATTGTATCCTTGTTTCTACATTAGTCCATGTATCCAGGGCCGGATTTCCCACAAGGCCACCGAGGCCAGGCCTCGGGGCGGCAGTAATGCAGGGGCGGCACCGCTGCACTAACATCATTCGGAGCTCTGTATGAGCAGGGCGGGGATGAGGACAAACAAGCTGTTCTGACTAGAAAGGAGAGCAGGGGGCGGAGTCTGTGGGCAGCTGCAGGAGGAGTGTCTTCCCCCCCAGGCAGCAAGACTTGTATGGAGTGGAGATTAAGGATAACTATTCCCCTCTAACTCCGGCGCTCCACAGCCTCTGGCATCCTGTCACAGTGATATAGTGAGAGAGTGGAAAGCCAGCTAGCTTGTGCAGGAGTCAGGCTGTGTTCGGTCTCCACTGTCTTCCTAACCCCTCCCTCACTGCACTGCTTGTCCAATCCAATACTCCGCCTCCCATTTGTGCCCACCCACACTCCAGCCACATGCATGCAATGCACTGTACTGTGCTGTGAGAGGAGTTCTGTTATCAAACAATAGCTGCCACAGCCCTGGGGGAGACCAGCCTGAGAGGGAGAGCATAATTGGTGAGTGAGACCCCCAGAATAACCCCCCTCTCTGCTCCCACCCCTTTGTGCTATGCACCTTCTTCCTCCCCCCCTCTCTTCCTCATGATCATCACCTTCTCTCTCTCTCTCCCCTAGGCTAGAGCCTAGCCTGCCTGTATATTGTCCTAGCCTGCCTGTATATTGTCCTAGCCTGCCTGTATATTGTCCTAGCCTGCCTGTATACCGTCCTAGCCTGCCTGTATATCGTCCTACCCTGCCTGTATACCGTCCTAGCCTGCCTGTATACCATCCTAGCCTGCCTGTATACCGTCCTAGCCTGCCTGTATATCGTCCTAGCCTGCCTGTATATCGTCCTAGCCTGCCTGTATACCGCCCTAGCCTGCCTGTATACCGCCCTAGCCTGCCTGTATATCATCCTAGCCTGCCTGTATACCGCCCTAGCCTGCCTGTATATCATCCTAGCCTGCCTGTATATCGTCCTAGCCTGCCTGTATACCGCCCTAGCCTGCCTGTATATCGTCCTAGCCTGCCTGTATACCGTCCTAGCCTGCCTGTATTTTGTCCTAGCCTGCCTGTATATCTTCCTAGCCTGCCTGTATACCGTCCTAGCCTGCCTGTATATCGTCCTAGCCTGCCTGTATACCGTCCTAGCCTGCCTGTATATTGTCCTAGCCTGCCTGTATACCGTCCTAGCCTGCCTGTATACTGTTCTAGCCTGCCTGTATATCGTCCTAGCCTGCCTGTATATCGTCCTAGCCTGCCTGTATACCATCCTAGCCTGCCTGTATATTGTCCTGGCCTGCCTGTATATCGTCCTGGCCTGCCTGTATATCGTCCTACCCTGCCTGTATATTGTCCTAGCCTGCCTGTATATCTTCCTAGCCTGCCTGTATACCGTCCTAGCCTGCCTGTATATCGTCCTAGCCTGCCTGTATATCTTCCTAGCCTGCCTGTATACCGTCCTAGCCTGCCTGTATACCGTCCTAGCCTGCCTGTATACCGTCCTAGCCTGCCTGTATACCATCCTAGCCTGCCTGTATACCGTCCTAGCCTGCCTGTATACTGTCCTAGCCTGCCTGTATGAAGTCCTAGCCTGCCTGTATACCGTCCTAGCCTGCCTGTATACCATCCTAGCCTGCCTGTATGAAGTCCTAGCCTGCCTGTATACTGTTCTAGCCTGCCTGTATATCGTCCTAGCCTGCCTGTATATCGTCCTAGCCTGCCTGTATACCATCCTAGCCTGCCTGTATATTTTCCTGGCCTGCCTGTATACCGTCCTAGCCTGCCTGTATACCGTCCTAGCCTGCCTGTATATCGTCCTAGCCTGCCTGTATATCGTCCTAGCCTGCCTGTATACCGTCCTAGCCTGCCTGTATATCGTCCTAGCCTGCCTGTATATCGTCCTAGCCTGCCTGTATATCATCCTGGCCTGCCTGTATACCGTCCTAGCCTGCCTGTATACCGTCCTAGCCTGCCTGTATATCGTCCTAGCCTGCCTGTATACCGTCCTAGCCTGCCTGTATATTGTCCTAGCCTGCCTGTATATCGTCCTAGCCTGCCTGTATATCGTCCTAGCCTGCCTGTATATCGTCCTGGCCTGCCTGTATACCGTCCTAGCCTGCCTGTATACCGTCCTAGCCTGCCTGTATATCGTCCTAGCCTGCCTGTATACCGTCCTAGCCTGCCTGTATATCGTCCTGGCCTGCCTGTATATTGTCCTGGCCTGCCTGTATATCGTCCTAGCCTGCCTTTATTCCATCCTAGCCTGCCTATATACTGTCCTAGCCTGTCTGTATACCTGTATATAGAGGGGGGTGTATATAGAGATGATAGAGGGGAGTATATAGAGATGATAGAGGGGAGTATATAGAGATGATAGAGGGGAGTATATAGAGATGATAGAGGGGAGTATATAGAGACGATAGAGGGGAGTATATAGGGATGATAGAGGGGAGTATATAGAGATGATAGAGAGGAGTATATAGGGATGATAGAGGGGAGTATATAGAGATGATAGAGGGGAGTATATAGAGATGATAGAGGGGAGTATATAGAGATGATAGAAGGGAGTATATAGAGATGATAGAGGGGGGAGTATATAGTGGAGATATGTTTTTAATTGATCTATTGTTGCAGTCATCGATAAAGGACGAGAATGATGGTGTGTGTGTGGGGGGGGGGGGGGCGGCATTGAAGGACCCGGCCTTGGGGCGGCAAAGGGAGTAAATCCGGGCCTGCATGTATCTACATTAGGTGGTGCATCTTATGCCCTCCCTCCTTTTACAACTTTCCATTTATATACCAGCATTTTGCCAAGTTGATGTGCATGTGTGGAGTTTATATTAATGATGTCTAGACGCATTACTTTGATTAGACAGCGTTGTCTTTTTAGATGGTGTACGGTGGAGGTGTCTGCTTCTTTGTATTGGTTTACACTTACCAAATTTGCAATAAACGTTTATAATTTTTATATATTTTGGATTATCCTTTTCTTGCTTGGTACTATATCCCTAAGGCTCTATTCCTGTGGTGATTTATACTTTACTCCCTCCCCCCTTTTTAGTTTAGTTCTATTGTTATATTTTGATGTTTTGCCACAGAGCCCCACTTGTTATTTTATAGTAAGAGAATGAGTACCCATGGTATCAATCGATACTTCTACATTAATTGATTCCTAGTTATCTATGTTTTAGGAAGGATACATTACATGGCACAAGCACTGTGCTATAAATCATGCCTTAAAGAAACAGGATCTTTTTTTATAGGGTTACCACCACTTTAAAGCTGCGATCCCAAAATCTTACACACACCAGGCTCTTTAGTATATTTACTGGTTGTGTTCCAAAGGAGAGTTGTCCAAGTATTTTCATGATGCATATAGGTACTGTATATTTGATGTAGCCTTGTCAGAGAGATAGTGATAATACATATCTCTTATAAGGTCTCATGCCCTATGAAAAGCAGAATTAAAAACACACCTAAAGCCACGTTTTCAAATGCATTTAGGCACTTTTAGACACATCAAGCCCTTAGGCGTTCATTCATTTCTTGGGCCTGAATATTCATTTATTCTGACCTTTAAAATGAATGACTGCCCAAGTGTTTAATGTGCTTAGCATTTAGGCACATTTCCACACTTTAGACGCACCAATAGTTATTTCTGCCCAAATACTCCTCTCCTGAACAGAATATTGGTGCTTTCAGATTTCTGCCCCTAAACACTTGTAAATGCATAGACACATAAGCTAACATAGTGGTGTTCAGAGGCAGAAAAAAATTTCAAATGCCTGTAAAACTTGTATTTTTTAGCTGTAGTGTGCACAAAGCCTTAGAAGCTAAAGTACTTAAAGTTACACAGGTACATTTATACAGATTATCTTCAGTTAAAGACCCATTATAATGATTATCAAAGGCCTCTGTTTGTCTATATCTGGCTCTACGTACACTGCTAATTTTATCAAAGCATTGCTTTGATTTAATAGTTCAGTTGTATTTTTTGCATGTACATTATATGTATGTGCTTTGTTACTGCACAGTTTAGCTGATTGTTCTCCTTGACCTTCATTGAATAATCAGAATCTATATGTGTATAGAGCAATGAATAAATTTATCCTTTTTAATGTGAATCCTATTGAACAAATGTTTTACATATTGAGTGTTATGAAATTCTATGAAAAAAAAAACATTGAGAGGAATTTATTAAAATGGAACAGCCAGAATCTGGAGCAGCTGGACATGGCAGTCAGCTTCTACCTTTTATTTCAAAGCTCAACTGAACAAGCTGAAGATAGAAGCATATTGGTTCCCATGCACAGCTCCAGATTCTGGCTGCTGCTGTTTTAACCACTTCAGCCCCAGAAGGATTTACCCCCTTCCTGACCAGAGCACTTTTTACAATTTGGCACTGCGTCGCTTTAACTGCTAATTGCGCGCTCATGCAATGCTGTACCCAAACGAAATTTGCGTCCTTTTGTTCCCACAAATAGAGCTTTCTTTTGATGGTATTTGATCACCTCTGCAGTTTTAATTTTTTGCGCTATAAACGGAAAAAGATAGAAAATTTTGAAAAAAAAATGATATTTTCTACTTTTTGTTATAAAAAAAATCCAATAAACTCAATTTTAGTCATACATTTAGGCCAAAATGTATTCGGCCACATGTCTTTGGTAAAAAAAATGTCAATAAGCATATATTTATTGGTTTGCGCAAACGTTATAGCGTCTACAAACTAGGGTACATTTTCTGGAATTTACACAGCTTTTAGTTTATGACTGCCTATGTCATTTCTTGAGGTGCTAAAATGGCAGGGCAGTACAAAACCCCCACAAATGACCCTATTTTGGAAAGAAGACACCCCAAGGAAATTGCTGAGAGGCATGTTGAGCCCATTGAATATTAATTTTTTTGTCCCAAGTAATTGAATAATGACAAAAAAAAAAATTTACAAAAAGTTGTCACTAAATGATATATTGTTCACACAGGCCATGGGCAAATGTGGAATTGCACCCCAAAATACATTCTGCTGATTCTCCTGAGTACGGAGATACCACATGTGTGGGACTTTTTGGGAGCCTAGCTGCGTACGGGACCCCGAAAACCAATCACCGCCTTCAGGATTTGTAAGGGCGTAAGTTTTTGATTTCACTCCTCACTACCTATCACAGTTTTGAAGGTCATAAAATGCCCAGATGGCACAAAACCCCCCCAAATGCCCCTATTTTGGAAAGTAGACACCCCAAACTATTTGCTGAGAGGCATGTTGAGTCCATGGAATATTAATTTTTTTGTCCCAAGTGATTGAATAATGCCAAAAAAAAAATTTACAAAAAGTTGTGACTAAATGATATATTGCTCACACAGGCCATGGGCATATGTGGAAGTGCACCACAAAATACATTTAGCTGCTTCTCCTGAGTACGGGGATACCACATGTGTGGGACTTTTTGGGAGCCTAGCCGCATGGTGAGTATTTTGCAGCTCTCATTTGTTTTTGAAAATGAAGAAAGACAAGAAAAAAACATTTTTTTTCAATTTTCAAAACTTTGTGACAAAATGTGAGGTCTGCAAAATACTCACTATACCTCTCAGCAAATAGCTTGGGGTGTCTACTTTCCAAAATAGGGTCACTTGGGGGGGGGGGGGTTGTGCCACCTGGGCATTCCATGGCCTCCGAAACTGTGATAGGCAGTGAAGAGTGAAATAAAAAATTTACGCCCTTAGAAAGCCTGAAGGCGGTGCTTGGTTTTCGGGGTCCCGTACGCGGCTAGGCTCCCAAAAAGTCTCACACATGTGGTATCCCCATACTCAGGAGAAGCAACAAAATGTATTTTGGGGTGTAATTTCACATATTCCCATGGCATGTTTGAGCAATATATCATTTAGTGACAACTTTGTGCAAAAAAAAAAAAAAAAAAAATTGTCTTTTTCCCGCAACTTGTGTCACAATATAAAATATTCCATGGACTCGACATGCCTCTCAGCAAATAGCTTGGGGTGTCTACTTTCCAAAATGGGGTCATTTGGGGGGGGGGGTTGAACTGTCCTGGCATTTTATGCACAACATTTAGAAGCTTATGTCACACATCACCCACTCTTCTAACCACTTGAAGACAAAGCCCTTTCTGACACTTTTTGTTTACATGAAAAAAATTTTTTTTTTTTTGCAAGAAAATTACTTTGAACCCCCAAACATTTTTTTTTTTTCTAAAGCAAATGCCCTACAGATTAAAATGGTGGGTGTTTCATTTTTTTTCACACAGTATTTGCGCAGCGATTTTTTAAACGCATTTTTTTGGGAAAAAACACACTTTTATAAATTTTAATGCACTAAAACACACTATATTGCCCAAATGTTTGATTAAATAAAAAAGATGATCTTAGGCCGAGTACATGGATACCAAACATGACATGCTTTAAAATTGCGCACAAACGTGTAGTGGCGACAAACTAAATACATTTTTAAAAGCCTTTTAAAGCCTTTACAGGTTACCACTTTAGATTTACAGAGGAGGTCTACTGCTAAACTTACTGCCCTCGATCTGACCTTCGCGGTGATACCTCACATGCATGGTGCAATTGCTGTTTACATTTGACGCCAGACCGACGCTTGAGTTCGCCTTTGCGCGAGAGCCTGTTATCTCAGGGAATGTAAATATCCCCTATGATAGCAATAGGTAGTGACAGGTACTCTTTTTTGAAAAAATTGGGGTCTATTAGACCCTAGATCTCTCCTCTGCCCTCAAAGCATCTGACCACACCAAGATCGGTGTGATAAAATGCTTTTCCAATTTCCCAATGGCGCTGTTTACATCCGGCGAAATCTAACTCATGAAATGCTCGTAGCTTCCGGTTTCTTAGGCCATAGAGATATTTGGAGCCACTCTGGTCTCTGATCAGCTCTATGGTCAGCTGGCTGAATCACCGGCTGCATTCTCAGGTTCCCTTCCCTGTTGAGACAGGAGAGCCAGAGAAAAACATAGAAGATGGTGGGGGGGCATTCCCTCCCACTGATTGTATAAGCAGTCTAGAGGCTAATTACCTGCTAGGATTGCTTCTACATGAAAGCCGACCGCTGGCTGAAAAGAATGATGCCAAGATGATACCTAAACCTGCAGGCATCATTCTGGTATAACCACTCAAAGTCGTGAATGGCGTACCTGAAGACAAAAAAAAGGTTAACAATAAAACACAGTAAACAGTAAAGTATAAAAAAATTGCATACCTGAAAAGCAAACATGATAAAATATAATAACAATAAAACATTGCAGAATAGAATACAGTAAAAAAGAGCAGAACAATAGAGAGAGAACAGAGAGAGAGAGAGAACAATAAAACGACAACTATTTTTTTTTTATTTTATAAAAAAAATTTATAAAATAAAAAAAATATAAAAATTTTACACTTTTTTTTGTAACCGTAACTTTTATAACTGTAACCGGTTCGTTATTCGGGTCTCTCAAAATGCGATGGCATCTTGGGAGACCCTGTGTTAGTGTGCCTAGTCTGTGCAATGCTGTACGCTACGCTAATACTCAACTAGTGTATGGTAGTGTTCAAAACATTCACCAATGCAAAGACCAGGATTGTCAGGACAGGAGGGACAATAATAACGGGTGTCACGCCTATATCCGCGCTTGCTGCAGACACGACATCTTTTTTGGGGGGGGTTCGTTGGGTAGGGGTACTCGGGAGGACATAAAGAAAATGCCTCTCATGCAGCCGACTGCATTTGGTTGGGGATGTGAATGGGGGAAGTACGGGTGCTGCACAAGTGGTGGGTTCCCAATTAGGATTGGCGAATGCAGCAGGAGGGGCTCTATGGGCATGACGGGCCTGTGTTTGTCTTCTTCTTGGTGGCAACGGGACACTACTTGTGCTTGCCACCTCACCAGCTTGAACTGCACTTATGGGACTCGCCACGTCACCAAGTGTTACTGCAGTGCTGGTATGACTACGACCGGGGTGTACTAGGCCGCTGGCGCTTGCCAGTTCACCAAAACACTACCAAATAAAATGTTAGCGATCGCAGGGATCAGGCCTGACTCTGCGAACGCTGCAGTTATGTGTTTAGTGTTTTGTAACTGACAGTGATCGATCGATACTGCACTTGGGTGGGCTGGGCTGGGCCGGGCGGAGGGGCAAAATGTAGGTGCTAGCAGGTATCTGGGCTGATCCCGCTAACACTGCGTTTTTGGGAACCCTAAACTGCTGGGGACGCTAGTATAGATCTGATCGGATCAGATATTGATCCGTTCAGATACTATACCACTAAGGGAGGTGTATGGTGCATGCGTGGGTGTTATCGCTACTGGCACTAACCTGACGCTGCCTGGGGCTGGTGCTTGCCAGTTCACCAAAACGCTACCAAAAAAACTGTTAGCGATCGCAGGTATCAGGCCTGACTCTGCGAACACTGCAGTTATGCGTTTAGTGTTTTGTAAGTGACAGTGATCGATCGATACTGCACTTGGGTGGGCTGGTCTGGGCCGGGCGGAGGGGCAAAACGCAGGTGCTAGCAGGTATCTGGGCTGATCCCGCTAACACTGCGTTTTTGGGAACCCTAAACTGCTGGGGACGCTAGTATAGATCTGATCGGATCAGATATTGATCCGTTCAGATACTATACCATTAAGGGAGGCGTATGCTGCGTGGGTGGGTGTTAGCACTACTGGTGATAACCTGACGCTGCCTGGGGCTAAACCTTTATTAGGTAATAAACAGCGGGTGCCCTGACACTATAAAAATAAACTAACTAACCAGCGCCACCCGTAACAGTTATACGGTGATCACTGGTGAAAGGGTTAACTAGGGGGCAATCAAGGGGTTAAAACCTTTATTAGGTAGTATATGGGGGTCCCTGACGCTATAAAACGCTGACGGCGAACCTATATTTTTACCTCCCTAACTAGCATCACCAGAGACACTAATACAGCGATCAGAAAAATGATCGCTTAGTGACACTGGCGACGGGGGGTAATCAAGGGGTTAAAACTTTATTAGGGGGGGTTATGGGGGTACCCTAGATCTAAAGGGGGCTAACCCTAACTGCCCTACCACACTAACTGTCACAAACTGACACCAATGCAGTAATCAGAAAAAAAAAACTGCTTGGTGTCAGTGTGACGGGGGGGGTGATCGGGAGGTGATCAGGGGGTCATGGGGGGGTGATGGGGGGTGTAATGCCTGGCGTGTTTTACTGTGTGTGTTGTGTTGTGCAACTCACTCAGATGTCTTCTCTCCTCAGTGCCGAAACAGAAAATACTGATCCGAGGAGAGATGACATCACTTCCTCTGCTGCTGTTTACTATACAGCAGCTGAGGAAGAATCTCATTGGCTGGGAGCGATCGCGAGGGGGGGACACGAATGGATGGTCTCCCCCTCACCTCTGATCGCTCCCGGACAGAAGCCGACCGCCTCAGGCACTGGGGAGGGGTCCGATCGGACCCCTGGCCCGCAGGAGGCAGATCACCTCCCAGGTACGTGATTTTGCCTGCCCGTGCCATTCTGCTGCAGTATATCTGCGTGAGGTGGTCGGCAACTGTTTAATAAATTGCCTTCCTTGTATTTAAAAGAGCTTCAATTTGCAAATTACATTAACTACTTTAAGTCTTTTCTGGCACTTTTTGTTTACAAGTTTAAATCAGTATTTTTTATTGGAAAATTACTTATAACCCCCATACATTATTATATACCGTATTTATCGGCATATAACACGCACAGGCGTATAACACGCACATTCATTTTAAGAGGGAAGTTTCAGGAAAAAAACTTAAATTTCAAATAAGGAACTTTGAAGCAAAATAAGGGTCAGTGCCCATCTCCAGCCTCACCATTGCCATCAATGCAGCCTGATCAATGTCCATCTGCAGCCTCACAAGTGCCATCAATGCAGCCTCACCATTGCCATCAGTGCAGCCTGATCCATGCCCAGCTGCAGCCTAGATGGGACAGGGAGGGGGGCGGGATGAGCGCCGACAGATTACATACAGTTAGAATCTCCTATGATAGACAGAACAGTGGTCCAATGGCAGCCCAGGAGATGGAACTTCCTATTACAGAGGCCACCAATTAAACAGGAGATTTTCATTGTATGTAATCTGATGGCGCTCGTCCCACCCCCCTCCCTGTCCCCTCCGAGGCAGCCAAAATTGAAGTATTGGTGTATAACACGCACATGCTATTTGCACCCGATTTTTATGGTGAAAAAGTGAGTGTTATACGCCAATAAATACAGTATATATATATATATATATATATATATATATATATATATATATATATATATATATATATATTTTTTTTTTTTTTAGCAGAGACCCTGGGAGATAAAATGGCGATTATTGCAATTTTTATGTCATATGGTATTTACGCAGCGGCTTTTCAAACATAATTTTGCGAAAAAATACATTTTAATGATTAAAAATAAAAGAACACAATATATACCCCACATTTTTTTTATAATATGAAATGTGGTGGAGATTTCGCTATAATCAATCTCACCTGCGCTAGCACGCGCCCTTTCAGTCTAATGGTATAATACATGTTACTTAACCCATGTCTCCCGCATTTCCCCAGTAAACAGACATGACCATGCTTACGTTCTCATCTCAGCACGACTGCCAACTCCTGGGCAGAGGCTCTTGCTTTTATTCACACACACAAAGGAAGTCACAAACAGCCAACAGCCAATCGCTTCCTTCACAGAATGTAACAACACTGGATGCGATAACACAGAATATGAATGCCAACACAGGATATGACAACACAGGATGTGAATGTCAACACAGAATATGAGTTTATACAACAACCAATGACTACTGTTCTTGCTGAAGGGGAGCTTATCTGCAGGTGTACATCATGGCACCTCAAATATGTTGATCAGGCATACAGGGGTGACATGAGCGCACATCCGCTAAACTGATAATGTGTTTGCAGAGCGAACACATCCCCCAGATGAACGTCTGTGTATTGCACAGGGGCCCTTTTACCAGCTGACATATTCTCACCCTGCAAACACCTCTCTCCAACCTCAGGAAGTTTTCCACTACCTAACGGATCTCAACCAGCATCAGTCTGCCCCACTCAGTTCTTTAGAGCGGGTTGCGGGAGAACTAACACTGGGAGACACTGTGATAATACATATTAAAATACATCTTCATAAAATGTCCACAACATTAGGATGATGTTACGTCAAGTAAAAAGATACCTAACATGTCATGCTTTAAAATTGCGCACACTCTTGTAATTTTTTTTTCTAATTTATTTTCTTTTTTACACGGTCCTCTTTATGGAGAAATCTGGGGTCAAAAAGACCCCAAGTCTCTTTTTTACATTTAAAAACAAAAGATCAAATTACTCAGTTAGAATAGGTTTTTGACAAGGAATCTAGAATTGGTTAAATGCTAAACTGTAAAATGGTCCAACTTTTCATCCATGCTTAAGAATTACTGTTACGTTAAGAGTACAAATTATTATCAGATGAACCGCACATACTGTAAGTACCATTCTTCCAATATAAGCGTTATTTGACACATACCGTATGATAATCTCTTGTTTGTACAAATTATCCAGAAAACAATAAAAATTATGGGGAAAAAAATGTAATCTTTTGCTTTTAGAAAATAAAATTTACTTCTACCCTACACCAGAAGTGACATCATGACATCGCTCCGGTCCTCCAAGGCCATAGAGGTGATCAAAGATGTCTAGTCTTTTATCATCTCTGTGACCAGCGGGCTACACAGCTGGAAATAGCTGGAGAAACACAGGTGAGAGGTGGGGAGGGACATCCCTATCTGCTGCTTCTAAAAGCATTCCAGCAGCTCATGAGCTGCTTGGAATTCTTTCAAGAGAAAGCTAACCACCGGCTGTAAAAAACAATACCTGGATTATGGCTGATATCTTCAGCCATAATCCCAGTAAATCACTTACAAACCACAGCATATATATACGTATTGTGGTGGGCAAGTGATTTTAAGGCAAACTGGCAGTGAAAAGAAAAAAATGGACAATGTTTTATATATGAAACATATTTCCGAGTTACAGTTCAGTTATTCATATAGTGCGTACAATTTACATATACAGTATACTGTATATTTTGTCCCTGCCCTAAAGGAGCTTACAATCTGAGGTCTCTAACTCACATTCATACATACACAATTTAGATAGGAGCCAATTATCCTACCTGTACGCAGGCACAGGAAGAATATGTAATATAGTGCCGTGGTTAGGACTCAAACCAACAGCCCTAATGCTGCTAAGCAGAAGGGATAACCACTTAGCCACTGTGCTGCCCAGTTATAGCTGTAAGGTGTTGACACTACTCTTATTGTATTCTCCATGATTTGAAATAAATAACAAATCAGGTAGAGTAGGACCGTATACCGTCTGCAGATGGTGTGAAGATCCAAAGGTAAAACACAGAAAACCACCTGGCTGGTTTACCTGTCATGTAAATATAGAGTATATACTGTACATGATCAGTTTGTAGCCCTTTCTGTGAATATTGTTTTGTCAATTACACAGTTGTTCAGCCACCGTTTATGACAGCAGCAATTGCCAAAAAAAAAAAAAAACACTCTTTGCTATGGCCCAATATGTAGAAATACCCAACCTGGGCCAGGTCACATATGTTATGAAATATAAATAAGCTTTTGACGATTTCATAAAAACAGCTTAGGTTGCTCCATGTATTTATATTGTTTGCCCTATTTGCCTTATCCTGGCATATGGAATAGAAGTTACTCAAACTAGTTTTTCAACCTCAACAAAGAAAAACCAAAGTCAAGATAAAATAAGCAGTGTACTTACCTAACGTCAGCGTTTTTTTTATTTGCTGAAGCATAACAAGGTTACATCAATGTCAAAGGGATATGTACATTGGAAGGTAAAATCCACTCTACACAGGCAAAGTTTCTAATCAGAGCAGTTTGCTAATGAGGGAGGGAGGTTATATGCAAAACTGGAGAGAGAAAAAGGAAGTTGTAGTTAATTTTTTTAACATTTTACTGCCAGGGATGTATATTATACATCCTGCCTGCACTTTCTTGGGTGTCCAATAATGTATTTAATGTATTTTACCTGATGCTAATAAAAGGTTTAAAACAAGTTCATGTTTGCAATAGAGGGCATTAACTTATCTTAGTTACTGGTGTCTCTACTCTCATACATACAGCAATGACACCAGCATCCTACTAGTTTTCTCATTCAGGATTGTGAACAGGGTGATCCGTGAATATCAGTATAGTTCATACACAAGTGTACCACTTGCTGGCATTTCTTCCCTCTTAAGTAAATCACAGTACACCCCAAGCCTGGACTAAAACCCTTCCCTTTGATGTCACAGCTATTTAAATGTTGGTGCCCTGTGTTGTAGTCTTTATTTTCTGAGCTATGTGTAATACACATCTTTCACATTTTCAGCATTTCTTCTGCTGTCTCACTTTTTCTGATTTTCTACAAAGATACAAGTAAGTATCTATGGTAAGTAGAATTGTGACTGGGATTGAGGCAACTGGGAAAATGCTTCCTCCTGCCTGCAACAAATCGATAACATAATTCTCGCCAGATTGTACTTCACAGCCTTGGCACAGTCACTTTCTTGAAGCCCAATGACTGCTTTTTAAAGTGCATGTATTGCCAAAACATTTTTCCTATTGTCCTTAAAGGGACACAACTTGATGATATTTAAGCAACTATGCGGTTATACTGCTGCCTACAGGAGAAATGGACACAAGAAGACTGAAGACAAGCCCCCTTGAGGCTATAACCTCTCTCACCTCATACCTGTTCAGTTCTTCCTAGTTTCCATAGGAGATATAATATTCCTTTCTTTTTATTTTTGACTGAATTGGAGGAATCTTTCTATCATCAAGAGCTACTGGTTGATTCATGCCGGATAATGAAAATTCTTGCAATCTCCCCAGTCAATTAGCATGCTCAGGTTATCACAGTTTTATACTTGTATTCTCTATGCACAGGTCCTCCAATTGACAGTGACATCCTGTCTATGTTCCAGTTACCACATGACGCTGCTATTATACGTATCTGTGGATGCCTTGTAGGCAGTGGCAAGCTGTCACATTCAGCACTTTAATTTAGTCATAGATGAGTAGTATTTTTTTTCAGCCAGCGGGCTGAATGAATAAAAATGGGTAGATTCCTCCACCCACACAAAAGAGGGGGCTAGAGGAATCCCGTCTCCTGCTATTTTGTATTCTGACAGCCGCTGATCAGCTAAAGTTTTTCAACTTGTTTGTTTGACAGAAATGTATCTAATAATCAACATCTGTCGAACAAGGATGACCACACACTGATCGAATTTCGGCCGGTTTAGCAGGGACATTTCAACCCCTCCATGGCCAGCTTTACATAAAGAGCTCAGTTTTAGCAATGCAGCTCTTTATATATATATAGAGATCTTATTGTCTGTCTACAGTATTGTAGTCATCTTGTCTCCAAGCCATAGAAATAATCGTGCACTGAGGAAATGTAATGTCCATCATCGAGTGTAATTGAGTACCAGTGTAATGTAAACAAATATGTACAATTTTTTAATTGCAATTTTTGTATCTGGATACTACATTTTTTAATTATGTACCAATAAAATTCTTATATTTTATTAGACGTCTAATTTTTCTAGTGTACCGAGATAGTCCACTTTTTTTCCCCTTTCTCCACATTTGAGACTTCTCTTGGGGAGCTGTCTCCTTTTATCCCATTATTCTGCAATGTCTCCAGGCATTTGCTCATTTTGTTTCATAAGTTCTCTAAGGAGTTTCTTTTACTTCTGGCACTCCAGTCACTACAATTATGTATGTCCGGAGCTAAACTTGAAGCTGGCCCATCTAAACCAATCTGTGGAATACCCATCTAACCTGGACCCCATCTGTACACTATGCATGGCTGTCCTAGGAACAGGAAAGGTTTGTCCTTTCTGTGCCTCATATTAACCCCAGTCAGATTCACCTAATCAGTAGCAACCAGAGCACCCTATTTGATCTTTGGGTGCTTATTCCTCTTCCTTTCTCATGGCAGAGTTTCTTATTCTGTTTTGCAATGTTTTATGTCTCAGGTGGTACACCTCATGCATATACATGATCACAGGTGCTTGTGACACCCATCCCCATTTTTCCCTGCGAGTCCAGCCACAGCGATGCCCTATATTTCCATGCACCTGAAATATCAGTGTTGTACTGGTGTTGTACTGTAAGGAGCCCAATTTGACCTCTCATAAGACATGGTTGTTTTGAGACCAAATCTAACTTTTTACACTTAGTGATTTCTGCTTTTTCACCTTCATGAAAAAAATGTGTTACTTCACTGTGTCTGATTGCAATTCACCCCATGGAGATCTCTGTCCATTGTGTTGATGTGATGAGAGCCATGAGGGTTTACTTCTTGGCCACTGTTTTAGCCAAATGGTGTATCTGTTTGTTCTTTCAGAAGGTCCTAAAATAGGCTTCTAGCTGCCAGATTCACTGTTTCTGGGAGGATAAGAGTTTTGTGTTGGCCTCCCAATTGTGGAATGAAGTGTTTAATTTTCCCATGTAGTTTCACTCCACCAGAACAGTGAGTCCTTCCTGGGCTTTGTTCTGTATCAGATTTGTTTTTCAGATCTGTACAGCTGTGACCTGAACTTCTGTGCTTTTGTTTTCTAAGATCTATAGGTCGATGTGTCTCCCTCGGCAGATACTAGTTTGGAATAAGGGTTTTGCAAGTGGCTGTTTGTTGCCCTAGATCTCTCTTTAGCCATGTTTTTTTCTTTTTGGGTTGGGTCATCGGTTTTACTTTGGTGTGCCCACTCCTTTGTTTGTCTGCCTTTAGACATTGCTAGGTTGCTAAAATAATCATTAAACTGTGCCCCTTAATTGGGTGATAGAGAAAATAGGATTTATGTATTTAATGTAAAATACTTTTCTCAGAGTCCATTAAAGGACACTGCTCCCTCCTTTTACATGCCGTTGTTTTTTGCTCTTTTAATTGCTTGCTAGAACTGAGCATGAGTGAGGTGAGAGGGGTATAGCCTCAAGGGGTCTAGCCTTCAGTCTTTATTCTCCTGTGGGATGCAGTATACGCTTAGGCTGCCTAATTATTATCATGCTTTGTCTGATAAAAGGGTTTTATGGAAAGTACAAAAATCCTATTGTTCGTTTAATTTTGGATAGAGTGGAAAAGGGTTAAAACATGTGATGTGTTTAGGGGATTTCCCTTCATTTCCTGTCCTAAAGATGCAACAGAAAGTGAGAGGAAGGAATTATTTCCAAAACAATGGGACTTCCTATCTTGTACCCTGTTTCCCCGAAAATAAGACCTAGCGTGATTGTCGGTGATGGCTGCAATATAAGCCCTACTCCCAAATAAGCCCTACCCTGTTTCCCCGAAAATAAGCCCTACCCTGAAAAGAAGACCTACAAGGACTTTGACTAGGGCTTTTTTGGGGATTGTAGGGCTTATATTGCAGCCATCATCGACAATCACGCTAGGTCTTATTTTCAGGGAAACAGGGTAGTAATATTCGATTTATAAGGACAGATAGAGAGGGCGCAGACAGTAATAAAAAAAAATTGACAACTCTTCTCCTTTCCAAGAATAAGAAAAAAGTTGTGACTTTTACATACACTTTATTGATAAAGGGTTCAGCTTGTTTGGAAAACAAGTGGTATAGGGTGTGGCATGTGTGTAATTTATTTAAGCAGACTTTCTACAAATACCAATTTAAGAAAAGGTAGTACGGTATCTTTCTATAGCTTATGTCAGATCCAACTTTGTACAGTGTAGCAGAAGTTTTTTCCAAATTCAATAAAACTCTACATGTATTTATAGTTTATCAATGGATTGTGATTTTTTTAAACTGTTGATTTTTACTGAATCTTATAGATTGTGCTAAATGGCTATTCAATGTCCAGATCCAAGGATGTGCAGCATCAAGCTGCATTTATTGACCCAAGCCCTAAAAGCAGAATTCAGACATAGTTGGTGAGATGGAAAAAAGATACAAGTCCATCAAATCCAACCTCTGTATGTGCTTTATGTTTATATTACATTGTATATCCCTGTATGTTGTGGTTGTTAAGGTGCCTATCTAATAGTTTTTTGAAATTATCGATGCTCCCAGCTATAACCACTGCTTGTGGAAAATAGTTCCACATCCTTAATGCTCTAACAGTAAAGAACCCTCTACCAGTTTAGGCTTAAACTGCTTCTGCTCTAATTTTAGTGAATGGCCGCGTGTTTTTTTTAAATTCCGGAAAGAGTTTTATCCCTATTGAGGGGTCACCAGTACGGTATTTGTACATTGAAATCATATCGCCTCTCAAGTGTCTCTTCTCCAGGGAGAATAAGTTCAGTGCTTGTAGTCTTTCCCCATAGCTGAGATACTCCAGTCCCTTTATTAGCTTTGTTGCCCTTCTCTGGACCTTCTTGAGCTCCAGCACATCCCTCCTGAGGACTAGTGCCCACAACTGGACAGCATACTCCAAGTGAGGCCGAAGCAGAGTCTTGTAAAGTGGGAAAATTATCTTTTTTTCCCTGGAATAAATCCCCTTTTTAATGCATGCCAATATTCTGTTGGCTTTGCTTGCAGCAGCTGAGCCTGTCATCTACAAGGACCCCCAGGTCCTTTTCCATCCTAGATTCCCCCAGTGGTTCTCCCCCCAGTGTATAGATTGCATCCATTTTTTGGCACCCAAATGCACTATTTTACATTTTTCAACATTAAACCTCATTTGCCATGTAGTAGCCTACCCCATTAATCTGTTTAGATCTTCTTGCAAGGTTTCCACATCCTGCGTAGAAGTTATTGCCCTGCTTAGCTTAGTATCATCCGCAAATAATGAGATTGAGCTGTTTATCCCATCCTCCAGATCATTTATGAATAAATTAAATAGGATTGGTCCCAGGACAGAACACTGGGGGACCCCATTTTCTACATCGGACCATTCCGAGTACTCCCCATTTATCACCACCCTCTGCACTCACGTCTGTAGTCAGTTTTCAATCCATGTACTCACCCTATGGTCCATGCCAACAGACCTTAATTTGTACAGTAAACGTTTATGGGAAAATGTATCAAATGCTTTTGCAAAATCCAGATACACCATGTCTACAGGCCTTTCTTTATCTAAATAGCAACTCACCTCCTCATAGAAGGTTAATAAGTTGGTTTGGCAAGAACAATTCTTCATGAATCCATGCTGGTTACTGCCAGTGTTAACAATACCGTTTTTATTACTAAAATCTTGCATATAGTCCCTTATCATCCCCTCCAAGAGCTTGCAAACTATTGATGTTAGGCTAACTGGTCTATGGTTCCCAGGGATATATTTTGGCCCTTTTTTAAATATTGGGGCTACATTGGCTTTTCTCCAATCAGCTGGTACTATTCCAGTCAATAGACTGTTCGTAAAATTTAGGAACAATGGTCTGGCAATCACTTGACTGAGTTCCTGAAGGACCCTCGGGTGTAAGCCATCTGGTCTCAGTGATTTATTCATGTTAAGCTTCTCAAGTCTATTTCTAATTCTATACTCTGTTAAACATGAGAGTGCTTCCTGTGTCATGAGGATAAACATTGCAGTCTTGGTTACTGAATCCTCCCATTTCCCTCATGAAGACTGAGGAGAAGAATAAATTCAAAACCTTTGCCATCTCTCCATCTTTTGTAACCAGATATCCTTCATCATTCTTTATGGGGCCAATATGTTCTGACCTCCCTTTCTTTTTATTAATATACCTAAATAATTTCTTGGTTTTTTTTTTGTTTTTTTTACTCTCCTCCGTTATGTGCCTTTCGTGTTCTGTGCCTTGTATTGTTTAAAGGCCTTCTCCCTTGTTTTTATATGCATTTTTACGTTGGAGTTAAGCCACCCAAGACTTTTATTAGCTCTTTTAAATTTATTTCCTATCGGGATGCACTGGCCAATACCTTTATTCAATATGCTCTTAAAGCACTCCTATTTTTCCGCTGTGTTCTTTGTTCCTAGGATTTTATACCATTTAATATCTTCTAGCAAGGAGAGCAGTTTAGGGAAGTTGGCTCTTTTGAAATTTAGTGTCTTTGTATTACCCTTGTGTTTCCTATTTTTGTGATTTATGCTGAAACTAATTGACCTGTGATTGCTGTTTTCTAAGTTGCCCCCTATTTCCACGTCCGCGATCTCCTTCTTTGCATACTACTGCACTTTGTGTTTTGCGTGTCTTCCTTTAAAATTTGACAGTTGCATCTGTTACTGCACTGAGCAGTACCCAGTTACAGGCTCATCATCATTCTCATCAGAGGATCAGATTCCTTCATGATCTCAAAGAACATAGTGAGAAACTGTTTTTTCATTATTGTAATGACACATTTGGAGGTACTTGATATTGATTCTCCACGTCTACTGATTTACAGGTATGAGATTTTTTTCTAGGCTATTGACATTTCTTAACTGCAAATATTTGAACTGTTATTTTGCTTAAAAATATTCACTTTCAAATTACTATAGTGGCTATAGAACTCCGGTTTCCTCCCACACTCAAAAGACATCCTGGTAGGTTAATTGGCTCCAGACTAAATTGGCCATAGTATGTGAATGTGAGTTAGGGACCTTAGATTGTAAGCTCCTTGAGGACAGGGACTGATGTGAATGCACAATATATATGTAAAGCACTGCATAAACTGATATATAAGTACCTGTAATAAGTACCTGTCATAAATTGAACTTTAAACCTAGTGATGTCTACACATACTTTTAAAGTCCCAGAGGTACTCTATCATCTGTTCAACATAGTTATACTGTAGACCAGGGGTCTTCACACTATGGCCCTCCAGTTGTTCAAGAACTACAATTCCCATCATGCCTAGTCATATCTGTGAATGTCAGAGTTTTACAATGCCTCATGGTATGTGTAGTTCTGCAGCAGCTGAAGGGCCGTAGTTTGAGGCTCCCTGCTGTAGCCCAAGAGTGAGGAATTGAAAGAACTGGACCTTAGCTCTATTTTACACTAGAGCATTCCAGGTTTTGCTATTTCTAACTGTCTCTCATGTATGTGCAGACACCTCTGAGTGCAGTCATCTTAGTAAGTAAAGCAGCACTCATTGTTTTCATTTTTTAAATTTAAAAATAAATAAACAGCCCAACACTTGTAGCATTAACAAAAAACAAAAAAAAGCTTCTGCTGCAATACACACCTTCATTTGAGTGCTGTCCCACACATAAGGTCCATTTCTCTACTAGATGGCACTCCTCTTCATGGCTTAATGATGGCCAATGTCATTTAACCCAATAGCTGTGAGCCCAGGCTGTCAAGGACACATCTCCTGGGGTGTGTAGTTATTCCGGCCTGGGCTTTCAGTACCCCTATACTGTACACCGCTCACACAAATTTATATGAGCGTTACTCAGTGCCATTAGTGGAAGAGTGGACATGGAAGTGGGTAAGGACCTATGAAATCACTGGACCCAGGAAAAACTTTGAAAAAAGGGAAGGATTTTTTTAAATGAGATCTCAGGAGGGGGTCATAGATTGTTGGTCCCTTAAGTCTGGAGGAAGGCTTTAAAATTAACACAGGTTTTGAAGTTAGCAAAGTAGATGTCAAAACAACCTAATTTAGTAGGAATACAATTGATACTTACAATCTTATTTTCCAACCGAAAAAAAAGGTATAGTAATACAGAGACTGGGTCATCCACTGCCAGGCAGTCAGCTGTAACCCTCCCTCAGGCCCCTCACAGATTCCCCACCCTTCCCTCCAGTGTGGTTTGTTGCTAGGACCACCAGCATCCTAACAATCAGTGAGACCCCCGCCCTGAAGATTTACAGGAGGTATTTATTTCCAAGTCTAGAGGTAAAAAGTGTAAGAGGGGACTCTGCTGGACACTCCTAAGTGTAAAAAGGAACTCTACTGGACACTCCTAAGTGTCAGCTGGGTACTCCTACACTTATCATTAATTTAAAGGATAAGCTGTGTCATTAATTAGCTCAAATCTGTGAATGAATGAACTACAAGATCTGCTTTGCACCAACGCCACCCTCATAGTTCACTGACACTTCTTGAAGCTGAGTAATTGTTTGTCTGTACGGAGGTATAGGCAGAATTAAGAGCAAAAGACAGAGCCTCCCTCTGCTGCAGTGTATCTGTTTTGTGACACCACCCTTCTTGTGGGTTACGTGATTAGTTTTCCTTTGTGATTTGACTATAGAAAGTTTTTTTTTTTTTAAATAGTTATCTTTGTTTATCAAAAGGCAGAAGTAAATTAAAAGAATGTGGGAATGATTAAGCACAAGATGTATGTGTGAAACTCGTCTACGTGACCATTTGTTGGTGTATTTGGTGTTATCCCTGTGAACAATAACAGGCAATCGGGAGTCCTGGATGTGCAGCCATTGTTTTCTTCTTTCCACTCCTAAGTGTCAGCTGGGTACTCCAAGATGGGGGGACTTATCATTAATTTAAAGCATAAGCTGTGTCATTAATTAGCACCAATATGTGAATGAATGAACTACAAGTTCTGCTTGCCACCAACACCACCCTCGTAGTTCGCTGACACTTCTTGAAGCTGAATAATTGTTTGTCTGTATGGAGGTATAGGCAGACAGCTGTCAGGAGTGTCTGCAGGAGCCTGGCATTGCACCTGTGATCTACTGATCAGGGGTGAAGTACTTTGCAGGCTCCATAGGAAAAAAATAAATGCAAATTCTTTTACATACAAATTCTAGTGCATCTATGAATTTTTTTTTTTTGCAAAAGGTGAACGTAGCTTTTAAATTTTATGCATTCATTTAAAAAACAGAATATCTGTAAAATATACAATGTGGCCTTTGCACTAAAATATTTGGAGACCTCAGCTATAGTATAACATTTGCTCCAAAGCTCAGAACGTTTTGGTCCCTTATCAATTACCTGTAACCCCAGACTGGCAATTTCTTCCAAGCCTGTTGTTAGATGGTAATAGATATGTTGACTTTACTTTACTGGACTGTTTTGCTGTTTAGTATCTGCATTGATCTTTTCAACTAAAGTTCTTTGAACAAAGAAAGTGGCCTGCCATCTGTCCAAAATAGGACTGGAGAATAGTATTGCTAAACTTTGCCTAAAGTTCTCTTGTGTTTGGAAGCGTATTTATTAAAGTGGCACAGCAGCAGTGGTAATTTTCAAAGTGATGTCAATAGCAGCCAATTAATAATTTCCTTTTACTGCAGTCTGTAGTGAATTGTGATGGCTTGTTAGGGGCTACTGCTCTGTGTATGTTGTTTTTTGCCTTATTAATAAGTCTGCTGGTCCTTAATGAGCAGAATTAAGAGCAGAAAACAGAGCCTCCCTCTGCTGCAGTGTATCTGTTTTGTGACACCACCCTTCTTGTGTTTTGCATGATTAGTTTTCCTTTGTGATTTGACTATACAAAGTTTTGTTTTTTTAAATAGTTATCTTTATCAAAAGGCAGAAGTAAATTAAAAGAATGTGGGAAACTGTGCCGCAATAGCATCAATTCACAAAGCTGTTCAAATTATTTTACATGAGTTCATTACTTTATCTCATTATAATTCAGTTCAGTTTGCAAAGAACAAAATGGGTTAGAATTATTTTTCCCGACAAAATGACGATTTAACTATTTAAACTTCAATTCCTTGAAGCTGATATTTTATCTTATAAGTTGTTATTTAATCTTCAACAGGAAAAGCTCATTTCATTCTTCTCAGTGGGCACCTCATAGGAACATAGGTTAAAGGGTAACTCCACTTTCCTTTTCAATCTGCAGCTCTGTCATTTTTTGAAAATGCAATGCAATATTGCTACCTGGAGGTGTTATGTATACAGAATGTGTACAGAATGCCCCCAGATACATAATTTCCTGCTTGTGTGATTGGCTCACCAATTTTCCCAGAAGTCTGCCCTAAGATACAAGTCAGATATCTCCTGAAACAAAAAATACATTTTTGGTGACATACTCCCAATTGGAAATCATGTCTAAAGGGATGCAGGCTCAGCAGTTGTCCTCATTAGAGCCCTGCAGGTGCACATCTGATTGATAATTATGAAACCACTCCCATTAGATTCACTTTCCCACATGGATACAGATAAACACACACAGATTACTTCAGAATAACAAAAGGTAGGAATCTGCAACAAAGTTTGTTAAAATTCCTGCAATGTACATAGATCACCCAGAGGGGATTGTTTTTTTTTTTAACAAAAGTGGAGTTACGCTTTAAAGCTGAACTCTGGACACAAGAAAAATAATTTAAATGTACTCCTTTTTAGCAATAATGGCCAGAAATCTACTCTGTGTTCATAAAATGCCTTTGCAAGCCTAGTTATTACCTTGCAAAAGTTGGGATGACATCATCACTGTTCTCCAAACAGCCTGTATAGAGAGCAGAGCTGTGGGAGGGACTCAACAGGCCCACCCAGGAGAGATGCAGAAAACTAGAGGAGGAGCAGATAAAAGACCAGTCACCTCTAACTGCAACTTTTGCTGTGGGAGGGACTCAACAGGCCCACCCAGGAGAGATGCAGAAAACTAGAGGAGGAGCAGATAAAAGACCAGTCACCTCTAACTGCAACTTTTGCTGGACAGCTTGGTTTGTTAAAGGAAGTTGAAAAATAACAGACTTACTGCCTGGATCAACAGGAAAAAATAAAGGAAAAAATTTATACATTGCATTATTGCAGTCACCACATCTAAGAATTGATAAGCTGCAATATATAACATTTTTGTTTTTAGGTTTAGATACGCTTTAATACAGTTCCTGCACAAAAACAAAGTTTAACACTGATTACTGCACAGACCTGGAAGAAAAAGCACACCAAGATTCTAGTATGAATACATATGCCCCTTGTACGAGGGTACTTCAAAAGGTTTCGACAGTTTTTTTAAACTCTATTAAATATATAAAAGTGCAGTAACTCTTTGAAGATCCCTTGTATTTAGACAATATGTGCTCATTATGGAGTTCAGCTTTAGCATGCAACTAAAGGCAAAAGTTTTTTTTTTAGTTTTGTATACAGTGGAGAGAGATTGGTTGTAACAACGCTTGTCAGTTTTTATTGCTGTCTGTGCTCCAATTAGGAAGATTCACCCTCTCTATTTGTCCTGTTTACTGTCATCACCAAAAAAAAGTGAAGAAAAATCCCAAATTTTGGGTTGTGTCTATAACACTAATAGAGGGAGACTCTTCCAATGGTTACACTAGGTCTTGTGACAACCGGGAATTCCCTTCCTTACAATTTTGGCTTTAACAGCCCTGAAGAAGGGGGAGGCTTGTCCCCTGAAACGCATTGCCTTGATCCATGCACTCGTTAATCTTCAATAAAAGATTGTAATCCTTTCATCAATTGTTGCATCACTCTGGACACCAGGCGCTCCTCTCTCCCCACCCAAATATTTTGTCTATAGGACCAGAATTGAAGGGAAATCTCATCAACGAGACACAGATGACAATGAAAATGAAAAAAAAAGTTTTTCCATAAAGCTGGACTCAAGACAGATTTAAAAGATACAAATGAATGAAACTAGGTATTCATTAACAAATCAGCCAATCTAAATACCTGAATTTGGTTTGACATTAGCCTCTTGCAATCCCCTATACAGCCGCGCTCAAACTAAAAGAGGGAGGATCAGGGCTGGGAACTAATCAGGTATGTGGAATGCAAATGTGCTAGTAGTGAATATGTTCATTGTAGGAGAGAGCAGAGTGAGCACTAATCAGTCTGATTGCTGTTCTTCCACTGTCCACTGAGCAGGTTGGGGGAGAAGAGATGACTCCACTGTATTCCTTCTACAATCTATAACTGTAACAGAGAAAGTGGCAACATCCACCTGACTGTCATCTGTGTCAGAACTGTAAAAAAATCTCACAATCGGGTGGACAGAAATACAAATCCTTTGACAGATAAACTAGCTCCCGTATACAGTCATGGTCAAAAATATTGGCACCCCTGCATTTCTGTCAGATAATGTGCACCACTTCGCCCAGAAAATTATTTCAATTACAAATGTATAGGCATTCTCATGTTTATTTCTTGTGTTTGTATTGGTATGACACCAAAAAAGTGGAGAAACAAAAAGACAAATCTGACACATTCCACGCAAAACTCCAAAAATGGACTTTACACAATTTTTGGTATCCTCAATTTAAATATTTGGTAGCACACCCCTTGAAAAAAATAACTGAAATCAATTGCTTCCTGTAACCATCAATGATGTTCTTACACATCTCTACTGGAATTTTGGACCACCCTTCTTTCCCAGGTGCTCTAGGTCTCTCAGATTGAAAGGGTTCTTTTTCCCAAATGCTGTTTTGAGATCTCTCCACAGGTGCTCTATGGGATTTAGATTTAGGATCTGGACTCATTGCTGGCCAGTTCAGTACTCTCCAGCACTTTGTCTTAAACCATTTCTGGGTGCTTTTTGACATGTGCTTTGGGTAATTATCCTGCTGTAAGACCCATGACCCCTGATGGAGACCCAACTTTCTGACACTGGGCCCTACATTGCAACCCAGGATTCTTTGGAAGTCTTTAGATTTCATAAGACATCCAGTGCTTGAAGCAGCAAAGCATCAGAGAACCTCCACCATGTTTGACTATAGAGACTGTATTTCTTTTTCTGAAAATAGTAGAATGATGGGCTTTATCAAAAACCTGTAATTTTGTTTTATCTGTTCACAGCACATTCTTCCAAAAGTATTTTGGCTTCCTCAGGTATGTTTTGGCAAACTCTAATCTGTTTTTTTTTTTATGTTTCTGTGTCAGCAGTGGGGTCCTCCTGGGTCTCCTACCATAGCCTTGTAACCATGGACTTGTAACCTTGGGATTGTCCATGCTTTTACACAATTTGTGTTTTCAAATCCTCAGGAAAATTATTTGCTGCTCTTTCTCTTCTCCATGCACCATGTGACACACAAATTACTTTGTATTCCCATTGCACATGTTCCTGGATAAGCTCTCAAAGTTTGGGTGTTGCAGCAACAACCAGCTGTATACTGGTTCATGTCACAAAGTAGATATTTGCCAGCACATCATGGATCAACAACAAAAGTGGCATTGCAATAAATAATCCATTTGGCCACATCCAAATGGCCAAATGGATTATTTATTGCATAATCAAAACACAAGGAGAGTGCAACGTTTCAGAGTCTTGCAGGACCCCTTCGTCAGGCATGTGAGATGAAGGGGTCCTACGTGACTCCGAAATGTTGCACTCTCCTTCTGTTGTGATCATGCAATAAATAATCCGTTTGGACACCACTTTTGTTGATTCATTGTGTTAGCAAATATCTACTATGTGACACACAGAGACACACAACAGAAAGGTTACTTAAATTTTTCACCATTTTAACTGGTTGCCGCTGTGATTTCTATATTGTCAGCACCTGTTAATTGATACCGGTGAGTTTATTTACAAATTACAGCAGCATCGAAAACTTGGAATGCAATTATTTCTTGCAATTTTGAGAAGGTGGCAATCAATTTGTCCATTCTCCACTGTTTTTTGTCACAAAATTTTGTTCCTCCACTGTTTTGTGTCATACCAATACAAACAAAAAAATACATTAACCTTTGTAGTGCAATTTTGTCCAATTCCCATATTTTAAAGAAAACTAAGATATTTCATCATTTGATTTATGTAGAATAGTCTATTACCAATGAAAGAAGAATATATCAGGCTTCTAGAGATTAGAATGAAGATGATTTTGAAATATATGGTGGCACAGTGGGGTTGGACATTTTCTAAACATCATTAGGCCATTAGTCTTGCTACCAAGTTGCCCAATAGATGAAAATGAATATCATATTTGGGGGTTCATTTTGTGGTTCAATGTGTAGTTGTGTGTTGTAGCCACACAACTACACATTGTAGTAGTGAATATTACTGGTATGTAACTTATGCAAATTTTTTATTTTTGCTTTAGTGCTTTCATTCAGATAGTTCATGTTTTCATTAGCAGACTAAGGCTGCTGCACTTGCAGTAGGAGTTTTGCTACTTGTACTGGTTTGTCATTTAGCAGGTGTGTATATATTGGTTGACCTGCATTTCAATACATTTTCAGGAACCGCAGTCAGCACTTCTATAACATGTTTGCTTGGTGCATTTTACTGTATATATACATTAGAAGATAATGTTGATTTTTTTTTTTTTAATATGTAATGCACTGTGTTGTTCTACAGAGTGAAGAAAGAGCAACTCATATTAACTGAATGTTAAAACCTCAACAATAATACTGATATAAAAAACAAAAATTATTATGACTCCAAAGTATGTTGCAATTACCGCTCCACGCCTATATGAACAAGGAAGAACAAATATCTATATTTAGGCTTCAGCTTAGTCTGCCACCCATTAAATATACCCTTCTAACGCACTTTACCTACTCATGGGTGAAACACATTAGGGGTATGTCTAAAAGGTGGGAGGCTGAGTTGAAGCCTACCTAGGGATTTTTGTTCTTGGACCGTGGTACTTGCATCATACTTTGGAGTCCGATCATTAAGCCAGACGTGCTCAGTGGACCAGCACCTGTCAGCAGTGGAACCGGCAGGTACATTACAAAGGGGCATCTGAGCGGCGCTTCTTTTTTGTACTCTGTACAAATTATTATGGTTATGTATTCATTAGAAAGATTAACGACCAACTCAAGCAAAAACTTTTTCTCTAAATTTTTGACAAAATGGGGAAATCATAGAACCCCAGTAAGGGTTCTTTTTATGGTCCATTGGGGAGATTTCTTCTCACATCCTTTCCTAATAGGTAAGTTCAGAATGGAAAATCTCTCCAAAGGTGACACAGACTATTATTAAACACCTCTTTTTTAATTAAATTGGGAAGGTTTAGAATCTATGTTAGGTTACTGTTGCTGTCTGTGTGACAACACTCTCCTCATTTTTTGTCACATGAAGAAAAAGTTGAAACCTCTTCGATGTGGTACTAGATAGCAGTTTAACCTGCCAGTTTCTCTTCTTAAATTGGAGCTAGAATGACTTGGGATTACAATAGGTTAGAGTCTTTTGCCAAATAAGTACTGTATGTGTTTTTATAAGGGTTTATTTGCATGAATTTTGTAAGATGCTGTAGGATTAAATTACTAAAGGCAAATAGGAGATGCACACAGCAAGGGAAGTTGCATTTTGCAAAGATATTTTCCCCAGAGCTTAATGAATGGGGTGAAATCTCACTTTGCATAGAACGCCCAATAGTGTAAAAGGAAAATTTAGAAAAAAAATGCATTTTTCCTTGCACATGATTATATGTTGGAAGTCGACAGAGCTTCACCTCATTCACTAAGCTCTGGGGAAAATTCCCTTGCAAAGTACAACTTTCCTTGCAAAGTGAATAGTTTATTTGCCTTTGGTGAATCAACACCCGTATTTCCAGTAGAAATATTATTGATACATATTGCGGATTCCTGTGGGTTTTTTTTTACAATATAGGACTTTGTGATTTTTTATTTCTTGTGTACATTAGGCAGGCGTATTTAAATGAAAAACGCACATATCCTACAGTTTTGTGTGTTAACAGACCATGAAATATCCCTATTCTGAATATTTCTCCCTCACTTTGCATAATGAATAAACAAATAAATAAATGTGTGTATCAAACACATAAATGTGCAAATAAACAAGGATAATTGGAAGCTGTTAAGCAGGTTACTGCATATGCATGAGTGAGAAAAGGCCAAAGCTGAGCTTATTTTTATCAAAGGTTATCTGTTTACTATATTTTTACTTGACTAGCCTCTGTATTTTATAATTAAATCTTTTTACCAGAGATTTTATGGAGCAGCAGATATCATTTTTTTTGGGGGGGGGGGGGGGGGGGCTTTAGTCATTCTCAAAATATTCACTTGTTGAATCCAGGAGAAACACAAATTTACTGAAAGCTGTTGTTGATAGCCGATAATAAAGGTTGACAGTTCATACCTTTTTCACAATGGTACTCAAGTGCCCAAGTCAAATCCTGTAGTAGAAAATAAAGACTTCCTCAAAGGCTGTATCTATGTCATCATAGGTGGGCCTCCCTCCTCCTACTCAGGGCTGCAGATGTGTCACTGGCTTTGCTTATTAGAATGCAGTTGGGTTGTGTGGAACTAATATTGTACTAAATGAGGAAAGCCAGGCAGCAGCAGAAAGAAAAGTACGAACAGACAGGTTTTCATTTTATTTCCTGTATATCCATATAGTGTTGGTGTTTCTGTTGTGGGCCAATGCAAGCAATTATTGACTTTCAATACCAAATCACTTCTTATGATTCTCATTATCTCTAATAGATCCCTGCACTTGAGTTCAAAAGTCATATTTACCACAGGGAGCATACCCAAGGGTAATGGGGAAAGCACAAAATTGTAATATTTATAATCTTTGTTTATATTGTGTTGTTTCTTTTGGTACATCTATCTATGGGTACATTTAGCAGCAGAAATAAAGAGATGAGAGCTCCACAAATTCTTTGTGGCTCAAGTAACACACAGAGTTCTTCTCTTTTTCTGCGGCCTGTACTTGATGGTCTATGTAATCTGCTGCAAGCACTGCGTGTAAAGTAGACATAGTACCACCTTTACGTACTATTATTGATTACATCACATCGTTTGTGATAAAAGGGGAAAGATCTGTACAGATGTCAATGTGTGCTGAGGACAACTGCATCTCTTAATATAGCCCAATGGATTTCCTGTAAGGAATGTTGATTGGGATTTATCAAAACTGAAGCAGCCAGAATCTGAAGCAGTTGTGCATGGCAACCAATCGGCTTCTTTCTTTCATTTTCAAAGCTTAAAGTAGAACTAAAGTTCCATTTTTGGAAACTGCAAGCAGACAGGTTATTTATAGCAGTTGTGGTGTAAAGGGGGTTGAGGAAAGACTTCGTAAATATACCATCCCCCGTTCCATCCACCACACAACCACCATCCTCGCCAAGCATGCCACACTCCCCCATTGCAAACACAAACCATTTATGCACTGCCTCCACTCTAATGTACTTTCTGTTTCCTATGAGTTACAGTACATAAAGTGGAACTAAACCCTCCTATCCTTTACAGCCAAGGAAGCTGCAATCTATGCCTCTGTTTGATTTGCAGTTGCCATGATGCTGGACATGTGATCATTTATGACATCAGCCATTTGATAGTTTGACAGCTCATTTGAAAGCACAAACAATGGTGACGGTTATCATTCACGGCATGCACTGAATGTAATTGTTTTAGTAAACAGTTAGATTGAATGGTTTAGTTCTGCTTTAATTAAGAATACATTTTATTTTTGCTTGTAGCAGACTGTAGGCCTAATTCACAAAGCTAACACACCAGGATAGATATATTTATTTCCAAAAAAAGTGACAGTTATTTTTAGATTAGTCCAATGAAATTTAAAAGTTACCTGACGTAAATAAAGATCCTTATACTTGTGTTGAAGCTTTTTGAATTATGCCTCAGGTGTGCTGAATATTTCACATGTTTTAGTTGGGCTTGGCTAGTGTTTTGGAGCTCACAAATGTACAATATACAAATCACAAAGTTCCAGTTGAAATTGAAAAGACTAGCTTGCAAATCACACAGCCCCAGTCAGTGTTCTTTGCTGAGAGAATGGTTGTATAAAGTGCCTTGCAAAAGTATTCACTACCCTTGGCTTTTTACCTATTTTGTTACATTACAGCCTTTAGTTCAATGTTTTTTTAATCAGAATTATATGTGATAGATCAGAAGACAATAGTCTTAGTTGGTGAAGTAAATTTAGAAAAATATATACATAAAACAATTTTTCAGAAAAAAAAAGATAATTGGCATGTGCGTATGTATTCACCCCCTTTGTTATGAAGCCCATAAAAAGCTCTGATGCAACCAATTACCTTCAGAAGTCACATAATTAGTGAAATGATGTCCACCTGTGTGCAATCTAAGTGTCACATGATCTGTCATTACATATACACACCTTTTTGAAAGGCCCCAGAGACTGCAACACCTAAGCAAGAGGCACCACTAACCAAACACTGCCATGAAGACCAAGGAACTCTCCAAACAAGTAAGGGACAATGTTGTTGAGAAGTACAAGTCAGGGTTAGGTTATAAAAAAAATATCCAAATCTTTGATGATCCCTAGGAGCACCATCAAATCTATCATAACCAAATGGAAAGAATATGGCATAACAGCAAACCTGCCAATAGACAGCCGCACACTAAAACTCACGGACCGGTAAGGAGGGCATTAATCAGAGGCAGCACAGAGAACAAGGATAACCCTGGAGGAGCTGCAGAGCTCCACAGCAGAGTACGCTCCATAGAGTTGGGCTTTATGGCAGAGTGGCCAGAAGAAAGCCATTACTTTCAGCAAAAAACAAAATGGCGCTCTGGTCTGATAAGACTAAAATTTTACTTTTTGGCCATCAATTTTTTTTTGTATGGCGCAAACCCAACACGTCACATCACCCAAAGAACACCGTCCCCACAGTGAAAAATGGTGGTGGCAGCATCATGCCGTGGGGATGTTTTTCAGTAGTCGGGACTGGGAAACTGGTCGGAGTTGAGGGAAAGATGGATGCTGTTAAATACAAGTATATTCTTGAGCACAACCTGTACCACTCTGTGTGTGATTTGAGGCTAGGACGGAGGTTTACCTTCCAGCAGGACAATGACTCCAAATACACTGCTAAAGCAACACTTGAGTGGTTTAAGGGGAAACATGTAAATGTATTGGAATGGCCTAGTCAAAGCCCAGACCTCAATCCAATAGAAAATCTGTGGTCAGACTTAAAGATTGCTGTTCACAAGCGCAAACTATCCAACTTGAAGGAGCTGGAGCAGTTTTGCAAGGAGGAATGGGCAAAAAATCCCAGTGGTAAGATTTAGCAAGCTCATAGAGACTTATCCAAAGCGACTTGGAGCTGTGATAGCCACAAAAGGTGGCTCTACAAAGTATTGACTTTAGGTGGGTGAATAGGTAGGCACATTGACTTTTTCTGTTATTTTGTTCTATTTGTTGTTTGCTTCACAATAAAAAAAAAAAAATCTTCAAAGTTGTGGGCATGTTCTGTAAATTAATGACGCAAATCCTCAAAAAAACCATGTTAATTCCAGGTTGTGAGGCAACAAAACACGAAAAATGCCAAGGGGGGTGAATACTTTTGCAAGGCACTGTAGGTGGAGAAAACAATGCTACCTTAACTTGGCCTAACCACAACACCAAATTGCTGTGCCACGATTCCAACTGTTTTTCTCCTTGTGGAAAATCGAAAGAGCTGTGTGGTGACCTTCATATCTGGATGGGATCAACGTTTAATCTTTTCATAACAAATTCATTAATGCTAATGCATGTTTATTGGGCTATTGACATTAAGCATGACACACGTTAAGTCTAGACCACTTTTATTGCAAATATGATAGACAGCTGCTTTAACAGAGACTAAATAAGCTGTCAGTTTATGTCAATTGTTATAGTGTTTTATGATGTACATGCTTGTCCACTTAAATCTGGTCTCAGACAGCAATTTATATTACCCAGGTCACTGATCAGCCATTAGATGGTAATGACTTCTGGTCAGTAATGACCGTAGCTTGATTTATAACTTTTCTTCTCAGTCAATCCTTTACGTACTAATAACCATAAAGAAAAGCATTGACATCTGTTTATGTTTTTTTCCTAATTATTCCAGGAATCATAGTTGTGTGCCTTGTCACTGGTTTTCTCTCTGGAATCGGGCATGGCTCTCCTACCTTAACAAATGCACTCAAATTATTTCAATATTTATTCAATTCCATTCAAATTCCAATAATATGGGAACATTTTAAAGATATTTAATAGATGTAAACATTTACTGTACTTTTTTTTTTCCATGAGTGTTGTGTTTTTTGAAGACCTCAAACGCTGTTTGATAACCATTAGGCACCATAGTCTGATGGACAGAGCTTCACATTTATGGTGGCAAAGGAGTATCATGCAGCTAAACTCTCTTCAGGGCTTGTTCACACCAGCAGTGTTGGGCTGTGTAGAGCAGCGTTTCCCAACACAAGAACGAGGCAAACTGGCTTATGTCATATAGCTTCAAATCACACCCCGAACCGTGTTGGTGTGCTCTAAAAAGCAGGACCTGTTGCGTATTTGTGTTGTTCATTCCAATGTGCTGTAATGCAATGCAATGTGCAGCAGTGCATGGAATTAGATGCAAGTAAAACTTAAAAAGGAAAAAAAGCAAGCACTGCAATGCTCTTTAACAAAGCATTGCCGTACACCGCAGTACACCACAGCACACAGTCACACTGCAAACCAGCAAACTATAATGCATGCCTTGTGGTGTGTATAAGCCCTTATTGTTCAGCTCCAGTTGAGTCTTGGCCATGTCACACTGGGGGAGATTTACTAAAACTGGTACACACAGAATCTGGTTCTGCAATATAATAAATGTTTGCTTTCAGGTTTAATACCACTTTAAAGACTAATTTGAGCCTACTGTTTAATTCTGGCTAGAAAAAGAGTTTAAATGTATGTACGTTTTTCATTTTGCCTTGTGACCCCTATTGGGGAGAGCTTTACTCACTTCGTGACCCTCTGATATCAGGAAAGTAAATAAGGGATTGATTGTCCCTGTGACAGTAATAAAAAAACAAAAGTGTGAAATAATAACCCTTTACCACTCTTATATAAATATATTGTCCCATTGCAAAGACCACCTACACCTTCCTGTCAAGATAGGAGAATAACAGCAATCTTCCTAATAGGGACTTAGACAGCAATAAAAATCTGACAGTCACACTGTATCCAAACAAAATAAAAATTTGTGGTTGGAGTTGGGCTGTAATGTCAAGATACATTTAAGCTTGTCTTGCTGCAATATTGCATGTATTTTTAAGCTCACAATCACCAGATCTTTAGTACAAGAAGCCCATTTGTTTGCATAAGTTTGCCTTTTTATTGTGGCGGGGGTCCCCAAGGTTTTTGTGCAGGAAATTGGAAGTGCTGCTAAAAGGTCCATATACAACTTCAACTTTATTCCATTAAAATAAATTCACACTGAAAAAAATACAATTGTATGTCACTTCTGGCTTGCTCACATTGTTGCCAGTCAAACCCTGATGAAGGGGGCATTTGGACACCCTAAATGCATTGGCTACTTTTTTTGGATTTTATCCTAGACTTTTAATGAAATAAATTTGTATCTGGACCTCTTAGCAGTGGTGTGGCGCTTAAGTTTCAATCCTCGTTACATTACACTGCAAGCGTGGAGATCCTCTGGGGTGTAGAAGCCACCTGCCCAGGAACCAGATCATTTACACCATCAATACCTTAAAGAGGAAGCAAACCATGGTGGGTTTTATGTCCTCTTTATTTCCCTGCAAAGGTAAAGCATAATGGGCTACTATGCATCGCATAGTAGCCCATTATGTGTCACTTACCTGAAACTGAAGCCTGCAATGTCACTGCTGTCCCCATTAGCAACGAGCTCCATCTTCACCTCTCTTCCGGGGGCCACGAACTCCAACTCCAAATGTTACCTATTAAACTACCACAGGAATACATTAGAAAGTTAAAATCAATAATATCTAACATCATATGGAAAAATAAAAAATCAAGAATATCCTTAAAGACCTTAAAACAAGATAAAGATAAAGGGGGTCTTGCGGTCCCGGATATCCTAAAATACTACAAAGCAATAATTTTATCAAGAGCGATAGAATGGGCTAGGGATAACAAAGAAAAAAGATGGGTAAACATAGAAAAATTTTATAGTAAAACACGTTTAGGATCTATTATTTGGAACCCTCCGAATCACAGAATGATAGATGAGAATACGCACTGTTTGACAAAAGTAGTTTTAAAGACATGGGATGTAGTATACAAGCAACTGGATAAGGTTTATAATTCTCCCCTGATAGAATTAAAGGAGAATGAATATTTTGCACCAGGGAAAATAAATATAGGTGGGAATTGGATAAAAAAAGATAAAGTACAACTTAGAGAGATACTAAAAAAAGGGAAAATAGTCACACTTGTAGAGTTGAAACAAAACACCGACACGTGGGTGATAGATGAATGGAGGTACATGCAATTAGACCACTTCGTGAAAAAAGTACCTCAACCGGAAAGATCAGGAGAAAATTTGACGGCTTTAGAAAAACTATGTATTTCAGAAAAAACAAAAAATACTCTATCTAAGCTATATAAATTATTATTGAAAGAAGAAGAAGCAGAGGTACCTGCATTCATCAAAAAATGGGAAAAGGAACTGGGAACACAAAAAAATATAAGCACTATTAAAAAAATGTTAACCCTAGCCCACAGCTCAGCGGCAGATATAAAAACGGCCCAGATGAATTCTAAATGTTTGGCGAGGTGGTACGCAACGCCAGATAAGTCTAGTAAATTCCAACATGGGAAACTGGCAGACTGCTGGCGGGGTTGTGGAGGGGTGGGTACTATGGCCCACTTATGGTGGAACTGCCCGACTATCAAAAAATTTTGGAAAAAAATCTTGGCTTTGATTAAGGAGATTACTAAAATAGAGGTAAAAGAAGATCCGTGGACGGTTCTCTTCCACGGCATAGAAGGGAATGTGAAACATTATAGAACTTCCCTAGTTCCGCACTTACTAAACGCAGCAAAAAGATTAATCCTTAAAAATTGGTGGGTAAAAGAAAGCCCCGAGATGTGGGACTGGATAAATGCCGTGGAAGAGACCTACACCATGGAGCAGATTTATTATAACAAAGAGGAAAAGATAGAAGCAGACAAATGGAAATGTTGGAAGGAGTTTAAAAAATCATGGAGTTATGCAGAAAAAATTAGGATCTAAACTAGCTATCAAGTAGATCATAGGTATTCCACAAGGGTTGGGGAGGGGGAAGGGAGGGAGGGAGGTTTATATATATATATGTTTATATACAGATATTTAATGTAAAACGGAGAGATTTATAAATAAAGATAAAATTTTAGAGAGCGAAAGAGGGAGGGGAACTCAGGGTTGAGCCTTGTTAGGCTGTGTGAGTTTTCGTTTTACTATTCCCTTGTAAACCCCTGTTGTTTCTTTTTTCATTTTTCTGAAAACGAAATATATGCCACAGTGATGAAGAGATGAGAAGAGACATATATGAGCGGTGAAGCTGAATTAGGTCTCTCTAGGAATTTTCTGAGGTGGCAAAAAAAAAAAAAAAAAGAAAGGGCACAATGTGCCCTTTCTAAAGTGCGCATGTGCCGTAGACATTGGCACTCGGCTTTTTTGTAAACATCTCCTAAACTGTCAAGGTTTAGGAGATATTTAAAGCACCTACAGGTAAGCCTTAATATAGGCTTACCTGTAGGTAAAAGTGGTTGTACAGGGTATACAACCCCTTTAAGGTAACAATACCAAAAAGATAACATTACGGGTCCAGTACTATCTTTCCACATTCCTCAACTGTACAACATTTTTTGTGTTTCTCTCAATTTACTTTCTGTTTTTTTATGTTTGACCTCCCTTTGGACAATGTTATACAAACTGAAAAACCTATAGGACTTCCTCTGTTCCTAATGGGGCTGGGTGGTTGTATGAGATGTGGCTCAAATATTCGAGATGAGCCATTAAACAGTTAAGAGGCTTACACTACAGGGAGCTGTCCAACTTTCTGTTAAAGTGTATCTATAGCCAAAATATTTTGTATAGAGTGGCGAAGGATCAGAACTCCTTTCCAGTATAACTACCTCAAAGGCTCTATTGAAGAGATTCCTTCACTTCTTATCTAGTAAAAAGGTTGTCCACAGGACAGGAAGTGAGCAGAAATCTTTCCAACACAGACAGAAGTAATAATGTTTTTTTACGTTAAATAGGGTAATGCTAAAAACTCTTTCATCTTTTTTTTGTTGTCCGTTTTCCTGTTGCAGATTTTTCCTTACTTGTAAAATGCTGCCCCCAGAACAAGTGAGGAGAAATATCTCTAATGGAGCCCCAGATAGCAGTAAAACCTAACAGGGGTTGAAACCTTTCCCCACTATAATCAAAATGTTTTGGATATAGAGACACTTTAAATTGGACCGGGTTTCTGATTTTACCTATATTGTCCTGGAACGAGCTGAACATCTGCGAATGCTAAAAAGCAGACTTGGAGCACCTTAAAGTGGCTGTAAACCTCAGACATGAAATTTTAACAAAGCACATACAATATCTCACAAAAGTGAGTACATCCCTCACATTTTTGTAAATATTTTATTATATCTTTTCATGTGACAACACTGAAGAAATAACACTTTGCTACAATGCAAAGTAGTGAGTGTACAGCTTGTACAACAGTGTAAATTTGCTCAAAATAACTCAAAACACAGCCATTAATGTCTAAACCGCTGGCAACAAAAGTAAGTATACCCCTATATATAAAAAAAAATAATTAAAAAAAAAAAAAAAAAAAAAAAAAAGTTAGTATACCCCTAAGTGATAATGTCCAGATTGGGCCCAATTAGCCATTTTCCCTCACCGGTGTCACGTGACTCGGTAGTGTTACAAGGTCTCAGGTGTGAATGGGGAACAGGTGTGTTAAATTTGGTGTTATTGCTCTCACTCTCTCAAGCTGGTCACTGGAAGTTCAACATGGCACCTAATGACAAAGGACTCTCTGAGGATCTGAAAAAAAGAATTGTTGCTCTACATAAAAATGGCCTAGGCTATAAGAAGATTTCCAAGACCCTGAAACTGAGCTGCAGCACAGTGGCCAAGACCATACAGCAGTTTAACAGGACAGGTTCAACTTCCAGAGGTTGTCTTTGGGAAATAGATGTATGAGTACTGCCAGTATTGCTGCAGAGGTTGAAGGGGTGGGGGGGGGTCAGCCTGTCAGTGCTCAGACCATACGCTGCACACTGCATCAAGTTGGTCTGCATGGCTGTCGTCCAAGAAGGAAGCATCTTCTAAAGATGATGTACAAGAAAGCAGTTTGCTGAAGACAAGCAGACTAAGGACATGGATTACTGGAACCATGTCCTGTGGTCTGATGAGACCAATATAAACTTATTTGGTTCAGATGGTGTCAAGAATGTGTGGTGGCAACCAGGTGAGGAGTACAAAGACAAGTGTGTCTTGCCTACAGTCAAGCATGATGGTGGGAGTGTCATTGTCTGGGGCTGCATGAGTGCTGCTGGCATCTGGGGAGCTACAGTTCATTGAGGGAACCATGAATGCCAACATGTACTGTGACATACTGAAGCAGAGCATGATCCCCTCCCTTAGGAGACTGGGCTGCAGGGCAGTATTCCAACAAGATAATGACCCCAAACACACCTCCAAGACTACCACTGCCTTGCTAAAGAAGCTGAGGGTATAGGTGATGGACTGGTGAAGCATGTCTCCAGACCTAAACCCTATTGAGCATCTGTGGGACATCCTCAAATGGAAGGTGGAGGAGCAAAAGGTCTCTAACATCCACCAGCTCCTTGATGTCATCATGGAGGAGTGGAAGAGGACTCCAGTGGCAACCTGTGAAGCTCTAGTGAACTCTTTGCCCAAGAGGGTTAAGGCAGTCCTGGAAAATAATGGTGTCTACACAACATATTGACACTTTGGGTCCAATTTGGACATTTTCACCTAGGAGTGTACTCACTTTTGTTGCCAGCAGTTTAGATATCAATGGCTGTGTGTTAAGTTATTTTGAGGGGACAGCAAATTCACACTGTTATACAAGCTGTACACTCACTACTTTACATTGTAGCAAAGTGTAATTTATTCAGTGTTGTCACCTGAAAAGATATAATAAAATATTTACAAAAATGTGAGGGGTGTACTCACTTTTGTCTGATACTGTATATCTGTATTGTTTACTTGTCTCTCTCTAAAGCTCTGAGTGTCATGCTTCCTTCCTCAGTTATCAGCATGTGTCACTTCTAAAAAGTTATCCCGACACCAGAGATAAAATAGTGAAGGGGAGGAGAGCTCAGCACCCAGCTTGCCTATTCATAACACAGCTCTGCATCCTTTCTTTGTTCCTGTGCTGTGTGTGAAGGCGGGTGTGTCCTTTCCCTCCAATCAGCTCTCACACACTGTACAGGAACAAAGAAAGGATGCAGAGCTGTGTTATGAATAGGCAAGCTGGGTGCTGAGCTCTCCTCCCCTTCACCATTTTATCTCTGGTGTCGGGATAACTTTTTAGAAGTGACACATGCTGATAACTGAGGAAGGAAGCATGACACTCAGTCCTGCTGGCAGATAAAGAAGGATTTTATCTAAATTTGGCACTTTTGAAGGGTTGTAAAAAGGAGAAGACGGCAGATAAACAATTAAAACCTATGTAGGAGGAATTTTTCATCCCTGTGTATCATCTGATGCTGTTCACTTCACTGGTTATATGTGAGGGTTTACAACCACTTTAACAGCACTTTTCAAATAATTAATCGGCTCAGCGCGTTACCTGATAGTCAGCAAAAGGGAAGGAGGGGTGGCAACGGGATTTTTCCACATTGAAGGTGAAACTGGAAAACACTTTTAACATTACCTTGCAGTGCATACTGAAGATTAATAATGTCGGATACAAGAAAGAACATTGTTCTCTATGCTATACAGAGTCTTTCTTTGTCAAAGGAAACGAAACAATCATTAAATATTTTCCCAGGCAGTTTTGTTAGTCCTCAATATGCAGCAAGTGTTTAGCCTTCTCCTGATCATCTTAAGTCTTTCATCACTCATTTGTCTCTTTTGCTAACAGCTTTTTCTCTTCCATCCACGATCTAGTGCTGCTCTGGGACTGGGAGTCTTCAGTCAATCAGCCCTCAATTGAGTCTTTTTAAGAGTGTCTTTATTGATTTATTTGCCTTCTAAGAGGCACCAAAAGAAAGCTGGCACACAAAATTATATTTAAATTCCAGACCAAAGGCCGTATTTCCTGAGCTGCATTAAGCTACCAGACACCTGGTATTTGAAGTAAAACAGTAAATATGCCAAATATTCTACTCTCTCCTGCCCATTGGCAGTCTTCTCTGACAGGGTTTTTGAAAGGCCCATCTGCTGCTTCATTAGAAGTTCCTGGAAGACTTGTTGGAGTCATAATTATACAAATATAAGAAGATTAATTTAATTTGGTATAGTTTTCTTAATAGATTAGTTAGGCATCAAGACAAAGGTTCCTTACAGCATTCTTTTTACCTCTTATGCTAGCTCACTGTGCATAGAAGAACATTATCCTAAAATTTAAAAATCTTTGTTTTAGATATTGTAAAAGCCTTTAACAGCTGTTAAGCAGGTTTAACACTGGTCAGTAAGGGGTAACACTACAGTTACAGATCATTTTGGATTGTTACTATAGGGCAGAAGAGCAAAGTTATCAGCGCTATAAATTGAATGCAATAAATTTTAGTCCCTTTGCGCTTTTACTGTCTGCTAAAGCATTCACTGCACCCAATACATGTGCTAATTTTGTAAAATGTTTTATTTGATCACACATGAACAATTTACACAGTACAGTAGGGCAAAACACAGAACCCCCCCCCCCCCCCCTCCAGGCTTCAATAGTACTAAAGTATTAGAGCTTCCCCCTTGTATAGCCTTCTCCATTCAGTGCAGCCTTGTTTCTATGGTGCACATTTTTCAGTAAATGTCCCTTAGATTAGAGGCCAGTGGAGAAGTGCAACATTACATTGGTGGCCAACAGGAGAATAGTGCCCTCTAGGGAAAATAATAATACTTTAATTATAAAATAATAATAATAATTAGTGAAATAATAATACTCCATATTTCTTTGTAAAAATGCCCCCTTACACTGGAGAGCTTAAAGGGTAACTCCACCTCCGTGGAGAAATAATTAGCGATTAAAGAAAATATAATAAAGTCATATTGTGATTGAATGTTATTAAAAATTACCTTTCCTTTTAATTCTGAAGCTGCTGTAATTTTCTGAAAATGCAATACAATATGGCAACCTGGAGTTGTTTTGTACACAGAATGTGTACTGATCACCCCCCTCCCCCCCCAGAAACAATATTTCCTGCTTGTGTGATTGGCTTCCCATTTTTCCCAGAAGTCTGCATAAAATACAAGTCAGATTTTAGGCATCCTCTAAAACAAAAATGTCATTTTTGTTGAGATATTCCCAATAAGAACACTTCTAAAGGGATGCAGTCCCAGCAGCTTTCCTCATTAGTGCTCTGCAGCTGCGCAGAAGATTGATAATTATGAAACCGCTCCCATTAGACCCACTCAGCCCAGAGGCACAGAGGAACAAATAGTGATTTCTTCAGAATAACAAAAGGTAGGAATCTGCAACAAAGGTTGTTATAATCCTTGCAATGTATATAGATCTATAGCTATAGAAGGAAATGTTTTTTTTTTTCTCAACAAAAGTGGATTTACGCTTTAAAGCTTAAAGTGGTTGTAAACCTCAGTCATGAAATCTGAGCAAAGCACAAATTTATGCAGTGTTTACTTATCTCTCTCCAAAGTGTCATTTCTCTCTGGTGCCTCGTTCCTCTGTTATCAGCATGAGTCGCTTCTGAGATGTTTTCCTGACACTTGAGATAAATTTGTGTCGGGGGGGGGGGAGCTCAGAACAGAGCTTGTCTATTCAGAACAAAGTTATTTTGCTGTGTGAAGGGGGGTGTGTTCCTTTCCTCCAATAAACTCTCACACACTGTTACTGTAGCCTCTCCAAAAAAAATATGAATACATTTATATTTATTTTAGAAATATATAAAGAAGAACACTAATATTCGATAAAAGCAGGGGAGAACAATGGTAGGTTGCCTGCCCAGAAAAATGTCCACAAGAGATAATATAAAACCCAAAAGACTATTATATAATAACTATACGATCATTATAGTAGTAGTCATCAGCTCATACAGGAGTCTGATACCCAAAACGGGAGGGGGGGACAAAATATAAAGTATAACAAACAAAAAATTATATATATATATATATATATATATATATATATACCTGGTGTCCGCTGACATGGTTATGAACCCCTAGGGGTCTATTATAGACAAGCCAAAACATTGAGTATAAAAAGGTATACATTTATTTTCACATAACAATAGTGGACATATAGAAATCAATACATAAAACCAGTATCTGATACCCAAATAGTGCAATTGTATGAGCTGACCACTGTCCTGGTGCGGGACGGACTAGTGATGATCAATATAGATGTAAAACACCTTACATGTTAGGGAATAAAAGTCCTTCTTCAGAGGTTATTTTGGTTCAGATGGGTACAGATTTTCTATAACAAAGAAAATGTGCAAGTAGTATAATATTAGTATACAATAATTGGTGTAAATATTATGACAGTTGCAAAATATACGAAAGGATTTCTAATCATATATGTTCAGCCATGTATATAGACTACTTACATAGTAAAATAGTCCACATGGAACAGGTCTGAGGAATAGTAAGTGGTTATTCCAATCATGGACAGCAAATGGGATCCCCTGCAGAACACAGCAAGCTCAGAGACACAAACGGCAACCAATTCTTCACTGCGAGGACTCAAGCCTGGGGAGCAAAAGCTCCTGCTTGAACTGGGCCAGTATAACTGTGTTGAAGATATAAAACATGGCAAGATCACTAACAAAGGTATTAAGTGCATTACAATAAAGTACTAGGCGGTAAGACCTCACAACATCAATAAGGCTGCATAGAATAAGGTCTGTGACTGGTAATAGTAGGGATAGTGAACATACCTAAAAGATATTAGGATATATCAAGCTGTGCTGCTTTACCACCATGAGCTCCTTCAGCATCTGAAATAACTGCCTGGAGAGATGGTATATGAGCATATATCAAAAGCATCAGGCCGATCACAATGTTGATTGTGATGGCCTTCAGCTGGCCATAGTGAATGGGCAGAGAAGCACGGCAAAAATTGCTGCCAACCTCCGCCCATGGTCCCCCGGCATGATGACGCGCGGCATAAGCCCGCCCAGAGGGCGCAGAGTCACGTCACCACGCTGCTGACGTGCAAGTGGCTGCCGTCTGCGCTCCAGGTTGGAGCGCAGAACTGAGGAGAACCCAGGAACAGGGAGTTCATAGCTAAAGAGGTGTCCCAGGCTATCCCCCCACACATAGTGGGGGAGCAGAACAGAGGATCCACGCGCGCCAGGAGTGGAGCAAAGGGTGCCCCAGACTTGAGCATGAGTTGCGGAGATGAAATATCCATTTAAGTTCATTCTGCAGTAGGCATTTATTATAGTCGCCACCCCGTGGGGTAGCACCAATGTGATCCAAAGCTAAAAATTTAACGTTGGGAGTACTATCCCAATGTACCAATGAACTGTGCCTACCCAAGGGAAGAGAGGGATCTCGTTATTCAATGCTAACCACATGTCAATATATGCAGCGCCAGAGTTCTAATTTAGTCTTTCCTATGTAGAAACTGCCTCAGTCACAGGTAAGTAGGTAAACTACCCCTGCTGTGTGGCAATTCACGTAGTGTTTTGGTTGTGGTAGTGTTTTTGGCCCCTCTGTCTCCTCATTTAGGCCCCCTGAAGTCACAGTACCCAGTGTATAAATTCAGAACATCTCTTGCTGGCACGCTTGAAATGTTCTGCAATGGAAGATAATTTGGGGGTGGACTCAATGATCCATACTGAAAGACCCGAGGATGATTTTTAATTACAATCAAGGAAATGCATCGGGACACTATGTCATCACCCTTCTTAAGAAAACGCCTGTGTTTCCTGAATCTTTTGCGCAAAGTCCTAATGGTTCTCCCAACCTAGTGAAGCCTGCATGGGCAAAAAAGACAATAAATTACATACTCCAAAGAGCAATTGTAGACAATTCCGTGGACAGTAAAGCCTTAGCACTCCATTAAAAACCTAAAGCCAAAACATTATCCTTATGATATGTTTTATTAAATAAGCAAATAATATCAAATAAAAGATATCCTTATCTAGAGTCTGGGGTGTAAGGATGCTTAAACTGATTCTACTTACATATCCAGTCTGGGTATTGAAAGCCCTGTCAAGATTAAAAGTTAAGCATCACACTGAAGAATTAATTAGCGAGAACTAAAGCCATCTTCAACTTTTAGATTTAAGTTGAAGGAAACACTTTTTACTAAATCCCTGTTGATTTACTTTTGCAGATGATCCGGACTCTTGGTGGTTAAAAGTTAATTCTCTTTGATAAAACTATCTTTTATTTATTTTTTTAACAGAACAACATGACGTTAAACAGCAAGTCTTCAGGACTAAGGACAATGCAGAACACACTACTTTGCTTGTGTTTTAACCAATATCTTTACATGCACATACAAGAAAGAAATTTGCACATGAATTATACATAAGCTGAGAAATTATCTCATGTGATCTACATGTTGCAGTAAGCTCCTTTACCTACTGATTTCAAATAAGTTTTGCACCTTAATGTGTCTTATGTCTACTGTAAGATTGGGGTGATTAAACTCAAGTGGTAGGTGCGTTTACAATGAGTTGCGCCAGTCCATAATTGTATTTTAAGGGCATGGTAACCCACTTTTATTTAAAAACAAGTCAATGTTCATACATATAGCTCTTTCCTTGCAGGGGGTTCTCACCAATACTGCAAAAGATATAACACTCAGCCTCCTGACTCTCTTGGGGCAGATTTATTGCTCCAAGTACCTTTGCAGGGTCTTCCTGACCATCAAACACACCCCAGTGGTATGCGCAGATGCTAAACTTTAGCTCTGTGTCTTTCCTTGCAGCTTCCTAGCTTATCTCTTCTGAATTATCTCTACAGCCTTCTGGCTGCTCGCGTCCCACATGGACTACCTCTCAGGCTTGGGCCTTCCTTGGTTCCAACCTGACCTTGATGCACAGCAGCACTCAGACACACTGACCTCCCTCAGGAGGGTGGGGCCCTGAGCTCTAATTCTGACTCCAATATGAAACCAGTACACACCTAATCCATTAGTGTGCCTACTTCTCCCAAAGTCTGGCGTAAACCACCCTTTTACCGAGTAGCATGTGGTCACCCTGCTACACTACATAAAGTGTGCCTAACCAGTGTTTTTGTGTACAGTGTGTGTTTCTTTCACTAAGGGATGTAATGGATTTTCTTTCCTTGCTTTGCAGGGAAAAAAAATCCATCACGTCCCTGCTGTCAGGACGGAGCTCTGCATTGATTACAGCCTTTCTCCTTGATGATCAGCGTGTGGCGGCGGACATCCATTGGCCGGCACCCTCTGATCAACTTCTCATGTGACTAATCACAGCAGAAGCCGCGTGCCCCCAACCCAGATGTGCAGAATCATGTATACATACATGATTGTGCACAGTACGGCCACCCTGTGGCAGTATATCTGCTATAGAGCGGTAAGCAAGTGGTTAAATACTCTATAAAACAGTACAACAAATCAGATTTTTGCTTTCATTTTATGGAGGAATCAAAGAAAGGATTCAGATAACTCATTATAGGCAAAAACTCTAACTTTGTGCTCCTTTTTCTTTTTCAAGTTTTAATGAATCTGCCCTAAAATTTTGTAAATCTATGATCTTAATTTTGAAACAACTGGAGAATCTGGTTTATGGAGAGAATGATCAGCCTTCCACATAAGACAGTAAGTAGATTGAAAGTCAATTCTAGTAGTTGTTTAGAAGAAAAATAAGTATTTTGACCACCTTAGCGTTTTCCATTTTCTCAATATTGTTAGCAACATCCAGATCTAAATTCCATAGTGTACCAGTGGAGAGATCTCAAAACAGCAGTTGGGAAAAGGAACCCTTCCAATATGAGAGACCCAGAGCAGTTGGTGAAAGAAGAGTGGCCCAAATTTCCAGTAGAGAGGTGTAAGAAACTCATTGATGGTTACCGTCAGCGATTGATTTCAGTTATTTTTTTCCAAGGGGTGTGCTACCAAATATTAAATTGAGGGTGCCAATAATTTTGTCCAGTCCATTTTTTAAGTTTTACGTGGAATGTGTCAGATTTGGCTTTTTGTTTATCCACTTTTTTGTGTCATACCAATACAAACAAAAGAAATAAACATGAGAATGCCTAAACATTTTTAATTGCAACAATTTTCTGGGCAAAGTGGTGCATTATCTGACAGAAATGCAGGGGTGTCAATATTTTTAGCCATGACTGTGTAGGGAATTAAAACAGGTTCAGTTAAATAAACACATTGCTATAGTAAATATATAAATTGCTCCACTTCATCTATATACTATTCTAGCCTGTAAATAATTGATAAATAAATTGCCAAAATGAATGTGTCATTCCCAATTAAGGAATTCTCTAAAGCAGTGTGCTTCACTTGATTTATTACCTGCCCCAATCAATGTATTCTTTGCCCAATCAAATAATTGATAAAAATGTTGCTCCAATTAAGACTGTGCCAAATAATGAATCCATTCTATCTAATTATTGAATTCAATGTCCCCACCAAGTTATTCACTGCCCTTATTGCACTGCTCAATCACTGAATTCACTGCAGCAATTCTCCACTGCTTTATTTATTAAATTAATCTTGCTAAGGCCAGAATTAAATGAGGACTGTGAGTGTCCTTGTAGATTCACTGTGAAGGTACCAGGGCTTATCTTCATATTAATCCATTTGTGGCTGGGGAAGAATCTAGATCCAAGGTTCAGGCAGTATACAGAGACTTGACAAGTTAAGATTAATCATCTCCGTTCCTGTTGCTAGGCTCCCCCTCTTGTCATTCCACCGCCAAATGTTAGTCTTAATGTACACTATATTCTTAACAATATACTATTCCTAAATTAAAACTTAAAGTATTTGTTAACCCAAAAAAATGGATCCTGCTCCTTTAACTACTTGTTTACTGGGCACCCCCTCCTGCCCCGACCAATTTTCAGCTTTTAGCGCTGTCACTCTTTGAACGACAATTGCGCGGTCGTACAACACTGTACCCAAATGAAATTTTTATCATTTTTTCCGACCAGTAGTGACTAGCATTTCTTAAGGAGTTTTGGCTGTACTTTTTGTCTTTGTGACAGCAGGAAAAAGATAAAGGGGACTGTTGTTGACTGGGAAAGGAAGACACAGACACTATTGAAAAAAAAAAAAACTTGACTGAGGTTCCTTTTTTGTAGTCTGAGGTGTGCGGCACTGGAGAAACCTCTCAACCTGCTTTTGTGGCAGGACATTAGGGAAAGTCTCTTCAGTAGGAATACTTCAAATAAAGGTGGTGTTAATTCTCCACTGTGGACAAAACTATAAAAAAATAAGTCTTTGGCTAAAACAGTGTATATGCCTATTTATCTAAGCCATAATATTGCATGTGTCTGTATCTGTGTAGCAACATCCACTCCATTCCAAAACTAATGTTCCACTAACCACTTTTAGTACACACTTACACAAACTGTTTATAAAACATTACATTAACACTAAATGGTTTTTTTTTTCTTTTTTTTTTCCTGTTGCATTTCAAAATTATATCCACCCAAAACTAATTTCTGTGATTGTTTTTTTGTGTAGATGCTGGAGTTTTTTAACCACCTGATACCTTCTACTGGGGCCATCATAAGGGGCTCCAACTCTTCTTGTATTATTATTTATTTAATATTTAGAGAAGGCAATAGGAGGTGCGGGAACACACAAAGGTGGGAAGGAATACCCAATACTCCTAGGTGGAGAGGAACATATGGGCTGATTTATTGTCAAAGCTTAATTGAACAAGCTGAACTTAGAAACTGATTGTCCTCTGCCCCTTCATTTTTTATATTATCCTTGAAAAAGTTTTCTATGGATTATTAGGGCACACCTAACAATTACAGGCCTGAACATCTCTAAGTATACAGATAAGGTTGCGGCATACTGTATGCAGATGATCTGATCTTTTTTTCTGTCATCCCCCCCAAACTTCCCTTCCAGCCCTGCTATAGGAATTGAAGATTTATGAGGCGCATTCTAATTATATAATCAATGTTTCAAAATCAGAACCCCCTAATGACAATTTACCTTTAAGTGGTCTGCCTCATATATTAAATAATTGGGTATACTGATTCCCTCTTATTTAAGACAGATTGTTGACTTGAACTTTAGACTGCTGGTCAAGAGAATTAAAGCAGACCTAGGAAACTGGAACAAAGCAGCCTTCACTTGGTTTGGACGAAATAGTGTTTTGACAAATTAATACCTTACCGCAGTTCCTTTACTTGTTACCAACTCTTCCACTGTCTTTACCACAGTGCTTTCTGAAAGAGCTGAGATCCCCGTTGCTGCACTATTTATGAAGAGGAAAGAAGGCTAGAGTCAGTAGGGCAATTCTGACCCCTTCTAAATCAAGCAGAGGTATTGAGTTTCCAGACATTAAATATTATGTTGCAGTCCACTTGTGGAGATTGATTGACTGGTGCACCCAGAGGACAATCAAACCATGACTACTTCTGGAAGAAGTAGCTACTATGGCTGCTATTACTATTTGGAAATAATCTGCCACCTATCTGAATAGACGTATTTTGATTCATCCCCTTGTTAGAGCTACGTTTCGCACTGTCAAATCTATTTTCAAGACCACTTCTTTCTCACCATATCCCAGTCCTCTTGAGAGTGCCAACTCTCAATTCCAATTTTTTACCACATAGCACCACCGATTTACAATTCTGCAATCTCTATGCAATGGAATATTTCTATTGAGCCATCTTTCTTTGCAAAATAAACCTCCACTACAAGTGTGCAAGCTACGTTTGGTTCAGATCTGATTTTGTTCCATTGTTTTCAGTTAGGCTCCTGCTTACGAGCCCTTCCATCGGAATATGAAATTTTTCGCTTTTTACCACCATTTGAAAGGATTTGTAATGAAGTAGTGAGGATCAAACACACCTTATCACAATCCTATTCCTTGCTAATAGCCGGAGGCCATCAACGAGATCTGAGTTTCCTGAAAAAATGGGAACAGGATCTGAATGTCATGTTCTCCTCTGCCCAAAAATCTAAAATTCTCAACAGCAAACATAGTTACATGGTTACATATAGTAGGTGAGGTTGAAAAAAGACCATGAAGCCCAACCTATGTGTGTGATTATATGTCAGTATTACATTGTATATCCCTGTATGTTGCAGTCATTCAGGTGCTTATCTAATAGTTTTTTGAAACTATCGATGCTCCCTGCTGGGACCACCACCTGTGGATGGGAATTCCACATCCTTGCCGCTCTTACAGTAAATAACCCTCTACGTAGTTTAAGGTTAAACCTCTTTTCTTCTAATTTTAATGAGTGGCCACTTGTCTTGTTAAACTCCCTTCCGCAAAAAAAGTTTTATCTCTATTGTGGGGTCACCAGTACTGTATTTATAAATTTAAATCATATCTCTCAAGCGTCTCTTCTCCAGAGAGAATAAGTTCAGTGCTCGCAACCTTTCCTCATAACTAATATCCTCCAGTCCCTTTATTAGCTTAGTTGCCCTTCTTTGTACCCGCTCCATTTCCAGTACATTGCACAGAAGTTATTGCCCTGCTTAGCTTAGTATCATCCGCAAATACAGGAATTGAACTGTTTACCCCATCCTCCAGGTCGTTTATGAACAAAATAAATAGGATTGGTCCCAGCACAGAACTCTGGGGGACCCCACTACCCACCTCTGACCATTCTGACTACTCCCCATTTATTACCACCCTCTGAACTCGCCCTTGTAGCCAGTTTTCAATCCATGTACTTACCCTATGGTCCATGCCAACGGACCTTATTTTGTACAGTAAACGTTTATGGGGAACTGTGTCAAATGATTTTGCAAAATCCAAATGCACCCTGTCTATGGGCCTTCCTTTATCTAGATGGCAACTCACCTCCTCATAGGACGTTAATAGATTGGTTTGGCAAGAACGATTCTTCATGAATCCATGCTGATTACTGCTAATGATACAGTTCTCGTTACTAAAATCTTGTATATAGTTCCTTATCATCCCCTCCAAGAGCTTGCATACTATTGATGTTAGGCTAACTGGTCTGTAAACATATATCAGGAAAATGGGTGTAAAATATTTACAAGGTGGTATAAAATGCCACAACTTCTACATAAGATCAACTCTCAAGTGTCCTCCCTATGCTGGCGCTGCCAGAATGTAGAGGGCCCCCTCTTATACATTTTCTGGGAATGTCCAAGGAATAAACATCTTTTGGTCAGAAGTTAAATCCACTATTAATTAAAATAGGGGATATCATGTTTAGCTAGTAGTTTTTTGTTTGATTAGCAATATTTGGGTTTTTATGATTAACCGGGGTGAATCCTGGTTGGGGATTTTTGTTTTCTGGCAATGAGGAGCAGTAGTGGACCAATGTGGCTTCTGTGAGGAGCTATTGGTCTCAACATGCTCCTTTTGATTTTTCCTATACTAGTGGGCAGCTTTTTGTTTGTCTGTTATATGAGAACCTGAATAATCGAACTACAATCAAATATGGTTACAGTTTTAGGAATTAGATTTGTTTCCGATTTCTAAAATGAATGATTCAGGCTTGCCACCTGAGACTCAGATCGATGCGTGGTTCTCTTTGTTTACTATATAAGCGGTGAGTCAGCACGCCTCCCGTGCCCCAGGACAACGTCAGCTTGTGACAAAACGCGTCAGAGGGGGACATGCTGACGTCATTGCGTTGTTTATGAACCAGGAAGGACGAGTGGTGTATGTAAGCCAGCCGGCTTTTTAAAAAATGCTCTTTATTTTACTCCTTGTGTAAGCACATTACCTTTTATACATTAAAGGTGTGGCTTGGTTTTACACTATGGTGAGTTTTTTTTCTTTTTGGGTCATTCTGGCTGCTCTGATGTTTATGCCCACTGGTCACAAAGTTGATTCCTGGTCCATATGAGATTACTAGGACCTCTGCTTGGCCTTATTTTGATGAATTTAGTTTTGCCTGTGAGTTGACATCTGACTCGCTCTTTGAAAAAAGGCCCTGGCTGGGTATAAGCTGCAAGCTTCCTTAAGCTTGCCATCTGGTAAGCACACAATCTATGTAGTAAAGTTGCACAGTATTGTCGTGGTGTATAAGTTATATACTTCAATGTCACCACAATTGAAAGGGACATACTCACATTCACCTTATCTTTGATGGACCAAATATATGGACTCACAATTCATATTACGTCTTATTCATCTATTTACATGTATTTTTTATTCATTTATATATTATTTATTTATTATTAATAATTTCAATTAAGGATTAGCGCAGCTCCATTTTTGTTCTAATTTAAAAACCCAACCGGAGTGTCCCCTGTAGACCTGACAGCCAGATACTTCTTGCATAATATCATTTATCTATTAGACATGATAAAAACTCACTGTTAATACATCTTTTAAATGCTGTAAAAGCATGTATACCGGCCTTTTGGAAACAAACTACACCACCTACCCTTGAACAATAGCGTAACAGGGTATCACATATCCAAGTTATGGAAAAGTTCATTGCGTCCATGAAAAACCAGTCCAAAAAACATTTTGAGACCTGGTTGCCTTGGCGCTTATACCTGGACTCCTTATGATTAAATTATTGAGATGGGATAGAGGTTGTTACTAGAGGGAAGAGCTGGGTTCCATTCCAGCCAACCTTTCCTTTTTCGTCTCCCTCTCTTTCTCTCTTTGACCCTCTCTTTCCCTTCTGCCTCTAATCCTTGTCTGGATGTTTTCTTTTCCTTTTTTTCACTTTTTCTTTATCTGCTTTGATTATTTGTGTCTGTTTTATGCTAATGAAAAAAAAAGAAAAACAACCTTAAAGTGGAGGTCCAGCCTGGATGAAAAAAATTAAAAGTCAGGTTTTAGTTTTAGTTTTAGGTGGGGTTCACATATGAGCACGCAGCGGCTCACAGCAGGAGTCCGGTGCGTTTTCATTCACCGTTTCAGGTCTGATTTCAGCCCGAATTTTTGGCTGAATTCAGACCTGAATCAGACTAAAAGAGGCACAGGGCTCCAGTCCAAATCGTACCGGAGCTGCTGCAGAGATATGTGAACTGGTTCCATAGAGAGCCGGTCACAATCTCCTGCTGTGCGAATTTGATACAGGGAATCGCACTAGTGTGAACCCAGCCTTAATATATGGACACTTACCTGTCCAGGGAGCCCACAATGTCGGCACCACCGCCAATCTTCAGATCGACTCCCAGGTGCTGCCGCCAACATTCCTGGCATGGGAACCTGGTAGCGAAGCCTTTCGGCTTCACAGCAGGTTCCCTAGTACGCATGCACAAAGCGCGCTGCATTTTCTAATTGGCCCGGCGGCGGGGTAAGGAGGAGGGGAGCCAAACTTCCGGGAGATAGAGGCGCGGAGTGTATAGGTGAGAGTTCAACTTTTGGGTGGAACTCCACTTTAAACAGGGTGAAGACCTTTGCTCCTAGGAAACTAGGTAAATATGTGTTATATACTTGATATAAAAGTATAAGGGTAGTTGGATAAAACGTGGATTGTTGTAAGATATGATAGTAAATCTGTTACATGGTCGAATTAAAAAAAGTATTTTAAAAAAATATCAGCTTATTCTGACGATATGCTGTATTCCCTCACAAATCAAGTGGTGTCGCTCCCCAACCTCTTCCACGAATTTAAAATATACAGCCTAATTTATCATCTGAAAATGAAATTCGGTAAGTTGGAAGCCATCGGGGTTGAGATCCCCCCACCCCTTCTCCAGACGCTGAAATAGAATTTTGGGTTCAGATGGGTGGCATGTCCCTGAAATACCTAGGGACAAATGTCCCTGCTAACCTGTCCGTCACTTTTGAATTAAATTTCCCTCCCCTACTGGCCAAAACCCATTCCCTACTAGAGACTTGGAATTAGGGTTTGCACTCGTGGTTTGGTAGGAGTAACCTCCTTAACATGTGCATCCTGCCTAAATATCTTTACCACTTTCAAGCTCTGCCAATTGTGATACCTTCTAATTTTTTTAAGTCCATTCCCTTTTTCTCAAGTTTATATGGGTACATAAACACCCTCCTACCCACCGTCAGCAACTCTCACTAACCAAACAATGCGGGGGCCTTGCAGTCCCTGTTGTGATGAAGTACTATCAAGTAACTCATCTCAGTAGATTTATCGATTGGCGCAGTCACTGTGCAGCCAAACTTTGTGCGCAAATTGAGCAAGCTCAAACGGACATACAGTGCCTTGAAAAAGTGTTCATACCCTTTGAAATTTTCCACATTTTGTCATGTTACAACCAAAAACATAAATGTATTTTATTGGAATTTTATTTAATAGACCAATACAAAGTGGCACATAATTGTGAAGTGGAAGGAAAATGATAAATGGTTTTCAAATTTTTTTACAAATAAATATGTGAAAAGTGTGGCATGCATTTGTATTCAGCCCCCCTGAGTCAATACTTTGTAGAACGATCTTTAACTGCAATTGCAGCTGCAAGTCTTTTTGGGTATGTCTCTACCAGCTTTGCACATCTAGAGAGTGACATTATTGCCCATTCTTCTTTGCAAAATAGCTCAAGCTCTGTCAGATTGGATGGAGAGCATCTGTGAACAGCAATTTTCAAGTCTTGCCACAGATTCTCAATTGGATTTAGGTCTGGACTGGGCCATTCTAACACATGAAAATGCTTCGATATCAACCAATCCATTGTAGCTCTGGCTGTATGTTTAGGGTCATTGTCCTGCTGGAAGGTAAACCTCCGCCCCAGTCTCAAGTCTTTTGCAGACTCCAACAGGTTCTCTTCTAAGATTGCCCTGTATTTGGTTCCATCCATCTTCCAGTTTCCCTGTCCCTGCTGAAGAAAAGCATCCCCCCAACATGGTGCTGCCACCACCATGTTTCACGGTGGGGGTGGTGTGTTCAGGGTGATGTTAGTTTTCCACCACACAAAGCGTTTTGCTTTTAGGTCAAAAAGTAAAACTTTAGTCTCATCTGACCAGAGCACCTTCTTCCACATTTCCACATTTCTTCCACGTTTGCTGTGTCCCCCACATGGCTTCTCACAAACTGCAAATGGGTTTTCTTATGGTTTTCTTTCAACAATGGCTTTCTTCTTTCCACTCTTCCATAAAGGCCAGATTTGTGGAGTGCACAACTAATTCTTGTCCTGTGGACAGATTCTCCCACCTGAGCTGTGAATCTCTGCAGCTCCTCCAGAGTTACCATGGGCCTCTTGGCTGCTTCTCTGATTAATGCTCTCTGGGATATTTTTTTATAACATAACTCTGCTTTAAACGTCTCCACAATTTTATCCCTGACTTGACTGGTGTGTTTCTTGGCCTTCACGATGCTGCTTGTTCACAAATGTTCTCTAACAAACCCCTGAGGGCTTCACAGAACAGCTGTATTTATAATGAGATTATATTACACATACAGGTAGACTATTTACTAATTAGGTGACTTCTGAAGAAAATTGGTTCCACTGGATTTTAGTTAGGGGTATCAGAGTAAAGGGGGCTGAATACAAATGCACACCACACTTATTTATTTGTAAAAAATGTTAAAAACCATTTATCATTTTCCTTTCACTTCACAATTATGTGCCATATTGTGTTGGTCTATCACATAAAATCCTGATTAAATGAATTTCTGTTTTTGGTTGTAACATGGCAAAATGTGAAAAATTTCAAGGGTTATGCATGCTTTTTCAAGGCACTGTACCACTGTTGGGAGCCCCATGGTGTTATAATGATATACCACATACATTAAAGCTACACCCCTTAATGGGACCCACCTTACGTATCTGTTTGCACCTTTTCTCACAAGCTTCCCTATCCACACAAGATTCTCCCCTATTCCCAGTATTTGGGAATCCCCAATGTCTACCAGGATTACAAAATTAGGCATTCCGGAACTTACATCCATTTTGTCGTAACCAAGTGTCTCACTTTCTGTCGGACAGCATATGGCCTTTCATTGCCTCTTTAGTGGTAGCTACAGGCCCCTTTCGCCTTACCTTCTGGAGCGCTCTTCAGTTACACCACTATCTACTTTCACTACCAAACCCAAGAGGATTCAGACGCAATTTGACCAAGCCCCGCTGGGTCCATAACTGGCCCAGTGGATGTTACCACCTGCATACTTTCTTTGTGATGAATCAGCGCATTACTTTAGATCCCCCTCCCCTTAGCTCCTGTCACCACCCCCCCCCCCCCTCTCTTTCCTTCTTATCTGTTTATTCTTTCTAAAAATTAGTATAAAAAAACAGGGAGTGGCAGCTCCATACCTCTCTTCACGGGGCTGATTTTTACAAATAACTACATGAAGATATATATACATATTATGGAATTATTCTTGGTAATGCTTCATTGACGTGTATGTTCTTTTAACACTGATTGCCTTATCTGTTTATGTCGATGCATATACAGTGTTGATGCAAAGTTTTGGATCTGCCTTTTCCTGCTTTCCATGAATAAAATATAAAAAAAAAAAAAAGAAGAAGAAGCTGATTGGCTACCATGCACAGCTGTACCATTTTCTGAGTGCTCCCGTTTTAATAAATCTCCCCCAAAGTGTAGGAAGTGTGATATCATTGTTAAAGCCAGTAAACATAAACAGGAGGTGCACTCAGTCTTTCACGCTCTACCTAGAAACAGTTTTTAAATAAGTTCTTTATGTGATGTTGCTAATTAACTGCAAAACTCTTCAGTAAAATCAAAATTGTCTATTGGAAACAAGTTGACAAGCTTTGCAGCACATCACAATCATGAGCCTGGAAAGTCACCCATTTTTTTTTTTTTAAATAATAAATTACACATGGTTTTAAAAATAAGTTTAGTGGTTCATCATTTGATAAGATCATGATTGTACAGACTTCTGCATGACTGTCTCAACAACTCTACAAATTCAACAAGACTTACATTTAAAGCTATGCTGTAAAAAAGACAAAGCATTCAGAGCTCGGATTGTTTGGATTGTATCATGTCAGTATAAATAGCTGTGATTGACTGTTTTCGGGGAGCACATGTGGAAGTAATTTGTGGCATTCCAGCTAGATTAAAGCATGGTTACAAAGAAATTCACTGGCTCCTTTTTCAGCCAGAGTGAATAAAGTTTCAAAGGGGGTTTTACTGTTGTTTCTTTTAATGGGTACCACGGTGGAGTCAAATACAGGGCAAATGGATGAAGCAGCCTTTGCTTGCCAGAAAAAGTGGGAATTTAAAAAAAAAAATGAAGCAGAACTTTTCAATAGTTATTCTCAAGTCACACCATAACTTAAGTAAGTTTCTAGACCTGGAAAGTGTTACACCTGGTGTTTCATATAAAAGTGCAAGCCAAACCAGATTAACATATCACGACCAGATGTTGTATTGCTAGATGAAGACTTTGAAAAATTACTTAACAACCACATGGGGTCAGGCCCTGATAGGGCAATGTTTACCCTTCTTAGATATTGGCTAATTTTAGTATGGCTCTTAACTGCTGATTAAAGAGAACCCGTCCCACAAAAATGAAGCTTTGGAGGACCCAAATTTAGAATGATTTCACTTTATATGCACTCTGCTCAGAAGTGGGGCTGTAAAATCCAATGTCTTTGAAAATGTGGATGACAGTTTAAGACAATTCACCTTAATCCTGCTGCTGTTCGAAATCCTGCTGCCACCCCCCCCCCCCTCCAAAATATCAAACCGATATTTTTGCTAATAAATACACTAAAATCCTTATTAGCTGACACAAACACAGCAACTTACAAAATTTCTGCTAAACCTAAAAGATAAAATGGTATTAAATTAATAAATAAAACTCTGTGTGTAAGGGCTCTCATTAACGTGGGTGCTTTGGCCTTTACAGGGTGAATTAGTGTTTTTTTTATGTGGATGGAGCTGTGTGTAGGCAGGTTACGTTTCGCTATGGAGACATAGCAGCTGTACGAACACAGCCACAGGTCCTAATTTGACAGATGCCAGGGTGCAGGTGTCCGGCCCTGAACACAAACAGTGAGCATTTGGGGCCACTCACCCACACCTGAACACCGGTCAAATGAGGACCTGCCGTTGGGATGCATTCACACCGCTTTGGGCCAGATAACTCGTATGGGTCAGAGAACCTATGAATAAGCCCTTAATTTTTTTTAAATATTTTTTATGAATTCCTTAGTCCCTTTCTCTGCAGCCTCAGCTGCACTGGACAGTGATTGCACAGAAAGTGCTCTGTACAGAAGCTTCTGTTCATTCACATCAGTGTGTTGGGTGGAGGCATGTACAGGAACTGATCCCCTGTAGTTCCCCCTTGCAGCAGCTAAAAGCATGTGGGAGAAGAGGGTAGCTGGCAGCTGAGCAGGATGGGGCACACAGGGGGGCCGGTGCAGCTGGGGGAATAAGATGTGAGCAGGGAGGGTGATTTGTGCAACAGGGAATTAATTACTGGAATTAATCATCTGTGTGCCTCTCCTGGAAGTGGATGGAAGTGGATGGGGTATTTAGACTTTATTAGACTCCAGGCAGGCCCTTTCAGATCATCTGTATTTTCTCTCCCAAGGACAAGTTTACCACCCTGCTTCTCGGTCGCTGTCTTCAACAGCTTGTATGTTGAAGCCCAGGCCTCTGAGGGTAGGGGCATATCCCTATGCCATTGAAAGCTAGGAAATTGACTTCTTCCAAGTCTATTATCTATCTGAATTTTTTGCCTCTCTAATGTATAATTAACCTCCCTGGCGGTATGATTATTTCAGATTTTTGATGCTCAAAGTGGTACAATGTTTTGCATGGAAATTTGGCATTTTATATTGTAGGCCTGTAATTCTTAGGAATAACACACTTAAATCTGTCCACACAAGAGTCTAGTAGACATCCCGGGTATGATAAAGTTTGAAACACAAAATCATAAATTATAAAATAATAAATACCTATAAATTATTATAACAAATAATAATAAAATAATAATAAACATTATTCAATAATGTAATCAAATCAAAAACACTGAAATTTGCTCAGTTGCAGAATTGTCGTTGTCATTACTTTCAGTGTTTGATGATGAATTTCCCCACAAATCACTATTGCTCAATTCTGCAAGTGATTCTAATTTATTATCGCTGTTTTCTAGATAGTCACATAGTTACATAGTTAGTCAGGTTGAAAAAAGACACAAGTCCATCCAGTCCAACCATAAAAAAATAAATAAAAAAAACGTACAATCCAATATACCCAATACTATACCCACAGTTGATCCAGAGGAAGGCAAAAAACCCCAGCAGAGCATGCTCCAATTTGCTACAGCAAGGGAAAAAATTCCTTCCTGATTCCAGAGAGGCAATCGGATTTTCCCTGGATCAACTTTACCTATAATTGTCAGTACCCAGTTATATTATGTACATTTAGGAAAGTATCCAGGCCTTTCTTAAAGCAATCTACTGAGCTGGCCAGAACCACCTCTGGAGGGAGTCTATTCCACATTTTCACAGCTCTTACTGTGAAGAAACCTTTCCGTATTTGGAGATGAAATCTCTTTTCCTCCAGTCGTAAAGAGTGCCCCCTTGTCCTCTGTGTTGACCGTAAAGTGAATAACTTAACACCAAGTTCACTATATGGACCCCTTATATATTTAAACATGTTGATCATATCCCCCCTTATTCTCCTCTTCTCAAGAGTGAAAAAATTCAGTTCCTCTAATCTTTCCTCATAGCTGAGCTCCTCCATGCCTCTTATCAGTTTGGTTGCCCTTCTCTGCACTTTCTCCAGTTCCCCGATATCCTTTTTGAGAACTGGTGTCCAAAACTGAACTGCATATTCCAGATGAGGTCTTACTAATGATTTGAACAGGGGCAAAATGATATCTCTCTCTCTGGAGTCCATACCTCTCTTAATACAAGAAAGAACTTTGCTCGCTTTGGAAACCGCAGCTTGGCATTGCATGCTATTATTGAGCTTATGATCTACCAAAACCCCCAGATCCTTCTCCACTACAGATTCCCCCAGTTGTACTCCCCCTAGCATGTATGATGCATGCATATTCTTAGCCCCCAAGTGCATAACTTTACATTTCTCAACATTAAACCTCATCTGCCACATAGTCGCCCAATTAGACAGTGCATTGAGGTCGGCTTGTAAATTGGAGACATCCTGTAAGGACGTTTTTCCACTGCATAGCTTGGTGTCATCTGCAAAGACAGAAATGTTACTTTTGATCCCAGACCCAATATCATTTATAAAGATATTAAAGAGTAAGGGTCCCAGCACTGAACCTTGGGGTACACCACTGATAACCTTAGACCATTCAGAGTAAGAATCATTAACCACTACTCTCTGAATTCTGTCTTTTAGCCAGTTTTCTATCCATTTACAAACTGATATTTCCAAGCCTGTAGACTTTAACTTACACATGAGCCGTGCGTGCGGAACTGTAGCAAACGCTTTTGCAAAATCCAAATAAACCACGTCCACAGCCACCCCTCTGTCCAAGGTTTTACTTACCTCTTCATAAAAAGAAATCAGGTTTGTCTGACAACTTCTGTCTTTCATGAACCCATGCTGTCTGTTGCTTAAAATGTTTTTTTTCCAGCAAGAACTCGTCTATGCGGTCTTTTATTAAACGCTCCAGTATCTTCCCGACTATAGAAGTTAAACTAACAGGTCTATAGTTACTTGGTAAAGACTTTGATCCCTTTTTAAATATAGGCACCACGTTCGCCCTGCGCCAATCCAGTGGTACCATTCCTGTCATTAATGAGTCCCTAAAAATCAGATACAATGGCTTTGAAATTACAGAGCTCAATTCTTTTAGGATCCGTGGGTGGATGCCATCAGGTCCAGGTGCTTTATCCACCTTTATTCTGTCTAAATATTTCTGGACCATATCCCTTTTGAGCCATTGTGGATCATTGGGGGCTGTGTCAATACCACCCCCATTATGGACATGAACTTCCCCATGCTCTTTTGTATACACAGAGCTGAAGAAAGTATTTAATAAATTAGCCTTCTCCTTGTCCCCAGTCACCCACTCTAGATTATTTTGTAAAGGGCCTACATGCTCAGACCTGACCTTTTTACTATTAATATATTTGAAGAATTTTTGGGGGTTTGTCCTACTATTTTTTGCGATCTGTCGTTCATTTTGAATTTTTGCACCCTTGATTTCCTTTTTACATATTCTGTTAAATTCTTTGTAGCATTTGAATGACACTAGTGTTCCTTCATTTTTATATTTTTTAAAAGCTCTTTTCTTAGTGTTTATAGCTTTTCTAACTTTGACCGTGAGCCACATAGGTTTTCTTTTGAGCCTTTTAAACTTATTGCCCATGGGAATATACTTTGCAGTGAGGTCCCAAACAGTCTTTTTGAAGAATTCCCATTTCTGTTCTGTGTTTATCGCTGCCAATATTCCCTCCCAGTCTAAGTCCTCGAGAGCAGCCCTCATCCTTGGAAAATTTGCTCTCCTGAAGTTAAGTGTTTTTATCTTTCCCTTATGTATTTCTTGTTTACAGCTAACATCAATTGAAATCATGTTATGGTCACTGCTACCCAGGTGTTCCTTTATCTGCACATTAGTAATAAGCTCTGCATGGTTTGAGATTACCAGGTCCAACAGAGCTTCATTCCTAGTTGGGGCCTCAATAAACTGGACCATAAAATTGTCCTGTACTAGGTTTATACATTTTTGCCCTTTAACTGTCCCAGCAGTGCCATTACTCCAGTCAATTTCTGGGTAGTTAAAATCTCCCATTATTATCACTGTCCCAGCCCTTGCAGCCCTTTCCATCTGTGCAAGGAGCTGAGTCTCCACCTCCTCATTAACATTGGGTGGTCTATAACAAACTCCAATGATTAACTTTGAACTACGCCCATCTATATGCAGTTCCACCCATAATGCTTCAGACTCATCACACTCTCCATCAATCAGGTCCTCTTTCACACTTGCTTTGAGATCACTTCTCACATAGAGACAGACCCCGCCACCTTTCCTTTTTACCCTGTCTCTCCGAAAGAGTGCATAGCCAGGAATATTAATAGCCCAGTCATGTAAGGATTGAAGCCAAGTTTCAGCAATACCGATTACATCATAGTTCACTTCATGCACCAGAGCTTCCAACTCACCTATTTTGCTTGGCGGTCTAAAACCGCTTTTGATGTAAAGGGATGCTTTTCAGTTGCTATGGACAATCTTCAGTTTCCAGGCAGAAAGAACAGTATTTATAATATAAAACTGCATGCAGGGCACTGGACAAATCACTAGGGACAAAAGGGAGGTGAAATAATGTGATACAGTAATGTAATCTGTATGATTACAGTGTACTGTATGTGTATTGTGTTTTTCACTTTTTGAATTTGACGCAGTGCTCCGTCCCCATGCGTTGTTTATTTTAAAGGAAAGCTGTAATGAGGGAGATTATGTGGTCTGCCATTGCTGACTTCTCATTCCTTAAATGCTAGTGGCCTGGAGGTCATGCTGACCCTCAGTTGTTGACCTGAAACAGATTTGCAGAGCTCTGACTTTTCTTTGCTGCATGTTTTTTTCTGAGTCAGTAAGTCAGAAAAAAAGTAAAGAAAAAGATGGACAGGCAAATGGCAGAAGAAACTGGTCAACTACAGTTAACGTCATATTTCTCTCACTAACAGCTTCCTGTGTTTTGATTCTAAAACACATACTGTATTTGAGCTTGTTGGATTTTCATTTACAAAACCAGGGGTATTATTATTGAGTAGCTTCCTCCCCCTTTGCAGCTTAAACAGCACCCTCTCTTTTGAGACATCTTTCTACAAGATTTTGCAGTGTGTTCATTGGAATTATATCCATTCAGCCAAAAGAGATTTTGTAAGGTCAGGTACAGTATGATGTAGGACAAGAAGACCTAGTTCACAATCAGCATTCGTCCCAAAGGTGTTCATTATGTTGGGATCAAGGCTTTGTGCAAGCCACTCAAGTTTCTCACTCTTAACTCATCAAACTCATTAAACCATGTCTTTTTAGACCTGGCAGTGGCGGAATTACCAGGGTCGCAACAGTCGCACTTGCAACGGGACCCTGGCATTCCATCACTGTAGGGGGGCCCAGCGGGACTGATATATACACAGTTCTGAGCGGAGAGCATGTGTCTCATTGAACAGTAGCACAGAGACACCATCTATTTCCCTCTCCATCCTTCTTCTCTCACATGGGAGGACAGAGGACACAGCTGATCTGCTCTCCCTTCTCCCCCCTTCCCTCTCCTGTGTGTGCTCTGCGGGTAGTCAAGTGTGAAGCTAACAAGCTCACATTTCCTGTGGAGCACACAGGAGAGTGGAGGGGGGAGAAGGGGGAGCAGATCAGCTGTGTCCTCTGTCATCCCTGTGCTGTTCCGTGAGAGACACGCTCTCCGCACAGAGCCATGCTGTCCTGAGAAGGCAGATGGCACTGATGGGCACTGATAGGATTCACTGAAGAGCACTGATAGAAGGCACTGATAAGAGGCACTGATGGGCACTTATAGAAGGCACTGATGGGCACCGATAGAAGGCACTAATGGGCACTGATAGAAGGCAGTCTAGTGCACTGATAGAAGGCACTGATGGGCACTGATAGAAGGCACTAATGGGCACTGATAGAAGGTACTAATGGGCTCTGATAGAAAGTACTGATGGGCACTGATAGAAGGCACTAATGGGCACTGATAGAAGGCACTGATGGGCACTAATAGAAGGCACTGATGGGCACTGATAGGAGGCAAGTATAGGCACCGATAGGACGCACTGATGAGCACTGATAGGAGCAACTGATGGGCACTGTTAGGATTCACTGATGAGCACTGATAGAAGGCACTGATAGAAGGCACTGATAGGAGACATTTATGGGCACTGATAAGAGGCAATGATAAGAGGCACCGATGAGCACTGATAGGAGGCACCAATGGGCACTGATAGGAGGCACCGATGGGCACTGATAGGAGGTATTGATGGGCACTAATAAGAGGCATTAATGGGCACTGATAAGAGGCACTAATGGGCACAGATAGGCCGCATTGATGAGCACTGATAGGCAGCACTGATAGGTGTCATTGATGGGCACTGATAGGCACTAAGGAACACTGATAGGCAGAACTCAGGCAGTATTGATGGGCACTGATGGGCAGCATTGAAGAGTAATAATAGGTGGCACTGATGGATGCTGTTAGGCAGCATTAATGAGCACTGATAGGTAACACTTGTAGGCGGAATTGATGGGCACTGATAGGTGGTGCTGATAGGCAGAAATGATGTGCACTAATAGGCAGCATTAATTAGCATTAATAGGTAACACTTGTAGGCGGAATTGATGGGCACTGATAGGTGCCATTGATGAGCACTGATAGGTAGCATTGATGGGCACTAATAGGTGGCATTGATGAGCACTGATAGATGGCGTTGATGATTGGGGCACTGATTATCAGTGTAAACAATTTACTGACATTCTTGACAGTTAACAGCAGTCCTTTCCTAACAGAGACACAGCGTGGGAGGAAAGGGCTGCGGATAACCGGCAAGTCTGTTTACATGTGATCAGCTGATCACATGGTAAAGGGCCGCTGTGATTGTGTTGGATGCATGTCCCAGTGGGCATGTGGGAAGCACGGTTTTGGGAAGATGTCTATGGACACCGGGACTCAGATGGCAGGGGGGCCCATCATGGTTTCTTGCACAGGGTAATAAGAAAAAAAGTTGCGCTAATAAAGTATAAGACAAAACACAAATAAGTGCCAAAAACTAATTGTAAAGAATAATGAGAGGACCCAAATGGTGTTATAATACAACTATGGGTCAAGCACACAAACACATGTGTAATGTCCATCCAGTAAGTTCACAACAAAGTGACATGTATTGGAACAATTAGAATAAACCATGTATAGAAAAAATATATGAAGAAATGAAAAATGAAAAAAATTTTATTTCAAAAATTATCCCCAAAGGTGATAGGTGATGAAAAGTTCTTGTTGCAGTGAACAAATGGTGCGTAGATGGGACCTTCACCTTGAAAAAAATGCTGCCGCTTACCAGAGGTAGTTGGTCCCTGGTTACAGGGGACCACAAAGAGCAGACGGCCGTAACCCGAACCCGGGATCTCACAGACAGGCACTAGATGGCATCACGTCCAACAGGCTCCACGTCATATCTCCCAGCAGAGTATTGCAAAGTACCGTATATACACTAGAAAACAAGAAATGCTCCACATAGCATTTGTTGTTTTATTCGTACCGCTATCCGTGTAGTCCAGGAAGCTACGGGCTGATTTTGGAGCCAGACGGCTTTTCCTATATGTCCTTATTTATCTGTTGATCCGCAAGTGTTCATTTGGCCTAATTTTTATTCAATAAATGTTTATGGTTTTACGCTATGTGGAGCATTTGTTGTTTTCTATGGTATATACGGTACTTTGCAATACTCTGCTGGGAGATATGACATGGAGCCTGTTGGACAATAGAAAACAACAAATGCTCCACATAGCATTTGTTGTTTTATTCGTACCGCTATCCGTGTAGTCCCGGAAGCTACGGGCTGATTTTGGAGCCAGCCGGCTTTTCCTATATGTCCTTATTTATCTGTTGATCCGCAAGTGTTCATTTGGCCTAATTTTTATTCAATAAATGTTTATGATTTTATGCTATGTGGAGCATTTGTTGTTTTCTATGTATATACGGTACTTTGCAATACTCTGCTGGGAGATATGACGTGGAGCCTGTTGGATGTGATGCCATCTAGTGCCTGTCTGTGAGATCCCGGGCTCGGGTTACGGCCGTCTGCTCTTTGTGGTCCCCTGTAACCAGGGACCAACTACCTCTGGTAAGCGGCAGCATTTTTTTCAAGGTGGAGGTCCCATCTACGCACCATTTGTTCACTGCAACAAGAACTTTTCATCACCTATCACCTTTGGGGATAATTTTTGAAATAAAATTTTTTTCATTTTTCATTTCTTCATATATTTTTTCTATACATGGTTTCTAATTGTTCCAATACATGTCACTTTGCTGTGGACTTACTGGATGGATATTGTTGTTATTACACATGTGTTTGTGTGCTTGACCCATAGGTGTATTATAACACCATTTGGGTCCTCTCATTATTCTTTACAATTAGTTTTTGGCACTTATTTGTGTTTTGTCTTATACTTTATTAGCGCAACTTTTTTTCTTATTATTCTGTTTTGTGCTGTATACCACTTTAGTCGCTTCTCTCACTTTATTTTAGATTGTTAGCGCAGCATTTTATTTACACTTTCTTGCACAGGGGCCCTGAAGGTTCTAGTTACACCTCTGAGACCTGGCTTTGTACAGGGGGGAACAGTCATGCTGGAACAGGAAAGGAGCTTTCCCAAATTGTTGGCACAGTGCGCTTCACTGATCAGTAAATTGGAGGGGTGGATGTCCACATATCTTTGACCATATAGGTAGATGTAATAGCAAGGTGTCTACAAAATTTTGGCCACACAGTGTATCTGGATTATCACAGTTAGGTCAGTTTACAACTCTGAGGCATCATTTTCCAGGGCACCTCACTACATCCAGCACATGCATGCACACTAGCAAATGCAATAAATATCACTGTGACAATGGGCTGTAATTTAAGCAGAAATAAACCCTCCTAGCCATTACAGCCAATAAGGCTGCAATCCTAGCCTCAGTTTGATTTGCAGTTGACATGGTGCTGCACATGTGATCAGTTTTGACACCAGCCGTTCGATGGCTTGACATATCAGTTGAAAGCACAAGCAACTGTGACAGTTATTATTCACGGCATACCTTAAATGTAACTATTTTGGGAAACAGTTAAAAATATGGGTTTAGTACTGCTTAAAGTTTGCTAAAGGTTTAGTATAACAGCAGCTTAAATATGTGTAAAACTAAGGCAAATTGCATTCAGGCAGACTTTTTTTTCATGTTTAATTTGCCTGTTCTTTTTGCTGTATCAGTATACCTCAACTTGTAAATCTGACTTCTCCTTTCAGCTTTCTTTCTTTTAAAGGAATCATATTCAGTGAAAAAAAATGTAGTATTTTGTAAAATGTGTCTTTCTTTAAGTATTCTACATGGAGGGATTTTCACAAAGTTTTGTGGCTGTAACAAAGCACCCATTACTCAAAATGAATGATATCTGGTGTTTCTAAATTTATATGAGGTTTTAAAACGGGATTATGTTCTTTTTTTCTTTTAAGTAATTATTTCTAGTTTTAATTTTTTATTTTCTTAATATATCTTTTAGCTGTGTGAGTGTATGTGTTAGTGATATTTCTCAGGACAGCTTTTGTTTCCAGCTCAAATGAAAAACATATGTGGAAAGAATACGTAACCTGCTGATTGTTGAGTTAGGGGTTTCAAAGGTTGGCAGAAACAGAAATGTTTTATTATTTCTTTTTATTAGTTTTCCTTAGATAATAAATATTATGGGTGTAATGATTTTTAAATGCACATGCAAACAAAGCACATACAAAAGTTTACCAGGCTAGTTTAATGCTGCTTCTAGCCTCTGCAAAGTCATCATAATGACTAATCCCATCAAATGTAAAACCTCTTGTCTCCTCGCATAGGTATCTCACAAAGGGAGAGACTCTGATCATCTTGCTAATGAGTCTCCCCTTCCCCCCCATATTCATACAGCTGGGGCTAGATCTAAATTTTAGCTGTTTTTCTGGATTACAATACTTGTTCCAGATGATTGATTGAGAAGTATTGGATCAAGTAGGTCAGCAGAACTGCCAGCCAACTAGCAATTTCAGGAGGTCAATGATGGCAGGCCATGTGAAGTTCTTTGCTTTAAAGCCTATGTTTACTATCAATGTGATGCCTCCTGGTTTTGCCGAAATCCTCCCCCTCCAATCTCCCCAACCCCCGCTGCTGTAATCTTCTGGTTTGGAGAGGGTTATTAGAGCCGAGTGAGCTGTGACAGGCATTCATCAAGAGTGCCCACCTCCTCCATTCATAGAAGTTGTACTATAGGTTCTATGAATGAAAAACTTTCTAGGAATGGCGAACAGGTGGATGATATATAAAGTCTGCTACCTCCATTAATAGATCTTTTTTATTCATAAAAGCTGTAGCATTGTTTATATGAATGGAGGAGATATGCCGAAAGGGCGGGCATAGTCAGGCACTTTTGATGAGTGCCTGTCATAGTTCCGAAGGTCTATAAACCCCTGCACCAGAACATTATGGTGGCAGAGATAGGAGGGTTTGGATTAGGAAGATTTCAACTAAGCCAGGAGACAGCAGCAGCACAAGGGACAAATCACACTGATAGTGAGTTATGCCCCTTGCGCTGTTTTGTTTTTTGTTTTGTTGTTGTTTTGTTTGTTTTTTGCTAAACTTAAGCTTTGAAGTGTTCAAAGGTTTTTTTTGCAAAACCTGTGTAGATTTTGAATCTGTGTTGTGTGTGGTCACACTTAATTTTCAGCTTTTTTAGCTGAGTCTGTCTAAAATAAGGCTCAGATCCTGAGCTAGTTCCACACCCTGTTTTCATTACAGTATTAAGCCTACTACACATGATCAGAATAACGTACAAAAAATCCAGATTTTGAATCAATTATAGAATATTCTGATCGTTAGCACACAGCTTTCATCCAAAATTATCCTAAGGGACAAACACAAAAATGTTTCTCGTATGATACCAGATCGTACTGTTTTCATTTAATCAGTACAGTTGTCATCTGAAAATACAATACAAATACAGTACATTACATCACTTCCGAATTTTTATTCTGCCATACGAAAATTTTCATACTTTAGTAACCTATTCGTTTTCGATATGGAGACTAGCATGCAAAAATAAAATGGACGATCATTCGTCCTATATTCTCATCATGTGCACTAGGCTTTAGAAATTGTTTAATTTCACAGCTACACAATATAGTATAGTCACCTGTTTGGAATTGACATATTCCTTTCTACATGCCCCCTTTCACATGCTTTTATTCCAACTGTATGTTTGTTGCATTATCTTTACTTTTGAAAGGGTTCCAACCATTAGTAACCCTAGAGGATTGATGTTTTTATTTAGGTTTTATCCCCTTAGGAACGTTGGCTTCACGTTGGCTTCACATTACCTTAAAGTAGAAGTCCAGCCTAACACTAAAATCCCTGCATCTACAGACATCCATGATCTAACACTAACCTTTCTAGCCTTGTAAAGAAGACATCAGTATACATACCTTTTTTGAAGCCGATCCGGTCCGGTCTCCATCGGTGGAAGCTCTGCAGAGGACACAGCCAACAATTACTGTGAAATTAATTGGGAGTGACGTCACCCATAGACTTACTATGGGGCTTTCGTTGTTGGCTGCCTCCTCTGCACCCGCCTCCACAGCATAACCGCAGCTGACAGCTCAGTGTGGGATCGGGTAGGATCGGCTTCAGAAAATTTATCCATACTGATTTCTTCTTAACAAGGCTAGATAGGTAAGTGTTAGATCATGGATGTCTGTAGATGCAGGGATTTTAGTGTTAGGGTGGACTTCTACTTTAATGCTAGCCATTTTCGTGGCAATTTTCAAATAATTCTAACTACTTTCAACCAACTAATATATAAGAAAGTAGGAAAAATACTGCAGCACCAACCTGAGCCTTCAGGCCATTTTTTAGTTTTCAGTGCTGTGATATTTTGACAATTACTCAGTCGTGCACTACTATACTGAAATTATGTTTATAAATTCTATTTTAGACAGATAGAGCTTTTGCTTTAATGGTATGTAATAATCACAGTTTTGTTTTTTGGGGAACAAATGCCAACAGTTTGAAAAAAAAAACTGTTTTTGAAAACTAAACAACACAATGTGATCTAATTTTTACCATAATTGTTTTTGTATATGCTGGTATTGAGGAGGTTAAAATATGATGCTTGGTAAAGATGCACTAGATATAGGAGTAGCAAGATCTTTTACCTCTTTTGGCCTAATGAGGACCTCCAAGGCCAAAGATAGCTGACATCCTTCAATGTGGTTGGTTGTGAGGCATAGTGGGAGCAAAGATGGTGGACACTGTCATCATGACTTTATCCAATCATGGCTCATTCCCGCCCCACAGTATAAAAGTATTCTTTCAAATGTAGCCATTTGCAGTGTGATTTTGGTGTGGAGAGAGATAGAACAGGGCTCTGTTCAGTGCTATTAGTTAGTTAGTGTGCTATACTGTGCTATTTTGCTTCAATTGTCAGAGTAGAATATTAGTTTAGTGTCAGTCTAGGGATAGTGTGAGTGTAGTGAGGAGGACCGTCATTCAGCTTTGCATAGTGTGCAGCTAGAGTAGGGACAGCTCAGACACTTTCACTGTAGTGCAGTGAGGCCGTGTCATTCATACATACATTAGTGAAGAGTAGGGACAGCTCAGATAGTTTAAGTGTAGTGTAGTGAGACCGTGTCAGTAATCTTTACATTAGTGTATAGCTAGAGTAGGGACAGTTCAGATAGCGTCGGTGTAGTGACGGTTGAACACCGTCAATTTGATTGCGTTACTGCCAGTTTAACACTATTTACTTCTGTGTGCATTACTGCCAGTTTAACGCCATTTACTTCTGTATGCGTTACTGCCAGTTTAATGCCATATAGTTCTGTGTGCGTTACTGCCAGTTTAACTCCATATAGTTTTGTGTGCGTTACTGCCAGTTTAACGCCATATAGTTCTGTGTGCGTTACTGCCGGTTTAACGCCATATAGTTTTTTGTGCTTTACTGCCAGTTTAACACCATACAGTTTTGTGCATTACTGCAAGTTTAATGCCATTTACTTCTGTGTGCGTTACTGCCAGTTTAACGCCATAAAGTTTTGTGTGCGTTACTGCCAGTTTAACACCATATAGTTCTGTGTGCGTTACTGCCAGTTTAACGCCATATAGTTCTGTGTGTTACTGCCAGTTTAATGCCATATAGTTCTGTATGCGTTACTGCCAGTTTAATGCCATATAGTTTTGTGTGCGTTACTGCCAGTTTAACGCCATATAGTTTTGTGCGTTACTGTAAGTTTAATGCCATATACTTCTGTGTGCGTTACTACAAGTTTAACCCCATAAAGTTTTGTGTGCGTTACTGCCAGTTTAACACCATATAGTTCTGTGTGCGTTACTGCCAGTTTAACGCCATATAGTTTTGTGTGCGTTACTGCCAGTTTAACGCCATATAGTTTTGTGCGTTACTGTAAGTTTAACGCCATATACTTCTGTGTGCGTTACTACAAGTTTAACCCCATATAGTTTTGTGTACATTACTGCCAGTTTAAAGCCATATAGTTCTATGTGCGTTACTGCAGGTTTAATGCCATATTGTTCTGTGGGCCACTGTACGTTTGGCGCATTATATTGCAGTATAATATAGTGTATCTGTGGGGTGTGTCTGTGTAGTGTGAGTGCTCAAATTAAAGTTCCCCAAACACCACTTTACGCACAGATTTCCACTTCTTCTTTACATTTGCTTATAAGCACCGCACCTTCACTCCCAATAATGTCTGGGAGGACAACAAGGAGAGGCAGACGTTCCCTTGGCACTGTAAGGGGGCCAGCAACAAATGTGTTCACAGACAAAGGTGGATGTGGTGGTCAGTCCTCAGTCCATCATTTCCTCTGTTTAGTGAGTTTGCCCGTGCTATCCAGCCACAGCGTGCAGAGGAGGTGCTGGACTGGCTTACTAAACCTTCCTCATCCTCCTCATTCTCTGTCACGCAAGCAGAGACAAGTGTGCAGTCCCCTGTAGTTGCCAGAGTGGATAAACCTGCCTCTTTGTCTGCATCTATTCCTGCCATAGCCCCAGCATCAGCCATGGAGGAGTCAGCTGAGTTATTTGACCACAGCATCAGTCACTTGCTACTTGATGATGCACAGCCATTACTGGATTCAGATGTTGGTTCCGGAGGTTGAGGGTGACAGGAACATGAGCCTAGAGAGAGGGAAGAACACTGGTAGACAAATTGGCATTCATGTTCCCCCAGCCACAGCGTATTGCCAAGTTGTCTCCAGTGGTAATGATGATGATGGAGGAGTCAGAGATGATAATGAGGTCACTGATGCGACTTGGGTGCCAGATAGAGCAGAGGAGGAAACTGAAGGTGAGGGGTCACAACCCCAAGGAGGCCAACATCAAGAAAGAGTAGAGAGCAGCCACCCTATTCCATCACATTCTGCAGCTGTTATCTCCCGGCCCACTCCCCAAAGCTCAGTTGTCTGGGCCTTTTTCAGCACATCTGCAGCAGATCGCACTGTTGCTATCTGCAAACTGTGTCTCAGGCACATCAATTGTGGCAAAAACACCAGCCATTTGGGTACCACATGCTTAACAAGGCATTTAACGTTCAACCACTCAGCCCATCGGCAAGAACACTAAAAAGCCACACAAAAGGGGCACAAATCTGTCCCTCCTCCTCCTTACCCACTTCAGTCTGCCCCTGCTATACCGAATCATTACCTCTCAGCAGCCTCCACTGACAGGGATGATGGTATAGCACAGGGTGTCCAAGGTCCTAGCAGCACATCTGCCAGCAGCACACCACCAGCTGTAGACTGTAGCTGGCAAATTTCTCTGTCCCATCTGCTGCAGTGGAAAAAAAATACAGTCCCTGCTTACTTTTCACGTAAGGCCATTCCATCCCTCTACCATCATGTGGAAGGGAATGTTCTGGCATCGTTGGAGAATCGTTGGAGAAAGGCCTGCCCTGCTAGATGCAGGGCAGGCCAAAAACTCAATAGCATACTGGGCAAGTTCTGGCCAGTGGTCTATTCTCATGACCCAGTAAGTCAGTGGATCGTCAGCTGGAAAGGTCTCCATCTCTGTTTTTTCCCTGAGGTAATCGTCCACCATGTGATGCAGACGCTGCCAATGGGATGTGGAAGCTGACAGCCCTGGGTGGCGAGGACTAAAAAAATTCCATAATGCCTCACTTAGGCGGATGCCTTCTCCAACGCTCCTCTCTTGACCAACAGAAGACTCAAAACAACGTTTTTCATGACACTGTAACCTGCTGCAGTCAGGAAAAATGTTCAATAAAATCCTCTTTAACGTGTTTTTAAGAGATTTTATCTTCTGCACTCTCTGTTGGGACAGGATGAGTTCTAAGACCTTTATGCCACATATTCTTGGGTCCTTTCGCAGGCTTTAAAGCATGAGGTTGCCCATGCGCCTCAAATTTGCCAAGGCTTGAGAAGCAGACTCCTCGGGGTATGGAGACGTAGGGGCACAACAACTCAGGATGATAGCATCTGGAACTTCCTCCTCCCAGCCACATACTACTCCCAAGGGTCCTGGGGTTGGAAAGCCATCACTTACAGATTGACTCATGTCTTCCTCTTCTTCAAAGCCTTTGAAAGTGCCAGAATCCTCCTCCTCATCCTCCTCCCCTCTCTCCTCCTGTGTGTTCTGTGACATAGGAATGATGGTGTCTAGATAAAGTGGGCCTTGAGAGGAAAGGAAGTCCTCCTCTTCCTCCTGCTGCTCTGCCTCCAGTGCCCTGTCCATAATGCCACGCAGAGTTTGCTCCAGCAGAAACACAACAGGGATTGTCACTGATGCATGCACTGTTATGGCTCACCATCCTTGTGGCCTCCTCGAATGTTGACAATACAGTACATGCATCCTTAATGAGCCTGAGCCTGTTGTTGTGCCGTATTTGCACAGGTACTCGTTGACGGCCCTCTGCTGCATGTATAGCCGCTGCGGCATTGACAAAGTCCAGTTCCACCTGGAGGGCATGTCACAAATCAGGCGGTTTATGGGCAGGTTGATTTCCCGCTGAATTTCAGCCAACCGAGCACTGGCTGTGTATGACTGCCTGAAATGGCTACAGATTTTTCTGGCCAGCTTTAGCACATCTTGCAACTCTGAGTACATATTTAGGAAACGCTGCACCACCAAATTGAGGGCATGTGTCAACTTTCCCTGTCTAAGGGCGGACAGGACGTTTGAGCCATTATCGCACACCACCATTCCTGGCTCCAGCTGGTGTGGTGTGAACAACCTCTGGGCCTGTCCCTGCAGAGCTGCAAGAATCTCTGCTCCGGTGTGGTTCCTGTTCCTGAAACACACCAGCTGAAGCACTGCATGGCACCTTTTAGCCTTACTCTGGGAATATCCCTTTGAACGCTTAAGGGGTACCTGATGTTCATATGAAAATTCTGCAGAGGAGGGCATGGAGGTGGCGGAGGAGGAGGGGGTAGAGCTCACATGTCTGGCATCATCACCACCAGCTGTATGGAGACGTGGGGCACAACTAGCTGCAGCACCGAGCCCTGCCCTGCATCCTTTTGAGTTGCAAGCAGCGTTACGGCTGAATGAATATATATAAAACACAAAGCGCTGTGATGCTAAATAGCTGATAATTACACATAAATTACACATAATTCAGTGCTGCAGGAGGTTTTGTTACTGATCATACAATGCGTCTGTCCACAGACTCCTTGGACCGTTTGACTTTTGTAAAAATGAATCAGTCCTGGATTACCAGCTATGAAGCCCCTGATGCCGATGTCACTGATTAAGTCTTTTTGGGATGTGGAATCTCTGCAGGACTTCGAGGCTGCCTAGCTTTAAGGGTGTTCAATCATTTCCTCTGGAAGAATGTTTTTGGTATAGGTTTCATGGGCACAATTAACACCCAAAGACCATTTTTTCAGCACCTGTTTGACAGGTGCATATCATTGCAATTTTCTTTGCCTTCATCAAATGCACCTCTTTAGGGTTACGGTGGGAAGGCGCCACCGACACCCAAAGACCAATTTTTCTGCACCTGTTTGACAGGTGCATATCTTTGCAATTTTTTGCAGCAAGGCCAATTCTTGCTTTCATCAAGATTACCTCTATAGGGTTATGGTGGGAAGGCGCCCCCGACACCCAAAGACCAATTTTTACGCACCCGTTACTTCTATCCAAAGTCAAAGTGACACCAGAATGTATACAAAAAATCTTGAATCTTGTTCCCAGTGCACTACATTGTGGACTCATCATACACACTGGCTCCCAAACTGTTGCTGAGCAAAATAAAGGCAGCTTACAGGGAAAATTTTTTTTTTTTTGGACTGGCTTTATAAATGCAATTATTGCTGCAGCAGATTCTAGACATGATACAGATCTGCCACTTTACAGGTAGACTAAGGAGACCCCCCCCCAGGCACTATATTGGAAGGAAACATAAAAAACAAAAAAATACTGTGCTACCCCTAAAAACTGAATCCCCCAAAAGCAGCAGTTAAACAGTGAGATGTGCACCAAAACAACAAATAGAAAAGAGAAATAACCGCGCTACTTTTTTCTACTATATTGGAAGAATTTTTTCATTTTTATGCTTTCACTTTAAAAATCAAAAATCACTGCTCATTTAAAAATGATGTTTTTCACAAACTTTTCCTTTATTGATACATGTCCCCCAGGGCAGGACCCGGACCCCTATAACCATTGTATGCCCAAGTACTTGCATATTAGCCTTTAAAATTGGCCCTTTTGATTTTTGATGTTCAGGTCCCATTGAATTTAATGGGGTTTATTTATTCAGGCCTGAACTTTTGCACTTTTCGAAAGTTCTTGTGCGAACCAAACAGGGGTCCGTTCGGCCCATCCCTATTCAATAGGAGAACAGCCGTACAGGGAAAGGTGCCACTTCTGCACGTGCAGGATTGCTGTCTCCTATGGTAACAATGCTTTAACAGTTCCTAACTCAAACGTATCAGTTCTTTCAGGTCCACTACAACCGCTCCTTGAAGTTCTTTAATACTGAGCCCCTGGTCTCTCACTAGACCCACTGATTCACTGGCTCAGCCAAGGTAACTACTCTTGGCAAGTAAATTTGTGAGTAGCTCCCTGACTAAACTCCAGGGCACTGCACAGGAGATATTTATTGTAAAAGGTATTGCACAGAGGGAGCAGGAGGTGAAGGGAGTAATGTACAGGTCCCGAACAGTAGGAGAATGAAGATGAGGGGGTTAATCTGTAGGATAAGAGGTTAAGGCGCTAATATACAGGTAACTGCAAAGATAGGATGGACATGAGAGAGTGAGTGGGGAAAGGGCAATGAAAAGAAAATGAGACCATATTAAAATCAAAATATTAATATCAAAATAATCAAATTTGCTGCTACCTACCCTTCATTTATAAATTCTTCAGCCATTGAAACATTCATTGATCTTCTTTTTTTCTGCCATTGTGAGTGGAAGGAGACAGGGAATAGTCCTGTATATATTTGTAATCGCTTTGACTGGCTATCAAAGCTATCACAAGGCACGGAGCCACTCCATTCTGCTATCTGTATATACAACATAAACACAGTGCCATTTTAAAATGTCACTACAGAGCATCAGGGCCACCACTCTGTTGTTTTAAAACATACAGAGGTAGTAAAGTGGTTAAGGGTGCATTCACATCCATGAATGCACCCTGCCTGCAATTTGATGCAAGAACCCCAGTGGGGATTCCCATGATTAGCTGTGAGTAGGCAGCCCCATTGAAAGCCAAAAGGGGTTGCTGGCTCTTGCAGATAATTGCACCCACTCACATGCAATGTGAGGCTGGGGTTCTCACGTCTAATTGCAGGCAAGGTGCATTCACAAGTATGAATGCACCCTAAACTGCACCTGTGCCCAGTCTATGAACATTAAAGTATTTACATTTTCTACATGACACTAGTAAAGAGCTTTAAAACAAATTATTACTTACCTCTCTAGCTGCATGTACTGTAAGGTATGCATTCTCAAAGCTTTTCATAAATTAGAAGTCGTGTTTCAGTCCATTTCTAATGCTGCAATCACACTGGCAGTTTTAATTATGTCTGTGCATAGTTCAACCCCTTAGTCCAGTTCATTTGTTTAACGTGAGTGCTGTGAACTGTGCTCAGGAACAGTTAAGGGTGCCATACCTGGGACCACTTAAAAGTGGGAGAGGTCACTTTTGGTCACTAAGCACGAAAACAAGAAAACTAACTAAATGGGACTTTAAATGAGGACATTTGAAGAAATGTACCTCCATCCCCAAAATGTATACAAAAAAAAAGAAAAAAAGGGGGGTTTGGGACTTTAAATGAGGCATGCAGCTGGGAAGGGAACACAACATGATACTGGTAAGGATATCTAATGAATGCACCATATATGCGACTGCATCGTATTGCATAGTAACAAGTTATAAACAGTCAAGTATAATAAATCAAGGAAGCTTTATTTCATAGTTGGATACATAGTATTAAAACAGCATAATGGTATAGCAGCCTATTATAGTCATAATGGTACCATAGTACGAAATCATCAGACTATTAATTGCATGTAGCTGCATCATAATATTAGTAATGTCTGGTGAGTGGACCATATTTGTGACCAGATAGCCTGCATATACACAGAATCATATAGTAAAGCATATGAATACACGTTCCATAAAACTGATCCATAATAACAGAGTAACCCAGCAACAAAGCAGCACGATGTGGATCACAATGGTGAGGTAAAAAATAAATTCAAACTTATAGTTGTGTGTCTTCACAGTAATATAATGGTAATTGGTGGAATCCAAACGGCATAATATGGTGGAGGTATAGGGAGGTTGTTAATGTGAATAGCATCTAAAAGCTCGACGCGTTTCATGGATCTTTCCAATCTTCAGGAGCAGATGCAGTATACTGGAAAAGCTATAGCGGCCTAAGTTACAATATAACTAATAGTGGATATAAGTACCATCATCCCAAGGATCATAATCAAAGAAAATAAGAGGGTAAAGATGCAGTCGCAGTGGACACCTAGTAGTCCTAGTGACATTTGTAATTCTCATTATTATATCCAACATACAAGCTGTTGTTCTGTTTTGTTATTATATTTGTTTAACTTTTTGCTGTATAAGGAAAATCTCCCCTTATTCTTCCCCTCCCCCTCCCTCCCCCCTTCCCCCCTTTTCCTCAGGTTTCTTTGGGTGCTCAATCGGGTCCCCTTTTTTCCCTCGCGGCGGATACATGTTTGCCCTGGCAGCCCCTTCGGGCTGCCAGGGCAAATTTCCAGACATTGCAACTTTTATACCCTTTGGTTCATTTTGGTATCCAAATACATTCATTTAATGATTAACTATTCTATTTTTATTTTACTTATGTTATATTACATAGTCACATTTAGAATTTTTTTTTTTTAGGTTATGAACATGTGGTCACTACGTTTTAAGCTCCTCACAAATACCAGTTGCCCTTTAGGTACCGCCTCAGTTCCCGGGATTCTGTACATATATATCCCTGACAGGTTTACACCCTTGATGCCCTCCACCCATCCACATAAGTTCCTTGTAAGTAATCTACTATGGTCAAAAGCTACCATTGCCACTTTAAAATCTTATTACAAAAAACTTTTTCTTGCCTGTCCTGTGGTCAACCCCTGAATATCTTCTTATACATTTTTTATAGATAGCTATACTGCATCTGCTCCTGAAGATTGGAAAGATCCATGAAACGCGTTGAGCTTTTAGATGCTATTCACATTAACAACCTCCCTATACCTCCACCATATTATGCCATTTAGATTCCACCAATTACCATTATATTACTGTGAAGACACACTATAATAGGCTGCTATACCATTATGCTGTTATATGACGTTTTAATACTATGTATCAGACTATCAAATAAAGCTTCCTTGATTTATTATACTTGACTGTTTACAACTTGTTTATATGCAATACGATGTGGTTGCATACATGGTGCATTCATTAGATATCCTTACCAGTATCATGTTGTGTTCCCCTCCCAGCTGCATGCCTGATTTAAAGTCCCAACCCCCCCTTTTTTTCTTTTTTTGTACACTAAGCACGAAAGAAGGGAACACTGTGGTCAGTCTGGTTGGCAGAGGTGATGAAGTAGGTATGCCCCAGAAGACTTGCTTATAGCCCAGTGTGAGTGGTGACCAGCTGGAGTAGAGGGGAGGGGGGGCAGTCATATACAGATATGGTTCAATCCAACTGTGTGAGTTCATCCAGGTTAAAAAAAAAACACCTGGTGTGTGTGTGGACGGGCCTACTCACCCTGCATATAGGGGTGCCTCTAGTGTGTATGCCCTCACCAATGCTCAGGACCAAGTGGCGCCACGTTCATGTGTAAGTCAACATTAAGGCGGTCCCCCGGCTTAGAGATGAGCCGTACACCTTGTGCAGCTGTGCAGTAGCACACAAATCCCTTATGTGTAACACTTCATCCCATTTCGCTTGCTTTCCAGAATTGCCTTTTAGACCCGGTTGCTTTTGGGGAACCCACCGCTGGGTAGGGAGTCAGAACACCAACCCCCTCACTACTGGAGGGCCTGTCACCCACGCTTTGTGCTACTCTTCGCTATCTGGCTGCTATACATTCCCAGCAGTTTATGGTTACCCATAGCAACTACACACTTTCTCCAACTTCTTAGTTGAGTAAACCTTTCATGGTGGCCATTCCCTCCTCTTCAATCCCATGTGTGCTTTACAGGCCCTGTTCTTCTAAAACACCATGTTCCACCATTCAACCCTTTACAAATAACTTCAGACCAGGCTTTTGAATGTTTAACAGCTTTGCTTATCATGCTGAAACAATACAGTGCAGATACAGTGGAGATAGTCCTTCCCGAGCTAACTAGTCCCCAGGCTGCCCAGGCATACCTCTCCAGGTAGTAGTCCATAGCTGATAGAGTCATGAGGTGGATTCCTGTGTGGGGAGCTAGCAGGTTGCTGGTGGTTACATCTTAATAGGTGGACGTCTAGCTTTTTTCCCATGCAGTCCCTACTATGACCCCCTGAGCCCAGCTTTTCCCCTATTTATAAGCCACACAGGGTGGAGGGCAGAACCCAGAAAAGCCTGGGAAAAATGAAGAACCTTTATTATTCCTTCACCACCCAGGCAGCCCAGCATTATAAGTTGGCACCTGCCTACATGTGTTTACATTAGAGGGCTGGCAGACTACAAAAATGCTGGTGTAATAAAAAGTCATAATAAAGGAGCGAGAATGTCAGTGCCTTTATTGTGAAGTTTAAAGATTAATTTCTCCACAATGCCTGTAGCTATAGATCTGAATAATGGCTTGTTTTCAAACGTCCTTATTGCTTGTTCAGAATTTCTAAATATTTGGTATGCATGTTTTAGTCACATATTCACTTTAAGTGCAGTTTAGCAGCAAAAGTAACAGTTTCTTGAGCAATTCTGATGTCATAGTTGTGGATTCAGTTGCCATGAGCTGGAGAGTTAGTGACAATGGGTTTTAGGTTCCAGGGCAAGCCTAGACCTGGAGCTTAACTGCGATTGCCAAATGTGGAGTACTGCCAGCTCTAGACTAAACCAAGAAAAACGTAGGTACTGTGATGCAAACCAAACCTTCAGTTCTTTCTGTGCATAATCTGCACTGCCAATCAGCATTGGTTGAATTCTCAGTAATTGATCACGTATCATTTGCAATTTCCTTGTGAAGAATGGATGTAAACATGTGAAATCTTCATAGAAAAATAAAACTCTAGTTTTAGTCTGAGCAGTCTAGCAGGGGTTAAATGTATTGCTTTGCTTTGTAAAGTAGGCTGTTCTGGTATCTGTGTTTGTTTAAAGTTCAAAAACCAGGTTTCAGAATTAATATGTTTGTCACTTTGTCAGATGCATTGGGGAATTGTTACAATTCAGTCACTTTTCAATTTGATGCTGTATATATTGTGTCAAGGCAAAGCATGCTGTCACCTTCAAACAACAGTCTGGTTTGGTCACAGGGGATTTTGGTCACAGAACTTTAAAAGCCTTTACAGATTGTGACAAATAAATAGTATTATCCGCACGTAGTCCAGTCTCTGTTAGCTCATGATAAGTAAGTTCAAAGACAGTGCAGGAGAATGCTACGTCAAACCTGTAGGTGCAGACAAGTAGTGTTTATTCTTTAACTGATCTTTAAACTGAAATCTTCCACCTATTATTTGAATCTTGGTAAAGTCACTTTCATTTTGTTGGCATGTCCTTAAATAATGGTTTTGCTTTTCAGGTCAGTCCTTCAAATAATCTTCAGTTATAGCTTAACGCCTGCAAAAATTATTATATTTTTTTAAATTTAAATGAAGTGAACTAGGGCTGGACCATTTATGAGGATTTTATGGATGGCTATGTCTCCACTGGGGAGATTCAGTTTACTTCTTATCCAGCTGTCAATGGGACAAGATGTGAGGGGAAATCACTATGACAGGGACACACATAGCAATGAAGCACTTTTTTAGTATGGTGGGAGGTTTGAAAAACTCTAATGTTTTTATCCCTCTATCTTCATTGGGGGGGATTTCCTTCCCCCTCTGGGCTGAGTGACAACCTATGGATTAGGAAGTGTGGGGATATCTACCCAGGGAAAATAACAACTATAAAATATTACACAATTTTCCCACTCTCATCGGAACTTTAAAAAAAAAGTTTTGCCTCGAGGTGGTCTTTGAAGATGCCATCTAGCCAGAGAAGCACAATCTATCAGTTAAGTGGCTCTAGCTATCATACTTGCATGTTGTCAGAGGCACCATTATGCTGACACGTGACTCTTCTGCATATTTACAAATAGGAAAATCTAGGACTGCTGTTGTTATTGAACTATAAGAAGCCAATGATGGCTAAATTTCTTTTTCTTGTTGGTGGAGGTAAGCAGGGGTTGCTGAGGAATTTTATGGGGCATTTTTCTTCATCATGCTCAGTGGAGTAGTAGTAGTGGTCTATTAAGACAATTTTAAGCTCTGGGCTATTGTGGACGGGTGGGGCAGTAGTGTGGTTGTTTGTCGCGTTCTCTATGTTTTCCCATTAACTTTTTGGGCACCAAGTACTGGGTCACATGGAAGGCCTACCCCGCTTGGGTTCTTCTTGGCTGTGTTAGGCACTGCTAGAGGGTAACTTTACCACACAAACATGGGGTACCTTTACTCTGTGCCATCTTTACCAATGCCTTGGGGCAAGGCTGAGACTGCCGTGGGGAAATACTCAACCTTAGACGGGCCTTTGCTCTTAAGTGATAAACGTACACCATGTACACTGGCACTGTAACCGTTCCCCTGTTAATTGTACACCTTCTCCATAATTTGTATTTTGGAGGGACACCCTGAGCCGATAGCCACATCCACCTGTCCAGCGTTTTCTACTACTACTCCCAAGTAGTGGAGTGGGCCCGCCGTGCACTCTGTGAGGGCACCACACATGCACTTAACTTAACTCTTGAACTACCGTACCTCTATACTGGATGGGGGACCTCTGTGGTGCAATCCGCTACCATTGCTATGGGTGACAGAGCACTGGTGAAAGGAGTGCTGACAACAGCTCCCTCGCTGCTAGAGGCTGTGCCACCTATAAAAGTACACGCTACTGACAGGCTGCTTGTTACATTTTGGTCACTTGTGTCTTCACATTACTTCATTCCACACAAATACCTTCATACCCTAATGTGTTACGACCTACTCGATGAACCATGTGTATGCCGGTTACTTATGATGCACCTCTTTAGTAACTTTAGACCAGGCAAAGACAACCTTTCAATACTTTACTTGGGAAAAGTGCAAAAATAGACATCTCACAGTTCATCAGGCAATACACTATACTTTTCTAACTCCCTAACTATAACTACTGGTTTGGGTGCTGTCCTGGCATACCTGCAAAAGTGTAGTCCAGTAATCATAGCCCTTCAAGGGCATTTCTCCAAAACTGGTGTCTTCAGGGCGAACCCCAAGTTAAGAGTCTCTACATGCAGGCCGTAGTGAGCAACCTTCTCCTGATCTTATGGGTCTAATTGTCCGTCTTCGTCCCTTATGGGTCTCGCAAACCACAACTGCACAGGAACTCTATTGAATTCTCTCTTCCTTGGATTTCTCTGGGGGACAACCACTCTGACCGGACCGCTGTTCAATTTATATGATACAGGACAAGTGGGCCAGACCCAGAACAGAACGTGCCAAAATGTCTAAGGAACCAGCAAGAGAATTAAATCCCACCTTCCCAGCTAGGACAGCAGCTAACTAGCTGGTTCAACCTGCCCACATGTTTTTTTTACTGAACTGCACAAATTGTTGCATTTCATTGCAGCTTGGTCTATTTTACTGAATATTATTATTTTTTTAGATTATTTTTGTAATTGTATTTCAGCTATCCTTTTACACATAATTTTAGTTAGCTTCCCTTTTTCAAATTTTAACTTAAAAAAAAACCTGCCATGAGAAAAACATCTCACATACCTGACATTTCTGTTTTAAAAATGGTATGTGACTGGAGATCATGCTGAACAAGTATGCAGATTAGGACTCACTGACTTTCTCTGGTTTGTCTAATCTGAATGCTTGTTTCAGGTCAATGAAGTTGATTTACGAAAGGAAAATACACTGTTCGCTTTGCAAGTGAAGTTGTACTCTGCAAGGCAATTTTCCCCAGAGATTAGTGAATGCGATGAAACTTCACTTAGCAAAGAATACCCAATCATGCACAAGGAAAATAAAAATAAACAGCATTTTATTATTTGCTTGTACATGATTAAATTATATAAGTCAGCAAGGCTTCACCTCATTCACTAAGCTCTAGGGAAACTTCCCTTGGAAAGGGCAACTTCACTTGCACTTGCACAGCGAACCATCTGTTAGCCTTTAGTAAATCAATCAATGACTCATGAAGTCTTGAATTATTGAAGACAGTGAATTAGTAAAACAGCCAGTCAACTGGCATTTCCAGTAGGAGGTCAGCAATGACAGTTCCTCTATTTCTCCAAGAGAGATGCTTTGGTTGCGTGTTCTGTAAAGAACAATGTACCATACATCATTTCACTTGAGAAACTGATGCAAATCTACCATTGCAGCTTGGTATAATGGGGTCATATTTGCTGTTCGCTCTTGTGCTTCGATACTCAGCTGAAAGATTTCAAATAATCCATCTCATTGTCTCCATCTAGTTTTTATAGTTCAATCAGTTTGTGGACTTGGCTTGTCATGCCTGGAAGATTTTTTCCTGAACATATAGTCATTTGCGCTCTTTGATCTAACTTATATCAAAACAGAAGTGCCTGTTTTCATTTTTCTGGTGTTTCATGATTTGTGTATTGAATATTGAACTGGATCTAGCCATGTCGAATCCAGGAATAGTAGAAAATATCTACAAGTTCTCTTTACAAAGACAAACAATTTATATGCTATAATTTACTGGGGTTGATTTACTAAAACTGGAGAGTGCCAAATCTAGTGCAGCTGTGCATGGTAGCCAATCAGCTTCTAACTTCAGCTTCTTCAATTAACTTTTAACAAAAAAAAAAACTGGAAGGTGATTGGTTTCTATGCAGAGCTGCACCAGATTTTGCACTCTCCAGTTTTAATAAATCAACCCCACTGTGTCCGGCCATTTTATATTGCTTCATATTGCTAAAAAACCTCTATTTGACATTTATCTTATCCGTATGGCTGGCAGTCCTGCTCACTCCCTGAATCCGGCTGGGTATATTCATGTTGGGTGTTTATCCATACCATTTAATAATGTTTATTGTACCAAAGGCAAGAAATGTCTGAGATTCCACTCACTGATTTTAGGACAATGACTGCGCACAAAGATTTTTGTTGTTCACGGTGTTCTAATGTTATATATATGGCTGTTTTGTTTTTTTTGGTTCTGGCTTTGGCTTGTTTTTTTCTTGTTTTTTTACATTACATTGTTGTCAGCACCTGCCCATTTTTTGGCTTTGCCTGAACACCTTCTATAGGACCACTGCTGTTTCTATCAATCTTTTCTGTTAACTCTGTACTCCGCATGCTATTTTTTGCAGATGGTATGAAAATGAAGACCAAAAGCTCTTTATGTAAAAGACCTCAAGGAAGTGTACCTCTACTGCACTTCTTGGAGAATTTGAACAATATGAGGTTGATTTACTAAAGACAAATAGGCTGTCCATTTTGCAAGGGAAATTGCACTTTGCAAGGGAAATATCCCAGGAGCTTAGTAAATGTGAAGACATTTCATTTTGTAAAGAATACCCAATTACATGAAAGGGAAACCAGCATTTTTTCTTTCACATAATTGGATGATGGAAGTCAGCAGAACTTCACCTCATTCACTAAGTTCTAGAGAAAATGTCCTTGCAAAAAGAACAGCCTATTTGATTTTAGTAAGTCAACCCTCTTAGCCATGACACTAGTATTTATACTTACCAAATATCTTGTTTTTTAATTAGTTTATAGTCAGTTGTTCATTTTTTCACACTCTTAACTCATATTGTAATTTAAAATTGCACCCTATTTGGTTGCCAACCTGTTTTTACCAGTAACCACTAAAATTCCAAGGCTTATATGGACAAATATACAGCAATGTGCTATTAATCCAAAGAGTCGTGGGAGATCTCTCCACCTGTATGACCCCATATTATATTTAAGATTGGCAAACTGAGCTAGGTCAACATCTCCCTGACAGTGTTGCAGATAAAATCACCAAATTGGCACACACCTCCTTTGTTTGTTCTAAGATGCAGGAGTCATGTTACACATTTCTGGCAAGATGGTATAGGGTCCTGGATAAGCTGTCCCAAATATATCCATTGACATCTGCACAGTGCTGGAGGGGTTGCGAACAGCGATGGACTTTTCTACATTTATGGTGGAACTGTCCCCAGATTAAACCATTTTGGACTGATATCCAGAATCTGATTACCCAGCATAGGCTATTTCAATCGGAGGATGATCCCCTCCCTGTTTTATTTCATGCTACCCATTCATCAGTGTGCAAATACAAGCGATCAGCGATACTTCCATAGATGTGCGTAGGGGGTGTGCCAGGTGAGCCTGAGCAAACCCTAAACATTACGTGCAGTGCCGATTCCCCCTACTGCTACAGTATATATATATAAAAAATATATTTAGAAATATCTAAAAATCAACAAAGTGTTGTCATAAATAACAATATCATAATGGTCATATTATATTGTGTTATAATGGGGGTCAGGGGTTTACAAATGTTTATTGATATTATGTTACATAGTTACAAAGTTATATAGTAGGTGAGGTTGAAAAAAAAAAACACAAGTCCATCAAGTCTAACCTATGTGTGTTATTATATGTCAGTATTACATGTATATCCCTTATGTTGTGGTCGTCCGGGTGCTTATCTAATAGTTTTTTGAAACTATTGATGCTCTCTGCTGAAACCACCGCCTGTGGAAGGGGCTAAAGTGATTTCACTGCAGAAGGAAGAGACAAGAGAAGAGGCAAAGGAATTGCCTAGCCAATGGTTCTACTTGTAGGATCCACATGTATTTATAAAGTGATTTGGGTACCTTAAAACAGAGAGCCCACTCTTACTGGTATGGGCCACCTACATCAAATATGTAATCTTATACTTAACAATACAATACACAGATACTCAACAAGACAATACACAGGTACTCGCCACCCACGTGCACTCGCCGCCCACATGCACGCACTGCCAACGTGCACTCGCAGCCCACGTGCATTAGCAGACAACGTGCACTAACAGACCACGTGCACTCGCAGACCACGTGCACTCGCAGACAACATGCACTCGCAGACCAAGTGCACTCGCAGACCAAGTGCACTCGCAGACCACGTGCACTCACAGCCTACGTGCACTTGTAGACCACGTGCACTCGCAATACACAGGTACGCACAATACACAAGTATACACAATACACAGGTACTAACAATCCACACACACAGTACTCAGACAAAACTATGTATCTGGCTACCTATTTTTGCAGCATATTCTCAGTGTTTTGCGGTTGTACTTTCAAAAAAAAAAAATTAAAAAACAGTAAAAAAATAAAAAGCTGTGGGTAGAGCAGGTCACTGATAGTGCTATTAGAGGTGCCAGAATGTAAGCGGATATAGCAGCAGTATGGGTGACAAGTGGCTGAAGTGATTTCACTGCAGAAGGAAGAGACAAGGGAAGAGGCAAAGGAACTGCCTATCCAATGGTTCTACTTGTAGGATCCACATGTATTTATAAAGTGTTTTGAGAACCTTAAAAACAGAGAGCCCACTCTTACTGGTATGGGCCACCTACATCAAATATGTAACCTTATAGTTTGAATATAGCTCTGCTATAAAGAAGTAATAAGATAATACAACATAGTGCATTCCAAACTTTTAGTACTCTAGGCATGGACCTTATGCATGTAGCGTTTCCCCAAATGCAGACCAAAATTTTGTTGTATGTGCAGCAACATGTAAACTTAAATTTAAATAATTCTCAGACTTCTGTCAGGCTGTATAATGCTCTCATTCCTGAGAACAACACTCTTATTCTTGCAGAGAACAAACAAACACGCTTTTGAGCGTACATCAGAGATTTGCAAAGAATCAAGAGGCACCTCTCAGTATGAAGTATCATCTGCTGTGAACATTCATAGAAAATATTAACATTTAAATATTATATTTTGCTGGAACAAGGTGTTTCTAATTGCCATCTGTGAACAGCTGTAGGAATAAGATGCCAAAAGTGTGCAGTGTGGCAAGTGTATTACAAGCAAGTCAAGGCCATTATAACTGGGAGAGGATCTGGTGAGCACAGTGGGGAAAAAAGCGATGCTGGTAAAATATGCATTCTCTATAACTCTTATCATAACCCAAATTGCTGCGGCAAAAACAAGGTGGTGATGTGATGCACTTCAATGGTTTTATTGTCTCTGAAATAGACACTGTTTTCATAGAAGCCTTGGGGGTTCTTCTAGATTATATGCATGATGTTTTCAAATGCCGTGTGGTTTGTGAATCTGTAAGCATCGCTGCTTTGACATTACACGCAGTAGGTGATGAAAGGAACAACTTCAATGAATTATGGGTTCAACAATTGTTATTTATAAAAAAAAAAACATTGTTAGTAGGAATTGTGACTCTGGTCTGTCTGTTGGTGCAAGTGAAAACATTTTTATTTACCCACCAGAGCATGGCATCAGTGCTGAAAACTGTTGTTTCCCATGGTACAAAAGGTGCTTTGCAGCTGCATTTCTATGTCTTGTTTATACCAGCAGCAGCTTTACTGCCCTTCTGAAAAAGCTATTGGTTTTTGAGAGTGGTGGAATATTGACTTACAGGCATCAGGAGGTGTTTTTGGCCAAGGGGATTTTGCATGCAAATACCACGCCGCAACCACGAGCCACGTGTTTGATTTGCAGACGTCCATTTTGACGTCACCAACCTAGCATGAACCGGGTCGTTGCTTTTAATGATCTATTTACCACAAAAGGGGCCAAATAAAGCAAGTTCATTGTTAGGGTTTACATACACTTTTAGCTACAGTAAACTCACATTGCTCCAGGAAATACACAAGTTTTAATTTCATTGAAAGGGTTATGTTATCTGCTTGATAAGTACAAAAAATACTTGTTGATCCTGGCAGAAATCTTGTCATCCGGGGCCGGGACAAGGGGTGGGCAGAAGGGACGGCTGCCCTGGGCACTGTCCCAGATAGCAAGCAATTGTGCTGCAAGTTTGAAAATGACTTGCTAAGCTATTGCTAGAAGAGCTCTTGCTAGAGACTCACCACTGCAACTTTGCTCTTGTTAGAGACTTGCCACACAAATTTGCTACAAATTGGAAAAGTTTCAACTAGAACTTGTGGTTCAAGAGCTCTGCAAGTGTACAACTTGCCAGTGAAAATGTGCAGCAAGTTAACAGATTTACTATTCAACACTGCCACAAATTTGTGGCACGTTATCCTTGCTACCTAGGGTGGTGTCATGTGTCATGGGAGGGCACCACAAGGAGATTGGGGGGAGGGGATTTGTTTTGGAAGGCAGAATTTGGGGGTGACAGGGGGTAAGTATTGTTCTAGGAGGGGAAATTTGGGGGAGCTAACAGTGGTGATTTAGGGGAATTTGTGGTGGGAGGGGGATGATGGTTTGTGCTAGGAGGGGGATTGAGGGGGGATTTGTGATGGAAGAGAGGATTTGGAGTGGGGGAGAGAAAATGTGTACTAGGAGGGGAATTTTTAGCAGTAGAGGATTTGTGCTAAGAGGGTGATATTTTTTGGGTGGGGCATTTGAGCTGGGGGATGGGGGAGGGTAAAAATTTGTGCTGGGAGGGGGGAATTTCAGCAGTGGGGCGAATATGTACTGGGGGGAGGAAGAATTTATGCTTAGGGGTTGAGCGTGCAGAAAAGTGCTCAGTTTTTTGTGGGGTATTTTTACTGACACATAATGTGCATACATCTTGGGTGGGGGTGGGGGTGGGCGCAGTTTGGCGTGTTCTCCATGAGCTCTAGATTACCTAGGTTTCCAGCTGTCTCTAAGGACTACAGAACCCCCCTATGTTATGTGTACACAAAAAGTATTATCCCACGCTCTACATTGAATCATGGGACTTGTAGAGTACAGGAGTGTAATTACTGTATACTCATTCCTCCACAGGAGCCTGGATAGTCAGTTAGTGTATTCGGCCAATTTTTTGGTATTTTAGTTATAGAGGTAAAGCTGAACTCCAGGAATTATCTACTTTTTTAAACTTACATAGGGCCAGCTTTGTTCAATGTATTTATCCATGTGTCGCATCTGGAGACATGCCTTACCTCCTCTGCTACACTCTGTCTCATCCAATCAGAGATCACCTTGTATTCACTGAAAAATAAAAGACGTTTGAATGACGGAGGTACGGGAGCAAGCAGCTGTGTTCAATGTACAGACAGTAAGTCACTCCAGCAGCACCTGGAACAGAACAGTGCTGACTGTTTGTAGCACAGACTTCTATGGTGGATTTCAGCGTCCCCATCAGCCCTTCAGTTGTGACACATCGAGAATTACAAGCAATCAATCTGGTCCAATTTAAGTTTAAAAAAATTATTAATTGTACCATCTCCATAAGGCTAAGGTACGACTTGTCTTCTTTCAGGAAACTCATTTCCAGACTGATCATATTCCTCTTTGTTACTTTAGGTTTTTTCCATGCTGGTTCCATAGTACAAACCCGAAAGCAAAATCCAAGGGAGTTTTCATCCCTATGTATAAAATCCTTCCAATAACCATGATAGATCAAAGGATGGATCCCCTTGGCAAGAGTCTTTCTCATAAAGATTTCTCTGTGGGTTCGACTAGTCACTGTTTCTAACTTTTATTTACCAAATACTAATTGGATAATTGTAGCACTTCAATATTTAACAGTTCTTTTTGAGTTTGCTGAAGGGAAGATCATATTGGATGGGGATTTCAATATAACGATGGAACCCTCTCTTGGCCAATCTAAATCTAGATCAATTTCTTATTCTAAATTAAAGACATTTAAAAACGGTTATTTGACCTGCGGCTGGTGGACGTATGAAGGATTCTTCATTCACAGTCCAAAGATTATACTGCTCTTCATCCTTGAAATATATGGGCATTCATATTCAATCTGATTTGTCTTGCCTTCTTTCTCTGAATATTGAACCCCTATTTCAAAAGACTGTTTTAGATATCAAAAATTAAGAAAAGAAGACACTGCCCTGGCTCATAGAAATACTCTTAAAATGGACATCATTCACAGTATTTTTTCAAACTATCCTGATTTGGGTCCCATCTTCCTTTTATAAAAAATTGCAGAAGCTACCTTTGTCTATGGTTTGAGACAACCTTGAATGAATAGTAAAACATTGTCTCTCCCTAAAGAGAAAGGAGGCACAGGTGTCCCAGACATTTCACTTAATTATCAAGTGTCGGTCCTTGTGAGGCTTCTTGACTGGTTCCATATCTTTCCATTAAAGTTGTGGGTCCAGATTGAGCAGTCTTTAATGGCAGGAGGACACGGGTTCCATATTGCCACTTACAGACCAAACCTTAAATTTGTGGGACAGGTGGATCACTACTTCTAATATTTCTGCATTTGTTGGCCTAATGACACCACTGTTTGACATGCCTTCTTTTCTCTTTTGTATACATAGATCAATAATTAGTTCCTAGAGTAAAGATTCCCACTGTCGAGTGGGATCAATATTTTCCTATGTCCAGTTCTGGCTCTCTTAATATTATTTCGAATTTACTGAGTTTACGGTCTTTGTTCGTGAACCAACAACTCATCTCTTTCAACCAATCTTTGTGCAGGATTATCTCTCATCCTACTCCCTTATAAAACTATTGTTATCTGACTCAAGGGATGAGCCGAACACCCCTCAGTTCAGTTTGCAGCAGAACATGCGAACAGGCAAAAAATTTGTTCGAACACGCGAACACCGTTAAAGTCTATGGGACGCGAACGTGAAAAATCAAAAGTGCTCATTTTAAAGGCTTAAATACAAGTTATTGCCATAAGAAGTGTTTGGGGGTCCGGGTCATGCCCCAGGGAACATGTATCAATGCAAAAAAAAGTTTTAAAAACTGCAGTTTTTTTCGGGAGCAGTGATTTTAATAATGCTTAAAGTGAAACTATAAAAATGAAATATTCCTTTAAATATCGTGCCTGGGGGGTGTCCTTAGTATGCCTGTGAAGTAGCGCATCTTTCCCATGTTTATAAGAGTGCCACAGGAAAATGACATTTCTAAAGTAAAAAAATTCATTCAAAACTGCTCGCAGGTGTAATGTATTGTCGGATCCCGGCAATATAGATAAAGATATCAAAAATACCTTCAGGTCTGAGAAGGATTTTTTTTTTAACAAAAACAGTGGTGCTTTATTGTTGTAATAGATAATCAGAGTTACAGAATACCATTCAACAGAGTACAATACATTACATACGTAGAGTACATATTTGAGAATAGGGAAATTAATATGCAAAACCCGCAAACAATACGTAAGGTAATAGTACCATTCTCAACAAGTACCGTCCACCCTCCACCCTCCAAAACCCTACCCTATTGGGGCAAATAAACGTAATGAACTGAATGTTTCTCTACGAGGCCATCCATGGAGCCCAAACTTTTTCGAATTTCCACGGACAGCCACGGTTTATATATGCCATTTTATACATGGGGATTACTGCCTCAATCTGTGCCTCCCAGGCTGAAAAGGATGGAGGGGAAGAATCTATCCATTTCATGAGTATTTCTTTTTTGGCATAAAAAAGAAGGAAGGAAATCAGTAATTTAAGATGATATGGCCTTTGCTCATCATCATGTATCCCCAGCAACGCCATGGCCGGCAAGAGCGGAATAGAGGTCTGCAATCTGGAGTTGATTTCACCTATAATCTTAGTCCAAAATAGTGCAACAACTGGGCACTCCCAGAACATATGTATAAATGTGCCTATATGGACTTTGCATTTAGGACACATGGGGTCTCTCTCAGGAAATATGCAATGGAGTCTCTGCGGGGTATAGTAGACCCTGTCTGAGAAGGATTTTAAAGGGAACCAGGGCTGTCTTTAATATTGATTGGACCCTGGGCAAAAATTTTCTTGGGGCCCCCCATGCAGTTTTGCTCCCCACCTGCTCTGAGACATACAATAAATAGCAGCTAGACTCAAAATCAGTTTACTGAATCAGATCAGACAGTGATTGCGATTGGTTGCCAGAGGTTACAGTGTATCATTACCGCTCACTGACTGGTTGCTAGAGGTTACAGCAAACATTTCGGCTCACTGATCTGGTTGCTAGAGGTTACAGCAAACATTTTGGCTCACTGATTAGTTGCTAGAGGTTACAGCACACGATTTCCGCTTGCTAATTGGTTGCTAGAGATTACTGTACATCAATACTGCTCACTGATTGGTTACTGCGCATCATTACTGCTTACTGATTGGTTGATAGAGGTTACAGTACATCATCTCCTCACTGGCTGCACACCATGGACTGGACCTTGCTCATCTGTGCACCCCAAACTGTAATTCCTTCTCTGCCTACTTCTGCACACCACACACTACCCTCCCCCCACTAATTTGCTTACCTGTGCAGAACAGGCTGATGGTAAGCTTAATGACCACAGTTGTAAGCAGGACTTTCAAGCATGCCCCTTTATCTCCCCAGTGGGTAGCATTCAGTATAGATGATGGTGGATATGACCTCAGGGAGGCATGATATACATATGAATACTACCTCTGTTTACATAGAATGCTGCCGGTCTGCCACTATTTACATAGGAATGCCGCTGCTATTTACATATCAATGCCGGTATTTACATGTAAACACAGGGTCTGCAGGTGAGTCATCTGTACACGAAAAACAAGGCAGAGCTGGGCAGCATTAATAACAGAACCTCACACTGAGATGTTAGGACACGGCATGAGACTAAAACCTAAAGAGACGAGGGAATTTAAACTGGGAAAGTTGGCAAGCATGAGGCCGCTGCTTTGGGCCCCACAACAATGAAAGGGCCCAGGGCAGCTGCCCCTTTTGCCCTGCCTTAAAGACGGCCCTGAAGGGAACCCCGCACCAAATTTTTTTTTAAAATGGCATGGGGGTTCCCCAGGCACTATATACTCTAAACAGCAGTATATATATTATATGGCCTGCCCTATATACTTTGCAGAAAATTGGGCCTTAGGTGTTAGTGGTACCAGAACACTGTAAGCCCTCACAGTTACTCTTGTTGGGCGCAGGAACTGACCATGTTGTGAAATATTATATCAAGAACTGTAATTGCATGGCCCTGTTAAACAGGGGCAGAAAAATTGGGCCTTGGGTGGTGGTGGTGGTGGTGCCACAACACTGTAACCCCTCACAGATACTCTTGGTGCAGGAATCGGCCCTGCTGTGAAACATGACTGCCAGTTTCTTGTCCTTCTGTGGCACCCCCTCTCTCTAGGCTCACGGTACTCCCTTCCTCAACCTGGGAACCAACATCAGAGTCTTCAATTTGCTGTGCATCTTCCAGCAGCATATAACTGACACTGTGGTCGAATAATTCTGGGGACTCCTCAGTGCATGATGGTTGGGCTATAGAAGGAGTGACTGTGGACAGGGAGCAGGTGGAATAGGCCGCTTTGGCAGCTGCGTTGGAAGGCAAACTACTCTGAGCCTGGGTGACAGAGAATGAGGAGGATGAGGGTGGCTTTGTTATCCACTCCACCAACTCTTCTGCATGTTGTGGCTCAATAAAACGGCCAACAGCAGCAAAAAAGGACAAGCGTGCCCCACAGCCACCTGCAGAGGATGCACCATGTCCACAACCACCAATGTTGACTGTAGACACAGAGGCTGCTTGCCTCCCCTTGGTGGCCTTCCGGACATGATGTATTTTTTGCTTTGCAACACCACACTACACTGTATTAGATACTCTGTACACCACCTGAAGTGTATTAAAAAGTGTACAATGGCTGCAATGTATTATATACTGTGTACACCACCAGGAGTGTAGTAGAAACTGTACACACTGTATTAGATACTGTGTACACTGCCTGAAGTGTATTAGAAACAGTACACCATGGAATGCACTGTAGATATAGGCTACACTGAATGTAGAGTATATATATATATATATATATATATATATATATATATATATATATATATATATATATATATATATATATATATATATATATATTGTGGCAGAGCGAGGCTCTGTCCCTATGAAAATAGGGTTAAAGTGGACACAGAGTCTGCATATCGGCGGATTGCAGAGCTACAGAGCGTAGATTTGAAACAGAGAAAACTGCTCTGGCAGTTTTCTCTGGATCTTGCTATTTTTGGAATGCCTGTCTGATGTGGACTCAATACAGAAAAACGCATCTATCACTGAGCTGAACAATCCTTAATGTCACAATATATATATATTATATCTATATACATATATATATATATATATATATATATATATATATATATATATATATACATACATATATATATATATATATATATATATACATATATATATATATATATATATATATATACATATATATATATATATATATATATGTATATCTAGATATATATATTAATACACCGCCTGACATCAATGGCTGCACTGTATTGTATACTGTGTACACCACCAGAAGTGTAGTAGAAACTGTACACACTGTATTAGATACTGTGTAAACCGTCTGAAGTGTATTAGAAACTGTACACACTGTATTCATATGTACACCACCTGTACTGTATTAGCAACTTTACAATGGCTGCACTGTATTCTATACTGTGTACACCACCAGATGTGTATTAGAAACTGTACACACTGTATTAGATACTGTGTACACCACCTGCACCTTATTAGCAACTGTACAATGGCTGCACTGTATTGTATACTGTGTACACCACCAGAAGTGTAGTAGAAACTATACACACTGTATTAGATACTGTGTACACCACCTTCACTGTATTAGCAACTGTACACTATGAAATGCACTGTAGATATAGGCTACACTGAATGCAAAGTATATATATATATATATATATATATATATATATATATATATATATATATATATATATATATATATATATTCACTTGTAGAGGAGAACCGCACTCTGCTTACAGTTTAGTGCCATATATATATATATATGTATATATCGCGGGCTCATCCCTATGTGACTCTCCCCTACCACACTTGGTTTCCCAGATCTATTAAAAATTGTCCACTTTTACTCATCCCAATCTCCCAGCTTGTACAGCTACGTGGGAAAGAGAATTAGGCACAAAATTCAGCAGTGAGGATTGGGAGATGGCATTTATTGCCTTGATATAGATGTCCTTTACCGAATAATTCAACCCTGCCTAACATATGCTGGAGTTGTCATAATTCAGAGGGCAATATGACAGTATGAATATGATGAATAACAGGCACACGTATACAGCCAAACCCTCAATTACTTTTGTTATATATGATACCAGGATCCATCAAAGCAGCTAAACAAGATGTGTTCTGTCATTTTCTGAAGGCAGCCAGGGCCTCCAGCCTTCACTATTGGAGTCTTCCAAGATCCCAACCATTTTGGAATGGATTGCGGAACTAGATACAATTATGGATTTGGAATATCTACGGGAGGTTGAGCATGATAGACTGGATAAACAACAAATCAACAAAGAGGGTGCAAACACCTAGTGCATTATCTCCAGCGCTTTAATAAAAAATATGCAAATACATGTTGTACTCTCAAGCAAATAAGGATAAAAGGCATAAACACAAGACCCAGAAATCTGCTTTCCCATTTCAATGGATGACGGGATCAGCTCTGGCAGATTTTCTCAGAACAATGGCTGATACAACCTCCACCCAGAACTCCTAAAATAAAATCTTCAATAATCATGCCCACCATGCCCAATGGAGGAAGGGGTGGGAGAAAAGGCGAATTCCCAAATCTGAAAAGGGCTGCCTTCCAGCCTGGGTTGCACAGTGGTCTTGTTACTCGTCTTCAATAGCAGGCGTCCTTACGAATACTAAGTGACTAAGTGTCACGTTTGCCTTTATCTTTGTATGATAGACTGGATAATTATACTAGTACATAGGCAGCTTGGAGTGTTTTCCATAATTCACAGGAGAGTAATGGGGCGTACACACGGTCGGACTTTTCGTCTACAAAAGTCCAACGAACGCCGACGGACTAAAGCTGGCTGGTAATCCGATCGTGTGTGGGCTTCCCCGGACTTTCAGCGGACTTTTTCAGCCTCAAATCCGACAGACTTTAGATTTGAAACATGCTTCAAATCTTTACGTCGTAACTACGACGGACCCCGAAATCCGCTCATCTGTGTGCTAGTCCGACGGACAAAAACCCACGCTAGGGCAGCTATTGGCTACTGGCTATCAACTTCCTTATTTTAGTCCGGTGTACGTCATCACGTACGAATCCGTCGGACTTTTGTGTGGTCGTGTGTAGGCAAGTCCGTTCGTTAGAAAGTCGGCCGCAAGTCCGCCGGAAGTCCGCCGAAAGTCCGCCGGAAGTCTTTCGGACAGGCTGTCGGACTTTTGTAGACGAAAAGTTCGACCGTGTGTACGCCCCATTAGGTTACTATCTGTGCAGTATATTTACTGTTGGGCCATGGAGAAGAGAAGAGATTTTTTTTTACTCTTTTTTCATCTTTTTTTTCATGTTTTAATGAAGGTATTTAGGAAAAAGTATGTACTTTATGTTTAAGTCCTTGCGATAGATTTCTTTAGGTGGCTATCTTATAAGGTTTTTAGCATACCTGTATGATATTTATACTGGTTTATTTGTATATATACCATTGATCTATATTTGTATTTGTTACAATATATAGAAGATCCAACAGTATTGAAATATTTAGGTATGTTTTATTATAATTTTATTCGGAAAAACTAATAAAATCATATTGAAAAAAAAAGATAATAGTTGGACTTGTGGCTCTATTCTGCTCTCTTTATTCCTGCATTCAGTTCCTAATAAAGCTCAGTGTAAACGCCTCCTTTTTAACTTTTTCCAAGCAGTCACCAGTGAGGGTGTCTGTCTGTGTGGCTGGTAGATGTAAATTCTTCCAGTGCCGACAATGCCCTTAAAACTATAGATGGCGGTGTGATGATGTCTCTCCTTAAAGGATTAAGTGGCATTGTTGGCTCTGCAAAGAGCCTGTGTAGCCATGTGACCACCTAAAAAAAAAAAAGTTGAAAATGGTATTTACATTTAGATTTTTTAGAAATTGTATGCATGAATTATAGGAGAAATAGGAAGGCTTCCTTTAAAAGGTGGTTGATTGTATTGCCTTTCCTTCTACTTCAAGTTATGCAGACCATGGCAAAATCTTAGTGGAAAAATATATAGTATTTATATTGCTGATTTAAAAGGTGTGCTATGGTAATTACGATATTGATTTTTAAAACAAATGTGTATTTTTCCTTTAACCCTTTCCCGCCACCAATCCAAGCCATTCTGTAAGACAGAACCGCTTGTGGCTGGCCAACTCAGTACCCCTTATGTAGGTTGCGTTCTTCACTCTGCTATAAGGCCATGGTTGCTTCAGTAATCATGACCTTATATTAGAATGGTTCCCCTGACTGCGCTCATTAAATAAATAGCTATGATCAGCGGCTGACAAGGCAAGATTCATACATTTTTCTAACCAAATCCTAATGTGAAAATGTGTGAATCTTGGCTGAAAATTGTGTACTTCTTGGGTGAACTACCTTAAACAGGATCTTTACCTTCTCACCTCAGATATCTCATTTATCACCAATCTATACTTAGGATATGTCCTCCTTACTGAAGCTAGCAGTATTGTAAGGAGTGATAACTCTAATGTTTGTGTATTGACTATTATATACCAGATACCTGAGGCTATAAAATAACATGTAATTGGTAAATAAGAATGCTGTAAATTCCTCTGATCTTTGCTGTATTGAAAATGGCATTTGCAATAGTAAACAAAGCAGATAACACATATGATAATGAACACACTGCATTTTTTATACTTTGTGAATTGAGCTTCTAATCTGTTTTAAAAGTATAGTTATAACTTACGGAAAAAAATATTTTAATCAGTTTATGTTACACCTGGTTTGTTTAAAATCAACTTAATAAAAAAATTGAAACTGAAAAATCAGTTAGCAGCAGATAAGGTGTCTAGCAATTGTACTGTAGTCATGTAACTAATCTAGGGCTATTTTATTATTCTGTCTTCTGAGGAAATGTTGGAGAAGCTCTATATATCATATTCATTTTTTGTCTTTGTGATGTTTCGGACTCCTTTGACATTTTTTCTTTTTCTGTGATTTGACTATGCAGTCCTCTCTGCCTCTTTATATATTATTTCTCAGGCCTTCAACTGTTCCTGATCTGTATGAAAATCCTGACAGGACTTACCTGCAAATTAGTTTTATTGCACACCAGTAGACTTTGTATGCGTTTCATTATTTCAAAGGAGAGGCAACACTCTTTCAATTTCACGGATTTGGAGGTCACTTTAAAGCAGAACTCCAGGCTAAAATTTTTCTTAAAATCTGCTGTGTTAAAAAAGTTTACTAACACAAGTTGTATGCTACTTATAGAACTGCTGCCCTTTCTTTATATTTTACAATTTAGTTTATGCTATACCTCTTGTCTATTCACAGAGCATTGTGTATTTTGTGAATGGTTCACAGAATACAGGACATACTTTGAATTTTGAATTCTATAAATGGTTCACAGACCACAAGGCCTCATTTGAATGGACAAGAAGTCGGAGGGGTGCATAAATGACAGTACGGCTTCTGTGCATGAGCGCTGCAGCTCTCATAATCGCAGTGCTGGAAGTATAGCAAAAGCTATACTATCCATAATGAATGAAATTGTAAATATTAAAGAAAGGGCAGCAATTCTAAAAGTAGAATATACCTCAAGGGTGTAAATTTTTTGTTACATAGATTTTAGGAAAAACTACCATAATATATACTATACTATACTAATATTTACCTGAGTTCTGCTTTCTGTGTCACACCTCTCGCTAAGAAAGAAGTCAAAATAAATAATGTTTTTCACATAGTATCCATACTTGGCTTGTTGTGCTAAGTTTTGATAATCAGATATTCTCTGTGGTGTTAGACATTGAACGCTGAAAGAAGACAGTTGCTGGCTAAAACCTAATACACACAATGAGATAATCGAACAAATGTTTGTCCGATTTTTTTGCATGCTAGTCTCCATATCAAAAATGAAGGGATTACTAAAGTTATGAACATTTTCATACGACAAAATACAAATTTGGAAGTGATATAATGTGTTGTATTGTATTTGTATTGTATTTTTGGATAAATGCTATACTGAATAAACGTAAATCGTACAAGCTGGTATCGTACAAGGAAAATTTTCGTGTTTGTCCCATCGATTAATTTTGGATGAACTGTCATGATCGGCTCTGGAAAGCTGTGTACTAACAATCAGATTATCATATGTGTGACAGACCAATTGGCACCCAGCTTGGATGCCTCCAACAAGATACAGCTTCCTCCAGTCTGGAACCAGGAACCAGGTATTATAGCGGAATATTGCACCCAAGATGTAGACGACACTAGCTTAGGTGCAAACTGGAACTCACTTTATTGTAAACTTTGTAAGCCTGATCATATTACTCTAACAAGGCAAATTGTAAACAGTAGCCTCATTAGCACATCTAAGGAACAGCCAACAGCTAACAGTTATCTTATTAACTAATCACCTAGTCCGGCACCAGTCTACAACAGTCTATGGTACAAAAACTCCTACAATGTTCCAGCAGTCTGAAAAGGTGGAATTAATATATCTTCATAGATTTCTTGAGAAATATTGTTTATAAATACCCTGTTTCCCCGAAAATAAGACCTAGCGTGATTGTTGGTGATGGCTGCAATATAAGCCCTACCCCCCAAATAAGCCCTAGTTAAAGTCCTTGTAGGTCTTATTTTCAGGGTAGGGCTTATTTTTGGGGAAACAGAGTAGGGCTTATTTGGGGGTTAGGGCTTATATTGCAGCCATCACTGAAAATCATGCTAGGTCTTATTTTCGGGGAAACAGGGTATTTCTGTCTCAAGTGGAGGGGCTTCTCCAACTCAGTCTGGAGGAGGGCCACCATATTTCCTCTGATCTGACCTGTACAAGAATAATATTCCACCTTTCGATCCACTCCAGAAGGCAAGCGTTATTGTTCTTATTCAGAGAATTAATCCAAGCCTCGCTCTCAGCCTTCATCATGCTGTTGTCCATCATTAGAGAATGATCTGCTCTCTCCATGGAATCAGAGGCTGAACTGAGCTCTTCACAATGATCTGACTTGGAGAAGCAGACAAAATCCCTGCTCTCCTCCATGGGCTATAATCAGTGGCTAGGAGGCTTGCATTCCATATAATTGAAAATTTAAAAAATTAAAAACAACAGCAGGGACACGGTCTGTCAACCATGGAAATTATTGGTTCCAAGAGGAAGCAATGATTTTCAGTTGTTAGAAATTTGTTTGGTAAGTAAACTTCTAACAGCACAGACCGGTGTCATACAGCAGAGTGTTCACTCTCTGCTGTATGACACCGGTCTGTGCTGTTAGAAGTTTGCTTATCCTTGGAACATTCGGTTACTCTCTATACACTAACAACATCAGTAGCCGGGCCGCTAAATAACTCTTAGGATTAGCCTCTCGGCTTCTGTGTATTCTCAGAAATACTATATCTTTACTTTACTATATCTTTACTATATCTTTCATTCTACTTCCTCCACTCCTCTTCCCTTCTCTGTTGGGGTCCCCCAAGGTTCTGTTCTCGGACCTCTTTTATTTTCAATCTACACCTCTTCCCTGGGTCAGCTGATAGCCTCTCTTTTAATATCATTTCTATGCTGACGACACACAAATCTATCTCTCCACCCCTCAACTCACTCCATCAGTCTCCTCACGCATCACTAACTTACTAACCGACATATCTGTATGGATGTCACACCACTTCCTCAAACTCAACTTGTCCAAAACCGAGCTTATAATATTTCCTCCCCCACGTGCCTCTTCCCCTGACTTCTCTGTCAAGAGCAATGGCAAAACCATCCCCCCGTCCCCACATGTCAGGGTGCTAGGTGTTATCCTGGACTCTGAACTCTCCTTTCGGCCCCACATCCAATCACTTTCCAAAGCTTGCCGCCTCAACCTCCGCAACATCTCTAAACTACGTCCCTCTCTAACCAATGAAACCACAAAGCTCCTGATTCACTCCCTGGTTATCTCTCGCCTCCACTACTGCAACTCCCTCCTCATTGGCTTACCTTTAAATAGACTATCCCCCTTCAGTCCATCATGAATGCGGCTGCCAGAGTCATCCACCTTACAAACCGCTCAGGGTCTGCTACCCTTCTCTGCCAATCCCTCCACTGGCTACCACTCACCCAACAAATTAAATTCAAAATACTAACAATAAGTTGCAAAGCCATCCACAACTGTGCCCCCAGCTACATCACTAACCTAGTCTCAAAATACCAACCTAATCGCCATCTCCGTTCCTCCCAAGACCTTCTGCTCTCTAGCTCCCTCATCACCTCCTCCCATATCCGCCTCCAGGACTTTTCCCGAGCCTCGCCCATCCTCTGGAATTCCCTACCCCAATCTGTCAGACTGTCTCCAAATTTATCCACCTTTAGGCGATCCCTGAAAACATTCCTCTTTAGAGAAGCCTATCCTGCCTCCATCTAATAACTGCACTATTTTCTCCATTAGCTCATCCACCACAGCTATTACCCTTTTGTATAGATTGACCCTCCCTCCTAGATTGTAAGCTCTAACGAGCAGGGCCCTCTGATTCCTCCTGTGTTGAATTGGATTGTACTTGTATTGTCTGCCCTAATGTTGTAAAGCGCTGCGTAAACTGTCAGCGCTATATAAATCCTGTATAATAAAAATAATAATAATAATAATAATCTTTACGCCCCCTACTGGCCTCCCTTCCTCTTTTTGTTGGAAGGCCAAGGGAGGATCTAACCCCCCTCCCTCACCAAAGATATTTTTGAATGAATTTTTTCATCTCAATTCTCTCCCTCTCTTCTAACAACTGAAAATCATTGCTTCCTCTTGGAACCAAGAATTTCTATGGTTGACAGACCGTGTCCCTGCTGTTGCTTTTAATTTTCAATTATATGTAATGCTAAGTCAGCAACAGACTACAATAATAATAAAAATGTCTCTAACTTACACTCACCCATGAGGAAGGAGGTATATTTACTCGTGTAGCGTCGGGTGCAAGAGTACTTCTGAAACTATGTACATACATGTAAAAATGTCTGTTATGCATTCCGTACGGTATTTGTTATACTATTATTGTTTTTAATGTTGAAATTTAATAAATTACATTGGTATTAATATTTTGTAATATTTTCTTCAAGTGCCTTAAAAGTCCACCATTAGGGGGTCCATTGTTTTATTGTTTAGCTTATTACTGGATGTGGCACAAAAATATACGGTAAGCTGCCGTTCCACAACAGAATCCTTAGTTCTAGTAAAGGGAACTCTTAAGGTGTCAGCATACCAAGACATTATGGACCATTTCATGCTCTGAACTTTGTGGGAACAGTTTGGGGATGGACCCTTCCTGTTCCAACATAACTGCTCACCAGTGCACAAAAAAAGGGCCATAAAGACATGGATGAGTGAGTTTGGGGTGGAGGAACTTGAGTCCTGACCTCAACCCGATAAAACACCTTTGGGATAAATTAGAGCAGAGACTGCAAGCCAAGCCTTCTCGCCCAACATCAGTGCCTGACCTCACAAATGCACTTCTGGTTTAATGGTCAAACATTCCCATAGGCACACTCCTAAACCTTGTGGACAGCCTTCTACAAACTACTATGGTATATATGCTTAAAAATTGATCAATCCTGATGTACTGACTACTGTATCTCATTTCTTTAGACTCAAAAATGCAAGGACAGTACAAATACCCTCCAAATGACCCCTTAGGAAAGTAGACAGTCCAATGTATTTAGTAAGAGGCATAGTGAGTTGTAATTTTTGTCAGAATTTTTGTGAAAATGAATAAATAAAATAAAATGTGGGTTTTTATTTACAATGTTTGCTTTCTATATATGGTCACCAGTGCAATACAGTGTCATCTTATGACTGGTGTGGCGTTGATCAGGTATACTGACTGGTGACAAATTAAATTTTTAATAAAAATTAAAAATGTAAATTTTTTAAACATTTTTGTTTTTACATCCTTATGATCATAGTGGCACTGTACTACTGGGGTACGATTATAAACAATCACTTGTCTATAGAGTTTGAAACCTTTGTAAGAGAGCACTTAAGATTTGGGGAGGGAGTACAGGACATTGTTGAGTTTGGTTAGATTTAGTCGTGTGGTTGGGCTCAGTCGTGCAAACTGATTTGCTTTCCCAAATCATTGAGATTCCCTGTTCTTGAGCTTTTAATTATTTCAAGTATCAAATCAATCTATCGACAGAGTCTCTCAAAACTCAAAGTGGTCCATCTGAAGTGGCTCTCCCACCTCCCACAGGCTTTGCTGAGGTGGTGTTTCGCACTGCTGGCCATCAAATCCTGTGAAGAGAAGCGGGGGGCAGGGTTGAGCTGTGCTGTCTGTGTCTATGGATGCAGGCAGCACAGCTGGGGAGAAAGCCCAAAGGTGAACCCCATAGGAAGTGACTTTTTTTGGGGGGGTACCACCTAGAGGAAGAGACCTGAGAAGAGGAGGTTTGGATCTGTTCTGTGCAAACCATGCATTTTTTTTATTAAAAAAAAAATAAAATTTATTTTACAATCACTTTGAGCATTCTCACACTGGGAACATAGGAGAAGACTAGAGTAAAAGAATGTCTGTTATAATCATGCATGCCCCAGGATCACCCCATTCGTATCCACTTGCTGACTGCCCCATAGCAGATTTACTGCTACAGGGCGGCTGCATAGGATCACGTATCGGGCGTGAGCGCACGCCACCGGCGGCTCACTCCCACTTTGACTTTACACAGTGGGAGATGATCATCAGGTCCCGCGGACCCTATGTCTGCCGGCACCCGGTGATCATTGTGTAAACAGGCAGAACAGCAGTATGCAAGGGAGATTGTCGTTCTGTCAGTACAGAAGGCATAGATCCTGTGTTTCTGTAAAGCAGAAACACCGATCCATGTCTTCCACTAGTAAAAGCACCTCCCCCACTACACTGAAACATTAGCTAGGTACACATTTAACACCTGATGTCAACCCTTTCCCTGCCAGTGTCATTAGTACAGTGACAGTGCATTTTTTAGCACCAATCACTGTATTAGTGTCATTTGTTCCCAAAAAAGTGTCAAAAGTGTCAGTTAGGTGTCTGATTTCTCTACTGCAATATCGCAGTCCCGCTTAAGTCGCTGATCACCGCCATTACTAGTAAAAAAAATGAAATACAAATAAATAAATAAATAAAAATATCCCATAGTTTGTAGACACTATAACTTTTACGCAAACCAATCAATATATGCTTATTGGGATTTTTTTCTACCAATAATATGTAGCAGAATACATATTGGCCTTAATTGATGAAGAAATTAGATTTTTTTTCCATTTTTTTTTTAATTGGATGTGTTTTAAAGCAGAAAGTAAAAAATATTGAGTTTTTTTTTTTAAATTGTGGGTCGTTCTTTGTTTATAGCGGGGGGGGGGGTGGGAGGTGATAAAATACCACCAAAAGAAAGCTCTGTTTGTAAGAAAAAAGGACATACATTTTATTTGGGTACAGCGTCGCACGATTGCACAAATGTCAATTAAAGTAACGCAGTGTCGCATCGCAAAAAAATGGCCTGGTCATTAAGGGGGTAAATCTTCCAGAGGTGAAGTGGTTAATCAGGCTCTTGTTCATTCACAATATATGTATTTCTACTTCAGTTCCTCCTCTACTAATGGAAGTCTGATATGGAAGCACCCACAGAGAGAGTTATAACAATACAGAATTACATGGCTAAAAGTTACAGTCTTGCAGCTGTTATTTAATTTACATGAAATGAAGGTAAATTGTGTGGGCTTCATGGCATTTGCATATTGACAAAGCTTTCTAATTAGTACTAGCAATTCAAAGAGCTTTTTCTTGTTGCCTGGAGTTAATATTCCTTCATGAATAGCAGCAAACAGGTCCAAAAAAAAAACAAAAAAACAGGGCAAACAAGCCGGCCTAAATAGTTTTCCTCTTTTATGTGTGTTGGCTACTTTGATCTTTTAGTTTAGACAGGAAACATATATTGTGGGTGCATATGCTACAGACAGTATACTTTTTTGAATGAGAATTTAGGAGTAACAATGGATGTGTGTGGGCCCTCATCCAGAGCAGCTAAGGCCTTAGCCATTCTTTGGTATTCAGCTTGGAGCAGCTACATTAATGTTTCATAGCTTCTGTATTGGAATGTTTCGTGAATTATCCTCTGAACTCCGCACAATAAAACAATTCCCAACAAAAGCTGTAATAAAGTAGAATTATTACTTGCTCGACAGAGTAAATCTACCTGATTACCGCAAGTGAAGAGTTTATAATATTATAAAATCAAAATAAGAAAGGAGTTATGTTAGAGTGAAGCGGGAGACCGTGAGCAAATGTAAGCTCCTGTGAACCATAACAGAGGAGTGTAAATCATCCCCAACGACTTCATTACATCATCACATCACAAGGAACGCTTCCCATTCATTGCTGGGACTCCATTCCCCTGCTCAGCAATGTTATAGATGATCCAGGCAGGTACGTGAGATGCTTTGAATTTTGATAGGAAGGAGCAATTCCTGCTGCTTTATACAGCCATAAATCTACATGGGAATATACATATTTTCATTATTTCTCAGATAATATTACAATAGGAATATTATAAACTCATATGGTATGAAAGATGAAGTAGCTAAAATTACGGCACTTTCGACTATGGCTGACATTTATAGCCCTACCTGTCACATGCTGCTTTAGAAACATTTTATTGAGGGATTTGGTATATGGACAACCGTTTGGGAGCCGTAGTAAATATGTTTTAGTGGAGGTAAAATTTTAAATCTGCTTAACACCTGTACTTGCTTAGCATTTTTATGCATAACCATTAAATGTGAAAGGCTCTGAATTTCCATGCATTGCATGTCAGACAATTTTCAGCCTGTGCACCAGATTTGGAAGGAGGAACTTGGTAGGTGATTTACTAAACAACTTGCTTTGCTCAAAAACACAACAAATGTTTTTGAAAAACAGCTAAATTCACTAGGGAAATACATATATGACACCTGTTTTACCTGTAAAAAGATTTCATTAAGGCCCCTTTCACAGGAGGCGGACTCCGTTTCTACGGAGCCCGCCTCGGTCCGCCGGCTCAGCGGGAGATCTGTCCGTTGATCTCCGCTGAGCCGGCAGATGACAGGTCCCTCTCTGCTCACTGAGTGGGGAGGGGCTTGTCAGGCGCCGCTGCCGCCTATGGAGAGATCGGATGAAAACGGACAGCATGTCCATTTTCATCAGATCTCACCTGATCCGATCCACCAGCGACGGACCTGGACGTAGAGCCATCCGTCTGCTTTTTGCGGATCGGACCGAGTCGGATGTCAGCGGACATGTCTCCGCTGACATCCGACGCTCCATAGGCTAACATAGAGCGCCCGTTCAGGTCCGCCGTCAAAACTGACAGGCAGATCTGAATGGTCCGATCGTGCGAAAGGGACCTAAGTCTCTCTCTAACACTGCATAACCAGGCCCTAGACCTCCCAACAGACTATAGTTCTGAACTCACCCCAGTGGGCAGTGAAGAAATGGCAGGACATTGAAGGGTTCATATACAGATGTATCTCATAAAATTAGAATATAATAAAAAAGTTCATTTATTTCAGTAATTCAATTCAAAAAGTGAAACTCATATATTTTATATAGATGCGTCACACACAAAAGTGATATACCGTATTTATCGGCGTATAACACTTACATTCTTTTTAAGAGGGAAGTTTCTGGAAAAAGACGTACATTTTAAATAAGGAACTTTGAAGCAAAATAAGGGTCAGTGCCCATCTGCAGCCTCACCATTGCTATCAATGCAGCCTGATCAATGCCTATTTGCAGCCTCACAAGTGCCATCAATGCAGCAGCCTCACCATTGCCATCAATGCAGCAGCCTCACCATTGCCATCAATGCATCAGCCTCACCATTGCCATCAATGCAGCAGCCTCACCATTGCCATCAATGCAGCAGCCTCACCATTACCATCAATGCATTGGCCTTACCATTGCCATCAATGGTATCAGCCTCACCATTGCCATCAATGCATCAGCCTCACCATTGCCATCAATGCATCAGCCTCACCATTGCCTTCAATGCAGCAGCCTCAATATTGCCATCAGAGCAGCATGATCGATGCCCATCTGCAGCCTAGTGGGGACAGGGAGGGAGGTGGGACGAGCGCTGACAGATTACATACAGTGAGAATCACTTATGATAGACAGAACAGTGGTCCAATGGAGGCCCAGGAGATGGGAGTTCCTATTACAGAGGCCGCTATGTAAACAGGAGATTCTCACTGCATGTAATCTGACGGCGCTCGTCCCGCCCCCCTCCCTGACCCCTCCGAGGCAGCTAAAATTGAAGTATCGGCGTATAACTCGCACACGCTATTTGCACCTGATTTTTCAGGGTGAAAAAGTGCGTGTTATACGCCAATAAATACAGTATTTTAAGCATTTCTTTCTTTTAATTTTGATGATTATGGCTTACAGCTAGTGAAAACCCAAATTTCAGTATCTCAGAAAATTTGAATATTACGTAAGACCAATAAGAAAAAAGAATTTTGAATACATAAATGTTGGCTTACTGAAAAGTAATGTAGAGTATAGTATGCACTCAATACTTGGTTGGGGCTACTTTTGCATAAATTACTGCATCAATGCAGCATGGCATGGAGGTAATCAGCCTGTGGCACTGCTGAGGTGTTATGGAAGCCTAGGTTTCTTTGATAGCGGTCTTCAGCTCGTCTACATTGCTGGGTCTGGTGTCTCTCGTCTTCCTCTTGACAATACCCCACAGATTCTCTTTGGGGTTTAGGTCAGGCAAGTTTGCTGGCCAATCAAGCACAGTGGTACCATGATCATTAAACTAGGTATTGGTACATTTGGCAGTGTGGGCAGGTGCCAAGTCCTGCTGGAAAATTAAACATCTCCATAAAGCTGGTCAACAGAGGAAAGCATGAAGTGCTCTAGAATTTCATGGTAGAGGGCTGCGCTGACATTGGACTTGATAAAACACAGTGAACCAACACCAGCAGATGACATGGCTCCCCAAATCATCACTGACTGTTGAAACTTCACACTGGACCTCATGCCACTTGGATTCTGTGCCTCTCCACTCTTCCTCCAGACTCTGGGATCTTGATTTTCAAATTAAATGCAATATTTTTCCACCACTTCAGCCCCGGAAGAATTTACCCCCTTCTTGACCAGAGCACTTTTTGCGATTCGGCACTGCGTCGCTTTAACTGACAATTGCGCGGTCGTGCGACGTGGCTCCCAAACAAAATTGACGTCCTTTTTTTCCCACAAATAGAGATTTCTTTTGGTGTTATTTGATCACCCCTGATCTTTTTATTTTTTGCGCTATAAACAAAAAAAGAGCAACAATTTTGAAAAAAAGCACTATTTTTTACTTTTTGCTATAATAAATATCCCCCAAAAATATATTTAAAAAACTATTTTTTTCCTCAGTTTAGGCGGATATGTATTCTTCTACATATTTTTGGTTAAAAAAATCGCAATAAGCAATTATTGATCGGTTTGCGCAAAAGTTTACAAAATAGGGGATAGTTTTATGGCATTTTTATTAATTTTTTTTTTTTTTTAAATTGCGGCGATTAGCGTTTTTTGTTGTGACTGCAACATTATGGCAGACACATCGGACATTTTTGACACATTTTTGGGACCATTGTCATTTATACAGCAATCAGTGCTATACAAATGCTCTGATTCCTGTGTAAATGACACTGGCAGTGAGGGGGTTAACCACTAGGTGTCAGTGTAGGGGTTAAGTGTATCCTAGGGGCGTGTTTCTAACTGTAGGGGGGATGGGCTGTGTGTGACACGTCATTGATCTCTGCTTCGATGACAGGGAGCAGAGAACAGTGACACTGTCACTAGGCAGAAAGGAGAGATGCTTGTTTACACCAGCATCTCCCCATTCTTCCTCCCCGTGAGGCAATCGCAGGTATCCCCGCGGCGATCGAGTCCGCAGGACCCACGACCCGACTCACGGAGCTTGCTGCGGGCGTCTCTTAAAGGGGAACGTACAGGTACGTGATTCTGCCTGTACGTGCCCTTTTGCTGCAGTATATCTGTGTGAGGCGGCTGGCAAGCGGATAAAGTCCAAAGTCAGTGCAGCCTTCTACCAGTAAATTCTAGAGCACTTCATGCTTCCCTCTGCTAACCAGCTTTATGGAGATGCTGATTTCATTTTCCAGCAGAACTTGGCACTTGCTCACACTGCCAAATGTACCAATACCTGGAAAGAAATGCTTGAGATATATAATTCTGTGCGTATTGCATCTATATAAAATATGAGTTTCACTTTTTGAACTGAAATCCTGAAATAAATGAACTTTTTGATGATATTCTAATTTTGTATCTGTATATGCTGTCCTATCTTATGGGCAAAATCACACTGTTTAACCACATCAGCCCCTGACCATTTGGCTGGCCAAAGACCAGAGCGTTTTTTGCGATTCGGAACTGCGTCGCTTTGACTGACAATTGCGCGGTCGTGCGACGTGGCTCCCAAACAAAATTGATGAATTGACGTCCTTTTTTTCCCACAAATAGAGCTTTCTTTTGGTGGCATTTGATCACCTCTGCGTTTTTTATTTTTTGAGCTATAAACAAAAAAAGAGCGACAATTTTGAAAAAAACACATTATTTTTTACTTTTTGCTATAATAAATATCCCCAGAAAATATTTAAAAAAACATTTTTTTTTCCTCAGTTTAGGCCGATACATATTCTTCTACATATTTTTGGTAAAAAAAATCGCAACAGGTGTTTATTGAATGGTTTGCGCAAAAGTTATAGCGGCTACAAAATAGGGGATAGTTTTATGGCATTTTTATTAATATATAATTTTTTACAAGTAATGGTGGAGATGAGCATTTTTTATCGTGACTGCGACATTATGGTGGACAGATTGGTTACTTTTGGCGCTATTTTGGGACCATTCACATTTATACAGCGATCAGTGTGATTAAAAATGCATTGATTACTGTGTAAATGTGACTGGCAGTGAAGGGGTTAACCACCAGGTGGCGCTGTAGGGGTTAAGTGTGTCCTAGGGAGTGATTCTAACTGTGAGGGGCTGGGCTACGTGTGACATGACACTGATCACCGCTCCCGATAACAGGGAGCGGTGATCAGTGCCAGTGTCACTAGGCAGAACAGGGAAATGCTTGTTTACATCAGCATTTCCCTGTTCTTCCTCTCCGTGAGACGATCGCGGGTATCCCCGCGGGCATCGAGCCCGCGGGACCCGCGATCACACTCACGGAGCTCGCGGCGGGCGCGCGCACGCCCACAAGCCGCGTCTTAAAGGGCAACGTACAGGTATGTTAATATCCCTGTATGTGCCCTTCTGCTGACTTATATCGGCGTGAGCCGATCAGCAAGCAGTTAAAGCATATGTAAACCCTCACCTTGTAAAACAACCCATTCGGTTTAAAGCAGAAATGAAAGACAAAACATTTGTGTATACATACAAAAAAATATATAACTATATTTTCCTATTTTTATAAGTGAGGACAAGGAGCTTAGAGAGCTGAGGGAGGGAAAATAGCAGAACACTGAACTTCCTAGTGAATGGCTGTGCAGGGGGAGGCATGTCAACACAAGACTGATCATTAGAGGAAAACAGGCTGAGGTCTTAGCACAGCCAGCAAACTGACCATGCTGTGCTCTCATGCCTAGTTTGGTCAGTTTTTAATAGAAAAGCAGAGGGACTGGCAGGAACACCAGGTATTTCACACAAAAGAAGCAATACAAATAGAATGGGATATTTTTCATACAGATTCATGGTACTGCAGGCACATATCGGGACTATGAAATGTTGGGTTGACATATTCTTTAAACAATAAAGTTCTTGCTAGCTCAGCGTTCTACCCCCTCTCTCTGCCAGATTTGTTCATTTATGTAAGATACATTTAATGCTTTTTAAAGGAAAACATAGCTAGGTTTGTCTTTTATTTATATTTTCTAAGAATGTATATTTAGCCCAGTTTACAATAATATCTATTGCTCATTGTGTTCTGTGCATCTCCGCCATATGTTCTCATATAGTGAATGACTTCTTTATTTTGGTTGTTTAAAAGCCCAAATTCAAGAGATTAGCAGGGCTGAACTGTTGGCCAGGTAAGAGTTCAGGGCATGGCACTGGTAGAAGGTGAGTATATCAGCCACAGCTGCTTTTTTAATTTTTTATAGGTGTGGAAGATCCATTTATCTAATTTACACCCAAGCTGTAATTGTTTTTTACAGGGGAAGTAAAGTTGAAAAAGGCAGGTTCTTTATTGCAAAGAAGAAATGCAATGTCTCCTCTGCAGTAAAATACACTTACCTGTCTGTTTGCAATCCTCTGTAGATTGTACACTAAGCTGCACATACGTAGCTCAGTTTACATTCCAGCACGGGGGTGACTGCACTCCTGCGCATGCGTGGGAGTGATGTCATCTTGCATCCTCTAATCATTACAGGTAAAGACCAATGTCCATAAGAAGCCAGCGAGAAGATGCGCTAACCAGCAATGGACCTCACAGGCGTTGGACCGTTGGAATTAAGATAAGTATTTTTAGCTCCATTTTAATGTAGAACTGAAGGCAAATTTTTCTTTAATTTTGGATAGAGTACAGGAGGATACAACCTCTGTCTTGTTTTTTTTTTCTTTTTTGCCATCTGTGTCCCAAAGTGGAAATTTTCTTTCATTTCGTGTCCTAGAAGAACAACAGGAAGTGAGAGGAATTTCTTCCAAAGTGAAAGAAATCCATAATAGTCACCAAGGGTCACCCGAGCTAGTGTCCTCATTTGAAGATTTTCCTTTTATTCGTGTTCTGTTAACCACTCCAAATTTGGAACTTTATTTCACTTTTGGTGATGACGGTCACCAAACAAATAGAGAGGGTGTGCTCCCAAACACAGGTAGCAAAAAAAACTGAGATATGTTCTATCCCACTGCACTTTATCCAGAACAACAACAAAAGAAGCTTTGCCTTCAGTTATACTTGAATTTTCTGCATGAAATCCCACCATGCTTCAGAAAAGTTATGTTTGCTCATTCAAAAAGTGAAAACCTGGCAATTTTAATGTACGCTAGTTTTCCTTCTAACATTTTTAATAGTAAAATATTGCATACTTTGTACTATTTTATGAGATAAGCAAATAGTAGAGTGAGTTATTTGAATACAACGCTTGCGAAGTACATGGTCCAGCCTGAGCTAGTTTAAAAAATAATTCTCCCAGCTGTGCAATATTTAAAGTATAACGAAAGGCCAAAGTTTTTTAGATTTGGACAGAGTGAAGAGGGATTAGAAAACATGAGATTTTCATTGCTGTCTGTGCCCAAATTACAGAGATTTGCCCTCTCTATTTGTCCTGTTACTTTTATCATCGAAAGTTAAAGTAAAAGAAAACCCCAAATTTTGGTTGGTCACCAGACAGGAATAGAGAGGAAATCCTCTAACGGGGACATTAGTTCTGGTGACAATCAGTGACCCCCTTACTTTGAAGGGATTACATCTCAATTCCTGTGTTGCCTACAGGACAAGAAGTGAAGGTAATTTTCCCCATTTGGCAAAAAACCTGGCAGGGGTTATAATCATTCCATTACTCTGTGCAAAATAAATTGCCTTTAGTTTTACTTTAACCTCCTTGGCGGTATTCCAGAGTCTGGCTCGGAGTGGATTTTCAGTACCAAAAGCTGTAACCCTGAGCCAGACTCGGGATCGCATCACAGGATCCAGGAAGAGCTTACTTACCTTGTCCTCAGGATCCTGTGATGTCTCCCCGCAGTGTGAGCGACCTGTCCTCCGCTCGATCTATCACTGTGCCCGAGCTCCGTTCCCTGCGAGCGTTGCGACGCACTGGGACGGAAAAGGGCGCCAAATTCAAAAAGTAAAACACACAATACATACACGGCGCCAAATTCAAAAAGTAAAACACACAATACATACAGTACACTGTAGTCTTACAGATTACATTACTGTATCAATTTATTTCAACTCCCTTTTGTCCTAGTGGTTTCTCCAATGCCCTGCATGCAATTTTATATTATAAAAACTGTTCTTTTTGCCTAGAAACTGGAGATTGTCCATAGCAACCAAAACCGTCCCTTTACTTCAAAAGCAGTTTTAGACCAGCTAGAAAACAGTGATAATAAATTAGAATCACTTGCAGAATTGAGCGATAGTGATTTGTGGGGAAATCCGTCATCAAACACTGAAAGTAATGACAGCGACAATTTTGCAATTGAGCAAATTTCAGTGTTTTTGATTTGATTACATTATTGAATCATTTTTATTATTATTATATTATTATTTCTTGTAATTATTTATAGTTATTTATTATATTATAGTTTATGATTTAGTGTTTTAAACCTTATCATACCCGGGATGTTTACTAGACTCTTATTTGGACAGATTTAAGTGAGTTATTCCTAAGAATTACAGGCCTACAATATAAAACGCCAAATTTCCATGCAAAATAATGGTACCGCTTTCAGCACCAAAAATGTGAAATAATCATACTGCCAGGGAGGTTAAAGAAGAGCATCATGTATGTGGTAGACAGAATTAAAAAAGAAAGTCTGCTATTAACTGTCATCATGAATCAAAATGTAGTCATAATAAGATGATGCCTGCACATACACTGGGTTAACTTCTAGAGCACTCTGGAAGACCTAAAATGTGAAGCACTTTAAAATGCAAATACACATTTTATGTAGAAAGTTAGCAGTGGTCTGGCCTCTATAGTGTCCAGTGCCTTTTGATTAATGTAATATACAGTCTCAATGATAGTGAGGTGCAGGAGATGAAAAGGGACACGTTGAAGTGTTGACTTCCTCTTTGAAGTGTTTTTTTGCATAATAGAGAGCCTTAAGTTGGGCGCTCTTGAAGCACTCTTTTTTTTTTTTAAAGATATTTTTATTGCATTTTTAGGACATACATACATTAAAGAACACGACAAAAACAACAACACAGGGTACGTAAAGCTCCTATTCAAGTGTGTAATGAAAAGGGAACTGTGCATTGTACAGACATCATACTAGGCAGTGCAACATACTTCTGTTGTAGGTATTAATCAGGGAATGAGTGTAATGCAGTTTCAAACATCTTTGAACATATCAGGGATCAAGGTAACTGAGAAATACAAAATTCACAGTATTATCTTCATTTATGGCAGTATAGGGGAGAGGGTCAGTGGGCTGGCTAACCATCTGCCCCATATTTTGTGGAACGTTTTATTCCTCTTTCGAATATCAAAAGTAAGTTTATATAGATATTACCTGCTCCCCATTCACACCTGAGACCTTGTAACACTAACGAGTCACATGACACCAGGGAGGGAAAATGCCTAATTGGGCCTAATTTGGACATTTTCATTTAGGGGTGTACTCACTTTTGTTGCCAGCGGTTTAGACATTAATGGCTGTGTGTTGAGTTATTTCGAGGGGACAGCAAATTTACACTGTTCTGTGTTGTCAGTATACAGTATCTCACAACAGTGAGTATACCCCTCACATTTTTGTAAATATTTTATTATATCTTTTCATGTGACAACACTGAAGAAATGACACATGCTACAATGTAAAGTAGTAAATGTACAGCTTGTATAACAGTGTAAATTTGCTGTCCACTCAAAATAACTCAACACACAGCCATTAATCACTAAACCACTGGCAACAAAAGTGAGTACACCCCTAAGTGAAAATGTTCAAGTTGGACCCAATTAGCCATTTTCCCTCCCTGGTGTCATGTGACTCGTTAGTGTTACAAGGTCTCAGGTGTGAATGGGGAGCAGGTGTGTTAAATTTGGTATTATCGCTCTCACTCTCTCATACTGATCACTGGAAGTTCAAAATGCACCTCATGGCAAAGAACTCTCTGAGGATCTGAAAAAAAGAATTGTTGATCTACATAAATATTGCCTAGGCTATAAGGAGATTGCCAAGACCCTGAAGCTGAGCTGCAGCACGGTGGCCAAGACCATACAGCGGTTTAACAGGACAGGTTCCACTTAGAACAGGCCTCGCCATGGTCGACCAAAGAAGTTGAGTGCACATGCTCAGCGTCATATCCAGAGCTTGTCTTTGGGAAATAGACGTATGAGTGCTGCCAGCATTGCTGCAGAGGTTGAAGGGGTGGGGGGTCAGCCTGTCAGTGCTCAGACCATATGCCGCACACTACATCGAATTGGTCTGCATGGCTGTCGTCCCAGAAGGATGCCTCCTCTAAAGATGATGCACAAGAAAGCCTGCAAATAGTTTGCTGAAGACAAGCAGACTAAGGACATGGATTACTGGAACCATGTCCTGTGGTCTGATGAGACTAAGATAAACTTATTTGGCTCAGGTGGTGTCAAGCGTGTGTGGTGGCAACCAGGTGAGGAGTACAAAGACAAGTCTGTCTTGCCTACATTCAAGCATGGTGGTGGGAGTGTCATGGTCTGGTGCTGCATGAGTGCTGCCGGCACTGGCGATCTACAGTTCTTTGAGGGAACCATGAATGCCAACATGTACTGTGACATACTGAAGCAGAGCATGATCCCCTCCATTCGAAGACTGAGCCCCATGGCAGTATTCCAACATGATAATGACCCCAAACACACCTCCAAGACGACCACTGCCTTGCTAAAGAAGCTGAGGGTAAAGGTGATGGACTGGCCAAACATGTTTCCAGACCAAAACCCTATTGAGCTTCTGTGGGGCATCCTCAAATGGAAGGTGGAGAAGCGCAAGGTCTCCAACATCCACCAGCTCCGTGATGTTGTCATCGAGAAGTGGAAGAGGACTCCAGTGGCAACTTGTGAAGCTGTGGTGAACTCCATGCCCAAGAGGGTTAAGGCTGTGCTGGAAAATAATGGTGGCCACAAAAAATATTGACACTTTGGGCCCAGTTTGGACATTTTCACTTAGGGGTGTACTTACTTTTGTTGCCAGTGGTTTAGACATTAATGACTGTGTGTTGAGTTAGTTTGAGGGGGCAGCAAATTTACACTGTTATACAAGATGTACACTCACTACTTTACATTGTAGCAAGGTGTCATTGCTTGTACTGTGTATATAGTCTACACTACACTGACTACACTGTATATACTCCATATGTGTGTGTGTATATATATATATATATATATATATATATATATATATATACTAAAATGCCTGCACGCCACTAACTAACCTGCCTCTAGCTAACTTCTCTCATTCATAACACTTTATACGGCCGCCATGTAAGCAGCCTTTTATATTGTAGGACGTGGACTTAGCCCCCTGAGCTATGATTGGCTAAAGGCACCCTGCCTTTGGCCAATCATGGCTCTCACAGCAGAGCGCACTGTGATTGGCCAAAGCATGCAGGTCAGGTGCATGCTTTGGCCAATCATCAGACATCAATGCATTGCGCTCTCGCAGTGCATTATGGGATGATCCGCTGTGCTCAAATTTGCCACGAGCGCCCTATAATGTTCGGTATTCGCTGAACATCGGGCTCATCCCTACTGCCTAAGCTTGTCCAGCTCCTCTGTTCCTCCCCTCACCTCCCAACATAACCTTTTTTTATTTCAGCTGGAGGAGGAGCTTTTACTATTAAGAGTCACTTGAGTAGTATAATAGCTCTAAGTCTGCTGGGGATATTGCCATCATATCCAAGATAATGGCTCATAGAAGCAGTTTCAGGGCTTTTGGATGTCTACACAAGGGAGGCTTTAACAGGAAAACAACATGCATTAAATAAGGTAAATGTACATATAATATTATAGGAAGATGTTTGTTGAAATAAATGTCTAGTGACAGGGTCTCTTAAGAAGTGAATGTTTAACCGCTTGCCGACCGCCGCATGTACATTTCCGTCAGCAGAATGGCACGGCTGGGCAAATGGGTGTATCTGTACGTCCCTTCGAATTTCTCGCGCGTGCGCCCCTGTTGTGTGCTCCGCGGTCCTCATGTCATGGAGAGGTAGAACGGGGAGATGCTTTTATAAACAAAGCATTCCCCGTTCTGCCTAGTGACAGGACAGTGATCACAGCTCTCTGTCATCGAGAGCAGCGATCAGTATCCTGTGTGTTCAAGCCCACTCCCCTCACAGTTAGAATCACTCCCTAGGACACACCTAACCCCTTCACCGCCCCCTAGTGGTTAACGCCTTCACTGCTAGTTTCATTTACACAGTAATCAATGCATTTTTATCGCACTGATCGCTGTATAAATGACAATGGTCCCAAAATAGTGTCAAAAATGTCCGATATGTCCGCCATAATGTCGCAGTCATGATAAAAATCGCAGATCGCCGCCATTACTAATAAAAAAAAAATAGTAATAAAAATGCCATAAAACTATCCCCTATTTTGTAGACGCTATAACTTTTGTGCAAACCTATGAATATATGTTAATTGCGATTTTTTTTTTACCAAAAATATGTAGAAGAATACATATCGACCTAAACTGAGGAAAAAATTTTTTAATATATATTTTTGGGGGATATTTATTACAGCAAAAAGTAAAAAATATTGCATTATTTTCAAAATTGTCGCTCTTTTTTGTTTATAGCGCGAAAAATAAAAATTGCAGAGATGATCAAATGCCACCAAAAGAAAGCTCTATTTGTGGGGGAAAAAAAGGACATCAATTTTGTTTGGGTACAATGTCGCATGACTGCACAACTGTCAGTTAAAGCGACGCAGTGCCGAATTGCAAAAAATGGCCTGGTCATTCTGCAGCCAGATCCTCCGGGGCTGAAGTGTTTACGTTTCAGAATAATCATTTGGGAAAAGCAAAAAGTGAATGTTCACTTAGCTTAGTAAATTTGGTGTATTATATGCGTTATTTTAAATACTGTATTTATTGGCATATAACACTCACTTTTTCACCATGAAAATTGGGTGCAAATGGCATGTGCGTGTTATACGCCAATACTTCAATTTTAGTTGTCTTGGAGGGGACAGGGAGGGGGGCGGGACGAGCGCCGTCAGATTACATACAGTGAGAAACTCCTGTTTACTTGGTGGCCTCTGTAATAGGAAGTCCTGTCTCCTGGGCCGCAATTGGACCACTGTTCTGTCTATCATAGGAGATTCTCACTGTATGTAATCTGTCGGCGCTCGTCCCACCCACTCCCTGTCCTCTCTAGGCTGCAGATGGGCATCGATCAGGCTGCACTGATGGCAATGGTGAGGCTGCTGCATTGATGTGGACTGATGAGGCTGCATTGATGGCACTTGTGAGGCTGCAGATGGGCATTGATCAGGCTGCATTGATGGCAATGGTGAGGCTGCAGATGGGCACTGATCATTATTTGGCTTCAAAGTTCCTTATTTAAAATTTAGGTTTTTTCCTGAAACTTCCCTCTTAAAATGAATGTGCGTGTTATACGCCGATAAATACGGTATATGCAAGGTAAATTTTTTAAAATCTTATTAGGTTATTATTAGGTTCAGTATAGGTACACACTAGATCAAATTGTTGGGACAGTATCCTTTCACTATGTTCATTCTTTGAAGGTAAAACTAGTACACCTAGGACATTTTTTTTGGGAGGGTATGATAAATAATTATGGTGATAATTATATCTTGTTTATGCTACAAATGTCTAAACCTGTGATTACGTGCCATAGACTTTGCCAGGCTAAATGGTATATTTTGTATTGAAGATTATGTCAATTTAAGGAGAAACTGAATAATGTAAATTAACATTTTACAAAATTATCTAATCATATGTTTATAGGACTCTAATTTACAAGTATTGGCTTTAGTAAAAGTGGTTGATTGCCATTACAGTCACGTGTGGCATGTATAGCACATTTAGCCTTCATGTGTGAACCATGTCAACTTTCTGTGATTCTCAGAATTAAACGCATCCATAAATCAACTGCATTTTATTGGCAGTGCCATCCCAATTGTTGCTTTCAAGAGTTTTGTCCTGTCTTGCCTCAGTTGTGTGTGTATCCCCTTGTTTGTTTGCTGCACTCGTCTTTGTTCTGTCTGAAGCTTTGATTTATTGCTCAATATTATTAATGACTCTGGGTGATACCAAAGTCACCTCTCCTCCTCTTTTAATCTAGCTTTGCCTAAAAGTCCATGCACTCTTACTTTACTTGAGGTCTGAGCTTGGAAACATGATTTTTTTTTCATCTCTTGCAAACCCAACAGCAGGCTGTTAATCATCACCAGTGATCTTTTCCAGCGCTTACAAACTGCGTTGTGAAAGTTATCCAAACAATAGAAACCACCTTAAAATGATTTATGGTGATGTTCTGGAACAATGCTAATTTATTCCTTGCGCCTTTGAATTTTATGGGTCGTTTTATCCTTTTTAAATAAAAGCACTAGTATATATATATATATTTTTTAAAGAATACCACCAACACTTTTATTACTTTGAATACTCGGGTTATGAGATGATCCAAGTTCACGACAGTGAATTTTGTACTAAACATTCTGTAACACTCCAGGAGATATGTTCTCACGATTACAATTGCATTGGCTTTTCTGAAAAAAACACATCATTGCTCTTAAAAAGTAAAAAAGCATTTACTGTGAAATTCTAACTAGAACAATCTAATTAGAGGCAGGGATTTTAAGTAACATTGAAAGATTTTTTCAGATGCACATTGTGGCCTTTGGTCTTTCTCTTGACGCTTCAAAATGTTATTAACATTCTTATCTAAGGTGTATTGGGGTAAAATGTAAAGGACAGTTATCATGACAAAGTTTGTAGCCTGATAAATGTATACAGAGACAATTCATGTAAAGGAAACATTTAGCATATTAAATAAGAACTCACCTTTCCAGAATAAAAAAGCTTTTGCTGCAATACTCATCTTCTCTTTGATGCTGCCCTTAAAGGAGAAGTACAGCCAAAGCTTGTTTGGCTGTATTTCTCCTGTGGATCATAGGAGTGCAATTCATTCTGCACTCCTGTGACCCATTTTCAGCAGACAGTGGGCTGAAGTCTGCTGATGTCACGCGAGCTGCTGAGAGCCTGAGCCAGCTGCTCCCACCCTCCACAACCCAGCGCTCCAGTGAGCCTGGAGGGCAGAGCAGAGAGCTGCTGACTGACAGTCACCGGCTCTCTGTTCGGGGAGCTGTGAGAATCATTGACACTTTTAGATCACTCGGTTCTCAGTCATAGAGGCGCCAGGGGGACAAATGCAGCATCTGACGGAAGCTGCATCCACCTAGGTAAGTATGATTATTACATTTTAAAAAAAAAAAACATACTTCTCTTTTAAGTCTCACTGATCCTAAGTCCAGTGTCAGTCAGCCCACTTCTAGCAATCCCAGACTGTCATAGACACACCCCAGTCAACAATCCAATTGGGGTGTAAAGCTGTACTCCAGGTATGGTTTGGATTGCATACGTGGACCAATGTAAAAATACATATTCCATACCTATGGGACCACTGTGGAAGCAGAGAATCACTGTAGTATTTGCCTCTACTACAGTGGTCGCCACAGTCTTCCAGGTCCTGCCATGGCCACTGTTAACAAAATGCTGTATATTTTTCTCAATTAATACAATGCATTCTCTGATTGGATGAGAGTTTCTTCCCCTCTGAAAATAAGAAATGACAGAAGTTTGGGTAGCTCCAGTGTATGCAATGCTTTTTTTTTTCCTCTGGCCAGTTTCACTAAAACGCCCTTTGTAATTTAGGACTCTTTCCATTATTGGTCTGGGGGATGGCCAGGTGGTAGAAGTCACATAGGTGTTCTATGTACCCATTTCATAGAGAACAGAGGGTGAAGAATTATTCCTAAAGTGTTGATAAGCCACTGTTCCACAAAATCAATGAGATTAGGCTCTTCCACTGTCTCCAGGAGTCCTACCATCTTTATGTTGTTTATCATTCTTTATCCTGTTTGGAATTGCCATTTGTGAGAGAGAAAGAAGAAGAAGAAGCGCATCTAAGTGTAGATTTTTAAAACATTCATTAGGAACAAATGTCAGGCAACTCACATTTGCACAGTTAAAAGCAGGCATGTAGCAGCTTAATCTCTGAGATCGTCTGCTCTATCCGCCACCTATCTGGGGCCCGAGAGCTGGCTAGTGTGTGGAAGGAGACCAGGGGACGAGGTGGAATGTTCGTGGAGCACATCGTTGGGCGTGATGACGTTACCGGCCTGTTTGTGGTGCATTTCTGAGCATGCACGCTGAGAGTTGTCTGTCAGGCTGAGCATGTGCACTGAGAGTGGTCTTCTTGGTATCCCAGGGTCATAGTTCAAGTCACTGATAGGGAGGTTATCGAAAGGCAGGTGTAAATGTCAGTTCATTAGAGCTTGGGAAATTATCGCTGAACGATCTTAGCTGACAGCCCCCCACCCTGCTATAGTTCTACTTTAATAGATACTTAAAAAAAACAGTAAATTTTGCTAGTGCTATCAACAAAATAAAGTTTAAAAAAACATATATATTTAAAAAAAAAGGTTAGTCTTGGGCCCCCTCAATGCCTTGGGTTTGGCAGCAGTTCCCACCTTTACTGTGTCAACTAAATAAAATGCATACATGGTCTGGAAGGCATGGGAAACGGCATATTATTATTATTATACAGGATTTATATAGCGCCAACAGTTTACGCAGCGCTTTACAACATTAGGGCAGACAGTACAAGTACAATACAATTCAATACAGGAGGAATCAGAGGGCCCTGCTCATTAGAGCTTACAATCTAGGAGGGAGGGTCAAGTTATACAAAAGGGTAATAGCTGTGGGGGATGAGCTAATGGAGAAAATAGTGCAGTTGTTAGATGGAGGAAGGATAGGCTTCTCTGAAGAGGAAAGTTTTCAGGGATTGCCTAAATGTGGATAAATTTGGAGACAGTCTGACAGATTGGGGTAGGGAATTCCAGAGGATGGGCGAGGCTCGGGAGAAGTCCTGGAGGCGGATATGGGAGGAGGTGATGAGGGAGCTAGAGAGCAGGAGGTCCTGAGAGGAACGGAGAGGGCAATTAGGTTGGTATTTTGAGACTAGGCTACTGATGTAGCTGGGGGCAGAGTTGTGGATGGCTTTGTAACTTATTGTTAGTATTTTGAATTTAATTCATTGGGCGAGTGGTAGCCAATGGAGGGATTGGCACAGGGGGGTAGCGGACACTGAGCGGTTTGTAAGGTGGATGAGTCTGGCAGCAGCATTCATGATGGACTGAAGGGGGATAGTCTATTTAAAGGTAAGCCAATGAGGAGGGAGTTGCAGTAGTCAAGGCGAGAGATAACCAGGGAGTGAATCAGGAGCTTTGTGGTTTCGTTGGTTAGAAAGGGACGTAGTTTAGAGATGTTGCGGAGGTTGAGGCGGCAAGCTTTGGAAAGTGATTGGATGTGGGGCCGAAAGGAGAGTTCAGAATTCAGGATAACACTTATTACCCTGACATGTGGGGACGGGTGGATGGTTGTGCCATTGCTCTTGACAGACTAGTCAGGGGAAGAGGCACGTGAGGGAGGAAATATTATAAGCTCGGTTTTGGACAAGTTGAGTTTGAGGAAGTGGTGTGACATCCATACAGTTATGTCGGTTAGTAAGTTAGTGATGCGTGAGGAGACTGATGGAGTGAGTTGAGGGGTGGAGAGATAGATTTGTGTGTCGTCAGCATAGAAATGATATTGAAAGTGAGAGGCTATCAGCTGACCCAGGGAACAGGTGTAGATTGAAAATAAAAGAGGTCCAAGAACAGAACCTTGGGGGACCCCGACAGAGAAGGGAAGAGGTGTGGAGGAAGTAGAATTGTAAGTGACACTGAAGGTGCGTTGGGATAGGTAGGATGAGAGCCATTGAAGAGCACAGTCACGGAGACCGAGGGAGTAAAGTTTTTTGAGGAGGAGGAGGTGGTCAACCGTGTCAAAGGCAGCTGAAAGATCCAGAAGTAGGAGTACAGAATAGTGTCCGTTGGTTTTTGCCGTTAGTAGGTCATTTGTGAGTTTTAAAAGAGCAGTTTCTGGGGAGTGTTGAGGGCAAAATCCAGATTGAAGGGGATCAAGAAGGTTGTTTTTAATGAGATGGTCACTCAGTTGGTTGTAAACCAGGCGTTCAAGGAGTTTAGAGGAAAAGGGGAGCAAGGAGATAGGGCGTAGGTTGTTAAGATTGGTAGGGTCCAAGGACGGCTTTTTAAGGCATATAAGGATTATGATGAAGGGTGAAGTTCAGGGAGACTTGAGACCCAGATTGTTGTTACTGGTAGACATGTCAGTTTATACTGATACCTGTTTTTACCTTTTAGCTTTACTAAAATCCATTCGGATTTTCCCTGTTACAGATATAAGAAATGTTATTTCTAGCATTTGCTTCACACTGCTACTTTGCAGCCATTTGTTTCTGTAAACTTTAATATACAAAACAATAAGGCTGTATCAGGTTGTCTCCATGCTTGGCTGAATATTTATAGAGCAATAAAAGTAAAAGTATATCTGACCCTATAAAATTGATGCACACACTGTTAAATAATGTTGGTGCCCTTGAGATAACAATTATTGTCCATATGGCAGTTTGCATGCAAGTTGTCTAACAGTTTTATACAGTACTGGGTTTGTATTAACTAAGCAGTTTGTTTTTATGAATTCTGTTCTGAAATAAATAGACTTGCAGGAAATTTAATGCCTCTAAATTAGCTGGAAATTTCCTGCACTATTAGCAATTTTTGCATAACAGATTGCTAGCCTTCTCATTATTTTTTAATAAGGAAGATAAATGAAATTCCTTTCAGGTGAAAACATTTTAAAGATCTTACGCACAAATTAGATGTACTACCCATAAGAAGACAACTGTACAATTGATTTTGGGGGGGTTTTTTTTGGTAATTTGTCCTATTTACAAATATTTGGCTGTATTCTGGAACATTTAAAGCAATATTAAACACAAAAACAAAAAATGTGTTAGACCAAATTGACCAAGCAGTCAAATGCGTATAGACTTCAACATCCAATCCTAACTGCACCACTAACCACTGGGCCTGGTCAATACTTTGTACGGGCTGAATGCCCATCGCTATTCACATGCACCTGTCATTCCAGCTACAAGAATCTGCTGATTCTTACCACTAGAATCCAGTTTATTCTTAAATATTAAAGCTTTTGGCCAGGGTTGTCGTGAGCAGCCTATGGCCAGGAGTTTGACTTCTTTTCAGAAATGTTTAGCCAGAGTCTTCTCTCTGTACATATGAAGCTAATCTTTTGGCTTAAATGGTGGTCAGCGGAACTCCTGTGCAAAAAGCACTCCAAGTGGGAGCCATTCAAGGGAAAACAGCTGTTTAAAGCTTCCTTGGATCAGGAGCATTAAAGAAATCTTTTTCCTCAGAAAAAGAAGGCATGTACTTCCACAGGAAGATTTTAAAATTTTGAGACTGGGAAAAGTTCCCTCTCAGGTCTTAAGCTCTGGGAAAGTCTGGAGTACATATTAGTTAAAAGAGGTGGACATCCAAGCCAGCCAAGGACAACTTGGAAGACATCTGTCAGCCTTTTAGGCCTTTTGGTCTCAGACATTTTGGTCTGATTGTCATTTCTATAGGCTACAAACTGAATTTTTTGCCTCTGCCTCCTCCCTCTCCCTGCTCTCAAATTTGCCTACTTCCTGCGTCTTGCTGCTTTTCAGCAGCAGTAACCTCTCTGGAAGTTACTACCCAAGTCCAGAATGAGAAACAATTTTGGGGCTTCTACTCAAACCTGCTCACAGTTTTCAAGGCAATTGGAGAGACTGAAAACTCGCAACTTGTTGCTGTGAGTGCAAAGGTTCTGCATGGAATAGAATACACCAATTAAACAAATACTCCTGCACTCTAAAGATTGCCGTATGGTAAATTGGAGAAGAGAATCTCCACAAATCACGCCACCGCATCAGCTGTGCTGCCACTCTCAATAGACCAGGGGAAACCCAGAGGAAAATCTAAAAGAAAATAAGGACAGAGGTTACACTAGCCTTGCGCATAACCTTTGCAACACTGAAATGTATTAAAAGTAGAATTGCATACTCACAAACGAGTGATAAAATCAGGCAGATGATAAAAATTCCATCATTTGCATCATCCAGCAAGATCTGCTGGCAAGTAAACTTGGGTGGGATGAAGGTCCAAAGAAAGCTAACATGTTTGGAGGGATAGCCCCTCTTCTTCAGAGCTCTTCAGTGCACTGTAGCCCAGCATATAGAGAGTATTATAGCAGGACAAGGCGGTCATCTCTCGGTGCTCCAGGCATTGCTGATATAGGATAATGATAACCAGGAGAGCTCCCTATGGACAATCTTAAAATGCTTCTCTCTCCACACTTCGTTAACAGTGAGTTTACAAGTGGAGCTTCTCGGTAATATCAGGATGACCGCAGGACTGGACATAATCCTTCAGTTGGAGGTAATAAAAAACATGGTGGGAGGCAAAGAATGTTTCTGGGATAGTGTTGCAAAAGATTTCAGTTGGCCAGTGTCTGAATGAAAGAGGGAGGATATTTTGATGAAACCTTTAGATTTCCATATTGCATAGGCCTTGTATTCAATACTGGGGGAAAACATAGGGTTATCATGGATAGGCAAAAACAAAGTTATCACGATTGGAGGGCCCATGAGCTTCTGTATATCCCACCAGGCTATCCCAGTATCTCTCACAATAAGATGGTGTTGAAGTGAAGGAGGCCGAATGCATAGCCCAAAATGAAGCACTGCTACTAAGCTGTAAGGGGAAACCAAAGCTGCTTTCAACATAACATCTGAATGCGAGTTCCCTGAAAGCCAATCAAGACCATGACACAAAAACCATGATAGATTAGAAAGTCTGAGATCAGGCAAATTACTGCCCTGTTTAAGAGCTATGTGGATCTTTTTAAATTGATAAGCACCCTATTTAAAAGATTGATGTTCACGTGCTCAAGCTTGTCTGCATTGGATAGAGCAACCTAGCAAAGTATACCAAAGTATACCATTTTAAATGTTGGCATCTCGCAAGAGTTATCTTGGAAAACAAAGGTGGGTAATTCAAACTTTACAGCAGGGCTGTCTCTCTCCCAATCCTAATACCTAAGTATGTAATATGGTGAGATACCACTGTGAAAGGGGAGGTAACGGTACATGCCTGTGCCTTGGAGGGGTTTAGAGGGAGGACTTCACTCTTGGCAAAATTAATACAGAGGTCCAAACAAGAACAATATTCTGAGAAAATATTCTGTACAATTGGAATATCCACAGGTAAATTGGAGGAAAAAATAAGGACGGCATCTGCAAAAAGGGCAGCACTTAAGGAGGTAGTGCCACAGCTAATGCCACTCAGCTCAGAATGAGATGTTAGAATCCTAGAATATACGTTTGGGAGCTTGTAGGGAGATAGGGACCCCAATTTTAATAGTATGGTTGTTGAAACCCAGGTCCTGAGGGCTAGGGGCCTATCAGGATAATAGTTATCCTCACAGTTATCCTCACCCTCCTGAAGGCTAAAAAGTATACTTTTGTAAGTCTATCATCACACCCGGACGTATACTTTGCGTGTTGCAAGACTAGGTATATCCATCCTAGGAAGTACTCTTTGGAACTCATCCTCTCCTTTCTCCAGTCTGATGTGGACCAGCACCCAGCCTTGAGTTCCATCTGGGGACAAATCTGGGCCCTGGCCTTTCTGTTTCAAGAATAGTCAGCCTCTCATTCCATAGGTAAGGCCTTTCTTCAAACTGGTAACCTATTTTTTTTCTCATTTGGGACTTTTCCTCGTCCATCCTTTTTTACTGCTATCACCCTCAGCACTTTTGCGGAGGGTGTCTGATTTAGCAGCCTTTTTTTGAAAATAGCTTTTTTTTTTCTAATGTTACACAAGGACAAAGTTGTCCTGAGGCCTAAAGCCCCTTTTCTTCTCAACATGCTTTACTCTTTCCACACCAACCAAGACATTGTTTTTCCCTTCCTATGTCCTGCCTCAGAATATACCAAGTTAATTTCTCTCAACTTCCTCAACGGGGTGCACACTCTGAGAGGCTACTTTTCAGCAATGGGCTCTTTTTGACAAACTGATTCCTTCTTTCTTGCTGAAGGTTCCTGCAGGGGCTCCCTACTTAGGCTTCATCATTGCTAGATGGATTTAGCAAGCTATCATTTGAGCCTTTGGTCTAAATGACCAGATCTGTTAGTGCTTCCTGGGCTTTTCAGCATCAGGCATCTTAAAGCGGGGTTCCACTCAAATTTTTAACTTAATCTTACCCCCTTCAGTTAATTGCATAGATGTTCAAATGCCGCACGAAAAAAAAATTTATTGCTGTAATTATCTTTATATTGTACTTTATTGTGGCACTTCCTGTCTCTCCTCCCATGGGAGTAGGCATGTTTATTGCCTTTCCCCGGCGCCTCACTGTCTCCTGGGAGCTTAGTGTCAGGCTTCCCAAAATTCAGTGTGGAAATAATGATCATGCGTGTGAACAAGCTGTGAATGAACAGCATTCACCGCATCCAGGAAATCACATGCCCACAAGCAAGATGGAAACAGCCAGCATCACATTTTTTAAGTTATTCTTCAGTACGAAAACAGACAGAGGCGGAAATATTACACCCAAACTGTGAGTATTATTTTGGGGTTAGCAAAGTGTCTCAATGACATAAAAAAAAAAAAAGATTGGTCGCTGGACTCCCACTTTAATACAGAACAGGACAGACGTCCCACTCCTCTGTTTTTCATTACTTCCATGTTGTTTACTACAATACTAAGGCTTGCTGGGAATTGGTGTGATCAAATAGAGGATGTGCCTGCAGCTTTTTAACCAGTGTCCAATCACGTGAGGATAGCTTCATGGTTAAGAATAAGATTCTGTGTCCTGTACTATACCCCAACAAAAGGAGATTACTGGTGAGTCAAAAATCATATTTCTGTTATTCGTCATTTTCTTTGTTTGATATCTAATTTTTTGCATAGTTAGGCTTGTACTTTGGTCAAAATGTTTTCTGTGTGTATTTTTAAATCAATGGTCTTCAGCCCTTTTCAGTAAATTGCTGCCAAGTCTGTTTATTTTGTTCTCCATGAGTACTTTCCACAATGGAAACTAAATTGAGGCTGGTGAAAGATAAGGGGCAATAGGTTGGCTTGTAAAAAATTAGATCACATTGACCCTATGTTCTGCTGGATACTGAATGCTGTTAATGCCATAAGAACACTTTCATATTTTAAAATTTGTGGCTGTGATTTTGTATACTTTTTTTGTTATATTAATGTTGTTATTTATAAAGCACAATATTTTCCAGAGCTTAGTTTTGAAAGCAGTGTGTTCAGATCATCCGATTACATTTGAGCATGCAGTTTCTACGTTTTTTTTTTCTGTTTTTATTTGTTGCTAAGTTGATCATTGAGCAGTACAGAAACAAAATGCTTTTAAAAATCTGAACTATCTATGTGGGCATACTATTTTTGGACATTTATTTCTATAAAGCTGAGAGAAGTACTGTATTAGGCCCTATATCAACCAGTTATTTTTGTCTTTTATTCTCCCATACAGCTAAGGTGACATTTAAATGGCTGATGCAACACAAACTCGCTCATTCTCTTTCTCTCAACATATAGTATATACCAACTTGTAGTGTCTTGCCACTATGCTAACGGAGTGGAAACTCAGAAGGATGTTTTGCCTCTGGAGCCTCCAGAGCAGGTGTCCGATTGGACACTGCAATACTTTAAAATTTCCTGCTGCCATCTTGTTTGGGGCAGCCCTTTTAAATAGGGGACCTTGCCGGGGTTTGGAGAGCATTCTGCAACTGGATAGAAGGGCAAGCAGAGGGATACCGCTGTATACCTTCAAGACACTGGTCTCCAGAGTTGCCACTGCCAACATTCCTTCCTTCTCTTAGTTCCACCAGTGCCTTCTGTCCTGTCAGTCAACCACCCCTCCAGCAGATGCTGTTCCTGTAAATTATGTCTTGCCCGTTCTGTGACTTACTGTGCCTAAAGATGTACTGCTGTATAGCTGTTTTCTAGTGTTGTGACATTCTGATTCAGGTCTGCCTGTTAGCACAGTTATAGTCACCTGTGTCATAAGGACTGTACCAGCACTCTGGAACTGTCATTGTGCCTGTTTCTGAAAGTAAATTGTACTTGTTAATACAAAAGTTACTGTGCCTATTGCTGAAAGTATTGTTGCACCTGTCATCAGAGACTATACCAGTTCTATCTACTGTGTTTGACAAGCATCCTTGTCACTCTTAAACCTGTGTACTTTTAAATACATTAACTGTTAGCTGTTTGTGGAATTTGTGTGTGCTTCTTCCTTACATTGGGTACTGTACCCCTGGCCCCACTTAAGCCAAGTGATGACCTACCATTTGTTTTAGAAATTTGTTTCAGACAAAGCGATGGTAAAGGCAATATTTTAAATTTAAATAATAAACATGTTATACTCACCTTGCTCTGTGCAATGCAGCCCCAATCCTCCTCTTCTGGGGTCCCCCACAGGCGCTCCCGGCTCCTCCTCCCTTTCAAAGGCCCTGTAGCAAGCTGCTTGTTATGAAGGCACTAGTGTGCATCTATTGACATATAGCTTGGTCTTGCCCCCGCACCCTCCCCACTGGGTTTGATTGACAGCTGCGGGAGCCAATCTTTCGATTTTCCAGTGTTGCCACCATGTCCAATAAGGTGCTAGAGAGCAGCGCTGCTGTCTCAGTCACAGCACTGGAATAAGATTGGGCTCAGGTAAGTATTTAAGGGGGCTTCCCACAGAAGGATTTTTACCCTAATCCAGAGGATGCATTAAAGTTAAAAAAAAAAACCTTCTGCGTTTACAACCACTTTAAATAAGGAGTTTTCTGATTTTCATATGTGGCAGCTGATCACAAGAGAGGCATGTAACAACACCATTGCAGATGTCTGTTGACCCAAAAGTGGCACAATCACTGGTAGTTTACTGCAGTGCCACCATTATATTGATACTGTTACCTGGATTTAGTGTGAAATATTTCAAGAATACTGGCTGTGGAGCAATAATGTAAATGATAAGGCACACATGAGTAAAGATTGCTAAGGGTTAAAAAAAATGCTTCCACTCAGTACTGCCTCTATTGCTGGTCAATAGGGATGAGCTTCGTGTTCGAGTTGAACCCATGTTCGACTCGAACATCGTCTGTTCGCCCGTTCACCGAATTGTGAACGATATGGGCCGTACGCGCAAAATTCATGTGGCGCATCGCGGCTTATAATTCACTGCGGCATCGCAGTGCATTGCTGGCTGATGATTGGCCAAGCATGCACTATGACCCGCATGTTTGGCCAATCACAGTGCCGTCAGTAGAGAGAGCTGTAATTGGCCAAAGCCAGGGTGGCTTTGGCCAATTATGGCTCAGGGGGTTTAGAACACACCCCACACTATATAAGGCCGCCTACACGGCGGCCCTGTGTAGTGTGTTCCGGCGTGCTTAGAGAGAGAGAGAGACAGTGTCATTTCATTTGAGTTAGCTAGATTAGGCAGGACAGTCAGTGAGTTAGCTGCACTTACAGTGTATTGTGTATATATACTGTATATGCATCCCAGGTGTTGTATATATATATATATATATATATATATATATATATATATATATATATATTTACACTGTATTCAGTTTAGCTAGATCCGTTCCTGTTATCTTCCTACTGACAGGCAGGCTTGTCTGGTTACAGTATTTACAGCTACCTGAAGAAAATTGCTAGTGTTCTTTTGATCCTATTAGTACCACAGTCAGGCAGCTAGACTATTTACAGTTAGTGTAGTGCGTCCTCCTCACAGTGTTCAGTTAAAGCTACAAGTTAGTTTAGTGTGACCTCTGCACAGTGTTCAGCTAAAACTACAAGTTAGTGTAGTGCAACCTCTGCGCAGTGTTCAGCTAAAGCTACAAGTTGATGTAGTGCTTCCTCTGAACAGTGTTCATCTAAAACTACAAGTTAGTGTAGTGCGACCTCTGCACAGTGTTCAGCTAAAGCTACAAGTTAGTGTAGTGCGTCCTCTGAACAGTGTTCAGCTAAAGCTACAAGTTAGTGTAGTGCGTCCTCCTCACAGTGTTCAGCTAAAACAACAAGTTAGTTTTTTGCGAGCTCTGCACAGTGTTCAGCTAAAGCTACCTTTAGAAGTTTGGTGGTGTTTTCCTGACCCTATCACTACTGCAGGCAGGTAAAAAAGCTACAAGTTGTTTTTTTGCGAGCTCTGCACAGTGTTCACCTAAAACTACAAGTTAGTGTAGTGCGAGCTCTGCATAGTGTTCAGCTAAAGCTACCTGTAGAAGGTTGGTGGTGTTTTCCTGATCCTATCACTACCGCAGGCAGCTAAATAAGCTACAAGTTAGTTTTTTGCAAGCTCTGCACAGTGTTCACCTAAAGCTACCTGTAGAAGGTTGGTGGTATTTTCCTGATCCTATCACTACCGCAGGCAGCTAAATAAGCTACAAGTTAGTTTTTTGCGAGCTCTGCACAGTGTTCAGCTAAAGCTACCTGTAGAAGGTTGGTGGTGTTTTCCTGATCCTATCACTACCGCAGGCAGCTAAATAAACTGCAAGTTAGTTTTTTGCGAGCTCTGCACAGTGTCCAGCTAAAACTACAAGTTAGTGTAGTGCGAGCCCTGCTCAGTGTTCAGCTAAAGCTACCTGTAGAAGGTTGGTGGTGTTTTCCTGATCCTATCACTACCGCAGGCAGCTAAATAAGCTACAAGTTATTTTTTGCGAGCTCTACATAGTGTTTACCTAAAGCTACATGTAGAAGGTTGGTGGTGTTTTCCTGATCCTATCACTACCGCAGGCAGCTAAATAAGCTACAAGTTAGTTTTTTGCGAGCTCTGTACAGTGTTCACCTAAAGCTACCTGTAGAAGGTTGGTGGTGTTTTCCTGATCCTATCACTACCGCAGGCAGCTAAATAAGCTACAAGTTAGTTTTTTGCGAGCTCTGTACAGTGTTCACCTAAAGCTACCTGTAGAAGGTTGGTGGTGTTTTCCTGATCCTATCACTACCGCAGGCAGCTAAATAAGCTACAAGTTAGTTTTTTGCGAGCTCTGCACAGTGTTCACCTCAAGCTACCTGTAGAAGGTTGGTGGTGTTTTCCTGATCCTATCACTACCGCATGCAGCTAAATAAGCTACAAGTTCGTTTTTTGCGAGCTCTGCACAGTGTTCAGCTAAAGCTACCTGTAGAAGGTTGGTGGTGTTCTCATACTACAGGCAGGCAGTTGATTTTGCTAGCTGCAGTATCAGTATATATATATATATATATATATATATATATTTATATATAAATATCCCAGCTTAGTGCAGCTACAGGCCATTAGTATGTCTGGAAGGCCAACAAGGAGAGGCAGACAGTCACAAGCCAATAAAAGAGGGCAAGCAGGCTCTGTGTCTAGAGCCAACAGTGCTGGTCGTGGAGACGGTGCATCCTCATCAGCATGTGGCCGTGGGACACGCTTGGCCTTTTTTTCGGCAGCTGGCCGTGTTGAGCCGCAACATGAGGAAGACTTGGTCGAGTGAATGACCAAGCCGTCCTCATCCTCCTCATCCTCTCTCACCCATGCTCAGGGTACATTGTCTGGCAAAGCAGCTGCCAATGCGGCCTCTTCCCTCGGCTCAATGGCATCAGTGACTCCTTCCCTAGCCCCACCATGTCCTCCTGAGGAGTCCCTCAACTGTTTGACCACAGTGTTGGGTACATGCTCCAGGAGGATGCCCAGCATTTAGAAGGCTCTGATGATGATACTGAGCTAGATGAAAGCAGTAACGTGAGCACGGACAGAGGGGGTGCCCAAGAAGGACAGCAATCTGGCAGTCATGCTTCCCCTGCTGCAGCATACTGCCAGGTTTGCTCCAGTGATGAGGAGGGAGGGGATGATGAGGTCACTGACTCAACGTGGGTACCTGCTAGGAGAGAGGAGGAGGAGGAGAAGGCACATCACCAACGAGGCAGGATGCCCTCCAGGGGCCAGCCTAAGGGCAGCACACTGACTACATCACACCCCAAAGCTCCGCATGTGCAGGGTGCTGCTGTCTCTGCGCATTATTCCAAAAGTTCTTTGGTGTGGGCCTTTTTTGAGACGAGTGCATCAGATCGCACCGCTGCTATTTGCAACATAGGTCCCAAGCGTATCTCGCGTGGCCAAAACATCTCCCGCTTGGGCACCACATGCTTGACCAGATACATGTTGACCTGCCATGCAGTTCATTGGCAAGCGTATCTAAAAGATGCACACCAAAGAACAAAGGGGACCTCTCCTTGCTCCTCATCAGCTGAGATCACCAACCCCACTATACCTTCAGTCCTCTCTGAGACCTGCACTGAGAGGAATGAAGGTGTAGAATTAGGTGTGTCACAGCCAAGTACTTGTGGGCAATCTGCTTTCGGTACACCGACGTCAGATTGTACCAGGCAAATTTCCCTGCCCCAGCTGCTGCACTGCCGAAAGAAGTTCGCTCCCAGCCATCCACATGCCCAGTGGTTGAATGCTAGCTTTGCAAAATTGCTAGCACTTCAACTGCTGCCTTTTCCGTTGGTAGACTCTGCCCCTTCCGTGAGTTTGTGAAATGTGCGGTTCCTCAGTGGCAGGTACCCAAACGCCACTTTTTCTCATGGAAGGCGATTCCGGCTTTCTACCAGCATGTGGAAGGCAATGTCCATGCCTCGCTGGACAGGGCGGTCAGTGGTAAGGTGCATGTTACCGCTGACTCATGGTCCAGCAGGCATGGACAGGGACGTTACCTAAGTTTCACCGCGCATTGGGTGACTCTGCTGGCAGCTGGGAAGGATGCAGGACAAGGTGCAGTAGTGTTGGAGGTTGTTCCGCCACCACGCCTCCAAAATGCCACTACTAATGATTGTGACACACCTCTCTCCTCTACCCCCTCCTCTTCTTCTTCCTCCATGGCCTCTTCCTGTGCTTTGTCCTTGGAACCAGCAGTGCTCCGTAGCCGTTCAAGGGGCTACGCAAGTATGCAGGCCAAAAGATGCCATGCGGTGCTTGAGCTGGTGTGCTTGGGGGACAGGAGCCACACTGGGGCAGAGGTTCTGTCAGCTCTGCAGGGGCAGGTTCAGAGGTGGTTAATGCTACGCCAACTTAAGGCAGAAATGGTGGTTTGCGACAATGGCACCAACCTCCTCTCTGCCCTCCGACAGGGACAAATGAGCCATGTGTCCTGTTTGGCTCATGTCCTTAACTTGGTGGTGCAGCGGTTCTTGGGCAGGTACCCGGGCTTACAGGATGTCCTGAGGCAGGCTAGGAAAGTCTGTGTGCATTTCTGCCAGTCATATAATGCCAGTGCTCGGCTGGCAGACCTCCAAAAGGAGTTTAACCTGCCCAAGAACCGCCTAATCTGTGACATGCCCACCAGGTGGAACTCAACGTTGGCCATGCTGCAGCAGCTGCACACGCAGCAGAGGGCCATCAATGAGTACCTGTGCAACTATGGCACCAGGACAGGGTCAGGGGAGTTCGGTTTTTTTTTTTCCCACACCAGTGGGCCATGATCAGGGATGCATGCACTGTCCTGTTACCATTTGAGAAGGCCACGAGGATCGTGAGCAGTGACAGTGCATGCATCAGTGACACTGTCCCCCTTGTCCACCTGTTGGAGCACACACTGCGTGGAATAATGGACAGGGCACTTGAGTCAGAACAGAGGCAGGAAGAGGAGGACTTCCTTAGCTCTCAAGCCCCCCTTTATCAAGACAGTGTTCCTGCGTGCCCGCCGATCACACAGGAAGAGGACGAGGAGGAGGAGGATTGTGTCAGTATGGAGGTGGAGCCTGGCACTCAGCATCAGCAGCAGTCTTTAAGGGATCTGTCCCAAAAAACACATGGACTTGTACGTGGCTGGGAGGAGGTGGCTGCGGACCATGTCGTCCTTAGTGACCCAGAGGACTCCGGACCGAATGCCTCAGCAAACCTACACTGCATGGCCTCCCTGATCCTGCAAAGCCTGCGTAAGGATCCTCGTATTCATGGTATCAAGGAGAAGGACCAATACTGGCTGGCAACCCTCCCTGATCCGCGTTACAAGGGTAAGGTTGCGGACCTTATCTTGCCATCGCAGAGGGAGCAGAGGATGAAACATCTTCGGGAGGCCTTGCAGAAAGGTCTGTGCAACGCGTTCCCAGAAACTGTAAGGTTACAAACTCCTGTTTCTGGACAATGTGTTGCTGAGGCTTCGGTCAGTCAAAGAAGGATCGGTGGAGAAGGTGGCCATCTGACCGATGCGTTCAGACAATTTTTTAGTCCGCAGCGCCAATGTATGATCGGTTCCAGCAACCATCGCCAGCGTCTGTTTTACATGGTGCAGGAATACCTAGGGGCAAGATCTGACTTGGACACCTTTCCCACTGAAAATCCTCTCGGTTACTGGGTCTTGAGGATGGATCATTGGCCAGAGCTTGCACAGTATGCAATTGAGCTACTGGTCTGTCCTGCATCCAGCGTTCTTTCGGAACGCACATTCAGTGCTGCTGGAGGCTTTATAACCGATCACAGGGTGCGTCTGTCCACCAACTCGGTCGATCGACTAACCTTCATAAAAATGAATCAGTCTTGGATCACCACCAGCTACCAAGCACCTGATGCTGATGTAATCGAATAATTTTTTTTGAAATCTCAGACCCCCTCAAAGACTGCCTATGCTGATGCTGAGTGACTATCCTGAGTAATTATCCTCTTCCTCCTCAATTAGCACGCTGATAGCTTGTAAGAACATTTTTGGTTCTGGGCGCCGCCACCAGTGCCTAAGGCTCAATTTTTCAGCCCCTGTTTAACAGGGGCGTGTAATTACAATTTTTGATGCAATACTTTGCAGCAGAGCTCGTTCCTGCGTTCCAACTAGAGTATATGTGAGGGGATGCAGTGTTGTGGCACCAGCAGCAGTGCCTAAGGCCCAATTTTTTAACCCCTGTTTAACAGGGGCGTGTAATTACAATTTTTGATGCAATACTTTGCAGCAGGGCTCGTTCCTGCGTTCCAACTAGAGTATCTGTGAGGGGTTGCAGTGTTGTGGCACCAGCACCAGTGCCTAAGGCCTAATTTTTCAGCCCCTGTTTAACAGGGGCGTGTAATTACAATTTTTGATGCAATACTTTGCAGCAGGGCTCGTTCCTGCGTTCCAACTAGAGTATCTGTGAGGGGTTGCAGTGTTGTGGCACCAGCACCAGTGCCTAAGGCCTAATTTTTCAGCCCCTGTTTAAAAGGGGCGTGTAATTACAATTTTTGATGCAATACTTTGCAGCAGGGCTCGTTTCTGCGTTCCAACTAGAGTATCTGTGAGGGGTTGCAGTGTTGTGGCACCAACACCAGTGCCTAAGGCCCAATTTTTCAGCCCCTGTTTAACAGGGGCGTGTACTTACAATTTTTGATGCAATACTTTGCAGCAGGCTTATTCCTGCATTCCAACTAGAGTATCTGTGTGGGGTTGCAGTGTTGTGGCACCAGCACCAGTGCCTAAGGCCCAATTTTTTCAGCCCCTGTTCAACAGGGGCATGTAATTACATTTCTTGATCTAATATTTCACAGCAGGGCCTGTTTCTGCGCCCACCAAAAGCGAGTGAGGACTTACAGTGTTGTGGCACCAGCACCACCACCACCACCAAAGGCCCAATTTTTCTGCCCCTTTTCAAAAGGGGCATGTAATTACAATTCTTGATCTAATATTTCACAGCAGGGCCCTGTGAGGGCTTACAGTGTTGTGGCCACAACAACACCTAAGGCCCAAATTTTTGCTGAGTATATAGGGCAGGCCCCTACTTTCAAACATCCAACTTACAAACGACTCCCACTTGCAAACGGAAGGAGACAACAGGAAGTGAGATGAAATCTACCCCTAGGAAGGGAAATTCTCTCCTGTAAGAGTTAATATGGGAAAAAATATTCTCCTTTCCACTGATGCTTTATCACCAATCCTTGTTTCACAAAAAAACCCAAATTTTCAAAAAACATTTGTCATTGGGACAAAAAGTGAGGTGAAATCTTCTGAAGAGGAGCACAGACAGCAAAACAAATGTCACAGGGGTGATAACCCTTCCCTATGTTTTCCAAAAAGCTTAAAATAGGTGGAGGTTATAGGTTAGCTGGAGCTAAACACGTTAAAAATGTACCAGTTCAAAATTACAAACAGATTCTACTTAACAACAAACCTACAGTCCCTGTCTTGTTTGCACTGCCTGTATAGTGCTGTTCAGAGTACAGAGCCTGTATACTGCTGTTTCCTTTTTTAATTTGGGTGCGGGGTTCCCCTTAATATCCATACAAGACCCAAATGGTCTGGTAATGGACTGGGGGGTACCCATGCCATTTGTCTCACTGATTTTCATCAATATTGCCAGGACCCGACATTACATTAAAGCCGCAAGTAGTTTTAAATGATTTTTTTTCCTTTAAAAATGACATTTTGTGCAGGGACTGTTCTAAGCACAGAAAACACGCGACACTTTACAGGCATACTATAGAGACCCCCCAGGTATGATATTTAAAGGAATATTTCACTTTTTTTTTACTTTAAGCATCACTAAAATCACTGCTCCCGAAAAAACGTCCGTTTTTAAAAGTTTTTTTTGCATTGATACATGTCCCCTGGGGCAGGACCCAGGTCCCCAAACCCTTTTTTAGGACAATACCATGCAATTAGCCTTTAAAATGAGCACTTTTGATTTCGAACGTTTGAGTTTCATAGACGTCAATGGGGTTCTAACGTTCGTACGAATTTTTGGTCTGTTCGCAGGTTCTGGTGCGAACCGAACTGGGAGGTGTTCGGCTCATCCCTACTGGTCAATAACAGCTGTCGCTAGTTGAGCATATTCTTCCATACAGCTATTACAATAATTATTTTCTTTGCTGTATAACATCTCTAAATGAGTACTACCAGTGGTGAATGGGACATGTCCTACACTTCAGGAAACCCACTTCAGGAAACCCTGTACTAACCCAGAACATTTAAACACAAGTTGACCTGAAGGCAGTAAATTGATCAATATACTATATGTGTTGAGCGTTATGTGTTCAAGAAAATTGTTGCTATTTGCACTGGGTTATTTAACGAGCTCCAATGTATTTCAAAATGTGGAGGCCAAGAACAACTTTCGTTTCATCTCAACCGTAACATTTTATTTTTGCTCGTCTTTTATTGCTGCATCTTAACTGTTTGTCACATTTTAACTTAAAGCACTCTTAAACTATGGCAATTTCTTTGTCGCAGTGAGAAATTAAAATGGCCTCCAGTAACACCCCTGGTGGCAATGGAACAAATAAGCTTTACAGTGATGCATAACATTGTTTTTATGAAACGGTTCAGGCATCGAGTGCTCATTCATTTGAACTGTCATGTAAGGACGATTGATCACAGAAGGAGCTGCTGTTTTAGGATGACCTTGTTCAGGTGCAGCATAGCCAAATGATTATAATGTTTGGAATAGAAAACAAGAAAATGAACAGCGTATACCAGACATGAGCAGCAACTAGGCTACTTGTATAGTCTTTGTGTTGTCTGAGTATGGGCAAGGTAAAATGCTATTTTCCTAAGACAAAAAAAGAATCTATAAGCAATAAGGCTTGGAGCCTATAGCATACTGATTTATGTATTATGGCAAGCATAGTAAGACCGATTTAAGTGCAATACAGTACATCAGCCAATCAAAAATTAATTTGCTATAGTTAGAAGCGTAAATGGGTAAAACTGTATGATGTGGATCTCAGCACTCTTAGAAAATATTTTTTTTTACAATGCACTAAGGTATTACAACCATAACAGATCTGTGCAATAAACTTTTCCCTGCAAAAAAGCATTCAGTATTCACCTCTCTAGCTCTCAGTGCTGGCAATCTCTGAATTCATGAAGAGAAACTGTCTGCTACAGATTCTGTAGAATCCAACACTTCCAGGAGTGTTAATGTCCTGGTCCCCCACTGGGTGCTGTGGTTCTTGCTGCCACCCCTATGTCACTACTGGGCACAAAACTGATGTAGGGGTGGCTGACAAAACCACTGAGCCCAGCTGCGGACCAGCAAGTCGACGGTCCAAGAAGTATTGAATTTTGCACAGTTTTCAGGTGGAAATTTCTCTTCACTACTGCAGAGGCTGGAGGCACCTCCAGCAAGGGAGGTGAGTATTCAGTGTTTTCGTTGTAAGGAAAAGTTTATTGCACAGATTATTTTCAGATCAAGAGTCACATTAAATGATATGTTATTGATAATGCTTGTCTGTAAGTGCTAGTTAGAGACATTGGGTTATCTATGAGAAATACACCATAATTCCCATCCTCCATCCTTGCATCTCCTGAAAATGCTTGTTACATTGACTGTTACGTATGCAGATCTCTTGACTTTAGTATTTTCTGAGTCTCTGACCCAGAGAACGTGTGTAAGTAAGGAGCCCTGAATTCACCTGCTTAAATACCTGTTCCTGATTAGTGACTCAGAAAATACTAAAGCTGTGGGATCAGCCTGACAGCCAGGCAACTAGCATGTGCTTTTGATTATGGTACATCTTGCTATAAAATAGTGTGATATGCTACTCTTAAGGGGTATTATGAGGTTGATTTACTAAAACTGGAGAGTGCAAAATCTGGTGCAGCTGTGCATGGTAGCCAGTCAACCTCTAACTTCAGCTTGTTCAATAAAGCTTTAACAAAAAAATCTGGAAGCTGATTGGTTTCTATGCAGAGCTGCACCAGATTTTGCACTCTCCAGTTTTAGTAAATCAACCCCACTATGGCTTGTGCCAGATTAGTCTGTCAGTTTAATGAACTAAACAAGCCTGAACATACATGAACATTTTCCTCTTAAACTGACCTCTATTAGACCAAATGTAGAGTTTAATTTCTATTTCAATAGTGGTAAGGTAATGAAAACAAACCAATTCTTTAAATGATATTGAACTGTTTACAACTATTCACAGCCTAGGACCTAGGATAAGGGCCTATTGTTCATTTTTGAATTGCCAGCAAAGATTAAGAAGCACAGAAAACATGCTCTGTGCCTGTAAAATAGCTTTTCACATCATCATGTATTCATATTTAAAGCCTGCTTTGTTGAAAGTAATTCATATAGACAGGTTGACTATACAAGTAAATTATAATATGAGAGCTGCACTTACCTGATCCACTCTCTAATGAAACAATTATAAAGGATACAAATATAAATCCACCAAAAAATTACACATATAGACAAACTACACATTTCATGCAACACTCAACAAAGTGTATATATAAATAGTAAAATGCAAAATAGTTCATCAAAAAATGTGTTCAATTGTGCCTGTGTGCCAATGCTACACAATTGATAATGATTTGAAATAGAAAAGTGCTCTTGTGCATATAGACCTCCTCCCCAACAATCCACCCTATTTGTGCCCCCCCCAAGGGTTTGCACTCACCCACCGGAGTTGCCCCCTCCCTATAAGTATACACCAAGTTGGGTCACCAAGGCTTTAAACTGCTGCTTTTTATAGATAGTATTATCCTCCAGGGGCTTAACACTCCACACACCCACAGAGAAAATTTCGGAGAGAGGAAGCAAGGGAAAAATCATAGCGTATCCCCAAAAATGTATTAAAATCTTTAAAAACATATAAAATGTATGCGCGCACAAGTCTTGTGCCTTATCCGACACCCAGACTGATCTGCCAGTGTACCAAAGGAGACACCACTCCTCCAATCTGCTTCACATCCAGGGTGCGTTCCAAACAGCGGAAGTGATGTAGCAAGTGGAAATCCGCGCTCCTACACGTTTTGTCACATCCAGGACTTCATCAGGAGGAAATATAGATCAGTAGCACACCTTTGGTTAAATGTTGTATCTATTTAGGCATTTAAATATGCATTTGATTTTAGGAGACATGTTCACTTGTCACTTGATGGTGAAATAAAATGTCTACATTTCTTTTCAGCGTGGTTTGCTTGTAGAAGTAGATAAACACATTTGTTAAATATTAAGCTTTAAAATGCCAACCAAACTGTGTCAGCTACGACTGACTCCAGTGTCCACTAATGCTAATGCACATATACACCCATGCGCCTCCACAATCTATGTTTTTTCGCTATGAGACTTCTCCCCTGGTATTCAATTGCATGAGCGGTGGTATAATAACAAGAGAGAACCTGCAGGAGCCAAGTGACTGAGGACAGAGGGATTCGGGAGCTTTAAGGTTGCATGTATTGAACTATTGAAGGTAGCAGCACGTTTTCAGTTTTTTACTAGATTTTGTTCACTGTGAACATTTGCAATTAGAGGTAACCACAACAACCACAATCAAACTGATTTTTCACTTCTTTTTGTTTTTTAGTGTTTTGGCTTTAACCGTTTCCCACCCAGGCCAAATCTGGAATGTCTCTCCTACAAGTAAAATCATTTTTTTTGTTAGAAAACTACTCAGAACCCCCCAAACGATATATACATCACACAATATTTTCACAGCGATTTTTCAAACGCAATTTGTTTGGAAAAAATACACTTTATTGATTTGTGATGCAAAAAAACACAATATATAACCTGATTTTTGGGTAAAATATAGTACTTAAAAATCTCCATAAGAAACGCATTTAACATTTTTACAGGTTACCAGTTTAGAGTTACAGAGGAGGTCTAGCGCAAGAATTATTGCTCTTGCTTTAATGTTAACGGTGATACCTCATAATATAAATAGTGCTACGCAATTCATAAATGTCCATAGAATAAAAAAAGTCCAAACTGGTGTGTGTGGAGACAGCTTAAATCGCTATAGGGTGCGGTGGGTGACACACACAGAGAACTGTGCCGCGCTGAGGAAGTCCCGCCTACAGACGTAACGCATATGGGGTCAGGTGTCACGCATTCCGTCACCTGCGGCCATCTTGCTGGTTATGACTACACGCCTATATGCTGGCACTCAGACCCTCCTCTTTTTGGGTCCCTCTTCACTGCTCCAGGCCCCTTTATCCTGTCAAGTGCCCTCACAGCAAGCAGCTTGCTATGGGGGGCACCCGTGCCGAGCAGCTGCTCTGTGTGTCCATCTAGACATGGAGCCATGGCTTGGCCCCATCCCCCTCACTCCTTATTGGCTCAATGACTTTGATGGACAGAAACGGGGCCAATAGTGCCCGCTGCTGTGTCTCAGCCAATCAGTAGGAGAGTCCCGACCAATGGAGGTTCTCATGCAACATTGCTGGATCAAGATGGAGCTCAAGTAAGTATTAGAAAGGCTGAGGGGGGCTGCTTCACACTGAAGGTTTTTTATCTTCATGAATAGAATGCATGAAGATAAAAAACCTTCTCCCTTTAGAACCACTTTAATTGCTTTTGTATCACCTGTCCTTCCCTTTTAACTTGTATGCATTCATGAGCAGGGCCATCCTAACCCTCTTTTCTTGAACTGTATTGGTACTGTCTCCTTTTATTTTATTTTCTGCCATCAATAAACACATGTTGAACTGGATGGACTGTTGTCTTTAATGAGTCTTACCAACTACATAACTTGTTTCTTCACTCCACAGTCTGCTAAATCCTACATTGGAATGAATGGCTTATGAAGTGTGTATTGATGATCAACATACAATTTTAGAGTATCTACAATTTTTTTTCTGATGTGCCCATGCCTCTTATTGCCAAGCTCATATGCAGAAATGTAAAACATTTTTATTTGTGTGGTCTACCGTAGGATGTCATCTCTGAGAAAAAGCAATTCCACTCCTCCATTGCTTTTATCCTGCATTAGTTGAGCAGTTTGCTAATTTATAGAGAAAAATACAGTATTTGATGGTGTTGGGTACTTCATTTGCATCTATCTGATAATCAGTGTTTTAGTTTAATTGTTGAATTTTAATTTAATAGTTTAAAATATGATCTAGTTTAATTGTTGAATTTTAATTTTATTTAGTTTAAAATATGATCTAATTTTTAGACAAAACCTGCTGTTCAAAAGGGTGTGGTTGTGTCATATTGGTAGGTTTGGAAGAAGCCAGGCCTCGGCTGAAAAGAGTTCTGTTTTCTCTACCACTTTCTTTTGATCTGTGAGTTCACAGCAAATAACTAGTAATTTGCCTGCCAGAGCTCAAATATGTTCATTCACCATTGCCACCTATATTTTTTTTTTCTTTAATAGCAGCCTATGTATTTTTAAAATATAAAAAGAAACTGAAGTGATCTGGGACTGCTAAGTGCTGAAGCAGACTTCTAGCATATTTGATCATGTGCATTTGAAGAAAGGAAATCTCTTTAAACGTTTATAAATGGAAAAATAAATGAGAAATGCACTAAACTACTTTGGAATGCATAATAAACAGTCAAACATAAGCATAAATATAATTAATTAATTGTCAAACTGATTTTTACCATTACGATCATGGGCAGAAGTGGCAATTTGATACTAGTGCTGGGATTAAATGTTTCATCAGAAGTGCCTATTTAAGGATCTTTATGGAACAGCAAGTTAGTCCCCAGGGCAAGCCCATGTCAACTGCAATAAAGAAATCCATAAAAGTGAACTACTGTAGATGGATTTTTGCAAGATGCTTGGAGAGAGCGGGATTCATTTTACTACATGAATGCTCAGTGGCTGCTTCACATTTCTGAGACACCGGCTGAGTGTGCCTGTGTGCTTCTTGAAGGGGAATATTTAATGGTGGACTGCGTTTGTAGAATGCTCTGCTGCTTGACTGACTGAACACCATCAGCAGGACTGTGTGTTAGAAAACAAAACGCACTGGACCGCTGTATTTAGATGATGGCTTTATTTATCTATGCTGTGTGTAAAACTAAAGACTAAGGTTGAATAAATATATAAAAGAAGACTTTAAAAGCATTTATCTAATTATTTGTAAATGGAATCAACAATTAAGCATCCTTATTTAATAGTTGTAAAGTATAACTGAGGTTATTTAAGAGGGCAATAGAGTTTAAGTTATTCATCTATACGCCATTGTAATTTTAAAGTAGACGCAATCAAATATTTAATCTTTGTTATTCTAAATATTTGATAGACCAGTGTTTCCTAAATCTTGACAAGTCATAAACAATCACAACCTTTGTAGTGTTTGGAACCTTTATCGCTTAAATTTACAACCTGTGTCAGAGTTCCATCACTGGAACTTGAACACAAGCTTTGGCTACTCAGTCAATACCAAAGTGGAATGCCTTTTACGCAGAACACTTTATCGGTTTCACTGGTACTAACTTTGCTGTTGTGACAAATAAAACTTAAAGCGGAGCTCCAGCCCCCCCCCCCCACCCAAAAAATGGGTGCTGACTTTTAATACTAGGACACTTACCTGTCCAGAGATCCTGCAATGTTGGCACCCCAGCAGTTTTTTCATTCGACTCTCAGGTGCTGCTGCCGCCAATCCTTGTAAGGGAAATCGGCAGTGAAGCCTTGCAGCTTCAGAGCTGGTTCCCTACTGCGCATGCGTGAAGCCTGCTGCGTTTTCCGAACGGCATGCAGCAGTGGAAGGAGGAGGGGGGCCAAACTTCCGGGTACCTCGTCACGATGAGGTCTCCCAGAAGCGGGGATGGGTACCTGCCAAAAACAGTAGCCAATCATATTTTATGCTTATTTTATTTATCACAGTCAGATCAATGAAATATGCTCTATGTTAATATTGTTAGAACCCTTTCACACTGAGGCAATTTTCAGGCATTTTAGCACTAGAATTAGAGCCTGTAAAGCACCTGAAAACTGCCTCCCATGTTGCTCGAATGTGAAAGCCTGAGTGCTTTCATACTGGGGCGGTGCACTTGCGGGACGTTAGAAAAAGTCCTGCAAGCAGCATCTTTGGGGCGGTTTGGGAGCACTGTATACAGCGCTCCCAAAACACTCTGCCAATTATAATTAATAGGCAGCGCTTCCAAAAGCCTGAAAAGCAATTTGGAAGCGCCACAACACGGGCGCTTTTAACCCCTTCTTCATACGCTAGCGGGGGTTGAAAGTGCATTGCTAGCGGCCGAAAAGCACCGCTTAAACAGCGCTGAAGCACCGCTAAAAAGAGCATCGCTTTAGCACTAATGCTTGGGCGGCCCCAGTGTGAAAGTAGCTTTAAAATTGTTAACAGTGTCATTTCATGAGATAATTTATGATGGGGTGTTCAGGGACAGAATTAGGGGCAGGGCAGGGTAGGGGTTGGGTGGGACAACTGATGGGGAGTAACTCTTAAGGCCTGGCTAGTAACTAAGTACATCAAATTTTAAGCCCTGGGTAAACCAGTCCTGCATGCCACCCACATGCCCCTCTGTAACATTTATTTAATGCTTTTTGCCTTCCTGTATGTTAAAGCTTATTCAGACAACTGGTAAACCGCTGCATCTCTCTGTACTTTCTTAGCAAGGCTTTGTCTTCTCCATGGAGGAATGAAGGTGTTATTCTGTTTGACCATGGGCACGGTGAATGCATGAATGAAAATGGATATGCTGAGGGATGCATTTCCATGCTTTTTTGGACACCAATGTCTATCTCTGCAGTCACTTTGATTGTGTCTGGTGTTTACCACCATTATTTCCATCCTAAAATATGAATTGCTTAAACTATCAAAAAAAGTATTGCCCACTCCATAATGACCCATAAAAACCATAGAAGCAGATACTTGTGATGTTTGTTCATTTAAAATAAAAATGGAAGAGCATGAATTAAATACAGGCACCCACATACCTTGATTTACTTTCAGTGTGCCCTTGGAGACCCAACTTGGAGATGGCTCTTAGTCCCTTCTCACCTCCTGTGCCTTGCTGTTGGTCAGAAACATGGTCCATCACATTTAGTGAAAAGCTAGGCTTAAGAAACAAACAATTTTATAGCATAAGGAAAATGTTTGTTAACAGAGCAGTCCAGGTCTAAATGATTCAAGTTTCTAACTGTCATCCACCCACTTTCTTTAGCTCTCTAAAATTTTATGTAAGCAACTCTTCAGGATAAAATTCCAGGTCTACCATTGGGACCATTGTAATGTTGTATTTTTCCTTTTTTACTATTTAAAGATCATCTTTCATGTAGTAGTAGGGCTGTGAGAACAGGCTTGGGAAGTACTGCAAGATATTTTGTCAATCAAGTACCCATGAAATAAAAAAATTAAAAATAAAATGGGTAATTTCATTTGTTGAAGCAAAACCCCAAAACAAATGGATATTAGCTCTAACCCTCCTCTGCTTTATTAATGTAATATCTATAAAAGTACCCAAAAAAGAGAGATACCTAAACTTAAAAATGCTGACAGCTCCCAACTGAAAAAAAATGTGTCTTATATGTATGAATTTATGTATTTTATGAAGACTAAAGATATTGGTGTTTTTTGGGAGCTGTCAGCATTTTTTAGATTAGGTATCGCTCTTGTTTGGGTAGTTTTTGAGATATTATACCAATTAAGCAGAGGGGTAGAGCCCATATCCATTTGTTTTTGGGTTTTGCTTCAATGTGTAACGTCGTGGAGGGCTCCCCCACCAGACAAAAATATGTAAAATACAGACCTAGCAGAATGGGGTTTGAGTTTTTCCATAATCATTTCACTTGTTCCCATCTACTTAAGGTGCATTTACAGCCAAATCTTTTTTTTGTCGTTTTATATGAAGTGGGGAAGAATTGTAGCATCTGTAAAATATTTTTTGCTGTATGTGACCCCACTGGGGAGAAACACCCTTTCGAACATCCTGCTAACCATTGTACAGAATCTGATTGGAAATCCAAAATTTTACTGCTCCCACTGAAACAAGGGATGAAAAGAAACTTTAAAAAAATACCACAAAGGATATACCGTAGCACATGTTTTAGGCTACCAACAGATGACATTACTGAAAAAAATTATATTCACAAAAAAACCCCACAAAGGCAAGGTCCTGTGAGTGGTAACACTAATGGTGCCTGAACCCGTATATCAGAGGAGGTGTATCCAACAACAATCATCTAAAAAATAAATAAATAAATAAAAATAACAAAGGATATAGCACCTGCTATAGGCTACCAAGACAACTTGCATAAAGGAAAGTGATGGTCGGCACTCAGGATGACATCCAAAATAGTATTTCTTTAATAAATGCATGTACAAAGCTGTAAAACAACCTACCTGTTTTGGACATTAGTCCTAAGTCATGGTTTACTAACTTACTAATGTCCGAAACGCGTAGGCTGTTTTACAGCTTTGTACATGCATTTAATAAAGAAATCCTATTTTGGATGTCATCCTGCGTGCCGGCCATCCCTTTCCATTATTCTGGTATGTTGGAGGTGTTGGCAATCTCAAGGTCAGAGCTTTTATGTGGGAAGGTTGCGGCGCCTATACACCTGTTTTACCACCAAGACTACTTATTGCTTATTATGGACATAAAAAAATATAAAACTTCCAGTGAGAAAAGCCCTTAAAGCCCCACAGGGGTTAATTCCTCCCACCCCACCCCCCATAGAAACCTCTACCCCACTCCTCTATATCAAGACCCACCCCAGCCCTACCCAACCCACAACAACCCTTACACTCCGCTCTCTATGATATTAACTATAGGAGTCCACAAGTAACCTGCTATGATAGACTGCCACTGCTCTGTTGACCTATTAATTAGGGGGCAGTCTCTGTGTAAGACCAAAAGCAAGACGCCTTCTATATAAGCCGGGTCCAGCCTGCTAATTAATGATGCCAATCCAGTCTTTTATAAGTACAGCAGCTGATACACCTGTGGCTCGTTGGCGGAGTGTAGGAATGGATGCAAGAGGACAAATGCTACAACTCAGGCAATTCTTCTTCCTGAACAAGAACTGTAATCCACGGCAGTCTCTCCTTACTCATTGCCTTCCACTGAAGCCAGGTCTAGCCTGTTGGTTAATGGTACTAAGCCAGCCTATTATATATAAATATTATATTATTATATATAAATATAACAGCTCATTGACCTGCGGCTTGCTTGCAGAGTATGACTGAAAGCTGAACTGTGACTGGCCCCCTGTGCTCTAAGTAGTTTAATGTTTGTCTCATGGCATCTTGCTGTTCTCTTTCCTCCTTCATAGGAACTAGGTGAGCAGTGTCTAAGGCAGCTTGGCTGTGTTCCATAGGCGTGCACTCCAACATGACAGTGGGACACTAACTGTTGGGGGGGGCATGCGTTTTACTCCTCCCACTGGTCGAGGCTTCCTCAAAGGATATTAGGGCTGGGATAGGTCTTGGGATAGAGGAGTGGGGTGGAGGTATTTTTTTTGGGGGGGGAGATAACCCCTGGGGCAGTCTACGAGCTTTTTTTGCTGGAAGTTTTAGATTTTTTATGTCCATAATAATTAATAAATTGTCTTGGTAGCCTATAGCAGGTGCTATATCCTTTGTGGTGTTTTTTTAGATGATTTGTGTTGGCTACTCCTCCTCTGATATACCTGTTTAGGCACCATGCTCGCTTCACATCTAGGCAACCCGGATCGTGGGGAAGAATCACGCAAACAGAACCGCAGTCCGCCTGCCGCCCAAAAGAAGTTCCGGAACTTCTTTTGGGGTGACAGGCTTTCCACGATTCTGTTTACACGATTTTACCACGATTCATCAGGTGACAATCGCAGCAAAATCACTCTGCGATCAGGATGCCATTGGAAGTGATGGGGATCGCGGGCAGAATCACGTGATCCGGGACGCCTAGATGTGAATGGAGCTAGTGTTACCACTCCCATGATTTCGCCTTTGTGGGTTTTTTAGTGAATAGAATTGTTTTCAGTAATGTCAACTGTTTCAGTGAAAACTATTAAAAGGGGAATTAAGGGAGACAAGAAGTGAAGGAAAATGTCCCCAATGGGACACAGGCATCAATAAATAAATAAATAAACTGACAGGGGGTTTTAACTCTTCCCGGCTCTATCCAAAACTAAATATTGTCATCATTATAACAAATGGCTATCTGACCATTCAATTGCTCAGCCCCTGATGTCATAAATATAATTATTTATAAATATAAAAAATATATAGTGTGGTAGGTTTCTTTTCATAATTCTACATTCCTGCAGATATTTTGATATACAGTAAAACCTTGGTTAGCGGAAACATGCTTGTAATCCAAAGCACTCATATATCAAAGCGAATTTCCCCATGTGAATAATTGGTTGTGGAGTTTCCATTATTTCTTAAATCCTTCAGTTTATAGTCCATATAAAAAGATTTTAGCAGTGTGACCAGGTTGTGTAACTATAAAATGTCCATCCACAAATGGCAGCCTCCGCAAGGGGATTATAAGCAAAATCCAGCAAGAGTTACAGAGTATAAAAGATCAGAGAGGCGTCTCTAAGAGTCGGTTCACACTGAGGCAGCACGACTTGTAGCACGACTGCCTCAGACGACCTGCACATGACAGCAGCTGTGACTTGCAAAACGACTTCTATATAGAAGTCAATGCAAGCCGCCTCAAGTCACCCCCAAAGTAGTACAGGAACCTTTTTCTAAGTCGGAGCGACTTGAGTCGCTCCTATTAGAATATTTCCATTGTACAGAACAGAATGCGACTTGTCAGGTTGCTAAGTCGCCTGGCAAGTCGTCCCAGTGTGAGCCGGCTCTAAGTGTAGCAACATGGTTACATTTAATGAAGGTACAACATTTAGCAACTCACATGGTTGATGATTAAAAGAGGCACAAGTATGCAGGCCTCAGGATAAAGCTGTCCACATAGACCAATCTCTGCACCGTTGGCTCTCACCGCTGTCAGTCTGCAATTGTTAGACATGTGCACACTGAAATATTTTGTTTCGGAATTTCGTTTTCGTCTGAAAAATAAATTTATTTAGTTACTCCCGAAATTCATTTTTATTTATTTCGTTTTTTGTTAAAAATTGCATTAGTCCGAAAATCCAAATTAAGGTCGAATCTGTCATTGAAGGCTTATGGTGTCTGTCGAATGTTCAAAGAAGATTCGATGGAGCAGTTAAACTGTACGACGCCATTTAGTTTACCTGCTCCGTCGAATCTTCTTAGGACTTTCAACAGACACCATAAGCCAAAGTACTTGTGTACTTAGTTCTAGCTATTTTACTGCTCCTCCTCTTTGGTTACAATCAGCCAATAACATTCATCATCATCATTATTTTTATTTATCTTTTCTCCCCTACGTCGAATCTTTTCTCCCCTACGTCGAATCTTTTCTCTCTACGTCCAATCTTTTCTCTCTATGTAGAATAATCTTGGACTAATAGATTTAAGGTTAGGCACATTCGACCACAGGTTTGATGGACACAGATTGTTATTGTCATCATAATGTCGAATCTCCTATCTATATCGAACTGTTGTAGCAACAAAAACGAAAATAAAGCATTTGTTTATGTTGGATCTTTCGTTTTTCGGATTCTGCACTTTCGTTATCGTTTGTTAAAACGATAACGAAAATACCTGAAATTCGGACGAAAATGCGTTCGGACGAAAACGAATGCACATGTCTAGCAATTGTGACCGGGAAGGCTACCCTGCCATAGAGGGATCTGAAAGCAAGGCTTGAAGTGCTCGTGAAGTGCAGTGTGGAAGGGATGACGTAGATAGCGGTGCGGAGGACGGTCTATGTGGACAGCTATACCCTGCATGCGCCTGTTTTAATTGTCAACCATGTGAGTTGCTAAATGTACCTTCATTAAATGTAACCATATTGCTACACTTAGAGCCGGTTCACACTACATTTAGAGGCGCCTCTCTTCTCTTTTATACCCAGTTGTGATGTGACGCTACTTGTACAGTGCCTTGAAAAAGTATTCATACCGCTTTGAAATTTTCCACATTTTGTCATGTTACAACCAAAAACGTGAATGTATTTTATTGGGATTTTATGTACTAGACCAACACCAAGTGGCACATAATTGTAAAGTGGAAGGAAAATGATAAATGGTTTTCAACATTTTTTTTTATAAATAAATATGTGAAAAGTGTGCCGTGGATTTGTATTCAGCCCCCCTGAGTCAATACTTTGTAAAACCACCTTTCGTTACAATTACAGCTGCAGTTTTTTGTGGTATGTCTCTATCAGCTTTGCATATCTAGAGAGTGACATTTTTGAGCATTCTTCTTTGAAAAATAGCTTAAGCTCTGTCAGATTGGATGGAGAGCGTCTGTGAACAGCAATTTTCAAGTTTTGCCACAGATTCTAAATTAGATTTAGGTCTGGACTTTGACTGGGTCATTCTAACACGTGAATATGCTTTGATCTAAACCATTCCATTGTAGCTCTGGCTGTATGTTTAGGGTCCTTGTCCTGCTGCAAGGTGAACCTCTGTCCCAGTCTCAAGTCGTTTGCAGACTCTATCATGTTTTCATCCAAAATTGCCCTTTATTTGGCACCATCCATCTTCCCGTCAACTCTGACCAGCTTCCCTGTCCCTGCTGAAGAAACACATCCCTGCAACATGATGCTGCCACCACCATGTTTTACGGTGGGGATGGTGATGTACAGTGTTCCTTTTCCACCACACATAGCGTTTTGCTTTTAGGCCAAAAAAGTAAAGTTTTGGTCTCATCTGACCAGAGCACCTTCTTCCACATGTTTGCTGCATTCCCCACATGGCTGCTCACAAACTGCAAACGAGACTTGTTATGGCTTTCTTTCAACAATGGCTTTTTTCTTGCTACTCTTCCATAAAGGCCAGATTTGTGGAGGACACGACTAATAGTTGTCCTGTGAACAGATTCTCCCACCTGAGCTGTGAATCTCTGCAGCTCCTCGAGAGTTACCATGGGCCTCTTGGCTGCCTCTTTGGTAATGCTCTCCTTGCCCGGCCTGTCAGTTTAGGTGAACGGACATGTCTTGGTAGGTTTGCAGTTGTTCCATACTCTTTCCATTTTCTGATGATGGATTGAACAGTGCTCCGTGAGATGTTTAAAGCTTGGGATATTTTCTTATAACATATTCCTGCTTTAAACTTCTCCACAACTTTATCCCTGACCTGTCTGGTGTGTTCTTTGGCCTCCATGAGGCTGTTTGTTCACTAAGGTTCTCTAACAAACCTCTGGGGGCTTCACAGAACAACTTTATTTATACTGAGATCTAATTACACACAGGTGGACTAATTAGGTGACTTCTGAAGGCAATTGGTCCCACTAGATTTTAGTTATGCCGCGTACACACGACAGGACTTTACGGCATACTTGGTTCGGCGGACCGGAGTCCGTCGGACAATGCGATCGTGTGTGGGCTCCAGCGGACTTTTTTTCCCCAAAAGTTCGACGGACCTAGAAATATAACACGTTTCAAATCTTTTCAACGGACTCGAGTCCGGTCAAAAAGTCCGCTCGTCCGTATGCTAGTCCGACGAACAAAAACCGACGCTAGGGCAGCTATTGGCTACTGGCTATGAACTTCCTTGTTTTAGTCCGGTCGTACGTCATCACTTACGAATCCGTTGGACTTTAGTTGATCGTGTGTAGGCAAGTCCGTTCATTCGGAAAGTCCGTTGTAAAGTCCATCGAAAAGAGTAAAGGAGGCTGAATACAAATGCACGCCACACTTTTTAGATAATTATTTGTAAAAAAAAAATTAAAACCATTTATCATTTTCCTTCCACTTCACAATTATGTGCTACTTTGTGTTGATCTATCAAATAAAATCCCAATAAAATACATTTACGTTTTTGGTTGTAACATGACAAAATTTGGAATACTTGCATACTTTGCATATGCAGTGCATACTTTTTCAAGGCACTGTATAGCAAGACATCGCTTGTTTATCAAGTCAAAATTTACAAAAAATTTTGCTTGTCTTGCAAAACACTCTCAGACCAAGTTGTTCTCAGTTCAAGGTTTTACTGTATATCAAAAGTGTATACTGTAAATAAATGGTAACAATTTTACATGCCATGCTAGTTCTGTCATTTCATTTCCTTTCTCATTCACTTATTCCGATCACCCACTTTTCTAAATTTATATCCCAGTGGGGCGCTGAAAGTCAGCTCTGGTCTTCAAGATGAGGATGTTGGGAATCATGAATATCAAATTGATCAAATTTCTATGTTCCAGTTTCACATTATTACATGGTGAATTATATTTGATACCCAATATTGCTAGATCAATATTTACATAAAAACACTTTTTGATTAAAACTTTTTTCCTATTTTTATAGATGTGAATATTTAGCTGTCAAAGCAAGACCTAATGTTAAAAACGTGAACTGTTAACTATGAAATAAACAAGTCCAGGACTGAGAAAAGCAGATTACTTAAGGTAGGACAAAAACTGTTAATTACGTTATATGAAAAATAATATATTGTGACGCATGTTTTTGCGGTTCGTTTTTTTTTTTGAGAAAAGAGAAAATAGTTGAAAAAAGTTTCTGCCTGTCTCCATACTATTCTATAGGCCCTGTTAAAGTGTAACTAAAACATCAGCAAAAAGCATTTACTAATCACTTATGTTTTTATTAGGATTGCTGCTGGTTTTTTTTAATGTTTTAGGCGTAAAGTGATTGTAAACCCTTGATTTTTGTTGAGATAACAAACATGTCATAAATGAGAAGGTTCTCTTCAGGGGTCCCCCACCAGCACTCTTGACAAAAAGTTTGAGATCTCAGGGAACCACTGAAATAGTTTTCAGATCTACGGCTCATGGAACATCAGTGTGATAAGCAAGCTGTTGATATAACACCATTTTTTTTTTTTAAGAAATAGCATTAAATAATAGAATAAATACTATAATATACTTCTTTCATGTGAAACTTAAGCTTGCTTTTTTCTGCACAGATTTACAATTCTGGGTCCAACTAAAGATGAGCACACACAAATGTTATCTTTAACTGAAATTAGATAAGGATGTGACCAGGACAGAGCACAGGGGGGTCACCAGGGTAGAGCACAGGGGGATCACCAGGGTAGAACACAGAGGGATCACCAGGGCAGAGTGCAGGGGGGTAACAGGACAGAGCACAGGGGGGTCACCAGGACAGAGCACAGGGGGGTCACCAGGGTAGAGCACAGGGGGATCACCAGGGTAGAGCACAGAGGGATCACCAGGGCAGAGTGCAGGGGGTTCACCAGGACAGAGCACAGGGGGATCACCAGGACAGAGCATAGGGGGGTCACCAGGACAGAGCACAGGGGGATCACCAGGACAGAGCACAGGGGGGTCACCAGGACAGAGCACAGGGTGGTTACCAGGACAGAGCGCAAGGGGGTCACCAGGGTAGAGCACAGGGGAGTCAACAAAGCAGAGTGCTGGGGGTTCACCTGTTCAGAGAATGGGGGGGTCACCAGGTCAGAGCACGGGGGGGTCACCTAGGCAGAACACAAGGAGTCTGTAGAACTGTTTCTTTTTCTCCACATGCAGAGCGGTGCAGGGAAGCTGCTGTTACATACCTTTTCTGGTGCACTGATCCCAACCAGCCCTCCTCTCTTCTATCCCAGGTGATATCACATACAAGCCACTGCAATGGACAGAAGTGAAGGGTCGAACAGCAAAGTACAATAAAGTATGTTTCCCTGTGCCGCTCCTTAGATCCACATATAGTACCAATTAATAAGCTCAGCTTTCTGGAACAAATTCAACAGCCATCTACTGTCATTGATGAGGCAAAGGGGTTGATTTACTAAAGAAGAAAAGATTGTGTACTTTGCTCCAGAGCAGAAAATATACTGACTTCCATCATCCAATCATGTGCAATAATTGTTTATTTTACTTGCACGTGATTGGGTATTCTTTGCAAAGTGAAGCCTTACCTCATTTACTAAGCTCTGGGGCAACTGCAGTCTTTTTCCCTTTAGTAAATCAGCCATGTTTCTCCCATACACCGCACATGCTTCATTTTTATTAACGTCCAGAGTAAATGCAGACTTAACTAACACAGGGAGTTCAGGTCAGCAACCAGTGCACCTCATTGGCAAATATACAAACAGACCTACATTCTTGCATAGTGACCTGTGCATTATAGCCTGCATCTGCATTGGAGATAGCTGAAGGCTGTATGTAGAGAAGAAGATGTATGTTTCATTAGCTGGGCTGGGAAGCTGTAGCTGCCATCTTTAAATAGCAGCTTCATCTTTTAGGTGCAGTGGCTACAGATTGTTTAGCTTTTATACATATTATATATTTATTAAAAAAATAATAATATTCTTTTTCTCCACAATTGTTATGAAAATACTGTTTCACATGAAAGATCAGGTGGATGTTTCTAACAGAACATTAGGTGACTTTTCTAACCGCTCTGCCAGCAAATGAGTTTACGTTTCCTTTGATTTACAAAGGGCCTTTAGATTTTTTGAGCTTTGGCGCCTGCAGCATTCGGTGCATTGTCTTTTGATTCATAATCCATTAAAAGTTTCAAAGAATGCACTGATGATTTTATCTTGGATCTGTAAATGATTTATGTTTTGTTGTTAAAGAATTTTTTTTTCCAAAAAAACAAAACAACTTTCCTTACCCTTTGTAAATGGCAGTCTACATCAGTTATTCTTAACCTCCCTGGCGGTATGATTATTTCGGATTTTAGGTGCTGAAAGCGGTACAACTATTTTGCATGGAAATTTGGCGTTTTATATTGTAGGTCTGTAATTCTTAACAATAACACACTTAAATGTGTCCAAACAAGAGTCTAGTAGATATCCTGGGTATGATAAAGTTTGAAACACAAAAACATAAATTATAATATAATAAATAAAAATAAATAATTAAAAAATATATATAATAATAATAAAAAAAATTTCCCCACGATTCACTATCGCTCAATTCTGCAAATGTTCTAATTTACTATCGCTGTTTTCTAGCTGGTCTAAAGGCACTTTTGACGTAAAGGGACACTTTTTGGTTGCTATGGACAATCTTCAGTTTCCAGGCAGAAAGAACAGTATATAACATATAAAATTGCATGCAGAGCATGGGCCAAAGCACTGGGGACAAAAGGGGTGTGAAATAATTTCATACAGTACTGTAATCTGTAAGATTACAGTACTGTATGTGTTATGATTTTTACAATTTTTTGAATTTGCCGCCAGGCTCCGCCCCCCTGCGTTGCGACACTCGCAGGGAACGGAGCCTGGCACAGAGAGGCTTCGGAGGAGACAGAGCCCACGGACACTGCGGGGGACATCGCAGGATCCCGGGGACAAGGTAAGTAAATCCGCAACAGGATTCTGCAATGTAATTCCGAGTGTGGCTCGGGGTTACCGCTAATGGGAGTGAATTTTAACCCCGAGCCCCACTCCGGAAAACCGCCAGGGAGGTTAACCAGGTTCCTCTCGAGGTTGCAGGGGTTCCTAAAAGCAGTAGTAAATCTGAAAACAAAAATGTGATATATTGCAGCTTACCAATCCTTAACCACCTCAATACCGGGCCTATTATGGCACTTCTCTCCTACATGTAAAAATCATCATTTGCTAGAAAATTACTCAGAACCCCCAAACATTATATATGTTTTTTTGGCAGACACCCTATGGAATAAAATGGCGCTCATTGCAACTTTTTATCTCGCACAGTATTTGCGCAATAATTTTTCAAACGCCTTTTTTTTGGAAAAAAAACGGTTTCATGAATCAAAAAAATAACAAAACAGTAAAGTTAGCCCAATTTTTTTGTATAATGTGAAAGATGATGTTACGCCAAGTAAATAGATACCTGACATGTCACGCATTAAAATTGCGCACAATCATGGAATAGCGCCAAACTTCATAACTTAAAAATTTCCATAGGCGATGCTTTAAAATTTTTTACAGGTTACCAGTTTAGTGTTACAGGGGAGGTCTAGTGCTAGAATTGTTGTACACGCTCTAACGCACGCGGCAATGCCTCACATGTGTGGTTTGAGCGGCGTTTACATATGTGGGCGGGACTTACGTGTGCGTTCGCTTCTGAGCGCGAGCTACCGGGGACAGGGGCATTTTAATTTTTTTATTTTTTTTACTTTTATTTTTTATTTTATTTAATTTTTACACTTTTTTTTTATTACTTTTATTCCTATTAGAAGGAATGTAAACATCCCTTGTAATAGGAATCTATGTGACAGATACTTTTTATGGAGAAATGCGGGGTCAATAAGACCCCACATCTCTCCTCCAGGCTGGAAAGTATGAGATCGGAAATTTTTTTTTTACCAATCTCATGCTGACAGCCGCGATCGCGGCTTCGGTTATTTCCGGTTACCCACGCGTGAGGTCATAACATCGCGCCTGGGCCTCCGACGGTCATAGAGATGACTGGTCACCAGTCATCTCTATCGTCCTCATCCGGCGCCGGCCGATTCATTCTCCGGGCTCTCGATGGCACGGGAGAGCCCGGAGAAGCACCGGATGGCGGCAGGAGGGGGGGCGTCCCCTCCCGTCGCCTACAAGAACGATCAAGCGGTGGAACTGCCGCTATGATCATTCTTATCTTGCACAGAATCGCCGGCTGAAAATAATGATATCTGAATGATGTCTGTAGCTACAGGCATCATTCAGATATCCGCCCCCCAAAGTACAGGACGTTTATATACAGTGGCCGGTTTTGAAGTGGTTAAATCTGGTTGCTGTTTTTTTTTTTTGTTAGGCTTTTTTTCCCAATTTATTTTAAGCTGGTGATCTGGCCAGTAAAACACTTCCTATCTTAGGGTGTCTCCACTATAGATGTAGGAGCAATAGAGACACTTTTGGAGAGCAGCATTGTCAGTCTACAGGCAGGGTAGTGTTAAGATTAGCAGATTTAGATTGACTTGACTAATAAATTAAAATTAAAATCCAGTTAACAGTTTTTAAGCAGTTACAGCAACAAATTTTTTTCCTTACGGAAAGTTTTAGATACTGTACATGAATAAAATATGACAATTGCAAGCACTCCTGTTAGTATTAAAGTAGAACCATAGGTAAAACTTTGTTTTAATTCTGGATAGAGTAAGGGAAGGTTATGACGCCAGTAAGGTTTATTTTTGCCATATTTGTCCCATTGGGGAGATTTACCCTCACCTCCTGTCTCATAGTCAAACAGGAAGTGAGAGGAAATCTCCGAAAATTAAGGGAATCTCTTGGGGACCCCAGGTCACCAAGAGATTCTTTTACTTTCAGTTTCAATTCTTTTACTTTCAGTTTCAATGATAATGGTAAACAGGACAAATAGGGAGGGTAAATGGGGCACAGACACCAATTAAAACTGACAGATGTTTTAATTCATCTCCTCTCTGTTCAAAAAATAAATAAAAGTTGCCTTTAGCTACATTTTTTTTTTTTTGTAAAATCTTTTTTATTGTATTTTTGGACAAACAAACAAAGAAAAATAAAGATAACAAAATCTTACATAAACATCAACATCAGTGCTTATCAGTTGTCTGTATGCCTAATAAGTTTCAAGTCATTTATGGCTTCATGTACGTTTTTAGTCGGAGTGCTGCAAGGCAACTAGGATTACTGGTGTCTCTTTCCCCTTTTTTAAAGTTTGTTATATCTTAGTCATGCATAGTATCCTCCACTCTCCTTCTTAGGCACAATTGGATATGTTTTTATTGATATGATTATATGTATACCTTATTCATTATTCTTTTCCCTCAGCCTTCAAACCGTAGTTGGTTCAGCGAGCCAGGCACGCCAAATTTTGTCATATTTCTGGGGACATCCTCTATTTATATATGTGTCTTTGTATAATGGAAGACTCTCATTTATGAGACGCTTCCATTGGGCTAAGGAAGGTACCGTAGGTTTTTTCCTGTGCATAGCAATGTTTTTCCGGGCATAAAAGAGCAACAGCCCAATCAAGGTTCTTTTTGCCACTGTTGGCACCATTGTCCCCACCATGCCCAGAAGGCACACCTCCATCGTCGCCGGCGTTGTAACTGAGGCAACCAGATTAATCATGTCTAGCACCTCAGTCCAATACCGCCGAATGATAGGGCAGGTCCAAAAAATATGTGTAAAGTCTCCCGGTGAGGTGTGACACCTCCAGCACTCCGCCGAGTGTTCAGGTTTCATTTTATGAAGTCTATATGGTGTAAAGTATGCTTTATGCACTATTTTAAATTGCACTAGTCTGTCTCTTAATGAAACCAGGGAGCTGAAGGGGAAATCCCACACATCATCCCAGTCATCATTGTCCAGTGTTGGAATTTCCCTTCGCCAGCGGGACCACAGTTTATCCATGGGTTGGAGAGACACAAATATCAAGTGTTCATAAAGATGAGAGGTTGGTTTTTCGGCGCATCTAGTGCGGAGTGTCTTTTCCAACCCAGACTGGACAACCACGCAGGAGGACCGCGGTAAAAGCATGAGAAAGTTGCAGGTACCGGAATATGTAATAATTTGGTATATTATACGTCTGTGAAAGTTGGGACAAAGGGATCAGCGTGTTGTTTGAAATTATCTGTGATATTAGTTTGACACCGTGTTTGGTCCATGCATATGGGTTAAGCATTTTATAAAAGTGGGGATTATTCGGATTTAGCCAAATTGGAGCATTGGGTGAGACTTCATTGTGCCCGTATTTTTCTATCGCCAGTCCTGCCCTCCATGCACGTAAAGTGGTATGCATGGAGGGGGTCAAGGAATATGGGGCCTTAGGTCCCCTGTAGACCAGTAATTTAAGTGCTTCCAATGACCCCATCACCGCCGCCTCTAGAGCTGTAGCTGAATTAGATTTGTCTGGATCCAACCACCATGTCACTGTTACCAACTGTGCAGCAAAGTAATACTTATGGCAGTCTGGGAATGCCATACCTCCCTGCGTTGTCGGTCTCATCAAGGTACTCAGTTTATACCTTGGCGATGAGGAGCCCCAAAGGAAGGAGGAAAAGATCTGATTGAGCTTTTTAAAGAAAGATTTGGGAATCCATTGCGGGGAGTGCCTAAAAAGGTAAGTGAGCTTTGGGATAACTTTCATTTTGAGAAGGTTAACTCGGCCCCACAGTGACAACGGCAGCTTCCCCCATGCCTTAAATTTAATCTTTATGTCTTGCACCAGTGGGTCTAGGTTAAGATGGATGAACTCTGTGTCTCTGGGGGAAACAACAACACCCAGGTATTTGAAGGTGTCCACCCACTGTAGGGGGACATCCGGAGGGGAACCTATTCTTGCAGCTTGGTCTATTGGAAACAGTAAGGATTTGGACCAATTCACCTTTAGCCCAGTGACCCCAGCAAAGGTGTTCAGTATTGTCAGTGCTCCCTGCAGTGATGGACCTGCATCACCGAGAAAAAGCAGCATGTCGTCGGCATACAGGGCCACCCTCTCCTCCAGCAGACCGACGCGCAAGCCCCTGATGTGTGGGGTAGTGCGCAGCGCCTCCACCACTGGCTCAATGGCAAGGGTAAAGAGTGCCGGAGAGAGAGGGCAGCCCTGCCTTGTTCCCCTGGAAAGGCTGAAGGGATCCAGTTTATCTGCCAAGCGCACCGAGGAGGTAGGACGTTTGTAAATCACCTGAAGCCATTTAATAAAAAGCAAAGGGAATCCCATCCTACGCAAAGTCTCCCATAAGAAGGGCCACTCGACAGTGTCGAAAGCCTTTTCAATATCTAATGAGGCAATCGTTCGAGATCCCTCATTGATGTGTTGGGCATGGATATTTGTAAAGAGTCTACGGAGGTTGACGTCTGTGGCTCTGTGGGGCATGAACCCTGTCTGGTCTGGGTCTATTACAGAGGGCAGCATGGGATACAACCTAATAGCAAGAAGTTTTGTCAGGATTTTGAAGTCACTATTTAGTAGCGCAATGGGTCTGTATGACGCGCAGGAGGTAGGATCTTTCTGAGGTTTATATATTAGGATCAGGTGGGTGTGATACATAGAATCAGGTAAGTTCCCCTCCGCAAGGCATTTCGTATAGAGTGATGCTAATTGCGGTGCCAGCATCTCCCCATGCGTTTTGTAAAAATCCATTGGTAGCCCATCCGGGCCCTGTGCCTTTCCGGAGGGGAAGGATTGGATAGCGTTTAGTACCTCTAAAGCAGTAAAGGGTTGCACCAATGTCTCACGTTCCGCGTCCGACAGCCATCCGAGAGCCAGAGGATCCAACAGATCTCCCAGCCCCTCGGGCCGAAAACCGGCCGGCAGACCGGAGGCATAAAGGGTTTTATAAAAGTTATTAAATTCTTTTAGTATGTCTGAGGGGGTTGTTGCCTTTAGCTATATTTTTAATTGTTTGTCTCAACCCTCTAACTTTCTCTGGACAGTCTGGCCTGTTATAGAAAGTCGAAAGATAATAGACTCAACTGGCATAACCACTAGATCAAAATAAAGTGAAAAAAGCCTAAATAAAGAAAGCAGATGCAGCCACCACATCTAAGAATTGGTAAACTTCAATATATTACATTTTTGTTTTTAGGTTTAGTACTGCTTCATGGCCCATACACACGATCCGAATATCATACCAAAACGGTCCCCTGAGGAAGGATCGTACGATTTTCAGACCGTATGTACACTACTTGCGAGAGCCGCTCACGACCGTTCACCCAATCTTATTCGATTGGGCATGCACGAAAATTTTCCTCGTACGATTTCAGATCGTACTATTTTCGGTTAGTCAGTAGAGTTGTCGGCCAAAAATTCAATACAAATACATTACAACACATGACATCACTTCCGATTTTTTTTCTGTCGTATGAGAATTTTCATGACTTTATTTAGCTATTCAATTTCTACTTGCCACTATTAAGTGAAATCGGTCGTACGATCGGTCGTACGATATTCGGACCTTGTGTACGGGCCATTAAAGTGAGAGCAGTGGCAGACTGATGGTAACTACAATTTTCACTGCCTTGGTTTTTTTGTCTTTTAAAACTCTTTACAGCCTACTGATCACATGCAATGCAAGCTGTTGATATAATTTTAAGTTGTAATAATGTTTGTTTGTTATTTTGTCTTCTTTGTTTGCTCCCTCCATAAGCTGCTTATGCACCTCCATCCAACCTCTGGTGCCTAAAATAAGACTGACAGCATTATAGCAGTGTAGCTGTGATTGGCTTACAGTACACAAACTCTTAATGAAATACTTATTCCCCTACAGGGGACTCTGGGAATATAATGAAAGAATGGAGGTCAAGTTATACCAGCAGTATTTAAAAATATATGCTGTTTATGAATGCCTATTTGGACAGTTGGGTTTTTATTTTATAGTGGATTTCTGTTTTAATTTACAATTTATGTGTATGTGAATTTATGTACCCAATAGTTTTTTTTAGTTTTGCAAAGAGCGTGGAAAGTTAGGACCTGTGTCAAATTTGCATTACTAACTGTGTCCCTGCTGAGAAAATTCACCTTTTCTAATTGCCATGGTGGTTATTGTCATTAGGAAAGAAAGTGATGGGAAATCCAGGATTTACCTGGAACAGGAGGTGGAGGGAATTATTTTTCTAGTCTCTAGCTGGGTATACACTAATGCCCCGTACACACGGTCGGACATTGATCGGACATTCCGACAACAAAATCCATGAATTTTTTCTGACGGATGTTGACTCAAACTTGTCTTGCATACACACGGTCACACAAAGTTGTCGGAAAATCCGATCGTTCTGTACGCGGTGACATAAAACACGTACGTCAGGACTATAAACGGGGCAGTAGCCAATAGCTTTCGTCTCTTAATTTATTCTGAGCATGCGTGGCACTTTGTGCATCAGATTTGTGTAAACACGATCGGAATTTCTGACAACGGATTTTGTTGTTGGAAAATTTTATAGCAAGCTCTCAAACTTTGTATGTCGGAAATTCCTATGGAAAATGTGTGATGGAGCCTACACACGGTTGGAATTTCTGACAACAAGGTCCTATCACACATTTTCCGTCAGAAAATCCTATCGTGTGTACGAGGCATAACACTATACAAGAGAGTTACCAAACCAGTATAAATATGGCAACGGAAAAAAAATATATTAGTTCAGTTAGTAACAAATCAGACAGGGTCTTGCATTACATAGTTGATGGTTGATCCAAAGAAATGTACGCAATCAGGTTATTTAGTCTTTGGTCAGCTTAAAGTTGAATTCCAGTAATTCAGACACTTTGAAAAATTTGCAGGCATACTGTGTTTTAGGTCCAAGGAGATGCATCCAACATCTGGAGCTCCCAAAATAAACAGAGGAAAGACATTGGCTTTGATTTACTAAAGGCAAATAGACTCTGCACTTTGCAAAGGGTATTTGCACTCGGCAAATACAGTTGCTCCAGAGCTTACTAAATGAAGTAAAGCATTACTTTACAAAAAATACCCAATCACATGCAAGGAAAAAAAAAAGAACTGCATTTTTGCTTGCACATAATTGGATGATGGAAGTCAGCATAGCTTCTGCTCATGTACCAAGCTGTGGAGCAACTGCACTTTGCAAAGTGCACAGTGCATTTGCCTTTAGTAAATCAACCCCACTGTGTTGTCACACACACCATCTCTGCCTGCCCTTCCCCTCTGCTGCCCATTCATAGAAGCCTTTGTATTTTGTGAATGAGTTTACATAATACAAAGGCTTCTGTGATTAAGCTGGAGAAAAGGAGAAACAGGCACAGCAACTGCATTGAATCCACAGCTGAAGGAGCTGAGACCAGAAGGTCTAGCATCGGAGCTCTGAAACTATAGTGATAGCTATCTTTCCAGAGCTCCATAAAACTGTCAGATGTAAATTAAAATGATAAGTCCAGGAGGTGACATGCACCTCATTCAGTTTAACTTATAGTATGCCTGCACGTTTATCAAAGTGGCTAAATTCCTGGAGTTCAGCTTTAAGGTAGGATTTCCCCTTCTTTAGAGAAAATGTAACACTTCTTGTTGTACCTCTGGTACAGAAAGTGATATTTTTCCAGCAAGGCATAGGAGGAAAAATATCTGAGAGTTTTCAACCATTCCCTAAAAAAACAAAAACAAAAATTTTTACGTTAGAAACACTTTATTATTAATTTGAAACGAGACATCATTTGGTAGACTATAGACCAGGGGTCTCAAACTGGCGGTCCTCCAACTTAACGAAACTACGCGTCCCATGAGGCATTGGAAGGCTAACAGTTACAAGCATGACTCCCACAGGCAGGGGCATGATGGGACTTGTAGTTTTGCAACAGCTGGAGGGCCGCCAGTTTGAGACCCCTGCTATAGGCTGTACATATTATGTTCTTCTTGGGCCGTTGAGGTTTTGCGACAAGCAGATGAAATCATGGGACAGTGGCTATTTAGTTAAGGTTGTCATTTACATGATGTGTATTATAAGTACATGAAAAAAAAATCAGTTTTTCCCTCCAGAGTTCAAAGTGAAATTGGCATTGCTTAACATGATTACTGTAGGATGGCCATTGTATTAAATGATTGATGAGTGCATTACTTTAAACATATCATTAGAATTATTGAAAAGGAACTTTTGAATTAATCAAATTCCAAATGATTAGCAGAAGGATGCAGACTGTTCCATTTCTTCTGTTTGAAAACTATTTATTTTTACACTTTCCTAAAGCCATTTTCAATATGTTGTTCCATATGCTCCTTACTTTAGGATTTTAAGCTGTAACCATAATGTGGCTTTTGCAGCCTTCAATGGCTGTGTTCATTATATAAAATTGCATACTTAAGCATGCAATTGTCCATGAGTATATTATTAGTACAGCACATTCCACATGACCATTTATACAGGGAAAAGTAATGTGAACCGTGTTTTATGTCAAACGCATTTTCAGCCGATCTTCATCATAGCGATGGGCTGAAATACTTCAAGGGGGATCTTTTACCTAGAAAAGAGTACTAAGACATGCAACAATTCATGTTTCGATGTTAATTCATAATAATACATGCCTTCGGGGTGTTGCCATGCCTTTTCCCCAACTGCCTGGAACAGCGTACAACTTCTATTCAGCTGATAAGCTGTAAAATTGTCAGATATTTAAATAAAAGGAAGCATAACTGCTGGTTCCCTACTACTGATTGCTCAGCATGAACTAATACATAGAATACTTTTTTTTTTTCCTGCCTGCTTAAAAGTACACTAAACATGGCTTACATGTAGCTTATTTTTTAAGAGCAATGTGCTGTATGTTTAGATCTAGGCAAATCTTTTTTATACTACTGGTACTGTGGGCAAAACGACTTACCTGAATTCAATGTGATATCAGCATTTTGCTGTTCCTCTACAGCATGGCTCAGAATGAGAGAGGGAGAAGCAGTACAAGGAGAATTCTAATAAGGGGAGAAAGCAGAGTGACTGAGATAAGCTAATCTTTTATCTGTTCAGGGGTCCCTGGAAGTTATAAAAAATATTTAATATTAAAAATAAAAATTAGAGTAGACCTAGCAGGCGATTGTATTTTATTTCATCAATTATGCTAAGTAATGTGTTCACATAACACAGTTTATTCTTTTTTGTATACTCCCCCCCCCCAAAAAAAATACCCTCTTTTGCTTTTCTTTCCTGGAGAACAGAGCCATATTTGTCCCAGAATGCCAAGGGTCAGCATCTACTTCCTACCTGAGATGCCGATACTTGTATAGGAATCAAACTGGCCTCCATCTCTTCCACCCATTACATACCTCAGAACTTAATCTGTATGTCAAATTGTATTATTATAAATACTGAATCTGTGTGCCAAACTTTTTATGATGTAAATACTGCTATCAATTAGTTGGCCATTTCCTTCCAGATACAGGTCCCATATTCAATACATACCAATGTCAATTTTATTAAAATTATGATAAAGCAAACGTAAAATACCAATACCAATGTGATGTCATGCCATCCAGTGGTCAAATTTAAAACTACTCCAAAAATGATTCTTCTCCTAAAAACAATTTGATAATACATAAAGCAATTATTTAAAAACCGAAAAAACGAAACTTGTAGTTTAGCCTAAGATCAGGATATGCTCCAGATTACTTGATGCAACAACATGACCATACACAAGACTGCAATTTCAATAAATCAAAATAAATTAAAGTTATTAAAATTGTCTTACTATACCTTTATAAATTAGTAATAAAGCAGTTCAAATCTATATCCATATATAGATTATATCTTTCTATATCTATTTATCTAAATCTATATTTATATATCTATATGTTCATACTATGCAGATTTAATGTGTCTAACTCATTTATCCAGGGTGTCTCATTTTTGGAAATTCCTTGTTTCAAGTTAGATCCTCTCCAGTGTTTCACTACTTTAACAATACCAAAAAAAGACCAAACCACTGGCATGCCTATTGTGAGCTATTCTGAAATGGTTTGAGACACTATGCTTTCGAAAATGACTCTGAATATTGTTAATATGCTTATTATACTGAACAAAGGGCCACAAGGGCACTCCAGTACATAGGTAACGTGTACTCTCACACAAATCAATGTTATACTGTTTATTAGTATAGTAATGCCACGTACACGCAGTCGGACTTTTCAACAACAAAGGTCCGACGGTCTTTCCGACGGCCTTTCAACGGAGTTACGACGAACTTTCTACGGACTTTCTAATAACCGGACTTGCCTACACACGATCACACCAAAGTCTGACGGATTCGTACGCGATGACGTACGACCGGGCTAAAATAAGGAAGCTGATAGCCAGTAGCCAATAGCTGCCCTAGCATTGTTTTTTGTCCGTCGGACTAGCATACAGACGAACTGATTTTTCGACCGGACTCGAGTCCATCAGAAAGATTTGAAGCATGTTCCAAATCTAAAGTCCATCAGATTTTCGACCGTAAAAATCCGCTACAGGTCCGATGAAGCCCACACACGGTTGGATTGTCCGCCGGACTCGGTCCGTTGGACCAGTCTGGTCGAAAATTCCGCTCGTGTGTGTGCAGCATTAGATTAGAAGTCGATCTTCTTTTTTTCCTTGTTTTTAATTCTCCTGCATAGGAGACATCTCTTATAGAAACCTGTTCTGTCCAAAAATGTGACCATATTTTAGGGTGATCATGGATATTATGAATGATTTCAGTATAAACTTTGATTTGACTAGAAGTATTTGTCCTAATATGGAGTCCTTCAATATAGACTAATTAGACATGTGCAGAATGAAAAATTGCGGTTAGTTTAATTTCGATTTGTTATTTACATACATTTGTTTAGTTGAATTTGTTTAATCAATTTAATTTGTTTTCGGAATTTGTTTTGTTTATTCAAATTTGAATTGATTCACATTTTTTAAATTACATTCAAATTAAATTCAAATTTGAATTAAATTACATTCAAATTTGAATCAAATTACATTCTAAATCAAATTTATTCTACTCGAAATTGGAATTTTGGAAGATGGTTATATTATCTCTCTTCTATTCTATAGTTTTTTTCTATTCTATTCTTTTATTTTCTATTCTCTTTTCTTCTATTATATTATATTCTTTTTCTATATTATTTTAATTCAAATTTTTTCTATTTGAAATTGGAATTTTGGAAAATGGTTATATCGTTATAGTCTTTCTGTGCTATTCTTTTCTATTGTTTATTTAATTCTCTCCTTTTCCTTTCTATTCTATTCTCTTCTTTTCTATCCTATTTGAATTAAAATTTATTCTAATTTGAATTTCGGAAGATGGTTATATTCTTTCTATTCTATTCTATTGTTTTTTTCTATTCTATTCTTTTCTATACTAGTCAGTTCTATTATTTTATTTTTTATTATATTCTAATCTATTCTTTTCTATTATATTCAAATTCAAATTTATTTTATTCAAATTTTGGGAAATGGTTACATTCTTTCTATTCTATTCATTTTTATCCTGTTCTTTTCTAGTCTATTATTTTCTAGTCTTTTTTTTTTTGTTCTATTCTAATTCAAATTTATTCTATTTGAAATTTGATTCTGAAAATTTGAATTCTGAAATTTCAGAAGATGGTTATATTCTTTCTATTTTATTCTATTCTTTTGTTTTCTAATCTATTTGATTTTGTTCTTTGGTTTTCTATTCTATTTTGTTCTGTTTTACTCTATTCCTTTATTTTCTATTTTGCCTCTTTTTTTCCTATTCTATTTACTTCCATTCTTTTATTTGCTATTCTGTTCTGTTTTACTCATTTTTTTCTATTCATTCATTTTCTATTCTATTCTTTTCTATTCTATTTTACTCTATTTTATTCTATTTTATTCTATTCTATTATTTTCTATTCTATTCATTCATGTTCTATTCTATTTTATTCTCTTTGAAAATTTGAATTCGATTCTAAAACAATTCTAATTTGAATTTGATTTGAAAACTATTCAAATTCAAATCAAAAAGTTTTCGGATTCGAATTTCATCCTAAATTTCGATTCATTATTTCAGATTCATTTAAATTAGTTACTATTGTAATTAGTAAATTCGGATATGTCCGAATTTCCAAATAACAAAAAATTTGTCTAAATTTCAATTTGGAACTAAACGAACCGCATATGTCTAACATTTTCTCAATTTGTTTGTGTTGCCTATTAAGCCCTGTAATAAATGGTGTATTCAAAAGTATGGGTATCCCTCACTTTATTCATTAATAACTGCTCCTATTCAGATTCTTGACCATCCACTTTGTATCCTGCAGTGATTGTTTGTTATATCCCTTACTCACAAATCTATTCACAAATATTTTAGTTTGAGCCTCATATTCCAACTCTAGGTCACAGTTGCATCTAATCCTTCTGAAATGCCCTATGGGTATGCCATTAATCCACTTAGGGTGGTGGCAACTATTGGCAGGGATGTACCCATCCCTGTCTGTCTCTTTGAAATACGCTTTGCTCTGTAATTTCCCTTAAATGTATACGTTTTTCATGCATATGAGGTCAGTTATTATACATCTCCTCCTGTTTTCATTTGTTTAAAAAAAATATGCTACACTTGGAGCAAATTTGATGCCCATGGCAACTCCTTTTATCTGATTATAAAATTGATTTTGATACCAGAAAAAATTGTTTTCCATCACCATTTGTAATACGTCCACAATGAACTCTCTTGTTTTTTTGTTTTGTTTCATTTTTTTAAATGAGATGGTTCCCTTAGGGACAATTTTACTGCCTCCAACCCATCTTCTTGCCTAATATTGAAGAACAGAGAGACAATATCTATTGTCGCTGGAATGCATCTATCATTATCCTGTAAGTGACCCTTTTAATTGAGAAATCGCATCTCATTACTTAAATTGAAAATCCCCTCATCTAAAATTCTCTTTTTCTTTTTCTTTGTTCACCCCTACATCCTCTTTGTCTGTACCTTTCCAATTTCTGTAATTTCTAGGAGAATCCCTGTCGATCTTGTATGGTTCCTTCCACTCTCTCCATTCCCCCCCATCTGTAATGTGTGGGGCATCTCCCTCTAACATTTCCTCAATATCGACCCCTTATGGTCCGGGTGCGAAAACTGTTCCTGTTCAGAGTTGTTCTATTACGTGCCCCTCTGGATATATCCCTCAGTGGTAAGTCTTGATCCTGGGTCGGTATCCTAAAATTGCGGTTGCCTGGGTGCCTTCTATTAAAACCTGTCTGTTCCTGGTGATTGGAACCTGTTTTCCTTTCCGTTCGTATCCTTACTTGTTGCCACTCATTTCCAGGGGTTCTATCAATAATTGTTCTTTTTTTTTCCTGCATAACTAGCTTCCTCTCAACTAAAGATTCTTTGGAGGCCAGGGCTTCCTGATCCTTCTGACATTTATATACTTTGTGGTCTCTATAGTCTTTCCTCTGCGATAGATTAAGTGAACTCGTGGGCACTGCTTGTAAAATCTCCTCCCACTGATCCCCGTCCATCTGTCCCACATCTCTCTCCCACTTCTCCATCACTCTCAAGGGGTGTTTATTCGTGAAGCCCTGCAGGAGCATATTATAACATTGAGAGATAAAGCCTTTAGTATTAGTAGCTCTAGGGACTAAGTTAAATAGCAGTGTAGGTGAAGGGGACCACTCGGAAGCAATGCTCTGAGCCTTCACCGCATGTTTCAATTGCATATAATAGAACCTCATATTGGACGGCAAGCCGTGTCTTTCCTGCAGAGCCTCAAAAGATAGCAAAACACCGTTCTGAAAAATATCTCTAATATATACCACCCCATATCTCTGCCATAGTGCCCCATGCTGTAACTGTGCTATTCCAGGGTAAGTCCGTTAGACCATATCGGGCTAAAGTCAGTGTATCCCTTCACCCCCTGCAGGTATCTAATTTTGTTCCAAATTTTTTGGAGCAGATTGTAGGTCAGGTATATCTTATTTGGTTTCCCAAAGGCAAGAGACTCAAGTGCCAATGGCACTGAATCTCGCTTTACCGTATGTAACATCACAGTCTCCGAGGAACTGCATGCGATACTTGACCTATCTGTCTCTCCACCCATGATCCCTATTAGGTGCTGAAGTTGGGCTGCTAAGTAATAAAGCCATGGGTTCGGTAGGGCCAGTCCCCCCTCATCTTTAGGGCGCTGTAGGTGCTCAAGTTTGATTCTGGGAGGGCGATTCTTCCAAATTAACAGACGGAAGAGGGAGTTTACAATTCTGAATGTTTTCAAAGGGACCACCACTGGAGAATTGAGAAGTATATACAATAGCTGGGGCATGAGGATCATCTTTATCAAATTCACTCTACCAGCTATCGATAAACATAGTGAGTTCCATGTCTTAATCCGGTCTCGGAATTTCTGTAGTAATGGGGATATATTCAATCTCCCATACTCTCTCACAGTCGGCGTCACTTGGACCCCCAGATACCTAAAGGATGTAGACAGGGGTATGGAGTTGTTGGTGGGAGGCTTACCCCCTTCATCTATTAACATTAGGGAGGATTTTGTCTAATTGATCTGGAGTCCCGAGTAAGTACCAAATTCCATTATGGTGGCCATGGTTTCCCGAAGAGAGTCTTCGACGTCTCCCAGCAGAATCATAGTGTCATCTGCATAGAGCATCAGTTTCTCATGTCTGTCCTCATAACGAAAGCCAGTAATACCCGGGTGATCTCTAATTTTAATTGCCAGGGGCTCAATGGCTAACGCAAAGAGCAGGGGAGATAAAGGGCACCCCTGTCTTGTACCCCTACCCAACGCAAAGGTAAGAGACATCCTGCCCGATGCTCTAATGGCTGCCTGCGGACCGCAATTAAGTAAACGGACCCAGAAGATGTATGTCTCCCCAAATCCAAACCTCTAGAGAACGCCCCATAAATACTCCCATTCGATGCTATTGAAGGTCTTCATAGCATCCAACGAGAGCCGAGCCCTCTGTCCCTTATTGTCGGCCTGAGACTGAATGTTCAAATAAAGTCTCCCTAGATTCACTGCCGTTGATTTATTTGGCATAAACCCTGCCTGGTCTGGATGCACTATTGACGTAATGACTTTATTTAGTCTTATTGTTAGGACTTTTGCCAGGAGCTTTGAAAGGAGAACTTCAGCATACTGCTTATAGACTTCCATAGGGAGCCCATCCGACCCGGGGGCTTTACAGTTTGGGAATGCATTCAACGCCAACTTTAACTCCTCCACTGTAAGTGGATCGTCCAGGGCCTTCTTATTCTCATTGGTGATCTGTGGGAAATTAATGCCCTGTAGATATCCCATAAGTTCCTCCACAGTATGCTGTCCAGTAGGGAGATACAAGTTCTCATAAAATCCTGCCAGTTCCTGTAAAATCAAATCAGGGGAACTTACTATCTTCCCCTCCGTCATTCTAATTGCCCTTATTACTGGAGACCGCTGTGGTGAGTTTGCTATTTTAGCTAAAAGGCGACCCGTGGTTTCACCCTCCTCAAATAAAGCTGCCTTGGAGAAGAATCTTTTCTTCTCTGCCATGGAGGACAGAAGCCGCTCATAAGCTGATTGAGCCGACCTCCACGACTCCCTGGCAGAGTCTGTGGGATCCTGAACAAATTTTTCCTACAAATCCTGCACCATCCTTTCAAGTTCCTCTCTGTGCCCTGATGAGCGCCTCTTAACTTTTGTGATTTCTGCAATTAATAAACCCCTCAAGTGAACTTTAAACGCTTCCCATTGAATTAAAGGGGAATCCAGAAACTCCTGCCTAGCCAGAAATTCTCATATGCTCCTCTCCAGCTCCACAGGGGATGAAAATAGCTTTAGCCAGAAGGTATTGAATTTCCAGGGTGCCCTAGGCAGCCCTGACAGTGGAGCCACTATCAAACTAATCACCAAATGGGAGTGGTCAGACACACTGCGTGGTTTGTATATCACCTCCGAGACGGATGGGAGCATGGTAGAGTCACAAATTGCTAGGTCGATCCTGGAAAGCATCACACGAGTTTTGGAGGAACTTGAAAACTGTTTCTCCGATGGATTCCTGTGTCTCTCTATAGTCTTTCATGCCCCTTTGATACTTTAAAAAAAAATATTTCTAGTGTACAAATCTAATTTATTTAAGAATTCCTGTAACTGTTTAGATCTTTCCTTGTACTCTGTTGCATCCTTGAATAATACAATTTTTTCTTTTAATTGAGAGATTTTTGAATCAATCATTGCTAGTTTTGTTCTTCTCTTCTATGTTATTGCATCCAATAACATCCTTTGGCATTGATTGAAAAAAAACTGTACCATTTATCTTTTAACTCTTTGTCACCTAATCCACCGTTTGGATTAACATCCCATCTGAGTCTCCTGGGGGGGTCATATTATTTTCCACGTATTTTTCAAGAGTAACGATGTCCCACCAGGTTCTCACTTGTTTATTTATTACATGTCTTAGCTGGTTAAAACCATGCTCTATGTCAATGTTATGTTCCTTGATGTTACTTAAAAAGGATTATTATTTCTATTTTGTATGAAGTTGAATTCATCAATAGCTGCAGGTGGGAAACCCTTAAATAGCTAAGAGTAGTGACAGCCAAAATTACAATCAAAAACACCTGCACTATGTGTTAAATACAATTTGAGCTCCAAAATAGTCTGATGTTTTGCTCCATAAAAATATCTACGTGCAATCAGCTGTTGCTGCAAAACGTGTAAACTTTAATACACTGTAGTGACCAAATCATAAATTCAAAAAAGAACAGGACTATTATTATTGCCTGTAAAACTGTGTCCCCTAAGTGGTGCTCACTCACCAACAGGTACTGGCCCCTTTTTTTATCATAAGCAGGTCAATAAATGCCAGTATTAAACTCCTTTTCACTAATAGACCCTGCTCTCCTTCACTTGTGTGGCCTGCAGAGACCCTACAGGAACAGGTTAAGGCCTCTTTCACATGAACGATCCGTTCAGGTCTGCCTGTCAGTTTTTTAGGCGGACCTGAACGGACCCTCCATAGACCTCTATGGAGCGTCGGATGTCAGCGGTGACATGTCCGCTGACATCTGACCCGCTCAGATCCAAAAAAGTGTAACGGAGGAAAAACCTACTTTTCCATCCGTTTTCAGATCGGGTGACGACGGACTCTATGGTCCGTCATCATCTGATCCCCCATAGAGGAGAGCGGCACTGTGACAGGTCCATCGCTGCACAGTGTGCAGAGACAGACCTGTCATCTGCCTGCTCAGCGGGGATCCACGGAGCGATCCCCGCTGAGCAAGCGGATGTTCACGGGGCGGATCATCCCGGATCCGTCCCTTGTGAAAGGACCCTATCTCTGTTTTCACATGTGATATAATATAAAAAACAGACAAGGGAAACCATCATAGCACAACATATTTATTTATATAAAATGTAATGGCCAGCCGATACTTTTATAGGAAATGCCGCTGCTCCATGCCACTATGGGCATGGAGCAGTGTGTGCTCCACATGGCGAAACTGACGTCACAACCAGAAGTCCCGCCTCTACAAATTTCACCACATCTAGGACATCATCAGGAAGCAAATCGGTCACCATCTCTTCCACCAATTATATACCTTGAAAATTAACTATCTGTATGTAGAATTGTAATAATATAAATACCAAATCTGAGTGCCAACATTTTTATTATGTAAATACTGCTAATAATCAGTCGGTCACCTTGTGCCATATACAAATCCTATATTCAATACATACCAGGTGCAATATAATTAAAAAACAACATCAATGAAAAAACAAAAGTAAAATGCCAAATGACCTGGAAGGCTGAACGCCTTTTACTCAGCTCTATTGAGGAAAACTCTCACTGCCTTTTCATTTTATAAAAAATGTTTTCTTTGTTTAAAATATTGATATTTTTGCTTTAGTAAAGTTATTCAAGATTTGGAGGAATGCTGCTTGAGTACATTTCTTCCTAGCAGCTATCCAGATCAACACATCCTCAGGAACAGACTGCACATTAAAGAAAATTGCCAAACTACTCATTAAAAATCTGAATCTTAAAAACCCCCACCAAATTACACGTTAAAAAATGTCAAAATGCGTGTTATAAACCACGCCAAAATGCACATTAGGAAAACAACCAAAACACCTGTTAAAAAACTGTGCCAAAATTCACGTTTCAAAAAAAAAACACACCAAAATGTATATACTGTAAAAGAAAGCACCAAAATGTGCACTGTGGCAAAATACATGTTAAAAAGCACCAAAATATGCATCTAAAAATGCACCAAAATATATATTCAAAAAGTGTCAAAATATTGACCCGCCACAATGTGCATTAAAAACTGCAAAAACGCATGTAAAAAAAAGTATAAAGCTCAATGCCTGAAAAGATGCTGGAGCTTGTCTGGTGCTTTTAACACACACTGGGCAGCCTGTTCAAGTGAATGGGCCACCCTCTGCCTGACGTGTGCGAAAAGTGCAGAAAACATGTAACACGCAAGTGGAAACGCCCGTTTCTGCTACATGTAGAGTGAATGCAGCCTAAAAATAACTATGGTTATTTTTCAGTAAAATATGGTTTGCATACAATCCATATTGCTCACCTATCCATTTATTTCATTTATTTTTATGTAACATGTAAAATTAAAGTGATGCCAAAATATGACAGTAAATTTGGGACTGTTGGGGTTAAACTACAATTTCTGTTATTCAGCTTTGTAGTTCAATTTACTTGAAATGTGTTCATATTTTATGTTCCAGCGTAATTATGTTTCAATTATTTTAAATAACCATTTCAAAACAAATGCCTTAAGTACAAAGAACCATTATTGAACCAAAGGATTTGTACCATTAAAGTGTCCTTGAGAATGATCCGATATTAAAAAACATAAAACCAATTTATCTTTGCTCAAGCTAGTTACTATGACAAATAATGTTTCAACACTGCTTTTCAATCCTAAGGCCTCATGCACACAGAACTTAAAAAAGCCACTTACACAGGCGTTCAACTGTTTTTTTTTTAATGTAGCCATCATTAGCGGCCAGTCCATAAGGGACGCCGCCCCCCTAGTTTGCACGCGGGGTGTCAGACTAATGCCTTTCTATGAGGTCGGTACTTTTTTTTCAAGCACATGATTAAAGCCTGAGGCTCTAATTGGCTTGAAAAAGGTTGTGCTCGGGGCGCAGAGCACTGTGCCCCAAACCCTCCCACTTGTGATACTAGCGAATCAGTATTCACAACCGGTTTCCAGCTTTTCCTCCTGGCAAATCAGGACAGGAGGCGGATCTGAAGAAGACCGGGTTAGCATGAGAAGCTGGGGAAGCTGCGGCACTGTGACCACTGGAGGGGTGAGTGCGGACCTGGGGGGGTTTGTTTGCTGTCCCCCCAAAAATGTTTAGCACCTGTCAACACTGGTAGCCATGCACACATAAACATTTACAGGCATATTGCAAGAGGAGTATTTACAGGCAGAAAAAAAATGCCCCAAAGGCACCTTCTGAAAGGAGCATTCGAGCAGACAAAATCGCGTATAAATGCGTGCGTAAATGTATTCCAAAGTTTAGAATAAATTAATATTCTGACCAATAGAATGCATTTACACTCAAACGCCATGCATGTGTAAGCTTGATCCATATTGTACCTTTTAAGTTGTTCTACCTGTCAAATTCTGGCAGAAAATATGCTGTTTATTTTCATAAACGTGTGTGCATGGGGCCCAAAAAGTACATGCAAATGTATTTTAATATGATAGTGTATTTTCTATTAAGAAACTGTGAACAGATTCCATTATCTGCTTATTGTTCTTGATACATTTTATAGTGTAATATTTATTTTTTAGTTGAAAGCTATAGAAAGAATGATTATTTGCTAAATGACAGGAAACTAATTTTGAAATGTTGCAAGTACTGTCTAGAACCTAAATCTGAACTGAATTGGGGCATACATACTTACTCCAGGGATTTCTGTCCATGCCTGCCTTTCTCCTAGTTCTTTCCTATGTATGGGGTCGTACTTATGGCAGACAAAGCCATCCATAGGGGTATGACCCAATCATGCACCAATATAACCTAATATTGTGTACAGGTGTAATTGGTGGGGTGACTCTTTTGGTCTGTGGCATGGCTGCTGTTTTTACTCTTTGTAGAGAATGCTTTTAGTAAGATTATATCTCACAACTACTTATGGTGAATGATCTGCTGGCAGAAATGACTATACTTTACCATTAATTGCTATTTTGCTGGACTGCTTTCACTTGTTGCATTGTCCTTATGTGGAACTTTAGTCAGAAAATAAAGTCCTGCTAGATCACTTCAAGCTGGCCCCTTTTGCAGGTATCACTATGTAAAGCATTAAAAATAAGATACAATAACAGCCTATGCTGTTTAAAACTCAGTAATACACTGTTTCACCCTGCTCTGCATATGCTCAGTTGCTCTCTATTTTTCGTCACTGTTCCGAAAATGTAGAGGCCAATCTTCTGACAGCCTAAAGATTTACTGCTGCTCAGTGGTTCTAGGCTTCAGCAAAATGGCAACCTCCAGCAAGAAGAAGCAAGGACAATGCTGGAGGCAAAATACGGCTTACGCTAATTTTGGTAGCATAAAATATTAATGTGAAGTTTATGTTTCTTGCTAAAGAACGCAACTTTTTATCATTTAGTTATGGGAAAAGTTCTGCTTTAAGATGGCCGTTTTTAGAAGCAGAGGGTCTTTTATGATTTGCTTTATGATATAATTACAGTGGCAGTGGTTGCCAAGGGTTACTGCATTATGTCCTTACAGAGTTCTGCAGCAGTAGGACGATGCATCACAAATCTCCTCTGCTTTCAGATTTTATATTGTAATCACAGTTCACCAGAAGGCATGATCTTCTCTGGCAGAGTTGACTGTCGGGGAGAAGGGGCAAAGTGATACTGTGATCTCATAGTAATATAATAAGCCTAAGCCTGGGTTGAGGGGCGGTAATTTTTATTTGGGTGCCAATGCACAGCAATACACCAGAATATTTAATTGCATTTTTTTTCCAGCCCACCACAATGCACAGATGGTTCACTAAAATAGAGGACTGTTGTGGTGGGTTGGGGACGTGCACTGGGGTGTGGTAGTGCACAGTAAAGCATGCATGTTACAGTAAAACAAATTTTTTAACCCGGACTCAGAGATTTGTTTCCTGGTTGATTTGTGGTTATTGCAGGCTGGCTGGAGCCTGTTTGTTGTAGCCAAGCAGTGCCTGTAAACACTGCTTAGGTATTAATTAGACTTTTTTACTCTTTCGAACTTGCTTGGTAATTTTATTTATTATTGTATCTCTGCACTGGTTAAAATGGTTAGAACTACTGCAACTCAAGTCCAGGAATGGGAAATAAAAACAAACAAAAAATATGATGACCTGAAGCTAAAATATTAGGTGAAATCATTGGAATTAACCATATATATAAACCTCAATACCCATTCAATTGTAAATATGTGCAAAAACATTCTACTTCAAAAAAAAAAGAAAAATAGAAAAAAAGTGCACACACAAAAAAAGTGACAAATGTGTGTGTATAAATATAAAAAAGTGAAAAAAGTGAATCTCAATAAAACTGTCCATATGAGGTCCACATATGTAGATAATGCACGTTTATACATAACAAATATTCCACTGCTATAGACACCTATGCTCCAAAATAGAAAAACTCTGTCATTTGAGAGAAGTAGCCTCTTACCAGGTGAGATGGATCCCCTTGACAGAGATCAAGAAAGCTTGTAAGGAATGATCACAGGTGTAGTTTGCTCAGGTATGGATGTTTTGCATGTCATATATCCATATGCTTTGTAAAACCGATCTCCAAACGTTCAGAGACCAAATGTAGAGAAGGGAAAAGCCTCATAGTGTAAAAAAAAACAGCCAGACATTTTGTTAATATATATATATATATATATATATATATATATATATATATATATATATATATATATATATATATATATATATATATATATATATATATATATATATATATATATATATATATATATATACATATATATATATATATTTTATTTTTTTTTAATAAAATGTCTGGCTGTTTTACACTATGAGGCTTCTCCTTTCTCTACATATCGTCTCTGAACATTTGGAGTTTGGTTTTACAAAGCATATGGATTTCCACAAAATAAATAATATATAACAGTTCATATGCTGACTCAATGTGCATCCACACTTCTATTTTCTAAGCATAAACCAGTGCTTCCACCACCATGCACCACCATTAAAAGAGCCTCTTAGCAATGATTTTGACCCTTAGATTATAAATGGTAAACAGCGCTAAAATTACTCATCAAATGGCCTCCTTGTGTAAACCATGACAGACCATGAAAATGCCTCAGTAATCTATAGGGGTGCTCTCGGTGGACAGAGGAACAAGTAGACTTGCCTAAAGCTGGCCATACAGTATACAATTTTCTTTTTCAATTTCCTTTAGATTTACCTTCAACTATGTATCGAAAGGGCCTGCCTGATTGCATACAAATTGAAAGTGTTTAGGTTTGACCTCATATGATATGGTTTTGGTAAATCTAAAGGAAAATTGTACAAGAAAATTATATAATGTACAGTGCCTAGAAAAAGTATTCACACCCCTTGAAATTTTCCACATTTTGTCACGTTACAACCAAAATCGTAAATGTATTTTATTGTGATTTTATGTGATAGACCAACACAAAGTGGCACATAGTTGTGAAGTGGAAGGAAAATAATAAATGGTTTCAATTTTTTTTACAAATAAATATGTGAAAAGTGTGGCGTGCATTTGTATTCTGCCCCCCCTGAGTCAATACTTTGTAGATCCACCTTTCACTGCAATTACAGCTGCAAGTCTTTTTGGGTATGTCTCTACCAGCTTTGCACATCTAGAGTGTGAACAGCGATTTTCAAGTCTTGCCACAGATTCTCAATTGGATTTAGGTCTGGCCATTCTAACACATGAATATGCTTTGACCTAAACCATTCCATTGTAGCTCTGGCTGTATGTTTAGGGTCGTTGTCCTACTGGAAGGCGAACCTCCTCCCCAGTCTCAAGTCTTTTGCAGACTCTAACAGGGTTTCTTCTAAGATTGCCCTGTATTTGGCTCCATCCATCTTCCCATAAACTCTGACCAGCTTCCCTGTCCCTGCTGAAGAAAAGCATCCCCACAACATGATGCTATCGCCACCATGTTTCACGCTGATGGTGGTTTGTTCAGGGTGATGTGCAGTGTTAGTTTTCTGCCACACATAGCGTTTTGCTTTTAGGCCAAAAAGTTCAATTTTGGTCTCGTCTGACCAGAGCACCTTCTTCCACATGTTTGCTGTGTCCCCCACATGGCTTCTTGCAAACTGCAAACAGAACTTCTTATGGCTTTCTTTCAACAATGTCTTTCTTTTGCCACTCTTCCATAAAGACCAGATTTGTGGCGTGCACAACTAATAGTTGTCCTGTGGACAGATTCTCCCACTTGAGCTGTGGATCTCTGCAGCTCCTCCAGAGTTACTATGGGCCTCTTGGCTGCTTCTCTGATTAATGCTCTCCTTGCCGGGCCTGTCAGTTTAGTTGGACGGCCATATCTTGGTAGGTTTGCAGTTGTGCCATACTCTTTCCATTTTCGGATGATGGATTTAACAGTGCTCTGTGAGATGTTCAAAGCTTAGGATATTTTTTATAACCTAACCCTTTAAACTTCTCTACAACTTTATCCCTGACCTGTCTGGTGTGTTCCTTGGCTTTCATGATGCTATTTGTTCACCAAGGTCCTCTAACAAAGCTCTGAGGGCTTCACAGAACAGCAGTATTTATATTGAGATTATATTACACACAGGTGGACTGTATTTACTAATTAGGTGACTTCTGAAGGCAGTTGGTTCCACTAGATTTTAGTTAGGGGTATATTATTTGTAAAAAAAAAAATGAACATCATTTATCATTTTCCTTTCACTTCAAAATTATATGCCACTTTGTGTTGGTCTATCACATACAGTAAAATCCCAACAAAATACATTTATGTTTTTGGTTTATGGCCAGCCTTAGTCTCAAAATTGAGAAGCTGAGCCCTTATTAGCAAAGTGTAGCCATAATTATATAGATAAATAAGACTTTTGTCAAAGAATGTTAATAGCAGGAGTTTGTGGTGTCTTATTTAAAATGTCAAATGGCCAACAGGTTCCGTTTTTTTTGTTCATTTAGCAAAAAATAAAACCCCAGTGGTAATTAAATACCACCAAAAAAAAGCTCTAGTTGTGTGAACAAAATGAAAAAAAAAAACATAGTTTGGGTACAGTGCCTGGGCAGAAGGGGGATAAAAATGCCCACTATTGAAGTGGTTAAAGTTTAGTGAGACTTTACCAGTGGCGGCTGGTGCGCCACTTTTTTTGGGGGGGGGGCGGCAAACAAACCATCCACCCATACTCCCCCCGCCCCGCTCACCAGCTGCACTTGCAAGCCCACTCGCAAGTCCCACTCACAAACTCGCCAGCTTCGCACTTACCCCAGCCAGGTCTTGGGCGGCTTTGCCGGCTTCCCCAGCTTCTCCTCCCGGCCAATTCGGTTCTCCTCCTGGGACAATCCGGTCTCAGGACCCGCTTCCTGTACTAATTGACGAGAAGGAGAAGCAGCAAGACAATAGCGAATGTTGATTCGCTATTGTCACAAGTGGGTGGGCTCAGGGCGCAGTGCTCTGCGCCCCGAGCCAAACCTTTTTGAAGCTAATTAGAGCCTCCGACTCTAATCATGTGCTTCACAAAAAAGAAAACCCCAAAGAACGCTATGCGTCTGGCGTCTCGCATGGAGATTAGGGGCCGGCGCATAAAGATTAGGGGGGTGCCTTGCGTCCCTTATGGGCGGGCCACCGCTGGACTTTGTTACCCCTGACTCTTGTTCCAGAGCTCCAAAATGATCCAAGATGCTCTGTGTGTACAATGGAGCCATCTAAGTGCAAGGGTGGACACATTATTGTAGTACTATGAGCCAATCATTCTAATTTGGGTCCTTTCAGAGAGCCATGGAAAATCTACTGACAGCATTAGAAATGGATAGGAAAAGTTAGCTGTCAGCTATATTTTTATGTGCATTAGCTTATTGGCTGCTAAGATCTGTCTGGCCCAAAATCTGCAAGTTTAGAAAGCTTGTATACTTAAAATGAGATATAAGCACAGAGAGGGGGCAATGATCAAAAGTTACAAAACTGCATATATCTAGAACTTGTTTGGTGTGTCCTTGAGAAATGTAAATTTGCGTTAAGTTTCAGGAACACACAGGGTTCACAATATGATCAATTATTCAACAAAAGCAACAGCCCTAAAGCCAATAAAATTCAAAATTTTATTTGGTACTATCACTTAGAATCACTAGATCTGTATATTCCTCCACAAAGCTCATAGATGGAATACCACAAATTTACAGAAACATACATAATGTAACGCATTATACATTGTGGTATTTGTAGATACATAATGTAGGAGAGCAGTAATGGAATAATAAATGTTTGCCATTCCTTATATCATATACCTATACACAACATACTGTTAACAGCACTCAGCTCATGAGTTCAAGAATTTACGACGGAAACTTTATTACTAGTGTGGAAGTTATCATCACCTTTAGACGGAGCTAGCACTCCAGCAGGTATACTGTATATCATAAGGCTCATTCCTACTAGTGGATTATTATCTTTTATTTTTTTGCAAATAAATAGTTAGAGGAGAAAGACCAAGCAGGGAAAGAGATGAAGTAGAGGAAAAGCTGTATTTCAGAAAACATAGCATAATTAACACATTCCACTTACCTCTCATTATCCTTTCTGGTGATATTTCATGCATTTCTTTCAAATTTAAAAATTTAAAAAATATCTCTACATCTCTGTGCATCTCAGCACATTCACATTCTCCATGTTTTATCACTTTACAGCTTTGGAAAATACAGAGAAGTACCTATTCAGCTGCCAGAAATCTATTGTATTCTGTTAATAGCTTCCTGTTTAGGCTGACAACACATTGCCCCTGCTGCACTAAAATCCCAAGCAGTGTTGTCAGCCTAATAGTTCTCTCATAGCGGACTACAGAACACTTCCCCCTCTCCATAACATAAGGGGGAGGTATACCCAAATCCATATGAAGCGCTTACCCCCGAAGGAGCGGCTAAAGAATTATTATATCCGTAATTCACGTTTACCAATCAACCCTCGCAGCCCATAGATTTAAAAACACGGTCCATAATGCTTTTTCTCTTGCTTTATTAATTAACATGAACTGGGATGGGAGAAGGACTTCTTTTGAGATGCTCTTTCATTACATTATCATCATTTCACTATCTCTTATGGAAGAATTAGAATCAATTGCGGATAGTAGGGAATCACTTTGTGTGATTTCTTCAACCAGAGAAGATGGAAGTAGATTTGATAGAGAATAATAGATAAAGAGTCACTCTGAACAACTCCTTTATCTGCAGAACTTTTTAAGAACAGTCTGTTTCTCTATATGTGTGCTTGCAGCTTCACCGCTACCTTTCTACCACTACTTCCCATCTGCATGGTACTCCCAAGTTGAGCTGAGAAAAAGTCACTCTGAATAACTTCTCCCGCTTGACTGATTGGAATCTCGGGGCATTGCTGAACCCAAAGTCACAGGCCATCAACACCTGTTTCACTGACTTGCGTACCAACATCCCTCAGCCTCTGACAGTACCCTTCCCTTGGGCTTTCACTCACGTGTTCAATAGTCCATGTGCCACTCATAAACGATCGATTGCCCAGTTTCCTTCCGCTTTGTTGCCACTTCCTGAAATGTTCCTTTTTTCCTCCTTTATGGCCTGCTCCCTTCCCCGCAGGGGCGGCCAACGACATCAGCGAACTACATGCTGTAAGATGTCGTCTCTTCCTCGATGGAGACCGGTTCCCCACCCTTCTCACAAGGGGGGAGCTCCCTTGGCTCCCCGGAGGGGGAAACCTCTCCCCTCTGGGGACCAGGCTGGCTTCTCTCCCGCTGGAACCAGTAGACTCCAAAAAACTCCCTCCTCTCTGACCATGTGACCCGGATTTTATATGAGAGTCTAGGGACATCGCCCAACAAATGAATGATGGACTCACATACAAACCACCTGCCACTCAATGAGAAATAAACAAACAGGCCTGCTGTAATGGTGCAAGCCTGCCTAAATTTACCTGACACTGTAAACTAGCAAAAAGGTCACCTACCTAAAAGTAGGTGCCCGCTACACATTGCTTTGCTCAAGACTTACTCCTCCTTTCATACATGGACAATCCTGTTGCTGCCCACTATAGCCCTTCTCCGTTCTCCAGCAATAGATATGAAAGAATATCAGCCTCACTCCAAACTTAATTTCCCTTTGCTGTATTTATTAATTGTCATCAAAGTGACTGCAGACACCATGGGGGTTATTTACTAAAGGAAAATCCACTTTGCACTGCAAGTGCACTTGAAAGTACACTGAAAGTGCACTTGGAAGTAAAGTCACTGTAGATCCGAGAGGGACATGCGAGGAAAATAAAAAACAGCATTTTAGCTTGCACAAGATTGGATGATAAAATCAGCAGAGCTTCCACTCATTTCAGATCTACCCCTCAGATTTAGAGCGACTGCACTTCCAAGTGCACTTGCAGTGCAAAGTGGATTCGCCTTTCGTAAATAACCCCCAATGTCTCCACTCAAAAACCAGCCTTCCTTGATGTGTTTCACCACTCCTTGCTTGCTCACAAGGATAGGGGAAGGGCTTAGATCTTTGTGAGTGGTGAAACGTATCAAGGAAGATTGGTTTTTGGGTGAAGAAATGTTGTATGCAGTCACTTTGCTGACATTTAACAAATACAGCAAGAGGAGCAAGTTTGGATTGTGGCTGATTTTCTTTCGTATATTTTTATAAGGGGGAGGTATGCTGTAATCTATACATGTAGGTGGGGCGCAGAGCAGTGCACCAGGAATAACATACTCAGTCCCAGTGCAATGAAAGAACTTGTATTGAAAGAATGCAGAGACAGATCAGAAATAACCCAGTGCAAAGCCAGTTCCAACCACGTGTAGAGAGCAGGATGCAGCTGAACTGACAGCGCATGTGGAGAGTGGAAGAATGTGGCCTGGCCATGTTATGCCCAAACAGGCACGTGTCCAGAGAAATTGCCAGCCCTAAGATTTCCTTCTTCGCCAGCAACCTTTCTCTGCTGCTACCTGGTGGGGTACCTGTCCCTACTCTACCAACTCGCAAGTGCGAGCCATACCTGAGAGCCAGGGCCTTAAAAAGGCTCTACCTGACCCAAGATGGCCAGCAGGGTCACATTGGGTAGCAGCATCCAATGGGATAGCTTCCCCAGTGATCCATGGAAACCATTGAGAAACCATGATCCAAGAAACCATTCCTCCTGACTTCCTCTCCAACTGCAGTGCCACTGCGAGAGAACGCCACCTGCAGTGGAGAAAGTAGACTGCACCTGCCTACAGGCAGGACTGACAACAATGCTTAATATTTCAGAGAAGCAATTGCGCTGGGTTGTTTGTGTTGTTAACAGTCTATTTGCCTTTAGTAATTCCACCCAATATGTTAAGGTACTGGTAAGTTCCCGGACTGTCAACATGTTAACAAAATTATGTTAGAGCGTACATTTGTATAATTACTGTCTCTATTCTCTGTATGGTAACTTGAGCAGGACTATTGCTGTTACAAATGTAGAGTCTCTCCACTTTTGTTGAGAAAATGCTTTCCCATCTGGGTGATCAATGTACATTGCAAGGATTTTAACAAACTTTGTTGCAGATTCCTACCTTTTGTTATTCTGAAGAAATCACTGTGTGTTTGTCTCTGTCCATGTGGTAAGTTAATCTAAGGGGAGTGGTTTCTTAATTATCAACCAGCTGCTGCACCTGCAAAGCTCTAATGAGGAAAATTGCAGGTTCTGCAACCCTTTAGATGTGATTACCTATTGGTGGTATCTCACCAAAAATGTCATTTTTGTTGCAGAGGATGCCTAAAATCTGACTTGTAGTGTACACTTCTGGAAAAATCACTGAGACAATCACACAAGCAGGAAATTTTGTTTCTGGGGAGCATTCTGTACACATTCTGTGTATAGAACACCTCCAGGCAGCCATATTACATTGCATTTTACAGAAAATTACAGAGCTGCAGATTAAAAAGGAAAGGTCATTTTTAATAACATTCAATTACAATATTACTTTTGTAGCAATTGTATACACTGTATATATATATATATTTTATTTGCTAGCAACCTAGCAAGCAATCAACTGCTGATTAACCTGGAAAGTTAACTGCAGCAGCTCCCACTGTCTATTCAGCACTGCTGTTTCTTTCTCCCATTCTGCCTCCTGCTGCCTGTTCCATTCTCCTGTGTCTCTCTCTCTCTCCGTGCCCAAAAAAGGTAGGAAGGGGCAGAGCTGTGGGGGGTAGGGGCTGTGTAATGTAAAGGGTTTCAGAGGTGTTGGGGGGCTGTGTAATGTAAAGTGATTAAGGGGTGTGGGGGGCTGTGTAATGTAAAGGGGTCCAAAGGTGTGAGGGGTTGTGTAATGTAAAGGGGTCCAGAGGTGTGTGGGGGCTGTGTTATGTAAAGTGGTGCAGAGTTGAGAGGGCTGTGTAATGTAGAGAGGTCTAGAGGTATGAGGGGCTGTGTAATGTAAAGGGGTCCTGAGGTGTGGGTGGCTGTGTAATGTCAAGTGGTCCAGAGGTGTGGGGTGGCTGTGTAATGTAAAGGGGTCCAGAGGTGTGGGAGGGTGTGTAATGTAAAGGGGTCTATAGCTGTGGGGGCTGTGTAATGTAAAGAGGTCCAGAGGTGTGGGGGCTGTGTAATGTAAAGAGGTCCAGAGGTGCGGGGACTGTGTAATGTAAAGGGGCCCAGAAGTGCGGGGGCTGTGTAATGTGCATGTGTCCAGATGTGCGGGGGGCTGTGTAACGTAAAGGGGTCCAGAGGTGCGGGGGCTGTGTAACGTAAAGGGGTCCAGAGGTACAGGGGCTGTGTAATGTAAAGGGGTCCAGGGATGTGGGGGCTATGTAATGTAAAGGGGTTCAAAGGTGTGGAGCTGTGTAATATAAAGGGGTCCAGAGGTATGGGGGCTGTGTAATGTAAAGGGGGTCTTCCTACATTTTACCGCAGTTATAGCTGCAGTCCTATAGATTTCTATTAGGTTGCGTGTTTTTTTCTGCATTTTCTGAAAGCACACCAAAAGCCCAGCGTATTGCTTCTTTGGCGCACTTTCAGAAAACAGGTACATTTTTTTTGGGGGGGGGGCACCATGTTTTACTGCACCAGGTGACACCAACCCTAATGACGCCACTGCACTCTCTCCCCTCACCCCTCCATTTTTTACTTAAACCTGCTTTACTCACTTTTTTATAACATATTACTATTTAGCCTGATACCCACTCTTTTCAGGACCTTGGAACCACCAGACTCCCACTGCTTCTTTATCTGTTGCAGTCTAGACTGCCCCTCTCCTCCAGACTGGGCCTGCTAAGACAATATATTCCTTACAAAGAATGTATATATTTTCCGCATTCTAAATCTCGCATACCTACATAGCTCCCTAATCTATCATATCTAGGGTATAAATTCCGTTCTTTCTGTTATATTGCCTACTGGATTTTTCGAAACTGTTTATTTCTAAATTTGTTGAAGATAAAGATCGGTTAGAATTTTTCATCTCCTATTTTTAAAAGTTATTAGCAGAGCCTCATTGATCTTATGGTCTCGACAGATGTACATTTTTATGCTGTTCTAAGACTATTCTTCTAGACATATTTCAAATGTGGCTGAATCAGTGACACCTTGATGTGATGTGTCTCTGTTTCTGACCTGTATTGGAATTTTGTCTGACTTTTCAAAATGTTTCAAAAATGAGGAAATGTGGAAATTCAAACAATCCTTGACAGGAAGTACCGGTATATGTTTTTATAGATGATATCCTATCACTTCCTGTCCCAGGAAAACTATGACAGTGTATTGTAGGGTGTCACCAGAAGAGGAAGTGGTGGGAAATCTCCTCAATGGGACACAAAACATATAACACTGACAGCCTAATTCTTTAACTCCTTCCAGCCCGCATTATAGTCGAATGATGGCTACAGCGCAGGCTTACTTGGCCGGGGGGGGGCGCCTATTGATGGGGCACGGGGACGGCTCGCTCTGTGAACGCTGAGTCCTTCTGATTCAGCCAATCACAGTGGCCCTTTACCATGTGATCAGCTGTGCCCAATGACAGCTGATCACGGATATCAACACAAGCCAGTTAACGGCTTTTCTTTCCTCCTGAGGCAAGAAGGAGGGAGCTGATAAACAGCTTTTGTAAAAAGGACAACGACAATAATAATCAGGGAAATCCTAACAGTGCCCGCCAGTGCTGCCAATCAGTGCCCACCAGTGCTGCCAATCAGTGCCCACCAGTACTGCCTATCAGTGCCCACCAGTGCTGCCAATCAGTACCCACCAGTGCTGCCAATCAGTGCCCATTAGTGCCACCTACGAGCACCCATTAGTGCCACCTAGCAGTGCCTCAGTGCGATTGCTGAGGTCATGAAATCTACTGCCCTATATATTCTTTTACATAATCTATGTATCAGGGCTTTTTTCTACCGGAACGCTGTTCCGGCCCCGATGACAGGCAGCCCTCTCTGCTCTGACCTGTCATGTAACACACATTAGCGCTGTGCACCCCGGGCTGCCGCCTTCAAGTTCTTTGGGTCCAAGCATGGCAACATACAGCTGCCTGTGTCGACTTTGGAGGCAGCTTCCATCCCCGCCTCTTCTCACATTGTAATGGAGTGGAGGAGCCCTGAAACTCTGCCCCAGCTACAGTTCTGACAGCTCCTTGATTATCTGAAAATCCCGCGCATACCAAATGGACTGGAGCAGTGATTGGCGGTGGATGAGATGAGGGAGTTCTGAATGGAAAATGGGGGGGGGGGGGGAGCCCTCCAGAGACTGAGGTCACAGAGAGAGGATAACTGTGAAAGAAGGTAGGGGGGAGTGATTGTGCAGAGAGAACTGTGAAAGTGTGTGGGGGATTTGAGCATGGAGGAGAACAGAGAAAGTGTATGTGTGTGTGGGGGATTTGAGCATGGAGGAGAACAGAGAAAGTGTATGTGTGTGTGGGGGATTTGAGCATGTAGGAGAACAGAGAAAGTGTATGTGTGTGTGGGGGATTTGAGCATGTAGGAGAACAGAGAAAGTGTATGTGTGTGTGGGGGACTTGAGCATGGAGGAGAACAGAGAAAGTGTATGTGTGTGGTGGTGATTTGTGCAGCGAGGGGGGGGGTGGAAATTTGCGCAGAGAGGAGAACTTGGAAGGGAGCTTTGTTGTGCAGGTTGTGCAAAGTGAGAGATGTAGAGGGCAGGTTGTGTAAAATGAGAACTGTTGGGGAGGTTGTGCAGAGGTGAAAGCTGTAGGGGAAATTGGGGGTGCAGAGATGGGTGGCAAAGGTGAAAGCTGTGGATTGGGGTGAGCTTTAGATGGGAGTGCAGAAGGAGAGCAAAGATAATATGGATGGAGGTGCAGAGGTGAATTGTGAACTGGGGGTGTAAGCTGTAGTTAGAGGGGTGCAGAGAAGAGATGTTGATGGGGGGTGCAGAGGTGAGCTGTGGATGAGGGTTGCAGAGGTTGGGTGTGGATGGGGGACACAGAGGTAAGCAAAGAGATAAGCAAAAGGGAGGATTTGATGGTTACTTTTTGGGGGGATACTTGAGGGGGAAGACCAGGGAAATTTGCTGGGAAACAGTAAGACCCCTTTCACACTGGAGCGGTAAAGTGCTAAAACTAGCAGGGCTTTACCACTGTTATAGCGGCGCTTTGGCTCCACTAGTGGGGCGTTTTTAACCCTCCAGAAGGGGTTAAAGATGGGTTAAAAGCGCCCGCTTAGCGCTGCTTTCAAATCGCAATTAAGGCGCTTTGAAAGCGGCACCCACTCTATTCAATGGGCAGGGGCAGTGGAGGAGTGCTGTATACATCGCTAGATGCTGCTTGCAGGACTTTTTTTCCCGTCCTGCAAGCGCACCGCCCCAGTGTGAAAGCCCGAGGGCTGCAGAAGAGGCAGTTTACAGGCGCTGTTTTTACCGCAAAAACACCTGTAAAGCGCCTCAATGTGAAAGTGGTCTAAAGCATACAGACCCCTGCACTCTGTACACGGGGCTTTATGCTCCATATTTCTGAGAACAAGGGACGCTTTGCAATAAATGGAAGTACTATCCCGTTTGCTGATTTTTCTTTCTGCCCCCTGTGCTATATGCACTGCTCACAACTGCACAATACACACTCCTGGGCCTTGTGTGTTATAGAGTCCAGAGTCCTGTACTTTGTGTGTTACACATTCCTGAACCATGTGTGATACACAGTTCTCACTTATTACAGTTATTCAGTGCTGCTGTACTTCTCTCCTCTAAGGAAGGTGTGTCTAGGGGTGAGGTTTGGGTGTGGTTGTGGGCGGGGAGGGGGAGTTCCTGCACCTATTTTCTGAGAAAAAAAGCCCTGCTTTGTATGCATTCTATACTGATAATGCAGACCAGTCAAGATGACATATTCTGTGAGAACTACTGATACGGCAGATATTGGGATAACATTGTAAAAAGTGTGTGCAGCAGAAGAGTGTTCAATAAATGTTTGGATTACTATGTACCCCTATATGTTGGGACAATAGCTCATTAGCACTTGCATGTCAATCCTTTGTGACTATAGGTTATTGATGTCTAGATCAGTGTTTCTCAACTTTTTTCCACTCAGGGCGCCCTTGAAAAGTATTTTCAGTCTCAAAGCACTCCAATCTAAGGCTTGGTTCACTGCGTACACGCTCATTCCTGATATGCAGACAAATTCTCTGCTTTTTAGGGATGCCATTCATTCTTAATGGTACCCCCACATTGGCAAATGCAGGGTGCTTTTGGTGCAACTCTATTTAAAAAATTTCTGCAGGTAGAGAAACCCTTTGAAATGAATAGGCTGCCCTACATGCAGCATGCAGCCACACAGATGTGAACCAAGGGCTTGTTCTCATGTTAGTTTGCGGGGGGGGGTTGATAAACTGATTGTTTTTACCACCACCAACTACTTCCCCTTTAGCTGGGGGTCTACATATGCTGTGGCCACAAACAAATAAATGTACCTACACACGTGTACACACCAGACATCCCAAGTCTCCTGCGTTTGGTTGCGGGCTCCCGGACACCTGCGAGTGCAGGGCGATCTCCCAGCTGGACCTGTCACTCAGCCACAGACAGACAGAGCAGCCCGAGCAGCCAAATGGAGTACGGTTGCTCTGTCTGTGGCTGAGTGACAGGCGGATGTAGGCTGCGAGCTGAGGCAGAGGGGGGACAGTTCATACTACTGCATGGGTACTTTTCTTTTTAGGTCACGTCGGTCCGGCAAATACAGCAGGGAAGGGAAGGAGGAGGTGGGCAGAGGCAGAGAGAAGACTGTGCGCCACCCGTGATCTGCAGGCTGTAGCAATTAAAAGAAAGACTTTCCCTAGTCAAGCGGACTCTTTCTCCACTTTCGGGTGCCAATGTGATCTCCTGTTCTCTTCTATATCAATCCACCGGGCGGACCGGGACTGTCATGTACTTGTCGCATAGGAGATTACTGCGCAGTGGCACACATAAGTGAAGAAAGAGTCCGCTTGACAGGGAAAAGTTTTTTCTTTTCTTTTAATTGCTACAGCCTACAGATCACGGCGCCCAGTCTTTTCTCTGCCTCTGCCCACCCCCCTCCTGCTGGGGAATTCTCTGACTGGGATGACTCCCCAGCACCAGCAGCCAGACCCCCAGGACCAGAAGCCAGACCCCAGGACCAGCAGACAGACCCCAGGACCAGCAGACAGACCCCAGGACCAGCAGACAGACCCCAGCACCAGTAGCCAGACCCCGGCACCAGTAGCTAGACCCCAGCACCAGCGGACAGACCCCAGCACCAGCAGACAGACCACAGGACCAGTAGTCAGACCCAAGCACCAGCAGCCAGACCCCAGCACCAGCAGACAGACCCCAGCACCAGCAGACAGACCCCAGCGCAAGCAGACAGACCCCAGGACCAGCAAACAGACCCCAGGACCAGGAGCCAGACCCCAGCACCAGCAGCCGGACCCTAGCACCGGCAGCCAGACCCCAGCACCAGCAGCCAGACCCCAGCACCAGCAGCCAGACCCCAGCAGCCAGACCCCAGGACCAGCAGCCCGACCCCAGCACCAGCAGCCCGACCCCAGCACCAGCAGCCAGCCCCCAGGACCAGCAGCCCAGCTCCAGCAGCCAAACCCCTGGCCCCAGCAGCCAGACCCTTGGCCCCAGCAACCAGACCCTTGGCTCCAGCAGTCTGACCCCAGGACCAACAGTCCAGCTCCAGCAGCCAGACCACAGGACCAGCAGCCTAGCTCCAGCAGCCAGACCCTTGGCCCCAGCAACCAGACCATTGGCCCCAGCAGCCAGACCTCAGGACCAACAGCCCAGCTCCAGCAGCCAGACCATTGGCCCCAGCAACCGGATCCTTGGCCCCAGCAGCCAGACCCCAGGACCAACAGCCAAGCTCCAGCAGCCAGGCCCCAGCAGCCAGACCCCAGGATCAGCAGCCCAGCTCCAGCTTCCAGACCCTTGGCCCTAGCAGCCAGTCCACAGGCTCCAGCAGCTGTGTGCATTTCATGGGCACTGGTAAGGCTGCATTTAATTGGCACTGATCAGGCTGCATTTAGTTGGAACTGGTAAGGCTTACTTTATTTGGGGGGGGGGGGGGTGGCGGAATGTGTCACCTCCCTGAAATAGGTTTGAAACCTCCCTCTCTGAAATTAGTTTTTGCAAGTTGGAATGTCTGACACACACGCATACAAACACGTACACACACACAAACATGTGCACACACACAGAAACACATACAAACACATGTATACACACACAATCACATGCAAACACATGCACACACACACACAAATATGTTTGCAGTAATGTACTGTAGCACCCTCTACCAATAGGTAGGTGCTAGTAATAGGATTTTTACTAGGAGGCTGTCAGCACAGGCAAATTTAGGCAAGCCTATGCTGCAAGCTATGCCTGTCTGTTTTGATCTGGGAGCTGGGAGTGGTCAGAGTAGCAGTGGGCGTGGTCACCTGTGCTCTAGTTCTGAGGCGCCTCCCCTGCTTCCAGGGATAATGTTCTGGAAGAGGGGCTGGGCCTAGAACTGGAGTGGCAGGCAGCTCATGTGGGAGCCCTGACCAATCCCCATCTGGTATTGGCAGGGGGCGGGCCTCTTATATAAGCTGAGGTAACATGCCACTGGGGGGAGTTGTCGGCTGAGTGAAGTGGGGGATGGCATACTAGACAGCAGCAGGAGGGCACCCCCATCTGGGGGGGTGTACCGATCACATTAGGAGGCCCAGGGAGAGCTGTGAGGGAACTTTGCCACTACACGGTCATTGGCAACGTCTTTATCATCACACGGTGGTTGATAAAGAACTCCTGGATCGGAGGGCCAGGTGAAGCTGTCGGAACATATGGGCCAGTCAAGTTCTCCATCAAGGCTCAGGGCAGAGAGAGGGGTTGGTGAGTGTTACCACAGTGAAGGGCTGGATGTGCCAGGAAGTCTGTGAGGGAACTTTGCTTCAACACGGTCATTAGCAAAGTATTCATCATTTACACGGTGAGTGATGAGGAGTCCTGGATCAGAGGAGAGACTGTGGGGATATGTGTCAAATCGATGTGGTCTGAGGGCACAGGATTTGCAAGCTGGGCTGGCTGGGAACAGTAGTCCACCATCCATCAAATGCCTTTAAACTACTAGGCCTCCAGGGAGAGGGGCTGCAGGCCTCTGGCCTAGTAGCAGCGAACAACCAGAGCTGGCTTAAGGACTTATTCAGAGTAGGTCCTTCTTGTTCATAGAAGATGTGACATTACTTTACTTAAGGATAAGTTTTGTGCAGGAAGAAAGAAGTTCTGGGAACATTACTCTTACACGGTCAAGAGTGATGTCCTCATTCTTTACACGGTAATGGATGGGGAATTCTTGGAAGCAATACTCTGTGAGAGTTGAGCAGAGGAGGAGCAACAGTCTGCATGGTGATGCAGGAGGAAGATCATAGCAATTATAAATGCACATCATCTCTTCTGGCTCCAAATATGTGCTAGTGTGTGAAATCTTTAAAATATGATACCAATTGAACTGTCCTATGGGCATCATCCCCCAATAAAACAAAAACAAAACCAGCAAAAGACTGTTCATTGTCCCTGCAAGTGATGTATGGGAGTCTGGCAGTGGGGTGAATTGGTGGATTGTCTGCTAGTAGTAGGAACTACACCACTACAGTACCTTTACTCAGAGCTGGGTACTGCACTGTAGAGGAAGGCACAGAGCACAGCACACACTCCCCCTTCCTTTGCTTTCAGTTTGCTGAGTGCACTTTGCCGATGTACAGTTCGGCTGGAGATTGGGATATTGATCTCATCTGACAGCTTTTTTGTACCAGGACTTTGCAGCACCCCTAAAAATCACAGGCGGCACCCCAGGGTGCCACAGCATCTTGGTTGAGAAAGGCTGGTCTAGATACAGAGGCCAGATATAGCAGGATCCACAGTGTGGATTAACAATAACTCTCTGACTAGTTTGTGTTCTTATTTAAGGACGTATAAGGTTTTTAATTTATACAAAGTTTTCAGAAAAATGTTGTACACTCACACATGTAAAAAAAAAATGTATTTATTTCTGTTTTAAGATTATTCTTAAAAGTGTTACTGTTTCTGACATCTGCACTATTAAATAGAAGGCACCTCTGATGAACATTGCAGCCACTGAAAGCAGGCTAATGCCCCGTACACACGGTCGGATTTTCCGATGGAAAATGTGTGATAGGACCTTGTTGTCGGAAATTCCGACCGTGTGTGGGCTCCATCGGACATTTTCAATCGGATTTTCCGACACACAAAGTTGGAGAGCAGGAGATAAAATTTTCCGACAACAAAATCCGTTGTCGGAAATTCCGATCGTGTGTACACAAATCCGACGGACAAAGTGTCACGCATGCTCAGAATAAATAAAGAGATGAAAGCCATTGGCCACTGCCCCGTTTATAGTCCCGACGTACGTGTTTTACGTCACCGCGTTCAGAATGATCGGATTTTCCAACAACTTTGTGTGACCGTGTGTATGCAAGACAAGTTTGAGCCAACATCCGTCGGAAAAAATCCTAGGATTTTGTTGTCGGAATGTCCGAACAAAGCCTGACCGTGTGTACGCCCTATTAAGGTTCTCATTTTTGTCTATGGAGCCTTCAACCTGCAACTGATGTCAGAACTGATACAGTGAAGACATGATCACAAACCACTGATTAGTTCACAATTGTCATTAGCAAAGGGTCGACTGTTGGCTCTCATAGAGGAGAATGTTTATTGAACTAGACCTGTACTCAAAAAGTGAAGATTTGCTTTGTTATAGTGAAGCAGAGCACTTATTGGTGTGTGAGTGTGCCTAGGCTCTCCTGTGCTTACAGACTCATTGCTGTATATTTGCAGTGTGAGACTTAGACCCCTTTCACACTGAGGTGCTTTGCAGGCGCTATATCATTAAAAATAGCGCCTGCAAAGCGCTCTGAAACAGCGGCTCCATTCACTCCAGTGTGAAAGCCCGAGGGTTTTCACACTGGAGCGGTGCGCTGGCAGGGCATCAGAAAAAGTCCTGCCAGCAGCTTCTTTGGAGCGCATTAGGAGCAGTGAACTCACTGCTCCTAAAGTGCCCCTGCTCATTGAAAACAATGGTGCATCGCTGCTATACCGCCGGCAAAGCGCCGCCTCAGTGGGGTTTTGCGGACGGATTTATCCCCTGTAAAACCGACCGAATAGCGCCGCTAAAACGACGGTAAAGCGGCTCTAAAAATAGCGCCACTTTACTGCTGACGCCCGAGGTGGCTCAGTGTGAAAGGGGTCTTAAGGCACTACCGCCTCTGACTGTTAGACTCATGAAATTTGCAGTGAGATTTGGTGATAACAATATTGTGCTGATCATTTTTCTCTTTGCTGGGGGCTCTGACATGATGGTCTAAGCTCTGCACCTCTAGCAAGATAGCAGCCTGTGTCTCCAAACAGAGCCAAGCCAGTTGGGAAAAAAGGGATGATGTCTGGTACCCAAAATAACTGATCTCTCCCCTCAATATGCACAGCTGACTCCCCCTCCCCCCTCCTCACCTACCTGCACTGAGAGCTGTGGCCCCCCCTGCTGTCTGTAGCTTAACAGGCAAACTTCCATAGAATTAAAAGGAATGTACTTTAGCAGAATCAAGGTCCAGTTCAAGTCATGAGATGAGATGAGATGACAGTACCCAGGCATAGGCAGCCAAGCACTAGATATGCTGTGGCTGGGCTGCAAACTGCACGGGAGGCCACAGCCATTTAAGGAGGTAAGTATGGACCTGAGAGCCAGTGGGATCCAGCTGTATGGACCTAAGAGCCAGCAGGGTTCAGCTGTGTGAACCTGAGAGCCAGCCGTGTCCAGCTGTATGGACATGAGAGCCAACTGAGTCCAGCTCTATGGACCTGAGAGCCAGCGGAGTCCAGCTGTATGGACCTGAGAGCCAGCGGGGTCCAGCTGTATGGACCTGAGAGCCAGCGGGGTCCAGCTGTATGGACATGAGAGCCAACTGAGTCCAGCTCTATGGACCTGAGAACCAACGGGGTCCAGCTGTATGGACCTGAGAGCCAGCGGGGTCCAACTGTATGGACCTGAGAGCCAGCAGAGTCCAGCTGTATGGACCTGAGAGCCAGCAGGGTCCAGCTGTATGAACCTGAGAGCCAGCGGGGTCCAGCTGTATGGACCTGAGAGCCAGCGGGGTCCAGCTGTATGGACCTGAGAGCCAGCGGGGTCCAGCTGTATGGACATGAGAGCCAGTGGGGTCCAGCTGTATGGACCTGAGAGCCAGCGGGGTCCAGCTGTATGGACCTGAGAGCCAGCGGGGTCCAGCTGTATGGACCTGAGAGCCAGCGGGGTCCAGCTGTATGGACATGAGAGCCAGCGGGGTCCAGCTGTATGGACCTAAGAGCCAGCAGGGTTCAGCTGTGTGAACCTGAGAGCCAGCCGTGTCCAGCTGTATGGACATGAGAGCCAACTGAGTCCAGCTCTATGGACCTGAGAGCCAGCGGAGTCCAGCTGTATGGACCTGAGAGCCAGCGGGGTCCAGCTGTATGAACCTGAGAGCCAGCGGGGTCCAGCTGTATGGACCTGAGAGCCAGCGGGGTCCAGCTGTATGGACATGAGAGCCAGCAGGGTCCAGCTGTATGGACCTGAGAGCCAGCGGGGTCCAGCTGTATGGACCTGAGAGCCAGCGGGGTCCAGCTGTATGGACCTGAAAGCCACCGAGCCATGGAATTGAAGCTTTGGAATTTTTTGTTAAAACCTGAGCGTGTACATTAAAGATACTTCAGCCCTTTGCATTGGAAACACTCAGAGGAGAATTAAAGTACTGACACAAAAATCTTGCACAAGCCCTTCAGGCCCTTTTAACAGTTTGAAAATATGTTTTCTTTTTCTTGACTAGCTACCCTTTTTTATACTTAAAAGTGGAGGGATCTGGCAAGGTTATTGTTTGTGCAGATACTTCATGATTAATGTCAAGTCATGGCTATGCATTTCAAAGGAAAATGTCTAGTGTTTCTGCACATTTTCTCCAGACTCTGTCGCATAAAAAGACTAGAACCCATATTAATAGACATGAAGGGTGAGAATGCTGTATATTTTGCTATGACAGATACATTTAAACTCCTTCATTCGTTTTATCTCATTGGCTTTCAACGCCAGGGGCTGATTATAGGCAGCATGCAGGTCAGAATCAGCCCTGAACTGTTTGACTTTTTGAGTTAATATATTTCTTTATTTACATGCATTATAACACTCTGGAGGAACATGGCTTCAGCTTAGCTGGTACAGCTGCTTGTGCTGCTAAACAGCACACAAACCTCATGTCCACACTCATTATACACATCTAAAACAATTTTCCATTTAGCTATCCATCCTGTGGTTTGTGTAGCTCTATGCAAGACAGAGAAATCAGATTAAATTGCTACTTCCAATCTAGTGGAGACAATCAACCCTTATCTACGATTTGTTGGGAAAATAGGAATTTCTACAGAGCTGCAGCGAAAAGAGCAGTGCTTTATGTAATTAAAAAATCTAAGGACAATGAACAGAGAAGAAGATTGTTAGCATAATTTAATAGAGCTGTATGGAGTGAGTGGCCCAATAAAGATGAAGTAAAACATTGTGCTCTGTGAAATGTCAGTCTGTAAGAGGGTAATCTACAAAATGAGCAGCACAGCACTGATAAGCCTTCTCATTGCCTTATCAGAACCATGATTGAGTAAATTCAACATAAAATGTTTTGAAGATAACAAGGAACATTGACTACCATAATTAAACAGGTTTGGCTGTTGCTTCATTAAACTAGAAATGGACACAATTAGCTAAAAGCATGGCTGAAATGTGTGTATGTGTACTGGCTTACCTGATAAAATATTAATAATTCTGTTGAGTCGGTCTTGTCATTCTCATACACTTCTCACAATGGGGTTGATTTACTAAAGCTGAAGAGTGCCAAATCTGGTGCAGCTCTGAATACAAATTAATCAGCTTTAGTTTTTTTTTTTTGGCAGAGCTTAACTGAACAAGCTGAAGTTAGAATATGATTGGCTACAATAAAGAGCTACACCAGATTTTGCACTCTCCAATTTTAGTAAATCAACCCCAATGTATAGCTAAAAAACTGACACCATTATGCATCTTTGAAGATTTGCCAATACAGGATATCCCCTACCTTGTAGCTGGAGTACTGATTCCGTCTGCTTGATTCATTCTGAATGAGTTAAAAAAATATGTTGCTTTATGTTTTAGATAAGGTTGCACCGATACAGATACTGGTATCGGTATCTGTGCCGATACTAAGCATTTGCACAAGTATTGTGTCGTGGATATACTATACACTATACTCTTGCGCTAATAAGCGTCCTTCCATCATAATGGTATAATGCAGCCTTAAAGCGGGGGTCCACCTATCTATCGTTTTTTTTTTTTGAGTTCATTCACAAACTTTTCTTCTCAGCATTACATACTCACATATTGTGTGTAATATGTTCGCCTGTGTCAGATTTCATCGGAAAGAATAACTTATATTATTCACTGCAGGCGGTTTCCATCTTCATTGTGGGCATTTGAAGCCCACCAGCATTTATTTCCTGGATGCGGTGAATGCTGTGCTCCCAGCATTCACCGCTCGTTCCCGCACATGCTCAGTGGCATCCTGGGAAGCCGGAGACTAGCTCCCAGGAGACTGTGAGGAGTCTGGGAGAGGCTAGAAACACGCCTACTCCCACGGGAGGAGAACCAGAAAGTGCAAAGAAGAATAGAAAAATAAAAGGTAATTACGGCGATTTTAATTTTTTAAATGGCATGTCAGCATCTAGGCAAGGAAGAGAATACATACAGATATTGTTCAAAATTTGGGTGGAACCCTGCTTTAAATAACCCATGTCTCCCCCTTTCCCCAGTAAACAGACATCACCAAAGCTTACGTTCTCAGCTCCATCAGCATGCCTGCCTTGCCGAGCAGTCCACTTGCTTTTATTTACACACAAAGGAAGTCACAAACTGGAGGGTTTGCCTCCAACAGCCAATCGCCTCCTACACAGTATGTGACCTCACAGGAAATTACCAAATAAGGATGTAACGCCGGATGTGAATGACAACACTGGAAATACAACAACCAATACAACAATGACTAGGGGAGTCTTATGGGCGGGGGCAGCGTGTACAATCTCCAGCTCCCTGTCTCTGAACACAGGAAGCCTGAGACTATGAACATTTCCCCCGACCACAACGATTCAAAGAATCCCGTTCTTATCATTTGTTTGTGAATCCTTATTCTGCGCTATTCAGAGAACAAGGCATATATATACTACTGTCTTTGTGGACGAGAGATTATCTGCAGGTGTATACTCATGGGGCCACAAATATGTTGATCAGGCATACAGGGGTGACATGAGCGCACACTCGTTAAACTGATAATGTCTTTCCAGAGCAAACACATCCCCACCAGACGATCGTTCTGTGCATCACACAAGGGCCCTTAGCTGGCGGACATGTTTCCACTCCGCAAACACTTCTCTACATCCTCAAGGAGCTTTTCACTACCAAACGGATCTCAACCAACATCAGTCTGCCCCAGTCAGCTCTTTAGAGCACTAACACTGGGAGACACTTGTGACAATACATATTAAAATACATCTTCATAAAATTTCCACAATAATCTGTACTCGTGCAAATGCTCCAATACCTGAAACCGATACTTCCAGGCTTGGATCTTTCAGCTGTCAGCGGGATTCCCCCACCGACAGCTGAAATGTAAAAAAAAAAAAGCCAGTAATTATCAGTTGTAAAGATAATTTACAACTAGATCATAGATCTTAACAACCGATGACTCATTTAGCTGTCAGTGGGCTTCCCCTGTTGAAAGCTGAAGTGTAAACGAGGTCCTGGCAATTGGAGCTGTCAAAAATTTTTTTTAAAGCAGCCAGTCATTGACACATTCGGGCTTTATCAACAACATTGCTCTGAAACAGAAAGATAAAAAGAAAGATTGTTTCTTTTTGTATCTGTTTATTTATCTACAATTTAAAAGAATTAACCTCCCTCTGCAGATGAAGTCTGCAACCTGTCGTGTAAAAGTATTTTTTATCTATTTTTATTTTTTAATTAAATGTCCCTCTGTTTTAACCCCTTATTAACACTTAATTTACAGTAATCGGCCTTAATTAACTCCTTATTCTCCTTCTCCGTTTAATTATTATTTCGCTGCTGATTTGTTTTTTCATTTCTATTTTATAAACTATTAATAATTTAAACTTTTTTTTTGTTTGCTTTGTTCGTTAGTATTTTTTTACTAGGGCTGTTACTGATTACAATTTTCTTGTTCGATTAATCAATTGTTTTTTAAATCGATTAATCGACTAATTTCGATTACTTATAACACACATACAAATCCTACTACTTTTAGCTGATCTCCTTGCATTGCAACTCTGCATTAGTCAGTGGTAAATGTGGTATACACTATATACAATCACCTGACACTAGTTAGTTTCCACAATCTATGACTTAACACTTTAAAAAAAAAACTTTTTTAAAAAATTTTAAGGAGTCTTTTAATGTTAAATTTGTTTTTAGGATGGACCTACACTTTAACAAGACATTTTCAAACTTGCAGCTCAATTGCTTGCTATCTGGGTAATGCCTCCAATGGGTATGCCAGTCCTGTTGACAACCATCTAAAATGGGAATGCCATTTCACTTCCCGTTGTGTCTCTGGGACAGGAAGTGAAATTAAATCTCCACACTGGGATGCACAAGGCAAAGCCTAAACCGAGAGGTGTTCTCTCTCTGCATGACCTGATCTAAAGCTAAAATACAGATTCAAGCTGTATATATACTTTAAATCACCACGATTCCTCCTCCACAATTAACCTGTGCAGTACAGACAACACACTCACCTTCATAATGCCTTCCAATGCTTGTTTATTCCCAGCAAGGGCCACGTATCATCAGCATGGGGCGTGTCCGGCCAATCACAAAACCGGCTCGCAGCCACAGCTCTGCAATTCGCGGACACGCCCACTCGGTCGAAGCCTTTCAGGCCATGATTGGATCGGTCAGGCGCCTGCTGTATTCCATTAATTTACCATTGTCCAGTCAATGACTGGGGAAGGGGGGAGGAGTCCAGTGACATTGATATCTGTGACGTCACCGGATCCCCGACGGAACTCGCTGAAGACCCGGGAGCCGGCGGAGAGGTGAGTACCGATCGAAAGAATTTTGATCGATCAAAAAAATTAACGATTAATCGAGGAATTAACCGTTAATTTCCACAGCCCTAATTTTTACACCTTTTACATATAGTTACACTTTCACATTGAAAAAAGTACAACATTTAAAAAAAAAATGATTTATTTCATTTGTAAATACCTTTTCAATCCTTTGTACATTTGCTGACAGCTGATGTTTAAACAAAACAGTTGTGGTAGGTATCAGTAGTTGGTATCGGTGTGTACTAAAAAAAACAGTATCGGTATTCGTACTCATTGTAAGAAGAATGGTATCAGTGCATCCTTAGTTTTAGAGCAGCACTAGTTATCAAGTCTCTGGGAATCCCTGCTTTACATAAATCATCAGGGGCCATTGGAAAAAGGTCCCTACATTGATGGTCAGTGGGAAGAATGTCTCCTTACAATGGTGGTCAGAATGATACCTTTATGCTATTTTTCTGAGACTTTCTGCTATTTTTCCCCACCATAAGTTTTGCCAACAAGTTACACAAACTTTGTAAAAACCTTGTAAAAAATTGAAGCCAAACTCCAGCTAATACTTTCTAAGCAGTTAAAGCAATCTTTTTTTCCTTTTGAGGAAAAGGTTTGACATACTGTAAATGAATAACTAACAGCTGACCATTGTAAGCACCCCTGTCAGTGTTAAATGTTTTTTCTCAACCCTTTAACTGATACTTTGACTGGGCAGGGAGCAAGTTTAGAAACAACAGACTTACTGGCTGGATCAACAGGTGGAAATGCATTTTAAAAAGCCTACAAAAAAAAACGAATGCAGCCACCACATTGTTAGAAATGGTAAGCTACAATTTAATACATTTTTGTTTTGGGGTTTAATACTGCTTTAGGTTAGCATAATTTTAAAAAAAATGTTTAACTTTATTTTACATTTTGCCTCTATTTTACTTCTAGTCATTCTTTTTTTTTTTCTTGTGGTTCTCAGAAAAACCTCTGTACCATGTTTCCCCGAAAATAAGACCTAGCATTATTTTCCAGGAGGGCTACAATATAAGCCCTACCCCGAAAGTAAGCCCTAGTTTAAAATGCTTGTAAAAACCTATAATCCACTCTATTACAGTAGTATATAATGCACAATGTCTGTGTTTCTGTAATATAATTGTGCCAAATACCTTCGGTACAGCACCGCTCGGCGCTCAGCTGACCTCCCGCTACTCTCCTCCTCTTCTCTCAGCTGTCAGCGGGGGATCTCGGCCCCCCTCCCGCTGCAGTGCTCGGAGTGGGGAAGAGAGCTCCGGCGGGTCACGGAAAACGAAGGTATTTGGCACAATTATATTACAGAAACATACACATTGTACATTATACACTACTGTAATAGAGTGGATTAGGACTAGGATTTTACAAGCATTTTAACTTGGTTCTCACTGCGGATTCCTGACAGGCAGGGAGGGAGAGGGGGAGAGAAGACAGCACATTACATGGTAAGACCTACCCCAAAAATAAGCCCTACTGTGTCTCTTGTTGCCAAAATTAATATAAGACTCTGGCTTATTTTCGGGGAAACACGGTATGTTCAGGCCTAAAGCCCAAAGACAAAGCTCTAGCGCACTATTAATAAGCCCGCGGTGTAATGTATCTTCCTCCCTGTTGGGAGCTGCATTTCGGCATGCCAGAGCTCTAGCTAGGTCATGCCATATTCACCCCAAGGGGCACATTTTACAGACAGCTGAAGGTATGTGTAGGGACTTTTTAGTGGCTGTTTTTAGAGGGTTATGTTAGTTTAATGTGTTCATGGCCATACCAGGTTCTCTAAGCAGAGCCAAGGTTATATTATTCAACTGATATACAATCGCATTTCCTGATTAACATACTTAGTTTCTTGTTATAGATATAAGTGATTATTAAAACAAATTGTCCTCTGCTCTTCTTGTAGTTACACATATATCCATTAACTACTAATAAGATAATGTGGATGTCTTTCCTGTTTTTCTTTCTGCTTCAGCTGCACTGCCTCATGTGAACTGACTGATGGCCTGAGCAATGACTGATTACTTCCTTGAATGTAATATCCTAATAGGAATACAATAAGACCATGTACAGTCGCCCTACTTTACAAACATTGTTCTTCTCTATTTGACAGCCGAAACATATTTCAGGCAGATGGTGCTATTTAATACTTAAAGCGGGGTTTCCATTTAAAAAAAAAAAAAATTAAAAGTCAGCAGCTACAAATACTGCAGCTGCTGACTTTTAATCGGACACTTACCTGTCCCAGGGGCCCCGCTCGCCCCCCCTCCGCTCGGCGGCGCCGGCATTTCAACTGTGGGCGCCCGGCTGTGGCTTCACATGCGCGAGCCGCGCCACGTGCCGTCACTGGCCCCACAATCATGTGGGACCAGTCCCCAGAGGATTGACAAGAGGGAGGGTGGCGAGGTGATCTCCCTTCCTGCGCCGAGGGAAGTGATGTCAGGAGCCCAGGCACCGAAGGAGGCAGACTACGAGGGACCCCCTAGCAACAGGCATTTAGAGGTGAGTAAAAAAAAAAATTTCTCCAAATGTTTTTTTTTTATTTTTTTTAAGAACATTACTAATTTTTTTTTGGGGGGGGGGAACTCCACCCCCCCCCCAAAAGGGTCTCAGTTCCAGGAGTCAGGTGGGCTCCCATTGGGGTGTCAGGAGAACTCCAATCCATAGGCCAGGGGTGGGCCATGCAGCAGGGTGCTGCAACTAAATGCTAGAGAGCCAAGTATCTGGGAGGGCTGGACAACACAGTTAGATAGGCTGGTGAGAGGTGTACAAATAAAACTTAATTGCGCTAGCAGTGATAATATAATTGAAAAGTGTTTAGGAAACACGATATATGCATGTAAATCCCAATCAAAAAGTAACAGCAAGTGCATAAACCTTATAACAAAAAATAATTATGTGCTAGAAATCGATAATCAGGCATCAACACCACCTATAATCTGTCCATAGTAAAATAATTCAAATAAAAAGAAAAGTCCGTTTAATTTGTCTGGTCACCAAGCCATAAGGACTGAAGGATCAGAGTAGTTCTCTATCGGACGTGCATTGATTGCAGAGAGAGAGTAATAGGTGTGCGCTTACCCCTATTGTTGGACCTCCTCTGTGGCAAGGTCTTATGGGCTTGCAGATTTCACCCTCTGCAGGGACCAAATGTTGGTAATCAGGTCTTGACAGCGTACACCGCAGACTTCAGGATGGTCAGGATAGTCCAACTGCTCCAGCATCAGAGGGGGGACCCAAGAATGGAGAGGCTCATGGGCAAAAAAAACCTTCAAAACACGTGATGGCAAGCACTGCGAGGCCACGCCCTACATGTTTCGTCATACGTGACGTCATCTACGGGGCACGAGGTGTAGCATGGCACTGCAAATGAAGCAGAGTGAGCTCATGAGCCAGATGGCTCAGCATTTTCCAATGTTTGTATTCTGCCAAAGCTGGAGAAGATCCCCTGCTTGGGGATTTTGGACTGTCGTTTTGCTTCCTGCTCTTTTATATAAAATTGGGCTACCAGTCCCTTAAATATAGTTCCTCCTGTCTGCCATGGATTCATTAATCTACTATGCACGAGAGCTAATTAATATATATATATATATATAATATATATATTCATTCATAGAACAACATGTGATTTTCTCTTAATTTGTCAATAAAGGTAGAAAAGATCTAAACCAACCTTTTGACCTTCCTGGGCCTTATTGGAAGAAGAGGAATTGTCTTGGGCCACACACAAATACACTAACAATATGGATAGCTGTCAAGCAAAAAAAGTCGGCACATCATGTTAACAATCACTGATATAGATAATGTACCCATCTGAGTAATAAAACGTTTTTTTGTTTTTTTTTGTAATGTTTTTTATCATAAAAGTAAAAGAGGGTAACATAAAACTAGTGCGATATTGGACCCTGTTTTTGATAAATGAACTCATCAATGTAGTAGCAATTCTCAATGAATTCTCAAGGTGCTCATCAGATATTTTGGTTCTAATTTTGCCCTTTGTGTGCTTTATCCTTGAAAACAGTTGCTCACAAATATAGGCGCTGCCGAAAAACTGATGACATGAATAAGGCATGATTGTGAAGAGTTTGAGATTTTTTTCATTGGGAAGATAAAACTTAGAAAAGTCCATAAAAGAGACTGTCAAATTTTTTTTTGGCTGCCGATATTCACTAAGTACAAATGCATTTTTACGAAAAAATGTCCCCCAAAAAACAACATTTTGAAGTAGGTTTACGATTCATAGCCCTCTTGGGCCGCAGTTTGGACACCCCTGATCTAAACAGAAACACTTTGGATTTCCAGTAGTGAGCTCTTTAGCTCTTTATCAACCTCTAAATTTAAACTATTATGATTTTATTTTGAAAGGTGGTTTAATTACTAATATTCAAATCATCCGATCTTCTAAAAAGAGACATCAATAATTATTTGAAGCTGCTCACAGTGTTTTAAAAGAAAACTGTACTGATAAAAAAAAAGAGGGCTGCCATTGCTGACCTTTTCAATGACTAATGCAAGTCTGGTCTCTATCTCTAAGTCACTGTCCTGGAACAGGCATGCAGATTAAAAAGTCAGAGGAAAGACTGAACTCTTAATCTGCATACTTGACCCAGGTCATGTGTAAGAAAATAATGAAACTAATGGATTAGCACCACACTCAGGCAACTAGCATTTCAGGAGAAGAGGTCAGCAAGGGCAGCCTCCATGATCCTTCTCTACAGGTTTACTCCCAGTCAGTGACAGCCATGCTTAGTCTGTGCCCTTCTCTACATTATAGCACTATGACTCCCAGAGCACTAAGGGGTTGCGGAAAGTGGAAAAATAGTTCTGGTCCCGTAGGATTATCTCACTGGTATTTTTATCTTATAAAATTGATGTTGGTGTAAATTATCTGGTTCCCGGGCAGGCAGCTTCTACACCCCAGAGGATCTCCACAGTCTCCTTGGCTTCTAGTGTAATGTAACAAAAATGGACATTTTTGGTACAGAATTGGAAACGGGTTCATCATTTTTGGAAATGTTTAGTACCTTTTGTGTGCTGAAAAACAGCACTTCCTGTTTCCTCACCTAGAATTATGTAGGGACCCCCACTGCCTCCTGGGATGTCCACGAGGCAGTGTTTTACTAAGGCCCCTTTCACACTGGGGCAGGGGAGGCGTCGGCAGTAAAGCGCCGCTATTGTTACCATCTGTATTGTTACCGTCGGTATTCGCCCGCTAGTGGGGTGGTTTTACACCCCGCTAGCAGCCGAGAAAGGGTTAAAAACCACCGCAAAGCGCCTCTGCAGAGGCGCTTTGCCAACGGTATAGCCGCGCTGTCCCATTGATTTCAATGGGTAGGAGCGAGGAAGGAGCGGTGTATACACTGCCTTCCCCACACCAAAGATCCCATCCTGCCAGCGCACCACTCCAGTGTGAAAGCTCTAGGGGCTTTCACACTGGAGACAAAGCAGCGGCACTTTCGGGTCGGTTTGCAGGCGCTATTATTAGCGCAATAGCGCCTGAAAACCACCCCAGTGTGAAAGGGCCCTAAGGGATGAATCTGCACAGCAAGCTTCTGTTCAAATTTAGACATGACATTGCTGGTATTTGGGAACCAGTAGCATAAATGTGCATACAGGGTGGATTCTCATGCACACATGCCGCAGGTCTGTACAACTTCCCAGATACAATAAACGGTGTGTTCGCACATGCATAGGAATCCCCTGCACATGCACAAATGTGCTGCAAGTCTCTGCCAAGTATTTGGGACATGTGTCTATGTGGCAAATTTGTACATGTGTAGGTTATTTGAAAATGGTGATATGGAAGAAGAGCGGTGAAACGAGATTATTGCCAAGGTGAAATTCCTTTTAGTTCAGTTGCTACATGTAGCTCCTAATGCCCTGTACACATGACCGGTTTTGCCGTCGGAATTCCGATGGAATTCCGCTCAAGCTTACTTGCATACACACGGTCACACCAAATTTCAACCGCCAAGAACGCGGTGACGTACAACACGTACGACGGGACAACCCGTACGACGTCTCGTACTTGCTTCAGAGCATGCATCATTTTTGGTGCATCAGAACAGCATACAGACGAGCGTTTTTTCCGATAGGAATTTGTTCCGTTGGAAAAATATAGAACATGTTCTTTATCCAAGTCCATCTGAATTTTCGACGAAAAAAGTCAGATGGGGCATACACACGGCCGGAATATAGGATGAAAAGCTCCCATCTGAGTTTTTCTGTCGGAAATTCCGCTTGTGTGTACGCGGCATTAATCTTTACTGCTATAGCTATTTAAAAGGGCCTAGCATCGTTTGATTTTTTTTTCTTTTTGATCTTAGCTGCATGCATCTTAAAGAGGAGCTCCGGGCCTTACCACACACCTGTCCACGAATCCAGTGGTGTCCTCACCCGAGATGATTTTTTAATTGGCTGCCATTTTGCCATCTCCACTAAGGCTGCATTTACACCTGAGCGTTTTGTTTTCAGGCAGAAAGTTGCGCGTTTTAACCGCGATTTTGTAGTGATTTTTACCACGATTTTGCCGCGATTTTGTAGAGGTCACCAATGTAAAAAGCAGAAAAACCGCCTGTAATCTGCCCAAAAAGAAGCTCATGTACTTTTTTGAGCTTCAGACGTTTTGCTTCAGGTGCCCAAATGCTCAGATGTGAACAGGTGCCATTGAAATGTTGGGCGTTTTTTACAGGTGTTTTTTTCGGGCGTTTTACAAGCGTTTTACGAGATGAAAATGCTCAAGTGTGACTGCAGCCTTAGGGAAGCTGGCAGTGAAGCCTTGCGGCTTCACAGCTGGCTTCCTACTGTGCATGCGCGAAGCACGCTGCGCTCTGTGAATGGGCCGGATGCCAGGGAAGGAGAAGGGGGCTCGAACTGTCAGAACCGGGTACCCGCTCCCCCCTTCCAAATATGGCAGCGGATGGGGGGGAGAAGGCAGACAAGTAGTGTACCTGTGCAATAGGTATACTGTAGGTAAATTTTACCTCTCACACACATCATAGTATTCCCCCTGGCAATACCATTACCTGCTTTTCTCTCCAGAAGGGGAGCACCATCTTTGCTTAGGCATCATCCAGGGTCAGCATCTCCTTTTTTTGACTAAGGTTGGTCGAATCTCGGCCGGTTCAGCAGGACTCAAACTGTGTATGGACAGGCTGAATGTACCAAGTTGATCGATCAATCAACTTGGGTACAACCAGCCTGCCAGATTTTACTTGTGATTATCATTAGCAGCTGCTAAATCCACTAGCAATAATCACTGTCTTCTCCCAGTGGGGACGGCTTCCCTCGACGCCCCCTCTGGGAGAATACAATGAGGGATTCCCCTGACAGCACTGTCTGTGTTGATGGGGGAATTGTGAAATTTTCTTTCCTGCAACCACAGAAATTTGCACCGTCTCTGGCCTACCTAAGATGCTGGCTCAAAGATGATACAATGATGTAAATCCTGGTGCCTGTGCAGTTCTTATCAGTGTACACACATGACTTATACATTGCAATCTGATCACTTGAAGAGAGAAGACTGAGTTATGACACCATCTCAGCCTAGGCAAAATAAATTTACTAAAGCTAAATGACTGCTTTTTAATTACAAAAGGTACATGATATGACAGAAATGTATTCATGCAGACTTGTATTTTTTATTACTGAGATATCCAATTTAATTTTGAACATACTATGCCTGACTCTTGACCGGGTTCCGTGAATGCAGTAGAAGAGGTTTGGCACAGTGTTATTTTGCACAACACTATAATTACCATCTGCGAAGCAGGAAACACGTTATTATTAATGTATTTTATGTTTATGATTGCTGATAAAAAAAGCTCCAGTAAATCTAGATTGCCAAGTATGCCACAACCTCACTATTCATTTTAGGAATGAGCTAAGGATGGCTGCTTTCTGTCTGTTGCTGTTACAGTGAATGGATGGGTGGCTGCTCATATGTCTATCGGGATTTAAGTGAGAGGATTAGGCTGAACATGTGTTAGACATTCAACTTATTTATATTGAAGTTTATTTTAGAGTGCGACTGTACAGATGGACAGAAATGTTAATCTTGTGTGACACTAGCCAACAAAAATATACATTACTAAAAAAAAAATGTCCTTGTTTGTGCTAAGTTCAAATATAAATTCTCTATATAATTACATTATTAAAAGAAATTCCTCATAGAGGATAAAATACATTATCTTTACCAGCTCTTATAGGGCATACACACGGTCGGACTTTGTTCGGACATTCCGACAACAAAATCCTAGGATTTTTTCCGACGGATGTTGGCTCAAACTTGTTTTGTCTACACACGGTCGCACAAAGTTGTCGGAAAATCCGATCATTCTAAACGCGGTGACGTAAAACACGTACGTCGGGACTATAAACAGGGCAGTGGCCAATAGCTTTCATCTCTTTATTTATTCTGAGCATGCGTGGCACTTTGTCCGTCGGATTTGTGTACACACGATCGGAATTTCCGACAACGGATTTTGTTGTCGGAAAATTTTATCTCCTGCTCTCCAACTTTGTGTGTCGGAAAATCCGATGGAAAATGTCTGATGGAGCCCACACACGGTTGGAATTTCCGACAACACGCTCCGATCGGACATTTTCCATCGGAAAATCCGACCGTGTGTACGGGGCATTACAGTCATTCAGTTAGTTTGTGTCCCAGTAGACCTTGGATAGGTATGTCATCCTCAGATCTAGGAGGTAAATTGAGTAGGAAAACCTTGGAAGGAACTGCGTTCATTTTTCTGTGGGCTGCTCTAAATGGGAAATTTAGAACTGGGTACCATCAAATTATTTAGAGTGCATTCACACCTGCAAATGCACCCTGCCTGCAATTAGATGCGAAAACCCCAGCGGCTGGGGCCAGGGCAGGCTTCCATGCAAGTGCACCTTTATGCCTATCCTCAGTCTAGAAGAGTCAGAACTCACTCTTTGATAATTCTTATTGTAAGCTTTCATTTGTGGCGCCAATTTTCTCTTCCTGTTCATACCTCATTCCCATCAGTACCTTTAGTTTGTTATATATGTAGCACTAACTCACGGTGGAGCTGCTGATTTGTTGCGGGCTGTTTCCGTTACCTTTTTTTGCCTGTGATTTCACCAACACCGGGTCTAGGGTCCAGTTGAGCTTACTACCAGACAATGTAGGCACCAGTCACTTGAATATTTTTTCCAATGCTTTAATGGGATATAACTGGAAGAAGTAGCAGGAAAGAGGTAGAAGAAGAGTTGCAGGGAAGTTCAAATACCTTTTTATGGTGTAGCACTGAATAATTGGAATTTTAGGGATGAATATATTTTCCTTTCAAAGCTAAATCTTTGCCCGCCTGGATAGGTCTCTTTTACCAACCTAGCAGCCGGTACGCATTACGAACAAAAAGTCTCTGCCACAGACTTGATTGAAATAAAACCTGTACGATCCTCTGCCACAGGATGTAGTGGTTTTCGATGAACAGCAAACACAGTACCAGAACCTTTAAGCCGACCCGGCAGTACTTGTGCGCTAGAGTAGTTTAGGATACGTTCTCCAATCGAGTCACCAGGCCCTTCTCAAGACCAGCCTTGCATGGTCCCTTCCAAGATGGGTCCTCCCTTGGATCTTCCCGATTGTCTGGCTTCTTCCCGCAGGACAGACAGCACAGGACCATCCCAACGATAGCAGGTCCCAGACAGGCTTCTGGGTCCACCCGCACGGCTGCAGCTCCGCAACCCTCCAGGCCGGAGGGCTACGAGATAACACTCACTGACACATACCTCTAGGCCAGGAGGGCCACGAGGCAAAAAGCTTCCAGAAACATGGCGTCTCCCCATAAATACCCTCTCCCAGAATGCAACTTGGAGAACCACCTCCGCCGAGTTATCTCCGGGACAGAAGAGCACTCATTCACTTTAGCATGTTGCCTTTCCAACACCGACCCATGGTGACAACGACACCCACAGGCACAGTGTGAAACTACAACACAGCCAAACTGGAACAGAGGCCAAATCTGACAATAAACTAAATCTGAACTATGTACAAAACATTTGACCCACTAAATTTACCTATAAGCGGTAGATTGAAAAATCTACCAGCGCTACATATATTTTCGCTTTTTATCTTTTCAATTTTTTCACCAGTTTAAAAAGTTGCTGAAAGAAGGCAGCTAGCAGCACCCTGTAAAAGAAGGTCAATACTCAGGGGTCTTTTTTATATAAAAAAAATAGCTGTGCAAATGTCCCAGCATTTGTACAAATGTCATAAATAACCCCAGTAATGTTTGTAATTTTTGTGAAATGTACAGTAATCCCTCGGATTGCAAGTAAGGCCTCTTTCACACGGACGATCCGTATGTCCGTTTTTCATCCTTCCGTTTTCGGATGAAAAACGGACATACAGTCATCCCTTTGGAGCGTCGGATGTCAGCGGTGACATGTCCGCTGACATCCGACCCGCTCCGATCCGAAAAGTGTAACGGAGGAAAAACCTACTTTTCCATCCGTTTTTCGGATCGGATCGGATGACAACGGACACTACTGACCGTCATCATCCGATCCCCCATAGGGGAGAGCGGCGCTCTGACAGGTCCGTCGCTGCACAGTGTGCAGCGATGCACCTGTCATCTTCCTGCTCAGCGGGGATCGGCAGAGCGATCCCCGCTGAGCCAGCGGATGTTCACGGGGCGGATCATGACTGATCTGCCCCGTGTGAAAGAGGCCTAAGGCGGTTTATGAGTGTTTTGCAATACAAGCTATTATTTTTTTTAATTCTGACTTAGTTTGCAAGCAGGATTCAAGCCTCTGGGGTGTGCAGTACCCCATTTGGCCAGAGGTGCGGGTGCGCCAGTGACACTTGGAGCTGCTCGGAAACACTCCGTTCCCGAGTATCTCCGAGCCTCTCTGAGTGTTTCTGAGTGCATCCGAGTGGCTCCGAGCGGTCTCCGAGTGTTTCCGAGTCTGTCTGGTGCCACCTCCACACCTCTGGCCACATGCGGCACTGCATACACTAGCAGTGCCACTGGAATGATTTATCTGATATTCCATTGACTCCTATGGGGAAACTCGCTTTGATATAAGTGCTTTGGATTACAAGCATTCTTCTGGAACAAATTATGCTTGTAATCCAAGGCACCACTGTAATTTCCTATGTATTTCCTATGATCAACAGCTTCATCTAGTGGCCATAATTTTCCTGATTGCAGTATTTCAGAAAAATACAGCATTAGGGCCACTAGATCATGGTAACAATCATAGGAAATACATAGAAAATTACATTTCACTCATCTTTTATGATTATAAATCTCTGATAAACAGACCCCTTATTGTCCTCCAGGCAGTAACTCCAAACTTTGCTCGTTTCAGGGTCATGGCCACCGTTTGCATCCAAAATTTACTGGTGTGCCATCACAAGAAAGATTCTCCTATTTGTTGGCAGGATCAGCACACATCCTGAAGCCAATGGTAGGGGAAATAAACATTGCTTACAGACAATGAAGGCCAAAGGTATACTTCTTTCTTGTAAGAAAGCTAGTCCTTATGATTGCCTAATGCCTATTGATTTTTTTTTTTTTACTAAAGGAACAATTGCCCAGTACTGTAAATCAGTAAATACCCTCTTCTCCCTGTGCAAGAAAGATGAAAGGATAATGAGTCATCACAGAGCAAAATACATGTTTATTTTTTTACAACAATTAAAGCTGAAATCCAACAAAAATGTTTTCTATTATAATTTTGAATAAACCTGGTAAGAGTAGATATTTCTGGTAAAGTAGAACTAAAGGCAAAGGGTATGTTTTGTTTTGTTTTGTCACTGTTTCCCATTAGAGAGATTTCCCTTTACTGCCTGTTACAAACCCAAAACAGGAAGTGAAAGAAAATTCCTCCAAAGTGCCCCTAATTGTCATCAGAACTAGTTTCACCATTGGAAGACTTTCCCACTTTTTCTGTTCTTGGGACAACCCAAAATATGGGTATTTATTTCATTTTCTGTGATTATGGTTGTCACTTGGATAGAAAGATATAACAATAAATATAACCAGTAGGGGTTATAACCCTTTCCCATCATATGGAAAGTCTGCCCGGTGGGGATACAACAAATGAAAACCTCCACCAGACGACCAAACATGCAGGCTTGCCAAATGAATATGACTCCCTTATAACAGAGAAGTCATAAAAGACAAGCCAAGCTGCTCCTCAGAGTAAATGCATAGCTCAGTTGCTCATATACCACCAACTCCAGCCACCAGCCACATATACTCAAAAAGAGAAACAAGAGAAGACCCATGTAGCATAAAATCCAGCGACACCTTTTATTCACATATAAATAACACTTAGAAAGATCACAGGATAATTGCACATTAAAAAATCAACTCCAGCCAGCATACAAAGAAATTCCCGGGTCACTTCCGGTTGTGCGATGACATCAGCACGTAGCTCCACCCTACACATTTTGTCATATGTGACGTCTTCCAGGAAAATTTCTATTGTTTTGAATGGATTTGGGCTTTAATAAACTGCTCTGCAAACTCTACAGAAAGCTAGAATTACAGTAAATGCAATCCAACTACTTAACCATTCCTCAGTACAGTATGATTAATAGGTTCACTGAGCTCCTGTTATAGTATAAACTGAATAGTATATATAGTATAGTATAGTACACTATATATAGTATATATAGTATAAAATATCAGGTAATGACCCTATCTTCCCTGCAGAATATCACATTTGCTTCAGATTCAGATATTAGCAGCCCATAAAGAAAATGTGTTTTCAATAACTTGGGAGCAGAAGCAGGCTGGATTCGGCAGTGAAAGTTGTTCAAATTGTTATAATACATGCAGTACACCTGATTTTCTTTTAACAAAGAACTTTACTTTGAAAAACTTCACTTTATAAGAAAGAAAATCAAATGCAAAGGAAAGAGAACTTAATGCCAACTTTCATCTGGACAAGTAGGCAAATAAAAGACCCGCATTGTGCTGCAGCTTCCTTTCTGCTTTTACCAAGAAGAGGATTAAAGCAGAATACAATGTGAAGTGATAGACGTCCACACATTTCTACCTTTATTTTTTCTCTTTGCTATCATTACTATTGTTTAGACTTCTGCAACAATGTCTCTAGAAGATAAAAGGACGATCTGTACCATAGTCACCATTTCTTCATTTCTTTTTGTATTCAATTCATGTGATGCTCTTTTCTGCTTTTTCTTGTATCGCTATTTAGACTAAACAATAAGGTCTGGGACATGAGATTTGCAAGTCATGTACAGGGAAATTTGGATCTAAACGTGATCACAGGCTCACTTCACTGTTCTTAAATTGGGCCTTTACCCTCTCCTAAAAGTTGCTATTGTTTTTCTATTTCATCCCCCCCCCCCCCTTTTTACATGTTTGAATGCTAAAAAAAAAATTTATGAGGGGGCGGGGGCTCATTGTCTTTTCTGTGGGTCCCTGTCCCACACTTCCTGCTTTATCACCTAAGCAAGAATGACATAACGCCTGCAACCCAAAGTCTCCAGGGATGCCGACATCACACATGCCAGGGAGCTTTTTATCTCATTCTGCTACAGACTTAAAGAACCCTGAGGAGACAGTTGGCCTCCTGGTGACGTCACATAAGAACATGGTGGCACAGGACCTGCAGTGCTGATATGTAGCAGATGCTTAAAGCAGACAGTGCTGAATTTGCTCGAGGGGTATGTGCATAACCCAGCAGTACAACAGGTAAGATTTGAAGGCTCAGATGTTGGTTCACAGGTTGAGAAAGGGATTAACATGAGCCTAGAGAGAGGGGGTGCCACAGAAGGACAAGAAACTGGCAGTCATGTTCTCCCAGCTGCAGCATACGGCCAAGTTTGCTCCAGTGACGAGGAGGGAGGGGATGATGAGTTCACTGACTGTACTTGGGTGCCTGAGAGAAGAGGGGAGGAGGAGGAGACACAACTCCAAAGAGGCAGGATATCCTCTAGGGGACAGCTTAAGGGCAGCCACCCTATTGCATCACACCGCAGAGTTCTTAGGTGCAGGGCGCTGCTGACTCCCCGCTGACGTTTAAAAGTTCCTTGGTGTGGGCCTTTTTGGTGTGGGTCTTTTTTGACACGTGTGCAGCAGATCGCACCATTGCTGTTTGCAACCTATGTCTGAAGCGCATTAAGCGTGGCCAGAACAGCAGCCGCTTGGGCACCACATGCTTTACCAGACATATGACGACCTGACAGCTCTTGAAAGACCCACATCATAGAAAAAGGCAGACTTGCTCCTCATCTGGGATCACCAGCCCTACTATACCTCCAGTCCTCTCAAAAACCTGCACTGAGAGGAATGAAGGTATAGCAGGAATAGGAATAGCAATAGGTGTCCCAAGTACTTGCAGCCAATCTGCTAGCAGTACACCACCAATTGATTTTAGCAGGCATCCCGGTTCTCTACGTGTGGAAGGTAATGTTTTGGCCTAGTTGGACAGGGCGGTCAGCAGTAAGGTTCATTTTACCGCTGACTCATGGTCCAGCAGGCATGGGCAGGGACATTAACTTTCCTTCACGGTGCACTGGGTAACTGTGCTGGCAGCTGGGAAGGATGCTGGATAGGGTTCAGTGTTGTTGGAGCTTGTTCCACCACCACGCCTCCAAAATGCTAGTGGTGATTCTGCTACAGCTCCTCTCTCCTCCACCCACTCCTCTTCTTCTTCCTCTATGGCCTCTTCTGCACATTTGTCCTCTGAACCAGCAGTGCTCCGTAAGCGTTCAAGGGGCTACGCGAGCAGTCAGGCTAAAAGATGCCATGCGGTGCTTGAGTTGGCCTGCCTAGGGGATAGGAGCCACACTGGGACAGAGATTCTGTCAGCTCTGCAGGGGCAGCTCAGAGGTGGTTGACATCACGCCAGCTTCAGCCAGGAATGGTTGTATGTGACAATGGCACCAACCTTCTCTCTGCCCTCCGACAGGGACACTTGACCCATGTTCCATGTTTGGCACATGTCCTGAATTTGGTGGTGCAGCTGTTCTTGACCAGGTACCCAGGCTTACAAGATCTCCTGAGGCAGGCCAGAAAAGTCTGTGGTCATTTCTGTCGTTCATACAATGCCAGTGCTCGGCTGGCTGACATTTAAAGGGAATGCAGCCTGCCCACCAACTGCCTTATTTGTGACATGCCCACCAGGTGGAACTCAATGTTGGCAATGCTGTAGCGGCTGCACACACAGCAGAGGGCCATCAATGAGTACCTGTGCGAGTATGGCACCAGGACAGGGTCAGGGGAGCTTGGCTTTTTTTCGCCACTCCAGTGGCTACTGATCAAAGATGCATGCACTGTCCTGTCACCATTTGAGGAGGCCACAAGGATGGTGATCAGTGACAATGCATGCATTAGTGACACTGACCCTCTAGTCTTCTTGTTGGAGCACACGCTTCGTTGAAATCATGAACAGGGCACTTGAGGCAGAACAGCGGGAGGAAGAGGAGGACTTCCTTTCCTCTCAAGGTGACTTTATCCAGATAGCATTCCTGCGGGCCCACCAAACACACAGGAAGAAGAGGAGGAGGTGGAATAGGAGGATTGTGTCAGCATGGATGCAGAGGATAACACTCAGCAGCAGTCTTCAAGGGATGGTTTTCAGTCCCCAAAAACCCAAGGAGTTGTACGTGGCTGGGAGGAGGTAGTTACGGATAATGTGACCTTTAGTGACCCAGAGGACTCAGAATCAAATGCCTCTGCAAACTTCCGCTGCATGGCCTCATTGATTCTGCAAAGCCTGTGAAAGAACCCTAGGATTTGTGGTATCAAGGAGAGGGATCATTACTGGCTGGCAACCCTTCTTGATCCACGTTACAAGGGTAAAGTTGTAGAAATCATCCTGCCTTCACAGAGGGAGCAGAGGATTAAACATCTTCAGGAGACCTTAATGAAAGGTTTGTGTAACACATTTCCAGGCCCTGGGAGGTTACCATTTCCTGGTGCTGGACAACGTGTACCTGAGGCTTCGTTCAGTCAGAGGAAGAGCGGTGGAGAAAGTGGCCGGCTGACCGATGCCTTTAAACAATTTCTCAGTCCTCAGCGCCAAGGTCTGATCAGTTCAAGCAACCATCGACAGTGTCTACATTATATGGTGCAGGTGCAGGAATATCTAGGGGCAAGAGCAGACTTGGAGACCTTTCCAACAGAGCATCCACTGGGTTACTGGGTCTTGAGGATGGACCACTGGCCAGAACTTGCTTAATAAGCAATTATGCTACTGGCCTGTCCTGTATCCAGCGTGCTTTCTGAATGCACATTCAGTGCTGCTGGAGGGTTTGTAACGGATCAAAGAGTGCGCCTGTTCACAGACTACGTTGATAGGCTCACATTCATAAAAATGAATCAGACTTGGATCAGCAGCTATCAAGCACCTGATGCTGATGTAACTGATTGAATTTTCTATGGATCTGGGATCCCTTGAAGACTGCTGACTATCCTATTCCCCCTCAATCTTGATGATGCGCTAGCTTCCAACAATATTTGTGGTTTAGGGCACTACCACCACCACCCAAGGCCCAATTTTTCTGCCCCTGTTTACCAGGGGCATATAATTACAATTTTAGATATAATATTTAACAGCAGGGCACTTTCCTGTGCCCAACAAGGCTAACTGTGAGGGGTTACAGTGTTCTGGTGCCACCAAAACCAAAAGCCCAATTTTTCTGCCCCGTTTAATATGGCCATGCAATTATAATTTTTGATATAATATTTAACAGCAGGGCCCGTTCCTGTGCCCAACAAGAGTATCTGTGAGGGGTTACAGTGTTCTGGCACCACCAACACCTAAGGCCCAATTTTTCTGCAGAGTATATAGGGCAGGCCATATAGTATATATACTGCTGTTCAGAGTATATATGGCCTGGGGGACCCCCACGCCATTTTTTAAAAATTTTGGTGCAGGGTTCTCCTTAATATCCATACCAGACCTGAAGGGCCTGGTGTGGATTTTGGGGGGGACATCCACGCCATTTTTTTTAATGCTATTTTTGGTGCGGGGTTCCCCTTAATATTCATACCAGACCCAAAGGGCCTAGTAATGGGGGGGGGGACTCACGTCGTCTTTTTTAATGATTTTTATTTGTATTGCCGGGATCCGACAATACATTACAGCCGCAAGCAGTTTTAAATGACATTTTTTCCTTTAGAACTGTAATTTTGCTGTGGCACTGTTATACACATGGGAAAGATGCACTAATTTACAGGCAGACTAAGGAAACACCCCCAGGCAAGATATTTAAAGGAATATTTCATTTTTATTGTTTTACTTTAAGCATTAATAAAATCACTGCTCCTGAAAAAACTGCAGTATTTAAAACTTTTTTTGCATTGATACATGTCCCCTGGGGCAGGACTTGAGTCCTCAAACACTTTTTATGGCAATAACTTGCATATAAGCCTTTAAAATGAGCACTTTTGATTTTAACATTCGCGTCCCATAGACTTTAGCGGTGTTCGCATGTTCACACAAATTTATTGCCTGTTCGCATGTTCTGCTGCAAACCAAACGGGAGGGTGTTCGGCTCATCCCTACTCACCAGAGGACGCCGTGAGACTTACCTACAAATGGAGCGCTAGAGGGCTGGGCTGTCACAGCTCCCCTGATACCCAGCGGCTTCCGTGTTAACCCTTCTCTCCGGGTTCCAAATCTCTAGCCTCCTGATTGGCCGGGATGAGAAACCGGAAACTGGAAGTGACAGGATAGCGAATATTGATTTGCTAAAATCAAAAGTGGGAGGGTTTGGGGCGCAGTCCTCTGCGCCTTGAGAAACCTAAAACATGCAAATTAGAGCCTCAGGCTCAAATCACATGCTTCACAAGAATTGACGGAACTAATAGACACCCATTAGTCAGGCGCCCTGCACATGATTTATTTTTAAATAAATAAACTTTAAGATGTTAAAAAATGTTAGTCATATTATTATTTATTTAAAAATAAATCGTTCTATGATTAGCTTTCATATTTGGCAAACTAACTTTGGGAACTTTGTGGGGGTGCCCTACCCCTTATGGACCATAAATTATATGACACACTGTGCAGCACTAATATGCATGAAATAAAATAAAACAAGTGCTAATACAAATATTTATCCAATAAAAAACTATATATAGCAATATATAAAATGTGACATCCTATAAATATATATAATAAATAAAGTGCTCGTGCTCCGTAAGTCATACTCAGTCATTGATAAGGTATTAAACCAAACTGCAAAAGTCCATAATAACATCAACCATGTGATAATTGTGTCTTCATGCGGTGTGCACACAACCCCCACCAGGTGTACCCTCACCTTAGGGGCTTAAGAGACAAGCCTGTAATTGATAGTAATAGCCTGCAGAGATCCTCCTTTGTCCTATGCATGTTTATGGAACACTGATATGGAACACAGGCCCCTTGCTCCTCCCGGTAATAGCCCAGCTCAAAAGTCACTATTTATTCCTGATATGTTCAAAGACTCTCCTCATATACATCACATGCGGAAAATGACAGAGGCATGCAATAGCATGATAACATTTTAAAAAGGTTTAATTTCAAACAGAACTCCATATACATACAACTCACATTTCAAATAAATAAAAATCGCTTTTAAAGTGCTATAGTATAGGGGTGATAGAGTCACCTGTGGTCCGGTTCTGTAGCCCCGGTTTCACGGCGTTCCCCCTGTCCTGTTCCTGCTCTGCAACACTTCCTGGTACCTCTCACATCAGCCGATCAAGCTCCTCCTACTGATTTTGTCACAATCTCATGACCCATGATAAATACCCCTTTTCCTGATAAAGTATTCAAGAAAATCATATTGTTTTTTTTGTAAATTCCCAATACATGTATTTTCTGTTAAAAATAAATGGTAGATTTTGTATTTGACCTGGTACCAACCTCTTACCTTAGCCTAAGACTTGGAGAAGCACTAAGGGCCAATTGGGTTTGGTACAGTGCAAATGAACTGCCAGAGAACATTCTGACAGGAGGAGTAAGCAGAGGGATGACTCATCACTAGGGATGGGCAAACGGTTCGGCCCAAGCATAAGTTCGGGCCGAACTTTCGTTGTTCAGACGTTCAGAGAACAGCTGAACAAACGGGATGTTTGACCGTTTGTTCGGCCCCCCGAACCGACCACAATGCATTATGGCGTTGAACAGTGCATTGCAAGCCCTGATTGGCTGAATCAGTGAGAGCTTCAACCAATCAGGGTACAGAGCACTGTCAGAGTCATGATTGGACACCGTCATCATGACTTTATCCAATCATCATGGCTCATTCCCGCCCCACAGTATAAAAGTATTCTTTCAATGGCAGCCATTTTCAGTGTGATTTTGGTGTGGAGAGAGATAGAACTGGGCTCTGTTCAGTGCTATTAGTTAGTGTGCTTTACTGTGCTATTTTGCTTCAATTGTCAGTGTAGAATATTAGTTTAGTGTCAGTCTAGGGATAGTGTGAGTGTAGTGAGGAGGACCATCATTCAGCTTTTCATAGTGTGCAGCTAGAGTAGGGACAGCTCAGATAGTTCCCAGTGTAGTGTAGTGAGACCGTGTCAGTAATCTTGACATTAGTATATAGCTAGAGTAGGGACAGTTTAGCTTCAGTGTAGTGACGGTTGAACACCATCTATTTGATTGTGTTTACTGCCAGTTTAACGCCATATCGTATTGCCTTCATTACTGCCAGTTTAACGCCACATTGTTTTGCGTGTGTTACTGCTAGTTTAACGCCATATTGTATTGCGTGCATTACTGCCAGTTTAACTCCATATAGTTTTGCGCGCGTTACTGCTAGTTTAATGCCATAACATTTTGCGTGCATTACTGCCAGTTTAATGCCATATGGTTTTGCATGCATTACTGCCTGTTTAACGCCATATAGTTTTGCATGCGTTACTGCCAGTTTAACACCATATAGTTCTGTGTGCGTTACTACAAGTTTAACGCCATATAGTTTTGTGCATTACTGCCAGTTTAACGCCATTTACTTCTGTGTGCGTTACTGCCAGTTTAACGCCATATAGTTCTGTGCATCACTGTACGTTTGGCGCATTATATTGTAATATATTATATTGTATCCGTGGAGTGTGCCTGTGTAGTGTGACTACTCAAATTAATAGGGCACAAAACACCTCTTTACATTGATTGAAGTGCATCTACGTACAGATTTCGACTTCTCCTTTACATTTGCTTATAAGCACCCCCCCTCCCAATAATGTCTGGGAGAACAACAAGGAGAGGCAGACATTCCCTTACCACTGTAAGGGGGCCAGCAACAAATGTGTCCACAGGCAAAGGTGGACGTGGTGGTCAGTCCTCAGGCAGGGCATCATTTCCTCTGTTTAGTGAGTTTGCCCAGGCTATCCAGCCACAGCATGCAGAGTAGGTGGTGGACTGGCTTACTAAACCTTCCTCATCCTCCTCATCCTCTGTCACACAAGCAGAGACAAGCGTGCAGTCCCCTGCAGTTGCCAGAGTGGATAAACCTGCCTCTTTGTCCACATCTATTCCTGCCCTAGCCCTAACATCAGCCATTGAGGAGACAGCTGAGTTATTTGACCACAGAGTCAGCCACTTGCTCCTTGATGATGCCCAGCCATTACTGGATTCAGATGCTGGTTCTGAGGTTGAGGATGACAGGAACATGAGCCTAGAGAGAGGGAGGAACACTGGTAGACAAATTGGCATTCATGTTCCCCAAGCCGCAGGGTATTGCCAAGTTGTCTCCAGTGGTAATGATGAAGATGGAAGAGATAGAGATGATGATGAGGTCACTGATGCGACTTGGGTGCCAGATAGAGCAGAGGAGGAAACTGAAGGGGAGGTGGCACAACCTCAAGGAGGTCGGAATCAAGAAAGAGTAGAGAGCAGCCACCCTATTCCATCACATTCTGCAGCTGTTATCTCCCAGCCCACTCCCCACAGCTCAGCTGTCTGGGCCTTTTTCAGCACATCTGCAGCAGATCGCACTGTTGCTATCTGCAAACTGTGTCACAGGCACATCAAACATGGCAAAAACACCAACCATTTGGGTACCACATGCCTAACAAGGCATTTAACGTCCAACCACTCAGCCCATTGGCAAGAGCACCTAAAAGCCACACAAAAGAGGCACAAATCTGTCCCTCCTCCTCCTTACCCACTTCAGTCTGCCCCTGCGATACCGGGTCATTACCTTTCAGCAGCCTCAACTGACAGGGATGATGGTATAGCACAGGGTGTCCCAGGTCCTAGCAGCTCACCTACCAGAAGCACACCACCAGCTGTAGACTGTAGCCGGCAAATTTCTCTGCCCCATCTTCTGCAGCAGAAAAAAAATACAGTCCCTGCCACCCCCAGGGGTGCGAACTGAACAGGGGTCTGTTCGGCCCATCCCTACTCATGACTGTGCTGCTGCTGTGCCCCCACTGCCTCATCACAGACTGTAGTCAAAAGGTTACCTAGCTGTGTTGCTTAACTGCAGTGGAGAAAAGCCAGATTGCCAGTCTGCTTTGCTGTCCGGTAGGGCTGTATAAATCTCAGGACTGGATAGAAAAAAAATACAAAACTTTTTACAGGTAAATATAGTTGCATTACATTCATTTCAGAGGTATAATAATCTATTTGCCTGAAGTTCAGCTCTAAGCCTATGGCTTTGTTTTACAGTGAGTATTTGTATAATGACAGTAGCAAAGTAGAAAATTAGTATAGGAGCCCTATCAGAAAAAGATAATTCTTTTCTTTACGTGGTTTGCTGCATACCAATGTTATGGATTTGCTTTTCTCTAGATACAAAGAAGATGATTTATTAAAGCATTAAATAATTTTGGCTTGAACATAGTTGGGCACTTGAAGTGTGAACACAACATATTCACCCTATTCACTATGCTAAGTGAATATCCACTTTGCAAGGGGCATTGTCAAAGATGACAAACGCAGTGGTCGCATGATTAAGGACTCTGCTACCTAACGTTTGCATATTGGCCTATAGTCTTAAGCCCTGTATACACAGGCCGAATGTCGGGAGACAATGGCCGACTCACAAAAAACATCCAACATTCGGCCTGTGTATATGTCGAACGTGCATGCTGAAAAAACAGCATCTGACCAACTCCTGATCAGCACTCTCAGTCAATGGCACAGAGCACTGATCAGAATGTTCTGGTGGGGGGGGCACACAACAGCTCAGGAGGGGAGATCACTGGACTAACCTTGCATGGTTAGTATAGCAGCTCCGACCCGCTGGGTTACACAAAAAAAATGATAGTGTATACCCGACTTTAGGCAGTTAAAACCAACCCAAACCCACCTCAGACTTTCTCTACCACACTGGGGTGGTGAATAGAGTTAAGTATTCCATTAAGTAGCACCAAGTGAGGGGGATTTGTCTGCTGGAAGTGGGAAGAACACCTCAAGAAGGGCAGTAACTACAGGAGAGTTTAAAGTCAACAAGTGTAGGCTCCAAAGTTTGATGACATTCCTTGCAAGGAAGGATGCCCCTCTAATAGCTTGACATTTTCCCCTGCTTTTTATATTTTTTTCAAAATCTGCCTATTCGCATCCACCATCATTTGCAAGAATGGCCCTGCTTATATACTTATGGCTCTGAACCCCAGCCCAAGTACGCCATGATACATTAGTTAAATGGAAAATTGAGGGTGGAACAGGACTACTTTGTGGTTCATTCACAATCAGTCTAAACTATGGGTGAGCATTAAATGGCACTCTCACCATTGTCCTTAATGTCCCTACCATGGGTTTGCCCAACTCAATTCCCATCCTCACAACTGCTTTCTTCCTTAGTTTCCCTCCTATACATTTGGGACTCTGAAATTAGTAAATACAACATTTCCATGCATATTGGCTACTCATGCCAATTCTTGGTAACCTTTAGTAGCCCAGACTCGAAGGCCTGCATTACAAAAGTTTCTTACAATGGAGGGAATCTAAACCCTCTCCAATTAAACAGGCAGTAGTCCAAACTGGGCTAAAATCCCTTACAGAGATTCTAACCCTTAAAGTGGTTGTAAAGTCAGAAGGTTTTTTACCTTAATGCATTAAGATAAAAAAACTGTGTGCAGCAGCAGCTTACCTTATTACTTCCCTGAGCCCTATCTCTCTCCAGCAATGTCCATGAGTGCCTCAGACCCTCCTTCAGATTGGCTGAGACAATCATAGTCAGTTAGCCAATCCGGAGAAAGAGGGGGTGGGGCCGAACCAGGGCTCAGTGTCTGAATGGACACAGAGAGCTGTGACACGACTCGGGTGCCTCATAGCAAGCTGCTTGCTGTGGAGGCACTCGGCAGGAGGGAGGGGCCAGGAGAGTCAAAGAGGGACCCAAGAAGAGGAGGATCTGGGCTGCCCTGTGCAAAACCACTGCACAGGGCAGGTAAGTATGACATGTTTGTTATTTTTAGAGAAAAAAAGGCAGGACTTTATAATCACTTTAATGCTAAATGACAGAGAAGATGGTTTCGCTATCTGCAGCTCAAGTACTTTCATACCCAGCTCGTAGGAGTATGGTGACTCCATGGGGACCCTAAACCTATGAAATACATCTTTCCTGTTTACTTTCAAAACAAGAATAGCCACTGAAACTCAAGAAAGGGACTTTAAACTCCTGATCAGATGGTACAGAAGGCCGATCATACTGCACAAAATTAATCCCGGACTGGTGTTGGAGATGTGTAAAATTAGTGGCACCCTTCTACACATATGGTGGACTTGTTATCATCCCCGGTCTTTATGGAAATCCATATTTCAGCCTTGCCAGCTGATTACTGGATGAACCTGGACAAAAAACCCAGAGGTAGCACTTTTTTTTAATAATAGCTGGGTCAATTGGAAAGATTAAAAAAGGACTACTCTGCTTCCTCCTATCCGCATGTTATGCATTGATTTCCAGACACTGGAAAATAATTAAAATTCCCACCATCAGGGAGTGGGTAGTGGAGCTCATCCATATCAGGAGGATGGAAGAGTTGATTGCTTGCCTCTATCAACGCTATCCAATGTTTCTGGCACTGTGGTACACTTGGCTCGATTTTTCAACTTCTACCAGACTCCAGCCCTTCCTTTGACCACTGCATGAGATTTTTGTCTGCTATTTCAGTTGGAGTGGATGACTCTCCAGCCAGCTGCACTTTTGTGTATTTATTTATTTTATTTTATTTTATTTATTTTACCCTCTGCCTTATCTTCTTTTCATTGTGGCTATTTTGCTTACTGATTTCCTTTCTTGTGAATGTACTAGTAACTGGTCATCATGGGGTTGATTTACTGAAACTGGAGAGTGCAAAATATGGAGCAACTATGCATAGAAACCAATCAGTTCCATTTTTTTATTTTTATTTGTCCAAGATTATTGAACAAGCTAAAGTTAGAAGCTGATTGGCTACCGTGCAGAGCTGCACCAGATTTTGCACTCTCCAGTTTTAGTTAATCAACCCCCCTGAGTCCTGGCATTATTTTGTCCCTTGCTTTGAATTTTTAAGGGACACAACAGTTACTTAACATTTCATTGGGTGTGAGGTTGATAAAGAAAAGAAGTGTCCTTGGTTCTGTGTTTGTAGAACTTATGGGGCCTTGATGCATTGCTTTCGGAATGTATTGTATAATGTTTGCTGTACATGTGTTCATGCTTTCTGTCTGTAATGAAAGCCTTTGAAACCTAATAAACTCTATTCTTAAAAAAATAAATAAATACATTGTCACCCAAGCAAAAATTGAGGGGAAATCCAATGGGGAAAAATGTTCCAATGACAAATGTGTAAGATTTAAATTACCCTTACTCTAGGGATATTTCCTTTCATTTTATGTTGTATCTTAATACCAGGAAGTGAAATCTCCCCAGTTTGGAACAAAAAATAACCTAACAAGGGTTTTAACGCTTCTTTAGTCTATCCAAGAATAGTAAACTTTTAAAAAAAATAGAGTTTTGGCTATAAGTACCCCTTAAGCAAAAACTTTTTTTTTTGAGGAGTGTGGAGAATAGGGCGCTCTGGATAACCAGGAGGCTTTAGCAAACGTAATAAATGCACCACAGTAGGACTTCAAAAGAGAGAAGCACACTCTATAGGAAAAACAAAGCAGAGAAGAAGGTGCTTCTAAGTGCAGTAATAAAACACATTAATGACAAGGAAGGGTTAAAAACACTTACAGGATGGAAGAGAAAAACAGGCATATCAATGAATCCATAACGTCCAGCAGAATGCCTCTTGGGAGAAAAGACAGCTGCAGGTGAAAGTTCCAGCCGACCATCAGTGGAAAACACTGTCTCTGATCCAAGATGAAAAGCTGTGCTGTCAGGGCCAGCATGACATACAGGCAATCGGGAGTGACGTCAGAGTGGGTGGGGCATGTTTCGGAGCATGCCCTGTTGCTCCTTGTTCAAAGAAGACACAGAGTTTCCCAACACTGGTTGGCTAGAACTTCCACCTGCAGCTGTCTTTCCTCCCAGGAGGCATCCTGCTGGACGTTATGGATTCATTGATATGTCTGTTTTTTACTTCCATCCTGTAAGTGTTTTTAACCCTTCTTTGTCATTAAAGTGTTTCATTACTGCACTTAGAAGAGCCTTCTTCTCTGCTTTTAAAAACGTTTTTTTGACACAGAGAAAGATGACTCTAAAAACCTCTGTCTCTATTGTCTATGTTTGTCCTGCACAGTCTTTTAAATTTATTGTGATTTGAGTGGCAGTGCACTAAGGGCGATGTTGGTGTACTCTAATACTTTGTCTGAGAGAGTAAAACCGTACAGGTTATGGAGAATCAAAAAGCCCTTCAACTGAATCAGTGCATAGCACAATAAAGCCTTCTTGGAACAAAAGGTATTTGTGTATCTCATTTCATCACATATCCCAAAAATAGGATGATTATTTCTCATTTCAGGGCAGTGGGCAATGCCATGCAAATGGTTTCTTTATGCTCCATAAGCTAGATGCAAATCCAGAATAACTGGTCTATAGTGTAAATATAGCCTAATATTATATAGCCATTTATTTCAAACAGCTTTAGGATTTTGCTTGATTCATTATTGGTAAAAATGCATCAGCCAATCTCTACTACTGGTACTAGAGCAACATCATTTGGCAACTTCTTACTTGGGTACCACGAAAGCAAAAAAAAAAAAAAAATTGTACCACTCTGCATCTGGAGCCATCTTCTCTTCCACCATTGATTCAACTATTGTTACCATCAATGCTCTCACTTTAAAATTCTAAATAAACTCCTCTCTACGTATTAATGATTTATTAATATCTCCAGTCCTTTACCTCTGACACATCCCACTGCTCCAGTCAATGTAACCCCTCTTATAGGGGTGTTAACTGCAATTCAGGAGTTGATAGTCAACTATGCTAAAAGTGGTTGTAAAGTAAAGTCATGGAACTTGAGCAAAGCACATATATATTTAGTGTTTACTTATCTCTCTCCAAAGCTCTAAGTGTCGTTTCTCTCTGGTGCTTCATTCCTCTGTTATCAGCATGAGTCACTTCTGAGAAGTTTTCCGGACACATGAGATAAATTTGTGTTGGGGGGGGAGAGCTCAGCAGACAGCTTGTATATTCTACATACATTTCTGTTGTGTGTAGAGGGGGTGTGTTCCTTTGCTCCAATCAGCTCTCACACACTGTAACTGCAGTCTCTCCACCCCCTCCTCTGTGCTCCTGACAGATGAAGAAAGATTTTTAACACGATCTGCCTTTTGAAAGGGTATAAACAAGATAAGTTTACAGATACAGTGCCTTGAAAAAGTATTCGTACCCCTTGAAATTTTCCAAATTTTGTCATGTTGCAACCAAAAATGTAAATGTATTCTATTGGGATTTTATGTAATAAATCAACACAAAGTGACACATAATTGTGAGATAAAAATAAAATGATAAATGGTTTTCAAACTTTTTTACAAATAAATATTTGAAAAGTGTGGCATGCATTTGTATTCAGCTTCCCTGAGTCAATACTTTGTAGAACCACCTTTCGCTGCAATTACAGCTGCAAGTCTTTTTGGGTATGTCTTTACCAGCTTTGCATCTAGAGGGTGAACTTTTTGCCCATTCTTCTTTGCAAAATAGCTCGAGCTCTGTCAGATTGGATGGAGAGCGTCTGTGAACAGCAATTTTCAAGTCTTGCCACAAATTCTAAATTGGATTTATGTCTGGACTTTGACTGGGCCATTAAAATGCATGAATATTCTTTGATTTATACCATTCCATTGTAGCTCTGGCTGTATGTTTACACTCACAGACATGTGAGCTTCTGCTCCCTGGATCACTCTGATTCATCATTAGAACTGTCAGATGTGGCTGGTGTTGGCTCTTCACTTTCATCACGAGCCTCTGTGTCATCTATTTTTTCCAAAGAAGATTCTAGTATCGTGCCATCAAAAAACTCCTCTGTGACCCAGGATTCCAGAGACAGAAAAGGAAAACAAGGAGGGGGACCCGTGGTTCCAAAGACAAACAGAACAAGTTACCCACGGAAAGCACGGAACAAGTAATACAAGGACAGGTAGATAATGAGACAACTTGCAATGTCATTAATGTTGTTAATTTATCGGACAGTCCACTTACCCCCTCTGAGGTTTCTCTGCTTTCCAAAGGACTTTCTTTTGCCCCCACTTTTCATTTTGATGCCTTTTCTACCATTCAAGACGTTAACAGGTTTGTTCGCAATATTTTGTTAAAAAAACACTTTTCCACCTCCACTGATACACCTGTGCCTGCCCCCCTTGAGGTTCATGACGGCATAGACTCTCTGGCCAATTTTGATTTTCAAAATCTCAAGGCTAAATCTATATAGTAGAGAGCCTGCAGTCTGAATCCTCTGGGGGGATGTAGGGCATATCCAAAGATAATACCTATACTGGTGATAAAAATTTTTTATCCTGTACATTCCAGAGGGAACGCAGTAGATATCTTTCAACAGGTTGTGGAGAAGGAACTCCTGTCTTTGAAAGAAACGATTGACAGTACTGCATCTCGAACGTTTAACAACATCAGTACGTCTGAAAGACAGGCTCTTGCAGATCTTAAAAATCGAAAGGATATTGTAATTCGAGAGGCAGACAAAGGGCGCTATAGTGGTACTTAATGACAGTGATTACATAATTGAAGCCTTGCGGCAACTTAATGATTCTTCAACGTACCGCCCCCTTAAGTCTGATCCCACTCCAGTTTTCAAGAGTAAACTCAAACATCTCTTGGACACAGGTGTGGAAATGGGAGTACTGACAAAAAAGTTCGCAGAGCACCTTTTAGTTGAACATCCAGTTGTCCCTGTGTTCCATCATCTCCCCAAGATACACAAACCTGAGAGACCTGTAAAAGGTCGTCCAATAGTAGCAGGCATCGGTTCACTCCTAGAGAGATTAGGTGAATGGGTAGACCAGTATTTGCAACCTTTAGTGACAAGACTGCCGGGCTGTACAAAAGACACAGCATCAATCCTAAAGTATATAAATGAAGTACAATGGGCAGAACATTTTTTGTGGGTTACTTTAGACGTTAAGTGTCTCTATTCATGCATACCACATCATCTTGCTCTAGATGCACTACAATATCACTTGTCCAAATATAGCTTTTATGATCCTCAGCTCAAAGAATTCATCATTATGGCTGTTACATACAACACATATACTTCTTCTTTCACAATTCCTTCTATGCACAATGCTGTGGAGCCTCCATGGGAGCAAAATTTTCTCCATCATTAGCTAATTTATACATGGGATGGTGGGAAGAATGTTTTCTTTTTTCACATCTCAATATCTATGCACCGCACATCCATTGGTATGGGCGATATATAGACGATCTAATCTTAATTTGGAACCACACTGATTCCTCTTTAACTTCTTTTGTTTCGTACCTTAACAATAACAGCCTTAATCTTGAATTCTCTTATGTGAGCAATAAGATCATGATTGATTTTCTAGATATCACACTCAGGGGTGACCCCAGCACTGGTCTTATAAATACTGGAACCTTCCGCAAACCTACTGCCAGAAATTCTTTGCTTCTGGCCTCCAGCTGCCATCCAACCCATACTATTTGTTCCATCCAGGTGGATGAGTTTATTAGAGCTAAGCGCAACTGCTCCACCCCGGAAAGTTTTCAGCTAGAATGTTCTAACATCTCAAAACGATTAAGCGATAGAGGCTATCAGAAGTGGAATATTAATAGAGCCATTTCCATAGCCTCAGAGAAAGACAGGTACAATCTATTGCACAACAGAGAGAAATCCCCTTGCTCTTCAAAATATACACAACACAAAAATCAAAAGAACAAGGACAAGAGTTCCCTTACCTTTGTCACCACTTTCTCCAGAGAGTTTAATCAGATCAAACAGATTGTAAAAAAACATCTTCCCATTCTTTATGGTGACAAGGACCTAATAGATGTGCTTTCTAAAGGGTGTAATTTCTCTTGTCGTTGTGCCCCAACTTTAGGTAGCTCTTTGTCACCCAGTCTACATCAAACCACCACTATTCCCAAAACGTGGCTCAGTACTAATGGCTCGTATAGTTGTGGTTTAAATACTTGTAGGTATTGTAACAAACATAACAAGAATCACAAGTCTATCACCTCGTACCATAATAATAAGGTATTTCCTATTAAGGATTTTATAAATTGTAGTACTCAATATGTAGTCTACGTGATAGAATGTGATGTTTGAAAAATAACAATATGTAGGATGCACCACTAGGCCCCTTCGCACACGGATTAGCAAACATTATAACGGAGCAGCATATAGTAATGAGAGAAGGTTATCCAATGTATCTAAACAATTTAAATTTATACATGATGGCAACATGGATTCCTTCTCTTTCTCTGCAGTTCAAAAAATCTAAATGTCGGTACGTGGAGGAGACAAGCACAGAAGGCTACTGGAACAGGAAGTTAAGTGGATTTTCCTGTTCGGGACACACATCCCCACAGGCATGAACCACAGATGGGATGTGGATCTATTTCTCAAATGACATCATCCTATCCCATCTTCAGTTTTACTGTCACCTGCTTCAGTATTTGTCTTTTTGTCCCAATATGTTCCTTCTGTGCTTGTTTTCTGCCCTCTAGGGAAAAGGAGAGGGGAAAGAGAAGGGAAGGGAAAGAGGAAGGAGGGAAAGGAAGCCATTAATTGAATCCCCCTCCTTTTTTTTGATCCTGCTACAAATTGCATCCCTTTTTTTTCATCAATTGTATCTTTTTTCTTTGCTCCTGCTATAAACTGAATCCCTCTTTTCTGATTCTGTCACAAATTTCATCCCCCCTTTTTTTTATTTTTTTAATCCTGCCATTATTGCATCCCTCTTTTTTCATGAATTGTATCTCTGTTTTTCGATCCTGCCATAAATTCAATCCCCCTCTTGTTTGATCCTTCCATTTATTGCATCCCTCTTCTTTGATCCTGCCATAAATTCCATTCTTCTTTTTTCATTAATTGTATCTTTTTTGATCCTGCCATAGATTCAATCCCCTTTTTTGTGATCCTGCCATAAATTTAATCCCCCTCTTTTTTGATCCCACCATAAATTGAATCCCCCCTCCCTTTTTTTTCTTTCTTTTGATCCTGCCATTAATCTTGACTTTAGATTTTGTTGCTACCACAAAGTATTTTATTTGAACATTGTGAACATTTCCCTTCTTTTAAGGAATATATTTCTCCCTTGGAGTAATAAGGTCCTAATATCTCATGTAGCATTTTTTCTACACACTTCTTTTTGGCTCAACAAAATTATTTTTTATATTGCCTTTCTTTCCTCTCCCTCTTCTCATGCTGGTTAAAAACAGGTGTAGTCACTAACCACTTGAATAATTGGTGGTATCAATCAAATATGTTAATTTTCTGTGTCACTAACCTGATAGGCCAATTTTGCAGAGATGGAGTTTGCATGTGTGTATGTGAGTATATATATATTTTGCCATATCTGTTTCAAACTAGCTACGACTAAGGCTATTGCCAAAATGCGTCAGCTTTATTGTTTTATTGTCACTTTGTTGTAGCAATAAACAACACTTTAAGGATTACAGTTTTGCCGACTCTCCTTATTACTGTATGTTTAGGGTTGTTGTCCTGCTGGAAGGTGAACCTCCACCACGGTCTCAAGTCTTTTGCAGACTCTAACAGGTTTTCTTCTAAGATTGCCCTGTATTTGTCTCCATCTATTTTCCCATCAACTCTGACCAGCTTCCCTGTCCCTGCTGAAGAAAAGCATCGCCACAACAGGATGCTACCACCACCATGTTTCACAGTGGGGATGGTGTGTTCGGTGTGATGTGCAGTGTTAGTTTTTTGCCACACATATCGTTTTGCTTTTAGGTCAAAAAGTTCAATTTGGTCTCATCTGACCAGAGCACCTTCTTCCACATGTTTGCTGTGTCCCTCACATTCGTTTCTCGCAAACTGCAAACGGGACTTCTTATGGCTTTCTTTCAACAATGGCTATCTTCTTGCCACTCTCCATAAAGGCCAGATTTATAAAGTGCTCGACTGATAGTTGTCCTGTGGACAGATTCTCCCACCTGAGCTGTGGATCTCTGCAGCTCCTGCAGAGTTACCAGGGGCCTCTTGGTTGCCTCTCTGATTAATGCTCTCCTTGCCCGGCCTGTCAGTTTAGGTGGACGGCCATGTTTTGATAGGTTTGCAGTTGTGCCATACTCTTTCTATTTTTGGATGATGGATTGAACAGTGCTCCATGAGACGTTCAAATCTTGGGATATTTTTTTTATATTCTAACCCTGCTTTAAACCTCTCCACAACTCTTGACCTGTCTGGTGTGTTCCTTGGCCTTTATTATGCTGTTTGTTCACTAAGGTTCTCTAACAAACCTCAGAGGGGTTCACAGAATAGCTGTATTTATGCTAAGATTAAATTATACACAGGCGGACTATTTACCAATTAGGTGACTTCTGAAGGCAATTGGTTCCACTTGATTTTAGTAGGGGTATCAGAGTAAAGAGGGCTGAATACAAATGCATGCCACACTTTTCAGATATTTATTTGTAAAAAAAAAATTGAAAAACATTTATCATTTTCCTTCCACTTCACAATTATGTGTCACTTTGTGTTGGTTTATCACATAAAATCCCAATAAAATACATTTACGTTTTTGTTTGTAACATGACAACATGTGGAAAATTTCAAGGGGTATGAATATTTTTTCAAGGCACTGTATACAAGTAAAATGTATGTAGGTGCATTTGTTTAATCTTTGTGTATCATCTGAGGCTGTTAACTTCACTGGGTAAACAACCACATTAGGCAATTGTTTTGGTTCTGCCCAAGTAGGAATCTTTCCTGCTTCATCCTAGTGTCATCTTTGGTAATAGGGCTGCCTTTGTCTGACCAGGGTCTAGAGCTCCCAGTGATGTGTCCCCTGGGGGCTCCATCCAAGTTGTGATAGAAAAACGCTATGGGTTTGGGACCCCACTGTTTTTGACTGGAACAAGGACACATTTTACATGCTTTACTTGCACACACTTCCTAGGCAGGCCTTCTCTGAGGTAATTTTTATACCAGTCGGGAAGGCCTGTCATGTGTAGAGCACCTTTTTTATTAAACTATTTTTGCACAAGCAAAAATGTGTGTGTTTATTTAATTTTTTTACTCCACGGAGATGTAGGGTGCAGGTTTGTCAGGGTCTGCCGTGATGATGGGGTGAAAATCTGTGGCCTTCACTGTTTTTTTTCTTCTCCCCTACTCAGCCCCTACTTATTAAGTGGTAGACTGAATTCAGCTGGCTCTTAAGGATTGGAGTCTGCTAGGTGGACTAGAGTGCCTTACCCCTATCCGTTGGGGGGGTGGGAGGGGGATTAGGATCAAGTCTCTTCCTCTTTGAAGGTTGGACAAAAGATCAGTTACTTATATGGAAGCATTTCAATGATTTACACCTTCCATTGTTGTAAGGTAGGTACCTTAGCTTGGACCCACACCTCAGCTGTGAGCTTCTTGGCAGTTAAAAATACATCATGCAAAAATATGCACAGATAAAGATTTAATTCTGAAGGTTCAGGAAAGACCCAGTAGGCATACCCAAGGATCTAATTGTGCCGAGAAACCCATGACATCATGCCAAAAAGTGCTTCCAGTGAGATTGTGTCTTTGAGCAGGGACAGAACAGGTGGAAGAGGAAACCAGGGGCCTCTTGGCACTTAGGGCATAATGGGTTAAAAGATAGTTATTTTCTGCTTACTGAATTGGTGTTAAATAGGTAGGATGAAGTATAGATGGGTAAGCTTATCAGTAAGTTTCAGGGAAACTAAACAGTGTCTGGTTAGTACCACTTTCCAGGTCCAGTCATCAATAAAAACCCAATCAGCCTCCCACAAAAATATTTTATGACAAGTCTGGGCTCATGCCTGAAAGGGTCCTGAAAGGTTGCATAGAATTCCAAAATCATTTGTTTGTGAGAAACTCTAACCATAGCAGCAGCCAAACAATTATCTAAATCACAGGTAACATGGGTTCAAAGTGCCTGGTGACCGCATGTCTAAGCTGAAGGTATTGGTAAAGCCAGTTAAGAACATGTGCACATTTCTATTTCAATAAACACATCAGGGAATACAACATACATTGCCAGTAGGGAATGAAAGCATCCAAAGAAAGGCAATAGAGTCTACATTTCTTCCAATCCTTTTCCCAACCTGCATCTTTGACTTGAAGCAATGCGCACAGGGAGATCATTGCTGCATTCAGATCAATACTCTCCATGTGAGCGTATGCCTCTAGGTCGAAACACAGGATTATCTTGCCAGGTAGTGACACAGCAGTAAAATTTTAGTTTAACTGTGGTTTCTTTTTGCAAGGCCTCTGTTTAAATGGTGTGTCTCATCCCAAAAGTCATTTGACAATAATGAAGAACTACAATAAAAAGCCCTCCTGTATTGTTGTTTTTCATTATTATCAAGTGGCTTTTGTAAGTCGTTATTCTGATTGATTTAGTTTGTTTTAAAGAATTGCATGTGTTTTAAGCTTGTTAAGTGGCAGTGCTTGCATCGTTTTAGTATATTGCTATAGTCTGGAAGGCTGTGTTTCAGATTAACTAACATTGATTTTTGCTTTTCTCTTCTGACTTCTCATGTTTTTGAGACAGTTTAATTCTATCCTTAGGCTTTTCAAAGAATTGATGCTTTCTGTATGGGTATCATATTATGTTGTTTGCGTCTAAAAGCATCTTATCTTCAGAAAGAGTTGTAGTAATAGTTTAGGTTGTGTAAATCTAAAGGAATTGGATCTCCCAGTGTTTTGTAGTACAAGATATGATCAGAGCCATCCACAGGAGGATTGATCAAGCACATGTTCCTCTCATCTTTTAATATATGTGGTGGTGAAGGTTGAGCTTTAGGACCAGACTAGTGGCTCATGAGATGTCATGTCTCTTGTTAGTTGTTGGCAATCACCTAGCCTTGTGTTAGAAATGACTATACACAGCATCCAACAAAACTATTTTCTGGAAAAAAATTTCATGTAGTGACACATTTATGTAGTACATTTAATACACTTTTATGTGTTTTTTTTTAAACATTTTTAAACATTGTGCATCACAAAGGCAAATTCAGGATTATTAGCTCTATTTTTTTTTTCATTATTTTAAAGCAGAACAGCAGTGCAGGCACATCTAAAAAAACATACATTAATGCAACTTTGTATTAGTTAAAGAGGAGTTCCAGTGTCCTGTGAAAAAAATAAAAGTCAGCAGCTACAAAATTTTAGCTGCTGACTTTAAAAAAACAGCCACTCACCTGTCCCAGGATCCAGCGGTGAGCTCACTCCACTCAGTCTCATCTGCTGTCTTCGGTCCCCGGCATCTTCACTGTGGGCGAGGTGTGCTGCGCATCATTAGTGGTGGATACAGTGGACACTGACAGGTCCCAGAAGACTGCAGGGGGAGGAAGGAGAACTTCTGTTTCCAAGCGCCGAGACGCTAAGCAGTTATCTGTCAAAATTAGGTACCTACTCCCCCCCTCCCCCACTCCTCAAAAGTGCCAAATGTTCAAGAGGAGCGGGGAACGAGTCCAAAAAGTGGAACTTCCCCTTTTGGGTGAAGCTCCGCTTTAATATTATTTTAATACAACTTGTGTAGGTATCTGCATCTTGCCATCCCTTGTACAGCAGCATTCAGATTAGGAGAAAGAGAGGCTGGACTAGGGGTCAGTCAGGTTTGCCTCCTGCAAATTTTCTGATAAGGAACGTGCTGATAGAAAGAGAGAGAAGAGTGAACATAGGGATGATCTCATTAGCCTACTGCTCCTTTTTTGTTACCCAATTAGTAGCCTAGGGATGAGATGGTGACACCATTGGATTAAATAAAGATCTATCACTATAATTTTTATTTTACAGTTTTGTCCCATATGGATCATAGTACATGTAGTATTTCAGCCAGCTATACATGGATTGAATTCAGAGACCAGATGAATTTCAATCTATGTATTGTATGTACGTATAAGTAATAGTCTCACCAGAAGCGAAGAAACTGGCAACGGCCCTGGGACCATACTCAGCTGAAACAGGATGGATCATTTCAGGCATGGGGGCTCCAAGATGCGCCATGCTGTCCTCTAGGTAGCAGTATTTCAACACAACGGCCCAAGATGACGACACGTCCGACCCCGCGTCTTCCTCTGCAGAGCGGTATCTCCTCCCCCTGCCAAGGGATTGGTCCATACATTTTCTGGAAACTTCAGGCTCTTTCTCTTTGTGGCGCCAAAACTTTAATGGAGTCCATTTTAACCCCTGCAGCACTAGCGTAAAGTGACAAAAGATCAGGCTGACACTCCCCCATGAGCAATGAGACATATTGGTTCTTCTCCACATTGTTGGAATTGAGAAAAAAAAGGGTGGGGGGTTTCACTGCACTGTCCCGGTCCCATGTGGTGGTCTTTTCCAGTTTCAATTCCTTTCCATTCACCTCATGTCAGCCCTTTGGCTGTCATCCTCCTCCTAGCTTCCCCAATCTGGGTCTCCTCATCTATCCTCCACATACCCTCTCTGCACATAGTCTCAGCACATAGTCTCACCATGCTTCATTTTTCATTCCTACCCTCACCTAGGTTGCCTTGTGTTCCACTGCCTGCTCTGGTTGACGCTTGTTGGGGGGCTTCAGGCGAGATGTCCGTCGCAGCTCCCGGTTGGGAGCACTTGTTCGGACAGCTCATGGTACCCGGCATCACACAGCCAACACACAAACCTCAGTAAGTTTTTAAACCTTGGGTTAGGGGTTTGTTACCCTATTATTGCTTAATTATGGTTTATTGGTCTATCCAACATTATTTTGGTGCATTACATAAGAGTCTTGTTTGCCATATATGTGATACTGCTTGTTTGATGCCACTTATACTGTATTATCATTTGATAGCACTACGGATGAATCCTGTTCTGCTATATACGTGACACTGCATTTATCATGTCATTTATACTGTATTATCATTGTACCATTATCATATGTTATACCTGCTTTACTTAATTGTATTGTGTGGCAAATTAATTAAAAATTACAAACACACAACAAGACTCTACAATGTCCACCTTTTATTTTTTGGCTACCACGTGCCTCATTTAAATTCCCACCCCCTTGCTCCCCCCCCCCCCCTTTTTTCTAAATGTATGACAGGGATGGAAATATGTGACCTTACCAGGCCACATTTTCATTTAAAGTCCCAAGGGATGGAACAGCTGGCCTTACCAGGACACAGGTTCATTTAAAGTCCCTTAAACCCCCACTTTTTAATTCAACATTGTTGGAATGCACAATAACACAGTCTATACGCAGTAAAGATGTTACTTGCCAACTTCCCATGGAGCCAGATAAAATCCCAATGTAGCTGTAGCCGGTTGCTAGGGGCGACTGCTGCAGGAATAACGCCTTGGCCCCACGTTGGGCGCCAAATGTAGCAAGGTTCTGGGGCCCCAGAGGCCTAATGGTGACCTCAAGGTTTAGGAAGAGCTGACATCCTTCTTTGTAGAGTGGGTTACCAGGCATGGTGGGTGTGATGCAAGAAGAATGGTGGGCACCAGTCACTTTTTGAATGTGAACAAGAGATTTATTGTCTCTTAACAGAACTGTGGGAGAGAGGGTTAGGGCCAGGACACCCTTGAATAGATGCAATGATAATTGACAGACTCCGAGACTTCTATAGGTAGACAGCTATACAGTAGAATGCCTGCAGCCAGATAACACTTCTGTATAGGTAGGACCACTGTCTCCTATGGTAACTAATCTTGCAACAGTCACTAAAGGTAGTTGTACATAACTCTTGGTAACACAGAACAGTCCTTGACTTATCTCACAGTATCCCACTATAGATCTTCACTCACTGAGCGCTCAGTCTCTCACTAGACTTCCAGATCCCAGTCGTCACTGGATCCCCCTGAGCTCTTCCCGCTGTATACTCCTCAAGCCTCACTCCCGCTATCCTGCTGGGTCCCTGGCTTGGCACTTGCTGATGCTTTCCCACTTCTTCACCGTCCCCAGCTGGTGAGAAGACTGCTCAGGTACTTGCTTCAGCTTACTGACAGTAGTCTCCGGTAATAAGGTGGATGGTCCCTTAGTGGCGACAGCTTCCCCTCTACCTCTGACCACAACTGGTTCCCCCTCCAGCTGAACCTTCGCAACTCGGTTGGATCCCAATCCTGCAGTCCCAAACCTACGCTGCTTTTCCTGCTCCTGGATAGGCCTCAGGCAGCCTAGTAGCCAGGTTTCCCCGGTATAAGCCTTACGCTTCCGGCCTAGCAACCCGGGGCGACATAACACACGTCCACCCAGACAGCCGTCCAGGTGGCACAGAACCCTGATCACTTGAGTCCACCCAAATAAATAGGCTCTCCCAGCAGGCCAAGGGGCTTAAGAAACCCCCACCAATTCCCTGAGACACCCCATGCATTCATAATCTGACCTTGCTAAGCCCCTGTCATTCTAATGTCACCAGCCACAACGCCACCTAGTTACAGAAGAGAAAAGGTGCAGCAATTCCAAAATTTAGGGAGGAATCAGTGCATCTTCTATCAATTAACCAGGATAATTACCACCTGGCAAACTAAATTTGTTAGCAACCCTGCCTAAACACCAGGGTGCTACACTATATAGAGACATCATTGCTGGTAGTCATCTTGCTGACACTTGTAGTGCCACGGAGATAAGAGATAAGGTTATCCATTTCTGGGACACTGTATACAGACATCATTGTCCTCTCACCTTGCTGAGGAAGATACTGCCTGTTTCACTTGATAGGTTGGGCCAGTTGTGTTGTTTTTGGCCCTGCTGTCCAGGAGTTTAAGTGCACCAACAAAAGTGGCTAGCTGAAGACACCAAATCCTATCTTTCCTTTAACCTCCCTGGCGGTATTCCCGAGTGTGGCTCGGGGTGAATTTTCAGTACCAAAAGCAGTAACCCTGAGCCACACTCGGGATTGCATCACAGGATCCAGGCAAAGTTACTTACCTTGTCCCCAGAATCCTGCGATGTCCTCCCGCTGTGTGTGTGAGCCGTGACCTCCGCCAGATCTATTACAGTGCCGTGCTCCGTTCCCTGCAAGCGTTGTGACGCATGGGGACAGAGCACGGTGCCAAATTCAAAAAATGAAAAACACATTACACATACAGTACACTGTAATCTTACAGATTACATTACTGTATCACATTATTTCACATCCCTTTTGTCTCTAGTGGTTTGTCCAGTGCCCTGGATGCAGTTTTATATTATAAATATTGTTCTTTCTGCCTGGAAACTGGAGATTGTTCATAGCAACCAAAAAGTGTCCCTTTACATCGAAAGCAGTTTTAGACCAGCTAGAAAACAGCGATAATAAATTAGAATCACTTGCAGAATTGAGCGATAGTGATTTGTGGGGAAATTCATCATCAAACATTGAAAGTAATGACAGCGACAATTCTGCAACTGAGCAAATTTCTGTGTTTTTGATTTGATTACATTATTGAATAATTTTTATTATTATTTTATTATTATTTGTTATATTTATTTATAGCTATTTATTATATTATAATTTATGATTTCATGTTTCAAACTTTATCATACCCGGGCTGTATACTAGACTCCTGTTTGGACAGTTTTAATTGTGTTATTCCTAAGAATTACAGGCCTACAATATAAAACACCAAATTTCCATGCAAAACATTGTACCGCTTCCAGCATCAAAAAATCTGACATAATCATACTGCCAGGGAGATTAAAAGGACTGAAGCTACTAGTGCTATAGGGATCCACACACACATATTCAGGGCTCTGCATATGCATTGGGTGAATGGGACAGTTTAGCTAGAAAGTTAAGCCATTACTTGTTGACTTGAATAAGTGTTTAAAGTTGGGCCTGTGGTATCAGGGGACAGGAGAGAGACGCCTGACACAAAGGGAGTCATTCCTCTGCTCTCCCCCTGTCTGGACTCACAGAGCCAACCTGAGTAAAGGTAACCAATCTGATTTAAAGTGTCATATTGTGTTTTATTCACCATTTAAGTGTGCCTCTGCTCTTGGGGACAGTCTCAGGTTTGGAATTCCCTGAAAGCAGCTTGAACATAGGATTGAGAGCTATATTGCTCTTAAATCTCAGTTATTGCTCTCTAGTTGATTACTTGAATATATATCGTTATTGTCTGTTATTCTTCCACAGAAATATTGCAGTAAAGACAATTTCTGTGTTTTATCATAACGTGTGTGTTTCTCATTGGTCATTGCACTTACACTATTGCCAGGTATGCCAGAGGGGGCTGAGGCTGTTATTAGGGTTGGGAGGCAGAGTAACAGACTGAACAAATAAAAGCAGCTCCTTCGGGGGTATCGCTACATTATGATTCAGAGATTCTGATGGATCCACTTCCATCCAACCCAAACACAATAAGTAGCAATCATCATATTATTTCACTTTTATAGCTTACTGTGTTTCTTGCATTATTTATTTCATATGTAGTGCATTTGTTTATAATAATGAAAAATGTTAATGCAACATAAAAACTAATTGGATCCTAATCAATTTGGATTATTCACTATGTTACATTATTTTGGATTCAAGTGAAACAAATTCATTTACTTATAATTTATTTTGGATTTGTTGAAATTTGTTGCTATTTTGATTCAGAGATTTGGATACCTCTGAATCTCTGAATAACGAAAATTTTGTTTGAATTTCGATTCGTAATTGCACATGTCTATACATTACTACCCCTGCCGCTTATAACCTCATTCAGTGAGAGAACACTACACTGAGTTGAGTATTCACTGGTGGTGGTCAGAATGAGGAAATGTTTCCTTTTCCTCCTCAGGCTGATGATATCATGCTAAAAGCTTCTTTCCTGGACCCTTAGAGAGTGTGCCTTGGCACGGTCACTTGACTGGAACTGACACTGCTATTAGTGATAAAAGGGACATTTTTTGTATTATGTCGTTTAAGGATTATTTTCACCCAGACTTAAAATTTTATTGATAGATCTGCTTAAAATGTGGTGTTCTTTACCAAATCCCCTTATGTGATTCATTAGATGGTATTTTCAGATCAAATATGATACTACTTATTACTGCACTCTTTACAGATTGATTTGTAGAAAAACGCTTCAGTGATCAAAAAGATCTTCCAGACATTAGCAGTGTTACCCCAATGATTTACCTGTAAAACTTATGAAAGGCCTCATGCTAAGGACAGGATACAGGTTCAAGACTGCTTTTAGTGATACAACACCATCACCGCTTCTTCATTTTATATTTTACTTGTCTTCTGGCAAGTTGCACAATGTACAAAGTATTTAACAGACAGATGTACAAATATATTATTCTGAAACATATTCCCTAATTGGTTTAAAGATATGCTGTCCATTTAACTACTTTGGAAACTGTATACAGTAAGAAACCACAGTGATTCCAAAGAGCACCAGATATGGAGGGCCAGTAATTGTAACTTACCAAAGACTGAGGCTTACTGAAGGTATTGAGACAATTTTCTATGAAACTAAAAGAAGAAAAAAAAAAAAAAATCATGAAACATGCCAGACCATTTTGTCAAATGCCCACTTAAGCGCGTACACACGAGCGGAATGTCCGACAGAAAAAGTCCAACAGAAGCTTTTCATCGTCTATTCCGATTGTGTGTGTGAACTTCCTTTTTTCTAGTCCCGTCATACGTGCTGTACATCACTGCATTCTGGACGGTCGGACTTTGGTTTGACCGTGTGTAGGCAAGACCGCTTGAATGGAATTCTGACGGAGTTCCGTCGGAGAAACCTTTGGAGTTTATTCCGACGGAAAAACCGGTTGTGTGTACGCGGCATTAGAGTTACTTTCTCGAATAGGGCCTGTGGAGAAAAGGCTGTGCCCACCAACTCAGTGGAAAACAGGAATCTCACCGGGCCTGACATAATCCATAGCTCCAGGTCCAATTCGCTTCCTGATTTGATGTCTGTATTGAAGTGTTACTAAACCCACAACAGTAAAATCAGTCTGTATATGCAGTAAAGCATACTTGTTATACTCACTGTGGAACCTAAGGGGATTATCCTTTGCATTATGTATAAAGGCTGTTTGATCCTTTCTCTCTGATTCTCCTCATCTTCCACTGTGAGCCAGGGGATGGGCTGCACATGCTCAGTTTGGTGTGTTAGAAGGGATTTTTTTTTCTTGGGAGGGTGCATGTGATCAGCACAGGGCCAATCAGCAATGTCCAGACATGTCCAGACAGAGGATCGGGGGAGAATGAAAACTCCTCCTACAAACTTTACTAGGAAATTATAGAAGTCACAAGGCTGCTATATACTGCTGATGAGAAAAGGTATTTATCAGTTTATATTTACTAAAATGATTGCATTTCCATGTTCTGTGTACTGTGGGAGACCAGTTATAGTGAATGCAGGGTCCTGGGTTTAGTAACACTCTAAGGGGTAAAACTAGCATGGGGAGAAGTGGGGAGTGCGTTAGTGCTGATGTTATTAAGAGTAATAAAACAATTCTCAAATATTTTAAAGCCCAGTTAAACTTTAAATTTGAATCTAAACATATTCAGGTGACAGATTCACTAAGCAAAAGGTGTTTAAAGTCTTGCAGTTCTTTTTCTTTAGAAAGCAGCCACACCCAGAGTAGAAAATCCTATCCCCTGTCAGCATGCCACAGAGGAAGACCCTTAGCCCACATTCACATTGGGCCGATTTGGCATGTGTTTTGACATGTCAAATCACATGGCAAATCGGCGGCTATTGCCGTCAATGGCACCGTCCGAATCACTGCAACGCAAACTTTGCAGCGCTGCACCGATTCCCAAAAGTAGTTGCTATAGTACTTTTGGCGACTTCGGGGGCGATTTGAATAGACATCTGTGCATGAACCCGCACAGATGTCTGTCAAATCACCCCCGAAGTTGGACTGCATTGCTGGTTTGAAATCGTGCGAGTTCAGCTGAACTTGCACAATTTCTAACCCGCATTCAGTGTGAACCTGGGTTTACTCTCAGTATGGAATTAGTGGTCCTTCTGCAGAGATCCAACACACTCCCTGATGAGTCAGAGCTAAAGATCTCTAAAAAGTACAGACTTTACGCGTTATTAATTTCACATCAATGCCTTAGCAGACATATAGATGGTATTTTTTTTTTTTTTTTTACTGGGCAGTGTGGCCATATCTCCCCCTGTTCAGGTTTTCTGCAATAAATACACAAAAAGACATCCCCTAGACTGAGTTTACATTTTTTGGTATGCTTGGAACTTGGCAGCCTCTGTACTCTAGCAAGGGAGACCTTGTCATTCCCAGCAGCCCCTCTGCTACACCTTTGGAATGTATTGTATTTAATTTAAGCTGCTCAGTTGGGCTTTATAGCGGAACTAAACCCTCCTAACGTTTTCAGCCAAGGAAGCTGCCCTCTGTTTGATCTTCAAGTGCCATGATGCTGCACATGTGATCAGTTATGACACCAGCAGATACCAGCCATTTGATGGTTTGACAGTTTGGTTGAGAGGATAAGCACGTGCTGGGAATGTAACTGTTTTTTGAAACTGTTAAATCAATCTGTTTAGTTCTGCTTTAAGAAATAACACCAACCAGAGTTTAACAAAGCAGTAAAATAAGTAGTAGCAAATACGACAGTGTTTAGTTATCTAAACTGTTAGTTGTTAATGAGAAAATATTGGTCCCGTTTGTCAAATGTGCATAATGAACATAATACATTTTGACTAAGTATAGTTACATAGTTCAATCTGTAATGAACCCTTCTGCAGATCCAATTTAAAATGGTTAATTCTTGGGTATTATATTCTTCCACAACACAACAGATCTCATTATAATGCACCATATACAACAATATAGGGCCCTGCAAACTGTAAATTTTGCAAATATGAAAAAAGGAGGGTTGCTAACAGTATTATGAGATCATTAGTCATTATATCTTATCACTTTGTACTAGTTTAATACCAATTCCTAAAGCTGAAGTGTGGCCAAAAATGTTATTAGTAACAATAGGTACCTCTAATGATGTGTACGCCACTGTTGACTGCTCCTTCTTTCTTAACAAATGTACTTATATGCAGCTACTTTCAGTGGAGTCACTGCTGAAGTTCAAAGTTGTTATGTAACTGGACATGAGGGTATGAACACCGTAATTTCATCTTTTCCAATCACCTTGCATTTTTTTTAAAGAAATACAAGACGTTTTCGGAATGGTGGAGCTGCACAGGGAACATTTTTCTAGATTTTTTTGCTAGAAAATTACTTAGAACCCCCAAACATAAAATGGCGATTGCAATTTGGGGAAAAAAAGACACGTTCATTAATTTAAAAGAAAACTAAACAGTAAAGTTAGCCCATTTTTTTGTAGATACCTAACATGTCATGCTTTGAAATTGCACACACTCTTGGAATGGCGACAAACTATGGTACCTCAAAATCTCCATTTAAAAAAATGTAATGGTTACCAGGTTAGAGTTACAGAGGAGGTCTTTTGCGAGAATTATTGCTCTCACTCTGACGATCGCGGCGATACCTCACATGTGTGATTTGAACACTGTTTAAATTTGAGGGCGTGACTTACGTATGTTTTTTTTGTTGTGCAAGCACGCGGGGACGGGGGGGCGCTTTAAAAAAAAAAAAATCTTATTTATTTATTTATTTACTTTGGCCCTTTAAAAAAAAAAAATCTGATCACTTTTATTGCTGTCACAAGGAATGTAAACCTTATGACAGTAATAGATGGTGACAGGCGCTCTTCATGGAGGGATCGGGGGTCTAAAAGACCCCCATATCCATTTAAAGGCCGATTACAGAGAAGGTGTGCATTGTCATTGGGAACCAAAAGAGAACAGTTGCAGTGCCAGTGTACATGGTGTACGTTCATCTCTAGGAGTAGAGGCCCGCCTTATGGTCGAGTATTCCCCCACAGCAGCCTTAGATTTGTCCCAGGGTATTTATGAAGATGACACAGCACAAATGTACTCTATGTGTGCAGTAGAGTGACCCCTGTAACAAATTGCCTAATGTTGCCCAGAAGAACCCACCCCAGGATAGGCATCCTGTGGGACCCACATTTGGCGCCCAACGAGTTGATTGGGAGCATGGAGGGCATGACAAACAACCACCTCCTTACCCTTACAAGTGTATCTGTGCAAGGCGAACAGCTCCCTTCTCAATTTGGGGTGCCTCCTTAATGCTGATTGACCGCAGCCCCTGTCTGGGCTCATATATAATAGCAAGCGGGTTTGCAAAGGGGCCCCGACCACAGATTGATTAGAGACTTTGTACTATGGGATTTGTAGTGCCATAGAACAGCATATGTGACCACAACTAACATGCTTTGCATGTTCCAAACAACACAAAGTGATATGAAAAGGAGAGGTATAGGAGCTCGCAGGTGACATTACAAGGAGGAAGAAACACACACAGTAAGAAAGACTCCAAGAAAACAAAATGCATTAAGTAGTGGATGTGTGTGGATTATTTTTGGAGAATAAGGATATCATTCAGTGTCACTTTAAATAGGGTCACCAAAGTCCTACCTAGGAGCACTCACCACAAAGCCAAAGCTATTACTTTAACCGCCCTGGCGGTATTCCCGAGTCTGGCTCGGGTTGGATTTTTTATACCAAAAGCGGTATCCCCGAGCCAGACTCGGGCTTGCATCGCAGGATCCAGGAAGAGCATACTTACCTTGTCCCCTGGATCCTGCGATGTCTCCCCGCTGTGATCGGCGAGCCGCCGTGTCTCGCTCGATTCACAGTGCCGAGCTCCGTTCCCTGCGAGCGTTGCGACGCACGGGGACGGAGTTCGGCGGTAAATTCAAATAGTGAAACACACAGTATAGATACAGCATACTGTAATCTTACAGATTACAGTACTGTATCAAATAACTACACATCCCCTTTGTCCCTAGTGGTTTGCCCAGTGTCCTGCATGCAATTTTATATATATAAAACTGTTCTTTCTGCCAGGAAACTGGAGATTGTCCATAGCAACCAAAACTGTCTCTTTACATCAAAAGTGGTTTTAGACCAGCTAGAAAAAAGCGATAATAAATTAGAATCACTCGCAGAATTGAGCGATAGTGATTTGTGGGGAGATCCGTCTTTAAACACTAAAAGTAATAAAAGCCAAAATTCTGCAACTGAGCAAATTTCAGTGTTTTTGGTTTGATTACATTATTATATAATTTTTATTATTATTATATTATTATTTGTTATAATTATTTATAGTTATTTATTATATTATAATTTTTTATTTAGTTTTTCAAACTTTATCATACCCGGGATGTCTACTAGACTCTTGTTTGGACAGATTTAAGTGAGTTATTCCTAAGAATTACAGGCCTACAATATAAAACGCCAAATTTCTGTGCAAAATAATTGTACCGCTTTCAGCACCTAAAATCAGAAATAATCATACCGCCAGGGAGGTTAAGTAAAATGTAACTGTACTATAACTAAAAGTGATACATGTATATGTGTCTCTGTATACTCTAAAAGATATGCCAGGATAGTGGGTTACTGAGCCTGAAAATAATGACCCCAAAGTGCAAAATCTGGTGCAGCTGTGCATGGTAGCCAATCAGCTTCTAACTTTAGCTTGTTCAAATAAGCTTTGACAAAAAACCTGGAAGCTGGTTTCTATACAGAACTGCACCAGATATTGCACCCTCCAGTTTTAGTAAATCACCCCCCTGTGTGTTTGGTGGCTTGGTTTGCTGTGGATACATCTCCCCATGCTAGGTGGCGCTGTTTGTAGACAGGAGACCTTCTCTGCAATGTACTGAATGATCAGCCCATCTCCTGGAAGGAGGAGAATGCACACAGGAGCCAGAAGAGGAGGAGAGGCCATGTGACTTAGCCTTGGGTGAAGGTAACCCTTCTTAATTGTATTTTTCACAGGTTGCTGGTACACATACCATCATGTAATTCATTGTGGAGGTGCTGTATATAGTTCTGAGACCTTTTGTGTGTGCTTGGAGGATCCAAGGTGTAATGTGCATGTTCTGAATGCACAGATAGACCCTGACCATGTTCTGTCCCACTCTGCAGTGACTGCTCTTTACTGTTCAACCACAGATCTCTAATAGGAGGGTGGGACAAGGGTTAAAATAAATCAGCACAAGGGACATTGTTTACAGTTAATGCAAAGTGTTCAATATGCTGCAGTTTTAGATGGAATCCTCTGTCTTGTGATAACTATTGTCCTCCCAACAATTTAATTTTTTTTTCAATTTGCTGAAAGTGTGTGTGTGTGTTGGGGGTCGGTGGGTGTGTGTGTGTGTGGGGGGGGGGGGGCGGTAGATGAAAAGAACATTAAAAAGAAGTGGAGGTCTGCTTTAATGTAGTTGCAAAAGTCATTTTCATTATTGCATGCGTTCTTAGACCTGTATTCCATGCTGAGCTGTGTTTTTTTTTGCTGTGTTTGTGCATCCACCTCAGATCTGCATGCAGACAGCCCAGTGCAGGCAGACGCACCGGATGCACGGACACAGTCGCATGTCAAAATGCAATGCGGAGGGGTGCACGGATCCAAACGCACTGGGGTTGATTTACTGCAAGTGTAGTTGCTCCAGAGCTTAGTAAATGAGCAGAAGCTCCGCTGACTTCCATCATCCAATCATGTGCTAGCAAAAATACAGTTTTTTTAAATGTTTCTTACATGTGATTGGGTATCCTTTGCAAAGAGAAGCCTTACCTTATTTACTAAGCCCTGGAGCAATTGCACTTGCAGAGGGCAGAGTCTATTTGCCTTTAGTAAATCAACTCCACTGTGTCTGCATTCTGATCTGTTGCATGCATTGGGGGTTATTTACTAAAGGCAAATCCACTGTGCACTACAAGTGCACTGAAGGTGCAGTCGCTGTAGATCTGAGGGGGACATGCAAGGACAATAAAAAACAGCATTTTTGCTTGTACATGATTGGATGATAGAAATGAGCAAGGTTTCCCCTCATTTCAGATTCTTCCCTCAGATCTACAGTGACTGCACTTGCAAGTGTACTTGTAGTGCACAGTGAATTTGCCTTTAGTAAATCAACCCCACTGTGCCTGGTTTTGATGTCTACGCTTTTTAGGCTTTAATTTGGTACCAATATATATATATATATATATATATATATATATATATATATATATATATATATATATATATATATATATATATATATATATATATATATATATATATATATATATATATATATATGTGTATATATATATATATACATATATATGTGTGTGTATACATATATACATGTGTGTATATATATATTTATACATATATATATATATATGTGTGTGTGTGTACTGTATATATATATATATATATATATATATATATATATATATATATATATATATATTTATTTTTTTTTAAATTATTATTTCTTTCCTTTTTTGTAACAAGAGTAACAAATCAATTGTATATGGAAAAATAAGGTCCAGCATATATTTTATTCCTATGGTTTTTATTGTGAATAAGTGGTAAAAAAAAATAGCAAAAGCTTGCCTTTATCTGGAATTTCTGCAGCCACAACTTTTAGACCCCATTCACACTTCGCATAGTGGGAACATGTTACTCATAGGGTAGCCCATTCACTTCAATGGGCTGCCCTATGCACATTTGTCACCCAAAAGAAGGCCCTGCTCCTTTTTGAGCAACGAACGTCACACGATTTTTAAAGATGCGTGTTGCTTCACCACAATCCCAGCAAAATCACACTGCGTTTGGGGTGCAGTTTAGAAGGAATGACACCCAAACGCGCGTTGTGATCCGCCCACTATTCCAAATTGCCTTAAGTAATATGTGCACCACCATTTATATACTGCCAAATATCATCTTATTTAGCAGAGTTTGCTGTTCATATCAAATTGGAACATCTTTTATGTAACATAGCAGAATGGTAAAGCTTAAAAGGAATGTAAGTGTTTTACAAAAAAATACTTTGTGTCACTGTATGTTGACCCCTTATTCGGGTACACTTAAGTCATGTAGGACAAGGATCTTGGCTATCCTCCATACCTTGACCTGTCATACTATATACTCAATATGGTTATGTCAGTGCTTTATCCTTTTGTATAGTGCTTGTTGCCCTTTGTATTTGTTTGTATATTCTTTTTAATACGATCAATAAACTTTACTTTTGATAAAAAAAAAAATACTTTGTGTAAATTGTTAGCATAAAGATTTATAATTTCTTTTTTTAGTCTTTTTTTAGTCATTTTAGTTATTGTAAATAATATGTTTTTTTCTCTTATGGGTGTTGTAAATGTATTGGTATGTATTGTTAAAATTGTAAAAAAAAAAAAAAAAAAGGAAAAAAAAAAAAAAAAAGACTGATTGACAAGCGCACATATTAGCACTTTTTTCCACAGGTATGTGATGACCAAAAATTTGAATGGCATTGCGTTCACTTATGTGCTTGCACAGTGAACCCTAATGTCATCCATATCATCTGACAACATTGTTACCACCTAAGGATTATTTTTAGAAGGGAATTTTTTTTTGCATATTATAGGTTTTTACATTTATTTTGGACACTTTTTTATTCACTATTTGTTGTTTCATATTATTTCTTCATGGGGGCCTGGATCTGGTCAGTGGAACAGAGATCCGGACATCCCATGCAGCAGTGCAGCTGCATATCACTTCTCATAGTGGCCTATTGCTGGCTGTGATCTGATGCTGTAGGAAGAGAATGGACAGAGGTGCAAAAGCTCTGCCTGGGCCTCTGTACTGACAGGAATTGCTGTGACGTCACTCATGAGGTTGATACACACCTGGGGTATACAATATGCAAAGGGTATAGTGCTTACATTCACTTATACTATGAAATTATCTGTAGAAGCATCGGAAGCACAGGAACTGATTGCACAATGCATTTTTGATGCGTTCCCATTGACTTACAATGGAAGGTGCACTTTTGAAAAACTGCACCAAACATGCAGCATGCAGGATTTTTAAAAACGCAGCGTACTCGCAGCGCAGTGACGTGAAAAGCTACATAGCATTTTAAAGGGGAATAGCTTTCATGTGCACGTGCCCAGGAAAATTGCCTTTTAGCGCAGTGAAAGCACACCAGTGTGAAAGGCGTCTTAGAAGGATGTCCCACATTGTGCAGGCAGCTGGATCCTGGAGAAATCTTCACGGCAGGGATGCCAGTCCTCTTCCTAGCTCTGAACAGCCAGTGCTGTAATGGGTAATAGTTGGAGGTCTCTGGGCTGATTTTAATAGAAAAAGCTCCTGATGGGGACATGCCCCCTTTTCTGTCCTCCTCTGTTGAGAAAATGTTCTTTCATTGCACTGAATGCACGATTTCTGAATGGGGGAGAGTCTGATGAATAACAGAATTTGTTGATTTTTTTGATCGAAAATGTGTGCGTCTTGTAATCCAATGGCGCTGGTGTTCTATCAGAAAGCTGCTACTCATCAGAAAGTGCAACCGAAGTGACGGTCCGTTGTGGCCATCTTGGTACACCTGCACTCGGCCACACTAAGCCTACATTCGCGAGGCGGACATCTTTTTACACCCACCGAAGTCTTGCATTTCACACTTATTTTTACCAGTAAACGGGGCCTTTATCGTGAAATACAGGATTTCAAACTGTTTTGATGTTGAATATTAAAAGCAGCAGTGTTCTGTCAGATTAGCAAACCTGTGAGATCAGCACGCTTGCTGCTGCTTTTAAAATTCAACAGCAAAACAGTGTCACAGACTTCAAAATACTGTATTTTAGCCCTCAAAAATTCCACTCGCCTGTTTGCATTTTGTGAGTGGATTTTGAGGGCTGGCGAGCTATGGCTGCCTGGGAGCAGGGGGGCGAGCACCGCCGGCAGCCTGGGTTGAATTGGAGACCTTCTCCCAGTGATCGCGGAGGGGAAGAGAAAAGAGAGCCGTCCAGGTGATCAGAGCGCAGGGAACACACCGATAACAACTTTCATTTCACTTTGCCGTGTTCCCCGCCGCTCGCTGTCACATACAGCCCCTCCTCCTGGTCCCGGGACTTTGATAGACAGATCACACGTCCAATCCTGGGACGGGCGATCTGTCAATCAAAGTTCCCCAGCCAGAGGGCGGGGCTGTATGTGACGTTAAGCGGCGGGAACACAGCAATTGAAATGAAGGCTGTTATCGCTGTGTTCCCTGCGCTCTGATCATTCGGGCGGCTCTCCTGTTCCTCTCCTCCCCTGCACAGGTAGGTTGCATGGTGGGCAGAGGCTGCATGGTGGACACAGGCTGCATTGTTTTCCACAGGCTGCATGGTGGGCAGAGGCTGCATAGTGTTCACAGGCTGCATGGTGGGCAGAGGCTGCAAAGTGGGCAGAGGCTGCATGATGGACACAGGCTGCATGGTGGGCAGAGGCAACTGGTGGCGAGTAACCCTTGAGGCCTGGCTAGTAGCTCAGGTCTTGAAAGTTTGAGCCCTGCTGTATTTCACTATATAAGCTCAGTTTACTGGTAAAAATATGTGTGAAATGCAAGACTTTGCAGGGTGTAAAAAGATGTCCACTTGCCGCCTTCTGACTGTAGGCTAACTGCAGGCAAGTGTGGGTGTACCAAGATGGCCGTGACAAAACGTCACTTCCGTTGCATTTTCTGATGGGTAGCGGCTTTCTGACAGGACACCCCCATTGATTTTGAAATTCGACCTTCAAGCCTTCAATTTCACCTCATGTTGTTACGAAAAAGAAAATTCATGGCTGGGAATCTTCTTTTCTTTCCAGGTCACAGCTCATGCACATTTCAATTCCAATTAGATTTCTCGCACGATTCTCCCATCATTGATTAGAAATTGTTTTTTAAAAAAGTTCCAACATGTCTGATCTCTCAAATTCATTGTGCGCATGAAAATCGGACATTGCTGCGGCCCCAATAATGATCAAAATGATCAAAATTATTCAAAGTTTCGAACGAAATTTGGAATTCGACACGTGTATGGCTGGCCTTAATTGAACAAGAAATGGCAGCCATAAGCGTGTCGAATACCAAATTATTTTTCATTCGAAAATTGCACCTTTAAATAATCATTCGATTTTTTACCATTAATAGGGCCACAGCCACAGCTGAATTTCGAGTGGCCATCGAATTTGAGTGATCGGACATGTTGAAAATTGTTTGAAAAATGAACAAATTTTTTAACAATGATGAGAGAATCGTGCAAGAATTATCATCGAAAAAAATGTGCATAAGATGTGACCTGGAAAAAAAAAAGAAGACTCCCGGCACAAATGTTCTTTTCCGTAACAACATGAGGTGAAAATAAAGACTAGGCTAATCGAATATTGAAATCAATGGTGGCACCATCTGATTACAAAAGGCATGAATTTTCGATTGACAAATTGTTCGGAATTCGTTCGACCCATGTCTGCCATGCTGTATACAACATATATATATATATATATATATATATATATATATATATATTACACACTGTGGGGTTGATTTACTAAAGGCAAATCCACTCTGCACTACAAGTGCACTGAAAGTGCACTTGGAAGTGCAGTCGCTGTAAGGTAAGATCTGAAATGAGGGGAAGCTCTGCTGATTTTATCATCCAATCAGGTGCAAGCTAAAATGCTGTTTTTTATTTTCCTTGCATGTCCCCCTCAGATCTACAGTGACTGCACTTCCAAGTGCACTTGTAGTGCAAAGTGGATTTCCTTTAGTAAATAAACCCCAGTATATTATATACATATAGATTGTAAGGAGATTTAGTAAAACAGGTGCACACAGGATCTGGTGCAGCTGTGCATAGTAACCAATCAGCTTCTAGACTTTATTATCAAAATGTAATTAACCTCCCTGGCGGTATTCCCGAGTCTGGCTCGGGGTGAAATTTCAGTACCAAAAGCGGTAACCCCGAGCCAGATTCAGGATCACATCACAGTATCCAGGCAAAGTAACTTACCTTGTCCCCTGGATCCTGCGATGTCTCCCCGCTGTGCCTGCGAGCTGTCATCTCGCTTGATTCACAGTGCCAAGTGCTGAGCTCCGTTCCCTGAGAGCATTGCGACGCACGGGGACGGAGTTCGGCGACAAATTCAAAAAATTAAAAACACACAATACATACTGTACACTGTAATTTACAGATTACAGTACTGTATAAAATAATTACACATTCCTTTTGTCCCCAGTGCTTTGTCCAAGTGCCCTGCATGCACTTTTATATTATATATACTGTTCTTTCTGCCTGGAAACTAGAGATTGTCCATAGCAACCAAAAAGTGTCCCTTTACGTCAAAAGTGGTTTTAGACCAGCAATAAAACAGCGATAATAAATTAGAATCACTTGCAGAATTGAGCGATAGTGATTTGTGGGGAGATCCGTCATCAAACACTGAAAGTAATGACAGCGACAATTCTGCAACTGAGCAAATTTCAGTGTTTTTGATTTGATTACATTATTGAATAATTTTTATTATTATTATATTCTTATTTGTTATAATTATTTATAGTTATTTATTATATTATAATTTATGATTTTGTGTTTCAAACCTTATCATACCTGAGATGTCTACTAGACTCTTGTTTGGACAGATTTAAGTGTGTTATTCCTAAGAATTACAGACCTACAATATAAAACACCAAATTTCCATGCAAAATAATTGTACCGCTTTCAGCACCTAAAATCTGAAATAATCATACCGCCAGGGAGGTTAAAGCGGAGTTCCACCTAAAAATGGAACTTCCGCTCATCCGATTCCTTTCCCCCTCCGGTGCCACAATTGGCACCTTTCAGGGGGGAGGGGGTGCAAATATCTGTCTCAGTCCTCATGCACACGGACGTTTTTACAGCTGCTTTTTTGAGCTTTTTTTGCAGCTTAAAAAGGCCTGTCTATGTTAGTCTATGGCTTCATGCCCACCTAGGCGTTTTTGAGCTGCAAGTGGCATAGGCGTTTTTAAGCTGTAAAAAAAACCCAGGACCAGTGGGTTCTGAAAGACATTTTTCAGCTGTAAAAACGCTCAAAAACGTCATTCACCAACGTTTTTTAGCGTTTTTGATCCATTGAAAAAAAAAAAAATTTGAAAAAAAAAAACGCTCAAAAACGCTAACGCGGAAAAACGCTAAAAAACGCTATTGCAAAAACGCTGAAAAAAGCTGAAAAAAGTTAAAAAAAATCACTGCAAAGATACTGGCGTTTTCATAACGTTTTTTTAACAGCCTGTGTGCATGAGGGCTTATACAGGTATTTGCACCCACTTTGGGGATAGACTCCCGCGGGAGTCACGCCCCTTTCCGCACCCCCCCCCCCCGCTGTCTCCTGGGAAACACACAGGTCCCAGTTAGGACACGCAGCGCATGCACAGTAGGGAACCGGGAAGTGAAACCGCAATGCTTCACTTCCTGACTCCCTCACCTAGGATGGCGGCGGCAGCTGCCAAGACCCGAGCGATTGATCGGCTTCGACTGCCGACATCGCCGGACCCTGGACAGGTAAGTGTCCATTTATTAAAAGTCAGCAGCTGCAGTATTTGTAGCTGCTGGCTTTGAATATTTTTTTTTAGGTGGACTCCCACTTTAAACAAGCTGAAGTTAGAAGCTGATTGGTCACTATGCACAGCTGCACCAGATTCTGTGTGCACCAGTATTAGTAAGTCTCTCCCATACTGTATATATATATATATATATATATATATATATATATATATATATATATATATATTGTATTCATTAATATCCATTGTAAAAAAATCACAAATTATAAATGTATAAAACTGACATGAAATCATTGTAGCTTCATCTTACATTTGTATAGGTGGACACAAAACAGCATTTTCTGGAATGACATAGTAAGGAGAATAAAAAGCTTATGCATGTAGAAATGTTTGTTTATGTGAATGCATGTATATGAGAGCACATGACACAACTGACATGTCAAATTGCACATTATGATTACACACTTCTAGGAACGTCTAATGAAAAGGGCTATGTGTAGTAGAACTAAAAATAACACCTTCCCGTTTCATTTCATTTGGCACAAGTATTCCCCGAAGTTCTCCTTCGCTGCCGCACGGCAGAATAGAAATATCACCTCGGGCAATCTGTTGTCTGCAGCTAAACACCAAACTTTCACAAAAATGTGATACTAAATAGATGTCAAAACAACCAATTAAATTGTCTTTCAAAAGCATACATGCTGTTCTGCATTTCATGCCAATAACGCTCTATGTGAATTGATAAATCAAGGTTTTTATATCACAACATGAGAATAGAAATGCAGCAAGGGTCTGGGTATAAATGAATGCCAAAAATACCCAAAATGGCCTACCCGTCCGCCTTTCGGGTCCGCGGATTCCAGCAGTGTGACTGGCCGGAGCCGCGAATCATATACAATATATCAAGCCACAATATATATATATATATATTTATAAAATTCTCTAAGTACATTATTACTTCAGTGATGTGTGGTCACATGATTCTTCCCTGTTCTTTAACATCTGCTATTACTCTTCTGATGTATGCTCTCTACAGTGTGAGTCTGTGTCTGCATAGCCCTGATTGGTGCTGTGCTGGTTACATGACTAAAAAAAACTCTTTTAGAAGAGGAATTCAAATTCGATTATAAATATCAAATACTCAGAGCTCCCAATAAATCTTTATTAAACATCAAATGTGCATTTTATGTGCATTAACCACATCAGCATCGGAAGATTTACCCCCCCCCCCCCCTTCATGACCAGGCCATTTTTTGCGATACGCCACTGCGTTGCTTTAACTGACAATTGCACGGTCTTGCAACACTGTTCCTAAATAAAATTCATGTTCTTTTTTTTCCCTAATAATAGAGTTTTCTTTTGGTGGTATTTGATCACCTCTGCGTTTTTTATTATATTCACTTTTACAGATTCCTTATCATGTCATTCTATAAATACTCGCATGCCAGACCAGTCCACCTATTGACAAAGTGTTACTAAGCAGTAAGCCCAGTCTGCGTATGTAGTTCGCAATTATGGTTGTCACCATGTACACATATAATTATAGGTTATAAATAGAGGGTGAGGAGGCAGAGATGAGTGACATGAACATGGAGTGTCTTCAATAAGTGAAGACAGAGACTGACAACAATTATGTTGTCTATGGACAGAGATAGGTGCTGACATGGGCCTCATAGTTCCAGAAGGCAACAGGCAACTTAGTAATCTTGTGGGACTTGCTGCTTCTAGCATAAGAAAGATGATCATTGTCATCTGTGTCAGTACATATTCAGATACTAGAGGAAAAAGAGTGTTCTACTCTGTATTAGAAATGCTGCCAGTTGCCAATGAATATAGAGGCACTGGATACTTGTCAACTTGCACAGTAGGAGAACTTTACTACGAGCAAAATGCAATGCACTCCATTCCTCACAGTTCAAATTCTAAGCTTTGATCACTCAAACCTAAATACGAAATGACTTTTGAAATCCACCCACAGATAAAAAAAAGGAAAAGGAGCGTATGAATTCTAAAGCCGCGTACACACAATCGGATTTTCCGATGGGAATTGTGTGATGACAGGCTGTTGTCGGAAAATCCGACCGTTTGTACGCTCAATCGGACAATTGTTGTTGGATTTTCCGTGGACAAATGTTGGATAGCAGGCTTTAAAATTTTTCCGTGGACAAATGTCTGTTGTCGGATTTTCCAAGCGTGTGTACACAAGTCCGTCGGATAAAAGTCCAAAGTACAAACACGCATGTTCCGAAGCAAGGACGAGCCGGAAGCGGTCGGTCTTGTAAACTAGCGTTCGTAATGGAGAATTAACATTCGTGACGTGGCAAATTATGAAATCTCAAAATGCAGAGCACATTCTCTTCTTCTTTAATGGGATAATAATGAAGCTGCTTTGCTAGTGATACTGATGGAGTTATTGCAAACTACTTTTTTCTAGTGATATCAAGAATAATATTATTATGCATTTTTTTTTTTGGTGCAAGTTACCACAACACCATTATCCTGTAGTTTTTGAGATCAAAGATACAACTATGTTGGTGTCCCTTGTTAATTTTACATTGTATTTTTTAAAATGTAGCTGCCTACTCCCAAACTGTCATTTGAAGTAAAACACATAGCCAAGTATTATTTTCCACATTTTTTTTATTGTGCATTAAAAAAAGAAAACAAATAAAAGTAGACATGCTATCTGCCAATAGAACTTAACCAAAAAGTGCATTCTATGCATCCAAAAATATAGAAAATTTACCAAATCAAATCATTATTCAACCAAAAAATAAAATAAAATCTTCATGCATGTGTCCTGCTTCTTAATATAGGGGGTCAACAATGCCAAGAATTGGTGAAAGCATGGGTCCGTCATCCAGAGATAATTCCGAAAATCATCTGGATTATTCTCCTGGAGCTCCTGCAGCAAAGGCATATGACATAATTGGTCACGATTAATAAAGCAACCAATTTTTGGAGGCTTACGGCCTCATGCACACTGGACATCTTTACAGCTGCTGTTTTTGACTTCAGATGTTTTTTTCTGCAGCCAATAAACTCTCCAGCATGTTATCCTATGTGTCCATGCACATATAGGCTGTTATCAGCAGTTTTTGAAAGGGGCGCTTTCTGGCTGGAAAAAAACCCAGAACTAGTGTGTTCTGGAAAAACACTCCAACTCTGAAAAATAGCTGAAAAAGGCTTAAAAACTAGAGGTCGACCGATATATCGGCCGGCCGATATTCGGCGTTTTTTACTTAATCGGCATCGGCCGATTGTGCTGATAAAAAAGACCGATTGTAACTTCAGCGCGACTTGCAAATGACTTCTGTAATGAAAGTCAATGCAAGTTGCCTGACGTTATATGTGGAGAGGATTCTCTCCTCCTCTGGGCGGCCTGCCAAATCTGATAAGAAGATACATTGTATCTCTTCAAGTTCTTTTTATCAATAGACTGAACTCCACGTGTAGGAGTTCCCAGTTTAATCATTTAAAGACTAAATCTTTTCTGACACTTGTTGCTTACAGGTAAAAATCCTGTATTTTCTGCTAGAAAATCACTTAGCAGAGACCCTAGGGAATAAAATGGTGGTTGTTGCAATATTTTATGTCACACGGTATTTGCGCAGCGGTCTTTCAAACACAATTTTTAAAAAAAAAATACAGTAATGAATTAAAAAAAAAAAACTAAGCAGTAAAGTTAGCCCATTTGTTTTCATCCAAAAGTTTTGATTACCTGTTTTTGTGTATTTAATAGTTAACCACTTCAGCCCCGGAAGGATTTACCCCCTTCCTGACCAGAGCACTTTTTACAATTCGGCACTGCGTCGCTTTAACTGCTAATTGCGCGGTCATGCAATGCTGTACCCAAACGAAATTTGCGTCCTTTTCTTCCCACAAATAGAGCTTTCTTTTGATGGTATTTGATCACCTCTGCCGTTTTTATTTTTTGCGCTATACACGGAAAAAGACCGAAAATTTTGAAAAAAAATGATATTTTCTACTTTTTGTTCTAAAAAAAATCCAATAAACTCAATTTTAGTCATACATTTAGGCCAAAATGTATTCGGCCACATGTCTTTGGTAAAAAAAATGTCAATAAGTGTATATTTATCGGTTTGCGCAAAAGTTATAGCGTCTACAAACTAGGGTACATTTTCTGGAATTTACACAGCCTTTAATTTATGACTGCCTATGTCGATTCTTGAGGTGCTAAAATGGCAGGGCAGTACAAAACCCCCACAAATGACCCCATTTTGGAAAGTAGACACCCCAAGGAATTTGCTGAGAGGCATGTTGAGCCCATTGAATATTCATTTTTTTTGTCCCAAGTGATTGAATAATGACAAAAAAAAAAATTACAAAAAGTTGTCACTAAATGATATATTGCTCACACAGGCCATGGGCATATGTGGAATTGCACCCCAAAATACATTTAGCTGCTTCTTCTGAGTACGGGGATACCACATGTGTGGGACTTTTTGGGAGCCTAGCCGCGTACGGGGCCCCGAAAACCAAGCACCGCCTTCAGGATTTCTAAGGGCGTACATTTTTGATTTTACTCCTCACTACCTATCACGGTTTTGAAGGCCATAAAATGCCCAGATGACATAAACCCCCCCCAAATGACCCCATTTTGGAAAGTAGACACCCCAAGCTATTTGCTTTGAGGCATGTTGAGTCCATGGAATGTTTTATATTTTGACACAAGTTGCGGGAAAGTGACAATTTTTTTTTTTTTTTTTTTTTTTTTTTGCACAAAGTTGTCACTAAATGATATATTGCTCACACAGGCCATGGGCATATGTGGAATTGCACCCCAAAATACATTTAGCTGCTTCTCCTGAGTACGGGGATACCACATGTGTGGGACTTTTTAGGAGCCTAGCCGCGTACGGGACCCCGAAAACCAAGCACCGCCTTCAGGATTTCTAAGGGCGTACATTTTTGATTTTACTCCTCACTGCCTATCACAGTTTCGGAGGCCATGGAATGCCCAGGTGGCACAAACCCCCCCCAAATGACCCCATTTTGGAAAGTAGACACCCCAAGCTATTTGCTGAGAGGCATGGTGAGTATTTTGCAGCTCTCATTTGTTTTTGAAAATAAAGAAAGACGAGAAAAAAAATTTTTTTTTTTCTTTTTTCAATTTTCAAAACTTTGTGACAAAAAGTGAGGTCTGCAAAATACTCACTATACCTCTCATCAAATAGCTTGGGGTGTCTACTTTCCAAAATGGGGTCATTTGGGGGGTTTTTTTGCCACCTGGGCATTCCATGGCCCCCGAAACTGTGATAGGCGGTGAAGAGTGAAATCAAAAATTTACGGCCTTAGAAAGCCTGAAGGCGGTGCTTGGTTTTCGGGGTCCCGTACGCGGCTAGGCTCCCAAAAAGTCTCACACATGTGGTATCCCCGTACTCAGGAGAAGCAGCAGAATGTATTTTGGGGTGTAATTTCACATATTCCCATGGCATGTTTGAGCAATATATCATTTAGTGACAACTTTGCGCAAAAAAAAATAAAAAAAATAAAAAATTGTCTCTTTCCCGCAACTTGTGTCACAATATAAATTATTCCATGGACTCAACATGACTCTCAGCAAATAGCTTGGGGTGTCTACTTTCCAAAATGGGGTCATTTGGGGGGGGTTTGAACTGTCCTGGCATTTTATGCACAACATCTAGAAGCTTATGTCACACATCACCCACTCTTCTAACCACTTGAAGACAAAGCCCTTTCTGACACTTATTGTTTACATAAAAAAATATTTTTTTTTTGCAAGAAAATTACTTTGAACCCCCAAACATTATATATTTTTTTTAAAGCAAATGCCATACAGATTAAAATGGTGGGTGTTTCATTTTTTTTTTTCACACAGTATTTGCGCAGCGATTTTTCAAACGCATTTTTTGGGGAAAAAACACACTTTTTTACATTTTAATGCACTAAAACACACTATATTGCCCAAATGTTTGATGAGATAAAAAAGATGATCTTAGGCCGAGTACATAGATACCAAACATGACATGCTTTAAAATTGCGCACAAACGTGCAGTGGCGACAAACTAAATACATTTTTAAAAGCCTTTAAAAGCCTTTACAGGTTACCACTTTAGATTTACAGAGGAGGTCTACTGCTAAAATTACTGCCCTCGATCTGACCTTCGCGGCGATACCTCACATGCATGGTGCAATTGCTGTTTACATTTGACGCCAGACCAACGCTTGCGTTCACCTTAGCGCGAGAGCAGGGGGGACAGGGGTGCTTTTTTTTTTTTTTTTCTTTATTATTATTATTTTTTTATCTTATTTTTAAACTGTTCCTTTCATTTTTTTTTTTTTTAAATCATTTTTATTGTTATCTCAGGGAATGTAAATATCCCCTATGATAGCAATAGGTAGTGACAGGTACTCTTTTTTGCAAAAATTGGGGTCTATTAGACCCTAGATTTCTCCTCTGCCCTCAAAGCATCTGATCACACCAAGATCGGTGTGATAAAATGCTTTCCCAATTTCCCAATGGCGCTGTTTACATCCGGCGAAATCTACGTCATAAAATGCTCGTAGCTTCCGGTTTCTTAGGTCATAGAGATGTTTGGAGCCACTCTGGTCTCTGATCAGCTCTATGGTCAGCTGGCTGAATCACCGGCTGCATTTTCAGGTTCCCTGTTGAGACAGGAGAGCCAGAGAAAAACACGGAAGATGTTGGGGGGGGGGGGCATTCCCTCCCACTGCTTGTAAAAGCAGTCTAGAGGCTAATTAGCCACTAGGATTGCTTTTACATGAAAGCCGACCGCTGGCTGAAAAGAATGATACCAAGATGATACCTAAACCTGCAGGCATCATTCTGGTATAACCACTCAAAGTCGTGAATGGCATACCTGAAGACAAAAAAATGGTTAACAATAAAGCACAGTAAACGGTAAGGTATAAAAAATTGCATACCTGAAAAGCAAACATGATAAAACATAATAACAATAAAACATTGCAGAATAGAATACAGTAAAAAAGAGCAGAACAATAGAGAGAGAATAGAGAGAGAGAGAACAATAAAACGACAACTATTTTTATTTTATATTTTTGTTTGTGTTTTTTTTTTTTTTACACTTTTTTTTGTAACTAACTATAATAACTGTAACCGGTTCCAGGTTCGGGTCTCTCAAAATGCGATGGCATCTCGGGAGACCCTGTGAAAGTGTGCCTAGTCTGTGCAATGCTGTACCCTACGCTAATACTCAACTAGTGCATGGTAGCGTTCAAAACATTCACCAATGCAAAGACCAGGATTGTCAGGACAGGAGGGACAATAATAGCGGTTGTCACGCCTATATCCGCGCTTGCTGCAGACACAACATATTTTTTGGGGGGTTCGCTGGGTAGGGGTACTCGGGAGGACATAAAGAAAATGCCTCTCATGCAGCCGACTGCATTTGGTTGGGGATGTGAATGGGGGAAGTACGGGCGCTGCAGAAGCGGTGGGTTCCCAATTAGGATTGGCGAATGCAGCAGGAAGGGCACTATGGGCATGACGGGCCTGTGTTTGTCTTTTTGGTGGCAGCGGGACACTACTTGTGCTTGCCACCTCACCAGCTTGAACTGCACTTATGGGACCCGCCACGTCACCAAGTGTTACTGCAGTGCTGGTTTGACTACGACCGGGGTGTACTAGGCCTCTGGTGCTTGCCAGTTCACCAAGACGCTACAAAAAAAACTGTTAGCGATCGCAGGGATCAGGCCTGACTCTGCGAACGCTGCAGTTATGCGTTTAGAGTTTTGTAAGTGACAGTGATCGATCGATACTGCACTTGGGTGGGCTGGGCCGGGCCGGGCGGAGGGGCAAAACGCAGGTGCTAGCAGGTATCTGGGCTGATCCCGCTAACACTGCGTTTTTGGGAACCCTAAACTGCTGGGGACGCTAGTATAGATCTGATCGGATCAGATATTGATCTGTTCAGATACTATACCACTAAGGGAGGTGTACGCTGCGTGCGTGGGTGTTAGCGGTACTGGCGCTAACCTGACGCTGCCTGGGGCTGGTGCTTGCCAGTTCACCAAAACGCTACCAAAAAAACTGTTAGCGATCGCAGGGATCAGGCCTGACTCTGCGAACGCTGCAGTTATGCGTTTAGTGTTTTGTAAGTGACAGTGATCGATCGATACTGCACTTGGGTGGGCTGGGCTGGGCCGGGCGGAGGGGCAAAACGCAGGTGCTAGCAGGTATCTGGGCTGATCCCGCTAACACTGCGTTTTTGGGAACCCTAAACTGCTGGGGACGCTAGTATAGATCTGATCGGATCAGATATTGATCCGATCAGATACTATACCACTAAGGGAGGTGTATGGTGCGTGTACGGTGCGTGCGTGGGTGTTCGCGGTACTGGCGCTAATCTGACGCTGCCTGGGGCAACGCATATCACCGCCGGGCGATCAGGGGGCTAAACCTTTATTCGGTAATAAACGGCGGGTGCCCTGACACTATAAAAAATAAACTAACTAACCAGCGTCACCCGTAACAGTTATACGGTGATCAGTGGTGAAAGGGTTAACTAGGGGGCAATCAAGGGGTTAAAACATTTATTAGATAGTATATGGGGGTCCCTGTCGCTATAAAACACTGACGGCGAACCTAAATATTTACGTCCCTAACTAGCGTCACCAGTGACACTAATACAGCGATCAGAAAAATGATTGCTTAGCGACACTGGCGACAGGGGGTGATCAAGGGGTTAAAACTTTATTAGGGGGGGTACTGGCGCTAATCTGACGCTGCCTGGGGCGACGCATATCACCGCCGGGCGATCAGGGGGCTAAACCTTTATTCGGTAATAAACGGCGGGTGCCCTGACACTATAAAAAATAAACTAACTAACCACGTCACCCGTAACGGTTATACGGTGATCAGTGGTGAAAGGGTTAACTAGGGGGCAATCAAGGGGTTAAAACATTTATTAGATAGTATATGGGGGTCCCTGTCGCTATAAAACACTAAACCTAAATATTTACGTCCCTAACTACCGTCACCAGCGACACTAATACAGCAATCAGAAAAATGATCGCTTAGCGACACTGGTGAGGGGGGGTGATCAAGGGGTTAAAACTTTATTAGGGGGGGTAAGGGGGGTACCCTAGACCTACAGGGGGGTTACAGTAACTGTCCTAACACTGCTAACTGTCACAAACTGACACTATGCAGTAATCAGGAAAAAAAAAAAAAAAAAAACCTGCTTGGTGTCAGTTTGTGACAGGGGGGGGGGGGGTGATTGGGGGGGGATCGGGGGGCGATCGGGGGGGGATCGGGGGTGTAATGTATGCCTGGCATGTTCTACTGTGTGTGTTTGTGTTGTGCACTTACTTACATGTCATCTCTCCTCGGCGCTGGAACGGAAACTGACAGCCGAGGAGAGATGACATCACATCCTCTGCCTCTGTGTACTATACAGAGGCAGGGGATGTTTGTCATTGGCTGGGAGCGATCGCGAGGGGGGGGCCACGATCGGATGGTCTCCCCCTCGTCTCTCATCGCTCCCAACCAAATGCCGACCGCAGCTGGCACAGGGGGGGGGTCCGATCGGACCCCCCACCCGCGGGAAGGCAATCACGTTTCAGGTACGTGATTTTGCCTGCCCGTGCCGCTCTGCTCACGTATATAGGCGTGAGGCGGTCGGCAAGTGGTTAAGATAGTTTTTTTTTTTTTTCTAAATTATACATGTGAACTGATTGGAGGTTTGTTTTGTTTAATGTTTAAATGTAAAAAAATTTCTGTATCACTTATTACTTAAGGCTGCTTTCACACTGGAGCAATCATGCGTTGATGGTAAAACGCTGCTAGTTTTAGCGGCGCTTTACCGTCATTTTAGAGGCGCTATTCGGCTGCTAGCGGGGCGCTTATAACCCAGCTAGCGGCCGAGGAAGGGGTTAAATGCGCCCCTGAAGCGCCGCTGCCAAAACGCTTTGCAGGCGCTTCGGCAGTGGTGTGCATTCATTTCAATGGGCAGGAGTGGTGGAGCAGCGGTATACACCGCTCCAAAGATGCTGCTTGCAGGACTTTTTTTTACATCCTGCCAGCACATCGCCTCAGTGTGACAGCACTCAGGATATCACACTGAGACTGCAGGGGGGGCCGTTTTACAGGCACTTTACAGGCGCTCTTTTTAGCCCAAAAGCGCCTGAAAAACGCCCCAGTGTGAAAGGGGTCTAACTGTTAGCTTTTATGAGATGAAGGGAAAAAAAAAATCGGCCAAATATATCAGCCCAAAAAAGTCGGCATCACATATCGGCCATCGGCCACCGCGATTTCCAAATATCGGCATCGGCCAGAAAAAAACCCATATCGGTCAACCTCTATTAAAAACGTGGCTATTTTGAGTTTCTCAGCGTTTTTGAGCCATAAGCTTTTGTGGGAGTATAATTTTATTAAAAACGCTACTGCAAAAACGCTGAAAAACTAATTCTACAGTTACAGCTTTCTACAGCTAACACTACTGGCTTTTTTTTTTTATAATTTCCAGCGTGCATGAGGCCTAATGCATCCAGATCTCTACTTAGATCCTCAAGCCATACTCACCCTTGGAGAGGTCATGGGGTTGTAGCATATGGGATAATAGAGCTGTTGGACTCTGTACATAGGTTGGTAGCAGATGGGAGGGTAAAGCTGGTGTACTCTGTATATAGGGTGGTAGCAGTTGGGAGGATAGAACTGTAGGACTCTGTACATAGGGTGGTAGCAGATGGGAGGATAGAGCTGGTGGACATTGTACATAGGGTGGTAGCAGATGGGATAATAGAGCTGTTGGACTCTGTATATAGGGTGGTAGCAGATGGGAGGATAGAGCTGGTGTACTCTGTATATAGGGTGGTAGTGGATGCTAGGGTAGAGCTGGTGAACTCTTTACATAGGGTGGTAGTGGATGAGAGGATAGGGCTGAGGACACTGTACATAGGGTGGTAGCAGATGGGAGGGTAAAGCTGGTGTACTCTGTATATAGAGTGGTAGCAGATGGGAGGATAGAGCTGGTGGACTTTGTACATAGGGTGGTAGCAGGTGAGAGGATAGAGCTGGTGGACTCTGTATATAGGGTGGTAGTGGATGAGAGGATAGGGCTGAGGACACTGTACATAGGGTGGAAGCAGATGGGAGGATAGAGCTGGTGGACTCTGTACATAGGGTGGTAGCAGATGGGAGGATAGAGCTGGTGGACTCTGTACATAGGGTGGTAGCAGATGGGAGGATAGAGCTGGTGGACTCTGTACATAGGGTGGTAGCAGATGGGAGGATAGAGCTGGTGTACTGTATATAGCGTGGTAGTGGATGAGAGGATAGGGCTGAGGACACTGTACATAGGCATGGAGCTTTCTCCTACTTCATTCTCAACTACATCACTTCCTGAACTTGTCTGCATTGGAGCTCATTAGGAGCACAGGCAGCTGCATCATACCATTCCTAATTTAAGGGTTGCAAGTAAAATCAATCAATGAAATGCTAATGCAACCCAGAAAGCAGTGCGACTGTGCTAAAATCAGAAAATTCACTTTTACCCTAATCCAATTGCTTTGTATTCCACTGCAGCCAGGGTTTGTAGAGGCAATCACTGGGAGGTTGCTTCTTGGAGAAAATACTCAGATTGAAACTTCCAGCACAGGTTTGAATGTGAGTGGTGGCTTTGGGACACCTGATTACCAGGTAACTGCAGTGGAAAAGATTAAAAAGTGTTTCAAAGCCTAATTGGATGTTTCCTTTCTATTTAAATTCCAACTCTGGGCACACAAAAAAATCAACATAAAAAACAAACAACCCCTGGCAGTGGGCCCCTCCACACTGCAAGACTTTAAGACTTGTTCAGTCCAGGAAATTGCAGGTGAGGCTGAATTACTTACATTTTCCTCACTCCAGCAGGGTCCCTCCAGTGCTGTGACCCATCATATGCAGCCTCCTCACTAAGCTGCTCTTGGCCATGGTGGCATCTCCCCATCACATACAATACAGGGTAAATAGCCCTGAATGGTACGCGACGATGAAGAGGGACTGCACACAGGTCAAGAGTTTCATGGAGAAGAGCACAGTGCCAGAGTGGGCCACAGAAGAGAGTCAGGCAGGTAATACAGCCTCTTAGTTTACCCCTTAGATTTAATGATCATTTAAAGCATTAGTAAACTGCCAAAAAAAAGGGCTCCTGCAGGTTAATCCTATAATGCGCTAGTATGCGCTGCATACTAGCACATCATGACTGACTTACCTGCAAAAGCACTGTCACGACTCCCCCGATGTTTCCATGTTCACCCAGTCTCCCTTCCGCGTTCGCAGGCTCCGGTTTGATGAATGGCCAGGTCTGCAAAGACGTCACTCGCACACATGCACACGAGAGTCCTGACTGGGGGATGGCACTCTGCATTCCACGCTGTACTGTGCGCTCGTAATGCAGAGCGGCACTGTGCATGGACTGGTGACGTCTTAGGGTATTGCCTCTCAAATAGAGAGTTTGTTACCACTTTAAAGAGATTGTAAACCCTCAATGTTTTTCACCTTAATGCATTCTATGCATTAAGGTGAAAAATATACTTACCTGAGCCCAGTGTTTCCCACAATGGGAATGAGCACACCAGATCTGGCTGGTGTCTCGTGTCCTGATTGGATAGATTGATAGCAGCACAACCATTGGCTCCCGCTGCTGTCAATCAAATCCAGTGATGCAGGCCCGAGTCCTGCTTTCTGTGTCAATAGACGCAGAAGCAAGACATGGGAGCGCGCCCGCACAGGTGTCCTGAAGAAATGTGCTTCTCCAACGGGCCACTTGAGAAGAGGATTAGCCAGGAGCGCCACTGTGGGACCCCAGAAGAGGAGGATCGGGGCCACTCTGTGCAAAAACCAGCTGCACAACGGAGGTAAATATGACATGTTTGTTTTTTGTTTTTAAAAACCCTGATCCTTTACAACCCCTTTAAAGTGGTTCTAAGGGCTGAAGATTTTTTTACCTTCATACATTCTATGCATGAATGTAAAAAGCCTTCAGCGTGCTGCTTACCCCACATCCCCCCCCTCCAATACTCACCTGAGCCCCCTCTCGATCCAATGATGTGCACGGGAGCCTCGGCTGTCCCAGGTCTCTTTATTCATTGGCTGAGACACAGTAGTGGAAGCCATTGACTCCCACTGCTGAAAATCACAGCCTGCGAGCCAATGAGGATAAAGTGGGGCTCGGAAGCAAGTATGCACCAGTGTCATCACTATAGCAAGCAGCTTGCTATCGGGGGCACTGGTCAAGGGGGGAAGCCAGGAGTTCCAGAAGGGAACCCGTGAAAAGGAGGATCAGAGCTGCTCATTGCAAACCATTGCACAGAGCAGGTAAGTATAACATGTTTGTTATTAAAAAAAAAACTATCCCTTTAATATCACTTTAACCTTTGTACCCTAGAAATCTACCTTTTGCTGTGATGTCTTTCTAAAAAGTCTAAATGTACACCCTGGCACATGGTTGTGCCTAGGGACTCATGATTAGGTATAGCTGAAGTGTGAGAGGGTGCTGTCTGTAACTACAAATCTCATCTGATTTGGAGTGAGAATGGGTGATGTTACTATTGTACATTGTACTGTTTTCCTTGCTGGAGAGGAAGCTGTACCTGATGACCTACAGTGCATGTCCCTGCTTCTGCACCATCCATTCTGTGGATCTTTATTTCCTCCACCTCTCCTGCAGCTTCTGGTCCCTTACCCCACCAGTCATCAAGGGGGCAATTCTGACATGAGGAAGCAAAGCCCTGCCTATATCTAGAGGGCTGCCCCCCCCCCCCCCCAACACACACACAACACACACACAGATACAGTGCAGAACAAAGCAGGGTAAGTCAGTAGTGGGCAAAGATAAGCTGAGGAAGTCCTTTGCCCTCTGTTTCTTTTTGGGCACCGCTTCAACCATTCAAGTCCTTTTTATGACTTTTCCCATAAATTTTGGGTCTGGTGGTGTCTGTTTAGGATTTTCCACTGGTACAATTTTTCACTGTGTGTGCGTATAATAAAATTAATAATAATAGTTGATCAAAATTATTACTAGTAGTAGTATGTTTTCAGCTGGTTAAGTCAAATCCTGACATCTCATCATCCTGGAAGGCTAAGAATGTGTGTGAGATTCTGGCTCAGATATATCTATGGAGACCAAGGTTTAGCAGTCCTTAACTCTCTTTTCATCATTTTAGTAAATCTAGGTCATTGTTTCATGTGTAAGGCATCTCTTCCCTTCCTGAAGAATGCACAAGACAGCAGATATTTCCCAAGACGTTATGTGATTTGTTTATCACGGCTGCAAATGCATTAATGAAAATAGCTTTCTGCTTTCACATTCTTTTGTCTTTTTTTTTTTTTTTTTTTACAAACTGCCACAATTTCTATTTTCAAAATTTGTACTCATTAAACTGTCTTACTAAAGAGCAAGTAGTCTATTATATTTGATGCTCCCGCTAAAAGATTTTGATGTATTTATAGATTATATTTACTTTTTGTTCTCTTTTAGATTGAGATATTCATCTAGAAATGGATCTGTGAATAAATATAACTTCATTGTAACCAAAACGGGGATAAAAGCGACAATTCAGCGGAATTGGAAGCACAGAATTAAGCCAGGAAATTTTATTTTTTGTCTCCGCACAACTTGCAGCTGAAGACATTCATCAGATCTTATGTGATTGTTACCGGAATCATTCCTCAAGCAAGCTGAATTTCTGTATACATTTTTAATGCGTTTCCACTTGATAACAAATAACTAGTTATTTGTCAGCTGGAAGGGATGGTGCATTCTATTCCTAGATGAGTTATTGTACACAATGATATTTTAATATGACAACCAGCAGTCGTTCATGTCCTCTACCAGCTGTGAACGGACATATGAGTCACTATCCAGCAAGCCACTATCCCTTTCTCTTTCCTCCTGTCATTGGTGGACTCCCGCTGCCGGCCCTCCATGGATTTCAAGGTCATCCTCCCACAAGTAGTTGCAGCACCCCATCTCCTGCAAGTAAGTGGAACATAACATCATTTTAGATACTAAACTGACAATTTGATGTTCTGAATAGTTTGTGGTTTTATAGCATTAAAGGTGAAGATCATGAAGAATTTTTGATCGGTTGGCTGGTAAAGCCATTTGTTCATTTATATTTTATTGCCTTCTAATCCTGGTCCAGATATAAGACAGCACAAAAACAACATAAAAAATAAAAATGTTTTTCTGTGCCCCTATTGCCGTTGTCAGTGGTTTCCGTAACACAGGCTAAAAGTGTGCTTGCTGGCTATGTAGGGGTACAGGAATCTGTTTTTACTAATATATATATATATATATATATATATATATATATATATATATATATATATATTTATATATATTTATATATATATATTTATATATATATATATATATATATACAGGCATACCCCACTTTTAAGTACACAATGGGGTTTATTTACTAAAGCTGTAAAGTGCAAAATCAGTCTGACATCTGCATAGAAACCAATGAGTGTCTAACCCCGGCTTGTTCAATGAAGCTTTGGTAATAAAACCTGATTGGTTTCTATGCAGATGTCAGACTGATTTTGCACTTTCCAGCTTTAGTAAATAAACCCCATTGTGTACTTAAAAGTGGGGTATGTCTGTATATATATATATATATATATATATATTAGATTATATTATATTATATTTGCCTAGCTTTTGGTAAATGTTGGACTATTATCTGAAGTTACAAATGCCACTTTTGTATGAATGCACTTTTTTCAACTTTTCTTGCATGTTTGCGTAGTCTACATCAGTAGACTATGCAAATTATCTACATTGGTAGACTATGCAAATTGTATGCAAATTATCTACATCAGTAGACTATGCGGTCGATGAACTGTATCTGTTTATATATCACTTTTTAATGTCATATATTGCTAAATGTCCTTCCAATTGTTTGAAGCAACCACAAAATTTCAATACCCTTTAAATGCATATATGTACGTATTTTAAGAGAACATTTATAAGTTTGATGTCTCTAACTATACATATTGGAGTGTTTTTCATTATAAGATATATTATCTGCAAATATCTAAACTTTTATTCTAAAGTTATTTTAAGTAACATAAGATACCTTTGGTTGGATATGTACCATTAGGTAGGAAGCTGTGAAGAAGTGAATTTGCAATGCTTATTAGTAGCGTTTATTATTTGTGTTTCCGCGTGCTTGTACTGCGTATTGAAGCACCCGATTTGTCTAAGGCTGGGTTCACACTACGGGTTTCTCCGCATCTAATACGCATGTCAGGAGATTGTGACTGGCTCTCTATGGAGCCGGTTCACACATCTCCGGAGCGTATTGCACAGGAGTCCTCTGCGTCTTATGGTCCGTTTCAAGTCCGAATTCAGCCAAAAGTTCGGACTGAAATCGGACCTGAAACGGTGAACAGGGACGCACCGGACTACTGCTGTGAGCCGCTGTGTGCGCCAGTGTGAACCCAACCTAATTGTGAAGATGGTGCAGTTTTGCTATGTTGGAATTGTACATAGGGGAATGCTGTGCCCATCTGCTCATTCTATTGGCAGGCTGACTCTACAGATACAGTATATATTACACAGTTAGATAGTAAGATTGAATAAAGACATGGATCACTCATATCATATCACAGGCATGGATTCTCATATCATCATATATTGTGCTTACTGAGAAACACATCTGAGAGTTTTTGGAAGTTATCTACAATTTCCGCTGATACTGCTAACTACGGAGGAGAGTTCCACATCTTTACCTCTGTAACAGTAAAGAACCCCATACACAGGTTAAGATTAAGCCTAGGTACACATTGGTCCAATTTGGCATGTCAAATTGTATGCCAAAACGGTGGTTATTGCCAGTAAGTGGCCCTGTCTGAATCGGTGCGGAGCCACAAAAGTAGTTCCTGTACTACTTTTGGCGACTTCGGAGGGCGATTTGTATAGAAATCTGCGTAGGAACCCTCACAGATGTCTGTCAAATCGCCCCCGAAGTCAGACTGTATTGCCAGGTTTAAATTGTGCGAGTTCAGCTGAACTAGCACGATTTCTAACCCGCAGCAATGTGAACCTATCCTAAACCATGTCTCATCCAGTTTCATTATGTGGCAGTGTGTTTTCTTCAGAGACTATAGATTAAACCGTTTGTTCCTGATACTAAAGTCATCATTGATTGATTTGTATATTGCAATCATATCACATGTTAGTCCCCTTACACAGGGGATGTCTAGTCCCTGTGCATGCAATCCCAGCATATAGTACGCCTGGGAGGCACAGATGCAGTGTCTAGCCTGGGCTTAAAGTGCCTCTTTTCCAGGGAGAGTAAGGCCATCCATACACTGTTTGAAGCTCGGCTGGTTCCTGCTGAACCATTAATGGGCAGGCTGAATGTACCAAGTTGATCAATCAATCAACCTGGGTACAACGAGCCTGCTGGATTCTCTTGCGTTTCTCTTGTGATTATTGCTAGCGGCTGCTATAGCTGCTAGTGATAATCAATCTGTTCTCTAGGTGTGGACGGCTTTACCTGCCCACCCCCAACGCTAGCAGACAATGGCTCAGCAGGAAAGTTTTCCCTGTTAGCACTGTCTGTGTTGATGGGGTAATGGTGCAAATTTATTTCCTGCAACCCGTGGTTACAAGAAAAAAATTTGCACCGTGTATGGCCAGCCGAAGTTTAATTTTTGTAGTTAATCCTCATAACTGAGGTTTCCTACCCCTTTTATTTCACGCAATTTTCTAATCAAATACTATGTGAAATATGTGTGCATCTTGAGTGAATACGTCTTTCATAGAGTAGCTGTTTGTTCAATAAAAAAAATTGCTAGCCTGCAAGTGTCTTTCTTTCTGACGCTGTGATGCAAAGTCTACCCACCAATCAACAGTTTTTGTAAGTACTGTATCAGTTGATTCCCTTTCTTCTGCTGGATATAGTGTGGTGGCCTTCTCCTTTATGTATAAATTATGATAATTCTATTTTTATAGCACTATTCTCCCCAATGACTCAAAGCTCTTTACAAAACAAGGTTAATGTAAGAACAATATTGTAAATGTGATGGCTAATGAATGGTATAAGCTTGAATAACCAACTATATAGTTAAAGCAGTATTAAACTCAAAAGCAAATTTTTATTTTATTGCAGTTTACCAATTCTTAGATGTGATTGCTGCATTAGTTGAATTTTTTGGGGGCTTTTTTCTGTTTTCATCTGGTGATCCAGTCAGAAAGTCTGTTGCTTTTCAACAACACAAGCTCTCTTGCAGTTACTCAGATGAGACAAACCATTTAACACTGACCGGTGATTAAAATGATCAGTTTTTATTTATATAAAATCTTTATCCCAAAAGGAAAAAAAAAACATTTTTCTGTAATAAAGTATTAGCTGGAGTTTGGCTTCAGTGTGTTACTGTATGCAAATCTGCTAGTACATCTAGTACATCTAACATTCCCCTCCCTCCGACTGACAATACTGCTGTCCTAAGGTGCCCCCTGTGCTCCTTCATCCAGAGTGCGGGCACTCTAAGGCTGCCCATACATTATACAATTTTCTTGTTTAATATTCTAATTTACCAAAACCATATAATATGAGGTCAAACCTAAACACTTTCACTGTGTATGCAATCCAGGGTGGATATAAATAAATGATTAAAAAAAAAATTTGATTTTTTTTTTTATTTAAATCGATTTTTTGTTATTTTTATCAAATTTATTTGAATAAATTGCTTTTGGAGTAAAAATCTAACTAAAGAAAAGTTTTCTATTTAAGATACATTAATAATTTAGTTTATTCAGCATGAAATGGAGCTTAGTTATGAAGGATGAGGTTGTATATTCTGCAATAATTACATTTTTGGCAAACTCATTCAACGAATCCAAGCTCTGCAAGCTGAGATGCACTGCATTGATGCAGTCACACAATTTCACAATAACCATGAGATAAAACAAAGTTCAAGAATATTCTTTTATCCCATTCTTTTGCAAATCTTTGTACACTACAAACTGTATGATTGAATCGGTTCTGATATTGCTGTTTTGCTAACCTATATAAATGAAGAAAGCAGCGCTACAAATAAACCAAAAACTTATCGCTGCTGTAAAAAAAGGTAATAGTACTTTGAAAATTTAGAAACAAACAGATACAGCGCTGATAAAGTCACTATAAAGTGCTAAGTGCTAACGATAAATGTAAACAGAGTAATAAATAAATGATGGACTACATATCATATGCAGTCTAGAATTACACATACAACTCTTGGATGCAAATTGTGAAGCATAATAGGTGAATACACAAAAATAAACATATGTGCATAACGCATATAATGTGAAAAAATAGACCATAAGTGCTAACCAATTGATAAACAGACGAAAATTCTTGACAATAAATATTGGCAGCTAGACTGAAGGATTTGAACAATAATTGCTCACAAGACAGAGATATTACTACTAGCAATAGTCCCAAAGTGGATGGCAACAACAAGACTTGTCACAAAATTCACAGGCAGGACGGCCCTGCAATGATACAGCAGCTCCTCCTCCTAGGCTGACAGCCTTTCTCAATGGTAATTTGCAAGGTATATCTCTAGCGTGGATCAGTGGAAGAGATGGCCGATGCTCAGATCAAATAAGCCATACGTTTACAGTTGACCACCCAAAACAGAGGAAAAAAACATATAGTAAAGTATTGTGGATGTTGGCAAATCACTAGCGCTACAAACCACTACACACATACTCCCGGTTGCAATCAGGCATATCAGACAGTCTCTGCGATCGCCGCTTACAGTGTGCGTTCCACGGAGTCAGGAAGGAGAACGTCACTTGGTTGTGCAAAAAGCCGGATGTTACGTCGACACGGACCTTTGATGACGCCCTGGGGGAAGGGCGAAATGCGTCGACGTAACAGTAGACAGAAGACACCGCCACCTTGAAATGGTAAAATTCCTGGGCAAAATGGACCTTCAATCAAGAAAGGTCGAAAGCGTTTTTCGCTAAACACCCAGCCAGGGCCTCTCAAAGATGTTCCTGCATGGTCCCCTTGAGCCAAGGTAAAGGTCAACCATGTGCAAAGTAGACAGAAGACACTGCCACCTTGAAATGGTAAAATTCCTGGCCAAAATAGACCTTAAATCAAGAAAGGTCAAAAGCGTTTTTCGCTAAACACCCAGCCAGGGCCTCTCAAAGATGTTCCTGCGTGGTCCCCTTGAGCCAAGGTAAAGGTCATCCAACCACACTGTGTGTAGTACATAGTGTAAGATCTGCATCATGCAGTTTCCTATTTCCACTGCATGATCCAGATTTTACACTATGTGGAGCATCTTCTATTTTTGGGTATGATACCATGGAGAGTGTGGTTGGATGACCTTTACCTTAGCTCAAGGGCATCCCACAAGGAACATCTTTGAGGGGCCCTGACTTGGTATTTAGTGAAAAGTACTTTTGACCTTTCTTAATTGAAGGTCCATTTTGTCCGGTAAGCAGGCAGTTTTACCATTTCAAAGTGGTGGTGTTTTCTGCGGACTTTGCACATGTTGATGGATGGTGACTGCATGTATTCCAACCTGGGTCACATACGAGAAGGACTTTACCTTTTATAATTAACTCTTACAGCATCCTTTTGAATTATTTACTTGGACTTATTAGTAGCACGTGTTATATATGTTTCACAATGTTTTAATGTGCTGCTTAAATGTGTGCAATATCACAAACATTCCCACGTTGCATAAGTGTGAAGCCTTACTGTGAAGGTTTGAAGGTCTTTTTCTGATAACCCTGCCTACTAAGCTTTACAGTAATGCATGCACTAGCACTGGCAGATCTTCAGAGAGAATAAAGTGCTTGATGCTTGCAACATAATAACGGTGGAAGAAAGAGAATATGAGATCAATTGCAAAGTTGTTACAGTTGCTGTGTATGTGGATTTCCATCATGCACTATCCCCAGGTTATGTGCATAGGCTGAGTAGTACAAGGCATGTCCACTAACAGCAGGCTGTTGGTGTAGGTGTTTGTATTTCAGTTGAAGGTCTCCAAACACCAGTACCTCAGTTTTGATACAATTCAATCAATGCAAAATGTTGCAGACCTTAGTTACTGAGGTCCTCACATGTACTACTCTCATCAGAGACTGCTACGCCAGCTGAGATGCATGGCAAAAACTCTACCTGAACACAGAGCCTGGGGTTTGAATTCCTACAAGACTGTGAAAGATAGTTATGCACAGGATAAGGCTACAGTTGACGCATTTCACACATGGAAGTGCTTAGTCATAAGTTGTCAAAAGCTAAAGCTGCATGTTTTTAAACGGTTATAAAATAAAATGACTAACAACATGCTGCTGGTATTTTCTGTTTTGGTATTGAATGACTCTACTGGTATTGGTTACTGGAGTGTGCACATTGCTGCTGATTTATAATTATTATGCATTTAGGTTAGAGTTGTGCAGCTTGTTGATCCCAGAGATCAAGTACACTGAAGATTTGTCCAATTGGTGGTTCAAACAAAAATAGAAGAGAATATGGTTTTCCATGCACTAGAAATGAGCAGTAACTTGTTTACTGTGTTAAAAGAATTATTCAGTGTACCATTATGAGGCCTCTTCTTCTGATACTAAGTTCCTTGCTTGTCAGGCTAATCTAATGCACCCAATACTCAGAGTTTCTAAATCTGAGGCTCAGAAAGTGCTGAAGCCATAGAAGAGCAAAGCATCTAACATGTTCAGATGAGGGTCGGCAATGATGGCAGCCTACAATAGTTCCTTCATCACAGGTTTCCATTAAACACCACACCTTAGAGCAGGGTTTCTCAACCAGGGTTCCATGGAATCCTAGAGTTCCTCCAGACATTGCTAGTGGTTCCTTGAGCAATGAGCAATTTCTGCCTCTCAGATAAGTTTCCACTGACACCATTGATCTTTTGTCCACAAGTGTAAGGAGCATTCTTCCCACTGACCATCACACTAATGTATCATGAGTTGCAGATATAGTAACTTTTAGCAGGGGTTCCCTGAGACCGGAACGTTATTTCAAGGGTTCCTCTGTGCTGAAAGGGTTGAGAAAGGCTGCCTTAGAGATTGCACAAAAGTATAGGAAAAACATTCCTAACAAGGGTACAGTCAAAGTTGATGTTGTGCAGATTGTTGAAGCATTATTAGACCATGGGTCTCCAATTTAATTCATAGCCATTTATTGTAATTCAGTTGTGAATTTATGTATTGCAGTTAAATTGTAAATTTATTGTATTAATGTAATTATTTGAGTAACCTTTGCTACTTGCTGGTTCTCATTTAGACTTGCTTGCAATACTATTGTGCAGTAACAGCATACAGTGATAACAGCTACAGTACCTCAGCCTTATTCTTCTATTCGGTTATTTTGTCATACAGCACTTCATTCTTATGTCCATGTTTGTCCAAGACTTATGTATTTACAACCCAGGTTTGAGCTCCTATACTTTCAAATAAAAATTAGATTGTCTTTAATGCTTGATAATGCATATACTTTAACATGATAAAAGTAACTTGAACCTTGTATTTATGAATCTGTACCTTAACTTAAGCCCTAAAGTGTTACTAAACCCACAACAGTAAAATCAGTCTGTATATGCAGTAAAGTGTGCTTGTTATACTCATTGTGGAACCTAAGGGGTTAATTCTGCACATTTTGTAAATAGGCTGTTTGATCCTGACTTCTCTGATCCTCCCCTTCTTTTACTGTCCCCAGTCCATCTGCTGATAGTATGGACCCCTAGGAGGCACTCTGCACATGCTCAGTTTGGTGGGTATTGCCACAGTGTTTTTTTGGGGGGAGGGTGTATGTGATCAGCACAGGGCCAATCAGCACTGTCCAGACAGAGGGTCAGGGGTTATGCGGTCTCATTGGACAGCCAGTGAAGAATAAAAACTCCTTCAAGCTTCCACCTTCCAGCTTTCAAACTTCCTACAAGCTTCCACCAGTGCTCAGCCGGACACGGGTAGAAGTCACAAGGCTGCTATATACTGCTGATGAGAAAAGGTATTTAGCAGTTTATGTTTACTGTGGGAGACCAGACATAGTAAATGCAGGGTCCTGGGTTTAGTAACACTTTATTAAAAACAGGAACAAAACAGGAACAAAGATCAGATGGCCAAGATTATCTGTAGTAGAAGGAGGCCTCAGTTCATAAAGCAATGTTCATTAGAAAGTTGCTACCCTGATGCACACAGATGTGTTTTGAGACCTACTGTCACTTCTGTAGGTCAAACTGGGCCCATGGTGCTTTGGAGCTGCACGCTGTAACATAGACAGGTTCACTAAAGCTTTTTCTTCCCCATTGGAGCATGTTGGCTTTCTTTTTTTTAGAGCTCAATTCCTGGATTTTAGTATACCTACCTTGAGACCAAGAGAAAATTTTGATGTGCTCAATGCAACCCCTTTACAAAATGTAACATTATGTGTGGAGACAGTCATTTCATAAAATTCACTCTGCACAGTTGCCATCTCTATGCCAGTTTTTCTAGTGAGTAGCCCAAAAATGTGTTTCTCCTATTAAAGAGAGACTTCAGTTCCCCTTGTTTTTTTAGCTAATAACAAAGTGGGGGTTTGTTAGGGGCTTTAACGAAGCCATGTCCTGGTAAGGTCATGTAATTCCATCCCACACACCGGATCACATGTAGCTGGGGCTCTCCTTCTTCCCCCACACATCCTAATCAACACAGGTAATCGTGCATTCTTACTTTCCTCACGTGTCCAACATATTCACTTCCCTATGACTATTAGTGGATACCATTATTCTACCCATTCCCTTTTATGCACAGCATTCAGTCACATTGCTACCTTTCACTCCATTTTGGTTTGCCTTCACTGCCCCACTTGCTTTTTCCCTCACCCACACGGGCCTCTTGCCCACCTTCCTTTTCATCCACTTTCTCCACCGACTTCTTTGGCTCACCCCATCTTTTCACTCCCTTCACAGGAGTGCCTCGCTATCTCCATGCCTGCCCTGGTTCCAGACTGCATGGGTTATCTTTCCCGAGCTGTCCACCTCAGCTCACGGTTTGGGGTGTGCCTGGATGGTTGTGGCGCCCGGCCACCCTACCACTAGATAATGTATCTGAGTAAGTTAACATGTACTTTGTGTAGGGTTTATCTACCCTTCCCCTGTCCATGTTTTTAACTACCTTAATTTGTTTACCCATATATTACTATTGCATTATAGAATCATCACGTGCTTTGCTCCTGATGAGTGGTTCAAAAACCTCAAAACGCGCAGAGCTACCAATTGCTGTGCTCCTACCAGTATTTACTTGAATTTCAAGCTACTACTATACCACCTCTATTCACAGGTCTAGGGAGGCAACAGGTCCTGCAGGCCCTACCGTGTTAATAATTTTACGTAATTTTGTTCTTGGTTAACTCTGGAATGTTATTGTTGTTTTATCTTGAGCTACCATTGTTATTAATATGTTCAATATCAATTTTCTGATGCTAATACTATATTCATGTACCATCATTTTATGTATGTATTATTGTTTACAACCAATAAAATTCCTGCATACTCACCAAGCAATTCTGTTGCTACCTTGTGCTTCACACAAAGTCCCGCCCCTCTTGCTCTCCTCCGCTCCTTGTTTTTTTAGCTGTCGTCCTTGATCCAAATACTCACCTGTGCCTCAAATCCATTGTTGTCCTGGTGCAACCTGCTGCTCAGTTGTCACAGCCCAGGTCCTGCTATGCCATCTTGGTACTTATGGGTCAGCTGCCACTTTTGGGTTCAGGCAGCTGACCTGCCAGCTCTGCTCACTGTCCTCTCCTACAGTCTCCTGAGATATGTGATGGGGGTATCCCAGGAGGCAAAAAATGTCGATGGGGGTGGTGCTGACATAAAAAGGAGTGGAGCTGAGTAATAGCTGAGGATATAGACTTCAGTGATGCCTGGGTGCCTGGTCGGGCTGCTGCTGGCGGTGGAAATAGCAGCCTAAAAAGCTCGGCTTTCCTTGCTGTGGCAGGGTAGGAAATACCCCTGCGACGCAGCTCTGCTGTGAGCTTGGGAATGGTCCAAGCTCTGTGAGATTGAGTGCCGCTGCTTCCTGAATTTGCAGAGGGTGATGACGGGTATGGTAGGAGGTGGATGGAAGGTGCGTGATTAGACGCTTACATCAAAACTTGCATGGTTTAATCATGTATAGGGAATACAAACATATAAATATTGAATCATACAAATACTACATTGCATACAAACAGGTAACAAAATAGGCACTAAAGGATTAATTAAAATTGGGGTATGCCCATGTTGAGGCAAGTGTTTAAAAAGGGCTGACGCGTTTCGAGGGTAACCTCTTCATCAGAGCCAGGAGAACAAGAGCACAGTCTGTATGGGCCGGTAGGCCGACATGTGTACATGGAAAGGAGTGGCTAGTAGGAGGAGATGTCCTGTGGTGGATAGTTGATTATTCCAAGTTCCTTACTAGTCCATGTCCAGGTTTTCTACTAATGTAATCGGAATGTATATTAACCGTATTTTCCTTTTTGATGGTATTGGCTGTCAGATATGCCTGTCCATTTGATATGTAGGAGTGGCTGTAGTCCCAAAGAACCCCCGGGGTGTGGAGCCGTGTAATCCTGGAAACCGGAGGGGGGAAGAGGCGCTCCTGATGTAGCTGCAGCTGTGGACGCTTGAACAAGATGCGTCTCTCTGTCCGGGATAGGAAGGTTTTCCTGATGGCGGGGGGTGATGGCGGGGCAGAGGCGAAGTCTTCGCTGTCGGCCTGTGACATGGCTTCAGCTACAAGACAAGGAGGGGAAATGCATATGTTTAAGGTAAGTTGTAAAGGCAGGAGGGGACAGATGCGTTGGGTAGGTAAGATGGAAAAGAAGGATAAAAACGAGAAGAACAGGAAAAGGAACGAGAGGCGTAGTGAAGAAGCAGGTTTGCGTACAAACGCTGTTGAATGGAAATTTAGAAAACTCAAAAGAATGCGTGGCATTTGAGGTGAGCCAGGAGGTGACTGGCCAGGTAACTGATAGATCGGGTGCCCGTCTGTGCTCGGCCCAAAGCTGTGAACCAGAGCCCCCAGGATGTACTGGGGCAGGGAGCTGCAGTCTGGTATTCTAAGTAGGAATGTTGCGATCTGTAGTTTATTGATGTATGTTCGGCCTGCTAACACTTGAACTGCCAGCAAGCTTGACGTTGAGCGACCTTGTTTGCGTGTTGAAAGATCTTGCTTCAAAAACAGAGTGAAGTGCACAGAAATATGTGACAGTTACTAACGCCTCAGGAGCAACTCGAATCATGTATGTGAAGTAAAATATGTTGCGAGTGCTTAAGGGAAATGCAAGGGAGGATCCCTTGTACTAGGCACCTGACTCGATGCCCTAGCTTGTGAAGTCCTGGTTGGGGTCGAGAACTGGGTCGACCAGGAACCTGTAGTAAGGTGACATAGGAAATTGATTAAAAAAGGGGGGTTGCAAACATCTCTTTGGGGCATGGCTGGCCCCCTGGTGAAGGTGCAAGCCCTGTCGTCAGTGTGTTTTGTTTTTTTACCTGAGGGAATACCGTCCAAACCTGCTGCAGGATGGACCAACTTAAACTCTACTGACCTAAAGGGGGAAGCGACAGAGAATAGGTGATTGGCCAATTTGCCACTGGAGACGAAGAGTGGCCGATTTAAGCCACTTGCAGAGATGCTTGCAACGATTGCAAATAAGCAGCCTTATAAGGAAGGCGAAAACAAAGATAGTGCAATTTGAGCATGTAGAAATGACCGACCACAACAATGTATGAATTGATGGAGTGAAATGTGTATGTTTATGCTTTGATAAGAGTAATGTAAAGCCGAGGATCCGAATCATACCGCTGATGCGACTAGACTCAGATCTGGCTGAAGAGTCAGTGAATGGTGTGGTATGTAGGGCAGAGGATTTGGGACATATGTCGCCGATGCGACTTGATTCGGAAGTGGCTGTAGTATGAGTGAGTTATGTGGATTCGTATTGTTAGTGCTCCTGAGGCGACTTGAAACGAATAGTCCTGAGCAGTGGGCTGACACGTTACGTTGTTACGTCACAGATGCGACTGGACTCGAAGGAGGTACAAATCTCTATGAATAGGTGGTAGTGGCTCTTGAAAAACCTACTGGGTATGAATACATGCAAAAGATATGGTAAAATTTCTACGAAGCGGTGGGACTAAGGCAAGGGAATTACGACATGTAGTGACCACAGTTTTACGGGGAACATGATAACCAATGGTTCGTTTGTAGGAAAGGTAAAAACGAATCCTACCTGCGACAGCGAGCGTGGAACGATCGATGAAAACCTACGAACGGGGAATTGCAACACCCTGGAATTCAAAAACACAGACTCATGAACACGCAATGAGCTGGCAGAGTCGGCCTGGTGACGTAATACCACGCACTGGAAAACAAAGACCAGTGTTCTGCTTAAATACCCCCGGGCTCCTCCCATAAATTCAGACCACGATACTGGCCTTTATATATATATATATTATATATATGATAGATAGATAGATAGATATTTTATGGATATATTGATCATCAATACCAGGCATTTTCTTTGTGCATACAGTAATATAATATTGACATAAGCTGTTTTTGGAAGAACCTTCTTTTAAAAGTTGTAGTCTATATTCTTACAAATGAACAAGTAATACATGATAGAGGATTCCCATAGCACTGTGGGTAAGCTAAGAAGAAAGCACAGCACAGCTGCTTGCTTTTGGAGGCACAACATTTTTTGTTTAAAACTTTGAACTGAGATTCCCCTATAAGGCAGGAGTTACAAGGGCCAGTAAATATAAGGCTTTTTTTCAGAGAATTAAATGAAGTTCCTAAAATGTAAAATTGAGCCTAAAGTTTCACTTGCTGGCTCAACAGCAGAGAGCAAAGTATAAATGCAATATTTCATATATACCTGCCTTAAAAAAAGTTTATTAAAATAATTATACAGAAAACTACAATACATTCCCTTTTAAAGTGTATTTAGGTAACTGGATTGTAAGCTTATATTATGAATCAGTTGTCACCCCGAAGCCTTTGGGGAAAGGCCAAGTGAGCTCACTGTTAGTAAACTGGTTCTCACTAGGAGATGTGTTCCTTGATCTGTTGATAACATTGTGTAAACCATTGAAATGTCAGGAATTCTGTGCACTTCACTAAATCAAACGCTGTTTAACATTCATATTTCCATTGACAGATAACCACCCTTCTCAAAGTAATTGCCCCTCAAACATATGTAATCAGTAAATTAATTACTCCAAGTAAGGTGATTAATCAACCGTTCCACCTGTCCTGGGATGACAGGCCGCCATATAAATGTAACATAAGGAGCAGATTAACAGAGCTGTCCGTAGATAAATCCTCTCCTTTTGCGTCACTGTTTCCTCGCAGGATGAAGAAGATTGCTGTGTACAAGCATGATAAATATTCCTCCTTTAAAGCCACATCATTTAAATACCTTTTAGGATGTCTTCTTCTTTGTATTGACCTATAATTCTAACTTTTTAATTTTAGTCCAAATTTTTGAAATGTTCCCTTTTTTCAGTACAGATTTTAATTTTTTTTTTAGTTATGGCCTAAAGTTATAAAGGTCATGTCATTAGTGGTCCACTGAAATGAATTTTTCGGTACCGAAACCAAACATTCAGGATTAAAAAAATCTGTATATTTTTACAAATAGTTGTATTATATTCGACTTTTTAATAATATCATTAATTTAAATGAATATGAATTTGTGTAGGCCATTATCGGCACCTTTTGAAGTAGTGTTAAAAATCCTGCTTTCTACATTTTTGGTCAGTTAAAAAAACCACACCAAAAAACGCACCTCCCATTGAAATGCATTGAAAACGCAGCAAGAATGCATCAACAATGCATCTGTGTTACATTTTTGATGCATTTTTTGAGTCACATACCTATGAAAAAGTACACCAAAAGGAATCGTGGAATCGTGGCAAAATAGAGCAAAAATTTTTTTTCTTTCGCTCTATTTTTTTCCAATTCACATTCCGAGTCACATACCCATGAAAAAACACGCATATTAAAATTGCTGCAAAATCGCGGGCGTTTTCGGCAGCCATTATCGGCACTTTTTTTTCTTTCGCCACAATGCTGAAAACCCTATTTTTGGCTGATATTTCGCTGCATCATAATGAAGAACTTCTGGGACCATAAAAAAGAAATCGTTCCCAAAGAAAATGCTTCTGTTCAGAAGCCCCCAAAGCTGACATTAGCTAACTTATAGTCTGCATTTTATAATCGGAGGTAGAGATGCTGAACCCATTCAGTTTCACTTCAGTTGATGTTACTGTCTAGGAACAACTATACAGTTCACGAGACATAGAATGGCAGCTTTTATCAGATGCTTTGGAGAAAAGTATTTTTCTTTGATTTGTACTCCTGTGTAGTGCTAAAATTGTACATCACAATTGTCAATGGCTGATTAACTCTTTTGGATGCCCAGGCCAAATTTTGCAGCATTAAAGCTGAAAGCGTAGTTCCACTCAAAAGTGTAACTTCCGCTTATTTGTCTCCCCCCCCCCTCCAGTGCCACATTTGGCACCTTTCAGGGAGGAGGGGGGAACGGGGACCTGTTTTTGACAGGTCCCCTTCCCCACTTCATAGAAAGTGCCACCTCTCGAAAGTTTGGCCCCCTGCTCCTTACCCTGCCGCCGGGCCAATTAGAAAGCGTAGCGCAGTAGGGAACCAGATGTGAAGCTGAAAGGCTTCACTGCCGGATTCCTTTACCAGGATTTGCGGCGACTGCACCTGACGGCCGATCCGAAGATTGACTAGGGTGCCGACAACGCGGGCTCCCTGGACAAGTAAGTGTCCATATATTAAAAGTTTTTCATAGATGTGGGATGGGGCGGACCTCCGCTTGAAGATTAAGCATGATGTTTTTACACAGTTACATTAGTCCAGCTAGGACCATAATAAGTATGCAAATCTCATACCTGACCAATCCCTGTGTAAGCTGCAAGGCACTGTAATAGTCACCGCTACTACAATGAGAGCAGCAGTCTTCCAGGTCCAGTGCAGAGTGTCTGCAATTCCACATATTAAGTACAAGGGGCCATACACTTGGCACTGCCACCATTTGAAGAAAGCCTTGTATTTTTTCAATGAACACACGGCTTCTCTAATTAGACTGGGTGAAGAGGCGGGGCTTTGAAAACAAGATCTTCCACCTTGCCTAAACAAAGAAGTGTTTAAGAGGTCATCTTCAAGATCTCCAACCTTGTTCAAAGAGGGGGTTAAGGGGTCATCTTCAAGATCTCCCACCTTGTCCAAACAAAGAAGTGATTAAGAGGTCATCTGAGCACTGGAATCAAGCAGCAGTCTTCCAGGTCCAGTGCAAGGTGGCTGCAATTCCACATATTAGGTTCAAGGGGTCATACAGTTGGCACTGCCACCATTTGGAGAAAGCCTTGTATTTTTTCAATTAACACAAGGCTTCTCTAATTAGACTGGATGAAGAGGCGGGGCTTTGAAATCAAGATCTCCCACCTTGTCCAAACAAAGAAGTGGTTAAGAGGTCATCTTCAAGATCTCCCACCTTGTCCAAACCAAGAAGTGGTTAAGAGGTAATCTGAGCACTGCCTAAATCAAGTTGCGTTTGTCATCAATGCAAGTATCTCAGTAGTCATGGTGGTGTTGAAATGCATTGTACTGCATTCAACGGAATATCTAGGGCCATGTTGAATTGTATTACAATACAACCAGATCTTGGTTGTGCTCCATCGCAAGGGTGTTTGGATCACAAGACTGGCTAAACAGATTTGATAATTATTTGACAGGCAAAACCATTCACATATAAAGTATGTATTTCAATTTCATGCAGCTTTAACCACTGCAAGATTTACCCCCCTTCATGACCAGGCCTTTTTTTGTGATACGGCACTTTAGGCCTTTATGTATTCTGCTACATGTTTTTGGTAAAAAATCCCAATAAGCGTATATTGATTGGCTTAGGTGAACGTTATAGCATCTAGAAAAACTATGATATATACTTGTGGAATTCTTAGATATTTATTTTTATACTAGTAATGGCGGCGATCAGCAACTTATAACGGGACTGCGATATTGCGGCCGACAATGGGACACTAACTGACATTATTGACACTTTGCGGGAACCAGTGACACCAATACAGTGATCAGATCAATATGCATTGTCACTGTACTAATGACACTGGCTGGGAAGGGGTTAAACATCTAGAGCGATCAAAGGGTTTAACTGTGCCTAGCCAGTGTTTTTGTGTACTGTATGTGCTTCTTTTACTAGGGGAAGAGATGGATTTTATTCTCTGCTTTGCAGGAACACAAAAGCCATCCCTTCCTCCTGTCAGAACGTAGATCTGCTTTGTTTACATCCAGCAGAAAGCAGAAGTGCCCCCTGAAAGCAGAAGTGCAGAAACACGCGTGTGTGTATATATATATATATATATATATATATACACAACGTGATCCTGCACAGGAGGGCCACCCTGTAACAGTAACTCTGCCATAGAGCGGAGCGAAAGTGGTTAAAAGAGAAGTTAAAAATTTGAAAAAAACAAACAATTAAACTCAGCTAGGTGGATGCAGCATCTATCTGATGCTGCATCTGCCCCCCGCCGGCTCTGTAGTGAGAACTGAGCGATCAAACACCAGTTCTCCCCCTCCACTCTGAGCAGAGAGCCAGGACTTTCAGTCACCGGCTCTCTGCTTCCTTCTCCAGCGCTCATTGTGCAGGGGACGTGAGGGGCTGAACCAGGCTCTCTCACTGAGAGACTGAGCCAGGTGCCGATCCAGGCTTCTGGGCAGATACTGACCATATGTTGGGGATCTTTTCAGAGCCTGGACTAGCTTTGAGACGTCAGCCGACAGCGGGCTTCAGCCTGCTGTCAGCTGAAAACGGATCACAAGAGTGAAAAACGGACTGCACTCCTGTGATCCATAGGAGAAGAATGACCAAAATAGGTTTGGCTGTTCTTCTACTTTAACCACTTCCCGCCTGGCCTATAGCAGAATGACGGCCAGGCGGTGGTTCAGTTATCCTGACTGGGCGTCATATGACGTCCAGCTGGATAACAGCCGCTGCGCGCCCGTGGGGGCGCGCATCGTGGCGATCGGTGGTGCGGTGTGTCAGTCTGACACACCGCTACACCGATCTTGGTAAAGAGCCTCTGACGGAGGCTCTTTTCCATGTGATCAGCCGTGTCCATTCACGGCAGATCACGATGTAAACATGAAGAGCCGTTGATCGGCTTTTCCTCACTCGCGTCTGACAGACGCGAGTAGAGGAGAGCCGATCGGCTGCTCTTCTGACAGGGGGGTCTGTGCTGATTGTTTATCAGAGCAGCCCCCCCTCGGATGCCCGTCCAGGACAACCAGGATGCCGCCAGGACCACCAGGGGTTGCCACCACACTGGACCACCAGGTATGCCACCCTAGACCACCAGGGAAATGCCAATCAGTGCCCAGGCAGCTGCCAATCAGTGCCCATTCCCCAATGCCTGCCAGTGCCATCAGTGATGTCTATCAGTGCCATCTATCAGTGCCACATATCAGTGCCCATCAGTGCCAAGTATCAGTGCCCAGCAGTGCCACCTATCAGTGCCCAGCAGTGCCACCCATAAGTACCCATCAGTGCAGCCTTTTAGTGCCCATCAGTGCACCTATTTGTACCCATCAGTGCACACCAGTGCCACCCATGAGTACCCATAAGTGCCGCCTATCAATGCCCATCAGTGCTACATATCAGTGCCACCCATCAGTGCCGCCTGGTAATCAGTGCCCATTGTCAGTGCCCGTCAGGCTACCTCCTTGGTGCCATCAGTGCCCATCAGTGAAGGAGAAAACTTACTTATTTACAAAATTTTATAACAAAAGAAAAACTTTTTTTTTTCAAAATTTTCTGTCTTTTTTTATTTGTTTAGCCAAAAATAAAAAACACAGAGGTGATCAAATACCACCAAAAGAAAGCTCTATTTGTGGGAACAAAATGATAAAAATTCTGTTTGGGTACAATGTAGCATGACCGCGCAATTGTCATTTAAACAGCGACAGCTCTGAAAGATGAAATTTGGCCTGGGCAGGAAGGGGGTGTAAGTGCCTGGTATTAAGCACTAAATCGCTCAAACTCTGCACCAACCATTTTTGGAGAGCACAATGTAACTTTAACTGTGAAAGTGTTCTTGCAGGACATATTCCATGCCGTTTTGTATGACCTTTAGTCAGAAACTCTTTTTCTCCTCCTGATGCATTTACATGAAGTTTAGCCTCAGCGTGATGAGTAACTCATACAAGGCTGTTAATGTCAATACAAGGCCATATGGATTTTCAGTTGTTAAAATCAATCAGAAACTAGGTATTGTAGCATGACCTTTTCTGACATTATATTGACCGCTGTTTAAACTAAGACAAATGTGCGTGTCAGGTGCTTCCTTTGATGTGCCACGCTACCTAGGATGAGCATTCTCAAAGTCAGTGTGCACTGCATGAGAGATATATAGATGACAAATAAAATGCCTCATTTAACTCTTAATGTCTGCAATATGACATTCATAATGTAAATCAAGGAAAGCACAGGTTAAATATTTGACTAGGTCATTGTATTACTCCCATTTATTGCTATTAACCTGACATTAAATAATAGCAGTTTGCTTTTTCCTTATGTTGATACAGCATTTATACCATTTTTGGACTTATGCATTTTCCATTGGAATCAAGCGGCAACGGAAGCACACAAAAACATATGTTAACATGCGTTTGCATATTTTTAACATGTTGCCACAGGTGTGCGCAGCCCATTGCATTAGGGTGTGCACCCCAAAGCTCAAATACCATGCAAGTGTGTGTATGTATGTGTAATAAATAAATCTCAATATTTTTATAAAAATATATATATATATATATATACACACACACACACAATTAATTGTAAAAAACAGTAGGGCAGTGGATGGTGTCAGTAGATCAGTGGACATGTCAGTAGGACAGAGGTTGGTGTCAGCTGGGCAGTGGACGGTGTCAGTAGTTTTTTATTTTTATTATTTTATTTTTGTATTATTTTTTACAATTTTATTTTTTTTATATTATTTAAAAAATTTTTTTAGCAGCCCCATCGGGGGGACATTGGTGAAATATCAGCAGGGGGAATCTGCGCCACACGGGGTGATGAGGGTGTGCCCAGGCACCCCCGGCACACACCCTGCGCACGCCTGTACATGTTGCAATACTTTGTATTTGCAGGTCAACATGTAAAACAAAGGGGTTGATTTACTAAAGGCAAATAGACTGTATACTCTGCAAGTGCAGCTGCTCCAGAGCTTAGTAAATGAGCAGAAGCTCTGCTGACTTCCATCATCCAATCATGTGCAAACAAAAATGCTGTTTTTTTTTCATTTCCCTTGCATGTGGTTGGGTACTCTTTACTAAGTGAAGCTTTAACTCTTTACTAAGCTCTGCGGCAACTACTCTATTTGCCTTTAGTAACTCAACCCCACAGTGAGAGAACTCACTTCAATACACTATAATAAATTCTTTTTTTTAGTATTAATCAAAAATATATTTTATTTCTGCCTTTTAACTAATGTTGGGATCCATTCATACCTGAGCGTATCGATTTACTGGCGTTTTTTGGGCTTTTTACAAGCTTTTTTTAAAGGGTTTTCAAAGCGTATTACAAGCATTTTACAGCTTTAGGTGTTTTTGTTTTGTCAATTGAAAGCACTAGGGGGAGGAGAGGGAGAGGAAATTTGGGGAGGAGAGCTGCTATTTGAGCAGAAAACGCTTGAAAAAAACTCTTGTAAAACGCTTAGGTCAGGCAATTCTTTTGAAGTCTATGGGGCTAAAAAGAAGCTCATGTACTTTTTTAAACTTCAGGTGACAGAACGCTCAGTTGTGAACGGGGGACATTGAAATGAATGAGATTTGGCTTGTTGAGCATTTTAGATCTACAAGCTTCATGAAGAAAATCGCTCAGGTGTGAATGGGGCCTTATTATGCTATGCCTGCTAGCATTTAAACTCAGAAAAAAAAAAAAAAATGTATAAAAATAAACTACCTTGAAAGTTTTCATTGGACTATGCTTAAATAATAGTTTAATTAAAATGAAAGGCTCTAAAAGCTGTTTTTTTAACATGTATATCCATATTTGGAGTGTCCAATGCAATGTTTGCTTCAGGAATTTAGCGCATTGCACTCATAGCAAAAAAATGATTATACGCAGAAACAATGATTCATTTCTTTCTCTTTCACTGAGGGACACAGGATTCTGGGGCATTTGGGTTATACTATCATATACAGAAGGATTTGGACACTGGTAAGCAAAAAAAAAAAACAATGACCAGCCTGGTATAACCCCTCCCACTCCCAGTATGCTTTGTTTTTTTTGCTAGTGTCCTATGAGGGTGGACATCTTTTCTGTACTGAAAATACATCAACCTTTTGAGTAGCTATTTTTCCCTTTTTTCAGCATTATTTTTTTTCTTTAATAATTCATCTACAAGCTGCTTGAGCTGGTCTTTTCATGCTACCATCTGAATCAGCTCATCCTCACCAATAGCTTTGGAAGCTGTTTCCAGACCCTGCTGTACTGTACGATTGTGGGGGCCTACCTGGAATGTGACCATCTGACACTGGCTTCCACTTTGCTGCATTTTCCAGACCCTTGTAAAATGTGTTAGCTGCTTAGTGCTTTCCATGTCCAGAGTCGTGGCCCAGCCTCTGATGTTCAAAATCATTAAATTAAACCCAACAAATTTTACATAAATAAACAATACATGTAATGAGGGCTAATTACCACTAGGTGGCAACCATACTTAAAAAGTGCTGATGCAAACAAGGTCCCAAAAATAGGTGCAAAGATGAATATCAATCTTCCTCCTTAAAAAAGTGCCAATAGTGCAAAGTCCCAAAAATAAGTGCAGAGATGAATATCAATCTTCCTCCTTAAAAAAATTATAATAGTGTAAACAAAGTCCCAAAAAAAGGTGCAAGGATGAATATCAATCTTCTTCCTATATAAATGCATTTGCAGTGTCCCCAAGAGCAGAAATAATCCACGTTGTCACTAACAGTGCACCGCACCACCACCTCTGCTATCACTCACCAGATAGATGAAATGTATAGGCAAATACACATCCAATCCATATATATCGCTTGATATTCATCAGACTCCAACAACTCAGGTGCCGTTGATCCTTTCTTTGCATATAAAGGTCACACTATGGACACAGAAAAATATATAGTACAGTATTTTATTAAAATATGACCAATAGTACATTAAATGGGCAATGCACATGGAAAGTATATAAAAATGCAATAAACTCACTCCAGAGTCTACCGATCTGACTAGTGGACTCGGTGGCGTGACATCAGCTCATACAGGGTGGGGCATGTACATACTGACGTCACGCCGCAGAGTGGGATGGCCTGCAATGTTTGCTTTCATTGGCACAAAAACGTCAACCTGGAATGGTTTACCCTGCTCGAGTATCTACATTCCTCTGAGTTTTGCTTAGTTCTTTCGGGTTTGGCCCCTTCCTCGGTTTTCACCTGAGAGGATTTTACTGCAGTCATGTAGAATTTAATGAGCCAAATTGCAGATTTGATTGCTGACTCTCACAAGCATACCAACAGGCGTTCCCCTGGAAAATCATTATCGGACTTGTCTGCAGCCTTAGTAGCCTCTGAGCCTCCAAATCTGTCCAATGAATAGCCTTAAAAATCCTTGCCAGATGATTCTGTTCCTTCGGAGTTGCACTTAGCTGCCATAACTCCCCCACTAAGACCCCTTTCACACTGAAGCATTTTTCAGGCATTTTAGCACTAGAAATAGCGCCTGTAAAGCACCTGAAAACTGCCTCCCATGCCACCCGAATGTGATAGCCCGAGTGCTTTCACACTGGGGCGGTGCGCTTGTGGGACGTTAGAAAAAGTCCTGCAAGCAGCATCTTTGGGGCAGTGTGGGAGCGCTGTATACAGTGCACACATTGTTCGCCCGCTAGCGGGGTTTAAAAGCGCCTTAAACAACAGTAAAGCACAGCTAAAATGAGTGGTGCTTTACCGCTAACGCACAGGCAGCCCCGGTGTGAAAGGGGTCTTGGAGAAACCGTTTTGTTGTATTTTTTATGCGATGCGTGCCAACTTAAAGATGGAGGAGCAGCCTGTAGCTTCCAGTAATGCTGCTACCTTTCTACCTCTTCAATTTCTCCATAAAAAGACCCTTTTGTACATACTGCCTGCTTTCATACCCTCCACACTCCATTCCTGCACATAGTGCCTGCTGTCTTACATTTAACACTCCTTTCCTGTATATACTGCCCCATGTCATACCCTCCACTGACCACTGTCATACCCTCTAACCTCCTCCATGCACTGCCTCTGTCATACCCTCCACAACACTTCTCTCCTGCACATACTGCCCTCTGTCATACCCTCCACAACACTTCTCTCCTGCACATACTGCCCTCTGTCATACCCACCACAACACTTCTCTCCTGCATGTACTGCCCTCTGTCATACCCACCACAACACTTCTCTCCTGCACATACTGCCCTCTGTCATACCCACCACAACACTTCTCTCCTGCATGTACTGCCCTCTGTCATACCCACCACAACACTTCTCTCCTGCACATACTGCCCTCTGTCATACCCTCCACAACACTTCTCTCCTGCACATACTGCCCTCTGTCATACCCTCCACAACACTTCTCTCCTGCATATACTGCCCTCTGTCATACCCTCCACAACACTCCTCTCCTGCACATACTGCCCTCTGGCATACCCTCCACAACACTTCTCTCCTGCACATACTGCCCTCTGTCATACCCTCCACAACACTCCTCTCCTGCATATACTGCCCTCTGTCATACTGTCCACAACACTTATTTCCTGCACATACTGCTTCTGTCATACCCTCCACAACACTTCTCTCCTGCACATACTGCCCTCTGTCATACCCTCCACAACACTTCTCTCCTGCATATACTGCCCTCTGTCATACCCTCCACAACACTTCTCTCCTGCATGTACTGCCCTCTGTCATACCCTCCACAACACTTCTCTCCTGCACATACTGCCCTCTGTCATACCCTCCACAACACTTCTCTGCACATACTGACACTAGCATACCATCCAACCTCCTTTCTACACATACTCCCCTTGTCATATTCTCCACACCCCTCTCCTGTACATACTGCCCGTTGATATACCCACCACACTCCTTTCCTGTATATCTCTTTCTTATATACCTTCCTACTCCTCCACTATACATACTGCATGCTGTCATACCCTGCACATGCTGCTCCATTTCATACCCTTGGTACATTTTTTCACAATATCCCCAACTGTGCCTGTCCTGGAGTGGCACACTTTTGCTAGTTATTTAAAAAAATCATCATTAGAGTGCTAGTTCATAGAAAAACAGTAATATATTCTAGATGTAAAACATATTGTCCATAAGTTATACTTTTGCTTCTTAGGCTGTTACATGCTGAGAGTGTGGTCAGAAAATGAAGTACGCAAATTAGAATTGCATTTCCTAGGGGTCTGGAAACATCTGGTGTACATTCAAATTGTTTCAGCTATGGTATTATATCATTTACATATATATTAGTGAATGCTACATACTGCAATGTTATTAAGGACAACCTACGTTTTTAACATCATTTTCCTCATGATTGCAGCATCAATGGAAGTAATTTCAATATACATTTTAATAATAAACATGAAAGAAAATATTGCTAAGATGTTGGTTCTGCAAGTACTGGGAAACTCAGGGGAACTATCCAAAAAACAGAAGATCTTGGCACCTTGTATTCTTCCTGTTCTACTGACCATGAAAAATCGTATGGTTGGAGATCTTTGTGATCGGTTATCTGTCATGTACTGTTTTGGTGCCAGAAATTTTAAAAAATGAACACCGACACTCATGTGACTAAGATCCCTTTCACACTGAGGCAGTTTAGTTTTCAGGCGTTTTAGCGCTAGAAATAGCGCCTGTAAAGCGACTGAAAACTGCCTCCCATGCCGCCCGAATGTGAAAGCCCGAGTGCTTTCACACTGGAGCAGTGCGCTTGCAGGACCTTAGAAAAAGTCCTGCAAGCAGCATCTTTGGGGCGGTTTGGGAGCACTGTATAAAGCGCTTCCAAAATGCCCCTGCCCATTGAAATGAATAGGCAGCGCTTTCCGAAGCGCCTGAAAAACATTTCGGAAGGGCTGCAAAACAGGAATTTTTAACCCCTTCTTTTTGGCCGCTAGCGGGGTTAAAAGCTCCCCACTGGCGGCTGAAAAGCACCACTTAAACAGCGCTAAAGCCTTGCTAAAATGAGTGTCGCTTTAGTGCTATTGGACGGGTGGTCCCAGTGTGAAAGGGGTCTCAAAGAACCATGCACAACGTACAATTATTTATACAAATTATAAGAAACTTTAAAGAGTTATGCCTAGTTCACATGATGAAAAATCTAACACAAAATACCACTTTCGGAGCGATCTTCCGATAATCCTATCATTAGTACACAGCTTTCAAGAGCCGATCCCGACAGTTCATGCAAAATCATCCGAAGAGACAAGCACAAAATGTTTTCTCATGCGATAACAGAACGAACGATTTTTGTGTAATTAGTATATTATTATTATACAGGATTTTTATAGCGCCTATAGTTTGCACAGCGCTTTACTATGTAGAGAGGGGACAGTACAACTACAATACAATTCAATACAGAAGGAATAGGAGGGCCCTGCTCATGGAGCTTACAATCTAAAGTATAGTATTTGTATGAAAAAAAATCATGTGGCCAAGACCATGCATGCTTCAAAACGAAAGAATACATTACAATCCAATACAGTACATCACTTCTGAAGTTGTATTCTGTATTACCAGAATTTTTGTAACTTTAGTAACCTATTGAATTTCAATATGAGGCTAGCGTGTGAAAAAAATGGGTGATCAGTTGTCCAATATTCTTATCGTGTGTACTAGGCTTTAAACATTAATTTAACACTGCTGAAAAATCTAAAAATCTACCATGACGAAAATAATGGATACATTTTACAACTCGTTAAAGCAAGAGAGGTTAAAACAATAGTAAACTCTGCTTTTGAACTTGTACCCACAGGTAAGCCTATAATAAGGGTACTTTCCCACTGGGGCGGCGGGTCCATTAGCAGTAAAGCGCCGCTAGTTTTAGTGACGCTTTACCATCGTTGTAGCAGCACTTTGCGGCGGCTAGTGCTTTTAACCCCTGCTAGCGGCCGAAGAAGGGTTTATTAGTGCTTTTCAGGCTGTTCAGAAGCGCTGCCCATTCATTCCAATGGGCAGGGGCGGTGTAGGAGCGCTGTATACAGCTCCCCAAAGATGCTGCTTGCAGGACTTTTTTTTCCCATCCTGCAAGCGCACCGCCCAAGTGTGAAAGCACTCGGGCCTTCACACTGGGGAGTCAGGAGAGGCAGTTTTCAGGCGCTTTACAGGTGCTATTTGAAGCGCTGAAATGCCTGAAAACTGCCTCAGTGTGAAAGTACCCTAAGGCTTACCTGTAGGTACAGTCAATATCTCTTAAACTTGTGGTGTTTAGGAGATATTCACACTGGATGTCACCTGTGCATGCTCTCTGAAGGGGGTGGCATACACGTGCCGTCGCTTCAGAACTATGTGCTGTAAACTGTGACTCCCATGCGCATGTGCAGGAGTGATGTCATCACGGCTCCATTCGCCATTCAAAAGACTGGAGCCAGCAAACTTGGAAGATAGACCGGGGAAGATGGAAGCCCTGTCAGTGGTGACAGCGCACTACTGCAGGGCTTCGTTCTAAGGTAAGTATTTCATAATGTGCTAGTATGCAATGCATTGCCTTCCAGGTTTTTTTGTTTTTTTTTGAAAGGCTGCAGTTTGCTACCGCTTTAAAGACTTTCAAGCTCTAGCAGAAACAAAAAAATATACATGTTAACAGTGATGCCAATCAGCTTCAGAGCTTGCACTGCTTGGAAAGCTGCTCATCATTTTTTAGACACAAAGCCTAGAAAATGAATTTGCAGCATGGCCTTTAGAAACTCATTTGAATCAACTGGTTTCTAAGACTGGATGACATTATTCTGATGAGCAGCAGCTCCAGGTAGTAATGCGACGTACACACGAGCAGAATTTCCGTTGGAAAAATCTTGGATGGTTTTTCCGACGGAATTCTGCTCAAGCTTGGCTTGCATACACACAATCACACAAAAGTTCGCTGAACTTTCGACCGCCAATAACGCGGTGATGTACAACACTACGACGAGCCGAGAAAATGAAGTGCAATGCTTCCGAGCATGTGTCGAATTGTTTCCGAGCATGCGTAGGAATTTTGCGCGTCTGAATTGGTACAGACGATCGGAATTTCTAATCGGAACTTTTTCCGACCAAAAAATTGAGAACATGCTCTCAATCTTTTGCTGGCTGGAATTCCGCTAGCAAAAGTCCGATGCAGCATACACATACGCATTTTCGTACGGGGCATAAGAGTATCAACAGTGCTGTAGCTGATTAGTGAGACCTACTGAACTACAGTGCAGGCCATAGGACAATTCCACTTTATACCTACAAGTAGAAAGACTTCTTAGGAAATAATATCCTACAAATATATACACTTCCGTTTCTAAAATTTCAGATGACCTTTCTGACAGCTTTAGTGAGAATTATAGCAATTTTGCATAAGACGGATAAACCAAATATCAAACAAACATGAAAACTCATAGAGCAGTATGTACAATTCAGTGGGAAGAAGATGTAAATCAATTACCAGGCAAAAGCTGGTGACAGCAGGGAAGTTATTGAGTATAATTTGGTGGCTAGAAGACTTACACTAGATAGAAGGCAAGGGTCAGTAATGGCATGGCAGCTAGACTGTAACTATTGAGCAAGCGTGTAATACATACCGTAAATCAGTCAAGGGTCATTGACAGCAGTGCAAACAATAAATTAACTTACATGTATCCCCCCACCCCCCCAAATTAGCAATTAGAGGTCACTTGTAGGGCAAGAAACTTAGAAAAGCTGCATTACGTATTATTTGTATGTGTTCTTCTACCCCTTTACTTGCTCCCCAAGGCTGTTTTCTCTTAGTTCTTATACACACTAGGGCAGTGGTTCTCAACTCCTGTCCACAGGACCCACTAACAGGCCAGGTTTGCAAGATAACTGAAATACAACACAGGTGATATAATTTGCTGCTCAGCGATTGCAGTATATTCTAGTCAGCATCTCCCCAGAGTAATACTTAAAATCTGGCCTGTCGGTGGGTCCTGATGACAGGAGTTGAGAACCACTGCACTAGGGCTTTTGTAAAGGCTTTTCTCCCAGCAGGTGTTTTTTCAAACACGTTTAGGTGCATCAAGTACTTGGGCATTTATTTGTTTTGTTGCCCAGAATAAATTATATTCTGGCTATTGAAATGAAAAAACGCTCAAACGCTAAACGTGCCTAGCCCTTAGGCGGGTTTAGCTGCATTTATACACATTTAAACTCCTGTAATTGCCTATGTGTACAAACAAATGGCCTATTCCCCCACCTATAACTGGCTTTTACAGCAAGGAGCACGGGAAGGGTGATGCATGTCAAACAAAACCAAAGAAAATTCCCAGCTAGGTAGGGGCAGTGGCCATTTGTTTGTACTGTGAGAATACTGGTGAGGGTACACACTGGACACCTTTGCCACCATTGTGCCATATGCTGGGTGTTCAGTGTGCTTTTATACCTTTAAGGAGGGGTGGGCTCCCTCCAGGCTCACCTGCCCTCTGCCTATCCATTATAATGCATGTGCTTCTACTATGGAGCCTCTCAAAATTTAGAGTTAGGACCAGTGGCGGCTGGTGGGGTTATTTTTTTTGGGGGGGGGGGGGGCGGTAGACAATCCCCCCCGGGCGGCGCAGCACTAACACTCCCCCCCACCACCACCACCACCCGCTAACCTTACCCAGGATGCAGGCGGTGAGAGGTCGGATGTGGGCATCTTCCAGCATGGTGGGTTCAGGGAAAGCTGCTCCTGTGTCCTCTCCTGGATCAGCTTCCGCGATATCTCCTCTCTGCTCCTTCCGGCGCTAGACATCCAATAGGATCACCTAACGTTTTGGCCAATCAGAGAACAGGTTTCATACCTGATTCCCGATTGGCCAGGAGAAGGATCAGTGTTGCAGTAGCGAATTTTTTTGTTGCAACAGCGAATTTTCATTCGCTGTTGCAACACACCTGGGTGGGTTCCGGACGCAATGCTCTGCATCCAGAGTCCACCCTATTTTGAAGCCTATTAGAGCCTGTGGCTCTAATCGGGTTCTTCAAAAAAAAAAAACCCTGGCCGCTGTTATTCATATGCCTGGTGACCCGAAAGCGGCCCGACACATGAATAGGGGGTGGCTGCGGCGGGCGTGGATAGATTCATGCTATGCATGAATCTATCCACTGCATATAAGGGGGGTGGCTGGAGAGAGGGGGCAGCTCCTGGATGCCCCTAATGGACGGGCTGCCACTGGTTAGGACTGCAGATAATACTGGGGTGCCGTGAAGAGGCTTTGCAGCTTACGCATGTATTTGCAAATGTGTGCAAACTAAACCCCTGTTTTTAACGCATACTGTTAGAAAGGATGATTTGGTTGGTTTCAGTCTGGTCGGTAAGTTGAGCTGGGAATTTTCCTTAGTTTTGTTTGAATTGCCTATGTGTGAATGAACATATAGGTTAATGTAATGGGGTGTTTAGAGGCAGAAAAAAAAAAGTCATACCCATGTAAAACAGGTGTTTTTGAGCTCAAGTGTGAATGAGGCCTTAAAGATAAAAAGCCCAAGTCCATGACTTTTAGTTTAGTGATAAATAGCATATACCACAAGCAGGAATGTCTGCAAATCAGCTTGCTGGTGCTTGCGGTGCACCACTGCAGATGTAAAAAGAGCAGCACTTAGGCTCGATTCACATCTATGCATGTTGCTTTTGAGCGTTTCTGCAGTGCTTTTTGTGGTGCTTGGCGCATTTTTGGACATGCATTTCTACCGCGATTTACATTTTGCATTTTTTTTTCACACTGTATATAGCTGCTTGCTAAGGAGGGGGCCGGGAAGCCGGCCGCCGTGTCATTAACAACCGATGAGTCATCAGTTTTCAGCAGGCTTCCCCGCAAAATATAAAAGGAAAAATTGCCGGCTAAAAAAATATCGTTAAAAAAACAGCATGGAGCCCCCCCCAAAATCCATACCAGACCCTAATCCAAGCATGCAGCCTGGCAGGTCAGGAAAGGGAGGGAACGAGCGAGCGCCCCCCCCATCCTGAACCATACGAGACTGCATGCCTTCAACATGAGGGGATGGGTGATTGGGGGTAGGGGGGGCTCTGTGTGGCCATCAGATGACGTATTCCTATGGCTACGCCCCCATCGTTATCTAAGAAATGCTTGACGCGGACAGATCAGCGGGATGCAGCATCAAAGGAGGGTTGTCAGCAGAAGAGGAAGAACACTGGACAAAGAAGAAAGTAGAAGAGCAGAAGAAGAAGCAGGAGAAGCCCGGAGGATGAAGAAGAAGATGGAGAAAGACCGGAAGAAGAAGCGGGGAAGAAGAAGATATTTTTAATAAAAGACTTGTCAAAAACTGTCTACTGTATTTTTTTAACACTACACTACTTTATTTTGGTGAATGGGTAGGGGTACAATGTGTAGGGGTACCCCCCCTACCCATTTTGGTGAATGGATAGGGGTACCCCATACTCATTCACATGGGGGGAGGCTGGGATCTGGGGGACCCCTTGTTAAAGGGGCTTCCGGATTCCGTAGACCCCGACAACCACCGGGCAAGGGTTGTCGGGAAGAGGCCCTTATCCCCATCAGCATGGGGACAAGGTGCTTTGGGGTGGGAGGCACAGAGCCCCCCCTGCCCCAAAGCACCCATCCCCCCCAGGTTGAGGGCATGCGGCCTGGTATGGTTCAGGAGGGGAGGCTTGCTCGTTCCTTCCCCTCCCTTTCCTGACCTGTCGAGTGGCATGCTCAGATTTTTTTTATAATTATGGCGTGGGGAGGTCACCTCTGAATCCATACTAGACACATAGGGCCTGGTATGGACCTTGGGGCTGGACCCCACGTTGTTTTTTTTCACAATTTTTTTTTTTAGCCGGCAATTCTTTTTTTTTTACATTCAGCGGGAAGCCCGCTGACAGCTGATGATTCATTGGTTGTTAAGGACGGTTTCCCGGCCCCCTTCTTAGCAACCAGCTATATGAAGTGGAAAAAAAAACGCAAATCGTGTCAAAATTGCTGTAAAAACGCGGTACTTGTGTTTTTGATGCGGGTCCATTAAAGTCTATTACATGCAAAACGCTGCATTTTGCGGGGAAAAAAAAGTCCTGACCCTTTCCAAAAAAAAAAAAAGAGGCACAAAAATACATTGATGTGAACATGTTCCATAGGAACCCATGTTAAAAAAGTTTCCTGCATTTCTGCAAAATGCATCAAAAAACGCATTAGTGTGAATAGAGCCTTAGACTGGAATGTATCAGGAGCAGGCCAGAGCAAGCCAAGTAGTAACAGAGAGTCTGATAGCACAGGAGGGTCAGGCAGAAGCGTAGTCTCTGACACGTCGGGTTATACACAAGTAAATCAGAGCCCAGACAGTACACAATCACAGTGGAAAGAGCAGGGGCAGAGCAAGCTGGGTCATACACAGTAATTCCCAGAACAGGTACAAGTAAGAGCACACAAGGTAGCATTTGCCATCACAAACATTTGTGGTGTACAACAGGTGCTTTAAACATGGACAGCAGCGAGCTGGTCAATCACCGTCATTTCCAGGTAAGAGCCATTGCAGGTAAGTTTTGCTCAGCCTTTTATTTTTTCATTTAATTTTTTTGCTTTTCACAACATTACAAGAGTACAAAAACGAGAACTTGACTAACAAAATCGAAAAAGCCAAGCTACACAATTACACTGGTCACGCAGGCTTATTTTCTCCGGCTTTGTCGCAGCCACTTCCTGTCTACTTGTATGTGCCTCTGCAGCAGCTGAAAATCATTGCTCAGGATTTGGCTTCCTATTAGGGACACTGACAGAGCATGCCTGCATGGTGAGCAAGGGCACAACAACTTATGCCGCGTACACACGAGCGGAATTTCCGACAGAAAAAGTCAGATGGGAGCTTTTCATCGTATATTCCGACCGTGTGTATGCCCCATCTGACTTTTTCTGTCGAAAATTCAGACAGACTTAAATAGAGTTCTATATTTTTTCGACGGAACAAATTACTATCGGAAAAAACGCTCCTCTGTATGCTGTTTCGACGTACCAAAAATGACGCATGCTCTGAAGCAAGTACGTCGTACATGTTGTCCTGTCATACATGTTGTACGTCACCGCGTTCTTGACGGTCGGAATTTGGTGTGACCGTGTGTATCCAAGACAGCTTGGGTGGAATTCTGTCAGAAAAACCATCAGAGTTTATTCCGACGGCAAAACCGGTCGTGTGTACAGGGCATTAAACTCTCGTCTAGAAGTGCATGTGATGGGGTGATAATGCACAGAAAATTGTTATCCTATAAGAGGAGGTTTCTGAACAATGACCTTTTTGAAAGGATCGCTTTTTTAATGAAAATTGTGATTTTTTTATAAAGGACTCTTGGAATGTAAAGATTATATGAGATTTTAGTGACTGGGTCTAGATTGCTATTAACCACTTGAGTCTGTATATGTGAAAAAAAAATGTTTACTGCAAATGTTAACAGTAGTACCAATGCATTTGTGATCGCTGTGATTGGCCATCACAGTGATCATAAAGTACAGAGTCACTCAGATCTGAGCTGTCCAATGATATCTTAGATCACACTGCCCAAGAGTGTTTTCTGGAGTGCTTTTCATAAAAGGAACTCCAGAAATACGCATCCACCTTCTTCTGCCATTTTTTTTTTTTTTTAAACAATGTGGTGGTAGGGAGGTACCTTTTGCAAAAAAATTGTAAATGCAACAATGTTGATCTCATGATCATTGTGCATTTACTTGTTGAAGGAAGTAATATAGCAAGTAAGTTTATAGCAGTGAGGGAGGTGTGCGGTGGCAGATGGAACTTGTAATAATTTCATGTAAACCACGAACTGGAACGATGCAGCCACGTGGGGATGGATGTGACCTGAGACATGATATAAACTTGAACTTAGCCCTAAATTGGAATAAAGGGTGCAATACTGCAACATGGCAACATTATTCTACTTGTTGTTTTCCTCCTTGTTTTAGTCCTGAAAACCTTTGCAAAAGTGTGGTCTACCTGGTACCCCTCAGCATACTTCATGGGTGGCCTGCCATTGGTTTAATCATTTGCCTAGGTTCACATTTTATATATATATATTTATATTAGGGGCCGACCTATATAGTTTTTTCAGGGTCGATACTGATTTTTCGGCTGCCGTTAAGGCAGATAGCCGATATCAAGTGCGGATTTTCTGAATATTTAGTTTTTATTTTTACACTATCCTTTTACTTTTTCTTTTATCGCTTTTTTTTCTGTCACAAGGAATGTAAACATCCCTTGTGACAATAATAGGCAGTGACAGGTACTCTATATGGAGGGATCCCAAACCCCACCACTGCACTTAAAAGTATTCAAAATGCCAAGACTTGCGTTTTTGAATATTTTCAATTTTTTAAAACTAGCGCCTTTAGGATGCCAGTAATCCGGAAGTGATGTCTAGGTCTGAGACCCGAACAAAGCAATCAGCTTTGTTTGGGTCTCCAGCTAGCCAACGGACGCGCTGGTTGGTCGCTCAGGCCTCCCGGTGGGGCGGGAGACCTGGGCGGAGCGGCGGAAGTGGGGGGGGACATCCCCTCCCGCTGCTTGTGATAACGGCCGAGCGGCTGCTTAGCTGCATCGGTTGTTATTACAAGAAAGCCGACCATCCTGTACTCACCCCGGTACAACCACTTGAGGTAATATCGGTAAGTGTGATACTTACTTCAAGAGAAGTAAGTATCGGCCGCTGATAATCGCTCATCCCCTAATATTAATATATATATATATATATATATATATATATATACACACACACACACTATAAGTAATACTGCGTGTATATATGTAGTACGTATACTGAAAGGAAATCATATGTGTTGTATCTAGGATGTTGCACGTTATCTTGTGCTTATTTTAAGTTTAGGCTAATGTGTTAGATTGTAATCTCATTTTTAACACTGTAGCAATCCCTGTTGGAAAGTTTCTCTTGTATGCTGCTTTGCTTATATGAGAGGAGAGATTTATTGTTCTTCCACAAGTACTATATTTCTTTTTTAAGTAGTACTTTTCTCAAAACTGATGGGACCTGGAATCTCTACAAATCTTCTTTATCTGACTGCTGTGAATTTTCCTAATGAATTGGAGTGATCTGCTCAGTATCTCTGTGTGCTGGAGATGAATTTTATAGTTTTGCTTCCTGTTTGACAGACAGCTTGAAGCTGTTCTTATGTTCTTTTTTCCAGATATCTAAAGCATTCCCTTTTTTTTTTTTTTTTTTTATAATTCTTAGTGCTATGAAAAAAATTGTACCTACAGATATTAAACTTCTATATCCAGTTCTAGCTAGCGAAGAGGAAGGTAAATATCTTTCTTTACAGGAGAAATAATTTAGGTGCAGATCTACTCAACAAGTCAAGTCAATTAGTGAACCCAAAATCCACTAAAGGCCAGATCATAATCTGAATTTTCCTAGATCCATGCAGCCAGATTAAAGAAGAACTCTCACAATTTTCTTTAGTAATCTGCCTCGTAGTATTTTGCCCCATGTTCCTACGTGCTTTGTGAGACTAGCTACGAGATCTAATAGGGTCTTCACTTCCAACCGACAATGCATCTAACAAAGAGACTGCTTGATAAACTTGTTAAGGCTCTAAACGTTTGCATGATAGAAGTGACAGCAAGATGAATGCTGAGGGAAGTGGATCGTGTCAGTTTCTCATCCCTCTTGCTGCCACTTGTCTCATGCAAATGCCTGGAGCCAAGGCATGCACTTGTTATCAAGCATCTCTTTACTAGCTGCATTGCTGGAACGCTGCGAGCTACACCAGCAGGAATTTGAAATTTGAAAGGAATAGTGACAGTGAACTCTACAGGAGTGATGACAGCAGCGAAAAGAAGGAGAGAGCCTGGAGGAGGTGCAGGCTGTGCTCTCCCCCCTCCAGCTCCCCCTACTGTCACAGCAGTGCTTTTCCATACACACAGAAATGTTGTCATATCAGCACTGTGCAAGGTTTGACTATATGTCAGTCTATCTCCTCCTAAGACTGCTCTCCTGGCAGCAGAAAATGTGGGTATGGGGAAGGTAATCAAACCTTACAAAGTCCTGATCAGCTCCTGTATTGACGAGCGCTGCTCTGGCAGGAGAGAGTGTGTGTGTGTGTGGGGAGGGGGGGGGGTTGAGCACAGCCCTTACCTCCTCCCTGCTCTCTCTTCTTTCCTGATGCTGTCACTACTTCTGAAGCAGTTCTCGCTGTGTAGCACCAGTGGTATGTAAGTTTCAGGGAGTGAGGGGGAAATTGTAATGGGGACACAATGATTTGTGCTGGGGGGTGGTATTTTAAGCTGGGAGAGGGGATTTGGGGATTAGATTTTTTTCTCTCTCCCCCTCTCTCTCTCTCTCCCCAGCCCTTCCAGGTCTCATCCTCAGCGCAGCTCCCGAAGAGGAAGCGCTTATTCTAAATCGCACCACCGGCATTCCTCCTCCAGATCCAGGCTCCATGGATTACCCTTGAGATCTAGACACCACAGTAAAGATCAGCCCCCCCCCACATCTCACCCCCGCAGGGTGATTGAGAATCCTTTCTGGGATGTAGGGCTCTAGTCCCAGCTCGAAGATTCCTCTGTGACGCCGGTTACACCAAGGCACCAGACGAGAGGGAAGGTACAAACCAGCAGCTGGAGTCCGTAGTAAAACGAGTCATGAAGGAATCCCTGAAGAAGAGGGAGACCCCCAACCAGTACCATAAACCCCTGCGGGGGGCCGCTATGCTCTCCATCGGGAGAGGCACAAATCCACGACACATGATTCTTCCCAGCCAAGTCGCCCATCCGCTGCCCCCTCTGACAGTGAGTCGGACACAGAAGATCCTGGGATGGACTTCGAGTTTGCTTTAGTTCCCTCCCTGGTAAAGGCAGTGAGAGAAGCCCTGAACTGGGAGGAGCCAGTGGTTCCCCCCTAAACAGAGGAAATTCTTTAAGCAACCTAACAAGGAACGCTAGAACTTCCCTTTCCTTACCGAAATGGGTGAGATCATCTCCGACTAATGGAGCAAGGTGGAGAAGAAGAGCTCCATGCTAACAAAAGTTTTAAAGCTTTATCCCTTCAAGGAGGAAGAGGTTAAGCATTTGGAGTCCGCACCCTTGGTGGATGCAGCCTTGATGAGGCTGGTCAAGCATGTGACACTTAATTTGGAAGACACTCCTTTAGAGATCCGCTGGAGAGACGGATTGACTCTGACCTAAAACAGATCTACCTGAGAGCAGGCATAGCATGCAAACCAGCACTGGCTTTAGCCCCATTGTATAAAGCCATGGAAGTCTGGACGGACGTCGATGAGACTGTCAGAGGCATCTCTGGTGAAGTGGCTAGGAGCTCGCCTATCCAAGAGTTGTATCTGGCCTCCGCATTTCTGGGGGAGGCTTCCATTGACATTATCCGCCTGGTGGCCCGGGTTATGCTTTCAGCCAAACGTACCCTGTGGCTTCATCCCTTGTTAGCTGTTCCAGCTTCCAAACAGGTCTGGTGCTGAATTTTCTTTGAGGGCTCCTCCCTCCTCAGCAACAAATGCATAGCACCCTAACCCGAGCCACGGGTGGCAAGTTGGAGTTCCTCCGGAGCTTACAGGGCCAGAGACAGGCCTTCCCGAGGAAACAGAATCCAGGACGGGTAAGAGAGGCGTGCAGCTACAAGCCTGGCCACAAATTTACAAGATCCTGGAAAGTCTTCATACAGGAAACCCACCAAGGGCAGTTCCACTGGCAATCGGGAGGCCGCTAAGTCTTTTTAAAATTGGGCCTGCTCAGACATGCCAGGTGGGGGCTCGCCTTTTCCGCTTTCGACATGTTTGGGCGATCTCAATCCAGGACTTCTGGACCGTCAAATCGTTATCCTCAGGCCATGCCTGGGTCTTCAGCAGTGGCCCCAAGCTCAGATTCGTCCCTACATCTCTTCCGCCCTCAGAAGAAAAAAGACAGACCCTATTAGCCTACGTAAGCTCTTTATTGGAGCAAGGCGCGGCTATTCCTGTTCTGGGCGACGAGCGAGGCCAGGGCATTTATTCTCCTCTCTTCATGGTACAGAAGAAGAATGGCACATGGAGCCCTAACATAGATTTGACCCATCTAAATTGCTTCAGGAAAAAAGAAAAATTCAAAATGGAAACCCTTTCCACAATCCAGCAGTAGGTCCAACTAGGGGACTAGTTATGGTCTATAGATCTAAAAGACGCTTACTTTCACGCCCCGGTAGGAGCGGATTTTCAGCAGTTCCTCCGGTTTGCCATAGGCCAACTTAATTTACAGTTCACCTGCCTCCCATTCGGGCTATCAACATCTCCTAGGGTCTTCTCCAAGGTCTTGTTGGCCATCGTGGCTCTGTTGACAGTCAGAGGGATTCGTCTCCATCATTACTTAGATGATCTCCTCCTTCTGGCACAAGACAGAAATCAAATTCTAGAACACAGAGGTCTGGTCATCTCCACTCTTCAAGATTTTGGGTGGCTCCTGAATCGAGAAAAGAGTCATCTGAAGCCCTCTCAGTCCCTGTTTCTCAGAGCCCTCTTCGACACAGTGAGGGGCACCATCTCCCTTCTCGAAGAGAAAGTTTTTGTGGTCTGAGACAGACGATCGGCACCATGGTGGCCACTATTCCCATGGTGAAGTGGCAGATGCGCCCTTTCCAGAAGGTGTTTCCACAACAGTGAAGGTCAGCCAGCAAGAACCAGCGCATCTACCTTACTATGAGGTTGTCCCTTCTTTGGTGTCTCCAGTGGAAAAATCTATGCAACTGTCACTCGATAATCCCCATTGCCTGGGTTACTGTAATGACAGATGCCAGCAACAAGGGCTGGGGCACTCATTGCCTGGTGGATGTAGCACAAGGCAGGTGGGACTTCCCCTCTCGCGGGATAGTGTTCAACCTTCTAGAACTCTGGGGTGCTTTTCAGGCACTATTAGCCTTTCGTCCTCTAACAATGAAGTCCTTTGTGATGCTCAGACTGGACAACACAACTGCGGTGGTCTACATAAGAAGGCAGGGTGGAACCCGCAGCGTGTCTCTGCTACAGGAGGAAGAGCCAATTATGATCTGGGTTCAGAAGAATTTGTCCGACATTTCAGCAGTCTACATACCCAGGACCCAGAATGGGACATCCCTCTTGTTCTGGATTCCCTCTCCTAGCTCTTGATCAAGGAACTTGTCCTCAAAACCACCTTTCTAGTTGCCGTAACATCAGCAAAAAGAGTATCCGAAATCAGATACCTGGATTCAAGGGAGCCTTTTCTCACATTCTTCCTGGATAGAGTGGTGCTAATTCCCTATCAAATACATATCATAATTTTCCTTTCCTGATAGACTCCATGGCAGCAGGAGTTCCCTCCCAAAGTCTGGAGTAGGCTAGTTACAGAACACGGCTGCTGGCTCAGAGCAAAGATTTATGGGAGTAGGGTCCTATAGGGTAGTAATGGAGGTGGCCTAACCCACATGTATGCTGCCATGGAGTCTTATCAGGAAAGGAAAATTGCGGTATTTGGTAGGGAATTTTCAGTTTTTTCTTAAGTTATGTCAGATGTGCGCCACTAGAAGATGAGAATACCAGCAACCATAGGGGTTTCACATACAGAGCAGCCAGCTGGATACAATGAATCATGATGATGTTTAGAGCCATCCAGCAGGCAGGCTTCATTTTTGACTCAGGTTAATGTAATGCTTATGCTCTGCTGCACAGAACCTGCAAATCAGGCACAATTATGACCATACTTCAGCAAATTTTTGCTGAACATGTGACTAATTTAAGTATCTCTCTAAAGATAATCATGCCGTAAATGGAGATGCAGCCGGAGTGCATGCTCAAGTTTTTAATGGAAAAATAGAGCAATCATTTGCTAAATTGTTAAAAGTGATTTTCGGCCTATTTGTGCAACACTTGTACTAGGTTCATTTAAGATGGCACCAAAACCCAACTAAAATCTTGCTGCTGTGGTTTACACCACTTTCATTACAGCCTTCTAAATTTGCACTTTTTTAATAAGCCTGTTAGAGCATGCTGGATTGAAGAATTGTAAGCACATGAAGCCCATAAATCGTTTTAAATAATTTGGATAAAGCTGGGAAGGATTAGAGTCTCAGGCAGGCTTTCCCATCTGTATGCCTATTGGGGAGATTTCTCCAATGGGGACACAGAGAAAAATACATTTGCCATAAAGCGATGAAGGCTTAAAACTTCTGAAAATCATTCAACTGCGCTCTAATCCTCTGTCCTCGCAACAACTGCTCGCTTTCTTTCTCGCATGGGTGTCAAATTGACAGGAAACAAAAAACAATTTTCAAAGTGGGATCATGGACAAAAATAAAAACCTGACAGAAGGTTTGACTTTTCGGCTACTTTCACACTGAGGCTGTTTTCAGGCGCTTTAGCGCTAGAAATAGCCTCTGAAAAGCGCCTTCTATTCATTGCAGTGTGTCTTTTCACACTGGGACGGTGTGCTTGCGGGACATTACGAAAAGTCCTGCAAGCAGCATCTTTGGGGCGGTTTGGGAGTGCTGTAAATATCGCTTCCAATGAGGCAGAAAAGCGCTTTGAAAGCTCTGCAAAACTGGACTCTTTACCTTTTTTTTTGTTGGTAAAAAGCGCCCCGCTAGCGACTGAAAAGTGCTGCTTAAACAGCGCTAAAGTGCCACAAAAACAAGCGGCGCTTGTTTACATGAATTGATTTCAATGGGCAGGGACGCTTTAGGAGGACACCACTCTTACAGCGCTGCAAAGATGCTGCTTGCAGGATTTTTATTACCGTATTGCAAGCGCACCGCTCCAGTGTGAAAGCACTCGGGCTTTCACACTGGAGAGAAAGGAGAGCCTCTTTACAGGCGCTATGCAGGTGCTATTTTTAGCGCTGTAGCGCCTGTAATGAGCCTCAGTGTGAAAGTAGCCTTTCACACTGAAGGCGCTTTACAGGCGTTTTAGCTCTAAAAATAGCGCCTGTAAAGTGCCTGTAAACTGCCTCCCCAGTGTGAAAGCCCGAGTGCTTTCTCACTGGGGTGGTGTGCTTGCAGGATGGAAAAAAAAAAAATTCCTGCAAGCAGTGTCTTTGGTGCAGTGCGGGAGCGGTGAAATCAATGGGCAGCGGTGCCAAAGTGCCTGCAAAGAGCTTTGGCAGCTGTGCTTTTCGGGCACTTTTAACCGCTTTTTAACCCCTTCTTTGGGGTTAAAAGTGCCCCCCTCCTGCCCACACAGTGCCTGTAAAGCGCCACTAAAAGGAGCGGTGCTTTAGCGATAGCGCGGGGTGGTCTTCAGTGTGAACGAGGTCTAAGAGATTCCCAATCCAATGTCCGGTAGATCTGGAGATTAATGCAGCGGAAATGTTTGGAATTCTAGATTTTACAAAAAATCACAGACTTTGCCCTATTCCTTTTACCTCACCAGCTTCCCTATTGGTCATAGTGGCTGCCTATCACATTATAGTATCAGTAGGCATGTTCTAGGAATGCCTTTTACAGACCTGGAATTGGCATACAATAGCAGTGATAGTAATCGGGATTTTTTCTATACATTCACCAATAGAAGGAGATTGTACAAATCAGTATGTGACATACAAACATGAAGTATGACAAATATATAAAATATAAAAGTCACATAAAAAATACTTTTAGGATTGTTTTAAATTAATAATGCATACTGTTTTCTCACCCAAAATGCACTATAGTTTGCCTTTATACATGTCGACACTAAAGCCATATACAGCGGGCAAAATAAGTATTAAACACTTCACTATTTTTCTAGATAAATATATTTCTAAGGGTGCTATTACATGAATTGTTCACCACATGTTGGTAACAACCCATGCAACCCATACACACAAAGAAACCAAAACAAATATGTTCAGAAACTAAGTAATGTGTAATAAAATGGAAAAAGTATTGAACACATAAAGAAAGGGAGGTGCAAAAAGGCATGGAAAGCCAATACACCAGCTGAAATCTATCAGTAATTAGAAAGCAACCCTGCCCCTTGTCAGTGCAAATTAATATCAGCTGGTACAGTCTCAACTGATGGCCTATAAAAAGGTGTCTCATTACCAAGGTGTCACACAAGACACATCTCATGATGGGTAAAAGCAAAGAGCTCTTTGCTTTTACCCATCATGAGATGTGTCCTTTGCAACCTTATTGTTGCAAAACATACTGATGGCATTGGTTACAGAAGGATGGAAAGAATATTTCACCATAAATTAGCCACAACCAGGTGCTCCTCACAAGGTTTCTGACAGAGGAGTGAAAAGAATTATCAGAAGAGTTGTCCAAGGACCACTTGTGGAGAGCTTCAGAAAGACCTGGAATTAGCAGGTAGAAATTTTTCAAACAAAACAAGTAATGCACTCAACTGCCATGGCTTGTATGCACGCTCAGTACACAAGACTCCATTGCTAAAGAAAAAGCATGTTGAAGCTTGTTTAAAGTTTGCTGCACATCATTTAGATAAGCCTGTGAAATACTGGAATAAAGTCTGGTCCGATGAGGCCATAATTGAACTCTTTGGATGCCATAATACACACCATGTTTGAAGGTCAAATGGCACTGCACATCATCCAAAAACACCATACCAGCAGGGAAGTTTGGAGGTGGGAACATCGTGGTGTGGGACTGTTTTTCAGCATATGGTACTGGCAAACTTCATATCATTGATGGAAGGATGAATGTAAAAATATACCAAGACATTCTTGATAAAAATCTGCTGCCATCTACCAGGAAGATGAAGATGAAACGAGGGTGGACATTTCAGCAAGACAATGATCCCAAACACAAATCCAAGGGCACTCTTAATTGATTTAAAAGAAAGAAAATAATGCTAGAATGGGCCAACCAATCACCTGACTTGAATCCAATAGAAAATATATGGAAAGAACTAAAGATCAGAGTTCATAGAAGAGGCTCACAGAGCCTTAAAGACTTGAAGACTGTTTGTGTGGAAGAATGGGTCAAAATCACACCTGGGCAATGCATACGACTAGTTTCCCCATACAAGGAGGTAGCTTTTACCAAAGTAAAATAATGCCCTTGCTATAGGTTTAGGCAATTTATGTACCTCTCTAGGCCTGGCCAAAAAAAACCCTAGAGAGGGCATCCCATTCTTCCTTGTTGCAAGGACATTGCTAGGACATTCCCGGTCGATTCAATCCCCCTTGTTTGCTCTCCCACTCACTTGTCATAGTAGCTGTGAGCTCAGCGATGCTGTGACGGAGGGGGTAGTGGGCCACATGTGTGGGGGGGTTAGGGAGCTTGCTCCTGAGATGGTGGGATTGTCTTAGCAAAGTTTTAGCAACAAGGCAGAATTAAATTATGCAATTTCTGGAAATTTTTTGGCCAGGTTTCAGGAGGTACTGAAAAATAGAAATAATATCTAATAGTCTTGTATCTCAAGGGAGTTTCTGGATGAATAGCATTGATAGTCAGACTGACTTAAAACAAAGTGTGAGTTTATTGTTACACAGTTGGCATCATAAATACAATGTAAAAAGTATAACAGTTCAGTTCAGTGTAGGTAAAAATATATGAAATAGAATAAATAGGTATAAAGCTGTAATAAGCTTATAACAGCATGTGTACTTCATGGATGCTGCCTTCCGTCTCCATGCTGTCTTGTGTAACCAAAAAGAAGCAGGAAATGATGTTCTTAGACTTCTGGGAGAATTCAGCTGTTCCAACTTGTCAGTATCTTCGTGTGAATATGTCTGTGTCATCTCTCCTAGTGGGTGTGAGTTTGTCTGTCTGACCTTCAATATCGAAGTGTTGGCTTTATATGTTACATGTGAACGTCATAACCTCACAAAAACTTAGAACCTTGTATGGCACACTTTCATTTCTGCTAACTTCAGCAATATGCTATACAAAAGGAGATACTAACTCAGAGAATCATATATGGAGTTTGATTGACAATCTCACATGTAACACTTGTAGTAATGTGCTCATCATGTAATGTCATATAACCAAACATCTACTAATATGAACACATATTACCGACTTTAACTACATTAAGTAACATTAAGTAACTATATACTAATACTTATTAATATGACTGAGACTACACTAAACTAACTTAACAGGATATAAACAAATATGTATAATTCCTCTAACTACATAAATACTGGTCTATTCTGGACCTCCCTTGACATTCTATACCAGATACCTTATATGTCATTCTCAAACTAACTACATACACACTTCTAGGAGATAAAACCTTGGGAGCTGCCACACTCCTATCCTAAAGTCAAAAACTAAAGAAATATAAAATAAAATAAAATAAAAAAATATATATAATATTAATAACATAAAAATAAAACTAGAAATAAAAATAATATAAACTAAAAATAAATATAAAACTAAATATAAACAGCTACCCACACTTCCCAAATGTGATAATACAAACTGATTAACCAAATGTGTGGCGCTGAAAATAAATGAAATTTACACTATTAGCACAATAAAAACATGCCTTGATATGCTTATGGACAGAAAGGGGGGTGATAATGTCACCTGGAGACTGAAGCTCCTCCTACCGGTTTCGTCACAATCTCGTGACTTCCTCTGGGGATTGTGATGAAACCAGTAGGAGAAGCTTGATCGGAAGGAAGTGAGAAGTCTTTTGTACTACAGACTTAGGACGGGGCGAATGCTGGGAACCGTGGTTGCAGATTCGGTCTCCAGGTGACATTATTACCCCCCTTTTCTGTCCATAAGCATATCAAAGCATGTTTTTATTGTGCTAAATTTGAGTGTACATCTATGTGGGATTTTAAGTTGCAATAAACCTGTTTTAAAACGTTATCACACCATTGCAAGTCTCTATTGTCTTTCACATGTGTTATATATGAGGAGATTGGTGATAGAAAGGAGGAAACAGTGGCTTGTGATCAGGAGGAAGGAGTGACCTTTGTATCAGCATTGAAGCCATTACTAGCCACCACATGAAAGAGGTACCATAAGAGTATCTTCCCAAGCTGATAATATAATTTATCACAGGCTTTTTTAAAAAAAGCCCTTAAGGTGAGGGTACACCTGGTGGGGGGTGTGTGCACATCGCATGAAGATATCACCATAACGGTTTATGTTTGGACTGTTGAAATATTAATCATTTTTGTGCAATACACAGAGCATGGGCACTTTCCATATATATATTTTTGGACATTGCATGAAGATATTACCATCACGTTCTATGTTTATGTATTTATAATGGACTTTTCATATTATTGAGGATTTGTGAGCAATCACACGGAGCACGTGCCCTTTAATTATATTTTATGTTTGACTTCATTACCTTTACATTATAGGATATATGCATTTAGTTATTAGTTTAATAGTTATCTAATTTATATTTTATTTATTTCATTTATTTTTAGCGCCACACATTTGGTATGTCACCAGATACTAGCAATACTCAGCTTTAGATGAGGATCTATTTTACTGAACATTTGATCGAGGTCATTCACACATACTATATTTATTATGACTAATCATAAAGCCAAATATGTTTTGCAAGCTTGCCATGAATATAATATAACACCTATAAGTGCCGAACTATGAATTTGGAATAATATTCTAACAGGTAAACATGGTTTTCAGCTATAGCAGGGGCAGTATCCAACTGTGGTCAAAGCTGCACAGTTACAGGAGCCCCTTACCTGCATATGCAGTTTTTGGTAAAGGTGAACTAACACTTTAAGAAATAAAGAGTGTATTAAGTTTGATGCAGTTTCGCACAATAGAATTATTTTCGTCCTTTCATTTAAGCCAATTTTTGTCCAATGCCAATTCACTGCAGCCAAAAATAATATATTGACGGCATCCAGATATACTGTGGATAAAGAGCTTATAAAATGTTCTATATTTGTAAAAATCTAAAATACATTCTTATTGCCACATTCCATTTCACTCTAATCTATGGAAAAAGATGTTTTATTTCCCATCTTAAAGATCAAGAAGCAGCTGTCGCTGCAAAAATAAACATCAGAAAGACAAAAATAAACTTTTATGAGACAATAGGAGGAGAATGATCAGCCACATCAATTTCACCCAGCAGCTGCTAACACAAAACAACAGTTTACTGATTGTGGATCATGTGTCAGGATTTTAATGCTGTTGATGTCTCTCAGATTGCCTGAACACTCCCATTTCCAGCTAGAACAACTCATAACAATAAGGCGCTGGACGCGTGAAGTGACGCCAGACACAAAATCTTACTTTATATGCTTTACGGCCATCAAATTGTGAAGCTAAATGGCAAAAAAATGACAGGAATTAAAAGCTTTTCTTGGAGCATGACAGATTTAGAAAGCTCAATAACACAAGCTCATTTGTTTTATATCCATATGGGAAGATAAAATGAAGCCTGGCAGTAGCAGCATTATTAAACTTATACCCCCGAAACGAGTGTTGTTACATGGCATACGGATGCCCTTGTGTGATTGCTAATTTTCAAATGATCATATATCACACATATTGACTATGTTTTATTTCATGGTGTACTCTGAATGCTGCTTTGAGGGCGATAGCAAAGTGAGGCGTTCTCTAGGTAAAGGAGTATTGGATACCTAACCTCTGATGAGCTGCTATGCTTTTGGAAGTTGAGTAGTGCCACCGTGCTCATAGGAAAGGAAAGTGGTCCCCATTTATACCTATGTTGAGCTGATATCTGGGAACAGCTGGCTAAACTTGCTAGCCTTGATAAAAGCTCTTTCTAAAAGATTCCAAAGATTTTCCGGGCCATCTGTTAGATATAATGCCTCCAGCTAGTTTGAAGTATCTTTTTCATATTCATAGTTACATAGTTAGTCAGGTCGAAAAAAGTCCATCTAGTTCAACCAATGAAAGGGAAAAAAAATTATACAATCCTATATCCACAGTCGATCCAGAGAAAGGCAAAAAAACCCAGCAAACCATGATTTAATTTGCTCCAACAGGGGAAAAAAATCCTTCATGATCCCCCAACAGGCAATCGGATATTCCCTGGATCAACTTTACCTATAAATGTTAGTATCCAGTTATATTATGTACATTTGGGAAAGAATTCAGGTCTTTCCCAAATGTATCTTTCAGTATTTGGAGATTAAATCTCCTTTCCTCCAGATGTAAAGAGTGTCCAATGTGACTTTAACAGGTCCAGTAGAGTCTACTTTACCTATAAATGTTAGTATCCAGTTATATTATGTACATTTGGGAAAGAATTCAGGTCTTTCCCAAATGTATCTTTCAGTATTTGGAGATTAAATCTCCTTTCCTCCAGATGTAAAGAGTGTCCAATGTGACTTTAACAGGTCCAGTAGAGTCTACTTTACCTATAAATGTTAGTATCCAGTTATATTATGTACATTTGGGAAAGAATTCAGGTCTTTCCCAAATGTATCTTTCAGTATTTGGAGATTAAATCTCCTTTCCTCCAGATGTAAAGAGTGTCCAATGTGACTTTAACAGGTCAAGTAGAGTCTACATAAAGGTATCTGTTTAGAAATGTCCATCCACGTGTCAGTTTGAATGGTATCTACTCCGGGACCCTTTAAGGTTATTGAATTTACTAACTTATTATTAGAATTGACAAAAAGAGTAAAAAAAAAATGTTTGCTTTTGACATTTTCATTGATTTGACAAGTTTAAGTTGCTTCTGTTGTGATTTTGCTTGCAGTTACATTGATTCATATGCAACACTGGGCAATTTGTACTGAATTGCAGAACCTTATTTGTCCATTTAGTCTTGCCTAACTGTGACTGGAATACAAGTTGCCCGGAGCAGTCTGGGAGATGTAGTCTTAAAGAAATATTCTAATTACAGCCATTCATCGGCCGCAACTACAAGGCTCATAAGCACCTGGGAGAAGGAGGGACCATGGAAAAGTAAAAGCTCAGGAAGAAGCCGGGCAGTTGGGGGAAAAGCATCAACTGGGTAGGAGTGAGAGAACCATGCTGTGGCAAGCTGTACTGTGCCAAGCTTTGCTGTGTCGCGCTGTGCTGTGTCGAGCTGTGCTGTGCCAAGCTGTGCTGTGTCAAGCTTTGCAGTGCCAGGGAGAAAGTGGGTTGCTGTGCTGGATGCTGGAACCAGGAGGCTGATCTAAACAGGGACATCTGCAACCAGAATTGCTGTCCAGATCACATTGGCTGTTATCTACAGTACTACTACCTAAGGGGACCCCCCACCATATGGACCACTGGCTACCATTAGAGAACTGCTGCAGAGGAATTCGGTGAGAGGGTCTTTGACCTGCTTTATAGTTACAATCACCTCTTAACCCTTTTGTCAGTCTAGACTTGTTGAGCAGCCATTTTTCTCCATTGACACTCTTCCACAAGAGAACTATCACAGTTGCTGCAGCATCCAGCAATGAACAGAAGCCATCAAAGCTAAATACAGAGCATAAGGCCATTAGTATCCCAGAATTCTGCCTATGCCTTGCTCTTCATCTGCCACCCAAAAATATCTTAGTCCTTACATCCCCAATTGCCCTTTGAGCTTTCCTCACCTTCTGCATTGCTGCAATAAGGAGTCCTCACATCTACCGAGCCCATCTTTACCCTACACTAATTAACTGACACTCTGTTTACTGCTATGCTACATATTTATGTAAACTTTTCTCACTCTAGTTTGTATTTGGTATCTTTTACAAACAAAATTACCTTAAAAAAAATACATACTTTACCCTACACTGCTGTGGGAACATCACCCCCAAGATCATCTTAATCATTCTGTGCGCCAATGATTTTAAAGAGCCCCAACATAGCCAGCAGAAGTTCATCATAAAGACTTGTCCGAGTCGCATCACTCCTGGAGGCAGAACTAGGTTTCTGTTACTGAGTTTAAACTTGAAGACCTATCCCTTTTGTCTAGAGCTCTCAAGTGACATAGCTTGTTACATCTCTTTGTAATTCTTTTTGGTTGCTTGAGGTTTAAAGTCATTGTAAAGGCTCTTTTTTTTTTTTAAATAACAAATATGTCATACTTACCTCCACTGTGCAGCTTGTTTTGCACAGAGTGACCCCGATCCTCAACTTCTGAGGTCCCTCTCTCACGGGGGGTTACCTTGCGGGCACGTTTCCGAGTCCAGCATTTGTGTCCATAGACACGACTGCCAGACTCGGCCCCGCATTATTGGATTTGATTGACAGCAGCAGGAGCCAATGGCTGCGGTGCTATCAATCTATCCAATCAACAGTTGGGACTCCGTGCAGAGAGGAACAGCGCGTCTCCGGCGTGGGAATTACGGGGCTCAGGTAAGTAAAACAGGGGGGCTAGGGGGCCTGTGACTGCCAGAAGTTTTTTCACCCTAATGCATAGGATGCATTAAGGTGAAAAAACATGATTTTCCAACCCCTTTAGCCTCTCATTCAGAGAGCTACTGTTTATGCTACTAGTACTGCAGTATTATCATTATTTATTATTTAAGGTACTTATATAGCGCCATGAATTTACGCAGCACTTTACATATACATTGTACATTGTACATTCCCTACCCTCAAGGAGCTTACAATCTAAGATCCCTAACTCACATTCATATACTAGGGCCAATTTAGACAGAAGCCAATTAACCTACCAGCATGTCTTTGAAGTGTGGGAGGAAACCCATGCAGGAACAGGGAGAACATGCAAACTCCAGGCAGGTAGTGTCGTGGTTGGGATTCAAACCAGCAACCCTTTTTACTGCTAGGCGAGAGTGGTACCCACTACACAACTGTGCCAAGCTGGGTTTGACTTTAGAGGTACCTCTGTTGGGTGCTGTCAGTAACAGATGTGACCAGAAATGTGTGGACTGCCACAGAGAATATCAGGCACAAATACAGTGTAAAAGAATATAATTTATTTAAAAGATAAGTGAACATCATAAATGTTAACGCACCTCCAAAATACCAAACTGTGTAAAACAAACCAGAGTACCAAATAAACAATGACATACAATGAACAACTGCCTAAATCAAATATATACAACAAGCAGGGAATGCAAAGCGTAATCATAACAGAGCCAGGGTCATACACAGAAGATCAAGCAGAGTTAGCTGGGAGCAAGACAGGACAGGGAGAGGGCAACAGGAGATGGAGAGAGCAGGTGGAAAGGGTTCAAGCTGCAGGGTCGGGATCAGGGTCCAGGAACAAGAAACAGAATGCAGGATACTGGAACACTGGAGCGCAGGACAGGGGCACGTGGAGACAACACCAAGGCAGTGAGGAAGAGCATGCACAGGGTTTAAATACACTTCCCGCAACCAGCATCAGGTGATGACTGATTGCATGAGATGATCTCAGCTTCTGGCTGCTGAGGGACACCCGCTGGTGGACACCAGAACTGCAGCCTATAGATTTGGGAGCCACAGTGCCACCAGCAGGTGAACCCTTTCCTGACAGATGCACTGTATCTGTTTCTATTGTGTTTATGTGCATGTATGTTGATATACCAATTTGCTTTGCTATATTTGTAGTTTTATTCTGCCAATACAGTCTGCACATCTTTTTAAAGGACAGTGTGTGTAAACTTTGTACATCTGCTGGGAGTTCCCAGACAAGGTATTCTGGTGGTGTTAGTGAAGGTGAAGCCTCGCCCAGGGCTAGAGTGCATAGGACCCACAATTACTAGCAGATCCTACAATAGTAGTACTACATGTATGGAAAAAGAAGCAGTTCAAATGCAGCAGAATCTGACATTCAGTATTCAGTATATAACTAAAACATGAAGAAACGCAAACCCAAGTTATATTATAACTGCTCCATAAAATCCTGTTTAAAAAAAATAAACATTGTCTCCAAATCTATTCAAACAAACCTGCAGGTCAGAAGCCAAAAACAAGCTCCTGTGCACACAAACTCTTCCAGAATGTGATGAGGGCTAAGATAAATATGGATGCTCAGTCCCTTATCCAATCTGAGATTGGAAACTGCTAGACTAAAATGGTTAGGGTAGAGAAAATATCTTTCTTTTCCTGCTTTGGTTCATCTAGCTGTACATGAATTAATATTTTATTATTCCTAATATAAATATAACACTACATATGTTATTTTCACAAGTGTATACTGTATATATCTACATTGGAGAGTAACTGTGCGAAGTGTGCCATGTTCCTATGGAAAGGGAAAATGGGAATTGTTTTAATTTTTTTTTTTTTAAACAAACTTCTCTTTGAAAAGTCTGGAGAGATTTCTAGAAAGGCAATGCCTATCCACCTAGGGACAGGCAGAAAAAGTTCAGGGAATTCCATGAAGGCGCTAAGGTCAGCCCTTTTTTACAATGGACAACTTTGATTAGCGCAAGTATAATTGGATATACATTATTTATGCTTTATTTTATATAGTAGTATTTGCCTTCCTCTCTTCCGCTTGTATTTTTTCCAGGATCACAGTACACATCTGTAGCTGGAATGTGTGTAACTTGTTGCCGGTCATCAGCCCATTGTAACTCCCTGGAGAAATACAGGGAGAAATGCCAAGCTCTATGGCAAAAGCAGTTATTATTATTATTATTATTATTATTATTATTATTAATATACAGGAACAATTAGTAAATTGTTGCCATCTTCTATTTGAAACTGACTGTAGCAGGGGAGTGACATGTTAATATAATTACAAGAATGTAGAATAATCCTTTCCATGAATATATCCAGGAAAAATTGTAATTATCTAAAATACAGAAATTACATTCAAATATTTATTATACTTTAAAAGCCATCAATTCTTCTCGCCAGACTGCCTGCTGCTATTATCCTCACCTCCAATCTCTGGCTCACTTACCTTGGTAGTTCTCATGTATGCAAACACATAAGTTAACAGGGATCCCTCTAGATATGCTTTCCAAATGTGTCTGGAATCACATGACATGCAGAGGATGGTGGGAAGGAAGGCTGCCTTTCTTCAGCAGTTTGTGATGTGCCTCTCCAGTGGTTATATGAGTTTAGTGCAGTACAGAAATCATTATTAATGGCCCCTGAGATATTATTTTATGCTGTTGTGTTTTTTTCTACACTGTACTGAAGACTGCACATCAGTTAAATGGAACAAAGCATTGTTTTGCTGGCCTGGGTCAGTGATGACTAGGGATGGGCCGAACGGACCCCTGTTCAGTTCGTACCAGAACTTTCGAACACAGCGAGAGTTTGGACCCAAATAACGAACCCTATTAAAGTCAATGGGGCCCGAACGTCAAAATATTTACATTTTTGGTAAACTCATTCAATGAATCCAAGCTCTGCAAGCTGAGATAACATGCACTGCATTGATGCATTCACACAATTTTTACAGTAACCATGAGATAAAACAAAGTTCAGGAATATTCCTTTATCTCATTGTTTTGCAAATCTTTGTACACTGCCAACTGTATGATTGAATCCGTTCTGATATCGCTGTTTTACTAACCTGACAGCTTATTATTCTAAATAAGAAACCTTCAATTTGTTTGCAAATATTAAAGATTCTAACTGCCAGCAAGAATAATTCCTTACATTTAAAGAGCACCTGCCATTACAGATCCATCATGGCAGCACCTGTTAGCGGGCAGCCACTCACCTGCTGCTGCCACGTCCCTCACCTTGTGTCACTGCCGCCTCACCAGTCATCCCATTAAAGTGAATAGGATTGTCTGTGAGTCAACAGCAGGTCAGAGGAGGAGCCACTGTGGGACAGAGATGACAGTTGCTCTTTAAAAAATGATTTAAATTGAGTTGATTTAAATCAAGCTATTTTACTAGTGATTTAAATTGACTTGATTTAAATCAAATCCACCCTGTCACTTGGTATGTGTACTACATATGATTTATAGTACAACATGTCAGAATCACTGGCAGGTTCAGCATAGAATTATAGATCGAATACGTGAAGATTGACCCTAGCAATGAACCCGGGAGTCTGATGCACATATGAACCTAATAAAAAAAACTGTAAAGTGTATTTGCAGTGAAGACAAGGCAGATGGGATTTTTTCCCCAAAAACATACTGTAGGTATTCTGTATTTAGGTGCATAGTTTGTATACTTATATATGTATTTATTAAATATATACAGTATATATCTACACTATATCAAATGCCTAGTACATATTTTTATTAATTGCATGTTAGAATCTAAACCTACTTCTTTTCTGTGGATGTTAACTATTGGCATTTGCTGCTGGAGCGGAGGATCTGGTGAGTATAGAGCTTTCTACTCACCTCTTGACAAAATAAGCAGTTACCCATGCAGTGCAGGCACAGCCACACAGCACGGGAAAAGTTCACCTGTTCAGCTTTAACGGATTCCTACATTTGTGATATACAGCACAGGTGTACAAATCTCCCGCTGTGGCTGTCAAAATACCGGGCTAGAAGCTACATCTGACTGGATGCAGCTACTGATCGGCCATCAGTTTTCCTTTTGACCCCTTCAATTTTGTAGGCGAAGGCTGTCAGGTGGGGGGGGGCGACAAGGCCACACACTAAGCAAATTTTGGCAAATTCATCAGGAACCAGTTGAAATTGACACAATGTGGGGCCAAGCTTTTCTGTACTGAGGTGCTTAATGATAGCCCACTGGATAAAAGGCTCCTTATGCCCCTCAATTATACCCCCCCCCCCACTCTCTCCTTTCTTTACTTTCTCTTTCGTTTCACACAGCTTCCAATCTCTTTCTTTTCTCCTGAATTTTTTGCTCCGCTGTAGTGTTCATATACTTTTTACTTTTTATAGTAGCCTTTTGTTATATTTGAGGTCTGCAATGTTTAGATATATTGAAAAATATGTATTGCAGTAAAAGAACAAAGCCATAATATCTTATCTATATATACGTACATGCACGTATGTAGGGTAAGTGGGTGACACTTCCTCCATGTTCCTCAATAACTTGTTTGGGCGCAAAATGTGGGTCACTTAGGAGGCTTACCCTGGGGTGGGTTCTTTGGGCTATGCCACCTGATGAACCGGGTAACTCGTCCTAGCATAGGGGTAACAACTTGCTCAAAGGCGTGCTCACCAATACCTGGGACCAGTTCCTCCAAAAGATGTTTTCCCTTTTCCTACACACTTGTACAGGCATATGTGTTGCATTAGGAGGGACATGCGGAGCCTATGCCCACTCCACCATTCAGCTTACGTCTGCCACCTCACTTCCAGTAACAGAAGTGAACACATTGCGCGGGCTTCATGTAACCCTTCTCATTCCATACCAAGTGACCAAAGTGACCAAATATTAGATCTAATCTGCTCCTGGTAACCCATGCAGACAGACAGATAGGGAGGGAGTCAAACACCAAATCCCCTCACTTACCTTAGGACCTGCCATCTATTCACTGGTTGCTGTTGTTACTTCCGGTCACCATTAGCAACCTTTTGTTGTAGTGATGTTTCACAGACCCCAATGTGCTATTTCAGACCCTAGTTCCTTAGAGAGAGGCCAGGACCCCACATGCACCCCTTGAGTAACTTCAGACCAGGCTTTGAGCAGTGGAAACAACTTTACTGAACTTTTGGCAGAACATGTACAAGTATGTGGCAATGTCCTCTCCCTAACTAAACCTAACTGTGGCTGTCCTAGGTTACCTGTACAGGTGTCACATCTTTGGAAAGAGTTCAAACTGGAGATAGCTCGAGCAAAGGAGTTCATGTCCTTGGGAGTATTCCGATGGATCGGTGCTCCAAGCTGATCAACATGCTTTTTAAGCCAAAGCTCTGAGTTTCTGTGCATGCATCCTGAGCCTGTTCTAGGTCCCCTTGCTTTTTCAAGGCCCCCCTCTTTCTCCAGGATCTGAGCACATATGTTTGTATGTGTTATGTATTATGTATGTACTTTGTGCAATAGACAAAATACTGTTATTTTTAAATATAAAAGAATGCAGACTGTACTTTGGGGGGTCCACACATTGCGCACACCCTACAGTGCTCCTGATACTGTAACCTGGGGCAGCCTGTGATGTACAGCATACACTAGGTAACGGTAGGTCTGCGTTATAGAAAGGTCTTTATTCATTGTGATACAGCCTACAGCTTTACATGAATTCTACCCTTTGTTTCCTCCTGGGGATATTTCTTTTCAACAAAGTTTATAATTAATAAATATTTTAATCCTAAAGTGCTTTCCCTGCCATCCCCCCACCACAACCAAATAGTAAAAAATAGGATGAAAACTATAGAATAGTGCCTTTTTTTGAGTGGCACCGAGGTCATTTTAGATCATGTGGTCTCTGGAAACTAAGGAATGATTTGTGGTTGAACTGGTTGATTAAAAGTCACGAGTTGTCCAGAATGATGAGAATGTTGATAGGGTTGTTATTATTTTATGCCAACAAAGCCATACTGCTCAAATGGAAGTCTTCAATGGCACCTACACTTGATTTTTGGAAAACTATGGTCAACTCACCAATACCCCTGTATAAATTCACTTATGAGCCCAGGGGTTGTCCTGGGAAATTCACCAAAACATGGGATATCTGGGTTGTCTCCATGGAAACAAACCCTTCTGGGGATACCTCCACGGGGTCAGCCCCCCTTCCTGATTTCATTCTACTAACCTAATGAGAGGATCTGTAGGGTGGAGCAGATTGGGCGGTGGCAATTTTGGTTATGCCTATGCCAATGAGCATTAATCAAATCAGACATCTTGGTTGCCAAGTGAATACTTGATTGTTAATTTATTTCCCCCCCCCCTTTTTTTTCTTTTGTCTTCTTTCTCTTTTTATGTCTTCTGTTTACCTTATAAGCCTGGGTATGCCCAATAGGCTTTGTTTTCTACCTTAATTTCAAAATAATTAATAAAGAGTATCTTTTAAAAAAAAAAAGTCACTGAGTTGCCACAAAAATACCCAATGCATAGGACTCTACTATGTTTAACTGATAATGTAACCTGTGATGGACAGCATACACTAGGTGAAGGTACATGAGGTGGAGGTCTGCATTAGACTGGTCCTTATTCATTGTGATATAGCCTATAGCTTTACATGAATTATATCCTTTGCTTCCTCCTGGGATGTTTCTTTCAAGAAAGTTTATAATTAATAAATATTTTAATCCTAAAGTGCTTTTCCTGTCATTCCCCCACTACAACCAAATATTAAAAAATAGGGTGAAAACTACATAATAGTGCCTTTTTTGAATGGCGCTGAGGTAATTCCAAATGATTTCCCCCTCACTTTCGATTATATGGTCTCTGAAAACTAAGGAATCATTTGTGATTGAACTCAACGAGCTGTCTAAAACTATTAGAACGTTGATAGGGTTGTTATTATTTTACGCCAACAAGACCATACTGCACAAATGGAGGTCTGCAATTGCACCTAAACTCTGCAATGGCACTTGATTTTTGGAAAACTCTTGTCAACTCAGCAATACCACTGTAAACGTTCACTTATGAGTCCAGGGGTTTTCCTGGGAAATTCACCAAAACATGGGATATCTGGGTTGCCTCCATGGGAACAAACCCTTCTGGGGATACCTCCAGGGGATCGGCCCCCCTTCCTGATTTCATTCTACTGCTCTAATGAGCATTCTGAAGGGTGGAGCAGATTGGGAGATGGCATTTTTGGTTATGCCTATGCCAATGAGCTTTATTCAAATCAGACATTTTAGTTCCTTGGTTGCCAAGTGAATAGTTGATTGCTGTTCCTCCACCCCCCCCCCCCTTTTTTCCCCTTCTTTCTCTTTTTATGTCTTCTGTTTACCTTACAAGCCTGAGTATGCCCAATAGACTTTGTTTTGTATTTTAATTTAAAAATACTTAATAAAAGTATCTTAAAAAAAATAAAATAAGTCACTGAGTTGCCACAAAAATACCCAATGCATAGGACTCTGCTATATTTAACTGATACAAAAGGTTAGAAGAAAATGACGTGCAACAAGGTTGTACTTCACCATGTTGGTTGAATAATCGACTCATCTGCTCAGAAAGCTTGTTTTTGTTTAGTACCCCCATAGAAATTCTCAGAGCAGTATCTGTGCTTTTCTTGTTCACCATTTTGTTAAATCTCTTTCTGAACATCTGGGGTTCAAAAGAAGAATAGTAGTACTCCAAGTGGCCACGACTAAGTGTATTGAATGGAATCAAAGACCAGAATGCAAAGTACTTGAATATGTGACTCATTAGGAAAGACTCACTTTCATTTAGCGTCTTCTGTTCTGTGCTGTAAACCCATTATTTTGTGAGCTGAAGTAACCATAACACAATATAATGCACCTGTGATGTATTATTCTTTTTCAAACACAAGCCTGCAGCATTGAGCGTGCTTTTTTCTCATGAAGGATAAAGATGGCACAAGATACCCAGCACAAATAGCACAAGATAAATAAACCTGCCTACCTTTCAAATAATTTAAAGTGTCTGTGGATTCTCTGCAAATGGCTTTAGAAACAATAGTCTTAAGAGTGCTTTCACACCGAGGCGTCGGCGGTAAAGCGACGCTATTTTTAGCGGAGCTTTACCGTTGTTTTAGCGGCGCTATTCTGCCACTAGAGGGGCGCTTTTAACCCCTGCTAGCGGCCGAAAAAGGGTGAAAACCATCTGCAAAGCCCCGCTGCAGCGGCGCTTTACTGGCGGTTCAGCGGCGCTGCCCCATTGATTTCAGTGGGCAGGGGCGCTTTAGGAGTGGTGTATACACCGCTCCTACAGCACTGCAAAGATGCTGCTTGCGGGACTTTTCTTACCGTCCTGCAAGAGCACTGCTCCGGAGTGAAAGCACTCAGGCTTTCACACTGGAGAGACAGAAGAGGCTCTTTACAGGCGCTATGCAGGTGCTATTTTCAGCGATGTAGCATCTGTAAAGCGCCTCAGTGTGAAAGCAGGCTAAAGGTAACCAACTATCCTGGGCACTGTTCTGATATTCCTGATCTTTGGTATATTGAAATACAATTTTGAAGGTACCAAAGACAGCTGAGTCAGTAACATTGTAACCAAGCTTTTCTTAGGTGTTGGAAGTTTGCCTTTTGCTTTAATATAAGCTGTATTCATATGGGGTGTGCAAAATAATTATATAAAGTATACAGTATCAGTATAAATTATGTGTATTAATCCATCTTTGTCACTTGGTATGGTACACAGGAATACCGCCCTCTCCTATGTGCCAAACGCTGCGCTCACAGACCTACCCCTCACTGACAGCTGCTGCTTAAATTAAAACAATACAAAAATAATGATAAATGATTCACTAGTGCCTGCCCTCCCTCCAAGTGAAATCAGATAGCAGCGCTAATTATAAAAATGTGCATACATATGTGACTTAATCACAAACAAGCTGAAAAGTGACAACCTCTTAAGTGTCATATAAATAATGAGCAAAATTATTCTAATGTGAAAAAATTAAACAGTGTATAAATTGGTAACATAAAAGTCCAATAAAGTAGTGACGTAGTGATATGTGTGATGCTTCACAAATAATACAGATCTTCAGTGAGCAAAAATCTTCCACCACACCGCTGTGCACTGTGATCTCCACTCCCCTTCAGCGAGCAGACTCACCAGCTATTTTTGCCTTACACTCTCGTGCTTGGCTCACAGGCTATTCCCACACAGTAGGGGGTACAGTGATAATTTCCACTCAATTCCTGTTGGATATCCAGAGCATATGCTAGCGTACTCTCCACATGAAACAAAGAAAAGCGAAGCAATAGTGCAGTAACGCAACAAACTTTAATAAAAGTAACACTCTCCTCCACCATTAAACTCACATTTCAAAAACTTGAATCAAGCAGAATAGCACAGCACACATGGTCATCACCAAAAAACACTCTCCAAATAATAACCGGACGTATGGTGGTCACGGCGGACCCAGGCAGTCGGATGTTCGGATGACTCTCACCCGTTCCTCGCGTCTCCTGGAGCCGCTTCCCCGCTTTCCCGTATGGCGCCTCCTATCTCAGCGTCCTACGTCTAGCGCGTCAGATTGCCTCGTAGCCACGCCCCGACATGTTTCGTCACAAGGGACTTATTCATGGGATTGGCTGCGCTATCTGGCAATCTTTCTTAAATACCCTCCTCTCTCGTATGACGCGGTAATGGTGACACCGCGCCTGCGCACTCCCTGTGTCTCCGCTCGCACCATACGTGTACATTGCTTAGTATACACAAGTTAACATGCATTTAAAAGCTTCAGTTACTGCAAGTGCTGAGTATGACACTATATATCTGCAAGAGAACTGCTTGGTAATCCCGTGAGCTCATGTCATAGGCCGTGCGGGTCACCAATCATCTTTACATGTGTTCTATATTGCAGGTCTTAAGTGTCATCTCAAAAAACATTTAAAAAAATATTTTTTGAAATTTATATCTTTTTTATTTCTATAAAAGACTGTCATTAATATTAAAGCTGAATGGTTGGAAAAGTGAATAAAAAAATATATAAAAATTATTAAAAATAAAATAAAAATAAAAATAAAAATAAAAATAAAAATAAAAATAAAAATAAAAAAATATAAAAAACTTAACCCATTACGGTCCATCTCAGGTACTCCTGGGTATTCTGAAAGAGTTCTACCGACACACAATTTTTTATCTATGGTGCACCTTCCACAGTTATCAAAGTGCAGCATATTATTATCCACTCTGTCCCCCCTCCCTGTCACCCCCCTTAGTAGGTAAATCTCATAATTGCGTTGGTGTTATGGATTCTTAGCCTCTCTATATTTAGGGTGACAAATACAGAGGGACCCCAACCGGTCATCAACCGCCCACCAATCATTATCAATAATCATTGATGAAACAGTTGAGGTCCAATTCTATATTTAAACCCCCCGGAAAAAGACATTTAAAGAGGTATATCCATCGGGTTTCTCGTTGGGACAGATCCCTTATTCTGTTTGAACCCCTCCACGATGGATATACAATGTCTATCCCGCAAAATTGTAATAAACTGGGGTCCTGGTTATGGTATTCTTTGAAATGGAGGGACACGCTGTGATACTTGAAACCATTTTTTATATTGGTTAAATGCTCAGAAATACGAACCCTTAGTAGTCTTTTGGTGCGTCCTATATAGAACAGGCCGCATGGGCACCACATCAAGTATACAACAAATGATGAGTTACATGTAATGAACTCCTTGATTTCAAAAGTTTCATTTGCTCGATTAGTGATACTCTTCGTACTCCTACTCCTGTTCCTCACTGTTCTACAACATATGCATTTGTTGCATGGAAAAAAACCTTTAAGGTTAATTTTAATTGATGGTTGAACTGGGGGGTCAAGAATTTTCTTTACCACTTTGTCTCCAAAGTTGGGGGCCCTTCTATAGATGAACTTAGGGGTTTCGGGTAACATCTCTCCTAGATGTCGATCCCTACGGAGTATGTACCAATATTTTTTAAAAATGGTCTCTATCTCTCTATATTGACTATGATAGTTGGATATGAAACTCCACTGATGTTTTTCCTCAGACTTAGTCCTTTCTTTCTTTTTCAAACAGTCCTCCCTTGGTATATTAGCTACCTGTTCTATGACATCATCCATGGATTTTTCTGAATACCCTTTCTGGAGGAATCTCTCTTTTAAAACCTTTGCCTGTGTGTAGTACTTCCCTTGTTCTGTACAATTTCGACGGACCCTCAAGAATTGTCCCTTCGGAATATTTTTTATCCATACAGGGTGATGACCACTCCTGATGGATAAGAAACTGTTCCGGTCCGTTGGTTTGAAGTATACACTAGTCACCAGAGACTGTTCCTTCCTTTCAATGGACACATCTAAAAAATTGACACATGTTTCACTAATCTGGGCCTCCAATTTGATGTTGTTATTATTGGTGTTGAGGTATTTCAAAAATTCTTCAACAGATTCTCTAGATCCCTCCCAGATGAACAGGAGATCATCTATGAACCTTCGATAGAATCTCAACTGGGGAAAAGATTTACTAAAAATGAATCTGTCTTCCCACTCAGCCATGAACAGGTTGGCGAGGCTGGGGGCAAACTTAGCCCCCATAGCCACGCCAACCCGTTGGGAGAAAAAGTGCCCATTCCACCAAAAATAATTGTGTGACATGCAGAAGTTTAGGGCCTGGCCCACAAACCTCTTCTGCATGTCTGGAATGTCCTCTCTCCTACTCATGGCCCAGTTCAATGACAGGGAGGCGTCCTCATGTTGAATGATCGTATATAATGAGGACACGTCTGCTGTCACTAAAAAGATGTCAGCGGCAGGGTTCAAACAGACCTCCCCCAATCTTTGGAGTAGGTCGGTGGTATCTCGTAGATACGCCTTAGTGTTTTTTACACTTGGCTGGAGAAACCTATCTAGGTACTCTCCCAACCTCGCCGTGACAGATCCTATCCCGTTTACAATCGGGCGCGCTGGTGGTAGTTTGGCGTCCTTGTGAATTTTAGGAAGTGTATATATAACAGGAATCCTACACGCACTAGGGACAAGGTACCTTCTCTCTCTAAGGTTCAGGGCATTAGTAGCATATCCCCATTCAACCAATGAGTTTAACTGTTCCCTATATTTCTCAGTAGGGTCTGTGGTTAATCTTTCATATGTGGAGCGGTCACTAAGCATATTTGAAAGTTGTCCGTGATAAAATGATTTATCCATAATGACAACCCCCCCTCCCTTGTCAGCCGGACGTATAATGATGTCGTTCCGTTTTTCTAGTGCCCTGATTCCTTCATTAATATGTTTTGAATTCACTTCCTCTTTTACTTTAATGGTATCTAGATCTTTCAAAACTAGATTTTTGAATACCTCAACATAATGGTTATTGGAGTTTTGGGGATTAAATAGTGACTTGTTCCTTAGGCCGCTATCAACTTTGCTAGAAGAAGACCCCACATTATGGGTCGAAACTACTGGGTGACTGAGAAAATATTTTTTAATGTTGAGGGATCTAATAAACTTATGAGTGTCAATGTACACTCCAAATTTATTTAGAACCCTCCTGGGGGCACATTTCAGGCCCAAATTTAAAATATTCATCTCTTTGGCATTTAATGTCACTTCACTTAAATTGTAAACCCCCGTATTTACATGTCCCTCAATCTCTTTCTTGGGTTGTTGCCGTCGTCCTGCCCGGCATCCCCTTCGCCTCCTGGGAATGGTCCCATCGCTCTGTTGGTATATGGCTGTGGTCCCTTCATTCCTTCCCTGTTGTATGTTGGGTGGTTCTTTCCTCTCGGTGTCCCCCCTCCTCTCCCCCTCCTCCCTCGCTGGCCTAAAAAAGGTGGGGGGCCATGTTCTTGATATTGAGGTCTATGATATTCCTCCTCCAGAGGTAGATATCTATTATGAATTGGTATGGGACTTCTCCCCTCTCCATAATTGGATGCCTGATAATGATAATGACTGCCATAGTCTTGTTGTCTATATTGTTCCCCTCCGTAATTTGATCTCTCTGTTTGGGGGCCCTTCCAGTCATCCTGATTATAATACGCATGTTGTCCCCCTCTCATTGGTTGGGGGGGTTTTGGTGAACCATAATAATCGTTCAGTTGATTCCCTCTATGTTGTGTAGGGGGATAATTATTATAAGTATGCCCAGGTGCATTCTGTTCATGCCTCATCCCACCCTTCTTATTGTCAACCTTTTTACTATGGTCTACTATAGGGGCATTGGATATTTTCCCGTTTCCTTTAACTGGTACGGGGGCCTCATTGGTACCTGGGGTGGGGGTCTGCCATGCATAAATTTTATTATTCTTAAAATCTGCCGCATCCCTATTATATTTTTTAACTTTTTTCTTTTGTGTGTCTCGATCAACTTTTTCAAGTTTCTTTTTCATATTAATATTAAAATCCTTCATCTGGTTTGACTCATTCACTGGTTCTAATTTACTACGTAAGTGATTAATTGGTTCATTGAGCTTCCCCAATTTCACTTGTTTCCTAGTGAGTACCAGATCTTGTAACTCCCTCCCCACTCTATTAAAAAATTCCAACCATTCATTCATAAAACACTGGTCCTCAAGACCATCTTGGGGGGGCACATCCCACCTCAAACTCCTAAAAATTAATATTTCCTTTTGATAATGTGAGAATGTGAAGACATCCCACCAAGTCTTAATCTGTTTCTCCAACAGACCTTCTAGACTTTTGAGCATGCCGGACACATCCTCATCATTCTCAGCCACCTCTAGATTGGCTGAAAAAATATTATCTGGATTCATTTGTCTGTTGGCAAGAAAATTAAAGACTTCCATGGCTGCACGCGTTAATAAATTCAATAACTCTGTCACTTGGTATGGTACACAGGAATACCGCCCTCTCCTATGTGCCAAACGCTGCGCTCACAGACCTACCCCTCACTGACAGCTGCTGCTTAAATTAAAACAATACAAAAATAATGATAAATGATTCACTAGTGCCTGCCCTCCCTCCAAGTGAAATCAGATAGCAGCGCTAATTATAAAAATGTGCATACATATGTGACTTAATCACAAACAAGCTGAAAAGTGACAACCTCTTAAGTGTCATATAAATAATGAGCAAAATTATTCTAATGTGAAAAAATTAAACAGTGTATAAATTGGTAACATAAAAGTCCAATAAAGTAGTGACGTAGTGATATGTGTGATGCTTCACAAATAATACAGATCTTCAGTGAGCAAAAATCTTCCACCACACCGCTGTGCACTGTGATCTCCACTCCCCTTCAGCGAGCAGACTCACCAGCTATTTTTGCCTTACACTCTCGTGCTTGGCTCACAGGCTATTCCCACACAGTAGGGGGTACAGTGATAATTTCCACTCAATTCCTGTTGGATATCCAGAGCATATGCTAGCGTACTCTCCACATGAAACAAAGAAAAGCGAAGCAATAGTGCAGTAACGCAACAAACTTTAATAAAAGTAACACTCTCCTCCACCATTAAACTCACATTTCAAAAACTTGAATCAAGCAGAATAGCACAGCACACATGGTCATCACCAAAAAACACTCTCCAAATAATAACCGGACGTATGGTGGTCACGGCGGACCCAGGCAGTCGGATGTTCGGATGACTCTCACCCGTTCCTCGCGTCTCCTGGAGCCGCTTCCCCGCTTTCCCGTATGGCGCCTCCTATCTCAGCGTCCTACGTCTAGCGCGTCAGATTGCCTCGTAGCCACGCCCCGACATGTTTCGTCACAAGGGACTTATTCATGGGATTGGCTGCGCTATCTGGCAATCTTTCTTAAATACCCTCCTCTCTCGTATGACGCGGTAATGGTGACACCGCGCCTGCGCACTCCCTGTGTCTCCGCTCGCACCATACGTGTACATTGCTTAGTATACACAAGTTAACATGCATTTAAAAGCTTCAGTTACTGCAAGTGCTGAGTATGACACTATATATCTGCAAGAGAACTGCTTGGTAATCCCGTGAGCTCATGTCATAGGCCGTGCGGGTCACCAATCATCTTTACATGTGTTCTATATTGCAGGTCTTAAGTGTCATCTCAAAAAACATTTAAAAAAATATTTTTTGAAATTTATATCTTTTTTATTTCTATAAAAGACTGTCATTAATATTAAAGCTGAATGGTTGGAAAAGTGAATAAAAAAATATATAAAAATTATTAAAAATAAAATAAAATAAAAATAAAAATAAAAATAAAAATAAAAATAAAAATAAAAAAATATAAAAAACTTAACCCATTACGGTCCATCTCAGGTACTCCTGGGTATTCTGAAAGAGTTCTACCGACACACAATTTTTTATCTATGGTGCACCTTCCACAGTTATCAAAGTGCAGCATATTATTATCCACTCTGTCCCCCCTCCCTGTCACCCCCCTTAGTAGGTAAATCTCATAATTGCGTTGGTGTTATGGATTCTTAGCCTCTCTATATTTAGGGTGACAAATACAGAGGGACCCCAACCGGTCATCAACCGCCCACCAATCATTATCAATAATCATTGATGAAACAGTTGAGGTCCAATTCTATATTTAAACCCCCCGGAAAAAGACATTTAAAGAGGTATATCCATCGGGTTTCTCGTTGGGACAGATCCCTTATTCTGTTTGAACCCCTCCACGATGGATATACAATGTCTATCCCGCAAAATTGTAATAAACTGGGGTCCTGGTTATGGTATTCTTTGAAATGGAGGGACACGCTGTGATACTTGAAACCATTTTTTATATTGGTTAAATGCTCAGAAATACGAACCCTTAGTAGTCTTTTGGTGCGTCCTATATAGAACAGGCCGCATGGGCACCACATCAAGTATACAACAAATGATGAGTTACATGTAATGAACTCCTTGATTTCAAAAGTTTCATTTGCTCGATTAGTGATACTCTTCGTACTCCTACTCCTGTTCCTCACTGTTCTACAACATATGCATTTGTTGCATGGAAAAAAACCTTTAAGGTTAATTTTAATTGATGGTTGAACTGGGGGGTCAAGAATTTTCTTTACCACTTTGTCTCCAAAGTTGGGGGCCCTTCTATAGATGAACTTAGGGGTTTCGGGTAACATCTCTCCTAGATGTCGATCCCTACGGAGTATGTACCAATATTTTTTAAAAATGGTCTCTATCTCTCTATATTGACTATGATAGTTGGATATGAAACTCCACTGATGTTTTTCCTCAGACTTAGTCCTTTCTTTCTTTTTCAAACAGTCCTCCCTTGGTACCCGATGGATATACCTCTTTAAATGTCTTTTTCCGGGGGGTTTAAATATAGAATTGGACCTCAACTGTTTCATCAATGATTATTGATAATGATTGGTGGGCGGTTGATGACCGGTTGGGGTCCCTCGGTATTTGTCACCCTAAATATAGAGAGGCTAAGAATCCATAACACCAACGCAATTATGAGATTTACCTACTAAGGGGGGTGACAGGGAGGGGGGACAGAGTGGATAATAATATGCTGCACTTTGATAACTGTGGAAGGTGCACCATAGATAAAAAATTGTGTGTCGGTAGAACTCTTTCAGAATACCCAGGAGTACCTGAGATGGACCGTAATGGGTTAAGTTTTTTATATTTTTTTATTTTTATTTTTATTTTTATTTTTATTTTTATTTTTATTTTTATTTTATTTTTAATAATTTTTATATATTTTTTTATTCACTTTTCCAACCATTCAGCTTTAATATTAATGACAGTCTTTTATAGAAATAAAAAAGATATAAATTTCAAAAAATATTTTTTTAAATGTTTTTTGAGATGACACTTAAGACCTGCAATATAGAACACATGTAAAGATGATTGGTGACCCGCACGGCCTATGACATGAGCTCACGGGATTACCAAGCAGTTCTCTTGCAGATATATAGTGTCATACTCAGCACTTGCAGTAACTGAAGCTTTTAAATGCATGTTAACTTGTGTATACTAAGCAATGTACACGTATGGTGCGAGCGGAGACACAGGGAGTGCGCAGGCGCGGTGTCACCATTACCGCGTCATACGAGAGAGGAGGGTATTTAAGAAAGATTGCCAGATAGCGCAGCCAATCCCATGAATAAGTCCCTTGTGACGAAACATGTCGGGGCGTGGCTACGAGGCAATCTGACGCGCTAGACGTAGGACGCTGAGATAGGAGGCGCCATACGGGAAAGCGGGGAAGCGGCTCCAGGAGACGCGAGGAACGGGTGAGAGTCATCCGAACATCCGACTGCCTGGGTCCGCCGTGACCACCATACGTCCGGTTATTATTTGGAGAGTGTTTTTTGGTGATGACCATGTGTGCTGTGCTATTCTGCTTGATTCAAGTTTTTGAAATGTGAGTTTAATGGTGGAGGAGAGTGTTACTTTTATTAAAGTTTGTTGCGTTACTGCACTATTGCTTCGCTTTTCTTTGTTTCATGTGGAGAGTACGCTAGCATATGCTCTGGATATCCAACAGGAATTGAGTGGAAATTATCACTGTACCCCCTACTGTGTGGGAATAGCCTGTGAGCCAAGCACGAGAGTGTAAGGCAAAAATAGCTGGTGAGTCTGCTCGCTGAAGGGGAGTGGAGATCACAGTGCACAGCGGTGTGGTGGAAGATTTTTGCTCACTGAAGATCTGTATTATTTGTGAAGCATCACACATATCACTACGTCACTACTTTATTGGACTTTTATGTTACCAATTTATACACTGTTTAATTTTTTCACATTAGAATAATTTTGCTCATTATTTATATGACACTTAAGAGGTTGTCACTTTTCAGCTTGTTTGTGATTAAGTCACATATGTATGCACATTTTTATAATTAGCGCTGCTATCTGATTTCACTTGGAGGGAGGGCAGGCACTAGTGAATCATTTATCATTATTTTTGTATTGTTTTAATTTAAGCAGCAGCTGTCAGTGAGGGGTAGGTCTGTGAGCGCAGCGTTTGGCACATAGGAGAGGGCGGTATTCCTGTGTACCATACCAAGTGACAGAGTTATTGAATTTATTAACGCGTGCAGCCATGGAAGTCTTTAATTTTCTTGCCAACAGACAAATGAATCCAGATAATATTTTTTCAGCCAATCTAGAGGTGGCTGAGAATGATGAGGATGTGTCCGGCATGCTCAAAAGTCTAGAAGGTCTGTTGGAGAAACAGATTAAGACTTGGTGGGATGTCTTCACATTCTCACATTATCAAAAGGAAAAATTAATTTTTAGGAGTTTGAGGTGGGATGTGCCCCCCCAAGATGGTCCTGAGGACCAGTGTTTTATGAATGAATGGTTGGAATTTTTTAATAGAGTGGGGAGGGAGTTACAAGATCTGGTACTCACTAGGAAACAAGTGAAATTGGGGAAGCTCAATGAACAAATTAATCACTTACGTAGTAAATTAGAACCAGTGAATGAGTCAAACCAGATGAAGGATTTTAATATTAATATGAAAAAGAAACTTGAAAAAGTTGATCGAGACACACAAAAGAAAAAAGTTAAAAAATATAATAGGGATGCGGCAGATTTTAAGAATAATAAAATTTATGCATGGCAGACCCCCACCCCAGGTACCAATGAGGCCCCCGTACCAGTTAAAGGAAACGGGAAAATATCCAATGCCCCTATAGTAGACCATAGTAAAAAGGTTGACAATAAGAAGGGTGGGATGAGGCATGAACAGAATGCACCTGGGCATACTTATAATAATTATCCCCCTACACAACATAGAGGGAATCAACTGAACGATTATTATGGTTCACCAAAACCCCCCCAACCAATGAGAGGGGGACAACATGCGTATTATAATCAGGATGACTGGAAGGGCCCCCAAACAGAGAGATCAAATTACGGAGGGGAACAATATAGACAACAAGACTATGGCAGTCATTATCATTATCAGGCATCCAATTATGGAGAGGGGAGAAGTCCCATACCAATTCATAATAGATATCTACCTCTGGAGGAGGAATATCATAGACCTCAATATCAAGAACATGGCCCCCCACCTTTTTTAGGCCAGCGAGGGAGGAGGGGGAGAGGAGGGGGGACACCGAGAGGAAAGAACCACCCAACATACAACAGGGAAGGAATGAAGGGACCACAGCCATATACCAACAGAGCGATGGGACCATTCCCAGGAGGCGAAGGGGATGCCGGGCAGGACGACGGCAACAACCCAAGAAAGAGATTGAGGGACATGTAAATACGGGGGTTTACAATTTAAGTGAAGTGACATTAAATGCCAAAGAGATGAATATTTTAAATTTGGGCCTGAAATGTGCCCCCAGGAGGGTTCTAAATAAATTTGGAGTGTACATTGACACTCATAAGTTTATTAGATCCCTCAACATTAAAAAATATTTTCTCAGTCACCCAGTAGTTTCGACCCATAATGTGGGGTCTTCTTCTAGCAAAGTTGATAGCGGCCTAAGGAACAAGTCACTATTTAATCCCCAAAACTCCAATAACCATTATGTTGAGGTATTCAAAAATCTAGTTTTGAAAGATCTAGATACCATTAAAGTAAAAGAGGAAGTGAATTCAAAACATATTAATGAAGGAATCAGGGCACTAGAAAAACGGAACGACATCATTATACGTCCGGCTGACAAGGGAGGGGGGGTTGTCATTATGGATAAATCATTTTATCACGGACAACTTTCAAATATGCTTAGTGACCGCTCCACATATGAAAGATTAACCACAGACCCTACTGAGAAATATAGGGAACAGTTAAACTCATTGGTTGAATGGGGATATGCTACTAATGCCCTGAACCTTAGAGAGAGAAGGTACCTTGTCCCTAGTGCGTGTAGGATTCCTGTTATATATACACTTCCTAAAATTCACAAGGACGCCAAACTACCACCAGCGCGCCCGATTGTAAACGGGATAGGATCTGTCACGGCGAGGTTGGGAGAGTACCTAGATAGGTTTCTCCAGCCAAGTGTAAAAAACACTAAGGCGTATCTACGAGATACCACCGACCTACTCCAAAGATTGGGGGAGGTCTGTTTGAACCCTGCCGCTGACATCTTTTTAGTGACAGCAGACGTGTCCTCATTATATACGATCATTCAACATGAGGACGCCTCCCTGTCATTGAACTGGGCCATGAGTAGGAGAGAGGACATTCCAGACATGCAGAAGAGGTTTGTGGGCCAGGCCCTAAACTTCTGCATGTCACACAATTATTTTTGGTGGAATGGGCACTTTTTCTCCCAACGGGTTGGCGTGGCTATGGGGGCTAAGTTTGCCCCCAGCCTCGCCAACCTGTTCATGGCTGAGTGGGAAGACAGATTCATTTTTAGTAAATCTTTTCCCCAGTTGAGATTCTATCGAAGGTTCATAGATGATCTCCTGTTCATCTGGGAGGGATCTAGAGAATCTGTTGAAGAATTTTTGAAATACCTCAACACCAATAATAACAACATCAAATTGGAGGCCCAGATTAGTGAAACATGTGTCAATTTTTTAGATGTGTCCATTGAAAGGAAGGAACAGTCTCTGGTGACTAGTGTATACTTCAAACCAACGGACCGGAACAGTTTCTTATCCATCAGGAGTGGTCATCACCCTGTATGGATAAAAAATATTCCGAAGGGACAATTCTTGAGGGTCCGTCGAAATTGTACAGAACAAGGGAAGTACTACACACAGGCAAAGGTTTTAAAAGAGAGATTCCTCCAGAAAGGGTATTCAGAAAAATCCATGGATGATGTCATAGAACAGGTAGCTAATATACCAAGGGAGGACTGTTTGAAAAAGAAAGAAAGGACTAAGTCTGAGGAAAAACATCAGTGGAGTTTCATATCCAACTATCATAGTCAATATAGAGAGATAGAGACCATTTTTAAAAAATATTGGTACATACTCCGTAGGGATCGACATCTAGGAGAGATGTTACCCGAAACCCCTAAGTTCATCTATAGAAGGGCCCCCAACTTTGGAGACAAAGTGGTAAAGAAAATTCTTGACCCCCCAGTTCAACCATCAATTAAAATTAACCTTAAAGGTTTTTTTCCATGCAACAAATGCATATGTTGTAGAACAGTGAGGAACAGGAGTAGGAGTACGAAGAGTATCACTAATCGAGCAAATGAAACTTTTGAAATCAAGGAGTTCATTACATGTAACTCATCATTTGTTGTATACTTGATGTGGTGCCCATGCGGCCTGTTCTATATAGGACGCACCAAAAGACTACTAAGGGTTCGTATTTCTGAGCATTTAACCAATATAAAAAATGGTTTCAAGTATCACAGCGTGTCCCTCCATTTCAAAGAATACCATAACCAGGACCCCAGTTTATTACAATTTTGCGGGATAGACATTGTATATCCATCGTGGAGGGGTTCAAACAGAATAAGGGATCTGTCCCAACGAGAAACCCGATGGATATACCTCTTTAAATGTCTTTTTCCGGGGGGTTTAAATATAGAATTGGACCTCAACTGTTTCATCAATGATTATTGATAATGATTGGTGGGCGGTTGATGACCGGTTGGGGTCCCTCTGTATTTGTCACCCTAAATATAGAGAGGCTAAGAATCCATAACACCAACGCAATTATGAGATTTACCTACTAAGGGGGGTGACAGGGAGGGGGGACAGAGTGGATAATAATATGCTGCACTTTGATAACTGTGGAAGGTGCACCATAGATAAAAAATTGTGTGTCGGTAGAACTCTTTCAGAATACCCAGGAGTACCTGAGATGGACCGTAATGGGTTAAGTTTTTTATATTTTTTTATTTTTATTTTTATTTTTATTTTTATTTTTATTTTTATTTTTATTTTATTTTTAATAATTTTTATATATTTTTTTATTCACTTTTCCAACCATTCAGCTTTAATATTAATGACAGTCTTTTATAGAAATAAAAAAGATATAAATTTCAAAAAATATTTTTTTAAATGTTTTTTGAGATGACACTTAAGACCTGCAATATAGAACACATGTAAAGATGATTGGTGACCCGCACGGCCTATGACATGAGCTCACGGGATTACCAAGCAGTTCTCTTGCAGATATATAGTGTCATACTCAGCACTTGCAGTAACTGAAGCTTTTAAATGCATGTTAACTTGTGTATACTAAGCAATGTACACGTATGGTGCGAGCGGAGACACAGGGAGTGCGCAGGCGCGGTGTCACCATTACCGCGTCATACGAGAGAGGAGGGTATTTAAGAAAGATTGCCAGATAGCGCAGCCAATCCCATGAATAAGTCCCTTGTGACGAAACATGTCGGGGCGTGGCTACGAGGCAATCTGACGCGCTAGACGTAGGACGCTGAGATAGGAGGCGCCATACGGGAAAGCGGGGAAGCGGCTCCAGGAGACGCGAGGAACGGGTGAGAGTCATCCGAACATCCGACTGCCTGGGTCCGCCGTGACCACCATACGTCCGGTTATTATTTGGAGAGTGTTTTTTGGTGATGACCATGTGTGCTGTGCTATTCTGCTTGATTCAAGTTTTTGAAATGTGAGTTTAATGGTGGAGGAGAGTGTTACTTTTATTAAAGTTTGTTGCGTTACTGCACTATTGCTTCGCTTTTCTTTGTTTCATGTGGAGAGTACGCTAGCATATGCTCTGGATATCCAACAGGAATTGAGTGGAAATTATCACTGTACCCCCTACTGTGTGGGAATAGCCTGTGAGCCAAGCACGAGAGTGTAAGGCAAAAATAGCTGGTGAGTCTGCTCGCTGAAGGGGAGTGGAGATCACAGTGCACAGCGGTGTGGTGGAAGATTTTTGCTCACTGAAGATCTGTATTATTTGTGAAGCATCACACATATCACTACGTCACTACTTTATTGGACTTTTATGTTACCAATTTATACACTGTTTAATTTTTTCACATTAGAATAATTTTGCTCATTATTTATATGACACTTAAGAGGTTGTCACTTTTCAGCTTGTTTGTGATTAAGTCACATATGTATGCACATTTTTATAATTAGCGCTGCTATCTGATTTCACTTGGAGGGAGGGCAGGCACTAGTGAATCATTTATCATTATTTTTGTATTGTTTTAATTTAAGCAGCAGCTGTCAGTGAGGGGTAGGTCTGTGAGCGCAGCGTTTGGCACATAGGAGAGGGCGGTATTCCTGTGTACCATACCAAGTGACAGAGTTATTGAATTTATTAACGCGTGCAGCCATGGAAGTCTTTAATTTTCTTGCCAACAGACAAATGAATCCAGATAATATTTTTTCAGCCAATCTAGAGGTGGCTGAGAATGATGAGGATGTGTCCGGCATGCTCAAAAGTCTAGAAGGTCTGTTGGAGAAACAGATTAAGACTTGGTGGGATGTCTTCACATTCTCACATTATCAAAAGGAAAAATTAATTTTTAGGAGTTTGAGGTGGGATGTGCCCCCCCAAGATGGTCTTGAGGACCAGTGTTTTATGAATGAATGGTTGGAATTTTTTAATAGAGTGGGGAGGGAGTTACAAGATCTGGTACTCACTAGGAAACAAGTGAAATTGGGGAAGCTCAATGAACAAATTAATCACTTACGTAGTAAATTAGAACCAGTGAATGAGTCAAACCAGATGAAGGATTTTAATATTAATATGAAAAAGAAACTTGAAAAAGTTGATCGAGACACACAAAAGAAAAAAGTTAAAAAATATAATAGGGATGCGGCAGATTTTAAGAATAATAAAATTTATGCATGGCAGACCCCCACCCCAGGTACCAATGAGGCCCCCGTACCAGTTAAAGGAAACGGGAAAATATCCAATGCCCCTATAGTAGACCATAGTAAAAAGGTTGACAATAAGAAGGGTGGGATGAGGCATGAACAGAATGCACCTGGGCATACTTATAATAATTATCCCCCTACACAACATAGAGGGAATCAACTGAACGATTATTATGGTTCACCAAAACCCCCCCAACCAATGAGAGGGGGACAACATGCGTATTATAATCAGGATGACTGGAAGGGCCCCCAAACAGAGAGATCAAATTACGGAGGGGAACAATATAGACAACAAGACTATGGCAGTCATTATCATTATCAGGCATCCAATTATGGAGAGGGGAGAAGTCCCATACCAATTCATAATAGATATCTACCTCTGGAGGAGGAATATCATAGACCTCAATATCAAGAACATGGCCCCCCACCTTTTTTAGGCCAGCGAGGGAGGAGGGGGAGAGGAGGGGGGACACCGAGAGGAAAGAACCACCCAACATACAACAGGGAAGGAATGAAGGGACCACAGCCATATACCAACAGAGCGATGGGACCATTCCCAGGAGGCGAAGGGGATGCCGGGCAGGACGACGGCAACAACCCAAGAAAGAGATTGAGGGACATGTAAATACGGGGGTTTACAATTTAAGTGAAGTGACATTAAATGCCAAAGAGATGAATATTTTAAATTTGGGCCTGAAATGTGCCCCCAGGAGGGTTCTAAATAAATTTGGAGTGTACATTGACACTCATAAGTTTATTAGATCCCTCAACATTAAAAAATATTTTCTCAGTCACCCAGTAGTTTCGACCCATAATGTGGGGTCTTCTTCTAGCAAAGTTGATAGCGGCCTAAGGAACAAGTCACTATTTAATCCCCAAAACTCCAATAACCATTATGTTGAGGTATTCAAAAATCTAGTTTTGAAAGATCTAGATACCATTAAAGTAAAAGAGGAAGTGAATTCAAAACATATTAATGAAGGAATCAGGGCACTAGAAAAACGGAACGACATCATTATACGTCCGGCTGACAAGGGAGGGGGGGTTGTCATTATGGATAAATCATTTTATCACGGACAACTTTCAAATATGCTTAGTGACCGCTCCACATATGAAAGATTAACCACAGACCCTACTGAGAAATATAGGGAACAGTTAAACTCATTGGTTGAATGGGGATATGCTACTAATGCCCTGAACCTTAGAGAGAGAAGGTACCTTGTCCCTAGTGCGTGTAGGATTCCTGTTATATATACACTTCCTAAAATTCACAAGGACGCCAAACTACCACCAGCGCGCCCGATTGTAAACGGGATAGGATCTGTCACGGCGAGGTTGGGAGAGTACCTAGATAGGTTTCTCCAGCCAAGTGTAAAAAACACTAAGGCGTATCTACGAGATACCACCGACCTACTCCAAAGATTGGGGGAGGTCTGTTTGAACCCTGCCGCTGACATCTTTTTAGTGACAGCAGACGTGTCCTCATTATATACGATCATTCAACATGAGGACGCCTCCCTGTCATTGAACTGGGCCATGAGTAGGAGAGAGGACATTCCAGACATGCAGAAGAGGTTTGTGGGCCAGGCCCTAAACTTCTGCATGTCACACAATTATTTTTGGTGGAATGGGCACTTTTTCTCCCAACGGGTTGGCGTGGCTATGGGGGCTAAGTTTGCCCCCAGCCTCGCCAACCTGTTCATGGCTGAGTGGGAAGACAGATTCATTTTTAGTAAATCTTTTCCCCAGTTGAGATTCTATCGAAGGTTCATAGATGATCTCCTGTTCATCTGGGAGGGATCTAGAGAATCTGTTGAAGAATTTTTGAAATACCTCAACACCAATAATAACAACATCAAATTGGAGGCCCAGATTAGTGAAACATGTGTCAATTTTTTAGATGTGTCCATTGAAAGGAAGGAACAGTCTCTGGTGACTAGTGTATACTTCAAACCAACGGACCGGAACAGTTTCTTATCCATCAGGAGTGGTCATCACCCTGTATGGATAAAAAATATTCCGAAGGGACAATTCTTGAGGGTCCGTCGAAATTGTACAGAACAAGGGAAGTACTACACACAGGCAAAGGTTTTAAAAGAGAGATTCCTCCAGAAAGGGTATTCAGAAAAATCCATGGATGATGTCATAGAACAGGTAGCTAATATACCAAGGGAGGACTGTTTGAAAAAGAAAGAAAGGACTAAGTCTGAGGAAAAACATCAGTGGAGTTTCATATCCAACTATCATAGTCAATATAGAGAGATAGAGACCATTTTTAAAAAATATTGGTACATACTCCGTAGGGATCGACATCTAGGAGAGATGTTACCCGAAACCCCTAAGTTCATCCATAGAAGGGCCCCCAACTTTGGAGACAAAGTGGTAAAGAAAATTCTTGACCCCCCAGTTCAACCATCAATTAAAATTAACCTTAAAGGTTTTTTTCCATGCAACAAATGCATATGTTGTAGAACAGTGAGGAACAGGAGTAGGAGTACGAAGAGTATCACTAATCGAGCAAATGAAACTTTTGAAATCAAGGAGTTCATTACATGTAACTCATCATTTGTTGTATACTTGATGTGGTGCCCATGCGGCCTGTTCTATATAGGACGCACCAAAAGACTACTAAGGGTTCGTATTTCTGAGCATTTAACCAATATAAAAAATGGTTTCAAGTATCACAGCGTGTCCCTCCATTTCAAAGAATACCATAACCAGGACCCCAGTTTATTACAATTTTGCGGGATAGACATTGTATATCCATCGTGGAGGGGTTCAAACAGAATAAGGGATCTGTCCCAACGAGAAACCCGATGGATATACCTCTTTAAATGTCTTTTTCCGGGGGGTTTAAATATAGAATTGGACCTCAACTGTTTCATCAATGATTATTGATAATGATTGGTGGGCGGTTGATGACCGGTTGGGGTCCCTCTGTATTTGTCACCCTAAATATAGAGAGGCTAAGAATCCATAACACCAACGCAATTATGAGATTTACCTACTAAGGGGGGTGACAGGGAGGGGGGACAGAGTGGATAATAATATGCTGCACTTTGATAACTGTGGAAGGTGCACCATAGATAAAAAATTGTGTGTCGGTAGAACTCTTTCAGAATACCCAGGAGTACCTGAGATGGACCGTAATGGGTTAAGTTTTTTATATTTTTTTATTTTTATTTTTATTTTTATTTTTATTTTTATTTTTATTTTTATTTTATTTTTAATAATTTTTATATATTTTTTTATTCACTTTTCCAACCATTCAGCTTTAATATTAATGACAGTCTTTTATAGAAATAAAAAAGATATAAATTTCAAAAAATATTTTTTTAAATGTTTTTTGAGATGACACTTAAGACCTGCAATATAGAACACATGTAAAGATGATTGGTGACCCGCACGGCCTATGACATGAGCTCACGGGATTACCAAGCAGTTCTCTTGCAGATATATAGTGTCATACTCAGCACTTGCAGTAACTGAAGCTTTTAAATGCATGTTAACTTGTGTATACTAAGCAATGTACACGTATGGTGCGAGCGGAGACACAGGGAGTGCGCAGGCGCGGTGTCACCATTACCGCGTCATACGAGAGAGGAGGGTATTTAAGAAAGATTGCCAGATAGCGCAGCCAATCCCATGAATAAGTCCCTTGTGACGAAACATGTCGGGGCGTGGCTACGAGGCAATCTGACGCGCTAGACGTAGGACGCTGAGATAGGAGGCGCCATACGGGAAAGCGGGGAAGCGGCTCCAGGAGACGCGAGGAACGGGTGAGAGTCATCCGAACATCCGACTGCCTGGGTCCGCCGTGACCACCATACGTCCGGTTATTATTTGGAGAGTGTTTTTTGGTGATGACCATGTGTGCTGTGCTATTCTGCTTGATTCAAGTTTTTGAAATGTGAGTTTAATGGTGGAGGAGAGTGTTACTTTTATTAAAGTTTGTTGCGTTACTGCACTATTGCTTCGCTTTTCTTTGTTTCATGTGGAGAGTACGCTAGCATATGCTCTGGATATCCAACAGGAATTGAGTGGAAATTATCACTGTACCCCCTACTGTGTGGGAATAGCCTGTGAGCCAAGCACGAGAGTGTAAGGCAAAAATAGCTGGTGAGTCTGCTCGCTGAAGGGGAGTGGAGATCACAGTGCACAGCGGTGTGGTGGAAGATTTTTGCTCACTGAAGATCTGTATTATTTGTGAAGCATCACACATATCACTACGTCACTACTTTATTGGACTTTTATGTTACCAATTTATACACTGTTTAATTTTTTCACATTAGAATAATTTTGCTCATTATTTATATGACACTTAAGAGGTTGTCACTTTTCAGCTTGTTTGTGATTAAGTCACATATGTATGCACATTTTTATAATTAGCGCTGCTATCTGATTTCACTTGGAGGGAGGGCAGGCACTAGTGAATCATTTATCATTATTAATCCATCTTATAAACCCCAGTACAGACCTCAACTCAGGAAAAAAGATAAGGTACAGAGGCCTTTCAGGAATCTGAAGTTCAATATCTATAACATAGTGGGGGCAGTGGGACGTCACGTCACATCAAATGCAATCAAATCAAGACTTTTTAATAGCCAAAATGGTTAAAAACACTTACAAGAGAATATATAAACAGGTTCATCACATGTATGAGACGCCCAGTAGGAGGCTCTCCCTGGATTGTGCAATCGGCATGTCTCCTAGCCGGCCAGCGATGTGGAGGTGCGTTGCAGACACCCTGGAAGATCTGTCACACTGCCGGAACCAGCGTGGGACGCAGTACACAAATGTGACGACAGGCGGGGGCATTGGCGTGTTTTGGAGCATTCGCACTGGCTCCTTCTTCATGACCCTAAAGATTTCCCACACAGCCCTAGCCCTCCTCAGGTTAGACCCCTCACCAGTACAGACTCACTCCCTCCCATAAGTGCAGACCCCCCCATTTAGTACAGACCTTCTCCCTCACCACCAGCACACATCCCTCCTTCTACCAGTACAGACCCCCTCCCTTTCCCCCAATTCAGATGCATTCCCTCTCCACCATTACTTACCCCCTTCCAGTACAGACCTACTCCCTCCAATGGAGATCCCTTCCCTGCCCATGAATACTGACCCCACCCTTCTTAAAGTGTTACTAAACCCAGGACCCTGCATTCACATATCTGGTCTCCATAGGACATGGAAATGCAATTATTTTAATAAATATAAACTGCTAAATACCTTTTCTCATTAGCAGTATAAGCAGTCTTGTGACTTCTCTCAGTGTCTGGTTAAAACTTGTAGGAGGAGTTTTCATTCTACTCTGACTGTCCTATGAGGCTGCAGCACCCCTGACCCCCTGTCTGGACAGTGCTGATTGGCCTTGTGCTGTTCACATGCACCCTCCCAAGAAAAAAACAAACTATCTAACAATACACACTAAACTGAACTTTTGCAGAGTGACTCCAAAGGCTCTGTCTGATCAGAAGGTGGATTGGGGACAGTGGAAGAAGGGGAGTATCAGATAAGACAGGGTCAAACAACCTTTTTACGCAATTCGTTGGATTAACCCCTTAGGATCCACAGTGAGTATAACAAGCATGCTTTACTGCATATACAGACTGATTTTACTGTTGTGGTTTTAGTAACACTTTAAGCTCACTCACCAGATGGAGGGCAGTGTGACTGGAGCCGAGAAGGAGCTTACCATGCATTTGCATATGAGTCACAGGGGGATTTGCATATGAATAAGCCAGTGATAACACCCCTCACTCTTCACATCTTCAATAAGCCAATGATGCTTATTCATATGCAGATCCTGCTGCCAGCTCATTCAGATGCAAAGCTGCAGGAAGCTCCACTTTGGCTCCAATCACATTCCAACAATGATTTGTATGTAAATGAGCTGTGGACACTGTGTAGTGGGGCAGAGCCTTTGCCCCTGTATGCAGGACAGCGGGAATAAGGTGCAAATGTGGGGGCGCTTCCGAACAATCTGAGAGTATTGGGAGGTATAAAACAGGATAAAATGCAACAGCAATACTTGCATGTTTTGGCCAACCATTTCCTGCCAAGACTGTCCAAAGTACGTAAGCTTCAGGCTAATCCGTCTAGGGATCAAGCAAGAGAGAGTGGCTACGTTTCTACATACAGCAGGACCATTGAGAAAGAACGTAGCCACCCTCTAACAGAAAGTCAGATCACAACAGCAAAAAAAGTATGAAGCATGGAGATTTGTAGGAGGCTGAGAGCAATAGAAAGTATGTTTATGAGTCTAGTATACACTTGATTTTTTTTCACTAGAGTTTAATATCGCTTTTAGACAGAGAGAAGGGCAAGGCTGTAAGCTAATCAAAATGTACTACACTGTAAAGAAAACCAGCTGATAGCAGAAAAGAGCCCTGAGTTAGCCTTCAAAATGAGTTGCTGCTCCTTCACTATACATACACAGGCTGGAGCAATCCTTGACCAAGCTGCATTGCTTTAACCACTTCAATACAGTGCACTTTCACCCCCTTCCTGCCCAGGCCAATTTATAGCTTTCAGCGCTGTCGCATTTTGAATGACAATTGCACGGTCATGCAACACTGTGCCCAAAAGAAATTGTGATTATTTTTTTCCCCACAAATAGAGCTTTCTTTTGGTGGTATTTGATCACCACTGTTTTATTTTTATTTTTTGCTAAACAAATAAAAAAAGGCATACATTCTTGAAAAAACATATTTTTTTCTTTGTTTCTGTTATAAAATGTTGTAAATGTGCAAGTTTTCTCCTTCACTAACGAGCACTGATGAGGCGGCACTGATGGGCACTGATGAGGCGGCACAGATGGGCACTAATGCTGAGGCACTAATATGCAGCACTGATGGGCACTGATAGGCGGCACTGATATGCAGCACTGAAGGGCACTGATATGCAGCACTACTGGGCACTCATAGGTGGCACTGATAGGCTGCACTAATGGGCACTGATAGATGGCACTGTTAGGCAGCACTGATGAGGAGCGACTGACAGGCATTACTGATGGGCACTGATTGGCACCCCTAATTGACACTGATTGGCATCAGGTTAGCATCCCTGGTGGGCTCTAGTGGGCATCCTTGATGGGTCTGCACTGATAATGCGCTGATTATCAGTGTAGTCCCCCCTGTCTGGAGAGCTGCTGATCGGCTCTCCTCTACTCGCGCCTTGTCAGCACGAATAGAGGAAAGCCGATAAACGGCATTTGCTGGTTACAATAGGACCAGCTGTGATTGGACACAGCTGATCACATGGTAAAAGCCTATGTCATAGGCTCTTTACCGGGATCGGAGATGTGGTGTGTCAGAGCGACGCACCGTACTATCGTTTGCCGTGAGACGCGCCCTCGCGACTTATCCTGTTGGATGTCAAATGACGCCCAGTCAGGATAATAGGGCCACCCTACAGCCGTCATTCTGCATATGGCGGGCAGGAAGTGGTTAAAATGTTTGTAAACCCTTACATATACGCAGTGAAGTGACTGGCCTCAGGTGATACACAGAGATGAAACAAATCCCCCTACATAAATTGTACCTGTTTATCTGTAACCTTCTTTTCTCTACAGCCCTTCAAAATCCAGAATTTTTAAAGCTTGTCTGAGCTTTCAGAAAAAAAAGCGGACGGGGAGCCGAAACTACCCACTGCAGGGCTCAGTGAGGAGAGCTCTGAATGCTGGTTGGAAGGAAGTGACACATCCCTTCTTCACATAGTACACAGGAACAGACTGAGGCTGTCAATCACAAGCTGTGTGCTGGCGCTCCCACCCTTGTCACTTTTTTTTTCTCTTGGTGTCGGGAAAACTTGTCAGGAGTGATTCATGCTGAAAGCACTTTTTTTTTCTCTTGGTGTCGGGAAAACTTGTCAGGAGTGATTCATGCTGAAAGCAGAGGAAGTAAGCAGAAGATAGAAATAACAATTAGTGCTCCTAATTGAGACAAGTACACACAATAGGGATGTGTTTTTTTCATATTTCATATCAGGTTTACAACCACTTTAAGTGAGGTAGAAAAAGCTGAGGTCTAGTCCTCACAGTGGTGTCTGGATTAGAAAACCAGATAAAAAAAATTACAATTTTTTTTAGCAGATAAGACAATCCACACTTGCATATTTTAGATGTGAATTTAGCTGTTTGCCTTCACTTCCATTTAAATTACAAACTGGTTATGAAATAACTTAACACATTTGTTAAATTAGTTTTTTTATAAAAATTGAGTGTTTCTGTATGATATACATTATTTGTAGATTAATGCTATTACCTTTCAAATAAAATTGTCTCTAGTGGCTGTGCATTTTATGCAGGCAGCAGGAAAGGTCCATTTCAGCAAGGCACGATTTCAAGCATTCTTCATGAATGCTTAATGCCCACTGGCAGGCAGCCTGTAATAGCAGAATAGTTGAGAGTATTTCTGAATTTCTTTTCTGATCTCTAACACCATTTTACTCTGTGGCAATGAGTCATTTTTAAAAGCATGCACTACATTGATTAAATAGTGATTATATAGCAGACTTCTCTATTACATTGACGATAACAGTCTTAAAGCAGTATTAAACCCAAAAGCAAACATTTATAATATTGTAGCTTTACAATTCTTAGATGTGATGGCTGCATTCATTTTCGTTTTAAGGCTTTCTTTCTTCTATTTTCATCGGGTAATATGGCCAGCAAGTCAGTTGTTTTTCAAAAGAACAAGCCCTCCAGCAGAAGGTATCAGTTACAGAGATGAGACAAACCATTTACCAGGCGTATCATGAAATCAGTGGGCCCGTGTGCAAGATAAAAAGTGCACCCCAGTAATTGATATTAAAAATGCGGCGCACGCAGCAGTGAATTGTGGGCCTGGCTTAAATTGCGCTAAATATTGGGCGTGGCTTAAAGGGGTTGTGGTTTAATAGAGTCTGAGATTACTTAAATAGTACAGAATGTAGTAATGTTAAATAGGGAATGTATAGTGCAGAGTGTATGGCGGTGGGTATTATGTGCTGGAGAGGAGAGCGGAGTGTATGGTGGTGGGTAGTATGTACTTCAGAGGAGTGCTGAGTGTATGGAGGTAAATATTATGTGCAGGAGAGGAGTATGGAGTATATGGTGGTGGGTATTAAGTGCAGGAGAGGAGTGCAGAGTGTATGGAGGTGGGTAGAATGTGCAGGTGAGGAGTGCAGAATGTACGATGGTTGGTATTATGTGCATGATGGTTTCAGTAGGGCAGTGCACGGTGTCAGTCGTTTTTTACAATTTTATTTTTTATCATTTTTTTACAATTATATTTTGTAGTATTTGTTGATTTTTTTTTTTTAATCAGCCCTGTTGGTGGGTTTTGGTGAGATATCAGGGGCCTAAACAGACCCCTGACATCTCCCCTTTGAGACAGCGAAAGGGACTAAGGACACAGATTCCCCAATCCCTTTCTCTGGCAGCTTCAGCATTGAAGATGAATGAACAGGAGACAGCAGCCATCCATTCAGAGAGTACAGGAGCGGTCAGTTGCGATTGCTCACTGTGTCCAATTCAGAAAAGGAAGGGGACGGTAAATTACATATTTACTGGCCCCTTCCTCCTCTCCCCAGAATTTGGCAGGAGAGGAGAGGAGAGAAGCCAGCTGCGGGGTTGTGATGGGGGGCAGAGGAGGAAACGGTGTACAGACAGGGATGATATCCCTGTATCAGAGGCGTAACTCGTACCTTCAGGGCCCAGCTGAAAGAAACCATGGAGGGCCTCCCTGACCCCCACACCCATCGGTCCCAGGCCCTTTCCATCGGTCTCAGGGCCCTTCCCTCCGTGCCCGGGGCCCTTCCCACTGATACCTTTATTATGGTCCCGCAGTGGGACCCTTTCACATGTTCTGCAGAGGGCCCCCTTCCTGCCATCTTGCCCCCCCCCCCCCATGGTGATGGAAAGCAAGAGATAAATCACCAGCACACAAGGGAACTGCATGTAAGGGTCCAATGTAATGGCTGAACTACCAGGCTTGCAAAGGTTGGACTTGCGACCAGGCCCTGGTGTTTCATCACCAATGTGGGGGTTCCCAACTTCCTCTTGCTGTCCTGCCCCTGCTGTTGACAGTGCCAGTCCAGTGTCTCTGTCTTCATGGCAGTGCATTAGGATCCATCGCCGGTTACATTATGAGGCTGATGGGCGCATGTACGGGAGGGCTGGCACTACTGGTTGTATACAGCTGAGCTCTCTGCCAGTCGCCTAGCAGCAGTGATGGTGCATAGCCTTCTCTGTTGACATGCCAATTGGAATGCGATTTGGGCGATGCTCCTGATCGGATCTAATATGTGGACATAAACAAAGTATTTATTAGAATCAAAAGTACAATCACATATACAGTGTCTTGCAAAAGTATTCACCCCCCCCTTGGCTTTTTACCTATTTTGTTACATTACAGCCTTTAGTTCAATGTTTTTTTTATCTGAATCATATGTGATGGATCAGAACACAATAGTCTAAGTTTGTGAAGTAAAATTAGAAAAATATATACATAAAACTATTTTTCAGAAATAAAAAACTGATAATTGATATGTGCGTATGTATTCAGCCCCTTTGTTATGAAGCCCATAAAAAGCTCTGGTGCAACCAATTACCTTCAGAAGTCACATAATTAGTGAAATGATGTCCACCTGTGTGCAATCTAAGTGTCACATGATCTATCATTACTTATACACACCTTCTTGAAAGGCCCCAGAGGCTGCAACACCTAAGCAAAAGGCACCACTAACCAAACACTACCATGAAGACCAAGGAACTCTCCAAACAAGTAAGGGACAATGTTTTTGAGAAGTACAAGTTAGGGTTAGGTTATAAAAAAATATCCAAATCTTTGATGATCCCTAGGAGCACCATCAAATCTATTGTAACCAAATGGAAAGAACATGGCACAACAGCAAACCTGCACACCAAAACTCACGGACTGGGAAAGAAGGGCTTTAATTAGAGAGGCAGCACAGATACCTAGGGTAACCCTTGAGGAGCTACAGAGTTCCACAGGAGAGACTGGAGTAGCTGTACATAGGACGACAATAAGCCGTATGCTCCATAGAGTTGGGCTTTATGGCAGAGGAGCCAGAAGAAAGCCATTTTTTTCAGCAAAAAACAAAATGGTACATTTTGAGTTTGCGAAAAGGCATGTGGGAGACTCCCAAAATGTATGGAGGAAGGTGCTCTGGTCTGATGAGACTAAAATTGAACTTTTTGGCCATCAAAGAAAACGCTATGTCTGGCGCAAACCCAACACATCACATCACCCAAAGAACACCAACCCCACAGTGAATGAGTGAGTGGTCAGAGTTGAGGGAAAGATGGATGGTGCTAAATACAGTGATATTCTTGAGCAAAACCTGTACCACTCTGTGTGTGATTTGAGGCTAGGGCGGAGGTTCACCTTCCAGCAGGACAATGACCCCAAACACACTGCTAAAGCAACACTTGAGTGGTTTAAGGGGAAACATGTAAATGTGTTGGAATGGCCTAGTTAAAGCCCAGACCTCAATACAATAGAAAATATGTGGTCAGAATTCAATATTGCTGTTCACAAGCGCAAACAAGCCAACTTGAAGGAGCTGGAGCAGTTTTGCAAGGAGGAATGGGCAAAAATCCCAGTGGTAAGCTAATAGAGACCTATCCAAAGCAACTTGCTCTACAAAATATTGACTTTAGGGGGGTGAATAGTTAGGCACATTGACTTTTTCTGTTATTTTGTCCTATTTGTTGTTTGCTTTACAACATCTTCACATGTTCTGTAAATTAAATGATGCAAATCCTCAAACAATCCATGTTAATTCCAGGTTGTGAGGCAACAAAACACGAAAAATGCCAAGGGGGGTGAATATTTTGCAAGGCACTGTATATCAACAATATGTTCAGCAGCCATGTGGGCTCCATGCCAGTAAGGCAGGGGCTTTGCTCAATAAAACCGCTATCATTTTTAATATTAGCTCTTATCAGGAGCATCGCCCAGATTGCATCTCAATTACCATGTCAACAGAGAAGGCTTTGCAGTGTCAATGCTGTTAGGTGACTGGTGGAAAGCTTATCTTACTGTGTACTACTGGGTCCTAATGCGGTGCCACCACTGCCATGCAGACAGAGATTTGGGGTCAATAGTAGGGGCAGGACAGCAAGAGGAAGCTGGAAACACCTGTTGTGGCGGAAAGCCAGGACCTGGTGGCAAGTGCGACCCTGGAAGTTCCGTCACTGTGTCAGTGGGAAGATTCCCCCATCCACCTTGAATGTGTAGATGAGGACCGGTTCACACTGATGTGGTGCATGGACTGTAGCGATTCCCCTGCGGGTGTCAATATAAAGTTAATGACACCCATAAATTGATTTGCAGAACAGAGTGAGAATTGTGGAATCAGATTGCATGGGTCTAAACACCCATGCAATCCGATTCCAGTGCGGACAACAAAAGGGTCCTCGCACTGCACTGAAGTTGCGTGTCATTAGTACTGGAATCTGGTGCGATTCCTGATCAAATGACATGCAATGCGGAAGACCGAATGAACACGCCAGCCTGAATGAAAAAAAAAGTGATCAATGTATGGGCTGCCTAAGTGTCAACTGGAAGTGAAGTTTGGCTCATGGAAGAACAGAGAGGAGGGGGAGAGACAAGAGAGAGATATGAACAGTTCAGCAATCACAGTACACTGCACAGCTCAGTGTTCACTCACCACAGGGCTCAAGTTGTATGTCAGGCTCAGACAGCAGCATCATTCTTATTTCCGACCCACACATCTCCTGTCAGATAAAGCTGCATGCCGGGATGGGAGAGTGGGCAGTCCGGGAAGACACAGGAGGAAGCAGGAGGAGGAGCAGCTTGAATTCATCTCTCCTCTTCTGTCCGTGGGGGGGTTGTGTGCTCGCTGGGTTGTGCAAGTGTCAGAGATGCTCGGCTCAGCAGGAATCAGTTTTTTTTACACAGAGATCGGGGTGAACACAAAGGGAAAATAACAAATGGGATAATCTGTTTGTTAGGTCCCTTATAGGTGCATACAAATAAGAGGACCATACATGGGACGAGTAACTACACATATTAAACCAATAGCCCTATAGTAATTGTAAGAAGACCATTCCAAGAGGTAGTTAACCAAGACCTAGTAAAGGCATGGGGTCCATAAGGTCCAGAACAACAATAATACTGCATGGAGTGATTTTTAAAATGGTAGAACGTTTAGCTTGTGTAATAATATATATCCAAAACTCTAGTCGTTTTCAGATATCAATTTAGTTACTCATTGGGGTCTCGAGTACCCAAATCTAATAGCATTATTCTCATTAATGAGAAAGAAATTAAAAAAATAAAAGGGAAGGGAGCTGAAAAAGGACTGGATGGAAGAGTGAGAGAGAAGAGAGAGAGATTAGAGAGTGAGAAATATGGAAGTATGAAAAAGGAAAAAAATGGATAAGAGGAGTCCGTCCAGTGGTCCTTCTCCTTCAAACCTTGGGGTCAACACTGTGAATCTGGAACTTGCAAATAGGCTAGCCAGGGGACCATATTTTTTCAAAAAGGGATTGTTTGTCCCGTAACACACTCACAAGTTTTTCATTCAACATGATCCAAGTGAGTTTACGTTTCATTAAAGCTATATCTACTACCAGACTTTTCCAGGCTATAAATAGCGATTTTGGCCGCTAAAAACATGAAATAGATTAAGGTCTGCATGTGTCTTGGGACACTGTCAACCCGTTTTTTCAGCAGGCTGATACTGGCATCTTTAGCAATATTGACCATGGTGAAAGAGAATATAAAGGACTGTCCCCTTATCCAAAAGTGACAAACTTTTGGGCAAGACCACCATATGTGTAGAGTCGTTCCTATCTGCCCACAGACCCTAAAGCAGGAGACCGATGAGCCTGAATACATCCTCAAAAGGCGCTCTTGGACCAAGTACCCCCTAGCAACACCTAGTACCATTTTTCTATAATGTTTTTAAAAAGTGGTAGATTTTCTGCAAGTGGACACCCCCCCTTATTTATTTATTTTCTTCATCCCATTCCCTTTCTCCAGCCTTTTCTCACTTTATATTCTCCTTCTTACCTTCCTCTGTTTGTTTGGTCTCTACTTTTTCTCTCCCCAAGCTATTACCTATTGGTTTTGTCTTAGAGAAGAGTTAAAATTTGCAGCAGTGTCCTACATAATCTGTTAAACTTCGGAGGGGTTCCTCTGTGACCTGGTCCTCTGTGACCTTCTGATCTCCGAGGTGACCCTAAGTTACTAAAGTCATTATATGTGTTATCTGTTCTACATTGTAACTGTCAGAAGAGAGCATTATGTTCTTGCTACTTGGGTATTACTGTATTTGACCTGCTGTAATCTGCTATGTGGATGGAACCTGCTGTTTTGTATAGAGGTGCACTGAATGGAAATGTTAGTGCCGAAAATTCAGAATGCACTTGGCCGAAACCAAAAATGACAGTTTTTAAAGAATATATATATTTTTCTATATAATTGTATTATATTGGACTTTCTATTAATATCACAAATTTAAATGAATATGAATTTTTTTGTTGGCCATTATCAGCAAGAAAAGCTAAAGAAAAATGCATCCCTTTAAATTCTATGTACAGTATGTCTCCACACTGGTCTGTTGCGCTTCAGTTGTGGTGTTAAAAATCTTGCTTGCTGCATTTTTGATCAGTTAAAAAAAAACGCACCAAAAACACACCTCCCCGTTGAAAGGCATTAAAAACGCAGCAAGAACGCATCAATAACGCACCCGTGTTTTGTTTTTGATGCGGTTTTTGAGTCACATGATCTATGAAAAACACACCATGAGCACAGTAAAATGGTGGGTCCAATCGCAGCCAATTTTGGAAAGATCGAGGCCAAATCGTGTGCGTTTTCGGAGCCATTATCGACACCTATTTCTCTAGCTGCAAAATGCTGAAAACATGATTTTCGGCTAATATGTTTCGGCCGCCGAAATTTTGGTGCATCTCTAGTTGTGTAAAAATAAAATTTTTGAAAAAAAAGGGTTCCAATTGGCCAAATATGCAGATGTGTGCTGCAGGCATCTCTAGGTGCCTTCATTTCATTTATGTCTCTGAATCAGTTTACCTTATGTGCACTTGGATAGTAACTGAGATGGACGCAAGTTACTTTAAAGTGGAGTTCCACCCAAAAATGGAACTTCCGCTTTAAGTGATGGTGACCCCCTGACATGCCACATTTGGCATGTAATTTTTTTTGGGGGGAGCGGATATCCTCTTTTTAGAGGTATCCAGCTCCCACTTCCTCCTGGGGCTCTGCGGCGCCAGAAGAAAGTTTACCTCTCCCTCCCTGCAATCTTCTGGGACACATCACAGGTCCCAGAAGATTGCCCAACCAATCACAGCGTGCAGCGCGGCTCGGGCATGCGCAGTGCGTGCCCGGCTGTGAAGTCACAGCCAGGCACCCACAGTTACAATGCCGGCACCGCAGAGAGGAGGGCGAGAGGAGCGGGGCTTTATTCGCCCGCATCGCTTGACCGCGGGACAGGTGAGTGTCTTTAAAGTCAGCAGCAGGAACAGAAGGTTGCGGGTCCTTCCGTTCCTGTAAATGTGCTGTCGGCTGTCCTGGAGTCATTCGTCTATCATGTGGAGGCAGCATTCGAACGCAGGGCTAATACGAAAGAGCCCCCACCATCACCCTCTTCCTTGTACTGTACTGAGCCCGAATCGGGCTCTGCCCCGGCTGGTCCCTGAATCGCTGTGGACCCAGATGATGTCTCCCCGATTCCTTGGATGAGGATGATGGGACCTTTAACTCGGTCGTCGCACAGGAAAAGGCGTTAGTCGCCACTCTCATTGATTCGGTGCGGGAGACGCTGAAGATTGAGGATTCTATGGGAGCGTCTGATGTAGGGCTGCAACTAACGATTATTTTCATAATCGATTAGTTGGCCGATTATTGTTTCGATTAAGCGATTATTCGGTTAATAACCTTGAAAAAAAGTGTGGTGTATAATTTAGTTTAATATGTAAAGTTTAAAAAAAAAGAAAATTTATTCCTAAATATCTCAATGCAGTGGTAAAAATAAATGATCAACTTTATGGTTAGGGAGCAAAAGCTCTAATCCACTCTCAGAATAAGACAGGGGAGATATACTGTATATACAGTTAGAAGGGATATACTGTATATACTATTAAAGGAGATATACTGTATATACTATTAGAGGAGATATGCTGTATATACTATTAGAGGAGATATACTGTATATACTATTAGAGGAGATATACTGTATATACAATTAGAAGAGATATACTGTATATACTATTAGAGGATATATACTATTAAAAGGTGAATCTGGTAAATATCAGACTCAGAGATCAATTTTTTTATTTAAAAACCAGCAATGTCTTCTGTCAAAAAAAATTGTAATTTTAAGAACGTTCGTTCGATTTTCTAATCGTTAGTGGGGTCAAATCGATGTTCATTTTCAAACACGGTGACGGGAAAATTTAGAAATAATAGAAAACTTCTTGGTGAAAGGAATTTTCAGACAATGTATGTGGTTTTAAAAACAGAATGTTAAAAACAAGTTAAAATTTCAAACATTCTTTCATTCAGCGAATGTACAAAGATTTTTCGTCTGAATATTCTCGTCTGAAAATTTACCGTGTGGCCAGCATAAGGCTCGGTAAACACCTATGCAGTTTGCTTTTGATCTGTTTCTGCAGTGCTTTTTGCTGTGCGTTTTGATTTTTGCACACTTGATTTTGCTGCGATTTGCGTTTTTGCATTTTTTTTGGACAATTTGTTGTTGGGCAAATTAAAAAACACAAATTGCTGCAAAAACGCATTACATGCGTTTTTAGCAGCTTCTCCATTGAAGTATATTGAACCAAAAAAGCACTGTTTTGCGTTAAAAAAAAAAGTCCCTGACCCTTTCCAAATACGCAGCGGCTGAAAAAAGCGTAGATGTGAATGTGTCCCATAGGAAACCATGTAAAAAGGAACTGTAGTGCGTTTCTGAAAAAAGCAACAAAAAACACATAGGTGTGAACCAGGTCTAAGACGGTTAGTAACATAATGGGGTTAAAAAAAATAAAATTAGCCCTTTAGATAATCACTACTGTAAGGGGTTAATTTTTTTACTGTGGAACTGTGAAAATAATATTTACAGTAACGATTATTTGTTCTTTTTGTGCTACAAAAGGCTAATTTTAGTTTTTTTTAACCCCATTATGTTACTGGCCGATTAACCAATTATGAAAATAGTAATCGATTAATTTCATAATCGATTAGTTGTCGATTAATCGATTAGTTGTTTAAGCCCTAGTCTGATGTGGTACCTGCCCCTTTTGGTACGCACAAACCAGCTCGGACTGCTAAGGTCTTCTCTTACTATTTTGACAAATTTGTCTATAAGGAATAGGGTCGACTGAAGCGTCCGTTTGTTCTCCCTAAGGGTTTTGCGGTACGTTACCCCTTTGAGGAGACCTGAAGAAATGAACCTCTACTCCTGTGGTGGACCCTCGTATATCTCGGCTGAACAAGGCTACAGTGATATCAGTGGAGGAATCACCCTCTTTTAAGGACCCTGCGGATCGCAGGGTGGAGGCGGTGGTCCGCTCCATGTTCACCATCACCGGATCTACACTCTGGCCTGTCCTGGCCTGGCCACGGTCCTGGTCTCCCAGACACTGACCGAATGGGCCAAGGTTCTCCGTCAAGCCTTAACTTCTAGCCAGATGCCTCAAGCGTATGTGAAGCTGGTGGACCAGTTGGTCCAGGGACTAAAGTTCATTTGTGACGTGTCCCTTGGCGCAGCCCCACTCCTTTACAAACTTTCTATTTCGGCACTAGTGCTGTGGCGTGTCCTGTGGCTCAAGTGTTGGTCTGCTGACCAGACCTCCAAAAAGGCTTTGATGGACTTGCCCTTCCAGGGAGACCGGCTGTTCGGAGTTACACTGGATGATATTATCAAGAACCATACTGGTGGCAAGAGTACCTTTCTGTCTCAGTCCAAAAAAGGGAAAGAACCACGTAGAAGGACCAGTCCAACCTTCACGGCACACAATCAGATTTTTTATTTCTATGGGTCTCCAAACCCTTAAGGGCCCCCAAGCGTCCCCGGCCCCAGAAGCCATCCAAGCCAGTGAAAAAGTCCTCCTCGGGACAAAGGTTTGCCCCCACCCATTCCCAGGGTGGGGGGGGAGGGTGCCTTTGTTTGATTCCCTTGCGTTGAATTGGCCTTCCTTCATTAAGGTGTGGAACAGAAGCTTGCGTTGAGCACAATCAAGGTTCAAGTCTGTGCTCTGGCGGTTTTCTTTCAGCGTCCCTTGGCCATGCATTCTCTGGTTTGCACTTTTATTCAGTGGGTTCACCATGTGGTTCTCCCTATGTGATCCCCGTTGCCACCGCGGGACTTGAATTTGGTGCTGTCGGTTCTTCAGCAGCCTCTCTTTCAGAGCATCAGGGATATTCCCTTGCTTTCCTGGCATCTGTCACTTCAGCTTGGAGGGTGTCGGAGTTGGCAGCTTTGTCCTGTAAGCCCCCTTATCTAATTCTACACAAGGAGAAGGTAGTGCTTCGGCCTCCCTCCTCCTTCCTACTGAAGGTGGTGTCAGATTTCCACTTAAGTTAAGACATTGTCCTTCCTTCTCTGTGTCCTCAGCCTTCGCACCCTCAGGAGGTGGCTCTGTATTGTCTGGATGTGATTCGCGCAATTCGCATGTCATTCTCTGTGACGGCTGCATTTCGGAGGTCCGATTCTCTCTTTGTGATCACGGACAGTCCGAAGAAGGGCTTAGCAGCCTCTTCTGCCACAGTTTCCTGGTGGATTCAGCAGATGATTGTGCAAGCTTATGCCATTAAGGGGCGGGATCCTCCCTTCCCTGTTATGGTGCACTCCACCAGGGCGGTGAGTGCCTCCTGGGCGTTCCAACATCAGGCGTCTGTTTCTCAAGTTTGCAAGGTGGAGACCTGATCCTCTGTGCACATGTTTACTAAGTTCTAAAAAGTTGATTTGTTGGCATCTTCCAAAACTAGTTTTGGCTGCAAAGTTTTGCAGGTGGCTGTCCATCCATGTCCATCAATGAACGTAAAAGAAAAAGGGATTTTTTGTTACTCGCCATACAATCCTTTCTCTAAGTTCATTGACGGACACAGCACCCACCCCTCTATGGAATTTTTCTCTTTGACACTGCTTGTGACTGACTGGAGGCCTATAGCAGAGAGGGGGCTTTATACCCAGAGACGACTGCCCATAGGAGGTGCCAAGTTTTTTTCTGGCTAGTGTCCTACTCCTGTAGGTGGGGCTTTAAAACCCTGTTTGGTCATGGATATAGAAGAAGCAGCTGTGTCCGTCAATGAACTCAGAGAAAGGGATTTTACGGCGAGTAACGAAAAATCACGTTATTCCAAATCTGTAAAAAAGAACTGTAAAAAAACAAAAAATTATTTTTCATGTCATGTCAGACCAGCAGTTTTAAAGTATAACTAAAGGCCGTCTGTGCCCTCGTTAAGGAGATTCACCCTTTCTATTTGTCCTTTTCACCACTATCGTTAAAAGTAAAAGTTTAAAGAAAATTGTAAAGAAAATTTTGGGCTGTCCCCAGAAAAGTGAAAGAGAAGAAATCTTCTGATTCCTACTGTATTAAAGTGTATTGTATTTGTACTGTCCACCCTCAAGTTGTAAACTGTTGGCGCTATATAAATCCTGTGTTATAATAATAATAATAATAATAATAATAAGTTCTGGTGACCTGGGGGCCCAAAGGAATTCCCTCAATTTGCAGGGATTTTACTTTCACTTCTTGTTTGGCTAAGGGACAGAACTGAAGGGAAATCTTAGCAATGGGACACAATGGCAATGGCAACAAAAAAAATATGACCGAGTTTATAACCCTCCCTTGCTCTATGCAAAATGAAAAAAAAAATGTTTGCCTAGTTCTATTTCATGTTCTACAGTATGTATCTGATGTAGAAATAAATGACTTTTTGTACACATAATGGCAAGAAGTACATCTAAATGCTCACTAGGGGGCCCTGATCTTTGAAGGACAAGCACCACATTGAAGCAGTGACTGTCCTGTTCAAGATGAATGTGTACTGGCACTTTAAAGTACTAAATGCACTATATAACAAAGGTCTACATTTCTAAATCTTACTCTTCATTAAATGACTGACTGTATGATCACCAAAACAAACACAGGTATTACATTGCTAATATCATTAATATGTTTATAGTCGGTCTTACAATAAATCTGTGCTCTGGAACAGACAGATACATGTACCCCAAAATAGACACTCGCCAAGTGAAAAGGGATTTATGGAAAAGGTCAACATGACTATGTGTGTATGCATTAGAAGAATCATTCTTGAGCCAATTTATGTTGACAGGTAAAAGGAGAACTTGTGGTTTGGCAAGCTCAGCCAATTTCTGCTAATGCAAAATTATACAGGGGAAGGCTGACAAAAAGTGCATCTGCAGTTCCTGTCATTGTGTCACCGGCCATTCAAGTAAATAGAAGGGAACAAGGAATAATATTCAACTACATTTCAAGGCTAAGTAGTTAAAATGACTCCCATATTCTTGCTGTTCTTGTATCATATACTGAGAAATAGAAGATGTACTATTACAGTATGAATGTGATGTGGAGGTCACCGTGTAGTAAAGATATGGGGAAGTTAGTTTATCGTGATGTGCATGCAACTAACGACTGTGACCCCCACTAATTGTCCTGGGGGGGGGGGGGACAATATAGAGCATAATGGTAGATCCTAGGTGTAAGGTCATCTCCAGGCTTACTGTTAGGCAGATGTATTCTAGCCAATAAGCTGGACGTTATCTGTAAAATGATTTCTGTTTATTCTTATCTTTTTCTGATCTATTTTGTTATTATTCTCCCTTTTAATGCTTCTTCAGATATTGCTGGATGGATGCCATGGCTTGTCTGTGCACGAAGGGAACTCCTTATATCAGGGCTTGACAAATATACAAATTTTGAATATAGGAGCCAGCTAAAAAAGTTAGGAGCCAGTCTTTTATAACTAATAAGGCTTAAGGGTTGAACATAAAACCCCCAAACATTTTCTGAAAGCAGACACCCTAGAGAATAAAATTGTGGTAGATCAAATTTTTTATGTCACACAATATTACCGCAAAGGCTTTACCACTAAATTTCAGTACAAAACACTTTAAAGTTAATTTTAGGGGGCACAAAAATGTAATAAATTACCCAAATTTTTGGTAAAATATAAAAGCCAAATTTGAGTAAATAGATACCAAGCATATCAAAACTTAAATTTGCATGCACCCATGAAATGGCGACAAACTTCGCTACCCTATATTTTCAATTGTCAAAGCTTTAAAAGCCCCCTGTAGGTCATAAATTATGCATTTTTACAATTCTTTTTTTTTTTTTAACTTAAAAGAGAAGTATGGCTTTTTTTTTTTTAAGAATCATACTTACCTAGGTGAATGCAGCATCATTCCGATTGGTCGGATCGGTCCAATGCTCTTTTTTTAATAAATCACTTTTCACAATTTTCATCCTTTTTTGCATCCCAGTGTTTTTGATCTCTTACAATCTCACTCCAGCCATTTTTCGTTGACATGAGCTTTATGAAGCAATGACTGCATGGACCTTGTCATAATGTATGCTCAAATGGACATACAGTATATATTCCTCATGGGAAATCTGTGTGACAATGCAGGAGTGCAATTTAGAGACATGAACAGTATTGTCACCCGATAATGGAAAGTTCCTTAACAAGGCCCTTCATGGCCTTAACAAAGTATTATTTTAATAAAAGCTGCAAATTAAAACAATGTTGGAATTTACTTTTAAAATGAAAGCCTATATAGAACTTTAGTTCTTTAACATGATAATTAGAAGAAAATATAGAAGCAGATTTTTGTGGAAAAGGGGTAAAGATTAACAAAGTTCAATGAAGCAATTCATATTTTTCTGACTTTTTTAGATGCTTACTTTTAAAAGTCACTTTTCCAGCACAACCAGTTTGTTGTCTCTTTTTACATAGATTTTTTTTTATTGAAAAGGGTATGCTATATATGCTATATATCTTTAATAATATAACCCTGCACTAAATCATTGCATTGAGTTCCCTTTCAGTCTCTGTATGTGTATGTCTCCCTAGGGTCTTCATCTGGCTAACAAATGAAGGCTATCATGTTAATTTAAGGAAATAGCTAGAAGTAATCTGTATTGACATATGTATTTGTTTTGGCGGTTGTACTGTGTTAATGGGCACTTTGACAAAACAAGATTCGATGAACGCTGATTTTTTTTTTAGAGCATTATTGAGATATACCATTGTATAATAAAATTTGACTCTGAAAACTTCCCGTTAAAGAGAAACAAACACTACAGAGGGCTTCCGAGTTTAACAAACATTCCCACAGCTCTCTGGAAGTAGAACAGGAGTCATACTTAGCATTAGCATGATTCCATTCTAGTTCCTAAATGCACATTCTACAGATCTATTTGTACAATCGTCTGTGATCTGTCTTCAAATGTAATGTGGCAAGAATCTATGGGTTAAGCAAAAATAACCCTGAGACTGCACTGTGTGGGATTATTACATTTATTGTGAGGTTCATAGTTTACCAGTACAAAGTTTTGGAATACATGGCCTTCATCAGGTACACTAACTCAATATTCATCAATGGAATCATTTTAAAGACACTGGTATTTGGTCATGGACCAGGAATGCTTCACAGTTCAGATTTCAGGACCCCATCCAGCCCATTATGTCTTTAAGTGATTTTCCATATTGCCTGTAGTTTGATCAAATCAAAGTTGATTAAAGTGGAACTTCACCCAAAAGGGGAAGTTCCACTTGTTTGCATTTTCTCCCCCCTCCTCTTTAAAAATTGGCGCTTCTTTATGGGGGGGGGGCGGGAACCTAGTTTTGACAGGTACCCTCTGCCACTTCTGGTCGGACCATTGCTGCGAACATAGGGGGAGTTCAGCCCCCCCCCCTTCACCCGCAGCCTTTTGGGACACATCACATTTCTCAGAAGACTGTGGGACCATACACAAAGCGCAACAGGAAACTGGCTGTGAAGCCACAACCTTAGGATGCTTGCGCCTCGACACAAAACCGATTGAGGAATCAACTTGGGTGAGGACAGTGCTGGATCCTTGGACGGATAAGTGTCCTTATATCCAGTATTTGTAGCTGGTGACTTTTAATTTTTTGGAGGGAGACTGGAGAAATCAGTGAATACAATTTTCCTAAATGTTGGCAGGTTGGCATCCTAAGTAGAACAGCATGATTTTGGTATACGTTCCAACAAATCTAACAGCAGAAACAACTCATTGGTCATGGCGGTATATCTCCCACACACAAGTAATAATTGAGCATGCTGATTGAGAGTGACATTTATAGCATTACATCTCACGTTGATTAAATGGGTTGGCTTCAAGGTTGTAGATCAGCATTTCTCAACCTATTTGCAGATTTTAAAAGTATGCAAAATCTCAAGGCACCATTGATGTAAATGTTATTTACCATCAATGGGAAACCTTGTTCTGAGACAATTCCCACAACCGCCTTCACATCAGAGGTTCCCCATCCCGTCAGAGCCCACCCCCCCAAATCACATCAAAGTTGCTCCCCATTACATCAGAGTCTCCCCCCACCCCACCCTAACCACATCAGTCTTCCCGTCAGAATCCACCCACCAATCACATCAGCAGCATCTCCCCATCTTAGAATCCTCTCATCACATTAGAGGCACCCTATATATCAGAGCCCCCTCAAGGCAGCACGTGATGCTGATTCGGTTCAACTGCTTCTCCTGTTTGGGACACCCCAAGGTTATTCAAACAGCATCCCAGTTTGGAAATGCTGCAGTAGATAACAATAACAGATGTGTTTCATTCTATAGTCTTCTTATATACTAAACATTGTATACATTACAAATTGGTAGCTTACTACATTTGTATAGCTACAATTTTCCATTTACGCAGCGGAACTCCTTACAGTCACTTTTGCTACTGGCCTTAGGATATTTCAGCCAACTCATAAAATTACAGCTGCAAATTAGTACAAGCCAGCACAGTTCGCAAGACATTTCTCCATAAAATTCCTATTGAAGTTATACCTCTTTTAATAAATGGATAACAAACCCTGTACCAGGGTTTGGAAAGCCACAATGGTTTTCATTTATTCTTTGCCCAGTGCAGTTGTTTATTTAAATCTAAAGCACACATAAAAAATAGGATATATGGTAATAAATTTCCTCAAAGACTCTTAACCTCCTTGTAGCTCTATAATCTGGAAACTGTGAAGATGCAGCAAGTCAAAGTAAATTAATTTGTTCCGGTCTTTACGAACGGTGTGCCTTGTGCTGTGTTAGTGAATGAATAGGATTACTTGTGTACGTTGCCAACACATGCCACATATTAATGTTTTACATCTCTTAAATGTTTTCTTCCACGTACTAAGAGCTTTGGACAGTGTACATAAATTTATGGATGTATACTGTAGTTCTTTAAATACCTTCCAAGTACACACTCAGGACAGCTATGACCTCAACACTTAATTATCTCCGGTCCCTAAATCACTCCATTTTTAACTTTTATGTTAAGCAAGATTTGTTATCAAAGCATCTGGCAGTTACATCTTTCCATTAGCTTAATGGTGAGTGTTTAGGGACTTTAAAAGATAGAACAAGTAAAACATCATAATAAATTGTTATGTTTGGTACTTGTGTTTATGAATGTCTCTCGTTTTGAAGCATTTTATGGAGCAGTATGAAATAGCCCATTATGCCATTACAAGGATAATGTAAATTGCAGGAGCTTTGTAATAGACGAACTTAAAGGTATAAGCCAAGGTTGCTAACAAAAGTAAGCCAGGTGAAAGATAGAAGACGACTGAAGGTAAAATGATGCTTATTTTTACCAAACATATATTGATGCTAATGTGCCCATTTATGCTAAGTCTGTAATATGTGAATAATTTAATTTCTTCCATTTCTGAGAGCAGTGCAGTTATGGAGTTAAACTTCTTGAATTTATTCAGCTTGTATCCCCATCTGCTTCTGACTATTCCGTGAACTAACAGAGTGGGTTCTTCCACCCTGAAGCCTTCAAGTTTGACTTGGTCTGGAAGCCATTGTTACACATTTCCCTGCAGTGCATTTTTGGCAAAGTCAGATGCAGCAGTTCCGATATAAGGATAATCTATGAATGTTTCTTTTCAATGGGGACAAGTCAAGCAATGTGAAACAAGCTGTAGTTTGAGGAGGTTGAGGGGCTTTGGAAAACTGATTCACATACGTGGAAGATTTTCATTTACCCATTCAAATCCTCATTAGGCAGACATTTACTCAAATGTTAAAATGAAAGTATTGCACAGTGACATTAATAAAGTTCAAAGAGCAAAACCACAATAAATGAAATCTGAATTGATAAAACTATATTAAAAACTTGCAGGAATATATAAAGACTAGCTGAAATATTTAATTTCCTAGAGAAAATGCTGCCTTACTTGACCAAAAGCCTAGCGCCATCTGAACTCTTAAACGCCTACCCCAAAATAGAAATTACATGACAAAACCTCTAGGTGTTTGGTTATGTAAACAACCCTGATGAGAAATCTAGAGCAGGAAGGATGTTTTAGCCTTTTTATTAACAACATTTATTTAACCATTTCAGCAGGACTGTTAACCAACGCTCCTAACGTTGGAGGGACAGTCTCTCTTTTTTGTAAAATTGTGCCATTCGGAAAATCAAGCACAAAGTGCTATAGAGTGATAGAAAAAAAGGAGAGTGAAACATGAAGTAGAATTGAAAAGAAAACGGACTAGTGATAGGCCTGGAAGGGATGGACCTCATGTGTGCGACCATGGGGAGGGAAAGGTACCTCCTCTCCTTATAAAGGAGCATAGATTTGGGTCCAGGAGTTCCAGACTTTATTATGTTTCTCTAGATTATCAGTTTTTTTTAACAGGAAACTTTATTAAGTTTAACAAAAAAGATAATACATTCAGCAATGGAGCATTGTCTTCAGCAAAAATAGTAGATACATTAGAGAATGGATGTTCATCTCAATTTGGTTCTAATATAGAACATAGCATGATAACTCAAGCAGAAAAGAGGCAAAAGAAACGTACATATATCCAGAAGGGTCTAGTAGCACATACACAAGCTCTGATATACCTCACAGTGACCAAAAACAAAGCACATACAGCAGCACAGCATGAATCCTTACAAAAGTAGAGTAAAGAGGGAAGAATTAGTGAAGGGAAGTTGGGGAGAGGAACGGGAAGAAAAGGTTAGAGGTCCAAGGGTACATCATTAACCTGTATTGAGCTACAAGGGATCCCGTTCAGGAGCTTAGTGGAGGCAAATATAAAGCAATCTGCTCACAGACTTTGGTCCCATCGCCTCACCCCATTCTGCCCAGATTTTTGTACATTTATTTGGGCAGTTACATCACAAATATGTTAATTTATACAATGGCGGGGCCCTATTAACCATGGTCCTCCACATCTGTAGAGTTGAAGGGTTAGGCCTCTTTCACACGGGGCAGATCAGTCATGATCCGCCCCGTGAACATCCGCTTGCTCAGCGGGGATAGCTCCGCCGATCCCCGCTTAGCAGGAAGATGACAGGTGCATCGCTGCACACTGTGCAGCGACGGACCTGTCAGAGCGCCGCTCTCCCCTATGGGGGGATCGGATGATGACGGTCCGTAGTGTCCGTCGTCATCCGATCCGATCCGAAAACGGATGGAAAAGTAGGTTTTTCCTCCGTTACACTTTTTGGATCGGAGCGGGTCGGATGTCAGCGGACATGTCACCGCTGACATCCGACGCTCCATAGGGATGAATGTATGTCCGTTTTTCATCCGAAAACGGAAGGATGAAAAACGGACATACGGATCATCCGTGTGAAAGAGGCCTTAGACTTTTTCCATTGAAGTAAGATTGTTTTCCCAACATAGTAAACAGTATAAACACAAAAATATTCTTATGATAAATAGCATTTAGAGTATCACACATTCCTAACAATATGAGGAGGGGGTCCCTAACAGATTATCTTGTATTTAAAGCTGAACTAACCCTTCCAATCCTTTTCAGCCATAGAAGCTACCTTCTTTGCTACCTTCTTTACCATAATTTGCAAAAAAATTCTTTAGAAAATCAGACAATGTGATTGTCTGGATTTGTTTCCACATTTTGTCTCTCATAGTTGAGGTATACCTATGATGACAATTACAGGCCTCTCTCATCTTTTTAAGTGGGAGAACTTGCACAATTGGTGGCTGACTAAATACTTTTTTGCCCCAGTGTAAATACAGTGGAGGGTTGAGCGTGACCACCCAGGGACATGAAGTGTATTGTTCACAGGATTACCAAATCAGAATAAAGGGAAACAAAACTAAAATATGACAGCCTCCACATATAGAGACTAGTAAATTGCAATGTTTTATATTTTTGGTTTTGGGTTTATAAATGCTTTAAGCTATATAATCCTAATATGCACACAGAAAGAGATTGCGCAAAAAACCCAAACACATCAGTACATAATCGTGCAAACACAATATATAATGTGAGTGAATGAATCAATATATCAGGTGAGTAAGATAATCAACAATTGATTAATTAATTATTATCGTGTTAACAAACAGTCCCAAAAAACTTAAAAAAAGGTAAACTTTAGGATAAAAAAATCCACAAGGAATACTTATATTTGATATATTAAAAAAAAGTCCCAACAGGAAAAATTTAATTTGAAACAAGGTGATAGTGAAAGCAACTTCTGATGCCGCCCCTCACAATCTGCAATGGTGACTGTTCAAATGCTTAGAATCTGGACGGAGATGTAAAAAAAGCCAGATGGCCTCTTACCGAAATTGGTGGACCCCAAATTATAGGGGTTAAACTCGCCTGGTATCGTCAATAATCAGCTGTGATGTTCCACCTGATCCGCTTCAAAGAAGAATAGCCGCTCTCCCCGTCAAGGACAGCAAGATGGATTTAATGGCTTTCCATTCACTCTGCTCGATACTCCTCCAGTAAGTTTTTTAAAAAGGTTTTTAGAAGAAAATGAAGAGGAACTTCATAGTACAGTAAATAATGGTATTTTATTCCAAAGTCTTCTCATGCACAGCAAAGAAATACATACAAAACACAGCTACAAGCTATCAGGCTGCCAGCTGGTGCGCGGTGACGTCACAAGATTCTCTCAAACAGGTGCGTTTCCCTGTAACAAACATCGACTGGGAACGGATACATTCCCAGTCAGCAAACACATCAGATTATGTACTGATGTGTTTGGGTTTTTTGCGCAATTTCTTTCTGTGTGCATATGTTTATGAATGAGTATTTAATTTGTGGAGATGGCAGCATATATATATATATATATATATATATATATATATATATATATTATCACTTTTTTCAAATAACATTTTTATGGTATTGATTGCGTTGTTGGTTGGGTGAGCGCAGAATAACTAAATAACTAAAGAAACACTACATTTATTTACGCTGGAGATAGTAATAGCATGAGTGGTGGTATTTTGTACTCGCATTTCCAAGAATGTACAAAAAGCCGTGCTTTCAGGATTTCTGATGCTTGGATGGAACAGACTGTGCTCTCGCTGGCTTTCAAATCAAAATGAATTGTCTGTGAAAGGCTGGCAAATGTTTCCAGGTAATTACATTTCAATGAAGTTTGTGTGTGTGTATATATATCAGGTAAGGACAGTGTAAAATTAGCAGCATATATGTTATTTAAGCAATAAAGGACAAGTTAGTGTTCAGTATGTTTCATTGGAGAGTAGCTGTACAGGGTAATGCAGATGAGTGCATTAATCTTTTCAGCTATTTGGAAATGAAGCGGCACATACAATAACTTGTCCTTTATTACTCTTCTAACATAGCTCTCCCCTCAGATTCTGCATTAAAATTAAAATATGGGCACTTTAGGAGTTCAAAAGAGTCTACTGTATGTCTTTGCTGTTAGGGACAAGTACATTTTTCAAACCAGGCCAGTGTGAGAAATCTATCTCTCCCTGACTCGGGAATATGTTCATGTAGTGTTAATTGGATAGCCATAAAATCTCGTACAGCTGTTCTAGAGACAAAATGCCAATTTCTGCCATTTTGTTCCAAGTTTCCTTATAAAGCAACTATATAGAGAAATTAGAATGTACTCAAGTGTTTTAAGCACTAACATTAAATGCCTCTAACGGCAAAGAATTACAAGAGCAAGCAAAGCAGTATATGTTCTTTTTCTGTAAATATTTTAGTTAAGACTAATGCTTATACTGTAGTAGTTGTTTTAGATGCATTAAAGAGGACCTACCTTCAGGTATGTTCTTTATGGTAAGTTCAGGCATGCTAAACAATGGGGTTGATTTACTAAAACTGGAGAATGCAAATTCTGGTGCAGCTCTGCATAAAAGCTTCCCAGATTTTTTTTCCAAGCTCAATTGGACAAGCTGAAGTTAGAAGCTGATTGGCTACCAATGCCCAGCTGCACCAGTTTTTGAACTCTACAGTTTCAGTAAATCAACTCCAGTGCTATATTTATAAATGGACAATTGCCCTGGCCTCCCCTGCCAGAGAGGACCCCAGCCTTCTTTTATTAAAAAAAAAAAAAATGTAATAATTATCAAATTAGTTTTATTATTAAAAAAAATTGCCAAAGTATGTGTGGGTGTCAGGATACGGAATAGCTAAGGTTGATTTCAGAGGCAAAGAAAGAAATAAGGGCTTCTGGCAGATGTTTTACATTTCAACTAATAATATTTTAATATTCAAGATGTTTGTTTTAACATGACTGTGTCGCGGACATGTGGGTGGGACAAAGAAAAAGTAAAACAAAATGTTGGAAAGTGCCAGGCAACAGCCCCGACCCCATCGTGTGGGAGTGAAATTATTGATCTGCATTGATTTATCGCAGTAAAAAATATGAAAGAGAAGCCTAGAGATACTAGATTATCATCAATGATTCGGCTGCCAACCAGGACTGTGTAATTTTTGGGTCAGCATTTCAGTCCAGTAAGTAAATAATGACCCCACATTATCTTTCTTAAAATGGTTTATAAATGTTTTTCATTGTCTACTTACTTGATCATTTTCAAATATTCCCTTTTGGTTGCTACATAAGCAACCTCGGTCAAAAAAACTTCATGCATACCTTTAAAGTGAATCATAATTTGATTGACAAGAGGCAGCAGAGATGACTTTACCTGTCATTATGTATGTTTTGTGTGTTTAACTGATGTCAGTGTGGTGTTTTTCGATGTCATTATGAATGTATGAAGGAAATGATGCAGTATCTCAGTTCTGTATATTTTGTAAAGAAAGCCGTGATGCGTAACAGTGTTCTGTTGAGTGTTCATATCTCGTTGGAAACTATTTTTTTAGATACATTCTAACATTTTTGAAAGTACATGTACATTTGTAATTGAAAGGTGCTGTCATTCAATTAGGTCATGCTTTAAATTTCCAAAAACATCCATCAAGCAGCAGAAGGAGAATGTTCATGTCATGTTTTCAATCCCAACAGCTGCGCACTTTGTTGGAGTGTCTTGTATAAATAAGTGATCAAATGCTCACTTTTTCACCTTCCTTTTCTTCTTTATGCATTCTTCTAAAAATGTAAAAAGAAAGAAATGATTCACAAAGATACAAATCTAGCTAATATCTTTGGTCCTACTCCACTCTGAACCTCTGTAGCGTTACATGTAGTTAGATTAGGTTATTTTAATATATTTTAAATTAAATTACATTGATTATAAAATTTGGCCCTACTCCGTCCACCACACACTTTTCGAAAAGTGTACACCGCATATAAAATCAAACCTCAGACTATGATTGTGTTGTTTTCCTAACTAGCAAAGTTCTTCTGAAATTAAAGCCAACACATTGTGCATGGATAATTGTGGATATGATGAGGATCTGTACATCCACCTCCTCTGAGTTTCAGAGGAACACTGCTAGTCCTGGGCAGGCTGTGTGCAAATGGGAAAATCCGGACAGCCACACTCCAGGAAATTATAATCCAAACTTCTTTATTTTAAAATCAGGAACATGTCATACAGTACATCAAAGGCAGAGTGTACAGACAGGCAGCTTACGCGTTTCGCACTATATCAAGTGCTTACTCATAGCTCTGGGCAGGACTGAAGTTGAAAAAAACAAATGTCTCTATAAAGCGCTTGGAGCAAGGCTGTATGTGTCATGGGTGTTCTGACACCTCTGTTCAAGCAATAGTCTTAGAAAGTCAAATGTCACCAGAGTCACTAAAACAGAACAGTTTATTGAACTTGTAGATCACATAGAAAATCCATAAAATTCAGTGATTGAATAAAATAATTGCTACTGTATAAGGAAACAGGCTCGTATCAGATCCACCAATGATCAGATAGAAAAACAACCAGTGACTGAGACAGCCTACTTGCCCACATGTGGACATGTGAAGGATGGGTCCTCAGCTGTGGTGGGATCACAAAGGATATAACTGCCCAGACACACTCAGGGGACATGGGGAACTCCTGGGCTGCTGTTGCAGTAACCACTCACGGCACTGTTTGTTAGGGTGCATGGAGCAACCTGCAGTGTTCCCTTCCGTGGATACACTGTGTCGAAATAGGCGGCTGGCGATGACGTCAGAGAGCTGCACCGGAACGAAGGGCCAGACGGAAGCCTCTGGGGAGCGGTGGAGCCATGGAACGCAAGCTTGGTAGTGAAGGTCCCGTCACTATGACGTCATGTGGGTAAGTCGGCTGTCTCAACCACTGGTTGTTTTTCTATCTGATTATTGGTGGATCTGGTACAAGCCAATTTCCTTATAGAAATTATTTTATTAAATCACTGAATTTTATGGATTTTTTATGTGATCTACAATTTCGAAAAACTGCTCTTTTTTAGTGACTCTAGTGACATTTGACTTTCCAAGACTGTTGCTTGAACAGAGGTGTCAGAACACCCATGACACATACAGCCTTGCTCCAAGTGCTGTATAGAGACATTTGGTTGTTGTCTTACAGTTACTTCCCCCAGGGGTTGTCTCCAGCTGCTAGAAACAGCAGTGCTGTCACCATTATTTCCTCCTAGTAATTAATTTCCAATTGGCACCTGATCTTTTTGTGGCATTTCTTGAATTTGAAAAAAAACTGTGCAATGTACAGTACCTGACCGCGAGATTGTGTTTCCAGCGCGATAGCATCGCGCTGGTTCTCGGCGACAGGGTACTGTGAATGTCGCGCTGGCTCGCTCATCGGGAGAGGAAAACTTTGTTTTCCTTCCGCGATGAGTGACAGGCAGCGCTGACAGCTGTCTGGTATGAATCCTGAGGCGGGAACACCGCGCCAAATTTTAAATGAAAAAACCGGCGTGGGTTCCCCCCTCGGAGGCATACCAGGCCCTTGGGTCTGGCATGGATTGTAAGGGGAACCCCCTATGCCGAAAAATCGGCGTGGGGGGTCCCCCCCAAATCCATACCAGACCCTTATCCGAGCACGCAGCCCGGCCGGCCAGGAAAGGGGGTGGGGACGAGCGAGCGCCCCCCCCCCCCTCCTGAGCCGTACCAGGCCGCATGCCCTCAACATGGGGGGGTGGGTGCCTTGGGGGAGGGGGGCGCCCTGCGGCCCCCCCACCCCAAAGCACCTTGTCCCCATGTTGATGAGGACAAGGGCCTCTTCCCGACAACCCTGGCCGTTGGTTGTCGGGGTCTGCGGGCGGGGGGCTTATAGGAATCCGGGAGCCCCCCTTAATAAGGGGGCCCCCAGATGCCGGCCCCCCACCCTGTGTGAATGAGTTTGGGGTACATGGTACCCCTACCCATTCACCTAGGGGAAAGTGTCAATAGAAAAAAAACACACTACACAGGTTTTAAGAGTCATTTATTAGTCAGCTCCGGGGGTCTTCTTCCGACTTCGGGGGGTCTCCTTCCGACTTCTCCCGGTGTTCGGCCTCTTCTCCTGGGCCCCGCCGCTATCTTCTTCCAGCTCTATTGCCAGCGAGGGGCCCAGTCTGCTGCCGCTGTCTCGCCACCGCTGTCTCGCCGCCGCTGTCTCGCCGCCGCTGTCTTGTCGCCGCTGTCTCTCCGCCGCTGTCTCTCCGCTTCTTCTCTTCTTTTCTTCTTCCCCGATGTTGACACGACGCTCTCTCCGGCTCGAATGCTGTGTGCGAGCTGCGGAGCCATTTATATAGGCGGTAACCCCGCCCCCTTACGACGTCATGGTCCCAGCATGCGCAGGGACTCTGGGGCCACGCCCCCTTATGACGCCAGAGTCCCTGCGCATGCTGGGACCATGACGTCGTAAGGGGGCGGGGTTACCGCCTATATAAATGGCTCCGCAGCTCGCACACAGCATTCGAGCCGGAGAGAGCGTCGTGTCAACATCGGGGAAGAAGAAAAGAAGAGAAGAAGCAGAGAGACAGCGGCGGAGAGACAGCGGCGACAAGACAGCGGCGGCGAGACAGCGGCGGCGAGACAGCGGCGGCGAGACAGCGGTGGCGAGACAGCGGCAGCAGACCGGGCCCCTCGCTGGCAATAGAGCTGGAAGAAGATAGCGGCGGGGCCCGGGAGAAGAGGCCGAACACCGGGAGAAGTCAGAAGGAGACCCCCCGAAGTCGGAAGAAGACCCCCGGAGCTGACTAATAAATGACTCTTAAAACCTGTGTAGTGTGTTTTTTTTCTATTGACACTTTCCCCTAGGTGAATGGGTAGGGGTACCATGTACCCCAAACTCATTCACACAGGGTGTCGGGCCGGCATCTGGGGGCCCCCTTATTAAGGGGGCTCCCGGATTCCTATAAGCTCCCCGCCCGCAGACCCCGACAACCAACGGCCAGGATTGTCGGGAAGAGGCCCTTGTCCTCATCAACATGGGGACAAGGTGCTTTGGGGTGGGGGGGCCGCAGGGCGCCCCCCTCCCCCAAGGCACCCACCCCCCCATGTTGAGGGCATGCGGCCTGGTACGGCTCAGGAGGGGGGGGCGCTCGCTCGTCCCCACCCCCTTTCCTGACCGGCCGGGCTGCGTGCTCGGATAAGGGTCTGGTATGGATTTGGGGGGGACCCCCCACGCCGATTTTTCGGCATAGGGGGTTCCCCTTACAATCCATGCCAGACCCAAGGGCCTGGTTTGCCTCCGAGGGGGGAACCCATGCCGGTTTTTTCATTTAAAATTTGGCGCGGTGTTCCCGCCTCAGGATTCATACCAGACAGCTGTCAGCGCTGCCTGTCACTCATCGCGGAAGGAAAACAAAGTTTTCCTTTCGCGATGAGTGAAGCATCTCGGCGCTGGCTCCTGCGACGGGGCTCGTAGGTGTCAAATCTCGCCGAGAAGTGCGGCGAGATTGACACAATATCGCGGTCACCTACTGTAGATTTAAAGCCAAAATTGAGGAATGTTCTTTATTGCATGCTTACACTGTTCCAGCTCGGCACAATGTAATTATGCATATCTCATGCCTGATGGGCCACTAGGGAAGCTGACAATCTCAGTGGTAGTCAGCACTACTAGAGTGATAGCTGTGATCTTCTGCGTTCTGCTGAGGATCTGTGTGAGTGGCGTCCCCTCTGCACTCTGGAGATCAGGACGTCTCCACTGCTTCTCTCCATCTCGCCCAATCAGCATATGTCTTGTATTCACTGAAAAAAAATATAAGGCATTCTGTGAATGGCAGCAGTGCCGAGTGAGTGACCCCAGTTGTCAGTCTGTAGTAGGGAAGCCGCTTGCACAGAAACCAGGCAGATAGGAGCTATCACTGTAATAGCGCCAACTATTACTGTGCTTGTCAGCTTCCCTAGCAGCCCATCAGGTATGAGATATGCATACTTATGTTGTGCAAGCTCAACCAATGTAAGTATTAGGGTTGTCCCGATACCGATACTAGTATCGGTATCGGCACCGATACCGAGCATTTGCCCAAGTACTTGTACTCGGGCAAATGCTACCGATGCCTCCCCCGATACCTTGACTGTCAGCTGTGATCGGCGCGTGGGGGAGTTACAAGATTCTCCCCCAGCGGCTTTCACCAGCTTTAGTGACAGACAGCGGTGATCGCTCACAGCTGACTGTCACTACATTCTCCTCCGTGCCCCCTCCTTTCCTCTGTCCCTCTCAGCTGTCCCCTCCGTTCTGCTCTTATCTGTCCCTCTCAGCTGTCCCCTCCGTTCTGCTCTTATCTGTCCCTCTCAGCTGTCCCCTCCGTTCTGCTATTATCTGTCCCCTCCGTTCTCCCCCTCAGTTCCTCCGTCCTCCCCCTCCTCCTTCCTTTGTGTATGGATAGAGTCAGCTGACTCTGTCCATTCACATAACTGAAACATTGTAATCTTCTGTGATTACGATGTGTCAGTTTATGAATGGAGAGAAGCTGCGGACTTCTCTCCATTCATTGTCAGTGCAGCTGACGCTGCAGAGAAAGGGACTGGGGAATCTCTATCCTCTGTCTCTTTCTCTGTCTCAAGGGGGAGATATCAGAGGTCTGTTAAGACCCCTGATATCTCACCAAAGCCCCCCAAAAGGGCTGATTAAAAAAAAAAAAAAAAACAATAAAGAATAAAAGAAATATTATTGTAAAAAATAAAAATTGTAAAAAAAAAAAAAATAACACACATACAACGTTCACCCCCCCCCCCCCCCCAAAAAAAAAGCAAGCACTGTTAAAAAAAAAAAAAAAAATGAAAAAAAAAAACACTGTCACGTGACATTAAAAAAAAAGTATCGGTAATCGGTATCGGCGAGTACTTGAAAAAAAGTATCGGTACTTGTACTCGGTCCTAAAAAAGTGGTATCGGGACAACCCTAGTAAGTATGTAATAAAGCTCCTTCCTGGAGATCAACTTTAAAGCTGAACTAAACCCTCCTATTGTTTTCAGGCAAGGAAGCTGCCATATTGGCCTCTGTTTGATTTTCAACTGATGCTGCACATGCGATCAGTTCTGACACCGGCCATTTGATGGTTTGACAGTTTGGTTGAGAGCACAACCAATGTAACAGGTACATTCCTGACACAGGCTGGGAATGCAACTGTTTTTTGAAACTGTTAAATCAATGGGTCTGATGCTTTATCAGTTGCAAGTTATGAAGCAGTGGTGAAACAATGGGGATCAAATGATTATCATATAAGTTTTACTTTGACATTGCTATGGCTGCAATTTATTTCAATTTCTAGAAAGGCGAAAGATATATCTGTAAGACACCTTTCACACTTTTCAGGCGTTTTAGCGTTAAAAATAGCGCCTGTAAAGAGCCTGAAAAGCGCCTCTCATGCCTCCCCAGTGTGAAAGCCCGAGAGCTTTCACACTGGGGCGGTGCGCTTGCGCGATGGAAAAAAAAGTCCTGCAAGCAGCATCTTTGGGGTGGTTTATGAGCGGTGTATACACCGCTCCCAAAACACCCTGCCCAGCCTGCAAAGCGCTTTGGTAGCCCCACAACACGAGCGCTTTTAACCCTTTCTTCGGCCGATAGCGGGGGTTAAAAGCTCCCCGCTAGCAGCCGAAAAGAACCGCTAAAATGACGGTAAGTCACCGCTAAAACTAGCCGCTTTTTACCGCTAACGCACCCCCCCCCCCAGTGTGAAAGAGTAGAATAGGTAGGTAGAAAAAGAAAATTTATGTAAGCTACACTTATTTCATGTCCACTATGCTCCATGTTGGTACTTGAAAATTTGGGTTCAAGTAAATTCTGATCAGTCTAGTTCTCCTCCTTTGGAAATATTTCCATTTCCAAGAGCAGAAAAGTTCTTGAACCTAATTTTTATAAAAGAAAATGTGATGCATTTAGCTCCACTTATACTTTACTTATAGTTACCTACCCATCTAATGCTTATAATAGTACCTCTTGATACCACAGCTGTTTCTCATGTTTTCTCATACCCATGTATATACACTTCACTATGTAGCGGCACTGTGTGTCTATATACAATATTACAAAATTCAGCAGAGATCATCATGAAGTGCTTGCTCCCAGCTTATCTTATGGTACCAGCAGTTTTTTATGTGGTTAGCTAAATGACCAAGGTTTTATGCTGATATACCTAAAAGAACTAGGTTAAATATGCTGTGTTGTTTTTACAGGATGAGAACAAAGTTCTAGCTCATATAATTCAGTTTCTGCAAGGCACATAAAGTCACTTTTAAATTGGTCTACATTGTCCAGCAGCAATAACATATGTTTTCTCATAGTCCCCCGACATAAAATAGAAAGACAGGAAGCCAACTACACAAACAATAAAATGCGTTTAGGCCAGATTTACTTGTGTGAAATGTAACAGTCTGGGTGGCCATAACTCTACATTATGCAGTATTATGCCTATATCAACAGGATTAACGGACACCTCGGGGAAGAAAAGAACAATCCTCTAAGCAAAAATATAGAAATGAGCAGTTCTGGCGCAGATGTACAGTAATGGGTTTCACCTCTGCTGGTCAGAAAACAAATTTGTCCTCGTTCAAGCTTCCTACAAAAGCACATGGGAGGGATCTCCAGCTTACAGTCCCAGTAATTTAGCAGTTAGAATGACAAATTACCTGACTTTATATGGGAAATGAAAATAATAAAACGGCACATAATATGCCTCTCATGTTTTCTTTTCACTGTTACATGAGATGTCCTTAGTGATCTGTCTCATCTAGGTGATAATACACCACTAAGAATAAGCCTTTAACCCAGCCTGTAATTGTTGGTGTTTTACCTAATAACTAAAGTTTTATGTTAACTGTGCATGATTTGCAAAATTAAACCTATGCATTTATGACTATAGTCTTGTTTGCATGGTAATCCTATGCAACCAGTGCTTTCCAGCTGACTTTAAAGATTATTCCCTATTCTATTTCTGCAGTTCAGATTGGCAACACCCTCCTGTCAAATCCTTTTTGTTTCTTGCTTGCACCTTCCTTGCATTCTTATTGCTATTTAGGAACTATGTACAAATCAGATTTTTTCCTGTTCATGGTGTGCAAGAAGGAGGCAGAAAGTAAAAGAAGGTCGATAGGTTAAAAATATGGGCTTTAGCCTTCCTCACAGACCCATTTGTGCTTGCCAACACTGTAGCTCTACCTATGTTTCCCCAGTGTAATTTGAGTGTCAGGAATACATTTTTACATGGAGCACTTAAGGTGGAACTTCCGCCAGGGGATGTTGTTATCCCCACGCCCCTCTTCGGTACCACCATTTTTTGTTATCTTGTGCATTCACAGATGTCTTGTGGTTTATGCTAGGTCTTTCGGACCTAGCAGAGAGCTGTGGCAAATCTGCGCATGTGCGAGTGCACTCTTACGCATGAATGTACACATGCACTAGTTCTGCCAGCAAACCTGATTGGTGCTTTGAGGCTTGTTTGCACATGTGCAGAAACATCCTGTGTAGGTGCAGGTCTCTTCCATACCTTAATCATTTGTGGTACATCTGTGCACGCGTGGAATCTCTCAGTGTGCTTGTACCCTGCAGCTGATCATGGAGGATCCCAGAAGGAGCCCAATCTCATTCTGGCCTAGGCCAGAAAGCAGGAAGTGCTGCGCACAAAAAGATAGTAAACATTTTGTATAATAAGAGATGGCACCCAATTCTTTATTGGGGGGGAGATAACGTAGAAAACCTAAGATCTGTTTTTGGGCGAAGTTCTGCTTTAACTAAGTAGCTCCACAATCAGGATGAAAAATTCTGATTCGTCTGGTATGCTTGATTACTGTTCACTTCCAATACAACCACCTTATAACCAAAACAGATTTTATTACATTATGTACTCAGATGGCCCAGTTTCTGAATCTGAGGCAGCTCCAGGGGCTTGAGAGGACCTCCATCTGCCTCATACTGTCCCCTTCCCCCCACTACCTTCTGAATCCCCCCTTCCCTGACCCTACACTCCACCCTAATTCCCCCCCCCTAACTATTTTGATAGGGTACCGCATCCCTTAGACACACTGACATCCTAAAAAAAAAATCTACCACACAAGCATTTGGAAACAACAACTCTTATTGAGGTCCCACAATGTTCACCATCTTAGGGCTAACTTAACTGCATGTCACACTCATCTTATATATACTGCATGTTACCCCTTTTACTATACAAATTGAATATATTCAATAAAGCGTTGAATACTAGAAAAAATATATAAATTTGTTTCAATTCTTCATTATGGCTATGCTTCTCACATATAATAAGCCAATACAATGCATACAGTAGTTGTGATTCATTGTAATAAAGATGCAGCAAGCCATCATTTACAGTATGGTGGAAAAAACAGAAGAAGATCGGTAAGAACCGATAGAGCAAGACACCAAACTTCATCAACATATCAAAATGATCCTGGACTGTGAAGCCAGCTAGAATTGTCTGGAGTTCAGTGTTTACAATAACCTGAATATATCAGAGAGACAAAACTTGTCTCCTAAAAGTCATACATAACACTCTCATAAGAATGAGAGTAAAAAAGAATATAAAATCCGAAGGTGGGGAAAAACGTATATCACGTTTTACTGACAGCACAGGATTATCAGAATGAGGCATTGTGCATGTAGTACCTTTTAAGAAGAAGTTAGCCATGTTGAAATCTAAGCTATAGTGGACTAATAAGGGCTGGAAGGGATGGTGGGGGGAAAGTTGGGAAAGATAAGGAAGGGGAAGGGAAGGAAACGATAGGCTATAGTCAACAGCCTTGTTTCTCTGAGGATTAAGCTGGCCATACATATTTAGGTTGGGTTGCCTACACAAAGTCAATATGTGACAGATTTGACCATTCATACTTATGGTCAAAACTGACAAATAGGTGCATTTGGTGCATGTTTAGCAGGCATTGGAAGCAAGCATAAGAGAATTTAGGGATGTCCCCAGGTCCTGGCATCTGCTGAGAGCCCCAAGTCTCGAATTAGAATTAGCCTTTATCAGCATGCAAATCTATTCAAACCTGCCTCCTGTGGTGTGCAGTGGCTTGCAATCTTCTGAGTAAAGGCAAGTCAGAATCTTGAGTATAGACAATTGTAGGAGTACAAATTTAAAAAGTTGTGTTGATGTTCCATTGTTTTTTTTGGTTCACAGATGGAATGGTAGTAGGGTGGTCACCTCATCCCTTAAAACCAAAACACATACGAATTATATAGGTTCTGAGGATAATTCAATGCAGATAAGGCACCAAGTGGGTTTAATTACCACCTTAATCAGCCATGGAACCTGTGTAATTAATATGTGTTCAGTTTTAAAGGGATGAGGTGGCAACCCTAAATGGTAGTGTATTGAGCTGTGTTTACCTGCAGCATGCTTTATTCTCACCCAGTGCACACCAATGCATCGTGTGAACTAGTTCTATTGGAAACAATAGATTTTAGCTTGTCATTACATTAGAATGCATTCGGTAGTGCATCTCAAGCCAGCCCAGCGCCATGGTAGGAATGGGGACATACTCCAACAGTTCTAATATAGCCCAGGGATGCTACTGTGCAGATGTACGCCACACCAAACAGGATTTGGGATAAAGGGCTGAGGTAAGTGTGAACAAGCATGAACTTGTCCTGTTAAATGTTTAAAAACTGTTGCTCTTGTTATTTACCACCAACTCTCACTAACCAATAAGCATTCAGCACTTTATCAAATATATATTCATATCCTTATCCAGGCATGTACTGGCCATCGAAACTACCAGGAGTTTCCCGGTGGGCCGATGGCTCAGTGGGCCGCTATACTGGTGTCCCTGGGGGGGGCCTGAGGGGGCCAAAGTATAGTATAGTGTAACTCATTCATATAACGGCCAATGCTGTGGCTATCCGACTGACTCGTCATTTGTCTGTCAGTCTCGAAGCCTCGAGGAAGTCGGGGCTAGCTGTTGTCACATGACGGTTGCTATCCCCCGCTGTTGTTTATGGTAGTTGTAGTCCGTGGCGGTGGCTGCGCGCCCAAGCTTCCTTCTCCCGGTGGGTGGAGTCTGGAGAGCAGCCAGCCTGAGCCTAGTGAGATAGCTACAACTCCCAGTCACCGCGGTCGAATTTTGGAGAGTTTGACTGGACACACACGTGGCTGGCCTGGGCGCGCCACTGGCTGCAGTACACTGTGCACACTGCACACACCAGAAGTTGACCCCAGGAGACAGGAGCATCACCCACCCCCCCCCCAGAACTGGAGGAAGCTGGGGCCGTGCAAGGAGGAGGACTTGTCCTGCTGAGCTCTGAGCGTGAGCTGGCAGCTGCCATCTGCCCATTTCTGAGGTGAGAGACCCTGCATCCCCAGCTGATCCCCACATGATCATCCCATCTATCCCCCCCTATATAACTCATTTATCCTGCCCCAGTGCCCATTACCTGTGAATCCTGCTGGGAGCTGGCCGTGGATCTGTGGGTCCTGTTGGCCAGTCACCTGTGGGTCCAGCGGCCAGTAGGACCCACAGGCCATCAGCACCCAAAGGCCATGGTTAGTTCCCAGCAGGACCCACAGGCCAGCGGCCAGCAGGACCCATAGGCTATTTTCCGCTCCGAGCAGGGCCCACAGGTTAGTGTCCAGCAGGACCCACAGGTCCGCAGCCAGCTCCCAGCAGGACCCACAGGCTGTGGAGCCTGCTGGGAGCTGGCCGCAGACCTGTGGGTCCTGCTGGCCACTGACCTGTGGGTTCTGCTGGCCACTAGCCTAGGGTCACCAGAATTACCCAGCTTCCAAGGACAGTCCCCGGACCAAGTCTGTCCCCACAAGCTGGGGCAGAGGGGGGCACCCAGGGCTGACCCTACCATGGACCCCACCGGACCCATTGGGCTGCCTCGAAGAGGAGGGGGGGTGAGTGTCGCCGGATTACACAAAGCGGGGATCTCCCACTTACCCGGCTGTCATATGAAGTCCCGCTTCCTGGATGGGTTACTATGATAGACTGCACACAGCGGCCATGCCATGTAAGCGGGAGATCCCTGCTCTGTGTAATCTGGCGGCTCCCCTCTCTCTAATCACCATTCAGTGGTGAGGCTGCATTGATGGGCAAAAATGAGGCTGAGCTGATGGGCACCGGTGAGGCTGCAAAGATGGACTCTGGTGAGGCTGCATTGATGGGCACTGGTGAGGCTGTAAAGATGGGCACTGATCAGGCTGCATTGATGGGCACCGGTGAGGCTGCAAAGATGGGCACTAATCAGGCTACATTGATGGGCACTGGTGAGGCTGCATAGATGGGCACTGGTGAGGCTGCATAGATAAGCACTGGTGAGGCTGCATTGATGGGCACTGATTAGGCTGCATTGATGGTCACTGATCAGGCTGCATAGATGGGCACGGTGAGGCTGCATGGATGCATTATTTTTGTTAAACCTCCTTTGTTGCTATTAATATTAAATTATGTTTCCACATTGTAGCATATTTCTCTTGCTTTATAACATCAATATCGGTTATAAAACCAGGTGGGCACGAATTGTGAGCTGATTTGGTGGTTCAATGGGCCACTTGTTTTATGATTGGTCCTTCTACTTTTGTTCATGTCCCCCCATGTGCCCCCCCTAAATAATAAAGCTGGAGATGCCACTGCCTATAAAAGAAATAAAGCCGAACACCTAATGGCCAGTGAGGGGAGGGCTTGGGTGGCCATCGGTGTTGGCCAGCCAGCCGGGGGGTGGGGTTGTCTGGCCGACTGGTATGGGAGAGACCTGTCATCCGCACTGCCCATCACCTCACTTCGTAGTGCACAACCCGGCTCAGCCTCAGCGCCGCTGCATTGCTGAAAGGCAGCCAATGACTGTGCAGCAATGCCGGTTTCTGAAATTCCAGCCAATGAGGCTGTAGCAATGTTCCTGCATGGCGTTAGCCCTCCCACTTCACTTGTAAAATTAATTTGCAAAATTAAAGTGGGCGGGTCTGGATGAATTCCAGGGCCATTTTTTTGTCCCAGTCCAGCCCTGTCTATATCACTACAATGTTGTGATGTTTTAGTGTTCCTTTTGTTCTGTGCTTATTTTCCTTATCTGGAAAATTAAAATGAAATCTTTGTGGGTGGAGAACACATTTGAGTACAAAAACACTTTCAGGAGCTCATTTATTCCAATAGTAATAATGTACTTCTGTGCTCCAAAATAAGACAACTGGTGATATATCTAATTAGATTTCAGAGGTAACGCTGTGTGAGCACTGCTGGCATCACTAATTGTGTATAGGCATCAGTAATGAAGAGAGTAACCTTAATTATCTGTTTACCTCACTTTTATCCTTCTTAATTAAACCGAAGTAAACACAGTGCTAAAAACATTAACGAAAAACAGTCACCAGATTTTGTTATTCTCTCTCCACTATAAGGGAAAAATATTATGTAGATCTTTACATAAACCTATTCAAAAACACATTTGCCACTAACCACATTTGTCATATGTTAAAGGAAATTGTCATGTGTTGTTGTACTTGGACCCTTATTTACAGGAGGTTTGCTAATAACTGTTTTTTTTTTTTATATATATATTTTTTCTACTTTTAACTTTTTTCTAATTATGGCCAATTTCCGCTTTAAGTACTTGTCGCCCCTGACATGCCACGTTTGTCATTTCTTTTGGGTGGGGTTTTCACAGGTACCCAGCTCCCACTTTCTCTCCTGGCGCCGCAGCGCAGAGCACAGTACATTTCAAAACACTTTATAGGTTGTAAAGAACTGAAAATTGTCATTTGTTGTGTTTGCAGCATATTTACTAAAATCAAAAGCTATTTCAATCAAACTTTTTAAACATTTTAACTTTTTAAACATTTTAACAGGTCACGTTACATTTTAACATAGGACCTCTTATTTGATAGCAGCTTCACAAGTCTTGCATCCATGGAACTTGTGAGTTGTTGGACAGTTTCTGCTTGAATTCGTTTGCAAGATGACAGAATAGCCTCTCAGAGCTGCTGTTTGGATGTAAACCGCCAGGCGCGCACTGCGCATGTGCGAGCCGCACTGCGTGTTGTGAATGGTGCTGCGGCCGCCCGAAGTCTCGCTTCTCTCCCCCTCCTCTCTGCGGCACAGGCATTTCAAGTGTGGGCACCAGGCTGTGGCTTCACAGCCAGGCGCACACTGCGCATGTGCGATCCGCACTGTGCGTTGTGAATGGCTGGGCAATCTTCTCTGACGTGTCCCAGAAGATTGCAGGGAGCCAGGGGGAGAGGTGAACTTACGTTCTCAATAGGATTGAGGTCAGGGAAGGATGGAGGCCACACCATGACTTTCTCTCCTTTTATCCCCATAGCAGCCATTGATGCAGAGGTATTCTTTGCAGCATGAGATGGTGCATTGTCATGAATGAAGATGATTTTATTACAGAAAGCATAGTTCTTCCTTCTGTACCAGGGAAGGAAGTGGTCAGTCAGGAACTCCACATACTTTGCAGAGGTCATCTTTACACTTTCTGGGACCCTAAAGGGGCCGACCAGCTCTCTTCCCATGATTCCGGCCCAAAACATGACTCCACCACTGCCTTGCTGACGTCACAGCCTTGTTGGAACAGGGTGGCCATCCACCAACCATCCACTACTCCATCCATCTGGACCATCCAGGGTTGCACGGCACTCATCAGTGAACAGGACTGTTTGAAAATTAGTCTTCATGTATTTTTCTGCCCAATGCAGCCGTTTCTGCTTGTGAGCATTGGTTAATGGTGGCCTAATGGAAGGTTTATGCACAGTTGCAAGACTCTGGAGGACTTTACACCTTGATGTCTGTGGGACTCCAGAGGCACCAGAAGCTTCAGCTACTTGTCAGGCGGCTAAGTCGCGGCTAAGTCGCCTGACAAGTTATCCTAGTGTGAACCAGCTCTTAATTGGGCTCACCTGGCAATCTAATCATCACAGGTGTCCGAGATTGTTTTCAGTGATCAAAAGAGCCCTGAGACACAATGCCATCCATGAGTTAAACTGAAAAACAAAATATTTAATCTTTGTGACACTGAAATAGAATTTGCATAATAATTTGGAACAGGGTGTAAATACTGCATTGCGTTTACTGCAGCACTGTTAAAACTGAACCATAGACAAAACTCTAATTAATTGCCGCACGCCGATATACGTCCTAAATTTGAAGAGGGATATCTTTGTTATGGCAGCAGCTAGTTGCCATAACTCTGGTATCCTCTTCTTCGGCCGGTGGTCCGGTTTCCGATAATGGTGGTCTCTGTGGCAGATACACCGCAAGATCACTTTTATCGGCGGCTGGAGAGGCCCCACCCCTCGGCGCGCTCCGGTGCCCTCCACCAAAAATGTTAAATGCGCCTCGTCCCACCGCGCCCGCATATATAAATGGTGTTCAAACCACACATGTGAGGTATAGCCGCAATCGGTAGAGCGAGAGCAATAATTTTAGCCCTAGACCTCCTCTGTAGCTCAAAAGATGCAACCTGTAGAATTTTTTAAACGTCGCCTATGGAGATTTTTAGGGGAAAAGTTTGTCGCCATTGCACGAGCGGGCGCAATTTTGAAGCGTGATATGTTGGGTATCAATTTACTCGGCGTAACAGTATCTTTCACAATATAAAAAAAATTGGGCTAACTTTACTGATGTCTTATTTTTTTATTCAAAAATGTGTATTTTTTCCAAAAAACGTGCGCTTGTAAGACCGCTGCGCAAATACGGTGTATTATAATGTATAATGTTTGGGGGTTCTAAGTAATTTTCTAGCAAAAAAAAAATGTTTTTAACCTGTAAATAACAAATCTCAGAAAGAGGCTTGGTCCGTAAGTGGTTAATAGTTTAAAAACTTGTTTGTGAACTGACCTACATGCTAAAACATTTGTAACTTAGCCAGTTTTGTGATCCAAGTACCCTGACACCATGCATAACCAGGTTGGTGACTCTTTTTACTTTACAGTTAGACAATATAGCTTGGTTAATGACCTGCCCCCCTTCTTTCCCTACCTGTTGATTAGACAGTGATCTTCACAGTACTCAATTCTCATTGCTCTCTTCTCCTATTAGCAAGCTATTTTAGAACACCATTCAATGATGACCCTTCTCTTTCCTATGCTAAGTTCTGTCTTGCAGGGGATTACAGGACGTCAAAGCCATTAAAGAAGGATTTAAGTATTTCTATTAACTATTTTAATATGTAATTGATTTTAAAGTATACCTAAAGGAAAACCTGTTTATTTCTACATTTTGATTTAGGCCCGGTTCACACTGGTGCGACACGGGGTCCGACTTGTAAGAGCACAAGTCGCATGACATGTCACATTTCCCTATGAGAGCCGTCTTAACTCATCCAACACAAGTCACTCCGACTTTAGAAAAGGTTCCTTCACTACTTTGGTCCGACTTTGATCTGACTTCACTGCCATAGAGTGTAAAAAGTCACATTAAGTCCATTCAAAGTTGGACTGAACAGCAAAGTCAATTTGGAAGTCCCGCGACTTTCAACTCAGAGCAGTATGAACCTGGGCTAAAGTAGATGAGGGTTAAGGTCAATATCAGTTTTTCTGATTGCCATCTCTGTTTCTGTGGGGAGATTTCCCTTCGCTTCCTGTCCTGTAGACACAGCAAAAAGTGAGAGGATATCTTTCAAATCTGAGGGTAATCTCCTCTTAGACAATTGTTTAGAGATTGGAAGATTTCTCCTCTATTCCATCAACTCAAAATTTTGGATTCATCTCATTCCATGTGACGGGTGTTCAGAACAATTAAAGAGAGTAAATCTCTCTAATGGGGACACAGACAGCTATAAAACCTGACAGTGGTACTAACTCCTTTAGACCCCTTTCACACTGGAGGCATCTTTTAGGAGCTTTAGCGCTAAAAATTGCACCTGTATTGCACCTGAAAAATGCCTTATCTGCAGTCCCAATGTAAAAGCCCGAGTGCTTTCAGACTGGGGCACAGCGCTGGCAGGACGTCAAAAAAAGTCCTGCAAGCAGCATCTTTAGGGCACTTTAGGAGTGGTGTATACACCGTTTCTAAAGCGCCCCTGCCCATTGAAATCAACCGCAGTGCCGCTGAAGCGCCTGCCAAGCGTCTCAGCAGCGGCGCTTTGCATGCCGTTTTTAACCCCTTTTCGGCCGCTAGCGGAGGTTTAAAAACGCCCCGCTAGTGGCTGAAAAGCACCTCTAAAATGGTGTTAAAGCACTGCTAAAACTAGTGGCGCTTTACCGCCGATACCACCGCGCTGTCAGTGTGAAAGTGCCCTTTTTTCCCCAAACAAAAAAAAAAAAAAGTCCTTTCAGTGCAAAGTAAAAGGTTTTTGTTGGTGCAGACTTCTACACAGGGATGGTGCAAGGATTTTTAACACTCTAGGCCAGTGATGGCGAACCTTTACACCCCAGATGTTTTGGAGCTACATTTCCCATGATGATCACTACACTGCAGAGTGCAAGAGCATCATGGGAAATGTAGTTCCTAAACATCTGGGGTGCCAAGGTTCGCCATCACTGCTCTAGGCAAAACCTAATATTCTATGCATTTAGGTAAAAAAAACTCCCTCGCCGTTGGCTCCTGCTTCTGTCAGTCAAATCCTGTGAGGGTGTAGTGGGGGGCATGACTGAGCCACACTGTGTGTGTCTGTGGACGCACACCACCTGGCTAGGAAGCCTGCCGGCATGGGTGGCCCTTCAGAACACAGCTTGCTGAAGGCGCAGCTGCATGAAAGGAGGAGCAGACAGCGCTGGTGAGGTTTTCCAGAAGTGGAGGTAAGGGGTCACTCTGTGTAATACCATCGCACAGAGCAGGAACATATAACATCTTTTTAATTTAATTAAAAAAAGTGTACCATTTACAACTACTTTAAAGTACTTCTTTAATTTCCTGGCTTTAAATGGAGCTGTGACGTAAATACATAACAAGCATTCACTTGTTATATTGTTGGTTAAATCCACATCAAAAAAATAGTATTTGGGATTATGTCGACAGGTGGCGTTTGCCACATTTAGAAGGCATGTGAAATGCAGGTCAGCAAAATCCCATTGACTTTAATTCAGTACATGTGATAGTTCGAGGGCTGTGTTTGACCTGCTTTGCATTGCGTTTGAACTGCAGACAAAGCAGGTCAAATGCAGCCTTTTCTTGTTAAATGCTGCTTTTTCTGTTCAAACGCAGCCACGTAATTTTGAATAAAAAACACAGTGTTTAACTAGAATGTCTGTCATCATAAAAACCTTATTTGTTTAGCAGAATAAATCTTGGTGGAAATGTAATTATTACAGGCGTTTATATACTGCCAAAAATTTTGTAGTATTTACCTTTATTATACATCAGTCCCTGCCCTCAAGGAGCTTACAATTTAAAGTCTCTACGAGTGTCAGTCGCTCATGCAGGGCGTAGGGGTGCCACCCCCCTAATCTATGCGCCTGGCCCCTAATCTACATGCAGAGCGCTGGACGCATGGATTCCAATTTTTTTTTTTCTTTCTTCGAAGCACATGATTACAGCATGAAGCTCTAATTGGCTTTAAATTAGAGCCCACCTAGTTTTGTGACATTGGTGAATTAATTAGTGAGCAGTGAGAGCCCACCCAGTTTTGTGACATTAGTGAATTAATATTCGCTAATGTCTTCCTGTTTCTCCTCCCAGCCAATCAGGAAGCGGGTCCTGAGACCCGATTGACCGGGAGTCCTAAGACTTGATTGGTCGCGAGTCCTAAATGGCCAGGAGGAGAAGCAACCACCGGGACTTGGGAGAAGACGCAAGGGGGAAGTGGCCGAAGCCGCAACCTGGATGGGGTAAGTGCGGGTCTGGCGGGCGGTGGGCGAGTGATACGGTGATTAAGCGACAGGGGGAGTGGCGATCGATCAAGCGAGCAAGTGCCAGGGTGGGGGGTGGTTGATTGGCTGGCTGGGGGGGTGGTTGGGGGGTGCGCAGGCTGCCCCCCCCAAGGAAAATTGAGCACGAGTCGCCACTGGTCTTTACCCTACTTGCATACATACACCCATACTAGAGCCAATTTAAGTAGGACATAAGTAACCTACCAACATGTCTTTTTGGAGTGTGGGAGGAAACGCATGCTAATACAGGGAGTGTCATGGTTGGGATTCATACCAATGACCCTGGTGTGACAAGGCAGAAGTGCTAACCACTAACTGACAGAGCTCTAGAGCAGTGTTTTTCAATCTTCTCCTTTAGAACTGTTCACCATCCTGGGGCACACCAGTCTGAGGGCTCGTTCACACCAAGAGGTGCGTCCGAGCACGCACTTTATTTGCGTATTCACGCAAACTTCTACTTTGCTGGCAATAGTACACATAGCTGCAGGAGGGAGGAGGAGAGAGCTGTGCGGGTTGTGCTCTCTCTCTCCCTGCAGAGTCGCACTGCATGGGAATTAAAACCGAGTAGCGCTCAGACCGGATGCACCCTTGAGGACACTTTACTGCACCCCAGGGTGCCGTGACACCCCGGTTGAAAAACACTGCTTTAAATATTAGATGTAATAGATGTTGAAAATTTTCTTTTAGAAAATCTTTTCATCAACAGTGGTTTGGCTTGTTTAAAGGCAACAAGCCTATCGATAAAATATTCCTTTATATGGCTGATGCAGTCAGACCTGTTTTGTACAAGCATCCATTACGTCATACACAGAGTCATTTTCTCTAATTTTCCATCCACTGGGAATTGTAAAAACAAATGCAAGAAAGAACTTTACCACCAGAATTTGGTTGATTATAAAGTCGAAACTTGGCAATATATTGAAAGCTTCTATACATTTGAGAAGGAAGATTAAATTCAATTGGAAATTAAATTGTAAAAAAACTATGGCAAATTTTATTGACAAAGTTCAGATTGTTTCATTTAGTTCAATCAGGTCAGTTATGATCTCCTTGTGGTCAATCAAAACCACCATGTCTTTGGCAGCATTGTGGTTTCCACACAAAAAGAAATCAATAGTCAGATCACTAGATCACATTGCTATGTGTATGGCCAGCCATTGGGTTGAATATACCATCTGGGGATCCTTTGCCCAAGTCACACCCTCATTGGGCTGTCATCCATAGCTTTCCAACCCAACTGATCGTTTCTACATTTTCTTTTTAATGGGTATTTGTTTCAGTTTTCTGTATACAGGTTTTTATCGGTTTGTTCCTGTTTGGAACTAGGTGTACTGCATGTGGTTGCTTTTTTCTGAAAGTCTTCTTGGCAATAATACAGTGACATGCAAGCAAAGGAGAACAATAAGGAAGCTAAATACATACAGTGGGGACGGAAAGTATTCAGACTCCCTTACATTTTTCACTCTTTGTTATATTGCAACCATTTGCTAAAATCATTTAAAGTGGCGTTCTACCCAAAAATAGAACTTCCACATTTTGGATTCCCCCCCCTCCGGTGTCACATTTGGCACCTTTCAGGGGGGAGGAGGGAGCAGATACCTGTCTAATGCAGGTATTTGCTCCCACTTCCTGGCATAGATCACCACGGCGCTTGCGGTGATCTATGCCACTCCCGGCGCCTACACTGTCCTCCACAGCTGTATTCTGTGAGACACAGAACACAGCAGGGACCAGAGAGGACCCGCAGCGCAACTCGCGCATGCACAGTAAGGAACCAGGAAGTGAAGCCACACGACTTCACTTCCTCATTCCCTTACCGAGGATGGCGGCGGCAGCAGCCGAGAGTCGACGGATGGATCGGCTTCGGCTGCCGACATCGCGGGCTCCCTGGACAGGTAAGTGTCCATATATTAAAAGTCAGCAGCTGCAGTATTTGTAGCTGCTGGCTTTTAATATTTTTTTTTCAGCGGACCTCCGCTTTAAGTTCATTTTTTTTCCTCATTAATGTACACACAGCACCCCATATTAACAGAAAAACACAGAATTGTTGACATTTTTGCAGATTTATTAAAAAAGAAAAACTGAATTATCACATGGTCCTAAGTATTCAAAACCTTTGCTGTGACACTCATTTATTTAACTCAGGTGCTGTCCATTTCTTCTGATCATCCTTGAGATGGTTCTACACCTTCATTTGAGTCCAGCTGTGTTTGATTATACTGATTGGACTTGATTAGGAAAGCCACACACCTGTCTATATAAGACCTTACAGCTCACAGTGCATGTCAGAGCAAATGAGAATCAAAGGAATCAGAGGTCAAATGAACTGCCTGAAGAGCTCAAAGACAAAATTGTGGCAAGGCATAGATCTAGCCAAGGTTACAAAAAATTTCTGCGGCACTTAAGGTTCCTAAGTGCACAGTGGCCTCCATAATCCTTAAATGGAAGACGTTTGAGATGACCAGAACCCTTCCTAGAGCTGGCCGTTTGGCCAAACTGAGCTATCGGGGGAGAAGAGCCTTGGTGAGAGAGGTAAAGAAGAGCCAAAAGATCACTGTGGCTGAGCTCCAGAGATGCAGTCGGGAGATGGGAGAAAGTTGTAGAAAGTCAACCATCACTGCAGCCCTCCACCAGTCGGGGCTTTATGGCAGAGTGGCCCGATGGAAGCCTCTCCTCAGTGCAAGACACATGAAAGCCCGCATGGAGTTTGCTAAAAAAACACCTGAAGGACTCCAAGATGGTGAGAAATAAGATTCTTTGGTCTGTTGAGACCAAGATAGAACTTTTTGACCTTAATTCTAAGCGGTATGTGTGGAGAAAACCAGGCGCTGCTCATCACCTGTCCAATACAGTCCCAACAGTGAAGCATGGTGGTGGCAGCATCATGCTGTGGGGGTGTTTTTCAGCTGCAGGGACAGGACGACTGGTTGCAATCGGGGGAAAGATGAATGTACAGGGATATCCTGGACAAAAACCTTCTCCAGAGTGCTCAGGATCTCAGACTGGGCCGAAGGTTTAACTTCCAACAAGACAATGACCCTACGCACACAGCTAAAATAATGAAGGAGTGGCTTCACAACAACTTTGTGACTGTTCTTGAATGGCCCAGCCAGAGCCCTGACTTAAACCCAATTGAGCATCTCTTTAGAGACCTAAAAATGGCCGTCCACCAACGTTTACCATCCAACCTGACAGAACTGGAGAGGATCTGCAAGGAGGACTGGCAGAGGATCCCCAAATCCAGCTGTGAAAAACTTGTTGCATCTTTCCCAAAAAGACTCATTGCTGTATTAGATCAAAAGGGTGCTTCTACTAAATACTGAGCAAAGGGTCTGAATACTTAGGACCATGTGATATTTCTGTTTTTCTTTTTTTTAAAAATCTGCAAAAATGTAAAAAATTCTGTGTTTTTCTGTCAATATGGGGTGCTGTGTGTACATTAACGAGGAAAAAAATGAACTTAAATGATTTTAGCAAATGTCTGCAATATAACAAAGAGTGAAAAATTTAAGGGGGTCTGAATACTTTCCGTCCCCACTGTATATTGCCTTCCATGCAAACAAGTCTGTAACACAGGGACAAGCCAGTAGTATGTGAGTTGGAGGGTAGTGCTCTTTTCATAGGGTACACACTTTCACATTCATGAATTTGGATACCCAACAGTTCATATTAGGCAGTATATAAAAAATATAAAAAGCCAGTTAAAAATATCTGCTTCTGCCAAGGATCCCACACACATTTTATTAACTCTGACATTATGCTGACTCTCATTGTCAGATGAAATTGTGAGTTAAAAGTAGTGTATTCTACCTGACACAACCTCCTGAAGTACAGGAAGCACCGAAAACATTCGGCATACCAGGCATTTCCTGCATTTAAGTTTGTACACACAGCGTGTTACAAGTAAAGATCGATAATACAATACGCCTGTTAGGTTGATCAGTAACTACTGGACATAGCTAAAATGCACCTCGGGTGATCACTGCGTGAAGTCAGTAGAGAAAAGTCAAGTACAGAGTAGAGAAAGTTCTTTTATGATTTTGTGTGGTGGAAGGTGTCCGAAGGAGCATCTGGTTGTGCGGTATAACATGGACAGAGTGTATTCTAGACATTATTACACAGCATTTGGCATGTACAAGGTTAAACATTAGATAGTTCAAGTCAAGGCCACTAGCTTCAGTATGACTTCACTTTGGCTGGGGTTTCCCTGTAATCCATTTAGCAAATTAAAGAGATTACTTTTATTGGTGCCATTATCTCCTATTCTCTTGCGGTTGAACCACTTAACCTGTGCTTAATTGAAAGAGATACAGAGGGTACAGTAACAAATACAATCAAATGAAAGGAGCAATAGGATCTGTAGACCAAACAAATGATCAGCACTAGGCTAACAATAGCAGATTAGAGGTGAGATCAATTAATTAGAAGCTATTGTTGGTGTTGGGTGACTGCCAAGCTTTCTAATAGCCTAAGCCATCATGTCGCTGTGTTTTGGAGGATTTTAACGACTGGGAGTTAATGTGTATATTAAAGTAATTACTTTCTTTAATAATTACTATGTGCAACTGCAAGATGCAAGCCTAGGTCTGGGTGTTTTGCATATGATCAAGTGGGATTAAAATGTGAGTATCTGAGAGCATCCATAGATATCTATTACTTATTTAATGAGGAGTAATGATCATGTTAGTGATATAAAATTACAAGCTGGTTGCGGATACCATGTGCCAGCAAAGCTTTGTTCTTCAAGTTTCCAGGGTTTCTCTTCTATCAGTGCTGTATTTGGAGGATGACAGTAGTGTCACATCTTTCCCTTTTAGAACAACAAGTTGTAATCGCAGCGTTCTTTGTGGTTTTGTTATGGTCCTTTCCAGACAAGTAGAAGTGGAGCATAATCATTGCACCATTGATCACAGAATTGAAGGCATGGATTTTTATACCTTCATCTTTTAGGTAGGGTTGCACTGATATCGGTATTGGTGCCAGTACTAAGCATTTGCACTAGCAGCTCTACTCGTGCTAATGCTCTGATACCTGAAGCGGATACCTATGCGGTGCTATTTGAGCTCATACAAAATAAATGGGCTCAAATTGCACTCTAAAGAATCGCATGTGACTTGAACAGGAATGCGGTGTGATTCCTGTCCGAATAGCATGCGGTTTCCCCCTCTGCTCCTGTGTGAACCCAGGCTTGTGATAGTGACTTCAACCTGAGTTCACACAGGACGGGTGTGGGAAACTGTATGCAAATTGGACAGGAATCACACTGCATTCCTGTTCAAATCACATGCATACAAAAGGAATAAGCTCAAATTACAATGCAAAGAATCGCATGCATTTTGAGCCCATTCATTTTGTATGAGCTCAAATCGCACCGCAACGGTATCAGTACTCGGTATCGGCGATAACTTGACTAAAAGTATTGGTACTTGGTACTCACTCATAAAAAACTGTATCGGTGCAACCCTACTTTTAGGCAAGCAGACCTTAGTGTCCAAAGGAAGCCCCATATGTTGACTGTTTTAAATGTAATATATCTTGTTGAAGTGTTCTTGCCTATGTTAAACTGGGCATACACAGCTCAAAAATCAGCCGTTTCATGTTGAATCGCCTACAGTTCAAGCCATGGGTGTTCTTGTTGGGACCACCTGGCTTGAAAAATTTTGAAAAATCAAAGGAGCAGGATAAAAAGTGTCAGCTGAGCAGTGACTGCATCCTTTTAGATACGTTCACTGTTCGAGTCTTTGGACAGCTGCATGCACCCTTGCTGTCTAAATATAATAGCCACCACAGTAACTAAGGTTGGTCTGGTTCACGGTCAACACCCAATATACAAGGCACCTCATCCGGAAACAGTATAGGGACAAGAGAGAACAAAGTAACAGGGACTTTAATGGTGCCAACAAAACTTAGAAAATGCTTTCATATTAAAAAATATACATTTTATTGGTACAATAATTGTTTAAATAAAACAAATTCATTACACATAATACATCTCTTCGTACAAAAATTATAAAAGCAAGGTGGTTAAGAGATAAGTAGGTTCAAACCATGGTTGGAACAGAAAAGGGAAAAATCTTGCGAGCCACAATGATCCAGTGCTCAGTGTGTACAAATGTGAAACTCCAAAACAATACAAAAAACGTATAAATAATTGTGAGTATCTAGCCGCAAACGCAGTTCACGTATTCATATCCGTGCAAAAATATAGAAAAAATCAATTGCGCTGCGCTGGATAAAAATTATATTATAAAAATGGTGTCAAAAATCACTAATATCTAGATATCGGATACACCTTGCAGATATCCTATATAAACTGTATATCTTAATCTCTATGTTATGTAAAAATATCAAACAATAAGAGTGCAAAGAGTGTGTGCACTCACACAAAAATTAATCAAGTGATGTATCAAATAACATGCAATGACTCCCATCTGTTGTAGCATGCAAAGAAAACAGATCACTTAAAACATGGAAACAGCATGAAAGTGCCCAGTGCTTTTTAAACGCAGTCAAGATATTCTGCGTTTAGTGAACTCTCCATATAAAGTGTCCATAAAATGTCCAAATAAAAGTGCATCTGTGTTCAGCGAAATCACACACATCCAGTGCAAATGTATCCGAGTGTTGCAATCAACCGTGATGAATCCTGGAAACCCCCCCAAAGTGATTGCGCTCACCTCAGAGCGTGTGACACAGTGGCTAGCTATGTCAAATCATGCTTGGTAGCCACTCAATGGGCTCTGCAAGATCAAATTTATAACGATCTCCACTCCACTCACTCTAGGTTGACAAGGCTCCATAGACATCCATATATAAAATGAAGAGAGACTACATAGCGTAATATTATCAACCACTATTTTATTAAAAATGCTTCCCACAAAGGGGTACTCACATTCTCCTGGTGCTACTGTGCACCAGACAATAAAGCGCCGTATAAAATCGCTAGTATGTGTGCCGCAGGGTATGTTTTTCCTCCCAACTCAGCTGTGTGCTTCTCGTCCGTCCTGGCCCCTCCCCTACGCGTGTTCGACACAGGGGGTCACGTGTCTTCATCATGAAGACACGTGACCCCCTGTGTCGAACACGCGTAGGGGAGGGGCCAGGACGGACGAGAAGCACACAGCTGAGTTGGGAGGAAAAACATACCCTGCGGCACACATACTAGCGATTTTATACGGCGCTTTATTGTCTGGTGCACAGTAGCACCAGGAGAATGTGAGTACCCCTTTGTGGGAAGCATTTTTAATAAAATAGTGGTTGATAATATTACGCTATGTAGTCTCTCTTCATTTTATATATGGATGTCTATGGAGCCTTGTCAACCTAGAGTGAGTGGAGTGGAGATCGTTATAAATTTGATCTTGCAGAGCCCATTGAGTGGCTACCAAGCGTGATTTGACATAGCTAGCCACTGTGTCACACGCTCTGAGGTGAGCGCAATCACTTTGGGGGGGTTTCCAGGATTCATCACGGTTGATTGCAACACTCGGATACATTTGCACTGGATGTGTGTGATTTCGCTGAACACAGATGCACTTTTATTTGGACATTTTATGGACACTTTATATGGAGAGTTCACTAAACGCAGAATATCTTGACTGCGTTTAAAAAGCACTGGGCACTTTCATGCTGTTTCCATGTTTTAAGTGATCTGTTTTCTTTGCATGCTACAACAGATGGGAGTCATTGCATGTTATTTGATACATCACTTGATTAATTTTTGTGTGAGTGCACACACTCTTTGCACTCTTATTGTTTGATATTTTTACATAACATAGAGATTAAGATATACAGTTTATATAGGATATCTGCAAGGTGTATCCGATATCTAGATATTAGTGATTTTTGACACCATTTTTATAATATAATTTTTATCCAGCGCAGCGCAATTGATTTTTTCTAGGTTCAAACCATATTTGAGAAAAATTGCACACTAGCCCAACATGTTTCGCTATTTGCTTCTTCAGGGGACGTGCAATTCAAAGACACATTTGTATGACAAACCCACAGATAACACCACCAACGAACACGCCAACCGGATGCGAGAACTCACCCCCAGAGGTTTCCCAACACATTGGGGAGACGGTTTAGGTAGTGGCCATAGAAGGTAGAAGGATTGGGTTAGTATGGTTATAATCAATTGAGTAGAAATTAGTTAGGATAGACCTAATTCTGAAGCGTCTGCAGACTAGCGGCATAGAATTAAGTGCTAAGAAGGATACTGGTAGTATGTGTTAATATGGACGCCACTTCGGTGGAGCCCAACAGAGCCACCACAGAAGATGCCTCTATCCACACTATTTAAATCTATACGTGTAAAACTAGCAAACTTTTGTGCCTATGTAAATAAATTTGTATGGTATAACTATATTTCTGTTGCTGAAGAAAAATTGTAATGTGTGGTCAATGACCATATGTTTTGCCACTTATAGGCACAAGCCTATGTTGCCTTTTGGTAAATCTGGCCCTGATAAAGAGCAGACTATAGATTATACAATTTTCTTTCTTTCCACCATGGGTCACACAGTCAGCATTGATGAGGGAACTCCTCCCACACCGCTATTGTGTTCCGCTGACGGAGAGCATAAGGGAGCCTTCCCTGCTTGCAGAACACAATGATTAGTGTTGCCGGTTATAGCAGGCGGCACTAATTGTTTGGGAAAAACCTGACAGGTTGGTTTTACACAAATCACACAACCAAGCTGCCCATACATAGATTAAAAGTTGTCTGGTCCCTGCTGAACAGGCCGTATTTCAATCCATGTATGGCCAGCTTTAAGAGACTATTTATAAAGCAGTGAATATTCACCAAACATTCACAGGTAGTAAAATATTCTATTCGCTGTTATTTAAAAACATGCTCTAGGAAGATTCACCTGCAGTGAACATCTGAGTGTCAAATTCACTGGTTTAGAAATATGCCCATTAAAAGGCAGACCTCAAATTGGCTTAAACACTTGCCGACCACACTACTTATAGTATATACGTTGTGTTTTGCAAGCGATTTACCAGGGTTATGGCTGAAGCTATCAGCCATAACCCCCCCAGCATCTTTTTTTTCAGCCGGCAGCTGATTTTCTCATAAAAGTGATCTGAGCGGCTCATTAGCCACTAGATCACTTATGGGAGTGGCGGAAGGGGACACACCCCCCCCCTCCTGCCACTCGCTGGTGTCTCTCAGGCTTACCGTTTCCGCCTGCTCGTCCGAGAAATTGGTCACAGAGGCAGTGAAAGACTTGTTCGTCTCTGATTGCCTCTATGGCCTTGGAGGACCAGAGCAACGCCATGACATCACTTCCGGTCCAGGGTGGATGTAAACAATTTTTTTTTTTTTAAATGCAAAAGATCAAAAAATTTGGATCTTTTGCTATTAAAGGTAAAGGAAAGATGTGGGGTCTTTTTGACACAAGGTCTCTTCATAAAGAGGACCTGTCATCCTTCTTTCTATTGCAAGGGATGTTTACATTCCTTGTAATAGGAATAAAAGTGATCAAAAAATAAAACTAAAGGGACAGTGTTAAAATAAAGAAATAAATAAATAAGCGACCCCATCCCTCTGTGCTCGCGCACAGAAGCACATGCAAACATAAATGGTATGCGCACCACACTCATGAGGTATCGCAGTGAACGTTAGAGTGAGAGCAATAATTCTAGTGCTAGACCACCTTTGTAACTCCAAACAGGTAACCTGTAAAGGCGTTTAAAGCATCACCATAGTTTGTCGCCATTCCCCGAGCATGCTCAATTTTAACCACTTCAATACAGGGCACTTTCCCCCCTTCCTGCCCAGGACAATTTTCAGCTTTCAGCGCTGTTACACTTTGAATGACAATTGCGCGGTCATGCAACACTGTACTCAAACAAAATTTTTATCATTTTCTTCCCACAAATAGAGCTTTCTTTTGGTGGTATTTGATCCCCACTGGGGTTTTTATTTTTTGCTAAACAAACTAAAAAACGCCAAAGGTTTGGAATAAAAAAAAAGTTTTTGTTCGTTTGTTGTAAAATTTTGTTTTCTCCTTCACTGGCGGGCACTGATGAGGCTGTACTGATGGGCACTGATGAGGCGTTACTGATACGCACTGAGGAGTTGGCACTGATAAGGTGGCACTGATGGGCACTGATGAGGAGGCACTAATATGTAGAAATGATGGGCACTGAGAGGCGGCACTGATATGCAGCACTGATGAGCACCGATAGGTGGCACTGATATCCAGCACTGATGGGCACTGATAGGCGGCACTGATAGGTGGCACTGATGGGCACTGAAAGAGGGCACTGATGGGCACTAATAGATGACACTGATGGGCAGCACTGATGATGAGGTACTGACATCAGGTACGTTACTGATGGGCACTGATTGCCATCTGTGAAGGGCACAGACAGGCATTACTGATTGGCACTTTGATGGGCACTAATTGGCACTTTGGTGGGCACTGACTGGCACTTTGGTGGGCACCAACTGGCAGCTGATGGGTAGTGATTGGCAGATGTGGTGAGCACCTCTGATGGGGGCTGAACTGATAATCAATGTGCTGATCAACTCTCCTGTCAGCACGAACCGAGGGAAAGCCTTTTATCGGTACTTCCTGTTTACACGCCTTGATCAGCTGTGATTGGTCACAGCTGATCATGTGGTAAAGAGCCTATGACATAGGCTCTTTACCACAATCGGAGTTGCGGTGTGTCAGACTGACACACCTCACCACTGATCACCACGCTGCGCTCCCCCGCGTCCGCGCGATCGCGGCTTATCCAGCTGTACATCCATTTGATGTGCAGTCTTGATAGCTTAACCACTTTGTGCATGCTATTCTGTTATATTGTGGGCGGGAATTGGTTAAAGTGTGATATGTTAGGTATCTATTTACTCAGTGTAACATCATCTTTTATATTATACAACAAAAATTGGGGTATATGTTGTTTTGTTTTTTTAAATTTAATAAAATTAATTTTTTCCAAAAATATTGCGTTTGAAAAACTGCTGTGCAAATACTGTGTGACAAAAATATTTGCAACAATCTCCATTTTATTCCCTATATACATATAATGTTTGGGGTTTATAACTAATTTTCTAGCAAAAAAATACTGATTTAAACTTGTAAACAAAAAGTGCCAGAAAATGTTTGGTCTTCAAGTGGTTAGGCTAACCTTCATTTTCGGTAAATTCTCTGCTGACTTCTATTAAAGACATGGATATTTTATTTTTATTTGTTTCGAAAAAAAAACAACCAAATGTGCAGGCATTTTCCTTGTCTGTATTCAAAGTTTACAAAAAAAAGCACCGCTGTGTTAAGTAACAAGATATGTTGGCAAGATATTGCATAAGGCATGGTGAGGGGAATGTAGGTCTAAAGGCTTGGGTCAGAATGTGGTAAGTAAGTATAGGGATATAAAGATAAAAAAGGGTGTATAAGGATTTCCAATATGCTAACAGTAACTACCCAGGCTCAATATTTGCTAGAGGTGTTAGAAATGTAGCTCAATTTCAGTAATCCACTAACATGCATGAGGTAATGTGAGGATTAATCAAATCCAGAGTAGAATATGGATATTTTAAACTAAAATCTACATTTGCAGCATAGTGAGTGTAGACACGTACAGAGATTCAACCTAGGGGCTCACTAGTAAAATCAATTAATAAATGAATAAACTGTTGAGAGTGTTGGTGATACAAAAGAGGCAATTTTTTCTGGAAACATTGTTGGAGAATTGTAGATAAAGATGTCAGTGACTGTCAATTATTTGATTGTGTGAGTAACCAGTGTATATAGATGGTACTGTGCAAATGTTTTAGGCAGGTGTGAAAAAATGCTGTATATTAAAAATACTTTCAGAAATAGAAGTGTTTATAGTTTTTGTTTATCAATTAACAAAAATGGAAAGTAAATGATAAAATAAGAAATCCAAATCAAATCAGTATTTGGTGTGACCACTCTTTGCCTTCAAAACAGCATCAATCCTTCTAGGTACACTTGCATGCAGTTTTTGAAGGAACTCATGTAGGTTGGTCCAAACATCTTAGAGAACCAACCAGATCTTCTGTGGATGTAGGCTCCCTCAAACCCTTCTGTCTGTTCGAGTAATTCCAGACAGACTCAATAATGTTGAGATCAGGACTCTGTGGGGGCCAAACCATCACATCCAGGACTCCTGAAGATAGTTCTTAATGACATTGGCTGTATGTTTGGGGTCGTTGCCCTGCTGCAAAATACATTTGGTGCCAATTACACGCCTCCCTGATGGTATGGCATGATAGGTAAGTATCTGCCTGTATTTTTCAGCATTGAGATATCTGAAGTGTAAGTAAGACAGATTTCACCTGCCTAGTCCCTATGGAAGTTCCAATAATTTGCACCTAATCTCGAAGAATAAATTCAAATTTCATAGATTTGAGTGCCAAATGTAGGAGGATGTTTGTCTATTCAAATATTTAGAAAAAGTCAACAATCTCTACTAGTATACTTTTTTTTTTTACACATGACTGTATGATACTGGTGTAGCGATACCCCCCAAGAAGCTTCTTAAGTTTATTCAGTCAGTTACTCTGCCTCTCAACCCCAAAGAACTGTCCCAGCCCCTCTGGCACACCTAGCAAACAGTGTACTTGCAAACACAGTAAAACAGACACAAAGGAAGTTTGTTTACTGGGAGACTTCCCACAATCAAACAAACAGTGATCTGGTAACTCAATAGTCAAGAATGGCAAATTATGGTCTTTAATAGTTAATCAAACCCAAAATGCAGACTTCAAAATAGCACAGTCAAACAACTTAAATAGATATAGAGTGGCCTATGCACTCAGGCACAAAGGGGAACTGATCTGTCTTAACAGACAATCTGTTTCCCTCAAATCCTGAAATCACAGACACAGGCATTTAAATGCAATTTATCATTTTAACAATTAACGTGAGAGTTCCCCTTTAAAGGTAGTCACTGGAATCACTAAATTACTGATACTGAAGGAGTAACGGAAAGGGTCCTCACAGTGGCGATATCCAGGATCTTCAGCTAGCCTGGCGTTGGTGCATTTGGTGTAGGCAAAAATGAGACGTAGGATGCTAGCAGTATCCTGATAGGCAAAGTGGAATGTAGGGTCAGTTCAGCAGGGTGCAAGTGTTCCTACAAATGTGGGCACTGGTGAGGCAATGTTGCCTGACTACCGTGTCTTTAAAGATGGGCAAACGCCCGCTCACCCGTCCTACGACCAAAGGATCAAGCGACAAGTTCCTCCGAAAAGCCCGACTGGCCATCTTGTAACCGGATCCCCTCCGCAGAAGCCCCTCAGATCACGTCTGTGTCTTTCTCTGCCTCATGGAAAACTCCTCCCAGCCTTTCAAAATGGAGTCCTTAGCCAGCCCTCTGTTTTGCAGACTCCTCTGAGATTTGTAGTCCCGCCCCTTTAAGAGTCAGTGAGGCCGCTCTGTCAGGGGACTTGATATCCCATAATCCTTGGCTGCAGATGCTGCCGATTGGCTCTTTCCTTCTGCCAATAGTGAGACTAGAGAGGTAGAGCAGAGAGGGCTGATGTCTGTGTGTTTCAGGAGAGGGAGAGGTACAAATCCCCCTTGCAACTGCTGGCAGGGATTTTCTACCCCTATGTGGATTCAATCCGGCAGCGGCCAGCTTGGAGAGGTACCCGCTACACACTCCCTACACCTAAGAGCCTTTGGTCCTCCAAAGGAGGTAAAGAGTCTGTGACCTGTTACATGCTTTATATATACAAGCGGAGGAAAAGCAAGTTAGTGTGCACAGGAAACCAGACAGTTTACACCAGCATAAAACCTGGCAGAGGAACCTCCCACCAATTAGCATAGGAGGGGAGGTTGTCCTGCCTACAGGCCACCTGAATTGGTATAGCCCAGCTAGATGTTCCGGGGGGTGATTTGGGATTGTCCTCCACCAAATCTGCGGTGGAAGGATCAGGTATTACAAGAGTCCTCTTTGCAGTAAGAACGACCTCCTCATAGCTTTCACCCAACATGTCATAGGTCAGTCTTTTGGGCTGGTGAATAACCCTTCGCTGTCGCTTTTCTTTAGGCTCCAGGGTTACAGGCATACTGGTCTCTCCTTCTTCCTGCATATCAGCTTCAACTTCCTCTTCAATGAAGGATGGGGGTTTGCTGTTAGCATAGGATGCATTAAGGTGAAAAAACACAAGGGTTTACAACCCCTTTATTATTGCATAGCGAGTTCTGCTGACCAAAATAGGTATACACAGCAGGGAAACCTCTATCAGGGCAGCCATCAGAAATTTTGGGGCCCCTTACACAACTTTCGGTCTGGGCCCCCCCCCCCGGTGCTTTACCGTCATTTTAGCTGCACTTTTCGGCCGCTAGCGGGCGCTTTAACCCCCGCTAGTGGCCAAAAAAGGGTTAAAAGCACCCACAAAGTGCAGCTACTGAATGGCTTTGCAGGTGCTTCGGCAGCGCTGCATATTGTTTTCAATGGCAGGGGCGGTTTAGGAGCGTTGTATTCACCTCTCCCGCATCACCCCAAAGATGCTGCTTGCAGGAATTTTTTTTTCCTGTCCTGCAAGCGCACCACCCCAGTGTGAAAGCATTCGGGCTTTCATACTGGCTTTCACTGTCTCTCCAATGTGAAAGCCCCGAGGGCTTTCACACTGAGGCGGTGCGCTAGCAGGATGGAAAAAAAGTCCTGCAAGCAGCATCTTTGCAGCGCATTAGGAGTGGTGAATACACCTCCCCTAAAGCGTCCCTGCCCATTGAAATCAATGGGCAGCGCAGCTAAACCGCCGGCAAACAGCTACTGCAGCGGCGCTTTGCGGGTGGTTTTAACCCTTTCTCTGCCGCTAGCAGGGGTTAAAAGCACCCTGTAGAAGCCGAATAGCGCCACAGAATTGACGGTAAAGCGCCGCTAAAAATAGGGGCACTTTACCACCAACGCACGCACCGCCCCAGTGTGAAAAGGGCCTAACATTAACATTCCACTTAGTACATGGATGTGTGTACAGACACAGCTACTCCCCAGCATAGAGGGGAGGAGCCAGGACATCGATACAGAAAGGGGTAGAATGAAGCCCTGTCATTGCAGGGAGCTGCAGGAGGAGAACATCAGATGAGACCAGCAGGAGACCCCACCCTTTCAGTCCTCTTTCTGTGAGACGGTGAGACCCTCCATACTTTCGGTCGCCGAAAAGGCGCTGAAAATTAGAAGCCTCCAGATGCACTTCTGCTGCGATTGGTGGAGGGGGAGCTGGGCGGAAACTTTTCCACCCACTTCCCCCTCCACCAATCCCAGCAGAAGTGCATCTCAAGGCTTCTAATCGGCGGCGCTGTGAGGAGTGAGCTTGGCGTTGCCCTGGCAACCAGGAAGTGTGGCGGAGAGACCAAAAGTGGCTGTCAGGCAGTGGGTAAAAATACCTTGGGGGCCCGAGTCACTCTGGACATCTGGGCCCCTTGGAATGACCGGGCCCCTTGCATGAGTGTGGGCTGTACCCCCCTGATGGCGGCCCTGCCTCTATATTTTTGCATTTGTTATCTAGAAAACCTATTGTAAAGGAAAAGTAGCAGGATTAACCAAGCATTTTTTGGGTCATTTTTCATAGTACACGTAACCGGAGGTGTGTCAGGGTTGTGTCATTTGCCCTCATACTTTGTGCCGAAATGTGTCCTTGAGAAAAATTGAGAGACACACACTTATATACTGTACCTACAATCACAAAATGTAAGTAATATGTACAGATCACTTTAACTTTTTGAAAGATGTTTTTGAATAAGGTTGGTGGTTGTCCATCCATCCATCTGTCTTACAAAGGTTTTACCATGCAGAACCTGTAGCTACTTAGAACAGTGTGTACTGCTCAGTTGGCCCTTTGGGTTTAGTATTTCTGTTTATAGAACAGGGCTCTTATTGTAAGTTGAGCTGAATCACAGACCTTAGGATGAGTACTTCATATTATGACATTACTTGAAGACATAATTTGTGCTTAATCCATGTGTCTCACTCCCGACACTTGTAGTGCAGATAAGAAACCTAGAAAAGCCTAGTTTACTTGTTCCATGTGTGCAGCCTTGACTCAAACGAAGTAGACAAAAGCCAGAATACAACACCTGCTTTTCTTCATGATCAGCTCCCAGGCTTATGGCGTTTTGTATTGTTAAGCATAAGACTTTATTTTCCATGTGTTGTCAGGCAGTAATCCTGACAGGCACCACATGCAGCTTCTTTTAGCGTGTATGTATGTTCCAAAAGGCTGGGGGACACAAAGTAAAATGTTATGTCACCTAAATCCAGTCAAGTGGCAGTAGATTTTGCCATACACACCTTTTGTGGTGCCTTGTCCAGGGTCTTTTACACGCTAGGCAGCAGCAGGGTGAGGGTATCTTAATTAATGATTTGATAAATGAGTATGTGTTAAGGCAAAACTTCATCCAAACCTGTTTATTTTGGGAATTATGGACCTCTATGGAACTCTAAATTTGAGAGGTCTCCCCTCATTCAGTGCCAAAGATTGGACTTCATGTAAAATCTTGTAAATGAGGACAAAAGCATCAATAAAAAAAAACACCTTTCTAGAAGTGGCGGCTGGTGAAGTTTTTGACGCCTCTAACTTCTCTTTAAGCCCCACTCCTTATAAAATCAACCCACTCTGTTCCCTTTATTCCACCCATAGCGTCAGGAGTATATAGCCCAGCATCACAGATTGGGTATACAGCCCAGAATCACAGATATGGTATATAGTTAAGCATCACAGATAGGGTATACAGCCCAGCATCACAGATAGGGTATATAGAGCACCCCCCGTGCCACGGGGCACACAGCACCCCAAACCTCCAGTGCGGGGGCTTTTGGCAATGACAGCACCCCCCTCTCAACTCCAGCGTGGGAATTATGGCACTTAACCACACTCCTGCTGCGGGGCTCGCGGCACTTACCCCACCCCCCTTCCGCAGTAGGTCCAGCACTTAGTGGCAGTGGCGGTGTGCTCTCCTCTCCTCCTCCCTGGTTCTGTGTGGAATGCTGTGGTGTGGTGTCAGCGGAGGCTCCAGCTCCAGCATGTCTCCTATTCCAAAGCGCTAGGCATGCAATAGGATCGCCTGGTGCTTTGGACAGTCGGGAAACAGACCTGCCTCCTGATTGGCGGGGAGGAACTGTAGTGTGACCATAGTGAAGATTTATTCGCTATGGTTACACAACAGGGTGGGATCGGGACGCAGTGCTCTGCGCCCCGAGCCCACCCTATTTCGAAGCCTATTAAAGCCTCTGGCTCTAATCAGGTGCTTCAAAATACACACCCCTGCCTATTCCCGCCATAGGAATTCATGCGCCCATCGTCCTGAAAGGGGCCGGGCACATGGATAGGGAGGGCGGCGCCCATGCACTCACAATGCACGGGCCTCCACTGCTTTCTAGTAGAGTGTGGTTGAGAGTGGAACCTCTCTGTTGCTTCTATGGAGTTAATTTATGATGGAGAACGGAAACTATATCCACTCTCTCTTACACTGTGCTTTGATATTAATACTTGGTCCATTCCATTCAAAAAAAACATAACCTTGCTCTCCTCTCTGATTTTTTCATTCAGTTTTTTTGGGATCCACTGGCTTCAGAGTCCCGAAGCCAGATGAGCACATGTGTGAAACATATCTCTATGTTTTATACACATGATTTTTTTCCTCCTGATTTCTTGCCCTGGTGTCGCAGGATGAGGAAATTAAGAGAAGGTTTTTCCATCAGGGACACATACAGTACTGAAGACCTGACAGAAGCTCTAACCCTTCTCCACTCTTTCCAAAACTAAAAAAAAAAAATATTTTGGTTGAATTTAGGCTTTATAAAAAAAAAAAATACAGTACTTTGTTACAGTTATTAGGTTATTCAGATACTTTAATGTGCAAATGCATTTTGTGAGAAAAAACTATTATATCCAAGTTAGCTACGTGCAAGGTTTTTAAGTATCTTCATTGGAGAGTTCTACCTGTTGCCATTTGAATTAAAACTCATCTATGGATTCCACTAAGTTCCTACTTCCCCATGCCACTTAATTTATTGATTGAATTTTTCTTGATAGTTTCAACAGAGTAGAGAAGTATTAGAAACCTTCCCAAGGTTTTTTTGCTGTGTCGTTGTTTAGATTCACCCACTCTGTTTGTCCTGGTGACCTTTGTCAACGAGACCTAAAGTGATGGGAAATCAAAATGTTACAGTTGTCACCAGATCGAGACGAAAGGTAAATCTTCCAGTGACAACTGTCTAAGTGGAGAATTCCTCTCACTTTGTACAGATGTTCTTGCACCTCTGGTTGCGTCTCTTGGATGGGAAGCGAAGGAAAATAAACTCTATGGGACACAGGCAGCAGCAAATAAAACTGACAGAGCTTTTAAACCTTCCCTACGTTATCCTAAACTTAAAACAACTTACAACACTTACAAGCCCTGACTGCTGAGTGGGAGGATCCTGCAACAGACAGCAGCGAGCTATTCCAAAGAACAGAAAATGAAATTTCTCAGAGAGCTCTGTTTAAAAACTCTCATACAAGAAAGCCATGTTTGCATTCTTTTAGAGCACCCTGGCTAGCAGCAGATTAGCCAGAAACTTAATTGTAATTTTTAACAAAAGCAGTGTCACCTTTTAAGGGGGAACTAACATTTTTAGTTTGTGTTCTTACATATATATATATAAGTGTGAATGGGGGATATTACTGCGCTAACCCAATGTGTGAGGAAGAATGAACAGCTGCTACATAAGAATGTGACGAAAATTCAATGTAAAAGATTGGTGAAAAATGTAGCGCTAAAAATATGAAACAATAAACATTGAACAATGTACCAAATGTTATGTGTAAATAATAAAAGCTTTGTGATAAAAATCTATCTCAAATATAATGAATATGAGACAAAGCATATATATAATGAGTAGAAACACAAGTTCATGGCCCAATGGGAGGAGGATGTCGTCTGTTCCCTTAAGAGACCAGAGCTAGTTCTCTGGGCCAGGTAGATCAATGACATCCTCCTCCTATAGAGTGGAGATCGGGGATCTCTTGATGCCCTTATGACTTCACTCAACCATAATGATAGGGGCATTTGTTTGAACTACGAGGTTAGCCTTACTACTATTCATTTCCTTTATCTTGAGATATCAGTTGTTGATCAACATCTGGAATTTAAAACGTATTTCAAGCCTATGGACCGGAATGGATACATTCTGGTTGATAGTTGTCACCATACACAATAGCTTAAATCGGTTCCACGCAGCCAATTCTTACGACTGCAGAGGAACTGTACAAGGACAGCCGATTTTTTTCTCTCAGTCCCAAATTCTGAAAAACAGATTTCTAGAAAAAGGCTACAGATCTATAGATTTTGAGATCAATAGGGTTTCCTTGATAGATAGGAACTCTTTGCTGACAGATTGTCCCAAGCCCATCCCAGATAATAAGTTCAGATGGTCTTTTTTCACCACTTATTCGGTCCAATCCAGACAGATTAAGGATATAATCAATAAACATTGGCGAATCCTTCAGAGTGATAGGTCCGGCCATTCCGAAACAGGCTGGTGTTATATCTAGAGGGGCACGGTCAATACAGGGACAAATGTGATTGACCCCCCAAAACCATTTAATTTTTTTAGCAACGTAAGGGCCAATATCCATGCCGTAAGTATAATGTGTGTCTCCACAATATCTGTGGGAGACGCAAAACGGACACATTCACTTAATTTGCCACACAAAGTACTTATCCCATGAAACATTTTACCACTTGTGCTACGAGATTCATTGTTTATCTATTGACTTGTCCTTGTAAGAAACAATTCGTGGGACATACTATTAGGACATTCTCAGTGCGGGTCAATGAACATTTGGCCAGCATTAGGAAGAGAAGAACTAACCATAGCGTCCCCCATCATTTAAAACATCACAATAAAAAACCTGTAGGAAGACAGTTTCAAATCACTGACAAGTTTGTACCACATTGGAGGGGGGAGTCCCACCTTTGCGGTGTCTCCCGCCTTGAAACATACTGGATACACAAGCTCAAGTCCTATTTGCCGTTCGGTATTAACGTTGAGTGGGACATAAATTCATTCATCAATCAAGCTTGAATGTTCATACTTCACTTACATTTCCAACCTATACTATTCTTTGTTGTATTTTTCTAATAAGTGGTAATTCATATTTTTATGACATTATATGCTTCTTTTTATGATCCCGAAGTTATTATGTTTTAGTCCTGCTTGTTAAATGAGGTGTGTTACTTTTGCCTTTTGGACTTGAGGCGCATTTTACACCACTTTTATGGTGTGAATGCGCTCTTGGCCATAAAAAGGTTTGGTTACATTGCCGTGGATTGCGTGACCGAAGTTATGCAGCTTATTGGCTGTGGAGTGAGATGTCTGCCCTGTGTTGTTACTTCCGGGTTGATGCCTCACGCTGAGTTACATTTCCATGAAACTATATTTGCGGTCATGTGACCTAGTGGTGATGAGATTATGTCTCCCATTCCAGTGAGGTTGTGACTGGTTGCCGTCAGTCACGTGACCAGCGTCACCCGTTTTCACGGGCTTTTCAAACGAGATGTTTGTCTCGTGTTGGCCGCCTAATTTCCGGGTTGACCTTACAGGTGCAGTCACGCTCCCATGACATCATTGTTTGGTGCCTGCTCTGTACATTGGTGCCTATACCGAGGCTTGGAGCTCATGCTGTCATGTGACCAGCCTTTCTCCAATCACTGGTCTCAGGAATTTGGGCGCGAGATTCATGTTGACCATACCTCTTCCGGGTTGATGCCGCATACTAGGTCCTTGCTGATTGATTTTTTAACTTATGTGTAATTTATAAATATGTGCAATGTGGGGGAGCCGATATATGCCCCAGTTGAAGTCCATTGAGACGAAAAGCATCAGACTTGGCTTTCTGCATTTGTATTCTTTAGGATGAATGTTGTTTTTTTCAGTAAAACCCACCTTTTTGACCTACACCATATGGAGGCATTTTTCTTTCTATATCCCCTCGCATGAGAGTTTTTGGATTTCCAGGCTGGCTGCTTAACATCTAAGTTCCAGCCTTATGCTTACCTGCATGACTCCCTGGATTGTTTTGGAAATCTGCTGATTGGGCTATCCTAGCTTGATTTACTCGTTGTCGCTGACACTCGAGTCCACTACTTCCGTTGAGAGTGCATACCCCTTATCTTGGGTGAAGGACACACTGTCCCTGATGCTCTACATACTTGCTAAGGACATTGTACCCCCACTTCTGAGCAACAACTTTTTTGTGGTGGACTCTATATATATATTTACCGTAGGATTGTTTCACCTTTGGGACTTTTTCACTTGTGTTTCTACTCATTATATATATGCTTTGTCTCAAATTCACTATATTTGAGATTGATTTTTATCACAAAGTAATCTTTTACACATAAGATTTGGTACATTGTTCAATGTGTATTGTTTCATATTTTTAGCGCTACATTTTTCATCAATTATATATATATATATATATATATATATATATATATATATATATGAATGTAATTTGCTTGAAGTGCATGGCCCCAGGCTGCCACCATGATGTGAAGCATCTGCATTAGGGATCACAGCATGGGACCATCTTGGAACTGAAAAGGTAAAATGAGAAACGCATTTTGCCTTGTGAATAAATTTTTTCTTTTCATGTTCTAACCTGCCCTGCAGACTTGAAAGGTAGAGCTGACTGGACTAATTTCACATGTAGGATCTTTTGCGTTTACGGTCATTTATTACATAGGTAGGTTTTGATAAGGTGCAGAGTAGTTCTAGACAGCCTTTTGCTGGTTTCTTGAAAGTACAAGTTTCAGCACGTCCTTATCAACCTACAGCTGAAGTGCTGCGTCATCTGAACTTGTCCAAGTCTGTCTTATTCAAAAATCCCAATATTGCAAATTCTTCAGCATTACAGAATTTTCTAATGCTAGAGTACTGTGACTGAGAAAGGAAATCTATAAAACGCAGCTGAATTTAACCTTGATACGTTCCTCTAAGAAAACCTAATTCCATCCAAGCATGTTTTTGAAAATGAGGTGCAATGGGCTAAACCTAGCCCTGTTATGAGTTCAGCAGAAGGGCAACACTCAGTCTCCTGGCAGTGTTCAATAGGTGTTATTGCATTCAACAAAAATTATTACAAGGGTTCTTAGATGTGTCCAAAATCCACAGCCTGAGGTGAGATCATTCCTTCACATGCTTGATATGTACAAAACGTTTCCTCTTGTCATAGTTTTCACCTAAAAATAACAACTTTTCTAAAGGTTTTAACAGTAAAGTTTGATGCTTGTGATGTGAGTAAAATGTATGACTGATAGGTCAGCAGCATTGAAATAAAGACATTCTAATAAAGGGTGGTCTGGCCAATATCACCGGCACTTGTAAATAGCAGATATATCTGTACAGAGACAGGGGAAGCAAATGATAGGACAATAATTACAGTTGACTGTAATTAAAGTGTATTCTCAATTCTCAGATTTCTTCCTACCTCTTTATTGCTATTCCCTCTCTCTAGAACCTAATTAAACCTCCATTAACCCCTTGATGCTGACCACGCACATATATTTGGCTGGTGGGCCTTAACGCTGAGTGGCTGCATATATGCAGCCCTGTTAAAACAATTTGTGGTGCTGAGAGTGACAGCCAATCACAGCGATCAACCGAATGTCCCTCTCCCGGCTTTTAGAATCCTTAAAGGTTGCCTCCTTAAAGGTTGGAAGGCAGGTTGGCGGGAAGGGGTTAATAGTCTCATGTTGTGGGGCATACTGCTCACATTCTTATATTTCTGAATGGTTAAGTACATTCAATTCTTCTATTTGACAGAGGTATATTCAGGTGCAATGAATGGAAGTCCTCCTGAATCTAAAGACAATTATTATAACTGCATATTTGTTTGTTAGCACATTTATGTGAGCAAATTGAGATATACTGTATTCACCTTGTGTGGGGCTCTGGTATTCCTTCGCTATTGGTATAAATTTACATATTTTTTTTCTGGCAAAACAATAAAAACGATTGAAATAAGAATTGTCCCCAGAACAGGAGGTAAGGGGAAAGCTTCCAGTTGGGACAGCTATTCTGGGGTCAACTTTCTAAGATGGAAAGTCTCATTACTTTGGAAGATATCTTCTAACTTCCCATTGTGTATCTTTGAAAGGAGGTAAATGAAAATTTCCCCAATGGTACACAAACAAAAATAGTATTTCAGAGGTGTTAACACCTTAACATCTTTAGCCAAAACTAAAAAAAAATTTGTATGTTGTTAATATGAACCTGTACTTTGGCCAGCTAAGGCAAAGCAACAGATTTACTTAACTGCTACCCTTTTCAGCTCCACAAATGTACCTTCCTATTGCTCCCATACTACTATGTTTGGCTGCCAGGAGTGAAGAGATGTTAACACCTGCGTGTTCGGGGGTTTGCATGACCAATCACCAAGCTGCAGCTCTGTCATATGGAAGAAAAGAGGTTGGGTTACATGCTCCCCATATCCAGAAGTATTTTCTTTTTTTGCTGTCAACAGTAAGGTGGTGGGTGAGTGAAGGGAAAGGAAGGTAAATGACTGTTAAGTGTAATTGAGTGTCAGGCACAGGTCACAGTGTTAAGTGTGCAGTAGCACTATAGCAGTGGCCCAGAATGTTTTACTTTAACATTTAGGCCCCTTTCACACTGGGGTGGTGAGGGCGTCGGCGGTAAAACAGCGCTATTTTTAGCGCTGTTTTACCGTCATATTTGCGGCGGTATTTGGCCGCTAGCGGTGCGGTTTTAACCCCCGCTGGCGGCCGAAAAAGGGTTAAAACCGCTCGCATAGTGTGGCTATAGCCGCGGTATTGCCGTGGTATAGCCGCGCTGCCACATTGATTTCAATGGGCAGGAGCAGTTTAGGAGCTGTGAATACACCGCTCCTTCACCGCTCCAAAGATGCGGCTTGCAGGAGTATTTTTCGTCTCCTGCCAGCGCACTGCATCAGTGTGAAAGCCCTCGGGCTTTCACACTGAACAAACAGTAGAGGCTGTTTTGGGTCGTTTTTGCAGGCGGTATTTTTAGCGCAATAACACCTGCAAACCGCCCCAGTGTGAAAGGGCTCTTATAGTGTCTCTCCAGACAAAATTTATAAACTGTATCATGCAAAATTGCTATTAAATGTCAATTCAAAAATGCTCATCTTTTCCACGCTAAGTTACTATGCAGAACCAGTTGATCCTGCCGTCTCTCTTATTCTGACATGATTTCCTTATCTGGATCGAATGTTGAGCCGCTCATTACATATACAGAAATGCTGTGGACATCAGAGCTCTCCTTCCCTTGTGCATGTGCCATGACTGTTTACTGAGTTCTGGCACCACTCACTCCCCTACTCTACATTGCCTTTCAACAATGAACTAGAGAACTGAAAAAAACCCAGAGGAAGTGAATGTCAGACAGTGATGTCACATCAGTTTTGATGTCACTCCTCTTTGATAACTCCTCCCACAGCATTTAGAGCAAAGGCCTGCTGTGAAGTTTAGAGGTCAGAATTAAACGTAAAAGATGATATTTTCATGCAGATGAGTAAAACATTTAAACAGCGTCGAGTAAAAACTCAATGTCATAGATACCATTTGGGAAAATGATTTTATACCTGGCCTTTTCTTCCACTTTAATTGGATGCATTTGGGCTGGATCCAGGCAGCTGTTTAAAGTCCAGCCTACCGAAATCCAGCATTTCAGCCATGCATGCACAGTGATAAATTGAATCTTACACTGCAGTCTTACCTCAGGAATCCTAACAGGGTCTCAAAAAAGTGGACCCAGCTCTTTCTAATTGCAGTGGCCATGACCATCCAAAGAGTGGTGCCTTACAGCAAAGGAATAAGGTAATCTACATTATAAATCCATCACGAAAACTGTACCCCCCAATAATTCCCCCCCAGGATGAAGGAAGTTGGGGGTTGGGCAGCCACCTTACTGGCTTTAATGCAATGGCAAAATATCTGTTTTGAGTGGACTGCCCTTTTTAGGGGATAATTTGGTGTACTTCCTTTAAGTGAAATCTAAATTAGAGATTTAATTTTGTATTAATTAATGTGTGTATGGCACTTTTTTTGTTGGGGGGGTGGGGGTACCTAGTTTTCACCGGCTTCACCACTTCCAGCCAGAAGTTTGGTCCCCCTCCATCCGCCACAACCTTCTGGTCCCAGAAGACTGCAGGACCACTCACATAACGCAGTGCAAGGCTTCACTACTGGCTTCCCTTAGTTAGGATGCCAGCACCTGGACCCGAGGCCGATTGAAGAAGTAGCTTGGGTGAACACAGAGCTTGATTCTGGGGCAGGTAAGTGTCCTACTGTTTGTCCCATCTTGCAGGAATAAAGGACTTCTATTGAATGGTATCAGCAGTGTGCGACCACTTTTCACTTTCTCTCAGGTAAGTGTCCTTATATTAAAAGTCAGCAGCTACACTATTTGTAGCTGCTGACTTTTAATTTTTTTGGGAGGCAACTGGAGCTCCTCTTTAAGAAACACTGCTTCTTCAGGAGTTTGGCGTTTTTCCTTTAAAAGCAGATCAGTGTTATCCTATGTGTCCTTACACATTAGGACCTATATTTTAAGCTCAGCGTTTAGAGGCAGGAAAAAAAACCTTCTGGATTGCGTTTTTGAGAGAAGTTTTCTGGCAGAAAAAAACACTAAACACTTCTAAATGTGCCTAAACACTTGTACAAAAAGACTATATAAGCGTTTTTTTTTCTGCCAAGGGAACTGGTATTTTTTTAAGCCCAGTGTGCATGGACCCTTATGTGGGGTACAAACTATGAGAAAATAAGACAAACAGTTGTGCGATTTTCCACGAAGGTGCATATCATGATGTAATCGTCAATAATATTAGCTTGTATGAAAATTCCCGAACGACAAAGGCAAACCTTCAGTCTTTGCCTCTGATCATGTGTGTGTTTTCCCTGTTTGATTATTTTCCTACGATTACTGTACACATTAAACGTTGTGGTCACGTACGATAAAAATTTTCTAGCTTGCACCTTCGTTTCTTTTTTCCATTCTGAACAGTTGGAATCGGCTTTCAAAACCACTAGACCAACGATCAGATAATCAAACAATCATTCCTTCTCGAAAATTCTTCTTCCAATTTTCCTATAGTTTGTACCCAGCTTTACACTATAAAAATGTTTATAGAGATTGGCAAAAAAAACATACAACACATTGCAAAGCAAACCCTGCAGAAGACAGTAGTGTACAACATCTGTATTTGAACTGTGGATCTTAAAGTGGTACTAAACTTTTTTTAAATTTATATTTACAGGTAAGCCAATAATAAGGCTTACCTGTAGGTACAGTAAATAGTAAATATCACCTATGTGTGCAACTGTTTAGGAGATTTAGCAGCGCCTATGATGACACCGCTGCATGCACACTGCTCTCTCTATGGTGTGCCGCTCTAGAGAGAGCCATGCTGCGGCCGTGACTGACGCGCACGTGTGTGGGAGTGACGTTAGCGCCGCTCCCCCAGTCAAAGGGCAACTGCCCACGAACCCGGAAGGAAGACCAGATGGAGATGGAAGTTCTGTCAGCGGTGACAGCATGCCGCTGGAGGGCTTCGTTTTCAGGTAAGTCTTTTATAATGTGCTAGTATGCGATGCATACTAGCACATTATGACAATCATTTGCAGGGAGATGATTTTATTTATTTTTAAATTTTTTTTAATTTTTTGCAGTTTACTACGACTTTAAATGTCCATGTATATAGGCCAATTTACACTGAATTGCTGAACTAAAGATCACCCAAATAAATAAATCAGTTTTACCAATTGCATTGACTTGTGATCCTAACATTTATTGTTTTTTTTTTTTTATAATTATGTAATGTTATGTTACATATAATTATGTAAAAAGATGCCTCTACATTTATTCTATGAGATCCTACACTTAGTGAGGTGTAATTCAATATTCCCTGTAAAATAAAGTTTAAACTTTTTGCCTGTCTCATAATATGGGGAGTTTTATTTCCCATGATCCTATGGGGTGAGCCAAGTTTCCAATGGGGGAAGGGTCTGCTCCTGTCATAATACAGAAAGCGTTCCTATGGCTAAAGAAGAGCTCTGATGACCTCCTAGTTGTGCTTTCTCTTCCAGAGGTTAAACTAAGGTCACCCAGAAGGGTAAAACATGTACTGTTTTGCACTACCGACCAACTATGTTCCTTTATTCAGAAGTGGAAGTGCTCAGGAGACAAGCCATGCTACTATGTATGCTGATCGCCATGACATAAAAGTGGTGGAGCATTGATATCACCGACTCGTCAGGGAAATGAATTTAAGAAAGGCAAATCCATTTTGCACTACAAGTGCAAAGTGCACTTGAAATTGCACTGAAAGTGCAGTCGCTGTAAATCTAAGGGTTAGATCTGAAATGAGGGGAAGCTCTGCTGATTTTATTATCCAATCATGTGCAAGCTAAAATACTGTTTTTTATTTTCCTTTCATGTCCCCCTCGGATCTACAGCGACTGCACTTCCAAGTGCACTTTCAGTGCAATTTCAAGCGCACTTTGCATTTGTAGTGCAAAGTGGATTTGCCTTTAGTAAATAACCCCCATACTTTTACTTTTGAAATGATATTTGCCGCTGTCACATAAATACATTTTTTTTTATTTTATTTTTTTTTCACATAATTCTTTACAGTATCTTTCAGCATATATCACTCAGATGAGATGCAGAACGTTGATTTTCATATAAATAAGAATATATTTATAGATAGTGTCTCCCGTTCTTCATTTTAGCCTTTACACACCAGCAAAAACTGCAGGGACTCCAGTTTACATGATTTGTTTAGTAAATTGTACACAGTGCAGTGCATTGCAGTGTATTCTCTTTTATAATGAAGACTAACCTTGGGGAAATGGTAAGTACAGGCTTCACCTGCCAGTCTGCGCAACAAGATCACTATAGCAACTTCCCATAAATCAGGTAAATGGCCTCTTTTGTAAGTTGGTTAATAGGCACAACATGCTTCTTTAGAAAACCCAACCATTCTTTCAATGGACTTTGATTGAAAGTAAGTCTTTTCTACAGACACATTCACATTCACATCTAGTAGCAGCTTGTATGGCTGTCCAATGTCTAATTTATTGCCATTTAAAGATCAGGGAGAGAAAATATGGTCCCTGGAACAAAGTTTACATTCAAAGGCATTAAAGGGAAGCCTCAAAGGGTGCCCATTTTGTTCCGAACTCGGAGGCTTAACCTGTAGCTCTAATGATTTTAAATGTTGTTTTTTTTTCTCTTGCTCTTGTTTAGCTATCACTATTCTTCTTTTTCAAATTAAATTTAACTGCATTGTGATTCATAATCCTTTAGCTATTTTGGAGAGCATATCACATTTCAGAGAAATGCCTTCCAGGCCACTTATCGGAGGGAGAATATTGTAGAATGGCTCAGAAAAGTAGTAGAGCCTTTTGAAGTCCGCTTTTACCAAACGGCTGGTCACAGTTGTTTGCTTGAAAACCAGGACATAGCAAAACAAGATACCCGGCAGAAGACATGTAGGTGTCATTTCTTAAGGTTAGCCTCAGTCTCTTAAGAATATGGGGTATTGTTTGAAGTGGAAACCTTGGGAGTCTGAAAAGCTTCTAACAGTAGCTCTAAGGCAGACACGTCTCTATATACTTAATGTGATTTTTTTTTTTTTTTTTACTTTTCATCCTGTGAACTAAATCTTCTTTTAGGATTAATGAGCACTTCTGGCAGTTGTGAAAAAAAAATACTGCCAAGAGTCACACATGCACTTACATATTGCACTTTGAAGACGAGAAGTGTTAAAATACTGGACAAAAAAAAAAAGCATGTTCGTGTTTTTTCTTACTGGACTTGATGTGCCATTGAAACAGCAATGCTAATGAAAAACACATTGGAATTCATTTTATCTTAAAGGGAAGAATTAGTCTATTATTACAGGTACTTATATAGCGCCATCAATTTACAGAGTGCTTAACATATTTATTATACATTTACATCAGTCCCTGCCCTCAAGGAGCTTACAATCTAAGGTCCCTAACTTACATTCACATACTAGGGCCAATTTAGACAGGATCCAATTAACATACCAGCGTGTCTTTGGACTGTGGAAGGAAACCGAAGTACCCAGAGGGAGCCCATGCAGGTACAGGGAGGATATGCAAAACAACAAAAAAGTGTGGCGCTGAACAATGTCCCATACAACTGTAAATAAGCAATAAAAAGGATCAATTATATCTGCTTTAAACAAGTAGTCCTCATATGGACATTAAAGATGCGTAGTCTATATGGCAATATGTTATCAACAGAATATTGAAGACATCTTGACTAAAAATCCGCTCACTACCACCAAGAGTTGAAGAGGCTTACCAGATGAGGTGGACCCAATGGAGCATACGCCGGATTGGGTCGGACAAGGCTTAGGTGGTAAGTGGCTGGGTATACTCCGAGAAGAATGTGGTCTCGCGGGTTTGCTATATTCCTCCAGATAATACCAGGAACTTGAGAACTGTGCGCAATCTCCCGGATGAAGGAGGTCATGTGGATCTCTTTTTAATCCACTCCTGTCAAGTCATGTGATCCTGCAGCTCCGGCTCTTATTCATCAGTGAGCGGCTACTACAAGGAGAGGATAGAGCGTGGCCATGGTTGACGTCAAGGCTTCCAGAATTCACAGCCGTTGTGGAGTGCTCTCTTACAGGAATTGTAACTCACTCTATCCAAAACTGCCAGGTGTAGTTATCTTGGTTTGATGTTGGAGTCAATTGAGTTCACCCAAAGTCTGGAATTGCTGAACTTCTCTCTTCTGTCGCTAGGCGGCTGGGTACCTAAAGGTGGATTTGACCTGTAATCTGTGGTAACATATTCAAAAGACTCTACAGGGAACACAAGATATAGTGCATAGGGGGGAGAGGTACAGGGAGGATATGCAAACTCGGGGGTGTCATGGTTGGGATTCGAACTGAGGACCCTAGTGCTGCCATTTGGATGTGCTAACCACTTAGCTACTGTGCTACTTTACTTTACTATCTTTATAACATGAGTATGCTTAAAAGAGAAGTGTGGGTATTATTTTTTTTTCAAGAATCATACTGACCTAGGTGGATGCAGCATCGGTCCGATGCTGCATTTGTCCCTCGCCATCTCTAAAACTAAGAACTGAGCGATCAAACACTGCTGATCACTCCGCTGTCAGAGCTTCGTGAGCAGAAACCTGGTGATTGTCAGTCACTGCTGTCTGCTCTGCCCCCCCGGGCTCACTGGAGCGCTGAGTTGTAGAGGGGGTGGGAGCGGCTGGCACAGGCTCTCAGCAGCTCGCTGAGAGCCTGAGCCAGGTGCCGGTCCAGCATTGTGTGTGGATCCAGACCATATTGTCACAATCTTTCCACAGCCCGGACCGGCTCTGTGACATGCACTTCTGTGATTCACAGAAGTACAGCCAAAAGAGCTTTGCTGTACTTCTGTTTTAAAGGAAATGTTTGGTCACAGGATAAACATTTATTATATAACATCAATCACTGTAATAGTAATACAAACAATAGTTATTTTTGATAATCCAATGTAAGCTTACCTGAAAAATCTTCATTCATGTTGTGAGTGATGCCTGTCTGCTGGCTATTTCTTTTCACAACTTTCTGGATTCTCTGCAGGCTTTGCAGCTTCTGCTCTGCTGTTTACTTTCCATGTATAAGGACTACATATCCCATGATACCTTGCTGCCTGCAAGCAGTGATTATGTACTGACCCTGCCTCCTGGAAGTCCTCCTCTCAGCACCTCTGTAGTTCAGAAGGCAGGCTCTGTGACACAGCAGTGCCCACCCACATGGCATAGTGAATACGTTTCACAGAATTCAATTAAGTAAATGTGTGAGTATTGTCACAAAGTAAATTTGTAAACTTTGTTTAGGTTAATAGAAGTAGGCTAGAAAAAAAATGTGTACAAAAACAAAAATAGAATAGGGCTTCATGCACACAGGAGCAGCAGCGTTTTGGCAGAAAAAAAGTGTTAAAGTATAACTAAAGGAAAAACTTTTTTTTTTATTTTGGATGGAGTGGAGAGGGATTAGAACACCTGTCAGTGTTTGTTGCTGTATGTGCTATCTGTCTGTTTACCATTATCATTGAAAGTGAAAGTAAAAGAAAGTTTTGGGTTGTCCCCAGAAAAATAATAGAGGGGAAATCTTCCAATAGAGACACTAGTTCTGGTGACCTGGGGGTTCTCAAGGAGTTCCATTAATTTGCAGGAATTTCCTCTTACTAACTGCTTGGCTGTGGGACAGGAAGTGAAGAGAAATCTCCACAATGGGACACAGATAGCGAAAAAAAATGTGACAGGGGTTATAACCCTCCCTTGCTCTTTCCAAAATAAAAAAAAGGTTTGCCCATAGTTCTACTTTAAATGCGCCTAGTGTTTACACGCATTTACAAGTGTCAAGCGATTTGTCTACCAAAACTCTGCTGCTCCTGGACGCACTGACAGTAGGTCTTTTACCTGCCTCTAAAAGTCCCTGCCACTAAAGGCCTCTGTGTGCATGGAGGCTAACATGCAGAGGAGTTTAGAGGCAGGGGAAAAAGGGGTCAGGTCACTAAGAGTTAAATAACGGCAAATAAAATGCGGTAAAATAAAGCATGCGGTAAATCACTTGTGAAAGTTTAATTCACTAAGAGTTTAGCGTTCAATAACGAATTTGGTATTTTTTTTTGCTTGTTTGGTAACTACCGTATTTTCTCATACGGTAATTTATCGCATGTGTCGGTAGTTAAGGGTTGTTTACCGCTTGCCGACCAGCTGTCGTCATTTTACTGTGGCAGGTCGGCACGATCCCGCAAACCGTCGTAGCTATACGCCAGCTTGCGGGATTGGGATAGCAGGCGCGCGCGCGCCGCTGGAGGCACACGCGCCCGCTGCACTGCTGGGGTGCCAATGCTCGTGGCTGATGGTCGCGATGACCGCCGACCACGAGCAATCGCGAGCACGAGGGACAGAACATTCAAGTGTGTGTGTATACACACAAATCCCTATTCTGTTCTGAGAGGAGTGACAGATCATGTGTTCCTATTAGCTAGGAACCACGATCCATCACTTCCTCTAGTCAATCCCCTCCCCCTTCAGTTAGAATCACCTCCCAGGGAACACAGTTAACCCCTTGATCGTCCCCTAGTGGTAACCCCTTCACTGCCAGTGACATTTTTACAATAATCGATGCATTTTTTAGCACTGATCGCTGTATAAATGCCAATGGTCCCAAAAATGTGCCAAAATTGTCCGATGTGTCCGCCATAATGTCGCAATCACGATAAAAATTGCAGATCGCCACCATTACTAGTAAAAAAAATAATAATAATAAAAATGCTATAAATCTATCCCCTATTTTGTAGACGCTATAACTTTTGCACAAACCAATCAATATACGCTTATTGTGATTTTTTTACCAAAAATATGTAGAAGAATACATATTAGCTTTTTTTAAAAAAAAATATGGGGATATTTATTATAGAAAATAGTACAAAATATTGGGGGTTATTTATGAAAGGCCAATCCACTTTGCACTGCAAGTGCACTTGAAAGTGCACGTGGAAGTGCAGTCGCTCCAAATCTAAGGGGTAGATCTGAAATGAGTAAAAGCTCTGCTGATTTTATCATACAATTGTGTGCAAGCTAAAATGCTGTTTTTTATCTTCCTTGCATGTCCTCCTCGGATCTACAGCGACTTTACTTTCAAGTGCACTTACAGTGCAAAGTGGATTTTCCTTTAGTAAATAACATCCATTGTGTTTTTTTCAAAATTCACGCTCTTTTTTTGTTTATAGCGCAAAAAATAAAAACCGCAGAGGCGATCAAATACCACCAAAAGAAAGCTCTATTTGTGGGAAAAAAGGACGTCAATTTTGTTTGGGTGCAACATCACAAAACAATTGTCAGTTAAAACGACGCAGTGCCTGGTTATTGAGCAGCCAAATCTTCCGTTAAAGGAGTTGTAAAGGCAGAAGGTTTTTTTATCTTAAAGTGAATGTAAATCCAAAAAATGTTTTTAATTAAGACTCATATCTGTTACAGCAGAGGATGTAATTTCATCTGTGCCCAGTCTTGACACGCAGAGTTAATCCAGCTCTGAGCAATCCTCTTATCTTTCTTCAGTAAGATAAAAACAGACACACAGAGAAATAGGTGTCTATTCTTCCCCCTTGCTGTGAGTGACAGGTGATTTCCTTATCTCATGTACAAGATTGAGAGAGGCATTATGTGTACTTCACATCCCCCTCCTTTATTCTCTAGCTCTCCCAGGATTGGCTGATCCACACCTCAGCATGATTGGGCATGCTGAAGTCATGTGGTGACTTTCCTGGGTTTTGACTGGATGTTAGTGATCATGGGGCATAATCCATGAGACCAGCAGAAGTTCAGTGTAAGAAATAATTATGCCTGGCCAAGGGGAGTGTAGAGGTGCCCACAGAATATTGCAGGGCTCCAAATAGCTAAAGGGGAGATATTTGACAGGTAAGGATACATGCAGGAGGCATATATATCCTTATAGATAAGCACTATGAAAGTAATTTAGAAATAATGAGAGTGGGTTTACATCCACTTTAATGGATTCTATGCATTAAGAATAAAAACTTTTGTGTGTAGCAGCCACCCCAGCAACCTCCTAATTACTTACCTGAGCCCCATCTCTCTCCAGCGATGTCCACAAATGTCTAAGCCATCCGGGACACTCCTTCTGATTGGCTGAGACACAGCAGCGGTGCCATTGGCGGGGCTCCGTGTCTGAATGGACACACAGAACTGTGACTCAGCTCCAGTGCCCCTATAGGAAGCTGCTGACTGTGGGGGCACTCGATAGGAGGAAAGGGCCAGGAGCAGCAAAGAGGGATCCGAGAAGAGGAGGATCCGGGCTGCTCTGTGTAAAACCAACTGCACAGAGGAGGTAAGTATAAGACGTTTATTATTACCCTGTTTCGTTTGTGAATTGGACTTAAAGGGGTTGTAAACCTTCGTGTTTTAAAAAAAAACAAAACACCTGCCAGTGTTCGGCCCCCCAGCCCCCCCCCGCTTTACTTACCTGAGCCCTGGAACTTGACCCGGCGGGGACACGCTGCCTCTCTGCCTGGAGTTCTCGGCTCTTGACTGGATAGATTGATAGCAGCGCAGCCATTGGCTACCTCTGCTGTCAATCAAATCCAATGACGCGGGCACCGGGGGGGCGGGGCACAGTCATACTTTCGGTGACTATGGACGCTGAATGCTGGACTCGGGAGTGCGCCCGCAAGGTAACCCCCTCGGGAGAGCTCATCTCCTAGGGGGTTATCTGATGTGGGGTGGAGCCGCGAGAGGCACCGGGGGACCCCAGTAGACGAGGTTCGAGGCCACTCTGTGCAAAATGAGCTGCACAGTGGAGGTAAGTATGATATGTTTAAAAAAAATGTTTTAAAAAAAATGAACCCTTACAATCACTTTAACAGATTACCGTACAATTTTTTGAGATATTTACCACCAAATATTTTTTTTTTCGTTTACCGCAAAATCGTTATTTTTTTTTTTTTCGAATGAATTGCACTTTATTTACTGCATACGATCATTTTTGCAAATGAGTAACATGATACCCTTACCGCATGGGGTAAGCTTAGTAAATTGACCCCAATATGCCAGACACAACTAGAAGCAGCTGTAAAAAAATCCAGTGTGCATGAGGCCTAAAACTTTAAGCAATTTGTATTTAAAGAAGACTCTTTCACTTTACCTAGTCAAGGCAAAGTGACAGTGGGGTTATTTACTAAAGCTGGAGAGTGCAAAATCAAGCTCCCTTCTGCATAGAAACCAATCAGCTCTTACCTCAGCTGATTCAATTAAAGCGGAGTTCCACACAAAAATGGAACTTCCGCTTTTCGGAACCCTCCCCCCCTCCGGTGCCACATTTGGCATCTTTCAGGGGGGTGCAGATACCTGTATAATACAGGTATTTGCACCCACTTCCGGGCATAGACTCCTGCGGGGGGGGGGGGGGGGGGTCTACGCCATTTCCTGTCCCCACCGCTGTCTGCTGAGAGACACACAGGTCGCCGAGACAGCAGGGACCATTCGGATTGCCCAGTGCGACTCGTGCGTGCGCAGAAGGGAACCAGGAAGTGAACCAGCAAGGCTTCACTTCCTGATTCCCTTACTGAACATGGGGGGACGGTTCGGCCTCGGGTGCCGACATCGCGGGCGCCCTGGACAGGTAGGTGTCCTTTATTTTATTATTATAAAAAAAAAACATTTTGGCAGACCTCCGCTTTAAGCTTTGGCAACAAAACCTGAAAGGTGATTGGTTTCAATGCAGAAGTGAGCTTGATTTTGCACTCTCCAGCTTTAGTAAATAAACCTCAGTGTTTGGTGACTTGTCCACCCCCAAGGCCAGTTATGCTCACCATTCTATGATACCTCACTGACTGCCTGCTGCAGGAGCCCACCCAGACTAAGCTCTGGTGTCTTATTGCATTGAAGCTTACCAAGGTTGATTACATCTTTACCCCTACTACAGTATTCATGCCTAATCGTTTGCCATGGGTCTAATGATTTAGGCCTGGGCACAGTCACAAAGTGGAAGTTCACCCAATTAGAACGATGGTGGAAAGGCTCAGATGGAGTGAGAGGCAATGCAGATGGGTAAGTATAAGGCCTTGTGCACGCAGGATGCTTTGGTCATCTGTCCTGAACGCCTCTTGCCAACAGCATTTGGGCAGAAAAAACGCTTGTAAACACATGTAATGTGTTTAGGCATGTCATGCGCTTGGGCATTATTCATTTAATTGGCCAGAATAATAATTTGCCATTTTGAAATTAATTAATGCTCAGGTGCTAAACTTGCCTAGCGCTAATGCGCTCACAGTTTTTTTAGTTTTTCTGCCTCTAAATACCCCTGCCTCTAAACGCCTATGTGTGTATGGACACATACTGTGAGATCTACTCAAACTGGTGCACTCAGAATCTAGTATGGTAGCCAATCAGCTTCCACTTCAGCTCGTTCAATTAAGCTTTGACAATAAAACCTGGAAACTGATTGGTTTCTATGCACCAGATTTTGCACACTCCGGTTTTAGTAAAGAACCCCCACAGGGGTATTTAGAAGCAGAAAAAAAAACACCAGATGCCCTAAGAACAGTGTTAAAAATGTCCAGTATTGCATGAGGCCTAAATTGGCCGGTGGACTGCTAAAGGCCTTCACTTTGCTATCATTGGTCAAAATGATCAGAGTGACTGTGTCTCTTTATAATACTTCTAGTGCTTTATTTTCCCCCTTCTTTTCAGTATTTCTATGCGGACACTTGCTGAAAGCAAAACACATGCAGAACATGTCCTTTAATAAAGATAGGTAATTGTTAAGTGCATTAACCCACAGCAACTGCTCATGCACAGCAGAATGAATCCTAATTGCTTACTGCGGGTTACTGTATTTAAAGTAGACTTGTCATAAGCCTGAGCAATTTAAACTTAGCATGCAATGAAAAAATGCATAAACTCCATTTCTGCAAACTTAAACCTTGGACCTATTTCTCTGGAAATAGTGATGAGTTTGACGTGTGGTTTTCACTGAAGGTAACCACTGCTAATGCATTTTTTTCCAACATAAGCTCAGTTTGAATTGCAAGGCTTTACGACAGATTTTCTAAAAAATATGTGTTCTATATTGAGTAGGGGCCGCATGTGACTTTTCCTATTGATTTTAGTCTCAGTAGTTCTTTAGCAGGGACCCTGACTGCGTTTCCTGATATACATATATCCAAAACAGCGACAATCTTCAAATCTATGCCTAAAATACAGTCGCGAGCAAATTGAAAATTTACTGTATATACCTGTCAAAATCACATTAAAGCTGAACGTCAGGAAAAGAGCTAAAGACACAGATGAGATCCATATTGTATATTAGAGCTGTTTTATCTGCTAAGGGATCTATCCATTTCTGAGAATTACACAGATTTTCTCCTGTAGTTCTGTAAGATGTACAGGTCTCCTCCCCACCTGCAGTAAAAGGAGAAGCAGCACACTGATCCCTCTGCTCTCTCTCCTCATATTAACATACTGCTTGCACTGTAGCTGATTGGTTTCTTGTGCTGCTTTTCTGTCCCCCAGTTTAAGGTCTGCTGTACAGGGACTGCAAGAGGCTGATATCAAGTAAAATGCAGGTACTGCTTGTATTTAAAAAAAATACATTTACCCTGGGTTCACACTAGTGCGATGTGGGAACCAGCGCGATTACAGCGCTGGTTCCTGCATCGCTCCTCTCCCGCAGGCAGTTCACACTGCCTTGTGCGAACCGCTACGGGTGTCATTAACTTTGATACCCCCAGTTTAGCTCACAGATCGCAGTGCGAACTGTGAACTCGCACAGGAATTGTATCGCATAGGTGAGAACACCCATGCGATCCGATTCTACTGCGGGGAAAAACAAGTCCCTGCACTATTTTCTGTGCGAATCCAATAGATCACATGTGATCGGCACCTGCAGTGCGGGTGCAAATCACAGGCGATCTCTGAGATCGTAGCAGCGGTGTATTTTTTAAATACAGAACTGCATTCATTCTTCTCTATCTGCCCAGAGTTCAGGCAGCTTTAACCACCTTCCGCCCGCTATATAGTAAAATGACGGACGCAAGGTGGCTCTCTCGTTCTGACGTTATATGACGTCGTCCCACTGTCGCTGCGCTTGTGTGGTGGTGCGCTACACAAGCGGTGTGGCGGTGCGCTGTGTCCCTGGGACACTTGACATCACCGATTTTGGTAAAGAGCCAATGGCGAGGCTCTTTACCCATGTGATCAGCTGTGTCCAATCACAGCTGATCTCATGTAAACAAGGAAATGCCAGTTACCAGCTTTCCTCTCCTCACACTGACAGCATGTGAGGCGAGCCGATCAGCGGCATTTCCTCACAGAGGAGATCTGCACCGATAATCAGGGCACTGATCATCAGTGCCCTGATTATCAGTGCAGCCCCAACAGTGCCCAGCAGTAATGCCAGTCAGTGCCCAGCAATGATGCCTTTCAGTGACCATCAGTGCCTGTTCATCAGTGCTGCCTATCAGTACCCATCAGAGCCACCTATAAGTGCCCATCAGTGCCACCTATCAGTGCCGCCTATCAGTGCTGTCTATGAGTGCCCATCAGTGCTGCATATTAGTGCCTCCTCATCAGTGCTCATCAGTACAGCCTCATCAGTACAGCCTAACAGTGCCCATCAGTGCAGCCTCATGAGCGCACATGAAGGATAAATATTACTTATTTACAAAATTTTATAACAGAAACAAAGAAAAACCTTTTTTTTCAAAATGTTTAGTCTTTTTTGTTTTTTTAACAAAAACTAAATAAAAATGTTGTTTGGGTACACTGTTGCATGACCGCGCAATTGTCATTCAAAATGTGACAGCGCTGAAAGCTGAAAACTGGCCTGGGCAGTAAGGGAGTGAAAGTATCCAGTATAGAATTGGTTAAAGGTGTAGTGTGGCTCAAGCTTTTTTGACTCTGCTTCTCCTGTGGATCACAAGAGTGCAGTTCATTTTGCATTGATGTGAACCTTTTTCAGCTGACAGCCCGCTGTCAGCTTGTGTCACTCAACCTGTCCAGGCTGGGGAAAAACCCCCGACTTTACATTCTGGATCAACCCAGATGACTGGACTGGTAGCTGGCTTAGCCTCTCAGCTGTGCCACTGGGAGACTGAGCCAGCTGCTCTCTCCCCAGCCCAGTGCTGCAGTGAGTGCTGGAGGGGCAGAGCATCGAACCTGTGACTGACAGTCACCACTCTCTGCTCAGAGTGGAGGCAAGAACTCTACGATCAGCCTTTGATTGCTCAGTTCTCAATGCAGAGACGGGGGGGGGGGGGGGGACAGATCCAGCATCGATGCTGCATCCACCTAGCTGAGTAGAAGGTTTTTTTTTTCCAGTACTTGAGGTAGGGCTGGGGAAAAAATCTATCTAAATCTTGAATCGTGTTGAGAGGTCAAATCGATTCAAAATTTAAGCAAATCGATTTTTTTAGATTTTTTTTTTTCCACCGCGCCAGTCCTGAGGAGCTGCGGGCAGGAGTTTTTAGGTGAGGCCGTGGCTTCTGCCTAGTCCGTCTAAAAACTCCTGCCCGCTGCTCCTCAGGACAGGCGCGGTGTCCAAAAAAAAAAAAAAACTTGATTTGAATTGTGAATTGAGTTTTTTTAAAGAAAATCACAGTTTTATTTTTTTTAGAAAATCGCCCAGCCCTAACTTGAGGATAGTAGCAGCATACTGTGCCTTCCAGCTTCCTGAAATAAAAAGGGGACACTTTTTAAGCCCCTTGCACACAGGGCCGCCCAGCTGTTGTGCATCATTCCCTGCAGGTCTTATGTTTTCCGGACCCGTCTCTGACAGGGCCCTTTATGCCAGTACCACTCAATATAGCGTTCAGCCCTGTCCAGCTGCAGCCTACCATAGACTTTGACAGGCTTCCTGTGGTGGGGCTGGACACTGCACTAAAAAGGTGTGCAAGGGGTCTTAATTCTAGGTTTATAGGCAAAGAACATACTCCTGCTATCGCACCTGTGAAAAATGATTATGCAGACAATGACTGGTTAAACCCACAAGTGCTTTTTTCACCAACAATTTTTATAACTGCTTTTGAAGATAACAAATGCAATTAGATGTTGGATGAAATGTTTACTGTACTATAGGACTTCTGGAAGTCAAAGTGGTCTTAAACCCTTTAAATGGATACATCCTACAGAACTCCTTTAACGGATCCTCATTTCTTATGGCCCGTACACACGATCCGAATATTGTACGATAGATCGTACGACCGTTTTCGCTTAATAGTCGCAAGTAGATATTGAATAGGTAGATAAAGGCACGAAAATTCTCGTACAACAGAAAAAAAACTCCGAAATGACGCCATGTGTTGTAATGTATTTGTATTGTATTTTCGGACGACAACTATACTGACTAAACGAAAATCGTACGAGGAAAATTTTCGTGCATGTCCGATCTAATAATATCGGATGAACTGTCATGATTGGATGTCGAAAGTAATGTACACACAATTCGAAAATCGTACGATTCTTCCTTGGACGACCGTTTTCGTACGATATTCGGATCGTGTGTACGGGCCATTATTCACTGCTGCTGGGTCCAGGTTTACAGCATTGCTTCCTCAAAATTATCTGGGCAGGGGCGCACACGCCTTGTGCAGACATTCAAGGAGGAGAGGTAAATTGCTTTCTGGGACTATGTGTTGCTGTGGATATACGCTTCCTGCTGTGTATTGCCAGCTGGGAGTGCACACCCAACGATGTCACTGGGAGACCCTGCAATGGGATGGTAACACCAGAAGACAGGAACCAGGAAAGAAGAAATTTATAGATGAGGACTTCCCAGCAACCACAGGCTTGAGAATATAGCAGATACTGTATGCGAGCATGGTAAGTGCTGGTGCCTAGCGCACTATGGGGGTTATTTACGAAAGGCAAATCCACTTTGCACTGAAAGTTCACTTGGAACTGCAGTCGCTCTAAATCTAAGGGGTAGATCTGAAATGAGGGGAAGCTTTGCTGATTTTATCATCCAATCATGTCCCCCTCGGATCTACAGCGACTTTACTTTCAAGTGCACTGAGAGTGCAAAGTGGATTCTCCTTTAGTAAATAACCCCCTATGTGTTTTTTTGTTGTTTATTTTTATATTTAGGAATTATTAACACTTAAATTGTTGCTTTTTTAAGATGTCTGCATGTCAGACCAAAGGAAAGACAATTAAGGAGGAGAGAAAAAGACAGATGAGTTTGGTTTCAAATGAGGGAAAATAGTTAAATAATGAAAAATAAACCAACCTTTTAGACAGCTGTAAGATAATGTATGAAAACATCAGATTACAGTAAAAAAAATGACTGGACTAGTTGGAAGCTTACGTATGTTCATCATTAGACGCATACGTCTTAAAGCAGGGTTGTCAAACTCAATATAATTGCAGGCCGCATCAGTGTTCCTCAAGAGCCAGTTGTATGTGCAAGACTCTATAAATGTACAGTACGCGTTATCATAATAAATAATTGCCTCTGCATTCAATTATTACTGGTTTTAGTAATGACTTAAGACTTAAGCTATGAAGCTCTTTGCGTCACTTCCGGTTTTAATCTTCCTTCCTTCCGTCCCAGCTTCCTAGCTGTACCCTTCCTGTCTGGAAGCTGTCACAGTTATGGGATTGTACACCCCATTAACACCCATCATATCATAAGAACATACCTAACATAAAATGAACACACAACAAGGATTGTGGAAAAGCTTAGGCTGTGGCCCCTTTATTGGGTTTAAAACAATTTTAGTTATGAAATTAACTTTAACCTTTAATACCAAATAGAATTACTGTTAATCATTGACAGACCAACATGCTTAGTCACTAAGACTCAAGCAGCAATATCTTATACCAACCAAAAAACAGTTTACCAACCACTGTCCACCCACAAAGTGGGCGATATTACCCAAAAAGATGGACCTTTAATATCAAACAGAACTGTTGGTAACCAATAAAAGACCAACATGCTTAGTCATTAAGACTCAAGCAGCAATATCTTATACCAATCAAGTAAAAGTGTACCAACTGTCCACCCACAAAGTGGGTGACATTACCCACATAAAGAGGGACTGCGACAAGGGTAAATGACAAAGGGGAGGGAGGGTGGGAGAGCAGGTCAAAAGATTCCAGAAGGAATCCAGAGGTGAGTCCAGCTGACAGACCTGAGGTAAATGCTGACTCAGGTGACAGGAGAGGATATAAGTAAAAGGTTATACTCATTGGCTAGATGTTTCCCGCCAAAGGATTTGTCACCAATCCAGTGCTCAGCAGCTGAGTTAAATCTTCCTAGCAACAGCAGGCAGCTTGTCACCTAAAACACAAAACAGAAAGAACCAGCAAATCAGCTATAGAGAGACATGGACTTAACAATCATCATAGCCCTCTATTAAGAGTAAAATTTATTTATTAAACAAATGGGTGTCAGGGGGGACAATGCCATGGGGCCACTTCTCTATTTTATTCTTTCATGGTCCTGACATGGGATTGTACACCCCATTAACACCCATCATACCATAAGAACATATCTAAAATATAAAATGAACACACGACAAGGATTGTGGAAAAGCTTAGGCCGCGACCCCTTTATTGAGTTTAAAACAATTTTAATCATGAAATGAACTTTAACCTTTAATACCAAACAGAATCGCTGTTAACCATTAACAGACTAACATGCTTAGTCACTAAGACTCAGGCAGCCATATCTTATACCAACCAAATAACAGTTTACCAACCACTATCCACCCAAAATGTGGGCGACATTACCCAAAAGCCAGGTTACCAACCTGGCCCCACCCCACCACTGCGGCCTAAACAATCGCTCTTTACAATCCAGCATTGAAAATGCCCTTACCAATGACTGAGAAAATGTACCAAAAACATACCTCCCAAATTTCTGAAATTATAAAGAGGGACACCCTTTTGCACAGTAAGTAGCAAAGGACATGTGCCTGGTTACAGGACCTCAAGGATCTAATATGCAGAAAATGATTGGCTAAACAACACATGCTTTTTTCTTACCTCTACTTTTCCTTTATAATGGTTTTTCAAAATAACAAATGCAGTAATATAGAGGCTGGATAAAAAGTTTAGTGCAGCATAACACTTTTGGCAGTAAAATAGTACATTTTGTATAGAGATGTACATATCAGACAAAATCGAGGGACAACTGAAGCTGCATGAGGGACAGAGGGATTTGGTCCCAAAGGAGGAACAATTGGGCACTATGCCAAATGCTGCTAGACCTCTGATGAAAATCTCCAGATCACAATAGAGAAAAATGAAGTCACTAATAATGAGTATACAGTAAATCAGCATATCAATCAATCAATTTTATGGTAACTGTACCATGAACTGAAGACCAGGCCTAGAAAACTACTTATTCCAAATACATACCCCATATACCCTGCAAGAGAACTGGAATTCTAACAGAAGAGAAATAAAATCCTCCGCACCAGAAAAAATATGAATGTCAACTATTCATACTATTAATTTTATTTTTTATTTTTTTTCTATTGTTATAAAAGGTGGGGACATGCGTAATAAATGCAAAGAGCAGGAAGGACATAAATAGTGCTCCCATCTACGTCCTGATGCATTCCCTATGTAGCAGCTGCATATTCTTTACCATCAACATCTTTTAGGGACAAATTTAAATCATGATTCTGATAAAGGAGAGCCATTCACATGCGACGAAAAGAAAAGAAAGGAATGCCTTGTGAATAGTTGAAATTGCTGAATCAGCTTTATTGGGCAGTGGGAATGGCCCAAGGCATTAAATGATAACCGCCAATCCTTGTCTTGCTAATCCAATTCTGCAAACACTTTTGTCCAGCAAGTTAACAACTTACCTCAACTAACCAGACTGAACTGATTGGGAAAGCAGTTCTAAGGTGTTTTATATGCAGAAGAACAGATTGATTCCATAGCAGTAGCGAAATTACTTGACATGTTGAATGCAATTTGTGACCCAATAGCAGCATATAAACACTGCTTCTAAAATCCTTTTCAGAACTCCTTACCAAAAGCGAGAATTATATGCAAAGTCATTGGGAGTTATTTACGAAAAGCAAATCCACTTTGTGCTACAAGTCCAAACTACAAGTGCAAAGTGCACTTGAAATTGCACTGAAAGTGCACTTGGAAGCACAGTCATTGTAGATCTGAAGGGAAGATCTGAAATGAGGGGAAGCTCTGTTGATTTTATCATCCAATCATGTGCAAGCTAAAATGCTGGTTTTTATTATCCTTGCATGCCCCCCTCGGATCTATAGCGACTGCACTTCCAAGTGCACTTTCAGTGCATTTTCAAGTGCACTTTGCACTTGTAGTTTGCACTTGTAGTGCAAAGTGGATTTGCCTTTCGTAAATAACCCCCCATTGTGTCTTAAACTCCTACTAACAGTTTTGATGAAAGAGTGTGGAAACAACCACTTTGATACATGTCATGTAAAGGCCAAAAGAGTTCTGCAGAGTCCTCAAAGGAGAAGCAACCAGTGGTATAGATAATGCAGGTTGTTTCAGCAAGGGAACGGAATATTATATCGGATATAACTGCAAGCAAAAAACTGGTTTTAAGGAAATTGTAGGCCTTTGTTTAATGCTAACCGATGACCGGTGTCCTGAAACACTGGAAACAAGGCAAACAAAGCATCTGCTATTAAATGTTTTGCTACCCTGATAAATGTCTTACTTTAAGCTAAATATTAAATGAAGACCAGGAAGAACCATATATCTTAGACAGTTAATTGCATAAAAAGGCTATTCTAACATTCATCAATAAGAGGCTCAAGTTAACAATATTCTTAGAGATACCATGTAAATACAATATTCTGGTCAAAACGCTGAACACTATTTGCCAGACCGGAAATTACTACATTTAACAGATTCTGTTGCATCTGTAGACAACTGGAAAATGCTCATCTACCACATAGAGCTAATATTTTAAGTTGAAATAAATTTGTACCAAAAGCAGTAGATACTCTTACCTTCTAACAAAACCAACATGCCAATAAGGGAATTTAAGGCCTGAGATGAGAAGCACCCAGTCCACTATTAAAATTCTGCTTATAGGCATAATGCCTGATACAAACACCAAAAAAGCCCAAGAACAACTGAATCACATAAACAGTATACTAGTTTTTGATAAGGTGGTTCTGAAAAGATATAGTGTCTTTGTAGGAGTCTAAAACTCCATCCTGACGAACTCTATACCAACACCAGGAAATAAATGTGGAGCAAGGCAGAACTGTGATTCAGCAGCCAAAGAGACATGATACCATCAAACTGGAAGACCAGGGGATCACTTTCCCCATGCTCACTGGACTTCCTACCAGGCAACAGTGTTTTCCAAAGCAGATTTCTGCAGCACTGTTGCAGAAATGCATTGTGATCTAGTAAAAGAAAATTAGAGCCCTGTACTGAATTGAGAGGAAGAGGAGCATTGGAGGATGCAGATCTCTGTGGCTGTGCCTCAGAGGGAATCATGTACAGTGCCTTGCAAAAGTATTCACCCCCTTGGCATTTTTCGTGTTTTGTTGTCTCACAACCTGGAATTAACATGGATTAAGGATTTGCATCATTTAATTTACAGAACATACCCACAACTTTGAAGATGTTTTTTTTATTATTATTGTGAAGCAAACAACAAATAGGGCAAAATAACAGAAAAAGTCAATGTGCATAACTATTCATCCCCCTAAAGTCAATACTTTGTAGAGCCAACTTTTGCTGGTATCACAGCTCCAAGTCGCTTTGGATAAGTCTCTATGAGCTTGCCACATCTTACCACTGGGATTTTTGCCCATTCCTCCTTGCAAAACTGCTCCAGCCCCTTCAAGTTGGATGGTTTGCGCTTGTGAACAGCAATCTTTAAGTCTGACCACAGATTTTCTATTGGATTGAGATCTGGGCTTTGACTAGGCCATTCCAACACATTTACATGTTTCCTCTTAAACCACTCAAGTGTTGCTTTAGCAGTGTATTTGGGGTCATTGTCCTGCTGGAAAGTGAACCTCCATCCTAGCCTCAAATCACACACAGTCGTACAGGTTTTGCTCAAGAATATCCCTGTATTTCCCAGTTTCCCAGTCCCGACTGCTGAAAAACATCTCCACAGCATGATGCTGCCACCACCATGTTTCACTGTGGGGATGGTGTTCTTTGGGTGATGTGATGTGTTGGGTTTGCACCAGACATAGCGTTTTCTTTGATGGCCAGAAAGTTCTATTTTAGTCTCATCAGACCAGAGCACCTTCATCCATATATTTTGGGAGTCTCCCACACGCCTTTTTGCAAACTCAAAACATGCCATTTTGTTTTTTGCTGAAAGTAATGGCTTTCTTCTGGCCACTCTGCCATAAAGCCAAACTCTATGGAGCGTACGGCTTATTGTTGTCCTATGTACAGATACTCCAGTCTCTGCTGTGGAACTCTGCAGCTCCTCCAGGCCTTTTACAGTAAAAGTTGACGTTTGGAAGAGCCATACTGAATGGAATATCATATTTTTTTCTCTTCGGCTCCAAATACCAAACTACAAAAGGCCAGCACAGATTATAATATTTCAAAGGCTGCTCTTTACCTGCAGTTTTTCTTGTTGTATTGGGTAAATCTTGCTTTTAGTGTAGTGCTTTCTAGAACGTGTTTGATGTTTAAATGTCACCTCCGTTTATGGCCATCACAGTGACAAGGTCCTTTCTATTTTCTACATACACCAGGAATAAAGTTTAATAGAATCCAAAATACAACCCTTCTATGCTGTTTGCAATCTTCAGTCACTTTTCTGCACTTTTTAGCACATTGTCTTCATGCTCACAACATTTTAATCCTAATGTGCCGCATTTCTCTCACCTCGTTCTTGCATTACGAGTCTCCTTTGCTTCAAGCTGTGATTTCTGTTCTTTTGTACTTGGTTTTATCTTGTCGCTTTCCATTTATATATTCACTTCTATGTTTAGTGTGCAGGGTTTGATAATAAAGTTACAATAGTTTGTGTTACAGAATAACACCATTGATGGAAAATGTATTATATTGTATCTAGAGTGATATGTTTTATGCTAAGCCCTCCAGTTGCTTACTGTGCTGTTTGTTATGCTCATGAGCTTTTATTGTCACTGTGACTGATTACAGGCAAGTAGAGCTGCACAATTAATCGCTAAGAATCGAAATCGTGATTCTACTCCCCTCCCGATCTTAACCACCTCAATACAGGGCACTTACGCCCCCTTCCCGCCCAAGCCATTTTTCTGGACACAGATTGGTGGCAATTGTGGGCCCTGGTTGGCACTGATTGCTGGCAGTGGTGGGCAATCATTGCTGGCACTGGTGGGCACTTAATTGTAATCAGGACACTGATGACCAGTGCCCTGGTTACATAGCTAGCTGTCCCCTATGAGGAGATGCCGCTGATCGGCTCTCTTCTCCTCACACTCTGTCAGTGTGAGATGAGGAGCACCGATTACCGGCATCTCCGTGTCTATATGTGACCGGCTGTGAATGGACACAGCCAATCACATGGTTAAAGACTAAACCTTTTCCTGACACTTGCTCCTTACAAGTTAGAATCTGTATTTTTTACTAGACAATTACTTAGAACCCCCAAATATTATTTATATTTTTTAGCAGAGTCCCTAGAGAATAAAATGGCGGTTGTTGCAATATTTTATGTCACACTGTATTTACGCAACGGTCTTTCAAACTCAATTTTTGGGGAAAAAATACACTTTAATGAATTAAAGAAAAAGAAATAGTAAAGTTAGCCCTATTTTTTTGTATAATGTGAAAGATGATGTTACGCCGCGAGAATGGTGAGAGAATCTTGATCTTTATTCTAAGCAAAAAAATTGTGATTCTCATTTTAGCCTCCCCTCTCATTGGCCAGAATCGTGCAGCTCTAAAGGCAAGTACAAGTACCGATACCTTTGCGGTGCGATTGGAGCCCATACAAAATGAATAGGCTCAAATCGCACCGCAGATAATCGCATGCGTTTTGAACAGTTATACGTTTCCATACCTGGAAGCCTGTGCCTGAGCCTCCATCCTGGGGTCAAAGCTTCAGCTTTCTGTGTTATGATAACCTTGGAGCACACAGGAGAATGGGGAACTCTGTGATTTCAAAACATCCCCTTTAAAGTATTTACTGAGATCTTCAATCCAACAAAAGGTGGAAAAGGTGGAATATATATATATATATATCATAAAAACTGCAATAATAAATAAAAAGTATATTGGACCTCGCTGATGCATCAATTACTATAGTTTGATAGGTTCATACTCACAACCATGTCACAGGCCTTATTAATAAAAGAAACATTCCCCCTTTCAATACACCGGGAAAACTGTTGTGTAATTTGTATTTAGGAAAATACCACCATGTGGAGGAGTAACATTAAAGGAAAGTTAAATCACCTTTAATATTGTTTACAATTATGCCAGCAATAAATGGTAATGGGCTGTTATTTATAAAGCTATGTTATTTAAGGCTACAATAACAAATTGTCATAAAATAATTATGTGCAGTTTAATATGAAGCTAAACCATATTTTGCTAAATTTTTGCTTTGTGCCAGCAACCTTTTTTCAGAACAGAGATGTCTAACATTAGCATTAAACATAAGTTAAAACACTGGATTCCGATCTCCTGCAGAGCTGGAGGTCATATCCTTAACCAAAGCAGCATGCAGCATCCTCCCCACACAGGTCATGTTATTCTATGTCACAACAACACTAAATAGGGGTGAATTATGCTTATCGGTGGCTTACTGGGCACATGAGGTCACCTATCGTCATTCATCCGCCAAATATTTACCAAATGCTGTGATCTTGTTTCTGCTTTGAGAATGTTCTAGCATGGCTTCTATGCTCAGTGTATGCGTTTGATGGTGTGCGTGTATTTCAAAAACAGTTCTGGTTGGAAAGGAAAATCTTTTTTCAAGTTGTTATAGGGGCCAGTTTATATTAGTTTTTTTTGTTTTATTCCTGCACAGACATAATGTGGTTCCATCAGTGTCACCCTTCCTATATAGTTTGTGCCAAATCTTTTCTTCTGTATCCAGTGTTTTATTCTCTTTTATCTCATTCCTGCATACTGAAATTTTGTGTGGTTAAAGTGGATGTTCATCCTCCCCAACAACTTTCTCTTAATCCACTCCAACCTCCCTCCTCTCACATTAGCAGATATATATATATTTTTTTTTTAAATATCTTTTTTAGGGGGAACACATCCCCACATATCCTGGTTCTTTTGCCTAGGTGACATATTAATCTCCCTGCAACCTCCTGGGACACCTACGCCAATCATCAAGGAGGCCTCAGGGTACTCTACTGCACATGCACCGTGCCCCATCATGCCCCATCAGGACCACCTGCCTCTTCCTGGTTTTTCACAGCTGGATCCATGATGATACACTGCAGCGCATGTACGTCATCATAGGGATGGCTGCACGAATATGGAAAAAACAGGATGTGCCCTGATAATGTAATGAGGAGATGGAACCACAGGACAAGTGTGTAGCAGGGGAGTGGCAGATCCCTACAGAACACTGGTGGATTGCTGGGCTTGTGAGTATGTTTTTTTGTGCAGAACCCAGCTAAAGAGGTAAGGATGGGGGGGGTCATGAGAGGGAAATGAAATTCCTCCTTAAAGAGGAGCTCCAGTCTCCCCCCAAAAATTCAAAGTCAGCAGCTACAAATACTTAATATAAGGACACTTATCTGACCCTTAATCCAGTGTTGTCCTCATCCGAGCTGATTCTTCAATCGGCTTCGGATCCAGGTGCTGGCATCTTGACTAAGGGAAACCTGCAGTGAAGCCTTCATAAACAGCTTCAAACTGCACATGCACGCACTTTGTTGCGCACTGTGATTGGTCCCATGGTCTTCTACTAGACCTGGGATGTGTCCCAGAAGCCTGCCGGGAAGGAGGGGGGGCTGAACTTCCACTCAGATTGCCTTGGAAATCCGGCTGGAAGTGGGGAAGTGTGTACTTGTCAGAATCAGGTGTGCCCCCCCCCCCCTCCAAAAAAAAGTGAAAAATGTAAAGGAGGAGGAGGAAAAGCAGAACTTCCCCTTTTGAGTGAAGTTCCCCTTTAAGTTCTTCTTCTATTTGTCAACCATATTAGAAACGTATGATTTTTTCAACAATTCCCTAACAGACACCTATTTAGTGCTGTAATCTCACACCCAATTTTAGACTGATTTGAAGTTTCCGCCCATGTGTAGGGAATGATGAGATGAGAAGGGGAGGCAAACCTAAGTGTAGTATTAAAGACACGTTTATTGCACAAAGGTATTGCACTTACAGGAATGAAAATAGTTTGAGCATGTCTGTTGTCATAAAGATAGTCCTCGAGGGGTGCCTGCTGTCTGATTTTCACTCCTGGGGTCCAGATGTCTGTAGGATGTAAGGCTGGGATGCTGGAGACGCTGGAAGCATCCAGGAAGTCCAGGGAATCCAAGCTGTCTGGTGCGGACTTCACTCCACTGGTGGAGAACTGAGGTCCACGATCGAGGTCCATCCATCCGGTGAGGTCATTTCCTCCTGTGCAGTCCACACCAGACAGCTTGGATTCCCTGGACTTCCTGGATTCTTCCAGCGTCCCAGCCTTACATCCTACAGACATCTGGACCCCAGCAGTGAAAATCGGACAGCAGGCACCCCTCGAGGTCTATCTTTATGACAACAGACATGCTCAAACTCTTTTCATTCCTGTAAGTGCAATACGTTTGTGCAATAAATGTGTCTTTAATATTACTTGTAGGTGTGCCTCCCCTTTCTTCTCATTTGTTCATACAGAGATTTAGGATACACTCTGGGGATGGCTGCTACCTGAACTATTATCTATTGACCCTTAGTTGTTATGGACAACATATACCCTATAAAAAGGACTACCATTTTTACCCACTGCAAATATATCATTGTTATGCGCTGGTTTGTTTTTACTTTTTAATAGGGAATGATGAGAGTTTACTATATAAAGTATTTGCAGGTAATTGCACATAGCACAGTTTATATGTAATATTAGCAATTTTTCATTTCAGCAATTTTCAAGGACATAGGTTTGCTGTGTTACTAAACCCAGGACACTGCATTCACTATATCTGGTCTCCCACAGAACACAGAACATGGAAGTGCAATTATTTTAGTAACTATAAACTGCTAAATACCTTTTCTCATCAGCATTATATAGCTAAGATTATATATGATTATATATGCTAAGATTGTAGGAGGAGTTATCATTCTACTCTGACTGTCTTATGAGGCTGCATGACCCCTGACCCTCTGTCTGGACAATGCTGATTGGCGCTGTGCTGATCACATGCAACCTGACAAGAAAAAGAACTCTCTAGCAATACATACCTGTCAGGGCTGGGCTCTCACCAGCTCCCTTCTCTGTGCTCAGGCTGCTCAGCTGTCGGATAATTGTCAGTACTCATCGTTCCACAGTGGTTTACCTGGTGATCATTTCCTGCTTGTCAGTCCCGCCTACAGCCAGCCCCTTCTGGCTATTTAAACTGCCTTGTTCGTTCCTTTCATGCCTTCGCCTGATCAACATATCTGGAAATTCTCTGCTATGTTCCTGTGAAAGACTTTGCCCAGCTGACGTCCCTTATGGTTCCTGCCCTGTTTTTCTGCCTCCGACTATGCTGATCTCTGGTTTCCTGATTACTGGCTTGTTTGACTATCCCTTTTGGCTTCCGATCTCTGGCTTATGTTTTGACTACGTTTACTGATCTGTACCATTTTTACTACTACATTTAAATGTGTGATTTTTACTACATTTTCTGTCGCAGCCTGATTCATGGTCTCTGATAACACCAAACTGAGCATGTGCAGAGTGCCCCCAAGGCTCTCTTCTATCAGAAGATGAATTGGGGACTGTGGAAGAAGGGGAGGATCAGAGAAGGCAGGATCAATCAGTCTTTTTGCACAATGTGGAGGATTAATCCCTTAGGTTCCACAGTCAGTATAACAAGCATGCTTTACTGCATATATAGACTGATTTTACTGTTGTGGGTTTAGTAACACTTTATCATTGTCCTGTAGCGGGAAACAACTTTTATTACACCCTGTGACATCAAGCTTGTACAGTTCTTGCAGGGGCATCTACTGGAAAGCCAATTCCTTACAGTGTTCAGGGAGGCTCTTAGGGGTCAAGGCACTAGCTGCATTTTGCTGGGAAAGAAATCAATGTATGCATGTGGAGAGGGACAGGGAGGGGTAGGGATAGAGTTCTGTAGACCAGGAGGTAGGGCTGACAACGATGGATGGGATTTCTGTGTAGCAAAACAAACAAAGACTTGGGGGGCACACCCTAAAAATGCATTACATTTAAGATGGTGCAGCTATAAGACCATACAAAGAGAACAAAAGATTACAGCACACTAGAGCTGCACGATTCTGGCTAAAATGAGAATCAAGATTTTTTTGCTTAGAAGATAGATCACAATTCTCTCACGATTCTCCCGGCGTAACATCATCTTTCACATTAAAACTAAAAAAAATTGGGCTAACTTTACTGTTTCTTTTTATTTATTAAAGTGTATTTTTTCCCAAAAAATTGCGTTTGAAAGACCGCTGGGCAAATACAGTGTGACATAAAATATTGCAGCAATTGACATTTTATTCCCTAGGGTCTCTAATATATATATATATATATATATATATATATATATATATATATATATATATATATATAATGTTTGAGGAGTCCAAGTAATTTTCTAGCAAAAAATATTGATTTTACCTTAAGAAAAAAGTGTCAGAAAAAGATTTAGACTTTAAGTGGGTAAACTTCCTGCATTTACACATTGTTTAAAAACTTGGCAGACTGCCTGGATTTTTTTCTTTACACACAGAAGTTTCCCTTTGATCTAAGAAGGAAGTTAATTACAATGTTTCATTTTAAAAACTTGGCAGACTGCCCGAATGTTTTCTTTTGACAGCTGAGTGAGCAGATAAGTCTCTCCACTTGTAATATGAAAGAATCGACAAACTCTGCAATAGGGATCGTCAGAGGGGTTGAATCGAGATCACAATTTTTTAACGATTAATTGTGCAGCTCTACAACACACACATACAAAAATGACATTTAAATCCTGCAAGGCTATTTAAAGCACCTAAACATATTCAGCAAATAAGAAAAAATATGGGAATTTGGTCACACCATGTAGTAAGCCCACTACTGCGTCGAAGTACCCCATTATCAGTGGGTCCTACATAGGGCTGAAACAACTAATCGATTGATCGACAACTAATCGATTATGAAATTAATCGATTACTATTTTCATAATCGATTAATCGGCCAGTAACATAATGGGGTTAAAAATAATAAAATTAGCCCTTTATAGTACAAAAAAGAGCAAATCGCTACTGTAAATATTACTTTCACAGTTCTACAGTAAAAAAAATGTACCCCTTGCAGTAGCGATTATTTGCTTTTTTTGTACTATAAAGGGCTCATTTAAGTTTTTTTTAACCCCATTATGTTACTAAACGTCTTAGACCTGGTTCACATCTTTGTGTTTTTTGGTGCTTTTTGGAGAAACGGACTACAGTTCATTTAACATGGTTTTCCATGGGACACGTTCACATCTATGCTTTTTTCAGCCGCTGCGTATTTGGAAAGGGTCAAGGACTTTTTTTTTTTTTACGCAAAATAGTGCTTTTTTGGTTCAATATACTTCAAGGGAGAAGCTGCAGAAAAGCATGTAATGCGTTTTTGCAGCAATTTGTATTTTTTAATCTGCCCAACAACAAATTAGCCAAAAAACTGTATTTCTCCTCTAATAGTGTTTATACAGTACATCTCTTCTGTCTGTTATTCTCAGAGTGGATTCAAAATTTTGCTCCCTAACCATATAATTGGTTGTTTATATTTACCACTGCATAGAGATATTTAAGAATAAATTGCTTTTTTTTAAAAAAAACCAAAAAACCTTACATATTAACTAAATTATACACCACACTTTTTTTTTAAGGTTATTAACCGATTAATCGATTAATCCAAACAATAATCGACCAACTAATCGATTATGAAAATAATCGTTAGTTGCAGCCCTAGTCCTACACCACTCATAGAATGAAAGATACTGCTTCTTAACCATGGGAGAAATATACTCCTCTTTATGGGAGAACTAAAAGGACGCCTCCTTTAACACAGGTGGACACTAAGGGTATTGGCGGGGGATGGGGTGCTCCAGCACAAGGGATCTGGTTAGGACCCATACAATAGACAAACAAAGACTTAGGGGGCACACCTTAAAAATGCATTACATTAAAGATCGTGTGATTTCAGAACTATTTTTGTAATCAATGGAAAATTGTAAAATTTAAAAAAATATGCCACAATGATGTGAATTTGTTAAGGGACGAGATTGAACTGTTAAGTTGAAATCACTTTTCCCATATAATTATCTCGCTGATGTGGCAAAAAAAAAAAAAATGCATTACATTAAAGATGGTGCAGCTATAAGACCATAAAAACAGAAAAAACAGAACAAAAGATTACAGCGCACACGTACAAAAATTACATTTAAATCCTGCAAGGCTATTTAAAAACACCTGAACATATTCAGCATATAAGCAAAAACATGGGGGTTTGGCACTGTTTTGTCAGCTCAAAAAGAGTGTTGGAAGCACACTGGATTGCTGGAAGAAGAAAGGTATTTTTATGTACTTGCAGAGCTTTAAATTGATAAAACTTGGGAATATGTCCATACACTTTATAGATGCTATATTTTATTTTATTTTGCCCATACATAACACTTTAAAATGAGCTGCATTGCAAATATTAGCGTGCTGAGAAAAAGGCACCGCAGGTTGCTGTACTGTTTGTTGTACATCCTTTGGATACCAAGAAAAAAAAACTTCTCTGTTGTATTTTTACATCGTATTTAAATCAGACATTGTTCTTTAGATATTCTTTGACTTCATGATCCTCAAATTCCAAAGTCAGCAGCAGGTCTTGTGTATCTTCTTGGCATAGCAAAAAATACCATACGTTTCCTTTCCCTTTCATTAGTTCCTGAGTGACTTTAAAAAACAATCCCACTTGAGACTCAATGAGAGCAGGACCATCCAAACAGTCTATCTTTCAAGTGGAGTGCACTTATGTTCTCCCGTGTTTAATAATATTTACGAATGTTAAACACTTTGAGAGTGCTGCATGAGTTGTCAGGTTTTGGACGCTCTATTCATTTTCCGCTCTTTGCGAAACGCCTGTGAAAAAAGTGGATTTGTTGACACTGTAACCGCATGGGAAAAAAAAGAAGACGTTGAACGTGGAGGGATCAAGCGTCCTCTTGCAGTGTTTTGAACAAAGAAGTTTAAAATGTTTAGATTGGCTACTCTCACGCACAATTAATTGTTATCAGAACCCGTAGGAGAACAAAGAAGGAAAAGTCATAATTGCTTAGCAGGAAATGCAAAGCTTAGTTTAGAGAACAGAAGTGTGAGGGCATTGGATTTCATTGACTTGGTCTCTGTGGAAGGCAGTCTGCCCCACAGGAAGGCCTTGCATTCCTGTCCTCTCGGTGAACCTGCCTGAAAGGAATACAGGAGTTATTGGGTAATCAAGGCTTGTCAGCACCTTGGTTATGCAGCATGGTTCAATCCGATAATGTGAATGGAACCTGTAATTGCACTGATGAAAAGCACACCCGTTTCAAAGGGGCCATGAATGATTTTTTTGTTCATTTTCTGTTTACATGTGATGTGTTATTGATGTCATTACCTTGTAATACAGCTGCTTGTTTCATGGAGGGACTCAGAATTATTCATTATTTAAAAAAAAAAAAAAAAAAAAAAGAAGAAGAAAAAAAAATTCAGCCTGTTACATGAAGAAAATTGCATTCGAATGCTGCAACTGAAACATATTGATTTTCTGGCACCAGACTTTTTAGATTAAAAATGCCAATACTAAATCCTTTCATGACCTATAGTTCATATGAAGTTCACTTGTCATTTACTATTATTCCGTAAAAAAAGGGGAAAAAATAGATTCTTTAATGAAAACATATAGGGATCCCCTCTACTTATTCAATTTGCATGCTAGGATAAACTGTCTTCAGTGAGAGGTGTGTGCAGATGTGGGCTCGAAGATACTCAAAGAAAAAGAAAACCCTGGTTAATTGTTTCCTTAACAAATTTAACTCCCAAAGCACCTATTAATGAAGCTGACAGTATCATTAAGCTTCATTCAATGTATATAATTGCACATAAGCAAATAACATGGAGACCATTTTCTTTTAATCAGAGAATTCACTGTGCTGGGCAATTGAAGCCAAGAAGGATTCTTCATAGATTACATCAGGAGTCTCAGCAGGTTCTCTGTGCTTAAAGGTACCTCCAGTCAAACATGAAAACTTGCCATTTAAATAGACACAAGGGACACAGTCTATCTGCATTGTACCTTTAATTTAAGGTTACCATCAATTCTCAAGGATGGGATCGCAGCCCTTTATTTTTTCATTAACTTTATTAAACACTGAGTGCCTCTAAGGACATTCTCCTGCCAGATATGACATTCCTCCAAAGTGTATAGGGTAGTTTATAGAAATATTTTTTGGGGTTCTTTTTATACACACATTTGTAGTCCATATGACAATAACAGAGTTACATAGGTAAAAAATAAATCTAGTTCCAACAATAGAAAAATAAAATAGATATAAATAGTACATTTCCGTATACAGAATCTTCCAGAGGAAGGCAAAAAAGACCCTTATAAAGGATGATCCAATTTGCTGCAGCAAAGGAAAAATAAATTCCTTCCTAATCCACAAAAAGCAATTAGATAGTTTCTCGATCAAAAATCTCTGGTGTTATTACCTATGATAATATCCAGTTATATTTTGTTCATTTAGGAATGCATCCAGCTCTTTTTTTAAAACAATCTGCTGAGCTGGACATTTTACATTTTCAAAGCTCTTACTGTGAAGATGCCTTTCAAAATGTGTGGAGTTTAAATCTCTTTTCTTCCAGATGTAAACAGTGTCCCATTGTCCTTTGTAGTGGCTTTAAAGTGAATAACTCTACACCAATTTCACCATATGTACCACCTATATGTTTATAAATGGTGATCATACCCCTTCTCAATCGTCTCCTCTCAGGAGAGAATAAATTCAGTTTGGCTAGTGTTTTTTCACAGTTGAAGTCCTCCATTCCTACCAGCTTGGTTGCCTTCTCCAGTTCCCCAATATTCTTTTTTGTGAACAGGTACCCAAAACTGAACTACATATTTCAGAAGAGGTCTTACTAAGGATTTGTACTGGAGAAAAATGATCTCTCTCTCTCTCTCTCTCTGCAGTCTGTATCTCTTTTAATACAAGAAAGTATTAAGCTTTCTTTAGAAACTGCATGCTATTATTAGGTCTATGATCCACCAGAACACTCAGATTCTTCTCCACCATTGACTTCCCCAGCTGTCCTTCTCTTAGAATGTATTATGCATAAATGTTTTTAGCCCCTGTGCATACCTTTACATTTATCAACATTAAACCTCATTTGTTACCTAGTTGCCCAATTACTCAGTGCATTGAGATTTGCTTGTAAGTTGGAGACTTCCTATAAGGATGTTATTCCACTGCATAGCTTGGTGCCATCTGCAAACGCTGGAATGGTAGCATTAATCCCAAACTCTATATAATTTATAAATAGGTTAAAGCAGAGTTCCCAACCACTTTTAGAGCTTTGTCTTAAAGAAAAGATTACCCCTCCACCACTCGTTTTTGGCTAACTTTTTATTTTTTTCGAACTCATCTTTAATGAAGTACTAAGTGTACTTCTGTTCCTGCCAGGCCTCGACGCAGGACGTCATGTCCTCTTGTGCGGTGCCCCCCCCCCCCCCCCCCCTCTGTCTTCTGGGACCTTTGTGTGTCCCAGAAGACAAGCTGGCCATTCACAAAGCGCCGCGCGACTCGCACATACGCAGTAGGAAACCGGAAGTGAAGCCGCAGGGCTCCACTGCCGGTTTCCCTTAGTTAGAATGACGGCGCCTGCCTCCGATCCGATGGACGGATTGGCCTCGAGGGGGCCGACATCGTGGGCTCCCTGGACAAGTAAGTGTCCTTATTAAAAGTCAGCAGCTACAGTGTTTGTAGCTGCTGACTTTAAAAAAAAAAAAATGTGTGGCTGGAACTCAGCTTTAAAAAGTAAGGGTCCCAAAACTAAACCTTGGGTAAACCACTAATAATAACCTTAGACCATTCAGAGTAAGAATCATTAATCACTACTTTCTAAATATCGTCTTTTAGCCAGATTTCTATCGATTTACAAATTAAATGTTGTAAACCTACTTTACCTTACACATTAGCCCTGTGTGGGAAACTGTATCAGACATTTTTGCAAAGTCCACGTATGCAATATCTACAGCCACTCCAAAAATTTTGCTTCCTTAATGTTAAAAAAAAAAAATCTGATTTGTTTGACAACATCAGTATAGAAGTTAGACTAACTGGTCTGTAGTTACTTGGAAAATACCTTGATCCCTTTTTAAATATAGGCAACATATTGGCCTTATATGTGTGCGCACTGCGCTAATGAAAAACACCTGTTTGTACTGCCACTTAATATTCAATAAACATGCAAATGAGGTGAAACAAATGTCAATGTAAAAAACAGAGAAAGGCAAATAATTCCACAGTAGCGCACTAAATTTATCTACAAATCTTCTAAATATTAGCATTGTGAAATGATCAACTTAAAACACCCATACATAATGAAAAGTGCCCATATGGCACATCCAAAAAATATATAAAAAGTATATATATGCTCCAACATATGCAAATCAATATGGTAATACATGCCAACTTAAAGTGATGAAAAGAGAGTGAAACAAAATCTCATTGATCCACCAAAATCCTTCACCAAAGTGATATGTGCCAATATCACTCCCCTAATGCCGTGTACACACGAGCGGAATGTCCGACAGAAAAAGTCAGACGGGAGCTTTTCATCATATATTCCGATCCTGTGTATGCCCCATCAGACTTTTTATGTTGAAAATTCTATAGGACCTAGAAAGAGAACATGCTCTAAATTTTTCCAACGGAACCAATTCCTATTGGGAAAACCGATCATCTGCATGCTGTTCCGACGTACCAAGAACGACGCATGCTCTGAAGCAAATACGAGACGGAAGCTATTGGCTACTGGCTATTGAACTTCCGTTTTCTAGTCCTCCTGTATGTGTTGTACGTCACCGCGTTCTGGATGGTCGGAATTTGGAGTGACCGTGCGTATGCAAGACAGCTTGAGCGAAATTCCGTCTGAACAGCTTTCAGAGTTTATTCCGACGGGAAAACCGATCGTGTGTACAGGGCATAAGAATAAAGCTCACCAGATGCTGTTACCATTTACTCTCGTGTCTGGCAAATATCGCCTTATTAGATGTTATTGAAGAGCCGCTTGTACACGCCAATCTCCATCCAGATTAATAGAGACACTCTCCACGTGTGGTTATAGAAATTGTGACAGAGCCTCCAATAGTGTAAAAACACCTTAGGGTAATCGGTTTATTAAAAGTAATGCACTTACATCATAAAAGATTAAAAATCACCTTGTTAAAATTCCAAACATGTTGCGATCTCCTTATAGTTTCCTTCGTACACGTTGAGTCACCATCTCAGCGTTGCTGTGTAGCCACGTCCGATGCGTTTCGTCACTTCGGACTTCATCACAGGGGGTGGCGACATGGCACGGCAACAAAGCTTAAGTATTCCCCTCCTCATCACTTTAACTCATAGTGAGCAAATTTAGTGGACTTTTAAATCAATGGACATGGACCACCGCAATATTGTCCATCTGTCCAATTAACCCCCCTTCTGCCAGTTAAAAGTGTAATTATAAATTATACATGATAAAATATTCACAATCGGCTAGATGGTTAACAGGGCCATGCATATTACTGTGTCTCACCATACTCCACCAATATAACACACTACTCATGTGGGAATTAAAATGGACTGACCTGATCATCCAACTGTTCCATTAACCCCACATTGACTAAGAGAGTTTGAAATAACCATTAAATCCTGCAGGAGGAGACTAAAAGGTCTCTTCAATTCTAAAATCCGCAGCACGCTATAAAGAAAATTAAATTGGGCGACACAGTGGTGTAGTGGGTAGCACTCTTGCCTAGCAGTAAAAAGGGTCACTGGTTCGTATCCCAGACTGATTCATTTTTATGAAGGTCAGTCGATCGACCGAGTCGGTGGACAGGCGCACCCTGTGATCGGTTACAAAGCCTCCAGCAGCACTGAATGTGCGTTCTGAAAGAACTCTGGATGCAGGACAGGCCAGTAGCTCAATTGCATACTGTGCAAGCTCTGGCCAGTGATCCATCCTGAAGACCGAGTAACCCAGAGGATTTTCGGTGGGAAAGATGTCCAAGTCAGATCTTGCCCCTAGGTATTCATGCACCATGTAAAACAGACGCTGGTGATGGTTGCTGGAACCGATCATACCTGCAGACTAAAAAATTTTCTGAACGCATCGGTCAGATGGCCACCTTCTCCGCTGCTCCTTCTTTGACTGACCGAAGCCTCAGCAACACGTTGTCCAGGAACAGGAGTTTGTAACCTCCCAGTCTCTGGGAACGCGTTGCACAGACCTTTCTGCAAGGCCTCCCGAAGATGTTTCATCCTCTACTCCCTCTGCGAAGGCAAGATAAGGTCCGCAACCTTACCCTTGTAACGTGGATCAAGGAGGGTTGCCAGCCAGTACTGATCCCTCTCCTTGATACCACGAATACGAGAATCCTTCCGCAGGCTTTGCAGGATCAGGGAGGCCATGCAGCGTAGGTTTGCTGAGGCATTCGGTCCGGAGTCCTCTGGGTCACTAAGGATGACATGATCCGCCTTCTACCAGCCACGTAAAAGTCCATGGGTTTCTTGGAACTGTAAATGATCGCTTAAAGACTGCTGCTAATGCTGAGTGCCAGGCTCCACCTCCATGCTGACACAATCCTCCTCTTCCTCCTCCTCCTCTTCCTGTGTGATTGGCGGGCACGCAGGAATACTGTCTGGATAAAGGGGGCCTTAAGAGCTAAGGAAGTCCTCCTCTTCCTGCCTCTGTTCTGCCTCAAGTGCACTGTCCATTATTCCATGCAGCGTGTGTTCCAACAGGTGGACAAGGGGGACAGTGTCACTGATGCATGCACTGTCACTGTTCACCATCCTCGTGGCCTCCTCAAATGGTGACAGGACAGTGCATGCATCCCTGATCATGGCCCACTGGCGTGGGGAAAAAAAAAGCAAGCTCCCCTGAACCTGTCGAGGTACTCATTGATGGCCCTCTGCTGCGTGAGCAGCTGCTGCAGCATGGCCAACGTTGAGTTACACCTGGTGGGCATGTCATCATGTAAGCTCGGGTACCTGCCCAAGGACTGCTGCACCACCAAGTTAAGGACGTGAGCCAAGCAGGGCACATGGGTCAGTTGTCCCTGTCAGAGGGCGGAGAGGAGGTTGGTGCCATTGTCGCAAACCACCATACCTGCCTTAGGCTGGCATGGTTTCAACCACCTCTGAACCTGAACCTGCCCCTGCAGTGCTGACAGAATCTCTGCCCCAGTGTGGCTCCTGTCCCCCAAGCACACCAGCTCAAGCACCACATGGCATCTTTTTGCCTGCATGCTTGCGTAGCCCCTTGAACGCCTACGGAGCACCGCTGGTTCCGAAGACAAATCAGCACAGGAAGAGGCGATGGAGAAAGAAGAAGAGGAGGGGGTGGAGGAGAGAGTTGTGTCAGAATCACCACTAGTAGTATTTTGGAGGCGTGGTGGCGGAACAACCTCCAACACTACTGCACCCCGTCCTGCATCCTTCCCAGCTGCCAGAAGAGTCACCCAGTGCACAGTGAAAGATAGGTAACGTCCCTGTCCATGCCTGCTGGACCATGAGTCAACAGTAATATGTACCTTACCGCTGACCGCCTTGTCCAGCGCGGCCAAGACATTGCCATCCACATGCCGGTAGAGAGCCGGAATCGCCTTCCGTGAGAAAAAGTGGCGTTTGGGAACCTGCCACTGAGGAACCGCACATTCCACAAACTCATGGAAGGGGGCAGAGTCTACCAACTGAAAAGGCAGCAGTTGAAGTGCTAATAATTTAGCCAAGCTAGCATTCAACCGCTGGGCATGTGGATGGCTGGGAGTGAACTTCTTTCGGCGGTGCAGCAGCTGGGGCAGGGAAATTTGCCTGGTACAATCTGACGTCGGTGTACCGATAGCAGATTGCCCGCAAGTACTTGGCTGTGACACACCTAATTCTACACCTTCATTCCTCTCAGTGCAGGCCTCAGAGAGTATACCTTAAAAATTCAGCGCATAATATATGTGTAGGTAAATAGAAACAAGTGAATTAGTTCAAATAAATGCTTCAAAGAAGAAAACAAAAATAATTGAATAAAAATCAGCCTGATGGCCTGTGCTAAACATAAAGTCAATAATAAATGAACAATAGTGTCCCACAACCCTGGGAGGTGGGTGGACTCCAAAGTTTGGTGTTGTTCAGATGGTTGCCCCAAATTAAACTTCATGAAAATCGGATCAAGATAAAGGGATGAGGCAATGGTAAAAAGGATGGTAGAAAGGATGGTATGTAGGAAAACTCTTACCAGATCCTGTTGATTCCCATGTCAGCGACAGGGAATCGCATGAGCGTTATGCCACTCAGGGCATGGAAAGCAACATCTCCTCACTGGAATCCTCCAGGCTCGAATCTGCTTGGAACTCCGGGGGCCACCTGAAAAGTCCTCACAGCAAGACCAGGATGCAAATCGGGTAGACGGAGACGTCACTTAAAAAGATCAAGTGAACACTTGACTTATTGGAAGGATATGTAGAAAGAAAAAACATGCCTCCACATAGTGCAGGTAAAAAACGGGGAGTATTTTTATTTCTAAAAAAACACCATTTAACAATAAAAAAAACGTGATCACGATACATTGAAATGAATGGGCAACATGGAGGGTGGTGTAGTCCCCAACGCGTTTCGACCTAGGGGTCTTCAACAGGGGCATAAAATTTCACCTACTCTTATTTCACCTACTCTTACTTTCAGAGTTCTTTTTGTATGTCCAATATACATCAGTCTGCATGGGCAGACTAATGCATATACAACATGAGTAGTGTCACATGTTATGAGGTCAGTGATCTCATACTCTCTATCTGTAGGTTTGGAATAAAATGTGGATCGTTTCTTTACATTGTTTTTTGCAAACTGACATGCTCTACATTTCCTGCAGGCTACAAAACCCTTTTGACCCTGACAGAAAGATAGTTTGGACGGAGGATCTAGAATTTTTTTAACTATATTGTCACCAAAATTAGGAGCTCTCCTATAAATAAAGGAGGGTTTTTTGGGAATTACAGATTTTACTATCTTATCCATTTTAAAAAAATATGCCAATGTCTGGAGAATATGCTCTCAATTTCCTTATACTGGGAATTAAAATCTGAGATGAAACATATTGGCCGTACTCCAATCTAGCGGTACCAAACCAGTCATTAAAGCATCTCTAAAAATTAGGAACAATGGCTTCAAAATAACAGAGCTATGAGGACACTAGAGTGTAAGCCATACAGAACACAGTAGCGCCCTTGGAGCCGGTGGGAAGGACTACAGAACTAGACTAAATATTTGACACTCCCAGAAGTGTGGGATAGCAGCAGTAGCTGCAGGGTCCTTTCTAAGGAAAACCTCTTTAGGGTTTACTTCCTCTTTAAGCCCACATACAGTGCAGCCTGCTGTCCTCCTTCTCACTCTTACATGCAATGCAGCCCCCCCCCTGCATAAATACATAGAGTGCAGCTGCACCCCCCCCCTTACATACTCATGCACTCACATACAATGCCAGCCCCCTTACCTCACACTTACAAACAGTGCAACTCCCTCACACATACAGTACATACTGTACAGTGCACCCGGGGCAGTATTTAAAGGGGGAAATTTAATCTGTGACTCAGTTGCTCCAGCTAGAACATCTTGATTCACAAGATTCAGACAAAAAGAAGTGGACAAATGAAATTGCTAAGTCCTGTGATGCACACCTTTACTACGGAGGCCTACTTCAGTCAGATGTGTATAAAGTGTTGACATTTATACATATTAGTCTCTCTGTTCGCCTTCACTTCAATAGGCCTTCACTGTTGTAGTGGGGTGACCCTCCTCATATTTCATATATAAATAGATGCTTGACAATATAATGCACTACTGCTTTAAACTAAGCCTCACCCCTTTTATAATTATGTTAGGCTTGATATAAGTCACATAATTCAAATAGGAGGTAGTTGTAAACTTTGATCATTTTTGCTGATAGAACAACAGCTTGTAGTTCTGTCCCACTGAACCTGTCCTCACCAGAAGCAGAGTTTACAAAGGATTATTCTCTGGCTGGTTGGTTTCCCAGCCACTAAAAAACATAATCTAATAAGACGTTGCTTATCTGGCAGTTCAAGGCCCAAATATGTCTCCCTTGACCTATTTTATTAATTTTGCTGGCAATCAAAATTAGGAGCAATACACCTCAAGATGAGGCTGGGTATGCATTAGAGCCCGCCAATATCCATCAAGTTTCAAACCGGTGTGAGCCAAATTTCTGTGGGTACCTACGGTAATTTACTTGTCCACTGTAAAAAGTACATTATTCTGTCTAATGAATATGTGAATATGCTCACTAACGGTCCAGTTTTAATCAGGCTTGTTTAAAAAATTAGTCTGTATGGATTTAGGTTATTAGGTTCCTTTGAGACCTGCTAATTTATTATAGTCACTGGGTAACCAGGTTGAGGATCAGTTGGGTGTCGCAAGTATTAGGTTGCAGTTGAGTATCTTTCCTCTAAATGTGTACACATTCTAGGGACAGTTTTGTGTAATTACTAGCTCATGTCTATGGATACCTTTAGGATAAGCATACATGGGCAACAAGAGAGTGGCCAACATGACCTGAAGCTGCCTTCCCGCCTGCCACATTTAGGGTTCATTGAACCATGCAAGCAGCACTCCTGAAGTGTATTTTCACAGTTTTTCTGAGCATAGTGCTTTTCATGGCAGTTACAAAAATACCTATTGGGTAAGGGTCCAAAGAACCCCAAAAGCAGCTGGCACAATGGCTTTGATCACCACAGCCTGTCAGGAGCCAACCTCGAACGGTCTTTGAAAGTACATGTACATTTACCCCTAAAGACTAAGTGCAGCCAAAGTAAAATACGCAAAAATCAGCACAAGGAAGACACCCTACTTGACCCGTAAGTTTGTCCCTTGTGCCAACTCTTGTGTTTTTTTTTGTTTTTTTTGGCTCCACTAAAATGAAACCTGTCACCTTTTTACTGACCCTTTTGTTTTGAGACGCTAACCCTGAAGAAATTTGTAAAATAGTACTTCTCACTTTTCTCCAAATTCACTAATCTGCACGCTTCTTCCAGATCATCAAATCAAAAAGTCAGTATAACAGCTAGGAAACTAGAATTTTCAGAATGTCAGCAATGGCAGTCAATATATTTTTCTCACAACATGTATACTTTAGGCCTCGTTCCCCGAGGCAGCAAAAACAAAACAAAAACAAGAGACTTGGCCCCATTTTTGCTTCTCCCCAACTGCTTAGAAATGCTCTTCACTGATTTTAAAATGGGGCATGGGTAGAGCTGTACACATAAACGTGGTTGAGTGTCAGGAGCATCTAGTGATCTTGCTCCTTATTCCAGCATCCGGGGTTTTGGCTGTGGCACTCTCCTTGTCTGTCTGTCCACCTGCAGGCTGATTAATGTGATCAGTCTCTGGGTGGAAACCAAGCCTGTTATAAGCCAGCTAAACCCTCATTTGAATGCTTGTGATGTTCCTGATCAAGCTTCTTGTCTGCTTGCCATGCTCTGCTAGATTGGATTTCCCTGTGTATGACTTTGGACCAGATTCTGGACTATTCCCTGAACTCAGCCTGCCTTTTTTACCTAGACTGTCGCAGGACCATGCTATCTGCTATCTGCTAACTGCAAGTATCTGTTTGCTTTGCTCAGTTCCCACCTACTCTGGTGTGGTGGCCAGGCACTATAGCATTGCGTATAAGTCCTTGGGGCAACCGAGTATTGGTAGACCTCCTTGCCTTATGGAAAAGAGGGCTGCTATAGGTGAAGAACACAGTAGCCAGCTATAGTGTCTGACCACCTAGATTGGGGTAGACGTGACATTATCACAAGCCTTTAACAAAAGAAAAAAAACCTCTGTGAAGATGGACTCTACACAGGCTTGCTTATTTACTGAGGTAATTTGCAAACTGACACACCAAGTCCAGGAACTGTCTGTGCATGTAAATGCACCTTCAGCAGTAACGCAGGAGCCAGAGCCCAAAGTTAACCCGCCTGATCATTTTTCTGGTGACCCCCATGTGTTTTCCAACCTTAAAAATAGCTGTATGCTATACTTTAAGCCACACTCCTCAGGTTCTGAAGCACAGCCGGTTGACCTGATTATTACATGGTTGCAGGGGGATTCCCAGTCTTGGGCGTTTAGTCTCCCCACAGATGACCTGGCCAAAGGATCAGTCAAAGCGTTTTTCAAGGCCTTATGTTTACTCTATGATGATCCTGACTGTGCCCACTCAGCTGAAACTAACCTTAGGTCATTACGTCAGGATAAACGCCCCATGGAACAATACTGTTCTGATTTCCGCTGCTGCCCGACACAGGGTGGAATGACCCAGCTCTAAGAAGCCAGTCCAGGTTAGGCTTATCGGACCCTTAACCAAAGTCATTGAATGAAGCCATGCAAGTAGCCATCCTTATAGACAGACGTTTACGGGAAAGACATACAGAGAGGTTTGTTTCTTTACACCGCCTTCTTCAACCCTTCCTGAGCCCTCTCAACCTCCCCTGGAGGATGAGCCCAAAATCTCTTCTATCTCTTCTGGATTTTAACCATTGTTGTACAATTTCTTCTCATTCCTTGTTCCAGTGACCAGAGAATGCAAGGTATCATCTCTCTGGTTGTAGCAACTGGCTTTGATCAGTTCTATTTTTCTGGTTTAGTGCAGGAGCATGAAAGTTGTACTTAATTTCCCTGGATATCTCACATGAGGCTGTGACATTGGATTATACAGAAAGCACCTCAGATGCCCATTCACATGTTTAGGATCAAAATGCAGCGCTAAAGTAAAACAAAGTTAACAGGTGAATATAATGATATCCACATAGGATGAAACATGTCAGGCTGGCCAATGCAAGCATGCTGTGAGCAGTGGATTATTTCCTTTCTGTGATGATGTACAGTCAGGTCCATAAATATTGGGACATCAACACAATTCTAATCTTTTTGGGTCTATACACCACCACAATGGATTGAAATGAAACGAACAAGATGTGCTTTAACTGCAGACTTTCAGCTTTAATTTGAGGGTATTTACATCAAAATCAGGTGAACGGTGTAGGAATTACAACAGTTTGTATATGTGCCTCCTACTTTTTAAGGGACAAGAAGTAATGGGACAATTGGCTGCTCAGCTGTTCCATGACCAGGTGTGCGTTATTCCCTCATTATCCCATTTACAAGCAGCAGATAAAAGGTCCAAAGTTAATAAGTGTGCTATTTGCATTTGGAATCTGTTGATGTCAACTCTCAATATGAGATCCAAAGAGCTGTCACTATCAGTGAAGTAAGCCATCATTAGGCTGAAAAAACAAAACAAACCCATCAGAGAGATAGCAAAAACATTGGATGTGGCCAAATCAACTGTTTGGAACATCCTTAAAAAGAAAGAATGCACCGGTGAGCTTAGCAACACCAAAAGACCTGGAAGACCACGGAAAACAACTGTGGTGGATGACCAAAGAATTCTTTCCCTGGTGAAGAAAACACCCTTCACAACAGTTGTCCAGATCAAGAACACTCTCCAGGAGGTAGGCGTATGTGTGTCAAAGTCAACAATCAAGAGTAGACTTCACCAGAGTGAATACAGAGGGTTCACCACAAGATGTAAACCATTGGTGAGCCTCAAAAACAGGAAGGCCAGATTAGAGTTTGCCAAACAACATCGAAAATAGCCTTCACAGTTCTGGAACAACATCCTATGGACAGATGAGACCAAGATCAACTTGTACCAGAGTGATGGGAAGAGAAGAGTATGGAGAAGGAAAGGAACTGCTCATGATCCAAAGCATACCACCTCATCAGTGAAGCATGGTGGTGGTAGTGTCATGGCGTGGGCATGTATGGCTGCCAATGGAACTGGTTCTCTTGTATTTATTGATGATGTGACTGCTGACAAAAGCAGCAGGATGAATTCTGAAGTGTTTCGGGCAATATTATCTGCTCATATTCAGCAAAATGCTTCAGAACTCATTGAACGGCGCTTCACAGTGCAGATGGACAATGACCGGAAGCATACTGCGAAAGCAACCAAAGAGTTTTTTAAGGGAAAGAAGTGGAATGTTATGCAATGGCCAAGTCAATCACCTGACCTGAATCCGATTGAGCATGCATTTCACTTGCTGAAGACAAAACTGAAGGGAAAATGCCCCAAGAACAAGCAGGAACTGAAGACAGTTGCAGTAGAGACCTGGCAGAGCATCACCGGGGATGAAACCCAGCGTCTGGTGATGTCTATGCGTTCCAGACTTCAGGCTGTAATTGACTGCAAAGGATTTGCAACCAAGTATTAAAAAGTGAAAGTTTGATGGATGATTGTTAAACTGTCCCATTACTTTTGGTCCCTTAAAAAGTGGGAGGCATATATACAAACTGTTGTAATTCCTACACCAGTCACCTGATTTGGATGTAAATACCCTGAAATTAAAGCTGAAAGTCTGCAGTTAAAGCACATCTTGTTTGTTTCATTTCAAATCCATTGTGGTGGTGTATAGAGCCAAAAAGATTAGAATTGTGTCGATGTCCCGATATTTATGGACCTGACTGTACATTTCATACCTGTAAGTAGACTACAATAAATGCGTATGTTTTACCTATACGGGCTTCACTATTATTGCTTTCTCCCTACTGGGTTATCCTGCTGGTGACTGCACAATCCATTCATCTTCTCATGTGAATCCTGATGTCCTGATGATATGTGACTACCTGGCTTTTCCCATTTTCTGGCTGTCTATGATGGAGTGTGCCATTCGGAGTTACTGTTGAGCCTTTGCATCATATGATTACATTGCATGTTTTTCATATTTTTCTGGTAAGCAGATTGGCAGGACGTGGGTGTGGTGTGCTTTCCTTTTGCACACTGAAGTTTGGTGGAGGCTTCACGTCATTTTTTTATGGACTATTATATTCACCTGTTAACTTTGTTTTACTTTAGCGCTGCATTTTGATCCTATATATTTGTTTGATGAATCAACAAACTATGCTGGTTGCTAATCCTTTTTAGTTAGCGTAGATATTTGTTCACCCATTCACATGGTTACTTCATTCCCAGGGCACCACAAGGCCCTAAGTTCTGGGCTGCCTATACACGTTTACTTTATTTTCAGAGCACTATGAACCCCTACATTTTGGAATGTCTATACCCACAGAGCACCATGAACACCTAAATTCTGTGATTTTTATGCCTGTTTACTTTATTTCCAGAGCCCTACAACACCTTAAATTTTAGGTATGCTTATAAACATTTAATTTATTTCCAGTGCACCATAAACCCCTAAATTCTGGAATTATTATGCACATGTTTACTTTATTTCCAGAATACCATGAATCCCTAAATTCTGGGATGTTGACTTAATTTTATTTAATTATTACAGGAATTTACTGTATATAGTGCCGTCAATTTATGCAGTGCTTTACATATATGTTGTACATTCACATCAGTCCCTGCCCCCAAGGAGCTTACAATCTAAGGTCCCTAACTCACACTCATACATTAACATACTAGGGCCAATTTAGACAGGAGCCAATTAACCGACCAGCATGTCTTTGGGGTGTGGGAGGAAACCGTAGTAGCCAGAGGAAACCTACCCACGTACAGGGAGAACATGCAAACTCTGGGCAGGTAGGGCAGTGTTTGGCATTTGAACCAATGATCCCAGTGCTGCTAGGTGGAAGTGCTCTATCCTGGTAGTGCCGTGGTTAGGTTTATTCACATCTACTGTAAATCCAGAGCACTACAAACCCTTACATTGTGGGATGCTTATACACATTTACTTTTTTTTCCAGGGCACTTTGAACCCCTAATTTCTGAGTTGCTTATATACAAGTATACTTTATATACAGAATACCGTGAACGTCAAGATTTTGGGATGCTTATACACTTTTTTTTTTCCAGAGCACCATTAAGCCCCAGCTTATGGGCATTTCTATTATGCAAATTATAATCCCCCCTCTTGCTCTTTTGCCTTTCTATTGGTATCTAAATGTGATAAGTGGCCTTATGGGCAAATAGAGAAGTAGAAGTGTAAGAGGGGGCAAGGCCGCATGGCGCACATTGGTAAGGTCTGGCTGTTATTGGCATATTAGAGCATCCTGAGTTTTGGAGTTCTTAGGACACTCTGGGGATAAAGTAAACCTGAATGCAAGTGTGTGTAGGGGGCCTACTGCCTAATTCCACAGCTAGTGACAATCTCCAAGTTGCCCACAGGTTTGCTTTAAGCTGGTTATACACATACATTATGCCTTTTCTTTAAAAGGTATAATTTATGGAGATTCACGCTAGCAGAGAATGCTAATTCTGTGCTTGTTTGACATTTGATCTATAATGTGAAAAATGCAAAGACAATATTTTCTTTAATTAGTTGCCCAGAGGGATGTGAATGAGACAGCTTTTGTGTGCTACAGGCTTTCAATTCGCCATCCTTATTGTAACTGTTTTCTGCAATAACAGGTTAAACCATTGATTTCCCTGGAGTTTTTCTTTTACAGGAGTCATACCTATTCACCTCTTTCAGGAGGAGAAGCCTCTGTGATTTTACATTTATCCTGGGTTCTCGTGATGTTTGCACAATGTGTTAATCTATTTTTGCAGGCAGGGAGAGGTTTCCTAATTAAGAGGACTCATGAGCTCTCTCTTGCCTGCCAGTCATAAATATTTTACATGGAAAACTTGATCCACACAAACTCCCACACATCTCATTCATGGGCTGTGATTAAAAAATAAAGTTGTAGAGGAGTTTTTTTTTAGCCCTGGAAAAAGGACTTGAGACGCGTGTAAACAGCATCAATTTTCAGTGTTGCTCTAAAATATTGAAAACAGAACCGTCAAGCATGACTTAATACTTTTGCACAAGGCAAATTCTGAAGCTGTGTTTGAAAATGTATTTGAAATATATTCTTTCTGTAGGGCAAACAATAACATTTCAGACCAGAAGGCTGTTTATGAGACTCAGAATTTCATGAATTTTTCCCAATGCCAAGAGACTCATTTGAGGATATTTTGATACTTTACCTTATTTCAACTGATATGGAGGAGTGTGTAACGTTCACACTAAATGTATTTTAGTGTTGCACCGATACCATTTTTTTAAGACCGAGTACGATACTTTCTTTTCAAGTACTCGCCGATACCAATTACCGATACTTTTTTTTAATGTCATGTGACAGTGGCACTAATATGCAGCACTGATGGGCACTGATAGGTGGCACTGATGAGGTGTGGGCTATGTCAGTAGTATTTTTTTTTTTTTTTTTACAAATTTTATTTTTTACTATTTATATATTTTTTGTTATTGTTTTTTTTTACAATGCTGAAGCTTAATGGACAGGTGACAGAGGCTCCTTTCCATTCATAAACTGAAGCATTGTAAACACAGTTTTAGATACTCAGTTATGAATGGACAAAGTCAGTTACCCTGTCCATTCAGAAAAGGAAGGAGCCGGTAAATTACATACATATACTGGCTCCTTCCTCTGCTCTCCATCCTGACAGACCTTGGACAGCGGAGGGCAGAGGAGCACAGAGGGGGACCAGAGGAGGACATTGGGGAACCGGTGGAGCACAGGGAGGAGAGCACGGGGGAGGACACAGGGGGGGGGGACCGGAGGAGCACACAGAAGAGGACAGGGGGAACCGGAGGAGGACACGAAGGGGGACCAGACTAGAGCACACGGAGAACACAGAGGAGGACATGGAGGGGGACTGGAGGAGGATACAGGGGATAGTCAGAGATGATCGGTGCAGCAGTGGGGGGAGTTACAAGAACCAATCTCCTTGTACGGCTTTCAGTAAAGCAGTTGAAAGCCGTGGGAGGGAGAGGAGGAGAAGCGGCTGTCAGCTGCTTTATTGAAAGCCACACAGGGGGATCAGTGATTGGAACTTCCCCACCACTCCACCAATCGTCCCTGACTGTCCAGGTATCGGGTCAAGCACCAGAGCATTTGCACGAGTTCAAATACTCGTGTAAACGCTCAATATTGGCACCGATACTAGTATCGGTGCAACCCTAATGGATTTGATTTGAAACATACTATACATACATTCTATACAGAGAATTTTATTTTACAGGATTTATCTAACGCCAACAATTTGTGCAGTGCTTTACATAAAGGGACATAGTACATTTACTATACAATTCAATAAAAGAGGGTTAGGAGGGCCCTGTTTGTGAGAGCTTACACTCTAAAAGAGGGGGGAAAGTGATATTTATTATTACAGGTACTTGTATAGCATCATCAATTTACACAGTGCTTCACATATATATTATACATTCACATCAGTCGCTGCCCTCAAGGAGCTTACAATCTAAGGTCCCTAACTCACATTCATACATACATTTGAAAACTAACCACAACACTACCTGCACTGAGTTTGCATGTTCTCCCTGTGCCTGTGTGGGTTTCCTCACACACTCCAAAGACATGCTGGTAGGTTAATTGGCTTCTGTCTAAATTGCCTCTCCTGGCCTGGGGGGTGCTGGGGAAGCCATCCCTGCCAGGAGTACACAGTGATTTTTTCTAGCAATAATCGGAGGTAAAATCCGACTGGCTGGTTGTACCAAAGTTGATCGATTGATTAGCTTGGTACGTTCAGCCTGCCCATACACAATTTAACTCTCGGCAGGTTCCTGCTGAACTGGCTGAGATTCGAATCGTCTATGGGCGGCATAAGCCTAGGTTCACAGTATTGCAGTGCGGGAAACCCTGCAATCTGTGCGCGTTTCCTGCACTGCATCTAGATCGCACTGATAGATCGATCTGCAGTGGGTGTCAGTGCAATCTTAACAACACCGCAAACGCAATGTGTTTGCTCACAAATGAATGGATGGGCTCAATTCAATGGAATGAATCGAATGTGAATTGAACAGGATTGCAGTGCGGTTCCTGGGTATTTCATAGTGTACACTAAGGCTAATTCTCTACTGGTAGGCTGCATCTAACATGCACTGGTAGGCCTGATCTAACATGCACTGGTAGGCTGCATCTGACATGCACTGGCAAGGCTGCATTTGATGGACACTGGTGAGGCTGCATTGATCGCTTGTATCACTATGTACCACTATAGCATTAATGTACTTATTTTACCAAAAATAAAACAGCTTTCCATTAATTCTACCCACGCTTATCTCACTGTCTTCATAGCTGTTTAAAAACACTGCTCGATTACTTCTGCCTTACTTCCTGGACAGACTTTAGGTCATGACACAGGAAGGAGTTGACCAGCTGATCTAATTAGTACACACCCTGCATCATCTACCCTCAGCTGGTCAACTCTTTTCTGTGTCATGACCTAAAGTCTGTCCAGGATGTAAGGCAGAAGTAACGGAGCAGTGTTTTTAAACAGCTATGAAGAGAGTGAGGCAAGTCTGTGTAGAATTAATGGAAAGTTGATTTTTTTTTTTTTTTGCAAAATAAGTACATTAATGCTATATTGGTACATAGGGGAGCTGGAATTTAGAAAAAAAAACACTTAAACAAAAGTGAACTTAGCCTTTAACTTCAGATTTAAAACAGTTCAAATGCAAAACAATATATTAAAAAAGGATCCGTAAACAGATGTTAGTGCTACTTCATGCAATATGATTAGAAATTGAAACAAAAAATGTGAATGCTTTACAAACCCATCAGCAGGACAACATAAATTCCATGTACACAAGCCCTCCAAGGCCTTGTCATAGTCAAATAATTTTTGCATAAACAACGAATATCTAATATCTCTGAGTACATTTAGTTGAAATGATAAAATGATATCGACATATGAGTCACCACTGACCCCATTGCATGATGCATCCCTAATATGAGCCGGGAAGGTATTTTTGAAGAATTTATGTTTATACACCAAAACAACAGTAGGCTTTTTCTTGTAACCTCCCTGCTTTAGTTCTACTTAGCTTTAGTTTTCCTTAACCACTTGCCGACCAGCCGCCGCAGTTTTACTGCGGCAGAATGGCATGGCTGGGCAAAATGACGTTATGTTCCGTCGCTTAGCCTGTGGCCACTGCTCGCCCCCGGAGCCAATGCGAGTGCCCGGTCGGCTCGATGACCGCCAGCCTCCCGCGACCGCTCGTGACACACAGAGAACTGGGATCTGTGTGTGTGAGACTGATCGTGTGTTCATAGACAGTATAACCAGGAATCTGTCATCTCCCCTAGACAGTCCCACCCCCCCTTCAGTTAGAACACAGAGAGGGAACACAGTTAACCCCTTTATCGCCCCCTAGTGTTAAGCCCTTCCCTGCCAGTGACATTTGTACAGTAATCAGTGCATTTTTATAGCACTGATCGCTGTAAAAATGCCAATGGTCCCAATAAAAATTTAAGATCGCCGCCATTACTAGTAAAAAAATAATAATAATAAAAATGCTATAAATCTATCCCCTATTTTGTAAACGCTATAACTTTTGCGCAAACTGATCAACATGCGTTTATGGCGAATTTTATTACCAAAAATATGTAGAAGAATACATATAGGCTTAAACTGAGAAAAAATTAGCTTTTTTTTAAAAAAAAATGGGGATATTTATTATAGCAAAAAGTACAAAATATTGTGTTTTTTTCAAAATTGTCGCTCTTTTTTTGTTTAAAGCGCAAAAAATAAAAACCTCAGAGATGATCAAATACCACCAAAAGAAAGCTCTATTTGTGGGAAAAAAAGGGTGTCAATTTTGTTTGGGTGTAGCGCAGCATGACTGCGCACTTGTCAGTTAAAGCGACACAGTGCCGGACCGCAAAAAATGGCCTGATCATTCAGCAGCCAAATCTTCCGAGCTGAAGCGGTTAAAGGAGAAGTCCAGCTTGAGCTTTTTCGGCTGGGCTTCTCCTAAGGGTCACAGGAGTGCCATCCGTTTTTCACTCTTGTGACCCGTTTTCAGCGGAGAGCGGTCTGAAGTCCACTCTCCGCTGACGTCACTGCCATCAGTTGAGGAAGAGCGTCATCTCGACTTCCCAAGTCTGGATCCGCCAACTGCCTTGATTGACAGCCTCTCCCCGCCCCTCGGCAGCTCATCGCTTCAATGAGCGTGGAGAAGCAGACCAGGAGCGATGTTGACTGTCTCTACTTGGGGGAGGAGTAAGAGCCGAGCCATCGGTGATGTTCGGTGGCTCGGTTCTCAGTGCAGAGACGCCGGGGGCCAGCTGGATATCGGTCTGATACTCCATCCACCGAGGTAAGTATGATTAGCAAAAAAAAACCATACTTCTCTTTTAAAGACTATTCTCTCATGACCATCTGTCCGTAGAACTAATGACAGTACAGACCTAAACATATAACAATAGCGGAGCTGACTGCAGGCAAAGACACATTTATTAATTTACTCCATCACTGCCAGACCACCTGGCCCTGGAAACCTTATGTCACTGATATTCTCTGTTTAATAAGATGCAATGGTTCTCTTATGATTATGACACTTTATTGTAGAGAATACACATTCTACTGCCATTGTGCTTTGTGAACAGTGAGCAGATTTATTCACATTTAATCTCCATGGTATTGTAGGGCTGTGTACTTTTCTCACAAATTTAAACAGTTCAAAAAAATAGAAAAGGCATTTCCATTTATGAAAATACTGGTATTTATTTATTTTTTGTAGTCCACTTTTTTATTATGAAAATGATTTCCTGTTTTTTTTTTACATTTTTTTTTTAACAGGCTAAAATGTATGCCCATTACCGTTATTCTAAATAAAAAAAAAAAACAATATGCTGTACATATGGTGATTGTGGCAAGTAAGCTATTTATTTTTAATTAGGTTTAAAGGCTCATTCACAGCACTGCACATTGGGGAGATTTACTAAGGCCCCGTACACATGGGCTGAAATCAGTAGAAACCAGCTGACTTGCGGCACTTATGTACAGATGTCTGTCCGATAGAAGCCATTCTCACAATCGGTTTCTGTTGAACAAGCATGTTTGGAAACCAGCAGCAGATCTGCATCCGATTAGCACTTGCAGCCAATGGCTAAAAAAAACCCAAAAAATTGATAAGGGTTTTACCCTTCCCTACGTTATTCAAAACTAGAATGAAAAGTTTTGGCAATATATGCACTTTAAGAAATAAAAGTAGTTTTACAGTCCAAATTTTTTTTTTACCTTGTCGTGGTTCTAAAGCTGAGAGAAGCGGGGGGACGTGGGGCAAACCATGCTATATGTGTCTATAGATGCACATAGCCTGGCACAGGAGCACCCCTATAGCCCCTATGGAGCATGGAACGTCGGCAGGGACCCCAGAAGAGGAGGTTCAGGGCTGCTCTGTGCAATACCATTGCACAGAGCAGGTAAGTAAAACATGTTTGTTATTTAAACAAAAAATAATATTATAGCCTTTACAGTCACTTTAATGCATTATTTGTGTAGCAAGGTCCCAGGCCTCCTTTCATCTAAAGAGGACCTCCAGGGCCAGGGATATCTGTATGTAGTGAGTTGTGAGGCACGGTGGGTATAGAGTAGTTAAAGTTATTGGGCGCCAGACACTTTTTGAATGAGAAAAGAAAGTTTACTGACCATGCAACAGCAGGTATCTTGCTATGTCACATCAAAGAATTTAAAAAACTGGGCGATATGGCTGCGCTGGCCCTGCAGCGTCCCGGAGGAATGGAGACGAGATCAGCCACCACGAATGACAACCAAAAGGGGGGGGGGCGAAAAGGGGAAAACCCGACCCAGCAGGTTAAGATGACAAGGATCTAACAATAAACAAAAATTAGTCAAATAATAAAGGAATATATATATATATATATATATATATATATATATATATATATATATATATAATAATATATAATGTAAAAGTAGCCCCATTAGTGAGTTTACTGGTTATATTCACTCAGAAAGTGTTCCTCGGACGTACCTCAATCACTAGGCACACAGCAAAAATAGAGGTATGCGTATACATATACGTGTGCACACACATGCTGCTAAGGAACACAGGTGGGGTTGTGTGTTTTGGCTTACCTAGGCATATTTTTATGACATATTCTAGGCGAAATGGTATCGGCTTGATGATTGCATATGTATGCGTCAGTAATAAAATTAAATTCTTGATGTGACATAGCAGTCATAGGTCAGTAGATACTGGCTTTACTCACTGTGTACCAAATATATGCATTCATATACTCTTTACTTATCGTTTTCTTTTTTGCTTTATAAACTGTAGATATCACAGATACTTCTACCACTTGCTCCTGATGATGAGGAATAAACGCATGACCTCGAAACGCGTTGGGTATCACTCTGTCTATTATTACAAGAGTGAAAAATGATATTTTATTTAATTCATATACGCTTTCTTTTGGAGTCATTGCCCTTTATAGTCCCACCAGAGGGTTTCTTTCTGTTTTTTTTGTCTAACAATCAACCAGGATAATTATTCCTGGCAAGTAAATTTGTGAGGAGCAACCCTTCCTAAACTCCAGGGTGCTACATCTGCATTAAGGTCAGGGCCGGTGCTACCACTAGGCAAACTAGGCAGCCGCCTAGGGCGCACTGCTGCCTACGGCGCCCCGGCCACCGGTGTTCCTACTCTCTTCTCCCTGCAGCAAGCAACTCAGTCTCAGCATCAGCAGGCAGCCGCTGCTCCGTTCGCACATAGTGTCAGAGGCGCAGTGGCGGCAGAGGACTGTGTCTGTGTCCCGACTCCCGAATGAATGGAAGCAAGCAAACATTCATTGATGGGTACTGGTAGGCTGCATTGATGGGCACTGGTAGGATGCATTGATGGGCGCAGGTGTGGCTGCATTGATGGGTACTGGTAGACTGCATTGATCGGCGCTGGTAGGCTGCATTGATCGGCGCTGGTAGGCTGCATTGATGGGCACTGGTGAGGCTGCATTTGATGGGCGCTGGTGGGCTGCATTTGATGGGCGCTTCATTAAAAGGTGGGGTATACATGGGCAGGGAAAACGGGGGTGGAGTCAGGGGTGAGCCGGGGGGGGGGGGGGGGGACGGAAAAATTAGGTTTTGCCTAGGGTGTCAAAATTCTTGTAGCAGCCCTGATTAAGGTAAAATACTCCCCAATACTTGTCCCCCCCCCCCCACATCACTAAACACTTACCCCTCATGATCTAGTGCTGTCCTGGTAGCACCGCTCTCCTCTCTTCATGGTCTCACTGGGGACACAGGCAGGAGCCATAGTCTTCTCCTGCTATCAGTAGTGAGAAGGTCTTGGACTTACCAATGTTGTGTGTGTTCATGGATGTACACAGCCCACATCAGGAGCACACAGCTTGCTGAGGGTGCACCCGCAGGAAAGAGAAGCAGAGAGTGTCAGTGGGGGACTCCGGAATAGCAGGTAAATATAACATCTTTTTTATTTTAATGAAAAAAAAACTAGCCTTTACAATCACTTTAGCGTAAAGTTTTGAGTAAAAGTCGAGTTTTTCAGCACATTTTTTTGTGCTGAAAGTGCCCCCCTCGACTTATACTCGAGTCAAGCACTTTTCTGCAGCAAAAAATTTCATTTTCCGAACCGACTTTGGGGCCCGTATCTCAGGGCCACTTGGTGCTAGGAACCCCACATTTGGCATGCAAACCCAGTGGAACTGGTCCCATAACATATCCAAAGATGGAGTTCCTAGCACTAAGTGGCCCCGAGATATGGGGCCCCAAACCCGGTTCGGAAAATGTCATTCTCTGCTGCAAAAAAGTGCTTGACATTTTTTTGAACCGATTTTTTGGGGCCCTGTATCTCTGGGCCACTTGGAGCTAGAAACCCCAGCTTTGGACATTTTATGGTGCTAGTTCCACTGGGTTTGTACACCAAATTTGGGGTTCTTAGCACTAAGTGGCCCCAAGATACGGGGCCCCAAATTCGGTCAACTGTGTCCATCTGCAGCAATGTCATTTTGGGACCCTTTGGGTTCAGAGACCCCAAATTTTGGCTGCAGCTAGGGGGCATCTAGGAACCCTTAACTACCGAGTTTGAAGTTCAGGGGACCTATGGCTGCAAATGGGCACAGTGAGGCATGCAAATGGGCACAGTGAGGCATGCAAATGGGCACAGTGAGGCATGCAAATGGGCACAGTGAGGCATGCAAATGGGCACAGTGAGGCATGCAAATGGGCACAGTGAGGCTGCAAATGGGCACAGTGAGGCATGCAAATGGGCACAGTGAGGCTGCAAATGGGCATTGTTGACCCTCTTTTCCACTTACAGTAGCTGTGCATTTCTCACCCTCATCTTATACTCGGGTCAATAAGTTTTTCCCATTTTTTTGTGGTAAATTAGGGCCTCGACTTATACTCGAGTATATACGGTAGTATTGTCATGTCATCCATTATTTTGGTCTAATATGATGCCATAGTAGGATATCACAATCAGTATTTTATTAACAGAGTATGCATTTTAAATCCTATTTGGTGTGACAGACGTCACCTGTTCGTTCAGGTACAGTTACTGACAATGTTACTTGAATGCTATCTGACATATCAATTTGCTTTCTCCACTTTGATTTCAGGTTAATATTGCAGAGAATCTTGCTTTAAAGTGTATTTGCACTTTTGTAGTCAAATTTGAGAAAACTGCGCTATGTGTTTGTTACGTATTATCATTTACACGGAATGCCTACATTTTTTTTTTCGAAAAATATTTCTTAACTTTTAGCTTCTCAGGAGGAGGTGTCATGGAAGGGATATCAAGGTTTTTTTGAATAATGTCAGACTGAACCCGTCCCAAGCCTATTCTCATTAAAGTAGAAGTTCAGCCAAAAACTAACTTTAACCGCTTGCCGACCGCCCGCCCTCAAACGGCAGAATGGCTCACCTGCGCGAATTGCTGTAGCTGTACAGCGTCCGCTTTAAGGGGTATAGGAGGCGCGCGCACCCGCCGCCGTACTGAGAAGTCGATGTGCGTACCCAGCGGCCGCGATGTCCGCCAGTGACTTTTATACAGTAATCTGTGGCTATTTATAGCTCTGATCGCTGTATAAATGTCAGTGGTCCCAAAAAAGTGTCAAAAGTGTCTGATCTGTGCGCCGCAATGTCGCAGTCACAATAAAAATTGCAGACCGCCGCCATTACTAGTAAAAAAAAAAAAAATAATAAAAATGCCATAAATCTATCCCCTATTTTGTAGTTGCTATAACTTTTGCGCAAACCAATCAATGTACGCTTATTGCAGTTTTTTTTTTTACCAAAAATGAGTAGAAGATTACATATCAGCCTAAATTGAGGGAAAAAATTGTTTGTTTGTTTTTTAAAATTGGGGATATTTATTATAGCAAAAAGTAAAAAATATTGTTTTTTTCAAAATTGTTGCTATTTTTTTGTTTATAGCACAAAAAATAAAAATGGCAGAGGTGATCAAACACCACCAAAAGAAAGCTCTATCTGTGGGAAAAAAAGGACGTCAATTTTGTTTGGGTACAGCGTCGCATGACCGCGCAATTGTCATTTAAAGCAATGCAGTGCCGAATCGCAAAAAATGGCCCGGTCAGGAAGGGGGTAAATCCTTCCGGGGCTGAAGTGGTTAAACCTACTTGCAGCCACATTCTAAACCTAATCTAACTAGCCCTGTAAAGAATAAATCTATGTACTTACCTGTTCTGCAGCTGCTCCGGTCCAGTCCCACTCTGGGCTATCAGCGGCGGCTTCAGTGTGTGGGAGTGTGCAGGAGAGACAGCCAACAAACGGAGCCCCATAGTAACTCTATGGGTGACATCACTATCCCAGGCATTTCCCAGCTGTTGTCGGTTCTCTCCTGGACACAGCATTCGCTGCTGGAGACTGGACCGGATTGGCTTCAGAAATGTATAGCAATTTGTTCTTTACAGGGTTAGATTCGTTTTAGGATGTGGCTGAGAGTAGATTTAGCATTAGAAAGTTCCACTTTAACCATTTTAGGTCCGGTACCTCTGCGCCGGATCTTGTATATATATGTGATCAGACACTTCCTGTGCGCCGCCGTCGGCTCGCTTACACTGTGACTACACACAGCGAAAGCCGATCGGTGAGTGCAGGGTATTTGATGTCCCGCGGAACCCGCCGATCGTCAGGCAGAAAGACACAACTGTGATCTGCCCATATAAACAAGGCAAAATGATGTTCTGACAGGAGGGAAGGGAAGTAGTTTGTGTCCCTGGATTAAATACCATCTCCCCCCTAGTAAAAGCACCTCACACAATATAGTAAAACACTGGCTAGGCACACCCTTTAAATGCCTCTGATATTAACCCCTTCGCAGCCAGTGTCATTAGTACAGTGGCAGTGCATATTTTTAGCACTGATCACTGTATTAGTGTCACTGGTCCCCCAAAAAGTGTCAGTGTCAAAATGTCTGCCGCAATATCGCAGTCCCGCTATAGGTCACTGATCGCCGCCAATACTAGTAAGAAACAAAATAAAAATATCCCATAGTTGGTAGACGCTATAACTTTTGCGCAAACAAATCAATATACGCTTATTGGGATTTTTTTTAACAAAAATATGTAGTCGAATAAATATTGGCCTAAACTGATGAATAGGTTAGATTTTTTCAATTTTTTTATTGGATATGTTGCAGAAAGTAAAAAATATTGTTTTTGTTTTCAAAACTGTTGGTCTTTTTTTGTTTATAGCGCAAAAAATAAAAAATGCATAGGTGATGAAATACCACCAAAAGAAAGCTCTATTTGTGGGAAACACAATACATTTTATTTGGGTATAGAGAGAGCTGCCTGACCGCACACTTGTCAGGTAAAGTAACGCAGTGCCTTATCGCAAAAAATGGCCTGGTCATGAAGGGGGGTAAATCTTCCGGAGGTCAAGTGGTTAACATCCACTGAACTTCCACTTTAACATACAATGCAAGAAGACTGCCCCTAAACCTTTAACCCTTAGTAAGGACAGGCTTTGTTAAAATCCAGTTACAATTGACAATGAAGATCTGCCTGCACAGTACAGACTGGGTTAAAGCGGAGTTCCAAAAAGTGTAGCTGCTGACTTTTAATAAACAGACACTCACCTGTCCTACGGTCCAGCGATGCCACCGCCCGAAGCCTCGCTTCTATCCCCCTCCGCTGTGGCGCCGGCATTGCAAGTGTGGGCGACGGGCTGTGGCTTCACAGCCGGCACGCACTGTGCATGTGCGAGGCGCGCTGCGCATTATGAATGGCCAGGCAATCTTCTGGGACCTGTGACGTGTCCCAGAAGATTGCAGGGAGGGAGGGGGAGAGGTGAACTTCCGTGGCACCAGGAGAGAAAGTGGGAACTGGGTACCTATGAAAACTAGGTACCCGTTCCCCGCTCCCCAAAAAGAATGACACACCAAATGTGGCATGTCAGAGGGTCACAAGTACTTAAAGCGAAAGTTCCATTTTTGGGTGAAACTCTGCTTTAAATATGCCAAACAAAGCTGCCCAGCCCTCTCATGAACATAGAGAACTACCTAGGATTTTTTCTGCTGGAGGGCCCAGGATAGAGCATCTAAAAAAGGTAAGCTACAATTTTAAATATGCTATTATTACAAATTTAAAGTATTGTAGGTGTTATTCCAATTTGACTGCAAAAGTGGATACAGTAAAACCTTGGATTGCGATCATAATTCGTTCCGGAAACATGCTTGTAATCCAAAGCACTTTACAAAGAAAAGCAAAGCACAAAGTATATCAAAGCGAATTTCCCCATAAGATATAATGGAAACTCAGATGATTCGTTCCGCAACCATTTATGCATAGGTTCTTCATTTTATAGTCCATATAAAAATATTATAGCAATGTGACCAGGTTGTGTAATCATAAAATGTCCATCCACAAATGGAAGCCTCCACAAGGGGATTAGAAGCAAAATCCAGCAGGAGCTACAGAGTATAAGCCTTGGTTCACACCAGAGGCGGCACGACTTGCAGGTCGCCTCACCGAGGCGACCTGCACACGACTGCACGGGCGACTTGCAAAACGACTTTTGTATAGAAGTCTATGCAAGTCGCCCCAAGTCGCCCCCGAAGTCGTACAGGAACCTTTTTCTAAGTCGGAGCGACTTGCGTCGCTCCCCTTAGAACGGTTCCATTGTACTGAACGGGACGCTACTTGTCAGGCGACCTAGGTCGCCTGACAAGTCGTCCTAGTGTGAACCGAGCCTTAAAGAGAAGGGAGGCGCCTCTAAGTGTAGCAATATGTTTATAAATGTTGTACCTTCATTAAGTGTAACCATATTGCTACACTAATGCCCTGTACACACGACCGGTTTTGCCTTCGGAATAAACTCTGAAGTTTTTTACAATGGAGTTCCGACGGAGTTCCACTCAAGCTGTCATGCATACACACGGTCACACCAAATTCCGACCGTCCAGAACGCGGTGACGTAAAACACATACTATGGGACTGGAAAACGGAAGTTCAATAGCCAGTAGCCAATAACTTCCGTCTCGTACTTGCTTTAGAGCATGAGTCGTTTTTGGTGCTTCAGAACAGCATACAGACGAGCGGTTTTTCAGAAAGTAATTTGTTCCGTCGGAAAAATATTGAACATGTTCCTAAATCCGTCTGAATTTTGGACAGAAAAAGTCCAATGGGGCATACACACAGTCGGAATATACGATGAAAAGCTCCCATCGGACTCTTTCTGTCGGAAATTCCGCTCGTGTGTACGCGACATTAGCGCCTCTCTTCTCTTTTATACTCAGTTGTGACATGACGCTACTCTGATATTAAGACATCGCTTGTATATCAAGTCAAAATGTGTTTAAAAATTTTGCTTGTCTTGCAAAACGCTCTCAAACCAAGTTACTCTCAAACCAAGGTTTTACTGTGTACACTTTTCACACAGTTTTGAAAAATGATTCATACATTCCGCCCCATACCTTCATCATTTGGTTCACATACCCTCAAGGAGCATTGGTACCCCTGGTTAACAACCCTTGCCCCATGAGAAAAGAGGGGGGGTTAAGGATCCTAATTTAGGTTCAGCAAGGAATATTTTTTTTTTCACCCAACATCTTGCAAGTACAGAACTGTAAACAAGTAATGTGATTTATCATTCAGTCCTGTTAGTGATCGGTGTCCTTCTGATACCAGCATGCCAATCCTTTCCTTACTGCCCAGCTGTCATTGCAACCAGCTCCCTTTTTTATGTTAAAGCATATTTTATTCTTAATTGCTATATTTGGTTCTCACATTATTATAGAGGTTCCTTAGGGTGCATTTAAATCCACCTTATTGTAATAGATTATGGAATATAATGGCTAATGTGTCTAATGTAGAATAAATGGCTGTAATGATTTACGATGCAGCACTTCACTTTTATTGAACATAAGGATCATTGTACTAAAATGGATGGTGTATTGCTAGTTTAGCATAAAATACCGAATAACACATCCAAGAAAGTGAATGGATCATGCAGTTCATAATACGCTGCCCCTTCAGCTGAGAGGTCTTTAATAAGCAAGAGTGTCATTACCCTTGAAAATGTATGTGTAGGCAGTCCATTATCAGAGAGCAAGCCAGTCATAGGATGCTCACATTATTAATGCACACAGCTTTGTACGTGAAAATACTCTGCTGGTTTATCTGTAGCATTTTTTTTTTTCATCTTTATTACCAGGCTGAGTTATAGACATACAGTGGGAGAAAATTCATATAGAAAAATAGTCATTAGGAAACTACAATGAAATAATGAATACTTTGTGGGTGTGTTGGTGGCTTTGAATACAGTGTATACATGCATACAAGAATGTGCATAAACATACACCTACACACTCTGTGTATGCACAAGCCAGCTGTAAGATAAAGCGTACTGGGCAGCACAATGGCTCAGTGGTTAGCACTTTGGCTTCGCAGCATTAAAGAGGATCTTCTGTCATTTAAAAAAAAAAAAAAAAAAAGTCAGCAGCTACAAATACTGTAGCTGCTGACTTTTAATAAAAGGACACCTAACTGTCCAGGGATCCAGCGCTGTGCTTACCCGAGCCAGTTCTCACCAGTCTTGGGGTTCCTGGCGCCGCCATATTGAATTTGGGAACTCTTTGCGGCTTTACAGCCGACTTCCCACTGCGCATGCGCGAGCCCCGCTGCTCCCTGCAAATAATCCCGCAGCCCTCTGGGTCCTGTGAAGAGTCCGAGGAGGCCACAAAGCAGGGAAGGAGAGGGCCAAACCTCCGCTCGGATTGCCTAGGCCAGTGATGGAGAACCTTGGCACCCCAGATGTTTTGGAGCTACATTTCCCATGATGCTCATGCACTCTGCTTTTGAAGTTGAGCATCATGGGAAATGTAGTTCCAAAACATCTGGGGTGCCAAGGTTCGCCATCACTGGGCTAGGCAATCCGAGCGGAAGTGGGAGCAGGTACTTGTCAAAACTATTGCAGATGATGGTGTATAATAGTGGTGTGCTGTCCCTTTTAATCAGATATTAATAATAAAGTGATTTAATAAACCAGTGTGGATCATACTGCATGCTTAAATACACTCCTAATATTCAAAAACCATGCCAGGTTCAAATATTATACATATAACCTTCTAAAATAACCAGTAATCATCATATAATATCTCTGCCAAAAATATCTCTGCCATATTGCCAAAAGTATTAGGACGTCTGCCTTTACACGCACATGAACTTTAATTACATCCCAGTCTTAGTCTGCAGGGTTCAGTTTTGAGTTGGTCCACCCTTTGCAGCTATAACAGCTTCAACTCTTCTGGGAAGGCTGTCCGCAAGGTTTAGGAGTGTGTCTATGGGAATTTTTGACCATTCTTCTAGAAGCGCATTTGTGAGGTCGGGCACTGATGTTGGATGAGAAGGCCTGGGCCCGCAGTCTCCGCTCTAATTCATCCCAAAGGTGTTCTATTGGGTTGAAGTCAGGACTCTGCGCAGGCCAGTCGAGTTCCTCCACCCAAAACTCGCTCATCTGTGTCTTTATGGACCTTACTTTGTACACTGGTGCGCAGTCATGTTGGAATAGGAAGGGTCCAACTGGTCCCACATGAAATTGTCCAAAATGTCTTGGTATGCTGACTCCTTAAGAGTTTCCTTCACTGGAACTAAGCCCAACCCCTGAAAATCAACCCTAAACCATAATCCCACCTCCACCAAATGATTTGGAGGGGTGGCCCAAAACTTTTGGCAATATAGTGCAGATGAGTGTGTTTGGGGTGGAGGAACTTGACTGGCCTGCACAGAGTTCTGACCTCAACCCGACAGAACACCTTTAGGATGAATTATAGCATGGACATGACCTTCTCATCCAAGATAAAGTGCCTGACCTCACAAGTGCCCTTCTGGAAACATTCCTATAGACACACTCCTAAACCTTGTGGACAGCCTTCCCAGAAGAGTTGAAGCTGTTATAGCTGCAAAGGGTGGGCCAACTCAATATTGAACCCTACAGACTAACTTGGATGCCATGAAAGTTCATGTGTGTGTAAAGGCAGGTGTCCCATTCAAATAATTCAGTGTCACCTATCTTGCAATGGCATGCTTAAATATTTGTGCTTCAATCCCCAGTGTGGACCCCCACCAATAAGTGCAATGCCCGCTCACCTTTAAAGTGATTTTAAAGTCTCTATTTAAAAAAACAAAACAAAAAAAACAAAAAAACAAACATGTTATACTTACCTCCTCTGTGCAGTTGGTTTTGCATAGAGCAGCCTGGAACCTCCTCTTCTCAGGGCCTTAGTCGCTGCTCCTGTCCCCTCTATCCTGTCCAATACCCCCACAGCAAGCAGCTTGCTATGGGGGCACCTAAGCCGAGTCACAGCTCCGTGTGTCCATTCAGACACTGAGCCCCAACCTGGCCACGCCTCCTCAGGAGGAGAGTCCTGGATGGCTAAGACACTCGTGGACATCGTTGGAGAGATATGGGGCTCAGGTGAATTATTAGGGGGTGCTGGGGAGGCTGCTACACACGGAAGGTTTTTTATCTTAATGCATAGAACTCCTTTAATCATGGACCTAAATTCAAATAGGTCACATGCGCTTAATATAAAATCTGTGCATCTCCACCTCCAGCCTGTAGCACTACTTCACACTCGGGGTCCCTATTAGAGACCAAGTCTCGCTGTCCTCCATGCAATTTGGCTCAAAAGAACAGGATAATATTCATAGCGCACCCCATGTATAAAAAAAAAATAAATAACATTTTTTGTGACAATTTATACACTGCAGTGAGACAAAGATAGTTTTTCCTCACAATGCTTCCAGTTTGCGCATGACCAGAAGTGACGTTACCGGCTCCTCCCGGCGCGTTGTGCCACTAGTCACGTGATTTGATCAGGATCAGATCCTGACTGCCTTTTATTTCAGCTTACTTTTTTTATTGTAGTTTGTTAATCTCACATATTTTGGTTAGTGATATATTATTGGAAAGTCCTATTTAACAGCGCACAAGGTATTCACAATTGTACAAGGTACCTACTTTTTAAAAAAATAAAAAAATAAATAAAAAGTTTCCATTACTGTCAGAGGAGGAGGGGGGAAAATAGAAAAAGGTTTTAAAGTGTTTGGTTTGAATCTGTATAAAGTTTCCATGTTCTCCCTGTACTTGCGTGGGTTTTCTCTGGTTTCCTCCCACACTCCAAAAACATGCTGCTAGGTTATTTGACTCCTGTCTAAATCAGCTCTTGTATGCATATAGATGAGATAAGGACCTTAGATTGAAAGCTCCGTAAGGGCAGGAACTGAAGTGATTGTACACTGTGTAAAGCGCTGTGTATAGCATGTCAGGTGCTGTATAAATGCCTGTAATAAATAGGCTGTGTGCTTATTTTTATAAAGTTGGCTTCCGTCTGCTGACTCTTGGTGGAAGGCACTGATATGAATGTTTTATATTTTTAGTGTTGCTAAAAAAAGGTCTGGGAAATTGTCAGTTGGTCCTGTATACACAGTTCATAATACCAGTTAAATGAGAATGGCGCACTTGACATTCTATTTGTTTACATACCCCCTTTAGTGAAAGATTTATGATGCTATGTTTGCATTCCACCTGTATGTGGCTTCATGGTAGTGTCTCCTTCCTTTTCCTTCTTTTCTTTGCAGCTAATTTAAGCCTCTTATTTGTACTTGTAGTTGAATGTGTAGTGAATGAGTCCAGTAGCTTCTGCGTGTGAGGAACAGTGGATTTTCTTAGACAAGTTGTGTACCTGCTTGTTTTCACCACATTTTTACCGGCCCCAACGTCTCAGACCTCTTTCTGACATTTGTTGTTTGCAAGAAAAATCAGTATTTATTGCTAGAAAATGACTTAGAACCCCCAAACATTATATATTTAGCAGAGACCCTAGAGAATAAAATGGCGGCTATTGCAATATTTTATGTCACAGTGTATTTGCGTAGCAAAATACACTTTAATGAGTTAAAAAAAAACAAAACAGTAAAGTTATCCCAATTTTTTTTTTGTATAATGTGAAAGATGAATTTACGCCGTGCAAATAGATACCTAATGTGTCATGCTTTAAAATTGCGCACACTCATACTTAAAAATCTCCATAGGCGACACTTTAAACATTTTTAAAGGTTACCTTGTTTTACCTTGTTGCCAAATTATAAAATTGCAGATAAAAGCACACAAAAAACTGTACTTAAAAATATTAGCGCAGTGTTTTTTTCTTTCCAGAAATGATTTTTCATTCAATTGCATTGTGCCGTTAAAGTGTTACTAAACCCACAACCGTAAAATCAGTCTATATATGCAGTAAAGCATGCTTGTTAAACTCACTGGGGAACCTAAGGGGTTAATCCTCTGCATTGTGTAAAAAGGCTGTTTAATCCTGTTTTCATTGTTCCTCCCCTCCTTCCACTGTCCCCAATCCATCTCCTGATAACACAGAGTCTATGGAGTCAGGCTGCACATGCTCAGTTTGGTGTGTATTGCTAGAGAGTTTTTTTTTTTCTTGGGAGGATGCATGTGATCAGCACAGGGCCAATCAACACTGTCCAGACAAATGGGCAGGGGTCATGCAGCCTCAGGGGACAGTCAGAAAACTCCTCCTACAAGCCTAAACCAGTTCTTGGCTGGACACTGATAGTAGTCACAAGACTGCGAAAAGGTATTTAGCAGTTTATATTTACTAAAATAATTGCATTTCATGTTCTGTGGGAGACCAGATATAGTGAATACAGGGTCCTGGGGTTATTAACACTTTAAACTTGCTAGGAAATTTCACTACTCTAAGAAGAGTTAATTCTCTTGCGCAGCCCCCTCCCTCCTTGCACATAATGGCCCTTTCCTCTTCTGAGAATGTCTAATTACTGTCTTGCTATAAAACTTCATCTGATTGGCTGAGGCAGAGAAGCGGGTTGATGATGTCACAAACTCCATCTCAGCCAATCATAAGAAGTTTTGTAATTATATTTATTCATAGAATACAAAGCTTCCCCTGAATAACTGAGCAGCACTTAGCCCAACTCGATTTAGATCAAGGAGTGGGATGGCAAGGTCTCGTCCTGCTGATGGAACACAGCACTGTATACTGTATGAAGCTAAAGCTACATACAGTTTATACTTTATACAGTGCTCCCAGCCAATGCAATAAAACATTTGTTTGGACCAGATTTAAAGTTAAATGAAACATGGAGATCAGATTTTAAATCAAGCAGTTTCATAATGGAATTTACTTTATTTGAATTTTTATTCACATAGTTATTCAGGTTGAAAAATAAGAGATATGCCCATATGTTCAACCAATATATCTCACCTTGTAGCACTTTTGCTGCCTTTTAAAAAATGAAACTAAAGTGATATTAAACCTTTTTTTAAATTAAAATAACAAACGTCATACTTTCCTGCTCTGTGCAATTCTTTTGCAATACATTGCACCAAACATTGGTGATCGCTTGGTTATTACATCTCTCACCGATCTGGTGACTGTCAGTCAGCAGCTCTCTGCTCTGCTCCCCCCACGCTCACTGGAGAGTTGGGCTGTGGAGGGAGTGGGAGTGGCCATCTCGGGCTCTCAATGGCTTGCTTAAAGAGGCTGAGTTGGGTGCCTGTCAAGGCATGTGGGCGGATCCCGACCATATGGTCACAATCTTTACCGAGCCTGGACCAGCTCTGTGATGTCAGTCTGCTGAAAATGAGTCACAGGAGTATAGAACAAACTGCACTCCTTTGATCCATAGGAGAAGTACAGCCAACGAGCTTTGCGAGAGAAAACGTTTCCAAAAAGTCTCCAGCAGAATCCTCACACTCAGATTCCTGCTTTTCAACTGTCCAGTGTGGTTCCATCCATTCCCCCTTTTGTCACTACTGTGTCCTGTTCTATTTAGCAGTGTCTCACAAAGTTTTTCCACCTAGTCAAGATTAAAGTGAAACTTTACTCTCCCAATCAACATTGATTTTTTTTTAAATCCTCATGCTGCTAGCATTAGTAAATAGATAGGAAAGTATATCATATTTACATGTTTTAATTTTTTTTTTATAATTTCTTCAGTTACTTCCTGCTTTTTTGCTTAGGCCAATGATGTCATACATCCCTGGAGTCTTCAGGAGAGGAGGAGCAAAATCTCCTGCTTGCATTCCGGAGCTAAGGGCAGATGGATTCCAGGAAGTAAATGCTACAAGAATTATTCATGCTTACTCAAGATAGCCACAGCCAGAAATACTAGGGGGTTGTTTTTCAAAATGTTTTCTCAACAAAATAAAAAATAGAGACCTGGAAGGATGGTGGAGTTTGCTGTGATTATTAAAAATTAATTAAATATTGGTGCTCAGATGTCGTGAAGATCCGATTTAACGTATAATTTATGATGTCTTTATCTCTGGATCTTTTTAGCATTGGTTTCCCTGCAGTTAACCCTAACTTGTGCATTTTTGCATATGCCAAAGTTGAATTACCCAGGTTTGTGACAGGTCTACTTATACTGCATATCGTAGTAACAGTAATATATTGTATATGGTATTGGCACTGCCACTATTCTAAGCATATACTATAACATGCCCAATGATCATAATATGCCCAATTCAAACAAACATATCTACTGTAAATGTATTCTTTTCTATATTTTCCTCTGATAGGGAAGACATTCTCTGCAGCAAGTGTAAAAAATAACCTTAAACCCATTTTGGCAAAGGTGACATGCCGTCTGTTTAGTGGTTTTATCTTACCTAGGAATGGCAGGAAATCCATAAAGAATAGGGCTTAGACTAATAACCTACTTTGTTTCTTATCTTGTTATTGTTAGTTAGAGCAAGGTAATGGGCACACTTAGAAGCCTTGCAATCATTTACTTTTGCCACGAGGCTTCCAGTCTGTGATGTGATCTGATTATTAGGGGTGTTAAGTAAGCTATGGGCCGTTAAATCTCCCAGCCTGCACTCCAGGTTAGCCGTCTTCCTGCACATTACAGGTCTGCCGGTTAAGATTTGATTGGCTCTTATGCCAAATCATTCATTATAAATTGGCTGCAATGTAAAGAAAACAATATAATTGTTTGGTTAATAGGATTTAAAGTGAGTGTGGAGAAACTGCAATGGCAAGCGTTTTGCTGCTTTAAGTTGTCCAATCCCTGCCGGTCATTGCTATATAAATACATTAGAAGGTGTCTGGGTAAATAAAAATATTGTTTGTAATCTTTATTTTAGCTGAACTTGAAAGGAGCAGTATTACATCTCTGTAAGGGTTGAATACGTGAGTACCATGCTCAGCCAAACACCTGGGCCTCTCTTTTCTATCTCACAGCACTTGGTGGTTGGTTGCTTTCCCAAGTACAGAAGGGGTCAGTTGCCCTGAGATTTCTTTCAGGACAAGGACTGTAACATAATAACAGAAAGTCTGTATCCTGCATCAGTGTTCTGTTCAATGCAAATGCTCATATTTATTAAAGCCACACTCCTGGCAAGCAGCGACACATGGACTATTTTACTTGCCAAAAGATCCAAAAACCTCTTCAACTGTGTAAGTCTAAAACTTGCACTGTAGCAGCAACATAGCTTGGTCAAGAACACTCCACCAACCTGCTGATTGGACAGTAAAGGAACAGAAGCATATTGATGAGGTAATCACTCCTCTCAACCCCCTGTCAACATGGTCTTTTTTTTGCACATGTACACTGCAGCTGGGCCAGTGTGGCTGCCCACCCAGTTTAATGCAGCTGTGCAGGAGGTTACAGGAGGCGTATATGAAGATTTAGGGACTTATACTAATTGTATGTTCCTTATTGTTGTATCTTCCTAGAGCAAATTTGTACTTTGACCATACAGGGGAAGCCTTTGTTCCTTCTGTGTGCAATAATGCATTTACACGACAGAGCTAAGTAAAAAAAGTCTGGATACATTTTAAGTCAGACCAGCTGGATCCAAGTGTAACGGGCACCTACTTTTAGGTAGGTGACCTTTCCTAGTAGTTTTTATGTCAGGTAAATTTAGACAGGCTTGTGCAATTACAGCAGGCCTGTCTGTTGTTAATTTCCATTTGAGTGGCAGGTAGTTTGTATGCTAGTCTCGGCCAATCATTCATTTGCTTGGTAACACCCGGGACTTTCATATAAAAGTCAGGTCACATGGTCAGAGAGGAGTTCCTGTTCAGGAGAGTTCTTCCAGAGAGAGCCAAACCAGAGGTTCCCCCTCCTGGGGAGCCGATGCCCCCCCCCCCGAGGAGGGTGATGGGGCTTTACCTGGACTCACGGCAGAGTTAGTGACACTGGACAGTATATGGTCGCTGGTGCCATAGGATGCCCCTGCGGGGAAGGGAGCAGTCCATAAAGGAAGAAAAGGGAACAGAGGAACCATGCAGAAGAAATAGCAACTAAGCGGAGGACAACTGGGTGATCGATCGCTTATGAGCGACACACGGGCTATTGATCAAGTGAGTGAAAAGCCCAAGGGAAGGGTACTGCCAGAAGCTGAGGGTTGTTGGTACGCAAGTCAGTGAGATGAGCGGTGATGGCCTATGACTTTGGGTTCAGCAATGCCCCGGGATTCCAATCAGTCAAGCGGGAAGAGTTATTCAAAGTGACTTTTCTTTAGCTCAACTTGGAAGTACTATGTAGATGTGAAGTAGTGGTAAAAAGGTAGCGGTGAAGCTGCAGATAAAGATGTTATTCAGAATGACTCTTTATTAATTATCCTCTATCAAATCTACTTCCATCTTCCCTGATAAAGTAATCATCCAGTTTTGAATCACTATCACCCGCAATGCTATAAGTCTTTGCAAGTGAAGCAAGGAAAAGATAAAAAAGCAAACAAAGAGCATCTCAAAGGAAGTCCTTCTCCCATCCCAGTTTATGTTGATGAATAAAGCAAGAGAAAAAGCATTAAGGACTGTGAGTTATGAATCTATGGGCTGCGAGGGTTGGGTGGTAGATGTGAATTACGGATATAGCATTTAATCAACCGCTCCTCCGGGAGTAAGTGCTACATGTGGGGGCATCGTCCGGGATATCTGTTTCACGTTTGCTGCTAACCATCTCTCATAGCAACGAAACCTGCATTCCAGTAACTGTTGCCAAGATAGCCTGCAGTACAACAGTACCTGCCACCAGGGGTCGCTGGGGAGGACTTTGAAAATGTGCAGCTACAGTGGAGCTACGCCCCAGAGGAAAAGTTTTCAGCGTTCAGCGTGCCACGTGCCAGAGCGAGAAAGGCGGAGGAAGATGGCGGAAGGTGTTGGGAATACACTTGCCATGCAGTGGTTACCTGATCTGCGGGATCAGGTGCTACTAATATTGTAACGGTACTTTGTCTGCCGCAAGAACAGGTGATTCGGAAGGCCAGAGAGGGTCGTATATTGCCTGCAGCAGCAGTGGAGGAGCTCCCGTCTGATTTGGCTAAATCAGAGTCACCAAAAGATCAGGTAGGATCTGTTGGGAAGCCTGTAGCCTGGCTGGGGACCAAGGGACTGTTGATGTTGTTGCCCAGTCTTTGGAAGAAACCCCTGAGGAGCCGGTTAGCAGTAAGCCCTTTGATTTGCCTGTCCGGAAGGAGCCTAAGCTAGAGAAGGTGGATCTCTCAGGTGAGCCGGACAGGGTAGACGGAGGCCGGGCTGTGGATTGGGGATCACCGCAGATTCTGCAAAAGTATGGATCGATGAACAATCTCTTTGTGTGGTCATCTCCAGAAGAATTTGATTCAAGTAGTGAGGAGGAATATTTCTTGGAAAGTTCAACTTCAGTGGAGGCTTCCACAGGAGTGTCAGGACAGTTGTATAGGTTTAGTTAAAACTCCAGTACCCCTGTTTAATGTGTCAAGTACTACACTTCCTACTAGGCCAGCTACGTTTCAACAATGGGTCAGCAGGGCTACTGACGCTTGTGTTTTGCCTGTAGAGGAAAGGCTAAGGACTTGCCTAGACTATCCCGGTTCCAGAGGGAAGTTCAGTAAAAGGTAGCTCAAGAATGGGGCTTTGACTACCCCTATGTTACGGAACATGTTATGGATATCATTGAAAGTTCCTGAGAAACATGGGAGGATGAACTTGTGTGGGACTATCTTCACGTTCCTAAGCCAAAAAGGACACCTGACAGTGAGGTTTGGGTCCGGTTTAAGGATATTCATCGAGAGTGGAGGCTTGGAAGAGCGATCCACAAATATAGAGTATTAGTGGTAAAGGCTGGACAGAATACCCGTAGCTACTCTATTTCAGTGAGAGGACCAGGGGACAGTTGGAAGAGGTTGCCTGACCCGAGGTACTATTTGTGAGCAGGATTGTATTCACAAATATATTTTTCTACCCAGATTGACTGCAGGATGGCAGATGGGTTATGGTGGGTTTTTTCCCCAAGTAAACTGTTAAGCAGGAGACTCGCATTCATGGTGCCTAACAAGGACAAAGTTATGGACACTAGGGTGTACTGTCTCTGTTAAGTCCCTTTGTAGCACAAGTACTTCTCCAAGGACTCTTGTTTAAGAGCCAAGCAGAAAGTTTATTTGCCAACGGGCAGATGGATTCATTTGTTGAGCATGTCTGTTGGGATGCGCTTTGCAGGAGTACTGCTGGACTCCTTTTGAGGGAGCGACTATCCCAATATGAACACACATGCCATAAAAAAAAATTGTGTATTTGTTCAATTACCCGGTGGAGGATGATAACCCCCTCTGTCCGGTAATGCTAGTGTAATAGTTAGTATAGATTAGAAATATTTTGTGTCTTCTTTTAGGTATGTTGAAGATGTGACGGCTGTCTATCTCATGGATGAGGGCCTGTGGTAAGCAGAGTATTCCTCCTGCGGGAGCAATGCTTTGGTTCCACTTGTATGGAATATTAGATGTAGGGATCTACAGTCAGGCCATGTAAATATTATTGTATTGATATTGTGTGCAGTGACAATTAATGTTAACCCTGTTTTAAGTTCATTACCTTTTTCCTCACTCCCTTTGATGTAATGAGAACCTCTTTCCTCCTTAAATTTAAGGGGTTACTCTGAATTCATTCCCCACAACTGGGGACAGTTGTGCTTCAAGTGGGGGGTGTATGTAGCGGGCACCTACTTTTAGGTAGGTGACCTTTCCTAGTAGTTTTTATGTCAGGTAAATTTATACAGGCTTGTGCTATTACAGCAGGCCTGTCTGTTGTTAATTTGCATTTGAGTGGCAGGTAGTTTGTATGCTAGTCTCGGCCAATCATTAATTTGCTTGGTAACACCCGGGACTCTCATATAAAAGTCAGGTCACATGGTCAGAGAGGAGTTCCTGTTCAGGAGAGTTCTTCCAGAGAGAGCCAAGCCAGAGGTTCCCCCTCCTGGGGAGCCGACGGGCCCCCCTCCGAGGTGGGGGGGCTTCACCGGGACTCACGGCAGAGTTAGTGACACCGGACAGCATATGGTCGCTGGTGCCATAGGACGCCCCTGCGGGGATGGGAGCGGTCCATAAAGGAAGAAAAGGGAACAGAGGAACCATGCAGAAGAAATAGCAACTAAGCGGAGGACAACTGGGTGATCGGTCGCTTATGAGCGACACACGGCTATTGATCAAGTGAGTGAAAATCCCAAGGGAAGGGTACTGCCAGAGGCTGAGGGTTGTTGGTACGCAAGTCAGTGAGATGAGCGGTGATGGCCTATGACTTTGGGTTCAGCAGTGCCCCGGGATTCCAATCAGTCAAGCGGGAAGAGTTATTCAGAGTGACTTTTCTTTAGCTCAACTTGGAAGTACCATGTAGATGGGAAGTAGTGGTAAAAAGGTATCGATGAAGCTGCAAGCACACATATAGAGATACGGACTGTTCTTTAAAAGTCATGCAGATAAAGATGTTATTCAGAGTGACTCTTAATCAATTATTCTCTATCAAATCTACTTCCATCTTCCCTGATAAAGTAATCATCCAGTTTTGAATCACTATCACCCGCAATGCTATAAGTCTTTGCAAGTGACGCTAGGAAAAGATAAGAAAGCAAAGAGCATCTCAAAGGAAGTCCTTCTCCCATCCCAGTTTATGTTGATGAATAAAGCAAGAGAAAAAGCATTAAGGACTGTGAGTTATGAATCTATGGGCTGCGAGGGTTGGGTGGTAGACGTGAATTACGGATATAACATTTAATCAGCTGCTCCTCCGGGAGTAAGTGCTACATAAGAAAGGGCTTCGATTCCACCCCTTGCCCCAACAGTCCCCCCGGACTGGCAAATGGCCCAGCATTTTACCATGGTAGGAATGGGAGAAATACAATGTTGTACACATGCTCCCCTATACCCGAAACTACCTGGTATTTTAAGCAGGAGAGTGAAGTAAAGATATGTATAAGTAGATGGAGTGATGCGTTATTTAGTGATCCCGTTACTTTACCAAAGCGGGCAACACCCAAAGCCCTAGTGGGGAGATCTGTGCTTCCAGGTATGGGGAATATACAACATTACCCCCACCCTGCCTCCTACAATTAGCACTTTGTACCTGAGCAGCCAGCCAACTGGCTAGCGAGCCTGGGGGTGGATGAGGATGTTGCTATCCTTCTGTAACTGATGACTTTCAAAAATATTTACATAGATATTTCTTGTAGGGAACTGGGCATGCTAGCTGGAGATGTAGACCTTATCATACCTTCTACCAAGCCTACAAATCAAGAGCAATAACTGAATCTCTAACAGCTGCTCAGCAGTACCTAACTGTGTTAGAATTCAGAAAACAGTATCAACTGCCAGAACAAGGAATGTAGGTTGTTGAAACTTGTAATGTAAAACTTATTTTGACCTTTGCTGAAATGTTTCTAGGTTGCAATATAAGCACCATGTGGTCTCTGCAAGTACCCATGTTAAGCAGCATCAAAGCCATCCCCATGTCCCTGTGCAGCACCCTGGGTCCTAGCCTCAGTTTGACCTAAGTTTAAACTAAGTCCACCTCTTCTTGCCATGAAACTCCCCCCTCCCCCCTCGTTCTTAAACTGCCAAATTCTAAAGTGCTTTCTGATCACTGAATCTCTGGCATTTGATGGTTGAATGACCAGGTGCGTAAGTTTAGATCCAGTAATATTGTTCCATGCAGACCGAGCTTGCCACAAAAGGTGATAGCGGCAAGGGTTGGCACAGAATATAACTTCCGGGAGGGTTTTAATGGTCACCTTTTATTCACATGGTTTGCATATTTTTTTTTAAATGTGTTCCAACACAACACTGTCAGTTTTGGCAGCTTGGTCTGTATGTAAACCTGAGGAAGACGTAAATAAATGCATGTGACATATCAATTAAGATGTGAAATAAAGCAAATTAACATTGAATACTATCATTACATGTATTGATAATATACAGAATATATGTGAAGCTGAAATAAAATAAAATTGGTGGGATTGTTTAGTTCATGCAGGTGGTACAAATCTCTGTGTAATAGGCTTCTCCTGTGCTCTACAAGCTGCTGCAATGGCTTCCCATTTAAGCATAACTTATCTTATTGAGTATGATGATGGTGCTTCCTGTCAGCTATCTATGCATTTTGAATCATGTGCAGAGTGTATATGTTTACGCTTTGCACCGATCAGCAGCAGGCAATTCCATCAGTATATTTGGGTGTGGGAGGAAAATACTATTTGAAAGCTCTACTACCGGCATTTAATATTTTTTCATACTCAAGACAAGCAATGTACATGACTGTTCTGTTTTCCTCTAAATTTCATCAAATCAGATCCATAAACATATCTATTCTGAATACTACAAACAGTGTAATTTGTAGTACCCATCATGTTTAATGCTTTGTATCTCCTGGTAGCTTTAGATCTGGTGCACATCTATCTATGAAAAGAGCTCTGTTTTTATTTCTCTCTCCTCTGGGCCAGTAGCTTCTTAATTTCACTGGTTTGTAGGCTGGTTGTACAGAATATACAGTGGGGAAAATAAGTATTTGACCCCCTGCAGTATTTGTAAGTTTGCCCACTTACAAAGAAATAAAGGGTCTATAATTTTTATCATAGGTGTCTTTTAAATGATAGAGACAGAATACAAACCAAAAATCCAGAAAAAAAAACACGATACAAATGTTATAAATTGAGTTGCTGTCAGTTGGTAAAATAAGTATTTGAACCCCATGCAAAACATGACTTAGTACTCGGTGGAGAAACCCTTGTTGGCAAGCACAGAGGTAAGATGTTTCTTGTAGTTAGTGACCAGGTTTGCACACATCCCAGTAGGGATTTTGGTCTACTCTCCTTTACTGATCTTCTCTAAATCCTTAAGGTTTCTTGGCTGTTGCTTGGAAACTCAAACTTTTAGCTCCCTCCATAAATTTTCTATAAGATTAAGGTCTGGAGACCATGGCCTTAATGTGCTTCTTCTTGACCCACTCCTTTGTTGCCTTGGCAGTATGTTTTGGGTCATTGTCATGCTGAAAGACCCACCCATGACCCATCTTCAGTGTTCTGGCTGAGGGAAGAAGGTTCAAATCCAAGATTTTACAATACATGGCCCCATCCATTAGCCCCTCAATGTGGCAAAGTCGGTTTGTACCTTTAACAGAGAAACAGCCCCAAAGGATAATGTTTCCACCTCCGTGCTTGACTGTAGGGATGGTGTTCTTAGGGTCATAGTCAGCAAGTCCCCCTCCTCAAGAAGGCACATGTACAGTCATGCCAGTGAACATCTAAATGATTCAGAGAAGGATTGGGAGAAAGTGCTGTGGTCAGTTGAGACCAAAATTGAGCTCTTTGGCAATAACTTGACTCGTTGTGTTGACATAGGCGGGCTGACACTAGCACGCTGAAAGCCGCGGCCATATGTCCATTATGATGTTCGTTTTCTTGTTCTGAAATGTAAGTCACTACAATAAAAAAATGTCTATTATCATACAGGCTTCACTATTGGCTGCCTTATCTTTTCATTTGGTGCCACTGACCTTTTGGTTGGATGTCTCATCACTTTATGTTGGAGTTCGAGATTACCTGGCTGTATGTGAGTGCCTGATGATTACTGAGTCCCATATTTGGATATTACATGCCCACTATTCAAGGCTGGAGAGTGGAGCTGTGGTTTTGGTCTGTCTATTACATTCCTACTTTTTACTGCTGTCTGGTAAGCAGATTGGATTTCCACGTTGTGTGTTGTGCTTTTACATACACATTGAAGCTGGTGACGGGTTTATCAACTCTCCCTTCTTGGATTTACTTTTAGCGCCGCATGTGGACTCTTGTATTTTTATTTTGCTTATCAACAAATTGTGCTGGCTGCTTATATTATGACTTTTATTATTGCTCAGTAGCGTGGATATTGACCTGTTTTTACATATTGGAATACAGGACTCTCTGAAAACATGTAGTGTGACTGTTTCAAGATGTACAATAAGGAGGCACTTGAAGAAAGATGGTCTCATGGTCGAGTCTCCAGTAGAAAGCCATTACTATGCCACAAAGTATCCCGCTTACAATACGCCAAATAACACAGAGACAAGCCTCAAACCTTTTGGCACAAAGTCATCTGGAGTGATTAGATCAAAATTTAGCTTTTTGGCCACAACCATAAACGGTACATTTGGAGAGTAGTCAACAAGGCCTATGACGAAAGGTACACCCACCATTCCTACTGTGAAACATGGAGGTGGATTGCTGATGTTTTGGGGATGTGCGAGCTACAAAGGCACAGGAAATTTGGTCAGAATTGATGGCAAGTTGAATGCAGCATGTTATCAAAAAATACTGGAGGAACATTTGCATTCATCAGCCAGGAAGCTGCGCATGGGACGTACTTGGACATTCCAACATGACAATGATCCAAAAGACAATGCCAAGTTGATCTGTCATTGGCCACAGCAGACTAAAGGGAAGGTTCTGGAGTGGCCATCTCGGTCTCCTGACCTCAATATCATTGAGCCACTCTGGGGAGATCTCAGACGTGCAGGTCTTGCAAGACAGCTCAAGAATTTACAGGAACTGGTGGCTTTTTGCCAAGAGGAATGGGCAGCTTTACCATCTGAGAAGATAAAGAGCCTCATCCACAAATACCACAAAAGACTTCAAGCTGTCATTGATGTTAAAGGGGGCAATACATGGTATTAAGAACTGGGGTATGTAAACGTTTGATCAGGGTCATTTGGCTAGTTTCTGTTGCCATTATGATTTTAAAAAGAGTAAACAGTTGATTGACAATAAATGGCTTCAGCCAAACACTAACCATGAGTGAAAGAAATGTTTTTATGTTATCATTCATATTCTCTGAAAAATGGCCAAGAAATCATAAATTCTGCCAGGGTATGTAAACTTATGAGAACAACTGTATATTGGTAAAAACTGGAAATGTCAATAAAGCTATACCTATAATTCTTCTTTAAATGTTACAAATGCAGTTAGAAAACAAATGCTATAATCCTGGTACTATGCTATTATTATAACATATAATATAAGATGCCAGCGACTGTACATTATGTCTGTAGAAACAGAATATTCTGATATTTTTTAGATGTTAGTATTGTACTTTGTTAGCCAATATAGTGGCAGCAAAATTAATATACAGGTGATACCTTTTGTTGGATAACTGAAAATATTTTTTTGTGAAAGCTATCGAAAAAGAGTCAGTTGTCCTTGTCAGGAAGGATATTATAGAAATAACTGTAAAATCACATTCCTACATATACACAGGTGTGGTGCACTTCAAAGAACACCAACAACTAACATGGAGATCCAGGTGAAGAGACAAAGATATAGATCAGTGGAGGGTTTTTACAAAAAAAGTCCAGTCAATAAGCAGACGTTTGATAAAAGGAACTTTGTCACCTGGTATTTGTAGAGGTTTAAGACAGCCTAACACCTGTCAAATGGTGAAACAAGGTTCTGCCCATGACCACAAAACCCTGTTCACTAAAATAGAAAACCCTGTTTACAAAATCGAAAATGGAGTTGATTATTATCTGATAATGCACCTAAGCATAGAGTAGCTGACAGTGGAGGACACCATCTGTCTTCATATGAATCCATCACAACCTGCCAGTTTGTGTCCATCATAGTGTAATCTATTAGTTTATGTAAGTGTGAACTTTGCTGTACTATAGGAAAGAGTCTGCACATTTGATTTAATTTGATTAAAATATTTAAATTAAAGATTCAAGCTTTAATTTAAGCTTCATAATTTAGAGCAGGGGTGCATTATTATTTCTTCCATGTTACTAACCTATGCCATGCTTTATACAGAATATCAAATCATTCACAATAGTCCCTAATTATTATATTATAATAGATCTTCTACAGACAGTATTAGTCAGAAATTGTCTAACTTTTTGGATTACGAGTTCCCATTCCCACCTGGGTGATTTGAAGTCTGTTCCCTGAAGCTCTTCAACACTCAACCTCAAGATTCCCATTATATTCTATGATACCATTCACACACGTGCGCCCTGTTGCTTTAAATTATTATTTCAACTTTTGTAGTCAAATGAGAAATTGAGAAAACCACATTATATGTGTGTTACAGTATGTGTTCCTATTTAGACAGCATACCAATATATATATATATATATATATATATATATATATATATATATATATATATATATATATATATATATATATATATATATATATATATATATATCAGTGGGGATGGAAAGTATTCAGACCCCCTTAAATTTTTCACTCTTTGTTATATAGCAGCCATTTGCTAAAATTAAAATTCATTTTTTTCCTCATTAATGTACACACAGCACCCCATATTGACAGAAAAACACAGAATTGTTGAAATTTTTGCAGATTTATTAAAAATGAAAAACTGAAATATCACATGGTCCTAAGTATTCAGACCCTTTGCTGTGACACTCATATATTTAACTCAGGTGCTGTCCATTTCTTCTGATCATCCTTGAGATGGTTCTACACCTTTGAGTCCAGATGCGTTTGATTATACTGATTGGACTTGATTAGGAAAGCCACACACCTGTCTATATAAGACCTTACAGCTCACAGTGCATGTCAGAGCAAATGAGAATCGTGATGTCAAAGGAACTACCTGAAGAGCTCAGAGACAGAATTGTGGCAAGGCAAAGATCTGGCCAAAAAAAAAAAGTGAAAAAAAAAAAAAAAAAAGATCTGGCCAAGGTTACAAAAAAAATTCTGCTGCACTTAAGGTTCCTAAGAGCACAGTGGTCTCCACAATCCCGAAGAGGTATGGATCGACTAGAACCCTTCCTAGAGCTGGCCGTCTGGCCAAACTGAGCTATCGGGGGAGAAGAGCCTTGGCGAAAGAGGTAAAGAAGAACCCAAAGATCACTGTGGCTGAGCTCCAGAGATGCAGTCGGGAGATGGGAGAAAGTTGTATAAAGTCAACCATCACTGCAGACCTCCACCAGTCAGGGCTTTATGGCAGAGTGGCCCGACGGAAGCCTCTCCTCAGTGCAAGACACATGAAAGCCTGCATGGAGTTTGCTAAAAAAAAACACCCGAAGGACTCCAAGATGGTGAGAAATTAGATGAAGCATGGTGGTGGCAGCATCATGCTGTGGGGGTGTTTTTCAGCTGCAGGGACAGGGCGACTGGTTGCATTCGAAGGAAAGATGAATGCGGCCAAGTACAGGGATATCCTGGACGAAAACCTTCTCCAGAGTGCTCAGGACCTCAGACTGGGCCGAAGCACGCAGCTAAAATAATGAAGGGGTGGCTTCACAACAACTCTGTGACTATTCTTGAATGGCCCAGCCAGAGCCCTGACTTAAACCCAATTGAGCATCTCTGGAGAGACCTAAAAATGTTTACCATCCAACCCAACAGAACTGGAGACGATCTGCAAGAAGGAATGGCAGAGGATCCCCAAATCCAGGTGTGAAAAATGTGTTGCATTTTTCCCAAAAAGACTCATGGCTGTATTAGATCAAAAGGGTGCTTCTACTAAATACTGAGCAAAGGGTCTGAATACTTAGGACCATGTGATATTTCAGTTTTTCTTTTTTAATAAATCTGCAAAAATGTCAACAATTCTGTGTTTTTCTGTCAATATGGGGTGCTGTGTGTACATTAATGAGGAAAAAAAATTAACTTAAATGATTTTAGCAAATGGCTGCAATATAACAAAGAATAAAAAATTTAAGGGGGTCTGAATACTTTCCGTCCCTACTGTATATATTTGACACTGTCAAATTTTTCATTGGCTGCATGTCTCTAAGTGTAAATGCATTAAAAAAAAAATTCCAACAAAGATCAACATTTTTAAATAAGTTTGATTTTGTATTGGGCTGCATTCATAGCAGTCTTGGGCCGCATGCGGCCTGTGAGTCCCAGATTGGACACCCCTGTTTTGGAAGTTTCTGAGCAGAAGGTGTCTTTGCTAACTGCAGGCATTTATCAGCTAGCTCAGTGTGATCTGCCCCAATAGCTGAGTCCAATTCTTATTAACATACAATGGAGAAGCCCAGCTCCTAAACTTTTAGGGTGCATTCACATCTAAATCTGCCCCCCTCATAACAAAGAACACTAAGTGGAATTTTTCCTTGCTGGAAGTTCCAGAAAATAGCATCTAAAAAGGTAAGCTGCAAATGTAATTTTTTTTGTTTGTTTTAGAAAGTGAATAGGGACTTGCAGGGGAGCCGCTAGGTCTGCGAAATATCTGGGATTTTTTGCGGGCAATGGCTGCTGTTGGTGCTTCAATCATCATGACACCATGGTTGATATGATGTCAGGGTGATTGAAGCGCATTATTTCTATTGTTACATTGTAATATATAATGAAGTGGTTCAACTCACCATAATGCAGAATCAGTGGGAGCCCTGGGCGTGTCACTTGCCCCATCTCCTGCTACCAGATGCAGCGTGTCCCCTGCCATAGTCACCTGTCACCAGATGCAGCATGTTACTTGCCACCGTCGCCTGTTACCAGATGCAGCTTGTTACTTGCCACTGTCACCTGGCACTAGATGTGGATTGTCACTTCTTGCCACTTGCCATGTCGCCTGCCACCAGATGTGCATTGTCACTTGCCCCATCACCTGCCACCATTTGCAGATTGCCACATCACCTGCCACCATTTGCAGATTGTCACTTGCCACCAGATGTGGATTGTCACTGCCACGTCACCTGCCACCATTTGCAGATTGCCACGTCACCTGCCACCATTTGCAGATTGTCATTTACCACATCACTTGCCTCCATTTGCCTCCATTTGCGGATTGTCACTTGCCATGTCACCTGCACCATTTGCAGATTGTCACTTGCCACGTCACCTGCCACCATTTGCGAATTGTCACTTGCCACGTCACCTGCCACCATTTGCAGATTGTCACTTGCCATGTCACCTGCCACCTGATGCAGATTTGCACTTGCCACGTCATCTGCCACCATTTACAGATTGTCACTTGCCACGTCACCTGTAACCTGATGTAGATTGTCACTTGCCATGTCACCTGCCACATGATGCAGATTGTCACTTGCCATGTCACCTGCCAGCAGATGTGGGTTGTCACTTGCCAACTGATATGGATTGTCACTTGCCTTGCCAGCCAGTGCCACCAAATGTGCATTGTCGCTGCATTGGTGGCAGGCTGGCAGCACTGGTCCATTTTATTGAGGGCAGGAGAGTGGAGATGTGGGGCGGGCAGTGAGAGATGATGTAATCTCTCTGCTCCCCGCACCTCAGACATTGAAGAGGCCTGTGTTGCAGGAGAGCGCTGATGTGTGGCGGGCAGTGAGAGATGATGCCATCTCCTCCCCGCCGCACATCGCTCCCACATTGAAGAGGCCCGGCTGTGAGGGCGGAAGAGCAGTGATGTGGAGCAGGCGGAGAGAGATGATGTTAACTCTGCTCATCCGCCCACTTATCCGCCCAATCCTTGCAATGTACATAGATCACCCAGAGGGGAAGGTTTTTTTCTCAACAAAAGTAGAGTTACGCTTTAATGCATTTTATGCATTAAGATAAAAAGCCTTCTGTGTGCAGCAACCCCCCTCATGCCCCCTAATACTTACCTGTGCCCATCTCGATCCAGCAGTGTTGCACAAGAGATTCGGCTGTCCGGGACTCTCCCTCCTCATTGGCTGAGACACACAGCAGGTGCCATTGGCTCCCACTGCTGTCAATCAAAGTCAGGGAGCCAATGAGGAAAGGGGGGGGGGCCCGAACCGTGGTTCCATGTCTGAATGGACAATCGGAGATGCAGCTCCATAGCAAGGTGCTTAGTGTGGGGGCACTCAGCAGGAGGGAGGGGCCAGGAGCACCAAAGAAGGATCCAAAAAGAAGAAGTATAACATGTTTGATATTGAAAAAAATTTGACTTTAGTATCACTTTAACCCAATTTGGGGGCAAAAATAGAAATAACTTTTAAGCTTGTCTTTGGAAGCTCACAAAAGTACATGAGCTTCTTTGGGGAAGGGTTGAGCAATTTTGTTCCTATAGATTGCACTGAGTATGTGTAAAAACTCAGTGAAAGCACGTGCAAAAACAAACAAAAAATTCTCCAAAATCACCTAAAAACAATCAAGATGAAACTGGAGTAATTGAAAATCTGGGAGAAATGCAAGCTACATGAGAACCCGATTGGAACTCAGAACTTCAATACCATGATCCAGCAAATAGACCACTGCTGGATTATGCTCTTTTTTTAATGAGCTATAAAGTAAAACATAGCTGCTAACTAATAAAAGATAAAAATAAAACACAAACATTAGAGGGATTGCGTCCAAGTGGAACAAGAGGCTTATGTAGAGCAGGCATTAGACATAACTGGAGCGAAATGAGCTCTGTCATCACAACGTGAGTGTAGCCATAGAGAAACGTTTAATCTGTGGTTTTGGCAAATTTTTACAAATATTAAATCAAAACGAAACCTTGCAAATATGTCAGGATCCATGTCTTAAATTCATTACTCTCACCACAAGCTGCTGTCTGATCTGCCACAGGGTATAATTGGAAAGAAATCCAATACACAGGCCTCCTGCTTGTGCTCTTCCATTGAACTCTGTAGCGGGTCAGAAGGCTGCACTATGCAGACACAATGACTTCAAGATGTATGCCTTTTCCAGGGCTTGTTTGTTTTCTTGTAGCAATGTAAAAGCAAAGTAACACTCCAGACAAATACTACTCATGGAAAAGAGGGGAGATGGACAGCAAAAACAAAACAAATCTGCTCCTTTCTGATGTTTTCATAAAAGACAACTAAACACAGGCTGTGCGACCATCTGAGCAGGGGGACCCGTTCCTCTGACAGCTCTTTTTTTAGAAACGGCATGAGATATTAAATAAGCCAGCGTTCTGATTCATAGGGGATAAAGGAGTAAGGAACAGCTAAATTGTGCAAACAAACACAGCTGGGATTTTTTTCTCCTTCAATTTTTCATATATAATTTTTTTTTTATGTTTCCAAAGTAACTTCTAGTGAACTTAGCAAGGCCTCACCCTAGACAGGATTACAGGCCTTGAGTGATAGGCCAAATGAAAGGATGATGTGTGGGGATGATTAGCAGATGTTGTACAAGGTTCAGGAAGGAAGCTGACCATTTGCTGATGACAGTAGAAATATAACAAAAATGTGCATAATGTAAACATTATTCATCCTGCTATTGGCGCTGCTCAAATGCATTACACAACCCAATAACTCTATGCCGTTCTGATGTGTGTTTAAACATATGGGCAGCGCTTGTTTGGAGAGTTTACTGATTACATTGCTTGAATTGTTTCCATGCATATTAATCTGGTCAATATACTTCTGCTCAAGATGTCAGCCAGAGGGAATGAGACCTGTTGTGAAGGCGGAGTATGGACAACTGCCTTTACATATTGTTGCCTTCCCCTCGTTAGGATTATTATAAGCTGAATCACTGTTTCTGCCTTCCGTGACAGGAAAGCAGCTAACATTTTTGCAATGGGTGGGCCAATAAAAATTCCTGTCCCCTTCATGAATGTCGGGCTTGAGGGATTGTTTATTTGTATTGGGCCTGTGGGAAGACTTATACATTTTCCATACACAGGCAGGGAATATGAAGAAGGTAAAAAAAGGATTTGCATAGCTATCTTTATAGAGATATTGTTCGGCAAGACGACTTAACAGTGATTAAAGAAATCCCTTATGATATTGAGTCTTAATTCTCATATACTCATGGGGATAAATATAGATCTATATCCTGTTATAGCCATAATTAAAACCAAACTCCAGACACAAATAACATTTAAATATTGCATCAATTACTCCTGAGTCTTGATTCCAAACACCTCTTCCTAAGCCATCCCACAGTGTAATGGATCAAAGTCACAGTTCTCTCTATGAGGAAAACCAAATTCCTGCCCTGGGGATTGGACATTTTCCCCAGTCCATCTTCTAGGGAACAGGTCCCATTACTGCCCCCGTGAGTTCTCCTCATTCTGTAGCCTATAAGGAAGAGCTCAGCCACTGGGAGTGTCCCCTCCACCATTAAACAAGGTCCACATTTGCATGTTTCTGCATAATCAGATCATTTTATGATGTCTCATCTATGTCAATTGGTCAGCTTTAGCCAGTTTGAACCCCAACTTCGGGCTAACCTTTTTTTGGGTATTGGATTGACTGGGGAAGGGACAGAAATTCCCTCAGATTTTTAAGTCAATTTGTGTCTCCATTTGGAAGATTTTAGCATTCTTGTCCAGAGCAGAACAGTAAGTAAGAAGAAATCTCCTCAATAGGGTTGTATCCCTTCTGCACCAAATCCAAAACTAAAATAAAAAATTTTGGCTAGATTTGGGCTTTACCTGTCATTGTCATTGTTTCATAAATTGCCCCTCACTTTCTGCCCCAAAGGCATCTGTCAGAAAATGAGGCGAAATCCATCTACTGACAGCTGTCAGAGGTGGAATTTTCTGGATTTCTGTTTCATCACCAAGACCAGAAGTATAGAGAAATCTTCACAACTGGAACACAGACATAACCTTTCTTTGCGCTTGTTGCAACATAAAAGGACGTTAACTTCAATTATCAGCACTCAGTTACTACAAAATTCAATGTTTTTATTTGGCATTTTAAACTTTCCTTTCCCCTTTCTCCTTTCTCCTTTCCTTCCCTTTCCCCTTTCTCCTTTCCCTTTCCCCTCTCTCCTTTTTCCTTTCCTTTCCCCTTTCCTCTTTTTTATCCTTTCCCCTTTCCCATTTCCTCTTTTCTTTCCTTTGCCCTTTTCCCTTTCCTTTCCTTTTTTTCTTTTCCTTTCCTATCCTTTCCTTTCCTATTTCCTTGACCTTTTCCTTTCCTTTCCTTTCCTTTCCTTTCCTTTCCTTTCCTTTCCTTTCCTTTCCTTTCCTTTCCTTTCCTTTCCTTTCCTTTCCTTTCCTTTCCTTTCCTTTCCTTTCCTTTCCCTTTCCCTTTCCTTTCCTTTCCTTTCCCTTTCCCTTTCCCTTTCCCTTTCCCTTTCCCCCTTTCCCTTTCTCCTAGCCTTTCCTTTCCTCTTTCCCCTTTCCTCTTTTCTTTCATTTCACCTTTTCCCTTTGCATTCCTCTTTTCTTTCCGTTCTTCTTTACTTCCCTTTCCTTTCCTCTCATTCCCCTTTCCTTGACCTTTCCTTTTCTTTCATTTCTTTTCCCCTTTCCCCTTTCATCTTTTCTTTCCCTCTTCACTTTTCCTTTCCTCTTTCCTTTCCTATTTCCTTTGCTTTGCCCTTTCTTTCCCTGTCCTTTCACTTTCCTTTCTTCTTTCCTTTTCCCCTTCCCTTTCCTTTCCCTTTTCCTTTCCTTTACCCTTTCCTTTTCCTTTCATTTCCTCTTTCCTTTCCTTTTCCCTCGCCTTTCCACTTTCCCCTTTCCACTTTCCCCTTTCCTTTTTGTTTCCCTTCCCTTTCCCCTTTTCTTTTCTCTTTCCTTTCCTTTCCTTCCCTTTTTTTCCTTTCCTCTCCTCTTTTCACTTTTCCCTTCTCATATTTCTCGAGACAGTGTTTACAGGACTACACCCTCCATTTCTTTGATTAGGAAAATACTTTTAAAGATGCACTGATATACATGAATGAGACAGGCATATTACAGACCAGACTATAACAGAATGACAAAGACTGTACATTTTAGCACCTCTGTGACAGCTGACATCTACTTAAAGATCATTACCTCAATCCTTGGTCTTACTTGTCAAAAGTTATATACCTCACATCTCAGTTGAACTAAAGACAATCCTAATAAAATTCAGCATCTATTAAACCGTAGTTTCTTATTGATTAAAAAAATGGTAATGTCTTACTACTTTAGAGCCAAATTGCGGTGCACTATTTTGGATGTATCAGAAAGAACTACTTATGAGATTTGTAATCTTATTGTACAACTGACCCTGAACATTGCCTTATATGCCAATGAAATCAGTGTGTTTTAAATAAAGGAATAGTCAACAAAACTTTAATCTCATAGTACTAAGTGATTTAAATTTCATTTGTAGTTGAGATCCAAAACTCGATAGCTTACAAATGTATAGTGGTTTGTCTTTCTTTCTTTCTTATGGTCAGAGCCAAAAAAAATACATTTTTGTAGTCAGGTAAACTTGCCACAGTAATAAAATGCAGGCATCTTTAGGTGACTTCAGTTCCCCCAGCTTCTTTCTCCGAAATCTCTTAAAAAAGGTTTTTGCATAATTAAAGCACATGTCAAGGCAAAATTAAAAATACATTTTGTACATCTCTGCAATATATGCACACTTATAAGTCTTATTCCATTACACTGCAACCACAGAAAAATACCTTTGGATGTGCAAGAAATATAGTGTGTTCCTACCTTCTTCCTTGACATGATAACAAAATGAATTTTGGCTCTGAATTTCTTAGCATGTATTGTCAGCACTGCTTACTTAATTTTTTGTTTGTTCAACCAGTTAAAAAATTACCCAATTCCCCTATAAACACACTCGACGTGCATGGGGGAATAACTCCTGTGGAGTTATTGTACTGTGACGGCGGGGAAATTTTCCCATTGTCAGAATACACTGATCAATACTACTGGCTGTAGCTGGCGGCACTGGTTGTTCTGGAAAAACCCGACAGGCTGTTTGGACAGAAGTCAGTTGGTGGAGTGACTTCTGTACAACCAGCCTGCCCATATATGGATTGAACTCCGGACGGTCCCTGCTGAACTAGGTGAATTTCGATCCATGTATGGCCACTTTTACAAAGAACACAGACCTCACTTCCCCCCTATCTCCTCCCTTTGCAAGCTACAAGTAAGAGCAACAGATTTTTCTAACTCATTGTATAGTTGTGCTGTAAAACTGACATAAAAAGGAAAGGGATCAGATTGCACAAATTGCAGAAGAGAGACACAACCCTCTCCTACTCCCATATCAGAGACAGGAGTGCTTGGTTTAAGTATATATATATATATATATATATATATTATATATATATATATATATATATATATATATATAAAATATATATATATATATATATATATATAATATATATATATATATATATATATATATATATATATATATATATATATATATATATATATATATATATATAGGGTGCTCCGTACATGTAATCGAAAGCCCAGCATGCTTTCAAATTGAGTGTCCTAGACGCATCCTGTATTAAACGTGTGTAAAATTGAGTTGGGCTTTAGGAGTAGGGTATGAGTGCAAATATGCGTGCTTTCCCAATATGCTCAGAAACTTGCTGCCTTTTAGCAGGCACGCAGCGGTACCATTAAGACCCCTTTCACACTGGGACGCTTTTCAGGCGTTTTAGCACTAAAAGTAGTGCCTGTAAAGCGCCTCTCAAGCGCCTCTCAAGGCTCAACAGTGTGAAAGCCTGAGTGCTTTCAGACTGGGGCGCTTGGTGGCACCTGTAGGTGGGAAACAAGCCTTAAAATATTTTGAGAATTCTAGTTTCAGGCAACCAGAGAGTCCAACATTGCAGTGAGGCCTAGAACTAGGAGTAAAAACAAAAGTCAGGGTTGGATTGCCTGTGCACCTTGTGTGTTTGTGTGTGTGTCATAAAAAAGCAAGTTTTAAAAGAGGGTCCCTTTAACCATGCTAACATACCTGCAGTATTCCTTTATATTTCAGGCTCTGTATTCATTGTTTAGATGAGCAATGTACACCTTTTGATCTGGAAAAATTTGTTCACTAAGAACAATTCTGTTTAGATTTATGGAAAAGAACTGATTTTACAGGCAACATCTGGGAAGGGATCAAAGAAAAATATAGTTCATGGTGTACTTTCATTGCTTGCACAAATCCCATTACTGTGCTTAAAGCCTATTATCTGCCATCTACTGTTCACATTTTAATGGTATTTTATCAACATTTTTTATTTTTTTTAACCTGGCAGTGGCTCGGGTGCATTGTTAGAACTCAAGGTTACAAAGAAAATAACTATCTGCAAGCACCGCTGTGACTTGGTGTAGGTGTCAGTGCTGCTTTGGAAACTATTGTTGATAAATATAGATATGAATATATTTCAGGCTAGTAGTTAGATATTTTTGGATAAGTGATTGGGAATTTAATTCCCAGCACTTGTGACCATATACATTATATTACAAAAGCCAATATTATTTATAAAAAGTGTATGACAACCGTCCATTCCAATTATTAAAAGAGATTGTGGTGCACATTAACGTACAATTTTTGATCAATGAACACATCATGTAGCACATTCTAGATTGTATTTAAACAATTAAAGAATATGTTCAAAACAGCGTTGACGCGTTTCAGGAACACTATCCACTTCTTCAGGATTTATAGTCAGCAACTGCCACACGATTGTAGTCAGTTATCTTTATACGTACTATGATGTTGATATGCATAACAATCTATTTTAATAATTGTAATGGATGGCTGTCTATATGTTTTGAAGAAAAAATGTCATCAATAAACATTTATGGCTTTTTAATATGTGTATGGTCCCAAGTACTGAAAATTAAAGTGCCACTCTTTATTTAATCTCTTTTATGTAGAGAGGTAGACAGCAAAGGGAAAAACAACCTATTCTGAGTCAGATCAGTATTCCTTGGTGATTGTAGTTTATCAGTTTCTTTTAACATGGCACTGTGAAGATCTGACAAGGCTATTCCTGGTTTAAAACACAGTGGTTATCCAAAGAAGGACTTGGTTTAGGGGTTGTGTTATTAGAGTAAGGTATTGGGAAGGGTAATATAAATTTAATATTGGGTCTTAAGGGGGGAGGTAATTGAGTTTGGTGGGGTCTAGGTTTTAAGGGTTCACTTTAAGAGCAAGGTAAGGGTTAGGATGCAGATCGAACAGGTTAAATTGGAACTAAACCTTCCTATATTTTACAGCCAAGGAAGCTGCCATCTTAGCATCAGTTACCATGGTGCTGATTACTTAGGCACCAGCCATTTGATAACTTGACAGTTTGGTTGAGAGCACAAACACATGTGACAATTTCTGCCTTGCCTCGAATTAAACTGTCTTGAAAAAAAATTAAATCGGTGGATTTTTATCTTTATTTGCACCTGGTAAGCCTTCCAATAACACATTTCCTGTCCCTTACTCCTCCCTATGGAGGGAGCAATTGTTGTCACCCAGGCTGGAGTTTCAAACATGTCTGTCTATGTTCATCTCTATTATAGAGGGGTTGGAGAATTAAGGCTTGTACACACAATGAGAATATTGGATTAATGGTCATCTGTTTTTTATTGCATGCTAGTCTCATATCAAAATCCAATAGGTTACTAAAGTTACGAAAATTCTCATACGGCAGAATACAACTTCGGAAATGATGTACTGTATTGTAATGTATTCTTTCATTTCCGAACATTCGTGATCTTGATCTTCCCGTTTTTTCAGACGAATACTGTACTGATTAAACAAAAATTGTTCGTTCTGGCATCGTATGAGATAAATTTTCTTGTTTGTCCCTTTGGATAATTTCTCATGAACTGTTGTGATTGGCTCTCAGAAGCTGTGTACTAACAATCAGATTATCGTATGATCGCTTCAAAAGCATTTTATTTTTTGTCCAATTTTCTTATCGTGCATACTATGCATTAGTAGTTTACAATAAAAAGAGAAGATTGTTTTTTTTCAGTTCAGCTCATAGGAAGTGACAAGAACATTTCATCTCTGGCGTGGTTAACAGTTATTTATGTATTTACAAAAATTCTTTTTGTTCCTGAAAAATGAAAACTAATGCAGCCACCACATCTAGGAACAAGTAACATGCAACTTATTACATTTTTATTTGTGGATTTAATTATCCTTTGGGTATTAGGGTAGGGGCAAGTGGTGTGTTTATAAGTAGGGTTTGTATTAAAAGTTAAGTGGATGAGAGTTTTGAAAGAATTTGGTGTTAGGAACTGTTGTTTGGGGGATGTAGGAATTAAAGCATTATTTTAAGGCTCAGGGGGAGGCTTAAAATTTGGGTGTGTGTTAGTTTCAAGGCACTGTAACATATGGAAGCTTAGGTGAGCTTCAGAGTTTTCACATGCTCTCGGTGTTAAGAACTCTGCACAGAAAACGAAAGCTTTCAGAAATAATCTCCTATTTTGAGTGCATTAGTTTTACTCCAGTGTTTATGTGCAGCCATATATGTTTTAGGCTTGGTTCACATGTGTAGCGTTTACCCCCGAAGGAGCGGCTGATTAATTATTATATCCGTAATTCGCGTTTACCACCTGACCCATCGCAGCCAATAAAATCAGAAACAGTCCATATTGCATTTTTCTCTTGCTTTATTAAAGAGGAGTTCCACCCAGGGGGTCGGGTAAAAAAAAATAAAATTAAAAGTCAGCAGCTACAAATACTGCAGCTGCTGACTTTTAATTGGACACTTACCTGTCCCTGGGTCCAGCGATGCGGGGGATCGAAGCCTCACACGTCTCCCCCTCCGTTCAGCGGCGCTGGCATTGCAACTGTGGGCGCCTGGCACCCACTGCGCATGCGCGAGCGGCGCCACGCGCCGTGATTGGCCGCTCAGTCACCTGGGACCTGTAATGGGTCCCAGATGATTGACAGCGGTGAGGGAGCAGAGCGGAGCCCTTCCTGTGCCGAGGGGGAAGTGATGTCACCAGCCCAGGCACTGGAAGGGGCAGACTACGAGGGACTCCCTAGCAACAGGCATTTAGAGGTAAGTAAAAAAAAAAAAAAATACAATGTTTTTTTATTTTTTTTTTTTAGGATTTTTCAAGTATTTTTTTTTTTTGGGTGGAACCCCACTTTAAGTAACATGAACTGGGATAGGAGAAGGGTTTCTTTTGAGATGCTCTTTTGTTGCTTTATCATCTTTTCACTGCCTCTCATACAAGGACCTAGAATCATTGCGGATAATGAGAAATCACTTTATGCGATTTCTTCAATCAGGGAAGATGGAAGTAGATTTGATAGAGAATAATCGATAAAGAGTCACTCTGAGTAACTTCTTCATCTGCAGAACTTTTCAAGAACAGTCTGTATCTCTATATGTGTGCTTGCAGCTTTACCGCTACCTTTTTACCACTACTTCCCATCTGCATGGTACTCCCAAGTTGAGCTAAAGAAAAATCACTCTGAATAACTCCTCCCGCTTGACTGATTAGAATCCCGGGGCCTTGCTGAACCCAAAGTCACAGACCATCACCGCCTGTCTCACTGACTTGTGTACCAACATCCCACAGCCTCTGGCAGTACCCTTCCCTTGGGCTTTCACTCACGTGATCAATAGTCCATGTGCCACTCATAAACGATCGATCGCCCAGTTTCCTTCCTCTTTGTTGCTACTTCTTCCGCAATGATTCTTTGTTCTCTTTTCTCCTTTCTGGCACGCTCCCTTCCCCGCAGGGAGCGGCCAACGACACCAGCGACTACATGCTGTACGGTGTCATCTACTCCTCTACGGATGCCGGTTCGCCACCCTCCTCGCAGGGGGGGCTCCGTTGGCTCCCCGGAGGGGGAACCTCTCCCCTCCGGGAACCAGGCTGGGCTTCTCCAAGCTCGAACAGGAAACTCTTGACTTACCATGTGACCCGGCTTTTTATATGAGAGTCCCGCCTCCTGCCAAACAAATTAATGATTGGCCAGAACTCGCACACAAACTACCTGTCACTCAAATCCCAAATAAACAAACAGGCCTGCTATAATGGTACAAGCCTGCCTAAATTTACCTAAAACTCTAAACTAGCAAAAAGGTCACATACTCAAAAGTAGGTGCCCGCTACACATGTATGAGAATTCAATGTGTTTTTAACCGCATCCGATTTGCATGACATCTGAAACAACATAGTTTTCCATTGAAGCTGTTCACGTTTCTCAGTGCAAATTTAAAAAGAGTCCTGTGCGTTTTCTAAAGCACTGTGGTGTGGTCAGATGCAATTTCTAGACTCATTGCCTTCTATAGGAATGCTTCTGAATCGCACATGTCATCAGTTTTGAATACAAATTGAGAAAACAGTGTGGGGGTCCCCCCTCAATCCATATGTAACAAAGTGTCGGGGCCCCTGAAGCCCAATGGTGACCTCCAGAGTTAAGGACAGCTGACATCCTTCTGTGTAGGGTGGGTTAGTTAGGAACACTGTCTCCTATGGCAACAGTCTTGTAACAGTTTCTAACAAAGGTTGCAATGAACTCCTTCACTTCTCCTACAATCTCTTATTGTAGAACTTTACTCCACTGAGCTCCCAGTCTTTCCTTAGACTAACTCGCCTCAGTATCTTCTTTAAGCATCACCCCCGTGTTCCTGCTGGGTCTCTAGCTTGGCACTCACAGATACTCCTTAAGCACTGCTTGGTCCCTGGCTTTGCACACAATAATGCACTGCAAGCGTCGCCTCCACTGGCAGGATCCCTGGCTTGGCACCTGCTGAAGTTTCTCAATTCTTCACTGTCCCCGGCTGGTGAGAATACTGCTCAGGTACTTGCTTCAGCTACTCACAGTGGTCTTCGGTAGCAAGGTGGATGGACCCTTAGTGGTGACAGCTTCCCTTCTACCTCCGACCACAGCTGGTTCTCTGGCCTACTTTGGAAATTTTCAGTTAAAATCTGAGCCTTACGGACATTCAGTGAGATACAATGTCTTATTGTCATATTGGTGGAAAAAGTATACTATAGAGCTTCAGAAAAGATTGAGCATTTAGAAATATTGAACTTTTATCCCTAAAATGTGCAAAGATCAATAAGTAGCCTGCCAATATTAGCTATACACGTAAAGATATGATCATCTAATATAGGAAACTAGCTTTCCTTTCCAATGGCTTTGGAGCCATTCTTTTCACACACAGATCAAAAAAACAAAAACAGAAAACATATGCACATAAGGAGCTATGACTTTACAAGCTGCATGCTGTTTTCAGTCCAGTAATTCAAAACATTTGAAGAGCCAGACAACCTTTATTTTCAAACTTTTCAATGTACTGAACATTCAGTGCCTGTAAACATTAGGATTGCTGCTATTTCTGTCCAACTTTCATAAAGATGTAGAGATAAGGGTAGAGGAGTAAGCGTGCACAATCAGTACAGGGACATCAGCAAAAGAGCTTTGTATTGTGGGTAAAGGAGCTACACTTCATTGAATTTAATGGACTAGTTCTTCCTATTCATCAATATTTTCTATTTGCTTGTCAAAATAAACCAGATTATATCAACCTAGAGTCTTCATTTTCTGAGTATTTCTAAACTACCATTTTTTCCTCTAAAAAATGTTGGTAATTCAGCGTTTACGCTAACATTTAACATGTTGGGACCATTTAATAAAATGATCATTTTCTCCCCCACATGTATTTGCATCAAATACACAATTTGGTTTCAGATAATTGGAAAAAAATATACATTTCTCATGGAAATATTATTTGAAGCAAGTATAAGGCAGGTATAAAATAGAAGTCAATCTGCATCCTCTTTTCTAGTAGTTTATACATATTTAACAATATAAGAATCTTAGAAAGGGAGTATGATATAATCACATATCTATCTTAAAAGGGAACTCCAGTCTTTAAAAAAATATATACTAAAAGTCAGCAGCTACAATTACTGAATTTTAAGAAACAGATACTCCTCAGTCAAGAAGTCCGGCGCTGTCTTCACCAGGCCAGTTCTTCGATGGTCTTCGGATCCCCAGCACCACCATCCTGTCTGTGGGAGTTGGCTGTGACTTCTTTTTTGATTTACAGCCAGCTCCCCACTGCACATGTGTAAGTTCATACTGCCCTGTCAGATTATCCCCGAAGCCTCCTGAGACGTATGACATGTCCCAGGGGGTTGCATGTGGGGGAAAGCGCAAGGTTTATGTAATTTTTACCTAAGAGAGAATTGAGAAAGTGGGAGTGGGTTTGACGGACCCCGGTACTTAATAGGAGTATGTCCCCTGCATAAGCTTCCCTTGTCTGATAACACAACGATACCAGATCCCACAGCCCACCCAGTCACTTGTCGAGACACAGCGTGGGGTGGTGAAGACTGATTATTGAATCACAGGGACAAAGAGACATACACTCTGGGACAATTCCCCCTTCTTTGCATAACGATACAGGGCAGGGTAAACTGTGCATCCAGTAACATGAGACTTAGGCACATTCAACCTTTTCAACAAATAATTTAATCAGTAATTGGACATGTAGGCAGCTTTATTAGCAGGAGGGACTGTTGGAGAAATCCCTCCCTATAGCAACTAATAGCTGACAGTGATTTCATGAATCCATAAGCTAATCCACATAAACATATAACATCCCACAATAGTTGGCTACTAAGGCAGAGTGGACCTAATACTAGCCGACAGAAGGAAACAATAGGTGGTCCAATTAACAATGGGAGAAAGACGCTTAAACACATAACAAGCCCCACCCCACCTCAGACTATCTGGTAAAAGTCTACAGTAGTCTGTGAGACAAACTCCTACGTTATTCCAGCAGTCTGAAAAGGTGGAATTAATTTATCTTCATAGATTTCTTAAGGAATATTAACTATATAAATCACTGCGCTAGGTGATAGCAAATGTGATCCTGAAACAATCACACATAAAACTCCTTTACAGCCCCGACATGTTTTGGGTTCATAAGTACTTGTGCTGAATAATAGACAATCTGTGCTCCATAGACTTGTGCTCAGACTGGGTGCCCCATATGAATGTACACTCACCCCTAGATGTTGACCAACTATCTCTAGTATGGTCAACAAGGCATGTGGGGAGACCCGTGGATAAATCCGTTGCTGGCAACTCATGTAACGGACAGACCTCACATGGATGGGTAAAAATAGTAGAGGGAGAACCTCATTGTGTAAAACTGTTGAGAACTTTATTGGGTAAAAACAAATATGAGATTACACTCACATGTAATGATGCCTAATATCCTGGCAATCTTCACTGGCCTCACGATTCGATTACCATTATCCGGTCCAGGATTCGATACGATTCCGCGATGCATCACGATTACTGCACACGGTTTTCATCCAAAAAATTAAAGTAGTCAGAGGAACTCCATTTTTTAAATTTTATCTGTTCTTAAAAAAAAAAAGGACAACACTCCCTGCATGTAGCAAAGTGTAAACATAGCAGACAACTTAAAGAGGAGCTCCAGACTGCCCCCAAATGACTACAGAATATGGTAAGAGACATGATACAGGAGATGGTCAGAGACTGCAGACATGATACAGGAGATGGTCAGAGACTTCAGACATGATACAGAAGATGGTCATAGACTGCAGACATGATACAGGAGACGGTCAGAGACTGCAGACATGACACAGGAGATGGTCAGAGACTGCAGACATGATACAGGAGACGGTCAGAGACTGCAGACATGATACAGGAGATGGTCAGAGACAGCAGACCTGCTGGACATGGTAAGAGAGGTGCCAGACTGTCCTATCCAAGCTGACCAAAACCCCGCCCCCCTCACCACTAACCTGTCATTATATAATACTGTTTCATTAATTACCTTAGCGCTCATCTCCCCAGTGTCACCATAGACCAATTCCCATCCTTCTTGACCAGCATCCACACAGTCCTCTGCTCCCCCCCCCCCACCTCTACACAGTGAGCATGCAGATAGGGCAATAAAACAAAAAATGGTGTGCAGTGCTTTGTGGTGATAAATGTACAAAAGAGTCTCATTAGGTAGTGAACAAATATAGTCCTGAAATATATACCGTATTTATCGCACAGGCGTATAACACGCACATTCATTTTAAGAGGGAAGTTTCAGGAAAAAAACTTACATTTTAAATAAGGAACTTGGAAGCAAAATAAGGGTCAGTGTCCATCTGCAGCCTCACCATTGACATCAATGCAGCCTCATCAATGGCCATCTGCAGCCTCACAAGTGCCATCAATGCAGCCTCATCAGTCTACATCAGTGCAGCCTCACCATTGCCTTCAATGCAGCAGCCTCGCCATTGCCTTCAATGCAGCAGCCTCACCACTGCCTTCAATGCAGCAGCCTCACCACTGCCTTCAATGCAGCAGCCTCACCATTGCCATCAGTGCAGCAGCCTCACCATTGCCATCAGTGCAGTCTGATCGATGCCCATCTGCAGCCTAGAGGGGACAGGGAGGGGGGTGGGACAAGCGCCGACAGATTACATACAGTGAGAATCTCCTTTGATAGACAGAATAGTGATCCAATGGTGGCCCAGGAGACGGGACTTCCTATAATAGAGGCCGCCATGTAAACAGGAGATTCTCACTGTATGTAATCTGACGGCGCTCGTCCCGCCCCCCTCCCTGTCCCCTCTGGGGCAGCTAAAATTGAAGTATTGGCGTATAACACGCACATGCTATTTGCACCTGATTTTCATGGTGAAAAAGTGAGTTTTATACGCCAATAAATACAGTATATAAATCTGTGATTTGATTAAAAGAAATCTTTGTGTGTATTCAAAGTAATTCCAGTGCTGAGTGTGCTCTCCTGTGTTCAAATCATTCCTGATTTCTGGTGAATGATTTGAACACAGCAGAGCACACTCAGCAGCACTGGAATTACTTTGAATACACAAAAGATTTCTTTTAATCAAATCACAGATTTATATATATATTTCAGGGCTATATTTGTTCACTACTTAATAAGACTCTTGTACATTTATCACCACAAAGCACTGCACACCATTTTTTGTTTTATTGCCCTATCTGCATGCTTACTGTGTAAAGGTGGGGGGGAGGGGAAGAGCAGAGGACTGTGTGGATGCTGGTCGAGAAGGATGTTAATTGGTCTGTGGTGACACTGGGCAGAGGAGCGCTAAGATAATGAAACAGTATTATATGTTGACAGGTTAGTGGTGAGGGGGGCGGGGTATTGGTCAGCTTGGATAGGACAGTCTGGCACCTCTCTTACCACGTCCACCCCCCTTGGTGTCCTCCCTGTGACCCCCTCACCTGGCTCTGCCTCATCCGTCACACCTCCTCACACCTGGCTGAACATGCCGCGGCTCCACTGTCCTCCTCGGAGCTCCGTGCTCCACAAGCCGGCCGTCGCTGCCGCCACCATTCTTATCAGCAGCAGCTCCAGCCACTGGCGCTCCATGTCCCCACTATGTGCACACAGCATTGCTCCTCAACGCAGGGCAGCAGAGGATGACGTCAATTGAAGGCAGGAAGCGGGAAAAGCCATCGCGGCTTACTCCCGCGGCTCTTTGGCGGCTTCGGCTCTGTTTGGTCTCGAAGGCGGGGCATAACGTAGGTGGGGATGACGTCATCCAAACATCGATCGATTCCTGGAAGTTGCGTGAGCGGACGTGTGTTGTGATAAGCGATAGAGCCTCAACGTGTTTCAGCCAATCAATGGGCAGTCATCAGGAAGATCTGAATCCGCCATATATACCCTTACATCGTAATTTGTAAATTACATTTCGATAATAATTGGTCAATATACTGGCCACCAGCATATGCTATGGGGCGCTTACAATCTAATATATATAATGGATTAGAAATTTTAAAAATAAAAACATTAATAAGTTAAAAAAAAATATTTTTATACCAATACTAATATTGATAAAAAAGAGAAGGCCACCTTGTGGTCACTAAATAGATTAGGTAGACAAGGTAAAAATAATCTACAAATAGCCTGTGTTAATGTGATATTCGGAAGGTAAGTAACGAAATTAGATTGAATCGAAAGAGAAGAACTTGAGTAGGTTAGTCTACCTGCAATACAATGAACTGATAAAATTGAAACTAAATCAAAATTTTAAATGAACTCTACTGTAATGAAACAGTTGAGATCCAGCTCAACGTTCAACCCTGAAGGGGTTAAAGTTTGAAGTTCAAATACCCACCTGGTTTTATTTTGGGATATTTGGTGTCAATAGCATAAAAGGATAATTTAGCTGGATTTTTGTTATGCGCTACCTTAAAGTGGTTTGAAACACTATGTTTAGGAAATCCTTTCCGTATAGTAGTAATGTGCTCACTAACACATTTCGTTAATGTTCTGGAAGTACTCCCAACGTATTGGTACCCACAGGTACATTCTAGAACATACGTAACGTTCTTAGTGCCACACTTAGTAAAATTCTTTATAGGATGCTGTTTGAACGTTTGGTGGGACATAAATGATGTTCGTTTTCTAGGCACTGGTTTAGTGCTCCTACAAGGACCACATCTACCGCAGCTAAAAAAACCTTCTGGGTTAAACATAGCGAGTTGCTGTTTTTTAGGAGGGTCAGGTATGTTTTTAACTACTTTGTTTCTCAAACCTGGGGCTTTACATATGGTGGTCAGTATATTGACAAATTATTATCGAAATGTAATTTACAAATTACGATGTAAGGGTATATAATCCACCTCAATATGGCGCATTCAGATCTTCCTGATGATGGCCCATTGATTGGCTGAAACAAGTTGAGGCTTGATCACGTCATTGCAACTCACGTCCGCTCACGCAACTTCCGGGAATCAAGCCGATCCAAGAGTAGCAGTCATCAGCAGATTGCAGCCTGATTTCCCCTAAAAATCACATGCTGCACACACCAGGTGCCAGGATATTAGGCACCATTACATGTGAGTGTAATCTCATATTTGTTTTTACCCAATAAATTTATCAACTGTTTTACGCAATGAGGTTCTCCCTCTGCTATTTTTATCCATCCATGTGAGGTCTGTCCAGTGCACGAGTTGCCATCAACTGATTTATCAGGGGTCTCCTCACATGCCTTAGTGACCATACTAGAGATAGTTGGTCAACATCTAGGGGTGAGTGTACATCCATATAGGGAACCCAGTCTGAGCACATGTCTATGGAGCACAGATTGTCTATTATTGAGCACAAGCACTTATGAACACGAAACATGTTGGGACTGTAAAGAACTTTTATGTGTTTTTTTTTCAGGATTACATTTGCTATCACCTAGCTTGGTGATTTGTATATTTATTATTTGTATTTGCTATCTAGCAAGTTCTTACTGCAGCTGGTGGAATTTATTCAATTTTTTGCACTTTATTTAATGTATTTACAATTGTTATTTCTTTGGCGCTAAGTATTATTATATTTCAATCTTAAGGGATATTATTGATAAATATTCTTGTCCCATTTGAAGGAGCCTCTTCAACTTTCAACACAAACCACATATATAAGACCCAGGATAACAGGGTTAAAACAAAATGCTGAATCCAGGGAATTGTACATGCAGGAGGGGCAAGAAGAGCTGCTAAGCAGGGTATGTGTGGTTCTACTGTGAGTTTGGTTAGGGCAGACCAGACTGGGCTTCTTGGTCACCATGTGCCCCTAATAGACACAGGGTTACTTACACATAAGAGGGGCCTGGGGAGCTGAAAAAGGTGTTTCCCGACCTCTAAGGTGAGCTGGGTTCCACGGGCCTCCCACCCGCATCACAGTGGGTACCTGCCAAAAAAAGGTACCCTCTCCCACAAAAAAAAAATTCATATAACAGGCCAGGTTTGCAAGTTAACTGAAATACATCACAGGTGATATCATTTCCTGCTCAGTGATTGCAGTATTCTAGTCTGCATCTCCCCAAGGTAATACATAAAACCTGGCCTGTTAGTGGGCCCTGAGGACAGGGTTGATGACCACTGTAGTAGAGGATTGTGGGGAGAGGTGGATTAGTGGCACGTTCACTTTTAGTTTAAAGCTGAACTCCCTGGCAGAAATGCTTTTTAATATCTATAAAGGGGCTTTCTTACTATGAACAAATGTGGTGTTCAGTGCTTTAACAAGTATAATGATCGTGAGAATTGCATGATAACTTATCCGCTGTAGTTCTTTTATAGCGAGCAGTGGTGTAACTACATCACCACTCACTGTAGTGGACAGACCTGGAGTCTCAGACTCTCGGTCTGATCCACCTATTACACATGCATCAGCCACAGCTCTGCTCCCAGTAATTGCAACTCAGCCTGTTCCCTGCCTTCACCTCAGCCCCAACATGCCCAGGACACATGACCAGGCCATTACTTCCTAGAGAGATGTAGTGCTATTTACCGGGATGGATGTGGTGTGGGTGAGGACAAAAAGCCCTCCTCCTGGACATGTTCAGAGGGGCATAATGACGTCAGTGGGATATGAAAATTAGGAGTTACAAGAAAAGTACGCCATTCTGCTTTACAATGTGTCGGTGGTTTAATAGAGCCTAGGGAGAGAACCCCAAAAGTCCAGCAGGATCCTGGAGTTGGGCTTTAGGGTCTGCTTTAAAGTACTATCATCCCATTGGAATTAAGAAAAAAATTATTATCTAAAGTGACTTTGACTTATGGAACTCACTTACAATTATATAAGTACAAAAACATCATTTTTTGATACATACAGTAAAGCCACGTGGCTTTTTTATATAGCCTCACGAGTAGAGGGACTGTTGTATCATCTGCTTCTTAGCAGATCACATGCTGCATTTATCCATATCCCTTTGTTGGAACACATATAGATGCATGTACATTCAGGAGTCTATATGTATCTTTTTTTTTATGGAGAATAAACAATTCTCAGGTACGAGGTATGGTTGTAGAGACCACTGATTCTTTGGAAAAAATGTTGTATACTGTTGATGAATATTGTTCACACTTGTTCTGATGAAGATATATTTTACAAAATGCATTGACCATATATCTGTGAAAAACATCATGTGTAATGACTATATGGCCACCTGAGTAGTCAGGTGATAAACGGGCAGCAAAGTGTCTAATTGGTTAGCAGTTCTGCCTAGCAACACTGGGGTCATTGGTTCAGATCCCAACCAGAGCGCTACCTAGAGATGTGAAGGCCCGGGAAAAAAAACTGAAAAATTTGGAAAAGAAAACGTTTTTTTTTCCTGAAGGCTTTTTTGTTTTTCCCAAAAAATTGGAAAAATTGAAAAAAGAAAAAAAAAATTGTGAAATATTTTATTTTAACATGATGAATAAAATATTTTAAGACAGGGTGTTCACCTTAAGTTTTTAGAAGTTCCTAATTGTGATGACGGACAAAAAAGAGTAGCTGCAGAAGCAGAGACAGATACTGCCATTTCAGCTCAGAAAATGATTCTGATTAAATGTCCATTGAAACTTAAGCTGGCCATACACTATACAATTTTCCTGTTCAACTTTCCTTTAGATTTACCAAAACCATATAATATGAGGTCAAACCTAAACCCTTTCAATTTGTATGCAATCAGACAGGCCCTTGCACTACATAGTTGAAGGTAAATCTAAAGGAAATTGAATCAGAAAATTGTATAGTGTATGGCCAGCCTTAGTCCCACTCTCTTCTTAACACTTCCCCCATCTTCAATTCTTTTTATGAGAATGGGGTTTTTATTTTAATTTAATACTGTGGAGAGGAAATATGAAAAATTGTTACTTTTGGTTTTGAAAATTGTTATGTGGAGGCTTTTTGGCTGTTCCACATAAACTAGTAAGCAGTTCAGGAGATTGTTGCTTCCTTTGTTACAAATAAATATTATAAAAAAGTAAATTCTGTTTGTGATAATTGTTTGGCTACACTATATTTTTAATATGCTAGTTGTGATAATTTTATGCCAAGTCAAATTGTCCATAGTCATATTTTATGTTCCTAAGGTAACAGAATGACTTCCAATCTTAAAAATACAAAAAAGTGCTAATGTAGCATTTTTTGAAATTTTTCCGAAAAATTTTTTTCCGAGCTTCAAATTTTCCGAAAACTTCTCTAGCGCTACCTGGATAGAGTTTGCATGTTCTCCCTGTGCCTTTGTGGTTTTCTTCGGGTTTCCTCCCACGCTCCAAAGACATACTGGTAGGTTAACTGGCTCCTGTCCAAACTGGCCCTAATATGTGTATCTATGAGTGTGAATTAGGGACCTTGACAAACAGCTTTTTTTTCAACCAGGGCGCCCAGGCACGCCTTTAGGTTTCTTCGGGGGTGCCTTGGCAAAATGTCTAAAGCTTGCCCAAAAATTGTATACAAGCCAGCAATTGGATGAAACCTGCCTTTTAGTTACACAGGTTTTCATTGTGCATTGTTTCAACCTTCTAGCCGCTGGCGTCCTAACAACCAATGATATCATCAGTTGATAAGGAGGACATTGGGCACCCAAAGAGGTCCTTGTTTGCCCCTCTCCATCACCACTGGGGGTCACATTAACTCAGTGAGGGAGAGAAACTGAGGAAGAAAATACATTTTGGAATACTAGTAAGTACCAGTGTGCAAAGGTGTATTTGGAAGAATAAATCACCTCTGACATTGGGTATCGTACATGTGTAGATGTTGCTGCGTTATGTAAAATGATTAATTTTGTTTTTTATATTTTTGAATTGGGTGCCTCAAGATTGCACAGAATTTTAAATACGTTTTTTAAATAAAGGGTGCCTTGACTGAAAAGAGGTTGAGAAACACTGCTGTAATAAATAAAATATACATATGATGTGTACCAACGCTGTATCCTGGCCTAGGCCGACAAGGCCCTGGCCTAGGGCAGCACTTTGTAGGGGGGCAGCACGGAAAGAGTCCCCGCCAGCTTGCGCTACACTGTTAGTGTAGCGCCAGTCTTATGGGGCGGACTGGGCTGAGAGGCAAATTTAGTCTAGCGCCCCCGCACTGCTTCTGGTTTGCGGGCAGCCGGCATTCCGCAACTGTGTGTGGGGGCGCTTCTAATTTTGACTGTCCTATCATCCTGGACCATAAACCTTCCTCACTGTGCTATATGTTTTCTGCTGCACCATTGGCATGGTTATGTCTTCTTAGGCCTCTGCATAAAATTATCAGAAATTTGTGCTTAACCACTTCAGCCCCAGAAGAATTTACCCCCTTCCTGACCAGTGCGTTTTTTGCGATTCGGCACTGCGTTGCTTTAACTGACAATTGCACGGTCGTGCGACGTGGCTTCCAAACAAAATTGACGTCCTTTTTTTTCCACAAATAGAGCTTTCTTTTGGTGGTATTCGATCACCTCTGCGGTTTTTATTTTTTGCGCTATAAACAAAAAAATAGCGACAATTTTGAAAAAAACGCATTATTTTTTTACTTTTTGCTATAATAAATATCCCCAAAAATATTTAAAAAAAAAATTTTTTTCCACAATTTAGGCCGATATGTATTCTTCTACATATTTTTGTTAAAAAAAAAATCGCAATAAGCAATTATTGATTGGTTTGTGCAAAAGTTATAGCATTTACAAAATAGGGGTTGGTTTTATGGCATTTTTATTATTAATTTTTTTTTACTAGTAATGGCAGCGATCAGCGATTTTTATCGTGACTGCTACATTATGGCGGACACATCGGACATTTTTGGGACCATTGTCATTTATACAGCAATCAGTGCTATACAGATGCACTGATTCCTGTGTAAATGACACTGGCAGTGAAGGGGTTAACCACTAGGGGGCTAGGGAGGGGTTAAGTATGTCCTGGGGAGTGTTACTAACTGTGGGGGGGCGTGGCTACATGTGACACGTCACTGATCTCTGCTCCCAATCACAGGGAGCAGAGATCAGTGACACTCTCACTAGGCAGAATGGGAAGATGCTTGTTTACATTAGCCTCTCCCCGTTGGTCCTCTCTATGAGGCGATCGCGGGTATCTGACTCACGGAGCTCCCGACCGGCGACGGCGCGCATGCAATGGCATGGCGGCAAATTCAAAGGGACGTATGGGTACGCCCATTTGCCCAGCCGTGCCATTCTGCCGACGTACATCGGTGTGCACCGGTCTGGAACCGGTTAAAGTAAAACTATAGGCAACACTTTTTTTTTTATTTTGGATAGAGTAAGGGAGGGTTATAGCCCCTGTTTATTTTTTACCATCCCTTTCCCATTGCAGAGATTTCCCTTCACTTCCTGCCCCACAGCCAAACAGGAAGTGAGAGGAAATCTATGCAAATTAAGGGAATTCATTGCTCCCCCCAGGCCTTCAGAACTGGTGCCCCCATTTCAAAAATGTCAGGGCGGGTCTTAAACAGCAAGGGGTGTGGCCTTGACAGGAAGGGGTTGGTCATATTTAAATTAGACGGTGCACAAGTTTAGTCAGGCCTAGGGCAGCACAAAACCTAAATACTACTGATGTGTACCTGGATGATGTTATTTTTTTGATGTAAGTGCACCCATGTGAAATGGTATTATATGTATCAATACATTGTATACTATTTTTTATAATCATTAGTGAGTTTCTTTGAATTCTTTCTTTCTTGGACGCTGTAAGTCCCTTTCTATTTTTTTTTTTTAATATCTAATAATAGCGTTATATAGCAAGTAGAATAGTCTGCAACATTCTACAACATAAAAATCTTGAAGATCCTTTATTTAAATTTTCAGTAGACTCCACACAGCATACACATAATAGGAGAAAGAGGAAAATATTACAATTGTCACCATTTCTTCAAATGCCTAATTTTCCTTTTAGAGGTCTGACCATCCTGTAAATGTATTTAAATAAGAATCAGCCTTCCTCTGTTCAGTGAGCTAAGTGACAAGCTTGAGTCTACTTGATCAATGGGCTCATTATCACTTTCTAATTAGCCACAGATTTCCAGGTGTGTCCATTTCATTTTAAATGAAAGGTGCCTACTGTTACACAGTGTTGGCCAAAGGGTCAGCCAGGAGAAAGCGATTCCTCTTCGCTTGTCATGTGACTGTCTATTAGCGCTGATTTAAATGATAGCATTAACAGCTCACCTGTGAAGTCTCTCGTTATCAACCTTCGTGTTTTTTCCGTAGGAGATTAATTAGGCAATATTAATGGTGGGGAATCCTTGAAACAATGTACTTTTTTTAAGCCCTGAGCTGCATTTTTTTTGTTTTTTGTTTTTTGTTTTTTTTTGTTTTTATTTTAGCATAGACTCGCATTATACGTGAGTTATTTATAAGAGTTTTCTCTTACCCCTCTGTTGATTTCCCATGTGTTATGTAGGAAATAAATATCGGGTGATTAATATGCTCCCTCGCTTTAAACCTCCCTCCTGCTTGCCTAGAATACAATGATGGGATTTGCAGATGTTTGGACATGTAATACATGGGGCGATGACAGATATGTCGGGGACACAGCTATGGCAGGTTATCTGCTACAATAAAAACACATTCCTGGACTTTGATCTATGTATTAACATTATCAGTGTGCATGCTCTGCTAGAAAAAGAAAGACATTACTGGATAGACAATAGCAGGGCTTTAAATGTTACACTGATGCGGCGCACTGACTCATAATATACAAACCATGATCTGTGCTAAGTAGATAACAGATAATTAGACTGTAACGAGAAGCTGGATATTAAGTGCAACTGCTTAATAAGGACAGCAGAAAATCATGTTATCGCCATAGTAACTAGATAGCAGCCCCATATCATTTGTGGATGGCATACTGCACACCCGCCATATTTTGACATGCTAAGTGCTGATTTGTATCCAGTCTGAAATTTTTCTCATAGTCCGGATATATAGATTCTTTTAACAGATAAAGGAGAATGAAGAGCAAATCAATAACTGAGAAAGAGATAAGCCCTTTATTGTGGTTGTTTTCGTTTATTATATCTTTTTGTACGTTTCTGGTTAAGGATCAAATGATCATTTTACACTCTGGGAGCTGGAGAATTGGTTAACCAAACGTTTTATCCATCCGTGCTTCCCCTACTATGAAACTGTATGAAAGATAATTGATTTCCGTATATCTCTTCGTACTTGAAACCACAGCAAGCCTTAGATGTAAGTGTAGGGTCAATGATATCGTATAGGTCTGGCATGTACCGTAATACTAACTTAAATGATAAGGCTAAATTGTTAAGTACTTCACATCCCCAAATGTGACCAGTTTGTATTTTTTTTTTCACTCTATTGATTCCTATCCCCACTCAGTTATCTTTCTTAACCACTTGCCCTCCGTAAGGTTTTCCCCCCTCCTGACCGGTCCATTTTTTGCAATAGGGCACTGCGTTACCTTTTTTGCGTTTCCTTTTTTTCCCCACAAATAGAGCTTTCTTTTGCTTGTATTTGATCACATCTGTGGTTTTTATTTTTTGCGTTATAAAACAAATCCAATAAATTTTGTGCTATAAAACAAATCCAATAAAAAAATGCAAAAATCAAATTTCTTCATAAATTTAGACCAATATGTATTCTGCTACATGTTTTTGGTAAAAAAAAAAAATCCCAAAAAGTGTATATTAATTGGTTTGTGCAAAAGTTATAACACCACACACTATGGGATAGATTTATGGAATTTTTATTTTATTTGTATTTATTTTTTTACTAGTAATGGCTGCGATCAGCTATTGCAGCAGACAAATTGGACACCTAACTGACACTTTTTGGGGACAATAACACTAATACAGTGATCAGTGCTAAAAATATGCATGGTCGCTGTACTAATGACACTGGCAGGGAAGGGGTTAACATCAGGAGTAATCAAGGGGTTAAACGTGTGCCTAGGGAGTGTTTACTTACTGTGTGGGAGGTGCTTGTACTATAGGAAGGCAGAGATTCGTGTTCCTGCGTTGTAGGAACTCAGGATCACAACCCTCCCTTCTCAAAGAACAGCAATCTGCCTTGTTTACATAGGGAGACCGCCGTTCTGCCTGTTTTCCAAAGGACTGGAGGGTCCCAGCGGACATTGCATCTGCCAGACCCACTGATTGGCTCCCTCTGTGTCCAATCACAGCAGGAGCGGGTCGCCAGGGGCACACATGCGTACCCCAGACCCGGAAGTGCAAAATATAGGTATAGGTACATGATTTTGCACAGTAGAGCCGCCTTGTCACCGTATATACACTGTATACAGACGGCAAGTGGTTAAAGCGGAACTAAACGGGAACCAAACCCACCACTTTATAGCAGCATTAAAGTGGTTGTAAACCCTTTACAACCACTTTTTGCTACAGGTAAGACTATAATAAGGCTTACCTGTAGCTACCCCGGATATCTCCTAAAGCTGCACGGTTTAGGAGACATTCCCCTGTATCAGCATGTGCCGACGTCATTGGCACATGCACACTGAAGCAATGGCATGTCCATGCCATTGCTTCAGCTAGTATGCCGTTACTGGTGGCTCCCGCGCACATGAGCGGGAGTGAAGTCATCATGGCTCCGGCCAATCACAGCGCCAGAGCCCTCGATACCCTGAATTAACTTCGGGAACGATGTTGCCGCTGGAGCAGTGTACGAGGACCTCTGCGGGGGCTTCAATCTCAGGTAAGTAATTCATAATCAGCTAGTATGCATTGCCTTTGTCTTGCAGGGGTTTTTTTTTTTTTCGTTTTGTTTTTTTAGTGGGTTTACAACCACTTTAAACCCTAATGCCCTGTACACACGACCGGTTTTGCCGTCGGTATAAACTGAAGGTTTTTACGATGGAGTTCCGACAGAATTTCGCTCAAGCTGTCTTGCATACACACAGTCACACCAAGTTCCAACCATCCAGAACGCGGTGACGTACAACACGTACGACGGGACTAGAAAACGGAAGTTCAATAGCCAGTAGCTTCTGTCTCCTACTTGCTTCAGAGTAATAGTAATTTGTTCCATCAGAAAAACGTAGAACATGTTCTTTATCTAAGTCCGTCTGAATTTTCGACAGAAAAAGTCCGATGGGGCATACACACGGTCGGAATATACAATGAAAAGCTCCCATCGGACTCTTTCTGTCGGAAATTCCGCTCGTGTCTACGCGGAATAAGCCAAAAATATACTATATTGCAACTTAGCAATCCTTAGATGTGGTGGCTGCATTCGTTTTCTTTTTTAGGCATTTTCCGCTCTGTTTTCACCTGGTGGTCTGACCAGTAACACACCTCCTGTATTAAGCCTTGTATACACCATCAGATTGTTGGCCAACAAAGCGTCAGACTTTTGTTCGAAGGGCGTGTGCCAGGAACTTGTCTTGCATACAAACGGTACACAATTGTCGGCCAATAAACATGAAGGTAGTGACGTACAACGAGGAATTTCAGCTCTTGAGCGCCACCCTTTGGGCACCTTCTGCTAATGTCGTGTTTAATGAGCATTGATTCTGAGCATGCGTGTTTGTACTTTCAACTTTTGTGTGACGGACTTGTGTACAGACGATAGGAAAATCTGACAACAGAATGTTGTCCGCAGAAATTTTACTAGCCTGCCATCCAACATTTGTTGGCGGAAAGTTGGACAACAATTATTTGATGGAGCATACTAACGGTCGGATTTTAGGACAACAGTCTGTCATCACACAATTCCCTGCCGAAAATCCAATTGTGTGTACGAGGCTTAAAGCCACACGATCAGATTTTCCGCAGACAAAACCTCAGACTTTTGTTCAAAGGGTGTTGGCTCAAAACTTGTCTTGCATACAAATGGTAAGGAATTGTCGGCCAGCAAACATGAACGTAGTGACGTACTACGTGTTTTTTCAGCTCTTTAGCACTTTGGGCTCCTTCTGGTAATTTCGTGTTGGTAGAAATTTGGTGAGTGTTGATTTGCACTTTTCAGTTTATTTCTGAACATCCTTTCGTTAACCAGCCATGTTGTGGAATCGGAGGAGATAACGTGTTATTTATTATTGGCCTTGGAGTTATTGCTTTGACCCAAGTCCAGTCCAAGAATAATAGGAGGAGGATTTCTTGGACCAAAAATTGGTTGCTTTATTAATTGTGACCAATTATGTCATATGCCTTTGCTGCGGGAGCTCCAGGGGAATAACCCAGATGATTTTCGGAATTATCTCCAGATAATGGACCCCTGCTTTCACCAACTCTTGGCATTGTTGACCCCCTATATTAAGAAGCAGGAAACAAGCATGAGGCTTTTATTCTATTTTTTGGTTGAATAATGATTTGATTTGGTATATTTTCTATATTTTTGGATGCATAGAATGCACTTTTTGGTTAAGTTCTATTGGCAGATAGCATATCTAATTGTATTTGTTTTCTTTTTTTAATGCACAATACAAAAATTGTGGAGAATAATACTTGGCTATGTGTTTTACTGAAATGACAGTTTGGGAGTAGGCAGTTACATTTTAAAAAGTACAATGTAAAATTAACAAGGGAAATTAACAAGAAAAAAAAACCCTTTGAAAATTTGTTTGCAATAACTCCATCAGTATCACCAGCAAAGCAGCTTCATTATTATCCCATTAAAGAAGAAGAGAATGTGCGCTGCATTTGAAGATTTCATAATTTGCCACGTCACGAATGTTAATTCTCCATTCCGAACGCTAGTTTACACAAACGCTTCTGGCTTGTCTTTGCTTCCGAGCATGCGTGTTTGTACTTTGGACTTTTGTCCGACGGACTTGTGTACACACGCTCGGAAAATCCGACAACAGACATTTGTCCGCGGAAAATTTTAAAACCTGCCATCCAACATTTGTCCGTGGAAATTCCGACAACAATTGTCCGATGGAGCGTACAAACGGTCTGATTTTCCGCCAACAGCCTGTCATCACACATTTCCCGTCGGAAAATCCGATCGTGTGTACGAGGCTTTAGAGTGCTTCCATTCCTGGATAAATAAACACAGACAACAGATTTGGACAGCAACATTGTCAGTCTACGGAGGGGAGTGTTATGCCGCATACACAGGGCCGGACTTCCCGACAGAAAAAGTCAGATGGGAGCTTTTGATCGGACATTCCGACCGTGTGTATGCCCCATCGGACTTTTTCTGTCGGCATTTCCAACGGACTCAGATATAGAACATCGGAAGTTTAGCCCGTTGGCAAGTCCGCTCATGTGTATGCGGCATTAGAAGTACTAGCAGATGTAAAGTAGTTGTAAATCTCAGACATGAAATAAGAACAAAGCATATCCCTCTATAGTGTGTACTTGTCTCAGTTAAGAGCACTAAGGCAGGCCATACACGGTGCAAATTTCTTTCCTGCGATCATAGGCAGTGTTGACAGGGGAATCCGCAATTATATTCTCCTGATGGGGGAAGTCATTCCCGCCGAGAGAAGACAGCGATTATCGCTAGCGGCTGATAATAGCACGAGAATACGGCAGGCTGGTTGTACCCAAGCTGATCGATCTATCAACTTGGTGCATTCAGCCTGCCCATTAACTGTTCAAATCTCGGCCGGTTCCCACTGAATCAGCAGAGATTTGAATCGTGTATGACCGGCCTAAAGCCTCGTACACACGGTACAATTGTTGGCCAACCGAGCGTCTGATTTTTATCAAAAGGGTGTGTGTCAGGATCTTTTCTTGCATACTAACGGTACACAATTGTCGTGCCATAAACACGAACATAGTGACGTACTACGAGGAATTTCAGCTCCTGAGCACCACCCCTTGGGCCCCTTCTGCTAATTTCGTGTTTGGTGAGCATTGATTCCGAGCATGTTTGTACTTTCGACTTTTGTGTGAAGGATTTGTGTACTGACAATACGAAAATCTGACTTCAAACCGATGTCTGCCGAAAATTTACTAGCCTGCCATTTGTTGGCCGAAAGTTGGACAACAATTGTCAAAAGGAGCATACTAACGTTAAGATTTTAGGACAACATTCTGTCAACAGACAATTTTCTGCCAACAATCGTATAGTGTGTACGATGCTTTAGTGTCATTTCTGTCTGCTGCTTCCTTTCTCTGCTATCAGCATGAATCACTTCTGACAAGTTTTCCTGACACCAAGAGAAAAAATGTGATAGGGGAGAGACCTCCAGCTGATTGAACAAACAGATAACACCGCTCCAGGTGATAATGATATCCTCCTTATTAATCAGGTGCTGGTCCAGTCCGTGGTCTTGGCAAGTAATTCAAATGGCAAAGCGAATGACCACACTCCAAAAACAAGGAAAAAAGCTTTATTGTATAAAAAGCATCCAACATCAAAAATATTTACAGCAACAGCATCATGGCATGCACAGAGGGGAGCATGGTTACACCAAGAGAAAAAATGTGACAGGGGAGGGACCTCCAGCTGATTGACAGCCTCATCTCTGGTGCTGTGTGGAGAGGGTGTGTCCCTTCTGTCCAATCATCTCTCAGAGCTCTCCTCACTGAGCTCTGTAGTGTGTAATTTTTTTCTGACAGATTAGACAAGCTTTAAAATTTCTGGACTTTGGATGTAGGGAAGAGAAGGCTGCAGATAAACAGGTATGACTTAAGTAAGGGGATTTGTTTAATCACTGTGTATCACCTGAGGACAATCACTTCACTGGATATATGTAAAGGTTTACAACTACTTTAAATACACTAATAAATTGATGGCAAACTCCAGCTCATGCTGCAGTTACACAAGCAGTTAAATTTTTTTTCCTTTTGGGATAAAGATTTTACATAAACAAATAGAAGCTGACCACTGTGAGCACCCCCTCAAAAACTGCTTCATTTTCAGGAGAGCTTGTTCTGTTGAAAAACAACTGGCTGGATCACCAAAATAAAATAAAGGAAAGAACGCCTGAATAAAAGGAAAACTAATGCAGCCACCACATCTAAGAATTGTTAAGCTGCAATATAATAAATGATTGTTTTTGTGTTTAATACCACTTTAACTGTTCCCTAAAACAGCTACATACACAACATGCCAGGAATAATACCTGTTGCAGTTACTAGTGTGCTTAACTCTTAACAGAACTGTCAAGCTGTCAAGTCATCAAATGGCTGGTGTCATAGTTGATTACATGTGCAGCACCATGGCAATTACAGATCATATACAGGCTAGGATGGCAGCTTCCCTGGTTGTAAAGGATAGGAGGGGTTCAATCCATTCTAAGGCCCCATCACAGAGGCTCTGGAGGTGGGTGATGCTATTTAATGGAGTTTGGAGCTCAGTATTCTTATATATTCTCATAATAAAGGGAAATTGGACCTTTTTTTCTGACTGGAGATGTGCACACTCTTCACTTTTTTTAAAACTATGAAAAGCAGAATTGGCAAGGTATTGGAGTGACTGTGAAGATTCTTGGTTCATCCGGTGTACACATCCACCTCATTGTGCCTCTGGTATGCTAGAAGGGAACATCCACCAAAATTCCCTTACATGCCTAATGTTTGGCCAATATACAGTTTCATAAGAATAATTTGTGTTACAGAACAATTTAGCTCTGTGGATACCTCGTGTGTATGAATTATCTCTACCATGACCTTTTTTGGTTCACAGCAGGGACATTACTGAATGCTAGTATCCTGTTGTTGCTTGACAGTATTGGAGTATTGGAAGACTCCCTATACACGTATTTTCAAGGGAAGAAGCTGCTACCAGTTGAATTGACTTTTTGTAAATCTGCTTTTTCTGGTCTTCAAAGCACAAAAAAGTAATACAGTCTGCTGTAGTGAGCTGTATGTGAAGCGGGCCATACACTGTAAGATTCCTCTCGTTCATCCATGCAAGCGGAACAAGAGAGAGCTTATCGATTCCTCCATCCAAACTGAACAGTCTAGATGGAGGAATCTCCCCTGCCAGCTATTGTATTCTGGCTGGCTGAATTGTTTGACTAAGGCCCCTTTTACACTGGTACGACACAACAGTCAAACGACTGTGGATCCGACTTTGCCCTGCGACTTGAAGTCGGACATGCGTCCGACTTCAATGGACAGGGATCCGACTTTGATCCCCGACAATACCAGGCACTATCTGGTATGAATCTTTAGGGGGGACTCCACGCTACAAGGGCAAAGAGACTCATCTCCCTCTGCCTCACTGTCTGAGGTCTTCAAAGATGGATGGCTTGGTTGGGACAGTTCCAGTTTTTTCTGGTCATCCTAGTGGGAGAACACGCCGCAATGGCTGTTAAATGTTATGTGTGGCTTGTATCCCACTCTTTAAGGGATGTAAAAAAAAAAACGGCATGGGTTCCCCCTCCAAGAGCATACCAGGCCCTTCGGTCTAGTATGGGTTTTAAGGGGAACCCACACGCTGAACAAATGGCGTGGGGGTCCCCCCAAAATCCATACCAGACCCTTATCCGAGCATACAGCCCGGCAGGTCAGGAAAGGGGGTGGGGACGAGTGATCGCCCCCCCCGAACCATATCAGGCCGCATGCCTTCAAAATGGGGGGTGGGTACCCTGCGCCCCCCAAAAGCACCTTGTCCCCATGTTGATGAGGACAAGGGCCTCTTCCCGACAACCCTGGCTGTTGGTTGTCGGGGTCTGCGGGCGGGGAGCTTATCGGAATCTGGAACCCCCCTTTAACAAGGGGGCCCCTAGATCCCGGCCCCCCACCCTATGTGATTATTGTACCCCTACCCATTCACCTAAAAAAAAGTGTCAAAAATAAAACGCAGTACACAGGTTTTTAAAGCAATTTATTAAGGCAGCTCCGGCGTCTCTTCCGACTTCTTCTCCCCTCTCCGGCTCTTCTGCCTCCTCCGCTGATGTCTTCTGCCTCTGCTGGTTCTTCTCCCTTCTCCAGGTCTTCTCCGCTGATGTCTTCTAGACCTCTCTGGTTCTTCTTTCTCTGTCCGCTGTCTTTTGCCTCTGCCGGGTCTTCTCCGCTGTCTTCTCCCTCTGTTCTTCTTCCGATGTTGACTCGACGCTTTCTCCCGCTCTAATGCTGGGTGCGTGGTGCCAGGATCTGGGGACCCCCTTGTTAAAGAGGGCTTCCAGATTCCGATAAGCTCCCCGCCCGCAGACCCCAACAGCCAACGGCAAGGGTTGTCAGGAAGAGGCCCTTGTCCTCATAAACATGGGGACAAGGTGCCCGCCCCCCCATGTTCAGGGCATGCAGCCTGGAACGGTTTAGGAGGGGAGGAGGCACTCACTCGTCCCCACTCCCTTTCCTGACCTGCCGGGCGGTGTGCTCGGATAAGGGTCTGGTATGGATTTTGGGGGAGACCCCTTCGCTGTCTTTTCGGCGTGGGGGCTCCCCTTAAAATCCATACCAGACCGAAGGGGCTGGTATGCTCTTGGAGGGGGAACTCATGCCGTTTTTTTTTTTTTTTTTAATTTGGCATGGAGTTCCCCTTCAAGATCATCAGAGCACAAGTCGCATGCCAAAGTCAGATCAGTTAAGGCGGCGATCCGACTTCAGTGATATTCAATGGGCTGAAGTAAGATCAAAGTCGGACCAAAGTAGTGCAGGGACTACTTTGAAGTCAGCACGACATGAAGTCGTACTAATATGAATGGTTGTCATTGGAAATCATAGAGAACGACTTGTCATGCGACTTTGCAGTCCCAAGTCGCAGGACAAGTCGTACAAGTGTGAAAGGGGCCTAAAACTTTTCTACCCAACTCCTTCGTGTTGCAGATCAAAGGATGTCAGGCGGGAGGGTGCCTTCAGGGTTGCCGACCAAGATAGCTGAAGTTCGCTCCTTGTATGACCAACTATAGACTTAAAGTGGTTGTAAAGCCTCAAGGTTATAGGTGGAAATCATTGGTGATGGACATTGTCATGGAAACAGTCACTTTATTATACTAAATGTGGACTCTTTATATATATATTTATAAATTATTAATTTGTTTCACATATGGGCTTTCATTTTTAGTGCAATTTTTACTATTGTTTATTTTTACCTTTGTGATTGTGTTGCACAAAATTATTGCTGCTGATTTTGTTTTTCTTTTTTGAAAGGGATAATAATTTCTAGGGCACTTCTTACATATTTTTATGCTGGTAGGTTAGTTGGCTCCTATCTAAAGAGAGTTAGGGACCGTAGACCCTAAGCTCCTTGAGGGCAGGAACCAATGTGAATGTGCAATATATGTAAAGCATATGTAAGCACAGTATATGTAAGGTGCTACGTAAATTGGAGCTATATAAATACTTATAATAATTAAATACACAGCTACATAGTTGGTAAGGCTGAAAAAAGACACAAGTCCATCAAGTCCAACCTGTGTGTGTGTGCTTTTATGTTAATATTACATTGTATATCCCGGTATGTTGTGGTCGTTTAGGTGCCTATCTAATAGTTTTTTTTAATTATTGATGAGAGAATTCCACATCCTTACCGCTCTTACAGTAAAGAACCCTCTACGCAGTTTAGAGTTAAACCGCTTCTCTTCTAATTTTAGTGAATGGCCGCATGTCTTTTTAAATTCCCTTGCGTGGAAAAGTTTTATCCCTATTGCAGGGTAACCAGTATGGTATTTGTACATTTACCGTATATACTCGAGTATAAGCCGACCCGAATATACCCGAGGCACCTTCTTTTACCACAAAAAAACTGGGAAAACTTATTGACTCGAGCATAAGCCTAGGGTGAGAATGCAGCAGCTACTGTAAATGGAAAAGAGGGTCAACAATGCCCATTTGCAGCCTCACTGTGCCCATTTGCATGCCTCAGCCTCACTGTGTCCCCCATCTGCATGCCTCAGCCTCACTGTGTCCCCCATCTGCATGCCTCAGCCTCACCTGATCGGCGTTGTGCCCATCTGCCGTTGTGCCAGCGTTATGATCTCCCGGCGCTGTCCTCATCTGCAGCCTTATTATCTCCCGGCGCTGTGATATATTCAGTCTAGTCGGCGGTCATGCAGTGTACCAAAGCCCCGCCTCCTCCTGGTCCTCATCCGTGACGGAACATTGACTCAGTTTCCCAGCAGTGAGATAGTGTTCAGCCTATCAAGGACGAGGAGGAGGCAGGGCTTTGGTGCACTGCATGACCGCCGACTAGACTGAATGTTTCACAGCGCCGGGAGATAAGGTTACAGATGGGGACAGCGCCGGGAGAACTCAAGTAGAAGCCGAGGGGGGCATTTTCAGCAAAAAAAAATGTGCTGAAAAACTCGGCTTATACTCGAGTATATACGGTAAATCATATCCGCTTCTCAAGCGTCTCTTCTCCATAGAGAAGTTCAATGCTTGCAGTCTTTCCTCATAACTGAGATCCTCTAGTCCCTTTATTAGCTTTGTTGCCCTTCTCTGGACCCTCTCCGGTTCCAGCACATCTCTCCTGAGGACTTGTGCCCAGAACTTGGACGGCATATCCCAGGTGTGGCCGGACCAAAGTCTTGTATAGTGGGAGAATTACTGTTTTATCTCTGGAATGAATCCCCTTTCTAATACATGCCAATATTATGTTGGCTTTGCTTGCAGCAGCTTGGCGTTGCATGCCATTGCTGAGCATGTCATCTACTAGGACCCCCAGGTCCTTTTTTATCCTAGATTCCCGCAGAGGTTCTCCCCCTAGCGAGTAGATTGTATTCATATTATTGGCACCCAAATGCATTATTTTACATTTTTCAACATTCAACCTCATTTGCCATCTAGTTGCCCACCCCATGAATTTGTTTGGATCTTTTTGCAAGGTTTCCACATCCTGCGTATAAGTTATTGCCCTGCTTAGCTTAGTATCATCCACAAACACTGAGATTGAGCTGTTTATCCCTTCCTCCAGATCGTTTATGACTAAATTAAATAGGATTGGTCCCAGGACAGGCCCCTGGGGGACCCCCGCTTACCACACCAGACCATTCAGAGTACCCCCCATTCATCACCACCCTCTGGACTCGCCCCGTAGCCAGTTTTTTATTCATGAACTCACCCTATGTTCGATGCCGACAGACCTTAGTTTGTACAGTAAACGTTTATGGGAAACTGTATCGAATGCCGTTGCAAAATCCAGATACACCACGTCAACTGCCTTTCCTTTATCTAGATGGCAGCTCACCTGCTCATAGAAGGTTAAAAGATTGGTTTGGCAAGAATGATTCTTCATAAATCCATGCTTATTACTGCTAATGATACTGTTTTTATTACTAAAATCTTGTATATAGCCCCTTATCATCCCATCCAAGAGCTTGCAAACTATTGATATACTATAGTAAGGCTAACTGGTCTGGGTCCCCAGGATATATCTTGGCCTTTTTTTAAATATTGGTGCTACATTGGCTTCTTTCCAATCAGCTGGTACCATTCCCTTCAGTACACTGCTCCTAAAAATTAGGAACAATGGTCTGGCAATCACTTGACTAAGTTCCTTAAGGACCCATGGGTGCAGGCCATCTGGTCCCGGTGACTTATTTGTGCTAAGTTTTTCAAGTCTATTTCTAATTCCTCTGTTAGCCATGAGGGTGCTCCCTGTGGCGTGTCATGAGGATAAACCATGCAGTCTTGGTTACTGAAACCCCCCGTTTCCTCGTGAAGACTGAGGAGAAGAATAAATTCAAAACCTTTGCCATCTCTCCATCTTTTGTAACCAGTTTCCCTTCATCATTCCTTATGGGGCCAATATGTTCTGACCTCTCTCTCTTACTATTTATATACTTATAAAGATTTTTTTTTCTCCTTCGCTATGTGCCTATCGTGTTCTATCTTAACCACCCTGATTGCACCCTTACATTTCTTATTGCATTCTTTGTAAAGTTGGAATGCTGATGATAAACCCTCAGCCTTGTATTTTTTGAAGGACTTTTCTTTCGCTTTTACATGCATTTTTACGTTGGAGTTAAGCCACCCAGGACTTTTGTTAGCTCTTTTAAATATATTTCCCATTGGGATGCACTGGCTAATACCTATAATATGCTCAGGATTTTATCCCATTTAATATCTTCTAGCAAGGAGCGTAGTTTAGGGAAGTTGGCTCTTTTGAAATTCAGTGTCTTTGTATTATCCTTGTGTTTCTCATTTGTGTGATTTATGCTGAAACAAATTGACCCGTGTTCGCTATTTCCTAAATTGCCCCGTATTTCTACATCCGCGATCGGGTCTGCATTTCCTTCCTGCAACCACAGACAGTGTTGACAGGGGAATGCCTCCCACTGAGCCATTGTATTCTCCCCGCAGGGACGACTTCCCCTGACCCCTCGGCTGGGAGAATACTTTGGCTCGGCGGGACAGTAATTATTGCTAGCGGCTATACCAATCTCATGCAAAATCCGGCAGGCTGGTTTCACCCAGGTTGATCAACTTGGTACATTCAGCCTGCCCATACATGGTTCAAATCTCGGCTGGTTCAGATTTTAACCGTCTATGGCCGGCCTTAGACTGAGCCTCAGGATGTTAATGTAGATGCCTACATCACCATAAGAATGAACAGACTATCTTCGGTTCTTGTACCCTGGGAAAATCGAGCTAGCCCTAAACGTGGTGGACCATTTTCAATAAATATAAGCAAACAACTATTTTCCACAGGACAGTATGAAGAAAAAAATCTATTTACAGATTGATGCAATGCTTCATTTTAATAAACAGCATGCGGCACAACGTAAATAAAATTTATTGCTAAAACAAATACTTACAAAGATTTGATTAAATCTTGCTTCTACACAATATGGCACTTCGGATACTTACATAATCCACATTTACCATATTTAATTAAAATGTAAGCAGAATTAAAACCAGATCTTTTATGCTAGAATTATAATAATGCTCATCATGTACAGCCAGTGCTGAAAGCCTCATAAATATAGAACTAGCCTATGCAATGCAAAGTAGTACACATAAGCTGCTGACTCAACAATTTCTGTCTGTGCATATAAATTATGCACTATTGAGTTTATAACACTCATAGCTGTACACATTGAAATTAAACTAATTGACTTTTTGCAGTGACCTTTCTCAGGATGTAAACTTCTATGCATGTCTTTACTAATGGACGATTTTTGTAATCTGTTTAGATCAGATCTAGTTTTATAACCGTGTCAGATTCTGTAGGAGTCAAATGGGATGAGGGTATCCCTGCATATCTTTTCATTGATGAAATAGAGTCTAGCAGACACCAGAATAACAGGAAGCTCCCCAAAAGGGAAATTGGCTTTCATATTACATTAGTATCTACGGTACAGACACTGCTGGAAATATAGAATGTTGTATTTAATGTGGATCTGAGTTAAAAAAGTGAAGATGTGTTACCTTATAGGGAACATTTAGGATTGTTAAAGTGGTTCTGAAGGCAGAAGTTTTTTTACCTTAATGCAGCTCCCCTCCAGTCCCCCTTAGACTTACCTGAGCCTTATCTCGATCCAGCAATGTGCATGAGAGCAGCGGTTCTCCCGGGTCTCTCTCTCTTCAGTTGCTAACATAGCAATGGCTCAATCACAGCCAGTGAGCCTATGAGGAGAGATTGGGGGGGCAGGGCTGAGCTGCGCTCTATGTGTGAATGGACAATGACCATTCACAGAAGCTTGGCTCAAGAGTGAGCCTGCTCAAGTGCCCCCATAACAAGAGGCTTGCTATTGGGGGCATTCGGCAGGGGGGAGGAGCCAGGACCAATGGTGGGGGACCCAAAAAGAAGAGGATCGGGCTGCTCTGTGCAAAACCATTACACAGAGCAGGTAAGTATAACATGTTTGTTATTTGAAAAAAAAATTACATTCTATAGAATCACTTTCATTTTGCCTAAGCAGTACCCATAAAAGTCTACCTTTTAAAAAAAAAGTATCCTAAAAAATAGCATAGCATTTCCAGGCATGTCCAGATATTCCTGTGCCCACCACCCCAATGCTATATATCAGCAGTGTAAGATCTAAGGCACTGCTGCCTCTGACTGCTAGTCTCATGAGATTTTGTGATGTCCCTATTGTAATGCCTCTTGGGGAGAAGAAACTGTACCTGAGGACCATGTAGTTCATGCATATTCCTGCTTCTGCTTCATCTATTCTGTGCATCTGTGCTTCCTATCGTTAGATATTCCCCCACCATTTATCATATCAACAATCATCATGGGGCGCAGCTCTGACAAGTGAAAGCAAAGCTGTGCCTCCATCAAGGTGGCTACTTCCACACAGATACACTGTGCAGAACATGGCAAAGATCTGCTGCAGGGAGGCCACAGGGAATACTGGTCACTAGTCCTAAAACTTAGATTCACCTAGGCATTCATGTGGCGCAGCAGATCGACCTGTCAACTAAAAATATTTACTGGTTTATTTATTGCAGGTACTCATATAGTGCTGTCAAGTTACACTGCGCTTTGCATCAGTCCCTGCCCGCAAGAAGCTTACAATCTAAGTTTCCTAACTCACATTCACACATACTAGGGCCAATTTACCTACCAGCACATCTTTGGAGTGTGGGAGGAAACTCATGTAGGCACAGGGAGAACATGCCAACTCCAGGCAGGGTCATGGTTGGGATTGAAACCGGCAACCCTAGTGCTACAAGGCGGAAGTGCTACCCACTTATGCCGCATACACACAGGCGGACTTTTCGACCGGACTGGTCCAACAGACTTTCCAGCAGACTTTCGACAGACTTTTGACGGACTTCCGAGGGACTTTTTATCAAACGGACTTGCCTACACACGATCACACCAAAGTCCACGGATTCGTACGTGGTGACGTACACCGGACTAAAATAAGGAAGTTGATAGCCAGTAGCCAATAGCTGCCCTAGGGTCTGTTTTTGTCCATCGGACTAGCATACAGACGAGCGGATTTCTGGGTCCGGCGGAGTTACGACGTAAAGATTTGAAGCAAGTTCCAAATCTAAAGTCCGTCAGATTTGCGACTGGAAAAGTCCGCTGAAGGTCCGGTGAAGCCCACACACGATCGGATTGTCCGCTGGATTTGGTTCGTCAGCGTCCGTCGGACCAGTCCGGTCGAAAAGTCCGACCGTGTGTAGGCTGCATCAGCCACTGTGCTGCCCCACTAATAGTTTCATGTTTAAAATTACCTTAAATCTGCCAGCTTTCAGGGTTCGCACCCCTGTCGGACTTTGCTGTCTGATACCTCACTTCCTGCTACACTACGTGAGGGTCTCATTATTGACATGCAGGAAAATGGCAAATTGACCTTCTGGGTCTCTGATATATGGTTTAGTAACAACTGAAGTCCACATATCCTGGTTATTATTTTGCTCTAGAAATAAACACCTATAGCCAGAAATTTCACCGTGTCTTCACCAGCATGCTAAGTACTTGAAGGCAGTTTGCTGCATTAATGTAAATATAAATGCGCAAGGAAGGAGCACAGATGGTTTACACAGGCATGGGTACATAGGAGCTGGGGGACCAGATGGCATAATAGAATTGCAGGGAAAGGATGTGAAATTATTACATCCCCAGCCGCATAGCAAAGTATTTTCTGATGACTATAAAGGCTTGAAGAATAAATTGGAATCTCATCAGTATAAATCACAGAAGCACTATCTTGCCGAGTACCTTCTCCCACCCATTGATAAGACTGATGTCCTCAGTAACCAGTTGTAGAATATATGTCACCCTTTCGGGCATCACACTGAACTAGCATTTTCTCCACTATTTGTATAACCCTTCATGACAGATAGTTCAGCTTGACACACAGCCTTCCAAGGCCAGACACTTAAACTAACAGCTTCCTAATGGTTGCTGAGTGGGCAACAGACCATTCAGTTTATACTTGTTATGTTCAACACTGGGAGAATGAAATATAATTGAAAAAGAAAACTTGACATGTTTTGTGTGGTTAGCTGTCATTAGAGATGAGCAAACCTTTTAAATGCCACTGTAACGGTGATCCGCCTATCCACTGTTATGATCTGTTTCTATATGCACCTTCTGAACCACTGGTGTATTTTCCAATTTTTTTTTGTAGATTAAAATGAAAAAATAAAAAAAGATCCGTAGCAGCCCTCCAAAAGCAATACCTGTCATGTAGGAGGAGCCACAAAGAAAAAAAAATCACACCTTTGAAAACACCAAAATTTTATAGTATAATCTATGTTTTTATGGCTGTCTGTTCCTATTGGAGGAATTCCTCCTTATTCTCTTTGTAGATAATCTTCTCAGTTCTTAAAACTGGGTATACACATCTAGTAGGTTAAACAAAAAAACAAAAAACACTGAAAGATCCCCACATCAACTAAAATAATGTCTATACAGGGATTTCTACTGCTGTTCTATTGTATTATAACAGCAGGAGATCTGATCTCCCCCATTAGAATACACAAGTCAGTTCTGCAGCTTTTGGCTACAAGCACTGAATGAATTCTGGTTTTCCAGCTGCACCTTTTGACAGAAGGCGGTCGCTAGACTGGCTTCTGTCGAACAAACAGCGGTACACATGGACTGAAATTTGATTTCTGCTGAACCAGCCAATTTTCGGCCCATGTATAACCATTTTAAGCCTTCCTAACCCTATCCAAACTAAAAAAGAATTGAGCTTCACTTTACTTTCTTGCTTTCTTGCCATACATCAGTGTTTACTGTTGAATCAGATCTGTAATTAAAGTGATATTAAAGGCAATAACTAAAAAAACAAACATGTTACTTACCTGCTCTGTGCAGCGGTTTTGCACAGAGCAGCCCCAGTCCTCCTCTTCTCTGGTCCCCTGCCGGAGCTCCTGGCTCCTTTTTCCTGTTGAGTGCCCCCAGAGCTAGCAGCTTGCAATGGGGGCACCAAAGCAGGTGTGCTCCTGAGCCGTGTCTATTCACACACAGAGCCACGGCTCAGCCATGCCCTCTTTCTCTCTTCATTGGTTCACTGGTTGTGCTTGAGTCTCAGCCAATGAGGAGGGAGGTCCATGCAGATCCGAAGCTTTCATGCATCATGATGGGGGCCCAGATAAGTATTGGGGGTGGGGGGCACTGCACAGAGAAGGCCCACTGAAGCCCCACCAAAGCCTCATCGAAGCACCAAGCAAAAGCAAAGTGTAAACAGGACTGTAAGCTAACCATTTTGTTTAGTGACAGGAGCTTTGACTTGTGTTCAGAGAGCTTTAACAAAGCATGTCCAAAGCCTTGTTTTGAAGCAAGTGTAAACTAGCCCTGAAAGATTTAAAATATATGCCAGGTTAGTTTTTCTGCCTGTGACTGCATTAGGCCCCTTTCACACTTATACGACTTGTCCCACGATTTTGTACTGCAAAATCGTATGACAAGTCATTCTCCATGATTTTCAATGACTACCATTCATATTGGCACGACTTTAAGTTGTGCCGACTTGAAAGTAGTCCCTGCACTACTTTGGTCCAACTTCTATGCGAGTTGTACTCCATAGACCTCAATGTTAAACCCTCAAAGTAGCATGCAAATCGTGCCTGAATAATATAGACACGATTTCAGTACGACTTTGTAAGCACAAGCCTGGCTCGCTGATCGGGAAAGGAAAACTTTTTTTCCTTTCGCGATGAGCGACAGGTAGTGCTGACAGCTGTCTGGTATGAATCCTGAGGGGGAACGCCGCGCCAAGTTTTAAATGAAAAAAACGACGTGGGTTCCCCCCCAGGGGCATACCAGGCCCTTAGGTCTGGTATGGATCTAAGGGGAACCCCCTACGCCGAAAAATCGGCGTGGGGTCCCCCCCAAAATCCATACCAGACCCTTATCCGAGCACGCAGCCCGACCGGTCAGGAATGGGGGTGGGGATGAGCGAGCGCCCCCCCCCTCCTGGACCGTACCAGGCCGCATGCCCTCAACATGGGGGGGTGGATGCTTTGGGGCATGGGGGGCTCCCTGCGGGGCCCCCCCACCCCAAAGCACCTTGTCCCCATGTTGATGAGGACAAGGGCCTCTTCCCGACAACCCTGGCCGTTGGTTGTCGGGGTCTGCGGGCGGGGGGCTTATCGGAATCCGGGAGCCCCCATTAATAAAGGGGCCCCCAGATTCCGGCCCCCCACCCTATGTGAATGAGTATGGGGTACATGGTACCCCTACCCATTCACCTAGGGAAAAAAGTGTCAATAAAAAACACAGTACACAGGTTTTTAAAGTAATTTATTAGGCAGCTCCGGGGTCTTCTTCCGACTTCAGGGGTCCTCTTCCGACTTCGGGGGTCTTCTTCCGACTTCGGGGGTCCTCTTCCGACTTCAGGGGTCTCTCCGGTGTCTCCTCCCGGTGTCCTGATCTTCTGCCGGCTCCTCCGCTATGTTCTGCAGCTCAAACTGCATGGAAACGACATTTTATTTGTTTTTGCTGACACTTAAAGATTTAGCCGCCATCTAGAGTGAACATACTTGAGTGGATTGTTCTTTGGTCACATATATTCCCTTACTTTCTATTTATCTGCAGATTCACTTATAAGCACATCATATGAGCACCAGACATAGCCATTTCTGGATATTTTGTCATAATTATGGATATTTTTAACATTTGTGTGATCTTAGGCCCCTTTCACACGGGGCCTAACCCGTGATTCGACCCGTGAACATCCGCTGCTCAGCGGGGATCTCTCCGTTTTCCCCAGCTCAGCCGGCGGATGACAGGGTGGGACCCCCACACTGTGCAGGGACTGCCCTGTCAGATCTTCGCTCTCCCCTATGGAGGATCGGAGGAACACGGACCGTCTGTCCGTGTTCCTCCGATCCGCTCTGCAGACGGATAGAAAAATAGGATTTTCTTCCGTCTGCAGAATTGGACAATAGTGGGGCCGGATGATATCGGATGTTAGTGGATGTACATCCGCTGACACCCGCTATCCCATAGGGATGCATGTATGTCTGTATTTCATCTGAAAACGGATGGATGAAATACGGACATACGGTCCGCATGTGTGAAAGGGGCCTTAAAAATAAATTACATTGACTAGTCTGCAGAATATTCAGTTATACAATTTTATTCAGCAAATTTTAAAAATGCTTGTTTATCAGTCTCGCCATTATTATTATTATTTTCTGTCTCTAGTTAGTTAAAAGTTTGTAGTGTAGTATTAAAGTGATTGTAAACTAAATGAAAGGCAAACATTTGTGTATAGATATGTGTATAGATATATATATAAAAAAAGAAACATTATAAATACCTTTTTTGCCCTTTTTATAAGTGATCACATTCTCTCTTTTCTCAGCTGCATAAGAGCTGGGGGGAAGAGAAGCAACAACACACTGAGCTTCCCAGTGAATGTCTGGGCAGGTTGGGGTCATGTCAGGACAAGTCTGATAATTGGAGGAGAGCATACTGAGTTCCCAGCACAGCTAGAGAACTGACAATGGTGTGCTCTCCTGCTTAGTGTGGTCAGTTTTTAATAGCAAAGCAGAGGGACTGGCAGGGACACCACTTATTTCACATAAAGGAAGCAATACAAGGAGAACACGATACTTTCTCATACAAGTACATGGTACAGCAGGCACATATCAGTAATATGAAGTGTTGGGGTAACAAACGCTTTAAGATGGCTTGCCAGGAATACTTCTATAGAAGGCATTAGATCAACGAGCGACCACATCATCTTGAATTTGAGAAGTGGCTTCCCATGAGAGGTTCTGTATGATTTGGGGGATGTGAATAGCAGCTGTAGATGGTACCATTCTCCAGCTGAAGATGGAGAGAGTGGTAAATACCCTAACCATCGGCAAACCTTAAAAATCTATTAAAATATAAATAGGCTGAAATAAAAAAACAAAATGATATAAAACAAAAAACAAAACAAAATGCACTCAGAAAATAAAATAACAGACTACAACACAGTTGTTTAAGATGCCAAACAGTAATTTATTATGATATAATTGTTTACCCTTTTCATAAAATTATTCCTTTAAATAAATGTGTTCCTGTCTAATTTATTTAACTGCTTACAAATTAGTATGCCTTAAATCTAAAATAAATTAAAAAACAAATCAGTAAATACATTTCATGGCATTGGGTGGATGTTACAAAGTCAAGTAGGGGCTTTGAGGTCTGTATTTAATTAGAATATAATCATTGTTGAGTTATAAATGCTAATTATTAATAGCTGCTTTTAAAATTGATTTTATGTAAACACAATATGTCCTCAGAAAGCAAAGTATTTATGGCAAGTATGTTTTCCTTCAGATTTATAGACTTGCCTTGTCATTCGTGTGTGGTGTGTGTTATATTACCTCCCCTTACTAGTATCCATACAATACCAATAAAATAAGGCTTTTCGCCCAGGGTACATAGGATCCTTTGTTACATTGTAATTTAAAGCTGTAATATGTTGATATTGATGGCTTTGAGACTTGCCATACATATTGTGTTTCTAGTAACTCTTAAAGCCTAATGTGTATGCCCATAAGAGACGCACAAAAGGCCGCTGACAGTTTTTCTGTGAAGAGATCCTCTGAGAAGTACTTGGAATAAAAGAAAATAATAGAACTGTTTATACTGGAGGACATTGTAGTTCAATACAAATTGACATGATTTAGCTGGAGGAAACATGCTTGGTGCTCTTCTCTCCCGATTAGAGTAATGATAATCATTATCTGTTATTAGAAACATTTGTTAGGTGTCAGTTTATTTTGTATAACTCAGCAGAGTCTGTAAGGAGGTGTCATTGAAGGTACTATCCGCAAATATGAGTATAACGCTGTAGTAGGCAGATGTCCGAAACTCAGACTAATTGGCTTAAGTGGCGTAACTTGGTTTCATTGGCAAAGCTAAAGTACAGCCAAAAAAAAAAAAAAAAAATCTCTATAACTTTAGTAACCTAACTTACCTCTGATTAAGAATGTCCCACATAGTGCATGAAGATAGATCCCATAGAAATCCTCAGTGCAGTGGTGATTCCTCTTCATGCTGTATGAACTGACGGGGAAACCTGCGCTACTGAAATTTCCAGGTGCCTCCACCCTACCGGGTTTTGTTTTGGCTCCAGTAGTGAGCCTCTAAGTAGGGGATCCTAAATACATTAGTGACGAAGCTTTTTTCAGCTATATATGGTATTTAGCGTGCTATATCTAGAGTTTGTGTGAAAGGGACATTTTTTGCCTCTGTAGCTCTTTTGAAGGCTTATTTCATCTATGATACTTAGATCTGAACCGATATGTTCAAGTCATGTATTCCCCAATCGTTACCTTGAGCTTTAATTTATCTTCACCATTATACTCTGATTAGAAAATATCACTGTCCCGTTTACCAGAGAGGGCGGATTCTGCCGAATCTGGGGGCCCTAGCTTGGGCTTGCAAATGCTGACAGCCTTTGGATTTTCAGCCTGTTGAAGGAATGTTTTTAACCCATTAGTCTGTCTTATGTGGTGATGCCCACAACCTGATGTTCAGGGCCAATCAGCACCTACCCATTTCTGTCCTGAGGAAGCAATTTAATGCGAAAAGCATTGACTAACAACCTTAGAGGAGTTCATGGACCCCACTTCTTGATATATGTACAAACTTTTCCACAATGGACTGTTCTATAACCCTCTGACAAGAATCCATGCCTCCTGGCTTGGTATCCGGGTATCTGTTGACCTTGTCCAGTTGAGGGTTTTGTTGTTTGTCATTTTTAGTGCTTATTTGTCAATATTTATTTTTGTAATAAAGACATATTTTTATATATATATCCGTTCTGCCTCATGTTGTGCCCATAAAGTCCTTTTTTTTCTTTGAGCAAGTTCTTTCCTGCTCAATCCTTTTTATCCTCTTCATGCTGCTGAACGTCCAGCGCTATGGGAGTTAATAGCTTAGGTCCTCTGGAAAGCTGCAGTGAACACGCTCCTGACAGGGACCCACCCCTTCTGACCTCCTTTTCCATTAGGAAAGACTTTTCATAGACTGCATGTAATACACAAGTCTCACAAGTTACAGGATTCTGGCCCCCATTTACAAATTGTATTACATGCAATGTAAAAATGAAACAGCTTTTCTCATTGGAGAGCTCAGAGCTACTACCCCCCACAGCACCAGAAGTTCAGGCACAGGGAGAGGACCAGGCAGACCAGGAACCCTGCACAAAAGATTTCTCCAGGATCCAGTTACATGCACATCATGGAACATATTACAGGAAAGTTAGGTTACTAAAGCTATAGACATTTTTTTTGCTAAACTTCAGCTTTAAAATAGATGATAGGAAAAAGGCTGGGTTAAAAAATATAAAAAAAGAGACGGCCTTATGATAGGTTTCATTAATACTTAGGTGTCTGGCCCCAGAGAGATGCAGAAGAAACTAACTCTTTCACAGTAAAGTAATAAACATTAAGACTCCATTCACACCTGAGTGTAGCGCTTTACTGCCGTTTTTCGGGTGGTTTTTAAGCGTTTTCGCAGCTTTTTAAAAATGTTTTTTTCAGCTTTTTACAAGCTTTTTTAACCACTTCCATACAGGGCATTTTCAACCCCTTCCTGCCCAAGCCAATTTTCAGCTTTCAGCGCTGTCACATTTTGAATAACAATTGCGCGGTCATACAACACTGTACCCAAATGACATTTTTATCATTTTTTTCCCCACTAATAGAGCTTTCTTTTGGTGGTATTTGATCACCGCTGCGTTTTTTATTTCTTGCGCTATAAACAAAACAAGAGTGACAAGTTTGAAAAAAACACAATATTTTTTACTTTTTGCTATAATAAATATCCCAAATTTTTTTTTTTTAAACAAATTTCTTCCTCAGTTTAGGCCGATATGTATTCTTCTACATATTTTTGGTAAAAAATATCGCAATAAGCGTATATTTATTGGTTTGCGCAAAAGTTATAGCGTCCACAAAATAAGGGGATAGATTTATAGCATTTTTTTTATTATTTATTTTTTTACTAGTAATGGCGGCGATCTGCGATTTTTATCGTGACTGCGATATTGCGGCGGACACATCGGACAATTTTGACACATTTTTGGGACCATTCACATTTATACCGCGATCCGTGCTATAAAAATGCATTGATTACTGTATAAATGTGACTGGCAATGAAGGGGTTAACCAGGAGGGGGTGCTGTAGGGTTAAATGTGTTCCTAAGGAGTGATTCTAACTGTGGGGGGAGGGGATTCACAAGGGGAGGAGACCGATCGGTGTTCCTCGGTACAAGGAACACACCATCGGTCTCCTCCCATCTGACAGGACGTGGATCTGTGTGTTTACACACACAGATCTACGGTCCTGCTCGGTTACCGGGCAATCGCGGGTGCCCGTCGGACATCGCGGCCGCCGGGCACGCGCACCAGGACCCGAGTGACGGCGGCCAAGGATAACAGCTGCACCGTCCCGCCGTCATATAACGGTGGGCCGGCAGTAAGTGGTTAAAGCGTTTTTGCAGCTTTTTACAAGCGTTTTAAAGCTTCAGACATGTTTTTTAGGCAATAGAAAGCACTAGGGGAGGAGAAATTTGTTTTGTTTATTTGTTTTCTAACGAATTCCAAATTTTTGGAACAATTCGACCTCGATTCAAATTCTGTGTGAAGAATACCTGGTTGTTAAGCAGCAGGTCGTGAAGCCGACCACCGCGTCCTTAGCAACCGATGAGTGATCAACTTTCAGCAGGCTTCCCTGCTGAGAGCTGAAATGTAAAAAAAACAGCATGGGGTCCCGCCCAAATCTATACCAGACCCTTATCTTAGCATGCAGCCTGGCAGGCCAGGAAAGAGGGTGGACACATGCCCTCAACATGGGGGGGTGCTTTGGGGCAGGGGGGCTCTGCCCACCCCCACCACAAAGCATCTTGTCCCCATGTTGATGGGGACAAGGGCCTCTTTCCCACAACCCTGGGCTGTGGTTGTGGGGGTCTGCGGGCAGGAGGGCTTATCGGAATCTGGAAGCCCCCTTTAACAAGGGGGCCCCCAGATCCCACCCCCATGTGAATAAGTATGGGTTACATAGTACCCCTGCCCATTCACCAAAAAGTGTAAAAAGTGAATAAAGACACCAGCTCTTTATTAAAAAAATAAAAAACAATATCCCCCGATGTAGATCCATCATCAATTAAGACGCCCACCGCAGCGTTGGAACCAAAAAAAAGCTAAAAAAAAAAAAAAGCCAGTGATGAAGTCTAACCGCCCAACTACCTGCTTCACTGCTTGACACTTCTTAAATAGGCAAGGGATGGGGCAAGCTGGCAACGTCACCTGGTGGCACCGACCCCATGTAACATCACCATCCCAGCATGCATCGGTCGGTGATGCCACAAGGGGGCGGGGTCACCCATTGACATCATCGGGTGACTCTGCCCCTTAGCTATTTAAGAAATGTCAGATGGAGGAGCAGACAGTTTGTCGGGAGTGTTCGACAAGACTGGAGGTTTTTTCTTTTTCCGGGTCCAGCAGTGCAGCGGGCGTTGCGATTGACAATGGATCTACATCTGGGGGCATTGTTTTTTTACTTTTAATAAAGGAATTGTCAAAAACTCTTGCGTCTTTATTCCCTTTTTACACTTTTTTGGTGAATTGGTAGGGGTACTATGTACCCCATACTCATTCACATGGGGGGGCGGGATCTGGCGGCCCCCTTCTTATAGCCCCCAGCCACCCAGGGTTGTGGGGAAGAGGCCTATATGGGGGCAAGGTGCTTTGGGGTTGGGGGAGCCCCATGTTCAGACCATGTGGCCTGGTATGGCTCGCTCCCCCCCCCCCCACCTTTCCTGGCCTGCCGGGCTGCATGCTCGAATAAGGGTCTGGTATGGATTTTGAGGGGGGAGGCCCACGCTGTTTTTTAAAATTTGTTATTTTGCCGTGGGGTTTCCCTTTAAATCTGAAGGGTCTGGTATGGATTGGGGGGGGGGGGGGGGGGGAGACCCCACACGTTTTTTTCTCTGCCTTTTCTATTGCTGACATTCTTTTGTTTACATTTTAGCGGGGAAGCCCACTGACTGCTGATGACTCATTGGTTGTTAGGGACGCAGCGGCTGGCTTCCCGGCCCACTGCTTAACAACCAGCTATTCTTCACATAGAATTTGAATCAGTCGATCTTTTTCGACTGATCTGAATTAGAATCGTATGGAAAATTTTGAATTAGTTAGAAAATTAATAGACTAAACAAAATTTAATGAAATAAAACAAATTAAAAAAAAAAATGAATGATGAACGGCAGCATTCACCCTCACTGCAAAGTGGACAGTCTGTTGCCCTGAGTAAATCAACACCATAGTCTCCCCATTGTGTGGCCCTTATTGTACAAGTGCACAGGGAGTTATGCTTCTGCAACATGTTCCAAAAATGTAGCAGGTAAGCTTTTATGACTTAGGACTCTAGTTTGAATATAGATTTTGCAGCAGAGTCAGAAGATATCAATTTTGAATTGAGGTTTCTGTGAAAACCAATTCTTGCCGGAAGAAAAGCTCGCCTCACAGCGGAACTATAGTGGGGAAAAAAACAAAACAAAAAAACTTGCCCATCCTGTCCCTTTAAGTCCTAAAAGGTAACAAAAGGGCATGCAGTACCTATCTTGGCTAGCAAGACCATTGCCCTGGGATGACAAGGCTCCTAATCATTTGACAAGTGTGTGTGTGTGTTTATTACCCTTATAAGATAAATATGGCCAGCTCTTTTGGCCATACTTCACATGTGGGTCATAGGAGTGCACTTACTTGCACTCTCCTGTGACCCAGAATCAGCCGACAGCGGGCTAAAACTTGCTGTCGGCTTACATCACATATCAGTTAGGGACCTTAGATTGTAAGCTCCTTGAGGTCAGAGACCGATGCATAAATTGATGGCGCTATAGAACCTGTAATATATAAATAAATAAATAAACTCCGGGCTCTGGAGGCATCCTGACAATAATGTCAGGATCCAACCAGATGCCTTACAGGCAGATGGCTCAGCCTCTGAGGACACTGAGCCAGCTGCTCCCAACCCCCTCTTCTGCCTGGTGGCACTGGAGCGGAGCAGAGGGTCGGTCACTGCTCTCTGCTCAGTGGAGACCGAGAACTAAGCGGTCAGCAGTCACGTGATCGCTCAGCTCTCAGGCTTAGAGCCAGCAGGGGACAGCTTACAGCTTTTGATCGATGCTGCAGCAGGTGTTTTCTTTTTTTTACATTCCGCCACTTCTCTTTTAATAACTGATTAGTTGCCGAAGGTGATGTCATTGCGTCAGTTGACAGAGGACATAGTCATCCCTTTTGTCTGCTTGCCTTCTCAGCCAAAACTCGCTTTCTATTCTGTTAGTCGTTGCAAGAGCTACAGATCTCAGGAAGGGAGTTGGGTGATTAATGGGTAGGTGGTATTGAAACTTGCAATAAAAATCCTTTTTATGTCACTCCAGCAGCTGTGTTTTCTCCATTATTCATTGTGTTACAAGGCCAAACAGCCATGTTTTATGATATAGGTTTGTCTTATCCTCACGCTGAGCTCCCGCTCCTTGTTACACCTCATTGTATTTATACCTTGTACATACCTGGAAAGAGGTACAGTGGAATCCTAAACATTGGCTGCTCATACAGTTCTTGTTTATATTTCCTGCATTATATAAGCACCTGTCTAGTAGGTCTCGCACTACTGAAAGCACGCACCCGCAGCCACTCACTGTGCAAACATTCACTATGTGTGCTTTTAACATCTAGAACAAACATATTACTTACTACTTACCCGGGACAGGTTGTTGCTACAATTATATGAAGGAGATATTTCAGATTTTATGACTGTTTACTTTATGATACATTCTTTTAAAGTCTGTGATTATGGCTGCTGGCGTTTACATCTAAATATATGACTTTGATATCGTATGTGAGATAACAGGCCTTCGCCTGTGTAAATAACATAGAGTTCTGCATTTCAGCGGTTTCAGCATTGTTTCCTCCTCAGTCTACACATATCTTTGTGATTTCTCTAAGCTAAATAAAACAGAAGAAATAAATACTATTTCTTTTTATATTACCTGGATGATACCACATGTAGAAAGAGAGGAAGGGCTTTGATCAAATTTTTTTGTATGTAGCAATAACTCTCGGTGGAGCTGCTGGTTTAAGCGGGCTTGTTTCCTTCACTCTCGATACCTCTGTTTCACCGGGTCTAGGGTTCCGTTGAGTTTACCTCTGGACGATATAAGCACCAAACACTTGAGTAGGTTTTCCAATGCTTTAATAGAACAAACCAGGGAAGTAGCAAGAAAGAGGTAGCAGGAAAGCTGCAGGGAAGCTCAAATACCTTTCTGTTGTATTTCTTCAGCAATATTCTTTGTAATTGAACACTTGCAATCGAATGGACCCCCCTTTTTCTAGGATTCAGTCTTTGCCCGTCTGGATAGACATCTCTCACTTGCCTAGCAGCCAGCACATAGCACGAACAAAAGTTTCTGCCACAGACTTATCTGGAATAAAACCCGTACGATCCTCTGCCACAGTATGTATTGGTTTGTGGTGAAAGTCAGACACAGTACTTGAACCTTAAGTTTAAGCCAACCCGGCAGTACTATACTGTAAGATTACTTCGGAATGCGTCCTCCAACCGAGTCACCAGGCCCCTCTCCAGACCAGCACTCTGCATGATCCTTCCATGACGGGTCCTCCCCTGGGATCTTCTCGGTTGTCCAGTTTCTTCACTCAGGAAAGACAGCTCAGGACCATTTCTCCGCTGCTGTGGTAGGCCCCAGACAGGCTTCTGGGCCCACCCATACTCCGCAGCGACGTGGGTGGTACCCGAGGTGGTATTCCTAGTGCATACCTGTCGGCCAGGAGGGCCAGCAGGTGGCTGAAAACGAACCCTAAAACATGGCGTCTGTCCCATAAATACCCTCTCCCAGAATGCAACTCGGAGGACCACCTCCATCGAGTTATCTCCGGGACAGAGGAACACTCATTTGCTTCAACACGTTGCTTTTCCAACACCTGCCGATGGTGACAACGACACCCATCGGCACAATGCGGAACTGCATGCAACGTCAGCCAAGCTGGAACAGAGGCAAATCTAACTTCCTATAATAAGTGACCCACTAAATTTACCTATCAGTGGTAGATAAAAATCTACCAGCGCTACATGTATAATGATGGTGTGCTGTTAGCTCCAGTAAACGGCCACAACATGCTTGAAGAGTAGAATGCCAGCCAAAAATAATACAATACAAATAATAACCAATTAAGCCTAGGTTCACACTGCTGCTGGATTGAAATAGATTTCATACCCGCATGTCAGTCCAACTTCGGGGGGCAAGTTCAGAGACATCTGTGTGGGTACCTGCACAGATGTCTATTGAAATCGCACCCGAAGTCGACAAAAGTAGTACAGAAACTTTTTTGGGGAATCGGTGCAGCACCGCAAAGTCGGACGGTGCCATTGCCGGAAATAGCTGGCGACTTGGCATGCAATTTGACATCAAATCACGTGCCAAATCGCATCAATGTGAACCCATGCACACAGGGCGTTAGAAAAAATGAGCCACTACCAACGGCAGGAAAAAGTGGCTGTAAAACGTGCTTTTAGTAGCTTTTTCTCTGCCTCTATTCAAACTCAGTGGTTCCCTATGAGAGCACATTGATTTGAATAAAAGTCACACCACAAGTCGGATCATGATGATCCGACTTGCAGTGCGGCTTGTGGGGTTCCCCTCCGAGAGCATACCAGACCCTTCGGTCTGGTATGGATTTTAAGGGGCGCACCCATGCCAAAAGAATTGGCATGAGGTCCCCCCAAAATCCATACTAGACCCTTATGCGAGCACGCAGCTCGGCAAGTCAGGAAAGGGGGGGGGGCGAGCGAGCGCCCCCCCCCCCGAACCATACCAGGTCACATGCCCCCAACATGGGGGGGTGGGTGCTTTGGGGCAGGGGGGCCCTGCGCACCCCAAAGAACCTTGTCCCCATGTCTTCCCGACAACCCTGGCCGTTGCTTGTCAGGGTCTGCGGGCTGGGGGCTTATCGGAATCTGGAAGCCCCCTTTAACACATGGCCCCCACATCCCAGCTCCCCCACCCTAGATGAATGAGTAGGGGTACATTGTACCCCTACCCATTCACCCAAAAAAAGTGTCAAAAATAAAAACAGTACACAGGTTTTTGACAAAGTAATTAATTAAAGCAGCTCCGGCGTCTCCTCTCCTTCTGATTTCTTCTCCCCCCGGCGATGCGATGTCTTCATCCTCCGGTTCTTTTCCTCTTTCCGCATATGTCTTCTTCCACTGCCGGTTCTCCTCTTTCTCCGCTGTCTTCTCCCTCTGCCGGTTCTAGTTTCTCCACTGTTTTCTTCCTCTGTTCTTCCTCCAATGTTCTCCCGACGCTCTCTCCCGCTGTAATGCTGGGTCTGCTGTGTGCCATTACTTATATAGCCATGGTGTGGGGCCACCCAGTGACGTCATCCGGATGCCCCGCCCCTTGTGATGTCACAGCCACATCGTGCCCCAGGCGGTGACATCACAAGGAGCGGGGCATACTGATGACGTCACCGCATGGTTCACCCCATGGCTATATAAGTAATGACACACAACAAAAAGGTGCCATTAGCACCAAACCCCCCCCATGTTGAGGGCATGTGGCCTGGTATGGTCATGGAGGGGGGGGGGGGCGCTCGCTCGTCCCCCCTTTCCTTACCTGCCGGGCTGCATGCTCTGATAAGGGTTTGGTATAGATTTTGGGGGGACCCCACACCAATTTCTTTGGTGTGGGGGTGCCCCTTAAAATCCATACCAGACCAAAGGGTCTGGTATGCTCTTGGGGGGAACCCCATACCAGTTTTTTTTTTCATTTTGGCGAGGGTTCCCCTTCAAGATCTTCAGCGCACAAGCCGCACCGCAAGTTGGATCATTGTGATCCGACTTGTGGTGCGACTTCTTTTCAAATCAATGGGCTGTCATAGGGAACCATTAATTTTGACATGTCAAAAAAAAAAAAAAAACACTGGACCAGGCTTCACACCACGGTATCCAGCATTAAGCTGCATTTAGCAGCTTTTACCAGCGTCAGACGTTTTTATAGCTGTAACAGCGGTCCTCGAAATGCGTTTTTTTTTACAGCTTGAAAACACCTTTGCCACTTACAGCTCCTAAAAGCCTGTGTGTGAATGACATAGGGAGAGGCGTTTTTAAGCTGCAAAAAAAATGTCTGACGCTGCTAAAAGCAGTTGTAAAAATGCCCTGTGTGCATGAGGCTTAAAGAGTTAGTAGTCTGCATTGTGTAAAAAGCTTGATCCTGTATGCACAGATCCTCCCCTCCCTGTACTGTCCCCCTGGACAAGTCTGGATAAGACAGAGCCTTTGGAGTCAAGCTGCACATGCTCAGTTTGGTGTATATTGCTAGAGAGATTTTTTCTGGGTGGAAAGTGCATGTGATCAGCACATGGCCAATCCGCACTGTCCAGACATGTCCAGACAGAGGGTCAGGAGCAGCCTCATAGGACAGCTAAGTGCAGTGTGAAGAATCCTCCTACAAGCTTCACCAGGAACTGATAGAAATCACAAGACTGCTATATACTGCTGATGAGAAAAGGTATTTAGCAGTTTATATTTACTTAAATAATTGCATTTCCTTGTTCTGTGTACTGTGGGAGACCAGATATAGTGAATGCAGGGTCCTGGGTTTAGTAACACTTTAAATAAAATCATTGCTTGCTGCATTATTCAGCTTCAGTTCAGAGATCCCCCTTACTTTAGTTCTGCCACTAGATGTCCTCAGTCTTCTGATCAGCATCATTCAACCTACTTTCTCTGAGACCTGGTTGTCCTGGACCTGCAACAGCCAATTATTGGGCAGTGTGAATAGAAGCAGCAGAGTTATTTGCTCATTTCTCTGTTTTTCTGCTCCCTCCACCCATCAGCATGCTTCTTGCCAACACATGAACTGATTGACTCCTTATACTGCTTATTCTTACATTGTAGTTCTGCTGTACAGGGACTGCTACCGGATCAAATTCAGGTATGTACACCAAATACTTTTATTTTGCAGAGAGTTAAGCTTTAAAGTATATGTCCAGCCAACATTTTTTCATATTCTGTTTAAAATAGGGAAGGGTTAGAACCCCTCTCAGGATACAGGTATCTGCTAACAGCTAAGAATGAGGAGAGAAATAGGGAGCACTCTCTAATGCCGCGTACACACGAGCGGACTTGCCAACGGGCTAAACTCCGTCGGCATTTCCGACTGAAAGATTTAGAACATGTTCTATATCTGAGTCCGTCAGAAATGCTGACAGAAAAAGTCCGATGGGGCATACACATGGTCAGAATGTCCGACCAAAAGCTCCCATCGGACTTTTTCTTAAGGGAAGTCCGGCCGTGTGTACGCGGCATAAGGCAGCCATTTTCAACCAGGTTTCCATGGAATCCTAGGGTTCCTCCAGTGATTGCTAGGGGTTCCTTAGGCTGTGGCTGTTTGACTTCCCATTGGATGGTGCCTGGATAGTTGCAAGACCAATGCCAATTGGCAAAGCCAGCTACATGACACCGTTAACCTTTTAGCTGTCTGTAAGCGTGACATTCCAACCAGCACTGTAAGGGTTTTATTATTCCTACTGACTACCCATGAATAACGCATTTTTCCATTTCCTCCAAATCCATTGATATCAGTTAGGGTTCCCAGAGACCTGAAAATTATTTTTGGGGTTTCTCGGGGGTAAAAAACTTGAGAAAGGCTGCTCTAAGGGCCCGTTTACACTAGCAGTTGAAGGACAGTAAAACGACATAGTTGAGCAACGTTTTTTGAATTGCTCCCTCATTAGCAGGAAAGGCGTCAGCCAGGGGTGTACATATGCAATAGGTGCAATACTTTGCTGCAAACCACAGCGGCAAAAAGCTGCTGATTCCTGCAGCTGGGATTGAAAGCTGCGTGCATATAGCTGTGGCTGCCAAGCCTCTACACTGCAATGATAGGCTGTCAGTGGCCACAGCTGTTCATGACTGTTTGCACAGCCAGTGATTACCTGTGGTGATTAAAGCTGGACACACACAAAGTGTGCAGATAGCTGTGGTGGCCAACAGCCTGTCATTGCAATGTATGGGGTTGGTGCATTCAGCTGTCGAACCCAGTCTTAGGAATCAGTAGATTCTTGCTGCTGGGATTCTGTGCGAATGGAGACTTAAGCCTCGTACACACGATCGGATTTTCCTCAGACTTTTGTCCAAAGGCGTGTGCTTGGATTTTGTCTTGCATACAAATGGCAAGGAATTGTTGGCCAACAAACACAAACATAGTGACATATTACGTGCATTTTCAGCTCCTTAGCACCACCCTCTGGGCTCCTTCTGCTAATTTTGTGTTAGCAGAAGTTTGGTGAGTGTTGATTCGCGCGTTTCATTTCGCGCTTTTCATTTTACGCGTTTCAGTTTGCGCTTTTCAGTTCGCACTTTTCATTTGGTGTTTTTCAGTTTGTTTCTGAACCACAGTTCGTAACCAGAAATGTTTCTTCCAGAGCTGTCTGTGTTGTGCATGCAGCCACCCTGTACAATAAATATGCTCACCTCCAAATGTGGACCCCCATATTACATCAAGGTCCAAATATGTTATCCCTTTCAGGGCAATGTCTCCTCGACTCCACTAAAGCCCTCTCCACCTCTGGCAGCTCCACACCCACAAGCAGGGATACATATAAAAACAAAATGGCATTAATAATGTTCTCTGTATCAAAACCTTCTTTATTAAAAATGTCCTAGAAAAGCACTCACACGTATTAAAGCACTCTCAGTGCTTTGGTATACACTTAACAATGGATATGGGGACATCCAACAGCATTATACATCATACCCTCATAACTATCTCCTCTCCCGCAGATCCACCCCATATGCGTTTCGCCCTATGTATGGGCTTCATTGGTAGGCCTTGAACCAGCCAAGGAAAGAGGAACACTACAGGCAATGGAATCTCTACTATGGGATTCCTAACAGAAACCTGGTTGTGTCAAGGAAGCATTTGTATGTCCACATCGACAGAAGGCGAAGCTAGGAGAAAGTGTTAACTCTTGACTTTGGGGTTGATTTACTAAAAGCAAATACACTGTGCACTTTGCAAAGTGCAATTTCACTCTGTAAGTGTAGTTGCTCCAGATCTTAGTAAATGAGGTAAAGCTTCACTTTGCAAAAATAGACAATCACATGCAAGGAAAAAAAAAACAGCATTTTTGCTTGCACATGATTGGATGATGCAAGTCAGCAGAGTTCTCCCTCATTTACTAAGTTCTTGAGCAATCGCATTTGGAGAGTGCAACTGAAATATGTAAAGTGCACAGTGTGTTTGCTTTTATTAAATCAACCCCATTGCTCAAAGTAAAAGTTTGTATAGAATTGAGGGGTGTCTTACAAAGCAGTCAGGTGTCAAAGAAAAAAAAAAAGAAAAAAAAAAGTAAAACGCTTTTGATAAGCTTTTTATCATGCTCTAATAGAGTGTATGGTTAGCTCCACTTTTTTGATCTGAGAATGTTTGATTTATAACAGGTATTTTGTATAGCACCAACAATTTATGCAACACTTCACATTCACATCAGTCCATGCCCTCAAGAAGCTTAAGGGATAAATTCACTTTTTCTTTGCAGGTAAAAAAAATGTGCATTTTTATTTTTTGTTGCAGGAGCCTGGAAAGCATTGAACCAGCTATCAGCAGATCACTGATGCCATGCGCCCCCCCCCTCCTGAGTCGTACCAGGTCTCATGCCCTCAACATGGGGGGGGGGGTGCCTTGGGGGAGAGGGGTGCCCTGCGGGCCCCCCCACCCCAAAGCACCTTGTCCCCATGTTGATGAGGACAAGGGCCTCTTCCCGACAACCCTGGCCATTGGTTGTCTGGATCTGCGGGCGGAGGGCTTATCGGAATCCGGGAGCCCCCTTTAATAAGGGGGCCCCCAGATCCCGGCCCCCCACCCTATGTGAATAAATATGGGGTACATCTTACACCTACCCATTCACCTAGGGAAAAAAGTGTCAATAACAAAAAACACAGTACACAGGTTTTAAGAGTAAGGGCAGTATTAGGCAGTATTAGGCAGCTCCGTGCTCTTCTTCCGAATTCGAGGGGTCTTCTTCCGACTTCTCCCTGGGTTCCGCCTCTTCTCCCAGGCCCCTCCGCTATCTTCTTCCAGCTCTTTTGCCAGCCGGGGACCCGGTCTGCTGCGCTGTCTTGTCCCGTCTTCTCTTCTTTCGATGTTGACACGACACTCTCTCCGGCTGGAATGCTGTGTGCGAGCTGCGGAGCCATTTATATAGGCGGTGACCCCGCCCCCTTGTGACGTCACGGTCCCAGCATGCGCAGGGACTCTGGCGTCATAATGGGGCGTAACCCCAGAGTACCTGCGCATGCTGGGACCGTGACGTCACAAGGGGGCGGGGTCACCGCCTATATAAATGGCTCCGCAGCTCGCACATAGCATTCCAGCCGGAGAGAGCGTCGTGTCAACATCGGAAGAAGAGAAGACGAGAAGACGGGACAAGACAGCGCAGCAGACCGGGTCCCCCACTGGCAAAAGAGCTGGAAGAAGATAGCGAAGGGGCCCGAGAGAAGAGGCGGAAGATTGGGAGAAGAGGCCGAACACTGGGAGAAATCGGAAGAAGACCCCCCGAAGTCGGAAGAAGACCCCGGAGCTGCCTAATAAATTACTCTTAAAACCTGTGTACTGTGTTTTTTTATTGACACTTTTTTCCCTAGGTGAATGGGTAGGGGTACGATGTACCCCATACTCATTCACATAGGGTTGGGGGCCAGGATCTGGGGGCCCCCTTATTAAAGGGGGCTCCCGGATTCGGATAAGCCCTCCACCCGCAGACCCCGACAACCTACAGCCAGGGTTGTCGGGAAGAGGTCCTTGTCCTCATCAACATGGGGACAAGGTGCTTTGGGGTGGAGGGGCCCGCAGGGCGCCCCCCTCCCCCAAGGCACTCACCCCCCCATGTTGAGGGCATGCGGCCTGGTACGGCCCAGGAGGGGCGCGCTCGCTCGTCCCCACCCAATTTCCTGACCGGCCGGGCTGCGTGCTCGGATAAAGGTCTGGTATGGATTTTGGGGGGACCCCCACGCTGATTTTTTGGCGTAGGGGGTTCCCCTTACAATCCATACCAGACCTAAGGGCCTGATACGCCCCTGGGGGGAACCCACACTGTTTTTTTCATTTAAAATTTGGCGCGGCGTTCCCCCTCAGGATTCATACCAGACAGCTGTCAGCACTGCCTGTCGCTCATCGCGAAAGGAGAAAAAAGTTTTCCTTTCCCGATGAGTGAGCCAGTGCAACATGCACAGTACCCTGTCGCCGAGAACCAGCGCGATCCCATCACAATCTCGCGGTCAGGTACTGTACATGCCAAATATGCTGCAGAAATCTCACTCCACTGAGTCTGGCTGCAACCATTTTAGCTGTGGGCAGCTGAAGCTGCTGCCTGTTCACTTCCTGGATTTACACAGAGGCACACCTCCAGCTCTGCAGCTCTCATTGTCCCTCTTATGACTCACCCCCCTTCCCTTCCTGACACGAGAGTCATAAGTCATAAGCCTAGGCTTTTTTCCAGACAAGAAACATATGGTATTTATGGGCAGAAAAAACATTTTTACTATCCTAAGTTAAAACAAGGGCAGAAAATTTAATATATAGAAAGATGAAAAAATGACTGAAGTTCGGCTTTAATATGGACACCTACTGCAGATCGCCACTGCATGAAATGTGGGTTCCATGAACAGGCCCTTTAAGAAATGACCTGAGCACACAAATGACTTCCACTTAGGACTGGATGGGTAAAGGGCGACCTAATATGATTTTCAGGAAATGTATAACAGATTTACTGAATTGCTTTTTGTTTACAATAAGAACATTATTAGGCATTTCAGTAATTACCAGGAAGATAACTTTCAGTTTTCCATAAAGTACTTATGAATGTGTTTCATCTGGAATACCTTTTATGCCTTCCCTCAATGAATAATAAATGAATTGCAGGATCTTAAGCAACTGCTAGTATATATTACAGTTCTTTTTTTTTTCAGTTAAAAGCTTAAGACAGACATACTTGAATTAAATAGCTATAATATATAGGTGGATAAGTAAAGGATATTCCCTGTAGTATATTATGAATAAAGTGCAAATTACTTTGACTTTTGAAAGCTAGTCAGTTTGAACTATATAGAGCTATTTAGTCTTGACACATGGAACTGTGATTTATGAATATAAACTGTCTATAAATCTGCTACAGCCACTCAACTAAAACGCTAGGTGGTTTAACATAAACCTGGCCATACATGGAGAGATGTCTCATTGAGAGCAGGTGGCAATAAGGCATCTGCTGCCGCGCTGGATTTCTGCAAAACCAAGAGCCCCCCGGCCTGCAATGGCACAGCTACCCGGGGTGGCACAACACACATCAGGCTGCTGTCACCATGTACATTGTATGATTCCAGCCTGCCGCCCCAGTTGGGTCCTCATTGCTGATGTGTTTGTGTGTTTGTGTAATATTGTACTGTATTCTCACAGCTCCGTTGTGGTTCCTCCCACTGGCCCTTGCGTCACTTTTGTGCTGTGAAGTGATGTTTTTGCCGGTAGGAGCAACCACAGCTTCCAGTAGGGACACTATGGAGGGTATTTACTAAAGGAAAATCCACTTTGCACTGCAAGTGCACTTGGAAGTAAAGTCGCTGTAGATCCAAAGGGGGACATGCAAGGAAAATAAAAAGCAGCATTTTAGCTTGCATATGATTGGATGATAAAATCAGCAGAGCTTCCACTCATTTTAGATCTACCCCTTACATTTAGAGCGACTGCACTTCCAAGTGCACTTGCAATGCAAAGTGGATTTGCTTTTCGTAAATAACCCCCTATATGATGCACTCAGACTATAAGATAGCAGCATAGTTCTGCAAGATTAGGCTTGCCACCTGCCTAGCTGCTACTTAACTTATTTTTCATAAATTGGCATGCTTTCGATTTTTATGATAGTTTTATAAAGTTCACACTTGTGCGATGTGGGTCTCTCCCGCATGCAGTCTGCACTGCCTTCTGTGAACCTCTGCTGGTGTCAATTCAATGTTAATGATAACCCCAGATCGGTTCACAGATCGCAGTGCGAATAGTGGATTCGGACAGGAATAGGATCGCATGGGTGAGAACACCCATGCGATCTGATTCCAGTGTGGGGGGAAAAAAGTCCCTGCACCTTTTTCTGTGCAAATCCAATGCAAGTTAGTTTGTGCGTTTGTGTTGGTGTAATATTGTATGCTCACAGCTTACGTACTCCGTTGTGGTTCCTCCCACTTGACCTTGCGTCACTATTGTGCTGTGTAGTGATGTTTTTGCCGGTAGGAGGAACCACGGCTTCCAGCAGGGATGATACCCCCAGATCGGTTCACAGATTGCAGTGCGAATTGTGGATTTGGACAGGAATAGGATCACATGGGGGAGAACAAAGTCCTGCACCTTTTTCTGTGCAAATCCAATGCAGGTTCAGCCATACAACTGTATGGCTGAACTAGCATTGCTCAGACATCGCATGTGATCGGCACCTGCGGTGCGGGTGCGAATCACATGCGATGTCTGAGATTGCACTAGTGTGAACCTGGGCTTAAGGTGATATTAATTCTCTGCGTTAAGGTAAAACACTCCCCACTACTTCCCCCCTGCCCCCCCCCCCATTTCTAAACACTTACCTGACTCCTCTCACGATCCAACACTGTCCCAGCTGCAGCTCCTCTCCTTTCCCTTCCTAATTTCGCAGGATCCATAGGCTCCCATTACTGTTAATTAAATCCTATGAGGAGGGGCCAGGGGGCGTGGCTAAGCCACTCTGTGTATGTTTATGGATGCACACAGTGTGGCTTGACAGCATGCCCCCATGGGGTGCCCTCTTAGTATATGGCTTGCTGTGGGGGGACCTACAGGAAAGGAGGAGCAAGCAACGCTGGCAGGAGGTAAGAGACTGCTCTGTGTAATTCCATTTCACAGAGCGGGTAAGTACAACTTTTTATTTTAATAATACAAAAAAAAATACAGTGACTTTAAGCTCTCAAATTTTAAGCACTTTTAACAGCTCATTCAGTATTTTGTATAGAGTAACAACTTCTTTACCTTTTAAAGTGATATTAAAGGTATTTTTTTTTTAAATAAAAAAACATGTTTTACTTACCTGCTCTGTGTAGTACTTTTGCACAGAGCAGCCATAATCCTCCTCTTCTCGGATCTCTCTAGCCCCCCTCCCCCAGCCCCTCCTCTTCTCTGAGTGCCCCTATAGAAAGCTGTTTGCTATAGGGGCACTCGTGTGCTCACTCCCGAGCCCTGCTCTGTGTGTCCATAAGACACACAGAATGGGGCTTAGCCCTGCCCCCGCTCGCTCCTCACTGGCTGTGAGCTGTGATTGACAGCAGAGGAAGCCGATCCCACTGCTGTGTCTGAGCCAATCAAGACAGAGACCCAGGAGAGCAGCTGCTCTCATGCACATCGCTGGACGGAGATTGTCTAGGGTAAATATTGGGGGGGGGGGCAGACTGAAGGTTTTTTTTTACCATCAGCTTTTAGAACCACTTTAATGATTGCTTTTGTTCCAGTGTAAGTTGGTTTCAGGGTGGCTCCCCTCTCCTTCAGCATCTTGTGGAGGCAATCTTGCATACAGTGACTAGAGTTGTATCTCCCTAAACTGCTTGCATCAACAGAAACACAGCCCTGTACCCTAGGGTGGCAAGGCACACCCCTTCTCCTCCCTTCTCCCTTCTCCCAGCTAACAGACTGACTCTAGACTGCACTGTCCACTCTTTAACCGTTTTTTAAAACAGACGGTCGGCTCTTGTAATAGCAATCGGAGCAGCTAACTAGCAACTCAATGGCTATTACAAGCAGCGGGAGGGGACGTCCCCCCTGTCGCCATCTGCAGCTTTCTCATGCTCTCCCGTCCCACTAGGAGACCTGAGCTACTAGCTGGCGCATCTGCCGGCTAGTCAGGGACCCATACAAAGCCAGGATTGGCTTTGATCGGGTCTCTACTATGGTAACCCGGAGCAATGACATGACATCACTTGGTTTACCTGGATGTCAACTGTGCTATTTTTTGAAAATTGAAAGTATTCAAAAACACCAATCTACGGCAGAGGAGGGATTTGGGGTCTTATAGACTAGGCACTGTGTTAGTAAGCCACGGCGGATGTCGGCACAAGTGCACAAATGCTGTGGGGCACTACAGTGCCCATTCATCATAAGCTGGTGGCATTTGTGTGCATGTGCAGATATCCACTGGTTTCTGCATGCATGCCACTTTATTTTTAAAAAGCATAGAATAGGAGTGGGAGTAGGTCATTTGGCAGCAGCTTAAAAACTCAGCCTGGGCCTGAGATTTAAAGGAGTCCAGCCTCAGCTCATTTGGCTGGGCTTCTCCTAAGGATCACAGGAGTGCTATTCGTTTTGCACTCCTGTGACCTGTTTTCAGCAGAGATCGGTCTCAGAGTCTGCTCTCTGCTGACGTCGCTGGAATCAGTCCAGGCACCGCATCATCATGACAATGAAGTCTGGATCCGCCAGGTGCCTGGACTGACGCCTGTCTTAGCCTTTCAGCAAACTGCTGAGAGCCTGAGACGGCCGCTCCCCGCCCCTCCACAGCTCAGCGCTCCAGGGAGCATGGAGGAGCAGAGAGGAGAGCTGCTGATTGACAGTCAGCAGCTTTCATTTGGGGGATCTGTGAGAACTGAGCTATCAGCGGTGTTTGATCGCTCGGTTCTCAGTGCAGAGGCGCCAGGGAACAGATGCAACATCGGTCCCATGCTGCATCCTCCTAGGTAAGTATAAAAGGTGAAAAAAACACACTTCTCTTTTAAACTACTCTCCATACACCCAAAATAGATTAGAGGAAAAACATAGGCACCTGGTGCTTGCCTGGCTTCAGGGCGTAAAACACTTGCTGTTGCAGTTCCCGCCACTAGGATTGGATTGACTTCCGGTCTTCATCTGGGTCTCTCTGCAGCGGATTCTTGCCTCATGGAGGCCACGTTCTGGGTTAGTTCCCTGATGGCAGTCTGCATGGCTGACAGGGGGGAAGATGCCAAGGCCTCCTCCTTTACATACAACGATTCATGTTTCTTTGTCACAGCAGCAGTTGCTTCTGCTGCCCAACTTCCTCCACGACAATGTAATTAAAGGTGAGGGAGGGTTGCACTCTTACTTGTTCCTGCAAGGCTCTCCTGACAGGTCCAGCCTTCATCCCTACCACAAACTGGTCTGGCAGTAACTTATCTGAGGCTCTTATGTCGACACAGCCATGCACATGCTTACAAAGATTTTGGAGGGCTAACGCAAAGTGGGTGAGGCTTTTGTTGTCCTGCTGCTTGTGGATGAAAACTCTGCGTCTCAGTTCTGTAACTGCCACATTTTCCCCAAACAGGCCTTCCAGGCATGCCAAAATTCATTATAGGGTTGCCCGGAAAGCTCGACGAGCATCATTCTCTAAGGAGTTAATGACCAGGTCCACAGTCAGGCGGGTAGGGACTTGATACAACTGAGCGCCACTCTCCAGTCTCTCCTCTCACTCAGAGATGTTTGACCTGATAAACTTGGGCACTAGAGCCAAGATCACTTCTGAGAGTACCATAGTGGTCCCCGCTCCTCCTTCCACACAAGCTGCGAAAAGGGGCATATCCTGCTGAATGCTGCCAAGTGTAGGAAGGGTGCAGCATGGTGCACCAGCGGCAAAGAAAACACGCAGAGGCCGAGGTGGAAGAGAACAGTATATTTAGAAAGTTACAAAAACATATAATTAGGCTCAGTGGGTAGGCACAGCCAACTGGAGCCACTTAAAAACTATAGCAAAGGATCGAGATCTTGAAATTAAAGCTTCTGCAATGATGAGCGGGAATGTGGCCTGGCCAGTCCACACCCAAACGGGAGGCTTCCTACGAGGAGATAGCGTAGCCCCTACATTTTCCCTACTTCTCAGGATCATTTCCCTGCCGCCATATGCTGCCCCTTCCAGACGAGGAACGTGTCCCTACACTAGCCCCTCACACAAAGCGTGCCAAATCTAGGAACCGGAGTCTTAAAGTGGTTGTAAACCCCATTTATTAAATTTGAACTAATCACATATATCTGTAGTGTTTACTTGTCTCTCTCCAAAGCTCTAAGTGTCATTTCTCTCTAGTGCTTCATTCCTCTGTTATCTGCATGAGTCACTACTGAGAAGTTCTCCGACACATGAGATAACATGAGCTAAACATTTGTGTTGGAAAGGGTGCTTTGAGGGAGATAAGCAGGGAGCTTGTCTAGTCAGAATACAGCTCTGCATGTTCCTTCATTCCTCTGCCTATGTGGAGGGAGGGGTGTGTCCCTTTCCTCCAATTAGCTCTCACATATTGTCAAGTCTCCCCACCCACCCCTACGTACTACTGAAAGATGAAGACAGATTTTTAACACAAACTGCACTTCTCAAAGGGTGTAGAAAGTGGAAGACATCGGGTATACAAGTAAAACATATGTAGAAGGATTTGTTTCATCTCTGCATTTTATCTGAGGCAATTCACTTCATTGTGTATATGTGAGGGTTTACATTCTTACATTCATTAGATTCTGCTCTGACCCAAGATGGCCACCAAGGTCACATGAGGCGCCAGCGTCCAATCAGACAGCTGCCTCCCTAGTGACTGCAGAAAGTCATAGAAGAACCAAGTTCCTCACGACTTCCTTCCCTTCTTCGTTGTCACTTCAGTCCAATGACACCTACAGTGGGGACTACAGACTGCACCTGCCTACATTTATGCTTCAATTCTTTGTGTTGCTTACCTGGGGCAAGTATGCAAAAATAAATGGCTGTGTTTATTCTGAGTTAAATGGTCCTTCTAAACTAGCCGAATTTCGATCTGTCAATGGTCGGCTTTAGATTAAATGAAGCTGAATGGTAATATTTGCTGAACATTATAACAAGACATGTTTCCCCTTTGGACTTAGTGGCTTGCAGTTATTAATTAAACTGAACATTGTACTACAAACGAATGCCTTCAAACAACCTTTAATTCTCAACCTGACCACTCATGGCATCCCTGAAGGCCAAAATGCATGTTAGCAGTGAAAGGGCTTGAATCCAAGTCAAGGAAAAGATTTAACATACCGTATCTCATATTTTATCAAAAACAGAATTGAATAACTTGAGATTGCTAAAAAAACAAAAAACAAAAGTGAAATATGTATAGTCACAAATTATTTTTGACCTACAAATAGATATTCTTATTTCATCGATGATAAGTTAAAAGTACAGTGCAAGGACGCGTCTTATCCCCAGGTGTCCCTAATCTGTCTCTGGTCAATTAAAAAATTGCTTTTGAAATGTGAGCAACAGCTTCAAGGTTTAGGTTACCTAGATCTTTCAGGAGTTGCATTGTTCACAGATGTGTGTGCATATGTGTAGCTTTCGCTTTTCACCCCCAGCAATGCATATATACATTTATTAAAGATAAAAGTACTCCCCAGCTTATGTGCTATGTTCCTTAATATAGTATGTGAGCATTTTTTTTAATCATTTAAAATGGCATTAAGAAATGACTGACAGTTTAGGCTCAGTTGTTTGCATAGAGACGTTAACAAGTACATGCTCAGTAGGTCTTACTGTTAGTACTGCGGTTGCGGTTGGAGAAGAAACGTGACACTTATCATTGTTCTTGCTATCACTTGTAACAGTTCCTGTACAAAATAATTAAAGTGGAAGTCCATGCAAAAACTAAAATCCCTGCATCTATAGACACCACAGATCTAATGCCCCGTACACACGATCGGACTTTCCGAAAACAAAACCGTGGATTTTTGTTCGAAGGTTGTTGGCTCCAACTTGTCTTGCACACACACGGTCATACAAATGTTGGCCAACAATTACGAACGTGGTTACGTACAAGACGTACGTGATATCTCCATTACGAACGCTAGTTTTACAAGACCAAGCGCTTCCGGCTTGTACTTGATTCCGAGCATGCATGGACTTTTGTGCAATGGACTTGTGTACACACGATCGGACTTTCCGACAACAAACATTTGTTGGCAGAAAATCTGAGAACCTGCTAGCCAACATTTGTTGGCGGAAAGTCTGACAACAAATATTCGCTGAAGCATACACACAGTCGGACTTTCCGCCAACAAGCTCACATCCAACATTTGTTGTTAGAAAATCCGATCATGTGTATGAGGCATAACACTAACCTCTCTATCCCAGTAAAAAAAAAAATGAGTATACATACCTTTTTGGAAGTCTTCACTTTCACAGCCGTTGTCTGGCGTGTCCTCTGCAGAGCTTCCGCGCTGGAGATCGTGATGGAGCGGATCAGATCGGCTTCCAAAAAGGTATGTATACTCATTTTTTCTTTACAGGGATAGAGAGGTTAGTGTTATATTAGGGGTGTCTATAGATCCAGGGATTTTAGTTTTTGCATGGACTTCCACTTGAATGTAATAATGTCCAATGTCACAGCTTTCTACCTAGACAGCAATTGTTAAGATTCTATTTACGAATGACTGCCAAAAGCTGGATGTGTAACCTAGGAAAGCTTTCCTTGATGTAGGGTTGTGTAAAGAGAATCTTTCACTTTTCCTAATATATTTGTCATCACATTGGGGGATAGGATGGGGCCATTTAAGCCTGGTACACAGTGATGCCCCATACACACAATCGGACTTTCCGACAACAACACAGTGGAATTTTGTTTGAAGGTTGTTGGCTCCAACTTGCCTTGCATACACACGGTCACACAAATGTTGGCCAACAATTACGAACGTAGTGACGTACTAGACATACTACATGGTTTTTCAGCTCTTTAGCGCCACCCTTTGGGCTCCGTCTGCTAATTTCGTGTTAGTAGAAGTTTGGTGAGTGTTGATTCGCGCTTTTCTTTTTGCATTTTTTATTTTGCGCTAGATTATTATTATTCTTGATATCACTTAAAAAAAAGCCTTTGAAAATGTGCTTGCAATAACTCCATCAGTATCACCAGCAAAGCAGCTTCATTATTATCCCATTAAAGAAGAAGAGAATTGTGCGCTGTATTTGGAGATCTCCTAATTTGCCACGTCACGAATGTTAATTCTCCATTACGAACGCTAGTTTTACAAGACCGAGCGCTTCCGGCTTGTACTTGATTCCGAGCATGCATGGACTTTTGTGCGCGGACTTGTGTACACACGATTGGACTTTCCGACAACAAAGTTTTGTTGTCGGAAAATTTGAGAACCTGCTAGCAAACATTTGTTAAATATTCATGTCCAACAGCAAACATTCGATGGAGCATACACACGGTCAGACTTTCCAACAACAAGCTCACATCCAACATTCCCGTTGGAAAAATCCGACCGTGTGTACGCGGCATAATAGTTTTGGTTGAACGAAAAAAAGCTGACAGCTCCAGTCGAAGCCGCTGTACTAACGATCCAACATTAGTACAACAATCTCCCCACCGTGCTATTGTATTCCGACAGGGGGACGCCCCCCACCAGAACACTCCGGTTAGAGCTCTCAGTACTCAGATCGGGAGCCGGTCGGCTGCTGGTTTTCCAGTAATCTTGTCCGTAGAAGCCGACATTTGGCCCCTGTGTATGGGGCTTTAGGGTTTTGTATGTTTGTGCCCAAACAATAGAGTTGCATAGGTTCATAGCCAATATGGCGATGTCATGAAGGGCTGGTTCACATCTGAACCGCATAGGAACGCGTCCCGCATTCCTATGCGATTCAGTGCAATGCGATTCTTAGCCTGTTCATTTGAACGGGTGAAATAGCACTAATCTCACTAAAAGTAGTGCATGTACTACTTTTCAAAAACTCACTACAACCGAATTGCGTGGTACTATGGTACAGTATGATCCAGTGCAGGCAGATCACACACCCACTGCTTTTGGAATACAGTGCTGTAAAAATGAAGGGAACTTGAGTTTCCCTCACTGCATTCTGGTGTGAAGGAACCCTAAGCCCTCATTCACACCAATTTGACAGTACAAAATCGCATGAAAAATCACAGCCTATTTTTGGAACCATTCAAGTCACAACAACTTTGAAAGAGGTTCCTGGACTACTTTTCTGCAATTTCATCGTAACTTGCATTGACTTCTGTTAAATGAAGTCGCAAGCCACAATGAAATTGCAGATCCAAATTGCACTGATCTGATTTCAAAACCACAATGGTGTCAACCAGGGCTAAAACTTTTCTTATTAGGACTTTATATACTGTATGTCCATGGTAATTGATAATGGATTCAAAACAGTATTAGTATTTTGAGCACATTCGATTTCCTATGGTCTTGATTTTGTTATTAGTACTATCAGCAGTGTCTCAGACATCAACAATGTCTCATTGATAAACATCTCAGCTTTCCCATTAAAATTCCACTTTCTGGCCAGGAATGTTCAGATCACACCATTGTCTCCTCTGAGGTTAATCATGATTACAGCTATAATGTTTCAGCATTATCCTACTTACTGCCAAGCCAGCAGACATATTGGCCTAAAATAAACCATACATAGTTTATATATGTTTATTATGATTATCTATTCAGAGGGCTTGCATCTGTTTTGATACTGATTAAACCTAATATCTCTGCCGCAGTTCATGAATTTAAAAAATATTCTTGATAATATTTTTATATTATCATACAGGACTTATTTAGAGCCAAGAGTCTGAGTAGTGCTTTAAAGTATGAAGGGAGTCAGTTCAATTACAATACATAATCAAGGCGAGAGAGTTAGAGGGCCCTACTGGTGACATCGTACTATATACTCACACTCACCGGCCACTTTATTAGGTACACCGGATAACACAAATCACTAATTAGCCAATCACATGATGGCAACTCGATGCATTTAGGTATCTAGACGTGGTGAAGATGAAGCCGAGCATCAGAATGAGGAAGAAAGGGGATTTAAGTGACTTTGAACGTGGGCATGGTTGTTGGTGCCCGATGGGCTGGTCTGAGTATTTACAAAACTGCTGATCTACTGGGATTTTCATGCACAACCATCTCTAGGGTTTACATAAAATGGTCAGAGAAAGAGAAAATATCCAGTGAGTGGCAGTTGCTTGGAGGAAAATGCCTTGTTGAGGTCAGAGGAGAATGGGCAGAGATGATAGAAAAGCAACAGTAACTCAAATAACCACTCGTTACAACCAGGGTATGCAGAATACTATCTCTGAATGCACAACACATTGAACCTTGAAGCAGATGGGCTACAGCAGCAGAAGACCACAAGGGGTGCCACTCCTGTTAGCTAAGCACAGGAAACTGAGGCTACAAAATTGCACAATAGAAGAGACTGGTCTGATGAGTCTCGATTTCAGCTGCAACATTCAGATGGTAGGGTCATAATTTGGAGTAAACAACATGAAAGCATGGATCCATCCTGCCTTGTATCAACGGTTCAGGCTGGTGGTAGTGTGGGGGAAATTTTCTTGGCACACTTTGAGCCACTTTTGAGTATTGCTGCTGACCATGTCTACCCCTTTATGATTACAGTGTACCCATCTTCTGATGGCTACTTCTAGCAGGATAATGCATAACGTCACCAAGCTCAAATCATCTCAAACTGGTTTGTTGAAAATGACAATGAGTACTCCAATGGCCTCCACAGTCACCAGATCTCAATCCAATGGAGCACCTTTGGGATGTGGTGGAACAGTATATACAGTATCTGACAAAAGTGACTACACCCCTCACATTTTTGTAAATATTTTATTATATCTTTTCATGTGACAACACTGAAGAAATGACACTTTGCTACAATGTAAAGTAATAAGTGTAAAGCTTGTATAACAGTGTAAATTTGCTGTCCCCTCAAAATAACTCAACACACAGCCATTAATGTCTAAACCGCTGGCAAGTGAGTACACCCTTAAGTGAAAATGTCCAAATTGGGCCCAATTAGCCATCTTCCCTCCCCGGTGTCATGTGACTCATTAGTGTTACAGGGTCTCAGGTGTGAATGGGGAACAGGTGTGTTAAATTTGTTGTTATAGCTCTCACTCTCTCATACTGGTCACTGGAAGTTCAACATGGCACCTCGTGGCAAAGAACTCTCTGAGGATCTGAAAAAAAGAATTATTGCTCTACATAAAGATGATGCACAAGAAAGCCTTCAAACAGTTTGCTGAAGACAAGCAGACTAAGGACATGGATTTCTGGAAACATGTCCTGTGGTCTGATGAGACCAAGATAAACTTATTTGTTTCAGATGGTGTCAAGGGTGTGTGGCGGCAACCAGGTGAGGAGTACTAAGACAAGTGCGTCTTGCCTACAGTCAAGCATGGTGGTGGGAGTGTCACGGTCTGGGGCTGCATGAGTGCTGCCGGCACTGGGGAGCTACAGTTCATTGAGGGAACCATGAATGCCAACATGTACTGTGACATACTGAAACAGAGCATGATCCCCTCCCTTCGGAGACTGGGCCTCAGGGCAGTATTCCAACATGATAATGACCCCAAACACACCTCGAAGATGACCACTGCCTTGCTAAAGAAGTTGAGGGTAAAGTGATGGACTGTCTAAGAATGTCTCCAGACCTAAACCCTATTGAGCATCTATGGGGCATCCTAAACCGGAAGGTGAAGGAGCACAAGGTCTCTAACATCCACCAGCTCCATGATGTCATCATGGAGGAGTGGAAGAGGACTCTGGTGGCATCTGTGAAGCTCTGGTGAACTCCATGCCCAAGAGGGTTAAGTCACGGCTGGAAAATAATGGTGGCCACACAAAATATTGACACTTTGTGCCCAATTTTGACATTTTCACTTAGGGGTGTACTCACTTTGGTTGCCAGCGGTTTAGACATTAATGGCTGTGGGTTGAGATATTTTGAGGGAACAGCAAATTTACACTGTTATACAAGCTGTACACTCACTACTTTACATTGTAGCAAAGTGTCATTTCTTCAGTGTTGTCACATGAAAAAATATATTAAAATATTTACAAAAATGTGAGGGGTGTACTCACTTTTGTGAGACACTGTATATATTAACCACTTCAGCCCCGGAAGATTTGGTTGCTCAATGATCAGAGCACTTTTTACAATTTGGCACCGCGCTGCTTTAACTGGTAATTGCGCAGTCATGCAAATTTAAAAAATGCCATGGTTATTTGTGGAATTATACCCCAAAATACATTCTGCTGCTTCTCCTGCGTATGGGGATACCACATGTGTGAGACTTTTTGGCAGTCTAATGCCGCGTACACACGATCGCACATTCCAACAACAAAATCCATGTTTTTTTTCCGACGGATGTTGGCTCAAATTTGTCTTGCATACACACGGTCACACAAATCTTGTTGGAAATTCCAATCGCCGAGAACGCGGTGACATACAACACGTATGACGATCCGAGAAAAATTAAGTTCAATAGCCAGTGCAGCTCTTCTGCTTGATTCAGAGCATGCATGGAACTTTGTGCGTTGGAATTGTGTACACACGATTGGAATTTTTGACAATGGATTTTGTTGTTGGAAAATTTGAGATCCAGATCTCAAATCTTGTTTGTCCGGAATTCTGACGGAAATGTCCGATGGAGCCTACACACGGTCGGAAGTTCTCACAACAAGCTCCCATCGAACATTTCCCGTTGGAAAATCCAACCGTGTGTACATGGCATAACCGTGTACAGGATCACGAAAACCACTGCCTTCAGACTTTCTAAGGGCGTAAATTTTTGATTTCACTCCTCACTACCTATCTCAGTTTTGGAGGCCATAAAATGCCCAGATAGCACAACCCCCCCCCAAATTACCCCATTTTGGAAAGTAGACACCCCAAGCTATTTGCTGAGAGGCATGTTGAGTATTTTGCAGACCTCGCTTTTCGTCACAAAGTTTTGAAAACTAAAAAAAAAGAAGAAAAAAAGGTAGATTTTTATTTTAATTCTTCATTTTCAAAAACAAATGAGAACTGCAAAATACTCACCATGTTTACTGTTTGAATGTTTACTGCAACCTTGAAAGGGATGTAGGGCCACTCGAAGCCCAAGGCACATAGCGCTTTTCCGCTGGAGCTCAGTAAAAAGAAGCAGGCATCCAGTTTTACTAATCCATAAGTGCTGATATGAAAAGTATGGGACTCTACTCAACCGACCGGATGTTTTTGAGTATATGGCCTCAACCAGCACTACTCCACTGGCCATGCCCTCTGATGCTTTTTACCCACCCACTGGTGCTTAGTCATAGAGGTCCAGTGGGTGGGACGAAAGGCATTGGAAAGGGGGCATGGCCAGTGGAGTAGCACTGGCAGAGGCCATATACGGATTTTTAAACATCTGGTTGGTAGAGCAGCGTCCCATTTTGTTCATACAAAAAGTTCATGTTTAGACTGGTATTTTTTGTGCAACAATTTTTAATCTACACACACAACATATATGTATGCCATACTTCCTCTTGCACACAAGGTATTTGCCCATCTCTCCTAGATACCTTTCCTCCTGGCAAGAGGGATTTTGCAGAAAAAAAAAAACACTTGACCGTAGTAAACACATCTAGACACGTTTAGGCGCATCAAGTGCCTTGGCGTTGATTCATTTCATTAGCCAGAAAAGCCATTGAAATGAATTAAAGTGTTTCATAACCCCCAAAAAAGTATGCAGATCCTGGTCCCTTAAAGCAGATTACACAGCACCAGCGCTTGTGCTGTGTAATCTGCCCCCCTCTAAACTGTAAAATAAAAACCCTGAATTTGCCACTTTCTGTATACCCTCTCTAAATAGACCATGATAACAAGGGTAGCTCCGCCCTGATCATCGTGGTCTAATTGTGGCCCTCCGTCATATGCTGTCCTCTCCCCCCACTCTTTCCTGCCTGTCATCCCCCTCTGTGTCTGTCTCCGGCTGGCCCCGCACCACCTCCCCCCTCTCCCGCTATTCTTGTAGAATAAAATTAAAACATTTTTACTGCCAGCTTCTCTATTAGAGGCTGGGTAGACACTGTGTCTGTAGTTTTAAAAAACGAGTAGTGTAAATACCTAATTTCAGCTGTCTTTAGGCCGGTCACGTGACTCGCGGCCGCTTTACAGCTGTGAGACACGGCTTCTGTGGGGAAGAGGAGTGGCCACGTGATCTCACCGGCTGACGTCAAAGGGCGATCACGGCCCCTCCCGCAGAAGCTGTACAGCGGCCGCCAGTGATGTGACCGGCCTGAAGACAGCTCAAATTAGATATTTACACTGCTTGTTTTTTTAAAACTACAGACACAGTGTGCTATGCCAGCCTTTTATAGAGGGGCTGGCATAGTTTTATATGGATGGGTTAACAAACCCTTTAACACTCAAGCACTTGACGCACCTTGCGCTAACACACGTTTACATGCATTAAATGCTTTTTTGCTGCTCCTAGATGCGCTGATAGTGGGTTTTTTTCTGCCTCTAAATCAATATGCCTGCATGGACAAATAGAATAACATGCAGGGGTGTTTAGAGGCAGAAAAAAAAAAAACACGTGGGATGCCCCTAACAGTAACGTTAAAAAACATCCAGCGTGCCTGAGGTCTTTCACTCATATATGTAGACCTTTTTTGTTATTAGTATAAACAAAAACCAAAAATAAAAACTTTTGTATGCTTCTTGATGGCATCGTTAGAATAATAGCAGGCATTAGAGTAATGGAAGAAGACTCCCCAAAGGACATCTCTGTTGCCGTTTAGTGTTCTTGACAGAAAACAGAAATCATTGCTTATCATGATGGTTAACCGATTGTTGCCAGGATAATTGTGTGTTTTCTTTCCTGTTGCACACATTGAAGTTTGCAATATCGTATTATGTGATTCTCATGTACATTTAAAATGAAAATAAATAAGTGTGGCTAAAATTTGTATCAACACAGGAATTGTTTTGAGCCGTGGACAGGTAGCTGCTACACCTGTGAAAAACAAAGGATTCTTTTTTGGCTACCCCATATAGTAAATAGGAATCTTATGCCGCGTAAACACGGTCGGAATTTCGGCCCACAAAAGACCAATGAGAGTTTTTCGCCAGAAAATTCGGCCGTGTGTATGCTCCATCGGTCGTTTGCTGGCGGAATTCCAGCCAGCAAAAGATTGAGAGCATGCTCAATCGGGATCGGGAAAAGTTCCTATCCGAAAATGCGATCGTCTGTGGCAATTCCGATGCACAAAATCCCTGCGCATGCTCGGAAACAATTTGACGCATGCTCGGAAGCATTGACATTGAACGTCATTTTCTCGGCTCGTCATAGTTTTGTACGTCACCGCATTCTTGACGGTCGTAATTTCAGTAAACTTTTGTATGCAAGGCAAACTTAAGCGGAATCCCGTTGGAAAATCCGTTATATCTTTTTCTGACGAGAAAACCAATCGTGTGTATGCGGAATTAGGAAACAAGTTTATGATATGTATCAATTTAGGCTAGTTGCCATTGAACCTACTCTACACCAGTGTTTCTCAACCTTTTTTCAGTCAAGGCACCCTTTAAAATTATAGACAAGCTTAAGGTACCCCATTCTAAAATGTAAAATACTATTCTAATAGTTTTACACAATACATCAACATCCACATATGTAAGACACCCAATGTTGGAGGTGATTTATTCTTCCAAATCCAATACATTTTTGCACACTGGTACTGACTATTATTCCAATGTTTCTCTTTTCCCTTAGTTTTTCTCCAACACTCATCTAAAGTGACCTCAGTGCTGACATGGAGGGGCAGGGGAGGGTCATTGGTTGTTGGGACGCCAGCGACTAGAAGGTCGTAGTGGTGCACAATGAAAACCTGTGGCTTTGTGTAACTAAAAGGCAGGCTTCATCCATCTCGTGGCTTGTATAAACTTTTGGGGCAATTTTTAGGCATTTTACCACGGCACCCTTGAAGAAACCTCAAGGTGCCCCAGGGTGCCTGGGCACCCTGGTTGAAAAAGTCTGCTCTACACATACTAAATACATTTTTTCAGGTTTGGCTGTTGATTCTTGAACCCTTGGGGGTCATTTACAGTTATGTGTTGTTGTGCCATTCATTTTGAATAGCTCCCTATTCAGTAGTGGGCAACGTATCCATTTTTCTGTGTGTTAAAGTGATATTAAATGCTTTATTTTTTTTAAAACAAACATGTTTTACTCACCTGCTCTGTGCAGTCGTTTTGCATAGATCAGCCCTGATCCTCCTCTTCTCAGGTCCCTTGCCAGTGCTCTTGGCCCCTCCCTCTTGCTGAGTGCCCCCAGAGCAAGCAGCTTGCAATGGGAGCACCCAAGCAGGCTCGTTCCCGAGCTAAGGGTCTACGTGTTCATTCACACACAGAGCTGTGGCTCAGCCCCGCCCCCTCTCTCTCCTCTATGGCTCACTAGCTCACTGACTGTGGTTAGCAGCATTAGGAGCCAATGAGGGAAAGTCCTCAGAGTGCCAAGGCTCTTGTGCAGATTGCTGGATCGAAAGTGAGCTAAGGTGAGTATGCGGGGGGGGCTGGGGGCTCTGCTTCACAGAGAAGGTTTTTTACCTTCATGCATGTGGATCTATGCAGGTGCCATTTTTCTGGTCTCAGGCGCAATATATGCACATTCTGAGTTGCTGGGTCCTGCACTGCTCTCAGATTCAGCAACATTCTGCCTTCGGCCCTACACAGCTGCAGCTATTTCATCATCAGGCATGGCAAGTATTGGGACACTTGTTTATTGGGGTGACTTGCCAGTCCTCAGGCCTTTTAACCCTCAGCAAGTCATGGCCTCATGCAGGCAGAGAGTTGGGGGAAAAATGATGGGTTGGGCTCCCAAATCCCTCTATCAGGTAGGGAGGTCCCCCTGCAAAGTTCAATAGTTCCCCAAAGGGTAAGATTAGCTCTTCACTCTTTCAGGGGCACAATACTCCACTTCCTTTGTGCCTCCCCCCTCACCTCATGAGGGAGGATGCAGCATCAGAGAAAACTCCTCGTAATGTGGAAAAAGAAGAAGCTGTTAAGGTTTAGGAATACTCCATGGAAATGCTGTCCAAAGGGCTCATGGCACCTGTGTCAGATAAAAGAGCTTTTACAGTTTCTAGTCCCACCTGTTCCCAAACCAAACAGAGATGTCCAGCCTAGTCTGAACTACAAGGGTTTTAACAAGTACTTCAAAGTAAAAAATTCACGAGTCCACCCAGTCAGCAATTGCTTCACTTCAACAGAGGGACTTCCTCGTGTCAGGGGATATCAAGGATGCATACCTACTCATCCCAATTTTCTTCCTTCATCAATGGTTTTTGATGCTACCTTTCGATCTGTCAACGCCTGCTAGAGTGTTCACCGAGGTGTCGGCTCTGGTACTTGGGTTGTTGAGGAAACGGGGTATCCCCATGGTGGGGTACCTAGAGGACCTGCTTATAATCGAGTATTCAGCTTAGAAACTGATGTCAAATGTCCACAAGGTGGTATAAGTTCTAAAATAATAACAATAACACTGGGGTTATTATGTTAAGTAGCTTTGTTTCACACATTTCCAGCCCCATCTATCTGGATTACTTGTTGTGATTACAAGGCTGCAATACACAAAATGTACACTATACTATGGTCATCAAAATAAAATACGACAGAACTTTTGGGATAGGAAACACTCTTTTTGCTTATGTGCATTTTTGTTTTTTTGTTCAAACGATAACCCTATCGTTCATTCTGATAAAAATTTCTAACATGTTCGATCCATTATTTTCAATATCCGCACAAAAATCAGTTGTTGCTGTGGGCACAATAATGATTCCTAAATCGAACAATCATTCTTTCAAATGTATGAAATTTCGTTAATTTTTTTGGACTCGTGTATGGCTTGCTTTATTTGCAGGATTACAAGGTCAAAAAAAAAAAAAGAGCCTAAAAAAATAAAACCAATGCAGCCACCACATCTAAAGACTGGGTTTAGATATGTTTTAAGAGAGAAGAGTAAAAAGCACAGTGACTACAGCAATACCATGGAGGAATAGGCTGCATAAGTATAAATAAGAATGGTTGCCCCACAGTTACTGAACGCCATAGGCTGAATAAAGACACCAGTCCATCCAGTTCAATGTGTGTGTTGTGTGTGTGTTCATGTTAATAGGAATTCTCATATCACTGTATATCCCTCATATCCCTGTATGTTGCAATCATTAAGGTCCATCAGTGGCGGTCCGTCCATTAGGGGCGCTGGAGCACTGCCCTCTCTATCCACGGCCGCCACCCCCATGCTCTATCCACGGCCGCTACCTTGACAGGATACCGCCTATTCATGCGTTCGGCCCCTTTCAGGATGCCAGGCGTGTGAATTACAGCAGCGGGGGTGTTTTTTTGAAGCACCTGATTAGAGCGAGAGGCTCTAAAAAGCTTCAAAATAGGGTGGGCTTGTGGCGCAGAATGAATATTCGCTATTGAAATACTGATCATCAATCCGGCCAACCAGAAGCAGGTCTGAGATCCGTTTTCCGATTGGCTGAAAACAGAAGAGTCCTAATTGGCTGCTGAGGAGGAGGGAGGAAATGGAAGCTGTATATATTCAAAATGTATAATGCGCTAATATTAACCTCCCAATATAACACGGTGTGATCTCTTAATGATTAATCAGTGAATCATGTGCAAAATAATCAAATGGAGCTTATTATAAGACACATAACATCTTTCACCATAACAAAATCCTATAACTAAATATCAATGTGATAATACATTATTTAACACAATTAAAAAGAGAAAAATAAAGATGATATATATTAATGTGATGAACCACAGTGCATAGGTATCTCAATAGGACAGCATACTGCTGTGAAAAAATATAACGTCTTTAGTGATTTGATGAATATAGACAGGTTTCAATGAGTAATCCCCAGTGATAGCTGGCTTGCTCATATATTCAGCTGCTCATTAGCATGGGCTGGCTTCTGGCTTTCAAAGAACTTCCGCAGTATGAAACAACAAAGAAAGAAAGACCATTGTGCAGGCAGTGTGATATGTAATCTCTATATAATAAGGGTAAGGGGAAATGGAAGCTGCCACCACCGCCCGTGGAGAGCAGGGAAGGGGAAAGCCGCTGCCGAGCAAGGGAAGCCGCTGGTGAAGCCCCCGAGAAGCGCTACCCACCATAGATGGGGTAAGTGCACCAGATCCGCCCAACTGACCAGGGGGGCGGGGTAGTACTGTTTGCCACCCACCCAAAAAAAAAATTACCAACGGCCGCCACTGGTCCCCATCTAATCGTTTTTTTAAACTATATATGTATAAACCATACATAACAAGAGGTTTATATTTTCTTTCTAGACCTCAACACCCATTTACAGTATATCATTATGTACAGTACATTAACCACTTCGATACTGGGCACTATTACCACCTTCCTGCTGAGGCCAATTTTCAGCTTTCAATGCTGTCACACTTTAACCACTTCAATACAGGGCACTTAGACACCCTCCTGCCCAGACCAATTTTCAGCTTTCAGCGCTGTCACAGTTTGAATGACAATTGCGCGGTCATGCTACACTGTGCCCAATCAAAATTTTTATCATTTTGTTCCCACAAATTGAGCTTTCTTTTGGTGGTATTTGATCACCTCTGCGGTTTTTATTTTTTGTTAAACAAATAAAAAAAGACCGAATATTTTGAAAAAAAATAAAAGTTTTGCTTTTGTTTCTGTTAAAAAAAATTGTAAATAAATAAGTTTTCTCTTTCACTGATGGGCACTGATAAGGCGGCACTGACAGGCACTGATACGGCGGCACCGATGATTTGGCACCAATGAGCGGGCACTGACGGGCACTGACGATGGGCACTGAAATGCGGCACTGATGGGCACTGGTAGGCGGCACTGATGGGTGGCACTCATATGCAGCACTGATGGGCATTGATAGGCGGCACTGATGGGCACTGATGGGTGGCACTGGGTGGCACTGATGGGCGACACTGATGGGCAATGAAAGGCGGCACTGCTGGGCACTGCTGGGCACTGATAGGCACTGATAGGGTGGCACTGATAGGAGGCACTGATAGGCGGCACTGCTGGGCACTGATGGGCACTGATAGGCGGCACTGCTGGGCACTGATGGGCACTGATACGTGGCACTGATGGGCACTGATACGCGGCACTAAAATGAGGCACTGATGGGCATCCCTGGTGGCACTGGCAGTGGTAGGCATTGCAGTGGGCACTGACTGGCAGCTGCCTGGGCACAGATTGGCAGCTGCCTGGGCACACAGTGACATTTCCCTGGTGGTCTAGGGGCATACCTGGTGGTCCAGTGTGGATCGCTTCCCTGGTGGTCCTGGGCGGCTTCCCTGGTGGTCCTGGGTAGGATCCGAGGGGGGGCTGTGCTGATAAACAATCAGCACAGACCCCCCCTGTCAGGAGAGCAGCCGATCGGCTCTCCTCTACTTGCGTCTGTCAGACGCGAGTGAGGAAAAGCCGATCACCGGCTCTTCCTATTTACATCGTGATCAGCCGTGATTGGACACGGCTGATCACGTGGTAAAGAGTCTCCGTCTGAGACTCTTTACCTAGATCGGTGTTGCAGGGTGTCAGACTGACACCCCGCAACAACGATCGCCGCGATGCGCGCCCCTGGGGGCGTGCAGCGGCTCGATATTCCTGATCACGTCATATGACGTCCGATCAGGAATATCAAACCACTTTGCCGCCGTCATTCTGTAATAGGGCGGGCGGCAAGTGGTTAAATGACAATTGCGCGGTCATGCAACACTGTACCCATATGACATTTTTGTTAATTTTTTGAGACAGATAGAGCTTTCTTTTAATGGTATTTAGTCACCACTGGGGTTTTTATTTTTTTGCTAAACAAACAAAAAAAGGCCAGGAAAATTTAAAAAAAAAACAGTTTTCTTAGTTTCTGTTATAAAATTTAGCAAATAAGTAAATTTTCTTCTTCACTGATGTGAGCTGATGAAGCTGCACTGATGGGCACTGATAGGCAGCACTGATGGGTCTGCATTGATAATCAGGGCACTGATTATTAGTGTAAACCATGTGCTGACTGGCTTGCTGGTTACCGGCTCTTCTTTCCTCCCACAGACACAGCGTCGGAGGAAAGGACTGCAGATAACCAGCAAGTCTGTTAACATGGGATCAGCTGTGATTGGACCCAGCTGATCACATGATAAAGGGCAGCTGTGATTGGCCCTTTGCCCTGATCTGTGATAGGCAGTCACAGAGTGCGCCTGATGCCTGTGACAGGGGGGATTCTGGGACGTTCTGGGAGGACGTCTATGGATGCCCTCCCAGAACTAAACGACCACGTTGTAGCCGTCTTTTGGCTGTAGCGCGGTCGGGAAGTGGTTAAACTGGTATTAAACCCAAAAGCTGCCATTTATTATATTTCAGCTTACCATTTCTTTGATGTGATGGCTGTATTCATTTCTTTTTTAGGCTTGCTTTCCTCCATTTTCATCTAGTGATTCAGCCAGTAAGTCTGTTGTTTTTCAATAGAACAAACTCTCCAGCAGTTACCGATATAAGGAAAACCATATACCACTAGAAGGGGTGCTTACAATGATCAGCTTTTATTTATGTAAAACCCTTATCCCAAAGGGATACAACTGTTTGCTGTAACTGCTTATAAAGTATTAACTTGAGTTTTGCTTCAATTTTGTGGTAGGTGATCCGGCATCAGGAGGTCCCAGTGTATCAGAGCTTTCCTATAGGATGTGTGCATGTGTGTGTGTATGCGTGTGCGCATAATGATTTATCCAATGGACATTTTTTTTTTTTCCTTGCATCTATGCGTTTTTGGCATCTATGCGTTTTTTGTTATGTTTTTGCATCCATGCATTTTTTTTTCTTTCATCTATGCGTTTTTTTGCATCTATGCGTTTTTTTTTTTGCGTCTCTGGTTGTTTCTTGTGCGCGCATGTATACCTGTGTACTTTATTCTGTATGTTATCCCCGTATATTGATCCCGTGATCATCTTTTAAATAATACATTTTTATATATCATATATTTTTTCATTGATTTCAAGTTCCTTTTCTTATATATACTTTTGTAATGTCTTGCCGTTTTTCGTGTGCGGGCTGCATCCCGCACTGTCTTTACTGTGCAGTTCTATGCCTATGGATCACACTACTTCCTGGGATGCTGCAGCATTGTTTTTCTTCCCTTATCACCGCCCCTAGGTCCCACCCACAGCTCCGCCCATGGACTATAAGAAGCTCAGCTTCTACAAACCTGTTGTCATTGGCTTGAAGAAGGAACCAATCAGTAGTTCCGAAACGCGTCCCATTTTGATGACATATTTCCTGTTTGCGGTCCATGCTGGTTGTTGTCCCCTCCCGCTGACGTCATTTCCGGGATTCATGCTCCACTCTGACTCAGACGACGCGATTGGTTCACCAGTGCTCCCAGAGTCTGAGATTTTCACCTACTGGTTATCCTGGGACCTTCTGCTGCTGCATATCGTTATCCCTGGAAAGCTGTGATACACTGGGACCTCCTGATGCCGGATCACCTGCTTCATACATCCATGTTATGCCTCTTCTTATCCTTGATTCTGTTTTTAAACTTGTTTGGGGATATTAAAAGTTTTAATTCTGCACTTAGAGGCGCCTTTTTTTCTTTTATTTGTTTTCTTTTAGAGATTGCTTCCCTCTTTGAGTGCAGCCCTAAGTGTTTGAAGACCACTTCATCCATCCAATAAAGACACTATCTGCCTGGTCCTGGCATTCTGAGCGCCCTTGACATACGTTTTATCTGAAAAAAAGAGCGACAATTTTGAAAAAGAAAAACAATATTTTTTACTTTTTGCTATAATAAATATCCCCCCAAAAATGTAAAAAAACTAATTTCTTCCTCAGTTTCGGCCAATATGTTTTCTGCTACATATTTTTGATGAAAAAAATCCCAATTAGCGTATATTGATTGGTTTGCGCGTTTACAATATAGGGGATAGATTTATGGCATTTTTATTATTCATTCTTTTTTTTTCTAGTAATGGCGGTGATCTGCGATTTTTAGCGGGACTACGGCATTGCAGCGGACAGATCAGACACTTTTGACACTTTTTTGGGACCAGTGACATTTATACAGCAATCGGTGCTATAAAAATCCACTGATTACTATATAAATGACACTGGCAGGGAAGGGTTAACAGGAGTGGTGATCAAGGGGTTAAATGTGTTCCCTGGGAGGTGTTTCTAACTGTATGGGGGCAGGGCTGACTGGAGGAGGAGAGAGATCGCTGTTCCTAATCACTAGGAACAGACAATCTCACTCTACTCCCCTGTCAGAATGGGGATCTGTTTGTTTACACTGGCAGATCCCCGTTCTGCCTCTCTCTTGATTGATCGCGGGTGGCTGGTAGGCATTGAGGCCCCCGGGCCCGCTGGTTGGCTCCCCCCACTAGCGAATGGGCAGGCACGTGCGCCCACAGATCGGCCATGTATGCGCCCAAAGTACAATGGCGGCGATTCGCGCAGCCGAGCCAACCTGCCACAGTGCAGCTGTGGCGGCTGGTCGGCAAGTGGTTAATACCACTTTAAGCCGATCACTTTAGCAAAAGTTTTTTTTTTTTTACAGCCCAAACAAGCCCTCTAATAATACAGTGCAAATGTCAATTGTTTGCCACAACCCTTTGAACTATTAAGCTTCTTAAAGTTGACTTCTGAACCCTATCAGGCATGACATTGCTTTATGTCCAATGTTATTAATGAAGCAGAAAAAAGTAAGGTGTAATCTAATCAGTATTATAGAATGTACTAAATGTACATTTTTCTAGCAATTCTCAAACCTTACCTCCCTCAAACTATCTACACATAATAACTAAGTATCATGTGATGAAGCAAAGTCAGCTTCATACTACAGTTATCTGGGCTTTGGGTCCATTGGTTAGCTCATTAAGGCTTCATACACACTAGCGATTTTTTAAGCTCCTAGAAGCTGTTATTAGAATTTTTTCTGCTCCTAGAAGCTCATAGGGGGTTATTTACTAAAGGAAAATCCACTTTGCACTGCAAGTGCACTTGGAAGTAAAGTCGCTGTAGATCCGAGGGGAACATACAAGGAAAATAAAAAACAGCATTTTAACTTGCATATGATTGGATGATAAAATCAGCAGAGCTTCCCCTCATTTCAGATCTACCCCTTAGATTTAGAGCAACTGCACTTCCAAGTGCACTTGCAGTGCAAAGTGGATTTTCCTTTAGTAAATAACCCCCATAGTGTTATCCTATGTGTCCATGCACACTCCTTTAGGCTGTTAGCTATTTTTGAGCTTCAGCATCAAGGAGCAGAAAAAAAAATGTTTTTGTAGAGTTTCTTCGAGTGTTTTTCCAGCAGAAAAAAAATGCTGAATGCTCCTAACTGTTCCTAAATGCTACTAAAATGCTTTTTTCTAGCTTCTTATTTAGCTTTTTTTTCTTTATGTACTGTAAAAAAGCTAATAAATGTTCCTAAAAGCTTCTAAAAGCTACTAAATGTTACTAGAAGCTGGCACAAAAATGCCATTATCAGCATTTTTCATTCAGCATTTTTTCTAGCTTTATTTCTGAGCTTATGAAAAATGCTAGTGTGCATCGAGCCTGATGCTCTGTACACATGACCGGTTTTGCCGTCGGAATAAACTCCAAAGGTTTCTCCAACAGAACTCAGACGGAATTGGTTCTGTCGGATATATTTAGAACATGTTCTATTTCTAGGTCCGTCAGAATTTTCTAAAAAAAAAAGTCAGATGAGGCCCACACACAATCTGAATATACGATGAAAAGCTTCCGTCGGACTTTTTCTGTCAGATATTCCGCTCGTGTGTACGCGGCATTAGGCTGCTTATTAGTGGGGTGGGGGTAAAGGCAAGCAGTAACTTGCAGATATAAAATCCTCTCTCATGTGCTGCAAGACAATATAAACACCCTAGGAAGTTATTGGCCCTTGATATCACATAGGGGCATTTTCCAAATTTTTTTTAAGCTTTCCCTGTGAGTAGGGCAATCATTGTGAAAGATCCAGAGCTGTCAGCTTGTCCACCCGTTATCCCAAGAACACGGCGGTGGAAACACACCTTCCATATCTATTTTCTCCACCACATTCAAAACGCACTGCAGTTGTTAGGTTAACAACACCACAAACGAAGTGCGTTTTTTAATGAGAAGTATGGCGGAAGCTTTTTTGGCATTACTTCTTCTATGGATCACAGGAATGCAGTTCGTTCTGCACTCCTGTGACCTGTTTTTGCTCAGCAGCATTCTAAAGCCCCTTGTCGGCTGATGATCCCGACCAGCCCGTATGGCTGGAGTCTACCCAGATACATGGACTGGCACCTGGCTTAGCCTCTCAGCGATCCACCAAGAGTCTGAGCCAGCCCCTCCTGCACCGTCCATAGCTCCGGTGAGCACTGGAGGGGAGAGCAGAGAGCCGCTGACTGACAGTCACCAATCTCTGGGGTCGCATTGAATGTTCAGTGGTGTTCAAACGCTCAGTTATCGCTACAGAGCCTGCAGGTGCTCTGATGTCACTCAGCCTGAACCGGCTGAGTGACATCAGCCGACAAGGGGCTTTAGCCTTCTGCCTGCACCTAAGTGAGTATAAATGTTTTTTTTCTTTTGTTTTTTTTTTAAATCTTGAACTTTTCTGCACTAATTTTGGTGCGGTCCAGTGTGATTTGAGCCATTTAAAATAAAAGGGTTCAAATAGAGCACTGCACCGCATGAGAACCGCACTAGAATGCGCAGCATGTTCCTGTCTGATTCCTGGTGTGGATCGGCCCTCAGACAAGAATTTTGGCCCTGAGTAAGGCTGGCCATAGATGGATCACTCCTCCATCCACACAATAGAGGCCGATGGAGGAATCTTCCCTATTGAGACAATGGGAGTTATTTACGAAAGGCAAATCCACTTTGCACTACAAGTGCAAACTACAAGTGCAAAGTGAACTTGAAATTGCACTGAAAGTGCACTTGGAAGTGCAGTCGCTGTAAATCCGAGGGGGACATGCAAGGAAGATAAAAAACAGCATTTTAGCTTGCACATGATTGGATGATAAAATCAGCAGAGCTTCCCCTCATTTCAGATCAACCCCTCAGATTTACAGTGACTGCACTTCCAAGTACACTTTCAGTGCAATTTCAAGTGCACTTTGCACTCGTAGTTTGCACTTGTAGTGCAAAGTGAATTTGCCTTTCGTAAATAACGCCCATTGCGTTCTGACAGCTGGGCTTACTTGGCTGCAGCCGTTGATTGAGAGAAATTTTCCAACAAACCCATTTGACAGAAGTCAGTCGGTAGATTTTCCTGAGCGGGAGTAGCCACACACGGATTGAAAAGTGCTCAGTCCCCACTGAACCGGCTGAGTTTCGATCCATCTATGACCAGCTTTTGGATGATTCATACAATGAAGGGCAGATGTCATTCATGGGAAAATATCTGTTCATCTATGGCCACAGTCAGATGACACACAATAATACATAGAAATGAAATGTCTGGATGTATAGTCACTCAAAAATAAAACCGGTTACAGATGTAGGAAACGGCGATGTTAATCGTAGACACAACAGTAATAAAGATTGTACAGTGCCGTGTGCATCGGCGGTAAAGGTGGCAATAATGAGCAGTGCTTAGGGGTACAAGAAGCCACAAAGACAGCAGTCCTTTTACAAGTTAAGTGTTAGAAAATGGCCCTTTGAAGTGGCAGGCGCTATTTTGAAGAGTACATCCATTCCATGCTGTAGCAGTGAGAAAGAAAATATGGCTTTCATCGATGCCGCAACAGTGGCCTCTTGTGCTGAAGAGGACTGTGGGGAAGGGGGGGGGTGATTAGGGATACAAGCACACAAGGCTCACCCCATTGGCAAAATGTGAAGTGATATTAACACCAACGCTGCTGCTGGATGGCCCTCGATTGTTTGCCTTCTTATTGTTCTAATAAAGAAAAAGCAGTGCGCTCTGATTAAATTTGACATATGTGACTTCTCACCCCTTGGCTGCCCCTTTATCAGGACAGAGCTGTGGATTAATGGTTATCTGCAAACATTGTACCACACTGGGCATGAATGCTGCTGTGTGAAATCAAAGGACTATGTGGAAATAGCTTGTGACAAATAGGAAAGATACATCATTCCTGAGCATTAAATGACTAAAAATGACAGTGATCTGTAAACTCCAAATAATAAATAAAAAAAAAAAAGAAAAAAAAAAGGGGGGGGAGTAGTAAAGAAATTTGCAAGAGGTACTCAGCTTGGCACACAAGAAAACACATCAGATTGGTAACATTAGGCAGAATAATGCAATGTTAAACTGGTGCCAGATGTTTTTCTTTGTCACCGGTGACCAAATAATTTGTTGATAGATTTCACATATATGCTAATAGAGGGGTCCCCAAAATGTTCAGTACGAGGGCCACATTGTATACTTTACAAATATTTGTGGCTCAAAAAAATCCGCATTTAAGCCTTGTACACACGGTTGGACTTTCCGACGGGAAATGTTGGATGTTAGATTGTTTGGACGGAAAATCCGACCATGTGTGTGCTCCATCGGACAATTGTTGTCGGACTTTTCGCCAACAAATGTTGGCTAGCATGTTTTCAAATTTTCCGCCAACAAATGTGTGTTGTCGGACTTTCCAAATGTGTGTACACAAATCCGTCGGAAAAAAGTCCAACGTACAAACACTAGCGTTCGTAATGGAGAATTAACATTCGTGACGTGGCAAATTATGAAATCTCGAAATGCAGCGCACATTCTCTTCTTCTTTAATGGGATAATGAAGCTGCTTTGCTGGTGATACCGATGGAGTTATTGCACACAAATTTTTCAAGGCTTTTTTTTTTTCTAGTGATATCAAGAATAATATTATTATGTTTTTTTTTTTTTATTTGTGTAAGTTGCCACAACACCATTATCCTGTAGTTTTTAAGATCGAAGATACAACTATGTTGGTGTCCCTTGTCAATTTTACATTGTATTTTTTAAAATATAACTGCCTACTCCCAAACTGTCATTTAAAGTAAAACACATAGCCAATTATTATTCTCCACAATTTTTTTTGTGCATTAAAAAAAAAATTAGACCTGCTATCTGCCAATAGAACTTAACCAAAAAGTGCATTCTATGCATCCAAAAATATAAAAAAAATATCAAATAAAATCATTATTCAACCAAAAAAAATAACGTCAAATCAATAACTCCAAGGCCAATAATAAATAACGCAATATCTCCTCCGATTCCGCAACATGTCTGGCTGACGAACGGCCGTTCAGAAACAAACTGAAAAACGCGTAAGAAAAGCGCGAATCAACACTCACCAAACTTTTACTAACACGAAATTAGCAGAAGGAGCCCAAAGGGTGGCACAAAAGAGCTGAAAAACCACGTAGTATGTCACTACGTTCGTAATTGTTGGCCAACATTTGTGTGACCGTGTGTATGCAAGACAAGTTGGAGCCAATGCCCTTTGGACAAAATTCCACAGTTTTGTTGGCGGAAAGTCTGATCGTGTGTACGAGGCATAAGAGTCCTCCTCCGTACATCAGGGTCCTCATTAGATTTCATTGGACTGTATATATTTATTACGGGTACTTACAGTGGGGACGGAAAGTATTCAGACCCCCTTAAATTTTTCACTCTTTGTTATATTGCAGCCATTTGCTAAAATCATTTCAATCATAAAATCAAGTTCATTTTTTTTCCTCATTAATGTACACACAGCACCCTACATTGACAGAAAAACACAGAATTGTTGACATTTTTTCAGATTTATTAAAAAAGAAAAACTGAAATATTCTAAGTATGGTCCTAAGTATTCAGACCCTTTGCTGTGACACTCATATATTTAACTCAGGTGCTGTCCATTTTTTCTGATCATCCTTGAGATGGTTCTACACCTTCATTTGAGTCCAGCTGTGTTTGATTATACTGATTGGACTTGATTAGGAAAGCCACACACCTGTCTATATAAGACCTTACAGCTCACAGTGCATGTCAGAGCAAATGAGAATCATGAGGTCAAAGGAACTGCCTGAAGAGCTCAGAGACATAATTGTGGCAAGTTACAGATCTGGCCAAGGTTACAAAAAAATTTCTGCTGCACTTAAGGTACCGAAGAGCACAGTAACCTCCATAATCCTTAAATGGAAGACATTTGGGATGACCAGAACCCTTCCTAGAGCTGGCCGTCCGGCCAAACTGAGCTATCGAAGGAGAAGAGCCTTTGTGAGAGAGGTAAAGAAGAACCCAAAGATCACTGTGGCTGAGCTCCAGAGATACAGTTGGGAGATGGGAGAAAGTTGTAGAGAGTCAACCATCACTGCAGCCCTCCACCAGTCGGGGCTATATGGCAGAGTGGCCCGACGGAAGCCTTTCCTCAGTGCAAGACACATGAAAGCCCGCGTGGAGTTTTCTTAAAAACACCTGGAGGACTCCAAGATGGTGAGAAATAAGATTCTCTGGTCTGATGAGACCAAGATAGAACTTTTTGGCCTTAATTTTAAGCGGGATGTGTGGAGAAAACCAAGCACTGCTCATCACCTGTCCAATACAGTCCCAACAGTGAAGCATGGTGGTGGCAGCATCATGCTGTGGGGGTGTTTTCCAGCTGCAGGGACAGGACGACTGGTTGCAATCGAGAAAAAGATGAATGCGGCCAAGTACAGGGATATCCTGGACGAAAACCTTCTCCATAGTGCTCAGGACCTCAGACTGGGCTGAAGGTTTACCTTCCAACAAGACAATGATCCTAAGCACGCAGCTAAAATAATGAAGGAGCGGCTTCACAACAACTCCGTGACTGTTCTTGAATGGCCCAGCCAGAGCCCTGACTTTAACCCAATTGAGCATCTCTGGAGAGACCTAAAAATGGCTGTCCACCAATGTTTACTATCCAACCTGACAGAACTGTAGAGGATCTGCAAGGAGAAATGGCAGAGGATCCCCAAATCCAGGTGTGAAAAATGTGTTGCATCTTTCCCAAAAAGACTCATGGTTGTATTAGATCAAAAGGGTGCTTCTACTAAATACTGAGCAAAGGGTCTAAATACTTAGGACCATGTGATATTTCAGTTTTTCTTTTTTAGTAAATCTGCAAAAATGTCAACAATTCTGTGTTTTTCTGCCAATATGGGGTGCTGTGTGTACATTAATGAGGAAAAAAAAATGAACTTAAATGATTTTAGCAAATGGCTGCAATATAACAAAGAGTGAAAAATTTAAGGGGGTCTGAATACTTTCCGTCCCTACTGTATATAGAGCGCTTTACATATTTATTATACATTTACATCAATCCTTACAATCTAAGGTCCCTAACTCACATTCATACAGTGCCTTGAAAAACTATTCATACCCCTTGAAATTTTCAACATTTTGTCATGTTACAACCAAAAACAAAAATGTATTTTATTGGGATTTTATGTCATAGACCAACACAAAGTGGAACATACCATATTTATCGGCGTATAACACGCACTTTTTTCCCCTTAAAATCAGGGGAAAATCGTGAGTGCGTGTTATACGCCGATCCCCTGCTGACTGTGAGCGGAGCGATCGCCGGCCGCCGATATACATATCGGAGTTTGAAAATGGCGCCGCCGGCGCCGAGATACATAGCCGTGACTTGCAGCGGCTCTCGGCCACTTTCGGCTCCACTCGTAGTCCCGCCCGGGTTGGGCGTGACTGTGAGCGGAGCGTGCGCCGCCCATATACAGATAGCCGAGTGTACTCGGCTAGGTTCGGTTAGCTCCGTTCACAGTCACGCCCAGTCCCACCCTATGATGGACACAGGGACTGGGCGTGACTGTGAGCGGAGCTAACCGAACCTAGCCGAGTACACTCGGCTATCTGTATATGGGCGGCGCTCGCTCCGCTCACAGTCACGCCCATTCCAGGCGGGACTACGAGTGGAGCCGAAAGTGGCCGAGAGCCGCCACAAGTCACATCTATGTATCTCGGCGCCGGCTGCGCCATTTTCAAACTGCAGTGACACTGACAAGTCACTGCAGTTTAACTGCAGCCTGGGCAAGGCTGCAAATGGACACAGACAAAGTTGCAGATGGGCACAGACAAAGCTGCAAGGCTGCAAATGGACACTGATAAGGCTGCAAATGACTGCAAGGCTGCAAATGACACCAAGGCTGCAAATGACTGCAAGGCTGCAAATGACACTGGACAAGCATGCAGATGGACGCTGTGCAAGGCTGCATTGATGGGCATTTAAATGTAAGTTTTTTCCTTAAAACATTTTTTTCCTTAAAATTTCCTCCTAAACTTGGGGTGCGCGTTATACGCCAGTGCGTGTTATACGCCGATAAATACGGTAATTGTGAAGTGGAAGGAAAATGAAAAATGGTTTTCAAAATTTTTTACAAATAAATATGTGAAATGTGTGGCGCGCATTTGTATTTAGCCCCCCTAAGTTAATAGTTGTTAGAACCACCTTTTGCTGCAATTACAGTTGCAAGTCTTTTTGGGTATGTCTCTACCAGCTTTGCACATCTACAGAGTGAAATTTTTGCCCATTCTTCTTCGCAAAATAGCTCAAGCTCTGTCAGATTGGAGCATCTGTGAACAGCAATTTTCAAGTCTTGCCACAGATTATCAATTGGATTTAGGTCTGGTTTTTGACTGGGCCATTCTAACACATGACTATGCTTTGATCTAAACCATTCGATTGTAGCTCTGGCTGTACCTCTGCCCCAGTCTCAAGTCTTTTGCAGAATCAATAGGTTTTCTTCTAAGATTGCCCTGTATTTGGCTCCATTCATCTTCTCATCAACTCTGACCAGCTTCCCTGTCCCTGCTGAAGAAAAGCATCCCCACGACATGATGCTGCCACCACCATGTTTCATGGTGGGGATGGTGTGTTCAGGGTGATGTTCAGTGTTATTTTTCTGCCACACATAGCATTTTTGCTTTTTGGCCAAAAGGTTACATTTTGGTCCGATCTGACCAGAGCTTTCTGACCAGAGTTTTCTTTTAACAATGGCTTTCTTCTTACCACTCTTCCAAAAAGGCCAGATTTGTGGAGTGCACGACTAATAGTTGTCCTGTACACAAGTTCTCCCACCTGAGCTGTGGATCTGCAACTCCTCCAGAGTTACCATGGGCCTCTTGGCTGCTTCTCTGATTAATTCTCTCCGTACCCAGCCTGTTGGTTTAGGTGGACGGCCATGTCTTGGTAGGTTGTGCCATACTCTTTCCATTTTCGGATGATGGTTTGAACAGTGCTCCATGAGACGTTCAAAGCTTGGAATATTTTTTTATAACCTAACTCTGCTTTAAACTTCACAACTTTATCTCTGACCTGTCTGGTGTGTTCCTTGGCCTTCATGATGCTGTTTGATTCACAGGCTGGAAGCGCTCATTAGCGCCCCCTACAATAATTCTACACATAAGGATCATACCTAGTCAATTGCCTTGTATGCCTGGGATCAGACTGTCTATGGGAATCTTGGTAATGGATCTACACATAGGATTATCTTTATAATTAACTAGATCTTTCTGTACGACTGTCGCCAATCATTCCTTTTTGTACAATCACTGAATAGTGTTTCTAATGGTTGAAACTACTCATTAGTGCCCCCTTCAAAAGTTATACACAGAAGGATCATACCTGTCATTGCCTTAGTCTTCCTGTGATCAGAATGTCTATGGGAATCCTGAGACTGTAACTACACATGGGATTCTCGGTACAAAAAGGAATCACACAGAAATGACCTAGTAAATTAGACAATCTCTATTTCATTAGTGCTTCCAAAGGCTGGAAGTACTCATTAGCGCCCCCTATAAAAGTCCTACACAGCAGGACGACACCTACTCATTTACCTAGTCTTCCTGGGATCTATCTATGGGTATTCTGCCTAGCTACACATGGGACTGTTTGTAAAGATTTTAACCCTTTACAAAAGTTCTACACAGAAGGATCACTCCTAGTCATTGCCTTAGTCTTCCTGTGATCAGAATGTCTATGGGAATCCTGAGACTGTAACTACACATGGGATTCTCTGTACAAAAGGGAATCATACTGAAATGATCTAGAAAATTAGACAATCTCTAATAACAATAGTGTTTACAAAGGCTGGAAGCACTCAATAGTGCCCCCTACAATAATTTTACACATCAGGATCATATCTAGCCATTGCCCTCGTATTCCTGGGGTCAGACTGTCTATGGGAATTTTTAGACTGAAGCTACATATTGGGATTCTCTGTACAAAAATGAATAATTGGCAACAGTCATACAAAAATTATCGTTAATTAGACAATCTCTGAATAGTTCTTCTAGTGGTTCGAAGCACTCATTAGTGCCCCCTACACAGAAGGATCACACCTAATCAGTGCCTTGGTCTTCCTGTGATCAGAACATCTATGACAATCCTGAGACTGGAACTACACATGGGATTCTCTGTACAAAAAGGAAACAATTTAGTAAAATAGACAATTTCTATTTACAATAGTGTTTCCAAAGGCTGGAAGTACTCGTTAGCGCCCCCTATAAAAGTCCTATACAGCAGGACGACACCTAGTCATTCCCCTAGTTTTTAAGGGATCAGTCTATGGGTTTTCTACCTACCTACACATGGGATTCTGTGTGCAAATATTTTAACCTGGTCATTGCTCTAGTATTCGTGGGATCAGTGTATGGAAATCTTGAGAATGGAGTTACACATGGGATTCTCTGTATAAAAATAAATGGGTGGTGAGAGTCGTACAAAAATAATCTAGTAAATTAGAAAATCCCTATTTACAATAGTGTTTCCAAAGGCTGGAAGTACTCGTTAGCGCCCCCCTACAAAAGTCCTATACAGCAGGACGACGCCTAGTCATTGCTCTAGTATTCCTGGGATCAGACAGTGTATGGAAATCTTGAGAATGGAGTTACACATGGGATTCTCTGTATAAAAATAAATGGGTGGTGAGAGTCGTACAAAAATAATCTAGTAAATTAGAAAATCCCTATTTACAATAGTGTTTCCAAAGGCTGGAAGTACTCGTTAGCGCCCCCTACAAAAGCCCTATACAGCAGGACGACACCTAGTCATTGCTCTAGTATTCCTGGGATCAGACAGTGTATGGAAATCTTGAGAATGGAGTTACACATGGGATCCTCTGTATAAAAAGGATTGGGTGGTGATAGTCGTACAAATAATGATCTATTAAATTAGAAAAATCTCTATTTACAATAGTGTTTCCAAAGGCTGGTAGTACTCGTTAGCGTCCCCTGCAAATGTCCTACAAATCAGGACGACACCTAGTCATTGCCCTAGTATTCCTGGGATCAGACAGTGTATGGGAATCTTGGGACTGGAGTTACACATGGGATTCTCTGTATAAAAAGAAATGATTGGTGACAATCGTACTGAAATGATGTAGTAAATTCGACAATCTCTATTTTCAATAGTGTTTCCAGAGACTGAAAGTACTCGGTAGCGCCCCCTACAAAAGTCCTACACAGCAGGACGACACCTAGTCATTCCCCTCGTTTTCCGGGGATCAGTCTATGGGAATTCTGCCTAGCTACACATCGGATTCTGTTTGCAAAGATTTTAACCCCTTATAAAAAAAAAATAATAAAAAAAAAAATACTACCTTGATTAAAATCTATTGCAAATTAATCATCAGCCAACCAAGAGTTACATCTCTTATTCCATAACAAGTAGGTAAAACCTCGTAGGTAAAATTGCCCTAAAATTCCCCATTATTCTACAATCCCACTATTAGAGGAGCAGCTACAAAAAAAAAAAATCGAATCCAGGGCAAATGCTTTTTTGTTTTTTTCTTTTTTTGCTCAGAGCACACAATTAAAGCAGAATAAACCTCTTGACAGGTCAGGATTGACACATCAAGCCATCGCGCATGTTTTCCTGTTATCTTCCTGTTTCAAGTAGCGCATTTACTGTCAGAATGTGGAGCCGAGGACAACACATGATAAAGCTGAGCATTTGCCGAGCAGCCTGCTTCTCTCTCCGCCTGTCTGTTTCTGCAGGGCTGCTGGTAGTCTTTAAGCTGTGTGAGAATCCTGGGAGTTGGTGATGTCAGACCGGTTTGGGTCATTTGAAGGTTAGCAGCCTGGGAAGGGTTCATGGAGAGTTCACTCGCATATATTAGGCAATCCAATCTTTCATTTTGTGTGACACAAGTAGTAGGAAGTGAGCTGTTCAAAAGCAGAAGGATCTATTCGCTTTGGAAGGGGGGACGCCGAGTGCTAGATGGAATAAATGTTGTTATTTTTGCAGACTTTCAGCTCACTTACACCCAGAGAGCGGGTACGGGCGTACGATCTGCTCCAGCAGCCTGCAAGCACCTTCAGGAATTTCGAGAGGTTTTAGCCTGCAGCTGACAGCTTGGATTTCTTCATCTCCTCCCCCCCCCCTCCTTCTTCTGCTTAGCTGGAATGGCTGGGAAGCTTGGAAAATAGTAAATGATCATTTGGATCAATTACAGGCTTTTAGCTGTGTTGTCTGTCATAATTCATGATTCTGGTCTGGGAAATAGACCAACAGCCTACGTGCCAAAAAAAAGGGGCAGAGTTTGATGGAGTTGGGTGTACTTTTCGATGCCATTTTCCTGTGCACCTAAAGGAAAAGCACTTTTCCAGGCATCTCGTATAGGGGGGAAATCATGTTTGACTGTATGGATGTTCTAGCAGTGAGCCCTGGGCAAATGCTGGATTTCTACACTGCGAGCCCATCTTCTTGCATGCTACAGGAAAAAGCTCTCAAAGCATGCTTCAGCGGATTGGGACAGACAGAATGGCAGCACCAACACCGGCACAGTGCTCAATGTAGGTCCACTTACCAGCCTGTCTGCTTTTGATTTCTTCCCCCCCCCTCGCTACTTCTCGCTGCATGCCGTAAAAATTAACTTCCACTCCAAAATGACAGCTAATAAAAGGCACTCCTATTTGTTTTATTTATCTCAAGTGCAGCTGACAAGTGCAATTAATAATTAACTGTACATGATCATGTACTTTTACTACCTGCATTTTACCTGATCATGTGCAGGTTGTATTTTGCGCACGAGACTTTTTATATATATATATATATATATATATATATATATATATATATATATATATATATATATATATATATATAAAGTCAAATTGATTTTAACCTGTAAATATTGATTTATGTTTACTAGCTGTCATTTCCTGAGCAGTGCTTCGAACGCCAGTATGATTTACACCCCTTTTATAGTTCACTTTTTTGCTTATACCACATAAAATGCAAAACTCATATTTATTTATAAAAGTCTATTTTACCTTTACTGCCTCTTTAATGCATTTTATCCAATAGCACAACACAAGTGTGTTCTGTTTTTATTGGACCAGTTTTTAGTAGTTGTAGTTGTCGATGAGAGGATACTTGTGTATCCTCATTTATTTCAGTGGAACTTATTTCATTCATTTTTAACTAGTTTTAGTCGTAGATGAGAGGATACTTGTGTATCCTCATTTATTTTATTGGAACTTATTTCATTCATTTTTAACTAGTTTTAGTCATAGATGAGAGGATAATTGTGTATCCTCATTTATTTCATTGGAACTCTTTTTATTCATTTTTTTAGTAGTTTTAGTCGTAGATTATAGGATACTTGTGTATCCTCATTTATTTCATTGGAACTTATTTCATTCATTTTTAACTAGTTTTAGTCGTAGATGAGAGGATAATTGTGTATCCTCATTTATTTCATTGGAACTCTTTTTATTCATTTTTTTAGTAGTTTTAGTCGTAGATTATAGGATACCTGTGTATCCTCATTTATTTCATTGGAACTTATTTCATTCATTTTTAACTAGTTTTAGTCGTAGATGAGAGGATACTTGTGTATCCTCATTTATATTATTGGAACTTATTTCATTCATTTTTTTAGTAAATTTAGTCGTAGATGAGAGGATACCTGTGTATCCTCATTTATTTCATTGGAACCTATTTCATTTTACTGAAAGTCCTTTTTTTAGTAGTTTTAGTCGTAGATGAGAGGAAACTTGTGTATCCTCATTTATTTCATTGGAACTTATCTCATTTTACCAAAGGTCGTTTTTTTAGTAGTTGTAGTCGTAGATGAGAGGAAACTTGTGTATCCTCATTTATTTCATTGGAACCTATTTCATTTTACCAAAGGTCGTTTTTTTAATAGTTGTAGTTGTAGATGAAAGGATACTTGTGTATCCTCATTTATTACATTGGAACTTATTTCATTTTACCTAAGGTCGTTTTTTTAAAGCAATAAAAAGGGTTGGGATAGAAAGTGTTTGTGTATCCTCATTTATTTCATTGAAATGTTTTTAATTTTGCCTAAGGTCTTTTTTTTTAACGCAAAAATAACAGTTGGAATAAAAAGTGTTTTTTGTAGGCGTCGGCTAAAGAAAATGTTTTTTGTTGTGTTTGTATATTTAACTGCTTGATGGGAGCAGTAGGATAACAAATGTACTATATTCACATTTATCGCTGTTGGCTGCTTGCAAAGCCATAATTCTTAAGCTTGACCTTAGCACCTTTAAATTTGCTGTGCCCTGACTTTCAAAGTTTCAGCATTGCTAAATAACCCTGGCTGCTGGAGACTTCAGGATTCAGCCATCAATTACAGGCATGCACCAAGATACAGTCAGTGGTTTTTCCATCTACAGTAGGAGGTTTTGTGAAGGAGGAGAAGGAGCCTTCTTGCATGTGGTCTGCAAAAGTGCCGTTATCTGATCTTGACATGGTGCTGGGGAGCACATACATTGTAAACAGTAGTAAGGCTTTAGCACCCAGGCTTCAAGTTTTTTGAGAAATGACCAAAGGCACTAGAACTTCACAAGCCATTCACTGCTCAAAAAAAAGGAGCCTGCAGGATGCTGCTTTGCTCTGACACTGATTTAGATGAATTGCCAGGCTGTTTATCACAGTGGTTTTAACACAGTGTTCAACACCTCGGCTGTGGATTGCTCCTTCAATTATGTTGTTACCTTTTTTTTTCTGCTTTATGAGCACCCTGTGCTCTGTACGACTAAATGAAATTTAGTTCCTTCCATCTAAATGCGTGATCATAAAACAAAATTTGTGGATCTGAGCGCCCACCATTGCATATTTCTCCTGCTTGCAATTAAACATGACAACATGGTTCCTACATGTCACCAATCCTTTTTTCTTTGATTAAAAAAAGAATCTGTAATGTGTGTTAGTCTTTGCCAACAACAACAGAAAAGCATGAGCTGTCATTTCTTAGGAAGTCTTAAAAATTAGCCCTGATTCTGCTCTTACATATAATATGTATTCAATTCGAAAGGTTTCTTCTGCTTGTCACTTAAAGGACGCTCGTCCTCTAAATGTTTTTGTTTTATGCCTTTTATTTTTTTTTACTCTGTTATGTATGTCAGTCTATGCCAATGATATCAGAGAAGCATGAGCTGTCATTTCTTAGAAAGTCCTTAAAAAATAGCCCTGATTCTTTTCTTCCATATAATATGTATTAAATTTGAAAGGTTTCTTTTGCTGGTCACTTAAAGGAATCTCGTCCTGTAAATGTTTTTTGTTTTATGCCTTTTTTTTTTAATCTGTTATGTATGTTAGTCTTTGCCAATGATAACAGAGAAGCATAAGCTGTCATTTCTTAGGAAGTCTTAAAAAAAAATAGCCCTGATTCTTCTCCTCCATGTAATACCTATTAAATTCAAAAAGGTTTTGACTGCTGGTCACCTAAAGGACACTCTAAATGCTTTTGTTTTAGGCTTTTTTATTAATCTAAGAGGAAGTTGGCCTTTGGGGCGTTAATCAGGGTAAACATGAATTGTGTCTATATAAACAGTGAAAGTGTTCGGCATATCAGTTGTCCACATGACATCAGGAAGCTAAATGATAGCATACGATATTGTTCTCTTTCAGGCTTTTTGTAAAGTTGCCTTTTAGAAGCTTTGGAATGTCTGCGAAGCCTCTTGCCCTCTGATTATGTTATCAAACTACCTATTTTTAATGTGTGATTGCATTTCAATGTGTGTGCTGCCTCCTCCTCCACACCACTCCCTTGGTGTTTTATAAATCCGGCCTCTACATAAATTATTTTCTAGTGCCTTCGTGAAAGAGAGTATATAAACAGATTTTTTTTTTTTTCCATCGCAATTTGGCTTGTGCAAGTGTTTTGGACCAAATCCAAACATTAAATCCATGGCAAAAGGAAAAAAAGACACTTAAAACACAGTTTAAAAGGGATTAACCCACTCATATCTTGCATTTTTTTTTTACAGATATAGTGCCATTTACAGATTTAAGGCAGACCCCCTTTCATGTGATCTTCAGCTGTAAAATTAATATTAACATATTGCTATTTAATCCACTTTAATTTCTAGTTATTAGATTTTTTCATAATATTAGGAGAAATGTATCATTTGAGTTGAGGATGGTTAACGATCACGGTATCTCGCACATATGTTAACAAATAGAAAAAAATTGTGAGAAATTAAAATGTGTTGTGTGCACTGTTATTTTAGGTATACCCGCTGTGTAAAATGTAAAGTTATTGGCTTTGTGGTCTCTATTTATAAAAAAAATTTCAGTAGTTATCCATGTATAGTGTATTTTTCCTGCTGTTCATATAGCTTACTGTTGCCAATATCTAGGCTTATTGATAGAACAACGATTGTGTAGTGTATCAAATAACTTTCCCTTGTTTTACTGCTGTGAATTGTATACAGATTTTTTTTTAGGAAGAATCTATTGGCGCATGTGCCTTACATGTCTGGTGTAAACATCAGCGTTACATTTTTAAAGAATAGACATTTCAAATAATAATCTATTTAGACTTTATTTACTTTCTTCGAATGGTTTTCTAATTTTCCAGGGAGAGTTATGGCTGGTACTTCAGTTGTATAGATAAAACATAGGAACCTATGCCTTTTGGATTACTGCAGTGAAATATTGACATATTTATTTTATAGTTCAGAGTCTTCAAAAGTTATGGGGAATGCAAAATGCACAGATCTTGTAGGAGCACGATGGAATGTAAAGTAAACTTTTACTATGGATGCTGGGCTTTTAGGAGGTGTTTTTACATTCACCCTGTTATCCTTTATATTTTTTTTACTATGCCGGAAAGCTGAGATTTATACCTGTAGTTATTTTTTGTTGCGGAAAATAATGGTTGGAAATTTTTTGCTCACTGATGCTTCTGCTTTGGTAGCTATCGATCATACTATTACCTTGACAGCAACATCTTTTTTTTATGGTACCATTTTTTTTTTTGTGTTCTAAACTTGGGACAGATGAGTATTAAAAATGTGAAGGACTTTACTGTTTTTTTCTTTTTTTTAAATGTAATGTCACATGTGTTATTATTCTGGTAATTAATATCATCATCAGCAATCTCTTATCCATAGATCCTTTCGCTTTTAAAAACACAAACAGCCACCATCTTAAATTTGCTTTCTCCACCCACTGTATTGATTTTGATAACGGATCAAAATTATGGGACGCCTCCCAGACCTTGTATGAACTGTGATATTATATATACTAAATCTAGTATTAACATGTACCGTACATACAGGGAAAACAGTTTTATGTTTAAGAACGTTGGTATGAGCGAGTGCATTTTATATATTAGATATATTTTCCTATTTTTGGTAGCCAGGGTATGTTGTAAACAAAAAGCCCATGCTTGACATACTTCAAAGAGTTGTTAGTCATGCCCAGAGATACATGAGAATATATGATGCTCATATTTTATATATTTTTAAGCCAGTTATGGATTTGGAAATCTACATCCCTAATGCGATAATTAACCATTACGTCAAGAAAGCCAGCATAGAGCAGCTTAAGGCATGCAGATCTTGTGGGGGGTGTATGCTGCATATAGATCGCAATAAAAAAATTATGTAGTATAACCACATCTTTGAAATATTAATGTATTTTCTCTATTTCATCGCCAAGTCCCAACAGTGGTACTAAAGAAATAAAATAAAATTGCTAAAATAAAACTACACATATGCAGAAGAGTATACATTTTTGCATACTTCCCATGTTTAAACTTGGTGATACAGAGATTTAAAGCCTTGCTTATGGAGATAGGAAGCTAAGAGTAGAAGCCAATGTCTAAGATGCCCTTTCCTTGTAATAGGGTATCTGTTCTGGTGGAGTCTAATAGAACCTTAAGTAATTTTGTGAAGAACACTACCCTTGGAAAGTCAAAAATGTTTTAAGTATACCTTAAGAATAAATAGGAATCGAGATGTAGAATGTACAGTATTTGCGTAGTATATTATGTAATATCTTAATTATGTTGAATGCCAATAAACCCTTAAAATAGTGCAGTAATGAGTTGGGTGCCAGCTACAAACATGCTGATATAAATGCAGTATGTATATATATATATATATATATATATATATATATATATATATATATATTATATAGACTGTGTACCTGTTAAGAGCACTGTACAAAATGGGACTAAAGCTTTATTTCACGTATAAAGTGGTTATGCTGTGTTGTTGAAAATATATCCACATATCCAGACTTTGACCAGTTTCCACTTCTTTTACTTTGACTTATTTCGGGATCTTTTTACAAAAAGGAATCCACTTTTCAGCTATGATGTATTTATGGCATTATCTAAAAAAAACACAACATAGCATACGCCCTTTTAACTTTTGAATGCCAATGCAACTTTCAACAACCAGAGGCATTTAGCTAACTGTATGTATGCTGTAGCGTAAATCTAGGTGCCACTGACCTAAGATGCATACAAGCATCGCTGTCACCTTTCTTTCCTGTAGTGTCAGTATTTTTGTATTGTACTTGACTTTCTGTAAGCTTTATACTATAAATGATACCTTCTCATTATCAGTGTTGCAGAGGGGAGAATGACTATGTATTATATAAAACTGAGTAAACTACGTTTAAAACTGAGTGTTTTATTTTTGTATTTTGTCTTTGCTTTGTTGGATTTGTAGTGAAAAATGCCAAGGGGTGTTTTTTCATAATATACACTAAACAATTTTTCATTATTGTAAGTCTTATACAAGTGTGTAGTGAACCATTCTTAGCTACGGCGTGCCAAGATTACATTTGGAGAAGTTCGTTATAAAGCTTTAACTATGGCAAATGTTTTGATCCATACGTATGTAGTACTAGTATAATAATGCGTTGGTGTTTGCAAATGTGGCAACGAAATAGCCGCTTCTACCTGAGATGAGCTGTGATATTAGCAAATCTAGAGGCTGTTACTTTTCCTTCTTAATTGCTACATGAACTAACCTTCAGGATATATATGCCTTACAAGAGGTAAGGACTTACTAAATTTGCTTGTGCTGCATTTACTTCTGTCCCATTTAACATATTAGTCCTCCCTCTCAAGGATCTTTGGGTCCTGCATCAAAACAGCGCTTTACAGCAATCGCTTGTCAAATTAAACCATTAAAACTGCAAGCCGAATCACCTTTATTTTTTTTTCATCAAAGTCTGCACTTGTGAAAAAATGCTTTTCTGTAGGCCATTCCAGGCTTCAAAAGACTAGAGCCTGGACTGCTACAAAGCTCCAGGCTATAATTAACTGAAATGGAAATGAATAAGAGTGAAAATTTTGTTCCTGATGTTTTAATCTAGATCTGTATTTCCATGGGTTACAGAAGAGATTTCTTAAAGGGAAGCATAATTATTTAATTATTTGTCAATTCGTGATGGTTTTAATTGCAAGAAGCATGATTTAATTTGATTTCTTGACCTTTTGCCGAATAAAGAAAATAAAAGTATGTTTTTAGGGTGGTCTTTTGTAGTTAGCAAAGTGAATACGTGCTCTTGACCTCTGCATATGTTGATGTCGTCCAAAAACAGCATTACACAGTATGGGTAGAAGAAGTAGGCGGCTGCCTCTCATACACATTATAGGTAGAAGAAACAGGCTGTTGTCCCTCATATATATTATGGGTAGAAGGAGTAGCGGGCAGCAGGAGAAGACAGCCACCTCTCATATGCTGTATGGGTATAAGGAGAAGACAGCCACCTCTCATACACAATATGGGTAGAAGGAGAGGACAGCCACCTCTCATATGCAGTATGGGTGAAAGGAGTAGGCAGCCACCTCTCATACGCAGTATGGGTAGAAAGAGAAGACAGCCACCTCTCATACACAATATGGGTAGAAGGAGAGGACAGCCACCTCTCGTATGCAGTATGGGTGAAAGGAGTAGGCAGCCACCTCTCATACGCAGTATGGGTAGAAAGAGAAGACAGCCACCTCTCATACACAGTATGGGTAGAAGGATAAGATAACCACCTCTCATACACGTTATGGGTAGAAGGAGAAGACAACCACCTCTCGTACACAGTATGGGTAGAAGGAGAAGACAGCCACCTCTCATACACAGTATGGGTAGAAAGAGAAGACAGCCACCTCTCATACACAGTATGGGTAGAAGGAGAAGACAACAATCTTTCATACGCAGTATGGGTAGAAGGAGTAGACAGGCACCTCTCATAAGGTATGGGTAGAAGGAGAAGATGGCCACCTCTCATACACAGTATGGGTTGAAGGAGAGGACAGCCACCTCTCATACACAGTATGGGTAGAAGGAGAAGACATCGATCTTGCATATGCAGTATGGGTAGAAGGAATAGGCAGCTGACTCCTGTACGGCTTACTTGACCAATATGGGTAGAAGGAGTAATGTTCCATTCCTACTGTGTATAAAAGGCAGCTATCATACACAGTAGGAGTGGAATAATACCAAATCACCTCTCAAACATATAATAGGTAGGAGAAGTATTATCCCCCCTATACTGTGTATGAAAGACAGTGCCTCTCATACATACTACATAGGTAGAAGTCTGCAGCCCCCTCTCATACACCGTAGGGGTGAAATAGCAGACAGCTAGTATGGGTAGACAGAGTCTGCAGCTGCATCTCATGCACAGTATGGGTAGAAGGAACCTGCAGCTAACTGCCTCTCATACACAGTATGGGTAGAAGAAGTCTGCAGCTGCATCTCATACACGGTATGGGTAGAAGGAGACTGTAGCCCCCTTTCATAAACAGTATGGGTAGAAGGAGTCTGCAGCGGCATCTCAAACATAGTATGGGTAGAAGGATCCTGCAGCTGCCTCTCATACACAGTATGGGTAGAAGTCTGCAGCCGCCTTTGATACAGAATATGGGTAGAAGGAGTCTGTAGCCACCTCTCATATGCAGTATGGGTAGAAGGAGACTGCAGCTGCATCTCACACACAGTATAGGAAGAAGGAATCTGCAGCTGCATGCCATGCATAGTAAAGGAGTCTGCAGCCACCTCTCATACACAGTATGGGTAGAAAGAGTCTGCAGCCACCTCTCATACACAGTATGGGTAGAAGGGGTCTGCAGCCACCTCTGATACAGAATATGGGTAGGAGTCTTCAGCTACCTCTTATATGCAGTATGGGTAGAAGGAGTCGGCAGCTGCATCTCATACACAGTATGGGTACAAGGAGTCTGCAGCCTCCCATACACAGTATGGGTAGAAGGAATCCACAGCTGCATCCTATGCATATTATGGGTAGATGGAGTCTGCAGCAGCCTCCCATATGCAGTATGAGTAGAAGGAGTCTGCAGCTGCATCTCATTCACAGTATAGGAAGAAGGAATCTGCAGCTGCATGCCATGCATAGTAAGGGTAGAAGGAATCTGCAGCTGCATCTCATGCATGGTATGGGTAGAAGGAGTCTGCAGCCACCTCTCATACACAAAATGGGGAAGAAGGAGTCTGCAGCCACCTCTCAAAAGCAGTATGGGTAGATGGAATCTGCAGCCATCTCTCATACAGAATATGGTAGAAGGAATCTGCAACCGTTTCTCATACAAAGCATGGGTAGGAGTCTGCAGCCACCTCTCATATATGGTATTGACATAGGTGTGCGCAGCGTATTGCATTAGGGTGTGCACCCCAAAGCTCAAACACACATGCATGCGTGTGTATGTATGTGTACTGACTATATTGTGCTTAGCTTCTCCTGGTAGGCTGAATCCTGTCCCACACTGCAGGCTGTGTTTAGTCCTCCTTCTCCTACCTGCTCCAGCTGCCGGCACCTTCTGTTGTAAAGTCAAATAAAGCACGCTGGGGAAGGCAATGTCGTTACCATTGGCTAACGAGGCAGCAGAGACATGGAGCAACTGTAGCCTCTGGCTTTTTACAGACACTACATGGTTGGCTACCTTGGTGATTAGGGTGTGCCCAGGCACACCCCCTGTGCACGCCTATGGGTATGGACAGAAGAAGTCTGCAACTGCCTGGCATACACTTTATGAGCGAAATAGTAGGCAGCTGCCTCTCATACACAGTGTAGGCAACTGTTTAAGGATCTTCCAGGCTTTATATAAAACTGTTGAAATGTGTTTACATATAGGGTAATCTGGTTTCACCAGCTAGTGCCAATCACAATCATATGTCAAATATATATGTATGTATATATATATATATATATATACTCCTCGGTTAATATTCGTATGACAACAAAATACATACTGACATAAATGTATTGAATAGACTTATAAACCATATGTCCCAAAAGTCTGCTCAATAGTAGAAGGCCCTTTCAAGATCTAAGTTACTTTGTAGAAAGTCATTGCATTAAATTGAATGGGTGGGATCATAAAAGTGGCTGTATGATGTCCACTTCTGCCCACGTGTGTGATTCTCAGCACTTCTTTTGTATCCTATGCAGTTCAGAAGTTCAGCCAAAGTGCCTAAACTCAAGATCAGTCTTACAACTCTGACCAAAACTGTTAAAGATCAGTCCAGGTCAGGTGTCAAGTTGGTTCTTGGTCTTCAAAGGATCTATATACCCAGAAAAAAAGGTACATTGTATGAATTATGTAGAAGAACTAACAATGATCAAACTTTGTTTATGGGCCGCAATTTGTAGAAAGGCCCCACAAACCATGGTCTAGGATGGCAAAGTTTCTGCAGATGACACGATGCCCTTTATTTCATTATATCAGCACATAATCTCCTCTGTATGCATGCAGGCATTAAACATAATATTCCTTTCAGTTAACAATGCCTTTATTGTGATATTGGATGTGTAAGTAATTTTACGTGGCTTTTACTTTGTGTTAGATACTATGCTAGGCAAAAAGAGATGTAACAAAATTACAATTAGTAGTTTACTTTTACAGATTAATGGATGGAAGGTCACCTGTGTATTGGGAATTATATCCCTAGTCTCCGCCCTCTTTTAATAGCTATGGCTTTGATAAACTCTTTAAATGTGTAGATGCATTGCCAGCTTTGTTAAACCTAATGTATATGTTTATAGGATTATGAAAAAAAAAAAAAATTTTCGGTATTGGTCCTTTAGGCCTATGCCCACATTTGCAATGTGCTACCTTTTTCCTAAAGCTCAACTCCAGGCAAACAGCTAAACACACAGCTGAAATAGTTAAAAAAATATGTTTTACCGATCATATGATTTGTTTTTTCTGTCCAACCGTTTCTGATATTTACAAAGCTCTATCAGCCAACTCTCTATGGCAAGGTAGGAGACCTGAGTTTTCTCTGCTGAGGTTAAATAATACCTACAGATCAAGTTTACATGATAGTCATGGTTTTTGGATTACTTTGCCTAATGGAGACTGCAACTGAAGGAAAAGTAGCGCACCAATATTTTCAGGAACATCCACAATTCCAAGATGTGTAGGGACAGCACCAGTGCCAGGGGGATAACGCTTGACTCGATAAGAAATTTAAAGCTGGCCATACATTATATAATTTTCTTTTTTATATATGAAAAAAGGGGAACCACCCACCATCACCAATAAAAAAGACAATGTTGTCTAGATGCAAAGATGCGTCGAACACCGCACTCACAGACACACAGTTCAATCATACCCAATCACGCTATGTTAAAGTGTTTGTTAACCCCCCAAAAAAAATCCTGTTCCCTTAAAGTATGTTATACAGCACAGTGCTTGTGCTGTGTCATTTGGACCCCTCTATCAACTGCAATGCCTGGCTGATCCTGCTTGGCTATCCCCTCCCTCTGTAAACTGACCACAGTGTATCATGACTGCTGAGCCCTGACACCGTGGTCAGTTTACGTGCCTTTGTCATCCGCAGCCCTGCTCTGTCTCCTCTGTGCTCTCCCTTCCCCCCTCTGCCTGTTAGCTCCGTATCTGTGCCACTCTGCTCCTCATCCCCCTCCCCTCCTGCTACTCAAATTATGGTTAAAATTACATAACCCTCTCTATTTATTAATGTAATGTGCACTGTGCCCATGCCTTCTAAAAATAATGCTGCAATATACCTGTTTCAGAGCGCTGATCAGTGGTCACGTGATCCACCGTCTCTTTCCTCTCTTGCATGACAGCTGCAGCGGGCAGGGCCACCTCTCTTCTCCTCTCTTCTCCTCTCCTTCTCCCCTCCTGGCTGATGTCAGTGGGGGATCCTCGGCCCCGCCCACTGCAGCTGTCAGGCTGAGAGGGGAAAGAGATGGCGGATCACGTGACTGCCGATCCGAGCTCTGAAGCAGGTATATTGCAGCATTATTTTTAGAAGGCATAAACACAGGGCACATTACAAATAATACATAGAGAGGATTGGAATATGTAATTTTAACCTAGTGGGTTTATAAACCCTTTAAACAATAGACCTAGGAAGAACAGTGTGTATATGGATCCACCTAAATCACTGGGAAGTCATGGCAGTGGGGAAAAGACAGACCATATGTGTAATGGAAACCCAAAGATAAATAAATGTCAAAATGGGGCAATAATATTTGTCAATGCCGCAGTGCCAATGTGATGTACCATGTGCATAGACTTAGATGGGAACAAAATCAGGGAAATGAGACAAAGAGGGCAGTTCATGAAATGGTGACCCAAGCTGAAAGACCTATGGTGACTGTGTTGCTGAATGGATGAATACCCATGCAGTGGTTCTGACACCATATGTTCAAAAAACTGGACTGTGGTCCCCAGCTGAGGAATCGTGATATTCACATGAAAACATAGTCCTGTATCATCAATGGAGACCATAAAATAGTATGCAAAAAAAGCTGGTAACCAATGATCTGAGTGCCGGACAATGATAGAGCAATGAGAGACAGGTGGATATGCAGTCAAAGGAGACTGTGGTCAAGGCACCTGTGGAGTCGGGAGCAGAGGATAAGAACCAATCACAATGGCTAATCCAGCAATCTGTAAGAACAAAGTCTAATCCAGCCTCTATGCTCTGTGCAATGCAATTGTCTTTCCTTCAGCCACTATGGACTATGCGCTGAGATATTGTATTCTGACAGCATGAAGTTTCCCAGCCATCAGAATACAGTGATCGGTGCTTGTAGCTATAGCTGCCAGCAGTGATTGAACGGAAAAAAATAACCCAACAGATTGGTTGTACTGAATTCGATGAATTGATCGACTTCAGTACAAATAGCCTGTCCATACATGGATCGAAATTCGGCCAGTACCCGCTGAACCGGACAAATTTTGATCCGTCTATGGCCGGCTTAACTCAACTGACCATACTGCATTTAGACTTGAGCCTTGTGTTTTCTGGACTTGCCATTTAAAGATGTTCATTATTCTTTATAATAGTAAATAACATAATAAAAAATGTTTTTATTTATCAAGTATGAGTCCAAGTTTTACTCCTACTATAATTTTCCCGTTCAGGATCGTTTTGAATTTGACTCTGTTGATCTGCAGACACATCGTACAAAACAACAATAATACATTTTATCCCAGTCACTGATTTCCCTATTGCATTACCCTTTACAGGTGACACTATACATTCATATGTTTGGAGGTATGACATCACTGCTCTCCAGACATAACGTAAACCACCAGAGCTCATTAAACATGAAGTCATAATGTACAGTATAATATTCATTGAATCAGTCCACTTTCATTACACATGGGATCTGCAGCTGAGAAAAAGTAAACTGCTTAGTAAAGTACTCTGTGTTCTGTGTCCTAATCACACAACATGTTTATGTGTTTTTCTTGATATACAATGACAAATGCCAGTGATCTAAAATGCTATTTTAATTATTTTGAGGAAGGAAAACTTTCCCTCCCATATTAGGTATCTTACAAAAAAAATTATTTTATTATGGTACTCAGTAGTACCGGTATGTTATAATACTGGAAGTCTAAGCACACATTTGAAACAATTTAGTTAAATAATTTGGTTTGTAATACAATATCAATACTTGTTTTGCTTATAGATTTCTTAACAGATATCCCCATGTGCCACAAGCAAGGATGACCTGTTCAGAAATTCCTATCAAACTCAGCTATTCCTCCTTTACCTAACACGTGTTTCCTACATGTGTGCATTCAGCAGTACAACATGCTATTTTTATTATAGTTAATGCTGTTTTATAGTACATGCTATTTTTATTATAGTTAATGCTGGTTGAATAAAATTTTCAACTTTAATCACCACTGCAGTTGCCTTGAAATTAATTATTCTTATACAATATGAATGCATTTACTGAGATGGATTGTCTTGTAAATAGAACATGCCAAGATAATAGATGAATAAACCATATTCCCTAAGTGCAGATGTCTTAACAATCCTGTGCCTAGGGACACCCCAATCCTGAATGCACGCTATGGAGAAGCCTCAACTTTTCCAACTAGAAGATTTGGCACAAGGCAGAACTTCAGCCAAAAGGGGAAGTTCTGCTTGTTTGCACCCCCCCCCCTCTTTAATTGTCCTTTTTTTTTGGGGGGGGGTGTACCTGGTCTTGACAGGTCAGATCACTGCATCAAACATCACAGGTCCTAAAAGACTTCAGGACTTTTCACAAAGTGCAGCACAGCTCGCACATGTGCAGTCTGAGGCCAACTATGCAGCTGCAAGGCTTCCCTGTTGGTTTCACTTAGTGAAGATGCCAGCGCCTGGACCCAAAGCCGATTGAAGAATCGGCTCGGGTGTGGACAGCGCTGGATCCCTGGATCCCTTTAAGTGCTCTTAAATTTAAAGTCAGCAGCTACAGTATTTGTATCTGTTGACTTTAAAAAAAAATTTTGGGGGGGGGAGACTGGAGTTTTTAAAATCTTTACCCCTTCATGCCTAGAGTTTTGCTGACCATTAAAGTGCAAGTAAACCCTCCTATCATTTTCAGTCAAGGAAGCTGCCATCTTGGTCTCTGTTTAATCTTCAACTGCCATGATGCTGCATATGTGATCAGTTTTGACACCAGCCATTGGATGGTTTTACAGTTTGGTTGAGAGCACAATCAATGTGACAGTTAGCATTCCCGGCATGCCGGGAATGTAACCGCTTTTTGAAACTGATGGGTTTACTTCCACTTTAAGAGCCAGTTCACACGGGGGCGACTTGTCAGGCGACCTAGCCGCCTGACAAGTCGCCTCCCGTTCTGTACAATGGAACCGTTCTAATCGGAGCGACGCAAGTCGCTCCGACTTAGAAGAAAGGTTCCTGTACTACTTTGGGGGCGACTTGCATAGACTTCTATACAGAAGTCGTCTTGCAAGTCGCCGCGGCAGTCGTGTGCAGGTCGCCTCGGTGAGGCGACCTGCAAGTCGTGCCGCTTCTAATGTGAACCGAGTGTAAGAATTGATAAAATAAGGATTGACTATACCCACAAGTGTTTGTTTCTCCACTTCTTTTCTTTCATACTAGGTTTCAAAATGACAAATACAATATTTTGAAGTAGATGACAGGTTTGGTAAAAGGTTTGGGTAGATAAATAGTATAGATCCGACCAAAAAGAGGAAGAAATGATGGCAGAAGTATTTGGTTTTTCATAAGAAGGTCAGTTCCTCCAAAATAGGAACATTTGGGACCTATGAAAAAGACAGATTGACTTCGGAGTGTATAGAAGGGCTAAGGATATTTTTGCTCTGCTGAGCTATGGATACATATTGGATGATCTCTATAATTGAATGATGAAATGTCTTGTTACTAGAGATTGCAGAAACAAGTCTTGGTTACTGGAATCTGATTAGATTCCCATGTATCTGTTCTTTATATGAGATCAACCTGTATAATACCACACCAAAGGTAAGACACCTGCCAAGGAGTTCTTCATATAAACCTGCGCACTTAGATAAAATGGGGTGAGTATGTTTATGTGAATTTTATAGTTTATCTGTGTGTGCGTAGTTGCGGAGGTGACAATAGCAATTGTCCAAAAAATATCCAGAATGATACAGATTTCCTCTACATGTGGTTGGCCTGATGTACTTTGAAGTCCATCATAGACAACAGAATCAACTCATGTCTCTTACACAATTTGATGTTGTAGAGAAAAATGAGATACCCTTTCTTAAAAACATATTTTTGAGTCTGGCAATATTAGATTTTTTTTCCTTTAAAAAGCAGGAACATTTCACGTTTGTATTTTGAAGGGCATATAACACTAATTGGAGTTATTGACTTTAAATTTCCCAGCCATTGCAAGTAACCTAAAAGACGGACAGAATAAAGAGCAGTAATCCATAGAATTCTAGAAGTGCTTCATGTTTTTCTGCAGTACTTAACATGATCAATATTAACTGCCCCATTGAAACTAACTGCTGTATCAAATAACAGTAAATCAAAGGAATGTGCTTACAGATTATTTATTGAAAGGTTTAATTGTTCGCTGGGGCCCTGCTTATCTTTGCAAACAATAGACATGCCTGTCTCTCAACTGTATAAACACTTTTCTGTTTGGGGTGTGCCATGTTCACTCCTGTTTGCTGTCAACAATCTGATGCAAAAGCTAATCTAGCTATTACCTTTTTAGTCAGAGGCAAATAATAATTCTAACCTCTAAAAAAATGGTGTCCAAATAAAATGCACCTTTAATTAAAAAAACAAAAAAATACAAATTAATAAAAAACAGCATACCTTGCTCTGATTAGCTTTTACATTTAAAAATAAAACTTTTAGGTTTGGTTAGAGTAGGGAAGTGTTAAACCCGTCATTTTTCTTTTTTTGTGTCCCATTTATTTTCCCTTCACCTCCTGCCCCATAGGACACAAGAGGAAGTTAGAGCAAATCTCTCCAAAGTGAGGGAACTCTCCCATTATTCGTGTTGTGGTGACAACAGAATGGTCACTAGGATGAGCAGAGAAGTGGGAGCACGCTAGATGCTGGCCATACACGGAGAAAATTTATTTCCTGCAACCATGGGTTGCAGGGAAGAAATTTGCTTGATTCCCCCATCAACACAGACAGTGTTGATGCGGGAATCTCTCCTGCTGGGAGCGGGGGCGGGGTGGTGGAAGCTGTCCCCGCCGGTAGAAGACAGTGATTATCGCTAGTGGCTATAGCAACCGCTTGCAATAATCACAAGAGAATACTGCAGGCTGGTTGTACCCAAGTTGATCGATCGACTTGGTACATTCAGCCTGTCAATTAATGGTTCCAGCTGAACCGGCCAAGGTTCAAACCATGTATGGCTGCCCTAAAAACCTGGCACATGTTCAAACCACTCCCTATGCTATTAAAAGAAAAAAAACATCAGATGTACTTGTACTTGTCATGTTCTGGAGTTCAATATTTGTACTTTATATAATATGGGACTGGCTGTTTCCTTTTTATTTTTTTGTATAACTTTAGCAGATTACACAATGCTCTACATATTAGTCCATGCCTGCAAAAGAGCACAAGATGGAGAAACATGGTTAAATCAGCCAAAATAGAAGCTGTGGGGGTTATTTGCGAAAGGCAAATCCACTTTGCACTACAAGTGCAAACTACAAGTGCAAAGTGCACTTGAAATTGCACTGAAAGTGCACTTGGAAGTGCAGTCGCTGTAGATCCGAGGTGAACATGCAAAGAAAATAAAAAACAGCATTTTAGCTTGCACATGATTGGATGATAAAATCAGCAGAGCTTCACCTCATTTCAGATCTACCCCTCAGATTTACAGCGACTGCACTTCCAAGTGCACTTTCAGTGCAATTTCAAGTGCACTTTGCACTTGTAGTTTGCACTGGTAGTGCAAAGTGGATTTGCCTTTCGTAAATAGCCCCCTGTAAGTGACTCTTGGCACCACCCAGTTTGACTGACTTTGATTGAAAAATCGTCAGCTGAACAGTGCCTGCATCCAATCAGATGCAGCCACTGTTTTGGTATTAAGACAGCCACTGGTACTGCGACTTTCTGAATTCAACAGCCAGCAGGAGAGATTCTTCTATCCACACTGTTTAGTGTGAATAGTGTATCTAATGGACCCAGTCTTCAAGACCAGAGTGCTAAACACAATGGGGGTTATTTACGAAAGGCAAATCCACTAAAAGTGCACTTGCAGTGCAGTCGCTGTAAATCTGAGGGGTAGATCTGAAATGAGGGGAAGCTCTGCTGATTTTATCATCCAGTCATGTGCAAGCTAAAATGCTGTTTTTTATTTTCCTTGTATGTCCCCCTCGGATCTACAGCGACTGCACTGCCAAGTGCACTTTCAGTGCACTTTCTAGTGCACTTGCAGTGCTAGTGTTAGTATGCTATGGAAGCAAAGCTATGCCCTACTAAACCTCACACTTTGGGGGTTATTTACTAAAGGCAAATCCACTTTGCACTACAAGTGCACTTGGAAGTAAAGTTGCTGTAGATCCGAGGGGAACATTAAAGGAAAATAAAAAACAGCATTTTAGCTTGCACATGATTGGATGATAAATCAGCAAAGCTTCACCTCATTTCAGAGCTTCCCCTCAGTTCTACAGCGATCTACAGCGACTGCACTTACAAGTGCACTTCCAAGTGCACTTTCAATGCACTTGTAGTACAAAGTGGATTTGCCTTTAGTAAATCAACCCCATAGTATTTTTCAAAGTCAGCATAATGCATGGACATTAGAACAAATGCTTACCCATGCATTACATTGGGGAAAAACCCTTCATGTTAAATTTTTGTTGTGTCGATGCATGTTTTGCCATGCCTGTCAGTTAATTACAGTATGTATGTATAGAGAGACAGAGGGGTAGGGGATAGGCAGAGTTCTGTAGCCAAGCAGGTAGGTTTCCCAGTGCTGGTTGGGATTTAAGGGCAGAAAAGATTCTGAATTGTCAGATGAAACAGGCAGTTGGAGCATATTGGATTTTTGGCAGATCAACTGGTAATTTGATGTACCTTTAGCTTTTGTAAAGGGCTAAAACATGAGAAAGTGTGTCTTTGCTGAAATGCTATACTGTTTTTTCCCCTTTACATAAACTTTAAAAGGCATGTCTGTTTCTGTAAAGAAAAGGAAATCAGTACTTAGTAGGGTTACACCGATACCGATACTAGTATCGGTATTGTGTCGATACTGGCATTTGCATGAGTATTTTATGCTTAATCTGATACCGGTGCGGCGGTGGGGGCAGTTATATCCCTGTATAGCTTTCAATAAAACAACTGACAGCTGCTTCTCCTCTTCTCTCTCATATGGCTGTCAGCTGCTTTATTGAAAGCTATACAGGTAGATTGGTGCTCAAAATTTCCCCCAACACCACACCGATCTCTCCTTCAAATGTCCCCTGTGTCCTTCTCCGGCTCCCCTGGTCCTCCATGTGCTCCTCCGGCTCCCCGGGTCCTCCATGTGCTCCTCCGGCTCCTTGGGTCCTCCATGTGCTCCTCCGGCTTCCCGGGTCCTCCATGTGCTCCTCCGGCTTCCCGGGTCCTCCATGTGCTCCTCCGGCTTCCCGGGTCCTCCATGTGCTCCTCCGGCTCCTTGGGTCCTCCATGTGCTCCTCCGGCTTCCCGGGTCCTCCATGTGCTCCACCGGCTTCCCGGGTCCTCCATGTGCTCCTCCGGCTCCTTGGGTCCTCCATGTGCTCCTCCGGCTTCCCGGGTCCTCCATGTGCTCCTCCGGCTCCTTGGGTCCTCCATGTGTTCCTCCGGCTTCCCGGGTCCTCCATGTGCTCCACCGGCTTCCTGGGTCCTCCATGTGCTCCTCCGGCTCTCCGGGTCCTCCATGTGCTCCTCCGGCTCCTTGGGTCCTCCATGTGCTCCTCCGGCTTCCCGGGTCCTCCATGTGCTCCTCCGGCTCTCCGGGTCCTCCTCCGGTCCCCCCTTGTCCCAGATCTGTCAGAATGGAGAACGGATGAAGGAGCTGGTATATATGTCATTTACTGGTTCCTTCCTTTTCTGAATGAACAGTCAGTGATCACTGACTGTCCATTCATAACTGAGCATCGTAAACTGTGCCAGTGTGGGATATTATTGAGGTGATTCCTCAATACATACCAGTAGAGTCCACTCCTTCGGGTAAGCGTGCCAATCTTACCATATGGTGGCGCACCACACAATGAGGGAAAAAGTTTTTGTGTCCTTTCACTGGTGACCTTCTTTCAATTTATGGGACTCATTTCCTATAGTGGACTATTATACACTAAATGTTGATTCATTTATGAACCTTGAGTGACATAATTTTATTTACAGGCACAAATTCTTTCCACCTTACATATCATGTGTATCTATCTTTGTTTATAATACCGTTTCATTGGTTTATATATTCATTATTCTGATCATCACACGTTCCGTTTGGATCTTTTGCCACTTTGGGTGGGCCATATATCTGGGGGGACCTAGGTCCTTTTTTTCCATTTTTGTCTTTTCACACACATTTATTTGAGCGCTGCACCATATTTTGTATGTAATGGATTGACCAGTGTGGCCTTGTTTCCAATAACAGTTTTTGAAATGGTTGCACTATTGGAAATGTTTTGATATTGTTGAGTCTTATAATATATTTTTCATGTGTGTTTGTAAGCAATTTTTAGAAAATATGGCTAAATCAAGGCTAGGGATTACTGCCCACTGTTCCTTTGATTCCTACCTACCTCTGCAATAGTACCACAACTCTAATCAAAATACTGTATATATTTTCCTGTTGACATCAAGGGTGATAAACTACTGCCCTTGTTTAGTTCAATGGAATAAACAAGAAACTGAAATTAAAATGATTCCTTTCCACTTACTTACATGATTTCCCAGAGGCCAGGTGCTAAGATCAGACCTGAACTGCAAAGCACAGATATTTGCTCGTATTTACCACGAACATATAATCTAATGACACCTTAGTAAAGCATGTTGGTGGAGTAATGACAACACTCAGGAAAGAACAAGAATGATCAGTGTAAATGGGCAGAAAAGATATTTAATAATGTAACAGCAGGTAGCTGAGGAAATGATGTGTAGTGTAATAGAAGTGACTTTCATGAATATTATTAGCAACATTCACATGTGGGCAGAACTCTCTGTCTTGGAACAGCCATCAGAGCTATCTGGTGGAATACACTGAGTGCTGCAGTTCTACTATAGTATATTAATATATTTTTTTATGTATTATTTGATACGTATAAGATAGCTGTCATTTGGAATTTTTTAAAAACAATCTTTGCCAATGCATTTGTTCATGTAGTGAGAATAAAACACATTTCAGGCATTGATTCTGTAGGTTTGACAGACTGGTATCCCTAAAGTGGACCAGCACCTAAAAAGTGAATATTTTCTATGCCATAGGATATTCTGGAAAGCTTCATTGTTACTTAGTAGCCTGAAAATGTACCCTTTGTCTATAATTCCTCCTTAAAAGTAAAAGTACTTCCTGTGCCAATATTGTCAAAGCACTTAGTGCATCTAAAGCCTGCTAGACACTGCTAGGTTTTTATTTTTTATTTTTTTCGTGAACGAAAAAAACTGATAGCTCAGGAGGAGGCACTGTACTAACTATGAGATGTTAGTACAGCTATCTGCCCTGCTGTGCTATTGTGTTCTGACAGAGGGGACTGCCCCCCACACCAGAACATTCTGGTCAGAGCTCTCAGCGCAGATTTTTAAGCAGATTTCTCCTGCCAGGAGAAAACGCATTTAGACAGGCTAGAGGAGGTGGAGAGGTATTAGAACGCTTGTCAGTTTGAATTGCTGTCTGTGTCCCCATAAGAGGATTCACCCACTCTATTTGCCCTATTTACCATTATTATTAAAAGTGAAAGTAAAAGAAAATCCCTAACTTTGGGTTGTCCCCAGAGAAGTAATAGAGGGGAAATCTTCCAATGTGGACATCAGTTCTAGTGCCCAGGGGATCTCCAAAAGAATTCCGTTAATTTGCAGGGATTTCCTCTCACTTCCTGTTTGGCTATGGGACAGGAAGTGAAGGGAATAGGCCTTATAACCCTTAGGCCTCATGTACATACTAAGTTTAGCAGCAGTTATCAGCAGTTGAGGTTAGAAGCCTTTTTAAAGATAACCTCAGGAGACCCTCCCAAAATGTCCACAATGCAGGAAAAACATGTAAATTATTAACCATTTCAGCCATTCTGTGAGAGAAGAGAGTTCAGTGTGCTTTAAATATGGATTCTCTCTCTGTCTGTCTCTCTCTCTCTCTCTCTGCCAGTCTCTCTCTCTCTCCCTCTTTGCCAGTCTCTCTCTCTCTCTATCTGTGCCTGTCTCTCTCTGCCAGTCTCTCTCTCTCTCCCTCTTTGCCAGTTTCTCTATCTCTGCCAGTCTCTCTCTCTCTATCTGTGCCTGTCTCTCTCTGCCAGTCTCTCTCTCTCTCTATCTGTGCCTGTCTCTCTCTGCCAGTCTCTCTCTTCCTCTTTCTGTCCGTCTCTCTCTCTCTCTCTGCCAGTCTCTCTCTCTCTCCCTCTTTGCCAGTCTCTCTCTCTCTCTATCTGTGCCTGTCTCTCTCTGCCAGTCTCTCTCTCTCCCTCTTTGCCAGTTTCTCTATCTCTGCCAGTCTCTCTCTCTCTATCTGTGCCTGTCTCTCTCTGCCAGTCTCTCTCTCTCTCTATCTGTGCCTGTCTCTCTCTGCCAGTCTCTCTCTTCCTCTTTCTGTCCGTCTCTCTCTCTCTCTCTGCCAGTCTCTCTCTCTCTCCCTCTTTGCCAGTCTCTCTCTCTATCTGTGCCTGTCTCTCTCTGCCAGTCTCTCTCTCTCTCCCTCTTTGCCAGTTTCTCTATCTCTGCCAGTCTCTCTCTCTCTATCTGTGCCTGTCTCTCTCTGCCAGTCTCTCTCTCTCTCTATCTGTGCCTGTCTCTCTCTGCCAGTCTCTCTCTCTCTCTCTCTGCCAGACTCTCTGTCTGTGCCTCTCTCTCTCACTGTCTGTCTCTCTCTCTCTCTCTGCCTGTCTGCCAGTCTCTCTCTGTCTGTCTGTGCCTGTCTCTCTCTCTGACAGTCTCTCTATCTCTCTGCCTTTCTCTCTCTCTCTCTCTCTCTCTCTCCCTCTCTCTGTCTGTTTCACACCCCCCCCCCCCCTGCAGATAACAGCATGTGGTGAAAATTGTGTTTCTCCCATTACATGTTTCTCTTTAAGAATGCTTATAAACTAAAATGTGCCTAAACTCAGGTTACAGCTTTTACATGAGTTTACAAGCAGTCACAAGCATTTGGCTTTTCAAATGTCTCTAAATGTCCTATAAACAAGTCTGTGTACATGTACTGATAAGATAACAGAGGAGAGTTCAGGGGCAGCTGAAAAAAATGCCCAACTGCTCCTAAATGTCCGTTTACCAGCAGCAGTATACATGAGGCCTCATGCACACGAGACGCTGTTAAACTCGCGTTCAGAGGCAGTTGGACACTTTTTTCAACTGCCCCTGAACCCATTCAATGTTATCCTATGTGTCCATGTACAAAGTCTCATTTTTTGGCGGTTTTGGGAATTGGGTTTATCCTCGTTTTTCTGGAAGCAAAGAAATTTGGATATGTTATAGCCGTTTAGCCGTGTTTGCGTTTATAAGTGTTTTTAAAGGAACATTTTACAACCCGACTTTGGGGCCCCATATATTGGGTTCCTAGCACTAAGTGGCCCCAAGATATGGGACCCCAAAGTCAGGTCTGAAAATGTCATTCTCTGCTGCAGAAGTGCTTGACATTCTCTGCTCTGCAGACGCTTCTAGACGCAAACGCGGTAAAACGCGGCATGCAAACGCAGCAAAACGGGCGTTTCTAAACGCCGGTTTCAGCTTTTAAAAACATGTGTTCAGCAGAGTTTGCACAGGCGTCTCGTGTGCATGAGGCCTTACTTGCTCTTACCAAAATGAAAAAAAAAGTTTTGCATATAGTTCTACATTAAAGCAGAGCTCCACCCAAAAGGAGAAGTTCCACTTTAAGGCCTCCTCCCTGACTCCTGTTTGTGAAACTGAGCTTTTGGGGAGGATGGGGAACGAGTACCCCGATTTTGAAAGGTACCCGCTCCCACTTCCGTTCCAGTCGCCTTAGGCGATCGTAAGCGGGAGTTCTCCTTCCCCAAGTCTTCTGGGACACATAACAGGTCCCAGAAGACTTCGGGACCAGTCACAGAGCGCAGCGCCGCTTACGCGTATGCAGTGGGCACCCAGCTGTGGAGCCGCAAGCTGTCACAGCCGAGTGCCCATAGTGAAGATGTGGGTGCCGCCGTGGGAGGACACAGGGTGAAAACGGCACAGGTGAGGGCACCACTGGATCGTGGGACAGGTGAGTGGCTGTTTATTAAAAGTTCATTTAGCCAAAAGTTTTGTTCAGTGTGTGGCCAGATCAGGACAATTAAGGACACATTTACTGAAAGCAAAAATGTGTATAAATCTGTAGTAGCAATGTACAGCACTACTACAAGCAAGGCTGCTTTTTTTTAAAAACAGATGGTGGGTGGTTGGACAACTTCTGAAAATGCCACTATCATAACCTTGTTGAATAGAAAGCTTCAGTTTGTTAAAGATAAAAATCTAGCTTTGTGATAGTCAGAGTAAAACATCTGTACTTGTGCCGTAATCCAGCAATCTTGGCAGTGTGGTGTATTTGTAATGTTTCACTAGAATCACGTTTCAGTGCATTGATTTTTCATTTCCCACTAACATTGTGAGCACTGGAAAATAACATTCAGCTCTTTGACATCCTAGGGTGTTTACTGACCATTTTAATGGGAATTTGATATTTTGCCTCATTCTGAAAAGTTTATGGAATAAGATGAAAGTAAACAGTGAATGGCACAACGCCCAGACATAGTACATACTAATTTTGTACAGTTGCTCCATGTGTAAAATCCTGTTTCCAGTTTTTCAGCTTATGATAGATATTTAAATGTAATCAGAGAAGATGGGCAGAAGTTAGAAAACAATCAGACCATCACAAGGTTTTTCTTTGTTAAACTGCTAATTAATAAATTATGTATGAGCAGAAGTTCTAAGCCCGGCTTAGGGTGGAGAACATTGGAGACTAGATGGGAAATTTCCAGCCCCATTATTAATATTTCAATAAAGAGTGGTGCGTTTCTTTTTGGTTTCTCACTCACTGCTTGGTTGTCATCAATTACTTTTGTTGATTTGTTACATTTTAGAATTACCCAATAACCCAAAAATGTGGTATGCTCACGTCATTGAATAGCGTCCAGTTAGTTCCATTTCCATTTACTAAATAATATTAATTTATCTCAGATATTTGTCCCATCCCTCACTCTAGCTGTCTTTTTCTCATTCTTTCTTTCCTTTTTTCTTTGTTCCTCCCCCTATTTTCCATCTCCCTTTCATGTATTCTCTATTTTTATTCCTTCTCTTACGCCTTGGGGGGTGGGGGGATTGGGATGAGTGGTCTGTGCTCTTGATCAAGGTCATCTGCTGATCTGAGAATTGTAGTGGGGACTTTTAATGGCAACTCTAATCACAGGTAGTGTTACTCACTGTGTCTTCAGCACTGTGGTGTCTTGTAGCAGTGACACCTATGCCGAAATCAGGAGATAGGGTCTCCTCCAGCCCCTCCCACTTTACATTCCTCACCAGTCAGCTGACCTCTAGTCTCTGCCCCCCACCCATGCTTGAACTGAATGAGCGGCTGGGAGGAGGCTGAGTGGGCAGCCGCAGGCTCCAGGAACAGCCCAGCTGGGCGGCCGCGAAAAGGCTGGGAGAGTGGTGCGGGCTTCAGGAACAGCCCAGGATTTGGTGACCCCTGGCAAATCGTCATTTGACCCCCGAGGGGGTCCCGACCCCCAGGTTGAGAACCACTGCTCTATGGGCTAAGTGTACTCAAGAGAAACCCCATTCGCTGGCAACGCCTGCCCTCTAAATGACTTTCCTGAATATGATTACCGACTGCAGACCTAGTGTTCTCCTCAGTGCTCAGGCTGCCCATGGTTATGCAGTGTCTGCATTCAGCCCCTGAGTCTTCTCAATAGCTTCACATGCAACAGTCATGGCTATATTGAATAATGGGCATTTCGAGACGCAGCCATTATTTTCTAAGACCATGCCAGAAGCAAGAAATTCTATATTTTCTAAGAAGTAGCCACAAGGCTCAGTTTACAACGCTAGCACATAAAGAGATACAATCTTATTTTAAAAAACGGACATTTAAGCAGGCCATCCACTGATATGAACAAAAAAAAAAAAACAGATTTCTCCGTCCACCCTATACTGTGTGGAGGACAGATCTAAAGCTGTATCCATTGTTTTTGTCAGCCAGCCCAGCTGATGGTCAAAATTCCCCAAGCAGATCATTTTTCGTCCAGCTCCTTTGATTTTTCAATTGAGGGATGTCCAATGGGAGATGGATGACAGGGCCTCCCACTGAGCGAATTTTGGCTTGAACCTGCTGGAATTTGTACAATGTACGGCCAGCTTTTTTTTTTTTTCAGCTGAGCCCAATGGGATCTGAAAATTACAGTCGTATGGCTGAAAACAAAGATCCTCATTCTTTTGTCAAACTTTGTAAACTGAGCCTATAATGTTGATAGTTTATAAGTTTACATGATCAGTTTATAACGTTCATGATTTCCTTTCCTGATATGCCCCGTACACACAGTCGGATTTTACAACGGGAAACGTTCGATGGGAGCTTGTTGTCGGAAAATGTTTAGGCTCCATCGGACATTTTCCGTCGGAATTTCCGACAAACAAAATTTGAGATCTGGATCTCAAATTTTCCCACAACAAAATCCGTTGTCATAAATTCTGATTGTGTGTACACAATTCCAACGCACAAAATTCCACACATGCTCGGAATCAAGCAGAAGAGTGGCACAGGCTATTGAACTTAATTTTTCTCAGCTCCTCGTACGTGTTGTACGTCACCGCGTTGTTGACGTTTGGAATTTCCGACAAGATTTGTGTGATCGTGTGTACGTGACAAGTTTGAGGCAACATCCGTTGGAAAAAAAACATGGATTTTGTTGTCGTAATGTGCGATCGTGTGTACGTGGCAATAGAGTACCCATAAACAAAACATTTCGGTCAAAATCCAACCATTTACAGTTGGATCAGAAGATAGCTGTACAGTACATCCAAAGCCATTCCTCAACCTCTGCAGTCAACACTGTGTGACTGATCTATGAGATACGGCTAGTACACACAACGAGAGCAAAATGCATTCCGAGCAAACGTTCGATAATCTATTTATTAGGTTATAAGATCTAATAAATCGCTTTTGAGAGTCGATCACAACAGTTCATGCGAAAATAACTGAAGGGACAAACACAAAAATGTTTCTCGTAAAATAACAGAATGAACAATTTTCATGTAATTAGCATAGTATTTGTAAAAAAATTTTAAAAAATTAAGTGAACAAGACCGTGCATGCTCAGAAACAAAAGAATACATTATAAAACAATACAATGCATGATATCACTTCCAAAGTTGCATTCTGGCTTATGAGAATTTTCGTAACTTTAGTAACCTATTTGTTTTCTATTTGAGACTAGCATGCAAAAAAATAAAACGGACGATTATTTGACCAATATTCTCATCGTGTGTGCAAGGCCTTGGGATCACATTCCTCCAGTTTCGATTTTCCTGGCTTGTACCAGGGATATCTCTGCTTAGTGCCCAGATATGTAGACTTGGCCAAACAAGCATTTAAGCTTATGTCTCAGCTGCGCAGAAAATTTATTGTGCAGTTGTTTGACCTTCTCATGTCTGTGGGTAGTTTTGTACCTGTAGCTTGGAGTTAAACCTAAAAATCTGTTGATAACAGAAAAGAAATGATACAGATTATGTATTATTACTTTTTCCTATAATAAGTAGAGTTTACAGTAAATGGCAGTGACCTTGCATGGAATTTGCATGTTCTGCCTAAAGCTGGTCATGGACAGAGCCACGTGTTGCAGGAAATAAAACTGCTCAATTTCCCCATCAACACAGTCCATGTTGATGGGGGAATCCCTTCTATGTAGCACTTGTGTTCTCCTGGCAGGGGACGGGGGAAGCCGTCTATGCCAGGAGAACACAATGATTATTGCTAGTGGCTATTACAGGTGCTAGCAATGATCACATGCAAAATCCAACAGGCTGGTTGTACCCAACTTGGGTACATTCAGTCTGACCATACATGGTTCGAATCTTGGCCAGCTCCTTTTGAAACGTTTATAGCCGGCTTAAGTTTGTGTGGATTTCCTCCTGGTTTTCCGGTTTCCACACTCCAAAGACTTGCTGGTAGGATGATTGACTCCTGTCTAAAATTGACCCTAGTTTGATATTCTACTGAGAACACCCAATATAGCTACCTCATTGTCTGCTCCAGTGGTGGATAAAACTCTTTAAGTCCCCAGGGAGAAAAAAACTATAGAAATGTAAATGTATTAATTAATTACTGCTTTAAAAATGTCTGGTTGTAAGGAAGGTTACATATGGTTGATGGAGGTGCTTGTCTGTATCACCTTTGGAACGGGGATGTGAGAGGTAGAAGACATATTTTGACTACTTCAGGAATGGTTGAAAATGAGGAACATCATTGGTTTGTGGTTTTGAAAAGAAGTTATAATGTAACCCACAAGGGTCAGATGATTTCCTCTCACGGTGTAAAATGATTTAACGTCTTAGGTGGATGGCCACATACTTCCTGATGTTACATAGTTACATAGTAGGTGGCTTGTTTCAGTAAAATTGACAGCAGTAATGGGTGGGGGTTGCTCTTTCTAGGGTTTTCATACTCCTGCCAAGTGGTCCACATTAATAAGAAACCTGTGTATTACAAGATACAAATATTATTTGGGTTTAGCTTAGTGGTGTAGGGGCTAGTTGTGGAGTATAAAGGGTTATCAGTGTTATTGAACCATTCTCTAGTCACACTAATTGTTCATGTAAATGGACATTATTTTCAAGGCTATCCATAGATCAATTAGTATCATACCGTGCAGCTGGCATGAAATTAATTGGCTCATGTAACATTAGCTGTTTCAGTGTCTACCTGGCAGCCTGGCAATGAATTCATTTTATCTGTACAAATTTTAGGCAAAGCAGTGGATTGTTAAAGCAGACGTTCAGTCATTTTTTTCAACTTTCCATCTATTAAATTTTTTGCCCTTGTTGTTTTGATTTTGGAGAGTAAAACAATTTTTTTTCTGCCAGAAAATACCTTACACAGCCCACTTTCTCCTTCTTGTCTGGTAAAAAGCCTAGGCTCATGACATCATGCACAACTCTCTCTCCCACTCTCGTGAGAGTTTGCTAGGAAGGGAGGGGGGATGATCCATAAGAGGGCCAATGAGAGATGCAAGGCTGCAGAGCTGGAGGTGTGCCTCTGTATGTGTGTGTGTAAATCCAGGAAGTGAACAGGCAGCAGCTTCAGCTGCCCACAGTTAAAATGGCTGCAGCCAAACTTAGTAGAGGGAGAGTTCTGCAGCATATTTGGCAAGTACAGAATCATAGTACAGTGGAACCTTAGATTGTGAGTAACGCGGTTTAAGAGCGTTTTGCAATACAAGCTGTTTTAAAAAAAAAATCCTGACTCGCTTTGCGAGTGTTGTATTGCAAGACGAGCAGGATTCAAGCCTCTGGGGTGTGCAGTACCACATTTGGCCAGAGGTGCGGGGGCGCCGGTGTTGCTCGAAGACACTCTGAGATGCTCTGAGACACTCAGAAACACTCCTTTCCTCAGTGTCTCTGTGTTGTCCCAGAGCGTTTTCGAGTGTTTCAGAGTGTCTCCGGCGCCCCCGCACCACTAGCCACATGCGGTACTGCATAGACAAGCAGTCACTATGGAACGGATTATCTGAGTTTCCATTATTTCCTATGGGGAAACTTGCTTTGATATACAAGTGCTTTGGATTACAAGCCTTCTCCTGGAACAAATTATGCTTGTAATCCAAGGTATTACTGTATATATAAAATAATATGCAAAGTGGTTGGAGGGAAGCTTCAGAATGGCAAAGATGTTTTTATTACAAATTATGTGAGCAGACTGCAGTTCCTCTTTAAAGACAGATCTATTTGACTATCTTAAACAGGATAAAGCATTTAAGATATGGCTTAGTGCCCTGGTGTCCCAGCAGGTTGCAATATTTGATTAACAAGTTTTGCCAGATATTTTTCTTCTAGTTTATTTCATGTAATAGCTTTACATTTTGTTTTGTATTATTTCCAAATACCTAGTTGGCAGTGCAGTGGACCACAGCATTTGAATAGCAGAAAGTTGTACTAACTCCTTTTAACAGAATAATATGCAACGATTACAATTTATTATTCCCTCTGTGGTTGGGATTGCACTCCGCACCCTTTTTTCCCCCATCTCCAAACACAATAAGCAAATAACGAAATACCACACTAAGATATTGGCATAAATTGGCCACAGCACTTTAATTGGTTATCAAATAAATTCATAACTTTTCATAACCATATTACAATTCTAAATCAAATCAAATTTATCATTCACAAAATTCCTTAACCTTAATGACTCAAGTAAATTACATTTTATCAACTTTATCATAACAAGTCCCCCTTAGATGCAAGGTGACATACCACATAAAGTGCACGCAACAGAAGGGGGGTGGGTAGCTCTTCTTAATCCGAACCTTTGACTGGCAGCAAGAATTTTGGCACAGTGGGCCCTTTATATACGGAGCCCCACTGCTTCCAGAAAATTCCACCAAATCTTATTGTTCCTTAAATTACATTGCATATTAAATCCATTCTAAACAGTTTAAACACCCGGGGAAAGGCAGGGGCAACCCCATGAAGGTGTAACCTAAATAATTGTGCCCCCCTTTTACAGGGGTCTCCAAACTTTATAAACAAAGGGCCAGTTTCGTGTCCTTGAGACTTTCAGAGGGCCAGACTGTGGCCAGTGGGAGTAGAAAATACAGAGCATGAGTGGGAGTATATAGTATTTCAGACTTCAGACAGGTGGTCTGTAGGAGTAAAAAATAAAATAGTGCTTGTGGTCAGAAGAAATGGAGGCCGATCATTGGCATTAGTGGGAGAATTCATTTCCAGTTGTTTATATCAGGGTGAAGAATTATTCTCCATATTTAGTGTCAGTAGGCTGAGTGCCCCACTGTTGTCAGTGGAAGAAATGGTCAAGGAATAGTGCCTCATATCAGTGGGAGGAACAGTACCCCAAGGGCCGAATAAAGGCAAGCAAAGTACCGCATTCAGCCCACGGGCCACAGTTTGGAAACCACTCGGTTGGCTAAACCAGTCTTTGTTGTTGGCTTTCTGAAACTGGTGCAAAGAACAAAAACATGACTCTGCAGCAAACATAATTTTAACCTTGGAATTAGTGCAGGGTGGTAAAAAGCATCGCTAGAACTGTATAATTGCTAGGCTTTTCTAAGGTAGCAAGCCTTTTGGAGCAAATTGATTGAGCAGAACATGAAAATTGTACAAAACTGACCAAACTTTGGAAGACCATTCTTGCTGGATAAATGTAGGAGACATCAGGTGTGCTCGGCAATAAAGCTTTGCCAGTCCACAGCACAACACAGACCACCACAATGGTCTACCAGGATCAGACAGTGCGCTACAAATTTAACTGTAGTGAAGTATAATACAAAATGAGAGTATTAGTAAAATGAGAGTATTTCTTCTGGCCATGGTTAACCACCAGTTGTATGCACAGTGGGCTAAGGAACATCAGGACAAGACTGACACAGGAACAGCAGCACCATGACTGGAAATATGTTGTTTGGCCCAATAAATGCTGATTCTAGCTATATCAGCACATTTCTAGACTCGCGGTGATGTAACGCATTTGTAAGGAACATGACCACAACTTCCAAGAGAGGAAGCGTCCACCCACCAACTTTGGCAGTTGTATGATATGCTGATGTCTTCATGTTTGGCATGGCACATTCATCATCACACCTCTTCCTCTTATGGCATTTTTAAGTGAAAGTAATAAAAGCAAATAAAACCATGTGTTGTAACATGCATTACATTGCATGTCGATGCTTTTAAAAAAACACACACATTGACCCGCATTGTTGCTGCTTTAGAAAGTGTTCTGACATGCAGTGTCATGCATTCCATTGTTTTTAAACACATGTGCCTTAAAATGCATGGCTGTGAATCCAGCCTAAAAGGTGTTTATTAAGATGAAAAATTGTGCTTCTATTTCCGAATTCGTCTAAAAATGCTAGCTGCTTGGCTGTCTTTGACCAGAGACAATCATACAGCAGGTGAAGTTTGAATGACTGATCTGCATACTTGACTTCAAAAAGTATTGAGCATAATAGCCAGGCAGCTAGCATTTTCAGAAAGGGAAGTCAGAGTAGGTGGCCCAAATATTTCTGTCATGAAAGATTTTCAAAAAATAGCTACAGTCAGTCTAAAAGTAACTATAAGCATCAAGTGAACATTGAACAGCCCTGTACCTAGATGAGTGCAAATAATTGGTAAAGCTGGGTAAATGCGTATTGAAATTCAGCTGGTTCAGCAGGAACCAGCCGAATTTCAATTCCTGCCCCCTCTGTTCAGTCCACTCGGGGTTTCACACTGGGGTGGCTTGAGAGGTGCTTTTCAGGCGCTTTACAGGTGATATTTTTAGCGCTAAAACGCCTAAAACGTGCCCCAGTGTGAAAGGGGTCTAAGACTCCCAAGCTATGTGCCAGGGAGCTGATTCCCTGCCTTTCAACAAAGGTTTTTTTTGTAAAATAATGGTCATGAGAAGATAACAAGAGGTTAAGGGAAGGAGAAGAAGAAGAAAGGAAAAGGAGTTGAGGGTAGGGGGTGCGCCAGGTGGGGAAAGAACCCGGAAAGAGTTACGGGCTCCATATCTATTGGCCATGCCAAAGGGCTCTAGGATATTCTTCTATGGTTCATTGTTTGTTGTGATTACCACATACACTGTCATTTGGTAATAGGTGTCATATAGGACAATAGGTATTCTCAGTGGATAGACATTGAATATGGGTGTGCATGTCTATGATGATAACCACTGATAAAAAATTGGAAATTGAACTGTGCTTTTATAACCAGCACTAGAAATGGGCTCAGGCGCGTTCAAAATCCCACATGCCCGATCCCACCAGGATGCTGACACTGCACACGGCTAATCATAGGTAGTGAGACATTTCCCGATCTGTGCAGCTGCAAACAGGGAAATGTCTCACTGCTTGTGATTAGCCATGTGCAGTGTCAGCGTCCTGGCGGGATCGGGCAGTGCACGTGGGATTTCGAATACGCCCAAGCCCATCTCTTGTCAGCACAGTGACCAAGTGTTTAGCACTTTTGCTTGACAGCACTAGTGTTATCAGTTCAAATCCCAACACTACCTGCCTGGAGTTTGTATGTTCTCTCTGTGCCGGCATGGGTTTCTTACCACACTCCAAAGACACGCTGGTAAGTTAATTAGCTCTTGTCTAAATTAGCCCTAGTATGTGTGAATGTAAGGTCAGCCATACACGGTTCAAATCTCGGCTGGTTCAGCAAGAACTGGCTGTGATTCGAACCAGAGGCGTAGCCTGAAGCCTGATGCAAACGTTTACCTGCCCCCCCCCACCACTACTTCCAACGTGCATGCAGATACATCCACTGCAAGCCAAGATACTCAAAGTGGCTTAAGAGTTTTGAGTTCCCAAAGTTCCTCTTTATATCAGAGAACAGGGATTACCACTGGAGAATCAGAGGACATGGATTACCAATGGAGAATCAGAGGACAGGGATTACCAATGGAGAATCAGAGGACAGGGATTACCAATGGAGAATCAGAGGACAGGGATTACCAATGAAGAATCAGAGGACAGGGATTACCAATGGAGAATCAGAGGACAGGGATTACCAATGGAGAATCAGAGGACAGGGATTACCAATGAAGAATCAGAGGACAGGGACCCCTGGCAGGTCACTTGGCAGAGCTCCTTTCCCATCCCAGCTGTATACAGCTCCCCCCACACACACACACACTACACAGGGCTGAAATCACATTCCTTTACACACAGTCTGTCAGCCTTCACAGGGTGTATCTGGCTTTTATGTTTCCCTTCTGACCTGTGAAATTCTCTGGTCGGAATGGCAGTGTAGTTGCAGTAGGCAGATACACCCTGGGGAGATCATGGCTAACTGGCTGTGTTGTAAAGGAATGTGATTTCAGCCCTGCGGAGGAGGAACAGTATAGAGTGCTGTAATGGGAAAGGAGCATAGCATGCAGGGTGGAGGGGGTGGTCAGGGGCTTGGGGGGCAACTTAGATCTGGGAGGGCAAAGCCATGTGACACAAAATCTGGAGCCTGCAGCCCTTCAGGGGCCCCCCGAGGAGGTGTTAAGGGATTTGTTTTAGCAATTTCTGAAGGTTTCTCTGTCAGTGTTGGGGGAAGTTCACCTCCCGGTGGTGTGTGTCTTTTGCCCAGTTGTCAGGGAAGTGGGGTTAGTAGACATCCCCGGGTGGGGGGGTACAGAGAATCCCAGCTGGTGACTAGAAGACACTGAGCATTGTCATACCTCACCAGTGACATCAGTCCCATCGTGGCTACAGGATGGCACTCTCCTCCTCTTGCCTCGCTGAGCTTGGTTATCATTCCATGTTGCCAGCACACAGCACAGACACTTCCCCATCCTGGGCTGTTCTCACCTTGTGCTCCTCTCCATTCAGGAAATGGCTCACAGCTTCTCCCCAGCCAATGGGAACAGAGGGGTGTGGACTGTGGAAGGCAAAGTAGAAGCCCAGTACTGGAGCGTGACTGTGGGGCCCTAGGGCAGATCAGAGCTGGACTTTGTATAGGATATGATAATATGACAGGGAGCCTGCATGGGCCCCCTAGATCTAGGGTCAGGGGGTTGCGATTGTGACCCCTGTAACCCCTTATGCTATGCCCACGATTTGAACCATTAATGGCCAGGCTGAATATACCAAGTTATTGATCAACTTGTGTACAACCAGCCCGCCAGATTTGCTTGCGATTATCGCATGAGGCTGCTATAGCTTCTAGCAATAATCACTGTCTTCTGACAATGTAGACAGGGGAATTCCTCCTGCTGAGCAATTCTCTTCTCTTCTCCTGGCGGGGGGACCAGGGCGGGAGAAGCCGTCCCGAAAAGGAGAAGATAATTGCTCGGCAGGAGGAACTCCGCTGTCAACACTGTTTCTGTTGATGGGCAAATCGTGTGAATTTCAGGTTACAGGAAATAAATTTGCACCATCTATGGCTGGCCTAAGTTAGGGACCTTAAATTGTAAGCTCCTTGAGGGCAGGGACTGATGTGAATGTACACTATATATATGTAAAGTGCTGTGTAAATTGTCAGCGCTACAGGCAGTCCGTTACGAACAGGTTAGGGACTGCCGGTTTGTTCTTAAGTCGAATATGTTCGTAAGTCGGAAGCGCATGCGCAGAACGGCAGAGACGTCGTTTTCCGATGTTCTGTCAAGTAGCCGCGCATGCGCAGACGTTGTTTTCCAATGTGTGCGCCGTCGAAAAGTGGCCGCGCATGCGCAGAACGGCAGAGACGTCACGCCGCCTCCCGTTCGTAAGTAGGAGTCGTTCGCAAGTCAGATGTTCGTAACTCGAGGACTGCCTGTGTATAAGTACCTGTCTAAAGTACACCTGTCATGAGAGAGATACAAAGGCTGCTGATTCGACTTTCTGGCAGGGCTAGTTGCTCGGCTGTCATGCTTTAATACTTTTGATTCAGAGATCCCAGAGAAGCATGCAGCAAATGAAAGTCAGAAGTCAGATCTTATACTAATTTTAAAGCCTCATACACACGATACGATTGTTGGCAGGGGATTGTCTGTTGACAGACTGTTGTCCTAAAATCGTACCGTCAGTACGTTCCTTTTGACAATTGTTGTCCAATTTTCTGCCAACAAATGTTGGATGGCAGGCTAGTAAATTTTTGGCGGGCAACGATTTGACGTCAGATTTTCATATGGTCAGTACACAAATCCCTCACACAAAAGTCGAAAGTACAAACACGCATGCTCAGAATCAACCAAACACAAAATCATCAGAGGGTGCCCAAAGGGTGGCGCTGAAGAGCTGAAATTCCTCGTAGTACGTCACTACGTTCGTGCTTGTGGCACGACAATTGTGTAGCGTTAGTATGCAAGACAAGATCCTGGCACACGCCCTTTTGACAAAAATCAGACGCTTGGCTGGCCAACAATCATACCGTGTGTACGAGGCTTAATACTTATACTAATCCAGCATGACAAGAAACTCGTTTTTTTTTTTTTTCAGAAGGTGAAATCAGAAATGACAGCCTTGATATTTCCCTCATGACAGTTTTACTGTAAGACTAAAGAGTGCTTTTGTAGAAACACAGCCCACATAAAAACCCAACATCAGTGTATCATTAAAAAAAGAAATCTATTGCATAAAACAGCAGCTATATTAATTTACCGGTCTGCATGTTACCACTAGTTCTCTTCCTGATGGAATGCCATCCCACTCCATTTAACCCACTTCCTGTGAGCCCAGGTCATCAAAAACAGAACTCCTGAGGGTACGTAAGCAAGACACCCTGGGCTCAAGAGAAGGCTGTAGAAAAGGGTGCCACATCATTATGTGCTGCTATTCCCTTCAGCATTCAGGATTCACCCTCTGCTAGAGGACAATGAGGACCCATGACATTATGTGACTGGAACGAAAAACCATGAAAAAGCTTTGTATGCAAAATTAGGGCGTAAAAAAAGCAGCAGGGCATGCTTCCAGCCGGAGGGGCAGGAAACTGGAGAGCAGACAAAAATTGTGCTTTATGTTTTCTATTTCTTTTGCAATAAATGGCTAACACTGCCCATAGACACAGGTTGCAGGGAAGAAAATCACTTTGTTCCCCTCATCAACACAGTCAACACAGTCAGTGTTGATGGGGGAATCCCTCCTGTGAAGCTATTGTGTTCCGTCCCCACCGGGAGAACATAGTGATTATTGCTAGTAGCTATATCGCATGTAAAATCCAGCAGGCTGGTTGTATACAAGTTGATCAATCGACCAACTTGGGGACATTAAGCCTGCCCATACATGGTTCAAATCAAACTGTCTAAAGCAGGCTGAACCACTTCCGGACCGCCCACCGTCGTTATATGTTGGTACTTTGAAGGAGGATATCGTTGTTATGGCAGCAGCTAGTTGCTATAACCCCATTATCCTCTTCTTTAGTGGGCGATCCGGTTTAAGATAAAAATGGTCTCTGCAGCGGATTCGCCGCAAGATCACTTTTATCGGCGGCAGGGGGGGGGCCCGCCGTGATCCGGTTCCCTCCTCCGCTTACTGGAGCCGTCTGCAGCAGCGGAGGCGATCGCATCTGTCCCCTACCTGGGTATGGAGATGAGTGAGGGGAAGATGGCCCCCACCCGTTTCCATATCACTGCAGGGCGGAAGAGACGTAAAAATGTCACTTCTGCCCATAGCTCTCAAAGGGCTATTTTTTTTTTCATTTTTTTTTTAATGACAATTTTTTTTTTTTTAATTGCATTTTAATGTAAATATGAGATCTGAGATCTTTTTGACCCTAGATCTCATATTTAAGAGGTCCTGTCATGCTTTTTTCTATTACAAGGGATGTTTACATTCCTTGTAATAGGAATAAATGTGACACCATTTAAAAAAAACAAAAAACGTGTAGAAATGTAAAAAAAAAAAGGTAAAAGGTAAAATAAATAAGAAATTTTTTTTTTAATTTAAACGCCCCCCATCCCGACGAGCTCATGTGCAGAAGCGAACGCATACGTGACTAGTGCCCTCATATGAAAACGGTATTCAAACCACACATGTGAGATATTGCCGCGATCGGTAGAGCGAGAGCAATAATTCTAGCCCTAGACCTCCTTTGTAACTTAAAACATGCAACCTGTAGAATTTTTTTAAACGTCGCCTATGGAAATTTTTTGGGTAAAAGTTTGTCGCCATTCCACGAGAGGGCGCAATTTTGAAGCGTGACATGTTGGGTATCAATTTACTCAGCGTAACATTATCTTTCACAATATAAAAAAAAAATGGGCTAACCTTACTGTTGTCTTATTTTTTTAATTAAAAAAAATGTATTTTTTTCCAAAAAAAGTGCGCTGGTAAGACCGCTGCGCAAATACGGTGTGACAGAAAGTATTGCAACGACCGCCATTTTATTCTTTAGGGTGTTAGAAAAAAAAAGTATAATGTTTGGGGGTTACTAAGGATCTTTCTAGCAAAAAATACCTGTTTTTAACTTGTAAGCAACAAATCTCAGAAAGACGCTCGGTCCTTAAAATGGAGTTCCACCCACTTTTACAACTCTTCAGCATCCCTCACTAAACTGTGCACTGTAAACGAATTGGATATTTAAAAAAAAAAAATTCTCAGCACCTACTGTATATCTGCTGTATTAATTTTTCACATCCTCCTCCCTGGCTGTGGCCCATCACATCATTTCCTGTTTGAAATGCCTTCTGGGAAGGGGCAGCAACTTCCTCTGAAACTGCCGTTGCTATGGAAACCTGACCTGAAACCTATTACACTGCTTGTGCTGCACTGAGCATGTGCAAGATCTGCAAGGATGAGATCCAGGAAGAAATACAGTCTTGCTTCAGATGCCCACACTTAAGATGGCCACGGCCTGCTGTAAGTTTATAAAATAACAAACTACTGCTATAAACTAACAAAACAGACCTTAGTTTATGGACTAACTTTACTAGAATACATGAAGCTTGTGTATTATAGGGGTATTTTTATTTAAAAAGTATAATTTCGGCCGGAACACCACTTTAAGTCGTTAAGATATACAAAATGAAATTGAATCAAAGTCTCCACCCAGGACAAAATAGAGAGTACCGGCCAGCATTTCTAGTGGATTTCCAGTATCTGGCGTCACTATAGTTTCTGTCCGTTATATATTGCATGTTTTCTTCCAAGCGTATGGTGTATATCCAGTACATTTTCTTATTCCTAGTAACAGCAGATGAATTATGGGGAGGGGGAACTTGTCAGTTAGACTGTCAATAGATAGAATAGCATAAATAAGGATTTTTCTGCCATCTGGGAGAAGATATGCAGCATATGGAAGAAAAGTTGTAAACTCAAGCCTTTGATGTCCAAAGAGAATCCAGTATGAAGGACTGTGACTACCTGTAATCTGAATGTAATTTATTTTTCTCCTCTTCCGCTATAACGGTAATACCTTTCTTCAGTGAAGTACGACATGCAAAATCTCTGCGTTAGCCCACGCACATACCTTGGAAGACATAGATCTGTCAGGCACAGAAAATAAAGTGTTTCTCCTTAAGTTTGAGTTGGTTATTTGGGATAAGCCCTTGAGAAGGTACTCCCAAAAGATGCTGCTTGTTGATGCATTCTTTTTGTTCTTCTGCAGAGTTCTTCAGATGTGCTAATGTGCAAGTAGTCATCCAGCATAAATGGCAGTACAGTCCTCATCAGCTTTTAGAATATTTATATACAGATGTTTCTGCCATGCCCTTGTGCAATCACAGATTGGCTAAGCATTTGGTTATACCAAGCTGTTCCAATAGAATACTTGTTTGGTAATAGTGGTAAACTTAAAGAGTAACTCCACTTTTGTTGAGAAAAAAAAACATTCCCGTCTAGGTAATCTGTGTACATTGCAAGGATTTTAACAAACTTTGTTGCAGATTCCTACCTTTGTTATACTGAAGGAATAGCTGTTTGTCTGTGTCCATGTGCTTTTATAATTATCAATCAGCTGCTGCACCTGCAGGGCAATAATGAGACAAGCTGCAGGGTCTGTGTCCCTTTTAAGCTAGCCATGCAAATTTCTTCTTCAATTTTCTTTAGATTTACCTTCAATTATGTAGTGAAAGAGCCTGCCTGATTGCATACAAATTGAACGTGTTTAGGTTTGACCTCCTATTTTATGGTATTGGTAAATCTAAAAGAAAGTTGTACAAGAAAATTGTATAATGTATGGTCAGCCTTAGATATGATTTCTCTTTGAGCTTATCTCACCAAAAATTAAATTTTTGTTGCAGGGAATGCTCAAAATCTGATTTGTATCTTAGTGCAGACTTCTGGGAAAATCCATCAGCCAATCACAGAAGCAGAAAATAACATATCTGGGGGGCGTTCTGTACACATTCTGTGTACAGAACTCCTCCAGGTAGCCATGTTGCATTTTACAGAAAATTACAGAGCTGCAGATTGAAAAGGAAAGGTATTTTTTAATAACATTCAATCACAACATGACTTGTGTCGCAATTGTATACCTCATATTTTTTATTTTTTTTATTTGCTAATTTTTTTTCCGATAAAAGTGGAGATACCCTTTAAGGATATTTTTAACTAAGCAGCTGGTGGACCAGCGTGATGCTGTAATGCTATAGTAGCACCTCTGACTACACCTTGGTAAATTTCACAACTGGCTGTATTTGTGCTATAAACCTGTGGTTCTGGATGCACAGTTGGCCAAAGGGGAATAATTTTAATGGATTTTGGATTATCCACTATCCTAAAATGGGGATTAAGCCCCTTATTTATTGGATTTTTTATGGAATGAGAATAGAAAATACCCTGTTTTCTTAGAAAGTGGTGTAATGCTTTGCATAAAACTGTACACACTGCCCCCCTCCTACACACACTGCCCCCCTTTAACTCTACAGCCCCCTTCCTGTACACACTGCCCCCTTTAACACTACATCCCCTTTTTGTACACACTGCCCTCCTTTAACACTACACCCCTTCCTGTACACACTGCCCCCCTTTAACACTACACCCCTTCCTGTACACACTGCCCCCCTTTAACACTACACCCTTCCTGTACACACTGCCCCCCTTTAACACTACACCCTTCCTGTACACACTGCCCCTTTTAACACTACACCCTTCCTGTACACAGTGCCCCCCTTTAACACTACACCCCTTCCTATACACACTGCCCCTTTTAACACTACACCCCTTCCTGTACACAGTGCCCCCCTTTAACACTACACCCCTTCCTATACACACTGCCCCCTTTAACACTACACCCCCTTCCTGTACACACTTCCCCCTTTTAACACTACACCCCTTCCTATACACACTGCCCCCTTTAACACTACACCCCCTTCCTGTACACACTGCCCCCTTTTAACACTACACCCCTTCCTGTACACACTGCCCCTCTTTAACACTACACCCCTTCCTGTACACACTGCCCTCCTTTAACACTACATCCCCTTCCTGTACACACTGCCCCTTTTAACACTACACCCCTTCCTGTACACACTGCCCTCCTTTAACACTACATCCTCTTCCTGTACACACCCTGTACACACTGCCCCCTTTAACACTACACACCCTTCCTGTACACACTGCCCCCTTTAACACTACACACCCTTCCTGTACACACTGCCCCCTTTAACACTACACCCCTTCCTGTACACACTGCCCTCCTTTAACACTACATCCCCTTCCTGTACACACCCTGTACACACTGCCCCCTTTAACACTACACCCCTTCCTGTACACACTGCCCTCCTTTAACACTACATCCCCTTCCTGTACACACCCTGTACACACTGCCCCCCTTTTAACACTACACCCCTTCCTGTGCACACTGCCCTCCTTTTACACTACATCCCCTTCCTGTACACACCCTGTACACACTGCCCCCTTTAACACTACACCCCTTCCTGTACACACTGCCCTCCTTTAACACTACATCCCCTTCCTGTACACACTGCCCCTTTTAACACTACACCCCTTCCTGTACACACTGCCCTCCTTTAACACTACATCCCCTTCCTGTACACACCCTGTACACACTGCCCCCTTTAACACTACACACCCTTCCTGTACACACTGCCCCCTTTAACACTACACACCCTTCCTGTACACACTGCCCCCTTTAACACTACACCCCTTCCTGGACACACTGCCCCCCTTTAACACTACACCCCTTCCTGTACACACTGCCCTCCTTTAACACTACATCCCCTTCCTGTACACACCCTGTACACACTGCCCCCTTTAACACTACACACCCTTCCTGTACACACTGCCCCCTTTAACACTGCACACCCTTCCTGTACACACTGCCCCCTTTAACACTACACCCCTTCCTGTACACACTGCCCCTCTTTAACACTACACCCCTTCCTGTACACACTGCCCTCCTTTAACACTACATCCTCTTCCTGTACACACCCTGTACACACTGCCCCCTTTAACACTACACACCCTTCCTGTACACACTGCCCCCTTTAACACTACACACCCTTCCTGTACACACTGCCCCCTTTAACACTACACACCCTTCCTGTACACACTGCCCCCCTTTAACACTACACCCCTTCCTGTTCACACTGGCCCCTTTAACACTACACCCCTTCCTGTACACACTGCCCCATTTTAACACTACACCCCCTTCCTGTACACACTGTCCCCCTTTAACACTACACCCCTTCCTATACACACTGCCCCATTTTAACACTACACCCCCTTCCTGTACACACTGCTCCCCTTTAACACTACACCCCCTTCCTGTACATACTGTCCCCCTTTAACACTACACCCCTTCCTGTACACACTGCCCCATTTTAACACTAAACCCCCTTCCTGTACACACTGTCCCCCTTTAACACTACACCCCTTCCTGTACACACTGCCCCATTTTAACACTAAACCCCTTCCTGTACACACTGCCCCCCTTTAACACTACACCCCCTTTATGTACACACTGCCCTTCTTTAACACTAAACCCCCTTTATGTACACACCTCCCCATTTTAACATTACACCCTCTTCCTGTACACACTGTGCCTTCTAACCCTGCATTCCCCTTCCTGCACACATATCCACCCTTCCTGTACACACTGCCCCCCCCTTTTACCCCTACACCCCCTTCCTGCACACAATGCCCCCCATAACCTTTTACCCCCCCCCCCTTCCTGCACACATATCCACCCTTCCTGTACACACTGCCCCCCCCTTTTACCCCTACACCCCCTTCCTGCACACAATGCCCCCCATAACCTTTTACCCCTCCCCCCTTCCTGTACACACTGGGGTGAGATCCTGAGAGAAAATGCACATGGAGTGAATTTCTAGAGATTACATACTGTGTGCCAGGGTGTGAAGTGGAGGAAGAGCTGCAGGAGGCTAAGGAAGGTGGACCTGGTGAATGGCAATAGCAAGTTTCTAAAGCAGGTGACCAGTGACAATTGAAGAGGTGTGGCTTAGAAAGTGACACAGGGGGTGGTTTATTATTTAGTCATAATTTAACAGTGATTGGAGATTCGCGATGACAGGAAGTGGCTTGGAGGAACGGTAGCCAAGAGTTCTGTCATCGACGTCTGAAGCCTACATTCTTGCACCCTGTTCCAGGATTTGCAGTGGGACTGCAGGAAACCAGAATTATGCTGGCGCTGGCCCGAGTGGAGAGTAGGGAAATCAGGAGCCATGGCTGCGCCCTAGGTGGCAGTGCGCCCTAGGCGGCTGCCTAGTTTGCCTAGTGGTAGCACCAGCCCTGACAATGAGAGGAAGAAACAATGAAACTACCTAGAGTGTTCAACAGTGCCCTGGCAGTTCATTGAGAACTACAAGCCGACAGCCGCAAAGGCTGTCAGTTCTTGTAGTTCTCCTATTCACAGAACCCTACACAGCTGAGGTTTTTTTTATTGTGTTCCCCGGCTCGCTGTCACTAGAGGCGGCAGGTCGGGGAGAGGTTGCAGCAGTGGGAACGTGTTACATGCTCCACCCTAAAAAACGGGTGGAACATGTAACATGTTCCCAACTTATCCTTTAAATATTTCAAGCAATAACAGCTTACTTGTCCCTAAATGGGGTGGCTGCATTTTTTTTTACCTGGGGACTCGAGGACAGGATCACACATCCTGTCCTAGGGTGAAAAGGCTCACTTACCCTAACGCAGTGATGGCAAACCTTGGCACCCCAGATGTTTTGGAACTACATTTCCCATGATGCTTATTAACTCTGCAGTGTAGTTGAGCATCATGGGAAATGTAGTTCCAAAACATCTGCGGTGCCAAGGTTCACCATCACTGCCCTAACGCATCAGGACAACAGAAACAAAGCATTACAACCTCCTCCTTCCTCTACGCTTCTTAAAAACACAGAGGGGTGGAGTTCTGCATTTTTCAGTGATAACTATGAGCTAAGTAAAGTGATAAGAATGTAGCATGGTCAGAGAACACAGGAAGTTACCAACTGACAAGATTTCTGGCAAGATCAGCAGTTTTTTTTTTTTTTTTTAACTTATCAAACAGCTTTGATAAAACGTATTTAATGGTATGTTTAGCAGACCAAATAAAGTTTTTTTTGTTAGGGATTACAGTACATACCTTTGAAGGACCCTATTCCATAAACAGTAATTAAAAGCAGGCATTTTGATTGCAGGCATTAAAACAATGGGCAAAGGGCATAAGACTATCCACATAACCCCTTAAAGTAAAACTAAACACTATTCTTTCTCGCCAATAATAATGACTATACATTGACTATTTAATGGCCCTGTAGTTATATTTTTTTCCTACTGTGTTTTTCTGCCTCCTTTTAACATCCTCCGTGAGCTCCTGAACCTCTCCTTTTCCCCCATACTTCCTCTTGTTTGGAAGAAGCAGCACACTTTATTTGTGATCATGTGCCTTGCTCCATGCAAACTGCCATAGTCCAGGGATATGCAATTAGCGGACCTCCAGCTGTTGCAAAATGACAAATCCCATCATGCCTCTGCCTCTGGGTGTCATGCTTGTGGCTGTCAGAGTCTTGCTATGCCTCATGGGACTTGTAGTTCTGCAACAGCTGGAGGTCCACTAATTGCATATCCCTGCCGTGGTCCCTGGTCCATCTTGGTAGCAAGGAAGGGAGTGTAGCTATGTTCCTAAATACAGTGAGACCACTGAGAACGAACATAGCCATCCCTTAACACAAAGTCAGATGACAACAGCAAAAAAAAAGTTTTGGAAGAGACTGAAAGTGGTACTAAAGCCTAAAGGTTAAAAACCTTCTTTGTCACAGGAACCCCCCTTACTCTCTTATACTTACACACGTAAAAACTCGATCCAGCGCAGTGCATGAGAGCAGCATCTCTCTCTGTCCTCACAGTGCACATTGGTAGCAATGAGAGCAATTGGCTCCTGCTGCTGTCAATCAATCCCTCCTCATGGGAGCCTGGGGGGCTTGGCTGAGCCACGCTGTCTCTGTCAATAGATGCAGACAGGGTGGCTCAGGACAAGGCAACATGAGTACCCCCATAGAAAGTGGCTTTCTATGGGGGCGCTTGGCGGGGGGGGGGGGTCAGGAGCGCTGGTGGGGGACCCCAGAAAAGGGGGATTGGGGCTAATGTGTGCAAAATTATCGCACAGACCAGGTTTGTATGACATGTTTGGTATTTTATAAAAAAAAATAAAAAATAAAATAAAGCTTTACCAAAAATGCATATTTGATTAGAATTTATTTAAATTCACTCTAAAGTGTATACAAAGTTGGAACCCCTGTCTGGTTTTACTGGTATTCGGGGTTCCAGTAGAGAAATTTCCCCTCACTTTCTGTTATGGGGACCATGTTTTACGAAAGAGGAAGTGAGGGACAATCCGTAACAGGAAAACAGACAATATAACACTGACAGAGATTCCAGCATTGTCCTACAAATATATATATACATATATATATATATATATATATATATATATATATATATATATATATATATATATATATATATATATATATATATGTATATATATATATATTGCACATTTATATTAGTTCCCATGCTCAAGGAGTCAAATCAGATCTAATCTGAGTTCTTGAACTCACATTCATCCACATTCTACGGCCAATTTACATATCAGCATGTCTTTGGAGTGTGGGAGGAAACCAGGGAGAGCATGCAAACTCCAGGTAGGTAGTGCCATGGTTGGGAATTGAACCAATGTCCCCTGTAAAGCTAGGTGGAAGTGCTAACCACTTAGCCACTGCCCTGCCCTGCCCATATGTTTTTGGAAAAGCGAGCACTATGGGCTTGTCCCTCAGGGAATGTCAGCCAGAGTCATGGTAGTACTTACAACATAGGAAAATGCCCCATTCCAGCCATAACTGGATGGATTGACTGACCGTTCTCTGTCTATAGGCACCTTAAAGTGGTTGTAAAGCCTAAACATTTTTTACTTTATTTCATTGGCATTAGGGTAAAACATTTTTTCAATATGTGTATCGCCACCTTAACCACCTAAGCGTGATCTCAATCCAGCACTGTGCCCGTCTGTTTCGACTCTCTCCTCTTCTCCCTGTTCTCGCTGGCATCGATGAGAGCACCGGAAGTCATTGTCTCTCGCTGCTGTCAGTCAAACCCTGTGACAAGGAGGCTGGGCCGAGCCTCGCTGTCTGTGTCCATAGACGCACTCAGCCCACCTTGGGATCAAGGCCACAGGTGTGGCACTACAGGAAGTGGCTTCCTATGGTGGCACACGGAGAAGAGCGGGAGACAAGAATGCCTGTGGTGGACCCGAGAAAAGGAGGATCAGGGTCACTCTATGCATTACCATTGCAAAGGGCAGGTAAGTATAAAGCTCGCTACACATTATACAATTTTCCTTTAGATTTACCAAAACCATATAATATGGGGTCAAACCTAAACACTTTCAAATTGTGTGCAGTTATGCAGGCCCTTGCACTACATAATTGAAGGTAAATCTAAAGGAAATTGAACGAGAACATTGGATAATGAGTAATAGGAAAGGAGTTTTTGGGACTTTCAGTGAGGCACAAGACACCTGGTAGGAGAAATTATGTAGATTGTTTAACTGGCATAAAAACAAAGCATACGTCATAACATGTGATACATGGTTGAACATGAGTAATTTTATCTATATACAAGACAATGACATACAAAAAAGAAGCATTCATGTAAGCATGCAGGCATTCATACATATTGGTCCAATATCATTTACTCTACAGACATAATTGAAAATTTTTCACCCTTGCCCATTACATTTGGAGGGTGGTCCTGGGGTGTATCAATCCACTCGCTTCTTCCTTGGGTTCATTCCTTCAGCTCCCGAGATAGACTTGCTTTGCAGATCCTGCTTTGCAACACTGCTTATTTAGAACAATTTATATGTAAGTATTCCGGGGAGATACACATCTTGTTTCCCCTTGCCCCTACCTTCTTTCTCACTATCTGGGCAAAACATTAGATCCTATTTGGTACTTTTTTCATTTTTTTCAGATGTGCTATGCGTTTTCTCCTGATAAGTGGCAACTAGCTAACGAAACGCGTAGAGCCTTATAATGTCATCATGTTCCCAACACATAGCTTGACCACAAATGTGATTCATCTGTATCCTACAACCCATTTTTATTCATTAAGCAATAAGCATTTGGCTTTTTATACTAGTTACTTTCATGGGATACTATGCGATTTCAGATGCATTCATGTATACATATATGAATTCTTCTTTTTTGTATGTCATCATCTTGTATATAGATGAAAATACTCATGTTCAACCATGTATCACATATTATGAGGTATGCTTTGTTTTTATGCCAATTAACCGCTTGCCAGCCAGCCGCCGTCATTATACTGCTACAGTTCGGCCCTTTTCCGCAAATCGCCGTAGCTGTACGTCGATCTCTTTACGAGCTAAAGCATACCAAAAATATGTAGAAGAATACATATTGGCCTAAACTGATGAAGACATTTGCTTTTGTTTTTTTGGATATTTATTATAAAAAAGTAAAAAGTAAAAGTAAAAGTAAAAAATATTTTTTTTTTTCCAAAATTGTCGGTCTTTTTTTATAGCGCAAAAAATAGAAACTGCAGAGGTGATCAAATACCACCAAAAGAAAGCTCTATTTGTGGGAAAAAAAGGACATCAATTTTGTTTGGGTGCAGCATCGCATGACCTCTCAATTGTCAGTTAAAGCGATAAAAATAGGCCTGTCATTAAGGGGGTAAATCCTTCCAGGGCTGAAGTGGTTAGACAATTTACATAATTTCTCCTACCACATGTCTTGTGCCTCACTCAAAGTCCCAAAAACACCTTTCGTATTTCTGATTAAGACCCCTTTCACACTGAGGCGCTTTTTAGGCGTTTTAGCGCTAAAAATAGCGCCTGAAAAGCGCCTCTCAAGCCACCCCAGTGTGAAGGCCTGAGTGCTTTCACACTGGGGCGGTGTGCTTGCAGGATGGGAAAAAAAAGTCCTGCAAGCAGCATCTTTGCGGTGGTGATACACCGCTCCCGCACCTTCCCTGCCCATTGAAATTATAACAACGGTAAATCGATAAAAGTAGCGGCGCTTTACTGCTAAAGCCTGCACAGTCCCAGTGTTGAAAGCGGTCTTAGGGATGGAGGTGCGTGTAATCACGCACGTCATTTTAAGTCCCATTACCCTCTTTTTGTATAATGTGTAGAAAATTGTATAATATGTAGAAAAAAAAAATAAAAGACTTTACAAGCGCTTATATTGTGTAAACTTTTTTTCGATAGTGTTGGTGTGTGACTTTGTGTAATCCCTAGAGATGTAGAAAATTGCTTTTTTCATTTTGCCTGCAATCAATCATTTGAAGCTGGAATCTTTCATTCGTTTCTTCTACATGGCTGGGAAAAAGCAGACTCAAGCTTCTACCTACCCTGTTCCTTTGTTCCCTCAGTAACATTCTTCCAATCTGCACCTGTTGCATGTATTTGGTGAGAATAGCAGGGATTCATAGCCCCAGCAACAGTTTGCAGTCGACCTCCGCCATGACCGGGTCATGTACCCTTCCCCTAGGGGGTCATGGCTAGGTTATTCCTAAGTCAAGGCTGGAAGTTCTCCATCTCATACCTTCCCCCCTTGCAGCCAACTGCAAATCACATACCTTTTTCCCCAGACCGAGCAAATCATGACTTCACTTTTCCAAATAACTCTTCAGATTTGCAGACTTGATACCGAGTCCAAACCTTCTGTTATATTTTACTCTGGAGCTTTAGAAACCTGTCTACGAGGAACGTCCTAAGAATAGCAGATTTTCTTAAGTACATCCCTTTCCTTCAAACCGACATTTCTCTAGACAGAAGACAAAACGTATTTTTTTGTCTAATAGACGTTAAATGTATATGTACTTTTCCCCTCCAAGTTGGCGTCATATAAATAACTCGCACAAAGCTCTGCACATTTAAACGGCAGAGAATCTGTTTCTAATTACTTGTACTTTGGTTGAACTTTGGCGTTTCCTTTGACTTTCTGCCTAATGCCTGTGAGCTACAGGCCATGCACTCTCGAAGCGTACGCACACACTAAAAGAATAGAAAGTCTGCACCGACTCTTTTTTTTTTTTTTTTTTTTTTTTGGTGCCAACAAAAATCGAGGGCTAAGAGAATGTATTGACCAAAGGCAACTCCGCTTTTCACCCTAATTAGCTCAAATTGCTCCTTCCCACCAGGGAATCTGAGCTCATTGCTCGCCATCCCCTCCGGGGCCATGCAGGAAATGCCTTTTGCTTTACAACTCAAGGCTTAGCCACCCTGACCATATATTAAAAACACGGTAAATGTTTCATTCTATAGGGCTGATGAATAAAAAAAGGATATATTGGAAAATGCCTGCTGCTTCTAATCAGGAATTAAGCAAGAACGCGTCTATGTCCCAGCATGGTCTTTCCATGGTGAAAGCGCTCTGACTCCGAGCATGCCGCACCTTATTAACCCTTGCTCTGATGGCAAGAAGGAGCTCTCCTTTATTTAACCTCAAAAGAAAAATTCCAGACATGTTGGGAATTGTCAAGAGGGCTTTTGTTTTGAGGATTTTTGCAAAGTCTTTCAGCTTTTTGAGTTAAATAAGCCATGCTTATCAGTTCTAAAGGATGTCATAAAGGAACCCTTTTTTTTTTTTTTCTTTATTTTGGTCATTTATTCTCCCGCTTATCACTTAGCCCTGCTGTTTAGTGTCTTGACAAAATGACATTGCTGGGATTTTTTTCTCATAGCACAGTGTTAAGAAGGGTGATATAGATACAGCACAGGAGCTAGGGAGGAATTTGTTGACACACAAAAGACAGGGAGTGATATTGGAGTCTACTCATTTCACCAAGGGAGTGGAACGCGTCGACATGTTTTCTGTGGAAGAATGTCCTTACTTCAGCACGTACAATGTGCTTTCAGCAACTCAAAAGAGCTCTTGGATTGTGTGCAGCTTATGCCTGCAGGTAATAAGGGAGTGTGCGTTACAAGAGCAGCGGGTGATGTTGGAAACCATATATTACTCAGAGTGATCTATCAGCCCCCTCTGTGATCTGTCTTTTTTTCTGTCCTAGGGTCTAATTTTCCAGCCAGTGTCAAGCTTTTCAATTTGATGAGACTATAGATATGTAAGAGGAAATACATGATCCGCTGTGTAGTGGTAACAGGCAGCGTGATGGATAACTGCGGGCATGGCCGTGTGCTGTGTCTTATTTTTCCCAAACTGACGGACTTTGATATATACTCTAACCACACCCCATTGTGTTACTAGCACACGTATCTGAAGACAGCTTCCATTCAAACCTCATACTTGTTGAAATCATATAGTGTGCTGGGATATTGCCAAGCTTACAGCATCTTGTATCTGTTTTCCATTTTGAGCTCATCATGGGAGGTTATACAGGGGTTAAGGAAATGTGATGAATGTAATTAACTCACATACCAAGCACTTTATCGGGCAGTTCATCATGCCAAGATGATTGTAGGAGAATAGGGAAAGCGAAGACATAGAGACTTAAATAGTAGTACATTACAATTCTGTCTGCAACTGTAGAATGATTTGATGTTTTTGAGTACATTCAAGAAGGTTGGTGCCATCATTTTATGAACTTGCTTGAAAGTGTTATACAAAAGTTACTAGGTTGCATCTACACATCTGTGTTTCGAGTTTAATATGCTTTATGCAAACCTCACTATAAGCATTTTTAAAACGTGAAACTGCCATTACATATACTTTTATGAACACACACATCCAAAGTTCAGCTCCACTCCCCTTTCAAAGTTCACCTTTGCACCTCTATCCACAGTTCATTTGCACCCCCCCAATCTCCAATCCCCATTTTTTGACAACAACTCACTTCTGCACTTCCGTGCACAGCTCACTTCTGCAAATGTCCGCAGTTCATCTTTGCACCCATCTACCACAGCTCACTTCTGCCCTCCCCGTCCACAGCTTACCTTTTCACCCCTGTTCACAGCTCAGCTCTGCACACCCTCCCCGTCCACAACTCACCTCTGCTCCCCTGTTCACAGCTCAGCTCTGCACACCCCCCCGTCCACAACTCAGCTCTGCACCCCTGTTCACAGCTCAGCTCTGCACACCCTCCATTCACAAATCACCTCTGCTCCCCTGTTCACAGCTCAGCTCTGCACACCCTCCATTCACAACTCACCTCTGCTCCCCTGTTCACAGCTCAGCTCTGCACACCCCCCCGTCCACAACTCAGCTCTGCACCCCTGTTCACAGCTCAGCTCTGCACACCCTCCATTCACAAATCACCTCTGCTCCCCTGTTCACAGCTCAGCTCTGCACACCCTCCATTCACAACTCACCTCTGCTCCCCTGTTTACAGCTCAGCTCCGCACACCCTCCGTCCACAACTCACTTCTGCACCCCTGTTCACAGCTCAGCTCTGCACACCCCCCTGTCCACAACTCACCTCTGCACCCCTGTTCACAGCTCAGCTCTGCACACCCCCGTCCACAACTCACCTCTGCACCCCTGTTCACAGCTCAGCTCTGCACACCCTCCCGTCCACAACTCACCTCTGCTCCCCTGTTCACAGCTCAGCTCTGCACACCCTCCGCCCACAACTCACCTCTGCACCCCTGTTCACAGCTCAGCTCTGCACACCCCCCGTCCACAACTCACCTTTGCACCCCTGTTCACAGCTCAGCTCTGCACACCCTCCGTCCACAACTCACCTCTGCTCCCCTGTTCACAGCTCAGCTCTGCACACCCCCTGTCCACAATTCACCTCTGCCCCCCTGTTCACAGCTCAGCTCTGCACACCCTCCGTCCACAACTCACCTCTGCTCCCCTGTTCACAGCTCAGCTCTGCACACCCCCTGTCCACAACTCACCTCTGCTCCCATGTTCACAGCTCAGCTCTGCACACCCCCCCTCCACAACTCACCTCTGCTTCCCTGTTCACAGCTTAGCTCTGCACACCCTCCATTCACAACTCGCCTCTGCTCCCCTGTTCACAGCTCAGCTCTGCACACCCCCCCGTCCACAACTCAGCTCTACTCCCCTGTTCACAGCTCAGCTCTGCACACCCCCCGTCCACAACTCAGCTCTGCTCCCCTGTTCACAGCTCAGCTTTGCACACCCCCCCTCCACAACTCACCTCTACTTCCCTGTTGACAGCTCAACTCTGCACACCCTCCATTCACAACTCACCTCTACTTCCCTGTTGACAGCTCAACTCTGCACACCCTCCATTCACAACTCACCTCTGCTCCCCTGTTCACAGCTCAGCTCTGCACACCCCCCCGTCCACAACTCAGCTCTGCTCCCCTGTTCACAGCTCAGCTCTGCACACCCCCCGTCCACAACTCAGCTCTGCTCCCCTGTTCACAGCTCAGCTCTGCACACCCCCCGTCCACAACTCAGCTCTGCTCCCCTGTTCACAGCTCAGCTCTGCACACCCCCAGTCCACAACTCAGCTCTGCTCCCCTGTTCACAGCTCAGCTTTGCACACCCTCCATCCACAACTCACCTGTGCTCCCCTGTTCACAGCTCAGCTCTGCACACCCCCTGTCCACAACTCACCTCTGCCCCCCTGTTCACAGCTCAGCTCTGCACACCCTCCATTCACAACTCACCTCTGCTCCCCTGTTCCCAGCTCAGCTTTGCACACCCCCCCATCCACAACTCAGCTCTACTCCCCTGTTCACAGCTCAGCTCTGCACACCCCCCCTCCACAACTCACCTCTGCTTCCCTGTTGACAGCTCAGCTCTGCACACCCTCCATTCACAACTCACCTCTGCTCCCCTGTTCACAGCTCAGCTCAGCACACCCCCCCGTCCACAACTCAGCTCTACTCCCCTGTTCACAGCTCAGCTCTGCACACCCCCCGTCCACAACTCAGCTCTGCTCCCCTGTTCACAGCTCAGCTCTGCACACCCCCGGTCCACAACTCAGCATTGCTCCCCTGTTCACAGCTCAGCTCTGCACACCCCCCGTCCACAACTCAGCTCTGCTCCCCTGTTCACAGCTCAGCTTTGCACACCCTCCTTCCACAACTCACTTGTGCTCCCCTGTTCACAGCTCAGCTCTGCGCACCCCCCGTCCACAACTCAGCTCTGCTCCCCTGTTCACAGCTCAGCTCTGCACACCCCCCGTCCACAACTCAGCTCTGCTCCCCTGTTCACAGCTCAGCTCTGCACACCCCCGGTCCACAACTCAGCTCTGCTCCCCTGTTCACAGCTCTGCACACCCCCCGTCCACAACTCAGCTCTGCTCCCCTGTTCACAGCTCAGCTTTGCACACCCTGCATCCACAACTCACCTGTGCTACCCTGTTCACAGCTCAGCTCTGCACACCCCCCATCCACAACTCACCTCTACTCTCCTGTTGACAGCTCACTTCTGCCCCCCTTTACAGCTCACTTTTTGACCTCTGTTCACAGCTCACATCTGCCCCCCGTTCACAGTTCGCCTTTTCACCCCTGTTCACAGGTTAATTCTGCACCCCGGTTAACAGCTCTCCTCTGCACCCCCTCCATATACAGCTCATCTCTGTATCCCTGTCCACAACTTCCCTCTTCACTCATTATCCATATCTTTTCTCTGCACCCTTTTCCACAGCTCATTTCTGCACTCCCTGTCCATGGATCACTTCTGCACCCTCTAGCCACAGCCCACTTCTGCACCACCCTATCAACAGTTGACCTCTGCATCCACTGTCCACAGCTCACCTCTGCATCCCCCATTCACAGTTCACTTTTTCAACTCCTGTCCACAGCTCATCTCTGCACCCCTTTAACAGCTCACTTCTGCCCCCCCCCCCCCCCATCCACAGCTCACATTTGTACCCCTGTCTAAATTGTAGCAATGAAATAAACATTGTGGCTCACGCTGCATCCCTTATCCACAGTTCACCTCTGCTCTCCCACTCACAGATTGTCTCTTTACCCCTTCCACTGCTCAGTACTTTTGCACCCCCCTTCCCCACACCAGCTCATCTTCACACTCACATCCACAGCCTGCCTTCTTTCACATGTCAACTCTGCACTCCACCTAGCCTATCCAAGGCTTTTTGCTATCCCACAGTTTACCTCTGCACCCCTGTCTACAGCTCATCACCCATCCTCCCAAATCCAGCTCAGCTCTGCACCCACATCGTAAATGTTTATTGATGTATATGTATAAGGATCATCCCAAGTTTTTGTTCATCCCTAGTTAAAAAGGTGTCCTACTGACACTGAGCTAAGGAACAGTGGTAAATTGAAAGAGGGGAGTGCTCAGATGCCACAAGTATCTTGAAATTTGCCGTCACCAGAGGAAGTTTGTATTTGGGCAAAGGATATGACTATTGATCGATCAATTCACAAAACTTCTTGAGATAATAGGTGTGACTATAGGGCAATCCTTTTCCCCCCACTTTTTGTGGCACAGACATTCCCCATTGAACCTCTTGGTGGGTCTTGGGGATCATTTGGAACCGTGATTACTTTGAAAGGTGGTAATGTATTAAAAACAAGGTCCTACAAAAGCTCCAGAAGAAGCCACGTTTGTGGTGAAACATGTAGAGGCAATCATACTTTTGTACTTTGACCATTTGGTTGTTTTGGCCCGAATTTTATAAATAGTTTTATATTATCTATGTAATAAAAAATTCTATATATTTTTTGAAATTTTGAATTTATTGATTTTCTTGCACCTTAAAACTAAATGTTTTCCTCTCTGGGTGTATACTTTTTTTGTCATATGAAAGGAGGTGGTGCGTTTATTAGAATCTCCAAGCTCCAATACTAATTTGATAAATAGTTTTGACAGGTACTTGCTCCCACTTTCGCTCGGGCCATCTAGGTGACTCCAGCGGAAGTTCTTCACTCCCCCTCCATCCCTGCAATCTTCTGGGACACATCACAGGTCCCAGAAAATTGCCCGACCATTGGGAAGGCTCAGCGTGACTCGCGCATGCACAGTGCACACCGGCCTGAGAAGCCACAAGCCATCACAGGTGGGTGCCCACACTTGTAATGCCGGGGAGAGGCGAGGGTTTGGGCGGCTGCATCACTGGGCCATGGGACAGGCGAGTGTGAGCAGGTACACTTTTTGTCGCTGCTGCCTTTTAATAAACACAAAAATGATTGGAACTCCGCTTTTAGCCCCCCAGCTCACCTCTGCACCCACATCCAAAGCTCTCCCCCCCACCAGTTCCAAGGTTCACCGCTCTACCTCAGTCTATCTCTGCAGCCTCTGCACTCCGTATTTCGATCCATGTATGGGCAGGCTGGTTGTACATAAGTGGATCTATCAGTCCAATTGCGTACAACCAGCCTGTTGTAAAATTTTGTCTCGACCAGTGCCACTGGCTATAGCCGGTGGTGCTGATCAGTGTATTATAAGGTCGGTGTATTCTGACGGTGCTTTATATAAACACACTATTTCATAGAATATATGTGTGTACTATATGTGCAAGTCAGAGGAAAATTGGATCTTTGAGAACCTGTTCACAATCTATGCATTTTCCAGTGCATGTAAAATCCATGGACCAGAGAAAATGTATTTTCAATTCAAAAGTTCACACTAAGTGCGCTGGGAATAAAGTTCTGTATGTTGCGTTTGACCTTCTCTTTTAAAATATGCCTAAAACCTCATTACAAATCCCAAAGCACGAAAGAAAGAAATATAATAAATATGAATAGGAAGCGGCTTTCTATGGGGGCACTCGCCGAAGAGGAGGAGACAGGAGTGCCAGCGGGGGACCCCAGAGGTGGAGGATCGAGGCTGCTCTGTGCAAAACCATTGTAAGTTTGACATGTTTAATATTAAAAAAAAAAAAAAGCTTTAGGCTCTGTTCACACTAGTGCGACTTGTCATGCAACTTTGGACACTATGAGGTTGATTTACTAAAGAAAAATACACTGTGCACTTTCCAAAGTAAAGTTGCACTCTGCAAGAGCAATTGCTCCAAAGGTTAGTAAATGAGCAGAAGCTCTGCTGACTTCCATCATCCATCCAATCGTGCAAGCAAAAATGCAGGTTTTTTTTGTTTTTGTTTTTTCCTGCACATGATTGGGTACTCTTTGCAAAGTGCTGCTTTACTTCATTTACTAAGCTCTGGAGCAACTGCACTTTGTAAAGTGCACAGTCTATTTGTCTTTAGTAAATCACCCCCCTAACGTCTCATGACAAGTTGCAGCCCACTGATTTCAATGGCACCCGTTCTGACCTATGCGATTTGGTGGCACATGTTCCAATCTATGCAAAGTGGTTGTAAACCTCAGACATGAAATATGAACAAAGCACATCCCTTGATAGTGTGTAGTTGCCTCAGTTAGGAGCACTAAAGGGTTGATTTACTAAAGGAAAATAGACTGTGCACTGTGCTCTGCTGACTTCTATCATCCAATCAAGTGCAAGCAAAAAAGGTTGTTTTTTTTATTTTTCCTTGAAGGTGATTGGCTATTCTTTGCAATGTGAAGCTTTACCTCATTTACTAAGCTTTGGAGCAACTGCACGTGCAAAGTTCACAATCTATTTGCCTTTAGTAAATCAACCCCTAGGTGTCATTTCTGTCTGCTGCCTCGTTCCTCTGCTATCAGCATGAGTGACTTCTGACAAGTTTTCCTGACGCCAAGAGAAAAAGGGTGACAGGGAAGGGAGCTCCAGCTGACTGACAGCCTCAGCTCTGTTCCAGTGTGCTGGGTAAAGGAGGGGGGGGGTGTCCCTTACATCCAATCAGCTCTCAGAGCTCTCCACACTGAGCTTTGCAGAGTATATTTCAGCCCTCCAACCTCTTTTTGTTGCCCACTCAGACAAACTTCATAAACTCTGCAATTTGAAAGGATGTAGAGAAGAGAAGTCTGCAGATAAACAGGTACAACTTATGTAGGAAGATTTGTTTAACCTCCCTGGCGGTTTTCCCGAGTGTGGCTCGGGGTTAAAATTCAGGACCATTAGCGGTAACCCCGAGCCACACTCGGGATTGCATCGCAGGATCCTGGTGCCTCCTTACTTACCTTGTCCCCGGGATCCTGCGATGTCCCCCGCAGTGTCCGCGGGCTGTGTCTTGTCCCGAAGCCTCTCTGTGCCAGGCTCCGTTCCCTGTGAGCGTCACGACGCACGGGGGCGGAGCCTGGCGGCAAATTCAAAAAAATGTAAAAAGCATAACACATACAGTACTGTAATCTTACAGATTACAGTACTGTATGAAATCATTTCACATCCCATTTGTCCCCAGTGCTCTGGCCCATGCCCTGCATGCAGTTTTATATTGCATATACTGTTCTTTCTGCCTGGAAACTGGAGATTGTCCATAGCAACCAAAAAGTGTCCCTTTACGTCAAAAATGGCTTTAGACCAGCTAGAAAATAGCGATAGTAAATTAGAACACTTGCAGAATTGAGCGATAGTGAATCGTGTGGAAATTTATTTTATTACTATTTATTTTTATTTTTTTTAATTATTATTATTTTTTTATTATATTAAAATTTATGTTTTTGTGTTTCAAACTTTATCATATCCGGGATATCTACTAGACTCTTGTTTGGACAGATGTAAGTGTGTTATTGTTAATAATTACAGACCTACAATATAAAACGCCAAATTTCCATGCAAAATAATTGTACCGCTTTCAGCACCTAAAATCAGAAAGAATCATACCGCCAGGGAGGTTAATCTCTGTGTATCACCTGAGGCCAGTCGCTTTACTGGGTATATGTGAGGGTCCCTGCATTACTTTGATGCGACTTGAGTGCCAGAGAGTGTAAAGTCTCATCAAAGTCACACTAGTGTGAACCGAGGCCTAGAATCACTTTAAATAAACCTCTCAGGGCAGGGATGAGCTTAAAAAAAAGCTAAAAATTCGGATTGATTTACTAAAGACATAGGGGGTTATTTACAAAAACTGGAGTGTGCAAAATCTGGTGCAGCTCTGCATAGAAACCAATCAACTTCCAGGTTTTATTGCCAAAGCTTAATTAAACAAGCTGATTGACTACCATGCACAGCTGCACCAGACTCTGGGTGCAACAGTTTTAGTAAATCTCCCCCATATAGACTGTGCACTTTGCAAAGTGCAGTTGCTTCAGAGCTTAGTAAATGAGCAGAAGCTCTGCTGACTTCCTTCATCCAATCATGTGCAAGCAAAAAAAAAAAAAATGTGTTTTCCTTGCACTTGATTGTGTATTCTTTGCAAAGTGAAGCTTTACCTCATTTAAAAAGCTCTAGGAGCAACTGCACTTTGCAAAAATGAAACTATTTGCCTTTATTAAATCAACCCCTAAGAATCTTCCCAATAGTGCCCTTGCTAAAGAAATCAGTATGGCAGATGAAGATATTTTTTATTTAAACTTTTTAGGATTGCCCTGGTAATCCCAAGTGGAAATTCACAAAGAAGAACATGCAAACTCTATGCAAATAGTGTCCAGGCAGTAATCAGCAGAGCATCTGTTAGTCAATGCAGATATTCCATTTAGCAGTGGATGTTCTTATCTGTTTCTTTTCAATTATATATCATTTATATTGAAATAAAGCGAATATGTTTACAGAAGCCAAAAAAAAAACCTCTATTGTGTCCACGTAGGACTTTCAGATTGGTCGCTGCCCTGAAGAAGATGTTTAAGTTCTGTAAAAATCAGAAGCATGCTAATTCCATTCCTTGATAGTCGTGTTTTCCAGATCTACTTGTGTCTAAGCTACAAAGAATTGAGCACTTTTTATTGAATGTCACGTTGCAATGCTCCCTTGGGCTGCATTAGGAAGCTGTTCTGTTGGACTTGATGTGCGAAGGAATACACTGACATAGCGCACATGGCTGATTTCATTCCAGAATAATTCATTTATTTATTTTAATAGTACACCACATAAAAGTCCTTCTGTATGTTCTCCATGGGGACAATGACTCATTCCAGAAAGGCTACTGCTTTCTATTAAAGGGTACCTGTCACCGTGTGCTCTGGAATTAGCCTACGTTCAGTTAATGACATATTATATATCAATACTAAATTATTGTGATACAAGGTAAATTGTCATAAAAAGTGGTTAAGACATGAATCAGAGTGTGGCACCACATGCAAATATACGCAAAAAAAAAAAAAGAATGAACATGGACTTTTAATTGGTATGGTAGCCACCAGTAGACCCAAGATGAAAAAGAGAGCACTTAGTTGAATAAAAATCCAAGTTTATTTAAAATCATGTAAAAAACATATTAAAATGTAATACTGAAATACATAATAAAATAGTATGGTGTTGTCCCACCTAGGTGACACCTTAGGAAACCCTGTAGGTATGATGGACCCTGAAGCTGGTGTATGCAGAAGGTCTTATGCCTCGTACACACAAATGTTGGATGTGAGTTTGTTGGCGGTTGGCGACCGTGTGTATGCTCCATCGAACATTTGTTGTCGGACTTTCCGCCAACGAATGTTGGCTAGCATGCTCTCAAATTTTCCGCCAACAAATATTTGTTGATTTTCCGATCGTGTGTACACAAGTCCATCAGACAAAAGTCCAAAGTACAAACACGCATGCTCGGAATCACGCATCACTATTGAACTTCCTTTTTATCGGCTCGCCGTACGTCTTGTACGTCACTACATTCGTAATTGTTGACCAACATTTGTGTGACCGTGTGTATGCAAGACAAGTTGGAGCCAACACCCTTCGGACAAAAATCCATGGTTTTGTTGTCGGAAAGTCCGATCGTGTGTACGGGGCATTACATATAAGGGCCCCACAGGAGGGATCACTATGCGTTTCACTTATAGCTTCCTCAGGGGAACCTATTGGTACCATTTAGCAGAAGAAAGAAAAAAAAAAAGGAAATGCCCAAACATATATCACAAGAGGAAACAGAGGAACAGCGTGCAGATGGCTTCAAGGCGGGAGTGCTTCAGGTGTATTTCAGCCAAAAAAAGGGGCTTGCCATAAGGTGAAAAACATACACCATGCATAGAATATACTCAAGGAGTTTGTCCAGAAGAAGCAGGACCTGAGAAAATATCAGACCAATTATACGAGATATTGTACTGTCATCCTTTCTGAGGAAAAGTCTTCAAAACTGGTGTATCCGCTAGCTTATAATGTTCACTCCTTGTACCTATGCTGATCCTGGCTGCAAACAGACCCTCCAACTTAGGAGAAAACCGGGACATCCAAGGTAAATTGTCATTTTGACCTTAGGGATACTACCTATTCCCCTTGAATTATTAGGTTGCATACTGTAAAATACAGATCCAAAGAATATATTGGCTGCCACAGGGTCGTGAAAGGTCCACAGGTGTGCCTCTTGAACCTATAGTCAAATAGCTGAGCTTTATATGTTTTTCATTCTATGTAGATATAACGTGTCAGTTGGTCAGATCCCTAATTTTTGAATAAGATGTATTGTAAAACAAACCTATTTTGAAAGGGTACCTTTAGGGCCAATCCACACCATAGAAACGCAGTCCGGATGCGTTCCAGATGCTTTTTTGCATGCACATTTTTGATGCAGTCCAGTGCATTTTCCCCCCTCTTTTTTTCTTAACCTTAAATAAGAACATATGTGTTCCAGTGCGTTTTTGGTGCATTTTGATGCTTTTTACAGCGTTCCAGTGCAGGAAAAATGCAACATGTTCTACTTTTTTTTTCTGGAACTGGAATGCACTGGAACTGCAAGCACTGGTGTGAACTATGCCATTGAAAACCATATAACCTACTTTCTATGCGTTTTTGATGCAGAAAAAAAAATGCACTGGACGCATGTGGTGTGAACTGGCCCTTAGTGCTACTTCACACCAGATGCAGTTCTGTGAGCTTTTTTTCTGCACTAATTGACAGGCTTCTGAATGTAGATAAAGAGCAGTACAAATGCAGAAATGCTCACCACACCATTCTCTTCATTAAAGCAGAGCTCCAGGCTCCTTCAGAAAAAAAAATCTAAGTCAGCAGCTACAAATACTGCAGTTGCTGACTTACTATGAACCTACCTGTCCACGAATCCAGCGGTGTCTTCACCCGGCTCTTGGGTGCTGCTGCCGCCATCTCAGGTGAGGTAAACCGGCAGTGAAGCCTTGTGGCTTCAAAGCTAGTTCCCTACTGCACATGTGCGAAGCGCCCTGTGATTTGTGAATGGCCCGGGGGCAGGGAAGAGGAGGAGGGGGGGCGAACTTCCGCATGAGTTCATCGTAGTGAGGTCAGCCGGAAGGGGGAACAGGTACCTGAGAGGTGATCCCCGAAAGGTGCCAAATGTGGCAGTGGAGGGGCAGGGGGAGGAGACAAAATAAACTGAGCTTCCCCCTTTTTGGGTGGAGCTCCGCTTTAAGGTAAAAAAACCTATCATTGTCAGTTCCCCTCAATCTCCCTAATTACCTGATCCCAATCTTGAACCAACAGTGTTGGACAAGGGGAGAGGAGGGGCGGCTTACCTGGTGGGTCATAAAGATGAGCGGAGGAACATCACTTCCGGTTCCGGACAAATATAAACAAGGCCATTTTTTAAAAGCACTATATCATTTTTTTTTTTTTAATAATGCATTACATTGTAGAGTAGATATTTGGGTCTAATTGACCCCAGATCTCTCCATAAAGAGAAACCTGTCACTGCTTATTTCTATCACAAGGGATGTTTACATTCCTTGCAATAGGAATAATAATGATCAAAAAACATTTTTTAAAGTGAAAGTGTAAAAATAAAATGTAATAAAATAAATGATAGTAACAAAAAATAAAAATAAAGCACCCCCCATGCTTACGTACAGTGGTGAATGCATAAACGCTGTTCAAACAACACATGAGGTATCGCCGTGAAACGTCAGAGCAAGAGCAATAATTCTAGCACTAGATTTCCTCTGTAAATCTAAACTGGTAACCTGTAGAAATTTTTAAAGCGTCGGATGGATATATTTAAGTAGTGTAGTTTGCCGCCATTCCATGAGCGTACACAATTTTAAAGCTTGACATGTTGTGTATCTCTTTACTCAGAATAACATCATCGTTCACGTTATACAAAAAAATTGGGTTATATATTGTGCTTTTTTAATTTTTTTTATTTATTAAAGTGTATTTTAAAAAAAATGAAATAAAAATTGTTTGAAAAACCGTAGCGCAAATACTGTGTTTGGGGGGTTCTAAGTAATTTTCTAGCAAAAAAAAACAAAACAGATTTTTACATATATGAGAGAAGTGTCAGAATTGACCCGGTTGGCAAGTGGCTACGGAAAGTAAGGCTAGGGAGGAAATGATACTGGATGTCCTGTAGCCAGGAAATTAGCTGGGTAATATTTGACTTGACACAGCTTCTATAGCACACTGTTATGCCCTGTACACACGGTCGGACTTTGTTCGGACATTCCGACAACAAAATCCTAGGATTTTTTCCGACGGATGTTGGCTCAAACTTGTCTTGCATACACACGGTCACACAAAGTTGTCGGAAAATCCGATCGTTCTGAACGCGGTGACGTAAAACACGCACGTCGGGACTATAAACGGGGCAGTGGCCAATAGCTTTCATCTCTTTATTTATTCTGAGCATGCGTGGCACTTTGTCCGTTGGATTTGTGTACACACGATCGGAATTTCCGACAACGGATTTTGTTGTCGGAAAATTTTATATCCTGCTCTCAAACTTTGTGTATCGGAAAATCCAATGGAAAATGTCCGATGGAGCCTACACACGGTCGGAATTTCCGACAACACGCTCCGATCGGACATTTTCAATCGGAAAATCCGACCGTGTGTACGGGGCATAAGAAGTTCACAGTGTGCAGAGAAAGAGAAAGTGATTTCAATATAGAAAAGGAGCCTGTAAAACAGTGTAAGGCTGAAGCTAAGGCTGGAGTTTAGCTTTAATTTACAGCAATTGATTTGCAGTAATGGTTTGTAAAATGTCACATCTGTGTCCCATTGCGGAGATCTCCATTCACTTCCTGTCCCATAGCCAGTCAGGAAGTTAGAGGAAATCCCTGCAAATTAAGGGAATTCCTTGGGGCCCCCCAGGTCACCAGAACTAGTGTCCTCATTGGAAGATTTCACCTCTACTTTTCTTGGGACGACACAAAATTTGGAATTTTCTTTTACATTTACTTTCAATGATAATGGAAAATAGGACAAATAGAGAGGGTGAATCTCCTTCACAGGGGCACAGACAGCAAAAAACACGGCTAAGGGTTCTAATCCCTCTCCACTCTATCCAAAACTAAGAAAAAAGTTTTGCCTTTAGTTATACTTTAAGTTATGTATTTAATGTTAACCAGAATTTAGCCATTTTGCGTAGAACACAGAAAAATAATTTGAGGACTTATAGATTTATCATATATTTACCACTAACAATGTTCAGTTATGTGCGCCGTTTATGTAATGCATTTCTACGTATATATAGAGAGAGAGGATCGCTATTCTTTAAATATTAACTAACTATATTGCTGCTTTTATTTACCTTTTTATATAGCTTTTGAGTCATAAGACTGTAGAGGAAGACGTTATTAGATGACATTATTATATACATTATTATATACAGTTATAATAGTATGTTATGTCGATTCTGCAATATAGCGTTTGTATTTTTGCACCTATGTGGACATTTGTTTGCTCAGAGTCCACAGTACAACATTATGAAACAACTCTTGATCTAGGGATTATGTGGATTTCCACTAAGCTCTTTTTTTAACCATTTCAAAGCATCAACAGCATGGCCGTCCTCTATTGGTCTGTTCCATGCGGCCCTCGTTCTGTAACAGTTAATGGAAATAAGTGTCATACAGCAAAGTACTCTGAGTAAATAAGCAGTTTATGTAGCAGAATAGGATAGTTTCCTTTCCAGTCAAGACTGGAAACATGGTGAGAGCGGTTTCCTCTTTCCCGCTACCTTCCTGATTACTTATCACAACAATAACAGCAGCAGAATTGTCTGGTTCCAAAAATTGCAGTACAGACAATTGCAAATTAAAATATACTTATCACGTCTACACAGTGGAAGCAGCTTTTTTGTGGATTCAAGAAATCTTCCCTATGCACTAAGGACATCTGTGTAGGGTAAGGTATAGCACGTCTCACACTGTCATAGGTGTGCGCAGACTATTGCATTAGGATGTGCACCCCAAAATTCAAATGCACGTGTGTGCTTATATATACATATACATCTATACACACACACACATATATACAGTGGGGACGGAAAGTATTCAGACCCCCTTAAATGTTTCACTCTTTGTTATATTGCAGCCATTTGCTAAAATCATTTAAGTTCATTTTTTTTCCTCATTAATGTACACACAGCACCCCATATTGACAGAAAAACACAGAATTGTTGACATTTTTGCAGATTTATTAAAAAAGAAAAACTGAAATATCACATGGTCCTAAGTATTCAGACCCTTTGCTCAGTATTTAGTAGAAGCACCCTTTTGATCTAATACAGCATGAGTCTTTTTGGGAAAGATGCAACAAGTTTTTCACACCTGGATTTGGGGATCCTCTGCCATTCCTCCTTGCAGATCCTCTCCAGTTCTGTCAGGTTGGATGGTAAACGTTGGTGGACAGCCATTTTTAGGTCTCTCCAGAGATGCTCAATTGGGTTTAAGTCAGGGCTCTGGCTGGGCCATTCAAGAGCAGTCACAGAGTTGTTGTGAAGCCACTCCTTCGTTATTTTAGCTGTGTGCTTAGGGTCATTGTCTTGTTGGAAGGTAAACCTTCGGCCCAGTCTGAGGTCCTGAGCACTCTGGAGAAGGTTTTCGTCCAGGATATCCCTGTACTTGGCCGCATTCATCTTTCCCTCGATTGCAACCAGTCGTCCTGTCCCTGCAGCTGAAAAACACCCCCACAGCATGATGCTGCCACCACCATGCTTCACTGCTGGGACTGTATTGGACAGGTGATGAGCAGTGCCTGGTTTTCTCCACCATACCGCTTAGAATTAAGGCCAAAAAGTTCTATCTTGGTCTCATCAGACCAGAGAGTCTTATTTCTCACCATCTTGGAGTTCTTCAGGTGTGTTTTAGCAAACTCCATGCAGGCTTTCATGTGTCTTGCGCTGAGGAGAGGCTTCCGTCGGGCCACTCTGCCATAAAGCCCCGACTGGTGGAAGGCTGCAGTGATGGTTGACTTTCTACAACTTTCTCCCATCTCCCGACTGCATCTCTGGAGCTCAGCCACAGTGATCTTTGGGTTCTTCTTTACCTCTCTCTCCAAGGGTCTTCTTCCACCATTGGTCAGTTTGGCCGGATGGCCAGCTCTAGAAAGGGTTCTGGTCGTCCCAAACGTCTTCCATTTAAGGATTATGGGGGCCACTGTGCTCTTAGGAACCTTAAGTGTAGCAGAAATTTTTTTGTAACCTTGGCCAGATCTGTGCCTTGCCACAATTCTGTCTCTGAGCTCTTCAGGCAGTTCCTTTGACTTCATGATTCTCATTTGCTCTGACATGCACTGTGAGCTGTAAGGTCTTATATAGGCAGGTGTGTGGCTTTCCTAATCAAGTCCAATCAGTATAATCAAACACAGCTGGACTCAAATGAAGGTGTAGAACCATCTCAAGGATGATAAGAAGAAATGGACAACACCTGAGTTAAATATATGAGTGTCACAGCAAAGGGTCTGAATACTTAGGACCATGTGATATTTCAGTTTTTCTTTTTTAATAAATCTGCAAAAATGTCAACAATTCTGTGTTTTTATGTCAATATGGGGTGCTGTGTGTACATTAACGAGGAAAAAAAATGAACTTAAATGATTTTAGCTGCAATATAACAAAGAGTGAAAAATTTAAGGGGATCTGAATACTTTCCGTCCCCACTGTACATATACATATATATGCAAAAAACATACACACACACACAGGCTGAGTTCACACTGGCATTAAGAGCAGGCGTTAAAAACGCCCCTCAAACGCCTATGCACAAGATAGAATAGACAGCACTTTGTGCTGTTCACAATAAACGTTAGCGTCGCTTCAAAATTAAAGCCTCATGTCGAGTCAGAAGGTGTTTGAAGCCTTTCAACGCCATCCATTTAAGTTTATGGTAACACTCCGCAAGCGCTCTGGCTGGCGTTTTTGGTGCAGTCGCAGCACGTTAAAATTTGATTAGAGTATTAGTTACGGTATTTCTGTCACTTTCCATTATAGAGCAGTTTTAACGCTCTACATACTAACGCTATACAAACGCTATAGGAGCGTTTGTTGAGCGTCAGAAATGTAGTCAAGTGTGAACAAGCCCAGACACACACACTCTTATACATAAATGTAAACATGTATTAAAACACAGTTTCAAAAGGGCAGTGGAGGGTGTCAGAAGGGCAGTGGACATGTCAATAATGCAGAGGTTGGTGTCAGTGGGACAGTGGATGGTGTCAGTCGATAGAGCAGTGGATGGCGTCAGTAGGGCAGAAGTTGGTGTCAGTAGGACAGTGGATGGTGTCAGTCGGTAGAGCAGTGGATGGTGTCAGTAGGGCAGAAGTTGGTGTCAGTAGGGCAGTGGATGGTGTCAGTCGGTAGAGCAGTGGATGGTGTCAGTAGGGCAGAGGTTTGTGTCAGTAGGGCAGTGGATGGTGTCAGTCGGTAGAACAGTGGATGGTGTCAGTAGGGCAGAAGTTGGTGTCAGTAGGGCAGTGGATGGTGTCAGTCAGTAGAACAGTGGACGGTATCAGTAGGGCAGTGAGCTTTGTGAATAGGGCAGAGGACGGTGTCAGAAAGGCAGTGGATGGTGTCAGTAGGACAGTGGATGGTGTCAGTAGGACAGTGGATGGTGTCAGTCGGTAGAACAGTGGATGGTGTCAGTAGGGCAGAAGTTGGTGTCAGTAGGGCAGTGGATGGTGTCAGTCAGTAGAACAGTGGATGGTATCAGTAGGGCAGTGGACTTTGTGAATAGGGCAGAGGACGGTGTCAGAAAGGCAGTGGATGGTGTCAGTAGGACAGTGTACAGTGTCAGTTGTTTTTTTTATTTTTATTATTATTATTTTTTTTTTTTACAATTGTATTTTTTTATTATTTTTTCACAATATTATTATTTTTATTATTTTTAAACCATATTATGTTACAATTGTTTTAGGAGCCACGTTGGAGGACTTTGGTGAAATATCAGGGTTCTTATCAGACCCCTGATGTCTCACTTTTGAACATAGGCACACAGAGATATTCAAATTTCTCATCAGTAGACTGTCCAATCAGCAGGGAGAGCTGCCACCCCACCTCAAACCATCTAGCAATGGTCTCTGATGAACGGTGGACTTTATCTTCATATATTCTTGAGGTCAGACTGGGGTTCTCGGTCACCCTGTACCCCTAATAGACACAGGATGACTTACACATAGGAGGGGCTGGGGGAGCTGGATAAGGAGCTTCCAGTAGTAATGTAACCTGGGTTCCACAAGCCCCGGAGCTGTGCCAGGGCAGTCTCAGGATTCAGGACTCCATCAGCATTATACAAAAGAGGTGCATGGTCACTCTATGGGGTTCATTTACTAAAATCGAAGAGTGCAAAATGTGGTGCAGCTCTGCAAAGAAACCAATCAGCTTCCAGGCTTTTTTGTCAAGGCTTAATTGAACAAGCTGAAGTTAGAAGCTGATTGGCTACAATGCACAGCTGCACCAGATTTTGTACTCTCCAGTTTCAGTAATAAATCCCTATATCTCATTGAACTTCAGGTTCAGAAGTGCTCAGCTGTAGCAGCGCCCATGAAATGATATAATAGTAACAAATGTTCAGTGTATGCTTTTATGCACATAAATCACTCCAAAACACGCACCCTGGAATGTGGGATTGTGGTCATTTTTTTTCAGTCCCGCAAAATGCTGCTAAACGACACCATGTGCAGAAACACTTTGTCTATCATAAAGCTGTGTTCAGATCTGTAAAATAAAAATTCAGTTTAAACCTAAACTTGTGCATGAGCTCTTAATGTCCTAATGTCAGTTGCCTGCTAGCTGTGATAACGTCATGCTTGCAGTTTACCAAAATTCTTGCTATAAATATTTAAAGAATTTTCTTTTTTTTTTTCTTTGTTTTTACAGCTATTGAGACACAAAGTACCAGTTCAGAAGAGCTTGTGCCCAGTCCTCCATCCCCTCCCCCTCCTCCTCGAGTTTACAAACCCTGTTTTGTGTGTCAGGACAAGTCATCTGGATATCATTATGGAGTCAGTGCATGTGAGGGCTGCAAGGTAAGTGAGCATTGTTTAAATAATCTTTGGCCCCCTATTTAAATTGTCATCTAACAGTGGGAAAAATATTTACTTGATCCCCTGCAGATTTTGTAAGTTTGCCCGCTTACAAAGAAATTAAGGGTCTGTCATTTTATTATAGGTGTATTTTAAATGATAGAGACAGAATATCAACCAAAAATCCAGAAAAACACATGATACAAACGTTACAAATTGAGTTGCAGTTCAGTGAGTAAAATAAGCATTCCCCAAGCAAAACATAACTTGGTACTTGGTGGAGAAACCATTGTTGGCAAGCACAGAGGAGAAGTAAGACATCTCTTGTAGTTGGTTACTAGTAAGGATGAGCTCAGGCGTGTTTGCAAACGGCACATGCAGAGCCCGCCAGGAAATACATGGCCCCGTCCTTTAGCCCCTCAATGCAGCAAAGTTGGCCTGTACTTTTAGCAAAGAAACAGCCCCAAAGCATAATGTTTCCACCTCCATACTTGACTGTACGGATGATGTTCTTAGGGTCATAGTTAGCATTTTTCGTCCTCCAAACGCGGCGAGTCGAGTTAATGCCAAAGAACTCAATTTTGGGCTCATCTGACCACAGCACCTTCTCCAAATCCTTCTCTGAATGATTTAGATGTTCATTGCCCAACTTTAGATGGCCTGTACATGTGCCTTCCTGAGGAGGGGGACCTTGTGGGCGGTACAGAATTTCAATATATGGTGACGTATTGTTACCAATGGTTTGTTTGGTTACTGCGGTGCCAACTGCCTTGAGATCATTCACAAGCTCCTCCAGTGTAGTTCTGCGCTGATCCCTCACTTTTCTCATGATCATCCTTACCCCAAGAGGAGAAATCTTGCATAGAGCTCCAGACCGAGGGCGATTGATAGTTATTTTTTATCAAAAGTATTTTTTTTTTTTCATAAAAGGTACATACAAAAAATCACAGTATTGCGGGCGCAGCCGCTATATTAACAGAGGAAAGGAACAACACAAAACGGGTTGCAGCTAGGTAGAGAGCTTGTCACTCGTACATCAGACAGTATGTTGGCATAGTTAAAGTATAGGCAGTATGCCTAGCTTTAGATTTACTCCTTATTGGGGCATGTCAAACAAAACATAAACATCCAAGAAAGAACTCAAATTAGCTGGTTTTAGCAGTTATGTTTGCCTCAACTCATTTGTGGATATGTTATTGAATGTCTTTATACAGGTGTCCTGAGTGTATATATATATATATATATATGTTTGTTTGTATTCTTTATTAGGGTTGTATCACCGGTGATAAAGGGGAGTGGTGGCAGTGGTTACCGTAGGTTTTGAGGGGGTAGGTGATTTCCTTAGTAGTCATTATAAGGAGTGGGGAGGAAGGGAAGATAAAAGGCCCAGGATGCAAGATTATATGCCTGTTGGCTTATTTTGTGAGAGATTAAGCCATAAATTTGGAATATTCATCAGTAGTGATAAAATGTTGCCAGCAGGACCATTTTTCTGAATTTGGAAGGGGTATCATTCGCTTGATGGAGGAGTTCTTCCATAACAGAGGTTTTTTGTATGTATCTGACCCACTCTGTTATGGTTGGAGGGTCTGAGGAGCGCCATTTGGCAGGTATGTGATTGATAGTTATTTTGTATTTCTTCAATTTGAGAATAATTGCTCCAACAGTTGTCTCCTCACCAAGCTTCTTACTGATGGTCTTGTAGCCCATTCCAGCCTTGTGTAAGTCTTGTCCCTGATGTCCTTTGACAGCTTTTTGGTCTTGCTCATGATGATGAGGTTTGAATGGAAGAAGTCTGTGGACAGGTGTCTTTTTTACATGTAACGAGTCCTCGTTAGGAGCACCTTCTTAAATTGACAGGCCTAATCTGTGTACCACATACTGTAGCCAGTCTGTGGGAGCCAGAATTATTGCTGGTTGGTTGGGAATCACATACTTATTTTACTCACTGAACTGCAACTCAATTTATAACATTTGTATCATTTGTTTTTTCTGGATGTTTGGTTGATATTCTGTATCTATCATTTAAAATACACCTATGATAACAATTATAGACCCTTCATTTCTTTGTAAGTGGGAAAACGTACAAAATCTGCAGGGGATCAAATAATTATTTTTGCCACTGTACACAACTAGCCATACCTTAGTTACCCATCCTCTAAGCTTTATCATCATATTCTGTGATTTTCTAGTACTGAACTCTTATGATGATATACATATTTTCCACACCAGTTATGCTTTTGCATATTTATTCAAATTAGACACCATCATGGTGTGCCTCAATTATAATAAGTTATGATGTCCAGTCTACGCCTCTGTATGAAGCAATTAGAGAAAAGTTGGACTCCTTTCAAAAGGGTAATAAAAGACCTTTGCAATAGAGCTTCTTAACCTTGGATTTGATTTGTGCTTGTTGTGGCAGTAATATGTTGCACCCCTTGTAACCCACAATGGCCAAATATCACAGCAGAGTGCTGTTAACTCATAAAGGTAAAATGCTAATAGTTATAGTTTCTGATCTTTGCTCTGATACATTTTTAAAAACTAATGAAAAGCATCATATTCTAAGAATTTAAAGCAAGAATATGATGTTTCTTTGGCGTTTGCTGCCAGATGGGTCATACATGGTGACCTATGAGTTGTTTCTTATCCATTTTGTAATTAGTAAGTGGAAGACTGTGGTGGGGTTTTAATCCCTTATTGGCAATTGTAAACCTGCAAAATCAGGAAAATCAGGAAAAATTGGGTTTATGCAAGAATCTGAACATTCAGTCTTGCCCAATTTCAAATGTACAGACTTATTCATTAAAGATGTACGGTATATTCACCACTTTATTAATTTAAAGCCCAACTCCAGGAAAATGGAAAAATCCACCCTTGCAGTGAAGCCCTCCTACATTGCAATGGTTAATGGCTCTTTGAGGGTTATTTACGAAAGGCAAATCCACTTTGCACTACAAGTGCAAACTACAAGTGCAGAGTGCACTTGAAAGTGCACTTGGAAGTGCAGTCGCTGTAAATCTGAGGAGGACATGCAAGGAAAATAAAAAACAGCATTTTAGCTTGCACATGATTGGATAATAAAATCAGCAATGACAATGACAGAACAAATGATTTTGGTGCAATTAGTATAGTATTTGTATGAAAAAAAAAAATCATGTGAACAAGACCACGCATGCTATGAAACGATCGCTTCCGAAGTTGTATTTTGAATTTTTGTAACCTTAGTAACCTATTGGTTTTCGATATGAGGCTTGCATGCAAAAAAAACAAAAAAAAAAGAACAATCATTCGTCCGATATTCTCATCGTGTGTACGAGGTTTTATCTTTAAGAGTCAACCCCAGATAAATTAGGTAATGCTAAATAAAATGGTAAATATACATCTCTCATACTTCAGCACTATAATAATTAAAGACTAAATGTTGAAATTCTTGTGTAAACCTAATCATGACGTTATTTTGAATTATTTCTGAAATACAGATAAATACTTTCCTACAATTGAATGAATGAGTTTTTAGTTTTGCTGAAAAAAATAACCCTGGCTAGCCGTGTTTGGTGGCAGGATTCTGTTGACTTAGGCCTGATTCACACCTATGCAGGTTGCAGTTTTGCATATTGCAGGTGCATTTTGCGTTTTTTAATACACGCTTTTGATCCATTGAAGCCTATGGGACCAAAAACCAGAAAAAAAGTCCCTGGCCCTTTTCATAAAATGCACAGATGTGAACTACATCTATAGGAAACTATGTTAAATGGACTGTAGTGCGTTTCTGCAAAACTGAAAACGCACTAAAAAAATGCATAGGTGTGAATCAGGCCTCACAGATGATCCAGCAGTAGCATTTGTCATCAGTTTGTGTCTTTATCTTGGCCTACTGTTACAGGTACCCATACACATTGGTGGTTTATGGTGGTTTAGGCCTTAGCTGTTATCAGAGGTCAATGCAGTCCTTCTTCTAATGTTAAAAGTCAGCATGTATTTACCCAGATATGATGGAAATAATTGAAAAAACAGTTGTACTGGGACTATAATGTGTTTTATGTACACTACAGGGTGGGTTCCATATTGTTCACAGTTTGCCATCACTGCCTGTTGGCAGATTGAGTTGTCATAGAACGGGATCTAGAGGTATCGGCCAGCTTGATTTACCCACCTATAGCTTAATGATCTGAAATAATATGCTTCTTCAAGGATACTTTATCAGGTGATATATTCTTAGTTACAGGAACTCGGTTCCTAAAAATAAAGAAGGAATTAAAGATGTGCCTGTAAAGAAAACAATAAATACTTACCCCCCACACTGCCTGCACTGCCGGGCACCACTTTAATGATAGACAATTGGAAAGTGAAGTCTCTTGGATCTCTCCGTCTTTAATCCACACTTTATTTTAGTGATAGAGTTCGCTTTAACCTTGTAATATAATGTATCACAAAGTATATGGTTATTTTGTGTTCTGTACAACTCAACATGTGGTAGTGGCTTTATATTCACTGCAAATCGTTCAAGCTTTACTTCTTCATGTATTAAAACAGATCTGGAATTAAAAAAAAAAAATTGTTAAAGCGGACCTTCATCACTTTTTCAACTTTCCATCTAGTAAATCTTCTGCCCTTGTTGTTTTAACTTTCAATAGTAAGACATTTTTTTCTGCCAGTGAATACCTTATACAGCCCACTTCCTGATTCTTGTCTGGTCATTAACCTAGGCTTATAACATCATGCACAACTCTCTCTCTAACTCTCGTGAGAGTTTGTCCAGGAAGGGGGGGGGGGGGTGAGTCATAAGAGGGCCAATGAGAGCTGCAGAGCTGGAGGTGTGTCTCTGTGTGTCTGTGTAAATCCAGGAAGTGAACAGGCAGCAGCTTCAGCTGCCCACAGTTAAAATGGTTGCAGCCAGACTCAGTGGAGGAAGACTTCTGCAGCATATTTGGCAAGTACAGAATCACAGTGTATATAAAACAATATACAAAGTGGTTGGAGGGAAGCTTCAGAATGGCAAAGATGTTTTTATTACAAATTATGTGAGCAGACTGCAGTTTCTGTTTAATTTGTATCCATATCACTGGTTTATTATAACATATTAAGGCCCCATGCACACTAGCATTTTTTATAAGCTCAAAAAACACTAGAAAAAAAATGCTGGATAAAAAATGCTGATAATAGCTTTTTTTGTGCCAGCTTGTATTCGCGTTTTAGTAGCTTTGAGGCTCCATGCACACTAATGTTTTTCATAAGCTCAAAAAAACTAGAAAAAAAATGCTGGATGGCAAATGAAAATGTTAAGCCAGCCATAGGCTGTTCAAATCTCAGCAGATTCAGCAGGAACTGGCTGAGATTTAAACTATGTATGGGCAGGCTGAATTTGAGTTGATCAATCAACTTGGGTACAACCAGCCTGCCGGATTTTACATGCCATTATCGCTAGCGGTTGTTATAGCCACTAGCAATAATCACTGTGTTCCCCCAGCAGGGATGGCTCCCCCCCCCCCCCCACACCGGGAGAACACAATGGCACCACGGGAGGGATTCCCCTGTCAACACTGTGTAGATGGGGGAATCGATCAAGTTTCTTTCCTGCAACCCAATGTTGCAGTAAAGTTCACTCCATCTATGGCCAGTTTAGTTCTCTGACAGTCACTTTAACTCACTGACCAGGAACAAGTATAGCGATAACAAATTCTGACACATTTCTGATACACATTTACAGCTTGCTTGTTCCCAGTCTTTTACTCAAAAGTACTGAACTTCAACACAAGCAACCACTAGCGCTGGTCACTGGCATTTTCAGGAGTGTAGCAATGGCAGCTTCCATGCTTCACCCATGACAGGTGTACTTTGATCCATCCTCCTTCACAAATTATGCAAACTATTTATTATCCCAGACAGATTTGAATATCATTGTTGGTAAGAAGGGTAGTTTAACATCAAAAGCAGGTGCGTTCCAGGATCATGAGATTATAGGCAAAAGGGATAGGGGGTGGACTGGTACAGTATACTAGATTGAGAAATAATAATGTTTAGCAGGTAGAGTATATTGTATATACTTCCTGTATGCTGTTCAAGGTTTCATTTTCCATTTCCGGTAGAATTGCATGATTAAACAGGATTGCAGGTGTTATAATATGATTTGTTTATGGACATGTTTGACTAATAAGAAAACAGTGTGCTCAGTGTCCATGCTCTGAAGAAACTCGAGTCACGAGTGAAACGCGTCAGCATGACTCCATCACGTTCCCTGTAGTGAGGGCTCAGACCCACCCACCAGCTGACAACTCCCCTGTGCATTCCCTGGGAGATCTGAAAAAGGTATCGGAGTGTTTGAGCCGTAAGCAGGCTCTATAAAAGCAGGACAGTAAACGACACTGGACACATATGGGAGATCTGGATGGATAAACGTAGGTACTTTTTTTAGCCAGAAACGGGTGGAACGCCAGCTTCGCACTGATGTTGTGGATTTGGTGGAGATCGGGAGAGCGGTGAGCTGTATCGTTTTTTACTTCCTGACTGGGAGGAGTATATACGTACACATACTCACCTGGCCCCTAGAGATCCATTAGCTTGTCCCCATCTGTTGCTGATAGCCTGAACAGCCAGTATATATATATATATATATATATATATATATATATATATACATATACATATACACACATACAGCATTTTTACAGCATTTTTGGGGTGCTAGCGGTAAAATTACTGCAACACTGCGGGCATTTTAACAGTGTTTTTTCAAGCGTTATTGAAGCATGGGCATCAAAGAACAACCCCACCTCCCTACATCACAATTTCAGTCATGTTGTGGAAGATGCTCTCTTTTCTGCTTGTATGTTTACCTTTTTGTGAGATCATGTGACTTTTCTACAGCTCAGGGCAGATTATAGGTGCTATTCAGGCGTTTTTACAGCGCTTTCAATTCATTTTCAACGCCCAAAAGCTGCTCCAATGCCCCGCCAGCGCAACGCCTCAGTGTGAAAGGTTCCATTGAGATGCATGGGGAGCGTTTTATGAGCGTTTTAATAGCGCTATTTTTAGCACTAAAACGCAGCGAAAACGCCTCAGTGTGAAAGGGGTCTTATGCTCTGTCCATCTTTTGACCTGCATTACCAGGAATCATGTTTCACTCCAATACTAGATTAGTGAACTGTCTATTATTAATTTTTATCTGATATCACCGGGGTCAAATGCATGAACCACTGCCCAATGTCTTTATCTAATTAAAGTGGAGTTCCACCCACTTTTACAACTCTTTAGCATCCCTCACTAAACTGTGCACTGTAAACAAATTGGATTTTTTTTTTTCCTCAGCACCTACTGTATATCTGCTGTATTCATTTTTCACTTCCTCCTCCCTGGCCCTGGCCCTGGCCCATCGCATCATTTCCTGTTTGCAATGCCTTCTGGGAAGGGGTGGCAACTTCCTCTGACACTGCCGCTATGGAAACCTGACCTGAAACCTATTACACTGCTTGTGCTGCACTGAGCATGTGGGAGATCTGCAATGATGAGATCCAGGAAGAAATACAGTCTGGCTTCAGATGTCCACACTTAAGATGGCCACGGCCTTCTGCAAGTTTATAAAATAACAAACTACTGCTATAAACTAACAAAACAGACCTTAGTTTACAGACTAACTTTACTAGAATACATTAAGCTTGTGTATTACAGGGGTATTTTTATTTAAAAAGTATAATTTCGGCCGGAACACCACTTTAACCACTTGAGGTCCGGGCCATAGCCGAATGACGGCCACAGCGCGGACCTAAATTTTCGGGAGGCCGTCATGGGACGTCCTCCCCTATGCACGCGCATCGCGTGCGCCCGCTGTGATTACCGAGTCACGGAGACTCGGATGATCACAGATCAGAGTAAGGGGCCGATCCCGGCCCCTTACCCTGTGATCAGCTGTCAGCCAATGACAGTTGATCACATGATGTAAACCAAAGCTCAGTAATTGTTTTTTTCTCCTCACGCTGACAGCGTGAGGAGAAAAAAAAGCAGATCACCGGCTTATGTTAAAGGGACATCCATCCCAAAGAGGAAGGAGGCACATATGCCTCATCTGTACCTGCCAGTGCCACCTGCCATTGCCACCTGCCAGTGCCCAGCAGTGCCACCTATCAATGCCCACAAGTGCCACCTATCAATGCCCACCAGTGGTGCCAATCAGTGCCACCTAGCAGTGCTGCCATCAGTGCAAGCAATCAGTGCCCATCACTGCCACCCATCAGTGCCCATCACTGCCACTCAGTGCCGCCTCATCAGCATACATCAATGAAGGAGAAAAATTACCTGTTTGCAAAATTTTATAACAAAACTTTAAAAAAAATATAATTTTTTTTTTTTTTAAATTCGGACTTTCAAATTTTTTTAACAAAAACTAAAAACTGCAGAGGTGATCAAATACCACCAAAAGAAAGCTCTATTTGTGGGGAAAAAATGATAAAAATTGTATTTGAGTACAGTGCTGTATGACTGCACAATTGTCATTCAAAGTGCGACAGCTCTAAAAGTTGAAAATTGGTCTGGACAGGAGGGGGGTTTAAGTGCCCTGTAAGCAAGTGGTTAAGTTATGGACAGGACCAATTTTCCATGTGTGGCATTTATGAAATACTAAGCCACTTCTCATTATATCAACATAGGGATCCTAATACATGAATTAACAATTAATGATATTGGTGAGGGGTGTGTGTCTGATTGTGGTGGCCATCTGTGTCACAAGGTGGAGGTATGTCATATATATTTATAAGTCATTAGTGTTAAGTGGATTTTTGGAATAAAGACTTTATATTTTGATACTTTTGCCTGTTCCTTTTTGAAGAATTACTTTGGGGAATTCTTCTCCCCTTTATTCTGTATGCCTGCCCTAATTCAGATGACCACACCTCAGATTTAGGAAGATCTTTTCTGAGATGACGGCATGTGATGGCTTTTTGAGGAATTCTCATCACGACTTTTCCTCTCTATTCTAACTTAAAATCATAGGTGTAGCCGTTGTGTCTTTTTTTAATTCTCCCCCCTGTTTGTTGTTGGATTGTGCTCGGTGTTGTTAACGATTCCAGCAGCTGATTACTGCAGTCTGAAATAAAATTGTATTGTAGCATATAAACATTATATCATTTGACACCACAGTAAATGACTGAAATCTAATATGCATTCCTTTTGCATGATGCCCTGAAATTCTGCATAGTTTAGGAGGTCTTTACACAGTATAATAGGCAGCCATAAGTCTCCTATGCTCTGTCTCTTAACCTCCGAGTAACATGCATCTCCCACATATTGGCACAACACAGCCACAAAATGAGCAGCACCCATTATCACAGAGAAGTTGTAGCAGGACTCCACAGTCTCTGTGTCTCTGACACTTAGCATCCTGTATAGCAAGGTCTGCAGAAAGAGGACCCAGTGATGTCTAGTGCTGCCCACACAAAGGAGATATTGTTCCTGGGTGAAGAGAAACTGGTGCTTTGGCAAATGCTGCTGTCTGTTCAAGGCTTGTCTCTTGTTCTGAGTATTGAAAAGGCGACATTCCATAGCTGGCAATGCTCTCAGCTCGAAATCTGCGAGCCTCAACAACTTGTTGATTTATTTGATTACAAGATAAAAATTTAGAGAAATAAAATCAATTTTTTTACTAAAACAATGTCTAAAGCCTAGTACACACGATGAGAATACTGGGGCGAATGATCGTCCGTTTTTTTGGGGGGTTTTTTTTGCATACTAGTTTCATATCGAACTAAGGTTACGAAAAATGCTCGTAAGACAGAATACAACTTCGGAAGCAATGTATTGTATTGTAATGTATTATTTTGCTTCCAAGCATGCGTGGTCTTGGTCACACAATTTTTTTCCTACAAACACCATAACCAGCTTTTCATACTTCATAGGAACAGGACCTTACAATTTTTGTGTGCTATTGGGTTAAGATCTTACCCGGGATGTCCCAGATCTGGTAATTCGGGGTCTCTGATACACCTACTATGGTGCTGCCTTAAGCTCCAGAGTTATTGGGTGGAGGTTGTGGGCCTACCTAATGGGCTTCTATATATTAACCTTTTAGTGTATCCACTTTTATGCTTACTTGGCTATGTTGACCACTTCACGCTTGAGCCACCAGTATGGATCACTGTTGTGCCTGTGCTGTTCATGGCCCATAGGCAAATTGCCCTTAAGTGGACTTCCTTGCACCCTCAGACCCTTTCCAACTGAATATTAGCTCTCATTAGGCGTATTTCTTATGAGATACAGACTTTTTTTCTCAGGAACTCTTCAAAGAGGTTTGGAGCAATTTGGTCACCTTGGTTAGATATGATGAGTTCTGAATCGAGTTAGTTTTTAACCGCTTCAGCCCCGGACCATTTGGCTGGCCAAAGACCAGAGCACCTTTTGCAGTTCGGCACTGCATTGCTTTAACTGACAATTGCACGGTCATGCGATATGGCTCCTAAACAAGATTGGCGTCCTTTTTTCCCCACCAATAGAGCTTTCTTTTGGTGGTATTTGACCACCTCTGTGGTTTTTATTTTTTGAGCTATAAACAGAAAAAAGCGACAATTTTGAAAAAAATGCACTATTTTTTACTTTTTGCTATAATAAATAGCCCCAAAAAATATATAAAAAAACATTTTTTTTCCTCAGTTTCGGCCGATACGTATTCTTCTACATATTTTTGATAAAAAAACTCGCAATAAGCGTATATTGATTTGTTTGCAAAAAAGTTATAGCGTCTACAAAATAGGGGATAGTTTTATGGCATTTTTATTAATAATTTTTTTTTTACTAGTAATGCCGGCCATCAGCGATTTTTATCATGACTGCGACATTATGGCAGACATGTCGGACAATTTTGACACATTTTTGGGACCAGTGGCATTAATACAGCGATCGGTGCGATTAAAAATGCATTGATTACTGTAAAAATGTCACTGGCAGAGAAGGGGTTAACACTAGGGGGCAGTGAAGGGGTTGATGTGTGTCCTAGGGAATGTTCTAACTGAAGGGGGATGTGGACTGTGCAGGGAAACTAACAAAACGCCTGTTCATACTCTGTATGAACAGAGGATCTGTCAGTTCTCCCCTCAGAGAACCGGAAACTGTGTGTTTATACACACAGATCCCGGTTTTCCGTGTGCCCCGAGCGATTGAGGGAGCCCGTCGGTGATCGAGACCACCGGCCACTCGCATCGGCACGGAGGGGGGGGGAGCCCCCTAGTGGCCACAGGGTGAAGCGACGTTACATAACGTCGTTTCGCCCAGCTTTGTCATTCTGCCGCAGTATTGCGGCGGCTGGTCGGCATGTGGTTAATTCCTTGCTGCTATACATATCTCTAAAAAAGGGCACATATCCAGAGTCAGAGTATTGCAAGTTTATACTATGTCATTCACTCTGCTTTTCATTGCTGGCGGTTAGGTATGCTCTTTGTGCTTTCAGTTGGGTTTGTGTTTTTTTTTTATTCTCTTTTTTTTTTATTAGTCTATTGTACTTTGTTTTTTTGGTGTATTGGTTTATGGTTCCTAAGCTTTTGTAACAACAAGCAAAATTAAAAAAAAAAAATCTGGTTTAAAAAAAATAAATACTATACTAATTACACGAAAATCGTTCATTCTGTTATCGTCGGAGAAAAACTTTCACGCTTGCCCCTTCGGATATTTTCACATGAACTGTCGTGAAAGGCTCTTGAAAGCTGTGTACTAACAAAGAGATGATCAGACAATCGCTCCTAATGCCTTTTTATTTTCGTCCGATATTCTCATCGTGTGTACGAGTCTTAATTCCTTTTGGTCCAGACAACGTACTAACCATGAACACAGATTGAATCCTCCCCCATCTTGTTTCTGGAAGTTGCTGTAGCTGTTGTGGAATGGTATATCCATGGCATCGTATTGCTGCAGCTTACAGTAAAAAAAAGTCACGCCAAATGCCTCTTACATGATATTGTTTACATTCACTTGTGATTTTATCCAGTATGCAATTTTTCTATAAAAGTGTTTACTAGTTTAATGCGGAACTAAACCCATTGATTTAACAGTTTCAAAAAACAGTTACTTTCCACCATGTACCGGGCATGTAAATGTCCCATTGGCTGTGCTCTCAACCAAACTGTCAAGCCATCAAATGGCTGGTGTCATAACTGATCACATGTGTAGCATCATGGCAGAGGCTAAGATGGCAGCTTCCTTGGCTGAAAATGATAGAAGGGTTTAGTTTCGCTTTCATAACTGGCTGCTAATTTTTAAAAGTGAAAAAAAGAGAAGTGAAATCAACATTTATTTTGCCTTTCATTCTTATTTTGGCCACAGGAGTACATATATTAACCACTTCAGCCCCGGAAGAATAGACCAGAGCACTTTTTGCGATTCGGCACTGCATCGCTTTAACTGACAATTGCGCGGTCGTGCGACGTGGCTCCCAAACAAAATTGACGTCCTTTTTTCCCCACAAATAGAGCTTTCTTTTGGTGGTATTTGATCACCCCTGCGCTTTTTATTTTTTGCGCTATAAACAAAAAAAGAGCGACAATTTTAAAAAAAAACGCATTATTTTTTACTTTTTGCTATAATAAATATCCCCCAAAAATGTATAAAAAAACTATTTTTTTCCTCAGTTTAGGCCGATACATATTGTTCTACATATTTTTGGTAAAAAAAAATCGCAATAAGCGTTTATTGATCGGTTTGCGCAAAAGTTATAGCGTTTACAAAATAGGGGATAGTTTTATGGCATTTTTATTAATATTTTTTTTTTTTTAAAAGGCGGCGGTCAGCGATTTTTATTGTGACTGCGACATTATGGCGGACACATCGGACATTTTTTACACATTTTTTGGGACCTTTGTCATTTATACAGCAATCAGTGCTATACAAATGCACTGATTCCTGTGTAAATGACACTGGCAGTGAAGGGGTTAACCGCTAGGTGGCAGTGTTGGGGTTAAGTGTGTCCTAGGGGCGTGTTTCTAACTGTGAGGGGCATGGCTGTGTGTAACAAGTCACTGAGGTACGTGATTCTGCCTGTACGAGCCCTTCTGCCGCAGTATATCTGCGTGAGGCGGTCGGCAAGCGGTTAATGTTTTCCTTTGATCTTATGTCAGTTGATAGTGGGCTTTTGCTGACAACAGTATTTTCGGGATTTTCAGGATCCACCCCACATGACTGATTGACAGCTGGCTCTGCCTCTTTGTGTGTGGCTGAGAGCCAGAGCCAGCAGCACCCACCCGTTTCTCGGTCTAATGGTCCAGTCAGCTCCCTGCAGAGGCGCCACAGGAAGCAGGAGATCAGGACCTATCCTATTGGTGATCTGTCAGCTATGGAACAGCTGCAGCAGAGAGATGATTGTGGGGTTGATTTATTAAAGGCAAATAGACTATGCACTCTGCAACTTGCAGTTGCTCCAGCACTTAAATAAATAAACAGTAAATAAGCAGAAGCTCTGCTGTCTTCCATCATCCAATCATGTGCAAGCAAAAATTCAGGGTTTTTTTTCTTTTTTTTTTCCATTTTCCTTGCACGTGATTGGGTATTCTTTGCAAAGTGAAGCTTTATCTCATTTACTAAGCTCTGGAGCAACTGCACTTGCAGAGGACAACTGCACTTTTTAAAGTGGAGAGTATATTTTCCTTTAGTAAATCAACCCCTATGTGTGTTATTATTATTATTATTATACAGAATTTATATAGCGCCAACAGTTTGTGCAGCACTTTACAACATCGGGGAAGACAGTACAATTACAATACAATTCACTACAGGAGGGATTAGAGGGCCTTGCTCGTTAGAGCTTACAATCTAGAAGGGAGGGTCAAGTGGGACAAAGGGTAGTAGCTGTGGGGGGATGATCAGATGGACAAAATGAAAATACAGTTGTTAGGTGTGGGTAGGATAGGCTTCTCTGTAGAGGAGGGTTTTCAGAGATCGTCTAAAAGCTAATAGAGTAGAAGATAGACGGACAGATTGGGGTAAGGAGTTCCATAGGCTTGGAGAGGCTCTGAAAAAGTCCTGGAGATGAGCATGGGAGGAGGTGATGAGATGAGCACGGGAGGAGGTGATGAGTGAGTTAGAGAGCAGGAGGTCTTCAGAAGAACGAAGAGAACGATTATGTTGGTATTTTGAGACTAGGTCAGATATGTAGCTGGGGGCAAAGTTGTGGATTGTTTTGTAGGTAGTTGTTAGTATTTTGAATTCAATTTGTTGGGTGAGCGGAAGCCAGTGGAGAGATTGACAGAGAGGAGTAGCAGAGACAGAGCGGTTGGTAAGGTGGATGAGTCTGGCAGCAGCATTCATGATGGACTGAAGGGTGGATAGAGTATGCAGAGGTAGGCCAATGAAGAGGGAGTTGCAGTAAAGTGTTTATTTTTTATGACACCAAACTTCTCTGTTAATTTTCTTTAATATTAAAATGGCATATAGAGTTGTTGCTCAGTGTATATGTAGGAAACAGAGACCTTTATCTTGCTCTGCATGAAAACAGCGCCCACATCTGATGTGGAGGTCTGTCATTGTAGATAATTTTATTACAGCCCCTTTATAGGAAAACTGTAATAGTTTGCGTCCATTAATTTCTGTTTAAAAAAATGTAAGCACTTTTATCTTTGTTTATTACTATATATAAGTACAATCTTTGTGTTACTCATGTAACTAGGTATTATCCACACCCTTCATGTGACAGCAATTGGGGCTGGTGAATGGCAGCCTAGAGACTGGGGGAAGGCGGGTGGAGTATCTCGTTCTTTCATACCTGGAAGTACCGGGATTCTCGTAGGATTAGTGCAGCTGACAATTGTAGAAAATAAGTTAGAGCAGTGTAGGGTGTTTGTTATTCTCTGGGGATGGGCTTGTCTTAAACACAAGTTCATTTTTTAGAGACACTGTGATAAGTATAAAAGGGAAAGAGAAGATCTGTTAAGTATAATCTATCTACCGTATGTAGGGGATTCCACGGTAAGGCAAAAGGAAATTGAAATAATTAAAATGCTCATCCCCATGAAGATACGACGTTTTTATACATATATATATATATATATATATATATATATATATATACACACATACACGTGCACACACATGCACATATACACACACTATCTCACAAAAGTGAGTACACCCTTCACATTTTTGTAAAATTTTTTTATATCTTTTCATGTGACAACACTGAAGAAATGACACTTTGCTACAATGTAAAATAGTGAGGCACTGGGGAGTTGCAGTTCATTGAGGAATCCATGAATGCCAACATGTACTGTGACATACTGAAGCAGAGCATGATCCCCTCCCTTCAGAGACTGGGCCGCAGGGCAGTATTTCAACATGATAGCAACCCCAAATACACCTCCAAGACAACCACTGCCTTGCTAAAGAAGCAGAGGGTAAAGGTGATGGACTGGCCAAGCCTGTCTCCAGACCTAAACCCTATTGAGCATCTGTGGGGCATCCTCAAACGGAAGGTGGAGGAGTGCAAGGTCTCTAACATCATATAAATATGTATTTGAATATATCATTCAGTTCATACCAGTTCATTAGTTTTCAGTTGTATGGAGAAAGGCTCCAAACAGCATTCATATATCTCTAATCAAAAGCAGGCTGAGTCTATTAATTATATGAAAAAGTAAATTCCAAGCAGTAGCAGAAAGAATAAGTGTAGTGCATTAATATTGGAATAATATTTGCAGTTCAAGCAACCCTTTGGCTGTACATGTCTGAGTCACATGTGAGAGAAAATAAGTACACTCCAACAATTATTGATTATACGAGAGAAAATATATTCCAAACTCCATTCATCTGTCTCCAATCACATGTGATGCAAATTGAATGCTATTGATTAATATACTTCAAGCAATTGCAAGTAGATATACTGTCGAAGCAGTCTGTTGATGAGGATTGTATTTGCAAAAAAAGCCAATGTAAAGAAAAATCCTCGGGGTATACACTTGACATGGATCCCGTCACTCATTTCAGTCAAGGCCAGGATTCAGGCTCACTCCAACACCCACTGGAGTTTCATTAAAAAATACCTGTGTATATAGTTCATATAGATGAAGATGGGTTTGATTTTATTACATGGACATCTGATGCAATATGTAACATAAGACATTGTGCAATAGCTATGATTAAGCACTGAATTAGCATGAAATGCGTTAGCCCTCGTTGTGAAGATAATTAATGAAGATTTCTAATAAAGGTGATTTCTTTGGATGTGTGGCCAACCAGAATTTGTCTTTTATATGAAGACTGCAGAGGACAGCCCCCCCCCCCAAAAAAGACACAGAAGATGATTAAGTTGGAAATAGGGCAAGGCCACAGCTTTATTGAACTTTTCAAAAGTACAACTTTCCAAATGTACCAAACAATGCCAGTCACAGTATACCATGAGCACCCATAAATATGAACTCACATAGTCTAAGAGGCCTGTCCTTACCATCAGTGCCAGACAGGCATTAGACTAACCCCAGAATTTAACTTGAGGGCATAGCCCATAAAGCAACATCAATTGCTGGCAAGGTCAAAACCGCCACACGCAAGGCAGTGGTACACTGATGAGCTATCCACCGCAGCCAGCACCTGCTCGACACCAAATTGTAGGCTGAGGTGAACATATTTAGGCCAATCATTTAAATTAACTCCATCAGGTTTAATAAATACTGTTATCTCACTCAAGACCCCAGCGGCAGACAACAATGCCACCTATCCTGTGGACAAATTTGAAAACCTAGGCATTCACCTTGTGGCGAAACAAGAACAGAGTATGTGACCGGCCAAAACCAGAAAAGGGGGAACAATGTTGGACCACACAATAGATAGGTAAAACTGGCATGACACGGAGCAATACCATGCCTAATAGAGGAAGTGGAAGCTACCGGCCGATAATGCCCTACATTGTTACCCCATACATGAATAATAAGAATGAAGGGGACTAAAACAAATTGCCTCAGGTAATACCAGCAGCCAGTGTAGGCCATGAAAACTGCGACAATGAATTCTGCCAACTGCAAAGGAAAATTCTCCCCACAGTATCAAAATTTGGCATGGCAAGAGGCCCAAAAAACGAAGGAGTCAACGATGATCCAAAGTAATTCTGAGGTGATACATGAAATCAGAACAAAAAGGTGAGGACGAACATATAGCAAAAATTTGAATGTTTCCCATCTACCTAAAAGCCATCTCTGTCATCCAAAAAAAACCCACCCCATGGGAAGCAATGGCTGCGCCAATGGGAAAAGAGTACATGGGAAAAATCATGAGAAGGCAAGACCAGCTGGGAAAAGGAAAAGGCGCAAGACCTTAAAAAATTCTAATTCGTTGAAGTTGGAAGAACAAGCGAGTGATAAAAACAAAGGATTCTGTGATCAGCACATCCTCTGAGTACCATAATCTGGGAGTTTGTCCTCAGCAGTAAGTTCACTAACCCTAAAGGTGCCAAAGAATGCCCAAGAAAAGGCAACTCGAAAAAAGAGAGCCCTAAATGCAAAAACAGACAGAGGGCAATGGTTTCCAAACATTTTTCTTCAAAATCCTCTGAACAAGAAAACTTTGGAGATGTCCTCTCAGCTGAATAGTCTGAACCAAACAATACAGCAGAGGGAGCGATACCCACTGTCGAACCAGCCACAACTATATCCTGCAGTAGAGGAGGTAAGAGAAAAGATCCAGGTGCCCAACCCCCAGGGGTAAAGGTAGATATCATCGACAGGTGCCGATAGGTTGCCTGGGGGGTCTGGGGGGGAGGCACAGAGGGGGAGCAACAGGAGTCAGAAACGAGACTACACAAAAAAAGGAAGGACAAGCAAGCCCCACAGCAATTAGCTACATCTGAAATCACACAGTCAACTGAAGACATCCAAGCACCAGAAAAACACAACAGGGAGAACAAAGGTGGAGAGCATGCAGAGAGGCAGTTAACCACTTGACCATAATAGGTAAGGGCTCTAACAGCATAATGTTATACAACAAATAGTTGGGCCAATGAGGCTGGCCAAGGTTCAGCAGACCAGTCATCCTGGAATAAAATGCCAAAGCTACAGGAGCTGAATGCAGACCTGTAAAAAACTCCAGCTGTGTGTTCGACAATTCCTCCATTCATCAAAGAAGGACCATTAGAGGAGTGCAAGAAGGACAACCGCGCTTCCAAGTCATCAAGCATAGGAACTGATAATTGGTACGTAATGACGTGTATCTGATGTACATATCATAGATGCCCACAGAAGGCACTGCCCATCAGAAGTATGTGGAATGTGAAAACAAGATGGCCCAAAAAGGTTGAAGTTGCTACAGCCATAGCTTCCTAGAGTCCCTTGGGAATTTAACCAAGGAAAGAAGCTAACCCCAGGAAGTCGGCAGACCATCCCCACAATGTCAATCTCAATGCCCAAAAGGACAGAAGATGGGCAGGACCTTCCATGTTGTTGGGATGGAACAGTCGCAGTGTACAGGAAAGAAGCGAAAGGCGGATTCAATATCAGCCTTCACCAGGAGGGTAGAAGCACCAGAGAACTTAACAAAGAAAGTGCTCTATCAAAAGTGGAGTATTGGTCCCAAGGATTCTCCTGATCAATACCACCATTAACTGACAATATATATATATATATACACATATACATACACACACACACATATACATATATACACATATTATTTATTTATTTATTTTATTTTATGTTTTTGGTTACCACACCAAGAAAGGAAACCCGAAGGAGTGTTAGGGTGGATGAAAGGGATCCAAAACCCCCCATTAAATCCTGACTGTAAGATCCAGGCCTCCCTACTGAGAGGGTACTGGTCTAGCCAGTGCAACATCCTTGAGACTTTCACTGGCATCCTTCGTCTTAGGAGGGTTGAACTTGGAACCTAGTTTGGTAGGTGGTGTATTCCTCATTCAGAAAGTCGACTGCTGGGTGGGCACCACCACCAAGGGAAAAGTCGTGCGTACACAGTGGCTCTCATTACACAGTCAGCAGTTGCCTATTTGTATACCACTGATGATCTGTGCATGTGACTGAAAAGAAGTTGGCCTGTGCTGGCACATGAGTAATAACCATATGCAGAGTAAAAGTCAGCGCTAGAGTGAATAAAGTTGGCAGCTACCAACGCAGGTCATTATACATATACCACAGACTTATGCCCCGTACACACGGTCGGATTTTCCGACGGGAAATGTTTGATGAGAGCTTGTTGTCGGAAATTCCGACCGTGTGTAGGCTCCATGGGACATTTTCCATCTGAATTTCCGTCACACAAAATTTGAGAGCTGGTTCCCAAATTTTCCAACAACATAATCCGTTGTCATAAATTCCGATCATGTGTACACAGTTCCGACGCACAAAGTTCCACGCATGCTCGGAATCAAGCAGAAGAGCCGCACTGGCTATTGAACTTAATTTTTCTCGGCTCGTTGTATGTGTTGTACGTCACTGCGTTCTTGACATTCAGAATTTCCGACAAGATTTGTGTGACCGTGTGTATGCAAGACAAGTTTGAGCCAACACCCAATGGAAAAAATCCATGGATTTTGATGTCGGAATGTCCAATCGTGTGTACACGGCATAACATTTTGACAGTAAAAACTTAGTTATTTTCAGGCAGCCATTTTTAGGCAAAAATGCATAGGCACAGAAACCCTGCAGCCAGTTCCCAACAATACAAGGAAGCTGCTTAGATTTTCACCCTCAGTATTAACATAAATATCATTCTATATGTCAACTGTCTATGTATCAAAAAGCACCAGCACATCAGTGAACTCACAGTGCCATTTTTAAAATGTATTTATTCAATCCCCTGTACTAAGTGGAAATCGGCGGGGGAAAACGATTTTAGAGGGCCACCCAGGTGAGAACCAGACCCTGGGGATGGAGTGGGAGCACAGCTGGCGTGACAGCCAATAAAGTAAACATAAGATTTGATTGGACCGCTGCAAAAATTCATCGGTGGCCCTACAACAGCTACACTTGACTTATCTCAGACCACTCCATAATTATACTTACCCAAAGGAGGTAGAGTAGGAGGACTGATGATGGCTTGTAGAAAGAGCTGCAAGGAGAGTCTGGAGTCCAGGATTTGACCCTGTGTGTCAGAGGTTGTGCCGGGACATGAGGGGTTAATAAGAAGGAGCCTCCTGCCTCAAATGACACAGAAGCCCTGTCAGAGAATCTGAGGCATGTCACTTGGGGAGGCTATTATACTGAATTCATGTCACTGAGGAGGAGAGCTGGCTGGCATGCAGGCTGAGGCAGGAATGCAAAGTGTTAATAGGTGCCTCCTGCAGTATGAAAACCTGATCTCTCACACATGCAGTGAGAGGTGCTGAGTGATATACTGGAGGGGATGAGAGCTGACAGGATACATCAGTTCCTGCTCTGTAGGGCACAGGGATCTCAGTCTCTCTGACAGAATCCAGAGAGTGAGATACGGCACGTGTCCAAGGTCTGAGGTCCAATTACATGTGATGGTAGTGCTCTGGGAATCCTAGGATAGGGAAGACGATGTCCATTAATATAGGCAGATGCTGTATTAAAAGTATTCACAGGTTGTGGGCAGAGGAGTGAGTGGTGAAAGTAGGAGAGGAGCCAGTGCCATCACCGCAAGTAGCTGTGGTGAAGGGCCGCATCCCATGAAGGAATGAGCATAGGGAAAGGCCGCTGGGTGTGGGTAGCAACAGGGGTCCATGAATTATAGGAGAGGTCAGGGCCATGTAAATTAACCTGTAGAGCTGAGGGCAGAGTGGGGATTGTAGGAATGGAGCCAGCAAATTCATTACCAGTGGCTCCAGTACTAATCCAATGTTTGACTGAAGTACTTGGGACCCTTCTGGGGCTGGGGATCAGTCAGTATGGTGGATCAGAGCACCTGTGAGATTTTTGTAGTGAGGGGCCTGGGAACAGAGGAGAGATACTCACCTAACAACTCTTGTGACAGCTGAATCTCCTTAGAGCAGTTTGATGTGCCTCACCATAGCCTTTTCCTAGAGTTCAGGCTCCACCCAATCACCTCGGGTCTTGTAGCCAATCCTAAGGGAGATACTTAACTTCCCTTTTAGGTTCACACCCACAGTGATGCCATGCTTCCAGCAGTCAAGGCTCCCTTTCCCTAAGGCCCCATTCACACTTGAGCATAGCGTTTTCAGGCAGAAAGTCACACGATTTTGGCGCGTTTTTGTACAGGTCAAAGGGTCACCAATGTAAAAAGCAAAAAAATGCCTGTAATCTGTCTAAAAGAAAGTTCTAGAACTAGTTTGAGCTTCAGGCGTTTTGGAGCTTCAAGCGTTTTGGAGTGGAGATGTGAACCATCTCCATAGAGAATTATTGATTTTTTTCCCCTCCAGCGTTTTGTAGCTTCAGGCTTGAAGCTACAAAACGCTCAGGTGTAAATGGGGCCTAAAGGCGGTTCAAGGGGCCTTCATTAGTGTGGTAGTGGAAGTGGAACTCCTGGAGCGGTGTGATTGCTCTCTCTGATAATTATGGGATACCTTATGGTAAATATTTTTTGACGACTGCTATCCCAAAAGGCTGATGTCTTTTCTTTGTAGTTATGTACATGACAGTGTCCAGATTCTGTTCACATTTGAAAGTAGAAAATTCACAATCTACCAACATATCATGAACATTAGTGGTATACTTTGTAGTGAAATTAGGGCAACTAACGAATTTTCAGTTCTATTATCTAGCATTAAAATGTGCAAACACATGTACAATAGGAAGCCCAGTTTTTGTTCCTCCCCTATTTTTGGGGGTTGACATAACATTTCAAGTCAATTTTTGTTTAAGGCTTTAATTTTTCTTATTCAAATGACTAAGTGATTTCCTGCAGTCACTGATCAAGGAAAATTTTCCTACATGTCACTTCGACAAACTATCAATTTATCGGGTGGGGACTGTCACACATGATTGAAATTCACCTGGTCCCTTTTGAAGTGTATGGCCAGCTTAAAGCGGTATTAAACCCAAAACCAAAAATGTAATATATTGCAGCTTAGCAATTATTAGATGTGGTGGTTGCATCAGTTTTCTTTTCTTTGGCTTTTTCCCCCTCTTTTTTTCACCTGGTGATCTGGCCAGTAATGCCTCCTGTATTAGTGAGACACAACTCTGGATAAATGAGAACAGGAGGCAAAGTGGACAGCAGCATTGTCAGTCTGTGTTAAATGGTTTGTCTCATCCATGTAACCTAATGCATTATGCTGGAGAGCTTATGCTTTTGAAAAACAACAGACCTACTGGCTGGATCACCAGGTGAAAACAAAAGTAAAAAAAGCTTAAACTAAACTGATGCAGCTATCACATCTAAGAATTGGTAAGCTGCAATATAATAAATGTTTTCTTTTGGGTTTAATACCACTTTGAGTTTATAGTGGATGTAAACCCGATTCATGAAATTTGACCTAGGCACATATATCTGCAGTGTTTTCTTATCTCTCTTAAAGCCCTAAGTCCCATGGCTTTCTCCTGCTCCATCCTTCTGTTATCAGCATGATAACTTCTGTCAAGTTCTCTGTCAACTGTGACAAAACCAGGCTGAATTTTGTGTCAGGGTGGGTGTTATAAATAGATTAGCAAAGAGCTGGTCTATTCACAGCACAGTTTTGCAAATCTCTGCCTATGTGGAGAGGGGGTGTGTGCCTTTCCTTCAATCAGCTGTCTCACAGTGTATGGCAAGAATCCACTCCCAGAGGTGAATCAAGAAGAAAAAACTCTTAACAGGACGTACACTTTCTAAACAGTATATTAAGCTGAAGACATTTATATGTAAAACTTATGTAGGAGGATTTGTTTAACCACTTAATGACCGCTGGACACCGATATACGTCCGCACAATGGCAGCGGTGGGAAAATGGGTGTACCTGTGCGTCCCCTTTAATTGGCGGGGCTAGTGGGCGCCCGCCACTTACAGCATGACCGTGCCCGCGGGACCCACAGACTCGATGTTCGCCGGTGTTCCAACGATCGTGTCACGGAGTCTCAGAACGGGGAGATGCCCGGCGACATGTAAACAAGGCATTTCCCCGTTCTCTCTAGTGACATGACAGGGATCTACTGCTCCCTGTCATCGGGAACAGTGATCGCTGTCATGTCAGTGGTAGCCTATTCCCCTCACAGTTAGAATCACTCCCTAGGACTGACTTAACCTCTTGATCGCCCCTTTGTGTTTAACCCCTTCCCTGCTAGTGTCATTTACACAGTAATCAGTGCATTTTTACAGCGCTGATCACTGTATAAATGACAAATGGTCCCAAAATAGTGTCAAAAATGTCCGATGTGTCCGTCATAATGTCGCAGTCACAATAAAAATCACAGGACGCCGCCATAACTAATAAAAAAAAATCAATAATAAAAATGCCGTAAAACTAACCCCTATTTTTTAGATGCTATAACTTTTGCGCAAACCAATCAATATACGCTTATTGCATTTTTTTTTTACTAAAAATATATAGAATACATATCGGCCTAAACTGAGAAAAAAATTGTGTTTTTTTTATATATTTTTGGGGGATATTTATTATAGCAAAAAGTAAATAATATTGCTTTTTTTTCAAAATTGTTGCTCTTTTTGTTTATAGCGCAAAAAATAAAAACCGCAGAGGTGATCAAATACCACCAAAAGAAAGCTCTATTTGTGGGAAAAAAAGGACATCAATTTTGTTTGGGTGTAAACGTCGCACGGCCGCGCAATTGTCAGTTAAAGCGACGCAGTGCCGAATTGCAAAAAGTGCTCTGGTCAGGAAACGGGCAAAATCTTCCGGGGCTGAAGTGGTTTATCTCTATGTATCATTTGAGGCTGTTCACTGGGTGTATGTGAGGGTTTACATCCACTTTAAGTTTTATTTCTCAGATCCTCTATTTCTTTAATTTCCTTAGTTACTGACTCTAAAAGTCTTCATGTATTTATTAATAATGCAAATGAATCCCCACGCTGTGAGGTATCCAAGGAATTAATCTTTCTAAAAGTGTACAAACTGTGAAAAATCTAAATAGTAAAATCCTATGAAAAAATACAACCACTAAAAAAAAAACTAAAATTATCAAAAAATTGTGATTAAAATTAATAATCACATCTCACTGCTGCCGCCATCATAAATCAAGAAATTCAAAACATCAAAGTGCAACGCGTCCACTTCACAGTAGCGTGAATTGTTATATACTTGTGTTCAAAATAACGTAAATAATCCCTTATAAATAAGTCCACCATAAATAATGTAAGAGATAGTGATCCAATCATCCCCAAAAAATGAACGATTCTTCATTCCTAGATTGTAAGCTCTAGCGAGCAGGGCCCTCTGATTCCTCTTGTACCAAATTGTAATGTAACTGTAATGTCTGCCTTAATTCTGTTAAGCGCTGCGCAAACTGTTGGCGCCATATAAAGTCTGTATAATAATATAATAATAATCAACACACTGCCTCTCATGTTCAAGTGATCCCTCTCCCCTACAGAAAGGCAGTCACCAGAGCGCCATGCCTTCCACTCTCATGATTGGCATAGCTCGCTTGTGTGATTAAATACCAGCTGTCAGATCTTTAAGCATCATCATGTTTCTCCATCAGACTCATAATTGGTCATTCACATTTGAGAAAAAAATACAAGAGATCTATTTTTTTTAAAAAGTGGAAAACCATTCGCAATTTCAAAATCAACTGTGCGCTTATAAATGAAATCAACTTGAAATGGCGTTAGGCATCATCCAGCACAGTGATAGACTGCACAGTCTCACCCACTTCTCAGAAGGGGGTTTGCGGCACTTCCGGTTCCGACGTCACTTCTGGTCGCCATGTAGCCACCCCCCACTATGATCACTATCTCTTACACTATTTATGGTGGACTTATTTATAAAGGGATTATTTACGTTATTTTGAACACAAGTATATCACAGCGCTACTGTGAAGTGGACTCTTTGCACTTTGATGTATTTATTATTACTTAATACTTAGGAGGGAAAAAATTTAGATTTCTTTCTCTGTATAGTAGGTGGGGGAATGTCTAATGATTTCAAGGATATCCATGTCTCTCCCTGTAATCCCTCCCAGATATCAACATGTGGGAGATTCTTTTGTAAAAATAACATTGTCTCTGAAATATTTTATCCTACCTCACTACTCACAGATGTTCTTGTTATAAAAAGGGACGCAGATCTTTGTAAATTTCACATTTATCAACCTCATTAGTCGGCAAAAATGAAAGCCTTTATTGAAGAGGGAAATATAATCACTTGTTGATTCAATTCCTTCTAAATTATTTGCTTCTCCTGGAAAATGTAAAAAAAAAAAAGAAAATCTATTTAGCAAGGTTACCATAATCCTTGCATAATGAAAAATGTGCTCTCTTTAATTATTCTTATGGAAAAACACTAAATTGCATGGTGATCCTACCATTTACAGCAGGGGTCTCAAACCGGCGGCCTTCAAGCTGTTGCGAAACTACAAGTCCTATCATGCCTCTGCCTGTGGGAGTCCTGCTTGTAACTATCAGCCTTGCAATGCCTCATGGGACTTGTAGTTTCGCAACAGCTGGAGGGCCGCCAGTTTGAGACCCCTGATTTACAGGCTTCTTGATCTAGTTCCACTTTTGGAACAACACTTTATAGTCACAATACACATGGCTTCTCCTACAGTTTTGTTGGGACCCAGAAGCTGCTGTACCTTATTATCTATGCAAAAGTGCTGTTTGCCTTTAGATGCTTCCTCCATTGCTCATTCCCTTGAATCATCAGGCTGAGCTTTAGCTCTGTTCAATCTTGAGGGCCATCTAGAGGGTGCTATTGGAAGTCTCCACTCTCTGCTCACTAAGAAGAGGAGCCAGATAGAGGGTTAGTGGCCATAAAGAAACATTGGGGAAAAAGTATTTTTTGTGAGCTTATTCAGCATCAAGATCAAAGCTTTTCTAAACAAAGCTGTAGGTGTCGTTTGGATGTTGTATATAGGTTGACTTTCCATCTACTTTAATAACAACTTTCTTCTGGCTGTTGCCATTACACAGCCGGATAGCGCCCTTACTAGGAACTTGCATTTATGTTGGTGTGCGCACAGAAAGCTGCTGAGTCTGCTCAAAAGGGGAAGCATCAGCTAATGGCACCAGATGCGAAGGGACTGAAGCCATGTGATTGCTGTAATGACCAATCAAAGCAGCCACCAAAGTAAATATAGTACTGGTTTCATTCCAAGTGCTGCAGACCACTAATGATGGGGGGGGGGGGGGCTTTTGCATTGTCACTGATCACTATATCGGGGAGGTTAAAGTAACACTCACTGCCAATAATTGTAGGATTTTTTTTTTATGGGGGGGGGGGGGCAGAGAGGTTAAAGTGTTTTGGGTTTATTCATTACATCTAGCTTTTGTACACAATGCGACTTACGTGCAATGCACCTTCAACCTTTCAACTTCTTCCACTGATGACTTGGCACTTGGCTTGAGTGGCAACTTTTAAAGGTTAAGCGCACTTCATTTTATTTTTCTACCTACCTCAATGCCACCATTTTTCTTTAATTTCCAAAAGATTGGGGCAAAAAATGATGTCACCTTTGGGTGTCCATTTTCCAAAAAGGGGTCATTTTGAGGGGCTGTTTATACGGTCCTGGCATTTATATTTGATATGTTGTATACTGTACTATTGTGTAATCTCATTTCTTCTGCTGTGGACGCACGGGCCAGATTTATTTAAGGCTCTCTTAAAAAGCACCAACATAAAATCTGTTACCATGTGTTCTATTTAGCACTAACATCTCTGTGTGACACACTGCAGGTTTGTGCTTCTAAAGCTGCTTTTCGGATGGCCCCAAATACACGTGAGGCCAGTTATCTTGCTCTCTACTCCCAATGTGACTCTTTGTGTGGTGACGGCAGAGAATTCTTTCACCCCAAGTTTTTACCCATACTGTCTGGTCTTCTGAAAGAGCAGAATACATTTTTGAGAAACACTTTAAGTGGAATTGCCTGCCTCACACCGCTCATAAAATGGTTTGGTTATGTGTACCAGTCTGCACTGTATATCCAAATATCGGGTGATAATACATTCAGACTTTATATACTGGTTCTGTACATGTTTTTTGTGTGGCCACCATTATTTTTCAGCACTGCCTCAACCCTCTTGGGCATGGAGTTCACCAGAGCTTCACAGGTTGTCACCGGAGTCCTCTTCCACTCCTCCAGAACGACATCATGGAGCTGGTGGATGTTAGAGACCTTGCACTACTCCACCTTACATTTGAGGATGCCCCACAGATGTTCAGTAGGGTTTAGATCTGGATACATGCTTGGCCAGTCCATCACCTTTACCCTCAGCTTCTTTAGCAAGGAAGTGGTCAACTTGGAGGTGTGTTTGGGGTCGTTATGTTGGAATACTGCCCTGCGACCCAGTCTCTGAAGAGAGGGGATCATGCTCTGCTTCAGTATGGCACAGTACATGTTGGCATTCATGGGTCCCTCAATGAACTGTAGCGCCCCAGTGCCGGCAGCACTCATGCTGCCCCAGACCATGACTCTTCCACCACCATCCTTGACTGTAGGCAAGACACACTTGTCTTTGTACTCCTCACCTGGTTGCTGCCACACATGCTTGACACTATCTGAACCAAATAAGTTTATCTTGGTTCCAGTAATCCATGTCCTTAGTCTGCTTGTCTTCAGAAAACTGTTTGTGGGCTTTCTTGTGCATCATCTTTAGAAGAGGCCTACCTTCTGGGACAACAACCATGCAGACCAATTTGATGCAGTGTGCGGCATATGGTCTGAGCACTGACAGGCTGACCCCCCACCCCTTCAACCTCTGCAGCAATGCTGGCGGCACTCATACGTCTATTTCCCGAAAACAATCTCTGCATATGACGCTGAGCACAGGCACACAACTTCTTTGGTCGACCATGGCGAGGCCTGTTCTGATTGGAACCTGTCCTGTTAAACCGCAGTATAGTCTTGGCCGCTGTGCTGCAGCTCAGGTTCAGGGTCTTGGCAATCTCCTTATAGCCTAGGCCAGTGATAGCGAACCTTGGCACCCTAGATATTTTGGAACTACATTTCCCATGATGCTCATGCACTCATGAAGAAGGTAGCTGCTGTGGATGCGCAGACTTTGGATGCCTCCAACACACCTAGAAATGTTCGACATAACGAAATAGCGGTAGCATCTCTACATCTGAAAGGTAAAATTGCACAAAGGAAGGAGCATTTGTAATTGACCATTGTGTCGAATAACCTGATGTTCAGTGACAAGAAAGCAAAAATTGTTGATAGTGTCTCTTTAAATACTATAACATATAATGTCATCAAAGAGTATACAGAGAAAATACTGTACAAAATGCTGTATCTGCCCTTTATCGCATTGTTGTTCTCACACATTTTGTTTAACTCGTCTCCAGTTATGTTAATGTCTAAGAATAGAATCTGTAATGTCAGTAATAATGGGATTTTTTCATGACCCAATTACATCCATTGATGCAATGAAAATGCAACCAAAATACAAAATACTGAGAACAGATCAGCGTCATGAGTGGGTACTCATTTTTAATTGGAAAATCTGGAGAAACTTTTATTACAAAAATAATAGTTTGCTGCTCTTGAGTTCAGCAAATATAATATTATTATGTTTAAACAGAGTGTTTTTTATTTCAAAATAAATTTAATACATGTTATTCATTGGTTGTTTTCACATTTATACTTGCTAAAGGTACTGGATGCAGAAATGACAGATCAGGGAGAGGTTTGACAATAATGGAGCCCATTTGTCAACACTATGGATCTTACGAAGAGTTGACAAATATTTAGAGGTAAAATCAGAGGACAAGAATGGAAGCAAAAGATAATCACATTAACATCCATGTAGGATTTCCATTTTTGTCGTAGTTTTCTGTGCTGGGTAGTGGAGGCATTCAGTTTAGTCTTAAGCTGGCCATAGATGGAGTGATTTCGTTTCCTGCAACCCCAGGAGCTGTTGTGTTCTCCTGGCTGGGGGAGCCATCTCCACTAAGAAAACACAGTGATTACTGCTAATAATAGCTGCTAGCAACAATCGCATGTAGAATACGACAGGCTGGTTGTACCCAAGTTGATTGATGGATCCTGCCCATACATGGTCCGAATCTCGGCTGGTCCCTGCTGAGCTGGCCAAGATTCAAACCGTCTATGGCCGGCTTTAGTTGGAAGCAGTTTGGTGGATACGTTTCCTCCCGCACGCTAAAGACATGTTGGTAGGTTAATTGACTTCTGTCTAAATAGGCCCTAGTATGTGTATGTATGAATGTGAGTTAGGGACCTTAGACCTTAGACCCTGTAAACTCCCTGAGGGCAGGGACTAATGTGAATGTACAATATATATCTGTATGTAAATTGACGGCGCCATTTAAGTACTTGTAAAAAATAAATAAAACCTTTTATGATGATGGTGGAGGGGTAGGACAGTTGAAAGTGGTATAGTATTTAACCGGTTAAAAGTGCTCATTAGGTGCATATTGTGCAGTTTACCCACTTGAAACAAGAAAAACCGAGGGGCGATAGGAGGGCCTTGGCCTATAATTACATTGACCAATATTTCATGCTGTGTTTGGTAGTCCAGGTGGTCACAGACGCTGGATGCTGGGGGATCTATAATCTCTGGAGGGGATCTATTTTCTTGTTGGGGTCTATTGTTGCTGGCTGGGGGGGAATCTTATGTTGCTGGTGGGGGGGCGTCAATTGTTGATGGAAGGGATCTACTGTTGAGGGAGAGGTCTATTGTTGCTGGCTGCTGAAGGGTCTTAATGCTGCTGGCTGATGGGAGATCTGCTGTTGTTGCTGGGGTGGTATTTTGTTGAGGGGAGGTCCATTGTTGCTGGGGGGGGGGGGTTGTTGTTGTGTGAGGGATCTATTTTTGCTGTAGTAGGGTCAGTTGTTGCTGGGGGAGTCTTATGTTGCCAAGGTTGGTTCTATCAAATTCTATACAAATTACTTAGTAGCACAAAATGATACTTGGTTCTGTATTCTCTAACAGAGGAGGCACTGGGAGGTGGGTAGTGCGTGGAGCCAAGAAACAGTGCTTAGAGGTGGGTAGGGGGCAGAGACGAAGGATGATTTAGAAGGGGGAGTTCCTGCACCTATTCTCTGAGAAAAAAAAGCCCTGGTCATAGATATACTGTATAATCATGCAGGTACATAAATATACCCATGTCCACAATAATTAAATGTCTATTATTTCTGGTTTAAGGAAAGCAGCCCGATTTTCAATTCATCAACATAAATGGGAAATAAAACCAAACCCTTTGGAGAAACTTCTGAACTTCTGTTAACTGGCATTGGGCTTCGAGGTGTGATTTACCAAGGTTTTACAGCATTTATGTTCAGTCATCACAAAAAACAGTGAACACATTAACATTTCCCAAGAAACAGTTTCAAAGCCTTGCCTTAGGTGCTCATCTGCCTTTTACCCCCACCGGTCTAACTCTAGAGGGCAGTAAGTGGCTATAGTCAATGAGCTATAATTTAATAGCCTTAGCTTTTTCCAGAGGTCAGACTACAGGACTGCATAGATCTTAATGCCCCCATTCCTTCCCCCCTATTATCCAAAGGTTTTACGTGTGGTACCAGGGGTCTCTTTACTAAACTACGGTATGTCTTTATTCCGGTGCCTTGATTTCAGCTTTAAAGGATAATTTTCTATCAAAGCACAGCACTGATTACCAAAAGGGTCAAGAGTTCAGCTAAAGCTGGAGCAGGAGAACAAATAAGGTTGGTGCCATAGAAGATATTTTAGCTTTTACTTGATTCATCTGGTACAAATTTTCCTTGACAGGGTTGAAATGAAACCTACAAATTTCACATATGATGCTAACCACTGTTTATCAAGTGCCGGAATGATATTAGCTTAGTATATATATTTTATTCGCTTTCTGGTTTGGGTGGCACCTATTTTATCTTGCTGAGCGCAAGAAGCGAAATGAAAACAGTTTTATTTTCCTTATACGTAAACAGATATTTATATATTGCTTGCTCAAAATACTATAGATGTCCAGAACCATCAAACCTTCAGGTAAGGGCTGCTTAGAATGAGCAGAGAATGATACTAGTATGACTTACTGTAATGCAGAGACATTCATAATATCAGCTTAATGACATTGTTGGACATAACTAAGTGCTTCATCGTGGGAAAACTGAAAGATGAATACCATGCCAATCAATATATTTAGTTTTAAAATGTATTTAAATACATTCCAGGTGCAACAAGATTAAAGGTATGCAAAGGTATACCTGTTAAAAAAGGTGTGCAAAATAGTAAAATTTTTCTCTAAAATTCAGCCTGGGACTGAGAAACCTGTCCCATGCCAGATTGCTGTAGGGAAAAATAGTTGCTTTTTGTGGAGAAGTAGTGATCTCTTTGCAGAATTCCGTAACACCCTCTGCTGAGCTCTCCAATCAGTGGAGTGACACCAAAATGTTGGATTTCCCATCACTTCACCACACAGACGGCAAAAAAATATGAAAGGGGTTCTATTCCTTCCATATTCTACCTTTAACCAAAATTATTAAATCTTTTAATAAAAAGTGTTGGCTATACATGCACTTTAACACTGCCATTCCTCTTGCTAGCCCTTCTAACAGTATCTGTGCGCTGCTTTTTTTTTATTTTCGTGGCACTGCTCTTCAACGATCTCCAATTTGCAGCTGTAAAAACTTGTGTAAAAATTATAAATTTTTATTGGCTGACGTTAGCCAATAAAGTAAGTTAAGAGATTCAGGAAAGGGTCAATTTATATCACTATATCCAGGTAGACTAAACACAGACTGAGAATATTTTTTTTCAGAGAGCTTAGAGATACTTTAATGAGCTGTGACATGAGAGACAGATATTCTAGCACCTGTAAAACCTACTTTAACCACTTCAATACTGGGCACTTTCACCCCCTTCCTGTCCAGGCCAATTTTCAGCTTTCAGCGCTGTCACACTTTGAATGGCAATTGCGAGGTTATGCAACACTGTACCCATATGAAATTTTTATCATTTTTTTTTACACAGATAGAGCTTGTTTTGGTGGCATTTTATCACCACTGGGTTTTCTATTCTTTGGTAAATGAACGAAAAAAAAGAAAATTTTGCGTGCAAAAAAAAGTTTTTCTAATGCCGCGTACACACGGTCGGACTTTACGGCAGACTTTGCCCGGCGGACTTTTCGACGGACTTTACGACTGACTTTCTGAATGAACGGACTTGCCTACACACAATCCACCAAAGTCCGTCGAATTCGTACGTGATGACGTACGACCGGACTAAAACAAGGAAGTTCATAGCCAGTAGCCAATAGCTGCCCTAGCGTGGCTTTTTGTCCATCGAACTAGCATACAGACGAGCGGACTTTTCGACCGGACTCGATTTCGACAGATTGATTTAAAACATGTTTCAAATCTAAGTCCGTCCAACTTTTGAGAAAACAAAGTCCGCTGGAGCCCACACACGATCGAATTGTCTGACGAAATCCAGTCCGCCGGGCAAAGTCTGCCGTAAAGTCCGCTCGTGTGTACGCGGCATAAGATTCTGTTATAAAATTTAGCAAATAAGTAATTTTTCTTCTTTTCTGGTGTGCAGTGATGAGGCTGCACTGATGGGCTGCACTGATTAGGCTGCACTGTTGGGTCCTGATGAGGAGGCACCAATGGGCACTGATAAGCTGTACTGATTGGCACTGATAGGGTTGCACTGATAATCGGGGCACTAATGATCATTGCCCTGTTTAACAGTGTAAACAATGTACTGACAGCCTTGCCGGTTATCAGCACTCCTTTCCTAACACAGACACAACATGTGAGAAAAGGACTGCCGATTACCATCAAGTCTGTTTACATGTGATCAGCTGTGATTAGACACACCTGATCACATGGTAAATGGCTGCTGTGATTGGCCTTTTACTATGATCAGCTGTGCCCAAAGGACACAACAGTCACAATGCACGACCGATGGGAGGGCGTCCATGAAATTGGATGACCACGCTGTAACCTTCTGTAGACTTCACATTTTTAGACAGTCTTTTAGGATGTGTATAAAATGTGCCTAATTTCTAATTCCTAAAGGGAGGAGGCGTAGTTCATAGCAAACAAATTTGAGGTGTCATTTTTGCAATAGATAATTGCTAACACCTGGTTGAATGCCATGGGGAAATTCAAAATTTGCTTTCTTATTGTTAACTAGAAAAAGTTAGTCATACTTTACTGGTAAAAAAAAAAAGGGAACACACATTACAATATATAAAAACTTAATCAAAGTTTATTACAAACAATTCATGAATCACAAATGGACCTACTCAGTGTCCTAAAATTTAAAAAAATCACATTAGCAGGAGGACAATATACAGTCCTCCTGCTAATGTGCTGTATATACCAACTGCTAGTTATCAACCACAATAGGGGCCTATTTAATTCAGTCAGGATTAGAACATAATCTGTGGCCTTGATGAGACAAGTCATCTTAGGTTTTAATATATTTGCGCAAAATATTTGGCATTATGACATATACTGTATAAAGTACAGCGACTGTATACAAATGCTCGAGTAAAAGGAAAACATGGCTGATATTTTCTACCAATTAAAATTGATGGTGAAAACATTAAATGTGATTTATTGATACACTGTATGCTCCAAATACATTTGCTGCAGTTTTCATAAATTGCAAATGCAAATGTTAGCAGTCATTGCTTTATTTTGACATTTTGCATTAGTCTGCTACTACTGTATATTCATATTTTATTGGAAATGGTTACTTTATTTGCAGTAGGCAGGCATTATTTTCTCTTAAATGTGTTTTGGACTTTTGAGGGACAGACTGCATTTCATCCTTTTCATTGTTAATCTTTAATTTGCATAAAATGTAAAGCATTACCCTTAGAACGCTTAGGTTGTCCTAGGGAGTGTTAAGTATTTTAACCACTTAAGCCCAGGACTATTTGGCTGCCTAAAGACCAGAGGACTTTTTACAATTTGGCACTGCGCTGCTTTAACTGGTAATTGCGCGGTCATTCAATGTTGTACCCAAACAAAATTTGCGTCCTTTTTTCCCCACAAATAGAGCTTTCTTTTGATGGTATTTGATTGCCTCTGCTAGTTTGATTTTTTGCAATATAAACAGAAAAAGACCGAAAATTTTGAAAAAAAAAAAAATATTTTCTACACTTTAGAGCTCATTTCGACAGTCAAGAACTATAGAAATGATTTTGATATAAGAAAAATCCAATGAACTCAATTTTAGTCATACATTTAGGCCAAAATGTATTCAGCCACATGTCTTTGGTAAAAAAAAATGTCAATAAGCGTATGTTTATTGGTTTGCGCAAAAGTTATAGCGTATACAAACTAGGGTACATTTTCTGGAATTTACACAGCTTTTAGTTTATGACTGCCTATCTCATTTCTTGAGGTGCTAAAATGGCAGGGCAGTACAAACCCCCCCAAATGACCCCATTTTGGAAAGTAGACACCCCAAGAAAATTGCTGAGAGGCATGTTGAGCCCATTGAATGTTTAAATTTTTTTTGTCCCAAGTGATTGAATAATGACAAAAAAAAAAAAGTTTACAAAAAGTTGTCACTAAATGATATATTGCTCACACATGCCATGGTTATATGTGGAATTGCACCCCAAAATACATTTTGCTGCTTCTCCTGAGTACGGGCATACGACATGTGTGGGACTTTTTGGGAGCCTAGCCGCGTACGGGGCCCCGAAAACCAATCACCGCCTTCAGGATTTCTAAGGGCGTAGATTTTTGATTTCACTCCTCACTACCTATCACAGTTTTGAAGGCCATAAAATGCCAAGATGGCACAAACCCCCCCAAATGACCCAATTTTGGAAAGTAGACAACCCAAGCTATTTGCTGAGAGGCATTTTGAATCCATGGAATATTTTATATTTTGCCACAAGTTGCTTTAAAATTACAACTTTTTTTTTCTTTTTTTTGCACAAAGTTGTCACTAAATGATATATTGCTCAAACATGCCATGGGCATATGTGGAATTACACCCCAAAATACATTCTGCTGCTTCTCCTGAGTATGGGGATACCACATGTGTGGGACTTTTTGGGAGCCTAGCCGCGTACAGGGCCCCGAAATCCAAGCACCGCCTTCAGGATTTCTAAGGGCGTAAATTTTTGATTTCACTCCTCACTACCTATCACAGTTTCGAAGGCCATAAAATGCCAAGATAGCACAATCCCCCCCCCCCCCCCCCGCAAATGACCCTATTTTGGAAAGTAGACACCCCAAGCTATTTACTGAGAGGCATTGTGAGTATTTTGCAGCTCTCATTTGTTTTTGAAAATGAACAAAGAAAAGAAAAAACATTTTTTTTTTTCTTTTTTCAATTTTCAAAACTTTGTGACAAAAAGGGAGATCTGCAAAATACTCACCATACCTCTCAGCAAATAGCTTGGGGTGTCTACTTTCAAAAATGGGGACATTTGGGGGGTTTTGTGCCATCTGGGAATTCCATGGCCTCCGAAACTGTGATAGGCAGTGAGGAGTGAAATCAAAAATTTACACCCCTAGAAAGCCTGAAGGCGGTGCTTGGTTTTCGGGGTCCTGTATTCGGCTAGCCTCCCAAAAAGTCTTACACATGTGGTATCCCCAAACTCAGGTGAAGCAACAGAATGTATTTTGGGGTGTAATTTCACATATGCCCATGGAATGTTTGAGCAATATATCATTTAGTGACAACTTTGTGCAAAAAAAAAAAATTGTCTTTTTCCCGCAACTTGTGTCAAAATATAAAATATTCCATGGACTCGACATGCCTATCAGCAAATAGCTTGGGGTGTCTACTTTCCAAAATTAGGTAATTTGAGGGGGGGGGGTTGAACTGTCCTGGCACTTTATGCACAACATTTAGAAGCTTATGTCACACATTACCCACTCTTCTAACCACTTGAAGACAAAGCCCTTTCTGACACTTTTTGTTTACATGAAAAAATATATTTTTTTTCAAGAAAATTACTTTGAACCCCCAAACATTATATATTTTTTTAAAGCAAATGCCCTACAGAATAAAATGGTGGGTGTTTCATTTTTTTTTCACACAGTATTTGCGCAGCGATTTTTAAAATGCATTTTTTTTGGAAAAAACACACGTTTTTTAAATTTTAATGCACTAAAACACTATATTGCCCAAATGTTTGATGAAATAAAAAAGATGATCTTAGGCCGAGTACATGGATACCAAACACGACATGGTTTAAAAGTCTTTAAACACCGTTACAGGTTACCACTTTAGATTTACAGAGGAGGTCTACTGCAAAAAATTTCTGCCCTCGAACTGACCTTCGCGGTGATACCTCACATGCATGGTGCAATTGCTGTTTACATATGACGCCAGACCGACGCTTGCGTTCACCTTTGCGCGAGAGCAGGGGGGACAGGGGTGCTTTTTTTTTTTTTTTTAATTACTTATTTTGCTTTTTTATTTTAATTTTCAACTGTTCCTTTCATTTTTTTTTATCGTTTTTATTGTTATCTCAGGGAATGTAAATATCCCCTATGATAGCAATAGGTAGTGACAGGTACTCCTTTTTTGAAAAAATTGGGGTCTATTGGACCCTAGACCTCTCCTTTGCCCTCAAAGCATCTGACCACACCATGATCGGTGTGATAAAATGCTTTCCCAATTTCCCAATGGCGTTGTTTATATCCGGCAAAATCTAAGTCATGAAATGCTCGTAGTTTCCGGTTTCTTAGGCCATAGAGATGATTGGAGCCATTCTGGTCTCTGATCAGCTCTATGGTCAGCTGGCGGAACCACCGACTGCATTCTCAGGTTCCCTGTTGGAACAGGAGAGCCAGAGAAAACCATGGAAGACGGTGAGAGGGATGGCGGACATTCCCTCCCACTGCTTGTAAAAGCAGTCTAGAGGCAAATTAGCCGCTAGGATTGCTTTTACATGAAAGCCGTCCACTGGCTGAAAAGAATGATACCAAGATGATACCTAAACCCGCAGGCATCATTCTGGTATGACCACTGGTATAACCACTGTTGGGCATATATTGTAATCTTTTTTTTCATGCAGCCTGTGGGCTGCATGAAAAAAAGAGATTGATCGGTGGGTATGTCCACCATTAGAATACCTCCCTTCATCCACCCATTTCTAATGATGGGCATACATGCACCATTTTGTTTTTAACTGTGGTGGTGAAATAACCTCCTACAGCGCTGGAATCACGACTTTATGTATCGTGGGAGCAAACGATGTTGCTGTCAAGATAAATAAATCAGCGCTGCAGCTGAATGGCGTACCTGCTAAGCAAATGATGGTTAACAATAAAACAAGGTAACATTACAGTATAACAGTAAGACATACCATACCTGCAAAGCAAATACAAAAAACATTTTTAATGCAACCTGTGCCTAAAATATATATATCCCGAAGCATGGGGGCATCCGCCCCAAAAGTTAGGAGCAAATCACTCCTCCACCCCTGCTGCCCCCATGCTTCGGCATATATGCTCTTTTTTTTAACTGTGGTGGTGAAATTACCTCCTACAGCGCTGGAGTCACTGCTTTATGTATCGTGGAAGAAAACGCTGTTGCGTGGGAGCATTCAGCTGCAGCTGAATGGCGTACCTGAAAACAAAAAAATGGTTAACAATAAAACACAATAAAACATTGCAGAAAAGAATACAGTAAAAAAAAGCAGAACAATAGAGAGAGAATAGCGAGAGAAAAAGCACAATAAAACGACAACTATTTTGTTTGTTTTTTTGTGTTTTTTTAATTTTTTACTTTTTTTTACACTTTTATTTGTAACTGTAAGGGTTCGGTTCCAGGTTTGGGTCTCTCAAAATGCGATGGCATCTTGGGAGACCCTGTGAATGTGTGTCCTAGTCTGTGCAGTGCTGTACCCTACGCTAATACTCAACTAGTGTATGGTAGCGTTCAAAACATTCACCAATGCAAAGACCAGGATTGTCAGGACAGGAGGGACAAAAATAGCGGCTGTCACGCCTATATCCACGCTTTCCACAGACACGACATCTTCTTTGGGGTGGTTTGTTGGGTAGGGGTACCAGGGAGGACATAAGGAAAATGCCTCTCATGCTTACTGCATTTGGATTGGGAAGGTGAGGTAGAGCACTGTCTAGAAACAAAAGGGCTCTAACGATCTCTTCCTGGAATTTAAGGAAGGATCCAGTCCATCCTGAAGCTCTGTATAGCACATGAGCGTTCAGCAAAGCCAATTGAAATAAATATACAGACACTTTTTTGTACCAGCGTCTGACCTTACGGGCAATTAGGTATGGCACCAACAACTGGTCGTTGAGGTCCACCCCTCCCATATTTTGGTTATATTTGTGGACACAGAGGGGTTTCTCCACAACGCTAGTCACCGTAGGAATTTGGACCGTTGTGTCTGCGTGAAGGGAGGACAGAACAAAAACATTCTTATTATTCCTCCACTTCACAGCGAGCAAATTATTACACTTGAAGCAGGCTCTCTCCCCCCGCCTAAGACAGGAATCTACAAGCCTCTGGGGTAAGCCCCGGCGATTAGGTCGCACGGTGCCACATGCGCCAATCTGATGATCAAACAAGTGTCTAAAAAGTGGCAAGCATGTGTAATAATTGTCCATATACAAATGGTACCCCTTTCTGAATAAGGGTGACACCAAGTCCCACACAATCTTGCCAGCGCTCCCTATGTAATCTGGGCAGTTCTCCGGCTCTACGTGACTATCTCTTCCCTCGTATACCTTAAAACTATATGTATAGCCTGTGGCCCTGTCACAGAGCTTATACATCTTGATCCCGTATCTGGCACGCTTGCTGGAAAGATACTGTTTGAAAGACAAGCGGCCAGAAAATGTAATCAGGGACTCATCAACACAGACAACTTGATTGGGAGTAAACAAGGCTGCAAACGTTTGTTGAAGTGGTTTAAGAGAGGCCGAATTTTGTAGAGCCGATCGCATCCAGGGTCTCCACGAGGACAACAGAGTTTATTGTCATTGAAGTGCATGAACCGCAAGATCTGCTCGTATCGTGCCCTGGCCATGGAGGCAGAGAATGGGGGCATATGGTAAATTGGGTCAGTGGACCAATATGACCGCAACTCACTCTTTTTATTTATGCCCATGTCGAGGGATAGGCCCAGAAAGGTCTTAAATTCGGAAACCATAATTTGTTTCCAATCTCTGGCAAGGGACAACTGGGGATTAGCGGCGATGAATTGACCAGCATATAAATTGCTTTGGTTCACAATAGATCCATAGAGATCTTTGGTGAAAAACAGCGAATAAAAATCAAGTGACGTAAAATCAACTGTTTCCACCTGAATTCCGGGTTGGCCAGTGAATGGGGGAAGTACGGGTGCTGCAGATGTGGTGGGTTCCCAATTAGGATTGGCGAATTCTGCAGGAAGGACACTATGGGCACGACGGGTCTGTCTTTGTCTTCTTGGTGGCAGTGGGATTCTACTTGTGCTTACCACCTCTCCAGCTTGAACTGCACTTATGGGACTCGCCACATCACCACGTGATACTGCAGTGCTGGATGTACCACCAGGGTGTACTAGGCTGCTGGTGCTTGCCAGTTCACCAGACGGATGAGTGGCACTAGTTCTTCTCTGCTCCATACGAGACCCCTGCGGTTCTTGCACCTCAACAACAGCAGAAGAAGATCGGGGTCTGGTACGCCCGACCTTGGCAGGGACCACAATTCTGTCGTCAGAGCTATCTGTCATGGAGCCGCTGTGGTCTACAGGATCGTATTCTGAACCTGAATCTGATAGATGAGTGACATCCTCCTCACTATCTATCATGCTCAGAAACGTGTAGGCCACTTCACTTGTGTACCTTCGATTTGCCATTTTGGGCTCTAAATTTACTGGTACACTAGTGAGACTCACAGGAAAAAAGGTCCTAGGCTGTCCGCAACTGTATCAAACGCTACCAAAAATACTGTTAGCGATCGCAGGGATCAGGTCTGACTCTGCGAACGCTGCAGTTATGTGTTTAGTGTTTTGTAAGTGACAGTGATCGATCGATACTGCACTTGGGTGGGCTGGGCTTGGCTGGGCGGAGGGGCAAAACGCAGGTGCTAGCAGGTATCTGGGCTGATCCCGCTAACACTGCGTTTTTGGAAACCCTAAACTGCTGGGGACGCTAGTATAGATCTGATCGGATCAGATATTGATCCGTTCAGATACTATACCACTAAGGGAGGTGTATGCTGCGTGCATGGGTGTTAGCGCTACTGGCACTAATCTGACGCTGCCTGGGGCGACGCAGACTCTGACTGACCATAAAACCTAACTTATATAACCCGCCGGGCGATCAGGGGGTTAAACCTTTATTGGGTAATAAACGGCGGGTGCCCTGACACTATAAAAAACAAACTAACTAACCAGCGTCACTCGTAACACTTATACCGTGATTACTGGTGACAGGGGGTGAAAGGGTTACCTAGGGGACGATCAGAGGTTAAAATCTTTATTAGGTAGTATATGAGGGTACCTGACTCTATAAAAAGCTGACGTGAACCTAAATAACTAACTGGCTACCTAGCGTCACACGTGACACTTTTACGGTGATCACTGGTGACAGGGGGTGCAAAGGGTTAACTAGGGGGCAATCAGGGGGTTAAAACCTTTATTAGGTAGTGTATGGGGGTACCTGACGCTATAAAAAGCTGACGGTGAACCTAAATAACTAACTGGCTACCTAGCGTCACCCATGACACTAATACGGCGATCATAAAAAAGATCGCTTAGTGAGACTGGCGAAGGGGGTGAAAGGGTTAACTGGGGGGCGATCAAGGGGTTAAACCTTTATTAGGGGGGTACCCTAGACCTAAAGGGGCCTACCACTAACTGCCCTAACATTTTTTACAGTCACAAATGACACCAAATGCAGTGATCAGTAAAAAAATGAACACTGCAATCGGTGACACTGTGATTGGGGTGCAGGGGGTGATCGGGGCGTGATTGTGTGCCTATGTGTGCTGGTGTTAATGTGCTGTTGGTGCAACTCACTTTTCTTGTCCTCTCTCCATGGCTCCCGAACGAAAAAGAAAGCGCGAGGAGAGACGACATCACTTCCCTCTGACCTGTGTTTACAGTTCACAGGCAGAGTAAGCTTCCCATTCGTCAGGAGCGATCACGAGGGGGTGACCATGAATCGGTGGCCTCAGCATGGATTGTTCCTTGAACGAAGCCGACCGCCACAGGCACTGGGGGGGGGGACACGTACAGGTACACGCCCGTGCCATTCTGTCGACGTATATCGGCAATATGCGGCGGTCGGCAAGTGGTTAATTATACCTGCATTCTTTTGACTGCTAGAAAAGTTCTAATTCCCTAATTAAAAGTCTACATCTAAAAAGAAATTAAAATAATGCTGAATTTTAAGATTTCTTTATACATAATTCAGAATGGGCTTTCTGAAGTCAAAGCTGGGTCTGAAGTCAAAGCTGAGTCTCTTGTAAAGGATTATATAGTTGCATTGAAATATTAATTGAGTATTTTGCTGTTGAAATATTCTATATGTTTTTGATTTGTTTGCTGTTAAAATGTTTTATATTTAAGGCCCTGGATATTTTTTTTTCTTTGTGTGGTACAGATATGTACCAGCAAAAGTAGTTAACGTGCAAAGAACTTGCACACAGTTTTTGTGATTAAGGGAGAAACTGTACAGAGAGAAACATGGAGACTGCCAATGCTGCCAATGCTGACCTGAAAATACTAGCTGCCTGATTGTCTCTTGCTAAAATCCTTTGAGACACTGAACTAGAATAGGCTAGTAGATAGGAAAATCTGTATTAAAGCGCAACTTCACTCAATCAACATAATCTATTTGTAATCCTTATGCTGCTAGCATTAGTAAATAGGTAGGAAGGTATATCATATTTTCTTGTTTGAAACCTTTTTTTTTTACATTTCTTCAGTTACCTCCTGGTGTCCAGGCCTAGGCAAATTATGTCATACATCCCAACAGTCTTCAGGGGGGAGGAGTTTTCTTAGCTAAGCACAATCTCCTGTCTGCATGCCTGCGCTAAGGGCAGATGGATTCCAGGAAGTAAATGCTACATGAATCATCTGCCCTTACTGAAGATGGCCACAGCCACAAATGCTAGGGGGATTTTTTTCATAGTAATTTGTCAACAGAATAAAGCATGGAGACATCAGTGGATGGGCGAGTTTGCTTTGAATATTAAAAATTAATTTGATAGTGTTTTTGGTTTGTGGTGCTTAGATACAGTGTAGTTCCGCCTTAAATCAAAGCTACCAAAAACCTGTAGTCATGATGACATTTAGGCAACTAGTATTTTAGAGGGAGAAATCAGCAATGGCCGCCTCCATATAATTTCAGGTTTACAATAATTGTATTGTCTCATCCTCTGATTCCATACCCAAAAACATGCTATGATAAATCGTAAGTTTGGCTGTATGGTATATTAACTTTTAGAAGACCACCAGATATGAAATTAAAGTGATACTAAAGTCTTGTTTTCTTTTTTTTGTTTAAAAATAACAAACATGTATACTCACCTGCTCTGTGTAGTGGTTTGCCACAGAGCAGCTCCAATCCTCCTCTTCTCGGGTCCCTCGCTGGCACTTCTGGCCCCTCCCTCCTGCCGAGTGCCCCACAGCAAGCAGCTTGCTATGGGGACACCCAAGCCGAGCCGCTGTTCTGTGTGTCCATTCAGACAAGGAGCCGTGACCTGGCCCCGCCCCTTCTCTCTCCTCATTGGCTAACTGACTAACAGCAGCTGTCTCAGCCAATGAAGGAGAGTCCTGGACAGTCGAGCCTCTTGTGCAACATCGCTGGATCGAGATGGGGCTCAGCTAACTATTAGTGGGGCTGAGGGGAGCTACTACACACCAAAGGTTTTTTATCCTAATGCATAGGATGCATTAAGATAAAAAAAAAAAACAAAAAAAAAAAACCTTCTGCCTTTACAGCCATTTTAACTACTAAATAAACAGAAGGTTGCTGGAATTTGCTACAGTTTTTAAATTACACCAGGTCTGGAAATGTTCCAGAAGCCAGGTAGCTGGACATTGGTGACCTGACCTTTGTCAGTCTTGTCCACCAATGTCCGTGACTGACTTCATAAAACTTGAAAAAGGGGCACTGTACTGTAAATGAGACTGCACTGTAAAGGGGCAATATGATGTAAAGGGGACTGCACTGTAATGTAAATGGGACTGCACTGTAAAGGGACAATATGATGTAAAGTGGACTACACTGTAATGTAAATGGGACTGCACTGTAAAGGGACAATATGATGTAAAGTGGACTGCACTGTAATGTAAATGGGACTGCGGTGTAAAGGGGCAATATGATGTAAAGTGGACTGCACTGTAATGTAAATGGGACTGCGGTGTAAAGGGGCAATATGATGTAAAGTGGACTGCACTGTAATGTAAATGGGACTGCGGTGTAAAGGGGCAATATGATGTAAAGTGGACTGCACTGTAATGTAAATGGGACTGCGGTGTAAAGGGGCAATATGATGTAAAGTGGACTGCACTGTAAAGTAAATGGGACTGCACTGTAAAGGGGCAATATAATGTAAAGGGGACTGCACTGTAATGTAAATGGGACTGCACTGTAAAGGGGCAATATGATGTAAAGTGGACTGCACTGTAATGTAAATGGGACTGCACTGTAAAGGGGCAATATGATGTAAAGTGGACTGCACTGTAAAGGATCGCTGTGATGTAAAGGGGACTGTAGTGTAATGTAAATAAATGTAAATAGGGGGCTGTGATGTGAAGGGGACTGCACTGCAAAGGGGCACTTTAATTAATACAGTGCCCCTTTACCATGCAGTTCCCTTTATATCGCAGTGCCCTTTTACATTACAGGGCCTCTAGCAATTACAGCATCCCCCCCCCCCATCGCTATCGCTTTTCTCTCTAATCACTGTGGCCCTCTTTTACTCTCTGCCTCCCCTGCACAGTCCTTCCTTCAGCAGGGCAGAGGCAGGATTCAGCCTGTGTGTTCTCTCCAGGAGCTGCAGATCTGGACAGAGGGCGGGAGCTGCTCAATTTATATTAAAAAGCAGGTGATTTCCTGATCTGGAGCCTGCACCCCTTCAGGGGCCACCTCGAGGAGGTGTTAAGGGATTTGTTTTAGCAATTTCTGAAGGCTTCTCTGTCAGTGTTGGCAGGTGTTGGAGGAAGGTTTCCTCCCGGAGGTGTGTGCCTTTTGCCCAGTTGTCAGGGAAGTGGGGTTAGTAGACATCTCCAGGCGGGGGGGTACAGAGAATCCCAGCTTGTGACTAGAAGACACTGAGCATTGCCATACCTCACCAGTGACGTCGGTCCCATCGTGGCTACAGGATGGCACTCTCCTCCTCTTACCTCGCTGAGCTTGGTTATCATTCCATGTTGCCAGCACACAGCACAGACACTTCCCCATCCTGGGCTGTTCTCACCTCGTGCTCCTCTCCATTCAGGAAATGGCTCACAGCTTCTCCCCAGCCAATGGGAACAGAGGGGTGTGGACTGTGGAAGGCAAAGTAGAAGTCCAGTACTGGGGTGTGGCTGTGGGGCCCTAGGGCAGATCGGAGCTGGATTTTGTATAGGATATGATAATATGACAGGCAGGCTGCAGGGGCCCCCTGGAGCTAGGGGCGGGGTTGCGATTGTGACTCCTGCAACCCCACCCAAATGGGTTCAGATGGATGTTCAGAGACATTTGAAATGCCAAATGCCTGTAACAGCTTGTAAATGCTGCTAAATGCGGTAACTCGTGTTTAGCAGCGTTTCGTCAACAGACGTTTCCCAATTTTTTATTTTTTATTTTTACAAACGCTACTAGACGCAAACGCGGCATGTAAACGTGGCTAAATGGACGTTTTTAGACACCGGTTTCTAGCTGTCAAGTTAAATCGTTCAGGAGAGGTTAAACAACGTCCCGTGTACATGAAGCCTTATGCCCCGTGCACACGGTCGGATTTTCCGATGGAAAATGTCCGATCGGAGCGAGTTGTCGGAAATTCCGACCGTGTGTGGGCTCCATCGGACATTTTCCATCGGATTTTCCGACACACAAAGTTGGAGAGCAGGAGATAAAATTTTCCGACAACAAAATCCGTTGTCGGAAATTCCGATCGTGTGTACACAAATCCGACGGACAAAGTGCCACGCATGCTCAGAATAAATAAAGAGATGAAAGCTATTGGCCACTGCCCCGTTTATAGTCCCGACGTACATGTTTTATGTCACCGCGTTTAGAACGATCGGATTTTCTGACAACTTTGTGCGACCGTGTGTAGACAAAACAAGTTTGAGCCAACATCCGTCGGAAAAAATCCTAGGATTTTGTTGTCGGAATGTCCGAACAAAGTCCGACCGTGTGTACGCCCTATTACTCTCACAGGTGGCTCTGAGAGATGGCCATTGGCTCCAGCTGCTGTAAGTCAAATCCTATGAGGAGGGAGCAGGGACATGGCTGAGACATTTTGTGCACTTCTATGGACACACAGAAAAAAATGACTCCGGAGCGCTTTTGCGCGGATGCCACCTCAACACATGGCACTTGGAGAAGAGACAGAGCAAAGGCCACCAGCAGGGGACCCCAGAAAAAGGAGGTAAAGGGCTGCTCTGTGCAATACCATTGCAAAGAGCAGGTAAATATAAGTCCTTTTATTTTAAGAAAAAAAAAATTACCTTTAGAATCACTTTACGTATCAAGACATGTTTTTAAAACAAGTTTCTTTATGCAAAAATTGATCAATAAAAATAAAGTATGAGGTTTGTAAGTAAAAAAATATTCTTCCAATAAGCAGAAATTATTATTAGTAATCATTTTCTAATGAGCACAAAGGGCAAAAAAAAGAGATTTTTTTTCTGCAGTGGATTATTTTATCCAATGGTTATTTTTTATAGAGAGAGAATCTTTAACATATCTTATACCAGATGTACATTTTGTTTTCTTGTGTTTGAGATATAGATTTTCCCTTCCATTGTGATTGATACAGCACCTTCCTTTTCACTTCTAGTGTTGTTCTGTTCATCCTGCAGGCTTCTAAAGCATCTATACAGTTATAATGAGAACCATGAAAGGCCCATTAGTACATTTCACAGTGTTCAGGCCCCGATGACTTACAAGGTAAGTCCATGGGGCAATGTAAAGGTTAAGCTGTGATGCTGCCAAACAGACTATCAAAGAAACTCCTTGAGGAACTATCAGTGAAAAAATCTAGTGGCAGCACTTTGATTGCTGCAACATGACCCAATTATAGTTTTGTTTAATTGTTCTGTCTTTTGCTGTCAAGAAAACGCTTGTACACATTAACAAACAAACTGGTTTCTTTTTTAACACCAATCATTTTATCTTTTATTTTTTAGGTTACCTGCACCAACATATATTATTATTCCCAGCATAGCTATCAAGATTGAACATAGTTTACTCAGTGATGGCAAAAACCCTATGGTCAGAATACTGCAGAGTCTGTTACCACTCGTAGTCACCAAGCTCAACTTACTTGAGTGTGAGATCTCTGCAGAGAGATATTATGCCGCGTACACATGGTCGGACTTTTCGGCTACAAAAGTCCGACAGCCCAACCGACAGACTTTCGACGGACTTTTGGCAGACTTGCGGCGGACTTTCTAACGAACGGACTTGCCTACATACGATCACACAAAAGTCAGACGGATCCGTACGTGATGACGTACACTGGACTAAAATAAGGAAGTTGATAGCCAGTAGCCAATAGCTGCCCTAGCGTGGGTTTTTGTCCGTCGGACTAGCATACAGACAAGCGGATTTCTGGGTCCGGCGGAGTTAGGACGTAAAGATTTGAAGCATGTTCCAAATCTAAAGTCCGTCAGATTTGCGGCTGGAAAAGTCCGCTGAAAGTCCGGGAAAGCCCACACACGATCGAATTGTCCGCCGGATTTGGTCCGTCGGCGTCCGTTGGACTTTTGTAGACAAAAAGTCCGACCGTGTGTACGCGGCATTAGAATAAAGAGCTTGGGAGATCAGTCAACCGATGTTCACCTCCAGCCGGAAACAAACCTGGAATAAAAAATATTTCATATGGATATTTTTTATTCTTATACCTGCAGGTGGGGCTTGAAGTTCCTTTTGCTTTTTCCTCTATTTATGTGAAAAGTTTGTTGTTTTTAGGGCATAGCAGCTAAAACGTAAAGCAGAACTTCAGTCATTTTTTTCAACGTTCCATCTGTTAACTCCTCTGCCCTTGTTGTTTTAACTTTGGATAGTAAATCATTTTTTTTCTGCCAGTAAATATCTTATACAGCCCACTTCCTGTTCCTTGTCTGGTAAAGAGGTTAGGCTTATGACATCATGCACAGCTCTCTCTCTCTCTCTCTCTCATTCTCGTGAAAGTTAGCCAGGAAGGGAGAGGGGATGAGTCATAATTGAGCCAATGAGAGCTGCAGGGCTACAGAGCTGGAGGTGTGCCTCTGTGTGTCTGTGTAAATCCAGGAAGTGAACAGGCAGCAGCTTCAGCTGCCCACAGTTAAAATGGTTGCAGCCAGACTTAGTGGAGGGAGATTTCTGCAGCATATTTGGCATGTACAGAATCGCAGTATATATACAATAATATGCAAAGTGGTTGGAGGGAAGCTTCAGAATGGTAAAGATGTTTTTATTACAAATTATGTGAGACGACTGCAGTTCCTCTTTAATTGAATAAGTTGAAGCAGTGACTCATTTATCTCATGCTGTCACGATGACCACGTACCTGATGTGAGACCGAAGTAGTGGGGAGACCTCCCTTGCACCTCGTGTCCTTAAAGCCTCTGGAGATGGAAACAGAAACTTGGTGGGGACATCGAGTGGCAGGGTTGCCAAGGGTGCGGAGCACAGTGCAAGCCTTAGTCCGAATCCGAGCCAAGGTCATGTCCAGTTGGGCAACGAAGCATAAAAGGGTTAATCAGAAGAAGAATGGTCGAGATCCAAGCCGGGGTCGGTTCAAGGTACAAATCCGAGGTCAATGGCAAGCAGCAATCAAGAGTAGTCAAACAGGTTTCCAGGTCACAACAGGTTCAGACAGATCACACAATAGCACAGGAACAAGGGGGGACTGAAGATGATCCAGGGCTTATAAAGGAAAATTTAAGGTCATTTCCTGTGCACGTCCTGGGCATTTTCCCGCCTTTTTTCATCAGGTTGATGTCACTTCCTGTGCGCCTCCTGGGTATTTTCCCACCTTTTTCCATCGGGTTGTGGTCACTTCCTGTGCGCGTCCTGGACATTCTCCTGCCCTTTTCCATCAAGTCTTCTGTGCAGGTTGGCACCCTGAGGCGTCTTTGGCGCATGCTCAGTTGGCACGGATTTCCTCTTGCGGCAACGCGCCATTGGTGCATGCGTAATAAGCCGTGGACTCTTACACATGCCCTCACTCCCTTGGATTAATCAAACACAGAGAATCTGAAAGAAAACAACTTCTGCCCTGTTCTTTCTTTAGAAACCATTTAGTCCTCTGGCAATCTAAATGTATTGTATATATATATATATATATATATATATATATATATATATATATATATATATATATATATACACATACAGTATATATGCTATATAAAGACTTGATTGTAGACGCTATAACTTTTGCGCACACCAAACTATGGGATGGATTTATGGACTTTTTATTGTTTTTACTAGTAATGGCGGCAATCAGATGTTTTTAGTGGGACTGCGACATTGCGGCGGACAAAACTGACACTAAGTGACACTTTTTGGGGACCAGTGAAATAAAAAATGCACTGTCACTGTATAAATGACACTGGCAGGGAAGGGGTTAACATCAGGGGCGATCAAAGGGTTAAATGTGCTCCTAGGGAGTGCTTTCTAACTGTGGGGGGGAATGCTGTGACTGGAGGATAACAGAAATCCATGTTTCTGCTTAGGAGAAACACAAGATCTCCATCTTCCTCCCTCACAAAATGGCGGTCTGCCTTGTTTACATAGGCAGACCACCGTTCTGCCTCTCCTGTGAACAGCCAGCGGGTCCAGGGTCCAGGTCAGTGTGTCCAATCCCAGCGGGAGTGGGCGCCCTAGAGCCGAAAAGAGGAATCACGTACAGGTACGTGATTTTGCGCTTAAGGGCCGCCCTGCTGCAGTATATGTACGTGGGGCGGTCCTGAAGCGTTTAATGTGTGCAAGCATATGATTCAATATAGTGTGTCAATTTCCTGACATTATTGGCCAACCTAAAAAAAAAACTTTTGTAAAAACTCACCAAAAAGTTAGTGAATGCATCATGATAAAAAAATAAATAAAAAAATAATACAGACTCCAAATGTTTGCAGATAAGCAGCCTAAATCTTCTTTTGCATTAACCTTAGAAAGGAGAAGAAAGTATCAGAAAGCCTGGAAAGGACTGTGTATTGTGCACATAGCTGTCAGTCCCAGCGGGAAATATTGCACATTATGTTGACTCATTAAACATGTTATCTCGCTGGTGTTAGCACAGCCATCACAGAGGATTTTTATGTCTTTGTAATACACTGAAAACAGTGGAAGAAGCCCTCTAATCTGAACTGTGGTGTACACACAATGCGTCCCATTGTACCCTGGTGGAATTGTGTAATCCTCTGTAGTCATTCACCTCAAGTCTTGTAAGAGGGAGCCAATGGAGCCCCACATTAACCTTGCCCGTGTTCTACACACAAACAGACAAGCCCTGCAAAAGTAAACAGCGGGCAGGTCTGGGCAGCCCTTCCTGCATTAAAGTTACATCTTAGAAATAGTTGCTCTGGCTTTAAATAAAAGCCACAAGAAGCTGCTTTATTCGATTCAAGGCACCTATGGTTTCAGGTATCGCTCTTCATTTTCCACAAAGTGGATAAGATATCCACACAATTAAAAGTGAAAAATAATCTGGCCTCCTTTGCCAGTGGCGAATGTTCAAAGAACACACGCTAATACAATAGATTTTGAATAATTTATGCCCACAACTTTCAGTTTTTTTTTTTCTACTTGCAATCTGTAAATGAGGACATCTAATGCAGCAGAGAAAGAATGACACTTGATCTCTTGCACATTAAGATAACAAGATGAGGGGCAATGATTCAAAGCAAGAGTTTTTTTTTTTTTGCTTATTCCCTCAGTATGTTTGACAGATAAAAGACTCAAGCACAATGCGAGTATTATTATTATTACTGCGTGTTGTGCATTCATCAGAGATGGATTCTTTACTTTACTAATGACATTAACGCACATATCAGATACATTTACTGCATGAACGTTATTGTATCCATGTATATAGATTGTGAGAGGACTTATAAGAAGCCATCTCAAACACACAAACAACATACAGTACTCCTTGCTGATAATATCTACAGTAGGTGACTCTAGATGAAACCCACCCAAACACAGCAACAACATACAACTCTATGCTGATAAGATCTCTAGTGGGGGTCTCTAGACCAGGGGTGTCAAACTCAATTTAATTGTGCGCCGCAGGAGCATTATGGTTGCCTTTAGAGCCCTTTCACACTAAGCCGCCCCGGGCGTTGGCGGTAAAGTGGCTCTATTTTTAGCGCCGCTTTACTGCCGTTTTACCGGCGCTATTCGGTCGCTAGCGGGGCAGTATTAACCCCCGTTAGCGGCTGAATAAGAAAACCCCGCTGCAGCAGCGCTTTGCCGGTGGTATGGCAGCGCTGCCCCATTGTTTTCAATGGGCAGGAGCGGTGGAGGAGCGGTGTATTCACCGCTCCTACAGCGCTGCAAAGAAGCTGCTGGCAGGACTTTTTGTGACTCCCTGCCAGCGCAGCGCCCCAGTTTGAAAGCACTCGGGCTTTTACACTGGGATTGCAGCTGAGGCTTTTTTCAGGCCCTTTACAGGCGCTATTTTTAGCGCTAAAACGCCTCAGTGTGAAAGGGGTCTTAAAGGGCTGGATGTATCTGCCGTGGTGTTCTGTCTGAGCAGTCCCCGTTAAAGTTTCTTGTGGATGATGCCAGCTGTTTGCGACCCTCCTGGCACATAAGTGTAATATTCTCATAATAATTATTAGCAGATGTCCAGAGCACCCCCCCCCCCCAATATCAGATGTCAAGAGTCCCCTACCCTCCCTTACATCACATTGTATCCTCTTCACCTTGTGCGGCTGCAAGGAAGAAGCTAGGGGCGGAGATGGGAGGCAGAAAGTGCAGGGTCTTGAGGAGGACCATAGGAGGCTTCATTTCCAATGCGGTTTTAAATTTTAAAACGTTTCTAAAAGGACTCTCTTTACTATATTATTGAAACTCTTTAGCCATTATTATAGTAGTTGACTTACAGTATATTCAAAGGGCCCCAATTATCTAAAATGCTGTAATATACATTGTAATGTTCTAAAGCTACAGATTGTACTTTCCAGCTGATGAGGGGACTAGGGCTTACATGAAAGATAAATGAAAGATGAAATGTAAACAAAAAGGTGTGCAAAACTGTCTAAGGCCCCTTTCACACTTATATGACTTGTCCCACGATTTTGTACTGCAAAATCGTATGACAAGTCATTCTCCATGATTTTCAATGACTACCATTCATATTGGCACGACTTTAAGTCGTGCCGACTTGAAAGTAGTCCCTGCACTACTTTGGTCCAACTTCTATGCGAGTTGTACTCCATAGACCTCAATGTTAAACCCTGAAGTAGCATGCAAGTCGTGCCTGAATAATATAGACACGACTTCAGTACGACTTTGTAAGCACAAGCCTGGCTCGCTGATCGGGCCGGGATCTGGGGGCTCCCTTATTAAAGGGGGCTCCCGGATTCCGATAAGCCCCCCGCCCGCAGACCCCGACAACCAACGGCCAGGGTTGTCGGGAAGAGGCCCTTGTCCTCATCAACATGGGGACAAGGTGCTTTGGGGTGGGGGGGCCGGCAGGGTGCCCCCCATGCCCTAAAGCACCCACCCCCCATGTTGAGGGCATGCGGCCTGGTACGGTCCAGGAGGGGGGGGCGCTCGCTCGTCCCCACCCCCATTCCTGACCGGCCGGGCTGCATGCTCGGATAAGGGTCTGGTATGGATTTTGGGGGGGACCCCACGCCGATTTTTCGGCGTAGGGGGTTCCCCTTACAATCCATACCAGACCTAAGGGCCTGGTATGCCCCTGGGGGGGAACCCACGCCAGTTTTTTTATTTAAAACTTGGCGTGGAGTTCCCCCTTATGATTCATACCAACCACTGTATGTTTTCATTTGTTAATGCCAAGAAATGTGGCAAAGTCGTACAAAGTAGTACTGCTCCCAAATCGCGGCAAAATCGGGGCCGCGAAATCGCGGTAAAATCGCGCGACTTTGAAGTCGTATAAGTGTGAAAGGGGCCTTACAGTTTGTTTTCTTTCTAAAGCAGCCACAGCCTGAGTAGAAAAACCCTGCTTCTGCCAGCAGCTGCAGAGTGGGAAAACAGTACTGTTATTTCAGAGGTCCTACATATCCGCCTTATCAGACCTGTAGCTTTGCAATCAGCAAAGCTCATGTTTCCCCATGATTAGAAAGATCTGGCTCCAACTCAGTAGTAAGTGTGCAATGAAATCACTGCATCCCCACAGAGAGCAAAGGTTCAAATCCGCATATGCAGGAAAAGGACAGGCTTTTCTATTCAAGCTGTGGCTGCATTAGAAAGTAAACAAACTGTAAGACTGTTTTTGATGCAATTGAAATGCATTAAAGTGGATGTAAACCCGATTCATGAAATTTGAGCTGGGCACATAATTCTGCAGTGTTTTGTTATCTCTCTTCAAAGCACTAAGTCCCGTAGCTGTCTCCTGCTCTGTTCTTCTGTTATCAGCCTGATAACTCCTGACAAGTTCTCCATCACATATGATAAAAGCAGCAGGAGTTTTGGGTTGGGGAGGATGCTATTAATAGATTATCAGAGCCCTGAACTATTCAACGATCATCTCTGAAAGCCTCTACCTATGAGGAGAGGGGGTGTACGCCTTTCCTCCAATCAGCTGTCCTGGCTGTATGCTCAGGCTTCACTGCATTGTTGAACAGGAAGAGAAAATCTCCTAACACGATCTGAACTTTCTAAACATATATAAAGCTGAAGACTTCAGATATACACGTAAAACTTATGTAGGAGGATTTGTTTCATCCCTGTGTATCATCTGAGGCTGTTCACTTCACTGAGTATATGTGAGGGTTTACATCCTCTTTAAGTAAGGCTTTAAATTTGATTTATTAAGGTTCAACATCCCTCTGAAACTTCTTGAGATTTAAGGGCCAGTTCACCAGATGTAGTTCTGTGCATTTTTTTCTGTACTTAAAATGCATGCACAGTGTTTTCCATGTATTCTAATGGTTCTAGTCAGTCAATTTCCGGTGCAGAAACTGACTGGCAACTGACTGCATGGTGTGAACTAGAGCCATTGGAATACATAGAAAACACTGTGTATGCATTTTGTGCAAAAAAAAAGAGCACGGAACTCCATCTGGTGTGAACTGGCCCTTACAGATGTTGATAGACATGTTATCATTTTGACATCTGTTAGATTTCCAGGCATGACAGGAGCCTTCAGAAAGTTTGGTAAACACTTGTACTGGTAATATGTAGGAAAAAAACGCGCTAGATCAGAATAGCAATAATGATTTAAAAAATGTCCAAATTGAAAAGTCCAAACAGCAGCAGCTTATTTGCAGGATACACAAAATATAGAATGGAAGAGAGAAGCTGTGCTATATATATCTAAACCACCAATGGCTTAAAGATAACAAAGTCCATAACAAAACACCCAGGTGAGCTTGATCCAAAATTAAAGTGCCGCCACCTTATAGAAAACTCGCTTACCAGATGGCAAGCAAAAGCATACAGATGGCTATAGCCCAGCCACGGACTTTGCTTGATAAAGAACGTCCAGACTGGTATACCGTGATGAGTCGACTGTGCACCGCAATCCCCTGCGATCGTGGATGTCCGGTAGTCCCGGTAACTCAACGGTGTATAAGAGAAAGACCAACCATAGCGTAATAACATTTAAGAGGATTTATTTAAAAAAGAAGTATTGCACTTACATATCAGTAGAGTAAAAAGGGCTTCAAATACAGATTCGGCCGGCTACAATAGAAAACCCCGTCCTCCTAATCAAACAGCGTGGTGACGTCAGCACTTATCCTCCTCCAGACCGTTTCGTCACAGGTTGACGTTATCAATGGGGAACCTTGTACTGGTGACTTTCCAGGTAATGTATTATAGGTGGAAAAGCCTTTTTTGAGATCATAGCCTAGCCCAGACCAAAGTGACATTTTAAGCCACAGCCAAGCGAGCAATAACCCTCCATCCTAGCAAAGGGACTGATTAGATTCCAATGACAATAAATATTTCAAAGGGGAAATAAATGCTGTTTCGAAAAGATCATCCATCAGCTGCTAAAGTGCCACCCACATGAACATAACAGTTGGCACACTGGAATTAGACACCTGTAATAAATCAATACATTTTACGTTATAGTTTTCTAATCCTTTACTGGGCAAAACCTAAGGAAAAAATAAAATACAATGGTAAAATGTATGTTAAGGTAATAATGGTACTGCAAATACAAAATCCAGCACAACCATTGTTATCTGGACTCTCAGATGAGCATTAGAGCCAAATAATCAGAGAGACCATAGAGTGAAACAAAGCATTACATGTAACTGAATGTCATGCTTGCATGGACAAGTTTTCAAACTTGCAGATAAGTGATGCCTATGAAACCAGATCATCCATGGCAACCAGCCTAGTACATGTCATGTTGATGCAGAAAAAGAATAAAATACCAGTTAAGTTTTCATTAGCATTGGCACAGAATGTTGTAAAGTTGAGACACAATCATCCTTATCTGTAACTGTGCAGGTGGTAATATGGGCATGGGCCATTTGATTAACACGGAGTGTAAGTGTAGTCAGTTTTTGTGAACTGTCTTACCTGCCAAAAGATTTGTAATTTTGTACTTCAGTTTTCTAATGCAGGCTCTCCACCATAGTTTGGACCTGACCAGTTACTATATTCCCCTGCAGGCAAAGCAATAAAACTTGCTTAAAGCTGTGATTGGACAATAAGGGAGCAGCCACTCCCTGATTAGGGCTACCTTGTGTTTTCTCATCCAATCAGGAAGCTCAATTTGATAGACTCTCAGCACAGTTAAAATCCTGATTTGGCTTTTGGTGCTGTCTCCTCGTCTTCAAGTCTGAATGTTATCATGTAGCTGAGCACAGGGCGTTAAGATAGACTCAGATATTGGGGTTGATTTTACTAAAGGCAAATAGACTGTTCACATTACAAGTGAAGTTGCACTTTGCAAGAGAATTTTCCTCAAAGCTTAGTGAATGAGCTGAAGCTCTGCTTGACTTCCATCATTCAATCATGTGCAGGAAAAATGCTGTATATAAGAGATACTATGGGGGTTATTTACTAAAGGCAAATCCACTTTCCACTGTAAGTTCAAACTACAAGTTCAAAGTGCACTTGGAAGTGCAGTCACTGTAGATCTGAGGGGCAAATGCAAGGAAAATAAAAAAATTAAATTTTGGCTTGCACATGATTGGATGATAAAATCAGCAGAGCTTCCTCTCATTTCAGATCTACCCCTCGGATTTACAATGACTGCACTTCCAGTGCAATTTCAAGTGCACTTTGCACTTGTAGTACAAATTGGATTTGCCTTTCATAAATAACCCACTATGTATAAGAGCTAGATATACACTTCCATGTTGTTGGTCTTTAGTGCACAAAGCAGTTGTATTTTTTATCCTGAACAGGCACAGATCTGTGTCTTGTGTGATTTTTCGGCCACATATACAGTCAGTAAATCCCTACCAGCTGGAGAATGTATAATTAATATCTGACTTTGAGGAAGATTAGAATCCAGACATTAGATCAGAACACCAGATTAGAAGATTAGACAGTTTGCTATACTTGCAGTGCTTACTTACTGATTTAAAGATGGCAGATTATCAGATGCCCTGTGTGATGCATGTAGTGGAGGGCAGAGTGGCCACTGCCAATGTCTTTGCATCATTTGCTCTCAGAGCAGTGTATATAATGAATGGCAGCCAATCACAGTAAAGCTTATTTAATGGGTTGCTATGTTCCACTATGTGTAAAACATGAATGGCCTGTTATTTAGCTTGTTTTGTCCATGACAGCTGTCACCCCTATCTTTTGATTCATTTAAGGAAAATCTAATATGTTTACTTGAAAAAAAAATCTCCTTTCTTGTGAGTTTTGCATTTCTGCTTCCCATCTCTTTTCACAACTTCCTGGGTTCCCTGTAGGCTTTGCAGCTTCTCCTTTGCTGTTTACTTTCAGTTTCTAAGGACTACATATCCCATGGTACCTTACTGCCTGCAAGTAGTGATTCTTGTACTGACTCCACCTCCTGAAACTCCTCCTCTCAGCACCTCTGTAGTTCAGAAGGCAGGCTCTGTGAAATGTGTGACACAGCAGTGCTTATGGCCAGTGTATAGCCAGCTTAAGTGTGCACAGGGCACAGAATAGCTCTGAATTTCTGAAATAATTGATGGGTATTTTTTTTTTTTTTACTTGTGTAACAGATATAACAAATTGCTCTCAATGGTATACTGGACAAAACAAAAGGGTGCAAATAAGAGAAGTGCATTGTTATACATTACATACCCTTTATTCACGCATACCTAAAAGTGTTGCTTTGTCAGTACAACCTTTTTACTTAGCACAACTCAGCTGTACATTGCCCTGACTATATGCATGTAAGCATGTATAATTACAGAAGTGATTTTCTGAGTAGTTAAAATATGTTGCATTGGTGTACGGGACCTGTGAAAGGTTAAAGCGGTTGTATACCTATATTTGTAACTTTTACCTACAGGTAAGCCTATAATAAGGCTTACCTGTAGGTAAAAAAAATATCTCCTAAACCTGTAAGGTTTAGGAGATATTCCCCTCGCAATGAGCCGCTAACTGCAGCGGCGCATGCGCACAGGGGACTCTCGGCTGACAGCCCGGCATGCCGGGCAGAAGTCTCCCGCGCGCATGCGCGGGAGTGACGACATCGCGGCTCCGGCCACTCACAGCGCCGGAGCCGCGATACCCGGAAGACACACCGAGGGGAGATGTCGGCTCCCTCGGCGTGGACCAGGTGAGATGCCGGCGCCTCGTTCTAAGGTAAGTATCTCATAATGAGCTAGTATGCGGTGCATACTAGCTCATTATGCCTTTTCCCTTGCAGGTGTAAAAAAAAAAAAAAAATGACAGCGGGTATACAACCGCTTTAAGTCCAGAGTGGAGCTTTGACTGGGGGTTGTGGCGTTTAGAGCAGTCAGGCAGGCTTTGTCAGCAACATATTTTGACAGAAAGGCACAAAGTCAGAATCCAGAAGTGTGGTCGGAGGAAGGCAGGGTCATATACAGGCTGGCATAGTAATGTAGAATTGTCAGGCAAAGAGAGTAATCCAGGAAACAGGCACAGGTCAAAGTTCAGTAGATCAGCAGAATATCACACACCCAGGGAACCAAATCCAACAAATGGGCACAGTCCACAGGAAGTGCTGCAATTTTAGCTGATCTGACTGTGGATTCATTACAGCTGGAAGACAGGTGGGGCTAGGGAGTATTAGGAGCAGATGTACTATGGAAGGGGTATACTGAAAAACTCAGGGTCCCCAGTGGCAAAGTGAACAGAGCTGCAGCCCAAAGACAGAAGGACCCAAGTTAAGTCCCAGGCACGAGACAGTTGGGTGTAAAAAAAGAAAATGCTGCCTGCCCTATAAATGATTGACTGAAAGGTAATCTAACAATGTTGGGGCAGTTTTATAATTTATGTTTTTAAACTGGTGTTTTATATGTCGTTTTATGTTTCAATATTTGTTTAACATTAAACAATGTTTGTTCTATAATTGAACATTTAACACATGAATAAGGATTCCCAGAGTACCATCGGTTATCTTAAGAGACAGCATAGTAGTAGCTACTTGTCCTGTTTAGCTTTGTCTGATTAAAATTTTTACTAAGAAAGCTCATACATGGTGTAAATGTCTTTCCTTCAACCACGGGTTGCAGGAAAGAAATTTGCACGATTCCCCCATCAACAGAACACAAACACTTCTGACAGAGGAATCCCTCCTCCTGCAATTGTCTGCGGGGGGGGGTTAGCCGTCCCCGCCGGGGGAAGACGGGGATTATTTAAAAAAATGCAGCAAAAAGGATGGCCTCTCAGTATTTCTCTTACAACAAATGACATGTGTATATTAAAAAATTCATATCTTTATTAGGGATGGGCCAACGGTTCGGCCCGAGCATAAGTTCGGGCTGAACTTTCACTATTCAGACATTCGACGAACAGCCGAACAAATAGGTTGTTCGACCATTTGACCATTTGTTTGGCCCCCGAACCGACCACAATGCATTGCGGCAAAGAACAGTGCATTGCAAGCCCTGATTGGCTGAAGCAGTGAAAGCTTCGGCCAATCAGGGCACAGAGCACTGTCAGAGTCATGATTGGACACTGTCATCATGACTTTATCCAATCATGGCTCATTCCCGCCACACAGTATAAAATTATTCTTTCAATGGCCGCCATTTTCAGTGTGATTTCGGCGTGGAGAGAGATAGAACAGGGCTCTGTTCAGTGCTATTAGTTAGTGTGCTATACTATGCTTTTTTGCTTCAATTGTCAATGTAGAATTTTCGTTTAGTGTCAGTCTAGGGATAGTGTGAGTGTAGTGAGGAGGACTATCATTCAGCCTTGTACAGTGTGCAGCTAGAGTAGAGACAGCTCAGATAGTTTCACTGTAGTGTAGTGAGACCGTGTCATTCATACATACATTAGTGTAGAGTAGGAACAGCTCAGATAGTTTCAATGTGGTGTAGTGAGGCCGTGTCAGTAATCTTTGCATTAGTGTATAGCTAGAGTAGGGACAGTTGAGATAGTGTCAGTGTAGTGGAGGTTGAACACCGTCTATTTGATTGCATTACTGCTAGTTTAACACCATTTACTTCTGTGTGCGTTACTGACAGTTTAACGCCATATCGTTTTGTATGCGTTACTGCCAGTTTAACGCCATATAGTTCTGTGTGCGTTACTGCCAGTTTAACGCCATATCGTTCTGTGTGCGTTACTGCCAGTTTAACGCCATATAGTTTTGTGTGTTACTGCCAGTTTAACACCATTTACTTTTGTGTGCATTACTGCCAGTTTAACGCGATATAGTTCATTATAGTGTACCCGTGGAGTGTGTCTGTGTAGTGTGAGTACTCAAATTAAAGTGCACCAAACACCCCTTTACATTGATTAAAGTGCATCTACGTACAGATTTCAACTTCTTTACATTTGCTTATAAGCACCGCTCCCTCCCTCCCAATAATGTCTGGGAGGACAACAAAAAGAGTCAGTCATTCCCTTGGCACTGTAAGGGGGCCAGCAACAAATGTGTCCACAGGCAAAGGTGGACGTGGTGGTCATTCCTCAGGCAGGGCATCATTTCCCCTGTTTAGTGAGTTTGCCCGTGCTATCCAGCCACAGCATGCAGAGGAGGTGGTGGACTGGCTTACTAAGCCATCCTCATCCTCTTCATCCTCTGTCACGCAAGCAGAGACACGTGTACAGTCCCCTGCAGTTGCCATAGTGGATAAACCTGCCTCCTTGTCCACATCTATTCCTGCCATAGCTCCAACACCAGCTATTGAGGAGTCAGCTGAGTTATTTGACCACAGAGTCAGCCACTTGCCCCTTGATGATGCCCAGCCATTACTGGATTCAGATGTTGATTCTGAGGTTGAGGATGACAGGAACATGAGCCTAGAGAGAGGGAGGAACACTGGTAGACAAAATGGCATTCATGTTCCCCAAGCCGCAGCGTATTGCCAAGTTGTCTCCAGTGGTAATGATGAAGATGGAGGAGATTGACATGATGATGATGTCACTGATGCGACTTGGGTGCCAGAGCAGAGGAGGAACCTGAAGGTGGGGCGGCACAACCCCATGGAGGCTGACATCAAGAAAGAGTAGAGAACAGCCACCCTATTCCATCACATCCTGCAGATGGTATCTCCTGGCCCACTCCCCAAAGCTCAGCTGTCTGGGCCTTTTTCAGCACATCTGCAGCAGATCGCACTGTCATTGCAATTTTTTTGCCTTCATCAAGAGCACCTCTATAGGGTTACAGTGGGAAGGCATCACCGACACCCACAGACCAATTTTTCTGCACCTGTTTGACAGGTGCATATCATTGCAATTTTTTTACAGCAAGGCCAATTCTTGCTTTCATCAAGAGTACCTCTATAGGGTTACGGTGGGAAGGCGCCACCGACACCCAAAGTCCAATTTTTATGCACCCGTTACTTCTATACAAAGTCAAAGTGACACCAGAATGTATCCAAAAAATCTCTAATCTTGTTCCCAGTGCACTACATTGTGGCCTCATCATACAGACTAGCTCCCCAGCTGTTGCTAAGCAAAATAAAGGCAGCTTGCAGGGAAAGTTTCATTTTTTTTGGCTTTATAAATGCAATTTTTGCTGCAGCAGATTCTAGACATGGTACAGATCTACCACTTTACAGGTAGACTAAAGGGGACCCCCGGGCACTGTATTGGAAGGAATTTTTCATTTTTAGGCTTTCACTTTAAAAATAAAAAAATCACTGCTCATTTAAAAAGATGTTTTTCACAATTTTTTTTTATTGCTACATGTCTCCCAGGGCAGGACCCGGACCCCTATAACAATTGTATGGCCAATTACTTGCATATAAGCCTTCAGAATGGTCACTTTTGATTTTTGACGTTTTGGTCCAATTGACTTTAATGGATTTCTTTATTCGGGTCCGAACTTTTGCGGTGTTCGAAAGTTCTGGTGCAAACCGAACAGGGGTCCGTTCGGCCCATCCCTAATCTTTATTGCAAAACATTAAAAATTGTTTAATTAATGGAGACAAGTTGTCAAGTGACAAGTAAAACCATTAAGGCACTGATCAGAGAAATTTTGAGATATTTCCTAAGCGTTTCACGGTCGCTTCCTCAGGGTTTCAAATCTCTTCATCTGACAAGATGCCTAATATTGACAATTTAGGTCTACAAATATAACATACAAATACATGTTAGGTGCATAGAGAATATGCATAGTCTCATATCCCCCTAAAGGATTTGTTGAACAATTTTTCATGTTTTCTAATAAAGATTTGAATTTTTTTAATACACATATGTCATTTGTTCTAAGAGACATACTGTGGTGCCATCCTTGAACACTCACAACTTTTTGCTGCATTTTGTTCAAAATATTTTATTGGGTTTATGATCCCTCAGTATCAAGCTGAATCAGCTACCATCAGTTAGATGCAGTGCCTCTCCACATATTTTTCCATTGTTCACAGTGATTATCGCTAGCGGCTATAGTAGTAGCCGCTAGCGATAATCATAAGAGAATTCAGCAGGCTGGCTGTACCCAAGTTGATCAATCAATCAACTTGGTACATGCAGCCTACCCATTAACGGCCCGGTTCCTGCTGAACCCGCTGAGATTCGAACCTTGTATGGCCGGCCTAAGCTGCCTCATTTTTAGTACCTAATAAAATAAAAATATAAAACAAGACTATAATTTCTCTTTTAGTGATTATAAAGGGAATAGATACAAAACGTTACCAGTTAATAATATTGGTCTAGGTAATGGTCTCTAGGGAATAAATATTGAACAATCACTCTTCCGCTTTGCCGTGTGTGCGGTGTTCTGTTACAGGGGTATTTCATTTTGACCATTATTCATATGATTGCATAAGTCCTCCTTTCCTTGTGTCTGGGTTAATGTTGATCAGGTTGCAGGTGACTTTCGTAAGGCATGTTGACTTAAATTGGGATAGAAGCTAGGATAAACCATGTTATTGTCTCTATAAGAAGTGACCTCTGTTTGAAGACAATGCTGCCATTGTTTGATCATTAGCATGTCTGCAGGTGGTTGGCGCAGTCTTACAGCTAGTGTAACTTTATATCTTTTACTACTTGGTAACATAATTCTTGTCGTAATGACAACTTTTACATTTACCTCTTATGTTTTTTTTCTCATTCCAATGATTCTTTCCTAAAACATCTGTTGTAAAGTTTCAGATTATATTGGTGCTATAAAATCATACATTGATCCCCTCTCTGATGCTACATATTAAGTAGCATATAGTCAGGTTGAAGTTGCTAAGCAAAGAGCCATGTCCAGAAGATTGTTCACCTGTGTGCAGCACTTAAAAAGTTGTTACAAAATTTCAGTTTTACATATGAGAAAATAATGAAAACATTATTGAAGACTTTAAGAATTTAGGATTTGGTATTTTGTTCAGCCAAGAAGATGACTCTACTGTTACCTTGCTCAGCCTTACACCTTCTGGGGACATGTACTTGCTTATTGCACAATGACGGGGCAGCTTTATGATCCTCATTTATTGTCCAAAAAGCAGGCTGCAGTGGTGAAGGTGACGCATAGGGATTGATTTACTAAAGGCAAAAAGACTGTGCACTTTGGAAAGTGCAGTTGCACATGGCAAGAGCAGTTTCTCCAGAGCTTAGTAAATGAGCAGAAGCTCTGCTGACTTTCATTAACCAATCATGTGCAAGCAAAAATGCTGTTTTTTTATTTTCCTTGCATGTGATTGGGTATTCTTTGCAAAGTGAAGCTTTACCTCATTTACTAAGCTCTGGAGCAGTTGCACTTGCAGAGTGTAATTGCCCTTTCCAAGGTGCACAGTCTATTGGCCTTTAGTAAATCAGTAAATAAGGTTGTCATTTTCCTGGCTAATCAGTGCATTAAGATTAAGAGTAAAGGATTAAAAGCACAAGCGCTCAACCCTATAAATAGGGGAATGTTGCCAGTCTCCAGATGTGCATCAGCTGAGTGCAAGTAACGTGAGGGTGTCATAATAGAGTTTTTAATAAGTGCTAGAAGTCATCCTTTGTTGTCATCAGAACAGGTCAAAAACCTTCAGGTGCGGTAGTTTAAACCGGATCATTTATAACATGTTTGAAAGAATGAACCGTCTTATTGCAGCGTTTGTGTATACCTGGACAAAACTGACAGAGCTCCATTGCTTTTTTCCCGATAATTAAGGAAAGTGGAAAGGCATTGCTTGACTGACAAGGCTATATAATTGATATTGCTTTGAAATTTTAAAGCAGAATAATTTATCTATTTTAAATGGGTCCCCAGGAGGTTTATGATATAATGTGCTAGTATGCACAGCATATTAGCACATTATGACAGACTTACTTGTCAAATGAAGCCCCCAGTGCTATTCTGTCAGCTTTCCAGGTGGTCCTTTTCTCCTGGTCTTCCATCCAGGTTCTCTCTGGCCGCTTGACTAGCTGGTCCCGTAAATGTACTCTGAGCTGTCCATGCACGACTCAGTGTACATGAACTGCTGAAAGGCAGGGAGACAGCTAGGGTCTCTTCTGTCATAAAAACTCAACTTTTCAGTGGTTTTTAATTGTTTTGCTTTAATTCTGTTTTAATGTAATGATGTTGATGCGGGTTATCTGGTTCCCATTCAATGAACTTCTTGACTTGCAGTGTATTGTATCAAAAATATGAATTGAAGTGTGACACCACTGCTAAAAGGTACAGATATGACTTTATTCCCATAAAGATCAGGGGGACTATCAAGATTAGTCAACATGTTTTGGGGGCAAGGGGTCCAAAAACCACCCTCTCATCAGGGCTTGAGGTATAAAACAGTGTTTATGGGCTAGGTACTAACTACCAAACCAGCTGCTTATGAAATCTGTGCAGACAGTCACACTGGAAGAAATACCATTAAAAGCCCAGTTGACGTCTAGTCCATATACATTGTTTTCTATCCCAAGCCCCGAAGAGGGGTGTTTTTGGACCCCCAAAATGCATTGAATACTCTTTCGATTTTCCACTTGACCCTTTCTGAAGTAAAGTTGTATCTGGATTCTATTGTGAAAAAAAAAAGTTGTATCTGGATCTTTTAGCAGTGGTGTGGGCTTCAATTCACATTTTGGCTCCCTTTTTTCCTTTTATTTGTCTTCACGCTATTTGACTGAAAGACTGATGCTGCTCCTGTGGTCCTGTGTACAGCCCACGGTGGATAAAAATTAATGAATTTTTTTTAAAAAATCTTTTAAAAATTTCATTTTTTTGATTTAAATTAGATTTTTTTAACTTTTATTTAAAGCACGGTTTAGGAGATATTCACCCTTCATGCAGCCGTGCATGTGCGCTGAAGGTCCGGCGGCTCGCGCCTGAACATTGGAAACTGTGCACTGATGGTGTAGCGGCGGGACCCCGCAAGCCATCCAGGCTACCCCCAGGTCATGATTTCCTCAAAGTCCCTAAAAACCCCTCCTCTTTCTTTTGTATATCATCTCAAACCAGTCTGCCCATCCTCCTCTGACCTCAACAAGGCATTTGTATCCACACAACTGCTGTTCACTGACTCTTTTCTCTTTTTCGGACCATTCTCTGTAAACCCTAGCGATAGTTATGCATGAAAACCCCAGTAGATCAGCAATTTTTGAAATACTCAGACCAGCCGGTATGACGCCAACAACCATGCCAGTTCAAAATAACTTAAATCCGCTTTCTTCCCTATTCTGAGGAGGTTTTGAACTTCAGCAAATCGTGTTCACCATGTCTAGATGCCTAATGGTATTGAGTTGCTGCCATGTGATTGGCTGATTAGCAATATGTGTTACCAAGCAATTGAACATGGTGTACCTAATAACATGGCCCGTGAGTGTATTTTATCTGTGTATTTGTTTGCTTGCCATTCTGCTATGTTGTAAGGATGTTATAACAAGCACTTCATTTGCTCCGTTTTTCTTTTACTGCAGAGTTCTGAAAACATAAGCACCTTATGGAAATGAGATTCTGTAAAGCTGTGATACAATATTCGTTTTCACATACTAGCTATGGCTGTATCAAAGTTGTATTTTTATTAAGCTGCAGTATTTTAACCTTCTGACAGACCTTAAGGCCAAAACTAAAGCCAAATATATTTCAGTCTCGTTTTCCAGTGTCATAATTTGTGAAGCTCTAATTAACATGGATATTCACTGTGTTCATTAGTCTTGTTTTATCTGAGGTAGTGTCAGACAAAAAAGTCAGTGTAGTTATCTTAAAAAATATTTGCAATGGTTATGAAAGTGTATGTCTAATTAATTTGCTAACAGTTGACATTAATTAGCTAATATGTCATTGCAGTGACTTATGGAGAAGAATAGAAGCAGTACTTTGTGCAGTTCATGCTTGAATTCACGGTTTTCAAGGAAGATAAAACATCCATTACACAGTGGGAGTGGAAGGCAATGTGGCTTGTTAGTTGCAAGGGGTAGAGGTTGTGGTCAGATTGGTATACATTCGTTGTTTTGTAGCATTGAGAATAACAGGAAGAAATTAGAGTTGTAGTGCTGGGCTAGGACCCCTGACTCTAGGGGGACAAAAGAACCTATTTAATTATACAAGGCAAAGAGAAATGGCTTGTTCTAACCATGGCACCAGTCATGGTGAGAACGGAATGCTTAGGTAGTCTGGGTTCTCTTTGTTTGCTGTAGACCAGGGGTTTCCAAACTATGGCCCTTCGGTTGTTCAGGAACTACAATCCCCATCATGCCTAGTCATGTCTGTGAATGTCCGAGTTTTACAATGCCTCATGTGACGTGTAGATCCACAACAGCTGGAGGGCCGTAGTTTGGGGATTCTTGCAGAGGGTTTTGCAAACCACCACTCTTTCCCAGGTTGTAATATATATTTTTTATTTTTTTGCAACCTAAATTTCTTATAGCACTAGGTAGATTGTACCATTCCAAGCAACATACCTTGTCATCAAAACATTACATTTATACAGACATAATACTATACCTCAAGTTTCCCAATTAGATGAAGCCCCGTCTACTAACACAATAAGGTCTACCCTTTTATGACTTTTTACCAGTAAGTGGATGTGCTGTTGTTCAATTGTAGTAAAGGTTTTTTGGTTTGATAGGCAGGGTTCAATGACTTAGAGCTCCACGACCTGCATAAAATCATTGTCTTCTGCTTTTATGTAATTACATCTTTGTTGACCTAAAATACCCGTACAAAAAGTTGCAGGAATGTTCTTGAACCGGTTTATATGCTCAGCAGGGCTTCTAAGCAATGAGGATGTCTATACAAATATTGTTTTCTAGCATATAAAATTTAAATCTAGTTTGTACAATGTACAAATGTTAACTGCAATTTTAAAACACATTAACCTTTTTTAATGTATAAAGTCACTCATATATTCACTAGAAAGTTATAAAATCTCCCAGCGAGAAAATAGTTGCCTGTGAAGGTTAGAAGTACAATGTGATCCTTGCCTAATCATTTTAGGCAGTGCTTAAATTGGTGCAAGATCAGGCTAAGCATGCCTCATTGGCACTTTCATACAACCATGTATTAGGCACAGTTGAGGTAGAAGCCAGTTAAACTAGGTAGTACCATTAAGTATTTGCGAAGGTTTTAAAGCAGACACTCAGCATTCCCGCGGTGTCCTGGGAAAGCTGAGGAATCCATAAGAATTTATTTCTGCACAGTGCTGGAGCTTTTTAAGGATCCCATGGCAGCTCTAAGTGATATCACCCTTGTCTTTGTCATATCAGAAAGCCCAGGTCTAAGGTAAATATTTTATCATTTTTTTGTAATTGTATTTGTTTTTTTGCCTAGCAATTTAGAATAGTTTGGTGGGGGACACTATAGGAGTTAGTTGCTGTGGACTGCAAGGTCCACTTTAATAGTTATAGTTACTCAATAGTTATAGTTACGTAGATTTGTTCTCTAATGTTGAAGACCTTTCACTACTCATCCAAGTAGCTTCCTCAGTTCAAATGGGTTGATTAGATTTAGAACTAAGGGAAACACTTGAAAGGATTATGAAATGTCTAGTTAAATTGAACTAACTACTACTAGCTACACTAAGTGCTTGGTTTTTCAAAATGAAATCAGAGAACAAAAAGCAAACTCAGACAATCCAAAAAAACTGTATGTAGGTAATTTCCTGGTGAATGTCAAACACAGAATCCCAGCACCGTGAGTCAGTAGTGCTAGCCACCGCACTGCTCACAAACTACCCCTGGATGTGCTGATTGCAAGAAATATATACAGAAGTAACTTTCAGGCCTTATAAAAGAAATGTTTTAATGTAAAGTGTATTTCCACAAAGCGGTGAAATGGTACGGTTTATCTAGTTTTACATGATAGGAAAAAAACACCTTTAGGAAGTGGCTGGGCACTTTGTGATTTCTCGCTGCATAATAATAGTCTAAAGAATGGAGAGGCAATACATCGAAAAAAGTAGAGGCAAGAAAGCCCACTGCGGACTTCATCCATACTGTGATATACACAGACAATGCAAGGCAGACCACTCTAGGGAGCACACAATAAAGCCGGGAGGCCAATTTGCTCCTTAGCTGTGAAGAATTATGAAATGCATTGGTTTATATTTTATAATGACTTACAGCTCTTTTTGGCAGTGAAGCTTATTGATACTTACTGTGAAATATTTAGCAGAGCTAAGTACCATTATATTTAGCAGGTGGTTTTACAGTTATCAACAAATGTGTACTTTTCAGCAGATATTCTCTAAATTATACTCTCCTTACTGCCCATCAGGGACGCCTCCAGAAAATAAACCAACATCGGTACCTTTTGGTGGCTATTTTTCACGGCAAAGAAGCAGCGTTTGTAGCAAAATAAAGATAAGTAGCTATAGATATTACCGGTACTTACCATTTGCTAATGGCTTATTCTGAATATTGTCTGTGCATGGGAAATACGTAAAAAAAATATAAATAGCGTATACTTTAAAACATTCTTTAGACTTAAGAATAATAGAACAAGTTATACAGTTAGACAGAATATGCATTAAATACATTTTGCTGTAGATGTAAGCCATTTATCGTATGATTCAATGGGTTTGAGAGTTTAAAGCCATTTACAGATTGTGGCCATTTGAATTCTATAGTTTTTTCGTGATTTATTGAAGATGTCTGACTATTTGGTAGAATTGACAGAGGTTGTATAGACGGGTTTTCTTAAATGTGAACTTTTACATAATTTAAGGAAATTATTTCAGGACAGAAATATCTCTTGAACATTTGCCAATATTCTTGAAAGGAAGCCACAGCAATTTTTGGGAGAACATGTTTCACTAATCTGACCACACCAGGCTTCCAATAAGTTAAATTGGTTGGTTGCTGGGGGATGGGGGTATTGCATATCATAGCACTATGGCAATAAAAAAGACCATGCAGTGGCCATTCTCACTTAAATAACTGAAATCTTATTTGTGTTGATATAGATAGTGGGGTAATAGTATGGCTCTAAATGGTATCACATGCTACTAGGGAGGCACTGATTCAAAACTGCTTATATTACGTCCAATGAATGAATCAAACTAATGAACGGAAAGTCCGAAAGCTTTTAATTTTGGTGTTCATTCAACAAAACAATAAAAAAAAACGGAGGTGTTTTGTGGGCTTACAGCTCTCCCCCTCTCTCAGGGCTCTCTGAACCCCAAACGTATTGGATGTTTTATATTGTCATTAAATGAGCACCAATATTTCAAACTTTCAGTTCATAGGTTTGGCGCTTTCATTGGACTTTGTGGTTACCAAACTTTGGGTCCCCCAGTCCAGTGGTACCAAGCTTGTGTTTTGAGAGCAGCCTCACCAAAGTCATTGTGCTTTATTTGAATTTACTGACCCTCTTTTATCATAAGCCATTGATTTGTTTATTCAAGTGCCTCAGTCACGCATGTTACCAAAACTGCTTGTGTTTTTTCCCTATGCATTACAGTTAAAAGAGAAGTAAGGGTCCCCCACCCCCACGTATGCGGATGCAGAATCAGTCCGATGCTGCATCTGTCCCCCAGCATCTCTACACTGAAAACCGAGCCATCGAACATCGTCAATGGTTCGGTTCTTACAGATCCCCGAGAGGAGAGCTGCTGACTGCCAATCAGCAGCTCTCCTCTCTGCTCCTTCATGTTCACTGGAGCGCTGAGCTGTGGAGGGGCGGGGAGCAGCCATCTCAGTCTCTCAGCGGCTCAACAGGCATCAGTCCAGGCACCTGGCGGATCCAGACTATATTGTCGTGATGACGCGGCGCCTGGACTGATTCCAGACTTCAGACCGATCTCTGCTGAAAATGGGTCACAGGAGTGCAAAACGAGATGCACTCCTGTGACCCATAGGAGAAGCCCAGCCAAACTAGCTCATGCTGGACTTCTCCTTTAATACTACTTTATCTGATTAATTTGTGTGTATATAAGATGTTATATTATTGAGACAGTGGTGCACTTTTTTTAATTAAAGTGGTTGTAAATGTTATACATGAAATATGAACAAAGCATATCCCTCTATAGTGTGTACCTGTCTCTCAATTAAGAGCTCTAAGTGCCATTTCTCTCTGCTGCTTCCTTCCTCTGCTATCATCATGAATCACTTCTGACAAGTTTTCCTGACACCAAGAAAAAAAAAGTGACGGGATGGACCCTAAGCTGATTGACAGTCTCAGCTCTCTTCCTGTGTGCTGTGTGGAGGGGGTGTGTCCCTTCCCTCCAATCAGCTCTCAGAGTTCTCCTCGCTGAGCTCTGCAGAGTGTAACTTCCAATATCTTCCCCTTTTTTCTGAACTCTCAGCCAAGCCTTATAAATTCTGCACTTTAAAGGGCTGTAGAGGACAAATGACTGCAGATAAACAGGTACTTATATAGGAGGATTTGTTTAATCTCTGTGTATTGCCTGAGGCCAGTCACTTCACTGGGTATATGTGAAGGTTTATAACCACTTTAAAGCGGAGTTCTGCCTCCCTTCAAAAATTAAAAGTCAGCAGCTACAAACTGTAGCTGCTGACTTTTACTATTAGGGCACTTACCTGTCCAGGCATCCAGCGGTGTCCTCACCTTAACCCATTCTTGAATCGGCTTTCAGGTGCTAGCGCCGCCATCCGGGCTCAGGGAAACAGGCGGTGAAGCCTTGCGGCATGTGCTTTGTGAATGGGCCAGCTGCGGGGGAAGGAGTAGGGGGCTGAACTTCCGGCTCACTTCACCGCAGAAAACTTAGCCGGGAGTGGGAGCGAGTACCTGTTAAAACCAGCTCCCACCCAAAAGATGCCCTGATGTGGGGGGGTGGAGGCAGACAAGCAGAGCTTCCCCCTTTTGGGCGGAGCTCCTTTTTAAGTACACAGAAGTCAATATATTTCATGACTATAAATGCAGCAGTGAAAATAGTAGCTGAAATAATAGGAAGCTGTGGTGGAGTTTTAAGTCATATTCCAGTAATATCCGAATAGCTGTCCCTTCTTTAGAACCAAATCCCTAGGCCCACTTTCCTCCATAATTGTCCCTCTTTTAGATCTGATGTATAGATCTGTATCAATAATATATTGTTTAACTACTAAAAGTTATGTACATCATTTAGGACCTCTAACTGATGCTAGTATTAAACAATTGTGAAAAAGTCGAAGAACAATAAGGTAAATAAGTGGGCAAATCTCATAAAAAGGACAAAATAGGAGAAAAACCCCTTACCCCTACCCCCACATTCTTTGATCAGTTGTGAAAAAGTAATTTTTTTGCCGATGTTGATATTTGTAGCCACTTGTTAATGTATGAAAATGTTTTATATACCAATGAATTCTTCATAGTCTGCATGGCTGGAGGTGTGGCAGGGGTTTGTCTTTTGCTTAAAAATCAATTTAGTGTTTAATGTTAGGAAGTATGAAATTTTGTTCAGTAAGCGGTGTTCCAAGAACCACTTTTGCTTTATTGAAATGATTTATAAAATTGCAACTGTGTGCTGGGTTATGTCACCATGGAAGGCAAGGTAGACACGAGCTGTTGGTTGAAATGCAATACTTATGATAAAAGCCTAGATCTCCCATTTATTCCACTGAAAACAAAGATATGACACGCTGAGACGCAGTGATAGTTTCATCAATAGAGGAGTTATGCTGGCTCAGTTTAAACACTACGAATGCAAGACGAAGCTGAGCTGTGTTAAGTTGTTAAGAACGTAAGCCGATAAGACAGCCAGTGTTCTACCTGTACTTGTCAGGGCTTCCAGAACAAATGAATGACCTTACTCATCCCATATCACAGGATAAGATGTAAATTGCAATAGGGATTTTTGCCAAAGCTGAGCTAAAAGCCCCCATACAATTTACCAAAACACTCCAACATTCTTCAGAGAACAATGAAGGATGTTAGTTTAATATCAGGTCAAAATCATTATCTCAAGCTTTAACCCCTGCTCTTCCCAGCCCAGCCTAATATCATGTTCTGATTTAGTTAGTACTGCATCTGTTTTATGTGAATTTATCATTTATTCAGATTGTATGTAAGTTGCAGTTAATGAATGTGTGTATCCTGAAGAACTTTAACCAAGAATTGTGTAGCCTGGTATAAATAAAATTGCCACATCCAGCTAAATCTAGTTACGAAAAGCATATGTACAAATTGAAGGACTTTAAAAGCACTTTATGAAACAACTTTTATCTTAAAAATATATTTTATATTAATTGGTGAAAAATGTATTATTCCACGCCCGCTTAAGTCGCTAAATACAGGCCTTTCCATACATATTGTTCACAGCTTTTGCAGTTGCGGGTGCAGTGGAATGTGGTCTAGCTCAACACATTTCTTGGATAGATGATTCCCCTTCCTCTGCAGCATAGAGAAAAGGGGGAAACGGGTCAATACAATGGAATAACAGAGCATACAATATATTAATATCAATAACAATCAAATATATATAGTAGAGTAATACATAAACAGACCAGTTAAATGCAGTACCTCTCCTCCAATCTCCATTCATGAGTTCAGAGGCCCAAACTCCCTTGCCATTTGCCATGACATTGCATTACACCCTTCCGTTTCTTTGGATTGGAATTGGCAGTGGCCAGCTCGCAGCCTGCAGGATGCCTTAAATAGGCATCTAACGAGGCCAGGTGCGGCCACTTAGGGGCATATACAGTATAGGAGGGACGTGTCCTACCCCTGACACAGCACCTTCCCTGGAAATTTTACAGCACAATTCAGTACCAATCATTGGAATCTCCAGCACCTTAAAATGGTAGTAAACCACACTTTATTTTTTTTAAACCCTGCAAGACAATGGCATAACGTGCTAGTAGCACATTATGAAATACTTGCCTTAGACTAAGCCCTCCAGCGGCGTGCTGTCACTGCAGACAGGGCTTCAATCTTCACTTGATCTTCCTTCTGGGTTCGTGTCTGATGCGCATGGGTGTCACGGACCACGGCACGGAGCTCTGAAGGGATGGAACAGGCATGCCATTCCTTCAGAGCGCATGTGCCAGTGACATCACCGGCTGCATGCAGCATGAATATCTCCTAAACAATGCAAGTTTAGAAGATCTTCACTGTACCTACAGGTAAGCCTTGTTATAGACTTACCTGTAGGTACAAGTAAAAAAAAGGGTTTACTTCCACTTTAAGGTATTAATGGATTATTTGATACTTTTTGTATTTTTAAGATAAAATGTGTTTCATAAATTGCCTTAAGGCTCCGTTCCCATTACTGCGACCTGAAAGTTGCGCGACTTACTGTGCAACTTTGCCAGGTGACTTACTGCGACTTGAGAACTACTTTGATGCGACTCTGTCTTGTGCAGGTATGCAGAGATAACAGCATACAGGAAGATGCCATGCACTGCCTGGGTAATCTTCCTGTAATGTCGGATCCAAATCACATCAATATAGATGAGGATTCGACTTGGAGGCAACTTACATTAAAGTCTATGGGCACAAGTTGGATAGAAAATGACTTGAAGTAGTACAGGAACCTTTTCTAAAGTCTGAGTGACTTCGGTAATGCTAATTAAGACAGCTCTCATTAACTAACAAGGGATTTCACGTGGAATGGCATTCCATCTGATCAGTATATGCATATATAAGAAAAAGAAAACACAAAAACGGGAAAGAGGACAGGAAGTGAAAAAGCAAAATTAAATATGTTTTATTATTTTTATCAAAAGAACAAATATACAAACATTTCTCTCATCAAAGCAACCAACTCGATACCCCTCTAATGCCTTGTACACACGGTGGGACATTGATCGCACATTCCGACAACAAAATCCATGGATTTTTTCAGACGGATGTTGGCTCAAAGTTGTCTTGCATACACACGATCTGACAAAGTTGTCGGAAAATCCGATCGTTCTCAACGTGGTGACGTAAAACACGTACGTCGGGACTATAAACGGGTCAGTAGCCAATAGCTTTCGTCTCTTAATTTATTCTGAGCATGCGTGGCACTTTGTGCGTCCGATTTGTGTACAGACGATCGGAATTTCCGACAACGGATTTTGTTGTCGGAAAATTTTATAGCAAGCTCTCAAACATTGTGTGTCGGATAATCCAATGGAAAATGTGTGATGGAGCCTACACACGGTCAGAATTTCTGACAACAAGGTCCTATCACACATTTTCCATCGGAAAATCCTATCGTGTGTACAGGGCATAAGGCTTCATTCACATGGCCTTAATAAAAATGCATATACAAGAATTTTTTAATTGCGTGTCTGAATGCAGCTTCATTGTTTTCAATGGAACCATTCACACAGGTGCGTAAACGTGATCTGCTTATAAAATACAAATAAACTCTGCGCTATAGAGAGTCTAATTGACTCCTTGTGCGTATATTTTAATACTTATCTATATATTCCAGTATGACGTGAAATAATTACTGTTCACTGCTGCTACCCTAAATAATAACAAAAACAATGAAAATATCAAAGTGCAAATATTTGTTACTGTAACAGTAGCGCTGCGATATACAAACTTTTGTGTCAATCAAAGCAATCATGAATTAAAGTGAAATAAAATGACATGAGATAAAATAAATAAAAATAAAATCTAAAAATAACAATAATGACAAGAGTCCACCCTGTGTCACTTGTGCTGGTGAAATCCACCAAGTGCTATTCTCTATGACCAACAGTGTTTCCAGTCTTCCCTGTTCAGGGATATCTTCCAAACTGAAACAAACAACTCCTCATGTGTGCAGGTGATCCCTCTACCAACAGAAAATAACTCACCAGATGAATATGCCTCCCACTCTCATGGTTGGCAATCACGCTTTATAACAGTACACAAGCTCTCTCCTCATATGGATGCTACTTAATACTGCAGCAAGATTTATATGGCCAGATGACATATAAGAGAAAGAAGAATGCCTCCAATGGTACCGTACCCATGCCAAACAGTTTATTTAAAATTGAAAAACCATTCACACATTAGTATCAGGATTTATCTCGCTCTGGGATAGACTGTGTTGTCTCACCACCTCCGGATGCCGCTAATTCCGGCCCTAACATCTTCAGTCGCAGTGTAGCCACGCCCCAAAAGTTTTTCGGCAATTCGACTTCGTCACAAGGACCCCCTGAGACAACACAGCCATCTGGTGAGTTATTTTCTGCTGGGAGAGGGATCACCTGCACACATGAGGAGGTGTTTGTTTCGGTTTGGAAGATATCACTAAACAGGAAAGACTGCTTTTACCAGCACAAGTGACACTGGGTGGACTCTTTTGTCATTCTTGTTTTTATTTTTAGATTTTATTTTTATGTATTTTATCTCATGTCGTTCTATATCATTTTAATTCATGATTGCTTTGATGGACACAGAAGTTTGTATATCACAGTGCTACTGTTAGAGTGACAAATATTTGCACTTTTATATTTTCGTTGTTTTATGACCTGCTTATAGATCTGTAAAACTGAATCCTAAAATCTGCATCTAAGAACATGCGCTTTATGTGCTTACGCATATCAATATATATATTTGCATTTGTAAGAGCTTAAGTTAAGTCTAAACAAGGAGAGAAAATAAGGTATTATTAAAAAGAATTATGTACACATACATGTTTTTACGCATTGAAATACACAGAAACTTTTTTTCCTAGAAAACACGTGTAATAACGTTAGTAAAATGTTTACAGGCCGCACAGTGGCTAAGGCCTTGTTCACATGGCCATAAAATTTTTTACTGATGTTATTGCACATGTGTTTTCTAGAATAAAAGTTCATGTCTAATAATCAGTAAAATGCTTGCGTATAGATGCATTTATATGCATAATCACGTAACAAAACAAATAGAAATAGCCAGGGGGACCCCCAGTATCCTACAATGATGGACTATATCGGCCACAGAAAGGAGACATGTAAGATCAAAGTAAATTTTATTAAAAAAAAGATAAAAAAGTTGGAATAAAACCCAACAAAGAATGATATATATAAAGCATGCAATGAAAATAACATATTCAAATTGGAAAAATATAGTCCAAACAGTGGTATGATATGGTGTTGTCTGTACGATCAACGTTTTGCCATTAACTTGGCTTCTTCAGGACCCAGACATATGACCAATAGTACTTAAATTACCTATAACAACATACTGTTAGTAACATATCATTTGCAGTACAATAATGCATGTTTAGACCAGGCACCACACACAGGACAAAAAGGGAACAGCAACAATCTTGAATGAATATATATGATATCAATCAAAATATAAGATATAGATATATCCAGGCCAAGAGTATCAGGCTATTATGCTCCAAACCTACTTAAATTAAACCACATTACATGATATATGTAATATGTAGCCTAGTATGCTCCTATGCCCACCCCAGGCGTTTGGGTTGATTGACCCATTGCTGAGTTCCACTGGTAGGAACATATGTGATACCTCTATGTCCAAACATGCAGTATTGTACTACAAATGATATGTTACTAACAGTATGTTTATAGGTAATTCAAGTACTGTTGGTCATATGTCTGCGTCCTGAAGAAGCCAAGTTAATGGCGAAACTTTGACTGTACAGACAACACCATATTATACCACTGTATGGACTATATTTTTCTAATTTGAATATGTCATTTTACTTGCATGCTTTTTATATATAATTCTTTGTTGGTTTTTTATTTCAACTATTTAATCTTTTTCTAATAAAAATTACTTTTATCTTACATGTCTCCTTTCTGTGTCTGATATAATCCATCATTGTAAGATATTTCTATTAGTTTTGTTCAGATTGTTTGAATGAGGCCCAAGTCCAATTTACTTTATTATGCGTAAAGATGTGTATGTGTATATAACTTTATGATAATTTATTTTCCCCTATGTTTAGACTTCATTTGCATTCTTACAAATGCATATACATGCACTTATACATGTAAGCATGTAAAGCGCATGTTCTTTGACAGAGATTTTTGGATTCTGTGTTACAGATCTGAATGCAGCTACATTGTTTTCAATGGAGCCATTTACACAGGTGCGTAAATATGAGTTGCTTTCAGAGCTGTAACACAGAATCCAAAAATATGTGTCTAAGAACATGCGCTTTACATGCTTACGTGTATAAGTACATGTATATGCATTTGTAAGAACTCATATTTACGCACCTGTGTAAATGGTTCCATTGAAAACAATAGAGCTGCATTCAGATCTGTAATTACAAAACCCTTGTATATGTGTTTTTTTTTTCTTATGGTGATGTGAATGAAAGTGGTTAGCACCACCACCTGGCAGCACCTGGTGCACAAATTCCGACTGGGGCACCAATTAACCTGGTAGGTTAAGTGGCTACTGTGTAGATTGGTTCTAGTATGTGTATGTATGAATTGTAATGAATTGGGGCCCTTAGATTGTAAGCTCCTTGAGGGCAGGGACTAATGGGAATTTACAATATATATGTAAAAAATGACAGCCCCATGAATAAAGCCTTACTGTGCCAGAAGCTATTATAAACCACCATTTGAAATAATTAAAACCACTGTTAAAAAGACAAAAAACTATGTAAGTAGGTGGGATACAATTGTAAGTGTAAATAAAGTTAAATCTACCCTTCATATAAAAATCTCCCAATTACACTAGGGAAATTGTCATTGGTTTCAAACATTCCCTAAGGAAAGCAGAATTTATATGTTTTGCGCTGTTATTGTTCCCAAAAACCGTGTTGTATAAATTAACCATAGCAGATATTTCAATTAAATCCTTGAAGATCAAGCATCCTAAATAATGCTCAATTCACCTGCCTATACTATATGATTATGTGAAGTTGTAGAAACCCCAAAGATAGGTAAAGGAACATCCCTAATTATAAAACTACCCACTATCCTCACTCTCTCCTCTCATTTTCCTGTAGCACAGGCTTAACTGGTGAGGTGAGCAGGATCCGGGGTAGAGCCACTCTGTCTGTGTCTATGGACACAGGCAGCTAGGCTTGGGATCAAGCCCACAGATATGGTGGCACATCGGGAACAAGGGGAGCCAGGAGTGCCGGCGAGGAACAAGAGAAGAGGAGGGTCTGGGCTGCTTTGTGCAATTCTATTGCATAGAGCAGGTAAGTATAAACATGTTTTTATTAAAAAATTTGAGTTTATAATCACTTTTAAAAAAAGCAACAGCCCAAAAATATTTCTGTAGCCATGTTTTTTTAAAGAATTCAGGGGTGATTAGCAAAGGAAAAATAGGAGAATAAAGTAAAATGATACATTTTGTGATTCCAAATTTGCCCACACTGCTACTCTAAGCACCTTTCCTTGAGGGTCCAATAGCTACACTCTTACTTGTCTCTTGAGCTCTTTACTTCCTACAGTAAATTTAGATCAGCCAGGTACTTTATCCATCAGCAACATTCTATACTGGGTGCAAATGGCTCTTCTATTTTCCACAAGCCTAGAAGAAGGAAGGGTTCTTCCTTAAAGGGTTCTCCTTTAGGTTCTATGGAGCAAAGGTTGCATATGCACAGTACATTAATGCCCACTGGTTTAGTAGAAGATGGATTAGCTGCTGATCAGGTCCTTGAACAAGGTTGCCTGCTAATATGAAGCCAGTGGGTCTTATCTTACTGTGTGTGCGCGCATAGCTTTTTCTGCAAAGGCCTTAAAACTGAATCGGTTTTCTTGTGGGTTTGTGGACAATGGAAGTTTCATGCAACCCAATGTAGACCATGCCCCTTGCTTTGAGGTCTGTAGCAATATTGATTGCATGAAGAGGGTGAGGGGGAAGATGGAAATGGAAGTTTAGGTATATATGTTTTTAACAAGCAGAGCAGTGGGAGAAAACCGTTGAGCAAGTGCAAATAGTTTCCCCTAATGAACACTAAAAAAAAAACAAGCTCTAATACAACAAGAGATTTAGGCTTGGTTCACATTACTATGACCTGAAAGTCATGCGACTTACGATGCAACGTTGCCAAGCGACGTCCTAGTGATTTGCTGGCGACTTGAGTACTACTTTGAAGCGACTTTGTCTTGTGAAGGTCTTGTGAATGTATGCGGTGATAACAGAATACAGGAAGATGCCATGCACTGCCTGGCTAATCTTCCTGTAATGTTGGAATCAAATCACATCCATATAGATGAGGATCCGACTTTGAGGCGACTTCCATTGAAGTTTATGGGCACTGTATTTTACTTGAGCTTTTACAAAATAAAGGAAAAAAAAAAGTCTATGGGCACAAGTCAGATAGAAGTCACCTTGAAGTAGTACAGGAACCTTTTCTAAAGTCGGAGCGAGTTCAGTAGTGCTAATTAAGACAGCTCTCATTGACTAACATGGGATTTCACATGCGACTTGGGGTCTCACAAGTTGGGACCCGAGTTGCGGCAGTGTGAACCAAGCCTAAAATAGAGTTCTGCCTTATGTAAATATCAAAAATACAGTATGTTCCAAATATATTGAATAAACATCAAAACCAATGTATCATTGTATGTAAGTATTCATTCATGTTTTATAATATATTGGGTACTTATTTTTGATATTTAAATATGTGCAGATCTCTGAATAAATCCCTATTATTTAGGAGGTATTAGGAACAATTTTTCTTATAAGTTTTGTTGCCCTGTAGGCTGAATTGTAGATTGTACAGGAATGGACATCCAGTACTCACGTCTTCCGTCCCAACCATGGATGTGATTAGGCCATAAGGGTCATGTACGCCATGTTATCCTTATCTGTTTTTTAAAATGTTTCAGTATGTTGTACACCATTGTATTACTCTGTATAGTGAATGAAAGGTCGTAAGGTGCTTATCACTCTGTGCGTCAGGCAATGCTGCTGCAATACCTACATTTTCCTGAACAGGTTAAACTTTACCTAAACTTCTTTCCATCTGGTCATCAGAAGGTATCATACAGTTTCTCTACAGGTACTTAGACCCTGTATCAGTTTCCTTGCTCCGCATCATAATCTGTTCAATATACTTCAGTGTTAAATTAAGCAGCTCACTCTAAGCAGCAAGGAAAACGATACAAAGCCTTTAATTTTTCATATGGGTTTTGAAGGGTCACATTATCCAGCATATCCATTTAATGACGTTTAATTAGCTAAATAGGGCAATCTGTGGATAGTATAGCAAATGGGTGTTTCATGTGACTCTTTCTGCCTGTCTCACTCCAGGGCTTTTTCCGGAGGAGTATTCAGAAGAACATGGTTTACACGTGTCACAGAGAAAAGAACTGTGTTATCAATAAAGTGACACGCAATCGCTGCCAGTACTGCAGACTACAGAGGTGCTTTGAAGTGGGAATGTCCAAAGAATGTAAGTTCACTGCTAGGTATTCTTGATTTTATCATTAACTAAGACAAAATATGTTGCATTCATGAAATGATTTGGGTACACGTCTGGTCTTTTCCCACTAGTGACACTTAAACATATTCTACAATGAACAGTGTTATACCTCCCTAATGAACCTGAACTAAGGATATTACCAAGCTCTGAAAAAAAGTAGTAGCAATGGGCCTCATATGGAAAAACTGAAAAAAAAAACCCAAAAGCTGTCTGTGAATTCCCAAGAAATAAATTGTATTAATTTTATTAGTTTGTATTTTTGTGTGGTATAATGATATACAAAGTTATCAAAGCAATTTGGTTGGGAATATTACAAGGATTGGTTTCTGTTCCTCCGCTGATTATAGCAGGCCCATACACCCGCACTCTAGCCCATTCTAAAATCAGGACTCAAGCAGGCAGCCATAATCTTAGCTAAGATGCAATGGGGGTTATTTACGAAAGACAAATGCACTTTGCACTGCAAGTGCACTTGGAATTGCAGTCCTTCTAAATCTAAGGGGTAGATCTAAAATGAGTGGAAGCTCTGCTGATTTTATTATCCAATCATATGCAAGCTAAAATGCTGTTTTTTTATTTTCTTTGCATGTCCCCCTCAGATCTACAGCGACTTTACTTCCAAGTGCACTTGCAGTGCAAAGTGGATTTTCCTTTAGTAAATAACCCCCTATGATCCATTTTGCCTGGTGAAAGATTTGTACTTCTTTCAGCAATGCCTTTGAACCAGGCACCCCTGCCATTGAGCACCGTCAGATCCCAATTTCCATGTAACCTCCCTGCAGACTAAACTGAATGCAACAGCAGCATAATAATGAGATTATCAATCTCTTCTGTTAGAAACCTTTAAGGCTTGGTTCACATCTAAACCGGCCGCAGATCGTGCAGCAACGCTTTCTGTCCCTATTCTCCGTTTCAGGTACAAATCAGGGCAGAATCTTTGCCTGTATTCGGCCCTGAAACGGACGCAAAGACGCACAGTGTTTCTGTGCAGTGCGCTCCGCAGCTGCCCCGGAGACATGTGTATCGACTCCATAGACAGCCGGTCATATTCTCCTGCTATGCTAATTGGATGCGGGGAAACCCTCATTCAATCCACATAGGTGTGAACCCAGCCTTAGACCCCTTTCACACTGGGGCGGTTTGCAGGCGTTATTGCGCTAAAAATACCGCCTGCAAACCGCCCCAAAACAGCTTCCGCTGTTTGTTCAGTGTGAAAGCCCGAGGGCTTTCACAATGAAGCGGTGCGCTGGCAGGAGAAGAAAAAATCTCCTGCAAGCCGCATCTTTGGAGCGGTGAAGGAGCAGTGTATTCACCGCTCCTAAACCGCTCCTGCCCATTGCAATCAATGGGACAGCGCGGCAATACCGCGGCTATAACCGCGCTATACGAGTGGTTTTGACCCTTTTTCGGTTAAAACCGCACCGCTAGCAGCCGAATACCGTGGTAAAAAAGCGCTAAAAATAGCGCTGTTTTACCGCCGACGCCCCCTACCGCCCCAGTGTGAAAGCAGCCTTAGTGTTAGGTGGTCAGCGATGTTCCAATACAGATTCAAGAGATTTAGGGCCTAGTGCTGCTCTTGCCTTACCCAGTGATTACAAGAGACCAATCCCAAGAAAAGTTTAGATACTTTTGCCACATATTTCATCATTTTAATGAATTGATAGCTGAATTAATTAGTGTTATTTTTTACATTTTCTTGAGTTTAGCTACTTCAATCAGCCCATATTGAAATGAAATAACACTCAATTGGCACCTCTTATGGGTGTTAAGATATGTCAATTTAGGAACATTTGGGAGGTATAAAGCATTAAATATAAAATGTTTTAATAGTGATTACGTAAAAATAAAAATTCAGAACCTGTACACATTTTAAATTGTATTATTATCTGAAATTATTTTTTGGGGGAGGGTCAGTTGTGGCCAATGATGAGGTTTGTGCCCTGTGGTTGAAGCCTTTGCTTTAAAATACTTGACTGATTAGCTAATTTATTCTTAATTATTGTTATAGCAGTTGAGAGGCAGCATTTGGTGATTTTCTGTGTTTAAATTTGTGATTCTTCCACATGCATCACTTTAATGAGTTCCATTTGTTGTTTGTAAGTGTGTTTTGTTTTAGTGGTGGATGAAGCTGCTTTGTTCTTTGCAATATTATTCTAGGCTCAGAATTCCAACTCTGGTATGATGTGGATGTCTCTAAGTATGTTTCTATTTATCCAGTCCCAAGCACACAGCGCGTGTTTCACTATGAGCATTTATTTCACCAAAAGTGCGGTGCTGTCTATAGTAAATACAGATATTTGAGGTTTGACCACTTTGCTGACCACTTCCTAAAAATAAATATAGTTACATAGTTAGTAAGGTTGAATACTCAGTTCAACCTGAGTGAGTGTGCGTGTCTACAATTGTCCCTATCCCTGTACATTGCATCTCATTAAGATGCTCATCTATTATATTACTATTTTTTATTTAAGGTACCCATATAGCCCTGTGAATTTTACACATACATCGCACACTCACATCGATCCCTACTCTCAAGGAGCCCACAATCCAAGGTCTCCAACTCACATTCACATACTAGGGCCAATTTTGGACAGAAGCCAATTAACCTACCAGCATGTCTTTGGAGTGTGGGAGGAAACCGGAGTACTTGGAGGAAACCCACGCAGGCACAGGGAGAACATGCAAACTCCAGGCAGGTAGTGTCGTGGTTGGGATTTGAACCAGCGACCCTTTTTACTGCTAGGTGAGAGTGCTACCCACTACACCACTGTGCTGCCCTAATATAAGAGTGCCATAATGTGCTCAGAACCAGCGAAGATTGCACTGTAGATCAGGTAGTTGCAGTCAGGGGCGTTGCTAGGGGGTGGCTTTTGGGGCTATAGCCCCGAATGTGGGGCCCATAGCCCCGAGTCTCTCAGAGACGGCTGTGGTCGTGGCCTCTCTGCAGCCGGGGCGCGAGTGCGGGCGGGCAGCACCAGAGAGCGGGCAGGCAGTACGGGAGAGCCAGGAGGGCGAGAGATGTAAGGCAAGGGCTCTCTAGGGACCCTGATGTAAGGAGGAGGCTCTCTGGGGACCCTGATGTAAGGGGGCTCTCTGGGGACCCTGATGTAAGGGGGAGGCTCTCTGGGGACCCTGATGTAAGGGGGGCTCTCTAGGGACCCTGATGTAAGGGGGAGGCTCTCTGGGGACCCTGATGTAAGGGGGGCTCTCTAGGGACCCTGATGTAAGGGGGAGGCTCTCTGGGGACCCTGATGTAAGGGGGGCTCTCTAAGGACCCTGATGTAAGGGTAAGGCTCTCTGGGGACCCTGATGTAAGTGGGGGCTCTCTGGGGACTCTGATGTAAGGAGGGTCTCTCTGGGAATGCTGATGTAAGGAAGGGGCTCTCTAGGGACCCTGATGTAAGGGGGATGCTCTCTGGGGACCCTGATGTAAGGGGGGCTCTCTGGGGACCATGATGTATATATACACACACACGTATATTTTATACATGTGTATACCCGCCCAAGCGTATGACTTTCTTTACTTCGCTGCTGTGGGATCTAGCCCCAGATCTTTTGTAGACCTAGCAACGCCCCTGGTTGCAGTCATTTCAAAAATGTTTCTGAATGCACAACCTTAGCAGCCTTAACATGCAGCCTTAAAGTGTCATCAAAACCCACATCTTAAAAAACTCTCAACAAAAGCTGTGTTACATGCTGTTCATATTCACTCAGTTGCTATGAGATTCATTTGCTGTATTCTGCTCTCTATCACCCTCTTCTATCTAAGTCCCCAATTCAACTAGAGATTTGATTTAGTGCTGGCAGCTCTGCACATGCTCAGTTTTCATTGAGTTTCTAAACTGAGCATTTTCTCTCTATCACATCTAAGCAGCCCATGTGACTATAGAGTCACACATCTGAGCATATACACAGTGGTAAATGACAGTTCACTCCCTCACCTCCCTCTTATTCCAAGACACAGGCTGGAAGGACGTGACACAACCTGTAACTGGCAAAAATCCGCCCACACATTGTCATTGCCAAAAAATAAAAAAGATTTGATTTCATATTTAAATGTGTATGACAGTTTTAACTGCTTAACCACGGATCGTGCCCGCAGAGGTGATCAAATACCACCAAAAGAATTTGTGGGAAAAAAAGGACGTCAATTTTGTTAGGGTACAACGTCGCACAACTGCGCAATTGTCAGCTAAATCGACGCAGTACAGAATGGCAAAAAATGCTCGGGTCAGGAAGGGGGCAAATCCTTCCGGGGCTGAAGTAGTGAAAGAACGGCCGCCACAATTGCTCTCCTGTGCGAATCGCCGTAGGTGTACAGTGGCTCAGTTGCGTAGTGGCCGGGAACAGTGATCGCTGTCATGTCCCAGTAAGCCCTTCCCCCCCACAGTTAGAAACACACATCGGGAACACAGTTAACCCCTTGATCACCGCTAGTGTTAACCCCTTCCCTGCCAGTGACATTTATACAGTAATCAGTGGCTATTTATAGTTCTGATCGCTGTGTAAATGTCAATGGTCCCAAAAAAGTGTCTGATCTGTCTGTCGCAATGTCGCAGTCACAATAAAAATCGCAGATCACCGCCATTACTAGTAAAAAAAATAGTAATAATTAAAATGCTATACATCTATTCCCTATTTTGTAGACGCTATAATTTTTGCGCAAACCAATCAATGTACGCTTTTTTTGTACCAAAAATATGTAGAAGAATATATATCGGCCTAAGCTGATGAAGAAAATTGTTTTTAAAAAAATAAATGTGGGATATTTATTACAGCAAAAAGTAAAGAATATTGTTTTTTTTTTTCATAATTTTTTTGTTTATAGAGCAAAAAATAAAAACTGCAGAGGTGATCAAATACCACCAAAAGAAAGCTCTATTTGTGGGGAAAAAAGGACCTCAATTTTGTTTGGGTACAATTGTCAGTTAAAGCAACACCGTGTCAAAAAATGCCCTGGTCATTAAGGGGGTTAAACCTTCCAGGGCTGAACAGTTTATTGGTATTAATTGTTTTTTTTCTTACTCTATATTCCAAAGGACGTTTTTTTTTTTTTTTTTTAATGTGTGACCAGCAGCAAAGGACTAGAAGCCCCTCCTGCTCATGTTTCCCTGCATACAGGGTGGGAAAGAGCTAGCTCATGTGACAGTTGTATATCAGTAGAAAGAAGGCATCTAGATGTTTTTTTTTGTTAAAATAATTACAGTGCCATCATCCACACACAGAAATAGAAGGGACAATGGAAATTAAACAGTGTGCGTTTAGTATCACTTTAAGCAGATCCGAACCCAGTCAGTAAAATCTAACATGTTAATATAATTTCAAATGTTGTTTTTAATACACTCATGTATGCAACTTTTATTTTTTCATTTTTTATTTTATTGTTTACAAACTTTTTTATTTGGTATAAAATGGTGGTACAAGTAAATACAGCACATTAAGTAAAATGCATTGTAAATGGGAGTAGAAGGTGCAAAATTAGATTACAATTGAATAAAGGAAATGTTGAGCTGGGTTGTTTAAAGAACATAGTACATAAAAATCATAGTATAAGCGTAATAGTGAAAAGCAATTACCATATACATATTGTGACACATAATAAAGTAAATGAAGAGTCATGTATGCTTAGATTTTAAATGAACATTACAATGAATATACCTACCGTAGTTCTCTAAAGATCGAAATAGTACATCAGAATGATTGAACCAAGGATCCCATTTTTTGTTATAGAAGTGCATGGTGTTATACAATGTGCGGAATATTTTTTCCATAAGGTTAATAGTATTTACTCTGGTTTTCAGTTGGGTGATCGGTACTGAAGGGGATTTCCAATGGAAGGTGATAAGCCAGTATATGGTAACACTTGTGCCGCATACACACGGTCGGAATTTCCAACAACAAATGTTCGATGTGAGCATGTTGTCGGAAATTCCCAGTTTCCCAAACTTTCCGACAACAAAATCCATTGTCGGAAATTCCGAGCGTGTGTACAAAATTCCGATGCACAAAATTCCACGCATGCTCGGAATCAAGCAGAAGAGCTGCACTGGCTATTGAACTTCATTTTTCTCGGCTCGTCGTACGTGTTGTACATCACCGTGTTCTTGACGTTCGGAATCTCCGACAACATTTGTGTGACCGTGTGTATTCAAGACAAGTTTGAGCCAACATCCGTCAGAAATAAATCCAGGATTTTGTTGTTGAAATGTCTGAAAGTCTGTACGCGGCATAACAGTGTGAATGAGACTCATGTGGGGGATAGAAATCCCTGAGATAGGCTTGAATAATAAGCAATTGGAAAGGGTGAACTGTATATGGTTAACTTTTATTAGAATGCCCTCCAAGTCCTTATTCAGGACAACTCTCTTGAATCTTTCCCCCTTTACACACACTCCTGATTAACACTACAGGCTGCCATGCCAGTACACTTTGTGCAGGAAAATTGAATATAGTCACTATCAGGAAGGAATTCCAGAGCAGCTGATGCTGGAGTTAGTGTATATAGACAGGAAATGGCTAAAAAACTAGAGAGACACTTGGCTTCAGTGGAAAGCCTTTACTGATGTGGGATATCTCTAACTCTGGTGGGAAATTACAGGGCCTCTACCCCCTTTCCTGCTTTCTGTCTACCTAATGTTTTTTTTCTCTCTGCTTCTTCCCCCCATGGGTGGAATCTGCACCATTATACAGTAAATACAGGTTCCTGGTTAATGTTCCCTCAGGGGCAGACCTAAGACACCCTGCACTCACAGTATGTCCTCAGTCTTTGCTAGACCTTATTGAAACCAGAAGACTGAGCAAAGACATCTTGTTTACTTCTTGATTACTTGGGGTACAGCTCCAGATTGAAGGAGAGTATTGCAGCCTGCTTGTGGACACTTCTAAAGCCTAGAGTTAGGTTTTAAAGGTTAGAGCTATTGCATACCTCTCAACTTTCTGAGATGGGAATGAGGGACACCTAATAGCAAAACTATGCAGGTATAAGCCACACCCCTCTTAAAAGAGAATTGTATTGGTTAAGCCCACAAGTGCTTTTTTTACCACTACTATTCCTTTATATTGGCTTTTGAAATTTACAAATGCAGCAATTTAGAAATTGAATGAATGGTTTAACTTTCAAACACTTTTTGAAAGATAAAAAGTGCATTTTATATACAACTATATGGATCAGACCAAAATGAGGGACAAATGAAGAGGAAAAAGAGACAAAGGCACTTTGTTCTGAATGAGGGACAGTCCCTCGAAATCAGGGACGGTTGGGAGCTATGCTATTGAGTTATGCTAACACAGTGAGAAAGCTTGCAAACGTTGTGCCATAATTTAGCAGTAGGAACAAGAGTAGGGTTGCCACCTCATCCCTATAAACCCTTTAATAAGCCCCCCCCCCCCCCCGTTTTACTTACCTGGACGCTGTCATCCTCTGTCCGGGAACGAGCATACCATCTGTAGCTGGTGTCTCGTGTCCCGATTGGATAGATTGATAGCAGCACAGCCATTGGCTCCCGCTGCTGTCAACCAAATCCAATGACACGGTGCCGGGGCGCTGGGCCGAGTCCTGTGTGAATGGACACAGATGTGGGACTAGGGAGCCTGCCCGCACGGGTGTCCACCAAGGAGAGCGCTTCTCCAACGTGGACACTCGATGAGGGGAGGAGCCACCAGCACCGCCGTGGGACTCCAGAAGAGGAGGTTCGGGGCCACTTTGTGCAAAACGAACTGCACAGTGGAGGTAAATATAACATGTGTGTTATTTGAAAAAAAAACGAGGGTTTACAACCCCTTTAAGGTGGTAATTACACTCACTTGGTGCCTTATCTGCATTAAATTAGCCTTAGAACCTGTGTAATTCATTTGTGTTCGGGTTTAAAGGGATAAGGCGGCAACCCTAAACAAGAGAAGCATTTATCCTGAATATATATAGTTCTGTATAGCTCCATGTATCACCCAAAACTGCAAGTATTCAGTTATCTGATAAGTACAAAATATTGTGCAATTGACAGAGTTTTGTTTAAGATACTATAGCAGTCATTGACTTGGTACTTTGCAGAACTGCTGAGCAAGGGACACATTCCAGGGCTATTCCTATTTACATTTTCTCATAAGAGATTAAAATGCAAAATTCTAGTGTCTGTACAGGATCATTTGTGCAGTGCAACTTATTGCGACAGAGCACTTTTGATTAAATATTCTTTACAGGTCTGGCTTTTTCAATTCCAATAATGTATATCCTTACTAGCAGAGCAATTGCAGAATTTTAATTATTTTGCCAGCTAAAGGACAAACATAGGAACGAAAGAAAAAAGGACTACTTCTGTTCAAAGGATTACACCGAATAAGAAATCCCCTTGGTAACTCTTTCAATTAACATGTTGCACCATTTTACTTAAACAACTGCTGTGCTTAATTCATTTTAATGTGTTTTAGCCCTTAGTCAGTTTGAGCTCTCTAAAGACAGAGGTGGGAAAAGATTTGTTGGATGGCTTTGTGTATGTGCTTTAATCTACAAAGCTGTGATTAAAAGTTTCTTCTTTAGTCTTAAAATAAAACTTTAACGACTTTCTAGGGTAAAGAGTAGCTTGCGTGTTACACCTGAATACAGGCCAAAAGAGTAAAAATGAGTGACCCAGCCGATGTTCTGTTGTGGCGCATGTGTGGTGAACATATTTTATATGGTGTAAAGGAAGCAATTGGCCGTTGGTTGTTGAGAATTTCCAACATTTCAAATCTCTGTATGTGCTTATAAATTCTTCTAATGCTGTGTACACATGAGCGGACTTTCCAGCAGAAAAGGTCCGACGGAAAGAATCCGTCGGACATTCCAATCGCGTGTGGGCTTCATCTGACCTTTTCTGTCAAAAAATCTGATGGACCTTAGAATTTGAATATGTTTCAAATCTATCCGATGGACTTGGTTCCTATCGAAAAAAACATTCGTCTGTATGCTAGTCCGACGGACCGAAAACGACGTAAGGGCAGCTATTGGCTACTAGCTGTTGGACTACCTTTTCTAGTCCGGTCATACGTCATCACGTTCGAAACTATTGGACTTTGGTGGGATCGTGTGTAGGCAAGTCCGTTTCGTCGGAACTCCGTTGAAAAGTCCTTCGGAGTTCAGTCCGACGAGAAGTCAGCTCGTGTGTACGCGGCATTACTGTACACCCACACATAACTGTTCCTTGGCTCATGTATGAATAGTCATTCTTTCCTTCTGTAGGTAAGAAGGGTGTGCTTGCTTCGTCTGGGTGAGCTGGTAGTGCAGCTGTCTGCACTAGTACCTGGGGAAACTGTGAAGCTTAACAGAAAGGGACAGACCATGGTGCCAGTAAGCAGTGCCAGGACAAGGTCATCTATAGCCCAGGGCGAACATGTCCAATTGCGCCCCCCCCAAATATTTATGAGCATTATGTGTCAGGGAAAATCCCCTCCCACCAAAATAAAATTCAGCATGCATTCCCCCAATCCCTCATCCTAGCACAACCCCCCCCCACACATACACACACACAAATTTCCCCTCCTAGCACAAATTCCCCACCAATCATCCCTACTAGCACAAATTCCCCCCCACCTTCCAAAAACATTTCTGCTCTACATTATTACTTTTATAGCACAAACACCCCAAATCCCCCCTCCTAACACAGATCCTCTTTCCCCATCCCCCCTCCCAACACAAGTCCCCCCAAATCACCACTCATAGCACACCTCTCCAAATTTGCAATCCTGGAACATATCTTACCCCTGCTGCTCCCCAAATTTCCCTTCTTAACACAAATCCCCCCCCAATCTCCTTGTGGTGCCCCCCCACCGCACATAATACCACCGTGCCCAGGGCGGCCGCCCCTCCTGCCCACCTCTTGTCTCGGCCTTGCCAATGATGCTCAGACACATTAGAACAGACATTCCATTTTGTTCGAGAGTTCAGAGGGACCATATGGTACTCCTGAGGACACTGGCCCAATAGAACACTTCATTTATGTTATTAAAGTTAAGGTTAAACCCAACAGTTGTGTACCTGAGACTGCCTGTTATTAATCTCTACAGATATTGTCATTACTGGAAGCAATATCCTGCTATCAAATGTAAGGCACTGTATGGGCATGCAAATCCAGGTCAATTCAATTACAAAATAAAGGTTAAAGTGTCATTAATCCCAGACTATGAAAAACTCTCATTACATGTTATATAACAGAGTGTTCATACTCTCAAAGCCACTAAAGCATTTGTTTTCTGTAGAGTGAAATATACCTGGTTGATTCTGCCTTTAGCTGTCCCTCCCATCTTCTCTGTGTCCCCATTGCAGCCTGAGACCAACTGCTGTTATCTACTGAGCATGCTCCAGTTTCAGTTGCCTTCTAAGCTTTTCGTTTCCTCCTTTTTCTTATCTGTTCAGCCCACATAAGTATGGAGTCACACATGTGGATGTACACACAGTAGTAAATGACACTTCCCTCCCTCCATTCTCCTCCATGCCCTCCTATTGCTAAATACTATGGGGGTTGGATATAGTATGTTGATTGACTACATTTGTTAAGAAACTCACAAAAGGCTTATTTTTTTAATATAAATCAGTATTAAATGTATCAAATGTAATTGTTAATACCTGTAAAGTAAGAAAGAGAAGCCTTGGATACAGATGCCATCAGAACAAAATGAAAGCTAGTGTCAATCATCTTTGACTCTGCCTACACCATATTAATGCATAAAAAATACACATTTTATGTTCATTAAATATTTTTAGGGAGCTGTAAAGCAGTTATTTGATATTCATAATTTAATTTGATTTGCTCTGCTGAAACAGGGTTTTTTTTAGTCATGTGACCAGCACAGCTCCAATCGGGGCTGTGCAGACACAGATTCATATTGTAGAGAGCATACATCAGCAGAGTAATAGAAGCCCCTCTGAAAGCGCTTTCCCTGCAGATGCCAAAGAACAGGGAAAGATCATTTGACCACACAACATCACTGCAGGAATAATGTACTAATAATAAGGAAAAACAAAATACAGTGGCATGATATATATGATTTATATGAATGAATGATGGCAATTGACACTTCTATTTAGTATCACTTTAAAGCGGAGTTCCACCCAATTAAAAGTCAGCAGCTTCAAAAAGTGTAGCTGCTGACTTTTAATAATCAGACACTTACCTATCCAGCGATGCGGGTGCACAAAGCCCCACTCCTCTCCCCCTCCTTTCCGCAGTGCCGGCATTCTAACTGTGGGCACCTGGCTGTGGCTTCACAGCCGGGCACGCACTGGGCATGTGCGAGCCGCGCTGTGCGCTGTGAATGGCCGGCAATCTTCTGGGACCTGTGATGTGTCCCAGAAGATTACAGGGAGGGAGGGGGGAGAAGTGATCTTCCTTCCGGCACCGCGGCACCAGGGGAAGAAGTGGGAGCTGGGTGCCTGTAAAAACAGGGGTACCTGCTCCCCCCCACAAAAAATGACATGCCATATGTGGCATGTCAGGGGGTCACCAACACTTAAAGCGGAAGTTCAATTTTTGGGTGGAACTCTGCTTTAAGTTTCTTATAGAACTCCCCTTAGATTTGTAACGGCTGTCTGTGTTCCCCTTGCTTCCATTGCGGTAGCTGGCATAGAAAGTGAGAAAATGCTTCCACAACAGAGACAACAGAGTACAATTAAATCATATCAAAGCTTCTAATCAGTGCCTACTGTACTAAAAATGAGTTATCCTTCTGTTGCAATGATTCCAAATAGAAATGTTTGTGACACTGAGAACTCAATGTATTTTCATGACGCATACATTTTATTAGTTGCAAAACGCACAGAAAAACATGCAGAACCAGGCCTTAGCCAATCAACCCCAATGTTCCATAGGTTTGATTATTGACTTAGATTCAATATTTTGTGCAGAAAAACTAATTATCAAGATCATTTTGAGTATGGAAAGTTTTGTATACTAAACCGTACACGAAAAGTGACTCAATAGCAAAAAGCTTTCACAAAGATATGGAGCAAATCAGACAGAAAGAAAGGTAAAAAGGTTATATGAACTTAGCTTTACCTGAGTGAATTTTATAGCAATCAAAACCTAAAAGTTAGGATAGACAAGAAATAATAGTATCCAGGCCTACATGTTCAAGCAGAAATACTCATCTAACTTCTAGTTCATGTGACCTGCCTGTATATAGTCAAACAAAAGAATGTCTTGAATGGCTTTTTTGTCACCTATATGCTATAGTACAGGGGTAGGCAACCCGCGGCACACAAAGCCTCTTTTGCCGGCACTTGACTCCCTCCCCATCAGCAGAGCAGCACAGGGAAGTGTCAGTGAGACACAGTTTCTGCCGCACTAATGCATTCCAATCTCAGATATCCCCACCCTGCACTGTGGGGGAGGCACTGTGCCCCCACACATTGTAAAAGATGGGAAACATTGTTTGGTTCTCAAACTTTGCTGTAGCTGCGATTGTCAGCTTTTGTGATGGGGAAGAGAATGGGGGAAGTTCTGCTAGGGGAGCGATCCCTGTTTCCAGACGGAGGAGGACTGTAATTGGCCACTGCTAAAGCCAATCACAGTCCTGCTAGCCCCGCCCACCATCTGGAGAAATATGACTCGCTTGGTTGCGACTACCAATCTCAGAAAGAAGGGATTTCACTGTGATTGAGAAAACCACAATCAGGTGACAGTTTGTGGAATTACTTTTGAGCTTTTGGGAACTTTGTTGAAATATATATATATATATATATATATATATATATAATTATATATATTATATATTATATATATATAATTATGTGTATGTGTCACTTACTACTGACCCCTCAGCTGTGCATCATCTACTACTCCCAACTTCTGAACTCTGCGTCACTTATTCCTGACCCCTGAACTTTGCGTCACTTATTTATGAGCCTTTGCGTTACTTACTACTGAATCTCTGCACTCTGTGTCCCTTTAAGCCACAGCCAGTATTCTATTCAGCACAATGAGAATCACGCCCAACTTTTGCTGGGGCACACCGCGCCGCACTTTTTCTCTGCTGCTGCACACAGGCCCACTGCTTTCAGAAAATGCCCCTGAACTGAGCTCATCATTGCGCATCCATTCCAGATGCTTGTATGTGACAAGCACGTGGGCTGGATGCGAGAAGCAGATCAGTGGGATGAGTGTGCCAGGACAGGTAGATGTGTCTCATCTCTGCTTCCTTGCACCACTCTGCATATCGCGCATATTATAGATAAGAAGAGAGGACAGCAGTGAAGCAGATGAGCATGGTGGGGCAGATGTTCAAGAGGGTACACCGGTGGGGCAGATGAGCAGGAAAGTACAGTGGTAGGAGAGATGAGAAGGGGGTTCAGCGGTGGGACAGAAGAGCAGGGGGGTTCAGTGTTAAGGTAAAAGAGCAGGGGGGTTTCAGTGTTGAGACAGAAGAGCAGGGGGGGTTCAATGTTGAGACAGAAGAGCAGGGGGGTTCATTGTTGAGACAGAAGAGCAGGGGGGTACAGCGGTGGGGCAGATGTGAAGGGGGAACAGTAGTTGGGCAGATGTGCAGGGGGGTACACTGGTGGGGCAGATGTGCAGGAGGTACAGTGGTGGGAGAGATGAGAAGGGGGTTCAACATGAGACAGAAGAGCAGGGGGTTACAGTGGTGGGACAGATGAGCAGGGGGATTCAGTTTTGGGCCAGATGAGAAGGGGTTACAGTGGTGATGATCAGAGCAGGGGGGTTCATTGTTGGGGCAGATAAGAAGGGGGTTCAGCAGTGGGACAAAAGAGCAGGGGGTACAGTGGTAGGGCAGATGTGAAAGGAGGTACATTGGTGGGATAGATGAGCAGGGGATTACAATGGTGGGGCAGATGTGCAGGGGGGTACAGTGGCAGGGCAGAGGAGAAAGGAGGTACATTGGTGGGACAGATGAGCAGGGGGTTACAGTGGTGGGGCAGATGTGTGGGGGGTACAGTGGCAGGACAGAGGAGAAAGGAGGTACATTGGTAAGACAGATGAGCAGGGGGTTACAATGGTGGGGCAGAAGAGCAGGAGGGTACAGAGGTGGAGAAGATGTGCAGGGGAGTACAGTGGCAGGACAGAGGAAAAAGGAGGTACATTGATGGGACAGATGAGCAGGGGGATACAGAGGTGAGACAGATGTGCAGGGGGTTACAGTGGTGGGACAGAAGAGTAGGGGGGTACAGTGGTGGGGCAGATGTGCAGGGGATTACAGTGGTGGGGCAGATGTGCAGGGAGGTAGTGGTGGGGCAGATGAGAAAAGGGGTACATTGGTGGGGGTACAAGCCTGTGCTTCCAGGAGAAGTAAAAAACGAGCTGGAAAAACGCGGCTAAACGCGCCAAGCCAGGTTTAGAAGCGTTTTAAATTTTTAGGAGTTTCTACATTATAAAGAGTGTTTTTAATGAAAACCGCCCCAAAACGCTAACGCCAGAAAACGCACAATAACGCTAATGTAAAAACCAGGCTAAACACGAAAAAACTGGCATTTTTAGCTCTGCTGTAACGCTGGTGTTTTTAAAATGTCCCGTGTGCATGAGCCCTAACTCTTTACTAAACAGATGACTTTTTTTTCCCTGTAGTTGCACTTTTGAAGAAGTTTGTTTATAGTATGGGGAGACTTTGTTGGCTTGCAATTCACTATTTAAATTAGTTGTTGCATTCATTGTCGTGTTCATTCAATGCTTTGCCCATGAAGAGAGAAAAGACACTACTTGGTACTTTCAGGTATGGAAGAGCATGTGACTCACTCCCCTTTCTCTCATGTGACTGCACTGGTGGTTGTTGATTTGCCCAGTGTGGTCATGTGAGAGTCATCAGTGCTGTGTAGATGCTGTCTAGTACAGAAAATGTAGAGCTACCCCATTTATAATGTATAAATTCTTATGAATAGTGGTGGAACCCTCCTCCACATAAGTTAAACAATATACCAACCAAAACACTCTTAGATATCGGGAAAGTGACTGTAAACCTCTTCTTATATAATAATCAATAATAATTGTTAGTGACAACACGCCTACCCAAACTCATCCAATATTATAAGGTGCAATTATAAATAATGGTGAAAACGCCTTAGGGTGAAAAGCTAAAAACAGCCTGTAAAAGAAAATCATGTTTGAAAAAAAACTGAAACTGTAATTATAAATGATAGTGGAAACACCTTGGGGTAAAAACTCAAATATCAAGTGCAAAATATGCTATTAGAAAAAAGTCCAACTATATGTGAATTGTCCGTATCAAATAAAGTTCCTAATTGCAATTCACCCCCATGTAAGCATTATGTTCTTAAATTGCAACATCCTGTGAAACCCAGCAACAGTCATACCATACGCTCATCTCTCATGTTGACCCATATATAACTAGGTCCCAAAACGCCTTCTCCCTCTGGGGTTCTTATCCATTGGTATATGATATCTCCAAATTCACCAACAACTCTCTTTGTTTTAACCATCAGCTCAAACAAAATCATAGAAAGGCCATCATTGCGCTTTAAGCATTATAAAAAGCTCCAGTTTTATTAAAACCAAAGAAACACACTCACATTTGAAAGTGCACTTTTTTTCTGTGCACATAGATATACAACTTGTGGTGAATTAGTGCATTGCCCCCTTAATGAGCATTAGGAAATCAGCATCACCTCTAAATCAGGCTTGAAAACCTCACTTCTAGTCCAGCGTGATGATGTCAAAGACTCCGCCCTGACGTGTTTCATCACTCATCACATAACTTTCTCAAGGAGACTTTTCTAGACTCTCAGAGGGAATACATTATAATGAGGATGCATTCATCTTGCATCTTCCAGTCTCAGCTTTAGACCTACCATCCGCTACAACCTCACTGCTGCAATATTGTGGACTCTCAGGACAGACTTTTCCTTTGCATTTCTCCTGACCTTCCAACACAAATACCTGACTGACTCTCATACAGAATTGCATTAGATGTCTAGGCTTCTTCCTAAAAGAGAAGTATGTTTTTTTTTTTTTTTACTTACCCAGCTGGACGCACCGCTGATCACTTGGTCCTCAGTGCTCCCTGAGCAGAGAGCTGGTGCTGTCAGTCAGCAGCTCTCTACTCTGCCCCTCCACGCTCACTGGAGTGCTGGGCTGTGGAGGGGGTGAGAGGCTGAGCTGGGTGACGGTCCAGGGTACTGGATGGATCCTGAACATATGGTCACGATCCTTCCCGAGCTGGACCGGCTCTGTGACATCAGCTGACAGCGGGCTGGAGCCCACTGTTTGCTGAAAACAGGTCACGGGAATGCAAAAAGAACTGCACTCCTGTGATCCACAGGAGAAGTACAGCCAAATGAGCTTTCCTCTGCTGGATGTCAGTCTTTCTGTGACTTCTCAACTTCATTCATGTCCATTGACTGCTAATATCAGTGAAGGGGACCAAGCTACACCCCATGCCTTCATCTGATACACCTGCAAAGTGTCCTAGAAGCTGTTTTCAGAAGTACCCAGAGCTGAATATATGAGAACAAGAACAAGGGCAAACTGTGTAGACTTTCTAAATTTTGCCTATATTCTGGCTTGGATCAGCAAGACTCGCACAGACTTACAGAAAAATTAAAGTTGATATTTAAACTACCCATTCATGAGCATAAAATTAAATTCTGCATGGGCAGTTTTTCTCTGGTAACTGTTTTGTGTATGTAAGGAATACACTTGAGCATAACAATTAAAGATGCTCTCAAGCTAGGCATTGTGCAGGGATGTTTACCATCAATGTCCAATCTTCCATTAATAACTAGAAAAAGATTGCATTTTTAGCACCCCATTGGTGCAAAGTTTTGTATCATATTATGAAAATTTCAATTAAAAAAAAATTATTGTAAAAAGGAAGGTGAAAAGAAAAACACTGAAAGTGCATCCGAGCATCATAGGAAGTGCACAGTGCAGTTGTCCATCTTTGTTCTGAACTACCCGAAACATATGTTCATTCATCTGTAATGGCTTGGTTTCATTTTCTTCCATGCAAAGCTACACTCCCTTGCCGGCTTTCAAAGTCTTTCAAGGAAGAAAGATTGAACGATATTATTCATAATTTGCTCTATGTTCTGTAACAATGGTTATGTAATAGCAGTAATTGTATCAACCCATCTAATGAGCCTTTCTTCCACTACCATGTATGACAGATTAATAGCCCATGAATTCATTTTCTGCTTGTTGTGCTTCACAAAAGTATTTCACTGAGCAATTAATAAACCGGTAAAGAAAATAATACTGTTGTTTTCTTTATTAATATGATGTTAACTCCAAACAGAGAAGCATCTTACAGGCGCCTTTTATCTTGTTCCTTCAGTGAATTCCTCTCTAATTTGTGACTGCATATAAAAAAAGATTCATTACCCTCATTCACGCTCTTGTGCTGTTTTCTTCTAAGAACTACAGTAGTGTCTCTAGAAATTGCTCAACACTTTTGCGAAATCTACCAACGTGACAGACAAAAAGCTATTTCCATGTCAGGACTTAGGAAGAAAGGGACCATCGGGCATGTAATCAATAATATGCAGCACTCTAAAGGTCAGCAGTACCTAAAACGATCAGTGATGAGTTCAACGCTCCCCAGTTTCTTTAATGTTTTATTGACTCTAAGGCCATAACTGGCCAGGGAATCGATTTGGGTAGTGAACACCATTGTTTGGCTTGTTTGGCCAAAACACTTGTAGCTGAGAATTCTGATGAGGCCATCTCTCAGTTTTCTCTCTTAGTATTAGTTGCCGGAAAGTAATTCAGCTTGTCAACAAACACACAAAGCTTATCTATGTATTTAGGTGAAATTATGGCTTGAAGTGAAAGTAAAGTCTTAATGTAAGTGGTGCTAGAAAATCTTCCCTCCCCACTCCTTCTACATATGCTGCATAGCCTTTAAAAAGAGAACATTGGAAATACCTTTTTCTCTCACAAGATACAGAAGCTCTGGCTTCCCTGTGTCGGTGGCTGCATGGGGGGAGGGAGCACCAACAACTGGGGGGGAGCCAGCAGGTAACGTCACGGCTCTGGGAATTTAGAGCCATTGTCAAATGTTCCCTGACACGAAAGAGCCAGAGTTTCTCTACTTTGTGACTGCATTGGAGCAGATAAGATCAAAGGTATTTCCACTGATCTAGTTTATAAAGGCTAGGAAACACAGGTAGGAGGAGGGGGAAGGGAACAAGTTTTACAGCTCTTATAGTTAGTCTTTTCTTCCACTTTAAATGTCATGGATAACTTAAATGAAATCTGTTTCAAGAGAAATACAGAGGTCCATTGCTGATGACCTAGTTTCATGCCTGTCACACTTATCCTTTGACTTCAATCATTTCTGGGTCCCAGACCAAAAATGCAGCAGGTAATGTCAGAAATGTTAAATTTAAATCATTTTCAGAGTAATGACCCATAAAATCTTGACTCCAAGCAACTAACCCAGAAAGTCAATTATGCCAATCTACATATCTCTGTCATGGCAGACTTTGAGGTACCCATTGCAGATTTTTTCTTTCTGAATTAAAAATATTGCCACCCCACAAAAAGAGATTGCTCTTACCTCCATGTTGGCCGTTATTAAACTCATTCTCCTGTAGAATATACTGCAAATCAAGTTGGGTTTGCAGGAACTTCTATGCCTGTCAGACAGCTTTAAGATGGTAAACCCACCTTATGTCACCATAATAACCAGAAGTGTGGATCAAAACCAGTCATGTTTCCCCATAGAAGGATATCGTTTTTCAAGCTGTCATGATGTTTTGTCATATGCTCTTAGATAAAATAGGTGGCTAATCAAGCTCTTAAAGTTAAACCTAATAAAACAAACATTCAGAAGAAAGGATACTTTCATCTGAAGGTAAGGTTGCCAAAAGCTTAGTGCCCACCAATGTAAATTCATGTTATGATGCAATATACCAACTGCACCTTTGTCCAACCAGAACTTGAAGTAGAGTAATGATGATTGCCGAGTTGCTTTCCCCCCCTCAAATTAGCTGTACAGTCACACAGCCAAATACCTGCAGTGTGAATCAACTAGATTATCTAAAGATTATCTCATGTGTTTGCCAAAAAAAAGCATCATTACAATATTTATAAAAGATCATATCTGTAATATGATAGAAGACTGATACAAGTGGTCTTTTCTGTGCAGGTGGGATGGGACCACTAGTGTTATATATGTATGTAGACTGAAGAATGTAAAAGTTTAATCACTTACATGAATGATTCTCAAAATCAGAAAGCAATTTTCAGTCAGCTTACTCTCAAGAAACACTTAATATTTTGTGTACACCTCAATCATACATATCATATTCAAACATTGACAGACATACACATACAACGAGGAAACTGGTGAATAAAGTGGTATTAAACTCAACAAAAAAATATTTTAAATGGGTCCCCTGTATGTATATGCTATAATGTGCTATCTTCGCCCAGTCTTCATTACGGGTTCACGCTCTCCAGTCATTTGAATGGCCAGGCAGCAATGATGTCACTTTCGCACATGGTCACAGGAGTCAGCATCGATGATGTCCACAATAAGTGCAATAACTAACTAGTGCAATGATCAACTTCATTGACAAATAGAGAGGTGTTGGGGCAAAGCTTAGCTTTCACAGTTAGCAATATTATAATAAAACTTCAGCTGCCCATACTAGAACATCTATAAAATAGTTTGATGTGCAGTTAACATTGAGGATAAGGTTTGCTTTTTCATCATATGCTCATTTTGAATTACCTATGTTTGTAACGCATTTACTATAAGGCCAGCTTCAGACAACATTCTGTGAACAGTTTTTCAGTAAAATTGCTGTCTTTGGCAACTGGGGTATCTGTGATATCTTTCCTAGAAGTTTCCCTAGATATGAGATGATTGTCGGTCAAGCACTGTATTAGTTATGTCTGTGAGCACTTGTGCACATGCCCCCATGCTGGTAAAAAATGAAAAAATAATACATCAAATGTGTTCTTCTATCATTTTATCGTATCCCCTTTCCTCCTTCATTGCCATAAACATGCATAGCTGGGCAATCCTAAACCATGATTACAGAAAAGTCTTTCACAAGAAAGCCAATTCTGAAGTTGGATTGTGTCTTAATATCAAGCTACACTTTAATGTTTATAGCTTGCTCCAGCATCCAGTAGAGAATTTTGTGAAGTGCATGCTTTATCTCGAATGCTCCCAGGAGAAGCTTTGGACCCTCTAGTTCCTATTTTGTTGGGGTACTGTTAGTGTCATTGCTTTACGGTTGAGCCAGGTTCTCTTGTACTAGTTGTGTATGATTTTGAGAAAAAGAACCATTCTCTTTCACTGTGCCCTAAAGTATAAGTGAAGGGATTGGAGGGGAGAGGGATTAGAACACCTGCCAGGTTTTTATTGCTGTCTGTGCCCCCTTTAGATAGATTCACCCTCTCTATTCGGGTTGTCCCCAGAACAGGAATAGAGGACATCGGATGGATGTGTTCTCCCTGTTTCTAGTATGGGACAGGAAGTAAAAGGAAATTGCCCCAATGGAACACAGATGACAAATTCTAACCCTCCCTTACTCAATCCAAGATGAAAAAAAATGTTTTTTGCTTTAGTTCTACTTTAGCAGTAAATATATGGAGGCGGGCTGTGGTTTGATGTGTATCTCAGCTTTTGTAAACATTAAACAACTGTGGCTACCAATCCCAGTTTGGTCCCCTTAATCAATCTAAAGAAAAATTATAATAATAAAAAAAATAAGTCAAACCCCAGAAAATTAACTGGGAGCTATTAAGTATAAAATAGGCAGGTAGAACAAATTAAATCAATAACTCTGTTAACCTTAATCTATACTTATATTTATAAGATCAGATGTTAAGTTTAGTGATTTAATTAAAAAAATTGAAGACATTTTTAAAAAGAAAGGTTTTACAAGTAGCAGCCATGTATGTGACTGGCTTAAAGGTCATATTGTTGAACCTAAACATCTTTTTTAGTGCTTCATAGCTGCCAAGGTGTCCCCTTTAGAGCTGTCACTTTCATAAAATATGTCATTATTTGTACATCTCCCAGACTGACGTGTTACCCTATACAACGTTAAAACTATGCTATTCTTTGCTGAAGGGAAACTTGATTTCAAATTTTTTCCTGGTCAAAATGTAAAATAGAGCATCACTAATGTCCACTGTTGTCACACAAATGGGTGCATTTCCCTGTAGCCAGTGTACACTGTAATTGAGCTTATGCCTAACATTTGAACCAAATTAATGCCGCAAAACTGTCACAGAAGTATGTTGATGGAAACCTTAACTCCATAAGATCTTCTCAAAATGCCGTTATTTATTTTGGAAGTAACATTTTTTTTCTCCATTCTTCTACTCCTGTACAAAGCTAATTCTACGGCTGACATTGAAAACTTACACATTGGAACCCTGGAGGCAATGCCTAAGGGTAATAAGCATTTAATTAAGTGCAGGATTTCTGTCTCAGCATCCTGAATACATAACAAGCTTTGTGTATTTGCACATATACAGTAACTTTGTTTAAATAACAAGGAATAATACTTAAGCATCTTTGGGAAGTATACATAAATCTTGGGATTACAAGTGAATGAGATCTTAGCTTTCCTACACTGAACACATTCAACGTGTTTTATTATTGAAGGGATTTTAAGCCTGGTTGGCACTGTGATTGACAGTTAAAATGGAGGCTCAAAGAATAGCCAAGCCAAACTGACTGACCCACTTTCATTTGTACTTTATCACTACAAGAAAGTCAATGTTAATACAGACCTGCATTTAATTAGCTGTGTAGCATGTCTTCTTTTTCTTGTTAAGTGCCTGAAAACATGAAAGGCCAGTATAGAGAACACTAATTACTTTAGAATTATCTTTTTTATAATCTCTTGTTCAACATATGAATTACTATGAAGGTGTTTGATCACTATGTCTTTAATGTTCTCTTCTCCTTGTTGATGTTTACAGGGTGGTGGGAAGAGATGAGTTTTCAGTTATAGGATGTTGGTTTAATAACTAAGTCCAGCAATGTAATACAACAATTTTAAAACTGGGCACCAAAAAGTATACCTGTGCCGTATTAAGTTTTGTATACTGTTGAACACCTTGGAGTGCCTACAAATACCTTTACATAATTCCTTTGGAGCCTCCTAATACCTCAGGATCTTTATACTGGAACCTTACTGTGATGGGTAGCCTACCTGACCAGTAATAAGGTGCAGGAGGGCATGGCTCAAACTTGGGAACTGGTTGGTACTGTATAAGTAAGCACCTCTGGTTTAGGACTACTGGATCAATTGTGGTGGTATGCAAGATAATTTTAGGTGCCTGCTTAAGGCTGGGTTCACACCATTGTGAATTGGATGCTGGTTCCCCGCATCCAATTCGCAATAGCAGGAGATTTGGACTGACTCTCTATGGAGCCGGTTCACATATCTCCGCTGCGGGTCCGGTGCAAATTTTCACAGAAGCCCTGTGCATCTTTTGGTCCATTTCAGGTCCGAATTCAGCCAAAAATTCGGGCTGAAATCGGACCTTAAAAGGTGAATGGGGATGCACCGGACCCCTGCTGTGAGCCGCATGCTAAGATAGTGTGAACCCAGTCTTACAGTCCCAGTAACAATGTACTAAGTTAAAACTGCCTTTGCACCTCTTCCAATACAGGTTCTGTCCCATTCCACCATCTTTGTTTCATACATATCTGGAGCTGGCTATCTCTTCTGCATTCTAGCACCTAGTCCCTTGATGACAACTAATTCTTCACTTCCCTCGCAGACAGAGATCTGGTTTTAGGTCATTTTGTTTGCAGGTAGAGTGAGATATTGCGTGATTTCTGGCCTTTAAAGGAACTGCTACCATCTGGGATAGGTGACATGGGTTTCCTAGAAACCTGCAGGAAGGAGCTATGAAGAGGCAAATTTATTTGTCTTTCTGTTGGGTTCGACCCTTTGGACAAACGTAGGTTTGGCTGTCTCTAGAACAGGTAGAACATTTGGCAGTCAAGCTGTGTTGAAAGTTTCAATCCCATACACACATCTGCTTCTGGGAGTAATTCCTATGGATGTCAGAGTCTTGCCATTGCTCTTGGGATTTGTACTTTCAGAACAGTTGGAATGCCGAATGTTGCCTCTTCTTGATCTAGAAACTTGCACTAGGCCAAGTAACGAGGGATCCTCTCCTGATGAAAATGGGTTTGAAGGGGTACATTCAGCATTGCGAACTCAGGAGTTTGTGGGGGAGAACGTTTTCTTTTTGTCTTGTTTTTTTTTTTTTTTTTTTTTTATTACTTTTCTGGTTTCATGGCTGCCTGGATAAGAATAAATATAACCTGTCATAAAAAAAATATGTAGGCTTCCTTTGCTTGGAATATCAGACCTGAAACAAGTACAAAGATAAGGAATTTTTACTTTTTTCAGACTTTCTCATGTTTTTCCTGAGCCAGAAACAACTAGAAATCTAGCATTTTTAGGAGGAGGTTAGTGTGGCAGCCTAAATATTTCTACAATGACAGGTATTCTTAATAGAAAATGGAGCAATAGCTAATACAGATCTCAATCGAATAAGTACCTATTCATCATTGCATCACAAAAGGATGTCTTAAGAGGCATTGCCCCTATAGACATCCTCTCATGATGGAACATATCATGTGGGAGCTTTGAACATTGTCATTACATTACATTGGTTGGGTGTGCAAATGCGTACTGTTTGGTGCTGCCATTTGAGATTTTTTTAGAAGCTCAGTTTTATTCTTATGGCATTTTTTGTATATTAGTTTTATTGTTTACTTTATACATTTAAAAAAAAAGATTAATTCAATCCACACTATAGGTGTATTTTTCAAAATCTATTTTTGGGGAGAATATGTAAATATCATCCTTTGCGCATCATCATCCTTGGATACTGCATTGGCTGGTGTTTCTGAAATCAGCTATGTACGTCACTCTTGCCTAGGCAAGAATTAAGGAAATGGGAGGGCACAAACAGAAGAAATGTGAAAAAAGGTATTTTGGTGTACCAAAATAAAAAGTTTTTTTAATAGAGACTTTAGGACACTTATTGCTCATGTATGCTGCATCTAAACTACTGTATTCTACCTAGACCAGTGTAAGTGCAATTGCTTTTGTCCCATGTTTAATTTGCTTTGCTTAGGTTAGTTTATATTATTGATTATCAACCAGCAAGGTACTAACGATGGGTGTTGAGATGCTTTGACTAAAGCTGGCCATAGATGGATCAAAAATTGCCCAGTTCAGCAGGGACTAACCAAATTTTGATGCGTGTATGGCCGTCCCTGTTTGACAGATGTCGATTATTAGAGTTCTACCATCAGAATACAGTGGAGTTGATTTACTAAAAATGGAGCTGTGCATGGTAGCTAATTTGCTTCTAACTTCAGCTTGTTCAATTAAGCTTTGACAAACAAAACCTGGAAGCTGATTGGTTTCTATTCTAGTAAATCAACCCCAATGTCTCAGTGGGGGGGGATTCCTTCATCCGCCACACTTGTGTAGATGAAGAAATCTGTTCATTTTCAGAAGGCTGAATGAAAGTCTTTCCATCTTTCCAATGAGTTAGATATGGTTCTATTTTGTGCTTTTTTAGTCTATGATGTTTACTCTCTGAAATGGACATATTGTACGTATTCCATTGAGACAATTTTTTTTGCAAATTTCTGAGATAGCAGCTATATCAACCTATTTTGGTTCCTTCCAATGAACATATTTTAATGAGTTTAATTGGTTTCACCTTGGGGTAAGGGTAGAAAGGCACAGTCATTGAAATAACGTTTTTTTTTTTTGGATATTTTGATAATTTTATTATCTTTCAGCTTTTTGTAATTGTAGTAAATGTGTTATTTTGATTTTTTTTTTTTTTTATTGGAGAAAGCTACACTACACTGTTATCCCATTGAACTAAAATATTTTTCATAAGGTAGAAGGAGCACATGCACACATGGGGCATTATGTCATTTTTGATGAAAGACCTACTCAGTTCTTGTCAACGGTGTACTTAAAGTCCATTCAGACTTACTGAATCTTAATATTAAGTGTCTTTGTTGGTAAATAAAAACTGCTTGCATTATCTGTAAGCAAATCAATTATCTACTACAAACTGCGAAGTGATCACAACTTGTTGTATCTAAGATTGTTGAGTGAGATTTTGACAATTTCAGGCTGGGTTCACACTGTCTTTGAATGCGGCTCACAGCAGGGGTCTGGCGCATCCTGTTCTGCGTTTCAGGGACAAATCAGGCCTGAATTTTTGCCTGAATTCAGACCTAAAACGCAGCCAAAGACGCACAGGACCCTTGTGCAATCCGCTGTAAACCGGCTCTATTGAGAGACGGTCACAGTCTCCTGTCATGCAAATTGGATGCGTGGAAATTCTCATCTGTGTACCCAGCCTTAAAGTGTTACTAAACGCAGGACCCTGCATTCACTATATCTGGTCTCCCACAGTACGCAGAACTTGGAAATGCAATTATTTAAGTAAATATAAACTGTTAAATACCTTTTATCATCAGCAGTATAAAGCAGTCTTGTGACTTCTATCAGTGTCTAGTTAAAACTTGTAGGCGCAGTTTTCATTTTACTCTGACTGTCCTATGAGGCTGCACGACCCCTGACCTTCTGTCTGGACGTTGCTAATTGGGCTTGTGCTGATCACACGCACTCTCTCAAGAAAACAAAAAACTCTAGCAATACACACCAAACTGAGCATGTGTAGAGTTATTCCCAAGGCTCTGTACTATAAGGAGATGGATTGGGGACAGTGAAAGAAGGGAAGGATCAGAGAAGACAGGATCAAACAGCCTTTTTACACAGTGCAGAGGATTAACACCTTAGGTTCCACAGTGAGTATAACAAGCATGCTTTACTGCATATACAGACTGATTTTACTGTTGTGGGTTTAGTAACACTTTAATTTCATTGTGTGTTCCCAAATAACCAGCTATCAGAAAAGATGCAACACAGAGAAAAAAGTCTGAGACAAGCTTTGTACACTTGTCTCAGATATTTATTATCCATTCCTGTGAGCAGTTAGAAGGGCTGTGATCCTTGAGACTATTTGTTATAGCAGCATGATGTCTGTGCAATTATTGTTCCCTTTTCTGCTTTTGTTTATTTTGGTTTTGTTATGCATTAAATGGCTCTTTTGGATTGTTAGACTAATTAAAAATATCTAGTATATCGTCATTTGAATGGATGTTTCTCTTTATATTTGTTCCACTTTAGGGACCTCTTACAAAAATTTAGTTGCCTGGTTGTTATGCTGATCTTTTGTCTTTGAGTGCTTTTTTGCATACTTTTTGAAACAACCTAAATCTTGAAGCAAGAGGGTCAAAATGACAGCTAGTTAGTATTTTTACAGTGAAGTTATCTGTAATCATTCATTCAATTACACAGTGTTCGTATTTCTATATCCTGCGTTTCCAAATGTTACATATATATTGTATTTGTTAAAATGGGTACTACTGGGTGACGTCTGGACATCTGTCTTGAGATAGCACCAAGCAATGGCTGGAGATTTTATTAAAAGTGACAGGAGAATATAAATATGGAACACTTTAGGTAGCTATCAAAAATCTGTTCAGAGTAATAGGGCATAAATGATACTGTAGTAAAATGTTAATGCTGTCACAAAAAGGAGGATTTTTATATACATATTTAAATATATTGATGGTAAACGCTTGACTTGAGACAGGACACTCTGCCATAATGAATCAGAGTGACTTGGAAAATGACAAATAGAAGGTCTGGAAAGGTCAAACCCTTTACTGAGAGAGTCTGTGGATTAAATAGGCATACAATTACAATGTCATACTTTGTTTTCAGAAATTAGTGTGGCCAGATCAAAGATCCCGTGATTGGACCACCATACATTTAGTCTGGAGCGATAACAGCGGCTCAGTTAGCGCATCAAATGATGTTTGTGTTTTGGTTTTTAGTACCGATTTGTGACAGCGATCTCAGTTCACTATAATGCATGTGTTAGTTACCATAATGATTATTTCCAACCACGTGACTGTTATTTGCATCTCTCATAGGCTGTCATTGCTGAAAATAATTGTTATAGCAAATAAAGATTGTTATAGTTTAGCCTATTTGTATGCGTTTCTAGTGATAAACGAAATAGTATTATGTGGTCATACCTACATTTTAAAGAGGCAAATACATTTTTTTTCATTTTTTTTTCTTTTGGGTTCGACCCTTTGGACAAAAATATGTATCTAGAACAGCACTCAAGCTGTGTTGAAAGTTTAAATCCCATCACACGTCTGCCTCTGGGAGTAATTCCTATGGATGTCAGAGTCTTGCTGTGGCTCTTGGGACTTGTACTTCCACAACAGTTGGAGCGCCGAATGTTGCCTCCCTTTGATCTAGAAACTTGCACTAGGCCAAATAACCAGGGATCTTCTACTGATGAAAATGGCTTTGATGGGTTAAATTCAGCATTGTCAACTCAGGAGTTTGTAGGGGAGAAAGATTTTTTTTTTTTTTTTCTTAACCGGTTCAATACAGGGCATTTTCACCGCCTTCCTTCCCAGACCAATTTTTAGTTTTCAGCGCTGTCACATTTTAAACGACAATTGCGCGGTTGTGCGACGTTGTACCCAAACAAAATTGACGTCCTTTTTTCCCCACAAACAGAGCTTTCTTTTGGTGGTATTTGATCAGCTCTGTGTTTTTTATTTTTTGCACTACAAACAAAAGAAGAGCGACAATTTTGAAAAAAACACAATAATATTTACTTTTTGCTATAATAAATATCCCAATTTTTTTTTAATTAAATTTTCCTCAGTTTCGGCCGAAACGTATTCTTCTACATATTTTTGTTAAAAAAACTTGCAATAAGCGTATATTGATTGGTTTGCGCAAAAGTTATAGCGTCTACAAAATACGGGATAGATTTATGGCATTTTTTTTAAAAAATCAACCGATCAGTGTTCCGCTGTACTGGGAACACAGATCGGTCTCCTCTCAACTGACAGGACTTGGATCTGTGTGTTTACACACACAGATCCACGGTCTGGCCCGGTTAACAGGCAATCGCGGGTGCCCAGGCGGACATCGCAGAAACTGACCAGAAACTGACTGCATGGTGTAAACTAGAGCCGTTGGAATACATGGAAAACACTGTACATGCATTTTGTGCAATAAAAAAGCGCACAGAACTGAACGGAACTGCGTGTGGTGTGAACTAGCACTAAAGATAACCTGTCATAAGAAAAATATGTAGGCTCGGAATATATGACCTGAAACAAGTATAAAGATTAGGAATTCTGACTTTTCTCAGATTTTCATGTTTTTCCTGAGTTATTGAACTATTGAAGCCAGAAACAACTAGGAATCCAGCATTTTTAGGAGGAGGTTAGCAGTGGCAGCCTAAATATTTCTACAATGACAGGTATTTTTAATAGAACATGGAGCAGTATCTAATGCAGATTTCAATACAATAAGTACCTATTCATCATTGCATCACAAGAGGACGTTGCATCCTCTTTTGATGGGCGCTTTGGACACTGACACCATTACGTTACATAGGTTGCGTGCGCACATACTTACTATTTGGTGCTGCCATTTGAGGATTTCTTATGCCGCATACACACGACTGTACTTTCCATCAGAATAGACTCCGACGGTCTTTCCGACAGAGTTCCGCTGAAACTGACTTGCCTACACACGATCACACCAAAGTCCGATCGTTTAGAACACAATGACGTACGACGGGACTAGAAAAAGGATGTTCAATAGCCAGTAGCCAATACCTGCCCTTGCGTCGTTTATGGTCCGTCGGAATAGCATACAGACGAGCGGTTTTCCCGATAGGAACTGTTGCCGTCGAAAAGATTTGAAACATGTTCCATTTCTAGGTCCGTCAGAATTTTAGAAAGAAAAAGTCTGATGAAGCCCACACACGATTGGAATGTCCGACGGAATTATTCCGTCTGACCTTTTCTGCCAGAAAGTCCGGTTGTGTATACGCGGCATTAGAAGCTCAATTTTATTGTTATGGCATTTTTTGTATATGTGTTTTACTGTTTTTACTACATTTTAAATAAATTGACCCATACAATTAACACTGATGGTGTATATTATTATCTATTTTTTTGGAGAATATTTATATATCATCCTTTGCGCATCATCATCCTTGAACACAGCATTGGCTGGTGTTTCTGAAATATCCAAGTATGGGGATTAAACCATACAAGAGTGAATATTGACCTCTGGCAATTGAGGTCAATCGTTCTGGTAAGCCTTGATTAGCATAGGGTGTTGGCAGTGGAAGTTTGTCATTTCACTGAGTCTCACTCATCTTGCTGCACTGTGAATTACTGTGTGTACATTTGACTTTTGGAATATCGGGGTCTAATATGGTGAGCGGTTGGTAAATTTACTTGGTGAAGGTCACTGAGTGAAGAAGAGCACATTTTATGGAAGAAAAGTTATTCCTTTTAAGTGCCGCAGTTTTTCATGTTGATATCAAAAGGACTTTATATATTGGTCCTACTGCAAGCTGCTGTTGTATTTATTTCCTTTTTAGGTCACAGACTTTGAGAGTTTTGTTTTTTTTTATTTCTCAAAATCCCCAACAGTGGCAATTGCCTTGCATTTAATTTTGCCAGATCTCTCCTTTTTAAACAGGGTAATTTTTTATTTTTATTTTAAAGGAACTTATTGAAATGTCATGGCTTTAAAGGTGCAGACAATAGAAGTACTTACAGTAATACATTCGAATAAATACATTTACATTTTTAAATACTGAATTTTAAAGTGTATTTCTTACTTAGAATTTGTTTTTTTCTTCTTCTTGATAGTCTAAAACCTTGTCAGGTTTTTTTAAATGTTATGGCCGTCACTAGAATAGTAGGTGGGGGGAAATTTTACTACATGCATACTCTTCCACTGACAACTTTGTCACTTTGGAATTTTTTTCCTTTCTCCCTTCCTGTTTTGCCTCTGTGTGGGAGGGGGGGGGGGGTCTCACCAATACGATACAAGTAGCCCAAAAAAACCTGACTAAGGGGGAGATTTACTAAAACTGAAGCACTCAGAATCTGGTGCAGCTGTTCATGGTAGCCAATCAGCTTCTAACCTCAGCTTGTTCAATTAAGCTTTGGTAATGAAACCTGGAAGCTGATTGGTTTCTATGCAGATCTGCACCAGATTTTGCACCATTAAGTGTTAGTAAATAACCCTCTAAGTCTCTAACTGTTCCCTACTCTATTCAATAGGGAAAAAAAAAATTTGGCCAAAGACCTACTCCAATGTTATTTGCAGAACTATTATGGAAGTTTTTTGTTGAAAGGCAAATGTAGAATATACCTTTCCAAGTTTCTGCACTTGCACTTCTATGTGTATCGTGTGTATGAACCATTCATTTGTTAATTAGCTACAAAGCAGCTCTGCAGCTTTCCATGTCATCTCCCCAACTCTCGCCAGCTTATTGGACAGGAATGTGTGCTTCTTGCTACCTCCAGTGCCTGAAACCTGCTTGACAGACCACATTGCAGTACAACAGAGCCTGGTTGGTCCATTGCAAGCCCTCCAACCCTTGCACAGCATAGAGAAGATAAAGCAAGGCCGCCACTCACAGCCTGCATGTTAGGACATTTCTGTCCTAAAAATCATGTGTTACTTTTTCCTGCAAACATCAGTGGCCAGGATGAGCAATAGACAAACAGATGTAATGGCTTTGCTGTTGACTTTTGATAAGAAGCCAGAATTTAAATATCATGTGTTTATGTTTGGGGAAAGAAAAAGGAGTGTTTTGGAACTACTGACAGAACAGATTGTAAAGATATGATTGCATGCTTCTGAAATTGGATAGTTTAGTTAAAATTGTTAAAGTGGATCTAAAGCCTTAAGGTTTTTCACCTTAATGCATATACATTAAGGTGAAAAACCTCTGCTGCAGCTGCCCCCCAGACCCCCCCTTTTCCTTACCTGAGCCCATCCGATCAGTGATGTGCATAAACGCAGAGGCACCCATTGCTATCTCTCTCCTCGTTGTACAGATTGATAGCAGCAGGAGAGATTGGCTCCCGCTGCTGTCAATCAAATGCAGTGGCACTGGAGCAGGGGGCGGGGCATAGTCCAACGGTCTGTGTCAATGGATGCAGCAGCGGTACTCGGGAGCGAGCATGCATGGGTGCCCCCAGGGAAAGCAGCTTTCCCTGGGAGCACCCGATGAAGATGAGGGGCCTGGAGCAGTGGTGAGGGACCCCAGGAGAAGAGGATAGGGGCTGCTCTGTGCAAAACCATTGCACAGAGCAGGTAAGTATAGGCATGTTTGTTATTTTTATTTAAAAAGAAAAACAAATCTTTACAACCACTTTAATATTTAAATTCAGATGCTTTTACTAATGCAGTATGTTTCAGTCTAATAACTCTGGACCACACGTTTTCCTTTCACTAAAAGAGATATGCTAGGTTCTGAATGCAGGAATGAGGTGGGGCCTGTAGCATCCTCTTGTTACTATTTGGCTTGCATGTACTGTACACTATGTTCCCTTAGCTCTTCATACAATTTCAGATACCTGTATGCACAGACTGATAACATCACAAGAGGGGTAAAATAAGGTAATAATAGCTCATCTATAATACTATACCACAAAAGTCAAAGGGACACAAAAAAAAGCTAAAATAATATAACACATTTTAATAGTTCATCGTTCTTGTAACCTTCACACTGAGCTGTTTATCTCTTACTACTGTTTGCAGCCTTGAATTTATTTTCCTGAATGGATCCCGAAGGTATCAGATAGAAAAGGACAGCTTCTTATCTAGAAAGCCACGCAAAACACACAACCTCTTTACTCCATTTCAGACGTCATCTGACTTCCAAGTTACAGCCTTTGTTTCCATTTCTGAGCCAAGAAAACTGGGTCAGTTAATCCAAGTAGAAAACATTATTTTATGGAGTTAACTCCATGTGATGAGCTGCTGCTTCTCTCGTAAGAAGAAATTCCCCTGCATGTACTTCAATAGAAGCCTCTGAAGCCAGCAAGCCTTTCCTTGAATCACAAGTTAAAAGCCTCATTTTATCTCAGGAACTTCCCAGAAACAAGTTAAACTCTTGTATCCATGTTGCCACCCTCCAAGTCATATTTATGTCTTGACGTTAAAGGATTTAACTTGAACCTCAAGGTGCTGGCAAAATTGCAAGGCTGTGGAAAGTAATATAAATAATATATATGAGACCCAGGTCAAAGGAGGATTTGAGGCAGTTTGACCTTGACTGACAAAAAGGCACCATTTAAGCCAACCTCCTAATTACTACTGTGGCTTGCCATTTAATACCATGATCTTGTTTCTGCTAAATCAGAGAGCCAAGTAACAGAAAAGTCAACCTGTCATACAAGTGTAGGAGAGGCAAAAAAAAAAAAAAAAAAACCTTGTAAAAGTTTTGATTTTTATATTATGCTTATACTTTTTTGTTAATTTTAATATATTTTAAAAAATGTAATGCATACCACTAATACGTAATATGTAATGCATATGGTTGCTCTAGATTGCAATTTGCACACATTATTGTTTTTTTCATTCGCTCTGTGGACCTTTTAGTTTTGTATTATGCTTTAAATGTGAGGCGCACACTAGGCAAATTGTGAACAGAAATTATATTTATAGAGTTACAAATCCAAAAATAATGAAAGTGTTTTGGTTTTACATTGTCGCCGTCCCTAAATGAAATGTACATTCAAATATATATGTTCCCATGGGACTTTAAAAATCAATGTATGCAAATCATCAACAAAAACACAATAAAAATGTACAATAATTTATTACAAGGCCATTAGCCATAAAATCACATATTTGTTGACGGGTTACAGATATACTGTGGTGGGGTAGAGATTCAGTTGTAGGATTTCCAATTTAAGAGCTCGTTCACAAGTGTGTTGATTGTGAAGAATGGAGTAACACTTATTAACATGCCTAAAGCATTTATAACATGTTTTTGGCACCTTTTTGTGGTGTTTTGAAGCATTGAAAAAGCATCAAGAAAGCTTGTTAAACATCCATAAAAGTGTTGTTTTTCTAGGAAAAAGTGCATAAAGTAAAAGTGATATATAGAGGAAATGATCTGCTTTGTGATGTGGTTAGGTTGTGGTGTGATAGCAGGCATTTTTTTTGTAATTCTCTGTAAGATGGATTCATATACTCTGATCTCTTTGACACTGGGCTTGGTCCACCTCAAGATGATCAAGATACGAATGGCCCAGTGGAAAAAAAAAGGAGGGTGTTGCACTGGTATTGGCTGATTCCATTGTTTCACAGAGAATTTCCATACTCTTTACTTTAAACTGCTTGCGTACCCCCAAAGGTTTTTAATTATACCTGCATGAAGGTGTCCACATTTGATGCCCTTCTTGAGATTGTTAGACTCAGCAAAATGCGAATCACAGCTGATGAGAGGCATCCTTTGTCATCAGAAGAACGTCTTCTTTTAACTTTGTGGAGGTCATGTCTAAGTATTCTCTTTATTGCCATTTCTGAAGACGATTACCCCATCAAGCCCCCTGCCATGTGATTTGCAGTGAGCAGATTCCATAGCTGATATTTGTCTCAATATAAGGTTTTAAATCTGCATACTGCCCACCTCTTCTACAAGAACTAATATATTAATATTGCCCTTCGTGACACTTGCCATCACTGTCATTTCCATGTACCTATGTTTTCTGGTGAGGTCACTGACTCTTGCTGGGATCAACTCTGAGCCTTTGACAATAATGCTCAATGCCTGGCTTGCTGTTTTTTACTGCACACAGAAGCAAATGGTGTTACCACACGGCTGCTCTGTACAAACATGCAGTGGCTGGAGCTGCTGTATCCTAATTCTCTATTGTTTCCCAGTGCATGCAGGGATGCAGGAACCTCTACTGCCTCTCCCCCAGCACCCAGTTATCACTTTATTAAAGCGGAGTTTCACGAAAAATTTTTTTTTAAAGTCAGCAGCTGCAAATACTGCAGCTGCTGACTTTTAAAATAAGGACACTTACCTGTCCCGGGGTCCAGCGATGTCAGCACCCGAGACCGAACGTCCCTCGATCCTCGGGTGCTGCCGCCGCCATTCTCACTGAGGGAATCAGGAAGTGAAGCGTTGCGGCTTCACTGCCCGGTTCCCTACTGCGCATGCGCGAGTCGCGCTGCGCGTCTACACTGGTCCCCGTTGTGTTGTGGGAACTGGGTATTTCCCACAACACAAAGGGGGTGAGCGGGGAGTCTGCGGCTAGCTGCGGCTAGCTGCGGCTAGCTATACCCGGAAGTGGGTGCAGATACCTGTATTATACAGGTATCTGCACCCCCCTCCCCCCTGAAAGGTGCCAATTGTGACACCTGAGGGGGGAGGAATCCGATGAGCGTAAGTTCTACTTTAGGGTGGAACTCCGATTTAATGCTTCACTAACATGTTGTAAATGCTATAGGTGAGGTTACGGCGCTCTACCATTGAACTTTATGGAGGCAGATGATAAATGCAGATTTTTTTTTTGCAAAGTATATTTTATTAAAGTTTTGACAATAATTATACAATTAAGTAAAAAACTGCAGTAGCGGAAACACAAAACCATTACGAAAATGCAACAAAAAACAAACAGAATTAAACATTTGCCCCATAGAACATGCAACTATAAACACCTCCAGCCACAAGAGAGTAAATGACAAAGCTAGTAAGGTGGTACCCCATCATATCAGAAATATAAGGACAAATAGAAGATTTCTATGTCCCCCCCCCCCCCACCAAGATATCATAACACAACAAAAACATTCAGTTAGGAAACATCAATAGGAGTATTAAAAGTTGGCAATACGTTCCTCCTAGGAATTACTGTGCAAATAACCACAGGATAATATCAGGGATTATATAGGAAAAGGCATAATAAAAATACATAACATCAGTCAGAGACTGTATCTGTATAATCAGTATTAATTTCCAAAAAGGCATACAAAGTGAATGAAGTTACCAGAATTGAAGACAAGAACATACATGTAAAACCATTAAGGGTACATTCTACCTGTAAGGCAGACATCACTGCAGAACAACATTATTATTAATTAGTTATTAATTATTAATTAATTAATTAGTTAATTCGTTTTCGTCCGAATGCATTTTCGTCCGAATTTCAGGTATTTTCGTTATCGTTTTAACAAACGATAACGAAAGTGCAGATTCCGAAAAACGAAAGATCCGACATAAACAAATGCTTTATTTTCGTTTTCGTTGCTACAACAGTTCGATATAGATAGGAGATTCGACATGATGATGACAATAACAATCTGTGTCCATCAAACCTGTGGTCAAATGTGCCTAATCTTAACTCTATTAGTCCAAGATTATTCTACATAGAGAGAAAAGATTCGACATAGAGAGAAAAGATTCGATGTAGGGGAGAAAAGATTTGACGTAGGGGAGAAAAGATTTGACGTAGGGGAGAAAAGATTTGACGTAGGGGAGAAAAGATAAATAAAAATAATGATGATGAAGAATGTTATTGGCTGATTGTAACCAAAGAGGAGGAGCAGTAAAATAGCTAGAACTAAGTACACACATACTTTGGCTTATTGTGTCTGTTGAAAGTTCTAAGAAGATTCGACGGAGCAGGTAAACTATACGGCGTCGTACAGTTTAGCTGCTCCGTCGAATCTTCTTTGAACATTCGACAGACACTATAAGCCTTCAATGACAGATTTAACCTTAATTTGGATTTTCGGACGAATGCATTTTTTTTTTTTACATTGAACAAAGGTTTTATTAATCAACTGGTGCATACATGTTATGTTTGCTTTTACATATAAACTTGGTAACTAGTACATTGATTGTTATACAGTCTGTACATAGGATAATTAGTACATTGTTCTTGTCATGTGAGTATATTCTATATGTATACATTTAGCACATAGAAACTACATATTGAGGCGTGTGTCTAAGTAGTCATTCCATACTAATTTGGTTTCATTATACACAGGTATCAGACTCCTGGAGCCAACGGTCCCATATCTTGTTGTACTTGTCAGGGCAACCTCTATTAATACATATGCATGTTTTATACGGCAAGGTATTATTCCCTTCTATTTTCCATTCATACAATTTTGGGAGGCGTTTGACTCATCCATTTTTTAGCTATGATTTTTCTTGCTGCAAAGAGCGTCTCATGGAGAAATGTTTTTGTATATTTGTCAATTGTGTCTGGAATTATACCGAGAAGGCATTGTTTTGGGTCTAGAGCTAGAGGTGAGCTCATTGTATCGTGTAGAAATGTTACCATTTGTTCCCACAAGCCTTGAATCTTGGGACATGTTCAGATCAAGTGGAAGAAGGTGCCTGTCTCATTCCCATCAGGCATGTGGTAGATTGGGTGCGTTTGTATTATGCCACTCTAAGGGGTGTGAGGTACGCCCTATGAAGAATGTAAAGTTGCAACAGGCGGTCCGACAATTTGGGGGACATTGCCTTACAAGACTCCAGTGCCTCCCCCCACTCCTCATCCTCTATCAGTCCCACTTCTCTTTCCCATCTTGGTTTGAGATCATATGCTATTTTAGTAGAGACGGGGGTTGAGAGCATGTTATAGAAAGCTGAAATCAGTTTGTGGGGGTCCGTGTTGTTAATTACTGCCATAAGGACATTAGGTGTAGGGTTTGGGACAGAATCAGGAAATTGCAATTGTGCCGCATGACGGATTTGTAGGAATCTAAAGAACATTTGGTTCTGAATTGTAAATTCTTCTTTAAGTGAATCAAAAGTTTTTAGGTGCCCGTCTTTTAGTAAGTGATGCAAATAAAATATTCTCTGCATGGACCATAAATTTTGTTGAATTCAGAAAGATTCTTGTTGTGCCATACCGGCGTGTAATCATTGAATTGTGGGATTTTAAGTTTGGGGGCGGCTAAGTCCCATATTTTCCTGTAGTGATAAAGCACAGTTTGTCTATTTTCCCCTAGTTCCATCCCCCCCGATCCCGATGCTATTGCATATATCGAGTCCTCGGTGTGTTGTGCCCATTTTGGACATAGGAGCGTGAGATATCTCTTGATGTCCATTTTATCTAAGTGAAAGAGCTGTGACAGTTGTGATGCAATGTAATATAGGTTAAAGTCAGGGAGAGCTGTGCCACCAAGGTCAGTCAGGTTCCTGAGAATTTGCCATGCCAGTTTGTGTCTGTTGGTGCCCCACACAAAGGGCTTGAGAAGGGATTCTAAAGATTTAAAATGTTTCAGGGGTAAGTAAACTGGAGTATGCCAGAGAACATACAGTATTTTAGGGAGTAAGATCATTTTAATCAAATTTATGCAACCCCAGGTCCCAAGTGGGAGTCGGGACCAGATCTGTACTTTAGTTTTAACCATGGAAAGGAGAGGGTCTATATTAAGGGATACTTAATCTGCAGGGGATCTGGATATATGGATCCCCAGGTATTTAATGACAGCAACTCTCTAAAGCGGTAGTCTGGCTTGGGATTCTGGGGGTGGAAAGCTATCGATTGGTAGAATTTGGGACTTATCCCAATTGATTTTGAGTCCTGAAAATATTCCGAATTGTTCGATCGTGTGGAGTGCGGTATGTAAAGATGGGCCAGAGTCTGCTAAATATAACAGCGTGTCGTCTGCATACATACTGATTTTTTCAATGAAAGAGCCCAGTCTCAGTCCTTTAATCTCTGGGTTCGCTCGGATGGATATCGCAAGGAGTTCTGCCGCAAGGGCATGCAATAGTGGGGATAAGGGGCAGCCCTGCCTCGTGCCTCTACTGAGGTCAAACATCTGAGACGACCACCCACTCGCTACCACCCAGGTCCTGGGTGCTTGGTATAGCAGTTGAACCCACTTAATAAATTTCGGACCGAAGCCATAGCCCTCCAAGCATCTCCAGAGATACCTCCACTCCACCGAGTCGAAGGCTTTTGCTGTGTCTAAAGTCACTACAACTCTTGAACCAACCTTCCCATGTGTGGCCTGTATATTTATATATAATTTCCGGAGATTAAACGAGGTGTTGCGACCAGGCATAAAACCTGCCTGGTCTGTATGTATTAGGGATAAGATGACCTGATTAAGCCTAATGGATAGTACTTTGGCCAATATTTTGATGTCAACCTGTAGAAGGGATATGGGGCGATAGGATTCTGGGTATCCCGGGTCCTTTCCTGGTTTGGGGATGAGGACTATTGTTGCCTCTGTCATGGATGGGGGTAAAGTCCTAGTCTCAAAGAGATGATTGTATAAAGCTAGCAATTTAGGGGTTAGTATTTCGCTGAATTGGGAATAAAACTCAATTGGAAGCCCGTCTGATCCTGGGGATTTAGACCTGGCGAAACTGGCAATGGCAATTGTAATTTCGTCTGTGGTGAGGGGTGCCTCTAGTAGGTCTACCTGTTCTTTTGTCAGCTGTGGGAAAGTCAACTTCTCAAGAAAGAGGGACATTGATTGTGTCTCAGTGAGAGCTGTCGTTTTGTACAAGTCGGCAAAGAAATCTCTAAAAATAGAGGTTACCATGGGTGGGTGTGTTATTTGTTGTCCTCCAGGGCCATGTAGTGTGATAACCACCAGGGGTCTATTTTCACTGTGCACCAAGTATGCCAATAACTTGCCCGCTTTTTCCCCATATTCAAACATTTTTTGTTTAGAGAAGAAAAGTTTTTGTCTTGCTTTCTGAAATTGTAGCTGGGTAACTACTCTAGTTTGTAGTTTAAGCAGGTTCGCGTTTGCGGGGGTCGGGGTGGTGGCAAAGTCTCTTTCAGCGGAGGATAGGTCCTCCAGCGCCTTACCAAGGGCACTGGAGGAATTTGCCTTGATTTTATTGATAGTAATAATTAACGTTGAGCGAGCGAATAGCTTAAAGGAGTCCCATACTGCGGAGGGCGATGCTGACTTGTCATTCTCCACAAAGTATAGTCTCCACTTATCTGTGAGCTCATCATCCTCCGGTAGAAGAGAGAGCCAAAATGGGTTCAAACGCCAGGATTGTGGTGGTTTGGCGATAGGGATGCTTAATGTAATCAGTAGGGACTATGATCCGAGAGTATTCTGGGGCAGAATGCAGCCTCTAATAGTCGCGGTGTCAATCTGTGGGAAATGAGTATGAAGTCTATGCGGGACATGGAGTTATGAGAAGATGAGAAGCATGAGTACGATTTAGTTTGTGGGAACCTGTGGCGCCATTTATCTGTTAAATGAATGGTGGAGATGAGCTTATAGAACCTAGTTTCGTTGGGAGTATTCAGGGTAGGCGGAGTGAGTTGCAGCCTGTCCAGAGTTGGAGATAGTGTGGTATTAAAATCGCCTAGCCAAACTGCAGATATAGTAGGGTGGCGGGCCATGAATTACAGTCCCTCTTTAATTATGGTGATGTTAAATGGGGGTGACACATAAAAGGCCAATATGAGTAGGGGTTCTCCATATAATTTAGCTAGGATAAATACGTATCGTCCCTGTGGGTCAGTGGATACTTCACATAACTCAAAATGTACAGATTTAGCTATCAAGACTGAGACCCCCCTGGAATGGGATGTGTGGGTAGAATGATACGCCCACCCAACCTATGGCCGGCGAAGTGCCATCTGGATGCTCCCCTCAACATGTGTTTCCACCAAGGCTATCACATCAGCATGCTGTTTCTTGAGGAATGTGAAGACTGCTGAATGCTTAAATTTCTCGCGCATGCCCCTCACATTCCACGTAAGAAATTTTAGAGCTGCCAAGAGTAGAACTTTTTGAGATCTAATGATACAGTTATGTTAAGCAATTTGCGCTTTATGCATGAGGCACATAGGTTCCTAATATTCAGACATGGATGCATCAATATTGTATCACACAACATATATACACACTTACATGAGCATAGCATTCGGAATGTTACCTGTTTTCTGTGGTTAGTATGCACAATCAAGTTCAACAAAACTATAAACAAATGAACTCCCACCCCCCTCCCTGCCCTGCACTGTCCCAAACTGGTGCGGGCGTATTCCCTTAACTTGTGTCCAACTGGGAAACATTCCATCTTCCAGGTTATATGGAAGATGCAGAACATCTGGCTGAGTCTCTGGGGTCTGAGTAGAACAAGGGATATCACCAATATCAGTTGTACAAGGTATGTCATGGTTTTCCGACCCCCTTGTTTCCTATTAAATGCATCTAACATGTTCCAGAAAAGACTCCAGTAATCATGGTACTGCCTCCCAGTGGTGGATGGGGTAAAGTCTCGCTGCACGATACATGTGGCTGGTAGGACTTCTGCCCCTCCGGAGTTCCGGAGAGTAAGTGGACTCTTATACGGTAAATGTCCAGGATTTGTGCTTTGTACTCGCGCTGGTTCATAAACGGTTCCATGTCGCATTCAAAAGTTTTCAGTGTGTGGCAAAAGACGGTTCACGTCAAGAAGTGGGTGGTGTCAAACAAGGTTCCATGCGACTGCAAGGGAGAATGCAACCATGTGACTGTGAAAAAAAAATTGCGCTGTAGATGAGTTTGGGCATAATAGTTATACCTTTATATATCTGGGACTTGATCAATCAGCCCTTTCAGGGATTGCACGGCGTTCCAGCCAGGAAATCACTTCTTCAGGATCCTCAAAGAAGACTGCACGACCGTCATGTTCTATTCTGAGGCGGGCAGGAAAGAGCATGGAGTATTTGTAATGTAAGTTCCTCAGCCTGCGCTTGGCCTCCGCAAAGCTCTGGTGACGGCGTTGTACCTCCGCTGAAAAATCTGGGAAAATAGCTACTTTAACATTCCCTACTGGGATGTTTCCTTTCTCCCTCGCCATCCTCAGGGCTGCATCTCGGTCTTTGTAGTTGAGGAGTTTAGCTATGAATGTGCGAGGGGGGCTCCCTGTGAGGGGGGGGGTGTCTGGCTGGCATGGGGTGTGCCCGCTCCACCGCAAACATAGGGGAAAAGGCTTCTCTCCCATAGGTGTTGATTAGGAGTTGTTCCAAGAACGTGGTAGTGCCCTTGCCTTCAGTCCCCTCTGGCAGGCCTATCGGGCGTAAATTACATCTTCTAAGCCTTTTCTCCATATCATCTTGTTTGGTGAGGAGTTGGTGTATTTGCTGTTGCATGCGGTCTGAGGATGTTTGTAAGGGTGGAATGGCATCCTCTACTGTGCTCAGCCTGGTCTCAGCTTCCTTCACCCTGTCCCTGAGCTTTTGAAAGTCTTGCCTAATGAGGGAAATATCCATCTTGACCTCCTCAATTTGTGCTGTGAGGGAAGTTCTGCAGAAAGTGATTGCTTCAAGTAGTCTGCCAGTATCGGCTGCCGTAGGTCTCTCCCCCCCCCCCCTGCTCTCTCAGGGGCACCATCTTCCTCCATGTCCTCTTTGTCTTGTCGGCGGTACTGCTCGAGTTTTGCCGCCGCTGCCTTCTGCGATTTGGTTGGTGACATGCTGAGGGAGTCTGAGGTGTCACTTAGTGAGTCTCCAATCTTGTGTTGGTAAAGCTAGTAGCCTGTGGGACAGGAGACAGTGCTGGCCTTGGCCTCAGAACCACCAAGATGTCCGGGAGAAGACTCTTCCCAGATGCGGCAATTGCGTGAAAGACTGCTGCTCCATTTGGGGTGCTGGTTGTCTGAAGGTGGGGTAGGGAGTGTTAAAGGTCTCCAAAAGGATTTTTCAAAGTGAATCAAAAAGGCAGCAGGGTGGAGATGCAACACAGACCGGGTGTTTGGGTGGATAAAGATGGCCGCAGACCTCCGTATCTAGGCCGAAGCCACGGGCTTGCCTAAATGCGGCCCCCACTCCGTCTGGGGTACTGTGTGTCTGGGGAGTCTGTATGGGTGGGGTGGGGTGTGTTCTAGGACCCCAAGAAGGTTTCCTGAGTGAAGCCAGGCAGCAGCAGGGTGTAAATACAATGATATAGGCCGGGTGTACAGGAGGACCAAGATGGCCGCGGACCTCCGGGAGTAGGCCGAAGCCGCGAACCTGCCTGAATCCGGCCGCCGTATGGAGGATCGCCGCTCCGTTCGGGCCGCCACTGATCCTGTCGCCTTGGGGGTCAGCGCAGGGGATAGTAGATGTCCCCATGAGATGTTAGCCCAGTGTATGGTGAGTTTTTAAGAGTGCAGGATTAATTCTAGCAGGAGTAGTGGACGGAGCTCAGGGTATGCACGTCCTACTCCATGCTGCGTCAGGCCACGTCCCTGTCACGAATGCAATTTTTAACGAAAAATGATATGTATAAAAACGAATTTCGGGAGTAACTAAATAAATGTATTTTTCGGACGAAAACGAAATTCCGAAACAAAATATTTCAGTGTGCACATGTCTGTTAATAATAGTACAGCCCATTGATAAGAACAATCTTATTATCAACCCCACATTGTACCTTCATTATAACTACAAAAAGGAATCGCTTCCCTCCAGCTGGTCCATAGCTAAAACCTGCTCAAGCAAAATTAGTCATAACTCAAGTCATGCCGGATTGGACCACACAGGTAAGAACACTTCTGTTTACATGTAATACAATGAAAGTGATGCTAACTGGGCTCAATGTGTATTTCTCTGACCGCCACAGGAGGCCAGACCCCTGAAGAATCAGTTAGAAAAGAAAGAAAAAATAGGGAAGTAGGAACAAGACAAAGGAAAAGAAATGAAAAAAGGGAATATAGGAGAGAAAGATAAAAGAAGAAACCTCCAGCAAACAAGCGGAACTCTCCATAACTCCTGAGAATTTAAAAGAGAAAAAATTCTGTGCAAGTGTCCCAACCAATGGCTAGGTCACAAAACAAGCTAACAAAATGCTGACTGAATATGTGTAGCTGTATATAGGGGGGACCCGAGGCAGACAGGGGCAATGTTGCCAATCTATATCATTGCCGTTTCTAGGACTCTAATATATTAGGGGTGATTAATCACGCTTCTCCAATTCTGTGGAGTAATGCATCCACCCAGACCAGATGCCCAAGAACTGTTATTCCCTTTGCTGACTTGTATAATCCCATCTCTCTGCCTCCATAAGCCTCTCGACCTCCCTCTGCCAATCTTCTAAGGTAGGGCAGATATTTTGTCTCCAATACTTGGGTATTAGACATTTAGCTGCATTCAGGAGGTGTGGAGTAACCTCCACACCTCCACAAAACAAGCTAACAAAATGCTGACTGAATATGTGTAGCTGTATATAGGGGGCACCCTAGGCAGACAGGGGCAATGTTGCCAATCTATATCATTGCCGTTTCTAGGACTCTAATATATTAGGGGTGATTAATCACACTTCTCCAATTCTGTGGAGTAATGCACCCACCTAGACCAGATGTCCAAGAACTGTTGTTCCCTTTGCTGACTTGTATAATCCCATCTCTCTGCCTCCATAAGCCTCTCGACCTACCTCCGCCAATCTTCTAAGGTACCTGGGTATTAGACATTTAGCTGCATTCAGGAGGTGTGGAGTAACACTACATTTATAAGCTTTAAGCGAGGAGGGTATGTCAGGAAACAAATAGTGTAAAGGGGTGAATTCAATAGGTCTGAGAGTGTTTTTTTTATCCATGGGGAAATATCTTGCCAAAATTTTGGGATCTTAGGGCAGATCCACCATAGGTGAAAGTAAGTGCATTCTTGTGTGCAACCTTTCCAGCACCTGGAATCCGCTTGTGGGAAAATCCTTGCTAATCGACTGGGTATCCGGTACCACCTAGCCAAAAACTTATAGCATGATTCTTGGGTTTTTGTACTTATCGAGGCACCATGGGTTAGGTCAATTATTTTTTGTAATTGGGGTGGTGTGAAAGTAACTCCCAGTTCGACCTCCCACTCACAGTTGCACTGGGCTGTGCTCCTAGCATAGGTACATAGTTACATAGTAAGTGAGGTCGAAAAAACACACAAGTCCACCCTATGTTAAGCATAAGCTGGTACGTTCTAGATGGCAACTGTGAAGTGTCAGTTTGGTGAGCGCACATTTGTTCAAACTCTGTGAGGGAATCAGAGAAGCGTAGTTTGGGGGTTAACCTCTGAAAGAAGCGTTTTAATTGCCCATATCGCCAAAAATCTAGGGGGAACCCTCCATATGTTCTTTGGAGTAACTCTTAAGTCTAGGAGACATCCCGTAGGAGCCAGTTTAAGGCATCTAGTGTCACCATCCATACCCCGCGGTCTAAAAAAGGGTAGTTCCTCACCCGATGGACACCATGGGAAGCCACCAAGAGAAGCCAGTGGTGAAGTCAGAGGTGCAAACTCCCCATCCCTGTTTATCCTATCCCATGTGTGAAAAGTAGCCCACGTGACCGGGGATGTCCAGGTAAATAGACCCCTTGATGCAACTGGAATCCATGGCGCTCCAGCTAGATTGTGGCCTGCAGGGGTCTTCTCAAATGACACCCATAGCTTATCTTATGATGCCAGTTCATAATACGCACTAAAGTCATCGCTTTATAGTAAAGGTTAATGTCTGGTATCCCAAGGCCACCATCTGCCTTGCGTCTGCGCAGGATTGTATGGGCTAACCTGGGTCGCATATCCTGCCAGACAAAAGCTATTAATAATTTGCGTAAATGTAGAAAAAAACGTATGTGGCAATGAGATAGGTATCGTATTAAGAAGGTAAAGAATCCTAGGTAAAAACATTAATTTTTAGTGCATTAATGCGTCCTAGCCAAGTGAGGGTAGCAGCATGCCATCTTTTAAGATCCCCTTCTATGGTCTGAAGAAGCCTGCCATAGTTATTGGAGTAGTGATGGTTAACAAAGATGTGTGTACCTAAGTACTTCATCAACTGTATTTGCCAGGAAAACGCAAAATTAGTCTTCAAAAGAGACACCAGGTCTGGGGGGATCGTTATCGGAAAAATGTCCGATATTTCATAGTTAACCCAAAAATGTGATAATTGCCCCATACACACGATCAGAAATTCCGCTAGCAAAAGTCGGATGTGAGCTTTTGGTCAGAAATTCCGAACATGTGTATGCTCCATCGGACTTTTGCTGGCAGAATTCCAGCCGGCAAAAGATTGAGAGTAGGTTTTCCTATCCGAAAATGCGTTTGTCTGTATGCAATTCGGACGTGCAAAAAATCACGCATGCTCGGAAACAATTCGACGCCTGCTCGGAAGCATTGAACTTCATTTTCTCGGCTCATCGTAGTGTTGTACGTTCTTGACGGTTGAAAGTTCAAAGAACTTTTGTGTGACAGTGTGCATGCAAGGCAAGCTTGAATTGAGCGGAATTTGGTCGGAAAAACCATCCAAGTTTTTTCTGACAGAATTTCTGATCATGTGCATGGGGCATTAGTTCGACAGAGTGGTATGTGGATGTGTCACATAAAAGAGTATGTCATCAGCATAAGCCTAGAGTTTGTATTCTTTTGAGCCAACTCCAAGACCCTTCACTTCTGTATTGAGCCTGATTTTCCGGAGGAGGGATTCTAAGACTAACGTGAACAATAGGGTTGACAGGGGACATCCCTGCCTAGTGCCATTACAAATACTAAGCAGGGGGGGCAAGGTGACATTTACTTTTATTCTGCCCGCTGGATTGCTATAAAGCGCCATTAGCCACCCTAACATATTCTGTCCCAGGCCTAGCCTAGTCAGGGTTTCCTTCAGGAAGATCCAATCCACCCTGTCAAAGGCTTTCTCGGCGTCTGTGGACAGCAATAGTGCCGGCATTTGAAAGGGACTGTGACGTAACCAATGGAGGATATGGAGATCCCTGATAGTGTTATCACCATCTTCTCTCGCCCGGGATGAAGCCAGTTTAATCAGGGTGGACGATTGTGGGTATAAACTCCTGTAGTCTCATAGCTAAGACCTTGAAAAAAATGTTGGTGTCCGAATTTAGAAGTGATATAGGTGGATAATTAAGGCATGAAGTATGGTCTCTCCCTGGTTTGGGTAGTACCACTATATGCGCCATCAAAGCTTCCTTAGGGAAAGGACTGTCAGTAGTGATGACATTAAAATAGGTACATAAGGGCTTAATTAAGAGATAGGAAATTTTTTTATAGTAGGCACCTGAGAACCCATCAGGACCCGGACTTTTCCCAGTCGGGAGTGCAGATATAACCGACACCACTTCCAAAGGGGAAATGGGGCGTTCCATTTACTAGAGAATCTCACTATGTAATGTTGGGAAGTCTACCTCTTGTAAATATTCTTGTATCTGAGTACGCTTTTTCTGAACCACCTGGGGGGCTTAACGATGAATTAAGGCTATACAAGGACTGGTAATATTTTTGAAACTCCAACGCAATACGTTAACAGTTCGTTATGGGACTGTCTTAAACCATCAGCTTGTGCACATGACATAGGCTTTGCTTTTTTCTGAGAGCCTGAGCCAGCAGTTGCCCACATTTGTTTCCGTACTCCTAGAACCTATGAGCATAAAACCTGAATTTATTTCATGTCTTACGCTCAAGACAGTCTGACAGTTTCATTCTCAGTTCTTTCAGCTTATCAGCCTCTGCTGCCTGTAAGAGGGCCTTATGTCTTCATTCCATCAGCCGGATCTCCTCCACTAGGCCAACCATCTCTTTCACCTTTTGCTTCTTAATTCTAGAAGCATGGCTAATCAATACACCCCAGATCACAGCCTTGTGTCCCTCCCAAAGAGATTGTACTGAGACCTCAGACATGGAGTTTAATTCAAAATAAGATTTGATCGAAAACTCTAAGTCCTCCAGCACCTGCTTATCCTCTAATAAGTTTTCATTGAACTTTTTCCGTCGTAAAAATAGAGAACCAGCTCTCAATCTTTTGCTGGCAGAAATTCAGACAGAAAAAGTTGGATGGAGCATACAGACGGTCGGAATATCCGACCAAAAGCTCCCATCACACTTTTTTTGATGGACATTCCAACCGTGTTTATGCAGCATTAGTCCAATTTACTTTCAGAGCTGAGACTACCAAGAACCTGTCTAAAATAGCGTGGCCGGTCACGTAAAAAAAGGCCCAGGTCATCTACGTAGAGGGCTGTCGTTTTAGTGAGACTACCTACTCTGATCCCCTGTAAGAGAGGAGAGGAACGTAGTGCCAGTGCCAACGGCTCCATCACCAGCGCGAAAGGCCCTGGTAAAAGAGGGCATCCTTGCCTGGTGCCCTGAGACACTGGAAATACACCAGACACACGACCATTGAGTCTGAGAGCAGCCATCGGACGCTCATACAACAAGAAAATCCATTTAAGAAACGTTGGGCCAAAACCCATATGGCTTAATACATGACTCATACAAGTCCAGTCTATGGAGTCCAACACCTTTTCCAGATCGAGGAACACCAGGTACCCCCCAGAAACCTCAGGGCTAAGCTGGGTGTGCATGTACACTCTACAAATGTTTATGTCAGTTGCTTTTTAGGGCATAAAACCTGTCTGGTCTGAGGAGATGAGGTGAGCCTAGTGGCTCAGCCTAGTGGAAATCATTTTAGTGAGTATTTTAAGGTCCATATTGAGTAGGGCAATTGGGCGGTAGAAGGAGCAGAAGAGGGGGTCTTTGTCAGGCTTGGCTAAGAGCATCAAATGGGCTTCATAAAAGGACAATGGCAGGATCCTGGTCTCTAAGCATTCCTCATATAGCTTCAGTAGCCTAGGTGGGATTAGGTCTGAATAATTTTTAAACCATTCTGCAAAGATCCTATCCTATTAGGGAACGAGCCTATAACGGCCTGTAATTCTTTTTCAGTAAACGGGCCATCTAGTTGTGCTGTGACTAAGGTGGGCAGTACCGGAATCTGGACGGTATCCAGAAAGTCAGTAAGGACCTGTGTCTCATAGGGGGAATAGGAGAATACAACTGTGAGTAGTAGTCTGCATAATGCCCTCCCCATCCCTTACCAAAGTGCCATCTAAGGAGTAAATGCAGAGGACCACTGTGTTCCGCCTGGAGGCTGCAGTAAGCAGGGCCAATAATTTTCCAACGCTGACTAATTTTAAACATAACACAACGCTACTGCACCTTTGTTCACTGCATTGTGTGGTGCCCATTGTAATATTCATAGCAGGGTGCTTATGAGGCTTTAAAAACACTGCTTAAATGCCATCTAAACACAGGATATTGATGCACGAGTCGATAAATTCCAACCTATGTGTGTGATTATATGCCAGTAATACATTGTATATCCCTGTATGCTGCGGTCGTTCAGGTGCTTATCTAATAGTTTTTTGAAACTATCGATGCCCCCCGCCTGTGGAAGGGAATTCCACATCCTTGTCGCTCTTACAGTGAAGAACCCTCTAAATTATGGTTAAACCTCTTTTCTTCTAATTTTAATGAGTGGCCACATGTCTTGTTAAACTCCCTTCCGCAAAAAAGTTTTGTCCATATTGTGGGGTCACCATTATGGTATCTGTAAATTGAAATCATATCCCCTCTCAAGCGTCTCTTCTCCAGAGACAATAAGTTCAGTACTCGCAACCTTTCTTCATAACTAATGTCTTCCAGACCCTTTATTAGCTTTGTTGCCCTTCTTTGTACTCGCTCCATTTTCAGCACGTCCTTCCTGGGGACTGGTGCCTAGAACTGGATAGCATACTCTAGGTGCAGCCGGACCAGAGTCTTGTAGAGTGGGAGAATTATCGCTTTATCCCTGGAGTTAATCCCTTTTTTAATGCATGCCAATATTCTGGTTGCTCTGCTAGCAGCAGCTTGGCATTGCATGCCATTGCTGAACTAGGAACCCCAGGTCTTTTTCCATGCTAGAATCCTCCAGAGGTTCACCCCCTAGTGTATAGAGTGCATTCATATTTTTGCCACCCAAATGCATTATTTAACATTTTTCTACATTAAACCTCATTTGCCATGTAGTTGCCCACCCCATTAATTTGTTCAGATCTTCTTGCAAGGTTTCCACATCCTGAGAAGTTATTGCCCTGCTTAGCTTAGTATCATTCGCAAATACAGAGATTGAACTGTTTACCCCATCCTCCAGGTCATTTATGAACAAATTAAATAGAATTGGTCCCAGTACCCACCCCTGACCATTCCGAGCATTCCCCATTTATCACCACCCTCTGAACTCATCCTTGTAGCCAGTTTTCAATCCATGTACTCACCCTATGGTTCATACCAACAGACCTTATTTTGTACAGTAAACGTTTATGGGGAACTGTGTCAAATGCTTTTGCAAAATCCAGATACACCACTTCTTTGAAATGGGTCAGTCTGATAGTTCAGGGTCATTAAGTCCACCAGATTATCATTGGCTTTCTATTTCATTACTCACATTCCTCTTTTTTTAATAATGTTAACAGATAAAAGTCTAGTAGGTTTAGACTACTTCATTAGCCTGGGTTGATGACCCTTTAATAGGCCATATGTACTGCCTTCTTTTGATATTAACATTTTGATGATGATCCGTCGTACCTTTGATGAAAGTGACGTCTGAGGAACAGAATGAGCCCTGGCTGTTGAGTTGTAGCCACAGACTCTGAAATGACTGACTGTCCCCAGGGACAAAATCACTCAGTCTCGTAGAATGTGGTGACATTTAAGAAAGAAACACAGAAGAAAATGTCATGCTTAAAAAATTAGGTTCAAACATGCCGGCTTTTGATTTATTTTTATTACAGCCGGGCTGGGAATAGTGATGGATTATCAGTCTTGGAAATGTTTGGTACATTTTTCACTTTTTTGTTTTAATCAGAATAATCTAATTTTCTGTAGTATTGAGTGTGTGGAAAAGCAAGACTGGTGAGGCCAGATGGATGGTTTTTACTTACAAATCTCAGCAATAATCTGATGAAGCCAGCAGGAATGTAACAGATTTACCCCGGCGCGCTCTTTTATTAAAACTATTTGCAAGTGTGCAAAAGGGAACTGAAATATGGCAGTTTATGCAAAAAATAAACATTTATCTTATCTAACACAGTACAGTAAATCAAAATAATTAAGTAGTTGCTGCTTTGGTATATCCGGTGAAATCAGCATAATGACATATTTTAAAATATGCATTCTCAGTATGAATATATATAGAACAATATCTTTGCATCAAATATACCTAGTTGATTAGCTAGAAAGACTGACAGAAACAGAGAAATAAATAGGTGTGGGAAAATAATTGTGGTGTAAACGTAGTAACCCTTTTGGCTGAGCCTGGGAGAAATATTCATTGTAACATCCATTAATATTTACAGTAGCAATCTGATTTTGATGATTTATGTCCACCATTAATTGATTCCACAAGGTCATCATTGTACATGGTCCTTGAAATTTGTAGTATTTAAAAGTAGTATTTAAAGATAGAACTGCTAGAAGTGGTCTTTCATATTGCTTGCTAAGGTGGCAACTATTTTCAGGTTTAACCAGTCAAACCTTTAACTACTTAAGGACTGGGCCTATTTTTCAGACTTGGTGTTTACAAGTTAAAATCTTTTTTTTTCTAGAAAATTACTTAGAACCCCCAAACATTATATATATATTTTTTCAGTCACCCTAGAGAATAAAATGGCAGTCGTTACAATACTTTATGTCACACCTTGCGCAGCGGTCTTACAAGCAAATTTTTTGGGGAAAAAATAAATTTTTTAAATTAAAAAATAAGACAACAGTAAAGTTAGCCCAACTTTTTTTATATATTGTGAAAGATAATGTTACGCCGAGTAAATTGATACCCAACATGTCACGCTTCAAAATTGTACCTGCTCGTGGAATGGCGACAAACTTTGACCCTTAAAAAATCTCCATAGGCGACGCTGAAAAATTTATACAGGTTAGTGGACATGTCCAATGATCCAACCACATTGACGAAAGGTCCACGCAGTGGGGACTGAGATATCCTCACTTCCCTTGGAGTTCTCACCAGCTCAATACCTCTTACATCTCTCCAAAATCCCCCACAAAAGATATTACAAGTCGGTAGCCATGCATATGAAAAATGCTGCTAGGCTATGCTTGCCAGTCCATTGAAAGTCCAAATTACCCCCTTCAATGAAGGAATGGGCACTCCAAATCAACCACATAGCAGTGATGGAGGAGCTGATTTACACCACACAGGATAGAATATCACACTTTTCTATTACATGGGCACCCTGGCATGAATATCGGAAGTGACAATGATTTCAAGATCTGACACAGGAGAACGCTTGACTTCTGTAATACAGGTCTATGTCCCTTCAGTGGAACGGATCCAAATGAATGATAGATCCTATACATCACGTGCAACACCCGGGGGCAACTGGAGAGGGTACTTGGTGGTTATCCCATCCCCTCCCCACACAGTCCCCTGAGTTCCACCTCCCCCCTCCCCCACCTCTCTATTCTATCCTCTCTTTTTTCCTGTCCTCTTCAATCCCCCCTCTAAACTGAATTTTTCCAAGGAAAGAGCTGGGGTAGCAAGCCGACCTGGGGGAGAATGCTATCCATTCTCTCCATATGACTTATAGTACAACCATAAATTACCTTATGCTCTCTTTCACTGGCCCCCCTCCCATAGTAGCACTAATAGGTTATAGTGCATTGCCGCAATCCCTCTTTACTTGAGTTGCCAAAAACTCTGGGGATTTTCCTACCAGACCTATTATGGAGTAAGAGTAATGGGACTAACTATTGGTTTGTTTGTTTACAAATGTTTGAATACTAATACCTCCTTGAAACCAAATACATTTGTTTCCATATGTTCTTTATTGTACTTTCTGTATTGCCTGAAAACTTTCAATAAAAATCTTTTGTGGAAAAAAAATATTCTACAGGTTACCAGTTTTTTGTTACAGTCTAGTGCTAGAATTTATGCTCTCGCTCTAACGATTGCGGCGATACCTCACATGTGTGGTTTGAACACCGCTTTCATATGCAGGCGCCACTTACGTATGCGTTCACTTCTGCGCGCGAGCTTTGTTCTTTATTTCACTTTTTATTTTTTATTTTTACACTGTCCTTTTAAAAAAAAAATTGGATCACTTTTATTCCTATTACAAGGGATGTAAACATCCCTTGTAATAGAAAAAAGCATGACAAGACCTCTTAAATGTGAGATCTGCGGTCAAAAAGAGCTCAGATCTCACATATACACTGAAATGCAATAAAAAAAACATTAAAATTTTATTTTTTTTTCACAAAAAAAAAAATTCCCCTTTAGGACCATTGGGCGGAAGTGACGTTTGACGTCGATTCCTCCATCCAGTGTTATGGAGCCGAGTGGGGGCCCTCTCCTGCCACCTGATCAAAGTGAACTTGCGGCGAATCCGCCGCAGAGACCACTTTTATCTGAAAGCGGACCGCCCGCTTTTGAAGAGGATATCAGGGTTATGGCAGCTAGGTGCTGCCATAACAATTGTATTCCACTTCAAACAGCTGACGTACAATGATGGGGGGGGGGGCGGTCCGGAAGTAGTTAAAGAGGGAGTAAAGCGCCGTTTTTTTTCTCTGACCTGCAAAAGTAAAGGCATAATGTACTAGTATGCATTGCAATTGAAGCCTTCGTCGTCACCGCTGTCTATCTATCTTCGTCTGTCTTCCTTCCAGGTCCGCAGACTTGGCTGTGGAATTGGCCTGAGGCACGTAACGTAGCTCCCACGCTTGTGTGCGGGAGCCGCCGGTCTCGGCACAGGGCTCTGAAGAAATGGCACGTGCGGCCATTCCTTTAGAGTGCATGCGCCAATAACGTCATCGCCTGCATATACAGTAAATATCTCCTAAATGAGGCATGTTTAGGAGATATTTACAGTAACTATAGGTAAGCCTTATTATAGGCTTACCTATAGGTACAAACAATACATGGAAATTTACTTCCTGTTTAATTTTAAACATTACTGGACATTTAACAAACTTTTTTGTGGTTTTTTGATTAAATGATATATTATGAGCACTTTTGGAAGCTGGTCTCTCAGGAATCTACCTTCTCTACGCTCCTGTCAATTTGTCCAGAGTTTACCCTACATGTTAAAAACAGTTGTTTGTTTGCCTTTGATTCAACTGCTGTTGTACTGACTTTTCCTGACAGCCAATAAAGATATTTCAAGAAACAGACATGGGTTCACTGTCAGGGAGACTCCTTTCCAAAATGTATCTTTTGATGATCATAGAAAGTGGTGCCAAATCAACTGAACATGTCCAACCAGTTTGTTTTTTTTAGGTGTTGATCTCTCAAGCTTGGTTTACTGTGTCGCTGAACACCTACAGAGTTCATTGCACATTGGTGTTTAGTGAGCTTCTGGTTTTATTTGCGACAGGGTAAACAAAGCCCTGCTAGTGCTACCCTATTGCCTCGTATAAAGTAATGTTTGTACTGGGGTGGGTAATTTCGCCCTTTTTCCTCAGCTATGGTTCACCTAACTCTACAAGCAAGTCCAGTTCAGCTCCAACTGCCAAAGTCAATTTTTGTTTTAGCTAGTAAGATAAGGAACAGTTTTGAGAACTACATTTTTTCTTTGATAGCAATAATACACACTCGTAGATGTACAAGTATACATAAAGTAGGACTTAGAAAGTTGGACTTGTGTGGACACAAGAACATTATCAATGATCTCTTAAAATCTGAACTAATGGTTGACCATTGATCATGGCTGTTGGTGCCCAAATTACAGGCTATCTTTGGTCACAGCATACACTTTCAATCATATATTAGCATGGCAATAGCAAAACAAACTATAGTTATTTTTGCTGAGCCAATATAATCTTACTTGTCAATCTCCTTTCATGTTGGGAGTGATGCCTGTCTGCTGACCATCTCTTTCCACAACTTCCCAGATTCCCTGCATGCTTTGCATCTTCTCCTCTGCTGTTTTTTTTTTTCAACTTCTAAGGACTACATATCCCATGGTACCTTGCTGATGTGATTCCTATACTGACTGACTCCTGAAACTCTTCCTCTTTGCAGTTCAGAAGGCAGGCTCTGTGAAATCTGTTACACAGCAGTGCCTACACACAGGGAATACTGAATACATTTCACAGAACTCAAGGTAGTAAGGGCTCATTTACATGAGCTTTGCCTGCTGAAGAACAATCTGTGGTGAAGACTTTTCAGAGGGCATTTGATATTTGAGGAGGTGTTATTTTGCCTCCTCACTACCTGTTTTAAACCCATAAAAAGCTGCACCACCATTACAAGTGGATGCATTGTGGTCCCATTCAGGTGAACACACCTGCTAAACATGACGGGTGGCTAATTTTTGCTGGGCCACAAGTAAGTTTACAAACTTTGAGCTTGTTCAGAATAATAGGAATAGGCTAGAGATAATTGAAATTCAACGTGGAAATTAATATAGGATTTTACATTTAGATTTCTGTTGATTTATTGGAAAGGAAAAAAGGTTTGACAATATAGTATTCCCTGGAAAGTATAACAATGTAAAGACATTGAAGAAATGTATATTTTGCAGTTATGGTTGAGTTCAGATATCAGTATTGCAAAATTACCATTTAACCTAAACATGAGTAATAATATACTAACTAATGGGATATGTCTAAATACACTGAAAGGTGAAAGAACAGATTAGGGTTTGAGACAAGTAGCAGTTGTCTGGAAGCATTGGACAGAATGTATGAAAATGTTTGTTTTGTGATATGCTCGGGAGTTCTGGATTTTCAGATCCGGTTTTACAGAAAAGGATTTGCAAGGCGAGTTCTAGCAGCAGCAGACAAGCAGAAAAGTGATTCCCGGGTGAATCATTTCCTCGTATCTGGGAGTCCTTGGCAGCAGTTCATAAGATTGTCCTAAATAATGTGTGTACTCGAAAAGCAGCAGAGAGCTATTGAGCTAAGTAGTTTCAGGGAAGCTGTCAGTTGGCTAATAAGGCTACGCTCTAATCCCAAAAGCCAACAGCCTTACTGTGATAGTGATATTAATGTATGGGAAATTAGAATTAAATGTAATGAAAATCACCTAAACTGTGGCTTCATAGTTCATTAAACCCTTCATCCTGTTGTGTATGTGGGATGCCAGCATTTCAAAATATCTTGGTCAAACTGTAAACGACTTAATTATCTTCTTTTAGAGTCCACAAATCTGGGCCAATATTCACACATTTGTAAATGCTTGGGATAATAAAATTGCATATCTTTGTTCCTAAACTTAAAGAGTTTACAACAGAACTATGGGCACATTTAAAGTAGCATTAAACCCTCATTTACTTCTCCTAGACCTAGATCAATGTTTATATCAGAACTTTCAGTGTTTTAATTCCTAATTTTGGTTCAAAATACATTTTTTACCTTGTTAGAAATTGCAGCTGCTGTACAGTCTCTGTGCCCCTTCCTGTTAGGGAACGTGCACTGCTTACATCACGTGTGCAAGTGCCAATTGTCAGTCTAACAGCTGAAAGGCGGGGCAGTGCTGCTGTTTCAAGACGAGGCTATCTCTGTCTGTGCTGGCTCTTTACATACACAGTGTATTCCAGGCAGTGTGGATGTAAACCTCAGACATGAAATGGGAACAAAGCATATCCCTCTATAGTGTGTACTTGTCTAAATCCAGAGCACTAAATGTAATTTCTGCCCTCTGCCTCCTTCCTCCTCCTATAAACATGAGTCACTTCTAACAAGTTTTCCTGACACTAAGAGAAAAATGGTGACAGGGGAGAGAGCTCCAGCTGATTGAAAGCCTCAGCTCTGTTCCTGTGTGAAGGGGTGGTGTCCCTTCCCTCCAATCAGCTCTCAGAGCTCTCCTCACTTCAGCTCTCCGCCCCCTGCTTTTCAGAGCTTAGAGATCCCGTTTAACCACTTACAGACCGCCGCACGCCGATATACATCCTTACTTTGAAGAGGAATATCGTTGTTATGGCAGCAGCTAGCTGCCATAACCCCAGTATCCTCTTCTTCGGCCGGCGGTCCGCTTTCCGATAATGGTGGTTTCTGCGGCGCATTCACTCCTCCCGCTGTGCTCTGGTGCCCTCCGCCGCTTACAGGTGCCGTAGGCAGTGGCAGAGGCGATCGGATGTTGTCCCTTGCTGGGTATGGAGACGAGTGAGGGGAAGATGGCCCTCACCCGTCTCCATACCATTGCAGGGCGGAAGCAACGCCAAAACGTCACTTCCGCCCATAGCTCTTAAAGGCCCTTTTTATTTTAAATGACAATTTTTTATTTTTTTTTTATTGCATTTTAGTGTAAATATGAGATCTGAGGTCTTTTTGACCCCAGATCTCATATATAAGAGGTCCTGACATCCTTTTTTTCTATTACAAGGGATGTTTACATTCCTTGTAATATGAATAAAAGTGACACTTTTTTTTTTAAAGAACAGTGTAAAAATAAAAAATATAAGGTAAAATAAATAAGAAAAAAAAATAAAAATTTTTAAACGCGCCCCGTTCTGCTGAGCTTGCGTGCAGAAGCGAACGCATACGTGAGTAGCGCCCGCATATGAAAACGGTATTCAAATCACACATGTGAGGTGTCGCCGTGATCTGTAGAGCGAGAGCAAGAATTCTAGCCCTAGACCTCCTCTGTAACTCAAAATATGCAACCGGTAGAATTGTTTAAATGCTGCCTATGGAGATTTTTAAGGGTAAAAGTTTGTCGCCATTCCACGAATGGGCACAATTTTGAAGCACGACATGTTGGGTATCAATTTACTCGGCTTAAAATTATCTTTCACGATATTACAAAAATTGGGCTAACTTCACTGTTGTCTTATTTTTTATTTTTAAAAAAGTGTATTTTTTCCAAAAAACGTGCGCTTATAGGACTACTGCGCAAATATGGTGTGACAGAAAGCAACAACCGCCATTTTATTTTCTAGGGTGTTAGAAAAAAAATTTATAATGTTTGGGGGTTCTAAGTAATTTTCTAGCAAAAAAAAACTGTTTTTAACTTGTAAACAACAAATCTCAAAAAGAGGCTCGGTCCTTAAGTGGTTAAATTCTGCACTTTGAATGACTTTAGGGCACCCTAAGACAGGAGATGTGTTGGGGTTACAGAACACCCCCCTCTCTTCTCATCTCCGTAACATAGAGAGAGGTGTTCCGGAGTTGAACTTGGCAGGGTTGATAACACTGCTTGAGATTTCAGTGCAGCACAGTCAGAGATTATAGGAAGTTACAAGCTCACTGGATTTCAGTCTAATTAACAGGTTTTTTTTTTTTTTTTGCACTTTCAGAACACCTTCAATTATATATTTATCAGACCAGAATGGAGCAAATAAGAGAAGTTTATTGTTATGGTTGACATACACTTTATTATTTATTTAGCTTTACTTACTTTGCATGATAATTAACTCTCAAAGCTGGAAGTCAGATTTGAGGAGACCCTGAGGTCTCACAGTCAAATCTTTGTCAGTTGCATTACCTTTCATTTGTAACACTTGCTGTCTCCTCAGGGAGTGTATTACAATATCATCAAATAGCTGAGCCTTTTTTTCAATTCTATTAAAAAGATTAATACACCTTCACACTATCAGCTTGAGATCAAGCAATTGGCAGGACAGCAACTGTGAGACCTAAGGCCAGCCATACATGGTGCAAATTTCTTTCCTGCAACCACAGGGGAAGTCGTGATTATTGTTAGCAGCTATACCAGCCTCTAGCGATAATCACAATTAAAATCTAGCAGGCTGGTTGTACCCAAGATAATCTATCGATCAACTTAGTACATTAAGCCTGCTAATGTATTCGAATCTCGACTGGTTCCTACTAAACCAGCCGAGATTCTAACTGTGTATGGCTGGCCTAAGTCACACTTAACTCTGAATTTCAGGTTCGATACTGATCCTAAGACAGTGTAAGTAAAGCTGAAAAGAGGCAAATAATTCATAAACTATCCTTGACAGTTTTAATTATTTAAAATGAAGATTTAAATGTTTGTGTTAACCTATTTATAAGAGTAATTTGATGAATTGGTAACCTACAACCCAGCATCCTTAAAATTTATCTAAAGTCATTTATTCCTGCTGGGAGATTCACAGATGTGAATTTGTCCTGATGACTATCATATTAGGAGGTGATTTCTCTCACTTTCAAGAGATTACCTCTCACAATCTGTGTCTACGGGACAGGGAGTGCAGAGAAATTTCCTTGGTGGGAAAAAGATAGCAAAAAAAATGCAGACGGATTGCCTACTCTAACCAAGATGGAAAAAATGGCTTTATTAATACCTGAAATATCTGTATATGTAGCACAGAAATTCTGATATTTCACATTGTTAGCTGCATATTGTTGCAGGTTAATAAACATTTTAGGATATTAAAAAAAACCTACCAGTGACCATTAGCCATTTTTTTTAGTAAAAGTTCTATACTAGAAATCAGTAGTATCACCTGCGCATATGCTGTTTATGCTCAGCAGTTTCCTTGTAACGGAACAGAATGTCTTTTTTTTTCTCTTTCTTGTTTAAACAATGCTGTTATTACCTACTCCTATGACAGGGTACATGGAACCCTTTTTCCTTTTGTATTACCTGCAAAAACCTATAATGTAATGTTTCAGGTATGTAATTTTTATTTTAAAAAGGCTTATTTGTATCTTAATTCTTGAGAAAGTGGCCTGAAATATAGTGGATAAGGCTGTCCACACATACGACAGTCACATGATTTGGACATTCTCATTCTGACTTGAAGACAACCTCATGTCTATATTCTCCAAGCAGGACCATCAGCTGACTGTTCTTGGGAAGGGAAGCAATCGGTCAGACAGTTAAACAAATCTAAAATGACTGCTAGTGTCCCTCCTACTCATGCAGTGTCAGAGGAATCTTTCAGTCCCATTTTCTTCCTTGTTAAGTACTTTTGGCCAAGCCACACATTCCTCTAAATTGTCTGTCCTCCTGTTACAGGTGCCAACCAAAACATGGCAACTATGTTGTATGGTTGGCTTGGTAGAGTCTAAATGTATGATCATTTTTCCTTTTAATTTACACACATTTGTCTATTATTTTCATTCTTAGTAGTAGTGATGAACGAGAATATAGAAGCTTCAGGTTAGGATTACCACCTCCTGTAGACCTCACATATATAATTTCAGATCCTGGCACAGACAAATGTTAACCTCCTTGCCTCATATGTTGCTCATGTTAGTGTGTGCAGTTACTACCATTTTCTATGTATCTACTTCCCATTATACAATACACAGAGTAAACAGCGTTGCTCACGCACACTTGGGCTCAGTTTTAGGGAATTTTTGAGCTCAGTAGCCAGTGTCTGAAGTATCTTCATCTCTTCTTCAGCAGTCAGAAATGACAGAAACAAAAAGAAGAAAGAACCATTGAAACAGGAGTGCATAGAGAACTACGAAATGACAGCCGAGCTCGATGACCTGACAGAGAAAATCAGAAAAGCGCATCAAGAAACCTTCCCCTCCCTATGTCAGCTGGGGAAATACACTACGGTAGGTTTTACCTGCTAATGATTTGGAACTGCTGCACATATGACACTGTTCTCACATGTTGAATTACATTTTCTTTCATCTACCGCTAGTCATGATTTATAAATGTGATGGTAAAATTCCTGTTACTTGTTCTCCAGGAAGAAGATGAAGAAGATTTGCACCAGAGTTTCCTCTCATTTATACTCTGTACATATATTCTGTCTAAATCACTGCTAATTATTAACCTAGGTTCGTTGGATGATATTCCTCCTTAGTTAAGACCCCTATAGTTACGGCAGAGGGCAAAAATCTGTGCAATACAACAAAATAATCAAAAAAAATGATTCTGACCACAGGTATGCTGGATTTAATATAGTCATACTCAAGTTGATCTGATTGTTTATGTTGGGCAGACCTTTGGTATTAATGTAGCTGACCTTTAAATAGTGTTCATTGATGATAATGGTAAGTCTGAACACAGGTATGCTAGATTTAATAAAGTCATACACAAGGTGGTCTGATTGCTCATGTTGAGGGCCCAAGAAAGATTCAATACATTTTGGTTGACACCCAGCTGAGTTGACAGCTCTGCAGATCTCTGGTGGTACCATTCTTCTGTTTTCTGAACATATATTTTAATGTTCTACAAACTATATCATGCAATAACATTTTTTTGGTGTATTGCATTAAGTTCTTGCATAAAAAGATGCGTGTTCAAGTTCAAGACCCGACCTTTCAGTTCTGCAAGTGATAATAATCAGCTAGGGCTAGGCAGTAATATTTGAGACTATGAAACGTGGGTGTTTAGAGAAGGTTTTGCTTTATTTCACTCCTTGGTTATATTTTGAGTGCACACAATGAGCACTAAATACAGGGCCCTTTTTTTCATGAAATATGACAGCAAAGTCAGTATGGAGGCAAGAGACAACAGGGGTCATTTCTTACAAAAATTATCACAAAAGTTGACAAACAGCTATTTCAAATTAACCTTCTCGTATTTATGTACCAATTTTGTATGTATTTGCTTTTCCTTTGCCTGCAATCCTAGACAGCAAACTAAGGCAGTTTTTCAAAGGCCTGCAACAAAATTACTACTGTAGATAAGACAGATTTTCACTTCAAACATGTGCACAGTTATGGAGTGGTCAGAGGCAGGTTTTATATCCTTGCAGAGTACTTTACTTTAAACCAGCAGAGGGAGGAATTTATAAATTAAGCTGCAACCTGATAGTAAACCTGTCTCATATTGTTTTACCTCTTCTGTTTGTCTTGCATCAGGACAAATTAATAAATGCCCCGCAATGCTTTTAACAGATGTCACAAAGTCCCAGCTTTTTCCTGCTGCTTTGGAACAAAGGACGCAGCACAAGAATGGAGGACGTGGGTTGAGCTTAGCACTTGAGTTGGGATTAGCCCCAGGCAACACATAGCCTTGGAATGCTCCTGAGTGGATGCATAGTATAATGTCATATAGCAAAAACAAAAAGTTTTGGATTTTACTGATTTTGAATGAGTGTATACATTAGTGTCTTTTTTTTAAAATTTCTGCCAGGAGTTGAGCTTTAAATCCTGCTGTCATATATGTTAGTCATGGCTATATCACATTTGAGCTACCCGTAGACTATCGAATGTTTATGTCAATTTAACCAGCCTCTGATTGTTTTCTATGGGTAGATTTAGGCCCCTTTCACACGTGTGCAATCTGGCCTGCGACTTGGGATTGCAAAGTCGCATGAAAAGTCGTACCCTATGATTTCCATTGAATACCATTAATATCTGTGTGACTTAATGTCGCAGCGACTTCAAAGTAGTCCCTGCACTACTTTGGTCCGACTTTGATGCGGTCCACAGACTTCAAAATTACACAGGCATTGCTTCAAGTTGCGTCAAAGTTGCGCAACTTTCAGGTCGTACAAGTATGAAAGGGGCCTTACTGTGAGGCCAACATATTTGGCAGATCTGATTATAGTTTTAAATCCTTGTCCTAAACTCTCCATTCCTTCTAAATCTGGATAGTGTTTTCTGCACAATATATATCATAATTTACTAATCTAAGGTGTTGTGTGCGTCTATGTGTGTATGTATGTATGTATGTATATATATATATATATATATATATATATATATATATATATATAAAGATAGATAGATATATAGATAGATATATATATAGATAGATATATTATATACAGTATCTCACAAAAGTGAGTACACCCCTCACATTTTGGTAAATATTTTATTATATCTTTTCATGTGACAACACTGAAAAAAAATGACACTTTGCTACAATGTAAAGTAGTGAGTGTACAGCTTGTATAACAGTGTAAATTTGCTGTCCCCTCAAAATAACTCAACACACAGCCATTCATGTCTAAACCACTGGCAACATAAGTGAGTACACCCCTAAGTGAAATTGTCCAAATTGGGCCCAAAGTGTCAATATTTTGTGTGGCCACCATTATTTCCCAGCACTGCCTTAACCCTCCTGGGCATGGAGTTCACCAGAACGTCACAGTTTGCCACTGGAGTCCTCTTCCACTCCTCCATGATGACATCACGGAGCTGGTGGATGTTACAGACCTTGCGCTCCTCCACCTTCCATTTGAGCAGGGCCGTCTTTAATATTGATTGGACCCTGGGCAAACATTTTCTTGGGCCCCCCCCTTAAAATCAGTTTACTGTATCAGATCAGGCAGCAATTGTGATTGGTTGCCAGAGGTTACAGTGTATCATTACCACTTCCTGACTGGTAGCTAGAGGTTACAGCACACATGACGGCTCACTGATTAGTTGCTAAATGTTACAGCACATGGTTTTTGCTTGTTGATTGGTTGCTAGAGATTACTGTACAGTAATACTGCTCACTGATTGGTTGCTAGAGGTTACAGCACATCATCTCCTCACTGCAGGGGGCATGATATGCATATGAATGCCGCCTTAATTACATATCTATGCCGCTGGTTGCAGCAATTACCATATGAATGCTGCCGCTATTTACATATGATTGCCGGTTATTTACATGTAAACACAGGGTCTGCAGGTGAGTCATCTGTACACAACAATAGGGCAGAGCTGGGCAGCATTAGTAGCAGCACTTCACACTGAGATACCAGGACACAGCACGGGACTAAAACTTCAAGGGACAAGGGAATTTAAACTGGGATAGTTGGCAAGTATGAGGCAGCTGCTTTGGGCCCCGCAACAATGACAGGGCCCAGGGCAGCTGCCCCTTTTGCCCTGCCTTAAAGACGGCCCTGCATTTGAGGATGCCCCACAGATACTCAATAGGGTTTAGGTCTGGAGACATGCTTGGCCAGACCATCACCTTTACCCTCAGCTTCTTTAGCAAGGCAGTGGTCACCTTGGAGGTGTGTTTGGGGTCGTTATCATATTGGAATACTGCCCTGCGGCACAGTCTCTGAAGGGAGGGGATCATGCTCTGCTTCAGTATGTCACAGTACATGTTGGCATTCACGGTTCCCTCAATGAACTGTAGCTCCCCAGTGCCGGCAACACTCATGCAGCCCCAGACCATGACACTTCCACCACCATGCTTGACACACTTGTCTTTGTACTTCTTACCTGTTTGCCGCCACACACGCTTGACACCATCTGAACCAAATAAGTTTATCTTGGTCTCATCAGACCACAGGATATGGTTCCAGTAATCCATGTCCTTAGTCTGCTTGTCTTCAGCAAACTGTTTTCTTGTGCTTTCTTGTGCATCATCGACGACAGCCATGTAGACCAATTTGATGCAGTGTGCGGCATATGAGCACTGACAGGCTGACCCACCCTCCCTCTTCAGCCTCTGCAGCAATGCTGGCAGCACTCATACGTCTATTTTCGAAAGATAACCTCTGGATATGACGCTGAGCAGGTGCACTCAACTCCTTTGGTCGACCATGGCGAGGCCTGTTCTGAGTGGAACCTGTCCTGTTAAGCCGCCGTATGGTCTTGGCCACCATGCTGCAGCTCAGTTTCAGGGTCTTGGCAATCTTCTTATAGCCTATGCCATCTTTATGTAGAGCAACAATTCTTTTTTGCAGATCCTCATAGAATTCTTTGCCATGAGGTGCCATGTTGAACTTCCAGTGACCAGTATTACATCCCTGGGAATTACAGACCAGTTAGCCTAACATCAATAGTATGTAAACTCTTGGAGGGGATGATAAGGGACTATATACAAGATTTTAGTAATAAGAACGGTATCATTAGCAGTAATCAGCATGGATTCATGAAGACTCATTCTTGCCAAACCAATCTACTAACCTTCTATGAGGAGGTGAGTTGCCATCTAGATAAAGGAAGGCCCGTAGACGTGGTGTATCTGGATTTTGCAAAAGCATTTGACACAGTTCCCCATAAACGTTTACTGTACAAAATAAGGTCCGTTGGCATGGACCATAGGGTGAGTGCATGGATTAAAAACTGGCTACAAGGGCGAGTTCACAGGGTGGTGATAAATGGGGAGTACTCGGAATGGTCAGGGGTGGGTAGTGGGGTTCCCCAGGGTTCTGTGCTGGGACCAATCCTATTTAATTTGTTCATAAACGACCTGGAGGATGGGATAAACAGTTCAATCTCTGTATTTGCAGATGATACTAAGCTAAGCAGGGCAATAACTTCTCTGCAGGATGTGGAAACCTTGCAAAAAGATCTGAACAAATGAATGGGGTGGGAAACTACATGGCAAATGAGGTTCAATGTAGAAAAATGTAAAATAATGCATTTGGGTGGCAAAAATATGAATGCGATCTATACACTGGGGGGAGAACCTCTGGGGGAATCTAGCATGAAAAGGACCTGGGGGTCCTAGTAGATGATAGGCTCAGCAATGGCATGCAATGCCAAGCTGCTGCTAACAAAGCAAACAGAATATTGGCATGCATTAAAAAGGGGATCAACTCCAGAGAAATGATAATTCTCCCACTCTACAAGACTCTGGTCTGGCCGCACCTGGAGTATGCTGTCCAGTTGTGGGCACCAGTCCTCAGGAAGGATGTACTGGAAATGGAGCGAGTACAAAGAAGGGCAACAAAGCTAATAAAGAGTCTGGAGGATCTTAGTTATGAGGAAAGGTTGCGAGCACTTATTCTCTCTGGAGAAGAGACGCTTGAGAGGGGATATGATTTCAATATACAAATACCATACTGGTGACCCTACAATAGAAATAAAACTTTTTCGCAGAAGAGAGTTTAACAGCACTCATTAAAATTAGAAGAAAAGAGGTTTAACCTTAAACTACGTAGAGGGTTCTTTACTGTAAGAGCGGCAAGGATGTGGAATTCCCTTCCACAGGTGGTGGTCTCACCGGGGAGCATCGATAGCTTCAAGAAACTATTAGATAAGCACCTGAATGACTGCAACATACAGGGATATATAATGTAATACTGACACATAATCACACACATAGGTTGGACTTGATGGACTTGTGTCTTTTTTCAACCTCACCTACTATGTAACTATATGTATGAGAGAGTGAGAGCGATAACACCAAATTTAACACACCTGCTCCCCATTCATACCTGAGACCTTGTAACACTAACGAGTCACATGACACCAGGGAGGGAAAATGGCTAACTGGGCCCAATTTGGACATTATCACTTAGGGGTGTACTCACTTTTGTTGCCAGCAGTTTAGACATTATTGGCTGTGTTGAATTATTTTGAGGGGACAGCAAATTTACACTGTTATACAAGCTGTACACTCACTACTTTACATTGTAGCAAAGTGTAATTTCTTCAGTGCTGTCACATGAAAAGATATAATAAAATATTTACCAAAATGTGAGGGGTGTACTCACTTTTGTGAGATACTGTATATATGAGTTGTCACCCATTTCCTGTGTTTGGAAATTAAAGATTTTCATCTGTGCATTTTGGATTGTGTGGTTTGATTTTGATATTGTAATGCTGTACAACAAAAATGCCTGAAATAGAAAAAGAAAACATGTGGAATGCAAAGACAGTAAATTTACAGGCCATATGCTAGTCTGGCCAAAACATTATTTGGCTGCGTTTTTGCTGGTTTTGGCTATACACAAATCCGATTAAATCTAGAAACTGCTTTTCCTTAGTAATGAAACATCTCTGGCATCAGAGACATACTATTATATACATATAGTCCAAATTAAACTTGTGCTATGTATTAAATAAAAAAGGAAAAAACAAATGTAGACACACTGCAACAAAGGAGTCCATATAGTGATAGGAAATCCAGTGAATCCCATGGTGCACTTAAACATTCACCAGAATGGTGTGTGTATTTCAGAGAAAGCCTCCACCTCAGAAGAATGGCCACTTACCAGCTTCCTATGGCCTCCTATTACAGAGGGTCTTTCCCACTTGTGGCTATAAACCCAGCCAGGGCCTTGGTTCATCCAGGGGTAATCACACTGCAACGCATCCACCACTCAGGAAGGACCCAATCATATAAGAACCCCAAAAAGAAATAAGGCTTCCATAGTGTAAAATCGTTTACATTTTAACATTATAACAAAAATGGTTACACTTACAAGAAGAAGTGCTAAACTCGCATGTAATAGATAAGCTGGCTGGCTCAATATAGCAGCCCGTCCTTTAGGGACCTGCGAAAACGTGGTGAAGTCAGCACTTCGCTCCTGCTTACGCGTGGAGACCCAGGACAGGAAGTGGGGGGGAACTGAGTCTCCATACTCTAGGAGGGTTCTCTACCAGAATCATAATTATTTTCCTTGGTAGCACAGGTCCTCCTCTTTGCTTCATTGGTATCTAGTGTTGCTGTGTCACAACTAGACAAGGGGTTCCCTCTATGCTGCATAAGGCTCCAGAGGCACATGCCACCACTACCGGGCTAGACTTCTGTTTATAGTGTTTGTGGGGCCTTCATTCATATTTTACTTTAGAGGCCCAATAAATTTAGTAACCTTCCTCCTGTTTCTAATTATTTGGGCACCCTTTATTATCTAGACTAAAGGAATACAAAAACATAATGCAATTTTTAATTACTAACTTGTGACAGAGTCCTGACCTGACAATGTGCTGTTCCTGAACCCTGTGTATTTGTAGTAAGGTTTGAGTGTGTGTGTCCTAGCTGTGATTGTGGTTTGGCATTATAACACACTCGCCCAAAGAATGACCTCCGTTAGGAAACACTACACCCTTCCAGCTCAAACACTGAGCAATAGATGTCGAAGATAGAGTTTGCCATTCTCATTTTGCAAGCTATAATACTCTCTGGATTGTGCTCTGATACGTAAGCATGAGGTGTAATCAAGAATTTAAAAGCTTAAATTATTCAGGTAAAACGCTAGTGAAATGCCAGCACCGTGCTTGAGTTCCACTTCTTGCAATGCAGAACATTATTTTGTAAGGGTAATAATTTATTTAAATAGGAAAAAAAGTGTCCTTTGAAGACATGCAGACAGTCTACAGATTTTAAATGAAGACACAGATGAGCCTGTGTAATGTAGACAATGACCGATCTTCTAGTCTTTCATTTATCATTGATAAGTGAGATTATTATATTTTCAAAGGAAGGACATATTCCTGTGATTGCTAATTCTGAGGAAGCCATGCAAATATGACTGGAGATGTGACAATAAGAAAAGATGCTGAGTGCAGGGAAACCTGCTCTGTGTGTCTTCGCAGTTGTCGTTGCTTGCCCTTGCTTTTAGTCAAAACAATCAATGTAGACATACTGTTAAATAACGGGAATTAATGCTGGGGCCAAGTAAGCAGTTTTCTTTAGGGACCTCTTTGTGTATTCCACATTGATGGTCTGATAAACCATGTAGTGAAAACAGAATCAAATGCCTTTCTGATTTTAACTATTTGTATGACAAAGGTCAATGTTCCACTGAATTATGTATAACAGCAAATATTTAGCAAGTACGCTTTGACACGTAATTGGTTGTCACAAGTGTTTTTTAATGGTTGTATCCTTACCAGAAAGCCTTGACCAACAATTTGGCAACTCTAGAGGTTGCCAGGGAACACATGTGACTGAGAGTATTTGTGAATGGCGTCAAGCTTGTGGGGCCTGTTGAGCAGTCACTTAGCTACATTTAATAGAAAGTCAGCATGACATCTCATTTTATATATACATATGCTACCTCCTAATTTTGTCCAGTCCCTAACAATGTTTACACTGTTGATAATCCATTAAAATATCAGTTTGTTAATGTGGTATGCTTGAATGATTTTATTTCCCAGTTCTGCACTGCTTTCCTGGATCTCCTAAATGGATATTCACTGTTCTAAGCAATGGCTTAAGTTTTTAAATAACTTTAAAGCTGAACTCCAGGCAAATACAAAAATACAGCGCGTATACTTATATATATATTTTAATAATAAATGCCTGAGTTTGACTTGATTGCGACCTCTAATCCCCTGTACATTATCACCCAGATTGTAAGAAAGAGGGTCACCAATGCTCTTCTGCATGTACATGTGCTGACAAAGAACAACCTTGACCAGAGAAGAAAGCAGAGAGATTACCGAGTCTGTCCATTACTGCTTCTTTGCAGCCCAATAACAGACTGAGGACAGGGAGATGACCCAGCTATGTTGATAAACTGCAGTGAAGAAAATCAGGTCACCAGGCTTTCTGTACTGTTGTGTAGGGATGTGTAAATGGGTGAACAAAAATCCAAATTATTTGGTACATCAAATAGCTCCCTTATATGAAGTACTTAGCTGTTTATAAGGAGTGTAGCTTTAAATTACTTGAACAGTTTTGAAAGTACATTCATTTTTGGGAGTCTGGCACCATACCTCTCAGTGCCAGACCAGTAGTGGCTTGCTGTTTGCGAAAATGTAACTGTTGTGTTCTGTGGATGTAAGCACTTTTATTTACCAAAGACTATTCACTGAATTTTAATGTCAAATTAATTTAATATAGTCCTAGCAGAACACTAAGATGATGTAAGTAGCAGGCTTGTTGGAGAGAGTTTTTATGACATTTATGTGAACTGCCACATTAAAAAGAAATAAAAGACAAAATGAAGACCATCAAGCCAAGCCCACTTTGGCATCACAGCTATATTCTTGTGTGCACTGGGGCAGGATTCAAGATGACCTGTCTTGAAATTTAAGATAGCAACTAAAACATTAGCACTAAATATAATTTTAGCACTTGATCAGTTAGCTTTTATATGTTTACCTCTGTGTGAATGGAAACAGTCTTAAAAACTGGCAATCAAGGGTGTGGTCTGGCCATTGGAGTATGAAGCCACATTTTGTGGACAGTTCAGTTCAGACATGCTTGGGACTGAGGGAAAACTTGGAGATGCCCAAAAGTCAGAAAGGGACCATTAAGACGCTCTTTTCTGAGCATGAATCTCATTCATGGGGGTAACTTTGAAGATAATAGCACCAGCCATACAGGCCTGGGAATCAGGAGAAGCCAGCAGACACAATAGGCAGAGAGCAATATCTTTATTACTATCTGGGAGCAGTGAGTCTTACTTCACCCCACTGTTCACACAGCAGATCACCGCTCAATTACTCCATAGGGTACCCCAAATCCCAAAGCAGTGCAAACATTGATCCTATAGAGGCCTTAGGTTGAGACAATAAACAGTATATGAAAGAGAGTTTTTGTCCTGCAAACTAACTGTGAGGTTACTGTATTCTCTTCAAGCCTTTAAGGATAAAACAAACAGGCAGGAACACAAAATTGCAGAACTTTTACTGCAGCTTTATGCTGTTTAAAATAGAATCTGCCACTCTAACATTAGAATCAACAGACTCCTGAAAGCCACTGAAAAAAGGGATTTAATGCCCACACTTTGTGTCATCTTGAAATCTATTTTGGGGGACACATCAAATGCCCTATTGCATTTGACAGTGCCCCTAGAGCCCTGGTCCCTAAAAAGGGTGATATTGCTAAACCCTGCAACAGTATATGTAAACTGCAAAACTATTCAGACAAGGAAGTGTAGTGGTACCATGAGGGCTGCTGATTGACTCTATACCCCACTGGCTCCCCCGACTCTGCAGATCCTCTCTTACCTCTGACACCTTGGGTTCCATGCTGTAATAAGATGTTATCAATGAGAATCTCACACAATGTCACCGAACCATTCAGAATGTTTACTAGATTGAATATCAAACACAATGAACAATGTGATTAAACATAAACAATAAATGACAGTTGATAACGATCAGTATAGATGTGGAAACAGTGGCTTTAATAATAACCGTAAGGAGTATATGTAGACAGGGGTACAATAGGACAAGTGCTCAATATACTCCAAAACCTATATTAAACACCTTCCCACTGAAGCCTCAATACACACACCAAAACTGCAGTGTAATGTTATTTACATTCAATAATACAATGCAATATTTAATCTGTACTCAAGGGCTTCCCCTAGGTTGTAATTCAATGTGGAACCTACAAAATAAAAAGTTCCTTGGCTTCAGTTATCTTCAGCTAGCTTATAGTTTTAAACTGCAGTATTTGTAATCCAACAGGGCAAAAGAAGAGAAAGCGAACTGTAGAATGAATGGTGCGTTGATAACTGTTTGACTGAACAAATATGGCACTTATAACTTCCTCCTTATGTGTGAGTGTAATACATTACTAACTTTACAGCACAGGGAATGACAAACCCCAGAGTTCAGCTGAATGTGGCCTGTGAATAAGCAGAATCACTTCCGTGGAACTACAAGTCTCACCAGCAGCCTGTTGATAACTCACTCAGCAAACAGTGCACTTTACTGAAATTGGCAGGTGCCCTCTCACCACAATAGACTCAGAGGCTGTGAGGCTCCGTCTGGACTCCCCTCCTGATGTCTCTGTCTGATGAAAAGATGGCGCCACCGCGCTTTACCGCTCCTCCGGATGGCTGAGATGCAGGAAACTTCCAGATGTCCTGGCACTGCACACCGATCCCCCTTGCTGAGCTGGCAGGGCTCATGCTCCATGCTGTACAGGCCGCAGTCTTCTGGTCACGCACACAGACCTCCTGCTGGCAGGAATTGAATGGCGTCCAGAGAGACTGAAACATGGCCGCACTGGTCCTTTAATTACTGCTCCCAGCATGCAGTGCTGAGCGCTTTGCATTGTCTGTATTGTAGTTCAGGACTGATCCAGCTAGCAGAGTCACTTCCTCCTCCAGACTACATCGCCCACAATGCTTTGCAGCGCTGCTTCTCAAGAATTAGAAGAAAGTCCTAACAGCATTAAAAGGATACTAGAGGGAGCCAAACTCATGTGAATACATTGCTGTGCCAGTGTTTGCAGGCCGCTGGCTAGATGATATACCTAATACACGGTCCAGATTGTGGATTCGGTCCACTGCTTTCCCCTGGCTAGCAGCATGTGAATACTTCCACCCATGGTTCAGATATTTACTGTTAATGATGGTATCGTAAGCTTCAACCTTGGGGGGATTCTAGACACGTTTCTGGTTGCTCACGTACCCCCATTAGATTCACTCTCAAATTCTGGGGGAGATTACTTGTCCTTGGAGACACACCCCTGTGGTGGGTCACAGTTCTTGTGGTCATTATTGTTTTGGTGTACCATTCAGGGGGGTCTGTGCTCTCAGAGATTCTGGGCTCGTCATTTAATGCTTAAAGGAAAACTAAAATATCTGTGCTAATGTAAAAGGGCCCTGTTCTCCTAAAAAGGACAATAGAGTCTGAGATCAGCGCATTTTAAACCCCAGATGTTAAATTTACCAGTGTAGAGCTACGCCAGTGGGAGCCACTGGATATGTTTGGGAACTCCTATCCTGTTCCCGTGATAACTCAATCTGTACCTTGACCTGAATGATACCGACACACATGGAAACAGTTGGGGCTTTATTAACAAAGGCAAAGCCATGTAAAGGAAGTTGGGTTAAACAACCGTTTTAAGGTGATACAGATTAGGTATCATAGACCACAATTTAGGGTACTCTAATAATGTTCATTCCCCTCCAGCCTTAATGCACCAGGCCAATGTAAGAGAATGGCATTAACCTTGACACTGTAAAGTATCACTAGGGTGAAATGTCAGTGACAATGCCAATAGAAATATTAACAGCAGCGCAGCCTAAATACTGTAAATATGCTCTGCCTAACCAATGGCAAGTTGGCTAACAACTCAGTCCTTTTTTGTGTTTGGGCCCTTTCTTCTTGACAGAGCACTCTTTTCCAACTGGGTGCAAATCCAATGTATAAGGAAAAACACAGTCCTCTCTTGGCACAACTTCTTGCAGATCATGGATGTCAACAGTAACACACTATGGTGGCCAATAGGCCTGTCACCAAACTGTAACTGAGATAATGTCCTCCTGTTCACCGCCCAGCCCTAGATCACTCTACCCCCAGAGTGGTGGTAAAGTGGAACATCTGTCCCTGGACAGATTTAGGTAACAGAATACTGAAACAACAAAGAAACTGGAACTGCCGGATACTTCAACATTCCTATTCAGTGACACCGTTTTGGAAGAGTGCAGTAGCCAACTACTCACTCTGCAGCAGTAACACAGGAACAGCACACGTGGCCTTAGGCTCTCAGGAACAGTCACCCCAAATGCAGTATTGCAATCACATGGGTCTCCACAACAAAGTCATCTGTAGCTTTCTCCAGGCAGCAGATAGTCTGTCTCCCCACAACAGCATGTGTCTTGCAGGCTCACTCCCCCAGCAGTGGAAGCAGAACCATTTATACAGCAGCACAGTACTTACAGTGGCCAGTCTCTCTCTGGGGCAGCAATGAGCAGCAATTATTTCAGCACCTCTGCAGAGCAACAGAATGTGCCCATCTCTCTCTCTCCTGCAGCACAGTCTCTTTTAGTTCCTGTCATGTGCCCCTGGAAGCTTTCTCAGCAGACAGCTATCCAACAGCACACACAGCCGCCTTCCCTCAGCCCTGTCCCTGAGCCCAATGCTGGGCAGTCAGAGTCCTCACCTGCATCTGGTGTGTGGGACTAAAGTTTGGCCAGCCAATCATGTTCCATTAATGGTCAAGTGAGATATGAGCTGCATAGGAACTGAGAAGGCCCTGTGGAACAGTTTAAATGGGCAGTGGCCAGAGCAACACAGGAAACCCCAATTTACTTTAATGTCCTACCTGAACTTACCTTGCTATCCATACAATCAGTGGTTTGTAGGGAATTCTTCAACCTGAAGAACAAAGGACGAGCTAAAGCTGTACATCATTTCTGCCCTTTCGAGCCCATGGAACAAAAGATCAACCCAGACAGGCAATATATAATGGTCAAAGAGAGAACTAGGAACCCTTCAGTAGTAGAAGGTCGCTTTTGCCATGGTTGACTAACCCAGACAGGCAATATATAATGGCAGCAGAGAACTAGGAACCCTTCAGTAGTAGAAGGTCGCCTTTGCCATGGTTGACTAATAAAAAGGAGCTCACCATGCTGGATAAGGTATTTCATGATTTGCTTAAGTTCACAGAGGATGTACTGTCAGTGGGAGGGCATTTCAATGCGAGCCTGGATCCTGTACTCGATACCTCTTTTGGGAAGTCTGCTATATCAGCTGAAGCTTTGCAACACTTTATAAATTTCCTGCAGAGGTTATTACTGTTGGAGAAATCTACATGCTTTGTCATGTTTTAGTGGTAGCTAGCCCTCATAGAAGTCCAACTCAGGGTTCCCCAGGGCTTGGGGTCTAAACCCCACCCTGATACGTCACCTGGGCCCTTGATGGTGGTAATGGACTTGCAACAAGTTGAAACAGGTTGCAACTCCCAAGTGCAGGCAGCTGAGGATGCAAGACCACTCACGTGCACAGAGTACAAAGGCAGGAAACAGAAGAAGATCCAGGAAACAAGTCGAGGTCAAGGCGAGCAACAAGCAAGCACAAGCAGTAGACAAAGCCAGGGGTCGGTACACGGGAGGTCAGACACTGAACACAGGTACTACAAACAAACTGGAACTCAGAGAACTAGGAAGTTGCTTAGGCAACCCGGGCAGAACTGAGCATGTCTATATATAGGGAAGCAGACTGGAAGGTGGGCCAGAAAGTTATAGAAAGGAAAAGGATATAGATCCACAGTAGAGCAGATGACACCCACAGGTGAACAGAGAAACCAACAACATAATGTGTATAGAATCACAGATATAGCAGAACCACTGCAGCCAAGAGGTAAGAATTCACAAACGGAAAACTGCAGACTAGACCATAAAATGCATTTGAGAAAGATTTTGCATATTATTAAACAGTCCAGAAGTCCTACTGTAGAATTGATTTGATGTTGATAGATCATACACTTAATTCCCTCGAGATAATTCACTCAATTACTTTTTGGGACCATGCACCGATCTCCATACACCTGAAGTTTGCAGAAGAATGTTCAAGGGAGTGGACATGAAGATTAAATGAAAATCTTCTAGATGATGTAGGGGTGGAGGCTCAAGTATGTCAGACCCTACAGGCTTATAAAACATTTCAGAGGAGGTGTCAAAGAGGGCTATCTGGGATGTTCATAAGGCTGTGATTAGAGGCAAATGAACGGCCCGAGGGTGAGGATCAAGGCTTAAGAAGGAGATGCAGGCCCACATCCTTAAAGGAATTCAATTCTTAGAAGAAGTGGAACACAAACACAAGAGAAGAGGAGGTGGACTAGAGACTCAGTAGTTGATTCAACTATGTAAGCAACTGAGAACATAGTTGTATCAACAGGCAAACAGGAAACTTTATGGCCCAAAAGGTTTAATGAACATGGGAATACACACACACAGTAGTTGCTTGCAAAAGCCCTTAAAATTGGTAGATAAGCTACATTAGCAATTAACCACATGCTCAGGGGATCGGATTTTGATAATTTCTCGGATAGCCAGGCAATTTTGTGACTATTATATAAAGTCACAAGGCAGTATATAAAATTAGAAAGGAAAAAACTCCTGAGGTGAGAGAAAAGAGCAGATTTAAGATTAGGGATTATTTGTTTGAAGTGATATACCCCAGGTTGACCAAGCAAATTGTGCATTCCCCAGAATAGGCCATCACAGTAAAGGAGATTACTAGAACTTTGAAATGATGGGGAAAAGTATGGGCCTGCATGACTTCACCAGAGCCCTATAAGCCCTTTTGGATCATAATAAACTTCTTCCAAAGAAGGGAAAGAATGCCACCAAATGTCAAAACTATAGGCTCATATTTCTTTTGAACAGGGATAGAAAGATGTTTGCTAAACAGTCAGAATTAAACCATAATTAACAAAAACGGTACAATGGGACCAAGTGGGTTTTATCCTGCAAAGAGAGGCCAGAGCTGTACTCAGTGGGCACTCTCTGTTATTCACTGGGTGCAGGCACATAACCCCCCCACCCCACCCCCCGCATCTTAATTCTACCCACAGATGCTAAAAAACATTCAATAGGATTAATTGAGTTTTCGTGCCAAATCCTGCAGCACCTAGGTTATGGAGATAAGATGCTGGTTCAGCACCCTGTATAGTTGCCCCTCCGCAAGGATGGAAGTCATTAACACTTCACAGACTCTTTTCTCTTTAAAAATGGTACACAACAGGGATGCTCATTGGCGTTTGTATGAACGGGGCAGAGAATGAGAATTGTTTTCTCCATATTGCTGGGATTCAAAGATATGGGATGGTTGGGTCTGCCAGACATCCAACTTTATTATAAAGCAATCACTCTGTTACAGATATTAAACTTGAAACTACATACATGAGATAAACCATGGGTTCCCCCATAAAAGTATGTGTGTGTGTGGGGGGGGGGGGGGAGAGTATTCAGTGTGTGTTTACAACTGACACTCAAAGGGCACAGTCTCAGCTCATCTCAGGTTCAGCGACCAAACTTGGTCTCCCCACAATCAAGCAATGTACAGCAGCCAGCATCAGAGCTTTCTTAGCTGCAGAATGTCATTTTAAATCTGCCACAGGTGCCTAGTGCCCCCACAACCCCCTCCAGAGTTCGGTACCAAGCAGTCATTTTAAATATGTCACTTTTACAACCCCTTCCAAAGGCTCAGCTTGCACAATCTCATTACACGCCAGGAGGGGTTGGAATGGACACATTCAGCTGCCAGCTCATGTCTCCACCCACCTCCTAGCCTACCTCGATTACAGAGGTGAGGAGGTGTTTTAGAGCACCCCTCTAGACTTTGTGCAGTGGGTCTGATCGGCGGTAGATTAGGAAAAATGGCAGGCAGGCGCAGCCAGCATTGGGACATGATTGGGTTATCCTAGTAATGATTTAAAAAGAAGATTTTTGGGATATTCTTATTAAATTCAAATCCAGATACTTTCGTTTAGAAGTTGTGTTTCATTTTCTCAGCTGTAGAAAGTGTTCCAAGCAAAATCGCAGGAGTTCTTCAGGGGTGGACCCTTCTTGCCAGATATGATTAATGGGTATGAATAGTTCCCAATTTTTTTTTACATTAAGGTGAAAATCCCTTCAACTAGCAACAGACTATTGATATATTATAATTTCACTGAAGGACTTAATTGACCTTTGTGTCTGTGATCTTTAGACTTCATATACAGAACATGAAAAAGCCTAATTAGACAGGTCCAAGAACTGCTACCTCTGATGTCCTCTAGGCCACATTGCTTAAACCATTCTAACATCCAAATAAGTAAATGTATTTCTGTCAGAATTTCTGGTATGCTGTTTTTCTGGCAACACACGGGTTAGCGAAAGTAGATGCAATAACCATCTAATAGAAATGAGGTGTATTTACATTCTCTGTCAAGTAATACCATGCAAAATAATAATGTCTCTACAAGCTGAATTACTCTGCCTAGACCCATACATCAGTAATATATGCAAAAAGACTTTCCATTAAGGCATCTAGCTTCTCTGTGACAATAGCACCTACTAAAGTGTCACAAGCCACAGCGGGCTTTTCTAAAATAAGCAGAAGCATATATGTTATATTTCTTAATGTGCTGGAATTAGACACTGCATTACAACAACAGATTATCTGGAATATAGACGTTTTCCCTTTTCCATCTCTCTTCTAGGTATGGTTATTACATTTGCATTTTGTGTGGGACACTGTGCATTATGTGTAATAGAATATGTGTCAAACTCAATGGCATGATAAAGTAATCTCATATAATACTGATGAATATTTTGTTCACACTTGCTGGTTTCATGCAATGTCTTTTTTCCAGATGGATAAACTATTGCCAAATGATTTCCTGCTGTAGGCTCTGCATTGTGTATCTCTTTACCATGCACTATTTCTATGGACTGGATAAACTGGCTATTAAATTTAATTACAGCCCGAATGACTGCACATCTTGATTTTTCTTTCCCTTCCCTGATCTCATTTCCTCTTGATGGGCTGCATTTTGCCCAGGTCTTTCAGGATTAAATAAAATAAATCTGAAGAATGTACAGACTCACTTACTGGGAGGAATGTCTTAACGGGCACAGAGGCGACTGTTAACCTGCTACCCCCCGACTCTAGAAAAAGAGCATTTCAGAAGCCATTGCTTTGCATTGATAAATCTTGTGACAGAAGAGTCCTTAACCTGCACACTCTCATCACAAAGCTTTGATTTTTATCAGCTGCCATGGCCGGGGTTTTATATGATGGAAATGACAGCTTTATACGCAGTAAGGAGGGGAAAGTAATTGTTGGCGAAGCTGTTTCAATGCATTCATCTTGCTCTGAACTTGACACGGCAGGACCTCTACAACTACACATAGGCAAGTTTATACCTAGTGCCATCATAATCATAATAGGCCCAATATCCAGAACACTTACTCACATGGATGGATGTTTCCTATACCAGAGTGTTAACTGTCCAGTTTCTGCTGCAGTGCAAATGTCTGCCTTGCAGAATAAAGAAAGCCTGGACTGGACACATTTAGAGCATGCGGCACAGCTAATCACCAAGAATTAGAATAATGATAAAGCCCCAGATTTAATAAAAAAGGTTTAAAGGTCTTAAAGTATTATTGAGCCAAAACCTATTTTTAATAGTGTATGGAGTTTTTTTTAATAGCTTTTTTTTTTTTTTTTTGCTGTCTGTGTCTCATAGAATAGCTCACCTTTCACTTCCTGTCCCAGAGACACAACAGGATGTAAGGGGAAATCTCACCAAATTATAGGGGATATCCCTTTTTATTATATTCTTCAACAGTTGTGACAGGAATATGTGTCTCCATTATGGTTAAGTAAGATTTCCCCTCACCTCCTGGTCCAATAACAACTGTATAATGTTGGATTTCCCATCAGATTCTGGGATGGCAATGGTCACTAGGGCAAAAATGAGAGACTTAATCTTTCCAAGCCACATACAGAACTAAAAACCTGAAGAGACTTTAACATTTTACGAAATTCTATCCAAAACTGGAAAAAAACATGTTTTGACTTTAGATTTACTTCAGGTAGCCATCATCACTTTTTGAATGCTGGTAGCTCAATCAAACTTCACTCTGCTCTAGTAAAGTGTAGATTAATGGCCCGTACACACGATCCGAATATCGTACGAAAACGGTCGTCCGAGGAAGGATCGTACGATATTCGGATCGTGTGTACACTACTTTCGACAGCCGATCACGACCGGCCGTCCAATATTATTCGATCGGACATACCCGAAAATTTTCCTTGTGCGATTCCAGATCGTACGATTTTCGTTTAGTCAGTATAGTTGTCATCCGAAAATACAATACAAATACATTACAACACGTGACATCACTTCCAAATTTTTTGTCTGTCGTACAAGAATTTTTGTGACTTTATTTAACTATTCAATTTCTACTTGCGACTATTAAGCAAGAACGGTCGTACGATCGGTCATACCATATTCGGATCATGTGTACGGGGCATTAGTGATCGCACTGCTTATTAGCTTTTATAAAACTGTGCTATGAATTAAGAGTGACTGATCATTTTTGTGCCTGAATAATGAAGTAGGGATGAATAAACATTAATGAATGAGAGATGTATCTAGTGAATCTTCCAGTTCACACCTGGTATTATTTCTAGTTCTTGCTGTAAATGTTTTCAAATCAATTTTTATTATAGGCAGTCATAGTTCATTATTGAATTGCAAGTAATTCTAAACAGCAAATTGCAGCTAAAAATCTTTAAAGCTCAACTACAGTATAAAAAATCCCAATTAATGCAGTGTTTTATTCATTAATAAACCTGAATTTGTCCTAATATCAGCCTGTTAGCCATTGGGATTGAGAGAGTGATTTGTGCCAATCAAACTCACTGAAGTGCACATGTGCTGATTGAAGGCTAGGGAGGACCTTGTTAAGCTGGCCATACATGGATCACTCCCCGCACCCACAGAACATAATAGCGCTGTGGGAGAGATTCCCCAATTAACACTGCCTGGGTTGATGGGGGGATCAAGCGATTTCTTTTCCTTCTACCCATGGTGGAAGGAAAGAAAATCCAGTCATCTATGGGCTACCTTAGTGTGTTGCTGCTCCAGCATTGTCCATTCAGCACAGTGGAGATCAAGGAAGTGTGCTGCAGTTTAGGTCAAATATGGAAGTCACAAGATTTACTGAACAGATTTCCAAATAGTTAGGCAGGTAATATTTTTCCCATATGTGTATTTCAGGTTTGTTTTTAGTGGCCCTCCCGATGTCAGTTGTACGTTTTAAAAGATTTTCTTTTTAAACCTGAACTCCAGGCATTCAGTTACCTTGTAAAATGTGCTGGCAAACTATGAGTTGAGACCAATGAGATGCACCTCGTGGACTTATCTCTTTAATTTACATATGGCAGTTTTACAGAGCTCCAGGTATACATGCTTCTTACATACAGCATCTGAGCCAACCCTTCCCCTCTGCTGTTCATTCACAAAAGCCTTTGTATTTTTTTAAATGAGTTCACTTAATATAAAGCGCTATGTGATTGGGCAGAAACAGTGGTTGTATCTGACTCCTGCAGGAGCTGAGACCAGAAGGTCTTGCACCGGAGCATTGGAAGTATAGCAATAGCTGCGCTCCCGACTCTTAGTAAAAATGTCAGTTGTAAGTTAACCCCGGACCATTTGGCTGGCCAAAGACCAGAGCACTTTTTGCGATTCGGCACTGCCTCGCTTTAACTGACAATTGCGCCGTCGTGCGACGTTGCTCCCAAACAAAATTGACGTCCTTTTTTTTCCCACAAATAGAGCTTTCTTTTGATGGTATTTGGTCACCTCTGCGTTTTTTGTTTTGTTTTTTGCGCTATAAACAAAAAAATAGTGACAATTTTGAAAAAAAAAACATTATTTTTTACTTTTTGCTATAATAAATATCCCTAAAAAAATAAAAAAAATGTTTCTTTTTTCTCAGTTTAGGCCGATACGTATTCTTCTACATATTTTTGGTTAAAAAAATCGCAATAAGCATTTGATTGGTTTGCGCAAAAGTTATAGGGTCTACAAAATAGGGGATAGTTTTATGACATTTTTATTAATAATTTTTTTTTTACTAGTAATGGTGGCGATCAGCGATTTTTATCGTGACTTCGACATTATGGCGGACAGACACTTTTGGCACTATTTTGGGACCATTCACATTTATACATCGATCAGTGCGATTAAAAATGCATTGATTACTGTGTAAATGTGACTGGCAGTGAAGGGGTTAACCACCAGGTGGCGCTGTAGGGGTTAAGGTTTTCCTAGGGAGTTATTCTAACTGTGGGGGGGAGGGGCTGTGTGTGACACGACACTGATCACCGCTCCCGATTACAGGGAGCTGTGATCAGTGTCATTAGGCACAACGGGGAAATGCTAATGTAAACAAGCATTTCCCCATTCTTCCTCATCGTGAGACGATCGCGGGTATCCCCGCGGACATCGAGTCCGTGTGACCCGCGATCACGCTCACACAGCTCCCAGCAGCGTGCGCACCCGCAAGCCACCTCCTAAAGGGCAATGTACAGGTACGTTAATCTGCCTGTACGTGCCCTTCTGCCGCAGTATATCTGTGTGAGACGGTCGGGAAGCGGTTAAAGAGATAAGTCTACGAAGAGGCATGCACCTCATTTAAACTAGCCGCTAGTAATCCAGCACATTTTGCAAAATGGCTGAATTCCGGAAGTTCAGCTTTAGATTCCAAGATATCCGCTCCATGACAGTAATGTCACTTGTTCCTATTAAATTGATCCTAAAAATGATTCAATGACTCCTTTCACTGTGTATATGTGACAGGACAACTCTGAAGCCCAGTGCCACCTGATACTCAATATTGTATGCTAGCAAAGTAATACATATTGCAAATAGTATTATTTGTCTTGCTCTATGTACAGGTTCTCAGATTTTGAATTGTGTCCCATAGTGAAAAAAATCTGGAGACATAGGATATGAGTTTATCAAGGTAAATGCTTTTCTAGCCACTAATGCTAATGATAACCATAGCAATAATAATAGTGGTTGTAGAAGCTATAGTCATTAGTAGCAGCAGTTATAATCTTTAAGTTGTCCTGTATGTAAAGTATGTATTTGTACTGTTCATTACAGCAGTTACTTTTTGTGCCATAGCTAAATGACTGACTTAATCATTACAGGACCTAGTTATTGCCCCATTCTTAACCCTGTGTGTTTTGTGCCCTTTCTAATTTTACTTGAAGGGGCTGTGTAGAGTTAGTATTTTGTTCTGATGATAGAGAACCTTGTGTAATCATATACTGTATGGATTTATGAAAATATCTGTAATTACTATGTACATTGTTCAGATTCACAATCCTCAACAATATATGTTTGTATGTGACTATTGTTCTATATTTTATAATAGAATTAAACAGAATTGAAAAATCTTTGTTGATCATGTTAAGTGTTATGTACTGTAGAAATAAAATTGATGTGAAAAGATGAAAATATACTGGGTATACTGTATATGTTTAGTTGCTGTTAAACTGAGTTGAATAAGCTCAGTTGAGTAAACTATTGAGTTGACCTGGAATGACAAACCCCATCATGTTTCGTCATTGTGACATGGGCTGTAGTTACATAACACCTGCAATTATAAACTGTTTCAGATATAGACTAGTAAATTGCAGTATAATGATCAAGCCTATAACGAAGAGTACCATTAGATTCAAGTGTATTTTTCAAAGTAGATATGACGTCTTTGTAAATATCTTAGTATATCTTTTCAGGAAAAAATCACTTGGCTAACTCTCTTAAAATGTTGCTTTTGCAGAACTCCAGTGCGGATCACCGTGTTCGGCTAGATCTTGGGCTTTGGGATAAATTTAGTGAACTTGCAACAAAGTGCATTATTAAAATAGTGGAATTTGCAAAGAGGTTACCTGGATTTACCAGTTTGACCATTGCAGATCAGATCACGCTTCTAAAAGCAGCATGTCTGGATATTTTGGTGAGTATTACTGTTTATTTTACCTTTTCTAATTAGTTGTACTAAAATGTTTTGGCTGTATTCATATCTCTGTATTGTATCATGATTAAGTAAAAAGTCTACATGTTAATAGCATTAGTATATATATGTTCACAGCAGGAATTTTCATGGTTTTGCTTTGAGTTTATGGATGGTTGCCACAAAAAGAACCAACATTATCACTCAGAATTAATCCTTTCGATTAAACTGTGTCGAGGCACAGATCGTTACCTTTATTTAAGGCCTAACTTGTTATCTTGATATGTTAATTCCTTAGTACCATACGTTATTTATATTTCTAGTTTAAATAACTGATCCCAGCTGTGACTAAAAACTGAAAAGTCATTGCATACTGTAATAATGGATAAAATACAGATTCTGTGCCCCTCACAGAGATGTGGAATGGCACCTAGATCTATTGTATTCTGTAGGGAACTCCCTCAGGAGAAATCTGTTAAGTGCTCCCTTTTCTGTTTGGTACTTGCTTCAAGTGGTCATGTACTATTGCCTTGTGTTCAGTGCTTGCTTTAAAGAGACACATCCTACAGCCTTCCTTCCTATCATTCAGTACATTGAGCAGCTATGTCTTCTACTTTCTGTTAAATGTTTATACTAAGCAAACATGTTCTTCTACCTTCCTCGTCTTCCTAAGTGACCATGTCCTACTACATTGCCCTCAGCAATGTCTTACTTCTGTGACATCATTGCTTGTCAGAGGCAGATGTGTTCAACTGTTCTCTTTAGGTAGCCATGTCCATCTGCCTTTTATTTAATGTTTAGTTTAAGCATACAGGTTCAACTGCCCTCCATTTAGTGCTTACCCCAGACAGACATGTACTGTTTAGACTCATTCACACAAGGATCCTAAATTTCTAATGTCTGCCACAGAAAAGCATCACCTTCCTTCAAATGCATTTAGAAATTAGCTCCAGAAGCATCCAGATGCAAGTATTTTGATGCCCATGTGCATGAGGCCTTACTGTTCTCATTAAGCAGGCATATTCCAGTGTCCATTGCTCTCTCCTAGTTGTAATGCCCATGTCCATTACATTCCATTTAGGGTACTGTCTATGCCAGGGGTAGGCAACCCCCGGCACTGGTGACGCAAACAGCACACGAAGCCCATTTTGCTGGCACTCCACTTCCTCCCCGTCAGCAGAGCAGCGCAGGGAAGTGTCAGTGAGACACTAATGCATACCAATTCAGAATTCCCCACGCCGCCCCTGCACTAAGGGGAAGGCACTGTGCCCCCACACATTGTAAAAGATGGTAAACATTGTTTGGTTCTCTAACTTTGCTGTAGCTGCGATCGTAAGCTTTTGTGAGTGGGAAGAGAATTGGTGCAGTTCTGCTGGGGGGTGGCGGTCCCTGTTTCCAGGAGGAGGACTGTCTTGCCCATTCCTAAAGCCAATCACAGTCCTGCTAGCCCTGTCCACCATCTGGAGGAAGATGACTCGCTTGGTTGCCACTACCAATCTCAGAAAGAAGGGATTTCACTGTGATTGGGTAAACCACAAACAGGTGGCAGTTTGTGGAATTACTGTTGAGCTTCTGGAAACTTTGTTGAAATTATTCCAACCACTTTTTCTCAGCTGCGGGGGCCCAACTTATGATCCTGCACACAAGCCCACTGCTTTCAGAAAATACCCCTTACCTGAGTTCATTGTGCATCCATTCCATATTCTTGTTTTTGACATCACATTCAAGCACGTGGGCTGGATGCGAGAGTTGGATCAGCAGGATGAGTGTGCCAGGACAGGTAGATGTGTCTCATCTCTGCTTACTTTCACCACTTTGCATATCACAGATGAGCAGGAGGGTACACGGGTGGACCAGATGAGCAGGAGGGTACATCGGTGGGCCAGATGAGCAGGAGGGTACAGCGGTGGAGCAGATGAGCAGGAGGGATTCAGAGGTGGAACAGAAGAGCAGGAGGGTACAGCGGTGGAGCAGATGAGCAGGAGGGTACAGTGTTGGGCCAGATGAGCAGGGGGTTACAGTGGTGGGGCAGGAGAGCAGGGGGAACAGAGGTGGGGCAGGAGAACAGGGAGAACAGAGGTGGGGCAGGAGAGCAGGGGAGTACAGAGGTGAGACAGCTATGCAGAGGGTACGGAGGTGACACAGCTGTGCAGGAGGTACATTGGTGGGGCAGATGAGAAAGCAGGTTACAGTGGTGCAGCAGATGATAGGGTGATTCAGTAGTGAGACAGAAAAGCATGGGGATACAGCGGTGGGGCAGATGTGCAGGGAGGTACAGTGGTGAGGCAGGTGAGAAAAGGGGTACATTGATGGGGCAGATGAGTAGGGGGGTTACAGTGGTTGGACAGAAGAGCAAGGGGGTACAGTGGTGGGGCAGAAGTGCAGGAGGTTCAGTGGTGGGAGGGATGAGAATGGGGTTCAGCGGTGGGACAGAAAGCAGGAAGGCACAGTGATGGGGCAGATGAGCAAGAGGGATTCAGTGTTGGGCCAGATAAGAAGGGGGTTACAGTGGTGAGAAAGATGAGCAGAGGGTTACAGAGTGGGGCAGAGGAGCAGGGGGTACAGAGGTGGGGCAGATGTGCATGAGGTACAGTCAAGGGGCAGATGTGCAGGAGGTACATTCGTGGGGCAGATGTGCAGGAGGTACAGTCGTGGGGCAGATGAGAAAGGGCGTTACAGTGGTGAGGCAGATGAGCAGATACAGTAAGTTCAGTGTTAGGACAGATGAGAAGATGGTTCAGTGGTGGAGCAGATGTGCATGGAGGTACAGTGGTGGGGCAGATGAGAAAGGAGGAACATTGGTGGGGCAGATGTACAGGGGGTTACAGTGGTGGGACAGATGAGCAGGGTAGTATGGTGGTGGGGCAGATGTACAGTGGTGGGGCAGATGTGCAGGGGGTTACAGTGCTGGGGCAGATGTGCAGGAGGTTATAGTGGCGGGGCAGATTTGCAGGGGGGACATTGATCTGAAGTATGAAGGTGCATAAATTGGGGCTCATCTGAGGTGTGGAGTTGCAGAAATTGGGGTTGATCTGAGGCGTGAGAGTGCAGGATTTAAATTTCTCACTACTAAATTAGTTTACAGCATTTACTTTATAAAAAATCCTTTTCGTGATTGAGAGTGTAAAGTTGACATTTTTGTTATAAAATCGGCACGCTCAATTACTTTGAAAACATTTTTCGGCACACTGTGCTCTAAAGGTTGCCTACCCCTAGTCTATGCTAAGTGGTTATTGTTTCAAATGAAGCATGAGTGCAAATAAGCAATAAATACATATCTATGTACCAGTACCTACATTTCTTTGGGGTGTCATGCAAAAATATGTTAAGCTTTTGTACTACTGTATGCATATTGTTTATTATAAGCAAGATGGTGACTATGCATAGTATGTGTAAGTGTCATGTTTAAGTGAATAGCAATAGTAAAGCCATTAATTTGAGATTATTGAGTCATTTGTTGCAGTGTACAAAAATTGTGTTCAAAGTGTACTAATACATAGGGGTTATACAATTTCAATTACCTGTGGTCATATCAGCTAATAGATGCTTTCTGATTTTTTTAGATTAGTGTTGTTTTTGCTGGCATATAGAATAAGCCTAATGGTGCCTCTCAGGCATTTTTCATTATTCATAGAATGTATTTTTTTCAGATTTTCCATGTAGGTAACTGTGTTCCTTGCTGGAAAGCTATTTTAGTGATAATGATATTAAAAATGGTCAAACTGGCAAATACTGTAGATAGGATTAATGGGAATGTTCTAACCTTGCTCCACCCTACTAAAAAAGTATTTGTTATTTCTGTTGTTGTCTTTATTTGAGATATTTCAACTCTGTACCTGCCCCAGTGATCTTTCCAACATCGAACATAAATAAAATTGTAATAAAATGTCCATAAAGAGAACACTAGAGTACACAATGGAGGGGTGAATCTCAAACACAAAAGATGGGTGGATCAATGTGGATAATGGACGTGTTCATTGTTTAAAGTGGTTTATAGCCAATGCATCTTGGGCAGTTAGTGTGTCCTTCGTACACCGTATTTGCCTTGAAACACTTTAGCTATACATTTCTACAAACACTGATTAAAACTGATCTCTCTGGCTTTTGTCATTGAGGTTTTCCCCTCAGTTATGGAGTTGAACACACACTATACTGACTTTATATCTAGTCTCTTCTCACTTTTCGACCAGTACATTGCAAGATACCTGGTTTCCCTCTGATAGGTGAGGGACCTTTGTTTCACATGAATATATCTTTATTTATCAATAAAAAAGAATATTTTTTTTTTACCTTTTCGCATGTGACCAAAAACTAATTTGGCTGGATTTTGAAAGCACCGCAGTGTCATCATTTGAAAGTAGTTAGAATTTCATCGCTTATTAGTTAAATCCAAGGCACCCACAATAAAAACAGAAACTTTAAATGTACCCAAGAGATAGATAATAAACCAAAAATACAAATGATCTGATAGATTACAAGCAGGTAGATGTTTAGTTCTGTATTTTTTTTCCATTTTTTGTGGGACCTACTTGGGCAGTTTGAGACAAAGGTATCACCTACCTGCTTTCCATCTATTAAGTCCATAAATCAACTGAATTTGGATATGCACAATGTCACTCACCCAGTCCTGGAGAAGTGGTGTACATAGTTACATAGTAGGTGAGGTTGAAAAAAACACCATCAAGTCCAAGCTATGTGTGTGATTATATGTCAGTATTACCTTGTATATCCCTGTATGTTGCAGTCATTCAGGTGCTTATCTAATCGTTTTTTTAAAATATCGATGCCCCCCGCTGAAACCACCGACTGTGGAAGGGAATTCCCCATCCTTGCCGCTCTTACAGTAAAGAACCCTCTACGCAGTTTAAGGCTAAACCTCTTTTCTTCTAATTTTAAAGAGTGGCCACATGTCTTATTAAACTCCCTTCAGTGAAAAAGTTGTATCCCTATTGTGGGGTCACCAGTATGGTATTTGTAAATGAAATACATATCGCCTCTCAAGCGTCTCTTCTCCAGAGAGAATAAGTTTAGTGCTCATAACCTTTCTTCATAACTAATATCCTCCAGTCCCTTTATTAGCTTTGTTGCCCTTCTTTGTACTCGCTCCATTTCCAGTACATCCTTCCTGAAGACTGGTGCCCAAAACTGGACAGCAAACTCCAGGTGAGGCCGGACCGGAGTCTTGTAGAGTGGGAGATTTATTACTTTATCCCTGGAGTTAATCCCCTTTTTAATGCATGCCAATATTCTGTTTGCTTTGTCAGCAGCAGCTTGGCATTGCATGCCATCGCTGAGCCTATCATCTAATGTTGAAAAAAGGGTTGAAACAAATACTAGTTGGGATCTAGATTTGCGCGAATTACAATTGTATATTAAAGTTCACCTGATGTGTATTTTATGAAATGTAAAATCATTTTATTAAGGTAAAATTAAAGATTATATTTTAAGTATGTACATGTTGTAATTTTGAGTAATAATCATCCTCTTGGGTACATTTAGAGGCCCCTTATTGTTGGTGGGTGCCTTTGATCTAAATACGTTTTTGGGATTGTACCTTTGAAGAAGTAAGTTGTTTTTGACTTGGATTCCACTTCTCTTTCTTACCGTATTACAGTTTTGTTAATTCAGTAAATTAAGTTATGTTTACTATCCACTGGGGCCTTCCAGCGCAAGTAAAATTGAATTTGAAAAAAGTACAGCGTAATGTGAAACACCAACCCTCTCTAGTTTGAGTCTAATATGTATAATGATTAACAGCCCCTGAGGTATCCTGTAACCTGGAAAGGTCATAGTAGCTGTTATTAATTATGCTCCGAGTTTAACATAAAAAAAAATCAAATAGATTTTCCTCTTAGAACATAGTGACAATGTTGCCCTCCTCTTCATCTCGAGTCAGGAGCAGTAGGGATTAGGCTCTCGTGTCTGACATTGATATATGGCATAAACAGAGGAACAGTGTAAAACTATCCTCTGTTCTATTGAGACTGCCCTGAGGTCTTCTGTCCCTGTGAATTCATTCATACTGTACACTCTTATCACAGCCCTTCTGTGTGTGGTCTCTCTCCAAAAGACATAACTATATATCACTGATTGCATGCCTGTCATCATTATATTATTACGATAAGTCAACGCCGCCTCCCTACTAATCTGATACGCATGCTGTGATTTATTGGGTAAACTGCTCTTTTTTCCACCCTTCTCTATAGTCACTGTATTGGAAGTGGCCAGCAAGCATGTGGATGAGAATTCTCAAAATACGAACATGCACGCATGAGAGTCATATTCATACTGTTATCTTCAACAATGTATCTATTTATTACTCTAGTTTTCCTACTAAGTGGAACAACCTAAATATGTTATGATTGTTTCAAACCTACAATATATGGTTATCATCAGTAATATAAATGTAATCAAAGGGAAAAAATAGTAACGCTCAAATGCTTCATGTTTGTACTTTCCGCTGACCCTCTTTCCACAGTGGGTGCCAGCCCCCCTAGGAGCACGTCTCACTCCATGGAACAATCATAATAGCAAAATTAGGGGGCACACACCACATACACTATATTACCAAAAGTATTGGAACGCCTGCCTTTACACGCACATGAACTTTAATTTTTTCCCAGTTTTAGTCCTTGGGGTTCAATATTGAGTTGGCCTACAATTTGCAGCTATAACAGCTTCAATTCTTCTGGGAAGGCTGTCCACAAGGTTTAGGAGTGTGCCTATGGGAATGTTTGACCATTCTTACAGAAGCGCATTTGTGAGGTCAGGCACTGATGTGGATGAGAAGGTCTGGCTCGCAGTCTTCGCTCTAATTCATCCCAAAGGTGTTCTAGAATGGTCAAACACTCCCATAGACACACTCCTAAACTTTGTGGACAGTCTTCGCAGAAGAGTTGAAGCTGTTATAGCTGCAAAGGGTGGGCTAACTCAATAATGAACCCTATGGACTAAGACTGGGATGCCATTAAAGTTTGTGTGTGTAAAGGCAGGCGTTCCAATACTTTTGGTAATACAATGTAGATCAACCACATCAGCTGGTAAGATAGTCCCTGCATCTTGTCCATGCGTTTCACCCTAATTGGGCTTAGTCGTACTCAATATTTGTGAGCTATTGTCATGATGCAGCTTATTTGTGTTGACTTCAATCCTTAAAGGTTCTTCATTTCTATTGTTTGCACTCTAAACCTGGCACACATTTATACATGATCATTTCTGTTATGGCCTTCAAAAGCCTTCATGAACTTTTGGTAGCACCTTAATGGTAAAGTGTCTGGGGGTAACATAACGGAAAGCAATTCCAATACCTGCAAAGTATTTCATTTCTAATTATTCTGGAAGGCAGAGTGGTAGATTCCTGTATTGGACTTCGCTCAAAAGCTGGCCCAGACTACAGGCAAGAGTATAGTCAAAGGAGCAAGATTACAGGAACTGTAGTTAGGTGGTAAAATGGACAATTAGAGTTCAAAGAATATTTAAAGTATAAACCCAGAAAACTTGCTTTGAAAGAGGGAGAAATTACTACAACCCCTGTCAGGCATTTAGCTTTGTCTTGTTTTTTTGTAATGCCGCGTACACACAAGCGGACTTTACGGCAGACTTTGTCCGGCGGACTTTTCAACTGACTTTCCGACAGACTTTCTGAATGAACGGACCTGCCTACACACGATCAATCAAAGTCCGACAGATTCGTACGTGATGACGTACGACCGGACTAAAACAAGGAAGTTCATAGCCAGTAGCCAATAGTTGCCCTAGCGTCGTTTTTTGTCTACTTTGTGGACTAGCATACAGACAAGCGGACTTTTCGACCGGAAAGATTTGAAACATGTTTCATTTCTAGGTCCGTCAAACTTTTGGGGAAAAAAAGTCCGCTGGAGCCCACACACACGATCGAATTGTCCGACGGACTCCGGTCCACCGGACCAAGTATGCTGTAAAGTCCGGTCGTGTGTACGGGGCATAAGAAATACTTGGGGCCTAGCACTACCAGACGTAAGGAAGTACTACCAAGCTACTCACCTAGGTAGGGTTCTTGATTGGTGCCGTCATAGGGACTCTAAGTTGTGGGCACAAATAAATCAACACCAAACCATTGCACCTCTACGATCTGCGATATGGTGTAGTGACTCTCTCCCTGCAGAATTGAAATCCCATCCTATCATCGGAAACACTATAAGACAGTGCATTCAAGCTACCTTACACACCTCTTACTACCAAAACATCACCTTTAACCCCGATTCTAGGTAACCCCAAGTTCTTTCCTGGACTCTCCTCTTCGCAATTTCAGACCTTGAGAAGATCCAATTGTGTTTTAGCGTCACAATTTGTGCAACAAAATAAATGGCCCTCCATCTCAGAACTAATGGACCCAGTAGGTCTGTTTAAACTTCTGTTTTGGGATGCAGCACGAATTCACCACTTTCTCCAGACCTTCCCAAACCCTCAAAATTACACCAGGCCTTTGACCATGTTTGAAGAATTTTGTAGAGACACAAAGCCATTGCCGCAGACCCTATACAAGATGTACAGCCTATTGAACACCCCACCCCAGCCACCCAGATTACCATGCATTATGAAGTGGGAAACAGACCTCCAACGCACTTTTACAACAGTCCAGAAACAAAACATGATTAGTCTCTACCTTAAGTCCTCAATATGCACTAAAGTCCAAGAGACGAATTATAAGATCCTGACAAGGTGGTACCTAACACCAAGTCGATTACATATCATTTTTCCTGACACTTCAAAGTATTGCTGGCGTTGTCACCAGGAAGAGGGAACGCTTCTACACATGTTTTGGTCATGTCCTATGTTGACAACTTTCTGGACTGCAGTTCGTACCATTTCCCAAAAATTCACTGACTTTTAAATCCCAAATGACCCGGCATTTTTTCTACTCCACATTTCTTCCATACCAATCAAAACCTATAAGAAATCTCTACTGAGACACTTACCAAATGCAGCCAAATCCTGTATTCCCATGTTGTGGAAACAGCAATCCCCACCAACCACAGCAATGTAGTTGAGAAAAGTAGAAGACATAAATAAAATGGAAGACTTAATAATGTCAGCTCAAGATAGACAGGAAACCTATCGGAAAACATGGACTCATTGGAATATATTCAAGTATTCAGAAGAGGGTAAATTCCTCCTTAGGAACTAAAACCCTACCATTTCATACTGATCGACAACCTACAGTAATCATTGTACACAGGGATTCGCGTATCTGAATGCCTAATACCCCACCTTTCTCCCCCCCCCCCCCTCTTGTTTCTTCTTCTTACTTCTTCCCCCCCCCCCTATCTATTACTTTCTCTCCTATCTATTTTTTCTCTTCTTTGGTGGCTGCCTCCTGACTAGGGTATTTATACTCTCATATCACACTGGGACTCTAACTCAGAAAAACAAAGATACCCATATATATATTTAAAGATATGATAATGCTACATGCCTTGATTTATTACATGTACTACTATAATGCAATGTCGGGAGGCTGCGACCCCCTTTTGTTATATACCACTGTGGTATGTTGTGGGCTCTGCCCCTCTCTTTTCTATTGAAAACTAATAAAATATATATTTGAAAAAAAAAAAAATACTTGGAATGCAGATAGTAATAAATTCCTAACAAAAGCTCTAACCTTTCCTGCACTCTATCTTTAAAAATATTATTAACTTTGAAAGATGGGTTCAATTTAAGCAGACGTTACATCCATGAGATGAGAAATATCACGTTTCATGGGCAACATAGAAACCGTATCAAAGCACCTAAATACTACCTTTTAATTATCTTCATTCAAGGACGTTTGAAGCACATTGATGGAAAGTCATCACTGATTTAAGAGATCACATGAATCGCATAACATTTTCTATAATTGCATGATCCTTGTGGCAGCTTTAGAGAAATCTGTACAGAAATAAGCATATAAGAAGAAGAATTTGCATAGCAATATAAGTGATTTTCCTGAAATACCTGGACTGTTTTTAAAATGCACATATGCCTGTGCAAAATAAAAGAGGCATATTCCGTAAATTTCCCCATGACTTTTAAAAAGTGCTGAAAATGCAGAAATCTAGAAATCCAGAGAGCTACGCGGTGACGTACAACACTACGACGAGCCGAGAAAATGAAGTTCAATGCTTCCGAGCATGCGTTGAATTGTTTCCGAGCATGCGTAGGAATTTTGCAAGTCGGAATTGGTACAAACGATCGGAATTTCCAATCGGAACTTTTTCCGACCGAAAAATTTGAGAACATGCTCTCAAACTTTTGCTGGCTGGAATTCCGCCAGCAAAAGTCCGATGGAGCATACACATGGTCTCATTTTCGGACCAAAAGCTCTCATCGGATTTTTGCTGGCGGAATTTCCGCTCGTGTGTACGGGGCATTCGATTGCAGCTTTCTTGCCTGAAAAGGATAGGAGGGTTTAGTTTCCACCAATTTAAAGCAATTGTAAAGGATACAATTGTATTTAAAAAAAATATCTATTTACCTGCCCTGTGCAATGTTTTTTCTACCTTTAGAACCACTTTAACTGTTTCCCAAAACAGTTACATTTAAGGCATGTCTTAATGATAATGGTCACAGTTAATAGTGTACTTATGTTAGCTTTCAACCAAAATGTCATGTCATCAAATGGTTGCTATCATAGCTGATCCCATGTGCAGCACTAATGGCAACTACAGGGTAAGATGGCAACTTCCTTTGATGTAAAGGATAGGAGGGCTTAGTTCCGCTTTAAAAAGTGTTGATAAAGCTGCTGTCCAAAGGTATCTCTGTTGCTCCTCCAGTTTATTGGGGGGGGGGCCTAAGATAGGAAGTGTGTTATGGGCCACATCACCAAGTGAAGATAATTGGGGAAAAAAAACTAAAAATTATAATAAATACAGCCACCATATTTAAGGACTGGTAGGCACAAATATATTACATTTTTGTTTTTGACTTTAATACCACACTCGTAGTGCACTGACAACTCTTAATGATTGAAATCCTAAGCAACGTTGCCAGCTTTGCTGGTTTCAGCCCTACTGAACTACAGGACTCCGCCTTATGCTATAGAGATGAGGGTAGGGGGAATATTTCTGTAGTCCAACACAGGAGAACTCAGACAGGGCTGGCAATGCTGCTTGGGATTTCAGTGCAGTAGAGGCAGTGTTGTCAGCTCACCACTGGAAAAATAGAATTCACTCAGTTCCTTGCAGGATCAAAAAGTATTTTTCTGTGTTTCCAGTGCTTTTTTTTTAAAGGGAAAAGCTGTAAAACGGTGGTGAAATTGGGGAACCGCTGTTTGTATGACCCTTGAAGTCCTGACGGATCATAAAAATGAATTTAGACGTTACTAAGAGTATAATACTTAAACTCTAATCACGGGTAAGATATATATGTGACAAGGAAACACTACTGAGCCAACTGGGGGTGCACAGTTTACATGTGTTACATCCAAAAAGATCGAGATAGATAGAACAGAAAAGCCAAAAAGCAGGGGCACCTTACTGGGAGATAAGCCAAATGCCGGCCCAACTATCAAAAGAGAGCAGACAAAAACCAAATGGGGAAAATTTTGTTTAAAATATGGGAAAGGGAGGAGGCCAAAACCTTCCGCAAAATGTGCCCCACAAGTAGCCCATAGCTAGCATGCTGATAAAACAAAGAACTAAGGTCGCACCTACTGTGAATAACAGAGCCCAGCAGCATTTCCCCACATTAGTAAAGGCAATCAGCACCTATACTACTGTCATAACTCCTTTTATATAGGGAAAGATGGCCACCAGAGGAAAACTCTGCATCGCGCCCAGACGCTTTGTTCCCTTTTTTCCATTTTTGTCTGGGCTGTTCGGGATATTCTCTCATTGATTGCAGCGCTGTCCACACATGGCTTATTGGGGTCTCCATATGTGAGTATGTTATGCCTATGTATTTGATGAGCTATTTGGTGTATGCATGTTTTGTAATAGATTAACCTATGGTTCACTCCCTGGTACTACTGCAGCTTTAGCATAGCCAAATGATGATGTTAGCCTCCACCCAGTGCATTCCCTGTAATGTAGTAAAAAGAACTAATTGGGGAGTCCAACTCTGGGAAAGTGGCACCTTTATAATGGCTTAGGTAGAGAGCCACAAACTGTTGTTGGATACCCATACCATTAAACTGTACGGAGATGCTAAAAGTTAGTGTACAGTAGTACCTTGGATTACGAGCATAATCCGTTCCAGAAGAATGCTTGTAATCCAAAGCACTCGTATATCAAAGCGAGTTTCCCCATAGGAATCAATGGAAGCTCAGATAATTCATTCCAGTGTCACTGCTAGTGTATGCAGTACTGCATGTGGCCAGTGGAGGGGGGGGCACAGGAGACACTCGGAGACACCCGGATATGCTCCGAGACACTCGGAAATGGAGTGTTTCTGAGTGGCTCAGAGTGTCACCGGCGTCCCCGCACCTCTGGCCACATGCGGTACTGCACACCCCAGAGGCTTGAATCCTGCTCGTCTTGCGAGACAACGCTTGCAGATTGAATCAGGATTAAAAAAAAAAAAACAGCTTGTATTGCGAAACGCTCATAAACCGCGATACTTGCAATCCGAGGTTTTACTGTACTAGGAAGCGGAACTGGGCAACCAGTAGTTAGTAGCAGTGACTGAGACTTGGCAGTGGTATTGGTCATGGAGGGGACACAGGTAGCTACGAGGAGTCTGGGATGGGATGAAGGCATTGATGGAGAGAACCCGGGGTGCTCACATGTCAGCTGAAGTGAGAGCCTTTTGAAGAACTCAGGTGCAGAGCTGCCTTGTCTTCACCAGAGCTCCTGATTATAGTATTGATTTGGCTGCGGGCAATGTCCAGGTTGCTGCCCCCTGACTTACCTGAGCAGAAATCTGCTGAGAAGAGAGCGAAGATGTACTGGAGAGAGTCCTTAGCAGTGCTCGAGTGCAGGATTCAAAGATGAATGGGTAACAAAGTCCAAGCAGACAGGAGGGCACACACAGGGCACTGGGAATGGGTAGAGGTGTACAGGGTCACATGAAGCAGGTGCAAGCATGGGATCACTGAAGCAAGATGTGGATTTAGCTACAAGTGGCTGGCATAAACATTCAGGGAATCACACAGGAAAAAGCACGCAGGAAATAAACACGTTTGCAGCTCTGGGGCACTGGATACACAAACCTGTAGGTAACACATCAGAGGTGCATAGGAACACACAGATGAACAGAGGAGAAGCACAGGCTGGGAGTGCACAGCAGTGAATAATGAGAGGCTGGCTGAAACTCAACATGTGATAAAAACAGATAAATGCAGCGCTAGCAACTAAAATATAAATCAATAATGACAAACCTAAATACGTGTCTATAAGTGATCAAAATATGCAAACATGTGATCAGAAATATATGGATATCAAGATGGCAATACAACAATAACATGTGCTGTGAACTGGGTGATAATCAAAAATGAGTCCAAGGTACCTGTGAACAGATATGTGAATCCCCCTTTGAAGACCCCACTCACCAGAAATGGCAGACCCTCAGCTTTTCAGTCTGGGATCGTATAGGTAGACAAACACAGTCACCAAAAGTATTGCAGTTGCATGAATGGATCAATCAATAGATGCTTGATGGCATGAAGGATATCGCATTCCACCGGTAAAGAAAGAAAAGATGATATAGTGAAGTACCGCTGGGTAACTGGATGACACGCATCAAAGCGCTGCTTACAAGATGTAGGCAAAAACAAGCTTTCAGAGAAAACTTCCGCGATCGCCGCTCGTATGGCGTGCGTTCCACGGAGGCAGGAAATTGCGTCACTGGTTCTGTCGTAAGCCTGGGGTTACATCGACGCGTTTCACCCCTCCTCCAGGGCGTTATCAAAGACATCACATCCGGCTCACATGTACTCAAATTTATACTGAATTGGAAAAAACTCCTCCCGAGGAGGGGAACATAAAGGCCAATCACGGTCAATGTATGTAAAACTCCCACTTCCTCCTGATTCATCATCTCCTGTTTAGCCAACAATGTAAAACTTTATTAACAAAATGACAAAAACACAACCATTTTTTTCTTCAAATAAAAACATAAAAAACATAATATATAAAATGATAAGGACACACTGTCTAAAAATTGGCAATACAATAATTGTTGCATCCTAATTAATTACATTCTAATAGGTCTCAAAGCTGAAACTCAAAGTGAAACGCATTGGTGCAGAGAAGCAGGTAACAGACTGAAGAGCAGGGAGGACATGGTGGTAGAGAAAGACTGGATGCTGGCAGGAATCCATGGGGTTACTAGAGCAAGATACTGACTGGAGAACACTGGGATCACAGCTGGTTGCAGGCTGGGACACACAGGGGACACAAGGCTGGAATCACTGGCAACATTGAGTCACAGATGAGCTGGGCACAGACTGGATTGACAGATCTCCGTTCTGTCTCTGTCAGGAGCGGTCGCAGGTGGCCAGCAGGGCCTGGGAACGCTAGAAGAATCCACTCTGGGAGACACAGGAAACCACTAGAACATTTGCTAGGGAAGGGGGGGCTGCCTGCTATCATGTGGATGCATTGCTCGAACACTGAGCAACATGCATGCTAGCCCATTAGGACGGCGCCCCCTCTGTGATAAGCTGGCAGCTGCACACAGAGGGAAAGACTCAGTGCTGGAGCGTGCAACAGGTGAGCATGACAACTAGAAAGTAATAGTCTACAAGTCTTCATGCAAAACCGGTAGAAAACTGATATATCACCAGATCAAATGACATGGTGGACAATTCCTAGCTCACAAATTACATTAAAGGCTGTTGTCAATAAGAGACTTCTGGAGTTGTTACAATCCAAAAGCTGGAACTGTTGCCAAAACAATAAAATAGATACAAGAGATGAAATCCACGTTACCTTATCATACATATCATCAAATGCGCACCGTGTGATTTGCTATTTGACTTGAAAATGGGGAGCTGTGCAACTAATTCACATGTGTAGTAAAAGAAGACCCATATTCAGCACCACCCTGTTCATATACAACAACATACCTTTAGTGACGCCAATGTAGAAATCGCAGAAATGATTACTGAATGACAACAGCTGGCATGGATGTATAGATAACACTGTTACTGAATTTCTCTTTATGGTAATTTATTTAATGCATTTTAGGTTATTTTGTGATTATTTGAATAGTCGTTTAATGTTTTGCTCTCTTTTTATGCAGCTTACATAGATAATGCAATGCAGGATGAGTTGCCTCTTCAGTGTAGATGGGAAAATGATATAGTATGAGGAGTCTGGCAAATATTATGTGATTACACAACTGTGTTGAACTAAATCAGATTAGCTTGTTATTACTTCCCAGGAACAATAGATGAACTTGCTTGGAACAAAACTATAGTTATGTTAGTAATGTAATAGATCTAAGTAGCAGAAAGTACTCAGTAGAAGATGAGGGGGGGGGGGGGGGGGGTTCAAATGTCCTTATTGTCAATTATTTCCAATGTTCATTATGCGATTAGCCGACTGATATATTGAAACAGATGAGATTTTTTTTTGTTTAGGGAGACCTGGTAGCCATGGTAGAATAACACATATATTATAGAATATAAAGCAAAAATAAAACCAATACTTATCTTTAGACCCCTTTCACACAGCGGCAGTTTTCAGGCAGTTTAGCACTAGAAATAGCGCCTGTAAAGCGCCAGAACACTGCCTCCCATTCTCTGCAATGAGGGCTTTCACACCCAGGCGGTGTGCTTGCGAGACGTTACAAAAAGTCCTGCAAGCAGCATCTTTGGGGCGGTTTGGGAGTGCTGTAAACAGAGCTCCAAAAACACCCCTGCCCATTGCAATGAATGAAAAGAGCTTCGGAAGCGGCCGAAAAGCTCTGCTTAAACAGCGGCAAAGCACCGCTAAAATGAGCGTTGCTTTACCGCTAACACACAGGCGACCCCAGTGTGAAAGGGGTCTTAATCTCAACCTTTCCCCCACAGTGCTTCTTTTCCACCAGTAGATTTCTCAGTCTTCCGGCCTAATTGACTGCTGGTCATTCATAGTATTGGAATAACACCAAATGAACACTGAATACTGAATTAGGTGATCTGTCATCAACTAAGATCAGAGCTGTGTTTACCAGAAGCCAGGTAAAAAATGTCTAGGCTTTAAAACCACTTTAGGCTCCGTTCACATATGTCCAGCCGTGATTCAGTGCGATTTTTAAAAGTAGTTCAGTGCGGTTTTGTTCACTGGTTCAGGTGCAATTCAGGTGCAAATTTTTACTTGAAATCGCACCTGAACCAGACTGAAAAGCGCACAGGACTCTTTTTAAAAATGCACTGTGGCCAGTCCGCAGATATGTGAACCAGCTCCATAGAGAAAGAAAGTATAAAACAGCACTAGCAGAATATATATTAATCTAAACAATTCAATGACATAGTGACTTGTGCCATACAAATCAATATACAAACATAAAATCTACACAAATCTATAAAGTGCTTGGTGCTCATATAATGATTGAATAAAGTGCAACGGTGCTCCAAACTTGCAAAGTGTGAGGTGCCACACTCCCCCTTCGGTGACCCCACTCACCAGAAATATTGAACCCTCAGCTTTGCAGTCTGGGGTCAAAATAGGATGTGATCTATTGATCTGGGGTGTGTAGGATGGTTGCTGAGAGGCTCCTCCAGAGGGATTTCTTTATATCAGAGAGGATTCGCCACACTCCATAGATCGGGAGACAGAGAGGAACCTCATAGTTAAATACCGCTAAAATAAAGTACAAAGCGCAAACAAGGCACCAGTTACAAGATAACTGGCAAAAACAGACATCAGTAAAAACATCCGAGTCTGCCTCTGTTTGGCGTACGTTCCACGGAGGGGGAAATTGCGTCAATGGTTAGCGTGCACCGAAAGTACGTCAACGTGTTTCGCCCCTCCTCCAGGAAGTCACCAAAGGACATAAAATGATTATATGACTCACCAATGGCCTTCACAAGTCAGCTGTGCCTAATTCAACAATATATCTAAATGTAGCCTTGTCTTAACCCAAGGCTTTGTGGCTTTTCTATAAATAGGTTCCTTTTCCCTAAAACAATAATGCTGATCCTTTACCCTTAACAGTTAACCAATAAAGGGATCCCTAAATCTTAGCACTTAGCTATCTGTTAAAATGCATTGCTAATATTTAGCCCCCTCAGCCTAACACCTAATCTAACCTCTACAGTGGGCCTAATTAACCCCAAATTTTTGGTTCACACTGATACTGTGCGGGATTCGCAGTGATTCCTGTGCATTGTCTGCACCCCAACACAATTACACTCTGTTCATGTGAACCCCTGCAGGTGTCAGTTTAAGTTAACAACACCCCAAAAATGCAGAGCGACTGGCTGAATGTGTGAACACTCATGCAATCCAATTTCAGTGTGGAAAAAAAAAGGTGCATGCACCTTTTTCGTGTGGGTGCAGTGCAATTAGAGCCATACAAAATGAATAGTCTTGAATGCAGTGCGATTCCTTTCTGAACCATATGAGGTTTCCCGCACCGCATCAGTGTCAACCATCACTAACACTAGTTAGTCAGTCCCATCCCCCCACAGTTAGAAACACTCCCTAGGTAACACAGTTACCCCTTAATCTCCGCCTAGTGTTAACCCCTTCCCTGCCAGTGATATTTATACAGTAATCAGTGGCTATTTTTAGCTCTGATCGCTGTATAAATGTCAGTGGTCCCAAAAAAGTGTCAAAAGTGTCCGATCTGTCCACCGCAAAGTCACAGTCCTGCAATAAATCACAAATCGCCGCCATTACTAGTAAAAAAAAAAAAATGCCATAAATCTATTCCCTATTTTGTAGATACTATAACTTTTGCGCAAACCAATCAATGTGCGCTTATTGCGATTTTTTTACCAAAAATATGTAGAAGAATATATATCAGCCTAAACTAAGGAACTAATGTGAGGAAATTAGTTTTTTTTATATTTTTTGCTTTTTTTTTCAAAATTGTCAGTCTTTTTTTGTTTATAGCGCAAAAAATAAAAACCGCAGAGGTGATCAAATACCACCAAAAGATAGCTCTATTTGTGGGAAAAAAAGGACATCAATTTTGTTTGGGTACAGCGTCGCACGACCGCGCAATTGTCAGTTAAAGCGATGCAGTGCAGTATCGCAAAAAATGGCCTGGTCATTAAGAGGGCAAATCCTTACAGTCCTGAAGTGGTTAAATAAAGGCCTGGATTCTTTCCTTAACCACTTCAGCCCTGGAAGGTTTTACCCCCTTCCTGACCAGAGCACTTTTTACAATTCGGCACTGCGTCGCTTTAACTGTTAATTGCGCGGTCATGCAATGGTGTACCCAAACGAAATTTGCGTCCTTTTCTTCTCACAAATAGAGCTTTCTTTTGATGGTATTTGATCACCTCTGCCGTTTTTATTTTTTGCGCTATAAACGGAAAAAGACCGAAAATTTTGAAAAAAAATGATATTTTCTACTTTTTGTTATAAAAAAAATCCAATAAATTCAATTTTAGTCATACATTTAGGCCAAAATGTATTCGGCCACATGTCTTTGGTAAAAAAAATGTCAATAAGCGTATATTTATTGGTTTGCGCAAAAGTTATAGCGTCTACAAACTAGGGTACATTTTCTGGAATTTACACAGCTTTTATTTTATGACTGCCTATGTCATTTCATGAGGTGCTAAAATGGCAGGGCAGTACAAAACCCCCACAAATGACCCCATTTTGGAAAGTAGACACCCCAAGGAAATTGCTGAGAGGCATGTTGAACCCATTGAATATTTTTTTTTTTTGTCCCAAGTGATTGAATAATGACAAAAAAAAAAAAAAAAATTACAAAAAGTTGTCACTAAATGATATATTTCTCACACAGGCCATGCGCATATGTGGAATTGCACCCCAAAATACATTTAGCTGCTTCTCCTGAGTACGGGGATACCACATGTGTCGGACTTTTTGGGAGCCTAGCCGCGTACGGGGCCCCGAAAACCAAGCACCGCCTTCAGGATTTCAAAGGGCATACATTTTTGATTTCACACCTCACTACCTATCACAGTTTTGAAGGCCATAAAATGCCAAGATGGCACAAAACCCCCCCAAATGACCCCATTTTGGAAAGTAGACACCCCAAGCTATTTGCTGAGAGGCATGTCGAGTCCATGGAATATTTTATTTTTTGACACAAGTTGCAGGAATGTGACAATTTTTTTTTTTTTTGCACAAAGTTGTCACTAAATGATATATTGCTCACACAGGCCATGGGCATATGTGGAATTGCACCCCAAAATACATTTAGCTGCTTCTCCTGAGTACGGGGATACCACATGTGTGGGACTTTTTGGTAGCCTAGCCGCGTACGGGGCCCCGAAAACCAAGCACCACCTTCAGGATTTCAAAGGGCATAAATTTTTGATTTCACACCTCACTACCTATCACAGTTTTGAAGGCCATAAAATGCCAAGATGGCACAAAACCCCCCCAAATGACCCCATTTTGGAAAGTAGACACCCCAAGCTATTTGCTGAGAGGCATGTTGAGTCCATGGAATATTTTATATTTTGACACAAGTTGCGGGAAAGTGACCATTTTTTTTTTTTTTGCACAAAATTGTCACTAAATGATATATTGCTCACACAGGCCATGGGCATATGTGGAATTGCACCCCAAAATACATTTAGCTGCTACTCCTGAGTATGGGGATACCACATGTGTGGGACTTTTTGGGAGCCTAGCCACGTACGGGGCCCCGAAAACCAAGCACCGCCTTCAGGATTTCTAAGGGCATAAATTCTTGATTTCACTCCTTACTACCTATCACAGTTTTGAAGGCCATAAAATCCCAAGATGGCACAAAACCCCCCAAAGCTCCCAAAAAGTCTCACACATGTGGTATCCCCGTACTCAGGAGAAGCAGCAGAATGTATTTTGGGGTGTAATTTCACATATTCCCATGGCATGTTTGAGCAATATATCATTTAGTGACAACTTTGTGCAAAAAAAAAAAAAAATTGTCTTTTTCCCGCAACTTGTGTCACAATATAAAATATTCCATGGACTCGACATGCCTCTCAGCAAATAGCTTGGGGTGTCTACTTTCCAAAATGGGGTCATTTGGGGGGGTTTTGAACTGTCCTGGCATTTTATGCACAACATTTAGAAGCTTATGTCACACATTACCCACTCTTCTAAGCACTTGAAGACAAAGCCCTTTCTGACACTTATTGTTTACATAAAAAAATAATTTTTTTTTGCAAGAAAATTACTTTGAACCCCCAAACATTATATATTTTTTTAAAGCAAATGCCCTACAGATTAAAATGGTGGGTGTTTCATTTTTTTTTTTCACACAGTATTTGCGCAGCGATTTTTCAAACGCATTTTTTGGGGAAAAAACACACTTTTTAAAATTTTAATGCACTAAAACACACTATATTGCCCAAATGTTTGATGAAATAAAAAAGATGATCTTAGGCCGAGTACATGGATACCAAACATGACAGGCGAAAAACTAAATACATTTTAAAAAGCCTTTAAAAGCCTTTACAGGTTACCACTTTAGATTTACAGAGGAGGTCTACTGCTAAAATTACTGCCCTCGATCTGACCTTCGCGGTGATACCTCACATGCATGGGGCAATTGCTGTTTACATTTGGGGCCAGACCGACGCTTGCGTTCGCCTTTGCGCGAGAGCAGGGGGGGACAGGGGTGATTTTTTTTTTTTTTTTTTTTTTTATTAATTTTTTGATTTTTTATCTTATTTTTAAACTGTTCCTTTCATTTTTATTTTTTTTTAATCATTTTTATTGTTATCTCAGGGAATGTAAATATCCCCTATGATAGCAATAGGTAGTGACAGGTACTCTTTTTTGAAAAAATTGGGGTCTATTAGACCCTAGATCTCTCCTCTGCCCTCAAAGTATCTGACCACACCAAGATCGGTGTGATAAAATGCTTTCCCAATTTCCCAATGGCGCTGTTTACATCCGGCGAAATCTAAGTCATGAAATGCTCGTAGCTTCCGGTTTCTTAGGCCATAGAGATGATTGGAGCCATTCTGGTCTCTGATCAGCTCTATGGTCAGCTGGCCGAATCACCGGCTGCATTCTCAGGTTCCCTGTTGGGACAGGAGAGCCAGAGAAAAACATGGAAGACGGTGGGGGGGGGGGAATCCCTCCCACTGCTTGTAAAAGCAGTCTAGAGGCTAATTAGCCGCTAGGATTGCTTTTACATGAAAGCCGACCGCTGGCTGAAAAGAATGATACCAAGATGATACCTAAACCTGCAGGCATCATTCTGGTATAACCACTCAAAGTCCAGCAACATACCAGTACGTTGCTGGTCCTTGTATTGTAAACTTTTTTTTCATGCAGCCTGTGGGCTGAACGAAAAAAAGATATTGATCGGTGGGTATGCCCACCATTAGAATACCTCCCTTCATCCGCCCACTTCTAATGATGGGCATACATGCACCATTTATATATGCTGAAGCATGGGGGCATCCTCCCGCAAAAGGCAGGAGCAAATTGCTCCTCCACCCACTACTGCCCCCACGCTTCGGCATATATGCTGAAGTATGGAACTGTGGTGGTGAAATCACCTCCGACAGCGCTGGAGTCACGGCTTTATATATCGTGGGAGCAAACGCTGTTGCTGTCAAGATAAATAAATCCGCGCTGCAACTGAATGGCGTACCTGCTAAGCAAAAAAACAAAGTAACATTACAGTATAACAGTAATACTTACCATACCTGCAAAGCAAATACAAAAAAAACATAGTAAAAAATAAAACATTTAACGCAACCTGTGCCTACCTAAAATATATATATGCCGAAGCATGGGGGCATCCTCCCGCAAAAGGCAGGAGCAAATTGCTCCTCCACCCACTACTGCCCCCACGCTTCGGCATATATGCTGAAGTATGGAACTGTGGTGGTGAAATCACCTCCGACAGCGCTGGAGTCACGGCTTTATATATCGTGGGAGCAAACGCTGTTGCTGTCAAGATAAATAAATCCGCGCTGCAACTGAATGGCGTACTTGCTAAGCAAATGATGGTTAACAAAAAAACAAAGTAACATTACAGTATAACAGTAATACTTACCATACCTGCAAAGCAAATACAAAAAAAACATAGTAAAAAATAAAACATTTAACGCAACCTGTGCCTACCTAAAATATATATATGCCGAAGCATGGGGGCATCCTCCCGCAAAAGGCAGGAGCAAATTGCTCCTCCACCCACTACTGCCCCCACGCTTCGGCATATATGCTGAAGTATGGAACTGTGGTGGTGAAATCACCTCCGACAGCGCTGGAGTCACGGCTTTATATATCGTGGGAGCAAACGCTGTTGCTGTCAAGATAAATAAATCCGCTCTGCAGCTGAATGGCGTACCTGAAAACAAAAAAGTGGTTAACAATAAAAAAGTATAAAAAAATTGCATACCTATAAAGCAAACATGATAAAAACATAACAATAAAACATTGCAGTATAGAATACAATAAAAAAGAGCAGAACAATAGAGAGAGAATAGAGAGAGAGAACAATAAAACGACAACTATTTTTGGTTTTTTTATTTTATATTTTTTTTGTATTTTTATTTTTTTATTTTTTTTGTATTTTTTTTTTTTTTTAACACTTTTTTTAGTAACTTTAACTTTTAACTGTAACTGTACCAGGTTTGGGTCTCTCAAAATGCGATGGCATCTTGGGAGACCCTGTGTTAGTGTGCCTAGTCTGTGCCGTGCTGAACCCTACGCTAATACTCCACTAGTGTATGGTAGCGTTCAAAACATTCACCAATGCATAGACCAGGATTGTCAGGACAGGAGGGACAACAATACCGGGTGTCACGCCTAATTTCGCGCTTGCTGCAGACACGACATCTTTTTTGGGGGGCTCGTTGGGTAGGGGTACTCTGGAGGACATAAGGAAAATGCCTCCCATGCAGCCGGCTTACTGCATTTGGATTGGGAAGGTGAGGTGGAGCACCATCTGGAAACAGAAGGGCTCTGACGATCTCTTCCTGGAATTTAAGGAAGGATCCAGTCCGTCCTGAAGCTCTGTATAGCACATGAGCATTTAGCAAAGCCAATTGAAATAAGTAAACAGACACTTTTTTGTACCAGCGTCTGGCCTTACGGGCAACTAAGTACGGCGCCAACAACTGGTCGTTGAGGTCCACCCCTCCCATATTAAGGTTGTATTCGTGGACACAGAGGGGTTTCTCCACAACACCAGTCGCCGTAGTAATTTGGGTCGTCGTGTCTGCATGAAGGGAGGTAAGAACGAAAACATTCTTATTGTCCCTCCACTTCATAGCGAGCAAATTATTATACTGCAAGCAGGCTCTCTCCCCCAGCCTAAGACGGGACTCTACAAGCCGCTGGGGAAAGCCCCGGCGATTAGGTCGCACGGTGCCACATGCTCCAATCTGATGATCAAACAAGTGACTAAAAAGTGGCACGCTCGTATAATAATTGTCCACGTACAAGTGGTACCCCTTTCCGAATAAGGGTGACACCAAGTCCCACACTATCTTGCCAGCGCTTCCTATGTAGTCAGGGCAGTTTATCGGCTCTACGTGACTATCTTTTCCCTCGTAAACCATAAATCTACATGTATAGCCTGTGGCCCTGTCACAGAGCTTATACATCTTGACCCCGTATCTGGCACGCTTGCTGGGAAGGTACTGTTTGAATGACAAGCGGCCAGAAAACTTAATCAGGGACTCATCAACGCAGACAACTTGATGGGGGGTAAACAAGTCTGCAAAACGTTGGTTGAAGTGGTTTACGAGGGGCCGAATTTTGTAGAGCCGATCGTATGCAGGGTCTCCACGAGGACGACAGAGTTCATTGTCGTTGAAGTGCATGAACCGCAAAATCTGCTCGTATCGTGCCCTGGTCATGGAGGCAGAGAACACGGGCATATGGTGAATTGGGTCAGTGGACCAATATGACCGCAACTCACTCTTTTTGGTTATGCCCATTAGGAGGGAAAGGCCCAGAAAGATCTTAAATTCGGAGACCGTAATTGGTCTCCAATCTCTGGCAAGGGTGGACTGGGGAATAGTGGCGATGTGTTGACCAGCGTACAAATTGCTTTGGTCCACAATAGATCTATAGAGATCTTCGGTGAAAAACAGCGAATAAAAATCCAGTGGCGTAAAGTCAACTGTTTCCACCTGAATTCCGGGTTGGCCAGTGAAAGGGGGAAGTACGGGTGCTGCAGAAGTGGAAGGTTCCCAATTCGGATTGGCGAATGCAGCAGGAAGGGCACTATGGGCACGACGGGCCTGTGTTCATCTTCTTCTTGGTGGCAGCGGGACACTACTTGTGCTTGCCACCTCGCCAGCTTGAACTGCACTTATGGGACTCGCCACGTCACCACGTGATACTGCAGTGCTGGATGTACGACCAGGGTGTACTAGGCCGCTGGTGCTTGCCAGTTCACCAGAAGGAGTAGCGGCACTAGTACTTCTCTGCTCCATACGAGAGCCCTGCGGTTTTTGCACTTCAAGGACAGAAGAAGTTCGGGGTCTGGTACGCCTGACCCTAGCAGGGACCACAACTCCGTCGTCAGAGCTATCTGTCATGGAGCCGCTGTCCTCTACAGGTTCGTATTCTGAGCCTGAACTTGACAGATGAGTGACTTCCTCTTCACTATCTGTCATACTCAGAATCCTGTAGGCCTCTTCACTAGTGTACCTTGGATTTGCCATTTTGGCCTCTAAATTTAGGGGTACACTAGTGAGACTCACAGGCAAAAAAGCTCCTGACTGTTAGCGACTGATTCAAAACGCTACCAAAAAACTGTTAGCGATCGCAGGGATCAGGCCTGACTCTGCGACCGCTGCAGTTATGTGTGCTTAGTGTTTTGTAAGTGTCAGTTATCGATCGATACTGCACTTGGGTGGGCTGGGCTGCGCTGGGCGCAGGGGCAAAACGCAGGTGCTAGCAGGTATCTGGGCTGATCCCGCTAACACTGTGTTTCAGGGAACCCTAAACTGCTGGGGAGTATAGATCTGATCGGATCAGATATCGATCCGTTCAGATACTATAGCACTAAGGGAGGTGTATGCTGCGTGCGTGGGTTTTAGCGGTACTAGCGCTAACCTGACGCTGCCTGGGGCGACGCAGACCTTATCAGATCCTAAAAACTTAACTTCTATCACCGCCGGGCAATTAGGGGGTTAAACCTTTATAAGGTAATAAACGGCGGGTGCCCTAAAACTATAATAAACTATAATAAACTGTAATAAACTATAATAAACTACAAAAAACAAACTATCTAACCAGCGTCACCCGTAACACTTATACGGTGATCGCTGGTGAAAGGGTTAACTAGGGGGCAATCAGGGGGTTAAAACCTTTAGCAGGTAGTATATGGGGGTCCCTGTCGCTATAAAACACTGACAGCAAACCTATATACTCACCTCCCTAACTAGCGTCACCTGTGTCACTAATACAGCGATCAGAAAAACGATCGCTTAGCGACACTGGTGACGGGGGGTAATCAAGGGGTTAACTTTTATTAGGGGGGGTTAGGGGGTACCCTGGACCTAAGGGGGGGTACCCTAGACCTAAAGGGGGCTAACCTAACTGCCCTAACACTTATAACTGACAAACTGACACCAATGCAAAAAAAAAAAAAAACACTGCTATTGGTGTCAGAGTGACAGGGGGTACAGGGGGGTGATCGGGGGGTGATCGGGGGGTGACAGGGGGGTGAAAAGTGTGCCTGCGTGTTCTACTGTAAGTGTAGTGTTGGTGCACTTACTTGGATGTCTTCTCTCCTCTGCGCCGGACGAAAAGACCGGCTCGAGGAGAGATGACATCACTTCCTTTCCCTCTGTTTACATTACAGAGGGAAAGGAAGCGTTTTCATTCGCCGGGAGCGATCCGGAGGGGGTGGCCATCAATGGATGGCCTCCCCCTCACCTCCCATCGCCCGCGAACGAGAGCCGACCGTCTATGGCACCGGGGGGGGGTCCGATCGGACCCCCCACCCGCGGGAGGCAGATCACGTATGGGTACGTGATTTTGCCTGCCCGTGCCATTCTGCCGCAGTATATATGCGGTAGGCGGTCGGCAAGTGGTTAATGCACAGAATATAACTGGATCCGGGCTATTTATAGGTAAAGTTGATCCAGGGAATATCTGATTGCCCTTGGGGGATCAGGAAGGAATTTTGTTTCCACTGCTGGAGAAAACTGTATCATGCTTAATTGGGGTTTTTTTTTACCTTCCTCTGGATCAACTGTGGGTATAAGATTGAGTGTATAGAGTTTTTTGATTTGCGCATTTTTTTTTTTTGTTTTTTCTCTGTGGGTTGAAGTAGATAGACTTCTGTCTTTTTTTATCCAGACTGTGGGGGTCATTTACTATAACTCCAGGAAGTACTGGGCACTATGGCAAATAATAGAGCCAATTTTAGCCAAATGGAAACAAAATGGCGAATTTGCGCATGAAAAATCAGCGATATAAGTGGAGAACAAACGTTTGAAAGTTCTAAATTGCCGCTAATTAGCGCTTCCGCGTATATACAAATGCCAATTCTTATCAAGTTGTTATATAGCAGTGTACTGTAGCCATGATCCATGTATGTGAAAGAAACATTTTTATGTGAGATGTGCTCTACCTCGTGTGCATCTATTGATGTATGTTGCAATTAGTATTCCTATTTCTTTCCTTCTTTTGCTAACCAATGCAGTTATGAATGATTATTACATATTAATGTCTGCTATTCTGTAAAGTTACATGTATTAAACATTTAGGTTACCTATTTGTTGTATGTTGTTTTTTATTTTTTAATTTAGGTGACTATAAAGCGGTAATTATTTATATTCATTCTTTAATCATACTACACTATTATGTAGGTCTCATACTTAGCACAATGGCTTAGTAGTCTGCTCAGATGTCTCCACAGCACTCACGCTACAAGTTCAAATACCAGCCAACCTACCATCCCCCAGCTGTGTTTATTTTTTCAGTGCACAAGCGAATTAAAATGAACAAACAAAAAAATGTAATCTGCCCATTAGTTAGTGTGTGGTGTTTGGAATTTCACACCATAATAGTATTGAATACTTACATATCATTGCATGCATTTGAAGAGTTAATATAATCAGCCAAATTTAAAGTGCATTGGCTAATTGGCATTCACCTATTTTCAGCATATGCTACTTTGGCTAATTGGCTAATAGTCATTTGCTTTTTTTTTCACCAATTTAATCTTTTAGTATTTCTCTGTGGGATTTGAACCCATGAGTTCTTCAAGGTAGAAGTGCTGACTGCTAGCCTATTGGGTGTAGCACAGTCATAAATAGAAAATACATAGAAAATACATTCACTAGTGTTTGATGTTTCTTCTCCCCGAGCTGTCTCTTCTGCTGCCACCATCTTCCCCCGCTGATGTGTTCTTCATCGCAGCCGGTTACCCACTAATAAAAAAAAAAGCCGCTCTTCTTGTGGCGGTCTTCTGTGGCCATCCGATAATGTCACCCGGAGAGTCCGCTCCATGGCTATGTAAGAGACGCCACACAGTGGGTGACAACACAGCAGAGGAAGACCACCATGGAAAAAGAGCAGCTTTTTTTTTATTAGCGGGTAACCAGCGGTGCGGAAGAAGACAGCAGATGAAGAACATGGCAGCGGCAGGAGAGACGGCTCTGGGAGAATACAGCTCGGGGAGAAGATGGAGGAGGGAGAGACAGCGTCTGGAGAAGACAGCTCAGAGCTATTTTACAATAAAGGACTTGTCAAAAACCGGCTATTGTTTTTTTTTAAATTTCACTGCTTTTTTTGGTGAATGGGTAGGGGTAAAATGTACCCTATACCTATTCACATAGGGGGCAGGATCTGTTAGCCGACTTTTTAAAGGGGGCTTCCAGATTCTGATAAACCCCCTGCCTGCAGACCGACAACCACCGACCAGGGGGAAAAGGTGCTTTGGGGCATGTGGCCTGGTAAGGTTCAGAAGGGGAGGGTGCTCACTCGTCCCCCCCTATCCTGACCTCCAGGCTGCATGCTCAGATAAGGGTCTGGTATGGATTTTGGGGGGCCCCACATCAAATTTATTTTACAATTTGGTGTGGGGTTCCCCTTAAAGTCCATACCGAAGGGCCTGGTATGTACTGGGGGGACCCTACGACATTTTTTTCCTTGAATTTTGGAATTCCATACCATAATATTATTGAATAAGTACATACCATTGCATGCATTTGAAGAGTTAAAATATGGAATAAAGCAAGCTGATGTGCTTTGGCTAATTATGCTTCTGAGTACAATGCACACTTCTAGGAGGTAATGCTGTCAGTGGGATTTGAATTCATGGCTTGAACTTTTGGGGGCAGCAGGGTATACCGCTATGCTACAGAGCTGAGCACTTACCTACAGAGAAAATACATTTACTAATGTTTGATTCAATACAATAATGTTTTGCATTTCAGGCATTAATATTATAGTAACAACCATGCTCATGCCGATGTGCCGATGTGGCATTGGCTAATAGGCGTTCGCCTCTTTTCAGCATATGCTGCTGAGTACAATGCAAGCTTTCAGTAGGTGATACCATCTGTGTGATTTTCAGCCATTTGAGCACAATTATAGTGAGAACATATGTTTACTAGTGTTTGATGATGGGACTACTTTATATTCTAGGTATAAAATAGTACTCAGCACAGTGACTTAGGCACCTTTCACACTTGTGCGACCTGAAAGTTGCGAGATTTGAATGCGACTTTAAGCAATGCCTGTGTAATCTTGAGGTCTATGGACGCAGGAGTCGCAGGGAAAGACACGCAACTTTCCCACGATTTTGCATCAGCAATTTTGCCGCAATTCCAGGGAATGCCTGTGTAAACTTGAGGTCTATGGACCTCAACTCGCATCAAAGTCAGACCAAAGTAGTACAGGGACTACGTTGAAGTCAGTGTTACTTGAAGTCGCACAGATATGAATGGTACACATTGAAAATCATGGGGTATGACTTGTCATACGACTCTGATGTCCAAAGTTGCACAAGTGTGACTCAGCCTGACTTTGTCAGCGATTTCAGAGACATCAGTGCACTTTCCTGCACAAATGTCTAGTGAAATCACATAGGTCCCAACTGTTCTCCTTTAAGAAGGTGTCCTATGCCTACCTACTTTTGCTAATAGGTGTCCCTTATACCCATCTAAAAAAGTTGGGAGGTAAGAAATCGCCCCCTGAAGTCGCCCAAAGTAGTGCAGGAACTACTTTTGGGAATTGTTGTGGCGTCGCACCAATTTGGACAGTTCCATTGCCATCAATAGGCGCCGATTTGGCCTACAATTTAACATGTCAATTCAGACCTATGTGAACATGGGTGAAGTTGCATAGATATTAGAGCTGCACGGTTCTGGCCAAAATGAGAATCACAATTTTTTTGCTTAGAATAAAAAGATCACGATTCTCGTGACATAAAATCTTTCACATTATCCCACAAGAAATTGGGCTAACTTTTCTTTTTTTTTTTTAAATCATTAAAGTAATTTTTTCCAAAAAAAATTGCATTTGAAAGGCGCAAATACAGTGTGACATAAAATATTGTAACAACCACCATTTTATTCTCTAGGGTCTCTACTAAAAATATATATATATAATGTTGGGGGGTTTTAAGTAATTTTCTAGCAAAAAAAAAAATGATTTTAACCTGAAACCAACAAATGTCAGAAAAATGTTTAGTGTTTAAGTGGTTAAACTTTCCTCACTTACACAGAATTCTATTTAATTGACAAATTGTTACAAGGTTTCTAGTTAAGTTCACTGATAAAGAATGTTCTAATTCTTGGCAGACTTCCTGGTTTTTCGGCTGTGGCTTCAGAAGAGCAGAGAGAGTTCTTTGCAATAGCAAGAATCGTGAAACGCTTTTTTCAAGATCGTAAAGGGGAAAAAAATTACGATGACGATTAATCGTGCAGCTCCAATAAATATTAATGGAAATCAAGGGGGACAACTTTTCACGTGACTCTGAGGTCCAAAGCTCCATGAAAAGTCACCCAAGTGTGAAAGTAACCTAATGCGATTAATTGATAACACCTTTGAATAAGGCCCCATTTGCACTTGTGCGACCTTAAAATTGCACAGCTTTGTCATGACTTGAAGCAATGTCTGTGTAATCTTGTGGTGTATGGACCTCAAATTGCATCAGTCAAACCAAGGTAGTGCAGGGACGAATTTGCTACACTTTCAGGATGCACAAGTGACAATAGGGCCAAATTCAAAGGTGTTATCCTTGAATCTCATTCACACTGCTGCGACCTGAAAGTCACACTATTTTGCTGCCACTTTGCCGCTGCAACTTGGCCCCAACTTCTGGGAATGCCTGTGTAATATTGTACCCGATATACCTCAAGTCACACCAAAGTAGTACAGGGTCTACTTTGAAGTTGGTGCGACTTAAAGTAGCACAGATATGAATGGTTGTCATTGAGAATCATGGGGTACAACTTGCCATGCAACTCAGAGGTCCAAATTTGCTGGAAAATTCGCCCAGCTGTGAAACAAGTCATATATATTTTAATAAAAGGATCTCTCATTTATACTTGCATAGTCCTTACTGATTTACATCAGCAGAACAAATGCAGGAAGTGATGTGTGCACATGGGACGGAAGCAAATGTGTGGTGATGCCAAACAAATCAATGAACCCCACCCACACCAAATCTAACTATGACATCCACCCCTACATTGATTAAGTACAAGTACATATCCTACACTTACCCGGCCAATGAGCAGCGCCTCCTCTCTGCTAAAGAGACCTCGCCATGTCCACCTAGATGGAGATCCTGACCAGCACAGGAACTTCCGGGTGCATACAATGACTAATTTCCAGGTCAGAAGGTGAAACCACGCTTTTGATTGCAGCTGCGAATATTTGATCTCAACCATGATTAGTATTTTTTTATTTTCAGATATGCAAATCTGTATTTCTACATATATTTGAAGGTAAACTTAAGGGAGTTTGCTAAGAAATGGTGTCCCTAGGTTAGCAGCAGGTGAATTACAAAGGCAAAAGGCCCAGTTTGAGCCCTGGTTCACACTGACAGCAGGAGGAAAGTGTTCAGCTGAACTCCCACAATTTCATTCCTGCATGTCAGTCCCGACTGTGGGGGCAACATCAGAGACATCGTTGCAGGTTTCTGCACCAATATCAATACAAATCGCACTAATTAGAACAGTGCAATTGCCACAGATTTGACATGTCAAATCACACCAATGTAAACCAGAGCTGACACATTCAAACACTGCCTATCCACCAGCTGAATTCATTACCTGCAATTCTCCACAGCTGTTAATGATAAAGGTGGAATCTTGATATATAACTTGCAGTTGTGCAGAAGCCTAGGTTTACATTGGAGCGATTGGTCATGCGATTTGAGAGATCAAATCGCATGACTAATGGCACTGGCACTGTTCCAATTGATGCAACATTTTTTTTGTGGCACCGCATCAATTTGCTAAAGTAGTTCCTGCACTATTTTTGCCGATTTCAGGTGCGACTTCAGTAGACATTTGTGTATGAAGCCACCTGAAATCACGCTGACCTTGCTACTTTGAAATCATGCTACTTCAAGTGAAGTAGCACAATTTCAAAGTAGCATGTGAACCAGGGCAAAGAGATTAGTTTTTTGGTGCACAAATACATATTGAAATAAAATATAAAAGAGATATTGCACTTCCCCAAAACCACCACCCACAAAAACTAAAGAAAGAAAAGTAGAAGGAAAAAAAAACCCCACGCACCACAACAAGAGCTCAATGTACTTTTATTTTACCAGCAGAAAAAAAATAAATTTACATTTACTAGCTTCAAAAAAATTTGGACAGGATATATGGTACTACATTTAGCAACGGAATTTTAAGGGCCCTGCTCATAGGAGCTTACAATCTAAAATTAGACAAAACCTTAGAGTGGACACAGCTTTAATTTCAGTGTATAACGGGCAACACATCACATTATTATCTGAAAGATTAGAGAAACATACTTAACAGTCATTCTTACAAAGCATTCCAACATAATATTGCAAAAGACTTATTCAAAACACCCACCACCAGCCCACAATCCACACATACATACATTGATGACCATGTTCTGCTGGAAGCTGCATTTCGGTGTACACAATTAAACGAGATCAAAAATAGTAGGTCAGCAGATGCTTCCAAACGATGTTTGCATGATCAGACAGGAACAATACACACACAACATTGACAGCATGGCCACATAAACCCACTTTTGATTGAAAAAATGCACAAGAATTTCATCAAATCTCCCAATATCATTCCTTCTCCATCACAACAAAAAACCTGACCTTCTCAGGCCAAACGAACCCCCTACTGCAGGCCTTTATATAAGAGAGGTTGTATTGTTAGCACACTGACACACCCAATAGAAGTACACGCCCACCAGTATCTTTCAATCTGTCTCTTCATGTATGTCTAAAGTGATTGCACCTGATGAGCAGGAACACATAATATTATTCACAACTGTGTTAGCCTTGGCTATGTGCATCAAATCTCCAACTACAGGACAAAGATCAAAGTCCATTTGCATCCACATAAACAAAGCAAAAGTTTTCTAAGCATATGTACCTGTGCAGTGTAAACCCTAAAATTTGAAATGTCCAAGTCCCTGGGCATGATTAGTGCTAATAAACATTAACATCAGTCCCTGGCTGCAATGAGCTTCCAATATAAAGTCCAAAATTAACTTTCTTACATTAGAACCTATTTCGACAGGAGACAAATAAGATGCCAGCATGTCTTTAGATTGTGGTGAGAAACCCACACAGGGAGAACATATAAACTTCAACACAAGCATTAACATGTTGGGGAATTGAACCAACATCCCAGGTGCTGCTAGACAGAACTGCTACCCACTTAGCCACCAGGGCAGACCCACACATGTTCTCTGCATCTCTGTGGTGTGAACTAGCCCTAAGTCCATAGCCATGCTCAGTGTCACAAGCAATATACAGTATATTGGCGTAAGTATTGGGATGCCTGCCTTTAAACACACATGAACTGTAATGGCATCCCAGTATTAGTATTGGGTTCAAAACTCATTTGGCCCACCCTTTGCAGCTATAACAGCTTCAACTCTTCTTGTCCACAAGGTTTAGGAGTGTGTCTATGGGAATGTTTGACCATTCTTCCAAGTGCATTTGTGAGGTCAGGCACTGAAGTTGGACAAGAAGGCCTGACCTACAGTCTCCTCTCTAATTTATCCCCAAGGTGTTCTGTTGTGTTGAGGTCAGGACTCTGTGCAGGCCAGTCAAGTCCCCCCACCCCAAAATCACTCATCCATGTCTTTATGGACCTTGCTTTGTGCACTGGTCCAAATGATTTGGTGGAGGGGGATTATGGTGCAGGGTTGTTTTTCAGGGGTTGGGCTTGGCCTCTTAGTTTCAGATAAGGGAACTCTTAAGGCGTCAGCATACCAAGACATTTTGGACAATTTCATGCTCCCAACTTTGTGGGAACAGTTTGGGGAAAGCCCCTTCCTGTTCCAACATGACTGCACACCAGTACACAAAGCAAGGTCCATAAAGACATGGATGAGCAAGTTTGGGGTGGAGAAACTTGACTGGCCTGCACAGAGTCCTGGCCTCAACCCGATAGAACACCCTTTGGCTGAATTAGAGTAGAGACTGCAAGCCAGGCCTTCTCATCCAACATCAGTGCCTGGCCTCACAAATGCACTTCTGGAAGAATGATCAAACATTCCCATAGGCAGACTAAACCTTGTGGACAGCCTTCCCAGAAGCTGTTCTAGCTGCAAAGGGTGGGCCAAATCAAATTTTAACCCTACAGACTAAGACTGGGCTGCCATTAAAGTTCATGTGTGTGTAAAGGCAGGTGTCCCAATACTTTTGGCTATATAGTGTATGTGGAAAAGACTTACAATGGTGGTGGAACCCTCCTACACATAACTACTACAATTAGACATAGTTATAGGACCTGGGAAATGAGACAACTTCTCTACATGAAGTAACATGGTTGGGATTTGAACCCAGACCCTCAGAGATACTAAGCAGAAGTTCTAACCTCTAAGCCACAGAGCTGCCACATGTGAGACCCTCCTACACATAACTACACATAACTACACATAAATACACATAAAAACACATAAATACTGCATTTCTATGGACATACAGGTGATGGAATTACATTACTCAAGAGTTATTCTTCTTGATTTATTCTGTGATATTTGGTGTTTTTTTGTGGGTGAGAGTAGAATATTACCCTCAAATTTTTGGGAATTACATTTTGATTTCTGATGTTGGTACACATATCACATTTTTGGGCTCAAATTATGAATATTTGCAAAGAATACAAAGCACAAAAAATTGTGATTCATTTTAAATTTTCATCAGCAATGGTATTGTGTGGATTATAAAGACACCTGTGTGAGTTTGGGGTAAAGATGGTTGTGAGATGAAGAAAAACAAGTGAAAGTGACAGAGAAAAATATATTTTACCAAAACATCAAAACATTCCACATTGTAGCATTCTTAAAATCAAAGTAGAAGCAACAATGTTGCAAAGGAAAATGTATTTCACAGAAAGATACATTTCATCTCAACATTAAAAGGGTTTTTTTGTGAAAGTTAGAATTGTTCCATTAGAATCAGTGACTGAAACTTCATTTGGACTAAATTAGAGCAGATTTTAACTCCCAAAAAATGCTCTCTAATTAGATCTCATTTTGGTATTTACTATACCTCCAGGTAAAAAAGACACTTGAGTTAAAATGAGAGTTATTTTCAGGTCTGAGCATGCTCAGTTGTGTTGGCACCTAGTTGTCCAAAACGGGGAATTTTTCACTTTTTAGACTTTTAAAGATATTTCAGTGTAGAAATCACTTTTTTACACAGTTTAAAAACAGATAATCTTTAAATAATATACCGCATATTTTAGTACCATTTAGGCAATTATATCATGCTCTAAAAATTATTTCCATGTGCAATTCTCTAGGTTTTAGCAGAGTAAGGGTTTGGGCTCTATTTAGTTTCAGGGAGCTATAGTAAATTCGATTTTGGGAGAATTTTCTCACCAGCGCTATAGTGAATACCGTTTTAACGCGAATTACCGCTATTAGCGCTAATTCGCGCTAAATTGCCGCGAATTAGCGCTAAATTGCCGCGTATTAGCGCTAATTCGCGGCAATTTGCGCGAATTAGCGCCATACCGCTATAGTAAATGACCCCCTATGTACCTATTTACTCAGTTTGTACTACACTCTGCTCCAATAGTAGCCAGCCTTGCATTGAAGTTATCTTTTGTCTAGATCCCCTGCCAGAAGAAAATGTCCCTGCAAAAATGTGTTCTAAGTGGCAGTCTTTCTATTGTGAACTATAGTTATATAGACCTTGTCAGTAAGTAAGCAAAAGTTAGCCCAGCCTGTAATAGAAGATATATATATATGTACGCGGCATTGGGATAAAACTAGAGAGGGTAACGTCCTGGTCTTATTGCAGAGCTAAAAAATGTCCACCTGGTATTTAAATGATTTGCCTAAATTGTCTAGTTTCTGTTTGGTAATTCAGTGTTGATGCTAAACAGTGAAAATATAAATTATACTCTTCACAGGAAAAAAAAGCTTATGAGTACAGCTAACAGAGCTTGTTTCTTTGGAGAAATATCCTAAAAATAATAATTATATAATTATTAATCACAGAAAATTGCATTGAAAATAATAGGTATTATATTAAAACAGTTAATTGTGTAAAAGTGTCATGTAAAAGCATGTCCCCATGTCCTGGGAATAAGAACATCATTTTGCCCTTCATTTTCTGACCTATAAGAATATATGTATATTTGGCCGATCTTGGCTCTAGTTTCCCAGGGCCAAAATTCAAAAGCTGTGGGGCGTATATATGAGGCTGTTACATGGCTGAATGCTTTCATATTATTGTGACTGAGATGTATTTTTCTACGTAGGCCCGCACCTTTCAGTGACCCCCTATGATTTATTGACCTCACTGTCATCTTCTTTCAGGCCGCTCTGTCTGACATCCAGTGTTTGATTTCCTCACAGTGGCTAACAAGATCTCACAGATCTCTGCGCCTCGCCTTTGTTGGCCTTTTCTTGTGAGAGGAGCGCCACAGCCCCGGTGAAAAATGAAGAGTTTTGTTAGGGCAGAAAGGGAGTGCTTTGCATGGTCAGGCCAGCTGGAATGTGTGACTGATCTGCTGATTCTCTTCTGCGCCACCATTCTTGTGCCGGCCATGGGAATGCAGCAAATGCTGCTTACCATCCCACCCCTCAGTGGCCACATGGCACCACTAAAGGGAGACAGACTCCTAGCACCCATATCAATGAGTTACTGCTGCTATTTATTTGTGCCAGCATGTTCTGTCATGCACAAGGTGACAGAGAAGGGACACCACAGATTTTACAGACTAAAGAGCATGCAAGGATAGTAGCAGACAGAGCCGTCTGAGGGATGCCAACTGTCCCATATTCATAGTGTGGTCACTTATTTTCATTAAAATGTTCTTTACATTCCCCAGCATTCCTCAATTGCATTTTTCAAACCATTAAAAACATCAGTTTCGGAGATAAGTATCCTATACAGTCTTCCTGTTTTTTTTTTTTAAGTAAGCTCATATTGTGACATATTATAGCTTTGTTAACTTAAAGTGCTTGTAAAGGCTTAGTGTTTTTTAACTTATGCACTCTATGCATTAAGATAAAAAACCGTTGCATGTGTCCCCCCAGCCCCCCTTATACTTACCTGAGCCCGATCCAGCGATGTGAATGAGAGCCAAGGCTTTCCCAGCTCTGTCCCTCCTCACTGCACAAATTGATAGCAGCGGGCACCATTGGCTTCCACTGCTCTCAATCAAATTCTGTGGGGAGCGGAGGGTGGAGCCATGCTGCCCCTGTCTGTGTCAATGAAGCGGGAGCGAGCCTGCATGAGTACCCCCCCATGGGAACAGGCTTCCTATAGGGGCACTCCTTGAAGAGGAGGAGCCAGGAGCACCACCGGGGGAACCCCAGAAGAGGAAGATCGGGGATGCTCTGTGCAATAAAATTGCACAGAGCCAGTAATTATGATATGTTTGTCATTTTAAAAGAAAAAAAAAAAAAAGAAGGTTTAATGTTACTTTAAAGTTTAGCCTTAAGGCTGCACTCACACCTGGGCAGAGCGATTTTCATTAGTTTTTCATTTGAACTTTCTGCAAGGGTATATGAGCGTATTGCAAACATTTTACGTGTATATTCAAGTTTCAGGTGTTTTTTTGTTTTAGCCAATAGAAAGCACTAGATAGAGGAGATTAGTGGTGGAGAGCTGCTGTTTGGTAAGAAAACATTCTCATAAAACGCTCATGTCTTGCATTTTCAGGTGTTCCCACTGGAGCTTATGGATCCAAAAATGTTCCAATCTGCCTGAAAGAAGCTCATGTACTTTTTTGGGCAACAGATATTTTGCTACAGGTGAAAAAACGCTCAGATGTGAACAGGCCATTAAAATAAATGTTATTTTTTTATTTTTTTAGCGTCTTGGAGCTTCGAGCTACAAAACGCTCTGGAGTGAATGGGGCCTAAGGAGCTTGCTGGTTGGAGGAAAGAGCACAGATGTGACCTTATTAGTGAGCGGCAGGCTCCTTCCTATCCAATCACAGTTTTGACCAATCTGTGTTAACTTGCCTGTGATGGAGGGAAGTAACAGTTTGTTATCACTATATAAATTCTGTGTTATTAGTATAATAATGATAGTGTCTGGTGGGGGGGGGGTGTCTAAATTAAAAACCTGGCTAAATACACATATAAAGTGCAATTATGTCAGGGGTCCTTTTTACAGACCCTGTCACTTTTCCTATTTATTGATGACTGTGACAGTGTCTTATTAATAAGCGCTGCGCAAACTGTTGGCGCTAAATAAATAATGTATAATAATAATAATAATTAAGGAATACAGTGGCATCCTCTTTTCACAAGCTGCTGACTTGATTGTGAAAATGCAGCAATACGATGAGGTCTTCTCCCTACTCAATTTCTCTACTTATATAAGCATGTTTCTTTGTTAACACTTGTAGCCCTGGCCCTCCATCTCCCAATCTGGATGCTGCTTTAGGATCCTTTCACGCTTGTGTGACTTAGGATCCAACTTGTGAGACCCAAAGTAGCACGACATGTGAAATGCCATGTATCTCTATGAGAGCCATTTTAATTTACACTACTGAAGTCACTGCAATTTCAGAAATGGTTCCTGCACTACCTTGATCAGACTTTAACATGACTTCAATGCCAGAGAGCGTAAAAGTCTTATCAAAGTCACTTCAAGGTCATGTCAAAGTCGGACTCCAAAGTTACACTGAAAGCCGGCTAGTGTGAAAGGAGCCTTACAAAAAATAAAGGCCCGTACACATGATACGAAAATCGGATAGAGAAATTCGTATGACGAGCTGTCTGACGATTTTCGGATCGTTAGTATGGTGCTTTCGACGGCCGATTTCGCTTTTTCGTCAGACAAAAGGTGGATGTGCAGACTATAAAATTTTTGTCGGATGTGAACTCAATGTCCGATTTTCATTCCATCAGTACAGTTTTCGTCCGAAAAAAATGAAAGGATACAATACAAAACTATTCAACACATTACGTCACTTCTGACATTGTATTCTGTCGTACGAAAATTTTCGTATTGTGAATAACCTCTTCACTTTTGACATGAGACTAGCATGCCACAAAAAACGGACGTTCAGTCGTCCGAAAATCTAAGCGTGTGTACGAGGCTTTAGAAGAGGCTAAATCCAAGTCAAATTCAGGTACCTATACCTGTTGTTATATGACAAAATACAATTAATGTTTTATAAAAGTGGAACTCTGGCTATACCTAACTAGCATTAAACTGTCCCCCTCCGAATTAACCTGTTTAAGAAAGATACCAGCATAATTTGTTCCGGAAACGTGCTTATAATCTAAAGCACTCAAATATCAAAGCGAATTTCCACATAAATAATGTTAACTCAGATAAATCGTTCCACAACCATTTATTCATATAAAAATGATTACAGCAATGCAAAATACAGTATAAAGTGTACTGTAAAATAAAACAAATTAACCTGCACTTCAGGAGCTACAGAGTATAAAAGAGAAGAGAGGCGGTTCACACTTCCGTGACCTGAAAGTCGGCACGACTTTGCCAGGTAACTTCGAGGCAAGTTTGAAGCAATGTCAGGGAATGCCTGGGTAATCGTCCTGTAATGTCGGATCCAAATCACATAAATTAAGATAAAGATCTGACTTGGAGGCAACTTCCATTAAAGTCTATGGGCACAAGTTGGATAGAAGTCGCCTTGAAGTAGTACAGGAACCTTTTCTAAGGTTGAAGCGACTTCAGTAATGCTAATTAAGACAGCTCTCATTGACTAAAATGAGATTTCACATGTCACGTGACTAGCGGACTCACAAGTCGGATCCCAAGTCACGAGTTATACTCAGTTGTGATGTGCCGCTACTCGTATTGCAAGACCATGCTCGTTTATCAAGTTAAAATTTATAAAAAAATGTTTGCTCGTCTTGTAAAACACTCGCAGACCAAGTTATTCGCAATTCAAGGTTTTACTTACCCATTTTTGGGCATCTCTGGTCACCACATGATCTCCTCTGTGTTAGCCAGCAGCAGTTGTCAGAGAGAGTGCTTCCAATATGGGCTAATAAAGCTTGAAGCAGTTATGTCACCCATGGGCTGCAATGGCCTATCTCTTATGAACGTTACCTACTCTCCCCTGCAGCCGTGCTGGACCTTTATGGACCTTGCTTTGTGCACTGGTGCGCAGTCATGTTGGAACAGGAAGGGGCAATCCCTAAACTGTTCCCACAAAGTTGGAGCATAACATTGCTGCTTCGCTAGTGACAGCTTCATCTGTGTAGGCTTCGTTCAAAGTTTCTCCGCTTCCCATTGTGATTGGGGGAATCGATGTGACGGCGTCTGCACACCGCAATTACGTTGACGCGTTTTGCAACGTCATGCCACGTAGCTTCAACTGGACGTGTCATTTGTGTGTTATTGTTTGTCTACTGGCTGTTTATCTGTTCCATTGGTATACCACGTGTTTCAATACATCTGGTATACCATCCCATTGTTGTTGATTAGGACCAGCTATATATAGCTTCTTTGCTGAAGCAAAATGTCTTATTTTTTGTAGTTTTGATACTCTAATAAATTTTGTATTGACTTTTTACTCACTCTCTTATCATTGCCCTCTTTAGCCACAAGTAGCTGTCTATGTTCCAGGAAGGCCTCCTCTCTTGTGATTCCCCTTGGAATATTTATTTTCTTGTATGCTGTTTCTTGGCTACGGCTAGATCCTCCTAATTAGAGGAGTGGCAGTGAGTGAGTAATCACTACTACACAATTGGTGCAAGGTGTAAGTGTGGTCGCCTGTTTGGGTTTTGGTGGCATGAAAGACTATAAACATGCCCATCTGGATTCCAAAGCAATCACATGGTTTGCTATGGATATAGTTATACCCTTGGACAGGTCCCATTTACAGTAACCTCCCAAAAATGTTAAATGCAATTATTTTTGAACAAAATAGTTTTACTTCAGGTGTGTGACAGAATCTTGTAAACAATACACTCTCTAGTGCACTTTAATAACAATAAATACAGTATGTACATGAAATATTACCCAAAAATATATTGTAACATGCATATTAAAGGAAACCAGGCACCTAAATATCTTAACATCATTTTTTGTTAAAAGCAGTAGGTGGCTTCACATATCTCTATTAAATTGCTACTCCTTCACATGGCTGGAGCTCCTAACAGAAAGCCAGTGCTTAGTCAAACCTGCATTGGCACCTGCATGACACTGCTATGTGAGCAGGTGTGTTTAAGTTCTAAAATTGATTATATAGATTGAGGAGCTCCTGAGTGAAATCATGGAGGGATATCATGCTAATAGAAATATGTGAAGCCACCTGCTACAGTGGCAGCTTACATTTTCATATATGACAGGTCCACATTAATATCCCACATCATGAAGCATTCTTTTACCCCGCACATTTTTAAGAAGTGGCTTGTACAGCAAATTAGGTCATTTTTTCGAACAAGTCTGCAGATGTCAGTAATTGAATTCTCTCTTTGAGAAACCCGTTGTGCTCTATTTCACTGCAGATAAGCATGGGATATCTCAATGCAACAAGCAGCATCCTTGGGCATGACTAGCAGATACAGTTGTCCAACTAGTCCAACAGGAACATAAAACCTGGAATATGACTGTGTGGATAAAAGCAAAGTGAACCTGTTCTTTAGTCTAGCATACTCGCCTTCCCTTCACCCCCCTCTGTTTGGCCATTGGGAGCAAAGACTAATACCTGCTACTTTCTGGTATGGGAAGAAAGTGATTCACTCCCCTTCCTCCCACATGACAGCACTGATAATTGGTGATTGGTTGCTTTGGTACTCAGCACTGTCCTCTCTTCTTTTCTGATGGTAGAAAGGAGTAGGGTGGGTGCAAAAGAAATATGTGCAGCTGGGGTAGGTTGTAGTTATGTGAACATAGGTTCACTTTAAATTACAACACCTGTTGGGGTGGAGACTATTCCTCACTACCGGTCCCTGTGACCACAAAAACAATGAATGAAATGGGGGAAAAAAACATTTGTAGCTTCTAGCCCTTTTCTGATATGAGAAAGTTTCTGTTGTAGTGATTCCTGACCCAGCATCTATATAGGAAGTGTAAAAAATCCCCCCCATTGAGACACAGAAAGCACAGAAAATGTGAGGTTTTAAACAATTAACCATTCAATTCAAAACTACAAAAAATGTTGAGCTGTTAGCGTTTAATGTTGTACAAATAGTGTACAGCAAGGTATGTTATCCATCACAGCCTCTTTGATTGAAGCATGTGATGTGCCTTGTGAAGCATTTATGTGAATGAAGCTCATGAACTTTCTATCTTTAGTTTTATGAGTTGCATAATATTAGGCTGAGTACCGTGTGGTTATTCTAAAAAGGAGATGGATAAATAAGGCTTAGCTAATAGTGAGATCTGGCCATGTTAAGATTGGTATAAGGCTGCACTTAGATATTGAGAAATTATCTGATTGTGACATAAGGTCTGGGACACCTGTCTCAGCAGAAGTACACTGTGCTTGTGTTATCTGAGGGAAATAGCAGTCTATCCAAAATCAGTTTGGATCAAAGCTTCTGGGTGCTACGAGGTAGTGTGATATCCTTCATGTTTCCCTCATTGTTGGGCGCCAACTGTGGGTCACATAGGAGGCCTACCCCAGGGTGGGTTCTCTGGGCTACGCTAGGCAACTTGAACAGGGTCACTACCTTGCACATGGGGTACCCTTACTTGTGCGGTCAACTTGAACTATAATTAACTTTCTTGATGTTAATATACATCACTACGGTCACTGTTACATTTAAGAGGGACACGCAGAGCCAATGCTCTCTCTACCTGTCCAGTGTATCTCCACTATCTCACTCCCAGTATCGGAATGGGGTCCTGCTGTTCCCCTAGTGCAGACTCCATGCATGAACTTCCTAAACTCTTTCTCTTCCGTACCTGTGTACAGGCTGAGGACCTCTGCGGTGCCGATCTGCTCCTGTTACTATGGGAGATGGATCTGCTCACAGAGAGAGTGCCAATAACCACTCCTCCTGCAAAAGGCTATCCCACCTGCCACATGAAAACATTTAGGACAGGCTGCTAGAGAATCCTTTGTTACCCTTGGTAACCACTTGTGTCTTTACACTGTATTAACTCTTGAACTTCTGTTTTCATCAAGAAAAGACAGTCAAACACTCCCAGTGCTCAGTGGTTCTCGCCAGAGGGATAGCCAACCAATATCACATCACAACACAACACTACCAATGCTTGGAAGATGCAGCCCTCTTCAGATGGGGATATCACATGTGGAACTACAAAAATAAAGAAGGGAAAGGCGCAAACCCCTAGTGCATTATCCAAGTAAAAAATGTATTTATTAATATGAAAAGCAACCAATAAAATGCATACTCACAAAGGAGCACAGCTCTAAGCGCATTAGCATGCTTATGTGAGGTTGAAGAAACACTTGGATTTCTACCTCACATTATCCTTCCATGTACATGCTGTATACTTGTGCACCTTTGTGAGTATGCATTTTAATGGTTGCTTTTCATATTAATAAATTCCTTTATTACTCGGATAATGCACTAGGGGTTTGCGCCTTCCGACTTTGCTTTTGCTATTTTCATACCTCAATGTGTTTAACTGACCCGACTGTAGACTATGTATGCCGGTTACTACCTTTTGAGTAACTTCAGACCAGGCAAGGAGAGAGTTTCAAAAGCTTAACTTAAAAACATGGTAATTTCAGATAACAACAGTAACCATCTTTTCCTAACATCCCTAGTCCTTAACTCAGGTCTGTGACTGCCCCAGCATACTTGCACAGAAAAGAGTCTATTATGGCAGAATTCCAGCATTGGTGTCTTTGGGCGTTTTGTAGCTCTCAGTGGTCCCATACTTTGTAGAGGCTATTTATCCATAGGTACTCCCGTCTCAGCAGAAGGCTGTGTGGATGGACCCTGGTAACAGTGGCATCTCAAGTAATATGGACCAACTCACTCATCACCCCCTGAATCAGACCCCTGTCCCATTTTTATATAGTACAGGACCAGTGGGTCAGACCCAAGAAAGAACCGAGAAAACATATTAACACTAACTCTCCTGGCTGGGACAGCATAAAACTGAACCTACTTACAAGCTTTTCCCTATCAGCCCTATTGGCTGTTTGCTTCAATATAGGGAACCTGTATGCATCACAATCCTAGCCTGTTTCTGCTAAATTGATAGAATAGGGTGAAGGTCTACTGTGGTTCATTAAGGAGTTAGATTACCCATAGGCATGAGAAATCAGCGTTCAACTCAGCCAGCCCATCTCTGATTTTCCAGTGACCATATCAATGGCTAACCTTAGGAAGGCCATGCACTAGTAGAACTTTGTTTTTAGAATGGTCATTAGTGGGGTCAAATCGATTGCACTCGATTGCCGATCCATGCTCTGGAGAGATCTCAACTCAGGATCCACCCAGATGCTGAGAGACTGAGCTAGCTGCTCCCACCCCCTCCACAGCCCAATGCTCCAGTGAGTGCTGGAGGGGCAGAGCAGAGAGGGGGTGACTGAGTGCTGCCTGCTTACTGAAGAGCGAGAACTGAGTCTTTGATCGCTTAGTTCTCTTAGAGGCAGCAGGGGACAGATGCAGCATCGGACATTCACCGTTAGAAATTTGTTTGATCAGATGAGAATATTTTCCATCGTTCGCCTTTGATTTTCACCATCACATGATAGCTGATCACACAAACCTTTATAAATGTTTTGCAAACGGACATTTTTTAATCGAATTCTAAAAGCGTACGGCTAGAATAAGAGTTCACAGTGCCAGCTTTTATGTGCAATGATAAAAACATTTTTAAGAAAAAATAAAATTTAACTGCCCAACTGAAGCACAGTCTCTTATACTGCCCATCTGTCACTTGTCAAAATTGCAGGTTTTGGTCAATGAATATCTTTTATGTTTTTTGAGTGGATACCTTTAGACTTTGTTAAGTCCACATTTCCACAATTACCAATAATCATTTGAGAGAGATTGTGTTTTTTTAATGATAATGTTTTTTTTTCATGACTCTTCATTTTTTAGAGGAGAGTTTAATGGAAATACAGCATAATTTCCTTGTGATGCTTATGAACAATGTCATTGCCTAATTTACCTGTAATTGCATGCCTGCCACACTTCCATTACCGTCTGCTCTTTGCTTATAGCTCAATAATCTTCCCATCACACGCAACTCTTGCTTTTTAATTTGAGATTAAACATTTATGATCTATTTGAGTTAAGTAATTAGATAATAATGGAGCAATTGTAATACTGTGCTATTTTGTCACTTTCCTTTCTACCGATCTGCTGGTGTCTGGAGTTCCAATCTGTGAATCTGTGTTTGTTGCACAATATTCTTTTGTTCATCTTATATATCATACATCTATACATATATTTACTTCATTGCATGAGATCTCATGTTTTTCTAGAAGGAATCCCTTTTCTATAGTGGCTAAAGTGTCATTAGTATGCTGAGCTGGTTTAGCATTAATTCTCTCTTTCCTGCAACATTACTTTTACGCTGTGCTAGGTCTGCTTTATACAGTATGGCATAATAGCTGCAAAAAAATAAGGATCATTTTTAACAATGTCTTTTTATTCTTACATTTTTTGTTTTCATAGAGAAGGTACTTTTCTTTGCCACTATTTATAAAGATCATAAGTATGATTTTGATCGGTCATAATCATGAATTTTCCCTGAAAAGGCTGTTACACTGGACTAGCCAAAAGTCAGCAGATTGAAAATGAACCATCAAAATTCTCCATCTTTCCACATACTTTACATAGTTTGTTTGGGCCAAGCTGTCAATCACTAATCTGTGGGGGGACAAACCTCTATCCTTATTTGCCTTCTCTGTTCTTACTAAACATATTTTTATTATTATTATTATACAGGTTTTATATAGCGCCAACAGTTTGCGCAGCGCTTAACAAAATAAAGGCAGACATTACAGTTACATTACAATTTGGTACAAGAGGAATCAGAGTGCCTTGCTCATTAGAGCTTACAATCTATAAAGGAAGGGTCAATTGATACAAAAGGTAATAGCTGTGGGGGATGAGCTGATGGAGGAAGTAAAACAGTGTTTGAAGCAGGATAGGCTTCTTTAAAGCGAAGGGTTTTTTTAGGGATCGTCTAAAGATGGATAGATTAGGGGACAGTCGGACAGATTGGATTAGGGAGTTCCAAAGGATTGGAGAAGCTCTGGAGAAATCCTGGAGGCGAACATGGGAGGAGGTGACAAGGGAGCTAGAGAGCACGAGGTCTTGGGAGGACAGAAGAGAGCGGCTTAGTTGGTATTTTGGGACTAGGTTAGTGATGCAGCTGGTGGCAGAGTTATGGATGACTTTGTAAATTATTGTTAGTACTTTGAATTTTATCGGTTGGGTGGAGGGATTGGCAGAGAAGGGTGGAGGACATTGAATGGTTGGATAAGTCTTGCAGCGGCATTCATTATGGACTGAAGGGGGGATAGTCTACAACATCTGTGCTGTTCTTGTTAACCTCACTTCCCAAATTATACCTTGTTACTAAATGCCCCTGTAAGGCCTGGGATGTTGTGTACCTACTGCACGCCGTACTCGCCATTTTGGCGTTTCATAGGATAAACTGTTGTCTGTAGCAGTATATGGGGATTAAGCACTGGCCACACCTTGTTCCCCACCTGGGTTCTAATTTGTCTTTTCCCTGGGATGATCAGTACTGTGGGGAAAGAGACATGTGGGCTGTGATGGAACATATTGGCAGGTCTGAGCAGACCCTGTGTGATCTCTAGACTAGCCAGGAGGCTGAATAACTTTTGTTGAATTTTGAACTTTGATTCTCATCCCTGTGAGGGAACCTCTTGTTTTTGTCAGGTTTTTCTGCAAAGTTGATGAATAAATGTGGGCAAGAAGTCCTTAAACACACTTAGGTGTTTGGATTACCTCTCTGCAAGCTCTCAGCTTGAAGCTGAATCCCAGAACCTGTTAATACCTGCTTAATACTACTGATCAGCTTTACTACTCTGCCAACTTTTATTACTCCTCCCCTTTTTGCAACACTGAATCCTGGCCTAGGCTGACAAGGCCCAGGCCTGGGGCAGCACGGAAAGAGTAACCGCCGGCTTGCATTACACTGTTAGTGTAGCGCCAGTCTTATGGGGCGGACTGGGCTGAGAGACAAATTAGTCTAGCACCCCCATAAAGCGGCTGAACTTCTTTCGGTATGCGGGCGGCCAGAATTCCGCAACTGTGGTGGGGGATGGCGCCTCTTCTAATTTTGACTGTCCTATCATCCTGGACCACAAACCTTCCTCACTGTGCTAAGTGTTTTCTGCTGCATCATTGACATGGTTATATCTTCTTAGTCCTCTCCATAAAATGATCAGAAATTTGTGCTTAAAGTAGAACTATAGGCAACGCCTTTTTTTTTTCATTTTGGATAGAATAAGGGAGGGTTATAGGCCCTGTCAGGTAATTTTTTACCATCACTGTCCCATTGCAGAGATTTCCCTTCACTTCCTGCCCCATAGCCAAACAGGAAGTGAGAGGAAATCTATGCACATAAAGGGAATCGATTCCCCCCCCCCCCCCAGGCCCTCAGAACTAGTGTCCCCACTCGAAAATTTCAGGGCGGGTCTTAAACAGCAATGGGTGTGTCCTTGACAGGAAGGGGTGGGTGATATTTAAATTAGGGGGTGCACGAGTTTAGTCAGGCCTAGGGCAGCACAAACCTAAATACTCTACTGCCTTATTGCCGATTCCAGTTTAAACCGATCTCAACCCTTAAAGTGATATTAAATACACACTGTTTAATTTACATTGTCCCTTTTATTTCCTGTGTATGGATGATGGCACTGTAATTATTTTGTTTAAAAAAAAAAAATCCAAGTACCTTTTTCCTAATAGATATACAGTTGTCACATGTACCTTTTTCCTAATAGATATACAGTTGTCACATGACCCAAATCATTCCCAGCCTGTCTGCAGGGAAGCCGGAGGAACTTCTAGTCCTCTGCTGCTGGTCACATGTTCAAAATGAAAAAAAAAAAACAGCCTTTGGAATACAGAGTAAAAATAAATAATTAATATCAATAAACTGTTTTAAATTATCATACAAATATGTATTTGAAATCCAATCTTTATTATTTTTTGGCAATAACAGTGTAAACAGATTTCTGCCAGTCACAGTCTGTGTCATGCCCTTCCGGATTGTGTCTTAGAATAGGAGGGAGGTTCAATGTACATGTAATATCCCACCCTCATTATATTTAGCTAGTTAGTGGGCTTGGAGGAGGAGGGAGGGATTGGGCTATCATTTACCACTGTGTATACACCCACATGTGTGACTCTATAGTCACATGGGCTGCTCAGATATGATAGGGAGGAAATGCTCAGCTTAGAAAGTCACTGAAAAATGAGCATGTGCAGAGCTGCCAACACCGCTCCGAAAAATCACTAGCTGCAGTGGGGACATAGACAGAAGGGGGAGATAGAGAGCAGCAGGATCAACCAGGTTTTTTTGCAGAATACAGAAAATGAATCTCATAGTGACTGAGTGATTATGAACAGCTTGTAATATGGCATTTGTTGATATTTTTTTAATGATGTGGGTTTAGTGACACTTTAACTCATATTAGATGATCCAAGTAATAATGTACATGATCCATTTTCACAATATAGTTGCACTATTTCCAGTTTTTAAACCCTGCAATGAGATGGGCTTACCATTATACAATGTGGAAGTAAAGTGCAGCACCATGCCCCTGATCTACTGGGCATTAAATGAAGAAGATGGGTTATATACAGGATTGGCATTCAGTGAGATATGCTGTACATGTTCTGAAAGTAGTTATCATTACACTACACTGTTAAAGGCAGGACATTTTTTTTACCTTTATGTATTCCCTGCATTAAGGTAAACAAATGTCCCAGTATTTGTATTGCCCCCACACCTCCTTAAATGCTTACCTGATTCCTATCTTGAATCAGCACTGTGCCCGAGTGCAGCGCACAGCTCTCTCTTCCTCTCCTTACTGAGAGCAGCGGGAGAAAGCCGCTTCCTGCGTCAGTTCATCGAGAAGAGGAAGAGCCAAGAGCACCAGCAGGGACTCCAGAAGAAGAGGTTCAGAGTGACTCTGTGCAATACCATTGCACAGAGCGGGTGAGCATAACATGTTTGTTATTTTAGAAAAAAAAAGTAAGCTTCTCAACCACTTTAAGGATACAGCAGCCTCTAATGATATTCCAGTGGGACTGAAAGACATCACCCACAACAGGAATATTATATTTTATCAGCTTTTGTTTTTCCCACACACACTGAATAATACATACATTGTCATTATATATCTGTGTGTTTATTGGATTGACTTCAGCTTGATGCCATCTTTTTCATACTGCAATCACGGCAAGTTATTCAATCACCATAATTGATCTGGCCTACAGCAGTCATAAGCCTAAAAGGATTCTTATGGAAATGGACTAGAACCATGTAATGAAGTGTCTATTCATTTACATATCCTCAGCCCAAGTTGCAGCTTAGCTGCAGTCATATTAGCTTATGAAGTGTCACCTCTGACAAACCTGTCTAATAGGCGTGAATGTACGACATGTTATTATGTGGTTATGTTGCTTACGCTTATGGTTAGTTGTGAGAAAATTATCATCCACGTAATAGTGCAGCACGTAGTATTTAATGTGTACATAGCTACCATTGCAACAAAATTTTGGTATGGTTAAACTACGCTTGAAGAAAAGCAATGTAAATCATAGAACGTTTCCACTGCAGCAGAAGAGTAGTAGGAGCCTTGCTCAAGATGAAAGGAGTCTTGGCAAAATAAAATATGAAAGTACAACTGCATCTATTAAAAAAATGTTTAATATGCTGTAGAGGACACTGATCTCCACTGTCCTATTTTCCCTAAATGTGAAAAGAGATCTTATTATGATATATCCTAAAATGTGCTTACTGAACACTGTTCTGTTTCTGTGGAAAGACCCTCAAGAGGACCTGTCATTGTTACACCTATAAAAACTAACTGCAGAAAACAGTTTTGCTGTACTGCAGTAATTGACCTCAACTACAACATTTCAGCAACCTTGTCACAGCCTCACAAGAGGAGCCGTTATACAGACCTGGACAACTCTATACTATTTATGTATATGTAGTCAGTTTATAGTCAGAGCTGGTGCAAGGATTTTTGACACCCTAGGCGAAACCTCATTTTGCCGCCCCCTCTGGCTCTCCACCCCTTTTCCCTGCCCATGTATACCACACCTTTTTAATAAAGCGCCCATCAAATGCAGCCCACCAGCGCCCATCAAATGCAGCCTCACCAGCGCCCATCAAATGTAGCCTCAAAAGCGCCCATCAAATGCAGCCTCACCAGCGCCCATCAAATGTAGCCTCACCAGCACCCATCAAATGCTGCCTCACCAGCACCCATCAATGCAGCCTCACCAGTGCCCATCAAATGTAGCCTCACCAGCACCCATCAATGCAGCCTCACCAGCGCCCATCAAATGCAGCCTCACCAGCACCCATCAATGCAGCCTCACCAGCGCCCATCAAATGCAGCCTCACCAGCACCCATCAATGCAGCCTCACCAGCGCCCATCAAATGCAGCCTCAACAGCACCCATCAATGCAGCCTTACCAGCGCCCATCAAATGTAGCCTCTCCAGCGCCCATCAAATGTAGCCACACCAGCGCCCATGAAATGTAGCCACACCAGCACCCATCAAATGTAGCCACAGAAGCGCCCATCAAATGTAGCCTCACCAGCGCCCATCAAATGAGGCCTACCAGCACCCATCAATGCAGCCTACCAGTACCCATCAATGAATATTTGCTTGCTTCCATTCATTCGGAAGTAGGGACACAGACACAGTCCTCTGGCGCTGCTGCGCCTCTGACACCATGTGCGAACGGAGCGACAGCTGCCTGCTGATGCTGTGACTTAGTTGCTTGTTGCAGAGAGAAGAGATTAGGAACACCAGTGGCCGGGCACCCTAGGCAGCCTGAATTGATTTGCCAAGTTTGAGGTTTGACCTGATTCGGGCCTATTCACTTGAGTTAGATATTCACAAATTTCTGGTGATTTTTTTGGGTGATTAGCAGAAAAATATTGAAGGGCTTTACATTCAGGCACCGTTTAGCAGCACAACCTCCCATGATGAACAGCTTGCCATCCCACCTTGCCCTGCGACTTTCTTCTTATTTCCCACTGCCAGTTAGGAAGTCTTATGTTGTCAGACACAATATAAAATGTAAAAAACACTGCAGGTGTATGTTTTCATATTCATAGCGGCATACATTGCAGAGTTTGTACCATTCTCACGACACTTGCATTGTTTTACTATAGCGCCTCTTAAAAATCTTTTTCCACTTTTACTCTTTTAGGCATACAGTCAGTTACATTTGTTAATAGGCAACACTAACTTTTTTTTTATTACCAACGATTTTTTTTGTGGCAAAAGACAAAATTAGAACATTTACAGAAATTGCATGAGTAGCAAGCATTTCATAGCGGATATCAGTTGGGTACAAACATAGCTCGGAGGAGAAAAGAATACAAGAATAATAGCCACATCCCAATGTGGATATAGCAATCAAAATCAAGGCAACACAATCTTAACTGTTGGGTTCAACACTAACTTTTTAAGATGCCGCTAATTTCTTCTAGCTGCTCTGGGTTGGTGATGTGCCGCCCACAAGAAGAAGGGTCATATTTACAGTCTGTTTGGTAGCATCAGTAAGTAGTGAATTTCTTTTTTTTTTTTTGTTCAGCAGGTGGAAGAAAGTAGCAAAACAGGCGCTATTATTAGCGCAATAGCGCCTGCAAACCGTGAAAGGGGCCTTACTGTATGAAATTATTTCACATCCCTTTTGTCCCCAGTGCTTTGTCCAATGCCCTGCATGCAGTTTTATATTATATATACTGTTCTTTCTGCCTGGAAACTGGAGATTGTCCATAGCAACCAAAAAGTGTCCCCCAAAAGTGTTTTTAGACCAGCTAGAAAACAGTGATATTAAATTAGAACACTTGCAGAATTGAGCGATAGTGAATCATGGGGAAATTAATTTTATTATTATTATATTATTATTTTTTATAATTATTTATATTTATTTATTATATTATAATTCATGATTTTGTGTTTCAAACTTCATCATACCCGGGATATCTACTAGACTCTTGTTTGGACAGATTTAAGTGTGTTATTGCTAAGAATTACAGGCCTACAATATAAAATGGCAAATTTCTATGCAAAATAATTGTACCGCTTTGAGACGCAAAAATCTGACATAATCATACCGCCAGGGAGTTTAAGTGAATAACTCAACACCAAGTTCACTATATGAACCACTTTACTATTTGTACATATTGATCATATCCCCCCTTAATCTCCTCTTCTCAAGGGAGAATAAATTCACCTCTAATCTTTCCTCATAGCTGAGCTCCTCCGTGCCTCTTATCCGTTTGGTTGCCCTTCTCTGCACTTTCTCCAGTTTCCCGATATCCTTTTTGAGAACTGGTGCCAAAAACTGAACTGCATATTCCAGATGAGGTCTTACTAATGATTTGAACTGGGGCAAAATGATATCTCTCTCTCTGAAGTCTATACCTCTCTTAATACAAGAAAGGACTTTGCTCGCTTTGGAAACCGCAGCTTGGCAAATCCGCCTTTGTGTACTAGGCATAAAAGTGACTGGGTGGCTGTAGAGCTGCCTGGATCACTTTTACTGAAAAAAAGATTGCTGGCTAAAAAAAAAAATGCCATTTTAGTTTTAGTCGTATTTTAGTCACCTGAATTGTTTTATTTTTTGTCGTGTTTTAGTCAACTAAAATCTCCAGTACATTTTAGTCGACTAGAATCGAATGGGTTTAGTTAAATTGTAATGCATTATTTAACCACTTCAGCCCCGGAAGGTTTTACCCCCTTCCTGACCAGAGCACTTTTTACAATTCGGCACTGCGTCGCTTTAACTGCTAATTGCACGGTCATGCAATGCTGTACCCAAACGAAATTTGCGTCCTTTTCTTCCCACAAATAGAGCTTTCTTTTGATGGTATTTGATCACCTCTGCCGTTTTTATTTTTTACGCTATACGCGGAAAAAGACCGAAAATTTTGAAAAAAAATGATATTTTCTACTTTTTGTTCTAAAAAAAATCCAATAAACTCAATTTTAGTCATACATTTAGGCCAAAATGTATTCGGCCACATGTCTTTGGTAAAAAAAATGTCAATAAGTGTATATTTATTGGTTTGCGCAAAAGTTATAGCGTCTACAAACTAGGGTACATTTTCTGGAATTTACACAGCCTTTAATTTATGACTGCCTATGTCGTTTCTTGAGGTGCTAAAATGGCAGGGCAGTACAAAACCCCCACAAATGACCCCATTTTGGAAAGTAGACACCCCAAGGAATTTGCTGAGAGGCATGTTGAGCCCATTGAATATTCATTTTTTTTGTCCCAAGTGATTGAATAATGACAAAAAAAAAAAAAATTACAAAAAGTTGTCACTAAATGATATATTGCTCACACAGGCCATGGGCATATGTGGAATTGCACCCCAAAATACATTTAGCTGCTTCTCCTGAGTACGGGGATACCACATGTGTGGGACTTTTTGGGAGCCTAGCCGCGTACGGGGCCCCGAAAACCAAGCACCGCCTTCAGGATTTCTAAGGGCGTACATTTTTGATTTTACTCCTCACTACCTATCACAGTTTTGAAGGCCATAAAATGCCCAGATGACATAAACCCCCCCCAAATGACCCCATTTTGGAAAGTAGACACCCCAAGCTATTTGCTTTGAGGCATGTTGAGTCCATGGAATGTTTTATATTTTGACACAAGTTGCGGGAAAGTGACAAATTTTTTTTTTTTTTTTTGCACAAAGTTGTCACTAAATGATATATTGCTCACACAGGCCATGGGCATATGTGGAATTGCACCCCAAAATACATTTAGCTGCTTCTCCTGAGTACGGGGATACCACATGTGTGGGACTTTTTAGGAGCCTAGCCGCGTACGGGACCCCGAAAACCAAGCACCGCCTTCAGGATTTCTAAGGGCGTACATTTTTGATTTTACTCCTCACTGCCTATCACAGTTTCGGAGGCCATGGAATGCCCAGGTGGCACAAACCCCCCCCAAATGACCCCATTTTGGAAAGTAGACACCCCAAGCTATTTGCTGAGAGGCATGGTGAGTATTTTGCAGCTCTCATTTGTTTTTGAAAATAAAGAAAGACGAGAAAAAAAAATTTTTTTTTTCTTTTTTCAATTTTCAAAACTTTGTGACAAAAAGTGAGGTCTGCAAAATACTCACTATACCTCTCATCAAATAGCTTGGGGTGTCTACTTTCCAAAATGGGGTCATTTGGGGGGGTTTTGTGCCACCTGGGCATTCCATGGCCTCCGAAACTGTGATAGGCAGTGAAGAGTGAAATCAAAAATTTACGGCCTTAGAAAGCCTGAAGGCGGTGCTTGGTTTTCGGGGTCCCGTACGCGGCTAGGCTCCCAAAAAGTCCCACACATGTGGTATCCCCGTACTCAGGAGAAGCAACAGAATGTATTTTGGGGTGTAATTTCACATATTCCCATGGCATGTTTGAGCAATATATCATTTAGTGACAACTTTGCGCAAAAAAAAATAAAAAAAATAAAAAATTGTCTCTTTCCCGCAACTTGTGTCACAATATAAATTATTCCATGGACTCAACATGACTCTCAGCAAATAGCTTGGGGTGTCTACTTTCCAAAATGGGGTCATTTGGGGGGGTTTGAACTGTCCTGGCATTTTATGCACAACATCTAGAGGCTTATGTCACACATCACCCACTCTTCTAACCACTTGAAGACAAAGCCCTTTCTGACACTTATTGTTTACATAAAAAAATAATTTTTTTTTGCAAGAAAATTACTTTGAACCCCCAAACATTATATATTTTTTTTAAAGCAAATGCCCTACAGATTAAAATGGTGGGTGTTTCATTTTTTTTTTTCACACAGTATTTGCGCAGCGATTTTTCAAACGCATTTTTTGGGGAAAAAACACACTTTTTTACATTTTAATGCACTAAAACACACTATATTGCCCAAATGTTTGATGAGATAAAAAAGATGATCTTAGGCCGAGTACATGGATACCAAACATGACATGCTTTAAAATTGCGCACAAACGTGCAGTGGCGACAAACTAAATACATTTTTAAAAGCCTTTAAAAGCCTTTACAGGTTACCACTTTAGATTTACAGAGGAGGTCTACTGCTAAACTTACTGCCCTCGATCTGACCTTCGCGGCGATACCTCACATGCATGGTGCAATTGCTGTTTACATTTGACGCCAGACCAACGCTTGCGTTCACCTTAGCGCGAGAGCAGGGGGGACAGGGGTGCTTTTTTTTTTTTTTTTTTTTTTTTTTTCTTTATTATTATTATTTTTTTATCTTATTTTTAAACTGTTCCTTTCATTTCTTTTTTTTAAATCATTTTTATTGTTATCTCAGGGAATGTAAATATCCCCTATGATAGCAATAGGTAGTGACAGGTACTCTTTTTTGCAAAAATTGGGGTCTATTAGACCCTAGATTTCTCCTCTGCCCTCAAAGCATCTGATCACACCAAGATCGGTGTGATAAAATGCTTTCCCAATTTCCCAATGGCGCTGTTTACATCCGGCGAAATCTACGTCATAAAATGCTCGTAGCTTCCGGTTTCTTAGGTCATAGAGATGTTTGGAGCCACTCTGGTCTCTGATCAGCTCTATGGTCAGCTGGCTGAATCACCGGCTGCACTTTCAGGTTCCCTGTTGAGACAGGAGAGCCAGAGAAAAACACGGAAGATGTTGGGGGGGGGGGGGCATTCCCTCCCACTGCTTGTAAAAGCAGTCTAGAGGCTAATTAGCCACTAGGATTGCTTTTACATGAAAGCCGACCGCTGGCTGAAAAGAATGATACCAAGATGATACCTAAACCTGCCGGCATCATTCTGGTATAACCACTCAAAGTCGCGAATGGCGTACCTGAAGACAAAAAAATGGTTAACAATAAAGCACAGTAAACGGTAAGGTATAAAAAATTGCATACCTGAAAAGCAAACATGATAAAACATAATAACAATAAAACATTGCAGAATAGAATACAGTAAAAAAGAGCAGAACAATAGAGAGAGAATAGAGAGAGAGAGAACAATAAAACGACAACTATTTTTATTTTATATTTTTGTTTGTGTTTTTTTTTTTTTTTTTTTTTACACTTTTTTTTGTAACTAACTTTTATAACTGTAACCGGTTCCAGGTTCGGGTCTCTCAAAATGCGATGGCATCTCGGGAGACCCTGTGAAAGTGTACCTAGTCTGTGCAATGCTGTACCCTACGCTAATACTCAACTAGTGCATGGTAGCGTTCAAAACATTCACCAATGCAAAGACCAGGATTGTCAGGACAGGAGGGACAATAATAGGGGGTGTCACGCCTATATCCGCGCTAGCTGCAGACACAACATCTTTTTTGGGGGGTTCGTTGGGTAGGGGTACTCGGGAGGACATAAAGAAAATGCCTCTCATGCAGCCGACTGCATTTGGTTGGGGTTGTGAATGGGGGAAGTACGGGTGCTGCAGAAGTGGTGGGCTCCCAATTAGGATTGGCGAATGCAGCAGGAAGGGCACTATGGGCATGACGGGCCTGTGTTTGTCTTCTTCTTGGTGGCAGCGGGACACTACTTGTGCTTGCCACCTCACCAGCTTGAACTGCACTTATGTGACTCGCCACGTCACCAAGTGTTACTGCAGTGCTGGTTTGACTACGACCGGGGTGTACTAGGCCGCTGGCGCTTGCCAGTTCACCAAAACGCTACAAAAAAAACTGTTAGCGATCACAGGGATCCGGCCTGACTCTGCGAACGCTGCAGTTATGCGTTTAGTGTTTTGTAAGTGACAGTGATCGATCGATACTGCACTTGGGTGGGCTGGGCCGGGCCGGGCGGAGGGGCAAAACGCAGGTGCTAGCAGGTATCTGGGCTGATCCCGCTAACACTGGGTTTTTGGGAACCCTAAACTGCTGGGGACACTAGTATAGATCTAATCGGATCAGATATTGATCCGATCAGATACTATACCACTAAGGGAGGCGTATGCTGCGTGCGTGGGTGTTAGCGGTACTGGCGCTAATCTGACGCTGCCTGGGGCTGGTGCTTGCCAGTTCACCAAAATGCTACCAAAAAAACTGTTAGCGATCGCAGGGATCAGGCCTGACTCTGCGAACGCTGCAGTTATGCGTTTAGTGTTTTGTAAGTGACAGTGATCGATCGATACTGCACTTGGGTGGGCTGGGCCGGGCGGAGGGGCAAAACGCAGGTGCTAGCAGGTATCTGGGCTGATCCCGCTAACACTGCGTTTTTGGGAACCCTAAACTGCTGGGGACGCTAGTATAGATCTGATCGGATCAGATATTGATCCGATCAGATACTATACCACTAAGGGAGGTATACGGTGCGTGCGTGGGTGTTAGCGGTACTGGCGCTAACCTGACGCTGCCTGGGGCTGGTGCTTGCCAGTTCACCAAAACGCTACCAAAAAAACTGTTAGCGATCGCAGGGATCAGGCCTGACTCTGCGAACGCTGCAGTTATGCGTTTAGTGTTTTGTAAGTGACAGTGATCGATCGATACTGCACTTGGGTGGGCTGGGCTGGGCGGAGGGGCAAAACGCAGGTGCTAGCGGGTATCTGGGCTGATCCCGCTAACACTGCGTTTTCGGGAACCCTAAACTGCTGGGGACACTAGTATAGATTTGATCGGATCAGATATTGATCCGATCAGATACTATACCACTAAGGGAGGCATATGCTGCGTGCGTGGGTGTTAGCGGTACTGGCGCTAATCTGACGCTGCCTGGGGCGACGCATATCACCGCCGGGCGATCAGGGGGCTAAACCTTTATACGGTAATAAACGGCGGGTGCCCTGACACTATAAAAAATAAACGAACTAACCAGCGTCACCCGTAACAGTTATACGGTGATCAGTGGTGAAAGGGTTAACTAGGGGGCAATCAAGGGGTTAAAACATTTATTAGATAGTATATGGGGGTCCCTGACGCTATAAAACGCTGACGGCGAACCTAAATATTTACGTTCCTAACTAGCGTCACCAGCGACACTAATACAGCGATCAGAAAAATGATCGCTTAGCGACACTGGTGAGGGGGGGTGATCAAGGGGTTAAAATTATTAGGGGGGGTTAGGGGGGTATCCTAGACCTAAAGGGGGGTAATACTCACTGCCCTAACACTAACTGTCACAAACTGACACTATGCAGTAATCAGAAAAAAAAAAAAAAAAAAAATACTGCTAATGTCAGTTTGTGACAGGGGGGGGGGGGGTGATTGGGGGGGGATCGGGGGGCGATCGGGGGGGGGATCGGGGTGTAAGGTATGCCTGGCATGTTCTACTGTGTGTGTGTGTGTTGTGTGCACTCACTTGTCATCTCTCCTCGGCGCTGGAACGGAAACTGCCAGACCGAGGAGAGATGACATCACATCCTCTGCCTGTGTGAAACGACACACAGGCAGAGGAGGATTCCCATTGGCTGGGAGCGATCGCGAGGGGGGGGCCACGATCGGATGGTCTCCCCCTCGCCTCCCGACGCTCCCAGTCAAATGCCGACCGCCGATGGCACCGGGGGGGGGTCCGATCGGACCCCCCGCCCGCGGGAGGCAGATCACGTATGGGTACGTGATTTTGCCTGCCCGTGCCGCTCTGCCGCAGTATATATGCGGTAGGCGGTCGGCAAGTGGTTAAGCATTTCTCTAGAATTTCCAAACTCATTATATACTCCTGGAGTAAAAATCTAATAACATGTTATTATTTATGGTATTAAGGTTTGAACATGCACTACAGACACAGATTTAGCCATTGTGGTATATAACCAGTGTTCATTTTGACAACAAATTTTGATTTAGTTTTAGTCATAGTCTTTCAACTAAAATGGCATTTTAGTTCTAGTCGTTCTGAACTGTTTTCGTTTTAGTTGTATTTTAGTTGACTAAAATAGTGTTGAATTCGTCGATGAAAATATTTTTGTTGACAAAATGAACTCTGCAAACAATGCATAAAGATCCTGTGCTTGTCCAAAAAACCAAGTGGCTAAAAAATAACTTCCAACTGCCCCTCAGATTATTACATTGGTAATTTTAGAACATTAATAGAAAGGAAACACTTTGTTAGGTTTAGATGATCATTGTTATGCTTTAGTTTACCATGGTCTGTGTGTGGCAAGAGTGTGCCTAAATATATTATAGAAAAGGAGTCCCTCCTTCCCAAAGCAGAAGGTTGGGAGGTATGGCTAAAGTTATCAAGATGCTAAATAATGATATGCCTATCCTGGTGATTATTAACCACTACCCGCCGGGAGGGCTTACATGGACCTCCTCCTGTTTCAGTGGTTATACCGGGATGATGCCTGCACATACAGGCATCATCCCGGTATTGATCTTTTCAGCCAGCGATTCTCTTCAAGGCAGAAGTGATCTGAGTGGCTAATTAGCCACTCAGGTCACTTCTGTGGATGACAGAAGTCATCCAGCTCCGCCGCCTCTCCCTGGTTCTCCAGTCCCATTGCGGAGGCCGGGATCAATGCAAACGGCGGCAATGGCTGCTCTGTACAGAGAGAGAGGAACTGACGTCGATCCCCTCTCTCTGTAACCCTGGAAACTGGGAGCGACGAGCAGTTTGTCACTTCCAGGTTCCATCCCTTTGTTTATCTGGCCAGCAACTGCCAGATAAGTAGCTGATCAGACCGATATGTGTCTGATCGGCTACATGGGAGGCCAGAGGAGAGATTTGGGGTCTAGAAAACCCCAAATCTCTTCATAAAGAGGTCCTGTCACGACCCATGCTATCACAAGGGATGTTGTTCATTCCTTGTAATAGCAATAGAGTTAGTACAAAAAAAGTATAAAAAAATATATTTTTTGTAAAAAATAGATAAATAATAATAAAAAAAAAATGTAAAGCGCCCCCGTCCCACCGTGCAAATGTGTCCGCATAAGTTACTCCCACATGCATACGTAAACGGCAATCAAAACACACATGTGAGGTATTGTTGCAAACGTCAGAGCAAGAACAATAATTCTAGCACCAGACCTGTGCAACTCTAAACTGGTAACCTGTAAAGACGTTTAAAGCGTCGCCTATGGAGAATTTTAAGCAGCTTAGTTTGCCGCTCCACGGGCAGATGCAATTTTAAAGCATGACATGTTAGGTATCTATTTACTTGGCGTCACACCATCTTTCACATTATGCAAAAAAATTGGTGTTTTTTTATATAATGCTATATAATGTTTGGGGGTTCTAAGTCATTTTCTGGCAAAAAAGTAGATTTTTACATGTAGGAGTGAAATGTCAGAAATGATCCGGATGGCAAGGGGTTAAATCTATGGGCATTTTCTGACCTTGGTTCACTTTCTAAGTTAGCAGATGTCAAGCGATCTAGCAATACGGCTGAATTTTTCATACCATTTGCTGTTTTCTTTGAATAAGACTAAACTAGGCTTGCCTGCTTATGTAATGTATTTGTAACATATTTTCTGATGACAACTGTACTGACTAAAGGAAAATCGCACAATCCGGTATCGTACGAAGAAAATTTTTGTGCTTTTTCGATCGAATAATATTGGATGAACTGTTGTGATCGGCTCTCGAAACTCTGTACTAACTATCCGATTATGGTACGATCGCATCGAAAGCGGTATTGTTCGTCCAATTTTCGGATCGTGTGTACGGGCCTTTAGATTATAGACATGTACTCTCAATACAAGTGTGTGGTAATCTCATAAAACTTGTCCTCATCTAGTATCTCGCTTGAAAGGTGATATAGTGTACTCAGCAGTCATTTAGGGAAGGTGCAATGCCGCATTGAGGAAAGATCTTTGCGATTAATTGTTAGGGATATCGTCTACCTTGCTTCTGGCATTTTGCCCAGACCTGCCATCCACCAAGTCTCAATATTCCAGTTATGTATCAATATTACAATGAATAGTATTGCATGATGTGTGCTTTATCAGGAAAATAAATTCCTGTACATAATGACTGTTTTGTTGCCTTCTTATAGCATTCTAGTGTAAGGGTCAATGTCACCGGCGGTATGACACCAGCCAACTCTGGTTTTCATAAATACCCTTTATATTGGTAAAAACAAAGCCCTTTAGCAAGATGCTTGTGATTGTCTGCACTATAATCATCCCTAGTCTATCACATGCCATATGCTATTTTTAATTATCCTGGGAAAATTTCATCTTCGTCAAAAAAGAAAAAAAAAAAAGAAAATGTTAGACTTATCAACAAAAGACTTTTTATCGCAATATGAAGCATTTGACTTCCATGTGACAAGATGTACAACATAAATGTCTATTTCTACTATGTGCGAGTGTAATAATGAGGTCAATTCTCATTCAGTGGTTGGCTGTTCATCTTCCCTCTATTGCTGCTTTACAGTCATTGTGCCTGCTTTAAAGCATAACATTTTCTAATTTTATTAGTGCTGAAATGTGTAAAATGCTATTGATTTTCCACTATTCATTATCGCGGGAAGAGACTTCTCCAGTCAATTGTGCCAGGATAATAGTTAATAACAGTACAGTAAGTTCAAGATAATTCATTGCTATGTATTTTAGGGCAAAGTCATCTGTACACTTTCTCATCTGTACCAGACTGGATTACATAGCTGTGGCTCCATGGCTGTAGATTACTTGCAGTTCCCAGCATGCACTGGAAGCTATGAGTATTGTCTAAAGCTGGTCTTACATATTACAATCTGCTTTTCTGTACAATATATTGTAAATTTACCAAAACTACGTTATGTGCCTGTCTCTGTCACCGATCCTGCGGGTCCCGGGTGTTTCCATCCTTACCTGCTCTTCCTCCTGGGTTTTGACCATTTGGCCCCTTGAAAGCTTGGGCTGATGATGTCACTCCCGCCCTGTGCACAGGAGTTGCATCACTCTAGCACACACCGGTAGTACACACACTTTGTAGTACTAAAATCACATCAAATGAATGAGAAGTTTTTAAACATTCCTGCCAATTTTGTCGTAGTTTGGGCTTCCAAAGAGAAGAGGATGGCAAGTGATTACAAAATAGCCATAACATCCTATTTTGTTTGCTGATGTGGTAAGAATATACTATCGACGGAAATTAAATAGTGCACAGTAAAGAGAGTGGGATGCTGCACCATTGTTTACAAGGTTGCTGTGATGGAGTTCCTTAGTGTTCATATATGAAGTTTTATGCAAGCTGTTTAAATTCTAGAACTTGAGCTAGACCTACTGTATATACACAGAGAACCTTAAACTAAAGTAAGAGAGGCTTATAATCCCTATTGATGTTCTTTTTTTTTCGCCTCTATTCCAGTTCTCATGACAACCCAAAATTTGGGATTTTCCTTTACTTTCAGTGATAATGGTGACTAGGTGCAAATCTTCCCAGTGAGGGCATAGACAGCAATAAAAACCTGACAGGTATTCTAATCCCTCTCCACTCCATATAAAACTTAAAAAAAACGCCTCCCCATCTTATGGTTAAGGTTTGAGTGGACACAGCAGATGAACCTTGACTAGGACCTTTGCCCTGTATGCATTATAGACTTTTAAATGGCTTCAGGGAGTCATATGAAGCTCAGTATGGCCATTGCATATTAAGCACTATCTAGGAAAAAGAAGTTTCTTAATTCTCAAAAGTGTTATCTAGAACAGTTTTAGGGAGCCCTGGGCCTGGTAAATTTTTCCAAAACCTTCCATGTCCCAACATGGCTGTGAATGATGGGTACATCGTGATCAACCTGTTGCCAACCCCCATTCTAAACCTTCCCCACTCTATTCATGGCAATCAAAAAAATCGTGGGCTATATATACACTTTAAATCCATAACTTATCATAAGAGGCTTTAGGACCGATGCATTAAAAGTGAAGAAAAGAAAATAGCACACAACTGCAGTTGTATTCCATTGCTACTACCAATCAACTTTTTGTTTCCCCAAAAATAAACAGTGAAATCTGATTGGTACCTAATAGTTGTAAGTCCTGTTGTCTATATATGTTTAATTCTAATATTTAATGTAACATTATGTCCCAGGAGCATTTTTGCACAGTGGCTTGTCACATGAATTCTCACACCAATTAGAATGGATACAAACTTGCAATGATTAATATCAAACTGGGTATCAATGAAAGAAAAATAACTACTGGGGCAGCACTGAGCCTGGAAAACAGCAGAGATTTTCAGGATGAGGAATATGTGCAACTCCAGGAAGAGAAAGGAGAATGGGAGAATGAGTATATACCTCAACCTGGCCACCTCCCAGAGCCGCACATATAACATCCCAGCAGTAGATTGTAAGCTTTGCTGCCAACCTACCATGTGTGCTGCAGTTCAGTCAAACCTGGTGGCCACAGGAGGCTTCTGTGTATTTTCAGCAAAGCTCTATGCTGATCAAGAAGCTCCTCTCCCTTCTCCAACTCCTGCCTGCAAATTAGGTTCTACTGCATTGTTGCAGGCTTGGGCTTGCACATGCAGGCATCAGCAGCCTATACACAGAGATTCTCCATGAGATTGTGATCTGTGCACTCCTGTACTCCCACTAGCCTGTGGGATGAAAGCAAAGCAGCAAGGCTCCCTCCAGCGAGCTCTGGCTGCTGCTCTATACTAGTAGGGAACCTGAAGCATCACTCCCCTGGGACCGTCAGACTCCCAGGGCAGCCAGAGCTGGCCAGAAGGACCTCCACATCTCCACTCTAGGAGGTGGTGGAAGTGCAGGATGCTCCAACAGCTAAAGTCTAGTTCAGCGTTTCTCAACCTTTTTTTGGTCAAGGCATCCTTTTAAATTATGCACAATCCCGAGGCACCCCATTCTAAAATGTAAAAAATGTAACTAATACTTTTACATAATGCAGCAACATACACACATATAGGACACTAACATTAGAGGTGATTTATTCTTCCAAAGAAACCACACCTTTGATCACGGTTATTGACTAGTATTCCAGTGTTTCTCTTCTCCCTCTCCCCAGTGCTGATGGAGAAGGGCAGGGGAGGAGCAAATAAGGATGCTGTGCAGGTGCCCGACCTGCTCCCTATTAACTAATGATGTCATTGGTTGTTAGAACGCCGGTGGCTAGAAGGCCGTAATGGTGCACAATGAAATCTTGTAGCTTTGTGTAAAAAAAAAAAAAGGCAGGCTTGATCTACCCGCTGGCTTGTATACAGTTTTTGGGCAATTTTTAGGAATTTTGTCAAGGCACCTCTGAAGAAATCTGGCCACCCCTGGTTGAAAAAGCCTGGTCTGGCTGTCAGGGCAGACAAAAACCAGGGCACAGCAGGAAGAAGACTGTAGTCTGGTACTGGATCAAGGCTTGGTGGGTGAGAACCACTGGTCTAGGGTATAATACCACCCTCTATTAAATGCCTATGACACCCCTGTAAAAAATATTTCTGTGTAAACAGTCAAGACCCTACAGTATACCTGGAATTTGAGCAGAAGATGGCCAAGGTCTACATGTCTGTTCATCAGCCTGCCAGAGCTGAATTACTTGAATCAAATCCAATTTATTCCACTGCACACAGAATTTGGAAGCAAAGATTGAACAGCCATCATTTTTCCATCATGTCAGCATTCCACATATTTTAGCTATGCTAGTTTGAGAAAAAGTCTGAAACATGGGAATAAAAATACACCACTTGTAGCTATGTCATCCCTAGTTCTTAATATAAAAGAAATTGCTGAGTCTACTGGTTACAAGAAGAGTTTTACTCTCACTTACATAATGAGAAAACAGATGGAAGTGTGGCCAGTTGGATTTTTTAGTATATTCAGAATGAAGATGGTTCTGTTCAGTTTGGCAATTGATTCCCATGCTATTGTGTAGTTTAACCACTTGCTGGCAGCCACCATAAGCATAGGATCAGCTGCTTATTGTCATTTTGTTTTCATCTACGATGGCAAAGCAGACACTATTCACTATTGTAAATCCGTTAAATCCTTTTCATTAGGTAATGCTATGGCTAAATGGTTATGCAGTCCCAGAGTCCGGAGTTTGATTCGCAGGAAGGTGATTTTTTTTCTTCATAATTAAAAATATTCTGGTAGGTTAATCGATTTTTATACAAATTTTACCTGTATGTGTATGACTGTAGAGGGTCAGGGACTGATGTAAATGGTTGCATACTCTGTAAAGCTGGCTATTCTCTATTAGTTTTTCAAAAAAACATTTGTGCAAACAAGTGCATTTAATGACTTGCTGAATTTAGTTCAAAAGTGCTTCAAATTTTCATTTGTATTTAACATTCGATTTTGAAATGAATGGATTTCCCAAATGAAAACTATCTACACTGTTCCATCCTGCTGCTTCGGATTTTATCACTGCAGTCCAAAATAAACATTGTTTTGTCCTCAAAATTGATTATAAAATCGAATGAATGTTCTTCAAATGAAATGTTTTGAACATCTACTACTATATACATCAAACTACAGCGCAAACAGTGGTTGCTAATTTAAACGTGCTCATCACATTAATAGACAATTAACTTCAGTGCCACAACTGTGCATAAATGATAATCATGTATTCCAAAAAAAATGTAATAATAAAGTCCGAAAAAATCTATATTTGATAGTCCCAAAGAAAAAGCGAAGTAGTATTTTCTTTCAAAGTGCTGGTGTGCAAAAAATAGAAACTCTAAAGTGCTGCAGTGTTCCAAACGATCAAACGGTGATATGGGCTCCACACAACCCCCTTTGTGCCTCTACTCACCAGATGGTATGGACCCCTTAGCAATACTGCATGTGGGTCTATTGCACTTAAGACTGGTGAGCTGGGAGATGTAACCGCAGGTCCCCCCTGAAATATTCCTATGTGGGCGATGGATGTCCATGGTCTATATCAGTGTTTCTCAACTCCAGTCCTCAGGGCGCCCCAACAGGTCATGTTTTTAGGATTTCCATCAGATGAAACAGCTGTGGTAATTACTAAGGCAGTGAAACTGATCAAATCACCTGTGCAAAATAATGGAAAGCCTGAAAACATGACCTGTTGGGGCGTCTTGAGGACTGGAGTTCAGAAACACTGGTCTATATTGTTACCACTCATACATGGAAGGAGAGAATTTTATAGTGTAGTACATTCTGTTTATTTAAAAAAGGTTAAAATCACACTTACAGTGTTCCAGAGAATACGCGCCTTTACAAATTGCATCTAACAGGGCAAAACGGCTCGCTCCAGGAATTCACTTGGTTGCAACGACCTCGCGTGCATTCCACCGATTGCCGGATGGGACGTCACTAAGGAACCGGAATCTACGGTAACGCCCTGTGGGAGTTGTGAAACGCGTCAACTTAGATTCTGGTTCCTCAGTGACGTCACATCCAGCAAGTGGTGGGGGCGCACACGAGGTCGTGGCAACCAAGCAAGTTCCTGGAGCAAGCCGACTGCCCTGTTAGATGCAATTTGTAAAGGCGCATATTCTCTGGAACACTGTGTGATTTTAACCTATATTAAAATAAAAAGAAGATACTGAATGGCAGATTAAGGCATTTCAGAAATAGTGTCAGCTTTATGGAACTGAGCAGGAAGGTTTCCATGATGATATCATCATGTGATAGAAAAAGTTGCTTATTGTTGGTGCCAAAAAGCAACACTGTGACCTCTGCTTTCTTCTTCGTCTTCAATGTTACTTTTGCTCTTCCCCCTGGTTCTTCCCTTCTCTTAGGCCACTTAAACTGGTAGGTTAGGTAGCCCTCCTTTACCCCTTCCCTCTGTCTCCCCCCCGCCCTGCCCTGGGAGTTGGAGCTTTTTTCCCCTTCCCCACTTTTTTTGAGGCATACATTCCCATTGGCAATACATTTCTCCACTGATTTGCCTTATGTGACATAATATTACTAGATTTGAATATTATCTGAACCTATTTTCGGTTTGTGAAGAAATCTTGTAAACTGTTTCTTGTGTTCCCACGGGCTAGTTATTTCATATTGGCCTCAACTGCTGTGCTTTCGTTTCTATATAATTATCAATGTGCCTATCTATGTACAATCTTCCGTACCCCTTGTTATACAATTTTGGGAAACCCAATAAAAAATGTTGTAGATTTTTTTTTTTTGCTGTTGCGTAAAAGGCAATCTATAGAACCATATATTTTCATAAGCTTAAAGTGTTACTAAACCCACAACATTAAAATCAGTCTGTATATGCAGTAAAGCATGCTGGTTATACTCTCTGTGGAACCTAAGGGGCTAATCCTCTGCACTGTGTAAAAAGGTTGTTTGATCCTGTCTTCTCTGATCCTCCCTTTCTTTTACTGTCCCCAATCCATCTGCTGATAGAACAGAGGCCAGGGGACAAGCTGCACATGCTCAGTTTGGTGCCTATTGCTAGAGATTTTTTTTTATCTTGAGCCTCATAGGACAATCAGGGGATAATAAGCCTCCTACAAGCTTTAACCAGACACTGATAGAAGTCGCAAGACTGCTCTAACTGCTGATAAAAACAATTATTTAGCCATTTATATTTACTAAAACTATTGCATTTGCATGTTCTGTGTACTGTGGGAGACCAGACATAGTGAACGCAGGGTCCTGGGTTTAGTAACACTTTAAGGTACTTATATTATTAATACGTATTACTGTTCTATGAAGCTTATTCCTATGCTTCCCTCTTATAAGTCCTGCACTGTCCTCCTTTATCACCCAGGCTGTTCACACCATTTAAAAAAATACACTCTCCAAGTAACCTATCCTGTAATATATTTTATCTCAGCAGTTATCAGAAAGGCTGGCAGCCTTACTCGATATACCAATAGCTTCTAAATTGAAAATCTACAGATCTGTATATATGGGATACTAACATGATAAAAGGGACAGCAGACGTAAAAACACAAAGATCATGCCAAGATTACTTTCGAGCAAACTTTACAATAATAATTTAGAATATGTGCTTTGAAGATGACTAAAAGAGCTCTGAAAAGCCGGCTTTATTGATTGTTCACATACAGTAAATGGGATGGCAGCACTGCATAAACACACTGCTTCTAAAATGCTGGCCTCTGCCATGTGTAAAGTCGCTGCCCTTTCCTTTTCTTTGTGCTGTGCCAGCAGATGAAGATGTGTAGCAATACACCTTACATTATTTAGTGATGTGACCTTCTTGCTTGCCACCTTTTTTATGCAGTGTTACTGTTATTACCAGTGGTCCATCAGTACTGATGAATGAAGACAGGGCAGAACATCAGTGATCGTAGCCTGTTATGTGATGTGACACAATCAGGCTATGGTACAGTATTTGGAAAGGTGTCAATAAGCCTGAACTACTCAGCAAACTGCAAATACTTATGCAAAAATATCTAGAAGACTTTGTCCCACCTCTCCGGAATCTATCGGCAGAGGTAATACCTTTTTAAAAAAGAACATGTAGCAATGGTATATCGTTATTGGGCACTCATTCCTATCATATAATGATTTCTCCTAAGGAAATAAAAAAATTACAAGGATCATATGCCGAACATATGTTCTAATGCTCCATACACACGGTCGGATTTTCCGAAGGAAAATGTGTGATAGGACCTTGTTGTCGGAAATTCAGACCGTGTGTAGGCTCCATCACACATTTTCTATCGGATTTTCCGATACACAAAGTTTGAGAGCAGGCTATAAAATTTTCCGACAACAAAATCCGTTGTCGGAATTTCCGATCGTGTGTACACAAATCCGACGCACAAAGTGCCACGCATGCTCAGAATAAATAAAGAGATGAAAGCTATTGGCTACTGCCCCGTTTATAGTCCCGACGTACGTGTATTACGTCACCGCGTTCAGAATGATCGGATTTTCCGACAACTTTGTGTGACCGTGTGTATGCAAGACAAGTTTGAGCCAACATCCGTCGGAAAAAATCCTGGGATTTTGATGTCGGAATGTTCGATCAATGTCCGACCATGTGTACAGGGCATTATAGTGTGTACTGTACAAGTACTGCTTAAAGGATAAGTTCAGCTTTACAAAAAAAATAATAAATGCATATTTTTTTGCAGGTAGTTTTATTATGTTTTTTTTTGTTAGAAGCTAGTAAAACAGTGTACCCATGCTCAGCATATCTTGGGTATAATGCCACTGTTCTGCAGACTGTCTGTGTAGCTGTCTGCCCATACTTTCAATGCAGGCAGGCAGTTACACTCCGACAGGAAGACTCAATGAACTATTAGAACGCTGGTGGTTCTTTGAGAATTACAAGCCGACAGCCAAAAGGTTGTCAGTACTTGTAGTTTTCACATTCACAGAACACTATGAATGAATGAAGCGGTCTTCTGGATGTCGGGTTTAGAAGACCAGCTAGCTTGGATACTAGTATCTCCTGAGATTCCAAAAAAAAAGATGAAAAATGTATGTAAACATTTTTCGTGTAAACTTCAGGATGAGCAAATATTGTCTAAATACAAGAGGGATGTGTGTTGTTACTTAAAGAGGAGCTCCAGTCTGGGTAAAAAAAGAAAAAAAGTCAGCAGCTACAAATACTTTAGCTGCTGACTTTTAAGATAAGGACACTAACCTGTCCAGGTATCTGACGATTTGTCAATCGGCTTCGGGTGCAGTCGCCACCATCTTCACTAAGGGAATCCGGCTGTGCTTTCTAAATAGTCTCGCCGTCTTCTGGGACCTGTGTGTGTCTCAGAAGGCAGCGGGTGGGAAGAAGAAGGGAACGGAAATACTCTGAGATCGCCGCACCAATCTTACCCAGAAGTGGGAGCGGGTACCTGTCAAAACCAGGTACCTGCTCCCCATTCCCCCAAAAAGTTCCAAAGGGGGGGGGTGCGAACAAGTGGAGTTTCAGTTTTGTTTTGTTTTTTGTTTTTTTTTAGTTTTAAATAGAGGGGAGAGGGATTAGGGCACCTGTCAGTTTTTATAGCTGTCTGTGCCTCCTACCTGTTTACCATCATTGAAAGTGAAAGCAAAAGAAAATCCCACATTTTGGGTTGTCTTCAGAATAGTAATAGAGGGGAAATCTCCCAACGGGAACACTAGTTTTATTGACCTGGGGATCCCCAAAAGATTCCCCTAATTTGCAGGGATTTCCTCTCACTTCCTGTTTTGGCTATGGAACAGGAAGTGAAGGTACATCTCCCCATTGGGCAAAAATAACCCCCCCCCATTACTATATCCAAAATGAAAAAAAAAAAAAGTTTTGACTATAGTTCTACTTTAAGGTCTTGATTAAAAAACAGTTTTGTGTAGTTAGTGGCGGCAGCAATCAAATCATGAGCTTTTAGCAGTTGAGTGCATTCTCTGACTGCAGTATTTAAGCTATCCTCTTGTATTTTCTATATAACAAGGCTATTGAATTGTATATATCTGCCATAGTTCTCTGGTTTTTAACAGTCACTCATCTGCTATCTATAGTCGCACAGTGTGATATTGCATTGACAACTAAGACGCAGAGCATATTATACATACCTTCCAGGGCTGCATTCAGTATAAGCCAGACCACATCTCCTTCCATGCTATTTTCTATTTTCCTTGAAGCATTTACATCTTCTATCAGCACGTGAATTTCTAAACGTTATGGAACTATTTGGAGCTGGTATTACTGACTCTTTGTGTTCATACAACTATGATCTATTCAATATCTTCTTAGTTCCTAACATCACCCCTGGAGCGCCAGTGACATTTTGGGCACCCTGGTAGTTCGTAATGACTTTACTTGATGTTAAATTTTTCTTCAAGTATAGGAAATGTAAAAGGGTATTTTATCAACTTTATTATTTGTTATGCTATTTCTGTGGGGCCTTTGTTGGAATACAGTGAGATTCTGAGGCTAGATATACATGTCAGAGGACTGTCAGATGTGCACAATCAGATGTGCATTGTAAACCTTAAAATAAAACAAATCATGGATCTGTCTCAGTAAAGTATAAGTAAAGCCAAAACTTTTTTTTACATTTTTGATAGAGTGGAGAGGGATTACAACACCTGCAAGTTTTTATTGCTGACTGTGCCCCAATTAGGGAGATTCATCCCCTCTGTTTATCCTGTGTAGCATTATCATTGAAAGTGAAAGTCCCCAAATTTTGGGTTGTCCCCAAAAACTTATAGAGGGGAAATCTTCCAATGGGGACACTAGTTCTGGTGACCTGGGGGTCCCCAAGGAATTCCCTTAATTTACAGGATTTTTTTTCACTTCCTGTTTGGCTATGGGACAGGAAGTGGAGGGAATTTTCCGCAACGGGACAAAGATGGCGAAAAAAAATCTGACAGGGGTTATAACCCTCTCTTACCCTATCCAGAATGTAAAAAAAAGTTTTGCCTGTAGTTCTACTTTAAGGTATTGCTATTTGTTTAATAATAATAGAATGTTAATTGTGCGAGCAAGGATTCTTGATTACCTGGTTGATCCTGGCTAGCATGGTCAGTTTACATCCTCTGTCATCATGTGTTTAAATAAAAGCACACTTTTCACTTGCACAGCATGCTTGTACCTTCCATTGTCAGGTTAAAGCTGCGCCCCCTGGCCATCCCTCCTTCATTGATTGCCAGCAGCATCACTGGACTTTGCTGGGGAAAGGGGGAAGTGACACAATGCCGCCGGGTATGATTGCGTTTCATCACCTTGGAAATGCTGGCACCCAGCTGCATTACATAATTTCCTGCAATGACATCTGTAACCTCCCACCTGCAGGTCTGTGATCTGCATATTAACAGAATAATAAAGAGCTATAGGCAAGTTTTTTTTTTTCTTAAATCTAAGCAAGCATTTTTAAAATGTATGCTAACATCTCTTCAAAAATGCTTTTGTCAATAGTTACCTTTACAACCACTTTAAAACATAGAGGACTGATGGCAGAAAAGGCCAAGTGGTCCATCAAATCTTCTCTCTTCACCCAGTACTAGATGACTTTGAACCACAAGACAACAGCAGAACTGTCAGTATGCCAACAGCTCTGCATGTTCAATGAGCTTCGATTTTCAACAACCTTTACAGAAATAATTTCTAGCATTATATTTAACTTTTTCTGTCATGGTTATGAGAGCTACCCAGATTGTTTGCTTCCAGCCCCACCTGCTGCCATGTGAGTACAACCATATTATCACAGTTTCTTATATCTGCTCTTGTTTTGTGTCTCTGTATAGATTCTCCGAATTTGCACAAGATATACTCCAGAGCAGGACACAATGACTTTCTCAGATGGCCTTACACTCAACCGAACTCAGATGCACAATGCTGGGTTTGGTCCACTCACCGACCTTGTGTTCACGTTTGCCAACCAGCTCCTACCTTTGGATATGGATGACACAGAAACTGGCCTGCTCAGTGCCATCTGCTTAATTTGTGAAGGTGAGCCACTTACCAATAACCAGTAAGCAGTAAACGGACCTCTCCCATGTGCTGCTCCAGTTTAAGAATCAAAACTATTTTTGTATTCTATGTGTTTTAATGTCTGAAATCTGCTGTCGAACTTCAGATGACATTGATTCATTGGCTTAGGTATACCTTCAGTCAACCATCTACCTTTTATTACATATATTTTTGCAAAGGAGAGAACACAAGTGTCTTCTAAGTGCAGCATGAAGAACATTTAATATAGATAAAAACAAGTATTAGTCACAACAGTTAAAATAACAAAGGCATGAAGCACTGCAGCTAAGGTCCTAGACATCACAGTCCTGGGGGTGCCCAATGGATGGAATGGCTATATACGCATGTTCGGGGAGCGTCGGTGGATTCCAATGCTTCCTGGGTCCATGGAACGCACTTTCAGGCCTCCCTGATGTCACTTCCGGGATGTTTTATATGGGAAACGGTGACATGTTTGCGGAGCATGCGCTCCTTCTTCAGGCCAAACACGCGGATACAGCCGTTCCATCTATCGGCACCCCCAGGACTGTGATGTCTAGGACCTTAGCTACAGTGCTACATGCCTGTGTTATTTTAACTCTTATGAGTAATACTCGTTTTTATCTACATTAAACGTTCTTCATGCTGCACTTAATAGGCGCTTGTGTTCTTTCCCTTGCTTGTCTTCCAGAGTTGCTTCTTGCTCCCATATTGAGCTGCCTCTACAGTGAGCATTCTATATCTCCACAGACTTGGATTTTTATCTTTTATGGACTGCCTTTTTTCACATTATGATCTCCAGGCTTTCACTTAGCACCAGTATTTTGCGTCAATCATTGTTATCCTGTTACATATTTTTTACCTTGTGCTTTCAAGTTTGTTTACCATTTGTTCTATAGTGTTCAATGGAACCAACATAGTGGTAGATACACTTGTAATGACTACAGCAGGAACAGAAGAGATTAATATTATACCAATTCGGGAACATTAGATCAATGCTTTTCTTCAAGTGGCCTTCTTACTCCTTCCTGGTGGCCCATGACTAGCTTTAGAATTTTAACTGAATGAGGCACCATTATGCTATTCAAAAACAGCCAATCCAGGCACAATTGACTTAAAATTCTTATTTTACCTTGTACCCGAGAACTCATATGGGTATTGGCAGGGTCAGTGCAATAAAGCCATCTATAGATGGTTTACATCTCAGCCGGTGCAGCATGGACCGGCCGAGATTTGAACCATGTATGGGCAGGCTGAATGTACACAAGTTGATCGATTGATCAACTTGGGTACAACCAACCTGTTGGATTTTACATGCGAATATTGCTAACGGCTTCACAGAACGGATGCAACCTGTGGTTGCAGGGAAAAAAAATCGCTCTGTCTATGGCAAGTCTAACCCAGTCATGCTACTGTACTGTTATGTGTTGGCAGGGAACATGCTAACAGAAGGAAAAAGATTACTTTATCAGTTTATTGCTGTCTTCTATTGTTTATTCACAGACTGGGGGCAGGGAGGTGACCAAGCTGCATTTGTATCTAGGGTGGAAAACAGTGAGATCACCAATATGGCTATGCTGTATGGCAGGGCTGTGTAAATGTTAGGACTGACTGACTGGACAAAATGGCACATCCTTTGTTAGATAAAACAGCTGACATATATGTATTTCACCTGTTTACAGTTTGTAAAATTCATAATTTTTGCATTTGTTCATGCAGACTAGACAAATGCAAAAATTATGGATTTTACAAACTGTTTGTAAAATTACTGACAGTTGGCAACCCTGGATCTACCTTTTTACTCACCTAGAATGGACTTCATTATTGCGTTTTTTTGTGCAATATGAGGCATATGACAGAAACATTGAGCCCCCCCCCTCTGCATCAGACTATTGTAAAGCTCCACCGCAAAGTAGAGAAAAGCCAATCCTGATCTTTTAAGCTTTTGCTTCTTTTTTACTGTTTTTAGGAAGAACAAGCTGTAGGCATCAAATTCCCAGATCTTGTATTACATATGTTTTTTTTTTATGATTATTTCCTAATACATTTACTGTTTGGAGTGCTATGAATATTAACATTAAAAACACAGTCCAATGTCAAAATGTGTTTTTTTCTAATTATCCTGAGTAATTTAAAGCTGAATTCCAGGAATTCAGCCACTTTGTAAATAGTGCAGGCACACTATCAGTTAAGTCCAAGGAAGTGTATGACATCTCCTGAACTTATCTCTATTATTTATATCTGACAGGTTTTTGGTTCTGCAGGATTGGTGTTGTGATAGAGGAGAGAGAGGCACACAGAGCAGCTATGCCAGCCGCTGCCCTCTGCTGTCCATTCAGAGAAACCTTTGTATTTTGTGAATGATGGCTTTTGTGATTGGGCAAGTGGAGCGGAGAGGCAGACACAGCAGCTGCACTCTAATGTTGAAGATGCTTAGGGCTGAAGCATCAGTGCTGGGCTTCCAGAAATACAGCCATAGCTGTCTTCCAGGAGTGCAATAAAACTCTCAGATGTAAATAATAGAGATAAGCCCTGGGGGTGTAATGCAGCTCCTTGGACTTAACTCATAGTGTGCCTTCATTTTTTAAAAAGGAGCTGAGTTCCTGAAATTCAGCTTTAAATATTCCTGTCACGAAAGAAATATGGGCTCTGCCAGGCCTCCTATAAAAAATGCTTGTTGTCTGACTTGGCTTTTGTACTGCAGTATCGGGCACAGATTAACCACTAGCTGCCCGCCCACTGTCATATGACTGCGGGACGAGGCAGCTCTCGTTCTGGGTGGACGTCATATGACGTGACCACCTTCCCGAGCTACTAGGGGGCGCGCGAGCGCTGGCGGCATGCGCCGCGTCACAGGGGACCCAATGCGCATGCCCGGCGGCTGCGATGCCTGCCGGGCACCCGCGATTGCCCAGCAACTGAGCAGGACCGTGGATCTGTGTGTAAACACACAGATCCACGCCCTGTCAGAGGAGAGAGGAGACCGATGTGTGTCCCTTGTACATAGGGACACCGATTGGTCATCTCCCCCAGTCAGTCCCCTCCCCCCCCAGTTAGAATCACCTCCCTAGGACACACATTAACCCCTCGATCATCCCCTAGTGTTAACCCCTTCCCTGGCAGTCACAATTACACAGTAATCAATGCATTTTTATAGCACGGATCGCTGTATAAATGTGAATGGTCTCAAAAATGTGTCAAAAGTGTCCGATATGTCTGCCGCAATATCACAGTCACAATAAAAATCGCAGATCGCCATTACTAGTAAAAAAAAAATAATAATAATAAAAATGCTATAAATCTATCCTCTATTTGGAGACGCTATAACTTTTGCGCAAACCAATCAATATATGCTTATTGCGATTTTTTTAACCAAAAATATGTAGAAGACTACATATCGGCCTAAACTGAGGAAAAAAATTGTTTTTTTGTTTTTTTTTTAAATTGGATATTTATTATAGCAAAAAAGTAAAAAATATTATTTTTTTTAAACTTGTCCCTCTTCTTTTGTTTATAGCGCAATAAATAAAAACCGCAGAGATGATCAAATACCACCAAAAGAAAGCTCTATTTGTGAGGAAAAAATTATAAAAATTTCATTAGGGTGCAGTGTAACATGACCGCGCAATTGTCATTCAAAATGCGACAGTGCTGAAAGCTGAAAATGGCTTGGGCAGGAAGGGGGTGAAAGTGCCCGGTATTGAGGTAGTTAAAGAGGAACTGCAGTCTGCTCACATAATTTGGAATAAAAAAAAACATCTTTGCCATTCTGAAGCTTCCCTCCAACCACTTTGCATATTATTTTATATATATTGTGATTCTGTACTTGCCAAATATGCTGCAGAAATCTCCCTCCACTGAGTCTGGCTGCAACCATTTTACTGTGGACAGCTGAAGCTGCTTCCTGTTCACTTCCTGGATTTACACAGAGGCACACCTCCAGCTCTACAACCCTGCAGCTCTCATTGGCCCTCCTATGACTCACCCCCTCCCTTCCTGGCAAACTCTCATGAGAGTAAGAGAGAGAGTTGTGCATGATGTCATAAGCCTAGGCTAATGACCAGAGAAGAAACAGGAAGTGGGATGTATAAGATATTTACTATCCAAAGTTAAAACAACAAGGGCAGAAGATTTACTAGATGAAAAGTTGAAAAAAATACTGACGGTCCGCTTTAAGCATGCTGCATATTAAAGTCAGATTCTGTATATCTACACTTGCATTTGATCAGAGACTCAAATCATTGCATGCAAAGCATCATCTTGTTAGACAGGAAACTGGTATTTTTCAACAGAAGAGGGCATAAGTGGCTTACCTGGTAATTCTTTCATAATCGGTTTTGTTGAAGCCACTTTTCATGTAAACACCACCCCTTTTTAAGTGCTAGCCATTTTTGTCCATAAGTTTGCAATGGGCCTAGCTTTCCAAGGTGGGCCTTGCTTGTTCCACAGACAGATGCTAACTTTATCTAAGAAATGACCCAGGCATGTTGTACTATTCAATCTTTATCTGTCATTGTGTATGAGGATCACTCATAGTCATTGGGGACATATGTCTGTCTGTCACAGTCTGCATCCATCAACCTGCAGCTGAACAGATCTGGAATCTGCTTCCTACACCAGTTTATTGGGATACAAGAAGTCACTTCAGAGTTCTGTGACCTGCATAAAAGCACGTGGCCTGTGGTCTCATGCTTTTATTTTATTATGGCGCACCTTACTGACATCTAATATCTCTCTAAGCTAATGCAGAAGGGGATTTTCCCTTTGTAGAATGAATTAACGTATTAAGTCACATTGTATTTTTAAGTCTGGCTCACAGTAAAGCTAATGCTGTCCCTTGTGGACTTTCCTACTCAACTCAGCACAAGCTTTCATTTGAGTTTGACATGCTTTGCATAAAGACAGAAGATAGAAACTTGCGGCTGTAAAGCTTGAATTAAAGCCCACAAAACTACAGAACACTAAAATATGTGCTCCGAAGTGACCTAAATAAACGTCTCTGTCTAATTGCTATACTTCACATGTCAGCATGCAGCCAATGTGACCCCATACTCAGAGCTGCCAGACACACAACCAGCACACCACATGCATACAGGTTTAATAAGGACGACAGGGATGATACGCAGAGTGCAATAATCCACAATGACTTATCAGAGAAAATCATTGACATGTGACAGCAGTAAACTAAAATCTGATTGGTCCCTGACTGGCTTATTGAAAATATATTGAAAATGTTATATCTATGTTTAGATCTGAGCGCGCATAATACTGCACGTTCACTGCGAAAATATATTGAAAATGTTATATCTATGTTTAGATCCGAACTAGCATAAAACTGCACGGTAAACCTTACAAGTACTTTATTTACCAGCAGTTCCCGTACAAGTTAAAGACAGCAAAAATTCACCCAAGCACTATGTTCTGACTCAAGAATGAAAGGCAATCAGTGCTTGTTCACTGTGCCACTTGTGCTGGAAATGGTTGGCTGCACGTAATGTATTAAAGCTCTTACAACCTTGAGAACCCCATATGTAATATATAGAAACTGTTTCAGTACAGATAAGCTCTATCAAGGGAGAATAGTACATGCTGAAGTGAAGAAGTATATGTAGTAACAGGGATCCAAGCAATATTTTTATAAAGAATTAGACCTGAAAGGCACTCAGATGTCAGCAGGCCAAATATAGCTCTCTCTCCTAATGCAACACAATTCGTTCAGCCAGATGGCCAGGCTTTGGCGTTGGAGCTTGCAGACTGCTGCCATCTACCGGCTAACCTGAGCCTGACCCGAATGTCAAGAAATGTTAAGTGCTAATAATTCACCAAGATATTTGACTTGAAACATGTCACTTTTTCTGTTACTAATCTAGACCGTCAGGACCTTGAAGAGCCAGCTAAAGTAGATAAGCTTCAAGAGCCATTACTGGAAGCACTGAAAATTTATATCAGGAAGAGAAGACCCAACAAGCCCCATATGTTTCCAAAGATTTTAATGAAGATCACAGATCTTCGCAGCATCAGTGCAAAAGGTAAAGTATAGCCGATGACCTTGAGAATGATTTTACTGAAGGAGTTTAAAAAGTTTACTTTTAAAACAATTTTGTTTGTTGATAATGGCAAAATTGAAGTTAACACAGGTTCACCTTATTACTGACCAAAGTGAATGCATTTTTTTCTACTGTAGAATACACGCTGGTTAGCCCTTTAAATCTTTGTATAGTCATGCAGATTAAAATAAAGCTAGCCTACATAAATTGATTTCAAATTGGAGATAATTCCATCTAATTCTAATATGGATGGAGGAATCTCCAGTCAGCTGGTGTTTTCTGACTTCCGACACTATGGGGGTTATTTACGAAAGGCAAATCCACTTTGCACTGCAAGTGTACTTGAAAGTGCACTGAAAAAAACAAGAAAAACAAAAAACAGCATTTTAGCTTGCACATGATTGGATGATAAAATCAGCAGAGCTTCCCCTCATTTCAGATCTACCCCTCAGGTCTAGAATATAAACAAAAAAGTCAGTGCTACTACCCATATATCACATAGAAAGCAGAGATCCCGGGTGCTCGATCCACAGTCGCTGGCTGAGTAGGGAAGTGAGGAAAAGATGATCCGCACTATGGTGATTGCTCTTAAAAAGTGTAATATTTATTGACAAGCCACAGTAACCAAACGCAAATGAGAACAGTTGACGCGTTTCAGCCTATAAGGCCTTAGTCATAAGGCCTTATAGGCTGAACCGCGTTAACTGTTGTCATTTGCGTTTGGTCAACTTTATTTTCTTGCTAGCGATTGATTTAGCCACTTTTTAGCAGTACTTTCATTTGTACAAAAATCAATGTTTCGCTAACTTGATCATTATCAACAAAAAAAATCTCTCAGCACCAACAATCTAAGCTTGCTGACATAGTCCTTGTCTTGGGTGCATATATTAAGAAATCTTAGTTAGCTACACATGTTGGCTTTTTCTGTAAATGCCAATACGGGCTTTAAAGTGAATCTGTGGCGAGTCTATAGACATTCTAAGTATTTATGTACTTTTTTACAGGCGGTAAATGAGGTTTTAAGCAAGCCCTCACTGACCTCTGTGGCTGTAGGCATTGTGCAGCAATTCATTTTTAACCACTTCAGCTCTCAAACCTTTTTTTCCCAAAGAGCAAGTTTTCACTCTGGGCCTGTTTACATGGTGGTAACTTTGTCATTACCCAGAGTGTTTTCCCACCTTTGCAATCAAATTTGAGAAACTTCACTATAAGTTTGTGTGCCCATTAACACAGCATAAATAAAATAAAATAATAAAATATAATAAAATTAATAAAAAACCAAATATATATATATTTTTTAAATAGTTTTTACTTTTGTATTTGCAATAATATATATAGAACTCTATTGGCAGCTACCATGACTTGGAATAGATGTGAAAATAAGGAAAAAAGGTGACAGACAGTTTTAAATGGTCAGTTCATCTTTACTGACTGTTGCCAAAAACTTTCCCAGGCATTACAGCATGCTCGGTACATTAACATGCCGTGCTCTGTTTTGTAAAAGATTGCTAAATTTTCAGGTGCTCATTTCATTTCAGAACGTACCAAGCGCTGAAGGTGCTGTCCTGGAGACTCGCGGTCAAGCACTTGGCTTCGTTCCCCACCACCCCTTTCACGCTAAGCTGTGAGAGTGAGCTGACATGCATATCATGCGTCATGTGTTCAGCCTTGAAGACAAATGCTTGATCCTGAGTTTCCAACGCTCAGTATGTCCTGCTATCTGCATGACAGAGGCGGAAGGGCAATTAAATGAGCAGCTGAAAAATTAAGCATTATTTTGACCGCTTCCAGACAGCCCACCGTACATATACTGTATGTAAACCTGTACGTTGTTTCCTTATCCTGGGTCTAGGGCGGGTGCGTGCGCTGCCGGAGACCTGCTCCCGCTGTGATTGGACACAGTGGGAGCCAATCAGCGGGTCTGATGGCTGCGGGGACCCGCCGATCATTCGCTGGAGAGGCAGAACGGCGATCTACCTATGTAAACAAGGCAGACCGCTGTTCTGTCACAGAGGAAGAGAGCGATCTTGTGATCCTGCTAATCAGGAACACAGATGTCTCTCTTCCTGCAGTCAGTCCATCCCCCACACAGAACGCACACCCTAGGAGCACACTTAAACCTTTGATCACCCTTGATGTTAACCCCTTCCCTGTCAGTGTTATTTATACAGTGGTGCTCATAAGTTTACATACCCTAGCAGAATTTATGATTTCTTGGCCATTTTTCAGAGAATATGAATGATAACGCAAACATTTTTCTTTCACTCATGGTTAGTGTTTGACTGAAGCCATTTATTTTCAATCAATTGTGTTTACTCTTTTTAAATCATAATGACAACTAAAACTACCCAAATGACTCTGATCAAAAGTTTACATGATTTTGGCCTGATAACATGCACACAAGTTGACACAAAGGGGTTTGAATGGCTATTAAAGGTAACCATCCTCACCTGTGATCTGTTTGCTTGTAATTAGTGTGTGTGCTTTGCTTGCTTTTTGAACAGTAGGAATGGTGTACCTTTCATCATAGGCCTTGTTGACTCCTCTCCAAATGTAGCATTTATGGTCGTGGCCAAAAAGCTCAATTTTGGTCTCATCACTCCAAATGATTTTGTGCCAGAAGGTTTGAGGATTGTCTCTGTGCTGTTTGGCGTATTGTAAGCGGGATACTTTGTGGCATTTGTGTAGTAATGGCTTTCTTCTGGCGACTGGACCATGCATCCCATCTTTCTTCAAGTGCCTCCTTATTGTGCATCTTGAAACAGCCACACCACATGTTTTCAGAGAGTCCCATATTTCACCTGAAGTTATTTGTAGGTTTTTCTTTGCATCTCGAACATTTTTCCTGGCAGTTGGGGCTGAAATTTTAGTTAGTCCACCTGACCATGGTTTGGTTACAACAGAACCCCTCATTTTCCACTTCTTGATTAGAGTTTGAACACTGCTGATTGGCATTCTCAATTCCTTGGATATCTTTTTGTATCCCTTTCCTGTTTTATACAGTTCAACTACCTTTTCCCGCAGATCCTTTGACAATTCTTTTGCTTTCGCCATGACTGGGAATCCAGAAATGTCAGTGCAGCACTGGATGAAAGATGCAAGGGTCTGTCAGGAGTCCAGAAACTCATTGACCTTTTATACACACACACTAATTACAAGCAAACAGATCACAGGTGAGGATGGTTACCTTTAATAGCCAAAGTCTCTCCCTCTTGCTTGCTTTTTGAACACAAATTTGTAGGACGCGGCACAGGTTTATAGTATTGGTGTATCCACGGTGCCACTCCATGTTAAGATACGTCTCCAGTTTTGTATTGACCATTCCTACTGTGAAACATGGAGGTGGATCGATGATGTTTTGGGGATGTGTGAGCTACAAACGCAGAGGAAATTTGGTCAAAATTTATGGCAAGATGAATGCAGTATGTTAAAAAAAAATACTGGAGGAACATTTGCATTCATCAGTCAGGAAGCTGCGCGTGGGACGTACTTGGACATTCCAACATGACAATGATCCAAAACACAAGGCCAAGTCGACCTGTCATTGGCTACAGCAGAATAAAGTGATGGTTCTGGAGTGGCCATCTCAGTCTCCTGACCTCAATATTATTGAGCCACTCTGGGGAGATCTCAAACGTGCAGTTGTTGCAAGACAGCAGAAGAATTTACAGGAACTGGAGGCTTTTTGTCAAGAGGCAGCTTTACCATCTGAGAAGATAAAGAGCCTCTTCCACAAATACCACAAAAGACTTCAAGCTGTCATTGATGTTAAAGGGGTTCAATACACGGTATTAGGAAATGGGGGAGGACAAATTTTGATCAGGGTCATTTGGGTAGTTTCTGTTGTCATTATGATTTAAAAAGTGTAAACACAGTTGATTGATAATAAATGGCTTCAGCCAAACACAAACCATGAGTGAAAGAAAAGTGCTTGCGTTATCATTCATATTCTCTGAAAAATGGCCAAGAAATCATAAATTCTGCCAGGATATGTAAACTTATGAGCATAACTGTACATTAACAGTGCATTTTTTAGCACTGATCACTGTATCGGTGTCACTGGTCCCGAAAAAGGGGAAATTAGTCCTGCTAAAAATCGCCGATCGCCGCCATTACTAGTAAACATAAAAATGGCATAAAAATATCCTATAGTTTGTAGACGCTATAACTTTTGCGTAAACCAATCAATATACACTAATTGGGATTTTTTTTAACAAAAATATGTAGCTGAATACACATTAAGCAGTAAAAAATATATTTTTTTTTTTCAATATTGTCGCTCTTTTTTTGTTTAATAGCGCAAAAAATAAAAACTGCAGAGGCGATGAAATACCAACAAAAGAAAGCTCTATTTGTGGGAAAAAAGGACAACAATTTGGTTTGGGTACAGCTTTGCACGACCGCGCAATTGTCAGTTAAAGTAACACAGTACTATATCGCAAAAAATGGCCTGGTCATTAAGAACCTTTCCAGGGCTGAAGTGGTTAAAGAATGTAGCACTGTGTGTTAATGTATAGAGGTCACTGTAATGCATGAGGATGTTTTTGCCATAAGTCAGTAAGGGCAGCTTCACACTGATCCACTGTGCTTTGGTTGCAGCCCGGTGTATCCCCATGGTTTTTGTGAAGGTTAGCTGCACTTTCTCATAGACTTCTATTATGTTCTGTCGCTTTGGTGCATTTTTGAAAGTGAACCAAAAGTTCTTAATGCAGGACAGGCAGTGTTCAAATCTAGTTTACAACTGATAATTAGATCTGCCAGTACAGTACATGCAGGGTAATTACGGCAAGCACTCCAGTCTCCTCCTAACATTAGATACAAAGGGAATGCTGAGTATGATTTATAAGCAAATAAAAAGTACTAAAGGTAAGCAGCAATTGTAAAATAATTTCTAAGTTATGCTATGTTAATAGAAAGAGTTAACAAATGTAATGTACAGTAACTGTTTTTTGGCCACAAAAGTGAAAATACACTTTCAGATAACAAAGTAATACATCCTTTTTGAAAATATAGGCACTTGGTGTTATTGTTTTGTAAAACCATATATTATTTTCTATGGAAAAAGAGATATCGTCTTGTTATGTGACACTGAAAATTGTAACAAACAAAACATATGAAAATGAAAAAAATATTAATGGCAAAAAAACAGAAGGGAAAGAAAAATCAGCAGAGAAATAGTAGTTAAGGGAATAGGGAGAAGAAGGAGTTAATTAGGGTTAACTAATGTTAAATATTTATTTATTTTATTTACTCAATGAGAGAAACTATCTGCAAGTGTTATTTTACAGAGGAGTGACTGATTTGACAGCTGGCAATTGGTGTAAATTGATGGTAAAAGCAGTGGAGGAAGCGGCAGTAGGGGGAGAGGAGCTGGACGTAAGAGATGCATCCAAAAAACTTTAAAAACTGAACTCATCGAAGCCCTTCTCCCAGCAGATCAGCTCACCCAACCCCCCCCCACACACACACACACACCAAGGGGTAAATCCTGCTTCACAACCTTTTAGCCTTCCAAACTTTATTGTAAGCACAGAGTAGGTGCTTTGTGATGGAGGATCAGCGTTTTCTGAGCTGCTGAGTGAATAATTTGACTTCAGTGTTTGTGCCAGGAACTATGGTGGTGGAGGGGAGCGTAATTGCCACGATTCTGCCTGCGATTCTGCCTGAGATTATATATAGTGGCAAATCACGGGACGCCTGTGTGTTCCTGGTGCGTTGCCTGACACACCTAACGCGGCCTGATTTTCCAGCAATTCGTCGGGGGCCAATCGTGGTAAAAATGCGTGAACAGTATCGTGGGACGCCTGACGCCCAAAAGAAATACAGGATCTTCTCTTGGGCGACGGGCGACCCGTGATTCTATTTGCGCGACTTTACTGCGATTGTTTCCCCCATATGCCTAGATGTGAACGGAGCCTAAGGCCCCTTTCACACGGAGCTGTCCGTTTTGACGGACTCCGCTTTGTCAGCAGGGATCGATCCGTTGATCCCCGCTGAGCCGGCGGATGACAGGTCCGTCTCTGCTCACTGTGCAGGGACGAACTTGTCAAAGCTCCGCTCTCCTCTATGGGGGATTGGATGAAAACAGACTGCCTTTCCATTTTCATCCGATCCGCCAGTCAGATGGAAAATAGGGTTTCCATCTGTCTGCATTTAGCGGATCGGATGTGGACATGTCACATGTGACATGTCCGCTGATATCCGTCGGTCCATAGAGCTGCATGGAGCGTCCGATCAGGTCCACCTGAAAAACTGACAGGCGGACCTGAACGGTCCGCATGGGTAAAAGGGGCCTAAAGCTAGATCAGAGATTTTCTTCAAGGCTACAATCAATTTATGGGGTGTCAGATGTTTGGGAAATGTGTGTGGCAGGTAGGAAACCCTTTTCAAACACTAATGCTAAAAGAAATTCTGGGCTGCTTTAAAGTAGTATTAAATCCAAAAGCAAACATTTATTATGGATCCAATATATAGTTTTAGTGTGCAAGCAGGACTATAGGCTAATTCAGTCCACATTGTGGCACCATCCCATATAGTCCTATCTGTACAAATGGGAAAAGGGAAAGTGAGAGGGTGGGCTATGCCCCAGAAAAGAATAGGGAGCAGTACACCCTCTTCACCTCCCAAAGTGATGAGGGACTTTAAATGTGCCAAAATGGGAAAGGAGACAAAAAAACTAAACTCCATAAAAAAACTATATTTACTGAAATTCTTTAAAAAGTAGCACCATCTATTAAAAATATATCATACCAGCATACTGATTAGTTCAAACAAATGACATAATGATACACCATTTTGCAGACAAGTGTTTCGAATTAACACGTTTCACAAGAAATAGCTTCTTCAGGAGTCAAGCTTGAAGATGGCCAGCTGAAATGAATAACACACACTCTGACTTAAAGAATGATATATACAAACAATCCAATTTAAATGAAAAATACAATATATATAATATGAAGCAACATACAGAAAATGAGAAAAAAAATTATAATAAACGTAAAATAAAATATATGTTTATCTGGAGGGTAACAAAAAACAGAAAGGGGAAGCAAAACCTCATGGGGGAACAGAAAACGAAAAATGGGACCATGGATGGGACATCCAGGAGAATCTAATGAAAACCTAATCTAAAAAAGCACATATGGAATAAATAATCAAAGGTAGCCAGGAACCACAGGTGTAATTCATTTTTTATAACCCCATGAAGTTTTACTTTCTCTTTCTGGTTTTTGTTTCCTTCCAGATAAACATATATTTTATTTAAAAATGTTTATTATAATTTTTTCTCATCTTATGTATGTTGCTTCATATTATATATATATTGTATTTTTCATTTATACTGGATTGTTTGTATATTAACCCCTGCTAAAATTTACTATATCTATAACTCATGATACATTAGTGTGATGGTCAGTGGGAAGAATGCTCCTTACACTTATGGTCATTGGGAAGAATTATCCCCTTACAGATAGCTAAACAGATCAGTGGTGTCAGCGGAAAGTTGTTTGAGAGGCAGAAATTGCTCATTGATAAAGAAACCCTTAGCAAGGCCTGGAGGAACCCTAGTTGAGAACCCTTGCATTAGATTTTCAATTTTAAATAATGGTCAGGACAAAATTCGTACTTTGCTACAGGTAGGGAAATGCCCTGGTCATTCACAAAGGAATATGCATCCTAATGATCCAGGTATAAAATTGGTGTCTTCTCCTGCAGGTGCAGAACGTGTTATCACACTGAAGCTGGAGATCCCTGGATCAATGCCACCTCTTATTCAGGAAATGCTGGAGAACTCAGAGGGACACGAGGCAGCAGCAAGCAGCCCCAGCGAGAGTCCACCAGAGCACAGTCACAGCATCTCAACCACTTCAGATGAGGAGCGGGTCAGCAAATGTGCACAGGTGCAATAGGACCCTCCCATCCACTTCAGACATTCCCAACATTATATGCACACAGGGATGACAAGCAAGGAGCAGACTTTCCCCCCACTGCTGAATTTGCAGACTCTGAACCCTAAAAAAAGAAAAGACCAAGTTGGTTCCGATTTATATATACCTATATACTTTTGCTGTTTACATTCTTAACTTCGCTGGACTCTTACAAGTAGACAAAATGAAAGAAAGAAAAACACTAAAGCAGCCATTTAACAGAACAAGAAATAAAGTTAAATCTATTTTCTCTTCTGATCATCAGATTGCATGATCTTCGAAGACTTTGTACATAATCTATTTACCATGCTCTTTGCTGGATGTTTGGTGCTTTCCTTCTGTCTTGCATACATGAAATGATCAAGACTAAAGGTAACAAAATGGATTGTTGAACATACCCACGTGAGGATCGCTGTCATTTAGGTCATAACATGCCCACCAATGTATTGCGTTTCTTCTCTACTTCACTCTACATGGAAGAGCGTTCACTACATTATCTGAAGACTGTTTTGTATCAGAGTAACTGCCTGTTCAGTTAGAAGACATTTCATTGTAGAGTTGTCAGTGTCACTTTATGAAGGTGGATCAAACAGATGTGATTGTCTTGACGGATATTTACAGGTGCATTACTGCAGTAATTGTAGCCTCAAAGGCACTTTCCAGTGTTACAATGTTTTTTTTGTCTGTTTCTTTTTTCATGTTTACTTGTTCACAAGCCATCGGAGAAATGTTTGTGTGTGATTCACTACTTATGAGTGGGTTTATCATAAAACGTTCCCCTTATGATTTACCAGGATACATCTCTTCTGTGCCTAAGAGCTCAGCTCTACTTAATAGAAGTCTGCAAAACTCAAGAACATGATTAGTGTGTATTTTGATGGCAGGACATGGTGTAACTTGCAGTACTTTCTCAGTACACAGCTATAAAGCTGCTACATTGTATGAACGTATGTGAGGAATTTCCATAAGGACTGAGCTGTACATTGTTTCCAGGTACAAGGGAGATGGAACATACATTACAGTGGCTGTCCCATTTAATATGGCTATAGTATATTGCTTCAGCCCCACACTTCAAAACACTAAAAGCCCAACTTTTTTTTTTTTTTTCGATGTTTGGATCACAGCAACAGTGATGCCACAGTAGACGTTAACACATTTGAGAAAAAAAAAAGTGTTCATAGGTCTCATTTAAAGCACTAGTAGAAATTTCGGGAGGGCAGGGGGGACAATATTTTAGCAAGTCTGTGATGTATTCTTCACTGGCTCAGTTTGTACATGAGATTGTTTAACAATGCTTTCTATGTTCATATACTGTTTACCTTTTTCCATGGAGTCTCCTGGCAAAGAATAAAATATATTTATTTTAAATCTTTCCAAGTATTCTTTGATGAGTGTGATTAAAAAATAGTGACTTTAATGGAGCTCATAGCGGAAAACAGTAGAAGGTGGGACATAGATCCTGCTCCCTATGATGCATGATGCTAAAGAACTAGGAGATATGTTGCATTCTGTACAAGTTGTGGACTAAAAACCTTACAGGCCACATCTACCTGCCTTGCAATGACATTTCAGGAAACAGATCTCTTAGGATCTCTTAGGTCTCTTGACCCTCTTAGGTCAAGAGATCTAAGAAGGTTCATATGGGAAATAAAATGAAACAATTTTACGGTAAGTGTAAGATCTCTTTTTTTCAGTTTCTAATGAGGGGACAGGGGTCATTCTCCGGATATTCCAATGACAGGTACATAGATGAAGAAACATTACTGAAAAACCATAGCTTACAATATTTTCCTGCTGAAGGTTGGATTGGCTTAGTGAAGTCTTGTCATGTCGATTTTTCAGCCTTAGTGTATATATTTATATAGTGTATATATTTATGCTTTCTCATAGTGCCATTGTGTACAGTCCAAGAAGTGCCCAGGCTACAGCTGAGTGGGATATGTAATAAGGGGTTCCTTTCTGTCCCATAGCAGAATATACTTTACAAACACCAGGTACAAGCAGAAAGGCACATACCGTTTCACTCAAAACAGAATAATGGCTACATTTTAGAATCCTCACATCATTTATGCTAGAGCTGCAAGATTCTGGCTAAAATGAGAATCACAATTTTTTTGCTTAGAATAAAGATCACTATTTTTGCGGGTAACATCATCTTTCACATTATACAAAAAAATTCAATAAAGTGTATTTTTTCCAAAAAAATTGCGTTCGAAAGACCACTGCGCAAATACAGTGTGACATTAAATATTTCAACAAAGGCTATTTTATGCTCTAGGGTCTCTGCTAAAAAAATGTATATAATATTTGGGGGTTCTAAGTAATTTTCGAGAAAAAAATACTGATTTTAACTTGTAAGCAACAAGTGTCAGAAAAAGATTTAGTCTTTAAGGGGTTAAACTGACCTCATTTACAGCCGGAAGTTCACCCCTTTGATCTAAAAGAACTAAATGTTACAATGTTTCTCTTTATCTCCTGATGTGATAAACTTGGCAGGCTGCCTGTTTTGACAGCTGTCAGCAGTGCGCATAGAATGGCTCTGACCTGAATTGGGAAAATGCTGTTTTAAGATCGTGAGGGGGCTTGAATCGTGATCTCGATTCTTTAACGATTAATCGTGCAGCTCTAATGTATGCACATGCAGATTTTGAGACACACTATGTCTGGATTGTGAAGTGTAGCCTCCTTGGCATAGTTTGGTTGTGAACCGAAGGAGGGAAGAACTTTTTCTATTTTATTTGGAAAGATAAGATAATCAGCCAGGAAGCATGGGATCTTATATAATCTGTTGCTTTTTTTTTACAGAACTGCAAATCTCAGCTGTCTTGTCAGTTTTTAGCTGAGGACACACTGGATTTTCTTTACATCCTCATGAAGAGAATGTTGCCTAGGCAAAAGCTGTGAAGGCAATAAATACTGCTTACACACTCAACAACTAAACTAATGCTGCTTGCTGCACGGAGAAAGCTAGAAAGAGTTGTAACTCCTCCTGTGCGTTTGACGTCAGTTTGCCTTGACTGGAGACCCAACAGAGTTCAGCATCAACTAAACTACAACACTGAATGAAAAGCACTAGATCTGTGTTATCTTCCCATGTGATTTTTCTATGTTTAATTTAATTCAACAGCTTTCCTAATAGAACTATACACTTTCTCCCCAGGGTAGCACACTGTAAAGCATGGGCGTTACCACATTGCATAGTATCGCACCAGTCATGGTGCAATGCATTTTGTGCCATTCATTTTTTCTACATTTTGGATTCCTTCTTCATTGGGTGCCTATTCAAAATGAATAGGCCTCGATAACAAAGCACTACGCTGCACATGATCAATCACATTGTATTGCAGCACAAGTTTTTTTACCACAACACAACTGTAAACAGTCCCTTAAAGTGGAACAACAATAAAATGTGTCTGTGATTCTGCGCAAAAACTGTCCACTGATAAAAAGTGAGCAATAAGTGAAAACAATGAAGTGCATCTGTACAAAGTAATGCTCTATATAAAAACAATCATCTAAAGTGACTTCAGTGCTGATAAATACAGTGAGGTGACTAATGCATAAATAGACAGTGACTGGGTAAAGTGCATATACGTTGATAGGAGATCTGGTGACTTTCGTGGTGATTTGTCCCCACTCGGGGCTCCCAGAACTCTCACCTTAATGGCACAATAAAAGTGCCTGTTAGAATCCCTTGGGTGTAGACCTCCTTCCCCTTGGATCAATGCTGGCGTTCTGGAGTGTTCCGCCAACATACTTCACCCTTAAAGTGGAACTTTAGTCAGAAAATTGAGTCCTGCTAGATCACTTCGGGCTGGCTCCTTTTGCAGGTAAAACTATGTAAAATATTAAAAATACATGTCTATACAGTTTAAAATCCAGCAAAAAAAAAAACTGTCTAACTCTGCACATGCTCAGTTGCGCTCCAATCCTAAACCTTGCAGCTTCACAGCCTGGTTCCCTACTGCGCAGCGTGAGTCGCGCTGTGTGTCCTCACTGGTCCCTGCTGTCTTCTGGGACCTGTGTGTCTCTCAGAAGACATCGGGGGGGACAGGGGAGGGGCCGGACATGGCGTAGATCACTGCGGAGCCTGCAGTGATCTATGCCCGGAAGTGGGAGCAAATACCTGGATTATACAGGTATCTGCTCTCCCCTGAAAGGTGCCAAATGTGAGGGGGGGAGGAATCCGATCAGCGGAAGTTCCATTTATGGGTGGAACTCCACTTTAATGTGAAATGTACGTTTTTTTGCTAAAGACCATTATTTTTTATCACTTTGTTGTTGGTAAAGTTCCGCTTTAAAGGAAAACTTTACTAAGGAAATATGGATGCAGCCAGAGCTGATCTCTCTTATAAATGATAATTTCTTGGCCTATATGGTAATCTAATTTTCTGATTTAATTCTCTGATAGGGATTTGCTTTCCTATAGGGAACATCTAGAGATGTTAAAGCAGTAGTAAAGTCACCTGTTTGATTAATACCTACAGGTAAGACTATAATAAGGGGTTGGGAGTACCATTTTCTAATTTTGCAACACATGCACATTACACAACTATTTTGTTTAATAATCACATAGTTGATATTGTTGATGTAATTGTAGCGCTGAACTAAATTTTTCATTTTGAAAAAAAAATATATATATATATATATATATATATATATATACACACAGTGACTTGAAAAAGTATTCACACCCCTTGAAATTTTCCACATTCTGTCATGTTACAACCAAAAACGTAAATGTATTTCATTGGGATTTTATGTGATAGACCAACACAAAGTGGCACATAGTTGTGAAGTGGAAGAAAAATGATAAATGGTTGTCAAAATTTTTTCAAATAAATATGTAAAAAGTGTGTCAGGCATTTGTATTCAGCCCCCCTGAGTCAATACTTTGTAGAACCACCTTTCGCCGCTATTAGAGAGTAAAGGGGGCTAATTACAAATGCACACCGCACTTTTAATATATTTATTTGTAAAAAAAAAAACATTTATCATTTTCCTTCCACTTCACAAAAATGTGCCACTTTGTGTTGGTCTATCACATAAAATCCCAATAAAACACTTTACGTTTTTGGTTGTAACATGAAATAATGTGGGAACTTTCCAGGGGTGTGAATACTTTTTCAAGGCACTGTATATCTTGACTGGACATTGTGTTAGCAGCTGCAGAGGAATTTTATTTTGTTGTGTATTGTAGAGGATTTAAGCGCAGATTTGTCTTTGTTTAGTGTTTTTCACGTAATTGGTTTGCTGAGCCTGCTTGTAAAAGGTGTCTCATACACATGCCTTTTATGGTGAATACCTGTTTGGTAAACCCCTTGATAATTTATCAAGAAGTTTACGGGGGGATAAAGTACTTCTACTCCACAAAAACAGCCTAAGCTTACTACTTCTATGGCTACTACCTCTTCTGAGTGAAAGGGGTTCTTTCCCTTCTCTCAGATGTCCTCCTCAAAATCAAAGACAGGTTCATCCTTCCATCCCCCAAATCCTCCAAGTTCCATCCCCCAAACCTTCCAAGTCTACCCACAAACACTCTTCACCGTGAAGGGGCACCTCCACTCTTTGGAGTGGGGGGTCTCTGTTGGCCTTTGCGCCAGTTTGGATCAGAGATGTCCCAGGCCTCTGAGTCCAATCTGCCATTTGCAGGGGCTACAAAATATAATTTCTATCCTTGCTCTCTTCTTAATTTCTACCCTCGAATTTGCCAGCGTCGCCTCTAAAACAGGCAGACTTGTGTACTGCTTTGAACTCATTCGGGCACGAGAAGTGTTAATCTCCAGTTCCTGCAAAAGAAAAGTTCAAAGGGTTTTACTCAAATCTATTCACAGTCCCAAAACTGCACAGATGTATAAACCCCATTTTTGGACATTGGTGGACATCCAAGATGCTTATCTTCACATCTTCATCATTCCCAGACACCACTTTCTACACTTTCTATGCTTTGTTGTTTGTTGCCCTGCCATTCAGGCTCTTTTCCACACAAAGAATCTTCACAAAGTTGCTTGCTCTGCTACTGTCCCTGCTAAGATTTTAGGGCATCTATATCATGGGATAGCCACTGTATGTGATCTGCTGCTGAAAGACTTCTCAGCAATGGTCTTGTGTATCAACGATCAAAGAATGATCTGGCACCTTCAAAATTTTGTAAAAGTAAAATGTACATTTTACTTTTACATGATTCTTTGGTTGTTGTCACCTTGTATGTAGCTGCTCCGCACCATATATTTTTCTAAATTTAGCGCAGTGTATATTTTTATCATCTTTGCACCTTCAAAATTTTGGATGGGTTATCAACTTCAATAAATCTGCTTCTAGCCTTTTCATCGCCCAGAGCACAAATGTCAAACACAAGACCAGAGGGCCTTATTGTAAGGCCCTTGCATCCAGTTTTGCAGCCAGAATGTGGCAGAACTCCATTCTGCCTCCTCAAGCTGTTGCCCTCCGCTCCCGTTTCCTACTGTCACTTGTAAACACAGAAGCCTTTTGTGCTTGCAAGGGACAGCTTTGTTCTCAGAGGCTCCCAGATCTAACAGATCCCTGCATGCATGCACGGCGGGGACAAATCTCCAGAAAGAGAGAGGACGATATTCCTGCAAGGTGAGGCAGAGTCGCCTACAAAGGGAGCCACCCCTGGAACTGCACTCTGTACATAGCGCACCCCTAAATCTGTACATAGTGTACTCCTGAACTCTGATCTATGTAAATAGGGCACCTCTGAACTCTGCACTCTGTATGTAATACACTCCTGAACCCTGCAGTCTGTACATAACGTACTCCTGAACTCTGCACTCTGGACATAGCGCATTCCTGAACTCTTCACTCTGTACGTAGCACATTCCTGAAGTCTGCACTCTGTACATAGTGCATTTTTGAACTCTGCACATAACACACTCCTGAACCCTGCACTCTTTTCGTAGCGCACCCCAGATATAACCGGTCTTTTGAGGGAAACCATACTGCTGATGCAACACGCAATTAAATTGAGTTTGACATCAGAGTATCTGGGACTGAGTAAAGACAGCCCAGGAAAAAAAAATGTTGTTCCCCAGGAAAAGATTGTCTTTCTAAGGTCCAACTGTCAGACCCTCAGGTCAGTCAGGCATCCCTTGACTTGCATCTGCATAGGGGTTCTGGGCCTCATGGTGACCCACTTTCCTCAGTTCCACTCCAAGACCTTTGCAGATAAACATTCTCATGAAATGGGACAAACAGATCCCTTCTCTGGATCGCCCCCTACTTCTATCCAGCAAGGCAAAACTTTACTGGTATAGTGCATTTCCAACTCGTCTCTAGAATCCGGTAAAATGCTCTTCTCCTATCCCTGGGAGGTGATATTGACGGACTCCAGCCTGTCAGGCTGGTGGGATCTACAATTCCCTAACTGTCCAGGGCACCAATATTCTGGAACTGAGAGCCATAAAGCTGATTCTCCTACGCTGGACCCCTCTTCCACATGGTCAGCCAATAAGAATACAGTCAGAAAACGCCATGGCTGTGGCCTATATAAACCCCCAAGGGGAAGCCAGGAGTCAGGCAGCTTTAAAAGAGGCAAGCTTGACTTACTCTTGGACAGAGAACCATGTGTCAACACTCTCAGCCATCTACATACCTGGAGTGGAAAATTGGCAGACAGACTTCCTGAATTACCATCGCATGGACTCTGTGAATAGTCCCTTCACCCCGAGATCTTCCGAAGCTCTGTTAGAAGTGGGGAACACCAGATGTGGATATCATGACCTCCAGATTCAATAAGAAACTGGACAGGTTTGTTACCAGATCCAGAGATCCCCTGGCCACTCCCTAGACCCTGCTCAGTCTGATGTATGCATTCACTCCAGTGAAGCGTCTCCTTTGACTGCAACTTTGAAATAGAGGGAGAATGGATTCCGATCATTCTTATTGCCTCAAATTGGTTCAGGAGAACTTGGTAAACAGACATACTCAGATTCCTGGCCAAGAAGACTGTCGCAAGGCCCTCCACTTGACCCTGCTTCTCAGTCACTGGCTTTAATGGCATGGCAGTTGAAACCTAGGTCCTAAAGGATAGATGCAATATTGGTTCTGTCATTCCCACCTTGCTCAAAGCAAGAAAATGTACTTCCTGTATAATGTACCATTGTACTTGGAAGGCCTATTTTGTCTGACGCAAAAGCAGTCACCTCAACACTCAGGAATATTCTATTCCTCGCACACAGGCCTTCCTCCAACACGTTCTAGATGAGCATCTGGCTCTTAGTTCTCTTAAGGGACAGGTTTCTGAACTCTACATTCTGTTTCAAAGGCCTTTGGCTTCACACACTCTTTTTAAGACCTTTTTACAAAGTGTGGCATGGTTTAATCTTACACTTCAACCTCCAATGTATCCCTGGGATCTAAATCTGGTACTTTCAGTCCTTCAAATACCTCTGTTTGAACTGATCCATGATATTCCATTAGAAGATCTCACCAGTAAAGAGAGGAAGGAAAATATTGGGACTTTAAATGAGGTAACAGGGGACCGTTCAAATCCCCTTCTCCATCCCAGTTCAGTGATAAAATTATGGAGAAAAAAAGCAAGGGGCGGGACTTTGTATGAGGCACACGGACGCAATGAAACAATAATATAATAAAAAGGGCTTTAATAGATTCAATTAGTCATATAATAACATGAAAATTGATAATGCTTATTGCTATATATCAATTATTTAATATTTCACTAGAACCTAATATTGCACAATACTATATATTCTAACAAGGAATCATTTACAATAACATAGAACATAAAATGCATATGATACACGTAGTACTAGGTATCTATACAAAGTGACATGCTAATGTATCATTTGATGGGGGTGAAAAAAAAACAAACAGAAAAAAGGAAATAGATCTAGATGGAACGTCCATACATCATAATGGTAGTATATACATGTCGGTAGTTGTAAGCTCTACTCGTTTCGGGCCCTTTTAGCACCTCATCAGGAGCAAAACCGAAATAGAGCCTAAGAATGGGGAGAACAGCCATGTAAGAATAATTTAAAGGGGACAAGTGGGCAAATGTGAAATATGAAGGACCCACACATATACACATTATGTCCACAGACTTACGTATACATCTGCGCAGTGGTGGTGTAGCCATCTGAGTCACAGACCAGCCAATGATGCCACATCCTGGAGCTGAGGGGGCGCTACGAGGCAGACACAACCCACACAGACCGACCCCGGGTTGGTCAAACTAAGTGAAGTGACAAACGTGTAAACCAAAAATCGCTCCAAATTGAAGACCTCTGAAAAAATGTGAAAAAAATGTGAATAAAAATTAAAAAAAGGGGGGGGGGTGTATGTGAGTGAGCAAAAAGTGTATGTGTAAGTGTGATGCAAGAGTAGAAAAGTATGAAAGAAGAAAGAAAGTGTTGAAAGGATGCAGGAACCATAGTCAGGTGTAGAGGAAGTGACGGGATGAAAAAGGATAAAGAATGAGTGAATGAAGAGAATAAGTGAAATCACCTGGCTCGGAGTGAGTAAAAACAGAGAAGTGGGGAGCAGTGGTTCCACAGTGTTGGATAATGTGAACAAATATATCAAGGAAACCAAACAGCGGGAGATGTTGATGTAGGGAGCGCCGCCACGGCCATCCCCCAACGTCACGTCCCAGCACACCGTGGGGGGGCAAGGAAGGCATCATCGAGCTCGCGGCCAGACCACCCAAGCCGTTCAGCAAGGAGCGCCGTATCTACCACCAACCATCGATGTGCTGGAGATGGTAATCCAACCCACCGGCAAGAGGTGCGCCATATGACGCCACACGTGCCGGTAAGAAATGCGTGCTGCCGACGCGCAGTGGTGGAGCCGCCGCCCACCCTGCGTCAGAGCCTGGCGGAGGGGAGGTCCCCAGTGCGCGTCGCAGCTCCGGAGCGTAACAGGAGAGGCACAGTCACGCAGCAAACATCAGCTGAGGCCACCAGTGTGCACATGGAGAATGTCAAATTAAGAGTTTAAAACATGGGGATACACATACCAGCCAATGGTGTGTGCATAGACACAATCGATGCAAAGGAAAAATTGGGAAAACATGAATGTATAGGAAAATGGTTGAGATGCAGCCATGTAAAATTGTAAGGATATACAAATACTGTTCATAATGCGACCGTGTGCCTCCATCCCTATTGATCTCACCAGTAAAGTGCAAGAAAACTATGACCCCCTGACAAAAAAATATTTTGATGTACCAACATCCCGATTTAGAAATACACACAAATACAGTACTGAATATGACTTTTTTTAGGTACAACATCAATTATATATTACGAGCAAATACAAAATTCATAACTTTAAATCTTTGTATAATACAATCACTATATTCTCATGAAAAAAAAAACATATTTTGCAGATAATTGTATTCACTTTATTCAATGATTTGACCATCCAAGAGATTTACACTCTTTTTCATTTATAATTTTACATAATCATTATTATACATATTGTTGTTTTTCTCCACTTGTTTCAGCAGTGCTTACTTCATCAGGAGACTAACACTGGATCTATAATATACAACAATAAGGTTGCAATCCATTTAATCCAATTAATATTCAGCAATTATAAAAACAATATTATGCTATTGTGTAGACATCTAACCAATCACGATAGGAGGGATGGTCAGAAAACCCACAAAGGGCATCTTACAAAGGGGGTGAATAGAATTATCAGTAAAATATGTTTTTTATCATTGTGATTGTATGGTACAAAGATTAAAAGTTACAAATTCTATATTTTGTTGTATTATATAATAATTGATGTGGCACCTAAAAAGTCCTACTCAGTACTACAATTGTATGGACTCACCAGTAAAGTGGCCTTTTTGGTAGCCATTATCTCAGTCAGGCATGTCTCTGAGTTAGCGGCACTTTTTTGTAAAGAACCTTTAATTTTCTGACATAGAAATAAAGTAGCTCTGAGACCCAGACCCTTCTTCCTTCCCAAGGTGGTCTCTTCCTTTAACCTCAATAAGGATATCAACCTACCTTTCCTGTGTCCTGCCTCGAAGCATGCCAAGGAGGTTTACCTAGGTGCAATATCTTTCTTCCAAAGACTGGTTCCCTTTTTCTTCTCCCTGAATATCCCCCAAGAAGAGTCATCCTGCTTTTTCTTCCAGCATAGCTAGGTGGGTCAGGCAGCTCATTTTCTAAGGCTCATGCCCCCTTCCACATCAAAGCCCACTCTCACAGATTTGTGTGCTTTTCCTAGGCCTTTCAGCAAAAAGCATCAGTTTCACAGGTCTACAAAACTGCCACCTGGTCTTCTGTTCATACCGTCCCAAAGTTTTACTGGATGGATCTTCAGACTCTGCTAATGTGAGCCTCTTCAAGGTGCTTCAAGCTGTCATCTCAGAGTTTTCGGTCCGTTGAACCTTGTTTTCTTGTGGGCCTGTTTGCTGTTATTGCTATATTATTGCTTACCCCTCAGTTTTTTGCTTGTGGATGTCCAGTGGTCTGTGACTACACATCCTGTCTCCTGTACTGTACAATTAAAATAATAGGAATTTTGACCTATCTGTGCATTGCATATCTTGGAGTGCAATACATGGACAGTTCCCTTCTCTCTGTCTTCTTTCTCCGTATTGCTTTTCTAGAAAACTGGAATCCTACAAAGTGGATGGGATTATATGAGGGTGCGCAGGGAGGCGTTTCCAGCAAAGCTTTTGCCAGTAACTAATCACTGAAAAGTAGCAGCATATGACCTATGGTCTATGACCACACATTCTGTGTACTGTACTCCAAGATATGACGTTTACAGATAAGATGAAATTACTGTTTTTTACAATGTACTGGGAGCTAAAACTTTGTGGATACCAACTAAAGTTACTGATAGGCTAATGGAACTTGGAACTTAAAACACATATCAGAACCTAAAAGGCTCAATTTTTTGTAATCAATGCTTTCAGAAAGGTGTTGAAAAGATATAGAAAAAAATAGCAAATAAAGAAAAAATAATATAGCATATACAATTGCGACACAAGTAATATTGTAATTGAATGTTATTAAAAATCGCCTTTCCTTTTCAATCTGCAGCTCTGTAATTTTCTGTAAAATGCAATAGGCTACTTGGAGGTGTTCTGTACACAGAATGTGTACAGAATGCCCCTAGAAACATCATTTCCTGCGTGTGTTATTGGCTCACTGATTTTCCCAGAAGTCTGCACTAAGAGACAAGTCAGATTTCAGGCATCCCCCCGCAACAAAAATATCATTTTTGGTGAGATACTCCCAATAAGAAATCACATCTAAAGGTATGCAGGCCCAGCAGCTTTCCTCATTAGTGCCCTGCAGGCGCTGCAGCAGATTGATAATTATTAATCCACTCCTATTAGATTCACTTTCCCACATTGACACAGACAAACACACAGGGATTTCTTCAGAATAACAAAAGGTAACAAAACTTCAACAAAGTATGTTAAAATCCTTGCAAAGTACATAGATCACCCAGGGGGAATGCTTTTTTCTCAACAAGTGGAGTTACTCTTTACGGTTATACTCGTCCAACAAGAAGTAGCAAATGCCTGTTGAACAAGACCTAAATGAATGAAATAGTTTTCATATACTTGTCATACATTTCTTTCCTGGCTCTCCCTCATGTCAGCCTCCTGGTAGATTGCTCCCAGCAAACCTACAGCGCAACTCCTTACTAGGTGATAAATTCCCCCCTTTCCCAACACTTCCCCCCAAGCTGTGTTCTATATAATAACCTTGTGATGAGACATCAGGGAGGGAAACTATGTTTAAATAAGAGAAAGCTAGGAAAGGAAAATTGCAGTATGACAGCTGTTACGACAGCTGACATTAAGTAACGCACAGAGAGCATTTTGGACACAGGACAACGGGGAACAGGGAACAAGGAAGAAAACAGGAAGAAGAATGAGGTCACAAGAGCTGATAAGCTCTAATTGGCCACTTCACAGTTCCCTGTCCTGGAGGCGACTTCAAGTCGTGTTGTAAGTCGCCCCAAGTCGCCCCCAAGTCGTGCTGTGATTCATACTCAAGTCGTGTCCAAGTTGCCTCCCAAAGTCGCGCTGGAAGTCGTGTTGCCCCTGTGTGAATGGAGCTTTAGGCTACATGCAAGAGGCTCCTCTGTCCTCCACTAATTACCTGTATTAATGGCACCTGTTTGAACTTGTTATCAGTATAAAAGACACCTGTCCACAACCTCAAACAGGTGAAGACCAAAGAGCTGTTGAAGGACACCAGAAACAAAATTGTAGACGCTTTCGGCGGCTCATGCGGGACTGCGAGAGCCGATGGGGAAAAGCAGAGAGCCGCCAAAAGGCTCAGAATCAGCGGGGGATCGCCGTATAACACGCACACACGATTTTCTCCTGATTTTAAAGGGAAAAAAAGTGCGTGTTATACGCAGATAAATACGGTACTTATTTTCCACCATAATTTGCAAATAAATTCTTTCAAAAATCAGACAATGTGATTGTCTGGATTTGTTTCCACATTTTGTCTCTCATAGTTGAGGTATACCTATGATGATAATTACAGGCCTCTTTCATCATTTTAAGTGGGAGAACTTGCACAATTGGTGGCTGACTAAATAGTTTTTTGCCCCACTGTACACTTTTGCAATGGGCATATTAACACTAATTTAAAAAAAAGGTTATTGACTGCTTTCAGACTGATCCACGGGTGCAGTGCAGTGTACCTGCGGCTTTCCTGCAGGTTAGCTGCACTGAGCCATAGACCTCTATTATATACTGTGGGTATGGTGTGGTTTCTAGCTTTTAGAAAGCACACCACACCCACAAGATGTAATAGAAGCCTATAGCCCAGTGCAGCTAACCTGCTGGAAAGCTACAGGTGCACTGCGCTGCACCCGTGGTGCTGGTAAACTGCAACACATCAGTGTGAAAGCAGCCTTATACGGGGCTCAGGACAGTTAGGGCTCATTTACATTTGTGGTTTGGGGGAGCGATTAAAGCCTATAGTTCATTGTGGCCCGTGGCCGGTTACCAAATCACTTAAGTGGCGCTCGCTCTTCAAAAGGTTGAGCATCTCTGCCTTAGGTAATGTGATAAATATTCTGTAGATGCAGCTTTCGCCACAAGGTTCTTTCAACAGTCAATAAAATAAAGCAATCCTGATAGAAATAAGATTTTTGTACTTACTGTAAAAATGTATTTCTTGGAATTCATTGAGGGACAAATCAATTTAAATACAGTTAGGGTACTTTCTACCTACAGGAGGTTTGGACACTGGCAAACAGAAAAATTGCCCATCAGCTCCCATATAACCCCTCCATTACTGTGCTGTTCTGGAAGATTTCTTGAAATTGAGTTACCAGGAAACTAACTTTGCTTTTCCAAGTCATCTTCCAGGGCCACATATAAGAGTATAAGCAAGAAATACTTACTGGGGCTGGGGCAGTCACCTGCCGAACCTTTCTACCGAAGGCTTGGCCCTGGCTTGATCCTGTAGTGGCTTACAAATATCTGAAAAGATGACCATGCCCTAAAAATATGTTCAAGAGAAGCTCCTGCATTTTCAATCCAAGATAAGGCTCAAGCTCTGGTAGAGTGAGTGTTGATGCCCTGTGGGCATGAGGTACTTTTTGTAGCTTTGTAACCTTTCCTGGGTCCTGAAAAGAGAATAAACATGCCGGTAGTACTATGTATACAAAATAAAGAAAATGGCGCTTACTTACTTGCTCAAAGAAAACAAATAGTGAATTGAATAGCAAACCACATATAGCAATAGCAATTAAAACAAGCTGCAAAGCTGAATATGGATAATTTAAAAAATGCACGCATAAAGTCAGATTTTGTGATGATAATCCCAACACCAAACAAGTTGTACCTATATAGGTGACTTCTAGTTCTTCCACCACGAGTGCTCAAGGGAACATGGCAACTCACCAGAGGTGTTTGACCCCTTTTTACAGGATGGTCAAAATATGCATTTGGAAAACAAATTTGGTTCCACTGCTGACACCACTCCTCTCCAAGTGTCTCTCAGGAAATAGTTAGGATGTATAAAAATGACTCCACAGGAGACATGATTACAAGTCTCACAGTGTAGTATATTTATTTAAGCATATAAAAGCAGTAAGGTAATTAATGCACTCACATGTAAGTGTGCCTTCCCCGGCACTAGGTGTTTACAGCAAGTGCAGATATGGCTGTTCCTCCAGCAATGGCGTCCACGTCTCGCTCTAGGTGTTTAAGCCTAATGGGTATCATACAGGACCCGGAAGTGAAAAGAGCCCCTGCTTCGACGTATGTTTCGCTGTGCTTAGCGTCTTCAGGAAGTGACGTCATGCTGCTTCCAGCTTGCATTTACATGAATGGAATGGTTTCTATTGGTTAGGCTCCTCCAATATGGAGGTGGGGACAGATGTACATCTAAGACTCTGCCTCTGCGAATGCCGATCTGCGCATGCTGTTCGCACACTCAATAATTAACAAGCATTAAAAAAAAACTATAAAATGTATAAACATATGTTGCTAGACAAAGCATGTTTAACCGGTTCCGGACCAGCCACCGCAGTTGTAGTGTGGCAGGTTGGCTCTCCTGCATGAGGCGTCGTAGTTGTACGTCGGGCGCGGCCGCCTAGGGGGCGCGCGCGCGCACCTGCGGCGATCGGATTCGCTTCAGAACCAATCAGTCTACAGGCCCAGGCCAATGATTTCTGGCCTGGACCTGGTGATCGGTTCTGGCGAAGTAGGAGACTGTCCCATGCCTGTAAGTGTATACACAGGCAGGGGAAGTGATGTCATCTGCCTCTCTGGAATTCTTTTCCGTTCCAGAGAGAGGAGAGAGGACATCCAAACGTGAGTTGCACCAACACTACACTGACACAGTACACATAGGCACACATTTCACTTCCCAATCACCCCCCGATCACCCCTCCCCCCCAGTTAACCCCTTCACTCCCTGTCACCAAGTGCAGTTTTCAGATTTTTCTTTTCTTTGATCACTGTACTATTGTCATTTGTGACACTAATCAGCGTTAGGGTACTTAGTATTAGGCCCAGATAGGTCTAGGGACCCCCCTAATAAAGGTTTAACCCCTTGATCACTTCCCTGTCAGTGTGTAGTTAGCCAGTTAGATAGTTACTCCCACCGTCAGGTTTGTATAGCGTCAGGGTACTCGCCGCTAATATCCACGCACGCACCATACACCTCCCTTGAAGTAGTTTAGTGTCTGAACGGATCAATATATTTGATCTGATCAGAACTATATTGGCGTCCCCAGTAGTTTAGGGTTCCAAAAAACGCAGCATTAGCAGGATCAGCCCAGATACCTGCTAGGACCTGCGTTTAGCCCCTCTGCCCAGCCCAGACCAGCCCACCCAAGTGCAGTATCAATCGATCACTGTCACTTTCAAAACACAAAACTCATAACTGCAGCGTTCGCAGAGTCAGGCCTGATCCCTGTGAATGCTAACAGTTTTTTTGGTAGCGTTTGAAGCAGTCGTTGACAATCAGGTGCTCTTTTTTCCTGTGAGTTTCACTAGTTGTACCAGTAAAGTTAGAGGCCACAATGTCCAATCGAAGGTACACTAGTGAAGAGGCCTACACGTTTCTGAGCCTGACAGATAAGAGTGAAGAGGAAGTCACCCATCTGTCAGATTCAGGTTTAGAATACGAACTGGTAGACAGCAGCGGCACCCTGACAGATAGCTCTGATGATGGAGTAGTGGCCCCTGTCAAGGTCAGCGTACCCGACCCCATTCTTCTGCTGTTGTTGAGGTGCAGGAACCACAGGGCTCTCGTATGGAGCAGAGAGCCAGTACTAGTGCCGCTCATCCTTCTGGTGAACTGGCAAGCACCAGCGGCCTAGTACATCCTGGTCGTACATCCAGCACTGCAGTAACACTTGGTGAAGTGGCGAGTCCCATAAGTACAGTTCAAGCTGGTGCGGTGGCTAGCACAAGTAGTGTACCGCAGCCACCAAGGAGACAAACACAGGCCCGTCAAGCCCATGGTGCCCTTCCCGCTGCATTTGCCAATCCGAATTGGGGCCCACCACTTCTGCAGTGCCTGTTCTTCCCCCATTCACTGACCAACCCAGAATTCAGGTGGAAACAGTTGATTTTAAGTCACTTGATTTTTATTCGCTGTTTTTCACGGAAGATCTCTATAGATCTATTGTGAACCAAAGCAATTCGTATGGTGGTCAATTCATCGCCACTAATCCCCAGTTGGCCCTTGCCAGAGATTGGAAACCTATTACGGTTTCCGAATTTAAGACCTTCCTGGGCCTCTCCCTCCTTATGGGCATAACTAAAAATAGTGAGTTGCGGTCATATTGGTCCACTGACCCAATTCATCATATGCCCGTGTTCTCTGCTTGTATGACCAGGACACGATACAAGCAGATCTTGCGATTTATGCACTTCAACGACAATGAACTCTGTCGTCCTTGGGGTGACCCTGGATTTGATCGGCTCTACAAAATTCGGCCCCTCATAAACCACTTTAACCAACAGTTTGCAGCCTTGTTTACTCCTGATCAAGTTGTCTGCGTTTGATGAGTCCCTGATTACATTGTCTGGCCACTTGTCTATCAAACAGTATCTTCCCAGCAAGCATGCCAGATATGGGGTCAAGATTTAAAAGCTCTGTGACAGGGCAACAGTATATACATATAGTTTTATGGGAAGAGGGAAGAGATAGTCACGTGGAGCTGGAGAACTGCCCAGACTACATAGGGAGTGCTGGTAAGTTTGTGTGGGACATGGTGTCACCCTTATTCGGAAAGGTGTACCACTTGTACGTGGACAATTATTACACAAGCGTGCCACTTTTTAGTCACCTTTTTGATTGTGGAATTGGCGCATGTGGCGCCGTGCGATCTAATCGCTGGGGCTTACCCCAACGGCTTGTAGAGCCTAACTTAGAGGAGGGGAGAGAGACTGCTTGAGATGTAATAATTTGCTCGCAGTGAAGTGGAGGGATAATTGGAATGTTTTTGTTCAGTCCTCCCTTCACGCAGATACGACAGTTGAAATTCCAACGGCGACTGGTGTTGTGGAGAAACCCCTCTGTGTCCATGAATACAACCTTAACATGGGAGGGGTGGACCTCAACGACCAGATGTTGTCACCGTACTTAATTGCCCGTAAGGCCAGATGCTGGTACAAAAAAGTGTCTGTATATTTATGCCAATTGTCTATGCTGAACGCTTATGTGCCATACAAAGCGCCCCAGGACGGTGCTGTGGCCCAACTTCCCAACGCAAATGCAGTAAGCCAGCTGCATGAGAGGCATTTTCTGTATGTCCTCCCTGGTACCCCTGCCCAAAGAACACCTCAAAGAAGATGTGTCTGCAGAAAACGCGGATTTAGGCGTGACATCCACTTTTATTGTCCCTCCTGTCCTGACCAACCTGGTCTTTGCATCGGTGACTGTCAAACCCTACCACACACTAGTGGAGTATTAGCATAGGGTACAGAACTACACAGTCCTAGGGCACTTACACAGGGTCCCAAAAGATAAGATGGCCATCACATTTTGAGAGACCCTAATCTGGAATGTTTACAGTTTATATAAAAGTGCAAAAAAAACACAAAAAAATAAAAAAGCCAAAAAGAATTGTCATTTTATTTTTTTTCTCTCTCTATTGTTCTCTCTCTTATGTTCGCTCTCTATTGTCCGCTCTATTGTTCGCTCTCTATTGTTCTATATCTATTGTTTTCTCTCTATTGCTACTGTATTTTAGAACTGCAATGTTTTATTTTTACTGTGTTTTATTGTATTTGCTTTGCAGGTATGGTATGTCTTACTGTTATACTGTAATGTTACTTTGTTTTATTGTTAACCATCATTTGCTTAGCAGGTACGCCATTCAGCTGCAGCACGGGTTTATTTATTCTGACAGCAACAGCATTTGTTCCCACGGTATGTAAAGCCTTGACTCCATCGCTGAAGGAGGTGATTTCACCACCACAGTTAAAAAAAGAGCATATATGCCAAAGCATGGGGGCAGGGAAGGAGGGGCAATTTGCTCCTAACATTAGAAGCAGATTGCCCCCATGCTTTAGCATATATTTTTTAGGCACAGATTGTGATAAAAAAATAAGTTGTTTTATTGAGTTGATGTTTTATTGTTACCATTGTTTGCTTTTCAGTTACGCTATTCAGCTATAGCACTGATTTTTTTATCTTGACAGCAACAGCGTTTACTTTCACGATACGTAAATCAGTGACTCGAGCGCTGTAGGAGGTGATTTCACCACCACAGTTAAAAAAATAAATGTGGGTAAGTGAAGGGCAGTATTCTAATGGTGGGCATACTCACTAATCAATCCCTTTTTTTCATTCAGCCCACAGTCTGCATGAAAAAAAGAACATTAAAAATATATGCCCAACAAGGACCAGCAACGTACTGGTATGTTTCTGGACTTTGAGTGGTTATACAAGAATGATGCCTGCAGGTTTAGGTATCATTTTGGTATCATTCTTTTCAGCCAGCGGTCGGCTTTCATGTAAAAGCAATCCTAGTGGCTAATTAGCCTCTAGACTGCTTTTACAAGCAGTGGCAGGGAAAGTCCCCCCCCACCATCTTCCATGGTTTTCTCTGGCTCTCCTGTCTCCCCAGGGAACCCGAGAATGCAGCCGGTAGTTCCGCCAGCTGACCATAGACCTGATCAGAGACCAGAACGGCTCCAATCATCTCTATGGCCTAAGAAACCGGAAGCTTTGAGCATTTCATGACTTGGGTTTTGCTGGATATAAACAGCGCCAGTGAGAAATTGGGAAAGCATTTTATCTCACCATTCTTTGTGTGGTCAGATGCTTTGAAGGCAGAGGAGAGATCTGGGGTCTAATAGAGCCCATTTTTTTCAAAAAAGAGTACCTGTCACTACCTATTGCTATCATTGGGGATATTTACATTCCCTGAGATGACAATAAAAATGATAAAAAAAAAATGAAAGGAACAGTTTAAAAATAAAATAAAAAAGCAAAACGAATGATAATTTAAAAAAAAGCACCTCTGTCACCCTGTGCTCACGCTCAAAGGCGAGCGCAAGTGTCGGTCTTGTGTCAGATATAAACAGCAATTTCACCATGCATGTGAGGTATCACTGCATACGTCAGATCGAGGGCAGTAATTTTAGCAGCAGACCTCTTCTGTAAATCTAAAGTGGTAACCTGAAAAGGCTTTTAAAAATGTATGTAGTTTGTCGCCATTGCACGTTTGTGCGCAATTTTAAAGCATGTCGTGTTTGGTATCCATGTACTCAGCATAAGATTATCTTTTTATTTCATCAAACATTTGGGCAAAATAGTGTGTTTTGGTGCATTAAATTTTTAATTGCGTATGAAAAATCTCTCCGCAAATACTGTGTGAAAAAAAAAATTGCAACACCCACCATTTTGATCTGTAGGGCCTTTGCTTTAAAAAAATATATAATGTTTGAGGGTTAAAAGTAATTTTCTAGCAAAAAAAAATATTTTTTCATGTAAATAAAAAGTGTCAAAAAGGGCTTTGTCTTCAAGTGATTAGAAGAGTGGGTGATGTGTGACATAAGCTTCTAATGTTGTGCATAAAATGCCAGGACAGTTCAAATCCCCTCCCCCAAATGACCCCTTTTTGGAAAGTAGACACACCAAGCTATTTGCTGATAGGCATGTTGAGTCCATGGAATATTTTATATTTTGCCACAAGTTTCGGGAAAATGACAAACTTTTTTTTTTTTTTTTTTTTGCACAAAGTTGTCACTAAGCAATATAGTGCTCAAACATGCCATGGGCATATGTGAAAATACACCTCAAAATACATTATGCTGCCTCTCCTGAGTACGGGGATACCACATGTGTGAGACTTTTTGGGAGCCTAGCCATGTACAGGACCCCGAAAGCCAATCAACACCTTCAGGCTTTCTAAGGGCGTAAAATGGTGATTTCACTTCCTCACTACCTATCACAGTTTCTGAGACCATGAAATGTCAAGATAGCACAAAATCCCCCTAAATGACCCCATTTTGGAAAGTGGACACTTCAAGCTATTTGCTGAGAGGCATGTTGAGTCCATGGAAAATTTTATATTTTGCCACAAGTTTTTGTCCTGTAGCCTAGGCGCGTACAGGACACCAATCACCTGCTTCAGGCTTTTTAAGAGTGTAAAATGGTGATTTTACTTCTCACTTCCTATCACAGTTATGGAGGCCCTGAAATGTCAAGATAGCACAAACCCCCCCCCAAATTAACCCATTTTGGAAAGTAAACACCCCAGAGATCTGCAATTCGCAAAAGACCCTTATTTGACCACCATTCAAACACAGAGGGGGTGAGACCCTGGGTGAACTCTCCATTTCGCAAAAGGGGGGCTAGTGGATTGTGGGGTGACTTAATTTTTTGGGTTCTTATAAGTCTATGCCAAATACCTAAAGATAAAGAGAGGGCCACATAGAAGAATTTTTGCAGGTCAGGGAGTCCAAGACCTCCCTTATGTTTAGGTGTGAAGAGTGTGCGCCTGTTCACCCTGGGCCTGTTGTCACCCCAAACATACTGTAAAAGGTTTTTTTGAAGTAACAACAGATCTGCTCTGTTAAGTGCCACTAGTAAAGTGTGAAACAAGTACAGGATTCTTGGAAGAATGTTCCTTTTTATAGAGTGCAATCTACCGAACCACGATGGAGGGTGGACTTGCCATCTGGACAGGTCGGTTATTAAACGTCTATACGGCACTGGGTAGTTCTGTGAATATTGGGTGCGCAAGGAAGAGGTTAAATTTATTCCTAAATATGGTAGGGCTATCAGTTCCCAGTGGAATTGATGGGACTGTTCAAGGGATTTCTGTGTGGAGGCCTGCAGGGAGATATTCAATGTCTTTGATTTGTCATGGTTAATCCTAAGCCCTGAGATAGCTGAAAATGGTTGCAATATTGCATGTAGGTTGGGGAGGGAGGTGATAGAAGCCGACAGCACCATCAAGATGTCGTCTGCAAAAAGTATGCATTTGTGTTCCCTATCACTGCATTCTATACCTTTAATATCCGGACAGGCGCGAATCCCAATTGCTAACGGTTCCATTGCTAGAAGGAAAAGCAGTGGGGATAGGGGGCATCCTTGTCTAGTCCCCCTACAAATATTTAAGGACTGGGAAGAGTATCCCTTAAGCATTAAAGATGCTGTTGGCGATGCATATAATATTCAAAGGAGATCCACAAAGCGCTCGCTAAATCGGTAACGACGTCAAACAGATAGTCCCAGGACAGGGAGTCGAACGCCTTGTGGATGTTCAACGAAAGCAGCATCCCCCATCTGGGACCTAAGGTGAGATATTTTTGCAATATGGGCCAATGTTTTATAATAATTTTTTTCTACCTCTCTATATTGGAGATTAAATCCTGAAATTAACGCTTAAACTGTTCCCCGTTGGTTCCCTAGTTTTTGGTCTCAAAAGAGTATTGTGATTTATTTTCCTGTTTTCTTTCCTCGTTTTTTCCAGTTGTTGTTTATTTAATCCCTTTTCTACAAATCTACCAAGGAGCATGTTTGTCTGAGCCATAAAATCTTCCTCAGCACAATTTCTTTTGATTCTAAGAAATTGGCCCTTTGAGATTGCCCTTACCCAATCTACATGATGGCAGCGCCGGGTAGAAATATATCTGTTACGGTCAGTATCCTTGAAATGAGACTGGGTCCCCAATAAAGAATGATACCATGTGCTGGTGAATTTAATGTGATAATTATTTTGATTTATGTATCTCAAAAATGTTTTTAGTTCTTCTTGTGAACTCTCCCAGACGATAAAAATATCATGTATATAGCATTGGTACATTTTTAATTGGGGCCACTGATTGGTAAAAATGTATTCCTCCACCCATTTGTTCAGGAAAATATTAGCAATGTTTGGTGCATACCTGGCCCCCATGGCCACCCTTTTTATTTGATTATAAAAATCTCCTGCATGCCAAAAATAATTATTGGTCATTGCCATGTCCAGAGTTTCAACAAGAAATTTTATTTGGGGGCATTGAGGTCTGAATATTTTTGTAATGCCCATAAGGTTGCACTAAAATTGGTGCCGGTAGTACTCCATAGCTTGTTTTTTTTTAGGTAAGTGAGCAGGCATCTTCTAACGTCTATGCTCTGAAAAAAACTTTTTTTTTTCATTAGTTGGGCCTGCACAAAAAGAAGGAATAATAACTTCTGAAAAGAAAAGGGAAAGTTTGGTTGGCGGGACTTTGAATGAGGCCAAACACTATATAAAGTAAAAAATATCATAAATTCAATATATATTACTGATCCCAATCCACAGAAGTGTTGGCTCACCGTCACCCACATTTTCACATTGACCTTGGTGAATCCACAGTGCTCTCTGCTTGTCCACATGTCTTTACCTCTGCTCCCATGCCAGACCTTTCCAACGGCTCTGATCCTCTGTTCACATCTATGCAGCTCACATGAGTATTTATAGGGATGTCTATCCTGTCCCTTACACTCATTACTTATTCCTATTATTCAGTTACAATAATATACTATATGGTTATGTTTCTTTATAGATCACCATTGCATTCGCCCCTGAAGAGGTGGTATACCCCAACGAAACGTGTCGGGATTACATAGATGCATGCTGTCCATACAGATGATTTTATGTTTCTTATATTGTTTTACTCTAGATTTTCCAACACCATTCAGCCCTTCCAGTGGCCCATGTTGTGCAGGACTTGTTTTTACTTTATGATATGCCAAGTACCATGGTGTCAATATTTATATGCAGGGTTTTTTTTTTCTTTTTTCAAATATAATCTTTGTTCAAATTCCAGAGAGGTTAAGGATCAGAACAGCATCAAAAATATGGAAACATTTGAGGTCGCAGCCTCTAACATAGCATAATATCATTATTTCCAACACTTCAATTATTTTAACACATCCGTGCATATTAAAGAAACCTTACATTGTAGTGTTATACATTTGAATAGAGCCAACCCCATCTATTTTCCGTTTTCATATTAAGAAGAGTAACGGATAGAGATTCCAAGAAGAAAGGAGAGGAAAGGATGGAGAACAAGGTAGAAGGAAATCAAGAAAGAGAGGGCTAGCAAGAAGGAGGGGGGGGGGTGGAGAAAGAAGGGGCTGGATATAGAGTGAGGAAAGGAAGGTAGCCAGGGCAAGGGGGGAATAAGGACAGAAAGGGAGGAGAGACGCATGGAGACAGCGAACGCACGCCACCCAAACTGCGGGTTTCAAGACATACAGTTATACTACAGTAACCACCCTCTCCAACCATCAATCCCTCATCAAGGGGACGATTCTAGACAGGTGTACTACTTCCTAGGAGCGTCTTACCCTCGTCCGAGAAAATAAACATATTCCACCTGGTCCATGTCTTGGTAAACCGTTCGTTTTGGTGTCGGTTCGTAAGGACAAGATCTTCCATATGTTTGATGTCCTCCACCTTTCTAACCCACATGTTAACTGTCGGAGCTTGTGTGGACTTCCACAATAAAGGAATGCACGCTTTGGCGGCATCCAATAAGTGGCGAGTCAGTGATTTTTTGTATACTTTACTGGATGAGTGGGAGGCATGGAGTAGGAAAAAGGCTGGATCAGCCAAAATGGGTCGTTCAGTGAACTTCTGTAACGTGTGTTAAATGGTCTTCCAGAACTGCTCTAAAATGGGGCAAGACCAAAAGATGTATCGTTCCTTTATCACTCTGACATCCCCAGCAGCGGTCTGAGAAAGACGGAAATATCTTATTCAATTTCTCAGGAGTATTGTACCATCTAGTGACCAGTTTATAGTTAGTCTCCTGCATTTTTGTGCATAACGAGGATCTATGTGTGAAATGGATGATATTTTGTTTTTGGCGTGTTGTGAAGGTATATTGCAAGTCCTGTTCCCACCCCTCTAGGCAGTGAAGTCAGAGGTCATCAGGGGGTATAATCAGCAATTGATATGTAGCAGACAAGGCATGGGGCATAGCGCCCTCTTCAGAACAGTAGGTTTCATAAGTGGTCAGGGTTTGGTCAAAAGGGGGGCAATGATTTAAGGAAGTGGTTGAGTTGAAAGGCTCTCCAATAATCCAGATGGAACTGGCCATCTGGTTTCATGAGTTCGGATGTGGTAAGCCATTTGCCATTTAGAAGAAAATGAGAGGCTTGGAAATAACTCAAGTCTCTCAGAGAGCGAAAGATGGGATCCGTGTATCCTGGAGTAAACTCAGGTGTCCCCAGTTTCGGACAGAGCGGGAAGTCTAGTGACGTAAGGCGATAACGCGTAAAAAGAGATGAGCAAGTGCGCGTGGTTATGCCTATCAGGGGATGATTCTTTACGTCTCTGGGCAATACGTTATGGCACCAGGGTGCTCTGTTCAATGGTGTGTCACACTGAGTCTGTTCCAGCTGAGTCCACAGCCCAGTGGATTGATGACGATTCCAGTCAAGGAATCTGGTCAAGTGAGTTGCGTAATGGTATTTACGGAGGTCTGGGACTGCCAGGCCTCCATACAGTTTAGACAGTGTCAACTGTCGTTTGTTAAGTCTGGGTCTTTTATGAGCCCATGTGAAATCGAAAAAAAGAGCACTGGTTTGGTCAAAATAGGAAGAAGGGATTTGGATTGGTGGGGCTTGTAGAAGGTATAGGAATTTGGGAAGAATACACATCTTGAGGATATTGCATCTACCAAACCATGAATGTAACCCTGTGTGCCATTTGGCAAGCAGAGCACGGACATTGGTTAGTAGCGGTGGGAAGTTTAATGCAAAGACCCGCGATATTATGGGGGAAATATGAGTACCCAAATATTTCAAGGCTGTGCTGGTCCATTGAAATTTAAAATTGTCTCTAAGGGTGGTGAGGAGACGTGGAGGCATACCTACGCTCATTGCTTCGGACTTGTTGAAATTAATTTTCATATTAGAAATACACCCATATGTTCTAAATTCTTGTAGAAGATTTGGAAGGGAAACCACCGGGTTGGTAAGGGAAAACAGCATGTCATCCGCATAAGCGGGAATCTTCTGCTGTGAGTCTCCCATTTCAACTCCAGTTATGTCCGGATTGGAGCGCACGGTACACAGGAAGGGTTCCAATGACAGGGTAAAAAGGAGCAGGGATAGAGGACATCCCTGACGTGTTCCGTTCCTGATCATAAATGAGTCCGACAGGACACCGTTAGCACGGGCACAAGCTGCAGGGTTGGTGTAAATTGAGTTTATCCAATTTAGCATAGTACTGCCCAGTCCTATGTAACGCAAAACGAAGGTCATATATTGCCAGTTCACCCTGTCAAAGGCCTTCTCTGCGTCCGTGCTTAGGAAAATACAAGGAGTCTTACGCTGATTGACTATGTGTAGGGGGTTAAGGACTTTAATTGTGTTGTCCCTTGCCTCTCTGGTTGGGACAAATCCTACCTGGTCTAAATGAACCAGGGACGGGAGGTAGGTTTGGATCCTAGTGGCCAGTATTTTGGTAAAAATTTTTAGGTCTGCATTGGAGAGCGAGATTGGCCTATAGTTCCCGCAAGCAGTAGAATCCTTCCCTTCTTTGGGGATCACCGCAATATGCGCTGAGAGAGTGTCTCGTGGGATGGTCGCACCGGAACCCAGTGAGTTGAAGAATTTGTGCATGAATTCCCCAAGGGACGGTAGTAATAGTTTGTAATATTGTGCAGTGAACCCATCAGGGCCCGGGGCCTTCCCTGTTTTAGTGGCCCCTATTGCCGACTGTATCTCTTTAATGGATATGGGTTCTTCTAACAACTCACTGGATTCAGCGGACAGTTTGGGCAAGCCTGACTTGAGCAGATAGTCCTCAATTTGGTTTTGTGGGGAAGATGGTTTCTGTATGTTGTAGAGGGGTGCATAAAAATCTTTAAATTCTCGTGCAATGTTACGAGGGAGTGTGACCCTCTCACCAGAAGGTGCCATAATGTGTGGGATGTAGTTCGCGAGTACCTGTTCTCTTAATGAGTTGGCCAAAAGCCTTCCACATTTGTTCCCTGATTCAAATGATACGCGCCTGCAAACCCGTATCGCAGCTTTAGCACAAAACTGCATTAGATCAGTAATTTTGCTACAGAGGAGCAAAATTTCTGCCTCTACTGAGGGAGTTTGAGCATGTTTGTGTCTAGCTTCGGCTTTATGTAAATCGCCAAGAAGCGATGTCAACTGTGTCGAGCGCTGTTTCTTAATGCGTGCCCCGTGCTTGATTAGTACTCTGCGGATCACCGCTTTGTGGGCTTCCCAGACAATTCCGGGGTCACTATCAGGGGTGTTGTTGGTCTTAAAGTACCAGTCAAATTCCCTGGTCACGTCCTTAAGGACCTCTTTGTCCTGTAAGAGACTTTCGTTCAATCTAGAGTTGAGATTGTCAGTCAGGGCATATGACAATAAAACAGGGTCATGATCAGACCATGTTATAGACCCGATCGAGGAGTCGCGAACGGCGTGCAATTGAGCATGAGGGAGTAAAAAGTAGTCAATCCTTGAGTACTGCTTATGAGGAATGGAGTAGAAGGTGTAATCCCATTCAGTCGGGTGAAGGAGTCTCCAAGCGTCAATCAAGTGCGCTTTGTGTAGGGAGCGTGTTATGCGTTTTCTAGTGTAATTGAGGAATGTTCCGAATAGGTATCCTCGGTGGGGATTAGCGGGACATTAAAATCACCCCCTGGAATCAACTGGCCTCTAGTGAATTCCACCAAAGTATCTAATGTTTTGGTAATAAAGTGATCCTGTTGACTGTTAGGGGCATAGATATTCGCCAGTGTCACCTCGACCCCCCCAAAGTCTCCCCTAAGGAACAAAAATCGTCACTCAGGATCAGCTTTCATCTCTGCGCATTTCCAAGGAACCAAACGGGACATAAGAATGAACACTCCACGGGATTTGGCAGTCCCATGTGTGGAGTGATACACTGTTGGGAAGAGTTTGTTTTTCAGTATAGGGAGACTGCCTTCCCTAAAGTGAGTTTTCTGTATGAACGCTAGGTCAGTCTTATGGCGGCGCAGGTCGTGTATCAGTATGCGTCTTTTTTCGGGAACATTTAGGCCCTTTGCGTTCAGGGAAAACACATTCACTGCCTCCATGGTCTTGGTTGTAAATAGGGGATTGGGGTCAAGGGTAAAGGTAGGGGGAAGGGAATGAGTTTTAGGTGAAAGAAGGAAGGGATGAAAGGGGGATAGCAGAGGGTAGTAAAGTGAGAAATAAAAGGAAGTAGTGCCAATATTGCACTATAAGGATGCTAGATGAATAGTCTAAATAGGTAGCACAGTAGTGCTAAGACGCTCACCAGAACAAACTGGTAATCGAGCGCAGGCCTAAGTGGGGTTGTGTAAAGGAATAGCCAGTAGTGAGCTCAATGACCCCCCCCCCCTCCACCCTGCATCATAATAGTATATGATAAAACTGAGATGTTAACGGTCGTAACACATGGGCAAGGAGAAAAAATGTAAAGAAGATGTGTAAGAACTTCCTGTTAAGCAGGGATACACCTTAATGCAACACACAGGTAATATTCAGTGTCCGAGCCTGATCAAGGTAACATTTGTAAACATATAAACCCCATTAAACTTTAAAACAAAGAATAGAAACTTAGGACTGCATTCCAAGTATCCAGTGTGTAATTCTCAAACACACCCATCAGGAGGGGAGAAGACACCTGGCAGCATAGAATCAATGGTCCCATCCAGCTGCCAGTTCGTCTGCTGTCCTGGATATAACCCTGCATTTCGGTTGTACATGAAACATCAATCTCCTAAGTCCCCCGTTTCCTCACCCCTTCATGAATCACCAGGACCGCATTACAGGAGTACATGCTGTGCCCCGGCCTGTTCCCATGAAGTGGCTCGTCCCTTCCATTACCCATGAGCTAAGGCTCCTCCCCCCACTCCATACCACCCGGGAAGAAGTAGTCTAAAGGCTTGTCTGCAGAAGTATTATCTCCCCTTAAGCTATTTGTGCATGCATAGTAAAAGGCATGTGATCAGAGGAGGCCACAGCCAGCTCTCCACCCCCACCACAGCATACTTAACATGAACATGGTGAGACAACACCGGAACATAGTTCCTGTTGGGGACTTCAGTGCAGTTACATGCTGGCAGCTTGGTGCGGACTTGACATAGGAAGGCAAAGGGGCGATCACCTGCTCAGCCTGTGAATGTGCTATATGAGACCCCAAACATGAGAAAGGCCCTCGGTAACCCCCCAGCATGAGCCGGTTATGTCCCCCAAAATTCAGGCACAGTTCCTCACTGCTGAGCGCACTCCCAGCAGGGGTCCCATGTCAGAGGTCCAGCAATACATCAAGTTCCGTCTGCTCCTACCGGTCACCTGTGGCAGATAATGTTTTTTTTTTTCACAATAGAGTGGCAGATAATGTTTAGCATAGGGAACGGTGGACTTGGACAACAGGGCAAGACAGCTTCAGCCGCCAGGGGAGTAAGGGTGGTAAAGGCGCCATCCGCATACTGATAGAGGGAAGCAGTCTATAAATCAGCAGTTTTAGGGGTAAAAGGAACCTATTGTGATCAGGCTTCCATACGGACTTGTATTAAGCAGGTAAGTCATGACTCACGTGTACCCTCGGTGGAGGGCGCCTGGGGTCTCCTCCTGGAGCGCTGCTGGCAGGGAGGTTGGTTCCACTGGATGAAGGATCCCGGGCGGCCCGGGGGACGAGGGACAAGAGCCAGCCAATTTGGGACTGAAATCGGTTCCACCCCTAGGAAGGCGAAGAAGGCCGGTAGCTCCGTTGGGGCACGCAAAGTAAAAGAGGCAGCGGCATTCCGAAAAGTTACTGCCAAGGGGTACCCCCAGCGATATGTGCAGCCCTGTCTCCTTGCCAGATCCAGAGTTGGTCTCAGCAGTGCCCTGCGTTGCAGTGTGGCTCTGGACAGGTCCGGGAGAATCTTGATAGCAGCGCCATCGAATGCCACATCTCCGTGGTCCCAGGCCTTGCGGAGGATGAGCTCTTTCTGGGTGTAACAGTGGACCCTACAGAGCACATCCCGGGGTCTGTCTGGATCCAACGATCTAGGACCAAGTGTTCTATGAACCCAGTCCAATTCCAGGGACGGCGGTGAAGTGCCCAAGGCCCTCTGGAAGATAGCCACCACCGTCGCCTCTAAATCCTCAGCTCCGGTAGCCTCAGGAAGGCCTTGCAGCCTCAAGGTGTTGCGGCGACTGTGGTCCTCCAAAACTTCCAAATGGAGCTGCAAATCCATGGCCGTGGCTGCCTGGGTCTCATGGGTGCGCTCCAGTACAGAAATCCGCTGTGTGAGGGCAGAAATCGAACCCTCTCCGGCATCCACTCGGTCCGAGATCGTCTGTATCTCTGCCCTGATCTCCTGGACGTCTCGAATATGAGCCTCTTCCACTCGTAGTATGAGAGCCTCAATGTCCAACTTGGACGGAAGAGCCTCAATGTCTGCCTTAGTAGGAAGGGCTTGTAATATGGCGCGGAGATCATCGGGCATGCCGCTCAGCTGCTGAGATGAGCCTGCCATGTCTGTATGGAAGATAGCAGGAGATTCCGAGTAACAGTCCGAGGCAGCAGACGGAGCTGGAGAGGCAGGTAAGGACAGTGTGTCAGTTTCAGCCATACAATGTACACGTGGCACTGTAACAATGGCGCCCGGTGAACCCCTCTGTGAGTCCCGGAAATATCTCTGAATACTGCTCTCTGAGGTTAATGTCGGAGTGCCGCTGACTGATGATCTTGTCCTATACTTCTTGGAGGTTGGCATACCTCACTTTCGTGTGAATAAGCCATCAATTATGTGGGTAAGACAGGGGGAGGCCAGGAGCTCTCAGGAAACACTTCTTCACTCGGCCATTGCTAAGCCACGCCCCCTATATATATGCAGGTTTTTAGCATGCCCTGCATGTATGCGATTCTGTGTTTGCCTTTTTTTTGTGTCCTGTGTTTTTTTAGTATGCTATACATGATTTCACAAGGTATAATAAAATGTTCTTTGCCAAGACTTCTCTTTGGTACTCATCTCTCATTCAAAGTCCCCCCAAAACTCCCCCTTTCTGTTTGAACCCATAAAAGCAACATAGTGTTTTTATATTCCACATGTTTACTTTATATAGTATTAAATATGGTAGTATTACCATATTAAAATGGTATTTTTAGGAAACCTCTAAGAACTGGAGAAAGGTCTCATGTGGAAACCTCATACTCCACAGGTCACCTCATAGTTGTACATCTAAAAAACAGGAAATGGATGCAACTTACACTTTTGTCCTGCTACAAACAAGATTTTGTCAGCTCCACCCTGAAGAAATTCCAGCACCTTGGGAATAGGAGTTCTTCTAGGCACTTTGTTTTGTTTGAGCCATAGGTAATACCTTTTTCATATATGGCTAAAGTCACTTTTTTCCTACTTGCTAGTAGCTATGATACCACTCAGTCTGAAACCCCCTTGCATCTTAGTATGCCCCCTTCAGAAGCCCTGCTGAGAGAGGAAGAGTCTTTATTTGGGGATGTACTGCAAAATGATGTTAAAAGAAATTCATTTGTATGGTAGAATCCATGGAGGTGAGACGCTTGCCCGAAAAGGCATGCAGACCAAGTTCTATGCAGCCAGAATGGCAGGATTAGTATCACCTTGGCTTTCTCCTTGATGATCTTCTGTAATAATAGGCCCATTGGGTAGCATTAGCATCTAGACCCAGGCTTCCATCGTTTTCCTGTAGTGAGTAAAAGTTCTCTGCTGTGCCCATGGTTCCAGCCCCCCCCCCACCACCTCACCTCTGGTGACCCCTCCGGTTTGCTGTGGACTGCACTAGGAAAACTACAAACGAATGGACTGTCATGGTCCTCCGCTCCTGCTGTGGACGTATGTCACTGCCGCATCATTTCTGGTGCATAATCCTACCTGGAACTGCAGCACTTCATTTGGGCTACGTCACTTCCAGGAGTGTGCTTACTTCAGATATATATAAAATATCTAAGTCTATATATAAAATCTATATTTTATATAGTATAGCTTCAATGATTTTCCAGATTTACATGTTTTAGGAGTAAAACATCCGTTTTCTTGTGTGAACATTTCTCAAACAAATGCCACTGGAACATTGTTTGCACATACTGTCCTCTAATACAGTAGGGAAATAGATACTATTGTTGTATATTGGTCCAATGTAAAGTATTTAGTGGGCAATGTACACATTTTAGCTGCTCCCATTACTTTAGAGGAGTGCTGGTCAAACACTGCACCCAAGCTACGTCAGTAAAGGTCAACAATAGTTTGACCTTTAGACATATTTGACCTATGGCATGAATAATACTACAGTGCCATCTAGAGTTTGAAATTAAGAAAATGCTTTTCCCATAGAAACTGATGTAGAAAAGAAGATGTAAAGGGATATGCCAATGTGGCAATGGCTACCCAAACTTTGTAAATAAAAGGCCAGAGGTATAAGCTGAAAGGGGGTGCTGTGTAAACTGTTCAGGAAAAGCAAGGCTGAAGAGGTTTCTGATGTCCAGACGGGGGCATGCAAGCTGCCTGCTTGGGCCAGAGACAGTCAGTAGATACCCCTTTACTAAGGAATTTGCAAAGTATGCTTCTCCCTTGAAGAGGACTTGGGGTGATAAAGTTTCAGATGATTTTATAAATTTTAGCCATGAGGGTTTTGATTTACATAAAACAGAACAGCTGACAGTGTCATAAAGGATAAGTTCAACTTTTTGGGCAGAATTTCACTTTCCATAATAAATATAAGCGTTTTCCAATGCTATTCCTGACCCACCCCTCCCAATGTGCTTTTCTCTCACTTACCTCATTCCTTGTCAAAAGAAGTTTATTGAGTATACAATATTATAAAGATACATAAAGTAAGTTTACAAGGATCTATAAATTAAGCTCACTGTTTTACAGTAGGGTTTATATAGGTAAATATCATGAAATTTCAAATATTAAACATTGGGTTCACGTAAACCTAAATTAAAGATATATATCATTTCCTTAGTTACTTTTGTAGGTATTTAAATGATTTATACCTACTATACATATTGTTTACAGGTAGAGTGTATATAGGTCAAATAAATTCTGATAATGAGCTTAATCGTAAGGTGGAGAAAAGGAAAGAGAAAGAAGAAAAAGGGTAGAAAGGCAGAGGTATGGTCCACAAGGTTGTCCCGCTCGTCAGTTTATTATTCTTTTTAGTTCTCTTTGAAGCCTTAGAATGGGTGTCTCTGTAAGTCATTTAATATGTTACCATGGCAACAGGACAGAGTCATTGAAATTTGACAGGAACTGTTGTTTTATCCAAGGATGCCAAAGTTTTTCAAATTTTGGAATTTGATTTTGATCGATGGCTACCATCTTAGCATGGGACATTGTATTATTCATTCTGTGAATTGTTTCTGCTAGTACCAATGTAGGAGATTTCCATGCCTTGGCCACTGTTTGTTTTGCAGCCGTTATTAGTTGGATCATAAGTTTGAATTGAGAGAGTGTTAACCATTCCGGTTTTAGATTAAGTAAAGTTATATATGGATCTGGTTGTATTATTTTTTTAAATATTTTAGATGCAATCACGAAGACTTCCTTCCAGAAGGTTTGGATTACTGGGCACGTCCACCATATGTGTAAATGTGTGCCTATTTTTGGGCATCCTCGAAAACAAAGAGCTGAGGTATTAGGTGAATATTTTGCCACTCTAGCGGGTACAAGGTACCAGCGAGTTAGGACTTTATAATTTGTCTCCAGTGCTAAGATGTTGGGTGAAGATGACTTAGATGTGAGCCATATGTTAGACCAGTCCGTGTCTTCTAAAGTTCATCCCAGGTCCTTCTCCCACCTCTGAAGGTAAGAGGGTCTATTAAGATTTACTACTCCATATAATTGATTATAAAGTCATGAAATTGTACCTTTAGCAAATGGATCTTTTGTACAGATTGATTCAAAAATGGATAATTGGGATAATGGTGTATCCCCCTTTAGGAATGGTGTATAGAAATTTTTGATTTGGAGATATCTAAATATCTCAGAGTTTGGTAGATAATATTTTTCTCTAAGCGATGGGAATGAAAGGAATGATTTAGATGCTATGAAGTCATTTAGTGTCTGAATGCCTGATGTTGTCCAAGCTTTAAAAGAATTTGGGTAGATCCATGCCGGATAAAAGGCCAGATTTCTGATAAAAGAAAGGAGAGGATTGTGTGGAGATTGTAACTGAAATTTGGTTTTTAGTTTATCCCAGAGAGATAAGAAGTGTTTAGTTATGGGATTATGAATTTTAAAGCGGTCTTTAGGATCAAGCCATAACAAGTTTGATATTAATAGAGGGTCATTTTCTGAAGCCTCTATAAATACCCATAATGGGATTTCCTGTTTTGCATGGTATTTGGACAGACTGGCCAAATGTGCTGCTCTGTAGTAGTTAGTAAAATTAGGGTATCCCAGGCCTCCTTTATTTTTGGGAAGATGTAGTGTGTGTATTGGTATACGTGGTTTAGAAGAGCGCCATATAAACGAAGTTGCTCTTTTTTGTACTATTCTCAAAAAATAGGAAGGAATTGGAATAGGGAGGACTCTGAATAGATAAAGCACTTTGGGTAGAATAGTCATTTTGATTGCATTAATCTTATCTATCCAGGATAAAGGAAGTTGCGACCATTGTTTTATTAGATTTGTGATCTGTCTTAATACAGGAGGATAATTGGTTGAGAATAAGTCAGAATGAGATGCTGTTAAATGAATTCCAAGATATGGGATTGATTTTTCTGCCCATGTGAATGGGAGTGCAGCCCTAGCCGGGATCAATTCCATGTTTGTGAGCGAAATATTAAGCACTTGGCATTTCTTAGGATTAATCATAAGGCCGGATAGGGCTGCAAATCCATCAAGAGCTGGTATTAAGTTAGGACCAGAGACCTGTGGTGATGATAGAAAAAGTAATATATCGTCTGCAAATATACATAATTTGTGTGTAATACCTCCTACTTCAATGCCAGTTATAGTTTGGTTTGTTCTGATGTATTGGGCCATGGGTTCGAGTATAAGGGCAAATAATAAGGGAGATAATGGGCAACCCTGTCGGGTACCTCTTTCGATATTAAAGGCATCAGATTTGTATCCAGCATATTTTATATAGGCTTTGGGTATATTATATAATGCTTTGATCCATGTTAAAAAGTGGGGTCCAAAACCCCATTTTTTTAATGAATATTGCATATATTGCCAGGATACTGTGTCAAATGCCCTCCTAATATCGAGAGATAGAAAACATAAAGGGATTTTCCGTTTTTTAGCAATATGTGCCAATAACACTGCCCTGCGTATATTATCGCCTGCCTGTCTATTTGGCATGAAGCCTACTTGATCTCTATGTATTAATTTTCCTATAATGCTATTGAGGCGTTTTGCTATTATTTTTGCTAATAATTTAATATCAAGGTTTAACAGAGAGATAGGCCGATAATTCACACAGGAAGTATCATCAGAAAGGGGTTTTGGGATCATACAAACAATTGCCATTAGTGTTTCTTGCCGAAAAGAATGTCCTTTTAGAAGTTTGTTAAAAGTTTCAGTGAGAATGGGAGAGAGTATTTCTGAGAATGTTTTATAGTATAAAGCCGAGTAGCCGTCTGGGCCTGGTTTTTTATTAAGTTTTAGGTCTTTTATGGCGTTAGCAACTTCATCTATAGTTATAGGCTCATACAAACAGCTTTTTTGGTTCTGAGACAACTCAGGTAAGGTTATTTTTGAGAAGAAGGATTCAGCCTCTGTAGGATTAAATTCATTGTTTGTCTTGTATAAAGTTGCGAGATGTGAGTGAAATTTATGGACTATTTTAACTGGATTACAAGTATAAACATTTTTTGATCATTTCAAACGTATTGGTTTGAAAGATTTGTTAGTTGAATTTAATGTCCGAGCCAAATATGTACCTGGTTTGTTTGTATTCATGTAGAAATTGTGTTTGGAGCGTTTGAGGGATTTATCAACTGACTCAGTGAGAAATAGATCGTATTCCAATCTAGATTTTTCCAGATGAGACTTTGTACTCTGAGATGGATTATCTTGGAATAATATGTAGGCTGCATTAAAATTGAGTTCTAGTTTTTTTGCTAGATTTTTGCGTTCCCGTTTAAATAGTGCCATTTATCTTTGTATTGTACCACGCAAGACAGGCTTATGAGCTTCCCACAGTGTTATTGGGGAAATGTCTGTTGTATTATTAATTGATATGTATTTCTTTAAAGCTTGTTCAATGGCCATCTGATGTAGTGGGTGTTTGAGCATTATGTCCAGTAAGTACCACGTTGGGTCATGCGCTTTTGGTATGGCTGAGGCTATAGTAGTGTATACTGCATTATGGTCAGACCACGGAATCGGAATTATATCTGATGCAATAATTTCTGGTATCATTCCTATTGTTAGAAAAATATGATCTATTCTGGTGAAGGTTTGATGAGGGTGCGAGAAATAAGTGAATTTCTTTTTCATTGGGTTACTTTCTCTCCACGAATCTACCAGATTGTATTTGGAAAGAAGTTGAGAAAAAGGTAATCTAGAGGTTATTTTGGATGGTGTAAAAGGTGATTTATCTAGAAATGGGAGGAGGACCTGGTTCGAATCACTGTTCCTATTTTGTGTGTATTAATCACTTGTAATATATGTGAGAGGAATGGTGTAGGTTGTTTGTTAGGAGCGTAGTAGGAAATCACCGTGATTGCTGTATCTATTATATAACCCATGAGTATCAGGTATCTACCTTCTGGGTCTTTAATTTCTGATGATAAGGTGAATGGTGTGGATCGGTGAAATGCAATTAGAGTTCCCCTTTGTTTGGTACAGGCAGAAGCCGTGTACATTTGTTGATAAAAAGGAGAAATATATTTTGGAGTAGAATCTTTGGTGAAGTGTGTTTCTTGGAGGCATACTATGTGAGCCTTCTTGTTATGGAAAGTACGGAAGCCTTTGGTCCTTTTTTGAGGGACATTTATTCCCTGAACATTCAGGGAAAGTATATTCAGTGGTGCCATGGCAACAGATCAAATAGTTTTGACTTACTTTTTGTTATGCAGAGCTGACTGCGCAGATCAACCTGTGTGGACTGAAGAGATGAATAGATAGAAAAGAAACCAGTGAATTCCAGAGTAAACAAAAAACATATGAGATTAGATGATACATTGTATAAATTATTTTTTGCAAGTAATCACAATTTACCCGTGAAAGAGAATAAATATCTCTCTCAGGGGAATAAGTGCCTTCGTCACACTCCCACATAATATGGTTGGGAGAATGAGGAGGGCTAATGGGGGTACACGGATCTTCCGCTTACAGGAGAGAAGTGCTATGTCAAAAGACATCAAAATGATGATTCATTAATTGGAGTGCAGAATATGGTTTTTGTTGAAATTGTTAATAACTTTGGTATTGATGAAGATAGTTTGAATTATTTTGGGATTTTAACCCTTTTAGAGTAAACAATTACATAATGTAACTGTTTAGATATGTTAACTCATAAAATTGAGGTTGTATTGCTTCAGATTAGAATAAACAAAAACATAGTTCTAGGAACTAGTTAGGTAATAATATATTTGTTTTAAGAAAAGAAAGAAAAAGCTTCCATTACTTCTGGATTATTGAACATATTTGTCCTAAAAAGTAATAAATCTATTGTTATTACCTGAAAATATATAACTGAACAAGAATTTCCTTATTTCACTTATATATTCTAAGGCTATATGAATCAGAAGTAATAAGAAATATAACTGGAATGTAACATGATCCCACACAGTGTGTGACTATCAGAATGCAGTTACATTCAGGTATAAATACAGGTTTTTTATAGAGAACCATCTCTTAGTATAATAAATGAAGAGATATCAGGAATTAGGATGTCAGCCCATTGAATCTTCTTGGTCCATGGATGATGTGGCATAACTGCCTCTTTTGTGAGAATGATGATTCCCATTTTGTTCTGAAATTTTCTGGGTGCTGCCTGAAGGTGAAGATGATGCCATTCTTCTGCGTGTGGGAGAGTTGCTGCTTGCGGGTTCTGTCAGATTTAATTTTAAAAGGGTTTGTTGTAGTTCATTTGCTGATCTGCTTCTGTAAATTGTACCTTGGTAGTTAAATTTGACTGAAAAGGGGAAGCCCCATTGATACATAATGTTGTGGCGTTGCAGTTCCATTAGTTGGGGTTTCATGGATCGTCTTTTAGTAATAGTAAGTTGGGATAGGTCAGCAAAAATTTGATAATTGTGTCCTTGAAAATTAAGTTCCTTTTTTTCTCTTGCAGCAATTAGTATTTGTTCTTTCGTTCTGTAATAATGAAATTTTGTGATTATATCACGTGGGGGTCCATCTTTCTTTTTGGCTGTGAGGGCTCTGTGTACTCTGTCCAGTTCTAAACGTTCAATAGGGATATCTGGCTTTAGTTCTTGTAATAGAGCAGTAATAGTAGATTGCAGAACTGTCACAGTTTCCTTATGCGCAAGTTTGAACGTCTGGCTCTATTTTCGTAATCTTCGAGCTTAGTTTGAAGTATTAAATTCTCTTCTTTTAATTGTTCCAGTTCTGTTATATTTTCTTGGGTTGTAATTTCATTTTCATCCATTTTTATTTCTAAGGCTGCGGTGCGGTTTCCCAGCTCTCTTATTTCTTTGGTTAGGCTTTTTGTTATTTGGTCTGAGGTTTGTTTTAAAGCCTTATGAAGCATCTTTTCAAATTGTAATAATATTACTGGGGATGCTGAGGAGGCTTGTGGAGAAGTTTGTGAGAGGATTTGTTCTGTATCTGACTCAAATGGAGAGTCTTGCTGTGACATTTTCTGTCTGTGAGAGCGCCCTGATGCTGTATATTGTGAGGTGACTGGAGCTGCTTTAGTTGCAGTGAGTGCCTGTGAGCTCTTTGTGAGGTGATTTTTATTTCTGCCACGGTTTCCTCCCAGTACCATATTTCCTGCCCAAACTTTCACAGTTTGTTCCCTGGGGAAAAAGGTTCAAATGGATACCTTTTGAGCCTGCAGGCTCCGCTTTGTCCTTCTCTTCTCTCCTCAGCGGTTCGGAGCTCTAACAATGCATGTCTGCTCCGCTAGACTCCGCCCATACACTCCCCTCACTTACCTCATTCAAATGATATTTAGAATCTTGTTAGTCTTGTATCTTTGAATGGATTTTCAGATTACATCACTTCCTGTAGCTTGTGTCATCATTCACTTCCTGTTAGGTCAGTGTCATCAACCCTGTCCCCAGGGCACACTAACAGGCCAGGTTTTATGTATTACCTTGGGGAGATGCAGACTAGAATACTGCAATCACTGAACAGGAAATTATATCACCTGTGATGTATTTCAGTTATCTTGCAAACCTGGCCTGTTAGTAGGCCCTGAGGACAGGGTTAATGACCACTGTGTTAGGACATTTCCCAGAAGCCATCATTTCTTTGTTGCATCACAGAAGAGGGAGTGATAGGGTGTGTTCACCACTCTGGACCACATCTCCCTCATAACAATACCACCTTCCACCCACTTCCTATACAATCTGATTGTACAATCACCTTTAGATCTCTCATCAGCTATGTAGTATAAGGGCCTGCCTGATTTGCTACAAATTGAATGGATTGTTCAAGTGTGTCCTCTAATTCCATAGTTCTGGTAAATCTAAAGGAAATTGTACAGAGATTTACAATCAGATTGCATAGTATATGGCATTTTTATACAAGTACATAGAAGGGAGTCATGAGGACTCATTCACATCTCCACCTAACAAAAACTCACTTTCCCGCATTCGTTTGTTTTGGAGTGTTTTCACTCGTCACGCATAGGGCAGCCCATTCACTTGAATAGACTGCCCTACGTGCAACAATCGTCCCAGAGAAGCTCCAGAACTATTTTTGGAGCAGCGCATTGGTGCGTTACTGCAGTTTTCAGTGTGTTTGCTGCACTTGGGGAGCCTTTAACATGTGATGACAACACAAACAAGATGCACGTTTGCAGCATTTATGAAACGCATGGCAAAGCACAAATTTTCTGTGCAGAGATGTGAATGGAGCCTCATTGTTCTTCTGTAAACGCACCAATTTCACTTTCAGGCCCCATTCACACCTAGAGTTGTGGGAGTGCATGTTTTATGGCTCATTTTTCCAGTGACACACATAGGGCAGCCAGTCGATTTCAATGGGTTTCAAGCGCTCCACCTGGCAAAGTAACTCATAGGACATTTTTGTAAATTTGTAACTGCATTTGTCATCTGTTTTTTCATGTGGAAAAATGTGTGTTTTCTTCTGTGTTTGGTGTGTCATTAACAATTAATGACACTGAAAGGGCAACTAGGTAATTTTAGGTTTATAAAAGTGGTCATACACTATGCATTCTGATTGTACAATCTCTTTACAATCTCCTTTAGATTTACCGAAATGATATAATAGGAGGAGACACCATCAATCTAATCACTCTGTACCAATCAGGCAGGCACTTGCACTACATCAGGGATGTCCTGTGGGCTGCATGTGGCCCCAGGGAATTTAGCATGCGCCCTGAGCCCGTCCAAAGGGATGCTGGGGAAGTCAGGCAAATTCACACATGGAGGAATGCCGGGGGTGCTGTTAAAACATAGTTAATGTGTGAAGTTGTGCTAATGAGGACAGCTGGTAAACTATTTCCTTAACAATCACTTTAAGGACAGATAGGAAAAAAAGTAGCTGAAAAAATACAAGCATAACACTGGTCCATGTCCTTTCCTCAAAGCAGCACCCTAGAGCGGACATGTGCTGTGCAAAAAAGTCAGAAATGCATCGCTACACTTGAGCTACAGTATCTCAAAAAAGTAAGTGAGTGTACAGCTTGTATAACAGTGTAAATTTGCTGTCCCCTCAAAATAACTCAACACACAGCCATTAATGTCTAAACCTCTGGCAACAAAAGTGAGTACACCCCTAAGTGGAAATGTCCAAATTGGGCCCAATTAGCCATTTTCCCTCCCCAGTGTCATGTAACTCGTTAGTGTTACAAGGTCTCAGGTGTGAATAGGGAGCAGGTGTGTTAAATTTAGTGTTATCGCTCTTACTCTCTCATACTGGTCACTGGAAGTTCAACATGGCACCTCATAGCAAAAAACTCTCTGAGGATCTGAACAAAAGAATTGTTGCTCTACATAAAGATGGCCTAGGCTATAAGAATATTGCCAAGACCCTGAAACTGAGCTGCAGTATGGTGGCCAAGACCATAAAGCAATATAACAGGACAGGTTCCACGCAGAACAGGCCTCGCCATGGTCGACCGAAGAACTTGAGTGCACGTGCTCAGCGTCATATCCAGAGGTTGTCTTTGGAAAATAGACGTATGAGTGCTGCCAGCATTGCTGCAGAGGTTGAAGGGGTGGGGGGTTAGCCTGTTAGTGCTCATAACATACGCCGCACACTGCATCAAGTTGGTCGGCATGGCTGTCGTCCCAGAAGGAAGCCTCTTCTAAAGATGATGCACAAGAAAGCCCGCAAACATTTTGCCGAACACAAGCAGACTAAGGACATGGATTACTGGAACCATGTGCTGTGGTCTGATGAGACCAAGATAAACTTATTTGGTTCAGATGGTGTCAAGCGTGTGTGGCGGCAACCAGGTGAGGAGTACAAAGACAAGTGTGTCTTGCCTACAGTCAAGCATGGTGGTGGGAGTGTCTTGGTCTGGGGCTGCATGAGTGCTGCCAGTGTTCTGCCGAGAAAGTTCCCCTCGGCGGATAAGGACCCCCCTCTACTGCGCAGGTGCAGAGCTTGCGCAGTAGGAGCTGTCGGAAATAGCCGAAGCCGAATAGAATAGAAATCAGCTGTACACGGCGCCTGTAAGAGGGCCCCTCGCCACGCTTCGGGCATGGCCTCGCTTCGCTCGGCACTTTTTTATTCTCCCTTTAGGTCCACTTGGATGGTGGGGCTTGAACCTGGACCCAGGGCACAGGCGCCGTGTACAGCTGATTGAAGTTTTTGAACTTCGGCTATTTTCGGCGGCTCCTAGTTTTTCGTACTGCGCAAGCGCTGCGCCTGCGCAGTACAGGGGGGTCCTTATCCGCCGGGGGGAACTTTCTCGGCAAGACACCAGCACTGGGGAGCTACAGTTCATTGAGGGAACCATGAATGCCAACATGTACTGTGACATACTGAAGCAGAGCATGATCCCCTATCTTTGGAGACTGGGCCACAGGGCAGTATTCCAACATGATAACGACCCCAAACACACCTCCAAGATGACCACTGCCTTGCTAAAGAAGCTGAGAGTAAAGGTGATGGGCTGGCTAAGCATGTCTCCAGACCTAAACCCTATTGAGCATCTGTGGGGCATCCTCAAACAGAAGATGGAGGAGTGCAAGGTCTCTAACATCCACCAGCTCCGTGATGTCGTCATGGAAGAGTGGAAGAGGACTCCAGTGGCAACCTGTGAAGCTCTGGTGAACTCCATGCCCAAGAGGGTTAAGGCAGTGCTGGAAAATAATGGTGGTCACACAAAATATTGACACTTTGGGCCCAATTTGGACATTTTCACTTAGGGATGTACTCACTTTTGTTGCCAGCGGTTTAGACATTAATGGCAGTGTGTTGAGTTATTTTGAGGGGACAGCAAATTGACACTTTTATACAAGCTGTACACTCACTACTTTACATTGTAGCAAAGTGTAATTTCTTCAGTGTTGTCACATGAAAAGATATAATAAAATATTTACAAAAATGTGAGGGGTGTACTCACTTTTGTGAGATACTGTATGTCACTTCCAAAATCCAGGCTCCCACAGAAGTTTGCTGCATCCAGTCTGTGCACTTCATCCATGGAGCACAGCGGAGTGGACATGTGTTGCGCAAAGATCCACTAGAGAGGAAGCGTAATTCCATTGCCGAGTCCTACCCGGAAAGATGAGGTAGCCACTTGTGTTGGCTACCTCACTTCTAAAAGTGCACTACACCTGGCCCATGCCCTTTTCTCCCTGCAGCACCGTATAGCATACATGTGGCATGCAAAAGAGACAGAAATGCACCACTAAACTTAGGCTCCTGGAAATGTGCCACATATAGTAAACATACCTCCCTCCATGGAGCACACCAGAGAGGAAGTGCTTTGCTCAAAGATCCGCCAGAGAGGGTGACCCCGCCCCTGTGGACTGCCACAAAGACCAAAATGAACCTGTGCAGTGACCCACACAAGGCTTCTTGTAAGGACTAATCCAGTGTGATAACACTAGCCAAGTTGATTCCAGTGGCTATAGGGGTTTAGTTAATTATGTCTTTTCGTTGGCTCTCCCCGCTTTTGGGCTATGGTGTCAAAAAAGCTGCTTACAGGCAAGTTCTGCCTGGTCCCCCCCCCCCCCCCCCCACCAGGTCCACTGGCCCCTGGAACTAACACGATGGCTTAAAATTGTAAACAAACAGGCAATGCTCTTGTTAGGCCAGAGGACAAACAAATAACTGAGGGCACTGGTGTCGGGTGTTTTTTTTTGTTTTTCAAATGGTGGATGTGTTATGTTTCCTGTTTTAGGTGAGCAGAGCTCTCTTGCTCTCATATGGTGTCCTGGAGGATGACTGGGAAACTGATTTTATGGTAAGTACAAAAATCTACTTCTCTTTCTTATCCATTGAAGGACACAGGAATTCAGATACAGTTGGGATGTCCAAAAGCAGTCCAAGGGGTGGGGTGAGGGGTGAGCAACAACCATTGACAGGTCCACAAAAAGGAAATGGGAACTGTATGCAACTCAGGACTACCTGAAGAACCAATGCCGGAATCTGAAGAAGATGAGGTGCAGACCCCGCCAAGACAAGGAAAGCAGCCAAGAACCAAGAACAGATGGATCAAAGGATCATCCTTCTGCTCAAGACCTGGACAGAACAGATCATCAAAAGGGGAACAACTTCATCCAAAGGAACACCAAGTATAAACCAGCAAGAGGCCGTGAAAGCAAAAATCCACCAAAACAGATGGATTATCAAAGCTGATAGAGAAGCAGTAGACCAAAACTATGATGTGGTCAGCAGAAAAAACACGGTGAAAAGTCTCAGGAAAACATTGGAAAGAAATAGGTCCACAAGAGGGTGCACCTTCACACAGAGGGTTAGCTGACCCCTGAGTTTGAGCCCCACGAGCTGAGGGGAGTTACGCTCTACAAAAACTTACTGTCAAAGTAGATGGAAGAAAAACGGTGAGATTTCTCTGACCACCTCCAAAGGTTGAGACAGGGGCACACTTGGCCACTTGCGGCATGAAAAGCAGGGTTGAAGAGACAACATCCCTCAAAGGCAGGGCCGGTGTAGCAGTAAATACAGTATCCCATGAAATTCGGTATCACTTGCCTCTACTGCGCATGTGCCGGTTTCAGACAAAAGAAACCGAGCGCAGAGCTACTGCCGACGAACACAGCTGAGTTATATTAACTCCTCACACGCTGATGGATCGGCTGCATCATGAAGACACAGCGACAAGAAGACACAGCGAGACACCTTGGCTACATCTGATTGACAGTGGGGGACACGACGAGGGGTCACAGGCTCACTGGGGGGAGGGGGCAGTCTGCATGTCACCGGGGGCAGTTTGGATGTCACGGGGGGGCCAGTCTTGATGTCACAGGGGGGCCAGTCTTGATGTCACGGGGCGGCAGTCTTGATGTCACAGGGGGGGCAGTCTGGATGTCACAGGATGGGGGGGCCAGTCTGGATGTCACAGGACGGGGGGGCCAGTCTGGATGTCACAGGACGGGGGGGCCAGTCTGGATGTCGCAGGGGGGGCCAGTCTGGATGTCAGAAGGGGGGGCAGTCTGGATGTCACAAGGGGGGGCAGCCTGGATGTCACGGGGGGCTGCATGTCACAGGGAGGCACACGATGGTTGCCACAGGCTGGCTGGATGTCACAGGATGGCACAGGCTGCACTGGCTGGATGTCACCGGGGGGCCACAAACTGCATGGCACGGGGACACATGATGTTTGGCACAGGCGCACTTGCGCAATCCTTCGCGCCTACCATTAGCAAGCACAGCCAATGTAATCTACATTTTTGTCTGAATACTGTAGATAACTTTACTACAGTTTACCATCTTCTGTTACCAGGCTAAAAAGTATGTATATAATATTGTTTAAATGCACAAATTCTGTCCAGAACATGTATATCTGTCTTACAACTAATCAAGCCTTTTTACACCCTTCTTTCAGCTAACTCAACTGCACATGCTCATTGTCAAAGCTCACCATTTCATCCTCGCCCGACAGGGCGCACACGGTTTAGCTTGTTAAATATGTGTGTTGCACACAGGCGCAACCGCATTCCCTAACGTGCACAACTGCTTATACATTGGGCACTTGCTCATTGTAGTTCTAATCATGTTAATGAGCTCTTCCTTATCACATGGAGAATATTGCTTCCAGTTTTATTCCATTCATTCACTTCTTTTTGAAACAACTCAATATTCATTCTAGAGATCTTCCTCCTATCAACAACTGTGCGATCGCCTCATGGAGAGGAAGAACGGTGAGATGCTGATGTAAACTGCATCTCCCCGTTCTGCCTAGTGACAAGTGTCACTGATCTCTGCTCCCTGTCATCGAGAGCAGAGATCAGTGACGTGTCACAGCTAGCCCATCCCCCCTACAGTTAGAACACATCCCTAGTACTGACTTAACCCCTCCCCACCCCCTAGTGGTTAACCCCTTCACATTTACACAGGAATCAGTGCATTTTTAATCGCACTGATCGCTGTATAAATGACAATGGTCCCAAAAATGTGTCAAAAATGTCCAACATATCCGCCATAATGTCGCAGTCACAATAAAAATCGCTGATCGCCGCAATTACTAGTAAAAAAAAGAAATTATTAATAAAAATGCCATAAAACTATCCCCTATTTTGTAAACGCTATACCTTTTGCGCAAACCAATCAATAAACGCTTATTGCGATTTTTTTTTTTACCAAAAATATGTAGAAGAATATGATCGGCCTAAACTGAGGAAAAAAAATGTTTTTTTATATATTTTTGGGGGATATTTATTATAGCAAAATGTAAAAAATAATGCGTTTTTTTAAAATTGTCACTCTTATTTTGTTTATAGCACAAAAAATAAAAATTGCAGAGGTGATCAAATACCACCAAAAGAAAGCTCTATTTGTGGGAAAAAAAGGACTTCAATTTTGTTTGAGAGCCATGTCGCACGACCGCGCAATTGTCAGTTAAAGCAACGCAGTGCCGAATCGCAAAAATTGCTCTGGTCAGGAAGGGGGTAAAATCTTCCGGGGCTGAAGCATTTAAATACACTCATTTGTCTGAGCAATTCATTTCCCCATACACGGGGGCTGATTTATGTACCGTTTGCGCCATGAGTTGAGGTGAACGCTGAGGCGCAACGTACATTTTGGTATTTATGAAACGTTTGCGCCGGTAAGGCTCGATTCACATCTATGCATGTTGCTTTTGAGCATTTCTGCAGTGCTTTTTGCGGTGCTTGCCGCGTTTTTGAACATGCGTTTTTGTGGCGTTTTGCGTTTTTTTTTTATACAGTGTTTTTTTTATACTGTATACAGTGTAAAAAAAAAAGGAAAAAAAAATGCAAAACGTGGCAAAAACGTGGTAAAACCACTGTAAAAACACAGTACTTGCGTTTTGGATGCAGGTCCATTGAATTCTATTACATGCAAAACGCTGCTTTTTGCATGAAAAAAAGTCCCCAACCCTTTCCAAAAACGCAGAGGCACAAAAATGCATTGATGTAACATGTTCCATAGGAACCCATGTTAAAAAATTCCCATGCATTTCTGCAAAATGCAAAATGCATCAAAAAACGCATTAGTGTGAATAGAGCCTAACACAGCGCTATTCCCCATTTACTACAGTAATCTCGGCGCATGGGAGGAGGCGATCAGTGCGTCACAATGGACATGGCACAGGACATCTTTAACTCAAAATTAAAAGAAGTTCTCTCTACATTGGGTGAACTTGCATTTTGTGTGTTGCATGGACTGTCCATGTGTTTGCAATTGCCTCATTAGCACACAAACCTATGTTATATAAAGCTTGCAGATAGCAGTCTTTACTTTGCCCTGAAAAGAGGCAAGATTGTGTGTGCGCGCCTGTGTCCGCCCCAGCAAGAGAGTACATTTGGGTGTCCTTATTGAGTTTGTAACACATGTATTTTCTCTGTATTTTGTTTATGTCTTTGCAAAACAGATGTGTTTTCGAGCAAGTTTTTCTTTTTACTTTGGTTTATTGTATTTTTTGGGTGGGTGATATTTTCCATTGAAATATATTTGATGTCAATGTGTTTCGTTTGGAGGTTGTTCACTTTGATTTAATTGTCTGTGCTGCATTATTTTGCAAAAACATTCTCAAGATGTTGACTGTTTACCGGTAAATCCTTAATAGCTATCCATTTGTGGGCACACTCCTTTTAACTCATGTTAACCATATTCTAGTGTCTCAAATTAACATACATGTGTTTTTTGCTTTCCTTGCTCTTTTCCAAGTCCTGTTTTTTGTTGACCAATAAAATTTGTAGCAAATTTTTATGTTTCGTGTTTTTTTTTGTTACTTTTCATGCAACACATTTCCCAGCTGCAGCTTAACTAGGCTGATTTGCATGGCAAATCCCAAAAATGTGTGCTTTATCTAAGTTACTTTACAGAAGAGGTAAGTATTCAATTTTCCATTTTAGTGCAGTGGTTCTCAGCCTCAGTTCTCAAGAACCCCCGACAGGACATGTTTAGGGAATTTTATCTTGGCTAAACTAGCTGTCCAAAATACCAAGCCATTGACTGATTTAAACACCTGGGCAAGATGAAGGAAAACCTGCAAACATGGCCTGTTGTGGATACTTGAGGACAGGTTTGAGAAGCACTGATTTAGAGCACTGAACTAAAATCGAGCTCCAGACAATCCTATTCTAATTGTGGACATGTGAGGGAAACCGAGTGTTAGAACCCCTGCTTGTCTTTTTTAGATTGGGCTTTGTGTCCCTTTTCTTAAAATTATCTTCACTTTCTGTCACATAGCCAAACAGGAAGTGAGGGTAAAACTCTACCAATGCCTTTCCTTGGGGACACACAGGTCAATCTAACTAGTGTCCCCATTAGGCAAATTGCACTCTAGCGCTTTGTTGTGTACACCCCAAATTCTTAGGTATTTTGGGGTTTATTAAAGGCAAATCCACTCTGCAATACAAGTGTAGTCGCTGAAAATCTGAGGGGAAGCACTGGTGTTTTTAACATCCAATCATGTAGAAGCAAAGATGCTGTTTTTTTTTTTTTTTTCCTTGCATATCCCCCTCGGTTCTCCACCAACTGCACTTGTAGTGCAAAGTGAATTTACCTTTAGTAAATCAACCCCAAAGACTTTCCCTGTTTTTTCTTATCTTGGGTTTACATTGAGGGGGAGTTTACATGCCACAGATTGTACATGAAGACCCCTTTCACACTGAGGCTTTTTGCAGGCGCTAAAAATAGTGCTTACAAAGTGCCCTGAAACAGCCGCTGCTGTGTCTCCAGTCTGAAAGCCCTCGGGAGTGAATGGAGCCGCTCTTTCCAGGGCGCTTTGCAGGTGCCTAGAAATAGGCTTGGTCCTTAAGGCCCGGTTCACACTTGTGCGATGCCAGACATCGCATGTAATTCGCAGCACACTGCCGTTCACATTACATGATATCCATTGTACTCTGCTAAAAATATATATAATGTTTGAAGGTTCTAATTAATTTTCAAGCAAAAAAATACAGATTTTAACTTGTAAATAGAAATAGGCTTGGTCCTTATGGCCCGGTTCACACTTGTGCGATGCCAGACATCGCATGTAATTCGCAGTAATTCACAGATAGTATGGCTGATATTGCACCGCATTTGGTGCAAACACGCACAGGACCCTTTTTTCTGTTCAGACCAGAATCGCATGGGTGTTCACACATATGTGATCTGATTCATGTCCAAACTGTCAGTTTACACTGCCATATGCGCATCGCTGGGGAGTGTCAATACATTGTTAACAACACCCCCAGTTCAGCTTGCATATCGCACTGCGAACTGACAGTTCGGACATGAATCGGATCGCATATGTGTGAACACCCATGTGATCCGATTCTGGTCCGAACAGAAAAAAGGATCCTGTGCGTGTTTGCACCAAATGCGGTGCGATATCAGCCATACTATCTGTATGGCTGATATCGCACCGCACAGACATTGCATGTAATGTGAACGGCAGTGCGCTGCAAATTACATGCGATGTCTGGCATCGCACAAGTGTGAACCGGGCCTTAATGTATGTTGTGTGTGTTTTTTTATATAGATTTATTATAATATATATAGACACATACATGACACAGATAATATGCTGGAAATACTCCCCTCTTTGTGAGCAATATATTTTTCACGCTTGTTCAAAAAAAGGGGTTACAACATTACTACCTTTGGTTAGGGCCGATTCACACCAAATGCAATTCTGAGCGCTTTTTTTCTGCACCGGAACTGACTAGAAACTGACTGCATGGTGTGAACTAGAGCCATTGGAATACATGCAAAACACTGCATGCATTTTTAGTGCTAGTTCACACCAGACGCAGTTCTGTGCGCTTTTTTCTGCACTAAAAATGCATGCACAGTGTTTTCAATGTATTCCAATGACTCTAGTTCACACCATGCAATCAGTTTCTGGTGCAGAAACTGACCGGAAATGACTGTATTGGTGCAAAAAAAAACAGAACTGCATGGAACTGCATCTGGTGTGAACTGGCCCTGAGGCTGAATCACATCTATGGCAGTTTTAGTGCTTTTTGCTTTTTGCATTTTGCAGATTTGCAGTACAGTCCATTTAACATTGTTTCCTATGGAACATGTTCTGTAGTGCAAATCTGCAAAATGCAAAAAGTACTAAAAATGCCATAGATGTGAATTCAGCCTCAGGGCAGAAAAAAACGCACGGGACTGCATCTGGTTTTGTGCTGACACATTCTGAATAAGAGTTACTAATCAGCTACACCACCAGACACAAGCTGCTTTCTCTTTTTGGGTATTAACCCTTTACACATTGCACAGTGTATGGGGAAAGAATTGCTCAGATATATGAGAAGATTTATATGTCAGCCAATCACATTGCACAGTGTATGGGGAAATGAATTGTCCAGAATGCACAATACACAGACATGTATTAAGAAGATGTTTTCATGGAAGTTTCAGGTCCACCAATGAGTATAGATTATCACCATAAAATGCACAATAACATTTTGACAATTATGACATTTCACATCCAAGTCCAGGGAATATCCGCACAGTTGTTGATAGGAGGAAGATCTCTAGAATTAATATTGAGTTGTTTCAAAAAGAAATTAATGAATGGAATAAAACTGGAAGCATAATTCTCCATATGATAAGGAAAAGCTCATTAACATGATCAGCATTACAATGAGCAAGTGCCCGATGTCTGTTCTGTAGTTAAGAATGTGTCTGCACCCATGCGCGCAACGATTCCACGCATATGGCGCAAGTCACCAGCTGGTTTCTATTCCTTTAAGTATGCGCCATGTCGCAATAACTATTCCTGCTCACGCAAATGCGCCAACATGTTCAAAAATCAGCCCCAGTGTGTCAACATGTGCTATCTGCCATCACGGGAGATCAATGGACGCGTTTTGGGGGTGCAACCCCTTCCTCAATAATAAAGTAGCTGTGAGGAAGGGGTTGCACCCACAAAACACGTCCCTTGATCCCCCGTGATGGCAGCTAGCACATGTTGACATTCGGCAATTTGTGTGCATCTTCAAAATTTGGCTTTTCCAGGGGTGATTTCCCCCCATCTGAACGCAATATCAAACACAGTTTGTAAATACTCATGTCTGATATTGCTTTCAAGTTCTACCAAATGTGAACTTTGTAAGATCAAGATTTGTTGGTTTTAACCACTTCCCACCCGGCCACTGCACATATACGGCCGGGTGGGAGCTCCCTCCTTCTGACTGGACGTTCCCGAACGTCCTTCAGAAGGAGCGGGATCACGCGGGCGCGCTCCCGCGCAGCTGCGCAATCCCGATGCGCGCGTGTCACTCGGACACGCCGCATCTCAGAGCGGCAGGAGGGCAATGTGATTTGCCCTCCTGATCCGCACGATGGCTGTGTGTAATCACAGCCATCGTATAGTAAACAAGGGGGAGGGGTGGCAGATGACAGGAGATCGCGCCGACACGTGCCCGCGCAGCGGCGCGATCCCGATCTGCCTGTGTCCCCCAGAGACAGCACAACACAGGAGGGCCCTGTGATTGGCCCTCCTGATCACATGACGACTGTGTCCAATCACAGTCGTCATGTAATGTAAATAGAGAGCGTAGTAACTGCTCTCATCTCTTCCTCTCCTCACACAGAGCCTGTCAGTGAGGAGAGGAAGAGAGATCTGTGCTGCAGCCAGGAGATCAGTGAGTAATAAAGCTGTTTGTCTGCTGTTTACCCACTGATCACCCAGCTAGTGTCCCCAAAACACAGTGTCCCCAAAACACAGTGTCCCCAAAACACAGTGTCCCCAAACAGTGAAAACACCTGTCAGTGAACATCTGCCCGTCAACAACTGGCACATCTGTCCGCCAACAGCGGGCACATCTGTCCGCCAACAGCCGGCACATCAGCCCGTCGTCATCAGGCACATCTGCCCGCCTGCCATCAGGCACATCTGCCCGCCATCAGGCACATCTGCCCGCCTGCCATCAGGCACATCTGCCCGCCAGTCATCAGGCACATCTGCCCGCCAGTCATCAGGCACATCTGCCCGCCAGTCATCAGGCACATCTGCCCGCCAGTTATCAGGCACATCTGCCCGCCAGTCATCAGGCACATCTGCCGCCCGCCATCAGGCACATCTGACACCGTCAACAGCTAACACATCAGCCCGTCATCAGCTGACACATCAGCCCGTCAACAGCTGACACATCAGCCGCCCACCATCATCAGGCACATCTGCCCGCCTGCCATCAGGCACATCTGCCCGCCAGTCATCAGGCACATCTGCCCGCCTGCCATCAGGCACATCTGCCCGCCTGCCATCAGGCACATCTGCCCGCCAGTCATCAGGCACATCTGCCCGCCAGTCATCAGGCACATCTGCCCGCCAGTCATCAGGCACATCTGCCCGCCAGTCATCAGGCACATCTGCCGCCCGCCATCAGGCACATCTGTCGCCCGCCATCTGACACCGTCATCAGCTGACACATCAGCCCGTCAACAGCTGACACATCAGCCGCCCACCATCATCAGGCACATCTGCCCGCCCGCCATTAGGCACATCTGCCAGCCGCCATCTGCCCACGATCAGGCACATCTGCCACCCACCATCTGGCACAGCCGCCCACCATCTGACACATCTGCCGCCTGCCATCTGACACATCTGCCCGCCAACATGACAAAAAGGTCTTACAGCGCAGAGGAGGCTCTCCAAATACTCCAGAGTATGTCGGACGAGAGTAGCGGGGAATTCTCTCTCTGTCAGACTCGGATAGTGACTATGAGCCAGTGGAAAGCAGTGGCTCCGAGTTGGAAACAGAGGAAGATACAATCCTAACAAGGAGAATCAGGAGAAATGAGCAGGAGGAGGCATTCACCAGCAGCGCAGCACTCCAGGGCATCCACCAGCAGGCATCCACCAGCAGCGCAGCACTCCAGGATGATATGCAGGCATCCGCCAGCAGCCCAGCACTCCAGGATGACATGCAGGCATCCACCAGTAGCGCAGCACTCCAGGGCATCCACCAGCAGGCATCCACCAGCAGCGCAGCACTTCGGGATAGGCGGGCATCCACCAGCACTTCTGCAACCTTCCTAGAAGATAGGCCAGATGCTAGCAACGGATCCCATCAACGAGGCAGTGCCCATACTAGCCTCCCAGATGTTCTACTGTATCCAACATGGCTGCCCGATACATCAGTAGAACCTGTAATACCCCTTTTCACAGCCCAGCCAGGCCCTCAGATGCAGACGGAAAATGTAACCCCACTTTATTATTTTCATTTATTTTTTACCAATGAACTCCTAACCTACATTGTGGAGCAATGTAATTTATACGCCAGCCAACACATAGCCAACAATCCCAGTTCCTCATATGCCCGTCCTTTTGTTTGGAAACCCCTCACCGTAGAAGAATTTAAAATTTTCCTTGGCCTAACCCTCAACATGGGGCTGACAAAAAAAAATGAACTCCATTCCTACTGGTCTACCCAACCTATCCACCACATGCCGATCTATTCATCATTTATGCCCAGAACCCGTTATGAGATGATCATGAGATTTTTACACTTCAATAACAATGCCCAATGCCTCCCTCGAAATCATCCCAGTTACGATAAGTTATTCAAAATTCGGCCCCTAATCAATTTTTTTTGCGCCAGCTTCAAGGAGATGTTTACCCCTGATAGAAACATATGTGTGGATGAATCCCTGGTGCACTTCACCGGAAGACTGGGAATAAAACAATACCTCCCCAGTAAAAGAGCCAGACGTGGGGTAAAATTTTATAAGGTGTGTGACAGGGCCACGGGTTACACATATGATTTTATGATTTATGAGGGAAAAGACAGACAGCTAAACCCCCCTGGATGCCCTACCTACATGGGAACAAGTGGCAAAATTGTCTGGCAGCTGATCCAACCATTACTTGGGAAAGGTTACCACCTTTACGTAGACAATTTCTACACTAGTCTCCCACTTTTCCGCCATTTGTACCTGAAGAACACTGTGGCCTGTGGGACAGCACGGACCAACCGCAAAGGCTTCCCACAAAGAAGCCTTTGCAATTGGTCACCAAGAAATTAAGGAAGGGTGAAATGGCCAGTATGCGAACTGAAGAAGTACTAGCGGTGAAGTGGAGAGATAAAAAAAGAGATGTCTACATCCTTTCAACAATACATGACGACACCTTGGTGGAACTTCAGAGAAGAGGAGGCCCCATACAGAAGCCAAAATGTGTGCATGAGTACAACCTATACATGGGGGGGGTGGATATGAACGACCAGATGATGCAGCCCTACTTGGCCACCAGGAGATCACTATTTTGGTACAAGAAAGTCGCCATTTATTTGATGCAACTTGCCCTATTTAATTCCTATATCATTTTTTCTAAGTGCACCCAAAGTTCCCTACCCTATCTAAAATTCCAAGAAGAAGTTTTCACAGCCCTTCTCTATCCCCAAGGCCAAGCCCCTCAACTAATTCGCTCCGATGCGTTAGCCAGACTCCATGAAAGGCACTTTCCCGAAATCCTCCCTCTTACCCAAACAGGTCGCAAACCCCAAAAAAAATGTCGTGTATGTGCAAGTAGAGGAATTCGCCGTGACACCTGATACTACTGTCCCGAATGTCCCTCCGAGCCAGGGCTCAGTATTGGAACATGCTATCGGAGCTATCATACTTCACTACACTATTAGTACAGTGAAGGTGATTTTTTTCCACTATCTGCCATTTCTGTGAATGACCCGGACTGTTAACGACTATGCCTCTGCCAAACATGTTTCTGCCTTCAACGTAAATTGACCCGGACTGTTAACGACTATGCCTCTGCCAAACATCTTTCTGCCTTCAACGTGAATTGACCCGGACTGTTAAACGACCATGATTTTTGCCTGCCTCCTGAACTGATCATTTGCCCTGCCACTGTACAGCACAGGGGTCTCACATATGTGAGGGGCTCCAGAAAAGGTTTTCCGAGTGGAGAAAACATTTTTCTCCGGGTTTTTAGTTTTCTCGGATTAGGGTCTGGAGACTCGGAGGCTTCGTAGAGATTTGGGTGGGAAGAAGCCTCTACCCCTGTCCTCAGGTCTTACCTGACCAAGGCCCAATGTACAAAGTGCTGCCTGCTGCCACCTGAACTGGCCATGCCTTTTGCCTGCCACATGACCTTGCCATGCATTTGCCTGCCACATGACCTTGCCATGCCTTTGCCTACCACCTGGACTGGCCATGCCTATGCCTGTTACCTGAACTGCCTGCTAAACCTTGGACTGTACTGAACCATGTTCATACTTTTCCATATCTGTCTGCTGCCTGGACAATTCCTGGACATTTCCTTTGGCTGTCTGGACAAATGCTTTGGCTGCTCTGGAACGGTATTCCTGCCTGCTAAAACCACAGGTGAGCTTTTTTTTTTTACCTTTTGCTCAGCAGAATGTATTTTGGGGTGTAATTCTTGGTGTGTACATGCTATGTGTTAGAAGCCTGGAGGTGCTACTTGCATGTTGGGCCTCTGTAATGTGGCCAGGTAGTGGAAAAGTCTCACACATGGGGTATCGCCATCCTCAGGACGAATAGCAGAATGTATTTTGGGGTGTCATTTTGGCTATGTACATGCTATGTGTTAGAAAGATCTTCTAAATTGACAACTTTGTGAGAAAAAAAATAGGTTTTCATTTTCTTTCCACATTTTCCAAAAACTTGTGGGAAGAAATGACATGTTCAAAAGACTCAGTATGCCTCATAGAATATACATTGGGTTGTTTTCTTTCCAAAATGGGGTCATTTTGTGGGTAATTCCATTGTCCTGGTGCTCCAGGGCCTTCAAAAATGTGATAGGTACTCAGAAAATGAAATGTGTAATTTATGCCTTTAGAACGCCTGATGGTGCTATATGGATGTTGGGCCTCTGTATGTGGCCAGGCTGTGGAAAAGTCTCACACATGGGGTATCGTCACACTCAGGACGAGTAGCAGAATGTATTTTGGGGTGTCATTTTGGCTATGTACATGCTATGTGTTAGAAAGATCTTCTAAATTGACAACTTTGTGAGAAAAAAATAGGTTTTCATTTTCTTTCCACATTTTCCAAAAACTTGTGGAAAGAAATGACATGTTCAAAAGACTCAGTATGCCTCATAGAATATACATTGGGTTGTTTTCTTTCCAAAATGGGGTCATTTTGTGGGTAATTCCATTGTCCTGATGCTCCAGGGCCTTCAAAAATGTGATAGGTACTCAGGAAATGAAATGTGTAATTTATGCCTTTAGAACGCCTGATGGTGCTATATGGATGTTGGGTCTCTGTATGTGGCCAGGCTGTGGAAAAGTCTCACACATGGGGTATCGCCATTCTCAGGACGAATAGCAGAATGTATTTTGGGGTGTCATTTTGGCTATGTACATGCTATGTGTTAGAAAGATCTTCTAAATTGACAACTTTGTGAGAAAAAAATAGGTTTTCATTTTCTTTCCACATTTTCCAAAAACTTGTGGGAAGAAATGACATGTTCAAAAGACTCAGTATGCCTCATAGAATATACATTGGGTTGTTTTCTTTCCAAAATGGGGTCATTTTGTGGGTAATTCCATTGTCCTGGTGCTCCAGGGCCTTCAAAAATGTGATAGGTACTCAGAAAATGAAATGTGTAATTTATGCCTTTAGAACGCCTGATGGTGCTATATGGATGTTGGGCCTCTGTATGTGGCCAGGCTGTGGAAAAGTCTCACACATGGGGTATCGCCATCCTCAGGATGAATAGCAGAATGTATTTTGGGGTGTCATTTTGGCTATGTACATGCTATGTGTTAGAAAGATCTTCTAAATTGACAACTTTGTGAGAAAAAAAATAGGTTTTCATTTTCTTTCCACATTTTCCAAAAACTTGTGGGAAGAAATGACATGTTCAAAAGACTCAGTATGCCTCATAGAATATACATTGGGTTGTTTTCTTTCCAAAATGGGGTCATTTTGTGGGTAATTCCATTGTCCTGGTGCTCCAGGGCCTTCAAAAATGTGATAGGTACTCAGAAAATGAAATGTGTAATTCATGCCTTTAGAACGCCTGATGGTGCTATATGGATGTTGGGCCTCTGTATGTGGCCAGGCTGTGGAAAAGTCTCACACATGGGGTATCGCCATACTCAGGACGAATAGCAGAATGTATTTTGGGGTGTAATTGCAATTATGCCTGCACCGTGTGTGAGAAATAACTTGTAAATATGACAATTTAGTGAAGAAAAAAAAAAAAATCTATATTTCTTAATTTTCCAAAGCATTGTGGGGAAAAAATTTCAACTTCAAAAAATTCACTATGCCTCTTACTAAATACCTCAGACTGTCTTCTTTCCAAAAAGGGGTCTTTTGGGGGGTTATTGTACTGTCCTGACATTTTAGGGCCTCAAGAAATGAGATCAGTGCATTAGGCCATCAGTGCATTAGGATTGATACATTTTCAATAATGCGTAGCATGGCTTGTAGACTCTATAACTTTCACACAAACCAATGATCATACAATTATCAGGATTTTTTTTACCAAAGACATGTGGTAGAATACATTTTTGCCTAAATTTTCGACAAAATTAAATTTTTTTGGTTTCTTTTAAAAGAGAAAGTAGAAAATTTTGTTTTTTTTTCAAAATATTTGCTCTTTTTTCGCTTATATCACAAAAAATAAAAAATGAAGTGGTGAATAAATACCACCAAAAGAAAGCTCTATTTGTGTGAACAAAATGATAAAAATTTCATTTGGGTACAGTGTAGCATGACTGAGTAATTGTCATTCAAAGTGAGAGAGCACTGAAAGCTGAAAATTGGTCTGGGAAGGAAGGGGGTGAAAGTGCCCAGTATTGAGGTGGTTAAACATGCCTGTTTTATCTTAAATGGACATTTCTACTTTTTCTAATGTGACCCCTAAAATTGTTATACAACAAACATGTTGGTTTGTTTTAAAAAACCTTTTAGAAATGCACATGTGATTGTGCAGGTATTAAAAAGATTGTTAATCAAGAATGTGTGGATTATTGTTTCAACGCTCCAAAACTTTTGTTGTGCTCTAATTGGTGTTTTCTGTGACAATGGGGGTTATTTCCTAAGTGAAAATCCACTTTGCACTACAAGTGCAGTTTCAAGCGCACTTTGTAGCGCAAAGTGTCTTTGCCTTTAGTAAATAATACCCAACAATGCTTTGTAATGTTACACAATCACGCCATTTTCAGGACTCACCACATTTCTGTCAGGGTCAGCTAAAAGAAACACAAGCAGTAAATGTCACCAAAGATTTTAGTAGTTATTTTTTTTATTATTTGAAAAAGGTTTCAGACATTGTCTGGCATATTGATAGCCCCCCCCCTACCCGCAAAGTATTCAAGGTATCTTAGACGGACATCACGGGCACTCAGGGGGGTGTCAGGGTTGTTTCATTTAGAATTCCAGCCTCAGGCCCAACTGAGCCAGCATAGTTGGCAGAATGTTGCCGTAAAAAGTTGTGTGGAACACAGCACGCGAGGATAATATGATTCAGTTTGTACTTCGCCATGTGAATGGGTGTAAGAAATAGGCGGAACCGGCTGGCCATGATTCCAAACGTGTTCTTCACCACTCTTCTGGCTCTGAGCTTTGAGCACATTTGGACATTCTGCTATTACCTATCAAGATAATAATAGGATACAAAAACTTTAAACAGTACCATTTGAAAGTATATAGGCAGGCCCTTGCACTACATGCTTTGGGGAATTCATCCATAAATCTGACCACAAAAGAGATAGGTATAGTGTGTATGGGTTTGGCAAAGTCAGCAGATAGATGATTGAGGATAGATAGAGAATTTGTATCAGTGCTATGTGTGTGGATGCGCTGCTCCCATCAATATAATCTTTCCAATATTTGTGTACGTAATCTTATTTTGTATATAACATCCACCTGTAAAAATTCATCACATTGAGCCAAAACCTTATAACAAATTATACAAATCATATAAAAGTCCGGTGATGTATAATAATAGAGTCCCCTAATATATGCTTGCAACTCTTCCGTTAAATTGCCGTGATTGGCGTGCTCTTGACATATAGTGATAGAGTCCCCTAATATATGCTTGCAACTCTTCTGTTAAATTGCCGTGATTGGCGTGCTCTTGTGTTAATTCAGTATAAAGTGACTTAGTGCTCCACCACCACCTGTGAGATGGGCCACTCACCAGATGTTTCTTTAAAATTGCACCTTTGGTTCATTCATAGGGATAACCACTCCACTCAAAGGGAACTTCTCCAATGGCTATATATGGACCTCAGTATTCCTCATAAAATATGGATGAAAACGATCATCGCACAATACCATTTAAAACCTTTATTTTGTAAAACACAAAAACTATGCACTCACATTTCCAAGTGCCATCGAGCCGGCACAGAGCTTTTCCAGCAGTTAGGGACGGGTGGGCGCTGCAGCCCGGTACGCCTAGTGTGTGCTGTGCAGCCTCCGTGTGCCGCTTGCGTTCCACCCCTGGGAGTGATGGCTTGCTTCATGCAGGTATCCTGCCTGCTAATATAAGGGGTCAGCAAAGCCAACAAACGGTGAAAAACGGGGTCCGTCATCCGGAGAAAGTTCCTGAAATCATCAGGATTATTCTCACGGATCTCACGGAGCAAAGGCATATGACAGAACTGGTCACGCTGGAGCAACCAATTCTTGGTCCATGAACTCCTCCCCACCCTGTTCATGGACTGGGCTTGTGTCAAGGTAAGGGCCCCAACACCAAGCCCCCGCACAGCTACGAGGAGTACGTATACGAGGAGTACGTATACGAAACATGGCTAGAAAATGGTCAGCTGCTCAGAACGCAGTAACAGAACGCACTGAAGAACAGCAAGGCCTGTGAAGAGTGACCTGAAAATCAGTAACGAACGAACAAGAACACAATGATAAATCAATGCGAACTGACTGCACGCACTGAAGAGCAGATACAAACCCACAAGCACAAACTGAACAGCAGAAAACGATCTGAAAACCACAAGTCTGAAAAAGCGCGAATCGTCTCTTACCAAACTTTTACTAACACGAGATTAGCAAAAGGAGCCCAAAGGGTGCCCCACGCTTGGTTCGGCCCTGCCCTTTTCTAGTCTCGTCGTGCGTGGTGTACATGACCGCGTTCTTGGCGATCGGAAATTCCGTCAACTTTGTGCGACCGTGTGTGTGCAAAACAAGTTTGAGCCAACATCCGTCGGAAAAAATCCATGGATTTTGTTGTCGGAATGTCCGATCAATGTCCGATCGTGTGTACGGGGCATTAGTGTTCAAAAGGGAGTTGTTCACTGAAGGTGACATGGCATGGTCATGGTTTCCTTTCTGGACAGGATGGGCAATTGAAGCAATGAAAATAATAAATAATTACACTAGAATTGTAGATGAGATTATTAACCTTACTACCACTGATATAGGTTTATTAAATGAAGAAATGGCTCAGCTTAAAAAAGTAGTATTAGAGCACAGATTAACGCTAAATTATCTCACTGCAGCTCAAGGTGGGACGTGTAAGGTATTTCACACTGACTGTTGTATATACATTTCTGATAATGAGGACATTATTAACCACTTAAGGACCGCCTCACGCCGATGTACATCGGCAAGGTGGCACGGGCAGGCAGAATCACGTACATATACCAGCGGCGATCAGAGATGAGGGGGAGACCATCCGTTCGTGGCCCCCCCTCGCGATTGCCGCCGGCCAATCAAATCATTCCTTTGCTGCTGTATGCTAAACAGCAGCAAAGGAAATGATGTCATCTCTCCTCGGCTCGGTACTTTCCGTTCCGGCGCCGAGGAGAGAAGACTTCAATGTGAGTGTAACACTACACACACACAGTAGAACATGCCAGGCACACAAAACACCCCCCTTTACCCCCCGATCCCCCCCTAATCCCCCCTCCCCCCCCCCCCGTCACACTGACACCAAGCATTTTTTAAATTTATTTATTTATTTTTTTCTGATTACTGCATGGTGTCAGTTTGTGACAGTTACTGTGTTAGGGCAGTTACTGTTAGCCCCCTTTAGGTCTAGGATACCCCCCTAATAAATTTTAACCCCTTGATCACCCCCTGTCGCCAGTGTCACTAAGCGATAATTTTTCTGATCGCTGCATTAGTGTCGCTGGTGACGCTAGTCAGGGAGGTAAATATTTAGGTTCGTCGTCGGCGTTTTATAGCATCAGGGACCCCCATATACTACCTAATAAATGTTTTAACCCCTTGATTGCCCCCTAGTTAACCCTTTCACAAGTGATCACCGTATAATCGTTACGGGTGACGCTGGTTAGTTCGTTTATTTTTTATAGTGTCAGGGCACCCGCCGTTTATTACCGAATAAAGGTTTAGCCCCCTGATCGCCCGGCGGTGATATGCGTCGCCCCAGGCAGCGTCAGATTAGCGCCAGTACCGCTAACACCCAGGCACGCAGCATATGCCTCCCTTAGTGGTATAGTATCTGTATGGATCAATATCTGATCCGATCAGATCTATAATAGCGTCCCCAGCAGTTTAGGGTTCCCAAAAATGCAGCGTTAGCGGGATCAGCCCAGATACCTGCTAGCACCTGCGTTTTGCCCCTCCGCCCGGCCCAGCCCACCCAAGTGCAGTATCGATCGATCACTGTCACTTACAAAACACTAAATGCATAACTGCAGCGTTCGTAGAGTCAGGCCTGATCCCTGCGATCGCTAACAGTTTTTTTGGTAGCATTTTGGTGAACTGGCAAGCACCAGCCCCAGGCAGCGTCAGGTTAGCGCCAGTACCGCTAACACCCACGCACGCACCGTACACCTCCCTTAGTGGTATAGTATCTGATCGGATCAATATCTGATCCGATCAGATCTATACTAGTGTCCCCAGCAGTTTAGGGTTCCCAAAAACGCAGTGTTAGTGGGATCAGCCCAGATACCTGCTAGCACCTGTGTTTTGCCCCTCCGCCCAGCCCACCCAAGTGCAGTATCGATCGATCACTGTCACTTACAAAACACTAAACACATAACTGCAGCGTTCGCAGAGTCAGGCCCCCCACCGTCTTCCGTGTTTTTCTCTGGCTCTCCTGTCCCAACAGGGAACCTGAGAATGCAGCCGGTGATTCAGCCAGCTGACCATAGAGCTGATCAGAGACCAGAGTGGCTCCAAACATCTCTATGGCCTAAAAAACCGGAAGCTACGAGCATTTCATGACTTAGATTTCGCCGGATGTAAACAGCGCCATTGGGAAATTGGGAAAGCATTTTATCACACCGATCTTGGTGTGGTCAGATGCTTTGAGGGCAGAGGAGAGATCTAGGGTCTAATAGACCCCAATTTTTTCAAAAAAGAGTACCTGTCACTACCTATTGCTATCATAGGGGATATTTACATTCCCTGAGATAACAATAAAAATGATTAAAAAAAAATGAAAGGAACAGTTTAAAAATAAGATAAAAAAGCAAAAAAATAATTAAAAAAAAAAAAAAAAAGCACCCCTGTCCTCCCCTGCTCTCGCGCAAAGGTGAATGCAAGCGTCAGTCTGGCGTCAAATGTAAACAGCAATTGCACCATGCATGTGAGGTGTCACCGCGAACGTCAGATCGAGGGCAGTAATTTTCGCAGTAGACCTCCTCTGTAAATCTAAAGTGGTAACCTGTAAAGGCTTTTAAAAATGTATTTAGTTTGTTGCCACTACACGTTTGTGCGCAATTTTAAAGCATGTCATGTTTGTTATCCATGTACTCGGCCTAAGATCATCTTTTTTATTTCATCAAACATTTGGGCAATATAGTGTGTTTTAGTGCATTAAAATTTAAAAAAGTGTGTTTTTTCCCCAAAAAATGCGTTTGAAAAATCGCTGCGCAAATACTGTGTGATAAAAAAAATGAAACACCCACCATTTTAATCTGTAGGGCATTTGCTTTAAAAAATATATGTTTGGGGGTTCAAAGTAATTTTCTTGCAAAAAAAAAAAAAATTTTCATGTAAACAAAAAGTGTCAGAAAGGGCTTTGTCTTCAAGTGGTTAGAAGAGTGGGTGATGTGTGACATAAACCCAACTAAATGTTGTGCATAAAATGCCAGGACAGTTCAACCCCCCCCCCAAATGACCCCATTTTGGAAAGTAGACACCCCAAGCTATTTGCTAAGAGTCATGTCGAGTCCATGGAATATTTTATATTGTGACACAAGTTGCGGGAAAGAGACATATTTTTTATTTATTTATTTTTTTTTTTGCACAAAGTTGTCACTAAATGATATATTGCTCAAACATGCCATGGGAATATGTGAAATTACACCCCAAAATACATTCTGTTGCTTCTCCTGAGTACGGGGATACCACATGTGTGAGACTTTTTGGGAGCCTAGCTGCGTACGGGACCCCGAAAACCAAGCACCGCCTTCAGGCTTTCTAAGGGCGTAAATTTTTGATTTCACTCTTCACTGCCTATCACAGTTTCGGAGGCCATGGAATGCCCAGGTGGCACAAAACCCCCCCAAATGACCCCATTTTGGAAAGTAGACACCCCAAGCTATTTACTGAGAGGTATAGTGAGTATTTTGCAGACCTCACTTTTTGTCACAAAGTTTTGAAAATTGAAAAAAGAAAAAAAAAATGTTTTTTCTTGTCTTTCTTCATTTTCAAAAACAAATGAGAGCTGCAAAATACTCACCATGCCTCTCAGCAAATATCTTGGGGTGTCTACTTTCCAAAATGGGGTCATTTGGGGGGGGTTTTGTGCCACCTGGGCATTCCATGGCCTCCGAAACTGTGATAGGCAGTGAAGAGTGAAATCAAAAATTTACACCCTTAGAAATCCTGAAGGCGGTGATTGGTTTTCGGGGCCCCGTACGCAGCTAGGCTCCCAAAAAGTTCCACACATGTGCTATCCCCATACTCAGGAGAAGCAGCTAAATGTATTTTGTGGTGCAATTCCACATATGCCCATGGCCTGTGTGAGCAATATATCATTTAGTGACAACTTTGTGCAAAAAAAAAAAAAAAAAAATTGTCACTTTCCCGCAACTTGTGTCAAAATATAAAATATTCCATGGACTCAACATGCCTCTCAGCAAATAGCTTGGGGTGTCTACTTTCCAAAATGGGGTCATTTGGGGGGGTTTTGTGCCATCTGGGCATTTTATGGCCTTCAAAACTGTGATAGGTAGTGAGGAGTGAAATCACCCAGTACGCGGCTAGGCTCCCAAAAAGTCCCACACATGTGGTATCCCCGTACTCAGGAGAAGCAGCTGAATGTATTTTGGGGTGCAATTCCACATAGGGCCAATGGCCTGTGTGAGCAATATATCATTTAGTGACAAATTTTTGTAAATATTTTTTTTTTTCCATTATTCAATCACTTGGGACAAAAAAAAAATATTCAATGGGTTCAACATGCCTCTCAGCAATTTCCTTGGGGTGTCTACTTTCTAAAATGGGGTAATTTGGGGGGGGTTTTGTACTGCCCTGCCATTTTAGCACCTCAAGAAATGACATAGGCAGTCATAAACTAAAAGCTGTGTAAATTCCAGAAAATGTACCCTAGTTTGTAGACGCTATAACTTTTGCGCAAACCAATAAATATACGCTTATTGACATTTTTTTTACCAAAGACATGTGGCCGAATACATTTTGGCCTAAATGTATAACTAAAATTGAGTTTATTGGATTTTTTTTTATAACAAACAGTAGAAAATATCATTTTTTTCAAAATTTTCGGTCTTTTTCCGTTTATAGCGCATAAAATAAAAACGGCAGAGGTGATCAAATACCATCAAAAGAAAGCTCTATTTGTGGGAAAAGAAAAGGATGCAAATTTCGTTTGGGTACAGCATTGCATGACCACGCAATTAGCAGTTAAAGCAACGCAGTGCCAAATTGGAAAAAGTCCTCTGGTCCTTAGGCAGCGAAATGGTCCGGGGCTGAAGTGGTTAAAGGTTGCCTCCATAGTGGAACTTGTACAGAAGGTGAAAAAAGAACTAACACCTTCTATTCGGCTGTGCATGAGGTTACTAGGCAAAATGGTGTCATCCTTCAGCGCAGTGCCATATGCACAGTTCCACTCCAGAGTGTTCTAGAACAGTATTCTAAGGGCCTGGGACAAGTCAGCTCGAACCCTGGATCAGCCTATGGTTCTATCTCCACAGGTTCTATGGAACCTCTCTTGGTGGTTAAGAACCAGCAACTTGGAAAGTGGGAAATCTTTCCTAAAGGTAGCCTGGAAGGTCGTAACCACGGACGCCAGTCTTCTCGGTTGGGGAGCAGTTCTAGAGGAAGCGTCTGTTTAGGGAATATGGTCCCAGACAGAAAGGACCCTGCCCATCAATCTATTGGAGATTCGGGCAGCTCGTCTGGCTCTGCGATTCTGGACATCCAGATTGTGGGGTCTTCCTGTCAGAGTCCAGTCCGACAACTCCACAATAGTGGCATATATCAACTACGAGGGAGGTACCAGGAGTCGGGCAGCCCAAAGAGAAGTAGATCATATATTGACTTGGGCAGAAAAACATGTGCCGTTTCTGTCGGCAGTGTTTATTCTGGGGGTGGACAATTGGCAGGCGGATTTCCTAAGTCGACAGAAATTGTTACCAGGGGAATGGTCCCTACATCCCGAGGTTTTTCTACAGATCTGCCAATGCTGGGGGACCCCAGATGTGGATCTGCTGGCATCCAGATTCAATGCCAAGCTGGACAGGTTTGTATCCAGGACCAAGGATCCCCTGGCTGTCAGGATAGACGCATTAGTAGTTCCTTGGGATCAGTATTCTCTGATATATGCCTTCCCTCCAATCCAAATTCTGCCGCACTTACTACGCAGAATACAGGAGGAACGAAAGCCGGTGATCTTAGTGGCTCCAGCGTGGCCCCAGAGATCCTGGTACTCAGAGATTGTAAAATTGGCAGTAGGGGACCCATTGGTCCTTCCTTGCCGTCCAGACCTGTTGTCCCAAGGGCCCATATTCATCCTTCTTTACGGTTGCTGAATTTGATGGCCTGGCTATTGAGACCAGACTGTTGAAAGACCGTGGTATTATGGGTTCAGTCTTGTCTACTTTGATAAACGCTAGAAAGTCAGTTTCTAGAGCTATCTATCTATTATAGAGTCTGGAAGTCGTACATTTCTTGGTGTGAGGAAAGAAAATGGAACCCTCGTAAGTATACGATTGGAAGAGTTCTCGCCTTTCTTCAAGCAGTAGTAGACTTACAGCTCGCTTTAGGGACAATTAAAGGACAGATTTCGGCCTTATCATTTTTTTTTCCAAAGACCAATTGCTTCCCATTCTTTGGTGCGAACCTTTGTTAAGGGAGTAGCACACCTGAGGCCACCGCTTAAACCACCTTTATGTCCCTGGGACCTAAATTTGGTACTGTCAGCCTTACAGAGTCAACCCTTTCAACCTATTAGGCATGTTCCTTTTGTCCTATTGACCAGAAAATTAGTTTTTTTTGGTGGCTATAACATCGGCTAGAAGGATGTCAGAGTTGGCCGCCCTTTCTTGCAAAGAACCTTTTATGATTCTTCATCAGGACAGAGTGGTCATGCGCCCTCGTCCGGATTTTCTACCGAAGGTGGTTTCCAAATTGCATTTGAATTAGGATATCATTTTACCTTCCTTTTTTCCAAACCCTAGGGAGGAAAGGTCGCTTCACTCACTGGATGTGGTGGGGGGGGTAAAGGTTTACTTGGAAATGTCCGCTCCCTTTCGGAAGACTGACTGTTTTTTTGTCTTGCCTGAGGGTCCTAAAAAAGACAGCCGGCAACAAGTTCAAGTATATCCAGGTGGATTCGTAAGACAATTATCCAGGCGTATGGATTAAAGTGCAGGGTTCCTCCCCGGGATTTAAAAGCACACTCCACTAGAGCGATTAGTGCATCATGGGCAGTACGCCAACAGGTGTCTATGGCTCAGGTTTGCAAAGCGGCCGCTTGGTCTTCAGTTCATACGTTCACCAGGTTTTACCAGGTGGATGTGAGATCTCAAAAAGAGGATGTTTTTGGCCACAGCGTGTTGCAGGCAGCTTTAAAGTCTCAGGCCCTTGGGCTTAGGGATAATGTGTCCCCCCCCCCCCCAGGTGCATTGCTTTAGGACATCCCACATAGTCATTATTATGGTGCTCTGTGTCCCGTGATGTACAATAAAGAAAAACGGATTTTTAAAACAGGTTACCAGTAAAATACTTTTCTTGGAGTACATGACGGGACACAGAGGTCCCTCCCCTCTTTCTGGGATCGTCATTGCTTGCTACAAAACTGGGGTACTTCCGGTATAGGAGGGGTTATATGGGAGGAACCGTCTTACTATTGGTTGCCAGTGTCCAATCACCTAAAGGTAAGCGTATAACCCACATAGTCATTATTATGGTGCTCTGTGTCCCGTGATGTACTCCAAGAAAAGGATTTTACAGGTAAGCGGTTTTAAAAATCCGTTTTTTTGAATCCCATCGAAATGACATATTGGATCCAGTGGTGAGATCTTGGATCCAGACTAGTGCAAATGCCAATAGACTTCCCTTCATTGTGAGATGGGCTTCTGGGCAAGCTCGGGAGTCCATGGCTTATGACGAAAGGAGGTGTTAAGCCTTGGTTTGGAATTTGACACCCGGGGAGAGCAAAAAGGTAGAGGTAGGATACTTGGGCTTTTTCTGATGGGGTAGGAGTACCTTTCCCCAATGAATTCCTTGATTCATTTATCAGTGAATTCCCAAATAGGCATTCACCATCAAAAGGCATACGTAGAAAATGCTTTTCACAAATTAAAGCAGAGTTTCAGTTTTCTGTGGAAAAAATAAAAGTCAGCAGCTACCAAAACTGTAGCTGCTGACTTTTAAAAACAGCCACTTGGCTGTCCCACGATCCAGCGGTTACCCCAGTCGGTCTCACCTGCTGTCTTCTTTCCTCTGCGCCAGCATCTTCACTATGGGACGGGTGCACACTGCACATCATGAGTGCTGGATGCAGTCTTCTGGGACCTGTCACGTGCCTAGGCAGAGTGGGTACCTGTCAAAATCAGGCACCAGCTGCCCCCCCCTCCCCCCCCAAAAGTGCCAGTTGCAAAAGAGGAGCGGGGCACCAGTCCTTAAAGTGCAACTTCCCCTTTTGGGTGGAGCTCCACTTTAAGCAGGCCAAGCTTTTAAACCACAAAATTCTGAATCCTGTCAAGGTTTTCAAAAGAATTCAGACATAGAAAGGCCGCATGGTGCTTGCCTGAGAGGGAGCTAGAACCAGATATGGGGAGGAGTGTCAAAATTGCTCCGGGACAAGGTAGCAGCTATTACCCAGAGTGTGGTTTGAGTTTTCTGTATGCCAATTATAGAACAGATGTCATTTGGCTCTTTTGTCCCAGCTCCCTTGTGCCTGTGATCTGCCATTGCTAAGTGAGTGGATCCCCCTGTGGGGTTAATCCCGAAATGGAGGTTAAAATGGATGGGGTTTTATGAGCTCAGATACAGGAGCCGCTCTAACCCAGGTGCTGTCCATGTGTCCCTGTGGCTGAGTCTCTGCGGGAGCAGAGTGACCATAGAGAATTTTCTTTCTGAATTCCAAACTGCCAGCATGCAGATCCAGTATACCATCATTTACCAGCTGCTAATGTAAATGCAGACCAAAGAAAGCAGGAGGAAGAAGGGGCCAGCCAAACCTTGCAGCACAGCACTGCAACAGGATAAGCCCCCCTCAGCAGAGCACTAGCTAGCTATCAAGGGGAGGTAGATTATCAGTGTTATGTTCAGGATGAGGTCTTATTGCTTTAGTACCCTTTCTGCAGCAGCTTCCCTATTTCCCTAAGAAAAAACAAACTCTATTGTATTTCCATTTTTTAATGTTTTATCTTCATCTTAAAAAGCAGGGCTGCTCTGTTATTTTTTTCTGTATTTTTTTTTTCAAGACAATTAAAATGTGTGCTTGAGCACGGCAGTCTAAAACATTTCTACAAGCCAAATTGATACAAGTACATGACATTTCATGAGTAAAAAAGAGCAGAAAACTGTATGTGTAACAACAAATGTTAAAATGCCTACGACGATAATAAAAAACATCAAATACGTCATCACATAAAATAAGACAATGTACAAAAGTCGCCAACAGGAGGGACGAGAGGACTACACAAGATACTTTGCTGGAAAACAGTTTGGTGCTCTTCGGGCACATAACTAAAACATAGCAAAATCATCATCATCAGATTCTGCAAAATATTTCACTTCTTTCCTGGCCCGGCCAGGCCGCTGCCTTGTCGCACTTTCGTTTCCAGTTTCTGATGGGAAAATGTCCACGTCTGAATCATTGTCAAATGCGGTTGTTTTCTTTGATTTCTGAAATAAAAACAGTGGCAGAGAAGGGTTTTAAAAATTATACAATTATAATGTAAAAGACCCAACTCACGCAACAAAAATTACATTTGCACATTGTAATTAGTATATTTTGGTCACAGACAGTTAATCAGAGGCTAAGAAAGTAGGGCTTCCTGGATATATTCAAACCGGCCGATCTAAATGTTTAAAGGGACAATCTAAAAACAGTTGTTCCGACTGCTAGATGCACTCCAAGGGCGCAATTTAATAAGCAGTGGTATGTCCTTACTGCATCTATATCATTGAGTGTGATATATTACTAAAGTGCAGCATTGTGCTTTATAAACTTGGCACCCTGCTAGCTTCAGGACTTTGAAGTCAGTGACAGGCTATTTGCCACTTCCTGCCCTTAGACCGTTTATAAGTCCTGGACTCCATATGGGTAAAACAAGTTCATGGCATACAAGTGAGAACACTCAGGGGCCACACGTGTATGTAAAAAATGTGTAGTGATTGCACCACACATTTATCTCTGTAAATAGAGAGCAATAATTTTAGGGTCATAATTCATTGTCTGCCTCGTCCCCATTCCCCCCCCCCCCCCCCCCCCTCCACTGCCATTTGGTACCTTTTTTGGGGGGGGGTTGACCACTCACATTTGCAGCTTAAAACCAGAAGTTAAAAGTGGGCAGAGATATTGTGTTTGTGTGACCCAAAATTTATTTTAGTGTATTTTTTACCTAAAATTATGTTAATTCCGCAAATATCAACCATAGAAAATTGAAACTGTAAAAGGGAGGGGGGGGGGGGGAGGTGTGGCGGGGTAAAGTAAGCCAGGAACGCTTGGTCATGTGACCTGTCAGCTGTGACTGACCTCTCCCCCAATCACAAAGTGACAAATCCGCACACAGAGGCAGGCAATGTGCAAATCTCACCTTTTCCAGTAGGTGGAGCCAAGTTCAAATTTTATTTTTAAGATTTACAAAACGACTTCAGCTGTGTGACTTTAGATCTACTGTTTTAACATGAGATTTTCAAGGCAGATGGCCCTATGCTTTGGAAATATTTTCACAATATGCTCCTTTTTTTTGCTATAACTCTGTTGTTGTTAGCTCATGGTGTTACCCATATTGAATGCATTATCATACTTAAATCAGGTTTGCATTAACAGGACAGATGGAATGCAATTTTGGACAACTGCAACATACAGCTTGTGTATAAAGTATAAAACATGCAATTTAATTTTGGCCACTTTTCCAATGTCTAAAAAAAATATGGGTAAAGTAATTGGAATGGTGTAAAAATAAACACAAAGCTAATTAAAAAAATTCTGCATTTGGGCTTTATGGAGGCTTGGGAGGCCCAGGACAACACCAGCAAAGCCAATAATTTACAACAGTGAACACAAATTCAAAATGTTGGAGGCCTTTTTTTGGTCTTTGGATGTGGAGAAGGCCTTTGACAGAATAGTCTGGGACTACATGGACGCTACCTTAACATGATTTGTGTCAAAATGATAGCAGTGTTTATGTCCCTATTCCAGAACCCTATTGCAAAGGTAAAACCCAACAGCACCCCAGCAAGACATATTCAATGGCACTTGCCAAAGCTGTCTATCATCACACCACTTCTTCATTTTGACACTTTAACAGTTTTTTTTTCTTACACAACCTCTGATCCCAATTCCCATCTGTTTCAAGCTTTTGAAATATTCAGTAATATCTCCAACTTGAAAAATAATTTTTCCAAATCTTTAGCATTTAACCTTTCCATTTCCATTGTATACCAATGCACCCACTGTCTCCTCAAAATTCCTTTATGAATGGTTTATGTAATACTTAATCTTTAAATATGGATGTTAGGGGGAATGAATAAGTTGCAGTCTGTGATGTTAACAAACGTTTTTGCACCAACTCTCCATTACAAATTGTTCAGTGCAGGGCCCTCTATCAGGACCGTCCACAAAGAATGATTTTACTAACCCAGGGGAGAATTTAGGATTGTTCCTCCAGGTGCTCATAGGCACTAGAGTTAGAAATGTTGTATGACCAATTGTGGGCTGCGTGACATGGGGATCTAGGGAACGTATGAGAGGGATAGTTTGCAAGCGTTATTCTGCAGGTATACCTAGTCCTTATTGCCTCAGTCCCTGTGAGTAGAGGGAGAGGGGAGAGAAGAGATGCAGCTGTGCACATCGCTGGATCGACTGAGGACTCGGGTAAGTATTTAAGGAGGAGGGGGGGGGGCAGAGTTGTAAAACATTTACCTTCGAGCTGGGAATGCATTAAAGTAAAAGAAAAAAAAAATTACACTTTCCCCATCACTGGGAATTCTCTCTCTTCTTGTCAAATCCTACTAAGAGTGGGAATTGCACTCACAAAAAAGAGGAAAAAGGTGGAGAACTGTGAATGATCTAATGACTGTTTTCAACATCGTTTATTTTTGAAAAATATACTTGGAACTTTTACTTTTATTTCTTCTTTTATCATTTTTTTTTTATATCTTATATTTATGATTGTAACAAAAAAAAAAAAATCTGCATCCACCCAAAACAAGCTCAGTCAACAAAGATGTCGGGAGATTGGCACCACAGACATTTATGAGGCAAGGGCAGGAGACAGATGACTTGGGGCGCAGAATGTAAACGATCCATATGGACTATGCCGACAGGAGGCTGTGGGCATTAGATATAGGCGAATATGCATCTTTGGAAGGGGAGGGTGTGATCGATTAGCTGAGGACAGTGCAAAAAGAACAAGTTTGCTTTGTCTGAAAGTGTGCTCATTCTTTAATAGCAGCATACGTACTTTGCTGGATGTGGGTTTCTTCCCAGGATTGTATTCTCCTTCGTTCTCTGAACCTGATGTTTTCCTTTTCTTCCCTCTTCCTTTTGCTTTAAAACAAAGAACACAAATGCAACGTTACGTTATCTGTAACACAATGATGCCTCCTAGTGGCCTATAGCAGGAATTTCAAAGTCAACTACACTGAGAACTACAGAAGAAATACAACGATCTTCTATATGTTATTGGTATGATTAATATTTTCTGAGTGTATTATGAGCTGAAACAACCTCATTATTTATCTCTAAAAATGTCAGGTTCCTGAAAGTGACATGTATAGCATTAGAGTGCATACTGTGGGATGGGAATAGGAAACAGGTTCCTGTACGCACTTCCTCATACAGCATTGCCTTATTATTTGAACATATAAATACAGAGTGGTAATGTGAGTAACATCTCTGCTGTGTCAAAACATGGACTTTGCTGGAGTTCTTCAGTGGGCACACGCTAAAATTCAGCTATTATTTACATGAATCTACATGTCAAAGAATATTTATAGAAAGACAAAAATATCCAGAAAAACGCACTTCAAAAAAGTTATAAATTGATTTGCATTTTAATGAGTGAAATAAGTATTTGAACCCTTTGAGAAACATGACTTAGTACTTGGTGGAAAAACCCTTATTGGCAATCACAGATGCGTTGCCCCAGTGGAAGACTTTTTTAGTCGAAACGCGTCGAGCCAGCACCTCCTTGCCTCCCACATTGTTTTTATTCTTTTGTGATCACTTTTTGTCATTTTATCTTACATTTCGCTGTAAAGATACTAGGGGTGCAACGGATCGTCCATGATCCGTACGGATCAACCTCCACGGATCGGGACACACGCGATCCGCGGAGCGCTCTGTGGCCTTGGCCATAGGAAAGGCCGCGGCTTCGGCCTAGCTCCGGAGCGGCGGCCATCTTGGTACACCCGGTGGCCGGAGCGATCACTTGTAACAAACCGGCGTTATGTCATGACGCCGGTTTCTCTCTCCCCCCTGCCAAAACTCTGCAATGCCCTGCCAATACTCTGCAATGCCCTCACAATACTCTGCAATGCCCTCACAATACTCTGCAATGCCCTGCCAATACTCTGCAATACCCTGCCAATAGTCTGCAATACCCTGCCAACAGTCTGCAATACCCTGCCAATATACCCGCCAATACCCTGCTAATATATTATTACAGTGGGGGAGATTGTGGATATTACAGTGGGGGAGATTTTTTTTTTGTTGATCCGAAAATGATCCGAACCGTGACTCCTAAATTCGAGGAACGATCCGAACCGTGAGTTTTTTGATCCGTTGCACCCCTAAAAGATACCTTTTATTTTAATAAACCATTTTTTAGTTGACCTGCGCCATACGGAGCTCCTTTTTTCTCCCTGTTTTATATTTGGGCACTGGTGATTACCTTCTCATCCACATCATCTCTTGGATCGGTTTTATTGCTGGTTGCCGAGTACTCTGGAGCCACAAATCAACTAGCAAGTGGCCTGGAGTCGTAGATCCACGAGTATAACCTAGTGTGGCATCCTCAAACCACCAGGAACCCAACATTACAAGCCTGTTTGATGCACTACCATACGGTATGTGCGTCCACCCTATCCGGTAAGAGTATTCTACCTTACATCTGTGAATTTTACTGAAGTGTCCACAAGTGTTCTTCAACTGGTTATTCTAATTACTTGTTCCAACTTCAGTTGGAGATTGAGGAGAAAGAACTTTTTTACTTACATACATCTGTGTGGACATTGAGACTTTTGTGTTTCTCTGAGTGTTTTGTATTTTTGTCACATGATTCATTTCACATCCATCTGTGCGTATGATCTTATTTTTGAACATAACAGTTTGTTCACATGCTATGAGTTATTTTTTGTTTGTCTCAGTTTACTGAGATAGACCCTTTGGTTGTTTCACTTCACTGGGTCACATTATTTAGCGCTACACTATTTTTCACCAATTAAAATTATACTTATTTCTTTGTCAGTGGGCAAATGTACAAAATCAGTAGGCGAACAAATACTTTTTTTCCCTCACTGTAGACAGTTGTCGCAATAACTTGTGAACTCACTGGAAGATTTCCCCTCTATAAATGGTGTGGTGACTGCTGTAAACATTTGGGCTTCCCATAATTTTCTGTCCCAGGGACAACAGGCACCAGAACAAAGAGAATAAAACTGCTAAGCATTAACAAGACAAGAACCTAGGTCTTCAAATGGTTAGCGCCTAGATAATAGTAAATAAAGGGGAGAAAGGGGAACTTCAGTGAAATTAAAACCCGTTAACACAATTAGTATTCAGAGAGATGCAGATATTGGTGGTAACTAAACCAAAAGCATCCAACATAGCTCAGTTACAGCTATTTATATTTTATGCAAAGATTATTGAAGAATTTGTTACCAGTTACCTTTGGGAGTAGTAGATTTCTTTGGGGAGCCAAACTCCAAGTCGGAATCTGAATTCACAAAAACATCAGACTTCTTTGGCTTTGGAGGTCGTCTTTGTTTTGGCGTTCCATCTGAGGTGGTTTTTGCTGTGTGTGAAAATGGAAGAGCTGTAAGTTACAGAGCAGAACTAACGACCAAGTTCAGTTTGTGGGCCCAAAAACAAAAACTAATGCCAGACCACACTAGAACAAAAAAAAAACAGTCGAGAAATGGACGCCTCAAGACAGAACTTAATACTGGTATAATTTCATAAAGCTGTTCCCAGAATCTTTTCAACGTATTTACTCACAATATATCCACCATTGGTATTAAAATCTGAAACCCCCATCTTACCTTTCTTTGTTGTTGTTTTGCTGGCTGGTTTTTCTGAAGACTTGAAGCTGATTGCTGAAGAGTAAAAGGGGGAGGAAGGCTCGTCCTCATCACTAATTAATTTTGTAGGTTCTTCTAATTTAAAGAAAAAAAAAAAAAAAACTCAACCAGTGGCAAGGGTTTCAAGGTTTTCAGTCAAGAAAAGTTAAAGTGGTTGTTAACCCACTGCAACTAAATCGTCCTATCCCTCGGTACCATAATAACAAGTGTCCCTGTGCCTGTGTTATATAAAAAATCTTCCAATCTGTACCCATATGAGCTCCGCTCCCAGCGCTCAGCTGATTCCTCGGCTCTCTTCACTCTCGAGTTCATAGCTCCAGTGGCCGGGCCCTCACGCTGATGTCAGCTGGGGAGGAGGGGAAGAGAGGAGAGAGCGATCCAACAGTCAGCTGAGTGCCAGGAGCCGTGCTAATATAGGTACAGATTGGAAGATTTTTTGTTTTACATAAAATACAGGCACACTTGTTATTATGGTACAGAAGAGATACAGTTTTTCCTGCAACCAAAGAAATTTGCTTGATTCAAGACAGTGTTGATGCGGGAATCCCTCCTGCTGGGCCATTGTCTGCTCCCGATGGGGGCAAGAGGGGTAAGTTGTCCCTGCCAGGAGAACACAGTGGTTACATCAGCCGCTAGTGATAATCATAATAGAATCCAGTAGGCTAGTTGTACCAAAGTTGATTGATCACTTTGGTAAATTCAGCCTAAACATTAATGATTCAAATCTCTGCCTTTTTAAATCTCAAACTTTGACCTGTGTACGGCCAGCCTAAGTGATCGGTAAAACAGGATATTTGTAGTTACATCCTTTTCTTGGGGTCTTAGAGGGAGTCAAGAAGTTTTTCACCTTCAGTTATACTACTGCATACAGAACTACTTGAAATTGGTAAACAAAATACTGTATGCCCCAGTTTTGTAGCAAAGCAGTATTGACAGCATGACAAAGTGGTGGGACCCCTGTCTCTCAATGGACTTCAATAGAGGATGCGGGAGTAAACATGGGGGACATTTCTTAACCAATAAAGAGAGAGAAGACTGCAGTTTGTTCCTTAGGACTCTTCCGCTGAGGCCTGACCTGCTCTTAACACCAGTAGTGTCCTTGATAATGGTGTCAAGGGGAGACCCAATGCAGCTCAGATGTTTCTTGGACACAGGTTTTGCAAGCAAATAATACTCTGCGCTTGTGTACTACTGACAGGAAACCCACGCAGGAGATAAGCTGGGAAGCCTCCAGTAAACCATATGTTTAAAGCTACAGCCGTTTTCTCCATACATTACATAAGTATGGGATCATCCTCAGCAGTAGCGAGATCTCTTTAAAGAATAAGTAAACCTACAGTAGTAAAAAATATAGTAAAAAATAAAAACAATTTTGTGGGTAAAAAGCAGCAAAGTCTGTGGGTACTTAAGTAGTTTGTTCATTCACAAAACTGTGAACAAATAACGTGGCTGCGTGGGCGGAACCCCGCATAGCCATGGTCTTTTCAAACAGCGACAGCGGGGGGGGGTAGGGGGTTGTCGAGATCCTTGGCCTGGCAGGCCAGGGATCGGCTCCAGTATTGTGGACATGTTACATGTTCCACTCTAAAAATGGATGGAACTAGTAATATGGTGAACTTGTCCTTTAAGGTATTTTAACCAGTCAGCCATAGTTTGTCACCGTAAAGTCAGTCACAGAAGGGCCGAAGAGCAGGACCTGCTTGCAAGAACAGATCTAAAAAGGCTTCAAATTGCTTTTTGGTTGGGTCACAGCGTGTGTATATATATATATATATAAAAAAACCACATACTGTCACCAGTTGGTTTCCCTGATTACTGCCACACCCCGTTATATGATAACACTGTACTGCACTGGTGACAGTATGTAAAAAAAACTAAAAATTTATATAATTGTGCATTTTTTTTTTTTACTTCATTTTCCAAAAAATTGTGATAAAATTACAACTTCAAATAACTCGCCATGCCTATTACTAAATACCTTGGACTTCCTATTGCTACTTTCCAAAAAGGGGTCATCTGTACTGTCCTGGTGTTTTCAGGTTTCAAGAAATTAGGTAGCCTGTCAGTACATCAGGATTGGTCAACTTTCAGATATGTACCATAGTTTGTGGACTCTAACTTTCCTACAGACTACATACTGATTTGGGTTATTTTTACCAAAAAATGTAGCAGAATACATTTTGGGTTAAATTTATTAAGAAAGATTTGCAATAATTTATGACAAAAATTAAGAAAAATGTGTTTTTCTCAAAAGTTTGTCTTTTTTTGGTTATTTAATAAAAAAAATGAAAAACCCAGTGTCGCCCTATCAGTGCCCGTCAGTGAAGGAGAAAACAAAATTTTATAACCGAAATGAAGAACTTCTTTTTTTTTTTCAAAAATTTCTGTCTTTTAGTAGTAGCAAAAAATAAAAATGGTGATCAAATACCACCAAAAGAAAGCTCTATTTGTGGGAAAAAAGAACCACAATTTTGTTTGGGTACAGCGTTGCACGAACGCGCAATTGTCAGTTAAAGCGACGCAGTGCCATATCGCAAAAAGAGCTCTGGTCATTGAGCAGCCAGGGCTGAAGTGCAGCATGCTCTATCTAGCCTGCTTGTGTCATATATTTCCTCCTAACAGATCTCCCGCTTGAGTTCTCTACCCAGTGCTAAAACTCTTAAAGCTGTAATTAAATTGTGAAGGGAGCAAAGGGAAGTCTAAACACAAAGAATGACATTACCTTTCTTTGTTGATGTTTTGCTGGTTGTTTTTTCTGTAGATTTGAAGCTAAAGGTTGATGAGTAGAGGGGAGAGGAAGGTTCATCGTCATCACTGTTATATTTGCTGGTATCTTCTAAAAAAAAAGTTACAAGACAAAAAACTATTGATTATTGGTGAAGTCAACATCATTTAATTCACAGAAAATTTCCCACCAAACCACCTGACAAATTCTGAAAGGGTCTTGGCTCGCTCTTTTTTTTTTTTTACCTTTTACATTATTTACATTTTGAAAAAAGAACATGGAACACAAAGATGGGTGGGTACATCGAGAAATCTAGGTGGACAAGATTAAGGTCAAGAAACATGACAGGTAACTCTTGCTGTCGAGTAGAGCTGCTCGATTAAGTGTTAAGAATCGTTATTGCGATTGTTTTCCCCCTTGCAATCTTGACAAAGTATTTTCCAGATTCTTTCTATGCAGAGAATTCTCTCAGCTCTGCTGAAGCCAACAGCTATCAAAGAAAAGGAAAAAAAAAGGGCAGTCTGCAGTACGGGCAGTATCACAACTAGGGATGCACCTAAATTTCGGCCGCTGAAACATATCAGCCGAAAATGGCCTTTTCGGCAATTTGCCGAAAGAGAAAAAGGGCCGATAATGGAGCGGGGCTCTGCCTGCCGCCCATTACGGGGTGTCCTATAGCAGAGAAGAGAGAGGAGAGCCGCTGCCTGGTTATTTAGAGCACCGGGAACATAACAGCTAATGAAAGCTGTTATGTTGTGTGTTCCCCGCCGCGCGCCTTCACATACAGCCCCTCCCCCTTGCCCGGGCACTTTGATAGACAGATCAACTGTCCAATCCTGGGACGGGCGATCTGTCTATCAAAGTTCCCCGGACAAGGGGGAGGGGCTGTATGTGACGGCGCGCGACAGGGAACACACAACTATTGAAATGAAAGCTGTGATGTTCCCGGCGCTCTAACCAACCTGGCGGCGGCTCTCCTCTCTCTTCCCCTGCACAGGGGACACACAGGCAAGGCTGCACAGGGGACACACAGGCAAGGCTGCACAGGGGACACACAGGCAAGGCTGCACAGGGGACACACAGGCAAGGCTGCACTGGGGACACACAGGCAAGGCTGCACTGGGGACACACAGGCAAGGCTGCACTGGGGACACACAGGCAAGGCTGCACTGGGGACACACAGGCAAGGCTGCATCTGACGGGCACTGGTGAGGCTGCATTGATCTCTTACATCATGTCTTCAGTCTTTGACCATCTCGTGTGCCATGTCCTGTACCATGTCTGCAGTCTCTGACCATCTCCTGTACCATGTCTGCAGTCTCTGACCATCTCCTGTACCATGTCTGCAGTCTTTGACCATCTCTTGTATAAGAATATTTTTTAAAAACAGTCATTTTCGGTATCGGTTTCGGCCTAGTGTATTTTTGAATTTTGGTATCGGTTTCGGCACCAAAAACCCACTCGGTGCACCCCTAATCACAACATTCTTTAGCAGTGGAACTAACCACTAACCTTTTTCTGACATTTGCTGGTTTCAAGTTAAAATCATTTTTTTTTTTTTTGCTAGAAAATTACTTAGAACCCTCAAACATATATATATATTTAGTAGAGACCCTAGAGAATAAAATGGCGATTGTTGCAATATTTAATGTCACACTGTTTTTGCGCAGCAGTCTTTCAAATGCAATTTTTTTTTGGAAAAAATTACACTTAATGAATTAAAAAAAACAACTAACCAGTAAAGTTAGCCCAATTTTTTTTGTATAATGTGAAAGATTTTACGCCGCCAGAATCGTGATCTTTTTTTTTTCTAAGCAAAAAAATTGTGATTCTCATATTGGCCAGAATCATGCAGCTCTACTATTGAGTATCCAAGACATAGGGGATTTAAATGCAATAGTATTCAGAATGACAAATCTTTGCTTTAGCATGGGGGTCTCATAGTGTAAACCTTGAACTGTAGATAGCAGGGCTAAGCATCTAAAAGTTCTGGCTGTAAAACACATTGAAAGAATTATTCTGACTTTGGCTAGCAAATGCTTTTGTGCAGATATCTAAAGTCACCTTCCACCTTAACATGGCTTGGAAACAAGTTGCACAGTTGCATTTGCTAATATGAGCCTGTGCTTTACCCATGCATGATTGCTTGTGAGGTTTGCAGAAAGTTATGCAAAGCGACCTGCTAGCCCCAACCCCCTAACCCGCCCCCCCGTCAGCCATGATTTGTCCTCATTTCACAGAGAAACTGGTGATGACATTGGTGTCTAAAATAAGATACAGCCGGCAAAATAAGTATTGAACACATCACCATTTTTTTTTAGATAAATATATTTCTAGCGGTGCTATTGATATGAAATTTTCACCACATGTCGGTAACAATCCATACAAAGAAAACAAATAAGTTCAGAAATGAAGTTGTGTAATAAAATGGAATGACTCCGGGAAAAAAGTATTGAACACGCTAAACTGAGATTTATTTCATATTTCGTAATGGTAATTACGGTAATTTGGTAATTACAGCTTCAAGACACCACCCGTATGGAGAAACTAGTCGCATACATTGCCCAGGTGTAATTTTGGCCCATTCTTCCACACAAACAGTCCTCAAATCTTGAAGGTTATGTGGGCCTCTACTATGAACTGTGATCTTTAGTTCTTTCAATAGATTTTCTATTGGATTCAAGTGAGATGATTGCCTGGGCCATTCTAGCAGCTTTATTTTCTTTCTTCGAAATCAATTGAATTTCCATGGCTTTGTGTTTGGGATCATTGTCTTGCTGAAATGTCCACCCTTGTTTCATCTTCACCATCTTGGTAGATGGCAGCAGATTTTTATCAAAATGTCTTGGTACATTTTTCCATTCATTCTTCAACGATATGAAGTTCGCCAGTATCATATGCTGAAAAACAGCGCACACCATGATGTTCCCACCTCCAAACTTCCCTGCTGGTATGGTGTTTTTCGGGTGATGTGCAGTGCCGTTTGACCTCCAAACATGGTGTGTATTATGGCATCCAAAGAGTTCAATTTTGGTCTCATCTGACCAGACTATATTCCCCAGTATTTCACAGGCTTGTCTAAATGTTGTGCAGCAAACTTTAAACAAGCTTCAAATGCTTTTTCTTCAGCAATGGAGTCTTGCGTGGTGAGAATATATAAAGGCCATGGCGGTTGAGTACATTGCTTTACTTACAATTGTAAGTAATTCCAGGTCTTTCTGAAGCTCTCCAGTGGTCCTTGGCTCTTGAACAACTTTTCTGATAATTCTTTTCACTTCTTTGTCAGAAATCTTGCGAGGAGCACTGTTTTTTATGTTTTTTCCACTTACGGATTATGGCCCCAACAGTGCCCACTGGAACATTCAGCAGTTTAGAAATCCTTCTGTAACCAAAGCCATCAGTATGTTTTGCATCAATAAGGTTACAAAGGTCTTGAGAGAGCTCTATGCTTTTACCCATCAGGAGAGGTTTCTTGTGTGATACCTTGGTAATGAGACATCTTTTTATAGGCCATCAGTTGAGACTGTACCAGCTGATATTAATTTGCACTGAGAAGGGGCAGGATTGCTTTCTAATTACTGATCGATTTCAGCTGGTGTCTTGGCTTTCCGTGTCTTTTTGCACCTCCCTTTCTTCATGTGTTCAATACTTTTTCCCTATGTCATTCTATTTTATTACACATAACTTAATTTCAGAACTTATTTGTTTTGGTTTCTTTGTATGTATGGATTGCATGGGCTGTTAACGACCTGTGGTTAAAATTTCATGTCAATAGCACCATCAGAAATATATTTACCTAGAAAAATGGTGACGTATTTAATACTTATTTTACCCGCTGTATGTAATGAAAACAGAGAAGTCTTATTTAAAAATGTTATTGGCATATTGATGAGGAGAGAAAGGAGGAAACAGAGGAGGTAAAAGATGAGCAGCTTAACCACTTAAGGACCAGCCTCGTTTTGGATTTTAGGTGTTTACATGTTTAAAACAGTTTTTTTGCTAGAAAATTACTTAGAACCCCCAAACATTATATATTGTTTTTTTCTAACACCCTAGAGAATAAAATGCCACTCAATGCAATACTTTTTTTTGCACCGTATTTGCACAGCCATCTTATAAGCGCACTTTTTTTGGAAAAAATTCACTTTTTTGAATAAAAAAATAAGACAACAGTAAAGTTAGCCCAATTTTTTTTTTATATTGTGAAATATAATGTTACGCCAAGTAAACTGATACCCAACATGTTACGCTTCAAAATTGCGCCCGCTCGTGGAATGGCGTCAAACTTTTACCCTTAAAAATCTCCATAGGCGACGTTTAAAAAATTCTACAGGTTGCATGTTTTGCATTACAGAGGAGGTCTAGGGCTAGAATTATTGCTCTCGCTCTACAGATCGCGGTGATACCTCACATGTGTGGATTGAACACCTGTTTTGATACGCGGGCGCTACTCACATATGCGTTCGCTTCTGCGCGCAAGCTCGTTGGGACAGGGCACTTTAATTTTTATTTTTTTTTCTCATTTATTTTACTTTTTTTTTATTTATTTTTTCACTGTTTTTTTAAAAAAAAAAACTTTGGATCACTTTTATTCCTATTACAAGGAATGTAAACATCCCTTGTAATAGAAAAAAGCATGACAGGTCCTCTTAAATATGAGATCTGGGGTCAAAAAGTCCTCAGATCTCATATTTGGACTTTAATGCAAAAAAAAATAACAAAAAATTGTCATTTGAAGAAATGACAAAAAAAAATATGCCTTTAAGACAAATGGGCGGAGCTGACGCCGCTTCCGCCCTCCTATTGTATGGAGATGGGTGGGGGCCATCTTAGCCTCACTCGTCTCCATACCCAAGAAGTGACAGGTCTCGATCGCCTCCGCCGCTACCAACGGCTCCGGTAAGCGGCGGGTGGGCGCAGGAGAGCGGCGGGAAGGGGGTGGCACCTCTCCTGCCGCCGTTAACGGTGATCTCGCGGCGAATCCGCTGCAGAGACCACCATTATCGGAAACACGACTGGCTCCTGTAAAGATGGATACCTCGGTTGTGGCAGCAGCTGCTGCTGTTACCGAGATATCCACCTTCAAAGTGCCGACGTATATGTACAGGAGCAGGTCGGTAAGTGGTTAAATTTTGTCATGAAGTCACAGGTTCACACAAGTCCTCTTTTGGTCCAAAGCAGTATCTGACCTTTGCAACTTATCTTTACCTTTCTTTGCTGTAGGTTTGCTGGATGTTTTATCAGTAGATTTGAAGCTGTATTTTGAGGCAAAGGGTTCATCATCGTCATCATCATCATCATCGCCGCTATTAAACTTAGAGCTATCTTCTAAGGAAAAAAAGAAAAAAGGGTGGCGGTTACTATTTTAAAACCACAATTAAACAGATTGTTTGATAAAAGAACAATAAAAAGGTGAATTACCATTCTGCACTTTTTTTGATAACGAAGAAGAAAATATGTCAGCTTGTTTTTTCTTCGGAGTTTCCGATGTCTTTCTGTAGGTGAGAGACCAGAGAGGTTGGATAGGTACAACAGCAAATCAACCTTAGTCTGCTAACAGAATCGTAATGATGGAAGATACATACTCTGTGGATGATTTGATAGAAGAGAAATCATATTCATCCTTTTCTGGGCTGTCAGAATGGGCATCGTCGTCATTTCTATTATTTGGAACCGGGGATGATTGGGGCTTAAAGTCGTCTAACTCATTGTTGGTAGCAGGAGTTTCATCATCATCTGCTTCTTCCTCTTCTGAGAAGTCAAAAGTGTACTTGGGTCTTTCAGCTGTTGAGAACAGGAAAATGCATGAATACATTCCATGATGACATGCAGCCAAAATAGGAAAGTTAACACAACTGCACAAATTAAACTTATATTCACACTGATCCTTTCCATGTTCTATACAGAATAAGCAGAGAATTACAGAAGATTAGGGTCTATACTTTCTTCAGCCTCACAGTGCACTAATGCCTCTTACTCTAGTGGAAACAGGCATCCTGGGCTGTATTTTACTTTTTGTTCATGACATCATGGGGTGTCCTTCTAAAAAACGTGCCAAGCAAATGTCTTCAGCATTCACAAAAGTACAACAAATTATCACCATATTGTTTGTAATATGATTATCATCTATGGTCGTCGGCTGCATCTAGTGACCATAATGCAGTATTCTCTCAATGACTTCAAGAAAAACAAAAACAATGCATTATGGCCATTAGGGGGAATAAACACATTTTGGCCACTAGATGGAGCTGACGATCATGGGAGATATTCATATTACAAAAAAATGCAGTGATAACGCAGTTGTGCCTGTGCAAATGCTAAAGACAGGGCTCAAAATTTCAAGTCCTGAGCCACTAACCAGGCCTTAAGAGTTACTCGCCACCAGTTGCCCAGGTCAACACCTCCGCCTAAGTCCGCCCATAAACATGCCCTTGTAAATTATCTCATGAAATTACACTGTTAAATTTTTTAAGCAGAATTAAGTTTCAAAAATAAATATTAACTACAACTTTAACAATATTAACATAAAGCATATCAGTGACCATCAAATGCAGCCTCACGGTGTCCATCATTGCAGCCTCACTGTGCCCATGAAAGCAGCCTAACTGTGCCCGTGAACGCAGCCTCAATGTGCCCGTGAACGAAGCCTCAATGTGCCCATGAACGTGCCTGTGAACGCAGGCTCAATGTGCCCCTGAACACAGTCTCACTGTGCTCCCCTATGCAGTCTTAGCCCATCAATGCAGCCTCACTGTGCCCCATCAAATGCAGCTTTACCATGCCCATCAATACAGACTCACCATTGCCTGGATGATGGATCACACACACATACAGTGGGCATGTCCCGCCTTGTGTCATGGAGCTGGGTCTGTGTTCGGCGGCGCGGTGTAACAACGTCCCGCCCCCCTAGACCGGCTTGTTTGATAGGCGGAACACTGATTCCATCTACTATCACACGAGCCGGACTAGGGGGGTGGGTCCTTGTTACACCGCGCCGCCGAAACACAGACCCAGCATAGAATGCATTAGAATAAAAAACCTTCTGCCTTTACAACCCCTTTAAGGTCCAATTTTCCACATATTTGTGTTCCGGATACGCTCCAGATCAATGTGTGGCATTCCTGGGACACAAGCCAGCGCCCTCGTCTTCCCCTGCTAGATCCGAAAACCTCACCACCACCAGCAGCTCCTATGGACCGGATGGCCTAAAATGGTGCTTACCTATGATGAGCGTGTATTGATCTTACCTCTTGTGAGTGTTCTTAACCCTTTGACTTAATAAACTGAATGTACTTGTTGCACTTAGAAGGCGCTTACTCTTCTTGTTTCCTTATCTTGATTCACCAGAGCTGGCTCACTCTATGTAAGGCTGCCACTAGTGCATATACATCCGGATTTACAAGGGACTATAACAGATACCTATGGACTTTTATATCGTCCTACTCGGGCCTATAAATCCCATGTTTTGTTTGCTCACAAAGTTTCAGGCAACCTATTAGCTGCATTGCTTCAGAAAATACATCAGAGCATTTTTCTATACCCAAGATATGCAAGAACTGGGGAGCACAAAGGGGGATATTTAACCATCAGAAAACGAACTATAAATTGTCTGTTCAGTGACTGCATACTTTCACCAATAATAAACACAATGTTCTAGTTGCAGGTATATCAACAGAATGAATAAATGTTGGATCATTGAGAAATAAGTATCTATCAAACTAGTAAGTGTTGAACAAAGTTAAAACATTAAGCTCACCAGCTGCTCTTCTTAATGAGGAATCCCGGGGAATGACCACAGGTTCCGTCACTTCTGCCTCTTCCAAATCACTGTCTGACTTGGACTCATCCTCTGACCAGGGGTTCCTCTTTTTTCCTTTCTTAATAGGGGTTTTTGGAGTGAGAGAGTTCCTTTTGCCTCGAGATCCTACAAAAAAAATAAATAACTTTGTTATAACCACAAAGCTGTATTAGTTTTAATAGCTGTTTTATAATCTAATGAAAAAGTAACAGGACAATAAAAAGGTTAAGCATTTAAACATGCCAATAAAAAAAAAAAAAAAAAAAAAAAAAATTAGGTGGGTGTCTGTGGTGGTGGTGGTGGTGGTGGTGGTGGGGGGGGGGAGTGGGCGGAGACCAGTGACTAACATTACAAATTAATATGTTAAGAGCAGCAGCTGGAAAAGGCTGAATATCGAGGACAATAAGAACAATTGGATGATTTGTGATATACCATCAGATTCCTGTTGTCGCCTTTTACCCTGAACCAAACACCCTTTCTAAAACATTAAACGACATGTACAGACTATATCCCAGTTTTAGTAAAATGATCAGGCTTTTTGAACAAGGCAAGCTTTAGGTATCCCATTGAAAACAAATTACTTTGGATATCTTTTTTGCTATGGGTTAATACACATCATCACTGTTCTTCACATTTCCTAATTTAATCATTTTATTATCTGGCATTCTATTTTAAAATGGTGCTTCTGTAGATAATAACTTTCATTCAATCACCTACATGTAAACTGCACTGTAAGTATTTTATACATTCAATGATTGTGTGAACAAGCTGGGAAAAGATAGAACAGCAATTATTCACTAGTCTGCAATTTCTAGCAGAGTCGGTCACTTATTGTTTCAGTAATCAATGTTCTTGCTTTGTGTAGATGTAGTTTCAAGCCTAACCTAGCTTCAAGTTTTTGACAATATTTGGATAGTCTTGCATACCAGGTTCTCTCTCTTTCCTCTCTCGCTTGGGCTTTACTGGCTTCACTGGAGTAGTAGTCTGAGAGTCTTCACCGCCCTCTGCTGGAGTAGAGCCAAACTCATCATCAAACTCCAGTTTTATCGCTAAAGAATCCATTTCTCCCTGTAAATGAGAAAATAAAACTACCTTATGTATTGCCAAAAGGCAATTTACAGCACAGGAGGAACATTTAGCTACTGGCTGGTGTCAATTGTTTTACTGTGACTTAAAATTGTGCATTGCTTCTAAGGGACCAACATGTGATAGTTGATACTTCCCACAAATGTTAGCAATGTATAACAATCTAGGATCATTCACAAGATCAAAGATATACAGTATGTATCAATTCTGAATGTCAAAAGATTAACACCTTGTCATTCTGTGAAATTCTAACATACAACTATAAATAAATAATTAGAAAAAAAGTGGTGCATGGTGTGCATTTGGTTAAAGGGAGCAGGCTCACCTTCTTCTTCTTGAGCAACTTTTTGCTGACATCAGCCTTCATTGCAGTAATCTGAGGCTCGATCCTTCTACCATACATTGAAGGCAAGGTCTCTTCCAGCTGCAGCCTCTTCATTTTTGGTTTCCCTACTTTGCCTTTTACTGCTTTGCTTGCAAAGCCGGCTGCGACGTCCTCCCTTTCCTGCGCTTCCACTTTCTAAGGATATATAAAGAAACATTATTTAAATGACAGAAGCAATAGTTTGCTATGTACTACATTCTAACAGTCCTTTGTATGTGTCTTTCTTTAGCTATAAGCACTTTATTTTTATTCTTCGGATACAAATCTAATTTTGTGTTTTACTCTTCTCTCTCATATAATATATATATATATATATATATATCTCCTATATCCTTCTCACCCTTTCCAGGATTCTGCCAATATGTCACAACTAATCAAGTACACGGTTATAGTATACTCAATTGCAACAATATTTGGGCATACAGTCCTTCGACTCTCTCACACGACCTTATACTGATATTTAAACTTTGTTATCCCAATCTTCTAAGCCTGACCATACCTTTTCACAGCTATACCAGATTTTGCTGAAGGAGTCATACCCAGATCCACCTCCATTCCTTTTAAAGTGGGAACAGGAATTACAAGTCGGAAAATATGGAATGGGACAAAGTATTCACTCTACCTCTAATAAGATGTCACTCTCTTCCTATGGGCAAGCACAAAAATACCATATTTTTAACACTACTCCATAAAATGTATTCATCTGTTCCTGACACTTGCTGGTTGGTGTTCACAGGCTCCAGTGCTAATATAAATGATTGGGGGGATTTGTGCTAGGGTAGAATTTTTAGCAGGGGGCAGGTTTGTACTGGGAGGAGGAGAAATTATGTTTATGGGAAAAAGCATGCAGATTGGTGCTCTTTTTTTTTTTTTTTAATGGAAAGGGAGGGGGGAATTTTGCGGTCACAGAATGCATCTCGGAGAGGGTGGGGCAGGAGGGCAGTTTGGCATGTTCAACCTGGGCTCTAGATGACCTTGTCCCAGCACTGCATATATACATAGATACACACTCCTTCATATTGTAAAACCTGTAATATAAAAATTTACTAATGACATTTTTGGTGACCTCTTATTTACACTCCCTTAAACACTTGATGACAACATTGTCAATTGTGCCATGTAATCTGGCACAATTTAGTTATTTGGAATGCTTAAAACCGCACAAACTGACATCGTTGCACATCAGTTGATTTCCCACCAATCAAGGAGAATACCAATGACCAACAAGGGACACAACTCTGCTTTACTTCACCCAATAGAAAAAAAAAATAGTGGTGTTCAATTTTAATTTTCTCACAAGGCACAGAAAAATGAAAACCCACATCAAGCTCTTCAATGAAAGCTGCCAAGTCCTCCTTCCACAGGTCTGATGCAGATTTTTTCTTCAATTCATTCAGCTCTTTTCCCTGAAACACAAGTAAAAAAATAACATTCTGTAATCATATGAATTCACTCACAGAGCCTACTGGCCTATCTGCAGCTCTTTTTTCCCAGTATGATACATGAACTAATAAATTTGTGAATTAGAATGGTATATTTAAGAGATGCTACGCAGTACAGCATCAAAACACCAAGAGAAATAGGCCTATAACTGTTTTCCTTTCATCTCTACATACAGTATCTATAAATGGGTAGGTGGCCACCCCCTAGAGTGTTCATCTGGGGCTCTCCCTCAAACCAAAAGGTATTTCTTGAATTCCAGTCTATAGGGATGCGAAAACTTAAAACAAACAAAAGAACGCCACCTTTTGCATTCATTGCAAGTATATAATTTACAAAATAAAAATATTGATGTGAGAAGTTTCTGTCAAAGAGACAGATTCCTGTTTGTCTTAAAAGCCTAAGCATATCAATACTTAACCAGAGAAGTTTTGCTGCTCCTTATGGGATAGAGATACCAATAATTAGAAGTATAGGAGACTTTGAAAAAGATCAATATAATGGTAACTATGTTTTTTTTTAATAACAAATATCAGCTTTACAATCCTGCTATAAAAGAAACAGAACAGTACAAGTGGAGGGCTGGAAATACACCTCTGATTTTACCAGATGCAATTTATACTGAATTCAAGGCAAATGCATGCCAATACACATCATGTGTATTGACATGCAATGCAACATACATTAAAAAAGAAAGGCAACGTGCCACGGTGCAGACATTTCGTTTTTTGCTTTTGCACGAAAACCTCCATCAATCTGTAAATGCAGTGAATGGGCTTTTAAATCACTTCAGCCCCAGAAGGATTCACCCCCTTTAATAACTGGGTCATTTTTTGCGATACGGCACTGTGTCGCTTTAACTGACAAATGCGTGGTCGTGCGACACTGTACCTAAGCAAAATGTATGTCCTTTTTTCCCATAAATAGAGCTTTCTTTTGGTGGTATTTGATCACCTCTGCGGTTTTTATTTTTTGCGATATAAACAACAAAAAAAGAGCGACAATTTATAAGGAAAAAAAAAAACAGCATTTTTTACTTTCTGCTATAATACATATCTAAAATATCTATATATATATATAGAAAAAACAAAATGTATTCATCAGTTTAAGTCAATATTTATTCTGCTACATATTTTGGTAAAAAAAAAATAAAAAAAATCGCAAAAAACGCTTGATTAAATTTTTTTTTTTGCGTAAAAATTATAGTCTACAAAATAGGGGAAAGATTTAGGGACTTTTTATTTTTTCATTAGTAATGGCAGCGATCTGCGTTTTTTAGCGGGACGCCGACATTGCGATGGACAAATCTGACCCTAAGTGACACCAATACAGTGATCACTGTATAAATGGCACTGGCAGGGAAGGGGTTAACACTAGTGGTGATCAAGGGGTTAACTGTGTTCCCTCAGTGTGTGTTCTGTCAGGGGGGCGGACTGACTGGGAGGAGAGAGAGATCTCTGTTCCTGATCACTAGGAACAGCTGATCTCTCTCTCTCTCTCCTCCCATCAGAACGGGGATCCACCTTGTTTGTTTATAAAGGCAGATCCCCGTCCTGCCTCTCAGTCGTGCGTGCCTCCGGCGGCGGGCATGCACCCGCTAAAGCTAGTGTATGGACCGCCGTACCAGGACGGGGATTCCTGCAGCCGAGCAACTTGCTGGTCGGCAATCTGTTAAATAAACATCTACCTTTCTAACCACATTTCATGTTACACCCATGTTTAGTGTGTAACATGAAACATGGTGACATGACCCAGCCGCTCGCTTGCAAACTAGCTCCCCCAGCTTATGTGGTTCTCCTGGAAGCACTCTTCATTTGAATTTAGCATGACTTACTTAGGTGAGCTGCATCATTCATTCACAGGTCCATTCAAAGGATCTTTAAATGGGAAGATTACAAGTCACACTTGCCACTGTGGCAGAGGGACTCCTAGATCTAAATGGAGCACAAGTGCAGTGAGGTCACTTCCTTCAACCCCATAACCGAAGCTCTGTAAACTTGGTAGTCATCTGGGGATAAGGAACAGTCTGGAATAGCCTGTGCATTGCACCTGTGATGCACCAATCACAGTTGCAATGCTTTGTAGGCTCCAATGCAAAAAAATTAATAAAGGCACTGTTTCTTTCATTAATGTGGGTGCATTTATTTTTTTATTCACAAGGTGGGCTATGCCTTTAAGGTTCTTTCAAAAGGTGTTATAAGCAATCAGTGTGACATGCCAATTGACCTAGTACATATAATAATCATACCTTCACGTCCCTCTGCTTAAGTAGCTCATCCACCTTCTCCTTGGACAGGCTCCAGAGAGACATATTGAGAATATAGTTAAAATCAGGCCCTGATACAGAGCCTGAGTTTGTGGAACCACTGTCATTTAAATCCTGAAGATCATCCTCTTCTGCAGCCTACGAGAAAATGGCAAGAATATCAATGCACGTGCCACTCTAGGTACAGCTAACATGAAATAAGCTCTTAATTTGGTGTGCTTACAAAAATGGTGTACCTTTTCTTGTGCTTCCTTCCAAGCCTTCACGGGGTCTGATTCAAAACCCTTCTGCACCAACATCTGAATGAGTTCTCTCTTTGTTTTGTTTTCTAGATAGGAAAACATACAGGTTATCACAGCACAAAAAAATATCGGTTTTGAAAAATATTAAATTAGTCACATACATTCATTAAGGATTACAAAGAAAAAAAGATGCAAGTCTAATATGCACTATCCTAAAACAACCAATCAGAATGTCCTTTGCTGCCCCAGCAAATAAGTATTTATTTTCAAACTAACAACATTTTTTAATAGCATACTGTAGAGGTGCAGAATTTAACCACAACCAAAGTACTCTTACCTATTGTGATTTTTCCTTGGATCTTCTCAAGAATAAATCTTGCTTGGTTGTTGAGTTTGGCAGACTCTGCACCCAGCATTCCAGTTAACCAATCTTTGCGCAGACTATAGTAATGTAACCTAAGATCAAAGAATTCCTTCAGAATGTCTTGTACAGTCTCATACTTCTTCAGACATCCCATGTGATCAAACAGTACCTGTAGAGATAAGGATAATTGTACTTTAACCTGTTCATGACGAAGGGTAAAACAAATTTTACCGCCTGAGCACAATTCTGCAACTTTGACATGTGTTAGTAAAACTATACCTATCACTGCAAATACTTATGTATCCAAGTTTGATTACACCTTTTTTTTTTCACACCAAATTGGGCTTTTATTTGGTGGTAAATGGTAATGGATATCTCCTACATTTTTTCCCATGATCAAAAGAAAACTGGCCCAAAATAATATATAATTTTTTTTTTATTGTTTAAATTTAGCTGCATTTTTCTTGCCGCCAGCAAAACCTAACACCAAAGAACAACCCAAAATAAAATCCCCAACTCCTGACTGTTGCAACAATACCACTTATGTGTATGTTGTTTATGCCCACAGTACAGCCCAAAGCATTTTTCTTTTTTCTTTTTTTATCCTGACACTGTCTCAAATGGACACCAATAATAATTTATAAAATGCTTTTTAGATAGATAGAAAAAAATAATTAATTTTTTTTTTTATCATAGGTGTATTTTAAATGATAGCGACAGAATATCAACCAAAAATGCAGAAAAAAATAAATAAATATGATACAAATCTTGTTGCAGTTCAGTGAGTAAAATAAGTATTTGAACCCCAAGCAAAACAAGACTTAGGCTACTTTCACACTGAAGCGCCTGTGCCTTTAGGGCTTCAGTGAATGGGAGGGGGTTTTCAGGTGCTTTTCAGAGGCTATTTCTAGCGCTAAAACGCCTGAAAACTGCCTCAGTGTGAAAGTAGCCTTAGTAGAGAAACCCTTGTTGGCAAACACAGAAGTAAACGGTTTCTTGTAGTTGGTTACCAGGTTTGCACACATCTCAAAAGGGATTTTGGTCCACTCCTTTACAGAGCTTCTCTAAATCCTTAAGGTTTCTTGGGTGTCGCTGGGCAACTCGAATTTTCCGCTCCCTTCATAAATTTGACAGGATTAAGGTCTGAAGACTGGCTAGGCCACGCCATGACCTTAATGTACTTCTTCATGAGCCACTTCTTTCTTGCCTTGGCGGTTTATATTGGGTCATTGTCATGCTGGAAGACCCATCCAGGACCCATCTTCAGTGTTCTGGCTGAGGGAAGAAAGTTCTCATCCAAGATTTTACAATACATGGACCCCTCCATTGGCCGCTCAATGCGGCAAAGTCGACCTGTACCATAATGTTTCAGCCTCAATGCTTGACAGTAGGGATGGTGTTCTTAGGGTCACAGTCATCATCTTTCTTCCTTCAAGCGCGGCAAGATAATGCCAAAGAGCCCAATTTTGTCTCCTCTAACCACAGCACTTTCTCCCAATTCTTCTCTGAATCGTTTAGATATTTATTGGCAAACTTCAGACAGGCTGCACATGTGCCTTCTCGAGGAGGGGGAACTTGCGAGTGCTGCAGGATTTCCTGGCGTATTGTGTTACCAACGTATTGTGATCCCTCACTTCTGTAATGATCATCCTTACTTTATGAGGTGAAATCTTGCATGGAGCTCTAGACTGAGGGTGATAGATGGTTATTTTGTATTTCTTTCATTTTCGAATAATTACTCCAACAGTTGTCTCCATCCCAACAAGCTTCTTGCTGATGGTCATGTAGCCCCAATGCAGCTTTGTACAGGTCTAAAATCTTGTCCCTGACATCCTTTGACAGCTTTTAGGTCTTGCCCAGGATAGTGAGGTTTGAATGGAAGAAAGATTCCGTGGACAGATGTCCTATACACATAATGAGTTGTCGTTAGGAGCACCTTCCTGATTTGACAGGACTAATATGTGTACATGAGCACATACTGTAGCCAGTCTGTGGGAGCCCGAATGATTGTTAGTTTGTAGGGGATAAAATACTCACTGAACTGCAACTCAATTTTTATATTATGGGTTTTTCTGGATTTTTGGTTGATATTCAGTTTCTCATTTAAAACACACCTATAACAACAAATTTAGACCCTTCATTTCTTGGGGTTAAGAAATGAAAAGTAAATAGGTTTACTAGGTCTGAATAAGCAATAATTATTAATTAACAAAAGGAACACAGAGTAAGCATTCACCAACATTAGTCTTGTATGCTACATAGAAAGAAGGATACTAATCTAGCAATAAAGTAAATTTGTCACAGGCCTAAGCCAATTTAGCCTAATGATGAAAAACAAAATTCATAAACAGAGTGGTTTCCTTCAGTATAAACCCATCTCAAAACTGTTTCCTGTAAATGCTGGGCTTGTCTCCCTACTTCCTGTCTCTGTAGTGGTCTGCTAATTGTGAGGCAAAGACCAGTAAGGAGTTTCAGAAGATTGTGGTCCCTAGTCAACTTTCACTTTAGACCGATATTTACATTAAATACTGCTCATCTGACAGGGGTTCTAAACCATACCCACTTTTTCCAAAAGTTAAAGAAAAAAATAGAATGTTTTGGGTCTGGATACTCAAGTATTTGCAAGATGAGCTTGCACAGTAATGCTTTTTCAGCCATACAAAACCAAAAAACTGTAATGGAAATCTTACTGCGTTAATGAGTTTGTTACAGAATCCATTATGAATGCTTACCATAGAATTGCATGTAAGGCTAGTCTGAAGTTTAAACACTTTGTGTAATCCAGCAGCTTCTGCCTGACACAGCTTTTCTTCGGTCATTTTGACAACAAATTTCACAGTTGTATCAGTGTGGTACTCCTTGTAATCATTGATCAGAGCTGGGTTTTTCTCTGTCCCATTAAGCATAGGCTCCAAAACTTGTTCTTTGTACACCTATGAACAGATAACACACAACATTACCATTTCTAATAATATATATATATATATACTTATAGGTAATTACCTGTATTTATGTGACTGCTGAATGTAGCATTCCAAAGCATAGCCGTGTGTCTCACAATTGTCTCATTTATTTAGATAAATGAACATGCCAAAATTGGTACTCAGCTATTGCCACATGCAAGGTAGTGTCTCATACCTGAGTCCACGTCCTGACTGGGAGTTCTGTGATTTCAATAGTGTTCCGGTCAAGCACAAAGATCTCCCCGCTCACAGCATACTGGTTCTGGCCTATCTCCTGAAGAGTACCTTTAAAGTTCTTGTAGTTTGGAAGCTGCAGAAGACACAACATATCAGTGAGAAGTCAAAGAGCAGAAATGAACACATTTAAAGCATATGTGAACCCTCACCTTGTAAAACTACATAAGGAGCTCAGTAAGCTAGTGGTGGAAAAACAGCAGCACACTGGTCTTCCCAGTGAATGGCTGTGCGGGGGGTAAATGAATGGTTGGCATGTCAGCACAAGTCTGATCATTGGAGGAGAGCAGGCCGAGTTGCCAGCACCGCCAGAAACTTGACCACACTGTGCTGCAATGCCTAGTGTGGTCAGTTTTTCATAGGAAAGCAGAGGGACTGATGAGAACACAAGGAAAGCAATACAAAGAGAACAGGGCACTTTTTCATAAAAGTGCATGGTACAGCAGGCACATATCAGGAATATGAAATGCTGGGGCAACCTTTTTTAATTACAACCTAAAGCAGTCTACATGTTAATCCACAAAACCATGAGCGATACCGCTCTGGGGCAAACATCCTCACCCTAAGCTTTACTACTAGTCATTGAGCTGAAACAAAAGTAAGCATTCCCTTCCTGATGAAGTCAAGTGACTGTGACGCCACGCGTAGGGATGGAAAGGCACCTGTATTGACGCTGGCAGACGAGCTCTCCGCTCGTGGAGTTCTGTATATTACCTTGTGATTGAATGCCAGTACCCTCACTGTTTTTATCAATAAAAGCTACATTTATTTAAAAATACTACATAATCCGGACCCCCTCTCTTTTCTGATATCTCCCTTGCATCCACTGAGAGACAAAGACATTTCTAGATCTATAGTGGCCCAGCACTATGGTAGAAGGAAGAAGTGAATCTTACAGATTTGCGTACACATGCGGTTACCTCATTACCGCAAGATAAGAGGCCATTCCTACCAGTGTGTGTGTTTGCATGAAGAGGATTTTATTATTCCTTGGCACCTTTTGTTTGCACCTTGATGCCCTTTACACACAGAAGAAAGGACTTTATTGCCGTTTTGAACAAACTCATTTTGCACTGAGAGACTGTCTGTTGTTTAGCACAGTTCATTTTGCACATTTATATCTGCACTTACTGGTATTTTATTTACAGAAGAAGCATTCTAGTATCTCAATATTATTAATTTTGCACTTTGCACTTTGAATTCAGTCACTTTATTATCCACCGTGGATACTGTTTATATTATGGATCTATTTTTGTTTATTTATTTGCATTTTGCACTGCTACCTTTAGCAGTACATATTTTCCTTTTTTGATCTGATTACAATGTCTCCACATTTATCTTGCATTTTGCATTTTGCACCTTGATATCAGTCACTTTACCACACAATGTGGTTATTGTTTACACTGTTGATCTATTTTTATTTGTACTGCTACCTTTATCAGTATTTTTTTCTTCTCTTTTGATCTGATTACTTGGTTCTCCTTTAAACAGCGCAGCACCAACCCCCATTTGTTTTAATGTGCCTCAATACTTATCAAGCTTGCAGCCAGAGCTTGGGGAGACTTACTACTGATTGAAGAAATCATAAGAGTTCTTTATGTACCGATACACATATTAAGCCCCCATATGTAACTTCCATATTTATTTGTATCCTCGTACTGCCTTTACAAAAACCTGCTATAAGCAAAATATGTAGGTTGCCACTGCTGACTTCCTGGGTTTCAACATTGAGTCATCAGCACAGTAAGGCGATATAGGGGTGATTTACTAAAACTGGAGTGTGCAAAATCTGGTGCGGCTCTGAATAGAAACCAAACAGCTTCCAGGTTTTGTTTTTTAAAGCTTAATTAAACAAGCTGGAGTTAAAAGCTGATTGGCTACCATGCAGAGCTTTACCATGCACGCTCCAGTTTTAGTAAAGCGCCACAGAGTTATGCCTCTTATTTCTTGCATGCTTACATTAGGTCAGTGATTCATTATATATCCTCTGCCACATCCTATGTTTAAACCGATATGCACATTAAAATGATTTTAACATTGCTTAGGCACATTTGGACACAGACTTTCAATAAAGCACAGAAATTGACAAAATTGTGATAGAAAATACTGTTTTCGTTTAATACATTGCATATTTTGTATAAATACTACTTCAAATTATTTCATTAAAATTATTTTCTTGTACCAGCAAATGTTACCTTTGAATTAACAACTGTTTTGTTTTTGTAAGGGTCACCCAGTTTTTGGGGTGCCCAAGGTAGGGATGGGTGGGTTTTTATGGTGGGGTTAGGTTTTTCTTTTTTCTTAAACCTCAAAAACTATTTGATTAAAATAAAAAATAAGAAGTTCTCCTACGTATCCTGAATATGTGTAGGTTTGATAGCAATGTCACTACTGGCTGTATGGTCAAAATATGTAAAATTTTAGACTTCTGGATATTGGGCACAGGCAAAACATTAAAATCCAACATACACATCAAAATCAAAAGCATATATGTTCACACATACGCTCTAACTTTTTATGTGTATGATGGAATATTTAACACTATCACAAAGGGGCGGTAAGCTCCCTTTGTGATAATACTCAGCAGTGTACCTTAGAATGGAAAGGGTTTAAGGGGATCTCTGGGCAATGACGCAAATCTCAACGCAGAGCTCGGGCAAGGCTGAAACTCTGCTTGAGATCAGATCTCGCTATAAAGAGGACCTGTCACAGCCCATGCTATCACAAGGGCTGTTGTTCACCCCTTGAGCTAGCAATAGAGTTGCAAAAAAAAAAAAAAATGAAAGCATATAGGTCACGAACGCATACGGAAGGAGAAATTGCATCAAACATGTGAAGTATCACCATAAATGTCAGTGTAAGAGTAATAATTATAGTGGCAGACTTGTATCCTGTAAATGCTTTTAAAGCTTTGCCTATATAGATAACGTAGTTTGTCACTGTTCCAAGGACATCCGCAATTTTAACATGTGACATGTTAGTTATCTATTTGCTCAGCGTAACATCTTTTATATTTTACCAAAAAAAGTGGGATTTAAAATTGTTTTCGTGTGCACTATAATTCATTGAAGTGCATTTTTTTCCTGAAAATCTGCCTTTAACAAACCACTGCGGAAATATCGTGTCACATAAAAAATAGAAACAACAGTTTATTCTCCAGGGACTCTGCTTAAAAAATATATGTTTGGGAGCTAGCTCCAAGTAATTTTCAAGCAAAAAAAAAAAAAAAGGCAGATTTTTACATGTATGAGAGAAATGTCAGAATTGCCCCGATTTTGAAGTGTTTAAATAGCTGAAAAATGCATTTCAAGTCTGAAATGCATTCGCTTCTAAGCAAAATAGGAAAAAGTATCTACCGAAAAAGCACAAGCCTACATAGACTTGATTTACCATACCAAGGAAAACATGAATCTATGATGAATTTAGTTTGGCATTTAAGATACACATTCGCATATGCCCTAAAATAAATTTAGGGTTATTATGTACAAAAGACTCATGTGGCCCTTGTAAATGGATATTAGGAGATATTTTTTTCTTTTTTAACCCCTTAGCGCCGACTGTACACATATATGCAGCCTCGGCTTTAAGGGGGTTATAGCGGGATGAAGCCTGCAGCTATCATCCCGCTACCATTTTTTAGAGCGGGATAAAAGCTAAAAGCCGCTCAGTTGTTATCCCGAAGGAGCGAGAGGGGATGTCCCCCTCTCCTCTTTCCGGGCCTCCCGTCCCACCGGGAGACCCAATCCGCGATCCGGCACTTCCACCGGGAACGGCTTCCTTCCAGTCTGCTATGCGTAAACATGCGTACATCACAACGTCACTCCGGTTTACTAGGCTGCCAATGGCGGTGATTTAAAAAAAAATGACAGTATTCAGAATCGCCGTTTTGGCCGATCTGAATACTTTTAAGTGCAAAGGAGGGATCTCTCCATAAAGAGTACCTGTCACCACCTATTACTGTCACAAGAGATGTTTACATTTCTTTTGAGCAATAAAAGTGATCAAATTTTTTTTTTAAAAAAGAGACAATGTAAAAAAAAAAAAATAAAATAAGAAAAAAATAATAATTTTTTTTTAAAGCGCAGCAAAGGAAACGCACACGTAAGTCACGCCCTCATATGGAAACGGTATTCAAATCACACATGTAAGGTATCGCCGCGATTGTCAGAGCGAGAACAAAAATTCTAGCACCAGACCTCCTCTGTAACTCTAACCCTAACCTGGTAACCTTTTTTTTTTTAAAGCATCACCTATGGAGATTTTTAGGTACTGTACTTTGTCACCATTCCACAAGTGTGGGCAATTTCAAATCATGACATGTTTGGTATCTATTTTCTCGGCATAACATCATCTTTCACATTATACACCAGTTGGTCTAACTTTACTGTTTAGTATTTTATTAATTCATGAAAGTGTATTTTTTCCCAAAAAACTGTTTGAAAGTCTGCTGCGCAAATACAGTGCGACATAAAATACTGCAACGATCGTCATTTTATTCTCTAGATTCTCTGCTAAAAAAAAAAAATAATGTTTGGGGTTCTAATTAATTTTCTAGAAAAAAATACAGATTTTTATCTTGTAAGCAACAAATGTCAGAAATAGGCTTAGGCATTAAAGGGTTAAATAAGATTAAAGTACTTGGAAATATACTTGGAGATTAATTTACAAATGCATGTAAAACCAGTAAACGAACAAAAATGTAAATAAGATGTTTACACAAGGGTAACCACATAGAGCAATGCTGCTGCACTATGCTTACCATAGGGTAAGGATCAAGGCCATCCAGCATCCTCTTGACATTATTCACGATTTCCCTGGTGTCATAATTGGGAAGTTTACATGCCCATCCAGTACCAATGCCTTCTGCGCCATTAACCAAAACCATAGGAATAATTGGCATGTACCACTCAGGCTCCACGCGCTGGTTATCATCATACAGGAACTTGAGTAAGTTATCATCCATACTAGGAAAGAGTAGTCTAGCCAGAGGGCTACAAGAAAAAGATAAATAAGTCACACATGCAGCATGGGCTTTTCAAAGCAACTACAGGCAATTATATTGTAATGGCAATCACCTTAACATTGTGAAGATGTAACGAGGACTGGCAGCATCCTTTCCACCATGTAGCCGTGTACCAAACTGACCAATGGGCTGTAGCAAGCTCACATTGTTACTTCCTACAAAGTTCTGTGCCAAGTTTACAATGGTCATCATCAGAGCTTGCTGAAATGAATAAAAAGGTTGTGTTATAATGTGAAAACCAAGGCTAGTGGAAAAGTATCAGACTGAACAGAAACATACCTCTCCGTGATGATAGGCAGACATTTCAGCAACTGAACCAGCCAGCTGAGCAACTTTCACTTCCCGCTTATCATTTCTTTTGAAACAAGTGAACAACACTTTTCTTTGTCCTGGCTTAAATCCTGTGTAATACGATGCAAAAAGATCCCTTAAAACCCACTAATAATATTAATGATATTAGCACTGAGTTTTACAATATAGATGTATATAAATATTAAAATAAAATAAAAACACCACCACCACTAGAAGTGACCTCAACAGTAAATGGGGAAAAAAAAACATTACTATATACATAAGGTGCAAGCACTTGGAGAGTGTCTGAACATACAGTGAGGTAAAAACGTATTTGCTCCCGTGCTGATTTTGTACGTTTGCCCACTGACTAAGAATTGATCAGTCTATCATTTTAATGGTAGGTTTATTTTAACAGTGAGTCAGAATAACAAAAATATCCAGAAAAACACTTAAAAAAAAAAAAGCTAGAAATTGATTTGCACTTTAATGAGTGAAATAAGTATTTGATCCCCTATCAGCAAGATTTCTGGCTCCCAGGTGTCTTCTATACAGGTAACGAGCTGAGATTAGGAACACTCACCTAAAGGGAGTGCTCCTAATCTCAGCTTGTTACCTGTATAAAAGACACCTGTCCACAGAAGCAATCAGATTCCAATCTCTCTATGGCCAAGACCAAAGAGCTGTCCAAAGATGTCAGGGACAAGATTGTAGACCTATACAAGGCTACAAGACCATCGCCAAGCAGTTTGATGAGAGGGCGACGACAGTAAAGTGCGATTTTTCGCAAATGAAAAAAAAAACAAAATAACTGTCAATATTCCTCAATCTGGGGCTCCATGCAAGATCTCACCTCATGGAGTTTCAATGAACATGAGAACGGTGAGAAATCGGCCCAGAAATACATGGGAGAATCTTGACAATGATCTCAAGGCAGCTGGAACCATAGTCTGCAGCCTGCAGTGCCTCTGTCACAATCACGCAAAGGCTGAAAATTCTACAGTTCATTACCTAATTTACTAGTGTTATACTTACCATCAACAAGAGATGGAATCGAACGTTCATTATCAGAGTTTGAGAACAAGATGAGTTCCTTGTTGATGAAGTCATTAAATGTCAAGTGCTTTGTGGCAGTACCGTACAAGAATTGCTGCAAGCGATAAAAAAAAAATGCTTAGTAAGTGGAAAAGTGGGCATCCTCCTCATTCGTATCCTGTATATTTTTTTGCTCCACTAACCTCGGGTAATCCATGTAATCGGCGTTGGCGTCTGTCTTCCATAAAGTTTGTGAGCCATTCTTTCCGGTCATCAATCTTCTTTTTGCTGAAAGCCTGGAGAGGTTGAGATTAGAACACAGATCAGAAATGTACCATTAAAGGATATGTAAAGGCAGAAGGTATTTTTATCTTAATGCATGAAGATAAAAAGCCTTGTGTGTGTAGCAGTCTCCCCTGCACCCCCTAACACTTACCTGAGCCCCATCTCTGTCAAGTGATGTCCATGAGTCCCTCGGCTGTCCAGGACTCTCCTCCCGATTGGCTGAAACACAGCAGCGGCTCCCGCGGCTGTCAAAGTCAGTTAGCCAATCAGGAGAAAAAGGGGGCGACTCCGAACAGCAGCTCCGTGTTTGAATGGACACAGGGAGCTGCAGCTGGGTTCGGGTACCCCCATAGCAAGCTGCTTGCTGTGGGGGCACTTGACAGGAGGGAGGGGCCAGGAGCAGCGAAGAGGGACCCGAGAAGAGGATCCAGACGGCCCTGTGCAAAACCAACTGCACAGAGGAGGCAAGTATAACCGTTTTTTTTTAAATTAATTATATATATAATATAATATAAACACAAGTCTTTACAATCACTTTACCTATGAGCCAAGCTAAGAAAAACCTCATCAATAGATGTAGTTTACGCTTTAATAATCCCTGTTAAGACCAGCAGTCCTTTGAGTAATGGGAAAAATAAAAGTTTTACAGCATGGAATGTTATAAATAGAACGACTTGGAAAGAGACTTGCCCTGCTGTGTATGATGCTGAAGCCCATTTACTTCTTGCACAGGTTGGCTTATGTAATTGGAAAATAGTATACCGTATATACTCGAGTATAAGTCGTTCCGAGTATAAGTCGAGGCCCTAATTTACCACAAAAAAATGGGAAAAACGTATTGACCCGAGTATAAGACGAGGGTGAGAAATGCACAGCTACTTTAAGTGGAAAAGAGGGTCAACAATGCCCATTTGCAGCATCACTGTGCCCATTTGCATGCCTCACTGTGCCTATTTGCAGCCATAGGTCCCCTGAACTTCAAACTTGGTAGTTAAGGGTTCCTAGATGCCTCCTAGCTGCAGCCAAAATTTGGGGTCTCTGAACCCAAAGGGTCCCGAAATGACATTGCTGCAGATAGACACAGTTGACCGAATTTGGGGCCCCGTATCTCGGGGCCACTTAGTGCTAAGAACCCCAAATTTGGTGTGCAAACCCAGAGGAACTAGCACCATAACATTTCCAAAGCTGGGGTTTCTAGCACCAAGTGTCCTCGAGATACAGGGCCCCAAAAATCAGTTCAGAAAATGTCAAGCACTTTTCTGCAGCAGAGAATGACATTTTCCGAACCAGTTTTGGGGCCCCGTATCTCAGGGCCACTTGGTGCTAGGAACCCCATCTTTGGATATGTTATGGTACCAGTTCCACTGGGTTTGCACACCAAATGTGGTGTTCCTAGCACCAAGTGGCCCTGAGATATGGGGCCCCAAAGTCGGTTCAGAAAATGTCAAGCACTTTTCTGCAGCAGAGAATGACATTTTCCGAACCGATTTTGGGGCCCCGTATCTCGGGGCCACTTCGTGCTAGGAACTTCAGCTTTGGATATGTTGTGGTACCAGGTCCACTGGGTATGCATACCAAATTTGGGGTTTCTAGCACTAAGTGGCCCTGAGATACGGGGCCCCAAATTCGGGTCGGAAAATGAAATTTTTTGCTGCAGAAAAGTGCTTGACTCGAGTATAAGTCGAGGGGGGCACTTTCAGCACAAAAAAATGAGCTGAAAAATTCGACTTATACTCGAGTATATACGGTAACTAAAAGGCAAAACTTTTTTTCTTTTTTTTTTTGGATAGAGTGGAGAGCAGTTAGAACACCTGTCATGTTTTTACTGCTGTCTATGCTGCTCCTGTTAGTGACTCTTCCTATTTGTCATCTTTACTGTTACCACCAAGCGTAAGATATATTACTTGCACACAAATTTATACTATACATGTTGCATGATTAACCACCTCAATACAGGGCACTTTCACCCTCTTCCTGCCCAAGCCTTTTTTCAGCTTTCAGCGCTGTCGCACTTTGAATGACAATTACGCGGTCATGCAACACTGCACCCTAATGACATTTTTATCATTTTTTTCCCCACAAATAGAGCTTTCTTTTGGTGGTATTTGATCACCTCTGCGGTTTTTATTTATTGCGCTATAAACAAAAGAAGAGTTTGAAAAAACACAATATTTTTTACTTTTTGCTATAATAAATATCCAATTTTTTTTTTTAAAAACAAATTTTTTCCTCGGTTTAAGCCGATATGTATTCTACATATTTTTGGTAAAAAAAAAAAAAAAAAATCACAATAAGCGTATATTGATTGGTTTGCGCAAAAGTTATAGCGTCTACAAAATAGGGGATAGATTTATAGAATTTTTATTATTTTTTTTACTAGTCATAGCGGAAATCTGCGATTTTTATTGTGACTGCGATATTGAAGCTGACATATCGGACACTTTTGACACATTTTTGGGACCATTCACATTTATACAGCGATCTGTGTTATAAAAATGCATTGATTACTGTGTAAATGTGACTGGCAGGGAAGGGGTTAACACTAGGGGGTGATCGAGGGGTTAAATGTGTGTCCTAGGGAAGTGATTCTAACTGTGGGGGGAGGGGACTGATTGGGGGAGATGACCAAACGGTGTCCCTATGTACAAGGGACACACTATCGGTCTCCTCTCCTCTGACAGGGGAAGGATCTGTGTGTGTACACACACAGATCCACGGTCCTGCTCAGTTACTGGGCAATCGCAGGTGCCCGGCGGACATCGCAGCTGCCGGGCACGCGCATCGAGTCCCCAGTGACGGGGCGGGCGTGCGCCCCCTAGTGGCTCGGGAAGGCGATCACGTCATATGACGTCCGCACAGAACGAGAGCTGCCTCGTCCCACCGTCATATGACAGTGGGCGAGTGGCTAGTGCTTAAAAAGTCCCCCCAAAGTCAATCTCAATGACTTTGAGCCCCCCCACCCCCAACCTTGGAAATTTTTGGGATTTATTTTTCATTCTCCCTCAGAGTATCAACCCTAATATTTCTGCCTTAAACACGTGACCTGGGAAATTTAGGCCATTTCTGTTTGAGGTAGCAGCTTCTCAAATCTGACCAAAACTCAACAGGTTGCACTGCGCATATTAACTAATAACCACAGTGTTGCCATTAAACCTGACAACACTGTGGGTATGGACAATAGCAACTCTAAGCATATGTGTCTGGAGATTTTGGAAAACAGAAATTGGCAGTCTCACTCGGTAACAAATTAAAGGCAGATTCTTACAAGTTGGTCAATGAGGCCTTTCATAATGGGATTTTTCTTTTTTTTTTAAGTTCTGGTTGGAAATTTACCAGGATACAGCTACCTTCATTTTATGCTTTAACTAGTTGTAGTCTTTCCCCCTGCAGCCCCCCCTCCCCAAATACCCAAGCCTGATCTCGATCCAGCGATGCAAAGAGGAAAGGCCCATTAGCCCACTGCTGTTAAATCAGAGCCAGGATCGCCGGCGAGGGACCCAAGAAGACCAAGAAGAGGAGAATCGCGGCTGCTCTGTGCAAAACCACTGCTACTAGCAAGGTGTACCTAATAAAGTGGCCAGTGAGTATATCTATTTTCCAACAAAGAGGGTGAAGTGCACATCATCAATTATTGATGCCTTTCCTAGAGGCCATATACAGAAAGACAAAAAGGTATGGCGGCACCTGAAATTTAATGAAAAAGTAAAAAAATCCAAAACATTATTAAAATGCAACAAATGTTCCATTAATAGTTTTGGGTTATGGCGATAAAGCCCCCCTCTTCAGATCAGAACATGATATTTTTTTTTCCTCTGCCAGTCTAATTTCGCCCTTTTATAGGTCATGTCTGGGTATGCCGTAACTGAAGGATGAACCTTCGTTTTTTATTTTAACTAAATAGTTTTGAACACCCATTATACGCAAGTCACAGCACATTTTTTTGTGAATAACATTACGGTGGATAATCTTTTCCATAGATTAGAAAGCTGCAATCATATTTGTTTCTTTAAAAAAAAACAAACACACACAAGGATTACTTTTAAAAAAAAGCAAAGAATGAAAAGCCCTGACAGGTTTTCAATTTCAACTGATTCAAAATAAACTGTAAATGCATGGATGAAAGAATTGGAGAAATTGAATGTAATCTTCACGCAGAGCTAAGAACAACTCAAGCCCCGATGGTGGAAAACCATTTTAAAGGTGAAAGTGACTAAATAAATGAACGCACACATCTGATGGCCAGTAGTATAAACAGGCTGGCACTGCACTTACTAAAGTAATAGCTGCATCGTCCTCTGGCCCAGCATAGCGGAACATAATACGGTGACGATTCATGTCTGCAAAATACTCCTTGGCTTCCTTTGCAGTGCTGGTACCCAAACCTGAGTAACAAAGAAAAGTTAGTCACCTCTTTCACACAGAAAAAAAAATCCAGGTATTGCCTTCATTGTTTATAGAACACATGAAGAAGGAAATATGTGATGTGCAACTATTGGCTACCCAAATCTAAGCTTGTTTAGATTGAAAAAAAAATGTAAATTTAACAAAATCATAAAACTGGCACAGGAGTGTAAACCTATCTTTTGTTTTTCTAAAAGAAAACGTTAAGCTTTTTGAGATTTGTATTTAACAAGTGTAACTATGGCCAAAGTAAAAAATTACAGTTTATAGTAATATAGTCTGTCGCTAGCATTAACTCAACAGTCTTTGTTTTTCTGAGTCCCTCACAGTTTATTACTTGGTGATCCAATCAGTTAACTGTTTTTTAACTCCCTTTAAAGAGGAAGTAAACTCTCCTCTAATATTTGTACCTACAGGTAAGCTTATAATAAGGCTCACCTATAGGTACTGTAACTCCTAAAGTTGCACTGTTTAAGAGATAATTACTGTATACCTGTGCCAATGATGTAATTGACACAAGCTCTCTAAAGAAACGGCCGCCTGTGCAGTTTCTTCGGGGCCCGTGCAGTGACCGACGGCTCCCGCGCGTCCGCCAATCCGAGCACCGGAGCCCGCAAACCCGGAACTCCCTCCAGGAAAGATGTCAGCCGTGTCAGCGGTGTGCGGGCGCCGCTGCAGGGATTCTTTCTAAGGTAAGTATTTCATAATGAGCTAGTATGCGATGCAATTTAACATTTATAGGGGTGCTTACAACTGAACTTTTATTATCTAAAACCTTTATTCCAGGTTAAAAAAAAAAAAAAAAAAAACTTGCTGTAACTGCTTAAAAAGTGTTGACTTTAAATTGTTAGTCCATCCAACACTACCTTCTCCACTTATTGACAATGCTGTGGTCCAAGGATGGCTATGCTGTTGCTCCTCAGGAGTGAATATAGCCACCCTAACACAAGAGGCATGTTATTGGCTGATCACCAGGTGAAAATAAAGGAATAAAAGCACTTTAAGAGGCAAAAAGGCAAAGAATGCATGCACACACCTTTGTAGTACTTTATCTTCCATAATTTCTGGTTTTCGATTTGTTTTTTCCATTCTTCAAACTCAGGAACACTGTAGAATGACAGCTCCTGCTTATTTTTTGTTGCCTTTTAAAAGAAAGATTTTTCCCTGTTAAATACAGTCACCCTTAAAACACACACTCAGAATCAACTAATTGACTCACTAGATACCTTAACAATTGGAGTAATGAATTCCTCAAGAAAGCTGTGCTTCAGCAGGGATGGCCAATTGTGATGGAAAAAGTTGATGAGTAATCCTTTAATATGGGATCCATCTTGATCCTGTATACAGAGTAAAATAATTAGTAATCAGTGTCATCAGTGTACTGTATTAACCAACCCAAAAAGAGTCCTGTAAACCACATTACATGTGCATTGCCCATTTATGTCAAAGGGATTAAGATCTTAATGTGTAAGTCAACGAACAATAAGGTGTTAAAATGGACAGCTTATGCCTAAAGAATAGTTTAAACCTCCCAAACGTTTTAGATTTTCTGAAAGAAGAGACCATGGAGAATAATAAGGTGGTAGTCACACATTTTTATGTCACGGGTTATTAGTGCCAACTGTGTATCAACCCCATTTTTTCTGTAAAAAAATAATATGCTAAAAAAAAAAAAAGGTAAAGTTTACATTATGTTACTAAATTACCCAGAAAGTTTATGTCAGCAGCAGCAAGGGCATTTAAACATAATCCCAGCTGCTATACAGCAAATACAGAAACATATCTGTTGATGTGCCAAAAATATAGTGTCCTCCTAACTTCCTCATAGATATCACAATACCGTGTATTTTAACTCTGAATTTCAATGCATGTAGTAAAAGCCAAGCAGAACTTTACCCATAACAGTTTGATAACAATTAATGTTCTTTCACAAAAGAACATATATTCCACATTAATAATTGTGGTGACAAAAAAAAAAAGTGTACTCAACTGCCTCCAGCATTGCTCCTGTTTCTTTTTGCTGGACCAGCTCGCCATTTTGCTGAAGCCCAGAGCAGTCACTTCCTTATTGAAACCCCCCCCCTCTCCTTGGTCTAAAAAACTACATGACATGTCGCTTTCTGCAATTAAAATGTGTGCATTCAGCCTTGACTATGTCCAGGCTCAGCTAGAGAGGAAGGCTGACAGAAGTTTTATAGTGCTCAGGATCATAGCTGCCAAGCTGAGTGTCTTAGGGCCGCGTAATATGTGGCTGGGGCTTGAAAACTAATTTACAAAGTTATATAAGAAACGACATCCTCCAAAATAATTCCTGCACCAACACCAAGGGAGATGTATTTTTTAGCAAAGACCCGAACATATCCAATCCTTCCAGAAGCACCAATTATACCTGATCAGTCATGATCATGATTTTTCCATAACGTAAAGACTTGAGGGACTCTTGATCGTCATAGCTCTTCTTGTATTGCAATCCAACAATTTTAATGATGTTGTTGATTTCTGCATTCTCCATGATCTGTGGGCAGGTAAAATTAAATGTCAACATGATCAGCTCAATGACATAATACTCTAAAATAAAAGTCTGTAAATTGTGGTCTGTAGTGGACCGCTAAAAGCAACTTCTCAGTTGTGCAGAAAAGCAAAATGTAGAACTGCTGTTTTTGGCACAAAGCTTCAGAAGACATTACATACTGGTTACCAATATGAATAGACAAAGAGTAAGTAAGGGAGGTGGAGCGTAGTAGTTTTCAGCTTACAGATGAGGCCTTTTCTGAAATGACCCCAGGATCAACAATGAGGAGTTAGTTAAATGACCACTGTCTGTGGCAGATGCAGCATGATATTTTAAATATCTATTTTGACAAAAGCGAGGTGACTTTAAAACAGTTTCAGTGGAAGTGGTATGGAAAGTCTGAAATTTAGTTAAGGGTCATGTGCTGGGGACCAAGTGCTTCAAATCAAATCCAGTCCTTCCTTTATAAACAGCATGCTTGGACAGGCTTCCTCTCCTCTGCCCAACAATGCTGCTAGAAAGGAGACAGATTTGTGGTTGACCTCTCTTGTCTCTGGCAGCAGGAGCCCCTCCAGATACTGGTGTTGCCATTCACAATGACAGGCCACAGAGCTGGCAGCACTGTGTCACCACATACACAACCTGGCTGATGGATTGCACAGCAATGTGTATGCTTTCAGCTTTATGTTTGGGCTGTGCTATACCTGGCACCAGCCTGAGATTGCTGATCGCTCATTCAGAAAGCTCACACAGCACTCTGAACCATCGGTCAGGCTGTGTATGTATACAAGCACCCCTGATAGATCTTGCAGATATGCAGAGAGTAGCCGCTCTGAGTGATTTCACAGTTATGAATGATTCAACAGTACTGCTTGTTCATTTAGAAGAGAAAATGATCATTCAAAACTGTGGCTCTGTTTAATGCACATGCAGAAGCTTGTACACACTAGTGCAGATACTTTACAGAGCTAAAGCTCTAAATTATATTTTATTATTATGAACAAGCAGCACTGATTGTTCATTCAGAATGGTGGAAGATCATTCTGCTTAGAGGGGGTGGGGGTTCTGTGCTGCCCCCACAGGAAAGCCCATAATTTGGGCTTCAAAAGGGGGAGGCGCTACAGCCAGCATATAGGAAGGTATTTTAGGGGAAAATGGGGCCACAGATCAGAACCAAGCGTTATATACACTTACTCCACTGAGGAGAAAAAAAATAGATTAAAAAATTGTGGTTCTTCTTTAAATGTAATATCAAAAAAGAACTTATTCACTGTAAGGTGGGCATTACTATCACCCCATCACCCTACAGATGAAACAACCAACAGGCAACATTGCACTTGTCAATATAAATACTTGTTAGCATAACAAACATCTTGGCACTCGTGTAGAAGAAGCACCCAACGCGTTTCAGAATTACTGTCATCAGTTGTGTGCCAAGACACGTTATATGTTATTGCATCTGTAATAAAAGTACAATAAAATACCAAGTAACAAAAAAATTCATAACTTATTAAAAGAATATAGGGGCTATCTTTATAATCCCAGGCAAAACACTTTTTTTGATTCTTTAAATGTAAGGTACTTGTGGATGTAGTCACATAATAAAAATGTACAATCTAGTGCACAGTAGAATGATGAGGCACATTTCTGTAAACATTTAAGGTCTGGGTATTTTAATGCTGGGTGCAAAGCAAAAATAAATGAATACAAAAAGGTTTACAGAACTGGTTTACATATATTCACATGTGCAGACAGGTCTTAATGTGAAGGTAGACATGTATCAGTAAATTACCTGCTTGTGTGATGCTTCTCGTACGTTGAGGATTTTTCCTCTCAGAGGGAACACACCATATCGGTCTCGTCCTATGACACCTAAACCAGATACAGCCAAAGTTTTGGCTGAGTCTCCTTCTGTCAGAATCAGAGTGCAATCCAGGGAATGTTTGCCACCTGAATCAAATGAAAAATTAAGGAGCAAAATGTATTAATTCATGAAATACAAAAAAAATTGTCTACAGATTACAAAGACTATTTTGAATGAGAGACATAGCGATCTAAGAAACTATTTGTAATATCCGTTCACAAATCAAATGCGTTATTCCCCATTACCATAGTTCTTAACTATTATTAATAAACTTATTATTATAAACTGTTATAGGTCAGTGAATTGAAAACTATGTCAATATGCCTTGCAGTATTGTCATAATGGTAAAATGTTTAAAAAAAAAAAAGAAAGAAAATTTGCAAAAAATCATCCATTTTATATATGAAATGACCTCTAAAATATTTTATTATATGGAATTATGTCCACCCTAATAGATATCAACACATAACACAACTATCTGGTAGTTGCACATGAAATTATTCACTCACAAGTTTATAAACTGGAGATATATATAGAACAACTGTATTGAGAAACGGCTATGGGAAATTTTATACATTCAGGCTCAACACCCTAAGCTACACAGTTAGTCAGGTTAAAAAATAAAAGACACAAGTCTATCTAGTTCAACCAAAAAAAAAAAAAAAAAAAAAAAAGAAAATATATCATACAATTCCATTTACACAATCCTTCTCCAACAGTTGATCCAGAGGAAGGCGAAAAACCCCAGCAAAGCATGATCCAATTTGGTACAAAAATTCCTTCCTGATCCCCCCCGAGAGGCAATCAGATTTTCCATGGATCAACGTTACCTATAAATGTCAGTACTCAGAAAGAATCCAGGCCTTTTTTAAAGCAATCTACTGAGCTTGCCAGAACCACATCTGTAGGGAGTCTATTCCACATCGCTTACTGTGAAGAAACCTTTCCGTATTTGGAGATGACATTTTTTTTCCTCTAGACGTAAAGAGTGCCCCCTTGCCCTCTGTGATGACCTTAAAGTGAATAACTCAATACCAAGTTTACTATATGGACCACTTATGTATTTGTACATGTTGATCATATCCCCCTCCTTAATCTCCTCTTCTCAAGAGTGAATAAATTCAGTTCCTCTAATCTTCCCTCATAGCTGAGCTCCTCCATGCCTCTTATCAGTTTGGTGCAGAGAAGGGCAACTTTCTTCAGTTCCCCGATATCCTTTTTGAGAACTGGTGCCCAAAAGTGAACTGCATATTCCAGATGAGGTCCTGCTAATGATTTGTACAGGGGCAAAATGATATCTCTCTCTCTGGAGCCCATACCTCTCTTAATAAAAGAAAGGACTTTGCTCGCTTTGGAAACCGCAGCTTTGCATTGCATGAGATTATTGAGCTTATGATCTACCAAAACCTCGAGATCCTTCTCCACTATGGATTCTCCCAATTGTTTGCCCCCTAGTATGTATGATGCATGCATATTCTTAGCCCCCAAGGGCATAACTTTACATTTACCAGCAGCAATATTACAATATTATTATTAGTCATAATGAACCACTTATAAAAGGATCAAATGATGGGTTGACCTGTCTGTACAGGTTACACCCATATTTAGGGTGTAACATGTAACACATTCAGCATCTGCCTGCTCTTCCCCCAATTGCCCTCCCTGTGACAGCAGGCCAGGGGTCTTCTCGCACTCGCTGCCAGAATTCAAAAAGAGGGCAGCTGTGTGGGGCTATGCCCACAAGGATGCTTCATTCATTTACAGACCCCTGTGAATCAATGAACTACGAAAAGTAAAAAAGTGCAGCGCTATATGTGAGACGTGGGTAAATGTGAATCCACAAATAATGTATATATGCAATTCCAACAATGTTATTGCAAAGTGAAATAATATATATATATATATATATATATATATATATATATATATATATATATATATATATATATATTATGTGTTGAATAGTATTGGCTCACACCAATAACAAGAGCAAATGTGCTGTCACTGGAGATCGGAATGCAATGTCCCAACGTCCCGTCCACCGAAATGGATCATGGAAATGATTCATAAAAGAAAAAAGGGCCTCCACATAGTGTAGATCATTATGGAAGGATTTGTTTAAAAACTTAAAAAGTACTAACATCAAGGCTGATGTGTATAAATGTAAAAACAATGTGATCACAAGTATCATTGCATTCTGATCTCCAATGACAGCTCTACAGAGTTCCAGCTCCTATCCATACGCTTATTTGACTCTCTGCTGCTAGCATTTAAGTCCACAGTCTCCGGTAAGAGTACACACCCTCTCCCTTGGGTGACGGATGCACAATCTCTGGTGACCCCTTAACAGATGATGGTCCATTTTTGTCTCCAATGAATAGACTTCTATTCTTCAACCTCTATCCTCAGATCTCTGTTCCTATGAAATGTTTGGATGTTGGTGATCTTTCCATCTTCCATAGCAGAGCCCCATTGTCTGCCCGCTCACTACATTTGAACAGTTTGAACTTTCAGCGGCCACTGGCATTTGATTTTGCATTTATCACTAGCACATTTGCACTTGTTATTGGTGTAAGCCAATACTATTAGTTACTCAGCACATTATATATATGTATTCGCTTTGCACTAACATTGTTGGAATTACATATATACATTTGTGTGTTCACATTTACCCACATCTCACATATAGCGCTGCACTTTTTTACTTTTCATTATTCACACAATTTGTCAGATTGTAGTGCTAGCAGCTTCTTGTTATATGGTAGCGCAGTCATTCTTATTTAATTTTAATCAATGAACTACAACTACTGTCAGTCTTTGCGGCTGATGGCTTGTAGCTCTTAATGAACTACTAAAAGTCACATGATGCAGTATAAAGTACAGCCTTCATTGACTTTTATGCACACTGTACTTGCATACTAAATGTGGATCAGAGAAGCAGGGTATGCACAGTCTGGATCTTGATTTTTGCATACAAGATAAATTATGAAGGGACACTCTGTGTGTCGCAGGGAGAATTTGTCAAAGGTAACGTCAAGCTGTAAGTACATGGGGACAGGCATCTTATATGGCATTACAGCTTATGTAGCAAAAGTAGAGAAGGTACATTTGTTTTAAAAAAAAAATACACACACACTAACTGAAAACACAAAACAAAGGGTTCCCCTAGGTGGACTTTTCCGGCACTTGCAAAGGCAAAAAGTGGGGTATGTAAAAATACAAAACGTTTGTATATAATAAAAAGCATATAATTTTATTCCAAATCGAAAAGTACAATTGATAAAAACAAGCAATAGATATCCAAAGTAACATAGTAAGACTACATAGTAACCATGATAAGCAACACGAAAAAAAAAAAAAAATTGTGATGAAAGGGTCTTCTCAAGCCCGACGCGTTTCGGGGTACTTATTATATGTATGATCCTTCTTCAGGGGCATGGTTGAGAGAGAAGGGTTCATCTAGGCTGGAAATATATGATTGTTTGCTTGTGAAAATTTCTAAAAACAGAGAGGACCACGAAACAAGGGCAGGGTATGGCAATAAGCAGTAATGTTGTAGCTAATATGGATGTTGGTACTTAGATGGTGAGAGATGCAGGTTAGAAGGCTGCACTCGCCATGGAAACGTGTGACAATACTCCCGTCCCGCCCGACCCGGGCACGTGCAAGCCGGAGCGGCGTGCTGAGGTCACAGGAAGGCGTCTCTTCAATGGGAGCAAGAGTGCTTCACGATAGCCTCACATCCATGCGTCCGGCATAGGTAGGCGCTACCTATGCCGGACGCATGGATGTGAGGCTATCGTGAAGCACTCTTGCTCCCATTGAAGAGACGCCTTCCTGTGACCTCAGCACGCCACTCCGGCTTGCACGTGCCCGGGTCGGGCGGGACGGGAGTATTGTCACACGTTTCCATGGCGAGTGCAGCCTTCTAACCTGCATCTCTCACCATCTAAGTACCAACATCCATATTAGCTACAACATTACTGCTTATTGCCATACCCTGCCCTTGTTTCGTGGTCCTCTCTGTTTTTAGAAATTTTCACAAGCAAACAATCATATATTTCCAGCCTAGATGAACCCTTCTCTCTCAACCATGCCCCTGAAGAAGGATCGTACATATAATAAGTACCCCGAAACGCGTCGGGCTTGAGAAGACCCTTTCATCACTATTTTTTTTTTCGTGTTGCTTATCATGGTTACTATGTAGTCTTACTATGTTACTTTGGATATCTATTGCTTGTTTTTATCAATTGTACTTTTCGATTTGGAATAAAATTATATGCTTTTTATTATATACAAACGTTTTGTATTTTTACATACCCCACTTTTTGCCTTTGCAAGTGCCGGAAAAGTCCACCTAGGGGAACCCTTTGTTTTGTGTTTATAGATTATTGGACGTGGCACGGCTCCCTTTCCTAAACTAGTTGGTCACCTCCTTTTTCCACACACCAACTGAAAAAAGATGTTATTGCTCATCAGAAAAAGGAAGCAAGATGCACTCAATTAATGAATCCAGGTCAACTTCCAGTTACTTTGTGCCATAAGGGAAAGAACATCTAGGATCCAACTACTATTACAAGGACATGCACCCTATAATTTTTTTAAGTGCAAATTACAAAATGGAGAATGGTCCTCCTTTCACGGTGAACACTGTATTTAAATTATTACTCAAAGTACAGTTCCCTATAGTTCCTAAAGCCCAGCTCTAGGGATTAAGTAAAAAAAATAAATAAATAAAAAAAAATTTACACACACAGCCCCTGTTAATGTCAATGGGTGCACAGTGTAGGCTCCATCACTTACCTTGCACACCACTCTAGCCAGCACCAGCACCCTCCACCAGAGGTTTGGTCTCTGGGCATGGCCTCAACATCTACACATACAATGCTAACCATGTAGGGAACGTTGAGAAGGTTGGAGGGCAACCAGAGATGGTCGCAGCTTACAAAGCCAACAGCACAGGATCGGGCTCAGCACTGGAGGAACCTACTGGAAGTCAGGAGTTAAGTATTTACTCCCTTACTGTACATCTCTGGACATGACAAGCATTTAAACCTTGCAGTGCAGGTGGTCCCCAAGCAAGGGTGAATTTTTTTCATTTTTTCCATCCACTGCCCGTTTTATTTACCTGTTGGGACGTATAGTGATTGTAAAGCTTCATTTTTTATTAAAATAATATGTCGTACTTAACTGCTCTGTGCAATGGTTATGCAGCAGAACAACCCAGATCCTCTTCTTTTGGGGGGCCCCCCCAAGGCAGCTCTGGCTCCTCCTCTGCCTGCATCTATAGACACAGACAGCAGAGCTCAGCTGCACCCCCTGCTCCATCTTCATAGGATTAGATTGAAATCAGTAGCCAATGTCTCCCTTTGCTATCAATCTGCCCAGGGAAGAGGGAGGGCAGCTGCTCTCAACCACAGCGCTGGTTCGAGATCGGGCTCATGAAAGTATAAGAGAGGTGAGGGGGGGTGGATACTCTGAAACAGAAGGTTTTTTAACCTTAATGGCCAGAGTATATTAAGGTCAAAAACCTGAAGCCTTTAGAATAATTTTAAGGAAACGTCTGTGACACGTGACAGCACCGCTTTGGCCAATCAAGCACCTGACTTGAAGTTGCTCCCACTGAAGTGTCTTGCAGAGTGCTGATATGAAATTATCAGGTATTACTTTTAGCTCCCAGAAGTAAACAGAGCAACAGGGCAGCAAAGGAAATGCCAGTACAGTATATGCTGCTGAAGAAGGTGGAACTAAAGCATACAAGTGGCTTTGCCTTGAAAGTGCAAAACATTGACATTCTATTTTCTATGACAGTGGTTGTAAACAGCCAGAGTTTAAGTGTTGGAGGAAAGCCAAAACTTTTCAGAATTTTTAAATGTAGAACTAAAAAAAAAAAAAAAAGGCAAAAAAGGGTCAGTTTTCTACTGCTGTCTGTATCCTTATCGGGGATATTCCCTCATATCTCAGTTGTTTGGTTAGTAAGACAGGACATGAAAGCAAATCTCTTAAATGGAAAAAAAACGTTTTTAAACCTTATAAGTTTATCTAAAACTTTAAGAAACGTCTGGCTGTAGGCCACTTTAACATTAAACAGGATATTATTTACGAATATTGTTTTATTAGTGGAATAACAATGCAAGGTCTTCTTCATGCTCAGATCAGCTAGGTTTTTGTCCTTTAAACTGATGGCTTGAAAACTGCTCATGTACCATCACCTTTTTGTTACAATATTGTACACTGCAAAAAAATTCACAAATTTCCAGGTCTTTAAGAATACCTGAAAATGGGATTCCAAATAATTTATGAATCCAACTGCTACCCAATTATAATAATTAACAATAAAATCTTCTAAGGTACAATTAGGCATTTTATTAAAACTTGTAGTGAAGATCATTAATGAATATGGATTAATCTACCAGCATCGTTGGCGTCATCCAGTTTGGGAATGCCTTTAATTTTGCTGTGTTTCACAGAAGAACACTTCTTGTTCAGCTGGGTCTGAGCCTTGAATTTCACCCAGTTCAGAATACTTTCCACAATCCCACAGTTGGAAGCCTAGGCACATAACAAGGCAAAGAAACATAATTCACAACACAGGAACTCTTGTTTTGTAGTATAATCAGAATCAAAAAGACAAGAATCGTGTACAAAGTATGTTTTAACATTCTAGCACAGGATTTATTTTTTGTGTGCGTTTTCTGAACACACCACATTTATCCAAAGGCGGAAAGTTATAATGGTGTTTGATGCTTTATAGCAGTCAATGAACTTTAACCACTTCCATACCGGGCCTATTCTGGCACTCCTCTCCTACATGTAAAAATCATATTTTTTTTGCTAGAAAATTACACAGAACCCCCACACATGATACAGGCATACCCCACTTTTAAGTACACAATGGGGTTTCTTTACTAAAGCTGTAAAGTGCAAAATCAGTCTCACTTCTGCATAGAAACCAATGCGCTTCCAGGTTTTATTACCAAAGCTTAATTGAGCAAGCTGGGGTTAGAAGCTCATTGGTTTCTATGGAGAAGTGAGCCTGATTTTGCACTTTCCAGCTTTAGTAAATAAACCCCATTGTGTACTTAAAAGTGGGGTATGCCTGTATATTTTTTTTTAGCAGAGACCATAGGGACTAAAATGGCAGTTGTTGCAAATTTTTGTGTCACACAGTATTTCCTCAGAAATTTTGCAAATTAGTTTTTTTTTTTAGGGAAAAAAATGTGTACCATGAACCTTAAATATAAAAAGCACTGAAGTTAGCCCCATTTTTTTGTATATAGTGAAAGATGAAGTTATGCTGATTAAATAGATACCCAACATGTCAAGTTTTAAAATTGCCCACACTCATGGAATGGCGCCAAACTTCGGTACTTAAAGATCTTCATAGGCGACGCTTTAAACATTTTTACAGGATACCAGTTATGCCCCGTACACACGGTCGGACTTTGTTCGGACATTCCGACAACAAAATCCTAGGATTTTTTCCGACGGATGTTGGCTCAAACTTGTCTTGCATACACATGGCCACACAAAGTTGTCGGAAAATCCGATCGTTCTAAACGCAGTGACGTAAAACACGTACGTCGGGACTATAAATGGGGCAGTGGCCAATAGCTTTCATCTCTTTATTTATTCTGAGCATGCGTGGCACTTTGTCCGTCGGATTTGTGTACACACGATCGGAAATTCCGACAACGGATTTTGTTGTCGGAAAACTTTATATCCTGCTCTCAAACTTTGTGTGTCGGAAAATCCGATGGAAAATGTCCGATGGAGTCCACACACGGTTGGAATTTCCGACAACGCGCTCCGATCGGACATTTTCCATCGGAAAATCCGACCGTGTGTACGGGGCATTAGAGTTGCAGAGGAGGTCTTGGGCTAGAATTGTTGCTCTCGCTCCAACATTCGCGGCAATACCTCACGCATGATTTGAACGCAGTTTCCAAATGTGGGCATGACATACTTTTTTTTCTTTTGTTTTTTTTTACACTTTCCCTTTAAATGTTTTTTTTTTAATTTTTTTAATCACTTTTATTCCTATTACAAGGAATGTAAACCCTTGTAATAGAAATAGGGCATGACAGGTCCTCTTTATGGAGAGATGTGGGGTCCCTTAAGACCCCACATTTCACCTTTAGGCTGGAAAGACTCTGCCTTTCCAGAAGAGTACACGGCAGTGTTCACATCTGCAAGGCCGGACGTGACATCATGCCTAGTCCTCCGAAGCTGATAGAGACTGCTGGGGACCATCTGGCCTGCGATATTCTCTATGGTAAACTTCTGGCACCAGCGGATTCCTTCTCCAGCTCGCCGGTCGCACGGGCGAGTCGGTAGAAGCACCGGAGGGCGGCATCCCCTCCCGCCGCCTGTAAAAACAAATAATCGGCTAAACAGCCGCTATGATTGTTCTTACAGTGCAGGGAATTGCTGGCTGAAAAAGATATCTAAATGATGCCTGCAGCTGCAGGCATTATTCAGATATCTCCACTCAAAGTCCAGGACGTCATATGACAGCCTTGGGTGGAAAGTTGTTAAACATGCTCAGAAAAATAAAAGCTTAAATCTATCTAGTTGTGGATTGATAGCAGACAGTTCCTTCTGCTAACACTACAAGGTTCTGAGTTTATCATTCATATTCATTATGAAATATTTAAACATACTAACCGATTTTGCAAATTTTTCAGACAGCGGACACTTTGACCCAAAACTTTTTGCTTGGAGGGTCATATTTTCTTTTGTCTGAGAGTCAAATGTGGGGTTCTCAATCAAACAATTGATAAAAACCCATACATGATTTTTCACCTGTAAAAATAAAAAAGGCAGCATTAGTTTTACACACTACCACAAACACACCTTCCGGGAACCCAGAAAAGGACATTGTTGACATCGCTCTGCTTTGGGCAAGAGTCCCAAACACTAATCTTCTATGTATATTCTGTTAAACTGCTGTAATGTTCAATCTGTCCATGTACTCTATACCTACTACAACTCTATAGACCGACAAGAAATTGAAATGTATTAAAATGTATATACCGTCACATCTAATTGTAAATTATGTCAATATTCTTTGTCAACCTACCACATGCTACAATATGAAAAAATGTAATTCTGCCCAAACCAAACATCAGGGGCCTATTAATCATTGTTATGAAAACTCAGGCATATTATTTTTGCCTAGCTTTGCCAGTGTGCTGTTCAATGCACATTTTCACCTGTATTCATCAGGTAATGGAAACTTCAGGCAACACTGAACACTAACATAATCAAAGTGTAAATAGCAAAATGCAATGCTGCAGACCCCATTTTAGTGCATAAATAAAATTATGTGTGCAATGACTATTTTGATAACAGGTCATTGAATAGATAGAAAAATATGATTTTTATAACAGCTTATCTGTAAAATCCTTTTCTTGGAGTACATCATGGGACACAGAGCTATAGTTATTAACTTAATGGGTATATAGGCACCTTCAGGTGATGGACACTGGTATACCCAATACAGGAAGTTCACTCCCCTATATAACCCCTCCTCCTTCCAGGAGTACCTCAGTTTTTGTAGCAAAGCAATATATCTAAACCCCAAAAGAGGGGAGGGACCTCCCATGATGTACTCCAAGAAAAGGATTTTACAGGTAAGCTGTTATAAAAATCCTATATTCTTTATCGTACATCATGGGACACAGAGCCATAGTTATTAACTTAATGGGACGTCCCATAGCAATGCTATTTGAAGGGAGGGAGAGACAACCCGCAGGGTACCCCCAGATTTGAGGACTTATAGCGCTGCCTGCAGCACACTGCGCCCGAAGGCGATATCCTCATGCCTCCTTACATCCACCTGATAAAATTTGGTGAATGTATGTACTGAAGACTAAGTTGTAGCCTTACAGATCTGAGCCATGGAGGCCTGGTGACGCACTGCCCAAGAAGCACTAACCGACCTGGTAGAGTGCGCCTTGACTTGAAAAGGGGCAATTCTTTACCCTTAAATCATAAGTCTGAATAACTTGCCGAATCCACTTAGTGGATTTTGACGCTGCCTTTCCTTTCTTAGGACCCTTTGGCAGAATAAATACGACATCAGTCTTCTGAATCTGAGCAGTGGTCTTTAAATAGACTTTGACCGCTCTCACCACATCAAGACAATGTAGTGACTTTTCTTCCCTGGAACGCGGTTTTGGAAAAAACGATGGCAGGACAATATCTTGGTTCAGGCGAAAACCTGAAACCACTTTTGGCAAAAAATCTGGACGAGGGCGTAACACCACTCTGAATAATCAAGTATGGCTCTTTACAAGAAAGAGCAGCCAATTCCGAAACACTCCTTGCTGAGGATGTAGCAACCAAGAACACCAGCTTCCTTGTCAGAAGGACTATGGTGTATCAGTTCAAATGGCTGTTTTTGTAACACTGACAAAACTAAGTTCAAGTACCAGGGGTTCACAGGTGATCTAACTGGCGGATTAATCCGCATCACCCATTGCATAAAACCCCTGACTAAAGAATGTGTAGCAAGCGGTCTTTGAAATAAAACCGATAAAGCTGAGACTTGGCCTTTAATAGAACTCAAGGCCAACTTCATCTCTACCCCTAATTGTAGAAAGGCAAGAATTCTGCTGTTTCTTCAGAATGTGGGTTTTAATAGCCAAGCCGTTAAATTTAGCGTTCGTAAGGTAGGATGGAATATCCGCCCCTTTGAGAGTAGGTCTGGCCATAGTGGAAGGGACCATGGATCCCCCCACAGCCATCTTTACGATTTCTGCATACCATGACCTTCTGGGCCATGCTGGTGCACTCAGAATTACTGGCTTTCTTTCCAGCTTGATCCTGCAAAGAAGTCGAGGCAGCAACTGAATAGGGGGAAATGCATAGATCAGTGAGAACTGATCCCACGGGGTCACCAACGCATCTGTTCCGCATGCGAGTGGATCCCTTGTCTTAGACACAAAGTTGACTAACTTCATGTTCAATCTGGATGCTAGAAGATCTACGACTGGAGTCCCCCATCTTTGGCAAACAGCCTGAAATATGTCAGAGTGAAGAGACCATTCCCCCGGGAATAACTGCTGGCGACTCAGGTAGTCCGCCTGCCAATTCTCTACTTCCGGAATGAAGACCGCCAACAGGCACGGAACATTGCTTTCTGCCCAAGTTAGAATATGGTTCACCTCTGAGACTCTTGGTGCCCCTTTGGTGATTGATATAGGCCACAGCCGTGGCATTGTCGGATTGAATCCTGACAGGACAATCCCGTAACCTGGAAGTCCAGGCCTTCAGAGTGAGCTGCACCGCCCGAATCTCTAGGATATTGATAGGCAAGGCTCTTTCGGTTCTTGATCACTGTCCCTGGACAGTTGTCTTCTCTAGTACTGCTCCCCAGCCTGAAAGGCTGGCGTCTGTCGTTACCACCTTCCAGATAACTGGTCTGAAGGATTTTCCTTTCAGCAGATTCTGGGTTAGTAACCACCAATTGAGGCTTTGGGACACCCTTGGGGACAGCCGCATTAGCAAGTCTAAAGCTTGGATCGTTTTGTTCCAAGCAGATAGAATACTGTTTTGCAACAATCTCGAATGGAACTGGGCATAGGGAACTGCTTCAAATGAAGCCACCATCTTTTCTAAAAATCTCATGCAAAGGCAAATGGAGGGATCTCCTTTCGACCTGACCATCCGCACCAACTCTCTTATGGAGTTGATTTTTGCCTTAGGCAAGAACACCTTTTCCTGGGCTGTATCTATGATCAGACCCAAATACTCTAGCTTTTTTAGCGTTTTTAAGGAAGACTTCTCTAGATTGAGAATCCAACCCAGACTTTTCAGGTAATTGGTTGTAATGCATACACTTTGCGCCACACGAGCCACCGATTGGTCTATTAGCAATAGATCGTCTAGGTACACCAAGACTGTTATGCCCTGTGCCCTTAACCTGGCTAGAGGTGGGGCCAGTACTTTTGTGAACACCCGGGGTGCTGTGGCTAGCCCGAAGGGCAAGGCTACAAACTGAAAGTGCTGCTGTTCTACTTCGAACCGTAGATCCCTGCATCCTTGATGTCGACGCCAGAAGTTCTCCTCCTTGTAGGATAGAAACTACTGACCTGATTGATTCCATGCGAAAGTTGCAGATCTTCAGGAACTGATTTAGATTCTTTAGATCTAGAATGGGTCTGACAACTCCATTCGGTTTTGGTACCATAAAGAGGTTTGAATAAAACCCCAAACCTTGCTCCTCTTTGGGTATCTGTATGATTACCCCCTGAGCTAGTAGTCGGTCTAATGCCTGAAACAGAGATTGCCTTTTCCCTGGATCTTTGGGAACGTTTGATCTCAGAAAACGAGGCGGTGAAAACTCCCGAAATTCTAGTTTGTAACCTAGAGACACCGTGGAGATGACCCATCTGTCCTGAATTTCCTCTTGCCAGACTTCTTGAGTATTGCAGAAGTCTTCCCCCCCACTCTGGCGAGGGGGGGGGGGGGGGCTCTTCATAATGAGGTTTAGTATTCTGCTTTGCTAATTTCTGGCCCCAGGTCTTCTTCTGTGCCTGGGCCTGACCCTGTGGCTTTCCTCTATAGTCTGACGGTAGAGGCCGTCGCCACTGCCTAGAGGCGGATGCCCCTGGCACAAGGGAAAGAGTCCGTTTAAATGAAGGACGTTCATACTTTCTTTTGACTGGCAAAAGAGTACTCTTCCCACTAGAAATCGTTTGGATGTATTTGTCCAAATCCCCAAATAGTCGATCCCCATGAAGGGGAAACTAGTCTTTTGCAAGGTGCTTCGGCTGACCAATTTTTTAACCACAGGGTCCTACGCATGTGTACTAGCACAAGCGCAAGGTGGGACATCTGGTGAATAGAATCTTTCATGGCGTCTATGGCAAAACATAGCGCCTTTGATAGTTCGGCCAAATCACGGGCCTGTTGTGCAGGGACCTCTTTAAGGGCCTGTCTAAACTGGTCCCTTAGGGACTGACAGATGCCTATTGCTGCAACTGCAGGCTGAGTAACCGCACCTGCCAAAGAAAAAGATGATTTTAACAGAAATTCCAATCTTTTATCAGTTGGATCTTTAGGCATTTGTGCATTGTCTACTGGACAAGTTAGACTATTATTCGCACTGGAAATCGCAGCGTCAACTGCTGGTACCCTCCATCTTTTGGTGAATTTCTCCTCCGTGTGATAGAGTGCTGTGAATCTCTTTGGACGGAGAAAATGCTTATCTGGGTGATCCCATTCAGTATAAATAAGCTTTTCTAATAATGCATGTACTGGAAACGCATGAAAATGCTGTGAAGGTTTTAAGGAACCTAAAGAAGAAACAGAACTATCAGCTGACTCTTGCTAGAGGTAGGTTGAAAGAGGCACGAACCATCTCTGTAAGAGATTGTATCAGCAATTTCTCAGATTGCGAGGCTGAAAAGGGTTCATCTACATTGTTTCCTCCGCAGAGGAGTAATCAGTTTGCCCTTCTTCCTGATCACCTGAGGGCAACCCATCATCTACCCACTGTTACCTTGGTAAGGGGTCTAAGGTAGTGGAGGGGGATCTAACACGCTTCCTATCCTTTTGGATAGCAGATGCGATTAAAGTCGCTAATTTTCCTTCTAGGCCCTGCAGGGCAGAGGAAAACGCATCTTCAGTCACGTATACAGGGGCTGAAATGTGAGAAGCAGTTGCACCAACAATTGGTCCCAATGACTCACCCTGGCTTGCCATATCTGGTATCTCAGGCGAGGATGACAGTGTGGAGACACGACTGGAGTTCCCAGTGCCTGGGGGTAGAATTTTTGGTACCTTTCGGGTGTCTTTTTTGGGAGCCATAGTGCTGAGCACAAAAAAACAGAGGCACTAAGTAAATGCACAACTCGCTGAGTAAAATAGTTTAGCAAAAGACAATGCTAATAAAGTTCAGCTTTAGTTGTTATCAATGTTATTTCCTGTCCTGGAAATTCCTGCATCCCTTACGTGCCTCCAGCGCTCGTGTCCTGTGTGTCCGCTACAGCTGTGAGCGTCTGTCTCTGGCCCCAGCGCCTGAGCCGTGTGCTCCCGTACTTACATCCCGCACACGGCGCCATGCCTTAGCCACGCCCCCTCCATCAATCAACGTCCCCCCCTCTGTTTTAATTAGTCCTAGTCCTCACACGCACGGACGGCATTTATACGCTCCTTGAGCGAGAGGGGAGGCAAGGGGCAAGGGAGGGCTGGGAGGCGGGAAGTTTAAAAACTTTCTGTGGGGGATAGAAAAATAAACTCTAAATAAAAAGCCACTGCCGTCTAAAACTACAATTGTACCTCCCTCACCCAGGGGGGAAATGTTCTAGATGAGGATCCCCCTGGCTTGCTGAGACCACAGATGTGCTGTTTAGCTGGGACTTCTGAGCTGACTGAGAAGCAACGTACTAAGGTATGCATTTACTCCCTCTAGTGGAGACTTTAGGCATGACATTTTTACTTATGTATAAAAAAGCATAGGTGGACTTTTTACAGTTCCTAGGCTTCTTCCCTTACCTTTTCCTTGCTGCAGGATACTGCTGTAACAGACAGATCCAAACTTCACCAATCAAGGCTGGGTTGCGTTAGCAAACCGTCAAGGACCGGGTCCCTACTATAGGGGGTCCACTGCCTTGGACCTGTATAGCACCCCTCAGGAAAACTTTAGGTTATGTAGCATGACCAAAAAAGTCCTGGGTCTTGGGGTCCAGCCCTACAAAGAGGCGTTACAGGCAAAACCTTGGTCTTCTTATGCGAGGCCCGGGTACCATCCACCTTGGCCTTAGTGGCACTCTGGATGGATCCGGTCTATGGAGGCTGTTAAAATTCCAGCATGGGATCCCTCCAGCTTGGAACTCTTCAGAGCACATCTTCACTCATGACCAACACCTTAGACACTGGCGAAAAAACTGAGGTACTCCTGGAAGGAGGAGGGGTTATATAGGGGAGTGAACTTCCTGTATTGGGTATACCAGTGTCCATCACCTGAAGGTGCCTATATACCCATTAAGTTAATAACTATGGCTCCGTGTCCCATGATGTACAATAAAGAAAGTTATTTTACAAACTGAACAAAGAAGTTCTTTCCTCTTCAGTAGTTATTTCCATTATACAACTACTACCATTTAAAAAATAATTTAAGAATATCCAAAATTAACTTTCTTACTATATATGATCATAACACATTTCGTGGACTCCTTACGGTCAAGCTTTTTTCTCTTTTTTAAAAAAATCCCTAAATTGCACCTAAAGTAATGGTTTTAGCTTAAACTTACGGCGATCTCTGTGTAGTCCCCAGTGAGCCCATTCCCCACACTAGGGGTGCACCGATAACATTACTGGTATAGGTGCCGATACTAAGCATTAAGGGTAACAGTACTCGGGGAAATGCACCGATATCCAGAACCGATACCTTCTAGTTTGTTTTTTTCAGCTGTCAGCGGAATTTCCCCGCTAACAGCTGAAATGTAAAGAAATTAATGTTGGTAATTATTGGTTGTTAAAGAGCGGGGCCGCCGTGTCCTTAACAACCATATCAGCTGTCCTTGGGATTCCCCTCCCCCCGCAAGCTGTCACCAGGCCCGGTGCTGAATGTACTGACAGGCAGGGCCGTATCTACCTAGACAAACAAGGCATTTGCCGTGTTGGGCGGCGTCGACCAGTTATGTTGCTACAGGAGGTCAAGGGGGAGGACTCAGCAGGGGGTGAATGGATGATAATGAAAGTGTTCAGCTGCCTGACAAGTTTGGGTTACTGAGATGAGTCTGCAGGTAACCTAAAGGCTCACACCTCAACCTAATGACTGCCTGATTAATAGCCAAATGAAGGGTTATCTGTCATCATCCGATCTATGTGAAGGTCCTGAATGGGGATATGAAACAAAAACTCATCTGCACAACATACTGATAATCCTCTGATAGCAGTGCTGGGATCCTCACTGATTGAGGGCTCTGTAATTCCTCTGTAAATATGTCATCATACTAAGCGCCATGTCTGCAGTCTCTGACAATCTGCAATCCCCCCAGACTGCCTTCACTTACCCTCCTACCCCCACCTTATCCCGCAGTGGTTAATGGGTGGGGGATTTAATTCTCTAAACATTTTAAACCTATCTAGTGAAAAATTGAACAGGAGAGGTTAGGAGTATGATATAAACTTGAGGGGAGGGGAGTTTGAGGAGAAGCTGGTCTTAACGGAGACAGCAACCCTGTCCAGAAACAGATAAGACTCAACCTGGCAGCATCCAATTGATGCTAAGAAAAATCAGCTTTGGAAGACGGAGCATTCAGAGGGATTATACCGTACCTGAAATGGCTTCACAGAAACTCCAGCTTTGTTCTTTTTCTTCACAACCTCGATAAGTTTAGACACTATTTGATCCACTACATAATCTACATGTCTACCACCCTGAAACAGTAAATAAAGATAAGCTATACATTTTGCATTTACATTTTTTAGTGGATTAAGTAAACCAAGCTAAAAACATTCACCGAATAATGCATGCACACTCACCAAAATACATAAAGGTTGGACCTGGTGGTCATTTAAAGCAAACATACATTTTTAATATTATTAAAGGACTTTGCACATTAATACTGTAATAACTACTCAAAAAGCCCACAGATTATTACAGTGGGCAGTATGTAAAGGAAAGAAATAAAGCATAATCACAATATAAACCTTCCATGGCATGATTTTGACCCCTTACTAATTAACAATGTATGACTAGACCTGGCCACAAAATTCCTGAGTGAAAGGCATAATAATAATATCTTATATAGCACCTTTAATTGGTACCCTTTTAAAGCGCTTTACAAAAGAAACAAAAAAACAAGTGGTACACAAGAAGGCTCGTCCTAAAGGAAATTTTCATTCGATTTGAAAGAGATTAAAGTATAAATAAAGGTAAAACATTGTTTTTGGATAGAGGGGAGAGAAATTTGAATGCTTGTCAGTTCTTATTGCTGTTTGTGCCCTTGTTAGGGAGATTCACTCTCTCCATTTGTCCTACTTACCATTATCATTAAAAGTAAAAGAAAAGCCAACATTTTGGTTTGTCTCCAGAAAAGTAATAGAGGTGAAATGTTACAAAAGGCACACTAGTTCTGGTGACTTGGGGGTCCCCAATGGATTCACTTAGTTTGCAGGGATTTCCTCTCACTTCCTGTTTTGGCTATGGAACAGGAAGCAAAGGGAAATCTTCACAAAGGGATACAGATAGCGAAAATAAAAACCTGACAGGTGTTATAACCCTCCCTTACTCTACCCAAAATGAAAAAAAAAAAAAAGGTTTTGTCTATAGTTCAACTTTAACCTCTTGCCGACCAGCCTCTGCAGTTATACTGCAGCAAGCTGGCTCGGCTGTGCGAATAGCCGTAGGCATATGTGTGTTCGTGCACGAGGTTCTGTGGGCACGCACGATCGTTCCCCGCAGATACAGAACGGGGAGTAAACAAGTAAACAAGGCAGATCTCCAATCTGATGGGATGACACAGGATCTTGCCTTCCTGCTATGCAGGAAGACGGATCTGTGTGTTATTCCAGGCAGCCCATCCTGGGATAATAAACACACACAGGGAAAACACAGTTAACCCCTTGATTGCTCCTGTTAACTCCTTCCCTGCCAGTGTCATTAGTACAATGTCAGTGCATATTTTTTAGCACTGATCATTGGAATAATGTCACCGGTTCCTAAAAAGTGTCAAAAATGTCAGTTAGGTGTCCAATCTGCCCTCCGCAATGTCGCAGTCCCGTTAAAAAAAAAAAACGCTGATCACCATCATTACTAGTAAAAAAAAAAAATAATAAAAAAAAAATTAAAAAAAATAATAAAAATGCCATAAATCTATACCCTATTTGTAGATGCTACAACTTTTGTGCAAACCAATCAATATAAGCTTGTTGGGGATTTTTTTTTACCAAAAATATGTAGCAGAATACACATTGGCCTAAATTGATGAAGAAATTCGATTTTTTAAATATTTTTATAGGGTAGGTTTTATAGCAGAAAATTAAAAATAGTTGTGTTTTTTTCTAAATTGACAGTCTTTTGTGGTTTATAGCGAAAAAAATGAAAACCGCAGAGGTGATCAAATACCACCAAAAGAAAGCTCTATTTGTGTGTGTGTGGGGGGGGGGACATAAAATTTTCTTTGGGTACAGCGTCGCACAACTGCGCAATTGTCAGCTAAATAACAGTGCCATATCGCAAAAAATGGCCTGGTCAGGAAGTGGGTAAATCCTTCTGGTCCTTAAGTGGTTAAAGGTGGATAATTTGAGGTTCTTGGGAAGAGAATTCCAGAGTTTTGAGGAATAACAGGAGTAGGCTCTGTCCTTCATAAAATGTAGTTACCTGGATGTCTGACTCCTTTATCAACACTAGTGGGGGAAATCGCCAATAAAAAATCCCATGGTACAATGTATTCACATTATAATGTAACAAATTAGATGGGGACTGGTAGGAAGAAAATACCACCACAAAACCCCCAATGCTTGCAGTTTTAGGACAAGGAATTAATGTAGCAATGCCACTAGCTATTTTTAAGATGTCATCAAATGAATCTACCTTACTATTTTAAAAATGAGAGTGAACAACAAGGGTAGATAAAATAGAAATGAAAGTCATGAAGTTCAGCTGTTTGTACAGCAGTATTATGTAATATATCCTTGGTGGCATAAACACAACATTTAAAGGAGAAGTCCAGCCTCAGCTCGTATCACTGGGCTTTTCCTATGGCTCACAGGAGTGCAATTCGTTTTGCACTCCTGTGACCCGTTTACAGCAGAGAGCGGGCTGAAGTCCACTCTCTGCTGACGTCACAGAAATCAGTCCAGGTACCACGTCATCATGACAATAAAGTCTGGATACCAGTCTCAGCAAGCCACTGAAAGCCTGAGATGACCGCCCATAAAAAGCTCAGCGCTCCAGTGAGCGTGGGGTGGGGGGGCTGGCAGAGCGGACAGCTGCCGACTGACAGTCAGAAGCTCTCTGCTCGGGAGCTGTGAGAACCGAGCCATCGGCGGTGTTCAATCGCTCGGTTCTCAGTGCAGAGGCGCCGGGGTACAGATGCAACATCGGTCCAATGCTACATCCACCTAGGCAAGTATTATGGGGAAAGTAAAAAAAAAAAACCCATACTTCTCTTTTAATTAACAGGGAGAATTAGGTTAGACTAAACATACCATTTTGAAGATTTTCATGAAGAAGGAAAATTAAAACCTCTAAATGCAAGATATACTTATGTGGCTGCCAGCCACTCTGTGCTGTTAAAACGCTTCAATATAGAAATTAAAAACACTTTGGAAGAAAATCATAACTAGTTATTTTACTCCCAGACTACCAGCAGGCTCCCTTAGTAACATCAGTTGGTCTTCCTGCAGAAACTTAAGGAAGTTGAGAATCCCAAATATTGTGAGAACATGCTCTTGCACAGTGCAGTCGCATCTGCATGAGAATTGGGATCCAGTTTTCAGATCTTTGTGGGGATCAGTGTCACCAGTGAGAGGAAGCATCCAAAAACAAGGAGTTGTTTTTTCTATTTTTGTAATGCAGTGTTTATTGAACAGGGGGTGGAAGCAGCCATATATGAAGACTTTGCATTTTAGTGCAAAGTCCACTTTAAAGTTACAACAGACTGGGATGGAAGACCAGAACAACTCAAGGCAATCTTTACACTGCAAAGTACAACCATAAACATTCTTTGGCTCTGAGAAAACTGCAGCAGCAAGACCTGCAATTTATCATCATACATAGTTACATAGTAGGTGAGGTTGAAAAAAGACACAAGTCCAACCCATGCGTGTGATTATATGTCAGTATTACATTGTATATCCCTGTATGTTGCGGTCTTTCAATTGCTTATCTAATAGTTTCTTGAAACTATCGATGCCCCCCGCTGAGACCACCGCCTGTGGAAGGGTATTCCACATCCTTGCCACTCTTACAGTAAAGAACCCTCTACGTAGTTTAAGGTTAAACCTCTTTTCTTCTAATTTTAATGAGTGGCCACGAGTCTTGTTGAACTCCCTTCTGCGAAAAAGTTTTATCCCTATTGTGGGGTCACCAGTACGGTATTTGTATATTGAAATCATATCCCCTTTCAAGCGTCTCTTCTCCAGAGAGAATAAGTTCACTGCTCGCAACCTTTCTTCATCACTAATATCCTCCAGACCATTTATTAGCTTTGTTGCCCTTCTTTGTACTCGCTCCATTTCCAGTACATCCTTCCTGAGGACTGGTGCCCAGAACTGGACAGCATACCCTAGGTGCGGCCGGACCAGAGTCTTGAAGAGCTGAAAAATTATTGTTTTATCTCTGGAGTTGATCCCCTTTTTAATGCATGCCAATATTCTGTTTGCTTTGTTAGCAGCAGCTTGGCATTGCATGCCATTGCTGAGCCTATCATCTACTAGGACCCCCAGGTCCTTTTCCATCCTAGATTCCCCCCCAGAGGTTCTCCCCCAGTGTATAGATTTCATTCATATTTTTGACACCCAAATGCATTATTTTACATTTTTCTACATTGAACCTTATTTGCCATGTAGTTGCCCACCCCATTAATTTGTTCAGAACTTTTTGCAAGGTTTCCAAATCCTGCGGAGAAGTTATTGCCCTGCTTAGCATCATCCGCAAATACAGAGATTGAACTGTTTACCCCATCCTCAAGGTCGTTTATGAACATATTAAATAGGATTGGTCCTAGCACAGAACCCTGGGGGACCCCACTACCCACCCCTGACCATTCTGAGTACTCCCCATTTTTTACCACCCTCTGAACTCGACCTTTTAGCCAGTTTTCAATCCATGTACTCACCCTATGTTCCATGCCAACAGGCCTTATTTTGTATACACCACGTCTACGGGCCTTACCTTATCTAGATGGCAACTCACCTCCTCATAGAAGGTTAATAGATTGGTTTGGCGAGAACGATTCTTCATGAATCCATGCTGATTACTGCTAATGATACCGTTCTCATTACTAAAATCTTGTATCTTGATACATACTATTGATGTTAGGCTAACTGGTCTGTAATTCCCAGGGATATATTTTGGGCCCTTTTTAAATATTGGTGCTACATTGGCTTGTCTCTAATCAGCTGGTACCATTCCAGTCAGTAAAAATGATGAACAATGGTCTGGCAATTACTTGACTGAGTTCCCCAAGTACCCTCGGGTGCAAGCCATCTGGTCCCGGTGATTCATTAATGTTAAGTTTCCCAAGTCTAATTTTAATTCTGTCCTCTGTTAACCATGGAGGTGCTTCCTGTGATGTGTCATGAGGATAAACACTGCAGTTTTGGTTACTGAAACCCCTCGATTCCCTCGTGAAGACTGAGGAGAAGAATAAATTCAATACCTTCGCCATCTCCCCATCCTTTGTAACCAGATGTCCTTCCTCATTCTTTATGGGGCCAATATGGCCTGTCCTCCCTTTTTTACTGTTTATATACTTAAAGAATTTCTTGGGATTTTTTTTGCTCTCCTCCGTTATGTGTCTTTCATGTTCTATCTTAACCGTCCTTATTGCACCCTTACATTTCTTGTTACATTCTTTATAAATGCTGATGATGATCCCTCAACCCTGTATTTTTTGAAGGCCTTCTCCTTTGCTTTTATATGCATTTTTACATTGGAGTTAAGCCATCCAGGACTTTTGTTCGCTCTTTTAAATGTATTCATCTGAAATAAACTGTACTTAAAGACAAATTAGAGTGAATGCACACAAGAATGTACCTACCTTTGTGGTAGCTATACTATTTACAAAACTGATTTGTTGGAAGCCTTTCTCACTCAGTGTGAGACACACATCCCATCGGTCATTTACAACTTCATGAATTACTTTCAGTGCAACACCAGTTTCATCTAGTTTCTCCTTTACGTATAGATCTACGTAACTGCGGAATCCATTCACCTACAAAACATAAGAAGGGTTAATGAGTATCAGTATGAATTTCAATACATAAAACAAATTAGGATAAATTAAAGATACTTACAGGAAGTTTTTTTCCATTGAGCATGACTTTCACACCTTTGCAAGCACCTGCTAAATCATAGGCTCGCCTTGTTAACAGGGCCAGAGTATCCTTGTCCAAATTCTCCATTTTAAATTTAGACAAATCAGGCTGGAATGTAATGCATGTGTAGTCATCACCATCAAAATATTTGATCTTGGGTTCTGTAGTTTTTTGCATATTATTCATCCAGATCTGGATAGAAGGCAGAAAAGTTTGGATATTAAAATATTATGTGCTGGTGTGTAAATGCCTACCTAAATGCTGTAAAAGACATTTAAATATGAAGGTTGATGGGAAACAAAGGAGAAAAAAAAAAAGAATGATACAAAAGATCACAAGAATTCTAACTGACCCAATGCAGAAACCAGAGAGCAGACATGTCACATCCTGGTGGCCCATAACCTTATTTCAAGTGGAGCGGGTGAAGTGACATACAGTCAGGAAGCATCCACCACTAGTGGATCCACATCATCTCAAGTGGGAATGCTGGTCATACCTATTAGTTTTAAGCCACTCATTGTGCGATTCAGTTTGGCACACTACCAGATACTTTGTCGTCTAACTTTTGTTTGAAGCTGCCTCTTAGATTTAGGAAACATTTCTAAATCCTTCTGAAAATAACCATTTGCCAACCAGTCACGTACCTGGTGCATTGTTGGTCATCAAGTGGTTTTACGGGGACAATGCCGGTACCATTTTTTAGAGTTGGTGGTCGGCTAGCCCACCCCACTGCCTTCCACGGCTTGCTCAGGCTCTCTCATCCCACCAGGAGACCCAAGCTTCCAGCTGGCGCATCCGCCAGCTGGCAAGACAAAGCCAGGATCGGCTTTGATCAGCTGTTCGGTATAGTAACCCAGAAGCGATGACATGACATCACTTCCGGATTACCCGGATGTCATCTGTGTCATTTTCAAAAAATCAAAAGCATTCAAAAACACAGATCTTGGTGTTTTGAAACTTTTAAGTGCAGAGGAGGAATTTTAGGTCTTTTTGACCCCAGATCCCTCCATAGAGAGTGCCTGTCACACACCTATTGTTGTCACAAGGATGTTTACACTCCTTGTGTCAGTAATAAAAGCGTTTAAAAAAATAAAATTAAAGCAACAGTGTAAAATTAAAAAAAATTAAAGTGCCCCCGCCCCCCCCATGCTTGAGCGCAAAGGCAAATACATGTGTCAGTCCCGCACGCACACAAACGTGATCATCCCACACATGTGAGGTATCACCGTGAGCATCAAATCATGGGCAGTAATTCTAGCACTAGACCTCCTCTGTAAATCTAAAGTGGTAACCAGAAAAAGGCTTTTAAAGCAAAGCCTATGGATAGTAAAATGTACGTTGTTTGTCACCGCTGCGTGGGGTGTGCGCAATTTTAAAAGCGTGACATGTTTGTTATCTATTTACTCGGCATAAAATTATCTTTTATATTTTTCAAAAAAATTGGTTGTGTTTTTTGCACTTAAATTCAATTTTTTTTTGGGGGGGGGGGGGGGGTGAAGAGAATACACGTTTGAATACAGGCATACCCCACTTTTAAGTACACAATGGGGTTTATTTACTAAAGCTGGAAAGTGCAAAATCAGGCTTACTTCTGCATAGAAACCAATGAGCTTCTAAACTCGGCTTGTTCAATTAAGTTTTGGTAATAAAACCTAGAAGCTCATTGGTTTCTATGCAGAATTGAGCCTGATTTTGCACTTTCCAGCTTTAGTAAATAAACACCATTGTGTACTTAAAAGTGGGGTATGCCTGTAACCACAAAGCATGTCTATTATGAAACACAAATAATCATTGTTTTATCTATTTTTTGGATTTCCATAGTCTTTTACATTATCATGTATACATTTCCCCCCATTTCAAATTAAAACTTTACATGTTTTGACTCAATCATACCTGCTTAAAGCTGTGTTTGTATTCCTTGCAAGCTGTTTCCACTGTAAATTTTGTACTGAATATATTGCAAAGTTTAGCACCGTAGCCATTACGACCACCTAAAAATAAAAATAAGCTTAAGGAATTTGCTGGATGACATTTTGCATTATTTTCAAACGGAAAGGCTAAACTGATTTCAGAATCAAGATTAATATATAAAAATATCATGAGTAGTATAAAAATTTTACAAAACTCCTAAGGAAAATAAAACTAACCTTATTTAAAAGCTAAAAAATTGTCCAAAACCAATTTTTTTTTATATTTTGCAAACTGGATCTCCATATGTTTCAGAATTACAGAAGTATCAACTGAAGAGCCAAAGTTTTCCAACAACATTAAAATTCTGAATTTCAAAATTCCTTCATTTTAGAACACACTCAGTAGCCTTTAAATGCAGAAGAGATGGAAAGTCCTAGAACCAATGTAGCTTGACTATGAGAAAAATTACTTGCCTGTAACTTTTTTCTCTTCATCATCATAGTTACTTGAGGTCAATAGTTGGCCAAAAATCAATGCTGGGACATAGACCTTTTCCACCTTGTGTTCTACTACTGGAATACCTTTACCATTGTTCCAAATGCTGATGATGTTGGAGTCACTAAAATAAGAAACAGAAATTAAACTTCTGTCTAATACACAAACCAAGACTTTAAAAAAACTGAGATCTGTAGAATTATATCTTTGCAATGAAAAATCTGCAATGTTAATCTCAATGCTCAGCATCCTTAACCGCTTCCCGACCGGCTCCCGACGATATACGTCGGCAGAATGGCACGGCTGGGCAAATCGACGTACCTGTACGTCCATTTGAATTCCCCGCCGTGCCACTGTGATCAGTCTAGTGACACATACAGCCCCTCCCCCCTACAGTTAGAAAACACTCCCCTAGTACTGGTTAACCCCTTCACTGCCAGAGTCATTTACACAGTAATCAGTGCATTATTAATCGCACTGATCGCTGTATAAATGACAATGGTCCCAAAAATGTGTCAAAAATGTCCGATGTGTCCGCCATAACGTCGCAGTCACAATAAAAATCGCTGATCGCCGCCATTACTAGTAAAAAAAAAAAAAAATTAATAAAAATGCCATAAAACTATCCCCTATTTAGTAAACGCTATAACTTTCGCGCAAACCAATCAAACGCTTATTGCGATTTTTTTTTACCAAAAATATATAGAAGAATACGTATCGGCCTAAACTGAGGAAAAAAAATGTTTTTTTATATATTTTTGGGGGATATTTATTATAGCAAAATGTAAAAAATAATGCATTTTTTTCAAAATTGTCGCTCTTATTTTGTTTATAGCGCAAAAAATAAAAATCGCAGAGGTGATTAAATACCACCAAAAGAAAGCTCTATTTGTGGGAAAAAAAGGATGACAATTTTGTTTGGGAGCCACGTCGCACGACCGCGCAATTGTCAGTTAAAGCGACGCAGTGCCGAGTCGCAAAAAGTGCTCTGGTCAGAAAGGGGGTAAATCCTTCCGGGGCTGAAGCGGTTAAAGGAGTTGTAAATGCAGAAGGTTTTTTAACTCAATGCATTCTATGCATTAAGATAAAAAAAAAAAAAAACCTTCTGTGTGTAGCAGCCTCCCCAGCACCCCTCAATTACCTACCTGAGCTCCTTCTCTCTCCAGTGATGTCCACAATCCCCTCAGCCATCCAGTACACTCCTCCTGATCAGAGAGGGAGCGGGGCCAGGTCGGGGCTCCGTGTCTTAATAGATACACGGAGCTCTGACTCGGCTTGGGTGCCCCCTGTAGCAAGCTGCTGGCTGAGGGGCACTCAAAGGAGGGAGGGACTAGGAGCAGCAAAGAGGGACCAGAGAAGAGGAGGACCCAAAACCAACTACACAGAGGAGGTAAGTATAAAAGGTTTGTTATTTTAAAAAAAATAAAAAAGCAAGCCTTTACAAATCACTTTAAAAGCAGTGTCTCCCCCCCCCCCCACCCCATAAAGAATTAAAAGTCAGCAGCTACACATACTGTAGCTGCTGACTTTTAATAATAGGACACTTACCTCCCCTGGAATGCAGCAATGTCAGCACCCCAGACAATGTTTCCATCGGCTGTCTGTGCTGCCATTGCCAGTAAGGGCTTGCGGCTTCACTGCCGGGTCCCTATTGCGCATGCACGCTGCACTTTCTTACTAGCCTGGCAGCAGGGGGAAGAGGAGGGGGCTGAACTTGTGACATACCTCACCGTGGCAAGGTCCGACAAAAGTGGGGACGGGGTACCTGTCAAAAACAGGTACCCACTCCCCCCACCCAGAAAGGTGCCAAATGTGACACCGCAGAGGGGAGGAATCAGATAAGTGGAAGTTCCACTTTTGGGTAGAACTTTGCTTTAAAGTGGTTGTAAACCCTCTCATATACCCAGTGAAGTGAATAGTCTCAGATGATATACACAGACATTCCCCTCTCTTCACCCTTCCATAAGTGCAGATTGTGTTCAAAATCTTTATCTGTCAGGAGCACAGGGAAGAGGGCAGAGAGACTGCAGTTACATAGTGTGTGAAAGCTGACCAGGCATAGAGGTTTCAGGAAGGGTTAGGTCACTATTACAACAATTGCATTTAGCAATAAAGAGAAAAAAAATGGCCCATATAAACCTTTTCTTCTTCACAGAAAGGGCCCATTAACACCTTTGTGTTTCAAACCCTGTGAATGGTGCAAAAGAGATGAACTGAACTAAAGCTACCTTCCCAGTTCTGCATTTTCAAGTGTTGTGGTATGTGTTTAGCAAATTTATATTTAGCAACATTCATCTGTAAGGCAGATGCATTTTTCTGGATAAACACCAAAAAGAGTGCAATTTTTCTTTCTTAATGCAAAACTCAAACATACAAGTAGAGATGGGCTTGGGCGTGTTCGAAACCCCACATACCCGATCCTGTCAGGAAGCTGACGCTGTAGAACGCTAATCACAGGCAGTGAGACATTTCCCGATCTGTGCAGCTGCGGACCGGGTAATTTCTCACTACTTGTGATTAGCGCTGTGCAGTGTTGGCTTCCTGGCAGGATCGGGCATGTGGGGTTTCGAACACGCCCAAGCCAGTCTCTATATAGAAGCATGAATATAGCCTTAAATCCCAGCTCCAGTCTAAGAGTGAGTATTGCAGCCCAAGCCAACTTCTGGGGACCTACTGGACTTTAAAAAAAAAAAAAACCCCTAAAAGACATGAATTGTACCCAATAGTTTATTTTGTTCAAATTGCTGTGGTATATTATGCACATTATGTGGTCAGTTTAGATTTTCTTAACAAAAGGTGCACACCTTTCATGAGGATACTTTAACCACTTCCGCCCTAGAAGGATTTACCCACTTCCTGACCAGGCCATTTTTTGCTACACGACACTGCATCGCTTTAACAGACAATTGCGCGGTCATGCGGCGCTGTACCAAAACAAAATTGATGTGCTTTTTTTTCCCACAAATAGAGCTTTCTTTTGGTGGTATTTGATCACCTCTGCGTTTTTTATTTTTTGCACTATAAACAAAAAAAAGTGTCAATTTTGAAAAAAACCCAAAATGTTTTACTTTCTGATATAAAACATTTCCAAAAAAAAACAAACACTTTTTTTTTCATCAGTTTAGGCGGATATGTATTCTGCTACATATTTTTGGTAAAAAAATTGCAATAAGCGTATACTGATTGGTTTTTCGCAAAATTTATCGCGTCTACATAATAGGGGATAGATTCATGCTTTTTTTATTTTTATTTTTTTAACTAGTAATGGCGGCGATCAGTATTTTTTAACGGGACACACAGATCGGACACCTGACATTTGACACTATTTTGGGGTTCAGTGACATCATTACAGTAATCAGTGCTAAAAATATGCACTGTTATTGTACTGACACTGGCAAAAAATAGGTTAACATCAGGGGCGATCAAGGGGTTAAATGTGTTCCCCATTTGTGTTTTCTAACTGTATGGGGGACTGTGTGACTGGGAAAATACACAGATCTGTCTTACTGCATAGCAGAAAGAAAGGATCTGTGTGAACTCCCCTGTCAGAACGGAGATCTGCCTTGTTTACACAGGCAGATCCCCGTTCTGTCACTGTGGGGAACGATCGCAGGTGGCCAGCGGACATTGAGTTCGCGGGACCCGCTGATTGGCTCCCCCGCTGGCCAATGGGGACAGGCACGTGCCCACAAAAGCCAACCACCGTGCCGCAGTATAATGACGGCGGCTGGACGGAAAGCGGTTAAAAGGAGAGTAAAAAAAAAATTAAAAATCAGGACGTTTCAGGGATCATATCATTTGCTTTGAATAGCAAACAAAAGACATTTTTAGAACACTGAACAGACCCCATTTACAATGCTTATACTCTGATTTTTATACCATTATGAACAATCATGAAGGTCAAAACAGCATGCAACACTGCCAACTACTGCAAATAATGGAAAATATATTCTTTACTTACGGATCAATAGAAATTTTTATGCAATTCATATTTTTATCTCTTTGCTTATTGTCAGCTGCGTTGACTGTGAAATGAAAAAAAGTGTTTAGTGTAAAGAAAGAAAATGGTTGCACCATAAATGCGGTTCATTAACAGTTGGTATCATCTATGAAAGTCCAACAATACTGTTAAAATGCCTCTATGTTTTGTAACTTAAAAAAATGGCAAATACTTTCATATTTTGTAAAATGATTTTTCAACAAGCAAATTGTCTTCTACAGCATGTTGCATATGTAGGTGCTGTTACATATATGCATGCTTCTGAGCAAAGTACAGGGAAAAGGGTGAAAATACAAAATTTGTGTTACTTCAATTTTAACATAAAATAAGGGAGATTCCAATGGAAATCACAGGCTGCAACAACACCAGATTCAATTGGTGGCATTATCGCTAAAGGAGTTTTAGGAAAGAAATTAAAGAAAGATATAAAATACACAAATAATGCAGCTCTTCCATACATCATTATTTCTTTTCCCTTTTTTTTATTGCAAGCAATGTAAGCACACAAATTCGAACTGGTAGGAGCCCTTTGCAATCCTCTATACAGCAGAGCTCAGACTGGAATGATGCAGCAAAATAAACTAATCAGTTATACTACAGTGGACATGTGCCTAGAAGCAACATGCCGATAGAGAGCATTGCATGATTCTATTTTTTTTCTTGTCGTAAACTCGTGAACATTTTAACTTTAGAAGAGAAAATATAAGGCCTCCTGTCCTGCTGGATATTGCTGTGCACATCTCAGGACTTGACAGACACAAATACAAATCCTCTGGGAGGTAAAAAAGCTTATATATGCATTTCATCTATGCGCCTAGGAAAATGTAAACATTTTTAAAGGATAAGTATACCTTTAAGAAAAATAATACATTTTTCTGTCTTTAGATTTACATTTATCATAGATGATACGCATAATTCAATATCTACTCAATTCTAGGTTAACTTTGTTAAATCCAGGCCGAATTGTAATCATGTGATCCTGTTTATGTTGTTCTTTGCTAAAGGTGGAGGTTTTGTTTCATCATATTTTGTTCTTTACCTATATTTTTGTATAATGATTGAATATTACTTAATCTACTGAAAAATGTAACAACTTCTTGCACTTCAAGTCACCACATAATACACCCAAGAACACAATGTATAATTGACAAATGGCATTAGTACTACAAAACATTCAAATTAATCTGGTACTCTTTTTTCCATGGCTAAAAGGTGAAATTGCTAAATTGCTGCCAATGTTTAACACTTAATACAAGTGTAAAAAAAACTGCTTTATTAGTCTGGATAAAAAAAAGTTGTAGTAAAAAATAAAAAAATGCCCTCAAACATCCTTTGAAGTAAAATTTATATCTATGGTATAAACCTCATAGATATATATAAAACTCACCAAGAATCTCATCAAATATTTTATACAATCCTGGTACATAAGTAATATCGCGGCAATTCATTCCAACGTCCTCATCATAAACCCACATTGGCTAGAATAAAAGACAACACACATTGTCCAGATTAAATGACAACACACAACATAATTTGGCTTACTGTCAAATAAGGACAGGCATAAAAAAAAGACCATAGCACTTTGAAACATACTAAAGTGGCAAGCAAATCCAATTTCCGTACTTGCTGACCACTACAAATTGAAGAAATTAAAACTTCAGCATAGCACAACAACACTTCTGTGCCACTACAGAGTAAATGAATAGAGTATCTGTTTCTTTTAGAATGAATAACAAATGTTGTTCTTGCGCACTACCACTTTTCAGGTCCTTGCGTTAACTAACTGATGGTCGGCTGAAAGCGGTTCAAAATAACAGTTAGGACTGCAACACATTATTGGCAAAAACTGTGCCTAGAGTGAAGCACCCTACTGAGATTACAATTGAAGACTCCCATTTAGTGCTTCAAACTATGATGAAAATATTTTCCAAAGCCCTAACACCATATAGATTTAAACTGCTAACCTCTTATATATAAGGTTAAAGGACCCCACCGCAGCAATCCATTAACACATAAAAACTGCCAGATTATTTTTTAGAATTAAAGCAGTATTAAACCCAAAAGCAAACATTATATTGCAGCTTATTAATTCTTATGCCCCATGCACACGGTCGGATTTTCAGACGGAAAATGTGTGATAGGACCTTGTTGTCGGAAATTCCGACCCTGTGTAGGCTCCATCACACATTTTCCTTAGGATTTTCCGACACACAAAGTTTGAGCAGGATATAAAATTTTCCAACAAAATCCGTTGTCGGAAATTCCGATCGTGTGTACACAAATCCGACGGACAAAGTGCCACGCATGCTCAGAATAAATAAAGAGATGAAAGCTATTGGCCCCTGCCCCGTTTATAGTCCCGATGTACGTGTTTTACGTCACCACGTTCAGAACGATCGGATTTTCAGACAACTTTGTGTGACCGTGTGTATGCAAAACAAGTTTGAGCCAACATCTGTTGGAAAAAATCCCAGGATTTTGTTGTCGGAATGTCCGAACAAAGTCCGAACGTGTGTACGGGGCATTAGATGTGATGGCTGCATTCATTTTCTTTTTTTTAGGCTTTCATCCTTTTTATTTCCACTTAGTGATCTTGCTGTAAGTCTGCTGTTTTTTTTCCAACAAAACAAGCTGTCCCGTAGATGTAGGTGTTAAGAGGGTTGAGAAAAAACATTTAAAACTCCATTGTTGGTCTCGCGTATCCCTAACGTCATGATATCTATCTGCAGAGAGACATGCTTACGAGATAGAGAGACGTTAGGGATACACGAGACGAACAATGGAGTTTATTTCTGACTTCCATTCACAATATAGGGAGATTGAATCCATTTTCCACAAGCATTGGCCTATTTTGTGTATGGACAAAGTTCTTGGAACCGTGCCACCTAAAGATCTGAATTTATAAAAAAGCCCCAAATTGCGGGGACAGGATTGTTAGGAAGGTATTAGACCCTCCCAGTAGGAGAATGACCTTTCTGTATTGGAAAGGTTTTTCTTCATATGGTAAACGTAAAGGGTGTAGTTACTGTAGATTAAATAGAAGGAATCAGAGCACTTTTTATTCCTAGACCATTAATAAAGTGCACACAATTTCTGATTTAATTTTGTGTAATGATACACATTTATTTATTACAGGTACTTTTAGTGCCCTTGTGGCTTTCAATATGTAGGGCGGACAAAGCGACCTTCATAAAAACATATAGCCAAGCATGTGCAAAAAATCATAAATGGGTATAGGCAGCATAGCGACTCCTTGAACTTTACAATAGGGACTCCACAGGTTTGCAGTTTTAGGGGGTAGACAGTTTATCCCTCCTAGAGAGGTTCCAACAGGATTAGGAACCTCTCCAAAGAGGAAAACTAAATGGATAAATATGTTGATAGTCTTAAGGCCGAACAGATTTAATTTAGAGATAGATAAAAATTGTTATATTAGTAAATATCTACTGTCTGTTTTGGTGGTAAATTCTATTGTATATGAAATTTTTTTGGTTCCTTTTTGACTTTCTAGAACATTGATTGTATGGTTCTATTTATTTATTTTATTTTTTTACCTTTATTTGGCGATAAAATAATGGGTTGTAAAGTGATTGCTACATATGCACGTAATTAGCGGTAATGAATGGGTTACATTTTTATGATTAACCATTTTGTTGGGTTTTTATGGAGTATAAGTTTTATCAATGTTTGTATTTGGTTTGGCAGTTGGGTTCCCAATCTCTTATCTTTGGTTTACTCTCTTGCTTATGTATTTGTGGGCAGCAACATTGTTCATATACCATTTTTGCAGAGGGCTTTGGTGATGGAAGGGTTACCTGGTGAGAGGTGGGCATAAATATTGGGCTGCCATGCTGTCCAGCCATTCCCTGGAAAAAGTTGGAAGGACGAAATGCGCTGGAGCATGATTATACAGTAACCGGATGTGACATAAGCGGCTTACCGGAAATGATGTATTGGGTTGTAGGTGAGACACAGATACTTCGGGCAGAGGCTCCCGTTCTATGTGCACTAAGAATGACTGCTTTTCACTTTAGTTTAATCCTAAGAGCTGAGTTGATGTGCATTACAATAATGTATATTTGTGAGTAGTTTTGTTCTTTAATAAAGAGTGAATTGCTTTTGCAGTACCACACCATTGGAACCTTGTTTTTTTCTATATCCTATCTGGGGGAGATATGGAGTACAAGAATCAGGAGGCATTGAGCAATCTGCAGCTTTGATAACTAGAGCGCAGTGTGGCGATCTCTAACAAGAGAGACATATTTGTTTGGCGAGTTTGTGGGGAGAGGTGGAATATTGAAGCACAGGGTGTCACATGTAAGAAGATATGCCTGTTTTACCTCACTTTATTGGATTTGAAAGGTCTCTTATGTTGAATTTTGAGTTTCTCATTCACACAAGTGGTGGACTTATTACCGTTGATGGATGTGTATAATTAAATTTTGTAAGTTTGATGTTCAAAGCGCTACATATATTTTAGTTTTTGAGGTTATCTTATATTTTTGGTTTTGGGTTTAGGACTGCTTTAAAACACATTTCATACTTTGTATATTGCCCAAAAATTGCACGAACCATACAGCATAAAACGATTAGATCTTTAAAATGGGGTGAGCACTTCTAAAGTTACCACAAAAGATTACATTAAACTCATATATATATATAAAAAAATATATATATACCTGAGTGACAGGCTCCACAGATCCAATGTATGTATCAGGTCGGAGGAGGATATGCTCAAGCTGAGTTTTCTTCTGGTAGACTCTCTCGACAGACATTTTCTTTGAAGAATCATTTTTGTTGTTACTGACGTTTTCACCTTCTTCTTTTTTCGATACATTGTTCTGATTATCAAACAATGTCTGAAAGACAAAAAAAGGGGACGCAATGAGAAGCATTCTCACAAAGTAGTAGGTTTTTTTTTTTTTTGCTTCAAAGAACAATTTTACAAGACAGGCAGTCAGATAAAAGTGAAGTTAGATGTGTATTCCTTAAAGTGGAGTTCCGCTTAAATAAAAAAAATTAAAAGTCAGCAGCTACTAATATTGCAGCTGCTGACTTTTAAACGAAGGACACTTACCTGTCCAGGGCGCGCGATGTCCCATCGGCTCCAGGTGCTGGCATTGCTAGTAAGGGACATGTGTGTCTCCCAGAAGACAGCGGGGACGGGTCATGGCGTAGATCACTGCGGATCCTGCGGCGATCTTTCACCAAAAAGTGGGAGCAAATACCTGTATTAGACAGGTATCTGGATCCCCCTCCCCCCTGAAAGGTGGCAAATGTGGCACCGGAAAAGGGAAGGAATCCGGACAGCGAAAGTTTCATTTTTGGGTGGAACGCCGCTTTAAAGAATTTTGTTTTGCTAACAAGCACTAGAAGAGATAGAGAGGAAAATGCGATAGACCATTGTTTTCTTTAAAAGGTTATAACACCAAAAACGCAAGAGCAGTTGAACGCCAAACTTCTGAAAACCCAGACCAGAAATAGGCGGGGCTGGGTCGGGGATCCGTGTCTGAATGGAAACACAGAGCTGTGACTCGGCTCGAGTGCTCCCATAGCAAGCTGCTGGCTGAGGGGACACTCGATAGGAGGGAGGGGCCAGGAGCAGCAAAAGAGGGACCCGAAAAGAGGAGGATCCAGGCTGCTCTGTGCAAAACCAACTGCACAGAGCAGGTAAGTATAACATGTTTGTTATATTGTAATTCTCACAGCAGACTGCTATCTAGAGCTGCACCATTAATCATTAAAGAAAGGAGATCTCAATTCTCCCTTCCTCACAATCTTAACACAGCATTTTCCAGATTCAGTGCAGAGAGTTCTCTGTTCACTACTGACAGCTGTCAAATAAATAAAAAAGGCAACCTGCCAAGTTTATCACAACATCTTAGGTGGAGATAAAGCAAAACATTGTAACACTTAGTTCTTTTAGATCAAAGGGATTTACTTTGGTCTGTAAATGAGGTCAGTTTAACCACTAAAAGAATAGGACCCCTTTCACACTGGGGCGGTGTGGGCGTTAGCAGCTTTACTGCTGTTATAGTGGTGCTTTTTGACCACTAGCGGGGCCCTTCTAACTACTGGTAGCATCTAAAGTGTCAATAGCGCCCGTGTGGCGGCGCTTCGGCAGCGCTGCACGTTCATTTCAATGGGCAGGGCGTTTTGGGAGTGGTGTACACACCGCCCTAAAGATGCTGCTAGCAGCACTTTTTTTCCCGTCCTGCAAGCGCACCGCCCCAGTGTGAAAGCACTCTGGCTTTCACACTGGGGTGGCTTGAGAGGCGCTATTTTTAGCACTAAAATGTCTTTCAAGTGCAATTTTTTGGGACAAAATACACTTTAATAAATTATTAAAAAGTGAAACGGTAAAGTTAGATCAATTTTTTTTGTATAATGTGAAAGATGTTACACCACGAAAATCGTGATTTTTATTCTAAGCAAAAAAATTCTGATACTCATTTTGGCCAGAATCGTGCAGCTCTACTGCCATCCATCCCAAAATTCTTTGCTATTTTACAAAGTCATCATCACTCCATGCACCTCAGCCAGTAAGTTTTAACAAGTACACTAAATAGAAAACCAAAAGATTGCTCAGTCGTGTTTAAACATACATCGAGTTGCCTGTGCTCTCATTTTTATAAGACACAACAATGAAAGTGGGTCTTTGGGCATGCATTCAGTGAGCCGATGGAGACAGAATTTATCAAGTATCCAGTGTAAAATAGCGTACAGATAGCCCGCATAGATGTGAACCAGGTCTAAGATGTTTAGTAACATAATAGGGTTAAAAAACTAAAATTAGCCCTTTATAGTACAAAAAAAAAAAGCAGAGCCCCCGCCCGGCAGGTGTACAGAGTGCCAGGGCCCACCGCGCGCGGCAGGTGTACAGCGAGCACGGCCCCTCGTGCGCGGCAGGTGTACAGACAGCCCGGGGCCCCCCCTGGGCACGTGGCAGGTGTACAGAGAGCTCGGGCCCCCCCCGCGCGACAGGTGTACAGCGAGCCCGGGGCCGCCCCCCCCCGCGAGGCAGGTCTACAGAGAGCCCGGGGCGCCCCCCGCGAGGCAGGTCTACAGAGAGCCCGGGGCGCCCCCCGCGAGGCAGGTCTACAGAGAGCCCGGGGCGCCCCCCGCGCGGCAGGTCTACAGAGAGCCCGGGGCGCCCCCCGCGCGGCAGGTCTACAGAGAGCCCGGGGCGCCCCCCGCGCGGCAGGTCTACAGAGAGCCCGGGGCGCCCCCCCCCCCGCGCGGCAGGTCTACAGAGAGCCCGGGGCGCCCCCCCCCCCCGCGCGGCAGGTCTACAGAGAGCCCGGGGCGCCCCCCCCCTGCGCGGCAGGTCTACAGAGAGCCCGGGGCGCCCCCCCCCTGCGCGGCAGGTCTACAGAGAGCCCGGGGCCCCCCTGGCTGCTGCCGCCCCCCACCCGCGCGGCAGCTGTACGCAGGGCCCGGCCACCCGCGCGCCAGCTGTACGCAGGGCCCGGCCGCCCCCCACCCGCGCGCCAGCTGTACGCAGGGCCCGGCCGCCGCGCGCCAGCTGTACGCAGGGCGTGCCCGGCCGCCCCCCCCCCGCGGCAGCTGTACGCAGGGCGTGCCCGGCTGCCCCCCCCCCCGCGGCAGCTGTACGCAGGGCGTGCCCGGCTGCGCGCGGCAGCTGTACGCAGGGCGGCGTGTGTACAGAGAGCCCGGCTGACGCGCGCGGCGTGTGTACAGAGAGCCCGGCTGGCCGCCCCGCGCAGCAGGTGTACAGAGAGCCCGCCTGGCCGCCACCCCCGCGCGGCGGGTGTACAGAGAGCCCGGCTGGCCGCCCCCCCACCCGCGCGGCGGGTGTACAGAGAGCCCGGCTGGCCGCCCCCCCCCACCCGCGCGGCGGGTGTACAGAGAGCCCGGCTGGCCGCCCCCCCCCCCACCCGCGCGGCGGGTGTACAGAGAGCCCGGCTGGCCGCCCCCCCCACCCGCGCGGCGGGTGTACAGAGAGCCCGGCTGGCCGCCGCCGCCCCCCCACCCGCGCGGCGGGTGTACAGAGAGCCCGGCTGGCCGCCCCCCCCCACCCGCGCGGCGGGTGTACAGAGAGCCCGGCTGGCCGCCCCCCCCACCCGCGCGGCGGGTGTACAGAGAGCCCGGCTGGCCGCCCCCCCCCACCCGCGCGGCGGGTGTACAGAGAGCCCGGCTGGCCGACCCCCCCCCCCCCCCACGCGGCGGGTGTACAGAGAGCCCGGCTGGCCCCCCCCCCCCCACCCGCGCGGCGGGTGTACAGAGAGCCCGGCTGGCCGCCCCCCCCCACCCGCGCGGCGGGTGTACAGAGAGCCCGGCTGGCCGCCCCCCCCCACCCGCGCGGCGGGTGTACAGAGAGCCCGGCTGGCCGCCCCCCCCACCCGCGCGGCGGGTGTACAGAGAGCCCGGCTGGCCGCCCCCCCCCACCCGCGCGGCGGGTGTACAGAGAGCCCGGCTGGCCGCCCCGCCCCCCCCACCCGCGCGGCGGGTGTACAGAGAGCCCGGCTGGCCGCCCCCCCCCACCCGCGCGGCGGGTGTACAGAGAGCCCGGCTGGCCGCCCCCCCCACCCGCGCGGCGGGTGTACAGAGAGCCCGGCTGGCCGCCCCCCCCCACCCGCGCGGCGGGTGTACAGAGAGCCCGGCTGGCCGACCCCCCCCCCACGCGGCGGGTGTACAGAGAGCCCGGCTGGCCGCCCCCCCCACCCGCGCGGCGGGTGTACAGAGAGCCCGGCTGGCCGCCCCCCCCCACCCGCGCGGCGGGTGTACAGAGAGCCCGGCTGGCCGCCCCGCCCCCCCCACCCGCGCGGCGGGTGTACAGAGAGCCCGGCTGGCCGCCCCGCCCCCCCCACCCGCGCGGCGGGTGTACAGAGAGCCCGGCTGGCCGCCCCGCCCCCCCGCGCGGCGGGTGTACAGAGAGCCCGGCTGGCCGCCCCCCCCCGGCGGGTGTACAGAGAGCCCGGCTGGCCGCCCCCCCCACCCGCGCGGCGGGTGTACAGAGAGCCCGGCTGGCCGCCGCCCCCCCCACCCGCGCGGCGGGTGTACAGAGAGCCCGGCTGGCTGGCCGCCCCCCCCACCCGCGCGGCGGGTGTACAGAGAGCCCGGCTGGCTGGCCGCCCCCCCCACCCGCGCGGCGGGTGTACAGAGAGCCCGGCTGGCTGGCCGCCCCCCCACCCGCGCGGCGGGTGTACAGAGAGCCCGGCTGGCCGCCCCACCACCCGCGCGGCGGGTGTACAGAGAGCCCGGCTGGCCGCCCCACCACCCGCGCGGCGGGTGTACAGAGAGCCCGGCTGGCCGCCCCACCACCCGCGCGGCGGGTGTACAGAGAGCCCGGCTGGCCGCCCCACCACCAGCGCGGCGGGTGTACAGAGAGCCCGGCTGGCCGCCGCCCCCCCACCCGCGCGGCGGGTGTACAGAGAGCCCGGCTGGCCGCCCCCCCACCCGCGCGGCGGGTGTACAGAGAGCCCGGCTGGCCGTCCCCCCCCACCCGCGCGGCGGGTGTACAGAGAGCCCGGCTGGCCGTCCCCCCCCACCCGCGCGGCGGGTGTACAGAGAGCCCGGCTGGCCGTCCCCCCACCCGCGCAGCGGGTGTACAGAGAGCCCGGCTGGCCGTCCCCCCACCCGCGCGGCGGGTGTACAGAGAGCCCGGCCGCCACCCCCCCGCGCGGCAGGTGTACAGAGAGCCCGACTGCTGCTGCCGCCGCCATCCCCCCCGCGCGGCGGGTGTACAGAGAGCCCGGCTGCTGCCGCCACCCCCCGCGCGGCAGGTGTACAGAGAGCTCGGCGGCGGCGGCTGCTGCTGCTGCCGCCGCCACCCCCCGCGCGGCAGGTGTACAGAGAGCCCGGCTGCACCCCCCGCGCGGCAGGTGTACAGAGAGCCCGGCTGCACCCCCCCCGCGCGGCAGGTGTACAGAGAGCCCGGCTGCACCCCCCCCGCGCGGCAGGTGTACAGAGAGCCCGGCTGCACTCACCCCCCCCGCCCCGCGCGGCAGGTGTACAGAGAGCCCGGCTGCACCCCCCCCCCGCGCGGCAGGTGTACAGAGAGCCCGGCTGCACCCCCCCCGCGCGGCAGGTGTACAGAGAGCCCGGCTGCACCCCCCCCGCGCGGCAGGTGTACAGAGAGCCCGGCTGCACCCCCCCCCCCCCCCCCCCCGCGCGGCAGGTGTACAGAGAGCCCGGCTGCACCCCCCGCGCGGCAGGTGTACAGAGAGCCCGGCTGCACCCCCCCGCGCGGCAGGTGTACAGAGAGCCCGGCTGCACCCCCCCGCGCGGCAGGTGTACAGAGAGCCTGGCTGCCCCCCCCCCGTGCGGCAGGTGTACAGAGAGCCCCCATAGATGTGAACCAGGTCTAAGACGTAGTAGTAACATAATAGGGTTAAAAAAAATTAGCCCTTTATAGTACAAAAAAAAAAAGCAGAGAGCCCGCCTGCATAGATGTGAACCAGGTCTAAGAAGTTTAGTAACATAATAGGGTAAAAAATAAATAAAATTAGCCCTCTATAGCACAAAAAAAGCAGAGAGCCCCCGCGCGGCAGGTGTGCGTGCAGACCGTCCGCATAGATCCAGGTCTAATACATTTAGTAACATAATAGGGTTAATAAAAATTAGCACGCGGCAGGTGCGAACCAGGTCTAACACATTTAGTAACATAATAGGGTAAAAAAAAAATTAGCCCTTTATAGTACAAAAAAAAAGCAGATAATCAAAAAAAAAAGTACAGAGAGCCCGCACCCGCATAGATGTGAACCAGGTCTAAGGACGTTTAGTAACATAAGGTTAAAAAATAAATAAAATTAGCCCTTTATAGTACAAAAAAAAAGCAAATAATCACCACTGTAAGGGGGTTCATTTTTTTACTGTAGAACTGTGAAAATATTTACAGTAACGATTATTTGCTCTTTTTGTACTACAAAGGGCTCATTTTAGTTTTTTTAACCCCATTATGTTACTGGCCGATTAATCGATCATGAAAATAATAATCGATTAGTTGTTTCAGCCCTGTTTCAGAAATTTGCTGCCAATAGCAGCGGGTCTAGCAGCAGGAGGAAGGAGTAACAGGGTGTACTCTTGATGAAGTTTTTTTTTAATTTGTGACACTGTACACCTAAAGTCTGCAATTTGTTAATAAAGAATTCAAATGAGTGGTCACTGGAAATCACAGCCTTTGCCACAACATTGTATATGTGTAAACAAATGGCAATGGCAACTTTGAAAATTCAAAGTAGCAGATCTCCACATATGTTATTAAAGGTGGTTCAAAGTCCCCAAGACACTAGCTATATGATCAGTATAAAACTGCAATACGTTAAGTGGTGTAAACAGACTGCTTGCACCCTTCAACTGACAGCATATGGACACACCACACACTGTGCTCTTGTTGTATTTAGCAAGTCTCAAAATGCAACTGTGAGACTTCCCAGACAGAAAATAGCTTAATAACATTTGCATAGCTATTTGTCCAGCAGAACTGCATGTGCATTTGTTCTGCGAGATCTAACCAGCTGGGCAGTAGTAAAGATAGGTTCATTCATACACTGAGAAAACACTGCATTATGGCCAGTAGATGGAGCCGATCATCGTAGATAATAAATACATCTTAGTAAGGAGAGATATAATGGAACATTTATAGAGAACCCTGGAGGGAATTAAATAAATGTAACGACTGCTGCCAAGGGATCGACTATTAAAAATGTGCTTCTGTGTCCCAGTTGCAGCAAATTCCCTACACTATCTATTCTGACAGAAGTAAGGTGGAAAGCTCCCAAAGAGTGGCACAGAAGGCAATAAAAATCTCACAGATTTACTAACCATTCCCTGCTTCATCCAAAAGTTTTTGGTATAAAATGGGTCCTTAAAAAAGCCAGTAATATCAGGCACTAGCAAATCCTTGTACTCTCTACAGTTTGAAAGATTTTATTAAAGCCAAAAGTAAGGCTACATTCACAAGGACGAATAGCGGAGACTGCCAGCTTGAATCAGATTCTTGCCAGCAGTTGTAAATGGTACATGCACACACTGTGTGACCAACAGCAGCTGTCAGCAGAGGCGGTCAATGTCTAGAGCTGCTGCTGTTCATATGTAACCGCTCATCCAAGCGCCTCCAACAGACCCGGGACGCACATTGTCACATACTTCAGAATGAACGTTTGCTTGTCTCAGAGTTCCAAAGAAGCACACTGCAGTTTGTTATAAATGTTCTGTACGTTTTTTGTTTTAAAAAAAGCTGATCTCTAGGGAATAGAAAAATCCTCCCTAACCTCACTTCCCTGGTAAAGCCGTGCGAACAGCTGTTTACTGACGTAGCCGCACCGGAAGTGACGAGGTCCAGGATTTTTTTTACAACACCTCTTATCCTCTTCCTGATGCTCCAGTTTTTGGGTGGTCCCTTGGAATCTTTAGGTACAATGCAGGGCTATTGACCCCCTGTGACAGAACTAGCCGGGACAGAGGCTTTTGGAGGGGACTGAATGCCAGCCTCTTGCCTACTGATTATGGGCCCTGGCATTTGGGGGAACGGTGCTCGTTCTGAGCTGTATGCCTGGGGACCCTGGAGGTGGTGTTATTTTAGATTTAGGTCCATGTCCCACAAGACACACAGACTCTGGGGACCCTGGATATGGCATTGTGATGGGAGTCACTAATAGGGGCACGGGGTGAATAAGATACCCCACTATGATCTGTACTAGTCAGACTCAATGCTGTATATATAATGCGTGCTGTCTCATTACGTTGTGTACTATTTGCTGTGATGGTTGGGGTGTGACTGTATTCTATTGTGGCTGTCTGCCTCAACTATTATGGGATCTTGCTGTGAGTGTCTTGCTGTGAGGAAAGAGGGAGGGGGGATTCCTCCAGCGGCCCCCTTGTTAAGACTGTTTACTGATAAGAAGTCAAACACACCTGACCTGTTTGTCCATTGTCATTGGACAGTTTAATCCGCCCTGTTTTCCTAGGGTGGCGGGGAAGTGTTTTGAAGTGGGAGCTGTATAACATGTTTTTGAATAAAGATTCATTCCTGCTTGAACCTCAATACAGCTTTGTCTAGTACTTGGGGGAGAATTATTTGTATGGGTTCATTGTTTGGCTGATCCGAGTGTTCGGTAGCTGCCTTTGCATTCGGGAATAGAATGTCTAACATGACTTTAACCTCTATCATACTCGGGGTGTCGTCACACCCCCCATCGTACAGGAGGACGTCAGAAAGCCTAAAAATGGTGGAGTAACCTAGAGAAGAGGCTGTGGGGGCTACTTTAGAATATGGAAGAAGACTACTGTGGGAGCAAGGTAAGAAACCAGAAAATGTTATCATACATACCGTAATTTTCTTTTCCTGGTGCCTATCCATGGCAGCATACATGTGTGTTCAGTATGCTGCCATGGAGGCACCGGGAAATTCCATTTTACTGGTACCCTAATTACAAGTATTTAACATTTGCACTTCGGAGGAGCCTCACTGTAAGGGATGATTTATTTTTTTCCCCTGGAGTTTAAAGACTTTAAAAGCAGTGGTATGGTCGCTTAAAGAGGAATTGCAGTCTGCTCACGTAATTCATAATAAAAACATCTTTGCCATTCTAAAGCTTCCTTCCAACCACTTTGCATATTATTTTATATATACAGTAAGTCCCCTACTTATGAACGAGTTCCATTCTGGGAGCTTGTTTTCATAAATTCAATTTGTTTGCAAGTCCAGCAAAGATCAGTGCCTACAAAGGCTGCAAGCGCTGATCAAATGCACAGGACTGGAGATCGCTGCACCAACACTGCTTGTGTTGGAATGGCAATCTGTCAGGTTTTTTTCGTTTAGCCCCGTCCCGGGGGGGGTGAGAACGGAGCTGTCAGCAACAGAGGTAGATGAGGAACGACACACCGCACGCCATACAAACGCTTGTTTTATACAAACACTCTCTGGAAAGATTGGTGCACTCACGCACCTACATATTGTGAGTACCCTTCTGGAGGGACGTTTTAATATATTTTAAATAAATCCCTACTGTATCACACTATGGAGCTTTTTCATTCTTGTATGTGAAACTATCTGATGACATCTGAGAGTGGTGGAGTTTATACCAGCATACCCTGTATGAGCCCAAGGGGTGGCTCCAATGCGTGTTTAGACACCGTTTAATTACCGTGTCACACGCTCAGAGGTGAACGCAAGCACAAGTGGGGGGTCACAGGAGAGCACTGAAGCATGCTGGATTGTGAACACTATTAAGGAGGAGCATGAGAAACACTGTTTTCTGTGGACACTACTTACTTGCACTTTATGTGTTGATATCAATGAATTGTACTTTTTAAATGTGGACACTTGATTTTGCACTTTGATTTTATATTTATAACCACATATATATATTGTTTTCTTGCATGTTGCACTTTATGGGATATTTTTATATAAGGATTGTATTTATTCTATAATTTATATATTACTAGCATTTTTTTAAATTGAAATTTTGTAGTATAGTTTTACACTATATATGCACTTCCCAACTATTGGGATATATATGTTTTTTCAGCGCAGGCACGTTTATTTATATACTCTTTGCGCTGTATAAGGTATTTACTGGCAGAAAAAATAAATAAAAATGTTTTACACTTCAAAAGTTAAAACAAGGGCAGAAGATTTAATAGATGTAAAGATGAAAAAATTACTGAAGGTCTACTTTAAGTGCATTCTGCATGACAAGTGTGTGTTTCTGCAGGTTTTGCGATGGTCAGTACCCTGGGCTATTAGGGCCCCTTCACACTGTACCACACTGTGCTGCTGTGCACGCATTTTCATGCATTACCATGCACTGTGTTAGGCATTCCATTCAAAATACATGGGCGGAAATTTACCGCAATGAAAACGTAGCGCTTTCTACATTTTTTGCAGCACACTGTATGCTGGGGACTTGGTGATTATTCAGTGGACGGGCCCATCTTTAGGATCCAACAGACATCTACTGATACCCAAGGCAAGCTTACAGCCCAACCCCAGATTGCCCCCTATACCCCAACACCCCTTGCAGAATCACTTTATACATACCGAAAACCCCTCTAGGAGAGGTCCTGGCTCCTACCTCTTCACCTCTAGTGTTGATGGTCCTGCACAGAATGGTGCTCACGTAATAGTGCACAAGCACTCTGGTGTGCTAGTCCTGTGGGCCCAGGTTGGAATTCAATTGACCAGAATTAAATTGACCCCCCCCCTTCCAGGGACTGTGTCATGACAGCCTGGGCTCATAGGAAGCGAGATAGCGTCAATGAACCTGGAAGAGGACTGGTGCTGAACCACGGGTCAGTGTCATCAAGGGACAATTCCATAGAGCCTTGGTGCCTTGTAGCCTCTGGAGTTCCTTGCAGACACTAATGTGCGTTTTCCTATTCCCCTGCTCGAGCAGTGATTTCTAGTGGTCTCATGTAATATGTCTCCAGACTATGACTGTCTCCTGAAGAATGTCCTCAGTCTGCAACAACTACTACAGCATGTTTACAGTATCTGACCATCCCTTGCATCAGATCTGCAATCTCCGACCATCTCTTCTATCGCGCCTGCAGTCTCTGACCAAGGCCTGCATCCTGCCCGCAGTCTGACCATGGCCTGCATCGCGCCCGCAGTCTGACCATGGCCTGCATCGCGCCCGCAGTCTCTGACCAAGGCCTGCATCGCGCCCGCAGTCTCTGACCATCGCCTGCATCGCGCCCGCAGTCTCTGACCATCGCCTGCATCGCGCCCGCAGTCTCTGACCATCGCCTGCATCGCGCCCGCAGTCTCTGACCATCGCCTGCATCGCGCCCGCAGTCTCTGACCATCGCCTGCATCGCGCCCGCAGTCTCTGACCATCGCCTGCATCGCGCCCGCAGTCTCTGACCATCGCCTGCATCGCGCCCGCAGTCTCTGACCATCGCCTGCATCGCGCCCGCAGTCTCTGATCATCGCCTGCATCACGCCCGCAGTCTCTGACCATCGCCTGCAGTCTTTGACCATCGCCTGCATCACGCCCGCAGTCTCTGACCATCGCCTGCATCACGCCCGCAGTCTCTGACCATCGCCTGCATCACGCCCGCAGTCTCTGACCATCTCCTGCATCATGCCCGCAGTCTCTGAACCTCTCCTGCATCGTATCTAGAGTCTTTGAACATTTCTTGTATTATATCTAGAGTCTCTGACCATCTCCCGTATCATGCCCGCAGTCTTTGACTATACCCTGTTGTGTGTCTTCTGTCTCAGACACTGAATACTCAGTTTTATGGGTTGCCCTTTGATGTTGAAGGCTGCACTTAAGGCCCCGCATGTCAAGAAAGTTGACCACCACTGTCAGAGGAGCACAAGTTCTCAGAGAGGCTGGGCAAAAGATTTTTACAATATTTTAGATCACAGCGCTGAGCATATAAAGGAGTTGTAAGGCAGAAGGTTTTTTATCTTAATGCATTCTATGCATTAAGATAAACAAAAAAAACAAAACCTGTGTGCAGCAGCCTCCCCAGAACCCCCCAATTACTTACCTGAGCCCCATCTCTCTCCAGCGATGTCCACGAGTGTGTAAGCCATCCGAGACACTCCTCCTGATCGGCTAACACACAGCAGAGGTGCCATTGGCTCCAGCGGCTGTTGAAGTCAGTCAATCAATCAGGGGAGAGAGGGGGCAGGGCCAGGTTGGGGCTCCGTGTCTGAATGGATACACGGAGCTCCGACTCGGCTTGGGTGCCCCTATAGAGAGCTGCTGGCTGAGGGGGCACTTGAAAGAAGGGAGGAGCCAGGAGCAGCAAAAAGGGACTCGAGAAGAGGAGGATCCCAGCTGCTCTGTGCAAAACCAACTGCACAGAGGAGGAAACAAGATAGGGTCTGTAGGTGTGTTCGCAAGTCAAATTTGTAAGTCGAAACAGTTACATTTTTTAAGTGTAGCTCCAGCCAAAAAATGTTTAAGTCTTTTGGATAGCATAGGGAAGGGTAAATTACCCCTGTAACATTTGTTTTGCTGTCTGTGCCCCTGTTCAGAAGATTTCACCTCACTTTCTGTCCCAATAACAAATGCATTTTGAAAAGTTTTGGGTTGCTGTGGAAATAAGGATTGGTGATAAAGCTTCAGCAGAGACACCTTTTTACCATAATAACTTTTACAGGAGTGAATTTCCCTTACCTAGGGGTAGATTCCCTAACTTCCTGTTGTCACCCTCCGTTTGTAAGTCAAATCAGATGGTTGTAACCCGGGGACCGCCTGTATAACATGTTATTTTCATTTTTTTAAACGAGCCTTTACAATCACTGTAAGTGTTTCTAAAGTCTAAGTGTTGTTTTTATACCTTAATGTGTTCTCTGCAATAAAGGAAAAGCTCTGCTTGTCTGCACCCCCCCCCCGCTGTCACCATTTGCCCCCTTTTTTTGGGGGGGTGGTGGTTACCTGGTCTTTACAGGTACCTGCTCCCACTTCTGGCTCAAACTGAGTTGAAAGTTCACCCCCCCAATTCGCAAAGCGCAGTAGAAACCAGCTGTGAAGCCGCAAGGCTTCACTTTCTTAGGCCCCTTTTACACTGAGGCGGTGGGTGCATCAGTGGTAGCGGCGCTTTACTGTCAATTTCGCTGCGCTATTCGGCCACTAGCGGGGCGCTTTTACCCCCCCCCCACTAGCAGCCGACAAAGAGTTAAAACCACTGCAAAGCGCTGCCGGCGGTATAGCCGCGCTGTCCCATTGATTTCAATAGGCAGGAGTGGTGTACCACTCCAAAGATGCTGCTAGCAGGACTTTTTTTTAGCGTCTTAGTCAGGTTAGTTAGGGGTCGTAGTCAAGATGGAGGGACCAGCACCTGACTGAAAAAATGGATTCCTGGACAGGTTAGTGCCCCAATATTAAAAGTCAGCAGCTACTGTATTTATAGCTGCTGATTTAAAAAAAAAAATTGTGGGGGGGGGAACCTGGAGCTCCTCTTTAAGGTAAAAATAACTCCCAGCTACTTCGTTCTCCCCCCCAATCAGTAAACACCTAGTCCTCTCACAATCCAATGCTATCCCCGACTACAGCCCCGCTCTCCTTCTCTCAAAGCAGACAGAGGCAGCCATTGGCTCTTACTGCTGTGAGGATAGAGCTTACAGCGCTGTGTGTGTCTATGGATGCACACAGCCCAGATCAGGCATGCACCCGCAGCGAGGAGGAGCAGAGAACACAGGCGGGGGGACTCCGGTAGAGGAGGTAAGGGACCACTCTGTGTAAGATCATTGCACACAGTAAATATGTATAATGCCCCAAAGCCTTTACAATCACTATAATACTACACAGGCCTCCAGCCCCCTGACCCCAGACACAAACAGCAGAATGGAGGAGATCCCCCTATTGTTCTAGTCTGGTGATGAGGAATACCCCATGCAGACATCTGATGATGCATTCCCTCTTCCCACCACAAGATGGAGCCCTGGCACCCCCTCCATCAGCGGGCATCCCCCATCCCCCAGGAGCCCAGGCCTGCAACACTTACCACCCAGGTTAGTCCTCCGCTTCCCCCTCCGCCGCCGCCGCCGCCTCCTCCTCCACCACCGCCGCCGCCGCCGCCTCCTCCGCTGGATTTGGACATCTTCCTCCCGGCAGACAATTGCAGTGAAGGCGGATATTAATGAAGGAGAGAGAAGACAAGCTTGTATTGGAGATGAGAGGACGCCGGGGCCTTCCTTTCTCCTCTCCTCGGTGTGCTCGGCCGCCGCCGCTCCGTAGGACGGTCTAATAAATAAGGATAAAAGAGGCCGTGCTAGGGCAGGCCGGCAGAGTGCGGCTGGCGGGGGCTCGTCATGTGGAGGGGTCGCATGAATGACGCAGGCCGCCTGTGTAGAGCCTCGGTGTGCGGAGCTGACCCCCCGGTTCCCCCTCCTCTTCCTCCCGCAGACAATACACAGCGCCGCTTCCGCTCTCCGCACTTACACACGGGGGGCCCGGGAACGCCGAGCCACCAATGGCGTGCGGCCCTGCGCCTGACGTCACCGCCTAGCTGGGCAGAGCCAAGCGCGTACTGTAAGAGAGAGGGGGCGGGGGCTGTGCGGTGACGTCACGGCAGGGTAGAGGAGTGCAAGTGCCATAACAGAGCAGGAGGATAGCGGGGACAATAGAGGGAGTACTGCGGGCAACATGGGCAGCAGAGCAACGGAGAGGAGTGTCCCTTCTACAACCCTGACATGATCGCCTTCCCAGGCCTGGCCCTGCAATGATGAACACATGAGTCCTAGCATTCAATTTATAAATAGATAAGAAATCTCTACGTGGAGATAATCAGAGAAATCCAATCAGACTGGAGCCCCTTTCATCAGCCTGCATTGGAAAGCCGGACATACACCATGCAATCTCAACCTAAATCATCCAATCAATGTGCATCCCAATATGCAGCTGTTTCCATTTCTTAAAGTGGAGTTCCACTCCTAAAATTATTTTTGCATTATTCAGCTGCATTAAAAACAATAATATTTGGAAAATGTTTATTTTTTTTTAACTCACCTTTTCATGACTGTTGCTAGGGAGACCCTCGTAATCTGCCTCTTCCTCTCCCTGGCGCCTGACGTCACTTCCCTCGGCGCCCGTGCTCGCTAGTGCTCCTGGGAGATGCTTGACATAATTTCCCAGGAGTCAGTGGGCAGCGCCGAGGGCTTTCTTGCCATCACAACGGGGGGGTGGGCACTTCCGACGACACCGCCCGTTGTGATGGCAACGTCAGAAGTGTTCGGCGCATGCGCGAGAACGGGCGGTGCATGCTGGTCGCTCAGCTGCACCAGAGCCCGGAAGATAGTGCTTGTGGGCTTCACATGCCCACAAGCACTATGGAAACTGCCAGCAAAGAGGAATAAAATATATATTCCTCTATGAGATCAGCAATCGAGTGCCGATTCTGCAACTGAAAAGTGAGCGCTATAAATAATCATTAGAAACAAAACATATTCATCCTAAAAAAAAAAAATTGTTAACAGTCTGCAGTCTGCTCACATAATTTGTAATAAAAAACATCTTTGCGATTCTGAAGCTTCCCTCCAAATACTTTGAATATTATTTTATATATACTGTGATTCTGTACATGCCAAATATGCTGCAGAAATCTCCCCCCACTGAGTCTGGCTGCAGCCATTTTAACTGTGGGCAGCTGAAGCTGCTGCCTGTTCGCTTCCTGGATTTACATAGAGGCACACCTCCAGCTCTGCATTGGCCCTCTTATGACTCCCCCTCCCCCCTCCCTTCCTGGGAAACTCTCACCAGAGTGACTGAGAGAGTTGTGCATGATGTCATAAGCCTAGGGCCCTCGGCTAATGATGGAAAAATGACTGAAGGTCCGCTTTAAAGTGACCATACATGGGTCCGGTTTTCTTTTTCTTGTTCATCCACACCCGATTCCGCCATCCACACACCCCATACAGATGGGGGAATCCTCCCCGTTGTGCTATTGGGAGACTTCCCCACCACCACAATACACAGATCAGTGCTGCAGTCTATAGCCTGCTGTGCCAATCAAGAGAAAAAATACTAGCAGGGCGGTTGAATAAAAGTTGTTTAATAGATTAACTTGTGTTCAACCACAGTGACCACACATGGATCGAAATTCAACTAGTCCCTGCTGAATCGGGTGACTTTCAATCCATGTACCCTTCAGATAATGTAACGGAAAGTGACTTTGTGTCAGCTGCGCATGCGTTTCCACCGCTTCCGGGTTTGCTAATCTGCAGTCAGAAAGCATCTTACTACACCCAGCTACGTCTTGAATTTCAGAGTCATTTTAGCAATAAAGTGCAGTTTTCTTAGTTTTTCTTGAACTGACATCATATGCAGATCTAAACTCATTGCTGTGACAAGTAGATGAATGGAACCAAATAAATAAATAAATGCAAAAGTAAAAATGTTACTTTGTATCTCTATTTCTAAAAAACTCTCTTTGTATCTTCTTTTTTTCAAACACTGTGTGTGTCCGATGATCCATTTATTGACAGTTGCAACTTCTACAGAAGTATTTAAATTGTAAATCTCAACTGTCATTTTGAAAGCTGGGGATTGCTGGCAAGTGCGAGGGAGAGAGTTTCTGAGGCTGAAGAACTGGACCTATTACATACAGTACCTTCTGTGTACCTCCATAAAGGTTTTTGGGATGACACATGCCCAGTGTCCTCAAATGATTAAACCTAGGTGTATCCTCAGACAAAAGTGTTAAAGTGTTTGTTACCTTAAAATAGAATTTCTAGTTAATGCTCTCTAAAGTGGACCTTCACCTGAAAGATAATTTAGGTGTACCTGGCCCTAGCCCCTGCTCTCCTTCTACAACAGTTGTATATATATTGTATATACACACACACATATATATATATCTATCAGGTAAAATAAGTATTGAACATGTCACCATTTATCTAGGTAAATCTATTTCTAAAGGTGCTATTAACATGAAATTTTCACCACATGTCAGTAACAACCCATGCAATTCATACATACAAAGAAACCAAAACAAATGAGTTCAGAAATGAAGTTACGTGTAATAAAATGGAATGACACAGGGAAAAAATATTGAACACACTAATGCGCCGTACACACGGTCGGATTTTCCGATGGGAAAATGTCCGATCGGAGCGTGTTGTCGGAAATTCCGACCGTGTGTGGGCTCCATCGGACATTTTCCATCGGATTTTCTGACACACAAAGTTGGAGAGCAGGAGATAAAATTTTCCGACAACAAAATCCGTTGTCGGAAATTCCGATCGTGTGTACACAAATCCGACGGACAAAGTGCCACGCATGCTCAGAATAAATAAAGAGATGAAAGCTATTGGCCACTGCCCCGTTTATAGTCCCGACGTACGTGTTTTACGTCACCGCGTTTAGAACGATCGGATTTTCCGACAACTTTGTGCGACCGTGTGTAGACAAAACAAGTTTGAGCCAACATCCGTCGGAAAAAATCCTAGGACTTTGTTGTCGGAATGTCCGAACAAAGTCCGACCGTGTGTACGCCCTATTAGGGCCTTTCCACACGGACGTGTCTGTGTACAGGCTCCATTTTGCTCAGCGGGGATCGCTCCGTGGATCCCCGCTGAGCAGGTAGATGACAGGTCTGTCTCTGCACACTGTGCAGGGACCAACCTGTCAAAGCGCCGCTCTCCTCTATGGGGGATCGGATGAAGACGGACCATAGAGTCCGTTTTGATCCGATCCGCAGACGGATGAAAAAGTAGGGTTTTCCTTCATCACACTTTAGCGGACATGTCACCGCTGACATCCGTCACTCCATAGACCTGTATGGAGCGTCTATTCAGGTCCGCCTAAAAAACTGACAGGCGGACCTAAACGGTCCTCCCGTGTGAAAAGGGCCTTACTGAAATGTATTTAATACTTCGTACAAAATCTTTTGTTGGTAATGACAGCTTCAAGACGCCTCCCGTATGGAGGAACCAGTCACATGCATTGCTCAGGTGTGTTTTTGGCCCATTTTTCCACACAAACAATCCTGAAATCTTATGAAAACACAAGCAGCACCTGAAGGAGCCTCTCGGGAGGACGTTGTATGACATCCTCCCAGAACAATAAAGTTCCTGCCCGAACTTTATTGTTCGGCAGAACTTAAGGGGTTAAGCCTCTGTATTGTGTAAAAAGGCTCTTTTATCCTGTATGCACACATCCTCCCCTCCTGCAGGGTCTCTCTTGGCAAGGCCAGATAATACACAGTCAGAGTGGTCCCCCTGCACATACTCAGTTTGGTCTCTATTGCTGGAGAGAACATTTCCTGTCTTGTAATGGCTATTACATCCGTGACACCATCACGCCACATGCTGTGTTTCAGCGCTCCCCTGTGATCCACCAGCTGCCCTCCAGGCCTCGCTTTGGACTCTGCTCACACACCAAAAGATTCCTGCTGGTCAGGACGCCGGCCATGCAGCTGGAAGCTGTGACGGAGATCGGTGTAACCGGACTCTACTGTGCCTGATTAACGATACTTAAAAGTGAATGTTTTTAATGCGCTTTGTTTATTAAATTACTACAGTGTTATCGAAGAGGCGCCTGCTTCCTGTTTTTTTTTCTCTACATGTTTGGAGCGTGCTTCGGCTCCCCCTGCAAGGCTGCCCTGTCTTAATAGACTGTTTCCTCACACAGAGCTTAATAGCTCAAAGGACTCTTGTATGGACTCAGATCTCATGCTATATACTATAACCTGCGCCACTATCCATTGTATTCCTTTGCTCTAACCTCAGGAGAAATACAGGCTAGTCTGCAAAAAAGATAGTGTGGTTGTTTCAACGAGCACAATACGACAATACCTGAACAAAAATTAGCTGCATTGTTGAGTTGCCAGAAAGAAGCCTTTACTGCGCTAATGCTACAAAAAATTTATGATTACAATATGCCCGACAACACCTTGACACGCCTCACAGCTTCTGGCAAACTGTAATCTGGAGTCAGGAGACTAAAATAGAGCTTTATGGTCACAACCATAAGTGCTATGTTTGGAGATGGGTCAACAAGGCCTATAGCGACAAGAATACGATCCCTGCTGTGAGCCATGGGGGTGGCTCACTGATGTTTTGGGGGTGTAAGAGCTCTAAAGACACGGGCAAACTTGTGAAAATTTATATCAATATGAATGCAGCATGTTATCAGAAAATACCGGCAGACAATTTGCATTCTTCTGCACGAAAGCTGCACATGGGGCGCTCTTGGACTTTCCAGCACGACCATGACCCTAAGTACAAGGCCAAGTTGACCCTCCATTGGTTACAGCAGAAAAAGTTGAAGGTTCTAGAGTGGCCATCACAGTCTCCTGACCTTAATATCATCGAGCCACTCCGTGGAGATCTCAAATATGCAGTTCATGCAAGACGACCAAAGACTGCATGACCTGGAGGCATTTTGTCAAGACAAATGGACAGCTCCAAGAATTCAGGGCCTCATAGACAACTATTAAAAAAGACCGCACGCTGTCATCAATGCTAAAGGAGGCCATACACAGTATTAAAAACTGAGGGTATGCAGATTTTTGAATGGGGACATTTCATTAGTTGTTGCCATGTTTTGTTTTATGATTGTGCCATTCTAACCTACAGTTGAATATGAATCCCATAAGAAATAAAATAAATGTGTTTTGCCTGCTCACTCATGTTTTCATTAAAAATGATACATACTGTATATTACCAATTCTCCAAGGGTTTTCAACTTTTGAGCGCACATGTATATTTTGGGTGTTTCTTTTTTTTAAATATATACGGGTCTCTCCTTTTTTTGTACCGTCTCTTGAGTGTAAGAGAGTTTCCAGCGATATTCAATTCATTTGCCTGGGTTCTGGAGGGGTAATTAGCTTCTATATTTAAGCACTATTATTATGGTGTTTCCTCAACTTCCTGAAGATGCCCAATTGGGTGAAATGCATTGAGGCGGTACTTGGATGCCAACGTCACATTCAGTGGCATCACTTTTGGGTTTTGGAGTGCACCCTGGTTTTGAGTATTGGAACTCAGCACTTTCCACATACCACACACTGCTGGAAATCCTGAGTTCCAGGTTGGGCACATGCATATGTGAGTAAATATTTATGTCTGGGGATATACAGGTGGCAGGGGGATTTCTTTGTGAATAAAGGTGAAAAGCGAGGAGTTTCTGTGTTTTTTTCATATACTCATACTCATCTGATTGGTCTTGGACTGGGAGGCTTGGAGCGGAGCCAGGGGGCTGGAGTTGGTGAAGTGGTGGAGGCATAACATCTTTACTTAAGCGATGCTTGACCCTAACCTTATGGGTCATACAGTTCTGGTGAGTACATGGCGTGAAGGGGGGCGTGTGTCACAGGCCCGTGTTTGGAGCACCTTATGTAATATTATTCACCAGCACGTGCACAATAAGGACTTGGATTATTATTAAAGTGGCTGTAAAGACTCAAGGTTTTTTACTTTCATGCTTTCTTACGGGTCTCTCCCTCCTCATTGGCTGAGACAGCAGCGGTAGCCATTGGCTCCCGCTACTGTCAATCACAGCCAGTAAGCCAATGAGGCGAGAGCAGGAGCAGGGGTGGGACCGAGCTTCTTGTGTGAATGGACACACAGTACAATGGCACAGGAGTGAGCCTGCTTGGGTGCCCTATGACAGCACTAGGCAGGAGGGAGGGGGCAGGAGCGCCAAAGCTGATTGAATAGATTGATAGCAGCACGGCCATTGGCTCCCGCTGCTGTCAATCAAATCCAATGACGTGGGCACCGGGGCCGAGTCCTGCTGTCTCTTTCAATATACGCAGCAACAGGACCCGGAAGCGTACTTGCACGGGTGTCCCGAAGGGGAGCGCTTCTCCGACGGGGCACTCGAGAAGAGGAGGAGCCAGGAGAGCCACTGTGGGACCCCAGAAGAGGAGGATCAGGGCCACTCTGTGCAAAACCAACCACACAGAGGAGGTAAGTATGATATGTTTGTTATTAAAAAAAACAAAACAAAAAAACGAGGGTTTAGTAACCCCTTAGGCAATTTTCTTTCCTTCAAGCATGGGTTGAAGGAAAGAAAATAGCTTGAATCCATTCCACTGTGCTATTGTGTTCTGAGAGTGGGAGGTTTCTGTCATCAGTATACAATGATTACTGCTGGTGGCCATAGCTGGTGGCAGTAATCGTACCTTAAAAAAAATCTGATGGACGGCTTGTACTGAAGTCAATTGATAGATCGGAGTGGGCACTTTAATTGCAAAGCAGTGAGGACACGATTGGACACTGATAAATGAACATTTTTTGGATGTATTGATACAGCTTTTATTGCCTATCATTATTTTATTTGTGCGAGTTTATTTCATGAGTGAAGTGCACTTTAAGATTATATAGTACACCCTGTTCCAAATTATTATGCCAATTTTTCTCATTTACCTAAATTGATGTAAACAACAGTCAGCAAAATTCTCATGTTATCAACTATTAAGAGTACAATTCAAATTTTATTGAACAAACCTCCTAATGATACGTTTTTTTTTTCAAAATAAAAAACTTACAATGCACTGTTCTAAATTATTACGCACAGTAAGTTTCAAAACACTTTGTTGTAAAAAAACTGAAAATTGTCATTTGTTGTGTTTGCAGCATATTTACTGAAATCAAAAGCTATTTCAATCAAACTTTGAGCAACATTTTAACTTTTTAAACATTTTAACAGGTCACGTTACATTTTAACATAGGACCCCTTATTTGATAGCAGCTTCACAAGTCTTGCATCCATTGAACTTGTGAGTTTTTGGACAGTTTCTGCTTGAATTTGTTTGCAAGATGTCAGAAAAGCCTCTCAGAGCTGCTGTTTGGATGTAAACTGCCTCACACCCTCATAGATCTTTTGCTTGAGGATGCTCCAAAGGTTCTCAATAGGATTGAGGTCAGGGGAGGATGGAGGCCACACCATGACTTTCTCTCCTTTTATCCCCATAGGAGCCATTGATGCAGAGGTATTCTTTGCAGCATGAGATGGTGCATTGTCATGAATGAAGATGATTTTATTAAAGGAAGCATAGTTCTTCCTTCTGTACCAGGGAAGGAAGTGGTCAGTCAGGAACTCCACATACTTTGCAGAGGTCATCTTTACACCTTCTGGGACCCTAAAGGGGCCGACCAGCTCTCTTCCCATGATTCCAGCCCAAAACATGACTCTACCACTGCCTTGCTGATGTTGCAGCCTTGTTGGAACAGGGTGGCCGTCCACCAACCATCCACTACTCCATCCATCTGGACCATCTAGGGTTGCACAGCACTCATCAGTGAACAGGACTGTTTGAAAATTAGTCTTTATTAGACATGTGCACACTGAAATATTTTGTTTCGGAATTTCTTTTTCGTCTGAAAAATAAATGTATTTAGTTACTCCCAAAATTCGTTTTTATTTATTTTGTTTTTCATTAAAAATTGCATTCATCCGAAAATCCAAATTAAGGTCGAATCTGTCATTGAAGGCTTATGGTGTCTGTCGAAAGTTCAAAGAAGAACCTACTCGGATAGCTCCGCTCGGGACTATGAGTGGAGCCGAAAGTAAACGAGAGCCGCCGGAAAGAGCCGAGGACCGGCTCTTTCCGGCGGCTCTCGTTTACTTTCGGCTCCACTCGTAGTCCCGAGCGGAGCTATCCGAACCTACTTGGATAGCTCCGCTCGGGACTACGAGTGGAGCCGAAAGTAAACGAGAGCCGCCGGAAAGAGCCGAGGACCGGCTCTGTGTACTTCGGCGCCGGCGGCGCCATTTTCAAATCGCGGACCGCGATTTTGAAGCCCTGGAAGCAGGGACAGGGGATCCCAGGCTGCACTGGGGCAAGGCTGCACTGGGGAAGGCTGCACTGACAAGGCTGCACTGGGGAAGGCTGCACTGACAAGGCTGCACTGGGGAAGGCTGCACTGACAAGGCTGCACTGACATGGCTGCACTGACAAGGCTGCACTGACAAGGCTGCACTGACATGGCTGCACTGGGGAAGGCTGCACTGGGGAAGGCTGCACTGACAAGGCTGCACTGGGGAAGGCTGCACTGACAAGGCTGCACTGGGAAAGTTTTTTTTCCTTAAAATTCCCTCCTAAATTGGGGTGCGTGTTATACGCCGGTGCGTGTTATACGCCGATAAATACGGTACATAGAACCCCCAAACATTATATATGGTTTTTTTTTAGCAAAGACCCTAGAGAATACAATGGCGGTTGTTGCAACTTTTTATCTCGCACAGTATTTGCGCAGGAATTTTTTCGAACGTGTTTTTTTGGGAAAAAAACAGTTTTGTGTTTTAAAAAAACAAAACAGTAAAGTTAGCCCAATGTTTTTGCATATTGTGAAAGATGAAGTTACGCCGAGTAAATATATACCTTACATGTCACGCTTTAAAATTGCACACGGTTGTGGAATGGCGCCAATGCTCGGTACTTAAAAATCCCCATAGGTGACGCTTGAAATTTTTTTACTGGTTACATGTTTTGAGTTACAGAGGAGGTCTAGGGACAAAATGATTGCTCTCGCTCCAACGTTCGCGGCGATACCTCACATGTATGGTTTGAACAACGTTTTCATATGTGAGCGGGACTTACGTATGCGTTCGCTTCTGCGTGCAAGCACACGGTAACAGCGGCGCTTTAAAATTTTTTTTTTTGTTATTGTTAATTATATTTTCTTTTTTTAAATTTTGACACTTTTTAAAAAACAAAAACAAAAATTTGATCACTTTTATTCCTATTACAAGGAATGTAAACATCCCTTGTAATAGGAATATGACATGACAGGTCCTCTTAATAGTGAGATATGGGGTCAATAAGACCCCACATCTCACCACTAGGCTGGGAAGCCTGAAATAAAGAAATAAAAATAAAACGATCACCGCTTCCCAGCCGAAGAGGCGCTGTTTTTTTGAATGGAGAGGCGGGCGTGACGTCATAACATCGCGCCCGGCCTCCGTCGATCATAGAGACTCCAGCGACCATCTGGTCCGCCGGAAATCTGTATGGTCTACATCCAGCGCCGCCGGATCTGCTCTCCGCCTCACCGATCGTAACGGTGAGTCGGAACAAGCACCGGAGGGCGGCGGGAGGGGGGGGACGTTATCTACTTTAGACCTACTAACAACTATAGATCTATATAGGGCATGTTTGATACAGATTGATTGGTTCGTTTACATAGGCCCTCATAATTACATAATTTTGAACAATCTAAAACTGTATAAAAACAGTACAGTCGGATTGCAAAAATGTATGGAGCATTCTATCAAAGTAATAAACCAATAGTGGGGATTGGGATGGAGAAGGAGGCTGCTGTGACCAGGAAATTGTTTGCAGGAGAAAAGCGCACTAATATTCAGGGATCCTGGAGGCTGGATTACTGGACAGAAGAACAGAAATGTCAAGTATCAGGGTTTTTTTTTGTAATTTACCCACTCTTGCCACTGCCACACTATTTGCCCAGTAAAACAACTCCTTTATTTCTTGATTCACCTACCGTTTCCTGTGGCAGAGGCAGGCAAAATATCCGATGGTGGTGTGGCGGTGATGGGAGTTGTAGCACACGGTAGGCTGGCTGCGCTGCTCTCCTCAGAGTGACTGACTCCACCCTCAGGAGCAGGGAGCTTGGCGGCCATTGTTTTGGTTATACAGACAGTACAGCATTTAACTTGAGGGGGCACACAGTAAAATTGGGGGGACAGGGCCCCTTTAGGCCCCACCCTGGTGACGCCATTGAGCACTAACACAATGCGGCAGCAAACTTTTTGACATCTGAATGACCAGGGCTCAAAATTTCAAGTCCTGAGCTACTAGCCAGGCCTCAAGGGTTACTCGCCACAAGTTGCCCCGCCCACCCCTACCATGCCCCGCCCCTAATCCCACCCCTAACCACGCCCTCATAAATTATCTCATGAAATGACACTTAAATGTTTTATGCAGAATTATGTTTTAAAAATAGATATTAACAGCTTTATCTGTGTCCCCAATGCAGCTATGTGTCCCCAATGCAGCCTGTGTCCCCATTGCAGACTGTGTCCCCAATGCAGCTATGTGTCCCCAGTGCAGCCTGTGTCCGCCAGTGCAGCATGTGCCCACCAATGCAACCTGTGCCCGCCAGTGCAGCCTGTGTCACCAATGCAACCTGTGCCCGCCAGAGCAGCCCGTGTCACCAGTGCAGCCTGTGTCCGCCAGTGCAGCCTGTGTCACCAGTGCAGCCTGTGTCCGCCAGTGCAGGCTGTGTCCCCAATGCAGCCATGTGTTCCCATTGCAGCCACGTGTTCCCATTGCAGTCATGTGTCCCCATTGCAGCTCTGTGTCCCCAATGCAGCTCTGTGTCCCCAATGCAACTCTGTGTCCCCATTGCAGCTCTGTGTCCCCAATGCAGCCATGTGTCCCCAATGCAGCTATATGTCCCCAATGTAGCTCTGTGTCCCCAATGCAACCATGTGTCCCCAATGCAGCCTACCTGTTTAGGGGAAGGTAGAGGAGAGCCGCCGCCTGGTTGATCAGAGCACGGGGAACATGACAGCTTTCATTTCAATAACTGTGTGTTCCCAGCCACGTGCCGTCATATACAGCCCCTCCCCCTTGTCTGGGCACTTTGATAGAAAGATCACACATCCAATCCTGGGATGGGTGATCTGTCTATCAAAGTGCCTGGACAAAGAGGAGGGGCTGTATATGACGGCGCGCGGTGGGGAACACACAGCTATTAACAAATAAAACAAATAAAAAGTGCATGTATGATATTCAGAAATGGTGAGAATTCTTTGAAATAATGGAAAACTAAAGCAGAGTCTCAATGAATGAAACTGCCATAGCAATAGTATATGTGAAATATGAAACACTTATGAATGCAAAATAAAACTATAGAAATGACAAACAATTAAATTAAAAATGTTGTGATGTCAAAAATTATTGAAATTCACAATAAATAATGAGTGTCACTGATCTATAAAAGTACACAAAAAAAAATTAAAAGTGAAAAACCATAAATTGAGAATTCTGTGACATTAAGAAGTGAATCCGTAAAGTCCCAGAGTCCCTTACCAGACGAAAAGACCGCACCAGCGGTCTCATCAAGCATAGGGATTTCGGTCTCCCAGAAACCTATGTGGGTATCACAGCCTGCTGGATCCTTGACTCTCCATAGCACTCAGAAACATAAAAAAAATCAGCCCATAGTGAAGTATGTAAGGGGATAATTTATTAAAATCAAACGGAGCTGCACTTACAATGTGAAGCTCAAATAAGCATGGTATGTAAAAACATCAGGATTGTGGCGTTTTCTCGAGCTTCCTATGCCTGCCGCTCGCCAAACCACTATCTCCGAAGAGACAAGAACGTGATGACGTAGGTGTCACAAGCCCACCCTACGCGTTTCTTCACGATAGGACATCGTCGGGGGATTGGCTGTTGAGACCCCATCATAACCCACGTCATTTAAATAATACAGATGCGCCATCTTTACTGAGGGCCGCTATAGTTGTGGTCATAGAGCATGTAAGCCATCGCCATTTAGACTAATGGCAAACTAACTTAAACAAGGTAGCATAAAACAAGTACTGTAGCATAAAAATTATAATGAAATGGGATAATAAAATAAAAAAATAGATTATGCATTAATAAAACAATTTAAATCCCAAGCCACGTTCAGGCCGTACGGTACATAAGATTTCATATTAAAGATCCACTTAGTTTCAAGCCTGGAAATTGATCTCACCTTATTAGTACCTCTCCAATCAGGATTTATCTTGTCAATAGCCAAAAAAAGGGTCCTTTTAAGTTTTTTGTCATAGTATTTGGCATAATGCCTAGAGAGGCTATATTTAGTGAAACCACGTTTAATATTTCCTACATGCTCATCTAGACCTACCTGTAAAGCTCTTTTCGTGCGTCCTATATATTGTTTAGAGCAAGGACATTGTATAAGGTATACCACACACTCAGTAGAGCATGTGATAAAAGTCTCTATGTTGTAGGATTTATTCGTTTGAGTAGATGGATGATGGCAACTTGTTAAGGCGTTGCGATCTGTTTCCTTAAAATGAGTGGTAGTGATCAAATTTCCATCTTTTACCATGATATTGAGATCAAGGAAATGGATCTGTGTTTCACTCATTTCATACTGCAAGGAAATTCCTCTGTAGTTAGTATTAAGTCTAGCAAAAAAGGCCTCGAGTAAGGATCTATCGCCCTCCCATAGAAGAAATACGTCATCGATGTACCTTCTCCACAGGCATAGCTCACTCAGAGGATCGGCATTGATAACTTCCCTTTCCCAATAAGCCATGAATAAGTTAGCCAAGCTTGGGGTGAACTTGGCTCCCATGGCTACACCACGAGTCTGTAGGAAAAAATGTCCTCCAAACCAACAATAATTATGGCTGGTGGCAAAAATTAAAAGATTGATGATGAAATCTTTTTGTATAGATGTTAGAGTGTGGTCCTGGTCCAAATAGAATTTCACAGCTTCCAAGCCATGGTGATGTTATATAATAGTATACAAAGAAGCAACGTCAGTGGTTGCCAAAATGCAACCTTCCTTCCATTCAAAATCAGCCAGTAATTTAATAACCTGGGTAGTATCCTTGAGATATGATGGAGCTGTTATAACCAACGGCTGGAGGAATTCATCTACATACTTCCCTATTCTGGCTGTCACAGAATCTAGACCGCTGATAATAGGGCGACCAGGTGGATTGGATAGATTCTTGTGAATTTTAGGCAGATAATACATAACTGGTACCCTTGAAGCAGAGGGCACCAGATATGCTTTTTCTTTCTTATTAACAATGCCTAACCGAAAACCATCATCAACTAAAGACAAAAGCTCTCTCTTATATTTTACAGTGGGGTTAGAGGCTAGTTGTGTATACGTCGTTTTATCAGACAAAAGTCTGTTAATTTCTTCCTGGTAGTCACTCTTGTTCAGAATGACAACACCACCGCCCTTGTCTGCAGGGTGGATAACGATATCCTTACGTGCACAAATCTGTTTTACACTTGATTGAAAGTAATCATTGCCTCTCGGGTGTTTTGAGAGCCACCAGATCATTAACAACCATCTCCTTGAAAATTTGTACGGATGGAGCAACAAAACCAGGGGGGTTAAAAAGTGAAGCATTTGACAATTTAGTATGTCGAATGTGAGCCATGTTAAAACCACCAGCCTGGAAGGGAGTATCGACTCTATGGATATGATTTTGAAAATTATCCATGGGTGCCACTTGATTACTCTGAGATGCATTAATAGCAGTCAAGTGACTTTGATTCCCCAAAGAGTCAAGTAAGAAGTGTCTTTTGACATTCATCTTACGAATAAATTTGTGGACATCAATAAATGTCTCGAATTTATTGAGTCCAGGCGGAGGGGCAAATTTCAGTCCATGGCCAAGAACTCTTTGTTCACCTTCAGTAAGTTGAACAGAGCTCAAATTGAAAACACCACTAATATTTATTTTTTTCTTTTCTTTGGACCTAAAAGCATATCTGGTGCCCTCTGCTCCAAGGGTACAAGTTATGTATTATCTACCTAAAATTCACAAGAATCTATCCAATCCAGCTGGTCGCCCTATTATCAGTGGTCTAGATTCTGTGACAGCCAGAATAGGGAAGTATGTAGATGAATTCCTCCAGCCGTTGGTTATTACAACTCCGTCATATCTCAAGGATACTACCCAGGTTATTAAATTACTGGCTGATTTTGAATGGAAGGAAGGTTGCATTTTGGCAACTGCTGACGTTGCTTCTTTATATACCATTATATAACATCATGATGTCTTGGAAGCTGTGAAATTCTATTTGGATCAGGACCACACTCTAACATCTATACAAAAAGATTTCATCATCAATCTTTTAATTTTTGCCACCAGCCATAATTATTTTTGGTTTGGAGGACAATTTTTCCTACAAACTTGTGGTGTAGCCATGGGAGTCAAGTTCGCTCCAAGCTTGGCTAACTTATTCATGGCTTATTGGGAAAGGGAAGTTATCAATGCCGATCCTCCGAGTGAGCTATGCCTGTGGAGAAGGTACATCGGTGATGTACTTCTTCTATGGGAGGGCGATATATCCTCACTCAAGGCCTTTTTTACTAGACTTAATACTAACTACAGAGGAATTTCCTTGCAGTATGAAATGAGTGAAACATAGATCCATTTCCTTGATCTCAATATCATGGTAAAAGATGGAAATTTGATCACTACCACTCATTTTAAGGAAACAGATCGCAACGCCTTTATAACTTTAACAAGTTGCCATCATCCAACATGGCTTAATGCAGTCCCCAAAGGACAATTTCAAAGGATTAGGCGCAACTGTACCTCTGTTTCAGATTATTTTCAACAAGCTTTGGTTCTGAAATCCAGATTTTTAGAAAAAGGTTATAAAGAAAATGATATTGAAGAGACGATCAAAATTGTTGGTGATATGGATAGGGATTTAATTTTAAATGGCCCTGATAGAGCCAACCAAATGCCTGATAATAAATTCAGCTTCTCCATGGTCACTAGATATTCCAATCAACATTTTTCAGTTAAAAACATTTTCAATAAACATTGGAACATATTAAAAACCGATAAAATACTTGGTCCTGTCATCCCTGATCGACCAGTAATTGTTTATAGAGGTGCTCCCTCTCTGCGTCATAATATTGCTCCTAATGTTATTGATCCCCCGAAAACAATATAATATTTTCATAATATGATAGGCTTTTTTTCCGTGCAGAAAATGCAATATCTGTCTAATTAATTCTTTCAGAGGACGTAAATGTGAAAACTTTCAATCTACTCAAATGAATAAATCCTACAACATAGAGACTTTTATCACATGCTCTACTGAGTGTGTGGTATACCTTATACAATGTCCTTGCTCTAAACAATATATAGAACGCACAAAAAGAGCTTTACAGGTACGTCTAGATGAGCATGTAGGAAATATTAAACGTGGTTTCACTAAACATAACCTCTCTAGGCATTATGCCAAATACCATGACAAAAAACTTAAAGGGACCCTTTTTTTGGCTATTGACAAGATAAAACCTGATTGGAGAGGTACTAATAAGGTGAGATCAATTTCCAGGCTTGAAACTAGGTGGATCTTTAATATGAAATCTTATGTACCATATGGCCTGAACATGGATTGGGATATAAATTGTTTTATTTATTAGTTTTTATTTATTTAGTTTTTAATTTATTTTTTATTTTATTATCCCATTTCATTATAATTATGCTATTTTAAAAGTTTGTATTATATATCTGATACCTATTGTTTTTAATTTAAACATCACTATTGTGAATACATGTTTATAGCGATATTTACATATGTACATTCCACTTATATGATAATGTCTATGTCTATCTCGGCTTCCCTCTTAGTTGCTCGCTGTAACCGTGATAATAATATAATATTACATTCATTGTATCATATTTCGCCACAAGCGCAATTACGTATCGCTTGCTCGTTTTGCCTTGTTTAAGTTAGTTTGCCATTAGTCTAAATGGCGATAGCTTACATGCTCTATTACCACAACTATAGCGGCCCTCAGTTAAGATGGTGTCGCTGTATTATTTAAATGAAGGTGTCTCAACAGCCAATCCCCCCGACGACGTCCTATTGTGACGAAACGCGTAGGGTGGGATTGTGACACCTACGTCATCACGTTCTTGTCTCTTCGGAGACAGTGGTTTGGCGAGCGGCAGGCAGAGGAAGCCCGAGATGATGCCTGCGATCCTGATGTTTTTACATACCGCGCTTAATTGAGCTTCACATTGTAAGTGCAACTCCGTTTGATTTTATTAAATTATCCCCTTACATACTTCACTATGGGCAGATTTTTTTATGTTTCTGAGTGCTAAAGAGAGTCAAGGATCCAGCAGGCTGTGACGCCCACATAGGTTTCTGGGAGACCGAATTCCCTATGCTTGATGAGACCGCTAGTGCTGTCTTTTCGTCTGGTAAGGAGACTACATATCCACCTTGGGTGATCAGCTTGTTTGGAAGAAGGGTCCCTCATTTCTTCATAGCTTTGTGCTCCCATCAAATTTCTTTGCTTGCATGGATTCTGATTACACTGGGACTTTACGGATTCACTTCTTAATGTCACAGAATTTTCAATTTATGGTTTTTCACTTTTAATTTTTTTTGTGTACTTTTATAGATCAGTGACACTCATTATTTATTGTGAATTTCAATAATTTTTGACATCACAACATTTTTAATTTAATTGTTTGTCATTTCTATAGTTTTATTTTGCATTCATAAGTGTTTCATATTTCACATATACTATCGCTATGGCAGTTTCAGTCACTGAGACTCTGCTTTAGTTTTCCATTATTTCACTGAATTCTCATCATTTCTGAATATCATACATGTACTTTTTATTTGTTTTATTTTTCTTGTAATTTTTTTATCATCATGAGCGCTGCACTCACTTCATGTTGTTTGCAGTTTTGAGTTTCGTATATAGAACTTTTTGGTGCCCATAGCTTAATACAATTTTTGATTCATTTCAATTTCCTTTATTTTATACTATTTTTCTAGCGCAGCGTTAAACCGCTTTTTTGGTTTTTGTTTCACTTAGAAGTGATATGCCTGAAAATTATGTTCTTTCTTCATCTGTCTGGGCCTCAGCTGGTGGCACAAAGACAGGCTTGTGGTTCCGCTGGATCAAAGGCACCATAATGGTGATGTAGTAACTGATCCAGTGGTACTGCAAGTCCATCATTGTGCCACCACCCAGTGCCCAGACAGATGAAGAAGGTGCATCTTTTTCAGGCATGTCACCTTTCATACACTACTTGTGGCTGCATTTATACCAGATTTACTGGAATTACGAAGTTTTTTTTATGAGAGAAATGCGGGAGTATTGCTGGAGTATGCTTTTTTTTTTTTTCTTTGCCACATCAGTGTCCATTTTCGGGGGTGAAAGTTTCAGCTCTGCTGTTCAATACTTTCCCGACTCGTTACTCACATCATGGTGGCATCTGTTGCAGATTTTTTTTTTTTTTTTTTAATTACAAGTGTCTTTTATGTAATCTGCATGCTTACGGCATCGCACCTTCCCTCAGCGACTTTATCAGTAGAGTCGAAACTTAAACCCCCCTTCCCTTCCCCACCCCCCAGCCCGCCCCACCTCCTCGAAGTCCTATTCTTCCTTCATCCGTGTACCTCCAAACTAACTGTATCAATCCCTCCCGGTGGACACCACTCCTGCTGCTCAATACCCATCTCTTGCTACTCCCCGAAAGCTTCATTAGCTGGGTCTATTGATTTCCCAAGACCTCTACAGCCCTTATTGAGCTTTTAAATTTTTGCCACCCCTTCCATTTTTCCTCATACTCCTCCACTTCCGCTTCGTCAATGTATCTCAGGTATTCTAAATTCTGAATTTCATTTGTTTTATCGTACCATTCTTGTATAGTTGGGCCACTTTTCTCCTGCCAGTGTCTTACAACAAGATTTTTTGCTGCATTCAACATTTGTGGTACAAGTGTTCCTAGGTATGATTCGGTTGGCATTCTAAATCCGTGATATAAACATGCCCATGGGTCGTCCGGGATAGCTATTTGGGTTATCTCGCCTATAATTTCCCTTATCTTATCCCAGAATTCCCTTATTTTTCTACACTGCCACCAAATGTGTGCCATTGTACCCAGCTCTTTGCACCCCTTCCAGCAAAATTGTGAGGTTTCATTCTGGTATTTGGAAGCTCTGTCTGGGGTGATGTACCATCTTGACAAACATTTATAGTTTAACTCTGACTCTTTATAGTTTACGGAAGTATTGTGAACTCGCTTTAATAGAATTGTAGCCTCCTCATTTCTGAGTTTTGAATTTAATTCTGACTCCCATTTTTTGATATATACTGGAATATCTGTTCCCTTCAGATCCCTCAATACCCTATAAGTTTTAGAAATCCCCTTCTTCCCTATCTGGCCAACGCAAAGTTTCTCTAACGGTTGGAGGTTGTCCAACGTTCTGATAGGTTGGGGGAGCGTTTCAATGAAATTTTTTAACTGAAAATATCTCCACCTATTGAGGATCATAAGATCGCTTTTATTTTTTAACTCCCGAAATGAGCATAGTCTGCCTTTAATCATAACATCCTTTAGCTGAGCTCCTTCTTGCAAGATCCATCTCCCACTAAGAATCTCCATTCCTGGTGCAAAAAATTCAGTGTCCCTCAGAGGGATCAGAGGGGAGTTATACTCCCATTTCTCCCTTTTATACAACTTGTCCCATGTTTTAAGAGTGTGTCTAGTGATTATATGTGCCCCAGAACTAAATTTCCTAAAACGTGGAGGTATCCAAATTACATTACTTAACTCTACTTTACTAATCGTGTTTTCCATTTTCACCCACCGCTTTTCTTTGTTTCCTTTTGCCCAATCTATAATTCTTGATAGAGTGATTGCTTCGTGATAACATCTTATGTCAGGTGCACCCCAACCCCCATTCTCTTTGTCTCCAACAAGTGTAGTATAACTTATACATGATTTTTTCCCCCTCCAAATAAATTTTATAAAAAGTGAGTGCAATTTTTTAAGATATTCTTGTGGTAATGGAATGGGGAGCATTTGCATTTTAAATAAGATCTTTGGCAATATTGCCATCTTAATGATGTTAATTCTACCCCTCCATGACAGCTGTCCTCTTGTAATTCTACCCAACTCTCCCTTGACCTCATTAAGGAGAGGGACGAAATTAACCTGAAACAATGACTCTCTATTCGCTGTTATCTTTATCCCAAGATAGTTTATCTCCTTTTTTCCCCACGCAAATGGGAACTCTTTGTGGACCGTACGATCTTTTTTATCCATCTTATTGATTTCTAATATTTCAGATTTGGCTGGATTGATCTTAAAATTTGAAATTTCCCCATATTCTTTCAAGGTTTTAAGCAGATTAGGGAGAGTTATTCTCGGTCTAGTGATATAAAGAAGAATATTGTCTGCAAAGGCAGCCAATTTGTGTTCTTTTTCTCCATCAAATACCCCTGATATGTCCGGGTTCTGCCTTATCTTTTCCAGCAAGGGCTCAAGCGTTAACACAAACAAAAGGGGGGACAGTGGGCATCCTTGTCTTGTTCCGTTAGTCATTACGAACGGCTCAGATAGAGTTCCGTTAACCTTAACCCTTGCTGAAGGACATGTGTACAGCGCCCTTATCCATCTGGTCATAATAGGCCCAAATCCTATTTCCTTCAGCATACAAAACATGAAGCCCCAGTCTACCCTGTCAAAAGCTTTCTCAGTGTCTATTGACAGGAGTAGGGAGTGGGGCTCCACTCTCCCTCATTTTTTGGGTTACCATAAGGGTTCTGATCCCATTATCCCGTCCCTCCCTACCTGGGGTGAATCCCACCTGATCTGGGTGTACCATATTATTCAGGATGTTCTTCACTCTCCCCGCGAGAATTTTCACGAACAGTTTCGTATCTACATTGAGGAGCGCTATTGGTCTGTAGCTAGAACAGAGTGAGCTGTCCTTGCCCTCCTTCAATATGATGGCTATAATCGCTTCTGCCCATCTCTCACTTTGTGCCGATCCCATTCATGTATGTACATAATTTGGGAATTAGGAGGTCTTGGAATTTTTTATAATATATTACGGAGAAACCGTCCCGGGCTTTTCCCCACTGGCGTCTCCCTCAGTGTTTTTTTAATTTCCTCCTCTGTAATGGGGCCCTCAAATAAATTATATTTATCTTCTTCTATTTTCTTTAATCCTAGCTCCTGAAAAAAAACTATAGTTCTCTCCCTTTTTCTGTCAGCCTCGGTTTTTGGGGTCGTGTTATTAATGGAGTATAATCCTTCATAATAATTTTGAAAGGTTTTGGCAATCTCACTTGTTCTGTACTTTACCTCCCCGTCTAATGTCTTAATTTTCTCAATGTAGTTATTGGACTTCTTTTTTTTTAGGGTCTTTGCAAGGTACTTCCCCGGTTTATTTCCTCCCACATATCTCTCTCTCTTTAGGAGGTTGTACATTACTTGTGTTTCTTGTTCGATTAAAGTTCTCATGGCCTCTCTTTTATTGTGAAGTCTTAGAAGCACCTCCTTCCCCCCATCCTTTTTGTGCATCAACTCAAGTTCCCGTATCTCGTTCATTGTTTCGAGTTTTTCTTCCCTTCTCTTTCTCTTCTTTTCCGCACCTGCCTTGATCAAGATCCCCCTGATATAGGATTTGTGTGCCTCCCATACTGTTGACTCCGAGACTTCAGATGTTTCATTAGTTTTAAAATAAAACTCTAGTTCCTTTGACACTAGGTCCCTTATCTCTTTATCGTTTATTAGTTCTTCATTTAACTTCCAGCTAGGGCTCTTGTTATATGTCTGTCTCATGTTTACTGTTAAGCTTATAGGCGCGTGGTCAGAGAAGGTCATTACCCCGATATTTGAACTGACAATCTCCTCTAGCCCGCAGTGATCAATCAGAAAAAAATCCAGTCTGGAATAAGTCCCATGTACGGGGGAATAGAACGTATAGTCCCTGCTATTAACATGCTGCGCCCTCCATACATCCACCACCTGGTACTGGTGCATTTTCTTTCTCACTCTGTTGATCCAGGCCAAGCTCGTCCCCCGCACATGGGACGATTTATCCTTCCCTGGGTCCAAACACAAATTAAAATCACCAGCCATTACAGCTAGACCTTCCTTGAATTCCGAGAATTCGGCCATCCTCTCGATCATATATCCATATGGGTTTTTATTTGGGCCATATATGTTTGCCAGAGAGCATTTAATACCGTTAAGTTCCCTTTCAGGAACAAAAACTGACCCTCCGGATCAGTCCTTCTCTCCTGTATATCGAACCTTACTCCTCTGGCAAACCCTATGGCTACACCTTTTGCACGTAGTGTGGGTGAGTCGCCGTATAACCAGACTGGAAAGTCCCTTGAGAAAATTTTATGGTCTCTCTCCAGGAGAAAGTGAGTCTCCTGAAGGAATACCACATCAGCCCCCAGAAGTTTTAGTTCCTGCAGTATGTTAGCACACTTAATTTGTGCGTTTAAACCGCGCACGTTATATGATATTATTTTTATGTTACTCATATGTACTTCCGGAAATCTTTCCTAGACCCTGCAGCAGAGTGGTGTCCACAGGATTTCTAATTCGAAATATTCGTAAATTCTTACCGGACTTCAACCCCTACCCAATCCCCCCTCCCCTACCCACCCTCTCCCTCCTTCCCCCCCCGTCCTCCCCCCCTCTCCCCCCTCCATCCCCTTCCCCCGTGAGGGTACTAGGCCGTCCCATGACCTAAGAAACCATGGCCCCTCCAGCTCCTCCCGGCCCTTTGGTTGTCCCCCTTGAGGTTGAACTCAGAGTGGGCTACCCTGGACCCAATACTCCCCCTGAAACAGTGGGGTACCCGTGCCTGTCACCCCCCCTCCCCCCCCACCCCCCAATCCCACCCCCCCGTAGCTCAGAGAATCCTACTTGATTTCTATTTCCTTGGCTCGTATAGCTTCTCCACTTATGTTTTTTTCATTTTAAATACTGGCCTCCAAGCCTGCTGCTCCCCCGAGGTTTCTGTGTCCCCAGTCTTTACCCACCAACCCGGGATTTCCACCAGAGGCACCTCTAAGCGCTTGCAAAATTTTGCTGTTTCTTCTGGAAATCTTAGGGTGGCCGATCGGCCATCTTTACGTCCTGTTAGGCAGGCTGGGAAGCCCCAATAATATTGAACATCGTATGTTTTTAACTGTTCTAGAAGTGGTTTCAGTAGTCTTCTCCTGGCCAACTTCTCAGCTGCCAGGTCCGGAAAGATCTGCAGATTTGTCTCTCCAAACTTCACTGGGTAGTTCTTTTTCAGATTAGCCTTTATCTTCTCTTTGTCAATGTAATTATGAAATCTTGCGATGACGTCTCTTGGGACCTCCTCTCTTATTTCTGCCGGTTTTCTGATCCTATGTATTCTCTCAAACTTTATCTTCTTACTTGTATCAGGGGGGTTTACCATGCTTCCAAAAATCTCATCCATTATTCCCTGTAGATCTTCTATTCTCCCTGTGTCTCTGGTAGACCCCTGATCCGTAAATTTTTCCTTCTGTTCCGATTTTCTTGATCTTCCAATCTATATCGTAAATTTCTCTGCTCTCTCTGAAGCTCTTCCATCTGAGATTTGAGATCTTTTATCTCTTCTTCTTGCTTGTCCATCTTTGTTTCTGCCTCTTCCACTCTTTGCAAGATGTGATTCATATCTTCACGGAGAGAGCCTATTTCACCCTTTATGGTTACTTCCAGCTTTGCAAACATTTTTGCCATTTCGCCTTTAGTAGGGAGTAGTTTTTTTTGTTGGGGTTCCATTGTTGTATCTTCTACTGTTTCACTATTTCCTATGTGGATATCGGCCTAGACTATCTGTCGTCTTGTCCCTATCCTGGGGGTGCACTCGGGAGTTTTGCTTTTAGTCTCTTTTTGTTTACCTGGGCTGTCTTTGCCAGTCTCATGCACCATGTACTTTCGGATGGTTCCCGGGCTTGCACTTGTCCTGGGTGGGTTGGTAGGGTTAGCAGTCGCCCCCTTCGTAAATTTACCTTTCATTTCTTCCTGGTTAGTACACTTGGTACGGGCGCTTGCTCCACCTACTCTTCTCTTCCCTCTCCTCCTGTTTTCCAAGATCCACTCTTAGGCCCAAGAAGCACCTTCTGAGTTTGCCCCGTCTGAAGTAGACTTGAAAAGTCTACCAGGAGGGGCTTATGAAGCTTTAGGAAGATCTCCAGAGGGTTTCCAAGGGGGCCCTGTTTTGTCCGGATTAGAAGGTCCAAATTCTAGGTCCCTTATGGACGAGGGTCCTATGTCAAACGGGTCACTGAGAACTAGTTCTGACTGCGGCTGACACTATAGAATTTCAATGGTTTGTTTACATAGTCCGTCTTCTCTTGTTTGACGAATGACTATCGTCCATTCATTAATTTGATGAATTTTTGTACCTGATATTTTCACCTGCCCGCCTTTCTGTATCACCCAGCGTGGGTCTTTGCTATTTAGTGTAGTCTGTCATTCCATGACGGGTGCGACCCCGTTAATATGTCAGCCCACTGTTATCGATGCCCTGGTCCAATGCCCTCGTTCTCACTTTTATGTGCTGGTGGGAGGTAAGCCCTGGGCAAAGCTTCCTTCTCAACCTCTTAATAGTACCCCCTTGTCTTTAGGCCAGCTCTGAACGTCTTTCGCTGGAGTATGCTAAACATGATTCCTCTGCACAGCTTGTGTAAGTAGGTATTTTCTACAAGTTTACTTCATTCTAACTATCTGTGTTGGGGAGAGTAACTAAGGCCTAATTCGTAAAGAGTAGTAAACTACAGGCAATTGAACCATGGTTTTACCAACCTCTGCCTGCCTCCATTAACTGAAAACAGCAGCTGGAGGGGGATGTACATATGGCACAGCTGGGATGTTGCGCTTGTCTGCCTTGGCAAAATTGATACCCCCTCATCGCAATAAGCAGGCAGTACTGCTGTCAAATTTGATCTATTCAAGCGATGGGACTGCACTGCAAACTGCAATTGAATTTACAGGTATAAATCAATGCAAAATATCTCAATATCCTAGGTAGATAGTTTAACACAACTGTTATTCTATGGACATGAGGGCCAGGATGGAGGGCATCGAAATCCGTAAAGGCGGACAGGCATAGGTGGAAACTCAAGAGTCTCTCAACTGGCAAGATGGGACTGTCCCATTTAGTCCCACAAAAAACAAGATGTCTACCGTCTTCTCCAGAGGTGATTAAAGGTTGCTTAATGGGGGTCCTGATAAATATGTTGAATCTTGACTCATGTGGATGATTCCCATCAGGAAAAAGAAAAAGCAAAAGAATGCCCTTACCAGATCAGGTGGACTCACAGGCCGTGGCGGTGAGTCAAACGAGCATGTACCGTCAAACGGTGTGAGGTGGAGACTTGTGGAAAGACTCGTGGAACATCTTGACAGCAGTCCTCAACTGAAGAACCAGCTTGGAGATCGAGGTCACCAGAGTGCGGTTTCGGTCGCCAGATGACCGTTTGTTCAGAGGTCCATCATGTGTGCAAATAAGCAAGAGAAAGAGAAAAACCTCCACATAGTGTAAATCCTTAATTGGAAAAACGCATAAGAGCACTTTATTTGAGAAATGTACTCCAAAGAGAATTTTTACAAACGGGGGGCAGTAAAAACTCGGCTCAGTGTATAAAAAAAACAGCATAAAAAAGTATAAAAACAGCGCAGTGGATAGTGGTGGGGTGTAGTCATAGAAACCCGACGCGTTTCGCCTCCAAAGGCTTCTGCTGGGGTATGAGTAAGCCCCCCACACAACTGCGCTTTATATAATAAAACATAAATGAGGTGTAACAGCTGTTCAGCGCTGTTACACAGGACGACTTCCGGGTTCGGCAGCGTCATCGATGACAGAGCGGTCACATGATGTTTTGTGGCCAATCATATCCACAGGAGGCTGGTAATAAACCAAGCCTCACTTCTGATCTCCAATAGGCAGAGCGTCAGTCCCATTCGTTCTCACAGTCATGTGATGATCACATGATGTGGCAGTGACGATGGGACGCTCTGAATCTATATGTCAGAGAAAGCAGGAAACAGAAGCTAAACAGATAGGTGCGTGGAACGCAAACACAGCGGCGATCCACGTTGCAAATGTCTAATTTTAATGTGATAGTGCGGTCCCGGTCCCGGAAGTCCTCTCAACATAACATCATATATAAATAATGACATGTGCAAACGGTACATATTTTATGTATATTTACTAAACATTCTGAGTATATAAACCCGCAAAGTGCGCGGGTAATATAGGGGAAATTGTGAAAAGCCTCAAAACTTGAGACCTATAAAGATGAAAGGAAGCAAACAACAGAGATTCATAAAAAGGATCTATGAAAGAAGTGACATATATGTATTTGGTACTAAAAACAAGTGTGATGTGATTAGAATGGAATATTACTACATCTAATTCAGTGGAATTGAAACAATACTGAATAAAGACAAGAACTAGAAAGTAACAGACACAGAATGTTCTGTATATGAATAATGACTATTGGGAATATCTATTCTGCTATGCAAAGGTGGGTGCTCATTAGGAACCCTGCAGGAAAATTGAGGTGCATAGCATGGAAAAAGTATGAAAAAAATATAAAAAAATATATTGCTCAAGACGAGGTGACAAAGAACCAGTGATATAGATGAATCTAAATGGTTTAGGGGGGTGTTATGTAAACCCTAGATGTATTGTCAGAAAAAGAGTGGGGCAACAACGCCTAGGACTGGTTTATGAAGGCGTTGATATCCCACTCGACATTTAGTCCATGTGGCACATAACATTTCATGAGGTGTATCCAAAAAGTTTCGAGTTTGGAGACACCCCTTGTATTTGGTTCCCCCCTCCAATGTGGAACGAATCTGTCAATAATTTGGAACTTTGTTCCAGACGGATTTTGGTTGTGATGGTACAAATAGTGTTTGGGAACACTATGATTGGTGCGTCCTTTTAGTATGGCCGTGATATGTTCGTTCACTCGTATAGAAAAATTGCGAATAGTTCTTCCTATATATTGCTTACCACAAGGACAGGTGATAAGATAAACTATGAACTTTGTGGTACATGTCGCAAATTGTTTCATATTGTATTCCTTCCCAGTGGTGGATGACATAAAAGCTTCAATTTTACGAGATTTGCATACATTAAGCTTGCATACTGTGCATTTCCTGCAGGGGTAAAAACCCTTTAGGTCATGGAAAAAAGATGGTGTCTTCGGGGGATTGACCACCCCTGGTGCAATTCTACTACCTACTGATGGTGCCCCTTTATAGATTACTCCAGCCTGATCCGGAAGTAGCGGGCCTAGTATTCGGTCATTTTTCAAAATTTTCCAATGTCTGGAGATAATACTCTTTATTTGCTTATGTTGGATAGAGTAGTTGGTGAGAAAGGCCCATCTGTGTGTAGCGTCCAAGGGCTTTTTTGGTTGTTCCACTAGAAGTAATGAGCGATCGATATGTGCTATTTTCTGTATTTCTTGGTCAATTAGTCCCCCATCGTAACCCTTTTCTTGGAATCTAGATTTAATGGTTTCCGCTTGTCTGTAGTAGTCCGGCAAGAGGGAACAATTGCGTCTGATTCTCATCAGTTGGCTTCTAGGTACTGATTTCAGCCATGCTGTGTGGTGACAGCTGTCGGTCGGGATGTACCCATTACGGTCAGTGGCCTTAAAAAAGGTTTTCGTCTCCAATTGACCGTTGGCAGCTGTAATTTCCAAATCGAGGAAATGTATAACAGACGGGCTGGCTTCATATGACAGATGGATGCCCACCTCATTCTCATTTAAGGTTGTCATAAAATGGTTGAGGGAGTCCATGGAACCTCTCCATAGGAGGAGGATGTCGTCGATGTATCTGGCCCAAAAGGCCAGCTGAGAAGGTCTCAGGACCCCGACGACATCCTCCTCCCACTTGGCCATAAATATGTTAGCCAGACTGGGGGCAAATTTGGCCCCCATGGCTACCCCCTTCGTCTGTAGGTAGTAACGGTTGTCATACCAAAAGTAGTTTGATTTGGTAGCGAAGTGGAGTAAGTCCACAATAAACCTCTTTTGGGTCATGGGGATGTTTTTTTCTCTCGATAGAAAAAGTTCAACTGCTCCTATACCCAGTTCGTGGGGGATAATAGTGTATAGGGAAGTAACGTCTGCAGTTACTAATATAAGGTCATTGGTGTAAGTAACCTGTTGCAATTTGTTGATGGTATCTCTAGTATCTTTCAAAAAAGATGGTATTGTTTTTACTATGGGTTGCAAGTAATGGTCAATGTACTTTCCTATACGGGAGGTTACGGAGTTGATTCCGCTGATAATTGGACGGCCGGGAGGTTGAGTGACATTTTTGTGTACTTTAGGCAGATAGTACATTATAGGGATGCGTGGGGCTACCGGGACCAGGAAATTTTTTTCTTTTTTATCTAATACGCCAAGCTGGAAGCCAGTATCAATCAGGTCCACTAGTCTTCTTTTAAAGCTTGTAGTGGGGTTGGATCCGAGGGGCAAATAGGTTTCTGAATCACTTAGGATTCTTGTCATCTCTGCTTGGTAATCTTTACTGTCAAGGACGACAATACCTCCGCCCTTATCCGCCGGGCGGATGACCAGGTCTTTGCGTTCGCAAAGAGACTTTAGACCTAATTTGATATTGGGATCAGAATAGTATTTTTTCTTGGGGAGTCCCTCTAGGTCCTCCAAAACTAGATCACGGAATACCTTGATGGATGGAGCTATGGGTGCTGGGGGGTTGAAAAGAGATGGGTTAGCTAACCCTGAATGAACTGACTGGGAATTGGTGAAGAGGAGTGAAGGCCTACTTGGATTGGATGCAATATACCTTTGCACATTGAGTTTGCGCACAAACTTGTGCACATCTATGAATGTAGAAAATTTACTTAGTGTTTTGGGGGGGGCAAATTTTAATCCTTTGTTTAGAACGTTAAGTTCCGCGGGAGAGAAGTCAGCTTTGCTTAGATTGAAAATGCCGTAGTCTTTCAAACCCTTTTTCTCTTTATTGGAACGCCTCCCCCCTCGGGTACCGCGTTTTGTTCTGGGTTTCGTGTAGGGTATTCCTGTTCTCTGTGAAAACCCCCCGGGTATAAAGGTTGTGGTTTGGCTTGGTTATAGTTGAAAGGAGACCTATCAGAATAATCTCTATCTCCGTAATCATAACGATACTGGGAGTTTCGGTAATCATTAGGTCGTTCATCTCTAAGTGGGGAAAATCTATTCCTTGTATTTATCGGGGTTCTTTGTGGGTATGGTTGGTAGTACTGATATTCATTCCGACTCGTATCTCGTCTTCGGGGTGAGTAGTCCTGTCTATAGTCCTCATAGTGGACAGACCGATCTCTATTACCCCTACCCTTTCCCCTGTTGGTACGTCCTCTATTCCCAGAATTGGAAGGGGGACCATTATACAGGGTTGCAGGGGTAGGGGGAGGAAGAAGGGAACGTCTATTGTTGCCAGTAGGGGGAGGAGGAAGTACTGGGGGAGTGTGTACAGCCCCAGAATCATCCGGTTTTCCCGTCTCCATGGGGAGGCTGGTATTGGTAGATAAGTCCTTGGCTTGGCTAATGGATTGCCAGCTAAAGACATTACTATTTTTATAGTCACTAAGGTCTCTGTTGTATTTCTTCTGTTTTTTAATTTTTTGTTCACGTTCTTCCTTTTCTAGGTGATTTTTAAGATTAGTAGAGAGGCTGGTGTACTCTATAGTGGATTTATGTGGGAGAAGTTTATCTCTAATTTCTTTGATTTCTTTATCTATGAAGGTTCTTCTCGTACGTTTTCTATCTATAAGGAACCCCAAAAGGGATATTCCTGCTTCATTAAAATAGTGGTACCAAGATTCAATATCAAGGTCCCCTTGTTGTGGGTGGATTGTCCACCTAAGGCCTCTTGGAACCATGCGTTCCTTGGTATACTGCTCAAGGAAGGCAATGTCCCATTCTAGATGTAGTTCAGAGACCATCAGGTTTTTTAGCCTGAGAAACAGGCCGCCTATCTCTGAGTCAGTGTTGAGAGCTGTGAAAACTCCTTCAGTATTAAAAGTGCGACTAGTCCGATAGTCAAACACATCCATAGTGGATGGGTTAATGGAAGTGTGTGGAGAGGCTGCAAAAAATACTGTCAAAATAAGAAACGTAAAAAAGAAAGGTGTAGAAATTGCGCCAACTCCTAGATGTGGGTAAAGCAGCCGACACAGCAATATGACTGTTGCACAAGAAAATAAAAAATATAAAAGTGTGGCGCTAGTGAATGGTGAAACTCCTGTTGTTAGACAGGTGGAAATAGATTTAAGAGAGAAGTAGAAATGCTTGTAATATCAATTAGTGAGGTGAATACTAATTATTAAATAAAACATCAACACGGTGGAAATAAACACTTGTATGAATAGTGGAATACACAGTGATAACCTGTAGATATAATGGGAGAAATTCAAGCACTTGACACCTTATTCAAAAGGAAAAAAACAAGTATAAATCAATGCAAAATATCTCAATATCCTAGGTAGATAGTTTAACACAACTGTTATTCTATGGACATGAGGGCCAGGATGGAGGGCATCGAAATCCGTAAAGGCGGACAGGCATAGGTGGAAACTCAAGAGTCTCTCAACTGGCAAGATGGGACTGTCCCATTTAGTCCCACAAAAAACAAGATGTCTACCGTCTTCTCCAGAGGTGATTAAAGGTTGCTTAATGGGGGTCCTGATAAATATGTTGAATCTTGACTCATGTGGATGATTCCCATCAGGAAAAAGAAAAAGCAAAAGAATGCCCTTACCAGATCAGGTGGACTCACAGGCCGTGGCGGTGAGTCAAACGAGCATGTACCGTCAAACGGTGTGAGGTGGAGACTTGTGGAAAGACTCGTGGAACATCTTGACAGCAGTCCTCAACTGAAGAACCAGCTTGGAGATCGAGGTCACCAGAGTGCGGTTTCGGTCGCCAGATGACCGTTTGTTCAGAGGTCCATCATGTGTGCAAATAAGCAAGAGAAAGAGAAAAACCTCCACATAGTGTAAATCCTTAATTGGAAAAACGCATAAGAGCACTTTATTTGAGAAATGTACTCCATAGAATAACAGTTGTGTTAAACTATCTACCTAGGATATTGAGATATTTTGCATTGATTTATACTTGTTTTTTTCCTTTTGAATAAGGTGTCAAGTGCTTGAATTTCTCCCATTATATCTACAGGTTATCACTGTGTATTCCACTATTCATACAAGTGTTTATTTCCACCGTGTTGATGTTTTATTTAATAATTAGTATTCACCTCACTAATTGATATTACAAGCATTTCTACTTCTCTCTTAAATCTATTTCCACCTGTCTAACAACAGGAGTTTCACCATTCACTAGCGCCACACTTTTATATATTTTTTATTTTCTTGTGCAACAGTCATATTGCTGTGTCGGCTGCTTTACCCACATCTAGGAGTTGGCGCAATTTCTACACCTTTCTTTTCTTTTCTTTTTTACGTTTCTTATTTTGACAGTATTTTTTGCAGCCTCTCCACACACTTCCATTAACCCATCCACTATGGATGTGTTTGACTATCGGACTAGTCGCACTTTTAATACTGAAGGAGTTTTCACAGCTCTCAACACTGACTCAGAGATAGGCGGCCTGTTTCTCAGGCTAAAAAACCTGATGGTCTCTGAACTACATCTAGAATGGGACATTGCCTTCCTTGAGCAGTATACCAAGGAACGCATGGTTCCAAGAGGCCTTAGGTGGACAATCCACCCACAACAAGGGGACCTTGATATTGAATCTTGGTACCACTATTTTAATGAAGCAGGAATATCCCTTTTGGGGTTCCTTATAGATAGAAAACGTACGAGAAGAACCTTCATAGATAAAGAAATCAAAGAAATTAGAGATAAACTTCTCCCACATAAATCCACTATAGAGTACACCAGCCTCTCTACTAATCTTAAAAATCACCTAGAAAAGGAAGAACGTGAACAAAAAATTAAAAAACAGAAGAAATACAACAGAGACCTTAGTGACTATAAAAATAGTAATGTCTTTAGCTGGCAATCCATTAGCCAAGCCAAGGACTTATCTACCAATACCAGCCTCCCCATGGAGACGGGAAAACCGGATGATTCTGGGGCTGTACACACTCCCCCAGTACTTCCTCCTCCCCCTACTGGCAACAATAGACGTTCCCTTCTTCCTCCCCCTACCCCTGCAACCCTGTATAATGGTCCCCCTTCCAATTCTGGGAATAGAGGACGTACCAACAGGGGAAAGGGTAGGGGTAATAGAGATCGGTCTGTCCACTATGAGGACTATAGACAGGACTACTCACCCCGAAGACGAGATACGAGTCGGAATGAATATCAGTACTACCAACCATACCCACAAAGAACCCCGATAAATACAAGGAATAGATTTTCCCCACTTAGAGATGAACGACCTAATGATTACCGAAACTCCCAGTATCGTTATGATTACGGAGATAGAGATTATTCTGATAGGTCTCCTTTCAACTATAACCAAGCCAAACCACAACCTTTATACCCGGGGGGTTTTCACAGAGAACAGGAATACCCTACACGAAACCCAGAACAAAACGCGGTACCCGAGGGGGGAGGCGTTCCAATAAAGAGAAAAAGGGTTTGAAAGACTACGGCATTTTCAATCTAAGCAAAGCTGACTTCTCTCCCGCGGAACTTAACGTTCTAAACAAAGGATTAAAATTTGCCCCCCCCAAAACACTAAGTAAATTTTCTACATTCATAGATGTGCACAAGTTTGTGCGCAAACTCAATGTGCAAAGGTATATTGCATCCAATCCAAGTAGGCCTTCACTCCTCTTCACCAATTCCCAGTCAGTTCATTCAGGGTTAGCTAACCCATCTCTTTTCAACCCCCCAGCACCCATAGCTCCATCCATCAAGGTATTCCGTGATCTAGTTTTGGAGGACCTAGAGGGACTCCCCAAGAAAAAATACTATTCTGATCCCAATATCAAATTAGGTCTAAAGTCTCTTTGCGAACGCAAAGACCTGGTCATCCGCCCGGCGGATAAGGGCGGAGGTATTGTCGTCCTTGACAGTAAAGATTACCAAGCAGAGATGACAAGAATCCTAAGTGATTCAGAAACCTATTTGCCCCTCGGATCCAACCCCACTACAAGCTTTAAAAGAAGACTAGTGGACCTGATTGATACTGGCTTCCAGCTTGGCGTATTAGATAAAAAAGAAAAAAATTTCCTGGTCCCGGTAGCCCCACGCATCCCTATAATGTACTATCTGCCTAAAGTACACAAAAATGTCACTCAACCTCCCGGCCGTCCAATTATCAGCGGAATCAACTCCGTAACCTCCCGTATAGGAAAGTACATTGACCATTACTTGCAACCCATAGTAAAAACAATACCATCTTTTTTGAAAGATACTAGAGATACCATCAACAAATTGCAACAGGTTACTTACACCAATGACCTTATATTAGTAACTGCAGACGTTACTTCCCTATACACTATTATCCCCCACGAACTGGGTATAGGAGCAGTTGAACTTTTTCTATCGAGAGAAAAAAACATCCCCATGACCCAAAAGAGGTTTATTGTGGACTTACTCCACTTCGCTACCAAATCAAACTACTTTTGGTATGACAACCGTTACTACCTACAGACGAAGGGGGTAGCCATGGGGGCCAAATTTGCCCCCAGTCTGGCTAACATATTTATGGCCAAGTGGGAGGAGGATGTCGTCGGGGTCCTGAGACCTTCTCAGCTGGCCTTTTGGGCCAGATACATCGACGACATCCTCCTCCTATGGAGAGGTTCCATGGACTCCCTCAACCATTTTATGACAACCTTAAATGAGAATGAGGTGGGCATCCATCTGTCATATGAAGCCAGCCCGTCTGTTATACATTTCCTCGATTTGGAAATTACAGCTGCCAACGGTCAATTGGAGACGAAAACCTTTTTTAAGGCCACTGACCGTAATGGGTACATCCCGACCGACAGCTGTCACCACACAGCATGGCTGAAATCAGTACCTAGAAGCCAACTGATGAGAATCAGACGCAATTGTTCCCTCTTGCCGGACTACTACAGACAAGCGGAAACCATTAAATCTAGATTCCAAGAAAAGGGTTACGATGGGGGACTAATTGACCAAGAAATACAGAAAATAGCACATATCGATCGCTCATTACTTCTAGTGGAACAACCAAAAAAGCCCTTGGACGCTACACACAGATGGGCCTTTCTCACCAACTACTCTATCCAACATAAGCAAATAAAGAGTATTATCTCCAGACATTGGAAAATTTTGAAAAATGACCGAATACTAGGCCCGCTACTTCCGGATCAGGCTGGAGTAATCTATAAAGGGGCACCATCAGTAGGTAGTAGAATTGCACCAGGGGTGGTCAATCCCCCGAAGACACCATCTTTTTTCCATGACCTAAAGGGTTTTTACCCCTGCAGGAAATGCACAGTATGCAAGCTTAATGTATGCAAATCTCGTAAAATTGAAGCTTTTATGTCATCCACCACTGGGAAGGAATACAATATGAAACAATTTGCGACATGTACCACAAAGTTCATAGTTTATCTTATCACCTGTCCTTGTGGTAAGCAATATATAGGAAGAACTATTCGCAATTTTTCTATACGAGTGAACGAACATATCACGGCCATACTAAAAGGACGCACCAATCATAGTGTTCCCAAACACTATTTGTACCATCACAACCAAAATCCGTCTGGAACAAAGTTCCAAATTATTGACAGATTCGTTCCACATTGGAGGGGGGAACCAAATACAAGGGGTGTCTCCAAACTCGAAACTTTTTGGATACACCTCATGAAATGTTATGTGCCACATGGACTAAATGTCGAGTGGGATATCAACGCCTTCATAAACCAGTCCTAGGCGTTGTTGCCCCACTCTTTTTCTGACAATACATCTAGGGTTTACATAACACCCCCCTAAACCATTTAGATTCATCTATATCACTGGTTCTTTGTCACCTCGTCTTGAGCAATATATTTTTTTATATTTTTTTCATACTTTTTCCATGCTATGCACCTCAATTTTCCTGCAGGGTTCCTAATGAGCACCCACCTTTGCATAGCAGAATAGATATTCCCAATAGTCATTATTCATATACAGAACATTCTGTGTCTGTTACTTTCTAGTTCTTGTCTTTATTCAGTATTGTTTCAATTCCACTGAATTAGATGTAGTAATATTCCATTCTAATCACATCACACTTGTTTTTAGTACCAAATACATATATGTCACTTCTTTCATAGATCCTTTTTATGAATCTCTGTTGTTTGCTTCCTTTCATCTTTATAGGTCTCAAGTTTTGAGGCTTTTCACAATTTCCCCTATATTACCCGCGCACTTTGCGGGTTTATATACTCAGAATGTTTAGTAAATATACATAAAATATGTACCGTTTGCACATGTCATTATTTATATATGATGTTATGTTGAGAGGACTTCCGGGACCGGGACCGCACTATCACATTAAAATTAGACATTTGCAACGTGGATCGCCGCTGTGTTTGCGTTCCACGCACCTATCTGTTTAGCTTCTGTTTCCTGCTTTCTCTGACATATAGATTCAGAGCGTCCCATCGTCACTGCCACATCATGTGATCATCACATGACTGTGAGAACGAATGGGACTGACGCTCTGCCTATTGGAGATCAGAAGTGAGGCTTGGTTTATTACCAGCCTCCTGTGGATATGATTGGCCACAAAACATCATGTGACCGCTCTGTCATCGATGACGCTGCCGAACCCGGAAGTCGTCCTGTGTAACAGCGCTGAACAGCTGTTACACCTCATTTATGTTTTATTATATAAAGCGCAGTTGTGTGGGGGGCTTACTCATACCCCAGCAGAAGCCTTTGGAGGCGAAACGCGTCGGGTTTCTATGACTACACCCCACCACTATCCACTGCGCTGTTTTTATACTTTTTTATGCTGTTTTTTTTTTATACACTGAGCCGAGTTTTTACTGCCCCCCGTTTGTAAAAATTCTCTTTGGAGTACATTTCTCAAATAAAGTGCTCTTATGCGTTTTTCCAATTAAGGATTTACACTATGTGGAGGTTTTTCTCTTTCTCTTGCTTATTTGCACACATGATGGACCTCTGAACAAACGGTCATCTGGCGACCGAAACCGCACTCTGGTGACCTCGATCTCCAAGCTGGTTCTTCAGTTGAGGACTGCTGTCAAGATGTTCCACGAGTCTTTCCACAAGTCTCCACCTCACACCGTTTGACGGTACATGCTCGTTTGACTCACCGCCACGGCCTGTGAGTCCACCTGATCTGGTAAGGGCATTCTTTTGCTTTTTCTTTTTCCTGATGGGAATCATCCACATGAGTCAAGATTCAACATATTTATCAGGACCCCCATTAAGCAACCTTTAATCACCTCTGGAGAAGACGGTAGACATCTTGTTTTTTGTGGGACTAAATGGGACAGTCCCATCTTGCCAGTTGAGAGACTCTTGAGTTTCCACCTATGCCTGTCCGCCTTTACGGATTTCGATGCCCTCCATCCTGGCCCTCATGTCCATAGAATAACAGTTGTGTTAAACTATCTACCTAGGATATTGAGATATTTTGCATTGATTTATACTTGTTTTTTTCCTTTTGAATAAGGTGTCAAGTGCTTGAATTTCTCCCATTATATCTACAGGTTATCACTGTGTATTCCACTATTCATACAAGTGTTTATTTCCACCGTGTTGATGTTTTATTTAATAATTAGTATTCACCTCACTAATTGATATTACAAGCATTTCTACTTCTCTCTTAAATCTATTTCCACCTGTCTAACAACAGGAGTTTCACCATTCACTAGCGCCACACTTTTATATTTTTTATTTTCTTGTGCAACAGTCATATTGCTGTGTCGGCTGCTTTACCCACATCTAGGAGTTGGCGCAATTTCTACACCTTTCTTTTTTACGTTTCTTATTTTGACAGTATTTTTTGCAGCCTCTCCACACACTTCCATTAACCCATCCACTATGGATGTGTTTGACTATCGGACTAGTCGCACTTTTAATACTGAAGGAGTTTTCACAGCTCTCAACACTGACTCAGAGATAGGCGGCCTGTTTCTCAGGCTAAAAAACCTGATGGTCTCTGAACTACATCTAGAATGGGACATTGCCTTCCTTGAGCAGTATACCAAGGAACGCATGGTTCCAAGAGGCCTTAGGTGGACAATCCACCCACAACAAGGGGACCTTGATATTGAATCTTGGTACCACTATTTTAATGAAGCAGGAATATCCCTTTTGGGGTTCCTTATAGATAGAAAACGTACGAGAAGAACCTTCATAGATAAAGAAATCAAAGAAATTAGAGATAAACTTCTCCCACATAAATCCACTATAGAGTACACCAGCCTCTCTACTAATCTTAAAAATCACCTAGAAAAGGAAGAACGTGAACAAAAAATTAAAAAACAGAAGAAATACAACAGAGACCTTAGTGACTATAAAAATAGTAATGTCTTTAGCTGGCAATCCATTAGCCAAGCCAAGGACTTATCTACCAATACCAGCCTCCCCATGGAGACGGGAAAACCGGATGATTCTGGGGCTGTACACACTCCCCCAGTACTTCCTCCTCCCCCTACTGGCAACAATAGACGTTCCCTTCTTCCTCCCCCTACCCCTGCAACCCTGTATAATGGTCCCCCTTCCAATTCTGGGAATAGAGGACGTACCAACAGGGGAAAGGGTAGGGGTAATAGAGATCGGTCTGTCCACTATGAGGACTATAGACAGGACTACTCACCCCGAAGACGAGATACGAGTCGGAATGAATATCAGTACTACCAACCATACCCACAAAGAACCCCGATAAATACAAGGAATAGATTTTCCCCACTTAGAGATGAACGACCTAATGATTACCGAAACTCCCAGTATCGTTATGATTACGGAGATAGAGATTATTCTGATAGGTCTCCTTTCAACTATAACCAAGCCAAACCACAACCTTTATACCCGGGGGGTTTTCACAGAGAACAGGAATACCCTACACGAAACCCAGAACAAAACGCGGTACCCGAGGGGGGAGGCGTTCCAATAAAGAGAAAAAGGGTTTGAAAGACTACGGCATTTTCAATCTAAGCAAAGCTGACTTCTCTCCCGCGGAACTTAACGTTCTAAACAAAGGATTAAAATTTGCCCCCCCCAAAACACTAAGTAAATTTTCTACATTCATAGATGTGCACAAGTTTGTGCGCAAACTCAATGTGCAAAGGTATATTGCATCCAATCCAAGTAGGCCTTCACTCCTCTTCACCAATTCCCAGTCAGTTCATTCAGGGTTAGCTAACCCATCTCTTTTCAACCCCCCAGCACCCATAGCTCCATCCATCAAGGTATTCCGTGATCTAGTTTTGGAGGACCTAGAGGGACTCCCCAAGAAAAAATACTATTCTGATCCCAATATCAAATTAGGTCTAAAGTCTCTTTGCGAACGCAAAGACCTGGTCATCCGCCCGGCGGATAAGGGCGGAGGTATTGTCGTCCTTGACAGTAAAGATTACCAAGCAGAGATGACAAGAATCCTAAGTGATTCAGAAACCTATTTGCCCCTCGGATCCAACCCCACTACAAGCTTTAAAAGAAGACTAGTGGACCTGATTGATACTGGCTTCCAGCTTGGCGTATTAGATAAAAAAGAAAAAAATTTCCTGGTCCCGGTAGCCCCACGCATCCCTATAATGTACTATCTGCCTAAAGTACACAAAAATGTCACTCAACCTCCCGGCCGTCCAATTATCAGCGGAATCAACTCCGTAACCTCCCGTATAGGAAAGTACATTGACCATTACTTGCAACCCATAGTAAAAACAATACCATCTTTTTTGAAAGATACTAGAGATACCATCAACAAATTGCAACAGGTTACTTACACCAATGACCTTATATTAGTAACTGCAGACGTTACTTCCCTATACACTATTATCCCCCACGAACTGGGTATAGGAGCAGTTGAACTTTTTCTATCGAGAGAAAAAAACATCCCCATGACCCAAAAGAGGTTTATTGTGGACTTACTCCACTTCGCTACCAAATCAAACTACTTTTGGTATGACAACCGTTACTACCTACAGACGAAGGGGGTAGCCATGGGGGCCAAATTTGCCCCCAGTCTGGCTAACATATTTATGGCCAAGTGGGAGGAGGATGTCGTCGGGGTCCTGAGACCTTCTCAGCTGGCCTTTTGGGCCAGATACATCGACGACATCCTCCTCCTATGGAGAGGTTCCATGGACTCCCTCAACCATTTTATGACAACCTTAAATGAGAATGAGGTGGGCATCCATCTGTCATATGAAGCCAGCCCGTCTGTTATACATTTCCTCGATTTGGAAATTACAGCTGCCAACGGTCAATTGGAGACGAAAACCTTTTTTAAGGCCACTGACCGTAATGGGTACATCCCGACCGACAGCTGTCACCACACAGCATGGCTGAAATCAGTACCTAGAAGCCAACTGATGAGAATCAGACGCAATTGTTCCCTCTTGCCGGACTACTACAGACAAGCGGAAACCATTAAATCTAGATTCCAAGAAAAGGGTTACGATGGGGGACTAATTGACCAAGAAATACAGAAAATAGCACATATCGATCGCTCATTACTTCTAGTGGAACAACCAAAAAAGCCCTTGGACGCTACACACAGATGGGCCTTTCTCACCAACTACTCTATCCAACATAAGCAAATAAAGAGTATTATCTCCAGACATTGGAAAATTTTGAAAAATGACCGAATACTAGGCCCGCTACTTCCGGATCAGGCTGGAGTAATCTATAAAGGGGCACCATCAGTAGGTAGTAGAATTGCACCAGGGGTGGTCAATCCCCCGAAGACACCATCTTTTTTCCATGACCTAAAGGGTTTTTACCCCTGCAGGAAATGCACAGTATGCAAGCTTAATGTATGCAAATCTCGTAAAATTGAAGCTTTTATGTCATCCACCACTGGGAAGGAATACAATATGAAACAATTTGCGACATGTACCACAAAGTTCATAGTTTATCTTATCACCTGTCCTTGTGGTAAGCAATATATAGGAAGAACTATTCGCAATTTTTCTATACGAGTGAACGAACATATCACGGCCATACTAAAAGGACGCACCAATCATAGTGTTCCCAAACACTATTTGTACCATCACAACCAAAATCCGTCTGGAACAAAGTTCCAAATTATTGACAGATTCGTTCCACATTGGAGGGGGGAACCAAATACAAGGGGTGTCTCCAAACTCGAAACTTTTTGGATACACCTCATGAAATGTTATGTGCCACATGGACTAAATGTCGAGTGGGATATCAACGCCTTCATAAACCAGTCCTAGGCGTTGTTGCCCCACTCTTTTTCTGACAATACATCTAGGGTTTACATAACACCCCCCTAAACCATTTAGATTCATCTATATCACTGGTTCTTTGTCACCTCGTCTTGAGCAATATATTTTTTTATATTTTTTTCATACTTTTTCCATGCTATGCACCTCAATTTTCCTGCAGGGTTCCTAATGAGCACCCACCTTTGCATAGCAGAATAGATATTCCCAATAGTCATTATTCATATACAGAACATTCTGTGTCTGTTACTTTCTAGTTCTTGTCTTTATTCAGTATTGTTTCAATTCCACTGAATTAGATGTAGTAATATTCCATTCTAATCACATCACACTTGTTTTTAGTACCAAATACATATATGTCACTTCTTTCATAGATCCTTTTTATGAATCTCTGTTGTTTGCTTCCTTTCATCTTTATAGGTCTCAAGTTTTGAGGCTTTTCACAATTTCCCCTATATTACCCGCGCACTTTGCGGGTTTATATACTCAGAATGTTTAGTAAATATACATAAAATATGTACCGTTTGCACATGTCATTATTTATATATGATGTTATGTTGAGAGGACTTCCGGGACCGGGACCGCACTATCACATTAAAATTAGACATTTGCAACGTGGATCGCCGCTGTGTTTGCGTTCCACGCACCTATCTGTTTAGCTTCTGTTTCCTGCTTTCTCTGACATATAGATTCAGAGCGTCCCATCGTCACTGCCACATCATGTGATCATCACATGACTGTGAGAACGAATGGGACTGACGCTCTGCCTATTGGAGATCAGAAGTGAGGCTTGGTTTATTACCAGCCTCCTGTGGATATGATTGGCCACAAAACATCATGTGACCGCTCTGTCATCGATGACGCTGCCGAACCCGGAAGTCGTCCTGTGTAACAGCGCTGAACAGCTGTTACACCTCATTTATGTTTTATTATATAAAGCGCAGTTGTGTGGGGGGCTTACTCATACCCCAGCAGAAGCCTTTGGAGGCGAAACGCGTCGGGTTTCTATGACTACACCCCACCACTATCCACTGCGCTGTTTTTATACTTTTTTATGCTGTTTTTTTTATACACTGAGCCGAGTTTTTACTGCCCCCCGTTTGTAAAAATTCTCTTTGGAGTACATTTCTCAAATAAAGTGCTCTTATGCGTTTTTCCAATTAAGGATTTACACTATGTGGAGGTTTTTCTCTTTCTCTTGCTTATTTGCACACATGATGGACCTCTGAACAAACGGTCATCTGGCGACCGAAACCGCACTCTGGTGACCTCGATCTCCAAGCTGGTTCTTCAGTTGAGGACTGCTGTCAAGATGTTCCACGAGTCTTTCCACAAGTCTCCACCTCACACCGTTTGACGGTACATGCTCGTTTGACTCACCGCCACGGCCTGTGAGTCCACCTGATCTGGTAAGGGCATTCTTTTGCTTTTTCTTTTTCCTGATGGGAATCATCCACATGAGTCAAGATTCAACATATTTATCAGGACCCCCATTAAGCAACCTTTAATCACCTCTGGAGAAGACGGTAGACATCTTGTTTTTTGTGGGACTAAATGGGACAGTCCCATCTTGCCAGTTGAGAGACTCTTGAGTTTCCACCTATGCCTGTCCGCCTTTACGGATTTCGATGCCCTCCATCCTGGCCCTCATGTCCATAGAATAACAGTTGTGTTAAACTATCTACCTAGGATATTGAGATATTTTGCATTGATTTATACTTGTTTTTTTCCTTTTGAATAAGGTGTCAAGTGCTTGAATTTCTCCCATTATATCTACAGGTTATCACTGTGTATTCCACTATTCATACAAGTGTTTATTTCCACCGTGTTGATGTTTTATTTAATAATTAGTATTCACCTCACTAATTGATATTACAAGCATTTCTACTTCTCTCTTAAATCTATTTCCACCTGTCTAACAACAGGAGTTTCACCATTCACTAGCGCCACACTTTTATATTTTTTATTTTCTTGTGCAACAGTCATATTGCTGTGTCGGCTGCTTTACCCACATCTAGGAGTTGGCGCAATTTCTACACCTTTCTTTTTTATTGAATTTACAGGAATAAAACAGGCGTTTAGAAGGCAACATTTCTTTTCCCAGCCACCTATCAAATACCCTCTGAAAATCCACTGCAGGCCCTAAGGCTCCCTGCGAGCACCAGCTGACACATTCTTGTGCCAGGATTTGCAAAAATGACCCCAACATGACATTGGTGTTATTTACTTCCAGTTTCCTGATCTCTGAAATGAAGGTAATTTCTAATAAATTTGTTGCAGCCTTTGTGACAAAGTAAACCAGTGTTGCAATTAAAGTGGAAATTCACTCTAAAAGGGAAGTTCTGCTCTTTGGCACAGGTGAAGACAGCGCTGGATCCCTGGACAGGTAAGTATCCTTTTGTTACAAGTCAGAACTACAATACTTGTAGCTGCTGACTTTACATTTTTTTGTTAACGGACTGCAGATCCCCTTTAAGAACTTATTTTTTGTTGCACGCTTCAGATACAGTTTTTGAATTTATTCTTTTAATAATCTGGCAAGCTTTGCATATACATCAATAATGCCAAAAATCTGTTGCAATGTCTGTATTGATCCTTTCCCTGTAGATCCGCTTTAAATTATTTCATATTTTTCTAGCAAATGTACAAGAAGACTACAGCTGTTATTTCTCAATACCCCTAGATCAAGTGGGGTTTAGCTTTCAAAACGATTAAAAGGAAACTACCATGGTTTAAGTTCCGGTTTACACTGGAATTGCACACCTAAGCATGCATTTTCACATGCTTTTTTTTTGCGCCTTTTTTCTTGCCTGAATGGTCCACTACCGCACCTTAACCTCGATGAAATACATACCTGACATATAGTGGGTATAGAAAAGAATCCCCCCCCCCTTTAAAAAACCTGGCAGCCTGCAATAAAGACAGATGCAGTTTTTGTTTTATCCAGCTGTATTTATTCAGTGAAACTTAGAACACCCAAGTGAAAGATAAAACACCAACATGTCAGGAAAAAAAAAATCAAAAATAGAATTAATGCCTTGGAAAAAGGATCACCCCCCTGTGTCAGCATTTTGAATAACCACCTGTTGCTTTAATTACAGCCTTTAGTCTGTTGGGATTTGTCTCTACTAACTTTGCACATCTAGACTTTGCAATATTTGCCCAATCTTCTTTGCAGAACTGCTCAAGTTCAGGTAAATTTGATGGTGACCGTTTGTGGACTGCAGTCTTCAAGCCATTCCACAAATTTTCAATATGATTTAAGTCTGGGCTCTGACTAGGCCGGGCAAGGACATGCACCTTTTTCTCCTGCAACCACTGTGTGGTCATTTTTGCTTTGTGCTTTGGGTCATTGTCATATTGGAAGGTAAACCTTCTTCCCATTGACAAGGACAGCAGATTTTCCTCAAGAATTTGATGGTATTTTGCCCCATCCATTTTTCCTTCTATCCTGACAAGTGCTCCAGTCCCTGCAGCAGAGTGTTATTTGGATGGTGAACTGTGTTGGATTTCCACCAGACATATCGTTTGATGTTGAGGCCAAATAATTACATTTTAGTCTCATCTGACCATAACCTTTTCTCCATGTGGCCTCAGATACTTCAAGGTGCGTTTGGCAAAGCTCAGTTGTGACTGCATGTGGCCTTTCTGGAGGAGTTGCTTTTTTCTTACAACTCTCCCATACAAGCCACATTTGTGGAGAAATCGCGATATTGTTGTCACATGCACACAATGACCACTCTTGTCACAAATTCCTGCAACTGCTTCAGAGTTGCTGTAAGCCTCTTGATAGCCTCTCTGTCCAATTTCCTCCTGGCTCTTTCATTTATTTCATTCCTGATCCAGGGAGGGTCTGTGTTGTACCAAATACCTTCCACTTGTTAATAACAGACTTCACTGTGCTTCTAGGCATTAACAAAACCTTTACATGTACACACAATTAGTACTTGTGCTCATGCTGAGAGTGTTCTGTGTAAAGCACCATTATTTAGTTGTTATAGTCTCTTGATTGAGGTTATCTGTATTAGTGGCTCTTTTACCCAAATAATTATTTGCTTATTTAATGAATTGCTATTATTTCTGTCCATTATAAATAGTTTAGGTAGATTGATTAAGCTTCCAATGAATTCATAGTGGTATATTTTAATTGAAAGGTAATATCTAAAATAAATGTATATATTATAAATAATTGAAAATTAAGTTTTTTACATTTTTTTTAAAAACAAACAAAAATAAAATAGCCACCCCATTGGCTTCTTTATTCATACATTATAAAAACTTTTTACAATTAACTCCTAATTTTTATGTTTAAGTTTTTTTCATATATGGATTTCAAGAAAGGGTTACATAAAGTAACATTTCTGTCTTTGCAGATGATACTAAGCTATGCAGTGTAATAACGTCCTTACAGGATGTCTACAATTTACAAGCCAACCTCAATGCACTGTCTAATTGGGCAACTAAGTGGCAAATGAGGTTTAATTTTGATAAATGTAAATGCACTTGGGGGCTAAGTATATGCATGCATTATACATACTAGGGGGCAGTACAACTGGGGGAATCAATGGTGGAGAAGGATCTGGGGTTTTGGTAGATCATAAGCTCAATAATAGCATACAATGTCAAGCTGTGGTTTCCAAAGCGAGCAAAGTCCTTTCTTGTATTAAGAGAGGTATGGACTCCAGAGAGAGAGATATCATTTTGCCCCTGTTCAAATCATTAGTAAGAACTCATCTGGAATATGCAGTTTAGTTTTGGGCACCAGTTCTCAAAAAGGTTATCGGAGAACTGGAGAAAGTGTAGAGAAGGGCAACCAAACTGATAAGAAGTATGGAGGAGCCAAGCTAGAGGACAGATTAGAGGAACTGAATCTATTCCCTCTTGAGAAGAGGAGATTAAGGTTCTATTCACATGAATGCATTTTTTGATGCATTTTGCAGAAATGCAGGGAATTTTTTTAGCATGGGTTCCTATGGAACATGTTCACGTCAATGCATTTTTCTGTCTCTGCGTTTTTGGAAAGGGTCAGGGACTTTTTTCCTGCAAAACGCAGCGTGTTGCATGTAATAGACTTCAATGGACCCGCATCCAAAACGCAAGTACCGTGTTTTTACAGCGATTTTGCCACATTTTGCGTTTTTTTTTCCTAGCTTCTTCCTCCGGTCTTCCGCCATCTTCTCCAGCATCTTCATGCTCTGGGCTTTTCCTGCTTCTTCTTCCGCTCTTCTTCTTTCTTCTGTATTCTTTGTCCGGTGTTTTTCCTCTGCCGCCGCCAGCCCTCCTCCGATACTGCGTCCTGCTGATCTGTCCGCGCCAATGTCAAGCATGTCTTAGATAACGATGGGGGCGTGGCCATCGGGTTTTGTCATCTGGAGGCCCCACCCCCTGTGACGTCACTGACCCATCATGCCCCGGGTGGTGATGTCACAAGGGGGTGGGACCTCCGGATGACGTAATCCGATGGCCATGCTCCCCATCATTATCTAATAAATTTAATAAAATTTAATAAAAGACTTGTAAAAAACTGTGTACTGTATTTTTTCACACTACACTACTTTTTTTTTGGTGAATGGGTAGGGGTACAATGTACCTCAGACTTGTGCATCATCTTTAGAACAGGCTTCCTTCTGGGATGACAGCCATGCAGACCAATTTGATGCAGTGTGTGGCGTATTGTCTGAGCACCAACAGGCTGACCCACCCACCCCTTCAACCTCTGCAGCAATATCCAGAGGTTGTCATATCCAGAGGTTGTCCATTGCTAGGTATTTCCCTGGTTTATTTCCCCATTGGTATCTGTCCTTGGCCACACTATTAAAAGCCTGTCTTGTCTCTTGCTCCATTATATCTTTCAGTTTGTCTCTTTTTATAACCAGAGCTTGCGGTATCTCCATATCTACCTTATGTATCTGTTCTAACTGGTGGATTTCTTTTGTAAGCCTTTCTATATTACTCTGCCTCTTTCTTTTTCTTGGCTCCTATAGAGATCAGCACTTCTCTAGTGGCCTCTGATATCCCTGGGGTTTCGTTGAATAGGAAGTATTTTTCCAGTTCATTTTTAATTTTTCTCCTACTTCTATATCTTGTATCAGTTCCTCATTAAACCTCCATGTATTCATCTTATTCTGGACACTTGTGAACTACAGTTTCACCATTACAGGTGCACGATCCGATAGACATTATTTCTATAGATGATTTTACAACCCAGTCTAACAATCTGTGCTCCATCATAATATAATCCAAACTTGAGTACATCCCGTGCACTGGGGAGTAGAACGAGTAGTCTCTTTCCCGTGGGTGTTACACCCTCCATACATCTACCAATTGACATTGGTGTATTTTCCTACTTACTTTCCTTAGTTCATAGTCTCCAGTGCTTACAGACATACTAGCCATCTGTGGATCCATACAAAAGTTCAAATCTCCTGCCAGAATCAAATGGCCTTTTTTAATTCCATTAATTTTCCCAGGATTTCTTTTAAAAAATCTTTTGGATTTCTATTAGGGCAGTATATATTCTCCAATGTACACTCCATTTCCTGTAACTTTCCTTTCAAGAATATAAACCATCCTTCTGGGTCCACCTTCCTCTCTTCTAATGAGATCTTTACTTCTTTTACAACACCCTTTGCTCTTCTGGTGGGGGAATCCCCATAATACCATGTTGGGTAAAACTTAGAGTACATCTTTACATTTGAATCAAATAATAAAAGTGTTTCCTGTAAAAATATTATACTTGCTGAATACCGTTTAATCCCTTTTAAAACCTTGTCTTTTTTCGGGGAGTGTTTAGCCCTCTTACATTATATGTTAAAAATGTAATGTTGTCATTTTATCTCTTCTCTTCCTCTCCTCCCCCACTCCCTGTCCCGCCTTCTCTTCGCCCCCGTCCGAAGGCGAGTGTGGAGTTCAGGAGGGCCCCTTAGAGCCAGGAGATGGGGACCTAAACCTAGGACCAGAGAGAGAGACAAGAAAAAATATCTTTGGCACAATATATTCTTCTCCCCTATCCACCTCCCCCTTTCCTCCCCCCCCTCCTAATGATCTTATAAATTAGGGCCTTGACCTATCCCTGGTCTTGAGTAGGTTATTTTCTCCGGGGGGGGGGTCTTCCTACCCTTCTACTCCTTCTGAATTTGGGGTGGTGCTCTAATTAGTACCCCTGCCATATCCCCTTCCCCCTGAGGTCAGGGTATAGGGTTTTAAGCTCCGCAGGTGCCCGTGTTTCCCATCTCTTTCTTTAGTATTATCTTTTTCCCGTCCGATCTTTATACTTCACTGTCTATTACATATCTCCTCTCTATTCCCCTATATCCCTGCCCTATTGTCTCTTTGGGGACTTATTCTTCTTAGGAATCAATTGCCATTGGTCTTCTTCCAGTATCAGTCTTTTTTCCTTAGCTTCCAACCATCCGGGTAAATCTGGAACAGGAATCTCAAATTTTTTTTTACAAAAGTCTTGTAACTCTACTTGGGAATCTCAGTTTTGCTGAACGACCTTCCTTCCAGCCTACTAAGCAGGCAAGGAAACCCGAATTATACAGTATATTTTGGTATATTTTGGAGGGGGTTTTAAGTGCCTCCTTCTCCTTAACCTTTCCTGTGATAGATCCGCAAAAATCTGCATGTTTGCATTCTCGTATTTTAATGGTGGCACACTTTAGCTTTAGCCATATTTGTGCTTTTTCTTCATAATGATGGAACCTGATTATTATGTCTCTTGGGGTTTCCGGCGGTACTCCATTCTGGTGTTGGTCTACCCAACAAAGGATTAAAGATTTTTCTCATTATTTCTATTAACTCCTCTCCTTTCACTTCTGGTAGGCCACTGATTCTTTTTTGAACAGAAAAGTAGGCCACGGATTCTTAGATTTTTTTCTTCTAGTTCGATTCTCTTGGTCTTCTAACTTGTATGCCATATTTCTTTGTTCCATTCGTAGATTTTCCATTTCCTCCGTTAATTATTTTATCATTTGCGTGGGTGTGTATCAGTCTTCTTCTCTGTGTCTTCTACTCTTGTTAAGATATGACCCAAGTTCCTTTGTATTGTTGCTATATCAGTTATTAACTGGTTCCCGACCAGCTTGCGTCTTTTTACGGGGGCAGAACGTCACCCCTGCGCAAAACCCTGTGTATATATATATATATATATATATATATATATATATATATATATATACCGCTGGCCACGCACATTGGGTCCTCCACCATGCAGAGGGCGCACGCCCACTGCATGGTGGGGGACCCAATGCACGTGGCCAGCGGTCGCGATCGTGCAAACAAATCCCTGTCCTGTCAGGGGAGAGGAGACATATCATTTGTTCCTAGTAAATAGGAACAACGATGTTTCTCCTCCCTTAGTCAGTCCTATCCTCATACAGTTAGAACACACTGAGGGAACACACATTTAACCCCCTGATCCCCCCCTCGTGTTAACCCCTTCCCTACCAGTGACATTTACACAAGTAATCAGTGCATATTTATAGCACTGATCGTTGTATAAATGTCAATGGTCTCAAAACTGTGTCAAAAGTGTCCGATCTGTCCATCGCAATGTCACAGTACTGCTAAAAATCTCAGATCACCGCCATTACTAGTAAAAAAAAATAAAATGGCCATAAATCTTTCCTATAGTTGAAAACGTTATAACTTTTGCGCAAACCAATCAATATACAATTATTGCTATTTTTTTACCAAAAATATGTAGAAGAATATATATTGGCCCAAAATGATGAAGAAATTTGCTTTTTAAAAACATTTTTGGGATATTATAGCAAAAAGTAAAAAATAGTTTTTTTTTCAAAATTGTCACTTTTTTTTGTTTATAGCGCAAAAATTAAAAATCACAGAGGTGATCAAATAGCGCCAAAAGAAAGCTCTATTTGTGGGAAAAAAAAGGACGCACATGTTTTGTTAAAGCAGCACAGTGCCAAATTGTAAAAAGTGCTCTCGTCAGGAAGGGGGTAAAACCTTCCAGGGCTGAAGTGGTTAAAGAATTTTCCAATTTTGCAAACATATCCACCAATTCTGTCTTTGTGGGCAATTGGGCCTTTAATCTTTGTTCTTCCAAATGTCCAAATTCAATATCGCTTTCATTTCTAGCTCTATTCTTGACTGGCAGAGCATGCTGGTACCTGTTAATGGCAAACTTTGTCCATTGTTATCGCTTCCTGTCCCCGATTTCCCCCAGGTTCCCAACTGTTGATTATCACTATTCCCCTCCTGTGACACATATTTTTTTTATCGTTCCGCGGCTCCAATTTATTTTAGGCGACTTCACACTTCCACTACCTTTAGCTGTTTTCCCCTTCATGGTTGTTTACTTTTGTCAATCTTGATGTCCTCCTTCAGCCTACACACCTTTTTATCTTTGTCCAATTGCTTTTATTGTCTCTTTGCTTGAAGGAACCAATTAGCTGTTCCGAAGCACATCCCATGTTGATATGACTTCTGGTTAGCTGTCCATGCTGGTCCCTTCCCGCTGACGTCACTTCCTGGATTTGGCTTCCATGCTGTCTTGGATAGCCTAGTTGTCTCCCCAGTATCCAGGAGAGTTGTGGCTTCCATATGCCGGCTACTTCAGAATATGCTGCCATAGAATTACACCTCCGGATATCCCTGGGACTCCTTGGGACTACCAGAATGCCAAACCACCTGCCATATTACTAATATGATGTGCTCATACCCATCCACCCTTTTGTAAACGTTTTTAATCCTTTTGGGAAATATAAAGTTTTACTTCTGCACTTAGAGGCGCCATTTTTTCTTTTCTTTTTACTTCCAGAGTTTGCTTCTCTCTTCAAGTGCTGCCGGAAGTGCATGAAGACCCTCTTTTATTTCTACACAGACTAATATCTGCTTGGTCTGTTACTCATAGCGCCCTTATACACACACTTTTATCTGTTTTCCCCTTCACCTATTCCCTTTCTCTCATACATTTTTTTCTTCTCTGCAAGGAGATAATGCTTACTTCAGGACAATTCTCTGCTCCTGTTCGTAAACAGTCTTGTTTAACCACTTCCCACCCGCCATATAGCAATATGACGTGCGCAAAGTGGTTGTGTTATCCTGACCGGACATCGTATGGCGTGATCAGGACAACTGCGATTGGTGGTACGGTGTGTCAGTCTGACACACCGCAACACTGATCTCGGTAAAGAGCCTCTGACTGAGGCTCTTTATTACGTTATGAGCTGTGTCCAATCGCAGCTGATCACAATGTAAACAGGAAAGCCGTGTATCGGCTTTTCCTCACTCGCGTCTGGCGGCTCTCCTGATAGGGGGGGGGTCTGTGCTGATTATTAGCGCAGCCCCCCCGAGGATGCCCACCCAGGACCACCAGGGCTGCCCACCACTGATGAACAACAGCAATGCGACCCATGGCCATCAGGGATGCCAATCAGTGTTCACCAGCAATGCCTGCCAGTGCCTCCATATCAGTGATGCCCATCAGTGCCATCTATCAGTGTCCATCAGTGCCACCTATGAGTGCCCATCTGTGCCGCCTATGAGTGACCATCTGTGCTGCATATCGGTGCCCATCAGCGAAGGAGACAAACATGCTCATTTACAAAATTCTAACAGAAACAAAGAAAACCTTTTTTTTTTTTCAAAATGTTCGGTCTTTTTTTTATTTGTTTACCAAAAAATAAAAACCCCAGAGGTGATTAAACACCACCAAAAGAAAGCTCTATTTGTGGAAACAAAATGCTAAAAATGTTGTTTGGGTACAGTGTAGCATGACCGCGCAAATTGTCATTTGAAAAGCGACAGTGCCGAAAGCTGAAAATTGGCTTGGGCAGGAAGGGGGGAAGTGCCCTGTATTGAAGTGGTTAAATATTGACCAATATGCAGTGAGGAAAAGAAAGGCAGGTGGCAATTCCAAAATTTGTACTTAAATATTTATATGAAAAAAAGGAGAGAAATAATTGAAGAACTAATAACTCCCCAATCAGCAGAGATGCGGGTCAGACAGGATTTTTTTTTTCCACTTAAGAGTCTCCTGGCCAATGTCCCAGTGTTCCTCTGTGTTTATTTACACTTTTAAGTTATTAGGTGTTGCTGTTCAATTTCTCTTCATGCGTGGCTTCATTATTTTGAGCTATATGAGCCCTTTTTGTTTTTCCTGGTCCTTAGCCCTCAGTGTCTTCTTAGCAGCAGGTATGCTCGGCTCTCGCCTGTTTTTGGTCTAACCCCCTGAGCTCGAGTCCCTCTGGTCTATTCCAGGCTTTCCTGAGCCCTCTCCGTTCTCCCACCAGAGGTCCTCGCTGCTTCCGAGCCACCTTCGGGGCTTCTTCGGCTTGGTCGTGCCTTTGCTCTCTCCGAGACGGAGCGTTATTTCACTCAGCCGTGCCAGCACACTCCTTCTCCACTCAGGTGCAAGACATCGAACACCGGAGCTTCCGGCCATCCACCACCTCCTCATGTCCTGCACACCGAACCACAGGCACCAAGGGCCAGAGGCTGTCCGTTTTTGGCGGGGATAAATCTGCTCACTTCATGGGTTAGATGAGAATCTCACGGAGCTCCTAGCAGGTGCCATTTTCAGGCTCCTCCCCGACATATGGTTTTCTAAGTGAATATTCACTATTTTATGGATCCATCCAAATTTATTCGCTCTGGTATTGTGGTGCCATTTACATGCACTGTGGTGGGCTGTGTTCATCAAAATAATGCATGCTGATTTTCGGGTGCATTCCGGTACATTGGCAGCCCTTTCAAAAGAATGGGCTGCCTAAAGTGCAATCAAAGCTTTTGTATTTATAACTAGTAATAAATAAGCTGATCTTATTTTTTTTTTCCTTTTTTAAGTGCTGCAGCAAAGTTTAAAATACCATGTGTTGGCGGCAACTTGGAGAATCAAGTGTGCCCATCAAGCCCCTTTGCACATTACATCAAACTGAGGCTGGCTATACATCAAGAAATTTTCTTTCCTTCAACCACTTAAAGAGGAGGGCCCATCAAAAAAAAAAAAAAGATTAAAAGTCAGCAGCTACAAATACTGCAGCTGCTGACTTTTAATTGGACACTTACCTGTCCCAGGGTCCAGCAATGCGGGGGATCGAAGCCCCGCTCGTCTCCCCCTCTGTTCAGCGGCGCCGGCATTGCAACTGTGGGCGCCGGGCTGCGGCTTCACAGCCTGGCACCCACTGCGTATGCGCGAGCGGCGCTGCGCGCCGTGATTGGCCGCTCAGTCACCTGGGACCTGTAATGGGTCCCAGATGATTGACAGGAGGGAGGGAGCAGAGCCGAGTCCTTCCTGTGCCAAGGGGGAAGTGATGTCACCCACCCAGGCACTGGAAGAGGCAGGCTATGAGGGACCCCCTAGCAACTGGCATTTAGAGGTAAGAAAAAAAAAAACCAATTTGGAAATTTTTTTTTTTTTTTTTTTAGGCACAGTCATTAATTTTTTTTTTTTTTTTAGGATGGAACACCACTTTAAGCCCTGGACCATTTGGCTGCCCAAAGACCAGAGCACTTTTTGCAATTCAGCACTGCGTCGCTTTACCCAACAAAATATATAAAAAAAAACACATTTTTTTTCCTCAGTTTAGGCCGATACGTATTCTTCTACATATTTTTGGTACAAAAAATAGCAATAAGCATTTATTGATTGGTTTGCGCAAAAGTTATAGCATCTACAAAATAGGGGATAGTCTTAGGGCATTTTTTTTAATATTTTTTTTTTTACTAGTAATGGCGGCGAACAGCGATTTTTATTGTGACTGCGACATTATGGCGGGCAGATCGGACACTTCTGGCGCGATTTTGGGACCATTCACATTTATACAGCGATCAGTGCAATTAAAAATGCATTGATTACTGTGTAAATGTGACTGCCAGTGAACGGGTTAACCACTAGGTGGCGCTGGAGGGGTTAAGTGTGTCCTAGGGAGTGATTCTAACTGTGGGGGGGGGGGAGGGGCTATGTGTGACACGACACTGATCATCGCTCTTGATTACAGGGAGCTGTGATCAGTGTCCTGTTACTAGGCAGAACGGAGAAATGCTTGTTTACTTCAGCATTTCCCCGTTCTTCCTCTCAGTGAGACGATCGTGGGTATCCCTGCGGACATCGAGTCTGCGAGACCCGCAATTACACTCACGGAGGTCGCGGCGGGCACGCATCCACAAACCACTTCTTAAAGGGCAACATACAGGTACGTTAATCTGCCTATACGTGCCCATCTGCCGACGTATATCGGCGTGAGCCGCTCGGCAAGAAGTTAAAAAAAAAAAAGAAAACAAGCTGGTTGTACTGAATTGGACTGATAGATCAACTTCAGTATAACCAGCCTGCCTGTAGATTGATTGAAATTTCGATTGGTCTGTGGTCAATTTTACTGATCAAAGCTGTTGACTGGGGCAGTGTGGAGGAGGGTATGTTGGGCTTTTGGCCAGCCAGGCCATTGCTTGGGTGTGAGAGCTCTCCAACCTGCTGGCAACTTTGTCCATCCCAAGTTATAACATGTCCAACTGTGCCCCCTAAAAGTTTCTGCCCGTATTGTCTGTTGGTACATGATTGCAAAGATCTGTTCACTCTGGCCCGATAACGAAGACCAGTCGCTGATGCTGCTTTTCACCTTTCGCAGGTACCTGATCTTGTATATGCACCCCCTCCCTTCCCTAGTTTTTTGCAAGCCAAGTTATATCTGGATTTACAAAGACATTTGGTGCATACAACATGCATTTATATCCTTTGTTGTTATTAAAGTGTTACTGAACCCACAACAGTAAAACCTGTCTGTATATGCAGAATAGCATGCTTGTTATACTCACTGAGGAACTTAAAGTGGATGTAAACCCGAATTTTTTATTTTGATGTCATAATGTAGAGTATAAGATTTCCTATCATTTGAGCCCAGTCTTGCCACAAAGAGTTAATCCAGCTCTGAGCAATCCTTATTGTTCAATGAGATAAAACTTGACACAGAGAAAAACTTTGTCAAATCCTCCCCCTTGCTGTGAGTGACAGGTGATTTACATCTCATGCACTAGCCTAAGACATGCAATATTTTTTTAATTCCCACCCCCACTCCTTTCTTCAGCAGCTCTGCAAGGATTGGCTGTTCCACACCTCAGCATGATTTGGCATGCTGAAGTCATGTGGTTACTTTCCTGTCTTTCCACTGGATGTTAGAGATCATAGCAGAAGTTCAGGAGAAAATGCATATTGACAAGGGGAGTGTAGAGGTGGGCGGGGAGTCTACTGACATCACACCCACCGAGCTCCAGACAACAGACCCACCCACAGAATCTGCAGTTTTTCGGGTGTCATACCAGACAGAGGGGAGACATTTGACAGGTAAAGATACATGCAGGAGACATGTATTTCCTTATAGATAACCCCTATGGCAGTAGTTTAGAAAGGATGACTTTGGGTTTACATCCACTTTAAAGGGGTTATTACTCTGTATTGTGTAAAAAGGCCCTTTGATCCAGTATGGTCGGATCCTCCCCCTCCTGCAGGGTCTCTCTTGGCAAGGCCAGATAAGACACAGTGAGAGTAGTCCTGCTGCACATGCTCAGTTTGGTCTCTATTGCTGGAGAGAACATTTCCTTGTTGAGCTGAGCTTTTCAGGTTATAGTATGACATCACACATATGGGTGTGTATACAGATCCTAAATGACAGCCCAGTCAGTCCCTCCCTTCTCCATGCCCAGTAACTAAGAACACAGTTGGTGGGATGTAACATCTTGATTCATGAAAGATCCGCCTCCCATAAGAGCACATGGACACAGACTATAGTGGAAATCTCCTCCTACTCAGGCAGACCTCACAGTTTATCACGTGACCGTGGTATACAGCCAAAAAAGGTATGTAGTGCCAGTATTTTAACCGCTTGCCGACCAGCCGCCGCAGTTATACTGCGGCAACATTGCTCAGCTGCGCGAATCGCCGTTATGTTACGTCAGTAACATAGATGGCCAATAGGGGGCGCTCGAGCCCCCCGCTCGCTTCCCGAGCCGATGCGAGTCCCCGTCGGTCTCGATCACCGCCGGGCTCCTGCGATCGCTTGGGGCACACGGAGAACCTGGAACGGTGAGTGTAAACACACAGTTTCCGGTTCTCTGAGCAGAGAACTGACAGATCGTCTCTTCATACATAGTATGAACAGTTATGCGTTAGTTTCCCTGCACAGTCCCCATCCCCATCCCCCTTCAGTTAGAACACAAACTAGGACACACATTAACCCCTTTACTGTCCTAGTTTTAACCCGATCACTGCCAGTGACATTTTTACAGTAATCAGTGCATTTTTAAATTGCACTGATTGCTGTATTAATGCCAATGGTCACAATGTGTCAAAATTGTCCGATATGTCCGCAATAATGTCGCAGTCACGATAAAAAAAAAAAAAAAAATTACTAAAAATGCCATAAAACTATCCCCTATTTTGTAGACGCTATAACTTTTGCGCAAACCAATCAATATACGCTTATTGCTATTTTTTTACCAAAAATATGTAGAATACATATCAGCCTAAGCTGAGGAAAAATTTTTTTTTTTATATATTTTTTGGGGATATTTATTATAGCAAAAAGTAAAAAATAACGTGTTTTTTTCATAATGGTTGCTTTTTTTTTTTTTGTTTATAGCGCAAAAAATAAAAAAACTGCAGAGGTGATCAAATACCACCAAAAGAAAGCTCTATTTGTGGGTGAAAAAAAAAAAGACGTCAATTTTGTTTGGGAGCCACGTCGCATGGTCGCGCAATTGTCAGTTAAAGCGACGCAGTGCCAAATCGCAAAAAGTGCTCTGGTCTTTGGCAGGCCGGCCAAATTGCCCGGGGCTGAAGCGGTTAATGTAAAAATATGATTTATAAACTGGGGGGGTGGATGAACCATTTTCATATTACTTGGTTTAGTAACACTAAGTTTTCAGTGCCTGAGTTCAGCTTTAAAATGTGTAAGGAGGGGCATGAATGTGAACCCCGGTTTTGCTACACATAGGCAAAGGACAGGTTCACAATAAAATGTTTTGTTCAACCAAAACTGGAGCAGCACCTCAGGAGTAATTAGCACCCATGCAAATAAAGAAGAAATGTTACACTCTGTAGAAATATAGACATTTATTTAAAATATACAAGACAGAACTATGTGCATATTCATCCAATTTATTGTGATATTGCAGTCTGTATCCTATAACTCCAGGCTGGAACCTAAATTATGGCTCTGAAAAACAGATTAAAGACAGTGACTGAGTCTGTAACTTCTTAGTTAAACTTTTTCCCTGTGGACATTATTTACAAAATCCTTCAGTAATTATTACTTTGTACATTTCTGTCCAGCACTTCCAGCATGATTCTTTAACCACAGTTAGGCTGGCCATACATTCAACAATTTCCACTCGATCTCTCTCCCCCCCCCCCCCATGGAAGTTTACCCCGCATTAGAATATAATGGATTGTTGCCACCGGCTATAATCTCACAAAAAAAAAACTCAACAGGCTGGTTGTACTCAAGATAGACTTCCGTACAACCAGCCTGCCCATAGATTGGTCAAAATTTGGCCAGTTCATGACGAATTTCAATCCGTCTGTGGCTGGCTATACTTGGAGTTCAGCAAACAGACAGGATGAAAAGGAAAATCTATCTCATAGACACAATGCAAAACCAAGACAGACAAACAGAAGAACTGTAAACAGGTTGATACACCAAATAAAAGCCTCTCAAAAATCAAAAGGAATAAAAAAACAGTAAAATATTGTTTTGCTTAACCAATTTAAGACCAACCGCCGCAGTTTCAATGTGGCAGGTTGGGTCTCCTGGGCGAATCAACGTCATTGTACGCCGGCCGCTTTAAGAGCTCTCGGGGGAGCGCGCCGTCGCAGCCGATGCACGCCGGCCACCTGCGATCGCTCCACAAAGAGCCAGAATGGGGGATCTGTCAATGTAAGTAGACAGATCCCATTCTGTCAGGGGAGGAGAGACAGAACTGCTGTTCCTAGTGATTAAGGACAGCGATCGCTCTCCTACAGTCACTACACTCCCCCCACAGTTAGAAACACCTCCCTAGGGAACACTAGACCCCTTGATCGCCCCCTAGTGTTAACCCCTTCCCTGCCAGTGACATTTATACAGTAATCAGTGGCTATTTTTAGCACTTATCGCTGTATAAATGTCACTGGTCCCAAAAAAAAAAAAAAAAAAATCACTGATCGCCATTACAAGTAAAAAAAATAAAAATAAAATAATAATGAAAAATGCCATAAATATATCCACTTTGTAGACGCTATAACTTTTGCGCAAACCAATCAATATATGCTTATTGTGATTTTTTTTTACCAAAAATGTGTAGAAGAATACATATTGACCTAAACTGATGAAATGTGTTTTTTTAGATTTATTTGGGATATTATAGTAAAAAATCGTTTTTTTGTTTTTTTTTTTATTCAAAATTGTTGGTCATTTTGTTTAATAGCGCAAAAAAACAAAAAACCCAACACGTGATAAAATACCACCAAAAGAAGGCTCTATTTGTGGGGACAAAAAGGACATACATTTTGTTTGGGCACAGTGTCGCACGACCGCGCAATTGTCAGTTAAAGCGACGCAGTGCCGTATCGCAAAAAATGGCCTGGTCATTAAGGGGGTTAATCCTTCCGGCCCTTAACCACTTCCAGACCGCTGCACACCGATATACATCCTAACTTTGAAGAGGAATATCGTCGTTATGGCAGCAGCTAGCTGCCATGACCCCGGTATTCTCTTCTTCGGTCGGCGGTCTGGTTTCTGAAAATAGTGGTCTCTGCAGTGGATTCGGCGCAAGATCACTTATCGGCGGCGGAGGTGATCGAAACCTTCTGCTGGCTGGGTATGGAGATAAGTGAGGGAAAGATGGCCCCCACCCGTCTCCATATTATTGCAGAGCGCAAGCGACATCAAAATGTCACTTCCGCCCATAGCTCTTAAAGGGCCATTTTTTTAATTGCATTTTAGTGTAAATATGAGATCTGAGGTCTTTTTGACCCCAGATCTCATATTTAAGAGGTCCTGTCATGCTTTTTTCTATTACAAGGGATGTTTACATTCCTTGTAATATGAATAAAAGGGACTTTTTTAAAGAACAGTGTAAGAATAAAAAGTAAAATAAGAAAAATAAAAACAAATTTTAAACGCGCCTCGTCCCGCCGAGCTCGCGTGCAGAAGCGAACGCATACGTGAGTAGCGCCCGCATATAAAAATGGTGTTCAAACCACACATCTGAGGTATCGCCGCGATCGGTACAGCGAGAGCAATAATTCTAGCCCTAGACCTCCTCTAACTAAAAACATGCAACCTGTAGATTTTTTTAAACGTCGCCTATGGAGATTTTTAAGGGTAAAAGTTTGTCGCCTTTCCACAAGCAGGCACAATTTTGAAGCGTGACATGTTGGGTATCAATTTACTCGGCATAACATTATCTTTCACAATATAAAAAAAATTGGGCTAACTTTACTGGTGTCTTATTTTTTAATTCAAAAAAAGTGTATTAAAAAAAAAAATAAATAAATAAAAAGTGAGCTTGTAAGACCGTTGAGCAAATACGGTGTGACAGAAAGTATTGTAATGACTGACATTTTATTCTCTAGGGTGTTAGAAAAAGAAAAATGTATGTTTGGGGGTTCTAAGTAATTTCCTAGCAAAAAAAAAAAAAAGTTTTTAACTTGTAAACAACAAAATCTCATAAAGAGGCTCGGTCCTTAAGTGGTTAACTAGATAAAGTGATACTAAAGTAATTTAAAAAAAAAATAAAACAAACATGTTTGTGTCCTCTATGTGTCCATAAAACACACAGAGTATAGCTCGGCCCTGCCCCTTGCTCCCTCCTTACTGGCTGTGATTGACAGCAGCCGGAGCCAATGAGGAGTGGGAGAGAGAGCAGAGAGCCACAACACTTGTGCATATGGCTGGATCGAGATTGGGCTCACGGAAGTATAAATAGGGGGGAGGCTGAGGGTGAAGCTATGAAGCTACATGCAGATGTTTTTTTACCAAAATGCATAGAATGCATTAAAGTGGTTCTAAAGACTAAACATTTTTTACCCTAATGCATTCTTTGCATTAAGATAAAAAATGTTTAGGCATTGAATTTGCCCCCCCCCCCCATACTTACCTGAGCACTCATTCGATCCAGTGCTGTGTGCATCTGCCGCTCTTCTCTCCCCTCACTTCAGTCTCACTGGCTGTACTGGGGCAATCAAAGCCAGTAACAAGGCAGCACAGGAGGAGCATGTACGAGTGACCCCATGGTAAGCGGTTTCCCATGGGGGCACAGGACAAAGGAGGAACCAGGGGAGGTTCGGGGCTGCTTTGTGCAATTCCATTGCACAGAGCAAGAAAGTATAGAGAGGTTTGTTTTTTTTTTTTTCGCTTTTTTAATTCTTCCTTTACAATCACTTTAAGGTAAAAATCCTTCTGACATTAGAAACACTTTAAAATAAATTATTAATGCCAGATTTGTATTTAAAAAAAGTAATAAAATGCAAAATAAATGACATGTATGTCTTCTTATTTTGTCAGTAAAATCTACCTGAACTCCCGTGTGCAACACTGTGAATGGATTCCAGGTGCAGTAGAACATTCAGTAATAGCAGTCTTACCATTTGTTTAGCTACTAAATCTACAACCATAGTAAAATAGCCAATCTTGCTGCAGAGAAGGACCATTGCTATCCGTCTCCAATACACCCAATGTAGTCAGAGCTAAAGCTCTCCATTGAACAGGGAGTGTGAGGATGCCTTAGTTTAGAGCTCTAACTTTGATTAAATAGTGTAGACTGCTACAGAGAGGCCACTGCTTCCACACACAGGGCAGCAGTCCTCTGCAGCATGAAGCCAATAGACAAGCTGTTTAACTGTGGGTGTTGCTCATTTACCAGCTAAATGAATGCCAAAATAGAATAGGTGTTATGTCAGCTCTTAGTGGTATAAACAGCCACATGCAATTAGTGCAGATAAACACAAGGCACTAAAACAGAAAACATGGAAGAATTGCAACGCTAAAAACCTAAAGGGAACAATTTTTAAATCAGAGTACAGCATCAAGTCAGTTAAACTCTTCAGATATTGATCTGGTCAGTTAAGTAGCAGAGGGGGTTTCCAATCAGTTTCAGCTGCTTTGATGTTTATGAAATTAACAACAGATGCACTACATGGGCAACAATTAGACAACCTCCAAAACAGGAATGGTTTTACAGGTGGAGACCGCTGACCATTTTTTTCCCCTACTCATCTTTTCTGACTGTTTTTCACTAGTTTTGCATTTGGAATTTTTATATATATCTGACTTTGCATTGTCTGCCTTTAAAGTCCAACTAGTACCGGGGGGGGGGGGGGGGGTTGTGTTTTTTTGTTTTGAGGAGATACCTGGACACTATAGAGGTTGCAAAGGCAGTCCAACTGCTCCAGGATGGCACATCAATACGTGCCTTTGCCAGAAGGTTTGCTGTGTCTCCCAGCAGTCTCAAGAGTATGGTGGAGGTCCCAGGAGACAGACAGTTACAGGGCCGTAACCCATCAGCAGGACCGGTATCTTCTCCTTTGTACAAGGAAGAACAGGATGAGCACCTCCAGAGGCCTACAAAATGACCTCCAGCAGACCATTGGTGTGAATGTCTCTGACCAATCAGAAACAGCTTTCTTGAGGGTGGCCTGAGGGCCCCACGTCCTCTAATGGGCCCTGCGCTCACTGCCTTGCACCGTGGAGTTCGATTGGCATTTGCCATTGAACACCAGATTTGGCAGGTCCGCCACTGGCACCCTGTGCTTTTCACAGATGAGGGCAAGTTCACCCTGAGCACGTGTGACAGACGTAAAAGGGTTAGGAGAAGCTGTGGAGTACGCTATGCTGCATGTAACATCGTTCAGCATGACTGGTTTGGTGGTGTGTCAGTGATGGTCTGGGGAGGCATATCCATGGAGGGACATACAGACCTCTACAGGCTAGACAATGGCACCCTGACTGCCATTAGTATAAAATTTATACTCCTGATGATGCTTGTGTGCGCGAAACAGCTCTAGAGGTTTACTTTTATCCACTACCTGAGGCCGGCCGTAAGTGTTTACTAACCATTCATACACAATGTTTGATGCCTGAGGTCCTGCCGCCATTTTCCTTTGTTGGATTGGTGGCTTTTTATGTAAGTATCTAGCAGCAATTGTTTTTCTATACATGTTTTTATATGCTTGTTCACCAATACTGCACCGTTGGAAGCTATGGGGAAAGGATAACTACTTATGATCTTGATCCTGTAATATGCAAAATTTGCTGTTCTAGATCTTAGACAGCAATAACATCTGGTGAGTGCGATTTTCTGCTTTTGGTGGAGGAGACAGTGGGTGAATGAATCACTTTAGGTGGGGGACTACCTTGGACACATTACCTTATTCATTTGCAGAGACTCACTTTGGGCTTTCATTATTTGTATCTTGAATGTTTAAGAACACTATAGGTGTTTATATATTTTTAGCGCTGCAATTCTTCCATAAATGAATGACAAGACTGTCTGTGATTACGCACCATTTTACTATTCTATTTGCAGCATTTTACAGGAGAGTTCAACTAGACTTTAAAGGAAACCTGATCTGACCACTTACTAATAAATTTAAGTCACTGACCTAGAACCAGGTTACCCATCATGAGAGTCATCAGAATGTACTGAAGCCACTGCATCAGAATGACAAACGCAACTCAGAGGTCAGACAAAGCAGTACAGTACAAGTTTGCATTAAACTTCAATAGCCTTCATATGTGCAACAAGTGAAAAAAATAAATATATCAGCCTGTTTGGATTGTAGAATTCAGTGATACGCAAGCTGTCATTTTATTAATGCAAAAAAAAAAAAAAAAAAAGAATCTTATTGGTTGTGATGGACAACACAGGCACTTTCCAAAAGAGGCCCAATGGATTACATTTATACATCAAGGAGGATTATCAACAGTGGAGGCATTTGCCCATTACTAATCAGATGTCCACTGAATTTTTTTTTGTATTTTTGTATTAACTGCAGTAGAGGAATGACCATAGATAACTGGTTGATACAGGCAACCCAGACCTCTTATTTCAGTTTCATGCATGAAGCCACAGTTTGTAATCATTTACCACAAGGCAGACGTAGAAGACATAATCTGATGATAGAAAAAGTACATTTTAGAACATGTCAATGTAACATAATATGCGCTTCTTGGGGAAAGTAACTTTGGAAAGACAATTTGCATATGTTGAACCTATAAAACCTCAAACACCTTGCATACTTAAAATTTCAATTTTTCCAACCAGTCCCTTAATTAAAAACAAATGCGAACTAAAAATTCCTAGGGGTCTTTAAAAGTCACAATAATTTCCATAATATTTTCTTTGTCAGTCAGGCTCTCCCGAAACAGCTGTGTATGTTGCCATGCACAACTTCCTTCTCCACCATATAATTCAGCTTCCAGTACAACTTCTGACACATTTAAAAACTCTGGGTAAGAACAGAGGTTTTTATCTGAAAAAAAAAATAAAAATAAAATTACACCGTCATATAGTTGATCAAGAAATTGTAAAGCTAGGCATCCTCAGTGAACACTCTTAAATATGTATTTGTTTTGCTGCCTCCCATAGATCATTTTTGACCCTTGTATGACTTGTATGTGCAGTTTCCAGGCTGACATCAAATGATATTCTTTCACTGTATGGTCACTGTTTTCTTATCTAGCAAGTATTATATGCCCGTATGCAGGTTGGCTAAATGGTTCTAGATCTCTGTCTAGAACTCTACTAGTAACTGCAGCTGTCCACAGAGCCATAAAGGAATGATCGGCTAGTATGCAGCTAATAGAAGATGGAGCTCTAGGCAAATATCATGATCTTGGAATCTACATCATATGACTCACATATATGTCCTAGAAGAAACCGATTAGTTGTGCATTGCACATTGGGCTGCAAGCTTCCCTATGCGAATAGTCCCAACAGCCTTCTCCTTTGAAGTTGTGTTAATTGATAGGTAAAAATTAAACTAACTAAACTAACTAACTAAAGTTAAAAATTGCAGCAGAGGATCTCATTCTTTTGTCACCGGTTATCCTTCAGCCTGCTGATTGGACATTACAGAAGCAGCAGCACACTGATAGATTCATCCCTGTTCGCTTTATTCTGTAAGCTGATTTGTTGCCAGTAAGAATATTTACTGATATATTACATATAGTAAAGGTCCGGCATTACAGAATACATTGAACGATCATGAAAAGTTTACTGCGGTATCAACAATTAGGAAATACAGTAAGATAGTCACATAAGTCTTGTCTACGTTCAAAAAAAAAAAAAAAAAAAAAAAAAAAAAAAAGAAGAAGGGGAGAGGGGGAGGAGAGGAAAAGAAGAAAAAGGGAGGGAGAGGGGGGGAGAGGAAAAGAAGAAAAAAAGGGAGGGAGAGGGGGGGAGAGGAAAAGAAGAAAAAGGGGGGGGGGGGGGGGGAGAGGAAAAGAAGAAAAAGGGAGGGAGAGGGGGGGGAGAGGAAAAGAAGAAAAAGGGGGGGGGGGGGGGGGGGAAGAAAGCAAAAACACAACATCCAATAATATCAATATCATCACACGATACCACAATAAGTACTGTATTTATCGGCGTATAACACGCACTTTTCCCCCCTGAAAATCAGGGGAAAATCGTGGGTGCGAGTTATATGCCAATCCCCGCTAATTGTGATCTATCGGAGCGATCGCCACCGACATTCACATAGCGTGTAGTTTTAAATATGGCGCTGCGGAGTTCGGAGGGACTCGGAGTTGATCGAGCGCTGCCGAGATCACAGTGACTGGGCGGAGCCGAGATACACACAGTTGAGTGTTCTCGGCTCTTTCCGGCGCCGCTCACAGTCACACCCAGTCCCGCCATTGGACCTGTGTTATGTCCATCATAGGGCGGGACTGTGAGCGGCGCCGGAAAGAGCTGAGTACACTCGACTATGTGTATCTCGGCGGCGCTCGTTCAGCTCCGCCGAGTCCCTCCGAACTCCGCGGCGCCATATTTAAAACTACATGCTATGTGTATGTTGGCAGCGATCTGTCCAAGCATGTAATGGACACTGGGGGCAAGGCTGCACTGACCACTGGGGCAAAGCTGCACTGACAAGGCTGCAATGGACACTGGGGCAAGGCTGCACTGACACTGAAAAGGCTGCAATGACACTGACAAGGCTGCAGATGGACAGATAACGCTGCATTGATGGGCATTTTAATGTAAGTTTTTTTTCCCTTAAAATTCCCTCCTAAACTTGGGGTGTGTGTTATATGCCGATAAATACGGTAATTGCCTAGAGGAGCTAAATCCATTCCAAGCCATGGCCCCAAAAGGACTAGTGTTGGAATGGGTATTATCAAACAAACAGTAATTCCTTCTGCATCTATCTAATTGGACCAGATTTTGTTAAATTTTCTAGGCAGTTGCGACTAGTATAGGTTAATTTATAGAGCGGGAGAACCACATTAAAAGCGGGCTTCCACTTCCGCTACAGTGGGGGGCTAAGGAACCATCCATTTGACCAAAAGGGTCCACTTTGCATAGAATGGTAAAAAAATAAAATAAAAATATACACACACACACACACACACACACACACACACTATATTACCAAAAGTTTTCCACCCTTTGCAGCTATAACAGCTTCAACTCTTCTGGGAAGGCTATCCACAAGGTTTAGGAGTGTGTATAGGAATGTTTGATCATGCTTCCAGAAGTGCATTTATGAGGTCAGACACTGATGTGGACAAGAAGGCCTGGGTCACACTCTCCACTCTAATTCATCCCAAAGGTGTTCTATCGAGTTGAGGTCAGGACTCTGTGCAGGACAGTCAAGTTCCTCAAGTTCCACCCCAAACTCGCTCATCCATGTCTTTATGGACCTTTCTTTGCATCAGTGCACAAAGTCATGTTGGAACAGGAACAGGAAGGAGCCATCCCCAAACTGTTCCCACAAAGTTGGGATCATGAAATTGTCCAAAATGTCTTGGTATGCTGATACCTTAAGAGTTCCCTTCACTGGAACTAAGGGGCCAAGTCCAACTCTTGAAAAACAACCCCACACCATAATCCCCCCTCCACCAAATGATTTGGACTAGCGCACAAAGCACGTTTCATAAAGACATGGATGAACGAGTTTGAGGTGAAGGAACTTGACTGGCCTGCACAGCGTCCTGACCTCAACCCGACAAAACACCTTTGGGCTAAATTAGAGCGGAGACTGCGAGTCAGGCCTTCTCATCCACATCAATGCCTGACCTCACAAATGCTCTTCTGGAAAAATGGTCAAACATTCCTATAGACACGCTAAACCTTGTGGACAGTCTTCCCAGAAGAGTTGAAGCTGCAAAGGGTAGGCCAACGCAATATTGAACTTTACAGACTAAGACTGGGATACCATTATAGTTAATGTGCATGTAAAGGCAGGTGTCCCAATACTTTTGGGGATAGTGTATACAGTGCCTTGAAAAATTATTCATACCCCTTGGAATTTTCCACATTGTCATTTTACAACCAAAAACGTAAAAGTATTTTATGTGATAGACCAACACAAAGTGGCACATAATTGTGAAGGGGAAGGAACATGATAAATAGTTTTCAAAATATTTTACAAATAAATTTGTGAAAAGTGTGGCATGCATTTTATGGGTCCTCCCAAAGCAGTGCCAAACATGAGGGGTGGGACAAAGAAAAATCCCAAGGCTAACACAAGAGCCAACCAGGTAACAGAAGCGCAACACAGAAACAAACTGGAGCCCAACTGGAACTGGGGGGATGTGGAAGAGAACCCCAGAGGGACCGACCACCCCAGGGAGTACCCGTGCCCCACACCACTCCAGGGAAGGAGAGGAGGGGTCTCCTTACCGCTCCAGCGCGTGCGCAGGTAATGCTCCCAGGCAGATCCTCCTAGCCAACGAAGTGGGGGGGCTGTCAGCCATGAGGAACGATGCGACACAGGCAGAGACCCGGTCGTATGCGACATCGCGAGATGTTTAACTCGCAGGGCCAGCCCCCGTCCAGTGGGGCTATGTCGCGGCCGACCTAGTGCAGTGCACGTGCTCGCTGGCCAGACTGGGGAGACCAATCGATCTTAGTGTCTTAGTGTCCAGCCTGTCGCCCAGTCCGGCAGTTGATTGCAGATCTCACAGGAAAAAAATCCAAGAGAAAAAAAAAGTAGCTTAAAAAGCAAAAACAAAAAATTGCCAGGACCAGAGATCCCAGCAGGGAACAAGGTGCTTACTCCTGACTAGGCAGAAGAAAACTGAAGGCCTATAGCAGAGAGGGGGGTGTATATCACCTAGGACTGCCCATAAGTGTAGTCAAGTCTTTTTTTCTGCCTAGTATCCTACTCCTGTAGGGGGCGATATAACACTGGTTCTGAATAATGGAGCGCTGTTTCTGTCAACGAACAAAAGAGAAAGTTAAATTTTGGTCTTATCTGACCAGAGCACCTTCTTCCACGTTTGCTGTGTTTCCCATATGGCTTCTCGCAAACAGGAGTTCTTATGGCTTTCTTTCAACAATGGCTTTCTTTTTGCCACTCTTCCATAAAGGCCAGATTTGTGGAGTACATGACTAATAGTTGTCCTGTGGACAGATCCTCCAACCTGAGCTGTGGATCTCAGCAGATCCTCCAGAGGTACCATGGGCCTCTTGGCTGCGTCTCTGATTAATGCTCTCCTTGCCCAGTCTGTCAGTTTAGGTGGACGTCTTGATGGGTTTGCAGTTGTGCCATACTATTCGCATTTTCAGATGATGGATTGAACAGTGCTCCGTTAGATGTTTAAAGCTTGTAATAGTTTTTTTTATAACCTAACCCTGCTTTAAACTTCTCCACAACTTTATCCAACCTGTCTGGTGTGTTCCTTGGCCCTCATGATACTGTTTGTTCACTAAGGTTCTCTAACAAACCTCTGAGGGCTTCACAGAACAGCTGTATTTATACTGAGATTAAATTACACACAGGTGGACTCTATTTACTAATTAGGTGACTTCTGAAGGCAATTGGTTCCACAAGATTTTAGATAGGGGTATCAGGGTAAACGGGGCTGAATACAAATGCACGCCACACTTTTCACATATTTGTAAAAAAATTTGAAACCATTTATCATCTTCCTTCCACTTCACAATTGTGCCACTTTGTGTTGGTCTATAGCATAAAATCCCAATTAAATACATTTACATTTTTGGTTGTAACATGACAATATGTCAAGGCATTGTATATAAATGTTTTTGTATTTTTTTTTTACCTGTATTGTGAATGTTGGATTTATGAAATAATGTATGTTGTGTTGCACATACAGAGTGTTTATTGCATCTCCCAGAGCTTTTTTGGTAAAAATGAAACTAAAAATGTGATACCCATCTCTAAAATAGTTGAGCATTTGTTTTTTCGCTATAACAGAATCATAGGGAAAGTTACCAGGATTAACATCCACTTGTGTTTCTGCAGAATACAGCTTCCAGTTTATTGTACCACTTTCGAAAGTCTGGCTGCTTGTCCGGACACTTATACTCTCCACTCTTAGTCCAGTTGATGCACACTCAACCTTCCAACCAATTTTGGCTAATGTAGTACCTTCTTTGCGAGCTAAATATACCTGAAAAATATCAAGCACTGTTATATAGTAACTGGTCTGCAATTAACAATTTTACAGCTAAAGACAATATTCTTACATATGTAGCCCATCGCAATTCTCCGAAACAAGCCTGTGCAGACTGGTGCACCAAACATAGATTTCTCTTTAATATGGAGGGATATATAATAATGGTATTTACTGGCCAAATAAGCAACATACTTTAAACCCTTCCTATCTGCAATTTGTAGATTGTTTTGCTGCACAAAATCTCATGCTGGGATTATTTTACATTATCCCTTTAACAAGTACCAGCTGACACTTTGCACATCTGCTAGATGTCAAACCCAACTGTCACTGACAGATTGGGCCACACTGATGATAGTTACCCAGTCTAAATTGTAGACAATCATGTATCACGTGATCACTATGTCAACTTAGTACGAGATCCCAAATAGTGTTGTCAGCCCTGTCAAGTTTGTTCCAGCTGGACTATAGAACCCCTCTGCTTGGGGGCTGTTCCATTATCCATCAGGAAAGTAAAGTAGGACTAAAACACTGCTTGGGATTTCCGTGCAGCAAAGGCAGTGGCAGCTCACTACAGAAATTATACAGGCTGGATTTCGAGACGAATCAAAAGGAATTTCTGTACATGCAGTGTTTATAAAAAACAAAAACATGGAGGAAATTTGCATGAATGTCAGATTTCTTTTCAAATTTTGCTCAGATGTATACTCGAACCACTTGAAGACCAGACTTTGTTTCACCCCCTCCTAGGCCATTTTTCAGCGCGGTCACGCTTTGAACAACAATTACTCTGTTGTGCAACACTGTACCCAAATGAAATTTTTTTTTTTTTTTTTTTGAGACCGATAGAACTTTCTTTTAGTGGCATCCACAACAGGATTTTTTTTTTTTTTTTTTTTTATATAGTAAAAAATAAGGGAAGGACAGAAAATAAAATGTAAATAGATACAAAAAAATTGCAGGGCTAAAACCAAATTAAATTACAATGAAGTGTAAACCTCTAAAGTTTAAAAAAAAAATTAAGTGATGACAAGTGATGTGAAATAAAAAAAAAAAAAAGAAAAAAAAAAAAAACCCCACAATCTAAAAAATTATCAGAGTCCACAATTGAAAATAAAGACTAAACAGGATAAGACGCTTCTGCCACACACTGATGAGAAACACCTGGTGAAAAGTCAGTGAGGACTATTTAAAAAGGTAAAAGTGCAGTGCTCCCCAGCCAAAAAAGTGTATTGCAGCTTCTTACCAGAATGTATTGACCTCTGTACTACAGAGGTCAATACAGCGCATAGGGGGGTTAAGGTCTCCCTCCAACCATTCCGTCTCCTCAGTCTGAGCCAGTCACTAGTGTCTCCAAAGCGCTCAGAAATAAAATGAGACAGGCACTCTCAGTGTAGAACTATATACTACATGCTTTAAAAAAAAAAAAAATCATAAAAATGCGCACTCACATAGTTAAAGGGTCAAAACAGCTTAGCAAATGAGTAATAATAGCAAGCGGCATTCCTAAGGGCTCGCCCCAAACTCAATCCTAACCATCCAAAAAAAAAAAAAACAATGTGCCTGGTGACATCACTTTTTAGGCCCCACCCTAAACATTTCATCATAGATGACATCGGCTGGGGGATGGGTCGAAAGGCGGCTGACCACTCACTGAGGTTATAAGTAGAGCAGTGGCACCATCTTAACTGCTGGCTGCAGTGCCCATAATAGGTAAACAGCCTTACAAAAAAACAGAACAGCACCAAAATCAGATGGAGGGCTAACTACATGTGTGTTCTTCATTAAAGCTCACAGGTAATGGATAATCGAAAATCTACATAAATGCCACTTAGTGCCAAACCAAGGCACATAAATACTATGATCCCTTCACCAAAGAAAGGATTTATAGAATTAAAATTAGAAATTGTGTTAAAAACCACTGAAAATTCCCAATTGATAGAAGGGAAAAATAAAAAGTGATATTATAAAAAGGGATAATATTAAAAATGACTACTAGCCTAGAAAATAAAATGTATCTACTTCTGTTATAAAAGTTTGCAAATAATCTTTCTTCATAAATTTGGGCCAAAATATGCTCTGTTATGTTTCTTTGGGGGGGGGGGGAAATCATCAGTATTTAGTCTGTGTAAAAGGTTAGAGTCAATAAACGAAAAAAAAAATTATAAATATAGATATCTCTCTCTCTCTCTCTACACACACACACAAACAGTATCTCACAAAGGTGAGTACACCCCTCACATTTTTGTAAATATTTTATGATATTTTTTCATGTGACAACACTGAAGAAATGACACTTTGCTACAATGTAAAGTAGTGAGTGTACAGCTTGTATAACAGTGTACATTTGCTGTCCCCTCAAAAAAACTCAACACACAGCCATTAATGTCTTAACTGCTGGCAACAAAAGTGAGTACACCCCTAAGTTAAAATGTCCAAATTGGGCCCAAAGTGTCAATATTTTGTGTGGCCACCATTATTTTCCAGCACTGCCTTAACCCTCTTGGACATGGAGTTCACCAGTACTTTACAGGTTGCCATTGGATTCCTCTTCCACTCCTCTATGACATCACGGAACTGGTGGATGTTAGAGACCTTGCGCTTCTCCACCTTCCATTTGAGGATGCCCCACAGATGCTCGATGGGGTTTAGGTCTGAAGACATGCTTGGCCAGTACATCACCTTTACCCTCAGCTTCTTTAGCAAGGCAGTAGTCATCTTGGAGGTGTGTTTGGGGTCGTTATGATGGAATACTGCCCTGCGGCCCAGTCTCCGAAGGGGGGGGGGGGGGATCATACTCTGCATCCGTATGTCACAGTACATGTTGGCATTCATGGTTCCCTCAGGGAACTGTAGCTCCCCAGTGCCGGCAGCACTCATGCAGCCCCAGACCATTACACTCCCACCACCATGCTTGACTGTAGGCAAGACACACTTGTCTTTGTACTCCTCACCTGGTTGCCGCTACACACGCTTGACACCATCTGAACCAAATAAGTTTATCTTGTTCTCATGAGACGACAGGACATGGTTCCAGTAATCAATGCCCTTACTCTGCTTGTCTTCAGCAAACTGCGGGCTTTCTTGTGCATCATCTTTAGAAGAGGCTTCCTTTTAGGACGACAGCCATGCAGACCAAATTCATGCAGCGTGTGGCGTATGGTCTGAGCACTCACAGGCTGACCCCTCACCCCTTCAACCTCTGCAGCAATGCTGGCAGCACTCATACGTCCATTTCCCAAAGACAACCTCTGAATATGACGCTAAGCACGTGCACTCAGCTTCTTGATCTGAGTGGAACCTGTCCCGTTAAACCGCTGTATGGTCTTGGCCACCGTGCTGAAGCTCAGTATCAGGGTCTTGGCAAACTTCATATAGCCTAAACCATCTTGATGTGGAGCAATTCTTTTTTTTTCCAGATCCTCAGAGAGTTCTTTGCCATGAGGTGCCATGTTGAACTTCCAGTGACCAGTATGAGAAAGTGAGAGCGATGACACCAAATTTAAAGACACCTGAGACCTTGTAACACTAATGAGTCACATGACACCGGGGAGGGAAAATAGCCAATTGGGCCCAGTTTGGATGTTTTCACTTAGGGGTGTACTCATATTTGTTGCCAGCGGTTTAGACATTAATGGCTGTGTGTTGAGTTATTTTGAGGGGACAACAAATTTACACTGTTATACAAGCTGTACACTCACTACTTTACATTGTAGCAAAGTGTTATCACATAAAAAGATATAGAATATTTACAAAAATGTGAGGGGTGTACTCACTTTTGTGAGATTGTGTGTGTATAATATATATATATATATATATATATATATATATATATATATATATATATATATATATATATATATATATATATATATAAAATTTTACACACATACATAAAATCAGTTCTAATGTACTGACTCCCCCCCGATTCTTGAGGCCCTAAAGATCCAGGGAAATACAAATATCCCCAAAATGGCCCCCTTTTGAAAAGTAGACAGTGCAAGGTACAGTATTTAGTAAAAGACATGGTGAGCTTTCTTCATAGGCGTACTTAGAATTGCACCGCAAAACACATTTTGCTACTCCTCCCTACTCCTATAGTGACACTACTTGCTCTGGTGTCAGAATTTTATTTTTTAGATACTGCCACTAGAACAGTGCAGTGTGACTATGGTGACATTGTACCGCTGTGGTTTTTGAACAGAGACATTGGCTGCTGCACTGGAATACAGTGTCATCAGTGCAGCAGTCCGTGTCTCTGACAGAGCAGTACAATGTCACCATAGTGACACGGTAGTGTTTGTAAAAAAAAAAAAAAAGGCGACAAAAACTGAATGGCAGCTCCTGTGTATGCAGTAAACACTTACCATTTTCCAGTCATTTTCTACTTTTCTGTGCATGGACTCGTTTACCCAGGCTCCATTTTCCCAGCCAGCAATCACTTCGTTGTCATTTGAGACTCGTGTGTAATGATCATCCACAATGTTGTACTGTAGATGAAAACGTTTAGCAGCTTTTTCTTTTTCAGTGGGAACAAATGCCACGCTCTTGGTCTAGTAACAAGACAAGGAAATCATAGTATTTACAACTTACAAGTTGCTGACAACATCCATCTGAACTTTGAGTATACTCCTAAGAACTGATGATCCTTCCACACACTTTTCCACACACTTTCTTGTTGCAGTGTCTGAAACCAGTGTCTGAAACTATTTATTTCTTTTTTTATACTTCTGTATGGCTTACATCTTTAACAAAATTATCTTCAAGCAAAAGCTACACCTTGTATGATTCAGTGTTATGTTTCACCTATTTCTTCGTCTGGGAGGTCATAAGCGATCCAAACACTCTTAGAAACAATGCTTGGTCTACATATAGGATACAACAGATCAAAGGTTTTAAAAAAGGTGCGCTGTACTGACGTTTTTATTTTAAAAGGTCACATACGCCTGTACAGAAAAAAACAAACAAAAAAAAACAACACATTTTTGCAGAAAAAAAAAAAAAAAGCATTTATTATTTTTACCTGCTGGAGCCTGGAAGGAATTGCACCCGTGATCATGTGGATGTAGAGTGGACTCCTACAGACATATCCTCCAGCTTTTAGCCTGTATGTGTGTACAGGCTTTCTATTTGAAAACCACAGGACACGTCAGTGGACTACAAGATCGCTAATCAGCGACTCCACAGCCCAATGAAACTAAAAGTCTGTCTGCTGCGAGGACAGATGGAACTCAGTTTATTCATTCACAGTTATCCGTCAATGAATGATGCAGCTGTCTGTTTTTAAAAATTGACAGCAGGTGCAGGGAGAACCACCCCCATCCACTGTCACAGGGAGGGAGGGAGGATCAAGGGTAGGCACTTGAACATGTTACATGTTCTACACTAAACACAAGCATAACTTGTACTATGTTCCAAAGGAGAACTTAGCCTTTAAATAGGGTGGGATTTCGTGTGCGTGCGTGTGTGTGTTTTTAAATGGTAAAGCACTGAGGAACCAGCCACTTGCTTTAAAACTTTTTTGCCCACCCTTATTAAAACAAAATTTCAAGACATCACATGGTTTTACCTTGCAGGGGTTTTTCTAAATTTTGCCATAAACCAAATATTTATCAGTCTCCTGGCTTACACATGCAGAGCAACTGCTCTGACCTCACACTTCAGGCCCTTGTCTGTTTTATGTGCACACCTAGCAGCTCCCTGCTGCACTGGCTCCCACCTATCTCCTAGGTGGAACCCTGCTGATTCCTGGGTGGAGAGAGACCTTCTGTCTGCCAAGGTGAAGTCTCTAATAAAAACCCTGCACACATACCTGCCCAAGTTGTGTGAAGGTTGTTCACAAAACCTGGACTCAAGTTTGGAGACCTCATCCCTACCAAGTATCCATGAAGCCTCTAGTCTACAAACTTTAATATACACATGAAAAATAAGAATAACTATTACTGCAAACATTGTCAGAAAGAGGTGAGGATTTAATGTCCTATTTGCAGGAAAAAGTTTATTGTAAGGTTCTATTTAAAAAGGACCAGAGTCACTTTAGCAGCTTTATTTGTCTATAGTTTGTAAATATGTAATTACATGGTAGTAGACATATCTGTGCATTACATATACAGTCTCCACTGTACAATATGGTTTCTTGCTGATCCGCTTATTTCACTGAAGTTCTACCAGGAATAATAAAAAAAAAAAAAAAAAAAAAAAAAAAAAAAATTATGATAGAAAAAAAAAAAGACTATCTGCGGTCTCCATTTAGCTTTAGGCTTCACAAAACAACTGCATTTTGACAGTGCTAATTTAGACTACTGTTTGGGGCAAAGTGTTCATTTTAAAAATGACTCTACTCTATGGGCGTTTTTTGCATCCTTCTCAAAACCCTGGATACTCATTAAATATCTTACTAGGTGCCATTTGGGATCCTCAGCATTCCTGCCATTTGGTATAAGTCTTGGTGGTCAAGACCTAGTGCAAGTGGTTTAGAGAATACGGATTACTAGCTATAACAGATGCATATACCGTATTTATCGGCGTATAACACGCACTCCAAGTTTAGGAGGGAAGTTTAGGGAAGGGGAAAAAAAAAACCCCTTACATTTTAAATTCCCATCAATGCAGCCTCAGTGTCCATCTGCAGCCTTGCCCAAAATTGCAGCAAGATGAGTTTTTAAATTTTAGCGCTGCCGAGATGCACAGAGCCGGATGTCCTGTGTATTCAGCTCCTCTCGCAGTCCCGCCCCTTGGCCCGGCTCCTATGAGGTACGCAACACCGGTCCAATGGCAGGACGTAAAAGCTAGGAGGCGGGACTGGGCGTGACTGTGAGCAGAGCAGAGACTAGCTGATTACACAGTACACTTGGCTCAGTCTATTTTGGCGGCGCTCGCTCCTCTTCCCCTCAGAGACAGCGGGGATCGGTGTATAACATGCACCCATGATTTTAAGGGGAAAAAAAAAGTGCGTGTTATACGCCGATAAATATGGTATTTCACTCCTACACAGAGTCATACCGGTTTCAGCTTAGAGACCCGAGGAGTATTTCCATCCCAAATGTGACTGCATTGGGCCAATCATCAAGCACCAGTTATTACATGATAGTAGGGGAGTCAGTCAAATATTCATTCATAATCATTAGGGATGCACCGATACTTTGCGGTGTGATTTGCAAAAGGAATGTGCGCAAATCGCACGAGATTCTGAGCAGAAATGCACTGGCGATTCCTGTTCAAAATCGCATGCAATTTCCCCCACTGCTCCCATTTGTGTAAATACAGAAAGTGAAGCGCCGTATACTGCAGCAATAGGCAGTTTATTAAAAATGTTATAACCATCTAGTCAAATATCTAGTCAAATCCATATCTGCAGTGTCCTTGTTCCACCGATGATGGTGCACCACAGCCGCTGAAGATGCTCAGAGGGCTGGAGGAGATGTCTGACGGTCAACCCCCAAGCTGACATCACTTCTGCCTTATACCGTCAGGAGTCCCGAAACATAACAAACTGCCTATTACTGCACTACATGGCGCTTCGCTTTCTTTACTGGGTACACACACAGGAGCGGTGGGGGAAATCACATTCTATTCAGATAGGAATCGCACTGCATTCCTGTTCAAAACAAATGCTATTTGCGCCTATTAAATTTTGTATGGACGCAAATCGCACCGCAAAGTACTTGACCGAAAGCATCGGTACTTGCTGAAACTGTATCAGTGCATCACTAATAATTATATTTGCTTATGGTGGCATGGGGAGCAAAGTAAAGGAGAGTTTGTGCTGGTGGGACAGAAGGGGAGGCAGCATCAAAGTGAACCTACTGTACCATAGAACTACCTGCACTGGCAAAATAGAGGTTTGATTTAACGCAAATCTGTGGCCAGGCTATGGACCTTCAAGTATTTACATAATCCTAACAAGCCATATATCAGCTTAAAAGTAAGACCTTGGGGCGTGGCCTGACAGCATGGAGTAGGACGCATTTACACGGAGCTCCGTCCATTGATCCTGAACCTAGCTAATCCTGTGACTCACCGACATCCTTTCCGACCCTGACTCACCTAGAGAAGTACCCTAGACTCCTTCCATCATGTCCCCCTCAAAAGCTCAGAAAGCCGCCGCAGCCAAACTAGAACAATTCCACTGACAAGACAGAGGACCCTGAGGAAGATGGCGGCACTGTGAAGGACGGGCAGGAACAGGCGGGAGGGGACACTGACAGACTGTTGGAAGCGATCACAATCACATTCTGCCGGATCTCATTAACCGCACAAATAGAAGAGGTCAAAGTGGATCTCTCACTGATTAGGTAGGACTTCCATAAACTTCACGACCGACCGACTGTGGAGACTTGGCTGGGCTCCGTGGAAGACGCCATCCTGCCATTACAATCAGGGTCTGACCACATGCAGCAGCAGATCAAGCAGGACAACATGGAGAACAGGCGCCAGAGGTGTAACCTACACTTTATCGGGCTCCCTGAGGGCGCAGAAGGTAAAGACCCGACCTCGCTCCTAGAAGTTACTTGTCACCTCCTATGGCAGAGAGGCCTTCTCCCCCACGTTGGCGATCGAGAGGGCGCACCGCATGCCGGCCAGACCTCCCCCCCCACAGGGAACTCCCACCCGCACATTCATAGCTAAATTCCTGAATTATAAGGATCGGGATGCAGCCTTGAGACTTGCCAGAGAAAAGGGCAACATTCCCTTCGGGAATGTCAAAGTGGCCATCTTTCTTGATTTCTCTCGGCGGAAGTCCAGTGTCCAGGGCTTCATGGAAGCTAAACACTGACTGAGAAACCGTCACCTCAAGTATTCCAAGCTGTTCCCTGCACATCTCAGGGTGGAGGGGGGCAGCCGAGTCCTCTTTTTCGAAGACCCAGAGGAAGTTATCACCTGGCTGGAACGTTGAGGAGTCAGAGAGCGGAATAATCGTTTACAATCCAAATCTTGACCTCCGGCCTACTCACATTCACAATTGGTCTATTACCACACCTCACCAGGATGCTGTGCAGCCTTTAAACTACAGCGCCACATCCTAAGTTCAGTTAGCTCCCTCTAACTACCACTTGCTGCGGAGTCGCCTGTGACATACATCCTGGCCAAGTACCTTTTTTACAAATCTTTTTACTTTTCTATCTCGGGGGGCCTTTTCTTATGTGTCTAGAGGTTTGCTGACTACACATGCAAGAGACCTCCAGGAGTCCTACTATTTTTTTGTCCACACAAGTTCAGTTCCTGTGGTTTATTACTCCAGTTTTTACATTTGTTTGCATTATGTTTGACACTGTGGCTCTGGGGACATTGTAGTCCTACAGAACGCATGTAAAGTGCAGCAAATCTTTGCCCCACCTACCACTAGGAAATACAGCTATGCAGGCTGGGAAGGCTGCTGGGACTCGTTCACTATCACGGATGACTATCTTCCCTTGTCCCAGTTGTTCTTCCTATTTTTCATTTATTGGGTGACCTATTATTTTCAAGTTGACATACACACTTTGTTATGGGATCATGCCCAAACCAGTTGGGGGAAGGTAAGGTGTAGGGGGGGGCAATTGTTCTTTTAATGTGTAACAATACATCTGACATGCTCCAGGTACAAGTGATTCAAAGATGTTTTTTTCATTATTTGTTCCTTCTATGTTCTTTCAAGCTTAACTTTTATTAATACAATGTCCAGGTTATGCAGATCCCACTGACCTGTCTGTAGGGAAACGGCTACTGGGTATTACTGTTCCACCTCCCTATGTAAAGTCTAGATTATGGAGTATATTAAATTTCTCACTTGGAATGTGAGAGGCATGCGTAACACGATCAAACGATCGGCAGCCCTCGCATTCCTTAAAAAGCAGCGAGCAGATGTAGTTGTGCTAGTTGAGACACATGGAGGGGAGACGGAAACTGGCTCTCTGGCACCCACAGGCTGGGTAGGCCTTCCATTCTACCCACACATGCCATGCTCAGGGAGTTTAAGTCCTTATTGCCAAATCAGTACACTTCAAACTATGTGATATCTCTACTGACTGGGTGATTTCAATACCACACTTAATCCCACCCTAGACAGGCTCCAACCATCACTGCCCACTACAGGGACTACTAGTAGCACCAGAGTCTCAAGACTCATCTCCGCCTTTAATTTGGTAGCCACATGAAGATGCAAGTTCCCACATACCCAGGCCTACTCCTGCTTCCCGTCCACCCACAAATACCATGTCCCGCATTGATTTCATCTTACTGCATGCTCGCGCCCTGATTAAAGGAAGCGGCTTTCTGCCCCAGGCTTCTATCAGACCATATCCCCTTGTGGGATTACCTTAAGCATTCTCATTGACAAACCACACCGCACCTGGTGCTTACACCCATTTTGGCTCTCTCTACTGCCAGAAGATGACGAGCTTATGAGCAAATGGAGGTTGTATTTTACAGAGAAAAATCAGTCCTCCTCCCCATCAGCAGTCTGGGACTCCTTTAAACTGTATGCCCGCGCATCCCTGATCTCACACAGTAACAGATTAAAGGTTGACTCTGCTGGTGCCTTTGATAAGGCAATTGCGGAGTTATCCTCCACAGAACAGGAATATGCATCTCATCCATCTCCTGCCAATGCTGACCTACTAAAACTTCAAACTAGAGCGGTAAACCAATTACAGTTTGAGAGGGCCAGACAAAAACGATTTTTTCTCTAGGCAAAAGTTGTTCGAACATGGGGAAAGAGCTGGCAAACTATTGACATACTTGGGACATAGCGAAAGGACAGACCCCCAGTTGTTATTTCCCTACATAGTCCCGAGGGTCGACAGATTATGGACCCATCCAGTGTGACCTCGATGTTCAGAAATTTTTTTTGCAGGGCTGTACACATCAAAAGTATCTATAGACGTAGAACCAATGAACTGTTTCCTGGCCGGTATTACTTTTCCACAGTTAACAGGTGACCAAGTGACCCTCCTGGAGGCACCTCTCACCACCGACCAAATAGCGACTGCGATAGCTGGCTTTGCTAGGTCCAAATCCCCGCGTTCAGATGGTTTACCCATTGAATTCCATTCACAATACAGTGAGATACTTACTTACCCTAAAAATGGTAGCTTTATACAAACACCTCTTCGAGACCTTTGCACTGCCCCCTTCCATGAGAGAAGCAAGAATAGCTATATTATACCTAAGGCAGGAAAGCACTCCAGTTACCCCGAATCCTGACGACCTCTCTCTCTACTACAAGTAGATATTAAAATATTAGCCAAAGTACTGGTCATACATCTTAACTAGGTTATTCTGACCTTGATACATGTGGGGATCAAGCAGGCTTCATGCCCGGTCGTAATACCTCATTCAATCTGAGGACACTATAAATTAAATTTACAGGCTACACACGTTGATGTCGGCACATGGGTTGTAATTTTGGATACGTCAAAAGCATTTGATTCGGTAGAGTGGAAGTATCTTTGGAGATGCTTGGAGGGATATGGCTTTGGGCCAAAGTTCACCAAATGGATTCAACTATTGTAACCAGACTCCAACAGCCAAAGTGGTGGCTAATAGATGGCCTGATTGACCTGACTAGAGGCACGAGACAGGGCTGCCTGTTGTCCCCACTGCTGTATGGCCTAGCTGCTGAGTCCCTTGCCATATCTATCCCAGAAAATCCATAGACCTGAGGACTGTGCTTAGGATCCCTAACCGAAAAAAAATTAGTATGTACGCAGATGATACATTGTTATACTTGGCTGACTCCGGTCCCTCTCTCCAAACCGCACTCCAGACGATAGGACAATTTGGGTCGTTCTCTGGACTCAAGATCAATTGGGAAAAGTCCCAAATCTTGCCCACTGATAGCTTCCCGCCTTTTGACTCACAGGCCCAACTCCCACTGCAATGTGTTAACACCATTAAATACCTAGCAGTACTTATATCCAGATCCGCAGCCAATTATATTTCTCTTGACATCGAGCCTCTTCTTTCCCCTTATTAAATCCAAATCACAACCCCCCACCCCCATCTTTCACCTAACCTGCTCGCTCCCCCCCCCCCCCAGGACCTCCTTAAGTAATTTTGCTGAGATCTAATGCTTCCAAACCAGTATCCCATTGTAATGTTATATAACAACTTTAAACACCTCTCTCCTGTTAACATGAACAAACTTGTGACAATCTATGCAATAATGTACCTGTAACTAAATGTGTATATGCATCGCTTGTACTGTAAAAATTTGAATAAACATTAACCTAATAAAAATGGTCCTGTTGACTATGTATTCTATGGCATACCCCAGTCTACCTACCTCTGAAATACTTCAAAGCTCTGCTCAAGCATTTTGTCTGGGGGACTAACAAACTAGCCTGGCGAACCCTCAAGAACCCCACTGACCTAGGTGGCACAGCCCTACCCGTTTTTAAGCTTTACTACATAGCATCTCAGTTATCCCAGCTTTACCACATAGATAAAACCGACAGACAGATTCAGTATTCTTTTGTGTCTACTTTGGGCGCGGCGGATCCAGGATCCACTTTGTGCAATAGCAGTACGTTCCGAGGGCTACGACTCGGAGGGTGACAAAAAGACCTTACTATACCACTATAGATGTATATGGGACCTCGCTACTGACAAATTGGAGATACTACTGCATAATGACTACACCAAATTATGGCATAACAAACTGCTTTCTAAATTCCTCCAAAAACCTAATGTAGAGACGTGGGGTATGCGGAGGATATACTATTTACACCATCTGCTCTCAGATGGCAATCTAAGGACATTTGACGCCCTTCGTGACTAATTCATGCTCCCGAATCACGTTTTTTTTTAGATTTCTACAGGTCCGACATGCTATCCACTCACAGTTTACACAACCCACCCCCCCAACACCATTATGACAGTAGTTAAAGGCACGGACCCCAAAAAATGAAAATTAGTCCTTCTATAGCATGCTTTCTACCCCTTCTTCTACCAAACTAGTGTATGATCTCAAACCCCACTGGGGGAGGGAGATCGGACCAATGGAGGATGAGCAATGGAGTGAGGCTTTGGATTTCTGCAAGGCTGTATCTCCTAAACCAGTGAAGGCGAGCCCTGGCACCCCAGATAGTTTTGTAACTACATTTCCCTTGATGCTCATGCATTCTGCAGTGTAGGTGAGCATCATGGGAAATGTAGTTAAAAAACATCTGGGGTGCCAAGGTTCGCCATCACTGTCCTAAACTCTCAGATAGACTATCCCAAATCAATATATTACACCGAGCATATCTCACCCCCATGAGAGTAGCTAGATAGAAGCGTGGACAGCCCACTTCTTGCCTTATGTGCAAACAGGAGATGGGTACATTCTTCCATCTAATTTGGGCCTGCCCCAAAATACAGGGCCTATGGACACAGATTGTGGCTTTTCTACATAAGACTATGGGATCCCCTCTTTCACTGGACCCGAAACAGTGCCTGCTTGGGATACTTCCCGATTCCATTGACAGATACACAAAGATATTCCTACATGAAACACTATTCTTGGCCAGGAAGACTATCGCTAGGCAAAGTGCAGCTTGAAACTTATACTTATCAGTACTACATATGTTGTTGCTCATGTAATGGTTGCATTGTACACATAACACCCAAGTCTATGTTGTATATATGTATATATATATTTTTGCGTCTCAAAGCGATACAATTGTTTTGCATAGAAATTTGGCGTTTTATATTGTAGGCCTGAAATTCTTAGCAATAACACACTTAAATCTGTCCAGACAAGAGTCTAGTAGACATCCTGGGTATGGTAAAGTTTGAAACACAAAATCATAAATTATAATATAATAAATAACTATAAAAAAATAATATAATAAAATGAACTTCCCCACGATTCACTATCGCTCAATTCTGAAAGTTTTCTAATTTACTATCGCCGTTTTCTAGCTGGTCTAAAACCACTTTTGATGTAAAGGGACACTTTTTAGTTGCTATGGACAAGCTCAAGTTTCCAGGCAGAAAGAACAGTATTTATAATATAAAACTGCATGCAGGGCATCGGACAAAGCACTAGGGACGAAAAGGGAGGTGAATTGATTGCATACAGTAACGTAATTTGTAAGATTACAGTGTACTGTGCGTTATGAATTTTCTATTTTTTGAATTTGCCGCCCGGCTCCACCCCCGTGCGTCACGACGCTCGCAGGGAACGGAGCCCGGTACACAGAGGCATCAGGCAAAGGACACAGCCCGCAGACACATCGGGGGGACATCGCAGGATCCTGGGGTCAAGGCAAGTACACTGCACCAGGATCCTGCAATGCAATCCCAAGTGTGGCTCGAGGTTATCGCTAATGGTACTGAAATTTAACCCCAAACCACACTCAGGAACACCGCCAGGGAGGTTAATAACCTCAGTGCTGCAGGTACTGTTGAGCAATTCATCCTCAAATTTTACAGCAGAGGTGCTTAGGTAATTAACGCAGTTGCTCAACCCACTCTGATCCCCCTCCCAGCAAGTGACTCAACAGCCTTTTAATTTCTAATATGAACAATACCACAGGTACTCTGGTATGGGGGAACTGAGGGAAAAATTGAAATGACTTCAGTGTCTCTGCTCTGAACTTAAAGGATTGATTTCCAGCAATGCTGGCAGCTACAGAGGTTAGTTAGGGCTTGCTTCGAACTGATTTACTGCTTACTGAATAGATAAACATTTGAATGTCCAATGTCTGGCCACATGTTTAACATTCACAAAGACTATTTGATGCATAGCCTATAAATCCCCATAATGTTGAAAATGCGATTCAGTTGGGCTGCCCAAAAGCAGCCCAATTCCTTCAGTAAGGTTTTGGTTGTTTATCAATGAACTTTGTAGATAAAAACAAGAGTTTGACACTGCAAGCAATCATTTTGTTAGCAAATATCTTGAAACTGTGAAAGGCCTGTCCCATATATCCTCCTTCTCATTAAGCAACACTCAACTGCAAGTGAGCCACATGAGTGACAGTAGTAGGACCCAGCATGGAAGGGTGTCTCACCTTTCATCATTTCTCAGGGAGACATGGCCCTCTCTATGGTCAGCTGTAATGTGCAATTTCTAAACGAATTTGAATGAAAGAAAAAAAATTCACAAGTACCTGCACACCAACTTCTCCTCGTGCCAACCTCCAGGCTTCAGATCCTGATATTCTGCCACCAAGCTCTCCAGGGTTTGGTGTCTTCGGAGACATAAACTCTACAATCTCCACTATTTGTCTCTTGAGGAGCTCTTGCTTCCTGGGTTCTGGTAGGGACTGCTGCCTCTACAGTTTCAACACAATTAATTATTTCATCTTGAAATCAATTTGATACAAATGTTTGGCATCAATGGCATTGTAATCATTAAATGTCATTCCAGTTTGGATAAAAGTATTAACAATGCAATGAATAGGGCCATAAAAATAAACATATTATTCTATTTAGTCTGTTCAAGCAAATCCATAGTTTAACCACTTCAATATTGGCCCACTACCCCCCCACCCCCTCTCCCGCCCAGGTCAATTTTCAGCTTTCAGCACTGTCGCACTTTGGATGGCAATTGCGACATGCAACACTGCCCAAATGAAATTTTTATCATTTTTTTCACACAAATAGAGCTTTCTTTTGGTGGTATTTAATCACCACTGGGTTTTGATTTTTTGCTAAACTAATTAAAAAATAAAAAACCCCAAATCTTTTTTTTTTTCAAAAAGTTTTAGTTTCTGCTATAACATTTTCCAAATAAGAAACTTTTCTCCACTGATGAGGCTGCACTGATTATCAGTGCAAATATGTGCTGTCAGGATTGCCGGTAACCAGCTCTCCTGCTGTGCAAGTGTGTGAGGAAAGGAATGCAGATAATTGGCAAGTTTGTTTACACGTGATGAGCTGTGATTAGAGAAAGCTGATTACATGGTAAAGGACCTCTGTAATTGGCCCTTCACCTTGAAACAGCGATCAGAGCCGGTGTTCTGCCGAGAAAGTTCCGCTCGGCGGATTAGTTCCCCCCTCTACTGCGCATGCGCAGTAGAAGCCGGCGGAAATAGCCGAAGCGGAACAGCTGAAAATCAGCTGTACACGGCGCCTGTAAGAGGGCCCCTCGCGGGCTCGCTTCGCTCGCCACGCTTCGCTCGCCACGCTTCGGGCACGGCCTCGCTGCGCTCGGCACTTTTAGATTCCCCCTCTAGGTCCACTTGGATAGAGGGGAAGGAATCTGGACCCAGAGCGCAGGCGCCGTGTACAGCTGATTGAAGCGTTTGAGCTTCGGCTATCTCCGGCGGCCAACAGAAGTACGTACTGCGCAGGCGCTGCGCCTGCGCAGTACAGGGGGGGAACCTATCCGCCGAAGGAACTTATTCGGCAAGACACCGGCTGTGCGCCCCAAGGGGTGCGTGGTTCTGGGAGAATGTCCATGGACACCCTTCCCAAACTGGACGACCGTGCTGTAGCTGTCTTTCGGCTATAGCAAGGTTGGGAAGTGTTAAAGGAGCAATGTAACAACACCTGTCTCTAAAAATAAGAGTTTGGAAGATGTAAATCTACATGGTCTCGAATGTTGTCCACATGTTGAAGCTGAACTTCAAACAGATATTTAACCACTTGCTTACTGAGCACTTAAACTCCCCTCCTGCCCAGACCAATTTTCAGCTTTCAGCGCTGACGCACTTCGAATGACAATTGCGTGGTCATACAACACTGTACCCAAATGACATTTTTATCATTTTTTTCCCACAAATAGAGCTTTCTTTTGGTGGTATTTAATCACAGCTGGGGTTTTTATTTTTTGCTAAACAAACAAAAAAATATGGAAATTTTTGAAAAAAAAAAAAAATCATGTTTAATAGTTTGTTATAAAATTTTGCAAACAGGTAATTTTTCTCCTTCATTGATATGCGCTGATGAGGCGGCACTGGTGGGCACTGATGGGGACAGATAAGGCGGCACTGATGGGGGACAGATAAGGCGGCACTGATGGGGGACAGATAAGGCGGCACTGATGTGCAGCACTGTTGTGGGCACTGATGGGTGCCACTGATTGATGGCACTGTGGGCACTGATGGGTGCCGCTGGCGGGCACTGGTAGGCGGCACTGCTGCCTATTGCTTTGTGACAGATGATCGCTGTGATCGGGGTTTTTTTTCCTCCTTGCGCTGTCAGCGCGAGGAGGAAAAATAGGCGATTACCGGCTCTGTTTACATCACATGATCGGGACCGACCCCTTACTCTGATCAGGCGAGTCTCAGACTCACTGATCACCGAGCGCGCCGCGCTCGCCCTGCAGGGGGCGCGCAGGCCGCTCGTGCACGGGACGACGTCAATAGACGTCGTCCAGGCAATTTAGATCCGCGTTGTTGCCGTCATTTGGCAATGGCCCAGATCTGAAGAGGTTAAAAAAAAAAAAAAAAAAGAAAAAAAAGAAAAAGAAAAGAGTATAAATAGTGCTAAGGCAGCACGTAGACAAGTACAAGGAGGGGCAGTACGTTGCTCTTTTAATTTGAACAATGCTGTCAGTCTCATATCAACATGCTTATAGGAGAGGAGAACAGCGGGAATACTTGAAATTGCTGCCAATTCCTCATAGTCTAATTATAGGCTGGAATAGGTTCTGAATCTCTCTGTACAGCTTAAAGCTGTTCTTCATCCTGAAAATAAAAACAATTTTCCTCCTCTCCAAACATCCCCTACTCAGCAACATAAATATCTTTTTTCTCCCTAGTGTACAGGTTTTGCCCCCCCCCCCCCCCACCCTCCATTCTCACCTAGATGAATGATGTGCAGTGCTCCTGAATGGAAGACTATGCCTCCAGGGATATGCAACATGCATATCCCAGGAGGCATAGTTTTCCATTCACAAAAGGAAGAGAGGGGCAGCTGCCTGAACCCAAAAGAGATGGCAGCCTTCTAATGACATCAAAGAAGAAAATCACAGTGCGTGACCTTAGCGGTGGATCTCAGCAGAAAATTGCTGGATTCACTGGGTGGGAGGGGGGTACCAGAATTGAGCACAAATCATCACTTAAGCAGGGATTAAAAAAAAATAGATAAATAAATGGGGATGAAGTTCCTTTTTAACTGCAACATAATCTGGATGGTCACAGCCCTGGCTGTGCTGTTTTATAGGGATGCAAGCATCACAAGACTGTCTCAATAAAAATTTGAATCCTTTGGCAGGTAAAAGCAGTCTACATGTTTGTGTCCATGCTTCGTATTTAACTATGTGCCTAGAGTTCAGCTTCTGGGTCTTTTTTTTTTTTTTACTTTACAGGCAAAAAAAAAAAAAAACATTGTATAGAATACAGAAAAAAAGAGGGAAAGTCCACCAAGAGGAGTCCTTGCATAATATTTAAAAACCATCATTGATTACAAAATGTGTAGAGTGGAGTCACAGCGTGTGACGTCATCCAGCACCAGGATGTAGCGGCCATTTTGTTGGTTGGAAACCTTAGTGGTATTTCATGACATGCTAGTTTAATATTTGTCTATGTGAGTGTTCGACTTAATAATAAATAGTTTATGGAATTTGCTACACTAGGCTTCCTTTCCACATTTTGACCATCCTGAGAGTTACTTGATCTTTGTATTGGATTGTGATCATGAGAGAATGCTGATGAGGTAAGAAGTTGGCAGGCCTTCTACACCAACACGGCAGTCCAGGGAATATGTAGAACTGTATGCACATTTATTCCTTGCACTATGTTGACTTGAATGTACACCAGCCATTTATTGTTGCTTCTTTTTTAACAATTTGTTCAATAAAATTTGTATGGATTTTGTATATACTCTGCTGACAATTCACCTCTTTATGATGATTGTATAATATTATTTAGGCCCGTAAAGTCCCATCAGGGGGATTTTCTCCTGTTTGTTCTAAATTTGGAATGTGGGCCTAATCTACTTATTGACCGTACCTTCATTTTCTATAATCTACACCAAAAGGTTTCCTATGTTAAATGAGGATTTGAACAGCAGTAAGTAGTAAGAGGCAGAGTGAAGGTGATGGGTCTTCCTCTTCTGCACATCACCCCCTGAGCATTTTCAAGTTTTTAATATTTTGCAAGGACTCCTGGTGGACATTTCCATCTTTTCTGTAATTTGTACAATTTTTTGCCTGGAAAATATTTTATATGAATACCTTTGCATTTGTTATCAGGTAATTTTAGCACTACACTGTGTATGTTATATTTGTGCTTCATCATTTTTCCTGCAATTTCGTACTAGCAACTCTTATTAGTTCATTTGAATTTTTGGTGCCCAAGTGCGATTATATACATTTTTTTGGATTTTGTGGCATCCGAATGGCAACAAAGTAGCAATTCATAACACATGGTTTATTAATCTTTTTTTTGTAATCAATAATTTGCTTGCAATATTCAACTAATCTATAATTACTTATGGCAAAGAAGCAAAAAATTTTAAAAATGTATTACCGTCTTGCTGAGAGCAGTTGTCGTTTCCAGTAACCAACTTTCTCGAATCTCCTTCCTCCGCAAGATGACTTCTTCATGTTTACACGAATACCTCCAAGTGACGTCAACCACCTGCAATAATTACAGAGCAATCAGACTGTTTATGTCTCTGGGTACAAATCATCTTGAACGTCTTCATGTCACAAACATATAACACGAACTGCATCTAAAGCATTTAAGCTCTCTATCACCCGTACACATTTCTTTGGGGGGGGGGGGGAATTGCTCAATGGTTACCATGGCAATACTGAGTTCAATCAGTCCCTGGTAGGGATAGTTCTAGGTATCACATCCCTTCATTGAAAAGGATTTGGAAATAATATAAAACAGACTTTCAATTACATATTATACATGCATACAAATGAACATGTATAGTATGTTTATCACTACGATTATGATTATATATATATATATATTCCCATTTGATCTTAAGAAGCAGACCATCTGTGAAACCTGTGATCTAACCATGCAATTTGATATATCCTGTGGAGTAGCTTTCAAGTTCACCTTTCATAACATGCTACACCCACATTCGGGGTGTGACATTTAACAGGTTATGAATGCACCAGCACCCGCACCTCCCACTCACCCCGCTGTGACAGCTAGCAAGGAATCTTCTCCCTGCTGTAAAAAAAAAAAAAAAACACACACCACAGCTGTGCAGGGCTCCACCCACCTGGCCGCATCAACAGCTCTCTATGACTGGAAAACTACAAGATTCATCAGCCTTTGCGGCTGTCGGCTTGTAGTTTTCCATGAACTACCATGGTGCTGTGAGTGCTGTGGTAGTTCATTCATCATTCCTGTCAGCAAGGATCAGCAACCTTGTATGAGGAAGCAAACACAGTGACAGATCTACAGGAGACCTGCATGGCACCAGAGATCTGCAGAACGCTGGTGCAAGGTTTTACAGGCTCCTGCAACAAAAAAAATAATGCACATTTTTTTAACTTAAAAAAAAACTTTGTGAAAAAGGTGAACTTATCCTTTAAAGCTGAAAGCTGGTTGGTAGCCATGCACAGCTGCTCTGAGCAGAGTGGAAATGGGAGAGGATACCTGTCAAAAACAGGCTCCCAGAAAAAAAAACCCAAAACCATAAAAAACGGGGGGGTGAGTGAGGTAGGAGAGAGAGAAGAAGGATCAGAAGAATTTTCCTTTTCAGGTGAAGATCCACTTTACTGTTTGCCACATTTACTTAACTGGTATACCTGCATACATTTAAAAAAAAATGTATTTAGATCTATTATATATCATGTATAACCATAATGCACATCTGTCCACCATTAGTAAAAGCATATTGCTGTTTCTGTACACCAAATTTCCATTCCAAAAACAAACTGCCATAATTTAAAGTGCATCCAAGTCCACTTTTTGGATGTGGAGACTGCATTAGCTTTATTTTTTCAGGCAAAGAATATTTTTTATCAAGTACATAAAGTACCCTTTGATCCTACCAGAAATGCAGCATTCGTGTCACTTCCTGTGCACTGAGAAAATAGCATATACACCGGTATCTTTCGTGTGTAAACTACTAATCACATCAGTCCCGATTTAACAGCAATTAACAAAGGCAAATGTGTGTTTAGCTATGATTCCTTTCAGAGATACAATGATTAAACAAATGTAGCCACTCAAGGATAGGAAGGATGTTATTATTTTCAGGATCACCAGGGGAAAATAAAGAACAAATAGTCTTGAAATAAAGAAAAAAATAAATAAAGCAGACGCCATATCAAGGACTGGAAACTGCAAAGTATTTAATTTTTTCTTTTCAATTTAGATAAACTTTTAAAGCCCTATTTTATCAATGTAAATATTTTTTTTTTAATGGTTTGTCTTTTTGCTATAAAATGACTTAATTCCCCAGAACATGATATATTTTTTGAAAGCAAAGACCCTGTAGAACAAAAAAAAAAAAAAAAAAATGCTTGCAATTTTTATGCACATGAATGCAATTTAAATACCCTATTTTTTGTACAAAATAAAAAGATAAGATAGTGTAGCATTAAACAGATACCGAAGGTGTCAAGCCTCAGAACTGAGTGAGCCCAAAAAACGGTGGAAAAGTATACCTAAAATTATCACTAGGCAATGATTTAAATGCCTTTACACCCTATCAGCGCGTTTGAATCTGTGGGTTTGCGCAGGGTGATGGAGTTACTTATTTTTACTAAAATTTTAATTTTTTTTTTTACATTTAACTTTATTTCAAGCACTAGGGGGATAACAAGCCCCCTATGTGATAGCACTGCATCCCGGCAGTTTTGTGCTTATTAAAAGTAAACAGCTACAAAAACTGAGCAATGTGCTCAGCCAAGCCGTCCCTACCCTCCGTCTTCTGTCCCCGGCATCTGAACTGTGGGCACCTGGCTGTGCCAGCTTGCGGCTTCACAGTGCATGCATGAATAGCGCTGTACATTGTGAATGGTCCCGCAGTCTTCTGGGGCCTGTGCCATGTCCCAAATGACTGCCGGGAAGGAAGCGGAGAGGAGAACTTCCGCTCAGATTGCCTAGGCAACACCAGGTACCTGCTTGAACCCCCCCCCCCCAAAGAAGTGCCATTTGGAGAAGAGTAGGGGGGAGGCCTTAAAGCAGAACATCGCTTTTGGGTGGAGCTCCACTTTAAATAATGATATTTCCTTTCAAGTGTATTAACACATGGATTAAGCACTTCTTTTTGTAAGAACAATGACTGTATAATAAGCAACTGATTACCATGGCATAAAATACTGCTGTACAAACCTCATCTTTGGAGAATGCAATGATGTAAGACAGCTTTTTTCCCCATCCAATCTCATACAAGAGAGGCTTGTCACAAGCATTTTCACACGGGTCACAGTGGAGCCATCTGTTTTGAGATGAAGAGAACACCTCAGTCCAGACATGATCTGCAGGATGTGAAAAATATGCACTTACTTGTCTTATTCCACTGGATTTACTTTTTTTAGCTTTATGTCAATGCACAAATAGAGGCAAACGCAAAAAAACAAAACAAAACACAAAAACAAAAAACACCACACACATGGTAACAGTACTGCAAAATACTGCTAGTATAAACATTGGCTTACATAGGATACAAATAAAAAACAGTATTTATTTTCAAATGCAAATACAATATTTACTTGGAAGTGTGCCCTGTGGTAAACACAGAGTCAATAAGGTGCATGTCTACTTAGCAGCAAAATTGGAATAACACACACTTAATATTGGTTACATTAATATTTTGTTCAAAGTTCTTAGCAAACCTTAAAAAAAACAGATAAGGTAATTTTTTAAAAATGTGTTTTTAGGTATCCTTTGTGAATGGGAGTTTCTAAAATTTGAAGGCAAAAGAAGAAATACCGTACATATTAAACGCTTAACACCCACGGGCCCCATGCAATAAAACGCAGGACTTCAAATGGTGTGTGCCTATGGTAATGTATTCCAAAATATTAAATATCAACTGGTTTATTTAATTGTTAAAGCACAGATTCTTTGGAAATACCGACTTCTTTCCTTTACATCATACTATGTAACAGTTACAGTACTAAAAAAAATGAAGGGCTATGTACTACCAGCACTTACCTGTACTGTCCCATACATATCTTGCTTCTAGTCCCATTGCTCTGCAGCACAGTGTAAAGCAGTTGGCCCACTCTCCACAGCGACCCCGCCTGGTCTCCAAGAGCTTCTCTGGGTTATTGTATCTGAAAATTGGATACACATTAGTAGATTTATTTTAACAACGCTTACAAATTATTTAAAAATAATCTGGGTCTTCTAGACACTAGAATCTTAGCACCGATAGTACATATTTTTTTCAGTGCAGGGATTCCCAGCAGAGTATAGGCTGAGCATGCAGTAAACCGGGGTTACTTGGTGTTGAGGCTTAAGTTTAGAGTTGAAGTGGTTGTAAACCCTTACATACCACTTTGACCTACAGGTAAGCCTAGATTAAGGCTTACCTGTAGGTCCACGAAATATCTCCTAAACCTACACGGTTTATGAGATATTTACAAAAAGACAGGCACCGCTGTCTACGGCGCATGCGCCGTAGACAGCGGCACGCAGGCGCACTGAGCATGCTGCTGCTCTCTACTAAAGAGCTATCTGTTCAGCAGAGTATGCTGAACAGTTTTGCTATAAGCTCAAGGACCATGAGATTATTGTACACTGTACTGACCTGGCCAGCTGGAAGTGGTGCTGTAGGTCCGTACGCTGTACAAACCTGGCAGCAAAAGGGTTAAAGGATAATATGGAATAATGTGGGGGGTAATAGTTGTTTAGGAGCTAAGTGTTAAATATTTATACACTCCACTTTTCTCTGCATAGGGTAACTCACAATGAAACACCACCATCCCTGAACCAGATAAAAAAAAAAAAATAATAAGCATTTGAATGAAGATGACTTCATAGTACTACATAAAAATTATTCTGCTGCATTCTAGATTGATACATCATACACAAACACTGTAAACCTCACCTAGGAAACCTGTTGATGTGATTACACTTGTTACAGTAATGATTTTCCACCCTTGTTGCCCCCCATCGAAGATCATCTGTTGATGGGGTGAGCGACGCTTTAGTCTCAGTCTGTCCATTACATTGGCTACAGGGCAGACTGTTTACCCAATGGAAGAAGTCTTCTTTAAACCAGCGTAATAATTCTAACATGAGGAAATCGTCTTCAGTAATGGTGGGCTCTACAAATAAAAACAAAAACATTTCTTAATTTTGTCCTTTGAGACCAACATACCTTTAACAGTTTCATGTTATATAACATCAAAACAGATTTAGAGTTCCACCCAAAAGTTGAACTTCCGCTCGTTGTACTCCACCCCCCCCACCCTCCGGTGCCACATTTGGCACCTTTCGGGGGAGGGGGGGACAGGATGCCTGTCTAATACAGGTATCCTATTCCCACTTCCGGGAGCCTCAGCCACGGGTGTTGACGTCACAGCCCAGGCTGTAGAAGAGAGGAGCGGAGCCTCGTGCATGTGCAGTAGGCTTCACTGCGGGGTTCCCTTACTCGCAATGGAGGCAGCATGCACCCGACAGCTGATGGAACCATCAGCTGCGATGCCGACATCGCTGGACACGAGGACAGGTAAGTGTCCAATTATTAAAAGTCAGCAGCTGCAGTATGTGCAGCTGCTGGCTTTTCATTTTTGCAGCGGTGGACAGACTTCCGCTTTAATTTTTATAGATATATATTGATATGAACATTTACATGTATTACCAGAGTCAAGACATCTCGCTTGCAGCAGTTTTTCCTGAGCTCTTGCTTGCAGTTCTGATACAGGCATCTGGTCTCTAGCTTTTTGTTGAAGTTCAGATCGCTCATAAACAAGCACATGACGTGCATTTGACTGTAGTGTCTCTAAAAATCGCATCTCAGAAGTCTAGGATTAAAAACAAAAAATCACTGCAAACTGGAAAGCCATAAAAATTCAAGGCCTAATAAGGATTTTTTGTGCAGAAATACTAGTTTTCTGTGTTTTAGGCCTCATGTGGGGCAGATGAAAACCTATTCTGAACACTGAAAACTGACAGCTGATAAACAGTGAAAAAAATGTACATTTAACAGCTTTTACATACTGAGTTTAGCAGCAGTTGAGGTTAGAAGCTTTTTTAAAAGATAACCTCAGGAGACCCTCCCAAATGTCCACAATGCAGGAAAAACATGTAAATCATTAACCATTTCAGCCATTCTGTGAGAGTGCAGTGTGCTTTAACTATGTATTCTCTCTCTCTCTGCCCCTTTCCTCTAACCGGTTCCCGACCGGCTCCTGTACATTTATGTCGGCAGAATGCGCAAAGTAACATACCCGTACGTTACTTTGAATTTGCTGCCGGCGGCGCGCGCCTGCCGTGATCTCCGTGAGTCGGGTCACGGGTCCCGTGGACTCGATCGCCGCGGGCATACCCGCGATCACCTCACGGAAAGGACGAACGGGGAGATGCCGTTGTAAACAGCATCTCCCCGTTCTGCCTAGTGACAAGTGTCACTCGATCTCTGCTCCCTGTCATCGGAGCAGAGATCAGTGACGTCACACACCAGCCCATCCCCCCCCGACAGTTAGAAATCACTCCCTAGGACACACTTAACCCTCCCCGCTCCCTAGACGGTTAACCCCTTCACTGCCAGTGTCATTTATACAGGAATCAATGCATTTTTATAGCACTGATTGCTGTATAAATGGCAATGGGCCAAAAATGTGTCAAAAATGTCCGACATAACGTCAGTCACAAAAAAAAATAAAAAAAATAAATAAATTTTTCGCAGAGAATGATCGAATACCACCAAAAGAAAGCTCTATTTGTGGGGAAAAAAAAAAAAGTCAACTTTGTTTCGGAGCCACGTCGCACGACCGCGCAATAGTCAGTTAAAGCGACGCAGTGCCGAATCGCAAAAAGTGCTCTGGTCAGGAAGGGGGTAAATCCTTCCGGGGCTGAAGTGGTTAAGAACGCTTATAAACGAAAACGTGCCTAAACTAAGGTTACAGCTTTTACATGAGTTTACAAGCAGTTACAAGCATTTGGCATTTCAAATGCCTCTGAACATTCATCCTGAACCCATTTTTTTTGTGTTCCAAAAAATGCTTCTAAACTCAACAGCCTAGAAAGGACTATAAACCACCCTGTATACATGTTCTGATAAGATAACAGAGGAGAGTTCAGGGGCAGCTGAAAAAAACTCCCAACTGCTCCTAAAGGTCTGTTTACCAGCAGCAGTATACATGAGGTCCTAAAATGCTCAGATGTAAACCGGCATAAACAAACATAATACTTTTACTATGGACACGTACCAACCCAAATTGGGAGCTTTGTTGGTCAGTATAGAGATTGCACATTGGATTGTCACACCTCTAGTTTCAGGGTTACTCGTGGGTGCATAGGCAATAAATTTGCTCAAACCCCCCCCCCCCCCCCCCCCCCCAAGCCCATTGTAGCGCAGGGGTAGGCAACCTCGGCCCTCCAGCTGTGATGAAACTACAAATCCTATCATGCCTCTAGAGTCATGCCTGCGATTGTTAGGATCTTGCAATGTCTCATGGGACTTTTAGTTTCAAAACAGCTGGAGAGCCAAGGTTGTCTACCCCTGTTGTAGCGTCTTCTTTCAGAGCGTACAGCAATTTAAAAAAAAATAATAATAAATTTGTGCCAAGTCACTTCACAGTCTACAGATATTTCAGCAGTTAACCACCTCAGATCTGGAAGGTTTTTGCCCCCTTCAAGACCAAGCCATTGTTTGCTATTTAGCGCTGGGCTACTTTAACTGGTAATTGCACGATCATGCAACACTGTATATACGGTTAGGTCTAATATATATATATATATATATATATATATATATATATATATATATATATATATATATATATTTTGGACACAGGCACACTTTTCATACTTTTGACTCTGTATGTCACCAGAATAAAATTTAAATGAAACAATCCAAATGAATTTGAAGTGCAGACTTTCAGCTTTAATTCAAGGGGTTCAACATAAATATCAAGTACAAATTTTAGAAACTGCAACCATTTTTATAAAAAGTCCCCCATTTTCAGGGGATCAACTGTAATTGGACAAATTAATTCCTGGGTTGCTTTTGCAGTGTGTTTTGGATCATTGTCCATCTGTACTGTGAAGCGTCGTCCAATCAACTTTGCTGCATTTGGCTGAATCTGGGCTTATAGTATATTTCTAAACACTGCAAAATTCATCTGGCTGCTTTGGTCACATCATCAATAAACACCAATGACCCAGTGCCACTGGAAGCCATGCATGCCCATGCCATCACACTGCCTCCACCATGTTTTACAGAGGACGTTGCGTGCTTTGGATCATGAGCTGTTCCAAGCCCTCTCCACATTTTTTTCTCCCCGTCATTCTGGTACAGATTAATTTTCGTTTCATTTCCAAAGATTGCCTTTCCAGAACTAGTCTGGCTTTTTTTTTTCTTAGGTGTTTTTTGGCAAAGTTTCTATTCTTCAGGTTTATGAATGGTTTGCACCTTGTGGTGAACCCTCTGCATTTGCTCTGGTGAAGTTTTCTCTTGATTGTAGACTTTGACAATGATACGCCCACCTCCTGGAGAGCGTCCTTCACTTGTCTGGATGTTGTGAATAGGTTTTTCTTTACCATAGAGAGGATCCTGCTATCATCTACCACTGTTGTCTTCTGTGGACGCCCAGGCCTTTTTATGTTGCAGAGCTCACCAGTGCATTCTTCCTTTTCCTCAGAATGTACCAAACTGTTAATTTGGCCACTCCTAATGTTGCTGCTATTGCTTCGATTTATTTTGTTTTTTGAAGCCTTACAATGTCCTGTTTCACTTTCATAGACAGCTCTTTTGAACGCATGATGTAGGTTCACAGCAATAGATTCCAAATGCAAATACCATTACTTAGAATCAACTTAAGACCTTTTACCAGCCTAAATGATGAAGAAATAATGAAGTAGCCCACACCTGGTTTTTAAATCAATTGTCCAAATACTTTTGGTCCCTTGAAAAAGGGGGGTGGCTATTCTTAAGAGCTATAATTTGTTAACCCTTCCTCTGATTTGGATGTACATACCCTCAAATTAAACCTGAGTGTGCACTTTCAGCCCATATTCATTATATTACGATAGCTTCAATATGTTTTGGTAAATACCTGTATTAGTGAGTAACTCCTCCCCTACCAAGTGGTAACCCTCAAATTATAAACATAAACCTAATAAATGAACCAAATAATAACCTGTGGGTTGCTGCATGCACAAAATTCATGAATAAACTATAGTAAAATGTGTGCCACACTGCCAATCTCAAAATTATAAATGTGAAATATCATGAACAACTAAGTACCAACGTAATAATAATAATGTACTTCATACACACCAAGTGTTAGTAATAAATAAGTTCATAAAAATGACAGTTCATCAAAAGTGCATAATGTGAGATTCACATCCAAAATTCTTCATATGCTTATAAAACACCTCTTCCCAATCACCACTGTGCTCTCAGTGCCCTCACCTTAATGGTGTGATATACAACTAAAATCACATCCAGCTTGGTTCCCTCCAGTCAATATCATGTACCAGGATCCTCCGTGAACCTGTAGTTTGGTCTTCTACTCACTAGAGCGCTCGTATCCAGACAGCCAGGGTGATTAAGGGCGTCTTACCCACGCGATGTACGGTTACTTCCATGCCATGTTAAAATAAACAGGATGCCCCCTATAGTGTAGTATTGTAAAAGGAATGCTCCATTACCATAAAAATACTGCTTACATTAATAAATGCTATGCAATCACAGGGGTGCCATTCTTCCCTGGATGTAGTCACGTGGTGCATGATATGAAAAACGTCTAGGACGGAGCCTGAGGGATCGCGGAACAAAAGTGACGTCAAGCCAGGAAGAATGGTACCCTTATGGTTGAATATATTTTTATTAATAAGCAGTATTTTAAGTTATCTTACCACTAAATACTACCTCCATGACTAAGCCCCGAGGGTAGGGCGAAACATGTTGAGTAGGGCTGAAACAACTAATCGATTATGAAAATAGTTGTCAACTATTTTAATAATCGATTAATCGGCCAGCCGATTATTTTGCCTGCATACAGAATGCATTATTTGTTTACATATCAGGAAATACAGTGAAGCACACATACAGCTCAGTACAACATCCATACATGTCAGGAAGTGCCTGAGAACTTGTGAATGTGAGAGGAGCAATGCCTCATGGAACATGTAGTCCTGGGCAGGAAGTGAGTGGGTCTAAAAGCAGAAGTTTTTTTTACCTTGCTATAGGGGCACACTGTACTATAATTTTCAGCACTCTAAAGGCAGGAGGAGCCAGAGGCATCGGTGGGGGACCCCAGAAGAGAAGAATCGGGGCTGCTCTGTGCAAAACCATTACACAGAGCAGGTAAGTATACCATGTTTGTTTTAAAAAATTATGACTTTAAAGACTGTGCAGGGAAGATCAGCATCTGCACAATGTGCAGCGACGGACCTGTCATCTGCCTGCTCAGCGGGGATCCACGGAGCGATCCCCGCTAAGCAAGCAGATGTTCATGGGGCGGATCATCTCGGACCCGTTCCGTGTGAAAGGAACCTCACACGTTAGGCTTGTATGGTGTGCGGTGGCTGAGATTTTTCTCTATTAGTTCTGTTGAGTCAGGGCGAACACGTGACGTGACTCAAATGACACGTAACCCAAAAACCACACCAAACACGCATCATGGGTGCGTTTTTGCCGCGTTTTCTATTGCTTTCAATGGAAAGGTGCATTTTTTTTTTAACTCCCTAAACATGCTCCAAAATTGCTGCGAGCAGGATTTTTTATTTTTTTTTACCACAAACTGAAGCGCAACTCCCCAGTGTTAATACATTCATCGATTTTAAACTGAAGCATTTTACTTTAGCTTTTCAGGAGCTGTTTTTAACACATATGCGCTTGAAATTTTTATTTTATTTAATTTTTTTAACTAGCAATGGCGTTGATCAGCGACTTATAAAATAGGACTGCGATAGTGTGGTGGGCAATCTGACACTGACGCTGGGAGGGAACTGACATCACCATTGAAACGAATACACTGATCGGTGATAATACTGCACGCGGTCACTCTACTAATGACACTGGTTGGGAAGGGGTTAACATCTAGGGTGATCAAGGAGTTAAATATGTGTGCCTAACAATGTGCGCTGCTTTTTACTAAAGATCTTTGTTTCTTATCCCTGCTAGGTTAGTGAGGTAGGCTGAAATGGCACTAAAACCCGGGACCAGCATGAAGCTCAGTACAGCCTTCTGAAAATTGAAGAGGTTTACTAGAGCTGCACGAATCTGACTAAAATGAGAATCACAATTTTTTTGCTTAGAATAAAAGGTCACAATTTTCTCACGATTCTCGGGGCGTAACATCATCTTTCACATTATACAAAAAAATTGGGCAAACTTTACAGTTTAGTTTTTGTTTTAATTCATTGATGTGTATTTTTTCGCAAAAAATTGCATTTGAAAGACTGCTGCATAAATAAAGTGTGACATAAAATATTGCAACAACCGCCATTTTATTCTCTGCTAAAAACAAAATATATAATGTTTGGGGGTTCTACGTAATTTTTTTTTTTTTTGGCTATAAAAAGAAAGATTTTAACTTGTAAGCAACAAGTATCAGAAAAAGGTTTAGTCTTTAAAGTGTTTGTAAACCCCCCCCCCCCCCCCCAAAAAAAATATATCCTGTTCCTTTAATCCCCTCTGTTTTATCAAGATCTTTACTACAAAGTGTCAGTTCTTTTAAAACTCCAATGGTAAATTCCTTATCTCACAGCTGTCACATGACATTCCTCTGCTGGCAGACTGATGTCAGAGGGTTATCTTAGCCCCTCAATTTGCATTCCTTACAATCAGAAAGACCAAGCAGAGGAAAGACACTAACAAGTTATTGCTGTGAGAGAAGGTACTTATAATTTGAATAAAAAAAAAAAAAAAAAAAAAAAAAAAAAAAAACACACCACATACAGTGGGGACGGAAAGTATTCAGACCCCCTTAAATTTTTCACTCTTTGTTATAGTGCAGCCATTTGCTAAAATCATTTAAGTTCATTTTTTTTCTCAATAATGTACACACAGCACCCCATATTGACTGAAAAACACAGAATTGTTGACATTTTTGCAGATTAAAAAAGAAAAACTGAAATATCACATGGTCCTAAGTATTCAGACCCTTTGCTCAGTATTTAGTAGAAGCACCCTTTTGATCTAATACAGCCATGACTTTTTGGGAAAGATGCAACAAGTTTTTCACACCTGGATTTGGGGATCCTCTGCCATTCCTCCTTGCAGATCCTCTCCATTTCTGTCAGGTTGGATGGTGAACGTTGGTGGACAGCCATTTTTAGGTCTCTCCAGAGATGCTCAATTGGGTTTAAGTCAGGGCTCTGGCTGGGCCATTCAAGAACAGTCACGGAGTTGTTGTGAAGTCACTCCTTCGTTATTTTAGCTGTGTGCTTAGGGTCATAGTCTTGTTGGAAGGTAAAACTTCGGCCCAGTCTGAGGTCCTGAGCACTCTGGAGAAGGTTTTCGTCCAGGATATCCCTGTACTTGGCCGTATTCATCTTTCCCTCGATTGCAACCAGTCATCCTGTCCCTGCAGCTGAAAAACACCGCCACAGCATGATGCTGCCACCACCATGCTTCACTGTTGGGACTGTATTGGACAGGTGATGAGCAGTGCCTGGTTCTCTCCACACATACCGCTTAGAATTAAGGCCAAAAAGTTCTATCTTGGTCTCATCAGACCAAAGAATCTTATTTCTCACCATCTTGGAGTCCTTTGGGTGTTTTTTTTTTTTTTTTTAGCAAACTCCATGCAGGCTTTCATGTCTTGCACTGAGGAGAGGCTTCTGTCGGGCCACTCTGCCATAAAGCCCTGACTGGTGGAGGGCTGCGGTGATGGTTGACTTTCTACAACTTTCTCCCATCTCCCGACTGCATCCCTGGAGCTCAGCCACAGTGATCTTTGGGTTCTTCTTTACCTCTCTCACCAAGGTTCTTCTGCCCCGATAGCTCAGTTTAGCCGGACAGCCAGCTCTAGGAAGGGTTCTGGTCATCCCAAATGTCTTCCATTTAAGGATTATGGAGGCCACTGTGCTCTTAGGAACCTTAAGTGCAGTAGAAATGTTTTGTAACCTTGGCCAGATCTGTGCCTTGCCACAATTCTGTCTGAGCTCTTCAGGCATTTCCTTTGACCTCATGACTCTCATTTGCTCTGACATGCACTGTGAGCTGTAAGGTCTTATATAGACAGGTGTGTGGCTTTCCTAATCAAGTCCAATAATTATAATCAAACAAAGCTGGACTCAAATGAAGGTGTAGAACCATCTCAAAGATGATCAGAAGAAATGGACAGCACCTGAGTTAAATATATGAGTGTCACAGCAAAGGGTCTGAATACTTAGGACCATGTGATATTTCAGTTTTTCTTTTTTAATAAATCTGCAAAAATATCAACAATTCTGTGTTTTTCTGTCAATATGGGGTGCTGTGTGTACATTAATGAGGAAAAAAATGAACTTAAATGATTTTAACAAATGGCTGCAACATAAAGAGTGAAAAATTTAAGGAGGTCTGAATACTTTCCGTCCCCACTGTAGTGCTATAGTTCTTGACAAAAACAGGAGGGGATGGCAGCGTTTTATCATCCTGACTTTACCACTTTAAGTGGTTAACTGCCCTCATTTACAGACCGAATTTCATCTCTTTGATCTCTTAGGCCTCATTTACATGGGACGTTGTTCAACCTCTCCTGAAAGATTTAACTTGACAGCTAGAAACCAGTGTCTAAAAACGGCCGTACAACCGCGTTTACATGGCACGTTTAGTCACGCTTAGCCGCGTTTGCGCCTAGATGCGTTTGAAAAAAAAAAATTCTCTCAAAATAGTCAAAAATGAAAAATGCCTGTAAACGAAACGCGGCTAAATGCGAGTTGCCACGTTTAGCCGCGTTTGAAATGCCTCTAAACAGCTTCTGAACGCATTTTTTTGGGTTCCAAAAAAAGCCTCTAAACACAACTGCCTAGAAACGACTATAAACGAACCTGTGTACATGTACTAATAAGATAACAGAGGAGAGTTCAGGAGCAGTTGAAAAAAAATGCCCAACTGCTCCTAAATGTTTGTTTACCAGCAGCCGTGTACATGAGGCCTAAAAGAACTAAATGATACTTTGTTTATAGTTATCTTCCAGCACTGACAATGTTGTGAAAAACTTGAAAGCTGAGAGTGAGCAGAGAACTCTCTGCACTTGTTACATGAATGAAATTGTGGAAATGCTGCATATAGATCGTGAGGGGGGTTGAATCGAGATTGCAATTTTTTTTAACGATTAATCGTGCAGCTCTAATGTCTACATGTCCCACTTCCATCAGAAACCCTCATTTATGAAAATAGGCAGAGAACACAATCCATTCTTTTATGCCCCTAGGCCAAATGAACCTCCAGAACTGTAATTATATTATTTATATATATATATATATATATATATATATATATATATATATATATATATATATATATATATACACATACATATATATATATACACACACACACTTTCATTTACCAGACAGTATAGTAGCTATAAAACTAGACTTTAGCACACCCTTTAAACTCATTACCGTGTAGTTGGAGGGAGTCTCTGCTGTATGCTGGGGTCTGCTTGCCAGGCTGGGTTTGGGGTTGGATGGTTGTGGTGTACTTGAAGCAGCTGGTGAAGTCGGCTCTGACCCCGCCATCCGCTTGTTCCTCTCTGATGCTATACAGTCTCTGACTTTCTGCAGTTTGTCAACCGATGCCTTTTTGGGAAACACAAGATGTGTCTCCCCCTACAAAAATCAACAAATATTACATCAGTTACAAGCTAAGATAACAGGGACTAGCTATTTCACTGGCAAGACTTCAAAGCCATATTAAACCCAAAAACAAAAATGTAACAGATTGCAGCTTACCATTCATTAGATGTGGTGGCTGCATTAATCTTTTTAGGCTTTTTTCACCTGGTGATCTGGCCAGTAACACACCTCCTGTACTAGAGTGCCTTTACTCTGAATGAATGAGCACAGGAGCACCTTTGGACAGCAGCACTAATCTAGTGGGAGGTGAGTGTTAGATGCACTAGCAGATTTAGATACACTAAACAAATTGAATTCACACTCAAGCTAATGCTTTTTAAGCAGTTTCTCCCTTTTGGGATAAAGGTTTTACATGAAGAAATAAAAGCTTATTCATTTTCAAACTGGAAGTTCACCCATAACAGTTTGATAACAATAAAGCAGAGTTCCACCCAAAAATGGAACTTCCGCTGTCCGGATTCCACCCCAACTCTGGTGTCCCGTTTAGCACCTTTCGGGGTGGGGGTGGCAGATACCTTTCTAATACACGCATTTGCTCCCACTTCTGGCAAAAGATATACTGCGGCGATCTACGCCATGTCCGGCCCCTCCTCAGTCTCCCCCGCTGTCTTCTGGGAGACACACGGGTCCCAGAAGACAGCAGGAACAACTCAGAACGGGCAGGACATCATGGGCGTTCTGGACAGGTAAGTGACCTTATTTTAAAGACAGCAGCTGCTGACTTAATTTTTTTTATGCTATCTGAACAAAATGAAAGCTAGTGTCAGTCATCTTTGACCCTACCTACACCATATTAATGCACAAAAATAAAAAAATAATAATATATATACATTTGAGGTTTAATAAAAAGATTTATTATGAGCTGTAAAAAAGTTTTTGGATATTTAGTCCTCATACACATGGACGTTTTTTAAAATGGGCTGTAAAACTAATACCGACGCCAGGAAAAAAAAGCAGCGTTAACGCAATGCTATCAGCGTTTTGCATTGGCGTCAATGCGCGTTATTCTGCGTTTTTAAGTGCCATCGCTAAGGCGCTTTTTTTTTTTTTTTTTTTTAAAGACAGATAGGAGAGAGATAGTCTGCAAATTTGAGTTTTTTGCGATTTTGCGTTTTCTTTTTTCATTATGGATCCTGTTGTGCAAAAGATTGATGAAGCAATCCTGCTTATTATCTTGCGGAGGATTCGTAGAAGGAGACAGCTGGAGGAGGAGAGAAACTTCTGGACCCATCCACTGGAATCCCAGCGGCTGAGTGGGGTACTTCACCCAGATGTATGCAGAACTGCGCATACATCCGGAAAAATTTTACAACTTTACCAGTTTGTCTGTGACGCTCGTCGATGAGCTATTGGAGAGACCCCGGCCAAGATTGACCAGGATGGACACTGTCATGCGGCGCTCTGTGTCACCGGAGGAACAGCTACTAGTGACACTGAGGTAAGTGAAATCTTATAAAGAAGTACTCATATGGGTTAGGGTTTAGAGAATAGGAATAGTGGTAGGGTTTTGGGAATAGTGGGTAGGGTTTAGGCAATAGGGGTTAGTGGATAGTGTTAGGCTTAGGGGTAGGACTTTTTAGTCGTATGCTGTTTTAATTAAACATTTTAGAATTGTTGTTATGTTAGGTTCCTTGCCACTGGACAAAGTTTTGTGTCCCTTCACCATTTCCTCCTTGGTGTCGCAATGGTCTCTGCAGTAAAACGAGGTCAACATGTGTTGCAATTTGGGGAGGAGCTACAACAGTCAGTCATGCCGGAGCCGATCAAAGAAATCTGGCAATCTGTTTTGGATGGGTTCTGGGGGGGAAAAAAAAAAAAATTCCTAATTGCATTGGTGCCCTGGATGGGAAACACATCAGGGTGAAGAAGCCTCCCCACAATAACACATCTTATTGACTGATGCCCATCTAAAATTCCTTGCCGTGGAAGCTTACGGCAGCCAAGGCGACGCCCGCATATTCAGAGGGTCTGCATTCAGACGTCGTCTGCATGAGGGACGCCTCAACATACCACTCAGTAGGCCACTACCCTGCACTGATGAACCAAGTTTGCTGTTGGTGATAGTTGTGGATGAGGCTTTTGGATTGGCCATGAAAAAATACATTTTAAATTATAGGCTCAGCCGTGCGGTTGAGTGTGCACTTGGTGTCTTAACGCCCAAATGGAGGGTTTTGCTGTCCTCCATGCAACTGGATGTGGAGAATGAAATCAAGGTGGTCCTGGCATGCTGCACCCTTCAAAATTTTCTGAACAATGAGGAACAGGAGCCCAGCAACCCAACACATTGTGTTCAACTTATGGGACTTGCGGTCAACGGCACGGGTCATGACAATCCGCAACCAATTTGCCCAATATTTTGTATCGCCTGATAGAGAGGTGTCATGGCAAGATGATCATATTTAAAAAACAATGTTGACATTGAAAAAATCAGCTCGGATTTTGGTCTTGTTTTTTTCCCCATTTAATAAAACACGTCACATTTATGTTTCTTCTTTGTGTCCATGTTTCTTTCCCCCCATTTTTAAAAGAATTTATTGAGTGAATATGTATATTAAAACAATTGTTTTCCCTTGCAGAGGAATCAAAAGAGTGTATAGTAGTATACATAGGAACAGTATAAATCCAAACATGTTAATGGAAATAAACATTGCTTAGGTAGATCTGTAGCTAGAGCATAGGATAAATCTGAGAGAGTTATAAATGATGAAAGGGGCGTGATGCTCCTGGACATTTAAAATAATAAACCGCCATCAGCCTTGATGTCCCAACACCCCAAATGGGTTCAGACTGTCGGGGCCTCAAGGTCTTCTGGTCTTCGGGGGTTGAACAGGTCAAGGTGCACTCATAGGGGATATTGAAAAACCATTAAAACTCCTGTTGATAACTTGGAGGCAAATTACCCTCAAGGACAAAAATGAGTCTGCTCCAAGGATCTCTGCACATATACAATATGGATAACAAAAACAGCTTGCTCTAATGCAAAATCATGCAGTTGTAAAAGAAAAAAAGTTTTGTTACAAACGCCTCCCCTCAACCCACCAGCAGGTGCTGGTGGGAAGAGTGGATACAGAAATGGAAAAAGAGAGATAGATTAAGATAGAGAAGTGTGGGGGATCAGCGAGAAGTGAAGGGGGAGGGGTTGTGTGCCTCAAGGAGAGCTATAGGAAGTAGTGAGGCTCACTTCTGAGGAGTCTTCATAAGGTGTGGGTGGGGCCAGGAGTAAAAGGGAAACCCCAGGTGCCCACATCCCCTAAAGCATAGGGGAGATGACTGTGGGAAAAATTTAGCTAGTCCTGTTGGGACCAGGTACCATCGGGAAATGACCTTGAGGTCTGCTTCAATTAGGGAGACGTTTAGGATCCCCTTGTAGGCGCTTGAGAAGTGAGAAAGCCAAGTTTCTAGATCCCACCGAACCCCATGTCACGCTTCCAACTCAGCATATATGTCGCTTTCTCCTGTGGTTCAGCTAAGGCCGAGTAAATTAGGGAGATCCCTCCCCCCCCCCCCATGTCCATGGCCGAGGAGCACCACTGTTCATAGGGGGTAATAGTTAGGGGGAGCGATTCTCGGGAGGAGATTGAATGTAGAAAGTGGCCTATCTGGTAGAAGCAGAATTTTTCTGAAGGGGGCATATCCAATTTTGAAGTACAGTGGATTAGTTTAAGGGGGCCATTTGGAGTTTAAAAAAAGTGTCCGCTTCGATATAGACCCTAATAGAGCCACCACTGTAACGCCTCGATATCGGTCCCTGGTGGGAAAAGGGGGTCTTTGAAAATGTGGGCCAGGGGATGCCACTTGGATGTTATGGTATTCAGTTTATGTAATGAGTCGCATAATGCGAAAGAGTGTGAAAGGGTAGGGGACAGGATCGGAGGCCTAGATTTGGGGGGGGGGGGCGCCAAATATGATAGTCAATATTAAAGTTAGGGATAGCCTGTCTTTCCATCTCTATCCATTCAGGTTTAGGACCTCTAGAGTAAATGGCTGATATTTGGCTTAGATGTGCTGCCTGGTAGTACCACCAGAGATTGGGCAGTCTTAAGCCTCCTTTCTTTCTGGATCTGAAGAGGGTCTTTTTAGGGAGTCTGGTTTGATTTACCCCACCATGTTTCTTTGTTTGCTCCTCGAGTCCATTACATTCTGCGTGAGGCAAACGCATGCTAGCCCTATGGGGAAAGGAATGGGGCTGGCGCCTATGCATACAACGGTGCACATAATTCGTGTGTGTGTGTGTGTGTGTGTGTGTGTGTGTGTGTGTGTGTGTGTGTGTGTGTGTGTGTGTGTGTATAATGGGGTCTGAGGCATGGTGGGTGGCAGCGAGGAGGGGGGCTGATACAGAGGCGGGGGGGTCCTTGCAATGCTGAGGTCCCGGGGGCCATTAAGGGATCCTGAGAAACAGTGTATGGATCGACAAGGTGGAGGTGGCACACCACTAGATTTTGCCTGTCTGTATTGCACACAGATGGTGTTCAATCGATCCATACACTGCCCATACGTCTTAAAAAGGGACATTTTCCTGTTGTCATTTTTTCAAATGACAAATTTTTTTTTTTTTATTGCATTTAAGTCCAAATATGAGATCTGGGGACTTTTTGACCCCAGACCTCATATTTAAGTGGACCTGTCATGCTTTTTTTTCCTATTACAAGGGATGTTTACATTCCTTTTAATAGGAATAAAAGTGACCCAATTTTTTTTTTTTTTTTTAAACAGTGAAAAAAATAAAGTAAAATAAATAATAAAAAAATGTTTTTTAAAGCGCCCCGTCCCGACGAGCTCGCGCACAGAAGCGAACGCATATGTGAGTAGCGCCCGCATATGAAAACGGCGGTCAAACTACACATGTGAGGTATCGCCGCAATCGCTAGAGCAATAATTCTAGACCAAGACCTTCTCTGTAACTCAAAACATGCAACATGTAGAATTTTTTAAACGTCGCCTATGGAGATTTTTCAGGGTGAAAGTTTGATGCCATTCCACGAGCGGGTGCAATTTTGAAGAATGACATGTTGGGTATCAATTTACTCAGCGTAACATTATCTTTCACAATATATATATATTATATATATATATATATATATATATATATATATATATATATATATATATATATATATAAAAAAAAAAAAAAGGGAAGGGCTAACTTTACTGTTGTCTTATTCAAAAAAGTGAATTTTTTCCAAAAAAAGTGTGCAAAAAAAAAACAAAAAACAAAAAACAAAATAAATTGTTTTTAACTTGTAAACACCAAGTCTGAAAAAGAGGCCTGTTCTTTAATTTGTTAAACCACTCAAGTGTTGCTTTAGCATTCTGAGGTCATTGTCCTGCTGGAAGCTGAACCTCCGTCCTAGCCTCAAATAACACACAGTTGTACAGGTTTTGCTCAAGATTATCCCTATATTTAGCACCATCCATCTTACCCTCAACTCTGACCAGTTTCCCAGTCCCAACTGCTGAAAAACATGGTGTTTTGGGTGATGTGATGTGTTGGATTTGCGCCAGACATAATGTTTTCTTTGATGGCCAAAAAGTTAAATTTTAGTCTCATCAGACCAGAGCACCTTCCTCCATACATTTTCGGAGTCTCCCACATGCCAGGGTTACCTTATGTCTCTGTGCTGCCTCTCTGATTAATGCCATCCTTGCCTGGTCCATGAGTTTTGGTGTGTGGCCCTCTCTTGGCAGGTTTGCTGTTGTGCCATGTTCTTTCCATTTGGTTATGATAGATTTGATGGTGCTCCTAGGGATCAAAGATTTGGATTTTTTTTTTTTTTTTTTTTTATAACCTAACCCTGACTTGTACCTCAACAACATTGTCCCTTACTTGTTTGGAGAGTTCCTTGGTCTTCATGGCAGTGTTTGGTTAGTGGCTTAGGTGTGGCAGTCTCTGGTGCCTTTCGAAAAGGTGTGTATATGTAATGACAGATCGTGTGACACTTAGATTGCACACAGGTGAACATTATTTCACTAATGATGTGACTTCTGAAGGTAATTGGTTGCACCAGAGCTTTTTATGAGCTTCATAACAAAAGGGGGTGAATACATACGCACATGCCAATTATCAGTTTTTTTATTTCTGAAATATAGTCTTATGTATAAGTTTTTCTAATTTTACTTCACCAACTTAGAGACTTATTGTGTTCTGATCCATCACATATAATTCAGATTAAAAAACATTGAACTAAAGGCTGTAATGTAACAAAATAGGTAAAAGGCCAAAAGGGGTGAATACTTTTGCAAGGCACTGTATACCTGCAAAAAAGAACAGTCTGAAGCGATTTATCAGAACTTAATTTTTCTGACTAAAGTTCCACTTTCAGCAACGCTGTCAGTAGTAAATTGTTTCAACCCAGTAACTACTACATCCGCAGAACAGCTTGTTCTATTCAAAATTAAGGAAAAGAAAGCCTAAAAATGAAAACTAATACAGCCATCACATCTAAGAATTGGTAAACTGCAATATAATAAAATGTTTGCTTTTGGGTTTATTTTTCTCTTTAACTGGTTAGTTTTCTATTACTATAAGCTTGTGAAACTCAAAGTTCCCAACACAACAAACCAATAATTACATTCAATGTACAAGGCACACGGGGGCTGATTTACTAAAACTGGAGTTTGTAAAATCTGGTGCAGCTCTGCAAAGAAACCAATCAGCTTCCAGATTGTATTGTCAAAGCTTAATTAAACAAGCTAGAAGCTGATTGGCTACCATGCACAGCTGCACCAGATTTTGCACTCTACAATTTTAGTAAATCAACCTCAGAGAGTCTCAGAAACAAGAAAACTGTCTCAGCTCATGAAGTTTCAGAATACAAATTGGACTTGCAATGTCAATGTCTGCTAAATTTTGGTACTGTAGTTTCACCTTGCAGTAAACCTATCCTGAGAGATATACTCGGGCTGATGAACTGAAATTGCTAAGCTGTTACACTGAAGAACAGGGGTGTAGATAAGAAAAAAAAAAAAATCAGAGAAAATTCACAAGTCCCTATCTGCATACTTGTTCTGACCCAAAAGAGTCAACATGGCAACCAGATAACTAGCATTTTCAGAGAGAAAGCTCTGCTATGGCAGCTTTTATATCTTGGTCATAACAGGTTTTGTACTGGAATTGTTGTTTTGGCAGTTATTTGTATGTAATGACAAGGGGGTAGCTCAATTGCATGCTTAATTGGCAATTAGCAACAAGAAGGCTGTGTTTTTACATAATTTCTAGGACACTACAAGTCACAAAGGTATTGGGTTATCGGACCATAGCTGTATAATGAACAGTCTTTGTATGCGATTTTATGTCTCATCAAATATTTATACTAGAGCAAATCTTTAAAAACTGACTTGTTAAAGGCTGAAGAACACAGGAAAAAAACATCCACGGATAAAGGATCTTGACAAAAATATGTAGACTGCCATTGCGGACCTCTTAAAAATGCTAACTGCCTGGCTGTCATGCTAATCCTCAAGCTTCAATACATTGAACCATTGACCAATTACAAGAACGCAGTCCAGGAGATCCCACTTAAAGCGGTTGTATGCCCTGCTTGGTCATTTTTACCTACAGGCAAGCCTATAATATGCCTTACCTGTAGGTAAAATGAGTGTCATCTAAACCTGCAGTTTAGGAGATATTCACCCTGCATGCAGCCGCTGATGTAAGCGGCACATGCTCTCTGAAGGCCTGGCGGCTCTTGCCAGAATAAATGACTCCCACACATGAAGTCATCGTGACTCTGGCCACTCACAGCCCCGAAGCCTGCGAACCTGGAGGGAACATGCCAGCCCCCTCAGCGGTGACTGGGCGAGCTGCGGGAGCTTCATTATTAGATAAGTATTTCATAATGGGCTAGTATGCGATGCAGGGTTTTTTTTGGGCGGTTTACTACCCCTTTAATTGGCTGCATACTTGTTATAGATTAGTGACTCAGAATTTAAAGTACACCTATTTCCAAACTATGCACATTAAAGTACTTACATTATTGAACAAGCAGTAAAAGCACTTTAATACAGGTCCTCACTGACCTCTGTAGCTCTAGACATTGTGGAGAAATTGATATTCAAAGTTCATAACACACTGAAATCATACCTCATCTCCCCTTATTTTCCAAGACAACCATAAAAAAAAAAAAAAAAAAAAAAAAAAAAAAAAAAAAAAAAGGTACAGCAGATTTTTCTAAACTGTTAGAAACCAGAGTCTTTGTTATAAACTTCATATTCTTTGTTGTGATCTTTGAGGATTACTCACTTCAAAGTACTTGCAGCTACAGAGGTCAGTGGACAGTTTGTTAAGCCTCGGTTCACACCAGAGGCGGCACGACTTGCAGGTCGCCTCAGCGAGGCGACCTGCAAACCGACTTCTGTATAGAAGTCTATGCAAGTCGCCCCCGAAGTAGTACAGGAACCTTTTTCTAAGTCGGAGCGACTTGCGTCGCTCCCCTTAGAACGGTTCCATAGCACAGAACGGGAGGCGACTTGTCAGGCGACTAGGTCGCCTGACAAGTCGTCCCAGTGTGAACCGGGGCTTACTGCTTGTTAAACTGGCAATTTACACTATTGTTTAACAAATCAATTCCCATTAACCAGGAAAACATTGCCCAGTAAATTATATTGTTCATATTTGTGCCACAGAACTTATAAATTTTCATTATCTACTGGCTCGGACTCCAGATTCCTAACATAGGACATTCAACTCTAGAACTGCCTGGGAGCATGCATGCATGACTCCACAGGACCCTATAAAGGGAAATGAGCCACCCTGAAACCATAAAAGCAGTGTTATAGCGGTTGGGGCCAGTTGGGAGGAGGAAATATTTTTCTACTCATCAGGAGGCAGCATTTAGAGGAATTTTTCACCTTAGCAGGTGAAAAATAATAAAAATCGAGGCTTCAATATCAGCTTTGTGAAAAAAAGAAGACACTAAAAACAAAAAAAGGTATCTGGTAATTCATTTTGTTGGCATCTCCAAGCAGCATTGAGAAAAGGCGCCTCCCATCTAGCAACAGGAATCACATCATCCACCATTGCAAAAAAGAGCAGCATACCCCTGAGTATCAGTAATATAACTACCGAAGGAACAACACATAAGCAGTCATATAACCAAAATATGCTAAACAAAAGCCCTAAAAGTAATAGGACCATAGGGATGTGAAGCTATGCTGTCCTGGAAGATTCCTAGAAAATGAGGTACCGGGTACCCAACTCTGTTTTCTTTAGCAACCTTTCAGTGCAGCATTGAGAGGATTAGGACGAAATAACCTCTTGGTGGTGTTGTACTGCTTGCAGGACCTATTCCATAAGGCTTATTCTTGACAGGAGAGTAGGACCAACTGATGTGTCAAAACACCATATGAAAATTGGACAAGGGGGCAGCTCTGTAGAGCAGTTGAGGCAAACCCCATCCTCTGTCCATACTGAGGCCAAAGACTTGAGAAAAGACCTCTAAATCCACCGAGAGGTTATACTTTTAAAACTCTATAGAGCACAGGGTAGATAAAAATCAACGAAAAAAAAAAAAAAAAAAAGGATTTGATTTTTATCAGATTTAATAAAATGCTTTTGGGAGTAAAAATGTAAAAATATACTTTTGTAAAGAAGTATGTGCGGCTAGGGGTAGAACACCCAAATGATTGGCACCTCATCCCAAATAGTTAATTATTGAAGTGCAGAGACGAAAGCGGGGATTTTTGCGGTGCTTACAAATAATAATGGAAACCAATGATTTAAAAAGATATATATTAATTTTATCGAAAATATAGTTCAAATACAAGAGGGCCACTTTGTTCACTAGTGATCAACAATTCATAGTAAAAGGTGGTCATTAGGCGAACATTCAGCTTTAAAAAGAGTTGCTTTTTCGTATATTAACCCGACATGTTTTGCATTAGCTTCATCAGGGGCGTAAAAACTGTAAAAGATTTTGACAGGTATCCGCTCCCACTTCTGCTCCGACCGCCTAAGTGATTGAAAGCGCCCCCCCCAGTCTTTTGGGGACACGCGACAGGTCCCAGAAGATTGCGTGACCATTCATAATGCGCAGCATGGCTCATGCATGCACAGTGGGCACCCAGCTGTGAAGCCACAAGTTGTCTCAGCCAGGTGCCCACAGTTAGGATGCCGGTGTCCCTCGGCGGATAAGTTCCCCCCTGTACTGCGCAGGCACAGCGCAGTACGTACTACTGTCAGCCGCCGGAGATAGCCGAAGCTCAAATGCTTCAATCTGCTGTACACGGCGCCTGCGCCCTAGGTCCAGGTTCCTTCCCCACCATCCAAGTGGACCTAGAGGGGGAATCTAAAAGTGCCGAGCGCAGCGAGGCCGTGCCCAAAGCGTGGCGAGCGAAGCAAGCCCGCGAGGGGCCCTCTTACAGGCGCCGTGTACAGCCGATTTTCAGCTGTTCTGCTTCGGCTATTTCCGCCGGATCCTACTGCGCAGGCGCAGTAGAGGGGGGAACTTACCCGCCGAGCGGAACTTTCTCGGCAGAACACCGGCACCAGAGACAGATGACAGAAGGGGAAACCAGATAGGGTGAGCCCATCGCTAGATCCTTATAGGGCGTACACACAGTCGGACTTTGTTCGGACATTCCGACAACAAAATCCTAGGATTTTTTCCGACGGATGTTGGCTCAAACTTGTTTTGTCTACACACGGTCGCACAAAGTTGTCGGAAAATCCGATCGTTCTAAACGCGGCGACGTAAAACGCGTACTTCGGGACTATAAACGGGGCAGTGGCCAATAGCTTTCATCTCTTTATTTATTCTGAGCATGCGTGGCACTTTGTCCGTCGGATTTGTGTACACACGATCGGAATTTCCGACAACACGCTCCGATCGGACATTTTCCATCGGAAAATCCGACCGTGTGTACGGGGCATTAGACTGGCATGTGGAGAGTCTCCAGTTTAAGGAGACCGAGCTTGTAACAGTAATAGAATAAAAATTCATGTTGTATTGTTACACCATAAGATATGTATTCACTATTTTTTTTAAAGGGGTTGTAAACCCTCATGGTTTTTCACCTTAATGCATTAAGGTGAAGAATGTTTTTTTACTGCTGCATCCCCCAGTTTACCTGGACGCTGTCATCCTCTGTCTGGGAACGAGCACACCATCTGTAGCTGGTGTCTCGTGTCCCGATTGGATAGATTGATAGTAGCGCAGCCATTGGCTCCTGCTGTAGTCAAAGCCAATGATGTGGCGCCGAGGAGTGGGACCGAGTCCTGCATTCTGTGTGAATGGACACAGAAGCGGGACTCGGGAGCGTGCCCGCACGGGTGTCCACCAAGGAGAGCGCTTCTCCAACGTGGACACTGGATGAGGGGGGAGGAGCCACCAGCGCCACCGTGGGACCCCAGAAGAGGAGGTACGAGGCCACTCTGTGCAAAACAAACTGCACAGTGGAAGTATAACTTTTTTTTAAATAACAAAAAAGGAGGGTTTAGAAAGATTCCGAAAAAAAATAATAATCATAAGAGCTGCTCCAGCCCCTTAGTTTTGAATAATTATCACTATTACTGCATTTGTGGGAACACAAATAAGTGGCTGCAGCAGCTCTTATGCTTATTTTTTTCTGAATGTTCACTTTTAATGTTAGCAGCAGCACAACACTTTTACTAATATTCACTATTAGGTACAGAGTGATTGCAAGTAATAAAATATATTCATGCTGAAATACTGCCACATAAGCACTGTATGGTGCATATCACATGAATGAACAGCGTTTATCAACTCCAGTCCTCAAGGCGCCCTAACAGGTCATGTTTTCAGGCTCGCCATTATTTTGCACAGGTGATTTGATCACTTTCACTGACTCACTTAGTAATTACCACAGCCGTTTCATCTGATGGAAATCCTGAAAACATGACCTGTTGGGGCAGCTTGAAGACTGGAGTTGAGAAACATTGGTATAGAACACATTATGATAGTGATCACACATTCTTATGAAAAGGATCTAGTGTACAGTCTCATGCATTGTACCATGTCCACTGTAGGAATGGCTACATAAATAAAAAACATGATAGGGAAAACTTTGAGGTTAATACTTTTAATAAGAAAGGTGATATATAATGTTCCTCTTTTGGTAGGATGACTGGAACCTTGTCCTTTCAACCTACTGGTTTCAGGCCTACGTTGTGCATCTGGTAATAACTATGAGATATGCGATTTTCTGCTGGATGTAGCCTCAGGATAAGCCTCCTGGGCCATCGATGTACATGTGTAAAGGACAAATACAACTTGAGTATAATCAAAGTAATACATGTATAAGGAATGGACTAATGTCATTCATAAGAAATACATAAAGTTAAAGTTTTCTCTATAATGCACAAATCATGCAAAACCTTCTGCAACAAAGCCTAAATTTAAACCTTTCATGACTAAGCCTATTTTTGAAATAAAATCCGTATTTTTTGCTAGAAAATTACTTAGAACCCCCAAACACACACACACACACACACACACACACACACACACACACACACACACAGAAACTAGAGAATAAAATGGAGATTGTTGCAATATTTTATATCACAAGGTATTTGTAACACAAATTTTTGGGAAAAGGGACACTTTCATGAATTAAAAAAAAAAAAAAAAAAAACACTAACAGTAAAGTTACCAATTTTTTTCTATAATGTGAAAGATGATGTTACGCCGAGTAAATAGATACCAAACATGTCACGCTTTATAATTGCACGCACTCGTGGAATGGTGACAAACTACGGTACCTAAGAATTTCCTTAAGCGACGCTTTAAATTATTTTTATGGTTACCAGGTTAGAGTTACAGAGGAGGTGTAGTGCTAGAATTATTGCTCTCGCTGACGATCACGGTGATACCTCACATGTGTGATTTGAACACCGTTTTTACATATGCAGGCGCGACTTCCTTATGCGTTTTCTTTTCTGCGCGAGCACAGGAGCGCTTTAAAAAAAAAAAAAAAAAAAAAAGCTTTTTTTTCTTATTTTATTTATTTTTATAAATTGTGTTAAAAAAAAAAAAAAAAAAAAAAAATTGATGACTTATATTGCTGTCACAAGGAATGTGAACATCCCTTGTGACAGTAATAGGTGGGGACAGGTACTCTTTATGGAGGGATCGGGGGTCTTTTAGGGGTGGTGTCCCGCTGCTCCGGTATAACAGCCAAGCGGCTTTTAGCCGTATCGGTTGTTATACCCGGAAAGCCGATCGCCCGCTGTAAAAAACGATACCAGGATGATGCCTGCAGCTGCGAGTATCATCCCGGTATAACCCCGGAAAGCCGAGTACGCACATCTGCGTACGCTCGGCGGTAAGGGGTTATTGAAGACTATTAGAAATATCACATATTTGATATAGAAGGCATGGGACATCCCAAAAAGATACCCTGGTCAGGCCTCTGCCCAGCAGTTTGATCTCTAAACCAGGGCTCGACAAAACCCGGGCGCCAGGTCGCATTTGCGACTAGAATTAGCGACCTGGCGCCTGGGGCGGCACAGCTGGGGGTATCCTTTCTCTGTGCAGACTCCGACCCCCCCGTGCGATCGCGTCGGTCCGCGCCGGCCGGTAATTAAGGCCCCGGCTTTGCGGCCTTCTTCGGTAGTTCTGGAGTCCTTCTCAAATCTGGCGCCATCTTGTGGTGGCCGTTGGTATTGCAACCAGCAATGCTAATGCAATGCTAATGCGAAATACCTGCCTGTTTTCACTGCCCATCTCCTTCCCAAAGTGGAGAAGAGAAGGAAGTGAATGTGGGGATAGCCTTTTTTTTTTTTCGTAATAGATTTTATTTTTATTTATTTATATTTATATAAAAACTGTTTATTTATTTTTTTCCTAATTAAAATTAATTTATTTGTTATCTCCCTGCTTGGCCCCTTTCACACGGGCTGTCTGATCAGGTTCGCCTGTCTGTTTTTCAGGCGGACCTGATCGGACCCTTAGAGCCCTTTCACGCCGAGCCGCAGGGGGCATCGGCGGTAAAGCGGCGCTATTTTTAGCGCTGCTTTACCGTAGTTTTAGTGACGCTATTCGGGCCTCTAGCGGGGCGGTCTTTTTTGTGTAAATTTAAGATTAGTTATTTTTTATATTGAAAATAAAGCTTTGTCGGTCGTTTAAAAAAAACCTGGCTCCTAACTTTTTTAGCTGGCTCCTAGATTCCAAGCAAATTTGTCAAGCCCTGCTCTAAACCATTTACTCATATGTTGTCTATGTACTGTACATTAATGCATAAAGACGACCATATTGCCAAATGCTCAGAGACAGTGTTTATATACAATTATATTGTGTAATATACAAAAGCTCCCAAATCAAGGGGTCACTTATGCAATAAGGTGAAAGCAGACCATTAGAAGGGTCACATATACAGAGTGATAAATAGTGAATGTCATATATAAGCATTAATCCACAACAAACAGAAAACCTAGTTGAACATCAGCCACTAGAAGTTCTACTCCTATTTTATGTGACGGTTCATGATAGACAAGACACAGACATAGCTTACTGCAGAATCATGAGGTACATACATATGAAGTTCCATTAGAGTTGCCACCTTATCCCTTTAAACCCGAACATATATGAATTACACAGGTTCTGAGGCTAATTGAATGCAGATAAGGCACAGAGTTTATTTACCACCTTAATCAGCCACAGAACCCGTGTAATATGTATTTGGGTTTAAAGGGATGAGGTGGCAACCCTAGATTCCATACATATGGAAGTGATGCTTATGCCATCAAGCAGACCATTAGCATTATCACTGGACCTAGGTATAACTTGCTCTGTAGCTACCACTGCTTTTATCTATCCAATGGAGATACTCAGGGAGTTCAAGGTGATAGAAATCAAAAGTTGAGCACACTAACTGGTGTGTATGGTACATACTGGTAACCCACAATAGGTATAGCTTTCACCCCTAGACCTGCATAACCATTTAGTAGGAATGGAAGCATGAGTCACCTTGATACTACAGATTTAACCACTTAAGGACCAGCCTCGTTTTGGATTTTAGGTGTTTACATGTTTAAAACAGTTTTTTTTTGCTAGAAAATTACTTAGAAAAAAAACAATATATAATGGTTGGGGGTTCTAACACCCTAGAGAATAAAATGGCGGTCATTTCAATACTTTTTTTTGCACCGTATTTGCGCAGCGGTCTTATAAGCGCACTTTTTTGGGAAAAAAATCACTTTTTTGAATAAAAAAATAAAGACAACAATAAAGTTAGCCCAATTTTTTTTAATATTGTGAAAGATAATGTTACGCCAAGTAAATTGATACCCAACATGTCACGCTTCAAAATTGCGCCCGCTCGTGGAATAGCGTCAAACTTTTACCCTTAAAAATCTCCATAGGCGACATTTAAAAAAATTCTACAGGTTGCATGTTTTGCGTTACAGAGGAGGTCTAGGGCTAGAATTATTGCTCTCACTCTACCGGTCGCGGCGATACCTCAGATGTGTGGTTTGACCACCGTTTTCATATGCGGGCGCTACTCACGTATGCGTTCGCTTCTGCGCGTGAGCTCGTTGGGACAGGGCGCTTTAAATGTTTTATTTTTTTACTTAACTTTATTTTATTTATTTTTTCAATTGGATCACTTTTATTCCTATTACAAGGAATGTAAACATCCCTTGTAATAGAAAAAACCATGACAGGTCCTCTTAAAAAAAAAAAAAAATTGTGCCTTTAAGAGAAGTAGGTGGAGCTGACGTAATGACGTCGCTCCGGCCGTCCTATGGTATAGAGACAGGTGGGGGCCATCTTGGCCTCACTCGTCTCTATACCTCAGCAGTGACAGGTCCCGATCTCCTCCGCCGCTACCGACGGCTCTGGTAAGCGGCGGAGAGCGCGGGAGGGGGGGGTGGCACCTGTCCCGCCGCCGATAACGGTGATCTCGCGGCGAACCCACCGCAGAGACCACCATTATCGTGTACAGAAACGCCGGCCCTAAAGATGGATACCTCGGTTGTGGCAGCAGCTGCTGCCGTTACCGAGATATCCATCTTTTAAAAAAAATGACGTATATATACAGTGGCCGGTCGTTAAGTGGTTAATAATACTGCACATGCACAGCGATTATGCGAATATAGTTTTTTGCAAATAAGTATCTGAAAAGTGTGGAATGCATTTGTATTCAGCCCCCCCTTTACTCGGATACCCCCAACTAAAATCTAGTGAAACCAATTACCCTCAGGGTCGGTTCACACTAGGACGACTTGGGATCCGACTTGTAAGCCCTCAAGTCGCCCCAAGAAGAGATTTGCATTACAGTGAATGAGAGCATCTTAATTTATAATACTGAAGTCGCTCCGACTTCAGAAAAGGTTCCTGTACTACTTCGATCCGACTTCTAGGCGACCTGTACTCATAGAAATCAATGGAAGTCGCCTCCAAGTCGGATCTCTATCTATAGTAAAGCGACTTCACAGGAAGTAGCAACAAAAAAGTCACCACTACACATGCTTCCCCCTCCCTCCTGAGCTCTGATTGGCCACAGGCAAATTCTGGGGGCGACTTGAAGTCGTGTTATAAGTCGCTCAAAGTCGCGTTGCAAAGTCGTGTCAAAGTCGCGTTGCCCCTGTGTGAATCGAGGCTCAGAAGTCACTGAATTAGTAAATAGAGTCCACCTGTGTGTAATTTAATCTTAGGATGAATACAGCCAGGACTTTTTTTCCCCCTCGGAGAATAGTTGCAGGAACTCCCCCGTCTGAGTCACCCCTTGTCTCTGCCCCCTACGCACCTCTGACCACCGTCCCTTATTTCCACCCCCTACCCACCTACCAGTACTGCCCCTTTTAGAGAATATAGAACCAAGTATCGTTTTGTGGTGCTAAATCATTTATATGGAACATGTTGATGATAAAAAGAAAAGCAGTAAAATAGATCCCTTGCAGTCAGCAACAATAGAATCCCAACAATAGATCCCCACACAACAATAGACTCCCCCAGCAACAATGGACTCCACCCCAACAACAATAGATTCCCTGCAGCAACAGTAAACTACCCACAACAAAATATCACACCCAAGCAACATTAGACCCCCCCCCACCCCCCAGCAGCAACAACAGATCTTCCAGCAGCCAGTAAAAATAGACCTCTCACTCAACAGTAGATGCCTTCCAGTAACATAAGACTCCCCAGCAACAACAGACCCTCACACAAAATCAGATCCCCACCAGTGACAATAGATCCCCCAGCAGCCAAAATCAATAGACCCTCCAGCACACTCCATTCCCCATGCAATTACATACATTCAGTGCTGGAACTGCGTTCCCCCACGTTCCCGCTGAAAAAAATCCCTGAATACAGCTGTTCTGTGAAGCCCTCAGAGGTTGATTAGAGTACCTTAGTGAGCAAACAGCATCATGAAGGTCAAAAAACACACTATACAGGTCAGGGATAAAAGTCGTGGAGAAGTTTAGAGCAGGGTTAGGTTATAAAAAAAAAAAAAATATCCCAAGCTTTGAACACCTTACAGAGCACTGTTTAATCCATCATCTGAAAATACAGAGTATGGCACAACTGCAAACCTACCAAGACATGGCAGTCCACCTAAACTGACAGGCCTGGCAAGGAGAGCATTAATCAGAAGCAGCCAAGAGGCCCATGGTAACTCTGGAGGAGCTGCAGAGATCCACAGCTCATGTGGGAGAATCCGTCCACAGGACAACTATTAGTCGTGCACTCCACAAATCTGGCCTTTATGGAAGAGTGGCAAGAAGAAAACCATTGTTGAAAGAAAGCCATAAGAAGTCCTGTTTGCAGTTTGTGAGAAGCCATGTGGGGAACACAGCAAACATGTGGAAGAAGGTGCTCTGGTCAGATGAGAGCAGAATTGAACTTTATGGCCTAAAAGCAAAACACCACGTGTGGCGGAAAACTAACACTGCACATCACCCTGAACACACCATCCCCACCATGAAACGTGGTGGTGGCAGCATGCTGTGGGGATGCTTTTCTTCATCAGGGACAGGGAAGCTGGTCAGAGTTGATGGGAAAGTGGATGGAGCCAAATGCAGGGCAATTTTAGAAGAAAACCTGTTAGAGTCTGCAAAAGACTTGAGACTGGGGCAGAGGTTCATCTTCCAACAGGACAACAAGCCTAAACATACAGCCAGAGCTACAATGGAATGGTTTAGATCAAAGCAAATTCATGTATTACAATGGCCCAGTCAAAGTCCAGACCTATAGCCAATTAAGAATCTGTGGCAAGAATTGAAAATTGCTGTTCACAGGCGCTCTCCATACAAGCTGACAGAGCTTCAGCTATTTTGCAAAGAATGGGCAAAAATGTCACTCTTTAGATGTGCAAAGCTGGTAGAGACATCCCCAAAAAGACTTGCAGTGGAAGGTGGTGACTCAGGGGGGCTGAATACAAATGCACGCAACGCAATTCCACTTTTTTTTTGTTACACATAAATTTGTGAAAACCATTTATCATTTTCCTTCCACTTCACAATTATAAGTCTCTTTGTGTTGGTCTATCACATAAAATACATTTACATTTTTGGTTGTAACATGACAAAATGTGGAAAATTTCCAGGGGTATGAATACTTTTTCAAGGCACTGTAGTCCACTCACGCCAAATTCTTTCAGCTCTTTAGGTCTTAAGTCCAGAACCAGTAGTGAACTCACACCAGAACACGGTGCAGGAAAACCTGCGTTATGTGCGAGTTTCCACCACCGCATTTAAACCACACTGCATTTTTAATCTGTAGCGGGTGTCAATGCATGCTAATAACAAATGCGATGTGTTTGCCTGCATCGTACCATGCAATCTGGTTGCAGTGCTCTTTTTAAAGTAGTGCACTACTTTTGGTGCAGTGCAAATTCAATTTAATGTCAGATGAATAGGGCTGAACACACATTGCACCAAAATCGCAAGCACGTTCCTGTGAAATTCCTTGTGTGAACTGGTCCTAAAGCTGCTAAGGATGGGCTCAGGCGTGTTCACAACTCCAATTGCCCAGAGCCCGCCGGGAAGCTTACACTGTGCAGCGCTAATCACAGATAGTGAGACATTTCCCGATCCGCAAATGTCTCACTGCCTGTGATTAGCGCTGCACCATGTAAGCTTCCTAGCGGGCTCGGGCACGTGGAGTCTAACACGTCTGAACCCATCTTTACTGCTGACACTAAGCATGGAAGTGTAACCAGAAGTCCAACACCTGTATGCGTAAATGAGCAATCATTAAACACAGATTTGTCTATGCAGCCCTTGGATAGCGAATTAGCCTAGGAGCCTGTCAGTTGAATGTTACAGAATTCATAATTTATGTTTCTAGCTCAGCTTAGGGGTGGGAGGGGGAGTGTAATCGATGGTAAAAATGTAAGCACACAGACCCCAGTAGCTCTGTGACTAGTGTAACATAAATGTAGGAAAGAATTAACATGTTGCAGGTTCTGCTCAACTCAGCTGCTGGCACTCTGCTCTGCAGCTTCTGCCTCCAACTTGCCAGGAACACAAAGCACATTCATCCTGCGCTTGCAAGAGGCACGCAAACATTAAAAGAGAGGACCGCCTCCCAAAAGGCACCCCACACTGTGCCTCCCCCCAGTATAGGTAGAGTAGGAAGGAGAGCTAAAAGGAATAAACTCCAATCAACCTACCTTGGAGCCATCTGCCAGATTTGTAGCAGGTGTCATGGAGGAATCAGTCTGTATGGTGTAGCATTGCTAGCAGGATGAATTCTGCTGTAACGCTCCTGGTCCACCTTCTCCATTCCTCATCCACTTGGGCTCCTACCCTGGTATCTGTGAATGCCACCAGGGTATACTCACACATCTACCATTTTGTGGTCTGTTCATGGGGACCTAATGTGACTTCTCCTCCAGCAGAGAAGGATCCATGGATAACACCAAAATGGTGATGAGGAGGTGCTACAACTAGGATACTACCAAAAGTAACCTAGGAAAAAAAAAAAAAAAAAAAATGCAACCCCTCCAAGTCCATTGTCCCTGGAATCACAGACTGGACGGCCCCTGCAACTAGCATGATGGCCCCTAAAGCATAGATAAAATAAACTAGTGATGCCCCTGTTCGGCCAGTGGAAACACAAGTAACTGAGGCTCAGGGGTCTGTTGCTCTTTTTTATAATGGTGGATGATGCATCTCTTGTTTCTAGACAGGAGGAGCCTTTCCTCAATGCTGCCCTGGAAGATGACTTGAGATAATAACGTCCATAATGTGGGGGCAAGTACATTTTAAGCCACAGGCTTCGTACGACAGCCAAGCAGCTAGCAAAGCAGCTGATATATTATTCTTATACAAGGTTCCTGGAAATGATTCTATTTAAAATGTTAAAAGACAGGCATCCTAATACTTAACCCACTACTTGTGCCACCAAACTTTACTGCATTGAAAAGCTAATCTCACAGCATCTGACTAATTTCTGGGTGTATTAAATACCGAGTGCCCTTCACACCAGACATCCTACAAATGTCAATGTCAGAGCTGAAGCAGTTTTGAAAAGAGGAATGGTCAAAAAGTCCTCCTGGAGGCTTGTTTGACGTCATTGCTGCCAAAGAAGGGTTGACCACCTATTAACGCCATGGGTTCACTTACTTTTTCTTTTGCCACTGTGAATGAATAATGGGTGTGTTCAATAAAGACATGAGAACTTAGAATGGTTTGCGTGTTATCAGCTTAAAGAGGAGGTCCAGTTAAAAAAAAAAAAAAAAAAAAAAAAAAAATTAAAAGTCAGCAGCTACAAATACTGCAGCTGCTGACTTTTAATTGGACACTTACCTGTCCCTGGGTCCAGCGATGCGGGGGATCGAAGCCCCGCTCGTCTCCCCCTTCATTCAGCGGCGCCGGCATTGCAACTGTGGGCGTCGGGCTGTGGCTTCACAGCCTTGCACCCACTGCGCATGCGCGAGCGGCGCCGCGATTGGCCGCTCAGTCACTTGGGACCTGTAATGGGTCCCAGATGATTGACAGGAGGGAGGGAGCAGAGCTGAGCCCTTCCTGTGCCGAGGGGGAAGTGATGTCACCAGCCCAGGCACTGGAAGAGGCAGACTACGAGGGACCCCCTAGCAACAGACATTTAGAGGCAAGTAAAAAAAAAAAAAAAAATCCAAATGTTTTTTTGTATTTTTTTTTTAGCATTTTTCATGTAGTTTTTTTTTTTTTTTTGGGTGGAACCCCACTTTAAGCTCGATGAGGATCAGATCACATTTTATGGCAAATGACCAGTTAATTGCAATGGGTTCACATAATTTTTCTCGACACTGTAGCAGACGAGTCCTGTCACTTTACATTAATGACGTAAACTCTACAACTAAGAATTACCTCTTCAAATCCCATTTCAAATAAACATTCAACAGCCCCTGGGACTGGCAAAAGTCTGGTAGAAAATGCTGTATTCCCAATTCTTATGGATCTGTATTTTTCCTCATTTGGACTCCTGTTAGAATAAAAGAAAACAAAAAAAAAATACTTTTGGTAGAAAACTTGAAGACGGCAGAATTTATAGTTCATCAGATGAAGTAATCTAGACACTGAATATGAATTAAAATGTGTCTACTCTAAATAAATATCCTACAAAAATCAAAGAGGTAAACCAAATGTCACAAACCTAAAAATACAGGATGTTTACTTGATGCATGGGGGTTGATTTACTAAAACTGGAGAGTGCGAAATCTGGTGCAGCTCTGCACAGAATCCAATCAGGGTCCAGGTTTTTTTTTTTTGGTCGAAGCTTAATTGAAGAAGCTAAAGTTAGAAGCCGATTGGCTACCATGCACAGCTGCACCAGATTTTGCACTCTCCAGTTTTAGTAAATCAACCATGTCAGCACGCAGCTATGGCTTCAACACAGCAGGGACACAATCCACACTTTTCCTCCTTATAACTGCAGTGCTTGGAGTAGAGTAAGTCAAGCAGTCCTCTCACATTCCTTCGAAGGGAAAGTCCAACCAAAGCTGCCTAACTGGTAGCATGCAAGTTGTATGAGGTAAAAGGAAAGTGAATGATATCAGCAGAGTCAAAAAGTGATATTAAAGTAACGCTAAAGGCAAACTATGTTTTCCATTTTTGATAGCATAACCACTGATACATTACTCTGCCAACTGACAACAATGTGGCACTATTCCTCCCAATGGTATCAAGATGGGGCACTATTCCTCCCAATGGTACCAGCACTATTAGGGAAAGTAACTAGGGGTGACCCCTACAGAACCCCCCAGTAGAAAGAGTAATGGACTATCTCTGTACCCAATTATTGAACAAAGATATTAAAAATATATACATTTTAATTGTACAAAATTGTTAAAAAAAGACAGATGTACAATATGTGATAAAACAGCAATTGATGATAATCTCAGACAGTAAGTTATACAAACATGTCTAAATTGTTACATGGTAGCCTCAGACAAATGCGGAAGGCATAGGATTCACAATGTACTGTATATCCTCTACATGTTTCGTGGCAGGGGTTGCTTCTTCAGGTGTTATATATAGTATCATCAACCCCCCCCCCCCCCCCCCCATGTTTTACACTCTACCCCATCCCCCCCCCTCTTTCTTTCACACTCTCCCTCTTTTCCTTGCCCCCACTTCTTTCCTTTTCTATTTCCCCCCTCTTAACCTCTCCCCCACTTTCTCCTTTACCCTTTCTTACTACCCTTTGCACGTCTACCACCATCTTTCTTTTGTTCCCCTCTTTTCTTTCCTCCTTCCCCTTCCGTATCTCAGGACGATCCCCCGCTCCCCTCTATGGGAAGTGATGTGGGGGCGATCCCCCCCTCCCCTCTATGGGAAGTGATGCGGGGGCAATCCACCCCCGCTCCCCTCTATGGGAAGTGATGCGGGGGCGATCCACCCCCGCTCCCCTCTATGGGAAGTGATGTGGGGGCGATCCACCCCCGCTCCCCTCTATGGGAAGTGATGTGGGGGCGATCCACCCCCGCTCCCCTCTATGGGAAGTGATGTGGGGGCGATCCCCCCGCTCCCCTCTATGGGAAGTGATGCGGGGGCGATCCCCCCCGCTCCCCTCTATGGGAAGTGATGCGGGGGCGATCCCCCCCGCTCCCCTCTATGGGAAGTGATGCGGGGGCGATCCCCCCCGCTCCCCTCTATGGGAAGTGATGCGGGGGCGATCCCCCCCGCTCCCCTCTATGGGAAGTGATGCGGGGGCGATCCCCCCCGCTCCCCTCTATGGGAAGTGATCCCTCGTTCCCCTCTATGGGAAGTGATGCGGGGGCGATCCCCCGCTCCCCTCTATGGGAAGTGATGTGGGGTGATCCCTCGCTCCCCTCTATGGGAAGTGATCCCCCGCTCCCCTCTATGGGAAGTGATCCCCCGCTCCCCTCTATGGGAAGTGATCCCCCGCTCCCCTCTATGGGAAGTGAAGCGGGGGCGATCCCCCGCTCCCCTCTATGGGAAGTGATGCGGGGGCAATCCCCCCGCTCCCCTCTATGGGAAGTGATGCGGGGGCGATCCCCCTGCTCCCCTCTATGGGAAGTGATGCGGGGGCGATCCCCCCGCTCCCCTCTATGGGAAGTGATGCGGGGGCGATCCCCCCGCTCCCCCCGCTCCCCTCTATGGGAAGTGATGCGGGGGCGATCCCCCCCGCTCCCCTCTATGGGAAGTGATGCGGGGGCGATCCCCCCGCTCCCCTCTATGGGAAGTGATCCCTCGTTCCCCTCTATGGGAAGTGATGCGGGGGCGATCCCCCGCTCCCCTCTATGGGAAGTGATGTGGGGTGATCCCTCGCTCCCCTCTATGGGAAGTGATCCCCCGCTCCCCTCTATGGGAAGTGATCCCCCGCTCCCCTCTATGGGAAGTGATCCCCCGCTCCCCTCTATGGGAAGTGAAGCGGGGGCGATCCCCCGCTCCCCTCTATGGGAAGTGATGCGGGGGCAATCCCCCCGCTCCCCTCTATGGGAAGTGATGCGGGGGCGATCCCCCCGCTCCCCTCTATGGGAAGTGATGCGGGGGCGATCCCCCCGCTCCCCTCTATGGGAAGTGATGCGGGGGCGATCCCCCCGCTCCCCTCTATGGGAAGTGATGCGGGGGCGATCCCCCCCCGCTCCCCTCTATGGGAAGTGATGCGGGGGCGATCCCCCCCCGCTCCCCTCTATGGGAAGTGATGCGGGGGCGATCCCCCCCCCGCTCCCCTCTATGGGAAGTGATGCGGGGGCGATCCCCCCCGCTCCCCTCTATGGGAAGTGATGCGGGGGCGATCCCCCCCGCTCCCCTCTATGGGAAGTGATGCGGGGGCGATCCCCCCCGCTCCCCTCTATGGGAAGTGATGCGGGGGCGATCCCCCCCGCTCCCCTCTATGGGAAGTGATCCCTCGTTCCCCTCTATGGGAAGTGATGCGGGGGCGATCCCCCGCTCCCCTCTATGGGAAGTGATGTGGGGTGATCCCTCGCTCCCCTCTATGGGAAGTGATCCCCCGCTCCCCTCTATGGGAAGTGATCCCCCGCTCCCCTCTATGGGAAGTGAAGCGGGGGCGATCCCCCGCTCCCCTCTATGGGAAGTGATGCGGGGGCAATCCCCCCGCTCCCCTCTATGGGAAGTGATGCGGGGGCGATCCCCCCGCTCCCCTCTATGGGAAGTGATGGGGGGGCGATCCCCCCCCCGCTCCCCTCTATGGGAAGTGATGCGGGGGCGATCCCCCCGCTCCCCTCTATGGGAAGTGATGCGGGGGCGATCCCCCCGCTCCCCTCTATGGGAAGTGATGCGGGGGCGATCCCCCCGCTCCCCTCTATGGGAAGTGATGCGGGGGCGATCCCCCCGCTCCCCTCTATGGGAAGTGATGCGGGGTGATCCCTCGCTCCCCTCTATGGGAAGTGATCCCCCGCTCCCCTCTATGGGAAGTGATCCCCCGCTCCCCTCTATGGGAAGTGAAGCGGGGGCAATCCCCCCGCTCCCCTCTATGGGAAGTGATGCGGGGGCGATCCCCCCGCTCCCCTCTATGGGAAGTGATGCGGGGGCGATCCCCCCGCTCCCCTCTATGGGAAGTGATGCGGGGGCGATCCCCCCCCGCTCCCCTCTATGGGAAGTGATCCCTCGTTCCCCTCTATGGGAAGTGATGCGGGGGCGATCCCCCGCTCCCCTCTATGGGAAGTGATGTGGGGTGATCCCCCGCTCCCCTCTATGGGAAGTGATCCCCCGCTCCCCTCTATGGGAAGTGATCCCCCGCTCCCCTCTATGGGAAGTGATCCCCCGCTCCCCTCTATGGGAAGTGAAGCGGGGGCGATCCCCCCGCTCCCCTCTATGGGAAGTGATGCGGGGGCGATCCCCCCGCTCCCCTCTATGGGAAGTGATGCGGGGGCGATTCACCCCCGCTCCCCTCTATGGGAAGTGATGCGGGGGCGATCCCCCCGCTCCCCTCTATGGGAAGTGATGCGGGGGCGATCCCCCCGCTCCCCTCTATGGGAAGTGATGTGGGGCGATCCCCCCGCTCCCCTCTATGGGAAGTGATGTGGGGCGATCCCCCCGCTCCCCTCTATGGGAAGTGATGCAGGGGCGATCCCCCCGCTCCCCTCTATGGGAAGTGATGCGGGGGCGATCCCCCTGCTCCCCTCTGTGGGAAGTGATGCGGGGGCGATCCCCCCCGCTCCCCTCTATGGGAAGTGATGTATGTCTATACTCCAGGTGATGATCTGTATCTATTGATCAGTATTGATAAGCTCTGTAGCAGTGGACTGCGGACATTTCCCGTATTATTGTGAATGAGAACAGTGACACGTTCATTAGAGGTGACACCCCTCCCCCCGGTCAGGGCACACAGCACGCCTAATAGCCGGTAGATGACCGGAGCGCACACACAGCCCGGGGGTGAATCCGCCTTACCTCAGTATATTGTCGGCATAGGTGAGGAGGAGTTGAGAGGCGTCCAGGAAGACCTGCCGTCCGTTCTGGCAGAGCTCGGTGACGGCGGAGGATTTATCGGAAGCCATCCTGGGCTCAGGGAGAGGAGCAGGCTGAGTCCGGGACAGGAAGAGCCGACACACCGGCCACTGCGCAGGAGCGGAAGTGATGAGAGAGCGGAACACGCCTTCCTCTTCCTCCTCCAGGTAAACACACCTCATCTCTCTGTATCCTTCTCCTCTATACAGGGACTGACTTCTCTTCTATTCAGCATTGCTGGGCTACCTTACAGGAGATGAAAATCCGAACGTCATGACATCCTCTTATGTATGGCTCTGTCTATCACACACACAAGTCATCTGCTCTTATAACTAAGCACACGATTTCCCTCCTGTGTTACTTCAGTATTGCCGATGACCTCCTAAAGCTTCTTTGCCGCTACTTCCTGTGTACTGGTACACGTGGTATAGTTACATGGAGCTTCTCAAACTTTTCAAGTTGGTGAAGAAGTGGTGGTGGCAGCCCTAGATGTCACTTCTACCCTAGGAGAGCGGCCCATCTAGTATGGGCTGTGAGGGTAGTGCAGGAAGTGCCAGACAGTCGGTGGTAATAGAGAATTCTATAATCTGGAGGATTGATTAAATAATTTGCCACCGGATTCACCTCAACTGGTTTGCTGTCTACCTCAGGCTCCAATCACACCTGATCACATGCGGAATTGCTGCAATTTGACATCACTACAGGACGCATTTGCGATGTTACTACTTCCTAATGGTACCCCAATTGCGCTGTGATTTTGCTGCAATTGTCACATGGTAAATTGTGCTGCAATCGCAACGTGAGATGCTTGTCACTCAAAAAGGAGCATGAGCTTCTTTTGGGTGACAGTGTTGCATGTTGTGATTTGCCGCGGTTGCAGTGTGACAATCGTGGCGCAATTGGGGTGCTATTAGAAGTAATGGCATCACAAACCCGCATTTTGCACAATTTGAAATCCCAGCAATCAGGTGTACATGGAGCCTTGAAGTGTAAGTTTACCTTTACAGATAATCTGCAAGGCTACTTTCACACTGGGCCGAGGGGGGCATTAGCGGTAAAGCGCCGCTAGTTTTAGCGATGCTTTACCGTCGGTTTAGCGGTGCTTTTCGGCCACTAGCGGGGCGCTTTTAACCCCCGCTAGCGGCCGAAAAAGGGTTAAAAGCGCCGCTGCCGAAGTGATTTGCAGGTGCTTGATTTCAATGGCAGGAGCGTTTTAGGAGTGCTGTATTCATCGCTCCCACAACGCTCCAAAAATGCAGTGCTCTTACACTGGGGGTTCCGGGGGGTTGTTTTTCAGGTGCTATTTTTAGCCCAAAAGTGCCTGGAAAAGGCCCCAGTGTGAAAGTGGCCTAAAGTGAACTTACACTGGACCCCACCCCCCCCCGGTTCTGCTGTACCACAATCCCCCACTGTCAGTCATGGGGATGCCGCTTCACCGATCCGGGGATTTGAAATCCTCATGGCTTAATCTCCTATCCGTACTTTTCAGCGTGTACTGATAGGAGGCATTCTAATTGGTCAGTACTGTCACATGGATGGGGCAGTGATAGTTAATTGATTCTTCCTGTCAGATTGTATTTGCCTGCCCGTACGGGCACACAGATACACTAATGCCGCGTACACGGAAATTCGGTCAGCAAAAGACTGATGAGAGCTTTTGGTCGGAAAATGCGATCGTGTGTATGCTCCATCGGACTTTTGCTGGCCGAATTCCAGCCAGCGAAAAATTGGGAGCATGTTCTCAATTTTTCGGTCGGAAAAAGTTCTTATCCAAAAATGTGATCGTCTGTAGCAATTCTGACGCGCAAAATTCCTACGCATGCTAGGAAGCATTAAACTTTATTTTCTCGTCTCGTCGTAGTGTTGTACGTCACCGCGTTCTTGACGGTCGAAAGTTCAGCCAACTTTTGTGTGACCGTGTGTATGCAAGGCGAGCTTGAGCGGAATCCCGTCAGAAAAGCCATCATTTTTTTTTACAACCAAAATCCCGATCGCGTGTACGTGGCATAACAGATCTGAAGTAGACCTGCACAGCACCAGCGATCCGCTAATTGCGGGTGTAATGCTTTACAGGCTCCAAAATAAATATCAATAAATCCACATTTTTTACCTACAAAACTGAACAAGTTAACTTATCCTATTAAAAGGTTAAAATAGAAGGAACGCTATCATCATTTTAAATGTTACAAAGAATATAACACAACATGTAAAAAGGAAATCAAGGTCGCAAAAATGCAAAACGAACAGCAGATTGCAAAAGATAGGACAAGTCCAAAGAAATTCTTCAAATATATTTAACCACTAGCCCACCGCCCACCGTCAAATGACGTCCTGGGCTTTGGGCGGGTATATCTGAATGATGCCTGTAGTTACAGACTTCATTCAGATATTGCCGGTTTCAGCCGGCGAATCTCTACACCATAGGAACGATCATAGTGGCCGTTCCGCCGCTTGATCGTTCCTATGGGAGGCGAGAGGGGACGTCCCCCCCCTCCCGCCTCCCTCCGGTGCTTCTACCGACTCACCTCAGCGATCGGTGAGTCGGATAGCGGATCCGCCGGCGCCGGATGTAGATCATAGAGATTTCCGGCGGACCAGATGGTCCCCGGAGTCTCTATGATCGTCGGAGGCCGGGCGCGATGTTATGACGTCACGCCCGGCCTCTCCATTCAAAAAAACGGCGCCGCTTCGGCCTGGAAGCGGCGATCGTTTTATTTATTTTTTTTATTTCAGGCTTCCCAGCCTAGTGGTGAGATATGGGGTCTTTTTGACCCCATATCTCACTATTAAGAGCACCTGACATGTCATATTGCTATTACAAGGGATGTTTACATTCCTTGTAATAGGAATAAAAGTGATCAATTTTTTTTTTTTTTTGCAAAAAAGTGTCAAAATAAAAAAAAATAAAATATAATTAACAATAAAAAAAAAAAAAAAAAATTTTTAAAGCGCCGCTGTCCCCGTGTGCTCGCACGCAGAAGCGAACGCATACGTAAGTCCCGCCCACATATGAAAACGGTGTTCAAACCATACATGTGAGGTATCGCCGCGAACGTTAGAGCTAGAGCAATAATTTTGGCCCTAGACCTCCTCTGTAACTCAAAACATGTAACCAGTAAAAAAATTTAAAGCGTCGCCTATGGGGATTTTTAAGTACCGAACATTGGCGCCATTCCACGATGCAAAAACATTGGGCTAACTTTACTGTTTTCTTTTTTTTTTAAACACAAAACAGTTTTTTTCCCCAAAAAAACGCGTTCGAAAAATTCCTGCGCAAATACTGTGTGAGATAAAAAGTTGCAACAACTGCCATTGTATTCTCTAGGGTCTTTGCTAAAAAAACATATATAATGTTTGGGGGTTCTATGTAATTTTCTAGCACAAAAATGATGATTTTTACATGTAGGTGCAAAGTGTCAGAATTGGCCTGGTATTGAGGTGGTTAAAGTAAAAAGGTCATGTCTAAGCATGTAGGCCCTTTACAAAATAATCTAGATTTGGTAACTGGGGACAAAGAGAAGGGAAATTTATTAAACACATTCTTCAGTTCTGTGTTTACAAAAGAGCATGAGGGAGCTCAAATCCATAATGAAGATAGTATTGACATAGTCCCAAATGAACCACTCAAAATTGATATGGCCCGAAAACATTTAGAGTTAAGATGAATAAAGCACCTGAACCTGATGGCATCCACCCACTGATCCTAAAAGAGTTGAGCTCTGTCATTTCAAAGGCATTGTTTTAAGGTACTCTGTAATGATTTAAAAAGGGATTAAAGTAGTTGTTAACCCACTTTAATCAAATCTTCTTATCCCCTCTGCACCTTAATAACATGTGTCCCTGTGCCTGTGTTCTGTAAAAAATCAGCCGATCAGTATCGTTATAAGCTGCTCTCCGGGCGTATGGCTGATTCCTCTCCTCTCTTCTCTCTCTGTTCACAGCCGCAGTGGGCGGGGCTGAGCCATCCCGCTGACGTCAGTCAGGGAGGAGGGGAGAGAGAGAGAGAGCCGAGGGGGGAGGAAGACAGAGGAGACACAGGGAGAGCATGCAGAGAGCAGGGCTGCGGATGACAGAATCACGCAAACAGACCATAGTGTCAGGGCTCAGCAGCCATGATTATTGTGGTCAGTTTGCAGAGGGGAGGGTATAGTCAGGCAGGATCAGCCAGCTTTTTTTAGGGTATACAGGGGGCCAAATAATACAGCACAAGCCCTGTGCTGTATAACATGTTTTAAAGGAACAGGATCAGTTTTTTTTGTTTTTTTTGTTAAACGCTTTAAAGTCTTTAATAAGTAGCTACAGGCGGGCGTACCTAGAGCATTTGGCACCCGGGGCAGATCCTATATCTGGAACACCCCCCGACAAAATGGCAGCGCACAAAGCTTGTCGCTCAAAAAAAGAGCAGGAGCTTCTTTTGAGTGACTGTATCGCACATTGCGATTTGCCACGATTTATCACACAGCAAAATCGCACTGCAATCAGGGTGCCATTAAGAAGGTTAGGGTTGTATATAGTAGTATGGTAGCAGGTTAGGGCAGTATAGGGTATTACAGTGGCAGGTTAGGGCAGTATAGGGTATTATAGTGGCAGGTTAGGGCAGTTTAGTGATGGGTTAGGGCAGTAAAGGGTATTATAGTGGCAGGTTAGGACAGTAAAGGGTATTATAGTGGAAGGTTAGGACAGTAAAGGGTATTATAGTGGCAGGTTAGAGCAGCATAGGGTATCACAGTGGCAGGTCTGGGTAGTATAAGGTATTAAAGTGGTAGGTTAGGCCTGTGTAGTGTGCTCAGTCACTTACAGCATGCCTGGAGAGGAAGACACTCAGGGCTCCGGTGTTCTCTCCTTCAGCTGCAGGATCAGCCTGTGAATGAGTCTTTGGGAGGAGTGGAGGAGGCAGCCACACCCCCGGCTCCACCCACCATCTCTGGCTCATTGGGAGATATTGAAGATTCCTGAGGGATAGCCTGACCTGATTTGATGACTGAGGAGACAAGCAGCTGCCCTCCCCCACAATGCAGGGCCCCCTGCCGACCCAGTGGATGTTTACAAAGCTGGGAAAGTGCAGGGGCACCCGCTCATTAAGACGGCCCTGCTGCAATCTCCTCTCCGGATCATCCCACACTCCACACCCCCAGCCTGACACCCCCCCCCCCAAAGTGTGGCACCTGGGGCGGACTGCCAACACCCCTCTGTTGGAACGCCACTGGCTACAGACCTGTCTAATTTCTACAGTGCATCCGGAAAGTATTCAAATCGCTTCACTTTTTCCACATCTTTTTATGTTACAGCCTTATTCCAAAATTTATTAAATTCATTATTTTCCTCAAAATTCTACAAACAATACCCCATAATGACATTACGAAAGAAGTTTGGTTGAAATCTTTGTAAATGTATTAAAAATAAACAAGCAAAAAAAAATAATCAAATGTACATAAGTATTCACAGCGTTTGCTCAATATTTTGTTGAAGCACCTTTGGCATCAATTATAACCTCAAGTCTTTTTGAGTATGATGCTACAAGTTTGGCACGCCTATTTTTGGGCAGTTTCTCCCATTCTTGTTTGCAGGACCTCTCAAGCTCCATCAGATTGGATGGGGAGTGTCGGTGCACAGCCATTTTTAGATCTCTCCAGAGATGTTCAATCGGGTTCAAGTCTGGGTACTGGCTGGGCCAAACAAGGACATTAATAAAGTTGTCCTGTAGCCACTCCTTTGTTATCTTGGCTGTGGGCTTAGGGTCATTGTCCTGTTGTAAGATGAACTTTTGCCCCAGTCTGAGGTCCAGAGCGCTCTGGAGCAGGTTTTCATCAAGGATATCTCTGTCCATTGCTGCATTCATCTTTCTCTCGATCCCGACTAGTCTCCCAGTTCCTGCCGCTGAAAAACATCCCAACAGCTTGATGCTGCCACCACCATGATTCACTGCAGGATTGGTATTGACCAGGTGATGAGCGGTGCCTGGTTTCCTCCAGACATGATGCTTACCATTCAGGCCAAAGAGTTCAATCTTTGTTACATCAGACCAGAGGATTTTGTTTCTCATGGTCTGAGATTCCTTCATGTGCCTTTTGGCAAACTCCAGGCGGGCTGTCATGTGCCTTTTACTGAGGAGTGGGCCACTCTACCATACAGGCCTGATTGGTGGAGTGCTACAGAGATGGTTGTTGTTCTGGAAGGTTCTCCTCTCTCCACAAAGAAATGCTGGAGCTCTGTCCGAGTGACTATCAGGTTTTTGGTCACCTCCCTGACTAAGGCCCTTCCCCCCCAGTCGCTCAGTTTGGCCAGGTGGCTTGCTCTAGGAAGAGTCCCGGTGGTTCCAAACTTCTTCCATTTATGGATGATGGAAGCTACTGTGCTCATTGGGACCTTCAATGTTGCAGACATTTTTCTGTACCCTTCCCTATATCTCTTCCTCGATACAATCCTGTCTCTGAGGTCTACAGACAATTCCTTGGACCTCATGGCTTGGTTTGTGCTCTGACTTGCACTGTTAACTGTCGGACCTTATATAAACAGGTGTGTGCCTTTCGAAAGGATGTCCAATCAGCTGAATTTACCCCAGGTGGACTCCAATCAAGTTGTAGAAACATCCCAAGGATGATCAATGGAAACAGGATGCACCTGAGCTCAATTTTGAGTGTCATGGCATAGGCTGTGAATACTTATGTACATTTGATTATTTTTTTTTGCTTGTTTATTTTTAATACATTTACAAAGATTTCAACCAAACTTCTTTCGCATTGTCATTATGGGGTATTGTTTGTAGAATTTTGAGGAAAATAATTAATTTAATCAATCAATTTTGGAATAAGGCTGTAACATAACAAAATGTGGAAAAAGTGAAGTACTGTAAATACTTTCCGGATGCACTGTATCCGTATTGTATAGAATGGTTTTTCCTATGTAATTGTATTTTTTTTCTTTTTTTTTTTTCAGGCATATGTGTAAAGCTCAAGACCACTCATGGCTTCTCATCTGAGAAGCAGAGTAAGAACCTGTCAGTGTTACTCATTGCTACGTAATGCTTATAGACGTGTTTTTTTGGAGAAAAGAGGCCTGAGTAATGATACATCAAGAAAATGTCATCGTCGAGTTGTTGTGACAGGTATTGGAATAGTGTCCCCTCTTGGCGTTGGCACACATCTGGCATGGGATCGACTCGTATTAGGAGAAAGTGGAATGGTTGCTCTTCAAGGGGATGAATATAAAAATATCCCTTGCAGAGTAGCTGCTCGTGTTCCCAGAGGTTATGCAGAAGGGGATTTTAGTGAAGAAAAATATGTTTCCCGGTCAGATACAAAGGCAATGTCATCTGCCACGATTATGGCCTTAGCAGCCGCAGAGGAAGCAATTATCGATGCAAACTGGAGTCCAAACTCTGAAGAAGAACAAGAGTCTACTGGGGTGGCGATAGGCATGGGAATGGTACCTCTCGATGACATCACAGAGACTGCTATGTTGTTTCAAGCAAAGGGATATAACAAAGTCAGTCCATTTTTTGTTCCGAGGATATTAATCAATATGGCTGCTGGGCACATCAGTATTAAATACAAACTTAAAGGACCAAATCATGCCGTATCAACCGCTTGCACCACAGGAGCTCATGCTATTGGAGACTCCTTTAGATTTATCACCCATGGGGATGCTGATGTTATGGTTGCTGGTGGAACAGAGTCCTGCATCAGCCCATTGTCACTTGCTGGATTTGCAAGGGCTCGAGCACTCAGTACTAGCTTTAATGTAACTCCTGTCAAGGCTTGTCGACCTTTCCATCCTGAAAGAGAAGGATTTGTTATGGGAGAGGGAGCAGCTGTGCTGGTACTAGAAGAATATCAACATGCACTGGCGAGGAATGCTAAAATCTATGCCGAAGTTCTGGGTTATGGACTGTCAGGCGATGCTTGTCACATAACTGCTCCTAGTTCAGAGGGTGATGGTGCATTCAGGTAAATGTGGGATGTCAGGCATGCCTTAGTCTTTACTTCCTTGAAGCTTTGAATCAGCAGTCTAAAGGCCTCATGTACACTGCTGCTGGTAAACGGGCGTTTATGAGCAGTTGGGCATTTTTTTCAACTGCTCCTGAACTCTCCTCTATGTTATCTTATCAGTACATGTACACAGGTTCGTTTATAGTCGTTTCTAGGCAGTTGCGTTTAGAGGCTGTGTTTAAATGCGTTCAGAAGCTGTGTTTAGAGGCATTTCAAATGCTAAACGTGGTAACTCGCGTTTAGCCACGTTTTGTTTACAGGTGTTTTCATTTTTGGCTATTTTTAAAGGAAAAAAAAATGTTTTTTCCTCAAACGCTTCTAGACGCAAATGCGGCTAAATGCGGCATAACGGCCGTTTTTAGACGCTGGTTTCTAGCTGTCATGTTAAATCGTTCAGGAGAGGTTGAACAACGTCTCGTGTACATGAAGCTTAAAGCTAAAAGCTTACGGCTACAGCTAAAATGTAATCTGCTTGTTTTTTGCGTTTCCTGATTTCTCCTTTCCCCTGTCATCAACATGCTAAAGAAATGTTTCTGGTACAATAATTTCTATGGAAAGATTATTGATAACAAAACAACTGGTCACCCATGCAGGGGAATCATAATAAGAAAGCAAAAAAAATGTAACATAGGTTAATACACAGATAATGTAACAATTTCAGGGTAGATGGCTATATGTTGACCTCACAGCACAGGCCGTGGGTCTGCGAAGGTGATCAAAGTCTGAGCCCGGGTTCACACTATATCGGGCTGCGGATCACACAGGAGCGCTGTGCGTCCCTGTTCCCCATTTCAGGGACGAATCAGGGACGATTCTATGCCTGAATTCGGCCCTGAAACGGAGCCAAAGACACACAGCGTTTTTGTGCAGTGCGCTCCGCAGCTGCCCCGGAGATATGTGAACCGGCTCCATAGGGAGCCAGTCACATTCTCCTGCTATGCGAATTAGATGTGCGGAAACGCACATCTAATTCGCATAGGTGTGAACCCAGGCTTAGGGATTAGGAGAGTACCATAGGGAGGCGAGGTGGGGGCAGGCGTAAGCCAAGTGCCAAAAAATAAATAGTAGAAGAAAAAAGGAGGGGGGGTAGGATGGATGAGAAGGAGTTAAATGGGGGGGGGGGGTGGAAAGGGGAACCCCTTCCCTCTCCCACAGGCTTGGGTTTTAGGTAAAGCCAATTTATAGGATGCCCAGACTGATCAAATGCAGGGTGGGGAGAGCATAGGACCAGCTGGGACCCAATACCATCTTAGAAGGGATAGGAGCAAGGAAATAAATATGGAATTATTAATAAAAGAATTCCATGAATTAGAACAAGGACATAAAAAAGGGAGATGTTGAGCTGTACCAGGCACTAGTAATAAAAAGAAGTGAATTAAAAGATCTAATGGAACAAGAGACGAGAAGGGTCTTTATTAGAATTACAAAAGAAAGATGTCAATGGGGAATTAAAACAGGAAAATATCTGGCAAGAATGCTGAAGAAGAAAAAAATCAGTAAATTTATATAGAAAAAATACAAAATAGTACTGGGGAGATGGTATTTAACAACAGAAATGGCGAAAGTGTTCCAGAACTATTACAGGGCATTATATTCGGTAAAACAAATAAGACAACAGGAAGTAGAAAGAATAGAAAAGATAAAAGAGTTCCTAAAAAGAGCCAGGTTACCCCAGGTAATAGAGAATAGGCTACCCACCTTAGAAAAACCCATAACAGAAGAAGAGATTAATACAGCATTTAAAAGACTCAGCTTCGGGAAAAAGTCCAAGTTTAGATGGGTTCAGGACCTATTATTTTAAAAAAGTTTAAAGAAATTCTATCACCAAAATTATAATCATACATGAACGGACTTGGAACAAATTACGAGATGAGAAGAGAAGCCCTGTTGGTCTCGATTACAATTATTCCAGAAGAGGGAAAAGATAGTACTTTATGCTCAAACTATAGACCAATATCCCTGTTGAACGCAGACACAAAACTATTTGCAAAAGTGTTAGCCACAAGGATGAAAGACCTAATGACCGATTTGGTGCATGCGGACCAAGTGGGGTTAATCCCAGGTAGAGAAGGAAGAGACAATGGGGTTAGAACATTGCTCTTGCTTCAGAAAATTAGAGAGGGAAATACCCCAGGTCTACTTCTGTCGATAGATGCGGAAAAAGCATTTGACAGATGACATGATGAACACCTTGGAAGTCATGGGAATAGGTCCAAGGATGATCCAATGGATCAAAGTATTATATAATCATCGCACAACAACTGTGAAGGTTAACAGGGTTTCGTCTGCCTCCTTCGAAATGTTCAACGGAATGAGATAGGGGTGTCCCCTTTCACCACTATTTGTGCTATCACTAGAACCCTTTCTGGCAACGATTAGAAATAATCCAAATATAGGAGAGATAGGAGAGGAGCAAAAAATAGCAGTTTACCCTGATGATGTACTATTCTACATTTCTAATCCAAGGATTACAATGCCCAATTTAATGAAGATACTAAAAAGAAAGAAAAAAGTGTAGTTTTTTTAAAACCCGTTATGACAGGTGATACAAAAAAAAAGCATGCTGCTGCTACTAAACGTCTTAGGCCTGGTTCACACCTATGCGTTTTTTGCAGTAGGTAAGCCAGTGGTTCTCAACTCCAGTCCTCAGGACCCACCAACAGGCCAGGTTTGCAAGATAGCTGAAATACATCACAGGTGATATCATTTGCTGCTCAGTGATTGCAGTATTCTAGTCTGCAACTCCCCAAGGTAATACTTAAAATCTGGCCTGTTGGTGGGTCCCGAGGACTGGAGTTGAGAACCACTGCGGTAAGCGGTTAAGCACAATTAACATTTTTAGATGTTTCTTATAACAGCTCTTTTCAAGGCTTGGTTCACACCTATACGTTTTTAGTGCTTTGTGCAGAAACGCACTACAGTCCATTTAACAAGGTTTCCTATGGGATACGTTCACATCTAGGGTTTTTTTCGGCTGCTGCATTTTTGGAAAGGGTCAGGGACTTTTTTTTAACTGCAAAACATTGCATTTTGGTTCAATAGACTTCAATGGAGAAGCTGCAGAAAATTATGTAGTGCGTTGTTGCTGCGATTTGCATTTTTTAATCTGCCCAACAACAAATTGGTGAAAAAAAGCAAAAAAAACGTAAATCGCAGCAAAATTGCGTGTGCAAAAACACACAGCAAAAAGCACTGCAGACACGGATCAAAAGCAAACTGCATAGGTGTGAACTGAGCCTTATGCTGGCCATACACGTATCGATTTTCGGACGAGAATATTTATTATGAAAATCTTTGTACATGAATGGATGTCGTTTTAAAATTTCTCTTGTTTTTAACATTCAGTTTTAAAGTGGTTGTAGACCCTTACAGACCACTTTTGGCTACAGGTAAGCCTATAATAAGGCTTACCTGTAGCTACCAAGGATATCTCCTAAACCTGCAAGGAGATATCTCCCTGTATTTGCATGTGCCGACGTCATCGCCACATGAAGCAAACTGAAGCAATGGCACGCACGTGTCGTTGCTTCAGTTAGACTGTGCCGTTACCGGCGGCTCCTGAGTGCATGTGCTGGAGTGACATCATCGCGGCTCCGGCCAATCACAGCACCGGAACCGCGATACCCGGAAGTAACCCCCGGGAGTGAAGTCGCCGGCCAGTGCTGTGTACGGCCACCGCAGTGAGGGCTTCGATCTCAGGTGAGTATTACATAATGAGCTAGTATGCTATGCATACTAGCTCATTATGCCTTTGTCTTGCAGGTCTTAGTTTTTTGTTTGTTTTTTTCAAAGTGGGTTTACAACTACTTTAAATACATACACTGTCTAAAAATTCCTTTAAACAAGAAGTTTTCGATTCTGCTAATTTTCCCGTCATTGTGGTCGAAAACGAACGTCGATTTGACCCCACTAACGATTAGAAAATCAACGAACGTTCTTAACCTCCCTGGCGGTATTCCCGAGTCTGGCTCGGGGTGGATTTTTCATACCAAAAGCGGTATCCCCGAGCCAGACTCAGGATCGCATCGCAGGATCCAGGAAGAGTTTACTTACCTTGTCCCCTGGTTCCTGCGATGTCTCTCCGCTGTGATCGGCGAGCCGCTGTGTCTCGCTCGATTCACAGTGCGGAGCTCCGTTCCCTGCGAGCGTTGCGACGCACGGGGACGGAGTTCGGCGGTAAATTCAAAAGTGAAACACACAGTACAGATACAGTATACTGTAATCTTACAGATTACAGTACTGTATCAAATAATGACACATCCCCTTTGTCCCTAGTGGTCTGCCCAGTGTCCTGCATGCAGTTTTATATATATAAAACTGTTCTTTCTGCCAGGAAACTGGAGATTGTCCATAGCAACCAAAACTGTCTCTTTACATCAAAAGTGGTTTTAGACCAGCTAGAAAAAAGCGATAATAAATTATAATCACTTGCAGAATTGAGCGATAGTGATTTGTGGGGAGATCCGTCATCAAACACTAAAAGTAACAAAAGCTACAATTCTGCAACTGAGCAAATTTCAGTGTTTTTGATTTGATTACATTATTATATAATTTTTATTATTATTATATTATTATTTGTTATAATTATTTATAGTTATTTATTATATTATAATTTTTTATTTCATTTTTCAAACTTTATCATACCCGGAATGTCTACTAGACTCTTGTTTGGACAGATTTAAGTGAACTATTCCTAAGAATTACAGGCCTACAATATAAAACGCCAAATTTCTGTGCAAAATAATGGTACCGCTTTCAGCACCTAAAATCTGAAATAATCATACCGCCAGGGAGGTTAAAATATTTTTTTTTTTTTTAATGAAGACATTGTTTTTTGTGGCCAGCATAAGTGACAGCAGGCACAGGGAGCTTTTATCAAGCCACCTGCCTATGATAGGGGAGTCTTTCATACAATAATATATTACAGTTCTGTCTGAAAATCTGCAAAACAGTCTTTAATTTTTATTTTTTTTAAACCACTTAAGCCCTGGGAGATTTGCCCCCTTAATGACCAGGCCATTTTTTTGCGATATGGCACTGCATCGCTTTACCTGACAATTGCGCGGTCATGAGAAGCTGTACCCAAAAAATTGACGTCCTTTTTTCTCCACAAATAGAGCTTTCTTTTGGTGGTATTTGATCACCTCTGCAGTTTTTATTTTTTACGCTATAAACAAAAAAATGCGACAATTTTGAAAAAAACAATATTTTTTGCTATAATAAATATCCCAGTTTTTGTTTTTTAAAACAAATTTTTTCCTCAGTTTAGACCGATATGTATTCTTCTACATATTTTTGGTAAAAAAATCGCAATAAGCGTATATTGATTGGTTTGCGCAAAAGTTATAGCGCCTACAAAATAGGGGATAGATTTTTGGCATTTGTATTATTATTATTTATTTTTTTTACTAGTAATGGCAGTGATCTGCGATTTTTATCAGGACTGTGACATTGCGGCGGACCACTGACATTTATACAGTGATCGGTGCTAAAAATAGCCACTGATTACTGTATAAATGTCACTGGCAGGGAAGGCGTTAACACTAGGGGGCGATTAAGGGGTTAAGTGTGTTACCTAGGGAGTGTTTCTAACTGTGAGGGGATGGGACTGCCTGAGGGAGGAGACCGATCGTTGTTACTAAGCAGTAGGAACAACATATCAGTCTCCTCACCCCTGACAGAACGGAGATCTGTCTGTTTACATTGACAGACCTCCATTCTGTGTCTCTCAGGAGCGATCGCGGGTGCCCGGTGGACATTTACGACCGCGGGGCATGCACATCGGCTCCATCGTCATGTTACTGACGCGCTCGCGCTCCCTAGTGCTCTTAAAACGGCCGACGTACAGCTACGACGGCTCGCCCAGGAAAGCCAACCTGCCGCAGTATAACTGCGGCGGCTGGTCCTCAAGCATTAATAAAAAAATTTGATCTCTGTGTCTGATAATATTTACCAGATTGAACCTCTAATAGTATATACAGTATATCTCTTCTGTCTGTTATTCTCAGAATGGATTAGAGATTTTTCTCCCTAACCATAGAGTTGTTTTTTTATATTTACCACTGCATAGAGATATTTAGAAAAAATTGCCTTTTATTTTAAACTTTACATATTAACTAAATTATACACCACACTTTTTTTAAGGTTACTATCTGATTATCGAAACAATAAATTGGCCAACTAATCGATTATAAAAATAATTATTAGTTGCAGTCCTACTTTCTTCTCTACATTCGTTTTAAAGTACTGAATCTTAAAAGGAGAAGTCCAGCCAAAGCTTCAGTTAGACTGAATGGCAGGAGTGCAGTTTGTTTTGCACTCCTGTGACCCGTTTTCAGCAGAGAGCGGGCTGAAGTCCACGCTCTGCTGCGTCGCAGAAGTCAGTCCAGGCACTGCATCATCGCAACAATAAAGTCTGGATCCGCCAGGTGCCTGGACTGACACCCGGGTCAGCCTCTCAGCGTGCCGCAGCTGAACACTGAAGGTTTTTTGCCTTCATGCATATAATAGAATGCATGAAAGTAAAAGAAAACTTCACCCTTTAGAACCACTTTAAAGTGGAACTTTAGGCTCCAAAATGAAAATGGGCAGACAGACAGCATATAATGCAGAAGAGATGTACTTTCTCGCATTAAAGCTGCCTGTTTATCCCTGTATAGTAAGCTGTTCAGGCGCAGCTCACTGCACAAATTTAGCAATGTCGAATCTGATGGAATTCCCACGCATGCAGCTAACGATGGAGACCTGGAAGCCAGCCACCCGAAGATGTCAGAGGCCACCGGTGAGTTCGGAGGACGGCGCATCGCTGGATTCAAGGTGAATATAGTTCAGTTTTGAATTGCTACCAGGCAGCAGCAGCAAGGGATGAAGAGGCTTAAAAAAAGCTGCTCTGGGAAAACGCAGACACATTCTATAGCTAGCAAAACTGACCCTTAAATGCGATTATGCGACAATGACTTGCAGAAAAGGGTCCCGTGTCCCGTCATAGTTCCATCCTCAGGGCATCTGATTCCACCTGTTCTTACAGTTCTTCCTTATGCCCTGTAGTCTTGGTGGAATCCATATTCTATAGCTTAGTCTTGCGTGTTAGCCACTGCATACAAATATCTGCTGTTTCCATGGAAACAAAACTTTCATTCACCATTTTTAAGTTTCTTGTGTGGTGTTTTAATTGGCCCTGTTCCTTTTCATGTTTAATCGAGCCTTCCCTCTGAACCACAGCAGAATATAAAATGCAGTTCTCAAAAAGCAGCAATTTCTTGGAAAAGATTGTAATCTTTCACCCAGGAATAAATCTATAATGCTGAGAATAGTCCAGGAATCAAAGCTTTCAGGCTAATGAAAACCTCCAGCAGTTATGGTTTTATTGAAAGGACGGCTACTTCTGAAACTCCTTGTTATGTGTTTCACTGCAGGCCCAAGCCTATCTTTAACCCCTTCAGCCCCAGAAGGTTTTACCCCACTTCCTGACCAGAGCACTCTTTACAATTTGGCACTGCGTTGCTTTAACTGGTAATTGCGCGGCCATGCGATGCTGTACCCAAAAAAAATTGGCGTCCTTTTTTTTGCACAAATAGAGCTTTCTTCTGGTGCTATTTGATCACCTCTGCGGTTTTTATTTTTTGCGCTATAAACAAAAAAAGTGACAATTTTGAAATAAAAAAACAATATTTTTTACTTTTTGGGGTTTAGGTCAATTTACATGGGTTTAGGCCAATATATATTCTTCGACATATTTTTGGTAAAAAAAAAAAAAAACGCAATAAGCGTATATTAATTGGTTTGTGCAAAAGTTATAGCGTCTACAAACTATGGGAAAGATTTAGAGCATTTTTATTATTATTTTTTTTTTACTGTTAATGGCAGTGATCTGCAATTTTTTTATTTTTATTTTTTGTGACATTGCGGCGGACAGATTGGACACTTTTGACACATTTTTGGGACCATTGACATTTATACAGCGATCAGTGCTATAAAAATTCTCTCAGTGTGTTCTAATTGTATAGGGATAGGACTGAGTAGGAGAGGAGACATTTCGCTGTTCCTACTTACTAGCAACAAACAACATGTCTCCTCTCCTGACAGCACAGGGATTTGTGTGCGATCGGCGGCCACGCGCATCGGGTCCCCTGCCGTGCAGCGGGCGCGCGTGCCCTCTGGCGGCTCTTAAAGGAGCCCTGTATATATACGGGGTTTCGCGCAGCGGGGCCATTGTGCCACAGTATATGTACGCGAGCCGGTCGGGAACCGGTTAACAGGTTTCATGTGTAGTAGAGCTGCACGATTAATCGTCAGGATTTGTTATCGCGATTCTTTCCCCATTGCGATCTTGATAAGTGTTTTCACGATTCTTGCTATGCAAAGAATTCTCTCTGCTCTTCTGAAGCCACAGTTGTCAAAAGAAAGAAAGAAAAAATTTGGGCAGTCTGTCAAGAAGCACAACATTCTTTATCAGTTGAACTAAGTCTAAACATTGTAACAATTTGTCAATGGAATACATGTACTTCATGTGTAAGTGAGGAAAGTTTAACCACTTAAATACTAAACCTTTTTCTGACATTTGTTGGTTTCAAGTTAAAATAATTTTTTTTTGCTAGAAAATTACCTAGAACCCCAAACATTTATTTATATATATATATATATATATATATATATATATATATATATAGGTCCATAAATATTGGGACATCGACACAATTCTAATCTTTTTGGCTCTATACACCACCACAATGGATTTGAAATGAAACAAACAAGATGTGCTTTAACTGCAGATTTTCAGCTTTAATTTAAGGGTATTTACATCCAAATCAGGTGAACGGTGTAGGAATTACAACAGTTTGTAACAAAAAAAATAACCAGTAAAGTTAGCCCAATTTTTTTTTGTATAATGTGAAAGATTTTACGTCGTGAGAATCATGATCTTTTTATTCTAAGCAAAAAAATCGTGATTCTCATTTTGGCCAGAATCATGCAGCTCTAATGTGTAGATGTGCAAAGATCAATCTTCGATCATTAGAATCATTATCTACAATTGTACACATCAAATAATAGTTATGAATAGTAATGAATATGATAGGAATGGTAAAGCAATAAATTCTTGTCCTAGCTGCACATCAATTGAAACCCAAAATGTAGTTTATAGATCACCAAGATGACATCAAAGGACACCCAACACACAGGTCTTGTAGATGCGTTTCACACAGTACAGTTGTGCTTAATCATTATGATTAAGCACAACTGTACTGTGTGAAATGCGTCTACAAGACCTGTGTGTAGGTGTCCTTTGATGTCATCTTGGTGATCAATAAATTACATTTTGGATTTCTATCAATGTGCAGCCATTTATTCCTTTATCTACTTACCCACGGAGGCGGGCCGGGGCTAGCACTTGGTTGCATATTCCTATCAGGCACTAATTTATACACCTGGAGCGGTGAGTCCTTCATTAAAGTGTCCTTGTCCTAAGTCTTCTTTGGATGGGTGGCTGCAGCTTTCAGATGTGGCAAAACTCTCATCTGGGCTCAGTAGTACTCTGTACTATGGCTGCATACACACTGGCTAATTAGCTGAATCCAGTTGGCATGCATCCAGAACCTCCATATTTGACACAAAAGGGGTTTATTTACTAAAGCTGGAGAGGGCAAAATTAGTCACAGTTCTGCAGAGAAACCAATCAGCTTGTTTAATTAACTACTTCCGGACCGGCCACTGCACATATACTGCGACAGAGCTGCCTGGCTATGCGAAACAACGTTCCTGTATGTTGTTTGTGACTTCTGGGGCGTGCACGCGCCACTGGCGACCTGCTCCCGCTGTAATTGGACCTGCTGATTGGCTCCTGCTGTGTTCCACAGCGGTGATAGGCCGCCCACGATCGTTCGGAGGACAGACAGAACTGCGGTCTGCCTATGTAAACAAGGCGGACCGTCGATCTGTCAGACAGGAAGAGAGAGATCTTGTGTTCCTGCTAATCTATTCCTCCAGTTAGTCTATCCCCCACACAGTTAGAAAGCATTCCCTAGGAGCACACTTAACCCTTTAATTGCCCCTGGTGTTAACCCCTTCCCTGCCAGTGTAATTTAGAGTGGCATTTTTTTTTTTTTAGCACTGATCACTCTATTGGTGTCACTGGTCCCCAAAAAGTGTCACTTAGTGTCCAATTTTTCTGGCGCAATGTCACAGTCACGCTAAAAATCGCTGATCGTCGCCATTACTAGTAAAATAAAAATATCCCATAGTTTGTAAACGCGATAACTTTTGCGAAAACCAATCAATGTACGCTAATTGGGATTTGTTTTTACCAAAAATATGTAGCAGAATACACATTGGCCTAAATTGAGGAGGAAATTCGATTCCCCCCCCCCCAATTTTTTTTTTATTAGGTATGTTTTATAGCAGAAAGTAAAAAATATTCTTTTTTTTCAAAAATTGTCACTCTTTTTTTGTTTATAGCACAACAAATAAAAAGGGGGTAAAACCTTCCGGGGCTGAAGTGGTTAGGCTTTAGCAATAAAACCTGGCAGCTGATTGATTTCGCTGCAGAATTATGACTCCTTTTGCCCTCTCTAGCTAAATAAACCCCAAACTGTCTATGTCTTGGGCTGGTCAGAGGCCATAATCACATATAAGCAGCAGAGGCACCACTCGATTCCTACAGGGTACCATGCTGTTTCTGGCCATTGCTCTTTGCACAAAGAGCATGTGTCACAGGTTTCTCCATCAGAAAGAATTGCACACTCTTGCCAGTAGCCGCCTGTGTGAATAGCTCATCTACAGTATATATCCTATGGAATCCATGGTTAAGTTTAACAGAGGTGGACACAGACTGCATTCAGTCCTTGAGCAAAACCATGAAAGTTGATCTTTACACAAGCTTTCTTGTTACATTGTTCAGCTAAGATGCTGATTGCACTGGTGTACAGATAGCACACAAAGGGCTTTCACATGGGCAGCAGTATCTACGGTCCTTTGAAATGCAATCTGTGGTGGGTCACTTTTCAGAGGGCGATAGAGCAGCAACTGCCAGGTGTTCAGAAGGGGATCCTCCTGCTTCCTGAATGTCTGCTTTTTTTTATCTCAAAAGGGATTTTTAATTAAAATATCCCGCCACAAACCAAATTGAAGTTGGAATGTGCTCCTACGTTTTGTTGGCTGGGCTACCTGTCAGATTCTGCAAGCCAAATTAAAGTAGTATTAAAGGTTCAGCTTTAAAAAAAAGTCATACTTACCTGCTCTGTGTAATAGTTTTTCACAGAGCAGCCCTGATCCTCCTCTTCTCGGGTCCCCCGCCGGCGCTCCTGGCTCCTCCTTGACCAGTGCCCCCATAGCAAGACGCTTGCTATGGGGGCACTGGTGCGTGCTCACTCCCGAGCCCTGCTCCATGCCTCCATAAGACACATAGAGCCGTAGCTCTGCCCCTCTCCCTGCTCTCTTCTTATTGGCTCACTGTCTGGGATTGGCAGCAGTGGGAGCCAGTGGCTCCTGTTGCTGTCTCAGCCAATGAGGAGAGGTAGTCCCAGGACAGCCGAGGCTCTCATGCACACCGCTGGATCGAGGGGGGGCTCAGGTGAGTATTAGGGGGGCAGCATACAGAAAGTTTTTTGAATGCATGAAGGTAAAAATCCTTCAGCCTTTACAACTGCTTTAAATTTGCCGGGGTGACGAAGCAAAGCATGGCGGCTGCAGCATATGTACAATCCCATCTGGCTGCAACTGTAGAATTAAGCTGGGAAGCTTAACCACCTGTTTTTACCACCCTTTGGCCACCCATGTGAAATAGCCCAAAGGGTGCATCTACAAATCTTATGTGTAATTAGGGCATGAAAATATGGCACAGAAAAATAAACATGGTAAAAAGAAATTGGCAGTAAATTTTACAGTGCAGACTAAAAAATGCAATTTTGTATTGCAAGAGTCCCTGTCCTAACTTTTTTGTTTTTGTTTTTTAGGTGCATGAAAGCAGCCATTGCTGATTCAGGGTTACATTTCAAAGATATATCCTACATTAATGCTCATGCCACCTCTACTCTTCTTGGGGATGCAGCTGAAAACAGAGCTATCAAAAGACTTTTTGGAGAACATGCATATTCATTAGCAATATCTGCAACCAAAGGAGCTACAGGTCATTTGCTGGGCGCAGCAGGTGCTATTGAAGCATCTTTTACGGTTCTGTCTTGTTATCACAAAATTTTACCACCCACTCTAAACCTTGATAGGACAGAACCAGAGTTCGACCTTAATTATATTCCTTTGAAAGCCCAACAGTGGAAGCCTGGAAAGAGATGTGTAGCATTAAGCAATTCGTTTGGTTTTGGGGGAACAAATGCCACACTTTGTTTTGGGAGTTTGTAAAAATGTAGCTTTAATTATTTTAATAGAAAAACTTCAGAAGTTAAAGCAGTTGTATACCCTCACAAATGTTTTATTTGATTTTTTTTTTAAACCTGTAAGGCAAAAGGCATAATGAGCTAGTATGTACCGCATACTAGCTCATTATGAAATACTTACCTTAGAACGAGGCGTCAGTAGCTGATCCCGGTCACTGCCGAGGGAGCTGACATTTCCCCTCGGCGTGACTTCCAGGTTTGCGGCTCTGGCGCTGTGAGTGGCCGGAGCCGCGATGTCGTCACTCCCGAACATGCACGCGGGAGTCTTCTTTCCGGCAATGTCCGGCAGACGGACCTTCACAGCGCATGCACCTCTGACGTCATTGGCTGCATGCAAAGTGAATATCTCCTAAACCATACAGGTTTAGGAGATATTAATTTTACCTACAGGTAAACCTTATTAAAGGCTTACCTGTAGGTAAAAATATAAAAAAAGGGTATACAACCACTTTAAACTCGGTTTTGGGATTATTGTTCTCAGATGAGATCTAATGTTACGTAGAATAAAATGTGCTTTGCTACATAGATGATGCATTGTTACAATGTGACTCTAGTGAGTGATCTTCAGTTTTACAGGACCAGATTGTAATGATTTGCACCTGCCTCAAAATAAAGAAAACCCATCACAGGAAAATGTCATAGCTGACTGTCTTCTGAATATGTTAAAGTGGAGTTCCACCCACTTTTACAACTCTTCAGCATCCCTCACTAAACTGTGCACTGTAAACGAATTGGATTTTTTAAAAAAAATTTTCTCAGCACTTACTGTATATCTGCTGTAATCACTTTTTACTTCCTCCTCCCTGGCCGCGGCCCATCGCATCATTTCCTGTTTGCAATGCCTTCTGGGAAGGGGCGGCAACTTCCTCTGACACTGCTGTTGCTATGGAAACCTGACATGAAACCTATTACACTGCTTGTGCTGCACTGTACATGTGCGAACTATGAAAGGATGAGATCCAGGAAGAAATACAGTCTGGCTTCAGATGCCCACACTTAAGATGGCCACGGCCTGCTGTAAGTTTATAAAATAACAAACTACTGCTATAAACTAACAAAACAGACCTTAGTTTACAGACTAACTTTACTAGAATACATTAAGCTTGTGTATTATAGGGGTATTTTTATTTAAAAAGTATAATTTCGGCCGGAACACCACTTTAAGGTATATGTAATACCTGTATCTATAGAAAAGATGGTAGGAATTTGTTCTAAAGTATACCAAAATCATATTGTATTTAGTAATCGCAGATGGAAGGTTGTTTTTAGAAAGCTGAAATTAATTTAGAAGTTAATCTCCTGCTTCTGGTGAATTAAATCACTACTGGCAGCTACCTTATGAGAGAAAAACGCTCCACAACAACTGTGGATTTGTGACATCCCTTTTAGGCTCCCATGGCTGAGTGCGTTGGTATTCCCATCTTCTCCCCCGCAGCAGCCACTCACTGACACAGTGGAGCCGGAGCTGCAGGATCAAGTAACGAGACTGGAGCAAATGAAAAGCTAGTAAGTAGACAGGGTATGCAGAAGGAAGGGGGAAGAAATGTTTTTAAGAATAGTTAGTGTTGAGGTTTTCTTCCATCATAATGAGCATAACCCACCAAACCAGGTAAGAGGGATTTGGGGAAAAAACATTTTTTGGGTGGTGAAGATCCTCTTTAACCACTTAAGGACAGAGCCTCATTTTGAGATTTGGGGTTTACAGGTTAAAATCTGTTTTTTGTTTTTTGTTTTTTTAGTTTTTTTTTTCCTAGAAAATTACTTAGAACCCCAAAACATGATATATATATATATTTAAACACCCTAGAGAATAAAATGGCAGCTGTTGCAATAGTTTCTGTCACACTGTGTTTGCACAGCGGTCTTACAAGAGCACTTTTTTTGGAAAAAATACAATACAAATTTTTTGAACTGAAAAAATAAGACAACAGTAAAGTTGTCCCCCCCCAGATCTCATATTTACACAAAAATGCAATAAAAAAAAAATAAAAAGACCAAAACATTCCCCTAGAGCGGGACTTTTGAGGCACTACCATCAATGATGCAATGTAAGTAAAAAATATATATAATTTTATTACAAAATTCAAAAGTACAACAAAAAATATATACAAAAATACAAATCAAACACAAACAATATATACAATGGGATACATCAAAAAGCAAGGACATGTAATTTGGACACAACTGCATCACATTGAGAGGAAAACCAAAAGTGGAAATGTAATAAGTCTCACTGAACCGACGCGTTTCGGGGAATCCTTCATCAGGGTTCTTTAAGTGAGAGTTACCATTTCCAAAATACATGTGCTATAGAAGTATCCAAGGCATAAAATCAGCTTCACAACGGTCTCCCAGGCCATGTGCATACAAAGAGAGCCAGATCGCGGACCATGTAGAGTAAAATTGTAATGACTGGTGCATATAATGCAATTTGGCGCGGCGTTTGTGCGCGGGCTGGGGTCCAAAAATTAACCGGACCTGTAAGCTAGATCCAAACGGGGGAGACCTACAGGTTGTGATGTAGGGGGAAGGAGGAGGACTCGGGGTCCGGGCTGACAACCATAAAGCTGTATAATCAGTCCAACAGCATAGTATCAACGAGGCATCCATGCTATGGATGTTGCACTGATTATACAGCTTTAGGCGCGGCGGTTTTCAGCACCCATTGGGATTGCATTATATGCACCAGTCATTACAATTTTACTCTACATGGTCCGCGATCTGGCTCTCTTTGTATGCACATGGCCTGGGAGACCGTTGTGAAGCTGATTTTATGCCTTGGATACTTCTATAGCACATTATAGCGTATTTTGGAAATGGTAACTCTCACTTAATGAACCCTGATGAAGTATTCCCCGAAACGCGTCGGTTCAGTGAGACTTACTACATTTCCACTTTTGGTTTTCCTCTCAATGTGATGCAGTTGTGTCCAAATTACATGTCCTTGCTTTTTGATGTATCCCATTGTATATATTGTTTGTGTTTGATTTGTATTTTTGTATATATTTTTTGTTGTACTTTTGAATTTTGTTATAAAATTATATGTTTTTTACTTACATTGCATCATTGATGGTAGTGCCTCAAAAGTCCCGCTCTAGGGGAATGTTTTGGTCTTTTTGGATTTTTGGGATGTGGCACACCCTCTGCTTAGTACTACTCCCTGTCAGAGACCTCTTTTTCTAAAAAAAATTAAAAAGTCATTTGAAAAAAAATGTCCCTTTTAAGAGCAATGGGCGGAAGTGACGTTTTGACGCCGCTTTCTGCCCTGCAATGGTATGGAGCCGGGTGGAGGCCATCTTCCCCTCACTCAGCTCCATACCACAGAGGGGACAGGATCTGATTGCCTCCACCACTCCTGATGGCTCCGGTAAGCGGCGGAGGGCACCAGAGCGCGCCGGGAGGGGGCCTCTCCCACCATAAAAGTGATATTGTGGCAAATCCGCCGCTGAGATCACTTTTATCTGAAAGCCAACCGCCCGCTGAAATAGTTGATACCAGGGTTATGGCAGCTAGCTGCTGCCATAACAACGATATTCCACTTCAAACAGCCAACGCATAACGAAGGCGGGCGGTCGGCAAGTGGTTAAATAAAGCATTTAAAATGATCAGCTAAAACAATGATAGTCATCAGTCAGACAGTGGGCACACAGTACTTCTAGAAAACACAGGGCAAATCCTAGTGCAGCATTATTTTACTTGATTAAAATAAAAATTGTTGACAGTATAAGGTGCACTTACATAGTGCTAGTGAGGGTAGGTGCTTTCAAGATCCAACACAAGAGTAAAAAAGAAAGTGCACCGGCCCTAGTGTTACACCATTTATTAAAAAAGATATAGACAAATGAATGTAGTACACTCACATTGTATAGATAAAAACAAGCGCATCCATAGAGGCTGTGGTTGCTCTTCTGAGTCCAGAAATCCAAGCTGGATGATACCCTGTTTCCCCCGAAAATAAGACCTAGCGTGATTGTCAGTGATGGCTGCAATATAAACCCTACCCCCCAAATTAGCCCTACCCTGTTTCCTCGAAAATAAGCCCTACCCTGAAAAAAAGGCCTACAAGGACTTTAACTAGGGCATATTTGGGGGGTAGGGCTTATATTGCAGCCATCACCGACAATCACGCTAGGTCTTATTTTCGGGGAAACAGGGTAAGCGAACCCACAGTCTCTGTCTAATAGTCTACGAGCAGCCGCCGACAAACTGCACGAGAGCCGCCCGCTCTCAGCGAGGGTTCTGGAAAGCAGAGAGACTCCACACAAGGACACGTGCATGTAATCCTCAGAAGACAGCTGATAAATGACACTTTGTGGTTGCTATGAGGGGTAGAGGTTCCAGATTTATTTTCTTCTTCATGCTCCCCCTACTGACTGCTGAGGTCCGAGGGTTTTGTTACAGATTATTAGTTATTATGGTGTTGACATTTCCTGGTCTAAATCACGGTTCACACAGACTAAAAATCGGCTGGTTCAGCAGGAACTGGACGACTTTCGGTCTGTGTGTACTGCTGTCAGTTGAACGGTCGTGCTGGAAAACCATCATTAGATCACTGCTTGCGGCCAATCTATCTATTTTGCCGGGGTGGGGAAGTCCCCCCTGTTAGAATAAAATAACGCGGCAGGGGAGATCCCTGCATCACATCGTTTCTGTTGATGTATGAATCTGTTTGTTTTTTTATTTTTTATTCAAGCTTCTAGTTGATTGAAAAAAGCTGCAAGTGTTCAGTATACCCAACTTTAGACATTCAGGTTCTTGGTTTTAAATACTCCAGTGGTGTAACTTTGGCTGTGTACGTGGGGTTGTCCTGCTGGAATGTGAATCACCATCCAAAGCTTAGGTCTCTTACAGGTTTTTCTCAACAATTTCCTTTTTTTATTTCATCCATTGTGCCATGAATCTTGTCCAGTTTCTCTGTCCTACTGGACAGAGACAGTCAGTGAAAACCATTCTGACAACAAGAGGCCACCACCACCATGCTTCACCGGAAGGATGTTGGTCTCAGGGGAAAGAGAAGTGTTGGCTTTCACTACACATACCTTTGGTGAATAGAGTATTCTCTCACATTGACATCGGTTGTATTCTTAATACTTCTGGTTCATAAAAGCTTAAGGCTGGGTTCTGACATGGAGATTTCTTTATACGCTATGCGTAATCCATGTCTCCGGCGCTAATAAGCGCCCTTTCAGCCTTTTGGTATATTGCATCTGTGTACACCCGTATCTTTCCAAATAACGCAGACATAACCACCGTCCTCACATCCTTAGCTCCACGGGCAGCCTTATCTCAAAAGCCTGTGTTTTGTTTATTTATAGTACTTAACAATAGAGCTTGGTATCTTCAAAATCGGCCAATCAAGCGCAGGCATTCCTTCAAACAGGAGGGGTTATACATATCTCAACCAATGAACAATGACTAGGGCAGTGTATGGGCATGTCTAATCAGGGGCAGTGTGTATGATTTCCCGCCCCCTGTCCTTGTAAGCCATGCTCTATGGTAAGACAAAGAAAGCCACATGGCTGGCCTTGAAATTATGAACGCTGTCCCCGACCATAACGCACTCAAAGACTCCCGTTTTTACCGTTGGCGTGAATCCTTATTCTGCATTGCTCAGAGAACAGTGCATACCCGGATTATTCTGCCATTCCTGTGGATGGGAGATTATCTGCAGGGACATGCCACAGCTCCTCCATGTGCTGATCAGACACACAGAAAGACAAGAGCTTGCATCCCCCCATAACCAATAACGTCTTTGCAGAGTGAACACATCCCCCCCAGATGATCGTCTGTGCATTGCACAAGGGCCCTTCGCTGGCGGACATATCCCCACTCTGCAAACACTTCTCCGCAACTTACAGGAAGCTTTTCACTACCAAAATGGGTCTCAACTGGCGTCAGTCTGCCCCAGTCCACTCTTTAAAGCGGGCTGCAGGAGAACTAACACTGGGAGACACTGTGACAAAACATATTAAATACATCTTAATAAAATTTTCACAACAGTTCACACCTATGCGAATTGGATGCGACTTACACTGCATCCAATTCGCAGAAAAATTTGTTTCAATCAGTCTGGTTCACATATGTGCGTTGCATTCGCAGTCCGCATTGCTCAAAAAAGTGTGCGTTTTTTAGGCAGTGTGGTGCAAATTGCAGACACATATTCTATGGAACCGCATATGATTTGTAGACGCGTTCCGTTGTGAACAGGCAATCTTTCCCCCTCCTCACTACATCTCCCCCCTCTCCCTGCTCAGCTGATCCACAGATACAATGGAGAGGCACCGCTGAACAGCTGCTTTTTCTCTTGGCTGAGAGAATGGAGCTGGAATTCGGACTGGACCAGTGTGAACCCAGCCTAAAGGTTTATCACCAATAATCAACATCACTTCAAAACACACCCTCATATTTCCATGTTTGCAAACGATCCTCTTTGATCTGTTGCAACCCCCTCCCCCCCCCCCCCCCCCATGCACACACTACCATTATACACAGTATATAACTTCTGCATAGTTCCATTTTCTCTGAAACCAGCCCTAACCGTTTGCCTGTACTAAAATATTTTTATTTCACAGTCTTCACTAAATCAAGTTTGTTTTCTGCTCACCATTAGTAAGCTAGACAAAATTTGTTTGATCATTTAGCAGACCACCTGCCTGTGTATTGTTCAGTGCTGTCAGTCATTTCCGTTCCACTCTCATCTAAAAATACTTTATCCAGAATTGTCACAGTGTCATTTGTGCACCATCTGGAAGCAATGTTTACAACTAGGAGGACATTGAATCTCTTATGTTCCTCATCTCCGGGTAGCATTTAACCTCTAAAGTCCTTTTAATGATCCATTTCTTGGGAACTACAGCTATGTAAATTGATTTAAAATGTAATGCCATCATTCTCAAACTGCAATTAGGCAGCAGTAAATGCAAATGGCTGCTACTCCTAAATAGTTGTAATCATCAGACTGTAATTACTGTATGCATGTCATCGTGACCACATTTCCTAATATTTCTTTACATATAAATGGACAAGAGCAAACAAAACCCATCATTTATCATGAAACAGTTTGACAAAATGGGATCCTGGACTAAAATTAAAGTGGGGCCCAGTATGCTGAAATGTCCTATTGGGCAGCAGGGAGTTCTCAGTCAGTCAGGTGATGGACTAAAATTATGTACCAGGGCAAAGCTACTGCAACAGGTTGAGGGGCCAAGAATGCATCTGTGTGCAGTGTGTCTGTTTTGTTTGTAATAAGCCTTTCAGCCTCTACAACAGGGGTCTCAAAGTACCGGCCCGCGGGCCATTTACGGCCCCCGGAGCTATTACAATTGGCCCGCAGGACTGATACATTTCCTGGTAAGCAACGGCCGCCTGCTTACAATGTTTTTTTTTTCTCTTTCTGGTTTACTCGGAGAAAGTCGGGCTAGCTGACGTCGGTGACATCACCTGACTTCCGCAGCTGTTGCTTCTGGGAGTTCATGGCTGTGCGCTTAAGCTCCCTGTACCCGGCGGGTGGAGTCTGGGGAGCAGCGAGCGCAGCCAGCCTAAATACAGCCATTGGCATTGCTATGGGGATGTGGGAGGGGCTGTGGCATCATCCCTCCTCCACTGTGGGTCCTGCAGGCCATGGCCTACAGGCCAGCAGGACCCACAGGCGGATTCTGCTAGGAGCTGGCTGCGAACCTGTGGGGTCCTGCTGGACGCTGACCTGTGGGGTCCTGCTGGCCTCTGGCCATGGCCTGTGTGACCTGTGGGTCCTGCTGGCCATGGCCTACAGGCCAGCAGGACCCATAGGCCATGGCCAGCAGGACCCACAGGCGGATTCTGCTAGGAGCTGGCTGCGAACCTGTGGGGTCCTGCTGGACGCTGACCTTTGGGGTCCTGCTGGACCCTGTCCAGTGACCTGTGGGTCCTGCTGGCCACGACCTACAGACCAGCAGGACCCATAAGTCAGTGGCCAGCAGGACCCACAGGTCCACAGCCAGCTCCCAGAAGGACCCACAAGCTGTGCAAACACTGCCAAGCATCTGGCAGTAAGCAGTGACTGGTAGCAAGCAGTAACTACCACTATATATACTAGTTTAATATTCTTTTTGAAGCTTAAAAGTTTGTATGCGGCCTCCATTGGATATGAAAACTCGTCCTGTGGCCCTCAGGTAATTTGAGTTTGAGACCCCTGCTCTACAACCTCTTGTAATCAACAGTATGACAAAACATCAAATGAAATGAGGGGAGGGAGTTTACATAAAGTGGACATTAAAAATCGGCAGCATTCCACAACCATTTTCAGATGCTTAAAAGCATAGATCACCTTTGCCAACACTGCCTATGCAGGTAAAGGGTGCCTATAGATAAAAACAAACTGCAGCTTTGACCAGCATTGAATAATGCCTTTGTTATAGGTGTATGCCATGACAAGCCCGAAGCCTGAAAAACTCCTAGAATTTGCATCATCCTGTCTGGTTATGTAACTAAAGCCGCGTACACACGGTCGGACTTTTCGTCTACAAAAGTCCAACGGACGCTGACGGACTAAAGCTGGCTGGTAATCCGATCGTGTGTGGGCTTCTCCGGACTTTCAACTGACTTTTTTTGCCTCAAATCCGACGTACTTTAGATTTGAAACATGCTTCAAATCTTTCCGACGGACTCGAGTACGGTCGAAAAATCCGCTCGTCTGTATGCTAGTCCGACGGACAAAAACCCACGCTAGGGCAGCTATTGGCTACTGGCTATGAACTTCCTTATTTTAGTCCGGTGTACGTCATCACGTAAGAATTCGACGGACTTTTGTGTGATCGTGTGTAGGCAAGTCTGTTCGTTAGAAAGTCCGCCACAAGTCCGTCGAAAGTCCGCCGCAAGTCCGTCGAAAGTCTGTCGGACAGGCTGTCGGACTTTTGTAGACGAAAAGTCCGACCGTGTGTACGCGGCATAAGAACTTGTCAAAGTGGTTGTAAAGCGTTCCAGACCACTTTTCACTACAGGTAAGCCTATAATAAGACTTACCTGTAGCCAGGGGCGGACTGACAACTCATGGGGCCCCCGGGCAATAGGGGCTCATGGGGCCCCCTTTGTCCCCACCCACACACAAGCCACACCCTCACAAAGCCCCACGTATATATTGCACTGCTACATTACATGCATTGGTCACAGAATTTCTCTACTTCATGTTCAAAATAAATGTTAAAGATTTAAGAAAATAAAGAAAAATAAACTCACTTTAACCACGTACATTTACTGCATGCTGTTTGACCTGCTGCCGCTGTGATTGGACACACCGAGAGCTAACCAGCGGGTCCGGAGGACCCGATGTCTGCCAGGCCCAGACGATCGTTTCCAACAGAGGCAGAACTGTGGTCTGCCTATGTAAACAAGTCCCCAGAGAGCCTCCCCCACTTACATCAGGGTCCCCAGAGAGCCTCCCCCACTTACATCAGGGGCCCCAGAGAGCCTCCCCTACATCAGGGACCCCAGAGAGCCTCCCCCACTTACATCAGGGTTCCCAGAGAGCCTCCCCTTACATCAGGGTCCCCAGAGAGCACCCCCTTACATCAGGGTCCCCAGAGAACCTCCTCCTTACATCAGGGTCCCCAGAGAACCTCCTCCTTACATCAGGGTCCCCAGAGAACCTCCTCCTTACATCAGGGTCCCCAGAGAACCTCCTCCTTACATCAGGGTCCCCAGAGAACCTCCTCCTTACATCAGGGTCCCCAGAGAACCTCCTCCTTACATCAGGGTCCCCAGAGAACCTCCTCCTTACATCAGGGTCCCCAGAGAGCCCCCTCCTTACATCAGGGTCCCCAGAGAACCTCCTCCTTACATCAGGGTCCCCAGAGAACCTCCTCCTTACATCAGGGTCCCCAGAGAACCTCCTCCTTACATCAGGGTCCCCAGAGAACCTCCTCCTTACATCAGGGTCCCCAGAGAACCTCCTCCTTACATCAGGGTCCCCAGAGAACCTCCTCCTTACATCAGGGTCCCCAGAGAGCCCCCTCCTTACATCAGGGTCCCCAGAGAACCTCCTCCTTACATCAGGGTCCCCAGAGAACCTCCTCCTTACATCAGGGTCCCCAGAGAACCTCCTCCTTACATCAGGGTCCCCAGAGAGCCCCCTCCTTACATCAGGGTCCCCAGAGAACCTCCTCCTTACATCAGGGTCCCCAGAGAACCTCCTCCTTACATCAGGGTCCCCAGAGAACCTCCTCCTTACATCAGGGTCCCCAGAGAGCCCCCTCCTTACATCAGGGTCCCCAGAGAACCTCCTCCTTACATCAGGGTCCCCAGAGAACCTCCTCCTTACATCAGGGTCCCCAGAGAACCTCCTCCTTACATCAGGGTCCCCAGAGAACCTCCTCCTTACATCAGGGTCCCCAGAGAACCTCCTCCTTACATCAGGGTCCCCAGAGAGCCCCCTCCTTACATCAGGGTCCCCAGAGAACCTCCTCCTTACATCAGGGTCCCCAGAGAACCTCCTCCTTACATCAGGGTCCCCACAGAACCCCCCCTTACATCAGGTTCCCCAGAGAGCCCCCTCCTTATATCAGGGTCCCCAGAGAGCCCCCTCCTTACATCACGGTTCCCCAGAGAGCCCCCCCTTACATCAGGGTTCCCCAGAGAGCCCCCCCCTTACATCAGGGTCCCCAGAGAGCCCCCCCTTACATCAGGGTCCCCAGAGAACCCCCTATACATCAGGGTTCCCCAGAGAGCCCCCTCCTTACATCAGGGTCCCCAGAGAGCCCCCCTTACATCAGGGTTCCCCAGAGAGCCCCCCTTACATCAGGGTTCCCCAGAGAGCCCCCCTTACATCAGGGTTCCCCAGAGAGCCCCCCTTACATCAGGGTTCCCCAGAGAGCCCCCTCCTTACATCAGGGTAGCTAGAGAGCCTCCCCCTATACATCAGGGTTCCCAGAGAGCCCCCTCCTTACATCAGGGTATCCAGAGAGCCCCCTCCTTACATCAGGGTCCCCAGAGAGCCCCCTCCTTACATCAGGGTTCCCCAGAGAGCCCCCCCCTTACATCAGGGTTCCCCAGAGAGCCCCCCCTTACATCAGGGTTCCCCAGAGAGCCCCCCCTTACATCAGGGTCCCCAGAGAGCCCCCCCTTACATCAGGGTCCCCAGAGAGCCCCCCCTTACATCAGGGTCCCCAGAGAGCCCCCCCTTACATCAAGGTCCCCAGAGAACCCCCCTATACATCAGGGTCCCCAGAGAGCCCCCTCCTTACATCAGGGTCCCCAGAGAGCCCCCTTACATCAGGGTTCCCCAGAGAGCCCCCCTTACATCAGGGTTCCCCAGAGAGCCCCCCTTACATCAGGGTTCCCCAGAGAGCCCCCTCCTTACATCAGGGTAGCTAGAGAGCCTCCCCCTATACATCAGGGTTCCCAGAGAGCCCCCTCCTTACATCAGGGTATCCAGAGAGCCCCCTCCTTACATCAGGGTCCCCAGAGAGCCCCCTCCTTACATCAGGGTAGCTAGAGAGCCCCTCCTTACATCAGGGTCCCCACAGAACCCCCCCCCTTACATCAGGATCCCCAGAGAGCCCCCTCCTTATATCAGGGTCCCCAGAGAGCCCCCTCCTTACATCAGGGTCCCCAGAGAGCCTCCCCCCATACATCAGGGTCCCCAGAGAGCCTCCCCATACATCAGGGTCCCCAGAGAGCCTCCCCATACATCAGGGTCCCCAGAGACCCCCCCATACATCAGGGTCCCCAGAGAGCCTCCCCCCATACATCAGGGTCCCCAGAGAGCCCCCCATACATCAGGGTCCCCAGAGAGCCTCCCCTTACACCAGGGTCCCCAGAGAGCCTCCCCTTACACCAGGGTCCCCAGAGAGCCCCCCATACATCAGGGTCCCCAGAGAGCCCCCCATACATCAGGGTCCCCAGAGAGCCCCCCATACATCAGGGTCCCCAGAGAGCCTCCCCCCATACATCAGGGTCCCCAGAGAGCCTCCCCCCATACATCAGGGTCCCCAGAGAGCCCCCCCCCATACATCAGGGTCCCCAGAGAGCCTCCCCCCCATACATCAGGGTCCCCAGAGAGCCCCCCCCATACATCAGGGTCCCCAGAGAGCCTCCCCCCATACATCAAGGTCCCCAGAGAGCCCCCCCATACATCAGGGTACCCAGAGAGCCCCCCATACATCAGGGTACCCAGAGAGCCCCCCCCCATACATCAGGGTCCCCAGAGAGCCCCCCCCATACATCAGGGTTCCCAGATGTAACCCCCCCCCCCCCCCCAGAGGTTCCCCTGTACCTGGCTGTGTCCAACCCCCAGCACAGGGGGAGGTGGGAGGTGGCGATCTGCAGTTCTATGGTGCCTGTGGATCTTACTGGGGCTTGTAGTCCTCCATCTGATTCTGTACAGTGGATAGGGGAGGGGCCTCTGACCTGGGAAGCAGTCGGCAACAGTGTACAAGCAGAGAGTGAAACTTGTAGCTGCCCGGGTCAGAGGCCCCTCCCCTTTCCACTCTATACACTTTGGAGGAGAAATACAAGTCCCAGGGAGATGCTGCGAGCACCATAGAGCTGCTGATCGCCGCCTCCCACTCTCCTCACTGCATTAAAACTGAAAGCCACAGGTGCAGGGGGAGATGCTGTGTCTTGCCCCCCCCCGCACAGCGGCAGTCGGCAGAACGGCTCCACCGCAGCACGTCTAGCAGCATACCCCTAGACCCGACGAGCATGTCTCACGGGCCCCCTACTGGCCGCGGGCCCTCGGTCGCCGTCCGAATGACCGAATGGTCAGTCCGCCCCTGCCTGTAGCTACCCAGGATATCTCCTAAACCTGCACGGTTTAGGAGATATACCCTGTATTTGTATGTGCCAACGTCATTGCCACATGTGCACTGACACAAACCGAAGCAATGGCACGTATGCGCCATTGCTTCAGTGAGTGTGCCGTTACCGCACGCATGTGCGGGAGTAACGTCAGCGCGGCTCCGGCCAATCACAGCGCCGGAGCCGCTATACCCGGAAGTAACTCCTGGGAGTGATGTCGGCTGCCGGAGCGGCGTATGGGCACCGCAGCAAGGGCTTTGATCTCAGGTGAGTATTACATAATGAGCTAGTATCAACACAGACAATGTTGATGCGGGAATCCCTCCTGCCAAGCCATTGTATTCTCTGGGAGGGGGGTGTCCCCGCTGGGAGAATACAGTGATTATTGCCAGCCGCTAGCGATAATCACAAGTAAAATCCAGTAGGCTGGTTGTACTTGGTACATTCAGCCTTCCCATATATGGTTCAAATTGTGATTTGAACCGTGTATGGCCTGCCTTAGGGAAGGATTTCATCTTACCCCTTCACCTGCTCCTTAAAGCAGACCTTCAGTCATTTTTTCAACTTTCCATCTATTAAATCTTCTGCCCTTGTTGTTTTAACTTTTGATAGTAAAACATTTTTCTTCTGCCAGCAAATACCTTATACAGCCCACTTCCTGTTTCTTGTCTGGTCATTAGCCTAGGCTTATAACATCATGCACAGCTCTCTCTCTCTAACTCTCGGGAGAGTTTGCCATGAAGGGAGGGGGAGTGAGTCATAAAAGGGCCAATGAGAGCTGCTGGACTGCAGAGCTGGAGGTGTGCCTCTGTGTGTCTGTAAATCCAGGAAGTGAACAGGCAGCAGCTTCAGCTGCCCACAGTTAAAATGGTTGCTGCCAGACTCAGTGGAGGGAGATTTCTGCAGCATATTTGGCAAGTGCAGAATCACAGTATATATAAAATAATATGCAAAGTGGTTGGAGGGAAGCTTCAGAATGGTAAAGATGTTTTTATTACAAATTATGTGAACAGACTGCAGTTCCTCTTTAACACTTTTTCAGGATCATCGTAACCAGCTTTGCACTTGCACATGATACATAATAAGCGCGATTTTACAAACACCGTAATAAACGTGTCACACTACTAGCCAAAACACTACAGTTAAAGTGTTCTAGTAAGACTTTACATAGTATCCATGAGAGACTGGGAAGGGCACTCTCAAATACGGAAGATATAGCAAGGCAGTTTCAGACCTAACATGGACATTTATACAATTTAGACACAAAACTCAGGAAACAAGCCACACAGGTATGCTTATAACATATCTAAAACATCCTGCCATTACATGGACCCCCTACAATCTCAGAGGCTGAAGCCCAAAAACTGGAATCACCCATCAGCACTGAAGAATTTGCCCTAGCCCATGTGCCGTTTATGCCTTACCTTCTTTCCCTAGCCCGTATATTTCACCCATTACACTACCTCGCTTATTCTGATTCTCCCCAACCCTTCCCTCTATTACCTCTTTTTCTTTCCCATATGAACCTCCCCTGTTCTATACCACTATTTCCCGGGAGGGGGTGGTTGTTAGGATACAAGTAATCATACTCAAGGTCCCCCTCAGTGTGTTACAACTTCTCAGCTATTAGTCCAAGCTGGACCTAACTATAACTATATAACTATGTATAAAATATCCATACCTGGAACAGTTTATTGACCAGCAGCAAAGGACTAGAAGCTACTCCTACCTCTTTTTCCCTGCAGACAGTCACGTGACAGCTGGATATGGGAGAGAGCCGGGTCATGTGACAGCTGGATATGGGAGAGAGCCGGGTCATGTGACAGCTGGATATGGGAGAGAGCTGGGTCATGTGACCAGGGCCGGATGGGGCAGTCAGTGGTGTTGTTAGGGGGGTGCAACCCGCACCTGGGTGACACCTGCTAGAGGGATGACACCATCCCAACTCTCCCGAGGGTGTGGAAAGCCCTGGCATTTTTTTTTTGCAGCTGGAACAACACCTCCAGCACCGCGGCCGTGGCTGGTGTGTGTCCTTGGTTCTCCAAGTTCTTCCTCCTACTTCCCTGCTGAGCCAGTGAGCCTGTCACATCTCACAAACAATGATGTCACACACTATCTCCACCCTCATCTCCTCTCCAGCTGCCATCCGGAAGTGTGCGTACAGTACAGGCACCCTGATAGCATGCGAGGGGGTGTCCACCGCCACCCCGAGCCCGAGGTGAGGTGCGATAGGTGGGGGGGGGGGGTTGCCATTGTGCTGGCACACCACCTGAGAGCTGGTGTGGGACAGTGGGAGGATTCAGTGTCTATCTATCTATCTATCTATCTATCTATCTATCTATCTATCTATCTATCTATCTATCTATCTATCTATCTATCTATCTATCTATCTATCCGTGTCCAGCCGCCCCCCCTTCCCTGGTTATCAGACAGAAACCAGCTGACTGAGCCACCGCCACCCAGAAGCAGGTCTGATGATGATGATGGGGGGCATGAGGCATGCTATGTAAGTTACTCTGCACAGTGTCACTCCAGAGTTCTAATATGCCCTGCTCCACCCCAGCCTGTTTGTGCCACCCCAACCTTCCCTATACCACCCCAACCTGCACTATACCACCTCAATACCGCCTTAACCTGCCCTGTACAACCCTAACCTGCCATATACCACCCCAACCTGCCACTATACCACCCTTTTTTTCCCTAACCGCCACTATACCACCCTATACTATAATTTACAGGGGCTGGTTTGGGGTGCGCCCCGTGACCGTGCGCTACCTGAATGGTGCTGGGCAGCCTAGATGGGGGGGGGGTGTTATACCATGTTTTACCGCACCAGGTGACACCAACCCTAGTGACGCCACTGGGTCCAGTGCAAGTTCACCTTACGCATTTTCTGTAAGGTGAACTTACACTTTAACCATTTGCCGACCCGCCGCAGTACGTATACTGCGACAAGGCTGCAGTATTGTTTTGTAGTGTTGTATTGTTTTAAGTGTTTTCTGGTTTTTAAAAAACACTGCCTGTTTCTTTATACCCGGGGGGGGGGGTCAGTTTGCCATCTTTGCCCTGGGCACCAGATGGCCTTGTCCCGGCACTGCATGTGACAGCTGTATATGGGAGAGAGCCGAATATGTGACAGCTGGATATGGGAGAGAGCCGGGTCATGTGGACAGCTGGAAATGGAGAGAGCCGGGTCATGTGACAGCTATATATGGGAGAGAGCCGGGTCATGTGACAGCTGGATATGGGAGAGAGCCGGGTCATGTGACAGCTGGATATGGGAGAGTGCCAGGTCATGTGACAGCTGGGTCATGTGACAGCTGGATATGGGAGAGAGCCAGGTCATGTCACAGCAGGATATAGAGAGAGCTGGGTCATGTGACAGCTGGATATGGGAGAGTCGGGTCATGTGACAGCTGTATATGGGAGAGTGCTGGGTCATGTGACAGCTGGATTTGGAGAGAGCTGGGTCATGTGACAGCTGGATATGGGAGACAGCCGGGTCATGTGACAGCTGGATATGGGAGAGTGCCAGGTCATGTGACAGCTGGATATGGAGAGAGCTGGGTCATGTGACAGCTGGATATGGAGAGAGCTGGGTCATGTGACAGCTCGATATGGGAGACAGCCGGGTCATATGACAGCTGGATATGGGAGAGTGCCAGGTCATGTGACAGCTGTATATGGAGAGAGCTGGGTCATGTGACAGCTGGATATGGGTGAGAGCTGGGTCATGTGACAGCTGTATATGGGAGAGAGTCGGGTCATGTGACAGCTGGAGATAACGAGGAGCTTTTGTACTAGAAATATTCTTCTCATTCTGATGCGTCGATATGCCACATGCATGTGGTGCGACTGCGGTTTACATGCGTGAGAACCCTGTGCTTGTGTTTGCACAGGAGTGCAGGGGTTATAGCAATTTTGTTTTCTTTTAAATCAATATAATTCTATTTTTTAAATGATTAATAAACCACAGGTGACAGGGAACTCTTTATGGAGACATTAGACCTCAAAGTCTTCCCTGGCCTTCACACCATCTAACCAATCACAGATCGGCTTGGTTAGATGTGTCTCCTGGCTGTACTGACCAGGAAATAGTGGATCTGAACCCGGTAGTGACATCACTTCCGGGTTCATTGTTTGCATGTGAGGTGGAGGCGTGGATTTGCCTCGGTCTCACAGCGCTCTCCCTCCCCTAACTGGCAGTTGTGTTCCTGGGCTCTGGTAAGAGCGAGAGAACCCTGGAACCACACGAGGAGGAGGGGCGGGGCACCACACTGCCGGCTCTGTGGAATGATCGGCAGATATCGAGCCAACACATCACTTTCACTTTGAAGTCGGTCCCAGACTAAACAAAACCTGCTACTGCAGCCATCAGCTTGGGATTAAAAGGGGGACTCTTTGGACTGGTTATACAGAAGTGACAATCTAGATCTCTCCTGCAAAAAAGCATCCTTCCTCTGCAAACTTCTTAAAGGAGAACTTCACCTTTTCATAGTGTTCCATCCATATTCAGGGTCTAAGATGTTACAGATTCAGTGGCCCCTGCACCCCTCCCATCCCCTGTTGTTACAGTGGCCTAGAGTTGCCACCTCATCCCTTTAAACCCCAAACACATATGAATCACACAGGTTCTGAGGCTAATTTAATACAGATAAGGCACCAAGTGAGTTCAATTACCACCTTAATCAGCCTCAGAACCTGTGTAATTAATATGTATTCGGGTTTAAAGGGATGAGGTGGCAACCCCACAGTGGCCCCCGCACCCCTCCCATCCCCTGTTGTGATAGCAGTCCCTGCACCCCTCCCCTGTTGTGACAGTGGCCCCCGCACCCCTCCCATCTCCTGTTGTGACAGTGGCCCCCGCACCCCTCCCATCCCCTGTTGTGACAGCAAGTGGGGAATCTTCACCCACTGTCACATTTTTTTTTTTTAAAGGACACACCCGAGAGGGGCTCCGCCCACCCGGCAGCATCATTCATTCAGAAATCTGTGAATGAATGAACTACAGGTACCAGCAGCCTTTGCGGTTGTCAGCTTGTAGTTCTCAATGAACTACCAGGGCACTGTTGAACCCTCTAGGTAGGTGATTGATGCTTCCTGTCAGTGTGTACAAGATATGAGCAGACAGCTTACACTGACAGTCTGCAGGAGCCCGGCATTGCACCCACATTCTGCCTATCGCGGATGCAATGCTTTGCAGGCTCCTAGTAAAAATGAGGGTGGGTCATAACCCGTCAGTTTATCTTTAGCCATCTGTGTCCCATTGCGGAGATCCCCCTTCACTTCCTGTCCCATATCCAAACAGGAAGTGACAGGAAATCCCTGCAAATTAAGGGAAGCCCCTGGGGCCCCCAGGTCACCACAACTAGTGTCCCCGTTGGAAGATTTCCCCTTTATTACTTTTCTGGTGACAACACTACATTTGGGATTTTCTTTTACTTTCACTTGCTATGATAATGATAAACAGGACAAATAGAGAGGGTGACTCTCCCTACTGGGGACACAGACTGCAATAAAAACTGACAAGGGTTCTAAACCTGCCCCCCTCTCCCCCCCCCAAAAAAAGGTCACACGTTATTCTATCACCAAAAACCACCAAATCAGCGTTTCTTCATCCAATAGATATAGTCTCCCCTCAATGGATTTCCACCAATCACCCAAAAAGAAAATGGCAAGGTCATCGTACAACGCACTTGTATTAATAAATCCCCTTTAGAAGCTCCTCCCACAATCTATATACATCCACATTCCAGTGCCCAGAACGGCACCAGCTCCATCAGCAGATTTTTATCCATTAATATCCTCCAAGTAGTTCCACCAGCATAGCCGTTCTTCCCACCATCTTCCCTCTCTATACAAACTATTCTCTTTTCACTCTCATTTCTCTCTTTTGGCTTTTTAATAAAATGACATTTAAATATAAAATGGCCCAATGAGTAACTGCTTGGCTTTGGCAGACTAAGATGAGCTATTTTGCAAAGAAGAATTGGCAAAAATTTCACTCTCTAGATGTGCAAAGCTGGTAGAGACATACCCAAAAAGACTTGCAGCTGTAATTGCAGCGAAAGGTGGTTCTACAAAGTATTGACTTGGGGCTGAATACAAATGCACGCCACACTTTTCTGAGATTTTTTTTTTTAATTTGAAAACCATTTATCATTTTCCTTCCACTTCACAATTATGTGCCACTTTGTGTTGGTCTATCACATAAAATCCAAATAAAATACATTTACGTTTTTGGTTTTAATATGACAAAATGTAGAAAATTTCAATGGGTATGAATACTTTTTCAAGGCACTGTACCTGAATTATTAAGCTCATTCCACTGTATGCCTGGCCAGTTTTGATAAACAGGAGGCAGAAGCACATGGGCAGTTTTTTTCTGCTTTGCTGAATTTGTTCATTTTATTTTTATTTTTTTAATATTCTCTACATTTGTTTTAATAATAGTACAAGAAAAGCTCAGTAAGGCATGGTTCACACTGGTGCGACATACGCTCTGACTTTGAGAGCACATGTCGCATGACGTGTACAAATCAATGGTTCCCTATGAGAGCTGTCTTAACTGGTCTGACACAAGTGGGTCAGATTTTAGGAAAAGGTTTCTGCCCTACTTTTGTCCGTTTTCAGCCCACTCAATATCGATGAAGTCGGATCAAAGTCGGATCCTCGTCCTAACCTTCCAAATTGTGACATCCGACATGGTAATTAAATCGGCAGGAAAAGGAATTTATGTCACTGGGATTGTTTTGATTGGTCAAAGGACAAGTTGGACTATCTCAAAGTTGGAGCAAAATCGTATCCTGTTCATTCAAGTCAGATGGAAGTAGGACCGAAGTAGGATGGATGTCGCAGGGCAAAGTAGGATGACAGTCGTACAACAGTCGTATCGTACCAGTGTGAACCTGGCCTAAAAATGTTTTTCACACCTGTTAAATAAGATATTTGTGTGTTTATACTGTATAGTGCTTAAACAAAATCATTATTATTCTACAGGATTTAGGCCGGGTTCACACTGGTACGACATGACAGTTGTACGACTGTGGATCCGACTTTGCCCTGCGACCTGAAGTTCGACCATCAAACTTCAATGAATGGGGATCCGACTTTGATCCCGACAATGCCACGCACTTTGTGTCTGGTATAAATCTTTAGGGGAAACTCCACGCCAATTTTTTTTTTTTTAAAACAGTATGGGTTCCCCCTCGAAGACCATATCAGACCCTTTGGTCTGGCATGGATTTTAAGGGGAACCCCCACGCTGAAAAAAACGGCGTGGGCCCCCCCCCCAAAATCCATACCAGACCCTTATCTGAGCACACTGCCTGGCAGGTCAGGAAAGGGGGTGGGGACGAGCGAGCGCCCCCCCTCCTGAACCATACCAGGCCGCATACCCTCAACATGGGGGCATGCCCTCAACATGACATCACCGCCAGGGGCATGATGGGGCGGTGATGTCATAAGGGGGCGTGGCCTCTATATGAGATCACCAGATGACCCGCCCCATGTCTTTATATGTAAGTCATAGCACACAGCGGATCTGGCATTAGACCGGGAGAGCGTGTTGAGGCAACATCAGAAGAAGAACAGAGGGAGAAGACAGCGCAGAGAGCAGACCTGACAGTGGCAGATAACAGCGCAAAGGGGGAGAAGAACCGGAGTGGGCTAGAAGACATCAGCAGAGAGTGGAGGTGTAACGGAGAGGGGAGAAGAACTGGCAGAGGCAGAAGACATCAGCGTAGGAGGGAAAAGAGCCGGAGAGGGGAGAAGAAATCAGAAGCGACGCCGGAGCTGCCTTAATAAATTACTTTAAGAACCTACTGTGTACTGCGATTTATTTTTGACAATTTTTTTTAGCTGAATGGGTAGGGGTACAATGTACCCCATACTCATTCACATAAAGTGGGGGGCTGTGATCTGGGGGCCCCCTTGTTAAATGGGGCTTCCAGATTTCGATAAGCCCCCCCACCCGCAGACCCTGACAACCAACGGCCAGGGTTGTCGGGAAGAGGGGACAACATGGGGACAAGGTGCTTTGGGGTGGAGCCCCAAAGCACCCACCCCCCCATGTTGGGGGCATGCGGCCAGGTATGGTTCAGGAGTGGGGGGCGCTCCCTCGTCCCCATCCCATTTATTGACGGGCTATGTACTCAGATAAGGGTCCAGTATGGATTTTGGGGGGCCCCATGCCGTTTTTTTGGCGTGGGGTGTTCCCCTTAAAATCCATACCAGACCAAAGGGCCTGGTAGGGTCCCCATGCCATTTTTTTTCATTTGGCGTGGGGTTCCCCTTCAAGATCATCAGAGCACAAGTCGCATGCCAAAGTTGGATCAGTTAAGACGGTGATCCAGCTTTGATCTGACTTCAGTGATATTGAATGGGCTAAAGTAGGATCAAAGTCGAACCAAAGTAGTGCAGGGAGCATTTTCAAAGTCGGACCGACGTGTGTCGGACCAGTTAAGACGCCTCTCATAGGGAAACATTGATTTTCACACGTCATGCGACATGAGCTCCCGATATTGGAGCGTTTGCCGTACAAGTGTGAACCCGGCCTCACTTTTGCTGAGCGCTTTACAGAAAGAAGGGACAGTACAGTTACCAAACAATTCAAGACAATGTGGTTGGGGGGTACTTTTCTTAAGAGGTTACAATCTATAGAGAAGGGGAAGTGATACAAAAGGTAATCACTGTATGTGGATTAGATGTATAAGAAAGTAAGATTCAGTTGCTGGCTAAAGGCAACATAGGCTTCCCTGAAGAGATGAGTTTTCACAGGCTGCCTAATAGCAGATAGGGTAGGAGATAGCCATATAGGTTGTGGTGGGGAATTCCAGAGGATGGGAGAAAGCCCTGGATGCAAGCATGGGAGGAGGTGACAAGTAGACATGTGCATGACGAAAAAAATAGTTTTGTTTCATTTTGTTTTGAATCGTTAATCTAGTTATTTTGTTTAGTTAAATTCGATTGATTCGTTCAATTCGTTTTTTGAATTCGTATTCAGAATTTTCGAATTTGCATGAGGAACATTGATTTTCACACGTCATGCGACATGAGCTCCCAATGTTGGAGCGTTTGTCGTACCAGTGTGACCCGGCCTCAAATCACCTTTGGCTTAACAAAAACAGCATTATTTCTAAATGGTACTCTAATAACACACACGGTCTTTGATTTCAGCAATATGTGTAGTAGGAATTCGGCTGGAGTTCAATGTAAAATTAAATTCAAATTTCCGGACAAATTTCGTTACGTTATTCGCAGCATTCGGTAAAATTTGTTTATATTGTAATTCAGGTATTTGGATATATTCGAATCTCTGAATAACAAAAAATTTGTCCGAATATTAATTTGGAATGAAACGAACCGCACATGACTAGTGACAAGGTACCTAGAGTTCAGGAGGTCTTGAGAAACAGGAAGTGGATGGTTTGTTTGATATTTTGAGATAAGGTTGGTGATGAGGTTGAGCTGGGGAGTTATGAATGGCTTTGCAATTTGTTATTAATATCTTGAATTTTATTCATCGGGTGATGGGACCCCTGTGGAAGGATTGGCAAAGGTATGTGGCAAATACTGAGAGGTTAGTAAAGTAGATGAGTCTTGCAGCAACATTCATGTTAGACTGAAGGGGGATAGCCAGTGTAGTGGTAGACCAACGAGAAGGGGGTTGCAGTAATTGAGGCACGGCATAACAAGAGAGTGAAGTAGTAGCTTGGTGGTGTAATTGATTAGGAAGGGATGTATTTAGGAAATGTTATGCAAGTGAAGGAGACAGGATTTGGATAATGATTGGATGTGGAACTGAAAGAAGAGGTCAGAGTCCAGGATTCCACCTAATACAATGTTATGAGGGAAGGGAGGGATAGTTGCAATATTAATCTTGATGGAACAGTCTGTGGAGGGGTACTGGGGGGGAGGGGTGAAGGAAATTCTATGAGCTCTGTTTTTGAACTATTGATTTTTAGGAAGTGGTTTGACATCCATATTGATTTGTCGTTTAGTGGATTAGTGATGTGCAAGGAGACTGAAGGGCTGTGGAGGGTCAGATTTTGAAGATTCTTTAGGCAGCTGTTTGCCTGCAATACACTACATATCTGTAGCAAAGATGGGAGTAGAGATAAATATGAATGCTCTTCTTTGAAGTGGGCACTTTGTTTTTTGTTCTGGTGTCAGGGTTGCTTTCAACTGTCAGATACAGTAGCAGATAGAGAATCTACCTCAACACTGGAGGCATATATGCTATTTAAAGCGGAGTTCCACCCAAAAATGAACCTTCTGCTTTAAGTACTTCTTACCCCCAGACATGCCACATTTGGCATGTCATTTTTTTTGGGGGGGTGGGTACCTGGTTTTGACAGGTACCCAGCTCCCACTTCCACTCTGGGATGCCTAGACGACTCCTCCTCTCCCCCTTGGCGGCTCCTCCCTCCCTTCAATCTTTCTTGACATGTCACAGGTCCCAGAAGATTGCCCGGCCATTCATGACATGCAGCGCGTCTCGCGCATGCGCAGTGCGCACCCAGCTGTGAAGCCGCAAGCTGTCACAGTCGGGTGCCCACAGTAATAATGCCGACGCCACGGACAGGCAGGGGAGAGGAGCGAGGCTTCGGGCGCCCGCATCGCTGGACCATGGGACAGGCGAGTGTGTGTTTATTAACAGTCAGCCACTACACTTTTTGTAGCTGCTGACTTTTAATAAACACAGAACCGGGTGGAACTCTTTAAGTCAATGTTCGTGTGCCCTTTCTGAATACTGCTAATGGATTATTTCGAAATTGATCTCCAACCACCAGTCATTAATATTTTTACCTTAGTTGTTTTCTAGGTTTTAGAGACACTTTCTAATGTCTCTAAGGTCCTAGAGATATTTTTTGTTTACGTGGATGCTCCAATGGGGCAAAATTATTTTGTCTAACTTAGCTGACTGTGCTGTGGTCTTATTGCTTCCCTTACTTTCTCTGGGACCAAGGCCTATTTGGTAGCCCTATTTCTACACCACTGACTATTCTCTTTATGTACAGTATAAAATCATATGGTTTTTAAAAACAAACTATTGAAGCAAAAAATTAAACATTTTTTCTTTAAAAAGGAAACACTTTTTTAATATGCTAGTGGCAGCACTCTAGTCCCCATAAAATAGAAAAAAATAGCCAAAGAGATCCTGCAATAAAACATTTTACAAAGCAATAATTGTTAACTACACAAAAACAAAAGGAAGAGAACAAAAATGCCTTCAAGAAATAGCCAAAGAAAGTATTTTATACACTTAAACAATTACCCTCTTTTATTACTATCCCTACAATATACTATATTCTAAAGAAAGAAAAAATAAAGCATACATGTTAAAATGTATACACAATTTACTTAGCACAGGGGAAAACTGCAAAATATAGGTATTTTATTGTGTTGACTGTTTCTTTTTCTTTTTATTCTCTGATGTCCATTTAAGTAATACGGTAACAAATTGTCTAAAATCATTGGTCTCAAAGGTGTGAAGACTTGCAGAGAAAACAACAAAGCAGTAAAAGGGGTAAAACTGAGGGCAAGGAGATATTATGGACAGATAAAATCTTGTTTAAAGAGAACCAGTCAGGAATAAGCTTATGTAAGAGTTGGAGTCTACACTTTTAAAGGATAGGTGATTGAACAGACATATGACATAAATGTGATCCCTCCTGGCCCTATACATATATAGTAGCAGGGTGTCTGTGAAACAGGTTTGAATTTCAGGAAAAGTAGTTGATGGGATATTTGTTCCTCCACAGATTCTTAGATTTGCAATCTAAGGTAATGCCAGCAAAGATTTCATGGTAAAGAAAGAGTTCTTTACCCTGTATTAGTAAAGTGCTGGTTTTACTTGGAATCTGATGGAGCTCTGGGTGGGACAAACTTCCAAATCCGTGGACCGCAGTTTGATGTTTTCTTCCTAGGTCTTGATTAAGGCAGCTGGTCCTAGCACTCAAGGAGAGTGTGTGTGTCTCCATGTTAGGAGGCAACTATGAGCATGGCTGTTTGTAACCAAGTTTGGATACAATTTACCGTAAACCAAGGACTTTGTCAGACTACGGATACAGTAAGGCTCAGTAGAGCAGAAGTTTACTTTCTGATTTATGGCAAGAGGCCTTTTCCTTCTGTTTGTGAATATCCTTTGGATTAAATGTGACACTTTTGTTGGCCAGGCTTAGACAAAGATGTAAAATTGTATTGTGAGTCGTGCCCAGTTTGTCAGCTCACTGCTCTGGTCTCAAATTTCCAGAGTCCACTGGTACATTTACCCATCATTGAGATGCCCTTTGACAGGATTGCCATGGATATAGTAGGTCCTTTGGTTAATTCCACTAGGGGGCACCAGTATATCCTAGTTGTCTTGGACTATGCCACCCGGTACCCAGAGGCAATCCCATTAAGGAACCCCTCAGCCAAGAGTATTGCTGAAGAGCTTTCTCTTTTATTTTTCATGCATGGGTATTCCTTAGGAGCTGTTAACTGACCAGGGCATGCCTTTCATGTCAAAGGTTACTAAAGAATTGTGTGAATTGTTTTAAAATTAGTTACTTACGTACTTCTGTGTACCACCCACAAACAGATGGTCTAGTGGAAAGATTTAATAAAATTTTGAAAGGAATGTTAAAGTGAGTGGTAGTAGCAGATGATAGGGACTGCCTCTCGCCCTAACTCATGTTTACTATACGGGAGGTACCACAAGCCTCCACCGGCTTTTCCTCTTTTGAGTTGCTGTATGGCTGACATCCTAGGGGCCTGTTAGATATAGCAAAAGAGACCTGAGAACAAGAGGCAACCCCACTCAAAAGTGTACTGGAGCATATTGTTCAAATGCAGGACCGGATTGGAGAGCCCATTGTTAAACCAAACTTGCAACAGGCTCAGCAGGCTCAGGCTAGAGTGTATAACTATTCGGCCAAGATTTTAACCTTTAACCCCTGTGACAGAGTGCTCGTGCTGGTACTTACGGTGGAGAGTAAATTTCTGACGAAATGGCAGGAGCCATACAAGGTTGTAGAATGGGTGGGGGAAGATAACTATAGAGTACAGAGGTTGGCAAAAGAAAGCCCTACCAAATCTACCATGTCAATTTATTGAAGCCCTGGAAAGACAGAGAATCCCTTATGGTTCATGAGTCATTGGCCATGACTACCGCAGGTTTGGTAGAAATCGCTGAGGCACTGTCAGTAAGCCAAAAACAAGAGACCAAGAAATTTCTGCTAAGAAATAGAGAGTTCTTTTCTGATTTATCAGGGTTAACTTCAATGATAAAGCATGATATTGTGACCGAGCTAGGGGTGAAAGTTAACTACCCTTTTGCATCCCAGAAGCTCAGCGCCAAGTAGTCACAGAGGAAATAAGGAGGATGTTGGATATTGATGTAATACTGTAGAAGAATCACATAGTGAGACTAATGTGCGCATCCGACTAATGGACTAAGACTAATGGGCGCATCCGATTTTGTAACGATTTCCGAAAGCTAAATGAGGTGTCAAAATTTTACACTTATTCAATATCCAGTGTAGTTGAGCTAATTGAGTGTCTAGGACATGCTCGATATATCACCACTCTGAACCTTACCAAGGGGTGTTGGCAAATACCACTTATGGAACGTGCTAAAGAAGACAGCCTTTTCTACTCTTGAGGTGCACGGGCAGTATAAGAGCAAACCATTTGGCCTAAATGGGGCACCTCCCACTTTTCAGCGAATGATGGATCACCCTTAAATTCCACTGAGCCTTTGCATCTGCATATTTAGATGACGTGGTAATTTTTAGTGCAGACTGGGAGAGCCATTTACCTAAAGTGCAGGCTGTTGTTAATGCCCTACGAGGTGAGGGTCTAAACGCCAGTCCTAAGAAGTGTGCTGTGGGATTAGAGGAGGCCTGATATTTGGGGTAAATTATTGGCCGGGAGAAAGTAAAACCCCAGGTGACAAAAATCCATGCCATCCAAAGTTGGCCAAGACCCCTTAATAAAAAACAGGTGAGAGCCTTTTTGGGGTTAATAGGCTATTATAGAAGCTTTGTCCCCAATTTTGCTACATTGGCTGCTCCCCTTGCAGATCTTACCAAGGGGGGAAGTCCGCAGTGGTAATGTGGCCCCCAGAAGCTGAGAAAGCTTTCCAGGACATAAAAACAGCCCTGTGCAATAGCCCTGTCTTTTTGTTTACAAACGTTTTATTGAACAATTATAATTTAAACGTTACATAGACAGATAATATAGAAGTAACAATAATACATGCAATTACAAAATTACTTCCAAGAGTAAATTAAATAATATGATATAATAAATATACCAAGATCAAGTAAAAAAGAAGATAAATGAAAAAAAAAAAGAACAAATGTACCAAAGAACTAAATAATTATTTTGGATGTCTGTAAATAAACCAAGGTGTCCATTTAGCATCTAAAGAGGGATTAGAGTTATGTTATGTGTGAAAAATATGTTCCATCAGCATAATTTGGTCAACACGTGTCATGCAATAGTGTCAGGGCTGGGCTGATCCCTTCCTTCTCTGAGCTGGCCGCTCAGCTGTCGGCTAATTGCCAGATCCTATCTCTCCACAGTGACTCACCTGTTGATGATATCCTGCTCATCAGTCCTGCCGTCTAGCCCAGATGATCTCTGCCTTCACCTTGGTCAACATCACAGAGACTTTCTCCTGCGCTCCTGTCAAAGACTTGCTTGACTGACATTCCTTCTGGCGCCAGATCCTGTTTGCTGTTCCACTAAATTGATTCTTGGCTTCCTGACTTTCTGGCTTGTCTGACTATCTATCTTACTGAACTTTGCTATGTTTTGACTATGTTTGTTCTATTTATTTTATTATTAAACAAGTGTGATTTAATTGTACTTCTGTCTCGGTCTGATTCATGGTTTCTGACAAATAGCGCTGTCTTAATTACCCCAGATTTTACACAGAAATTTGTGGTGCAGACAGATGTGTCGGAAGCAGGGGCGTTGCTAGGTCTACAAAAGATCTGGGGCTAGAGCCCATAGCAGCGAAGTAAAGAAAGTCATACGCTTGGGTGGGCATACACATGTATATAATATGTGTATGTATGCTAATATTTTATCGTTACATCAGGGTCCCCAGAGAGCCTCCCAATTACATCAGGGTCCCCAGAGAGCCCGTCAAGTTACCTGCCACAAGATGCAGCTTGTCACATACAGAGAGGCTAGTGTGTACAGAAGACAGGCTAGGGTGTACAGAAGACAGGCTAGGGTAGTACAGAGTTTCTCCCCTCCCCCATGGTCTGTACTCACCTGCAGCCTCCCCAGCTCAGGAGCTTGTGTGAGAAAGTTCCTCCCAACTCTATGATATGGGCAGAGCAAGGGAGGAGACTCGCTCTCACACTGATCTTTGGCTGTCATTGAAGCACCGAGTGCAGACTCAGTGATAGTGCCGCAGCTGTGCGGGACAGTGCTGTGTCAGGCAGCCCGCAACACTCTCACGGTAGGGCCAGTCCTAGACTCATGGCTATGGGCCCCAGATTTGGGGCTATAGCTCCATTAGCCACCCCTAGCGACGCCACTGGTCGGAAGTAGGATAAGGTTCTGTGTTGTCCCAAGTGGTGAATGGGGAGGAACACCCCATAACATTTCTAAGCAGAAAATTGACCCCTGCTGAAAAAAAGATATGGTATTGTAGAATGTGAATGTCTAGCCATCAAATGGGCTCTTGAGTGATTCTATTACTATCTGTTAGGGCAACAGTTTGGGCTCTTAACTGACCATGCCCATCTCAAATGGATGTTCCAAAATAAGGAGTAAAATGCAAGAGTGTTACCAGATGGTTCTTGGCTTCACAGAATTTCAAATTTATAGTAGAACATGACCAGGTAACCAACAAGCTAACACTGATGCCTTCTCCAGAGTTTGAGCATGGGGGGGATGTGTAGCGGGCTGCCTGTTGTGTCTCTGTCTCTGCGTGTTGCAGCACGCAGAGACAGTTCAAATAAATCTCCGTGTACGAGGAGCCCGAGGACACCTGATCATCTTAACGGTTGCAGACCTGGAGGAGCCTCAAAGCCATATTTAAATACCGTAATGCTGGTTTGGCTGCTCTATTCGGGTAGCCCAACACATAGGGTAAGGGTCAGTGTATGTCCTCCCTATCGGTGGTGGCTTTCAGTATAACATCTATCGCTTTGGATCACTGTCACTGGAGCTATTTGGACTTTTTATTTAATACATGGACTTTAAATTTATGTAACACTGTATCTTACTTGGTGGTTACTATTTTATAAGCGCTGCATCTTTATAGTTATTTATAATTTTATAACATTGTTAAAAGACCATATGTAATATTAAAAAAAAAAAAAATAAGAATACAAATAAAAATGAAAAAAAAAATGAAAAAAAGTAAAAAAAAATATTGAAAAAAGTGAAAAAAATTTAAAAAATTTAAAAAAATTTAAAATGAAAAAATAATAAAATAGAAATACATTTTTTTATAAATAAGTAAAAATAAATAAATGAAAATAAAAATAAGAAATAGTAAAAAATAAAAAAAATAAAAAATAAAATAAAATAAAAATAAAATTAACAATATGATGAATGAAAGTAAGAAAAAGAAGCTAATAAAAATAAAAATAAAGTTAAAAAATATACGGGTGAAATTTTTAAAAATCAATTGACACAATATAACACTGCCATTTACCAGTTGGACAAAAAAAAATGAGGTCTAGTTCTATGTTTAACCCTTTAGGGCTCATAGTATTTAATAAATATATTCACTTTGTTTAGTTTTGGGAAATGCCCTTTTTTAAATTGCTTCTTCTCCAATTTGGCAAAATTCTTTTAATTCCGCAGAACTTCAGTGATGTGGGGTCCCCGTGAACCAATCTAAAATGCCTGGGTAGACTTGTTTATAGCCCTTTTTAATATTATTCACATGTACATGCAGTCTTATTCCAAGCTTTCTAGTGGTTCTCCCCATATACTGAAGCTTGCATGGACATTCCAGGAGGTATGTCACGTGGGTACTCTCACAAGAAATAAAGTTGTCTACCTTAAATGTCTTCCCTTCACCTGGGACTGAAAATGAGTAGTTTTCTTTTTTCTATTTTTTACTATTTTACATGCTACACATCTTCCACAGGTGAAGAAACCCACCTGGTCCAGAAATGTACCGTATTTTCCGGCGTATAAGACGACCTTTTCAGTTAAAAAAAAATGGGCAAAAGGCGGGGGTCGTCTTATACGCCAAGTATCAAATGCAGTCGGCTGTATGTTAGCCTGCCAGATGTGCGGTAATACTGTATGTAGCTTCGGCTACATATAGTATACACCACTGAGCCAATCCCGGCGAGCGATGTATTCCAATAATGAATACAGAGCCTGCTCAGATTAGAGTAAAAACCTCTGCCAATCCGAGCAGGCTACATACAGTAGACTGCTCAGATTGGCTTTGAGTCAGAGAGGCGCGGGCTGATGATGTTACAGCCTCTGCCAATCCGAGCAGGCTTTGTATTCATTAATAGAATACATCCCTCGCTGCGATTGGCTCAGCTCCAACTCGGTATGGCTCCAACTTCCATTAAGAAGAAGGAAATATAGGCAATATGGAGCCTCAGAAGGGGGGTGAGTACAGTGAGTATAGGCAAAAACTGTAGAAATACAGTAGAAATAGGGGGTTGTCTTATACGCCCGGTTACCTTATACACCCGAAAATACGGTAGTTTTTTTGGTGGAGGTTGACTATGTTTTTGGCCAGCTTATTTCTCAGGGGGTTGCGTATAGATGAATTGATGTTTTATTGGTAGTATTTTACTTAATATTTCATCTTTCAATAGAATTGGCCAGCGCCTGTTTGTATTGTCTAGAAAAACTCATAAAGTCATAAAGGCTATTCCATAGTTGTTGACCCTTTCTTCTTTCTTTTCCATCATCTCATCTTTATTCAGTTTTAGGACTGCTTCTTTGTTTTGGCTAATTCTTTGAGGCCATATCCTTTTTCTTGGAATCTATCTATCATAATTGCTGTCTGACTGTCATAATCCGCTTCATCATCACAGTTTCTCCTTATTCTCATCATCTGTCTCTTTGGTATCCCACTTAGCCATATTGGATGATGACAGCTTCCTTTAGGAATGTACCCATTCCTGTCTACTTCTTTAAAGTAGGTTTGTGTGTTTAATTTACAATTTTTCTTATATATATATAACTAGATCCAAAACATTTACAGCCAAGCAAGGTCCATAAAGACATGGATGAGCGAGTTCGGGGTGGAGGAATTTGACTGGCCTGCACAGTCCTAACCTCAACCCAATAGAACACCTTTGGGATGAATTAGCGGGGAGACTGCGAGCCAGGCCTTCTTGTCCAACATCAGTACCTGACCTCACAAATGTGCTTCTGGAAGAACGGTCAAACATTTTCATAGACATACTCCTAAACCTTGTGAACAGCCTTCCTAGAAGAGCTGCTATAGCTGCAAAGGGTGGGCCAACTTAATATTGAACCCTACGGACCAGGGGTGTAGCTACAGGGGTCACAGGGGTTGCAATTGTGACCTGACCCTATGCTCCAGGGGGCCCGTGTGCCCCCCTGTACAGCTGAATAGGAGGGGTAGCATATAGAGTAACTGGTCCCCCCTTCTGGATCCACTGAAATTTGCCCGCTTCTTCTTCTTTCCTCCCTGCAGGCATTCAGCGGCTGCAGGACGAGGGGAACAGTTCCTGTATATGCTGCTGCTGCTCCTATTCAGCTACCCTCTGCTGCCCCTGGGCCCTTGTGTTCTCTCCTGCACCACAGTGTATTCACTCTTGGGTTGCATTGTCAGAACAGGCGGACAATGATAGGTTAAGTGGGCAGAGTGGTCCTGAAGAAGGTGAGCCTCTCCTAGGAAGCAGGGGCAGGGTCAGACCCAGTGGAGCAGTGGATCAGCTCCTTCATTATCTGGGCTCACCTTTGAGGTAGGTGTCTCCCCCTCCCCAGTCTGCACTTCATTGCACAGCTTTGTGTTGCTCAAGCTGGCACTGTCCTAGGTGCCCAGAACACCTCTCCATCCGTAGAATGTGGCATGTGGGTTGCTTACTGAAGGGCTCTGAGCTGAGAGTGTCTCTCTCTCATAGAGCTCAGAGCCTGCACTGACAGCCCCCCTCCCTCCTCCCTCGCACAGATTGGAGAGGACAGAGACGATCTGCTCCTTCTCCTCACGCCCCTCTTCTCCTGTGTGCACCATGGAAAGTTTGAAGCTAAGCAGCTGAATTTGATCATTCAGCTGCTGGGCTTCACACTTCCTGTGGTGCACACAGGAGAGGGGCGGGAAGAGAAGGAGCAGGTTGGCTATCTCCTCTCCCATCCGTGTGAGGGAGGAAGGAGAGGGGACTGTCAGTGCAGGCTCTAAACTGTATGAGAGAGAGAGACGCTCCCAGCTCAGAGTACTGCTGATGATGGGCACTGATAGGGGTCATTGATGAGCACGGATTAGTGGCACTAATAGGCAGCACTGATGGACACTGATAGGCGGCATTGATGAGCACTGATAAGTGGCACTGATAGGCAGCATTGATAAGCATTTATAGGTGGCACTGATGGGCACTGATAGGTGGCATTGATGAGCACAGATAGGTGGCATTGATAAGCACTAATAAGTGCCACTGATGAGCACTGATAGGTAGCATTGATGAGCACTGATAAGTGGCATTGGTAGGCAGCACTGATAGGCGGCATTGATAGGCGGCATTATCTCCTCTCCCATCCGTGTGAGGGAGGAAGGAGAGGGGACTGTCAGTGCAGGCTCTAAACTGTATGAGAGAGAGAGAGAGACGCTCTCAGCTCAGAGTACTGCTGATGGGCACTGATAGGAGTCATTGATGAGCACGGATTAGTGGCACTAATAGGCAGCACTGATGGACACTGATAGGCGGCATTGATGAGCACTGATAAGTGGCATTGATAGGCAGCATTGATAAGCATTTATAGGTGGCACTGATGGGCACTGATAGGTGGCATTGATGAGCACTGATAAGTGGCACTGATAGGCAGCACTGATAGGCGGCATTGATAAGCACTGATAGGTAGCTCTGATGGGCACTGATAGGCAGCATTGATGAGCACTCATAAGTGGCACTGATAGGCAGCACTAATGGGCCCTAATAGTTGGCACTGATGAGCACTGATAAGTGGCCCTGATAGGTGGCATTGATAAGCACTAATAAGTGGCACTGATAGGCAGCACTGATGGGCACTGATAGGCGACATTGATGAGCACTGACAAGTGGCACTGATAGGCAGCATTGATGAGCACTTGAAAGTGTCACTGATGGGCACTGATAGGTGGCATTGATGAGCACTCATAAGTGGCACTGATAGGCATCACTGATGAGCACTGATAGGCAGCATTGATGAGCACTGATAAGTGGCACTGATAGGCAGCACTGACAGGTGGCATTGATGAGCACTGATAGGCAGCTCTGATAGGCACTGATGAGCACTCATAAGTGGCACTGATAGACAGCACTGATGGGCACTAATAGGTGGCATTGATGAGCACTGATAAGTGGCACTGATAGGCAGCATTGATAAGCATTTATAGGTGGCACTGATGGGCACTGATAGGTGGCATTGATGAGCACAGATAGGTGGCATTGATGAGCACTGATAAGTGGCACTGATAGGCAGCACTGACAGGTGGCATTGATGAGCACTGATAGGCAGCTCTGATAGGCACTGATGAGCACTGGTAGACAGCATTGATGAGCACTCATAAGTGGCACTGATAGACAGCACTGATGGGCACTAATAGGTGGCATTGATGAGCACTGATAAGTGGCACTGATAGGTGGCATTGATGAGCACTTACAGGTGGCACTGATGGGCACTGATAGGTGGCATTGATGAGTACTGATAGGCGACATTGATAAGCACTGATAGGCAGCATTGATGAGCACTGATAAGTGGCACTGATATGTGGCATTGATGAGCACTGATAAGTGGCACTGATAGGCAGCACTGATAGGCGGCATTGATGAGCACTGATAAGTGGCACTAATAGGCAGCACTGATGGGCACTGATAGATGGCATTGATGAGCACTGATAAGTTGCACTGATAGGCAGTATTGATGTGCGCTTATAGGTGGCACTGATGTGCACTAATAGGTGGCACTGATAGGCATCATTGATGAGCACTCATAAGTGGCACTGATAAGCAACACTGATAGGTGTCATTTATGAGCACTGATAGGCAGCACTGATGGGCACTGATAAGTGGCACTGATGGGCACTGATAGGTAGCATTGATGAGCACTAATAAGTGGCACTGATAGGCAGCACTGATGGGCACTGATAAGCGGCATTGATCGGCACTGATAGGCAGAATTGATGAGCACTGATAGGTGGAACTGATAGGCAGCACTGATGGGGCTGCACTGATAGGCAGCACTGATGGGGCTGCACTGATAGGCTGCACTGATGGGGCTGCACTGATGATCAGAGCCCTGATTATTAGTGTAAATAATGTACAGACAGTTTTGCTGGTTAATAGTTCTCCTTTCCTTACACAGACACATCGTGGGAAGAAAGGACTGCCAATAACAGGCTTATATGTGATCAGCTGATCAAATGATAAAGGGCTGCCGTGACAGGCCCTTTAACATGATCAGCTGTGGGAGGATGTACATGGACGCCCTCCCAGAATTGGAAGCCCGGGGCTCGGATGGAATGGGAGGGGGGCCCTTCATGTTTTCTTGCAGTGGGAACCTTTAGGTTCTAGTTATGCCTCTGCTATGGACTAAGACTGGGATGCCATTAAAGTTCATGTGCATGTAAAGGCAGGTGTCCCAATACTTTTGACAATATAGCTGTTCAGCAGTGGCCTGGGGTGGCCATTGGCAACAATCATTAGATTGCATATTTATATTCTGTCTCATGTAAGTGGTTGACCCAAGTTGTGCTGCAGGACCATGCAGTTTGACACGCATTAAAACATGCATGCTTGTAGATGCATGGGGGTGCCAATAGCAATTAATGACACTGTTGTGTGTCTGCTAGATGGCAGCATGTTTCTTTGTGTGTCAGGAAAGTAAGCGATTTTGCGAACACATAGGTGTGAACTTAACCTAAGGGGAGAATTTAATAAACTGAAGCAGACAGAATCTGGAGCAGATGTGAATAGGACCAATCTGCTTCTAACTTCAGCCTGTGCAGTTAAGCTTTGAAAATGAAAGATAGAAGTTGATTGGCTCCCATACACAGCTGCTGCAGATTCTGACTGCTTCAGTTTTAGTAAATTGCCCTCTTAGTGTTGAAGTGAAGATGTACTTATACCGTTATCAATTTTAGACTTTTATTGATAAAGATATGTCTTGAAGATACCTGCTAGGGATATTAAAGTGGAACTTTATTCTCCCAATCAACATTGATCGTTGTTAATCCTCATGCAGTTAGCATTTAGGTAAGTATATCATATTCACTTGTTTTAAACTTTTTTGTTATGCATTTCTTCAGTTACTTTCTGGTTTCTTGCCTAGGCAAATGATGTCATACATCCCAGGAATCTTCAGGAGGGGAGCAGAGGAGGAGGGGTTTTCTCAGCTAAGCACACTTTCCTGCATGCATGTTTGAGCTAAGGGCAGATGAATTTTGGGAGGTAAATGCTATGTGAATGGTTTGCCCTTACTCAAGATGGCCATGGCCAGAAATGCTAGGGGGTGATTTTCAAAGTGGTTTCTCAGTAAAATAAAGCATGGAGAGATGGATGGATGGGTGAGTTTACTTTGAATATTAAAAATGAATGAAATAGTGTTTTTTGGTTGGTGGTGCTCAGATGCAGTGAATATCCACTTTAAATAGACAGGATAGAGAATGGGTTTGTGGAAGACCATGTAAGTGTGTACATGGGTCATGTGCAATATTTTTATTGTTCTAATTAGCACACAGATAGATGGTGCAGATGTCAGATTAGTAGTCATCTCTGATGGCCAAATTTCTTGGGAAGCAATCTGTCTACTACTAAGGGAGTGACTTAGGTGACCCATTGCTCTGGGGTGTAATCTCAGGCAGACTATTCTGCCCAATTATCCAATCAGAGAATGACAAAATTGAATTTAAAGCAATCTATCCCATTTGAAACAAAATTGTAATGTCCCCAGAATACACTAAAACTATGTAAGAATTACTTCTACTTTTGAAAGACTCTACTGCAGGGGTAGGCAAACTTTTGAGCACAGCGTGCCGAAAAATGTTTTCAAAGAAATTGAGCGTGCTGATTTTATAACAAAAAATGTCAACTTCACACTCTCAATAACGAAAAGGATTTTTTATTGTTACACCTAGCACCGCTGTCATCTGATGTCCTGCCTGATAAATGTTACATGTCCGCCGGCATTGGACTAGTGTGACGTCTGTAAAAGGAATTAGGAGGCACGACACAGGATGACAGAGCGGTCACTGGGTAAGCAGGTCATCCTCATGTGATCTGGCGGCGCTCGCTCTCCCCCCTTACCCTCCGAGGCAGCGCTGGGACTGGGTGGGCCAGAGAAGATGGTCGTTGGGGGCCCGCAGGAGTCCTGAGGGTTTCAGCAGGTGGCACTGGCGGGCCTCCTGCAGCAGCCCGGCCCTAGGACCATGGCCGAACTGATTGACCAGTCAGTCCGCCCCTGCAGATATGTGCACATTGCTTCCATACATAACAGGGAATTAACTAAGCTCCCTGTGCAATTATAATGACACAAGAAACTGGAGTGGCGTGTGCCACATTAAATACACCATATTACCAAAGGTATTGGGGCACCTCACTTTACACGCATATGAACATTAATGGCATCCCAGTCTTAGTCCGTAGGATTCAATATTGAGTTGGCCCACCCTTTGCAGCTTTAACAGCTTCAACTCTTCTGGGAAGGAAGACCACATGGTTTAGGAGTGTGTCTATGGGAATGTTAGACCATTCATCCAGAAACCCATTTGTGAGGTCAGGCATTGATGTTGGACGAGAAAGCCTAGCTCGCAGTCTCCGCTCTAATTCATCCCAAGGTGTTCTTTTGTGTTGAGGTCAGGACTATGTGCAGGGCAGTCAAGTTCCTACACCCCAAACTCGCTCATCCAGGTCTTTCTAGACCTTGCTTTGTGCACTGATGCAAAGTCATGTTGGAACAGGAAGGGGCCACCCCCAAACTGTTCTCATAAAGTTGGGAGCATGAAATTGTCCAACATGTCTTGGTATGCTGATGCCTTAAGGGTACCCTTCACTGGAACTAAGGGACCAAGCCTAACCCCTGAAAAACAACCCTACACATAATTTCCCCTCCACCAAATGATTTGGACCACTGCTCAAAGCAAGGTCCATAAAGACATGGATGGGCGAGTTTGGGGTGGAGGAACTTGACTGGCCTGCAGAGTCTTGACCTCAACCCAATAGAACACCTTTGGGATGAATTAGAGCAGAGACTGCGAGCCAGGCCTTCCTGTCCACATCAGTACCTGACCTCACAAATGAGCTTCTCAATGAATGGTCAAACATTACCATAGACACACTCTTAACCACTTGAGCCCCGGACCATTATGCTGCCTAAGGATCAGAGGTCTTTTTCCAATTTGGCACTGTGTCGCTTTAACTGCTAATTGCGCGGTCATGCAATGCTGTACCCAAACGAAATTTGCGTCCTTTTCTTCCCACAAATAGAGCTTTCTTTTGATAGTATTTGATCACCACTGCGTTTTTTATTTTTTGCGCTATAAACGGAAAAAGACCGAAAATTTTGAAAAAAAATGATATTTTCTACTTTTTGTTATAAAAAAAATCCAATAAACTAAATTTTAGTCATACATTTAGGCCAAAATGTATTCGGCCACATGTCTTTGGTAAAAAAAATGTCAATAAGCGTATATTTATTGGTTTGCGCAAAAGTTATAGCGTCTACAAACTAGGGTACATTTTCTGTAATTTACACAGCTTTTAGTTTATGACTGCCTATGTCATTTCTTGAGGTGCTAAAATGGCAGGGCAGTACAAACCCCCCCCCAAATGACCCCATTTTGGAAAGTAGACACCCCAAGGAAATTGCTGAGAGGCATGTTGAACCCATTGAATATTTATTTTTTTTGTCCCAAGTGATTGAAAAATGCCACCTGGGCATTCCATGGCCTCCGAAACTGTGATAGGCAGTGAAGAGTGAAATCAAAAATTCACGCCCTTAGAAAGCCTGAAGGCGGTGCTTGGTTTTCGGGGTCCCGTACGCGGCTAGGCTCCCAAAAAGTCTCACACATGTGGTATCCCCGTACTCAGGAGAAGCAGCAGAATGTATTTTGGGGTGTAATTTCACATATTTCCATGGCATGTTTGAGCAATATATCATTTAGTGACAACTTTGTGCAAAAAAAAAAAAAATTTGTCTCTTTCCCGCAACTTGTGTCGCAATATAAAATATTCCATGGACTCGACATGCCTCTCAGCAAATAGCTTGGGGTGTCTACGTTCCAAAATGGGGTCATTTGGGGGGGTTTTGAACTGTCCTGGCATTTTATGCACAACATTTAGAAGCTTATGTCACACATCACCCACTCTTCTAACCACTTGAAGACAAAGCCCTTTCTGACACTTATTGTTTACATGAAAAAGTTATTTTTTTTTGCAAAAAAATTACTTTGAACCCCCAAACATTATATATTTTTTTAAAGCAAATGCCCTACAGATTAAAATGGTGGGTGTTTCATTTTTTTTTTTCACACAGTAATTGCGCAGCGATTTTTCAAACGCATTTTTTGGGGAAAAAACACACTTTTTTGAATTGTAATGCACTAAAACACACTATATTGCCCAAATGTTTGATGAAATAAAAAAGATGATCTTAGGCCGAGTACATGGATACCAAACATGACATGCTTTACAATTGTGCACAAACGTGCAGTGGCAACAAAATAAATACATGTTTAAAATCCTTCAAAAGCCTTTACAGGTTACCACTTTAGATTTACAGAGGAGGTCTACTGGAAAAATTACTGCCCTCGATCTGGCCTTCGCGGTGATACCTCACATGCATGGTGCAATTGCTGTTTACGTTTGACGACAGACCGCCGCTTGCGTTCGCCTTAGCGCGAGAGCAGGGGGCGACAGGGGTGCTTTTTTTTTTCTTTATTATTTTTTTGCTTTTTTAATCTTACTTTTAAACTGTTCCTTTCATATTTTTTTTTTAAATCATTTTTATTGTTATCTCGGGGAATGTAAATATCCCCTATGATAGCAATAGGTAGTGACAGGTACTCTTTTTTGAAAAAATTGTGGTCTATTAGACCCTAGATCTCTCCTCTGCCCTCAAAGCATCTGACCACACCAAGATCGGTGTGATAAAATGCTTCCCCAATTTCCCAATGGCGCTGTTTACATCCGGCGAAATCTACGTCATAAAATGCTCGTAGCTTCCGGTTTCTTAGGTCATAGAGATGTTTGGAGCCACTCTGGTCTCTGATCAGCTCTATGGTCAGCTGGCTGAATCACCGGCTGCATTCTCAGGTTCCCTGTTGAGACAGGAGAGCCAGAGAAAAACACGGAAGACAGTGGGGGGGGGGGCATTCCCTCCCACGGCTTGTAAAAGCAGTCTAGAGGCTAATTAGCCGCTAGGATTGCTTTTACATGAAAGCCGACCGCTGGCTGAAAAGAATGATACCAAGATAATACCTAAACCTGCAGGCATCATTCTGGTATAACCACTCAAAGTCGTGAATGGCGTACCTGAAGACAAAAAAATGGTTAACAATGGTTAACAATAAAGCACAGTAAACGGTAAAGTATAAATAATTACACACCTGAAAAACAAACATGATAAAACATAATAACAATAACAATAACAATAAAACATTGCAGAATAGAATACAGTAAAAAAGAGCAGAACAATAGAGAGAGAGAATAGAGAGAGAGAGAACAATAAAACGACAACTATTTTTTTTTATTTCATATATTTTTTTTTTTTTACACTTTTTTTGTAACTAACTTTTATAACTGTAACCGGTTCCAGGTTCGGGTCTCTCAAAATGCGATGGCATCTTGGGAGACCCTGTGAAAGTGTGCCTAGTCTGTGCAATGCTGTACCCTACGCTAATACTCAACTAGTGAATGGTAGCGTTCAAAACATTCACCAATGCAAAGACCAGGATTGTCAGGACAGGAGGGACAATAATAGCGGGTGTCACGCCTATATCCGCGCTTGCTGCAGACACAACATCTTTTTTGGGGGGGGGTTCGTTGTGTAGGGGTACTCGGGAGGACATAAAGAAAATGCCTCTCATGCAGCCGACTGCATTTGGTTGGGGATGTGAATGGGGGAAGTACGGGCGCTGCAGAAGCGGTGGGCTCCCAATTAGGATTGGCGAATGCAGCAGGAGGGGCACTATGGGCACGACGGGCCTGTGTTTGTCTTTTTGGTGGCAGCGGGACACTACTTGTGCTTGCCACCTCACCAGCTTGAACTGCACTTATGGGACTCGCCACGTCACCAAGTGTTACTGCAGTGCTGGTTTGACTATGACCGGGGTGTACTAGGCCGCTGGTGCTTGCCAGTTCCCCAAAACGCTACCAAAAAAACTGTTAGCGATCGCAGGGATCAGGCCTGATTCTGCGAACGCTGCAGTTATGCGTTTAGAGTTTTGTAAGTGACAGTGATCGATCGATACTGCACTTGGGTGGGCTGGGCCAGGCGGAGGGGCAAAACGCAGGTGCTAGCAGGTATCTGGGCTGATCCCGCTAACACTGCGTTTTTGGGAACCCTAAACTGCTGGGGACGCTAGTATAGATCTGATCGGATCAGATATTGATGCGATCAGATACTATACCACTAAGGGAGGTGTATGCTGCGTGCGTGGGTGTTAGCGGTACTGGCGCTAACCTGACGCTGCCTGGGGCTGGTGCTTGCCAGTTCACCAAAATGCTACCAAAAAAACTGTTAGCGATCGCAGGGATCAGGCCTGACTCTGCGAACGCTGCAGTTATGCGTTTAGTGTTTTGTAAGTGACAGTGATCGATCGATACTGCACTTGGGTGGGCTGGGCTCGCCTGGGCGGAGGGGCAAAACGCAGGTGCTAGCAGGTATCTGGGCTGATCCCGCTAACACTGCGTTTTTGGGAACCCTAAACTGCTGGGGACACTAGTATAGATCTGATCGGATCAGATATTGATCCGTTCAGATACTATACCACTAAGGGAGGCGTATGCTGCGTGCGTGGGTGTTAGCGGTACTGGCGCTAACCTGACGCTGCCTGGGGCTGGTGCTTGCCAGTTCACCAAAATGCTACCAAAAAAACTGTTAGCGATCGCAGGGATCAGGCCTGACTCTGCGAACGCTGCAGTTATGCGTTTAGTGTTTTGTAAGTGACAGTGATCGATCGATACTGCACTTGGGTGGGCTGGGCGGAGGCGCAAAACGCAGGTGCTAGCGGGTATCTGGGCTGATCCCGCTAACACTGCGTTTTTGGGAACCCTAAACTGCTGGGGACGCTAGTATAGATCTGATCGGATCAGATATTGATGCGATCAGATACTATACCACTAAGGGAGGCGTATGCTGCGTGCGTGGGTGTTAGCGGTACTGGCGCTAATCTGACGCTGCCTGGGGCGACGCATATCACCGCCGGGCGATCGGGGGGCTAAACCTTTATTCGGTAATAAACGGCGGGTCCCCTGACACTATAAAAAATAAACGAACTAACCAGTGTCACCGGTAACGGTTATATGGTGATCAGTGGTGAAAGGGTTAACTAGGGGCAATCAAGGGGTTAAAACATTTATTAGGTAGTATATGGGGGTCCCTGACGCTATAAAACGCTGACGGCGAACCTAAATATTTACCTCACTAACTAGCGTCACCAGCGACACTAATACAGCGATCAGAAAAATGATCGCTTAGCGACACTGGTGACGGGGGGTGATCAAGGGGTTAAAACTTTATTAGGGGGGGTTAGGGGGGTACCCTAGACCTACAGGGGGGTAACAGTAACTGTGCTAACACAGTAACTGTCACAAACTGACACCTAGCAGTAATCAGAAAAAAAAAAAAAAAAAACCTGCTGGTGTCAGTTTGTGACAGGGGGGGGGGGGGGGGATCGGGGGGCGATCGGGGGGGGGATCGGGGTGTTTTGTATGCCTGGCATGTTCTACTGTGTGTGTGTGTGTTGGTGCACTCACATACCTGTCTTCTCTCCTCGGGCCGGAACGGAAAATACCGAGCCGAGGGGAGATAACATCACTTCCTTTGCTGCTGTTTAGCATACAGCAGCAAAGGAGTGTTCTCATTGGCCGGCGGCGATCGCGAGGGGGGGGCCACGAACGGATGGCCTCCCCCTCGTCTCTGATCGCCGGGGGACAGAACGGGACCGCCTCGGGCGGCGGGGGGGGTCCGATCGGACCCCCCACCCGCGGGAGGCAAATCACGTACATGTACGTGATTTTGCCTGCCCGTGCCGCCTTGCCGACGTACATCGGCGTGAGGCGGTCCTTAAGTGGTTAAACCTTGTGGACAGCCTTCCCAGAAGAGTTGAAGCTGTTATAGCTGCAAAGGGAGGGCCAACTCAATATTGAACCCTACGGACTAAGGCTGGGATGCCATTAATGTTCATGTGCGTGTAAAGACAGGTATCCCAATACTTTTGGTAACATACTGTAAGTAGATGAAATGTTTCAGGTTTTTGATGCATGGTCGTGCATATCCATGCTCATAGAAAACCAATGAGCTTGGCAAATAAAGAAAGAAGCTGTGATAAAGAGCAAGCTACAATGAACATATTTGCAATTCATAGATAAATACAAGTGCCCAAGTGCCTCCCAGACATGTTATTTTTTGTAAATTCACCATTTATTATTTATTAGGATTGTATGCATACTGTTTCCTTGTTTACTTTCATTCAGCTTTGTATTTTCTTTTAAAAATTTCTTAAAGAATTATAGCATTTGAATGCAAACTATAGTGAAGGTCTTACTAGTTTTATTGCTTTTACATACAAATAATTATTTCATATAAAATAGCTTATATTTCATGTTTGCTGGTTCTTTAAACAATGTTTATGCTTATCTAGGAAACGTGTAAAATAATTCTGCAGAACAGGAACAACGTTCAATATCCTGTGAAGCAGCAACCAGATTATCACAGGAGATTTCTTTATGTTTAAGTACACCAAGAAAATTAAATATGAAGCTGATTGAAGCTTATCCAGAGCTTATCAAAGACATAAGAATCAGTGGAGTGTGTGCAGCAAAGATATTCATGGTAAGCAAACTTTAAATCAGGGCAAATTTTTGGAGATGATAAGAGTGTGGCTTGATTATAGGAAAGCCAAGAATCTGAGATATGGATTTAGAGCAGGTTATTAACTAGCAATAGACATATCTTTATATCTATAAATAGAGTAACATGGCTAGATGAGACTTTTAAATAATCAGTTAGGGATCTTAAGTTAAAAGGAAACTACAATGTATTTTTCACTGAGCACACATTTCAAGGCGTTATTGCAGCTTTTACCTTGAAGTGACTTTCACATTTTCACAGTTTTACTTTTGTAATAAATGTAGCAATTTGCAGATGGGCCACTAGATGGAGCTCTGTGTTTGACTCAGCATCACGCATCCTGTTTAAGTTAAAGCGGAAATAAATCTGCAGCGTGACACAGGGGCGTTTGCCATAATGTGCAAGTACGCACAGCATAAAACCGCTTTGCATTGAATTGCACCGTAAACAACTGATGGTATAAGAAAACAGACAGAGAATACTTTGTTTACCATGAGCAGTCAACAAGTAAAACACAACCATTGGCATCATTTAAAAGAAGGAAATAGAGTCTTTATTTGTAAAGAAAAATATGACTGCCCCATATATACATCATTTAACCACTTCAATACCAGGCACTTAGACACCTTCTCGCCCAGCCCAATTTTCAGCTTTCAGCGCTGTCGCAATTTGAATGACAATTGCGCGGTCATGCTACACTGTACCCAAACAAATTTTTTATCATTTTGTTCCCACAAATAGAGCTTTCTTTTGGTGGTATTTGATCACCCTTGCGGTTTTTATTTTTTGCGCAACAAATAAAAAAAGACCGAAAATTTTGAAAAAAAACAAGTTTTTCTTTGTTTCTGTTAAAACTTTTTGTAAATAAGTACGTTTTCTTCTTCAATGACGGGCACTGAGATGGCTGCACTGACGGGCACTGATATGGCGGCACTGATGGGCACCGATCAGGTGGCACCGATGAGGTGGCACTGATGAGGTGGCACTGACGGGCACTGATGATGGGCACTGATAGGCGGCACTGATGGGCACTGATAGGTGGCACTGATGGGCACTGATAGGTGGCACTGGTATGCGGCACTGATGGGCACTCATAGGTGGCACGGATGGGCACTAATAGGCGGCACTGATGGGCACTCATAGGTGGCATTGATGGGCACTCGTAGGCGGCATTGATGGTTACTTATGGGTGGCACTGATAGTTGGCACAGATGGGCACGGATGGGCACTGATAGATGGGCACTGATGGGCATGGATGGGCACTGACAGGTGGCATGAATGGACACTGATGGGTGGCACTGGTGGCATTACTTGTTTGCAGTGATGCCCCTAAGGGTGGCATTGCTGGGCATCACTGCAACATAATTGTGCCAATCAGTGCCCATTTGTGGGCACTGATTGGCACAGATTTGGCATACTGGGCACATGTGGATGGCCATGGGGTACATACCTGGCCATCCACATGTTGCCCCTTCCCTGGTGGTCCTAGTGGCGATCCCTGGTGGTCCAGTGTGGTGATCTGCGGGGGGGCTGCGCTGATAAACAATCAGCGCAGACCCCCCCTGCCAGGAGAGCCGCCGATCGGCTCTCCTCTACTTGCGTCTGTCAGACGCGAGTGAGGAAGAGCCGATCAACGGCTCTTCCTATTGACAGCGTGATCAGCCGTGATTGGACACGGCTGATCACGTGGTAAAGAGCCTCCGCCGGAGGCTTTTTACCAAGATCAGTGTAGCGGTGTGTCAGACTGACACACCGCTCCACCGATCGCCGCGATGCGCGCCCCCGGGGGCGCGCTGCGGCATGTTATCCTGCTGGACGTCATATGACGCCCAGTCAGGATAACACAACCACTTCCCGGACGTCAATCCGCCATAGGGCGGGCGGGAAGTGGTTAAAGCTTTGCATAAAAACAAAGTTTTTTTAATTTTTTTTTATTTTTCTTTAGGCTCCATGCACACTGGACATTAAAATAACGTTATAAAAATGCCAGTAGCTTTGCAGTGAGTCTTTCGCAATAGCGTTTATTAGAGTTTTTCCGCATTAGTGCTTCTTAGCGTTTATCAGCGTTTAACAGCGTTTATGAGCGTTTGCCGTTTTTTGTGGTCAGAAAAACGACTCCTGAACGCGATTTCATGGTGGTCAGAAAACTCCACTGCTGATAAACATCCAAAAACGTCCATGTGTGCATGGACACATAGGATAACATAAAGGGGAGTTTATTGGCTGTTAAAAAAAACGCCCAAACTCCCACAAACGGCCATTTATGAGCTTCAGTGTGCATGGAGCCTTAACACAGTGGACCATGCAAAAAATGCAATACTGCCAGGGACACGGACTTTGCATTGTGCCCAGAGGATTGGCTTTAACACACATTGATAAGAGTGGTGAATGCTCGGTATAAGATACCAAGTGGATCTCTATTACATGCAGGGTGGATTTGATTCAAATCACTAGTAAAAGGGCTTGATTTAAATTCACTCAATTTAAATAATAATTTTTAAAGAACAACTGTCATCTCTGTCCCGTAGCTGCTCCTCATCTGAACCGATGTTGAGTCACCGACAGTTCCATTCACATTAATGGGACGGCTGGCAGTGACACAACAAGGTGAGGGATGTGGCGGCAGCAGGTGAGTGGCTGCCCACTAACAGGCGCTTCCGTGATGGGTCTGAAATGACAGGTGCTCTTTAAATGTAAGGACTCATTCTTGCTGGCAGTTAGAATCTTTAATATTTACAAACACAATGAAGGTTTCCTATTTAGAATAAATAAGCTGTCAGGTTAGTAAAACAGCGATATCAGAACCGATTCAATCATACAGTTTGTAGTGTATATAGATTTGCAAAACAATGGGATAAAGGAATATTCCTGAACTTTGGTTTATCTCATTGTTACTGTGAAATTGTGTGAATGCATCAATGCAATGCAGGTTATCGCAGTTTGCAGAGCTTGGATTCATTAAATGAGTTTACCAAAAATGTAAATATTGCAGCATAAACAGTCTCATGCTACATAACTAAACTCCATTTCATGCTGAATAAACTAAATTATTAATGTATCTTAAATAGAAAACTATCTTTAGATAGATTTTCACTACAAAAACATTTTATCAAAACAAATAAAAATAAAAAAAAATCAGATTTAAATGAAAAAAAATCAGATTTTTTTAGATTTAAAAAAAATAATAAATCATTGATTTGTATCCACCCTGATTACTTGTATATCTAAAAGAAAAAGAAAACACACACAAAAAAAGGATATACATTCCAATTAAATATGTTTTAAAATTGTTTCAAGAGTGAATATAAGCTATTAGTAGTAGCTTGATATCTGGGTTATGTAGTGAGTTATGAGTACATTTTAGAATGTGTGCAGGTCACAGGTCTAGGTTAATGTTCTGCTGATGTTTCTACTGATGTAGAGCAATTATTTTTGCTGCCTTTGTCAAATGTATACGTTTCCACATCTCAGCTCCTTCAGCCTGCAGCACACACACTTTTAGATCAGATCACCACAGCTCTTTGCTGCTGCAGGGAGAGCTTTTTGCAGTTTATTTATTACATGTACATATAGAGGACCATAAAAAATATATTTTTATATATATACAGTATCTCACAAAAATGAGTACACCCCTCACATTTTTGTAAATATTTTGTTATATCTTTTCATCTGACAGCACTGAAGAAATGATTTGCTACAATGCTTGTATAACAGTGTAAATTTGCTGTCCCCTCAAAATAACTCAACACACAGCCATTAAAGTCTAAACTGCTGGCAACAAAAGTGAGTACACCCCTAAGTGAAAATGTCCAAATTGGGCCCAAAGTGTCAATATTGTGTTGGCCACCATTATTTTCCAGCACTGCCTTAAAGGCAGTTAAATAACAAATATGCAGTTAGTTTTGCACAGAGTGGCCCCGATCCTCGTCTTTTGGAGTCACCCGGCGGCGCTATCAACTCCTCCCTGCTTCGGGAAGCCCCCTAGGAGAAGCGCTCTCCCTGGGGGTTACTGTGCGGACGAGTTCCCGAGTCTGGCTTTTGCGTCCATAGACACAGAATGCCGGACTCGGCCCCACCCCCAGGTGCCCGCATCATTTGATTTGATTAATAGCAGCAGGAGCCAATGGCTGCGCTGCTATCAATCTATCCAATCAAGAGCTGAGACAATGGGGGGAGAGGTAGGGCGTGTCTTTGCCATGGGAACGAACGGGCTCAGGTGAGTAAAATGGGGAGCTGGTCAGTGTCAGAAGTTTTTTCATCTTAATGCATAGGATGCATTAAGGTGAAAATACACGAGGGTTTACAACCCCTTTAACCCTCTTGGGCATGGAGTTCACCAGAGCTTCACAGGTTGCCACTGGAGTCCTCTTCCACTCCTCCATGATGACATCACGGATCTGGTGGATGTTAGAGACCTTGCGCTCCTCCACCTTCCGTTTGAAGATGCCCCACAGATACCCAATAGGGTTTAGGTCTGGAGACATGCTTGGCCAGTCCATCACCTTTACCCTCAGCTTCTTTAGCAAGACAGTGATCGTCTTGGAGGTATGTTTGGAGTCATTATCATGTTGGAACACTGCCCTGCAGCCCAGTCTCTGAAGGGAGGGGATCATGCTCTGCTTCAGTATATCACAGTACATGTTGGCATTCATGGTTCCCTCAATGAACTGTAGCTCCCCAGTGCCGGCAGCACTCATGCAGCCCCAGACCATTACACTCCCACCACCATGCTTGACTGTAGGCAAGACACACTTGTCTTTGTACTCCTCACCTGGTTGCCGCCACACACGCTTGACACCATCTGAACCAAATAAGTTTATCTTGGTCTCATCAGACCACAGGACATGGTTTCAGTAAACCATGTCTTTAGTCTGCTTGTCTTCAGCAAACTGTTTGCGGGTTTTCTTGTGCATCATCTTTATAAGAGGCTTCCTTCTGGGACAACAGCCATGCAGACCAATTTGATGCAGTGTGCAGTGTATGATCTGGGCACTGACAGGCTGACCCCCCCATCCCTCCAATCCCTGCAGCAATGCTGGCAGCACTCATACATCTATTTCCCAAAGACAACCTCTGGATATGACGCTGAGCACGTGCACTCAATCTCTTTGGTCGACCATCTAGAGGCCTGTTCTGAGTGGAACCTGTCCTGTTAAACCGCTGTATGGTCTTGGCCACGGTGCTGCAGCTCAGTTTCAGGGTCTTTGCAATCTTCTTATAGCCTAGGCCATCTTTATGTAGAGCAACAATTTTTTTTTTCAGATCCTCAGAGAGTTCTTTGCCATGAGGTGCCATGTTGAACTTCCAGTGACCAGTATGAGAGAGTGAGAACGATAACACCAAATTTAACACACCTGCTCCCCGTTTACACCTGAGACCTTGTAACACTAATGTGTCACATGACATCGGGGAGGGAAAATGGCTAATCGGGCCCAATCTGGACATTTTCACTTATGGGTGTACTGACTTTTGTGAGATGCTGTATATATATATATATATATATATATATATATATATATATATATATATATATATATACAGTGTATATATATATGTATATATGAATATATGACACTCACATCAGTCTTTGCCCTCAAGGGGCTTACAATCTAAGCTTCCAAACTCACATTCCAGGGCTAATTTAGACAGAAGCCAATGAACCTATGTCTTTGGAGTGTTGGAGGAAACTGGAGTACTCAGGGAAAATCCACGCAGGCACAGGGAGAACATGCAAACTCCAGGCAGGTATTGCTGTGGTTGGAATTTAAACCGATGACTCTAGTGCTGCTAGATGGCAGTGCTGAGCACTTGCCAGATTGCTGCCCATAGTTTAGAATACCAGTTAAAAGCTTGTCTTTGTGTGAGCACTTGAATTCTACAAATCCCAGTGCTTGGCGTGAGTATACAAATGTACAATTACACTATGCAAACTCTACCTATGATGGCCTCTTGGTTTAATCAAGGCTGTTGTATTTAATTTATTTATAAAAAAGAGCCAGGAACTTTGGTGAGCTGACCTATCATTTTTGGGTGAACTGGCCATTTAAAGAAAAGCTATCTTTTTGCACATATAGAGTTTACTTAACCCGTGCTTCCCCAGCAGCACATGCCTACCTGTTCTTTGCTCCCCAGCAGCTTCATTTAGCCATCAGGAATTAGAAAAACACTGAATATATCATGTACTTGGTTCAAAGCCAAAGTGATAACAGGGTCTCACTTTGATATGGTAGACAGAGGATAAGAAGAGCACAGAGTGGCATGGATGCACACTTCTTGTACCAGGCTCTTGAGGTGGCTTGGCTGTGAAGCATACATCCAAAATTTCTGAGATGGGAATGAGGGACACCTATTAGCAAAAGTATGTAGGTATAGGACACACCCCCTGTAAAGGAGAATTATAAAAAAAATTAGTTAAACCCACAAGTTCTCTTTTTACCGCCACTATTCGTTTATACTGGTTTTTGAAATGTACAAATGTAGCAATTTAGAAATTGGATGAATGGTTTAGCACTGAGAAACACTTTTTCAAAGATAAAAATTGCATTTTATATACGAGTATCCAGATCAGATCAAAATGAGGGACAAATGAGGAGAAAAGAGGGACAGAGAGACTTTGTTTCAAATCAGGGACAGTCCCTCGAAATCAGGGACAGTTGGGAGGTATGGCTGAAGTGATCTCAAAGACAGGAGGCAAGGATGGGTGATGGATGTTCCTGAAGTGCAGGGCTGCAGAAGTAGTCACTGCAGAAAGCAAGGTGCAGATTGGATCAGCAGGCTGCAAATGTAGTCTGAGAAAAGCCGAATCATAGAGACAAGCAGCACAAGCACAGGTAGGGTAACAAACAGAGTGGCTTCGTGGAACGCACGCTACCAAGCGGCGATCGCGGAAGCATCTGATATGCCTGTCATGCCTGACTGTCACCAGGGAAAGCGTGAGTAGCGGTTTGTAGCGCGATTGGCTCTTACATCCCGCAGTACTTCACCATATATATTTTCTCTCCTTCTATTTTTGGGTGATCGTTTGCAAGATATATGGCTCCATTGGTTGAAGTATCAGTCTAAACATCCACTTATCCATATAGAAGCATCTGGTGTTGGATTAGAGTTATGGAGTGACTTGTCCACATAGGAGCCGTTGGGATACCATTAAGTTGGCTGTCTGAGTTCCATGCTCAGCTGGTGCTAGTTGTTTCGGGACTATTTCCCTTTTTTTACAATTTCCTGCACTGTTATATTGTGATTAGAGCTCACTCTTATTTGATTTGTTAACTAGTCACTAATACATTTTTTAGGTTGTGTCTAATCAGGTAATACTGGTTGGTTTATCACTCACATTTTGGCAACTATTAATTATATTTGAAATATAGCCAATACATAACATATTTTTTAGCACTTAGCACGTCATTGTATGATTATCAGCGCTGTAACCGTTTATTATTTTAAACAGAGTGCTGGTTAGGAGGCAGGCTAAGGTCAAATGGGAAATGAGTAGAGGTAAACCATAGTCAGGAACTTACCAGGTCAGCAACAGAGAGGCAAGGTAGAAGCAAGTCCAAGACAGAAAAGGTCTGCAACAGGCAGGCAAGTAAAGACATGTCCAAAGGCAAGTCAGTTTAGCAGTGATGGGAATAGCAGAAGGTCCAAAGGCTAGCCAGGTCAGCAAACAGTGGGCATACAACTGGATCATGTTCAGGACTAAGGGTAATAGCTGAAGACTTCCCAGATAATCCTCATTTCACCTCTGCTCCTTAAATACACCAGCTAGTGCCAGTGCAGGAATTGGGCATGTGTGCTTGTCTGTCTGCATGTTCTCTAGACCATGTGTTTGCACAGTGTGCTGGCTATAACCCAATACATGTGACAGCACTGGTTCTTGGAACAACACTGTCAAATGTTAAGATAATCCTCTATTCTGAGTATCTTTGACTGCAAGACTCGCTGTTCACACAGTGCTGTCATTTCTCTCTCCAAAATGCTGAATGGCATGATAGGGAAGCAAATGCTGGCATCCTGTCAATGGCATGCTGTCCATTGAGATGAAGAAATAGCGCATATAGAGCGCAATGAAGTCCCAAAGAAAAAGAGTCCAAATGTAGGAGGACCCCTATGGCTGCAGCTCTTCCAGTATTTGATAGGCTCTGTGCACTAGAATAAACAAAGCAGAAGGTGCCACCATCTAAGAGTATACATTTAAGCATGATGTAAAACAAGGAGGTTAAAATGCACTCACAAAGGTAGAAGAAAACAAGAACATTATCAGTCCTTGGACACTTGCAGAACTTGGTGGGGAGCTTCCGTTTCCACTTCCAGTCCTGGCGCTGGCTTGCGTTCCAGCGTGGTTACAGCTTTTGCTTGCAGATTCCATCCCCCTTCAGCCAAACTCCGCTACTCCCAGGCGCCAATCTGACAGCTTCTCCTCTGCCTCCCCACGAGCCCTGTAAGCGATTATGGACTGATGATGAGCTTGTTTTCTTCTACCTTTGTGAGTGCATTGTAACCTCCTTGTTTTACATACTGCTTTTAATAAACTGATACAATTAGATGGTGGTGCCTTCTGCTTTCTTGTTTGTCCATTGAGAGAGCTGTGCCGTGTCCATGAATCCTGTGTACCTGCGCAGGAGTGACATAATCGCGGCTTGGCTATTCAAGTGGCTGGAGCCTGCGAATCCGGAAAGGATAGCTGAGTGAAGATAGAAGCCCTGTCAGCGCTTACAGCACACCGCTAGAGGGCTTTGTTTTAGAGGAAGTCTTTGCAATGCATAATAGCACATTATGCTCTTAATTTGCAAGTGGAAGATTTTTTTTTTTTTGCAGTTTACTACCGCTTTAAAGTATATGCGAACCCTTACCTTAAAATAACCTATTCCATTTAAAAGTGAAATGCAAGGCAAAATGTTTGTGTGTATATAAAAAAAAATATTCAAATACCTTTTTTTTTGCTATAAGTGATCACATGATCTGTGTTCTCAGCTGCAAAAGGGGCTTAGATAGGTGGGGGTGGGGACTGCAGGGGTGTGGGGTGCCAGTAGTGGGTAGAGAAGCAGTAGTACAGAGAAGAGAGAAGAGCAGCAAGAGATACCCAGGGAGGGCGTATCAGCACCAGTCTTGCCCATTGGAGCACAGACAGACTGTGCCCCCAGCACAGCCAGAAAACTGACCAAGCTAAGATGTCTGTGCTCTCATGTCTAGGGTGGTCAGTTTGAAACAAGTAAACAGGGGGACTGGCAGGATCACTAGGTATTTCACACAAAGTAACCAATGCAAAGAGAACCAGATACTTTTTAACACAAGTACATGGCAGTGGCGTAACTAGAACCTTCAGGGCCCCGGTGCAAGAAACCATGAAGGGCCCTTGGCTGGGGCCCTTCCCTCTAAGCCTGGTGGCAAAACACTAGGGCCTGGTCACAAGTGCAACCTTTGTGACCCTGGTAGTTTCGCCACTGGTGTCAGTAGTTTTTTTTAATCTCCTTATTTTATTTTTTATGTTTTATTTTTACTATTTCCTTTTTTTTTCTTTATACAATATTTTTTTTAATGATTTTTTTTTACTATTTTTTTTAGCCCCGTTGGGGGGCTTATCGGGGCTCTAAACAGACCCTGCAGCAATGGGCTGGCTTGCAATTGCAACACTTGTAGGTATGCCCCTGGTACAAGGTGCAACAGAAATACAGAATATCAGGAAAATGAAATGCAGGGGTAACATACACTTTAGGAGAAATTTGTGAGCTTAGAAATATGGGAGCTTCCACTCCTGATTTATCTTGATGGCTCTAGAGCTGTCATCCTTATTCTGAATATACTGAAGTCTGAAAGGCCCAAATTCCTCTTCCACATACTGTTTCCATGTGTCTCAGCCAAGATTCTGATGATAGACCAGAACCTGCATCATTAGTAACAAGTCAGCAACTGCAGCTATCTTATAAATTCTTGTTATTATTTTTGGAAACAAAGCAAAATGCAGCATACTTTCTTCCATTGAATGTAATATATCTAGTGCTATTTATATAGCGCATCCTTTTTTTTATTTTTGCTTTAGAAATAGATGTAAAAAGAAAACAGAATGTACAGTGTGCGTTCATATCTTAATCAATTTTTTATTTAAAATTGGCAGGCGTGCTGGAGAAGCTCAAATTCACTTTTAAGCAGTAGTGTTTTCCTTCACAGATCTGGGTTTAAAAATATAAAACCAAAATAGTAAATGAATGTATTAAATACTATTACATAACAATGAAGCTGCTCATTATCTTACATAGGATATAGAAAGCAAATTAAAACTTGGTCAAGGCTTGGATTACATTTTTCTGATACTATTTAACAAGACTTGCCTTATTACAGAATGATGCAAATGGCGGTCAGTCTATGCATACAAGTCTGGAGGTTCAAGCCTGGTATTAAAAATAATGAGGATCAAATTTATTGTATAAGAGGAATTAAAAAAACAAAACACCAAGTCAGATGTAGGTGGCCAGGAAACTGGTGGAGGTACCTACAAAAATTTAGACTGATTCTTATGCCGTGTACACACGAGCGGAATGTCCGACAGAAAAAGTCTGACGGGAGCTTCTCATCATATATTCTGATTGTGTGTATGCCCCGTCTGACTTTTTACGTCGAAAATTCTGACGGACCTAGAAAGAGAACATGTTCAAAATTTTTCAGACGGAACCAATTCCTATCGGGAAAACCGATCGTCTGTATTCTGTGTTCTGTTCCGACGTACCAAAAACGACGTATGCTCTGAAGCAAGTACGAGATGGGAGCTATTGGCTACTGGCTATTGAACTTCCGTTTCATAGTCCCGTTGGAAAAACCTTCAGAGTTTATTCGGACGGGAAAACTGGTCGTGTGTACAGGGCATTAGTGATTCTTCTAACCCACCCCTGAAATGCCATATTTCATAATGGTGGTGAGGGCCAGGAAAAGATTGGGAACTCTTGGCTTGTAAGGGATATGGATCAAGTCGGTCCTTTCATGGAAGGGACACTTTCCTGTATGCTAAAGAATGGGAACTACAAAAAGCCTGGAGGGATTAATGGGCACGGTGAAAGGTGTCATGTTTTCATATATACTGTAGATATATATGTTAAGAAGAGATGATTGTAAGGAAAAAAATTTAAGTACTTTAACCCCTTCTTGCTGATTGTATGCATATATTCGCCTCACTGAAGTGGGTCCTCTACTTGGAGGCTGAATATATGTGTGCCTGTGTTTGTGCTCAGGGCATGCTGTCACTGAGAGTCCCGGGTCCTGTATGAACGAGAACTGGAAAGCCTGGTTCCTGATCACCTGCTTGCTGTGATTGGCTATCATAGTGATCAATCACTGTAAAGCCCACCCTGTGTATGCTTTCTCCTCTGAATGAAGAGTAAGATACAATTGTATCCTTTTTTTTTTTAAGCAAACAGTTGTGCTTTATTAAAATGTGTATCTTTTACAGCATATGTGGAGAGACAGCTTATTGTCGGACACAAATTGAGCATACATAGTATATCAAAACCGCAATGTATAGAGTCACCAACTTTTACTGAGAATTATGTATACAAATAAGTGTTCACAGGTCAAAATAAACTTGCATGCTATTGTACCTCCCAGGGGATGCAGTGTCGACATATGGACAGAGGGACACACCACACATCTGGGCCTAACCCTTAATCATTGGGGGTTTAAACTAGAGTCCAGAGGGACCACACCTTTTCATATTTCCAATGACGACCTGCGTTCACCATGGATTCCCAAGCAGACACCTCTGGTTGATCTGGGAAGAACCATTTCAGTAAGATCTCTTTTTTGGCATAGTAGAGAAGGTAGGCTATAAGAAGTTTAGAGTGGTCAGAGCGCTGGTCATCATCTGGGATACCCAGAAAGGCCAAAGAGGGAGTGGGGGTTAGGTCAAGTTGTAGTCGTAGGTTAACTTCATCAAAAAACGCTTTCCAGTACGTCTGTATGAAGGGGCATTCCCAGAACATGTGTATGTATGAACCTGGTTGGAGTTGACACTGAGGGCAGGCAGGGTCTCGTTCAGGGAATAATAGATCCTGTGAAGGAACTCGACCTGGATCAGCTTATCTTGTGAAAAAATCTTCCCAGTCTTCTTTGTTTAGAGAGGGAATGTCCCCTTTCCAGTATTCCCAAAGCTTCTCCATTCTAGGTACATCAGTACAAAGGAGGGCATTATAAAGTGCTGACAGTGGTTTGTTTAGGCCCCCAGATGCTAACATGTCCTTGATAGACTACTGGGCCGTAGCCGCATGCCGCAGCTGGAAGTACCGGAACAGCATCCAGACCGGCAAATTGAACCTCTGAGACAACTGGGAGAAATTTGAAAGAGCACCCCCCGGGCATGATATCCCCGATAGTCTTGATCCCATATCGCGGCCACAGCTGGGAGTTCTGGATGGTACAGAAATGGTAGAGTGTAGGATTGCCCCAATGGGGTTGGGATGGAGACAACTGGCCCGGGATGGAGAAGCGGCGCGTTGCCGCTTTCCACATTCGCCATGTAACCTTTGTTGGCCCAGGGAGGATGCGATACGCCCTTGGCCCCCTATAAATGACATTACGAAGATCCTGCAGGGAACCCAAAAAAGCAGCCTCCAAACAGGTGGCCGCATTGGCTCTAGAACTCTGGAAACCAATATGCAGATACTAGTACAGCTACCCAAAAATAGACTTTAAAATTAGGTAATGCCAGGCCTCCCAACTGTGAGGGGAGGGACAGCATAGCCCTATCCACACAGGGGGAGGCCCCATTCCAAAGAAATGAGCTCACACAGGTCTCTATTTCTTTAAAGAATGAGGTCTGTACCCAGATTGGACATTTACGGAATATGTAGTTGAATTTTAGTTGATTCGACCTAGTAAGTTCAGTGGTAATCCAGACTAGGATGTGCAACTTGTTTTGAGTGATGTTAGGAACGGTTGGAGATTCTGGTCGAAAAAAATCTGCTGTTCTCCTAGTCACCTGCACACCCAGATATTTGAACTCCTCCACCCACTGTAATGGGGTGGAGGAGGCCAAGTTGATTGCCTGATCGTCTATTGGGAAGAGGATAGATTTGGACCAGTTAATCCGAGAACGAGCCAAATGTGTCAAAAATATTTAGGGCAGCTGAAAGTGACGGACCCGCATCGTTCAAGAAAAGGAGGACGTCGTCCGCGTACAGGGTCAACTTTTCTTCCAATCCTCCCACCCGCAGTCCCCTGACCTCAGAAGATTCCCTGATCAAAATAGCCAGGGGTTCCAAGGCCAGAGCAAACAGGGAGGAAGACAGGGGGCATCCCTTTCTTGTACCTCTGTGTAGGGAGAACGTCTGTGACAAGCAGTCATTGGTACGAAAGCGTGCCTTTGGGGCTTTGTATAGCATCTGTAGCCAATGAAGGAACTTGGAACCGAAACCATACCATCTCAGAACCTCCCATAGGTAGACCCATTCCACTGAGTCAAATGCTTTTTCTGCATCCAGGGACACAATGACTCTAGTGCCCTGATTATCATATGGGATCGAGAGGTTAAGGAATAAACGTCTCAAGTTTATGTCCGTTCCCTTACCCCGCATGAACCCAGTCTGGTCAACATGAATAAGGGTTTTAATAACGGTAGACAGCCGGTCTTCCAAGACCTTCGCTAGAATTTTTGCACCTACATTTTATGAGTGAAATAGGTCTATAAGAGGCATAGTCTTGGGTGTCCTTACCAGACTTGGGAATCAATACAATAACCGCCTCCTCCATGGACTCCGTAAGGGTGTGAAGGGAGGACAACTCTGCAAAAAGGGCGGTCATCTTAGGGGCTACAATATCCGCAAGGTTCGAACAAAATTCTGCTGGGAGCCCACCTGATCCCGGCGTCTTACCTGCCTGCAATTTCCCAATGGCTGTCTGTATGTCTTCCAGAGATATGTTTGCCTCAAGGCATTCCCTATCCTCCCTGTCCAGCACGGGTAGTCTAATGCCCCGTACACACGGTCGGACTTTGTTCGGACATTCCGACAACAAAATCCTAGGATTTTTTCCGTCGGATGTTGGCTCAAACTTGTCTTGCATACACACGGTCACACAAAGTTGTCGGAAAATCCGATCGTTCTAAACGCGGTGACGTAAAACACGTACGTCGGGACTAAAAAACGGGGAAGTGGCCAATAGCTTTCATCTCTTTATTTATTCTGAGCATGCGTGGCACTTTGTCCGTCGGATTTGTGTACACACGATCGGAATTTCCGACAACGGATTTTGTTGTCGGAAAATTTTATCTCCTGCTGTCCAACTTTGTGTGTCGGAAAATCCGATGGAAAATGTCCGATGGAGCCCACACACGGTCGGAATTTCCGACAACTCGCTCCGATCGGACAATTTCCATCGGAAAATCCGACCGTGTGTACGGGACATAACAGTCTCTAGAAAGGTGTTGAGCTCAGTCTGGGAGTATGTGGCCCTGGATGTATAAAGTTCCCTGAAGAACTGCATGAAGCGGTCATTAATAAGGTCCGGGGTCACTATGACTTGGTCAGTCTCCCCCCTTATACTTGCGATGTGAGTTGTGGGATTATGGCTTTTGGCCAACCATGCCAATAATCGACCGTTGTTGTCCCCATATTCAAAAATCTTTTGTTTAGAGTAGAACAGGGCCTTTTTAGTGTTATCTACCCTAAAAAGGGATAATTGTCTCAAGGTTCTTTGCCAGGCCCGATACCTCTCCGGGGTCGGGGGAGACATATTCCGCCTCCAAGCCGCCACCTTGTTTTCCAGAAACTCCAGCAACCAGGATGCCTCTCTCTGGAGTATAGCGGTTCTGGAAATGTATGCAACCCTAACCCATGCCTTAAACTCATCCCATATCACAGTGGGGGGCCCGGCGTCCCCATTTGTGGTCCAGTATGTGCATAGGGACTCCGTGATAGTTTCCTGCAGTCTATCATCCGTCACCCAGAACCTGGACAGATACTACAGCCTAGAACCAGGATGGGAGAGGGAGAGGGTAAAACTAAGTGGGGCATGGTCAGACACCCCTCATGGGAGTATAATCGCATCCACCACCCATTGTACGGCAGTAGAAGAAGCAAAGGCCAAATCTATGCGCGACAGGGATTTGCAGGAGGCAGAATGACAGGTAAACTCCCTAGCGGCCAGGTGTAGATGGCGCCATACATCCACCAGGGCAAAAGTGGACACCCATTGAGCCAGTGCAGAACCACCCCTCGCTCCTCCCCCCATTCTATTCATGTCTGGGCAAGGGACCATGTTAAAGTCACCCAGCAAAAACACAGCGGGAGTATCAAAGCCTAGGATCAGCTGCATTATATTGTTCAGTGTGGCGACAGACGCCGGGGGGGCAAATACAGTCCTCCTATAACCACATTTTTGTCATAGATATTGGCATGCATTATAACATATTTCCCCTCTGGGTCAGTATGCACCTCCAGTATTCAGAAGGGCAATGATCTGTGGATTAGGATACTGACACCCCTGAAATAGAGTAGGTGGATTGATAATGCGCACCCACCCAGGGATGCCGTAGACCAGCAATCCTGGAGCCCTGGAGGTGAGTTTCTTGTAATATGCAAATATGAGGATTATACCTCTGGAGAAATTTGAACATCAAGGACTGCTTCACCGCCGAGTTAGGGCCACGGACATTCCATAAAATCACTGTTATGTTAGACATGAGAGATTTCATTCATACAGTAAAAGCAGGGGTAACATGGCATAAAACATTGGCGGCAGGGGAAAAGGTCCTTGTGGCAATCTCCCACCAGTAAGCATATGTATATAATGCAGCAAGCAATGGGTCTCTTCAGAGCCCTTGTCAGGTAAGTATTCATAAAACACCAAATAGATTAAAATACAAAAGAGAAGATGTAAAACAGAACGTAACACTGCTCCCAACCCTCCCCAACCAACATGGAGCAAACAACCCCACCCCCTCCCCATCCCAAACATGGAGAGCATAAACTCCAAACAACCAGTCAGGAAAGGTTAACCCAGAGGGGCGTGAGCCAGGTGGATCGGCTCTTAGAGAAAAGCACCTACAGATCCAAGGAGATGCTGGCAGTCCATCAGCACAGAAATGCACTTGTATTAGCAACATATGTTCCTTTAGGCAAAACAGTGTGAAGAAATGGTATGAGTGGTAGTATTTGTGCAGAGGCAATACACCAGTAGATACCAAGGTTACAGTCGTCCAAATAAGTAAAAGGTAATTCATACGCTGAAGCAAACACCTGCAAGCAGGGGCACATACTTAAGTTGTTGCAAACCAAGTTCTGTAAAGGCACAACGGTGCTAACGAATGAGAGTGTGGAACTCTCATAATATCAGTGAACACAGGGAAAAGGTAGAAAGGGAGACGGGTGTCTCCCAAAGTATCTAACAGAAATCAGGGATCCACTAAGGTATAAATGTAGGCAGGTTACTTCACCTACCTGCCGGTCAACGATGGGGTGGCAAGGTATCTATCCAGGCAGAGGCCTCACGCGGGGAAGTAAAGAATCTAACCGCCTCTCCATCTTGGACCCGCAAATGAGCAGGGAACATGACATTATAACAGATATTACGGGGTCGCAGAGCAGCCTTCACCTGATCAAAGGATTTCCTAAGTTTCTGCATCTTGGAGTAATCTGGGAAGATTAGTATTTTGCTATTTTGGTAGAGGACGTCTCCCTGTATCCTGGCAGTGCTGAGCACTTAATCTCTGTCCCTGAAGTTAATAAGGAGCCTTAGGATGAGTGTGCGTGGGGGGCCCCCAGGGGGCCAGGTTTGGGTGGGATGCGGTGAGCCCTCTCAATGGTGTAATATCGATAAGAGTGGGCATTTGGTAGCAAACTGCGCAGCATATCTTCCACAAAAACCATGGGATTAGTGCCCTCCACCCCCTCCGCCAGCCCCACTATGCAGAGATTGTTTCTTCTGTTACGGTTTTCCTCATCATCCGCCTTGTATTCCAGGGCTTTTAGCTTACTTTGCAGCGTGCGGAGAGCAGAAGAGTTCTCAGTAACTTTAATTCTTATTAAATTGTAGGCCCCTCTAAGATCCAGTTTGGTAAAAACATGAGAACCTCGCAGTCTGTCAAAGAGTTCCGAAATTAAAGGAAGAGGATATCGCTTCCTCACAGTCATGACATTAAGGCCCCTGTAGTCAGTGCATTAACAGAGTGAACCATCTTTTTTCGCTACAAAGAAGAACCCGGCTCAGGCAGGTGAGTTTGATTTCCTGATGAAACCCTTTTGCAGGTTTTCCCGAATGTATTCAGACATGGCTTGAGTCTCGGGGATAGATAGAGGGTAGACTCGGCCTTGGGGAGGAGAGGTCCCAGGTAACAGATCAATGGAGCAGTCATAGTCTCTGTGAGGAGGAAGGTGATCAGCGGACTTTTTGCAGAAAACATCTCGGAAAGATTGATATTGGGAAGGGAACATGGGAGTTGTGGAGGTCTCAGCCAGAGGAATGGAAGGAGGAGGTAGCACCTTGGAAATACATTGTTGCTGACACGGAGGACCCCAAGGCAATACTTGTCCAGAATTCCAGTCAAGATGCGGGGAGTGTTTCTGCAACCATTGAAGGCCCAGGATGATGGGACTGGAGGTTTTAGGCAGAATTAGGAAAGAGATCTCTTCAGCATGCAAAACCCCAATACGTAAGACAATAGGAGGGGTTTAAACCAGATGGGGCTCAAAGGGAAAAAGGAGCCATCTACTGCGGTCACGGAAAGGGGTATAGCCAAGGCAACAAAGGCAATGCCCAACTCGGAAACTAAAGATTGTTCAATGAAATTCCCAGCAGCACCAGAGTCCATGTAAGCAGAGAGTTGAGCATTTTGGGCCCAGTGGATAGCCACGGGAAGCGTGAAACGAGGGAAGCGGACAAAATTACAGGATCGGTCTAGATCACCTCCCTCCGAGTGACCTAGACCCTGGAGTTTCCCGATGGACTGGACAGGAGTTCAAAAGATGTCTTTCGCCACAATAAAAGGCACAAGCCCAATCCCATGCGTCGGGCACGTTCCTCGGGAGTGAGGCGAGTTCGCCCAAGCTGCATAGGTTCTTCCAACATGTGAGAGGTTGAAGAAGGAGAGGGTTCCATAGGTCTTTGGACTACCTGCGCTGGACGGCCAGCAGGGGGATGACTGGATCTGGATTTCTCCAGGGCCCGCTCCTGGAAGCGAATGTCTATTTGAATGCTCAATGCAATTAAATCATCCAATGTGGTAGGAATGGTGCATCCAGCGAGTTCACCCTTTACACGCTCAGATAGGCCTTGCCAGAAGGTAGCAGTAAGGGCCTCATTATTCTATTTGAGTTCAGCGGCCAGCGTACGGAGTTGAACTGCATATTGGCCGACTGTCATTCCTTGCTGACGAAGACACTCTGCTGGGCTCATCAAAAGTTTTCCGGAATGCATCCAAAAAGAGCTGGAGGTCAGAGGCGATAGAATCGTGTGATTCCCAGAGTGGGGAGGCCCAAGCTAGAGCATCACCGGAGAGGAGAGAGATGATATATGCGACTTTGGTGCGATCAGTTGGGAAATGGTGGCTGGGAAGTTCAAAGTGGATGGAACACTGATTAATGAAGCCCAGACAAGCCTTAGGGTCGCAAGAAAAACAAGGTGGCGGCGGCAGATGCAGGCAGGGATTGCCAGGTGTAGCAGGTAACATGGGAGCAGCTGAAGCGGAAGCAGGAACAGGAGGAGCTGAAGTTGCAGCGAGTTGCAGGCGATCCAGATGGGAGGCAAGATCCTGAAGGACCAGCATTATTTGCTCTTGATTTGCTTGCTGGGAGTTAAGTCTTTGAACTAGATGTTGCATTTGATACTCAGTCAGTGGCCGATTCTCAGAGGCGCTCATGACTTGAGCAAACTGTCACGGTACTACTTACAGTGAGCCCACAGGCGAGCGGGTGACATGGGATTCCCCAGGGCGTGGAGTCTAAGGGCCAGCCGGTATTCTCCCAGGGACCCCCTCACGAGGGTTTGGGCTTAGCTGCATGCTGACCCCAGGTCACGACCCCCGGGTTCACCCTGCTTGCTAGGGAAGTACCAGAAGACACTGTCAGACAAGGATGGATGGATGAAGCAAAGGAGAGCCGGATGGCGAGCCAAGGTCAGGGCGGGCTGCAGACAACGTAATCAGAACAAGCCGAGTCGGTACACAAGAGATCAGTTCACGAGAGGTCAAGTTAAGGCAGGTTACACGAAGGGGGCTCAGAAACAAATGTTGCTCAAGCAACCAGAACTGGTCAGAGAGGGATTTAAATAGAGAAGCACAAGAGGGGCTGGACAGGAAGTAGCAGGAAGGAATCATATATTAAGCAACAGGTGAGGGCAGCGACAAGCATAGCTGCAGAGTGCAGCAGAGCTGAACACAAGCTAGTGGAACAACAGGTGCCAGCCGGCCTACAGCAGTAAAGGTAAGACACAGATCAGCTCCGCAGCTGATCTGTGACAGTCCATAGTAAGTGGTACCTCTGTAGGGAGTCTCGAACTCTAGTGTAGCCATTATACAGAGTGCACACTAAGCAGTTACAGTCTACTGTTTTCAGAGAAGTTATTGCAGCATTGGTCACCATTGCAGTTACTGTTTATCTACACCATTGATTAATGCTGATGTGTAGATTACCAGGTACAGATCAATCCAACCATACATACCCCTATTCTAAGCTGCTTTAATATAGTACAAAAATAACAATAAATATTTAGCACAGAATTATCAAAGGAAGAAAAAAAATGCAGGTTGCCAGCTAAACACTGAAGGGATAAGTCAATACCTTAATAATCATATATAACAAAATCAGTGCAGCGCAACATAAATTGCATAGTAATAATGTCCATATAATATTAAATGTCCATACTGACAAATCCTAAAAGACAGCAGGTAATCCTCTGTGAGTGCAATATATAAATTCACCAAAATAAATCATAACATATTATCAACATAATCTGGAGACACTATCCAAATCAGGGAAGTGCATTGGCATGTCAATAGCTCGTAACTACACTGCATGCCACTCCTCACGATAATTTAAAGGGGCACTCCAATTAAATAAAAATTTTAATTAAAAATCAAAATATTTGTCAGATAAGTCACACCACGGCGATCATTTAACAGACAATTGCTAAAATATACTAAAAACATTTAAAAAAACATAAAATATACATATAAAAGGAAATACAAATCATCTATCAGAAATAAAACAGTTAAGATCAAAATCGACATTCAAACCAGCAGGGGTCATGACTTTTGTCTCATAGATCCAGAATGATTCTCTGCGGCTGTTGAATATAGTTGCCCTCCTCTCTCTAGAGACCTTTTCAATTCCCCAAAATGTCAAACCTTTGGGACTGCGATGATGACACATTCTAAAGTGTGTAGACACACTATGGGTTTTGAGTCCCTTTTTAATGTTAATGTTATTTATATGCTCCCCTACTCGTACATGCAGTGTTCTAGAGGTTCTCCCTATGTACTGAAGGCTGCATTCAAATTCGAGATATAGACTCCTACTGTATTACAGGTGATAAGAGCTCTAATTTTATATTGTTTGTGTGTGACTGATGAGCTAAAATCCTTACGATCTTTGATGTTGGTTCCAGAGCTTTTACAAGTCGCACACTTATCTGAAAGAAAGGTAAAAAAATGTATTTTCAGTGACCTTTGGCAGGTTAAAATAACACCCAGAGCTAAACTGTCCCTTAAGGAGGGTGCCTTACGATATATGAACAGAGGATGTGATGAGAGTAACAGACCAAGAACACGATCCTGTTTAAGAATCGACCAATGTTTGGTCACAATTCTCTCAAATTTTTTGTATTGTATACTGTAATCCATAATTATAAGAAATTCATTTTTGTTAACATTACTACACCTATTGGTGTCCACAGTAATGGTACCTCTATCCAAAGCCCTGACTCTATCTCATTTTTTATATTAGTGTGTGCATACCCTTTCTGTATAAACCTTTTAGCCAACACTTAGAACTGTGACAGAAACTCATCCTCCAACGAACAATTACGTCTGAGTCTTATGAACTGTCCCCTGGGTATCTTACATTTTATGGTGGCAACTATTCAGAGGTATATAAGCGTTACAGTCAGTAGGCTTAAAATAATTCCTAGTAAACAGTTATTCTTTTTAAAGATTTCTAAATGCAGGTAAGTGGTTTGATACAAATCTATATTTCAAGTGAGTTTAATATTTTTGGTATTGATGCTCATCTTATTCATGAACAATTCCAAACTCACCATGTCTCCCTCCCAGATCATAATCAGATCGCCTATGTAACTCCTATAACAGACCAGCTGTGGTGGAGGGTCCTTAAAAAGAATGTCTTCCTCCCAGTGGGCCATAAACAGATTGGCCACACTGGGAACAAAACGGGCGCCCATCGCCACTCCTCTGGTCTGAAGGAAGTACTGACAATCAAACCAGAAATAATTATTCAGTAAACAAAATTCTAGACAGTTCAGTAAGAACTTTCTATGTTTCCTGGTAAGAGCTGAGCATGACAGTGCCCACTTAACTGACGACAGAGCTTCATCATGATTGATGATGGTATATAAAGATCCGACATCAGCGGTCACTAGGATACTTGAAGGGGTACTAGTCAGTGCATCCAAAATTTTGATAATCTGCTTCATATCCCTCAAGTAAGCATCCATCTTAGTCACCAAGGGCTGGAGGAACTCTACTGCCTCTACTAGACAATGCAATTCCTCTTTGAATTTAAACATAGGGTCCCTGCCCAAAAGTTGGTACGTATCCCGATCACTTAGTAATCTATGTTTTTCTTCCTGGTAATAAGTTTTACTTAACACCACCAGCCCTCCTCCTTGGATATTTGTTATATTTGTGCTCTTTATAGTAGTGCAATATCTTTTTTGCTTAAGCTGGTATGTCAGAGCTAAGATTATTCATTGAATTGAGGCAAAAAAACAGATAACCCAATCATTCAAGTGGCTCCTGCAGGGGTAGCTCTTCAAACATATTTACCTATTATACTTATAATGGAGAACATCTTATATGCCCTCTGGGACCGAACTCTAAAAAATGTTGTGTCTATGTACAGAACATGATGCTGGCTGACAATACAACTTTCAAAGAGCTGAAGCTCCTATTGCTTAATAGGATCAGATATATTTTTTCTGGCTCAAACCTGTTTAGCAATGCTGAGGATAATGAGTGGATGTTCTTGACCCTTAGAGCCATGGAAACCCTATAATAAAGAGTATTAATTTTTCACAGAAAGGGTTGTTTTTTTGCAATTTTACATTTGTTTTTTATGTAGAAAGTTATCATGAACTTTGCTTAGAGGTTTTTCTTAAACACCATTTTCCAACATCGAAAAGAAGAAAGCAGATGTATGCAGAATATCTCCTACTAAAGTTCAGGGTTACATTTATTAAAAATGAAACAAATAACAGACTGTGGATATGTGGCACAGTGCAGGTAACTATATAATAATACAATAAATACAATGCAATACTATATAACAATACAATAAAAAGATTGTTGTTGCCAGTGTGAAACAGTAGTTACTGGGCAGGTAACTAGCTATAGGCACATTAACATGAAAAAATATGAATTTTCCTGCATGCAAATACTGGTTGGCATACAGAGAGAGAAGAATGCAGGCTGCTTGTCTCCCCTTTCCTATAGAGCTGACAGGCACAGGAGCTGTGTAAAATCCCCCACTCAGTTTTCCATCCGCCCAGTCAGCAGTGCAGGGCCAATCAGAGAACAGGAGAGACAGAGCTAATGAGAACATCAGAGAAGGAGTCATGGGGAATGGAGTCTGTATAATGAAAGTAAATGGCCTCAAAAAGTACAAAAGCCAAAGTCCCTGCACACAGAGGAGGAGAAACAAAGGACTGTTTTCTCAGGTATACCTGGGGACTGAAAGGAGGTCTTGGCTGAGAGGAAGCTGTCTGCTTGGATGTGTTGCCTTTGCTGAGCCTGCACAAAGATCAGGGGCTTTTGCTGTGTCCACAAGAGCCTGAGGGCTGGGCCGCAGAAGGACCACTTGCTGTGCCTTTCTCAATATTGACACAGGTAATGCAGGAGAGGCAGCTCTCGACGATTTTTCCATTCTTTATAGCATCTCTGGAAGTCTTCAAATAGAATGGCGTTCAGAGCGTGCATAGTGGCTCTTTGGACATTATTCACACTACCAAAATAGTGCCTTTCCAACCTTTCTTTATTTTTGGGAATATGAAAAAGTTGCAAGGAGCCAAGTCGGGGTTGTAGGGTGGATGGGAAAGCACAGTGATGTGTTTTTTAGCCCAAAACTCTCTGACAGCCAAAGCATTGTGACTCGATTTGTTGTTGTGATGAAGAATCCAAGTTGAGCCGTTCTCAGGACGCACACAAAAACTCTTTTTCTGAAGCGACCAGGAACTTCAAGATTAAATCTTTGATACACAGTTTGACCAGTAGGTAGGTACAAATTGCTTATGGACAATTCCATGTGAATAAAAAAAATCAATGACCATTGATTTGACTTTTGATTTGCTCATTCAAACTTTCTTGGGGCGAGGTGCCGTGGGTGTGTGTCATTCTGAACTTTGTTTCTTCGTCTTGGGATCATACTCAAACACCCAGGATTCATCTCCTGTGTCCACTCAAATCAAAAAATCAGGCTCTATTTCCAAATGGGCCAACAGATCTTGGCAAAGGAGTTGACAATGTTCCTTCTGATCAGGTGACTAGTTGTTAGGAACAAGTTTTGCACACACTTTTCTCAAGTTCAAATCCTAAATCACGATTTCACGAGCAATTGACTTGGTAATTTACCATTTCCTCTGCAGTCATTCTGATAGTGAGCTGTCAGTCATGGTTGAGAACAGACCTCACTGCATCCACATTTTGTTCTATCTTTGACGAAGGCGTTAACGGCGTCCTGATTGTTGTTATTCTTCAACACCTTTTCATCCTTCCTTGAAGGCCTTGTGCCATCGGTACACATGTGCAGATGATTACACAGGTTCTCCATAAGCTTTTTTCACCATTTCCAACGTTTCTGATGCACTTTTACAAAAAATTTTATTGCATACTGCTGCTACCACTAGCATTTTTCTTAATACAATGCACTTGAAAACGGTGTCACAAAAAAGAATGCCTGGACTCTGACAGGGCTAGAATGCAACTAATCAGTGTTCTAATGTATAACTGGCACCCAAACCCCACCCCGAGTGACCTTGGCCAGCTACTCTTCACAGAGCTCTTCCTTAGCGTAGGCACTTCATTCTCATTATATTCTGGACACACCTCATACATCAGGCCTAATAGCTTAAAAGAGATCAGTACAATCGGGTTGATTTACTAAAATCAAATAGTCTATGCACTGCAAGTGCACCCTCAAATGCACCCACAAGTGCACTTAAACTGCACTGCAAGTGCAGTTTCTCTACATCTGAGGGGAAGATGCAAGGAAAATAAAAAACATTTTTGCTTGCAGATAATTGGATGATAGAAATCAGTAGAGCTTCCCCTTTGATCTAGAGCACTTGTAGTGCACAGTATATTTTCCTTTAGTAAATCAATCTCTAAGTCTAGATAGGAGGAGAGAAACCATCAAATTTAAATTGCTCGAGCTGAGAAACATTACAGAAAAAATGGCAGGGGTTACCATAATTAAATGAATAACTCCCAAATCATCTGCATATAAAACTGCATAGTGTGCTACGCACTGCGTATTGTGTAATTAAAATCTGGGAACTGTGGTCAATGAACAGGGAAAACCTGTAGGCAAGTAGTTTAACCGCTTGCCGACTGGCTCATGCCGATATACGTCGTCAGAAGGGCACGTACAGGCAGATTAACGTACCTGTACGTTGCCCTTTAAGAAGCGGTTTGTGAGCGCCTGCCGCGACCTCCGTGAATGTGATCCCAGGTCCCGCGGACTTGATGTCCGTGGGGATACCCGCGATCGTCTCACGGAGAGGAAAAACGGGGAAATGCTAATGTAAACAAGCATTTCCCCGTTCTGCCTAGTGACAGGACACTGATCACCGCTCCCTGTAATCGGGAGCGGTGATCAGTGTCATGTCACACATAGCCCCTCCCCCCACAGTTAGAATCAGTCCCTAGGGCACACTTAACCCCTACAGCGCCACCTAATGGTTAACCCCTTCACTGCCAGTCACATTTACACAAATTGCACTGATCGCTGTATAAATGTGAATGGTCCCAAAATTGCGCAAAAGTGTCAAATCTGTCTGCCATAATGTGGGACAGACCCGCTGATCACTGCCATTACTAGTAAAAAAAAAAAAAATATTAATAAAAATGCCATAAAGCTATCCCCTATTTTGTAGATGCTATAACTTTTGCACAAACCAATCAATATACGCTTATTGCGATTTTTTTTTTACCAAAAATATGTAGAATACATATCGGCCTAAACTGAGGAAAAAAATGTTTTTTTAAAATTTTTTGGGTATATTTATTATAGCAAAAAGTAAAAAAGAATGCGTTTTTTTCAAAATTGTAGCTATTTTTTTGTCTATAGCGCAAAAAATAAAAACCGCAGAGGTGATCAAATACCACCAAAGGAAAGCTCTATTTGTGGGGAAAAAAGGACGTCAATTTTGTTTGGGAGCCACGTCGCACGACTGCGCAATTGTCAGTTAAAACGTCGCAGTGCCGAAACGCAAAAAGTGCTCTGGTCTTTGGGCAGCCAAATGGTCCGGGGCTTAAGTGGTTAAGCTGGCTTTTGGATCAGACCCCTATAAGGTCTGCTCCTCCTATTTTTGGAGCATTATGGGAGGTCCTACTTAAGGTAGGTGGGGCTAAGCCACTTGGTCTTGACAACCAGGGATTCCGATAGACAAGGGGTTTCTGCTGGAGGTGCTTTTGCTCTCCCCTATCCAGGGAAGAGGCAGCAGAGGGGTTCTCATATCCGTATTCTGGAGGAACAATGAACACACTTGGGAGGTGGAAAAGCTTCTTATAAAGGCTTAACCTTAAACTGGTGTTTCCCTTTGTTCTTCCGTCAGGGAAGAAGTAGCTGTAAGCTAAGTATCAGCTAATGGAGAACAGATAGATAAAGCCTCCTTTAGGCTGGGTTCACACTGCTGCCGTGGCAGACATCGCATGTGATTCGCAGCGCACTGCTGTTCACATCACATGCGATGTCTGTGCTGTGCGATATCAGCCATACAGATAGTATGGCTGATATCGCACCGCATTCGGTCCAAACTCGCACAGGACCCTTTTTTTTGTTCGGACCAAAATCGGATCGCATGGGTGTTCACACCTATGCGATCCGAAAATGTCCGAATTGTCAGTTCGCATTGCGATATGCGGGCTGAACTGGGGGTGTCATTAACATTGTATGACACTCCCCAGCAGTTCGCATATGGCAGTGTGAACTGCCGTGCGAGTTGGTGCGGTGCGGGAACCCGCAGTAAATTCGCTGCGTTCCCGCACCGCAGCAGTGTGAACCCAGCCTTATACTGAGCATTGCAAGCATTTCCTGGCTAGAAGTGTTCAATTAATTAGCCAATCCATTATTTGGAAGTGCGCATGTTCTGGTTATTAGCTTGATGTATGTACGGTATGTGCCGTCATTTGGACTGTGTGTTCTTATGGCTGAAGTTATTAAGTAAAATAAGTTTAACTACATCAATTGGCCTCTGTGTGAATATTTAGGAGAGAGTGAAGTGCCTATATTTAGAGCCAATCCCTGAATAGAGAAACAAGAGAAGTGAGTCTTGGTGCAGATCTGGCTACTGAGTCTTGGAAGTTGGTGCTTGGACTTAATGTGTGAGCACTCCTGGAAGTGAGGGGATTAATCATACACAGTACGGAGAATAGCAAGAAAAGATCTCTGGCCACCATCCATGCTCTGGATGGTACAGATTTGTCCTAGAACCTGTGTATTTGGGGGTAGTCCAGCTGCTCTCGGTGGGCACATGCAAGGCAGCCTGGGGCTTACCTTGAGGCTTGATTCACATCTATGCATGTTGCTTTTGAGTGTCTCTGCAGTGCTTTTTACGATGCTTGCCGCGTTTTTGGACGCGTGATTTTACCACAATTTTACTGCGATTTTGCTGCGATTTACATTTTTGATTTTACACTGTATATAGCTGGCTGCTAAGGAGGAGGCCGGGAAGCCATCCACCTCGTCCTTAACAACCGATGAGTCATCAGCTGTCAGCAGGCTTCCCCGCTGACAGCTGAATGTAAAAAAAAAATATTTGTCGGCTAAAATAAAGTTGTGAATAAAACAGCATGGTGTCCCCCCCCCAGGTCCAGTCTAGTACAGATTCAGAGGGGACCCCCACGCCAAAATGTAAAAAAATTAATGGCGTGGGGTCCCCCTCAAAATCCATACCAGACCCTTAACCGAGCATGCAGCCTGGCAGGTCAGGAAAGGAAGGGGACGAGCGAGCGCCCCCCCAACCATACCAGGCCACATGCCCTCAACATGGGGGGTGAGTGCTTTGGGGCAGGGGGGCTTCTGCACTCTCTCACCCCAAAGCACCTTGCCCCCATGTTGATTGGGACAAGGGCCTCTTCCTGACAACCCTGGCCGATGGTTGTCTGGGTCTGCGGGCGGTGGGCTTATCAGAATCTGGAAGCCTCCTTTAACAAGGGGGCCCCCAGATCCCAGCCTCCCCCTATGTGAATGAGTATGGGGTACATTGTACCCCTACCCATTCACCAAAAAAAGTAGTGTAGCGTGAAAAAATACAGTAGACAGTTTTTGACAAGTCTTTTATTAAAAATATCTTCTTCCCCGCTTCTTTCTCCGGTCTTCCTGCATCTTCTCCTGCATCTTCCTCCTCCGGGCTTCTCCTTCTCCGACTTCTTCTTCGGCTCTTCCTCTTTCTCCTGTTTTCTTTGTCCGGTGTGATTCCTCCTCTGCCGCCTGTCAGGAAGGACGTGCCAGCAGCCAAGATGGTGGCCACAGAAGACGTCCTGGGGTCCCAATTCCTATGAGAAGAATTCCACAGGTGCGCCTGCGCGTGCCGCGGTGCACGTGCACACTCTGTGACAAGTCGTGGCGCCAAAGGGGCTATTTAAACTGGGTCAGCACCCAGAATCAATGCTGTCTGCTCTACAACGTTTCCCGTGTGTCCCTGCTATCTGTGCCTGATACCTATTCCAGTAGATTGACCCAGCTTGCTCCTGACTTCCCCTGCTATCTGCCTGCATCCGACCCTGCTTGTCTCCGACTCTGCACCTGCCTGCTGCCTCTGCTGCTTCGCTGCCAGCTTGTTGCCAACCCAGCCTGCACCTTGACTCTGCTCCTGCCTCTGCATCAGTACCTGACTTGCTCACCAGTGTATGACCCAGCTTGTCTGTCCTTGCCTTCTCTCTGGTCTTCTCGGAGCATCCATCCCACCAGCAGCTGCATCTGCTTCTCAGCCCGTGGTGTGTCCAGTACCATTCTGTTCCAGCTTCCAGCCTACCTGCTGTTCCTGGTCTTCTGCTGTTTCTGTGTTCCTCCACAACTCCGCTATAAGTACCGACCCAGCTCCACTGCCAGAGACCCTGCCAGGCACTCGTGCGACTCTGCACTACTGCGCCTCCTGTCTGCTCTATCAGGGCCTTGGGTCAGAGGTGTAAGAGAGGCCATCCTCTGTATATCAGGCTCTACCACCAGGTGCGTTACACCGCTGCGCCCACCGACGACCCTCCTCCGATGCTGCGTCCTGCTGATTGGTCTGTGCAGATGTCAAGCACGAATTTGATAACATTGGGGGCGTGGCCATCCGATGATGTCATCTGAAGGCCCCGTCCCTTGTGATGTCACCGCCCGGGGAATGATGGATCTGTGATGTCACAAGGGAGACGGGGCCTCTGGATGACGTCATCCGATGGCCACGCCCCATCCTTATCTAAGAAATGCTTGACATCAGTGCGGACAGATCAGCGGGACGCAGCATCGGAGGAGGGTCGGCAGCAGGAGCGGTGGCAGAGGAAGAAGCACACCAGACAAAGAAGATAGTAGAAAGAAGAAGAGCAGAAGAAAAAGCAGGAGAAGGAGGTCGGAGGAAGATGGAGGAAGATCGGAGGAATAAGCGAGGAAGAAGAAGACATTTTTAATAAAAGATTTGTCAAAAGCTGTCTACCTTATCAAATGGGGGGCTGGGATCTGGGGGCCCCCTTGTTAAACAGGGCCCCGACAACCACCGGCTAGGGTTGTGGGGAAGAGGCCCTTGTCCCCACCCCTCCATGTTGATGGCATGTGGCCTGGTACAGTTCAAGAGGGGGGGTGGCACTCGCTCGTCCCCTCCCTTTCCTGACCTGCCGGGCTACATGCTCGGATAAGGGTTTGGTATGGATTTTGGGGGGGACCCCACACCATTTTATTTCACAATTTATTTTTTTACATTCAGCTGTTAGCGGGGAAACTCATCGGTTGTTAAAGACGCGGTGGCCGGCTTCCCGGCCCCCTCCTTAGCAATCAGTTATATACAGTGAATGTACAGCTGAAAAAACCCTCACAAATTGCAAAGCGCAAATCGCAGCAAAATTGCGTCAAAATCGCTGTAAAACGCGGTACTTGCATTTTGGATGCAGGTCCATTGAAGTCTATTACATGCAAAATGCTGCATTTTGCGGGAAAAAAAGTCCTGGCCCTTTCCAAAAATGCACAGAGAGGCACAAAAATGCATTGATGTGAATGTGTTCCATAGGAACCCATGTTAAAAAATTTCCCTGCATTTCTGCAAAATGCAAAATGCATCAAAAAACGCATTCGTTTGAATGGAGCCTAAGGGTGTCTTCAGGGTCTGGGAACCATAAAAATGGACTACAGCCCAATAGCCATAGGTAGTAAGCAGTCAATAGAAGCTTCAATAGCTGTACAATACAATAGAAAAAAATGAATGGTTAAAAAAAAAATTACCTTTCCAGAGCAGAACAGGTCCATCACCTAAGGACACTAGTTAGAAACTTTAGTCTTAGGCAGGGTTATATGGGTGTGCTTTGGGGGCATCCCTAGCAAGTGTCAATTCATCTGAAAATAGCCTGCATATAACCCATGGTCTAAAAATACATGTCTGGTGTTTTGTACTGTCCAATTAGGATTTTTGAAAAAAAATGTTTGTGCAATTAGACAAACTTAACTGGTTTTGAAAAAAAAAATGAGATTTTTATATAGCTAGTAAAACATGGCTTGTGAAGTAATTATATAGTTTATATAATTTTGTTAACAAATGAGGAGGTTTTGTAAGTTCTCAGGACCAAATTCCAAAGTAGTTTTACTAACAGATAAACCTGACAATAATTTTATCATCATATCGTATCTGAAAGTTCTTTTGTTGTAGTTCTGTTACTTTAATTAAGCTTTACTTCTGTTGTCACTAATAGAAAGACTTCTGTTTCAAACATTTTGCAGATAAGGCTGTAGAAGGCTTTATTTGGGTCACCGCTATTCTGCAGTGTAAAAGACAAGTAGAACATATCACTTTTATCAAGTAATTTGCTGTTTCGTTTTGTGCCAGCATAGTAAAAAGCAATGTTATACTTTACTCCCTTATTGGGATTTAATTTCACACTTTTGCTGTCTGCTTTTGCAAAATTACATTTTTTCACCTTCTCCACCCTCAGATTGCTAAAGTCGCGGTACATTGATCAGTATGATTATTTTGATACTTTCAGTGGTTGCTTGACTTTAACCCTTTTTCATGCCTAAGCCTTTCTGACATTTGTTGCTTACAAGTTAAAATCTGTATTTTTTTGCTAGAAAAATAGAAAAATACTTAGAACCCCCAAACATATTATATATATATATATATATATATATATATATATATATATATATATATATATATATATATATATATATATAGCAGAGATCCTAGAGAATAAAATGGTGATTGTTGCAATATTTTATGTCACATGGTTTCTGCGCAGTGGTCTTTCAAACACATCAAGTTTGTGTTAGGTCCTGTGTCTGTTTCTGCTACCCGTTGATGATGAATACTGTAGCTCAAGAAGGTTGATTGGTTTTATGGCCAGCAAGGGGACTAACCATGCAGCCAAATACATCCATTGATGGAAGAAGACAGACAAAAAATGAGCGGGTTGTGTATAGGCTGCTGAGGGGTGAGAAGGATGCACCAGAGAAAGCCAGAGATCAGGGTTGTTCGGGGAACTGCTGCTGAGGAGACTCAGAGAGACTCAGGAGAGAAAGGCTTCAGGGAAAACCGTCTGGAGGCAGTGTAACTTAACCCTCTTCTGGCCCGCAGGAGGGGCCATCAAGGGAACAGACAAAGCTTAGGTGGACTATTGTCAGATGTCAATTTCGTGGAAGGCTCTTTGTAAACTCTGCTGTGTGTTAAATGATAATTATACAATTTGAGGGTATTACCACTCAGCGGATCCTTACATAAAGGAACCTCATTGCCTGTACTTAGCTGCTAGATAAGGACTCATGAAGACCTTTACTTAGTAGCTTGCTAATACCTCCAATTAAAGGCTAAGCACTACACTATTAAGTTTTAAGGGCTCCACTATCATTCTTCCTATGGCTTCCAATAGCAGATTGCTGCTATTGGTGTGTTGTGTACTATTAGGTCCAATTACAGGTCAGGTCATCACTTCAAATGGTAGGACCGAGGACCCAAAAAACTACTCAGGGGCCTATTGCTACATCAGAAATTCTTGTATTATTACAACATCTTGAATCCCATAAAACTCAGCAGTCAAAGGTGAATTCAGAAATAAAAGACACAAATTAATGCAGCTCTGTACAGTATTCATGAATACATTTGTATATGTGTTTTTTACTGAAATTAGTTCAAGTAGTTGAATTTGCTATCCCCCTTATGCCATCCCCTATGTAACAGCACTCAGATCGAGAAAGGGAGGGGAAGCGCTGGGAGGCAATCATGTCTGCTGCAAGATAAGGAACATGCTGATTGGAGAGGCAGAGAGAGCAGAGGGATGACCTCCTTAGTCTACTGATGCTCATTCACTGTCCAATAGAAAGAATTCTATCCACCTTCTTGTGCTGTGTGAGGGTACTGTGTAATACTCAGAACTAGATAAAAAGAAATACATATTCTTTGAAAGGTAATCCCTTATATGTACTTTATTTGTGTGTATAGCTGTTCATCCGCAGTTCATCTTTAAACTAATATCCTAATAATTAACATCCGTTTGCAAGAAAAAATACTTCTGGTTGAGTCTGGATGTTCTGGTGCAAATCCTCTTGAGAGAACATTCTTCTTCTCTTCTATAACAGTGCCGCATTCCTTTGAATATAAAAAATAAGAAGATGGCATGTATATTTTGATCCTTTAACCAACCAGGGGGTTTCTCCTAATTTGCAATTTGTCTTTGTGGTCAGTAGTTGGTTAATTTCCTAGATGTGGAAGCTATATAACTGGACTATTCTGTGTGCTTAAGGTGAAACACAAGGCAAATTTAAATTTAGATATAGACAAAGTGGGGTAAGCTCAGAACCTTTATTGGGTATATTGCTGTCGTTTTTATTACTTGACAGCGCTCCCTTGCTTTAGTGTCCTGGATTCAGGAAGGGAGGGGGATTTTTGTCACAGTGAGGGGAAATTCAACCTTTAAGAGTTCTTTCTGGAACAAGTTTCCCCATAAGATAATTTCCCATCATCTGCAAGTGACAACTGTTGTATGTTGAATTTTCCCTCATTTTCTGTGACACGGAGACAGGAAATAAACAGAAATATCAATAATGGAGAAACAGACAACAATAAAACTTTTTTTTTTTGATCTTGAAAATTTTTTTATTTTAATAAAACAGTTGTACATAGTGTATAATAATACAGTTTCTATAAACTTATACAAAATCACTGTTAAATTCTCATTATTATATTTTATCCCATTCTTTTACCCTCCCCGGTCCCTCCCCCCTCCCTCCTCCACCTCCACCCAACTAACATTACTTATAAGTTACATCATTTCACTCGCCACTCCCTTATTTACCTCTGGCTTTCCCCACAACCTGTTGTTTTTTTAATTAATTACACAATCTTCACCTCTTCAAGCCCGTTTTCTGTCCTGTTCCTTCTTCTTCCCTTTCCCTCTCCATTTTATCTATTCCTTCCTCTTTGCCGGTCTCCCTATTTCTCTACATTTGGAGCTTCTCCACTATCAGTTGATGAGGGGCCACAACCACATCCCCCAACCAAGGTTGCCATATTTTATCAAATTTCCCCTTGTCGCTTCTACGGCTATAGGCCAATCACTCTCTAGGGAGGAGAGAGTTTACGTATGATATCCATTGCTTCCTCGTGGGTACCGTAGGGGCCATCCAGTGTTTTGCAATAAGTTTTCTAGCTAAATACATCAATCTAGTTATCATAAGAAACTTTCCTCCCGGAAACATTTCTACATCAATGGCACCGAGCAGGAAAACTGTCGGGTTCAAGGGAATATGGACTTGTGCCAACCTGGAGATACATCGGGCTACATCATCCCAATACCTATACAACTTTGGGCATCTCCATATTAAATGGATAAAGTCCCCCCTGTGCACTCCACACTTAGGGCACAGCTGGTAGTCCCTACCCCCCCATCTGTGAAGTTGCACTGGTGTCCTATAGGTCCTATGCAGGATAAATAGTTGTGAGAGCCTTTGCGATGCGGATAGCAAGGCCCCTGGGATGGCTTTGAGTGCCATTTCCCACTGTTTGTCATCTATCTCGCCTACATCTTCTACCCATTTTTTCCGACACGTAAATGATGTATGATCCTGGACCATAGTCAACAATTTCCTATATATTTTTGTTATTAATCCTTTCCTTGTGTCCGCTTTTAAGACTTCGTTCAATAATGGGGCTGTTGTTATTTCTAAAGAATGAGTTATTTGTTGCGCCTGCAACGCATGGTGAAGTTGAAGGTATTGATAGAAGCCCCTAGGGTGTAGATGGAATTCCCTACATAATTGCTCATATGTCTTTAACACTCCCCCCTCGTAGAGTTGTGAGAAGAACCAAATCCCCTTTTCCTTCCAGTGTGAAAAACCTTGCAATACCTGGACCTCAGTATATCTTTTATTATGCCATATTGGTGTAAATGGGAACACGCCCTTTATTTTCAGCATTTTCCGAACTTCCCCCCATAACCTTCTCAAAAGAGAACTCATGGGTTCTAACCCCTTCATACCTGGTAGATCCATTTCTAGATGTGAGGCCGCCGTTAGCGTGGGTTCCGATATGGTCACCAATTTACATATAGGGTTCTCATTTCCCTCTCGACCCCATCCTACCATTTGTTGTAACTGTGACGCCAAGAAGTATAGCTTGGGATGAGGTATCGACAGCCCTCCTTTATCTTTTTCATATTGCAGAGTTTCCAGTCTAATTCTAGGCACTTTTTTTTTCCATATCAGTTCTCACATTAATGTGTCTATTAGCCTACCGTAGGGGCCATCCAGTGTTTTGCAATAAGTTTTCTAGCTAAATACATCAATCTAGTTATCATAAGAAACTTTCCACCCGGAAACATTTCTACATCAATGGCACCGAGCAGGAAAACTGTCGGGTTCAAGGGAATATGGACTTGTGCCAACCTGGAGATACATCGGGCTACATCATCCCAATACCTATACAACTTTGGGCATCTCCATATTAAATGGATAAAGTCCCCCCTGTGCACTCCACACTTAGGGCACAGCTGGTAGTCCCTACCCCCCCATCTGTGAAGTTGCACTGGTGTCCTATAGGTCCTATGCAGGATAAATAGTTGTGAGAGCCTTTGCGATGCGGATAGCGAGGCCCCTGGGATGGCTTCGAGTGCCATTTCCCACTGTTTGTCATCTATCTCGCCTACATCTTCTACCCATTTTTTCCGACACGTAAATGATGTATGATCCTGGACCATAGTCAACAATTTCCTATATATTTTTGTTATTAATCCTTTCCTTGTGTCCGCTTTTAAGACTTCGTTCAATAATGGGGCTGTTGTTATTTCTAAAGAATGAGTTATTTGTTGCGCCTGCAACGCATGGTGAAGTTGAAGGTATTGATAGAAGCCCCTAGGGTGTAGATGGAATTCCCTACATAATTGCTCATATGTCTTTAACACTCCCCCCTCGTAGAGTTGTGAGAAGAACCAAATCCCCTTTTCCTTCCAGTGTGAAAAACCTTGCAATACCTGGACCTCAGTATATCTTTTATTATGCCATATTGGTGTAAATGGGAACACGCCCTTTATTTTCAGCATTTTCCGAACTTCCCCCCATAACCTTCTCAAAAGAGAACTCATGGGTTCTAACCCCTTCATACCTGGTAGATCCATTTCTAGATGTGAGGCCGCCGTTAGCGTGGGTTCCGATATGGTCACCAATTTACATATAGGGTTCTCATTTCCCTCTCGACCCCATCCTACCATTTGTTGTAACTGTGACGCCAAGAAGTATAGCTTGGGATGAGGTATCGACAGCCCTCCTTTATCTTTTTCATATTGCAGAGTTTCCAGTCTAATTCTAGGCACTTTTTTTTTCCATATCAGTTCTCACATTAATGTGTCTATTAGCCTAAACCACTTTTTTGAAATCCATATTGGAGAATTATGGAGGACATACAGTTGCTGTGGGGCCCATACCATCTTTATTAGATTTGCTCGGCCTACTACCAATAATGGAAGCCTACACCAACTGTTACATTTTTCTTTCTGCCTGTTAAGCAGTGGCCCCAAATTCAGTCGAAGATATTCAGATGGATCTGGTGATACCATCACACCCAAGTATTTGAAGCTTTTAACAATAGTTATTTGTTCCACCCCCTCTGGGAGTCCGTCCCTCTGCTGATCTAATGGCATTATGGTTGACTTTGACCAATTGATTGCGAAGCCCGAAAATCTGCCAAAGTTTCCCACTATCTCCATCACTGTCCGTAGGGAAGAGGCCATGTCCCCTAAATATATAAGTGCATCATCTGCATATAAAGATATCTTTTCCTCTCTCTGATGCCTACGAAACCCCACTACCCCTGGTGAGCTTCGGATCAATATAGCCAGGGGTTCAATCGCCAAGGCGAACAGCAATGGAGACAGCGGACAGCCCTGTCTAGTCCCCCTATGTAATTGGAATGGTGATGAGAGGACACCATTAATGCGTAACCTAGCTCTAGGTTTAGAATAGAGTACCCTTACCCAGGATATAAATTTGCCTCCTATTCAAAATCTTTCCAATATTTCCATGAGGTAGGGCCACTCCACACTATCAAACGCCTTTATAGCGTCAAGTGACAGAATGGCCCTACCCCCCGGATTGTCCACTGGCATCTGCATATTCATATATAGCCTCCTTATATTATCAGACGTGGCACGCGTTGGCATAAGGCCCGATTGGTCTCAGTGGACTAACTTGCCAATTACCTTGGAGAGCCTTTTCGGCAAAAAACTGGCAAGCAGCTTAACATCTGTATTTAGTAGCGAAATTGGGCGATATGAGTCCATAAGGAGTCTATCTTTTCCTGGCTTCAACAGAACTGTAATTATTGCTTCTTGCATACTGTCTGGTAACCTACCCACTTCCCCTGCCTCCTCTATTGTCTGCAACAATGACGGTAAGAGGACCTCCCTATAATGAGAGTATACCTCTACTGGTAAACCATCCGGGCCTGGGGATTTATGATGCGTTGCCCCCTCCAATGCTTCCGTTAGTTCGGCCAATGAAATTGGACAGTTCAAAGTTTCCCTCTCCTCCTCCGTTAATTGCCGAAAAGGACAGGTTTGTAGAAACTGTTCGAGGTCTGATGGTTTATACCTAGTTTTACTGGAATATAGGTCCCTGTAGAACTGCTGGAAGCAATTTAAGATGTCGGAGCTGAGTGTCAACTTCTCTCCGGATTCAGTCCTTACAGCTAGGAGTCCTAGTTCCCCGAGCAGGGCAGCAAAAGTCGTTCTTCCAGATGTATGTCTCTTATTTTTAGATGTCAAAGACAATCTATCTAGGGAATTATCCAAAATATTATTGTAGTCTCCTAATGCTAGTACCGGGATACCCGGATGTAGAGCCATGAATTGTGAAAGGGATCCAAGGGCAACTGCTGAAAAGGGAGGGGGGATATATATAGAGGCTATTATACACATTTGTCCATTGATTTTACATAATAGAAATACAAACTTTCCCTTCTTATCCACCCTCTGTTGCAAGCACTCAAAGGAGATATCCGAGGAGATCATTACACTAATTCCCCTTGAATATGAGGTGTGCGTGGAATGAAACTGTGTTGGATATCTCCTTGAGCGCAATAGATGCACAGAGTCTGGTCGCATATGTGTTTCTTGTAAACAAATTATCTGAGGTTTCATTTTATCGAAATATTTAAACATTGCACTTCTCTTATCCCTATCCCCCAACCCCCTTACATTCCATGTCATTAGTAAAATACCACTTTTTTCCCCCCCCTTACTCATGCATGAGGACACCCCGTTTTCTGCACTCATAAAACCAAGAGCAGTGATATATATATAATAAAACATACTACCAATATCCTTCTGGATTTTAACCATCCCAAGGACCCTGCCAGCATACAACACATTTCTATATACCATTTCTTTTTCCCTCCATTTATCGGTTGTGAAATACGATAAATATTCGTGGCAAAGCTTATACTTGTGATATCTACCTTTTCTTGTTTGCCTATATCCCTCCCCCCCCGTGTCGACCCTACCCACCCTGCTATGGGCTAAGGGTAAACGAGCATATGTGACAGATATGTGATTCGAGAACAATAGGAAGAGCTTTCACCTGCATCAGATGTCTTCACACATGTCTGTTAGTCTCCAGCGTTACCTTATGTTCTTAACAGCCGCTCACCGCTTCACTCCCCGCAGCCACTGTTACTGAGGCCGGTTCGTTACTCAGCTGCCGATGTCTCAGATGGGAGCCTTTCACGCTACCCCTCTGGTTCCTCTCACCGAGCGTTCGCTCCGTCCCTTACGCCGGCGCTGTTGTTGCTCTTAAAGCCGGTTTTCTCGCAGAGCGCCGGCAAGACAGGGAGACCTCTCACACCTCCCCCCTTGCCACGCTCTCCGCTGTCCTCCGGAACCCCGCTCTCACCTGGACTAGGTATGGGCAAGTGTTGGTGGGGATGTCTGTCTCTAGGGCGGAAGTCAGCTACCTTCTCCCGCTGCCAAGCCGGCTAGCATTTCTTCGGCTGCGTGCTTGCTGGTTAGAGCAGGGGGAGAGGAGATCACACGCACACCCTCTCACTCCCGCATCCGTTCACGCCCCGACAACAATAAAACTTTAACAGAGGTTATAACCTTTCCCCGCTATATATTAAAGTAAAAGAAAGCATATTGGGGGACGTTTCACTTTAACCTTAGGTAATGTTTTGTGAGCTTTTGCAATGCTATGCTAATACAATGCTAATAAACATTCTCACTTTGCAAATGCTTTTTCTTCAAATCCAAGTGTTCAGTTTTATCAAGTATAAAGCAAGCTTAAATGCACTTGTTAACCCAGCATTCAAGGGATCAAAGTCTTTTAAATAAAAAAAAAAACACTATCTTAAGAAACATAAAACTAACAATTATGTGCCAGGAAATTGCCAATTTTATGCATTCTCAGGTTTTATTTTTGTAGCCCAAATTGTGTTTTGCTCAATTGTAACACAAATTAAGCAAAACACACAATAACAATATAAGGTTCTTAACAACTGTGTGCTAGACTGTCATTCAGAGTGTATAAGTGGAGGAAATAAACTAAAACTGTACTAATCCCTAAAATAAAAAGTGTGAAATGGTTTGGTTTATCCCACATCGTGCAGTTATGTAAACACTGTTATCAACTGTGACTTGAATAGTAATTTCTTAGCAGAACAGCCATTCATGTACAGAAAATGAACAAAGTAAAAAGATGCATTAGCTGAAAAAGGAGTTTAAACCTGAATTTCAGGCAGATAAAAAAAAAAAACCTACTTAATGCAGTTTTGTATTCATTTAAACATGAATCAGTCTTTATATTACACTTTTTTAAAGCTGAACTCTGATCAGCCTTTAAAATAACTTTTTTATGCCCCCCTCCTATATAGTAAGGGTTAACTGCTTTTTTAGCGTAGGGGGTGTAAAGTATAGAAATACTTACTTGTTAGCAGGTATTCCCCTTCAAACGCTTCAGCCCCGGAAGAATTTACCCCCTTCCTGACCAGAGCACTTTTTGCGATTCGTTGCACCCAAACAAAATTAACGTCCTTTTTTTCCCCACAAATAGAGCTTTCTTTTGGTGGTATTTGATCACCTCTGTGGTTTTTATTTTTTTTGTGCTATAAACAAAAAAAGAGTGACAATTTAAAAAAAAAAAGCAATATTTTTTACTTTTTGCTATAATAAATATCCCCCAAAAATATATAAAAAAACTATTTTTTTCCTCAGTCTAGGCCGATATATATTCTTCTACATATTTTTGGTAAAAAAAAAAAAGCAATAAGCGTATATTGATTGGTTTGCGCAAAAGTTATAGCGTCTTCAAAATAGAGGATAGTTTTATGGCATTTGTATTATTCATTTTTTTTTTATTAGTAATGGCGGCGATCTGCAATTTTTATCTTGACTGCGACATTATCGCGGACACATCAAACACTTTTAACACTATTTTGGGACCATTGTCATTTATACAGCGATCAGTGCTATAAAAATGCACTGATTACTGTGTAAATGACACTGGCAGTGAAGGGGTTAAACACTAGGGGGCGATCAAGGGGCTAAGTGTGTCCTAGGGAGTGATTATAACTGTGGGGGGGATGGGCTTCAAGTCACATGACAGCGATCATTGCTCCCGATGACTAGGAGCATTGATCTCTGTCATGTCACAAGGCAGAACGGGGAAATGCCTTGTTTACATAGGCACTTCCTTGTTCTGTGGCCCCGTGACACGATTGCCGGGAGACCGGCGGTCATCGAGTCCGCCGGTCCCGCGGTCACGCTGTACACGGCTGACGCGCACCTGCTAGCCCCGCCAATTAAGGCGACATACAGGTACGCCCATTTGCCCACCGCTGCCATTGTGCCGACGTATATCGGCGTGCAGTGGTCAGCAAGTGGATAATGTATGAACACTCTCCTCTTAAGGTCTGTGCTCCTCAGTAGCCTGGTCCAATGCCCTTATATGGTGGGAGGAGGAGCTGTTCATTGGTCAGTATTCAGAGAGAACAAAAGGATGCAACATTTGAGAGGAAGCCCTACCTCTCTAGGGAAGTTGAAGTATTGAGGCTTTAGGCCTGGAGAGGACATGATTGAGGACTTTATTTAGTAAGTAGCACCACAGCAATCCCTCCTGTATAGTTAGTGGGACTTTAGATCTGTTCAAGCCAGGGTATGGACATTTTGTGTTATGAACTTCCTGCCATAGTTTGGAATCACTTATACCGTGTGTACTGAATAGATGCGTACTGGCTGTATTGCTAATCACGTGGAATTATGGAACTGATTTTTTGATATTTCAGTAAAATTCAAAGAAGATGCACTACAATGCCTCTTTCTTCACTAAGGAGCTGGTGGTGGCTAGGGAAAATGGTAGCCCTCCTGGTGGTGCGAGTATAGCTCCCCCTCAGTATGTCAAGTACTAGGTGGTCTGGACAACCATGTACCATGAGCCTCAGGCATTTGAATAGATCTTGGCTCCCTAACCTGGAACCATAAAAAGGAAAAGGGGGAAAACAGTTTTAAGTCCCCCTTCCCTCATGGGATTGCGGCAGTGGCAGTTTAACTATCCCCTTTCTTTGAAAAAATGCGGGAAAGCTTCCCATTGGCTTCCCACCTCTAGAGAGGTCAGGTGACCACTGTATCCAGGCAGTTTAGGGGGATCTGTGAGGACATTTTTAGGTAAAAAGGGGGTTCCTAGCCTTAGAGGTCCAGTCGCCTCAGTAGCAGCAAGCTATGGTGTTCCCTCCCTCCCTTAGTCGTGGCTAATTTATTATGTGGCAGTGACACCTTTATGGGGGACAGTTTTGTTTTTTGAACAAAAGTTTTAACACAAAAAAAAATGTTTTGGAGTATAATGTGTTATATGTTTGAAATATGAGGTGATTCCCATCTCTTTGATGATACAGCTTGAGCCGTAGTGGCTGTGCTGTCTTTAAGTTTTTTTTTTAATGATAAACTTTTTTTTTTTTATAAACTCTTTATTACAAAATTTTTACTTACAAATTATTTAACATAGTTTACATTATCTTTTCTCTTTCTTTTCTTCCACAATATTAACATATATATCTATTTTCATACCCATTTACTCTTACAACTCATTCTTCCCTCTCATCCATCTTATGGTCACTAATACCTTCCCCTTTTTACTCATTTTATACTATATTTTTAGGTCTTTCTATATCTGTCGTTAAGTGTGATTTGTTCCACTTTGCCCAAATCTTATCATATTTCTGCATATTTCCTCTATGTTCATACATTATTCTCTCATGTGGTACAACTTGGTTTACTGCTCTCACCCATAAGTTTATTGTAGGTGGATTTGGCTGGATCCACTTTTCCACTATTTGTTTTCAAGCCAGGAATAATACTTCTTGCAAAAATATCCTAGTATATCCACACCCTCTTTCTTTTACCACCCCCAGCACACATAGTTCCACAGTGGCCGTAATAGGTTTATTTATGACTTTTCCTAATTCCTTGACCACCTGTTGCCAATACCTCCCTATACCTCCACACTGCCACATCACATGGATAAAATCCGCCCCGCCTTCCCCACAGCTTGTGCAGTCTGGCGCCTGCATCCTCCCCATCCTATACAGTCTGTTCGGTGCCAAGTATGTCTGATGTATTATATTTAATTGAATCATCCTGCTCTTCATTGCCGGCGATACTTTCAAGTGCGAGGAGCAGATTTCGTCCCAGTCCTGATCACTCATTCTCGGGATGACCCTTTGCCATCTGTCCCTCACACCCACCGGGTCCCTACTTATTTTACTCTGTAATAGGTGGAAATACAACTTAGATATCAATCACCTTGGTCCTTGAGATCCTAATATGCCTATAAGGGGATATCTGGAAATTTTCTCCAAATTCTATATCCCGGCCGCCTTCCTCTGGGACCTATCTTCAACTCAAAGGTCAGCCCAGAGTGGTCAGACACCCCCTTAAGCATATATGTAACCAAATGCACCATTGGGAGTATTTTCTCGTTCCCCAGTGCCAGATCTATCCTAGACATGCTCCCTCTACCTGGTGCATGCCACGAATAGGCTCTGACCCCTGGGTTTCTAATCCTCAATAGATCAAACCATCCTACCTCTTTCAAAAAGTTTTCCAGTATTTTAGACCCTTCTCCTCTCCCATGACTTTTTTCCCAAATCTATCCATCTTTGGGTCCAGCCACATATAATATGTGCCTCTTCGTATTCTGACATAAATAACATTGCTTCCTTCAATACTCCCAATGTGACTGGAGGTGCATTATATATCCCCATAATAACAACTGGCATCCCTCCTGGATCCCTCCTTACCCTGATGCACGCCCACGCCATCGTCCGATGCGATTAGATTAGAGAGACCCCTCTTGAAAAAGTTGTATGACATGAGTGGTAAGACCATTGTATCCATGTTTTTTTTTAAAGTAATCGAGTTTCTCCTTAACCATATGTGTTTCTTGAATACAGATTATTTTGGCCTGTATTTTCCTAAGTTCTGTAAATACCTGTGCCCGTTTCACTTGCGTGCCCATACCCCTCCCATTCCATGATAAAAAAAGTACAATTGCTAGTCATTTTTACCCATTCTTAATCATTCTTTTACCAGGAAGCTTGATTTCTACTTCACCTCTTTTCCCTTAGCAACCATATTTTCATTTTCCCTCCATTCATCCATTCATGCATCCTACACATCCTTAGTTTTAGGGCATTACCGACATATCGCATCCGCTCTTATATAGGTAATTCATCTTGTTTCATTATCTACTCCTCAACCCCCCCTCCAGAAAAAACAAAAGAGGGGTGAAAATATTAATATAACCCTCCCCATTGCTAGGGAGGGCAGGAAGGGGAGGGGAAAGAAGAAGAGAGAAAAAAAACAAAAAAACAACCCATGACATGAGCATTCTCCCCCTCCCCTCACCCAATCCCCCCCTTGTCCCCCCTGTACCCCCCTTCCCCCCCTACTGTGTTCCTGTGCTTAAATTATATATGTGTATATATGTGTAAATACATATTGTTCTCCCCATTGTGTTCCTATAGCCCATTATACCTTTAATCCCTCTTCCTCTTCTATTACACCCTCTGTTACTCCCGCCCCTCCCCCCTTCCTTATTTCTATCCATCCCATCTATTGTGTTCACTAATTACTTAGTTGATAATTCCTTTATTTATCATGACAACTCTAATATTCCCCCCACAAGTTTGTGATTCGTGTTTCAAAGAGGAGAAAAAAAAAAAAGAAAAACACACCAACAACCCACTTTTACCACTCAAAATATTAATGTCAAACATCACCCTTATCCATCCCCCTTCAGGGGCACACCAAAACTCCTGCTCTGTGATGAGGGGGGTTCAATACGTTCTCCCGCATCACCCCTATGTCCCCTGCTTCAAACCTCCGGCAGGGGACACAGGGGGGAGGAGGAAGAGAAAAAAAAGAACAATCCCAGCACATCTCCTCTCTTTACCCCTCCCACCATTAACCAAAAATAGTTCTCCCCCTCTTATTTCTCCAATATTTTGTCCCGACAGCATCTTTTTCTTACGTTATCTCACGATTTTCCATTTCTTATTTTTTAGATACAGTTTTAACTGTCCGAATCCACTCTTTAGCTTGCTTCAGTGTTTTGAGAAACAAAGTCTTTCCTCCTTCATCCACTCTCAACCAGGCTGGGTATGCCATGGAATACTCTATTCCTGCTTCTCTCAATTTCTTTTTAACCTCATAAAAGGTTGCCTGCTGCTTTTGTAGCTCTAGAGAAAAGTCCGGAAATATTGACACTTTGCTATTCTCATAGTGAATCTCTCCCTTTTGTCTTGCTTCCCGCAGAATTGTATCTCTGTCTCTGCAATTCAAAAGTCGCGCCAGCAGTGGTCTAGGGGGAAACCCGGGCTTTGGTGCTACTGCGGGGACCCTGTGCGCCCGTTCCACCGCAAATGCTTTTGACACCTCCATATCTGGGAATGTATTTCTCAGTCCCCTGGGTTAAACCCCCCCAGCTTTTTCCAGAAGACCTATTATTCTTATATTGTTGCAGCGCATCCGATTTTCGAAATCGTCTGTTTTCTGCTGCCATGTACCAATCTGCTTTTCTACTGTTGTTATCTTTTTGGGTATATGAATTACTGTATCTTCCAATTGAGCTATCCTATTTTCAACTTCAGCCATCCTGTCTCTAATACTTTGCATATCTTGCCTGATCAGTCCTATGTCCATTTTAATCTCATCCATTTTACCTGTCAGTCCCGCGCTGCTTGCTTGGATGACGCCATTAGTTGTCCGCTCATCTGCTCCAGTGTCAGCTTAGCTGCTTTCTCTGGCTTCTCTGGCTTCTCAGACTGGGACTGGGGCGTGCTGGCTTTCTGGCCATCCAGTGCCGATGGTCCGCCGCTCCTTGTCTGCGGAGGGCTCCGCACGCCGTCTGATTTCTCTGTCCTTGCATACTCCTTGAGGCGGTCTGCTGCCGATTGTTTGCTGCTCATCCTGCCGCAGAACTTGTTTGTTTTTCCAGGTCGTGGGTCTCGGTAGTAGTGGATACTAATCAGGCTACTGTCGGAGACTCAGGCTGAACTCAGAGCTTCCGCCGCTCACATCCGGTCGTATCAGCGGAAGTCACGCCCAATGATAAACTTTACTTTATTTATTAAAGCCAATAATAATAAAGGTTGTGGCCAAATTTTCATCCAATCAAAGGTTTGTGTGTTTTATTAGATTTAGAATCCTGCTGACTGTGACTGCTATCCCATATGCAAGACCCTGCACAAAAGTGAGCTCTGGGCACTTGGGGAGTTGTACAAATCAGGGGCTGGAGATGGATGGTCTAGGACGGGCATCACTAAATGGCAGACTGTGAAGTGGGGGGACTGAGGACTGTGAAGTGGGGGGAGCTGAGAACTGTGAAATGGGGGGGGCTGAGGACTGTGAAGTGGGAGGAGCTGAGGGCTGTGAAGTGGGTCAAGCTGAGGACTGTGAAGTTGGGGGAGCTAAGGACTGTAAAGTGGGGGATATAGAAAAATGCAGCGCATGTACAAAGGAACATAGGTCTTTAAAATGGTGAAACAGTAAAGAAATCACTAATTAACCACAGGTGCCTTGAAACACAAACGTCCATAGATGGATGTGAATGTCCAACCGCACAGGAGGTGTAAGTACTCCAAGGGGTGGTGATGGTCTGATGGTTGTCAGAAAACACCTGGCATCATACAGCGACTTCCCAACCGAGAAACTGGGTCCCAATGGGTCATTCAGAGAAAGTGCAAAAAAGCCTCTTACCAGATCCTGTGGATTCCCATGTCAGCGACAGGGAATCGCATGCGCAGTTTGTCACAAATGACGTGGAATGGGAGCTCAGGAATCACCAATCCCTTGGATTGTGGTCTGTATGGATCTCGGCCGGCAACCGGATGGGTCCTCACAACGAACCGTCCTCACACCGAACCGTCCCAGCGTGCATCAGAAGTTTCACAAACGGTCCCCCGAAAGGAGCAGTTGGAGGGACTGGATCTCATGTGGTAAATGTGGAAACAAAAAGAATGTGCCTCCACATGGTGCAGATAAAAAAGGGTGTTTTTATTGACAAAAACGACCATACACAAATAAAAGCGTGATCACGGTGGATAAAAGCAAATGGGCAACAAAGAGAGTGGTGTATGTACCCGACGCGTTTCGACCTAGGGGTCTTCAACAGGGGCTGTAGAGGGCTTTACAAGCCCTCTACAGCATGCCTTTTCCTTTAATTTAATTTGCTAGGAACCATTTTTTGGATTGCCAAGTCATTCTTTCAGTTATTTACAAATTTTACTGTGGATCCATACTGGGCTTTGCACATTGAATGTGTCTAGTCTGCTTTAGAACGTTATATACTTGTTATGAATTAAATAAGACAAACTTATACTCCTGGATTACATACCCTATTTTTGTGTTGGACATATTGTTCCTGGGTGGGAATTACCCATTACCTGGTTTGTGAAACCTATGCACCAGTCCAATGTAAACATACATTAATATAAAAAGAAAATTAAATGAATATGTTCTTGTAAAAGTAGCACCTAAGCACATTAATTCCAATAGAGGGAATACAAGCAGGTGTCAAAACCTGCATGTAAATGGCCCATAATAGTTTCTGTTATAAAACCAGTTCTAAACCTGGAGTGCATGAAGCAGACTTGGTGTTAGATATATTTTCCAACATATGTAAATGAATGGTAGGTTATGTAAAAGGGCTCCATCATATATAAGACACTGTGGTACCGCAGTGCACTACAGCATGATATATGTGCATTATATATGTGCATTACCATTAATTTTGAATGGTACCCAAATGCACATTCACAACACACCTACGCAGTCCACAGTGAAGCAAAACACACGTTCTTTGTGGAGCACTGCAGTATAAAACATACTGTAATACTGCAGGGACATTTTCTCCTGCATTGAGGCCCATTTAAAATGAATGGGGTGTCTTAAAACAGCGCACCACAATTCACAAGTGTGTTTCAGCAGATGCCTTACCGCAGCGCTCAATGATGTGAATGGACCTTAAGTGTAATACTTGCAGGTATTTATTCATAGCTCCTAACTGTCCCTGATTTCGAAATACTATCCCTGATTTGGAACAAAGTCCCTCTGTCCCTCTTTCCTCCTCATTTGTCCCTAATATTGGTCTGATGCATGTACCTGTATATAAAATGCACTGTTTATCTATTAAAAAGTGTTGTTACAGTGCTAAACCTTTCATCCAGTTTCTAATTTGCTGCAATTGTACATTTAAAAAGCCAATATAAAGGAATAGGTGATGTTAAAAAAAGCACTTGTGGGTATACCTAATATTTTTTTTTTTATAATTCTCCTTTAAGAGGGCGTGTCCTATGGCTACATACTTTTCTTAATAGGTGTCCCTCATTCCTATCTCAAAAAGTTGGGAGGTATGATTTATTACCTATCAAAGGGATCACAGTACTCCCCTTAAAATTGCCTTCATCCTCCTTTTTTCCCCCAAAGGGTCAGCAGACAATAAGATACTATCAGAGACTCCACAGAGACTCTAGCACAAAATTAAACTAAAGGTTTTAGCTTGAGTTTGGCCTTATAGTTCCTGTGCAGTAGCCTTTATGTTCTGGGCTCTGTGTACACATGTTGAGTCTCACACAGATCATACCTCAACATTTTGAGATGGGAATGAGGAACACCCACTACTAAATGTAATAGTGGACCAAATGCAGGCATAGGACACGCCCCCTGCCACACTCCCTTAAAAAGGAGAATTAACCAAAAAAAGGGTTAATTAAATCCACAAGGGCTTATTTTTACCACTACTATTCCGTTATATTGGCGTTTAAAATGTACAAATGCAGCAATTTAGAATTTGGATAAAGGGTTTAGCGCCAGGAAACACTTTTTGAAAGATAAAAAGTGTATTTTATATACACCTATATAGATCAGACCAAAATGAGGGACAAATGAGGGGGAAAGAGGGACAAAGGGACATTGCTCCAAATCAGGGACAGCCCCTCCAAGTCAGGAAGAGTTGGGAGATATGCACAGATCAGCCACCTGCTGCTCTCTGTCACATTATGGTACAAGATTACAATTATTGTCTCAGTCAGTGATCATTGGGGAAGTGGAGAATTTTCTCTTTCCTGCTGCAGACTGATAACATAATTCTGTTAGATTGCAATGTGACAATAATGAGGTCCAATGAGCCCTGGACTCTTGCTGTCTCATACTGATCATGAATTGTGGAGTAGTGTGCAAATGTCTTTTAAGCCAGGCTAAGTGTTCTCTGGCGTGAGTGTTAATCCACCTGCAGATTCTGGGAGATGTTTACAGAATCTAGAGGTGCGGCTGCAGCAGTCCTGTCACTGGAACAGCAAGAAGGGGGGTGCGAGCTGGATGCATGAAGCCTAAGGTCCCTTTTACACGGGGCGGATCCCTTTTGACGGACTCCGCTTGCTCATTGGGGATCGCTCCACTGAGCCAGCTGATGACAGGTCTAGCTCCACTCACTATGCAGAGCGGAGACAGACAGAGTCCCGCTCTCCTCTATGGGGAAATCGGATGAAAACGGACTGTCTGCTTTCATCCGATCCCATCTGATCTGCCAGACGGACGAAAAATAGGACCACCATCTGTCTGGATTTGGCAGACAGGATCAGATCAGATAGCAGCAGACAGGAGACATGTCATTGCTCACATCCGCCGCTCCATAGGGGTAAACGGAGGGTCTGATCAGGTCTGCCTGAAAAACTGACAGATGGACCTCATCGGACAGCCCGTGTGAAAGGAGCCTAATGGACAAATAAGAGCCCTCTGAGTGAGCACTATTGACCCTGGGAAGTAATGCCCCGTACACACGGTCGGATTTTCCGACGGAAAATGTGTGATAGGACCTTGTTGTCGGAAATTCCGACCGTGTGTAGGCTCCATCACACATTTTCCATCGGATTTTCCGACACACAAAGTTTGAGAGCTTGCTATAAAATTTTCCGACAACAAAATCCGTTGTCGGAATTTCCGATTGTGTGTACACAAATCCGAGGCACAAAGTGCCACGCATGCTCAAAATAAATAAAGAGATGATATTGGCTACTGCTCCGTTTATAGTCCCGACGTACGTGTTTTACGTCACCGCATTCAGAATGATCGGATTTTCCAACAACTTTGTGTGACTGTGTGTATGCAAGACAAGTTTGAGCCAACATCCGTCGGAAAAAATCCTAGGATTTTGTTGTCGGAATGTCCGATCAATGTCCGACTTCACCTTCGGTTTGAATAGAGCAGAATGCAACATATCTAGTATACAAGGAGATGGGTCCCAACACTGTGGTGCTTCCAAAAAGAGGAGAGGAACACTAATGCCGCGTACACACGGCTTTACAAAAGCTACAAAAGTCCGAAAGCCCGTCCGACCGACTTTCGACAGACTTTCGACTGACTTTTGGCAGACTTTCAAAAGACTTTCTAACGACCAGACTTGCCTACACACGATCACACCAAAGTCCGACGGATTCGTACGTGATGACGTACACCGGACTAAAATAAGGAAGTTGATAGCCAGTAGCCAATAGCTGCCCTAGCGTCAGTTTTTGTCTGTCGGACTAGCATACAGACAAACAGATTTCTGGGTCCGGCGGAGTTACGACGTAAAGATTTGAAGCAAGTTCCAAATCTAAAGTCCGTCAGCTTTGCGACTGGAAAAGTCCGCTGAAGGTACGGTGAAGCCCACACACGATCGGATTGTCCGCCGGATTTGGTCCGTCGGACAAGTCTGGTCGAAAAGTTCGACCGTGTGTACGCGGCATTAGAGAAAATGGCTTATCAGTGAAGTACAATGTGCAGCTTTCACAATTGACTGCTACTGACTGTCTACTGTGATTGGCGCAGTATCCCAGAGACACTGGTTTGTATATTTATGTTATGTCATTTGTTACTGCCATCTTTAAGGAACAACAGTAAAGTGTGGAAAAAACTATTACTTGTGTGGACATTTTTTTCTTATGAATATAAAAGCTAATGTCCAGTGATGTCATGGGAAGGCCTATGGCAAGGAGTTGAGCACAATATGACGAAGGCTTAGAACTACCTGCAGTGGGTTTTTATGCTATTCTAGAAGAAGTGGGGTGGGAGCTTGGGTGATTTAGTGCCAACAGTCAGCCAATCAGAAACCCCCTTACACGATGACCTGTAAAAATTCTTAGGCTGGGTTCACACTATAACATGAAGCGGCTCACAGCAGGAGTCCGCTGCATCTCCATTCACAGTTTCAGGTCTGATTTCAGCCTGAATTTTTGGCTGAATTCGGACCTGAAACAGACCAAAAGACGCACAGGGCTCCTGTGCAAATCGCACCAGAGCCGCTGCAAAGATGTGTGAACCGGCTCCATAGAGAGCCAGTCACAATTTTCTGCTATGCGAATTGGATGCGGGGAAATCCGCATCCAATTCACATAGGTGTGAACCCAGCCTTAAAGCGTACCCAATGGAAAATATAGGGTACCAAAGTTTGTCAACATTTTCCAGGCACAATGTTGCATTTCATTTGAAAACCAAGGACCCAGAGTGTTGAGGAAGAGGCACAGAATGCAAGTTGCATGAGGTCCAGTGTGAAGTTTCCACAGTCAGTGATGACAATTGTATAGTTATGGAATTATCATCATTTTCTGTCCTAATGACAATAGTCACCAGAACAAAGCAAAAGGGTGAATTTCCCCAGTGGAACACGTACAAAAATGTGGCTAGACATGTACTTTAAGATCTTAAAGTGATTGTAAAGCATTATTTCTCCCACTCTACAAGACTTTGGTCTGGCCTCATCTGGAGTATGCCGTCCAGTTCTGGGCACCAGTCCTCAGGAAGGATGTACTGGAAATGGAGCGAGTACAAAGAAGGGCAACAAAGCTAATAAAGGGTCTGGAGGATATTAGTTATGAAGAAAGGTTACGAGCACTGAACTTATTCTCTCTAGAGAAGAGACGCTTGAGAGGGGATATGATTTCAATTTACACATACCATACTGGTGACTAGGGATGAGCCGAACACCCCCCGGTTCGGTTGGCACCAGAACTTGCGAACGGACCGAAAATTTGCATGAACGTTAGAACCCCATTGACATCTATGGGACTTTAGGTGAACACTGTGCAGAGCTCGCAAAAAACTAACTTGTAGCTTATTTAGCTGCCTGCGGTAGTGATAGGATCAGGAAAACACCACCAACCTTCTACAGGTAGCTTTAGCTGAACACTGTGCAGAGCTCGTAAAAAAATAACTTGTAGCTTATTTAGCTGCCTGCAGTAGTGATAGGATCAGGAAAACACCACCAACCTTCTACAGGTAGCTTTAGGTGAACACTGTGCAGAGCTCGCAAAAAAATAACTTGTAGCTTATTTAGCTGCCTGCGGTAGTGATAGGATCAGGAAAACACCACCAACCTTCTACAGGTAGCTTTAGGTGAACACTGTGCAGAGCTCGCAAAAAACTAACTTGTAGTTTTAGCTGAACACTGTGAGGAGGACGCACTACACTAACTTGTAGCTTTAGCTGAACACTGTTCAGAGGATACACTACACTAACTTGTAGCTTTAGCTGAACACTGTGCAGTGGTCACACTACACTAACTTGTAGTTTTAGCTGAACACTGTGAGGAGGACGCACTACCCTAACTTGTAGCTTTAGCTGAACACTGTGAGGAGGACGCACTACCCTAACTTGTAGCTTTAGCTGAACACTGTGCAGAGGTTACACTAAACTAACTTGTAGCTTTAGCTGAACACTGTGAGGAGGACGCACTACACTAACTTGTAGCTTTAGCTGAACACTGTGCAGAGGTTGCACTATTCTAATTTGTAGTTTTAGCTGAACACTGTGAGGAGGACGCACTACACTAACTTGTAGCTTTAGCTGAACACTGTGCAGAGGTCGCACTACACTAACTTGTAGTTTTAGCTGAACACTGTTCAGAGGACGCACTACACTAACTTGTAGCTTTAGCTGAACACTGTGCAGAGGTCGCACTACACTAACTTGTAGTTTTAGCTGAACACTGTGAGGAGGACGCACTACACTAACTTGTAGCTTTAGCTGAACACTGTGGGGAGGACGCACTACCCTAACTTGTAGCTTTAGCTGAACACTGTGCAGAGGTCACACTAAACTAACTTTTAGCTTTAGCTGGACACTGTTAGGAGGACGCACTACACTAACTTGTAGCTTTAGCTGAACACTGTGCAGAGGTTGCACTCTACTAACTTGTAGTTTTAGCTGAACACTGTGAGGAGGACGCACTACACTAACTTGTAGTTTTAGCTGAACACTGTTCAGAGGACGCACTACACTAACTTGTAGCTTTAGCTGAACACTGTGCAGAGGTCGCACTACACTAACTTGTAGCTTTAGCTGAACACTGTGCAGAGGTCACACTAAACTAACTTGTAGCTTTAGCTGAACACTGTGAGGAGGACGCACTACCCTAACTTGTAGCTTTAGCTGAACACTGTGCAGAGGTCACACTAAACTAACTTGTAGCTTTAGCTGAACACTGTGAGGAGGACGCACTACACTAACTTGTAGTTTTAGCTGAACACTCTGCAGAGGTCACACTAAACTAACTTGTAGCTTTAACTGAACACTGTGAGGAGGACGCACTACACTAACTGTAAATAGTCTAGCTGCCTGACTGTGGTACTAATAGGATCAAAAGAACACCAGCAATTTTCTTCAGGTAGCTGTAACTACTGTAACAAGACAAGCCTGCCTGTCAGTAGGAAGATAACAGGAAATGATCTAGCTAAACTGAATACAGTATATATATGTATATACAACACCTGGGATGCATATATATACACAATACACTATACGTGCAGCTAACTCACTGACTGTCCTGCCTAATCTAGCTAACTCAAATGAAATCACACTGTTTCTCTCTCTCTCTAAGCATGCCGGAACACACTACACAGGGCTGCCGTGCAGGCGGCCTTATATAGTGTGGGGCGTGTTCTAACCCCCTGAGCCATAATTGGCCAAAGCCACCCTGGCTTTGGCCAATTACAGCTCTCTCTACTGACGGCGCTGTGATTGGCCAAGCATGCGGGTCATAGTGCATGCTTGGCCAATCATCAGCCAGCAATGCGTTGCCGCAGTGAATTATGGGCTGTGACGCGCCACATGAATTTGGCGCAAATAGCCCATATCGTTCGAAATTCGGCGAACGATCGAACAGCCGATGTTCGAGTCGAACATGGGTTTGACTCGAACACGAAGCTCATCCCTACTGGTGACCCCACAATAGGGATAAAACTTTTTTGCCAAAGGGAGTTTAATAAGACATGTGGCCACTCACTAAAATTAGAAAAAAAGAGGTTTAACCTTAACCACTTACCCACTGGGCACTAAAACCCCCTTCCTAACCAGACCAATTTTCAGCTTTCGGTGCTCTCATATTTTAAATGACAATTACTCAGTCATGCAACACTGTACCCATATGAAATTTTTGTCCTTTTTTTTCACACAAATAGAGCGTTCTTTTGGTGGTATTTAATCACCGCTGGGTTTTTCTTTTTTGCCCTATAAAAGAAAAAAAGAATGAAAATTCTGTAAAAAAAGCATTTTTCTTTGTTTCTGTTATACATTTTTGCCAATCAGTCATTTTTTCATAGATTTTGGTCAAAATTTATACTGCTACATATCTTTGGTAAAAATAACCCTAATTGGTGTATATTATTTGGTCTTTTTGAAAGTTATAGTGTTCACAAGCTATGGTGCCAATCTCTGAAAATTGATCACACCTGAAGTATTGACGGGCTATCTCAATTCTTGAGACCCTAACAAGCCAGGAAAGTACAAATACACCCTAAATGACCCCTTTTTGGAAAGTAGACATTCCAAGGTATTTAGTAAGAGGCATGGTGAGTTTTTTGAAGTTGTAATTTTTTTCCCACAATTCTTTGCAAAATCAAGATTTTTTTTCTTTTTCACAAAATTGTCATATTAGCAAGTTTTTTCTCACACACAGCATATGCATACCACAAATTACACCCCAAAACACATTCTGCTACTACTCCTGAGTATGGCGATACCACATGTGTTAGACTTTTACACAGCCTGGCCACATACAGAGCACAGTGAAGCGTTCTAGGATCATAAATTACGCATATAATTTCTTGACTACCTCTTGCACGTTTGAAGGCCCTGGAGCACCAGAACAATGAAAACGCCCCAACGTGTAATCTATGAGGTATAATGTGTCTTTTGAACATGTCATTTTTTTCTACAAGTTTTTGGAAAATGTGGAAAGAAAATGGAAACACATTTTTTTTACACAAAGTTGTCCATTTATACAATATTTCTAACACATAGCATGTACATACCAAAAATGACACCCCAAAATAGATTCTCCTAATCCTCTTGAGTATGGCGATACCACATGTGGAAGACTTTTCTACAGCCTGGCCACATACAGAGGCCCAACATGCAGGGAGCAGCATCAGGTGTTCTAGGGGCATAAATTTCAAATCTAATTTGACTACCTATTACACTTTTGTAAGGCACTGTAGTGGCATGGATGTGGCATGGATGAGCCATGGATAGGGATGGCTGAGCATGGTTGAACCATAAATGTGGATGGTTGAATATGGCTGAGTATGGATGGGATGACTGAGCATGAATGAGTATGGATGGGTATGGCTGAGTATGGCTGGGTGTGGCTGGGTATGGCTGGGTATGGCTGAGTATGGCTGGGTATGGCTGAGTATGGATGGGTATGGCTGAGTATGGATGGGTATGGCTGAGTATGGATGAGTATGGCTGGGTATGGCTAAGTATGGATGGGTATGACTGAGTATGGCTGGGTATGGCTGAGTATGGCTGGGTATGACTAAGTATGGCTGGGTATGACTGAGTATGGCTGAGTATGGATGGGTTTTAGGGTGTGCACCTCAAAGCTCCAACACATATGCCTTTGTGACATATTAACCGGCCTCTTCCCCACTCGTCATCCTAAAACAATGGGGGGGGGGAGCAGGTGAGCACACAGGGGGACCTGGGCAGCAGAAAGAAAAGGAACCGGGACAAGAGGGGTGGCATACATTGGTACCAATCCCCTGTATTTTCCTCCCGTGGAAGCTGAATATCGGCGAGAGGAAGGAGTAGAAGCCTACTTTCAGCTGCTGCAGAAAAAAATACAGATCGGTCCATTAATTTCCACTCCGGCCGCCTATCCTGTCCAGGTTCTGGGGGTTGGCAAGTAAGGATCGCAGCTTACCTGTCACCTGCCCACAGTTGATGGGTTGCCAACTCCAGGATTAGGGTGTGCCCAGGCACACCTGGCACACCCCTTGCGCACGCCTATGGCTGGGTATGACTGAGTATGGTTGGGTATGGCTGAGTATGGCTGAATATGGCTGGGCATGACTGAGTATGGCTAAGTATTGCTAGGTATGACTGAGTATGGCTGGGTATGACTGAGTATGGCTGGGTATGGCTAATATGGCTGGGTATGACTGAGTGTGGCTGGTTATGGCTGGGTATGACTGAGTATGGCTGGGTATGGCTGAGTATGGCTGGGAATGGCTGAGTATGGCTGGGTATGGCTGAGTATGGCTGGATATAGCTGGGTATGATGGGGTATGGCTGAGTATGGCTGGGTATGACTGAGTATGGTTGGGTATGACTGAGTATGGCTGAGTATGGCTGAGTATGGCTGAGTATGGCTGGGGGTGGATGGGATGGCTGAGCATGGATGGATGGATGAGTATTGCTGAGTATGGATGACTGAGCATGGATGGATGGATGAGTACTGCTGAGTATGGATGGCTGAGCATGGATAGATAGATGAGTATTGCTGAGTATGGATGACTGGATGAGTATGACAGAGGGATAGCTGAGCATGGATGGATGGATGAGGCTGCAATGGGCACAGAGCAGCTCTGTGGGCACTACAGATCCAGCTCACAGCGCTGCTGCACCCGATCTCTCCTCTCTCCGCTCACAATGTACCGTTCGGTACAGAGAGGGAAGAGAGGAACCGGACATGACGCTGGTTTGTTTACAAGTGATGGCTCCATCATTTGACAGAGCGATCACGTGGTAAATGGCCGTTGTCAGCGGCCTTTTACTGTGATCCGTGTCACAGATACTCCCGTGTGCGGGGCGCGCTGTAGCTGTCATATGGCTATAGCACGGTTGTTAAATGGTTACACTGTGTAGAGGGTTCTTTACTGTAAGAACGGCAAGGATGTGGAATTCCTTTCCACAGGTGGTGGTCTCAGCGGGGAGCATCAATAGTTTCTATTAGATAAGCACCTGAACGACCGCAACATACAGGGATATACAATGTAATACTGACATATAATCACACACATAGATCGGACTTGATGGATTTGTGTCTTTTTTCAACCTCACCTACTATGTAACTATGTAACTATGTAAAGGAAAAAAATGTTCTTAAAAAAATAACAAACATGCTATACTCTACCTGCCCTGTGCAGCAGTTTTGAACAGAGCAGCCCCAATCCTCCTCTTCTCGGGCCTCCCGCCGACACTCTGGGCCCCTCCCACTTGCCAACTGCCCTCTTAGCTATGAGTAAGCACCCGTCATGAGTGCGAAACGCGTCAGCTGATCTCTGTACATTCCTGCTACAGTGTCCTGTATACTTTTGTGATCCAGCTTTTGATTAATAAAGGCACTTATCATCCTGTCAGGTGTGCGGCATCCAGATCCTTTCGTCTACTTTTGCCCTCATAGCAACCTGCTTGCTGTGGGGGCACTTGTGTGTGCTCACTCCCGAGTCAGCTCTCTGTGTCCATAAGACACAGAGAGCGTGGCTCAGGCCCACCCCCTGCTCCTGCCTCACTGACTGTGTTTGTCAGCCAATCAGGAGGGAGAGACCCTGGAAAGCCTAGGGTCTTGTGCAGGTTGCTAGACTGAGATTGGGTTTAGGCAATTGTTAGGGGGGGCTAAGGGGGGAGCTGCACACTGAAGGTTTTTTACCTTCATGCACAGCCTTTATGTTCCGCATTAACCCAGAGATTTGCTGCCTCTTGATGTCTTCAGTCTGATGGCCTGTCAACCCACTTCTTTTAAGCCTGTGTCGTCCTGGACCTGCACCATCCTGTTATTGGAGTACATGTATAAGAGGTGCTATATCTATTATTAATGTATGAAATTATCTCATTTACCAAGCTGAATTATTTTAATGATGTTGCTCCTATGAGACAAAAGTACCCCAAAACAGAGAAAGGGGTCCTGAAAAAGATCTGGATGTGTGAAATATTGCAAGGGCACTACACCAAAGAGAGTCAAGAAAGTGAAGTTCAACGCAGCGTGGTAACAAGCTCATCTCTCGGTCACTGTGTTTAGTCCTCCTATGTTTATTGATAGCTCACTAATTTGCTCCTTCTGCTGCTTCTTTCGCTCACACTCCACTTTTATACTTGCACAGCTTGCATTGAATCGAATGTGGGCAGAGAGGGCGATCGTTGTGACCGGGGGGCAATTACTGGAACCAATCCCCTCTATGGCCCCCTCTGCAGCAGCTAAAATCTGGCTTCTTTCCCTATCCCTCGCATTGGCCTTCAGCTGCTGCAGAGAGACCCACACAAAAGATTGGTTCCAGTAATTGCCCCCCCCCGCCACACCAATCACACTCCCTGTGCACCATACATTTCCCCCTGCTGTCCAGGCCCCCTGTGTGCCCCCCTACCCTGCAGCACTGCTGGCTGCCCTCTTCTTCTTCCTCCCGGAAGCTGCAAGCACACAAAAGGATCCTTCAAGATTGACAGTGGGGGAAAGATTTGGTAAATTTGTAAATAGGCACCGGTCACATACTGTGTTCATTCATAACTGAAGCATTGGCTGTATGGGGCCCCATGTCAGGTTTTCTGTATGGGGCCCTGTGGTTTCTAACAGCAGCCCTGAACAGAACCTGCTCTCTGCACGCCTCCTGCAGGGCGCATTGGGCGCGCTCTGTTACCGATGTGACCTTCGGACACAGCTAATCACAGATCGTGGTAAAAGGGCCAATCACATAGCCTGCAGACCCAGAAAGAATACGGGCGAAGATGGATGCAGCCTCCAGCGGGGACGACGAGGGCTTTGTTTGCAGTGATTTGCTATTATGAGATGCATACTAGCACATTATGCCTTTACTTTGCGGGTAAAAAAAAAAGCAAAAAAAAAAAAAGCAGAGTTTACTTTCTCTTTAATCCTTCCATATTATGTCCAAAACTACAAGTATGTAAGCATTATGTGCAAAGGGTCCTAAATTATTTGCACTTTTTATTTAGCATTCATTATTTACAATTATTTAGCATTCAGAAAAGTTGGAACTGTTTGATGTAAATGTCCCTGAAGCTGGGGAGGGTGTTACAGGGTGTTACAGGTAAGTACCCCAATTTATACACATGCTTCAGATAAGGTCACCTCATACTATGTGGGAAGAGGAGCAATTAGTGTTGCACTAGACCAGTATTTCTATCTAGAATTCTAGCATACAGCCAAACTCAGACATACAAGATTGGACTGCTATTGTTATTAGATGTTGTATTGTTGGAGAATTATATAATAGCAGTAAAAGGGGTTTTCTTTTATTCATCTAGACGGCATCTACTAGAGTGCTGAAAATGATGTGCAATTTAGAAACTGGAACACAATTGTCAGATAAAATAGATATCATTTTGAACATGTCAACCTTCTTCGAGTAATCTTGGCAGCTTTTCTATGTCTAGAAACTTAAGAGGAGAAAATCAAAAGCCTTGCATCACAGTCTTGCCATTCACGTATGACTTTGTATCAGTGGAATGCACACTCAAGTGCACATTTCAAGGTAACTTTAAGCTTATTTCCCAAAACCAATAGCTCTAATTTAGCATATCAAACTGAAAATGCTTGCTTAGTTTTAAAGCACTAGTTCACAGACATCATTCAGGATGTTCAAAGAATGCAGTTTTCTTTTATCAGCTTCTCTCTGGAGAATTACAAAAAGATTAGTTGAGGGAAACTTTCCAACAACATTCTAAAAAGGTGAAATCAACAGAACTGAGGAAACACCATCAAATTAGCAATGTAAACACATGCTGTTCTGTTGGTAAAACATCATTTTGCATTTTCTGACACAGTCTTTAAAATGTCGTGTTTCTCTGTTGGTAACCAGATAAAGGATATAAATCTTGATAGGAAGTCCTGTGACAATCACCATAAACTTCAAGCACATAGAATATGGAGGTCTTCCAATTCATATTAACATAAACTGTCATCAGACTCCTCAATAACCCCTTCCCATCCAGCCTGATGTTCAGAGGAGGGCTGGCAGCCTTAGACCTGGGGGACAAGTCCAGTCAAGTGGCCCATTGAACCAACCAATTGAAGCAACTAGTGAAGGACTACAAGTCCAAGCATTAACGCCTGAGATCTAAGCATGTGACCCCCCAACTAGTGAAGAACTACAAGTCCCAGCATGAACCACTGAGATCTAAGGATGGGATCCCCTTAGATCTCACGGGTTCATGCTGTGACCTGTAGTCCTTCACTAGTTGGGGTGTGTGACACATCCTAAGCTCTGAGGGGGTCATGCTGGGACCTGTAGTCCTTCCCTTTTGGGGCGTCACATCCTCAAAAGTGAAGGATTTCGAGTCCCATCATGAAGCCCTGAGATCTAATGATGTTACCCCTTAGATCTCACGGGTACAAGCTGTGACCTATAGTGCTTCACTAGTTGGAAGGGGGGCAGGGGGTGTGACACATCCTAAGCTCTGAGGACGTCATGCTGGGATTTGTAATCCTTCACTTTTGGGGAGTCACATCCTCTGCTACCAGCGCATGCCCCTATGACACACGTGTTACACATATGTTGTAATTCAGCTACTGCTCCCAACCTCACCTCAGGCAGGGAGTTGCTCTGTTTGATCCTGGCACAGACAGGTCCCTTCCCTCTGGCAGGCTCTGGGGGAACATGCACACAGGAGAAGATGAAGGGAGGAGGTGGTGGAGCCAAATAGGCATGGAGGAGGAGGAAGTTAAATCCTCCTCCGCTCTAAATGCTGGGGCCTCGGCCTCGCTTTTCTCCTCCTGACATGCAAACAATAGTGGCCAGCAACTGAACAGATGGGTCTCAGCCGGCCTAGTGACTGTGAGTACAGCAGAGCTGCTGCTGTGGTGGCCTTTTGTGGGATGAATCAGATCGGCCCGGGGGGGTGGGAATTGCCACCCTGCCCCCCGGGCCCAGTCCATCCCTGCCAATGTTCCTTTAACAGTATTGCTACACTGGCGGGGGGGGCAGGAAGGACTGCCTGATCATGTGACTACTGATTACTAGGGACTGGAAGACAGATCGATCACTGTGTTGGCAGTTCACAGCAAGAATAATCTCAAAACAGGAGCCTCAGCCGCCTATGCAGCATGTGTGCATTAAAGCCCACCCTCCTTGGCGTCACACATATTTGTTACTTGGGCAGCAAGAGGGTAAAATTCATTCGTTAGTTAAAAAATCCTGGATTTGGTGAAATAGAGAAACCTTTGACTATTTGCCGTATAAAGACATCCAGTGGCTAAGTCATATTTTTATGAGTTTCACATTTTTTTTATACATACTGTATAATCTTGGGAATTCATAAAGAGTGCCATAGACAAACAATGTTGGTGTGGGAACAGGTACAGTACATGAATCTCTTGCTCTTGAGTGGATGCCACTGAGACTGGAAAGTCTTCGCAAAGGAAGATTCATCCCCTGTCATGGCCATAGCGACAGATTCCTCAATATAGCAGTAATAAGGACTAAATGAATCTGGCGCACATGTTGGTACTGACACTGACGCAAAGCATTCATGAATTAGGTTAGGCTATATTATAGGGGCCATACTGGCAGAAAATTGTTTTTTTGAATATATAAGCCCTAAAAACATATTTCTACTGTCATGTTGCTATGGAACAGGCCATTTTAATAAAAAACCCTTCTATCTGTGTAAAAAATGTAACAACTCATTCCCGCAATCCAAAACTCCCTGGTTAAAAATGTAACAACCCGCCTCTCTAATCCCTAAAATCCCGATTAAACATGTAATGACCCGCCTATCCAATCCCAAACTTTAGTAAAAATGTAAAAAAAACACCTCCATGGTCCTGTAATTCCTTTGTAGAAATTTAACAACCAATAACTTATTAATCCTGATTTTCCTGGTTAAACAGGTAACAACCCACTTCCCAATCCCTGCTTGGACATCATTGGACACCTTAATCTGATGGGTGTACACCACACACACATCTTCCCCTATATATATCCTTGCATGATGTGAGTAGTCCACTGCATGCCTGGACTCCACATCATTGCAAGGAGGAGCTGCTGCTGTTTGGTTGTTTCAAAGTAAGTGAACACTTGTTACCTTATGCCATGTAAGATCTGGAACTTCTAGACCTTTAAATATCCCCTTTCCATTCAGTCTGTTTAAAATAATTTTAAATATTTAAAATATCTAAAATATTTAAAACAACTAAACCCAATTAGTGCTGTCCAACTGGTATTTACTGCCTATACTGTTGGTCTTTCCTTTACACTTAGTCCTACTCTTATGATTATATGTATTCAGGGAGCATATATGCCTAAGGTATCCCCCCTCTCTTTTCTCTCCTTTCCCTTTTTCAACACCCATTCCAAGTGTTGGTATAATTTAGGAGCTACCTTTTAACCTACTCTCCATATACTTATAATAGTATATAGAGTCTATACTGTATCTCACAAAAGTGAGTACACCCCTCACATTTTTGTAAATATTTTACTATATCTGACAACACTGAAGAAATTACACTTTGCCACAATGTAAAGTAGTGAGTGTAACAGTGTAAATTTGCTGTCCCCTCAAAATAACTCAACACACAGCCATTTATTTCTAAACCACTGGCAACAAAAGTGGGTACACCCCTAAGTGAAAATGTCCAAATTGGGCCCAAATTGTCAATATTTTTTGTGGCTGGCTACCATTATTTTCCAGCACTGCCTTAACCCTCTTCTTGGGCATGGAGTTCACCAGAGCTTCACAGGTTGCCACTGGAGTCCTCTTCCACTCCTCCATGATAACATCATGGAGCTGGTGGATGTTAGAGACTTTGAGCTCCTCCACCTTCTATTTGAGGATGCCCCACAGATGCTCAATAGGGTTTAGGTCTGGAGACATTCTTAGCCAGTCCATCACCTTTACCCTCAGCTTCTTTAGCAAGGCAGTGGACGTCTTGGAGGTGTGTTTGGGGTTGTTATCATGTTGGAATACTGACCTGCGGCCCAGTCTCTGAAGGAAGGGGATCATGCTCTGCCTGTATGGTCCTATTTTTTGTAAGTACTTTTCAATTTTTAAATGGCCCTTTAACTGTTCGCCATGTTATTCCCCTTTCCCAACAGTATGTTTACACATGATACTACAATTAATTTTACTCATTTATCTCTATGTTAGATAATACAGCTTACCTTTGACCACCCAGAAGAAGGAATGCAACAATTTATTCCAAAACATGTTGGGCACCCTGAAATTTATATGAACGATTTGGCCTCTTACTGCGAGAACTTTCGTATGTTTCAAATGTCAGCTGTATATATGTTGTAACTAGACCATATTTTCTCTTGTTTTTACAACCAAGGTTTTATATGTAACATGTTTGTATAATAAAAGTTTGTTATATATATATATTTTTTTCTTACTTGTTCAATACTTTTTATAATTTCTATTGGTTCTATCCCTTGCCCATATAGACCCTGGGGCACACTTCTGCATTTTTCCTTTGAATATTCTGGGATGTGGCTTGGGTTTCCTATTTTGTATACTTCAGGTAGCAAACCACTATTGTCCAAAATCCCTGCTTAAACATTTAACAACATACCTCTCCAGTTCTGAACTTCCTTTGCACAAATATCACAACCCACCTCTACACGGTAACTGTCGATATTTACCAGTACAGCACAGATCTTCAGAGGAAGTCCAAACATTTTTTTTTATTGGGGATGGGGAATGATCACATTGCATCAACAGCAAAAAAGAGTGCAACATTTCAGAGCCTCCCATGCCTGACAAAGGGGTCCTGTGTGGATCCGAAACATTGCACGCTTTTTGCTGTTGATGTGATCATTCTTCAATAAAAAAGTTTGGACTTATTTTTTGGACTCTCAGTTGGAGGTTGCTGCAGCACCCAATACTTTAGAGCTTATTCCAAGAACATATGCAATAGGAATATGGACGATTAATCCACCTCTACAATCCCAAGCTATGAGGCATAGGTTAAATGTGTATGCCCTCTCTCTCTTATTCGACAATGCAGTGCTTGGCGCGTGAGCAGTCTATTGCAATGTCTGTATTTTTTCATGGTGCTGGGGTTCCCTAGCCATACTCAGATTCTGACTTTCAGGAAACACTGGCTTTTGCATAGGATACTTAGAGAGTTACTGCAGCAGATCGAGGAGGCAGGCAGCAACTCTGGAGATGAGAAAAGAAGAAACTGATCATATAGCATCAGGTTAGGAAAATGAGTGATAATAAAAATTAGTATAGCAAGAAAAAATAAATAATATGAGCAGTTATATTTACCAGTGGGTACTGCCTGTGGGTCTAGCATCCGTCATAATAACTTCCTTCACCTCCTCTCCCTGTAATTGATTAGTGCAGTGCTGGACAGCAGAACATTACCTACTCATCATTTGTGCAGTGTAGTATATCTTTAATTTGATGGCTACATTGTAAGCTCAACCTCAACCTACCAATTACCAACAACTTTAAGAGCTGCAGATACCTAGTCAACATAGCAACTGCATCCATACCTGTCCTTTCCCTTCCAAGAAGTCTCATCCATCTCTCTTTCTCCCATACACCCTCAACTCTGTTCTCTTTTAGGAGAACGGTGACACTGAATTGAGGCTGTAGCAATGATAGTGCTATTGTACCAGTCTGCCTCCCAAATTGTTGAATGTTTCCTTCATAGCTGGGAAAAGAAATGCTTGCCCTAAACTACATAAATCATTTTTATCCAAGTAATTCACAGACTGCTTAGTAGCAATCTGATTGCTGAGCTGAAGACAGTATTGCTCAATGCCTGGAAAGTATCCAAATATGGTTTAAGCTTTCTAAATATTAATGCACTTCTAAATATTAAAGGAGAAGTATGGGAATCCTGTTTTTTGCAGATTCATACTTACCTAGGTGGATGCAGCATCGGTACAATGCTGCATTTGTCCCCCGGTGCCTCTTCACTGAGAACCGAGCCACTGAACCCCGCTGATGGCTCGGTTCTCACTGCTCCCCGAGCGGAGAGCTGCTGACTGTCAATCAGCAGCTCTCCTGCTCTGCTCTTCCACTCTCACTGGAGCGCTGAGCTGTGGAGGGGTGGGGAGCGGTCGTCTCAGTGGCTTGCTGAGAGGCTGAGACTGCAATCAGTCCAGGCACCAGGCGGATCCAGACTCCCAGAGTCGGGATGACGCGGTGCCTGGACTGATCTTGGTGATGCCAGAAAAGAGCGGACTTCAGAGCGCTCTCTGCTGAAAACAGGTCACAGGAGTGCAAAAGGTATCGCACTCCTGTGACCCGTAGGAGAAGCTCATGAGCTCAGGCTGGACTTCTCCTTTAATATTAATGCATGTAGAGAACCTGTACTGCTTTAAAGTCCAACTGAGCTTTTAGATTAAATCAGCTAAATACATTCCAGGTGCATTACAATAAAAGATGTTCAAATTCTTACAGTTTGTTTTCTTTAGGAAGCAGCCACAGACTGAGTAGAAAATGCTGTACCCTTCCAGCCTGCTGTACAGAAGGATTCTTGCTTTCTGTGGGGAAGCATTTGTCTGTCTACAGAGCTTAAACATGCCCCCTGCTGAGTCCCTGAAGCAGGGAGCATGAACATTGCTAACTGCAGGGGGAATCAACTGGGGGGGTATGTTGGACCTTTGCAAGAGAGACCACTGCTTACACCCAGAAAGCAAGAATCCTTCTCTACATCATGCTGACAGGTGACAGGCTTTTCTACATAGGATGTAACTGCTTTCTATAAAAAAATAATTGTAAGACCGTTTGTGTTGTTGCACCTGGAATTTTTTAGTTGACTTCAAGTAAAAGCTCAAATGGGCTTTAACCAATTAAAATATTGCAATGATGTGCAATGTATGGTTTGCCATACTGTAAAAGAGCAAGCACTGTTCTTTGCTGATAGATCTATATAAGTGATGGAAAACCTTGGCACCCCAGATGTTTTGGAACTACATTTACCATGATGCTCATGCATTCTGCAGTGTTGTTGAACATCATGGAAATGTAGTTCCAAATAATCTGGAGTGCCAAGGTTCGCAATCACTGATATACCATCAGACAATCAATTCAGAGGTCAGTGGTGCATATAGTGCCCGTACAGTGGGCTCGATGACTAAATTGATTCTGCTACTTTTTTTTTCCCCAGTACCACCATTTTCATACATTTGACTTTAGGAACTAAAACCCAATCCTTCTTTACTGGTCTTACCTATTTACTAGCGGAATGTAAAAAGACTTAAGCTAGCCATACCTTAATAGATTTTTTCCCCTCCATTCACACTATACAGCCGGAATGTTTGATTCTCCCACTGTGCCTGTGACAGCTGTCAAGACACCCGAGCAGAGGCAGCATCTGAAAAGATGAAGACACTTTTCGGCAGAAAAATGTCAGCATGGCTTCTTTTTATTTTTCAATTCAAGAATGTTGGGTGGAAAGAGGATGGCAGGGCTATCCACTGCAAAGTCATGCTGTCAGCCCATTACAGCACAGTCACCCCTGCCCCAAGTGCCTTATTTAGGTTGGCCATACATGAAGCCAATTTTCGGCGGCTCCTAATGAACCTACTGAAAGTTGCTCTGTAAGTGGTCCTGTTGGCACCCTCCCACCTGACATCCTTTGAGTGTGCCAGGTGAAAAATTGTTGATTGAATCAGATACAGGCACTCTTTAGGTATTGTACCAAATGGAGGCGCCAGCTGTCAGAATACAACAGCCACAGTAAGGGGTTCATCCATTCGTGCTGTTTACCATTGAATCTACCAGAATTTTTTTTTTGAGCCCGCAGTCTGAACAAGAAAAATCTATGTGTGTATTACCAGATTTACTGTGGTTCCAGCATTAGCCAAAGCTGCAAGGGAGCCAGGAAGCTGTCAGTGACATTACCATAACTCAAGATCCCTTGCTGCTTTCTGGCGGGTTCTGCAGCCCAAAACATAGAAACATAGTGGTCACATGGCACATAACTGGAAAAAAGGTGTTTATTATTAATTTAAATGTTACACTTAGTAAGTGCCTGCACTATAGGATGAGCTGTATAGGAAGACAGGATTTACATATTTTCTTCAAACTCCCATGGTGCAATAGGAATGCCCCCTAGCCTATGCAAGCTTTACTGATTACATGCTATACTGGAGGTTGGAATAGCACACACGTTACAAAAACAATAGGTAAATGTAATAATTGTTTCTTTTTTGGGATTAAGATGTCTTTGTTTCAACACAAAGACGTTGAATCTTAATTAGCTTTTGTATTAGGAATTTGTAATAAAAATGCTGTAATCTGCTTACCTTTGATTGGCCAGCAGTTTGCTAAGTTACTTACATTATGCTCATTGTTTGAAAAAGAAATGATAAATGTATAAAACAGATAAAAGTCAGCATTCACAGGAAGGTGTTTATTTCCTAGGGATTGATGTTCATATTGTACAAATGAATCTCTTTTTGCCAGAAGAAAAATGAGATGCAGCTCACATAGATAAAACTGGCTCATGTGTACTCATTCTTCTAATGTAGTTAGAAAAATTAGGATAGGAAGATAATTGTGCCAAAAGAGTTGGCTAAAGAGCTAATAAAATAATAATCCACTGCAAATTGTACACATTTAGAATATATCTCATCATGAATAAGACATTAAAAGTCATTATTTTGCAGTTACTGGCAAGGAAAAGACCAGGAGGTGGCAGTAGTTCAGCACACAAAAACTAAATACCAATATTGTCACCATTTTTAAGTGTGCTACATGAAAATGCAGATCTTTGATAATTAGAATTCCCAGTATGCTCTATATATGGTGACGTGAATAAGGTTATGGAAGGATAACAATGGTTCAGAGGAATCTGTCATGAAGAAGATGTCCAAACACAGCATTCTTTGAGTTGCTTGTACTTGTAAAACTTCTTTTATTTCCTCTTGCAAATTTTAACCACCTTAAAAGAAATTACTACTGGTATACAGTGTCTTTTTTATAGCAGTTAAAAATATCTTAAAGAGTTCTAAAAATAAATAAATCAAAGTAACCCACCCAAATACAATGAGCAGAATGTCTTGGGGAAATTCTCTGGTTCTGGATCAGTTGCAGGGGAGGGGGATTGTATTGGTATGTCACAATAATACAAAGCTATGTGACCCAGCAGAAGCTGAAGGTTAATAAACAAATTGGCCCCTGGGTAGTTACCATAGGGAATACCTATTTTCTCATATAGCAAGGCACTTTCAAGGTGGAGAGGCACTTTCAAGGTGATTTCCAGGAAAGCTGGAAATATTCAGTTTATTTGGAATCCTTTTGTAGTTAATTTTTTTTCAGTTTAATTCCAATATTGGAAGAACCCAAATCTACTAAATAACAATTTTTCTTTTTAAAAAGTACTTCCTTTTTCAAATTACCTGAATTCATCTTCACCTTCATGTGACCATCCACAATGCCTCCTCTGGGAGTAAAGACCAGTGTTCCACCACTGCAGTCTGGCTCTGATAAGTTTTGTTTCTGCTCCTTTTGTGATGTCATTAAACCACCACTAGAATTTTCTCCTTGGATAGCCATATGAAGAGTTCATGTCACTAGGCAGGAACATGGGCTCTGGAATGAACCTCCTACTCTGCAGCCTGGAAGGAAGAAGCTTCAAGACCTAGTGCATTATGTGACCAAGAATTCAGGTAAGTATTGCAGCCATTTAGATGAGTTGTTTTTTTAATAACTAGATGTGTTAGCTAGGGGGGGGGGGGGGGGGGGGTGGAGGTCTTGTTTAGTAGGTGGGAGAGGTTGTCTTGCTAGACCCTGGCAATAAATATTACCTACCAGAATATTATGATATTGCAGCTCAACTATAACATGATGTGGATCTACTGTATTTCATTGGTTAAGCTGGCCAAAGATGTGTATAATTTTGAATGAAAATTCTTCAGAAAAGAAGGTTCTAAGAAAGTTTGTTTGTTTTTCTATTCATTAGTGGGCCAAATCGATTTTAGTTTTTGACCGCAGTAACAAGAACATTTAAAAGGAGCAGAATGGAAAATTTTTCTTGAATGAATGAATTTCTAACAGTGTATATGGTTTTTGTTTGATACACTTCATTCATTTCAATATGAAATGTTAAAAGCAAACAAAATCAAATTACAAACAAATGTTCTGGGCATTTTTTCATACAAATTTTCCTAAGACTTTTCCTAAGAATTTTTGTTAGAAATTCCGATTATGGCCAATCTTCATACCCAAAATTACCAATTTCTGTAGCAAAGGACTTCAAAGGGCATATATGTATGATTGTTTTGATAGGAAATTATAAACTTTATTGTATAGATATTAAAACCACATATGAAACTATATCCAATATTGTGATGTAAAGGGTTAACACATATATTTCGCATCACTGCATGGCATCATGCCACGTGTCCTCTACCATACAGTTATATGAAAATAATTAGCAAAGGGGTTTAAATCAGCTGAAAATGTACTGCTACTGTCCTATCAACAAGCAGGACCGGATGATGCCATCTCTGAGTGATTTCCAGCCATGCTTTGGGATGTACATAAAAGGCTTACACCCATAGCAAGGGCATTACCAAAGTTTGGGCAAAGCTGCAGTTTGTTTTTTTGTATAGTTGCCCCTTAGTTGTATAGGCAATTTTTTGGTAAAGGTAAACTAACCCTTTAAAATGAAAAAAACTGCTGTGCATACCATCAGTTCACAAAGTGGTCTTTTAACAGTTTTATATTTTGTTTACATTCCACATGCCTTCACTCAACCACCCCTAGGTTAAAATAAGCCTATAAGTGTAGATAAACCCTACCAATGATTCAAGATTTTAAATCCACTGTAAATGGTATGAAAGGATATGAGGGCTGATGCTACTGGCAATGATAACAGATTGGATGCATACCCAAATATAGGGTTGCATTTTATTTTATTTTTTAAATCAGAAAGGTTTTTATTGTGTCACAAGATCAGATGTACAATATAAACAGATATAGCAATATATCTTCAGGGTGTACGTTAATAACAGTATAGTATACAGGTGGTGGCCTAAGGCATAAAACTCAGACATTGCATTTCTAACAAATTACTTATGACAGGTGTGCTCCGTCCTTGCTTTTAGCATCATACATTTCACTAGTAAGTTGATAACAATGTAAGTGACACACTGGTAGTCATAAACAAGAGTGACTGAACTAACTACCTTTCAACGGGAAGGTGAAACTAACTGAAGCTTCTCATTACAACCAAGACCTTGTTGGGTTACAGCGGTCTATACTGCTGCCTGACCAATGAGGAAGGGGGTATTTAAAATGATTCGGGTCAAGACTTTATACTATCGTGATATGGTGCAAATAATATGCTAATATTTTAAGGATCTAGAGGGGGACATTTCGAGCAGTCTATTGAGAACTAGCTGAGAGGCTGCTAGGCCCGGGGTGTCCAGCCAAGGTTGCCATATTTTATAGAACTTATTGACCACATTTCTGTGTTGATACATCAGCTTTTCCTTAATTGGAGTATTATTTACCTGATCTACATTAGTTGGGGGGGGGGTAAAAAATTCCTCATCCACCGTGCCCAGCAAACATGTAACATGTAACAGGGTGTAGCGGAACAGTGGATTGATAAACAGATGATATGGTATTAGTTACCGTCCTCCAATATCTGAATAGTTTGGGGCAGCGCCACATCAGGTGTATAAGATCCCCCTTGGCCCCCCCACATCTGGGGCACAGAGGGGACTCCCTCCTGCCCCACCTGTAAAGCAGCACCGAGGTGTGGTAGGTTCTGTGCAAAATAAATAGTTGGGAGAGTCTATAAGATGGCGACACCGAGACGATTGGCAGAGACTATAAACATAGTTCCCAGTCCTTGCCCCCAATCTCTCCTAGGTCCTGCTCCCACCTATGTCTACACGGCAGTTTGGTTGCGTCGTGCGTTCTGTATGAGAGTGTAGTATATATTTGTGAGATCATACCTTTTTTATTATGTGCATTAAGTATGTGAGTTATTACCGGGTGTTCTATGTGTTCCAGCCTGGACAGTTGTGTCTGCGATTGCACAGCATGCCGAAGTTGGAGGTATCTATAAAAGTTATGTTTTGGTAGAGGGTTGTATTTTTAATATGGTTTTATTTTTAAAAAAGATCTGTGATTTTATGTTTTGAGAACTTGGCTGGAGAATGTATTTTTGCCACTCTTGTACTTTTTTGGATTAGTAGTGTCTTGAAGTTTTGAACAATTAAATAATGTCAACGAATAGTTATGTCAGCAATATCAATTGTTTGAATGATCGATATATGACAGTGCCTCCAATTTGAAATAAATTATTACATTTGATTACGTTGATCAATGAATAAATCCCTAAATTTGTGCTCTATGTGGATATTCTTAAGCACAATAAAAAGTTTGGACTACGGAAGTAGAAAGATAAATTAGGATTTATTTTACAATGAAATCACTAACAATCACATATAGCAGTAGGAATTAATAGTATGACGTAGACACATAAATTTATATTCCCCAACAAAATATCTCAATTTATACAGCTAAAATATATAGATATGCCTGGGAACTAGAGAGAGCTGATTATTTTACTTTTCACTTGTAGGTAACATAACTGAGTATTACAAATCTAAATAACCTAGCAAACAACTAAGTCCCCATTTATCAGACCATTTCCTTTGCTTCCTCTGCAGCAGAATAAAGGGGCCAGTCTTTCTACAAGTTGTGTTAATACAACTTTGTTTTAATTATTTAATCCCTAGGGATTATGATACCTTGAGGGCAATATTACGCAAGCAAAAACAAAATACAGTTGGTAACCTCAGAAATAAGAATTTTCAAGGTACTTATAGTATTATACTTTGGCAGTCATGTGATCTTTGCAGGGTTTGGAGCCACACCTGGGAAAGTTGCTTAGCTATGACCTGGAGAGCAAGATGGTGATGGATCAAGATGGCAATCATGATCAAGATGAATATGAAGCTCCACAGAGAGGATGATGGTCAAGATGAGATATTGTGATGATGAGATACATTAAGATGGATGGATAAGTGGTGGATCAAGATCAAGTTACCCCCGTTTTTTTTATTGAGCTTCCCCTTTTATTTCCAAAAACTCCTTTATCTAGGGACCAGCCCACAGGGTGTAGTTTAGAACATTTACTTACCTCTGATTGGGGAGTAGTCATACTGATTAACTACTTATTTACACAGCCAATAGGTTAACTTGTCCATGAGCTGGCACTCTAATGCCACCTTACACACTATCAGACTTTCCGACAACAAAACCATAGCTTTTTGTTCAAAGGGTGTTGGCTCCAACTTGTCTTGCATACACACAGTCACACAAATGTTTGCCAACAATTACGAACGTAGTGACGCACAAGACGTAAGACGGCCGATAAAAAGAAAGTTCCATAGCCAGTGCGCCACCCTTTGTGCTCCTTCTGCTAAACCCGTGTATATCTCGTGTTAGTAGTAGTTTGTGAGAGACGATTCACGCTTTTCAGTCTTGTGCTTTTCAGTTCGTATCTGCTTTTCAGGTTGTGCTTGTCAGTTTGTATCTGTTCTTCAGTGCATGCTTTTCAGTTCGTTTCTGTCTTTCATTGCCTTCTTTTTATAGTTTGCTTCTGATCTTCAGTGCGTGCTTGTCCGGTCATTTCTGATTTTCAGCTTGCTCTTGTCAGGTTCTTTCTGATTTTCAGTGTGTTCTGTCAGTTCGTTCTAAACAGCTGTTCCTTTATTAGCCATGTTGCGGTTATGTTCTCGTCTAGAGTTCGTGCTGTTGTTGGGCTTGGTGTTGGAGTTATTGCTTTGACCCAAGTCCAGTCCATGAACAGGGGAAGGAGGAGTTCTTGGACCAAGAACTGGTTGCTTAATTGTGATCAATTCTGTCATATGCCTTTGTTGCGGGAGCTCCAGGAGAGTAATCCTGATGATTTCAGGAATTATCTCTGGATGACGGACCCCGTCTTTCACCGTCTCTTGACTTTACTGACCCCTTATATTACGAAGCAGGACACCTGCATGCGGCAAGCCATCACTCCTAAACAAAGGCTTGTTGCCACCTTGCGGTACTTGGCGACGGGGAGAAGTCTCCAGGACCTGAAGTTCATCACTGGGAACTCCCCCCAGGCTCTGGGAATCATTATTCCAGAGACCTGTTCTGCCATAATTCAGGTCCTGCAGAATGACTATATTAAGGTAAGGTTTATCCTTTAACATCACATTCTATATATTTAATGTTTGCTAATGTATTGTATTAATTTCATCATTCCATAATTACCATGATTGTAATATGCTGTGAAGGTCCTCTTTGTCCTCATGCATGCTGTAAGCTTGTACGGCTCCTTTTTTGTCCTTCATGCATCCTGGGCCCATACACACCTAACCTAGTCACTTAACAATGTATTTTTTCAGCTCCATTGTAGTGCTTACCCTAAACACCCCCTAAAATGTGTCCAAATGTTATTGTTGTCCTTAAATTCAGGCAGAGTGCAAGAAGCTTTTTTTTGGGGGGGGGGGGCAAAACTCTTTTGGAACCCTCCCTCCCCCCCAACCGCTAAGTAAACCGATACCAATACTCTATCTGCTGACTTTGCAAAACTCATACACACTATACCTACCTCTTTTGTGGTCATATTTATGGATGAATTCACCAAAGCATGTAGTGCAAGTGCCTGCCTGAATACTTTCAAATGGTACTGTTTAAAGTTTTGTTCTCCTATTATCTTGATAGGTAATTGCAGAATGTAAAAATTTGCTTAAATTTGGACAGTGTGTAGTCATATTTTTGGATTATGACACTTCTTACCTGTCCGGTGGGCTGTCAATAGTGTAAGTAAGGAGGGGCTGGCCAAAGTAACACACATTATTTATGCATTCAGCTCTCAATGAAGTGGAGAGGGTTACCTGTCCCAAACATCTCCCCCTCACCCTAAAACTTTTACAATGGGCCATCAGAGAGGGTGAGGAATCTGATAAGTAGACCTTTTGTCTTTTACTTTTGTCTTTAAATACTCATTTCAATGAATGTTATACTTATGTTGGCCAAGAATGTTTGTGTCTAATCTGCTTGCAATGTTATGTGCAAAAGTACTATTTTTTTTTTCTTGTTTGACTCCACAATTTCCTTCCAACCCACAGGAATGGCAGACTGTGGCCTCCCAATTCCACCACCAGTGGGACTTTCCCAGGTGCAGTGTGATCAATGGGAAGCACATCCGGATCGTCCCACCACCCATCTCTGGGTCATACTACTATACAACTATAAGGGGTTATCGTGATGTTGGCGTTGGTGACGGCGACTTATGAATTCCTATATCTGGACATAGGGAAGAATGGCCGTATGTCTGATAGAGGAGTGATCGCCCAGACGGAATTTTACAGACGCCTCCAAAATGGCAACTTGGGGTTGCCACCTCCGGAGGATAACGTTGTGGGCCTCAAGTTCCTTTTTGTGGCGAATGAGGCCTTTGCACTGGGGGAAAATCTGATGAGCCGTTCCCCATGAGGACCCTGACCCCAAAGCAGAGGGTTTTTAATTACCGGCTGGCCCGTGCCAGAAGAGTGGTCAAGAATGCCTTTGGCATAATAGCCAGTCGGTTCCGGCTTTTTCTTACAGCATTCAACATGGCTGAATGCAAGCTCAATCATGTTGTCTTTTGCTGCTGCATTCTTCACAATTACCTTCGGAAGAATTCAGCCAACTATCTGGCCTCAGTTGCGACTGAGGCCGACTTTTCACCTGACCAAACAATGAGGGTGCTTGAAAGTGGCCGTCCTCTGCCTGCCCACCCAAAGCGCCCGCGAAGTACAGCAAAACTATGTAAAGTACTTCGTAGGTAGGGGGGTAAATGATTTACAAGAAAATCTGGGAGCTGTGTAATACATTTTTTTTGAAAAACTAAACTCATATTTCAATTGAATTTATGTTTGTGTTTCTTATCTGTCTCCTAGGTTCTCAAATGGCCTTTTATTTTTGTCCATTTTCTTCAATAGTGCAAACGTAACTTATTTGATACATGAGGTGACAATTTCTTCTTCAGCTAACTATTTTGTTGTGCTGTGGGTCTGCTACACACACAGTGTTATTGTTGTTAATGTATGTAATGCATTAATGACAAAAATAATCGTCCTTTTCAACCCCATGAATTAATTGCTTGTAGTCCCTAAAATGGCCTGCTTTTGGCAAATTTTACAGCACAGTGGGGGTTATTTACTAAAGGCAAATCCACTTTGCACTACAAGTGCACTTTCAGTGCACTTGAAAGTGCACTTGTAGTGCAAAGTGGATTTGCCTTCAGTAAATAACCCCCATTGTCACTGTAACTACACAAACTTAAAAAATAAACTGGTATTGAGCATTGAAAGAAGAAGCCACACATTGTTGCGTATAAAACATTTTACTTCAAGCATATTCACATGTGCGTTATAAACGGATTTGGAACAAACCAACATCTTGGTGTATAACATGTATGTTTGACATGAATTTGCCTTTTTTGGGGCTAAACAAGCATGTTTAAAAACATAACACACGCATCCCCAACTCAGGAACTTACAAAGTTCAGCTTTGCTAAAGTGAAGGCCATATGAGACATTAGTATGTCATTTGTTGATTGTGTTGATGTTGATTTTGCCTTCATCAGATGTGGTGATCTCACCCCTGTAAAAGCCAAATTTTGAGAATGCACACAAATTGGGACCCAAAATTTGGATTTCACTCCATGCCTCATGCCTAAAATGTGTGTATTTTCCCTACATCTATTTTGCTAAAGCCACAAAACACACACTGTGTCAACATGTGCTATCTGCCATCATGGGATATCAATGTACGCGTTTTGTGGGTGCAACCCCTTCCTCCAAACTAAAGTAGGTGAGAGGAAGGGGTTGCACCCCCAAAAAATGTCCATTGATCCCCCATGATGGGAGCTAGCACATGTTGACACACTGGGGCTTATTTCAGAATGGACAATCCACTTTGCTCTACAAGTATACTTTCAAGTGCACTTGCATTGCACTTGTAGTGCAAAGTGCTTTTGCTTTTTTTTAAATAAGTCACAGTGTGTCAACATGTGCTGGATCCCATCATGGGGGATCAATAGATGTGTTTCGGGGGTGCAACCCCTTCCTCTCACCTACTTTAGTTTGGAGGAAGGGGTTGAACCCACAAAACGCGTACATTGATATTCCATGATGGCAGATAGCACATGTTGGCACACTGTGTGCATCTTCAAAATTTGGCTTTGCAATTCATTTAAAACTTTTAAAACATGTACAACAATAACGACAACTTAAAACATTTTTTTGTTTAGATTTTGCCTAAAATATCAATGATGTTGCTCAGTCTTTTTTGAACATCATGGATATTTTGCTTCATCTTTTCTAAATCACGATTGCACACCATAATCTCACTGATGAGTACTTGTGCACTTGCACTGCTGAAGTGAGTTTCTTCTTCCACAACATCCATATCACCTAAAAATAAAAAAACACACCATGTATTATAAAATATGCAGGCATCCATCTATTACCTGAAGCTGTGGTCTCAGACACTGACCTGTTGTCGACACCATTGCGACCACTTCACCCAGTACTTCCGGAACCTCTGCATCCACATCCTCATGTTGTGTTCCCTTTGTTCATTAGGAGTGGGGTTACTGGTGTCCTCAGATGTCCCGATTCTTTTCTCCCCTATGTGAATACAAAAAAGGTATACTTAGCAGACAGATATTTTAGGCTAGAAATAGTAATATGAGACATTGCGTGGAAGTGTCATCCAGTTGTTTGTTTTGGCAGAGTTCCAAGCTGAAGACATGATTTTTTCACTTTCAAAAGCTGGAATACTTACCTGTTTTGTGCAAGTTTCACACATGGAGAGACCCCTAGTATCCACTAGAGCACCTGTGTGGGACACCATAACAAGGATGCTCCTGCATCCAGATGTGTAAACAGCTGCTTAGTGTCCTCTCCTTACACTGAATCAAGTTGTCATTTTATTATAGTTTAAAAAAAACCTATACAACAATGTAATACATTTATTTTAATTAAAATAGGCATGAACAAATGTAGTTAACCTGCATCTGCCAAAAACGTTGTATTAGTGGTTGAATAAACGATGTTGAATACGAACAATTCCTGTACCCATGAACCTCAAACTTGGCATTTTAAACTGTACAACAGTAAAGAAAAGCACATGTACCAGCACAAAAGTAATAATAATAATAGGAACACACGACAAATACTTACTTTTTTGCAGCACTTTCCTGATCTTTCTATACTGCTCCCTCAATTTCGGGTCTGACCAGCGTTTCCTCAATTGCTCCTTGGATCGTCGTACCCCAAAAGTCCTGTGCAGATTTCTAACAACTTTAGCCATGAAACAGGGTTTGAAACAGGAAAATCTGGATGCCGCACACCGGATAAAGTTGAAAACATCTTCTTTATTGTAAAACTTGGATCATAAAAAACAGGACAATCAGGCGGGTGGTACAGACACAGCTGACGCGTTTCGCGCTCTAGTTCGAGCGCTTACTCATAGCTGACAAATATAATTATATATATATATATATATATATATATATATATATATATATATATATATAATTATATTTGTCAGCTATGAGTAAGCGCTCGAACTAGAGCGCGAAACGCGTCAGCTGTGTCTGTACCACCCGCCTGATTGTCCTGTTTTTTATGATCCAAGTTTTACAATAAAGAAGATGTTTTCAACTTTATCCGGTGTGTGGCATCCAGATTTTCCTGTTTCAAACCCTGCTTCAATTTGCATTTAGCCAGCACCTGGGACTCCTCTCCTCTGAAGGATTCACTAACACACACCTGAATGCAAGTTCTCCTGAGCGGTGATTTATTTTCTCTAACTTTAGCCATGACCTTGGTATTTCTCACATTTGGGTTTCTGTATGGCCCATGCTTCCCATCATAGTCTGTCCTCTTCAAGATGTCCACCATCTCTTCAAAGGACATATTTGAGGCCTTATATCTCCTCCTGGATGTGGAACTGCCTTGCTCAGGGCTTTCCTCGTCGTTGCTGATAACAGCACACACCTTCTGTGTCTACGCCATGTGCTCTCCTACTGCCCCAAAAGAGAAGAGGCGGGGAGTACACTAGAAAGAAGGGGTGGAATTTCACGCATGCGCAGTGTATATAAAGCATAACACGTGGGCGATGTACGTACGATCTGTGAGTAGGGAAAGGAGGATCGTTAGCGCTGATCGTTCAAACAAAGGTACAATTGTAACTTGGGGAATCAGTGGTTAGTGGCCTATACTGCTTATAGATTGAGGCCTATATTGGGACAAGATTAGGAGAGTTTAGCCTGACATTAGGGTTTGTCTTGTGTTGTGTCTTGCAGATAAAATGGTTGACAAATTCTTAGCCCCTGATTTCCTACCCAACTTTATAGACAAATACAAGGAGCTGCCATGTCTCTGGCAAGTCCAATGCAGGGACTATTCGAACAAGCAAAAGAGGAAGGCAGCGCTGGATAAAGTGTTGGAATTGGTGAAACCTGTGTATCCCACGGCAGACATCACCTATTTGAAGCCCAAAATTGGTAGCCTGAGGAGCACATATAATAGGGAGCACAAGAAAGTCCAGGATTCCTTGAGATCCGGAACAGCAGCAGATCTTCTATCACTTCCTTCCACATCAGCTGAGGCTCCTCAGGTCCAACCTGGGCCTTCCACCCAGAAAGAAGATGTGGAGGAGCCCAGCTTGACCCAGATATAGCAGTGTTGAAGATATTCTTGTCAAAAATTGAATGATGTTAACTAGATGTTATTGTTCACAAATTTCTGATTTAACAAAGTGGTTTACATATCAATAAACATTAGTAGCCAAAAATGATTTGTACAAGAATGAAAAATGCTGGGGTCAGAATGATACTCTTTTCTATTTGTTAACATTCAATTTGCAACAGTCATGAGCTCAAAATTGTGTGTGATTGATGACCAAAAGCCTAAAACTATGTACCATTTCCATACACAGGAAAGTCTCATCCAGACCGAATCCTAGGTTCCTCCCCTCTGCCCTCTAACCAAAAGGACCAAGAAGGCAAGGAACCTGGAGGAGTCTTGCTTTCCTAAAACAGGCTACTGCTGTGGCCACAAGGCATTTTGATGCGTCACTGCCAGCAAATTAGAACACATGGAGGAGGCACAATGCACTATATGCAAAGAGATTATTCTGAAGGACCTAAACAAAGGGAAGAGGGGCGAACTTATACCTCAAACACACTTCTGTGAGTTGGACCATGCTCCTCCACCACCTCCACCAACACCACCAAAACCACAGCCACCCCACCCACCACAGCAGCATGGGAGGAAGCATGGAAGGAAGTGTTGAGAGTGATGGCCTGGGTTTGGTGTGGTCTGGCAAAAAACGCAGGCTCTTGTAAGACCACAACCTCGGGAGATATATGTCATCTGCTGCTGCTCCCGACCTCTTGGAGTCCTGGACGGTATTGTGCTCCCTAATAAATGGACTCCTCAGTTTACCAATTTTGACAGTCAAATCATTTATGTCTGCCCTGAGGTACAAAGGCTTCACCAATTTCAACTGTTTCTCCAGCGTTGCCTTCCCCTCCTCTTTATTTTGTTATGACCTTGTGCTCCCTATTAAATTCAAAAATATTTGTTTGGGCAAATACTTGGTTTCTACTTCAAAAAGGACAGTTTGTTTGTGAGTAGCCAGGTACATTTCAAAAATACAATGTCAAATTAACAAGGGACACCAACATATTTGTATCTTTGAGGTTAAAAAATACAAGATAATAATGGTGTTGTGGTAACTTGACACACAAAACCAAAAAAAAAAAAATATTATGAAGATCACTAGAAAAAAAAAAATTATTCTAGAGATCAGGAGAAAAAAAAAATTAAGGAGATCACTAGAAAAAAAAAGATTATTCTGGAGATCAGGAGAAAAAAAACAACAAAAAAATTATTATTCTGGAGGTCACTAGAAATAATAAAAAATAAGTTTGTGAGAGCAAATGTTCGATGGAGCATACACACAGTCGGACTTTCCGCCAACAAGCTCACATCCAACATTTGTTGTTGGAAAATCCGATCGTGTGTACGCGGCATAAGACTAGAAATCTCTATGTTAGGTCTTCTGAGAATAAAATTGGATTCATTTGATTCAGTCTATAACAGATCAAGTATTTTTATCATTAGATTAATTTCAACGTGTCAATTTACGTAAAGGGCATATAGCTTTATTCCTCCGGGGTGTTTGTGGCATTATTTGTGATTTTTAACTTTGGTATATTAGCATCTTAATCATAAAACACTGGCTAAAAAGGTGTACTTTTTTCCAAAGATGTTAAAATATTAATTATACATCTGGCACCATTTCCATCTTGATTCTGAAAATGTATAGATTATGAAACACACTTTTCTTATTATAAGTATTACAGGTAAAATATAGACAGTAATATTATCTTAATCATGATTAAGTCTTTTTGGCTATTGTGATGTCTTCTATACATAAATTGAAAAAGTGATGTAACCTTTTATAGTCTTTTCCAAAACTGTCCCAAAACTATCATATATTTTATCTTTAAAAAAAATTAAATACACCAAATTCATTTTCCTCTGACTCCAAGACACTTTAAAGAAAGATTCCAGAAGGTTGACTTTTGGTTAAGGGTTTTTAAGGTGTCCTTCAGTTGTTAATATTTCTCAAGAAGGAATAATGGGAGTCCCTATCATTTAGGTGAACATAGAGAAAGTGTTGTCTCTGTGTTGTCAGTTGGGTAAACATTGAACCAGAAATCTGTTTTCCTTAGACTACTTTCACACTGGGGCGGGCTGGCGTCGGCGGTAAAGCGGCACTATATTTAGCGCCGCTTTACCGTAATTTTAGCGGCGCTATTCGCCCTCTAACGGGGCGGTTTCAACCCCTGCTAGCGGTTGAAAAAGGGTTAATACCACCCGCAAAGCGCCACTGCATCGGCGGTTTGGCGGTGCTGCCCCATTGTTTTCAATGGGCAGGGGCTGCAAAGATGCAGGTTGCAGGACTTTTTTTACCGTCCTGCAAGCGCACCGCTCCAGTGTGAAAGCACTCAGACTTTCACACTGGAGAGACAGGAGAGGCTCTTTACAGGTGCTATGCAGGCACTACTGTAAAGTGCCTCAGTGTGAAAGTAGCCTAAATCATAAAACTGGTTTGTTAATGTCATGCAAATAGATGAGGATATGTGATTGTCATTCCCTTAAACAGTGATCGCATTGTCTGAACCAGTTTCACTTTAAAAAGGACTCTCTTTTGTACAGGTGGTGTTTAAGGATAAATACAATCCATTGTCCACTGTATTAAATTTGTCCTTGCAACCAATTGCTCTGTATGCAAACTTTGTGTGTAGAAAAAAGTACAGCTCTGGGATAGGTAAACATCCATGTGGCCCTGGAAGATTGGGTTCATGTGAGAACGAGGCGACTTCAAATCATATAAAATATTTAACAATATAATATAAAAATATAAAATCATAAAAGCCCTCACAGTAGAAATATAATAACAGTAGATGTTGTGATGTGGTGAATTAGAATGTGTTTTTTTCTCCTGTTTGTTTAAAGCAGTTTTTGGTCATTCTGCAAAAATTACTTTTAATAAACAGAAACTCACCTGTCCAAAGATCCAACACTGTCCTCACCCAGGCCAGTTTCTTAAGGCCCCATCACCGGCATGTTAACTTTGGGTAGCCGGCTGCAAGTGTGCATGCATGAGCAGAGCTGCAGGTTGTGAATGGTCCTGCAGCCTTCTAGGACCTGTGACATGTCCAAGAATGATGTGGGCAGGGAGGGGGAGGAGAGCTTCAACTTGGATCTCCTTGATAATCCAAAGGGAAGTGGGAGTGGGTATCTGTCGAAACCAGGTACCCGCCCCCCCCCAAATATTTGCCAAATATGTCAGAGGAGGGGGAAAATGAGGAAGATCCACTTTAATAAACGCTAAAAATGGTCTTCTCTTATATTCATTCTTTTTATCTGTTGAAAGAGAAGTGTGGGGTTTCATTAAAATACACCTTCATACTCACCAAGATGGATGCATCATTATTCTTATGCTGCATCTGTCCTCTGCTGGCTGTACACCGAGAAATTAGTGATCAAAGACCACCAAAGATCGCTCAGTTCTTGGGTCCACTTTGTACACGGGTTGAGAGGCTTGTCCAGCTGCCTGTCAAATATCTGGACAAATCTTGACATTATTGTCGGGATCCCTGCAGAGCCAGCACTGGCTCTGTGAAGTCAGCTGACAGCAGACGTTGGCCCACTTTCAGTTGAATCTGGGTCACAGGGGTGCAGAACTAAGTGCATTCCTGTGACCCACGGGAGAAGTATAGCCAAAAAAACTTTGGTCATACTGCTCCTTTAAATATACAATTTTGCTATATCTGTCCAATAAGTAATATCTGTTGATTCTGTCAGAAATTCAGAAATGTTTCTTGTGCTGTGTTATGTCAAGTAGTGTTTATCAGCTTTGCCCAGTTCACCTCTGTGAAAAACAGAACTACAGTACACCCCCATTTCTTTGGCATAGAGGTGAGGATTGGGGAGGTTTATGTAGATTTTGCTCACTTCCTGTTCTAGGCCCTTCAAAGATACAACACATTGGTGAGTACCCCAGGATGGAAAGTGTGTTACTGGCAGGATCACCAAGTTTCAGGAAAAGAAACCACAGCCAGTGAGCCAAACAGGAGACAGAGGGGGTGGGACCAAGCTGCAGTTCTGTGTATGAATGGACACACAGAGCTGCGGCTCAAGGGTGTGCCTGCTTGGGTGCCCCCCGAGCAGACTCAAGCAGGAGGGAGGAGCCAGGAGCGCTGGCGCGAAACCCAAGAAGAGGTGGATCTGGGCTGTTCTGTGCAAAACCATTGCACAGTGCAGGTAAGTATAATGGGGCGTACACACGGTTGGACTTTTCGGCTAAAAAAATGTCCGACAGCCCGTCCGACAAACTTTCAACTGACTTTTGGCGGACTTGCAGTGGACTTTCTAACGAACGGACTTACCTACATACGATCACACAAAAGTCCAACGGATTCGTACGTGATGACGTACACCAGACTAAAATAAGGAAGTTGATAGCCAGTAGCCAATAGCTGCCCTAGCGTGGATTTTTGTCCATTGGACTAGCATACAGACGAGCGGATTTCTGGGTCCGGTGGAGTTACGACGTAAAGATTTGAAGCATGTTCCAAATCTAAAGTCCGTCAGATTTGCAACTGGAAAAGTCTGCTGAAAGTCCAGGGAAGCCCACATGATCGGATTGTCTGCCGGATTTGGTCCGTCGGCATCTGTCGGACTCTGGTAGCCGAAAAGTCCGACCGTGTGTACGACCCATTACATGCTTGTTTTTTTTTTCTTTAAAAACAAGGCTTTAATATCACTTTAAATTTGTTACATTTGGTGGAGCTCTGGTTTAAGTAGAAAAAAAAGCAATGCTTTCTACTACACAGGCAAGATTGTACCATATGAGAAGCTTTCTCTGGCAGAAATGTATCTGGAAGGATAAAACATTAAAAAGAATCAGACATTGTGAGAGAATACAGTGTTTGCAGGAACTTTTCATCAACAAGATGTTGGAGGTGAGTGAAATGTTAACTAATACCAATAAAATGGAAGAAGCAAGCAAAAAGCCTAAAAGGTCTCTGTGATGCTGAAAGAATTTACAGCCCAAGAAACAATAAAATAATTTTAATTTCCGTTTCCGTATGGCATAATTTAGTAAACAGATGCCTTCCATTCCTCTGTGCCTATTTAATATCCGAAAATGAAGATAAAAATGTATGAAATGCCATGCTCACAGACCTTTGGGATTTACTTTAAAAGAATTCACAGCAGTTACTATAGTTTCTTGAGTGTGCTATAAAGAAAACGAGCAAAATTATCATTTTTAAGCAATAAAAGCCAACAGTTAAATGGGAACTACTGTACATTGTGGGAGTGGAGCTAAGCAAACTGACTTTCAGTGGTTTTAATGGATAATTATTTTTGTTTTCAAATGGTCATGAAAGGGAATGATCATAGAAACTATTTTCCATAGTGTCATTCAGTGTTCTACAATTTGGAGATTTTTTGCATCTCCCTAAGCCACCGGTAAACCAGTGGAGGCCAATGGAGATTTTTTTTTTTGGGGGGGCAGCAAACAGTATGCCACCCCCTACGGGTCGGTCAGTCGGTAGCACTTACCTCATCACTGGCGGGTTCTCCTGCTTGGAGGCAGCTTCCCCTGCTCGGTGACGTCCTGTTCTCTTGCTGTTCTCTTGCGGCCTCTCGTTCTCTGCGTCATCACGGCGGCTTCCGTTTCCTCCCTCCTCGGCGGCCAATTGGGAGTCTTCTCTTTTCGCCAAATCGGAAACCGGGTCTCACACCCGCTTCTGATTGGCCGGATTGTGGATCAGTGTTTCAACAGCGAATATTCATTCGCTGTTGTAACACACCTGGGTGGGATCGAAGCGCATCCTCTGTGTCCTGAGCCCACCCGATTTTGAAGCCTATTAGAGCCTCTGCCTCTAATAAGGTGCTTCAAAAAAAAACCTTGCTGCTGTAACTCATGCACCCGTTGCCCTGAACTAAATTGCGTGCATAGGTATGAATTGCCTAAAATACAACAATACTTGTATCTATTTTAACCTAGCGAGCCCCATCTTTTTCCTCCTCCAGTTATTTATACCCCACTTTACAAACTTCAGATCAGCAGGCGACCTAGACCAGGATTCACAGCTTGTACCGGGTTGTGCTCCCATGCTCCTCTGAACCAGCAGGTCACATAGCTTATCTAGTAGAGCCTAGAGAAAAAATGCCACATATGTGCATGCTGTAAGCCATAGCTTATTGTACATGTCACCTGCTTATCTGAGGTCTACTAATTGGTGGGTATAAATTATATGCAGAGGGGGTGCTAGGGTTAACTGACAAGTACAGCTACAGGCTCCATAACCCTAGTGTCCTACAATCCCAAGTGCAGGCTCCCTGCAGTTGGTATCCGCTATTATGTGTGTCACATGTTAATTCAAACAAAAACAGGGGAGTCTCCTTATAATATTAATTGCCAGGCAGTACATTTATTGAAGTATCCAAAGCATTATTACACCACCATAAATCTCCAACACCCTAACGTGTTTTACTCCATAGTGGAGTTTAATCATAGAGTCAAGATGTCAGAGTGTAGCAGTCCATATATCCACACTGGTGAGCAGGGCAGCCATCAGACATTTTGGGGCCCTTTACACAGCTTTAGGCCTGCCCCCCCTGAACTGACCATCAACATTCCCCAGGGTCCCCCAGTGGCCACCCCACCAAGTCCCATTCCATGTCCTCCTCCTCCTTCCCACATCCTCCTCTTCCATCTCATCTCCCCCATCCCATGTCCTCCTCCTCCAATCCCATCTCCCCATTCCATGTCCTCCTGCTCCTCTTTCCTATCTCCTCCATCCCGTTCCTCCTTCTGCAGTCTCATCTTCTCCATCACATGTCCTCTTCCGCCTCCTTCCCATTGCCTTCATCCCATGTCCTCCTCCATCCCATCTCCTCCTCCTCCAGGTCCATCTCCTCTATTCCATGTCCTCCTCCTCCAGTCCCATCCCCCCATCCCATCTCCTCCTCCTCCAGTCCCATTTTCTCCATCCCATGTCTTCCTCCTCCATCCCATGTCCTCCTTCTCCAGGAGGATAATTCTGCACAGACACAATGAACAGACACAATTAGCAGTGTATGAACACAGTGTCATATCCCAGGATCACACTACAGATGTTCAGAAACCTGTAATTTTAACGTATAACTAAATCCACATTTTTATCTAAGTTTTGGAGTAGTGAGTAGTGAAGGGTTAAAACCTCCTCCCCCTTCTGGTGACCACTCCATTTTTTTTCCTTTTGGTCACCAGGGCAAAGAGCTCCCTGTGCCAGTGACCCCAAATAAAAATCCAAAAATTTGAGTTGTCCCCAGAGCAGGAAAAGAGAGTAACCTTGAAATTGAGACACCAGTTCTGGTGACAACTGTCTCAGAGGGCATTTCCCTCTCACTACCTGTTGTATCTATGGGACCTCACAATCGGACACAGATAGTAAAAAATAAATAAATGGGGGGAGTAAATTAACTCTTCTACAATTTAGCCAAAATGGAAAAAAGTGCCTCCTTTATATATACCTTTTATACATAACTAGAACATCTAACAGGGTTATATCATTGCAGGAGATGTCCCCTCACCTCGTGTCTTAGTGTCACCAGGACAAGAAGTGGGGGAATCTCACTGTGGGGTCATAGTTTGCAATTGCTGCCTTACAATGTCCATATTATACATTGTATTTAATATATATAAGGAAACAATTACTGGCTATATCCCCACAGTGAGATTCCCTCACTTCTTGTCCTGGTGTCACCAAAACAGGAAGTGAGGGGAATCTCCTGCAATGACATAACCCTGTTAGAGTTAATCTATATATAAAGACAGCCCTTTTTTTCCATTGTAATTAAATTATGGAAAACCCCATTATTTTTTTCCCCATCTTTGTCCCACAGATTGCAGGAAACAAAATTAGCTTGATTCCCCTATCAACACACACACAGTGTTGATGGGTGAATCCCTCCTGCAGAGCCATTGTGTTATCCCGAGCTGGATAAGCGCCCACCCCCCCATGTTGAAGGCATGCGGCCTGGTATGGTTCAGGAGGGGGGGGGCTTGCTCGTCCCCACCCCTTTTCCTGACCTGCTGGGCTGTGTGCTCGGATAAGGGTGTGGTATGGATCTTAAAATCCATACTAGACCGAAGGGCCTGGTATGCTCTTGGATGGGGAACCCATGCCGTTTTTAAAAAAAAGGTAGTTTTAAAAATAAAAAAAAATCATACCAGACACAGTGCCTGGTGTTGTCAGGGATCAAAATCGGATCCCTGTTCATTGAAGTCGGGTTTCATGTCGGATTTCAAGTCGCAGGGCAAAGTTGGATCCAAAGTGGTACGACTGTCGTATCGTACCAATGTGAACCTGGTCTTAGGATTACACAGTGATAAGAATTTAAACACAATGTAGCTCAATGCTCAAAGGCTAAAGAAAAATTGTAAAAATATACTTACAGATCTCCATATAAATGCAACACATGTATAATCCCACAAAACTCTGAGCCTGCTCAATGACTAGTGCTGATAATGAGTTACATTAATAAATCATTTAAAGAGAAGAATCAATGCTATTTAAATATCCTCAAGGCATGTCAGCCAAGGAAGACAGAATGGCAAAGTATAGCTTGGAATCATCCGCCCAACCTCCTCACTACAAAATATGTTTTTTTATTAGAAACCATCTAAAAGCAAAAGCTGTACAAAAGATGTAATATGTATACAGACAAGTGTGGGAGACTTAAAAATACTCCATATATTGTCGTGCTTATGAGGATAATTTTCCTGCACAATATTTATGATTAATTTTTAAAGGATAATATTTTTAAGATGAACACAGACTAAAAATAGGAGATTTATTCACCAGACGTATTCTTACAAAATAGTTATATATATATATATATATATTGGTTGACAAAAACAAACGTTACATAAAATTAAAAATACCGATTGTGCTACATAAAATTAATCTCAGTTGAAACACCTGCTAATGGCAGTGTTGTACCTTTGAAATGACACAGTAATGATTAACTTCCCAGACATATAACCATACAAAATAGTTATATATAGGTTGGTTAACAAAACAAATGTTACATAAAATTAAAATAATAATTGTGCTACATAAAAGCTTGAATATCAATTGAAACACCCGCTAAATGGGAGTGTAGTACCTTTGAAATGACACAGCAATGGTAGTAGTAAGTGGTTAACAACGTGAAATAAAATCAGACATTTGTTATGTCAATATAATGGAAACTATGCAAATGAAAAAAATTGAATCTTTATAGAAAAATCTACAAGGCGGTTGCTGATTCGAGGGAAATAGTTATCCAACTGCATAATAATCAATAAGTAAATATTTAAGATAACACAAATGTATATAAGGTAAAAATCAACACAACATAATTACCTGTTCCAAAATAGCTACTGGTCTGAATTGCTGGTTAACAGAGTTTTTAGACTGGCTGCCATGGCTTTCAAGATGGCTACTACTACTTCTAAGGAGGAATTACTTCTTGTGACCTCTGAGTTTCAAAGGATAAGGTGTCCAGGAATATTCATGAATGTAGAGATATGAGTTGATGAATGGAGTGTTTGTGTCTGCGTATCTGAGTCAGTGTGTCATTAAGTGTCTGACTGAGTGTCCCTCATGGCATCTATCCTCATCCTAAATACCATGTTAGACAATAGGATCATAAAAATTATAATAAGTTCAGCCCAAAAGGTATGACTTCTTTTCCATTGGTTGAAAAAAGTCTAATGATTAACTTTTGTGAATTCAGGTAATATCACCTTCAACCACATGTCTGAGGGCAGAAAAACATGTTCTGAACGATCTGTTAAATAATATGTTCTCTTTTCATAATGTATATCTGTTTGTATATTGATATTGATGAATATATATATATATTATTCAGGGACTCTGGTAACCGGTACAATATACAATACACTCAGTAAAATTTTGATTCATCAATATGACATAAAATGTTTATCTATATGGATAAATGTATACTTCTTGTATATCTTATGAATACTTATTTATCTAGGAAAAACACATGCAATATGTATATTTTAATGCAGATATAGTCAAGATTCATATGTCTTTCATGACAATGATTGGTATCTTAAAACAATTCTTACAGTGCGCATGTGCATGGCCACGGGAGCAGTCATGCTGTGACTGAGCTCCGCACACCGCCGGCTAACTGAAGCTAAATATAGAGCAGGAGGAACGCGAGATTTCCCGTGACGAGCAGCGGTTCACCACAGGACTGCCATGTAGCGCCGGACCTTGGTGCAGATGAAAAAGAGGCAATACAAGCAGCATAATCAGCAGGGACAGACATGACCCCCTCCCCCTGGGCATACTCCTTCACCCAAGATGGTGCCGGGTAAGCCAGACATACACGGCCAGCACAACAAACAGCCCCGCTCATCACAGGTTGCAGATACCTCTCCCAGTGCGGACATACAGAACCCCTTCTCCTCACAATCTTCAAAGGATCAGGATGGGGACCCTCAAGGTGAATCCCTCTCCCTGCCTTTATCCCCCCAAACCCCCCAGGAGCTATCAGAGTATGCAGGCTCCCCAGGCTCCTCAATGGACAGAAACAAGGAAGAATTAGCAGACTCAATCTTCAGCCAATCTAGTCCTGCTCATGGAGAACCCTCACCTCAACCTGTTCCCTATGCAGGAGACTCAGTGCTTCTGGCCCGTTTCTCTACAATGCTGTACAATGCTGTACAATGCTCTATCATAACCAATGACATCAAGCAAGACATACAGAGTTTTGGACTCTGAAACTAAGGTGGAAGGTACAGTAGCCAGAATCAATCAGTATGCCAGAGTCATTGCAGAGCTCCAGGAGCGATTGGATGAAGCCCACGCAAAAATAGAAGACCTGGAAAATAGGTCTTGCCAATATAATGTGCGGGTCCGAGGTCTACCAGAAACCCACACAGACCTGGAAAATGCTATGCATGCTCTCATGAAAGAACTGGTCCGAGACATCTCACCTGATCAATTGGAGATGGATAGGGTCCATAGGGCCCTGACTGCCCCCAGGCCGGATGGACTTCCACGAGATATAATAATGAAACTGCACTACTACAAGGAATCGCCAGGATATGATGCTTTTTGGGACTTGCCCCTTCCACAGTGCAAAAACGCTGAAATCTGAAACCTCCCTTACAGCAGCTGCTGAACCGTCAGATCAAATATCTGTGGTTTCCCATTCTGGCTTTCTTTTACCTATCAGGGCAAACACTCCCTTACAACCTACCATGATGGTGAAGAATTGCTACTGGAGCTGGGCATCATCTCAAGAGATCAGCCGACCCCCTCATCATCTTACCAAATAGATCGTCCCTTGTCCCCAATCTGGACCACCCAACACTCTAGGCGAAGAAGGAAGTCTCCACCACCTACCTGAGCAGCCATGGATCCCTCCCTTCTTGGAAGGAAGAAAAGAGAGGTTTCCCCTAAGTGGACTTTTAAGGCAACTAATAGTATCATACAAGCAAATATATAAATTATTTGAATAACAACAATGGATTTTAATAATAATTGAACATGAATAAAAAATATACACAAATAGAACTGGAATATTGATTTAGCTAATATCACCATACAGGGGGGTATATATGAAAAGACCTCCTAACACCCAACACCTTTCAGGATGCATTTAGGTCCTTCTTCAGGGGTGCAGAGAGAGGAGGAATTCATCTATAGCATAACTGAAAATATATGTAATCAGTATTCATAGGTAGACAATTGCACACATAATACATACAAATATTAGTATTACAAGGGTCCACCTACATAGTGTTGAATGGTGAGATGATTTTCAATATTCCGTTATATAACATTTAAAAAGGCAAATAACACAAAGAAACTGTGCCAAGTAAAATATTTGCACTATCACGGCAATAGGAGGGAGAGGTACAAATATAAAAGGTCTTAATTAGGCATAGATTAATTACAAGGTAGTTAAAACATGGGATAGTAAACAAAAATAAATATGCCAAAAATGTATTAAGAAAATTAAATTAAAAAGTGGTTTTATCATTTCAACCTGGGGTATGCAACAGTTAGCTATGATAGTTCAAAGTAACAAAGGTTGGTCTTTACCTGAGTTGTAGGGAAATTTTGAAAGAGCCAGCCGCACACCCTGACGTCCAGCAGGCAAATGCTCGGTGTGGGAGTGCGGTGGCTGTGTAATTTATAGCGAGTACTCCCCAATCAGCTGACGCAATGAGTTGCGAACAGCTGATATAGGGGAGAAGCTAATGGGAAATCCTTTCAAAGCCCCCTGGACTGAGTGCCATTCAATTTCTCTTTTACCAAATAATTGGTAGTAAATACCGTTCCCTGTGATGTCTGGCAATTTATGCTTTTAATTCAATACTGATTGGTGCACCATAACTTCGCCATTCGATTTCTCTTTTCCTTCTTGGAAGAAGTTGTTGCTCCCTTTTTTTTCCCCCTTCTCCATCTGAAAATGGACTTGCTCTTGGGTGGAGCACATTGAAGCCTGCACCTGGAGAGGACAACCTCATTTGTTTGGCTGCTATTATGATTCCCACATTCAGCCATATCGATATAGATAGTATTGACGGCTTTACTGTTCATTGTTAGCTGTCCTACTGTTCCTAGGTCGGCGAAGCTGTTATATAAAATTTCGAAGTGCCTGGGGGACCCAGGCTGCCAGTGACTCCCCTGGGGGGCGGTGGGGGCCTGGGCAACTCCGTTGCGAAATTTCGCACTAATGCCCTGTACACACGCTCGGATTTTCCGACGGAAAAAGTGCGATCGGATTGTGTTGGCGGAAATTCCGATCGTGTGCGGGCTACATCGGACTTTTTCCGTCAGAATTTACGACACACAAAGTTTGAGAGCAGGAAAAAAATTTTTCCGACAACAAAATCTGATTGGTTAAGTTCCATTCGTGTGTACAAAAATCCGATGCACAAATTGCCACGCATGCTCAGAATAAATTAAGAGATGAAAGCTATTGGCTACTGCCCCATTTATAGTCCTGACGTATGTGTTTTACGTCAGAGCGTTCAGTGCGATCGGATTTTCCGACAACTTTGTGCGACCGTGTGTATGCAAGACAAGTTTTAACCAACATCCGTCGGAAAAAATCTATGGATTTTGTTGTCGGAATGTCCGATCAATGTCCGATCGTGTGTACAGGGCATAACAGTTAAAAATTTGTTTGCCTAACCTCCTGTTCACATATGGCAAATATGGTTTAAAGTCGGGGTGGACTCGCAAGCCACTCTAGTGACCTTGCTCCTATCTCCTGATGGGGGCAACCTCACATTCGATTCCCCGGGATTATGACCAGGGGAGGGATTCATTCTCCTGTTGTTCATACTGTATAACTAATAAGCTCCATGAGGGTAGGGACCGATGTGAATGTACAATGTATATGTAAAGCGCTGCGTAAATTGACAGCGCTATATAAGTACCCTAAATAATAATAATAATAATAATAAGTTGTACTCAGTGACAGGCCTTAGGCCTTGCAATTTCCTACAAAATCTCACTACTTTCTCTGCTTTTCTATTCTTTCCTTTGACCCTGACCTCGTGCTCCGTTTCTGCCATGTCCTTACGGATTCCTGGGTTGACCTGGTTCTCCTGTCGTTGGAGCCTCGAGGCTCTATAACTGTGTCCAGGTGAGTGTGTATGAGTGAGTGCAAACAAACTGAAAACTACTGAAACCCTCCCCCATCAATTGCAGCCTCACTGTGCTCAAAAAATGCAGCCATTGTGCCCATTCAATGCAGCCACTGTGCACATCAATTGCAGCCATTGTGCCCATCAAATGCAGCCACTGTGTCCATCATATGCAGCCACTGCGCCCATCATATGCAACCATTGTGCCCATCATATGCAGCCACTTGTGCCCATCATATGCAGCCACTTGTGCCCATCATATGCAGCCACTGTGCCCATCATATGCAGACACTTGTGCCCATCATATGCAGCCAATTGTGCCCATCAAACTCAGCCACTGTGCCCATCAAATGCAGCCACTTGTGCCCATCATATGCAGCCACTTGTGCCCATCATATGCAGCCACCTGTGCCCATCATATGCTGCCACTCTGCCCATCATATGCAGCTACTTGTGCCCATCATATGCAGCCGCTTGTGCCCATCAAATGCAGCCACTTGTGCCCATCATATGCAGCCACGTGGGCCCATCATATGCAACCACTTGTGCCCATCATATGCAGCCACTGTGCCCATCATATGCAGCCACTTGTGCCCATCATATGCAGCCATTGTGCCCATCAAGCGCAGCCACTGTGGCCATCAAATGCAGCCATTTGTGCCTATCATATGCAGCCACTTGTGCCCATCATATGCTGCCACTCTGACCATCATATGCAGCTAGTTGTGCCCATCATATGCAGCTACTTGTGCCCATCATATGCAGCCGCTTGTGCCCATCAAATGCAGCCACTTGTGCCCATCATATGCAACCACGTGGGCCCATCATATGCAACCACTTGTGCCCATCATATGCAGCCACTGTGCCCATCATATGCAGCCACTTGTGCCCATCATATGCAGCCATTGTGCCCATCAAGCGCAGCCACTGTGGCCATCAAATGCAGCCATTTGTGCCTATCATATGCAGCCACTTGTGCCCATCATATGCTGCCACTCTGACCATCATATGCAGCTAGTTGTGCCCATCATATGCAGCCGCTTGTGCCCATCAAATGCAGCCACTTGTGTCCATCATTTGTAGCCATTGTGCCCATCAAATGCAGCCACTGTGCCCATCAAATGCAGCCACTTGTGCCCATCATATGCAGCCACTTGTGCCCAACATATGTAGCCACTTGTGCCCATCATATGCAGCTACTCTGCCCATCATATGCAGCCACTTGTGCCCATCATATGCAGCCACTGAGCCCATCATATGCAGACACTTGTGCCCATCATATGCAGCCAATTGTGCCCATCAAACTCAGCCACTGTGCCCATCAAATGCAGCCACTTGTGCCCATTATATGCAGCCACTTGTGCCCATCATATGCAGCCACTTGTGCCCATCATATGCTGCCACTCTGCCCATCATATGCAGCTACTTGTGCCCATCATATGCAGCCGCTTGTGCCCATCAAATGCAGCCACTTGTGCCCATCATATGCAGCCACGTGGGCCCATCATATGCAACCACTTGTGCCCATCATATGCAGCCACTGTGCCCATCATATGCAGCCACTTGTGCCCATCATATGCAGCCATTGTGCCCATCAAGCGCAGCCACTGTGGCCATCAAATGCAGCCATTTGTGCCTATCATATGCAGCCACTTGTGCCCATCATATACTGCCACTCTGACCATCATATGCAGCTAGTTGTGCCCATCATATGCAGCCGCTTGTGCCCATCAAATGCAGCCACTTGTGTCCATCATTTGCAGCCATTGTGCCCATCAAATGCAGCCACTGTGCCCATCAAATGCAGCCACTTGTGCCCATCATATGCAGCCACTTGTGCCCAACATATGTAGCCACTTGTGCCCATCATATGCAGCCATTGTGCCCATCAAACGCAGCCACTGTGCCCATCAAATGCAGCCACTTGTGCCCATCATATGCAGCCACTTGTGCCCATCATATGCAGCTACTCTGCCCATCATATGCAGCTACTTGTGCCCATCAAATGCAGCCACTTGTGCCCATCATATGCAGCCACTGTGCCCATCATATGCAGCCACTTGTGTCCATCATATGCAGCCATTGTGCCCATCAAATGCAGCCACTGTGCCCATCAAATGCAGCCACTTGTGCCCATCATATGCATCCACTTGTGCCCATCAAATACAGCCACTTGTGCCCATCATATGCAGCCACTGTGCCCATCATATGCAGCCACCTGTGCCCATAATATGCAGCCACTTGTGCCCATAATATGCAGCCACTTGTGCCCATCATTTGCAGCCTCTCTGCCCATCATATGCAGCTACTTGTGCCCATCATATGTAGCCACTTGTGCCCATCAAACGCAGCCACTTGTGCCCATCAAATGCAACCACTTGTGCCCATCATATGCAGCCACTTGTGCCCATGATATGCAGCCACCTGTGCCCATGATATGCAGCCACTTATGCCCATCAAATGCAGCCACTTATGCCCAGTATATGCAGCCACTTGTGCCCATCATATGCAGCCACTTGTGCCCATCATATGCAGCCACCTGTGCCCATCATATGCAGCCACTTGTGCCCATCATATGCTGCCACTCTGCCCATCATATGCAGCTACTTGTGCCCATCATATGCAGCCGCTTGTGTCCATCAAATGCAGCCACTTGTGCCCATCATATGCAGCCACGTGTGCCCATCATATGCAACCACTTGTGCCCATCATATGCAGCCACTGTGCCCATCATATGCAGCCACTTGTGCCCATCATATGCAGCCATTGTGCCCATCAAGCGCAGCCACTGTGGCCATCAAATGCAGCCATTTGTGCCCATCATATGCAGCCACTTGTGCCCATCATATGCTGCCACTCTGACCATCATATGCAGCTAGTTGTGCCCATCATATGCAGCCGCTTGTGCCCATCAAATGCAGCCACTTGTGTCCATCATTTGCAGCCATTGTGCCCATCAAACGCAGCCACTGTGCTCATCAAATGCAGCCACTTGTGCCCATCATATGCAGCCACTTGTGCCCAACATATGTAGCCACTTGTGCCCATCATATGCAGCCATTGTGCCCATCAAACGCAGCCACTGTGCCCATCAAATGCAGCCACTTGTGCCCATCATATGCAGCCACTTGTGCCCATCATATGCAGCTACTCTGCCCATCATATGCAGCTACTTGTGCCCATCAAATGCAGCCACTTGTGCCCATCATATGCAGCCACTGTGCCCATCATATGCAGCCACTTGTGCCCATCATATGCAGCCATTGTGCCCATCAAATGCAGCCACTGTGCCCATCAAATGCAGCCACTTGTGCCCATCATATGCATCCACTTGTGCCCATCAAATACAGCCACTTGTGCCCATCATATGCAGCCACTGTGCCCATCATATGCAGCCACTTGTGCCCATAATATGCAGCCACTTGTGCCCATAATATGCAGCCACTTGTGCCCATCATTTGCAGCCTCTCTGCCCATCATATGCAGCTACTTGTGCCCATCATATGTAGCCACTTGTGCCCATCAAACGCAGCCACTTGTGCCCATCAAATGCAACCACTTGTGCCCATCATATGCAGCCACTTGTGCCCATGATATGCAGCCACCTGTGCCCATGATATGCAGCCACTTGTGCCCGTCAAATGCAGCCACTTATGCCCAGTATATGCAGCCACTTGTGCCCATCATATGCAGCCACTTGTGCCCATCATATGCAGCCACCTGTGCCCATCATATGCAGCCACTTGTGCCCATCAAATGCAGCCACTTGCGACCATCATATGCAGCCATTGTGCCCATCATATGCAGTCATTGTGCCCATCAAATGCAGCTACTTGTGCCCATCTAATGTAGCCACTTGTGCCCATCAAATGCAGCCACTTGTGCCCATCATATGCAGCCATTGTGCCCATCATATGCAGCCATTGTGCCCATCATATGCAGCCATTGTGCCCATCAAATGCAGCTACTTGTGCCCATCAAATGTAGCCACTTGTGCCCATCATATGCAGACACTTGTGCCCATCATATGCAGCCACTTGTGCCCAGTATATGCAGCCACTTGTGCCCATCCTATGCAGCCACCTGTGCTCATCATATGCAGCCACTTGTTCCCATCATATGCAGCCACCTGTGCCCATCATATGCCACCACCTGTGCCCATCAAATGCAGCCACTTGTGCCCTGACAAATACAGCCACTTGTGCCCAGTATATGCAGCCACTTGTACCCATCATATGCAGCCACTGTGCCCACTGACCCCCCCTTGCAGGGCTCGTGGCTCTGGCAGCACTCCCAACCCCCCCCTCCCCCTGTGCGCGCAGCTCTGACAGAGCCAAGGGGACTTACCGCAGCACTGCAGCAGCTCCTCTGCAATGCACCAGAGCGGCGGCGACCTCTGCTCCAGCGTGTGTCTCCTCCGCTCCTCTTCCTAAGCACCAGGCATCCAATAGGGTGGTCTGGCGTTTTGGCCAATCAGGAAACAGGTCTGATGCCCTGCCTCCTGATTGACAGGGAGGAAGGTTAGTGTGAAAATAGCGAAAATTAATTCGCAGCTACTCTGCCCATCATATACAGCTACTTGTGCCCATCATATGCAGCTTCTTGTACCCATTAAATGCAGCCACTTGTGCCCATCATATGCAGCCACTGTGCCCATCATATGCAGCCACTTGTGCCCATCATATGCAGCCACTTGTGTCCATCATATGCAGCCATTGTGCCCATCAAACGCAGCCACTGTGCCCATCAAATGCAGCCACTTGTGCCCATCATATGCAGCCACTTGTGTCCATCATATGCAGCCATTGTGCCCATCAAACGCAGCCACGGTGCCCATCAAATGCAGCCACTTGTGCCCATCATATGCAGCCACTTATGGCCATCAAATGCAGCCACTTGTGCCCATCATATGCAGCCATTGTGCCCATCAAACGCAGCCACTTTGCCCATCAAATGCAGCCACTTGTGCCCATCATATGCAGCCACTTGTGCCCATCATATGCAGCCACTTTTGCCCATTATATGCAGCCACTTTTGCCCATCATATGCAGCCACTCTGCCCATCATATGCAGCTACTTGTGCCCATCATATGCAGCCACTTGTGCCCATCAAATGCAGCCACTTGTGCCCATCATATGCAGCCACTTGTGTCCATCATATGCAGCCATTGTGCCCATCAAATGCAGCCACTGTGCCCATCAAATGCAGCCACTTGTGCCCATCATATGCAACCACTTGTGCCCATCAAATACAGCTACTTGTGCCCATCATATGCAGCCACTGTGCCCATCATATGCAGCCACTTGTGCCCATTATATGCAGCCACTTGTGCCCATCATTTGCAGCCTCTCTGCCCATCATATGCAGCTACTTGTGCCCATCATATGTAGCCACTTGTGCCCATCAAACGCAGCCACTGTGCCCATCAAATGCAGCTACTTGTGCCCATCATATGCAGCCATTTGTGCCCATCATATGCAGCCACCTGTGCCCATCATATGCAGCCACTTGTGCCCATCAAATGCAGCCACTAGTGCCCAGTATATGCAGCCATTTGTGCTCATCATATGCAGCCACTTGTGCCCAGTATATGCAGCCATTTGTGCTCATCATATGCAGCCACTTGTGCCCATGATATGCAGCCACCTGTGCCCATGATATGCAGCCACTTGTGCCCGTCAAATGCAGCCACTTATGCCCAGTATATGCAGCCACTTGTGCCCATCATATGCAGCCACTTGTGCCCATCATATGCAGCCACCTGTGCCCATCATATGCAGCCACTTGTGCCCATCAAATGCAGCCACTTGTGCCCATCATATGCAGCCACTTGTGCCCATCATATGCAGCCACTTGTGCCCATCAAATGCAGCTACTTGTGCCCATCAAATGCAGCCACTTGTGCCCATCATATGAAGCCACTTGTGCCCAGTATATGCAGCCACTTGTGCCCATGATATGCAGCCACCTGTGCCCATCATATGCAGCCACCTGTGCTCATCATATGCAGCCACCTGTTCCCATCATATGCAGCCACTTGTGCCCATCAAATGCAGCCACTTGTGCCCTGACAAATACAGCTACTTGTGCCCAGTATATGCAGCCACGTGTGCCCATCAAACGCAGCCACTGTGCCCATCAAATGCAGCCGCTTGTGCCCATCATATGCAGCCACTTGTGCCCATCATATGCAGCCACTTGTGCCCATCAAATGCAGCCACTTGTGCCCATCATATGCAGCCACTTGTGCCCATCATATGCAGCCACCTGTGCCCATCATATGCAGCCACTTGTGCCCAGTATATGCAGCCACTTGTGCCCATCATATGCAGCCACTTGTGCCCATCATATGCAGCCACCTGTGCTCATCATATGTAGCCACCTGTGCCCATCATATGCAGCCACTTGTGCCCATCATATGCAGCCACTTGTGCCCATCAAATGCAGCCACTTGTGCCCTGACAAATACAGCCACTTGTGCCCAGTATATGCAGCCACTTGTGCCCATCATATGCAGCCACTGTGCCCACTGACCCCCCCCTCGTGGGGCTCGTGGCTCTTGGCTCTGGCAGCACCCCCAACCCCCCCCTCCCCATTGTGCGCGCAGCTCTGACAGAGCCAAGGGGACTTACCGCAGCACTGCAGCAGCTCCTCTGCAATGCACTAGAGCGGCGGCGACCTCTACTCCAGTGTGTGTCTCCTCCGCTTCTCTTAGTAAAGCGCCAGGCATCCAATAGGGTGGCCTGGCGCTTTGGCCAATCAGGAAACAGGTCTGATGCCCTGCCTTCTGATTGGCAGGGAGGAAGGTTAGTGTGAAAATAGTGAAAATGAATTTGCTATCGTCACACAATTGGGTAGGATCAGGGCGCAGCCCACCCTATTTTGAGGCCTATTAGAGCCTCTGGTTCTAATCAGGTGCTTCAAAAAGTACCACCCACTCCCAGCCCCGCCATAGGAATCCATGCGTCCGGCGTCCTGAAAGGGGCCAGGTGCATGGATGGGGAGGCGGCGTCCGTGCGCCCACAGTGTACAGGCCGCCACTGCATCAGGCATAAAATTGATATGGCCATATTGGCATTAAATTTGAGCCTTACCACTCAGGCTGAAAAACGTATTTGTTTGTCCGGACAAAGGTATTATACGATGAGGGATAAACCTTACTAGCAAGGAAATTAGTCCCTCGTCCTTATACATCGGCTAACAAAATCATATTACTTTAAATCCCAGCATACCCCATTGGCCACTATTCTTGGAAATGGGAATTTCACCCCAGGCCCCACCCCCAGAACATTTGATTGGTGGACCAACAAAGGACTACTGCGTATAGCTGACTTATGCGATCATAGGGGGATATTGACATGAAAGGTTTTAATGGAGAAATATCAAATGCCGATCTCGGAGTACTTCCAATACATGCAGTTTACACACTTTATAAGCACTATATCACGAAATTCTGATCTATGTCCCTTATGGAATACTTATGTCAGAAGTTCGATAAAATCAGATAACATATTTCAGACCTCCAGGAAAATATTGAACTGGATGAATGGCATACTATAGCCCAAGGGGCCTCAAGGTCACTTATAAATATATTATATTACACATTATACATTATACATTATACATTATATAATTATAATTATAATTATATATATATTTATAATTTATAATTTATAATTTATAATTATATTATATAATTATACATTATACATTATATAATTATACATTATAGAAGCTAACTAGAAAAGCTACAATTTCTGGGGAAATTGTGTGAAGTGTTCTTGCCTCCACCTACAGTAGTCTACAACTGGAGTGGGCGGAGTAACTGCGTGGAGTGGCTTGAGTAACTGTTATGTGGTTGAAGTGGCTGGAGTAACTGTGAAAAGTGTTAAAAAGCTTAATATTTTAAAAAGTATAAATAGTAGTAAAAAAGTTGAAGAAGTCCCATCATTACCTGAAAGAGCTAAACATTTTTTTCTAAAATGATTTTTTTTTTTGCTTTCAAAAATGATTTTTTTTTTTTCAAAAATGATTTTTTTTTTTTCTAAAATGATTTTTTTTTTCAAAAAAATATTTTTGTTTTAAATGATTTTTTTTTCAAAAATGATTTTTTTTTCAATTTTTTTTCAAAAATTATTATTTTTTTTTCAAAAATGATTTTTTTTTCCAAAAATGATTTTTTTTTAAATGCTTTTTTTTTTTAATTATTTTTTTTATTTTCAAAATTTTTTTTTTTTTTTCAAAAATGCTTTTTCTTTCAAAAATGATCTTTTTTTTTCAAAAGTGATTTTTTTTTAAAAATTATTTTAAAAAAATGTTTTTTTTTTTTTCATGGGGTGGTCATAATGTTTTGGCTGATCATGTTGTGGTCATAATGTTTTGGCTGATAATGGGGTGGTCTTAAATTATTTGGCTGATCATGGGCTGGCCATAATGTTTTGGCTGGTCATGGGGTGGTCATAATGTTGATCATGGGGTTGTCAGCTTTTGTCACCTCCCACTCTAGTTTTGAACAATTCGCCAATCATTCCTATGGGACCAATTTCGCCGCAAAAACTACGATATTTCGTGAATCATTCGGCGAAACGTTCCACAAAGTAATAGCACATCAAATAAATGACATTGAGGCCGGATTCACACTGGTATTTTTCAGCTTTTCACAATGGGACCAATTTTGCCACAAAAAACAATGATATTTTGTGAAATGTTCCACAAAGTAATAGCACACCAATCGGGAACAATCCACACATTTCGGTATATTACTGTCTATGTTGTGTAAAAGCTGTGGGAGGAGTTAGGGTGGTAAATTTGGCTATAATAAGAATAATAATAATATATATGTGAGATAACAGTAAGTGGTCTTGCTATGGAAGAACACTTAATTATAAAGTGCTTCTGAGATGGTACATGGTTCCAGCCAGGCTGGCAACTTATGTGCCGGCATCATCTCCTTTGTGTTTCTGCGGATGCAGACAGGAGGGAACAATGTTCCATGTGTGGTGGCAGTGCCCTAAGGTAAGGCGCTATTGGATTAGGGTGTACAATTTCATTTATACCCTCACCCAAGTAAACCTTGTTAAATCCTTGAGACAGGCGCTGCTGGGCTTGTCTCAGGTGGAGACAGCGTTGAAATCCCAGAGACGTTGCATAGCATTTATATTTATATCAGCAAAAATTATTATTGCAAAATCGTGGAAACCAGCTTGTCTTGCCATTCGAACAGCTAAAGCGCAACGTTTCCTGAATTATGCTTAATGAGCGCATGACAGTGATCCTACATGATAAAATGCTCATAAAATATACTTTTTGACCAGACAACCTATTTACAAATCTCTAACTGAGTGATAAGAACACAATATGTTCTACTTTAAAAAACAAAAATCTCATGTGACCGCCCTGGGCTTCACCTCTGTCTTGAGGCCTAACTGACTTAACATCTCCACCTGAAGTTTATGAAATGTATTATTTCTTCTTCATAATTACAAATTAAATAGTAAGGAAAAATGGACTTTAATGGCACGTATAGAAAAATAGCAAAATTTGAATAGTTCACATAAATTTCAGACGTATGCAGTACACATTTATAAAAACACACGATTTATACATAGAAAAAGAGCCATTGATTGACCCATGGGGAATACCACTTGTATAGAGTCAATAAACAAGACAGGAAGGTATTGATTAATAATCCGTTTCACCCTCTTAGATTCTCGACTATGTTCAGTTTAAAAAAAAAAAATCACGTGGTTTGTTCACTGTCACTATGTGTTCAATCCACTAACAATTGTTCTCTTCTTGTTCTCTTTGCATATTGATAAGACACGCTAATCAGTCTGTCGTTATAGCCTCTTTCTTTAAGTCTAACTGCAGGATCCTCCAATTCCTTATCAATATTTGCCATATCATTACAATTTCACTTGAAAGAATAGGTTCACCTTTGGAACATCTGTCTTTAGAGTGTAACATGTTCCATTACCAGCAGGGCTCAGCCACCGATCCTCTCCCTGTACCCTCTGTCGCTTTTCTAAATCGGCGTGGCTGTGCAGGCAGACCCGCACAGCTGCGTCATTCATTCACAGCAATTATACTGTATTACGGTAATACACAAAGCTCTGTGTGTAAATATGATTAAAGCACTCTTTGCCACATCCAAATAGTATGGAGTATACAACTAGAAAAAAGAATCAGACTTTACAGGCATAACAGGGAGAACAAAGAAAATATTTAAAAATATAAATTTGATTACATAATATATTAAAAACATTGCCAAATAGCTTAGTAAACACACACACCAACTTGTTCTTCACTGTGCATATATGCAGTTAGTTATCATGAAAAATGCAATATCATATACTACAGGGCTAATTTGTTAGATCTTGGGCATATATGCAAATTATTCATGGGTCAACACGTTTCTCTTTCAAGCTTCATCAGGACATATGAAGATGGTTATAATAACTCTATGCCTATGCATAACTAATGCTAAAAACAGACCTCCCTGGGCGGGCACCAAAACACCAAGTGGGATCGATCACAAAGGATAATAGGGAATACCAAACAAGATTACTGCAAAGTAAAAGGTCCAAACAATATTATTCAGCACTTGAAATTGCCTCACAGGTGCAAACAATCCTAATTTCATGTATCATTGAACAAAATGGGAGAGGGCAAGAAGCCAAACCCCAAATCTAGGTAGTCGAGCCAGCAGAATTATATCAGTGCTACGGCCTTATGCATCCAAAGGACATATATCCAACATATGTGAGTTATACAGGTAAAGTCAAGGAGCCTCTACCCAAGTAGTGCAGTTAAAAATGTCAGTAACACCACCTGAGAGGAAAGAGCCCAAAACTGTATTAAGGTAATACATAAAGCTCTGTGTGTAAATTAGGTCTTGGGGATCATTCACATGGGCTCTGTGGTCTGTACATGGGTGCTGTGCAGGCAGTCTATATTATGCTATGGGGAGATGGCAGCTGTATGAACACAGCCGCAGATACTAAATCGACAGGCAGGTGGTTGCCGGTGTATTACCCTGAACACAGACAGTGTGTATCTGGAGCCACTCAGCCACACCTACACACCTGTCAAATTAGGACCTGTGGCTGTGTGTGTACCCCATAGAGAAACAGACATCTTCAGCTGCATGAACAAACCACTCATTCATTCAACCCTTTAGGGCTCGTTCACACATGAGTTTGGGATCTCAAACCACTACCCCCTTTAGCTGTAGAGGCAGCGGGTGGAGGTGGATAGATGCTGTGGCCACGATGCTTTGGTTTGTGTCAGGAATTCTACCCCCTGATGCTTTTCTGATGGGTGTATCGCCTGCCGAATGTGACCTATTCAAGTGAATAGTGCCGCTCTGGCAGAACCTCACATCTGTGTGCAATGCAGGTGGTTGTGGTGCATTAGTTCAGGCTTGAAGGGGTTAAAGCAAGCAGTGAGGAGGCAATACAGCAAAGAACGTGTGATTGAGCCCTTAATTATGTTTATTTTTAAATTATTTTTTACAATTTTATTTTTTACATTTTTAACAGCCCTGTTGGGGGGCTTTGGATTAATATTAGGGTCCAAACAGACCCCTGATGTCCAACTTTTGAGACAGAGAAAGGGATTGAGGACACAGATTCATCAATCCTTTCTTGGTAGCCTCAGCTGCACTGCAGGGTGAATGGACAGGAGCAGAGGCTTCCTGTTCATTCACAAATGAATCGATTGGTATCGATCACTCACTGTGCTCAATCAGGAAATTAAGGGGTGGTAAACTCATGAGATATTTACCGGTCCCCCACTCTCCATCCTCACACTCCTGTGCCCTGCAGCAGCTGAAAGCTTGCAGGAGGGAGAGGAGAAGCTGGTAGCACTGCAGGTGGTTGTGGTGCATTAGTTCAGGCTTGAAAGGGTTAAAGCAAGCAGTGAGGAGGCAATACAGCAAAGCACGTGTGATTGAGCCCTTAATTATGTTTATTTTTAAATTATTTTTTGCAATTTTATTTTTTACAACTGGTAGCTGGTAGCACTGCAAGTGGAGGGGGGTTACACATGGGGGTTGGAGCTGCAGGAAGGGGGAACTTCAGATCATCATCAGACAAAGTGGATTTATATCTTCTGTGGCTTATAGAGAATATTTAAATGAGCCTTTTTGTGCCTGCAGTTCAGCATTTGTTAGATTTATTTTAGATACTTTTTCATGACAAAAACGATCCAATTAATAAAATCTGTAATATGGACATTTCTATGAAACATATTAGCTCATGAATCTAATATATCAAAGGTCCAATTACAAATAAAATATTCATGCTGCATAATGTAGAATAATGGGATTCTTGCTTCAGTGCTGTGTATGTAGCTTTGAGATTGGTTTATAATGTTAACTATGCTAAAACATAAGAAAATTGTCCCAGAGCTGAAATACATTTTTTCTGTGTGTTATGTAGAGGACATTCTAACAGAGCAGCTATTACTGGATCAAAACTGATAAGCAGAAATCCCAGTTGTGAAATATGTTATAGGACACTGACTCAGCTGTCCTCTGTATAGAATCCAACTGTATTTTTTTATATTAGTAGCTAATTAAGGCCAGTTGTGACTGAACTATCTGGCTGACCATGGGGCAAAGATAATCACCTGAGAAGTCTTCCGGAGATCCAGAAAGAACTTGCAAGGTTGGGGTACATCCTGTCAGCCCAGGATATGGCCTAATTAAAAAAGCAAAGGGCGCATACATTTTTCACAGTTTTCACATTTTCAACAGGAATGTAAACAACACAATCTTCATATACCATTTTGCTAGGAATCTTCATAAGAGACATGGGTGGTGAAGTTGATAAACTCTGTGATTTTGCTTGAAATAAAGTCCTACTCCACTCAAAACTCTTTTGTTTTTAGTTTTAAATCAGGTGTGGAAGAGTTGGACAATTTTTAAAGTTGTAAATGCTCAAAATGCTGCATTCATGACTATATTTTGTCAATGCCACGTCCATCAAATAGAAAAAAGAAGAGTAAGAAATCTCCACGTTAGGGATGTAGAGAATAATTAAAAACCAAATGTACCATAAGGCAATTGATCAAGAAGCTGTTTCCAGCTCCCCCCACAAAAACAAACAAACTTAAATTCTCTCAAGATTTTGATCTCCCTGGTCTGTCAGATGGCATAGATTTATCATGCGTGTCTCCAGAAAGCATAAAAGGCCAGGGCTTTGGTATTTTAATGTATTTCTTTTGAGGGTTTAGGTGTCAGGGGGCTGGCAGAAAGGGCACCTTCCTTTTTCCATGAAAGGCCAGCTTTAATTTTAGATGTTGAGAACCTGTGCACAACCTAGGCTTAGGACACAATTAGATTCACTGGTATACATGGCTCCTTTTGAAAACCAACCTAGGTACTTACAGGGACCAAAAGACATTTTTCTTAGAAACATGTTAGGGCAGGTCAGGTTTTAGGTCAAGGACAAATATACATAGTTTTTTTTTTTTTCTACTAGTGACCAACTCAAGCATTGCTATTGATAAATCCTTGGTTTAGATTTTAAAGTGTCATTCTACCCAAAAGTGAGATGGGTTCAAATCCTACTAATAAATATCTATATAGTATAGTGTATAGTATAGTATAGTATAGTGTCTATTTAAAGACATTTAGTGTTTTGGTGGACTTTGCCTTTAAGAAACAATTGTTTTGGGTGTGACAACAACTTGAAAGCTGAAAAATTCAAATATTGTGGTGAAAACGGTTATTTCTAGTTTGTGTGTGGAGACTGAAAAATGTATAGGTGGGGCTTTGATTGCTCAGTACAAACACAGATCTATTTGTGTATGACTGATCTTATATGTGTAACCAGTATTGTAAATTTGGTTTCATCAAGTTGTGTAAATAATTTCTGCTATTATTCTGTTTTTAGCCTTCTGCTTTATTCATTTTCATTGTTTTGCATATAATACTCTACTTTTCCCTCATTAGAAAATCTTCCAGACTCTCTCTTGGTTTGCCAATTCAGTTATGGAATATTAGCATTCTTCTGCAACCATGGCACATCATCATTTTTTTTACGCAATAACCTTTTCTAAATGAGACACATAGCTGAGCAGAGCAAGCAGAGACTATTCATTTTCTTAATACAGTTGCTTCTATACTCAAAGGGCATGGCTAAGCATTTGAGAAGGAAAGGGTCCTTTGTCTCCAGGCCTGTAAACTGTCCCATAAGAGATGAATCTCCGCACAAATGTAAAACATATTTCTAATAGAACATTCAGAGGCTCCCTCGATAATGCTTCCTAAGATACTGTAAGCAGGTGATGAGGGCTCAAGGTGCTCCAGGACAGGATAATGAAACAATTAGAACTATGATAGAGTGCCTTTGAATCCCTAGATATCCCCAACTAATTGGTTTAGGCTCTAATGTTATTACTTCAATAGGAATAAGACAAGGCTATCCGAAGAGAATGAGGGATCTGTATAAAAAATACCTAACAGGCAACAGTGTTTTGTATTTGTTGTATTCTTACCAACAGAAAAGCACAATCAGTGGGGATCTGTATCAGTATGCTGCTGACAAGACTATTGTAGCGCTACCTTCATTTGAGGAGCTGTCAATTTACCAGTTCTGCTCCAAAGTCAGTCCAGAGGCAGCCACGCACACAGCAACAATCCATTCTTTTTTGCTCATTAGTCAGTCTAGGGCAGCGATAGCGAATCTTGGCACCCCAGATGTTTTGGAACTACATTTCCCATGATGCTCATGCACTCTGCAGTGTAGTTGAGCATCATGGGAAATGTAGTTCCAAAACATCTGGGATGCCAAGGTTCGCCATCACTGGTCTAGGGGAAGTCTTTTAGGTGCTATATTGTTGAGGAATTCTGGATGAACCCTCTACACACTGCTATATACCTTTTATAGCAAAACATTGTAATGAAAAACAGGGATTTTTACTTCACACATATTACAATACATGTTTAAGCTGGCCGTCTGCATCAAAGTAATCCCTCAATAGCCAGTCCCTAATCTGCTCTGCAAAATGCAAAAGTTACAGTAGACACAATGCCAACCTAGGGCAAACATACACAAATTCGAGGATAGCCACCAGGTTCAAGCCTGGCCACTGACCTGCAATGCAAAAGTAATAAGATATAACTGTGCTCAAATTCCAAGAGCTTGTACATGTACTGTATATAATTCATAATCATATCATCATGGATTATATATGTGTGCGCCCGTGCATTACAACAGTTCTCTTACATTGCCCCCTCCTTATGGGCAGCCTCCGGATTCCCTTCGGGGACTTTTTTTCTGGGAGACGCTGATAAAAGGCTTGCACTATTTGTGGGGCATGCACATTTGAAGCTGGCTCCCACAAATTCTCTTCTGGGCCATAGCCCTTCCACTTGATAAGGAATTGTGTTTGGCCATTTTTGGTTCTACAATCCAGTACAGCTTCAACTTCATATTCCTCATTGCCCTCAAAGAGCAGTGGAGAAGGGATTTCCGGATCCTGGTTTGCAAAGGGACTAGGCACCGTCGGTTTTAGTAAAGAGACGTGGAATACAAGTTGAATCTTCAGATTCTTTGGTAATACTGGCTCAAAGGCCAAAGCGTTAATTTTTCTCTTGACCCTAAAAGGCCCCAGGTATATCTGGCCAAGTTTTTGTTCTTAACAATGGTGTCCTATAGCAACTGATTGTTGGAACTGAAAAAGCTCAATCTGTCTTGTACAGCAGGTATGGACAATTCCACAGACAGCTCAGGCAAAAAGGAAGGATGATACCCATAGTTAGTGAAAAAGTGTAATCTACACAGGGTCTCAGAGTGTGATCCTTCTTCTTAACGAAGAAGATACCAACACCTGCTGGTGAGATAGAGGGCCGGATAAACCCTTTTTCCAGGCTTTCATCAATATATTTGCGCAAAGCTTCCAGTTCAGGCTCAGAGAGAGGGTAGATTCGACCGAATGTGATCTCTGCCCCTGACAGGAGTTCGATGGGACAATTTTAAGTCCTATGGGGAGGAAGAGTATCTGCACTTTTCTTGTTGAATACATCCAAGATTTCATGATAAGTAATGGGCACCAACTTCACAGTTTTAGGTTTAGGATGAATACTAAGGAGAGAAGCAGGGTTATTAGTCTCTTTCAGAAAACAATGTGTCTGACAGTAATTGGATAAAGAGGAGATATCTCCAGTAAGCCAGTCAATATGAGGGTTGTGGGCCTTCAGCCATGGTAGGCCAAGGATGATGGGAAACATGGGCGAAGTTATAACATCTAAACGTAGAGGTTCATGATGACCCGAGGAAGTCTGGCAGAAAATGGGTACAGTCTCTTGCATACAATCTCTTGCCCGCATTTGACACCAGAGCTGTCCGCCAGGTGAAGAGTAAATCCCTGCCTCTTGGTGCACACGGGAAGCTGGTGTAGTGTGACAAATGCATAGTCCACGAAACAACTGCAGGCCCCTGAATCTATAATTTCAGTTACAAAAATAGTCTTTCCAGATAATTGTAGCAGAAGCAGGAGAGGGACATGTAGCTGATTTCTCCCCAGAAGGTGCATCATTTGGGGCTGATAAGGAACGGACTTGTATGGCTTTACTGGACAAGTCTGTATGAAGTGACCAGTCTCCCCGCAGTAAAGACAAAGATTGCAACATTGTCGCCAGAGGCGCTCAGCAGGAAAAAGAGATGGTCTTTGGAAACTCCTACGGGGTGATTCATGGTATTCCCTTCTTTTGGAAGGCACCCATGGCATTATAGCAGTAGCTGAGGAAGCAGAAGAAACAGTTCTTGGAGATAAAGGTATGTTTGTATTGGTCTTTTCAGATCATCTTTCACATAGCCGTCGATCGATCTGAATGACAAAGTTGATCAGATCTTCCAGCAATGCTGGTACCCCCACTCGGGCAAGTTCGTCTTTTAAAGTATCAGACATTCCTTGACGAAACTAATGGTGGAGAGCAGCCTTATTCTATTGGGTGTCTACGCTCCATACATGGAAATCTGTCACATATTCCTCAACAGTCCTTAGGCCTTGTTGCAGTCTGCCAAGCATGAATTCTGCAGTCTGCTGGTGAAAGGGATTGGCATATAACTAGGACATGGCCGGGAGGAAGGAGTCAGTAGTTGCCAAGGCAGGATCATGTTGCTTCTGGAGATGATGAGCTCAGGAAAGTGGTTCATTTAGAAGAAGTGTGATAATAAACCCCACCTTAATGTCCTCTGATGAAAAAGTTTGGGGCAACAAGAAGAAATAAAGTTCACAGGCGCATCGGAAGGTACGGAACTTCTTACAATCTCCAAAAAAACGATCGGGCAAAGGCACTCTTCTGGGTTCTGGAGGAAGAGCAGCCTCGCAGAACAGGCCAAAGTCAGTTTGCACAGAAGAGTTCACAACCGTATGGGGAACAGAGGCAAGTGAGTCATTCATCTTGTCCGGTAGCCGACCTTCCATGCGGCCGAGGTCTTCTTGTAAACTCTTTACGATATATAATAATGCAGAGATTGATCGGCAAATGTCTTCTAAAGGAGAGGCCTGCCTTTTTAGACTCCATCCGTGGCTGACTGTTACTGTCATGTACCTGGTAGGAGTCTGAAATGATGAGTTTGCCTCCCTTGTATCTCCAGCCCTGGCCCCACTGATAGTGAGATGGTGCCAAGGGACAGGAGGAACACGAGTGCCTGTAGAAGTTGATTGCAGAGCTTGTGGCAGGAGCTCTGTGGTACAGGCAGAACATCGACTCAGAAACTGTGATGATGCTGGGTAGAATAACCGGGATTAAAGAGGAAATCCACCTGCAGGTTCAGGATATGTGACTTGCTGAGACTTCCAGCAGACTGGAGACAGGAGTTCACTGTGTCCAACGGAGCTTGGATGAGAGGAAGCCAGCTCAGGTACTCAGAGGTGGCGTGGAGCCAGACAGGAAACAGGAGCGAAGTCAGAAGATCAGCCGGAGTCAGCAGCGAGCGGCCAGCAAGGTACCAGGGCATCAGACAGAAGCAACGTCAGGGATAAGCCAGAATCAGGAACCAGGAATCAGCAGTATAGTCGGAATCCAAAGGGTGGGTCAATGGTAAGCCAGGTCAGCAACAGATGGATGGGGGAATCCTTCCCACTGTGGTATTGCATTCTGACAGTGGGGAGCCTTCTCTGTCATCAAAATACAATGATCAGTGTTGCTAGGTATAGCAGGAGGCACTGATCATTTTGGAAAAAACAGACAGACTCATTGTACACAAGTTGAATGATAAATTGTACAAGTAGCTAGCCCATACATGGATCAAAATTCAGCTGTCCCTGCTGAACCAGTCACATTTTGATCTATGTATGGTCGGCTTAAAGTGGGTACATAGGGTACATAAACCCATTAGTGCATTATTAATTACAAAAAAAATAAAAAAATCTTTCTATCAGTTGCTATTTTATGTTTTTTATTAGGCCTCAATCACCCGTGTGCTGAGGCCTATATACAGTGTGCATACAGTGTGCATTTGGGGTGGCTCATCTGCACCCACACCTGTCACATTAGGATGAGTAGTTGTGTCTGTGCAGCCTCTGTGTCCTAATAGACTTCAATAGTAGGGATGAGCTTCGTGTTCGAGTCGAACCCATGTTCGACTCGAACATCGGCTGTTCGACCGTCCGTCGAATTGCGAACGATATGGGCCGTTCGCGCCAAATTCGTGTGGCGCGTCACGGCCCATAATTCACTGCGGCATCGCAGTGCATTGCTGGCTGATGATTGGCCAAGCATGCACTATGACCCGCATGCTTGGCCAATCACAGCGCCGTCAGTAGAGAGAGCTGTAATTGGCCAAAGCCAGGGTGGCTTTGGCCAATTATGGCTCAGGGGATTTAGTACACACCCCACACTATATAAGGCCGCCTGCACGGCGGCCCTGTGTAGTGTGTGTTCCGGTGTGCTGAGAGATAGAGAGAGAGAGAGACAGTGTCATTTGATTTGAGTTAGATAGATTAGGCAGAACAGTCAGTCAGTTAGCTGCACTTACAGTGTATTGTGTATATATATGCATCCCAGGTGTTGCATATATATATATACACTGTATTCAGTTTAGCTAGATCCGTTCCTGTTATCTTCTATCTAGACTATTTACATTTAGTGCAGTGCGTCCTGCTCACAGTGTTCAGCTAGATCCGTTCCTGTTATCTTCTAGACTATTTACATTTAGTGCAGTGCGTCCTACTCACAGTGTTCAGCTAGATCCGTTCCTGTTATTTACATTTAGTGCAGTGCGTCCTGCTCACAGTGTTCAGCTAGATCCGTTCCTGCTATTTACATTTAGTGCAGTGCGTCCTGCTCACAGTGTTCAGCTAGATCCGTTCCTGCTATTTACATTTAGTGCAGTGCGTCCTGCTCACAGTGTTCAGCTAGATCCGTTCCTGCTATTTACATTTAGTGCAGTGCGTCCAGCTCACAGTGTTCAGCTAGATCCGTTCCTGTTATCTTCTAGACTATTTACATTTAGTGCAGTGCGTCCTGCTCACAGTGTTCAGCTAGATCCGTTCCTGCTATTTACATTTAGTGCAGTGCGTCCTGCTCACAGTGTTCAGCTAGATCCGTTCCTGCTATTTACATTTAGTGCAGTGCGTCCTGCTCACAGTGTTCAGCTAGATCCGTTCCTGCTATTTACATTTAGTGCAGTGCGTCCTGCTCACAGTGTTCAGCTAGATCCGTTCCTGTTATTTACATTTAGTGCAGTGCGTCCAGCTCACAGTGTTCAGCTAGATCCGTTCCTGCTATTTACATTTAGTGCAGTGCGTCCTGCTCACAGTGTTCAGCTAGATCCGTTCCTGCTATTTACATTTAGTGCAGTGTGTCCTGCTCACAGTGTTCAGCTAGATCCGTTCCTGCTATTTACATTTAGTGCAGTGCGTCCAGCTCACAGTGTTCAGCTAGATCCGTTCCTGCTATTTACATTTAGTGCAGTGCGTCCTGCTCACAGTGTTCCGCTAGATCCGTTCCTGTTATCTTCTAGACTATTTACATTTAGTGCAGTGCGTCCTGCTCACAGTGTTCAGCTAGATCTGTTCCTGCTATTTACATTTAGTGCAGTGCGTCCTGCTCACAGTGTTCAGCTAGATCCGTTCCTGCTATTTACATTTAGTGCAGTGCGTCCTGCTCACAGTGTTCAGCTAGATCCGTTCCTGTTATCTTCCTACTGACAGGCAGGCTTGTCTGGTTACAGTATATAAAGCTACCTGAAGAAAATTACAGGTGTTCTATTTGATCCTATTAGTACCACGGTCAGGCAGCTAGACTATTTACATTTAGTGCAGTGCGTCCTGCTCACAGTGTTCAGCTAGATCCGTTCCTGTTATCTTCCTACTGACAGGCAGGCTTGTCTGGTTACAGTATATAAAGCTACCTGAAGAAAATTACAGGTGTTCTATTTGATCCTATTAGTACCACGGTCAGGCAGCTAGACTATTTACATTTAGTGCAGTGCGTCCTGCTCACAGTGTTCAGCTAGATCCGTTCCTGTTATCTTCCTACTGACAGGCAGGCTTGTCTGGTTACAGTATATAAAGCTACCTGAAGAAAATTACAGGTGTTCTATTTGATCCTATTAGTACCACGGTCAGGCAGCTAGACTATTTACATTTAGTGCAGTGCGTCCTGCTCACAGTGTTCAGCTAGATCCGTTCCTGTTATCTTCCTACTGACAGGCAGGCTTGTCTGGTTACAGTATATAAAGCTACCTGAAGAAAATTACAGGTGTTCTATTTGATCCTATTAGTACCACGGTCAGGCAGCTAGACTATTTACATTTAGTACAGTGCGTCCTGCTCACAGTGTTCAGCTAGATCCGTTCCTGTTATCTTCCTACTGACAGGCAGGCTTGTCTGGTTACAGTATATAAAGCTACCTGAAGAAAATTACAGGTGTTCTATCCCAGCTTAGTGCAGCTACAGGCCATTAGTATGTCTGGAAGGCCAAGAAGGAGAGGCAGACAGTCACAAGCCAATAAGAGAGGGCAAGCAGGCTCTGTGTCTAGTGCTGGTCGTGGAGACGGTGCATCCTCATCAGCACGTGGCCATGGGACATGCTTGGCCTTTTTTTCGGCAGCTGGCCATGTTGAGCCGCAACATGCGGAAGACTTGGTCGAGTGGATGACCAAGCCGTCCTCATCCTCCTCATCCTCTCTCACCCATGCCCAGGGTGCTTTGTCTGGCAAAGCAGCGGCCTCTTCCCTCAGCTCAATGTCATCAGTGACTCCTTCCCTAGCTCCACCATGTCCTCATGAGGATTCCCTCGAACTGTTTGACCACAGTGTTGGGTACATGCTCCAGGAGGATGCCCAGCGTTTGGAAGGCTCTGATGATGATACTGAGCTCGATGAAGGCAGTAACATGAGCACGGACAGAGGGGGTGCCCAAGAAGGACAGCAATCTGGCAGTCATGCTCCCCCTGCTGCAGCATACTGCCAGGTTTGCTCCAGTGATGAGGAGGGAGGGGATGATGAGGTCACTGACTCAACGTGGGTGCCTGATAGGAGAGAGGAGGAGGAGGAGGAGGAGGAGGAGGCGGCACATCACCAACGAGGCAGGATGCCCTCCAGGGGCCAGCCTAAGGGCAGCACATTGACTGCATCACACCCCAAAGCTCCACATGTGCAGGGCGCTGCAGTCTCTGCGCGTTATTCAAAAAGTTCTTTGGTGTGGGCCTTTTTTGAGACGAGTGCATCAGATCGCACCGCTGCTATTTGCAACATATGTCTCAAGCGTATCTCGCGTGGCCAAAACATCTCCCGCTTGGGTACCACATGCTTGACCAGACATATGTTGACCTGCCATGCAGTTCGTTGGCAAGCGTATCTAAAAGACCCACACCAAAGAACAAAGAGGATCTCTCCTTGCTCCTCATCAGCTGAGATTTCCAACCCCACTAGACCTTCAGTCCTCTCTGAGACCTGCAGTGAGAGGAATGAAGGTGAAGAATTAGGTGTGTCACAGCCAAGTACTTGTGGGCAATCTGCTTTTGGTACACCGACGTCAGATTGTACCAGGCAAATTTCCCTGCCCCAGCTGCTGCACCGCCGAAAGAAGTTTGCTCCCAGCCATCCACATGCCCAGCGGTTGAATGCTAGCTTGGCAAAATTGCTAGCACTTCAACTGCTGCCTTTTCAGTTGGTAGACTCTGCCCCCTTCCGTGAGTTTGTGGAATGTGCGGTTCCTCAGTGGCAGGTACCCAAACGCCACTTTTTCTCACGGAAGGCGATTCTGGCTCTCTACCAGCATGTGGAAGGCAATGTCCATGCCTCGCTGGACAGGGCGGTCAGCGGTAAGGTGCATATTACCGCTGACTCATGGTCCAGCAGGCATGGACAGGGACGTTACCTAAGTTTCACGGCGCATTGGGTGACTCTGCTGGCAGCTGGGAAGGATGCAGGAAAAGGTGCAGTAGTGTTGGAGGTTGTTCCGCCACCACGCCTCCAAAATGCTGATTGTGACACACCTCTCTCCTCCATCCCCTCCTCTTCTTCTTCCTCCATGGCCTCTTCCTCGGAACCAGCGGTGCACCGTAGGCGTTCAAGGGGCTACGCAAGTACGCAGGCCAAAAGATGCCATGCGGTGCTTGAGCTGGTGTGCTTGGGGGACAGGAGCCACACTGGGGCAGAGGTTCTGTCAGCTCTGCAGGGGCAGGTTCAGAGGTGGTTGACGCCACACCAACTTAAGGCAGGAATGGTGGTTTGCGACAATGGCACCAACCTCCTCTCTGCCCTCCGACAGGGACAAATGACCCATGTGCCCTGTTTGGCTCACGTCCTTAACTTGGTGGTGCAGCGGTTCTTGGGCAGGTACCCGGGCTTACAGAATGTCCTGAGGCAGGCCAGGAAAGTCTGTGTGCATTTCCGCCGGTCATATAATGCCAGTGCTCGGCTGACGGACCTCCAAAAGGAGTTTAACCTGCCCAAGAACCGCCTAATCTGTGACATGCCCACCAGGTGGAACTCAACGTTGGCCATGCTGCAGCGGCTGCACACACAGCAGAGGGCCATCAATGAGTACCTGTGCGACTATGGCACCAGGACAGGGTCAGGGGAGCTTGGTTTTTTTTCCCCACGCCAGTGGGCCATGATCAGGGATGCATGCACTGTCCTGTCACCATTCGAGGAGGCCACGAGGATGGTGAGCACTGACAGTGCATGCATCAGTGACACTGTCCCCCTTGTCCACCTGTTGGAGCACACGCTGCGTGGAATAATGGACAGGGCACTTGAGGCAGAACAGAGGCAGGAAGAGGAGGACTTCCTTAGCTCTCAAGGCCCCCTTTATCCAGACAGTGTTCCTGCGTGCCCGCCGATCACACAGGAAGAGGATGAGGAGGAGGAGGAGGAGGAGGAGGAGGAGGAAGATTGTGTCAGTATGGAGGTGGAGCCTGGCACTCAGCATCAGCAGCAGTCTTTAAGGGATCAGTCCCAAGGAACACATGGACTTGTACGTGGCTGGGAGGAGGTGGCTGCGGACGTTGTTGTCCTTAGTGACCCAGAGGACTCCGGACCGAATGCCTCAGCAAACCTACGCTGCATGGCCTCCCTGATCCTGCAAAGCCTGCGTAAGGATCCTCGTATTCGTGGTATCAAGGAGAAGGACCAATACTGGCTGGCAACCCTCCTTGATCCACGTTACAAGGGTAAGGTTGCGGACCTTATCTTGCCCTCGCAGAGGGAGCAGAGGATGAAACATCTTCGGGAGGCCTTGCAGAAAGGTCTGTGCAACGCGTTCCCAGAGACTGGGAGGTTACAAACTCCTGTTTCTGGACAACGTGTTGCTGAGGCTTCAGTCAGTCAAAGAAGGAGCGGTGGAGAAGGTGGCCGTCTGACCGATGCATTCAGACAATTTTTTGGTCCGCAGCCCCAAGGTATGATCAGTTCCAGCAACCATCGCCAGCGTCTGTTTTACTTGGTGCAGGAATACCTAGGGGCAAGATCAGACTTGGACACCTTTCCCACCGAAAATCCTCTGGGTTACCGGGTCTTGAGGATGGATCACTGGCCAGAGCTTGCACAGTATGCAATTGAGCTACTGGCCTGTCCTGCATCCAGCGTTCTTTCGGAACGCACATTCAGTGCTGCTGGAGGCGTGGTAACCGATCACAGGGTGCGTCTGTCCACCGACTCGGTCGATCGGCTGACCTTCATAAAAATGAATCAGTCTTGGATCACCACCAGCTACCAAGCACCTGATGCTGATGTAACCGAATAATTTTTTTTGAAATCTCAGATCCCTTCAAAGACTGCCTATGCTGATGCTGAGTGACTATCCCTGAGTAATTATCCTCTTCCTCCTCAATCATCACGCTGATAGCTTGTAAGAACATTTTTGGTTCTGGGCGCCACCACCAGTGCCTAAGGCACAATTTTTCAGCCCCTGTTTAACAGGGGCGTGTAATTACAATTTTTGATGTAATACTTTGCAGCAGGGCTCGTTCCTGCATTCCAACTAGAGTGTCTGTGAGGGGTTGCAGTGTTGTGGCACCAGCACCAGTGCCTAAGGCCCAATTTTTCTGCCCCTGTCTAACAGGGGCGTGTAATTACAATTTTTGATGCAATACTTTGCAGCAGGGCTCGTTCCTGCGTTCCAACTAGAGTGTCTGTGAGGGGTTGCAGTGTTGTGGCACCAGCACCAGTGCCTAAGGCCCAATTTTTCTGCCCCTGTCTAACAGGGGCGTGTAATTACAATTTTTGAAGCAATACTTTGCAGCAGGGCTCATTCCTGCGTTCCAACTAGAGTGTCTGTGAGGGGTTGCAGTGTTGTGGCACCAGCACCAGTGCCTAAGGCCTAATTTTTCAGTTCCTGTTCAACAGGGGCATGTAATTACAATTCTTGATCTAATATTTCACAGCAGGGCCCTGTGAGGGCTTACAGTGTTGTGGCCACAGCAACACCTAAGGCCCAAATTTCTGCTGAGTATATAGGGCAGGACCCTACTTTCAAACATCTAACTTACAAACGACTCCTACTTGCAAATGGAAGGAGACAACAGGAAGTGAGATGAAATCTACCCCTAGGAAGGGAAATTCTCTCCTGTAAGAGTTAATATGGGAAAACAATTTCTCCTTTCCACTGATGCTTTCCAATCCTTGTTCCACAAAAAAACCCAAATTTTCAAAAAACATTTTTCATTGGGACAAAAAAGTGAGGTGAAATCTTCTGAAGAGCAGGAAAGACAGCAAAACAAATGTCACAGGGGTGATAACCCTGCCCTATGTTTTCCAAAAAGCTTAGAAAAGATTTTTTGGCTGGAGCTAAACACGTTAAAAATGTTCAAAATTACAAACAGATTCTACTTAACAACAAACCTACAGTCCCTGTCTTGTTTGCACCGCCTGTATACTGCTGTTCAGAGTATATAGGGCCTGGTGGCCCCACACCTTTCCTTATATTAATTTGGGTGCGGGGTTCCCCTAATATCCATACAAGACCCAAAGGGCCTGGTAATGGACTGGGGGGTACCCATGCCGTTTGTCTCACTGATTTTCATCCATATTGCCATGACCCGACATGACATTAAACCCGCAAGCAGTTTTAAATGAGATTTTTTCCTTTAAAAATGACATTTGGTGCAGGGACTGTTCTAAACATGGGAAACACGCGTCACTTTACAGGCATACTATAGACACCCCCCAGGTACGATATTTAAAGGAATATTTCACTTTTTTTTTTTTTACTTTAAGCATCATTAAAATCACTGCTCCCGAAAAAACGGCCGTTTTTAAAAGTTTTTTTTGCATTGATACATGTCCCCTGGGGTAGGACCCGGGTCCCCAAACCCTTTTTAGGACAATACCATGCAAATTAGCCTTTAAAATGAGCACTTTTGATTTCGAACGTTCGAGTCCCATAGACGTCAATGGGGTTCTAACGTTCGTGCGAACTTTCGGTCCGTTCGCGGGTTCTGGTGCGAACCGAACCGGGGGGTGTTCGGCTCATCCCTATTCAATAGGTTGCCTGCTCGCAACACCTAGAGAAAATCAGGCAATGTTTTTCTGGCTTTTTTCAAAGATGATTTGCAAGCTTTTGTTTAAAAAGGGCATAGATAACTGGGTATTGCCATGGAAAATTTGTGCCATTTAAAAAAAAAAAAATATAATAATATAATTTAGTTGGGAGAGGGTCCTTTGTTTCAACTTAAAGGGCAATATTAAAAATACACATGTCCTTTAAATAATGTGCTTTGAAGATGCCTTAAACCTGCATATCAAATTGCAGAGCAGAACAATGTACAGACTATTTAAATTAAAGAACATGCCAACAGGAGGAAGAATGGCCAAGTGAACAGCCATATATACAAACTGAAAGGCTGAAAAGCTTTGTTCAGAGCGATTGCATGCTTGTTACAGCTCAATGAGCTGCACCCTCCCCCAAAAAAACTAACAAAACTAACTAACAAACTGAGCATGTTCAGAGTGCCCCAACGTTACTATCAGAAGATGGATTGGGGACTGTGGAGGAAGGGGAGGATCAGGGAAGACAGGATCAAACTGCCTTTTTACACAATGCAGAGGATTAACCCCTTAGGTTCCACAGTGAGTATAACAAGCATGCTTTACTGCACATACAGACTTATTTTAATGTAGTGGGTTTAGTAACACTTTAAGGAACACATGGGCTGGATCAGCCTCAACTTTTAAGGAGTGGGGTCCTATGATGCAGGAGCGATGGTGGAAACACCCAGTCATATGCTGACATGGAGTTAATTGGCAAAGGAATTTATGGTATGTATTTGACAGGGTATTTTCAGTTTTTATAAAATTTAGAAAGTTGTTAGTACAGTGAAATTTTTGCAGCACTGGATCCATGGCTCAGTACTCATAAGGGACATTTGTATCATTTGCATTGGAGCTTTCACTAGGTGTCTTGTTTCCTCTCTCAATCTATGAACATACTGGTATTATAACCAATAGTGCCAATTAGGATTGCCACCTCATCCCTTTAAAACCAAACACATATTAATTACACAGGTTCTGTGGTTAATTAAACTGGTAATTAGACTCACTTGGTGCCTTATCTGCATTAAATCAGCCTCAGAATCTGTGTAAGTCATATGTGTTCGGATTTAAAGGGATGAGGTGGCAACCCTAGTGCCAATACAATTTACATTAGAATACAATTAAATACAGAAGGCAACAAACATTTGCATTAGAATTCAATGAAATACAGAAAACATGCATGATTTTACAGTTCATAAAGGAGAACCACAGCCAGGGGCCTCAGGTTTTGGGGCTATTAAGTTAAAGCTTGTATGACTGTGATCTGTCATTTAAAAAGTTCTTTGCCAAGCAGGCCAGCTGTCTGTATGCTTTGCTGGTACAAAGGCATTGAAAATTTAACTTTAATCTCTCTAAAAGTGAGTACTATTATTCCACCTGGGCTATCTGGATCCAGTTCAAAGACGCTAATGTATATGAAAACAGGCTCCATAGCTGAGCTGTAATGATTTAACTAACGCATGCCTCGAACCAGTTGATTTATACTTACTTTGATATGCTGACATAATTTTCCTAGCTTTTTTCCTATTATGTCCCTTTTCCTCTAACTTCCTCTCTTCTTCATTTATGCTGCTTACATATACTATTTTATAAAACTAGAGTTCACATACTGTATGTTATACTTCTTAAAAAAAATACTTTTGTATTATAAATTTGCCTTGTGTCTGTACTACATGAACTGTCCCTTGTGTAATGTAAAATATTTTATTGTTATACCGTACTTATCGGCGTATAAAACACACAGGCGTATAACACGCACCTTCATTTTAAGAGGGAAGTTTCAGGAAAAAAACATATTTTTTAAATAAACAACTTTGAATTAAAAAAAGGGTCAGTGCCCATCAATGCAGCCTGATTAGTGCCCATCTGCAGCCTCCTCATCTCCCATCAATGCAGCCTGAACAATGCTCATCTGCAGCCCATCTCATCAATGCAGCCTGATCAATGCCCATCTGCAGCCCATCTGCAGCCCATCTCATCAATGCAGCCTGATCAATGCCCATCTGCAGCCTCTCTCATCAACGTAGCCTGATTAATGCCCATTTTTAGCTCATCTGCAGCCTCACCATCTTTTATCAATGCAGCCTGAACAGTGCAGGAAATCACAGAGCCATCATCTCCTGTTTACTTGGCTCTTATTCGGCTCTCAGTCGGCAGTCACACACACAGTCCCGCCTTCGCTATCAGCATTGGACCAGCTCCTGTGATAGACAGAACACTGGACCAATGCCGGTGGTGGAGGCGGGACTGTGTGTGTGACGTGAGAGCCGAGTGAGAGTCGAGTAAACAGGAGATGACAGCTCGGTGAATTCCGGTGGCGCTCATCCCCCTCCTTCCCCTCCGAGGTACACTATACGTATAACACGCACCCATGATTTGCCCCATATTTTCAGGGGAAAATACGGTATTTCTTTTTTATTCTGTGGATTTTTTATGGTAGCCACTCTGTTGTCAGAGAGGGGCACTTAGGACAATAGTCATGGGGTAGTAACAATCTTGGGTTATTGAGCATTTATGCCCCCTCTGGCAGCCATTAGGAGGTTCATGGCCAGTGGTGCATATTGGGGGAAAATATAAATGTTTGGGGTGTGGCCTGGCAGTGACCTGTGGTCTCGGGAGGTATATCTAGTGATTTGTGCTGAGTAAGTCACCACCTGTTTGGGGCTTAGCTCGGAAACCTCTAGCTGCCGTCCTGGTAAAGCACCTAAGGTAAAGAGCCAGAGTCTTGCTTGAGGAGGATAGATGTTCACCCTATGAAGACCCTGGCACTCCCTTGGGTGGAGGAGAAGTGTGGGGGAGTCTGGAGCCATGTTGCCAGTGGAGAATGATACACTAACCATCTCTCCCTGTGATTTGGGCAGTAAAACTTGAAAAAGACTAAAGTGATTGGCACCCCTCATTGATGTGACTATCTCCACTCTGGCTATAGATCCATCCTGGAGCAATGTTAACCTGCCTCTGCAATGGGGATTCTTCCTTCCCCCAGTCAAGGGGGAAGGGGGGCACTAAATTATCTTTCCATATGTAGCACGGCCCCCTTGGGGACTGCTGCAAATTACTTGCTCATCTGCAGGGCCATGACAAAAGTGAACCTTCCAACCCACCTGACACTCTGGGTTCAGACATCCTGTTAACACTATAAAGCAAAAATCAAATAACTCAGTAGTATAAGGTTCTGAAATATTTTACTTGAACCCAAGTTAGAAAAGTTATTTCACTAAAGGAAGGAATAGATCCGCTCAGCTGGGATAACAGCACCCACTGTCAGGGCTGGCTCAGCCCTTCCTTCTCTGAGCTGGCCACTCAGCTGTCGGCTGATTGCCAGCTCTCATCCCTCTCCACAGTTAACCAGCTGTTGTGGATCTGCTCATCAGTCCCGCCTACCTAAAGATCTCCAGCTCACTTCATTCCTGCCTTCGCCTTGGTCACATCACAAGAAACCATCTCCTGCGTTCTTGTTTAAAGACTGGCTTTGCTGAGATCCCTTCTGGCTCCTTATCGTGCTTGCTGTTCCTCTACTTGGATCCCTGACTTCTGGCCTGGCTGATTACCCGATCTGGTTACTGAACTCTGGCTTGGCTGATTACCCAATCTGGTTACTGAACTCTGGCTTGGCTGACTACCCGATCCGGTTACTGGACTCTGGCTATGCTTTGACTACGCTTACTCTATTTACCTTTTTATTTTTATTAATAAACTAGTGTGATTTTACTGTACTTCTGTCTCGGTCTGGTTCATGGCTTCTGTCACCCACTCAGCAAACAGATTCCTCCCGAAGACACAACAATGGTTAAACGATGATAATGCTATATACACACAAGTGTACACTATATTCAGATCCAAAGTCACCTCCTAGTGGATGTTTCAGTTAACTACATATGTGGCCACACTTAGACAGATGTAATCTAGACAGCCTATGTTATTCTAATGAGAGAACTAATCTCCAGCTGGTGTTATTTTTATATATTTTTAGGCTTCCTATAAGTAATCGAGTTCCACGTTGCAGATCTGTTATTCTTTGCAAGCTAGTTGGAGCTCGTTAACTGTAATCTGTTTGGTTGTAGATGAAACAATAGGTTCCGAGTGATGAAGGCCTAGGGCATCTGAGCACAGTGTTCCAGCAATGCAGTAAAGTGTTCTTGGGTAGATGTGTGTGTGCATGGTGTTTTGTACTGGAGGTAGTAAATAGATAAAGATTGAGCAGCTTGCGCCCTCACCAATGACCCAAATCAATCTGAGGTCTTCTAGACAGGAACACAGATGGCAACACTCAGGCAACGGATCCTCTGTCTCGGGCTCCTGTAGTGACTTTCCCCACACGTCTGCACCAATGTGTAGGCGAGGAGGAAATCATGTTAAGTTTATGACAGGCCAAAAGTAGATCAGTGGCCCACCCAGTAGTGTCAGGGGGTGGATCAAGGTCATCCTTCACCAAAGACTCGGTAAAGGAGGCCGATGAGCAGTGGGTATGAGTTCATCAGAGCTTTCTCCAAGGGTATCATAGGTCAACCACTTTGGGGGACATATTTATCGTCTCAGCCGAGAGTGCATGTCTTCCACAGAATCAGGTCCCTGTTCTGTTCCCTATTGGCTGCATCCAGCTTCTAGTTCAGACTCTGCTTCAGTCTCTGGCTTAATTTCAGGTCCTGGTTCAATTACAGGTTCTGATTCTGGCTCAAGTTTGGCTTCTGGTGTTATCTCTCCTTCAGTTCTTTCAGTAAGTGGAAGGGGTGCATCAACCGAAGCAAGTACTCACTGTGTTCCAGCTTGACTTCTTCAGCTTCCAACAGTGGGCCAGAGGCTATGGTCTCAGTATAAAGCATATGAGGGTCTGTCCCTAAACAGTCTTCTGCCCCAGCTGCAGGTTCTAGAGGATTATTTCAAATAGGGTGGACCGACAACCAATCCAAAGGTACTTCCTCATCATCATTTTCCTCTTCTAGAGATGTGAGGGTACATGGTTTACTGTTTCGAGACCTCAATGTTGGAGGCTGAAATGGCTCGGAATAAGGGGCGGAAGGTACCCGTACAGCATCTGAGATAGGCAAAAGGTGATTCTGATGCCAAGTCTTTAATGGCCCTGTCTTCCCTTCTGGCCTTATCTGATATACAGGAAGTTCCGATAGTTGTTGACAAACAACGTAAGGTTGGGAACGTCATGTATCATGTTTGTTTTCCTGGCAGTCCTAGATTGCGTAACAACACCCGCTCCCCAGGTTGCAGATCTTGAACTCGTACTTTAAGATCAAAGTTCCTCTTATTCCTTTGTTCTCTAAAGTGAGAGGCTTCCTTTGCTTTTTCATAGGCTACCTTCAGATCCTCCCTAGCCTATCAACATAACCCTTGTAAGAGGCTTGAGAGGTATGATCAGCAGAGGTTCCAAAGGCTAGATCCACTGGTAAATTAGCCTCTCTCCCAAACATCAGTCTGTAAGGGGAGTATCCGGTAGCATCATTTGAGGTACTATTGTAGGCATGGACTATTGCAGCAATATGGTCTCCCCAATGCTTTTTCTTCTCTAGTGGGAGGATTCCCAGCATGTTCAAGAGTGTACGGTTAAACTGCTCTGGCTGTGGGTCATCTTGAGGGTAGTAAAGGGTAGTTCTCCATTTCTTTATGTTCAAGAGTTCACACAGTCTGCGGACTAATCTACTTTCAAAGTCCCGGCCTTGATCTGACTGTAGAGGCTGAGGGAGCCTGTAATGAACAAAGAACTTCTCCTCTAAAGTCTTGGCCACTGTGCTGGCTTTTTGATCCCTGGTGGGGAAGGCCTGGGCATATCAGGTGAAATGATCTGTCACAACCAGGACATTACTCCTCCCACTCAGATCAGGTTCTAGATACAGGAAATTAGTGCACACCAACTCCATAGTCCCTGACCCATTGCGGCGGCCCAGTCTGGTAGAGAGAATTCCTCTGGATACACCTGCTGCAGCAGCGACAGTAACTTTCCACTTCCGTCCTCATGTTTGTCCTTGACTAGTTTGAAAGTTCTATCAGGGCCTAAATTGCCATGATCATCATGAAGTGCAGTTAGCACAGTCAAGCAATGTTTTTCCAGAAGGAACAGCTGGCTTACACCTTCGGCCTCTTCGGAGGGGCCTCTTCGATACAGGATCCCCTCTTCTATTTTAATTCTTTCCAATTCTCTATGAATCACCTTGGCGCCCTCAATGGGATTATCCATTAGTATCCGAGGGTCTTAAGTTGATAGTGACTTGATTATTAGGTTTCCTAGAGGATCTTCCCGCTGGTCTCTCCTCATGGCCTCCTTAGTCAGCTTTGGCTGCGTACTTGGGTTAGGTTGCAATAATGTTTCGGTACTCCCCCAGGAGTGACCTCCACAGCTTCAGCCCCTATTGCCCCCCCTGTGCTTATACTCCACCCCTTTGCCTACTGCTTGTACTCCTTCGGGAGGTAAACAAACCCAACTTCTCTGATCATTATGGGTGAAGCGTGGTCTTCGGGAAAGAGCATCAGCGTCTCTATTTTTCACTCCTGGCCGATATTTCAAACTGAATTGGAACTCCTATAGAGCGATAGCCACCGATGCCCAGTGGCGTCCAACTTGGCAGAGGATAACAAATAGGTCAGGGGAATGTTATCCATTTTTCACCACAAAGGTGGCTCCATACAGGTAGTCTCGAAGTTTTTCCAACATAGCCCACTTGAGGGCCAGGAATTCCACGTTGTGCACCGGATAATTCTTCTCAGGGGGAGTAAGGCTGTGACTCACATATGCTGGGCGGAGCTTCCTTTCTGATTCTTGATACAACACTCCCCCAATACCGTCTCTACTACCATCCACATGTAATTCGTAAGGCTTTGAGGGGTCAGCGTAGGCCAGCACCGGAACTTTGACCAAACTCCCTTTCAGCCTCTCAAAGGACCTCTCACACTTCACAGTCCACTGGTCCTGGATAGATTCCCTCGGCCTTCTGCCTCCTCCTTCCAGGGTTTTCTGTTGTTCTCCATCTGTTTGCTTCTGTAACATCTTGTTCAATGGCCCAGCAATCTGAGAGAAGTTCTTTACAAACTGTCTGTAGTAAGAACAGAAACCCAAAAACGATCTAAACTCGGTGACGGTGGTGGGCTGAGGCCAAGAAGTGACCGCCTCCAGTTTTTGTGGGTCAGTGGCTATCCTTTCTGCGGATACTATATGCCCTAAATAGGTAATAGAGGCCTGGTAAAATTGGCACTTCTCCAATGACAGCTTCAATCCCTCTTCGTGTAATCACTGGAAAACCTTCTCCAATCGGGCCTCATGCTCTTCCAAAGTATGACCAAACACTATGATGTCATCAAGATAAACCAGTACTTCTACCAGGTTCATATCACCCACGGTATTCTCCATCAGTCGCTGGAACTTGGCAGGATCCCCGGTAAGTCCCTGAGGCATCCGATCAAACTGGAAGAATCCCAGTTGGCTAATAAAGGCAGTCTTCTCCCGATCTTCTGGGTGCATAGAGATGTATTGATCCGGGATAGTTCTTCGATTCAAGGTTCAATAATCGATGCACATCCGGTGAGACCCATTCTTCTTTCTCACCACCACAATCGGGGAAGTGTAAGGGCTTCGGGACTCTTTAATCACTCCTGACCTTTTCAGTTCAGCTAGTTGTTCCCGAAGGTCTTCCAAATCACGTAAGGGGACCCGTCTTGCCCTTTCTCGAAATGGCTTATCCTCAGTCAATCGGATACGATGCTGAGCACTCTTAGCACAGCCCACATCGAAGTTATTTTTCGAGAACATCTTCTCCCACCAATCTATCTGAGCTTTAATCCTTCGCTCCCACACAGGGGAGAGGCTTGGGCAGTGAGCAGTGGCGTTTCTTCCATTTCCCACTTGGGCTGCCTCATTCTTCTCCACCAGTGCAACAGCACTCACTTTCCTGATCACCATTTGAGGCTTTAGGCTGATCGGGTGACTAGTGACGTTCTGCACCCTAACACGAACTAGCCCCTCCATCCCAGAACAGAGGCCGAGTGGGTATAATTTCGGGAACTAACTCTATCTCTACTTCCTCTTCTGTGGGATCAGCTTCTACCCTGTTTCCCCGAAAATAAGACCTAGCGTGATAGTCAGTGATGGCTGCAATATAAGCCCTACCCCCCCAAATAAGCCCTAGTTAAAGTCCTTGTAGGTATTCTTTTCCGGGTAGGGCTTAGTTTCGGGGAAACAGGGTAGGGCTTATTTGGGGGGTAGGGCTTATATTGCAGCCATCACTGACAATCACGCTAGGTCTTATTTTCGGGGAAACAGGGTACCATCATTTTCGGACCCGGTTGGTCCCAGGACAACTTGACAGTGGCTTTGATAGTGGCTTTGAGACAGGCTCTCTCTCCAGGCTGCAGCACCCTTTTTTGAGTATCTAGTCGCCACAACCTCCCTACTCCTTCGGCAGGTGCCTTCTTTTCTTGCAATACCCTCTTAAATGCTTGCCTCAACTGAAGATGGATTTTCCCAACAGGGGCACCTTCTACGGCTAAGGGGGTGAGTAGTCTTCTCACTAAATATTAATTCCTATCAGCAAAGAATTTATTCCGGCTCCAGGCAGTCGAGGGCATAACCACTGCTAACGTGTCGAATGTCTCTGGCCTTCCAGCTAAAGCAGAGTCGAAGGTTATGGTATGTAACCATCGTAAGGGCACTTCTGATTTCCAATTCCCAAAATTTCCAGCTTGTCGAGTTTACACAAGGGGATGTGTTTCAAGTACTTATGGTAGAAGTCTCGATACAGCAATGTTCAACAGTGCTTATGTATAGATGCCCTCCACTTGCACTCATACTATATTTCTTGGGTAGGTGCCTCTAAGGCCTCTTTGGAGGCGGTGTTCGAGATTTAACTGCTTGTTTAGCGAAGTGTGCATTGATTTCCTGTCCCCTTCTCCCATTTTCCGGGGATTTAAAATTTGGGTTTGATTGGTTGCATTCTCCCCTCTTGTTTTTCTTCCAATTTCTTTTCTTGTCCTTGGAGCACAGCCTTCCCTTCGGACTCCCAACTAGCTCCCTCATTGAGGTCCCTTAAAGTTTCCTGCCGGCTTGGGGAAAAGGAGTTCTGTAACACTCTCAAGACTTCATTGAGGAGATGAGGGCTGACACCCGCCTTGGGAAACTTGGCTCGGAAATGTCTGGCTTCTCCACATCCATAACAGCTCCTTTCTGGTCCTGAGTACTGTTTTGGTTCACTTGCCCGAGTCCCCTGCTCAGGAACTTTCGATTGGGTCTCCATTACTCGCATCAGTACATTTGAGTCTGAGCCTGTGCTACCTGTGCCATCAGTTCCGTTGGCCCTAGTTCTACAACTGGTTTATGGATGTCAGGGGGAGTCAATCCCTTGGGTTCAGATTCAGTTCCACTGTTGTCATCGGAAAACTCCATTTCAGCATGAATAGCGTGAGCCACCACTTTCTCTATGTTTCCAGTAACAGGATTCACATCTCTTGGTCGTTGACTCTTTTCTTCCAGCAGAGCCTCCTTCTCTCGAACCTCTCTTATCAATTCAGGAAAGGTTGGTATCACCTGGGTCCTTTTCAGTAACAACTTCAACACAATAGGATGGTTGGGCCAGGCCCCATATAGCACCTGGTCCAATCGTGCCTGATCAACATCTTTGGGTTCAAGACCTTTCTTGAGGATGATTTGGTGTAGCATCCGGTCTACTCGAGAGATGTATTGGGACAAGCTTTCCCCTCTCTGTTGATGGGTGTGGTTAAACTTGTACAGCAGATCAGCGACTGTTTCAACTCTTCCAAAAACAGCACACAAAGCCTTAATGTAGTCCATGGCAACACAAGTCCTCTTGCCCATCCTTAGGTTATGGATCAAGTCGGCCGCTGGGCCTTGAAGGCTCTCACTAAGTCTCTGTCGTTTCACAGCCTCTGAAACACTCCACTCTTCCATAGCCTGTAAAGCTTGACTCATCCAGGTTTCAAACTCGTCTTCTCCCACAGGCGTTGGCAACAGAAAAACCTGAAAGTCTTCGATAACTTTGATTAGCATTCCCAGGCCCATTCTTCACCAGGCTATCGACCATACGACTCATATCTGTGTAAAAAAGAGAGTGGAGGGGTGCTGGTCCCTTGAGAATCAGTCCCCATAGGCACAGGACTTTTCTCGTGGGCTTTTGTCAGAGGTGGCTTCTCATTCCCTCCTCTCTCGCTTCTGAGGGGGTATAACCTTGCGATGACTTGCTCTGTTAAGCTGATCTCTTCCTCCTGCACACACACTGGCACTTCTTCCTGCCATTCTATCAGTGCTATGACTTGATCCATCTCTGCGGAGGCTTCAGTTTCCACCAGGTAAGCCCGGTGTCCTGAGCACTAAAACTGTCCGGTGCACTAAAGCTCTTAGCCACATTCTGATCTCCCTCTTGGTATGCTCACTCAGTGCTTCTGGTAATTGGAGTCCCATAACTTCGACCCCAAGCGACTGTGGCCATGGATGCGGCTTCTCACTCAGATTGTGGCTCCGATCTAAGTTGACTGGGGCCTGCTGCAGATAGCATCCCAGACCACGGCCCCCTTAGGGACAGCTGAGAATTACCTGCTCATCTGGATGGCCATGACCACGTAAACCTTCCAACCCACCTGACACTCTGGGTTCAGACATCATGTTAACACTATAAAGCAAAAATTAAACAACTCAGTAGTATAAGGTTTGGAAATATTTTACTCAAACCCAAATTGGAAAAGTTATTTCACAAATGGAAGGAATAGATCCGCTAAGCTGGGATAACAGTACCAACTCAGCAAACAGTTTCCTCCCGAAGACACAACAATGGTTAAATGATGGATAATGCTATATACACAAGTGTACACTATATTCAGATTCAAAGTCACCTCCTGGTGGATGTTTCAGTTAACTACATATTGTCAGGATTGGGCTCAGCCCTTCCTCCTCTGAGCTGGCCGCTCAGCTGTCGTCTAATTGCCAGCTCCCATCTCTCTCTACAGTTACTCAGCTGTTGTTGATATCCTGCTCGTCAGTCCTGTCTACTTAAGCCATCCAGACCAGAGCAGCTCTGCCTTCGCCTTGGTCAACATCACAAGAAACATCGCCTGCGTTTCTGTTTAACGACTGGCTTTGCTGACATCCAGATCCTGCTTGCTGTTCCACTACTTTGATCCCTGACTTCTGGCTTGTCTGACTATTTCTTCTGGTTACTGAACTTTGGCTATGTTTTTACTACATTTGTTCTTTTTACTTTTATTATTAAATAAGTGTGATTTAACTGTACTTCTGTCTGATTTCATGGTTTCTGACACATATATGGCCACAATTGGATAGATGTAATTTAGACAGCCTATGTTATTCAAATGAGAGTTTAAAGTTTTTTAAGTTAATCTCCCACTGGTGTTACATATATATATATATATATATATATATATATATATATATATATATATATATATATATATATATATATATATATTTAGGCTTCCTATAAGTGATGGCAATAGAGTTCCATGTTGCAGATCTGTTATTCTTCGCTGAAGGCCTAAGGCATCTGAGCACAGTGTTCCAGCAATGCAGTAAAGTGGATACAGTGGATAAAGTTCTTGGACAGAGATGTGTGTGTGCACGGTGTTCTATATTGGTGGTAGTGAATAGATAAAGATTGAGCAGCTTGCTCTCACCAACAACCCAAATCGATCTGAGGTCTTCTAAACAGGAACACAGATGGCAACTGTCATGGTTATGCAATAGAGTTTGTCTGTCAGCTTACCTCTCACCATGTGTTCATCTCAAGAGGCCAGCCATTCTCACCTGACTGCTTTTATAATCTCTCCTCTAAGCATGGCTCCACCCCAGCACCTATCAGGAAACTCTATATTAACCTGTGCACTGCAAGTCTACCCTGCTGATCAACATTGTGTGTTTGGCTTCTTGTTTCCTGCTTGCCTGTTCTCTACGTTTGTCTCTGTTACCGACCTTGGTTTGTTCTCGACTATTCCTGTCAGCTTGTGACCTTGACCCTTTGGCGTGTCCGTGACTATTCCTGTTTGTCTGTGACCCTGAACCTTTGGTGTGTCCTCTGTTGTCCTTGTCTGCTAGTTGCCCCGATCTTGGCTTATTCCCTTACTATCCCTATCCCCTGTTGCCTACTGTGGGATTGAGCTAGGGGACCCTAGGGATCGCGACCTGGAGCCAGTTTCAGCCCAGTCCATCCTTACCACTAGAGGCTCTGGTGAACACCTGCTGGCTCTTAGACTCCTGATCCCAACAGTGTGCATCTGTCATCTGGACTCAGGTGGCCTGACAGCAACACTTCGTCAACAGATCCTCTGTCTCGGCCTTCTGTAATGACTTTCCCCACGAGTCCGCACCGATGGTTAGATGCTGTAAATAATGCTAGTAACAGGATGTCCAACAGCGGGTAACAGGCGTAGGCCTTATAGGCCTCTTGGTGGGAGTAGCATTCCATGTGGTAGGCCGCGACCTCTCTTTCATACAGAGAAGTCCATCTTGTGTCAGGTCCAGGAGGAAGAAAGCGCGCGCGGGCTTCTCAGCTCCTTTTATCATCTCTCCTAGCAACTGCAAGGATCCCTGGGATTTGTTGATAGCAGAAAAGTAGAAAACAAACATTCTTGCGCACAAGTATGTTGATCAGGTGATCTACAGTTTGAAATGGATAATGTCTCAGGCCTTGCTGCCCTCCAGGATGGGGGGATCCTATCAGTCAAAATAGAATAAGAAAAAAGAGGGCACACCAGCCTTGTGCATTATCCTTAGATGAGTTTATTAAATAACAATATAAAAACTACTCACAAACATGTGAAAGAAACCGCAATGTACAAAGCCTTTATGTGATGGCAATCGGTCTGATGGCCACAGTCTCCAAATGATGAAAGGGAGGACACAAAGACCACCGTTGGCTGACGTCTTTAGAAGGAAAACCTTCTTTCTCAGAGCCTCCCTGGGATTTGTAATCTTGGAGTATATGGATGCATAGCAGCAGATTCAAATAGGACTATACGCCCTATATGAGGTCACTGGCTGCACGAATGATCATGGGGACAAACAAAGTTTACAACACTGAAATGTACAAACAGTCCATATTGGTACAATTATATGTAACAGAAACAAAAGTATGCATTGTTTTTATGCAAGTTTTGCTAGGATAATAGCAAGTAAGTGGCATAAATAACACATGAAAGTCAAATTGTGATCCATAGTATGCTCACAAAGTTAAAAAGGATACTGAGCATTCCATGTTTCAGCATCAGCTTAACCCAGGTTTTAGGTAAAATTTGGGTGACATGATGTCATGCATCAACCTTGACAAAAATGTAACCACAACTTTGACAGCCACTATACCTAGTATCCTCAGCTTCACACTGTCACTATCCTCTAGATCAGGGGTCTTAACTTTTTAAACAAAGGGCCAATTTACTGTCCTTCACACTTTAGGGGGGCTGGACTGTGACCAGTAGGAGTAGAAAATGACCTGGTGTCAGTGGGAGTAAACAATACCTCATCTTTGGTATTAGGGGGAAGAATAGTGTCCCAGTGTTGGTGTCAGCAGGAGGAATAGTGCCCCTCGTTGGTGTCAGTGAAAGGAATAGTGCCCCATCACTGGTGTCAGTGGGAGGAATAGTGGCCCATCATTGGTGTCAGTGGGAGGAATATGCCCCATTATCAATGTCAGCGGGAGGAATAGAGTGGTAGGAACTATGGCCCGCTGTGACTGACAGTGGGGGGAATAATAAGGGCCAGATAAAAGCAAGCAAAGGGCTACATCCAGCCCCCAGGCAGCAGTTTGGAGACTACTGCTCTAGATCTCCAGATGAGACACTATATTTTTTGACCAAAAGAGTCATTCAAGACTACTTTTAAAGTGTTTTAGGCCTCCCACTCTGTTCATCATCAACTATTAATTGTATTAATTGTAAACTAGAAATGATTTGGGTTTAATATGGTTCAGATACTTTGAAATGTGTATATTTTTAAACTAAATGATTGAAACCTCAGACTCAACATTACAACAATGTACCACTTTTATGCAGCTAGTAAGCACACACACTAATTAAAAGTGATTCCAATATTTAGATTAAAAACAGAGTCATTTTGAAATACATGTGAAGCCATAGTGTCACGTTAAGTTAACTCAGCAAAATGTGGTCCCTAACTTTAAAGTATATGAGTGTCCAAATGTATGGGAATGACCACAATGTGAATACAGGCTTACCTTGTAGCCCTATCCTCCTTAACCACTGCAGCTCCAGAAGATTTACCCCCCTTCATGACCAGGCCATTTGTTTGCGTTATGGCACTGCGTTATTATAACTGACAATTGCACAAGCGTGCAATGCTGTACCCAAATAAAATTTGTGTCTTTTCCTCACAAATAGAGCTTTCTTTTGATGGCTTTTGTGCTATAAAAAAAAATATTTTGAAAAAAAAACCAGCACATTGCTCCTGTCTGTCAGGATCACTTAAGTGCTCCTGCTCTGCATTCCAGCATCTAGGTTTTGGCTATTGCATTCTCCCTGTCTGTGTTCACTTGCAAGGTGAATGATGTGGTCAGTCACCTGTTATAAGCAAGCCAAATGCTCAGTCCTTCACTTGTGATAGAGACAGTGATACCTGCATTGTTCCTGATCGAGCGCTTTGTCTGTCTGCTCTGCTTTACTAGTTTGGATTTCCCTGTGTATGACTTTGGACCGGATTATTGGACTATTCTTTGAACTCAGCCTGCCTTTTACCTGGACTGTCATAGAACCACGCTACCTGTCTGCTAACTACCAGTTTCTCTTGGCTTTGCTCAGTTTGCATCTGCCTTGGTATGGAGGCCAGGCACTATAGCGTTGTGTATTAGTCCTGGGGGCAACCAAGTACCAGTAGGCCTGCTTGCCTTAAGGGAAAGGGGGCTTCTATAGGTGAAGCACACAGTAGCTAGCTATAGTATCTGACCACCTGCATAGGGGTAGACGTGACACTGTCAGAAGAGAGCCCTGTGCTTGTTTACCTATACAGGGCTCTCTTCGGTAATGTCCAGAGCCGATCGTCGGGTGCCACTGATTGATTGGTGCTGCAGCCAATCGCAGCACAGCCGGGGCAACGGGGGCGCACGGGTATGCTCTCTACTCTGTTGCGCGAATCGGGTACTAGCTACGTGAGCCGGCGCAGAGCAGCCACCCTGCCGAAGTATATGTGTGGTGGGCGGTCATAAAGTTACATGCAAAATAATTATAAATTACCTTTAAGACAGTGGGTGAGATTTTCTAAAACTGGTGCACACAGAATCTGATGCAGCTGTGTATAGTAACCAATCAGCTTCTGGATTCAGCTTGTTAAATTAGGCTTTAACAATAAATATAAAAAAAGCTGATAGGTTATTATGCACAGCCGCACCAGATTCTGCATGCACCAGTTTTAGTAAAACAGACGCTATTAACCCTTTCCTTGGCCGCTAGCGGGGGTTTAAAGCGCCCTGTTAGCGGCTGAAAAGCACCGCTATAACAGCGGCAAAGTGCCGCTAAAACTAGCGGTGCTTTACCGCTAACGCCCGCACCGCCCCAGTGTGAAAGGGGTCTAACTGAAGAACTTGACAAGGAACCACACATTATACATGTACCTCTCTGTGGTCCCATTATGTAATGGGGCAATTCTATATTGTCAGGGAACCAGGTCACAGTATGCAGTGAAGTAAGGCTTGCACAATAAATATTATGGGGCTTTGTTTAGCTTTGTTTTGGGCAACGTTTAGCTCTCTTATGCACTGTTCTTCTCCCAGTTACCCCAACATATTCACTTGAAAACACTAGGGTAGATTTACTAAAATTGGAGCACACAGAATCTGGTGTAGCTGTGCAAAGTTACCAACTAGCTTCAAGGTTATAGCCCAGGTTCACACTGACAGCGGGAATGAAATTGTGTGAGTTCAGCTGAACTCGCACGATTTCATTCCCGCATGTCAGTCCCGACTTCGAGGCAATTTCAGAGACATCTGTGCGGGTTGCTTCACAGATGTCAATGGAAATCCCACCCCGAAGTCGCCAAAAGTAGTACAAAAACTACTTTTGGGAATCGGTGAGGCGCCGCAAATGAGGCGTTGCACCAATTCGGGCGGTGCCATTGCCGGCAATTGCTTGCGATTTGGCATGTGATTTGACATGTAGAGCACTGCACGGGAATCAATGCACGTGGCCGGCGGTTGCAATGACTGCCGGCCACACACATCGGTTCTTGTGCAGTGCAGCGGGCCTGCTATTTCTGCTTAAATGGCCAATGTACAATTACGACGACTCGCGGGAATGTGCCAACCTGCCGCAGTATAATAACAGCGGCTGGTCGGTAAGCGGTTAATTGAACAAGCTGAAGTAAGAAACTGATTGGTTACTAGGCACAGCTGCACCATATTCTGTGTGCAAAAGTTGTATTAAATCTCTCCCACTCTGTGCTTTGTAGGTGATTTTTGTGCTACCCCACAAACTTGTGTGTATGTGCACAGTGAAAACAGTGCCGCCAACAAGAAATACTTGATTTTAAAGTGGTAGTAAACTTGTTTATGTTTTACCTACAGTAAGCCTTTAATAAGGCTTACCTATACGTACTATAAGTATCTCCTAAACGTGCACTGTTTAGGAGATTTTTAATTGTGCACTAGTGCATGTGCTCTAAAGCAGAAATCTCCAAACTATGACCCTCCAGCTGTTGCAGAACTGCATGTCCCACGAGGCTTTGTAAAGCTCTGACATTCACAGACATGACTAGGCATGATGGGAATTGTAGTTCCTGAACAACTGGAGGGCCATAGTTTGGAGACCCTTGCTCTAAAGGAACAGCATGTGGCTCCCGTGTGCATGCGCAGAAGTGATGTTATCATGGCTTGGCCATTCAAGCCGCCAGAGATGGAGAACCTGGAAGAAGGACCAGGTGAAGATGGAAGCCCTGTCAGCGGTGACAGAGCACTTAGTTTTAAGGTAAGTTGCAATGCATACTAGCACATTATGAAAAAATTGTTAGACCCCCGCGCTTATGGTGAAAATGAAAAATGAGGAGCTGCAGCCTCTATCAATAAATTCACCCTAGGGTAAATCTAGGAGAAATGTGAAAAGGAGGAGATAGGTATGGCGCTACTCTTTTTAAGAGGTGACCTACAACCTCTAAATACTTGAGGGGTGTGTGTCACAGGTGCATTTAGTGCAAAAATTTAGGACACACCTCATACCATATAAAAACCGGATGTTGTAGCAGGATGGCACCGCTCCAGATGATGTCCCATTGCCGAAATGCGTAGGGAGGGACTATGAAGCGTCATTGCAACACTTCCGGTTTCAAGCCGTGGAGCGTAGATCGCTCCAGTTTCCTGTTTTTAAACACTGTTTTCGCTTTTAATGATTTTTATTAAATGTGAGTACCCATCAGTACTAATAATACATTTTTGTATATTTGTACGGTATCACACTATGGAGTCTCTTTCCTCTCTACATGTGGGCAACATCTAAGAGGTTAACAATGAGGAGACCCCTTACATCGCAGACAAGGAGGCACTTGGAGAACATAGGACAGGGAGTTTCCTCTTACCCCACAGGCTACACAGTGGTTCATACTGTGAACGTGAAATACCTCCCTGTGGGGTGAATAATAGCGGTGAGTGCGTTTATTATGGGGCACTGTTTTCCAAGAAGCACAGAACAATTTGAAGGAGCACTAAATGCACCTGTGACGCACACCCCTCAAGTATTTAGAGGTTGTAGGTCACCTCTTAATAAGAGCAGCTCCATACATATCACATACTAGCAGGGGGGAAAAGTTTTTTTTTTTTTTTTTTTTTTAGCTCATCAATGGCAGGGTAAAAAAATGGCAAATGTCTGTGTGGTAAAGTCACCAGTTTACTGCATCCAAACTGTCATTAAACTAGCATTTTCCATTTTCCACAAAACATTTGATGTTATTATTTTCATACAGGCATGTAAAAAAAGTTAAGAGGGTGAGTACTGTTGAAAAACTATTCTGAATAATCAGCATCTTTGAACTGTTCATATAAAAATTGATATATATATATATATATATATATATATATATATATATATATATATATATATATGTGTCAAAAAAGGAAAAGAAAAACACAAATAAAAGGCATTCCTTGTTTCAAGCCTGCTTCCAATGGTGTATTTCAAAAATATAGCTTATGTGTTTAGGTGAGAAGGCAAATTGACACTTTTTCAAATATATTACTTCTGCAACGAGCAAGTAAAGGTATGAGTCAGTAGTCAGCGTTATCAGGCCTTGGTTATAGATCACACTTGGGAGATCAGATTGGTTATAAAAAATGCAGGTATAAGGTAAACAGTTTTGCAAAACTGTGCATGATAAGGGAAAAGGAGTTTGTACTCTCCATAGCAAAAGTATACAGCAAAGGGAAAACTGTCATATGTATTTTTGCATACAATTGTGTATATGATCAGCTTAACCACTGTAAAACTGGGCGCTTTTACCCTCTTCCTGCCCAGGCCAATTTTCAGCTTTCAGTGCTGTCACAGTTTGAAGGACAATTGCGACGTCATGCAACACTGTATCCAAACTCAATTTTTATCATTTTGTTCCCACAAATAGAGCTTTCTGTTGGTGGTATTTAATCACCACTGGGTTTTTGATTTTTTGCTAAATAAATAGAAAAATACAGAACATTTTGAAAAAAAAAAATGTTTTTCTTGGTTTCTGTTATAACATTTTGCAAATAAATAATCTACATGTCTTTGATGAAAATAACCCAAATCAGTGTATATTATTTAGTCTGTAGGAAAGTTATAGAGACCATAAACTATGGTATATACAGTATCTGAAAATTGATCAAACATGATATACTGACGGCCTATCTCATTTCTTGAGGCCCAAAAATGTGAGGACAGTACAGATATCCTCCCAAATTACCCCTTTTTGGAAAGTAGACAGTCCAAGGTATTTAGTAAAAGGCATGAGTTTTGATGAAGAAATTAAACATTTTAGGGACACTGGCTGGTGACAGTACGAAAAAAAAAATTCAATAAAAAAAACAAATGTATTACATAAGATTATATAAGATTTTTTTAACACACTTTGACCAGAGCAATATAATGCTACCATAGTAACATTGTACTACTCTGGGGAAGTGATCAGTATTTTTAAATACATTTTTTTAAACATTATGTTTGCATATAGCAGTGCATTATATTGCTGGCCCAGTCTTTACCATGTGATCACACTGACCAATCACAGCTAGCAACAAAATTGTATACAATGGATGGCTTGAAAGGAAGCCATCCATTATATACAACTGTCATGTGACCTGTTGTGATTGGTTAGAGGGGTCACATGGTACCGACAGCGGGTCGGTACAGTGATCAATCATTATCTGGGTCCGGTGGATGCAGCCAGTGACAAATCGCACCACTGTGCAGCCCCATGGCCGTGCAAAGGGCGCCATCCAGGAAGACATCATATGATGTCCACCCTGATTGATGAAAGGTTCCCGCTGGCGTCATTATGCCATATGCCGGGTGGGAACCTGTTAAGGAACAATATATAAATATGTGTCAAAGAATATTTATTTCCAGTCACTGAAAGCTACTAAAGAGTTACTCCACTTTTGCTGAAAAAAAAACTCATCTGGTTGATCAATGTACATTACAAGGATTTTAACAAACTTTCCTTTAAAAGTGAATAACCATTCAGGAGCATCTCACCTCAACTGAAATTTTGTTGCAGTGGATGCCTAAAATTTTACTTATATATTTTTGTTAAATTCTGGGAAAATAAGTGGCCAATCACATGGGCAGGAAAGGAGATTTCTTAGGTTTTTCTATACACCAACTGTGTACTGGATGCCTCCAGGTTGCCATATTGCATTGGACTTTTACAGAAAATTACAGCAGCTGCAGATTGAAAAAGAAATACTTTTTTTTAATTAACATTCAATTACAATATGGCTTGTCTCACAATCGCATAATGCTTTATCATTTTTTTTTTATTTGCAATATTTTGTTACCTATTAAAGGTGAACTCCAGGCATACATAATAATATGTGTTAATGTAGCCCTGTAATCATTAATACATCATTACATTACATTTTTTTCTTTAATGCAAGCAGTATTAGTACCTGAATTTGAAATGATCAGTTTTACACTTGCATGATGATGCATATTGCATCAAAGCAGCCCATTTATTTTGAATAAGCTCTAAACACAGCTGAATGCATAAAATATGGCACCTGCACAATTCATTTAATGCAGTACGCCTAGAGGACATTCACATCTGGTATGCTTTTCCTACTGTATATGTGCCATGGGGTGACATTCAGAGTTATGTATAATTTCTAAATGACTACCTGTCCTATGATAACATAGAAGTATACTACTTTAATAGCATCAACTTCTTTTTTTTTATAAGAACTTTAGCTAAAACTTACTGTTAAAATTAAGTAGACTTTACAGAAAAACTGAACTCAAATATCACATTTTCTGTACAGGTATGGGAATATCTGTATACATAATCAATAATACTATTATTAGCGTAAAATTAAATTAAATTCTTTGGTTTACCTGTCCTAAAACCTTCATTATTACTTAAAGCTGAACTTAAAGGCTAAGCTCACCTTTAGGAACATGCTACATGTTTCACCCATACTTAGGATGTAACATGTAACATGTTCCTTAACACCCGTTCACCCCTGCCCCCCCCTTCCCGTGACAGAGTGCGGGGGGGTCTCTCTCCCCCAGAGCCACTGTTTCATGTGCCTCTATTTTTTTTTTTTATCGGTTGTCCTAGCCTTTAAAACGGAGCTCCAATCTCCCTCCCAAAAAAATACTGTAGCTGCTGACTTTTTGTATAAGGACATTTACCTGCCCCTGGATCCAACGATGTCCTCATCTGAGCCAATTCTTAATTAAGCTTAGGGTGCAAGGGCTGACATCTGAAGTAAGTGAAACAAGAAGTGAAGGCTTGTGGCTTCACAGCTGGTTTCCTACTGCGCATGTGCAAGTTGTGCTGCTCCTTGGGAATGGTCCCGTAGTCTTTTGGGACCTGTGACGTGTCCCAGAAGACTGTGGGGGAAGGAGGCGTGGCAAACTCCCAGTTCAGTTCACCGCGGCAATCTGAGCCAGAAGTGGGAGCCGGTAACCCCCTCTCCCCTCCCTCCCCAAAAGTGCCAAATGTGGCAGTGGAGGGGGGGAAGGTGCAAACAAACAGATCTTCCCCTTTTGGATGGAACTCTGCTTTAAGGCAAACAGAAGTGAAAATACATATATTGTGCTACCCGCCTGAACCTTAGGCGCACTGCACAGCCAGTTGTATGATCTCTCTGCTGTTAAAGAATTCCAGGTACTGTATAGCATTTTTTACATAGTTACGATGGTCAAGCTGCCTTGCAGATTTAAAGCAGTACTAGAGGCTAAATTTTGTCCATAAATACATCCATATAAATCTCTTCAGCACAGTACATACAAATCATTTCATTCCAAATGGTCCAGAAACACAGTCTTAAACCATTCGGGTCACAGACTCTTCTTCAAAACTGCCTTTTGTGGAGTGTGCACTAATAACATCATTCAAAGTAACTTGATCTCCCATGTTCCATAATTCATAGAGCTACCGCACAAGCCTGCCCCATGCCAGTCGGCCCTCCCAGGAATGCACATGAATGGGTGACTCTACTGTGCCCTGCAAGGGAATGGAGCCACCTAAAAGCCCAAAAGCAGGGGCAGCGAGGGTAGGACTGGCCAACACTGACAGAAAGTCAAGTTTGAAAAGAAGAAGCAGCATAAAAGTAAAGTGTTGACCTCAGTAGCTGAAATAGATAAGAAACGTAGGTTTTAATATCACTTTAACCACTTGCTGACTAGGCCTTTTCTGGAACTTTTTGTTTAAATTAGTATTTTTTGAGAGAAAATTACTTCAAACCCCCCAAACATTTTTTTTTTAGCAGAGACCCTAGAGAATAAAATACTGATCATTGCAGTATTTTATGTCACACTGTATTATTTGTGCAGACGTCTTTCAAACACATTAAAAAAAAAAAATACTCTTTAATGAATTAAAAAAAAAAACAGTAAAGTTTGCCCAATTTTTTGTATACTGTGAAAGATGATGTTACGTCGAGTAAATAGATATCTAACATGTCATGCTTTAAAATTGCGCACGCTTGTAGAATGGCGACAAACTACAGTACTTAAAAATCTCCATAGGCAGCACTTTAAACATCCTTACAGGTTACCTGTTTAGAGTAATGCCCTGTACACACGGTTGGATTTTCCAACGGAAAATGTGTGATAGGACTTTGTTGTCGGAAATTCCGACCGTGTGTGGGCTCCGTCACACATTTTCCATCAGGATTTCCGACACACAAAGTTTGAGAGCAGGCTATAAAATTTTCTGACAACAAAATCCGTTGTCGGAAATTCCGATCGTGTGTACACAAATCCAACGCACAAAGTGCCACGCATGCTCAAAATAAATTAAGAGACGAAAGCTATTGGCTACTGCCCCATTTATAGTCCCGACGTACGTATTTTACGTCACCGCGTTTAGAACGATCGGATTTTCCGACAACTTTGTGCGACCGTGTGTATGCAAGACAAGTTTGAGCCAACATCTGTCGGAAAAAATACATGGATTTTGTTGTCGGAATGTCCGATCAATGTCCGACCGTGTGTACAGGGCATTACAGAGGAGGTTTAGTGCTAGAATTTTTGCTCTCACTCTAATGATCATGGTGATACCTCACACGTGTGGTTTGAACATCATTTACATATATGGGCGCAACATAGGTATGCATTTGCTTCTGTGCTCGAGCATGGAGGGATGGGGCGCTTTAAATTTTTGAATTTTTTTATTTTACTTTTAATTTTTACACTGTTCCTATATTATTATTTTTTTGATCACTTTTATTTCTATTAGAAGGAATGTAAACATCCCGTGTAATAGAAATTAACATGACAGGTCCTCTATATTGAGAGATCTGGGGTCAAAAAGACCCCAGATTTCTCATTTAGCTTTAAAAGCAAAAGAAAAAAAAAATGTTTTGACACTTTAACTATAAAAAAAAATCATCTCTTTGATACCCGGAGAATCGGAAGTGATGTCGGAGGTCGCTCAGATCCTCCAAGGGTATAGAGCGGAGTAGGGACAATCTTGCCTTCACTTGACTTCCTGCCTGTCCATCCAATGGATCAGATCGCTTCTGGGTTTACCGACGTATACTCAGAAATGACCGGAAAGTGTCGGGAGGGTGGGGGGCACAACTCCCGCCAGGATCATGACACTGTAGGGGTTTAGGCCCAGTCTCATATTCTTTTACCTTACCCCACATTACCCTCCCTCCAAAAACATCATAAACGACTCGAACTAGTTTTTTGGAGTAAATGGCCTCACGGCCTTAAATTTCTTTATTAAAATATAAATTACCATAAATATATAACATAAATAACCGTAACTTTTTAATAATACTTTATTATGAAAATATCCGTAAACAACTGTCACCATGATCACTGTAAACAATTCTTCTTGAACCTACCAGTCGGGAACCCCTGACTCGGCAGTACCCTAACTTCCGGTGACCAAAACCATTTTACCTCCTCCAAGCCCTACATAGCCTGAAAGTACACCACTTCAATCCCCAACCTTCATGGATAGGTACCAGCAAAACTCCCCATCCAATGGATGGGTACCATAACCAACCCCCATCCCCTGGATGGGTACAACATGTTTCATACCAATAACTCGAGAACTCCTATTCAAGGAAACCAAAAAACTGCCAGCAAAAAAAACTCAGGGCGGGTGGGTGGGAATCTTCTTCCTCCGCCGCTCTCCGAATGAACGTCACTTCCCCCCTCCTGTTCTATTTCCCTCACTGCTCCCTCGGCCCCTCCCTTATCCTTAAAGGGCCAAACTCACTCTTCCCCTAATACTTGTGCCATCCCCAGCACTGTCATGCCGGCCCTGCACCGATCGTTTTACTTAGTTCTGGGCCTCTCTCTTTTAGCAGATGCCGAAACACCCGCAGTAAAAATTTTTACCGGGGTTATGGCAGCTAGCTGCTGCCATAACCCTGGTACCCTGGTATTAAATGTAAAAGTAATGACATGTATATACTGTGGGTGGTCGAATTGAGAGATCTGGGGTCAAAAAGACATGTATATACTGTGGGCGGTCGAAATATTCAAAGCAAAGGATCTTTGAGGAAATGTTTTTGCCCTGGCATTTGATGCAAGATGGATGAAGTTTTTATCATCTCATAAATCACCATTTTGTTCTTTTTTAGATCTAACTATATCAGTAGGTTCTTAAAATCCCTTTAGAGCGGGGTCGGCATCCTGTCGATCGCGATCTACCTGTCGACCAATGGCAGGTGACAGGTAGATCATGAAAATGTCCCTACTCCTACCCCTGCACCTTCTGCCCCTCCCATCCCCATGGCAGAGAGGCCATGGGATGCAGCTCAGCTCAGAACAGGGGGTATTAGGTGGCCAAGTAAAATTTTTAAGATAAGGGGCAGGTGATTGGATTGGTTGTGCTGGAGCCGGTCCTGAAGTTGACGAGCTTTGCCTCTGCCCGCATCTTTTCACCATATCTGCCCTCTGGATACCCTTCCACAGGCTCATGCAACCCTCTCTGATACTCCGGGTGCCTCTGGATCCTCCTCCGGTGGTATCTCCCGGTAATCAGAAGGGGAGGGGCGTGCACATTCCTCCAGGGCACAACACAGAGCTGACAGGGCTTTCTTCCCCTTGTACAGTACACCTGTTGCTCTACAGGTGCCCTGATCTATTCCTACTGCTGTTCCCCACTGCCAAGGGATGTTCAAGGGCAGGCTGTCAGCACCAAAAAATGGGCTGAGCACACTGCTATGGGGGGTGGGGGGAGAAATAATATTGTAAAAAAAAAGTTTTAAAGTAAAAAAAAACAAATAACTAATGACACCGTCCTTTGCCCTGCTGACACCGTCCTCTGTTCTACTGACACCATCCACTGTCCTGCTGACACTGTCCTCTGTCCTGCTGACATCGTTCTTTGCTCTACTGACACCATTCACTGTCCTGATGACACCGTCTGCTGCCCTGATGATACCGTCCACTGCCCCACCACCACTGTCCACTGCCCTGCTGACACCGTTCACTGCCCTGCTGACATCATCAATTGCCCTGCTGACACTGTCCACTGCCCTACCGACACTGTCCACTGCCCTGTTGACACCATCCACACACTATCCACTGCCCTACTGACTGACACAGTCCACTCTTAAGGTAGGCTAACTTTATATTTTTACAGTGACATTTTTATTATACGTTTTATTATATTTTTCTAAGTTTTCCTTAATATTTAGTTATGCCTTGCTAGTTAATGTCTAAAAATAAAAAGGGCACCAAAGCCCAGTGATCTTTGATCTCTTTCACGCTGTTCAGGTAGATCTCCAACTCTCAAAGGTTGCCCCCGCTTTAGAGACACATTGCTGCTGCAAACACAGCAAAGCTAAGAATAGATGCATTTTTTTGATGGTTGGATTTGTAATGTTGTTTAGAACTAACTTTAATTTAAATGACGAATGTAAAAACATTTTTGACTTTATGCCCATACCTATAAAGTGCCTCAAGCAGGTAAGGTATCTAATTATAGCCAGCTAAATGGGTCTGGTGCACACTTTAAACTCATATAATACAAAATTCAATGAATATATATGCAGCCCTTGGGCTGCTAATTTGTAATAATATAAGGTAAGGTTTCCATGTTTCAGTAGGTCATTATACTTCTTTAAGTGCAAATAACAGAATGGAAGCATGAACGAAACATAAATAGTTCTTTAAACCACAAAGCTAGACAGTCAAAAGGTATTGGTCCGAATACCGTATGCTTGCTAAATCTGATCTGGGTTGGATACTGCGTGGAAACCATACAATCAGCTACTGCTTGTCCAACATACAATGTATTTTATTCTGCTCAAAAAGTAAATTTACTAAATACATGATGGAAGATGACAAAATAAAGACAATGTAACAAGTGCAAAACACAGCAAAAGGGAACATGCATATTCACTTCCATGAAACAGACTATACAGTGCCTTGAAAATGTATTTATACCCCTTAAAATTTTCCAGATTTTGTCATGTTACAATCAAAAATGTAAATGTATTTTATTGGGATTTTATCTGATAGGCCCACACAAAGTGGCACATAATTGTGTAGTGGAAGGAAAATGATAAATGGTTTTCAAATTCTTTTACAAATAAATATGTGAAAAGTGTGGCGTGCATTTGTATTCAGCTCTCCTGAGTCAATACTTTGTAGAACCACCTTTCGCTGCAATTACAGCTGCAAGTCTTTTTGAGTATGTCTCTACCAGCTTTGCACATCTAAAGAGTGAAATTTTTGCCCATTCATGTTTGCAAAATAGCTCAAGCTCTGTCAGATTGGATGGAAAGTGTCTGTGAACAGCAATTTTCAAGTCTTGGTACAGATTCTCAAATAGATTTAGGTCTGAACTTTGACTGGGCCATACTAACACATGAATATGCCTTGATCTAAACCATTTCATTGTAGTTCTGGCTGTATGTTTTCTTCTAAAATTGACCTGTATTTAGCTTAATCCATCTTCCCATTAACTCTGACCAGCTTCCTTGTCCCTGCTGAAGAAGAGCATCCACACAACATGATGCTGCCACCACCATGTATCATGGTGGGGATGGTGTGTTCAGGGTGATGTGCAGTGTTAGTTTTCCACCGCACATAGCGTTTTGCTTTAGGCCAAAAAGTTCCATTTTGGTCTCATCTGACCAGAGCACCTTCTTCCACATGTTTGCTGTGTCCTCCACATGGCTTCTTGCAAACTGCAAACAGGACTGCTTATGGCTTTCTTTCAACAATGGCTTTCTTCTTGCCACTCTTCCATAAAGGCCAGATTTCTGGAGTACATGACTAATAGTTGTCAAGTGGACAGATTCTCCCACCTGAGCTGTGGATCTCTGCAGCTCCTCCAGAGTTACCATGGGCCTCTTGGCTGCTTTTCTGATTAAAGCTCTCCTTGCCAGGCCTGTCAGTTTAGGTGGACGGCCATGTCTTGGTAGGTTTACAGTTGTAAAAAACAAAAAAATTTGCGCTGAACTAAAGTACAAGCAAGCGGCCAGCAAAGTTCGTTGATAGCAAACAAAAAGTCACATAATAAAATATATTGCGGTGCTAAAAGAGTTCAAAAAGATCTGAAGAGTGGGAGGAATCAAATCACCAGACACAGTGTAGCTGTAGAAAGGGCACTCGTCACCACGTGATAATGTAGTCTGCTTACCAGAAGGCAAATAGGATTAAGCATGAATGGATAATTCTCAATGGCATCCAGCAAATCCAGCTCCCTGGAACCCCTCGTCAGACAACAACCTCCGTGTAACTCTCTTTACATATCCACAACTCCCAATGATCATATCAGAGATAGGGCTTTCCAGTATGTAGTCATCATAAACCTGGAAAGAGAAATGAAGGACCCATAGTGAAGCCCGTAACGATATTTAAAAAAACTTTATTATAATAACTTACAATTAGAAGTTCGAGTAGGCATGCATCAGAGAAAAGGACTATCGGCTGCAGCATTCAGCGTGCGGATGTCAACCTACCTAACATGTTTCTTCCTAACAGATGTCATCAGAGGCGTGGCTTTAATGACACTTGCACGCTATATATATATAAAACATAGTGGGAGGATCAGAGGGGAAATGATCCGTTCAAATACAAAGCAGCTGAGCTATATGTGTGTATAACTTGCGGCATGCAATGTGCATGTGCACGAGTCTACTGGCATGTAACGTGGGGGGACGGTATCCCGTCACTCCGTACGTAGCTAAACAACAGCTGAGTTAAACGTGTGTGTATCTAGCAATGCGCAATGCGCATGCACAAAATCTAATAACAAATAGCGTGAGGAGACGGCATCACATCGCTCCTTTCTACATCTACACTGTGTATGGTGATTTGATTCCTCACACTCTTCAGATCTTTTTGGACTCTTTTAGCGCCGCAATATATTTTATTATGTGACTTTTTGTTTGCTATCAACGAACTTTGCTGGCCGCTTGCTTGTACTTTAGTTCAGCGCGAATTTTTTTGTTTTTTATTTCTATTGTTTTGATATATTTATTTGCTGCTGTTCTCTCCCTGCATTATTCATTTATTATAAGCTTTTAAGTTGACCATTATGGATATCTTTGAGTTTCGAAGTTCCAGATGTATAGATCTTAAAGGTGTTTTCAATGATGCTGTCGATCAACAGAATAATGATTTGGGAGGTCTCTTTATGCGTTTAAAAAACCTCATGGTTGCTGAGATACATGGCAACTGGAATGTTGACTTTTTAGAAAAATATTTGGATGATCAAATGGTTCCTAGGAGCCTCAGGTTTGAAATTTCGCCCCAGGAAGATGACCTAGATATTCCTGGGTGGTATAAGTATTTGGATGTATTTGGATGATCAAATGGTTCCTAGGAGCCTCAGGTTTGAAATTTCGCCCCAGGAAGATGACCTAGATGTTCCTGGTGGTATAAGTATTTCAACGACGTTGGGCTAGGCCTATTACGTTTTCTAATAGGGAGAAAAAGAAGAAAACTTAACAAATTAGATGAGGAGATCAATAATGTGAAAACTAGGCTAATACCCTATAAGGAACTAGATGAATATAAAAACAAATCTGATAGTCTTAAAAAGACTTTGGAAAAAGAGGATATTGAACAGAAAAATAAAGAAAAAGAAGAAGTATTCTAGAGACCAGGAGGATTATAGAACTAATCAGGTTTTTAAATGGCAAATTAGAAGAGCCGCCGTGGCTAATGGTAATAATGAGACACTGATTAGACCACCCATTGAACCTATCTCCGTGCCTGTGATCTCCTCCCATTACATGGGAAATAATCGAGGGAATAAGCCCGGGAATGGCTGGAAGAAAGTGGGTCCCAAAAAGGGACTCAAATCCAAACATCCGCGGACTAGGACTTATGATGGAAGGGATGGCTATGTTCAGTATAACCACCCGCCAAGGAATAACTCTGCTCATATCCCAACTAATAACTATTATGAACCTTTGAGTAGGGATTACACTGATTGCTATGATGGGTACGATAATAGAATTATTGTAGACCATCCGTCACAGCATACTCCAAAATTTGCACCCAGCATGGCTAATTTGTTCATGGCCAAGTGGGAGGAGGATGTCGTCTATGCTGACAGGCGGCCAGAATTGGTTTACTGGGGCAGATATATAGATGACATCCTCCTCCTATGGGATGGCGATGAAACATCATTGTCTAATTACATGCAGGAACTGAATCGGAACAACCTTGGCATATCTTTACAATTTGAAATGAGCAAGGTTGCTATCCACTTTCTGGAATTGAATATACAGATCTATGATAACAAATTTAAAACCACAACTTTTTTTAAAGAGACAGATCGAAATGGCTACATTGGACAGGGAAGTTGCCACCATCCCTCTTGGTTAAAAGCGGTTCCTAAAAGTCAGTTTATTCGCTTAAGGCGTAACTGTACTTTCAATGATGCAGGCCTCCAATCCTAAAACCAAGTTTGGAGAAAAAGGATATCTTAGTGCCGACTTGGATAGAACCATCGATGAGGTTGCCCATATGGATAGGGCCTTAATGTTGAAAGGTAAAGATAGAACCATTAAGAATGATAACACTCATGAGTTCTCTTTAGTGACCACCTATTCACGGCAACATTATGATATCAAGAAAATTCTCAAAAAACATTGGGCCGTGCTAAAAAATGATAAAGTGCTGGGCCCCTCTTTACCTGAATGTTCACAAGTTATCTATAGAGGAGTACCTCCCTTGAGATTGCAGGTTGCCCCCAACGTACTCAATGCCCCCAACAGGGTCTCCTTCTTTCAGAACTCTAAAGGTTTTTTCCTGTGCCGTAAATGCAAAGTGTGTCGTATTAACAGCAAAAAAACAAGAGAATTTGTCAATTTAAGTCAAATTCCACTGCTAGGGTTTATGATATAGACACCTTTATTACTTGCACATCTAAAAATGTTGTATACCTGTTGACCTGCCCGTGCGGTCTACAATATGTGGGCCGCACTATGAGAGCCATGAATGTGCTGGTCAAGGAACATCTAACTAATATAAAGAAGGGTTTTCCTAAGCACACCGTCTCACGTCACTATCATTCTTGAATGTCACAGTAAAAACCAGGGACCATGATTACTGCCATTGACCGCTTTACACCACATTGGAGAGGTAGTTACACCAAAAGAGAAATCTCGAGGTTAGAAACCCGATGGATACACACTCTGAAATGCTATACGCCCCATGGGTTAAATGTTGAGTGGGATGTTAATAGCTTTATTAATAACAGCTAGCTCTAACATTTCCTTCCATCTGACCTTTTTTACCTTTTTTATGATTGTTATATATTTTTGTATAATGTTTCTTTATACATATTCGTATCCCTCTTTTTTTGATTAATATGAGCACGTTTTTTAATGATATATATCTCTCAATGATGCTTTATTTTACATATTTTAACATATGTAGGTTTTTATTATATACATGTGTATTTGTACCAAATTGCTTGCTATTTCATTTAGGTTTTGACTGACCGATAATGCTTAGTGTTTTTATTATGCCTTTTTGAGCCTTACAGCATAGCAGACATCAGTTTACCACTTGCCTGCGCTCATCTGGCTTTGTTTTAACCTTTTTTTATTGGATGGATGGCTGGCCAATGATGCGGCACGCGTCATCTCTTGCCATGATTTTCTCCTCTCTGCTGATGATGCGAGGCCGTGTCAGCTGTTGCCAGCCATGTCCCCCCCTTATCACCTTTGAGGAGGTAGACATGCGCAGTATGTTGTCTATCTCCTAATATGTGCAAAGCGACGTGATGCCATCTCCTCACGCTATTTGTCATTATATTTTGTGCATGCGCATTGCTAGATACACACACGTTTAACTCAGCTGTTGTTTAGCTATGTACAGAGCAACGGGATACTGTCCCCCCACGTTACATGCCAGTAGACTCGTGCGCATGCGCATTGCATGCCGTAAGTTATACACACATCTAACTCAGCTGCTTTGTGTTTGAACGGATCATTTCCTCTCTGATCCTCCCACTATGTTTTATATATATATAGCTTGCGAGTGTCATTAAAGCCACGCCTCTGATGACATCCGTTAGGAAGAAACATGTCAGGCAGGTTGACATCCGCACGCTGAATGCTGCAGCCGATAGTCCTTTGCTCTGATGCATGCCTACTCGAACTTCTAATTGTAAATTATTATAATAAAGTTTTTTTAAATATCGTTACGGGCTTCACTATGGGTCCTTCATTTCTCTTCCCGAGTTTATGATGACTACATACTGGAAAGCCCTATCTCTGATATGATCTTTGGGAGTTGTGGATATGTAAAGAGAGTTACACGGAGGTTGTTGTCTGACGAGGGGTTCCAGGGAGCTGGATTTGCTGGATGCCACTGAGAATTATCCATTCATGCTTAATCCTATTTGCCTGCTGGTAAGCAGACTACATTATCACGTGGTGACGAGTGCCCTTTCTACATCTACACTGTGTCTGGTGATTTGATTCCTCCCACTCTTCAGATCTTTTTGGTCTCTTTTAGCGCCGCAATATATTTTATTAGGTTTACAGTTGTGCCGTACTCTTTGCATTTTCAGATGATGGATTGAACAGTGCTCCATGAGATGTTCAAAGCTTGGGATATTTTTTTATAACCTAACCCTACTTTAAACTTCTCTACAACTTTATCTCTGACCTGTCTAGTGGTGTGTTCCTTGGCCTTCATAATGCTGTTTGTTCACTAAGGTTCTCTAACAACCTCCAAGGGCTTCACAGAACAGCTGCATTTATACAGTGATTAAATCACACACAGGTGGACTCTATTTACTAATTAGGTGACTTCTGAAGGCAATTGGTTCCGCTAGATTTTAGTTAGGGGTATCAGAGTAAAGTGGGCTGAATACAAATGCACGCCACACTTTTCAGATATTTATTTGTAAAAAATGTTGAAAACCATTTATCACTTTCCTTCCACTACACAATTATGTGCCACTGTGTGTTGGTCTATCACATTGAATCCCAATAAAATACATTTATGTTTTTGGTTATAACATGACAAAATGTGGAAAATTTCAAGGGGTAGATCCCTCCTGTTAGACACACCAGGCCACATACCTGTTATATTGCTTTTGGCGATGTTTGAAGTAGTGGTGAAAGTATATCCCTGTATCCAAGAACAGAACCACTCGTATAAAATTTAAAATGAACCCTTAACCTAACCTGAACATTTAACGTATCCCTTCCCACCCTTAAAGCATGTCTAAACCCAAGAACAAAAATATCTCCTTGTTTCCATGACATGGAGGTGCACTATGGTCCACATAGCCCTGGAAACAATGCTAAGCAATAGTGAAGAAGTGACAAAGAGCACAGAAAATGATCAACTCACCAGATATATGGCAGGATTAATAGGTAGATTTTTCACTAATCAAACAGATATAGCAAAATGTTTTAATAGTATATTTAACAGATCAAAAGGGAGCAATTACAGGACGTGTATTGTTAAGGTCATAAACATTTTTTACTAACACCCAGGGCCGGCTTTATTATTGACCGGACCCTGGGCAAACATTTTCTTGGGCCCCCTCTTCCATGCAATTTCGCTCTCCACATGCTTTGAGACATACAATAAATTGCAGCTAGACTCAAAATCAGTTTACTGAATCAGATCAGGCAGCGGTTGCGATTGGTTGCCAGTGGTTACAGTGTATTTTTACCGCTCACTTACTGGCTGCTAGAGCTTACAGCACACATTATGGCTCACTGTTTATTTTCTGCACATGACTTCTGCTTGTTGATTGGTTGCTAGAGATTATTGTACATCAATACTGCTCACTGATTGATTGCTAGAGGTTACTAGACATCTATACCACTCACTAATTGGTTGTTAGAGGTTACTGCACATTATTACTACTCACTGATATGCTCACCACTCAAAGATTTATTGCAAGAGGTTAGTGCACAGCATTACTGCTCCCTGATTGGTTGCTAAAGGTTACAGCACATCATCTTCTCACTGCCATCACACCATGGACTGGGGAGGTGAGGGGACCCATCAATAGACAGAAAACGTCTAGAAATCCTAGGACTCCTGGGATCAGTGGCAATGCTAGGGGAGGGCAGGGGGCGGTTGATGAGATCAGTGGCAGTGGTGGGGGGATGGGATTAGTTAGGAGGCAGTACACTGTGGCAAATTCTGAATCATGTAGAGCAAAACTGGAAATCTTTGGCAAGTATATAGTGGGGGATTCTACCAATGTAATGGGAATTTACAATAACCACCAATGTAAGGGGGGATTTACACTGACCATTAATGTGATGAGGAATTTGCACTGACCACCATGTAAGGTGGATTTTACGCCACCCACCAATAGAAAAGAGGGATTTCTACACTGACACCATTGTAATAAGAACATTTACACAAACCACCAGTGTAAGGGGAAATATACAATGACCTCCATATAAGGGGGAATTTACACTGACAACCATTGTTGAGGAGATTTGTACTGACCACCAATGTAAGTTGAGACTTCTACACGGATCACCAAAGTTAGGGGTGATTTACACTGACCACCAGTGTAAGGGCAATTCTGCACTTACCACCAATGTAAAGGGAAATTTACCTGATCACCTATGTTATGAAGAATTTACACTGACAACAAATGTAATGGGGGATTTTACATCAACAGCCAATAAAGGGGGATTTCTACATGGACCGCCAATGTAAGGGAGGATTTGAAATTGACCACAAATGCAAGTTTGGATTTTTTAAACGATTACCAATATAAAGAGGAGTTTCTACACTGGCCACCAATGTAATGGGGAGTTACACTGACCACTAATGTAATAGGAGCATTCACAGTAACCACCAATGTAAAGAAGGATTTACACTGACCACCAATGTAAGGGGGGCCTTCACACTGGCCACTAGTGTGAATGAAAGAATTGTACACTAAGCCCGAATGTAATGAAAAGATTTACACTGACCGCCAATGTAACTGAGACATTTAGCCTGCGTTCACATTTGTGTGTGTTGGGAATACATGCAAAATCGCTTTCCTGACACCACAGAAACATGCTGCCCTTTAGCAGATACACAGCAGTGCCATTAATTCTTTGTAAAATTCAGGGTGCTGTTGCACCATGTTATTTTGAAGAAGGGTTCCACCTCCAATTTGCTTACCTTTGCAGAACAGGCTTAATGACCATGTTAGGCTTAATGACTATAGTTGTAGGCAGGACTTTCAAGCACGCTCCTTTACCTCCCCAGTGGGCAGCATTCAGCAGAAGTGATGGTAGATATGACCTAAGGGGGGCATGATATACATATGAATGCCACCTCTATTTACATATCAATGGTGCAGTCCACAACTATTTACATATTAATGCCGCCACTATTTACATAACAATGCATGTTATTTCCATGTAAAAACAGGGTCTGCAGGTGAGTCATCTGTACATGGCAATAGGGCAGAGCTGGGCAGCAGCAACAGGACTTTACACTGAGATATTGGGACTCAGCACAGGACTAAAACTTAGGGATAAGGGAATTTAAACTGGGAAAGTTGGCAAGTATGAGGCAGCTCCTTTGGGTCCCACAACAATAATGAGGCCCAGGGCAGCTGCCCCTTTTGCCCCCAACAGCAAATCTTATGATTAAAAAAAAGATGTTGCTCGCATTCAGTGGTAAAAAAAGTCTCTATATTTATCCATATCACTTGCTTACTGGGCACTTAACCCCCCTCCTGCCCAGACCAATTTTCAGCTTTCAGCGCTGTCACAATTTGAATAACAATTGCGCGGTCATGCTACACTGTACCCAAATGACATTTTTATCATTTTTTCCCACAAAGAGCTTTCTTTTGGTGGTATTTGATCACCTCTGGGTGTTTATTTTTTGTTAAAAAAATGAAAAAAGACCGAAAATTTTGAAAAAACAAAACAAAACCGTTTTATATTTTGTTACAAAAATTTTGCAATCAGGTAATTTTTCTCCTTCATTGATGTACACTGATGAGGCTGGACTGATGGGCAACTGATAGGCTGCACTGATGGGCACCGATAGGCTGCATTGATAGGCACTGATAAGGCAGCACTGGTGGGCACTGAGAGGTGGCACTGGTGGGCACTGAGAGGTGGCACTGAGAAGTGGCACTGAGGGGTGGCACTGACATGCACTGATGGGTGACACTGAAGGGCATTGATAGGTGGCACTGAAGGGCACTAATAGTTGCCACTGACAGGTGGCACTGATAGCTGGCACTGATGGGCACTGATAAGTGGCAGTGATGGGCACTGATGGGTGGCATTGATGGACAGTGATGGGCACTGGTAGGTGACACTGATAGGCATCACAGCTAGGTGGCACTGATTTACACTGGTGGGCACTGATATGCACTGTGTGGGCACTGGCAGGCGGTACTGGATGGCACAGATGAGGCGGCTGTGCCTCTTCCTCTTCGTGCCGCCTGTCAGTGCCCATCAGTGCTGCCTATCAGTGCTGCATATTAGTGCCTCATCATCAGTGCCTATCAGTGCCACCTCATCAGTGCCCATCAGTGCCGCCTCATCAGTGCCTCCTCATCAGTGCCGCCTCATCAGTGCCTGTTAGTGCCGCCTCATCAGTGCCTGTCAGTGAAGGAGAAAACTTACTTATTTACAAAATTCTATAAGAGAAACAAAGAAAAACTTTTTTTTTTCCAAAATTTTCAGCCTTTTTTTATTTGCTTAGCAAAAAATTAAAAACTCAGCAGTGATCAAATACCACCAAAAGAAAGCTCTATTTGTGGGGAAAAATAAATGATAAAAATTTCATATGGGTACAGTCATATGTGTGCACAATCCATTGCATTAGGGCAGGAATCCTCAAACTACGGCCCTCCAGCTGTTGCGGAACTACACATCTCATGAGGCATTGTAAAACTCTGACATTCACAGACATGGCTAGGCATGATGGGAATTGTAGTTCTTGAACAACTGGAGGGCCATAGTTTGAAGACCCTTGCATTAGGGTGTGTACTCCAAAGCTCAAACACACATGCCTTTCCCTGCAGCATCAGCTGCACTGGACAGTAAATAAATGGGAAGTGCTCTGTGCTGAGTGGCTTCCTGTTTATTCACAAACTGAAGCATAGTAAACACACTTTACTATGCTTCAGTTATAATTGAACACAGTGAGTGAGTGTGTTCATTGTGTTCATTTAGAAAAGAAAGGGGCCGGGAAATTATATAATGATTAACCCCTTCCCTCACTCTCCATCCTGAAACATCCCCCACAGAAGCTGGGCGGAGAGGAGAGGAAAAGACGGAAGCAAGCAGCACTGCGGTGGGGGCACATCACTAGGGGAAGCCTGAGCAGTAGGGGGAATTGTGCTTCAGCGTGATTAGGGTGTGCCCAGGCACATGACTATGGGTACAGTGAGTGTTGCATGACCACGCAATCGTCATTCAAAGTGCGACAAAAGCTGAAAAATGCCTGGGCAGGAAGGGGGTGAAAGTGCCCTGTACTGAAGCGGTTATTACAAGAACACAGTGATGTCTGATTGTTTGCATATTTAGTGAGGTGGCACCCTAAGAGGGACACCTCTTTCTGTGCACAATGGGAAAGAGAAGATTTGGGACTGGATTTTGGTAATTAAAATGGAGAGGTTTTTTTTTTTGGGGGGGGGGGGGTAAGGCTGTGCAAGGAGTAACTTTAAATATACTTTAACATGTATAGGTGATGTTTTTGAACAAACACTATTGAATTGGAAAGTAGGTGTGGCTTTTGATTACTAAAGCTTTAGCCTATAGCTAAAAACAATGCACACCCCCTCCCTCCCCCCTTTTCCTGGCCAGTCAGGCTGCATGCCCAGATAAAGGTCAGCTATTGTTTTTTGTGGGGACCCCACAATATTTTTTCTTATTTTTTTTGCAAGGGTTCCACTTATAATTCATATTAGACCCAAAGGGTCTAATATGGAATTAAGGGGTGACCCCACTCCCTTTTTTTTTTTGCTTGTCCTTGACATCCATACCAGGCCCTCATTTAGGATAAGCATCTGGCAGATGTGAAGGGGGGCGTGACCGGATGCAGGTGTGAGCGGTGTGTGTGCGCTCTCTCCCGGCCCCGGCTCCGATGCTGTCTCAGCGCGGTGAAGTGGGGACTTTGGCAGCTGTGTGTGTGCCCTGAGAATCCGCCTGAAGCCCGCTTATGCCCCAAGGCTTCTACAGGTTACCATCGGTGTTACCGGCTCCCCGACCGGCATCCTGTCTTGTGGGGAGATAAGAGAGGAGAGGAGGAGAGCCTGGGAAGGATCAGCTGTCTGTGGTCAGCTGACTGCCGTGTGATCTTGCTGAGCAGAGCTCCGAGGGGAAGCTGAAGGGAAACCTGGACACAGTGCCTCCGCTGTGTACAAGTACTACTGTGGAATGTTGCCTGGTGACAGCTCACAGACACTGTGGGAGGCTGAGTAAGGAAAGTTGAGAGAGCTAACCCAGAGACAGTCTTAGGAGAGAGAGCGGTGGAGACATGGTGGCTGGAGAACGGCTGAAGAAAAGACGGCTATATTGAATGGAGGACGGTGGAGCTGGATGGTTTACCTGCAGAGTCCCTGGCAAAAGACCGGCAGACAGCCTGGAAGCCAACTAAAGACAGGTAAAAAACCAGATCTATATTCAAAAGTAAAGTGTATTGACTCTGTGTTAAAAGAGGGAATCGGGAGCTCATCTTTGGTATCTTAGAGGCTTGGATTCTTAAAGCGTGAAGGGACTGTTTGTTGGACTGTTTAGGCTGGAGGGTTACAAACTTCCTAAAAGTGTCCTGGGTGGCTATGACTAAGAAGAAGGGGGAAGATCAGCATCATCATCCCCAGGATAATATGCCTGTTCAAGCTACCCGTTCAGCCAAAGAGAAGGAGAAGGGGTCCCTAAATGCAACCGCAGTAGCTGCTGCGGCAAAGTTGGAAAAATTTGCCCACAGTACCACGCAGTCCCCAGCCAAAAGTAATCAGCCCCCGGCGGGGAAGATGTCAGCGGGGGGCTCTGGGGACAGAAAAAGCTTGGGGAAAGGTCCCGATATCCCGGTGGCTACCACAAGAACAGCGAATAAAAAAAGTCCGGAGCGGGAGCCCCTGGGAGGAATAGGGGATAGTAGCCCCAATGCAGCTGTAGCCAGTGAACAAGACCCCACCTTAAAAGAGATATTATGCGCTATAAATGCTTGTAGGAGCTCAATAAGTGGGATGTGGGAAGAGCTGAAAACCCTAAGTGAGGAATTTGGCAATATTAAACAAGAAATCCAGCAAACAGTGGAGAGAATTAAATGTGTGGAGGAAAGGGTTAGCCAAGTAGAAGACACCGTATCCCCACTGCGACAGGAGTTTAAGAAAATGCAAGCTCAGTTAGAGGCTAATAAGCTCAAAATGGATGAATGGGAGAATAGGTCGCGAAGACAAAACGTAAGAGTGATGGGTCTCCCCGAGAAAGTTGAGGGCCCCCGCCCTGAAGAATTTATGGAAAAATGGCTTAAAGAAGTCTTTGGGGTAGAGGCTTTCTCACATTTTTTTTCTATTGAGCGTGCCCACAGAGTCCCTTCCAGACCATCATATTCAGGAGACCGCCCAAGACCAATGATAATTAGATTTTTTAATTACAAAGATAAACTGAACTTAATGCAAAAATCCAGAGAAAAAGGAGATGTCCTTTTCAACGGTGCAAAGGTTTTGATTTATCCAGATTACTCCCCGGAATTGCAAAGGAGAAGAGCAGGTTTTCTGGACATTAAGCGCACCTTACGGAACCACAAAATTTCATATGCGCTATTGTATCCAGCACGATTGCGTATTGAGGCTTTAGGGACTACTCGCTTTTTCGAAACGGTTAAAGGAGTCACGGACTGGTTTGAAGAGAACAAGAGGAACTTATAATTGTGTTTTTTTTTTCTTTTCCTTTTTTTTTTTTTTTTTTTCTTTCCTTGCTGGGCTGCTCGGCAGTATTGGGGGTTGGGAGGGAGAGAGTAGGGTGGTTGAAGTGAAGAGTGAAAGAAAGGTTTAGTGTGGTGACGAGGGTTCTTCTAACCCTTGGATTGATGGGTCTATGGGGGGGGAGGGGGGAGGGGGGTGGTGGGTGGGGAGGGTGGAGGGAGGGGTGGTGGATGAAGTGGGGTGAGGGGAATAGTAAGGTCACAAGGAAGGCCCCTAGGGCAGGCCAAGCGAGGCACAGGGGGGGGGGGGAAGGGATTATGTAAAGTAGGGGGTTCCACAGTTGCAAAAATTAAGGTAAAATCGCACAGAGCACTGATAAAAAATGTGTTGAAGATAAATGAAATGAAGTGTAAATACTTAAAGTTTAAAAAATTTAATAGGTTTAATGACACTGTTGTGGATGGAGGTGGGAGGGAGGGGTGTGGGGGTATAGGTCCCCCGGAACCGCTCGCTTCCCTTCCCATAATAATAGCACTGAGGGTGGCAGGCAGGATTATTGAGGATTTGAAGCACAAAAGCAAAAGGGGTATGTGGGCACATGTGGTAAAGCAGTACAAGAGTTGGGAAAGGTTTTCTTTGGTATTTCTTCAAAAAAGTACTGGCGTGGAACAGTGTCAATTTTCAGCCGTGACTTTTCTTTGTATAAGTAAAAGGGTAACTATACCCTGGTATTTGCATAGCGGGTATTTATTGATGTACAAGGTTGAATGAAGCCTAGAACATTGGGTTTAAGCTCCTGGAATATCAGGGGGATGAGCGACTATGTGAAAAAAGCCACTGTATTCCAGGAGTTAGATGCTTGTGCTGCTGAGGTGATATGCTTGCAGGAAACGCACTTGACCAACGAGACTAAATTATTAATTAAAAATAATAAATTTCAGATACAATATCATTCAGTGTACTCCTCCTACTCGAGGGGAGTGAGTATACTGATTAGGAAGGGGTTGACGTTTTCCTGCAGGGATGTCAGCATTGATAGATTGGGCTGTTTTATTTTTTTGCATTGTTTAATTGAGGGCAGATCTTTTGTCATAGCAAATTTATATATTCCTCCACCATTCAAAATGGAGATATTGTTCCTGCTGCTTGAGTTTTTGGAAGATAAAAGAGAGGTCCCAGTTATTATAGTAGGGGACTTTAATACGGTCCTTGATAGCAGATTAGATAGGTTCCCTCCTGGGGTTAGTGGTGGTGGAGGGTCGGTGGGAAGGCTGGCACAGTTTTTGGAGGAGGTTGGGTGGTGTGATATGTGGAGAGCGCGTAACCCCAATAGTCAGGAATATTCTTGCTTCTCAGCGACCCACCATACCCTATCCCGTATTGATATGGCCATTGGTAACCAGGAAGCCCAGCCCTTAATAAATAGTATTGAATATCGTCCAAGGGGGGTGTCCGATCACTCGCCACTGACAATGATAATAACCATGCAGGAGGATGGAGGTCGGAGATTGTGGTCAGTTAACCCAGCATGGTTGGACTTACTGGGGAATAGAGAGGAAATTGGTTTAAAATTGAAAGAATTTGTTGAATTTAACACCGGTACTGCCTCGGAGGGTGTGATTTGGGACGCCTTAAAAGCATACCTCAGAGGGCTCTTGATCCAACAGATATCCAAAATAAAGAAACAAACAAGGGCGAGGGGAGAGCTTATTAGGGAAGAGGTTCGGGAGTCAGAAAGAAAGTATGTACTAGACCCAACAAATGAAAACCGGGAAGACTGGGTATTGAAACAACAAAAATACAAAAAGGAAGAAATTAGAAGAGCAGAGAATAGGAAGGTTTTTCAGAGGCAGAGGTGCTTTGAAGAGGGCGAAAGAGTGGGGCGGACGTTGGCCTTGTTGGCCAAAACTAATTCGCCTTCTTCAACAATCCCCATGATCAAAACAAAGGAGGGGGATATCTCTTCAGATCCTAGGGTAATTAACAAAACATTTGTAGAATTTTATAGGGATCTATATAAATCGCGTCATAGCCCTGAACAAGCAGAGATGGAGGAGTTCCTGGGAGATACTGAGTTGCCGGTGCTCTCAGACGCAGATAGGAATAGTCTGGAAGCACCGGTAACACTGGAAGAGGTCTGGCAGGCAATAAAGAACATGCCGAACCAAAAATCACCAGGCCCGGATGGATTGCCATCTGAGGTATATAAACAATATGGGGAGGTGCTGGCCCCGGAACTGTGGAAAACATTGAATTGGTCAGCTGCAGTTGGTAGCTTGCCGTTGTCAATGTCTGAAGCCATTATTGTACTGATTCAGAAAGAAGAGAATAGTCAGCTAGACATCTCGTCATACAGACCAATTTCACTGCTGGGCACAGACGTCAAGATCCTGGCAAAAATCCTGGCTGCCAGGCTGAATAGATGTATATCTACTTTGGTTCACCCGGACCAGTCAGGGTTTGTGCAGAACAGGTCTACTAGTAAAAATATAAGAAGGGCGTACTTGAACCTCCAGACCCCGGTAGAGAATCCAGGCTCCAGGGTGATTTTGTCCTTGGATATTGCCAAGGCATTTGACACCCTGGAATGGGAGTATTTATGGTGGACATTGGAAAAATTTGGGTTTGGTCCCCTATTTATTAAGTGGCTTAAGACTTTATATCGACACCCCAGTGCTAGACTGAAAATAAACAATACATACTCGGAAGGGATCTCCCTTGAGAGGGGGACTAGGCAGGGGTGTCCCCTGTCCCCTCTGCTATTTGCCCTGGCAATGGAGCCCTTCGCGGAGGTAATAAGAAAATCATCAGGCCTACAGGGCTATAAAAGGAAAGAGGGCGAGGATAGAATAGCGTTATATGCTGACGACGTATTGTTATTCCTGGGGGACATGGGGCCATCGTTAGTAAAGGCAATGCAGCTGGTGGAAGGGTTTGGGAGAGTATCAGGGTTAATAGTTAATTGGGGGAAATCTGCACTCCTCCCGCTTGACTCGACCAACGGTTCTCTCCCGCAGATGGTATCGTGTCTCAGGGTGGTGGAGAAGCTCAAATACTTGGGTATAATGGTGACCAATAACCCAATGCAGTATATTAAAGATAATCTAGCTCCACTGTTGGAAAAGTTTAGAAGGAAGAAAGACATTTGGTCTCGGCTTCCTTTATCTATGGCGGGGCGTATAAACTTGATTAAGATGATCTGGATGCCTCAACTTTTGTATATATTACACAACTCACCGATTTGGATAGGGAGGGACTGGTTTTTAAAAATAAATGCTATCTTCCGTGAGTTAAAATGGAGAAAGGGCCAGGCCAGGATCAGTCTCCAGACCTTGCAGCGACCCAACAGGGAGGGGGGATTGGCGGTGCCCCACCCATACAGGTACTTTTTGGCGTCACAACTGCAACACCTGGGTGGGTGTGAATGTGGGGGGGAAGTGGACTCCAGCGTAAAAATCATGTTGTCGGGGAGCCCGCACAAATCCTTGGCAGGGGCATTGGAAGCCGGAGCATTAGGATGCTCATCTCCAACAAACAAACTGGCCATAAAAGTTTGGCGGTCAGTAAAGAGTGAAATGGGATATAAGGGGGCTACGGAGTTCACACCTATATGGCAGCTACAAGAATTGCAGGCGATAGGAGTAAATAGGATCTGGGAAAGGGCGGGAATAACTAGGCTAGCACAATTATATGTTGGCAATACATTAAAATCTTTTGTGGACCTGAGGCGGGAGTTTGCAATCCCCAAGGAATCATTTTTCTTTTATCTCCAGATCAGGCACGCATTGAACAAGCAGTTTAAGACCAATGCACTGGAATGGTGTAGCGCATCACTTCTTAATAAGGTGGTAAGGGTACATAGCCTGAAGGGGCTAATATCAGTAATTTATGACCATCTAATGACTAGGGTAACTGGCTTGACCCCACTCTTGCGCGCAAGGGAGGGGTGGGAGGCCGATGTGGGGGAGTTGAGTGATGATCAGTGGGGGAGAATACTGGAGCTTGGTCCGCTGGTGTCCCTCTCTCCGTCGCAGCGGGCTTCGCACCTCTTGCTTGTGCACAGAGCTTATTACACCCCCAAGAGGTTGCATAGAATGGGTCGTAGATCAGACGACAAATGCCCCAGATGTCTAGATACGGGCGATCTTATACACATTATGTGGAGATGCCCGAAGCTAGTGAGGTACTGGACCGAGATCCTAAACATCATAGAGGCTAGGATCGGGATAAGGTTGGAGCCCGAGGCTAAAACCTGTGTCCTGGGGCTAACCAAAGAGGATATGGGGGATGGCTACATAAGAATAGCAATTGTACGATGCTTATACCAGGCCAGGAAACTGATCGCAAAAGCATGGCTGTCAACAATGCCCCCTACCCCTGAAGAATGGGTCAGTACCATGAACGTACTAGTGGGAACAGAAAGGACTATATATATTAGAAGGGGAAGGAGCTGCTTGTCAATTGCATTGGACCAGGCCAATTGGTGAGGGGAGGAGCCGGATGTGGGCGCGTACCTGACCTCGGAGATCGCTCTGGGATGCCGGGTCTCTCCTCCCTCCCTCCTCGTAGCGAGCGGTGAGGTGGCAACGCTGATAACGGCGCCTCTCGCTTGGATGCGGGCGGCCGCCTCCTAGCTCCCTGCCACCAGACCGCGGGACCGTGTGATAGCGGTCGCCGACCCCCCCCCCGCCCCCCCGCGCCCCCTCTCTGTTTCCCATCCGCTCCACGCCCGTCTCCACTCCCTCCTCGGAGCTTAGGCTGGGGGGGCGAGTGGAGCAGCGGCGTCAAGAATCTCCTGATAAGAGCTGCTGAGGTTCCGGGAAGCCCCAGCACAAGGAAGGGATATACTAAGGTATATGGAGAAGGAGCTGAATGAGAAAGGTGGACGGACATTACTGACAGCTCCCCTGGAATACAACAATTGCAGGAGAAGCCAGACCGGCAACCCTCAGATAAGTGTAAAATAGAATCTGGAGAGGGTAAGTGCCTCATATGCAATGTCAAAGCCGGAGCATGAATATGCAAATGGAAAGGGTGATATAAACTGAAAGTGATGTATACTTTGATTTTGTATGGACAGCAACATATTTAAAGTATTTAAATTATCTAAGACACCAGGTCACCCTAAGTCTTATAAAATATATACAAAATATCTCTAAAAAGTGCAGAACTTTTCATTTAAGGACACGGGAACTGATTGAGGTCAAAGTAAAGTAAATACAACGGAGAGGAACTGCATGACATGTAAGAATCAAAACTGTATGCGAAGAAAACAAAGCTTATCTGAATCATTCACAGACAGGGAACTGTGTAAACCCACCCAGGTCATTGCCTGTAAGGCATTGGCAAAAGGTACATAATCCATCTGCAAGTAAATAAAGCCTCTGGTTTGGGGCCTTGGATAAGTTATTTACTAAGGGTGGTGCTTCTCTCTGTAATACCCGGCTGATTAACATTACCCCCCCTTTATTTTTTTTTTATTTTTTTTTATTCTCGGTGAGACCATGGGCCCATACATCTAAGGTTTACAAAAGACAGGACCAGTATAAAGGACAAGTGTTGACAATACTGGTGCGGTGACTTTCTCTGTCCAACTGGGGGGGCTATACCAAAAGACCCCTCGTCAGATTTAATGGACCTAAACAGCACTACTTGGATCCTCACCAAGGTGGAGAAACCCTTCTAAGAGGGGAACCGCAGTAGAGGCTCACAGGTCCTGTGGACTTCGAGGGTTAAAGGCTACACTAGGGGTGGTCAAAGTTGGCAAAGAATGAGAGGAAAAGCGGGTAAGGGGGGAACAACAACAAATCCAGCAGGAGCGTCTGCTAGAACTAGCTCCAGCCCAGGCACAATAAGGAAGTACATGGTCCAGGATAATACACATGCAAGTCCAGGAAAGATATCTGGACCAAAAAATAAAACCCCTGAACGCCCGCCTAAAGTTAACACAAGGAGGCAGCTAGCCGAAGTAGAATCTCTCAGTGTAAATCCAGCAATAGTGGAAATAACCCCAATGGAGAGTCAACGGGAAGGATTATTGCCAACCAAAAACGAAATAGCGGAGATGTTTGCTAGACTAGAAACCTTCATCAAAGCTGAAACGGAAGCAATACGGGGGGATATGGGCCATATACTGAGAAGAGTAGAAGAAGTTGAGACGGTGAATGAAAAACAGAGGCTGGAGATGGGGGATTTGAAATGTCAGATAGAAGAGTTGCAACGTGAACACAGGGACTTAAGATACAGATTAGAAGATCAAGAAAACCGTAACCGAAGGAAGAATCTAAGGATCAGAGGTCTCCCAGAGGCACAGGGGGAGGGGGAAAATCTGCAGGAAAAGGTCGATCAAATTTTTGGAGGCCTCATCAATTCAAACGATAAGAGGGTTAAACTAGATAGAGTACACAGACTTAGGAAACCAGCTGAGATTAACAAGGAAGCACCTCGAGATGTGATAGTGAGGTTTCACAATTACCAAGACAAAGAGAAAATAAGGGCAAGTCTGAGAAGTAATCAAACCATTAAATATGGCGAATCTAATCTACAAGTATACCCGGATTTGGCAGTTGAGACACGGGCAAGGAAAAGAGTCCTCAGACCATTACTGGAACAACTTAAGGCCCGAGAAGTGCAGTACTCCTGGGGGTTCCCAGCGTGCCTGATTGGGCGAAAAGATTGGCGCTCAGCGACTTTAAGGTTTCCAGAAGAGACTCAAAATTTTTGTCGCAAGCTGGACATTCCACTTATAGATATCCCAGGGTGGTGGGAGAAAACGGGAGGGCAGAGTACCGTTGAAGATATGCAAGGCTGGAAACCAGTAATTAACAGGAGAGGGCCCTAAATAAGTGTAGAAATAACCTGAGGAAAATAAGCTCTCATATTTTGATTGGAGGGGCCGGAAAATAAAAAATAAAGTATGAGGGGGTGGTTGGGGGGCGGTGGGGGGGCTGGGGGTGTGGGATCTTGGGGGAGTGGGGGGCGGCGGTGGAGTGGAGGGGGGCCCGGCTGAACCCGGGGCGGGCTGGGGGATCTGGGGACTCCCACACTGAGCTCAACCCTTGGGGGGATAACCGTAGGGCCGGATGGAGAAAGGGAGGCCACGGTTAATAGCGCCACTAGAGGGCCTGATACCCCCATATACAGGGGGGGGGGAGGGAGGGGGGGTTGGGTTGGGGGGGGAGGGGGGGATTAAAGGAGGGTCGAGACCAGTACAAACCTACTTGCCTATTATGCTTGGGTTCAGAAAGGAAGAATAAATGGCTGGAATAAATCTTGTAACATACAATGTAAGGGGCCTCAACGCGCCCATAAAATGTGCTAATATTATGAGCGAGTTGAGAGCCAGTAGGGCTGGGGTGGTCTTCCTCCAGGAGACACATCTGTTTATGGGGAAAAGTCATAGGATAGTGTCGAGGGATTACCCGCTGTGGTTTTATGGAGATTCCCCAATAAGGGGGGCAAAGGGGGTGGCGATTGGATTTGCAAGGGAAATTCGCTTCCAAATAGAGGAGAGGCTAACTGATCCTGAGGGTCGATTCCTGTTCCTGAGGGGCAAACTAAATGATGAAGAATATACCCTAGTCAACATTTATTGCCCAAATGTTAACCCGGGTAAATATCTAATTGGTATACTATCGAAACTGGACGGTTTTAGGGGAGGGAGGGTTATTGTGGCAGGAGATATGAACTTGTGCCTAGAGCCAGGAAGGGATTGTGCGTCGCGTGTGCGGGGGACTGGAGGAGTGTGGCTAAATAAACTTAAGAAAAAACTGCACTTTTGTCAGCTAGTGGATGTATGGAGGATGCAGCATGAGAAAACAAAAGACTACACTTACTACTCCCCCGTCCACGCGACGTACTCAAGACTCGATTATATTTTTGTAGAGCATAGGAACCTAGAAGAAGTAGAAGAAGTTAAAATAGGATCTATAACTTTTTCGGACCATGCCCCGGTGACACTGCGAATTAAACAAAAAGCTCAAATACCCCTTGCAAATAATTGGAGACTAAATGAGGATCTCCTGCATGATAGGGAAATTGATAAAATAATTCAAGAAGAATTAATATTTTATTTCAGAACTAACACCTCAAAGGAAACATCGGAGTCAATAGTCTGGGAGGCCCATAAAGCCTATATTAGGGGGATAATAATAAAGGCGGGGGCGGAGAAAGAAAGAAAACGGACTAAAAATTTTCGTGTGCTTCAGGAGGAAGTTAAAAAATTAGAACGGCAGCATAAGGAAACCGGGGAAGACGGGACTCTGGGAAAACTATATAGAGCCAGAGAAGCTATGAGACAGCAGATAGAGGCAGAAAATTGCAGAAAATACAACTTAGTCAAAAAAGAGAGATATATTTATGGAAATAGACCTGGGAGACTCCTGGCAAGGGCCCTAAGGAAAAAGAAGAGTATCAGATATATTGACAAAATAAGGACGAGGTCAGGAGAAATCAGATATAAGGATGCGGACATAGCAAAAATTTTTCAAGAATTTTATGGGGATCTTTATTCATTAAATAAAAAGGAGGATAAAGAGAGAGGGCAAAAACAAGAAAAAATTAGAAATTATTTAAAAGAAACAGGGGTGGTTAAAATAACAGAAGAGGAGAGAACATCCTTGGAGGCCCCTATTACAGAGTACGAGATAAGGAAGGCCATCAAAGAGACCCAGACAGGAAAGAGCCCTGGCCCAGATGGGCTGACAGCAATATACTACAAGAAATATCAAGACTATCTAGTGCCAAAACTTTGCGCTTACATGAATGAAATAGGAGAGAGAGGGGAAATGAGCAGAGATGCTCTGGCGGCAAACATAGCGATTATTCATAAGGAGGGAAAGGATGATACGTTATGTTCTAGCTATAGGCCCATATCCCTTTTAAATAGTGATACAAAATTATTTGCAAAAGTAATAGCGGGCAGACTAAAACAAACAATTAAAAATATCATCCACCCTGATCAAGTAGGATTCATACCGGGCAGACAGGGAAAGGATAACAGTATTAAAACCCTCTTGATAACACAAGAAATTAAAAAGAGTGGAGTCCCAGGTCTGCTCCTGTCTATAGACGCCGAGAAAGCGTTTGACAGGGTGGACTGGGACTTCATGTGGGAATCACTTAAAGAAGTAGGATATGGGGATAAGATCCGTACCTGGATCAGGGCGCTTTACTCCAAACCATCAGCGAGAGTTAAAATAAATGGGTCCCTGTCCGAACCCTTTTGTATGTATAATGGAACGAGACAGGGGTGTCCAATCTCTCCAATGCTCTTTCTGCTGGCTTTAGAACCCCTTCTTATTAGGTTAAGGCAGAATCCGAACATTAAGGGAGTAAGTATAGGCGAAACCGAATATAAGCTCGCAGCCTATGCGGATGATATTCTCCTATATATAACAAGCCCAAGAGTCTCCCTACCGAACGTGTTGGCCACAATGCAGGAGTACGGGCAACTATCTAATTTTAAAGTAAATACCACTAAATCAGTCGTACTAGATATAAATCCCAATAAAACAAGAGACCACGCATATCAGGAATACTTTCCCTTCAGATGGAAGAAAGAAGCCCTAAACTACTTAGGAATCAAAATTACATCATCGGCAGGAAAATTATTTCAAGCAAATTTTTTGCCACTTATTAATGAGGTAAAAACAGAACTAAGCAGAATACACCGGGGACAACTGTCGTGGGCGGGAAGAATCAATATTTTTAAAATGGTTATTTTACCAAAAATAACATATAAAATGCAGATGCTCCCAATCACACTCCCACCTGCATACCTCAAAAAACTGCATTCAATGATATTAAGGTTCATATGGAAAGGGAAAACACCACGGTTAAAGTACACTCAACTAATAAATGTTAAAAGTAAAGGGGGCTGGGGAGCACCAGACATCGGTAAATACTACGAGGCTATTGCACTTGCGAGAGTGGTAGAATGGGTTAAAAACAAGGGAAAACAGTGGGTAGAAATTGAAAATAAAATAAGTAAAGTAAATCTACACAAAATAACATGGTGTTCACCAAAAATAAGAAAATATAATATAGAATCACATGAAATCACGAGACACGCACTTAGAATATGGGATCTTATAGACAAAAGGGAAAATTGGGAATACAATTCACTGCTAATGTCACTAAAGGATGTAGATTATTTTCCGCCGGGGAAGGAAGAGTGGTTTGGTAAATGGCTCCTAGATGAGAACGTGCAACTGAAGGATGTAGTGGAGAAAGGTAAAATATGCTCCATACAAGAACTTAGGAACAGAAGAGACAGGATAAGTATTAACCCATGGCGCTATGGTCAACTGAAACACTTTGTGGAATCCCTACCTCAACCAATTAGGACAACAAAAAACTTACTTCCATTTGAAAAAATATGCATGGAAATAGATGAAAGAGGGGGTTTTTCCCGTATATATAAAATATTAGTAGAGCTGGGGAGGGGGGACACCCGGGCTTTTATAGGTAAATGGGAGATGGAGTTAGGTTTAACGCTGACTGAGCCAGAGGTAGATTTGATACTGAAGCGACTCCTGACTACGTCAGTCAACTATAAAGTACTGGAGATAAACTATAAATGCCTAACGAGAATGTATATGACCCCGGACAGGATGCATAAAATTGATGGGGGAAGATCCCAACTTTGTTGGAGAGGGTGTAATGAGATAGGGACGATGGCCCATATGTGGTGGACGTGTCCTGAGATAGGAGTCTTCTGGGAGGAGATTAAAAAATACACTAAAATGATCACAAATTTTGACCTGCCAAAGGACCCTAGGGTCCTTATATTTCACCTGAGCGAAATGCCCACGAGGGCTTATCTCAGGACACTCCTGCCCCATCTTATAGACGCAGCTAAAAGTCTAATTGCCAAAAATTGGAAAAGAAAAGAAAGACCAACCATGAGGGAATGGACCAATAAGATAAACGAGATACAGGAGTTGGAGTATTTAAGGTTTAGTGACGGGATAAAAATGGAGGTTTATAGAACAAAGTGGGAAGTATGGGAAAAATTTAAAAATTCTACAAAAGCAACTGAGATGTGGTCACATGAGTAGTGGAGAGGACAGATTCTGACCCAGGGCAGGCGTGGGAAACAGAGGGGATAGGGCGAGAGGCGAGGAGGTACGGTCTCGGGGTGGGTAGAGGGGCGGGGGAGGGGATAGGAAGCAAGAGGGTAATAATAAACAGTAGAAGCAGGGGGGGGGGTACATTACTTTCTTTATACTTGGTGTGATGAATTAAGCAAATTGATCAAAAGCCCCAATGATGTGAGGATTAAGGGGAAGAATTTTTGAATATTAATTTGAAAAAATGAATTCCCATGGCAAATCTTCTTGCTGAGGTGGCAAAAAAAAAAAAAAAAAAAAAAATATTAAAAGGGGAAGCTATGAGAAGTTTATTAGGATTTGGGGTAGGTGGTGTCAAGGAGAGAATAGGGAAACATAAAATCGTATCGAGGAAAGGAAGTTATGCACCAGGAAATAGATTCCAGGGAAAAAGCAGTGCGTACAATACTCTCATTGGGGTAGTAAGTATTACCAAGCGTAGGTTACGACTATTTCTAAAAATTAGCAACTGGTGGGGAGGAGGGAGGGTGAACAGGGGTGGGGGGAGGGTTTAAGGGAAGAAGGTAGGGTAAGTTATATTTATAATTGATGGTGATTCTGGGAAATATGTATTGTAATATGTGTTTTTTTTTCTGTTTGCCTTTTGTTCTTTACCGCGGTTATGATGTATATTGTATAAATTGAAAAACCAATAAAAAAAGATATGATTCAAAAAAAAAAAAAAAAAAAAAAAGGATAAGCATCTGGTACATACTTGTAGGGGGACCTAATGCCATTTTGCTTTTTGTGGAGGTCCCCCATTAAAAGATTTATATTAGTTTTTCATCTAGGATAAGGGTCTGGTAAAGATAAAGGTAATCCCCAGCTGATTGTTTCCAAACATAAGTAAAGCAGCCAAACGTGTCATTTCCACGTAAGTAGACTTAGCTTGGTGTCAGTGCCAAACCGTTCAAGTCCCCACCCCACTTCTCCTTGGATAGGACAGGTACCTACCCATTGTTGATGGAACCCATATTATGTCAAACTCCTGGCCATATGCCTGCTCGTGACATTCCCAGCTGTAGACCTGAATAATCACGAATAAAGGCATGTCCACAAAAAATGCCTTTTCCACACTTTACTGTAGCTTTACAAGACTTTTGGGACATCTGATATCACATTTGACATGGAAGTAGTAGGCATTCTGTAGTTGTCATTTAGGTGCAGAACGCCAGTACATGATTTGTAAGCATCTTCCCTTTACACCTCCTCTCCTTGGGAGCACCACAGAGTTGGGACCATTTCCCCCATGTATACTAAGTTCATAGCATTCAGTTTCCTTCACCCGATAGAATCAAGATGCCCTTCTTGGTATACCAGTCTCTCCCAATATCCCTTCCATATCTCTGCTTAGTCGGGCACACTCCCAGATGGCACACTCGTTCCCAGGCTTCCACCACTACTCAAATTCAGAGGACTAAAAGTTTTTTTGCACCCTGATGCAGGACCTCAAAAAGAAGGTGAGGGGAGACAGGGTAATTACAGCATTCCTTCTGTGTTCTGTTCCACCTTTCCTGGGACGTCAGCCCTGTAAAGGGCCCTTTTAGATAAGCTCTGTAGGGAACTACATCCTAATAGCTCTGGGGTGTTTGATTCCATGCTCCAACTACCACTAGGCTTTCCCCACCCTAGCATACATATTGGAACTAATTCTACCCATCATCACTAGAGGAAGGTTTTCTCTAAAAGGGGAGCTAACACCTAATTACAACTTCCATCTACCAGACTATAGTGGGAACAGAGACATCTTTTAACTGCACTAGCCTATTTGCAGGCAATTTTTTTGTAATAGTCAGTTTTACAGTAGCAGATTGCATACATTGAACATATGCACTACTTAACACGCAGGTTAAGGACACCCACAGGGCATGCTATTTAAAGATATTCTAAATTTCACCTTAAATGGGTTGTAAAGGCAAAAGGTTTTTTTTATCTTAATGCATTCTTTGCATTCATTAGCCCCCCCTAATGCTTTCCTGAGCCCCATCTCTATCCAGCGATTTCCACGAGTCCCTCAGCCGTCTGGGACTCTCCCTCCTGATTGGCTGAGGCACAGCAACGACACCATTGGCTCCTGCTGCTGTTAAAGTCAGTTTGCCAATCAGGAGAGAGAGGGGGCTGGGCTGAACCGCAGCTCTGTTTCTGAATGGATACAGGGAGCTGCATCTCGGCTTCTGCTGCTTGCTGTGGGGGCACTCGACAGGAGGGAGGGGCAAAAAGGGACTCGAGAAGAGGAGGATCCAGGCTGCTATGTGCAAATCCACTGCACAGAGGAGGCAAGTATAACATGTTTGTTATTTAAAAAAAAAATAAAAAAAATTAGACTTTACAATCCCTTTAAAGCATTATTAAAATTGCTGCTCAACACCAAATTAAAAAAATATTTTGCTTGTATATGTCCCCCAAGGCAGTGCCCCCCCCCCCCATGTTGTTTGACAACCCATTGCTTATTAGCCTAGAAAATTTATTTTACTGTTTATTAACATTCAGCTCTAATTGACTTAAATAAGATTCAGTTTCAGCACCTGAATTTTCGTCATGTTAGGTGATCACGCCTTGAACTGAACTCAGGGACATTTAGTCCATCCATACAGTACATCCATCCATACAGTACAGCATTAGCAGTATACTAATTAGTTTCACTTTTTTTGTCAAATGGCTCTTAAAAAAGCAAACATTTTTTTACAGCAAATTGTTTGATAAACTTCCATTTCATACAATATAGTGAACTTTACTCAAGTGCATATAGCATCCGTTCTATTTACAATTTAACTAATCTTTCCCAAGACAATTAATTTGCCCAAAATTAATATGTGTTGTTGCTTGTGTCATTATGGAGAAAATCTTTAATTTCTGTAACATATCATTCACATGAAATGTCTTTAAATATGTTCCTGTTCCATGATTTTTCCTGCATATTATCCTCTGAGGACCAATTGTGCTATACATTTCCTATAATGTGGATGACTCTGATATTTCCAGGCAATTGAAAGTAATGTCACAAGAGAATATGAATTGTATAGTTACAGACGATTTCCAGTCATCTGTTTTCACACCATTAGCGTCTAGGTCATCAATCTGATAGAAAACGATTAAAGTATGATGGTCATAGGAAACTATTCATATTAGAGATAGGATTTTAACAAAAAAAATCTTAGAAACCATGGCAACTGTTTTTTTTTTTAATACAAAGTACTGTACCTGATTTACTAAATTCAAGGGCTCATTTAACAGATCATCGATTCCTGGAGATATGCAGTGATGTCCTCCTCAGGTGAACGAAAAATTAATAACACTGTGCAGTGCGTACCTGTGTGCTCATATTGCTATGCCAATCATCGGTCTAGACTGTGCGTACCCAAATTCACAAACATTTTGTATGCATCCCCATCAATGGAGATTTGCAGTGTAGATTTATTATTAAGGTGGAAATATGGGCAAAACAAGAAAAAATATACTGTATATGATGCATTCTGTCATTAGAATTAAAAAGGAACTAAAGCCCCAGATACCTCCACTCCAACATCATGAGGTCCTTCAACGATGCTGACCTCTTCTCCCCGGTTTTATCTGGGTGCTTGGTCGTTGGCTGTCTTGACTGGCCAGTGCAGGGTGAAATAACTTTCTTGCATGCCCAGGAGTTCATTCATCCGACATACAGACACCATACCAAAAATGAACCCTGTGCTTGACATGGGTTGCTCAGTGTACATTTTAAGGAAGACTACAAACAGGAAGATATGTTTATTTTACTGCAGAAAGGAGGAAGAGACAGCAGTTTTTATTCTTCTGAGTTCCCCGTAACAGTTTTATCTTGTGTTGATCTTTCTAGTAGATTTGTTTTTCTACTTCCATCAACAGACCAATCTGTCATATTGAAAGTGACAGTTACAGGATTATTGCAAATAATTTAATACTGTGAAGGATGCTTACAAAGGTCAGGTTTTATTTATATGGTTTAACCTTTTTTTTTTTTCAAAAAAATGTTGCTGTAGCTGCATAAAAGCTTAGCTGGAGTTAGGCTTTGATGTTTGTCGGGTGTTGCTTTCTCAACCACTTGCAGACCGCAATACTCGCCTGTGTTTCTTGGGCTTACCATTTCTACCGGCTCGCCCGAGAAATGATCCGACGGTGCCGCTAGCTAGTCACACAGGCAATCAAAGAGTAGATCCACTCTGATTGCCTCTATGGCCTTGGAGGACCAGAGCGACATCATGGCAACACTTCTGGTTCAGGGTGGAAGTAAACAGGTTTGTTTTTTTTGTAAAGCAAAAGTTTAAAAAAAAAATTTTGATCTTTTGCATTTAAAAGAAAAGAAGGTATTTGAGTTTTTTTTTTTGACCCAAGATCTCTTCATAAAGAGGACCTCTCATTCTTATTTCCATTACGAGGGATGTTTACATGTTTAGCTTGTAATGGGAACAAAAGTGATCAAAAAGAAAACAAAATTAAAGGGACAGTGTAAAAATAAAAAGTAATAAATAAGATATGTAAGTGGTGTTCGCACCACATATGTGAGGTATTGCCGCAAAAGTTGTTATATGGTTTTGCACAGAGCCGCCTCGATCCTCCTCTTCTGGGGTTCCCCGCTAGTGGTCTGGGCTCTTCCTCTTTTCTGTGTGCCAGCATAAAAAGCCAATTCCTATGGTGGCACACATGCAGGCTCGATCTTGGGCCCCGCTTACCGTGCTACTGGATTTGATTGACAGCAGCGGGAGCCATTGGCTATCACTGAGTCCGCTGAAGAGGGAAAAAGAGAGCAGCACCATTGCTCTCAAGCACAGCACTGGATCAAGATCAGACTTAGGTAAGTATAGGGGTGGCTTGGGTGGGACTGCACATAAAGGTTTTAACCTAATGCAGAAAATGCACATACGGTAAAAAATGTAAAGTCATTACAACCACTTTAAAGTCCATCTAAAACTGCATGTTCATCTACAACTACCTTGTCCACATAATGACAACACTGATGAGCAATTTCGCTGCAGAAGCAACAGGTTTGTCACCCTGGTAAAGAGAGATGGTAAAAGACAGAGCTACTGGGAGGATCAACAGGTCATAAAACTACGTTGCAGGGGGTATTTAGAAAATATAAACCACTCTGTTAATGCTATAGACAGACTGCACCAATTATGTCATTTTTTTGATTCGTCCATAATTCCACTGCAAATGTAATATAATTAACAATGTTTTAAAGCAATTTTTTTGATTTTCTTTAATTACTTTAATGTTTTAGACCTATAATTATCTCAGTACAGAAATATAGGCATAAAAGTGTCAGGTTTATTTTTAATAGCTCTTCAGAAAATCTTCCTATGGAATAATGTATTATATTTTTAATGAAGACATTTTGGTTGTAATTTAAAACTCAAACTCTGTTATATTTGCAGACCCCTAAACTACTACTACTATTCGTAGTAGTTTACAAGACCAAACTCTTCCTAGTAGTTTACAAGACCAAACTCTTCCCAGTCGTTCCTTGATTCCGATCATGCGGGTTTGCACTTTGCACTTTGTGCGATGATTTCTGTATTGCAAGGCTTGTTGGATCTAGGATCTGTTGGAAAGATGTCCTGATGATTGAAGCTTGGAGGAATATCCTAATGTATCTCCAATTCCCACAGATACAAAGCGGTAATCAGATCCAATCTTGGTGTCCAGCTGGCTGTATGAAAAAACTTCTCCATTACTCCATGGTAATTTCATGGACTCAAGTCATTTATTAATTATATAAATATATGGATATGTGTGTTTTGTGCACTTTTTGATGCATTGGACTTTTGTTTAAACAAATTGTTGCTGTGCACTGTATTGTTTTTTTTCACGATCAATGGTTTAAAATCACGGTTAATATTTGCACTTTAATATTTAGTTGTAGCAAATGTACATTTGTATCAACTAACACTAATTTTAATTTATAGCGCTGCACTTTTTTGTTATACATCTGCTTTTGTGCCTACTATCTGGGTTATAGTGCTTAGCTGCTGTATGATGTGGTGTTTTACCACAGCGTGGATATATCTTTTACTTTTACATTAAAAAAAATAAATGTAAAATTGACAAGGAACACCAACATAGTTGTATCTTTGATCTTAAAAACTACGGGATAATGGTGTTGTGGTAACTCACCCCCTCCCCCAAAAAAAGCATAATAATATTATTCTTGATACCACTAGAAAATAAAAGCCTTTTATAATATGCTTGCCATAACTCCATCAGTATCACCAGCAAAGCAGCTTCATTAGTATCCCATTAAATAAAGAAGAAGAGAATGTGCGCTGCATTTCGAGATTTCATAATTTGCCACGTCACGAATGTTAATTCTCCATTACGAATGCTAGTTTACAAGACCGACCGCTTCCAGCTCATCTTTGCTTCCGAGCATGCGTGTTTGTACTTTGGACTTTTGTCTGACAGACTTGTGTACACACACTCGGAAAATCCGACAACAGACATTTGTCTGCAGAAAATTTTAAAGCCTGCCCTCCAACATTTGTCCGCGGAAAATCCGACAACAATTGTGCGATGGAGCATACAAACGGTCAGATTTTCTGCCAACAGCCTGTCATCACATATTTCCCGTCGAAAAATTAGATCGTGTGTATGCGGCTTTAGTTTTTCTGCAGATTTTTGTCTTCAGATTTACCAAAACTATATAATATAAGGTCAAACCTTAAGAGTTTTAATTTGTATGCAATCAGGCAGGCCCTTGCACTACATGGTTTTGGTAAATCTGAAGACAAAAATCTGCAGAAAATCGAATAGTGTGTATGGGGTCTAAAGCCTCGTACACAGGGTACGAAAATCAGAAGGGGATTGTCTTTGACAGGCTGTTGTCTGAAGTTCTTACCGTTAGTACGCTCCTTTCAACAATTGTTGTCAACAAATGATGGATGATTGTTGTCAACAAATGATGGATGACAGGCTAGTAAATTTTTGTCAAACTACAGCTCCACATCAGATTTTCGTATGGTCAGTACACAAATCCGTCACACAAAAGTTGAAGGTACAAACACGCATGCTCGGAATCAATGCTCACCAAACACAAAATTAGCAGAAGGGGCCCAAAGGGTGGCGCTCAAACGCTGAAATTCCTCGTAGTACATCACTATGTTTGTGTTTGTGGCACAACAATTTGTGTAACGTTAGTATGCAAGACAAGATCCTGGCACACACCCTTTTTACCAAAATCAGACGCTCGGTTGTCCAACAATCGTACCGTCTGTACGAGGCTTAAGAGTCATGCTGTGGTGAAGGTGGCTGTGAAACATATAAAAAATGCGTGGAAACTTTTTGAAGAACCCTCATACATTACAATTTACTGTATTTGCTTTGTTTTTTTTCCTGCAATTTTAGGATAATGCAATACGACAAAAGAAAATAGTTCACATCTGACCAGCTTTAAAATTTTCTTAAAATTGTTGGATCAGCAGAGCACATGAAAAGCCCAGTCTTGATTAAAGATGTATGTATTAAGCACAGATTTAAAATTAAATACAAAAGTGCAGCAATTATAGAGGAAATAAAATACATTATAAGTGCTAAACAGTGCAAAAATAAATCTGTGCAAGAACACCAAATTAACAATTATTTATGTGAACACAAAATCATGAATAAAGTCCCATAGGCAAAATCACAAGTGACAGGTGATTAATATTGTGGAGGTATGTCCCAAAAAGAAAACAGGTTTCCAGGATCCAGTGCTGAGTGCCACTAAGCTTTCCACATTGTGATGACCCTCATTGAAGAAAACTTGACCAGAGGCAATGGATACATCCTGAGATGAGCTGATGGCTTATCAGCACTCAGCACTGGATCTTGGGAGCTTGTTTCCTTTGAAAAAGCGCATGCGCGCGAAACATGTGACTAACGGTAGTCACGGCAACCCAGACCTTGCGGTCCACCATGATAGACTGACATCCTATTTACCTTCACTTCCGATACGACGCCCACGTCATCCTGTGTGCCCGGCTCCAGCCAGCTTGTTCAGCTCTCCTGGTCCCATTCCAGATTACATGGACATCACATTACATCAGGGTCATTTGGGTAGTTTCTGTTGGCATTATGAGTAAACACACTTGATTGATAATAAATGGCTTCAGCCAAACATTAACCATGAGTGAAAGAAAAGTTTTTGTGTTGTCATTCATATTCTCTGAAAAATGGCCAAGAAATCATAAATTTTGCCAGGGTATGTAAACTTATGCACACAACTGTATGGTTCTATAGCATCCAGCGTGGTTTTCTTTTAAGTTAAGCCAAGATTTGCAGGGGCTTGGCCTTTGCTGACAACCATTTTCCTAGTAAATCTGGAATAGCATAAATAATTAAAAAACACATTAAACCGCTTGCCGACCCGCCGCCTTCGTTATAGTGCGGCAGGTTGGCAAGGCTGTGCGAATCGGCATAGGTGTACGTCGGCTGCTTTAAGAGTGATAGGGGGCGTGTGCGAGCTGTGGGAGGCATCCGTGGTGTGACGCTGGAGCAGATGTGCGTGGCCGGCAGCCGCGACGTCCACCGCCCACCCGGGATCGCTCCTCAGAGAGCCAGAACGGGGATCTGTCAATGTAAACAGACAGATCCCCGTTCTGACAGGGGAGTAGAGAGAGATCAGCTGTCCTAGTGATCAGGAACAGCGATCTCTCTCCTCCTCTAGTCAGTACACTCCCCCCACAGTTATCAACACCTCCCTAGGGAACACTTAATCCCTTGATCGCTCCCTAGTGTTAACCCCTTCCCTGCCAGTGACATTTATACAGTAATCAGTGGCTAATTTTAGCTCCGATTGCTGTATAAATGTCACTGGCCCCAAAAAAATGTCAAAATGTCCGATCTATCCGCCTCAATGTTGCAGTCCTGCTAAAAATCGCATATCGCCGCCATTACTAGTAAAAAATATATAAATAATAAAAATGCCATAAATATATCCCCTATTTTGTAGATGCTATAACGTTTGCGCAAACCAATTAATAAACGCTTATTGCGTTTTTTTTTTTAACCAAAAATATGTAGAAGAATACATATTGGCCTAAACTGATGAAGAAATTTGTTTTTAAAATTTTTTTTTGGATATGTATTATAGCAAAAAGGAAAAAATATTGTTTTTATTTTTCAAAATTGTGCTCTTTTTTTGTTTATAGCGCAAAAAATAAAAACCACAGAGGTAATCAACCAAAAGGAAGCTCTATTTGTGGGATAAAAAGGACATACATTTTGTTTGGGTACAACGTTGCACCACAGTTAAAGCGACGCAGTGCCGTATCGCAAAAAATGGCCTGGTCATGAAGGGGACAAATCCTTTCGGTCCTTAAGTGGTTAAACAAATATGTTTTTTTCTCTTACGTCTTTGATTATGTGCTAAAAATGTATCTAAATGTGTTTTTTTTTTTGTTTTTTTGTTTTGGACACAGTAGGGAACAATCAGGACCAATGTCAGTTTTTATTTATGTAGCGATTTTTTAAGAATTGCACAACTGCATTAAATGTTATTTTTTTTATATGTGCCTGAATCTTAGCTTTAATGTGGCACCTAATAATAACATACTGAATGAAAAAGTAATTTGGAAACTTGGACACAGGTTTTTCCAGATTTCATATCACTGTCAGTGTACTGATTGAAAACAAAGCTATCGTAAATAACACACTTGTCTGCTCATTATCATAACAAGCCTCTAAAAGTATAAATCAGGTGACATTTGGCTTTACAGCAAATCCCAGTCTTTCCTTCCGACTTAGCCTTTGGGTTTCTGCAGGTGTTGTCTAGTACATAAAGTATTACTATCAAAACCACATGCCAGCATTGTGAATCATTAGAGCCAGCATGTCCAGTGAAGCATGGCAATCACATTAAGGAAAATAAGGACATCTATTGGGCTGTGCAGAAAACATTGAAACGCACAATCACCCTAAGCTACTGCAAATCATGTTCAAAGGGCATTGATGAACAACTCTGTGCTGGAGAAAACACTTTGCTTAGATAAATGGGAGTTGTAGGACCGTGCAATGAGTAATACAGCGTACAAAGTAAATGCACACTGCAACCAAGTTATGTCCATCTTTTCTGAGCTGGAGGCATTTGAAAATCTTTCTCAGCAGTAAACAATATGAGAATGCATACCAAGGAAAACCTTAGTAGCAAATGTAACTTTCCAGGGAGAAAGGATCCCAGTAATTATGCTCACAGCTTATCAGCCTTCCCCATATGTTGCCTCAGGGATTGAACAAGATTGAAAAAGCTAACACATACTTCTAATGTATTCAATAAAAAGCTCAGAGGTACCAAGATGGCAAAATATTGGATGATTTAATATTCCTAAGAGCATGAATATTTTATAATTTACACATATATGTTTTAACGTAATGGCTGAATTCAATTATCCCTAGCAACTGAGATAAATGGCATGTACTATTGTTATGCATTACAGAAGGAAGCTGTATTATTGATCATCAATATCCATCCTTGCACTGTAGAGACTTGTGTCAGAAGTTCATATTTATTGATTAGGGTATGCCAAGGCTTGGGTCTCCCAATATCCAGACTTCCTGATCACAGTATGAGAGAGTTTTCATAAATTGGCAAAAACCAAAGGTAGTGAATTTTGTTTAAGTAAAAATGGAATTGCGCGCCTGGAAATGGAGAAATGCAGTGGCGGGCTGTCCATAGGGGGAGCTCGGGCGGCCCCCCCTCCAAGCTGTTGAAAAAAAAAGGAGCGACCGGGCGCCGGACATACGGCGGCCTATGGGAAGCTTCCCAGCCTGCAATCAGCTGATTGCAGGCTGGGAAGCCAATTTGCCCATGTTTAGGGTGTGGTCAGGGCGCACGCAATGCGCTCGCAAACAACCCCACTATTCTCTTATTTGTTAATATGCCAGAATAACTGGCTAGAATTGGCGCAGCAGGGACCGGAGGAGAGGACAGTGGGCATGTGTTTTTTTCATCACTGACACAGTGAGTGACATGTGGGGGTGGAGTCGACTGGGACACTCGTCACTTCCGGTTTCCCGGCCACAGTGGGGGTGGATTCAGACAAGTGGAGCGGCGCAAGGTAGGTGCATAGGCAGATGCATCATGGCACAGCGCACCTTCACTACACCGCACACCTCCATTAAACCCCACAGCACACCTCCACTACACCGCACAGCACAGCACACCTCCACTACACCGCACAGCACACCTCCACTACATCGCACAGCACACTGTTGCATTTGATGGCACAGTGGCTGTATTTGATGGGCACAGTGGCTGCATATGATGGGCACAGTGGCTGTATTTGATGGGCAGAGTGGCTGCATTTGCTTGGCACAGTGGCTGCAATTAATGGCACAGTGGCTGCATTTGATGGGCACAGTGGCTACATATGATGGGCACAGTGGCTGTATTTGATGGGCACAGTGGCTGCATATGATGGGCACAGTGGCTGTATTTGATGGGCACAGTGGCTGCATATGATGGGTACCATGGCTGTATATGATGGGCAAAGTGGCTGTATTTGATGTGCACAGTGGCTGCATATGATGGGCACAGTGGCTGCATTTAATGGCACAGTGGCTGCATTTGATGGGCACAGTAGCTGCATTTGATGGGCACAGTGGTTGCATTTGATGGGCACAGTGGCTGCATATGATGGGCACAGTGGCTGCATATGATGGGCAGAGTGGCTGCATTTGATGGCACAGTGGCTGCATTTGATGGGCACTGTGGCTGCAATTGATGGCACAGTGGCTGCATTTGATGGGCACAGTGGCTGCTATGATGGGCACAGTAGCTGCATTTGATGGGCACAGTGGCTGCATATGATGGGCACAGTGGCTGCATATGATGGGCACAGTGGCTGCATTTGATGGGCACAGTGGCTGCAATTGATGGCACAGTGGCTGTATTTGATGGGCACAGTGGCTGCATATGATGGGCACAGTGGCTGCATTTGATGGCACATTGGCTACATTTAATGGGCACAGTGGCTGCATTTAATGGGCACAGTGGCTGCATATGATGGGCACAGTAGCTGCATTTGATGGGCACAGTGGCTGCATTTGATGGCACAGTGGCTGTATATGATGGGCACAGTGGCTGTATTTGATGGGCACAGTGGCTGCATATGATGGGCACAGTGGCTGCATTTAATGGCACAGTGGCTGCATTTGATGGGCACAGTGGATGCAATTGATGCCACAGTGGCTGTAATTGATGGGCATAGTGGCTGCATATGATGGGCACAGTGGCTGCATTTGATGGGCACAGTGGCTGCAATTGATGGCACAGTGGCTGTATTTGATGGGCACAGTGGCTGCATATGATGGGCACAGTGACTGCATTTGATGGTACAGTGGCTACATTTAATGGGCACAGTGGCTACATTTAATGGGCACAGTGGCTGCATTTGATGGGCACAGTGGCTGCATATGATAGGCACAGTAGCTGCATTTGATGGGCACAGTGGCTGCATTTGATGGCACAGTGGCTGTATATGATGGGCACAGTGGCTGCATATGATGGGCACAGTGGCTGCATTTGATGGGCACAGTGGCTGCATATGATATGCACAGTGGCTGCATATGATGGGCACAGTGGCTGCATTTGATGGGCACAGTGGCTGCAATTGATGGCACAGTGGCTGTATTTGATGGGCACAGTGGCTGCATATGATGGGCACAGTGACTGCATTTGATGGTACAGTGGCTACATTTAATGGGCACAGTGGCTACATTTAATGGGCACAGTGGCTGCATTTGATGGGCACAGTGGCTGCATATGATAGGCACAGTAGCTGCATTTGATGGGCACAGTGGCTGCATTTGATGGCACAGTGGCTGTATATGATGGGCACAGTGGCTGTATTTGATGGGCACAGTGGCTGCATATGATGGGCACAGTGGCTGCATTTAATGGCACAGTGGCTGCATTTGATGGGCATAGTGGCTGCAATCGATGGCACAGTGGCTGTATTTGATGGGCACAGTGGCTGCATATGATGGGCACAGTGGCTGTATTTGATGGGCACAGTGGCTGCATATGATGGGCACAGTGGCTGCATTTGATGGCACAGTGGCTACATTTGAAGGGCACAGTGGCTGCATTTGATGGGCCCAGTGGCTGCATATGATGGGCACAGTAGCTGCATTTGATGGGAACAGTAGCTGCATTTAATGGGCACAGTGGCTGCATATGATGGGCACAGTGGCTGTATTTGATGGGCACAGTGGCTGCATATGATGGGCACAGTGGCTGCATTTGATGGCACAGTGGCTGCATTTGATGGGCACAGTGGCTGCATATGATGGACACAGTAGCTGCATTTGATGGGCACAGTGGCTGCATTTGATGGCACAGTGGCTGTATATGGTGGGCACAGTGGCTGTATTTGATGGGCACAGTGGCTGCATATGATGGGCACAGTGGCTGCATTTGATGGGCACAGTGGCTGCATATGATATGCACAGTGGCTGCATATGATGGGCACAGTGGCTGCATATGATGGGCACAGTGGCTGTATTTGATGGGCACATTGGCTGCATTTGGGCACAGTGGCTGCATATGATGGGCACAGTGGCTGCATTTGCTGGGCACAGTGGCTGCAATTGATGGCACAGTGGCTCCAATTGATGCACAGTGGTTGCATTTGATGGGCACAGTGGCTGCATTTGATGGGCACAGTGGCTGTATTTGATGGGCACAGTGGCTGTATTTGATGGGCACAGTGGCTGCATATGATGGGCACAGTGGCTGCATTTGATGGCACAGTGGCTGCATTTGATGGGCACAGTGGCTGCATTTGATGGGCACAGTGGCTGCATTTGATGGCACAGTGGCTGTATATGGTGGGCACAGTGGCTGTATTTGATGGGCACAGTGGCTGCATATGATGGGCACAGTGGCTGCATTTGATGGGCACAGTGGCTGCATATGATATGCACAGTGGCTGCATATGATGGGCACAGTGGCTGCATATGATGGGCACAGTGGCTGCATTTGATGGGCACAGTGGCTGCATATGATATGCACAGTGGCTGCATATGATGGGCACAGTGGCTGCATATGATGGGCACAGTGGCTGTATTTGATGGGCACATTGGCTGCATTTGGGCACAGTGGCTGCATATGATGGGCACAGTGGCTGCATTTGCTGGGCACAGTGGCTGCAATTGATGGCACAGTGGCTCCAATTGATGCACAGTGGTTGCATTTGATGGGCACAGTGGCTGCATTTGATGGGCACAGTGGCTGTAATTTATGGCACAGTGGCTGCATTTGATGGGCACAGTCGCTGCATTTGATGGGCACAGTGGCTGCAATTGATGGACACAGTGGCTGCAATTGATGGACACAGTGGTTGCATTTGATGGGACAGTGGCTGCATATAATGGGCACAGTAGCTGTATTTGATGGGCACAATGGTTGCTCTACATAAAGATGGCCTAGGCTATAAGAAGACCCTGAAACTGAGCTGCAGCACGGTGGCCAAGACCATACAGCGGATTAACAGGACAAGTTCCACTCAGAACAGGCCTCGCCATGGTCGACCAAAGGAGTTGAGTGCATGTGCTCAGCGTCATATCCAGAGGTTGTGTTTGGGGAAATAGACATATGAGTGCTGCCAGCATTGCGGCAGAGGTTGAAGGGGTGGGGGGTCAGCCTGTCAGTGCTTAGCCTATGCGCCACACACTGCATCAAATTGGTCTGCATGGCTATCGTCCCAGAAGGAAGACTCTTCTAAAGATTATGCACAAAAAAGCCTGCAAACAATTTGCTGAATACAAGCAGACTAAATCCTCGTACACACGATACGATTGTTGGCCAACCGAGCATCTGATTTTTGTCAAAAGGGCATGTGCCAGGATCTTGTCTTACATACTAATGGTACACAAATTTTCGGTCGACGACACGAACGTAGTGACGTACTAGACGTAATACGAGACTATAAAGAGGAAGTTCATTTCTCAAGCGTCACCCTTTGGGCTCCTTCTGCTAATTTTGTGTTAGCAGAAGTTTGGTGAGTGTTGATTCACGCTTTTCAGTTCGTTTCTGAACGGCCGTTCGTCAACCAGCCATGTTGCATAATCAGAGGAGAGAACGTGTGGTTATTGGGCTATGACCCAAGTCCAGTCCAGGAACAGGAGGAAGAGGAGTTCTTGGACCAAAAATTGATTGCTTAATCGTGACCAATTATATCATATGCCATTGCTGTGGGAGCTCCAGGAGAATAATCCAGATGATTTTTGGAATTATCTCCGGATTACAGACCCCTGCTTTCACCAACTCTTGGCATTGGTGTCCCCCTATATTAAGAAGCAGGACACATCTATGAGGCTTTCCATCACTCCAGAGCAAAGGCTCATAGCCACCTTGCTATGTCCTCTTTGTCCCCATTCATGCTGTAAGCTTTTCCTGCTCGCCTACATGCATATTTTCCTTCACTAACCTCCCCAGCATACTATCCTGGGCCTGCACCCGCAGCCTAGTAACTTAACAATGTTTTTTGTCAGCTACATTTTGGGGCTTACCCTAAACAACCCCTAAAATATGTACAAATGTTGTTGTTGTCTTCAAATTCAGGCAGAGTGCAAGAGGCCATTTTTGGGGCCCAAACTCATTTGGAACCCCCCCAAAAAAATATGCTAAGTCAACCGATCCAAATACTCTATCTGCTGACTTTGCAAAACTCATACACACTATCCCTCTTTTGTGTTCAAATTTCTGTATAAATTCACCAAACCATGTAATGCAAGGACCTGCTTGATTACCTACAAATTGAAACGTAAGTTTTTGTCTCCTATTATACTGATTGTTAAATCATAATGTCAAAATGTGCTGCAATTTGGACAATGTGTATCCAGCTTTTTAGATTATGACACTTCTTACCTGTCCACTGAGCTGCCAATAGTGTAAGTAAGGAGGGGCTGACCGAAGTATCACTGATTATTTATGCAAACAGCTCTCATGGAAGTGGAGAGGGTTACCTGTCCAAAACATCTACCCATTACCTCCCCCCCTAAAATTTGTCTAATGAGCCACCAGGGGGGAAGGAATCAGATAAGCTGACCTTCCACTTTTGTTTTTAAATACTTATTTAAGTGTATCCTTATGTTGGCTAAGCATGTTTGTGTCAAATCTGCTTGAAATATTATGTGCAGAAGTAGTCATTTCTTTTTTCTTTATTTAATCCTTCCAACCCAGAGCAATGGCAGGACATGCCACCCCAGTTCCATCATCAGTGGGATTTTCCCAACTGTGGTGGTGCTATTAATGGCAAGCATGTCCGGATTGTACCACCACCCAACTCTGGCTGCTATTATTTTAAGGGCTTTTGCAGCATAGTCATGCTAGCTGTAGTGTCTACCAACTACAAGTTCTTGTATTTGGATGTTGGGAAGAACGGCTGCAACTCTGATGGAGGAGTGATTATGCAGACAGAGTTCTACAAGCGGCTCCAGAATGGCACCTTAAACTTGCCCCCTGCTGAGGAGAATGTTGAGGGCCTCAATTTTGTTTTTGTGGCAGATGAGGCCTTTGCTCTGGGGGAACATCTGATGAAGCCGTTTCCTATGAGGAACCTCACCCCAGAGCAGAGAATCTTCAATTACAGGCTCTCTCATGCCAGAAGGGTGGTCGAAAACGCCTTTGGCATCTTATCGAGTCGTTTCATGCTGTTTTTGACTCCAATCAACCTGGCACTCTACAAGATAACCCATATGCTGCTGTATTCTATATAATTTTTTAAGGAGGAATGCTACTAGCTACCTAGCCTGACTGAGAAGTGACATGGACCCTGCAGTGGCAGGCCCAGCTGAAGAGGCTGCAGCTCGTCTGTCTGTGGGCATGCTGATGGCTATTGAAAATGCCCATGCTGGATTGCCCTCACAAATTGCCCAAGATTTACAGCAGAAATACCTGGAATATTTTGTGGGTAGAGGGGCAGTGGCTTAGCAGCAAATTCTAGCTGATCAGTTATCATTTTTTTTTGTAGATCAGAAACTCCTATTTCATTTGAACTACTGATGTCTGTGTTTCTTATATGTCTAATATGTTCCCAAATTGGCTTTATTTTGGCCACTTGCTCCAATAGTGCAAATGTACCTTAATTGCTACATGAGGTGACAATATCTTCTTCAGCTAAGTATTATGGTGTGCTGTGGGTCTGCTTCACACACACAATGTTTTTGTTCTTAATGGATCTAACGCATGAAGTTCAAAAACATTATGTTTCCAACTCTTTACATTTTTTGGAGGCCTAAATATTGCAGGAGTTGTCCACATCTAAGAGCACATTGTCACTAACTACAACAACCTATGAAATACACTGGTATTGAGCAATGAAATAATAAGTGTCAGGGCTGGGTTCAGCCCTTTCTTCTCAAAGCTGGCCGCTCAGCTGTCGCTAATTGCCAGCTCCTATCTCTCTACAGTGACTCACCTGTTGATGATATCCTGCTTGTCAGTCCTGCCTACTTAAGCCGTCCAGTCCAGATGATCTCTGCCTTCGCCTTGGTCACATCTCTAGAGACGTGTTGCTGTTAAAGACTTGCTTGGCTGACAATCCTTCTGGCTCCAGATCCTGCTTGTTGTTCGACTACGCTATGTTTTTACTACGTTTACTCTGTTTATCTTTTTTTTATTATTTTTTAACAAGTGTGATTTAACTGTACTGTCTCAGTCTGATTCATGGTTTCTGACAACACATTGTTTAGTAAAAAACATTTTACTCAAAGCACATTCACATGTGCGTTTTAAGGTTTTAAAACAAACCAACCGCTTGGTATATAATATGTATGTTTTGCATTATTTCTCCTTTTTTGTGGCTAAACAGGCATGTTTTAAAACATGTGCTATCTCCCACAACGGAGTATCAATGAAAGCGTTTCGGGGGTGCAACCCCTTCCTCTGAGCTACTTTAGTTATGAGGAAGGGATTGCACCCCCCAAAACACGTCCATTGATACCCTGTGATGGCAGATAGCACATGTTGACACGCTGTGTGCTTTGGGGTTTTTCACTGTTAGTAATTCGCACAGTCATTTTTAGACTGAGGAAAATCTAGAAAACAGGACCTGGTGGTGCACCTAGAGGAGTAGAGTGTAGAAACACAGTTCTGTCCCTAAACTTCCAAATTTAAAAGTCATAAAAACATGGTAATTATTAAAAGGGCAAACAGGAGCCAACAAGTGGAACAATAAACTGCAGACCAGGCAAGAGGAAGTTAAAATTTGGCAAGCATGTCCACAAAATATCTTATTCTTCGTGTTGCAGAGTGCGATTGCTAGGTGCAGCAGAGTCAATTCAGATCAGACGTTTTGGAGTAACAGGAACTGACTTCTTTATTGGAACATAACTGGCAAGAAGTACACAGATATCACCTCACATGGTAAGAAGAACACAGACAGGAAAAAGAAACCAACAAGTACAACACTATACATAGGAAATACAACATATCATAGAAAACTGCACAGCATACCACTGAGCATTAGCGACATCTAGTGTCCTGTTTGAGAACTGCAGTTAATACTGCAGTTAATAGGCTAAGCTGAAATCTGTTCTCCAACACTTCGCTGTAAAGCAGTGGCAGCCTCTTTGATTTGCTCCAGGTCCTTCAAACAATGCAACATATCTGCACTCATTCTGCCAATAGTACATCGTGTAAGTTCATGTCCTAGTAAGAAGAGTAAAAGGTATTAAGGGAACAATGGTCAAGTGGTTGAGGCCCTACATAGTGAGTTATGGTCACATTACTAGTCAAATTCAGGAAATACCTACCCAGTCTATTGTTGCTTGCAACCTGCTTGCCCTTCAGACACCTACACTACTAGGAATGTACACACTGCAACTTCTCTGTAATCTTGGCCCTGGTGCCTGGGTCTCCCAAACTCGGCTACCTAGCAACACTGCCAGCTCCTTACACCTCTTCCTTCTCCATGCTAATGTTAAGGCACTACAAACTTTGCTAATGTGAAGGAGTGGGTGTTTGTTTTGGACATCTAAACACTCGACATGTACTGTATACACATTTGAAGAAAGATTCCAAGAATACTTACTTGCGAAAACAAGAGGTCCCCAAATACTTTCTTCCTCTTCTTGTTTGCTTTGGCCCTCACTGTGACCCGCGTCAGGAGATTTGATGTCCACAATGGCAATGTCTGTGCTGGGTCCAGGAGTCAGATCCCATGGCTCCAAAGAAACATCCTGGGTGAGCTAACCACACTCACTTTCCTCTAAAAAGAAATAATACACCATTAATTAAGCCACCCCAAGTCACATCTGTTTCTAGCCTCCATTTTGCTACATTAGTTGACCAACCTTGCACTTGGTCAGATGTCAATGTTTGCTGCTGACTAGTGGACTCCACCATGCTGCACCCTGTTTTTTTTCTGTGGAAAATGCATAGAAAAGGGAAGGTGATGGCATTTTCCATAGGGCAAACACTTGACAAGTGCCAACATTGAAAAAGTCCTGCAGTTTCCCCCCACCTCTCTTGTCTCCTATGGGATAAGGCTGCATTAATGGGCACTGATGAGCCAGGCAGCAACCAGAAAGTGTTCTTTACCTCTTAAGTTCTGCCCTAAGCCCATGGCCTTTGGCCCACCTAGAAACACCCCTGTTGGCACTTACGTTTTTGGGGGGAAGATGGCCTTGTTGCCTCCCCTGTTGGGGTCCGAGCGAGGGTAGTTTTCCTTCATCTCTTGTGGTGGCTTGGCTGGAGCCTCCTTTTTTGATGCCTCCCTGTTGAAAGAGGAAAAAACAATAAGTTAAAAAAAAAGGAATGTCCAAAAACATGACCAAATAGGAATGTTCATATATGCTTTATATTTACCTTCATCTTTGGAATTCCAAGTCATACAAAGATTTTAGAAAAGCTTATACAGAATTCTCTAGAGCTACTTGGAGAAAGAACATATACAGGCCGCTAATTTACACATATACATATAGTTTAGATCCAAATATTGCTTACTTTTTTTTTTGATCTGATGTATGTACACCATCTGGTCTTGTTCAAGGTGTTTGAGATCAGACAATCGTTTTCAGATTTGGTCCTTTGATCGTTCCACCGAAAATTCACACTGCAAAATGGCAATGACCTTCTCCAAAATGATGTCCTTTCGGCTGTTGGGCCTTTCGTAATTGCGCAGCTTGCAGCCATAATCGTGCTTCTCTAGGATGCGCACCATCTCCATCATCTCACCCTTGCTCATGGGTTTGCTTTGTGCCTCCTATGAGCTACACCACTGCGGGGCTGGCTATAATCCTCTGAATCTGCCATGTTGGCCCTCCCGAATGTTCTGCCGTGTGTGTCGCATGCAGAAGAGAGATGGTCATGCCCCAGCGTCATGATGCACTGAGAGCGGAGTTTGATGCATGTGCAGTGTGTATAAAGCCAGAACGCACGGTAGATGGAACGGCCATAGGAACAATCTTGGAGTGGAGGATGATTAATCGCCAACGCACGAAAGGAGGCATAAAATGAAGGTACAATTGGAAATTGGGGCATAGGTGGGTAGTGGCCTATACTGCTTAGAATAAGGCCTATATTGGGACCAGCTTATGGGTTAAGCCAGACATTATGGTTTGTCTTGTGTTCTGTCTTGCAGGCATCATATCATTTATCATGATGGATAAATTTACTTTGCCTGAATTTCTACCCCAGTTCATTGACCTGTACCGGGAGCTGCCCTGTGTCTGGAAGTTGAAGAGTAAAGACTACTCAAATAAAATATTGAGGAAGGCAGCTTTGGAGAAACTGGTCAAGTTGGTCAAACCAGTGTACCCCAGGGCAGACACCAACTACGTAAAGCAAAAGATTGCTAACCTGAGGAGTACATTTAAAAGGGAGCTAAACAAGGTCCTGGAATCAGAGAGATCTGGAGCAGCAGCGGATGACCTATATGTCCCCAGGCTGTGGTATTACCACAGCCTGCGTTTTTTGACAGACTAAGACAGAACCCAGGCCATCGTTGTCTATGCTCCCTTTGACGTCTGCTGAGGCCACAGCTCCTGAGGTCCGCACAGGTCCTGATGCACAGGATGAAGATGTGGAGGAGCCCAGCTTGACCCAGGTATAGCATTGTTGAACATATTTGTATCCAAAAATACAATGATGATAACTAGACGTTATTGGTAAAATATTTCTGCCCTAACAAAGTGATTTCCATATCAATAGACAGTAGTGACCAAAAAGGATTTGAACAAGAATGAAAAATGCTGGGGTCAGAATGATAGTCTTTTCTATTTCTCCACATTCAATTTTCAACAGTGAGGATATCAAAATTGTATGTGATTGATGACTAAACTCTAAAAAAGATTCTAATTATGTCCCATTTTCAAACACAGGAAAGGGTCAGTCTGGAGGAGCCAGCGGCCAGCAGCCAGACAGAGTCCCAGATCCATCCCCTACACCCTCCTGCTAAAAGGGCCAAGAAGAGCAGGAATCTGGAGGAGGCCACAGCTTCCTTTCTCAGCCAGACCACTACTGCCCTCTGTACTGACCCAGATGGGGCTGAGGCATTTGGGTGTGTGAAGGTCAATAAACTAAGGCTGATGGCCGGTGAGCAAAGGAGCAGGTGTGAGGATCTCATCCTGCAGCTCCTCAACAAGGGGGTGAGGGTCCAAATTTCAGAGAGCACCCACATTTCTGATTTTGTGGCCCCAACTCCACCACCTCCACAGCCACCCCACCCACCGCAGCAGCATGGCGGTCAGTGGCAATACCAGCCACAAGTCCCCCAACAAGGCCGCTGGACTGGGGATTTTAACCCCTTCACCCCTTTTTTTGGAATAATGATTTTATTTGGTATATTTTCTATATTTTTGTATGCATAGAATGCACTTTTTGGTTAAGTTCTTTGTATTTTGATGGCAGATAGCATCTCTAAGTTAATTTGTTTTATTTTTTTTCTGCAGAATAAAAAAATTGTGTAGAATAATACTTGGCTATGTGTTTTACTTCAAATGACAGTTTGAAAGTAGGCAGTTACATTTAAAAAAATTAATGCAAAATTAACAAGGGACACCAACCTAGTTGTATCTTTGATCTTAAAAACTATGTGATAATGGTGTTGTGGTAACTTTCCCAAAAAAACAAACAACAAGCATTATAATAATATTCTTGATATCACTAGAAAAAAAATCCCTTTTAAAATACATTTGCCTTAACTCCATCAGTATCACCAGCAAAGCAGCTTCATTTTTATCCCATTAAAGAAGAAGAGAATGTGTGCTGCATTTTGACATTTCATAATTTGTCGTGTCACGAATGTTAAGGCCTCATTCTCACGAGCCGGATCCGTTTCCACGGAGTCCGCCTCGGTCCGCCGGCTCAGCGGGAGATCTCTCCGTTGATCTCCGCTGAGCCGGCGGATGACAGGTCCCTCTCTGCTCACTGAGCGGGAAGGGGCTTGTCGAGCGCCGCTGGTTTCTATGTAGAGATTGGACAAAAACGGACAGCATGTCCGTTTTCATCAGATCTCACCCGATCCGCCAGCGACAGGTCTGAACGTAGAAGCATCCGTCTGCTTTTAGCGGATCGTAGAGGGTCGGATGTCAGCGGACATGTCACCGCTGACATCCGTTGCTCCATAGACTAGCATGGAGCGCCCGTTCAGGTCCGCCGTCAAAACTGAGAGGCGGACCTGAACGGTCTGACCGTGTGAAAGGGGCCTAATTCTCCATTACGAACGCTAGTTTACAAGACCGACTGTTTGTACTTTTGACTTTTGTGTGACAGATTTGTGTACTGACCATAGGAAAATCAGAAGTCAAACCGTTGTCCGCTGAAAATTTACTAGCCTGTCATCCAACATTTGTTGGCCAAAAGTTGGACAACAATTGTCAAAAGGAGCGTATTAACGGTAAGATTTTAGAACAACAGTCTGTCAACAGACAATCCCCTGCCAACAATCGTATCGCGTGTACGAGGCTTAAGGACATGGATTACTGGAACCAGATCCTGTGGTCTGATGAGACCAAGATGAACTTATTTGGTTCAGATGGTGTCAAGCGTGTGTGGCGGCAACCAGGTGAGGAGTACAAAGACAAGTGTGTCTTGCCTACAGTCAAGCATGGTGGTGGGAGTGTCATGGTCTGGGGTTGCATGAGTGCTGCCGGCACTGGGGAGCTACAGTTCATTGAGGGAACCATGAATGCCAACATGTACTGTGACATACTGAAGCAGAGCATGATCCCCTCCCTTCAGAGACTGGGCCACAAGGCAGTATTCCAACATGATAACCACCCTAAACACACCTCCAAGACGACCACTGCCTTGCTAAAGAAGCTGAGGGTAAAGATGATGGACTGGCCAAGCATGTCCCAAGACCTAAACCCTACTGAGCATCTGTGGGGCATCCTCAAATGGAAGGTGGAGGAGCGCAAGATCTCTAACATCCACCAGCTCCGTGATGTCATCATGGAGGAGTGGAAGAGGACTCCAGTGGCAACCTGTGAAGCACTGGTGAACTCCATGCCCAAAAGGGTTAAGGCAGTGCTGGAAAATAATTGGTGGCCACACAAAATATTGACACTTTGGGCCCAATTTGGACATTTTTTACTTAGGGGTGTACTCACTTTTGTTGCCAGCTGTTTAGACATTAATGGCTGTGTGTTGAGTTATTTTGAGGGGACAGCAAATTTACACTGTTATACAAGTTGTACACTCACTACTTTACATTGTAGCAAAGTGTGATTTCTTCAGTGTTGTCACATGAAAAGATATCATTAAATATTTACAAAAATGTGAGGGGTGTACTCTCTTTTGTGTATATCTTCCCCCTGGAGTTTCACCCAACTGGTGGAGGGGCTGTGGGGGATTGGGCTTTTTTTTCTCACTTATGGTGGTACTGGCCATTGAGAAAACTGTTTCGGCAATCTGTTATATATTTGTTTCCTCCCAACTGTCTGATACTACTTTCCCTGCTGATCCTTGGATTTTTTAGTTTCATATTACCTCTTCTTCATTTAAGACCTAAAAACCCACTTGGGCGCTTTTTCTCCTAAACGCTGGCAATCTCTAATCCCCATATATTGGAAATCTAGGATTACCTCTTCTATGAAAGACTGATTCACAAAAGTTGACATATTACAACTGAGGGTGAAACTGACCCATGTTTATAAGGACTCATATGATACATTAATAGTACTCGGGCATGTTGGCTTGAATTAAACAGTTCAACTTTGTACCAAACTTATATTTCATCTGGGTCATAGGCTCATGGGTCTCATAATGCATTTCTTTTTTTAGAAACGTGAAGATGAAATGTATGCACTTAAGTATGAAGAGATGTTCCCTCATTTTCTTTTATTTTCTTAGATTGTAATCAAGACAAAGAATTTTAAAGGTTACTATAGACATTTACTGACAGAAGCTCCCCTCCCTCATGCCCCCTCTGTCCTAAACAGGCTCTTTTTGTCTTTTTTTTTTTCTTCTCTCCTTGCCCCCACCCCACGTCTCCTCGCTTTTATGTACTTACTAAGAATGTTTATCTCTTCTTTCCTCATTATTTTCTTGAAGGAATTGCTCTTGTTACAACAGTGAAATTACATTCATGTTTGGTAATTTCTAAAGATTACTATATATATATATATATATATATATATATATATATATATATATATATACATATACATATACATACACACAGTGGCATATGTACAGGGGTCCCAAATGTAACCTGGCCCGACCAAGGGGCCTCCCTGTACAACTGGATGGCAGGGGCAGTGGCATGTAGAGGAACCAATCCCTCCATGCAGCCACTGAATGCCTGCTTCTCCTCCTCTCCCTCCTGCAGACATTCAGCGGCTGCAGGAAGGAAATGGAGGACATCAGTGCTCTACATGCTGCCCATGCTGCCTCCCTATCCCTGTTCTGTTGCCCCGGTAAAAATGGTAAAAAAAAGTTATAATAGAAAAAATAACTAAAATAAAAAACTACTGACACCAGTGGTGGAACTACCAGGGTAGCAAAGGTTGCACTTGTAACCAGGCCCTGGTGTTCCACCATTGCGTGACTGAATCAAAGGGTCCCACAATGGGAGTAAAGGGCGTTGGGATCAGTGGAAAGGGCACCGGCCGGGGGCCAGGGGGGCCCGTCATGGTTTCTTGCACCTGAAGGTTCTAGTTACTCCTTTGTATATATATGAGGGGTCTTCAAAAGATTTCTGCACTTTTTTTTATTTAATAGAGCTAAAAAAGGAGCAGAAACTTTTTGAAGAACCTTTGTGTGTGTGTGTGTATATATATATATATAGTATCTCCCAAATGTGAGTACACACCTTATATTTTTGGAAATATTTTATTATATCTTTTCATGTGACAACACTGAAGAAATGACACTTTGCTTCAACGTTGTGAGTGTACAGCTTGTATAACAGTGTAATTTTGCTGTCCCCTCAAAATAACTCAACACACAGCCATTAATGTCTAAACAGCTGGCAACAAAAGTGAGTACACTCCTAAGTGAAAATGTCCAAATTGGGCCCAAAGTGTCAATATTTTGTGTGGCCACCATTTTTTTCCAGCACTGCCTTAACCACTTGCTTACTGGGCACTTAAACCCCCCTCCTGCCAAGACCAATTTTGAGCTTTCAGCGCTGTCACACTTTGAATGACAATTGCGCGGTCATACAACACTGTACCCAAATGAAATTTTTATCATTTTTTCCCCACAAATAGAGCTTTCTTGTGGTGGTATTTAATCACAGCTGGGGTTTTTATTTTTTGCTAAACAAACAATAAAATGGAAATTTTTGAAAAAAAAAAAAAAAAAATCATGTTTAATAGTTTGTTATAAAATTTTGCAAACAGGTAAATTTTTCTCCTTCATTGATATGCGCTGATGAGGCAGCACTGGTGGGCACTGATAGGCTGCACTGATGGGCACAGATAGGCACAGTTAAGGCGGCACTGATAGGCACAGTTAAGGCCGCACTGATAGGCAAAGTTAAGGTCGCACTGATGGGGACAGATAAGGCGGTACTGATGGGCACAGATAAGGCGGCACTGACGGCCACTGATGGGTGCTGATGGGTGGCATGGATGGGTGGCACGGATAGGTGGCACAGATGGGCACTGACAGGTACCACTGATGGGGGGCACTGATGGGGGGCACTGATGGGGGGCACTGATGGGGGGCACTGATGGGCAGTGATGGGCAGCACTGATGGGCACTTATGAGCACTGGTAGGTGACACTGATGGGCACTGATAGGTTGCACTGTTCTGGGTGCTGATGGGTAACACTGATGTGGGTGCTGATGGGTGGCACTGATGGGTGGCACTGTGGGCACTGTGGGCACTGATAGGTGGCACTGTTGGCACTGATGGGTGGCACTGTGGGCACTGATGGGTGGCACTGATTGATGGCACTGTGGGCACTGATGGGTGACGCTGGTGGGCACTGGTAGGCGGCACTGCTGCCTATTGCTGTGTGTCAGAAGAGCTCCATGATCAGGACTGATGTCCCGATCAGGGCCGCTGGTGATCGGGTCTTTTTTCCTCCTCACGCTGTCAGCACGAGGAGGAAAAATAGCCGATTACCGGCTCTGTTTACATCACATGATCAGCTGTCATTGGCTGACAGCTGATCATGTGGTAAGGGGTCGGGACCGACCCCTTACTCTGATCTGTGATCAGGCGAGTCTCATAGACTCGCTGATCACCGAGCGCGACGCGCGCGCCCTGCAGGGGGCGCGCAGGCTGCTCGTGCACGGGACGACATCAACAGACGTAGTCCCGGCAATTTAGATCCGCGCTGTTGCTGTCATTTGGCAATGGCCCGGATCTGAAGTAGTTAATCCTCTTGGGCATGGAGTTCATCAGAGCTTCACAGGTTGCCACTGGAGTCTTCTTTCACTCCTCCATAACATCTTCACGGAGCTGGTGGATGTTAGAGACCTTGCGCTCCTCCACCTACCATTTGAGGATGCCCCACAGATGCTCAATAAGGTTTAGGTCTGAAGACATGCTTGGCCAGTTCATCGCGTTTACCCCTCAGCTTCTTTAGCAAGGCAGTGGTTATCTTGGAGGTGTGTTTGGGGTCGTTATCATGTTGGAATACTGCCCTACGGCCCAGTCTCTGAAGGGAGGGGATCATGCTTGGCTTCAGTATATCACAGTACATGTTGGCATTCATGGTTCCCTTAATGAACTGTAGCGCCCCAGTGCCGGCAGCACTCATGCAGCCCTAGACCATGACACTCCCTCCACCATACTTGACTGTGGACAAGACACACTTGTATTTGTACTCCTCACCTGGTTGCCGCCACACACACTTGACACCATCTGAACCAAATAAATTTATCTTGGTCTCATCAGACCACAGGACATGGTTCCAGTAATCCATGTCCTTAGTCTGCTTGTCTTCAGCAAACTGTTTGCAGGCTTTCTTGTGCATCATCTTTAGAAGAGGCTTCCTTCTGGGACAACAGCCATGCAGACCAATTTGATACAGTATGCGGCGTATGGTCTGAGCACTGACAGGCTGACCCCCCACCCCTTCAACCTCTGCAGCAATGCTGGCAGCACTCATACGTCTATTTCCCAAACACAACCTCTGGATATGACGCTGAGCACATGCACTCAACACCTTTGGTCGACCATAGCGAGGCCTGTTCTGTGTGGATCTTGTCCCGTTAAGCTGCTGTATGGTCTTCGCCAATGTGCTGCAGCTCAGTTTCAGGGTCTTGGCAATCTTCTTATAGCCTAGGCCAGTGATGGCGAACCTTTTTGAGTCTGAGTGCCCAAACAGCAACACAAAACCAACGTATTTCTTTCAAAGTGCCAACACAAAATTAAACCTATCAGCGGCTCTGTACAGAGGATGGGACTGATCATCCCTCTGAATAAGCCCTAAGGGACCAAAAACATGATTCTGCCAGAATACAGGGTTTAGGAATGCATTTTGCTCAGAATACAGGGTTCAGAAATGCATTTTGCTCAGAATACAGGGTTCAGGAATGCGTTTTGCTCAGAATGCAGGGTTCAGGAATGCTTTGTGCTTAGGGTGCAGGAATGCGTTGTCCTCAGGGTGCAGGAATGCGTGGTGCTCAGGTTGCAGGAATGCATTGTGCTCAGAATGCAGGGTGCAGGAATGCGTTTTTCTCAGAATGCAGGGTTCAGGAATGCTTTGTGCTTAGGGTGCAGGAATGCGTTGTCCTCAGGGTGTAGGAATACGTTGTACTCAGGGTGCAGGAATGCATTGTGCTCAGAATGCAGGGTGCAGGAATGCGTTTTTCTCAGAATGCAGGGTTCAGGAATGCTTTGTGCTTAGGGTGCAGGAATGCGTTGTCCTCAGGGTGCAGGAATGCGTGGTGCTCAGGTTGCAAGGTGCAGGAATGCGTTTTGCTCAGAATGCAGGGTTCAGGAATGCTTTGTGCTCAGGATGCAGGAATGCGTTGTGCTCAGAGTGCAGGAATAAGTTGTGCTCAGAATGCAGGGTGCAGGAATGCGTTTTGCTCAGAATGCAGGTTTCAGGAATGTGCTGTGCTCAGAATGCAGGAATGCGTTGTGCTCAGAATGCAGGGTGCAAGAATGCAGGTTTCAGGAATGAGGTGTGCTCAGAATGCAGGGTGCAGGAATGCGTTTTGCTCAGAATGCAGGTTTCAGGAATATGCTGTGCTCAGAATGCAGGAATGCGTTGTGCTCAGAATGCAGGGTGCAGGAATGAGTTGTACTCAGAATGCAGGGTTCAGGAATGCGTTTTGCTCAGAATACAGGGTTCAGGAATGCGTTTTGCTCAGAATACAGGGTTCAGGAATGCGTTTTGCTCAGAATACAGGGTTCAGGAATGTGTTTTGCTCAGAATACAGGGTTCAGGAATGCGTTTTGCTCAGAATACAGGGTTCGGGAATGTGTTTTGCTCAGAATATAGGGATCGGGAATGCGTTTTTCTCAGAATACAGGGATCAGTTGTGTGTTTTGTTCAGAATACAGGGATCAGGAATGCGTTTTGTTCAGAATACAGGGATCAGGAATGCGTTTTGTTCAGAATACAGGGATCAGGAATGCGTTTTGTTCACAAAACAGTGATCAGAAATGCGTTTTGTTCAGAATACAGGGATCAGGAATGCGTTTTGTTCAGAATACAGGGATCAGGAATGCGTTTTGTTCAGAATACAGGGATCAGGAATGCGTTTTGTTCAGAATACAGGGATCAGGAATGCGTTTTGTTCAGAATACAGGGATCAGGAATGCGTTTTGCTCAGAATACAGAGATCAGGAATGCGTTTTGTTCCGAATACAGGGATCAGGAATGCGTTTTGTTCCAAATACAGGGATCAGGAATGCGTTTTGTTCCAAATACAGGGATCAGGAATGCGTTTTGTTCCAAATACAGGGATCAGGAATGCGTTTTGTTCAGAATACAGGGATCAGGAATGCATTTTGTTCTGAATACAGGGATCAGGAATGCATTTTGTTCCAAATACAGGGATCAGGAATGCGTTTTGTTCAGAATACAGGGATCAGGAATGCATTTTGTTCTGAATACAGGGATCAGGAATGCGTTTTGTTCAGAATACAGGGATCAGGAATGCGTTTTGTTCAAAATAAAGGGATCAGGAATGCTTTTTGCTCAGAATACAGGGATCAGGAATGTTTTTTGCTCAGAATACAGGGATCAGGAATGCTTTTTGCTCAGAATACAGAGATCAGGAATGCGTTTTGCTCAGAATACAGGGATCAGGAATGCGTTTTGCTCAGAATACAGGGATCAGGGATGCTTTTTGCTCAGAATACAGGGATCAGGAATGCTTTTTGCTCAGAATACAGGGATCAGGAATGCGTTTTGCTCAGAATACAGGGATCAGGAATGCGTTTTGCTCAGGATACATGGTTCAGGAATGCTTTTTGCTCAGAATACATGGTTCAGGAATGCTTTTTGATCAGAATGCACTCTGCAACATACACTGACCTACCTGACACATACTTCTTGTACTGCTCACATCCCCCCATCCCCCCACACACAGTGCAATGTAGATCAGAGGATCCATCCTCCTCCTTACCTCTCCATGGCCTCATCGTCCATCACATCAGGGCTCTCCCTAGCACTGGGCAGTATTGCAGGAGTCCCCACCATCCAGCCACTCCTTGGTGTCCCAGACGCAGAGAAGTCAGCTAGCAGCTACTGCACCTCACCCATGGCCATGCTGTGCTCCGAGCACCGCCCCTCCCCCTTCGCTGTCAGATCGCAGTACATTTAGCAGAGTGATGGGCTGTACCAAAGTACTCCTGGGGCAGGGGCAGCTGGAATAGGGTGCCGCAGAGAGGAGTGCCCAAATGCCTCACCGGAGGTGTAAGGGTCAGGGGGAGGCAATAAGTTGCAGCACAGACCCTCGGTACGGCGGAGGAATACCTTTACACCCCCCTAAATGTCGCACAAGTGACTGCCTGGCTGGGGAATTCCCCCCTTATCCTGGCAGGGTGCTGCGTGCCAACAGAGACGGCACGACGTGTCGGCAGCGACACGCATGCCACACGTTCACCATCACTGACCTAGGCCATCTTTATGTAGAACAACACTTTTATTCAGATCCTCAGAGAGTACCTTGCCATGAGGTGCCATGTTAAACTTCCAGTGACCAGTATGACAGAGTGAGAGCGATAACACCAAATTTGACATACCTGCTCCCTATTCACACCTGAAACCTTATAACACTAAGGAGACACATGACACCGGGGAGAGAAAATGGCTAATTGGGCTCAATTTGGACATTTTCACTTAGGGGTATACTCACTTTTTTTGCCAGCGATTTAGACATTAATGGCTGTGTGTTGAGTTATTTTGAGGGGACAACAAATTGACACTGTTATACAAGCTGCACACTCACTACATTGTAGCAAAGTGTCATTTCTTCAGTGTTGTCACATGAAAAGATATAATAAAATATTTCCAAAAATGTAAGGGGTGTACTCACTTTTGGGAGATACTGTATATACACACACACATTTTAGGAGGGTGGACTGCACCTGCAGGTAAAAATAATTATTTATACACATAACCAGCTGTGTTCCTCCCCCCAAAAAATCCAAATACTATCAATATATAATACAAGGGGGCATATAACACCATGAGCATAAACTTATAGCTCTAAGGTCCTAAATAGCTTCCATATACAAGAGAAGAAAAATCATTTGATCCCCTGCAGATTTTGTAAGTTTGCCCACAATAAATGAGAGGTCTATAATTGTTAACATAGGTGTATTTTAAATGATAGAGAGAATATCAACTGAAAATCCAGAAAAAAACACATGATACAAATGTTATAAACTGAGCTGCGGTTCAGTAAAATAATTATTTGATCCCCTACCAACCAACAATAATTCTGGCTCCCACGGACGGCATGTGCTCATGTGGTACATAGATTAGTCCTGTCAATTTAAGAAGGTGCTCCTAATAACAACTTGTTATGTCTATAAAAGACAACTGTCCACAGAATATCTTTCTTCCTTTGAAACCTTACCATAAAGGGCAAGACCAAAGAGCTGCCAAAGGACGTCAGGTACAAGATTGTAGACCTGTACAAGGCAGGAATGGGCTACAAGACCATCAGCAAGAAGTTTGGTGAGAAGGAGACAACTGTTGGAGAGATTATTTGTAAATGGAAGAAATACAAAATAACCATCAATTGCCCTTGGTCTGGATCTCCATGGATGATTTCGCCTCATGGGGTAAGGTTAATCATGAGAAAAATGAGGGATCAGCCCAGAACTACTCGGTAGTGTTTTGTGTATGATCTGAAGGGGGCAGTTAGGACAACAGTCACCAAACAAACCATTGGTAACACAATACACTGCCATGGATTGAAATCCTGCAGCGCCCGCAAGTATAGGCCCATCTGAAGTTTGCCAATGAACATCTAAATGATTCAGAGAAGGATTGGGTGAAAGTGCTGTGGTCAGATGAGACCAAAATTGAGCTCTTTGGCATTTACTCGACTTGCTGTGTTTGTAGAAAGAAAAATGCTGACCATGACTCTAAGAACATCATCCCTACAGTCAAGCACGGAGGTGGAAACATGATGCTTTGGGGCTGTTTCTCCACTAAAGGTACTGGCCAACTTTGCCCCATTGAGGAGCCAATGGACGGGCCATGTATTGTAAAATCTTGGATGAGAACCTTCTTCCTTCAGCCAGAACACTGAAGATGGGTCGTGGATGGGTCTTCCAGCATGACAATAACGCAAAACATACCACCAAGGCAACAAAGGTGGGACTCAAGAAGAAGCACATTAAAGTCATGGAGTGGCCTGGCCAGTCAAGTTGCCAAGCGACAGCAAAGAAACCTTAAGATTTAGAACAGATCTGTAAAGAAGAGTGGACCAAATTCCCTCCTGAGATGTGTGCAAACCTGGTAACCAACTACACGAAATGTCTTAAGCCCCATACACACGATAGGATTTTGTACAAACTTTTTAAAGTAATTTATTAGGCCGCTCCGGGGGTCTTCTTCCGACTCCGGGGGTCTTCTTCCGACTTCGGGGGTCTCTCCGGCGTCTTCTCCCGGTGTCTGGATCTTCTGCCGGCTCCTCCGCTATCTTCTGCCGCTCTTTTGCTAGCGGTGCCCTGGACATCTGGATCGTCTTCTTCCCTCTTCTCTTCCAGGGAGATGTTGACACATCGCTCTCTCCGGCTGTAATGCTGTCTGTGCGCTCTGCTATGACTTATATAGGCGGTGACCCCGCCTCCCTATGACATCACAGTCTCGGGGCATGCTGGGACTGTGAGGTCATAAGGGGGCATGGTCATGTCATCCTATTACTAGTATCTTATGTGTTGTATACAGTGGGGAAATAATTATTTGATTCCCTGTTGATTTTGTAAGTTTGCCCACTGACAAAGAAATAAAGTGTCTATAATTTTTATTACAGGTATATTTTAAATGATAGAGAAAGAAGGTCATAAGGGGGCATGGTCATGTCATCCTATTACTAGTATCTCATGTGTTGTATACAGTGGGGAAATAATTATTTGATTCCCTGCTGATTTTGTAAGTTTTCCCACTGACAAAGAAATAAAGTGTTTATAATTTTTATTACAGGTATATTTTAAATGATAGAGAAAGAATATCAACCAAAAATCCAGAAAAAAAAACACATGATACAAATGTTATAAATTGAGTTGTAGTTCAGTAAGAAAAATAAGTATTTGATCCCCAAGCAAAACATGACTAAAGGCTCATACACACGATCTGACTTTTTGACAACAAACATGCAAGTTAGCTGTTTTGGAGCAACATCTGACCGTGTGTACGCTCCATCGGACAAACTTTTTCTGTTTCCATCGGACTTTTGTTGGCTGTGCGAACGGACAAACTTTCCAGCAACAAAAGTCTGATGGAGCAAAGTCCGATCGGGTGTACACAAAGGCAAAGACTTTTGCACAAACTACAGTACGCAGCCGCGAGAATGTTTCCAGCGCGAACCCATCGCGCTGGTTCTCGGCGACAGGGTACTGTACATCTCGCGCTGGCTGCAATAGGAAAAACACATTTTCCTACTGCGGCGAGCGCGGGAGGGAATTCCCCTCTGGGGGCATACCAGGCCCTTAGGTTTGGTTTGGATTTTAAGAGGAACCCCCTAAGCCAAAAAAACGGCGTGGGGGTCCCCCCAAAAGCCATACCAGACCCAATCCATACTAGACCCTTATCCGAGCATGCAGCCCGGCCGGTCAGGAAAGGGGGTGGGGACGAGCGAGCGTTCCCCCCGTGAGCCGCACCAGGCCGCATTCCCTTAACATGGGGGGTGGGTGCTTTGGGGGGCACCCTGCCCCCCCACCCCAAAGCACCTTGTTCCCATGTCGATGAGGACAAGGGCCTCTTCTCGACAGCCCTGGCCGTTGGTTGTCGGAGTCTGCGGGCGGGGGGCTTATCGGAATCCGGGAGCCCCCTTTAATAAGGGGGCCCCCAGATCCCAGCCCCCCACCCTTTGTGAATGAGTATGAGGTACATGGTACCCCTACCCATTCACCTAGGGAAAAAAGTGTCAATAAAAAAAACACACTACACAGGTTTTAAAAGTAATTTATTAGGCAGCTCCAGGGGTCTTCTTCCGACTTCGGGGGTCTTCTGCCAACTTTGGGGGTCTCTCAGGCCTCTTCTCCCTCTCTCCGGTCTCGTCTACGCACTCTCTGGTTCTTCTCCGGTGCCTTCTTCCTTCTGCTGGGCTCCTCCGCTATCTTCTGCTCTTTTGCCGCTCTTTTGCTAGCGGAGGAGCCCGGTCTTTTCAGATGTCTTCTTCCCTCTTCTCTTCCGGAGATGTTGACACGAGGCTCTCTCCGGCTGTAATGCTGTCTGTGCGCTCTGCTATGACTTACATAGGCAGTGACCCCGCCCCCTATGACATCACAGTCCCGGGGCATGCTGGGACTGTGAGGTCATAAGGGGGCATGGTCATAGGATGACATGACCATGCCCCCTTATGACCTCACAGTCCCAGCATGCCCCGAGACTGTGATGTCATAGAGGGGCGGGGTCACCGCCTATATAAGTCATAGAAGAGCACACAGACAGCATTACAGCCGAAGAGAGCGTCGTGTCAACATCTCTGTAAGAGAAGAGGGAAGAAGACGATTCAGATGTCTGGGCCACCGCTAGCAAAAGAGCGGCAGAAGATAGCGGAGGAGGCGGCAGAAGATCCAGACATCGGGAGAAGACGCCGGAGAGACCCCCGAAGTCGGAAGAAGACCCCGGAGTCGGAAGAAGACCCCCGGAGCGGCCTAATAAATTACTTTAAAAACCTGTGTACTGTGTTTTTTTTCTTGACACTTTTTTCCCTAGGTGAATGGGTAGGGGTACGATGTACCCCATACTTGTAGGGATATTTTAGCTTGCTGTCCTTTATTTTAGCTATAAAAATGTGTATCCATTTTAGAATAATATGTATATGTGACGTCTATCAAAAGTTAGTTTCAAATTCTTATTAATGGTATGATTTCCCCGAAATGACGCATTAAGTTTTTTTCTTGTTGACAGTTTCTGTATGAAGAAATCATGTTCTATTTTTGTTAGTTTCAAACATCTTGTATGTTTGTATGTCTGTAATTTTAGCATATATTAATAAAAGGGTTGGATTTTTTTTGCGATGTCATTTTGGTTATATAAGCAACTGATTGCGGAGGTAAAAGCAGAACATTCCATGCATTGACTGTTATGTCATTATTTTCTTATTGGAATGATATCCGGGCCTGATTGGGTTTGAAAGAACACTCTAGTCAGGTTATATCAGGAGACGAGGGTTCACTTGCTCCTAGAACATCTTTACCCCCATCAATACTCATTCACAAAGGGTGGGGGGCCGGGATCTGGGGGCCCGGATTCTGATAAGCCCCTCGCCCGCAGACCTCGACAACCAACGGCCGGGGTTGTCTGGAAGAGGCCCTTGTTCTCATCAACATGGGAACGGGAACGAGGTTCTTTCGGGAAGGGGGGCCCCCCTCCCCCAAAGCACCCACCCGCCATGTTGAGGGCATGTGGCCTGGTACGGCTCAGGAGGGGGGGCGCTCGCTTGTTCCCACCCCCTTTCCTGACCAGCCAGGCTGCGTGCTCGGATAAGGGTCTGGTATGGATTTTGGGGGGACCCCCACTCTGTTTTTTCGGCGTAGGGGTTCCCCTTAAAATCTAGACCAGATCTAAGGGCCTGTTATGCCCCTGGAGGGGAACCCATGCCGGTGAACCCATGCCGGTGAACCCATGCCGGTTTTTTATTTAAAATTTGGCGTGGAGTTCCCCCTCAAGATTCATACCAAACACAGTGCCTGGCATTGGCGGGGATCCAACTCGGATCCCCGCACCAGTGTGAACCCGGCTCGCAAGGTGTCAACCTCGCCAATAAAAGTGGTGAGATTGACACAATATCAGACAACAATACAGAAGTTGACCAAACGGGTGGTGGTAAAGAGCTGAAAAACCACGTAATTTGGCTGGAAAAGTCCTGCCGTCTGTATGCAAGACAAACTTCTGGCCAACACCCTTTGTGCAAAAATCCAAGGGAAGTAAGTTTGTACAAAGTCCTATCGTGTGTATGGGGCTTTACACTGTTTGCCTTTAGACCATTCCAAAACCCTCATCTCTTCAGAGAAGCCTATCTCACCTGCACCTAATAAACTTTTACTTTTTTACTAATTTACTTTTTACTTTTACTATCTTCATTAGTTCATTCCTTACAGTTATTAACTTTTTTTAAAACTCCAATCTCCCTTTAGATTGTAAGTTCTCATGAGCAGGGCCCACTGAACCCTCTTGTTATGAACTATATTATAACTGTACTGTCTCTCTTCATTTTGCACAGCTCTGACGAAACTGTGGGTGCTATATAAATCCTGTATAATATACTCTATATGTAGCCCTCTTTGGGGGGTTGAGAAATGAACCGCCCCCCAAGCAAGATATTGCGCTAAATCTGTAGGTAAATAAGAGAACCCGAAACTTGCACGGCCGGAATTTCCGACAACAAGGTCCTATCACACATTTTCCGTCTGAAAATCCGACCGTGTTTACAGGGCATTAGTGTATAGATCCTTATTCTAAACTACTACAGCATAGTAACTCTCCTGTTTAGAGAAATGTTTTTGATTTACATTTTACTTGCTCCCATATTACTACTTACTACTTGCATTATTACTAACCAGACTGATGTCTACTTACTGATACTGAATTTTAGTTGAGTGTAGAAAAATTATCTTTGTGCTCTTAACAGTACTATGATTCCTGTTTGCTTAACCTGGTGTTTCAGGAAGTCAAGGTTGTTCACAGAGTCAAGGCACAGAACAGATAACCCAAACTACCAAGCAGGTCCTATGGGGGTAGCACTACAAGTGGAAGAGTGGGAGTGATAACCCAGGACAGGGCCTCTGTGAACAGAAAAGATTCTCTTCCTGGGAAATTAAGTAATCTAACCAAAGTAATTTGAAGCAGAAGAACTGCGGCAACCAGCATATAACCTTAACCACAAGCATATAGATGCACACCAGTATAGAAATAATGCAAGATTTATATAAGAAAAGATTAATAACAGTACATACAGTACATTTAATGTATAAACAGGTATTATCAGCACTGGGCCCAATAGTAGTTCTAATGGAATTGTGCATATATACCCAGGTATCTATAGTTATTAATAGGGATGCCCCCAGATGAATGTTGCAGCACATTTCCTTTGCAGGTGCCCCTGAGGATGATGTAGCATGTATCAGAGACCTGAAGACAAGATCTGCGGAGATGAGGAGACCCTCCAGCCGTTACCCAACCAGCCTGGATTGCAGTCCTAGTTATCTGGCAATAATCCTCTCCTCTGATCTAATATTAGTAGCATGAACAGGACAAGTGGCTCACTCTCCATGTTCTCCTTCCAGGATCTTTTCCCAACAACCCCCGAGTCAGGAAATGACATACTTAGTTTTTAAAATGTGAATAAAGGTATTACATATGCAAAATATGTGATGTCAGAATACGGTGTTGCTGATGCTATTCTTATACTGTATGTAGTACTGTTCTGTAACACTACACAGCTTAAAAGCATCTCCCAAACATGTGATTGAAAGGATTAGTGTTTTTCCCATGTCGCCTTTGGATCACATAAAAAGGAGGACCCTCTCCTCAATGAACAGTATTTTTAAAAATTGAATTTTGCATTGGTACATCTCTCCTAAGGCAGTGGTACATCTCTCCTCCTGTCCTTTGTTTGACAATCGCTATCCTATTAGCCTTGAAAATGGCCAGAATTGATTTGCCTTACCCCCAATTGACTTTAATGAGCAAGCATTTGGGACAGAAGCTGTGAGCAGAAAATGTGTTTACGACTGGTTCAAACACATTCGCGATGGGAAGGAAATGACTGAGGATGAGCCACATTCAGGTCGGCCGTTGACAAGTAAAACCCCAGATGTGATCAAGTGAGTACGACAAATGCTGGCATGAGATCTGTGACTGACTCTACCATTAATGGCGGAGGGATTGGGCATTATCAAGGACATGGTGTGCACAATCGTCCACAAAGATTTGGGAAAGCGGGAGATCTGTTCCCAGTTTGTGCCACACAAGCTGACAAACTAACAGAAAGCAAAATGGATGGAAACCTCGGGAGATTTAATTACCATGTGTGACCAGGATCTATCCTTTCTGCAAACTATTGTCACAGGGGATGAGACCTATTACTACCAGTTCGAACAGGAGTCCAATCGGCAATCAATGGAATGGCGTTCACTCAAAAAGAGTCACCTGCAAAAGTCCAAGGTCAAGACAATGTTGATTGCCTTCTTCAACAAAACAATGGCGTCATATAAGAATGTGTGACAGCGGTTCTGAGATAAATTCCTAAAGAGGCATTTGCTGAGAGTTTCCAGAAGCTTCATGAACGTTGCCAAAATTTTGTTGAGAAGGATGGCGATTATTTTGAAGGCCAATAAAGGTAATTTGTTTGTTTGTTTTCTGATTCCATTCACTAAGCTTTTCAGACACACCTCTTATTCTGCGTGTCAGCTTATCTCAAGTACCAATTTACATGTGTACACTGTTACCTGAACCCTCTGTTTTATAAACGAGTCCTAACTAATCCAGTGCATTGAAAACAATTGTTAAATGCTGTCATAATAAATTTACTGTAAGAAGCCAAAGCAACCTCTGCAGTACACACTCATTAATTGAGAGAAAGAACCAGCGCTGTAGAGGCTGCACTCATACAGCAACTTTGTAATTTGAAACAATTATACCATGTCCACACAATGGTTATAATACAATGTAGCTTGCTCCAAGAACTCATTAGTGTATGTACAGAACCTGTTAAGATAATATAGAAACAGTATATCAGCCAACGAGAGCATTTCATGCTACAGCTCATATGTCATAATAGCCTAATATATCAAAAGCAAGAGAATATCAAACAGCAACAGGAAACTATACCAAGCAGCAGCAACATTTTTTATCAGTCACTTCATCCCATCTCTCTAATTCCAGTATTTTATATTTTAGCACCCCAAGTACCACTTTATACCCACCCCCCCACCTCTTCCCCCAAACAGCATTTTTGCTCTCAGCAGCAAGTTTGCTCATTCTTCTTCAGTATCAACTGCACCCCCTGTAATATTTTACTGCTCTTTACTCTATCTTAGCAGCACATGTTTTGCCATTCTACCTTTCCCCCAACACTGGTGAGGGGATGCACTGGACACCCTTGCTGCCATTGTGCTATATGCTGGGTGTCCAGTGCACCCCTGTGCCTTTAACCAGTTGCCGACCGCCGCACGCCGATGTACGTCGGCATAATGGCACGGGCAGGAATAAGGGCTCACCTGTACGTCCCTGTACGTACGACCGGACCCCCCCCCCGGTGCCTGCAGCGGTCGGATTAGCTCCAGGAGCGATCCGTGCTGAGGGGGAGGCCACTGATTCATGGCCACCCCCTCACGATTGCTCCTGGCAAATGACAAGCTTCCTCTTCTTCTGAAGCGGAGGAAGTGATGTCATCGCTCCTCGTGATGCCTTTTCGTTCCGGATTTCGAGGAGAGAAGACATCCAAGTAAGTGCACCAACACTACACTTGTAGTAGAACACGCAGGCACACTATTCACCCCCCAATCACCCCCCCTGCATCCCCTGTCATAGTGACACCAAGCAGTTTTTTTTTTTTACTGATTACTGCATTGGTGTCATTTGTGACTGTTATAAGTGGTAGGGAAGTTAGTGGTAGGCCCCTTTAGGTCTAGGGTACCCCCTAACCCCCCTAATAAAGGTTTAACCCCTTGATCACCCCCCAGTTAACCCCTGTCGCCGGTGTCACCACGCAATCTTTTTTCTGATTGCCGTATTAGTGTCATAGGTGACGCTAGTTAGCCAGGTAAGTATTTAGGTTCAGCGTCAGGTTTTTATAGCGTCAGGTACCCCCATATACTACCTAGTAAAGTTTTAACCCCCTGATTGCCCCCTAGTTAACCCTTTCACCAGTGATCACCGTATAACTGTTACGGGTGACGCTGGTTAGTTAGTTTGCTTTTTATAGTGTCAGTGCACCCGCCGTTTATTACCTAAAAAAAGGTTTAACCCCCTGATCGCCCAGCAGATGATATAAGTTAGGTTTTAGGGTCAGATAGGGTCTGCGTCGCCACAGGCAGCGTCAGGTTAGTGCCAGTACCGCGAACACCCACACACGCAGCATACACCTTAGTGGTATTGTATCTGAACGGATCAATATCTGATCAGATCTATACTAGCGTCCCCAGCAGTTTAGGGTTCCCAAAAACGCAGTGTTATCAGGATCAGCCCAGATACCTGCTAGCACCTGCCTTTTGCCCCTCCGCCCAGCCCAGCCCAGCCCACTCAAGTGCAGTATCGATCGATCACTGTCACTTACAAAACACTAAACACATAACTGCAGCGTTTGCAGAGTCAGGCCTGATCCCTGCGATCGCTTTTGATACAGTTGCTGACAGTCAGGAGCTTTTTTACCTGTGAGTCTCACTACTGTACCACTAAATTTAGAGCCCAAAATGGCAAATCGAAAGTACAGTAGTGAAGAGGCCTACACGTATCTGAGCATGACAGACAGTGAAGTGGAAGTCACTCATCTGACATATTCAGGCTCAGAATACGAACCTGTAGACAGCAGCGGCTCCATGGCAGATAGCTCTGACGACGGAGTTGTGTTCCCTGCCAAGGTAAGGCGTACCAGACCCCAATCTCCTTCTGCTGTTGAGGTGCAAGAACCGCAGGGCTCTTGTATGGAGCAGAGAAGTACTAGCGCCGCTATTCCTTCTGGTGAACTGGCAAGCACCAGCGGCCTAGTACACCCTGGTCGTACATCCAGCACTGCAGTAACACTTGGTGACGTGGCGAGTCCCATAAGTGCAGTTCAAGCTGGCGAGGTGGCAAGCACAAGTAGTGTCCCGCTGCCACCAAGAAGACAAAGACAGGCCCGTTGAGCCCATAGTGCCCTTCCTGCTGCATTTTCCAATCCTAATTGGGAACCCACGACTTCTGCAGCACCCGTACTTCCCCTATTCACTGGCCAGCCTGACATTCAGGTGGAAACAGTTGATTTTATGTCATTTGATTTTTATTCGCTGTTTTTCACCAAAGATCTCTATAGATCTATTGTGGACCAAAGCAATTTGTATGCTGGTCAATACATCGCCACTAATCCCCAGTCCTCCCTTGGCAGGGATTGGAAACCAATTATGGTTTCTGAATTTAAGATCTTTCTGGGCCTATCCCTCCTCATGGGCATAACCAAAAAGAGTGAGTTGCAGTCATATTGGTCCACTGACCCAATTCACCATATGCCTGTGTTCTCTGCTTCCATGGCCAGGGCACGATACGAGCAGATTTTGCGGTTCATGCACTTCAACAACAATGAACTCTGTCATCCTCGTGGAGACCGTGGATTCGATCGGCTCTACGAAATTCTCTCGTAAACCACTTCAACCAACGTTTTGCAGACTTGTTTACTCCCCATCAAGTTGTCTGCGTTGATGAGTCCCTGATTAAGTTTTCTGGCCGCTTGTCATTCAAACAGTATCTACCCGGCAAGCGTGCCAGATAAGGGGTCAAGTTGTATAAGCTCTGTGACAGGGCCACAGGCTATACATGTAGTTTTATGGTTTATGAGGGAAGAGATAGTCATGTAGAGCCGAAAAACTGCCCTGACTACATAGGAAGCGCTGGCAAGATTGTGTGGGACTTGGTGTCACCCTTATTCGGAAAGGGGTACCACTTGTACGTGGACAATTATTACACGAGGGTGCCACTTTTTAGTCACTTGTTTGATCATCAGATTGGAGCATGTGGCTCCGTGCGATCTAATCGCCGGGGCTTTCTCCAGCGGCTTGTAGATTCCCATCTTAGGCTGGGGGAGAGAGCCTGCTTGAAGTGTAATAACTTGCTCGCTATGAAGTGGAGGGATAATAAGAATGTTTTCATTCTTACCTCCCTTCATGCAGACACGACGGTCCAAATTACTACAGCGAAGGGTGTTGTGGAGAAATCCCTCTGTGTCCACGAATATAACCAAAATATGGGAGGGGTGGACCTCAATGACCAGTTGTTGGCGCCGTACCTAGTTGCCCGTAAGGCCAGACGCTGGTATAAAAAAAAAGTCTGTATACTTATTTACTTATTTCACTTGGCTTTGCTGAATGCTCATGTGCTATACAGAGCTTCAGAATGGACTGGATCCTTCCTTAAATTCCAGGAAGAGATTGTCAGAGCCCTTCTGTTTCCAGACGGTGCTCCACCTCACCTTCCCAATCCAAATGCAGTAAGCCGGCTGCATGAGAGGCATCTTCTTTATGTCCTCCCGAGTACCCCTACCCAAAGAGCCCCCTAAAGAAAATGTTGTGTCTGTAGAAAGCGCGGATATAGGCATGACACCTGCTATTATTGTTCCTCCCGTCCTGACAATCCTGGTCTTTGCATTGGTGAATGTTTTGAGCGCTACCATACACTAGTTGAGTTTTAGCGTAGGGTACAGCATTGCACAGATTAGGCACACTTTCACAGGGTCTCCCAAGATGCCATCGCATTTTGAGAGACCCGAACCTGGAACCGAACTGTTACAGTTACAGTTACAAATAAAAGTGTAAAAAAAATAAATAAATAAAAGGTAAAAAATAAAAAATACACAAACAAAAAAATAAAATAAAAAAAAAACAAAAATAGTGGTCGTTTTATTGCTCTTTCTCTCTCTATTCTCTCTCTATTGTTCTGCTCTTTTTTACTGTATTCTACTGTATTCTATTCTGCAATGTTTTATTGTTATAATGTTTTATCATGTTTGCTTTTCAGGTATGTAATTTTTTTATACTTTACTGTTTACTGTGTTTTATTATTAACCATTTTTTTGTTTTCAGGTACGCCATTTAGCTGCAGCGCGATTTTATTGATCTTGACAGCAACAGCGTTTGCTCCCACGATACATAAAGCCGTGACTCCAGCGCTGTCGGAGGTGATTTCACCACCACAGTTAAAAAAAGAGAGCATATATGCTGAAGCATGGGGGCAGCAGGGGTGGAGGAGTGATTTGCTCCTAACTTTTGGGGCAGATGCCCCCATGCTTCGGCATATATAAATGGTGCATGTATGTCCATCGTTAGAAGTGGGGGGATGAAGGGAGGTATTCTAATGGTGGGCATACCCACTGATCAATCTCTTTTTTTCGTTCAGCCCACAGGCTGCATGGAAAAAAAAGATTACAATATATGCCCAACAAGGACCAGCAACGTACTGGTATGTTGCTGGGACTTTGAGTGGTTATACCAGAATGATGCCTGCAGGTTTAGGTATCATCTTGGTATCATTTTTTTTCAGCCAGTGGTCAGCTTTCATGTAAAAGCAATCCTAGCGGCTAATTAGCCTCTAGACTGCTTTTACAAGCAGTGGGAGGGAATGACCCCCCCCCACCGTCTTCCATGGTTTTCTCTGGCTCTCCTGTCTCAACAAGGAACCTGAGAATGTAGCCGATGGTCACTACCTATTGCTATCATAGGGGATATTTACATTACCTGACATAACAATAAAAATGATAAGAAAATATATAAATGAAAGGAACAGTTTACGAAAAAAATAAAAAAAGCAAAATAAATAATTAGAAAAAAAAAAAAAGCACCCCTGTCCCCCCCTGCTTTTGCGCAAAGGCGAACGCATCTGGCGTTATATGTAAACAGCAATTGCACCATGCATTTGAGGTATCACCATGAAGGTCAGATCGAGGGCAGTAATTTTAGCAGTAGACCTCCTCTGTAAATCTAAAGTGGTAACCTGTAAAGGCATTTAAAGGCTTTTAAAAATGTATGTAATTTGTCGCTGCTGCACGTTTGTGCGCAATTTTAAAGCATGTCGTGTTTGGTATCTATGTACTTTTTTATCTCATCAAACATTTGGGCAATATATTGTGTTTTAGTGCATTAAAATTAAGAAAAAGTGTGTTTTTTCTAAAAAAAAATGCATTTGAAAAATCGCTGCGCAAATACTGTGCGAAAAGAAAAAAATAAACACTCACCATTTTAATCTGTAGGACCTTTGGTTTAAAAAAAATATATAATGTTTGGGGGTTCAAAGTAATTTTCTTGCAAAAAAATTATTTTTTCATGTAAACAAAAAGTGTCAGAAATGCTTTGTCTTCAGGTGGTTAGAAGATTGGGTGATGTGTGACATAAGCTTCTAAATGTTGTTCATAAAATGCCAGGACAGTTCAAAACCCCCCCAAATGACCCCATTTTGGAAAGTAGACACCCCAAGCTATTTGCTGAGAGGCATGTTGAGTCCATGGAATATTTTATATTGTGACACAAGTTGCGGGAAAAAGACAATTTTTTTTTTTTTGCACAAAGTTGTCACTAAATGATATATTGCTCAAACATGCCATGGGCATATGTAAAATTACACCCCAAAATACATTCTGTTGCTTCTCCAGGCTTTCTAAGGGTGTACATTTTTTATTTCACTCCTCACTACCTATCACAGTTTCGGAGGCCATAGAATGCCCAGATGGCACAAAACCCCCCAAATGACCCCATTTTGGAAAGTAGAGACCCCAAGCTATTTGCTGAAAGGTATGGTGAGTATTTTGCAGATCTCGCTTTTTGTCACAAAGTTTTGAAAGTTGAAAAAAGAAAAAAAAATGTATTTTCTTTCTTCATTTTCAAAAACAAATGAGAGCTGCAAAATACTCACCATGCCTCTCAGCAAATAGCTTGGGGTGTCTACTTTCCAAAATGGGTTCATTTGGGGGGGGGGGGGGGGGGTTGTGCTATCTTGGCATTTTATGGCTTTCGAAACTGTGATAGGTAGTGAGAAGTGAAATCAAAAATGTATGCCCTTATAAATCCTGAAGGTGGTGTTTGGTTTTCGGGGCCCAATACGCGGCTAAGCTCCCAAAAAGTCCCACACATGTGGTATCCCCGTACTCAGGAGAAGCAGCAGAATATTTTAGGGTGTAATTTCACATATGCCCATGGCATGTGTGAGCAATATATCATTTAGTGACAACTTTGTGCAAAAAAAAAAAGTTTGGCATTTTCCCCCAACTTGTGGCAAAATATAAAATATTCCATGGACTCGACATGTCTCTCAGCAAATAGCTTGGGGTGTCTACTTTCCAAAATTGGGTCATTGGGGGGGGGGGGGGGTTGTGCCATCTTGGCATTTTATGGCCATCAAAACTGTGATAGGTAGTGAGGAGTGAAATCAAAAATTACGCCCTTAGAAATCCTGAAGGCGGTGCTTGGTTTTTGGGGGCCCCGTACGCAGCTAGGCTCCCAAAAAGTCACATGTGGTATCCCCGTATTCAGGAGAAGCAGCAAAATGTACTTTGGGGTGCAATTCCACATATATAAAAAAAATAATTCAATGGGCTCAACATGCCTCTTAGCAATTTCCTTAGGGTTGTCTACTTTCCAAAATGGGGTCATTTGGGGGGGGGGGGGGTTTGTACTGCCCTGCCATTTTAGCACCTCAAGAAATGAGATAGGCCATCATAAACTAAAAGCTGCGTAAATTCCAGAAAATGTACCCTAGTTTGTAGACGCTATAACGTTTGCGCAAACCAATAAATATACGCTTATTGAAATTTTTTTTACCAAAGACATGTGGCTGAATATATTTTGGCCTAAATGTATGACCAAAATTGAATTAATTTTTTTTTCAAAATTTTCGGTATTTTTCCTTTTATATCGCAGAAATTAAAAATCGCAGAGGCAATCAACTACCATCAAAAGAAAGCTCTATTTGTGGGAAAAAAGGACGCAAATTTTGGGTACAACATTGCATGACCGCACAATTACCCGTTAAAGCAGCACAGTGCCAAATTGTAAAAAGACCTCTGGTCTTTGGCCAGCCAAATGGTCCGGGGCTGAAGTGGTTAAGGAGAGGTGGGCTCCCTCCAGGCTCACCTGCCCTCTATCTATCCACTATAATGCCTGTGCTTCTACTATGGAGGCTGGTGCAAATGTGTGCAAACTAGACATGTACAATTTGTTTAGTTCGGAATTTGTTTTTATCGAATTTTGACAAATTCTTTAATTCCAAATTTCGAATTTCCGAATTTCGAATTTCCGAATTTCGAATTTCTGAATTTCGAATTTCCGAATTTCTGAATTTCGAATTTCTGAATTTTCCAATTTCCGAAAATTCAAAATTTTTGGAAATTCAGGATTTTGGAAATTCGGAAATTGGAAAATTTCAGAACTTGGAAAATTCGGAATTCTCAGAAATTTGGAAGTTCGGAAATTCGAAATATCGGAAATTTGAAAATTCAGAAATTTGAAATTTCGGAAATTTGAAGATTCAAAAATTTGGAAATTTGAAAATTTGGAAATGTGAAAATCCGAAAATAAGAATGAATGAAAATCTGATAATTCTAAACAATGAAAATCTGATAATTCTAAAGAATGAAAATCTGAAAATTCTAAAGAATGAAAATCTGAAATAATAACTAACTAATAATAACTATTAAATTATAGGTATTGGAATTTCCTTTCAAATTTGGCTCTTAGTGAACGTAACGAGTACGAATTTATCTAAAGTTACCAATTATCTGAAATAACGAATGCCTTATCTAAACGAATGGAATATTAATAAATAACAATAATAATAATAAAACCTTTTTATTAATATTATTTATTATTAATTTGTTCCATTCCATTTGTTTAGATGCGGTATTCGTTATTCCGGATAATTCGTAACTTCAGATTAATTTGTATTTGTTACGTTCACAAACAGCCAAATTTGAAAGGAAATTCCAATACCTATAATTTAATAGTTAGTTATTATTTCGAATTTTACTGATTTTCTTTCTTTTTTTCAGATTTTTAAATTTTCAGATTTTTTGAATTTTTGCATTTCTGAATTTTCTAATTCCGAAAATTAGGAAATTCAAAAATTCGGAAATCGAAAATTTGTAAGTCCAAAATTCAGAAATTCGAAAATTCGAAATTCGGCAATTTGAATATTCGGAAATTTGAAATTCGAAAATTCGAAAATTCAGAAGTTCGAAATTTGAAATTCAAAAATTTGAAATTCGAAAATTCAGAAATTCGAAAATGCGCAAATTCGAAAAATTCAGAAATTCAAAATTCGAAAATTTGAAAAATTCGGAAATCCAAAAATTCGAAAATCTGAAAATTCAAAATTCAGAATTCAGAAATTCGGAAGTTTGAAAATCCAAATTCCAAATTTTCAAAATTCCGAATTCCAAATTTTTGAATTTTCGAAAAAAGCAAAAAAAGGATGGAGTGAAAACTAAAATGAACACATTTTTTGTCAGTGCACATATCTAGTGCAAACTAAACCCCTCTTTTTAACGCATATTGTTAGACATGGTAATTTGGTTGGTTGCAGGCTGGTTGGTAAGCTGAGCTTGGAATTTTCTTTGGTTTTGTTTGAGATGCATTGCTCTTCTATGTGCTCTTTGCTGCAAAGACCAGTTATGGGTGGGGGCAGTGGCCATTTGTTTCTACCCCCAAACTAGTGTCAAGGTTTCTATATTGACTGCTGGCTTCTCCTGTTCTGTGCACAGGAGTTCATCCTGGCAGGGATGCAGTTTTTTTTTAAAACAATCGTTTTTTCAGCTGTGATATTAATTATGTATAACGAGGTTGTAAACTCTAAAGGTTTTTCACCCTCATGCATTCTATGCATTAAGGTGAAAAATCTTCTGTAACTCAGCAGCCCCCACAAGCCCCCATTATACTTACCTGAGCCCTGTGTTTCCCACAATAGGAAAGAGCACACCAGCTCCGGCCGGTGTCTCGTGTCCTGATTGGATATATTGATAGCAGCGCAGCCATTGGCTCCCGCTGCTCTCAATCAAATCCAAGGATGCAGGCACCGGGGGGCGGGACCGAGTCCTGCTTTCTGTGTCAATAGACGCAGAAGCAGGACTCGGGAGCGCGCCCGCACGGGTGTCTGGAAGAGAGCTCTTCTCCAACGGGGCACTTGAGAAGAGAAGAGGAGGAGCCACCAGCGCCACTGAGGGATCCCAGAAGGGGAGGATCGGGCCATTCTGTGCAAAACCAACTTCACACCGGCGGTAAGTATGACATGTTTGCTTTTTTTTTTAAAAACCCTGAAACTTTACAACCCCTTTAAAGTGCAACAATAAAAAAAGGAAGAATTCCTTTATATATAGTGCCTGGGGTCCCCTAATGTGCCTGTAAAGTAACGCATCTGTAGCATGCATAAAACATGCTGCAGCAAAAAAGGCCTTTTTAAAGAAAAAAAAAAGAGTCAAACACATTTAAAATGACTCGCGGTTACAATTGCTAGCACCTGGCCATTCAGGTCTGGTATGGATTTGGAGGGGCACCCCACGCCAAAATAAGTAAAAAAAATGGAGTGGGGTCTCCTCCAAAATCCACATCAGACCGTTATCCGGGCATGCAGCCTGGCAGGTCAGGAAAGGGGAGGGCTGAACCATACCAGGCCACATGCCCTCAAAATGGGGGAGTAGTTTTTTTCGGGTCAGCGGGCGCTGTGATTGACGCTGTGATTGACATCGGTGGACACTATTTTTTATTTTTTAATGAAGGATTTGTTAAAAACTTGTCTCGTGTTTTTACTACTGTTTGTACACTTGTTTAGTAAATGGGTAGGGGTACTATGTACCCGATACTCATTCACAAAGGGGGGGCATGATCTGGGGCCCCCCCTGTTAAAGGGGGCTTCCAGATTCTGATAAGTCCCCCGCCCGCAGACCTCCACAACCACGGGTCACGATTGTGGTGATGAGGCCCTTGTCCCCATCAACATGGGGACAAGGTGCTTTGGACTAGGGGGGCTGCCCCTGCCCCAAAGCACCCACCCCCCCATGTTGAGAGAATGTGGTCTGGTATGGTTCGGGGGGGTGCTCGCTCGTCCCCTCTCTTTTCTGACCCGCTGGGCTGCATGCCAGGATAAGGGTCTGGTATGGATTTTGGGGGGGGGCACACCAGTTTTTTTTTTATTTGGCGTGGGGTTCCTCTCCAAATCCATACCAGACCCGAAGGGCCTGGTATGGACTAGGGGGGAGGGTCCCCACGTCGTTTTTTTTTCCTTATTTTTTAACCGGCATTTATTTATTTATTATTCAGCTGTCAGTGGGGAAACCCATTGAAAGCTGATGACTCATCAGTTGTTAAGGACGTCGCGGCCAGCTTCCTGGCCCCACTCCTTAACAACCAGCTTATACCGCGCCCTGATTGACCAAAGCTTTGATTGGGCAAAGCTGTCAGTAGAAGGATTATTTTAGGATGAAGCCATGAAGTCCTCTGCTCTCAGCCTCTCATCTGGTAATAGTGGCCCTGAACCATAACATCCTCACGGCAGCAACAGAAATGGTTCAGAAAAAACTATAGTGCATTACTACTTTACTAAATACTTTATTAAATAAAATACTCTATGCACAAGGGAATTAAAGAACCACAGCATATAATACAATGTGGTACAAGCATGCCCATGCCCAAAGGCCATGCACCACACCATGCTTTTTTTTTTTGGTTTAGTTTTGAACAGAGTAGGAAATGTTTTTTTTTTGTGACCCATTAGGGAGATTTCTCTTTTTATCTCCTGTCCCAGAAACACAACAGGAAGTAAGAATGCAAGAGAATATTTCCTCTTAAATAGTTGTCATCAGAACAGATTTCCTCATTGGAATATATCCCCTCACATCAAGTATTTTGTTTTTTTCATCGCTGTACTGGAGGTAATGGTCACGAGGCTAATCTTGCCTGCAGGGATACAGACATAATTAGAGGAAAGTGTTCCATATCTATCCACATTCAAACATTTGTTGGCGAAAAGTCCGACAGCAAATGTTCGATTAGCATACACACAGTCAGACTTTCTGACATCAAGCTCACATCCAACATTTCCCGTCGGAAAGTCCGACAGTGTGTGCGTGGCTTCACAGTTTAAATATAGAGTACAGGTTCACTTTAATCACATCCATATTTTTTATGTCTCACTTTCTGCAACTAAGGTGATTACCTTTTTTTACAGTGTATGCTTGTCTAAGCAATTTTTTTTTATTTAACAAGCAAATAAAGGTCACGGTATGAAAATGACCATGTTTGCTGGAGGCTACAAAGCTAAATGAAAAGAAGGACTAATTATCCATTTTTATATTTACATTTTTCTACATAATACTGTACACCAACAAAGCTGTGATCTTGTATGATTTATTTTGTGCAGTTTTAGTTTTTATGCTACATAAAAATTGAAATGCAGCATAAAATACACAATACAATAAAGTATATAGACTGGTTATTTCAAAATATCTCAGGTTTCAGGCAACATCTAAGTCTAGCGCCTACCCCAACTTTCCGGGAGCCTGGTGGTGACCCCCAGAGGCGGGGAAGGCCGACATACTTCCTCAGGGTGCAGGTTACCAGGCATGGTGGGTGATGAATAAGATAGAAATTGGGGGACAGTCATTTTTATGCTTAAACAAAGAGAAGTTTATTTCTCACAACAGAAAATGTGGGAGAGAGGGGATAGGGCACAGGACACCCTTAGTTAAAAATAGAAATGATCAGCAAACAGGCATACTCCTTAGACAAAAAAGGTGAAATAAGGTAGACAGCAGTACAGGAAAAGAGCCTTTAAGCTGAACCAGAACATCTGTACTTTGTAGAATAAGATGTGTCCTATAGTAACTGAACTTTACACACAGCATCATACTGAATTCCCTTGGATGAGTTCTCTCTTGAAGCTCTCCCAGTCACCTCATGGATCCCAGTCTGTGAAGAGTCACCTCAGGAACTTCTCTAGAACTCTATCCCTCTCCAAATTGTTTCCAGATATTGAGCAGGCTTTTTCTGAGCAGAATCTTGAACACCCGGGTAGGCCTAAGATAGGCCTAGCAGCCAGGCGAGCACCTGGATAGACCTCAGGCTTCAGACCTAGCAGCCAGGAGCTGTTTAACACACATCCACCCAGACCGTAGCCTGGGGGGTAAGGACCCCAACCACCTGACTCTTTCCAAATAAATACCTTCTCCCTGCATTTATAGCAGCCAGTCTGATTGTGTTCTGCCCTCACAATGTGTTCAAAGTACAAGGCTTGGCAGACAGCTAACAGCTTCCCAATAAAGACTCAGGAGGAAGGGCTAATAGTTGTAATCTTTACTGAGAATAAGTTTTTTGTAAAACTGCAAAACACAAATTATAAAAATATGCATTAGCATTTAACATTACATCACAAATGCAAATAGTAACAGGCATGCTACAATACTGTTAAGGCACTAGCTAGCAAAAAGGTGGCCTAGCTGAATGAACTTCCTGACAGAAACATCCTACCAAACAAACAGATGAAATGTAGTTGAATTAGTAGAACATATACTAATTAATTGAAAACTAATGACAGCCTACTTACAGACTTATACTTCCAAGGCCAGTATTAAGAAATAGTGGAGGTCTTTAACATGCTTCCTTCACTGTAGAAAGATTGTCTGCTGGGCAGGAAGTGGGTGTAATATATTACACTTCCTGTTAATAATGGATGCCAAATTAAAGCAACCGTATGATCAGTAAATATATACCTTATAATGATCAGAACAGATTGATTCATAACCTGAACTCAGCTCATCACTCTAATGTCAAAGGCAACATCACCATCTACTGACAATAGGGAGAAACCACAGATAAACAAGATTAGGAAGAAAGCCATTTGACCACTAAACACTACAAATTAGCCAGGCTAGATACCACTCAGCACAACTAAATTTACTTGTAGCCCTGCTTTGGGACAAAGGTGCTACATAAGATTTAAAAAAAATGTGCTCTGGGGGCACTTTGAAGGCAGGAGGAGTCTGGTAAACCGACAAGGAACCCCAGAAGAAGACCATTGCACAGAGCAGGTAAGTATGACATGTTTGTTTTTTTACATTTTTTTTAGGAGAACCTTTGCAATCACTTCACGTTCTTCCCTTTTTTAAAAGACTTCAGTTTGAGAAAATCACAGGTCAGCCAGAAAAAGGTATCTGTAGTGTCTACACAATCCAAAAAGTTATGAACAGTATTTATATACATAGTGGAAGTGTGTATCCCGTGCCCCTTTAGACATCATATGTGATGAAACGTTTAGGGCAAAGCCAGGGTTTACTCCTACTATGCATGTGCAATGAGTCGCGCCCATCTGAAATCTGGCATGTGGATACCCCTTCATGTAATTGAAGCGCTGCATACTCTGCATCATCTGTGTGTACATTTTTAAAATAAATATCAATTTTTAAATGGGTCTTCACTATGGATCGTTTCGTTACATGTATATGGATCTTCCTGACATCCCTGGAGAGGCATGAATTGCAGGAGCACATACCTGGAGACAGAGGGGTTGATTTACTAAAGGCAAACAGACTGTGCACTTTGCGAAATGCAGTTGCACTCTGTAAGTGCAGTTGCTCCAGAGCTTAGTAAATGAGCTAAAACTTCACTTCACAAAAAATACCCAATCACGAGCAATGAAAATAAAAAAAAAAACAGCATATTTGCTTGCACGTGATTGGATAATGGAAGTCAGCATAGCTTCTGCTAATTTACTAAGCTATGGAGTAACTGCTCTTGCATAGTGCAATTGCACTATGCAAAGTGCACAGTCTTTTTGCCTTTAGTAAATCAACCCCACAGTGTTTTGAGGTGCTATACCTGTGGGCCATGCTAATATGAGAGGCTTTTATAATGTCACAAGCACTATATGACCACTCTAGTGTATATGGGGACTCATTTGGCTCTGGTAAGCCCTTGCATACTGCACACAATGACACAGGTGGTGTGCTCTGCATGCAGTCTGGGAACAGGAGCTTTCTACTAATCTCATCTGCTGATTTTGGGAGGATTGTCCCCTCTTTTTTATACTTTCTCCATTAGGACTTTTATTTAGACAGAGAAAATGTATTCTTCATATAAACCCCTGCAGTGGACTCTTTTACACTTTTGCACTTTATATATAATTTGCACTAAAGATTTATTTACTTTGCACTTTTTCTGAGCATATGTGCACATTGTTTAGCACTTTAATTTTGAGTTGGTTCACTACTGTAATGCCTTTTTGAGCCTGATGTGGCTGATACACACATATTTGATTGCAGTAATCTTATAAGCACTTTATTTATGGTTTGCAGTAAAGTTTCATTTATTTTGCACTTTTTTTTATGTAGCTCTACCCCCGAAGGAGCCGCTTAAGTATGTTTCTTTTCGTACTCTGCCTCTCAACCCCAGTAACAGTCTTAGCCCCTCTGGCAAACCTGGCAATAGAGTAAGTTCCAGGACCAATGAAAAACGCACACATTATGATAAAACACAGAAATTGTCTTTATTGCAAATTATACAAACAGTAACCATATATATTCCAGTAATGCAATTGGAGAGCAATAACTGAGATTAAGAGCAATATAGCTCAATACCATATTCAGGCTGCTTTCAGGGATTCAAAACCTGAGAATAACCCCAAGAGCAGAGGGAAACACTTCAATAACAATACATCACAATATGGCAATCTGTACCAGATTGGTTACCTTTACTCAGGTCGGCTCTATGAGTCCAAGCAGGAGGAGAGCAGAGGAACGACCCTCTTATGTCATGCCTCTCTCTTCTGTCCCCTGACACCACAGGCCCAACTTTAAACACTTTATTCAAATCAACATGTAATGGCTTAACTTCCTAGATAAACTATCTCACACACACCAACTGCATACACAGAGCCCTCAATATGTGTGTGTGGGTACGTATGACATTAGTAGCTTCAGTCCTTTTGAAGAAAAGATAAGACTTTGTGTCTTCAGTTAGCCATTTTTGTTGGTGCACTTAAACTCCTGAATAGCAGGGCCAAACAATATAACTGGCCCGGATTATCAAGTGAGAAATACAGGATCTTTCTCAGCAAGGTGAAAGGACAATGGTGTCTGTATACAGTGTCCCTGGGAATGGATGACCTCATCCTTTTGCCCTGTGGCACTACAAGTGTCAACAAGATGACTAACAGCAATGATGTCTGTGTCCATTTAACTTCTTCTGTGGTGCAGTGTCCCTGTTTCCTGCAAATGGACAAAAACCCCCTTACCCAATCCTGTGGTCAAGGGCCAATTGAACGTCCTGGAACAAGCAGGCTCTCCTGGTGACCCGACTAGTCACCTCACACTGGAACGCTTCACCGTCAGTGCAGGTGCGCCTGGGCCTGCACCTGGGATCCCCCTCTCTCAGGCTGGATGTCCCAACTGGCGGCAGAGGCCTAAATCACCTAGGAGGCAGCACCTCTCCCTTAGGTCTGATCTCTTCCTCTGCCTCGTGCTGTCTGAAAATCCCTCAGCAATGCAAGATGGAGCCTTTAGTTCCTTTTCTCCAGAGCATGCTGGCTCTTGCAGTTTCATACAGTTCAATCTGAATGTGAAACTTGAGTCCTGGAACTACAATTCCCTTTATGCTTTGCTCCCTGTTGGTAATCAGTCTGCTGACAGGATGTGATGACACAGAGTCTTAGCTGGCACTAGAGGGAAACAGTCCCACTGACACAATGTTGCAGAGTGTCTTCTGATACGGCAGGTAAGATAGCCAGCTCCCTGCTACATCTATGTGCACATTGTTTAGCACTTTGAGTTGGTTCACTATTGTGATGCATCTGTGAGCCTGCTGTGGCTGATACACACATATAATATTGTAGTACTTCTCAATCACATCTTAGCGCTGCACTTTTTGGATTTCAGTTCTGTTATGCTCTGTATCTGAGTATAATGTCAGCTGCTTACTGGTTAGTGACCCTAGTGCAAAATATTTCTGTTTTTTCTTTAGGTATGAAAAGGAAATCAAGTTTGCTAATGTCCTTGCCATATACCATATGTAGTAGACTTTTCCCTTTAACAAAACTTAAGTCTCACTTTAAAACACTTTGTTTGGACTGGTACTTATTTAAACATGAGAGAGTCTGTGTGGATAGTAATTAGCTTGTAGATAAATGTAGTAAGTCAGCCATATGTCTGTTTTTCTCTGTGATAAATTAGCTGCTTAGCATAGGCAGGAGAAGCAAAAGGAGCAAATATCACATTGCAACTTCAAGCAGTTAGCAGACTTATTCCAGGTTGGAGACCAGCACTTTTTTTAACAATAATATTCAGGCTAACAAGAAATATTACATTGGATAACATAACACAAAACTATTCAAATTGTGACTATTTTTTTTCAAAACACAGAGTTAGACTTTTGCAGCACCCTCCTTTAGTTAGGCTGCTAGGTTAAACTTCTTTTTTGATTTCACTGTAGTCAGCAGAGCAGCAATTGATTGTTTTTGTCTGGTCAGGGTCTCCAGGTTGGGTATTTGATTTTTCCCACCTGCTTCTGGAAGAAGCTCCTTTCCTCTTCGGGGAGGGTTCCAGTTCTCCTGGGGCTTCCCCTAGGAGAGAACAACAGAGACTAGGGATTGCAGTCTGGGCATCAGCAGGAGCTGGGCTGAAGGCCTGGGGAGGATTGCAAAATCATTATTTGCTGGAGGGCATTGTCCTGAAGTCCTGGTCTGGAGAAGGATCTTTTATCTCCCTCACTAAGGCTCTAACTGTGGATGCTGGGTGGCAGACGGCTCCTGGGACATTGTGAGTAAAGACCTTGCAGTGGACTTTTGGGTGTACAAGTGCCAGAAGTAAACTCAGGGGTTGATTTACTAAAGGCACTTTGCAAGTCCAGTTGCTCCAGAGTTTAGTAAATGAGGTAAAGATTCACTTTGCAAAGAATACCAAATCATGTGCAAGAAAAAAAAAAGCATTTTTACTTGCACATGATTAAATGATGGAAGTCAGCAGAGCTTCGGCTCATTTACTAGGCTCTGGAGCAACTACTCTTGCAGAGTGCAATTGCACTTTGCAAAGTGCATAGTCTATTTGCCTTTACTAAATCAACCCCTAAGTGTCAGAGGATTCTAGATGGACTACGACTGCTAGTCCTAGATATTCCCTGTGTCCTCCAGGAAAGGCTGCTATAGAGAAGATTAGTGAGACGTTTGTCCCCCCATTGATTGTTGTTGCCATTTGAAATATCCTGTGACCCTAAACCCCTCTCCTCCTTAAGTTCATCAGCAATAAATTCTAAAAGATCTCCCCTAGACCGAGCCTGTATGATCCCTGTGCATGGATCTGTGCTTGTGGGACTGATATCCCATGTACTGATAAGGGGGACCTGGGCATATTCTCAGCTGCCCCTCTAGAGGTAAGCGCTACACTTTAAAGTATCTATTAATAAGTGCCCATTGTCTGAAATTATTTTGACAGAGAGTTAGGCCATCTATGAGTTACAGATAATAGCAAAAGAACTGTACACTTGGACAGCTTGTAGGCAGTGTCAAGTGAGCATAGGACAAAAATTGGCATGCCGGGTGCCACCAGCAGGCTTTGGGCCTAAACTTTGTTGGTGTGGACCCTCATTCCCAGAGGGAGTTGAACTTTAAAATTGTGAGTTAGACTTTAATATAATTTATAATCAGTCCTAAGTGACATACTTACTCACATAACTCCTGATGACTAAAGTCATGAGTTAGACATTAAAGCAGTGGCAGCTGGTGAAGTTTTAGGATGGGGGGGGGCGCCAGACCCCGCCCTTCCTTTTTGACCCCTCCCACGTGGTGAAAATGGGCGTGGTTTGAGTGAAATAGTGGGCGTGGTTAGCGTCTGAGATGAACGAGGGATGGAGGGAGAGGGAGAGAGAGATGGAGAACAGCAGGCCCAGATCCTACACAACAATAGAAATGTGTATTCTAGAAAGTTTAACAATCAGCAGATAAAGATATTCCAAACACCTGGTGTTAGCACTTCAATCATCCCAGCACCATGGTTGTTATGGTGTCAGGATGATTGAAGCGCATCTATTATTGCACCAAATGCAGCCTCTGTCTCACCAAATGCAGCCTCTGTCCCACCAAATGCAGCCTCTGTCCAATGCAGCCTCTGTCTACCCTAATGCAGCCTCTGTCCCCCCTAATGCAGCCTGCGACCCACCAAATGCAGCCTACGTCCCACCAAATGCAACCTGCCTCCCACCAAATGCAGCCTGCGTCCCCCTAATGCAGCCTCTGTCCGCCCTAATGCAGCCTCTGTCCCCCCAAATGCAGCCTCTATCCCCCCAAATGCAGCCTGCGTCCCACCAAATGCAGCCTCTGTCCCCCCCTAATGCAGCCTCTGCCCCCCTTAATGCAGCCTCTGTTCCCCCTAATGCAGCCTCTGTCCCCCTAAACGCAGCCTCTGTCCCCCCTATGCAGCCTCTGCCCCCCCTATGCAGCCTCTGCCCCCCCTAATGCAGCCTCTGTCCCCCAAATGCAGCCTCTGTCCCCCACTAATGCAGCCTCTGTCCCACCAAATGCAGCCTCTGCCCCCTAATGCAGCCTGCATCCCACCAAATGCAGCCTGCGTCCCACCAAAGGCAGCCTGCGTCTCACCAAATGCAGCCTGTGTCCCACCAAATGCAGCCTGCGTCCCCCCAATGCAGCCTCTGTCCCCCCTAATGCAGCCTCTGTCCCCCCTAATACAGCCTCTGTCCCCCCAAATGCAGCCTGCATCCCACCAAACGCAGCCTCGGTCCCCCCAAATGCAGCTTCTGTCCCCCAAATGCAGCCTCTGTCCTACCAAATGCAGCCTCTGTCCCCCCAAATGCTGCCTCTGTCCCCCCTAATGCAGCTTCTGTCCCCCCAAATGCAGCCTCTGTCCCCTCTAATGCAGCCTCTGCCCCCCCTAATGCAGCCTCTGTCACCCCAAATGCAGCCTCTGTCTCCCCAAATGCAGCCTCTGTCCCCCCTAATGCAGCCCCTGTCCCCCCAAATGCAGCCTCTGTCCCCCCTAATGCAGCCTGCATCCCACCAAATGCAGCCTCTATCACTTCAAACCCCCATCCCATTCTCCACACAGCGGTACTTACCTTGCTGTTGTCCTCTCCTGCGGTGTCTCCTTCCACTGGCAGCGGTGATGGAGCGGCATATTTCCTGTTTCCTCTCTCCCGGGCGCAATGGGAGAGAGAGAAAACAGGAAGTGACATCTAACTCAGATGTCAATCAAACCGCCCGGCCGTAGTAATATATACTACAGGCGCCGGGGGGAAGCTACTCGGCGCTTCAGAAAGCGCCGCAAGGCAGGCTAAATGCCCTAAAATGAAGCGCCATGTCTGCAATCTCGTGATTGCATAGACGGGGCGCTTCCCATAAGTGCACTGTGTCTGGCATCGCACTGTGTCCGGCGTCCGAACACAGTGCACTTAAGGAACTTTTTTTGGATTTTTTTTTTAAAGGGCCAGTTTAAAAAAAGTTTTTTCATTTTTTTGTGGCTGCCCATGCGCCCCCCTTATGGACGGGCCATCACTGCTTTAAAGCCATATGGAATCAGTACTATTTAAGTGACATACTCACTCACATGGCTCCTAATGACTTAGTTCACAGACTTCAACAGGTATATATTGCCAAAAGGTATATATTCCCATATACTCCCATGTACCACCAGCATAGGTCACGAAAGGCAGAAATAAAACCCCAGAAACTAGTCCAGTTCTTTTTCATCTTTACTTGGCTTGCAATGGCAGGCAGAAAATAGTCTTTAACTCTGGATAACAGTAGTTATCTGTTAAATGGAAAATTACTATGCTGCGCTATATATGTATAAGTATATGTACACATAAGTATATGTGTATAAGTGAGTTACACCAAGTACATGCAGGGGAGGCGGTCCTATGCTTATGTAAATAGAGACTGAAAAAGTTGCTTTTTGCCTAGCCGGGTTAACAGTGCTCTGTGAGGTGTTTGTAAAAAATGATAACTGATGACTGTTGTTTATTTAGGGATACTGGTGCCTGCAGACATAGAGATTATTGCCCGGCCCATTTGAAATAATTTGGATCAACAAATAATCCTCTAATGTTGGTGGATACATTTATGGTTCAAGCCCCTACCATGGTTGTTATCTGTCAAATACCAAGAGGTATAAACCTTGTGCAGTTGTGTTATTTTGTTATAGGATACAGAGTGTTTAATTCATCCTAGATTGTAAGCTCTAACGAGCAGGGCCCTCTGATTCCTCCTGTATTGAATTGTATTGTACTTGTACTGTCTGCCCTAATGTTGTAAAACTGTTGACGCTATATAAATCCTGTATAATAATAATAATAATTTGAATTTTATAAGTCTATATATGGGAAGAGAAAAGTGCCTCTAAGTGCGGTGGTTTAAGGGTTTATTACAGGCACAATGGAATTTAAAATACCTACAAGATAGTAAGAGGTCATAGACATATAATGATTTGTCCTTATGTGGATCGCTGTAATCCTCATCTGTCTGGGGAAGAGAGAGAGCCGTCCTGCAGCTGTCAGAGTCCCTGGTGATGTGGATTGGCGAGGAGGTGAAGATGCAATGAGGCGGCCCGTGTTCTGGAACCAAGCTGAAATGCACCGATGTGACATCAGGTGAAGGTGGTGGGCGGTGACGCATTTCGGAGCATGCACAGCTCCTTCGTCAGTCACCCCCCTATAAGTCTATATATAAAGCCTTATCCACCCAATATGTAACTTATTTTTACTTGCATATTCTTTTATTCATATATATTAATAAGAATGGAGAATGCCACTCTATGTTATTCAAAGAATTACTCTACCGGTTTAAGGAAACAATTCTAAGGATGTAGTATTTTTATTAATACAGAAAAATTACGCTGCGCTAGAGTGTAATGTGTCAATCGGTAAGTAAATATAACAATAAAGTATAAACCCAAAATATCATAAAAAAATATTATAAGGCAGAAAAAATACCATGCCTAATGTGCTAAATAACCCTATTTGGGTAAAGTGCTAATGATGTATCAATACTAATCAATCCAACAATACATATAAATAAATAAAGACAACAAATATACAATAAAATATACAATAAAATGCAAGGTGCATAAACAATAATGCAAATAAAATAAAGTGCATACTAAATGCAGAAGGTGCTCAGTGTCCTGCAATTAGTGTGATCAACAATCAATTTAAGCAATGCTGCAAAGTGATCAGTGCAATCCTATAAATCAAATCACATAGGTGTATATGATATGTGTCCAAAGATGCAAATCCAGCATGCTTCTAGCGTTCCTTTGTGCTGCAAATTCATGCTCCGGTGCTATCCAGTGACCCCCCGGGAATTGTGCTCACCTCAGAGCGTGTGACCCAGCTGTTACACTAAGTCAAAACACACTTTGGAGCCTTGCCATGGCTCAATGCTGATCACCAGATGCACGGCTCCGATGCAGTTCCACAAACATATATATGATAAAGAGAAGACTCAATGGTGAGATCATCCCCCTGATGAAGACACGTGATCCCTGTGTCGAACACGCGTAGGGGAGGGGCCAGGACGGAGCAAGGAGCAGAGAGTTGTGTTTGAGATGAGACGCATACCTTACCCTCACTACCGCTATACTGTTTAAAGTCCATGTATAGATTGGTGCACTGACGCACCTTAAAATTGTGAGTACCCCTTTTGGTGGGAACATTTTTTATATAATAAACCTTTTAAACGTTAGGTGGGGATACTCTTTAGGCATAAGATCATTGTGGCTCACAGGATTTTCCCATTGTTTGTTAGTATTTTTACTAAATTCCTTTTTTTTATTATTAGGAATTCCATAGTCAACAGGCGGCTAGAGCCAGCCAACCTGTACAACAACAAGAGAATTTCTCTGGTGTATTTTCTCTGCCACATCGTTTGAGCTTGCTGTAGTGAGGTGTGCTAGAGAGATTTGATTCTGTGTTATGACCAATCTTTGGATCTGGGGAACCTGCAGAGGCATGCTTGGAGAACTATTAACTCACCGAGACACTTTCTGTTCTGTCTCTTCACTTTAGAGCTTTTGCCCTGTGAGGATGTCAGCTTAGTGGGCAATCTCTCCTAGACCTTGGGCCTAGGTATATAAAAGGATGCAGGGATCTCCCCTCCTGGAAGGAACCCATGAAGGTTTTGGCTGCTGGAAGAAGAGAGCATATAAACTATGGAAAGCAAGCTGCACTGTCCCCCACATGTAGAGAGGTGGAGAGGTATGGTTGAGTGGGAAGTGAAAACTGTGATACCACTTTAACCTATCAACCCATTGTTGATGTCAGTGGGAGGGATAGTACCCATCGCTGGTGTCAGTGGGAGGAATAATGCCCAATTGTTGGTGTCAGTGGGAGGAATAGTGCTCCATGAAAAGTGTCAGTTCAAGGAATAGTGTCTCATATCAGTGAGAGTAACTGTGCCCCAATGGCTGGATAAAGGCCAGCATCCGCCCCCTAGGCAGCAGTTTGGAGACCACTGCACTATAGGATTGTAACAGACCTGGGGCACCTTTGGGCACTCCAAAGAGAATAGTAATGCCCACTCACCCTCCTGTCAAGCCGTGTTCTGAGCCACATTCCTGTCTGAATAATGTGTCTGGGTTTCAGGTGGACACATGATTCAAAACCCGGACTGTCCGGGTGAATCCTGGACAGGTGACAAGCCTACTTGAACTTCAATTTTTAGGGAGTAAAGCTCTGCAGTAGTCCAGTCAGCACAGTTTGTGATTTTAAAGTTAACTATATGAGATTGTAATGGCTTGTTCATATGCATTTTTCTGCACAAAAACAACACAAATCACTGCAAGGGCACATAGAAAACAATTATTTTTTATGTGCCCCATTCACACATTTGTCATAAAAAATGCACATGTGCTGCGGTTTTCAACAGCACAACTCACCACACTACATGTCACCGATTACTTTAACAAAGTTTAATTTTGTGGCTCTTTAATAAAGTAAAAAAAAAAAAAAGGCAAAATGTAAATTGTAGAGGAGATTATGACTAAAACCAGTGTACGTAGGAATATCCTGATCCGCACCTCGCCCTCCTTCCCATATCACCATATGGCAATAAACTTCTTTGCTATTTTTAAATCTACTAAAGTAACTGATGGCCATTATTTCTGAAGAACCTTAAAAAGAACCACACCTGAGATTAATGTTACAGGGACTTTACTATAGGTAAATGGACCTAGAGAATTCTTACAGTTGCTGTTTGATAGCTGAAGATCAGTATTCATGTTTAACTATTGAAGATCAGTACAAATAGCGCTACACAATTTTAAATGTTCATAGCAAATCATTTCTGACATTAACTTCATATGTGTAATATAATGAAAAGCTTTATTTTATTTTCTTAATTACATGAATGATTTGATACACTGATTAATTGTGACAAACCCCAGGAGGCCTTGTATGGAGAAGATGCATACTAATTAATGATATCAACAGAAGGGACTTTTCTATTTTAAGGATTAGTTCTATTTTAGGAACACTAGGAAATGATGTCGCATGGCTGATTATGTGACTAAAAGTCTGGCTTTGCACACGCATGTTTTGCTGCAAAAATGATTTTATTTTAGTGAAGCAGCTGAGCAGAAAGGTCCCATAAGCATAAGGACTGCTTACAGGCTACAGTATAAAACGTGTAACCTTACATTTATGTATCCAGTACTTCATTACTGAGAGAGTTGATCTTTACAAATGATGTTTCTGTTTGGGTTGACACTGATGTCTTTTTAAAGGGGTTGTAAAGGTTCAAGTTTTTAAAAAAACAAAACAAAAACAAACATGTCATACTTACCCCCGCTTTTCAGTTGGTTTTGCACAGAGTGGCCCTGATCCTCCTCTTCTGTGGTCCCTCAGTGGTGCTGGTGGCTCCTCCTCTTCTCGAGTGCCCCGTCGGAGAAGCGCTCTCCTTCGTGGACACCCTTACGGGCGTGCTCCCGTATCCTGCTTCTGCATCTATTGAGACAGAAAGCAGGACTCGGCCCCACCCCCTGTTGCCAACGTCATTAGATTTGATTGACAGCAGTGGGAGCCAATGGCTGCGCTGCTATCAATCTATCCAAGCAGGACACGAGACTCCGGCTGGAGCTGCTGTCAGGGCTCAGTTAAGTGTAACGGGGGCTCGGGGGGCTGCTGAGTGACAGAAGGTTTTTCACCTTAATGCATAGAATGCATTAAGGTGAAAAAAACATGAGGCTTTACAACCCCTTTAACACACTTTTATGTTTTGTGGACTTTTTGAAGTTGGGTCTGTGCGCTGATATACTGCAGCCATGTCGTTTTGTGAAGAATTCTGAACACATTTACCTCTTTCTAACAAAGAATAAGGGAAGCTTAGCTAACAGACACTACAAGGCTTATGATAATGTATATAGCCAAAATTGCTAGGGAGTGTAGGCACACAAGGGGTTTGCAAATTTACCACATTGTTTGTGGTCAGTATGCAGCAGAGTGACTAAAAAAATGCACAGAGCGCAGAGGTCAGAAGTAAATAGTGTACAGAGTGCAGGGGTCAGGGTAAGTAATGCAGACTGCAGAAGTCATGAGCAAGTAATGTGCAAGGTACAATGGTCAGGAGTGAGTAACATACAGATTGTGAGGGTCAGGAGTAAGTAACATACAGATTGGGGGGGGGTCAGGAATACATAACAACAAAGTGCAGGGGTCAGGCGTAACTAGCAACAGATTGCAAAGTTAACACACAGAGTGGCGCAAAAGTGATATGGTCCTGAAATAGTTAGACAGAATAAAGGTGGATAAAGCACCTGGACCAGATGGCACCCACCCACCCACGGATCCTAAAAGAATTCAGCTCCGTCATTTCAAAATCATTGTTTCTCATTTTTAGGCACTCATTAATGACTGGAATGGTACCACTGAATTAGTGTAGGGCCAATGTGGTGCCCATATTTAAAAAGGGATCAAAGTCTTTGCCCAGTAACTATATACCTGTTAGTTTAACTTCTACAGTCGGGAAGATACTGGAGAGTTTAATAAAAGACCTCATAGATGAGTTCTTGCTGGAAAAAAAATTTTAAGCATCAGACAGCATGGATTTATGAAAGACAGAAGTTGTCAAACAAGCCTGAATTCATTTTATGAGGAGGTAAGTAAAACCTTGGACAGAGGGGTGGCTGTGGACGTGGTATACCTGGATTTTGCAAAAGCATTTGATACAGTTCCCCACACACGACTAATGTGTAAAGTAAAGTCTACATGGTAGAGAAGGTTCTGGTGGTTTTGGTAGATCATAAGCTCTCTGTAATCCATACCTCCCGTAATACAAGAAAGGACTTTGGTCCATTGGAAACCACAGATAATAAAAAGCTGCAGTTTCCAAAGCGAGCAAAGTCCTTTCTTGTATTAAGGGAGGTATGAACTCCAGAGAGTGAGATATAATTTCCCCCCCTGCACAAATCATTAGTAAGACCTCATCTGGAATATGCAATTCAGTTTTGAGCACCAGTTCTCAAAAAGGATATCGGGGAACTAGAGAAAGTGCAAAGAAGGGTAACCAAACTGATAAGAGGCATGGAAGAGGTCAGTTATGAGGAAAGATTAGAGGAACTGAATTTGTTCTCTCTTGAGAATAGGAGATTGGGGGGGGGGGGTACAATGTGCAAATACATAAGTGGTCCATATAGTTACCTTGGTGTTGAGTTATTCACTTTAAGGTCATCATAGAGGGCAAGGGGGCACTCTTTACATCTAGAGTAAAAAAGATTTCTTCTCCAAATACAGAAAGGTTTCTTCACAGTAAGAGTTGTGAAAAAGTGAAATAGATCCCTCCAGAGGTGGTTCTGGCCAGCTTAGTAGAGTGCTTTAAAAAAGGCCAGGATTCTTTCCTAAATGTACATAATATAATATAACTGGATACTGACATTTATAGGTAAAGTTGATCCAAGGAAAATCAGATTGCCTCTCAGGGAATCAGGAAGGAATTTTTCCCCCTGTTGTAGCAAATTGGATCATTATTTGCTGGGGTTTTTCACCTTCCTCTGGATCAACTGTGGGTATGGGATTGTGTATATGAGATTGTATTTATTTTGGTTGAACTGAATAGACTTGTGTATTTTTTCAACCTGACTAACTATGTAACTATGTAAGAGTCCCTGTAGAGTTCCAGGTAAATGTTAATGGCAAGTTTTAACCACTTAAAGACTAGCCTCGTTTTGGATTTTAGGTGTTTACAAGTTTAAAACAGGTTTTTTTGCTAGAAAATTACTTAGAACCCCCAAACATTATATATTGTTTTTTTTCTAACATCCTAGAGAATACAATAGCGGTCATTGCAATACTTTTTTTTGCACCGTATTTGCGCAGCGGTCTTCTAAGCGCACTTTTTTAGGAAAAAATTCACTTTTTTGAAAAAAAAAATAAGACAACAGTAAAGTTAGCCCAATTTTTTTTTATATTGTGAAATATAATGTTACGCCAAGTAAATTGATACCCAACATGTCACGCTTCAAAATTGCGCCCGCTCGTGGAATAGCGTCAAACTTTTACCCTTAAAAATCTCCATAGGCGACGTTTAAAAAATTCTACAGATTGCATGTTTTGCGTTACAGAGGAGGTCTAGGGCTAGAATTATTGCTCTCACTCTACCGGTCGCGGCGATACCTCACATGTGTGGTTTGACCACCGTTTTCATATGCGGGCGCTACTCACGTATGCGTTCGCTTCTGCGTGCGAGCTCGTCGGGACAGGGCGCTTTAAAAAATTTTTTTTTTTTTTTTTGTTATTTATTTTATTTTATTTTATTTATTTTTTCACTGTTTTTAAAAAAAAAAAATTGGATCACTTTTATTCCTATTACAAGGAATGTAAACATCCCTTGTAATAGAAAAAAGCATGACAGGTCCTCTTAAATATGAGATCTGGGGTCAAAAAGTCCTCAGATCTCATATTTAGACTAAAATGCAAAAAAAATAAAAAAATAAAAGTCGTTTAAAAAAATGACACTAAAAAAATTTGTGCCTTTAAGAGAGTGGGGGGAGCCGTCGTAATGACGTCGCTCCGGCTGTCACATGGTATGGAGACGGGTAGGCGCCATCTTGGCCTCACTTGTCTCCATACCTCAGCAGGGAAAGAACCCGATCGCCTCCGCCGCTACCGACGGCTCCGGTAAGCGGCGGAGGGTGCGGGAGAGCGGCGGGAGGGGGGTGGCACCTCTCCCGCCGCTGATAACGGTGATCTCGCGGCGAACCCGCCGCAGAGACCACCATTATCGTGTACAGAATCGCTCACTGTAAAGATGGATATCTCGGTTGTGGCAGCAGCTGCTGCCGTTACCGAGACATCCATCTTCAAAAAAATGACGTATATATACAGTGAGCGGGGCTGGATTACACAGCGTGTTAGGGTTTGTATTTGAAGGTTAAAGTAAGTATTTAAGAGAAATTAGTCAGCAATGGGCATTAATATAATAATTTTATTGTCCATCCTTGGCTTGATATAACAGCTCAACCTTATCTCTCAGGGAATTTAAAATTTTTGATTATTTACTTGTTTTCTATACTTGTCAGAGCTTTAAAGCAATTCTATCTCCACTGTGAGTACAAACACAGACCAGCTTTTCCTAAAACATTCTTAGTACATGGTAAAGATTTGTGGCTTGTAGTTGGTCTTATGACATACCAAGAATCTCTGAAGCACAGCAGATAGCGAGATTGAGAGATAATGCTGTCAATGAAATGGGCTGAGCATCACAGAAAAAAGATTTGTGGTGTTGACACACTGAACCCTGGATGAATGAGAGGAGCTGTAGACAGGGGACTCCAAAAAAGACCTTGATGTGTAAACTGATTTGTATGTTGTATGATATTCTTTTTGTCCCCCCCCCCCCCCGCTATCAACTCCCATTCTGAGAAAACTGGAGGATATAATGAACCTTTGAATCTAGTTATGTCATCTCTGCTGAACTTCTTATGCCCCGTACACACGATCGTGACATTGATCGGACATTCCGACAACAAAATCCATGGATTTTTTCCGACGGATGTTGGCTCAAACTTGTTTTGCGTACACACAGTCGCACAAAGTTGTTGGCCAAGAACGCGGTGACGTACACCACGTACGACGAGGCTAGAAAAGGCCAGTTCAGAACCAAGCGCGGCACCCATTGGGCTCCTTTTGCTAATCTCGTGTTAGTAAAAGTTTGGTGAGAGACGATTTGCGCTTTTTCAGACTCGTGGTTTTCAGATAGTTTTCTGCTGTTCAGTTTGTGCTTGTGGGTTTGTATCTGCTCTTCAGTGCGTGCAGCGAGTTACGCATGACTCTTGTCATTGTGTTCTTGTTTGTTCGTTACTGTTTTTCAGGTCGCTCTTCACAGGCCTTGCTGTTCTTTAGTGCAATCTGTTACTTCGTTCTGAGCAGCCGTCCGTTTTCTAGCCATGTTGCGTATATGTACTCCTCGTAGAGTTCATGCTGTGGGGCTTGGTATTGCGGTCCTTACCTTGACACAAGCCCAGTCCATGAACAGGGTGGGGAGGAGTTCATGGACCAAGAATTGGTTGCTCCAGCGTGACCAGTTCTGTCAAATGCCTTTGCTCCGTGAGAATAACCCTGATGATTTCAGGAACTTTCTCCGGATGACGGACCCTGTATTTCAGTGTTTATTGGCTTTGCTGACCCCTTATATTAGCAGGCAGGATACCTGCATGAGGCAAGCCATCACTCCGGAGCAGAGGCTCGTCGCCACCATGCGGTACTTGGAGACGGGGAGAAGCCTGCAGGACCTCAAGTTCTCAACAGGCATCTCCCCCCAGGCTCTGGGGATCATTATCCCAGAGACCTGTTCTGCCATCATCCAGGTCCTGCAGAAGAAGTATATTAAGGTAAGATTTGTATCCTTTAATATCACATTTTATTGTATTTAATGTTTGATAATATATTGTATTTCTTTCCTCATTCCCTAATTACCATGTTTGTAATATGCTGTGAATGTCCTCTTTGTTCTCATGCATGCTTGATTTTTCTGTAATTATTTTTTCTCCTTCATACATATTTGCCTTCACTTACCTCCCCAGCATGGTCTCCTGGCCCTATATTCACCTCATGTAGTCACTTAACAATTTATTTTATCAGCTCCATAGTAGTGTTTTACCCCAAACACCCCCTTAAATGTTTTTAAATGTGATTTGTGCTTTAAATTCAGGCAGAGTGCCAGAGGCTTTTTTTGGGGGGTCCCCAAATCATTTGGAACCCTCCCTCCCCCCAGCTGCTAAGTCAGCTGATACCAATTCTCTGTCTATCCTCAATCATCTATCTGCTGAATTTGCCAAACCCATACACACTATAGCCATCTCTTTAGTGGTCAGATGTATGGATGAATTCCCCAAAGCATGTAGTGCAAGGGTCTGCCTGAATACTTTCAAATGGTACTGTTTAAAGTTTTTGTATCCTATTATTATCTTGATAGGTAATAGCAGAATTTCCAAATGCGCTCAAATGTGTACAGTGTGTATTTATATCTTTGTATTATGACACTTCTTACCTGTCCAGTGGGCTGCCAATAGTGTAACTAAGGAGGGGCTGGCCAAAGTAATACACATTATTTAGGCATTCATCTCTCAATGAAGTGTAGAGGGTTACCTGTCCAAGAGCCCCCCCCTTATAATGTTAGCAATGGCCCATGAGAGGGGGGGGGGAGGGGGAATCTGATAGGTGTACCTTATATTTTGGTCTTTAAAAACTCCCTCAAATAAATGTTATCTTGATGTTGGCCAAGAATGTTTGTGTCTAATCTGCTTTCCCTGTTTATGTGCAAAATGACTAATTTTTTGTTGTTGTTTGACTCCACAGTTTCCTTCCACGCCACAGGAATGGCAGACTGTGGCCTCCCACTTTGCCCAGCGGTGGGACTTTCCTAACTGCGGAGGGGCAATTGATGGGAAACACGTCCACATCGTCCCACCACCCAACTCGGGGTCATACTATTTCAACTATAAGGGGTTCAATAGTATTGTGATGTTGGCAGTGGTGTCGGCTACTTACGAGTTCCTGTATGTAGATGTGGGAAAGAATGGCCGGATGTCCGATGGTGGAGTCATCGCCCAGACGGAGTTCTACAGGCGTCTCCAGAATGGCAGCTTGGACTTGCCACCTCCAGAAGACAATGTGGAAGGACTCCCATTTGTCTTCGTAGCTGGTGAAGCGTTTGCGCTGGGGGACCATCTTATGCGGCCATTCCCGATGAGGACCCTCACCCCGGACCAGAGGTTTTTTAATTACCGGCTGGCCAGAGCCAGAAGAGTGGTGGAGAACACGTTTGGAATCATGGCCAGCCGGTTCCGCCTATTTCTTACACCCATTCACATGGCGGAGTACAAACTGATTTATATCATACTGGCGTGCTGTGTTCTACAAAACATTCTGCCAACTATGCTGGCTCAGTTGGGCCTGAGGCTGGAATTCAAAATGAACCAATCCTGACAGCGCTTGAAAGTGGCCGTCCTGGCTTGCCCCCCCCGAGTGCCCGTGATGTCTGTCTAAGATACCTTGAATACTTTGCAGGTAGGGGGGCTATCAATATGCCAGACAATGTCTGAAACCTTTTTCAAATAAAAAAAATTTAACTACTAAAATCTTTGGTGACATTTACTGCTTGTGTTTCTTTTAGCTGACCCTGACAGAAATGTGTCTTGAGTCCTGAAAATGGCGTGATTGTGTAACATTACAAAGCATTGTTGGGTGTTATTTACTAAAGGTAAAGACACTTTGCACTACAATTGCACTTGAAACTGCACTTGTAGTGCAAAGTGGATTTTCCCTTAGGAAATAACCCCCATTGTCACTGAAAACACCAATTAGAGCAAAACATAAGTTTTGGAGCGTTGAAACAATAATCCACACATTCTTGATTAACAATCTTTTTAATACCAGCACAATCACAGGTGCATTTAGAAAAGGTTTTTAAAACAAACCAACATGTTTTTTGTATAGCAATTTTTGAGGTCACATTAGAAAAAGTAGAAATGTTCATTTAAGATAAAACAAACATGTTTAAAACCAACAAGAAAGACACAAATCTTGAACTTACAAAAATCACATTTGGTAGAACTTCAAGGCAATATCAGACATGAGTATTTACAAATTGTGTTTGATATTGCGTTCAGATGGGGTGAAGTTACCCCTAGAAAAGCCAAATTTTGAAGATGCACACAAATTGCCGAATGTCAACATGTGCTAGCTGCCATCGCGGGGGATCAAGGGACGTGTTTTGTGGGTGGAACCCCTTCCTCACAGCTACTTTATTATTGAGGAAGGGGTTGCACCCTCAAAACGCCTACATTGATCTCCCGTGATGGCAGATAGCACATGTTGACACACTGTGTGCATCTTCAAAATTTGGCTTTTCACAAATATGTCAAAAAATGGTAAACATTTTTAGCTCACAAAAAAACAAAGGGATTTCGAGGGGTTTTAAACTCTCCCTAAAACATCAATGATGTTCTTCATTTTTTTTGAACATCATTGATGCTTTTCTGGATGTTTTCCAAGTCCCTATTACACCCCATGATCTCCCCGATCAGGATCTGTGCACTTTCTGAGGTGAAATGCCCTGGATCCACAACATCACGATCACCTAAAAAGATAGAAACAAAAACACACCATGTATTATAAATCTGCCGGCATCCATCTCTTACCTGAGCCTGTGGTCACAGACACTCACCTGTTGTGGTGACTAGTTCCACCATGTCTCCTTCCTCCTCCTGTTGGCTTTGGTGGGTCTCCACTTCTTCATGAGGTGGGGGGTCTCTGGTCTCCTCGGATGAGGGGTGTCCTCCGAGTCTTTTATCCCCTATGTAAAAAAAAATAGGTATACTTAGCACACAGATATTTGATAACAGAAATAGGAATATGAAACATTGCTTGGAAGTGGGGTACAATTGTCTGTTTTGGCAGAGTTCCAAGATGTAGAATTTTTATTGTCCTTTGTCAAGTTTCAATACTTTACTTGTTTAGTACAAGCTTCACAAATGGAGTCACCCCTATAGTATACACTGGAGCGCCTGTGTGGGACCCCCTAATAAAAAGTGTGTTCTTTTGTCCCACACTAGTGCTCCAGCGTCCAGATGTGAAAACTGCTGAGTGTCCTCTCCTTACACAGAATATAGTTTGCATTTCATTCTAGTTACAAACCCATCCACACAACCAAATTATTTTCAGACAAGTAGGCCATAAAAAATGTTGGCAAATGCATATGGCCAAAACAATGGTGTTTTCTAGGCCGAACAAACTATGTTTTATACGAACGAATAATGTGCCCATGAACATGAAAGTTGACATTTTAAACTGGACAACAGTTAAGAAAAGCACATGGAGCAGCACGAACGTAATAAACATAAAGAATAGGAACACTGGACAACTACTTACTTTTTTGCAGCACTCTCCTGATCCTTCTGTACTGCTCATGCTCTCTTAATTTGAGGTCCGACCATCACTTCCTGAGCTGATCTTTCGATCGTCGTACCCAGAAATTCCGGTGCAGACTCTTGACCACTTTCGCCATGATCTTGGCCTTTCGGACATTGGGGTTGGGGTAAGGTCCATACTTCCCATCATAGTCGGCCTTCTTCAGGATGTCGACCATCTCCAACATCTCCCCAAAGGACATATTTGATGCCTTAAATCGTCTCCTTCTGGATCGGGACGTTTCAGGCTCCGGGCTTTCCTCCTCCTCCTCGTTGCGGTAATTAGCACGCACCTGCTGTGTCTCCGCCATGTGCTCTTCCCCCACTGTGCCGAACGAGAAGGGGCGGGGAATAGACTAGAAAGAACGTCAGGGGCGGGCAGAGTTTCACGCATGCGCAGTGTCTATAAAACGTAACACGCGTGCGTAGTACGTACGATCTGTGAGCGGAGGAAGGAGTATCGGAGGAGCCGATCGTGATAACGAAGTTAAGATCTAAACTTGGGCCTATACTGCTTCTAGATTTAGGCCTATATTGTAACAAGATTAGGAGAGTTTTGCCTGACATTAGGGTTTGTCTTGTGTATTGCAGATATAATGGATGACTTCAATGACCACAACTTCCTCCCACTGTTCATAGACAAGTACAGGGAGCTGCCCTGTCTGTGGCAGGTCAAACACCCGCATTATAATCATAAACAAAAGAGGCAGGCAGCGCTGGAGAAACTGCTGGCGTTGGTGACGCCAGTGGTCCCCACGGCAACCATCCCCTATTTAAAAGCCAAAATTGGTGGCTTGAGGAGCACTTATCTTAGGGAGCGCAAGAAGGTCAGGGATTCCCAGAGATCAGGAGCTGCAGCAGATGACATTTATGTCCCCAGGCTGTGGTACTATGAGAGACTGCGATTTCTGTCAGACCAGACTGAAGTCAGGGAATCCCTCTCAACCCTTCCTTCCACTCTTCCTTCCACCCTATCTTCCACCCCAGCTGAGGCTTCCGACGTCCAACCTGGGACTTCCAGCCAGGAAGAAGTGGAGGAGCCCAGCTTGAGCCAGGTAAAGCATTCTTCTAAAGATTTTTGGTCAATAAATAAATGATGTTTACTAGATGTTATTATTGATCACTAATTGCTGAATTAAGAAAGTGTTTTACATATCGATAGATAGTAGTGGGCAAAAATAATTGGGACAAGAATGAAAAATGCTGGGCTCAGAATGATAATCTGTTATATTTGTTAACATTCAATTTGCAACAGTCATGAGGTGAAAATTGTGTGTGATTGATGAAGTAAAAACTAAAACTATGTTCCTTTTTCATACACAGGAAGACCTCAGCCAGGACTAGGCTCTGGAATGTAGCACACAGGAGGAGGCTGTGGAATGTGGCAGCCAGGAGGAGGCAGGGGTTTGTGGCAGCCAGGAGGAGGTGGGGCTAAGTGGCAGCCAGGAGAAGCCTGGGCCCAGTAGGAGCCTGACAGAATCGCAGGTTCCTTCCCTCCGCCTTCCAACCAAAAGAGCAAGGAAGGGGAGTCACGTGCAGGATTCAGCACTCAGGCTGATTCAGGAGGCTTCTGCGTCCCTCAGAGCCACCCCCATTCCTGAAAAGGCCTTTGCCTGCATGGCTACCACCAAACTGCAGGGAATGCAGGAGGGCCAACGCCAGCTCTATGAGGACCTTCTTTATAAAGTCTTAACTAAGGGGGTGAGGGGCAAAATCACGCCCAATACCCACCTGAGTGAGTTGGACCATCTTCCTCTACCCCCTCCTCCTCCTCCTGCCACAACTACTGTACACCACCACAGCCACAGCGTGGAAGGAAGCATGGAAGGAAGACCAGAGAGTGATGACCCTGTGTTCAGTCTGGTCTGGCAAAAGATGCAGGCTCTTGTATGACCACAGCCTGGAGACACAGATGTCATCTGCTGCTTTCAAGATCTCTGGGACTTCAGGACCAGACTGCACTCCCTTAGATAAGGACTCCTCAGGCCACCAATTTTGCAGTAAAATAATTGATGTGTGCCCTGGGGGTCAAAGGCTTCACCAATTTCTGCTGTTTCTCCAGAGTTGCCTCCCTCTTTGTTTGGTTATGAGCCCTTAATAAAGGTTTTTTGTTTCAATTATACTCACCTATGTGTGTTTTCATTCAAAAAGAACAGTTTGTTTGTGAGGATTAAGGTACATTTCTAAAGTACAGTGTGAAATTAACAAGAGACACCAACACCAAGCAATCTCCTTGAGATTAAATAATACAAGATAATAACGGTGTTGTGGTAACTTGACACACAAAACACACACAAAAATATTCAGGATGTTAAATAACTAAAAAAAAAAAAAAAATAACAACAAGATCAGCCTTGAAAAAAATACAAACCAAAAAAATTTTTTAAAAAATCACATCAGGCTTGAAGAAAAAAAAAAACACAAAAAAAATTATATAGATTTTTGGTCAGATGTGACAAATCATAAAATATTGAGGGAATCACGATAAATAATAAAGAAATACGTTTGTGAGAAGTCTGTGTGAATATCAGCAGCAAAACTACTTAGCTCTTCCTGCATCATAAAGAAGACAAGAGTGCGCTGTATTAAAGGATTTTAAACACTGCAGCCTGACGAAAGTGCTCTATCCATTCCGAACGCTAATTTTACCAGACCGAGCTGTTCCGTCTCGGAATTTCTTCTGAGCATGTGTGGCACTTTGTGCGTCAGAATTATCCACACACGGTCGGAATTGACGCGATCGGATTTTGTTGTCGGAAAATTTTATAGCCTGCTCTCAAACTTTGTGTGTCGGAAAATCCGATGGAAAAAGTCCGATGGAGCCCACACACAGTCGGAATTTCCGACAACACGCTCCTATCGCACATTTTCCGTTGGAAAATCCGACCGTGTGTACGGGGCAATATTGTTCTAAGCCAAGTGTGAACCAAACCTATAAACTAAATAAATTCATCTAGCTTGTTCTCATAATTATACTATGTGGGTCATTGAATCCTGAAAAAAAAATTTAAAAGAAAAAAAGGCTCTCCTTAGTGTATAATGAGAACCCAAGAAAGGCTGAGTTATATGACACAAGTTATTTTGAATCTGAACTTTTTGTCCTTGATATTCATTTTCTTTTCAGGAAACAAAATTTATTTGGCAAACCTCTGTATATAAAGCCTGAAAGTTTGTACTGTTCCACTGGGAAATTGCAGTCCACTTTCATGGTAACTAGATCTGAGAAAATCTAGTCTGTGCTCTATTACCTTTGATACGGTCTGGTGCATGCAAGTTCAGCAGAAGAATAATCTGGAGGATACTGACAAATGCATTGTGTGATGTCTGAAACAAAGAGTATTTTGGCAGCAACCAACAGCTGAACTTAAACTAGTTCCTACAAGCACTGAAAAATATCTACTCCATCTTAATGTCCTATTCTTTACCCATGAGAGACCTAGAAACAGACATCACTGAAGGCTTACCAAGATCCTATAACATAATTGAGGTATGGTGCATTTATTAAAAAGAATATGAAGAACTTGAGAAAGGCATTTGTTTTCCACCACACTTCTACAATGGTTAGTTTTTTTTTTTTTTATCTTACGTGTTATACTATATTGTTTTCTAACATATTTGACAGAAATGTCAAACTAACATATTTTGATGCACTTATGGAACACCACTTTCCTTAGCTTTAATGTGGCTTTTCTTCACATGCCCTCTTTTTCACATTTCAGCTTGCAACATCATGGATATTCTTGCAGACATGGCTCAGATAATTAGCACACATTTTGCCCTAGATCACAATGCTTTTCTATCTCTGTCCCTTGCTCACAGTTTCTTTTGGATTGAAGTGGTGAACATTTGCAGGAATAGTCACACAAAAATTAATTATTTTTGGAATTATTTATTGAACTTTTTATTATCTGTCGACACAACATTTCTTTAGCATAGAGTCACATACTTTAAAGTACTGTAGAACTATAGGGAAAAGTTTTTTTTCCTTTTTGGATAGAGTAAGGGAAGGTTATAACCACTGTCGTTATTTTTTTTTTTTTGACATCTTTTTCTATTTGGGGAGTGTCCCATGCCAAAAACAGGAAGTGAGAGAAAATCCCTGCAAATTAAGGGAATCCCTTAATGTCCCGCATTTCCCAGTTGAAAGGTTTCCCCTCTGTAAGGCCTGGTTCACATATGTGTGGCCACGGTTCCCAGCATGGTTCCCTGTTCACCGATTCAGGTGCAAATCAGGTCCGAATTTTTGCTTGAAACAACTGAACCGGACCCAAAGATGCACAGGACCCTTTTGGAATGCGGACCTGTGTGAACCGGCTCCATTGTGAGCTGGGCACAATCGTCTGTCATGCGAATTGGATACGGGGAACCCCACATCCAATTTGCACATATGTGAACTCAGACTGACTTTTCTGGGGACAGCCCAAAGTTTGAAATTTTCTTTTACTTTCACTTTCAATGATAATGGCAAACAGGACAAATAGAGAGGGTGAGAGGGTGCATTTCCCTAATGGGAACACAGACAGCAATAAAAGTCCTGAGACTATCCAAAACTGAAAAAAGTTTAGCCTTTAGATTACAAGAAAAAATAGAAGCTGTAGTATGCTCCTTTGTCAAACCTCAAAAAGGAGCATACTACAGCTCCGAAATATGTTACTGCCTACTCTCCATTGACGTCACAACGTCCAGCCTCATTTCTGGTTTCCAATGCGAGCTTACGTTCCAGCGTGGTTACGACACCAGTTCCACTGTGTCCATCTCTGCTTCACTGGGCTCTACATCTTTCACAACTGGACATCTTCATGCAGCCGCCAATGAGTGCCTATTTCCCAGCCTCCCAGCAGCCTCTGTCCATCCAGCTGTGCAAGCGACCAAAAGATTTTTAGAAGTGCCTGTCATTCACCTTCCTCTGTGAGTGCGTTTTAACCCTTTGTTTTTTATCTGATGGTTTGTTCAACTGATACGCTTAGATGATGGCACCTTCTGTTTTTTTTTTTATCTTCCTAGTGCCTAGAGACTATCCTATACTCTACTGGAAGTGCTGCAACCTCTGAACAAGTGATTTCCATACATCTTGGACTCATTTTGGGACTTTATGTTATCTTTCTCTATTGTGCCATTGAGCCTTTTTATCTTTCTGATGGTCTTTAGATTATACTTTAGATTGTACTTTAATTACATGGCCTTCAAGTGCAGTTCACCAGAACATAGCCTTCCATCAGTGGAATCTGTTAACCAACACTCAGCTAACTATCATCTTTTGCTTATGCTCTCTAAGCCTTAAATATTCAGAATCTGGCAGATGGTAAAAGCTACTGTGGCATTCTCTGGATTAACTTTTCAGGAGTCATTAATGTTGGTTAACATTTCCACTTGAATTTTTTTAAAACTTTGGGGGTAGTTGGCCTAGGAACTTTGGCCTATTTTTTTTGATAAAAAAACAAAACATTAATAACATATAAGATACACAACACATCAATGAACAGTTTGCATTGTTATCTTCAGCCTTGGAATTGTTTGTCTCTGTTACCATCCAGATATGCCCCAGGTGACATATTATAAAGCTTAACAAAGCACTAACCGCTTCTATATATACAATGTGTGCAGATATTCTGTTAGGAGAAAATACATATGGTAGTTGTATTAAATGGTACTCTTTCTCGTGCTATTAGGAAGCACGAAAATATCAATATTCATGCTCTGCTAGGCTCAAAATGTATTTTCCTAGAACTTGCATCAAACACAAACAAAAGAAGTTGACTCATTTATGAGTCAATAGCATAGCATGATTTCCACACAAATTGCCATATCTACTGTATCTTTCAATATGAAGAGATCATAGGATATTGAATAAATTTAAACCTGAGCAGGCTTCTCTTTTAACATGACCTTTGCTATTTCCTGTGCTATTCCTTCTAACGGTACTTGAGCATAAAGCAGTTGTAAACCTTCATTGCACCACTCTCCTTTTACTGGTCTCTAGCGATCCCCAGACAACGGCTGTGAAACCATGTGTAAAAATGGACTTACGGTGACCCTGTCAGCAGTATAAGCAACTTTAGTCAGCAGTGCCCTGTAAAGAAACATCATGCATATTTACCTTTATCTTTATGGCTGGCAGTGAAGGAAATCTTTACTGTCTAAAGCAACCATGGGCACCGCTACTCTCCAGCACTTCCAGGTGAGTGGAATAGTGTGTCTCCCACTGGGCACCATGGTTCCTCCTGCTGGCTGTTACTTCAATGCTGGCCATAGCAACCAGTTGGGGGAAGAGGGGAGGGGGGACTAATGCAATACAGATATTCTTAGTAAAAAGTAAAGACACGGACATATGTACTATTCTACCGTGTGCTTTGCATTTATATCTTTTATATCTTGACTATAGTGCAATTTTATTAAAGTCTTTTATTTAAAGATTTGTTTCCCTGATGCAGAAAATCTCATAGACTGCTTTTCTTTCACCGAGGCAAAATGCTGTGTAACTGAAAAGCACTTTGATGATTTGAAAAGCTTTTTTCCCTATTGCTAAATAAAAAGGAGAAATAATTGTATGAATTTGTAAGTTTAGATCTTTTTGCATACATCATTTGCACTTGCTAGGTATGCACAGCTCACATTGTTTCTTGTCAGTTTTAGAAGTCTTTTTTTTAGCCTCTTTCTAAATTATGGAAACCGCCAAAAATATAATACTAATTATTTCAGTTTGGGTAAGCAAACATTTTAAGGCTTTATCAAAAAGCATAGGAACAAATGGACATTGGTTTTCTAATGCCGCGTACACGCAACCGGACTTTCCGGCAGAAAAGGTCCGACGGAATCATTGTGTCGGACATTCCGATCGTGTGCAGGTTTCTTCAGACCTTTTCTTTCGAAAATTCTGACGGACCTAGAAATAGACCATGTTTCAAATCTTTCCCACGGACTTAATTCCTATCAAGAAAAAACGTTCGTCTGTATGCTAGTCCGACGGACCAACAACGACGCAAGAGCAGCTATTGGCTACTGGCTATTGAGCTTCCTTTTTCTAGTCCCGTCGTACGTCATTATGTTCTAAGCGATCAGACTTAGGTGTGATTGTGTGTAGGCAAGTCCGTTTCAGTGGAACTCCGTTGGAAAGACCGTAAGAGTCTACTCTGATGGAAAGTCCACTCGTATGTACGTGGCATTAATGTTACTCATGCCATTTCTCTTGCTATCCTATCTTACAATGCCTGTGCCTAGCAGCTGTTGCAAGTTTACTGCTCTTTCTCCCATGTTGGGGCTCTCTAGAATGATCTAAATCAGGGGTGTCCAAGTTTTTCACCTTCTGGGCCACATTGGAAAAAGAGGTATTGTCTTGGGCCACACATAAAATACACTAACAATAAAGCACCATACACACAGGCCGAATGTCAGGAGACATTGGCCAGTTCAAAAAAAAAAAAGGGCGACACTCGGCCCGTGTGTATGTTGGTGTGTCTGACAGAAGCTGGCCATAGCTGCCTACTGACTCCCGATTAGCTCTCTCAACCAATGGCAGAGAGCGATGATCAGAGTGTTTTGGCAGGGGGCATTCCCATGTCAGAACACAACAGCTCAGCGGGGGAGATCGCTGGACTAACCTCGCATGGTTAGTACAGTGGCTCTGACTGGAGCTGTCAGGTTTTTTTCGTGCAACTCATCGGTTGTAGTGTGTACCCGGAATGAGATCCCTTTTACACTTGGGCGCTTTGCAGGCGCTACAGCACTAAAAGTAGCACCTGCAAAGCGCCCTGAAAGAGCCAGTCCTGTCTCTTCAGTGTGAAAGCCCGGGGGCTTTCACACTGGAGTGGTGCGCTGGCAGGACGCTAAAAAAAGTCCTAGTTGCAGCATCTTTGGAGCGGTGAAGGAGCGTTGTATACACTGCTCCTCCACCGCTCCTCCCCATTGAAATCAATGAGGCAGCGCGGCTATACTGCCGGCAAAACGCTGCTGCGGCAGCACTTTGCAGGGGGTTTTAACTCTTTTTTCAGCTGCTAGCTGGGGTTAAAAGTGCCCCACTAGCGGCCGAATACCCCGCGCAAATAAGACGGTAGAGCGCCGCTTTTACCGCCGACGCCCCAGTGTGAAAGGGGCCTTAGGATAGCGAATGATGATCAGAAAAGGTAGGGCAGATCACAAGTTAACAATCACAGATATAGATAATGTACCTATCTGAGTAATAAAACTTCAAACAAGTGTACAAAAACTTTTTTGTTTAGTTTATATACATTTTTTTTATTTTTTATATTTTATTATAAAAGTAAAAGAGGGCAACATAAAACTAGTTATTGACACTCTGATATTTGACACTGTGGGGGTCATTGACTAAGAATTATGGGAAGTACTGGCACTCTACATGTAACAGTGCCTATTTCAGGCAATTAGGAGTTCAATTAGGTTAAAATGTGCCTGAAAAATTGCGCTATTAGCGGCAAAAATGTCTTAGTAAATTCGGAATCAGCACTATTTGGTGATTCAACGGATCTGCAAGTGCCAATTGTGAACCCCATTGAAGCCTATGGGAGCTGAACAGAAATAAACAAAAGTGCCAATTTTGAAGGCTTATATGCAAGTAATTGGCCATAAAAGGGGTATGGGGGTCTGGGTACTGCCTTTGGGGACATATATCAATTAAACAAAATAAAAAGAAAACAATTGTTTTTTTCAGGAGCAGTGATTTTAATAATGTTTAAAGTGCAACAATAAAAATGAAAAATTCCTTCAAATATTGTGCCTGGGGGCCCCCCTTAATGTGCCTGTAAAGTGGTGCATTTGTAGCATATGCAAAACATACTACAGCAAAACTGACATTTCTAAAGACACAAATCCCATTTAAAAATTTACAATTGCTGGGACTCGGCTATTAAAAAATAAAGGAAAAAATTTACGTAGGGGCCAAAATTTAAAAAAAATATTGCCGTGGGCCCCCCTCAAATCCATACCAAACCCTTATCTGAGCATGTAGCCTGGAGGTCAGGAAAGGGGGGACGAGCGAGCGCCTCCTCTCCTACTCAACCGTACCATACCTCATGCCCTCAACATTGAGAGGGTGCTTTGGGGTCCCCCCAAATCACCTTGTCCCCATGTTGGTGGGGACAAGAGCCTCTCCCTGACAACTCTGGCCGGTGGTTGTCGTGGTCTGTGGGTGGGGGGGCTTATCGTAATCTGGAAGCCCCCTTTTACAAGGGGGCCCTCAGACCCCGCCACCCATTCACCAATAAAAGTGACAAAAAGTAAAAACCACACAAGACAGTTTTTGACAAGTCCTTTTTTTAAAATGTCTTCTTTCCCTGCTTTTTTCTCCGGTCTTCTCCTACTTCCTCGAGTCTTCTCCATCCCCGCTTCTTCCTCTGGTCTTCTCCTTCTTCCTCCGGTCTTCTCCTTTCCCTGATTCTTCCCCTGGTCTTCTCCTTCTTCCTCCAGTCTTCTCCTTCCCCCGCTATGTCCTCTGGTCTTCTTCTTCCGTCGCTGCTCCTGCCGCTGACCCGCTGAAAATGTAAAAAGAGAACCTCCTCCGATGCTGCGATAGGGCGGATGAGGTTATTCAGAGACCCCGCCCCTTGTGACTTCACCGCTGGGGCATGATGGGTCCTTGATGCCACAAGGGGGCGGAGTCTCCAGATGATTCCATCCAGTGGCCACGCCCCATAGTTGTATATGAAATGTGAGCCATGAAAGCAGACAGATGGGCGGCCGCAGCATCGCATGATGGTCATTTTTGTATCTTTAGCAGATCGGTGGTGGCATCAGCGTCGGAGGAAGAAGAAGAAGACCAGAGGAAGAAGCAGCGGAAGGAAAAGACCGGAGGAAAAGTCAAACAAAGCACAAAACAAACAACTTTTTATTTTAACATTAGTATAAATATGTGTTACATTAATGTACTTGGGCCAAAAAAAATAATAAGAGGCATGGAAATGATGCTCCAGCATTTGACAATATAGTTAAAAGGGCCCTGCTCAAAAGAGCTTACAATCTACAAGGGTAGGACACTAAAAATTAGACACATTAACCAATTTCTGTCCACGCTATAACCGAATGACATCTACCATGCGGACCTACATTGCCGGGAGGCTGTCAATAGACGTCCTTTCCTTTCCTCGCTCCCTGCGCACCCCCACGAGCGCGCATCGGGGAAAATCTGTGCTGGCCGTGTGGACACAATCACAGATCGCGGTAAATGGCCAATCACAGCTGTGATTGGCCATTTACTACACGGTCGGCGTGGCCAATGAGAGATGATCTCAAATGTAAACATATGAGATCATCTCTCATTGACAGCTTCTGTGCTGAATCGTGAGTGATTCTATTGTTACTATCTACCAGCGTATACAGTGACCAAACAGTGCCAATCAGTGCCACAGTGCCAATTAGGATCAGTGTCACAGTCTGTGCCATCAATAATCAGTGCCCATCTGTGCCCATCTGTGGCATCAGTGCCTATCTGTGCCATCAGTGATCAGTGCCCATCTGTGCCACCTCATCAGTGCCCATCTGTGCCACCTCATCAGTGCATATCTGTGCCAATCAGTGCCCATCTGTGCCGCCTCCTCAGTTCACATCTGTGCAATCAGTGTACATCTGTACCGCCTCATCAGTGCCCATCTGTGCCACCTCATCAGTGCCCATCTGTGCCACCTCATCAGTGCATATCTGTGTCATTCATCAGTGCCCAACTGTGCCACCTCATCAGTGCACATCTGTGCGATCAATCAGTGCCCATCTGTGCCGCCTCATCAGTGCACATCTGTGCGATCAATCAGTGCGCAACTGCCCATCTGTGTTGCCTCATCAGTGCACATCTGTGCGATCAATCAGTGCCAATCTGTGCCGCCTCATCAGTGTACACCTGTGCCATCAATCAGTGCACATCAGTTCCGCCTCATCAGTGCACAACTGTGCTCATCAGTGGCGCCTCATCAGTCCTCGTCAGTACAGGCTTATAAGCACACATCTGTGCAGGCTCAACAGTGCCACCTCATTAGTGCCCATCAGTGCAGGCTTAGCACACACCTGTGCAGTCTCATCACCACTAGCAACTATGTCCAAAAGATGCTTTTCTGCCGAGGAGGCGTACCAAATACTTTCCGTGGCCGACGAGAGCAATGGGGAGCTCTCTTTTTCGGATTCCCTTTCAAATCCGGATTCTGAGTCTGACCTAAAGTATGAGCCAGTCCAAAGTAATGGAATACTGACAGACTCAGAGGAGGAAGATATTCTGCCCACCAAACAAAGGCGTTCTGGTGAGGAGGCAGTGGCATCCACTAGCACCGCAGTGCCATCCACCAGCATCGCAGTGCCATCCACTAGCACCACAGTGCCATCCACCAGCACTGTAGTACCTCGGCAAGAAAGGCCAATAACTGGTGACAAACTGTGGGGCGTCACCTCAGCCCCAAAGGATTAGGACCCATGCCAGGCTTTCCTATGCCCTTCAGAACCCCTAGTGGCTTCCTCCTAATTCAGGAGATGCTAACATTCCCCCTTTCACTGCCCAGCCAGTAGTCCAGGTGTATACGGAGAATTTTCCCCCCAATCAATTTCTTTGATTTAATTTTTACGGAGGACATGCTAGCATCAATTGTGGCCCAGTGCAACCTGTGTGCACAACAAAATATTTTGAATAATCCAACATCCTATTATGCCCATCCCTACGAGTGGAGATACCTAACAGTGGACGAGTTGAAGGTTTTTTTGGGCCTCACATTTTGTATGGGACTCACCAAAAAAAATGAATTGTGTTCCTATTGGTCAACCGAGCCCATCCACCTCATGCCTATCTTCTCCGCAGTAATGCCCAGAGCCAGATATCTCATGATAATGAGGTTCCTACGTTTCAATGATAATACCCAATGCCCTCCCCTAAATGACGCAAATTACATATTACATATGTGTGGATGAGTCCCTTGTCAAATTTAACGGCAGGCTTAGAATCAAGCAATTTATCCCCAGCAAAAGGGCCCGTTATGAGGTGAAGGTGTACAAATTATGTGACCGAGCCACAGGGTACACATATGCCCTCATAGTGTACAAAGAGAAGGACACTCAGCCGCATCCCCCTAATTGCCCAGACTACTTGGGATCAAGCAGGAAAGTTGTTTGGGACCTCATATACCCTCTACTGGATAAAGGCTACCATTTGTAATTAGACAATTTCTACACGAGTCTGCCCCTGTTCCACAAACTTCACCGGAAGAAGACTCCAGCATGTGGCACCGTAAGAAAGAACCGGAAGGGCTTTCCTCAAAGACTTGTCAATATGAAGTTGAGAAGAGGAGAGACGGTGAGTCTGCGAAACAAGGAGATTCTGGCAGTGAAGTGGAGGGACAGAAGGTATGTGTACATGCTATCTTCGATCCACAATAATACCGTCGTGGAAATCCCCAGAAGGAATGGCCCCATCCAAAAGCCAACATGCGTCCATGAATACAATTTGTTTATGGGGGGAGTCTACCTACCTTGCCACAAGACAGACATACCATTGGTATAAAAAAGTAGCAATTTATTTTTTTAATTTAGCCATATGCAACTCCTATATAATTTTCCGTAACTCCACCCAAAACCCCCAACCCTTCCTTGGCTACCAGGAGGAAATTTTCACTGCCCTTATATTCCCGAACGGTCCACCAGAAAACATCCGATCAAATGTTCTTAGTCGACTCTCCGAACGCTACTTTCCCGATAAAATTCCTCCCAAACCAACAGGCCAAAGACGTCAAAAAAAATGTAAGGAGTGTACCAGTGGAGGAGTCAGAAGAGACACATCTTATTATTGTCCCCAGTGCCCTTGCCAACCAGGCTCTTGCATAAGTGACTGAAGATTACCATACTTCAGTAAATTATTAGTGAAGTATGGTAAACCTAATCCTTAGTTCCTGCCCTTTACCTTCACACCCCTTATGCTTCTGCATTTACCTTCACATCACCATGCTTCTGCCTAACAATTCTGTACATACCTGATCTGGAACTGACCTTGGACTGTTTGACCATGTTTTTTGCCTGCCCCTTGGATCTTGTACCCTGCTACTGGACTAGTGGGATTCAACACAGGAGTCTCACATATGTGAGGTTCTTCAGAATTATTTTTCTGGATGAAGAAAACTATTTTTTTTGTTTTCTCATTCCTAGATTAAGGTCTGGAGACTCTGAGGCTTCAAAGAGGTTTGGGTGGGAGAGGCCTCTACCCCTGTCCCTATTCTGTCCTGGACGAGGCCCTACTTCTCCAATATTTTGGTACTGCTGACAATATCTCTGTCTGCACTGAGCGTGGACTGTATATGGACAGTATCCCTGCCTGCTGCCTTGACAATTGTGTTTGCTGTTGCTGACCAACTCCCTGCTTGCTGCCTGGACCAGTGCTATCCTCCTGTGGACAACTGCGCTACTAAAACCACAGGTAATCTTTTGTTTACCCTTTGCTCAGCATAATGTATTTTGGGGTGTAATTCTTGGTATGTGCATGCTATGTGTCCCTGGAACACCTGACGGTGTTCCTTACATGTTGGATTTCTGTATGTGGCCAGGCCGTGTAAACGTCTCACGCATGTGGCATCGTTATACTCAGGAGGAGTAGCAGAATGTATTTTGGGGTGTCATTTTTGCTATGTAAATGCTATGTGTTGGAAATATCTTATAAATGGACAACTTTGTGTAAAAAAATGCGTTTTCATTTTTTTCCCCAAATTTTCCAAACATTTCTGGACAATAATAAACCATTCAAAAGACTCAATATGCCTCATAGATTATACGTTGGGAAATTAGCTTTGCAAAATGGTGTCATTTTGTGGGCATTTCCATTGTTCTGGTGCTCCAGGGCCTTCAAAAGTGTAATAGGTGGCTGAGAAATGAGATGTGTAATTTATGCTCCTAAAATGCCTGAAGGTGCTACCTCAATGTTGGGCCTCTGTATGTGGCCAGGCTGTGTAAAAGTCTCACATATGTGGTATCGTTATAATCAGGAAGAGTAGCAGAGTAGAGTATTTTGAGGTGTCATTTTTGCTATGTAAATGCTATGTGTTGGAAATAGGCTGGCCAGGCTGTGTAAAAGTCTCACACACGTGGTGTCGTTCCTGGTTTGTTAGGCTCTCAAGAAATGTGATATACGCCACCAGTACGTCAGATGTGATACTTTTTTATGATTTGCACTATAGCTTGTAGACTCTATAACTTTAACACAGACCACATAGTATCCACTAATTTGGGTTATTTTTATCAAAGATATGTAGCAGTTTAAATTGTGGCCAAAATTTATGAACAAAAATGACTAATTTGCATAATTTTTCAACAGAAACAAAGAAAAATGCGTTTAAAAAAAAAATTCAATTTTTTTTTATTTATAGCGCAAAAAATAAAAAACCCAGAGGTGATCAAATACCACCAAAAGAAAGCTCTATTTGTATGAAAAAGAGGACAAAAAAATAATTTGGCTACAGTGTTGCATGACCGAGTAATTGTTATTCAAAGTGTGAGAGTGCTGAAAGCTAAAAATTGGTCTGGGCAAAAGGGGGGTTTAAGTGCCCAGTAAGCAAGTGGTTAAACAAATCACATTAGAAAAGCAGGGATACAAATCAAGCTAATTACAACCATGACAAACATTTGTGGTGATTCGAAGTCCTCGCCCCAAACCCCAAAAAAGTTAAATGGAAGGATTATCATAAGCAAAAACAGACAAAATCAATACAAAAGCCTTAAAGGCAGCACACAAACTACATTGACACACACAGCAGAAATGAATTAGCAGGAACCTTCCTTTTCATCTAAACCATTACATTTCAGTTGTAAGTCTAACATGTGAGTAGGGATGAGCTCGATGTTCGGGTCGAACATTGAGTGTTCGCCCGTTCGCAAAACAGTGAACATTATGGGGCGTTCGCGAGAAATTTGAGTGCCGCAGAATGCCCCATTATGCACTGCGTGATCGCAGTGCATTGCTGTATGATGATTGGCCAAAGCATGCACCTGACCTGGATGCTTTGGCCAATCACAGCGCACTCTGCTGAGAGAGCCATAATTGGCCAAAGGCGGGGTGCCTTTAGCCAACCATGGCTCAGGGGGACTAAGTCCACACCCCACACTATATAAGGCTGCTTTCATGGCGGCCGTGTGTAGTGTTGTTGGCGTGGACAGAGAGATAGCTTGAGTTAGATTAAGCAGGCAGGTTATTCAGTTAGTGGCAGTGTATTTGACATATGTATATATACAGTCAGTCTAGTATATATATATATATATATATATATATATATATATATATATATATATATATATATACTCTGCATCCTGTGTAGCCTATATCTACAGTGCATTTGGTGGTGTACTATTTCTAATACACTTCAGGTGGTATAGAGTTTCTACTACTTTTCTGGTGGTGTACGAAGTATCTAATAGAGTGTGTACAGTTTCTAATACACTTCAGGAGGTGTACACAGTATCTAATACAGTGTGCACAGTTTCTAATACACTTCAGGCGGTGTACACAGTATCTAATACAGTGTGTACAGTTTCTAATACACTTCAGGCAGTGTACAAAGCATCTAATACAGTGTGTGCAGTTTCTACTACACTTCTGGTGGTGTACACAGTATACAATACAGTGTGTACAGTTTCTACTACACTTCTGATGGTGTACACAGTATACAATACAGTGCAACCATAGTACAGTTTCTAATACAGTGCAGGCAGTGTACACAGTATCTAATACAGTGTGTACAGTTTCTACTACAATTACAACACACTACACTTACACAGTACAAAATACAGTGTAGCCGTAGTACAGTTTCTAATGCAGTGCAGGCGGCGTACACAGTATCTAATACAGTGGGGGTTATTTACTAAAGGAAAATCCACTTTGCACTTGGAAGTAAAGTCGCTGTAGATCCGAGGGGGACATGCAAGGACAATAAAAACCAGCATTTTAGCTTGCTCATGATTGGATGATAAAATCAGCAGAGCTTCTGCTCATTTCAGATCTAGCCCTTAGATTTAGAGCGACTGCACTTCCAAGTGCACTTTCAAGTGCACTTGCAGTGCAAAGTGGATTTGCCTTTCGTAAATAACCCCCATTATGTACAGTTTATACTACACTTCAGTTGGTGTACACAGTAAACAATACAGTGCAGCGGTTGTACAGTTTCTAATACAGTGCAGGCAGGGTACACAGGATCTAATACAGTGTGTACAGTTTCTACTACACGTCTGGTCTTGTACACAGTATACAATACAGTGCAACCGTGGTACAGTTTCTAATACAGTGCAGGCAGTGTACACAGTATCTAATACAGTGTGTACAGTTTTTACTACTTTTCTGTTGGCGTACACAGTATCTATTACAGCGTGTACAGTTTCTAATACACTTCAGGTGGTGTACACAATATCTAATACAGTGTGTACAGTTTCTAATACACTTCAGGCGGTGTATTAATAAATATATATATATATATATATATATATATATATATATATATATATATATATATATATATATATATATATATATATATATATATATATATATTTTATATTTATATATATTTATATTTATATAAATATATATTATCTCACAAAAGTAAGTACACCCCAGAGAAGACTCTGCCCCTTTCGTGAATTTGTGGAATGTGCTGTAACTCAGTGGCAGGTTCCAAAATGCCATTTCTTTTCACGGAAGGCCATTCCGGCTCTCTATCGACATGGGGAAGGCAATGTTTTGGCCTCATTGGACAGGGCGGTCAGCAGTAAGGTTCATATTACCGCTGACTCATGGTCCAGCAGGCATGGGCAGGGACGTTAGCTTTCCTTCACGGCACACTGGGTAACTCTGCTGGTATCTGGGAAGGATGCAGGGCAGGGTTCAGTGTTGTTGGAGCTTGTTCCACCACCACGCCTCCAAAATGTTAGTGTTGATTCTGCCACAGCTCTCTCCTCCACCCCGTCCTCTTCTTCTTCCTCTATAGCCTCTTCTGCAGATTTGTCCTCTGAACCAGCGGTGCCTTTGGTGGCATTTGATCACCTCTGCAGTTTTTTATTTTTTGCGCTATAAACAAAAAAATATAGACGATTTTGAAAAAAAACCATATTTTTTACTATAATAAATATTCCCAAAAAAAGTCTTAAAAACAAATTTCTTCATCAGTTTAGACCGATATGTATTCTTCTAATTATTTTTGGCAAAAAAATTGCAATAAGCGTTTATTGATTGGTTTGCGCAAAAAGTTATAGCGTCTACAAGATTTATGGCATTTTTATAATTTTTTTTTTTACTAGTAATGGCGGCGATCAGCAATTCTTTATCGGGACTGCGACATTGTGGCGCACAGATTGGACGCTTTTGACACTTTTTTGGAACTATTGACATTTATACAGCGATCAGTGCTATAAAATGCATTGATTACTGTGTAAATGTCACTAGCAGGGAAGGGGTTAACACTAGGGGGTGATCAAGAGGTTAAATATGTTTCCTAGGTGTATTTCTAACTGTGAGGGGATGAGACTGACTAGAGGAGGAGTCAGATTGTTGTTCCTACTTAGTAGGAACAGATGATCTGTCTCTCCACCCTTGGCAGAACAGGGATTTGTGTGTTTACACACACAAATCCCCGCTCTGGCTCTCGTGCCCGCAATCGTGGGTGGCCAGCGGCAATCACACCCGCTGACAACGCGCATCGGGTCCCCCACTGTGCAACAGGCACATGCGCTCGCCTGCTACGGCTCTTAAAAGGGCCGCTGTACATATACAGCGATTCTCGCTGTGGTGCCATTCTGCTGACATTCTGCTGACATTCTGCCGTCAAGTGGTTAACCCAGTGCTCATTTTGGTATTTACTATAACTCTTGGTAAAAAGGCATAGGAGTTAAAATGAGAGTAGTTTGCATGTCTGAGCATGCTCAGTTGTGCTGGCACCTAGTTGTAAAGAGATGGGGAATTTATCTCTTCTCAGACTTTTAAAGATATTTCAGTGTATATAACACTTTTTCAAGCAGTATAAAAGCAGATTATCTTTAAACAATATACCACATATTTTAGTACCATTTAGGGGTTCATATCATGCTCTAAACATTATTTCCATGTGCAATACAAGAGGTTCTAGCAGAGCAAGTGTTTGGGAGCTATCTGTTTTCTGGGAGCTATAGTAAATTTGGTTTTGGGAGTATTTTTTTCACCAGCGCTATTATGAATTCCGTTTTAGCACTAATTACCGCGATCGCGGTAACTTGAGCACTAATTGGCGGCAATTAGCGGTAATTTGCGCGCAATGCTATAGTAAATAACCTCTTGTTTTTGATAAACTAACGCATCAATATCTGGTTCGATGAATATAGTAGCAATTCTAAATGAATTCTCAATGAATTTTAAATTAAATCTCAAGGTGCTCATCAGTTATTTTGGCTCTAATTTTACCCTTCCTGTGCTTCATCCTTGGAAATAGTTGTTCATAAATACACAGTCAGGTCCATAAATATTGGGACATCGACACAATTCTAATCTTTTTGGCTGTTTACACCACCACAATAGATTTGAAATGAAGTGAGCAAGATGAGCTTTAACTGCAGACTTTCAGCTTTAATTTGAGGGTATTTACATCCAAATCAGGTGAACCGTGTAGGAGTTACAACAGTTTGTGTATGTGCCTCCCACTTTTTAAGGGACCAAAAGTAATGGGACAGATTAACAATCATCCATCAAACTTTCACTTTTTAATACTTGGTTGCAAATCCTTTGCAGTCAATTACAGGCTGAGGTCTGGAAAGCATAGACATCACCAGACGCTGGGTTTCATCCCTGGTCATGCTCTGCCAGGCCTCTACGGCAACTATCTTCAGTTCCTACTTGTTCTTGGGGCATTTTACCTTCAGTTTTGTCTTCAGCAAGTGAAATGCATGCAGGTCAGGTGATTGACTTGGCCATTGCATAACATTCCACTTCTTTCCCTTAAAAAACTCTTTGGTTGCTTTCGCAGTATGCTTCGGGTCATTGTACATCTGCACTGTGATGCACCGTCCAATGAGTTCTGAAGCATTTTGCTGAATATGAGCAGATAATATTACCCAAAACACTTCAGAATTCATCCCGCTGCTTTTGTCAGCAGTCACATCATCAATAAATACAAGAGAACCAGTTCCATTGGCAGCCATACATGCCCACCCATGACACTACCACCACCATGCTTCACTGATGAGGTGGTATGCTTTGGATCATGAGCAGTTCCTTTCCTCCTCCATACTCTTCTATTCCCATCACTCTGGTACAAGTTGACCTTGATCTCATCTGTTCATAAGATGTTGTTCCAGAACTGTTGTGAAGGGTGTTTTCTTCATCAGGGAAAGAATTCTTTGGTCATCCACCACGGTTGTTTTCCGTGGTCTTCCGGGTCTTTTGGTGTTGCTGAGCTCACCGGTGCATTATTTCTTTTTAAGGATGTTCCAAACAGTTGATTTGGCCACACCTAATGTTTTTGCTATCTCTCTGATGGGTTTGTTTTGTTTTTTCAGCCTAATGATGGCTTGCTTCACTGATAGTGACAGGTCTTTGGATCTCATATTGAGAGTTGACACGAACAGATTCCAAATGCAAATAGCACACTTGAAATGAACTCTGGACCTTTTATCTGCTCCTTGTAAATGGGATAATGAGGGAATAACACACACCTGGCCATGGAACGGCTGAGCAGCCAATTGTCCCATTACTTTTGGTCCCTTAAAAATTGGAAGGCACATATACATACTGTTGTAATTCCTACACTGTTCACCTGATTCGGATGTAAATACCCTCAAATTAAAGCTGAAAGTCTGCAGTTAAAGCACATTTTGTTCGTTTCATTTCAAATCCATTGTGGTAGTGTATAGAGCTAAAAAGATTAGAATTGTGTCGATGTCCCAATATTTATGAACCTGACTGTAGGTGCTGATGAAAACTGATGACATAAATAAGGTGTGATTGTGAAGAACGGGATACTGTTCTTTGGGAAGATAAAACTCCAGTAGTCCAGTAAGAAGACACTGTAAATTTTTTCTTCAGCCACATATGTTCGCTAAGTCTAAACACATTTTGACCAAAAAAAATAACAATAAAAAATAAACATTTTTAAGTTTACGATTTTGTGTTGGGCCGCATTCATAGATGTCTTGGGCTGGAGGTTGGACACCCTTGCTGTAAATAGTAGCTGTGAGAACTCTGTGTAAAAAATACTTTTTAATCCCCTGGCGGTATTCCCGAGTCTGGCTCGAGGTGGAATTTCAGTACCAAGAGCGGTAACCCCGAGCCAGACTCGGGATTGCATCGCAGCATCCAGGAAGAGGTTACTTACCTTGTCCCCTGGATCCTGCGATGTCTCCCCACAGCGTGAGCGGCTCATCCTCCGCTCAATTCATCATGGAGGCGGGCTCCGTTCCCTTCGAGCGTTGCGACGCACGGGGACGGAGAACGGCGCCAAATTTAAAAAGTGAAACACACACAATACATACAGTATAATATAATCTTACAGATTACATTACTGTATGTAATTATTTCACCTCCCTTTTGTCCCTAGTGGTTTCTCCAGTGTCCTGCATGCAGTTTTATATTATAAAAACTGTTATTTCTGCCTGGAAACTGGAGATTGTCCATAGCAACCAAAACTGTCCCTTTACATCAAAGTGATTTTAGAGCAGCTAGAAAACAGCGATAATAAATTAGAATCACTTGCAGAATTGAGCGATAGTGATTTGTGGGGAGATCCGTCATCAAACACTGAAAAGTAATGACAGTGACAATTCTACAACTGAGCAAATTTCTTTGTTTTGATTTTGATTAAATTATTGAATATTTTTTATTATTATTATATTATTATTTGGTATAATTATTTATAGTATATAATAATTTTAATATTTATTATATTATAATTTATGATTTTGTGTTTCAAACTTTATCACACCTGAGATGTCTACTAGACTCTGATTTGGACAGATATAAGTGTGTTATTGCTAAGAATTACAGGCCTACAATAAAAAACCCCAAATTTCCATGCAAAATAATTGTACTGCTTTCAGCACCTAAAATTCGACATAATCATACCGCCAGGGAGGTTAATGGTGTCCTTATGCCTATAACTGCTATGTAGATTATAATAAACTTGAACTTTATGTGTGAATATATTAACTATTTTCCCTATTATGACATGCCACAAAAATCTCAGCTTCCATTATGAACATGTATCCTATCTCTGCTTTGTTTTATAGTGGAAGACGTGAGTATAGCTATAGCATTTGGGAGTGTGCTGTTTATGGCTTATAATTTCCATATTACATTTTCTTTCATGGCAACAACAGTATTTGGTTTGGTTTTGGTCAGGTACATATGAAATTTACCAAATATTTTTTGTACTTTCCTTTTGAGTCCCAAGGTGGAGCTTTATCATGATTGTCTTCATATCTCTTGCTGTAAAAAAGTTAATTGTTTACACAGCTATATAGCTCAACCTGAAATATACAGCATGGTTAATTTAAGGTTACATTCAGAGACAATTGGTTTGATTCACTAAAGGGGTAAAGTATGTTCACTTTGCTCAGTGAATGAGGTGAAGCAATATGCAAAGTCACTTTGCAAAAAAAAAAAAAAATACTGAGTTACGTGCACTGAAAAGTAAAAAATCCAGGACACATGTCATATATAATTTATATCCTGTTTTTAGAGAAAACAATACTAATATGATGGAAGTATTAAGACAGAGCAACTGCATTATGATTTAAATAAAAAAATGCTTTCAGATTTAATGTATTCTTAAAGACTAACTTCAGCCAAATTGTATGTTTTTATTTTGGATCGAGTGATCATAGATAGCAATAAAAGCTTTGTCTGAAGTTCTTACACTTCTTTACTTTAAAGAACGTGCTTACAGTCAGGTCCATAAATATTGGGACATCGACACAATTTTAATCTTTTTGGCTCTATACACCACCACCATGGATTTGAAATGAAACAAACAAGATGTGCTTAAACTGCAAACATTCAGCTTTAATTTGAGGGTATTTACATCCAAATCAGGTAAACGGTGTAGGAATTACAACAGTTTGTATATGTGCCTCCCACTTTTTAAGGGACCAAAAGTAATGGGACAATTGGCTAAGCTGTTCCATGGCCAGGTGTGTGTTATTCCCTCATTATCCCATTTACAAGGAGCAGATAAAAGGTCCAGAGTAAATTACAAGTGTGCTATTTGCATTTGGAATCTGTTGCTGTCAACTCTCAATATGAGATCCAAACAGCTGTCACTATCAGTGAAGCAATCCATCATTAGGCTGAAAAAACAAAACAAACCCATCAGAGAGATAGCAAAAACATTAGGTGTGGCCAAATCAACTGTTTGGAACATCCTTAAAAAGAAAGAACGCACCGGTGAGCTCAGCAACACCAAACGACCCGGAAGACCACGGAAAACAACTGTGGTGGATGACCAAAGAATTCTTTCCCTGGTGAAGAAAACACCCTTCACAACAGTTGGCCAAATCAAGAACACTCTCCAGGAGGTAGGTGTATGTGTGTCAAAGTCAACAATCAAGAGAAGACTTCACCAGAGTGAATACAGAGGGTTCACCACAAGATGTAAACCATTGGTGAGCCTCCAAAAACAGGAAGGCCAGATTAGAGTTTGCCAAACAACTAAAAAAAATCTAAAAGAACCTTCACAGTTCTGGTACAACATCCTATGGACAGATGAGACCAAGATCAACTTGTACCAGAGTGATGGGAAGAGAAGAATATGGAGAAGAAAAGGAACTGCTCATGATCCAAAGCATACCACCTCATCAGTGAAGCATGGTGGTGGTAGTGTCATGGCGTGGGCATGTATGGCTGCCAATGGAACTGGTTCTCTTGTATTTATTGATGATGTGACTGCTGACAAAAACAGCAGGATGAATTCTGAAGTGTTCCGGGCAATATTATCTGCTCATATTCAGCAAAATGCTTCAGAACTCATTGGACGGCGCTTCACAGTGCAGATGGACAATGACCCGAAGCATACTGCGAAAGCAACCAACGAGTTTTTTAAAGGGAAAGAAGTGGAATTCTATTGCTTTCTGTCCTAACATAGTGTAAGGGTAAGTTTCTCCGAAAAGGACTCCGACAACAATGAAAATTGTAAACTTCCAACTGCCTACTGTTATTCACAACTTGCAGATCCCCTGACAACATTTATTTCAGCAATGTACAAATAACAAATATAATAGCAATGGATAAAACCTGTCACATGTTCAATGCATTTTAGAAAAGGCATTAACTTTTTTCTCTGTATTTCCTAAAGGTTTAAATCAATTCTTCTAATATTCTCAACTGTTCATGTTTGAAGGATCACATGGATAAAATCCTACACGCAGCTGAGATGATGTCTTGGCACTGAAGCAAATTATAGGCAAATGCTCTATAAAATTATAAAATAACATGACTTTCATCATTTTACAGCTTACATTAAAATAACAGATGTCAAAAGTGCCAGCCAGAAAATGCTTTAGCCAAGTAGATTATGTTGCACTTGAATATAAATAGATAGGCCTTTTCATCAGGTTATAATATCTTTTGTAAGGTTAGCATTTAGTACAGAGGAGGTGAAAATACTCATCTCCTCATACTAAAATTGCAGCAGCAGGAGAGCAGTGAGGCATGGGCATTTCAAGACACGTGCCTCCGGAAAGGTAAGTATAGACAATCTTCTTTACAGGGCTGCCTTTTTTTTATATAAATGACCATGTGACAAGTTAAAGTGATTGTAAAGTCTTGTTTAAAAAAAAATAAAAAAAATATATATATTTATGGTTGAAGCCCTATGGCCGATAGGGATATGAAGAAGATAGACTTACCATAAGACTTACAACGTGAAATGGACCTGAAGTGTGCCCTGGTCTGATGGGCGGTATGCCAAAAATAAGGGGGCATACCCAAGATTAGAAATTAATATTTTGTGACGAGAAATGAATTTGAGAAATGCCCTGAAAAAGGGGATGGGAGGGTGGGTATAGCGCACAGGAAACTGACAAAGACCACAGGCGAGCGGGCTGGTTAAATACCCCCAGGCTCCTCCCATAAATTCAGGCCACCATACTGGCCTTTTTACTTATGGTTGAAGCCCTATGGCCGATACGGATATGAACAAGATAGACTGACCAGAAGACTTACAACGTAAAATGGACCTGAAGTGTGCCCTGGTCTGATGGACAGTATGCCAAAAATAAGGGGGCAAAAACATTCAGGTAGGGGTGTAGTTTTATTAGTTTTCAGTGCTATTCATTGAGCAAGTTTGGTGAATGCTTGTGCCATTTCCACCTGAGGATTGGGGATGTACCGGGCGAAGCAGGCAGACTTCCATCTGCCCAGTGTCTAAATGACATGAACTGGGACCTCATGCCGAGACGCGGTCGAGGCTGCTCCAATACAGAAAGAGTGACCGGAGTACTGACTGTGGTTGAGGTGTAGGTTGCGAAGAAGAATCCTCACATGTTTGAGGAACTGGCAGGCACTCAAGGGTTTGGTCGGAAAAGGTAGTAGGGGACTAGAGTTTAAATGTTCCGGTAGGAGTGACAGTAGGCAAGTGAGTATGGTTCCGGACACCAGACATTGTTTTATAGAGGTGAATGTCTGCCCTGGAGCCTGATTTCTGGGTTTCAGATACTGCAAGGTGTAGGATGAAATGATCTTGGTAGCGAGCCAGGTGACGTCTACGCAAAACTTGGCCGGCGGAGTTGCTGTGAGTAAACTCGCTGGCCGCAAGAACCCGTAGCAAGCTAGGTAGATGGCTGCTTGTACGACCAGGCTGGGGAGAAGGCCAAATGGCGAACTAGCAAGGATAGTAGACATGTCCTGGAAGATGGCATTTGTTATGAGCAGACGTTTGGCCTTGCTCATGGATTGTTATTTTGGATGCCGTGTAAGACGGCTCGGGTCGTATAGGATGCAACTAAAGATGGTTTTGGAGGATCTGGTAAGGCCAGAAGGTGCTGGACACCGGCTAAGTATATTTAGGGGTGTCTCTGGATGCTATGGTCCTGTACACCAATGGTGGCCAAAAATTGCAGCGAAGCCTGTGGAGGCTGCAGCATCTGTCACTACCTGGGGTGATAGGGGCGATATTGACGGTATAAACATTGATATACCATTCCACATAGTATGGAACACTCCAAAATTGATAGGTCCGCTACTGCCGCGGTGTCTAAATAAGGATCTGATCGGGGTCCTGTGTCTGGCTGGGAGCATTAGACCAGGAGGCGTGACACAAAGATCGACCCTGGGGAATGACCCGTATTGCAAAATTGAGCATTCTCAAGAGAGACTGAAGCTGCTTCTTAGTACACCCCCATGTGTGGGTGAAGTCTTGGAGAACTGACCTGATGGGGGTCAGCTTGTCAAGGAGGAGGCTGGCCTGCATGGAGTTGTTAGTACGAAAAAGGTTAATGTAGACCTCGGGTCCGGATTGTTGAGTCCCGGAGACTGCAAGCTGAAGGACGTAATGGTTTTAAAAGCGAGTCAGGTGGTGTCTATATAGTACCTGGCTGCCAGTGCCACTAAAGATGAATTCGCTAGGCCGTAGAAAACCGTAGAGGGCCAGGTAGCTGGCCGCTTAGATGACTAGACTGGGGAACGTGCGAGGATTATTGACATGTCCCTAAAGATGGCAGTTGTGATGGGCAAGCGTTTGCCGTTGGCTATGGGCTGATGCTTCTGGATGCCACGTAGAAGAGATCTTACTGTATGGGCCGTAAACACCGACGGCTCTCCGGGATCCTGTAAGGATAGCAAATGCTGGACCCTGGCTAGGTATAGCCTAATAGTGTTACGAGAAGAAGCCAGCTGCGTGTGGCAATAGGATACCTGGTGCAGGACGGAAGGTGAACTCAACTGTCCTAAGGGAGAAATGACAGACAGGAAATGGTGAGTGGCTCATATGTAAATGCCACTGGAGACAAGTGGCCAAATAAGTGCCGCTGAAAATGATATGTGGCTGTTTGTGTGCCACTGGGAATGTGCTTGCAATGATTGCATGAGGTTATGCTAAGTTGCGTGCCTTGCAACGATTGCAAGAGTTGTGTTTAAATGTGTGTTTGCAACGACTGCAAGGGAGTTTATGTCACTGGAGCTGTGTTTGTAGTGACTATGAGAAGTTCGTATTACTGCATGCGCTTGCGAAGAGTTGTGCTTGAATGTGTGTTTGCAACGATTGCAAGGAGTTATTCTTGGATGCGTGCTTGCAACGATTGCAAGTAGTTATGTTTGGATGCATGCTTGCGACGATTGCAAGAAGTTTATGCTTGGATGTGTACTTGCGACTATTGCAAGAAGTCTATGCTTGGATGCGTGCTTGCAACAATTGCAGGGAACTATGCTTGGTTGCGTGCCTGCAACGATTGCAAGAAGTTGTGATTGGATGCGTGCTTGCAGCGATTGCAAGAAGTTATGTTTGGATGCGTGTTTGCAATGATTGCAAGAAGTTTATGCTTGGATGCGTGCTTGCAACGGTTGCAAGAAGTTTATGCTTTGATGCATGCTTGCAATGATTGCAAGAAGTTATGCTTGGATGCGTGCTTGCAACAATTGCAAGAAGTTTGTGATTGGATATGTGCTTGCAACGATTGCAGGGAGTTATGCTTGGATGCGTGCTTGCAACGATTGCAAGAAGTTGTGATTGGATGCGTGCTTGCAATGATTGCAAGAAGTTGTGCTTCTGTGTATGAAATGAATCCAATATGAATCATTGTATGTATGAAATGAGTCCTATACGAATCGGTTGTATGAAATGAATCTGATACAAACCGGTTGTAGAGTGTATGAAATTAATCCGATATAAATTGGACTATGGGCAGTATGAAATGGATCCGATACGAATCGCTGTACCGCCGACGCGACTGGATTCGAATGGGGCTGTAGCGTGTATGAAATTAAACTGATACAAATCTTTTGTAAATTGTATGTAATGAATCCTGATACAAATCGGTTGTAAAGTGTATGAAATGACACCAATATGAATTGTATTGTGCGACTCTAAGGGGAAGTAGCAGTGAGGCGAAGGTTTTAACAAATGAAATTGAGATCATGACTGAACTTCAAAGGAAGATGGGTTTTTTTTTTTTTTTTTGTATCATAGAGGCGTCAGAGGTCGAAGTTCCGTGGAGACGTTTTTAAAAAAAAAATAGAAAATGCACAAAGGATTCGATATGAAGTGACTGCCGGACCTGGGGGAATGACAGGCAACATGCGAACTATACCTGTAAGGCTGAAATGATGGGTGCGGATCGATGCGTTGTTGGTTTGAGTGGATTTGACTCAAGCGACAAGTGTGTGAAATTAAATGAGTGAAATGTTTTGCCGTGATATAGGCACGAATCGGTATGCCGCGACTGTGACAAACAACGAGTCAGACTGTGGAGCACAGAATGAAATGAGGCCAAGACAACTGGGGCACACCGGGACGAATCAATGCATCGTGGATGCCATTGGATTCGAATCGGAGCACGGTACGTGAAATTGAAATGAATGAACAAATGTTTGCCATGACAGAGGCACGAATCGGTCGTGCCGCGACTGCGACTGACAACAAACCGGACTCTGGAGCATGTACTGAAATGAGGCCAAAACAACTGAAGCACAACGGAATGAATCTGCGCATCACGGATGCGACAGAATTCGAATCGGGGCGCGGTGTACATGACAGTGAAATGAGTGAAATGATGAAATGAATGAAACTATTTGCCATGGCAGAGGCACAAATCGGTCATGCCGCGACTGCGACTGACAACGAACCGGACTCTGGGGCATGTACTGAAATGAGGCCAAACAACTGGGGCACACCGGAACGAATCGGCACATCACGGATGCGACAGGATTCGAATCAGGGCACGGTACGTGACAGTGAAATGAATGAAAAATGTTTTGCCATGACAGAGGCGCAAATCGGTCATGCCGCAGCTGCGACTGACAATAAACCGGACTCTGAAGCATGTACTGAAATGAGGCCAAAAAACACCTGGGGCACTATGGAATGAATCGGTGCATCACGGATGCGACTGGATTCGAATCGGAACGTGATATGTGACAGTGAAATGATTTGCCATGACAGAGACTCGAATCAGTGGGCCGAAAACTGCGACTGACAACGAACTGGACTCTGGAGCATGTACTGAAATGAGGCCAAAAAACAACTGGGGCACGCCAAGACGAATCGGTGCATAAGGATGCGACTGGATTACAATCAGGATGTGATACGTGACAGTGAAATGATTTGCCATGACAGAGGCATGAATTGGATGCCACTGGATTCGAATCAAAGCACGGTAGGTGACAGTGAAATGAGTGAAATGATTGAAATGAAACCATTAACCATGACAGAGGCACAAATCGGTGTGCCGCGAATTGCGACTGACAACGACCTGTCTGTGGAGCATGGTACAGAGATGAAAAAACAATTGAGACCTGCCTGAATGAAGCGGTGCGATACTGATGCTACCGGATCCGAATCGGAGTGAGGTACGTAAAATGAAGAAATGTTTGTTTATGATGCGGTATGAGTGAGTGGCTAACGCTACGGCTATGTGTAGTGTTTCTAACAAATGACTCGTAAGTTTCGATATCGAGGTCTGGTGACAAGATATCTAACAGAAATGCATGAAATGAAAGGTCAAATGAAACCCTACCTGCGACAGCTGAGCCAGACACGTTTGTCCGAAAAACTGCGAACAGGAACCGAAAGCCTCTGAAAGTTTTGAACACGCAACTCACGAACGCCAACGAGTTGGAAGAGTCGGCCTAGTGACATAACGTATCGTGCACAGGAAACCGACAGAGACCACAGGCGAGCGGGCTGGTTAAATACCCCCAAACTCCTCCCATAAATTCAGGCCACCATACTGGCCTTCTTACATATATATATAATATATATACAAAATACTCCTCTGTATATATTATATATATATAATATCATCCTCTGTAGTGGTTTTGCACAGAGCAGCCCAGACCCTCCTCTTCTCGGGTTCCTCTTTGCTGCTTGTGGCCCCTCCCTTCTGTAGAGTGCCCTCACAGCAAGCAGCTTGCTATGGAGGCACCTGAGCCGAGCTGCAGCTCCGTGTGTCCATTCAGACCCCACCCCCTCTCTCTCTCTCCAGATTGGCTAACTTACTTTGATCGACAGCTACGGGAGCCAATTGCGCCCCTGCTGTATCCCAGCCAATCAGGAGGGAATCCCGAATCCAGCCCCCCCTCCCAAAAAAATAAAACATAAAAGTCAGCGGCTACAGATACTGTAGCTGATGAGAAAGGAGTTACCTCTTCAGGTAATAATCCCACGTTCACACCATGCTTGCATGAGAGAGGGTGCTGGCTTGGCATACATAGTCAATGAAGAAAGAATAAGATTGGAAAGCCGCACTCCAATGCAACACCTTTATTGACGTACAATTTGATCCATACACCAACAGAGGTACAGGTACAGGTACAAATAACTGACCAGTTTCACACCCTTATTGGTGCTTAATCATAGAGTGTGGTCCTACAGCTATGATTTAGCATCAATAAGGGTGTGAAACACATCAGCTATTTGTACCTGTACCTCTGTTGGTGTATGGATCACATTTTACATCAATAAAGGTGTTGCATTGGAGTGCGGCTGTCAAATCTTCTTCTTTCTGGCGTAGGGCCAATGTGGTGCCTATGATAAAAAGGGAACAAAGTCTTTACCAAGTAACTATAGACCTGTTAGTTTAACTTCTATAGACGAGAAGATACTGGGGAGTTTAATAAAACACCACATCCCACATAGAGTTCTTGCTGGAAAAAAATATTTTAAGCAACAGACAGCATGAATTTATAAAAGACAGAAGTTGTCAAACAAATCTGATTTCTTTTTATAAAGAGGTAAGTGAAACCTTGGACAGAGGGGTGGCTGTGGACGTGGTATACTTGGATTTTGCCAAAGCGTTCGATAGAGTTCCCCACACACGACTCAAGTGTAAGGTAAAGAATGGTCTAAGGTTATCAGTGGTGTACCTCAAGGTTCAGTGTTGGGACCCTTACTTTTTAATATCTATACAAATGATATAGGGTCTGGGATTAAAAGTACAATTTCAGTCTTTGCAGATGACACCAAACTATGCAGTGGAATAACGTCCTTATAGGATGTCTCCAATTTACAAGCCAACCTCAATGTCTAGTTGGGCGACTGTGTGGCAGATGAGGTTTAATGTTGATAAATGTAAAGTTATGCACTTGGGGGTTAAGAATATGCATGCATCATACATACTAGGGGGAGTAAAACTGGGAGGAACCATAGTGGAGAAGGATCTGGGGGTTTTGGTAGGTCATAAGCTCAATATTATCATGCAATGCCAAGCTGCGGTTTCCAAAGCGAGCAAAGTCTTTTCTTGTATTAAGAGAGGTATGGACTCCAGAGAGACAGATATCATTTTGCCCCTGTACAAATTATTAGTAAGATCTCATCTGGAATATGCAGTTCAGTTTTGGGCACCAGTTCACAAAAAAGATATCGGGGAACTGGAGAAAGTGCAGAGAAGGGTAACCAAACTGATAAGAGGCATGGAGGAGCTCAGCTATGAGGAAAGATTAGAGGAACTGAATTTATTATCTCTTGAGAAGAGGAGATTATGGGGGGATATGATCAACATGTACAAATATATAAGGGGTCCATATAGTGAACTTGGTGTTGAGTTATTCACTTTACCGTCAACACAGAGGACAAGGGGGCACTCTTTACGCCAGAGAAAGAGAGATTTCATCTCCAAATACAGAAAGGTTTCTACACAGTAAGAGCTGTGAAAGGCCTGGATTCTTTCCTAAATATACATAATATAATTGGGTACTGACATTTATAGGTAAAGTTGATCCAGGGAAAATCTGATTGCCTCTCGGGGATCAGGAAGGAATTTTTCCCATGCTGTAGCAAATTGAATTTTGCTTTGCTGGGGTTTTTTGCCTTCCTCTAAATAAACTGTGGGTATAGAATCGGTTATATATGGGATTGTATGATATTATTTTTTATGTATGTATGTATTTATTTATTTATTTAATTATTGATTTTTAAGGTTGAACTAGATGGACTTGTGTCTTTTTTAAACCTGACTAACTATGCAACTATTTACAGTATCTAACAAAAGAGAGTACACCCCTCACATTTTTGTAAATATTTTAATATATATTTTCATGTGACAACACTGAAGAAATTACACTTTACTACAATGTAAAGTAGTGAGTGTACAGCTTGTATAACAGTGTAAATTTGCTGTCCCCTCAAAATAACTCAACAGACAGCCATTAATGTCTAAACCGCTGGCAACAAAAGTGAGTACACCCCTAAGTGAAAATGTCCAAATTGGGCCCAAAGTGTCAATATTTTGTGTGGCCACCATTATTTTCCAGCACTGCCTTAACCCTCTTGGGCATGGAGTTCACCAGAGCTTCACAGGTTGCCACTGGAGTCTTCTTCCACTACTCCATGGCGACATCATGGTGCTGGTGGATGTTAGAGACCATGCGCTTCTCCACCTTACTTTTGAGGATGCCCCACTTATGCTCAATAGGGTTTAGGTCTGGAGACATGCTTGGCCAGTCCATCACCTTTACCCTCAGCTTCTTTAGCGAGGCAGTGGTCATCTTGGAGGTGTGTTTGGGGTCGTTATCATGTTGGAATACTGCCCTGCGGCCCAGTCTCCAAACGGAGGGGATCATGCTCTGCTTCAGTATGTCACAGTACAGGTTGGCATTCATAGTTCCCTCATTGAACTGAAGCTCCCCAGTGCCGGCAGCACTCATGCAGCCCCAGACCATGACACTCCCACCACCATGCTTGACTGTAGGCAAGACACACTTGTCCTTGTACTCCTCACCTGGTTGCCGCCACACACGCTTGACACCATCTGAACCAAATAAGTTTATCTTGGTCTCATCAGACCACAGCACATGGTTCCAGTAATCCATGTCCTTAGTCTGCTTGTCTTCAGCAAACTGTTTGCGGGCTTTCTTGTGCATCATCTTTAGAAGAGGCTTCCTTCTAGGACGATAGCCATGCAGACCAATGCAGTGTGTGATGCAATGTGCGATGTATGGTCTATGGTCTGAGCACTGACAGACTGACCCCCCCCACCCCTTCAACCTCTGCAGCAATGCTGACAGCACTAATACCTCTATTTCCCAAAGACAACCTCTGGATATGACGCTGAGCACGTGCACTCAGCTTCTTTGGTTGACCATGGTGAGGCCTGTTCTGAGTGGAAACTGTCCTGTTAAATTGCTGTATGGTCTTGGCCACCGTGCTGCAGCTCAGTTTCAGGGTCTTGGCAATCTTCTTATAGCCTAGGCCATCTTTATGTAGAGCAGCAATTCTTTTTTTAAGATCCTCAGAGAGTTCTTTGCCATGAGGTGCCATGTTGAACTTCCAATGACCAGTATGAGAGAGTGAGAGCGATAACACCAATTTTAACACACCTGCTCCCCATTCACACCTGAGACCTTATCACACTAACAAGTCACATGACCCCGGGGAGAGAAAATGGCTAATTGGGCCCAATTTGGACGTTTTCACTTAGGGGTGTACTCACTTTTGTTGACAGAGGTTTAGACATTAATGGCTGTGTGTTGAGTTATTTTGAGGGGACAGCAAAGTTACACTGCTCTACAAGTTGTACACTCACTACTTTTACATTGTAGCAAAGTGTAATTTCTTCAGTGTTGTCACATGATAAGATAGAATTAAATATTTACAAAAATGTGAGGGGTGTACTCACTTTTGTGAGATACTGTAACTATAACTACTGTAGCTGATGACTTTTAATATAAGGACTTCCAGGAATACCAGGGTTCCTCATCCGAGCTGATTTCGGTGTCTTCATTTCGGTGTCCTCATCCGAGCCAATTCTTCAATCGGCTTCGGGTTCAGGCGCCTGCATCTTAAGTAAGAGTTTCCTACTGCACATGTGCAAGCTGCGCTGTACTTTTTGAATGGTCCCACAGTCTTCTTGGACCTGTGATGTGTCCCAGAGGGCTGTGGGGAAAGGAGGGGGCCAAACTTCCAGCTTAGCTTGCCATGGCGCATCTGAATGTAAGTGGGAGCAGGTACCTGTAAAAACCAGGTACCTGCTCCCCCCCCAAAAGAAGTGCCAAATGTGGCAGTGGAGGGAGAGAGGATGTAGACAAGCAGAACCTCCCTTTTGGGAAGTTCTGCTTTAACATCGCCAGTTGCTAACAAAAAAAAAACAATTTGATCTTGCCTGAGCTCCTTAAAAATAAAAACTTAAACCCTGATTGCAGCATCTGCACAATTGTTACAACAACAGGTGATAACTGGTTAATAATTAGTTGATCAAAAAAGTAGATTTTATTATCAAATGGTGAGCCTACAATAATTTCTTGCATATAGACACTTATAAGTTCTTCTATGCTCACCTCTATTTTGATAGTAGATGTGTTCTTTTAATGCTAAATCTTTAAATACAGTAATACCTTAGATTGCGAGTAACTTGGTCTGTGAGGGTTTTACAAGACAAGCAAGTTTTTTTTATAAATTTTAACTTGATAAACGAGTGAGGTCTTGCAATACGAGTAGCATCACATCACAAAAGAGTATAAAAGAGAAGAGAGGCACCTTTAAGTGTAGAAATATGGTTACATTTAATGAAGGTACAACATTTAAGCTTGGTTCACACTGCTGAGACTTGGGATCTAACTTGTGAGACTCGAAGTCGTTTGACATGCGAAATCCCATTTTAGTCTTAATTAGCACTACTAAAGTTGCTCCAACTTTACAAAAGATTCCTGTACTACTTCAGGGCGACTTCTATCTGACTTGTGCCCATAGGCTTTAATGGAAGTTGCCTTGAAGTCACATTGCTATAATCTTTTTATATGAACTATAGACAGAAGGACTCATGAATGGTTGTGGAACGAATCATCTGAGTTTCCATTATTTCTTATGGGGAAATTCGATTTGATATACGAGTGCTTTGGATTACAAGCACGTTTCCGGGAACGAATTATGCTAGCAGTCCAAGGTTTTGTTGTAGTGTTACAACTGAACCTTTAATTGATGATTACTAGCATTAAAGTGTATCTCTAGCCCAAGCTATTTTTATTTCAGTTTTGATCAAGGATTGGATAAAATATCCGTCAGGCTTATTTTTGATAGTTCTGTCCTATTGGGGAGATTTTCCTTCATTTCTTGTCCTGGAGATAAAAAAGTAAGAGGAAATTAATCCAAAGTGAATGAAAGTCCCCCCTGGGACAGTTGTCATCAGAACAGGTGTCCCAATTGGAAGATGTATCCTCACCTCCTGTTTCAGTGACACCTGAACAATTTTGGTTTTCTCATTACTTATGTCCTGATGACTACAGCAACCAGGACACTAAAACTAAAAACAGGTAATAAGAGTAAACTAAGATGCTGTATCTATGATTAAGCACTGTTAATTGTGAAACGTGTCTGCTCGTTTGTCCCATTTTTTGCTGTGGTTTGTATCTGTTGGACTTTTTACAAAAAAGGCTATATTCTGGAGTGCGGCTGTCTAGAACTTCCTTTTCATTTTAAGACGCTGTATCTTTTAGAGCCCTTTCACACTGATAGCGGTTACTGAAAAGCAGGCGTTATACCGTCGTTTTATTGGCGCTTTTCAGCTGCTAGCGGGAAGCTTTTAACCCCTGCTAGCGGCCAAAGAAAGGGTTAAATGCACCCGAAAAGTGCTGCTGCCGAAGCGCTTTGCAGGCGCTTCGCCAGCAGGACTCATTCATTTTAATGGGCAGGGGTGGTGGAGGAGCGGTGTATACACCAATCCTAAACCGCTCCAAAGATGCTGCTTGCAGGACTTTTTCTAGCGTCCTGCAAGCGCACAGCTCGAGTGTGAGAGCACTCAGTCTTTCACACTGGGGCTGCAGGGGAGGCATTTTTCAGGCGCTTTACAGGCGCTATTTTTGGCCCTTTAGTGCCTGAAAAACGCCTCCAGTGTGAAAGGGGTCTTAATGATTAAAACCCTCAATCAAACCTCCGAATCTGTGGAATACCAGAGGCTATTGAAGATCTACGATCAACAGCAACAGCACTCTTTCAGGAACTTGCTCCATTTATCCCTATTGAAAGGCTGGAAATGGACAGGACCCATAGATCTCTTGCTCCTCATAAGGAAAATGGACCCCCCCCCCCCCAGGGACAGTGTCGTAAAATTGCACTATTTCCGCACTAAAGAGCAATTGTTGGAAGCAGCCCGCAATAAGGAGACCCTTCTATTCCAGGGACATACTTATAAAATCTATTAAGATCTCTTCCAACAAACACTCATCAAATGGAAAGCAATGAAACCTCACCTGCAAGTGCTCCAGCATCATCGCATTACATATCGCTGGAGTTTTTCCTTCGCTGTCTGCTTTACTTTTAAAGGAACCTCCTACACCTGCAAAACAGCTGATGATCTTCTTGCCACAATCCATGACCTCCGCCTGTCCTGCTACTGAAAGATCGAAATGTTGGGCTGATTCTGGTTCTCCCAAAAATCAGAGTAATACCCCAGAACAACATGCTTCTTCCAGCTTCAGTAAGAGGAGTCGCGTTGCTTCACTGCCCCCTGAGATGGATTTAATGGACTGACCTTTCCTATTTCGGTGATATGAATTTTTTAAAGGGCTTACTATTTTACTTTGCTCATGAATACACTCCATAGGCTAAACCACCTGATACAGAAATCAATATTCTGAATTTTGGTCGGTTTTCCCACAATTCAGTATTCTAATCTGGTCCACTCACTTAGTTTAATAATCCTCTGGTTAATGAATAGCTTTGTTTACTTCACTGTTTCTTATTTAGACAACAGCATACGGTACTTTAACTCTTAATACACTCATTAATACATGGTCTCTTCACAGTTGCCTGTTGAATATACATCAATATACACAACTTGACCTCTGTTCTTTTGCAGTGACCTAATAGTTCACTTTGTTTGTTCACTTGCACTAAGATCTAGATCATAAACATTGGTTTACCTTTCTCTGACCATTTTTCTTCATAAATGTATCAGTTAACCACTGTATAACCCCTACCCAGAGTTTATCTGTTCCATAATCTAACATTTTACCCTATTGTTGTTACTTGCCTGTCACATTCTTATGACTCGCTTGTTATTACTGAATTATTCCAAAACTTGTTCGATGGCTGCCGTAGTCCCGGAGACAGCTCACTGCTCCTCCATTTTTTTCCCTCGAGTGCCCCACATAGTTGTTTGGACACTCTTTGGACCAATAGTATCCACCGGCTGGTGATTCTTACTATTCACTTCCCTTGGATACTTGCTCCAATTCAGAGCCACTTTTTCCTATTTTTTATTTGTATTCTATGTTTCTATAATTTTTTGCTCTCTCCAGAGTTAACTTTATATATATTATTCCATTTTTGACTGCTCCCCTCCCTAATCCTTCCCTTCCTTATCCCATACCCCTCCCTACATTCTTCCACTCCAGATAGGTTACATCATAATTTATTTGCTGGTACTTATGACCCTCAACCTTATCCTCACCGTAAGATGGCCTCTCTGAATGTACTTAAGGTTCAAGGTCTTAACTGCCCTCCCAAACGCATGAAAGCTTTCCGCTCTTTCTCCAAATTCATGGCTCATGCGGTTTGCTTACAGGAAACACACTTCACAACACAGTCCTCTCCCGAATTGTTTAGCCGTGCTTACCCACAGGTATACACAGCTCGGCGGACACAAAACAAAGATGTGTACTGATCGCTTTCCATCTCACAACTCCATTTACCCTCAGTAAGAAACTCAAAGACCCTGAAGGTGTAAGAATAGGTCCGGCTGTGCGGGGCGGCTTCAGAGTTGAACGACTTTGAAGCCACCCCTGTGTGAACTGGCAATTAACCGCCATATTACTTGGTGCAGTCACTGTAGATCCGAGGGGGACATGCAAGGAAAATTAAAAACAGCATTTTAGCTTGCACATGATTGGATAATAAAATCAGCAGAGCTTCCCCTCATTTCAGATCTACCCCTCATATTTACAGCAACTGCACTTCCAAGTGCACTTTCAGTGCAATTTCAAGTGCACTTTGCACTTATAGTTTGCACTTGTAGTGCAAAGTGGATTTGCCTTTCGTAAATAACCCCCATAGTTTTTGTTAGACTATAGATAAGGTACAAACAAATCAAAAGCTATTTCCAGATAACACTTTGTAAAGCACTTACAACTGTTTTTATTATTTTTGAGAGAAAGTTTTAAGTATGTGCAAACCCAAAACTTTGTATTTGGCCAGTTTGTCAACCCAAATCCCCAGCTGCAATAATGTAAACAAGTAGTCTTGGATCCGAGCTGGTGTCATTGCCAAAATATGACGTGACTAATGCAGGATTTACATTGGGGATATTGTTTACATTGTGTGTTTATTTACATTTTAATTTTTTGGGAATGAGTTATAAGGGGTACTAATGTATGCGATACATGCCTTGCAAAGGGGACAGGCTTTGCCATTTTACTTTTCCTGACCACTCCAGCTGTATGTCTTCATAAGGGTCTGGCTTGAATTAATCTAATATAATCTTTTCTTTACTGTCACCTTAAAAGGACTAAGTAGCACTGATCTGCAACTACATATGCAGCTGTAGATCATCCTTCAAGCTTGTTATTTAAAGGATGTGTGCATTTCCAATGTTTTCCTTTAACCCAGTGAAAATACCTTCTCCCTGCTGAACAGTATGTGTTGGTACATTTTCCCCATAGTAGAGCCCAACTCCCCATGCCATTTTCAACAATAGATTGCCTATTAGCCTTGAAAAAAGCCAGAAAAAAATTGCAAGACTAGACTCCCACAGACATTAATATGGTTCACAGACTTACTGCTGGGTTTGTCAAATCTCCTATGGAAAAAACTGACCTGGTTCGCTCATCGCTATTCAGCCAAAAAATTGACTTATATAGGGGCAATACCTTTTATAATACCCTAAAAAATATTCTATTATTTCAATGCAGTTTGGTATTGACTTTCTCCAGGTCTGTTTTTCATAGCTGTATTCTATATGCTAGAAAGCATAACCTAAGGATTCTCAAGATTATATTTTGTCTTCTGTTTAACTGCCTATGATGTAATATAGTTAAAATTCTTCTGTAATATGTCACTATATATGATCTTGTGCCATCAGTGAAACAGCCATAACCACCCTTTTGTCACCCCTGACATCCAGAACTTCTGCACCACAGCTGTTATTAGTAGCAGTGGAAAAATCCACCTAGATTACATCAACAGCTACATCCATTACACCAACATCCAGATTTGAACTTACATTCTCGTACAGTGGGACGGAAAGTATTCAGACCCCCTTAAATTTTTCACTCTTTGTTATATTGCAGCCATTTGCTAAAATCATTTAAGTTCATTTTTTTCCTCATTATTGTACACATAGCACCCCATATTGACAGTAAAAAACAGAATTGTTGACATTTTTGCAGATTTATTAAAAAAGAAAAACTGAAATATCACATGGTCCTAAGTATTCAGACCCTTTGCTCAGTATTTAGTAGAAGCACCCTTTTGATCTAATACAGCCATGAGTCCTTTTGGGAAAGAAGCAACAAGTTTTTCACACCTGGATTTGGGGATCCTCTGACATTCCTCCTTGCAGATCCTCTCTAGTTCTCTCAGGTTGGATGGTAAACGTTGGTGGACAGCCATTTTTAGGTCTCTCCAGAGATGCTCAATTGGGTTTAAGTCAGGGCTCTGGCTGGGCCATTCAAGAACAGTCACGGAGTTGTTGTGAAGCCACTCCTTTGTTATTTTAGCTGTGTGCCAGTGTTGCCAACCGTCAGTATTTTTACTGGCAGCCAGTAAAAAACAGGCAATTTTCTCCTGCCAGTAAATGCCAGTAAAAAGAAAAGGTTGCCAGTAAAAAACTACGCTTGACCCGGAGCCAGCCGAGACCATACAAGTGCCTGCTACAGTGTGTTCGGGCTGTGGTAGAGGCAGTGTCTGAACATGTTCTGTGATGTCATAGTGCAAGGGAGCCAAGCAGAGCGGCCAGAGCCTTGTGTGTGGGTCTGCGGGATGGGAGCAAGGCAGGCCAGGAGGGGGATCATCAGTGCTGTTTGGACTGGAGGGACCACCTGGCTTGGAGAGAGACTGTCACTGTGACTCAGGAGGGGATCTGTACTGCTGCACACTGCGGTCAGTATCACTGTGAGAGTCAATTTCATATGAGTGCCTCCCATTCTAATTTCTTGCCCTCCTGAGTCCTGTCCCTGAGCTACTTACTTACTATATCGAAAATAAAATAAGAAATATTTTTTTTGCCTTATTATCTACCCTTAATCACATTGCTAATTACATATTGTACTTGTGTGTAGCCTAAATAGTGAAATTTGTACTTAAAACTGTAATTTTGTAACTTTTGGAAATGCCAGTAAAAACTTGGCTGTGTCAGTAAAATTTGGATGTAGTGTCAGTAAATTTCAATCTGGTAGGTTGGTAACACTGCTGTGTGCTTAGGTTCATTGTCTTGTTGGAAGCTAAACCTTTGGCCCAGTCTGAGGTCCTGAGCATTCTGGAGAAGGTTTTCGTCCAGGATATCCCTGTACTTGGCCGCATTCATCTTTCCCTCGATTGCAACCAGTTGTCCTGTCCCTGCAGCTGAAAAACACCCCCACAGCATGATGCTGCCATCACCATGCTTTACTGTTGGGACTGTATTGGACAGGTGATGAGCAGTGCCTGGTTTTCTCCACACATACCGCTTAGAATTAAGGCCAAAAAGTTCTATCTTGGTCTCATCAGACCAAAGAATCTAATTTCTCACCATCTTGGAGTCCTTCGGGTGTTTTTTAGCAAACTCCATGCAGGCTTTCATGTGTCTTGCACTGAGGAGAGGCTTCCATCGGGCCACTCTGCTATAAAGCCCCAACTGGTGGAGGGCTGCAGAGATGGTTGACTTTCTACAACTTTCTCCCATCTCCCAACTGCATCTCTGGAGCTCAGCCACAGTGATCTTTGGGTTCTTCTTTACCTCTCTCACCAAGGCTCTTCTCCCCCGATAGCTCAGTTTAGCCAGACAGCCAGCTCTAGGAAGGGTTCTGGTCATCCCAAACATCTTCCATTTAGGATTATGGGGGCCACTGTGCTCTTAGGAACCTTAAGTGCAGCAGAAATTTTTTTGTAACCTTGGCCAGATCTGTGCCTTGCCACAATTCTGTCTCTGAGCTCTTCAGGCAGTTCCTTTGACCTCATGATTCTCATTTGCTCTGACATGCACTGTGAGCTGTAAGGTCTTATATAGACAGGTGTGTGGCTTTCCTAATCAAGTCCAATCAGTATATACAAACACAGCTGGACTCAAATGAAGGTGTAGAACCATCTCAGGGATGATCAGAAGAAATGAACAGCACCTGAGTTAAATATATGAGTGTCACAGCAAAGGGTCTGAAAACTTAGGACCATGTGATACTTCAGTTTTTCTTTTTTAATAAATCTGCAAAAATGTCAACAATTCTGTGTTTTTCTGTCAATATGGGGTGCTGTGTATACATTAATGGGGGAAAAAATGAACTTAAATGATTTTAGCAAATGGCTGCAATATAACAAAGAGTGAAAAATTTAAGGGGGTCTGAATACTTTCCGTCTCCACTGTATGTTAAAGTGATTGTGAAGTCTCGTTTTTTTTTCCTATAAAAATGACAAGCATGTTATACCTACCTGCTCTGTTGCAGTGGATTTGCACAGGGCAGCCCAGATCCTCCTCTTCTCGGGTCCCTTTTCAGTGCTCCTGGCCCCATCTCTCCTGTTGAGTGCCCCCACAGCAAACAGCTTGCTATGGGGGCAGCCGAGCCGAGTCACACCTCCCTGTATCCTTTTAGACACGGAGCCCTGACCTGACCCGGCCCCCTCTATCCCCTGATTGGCTAGCTGACTTTGATTGATAGCAGCGGGAGCCAATGGTGCTGCTGCTGTGTCTCAGCTAATCGGGAGGGACAATATCGGACGGTTGAGACACTCATGGACATCGTTGGACAGAGAGGGATCTCGGGTAAGTGTTAGGGGGGCTGAGGGGGGCTGCTACATACAGAAGGCTTTTTATCTTAATGAATAAAAAAGCTTGTCCTGAAAAATTGTATGTTAGTGCAAATAAAAAAGTATCACAGACAGTACTCAATTTTCTCTGTCACTATAACCTTAAAACATTTCTGGAAAATGTAAAATACTTTTGGCAAATGTTGAGAATTATTTTATCAGGATAAGTCTTCTCTTACAAATCTTTACTTTACAATAATTTTCAGGTCAGCAAAATAAAAATAAGTCCAGCAGAAGTGTGATTTTCTATATGGTGCTATTTCAATCTGACAGTATAAAAACTAGATTTATCTTCAAGATGCTGTAAGATCTACTCCTTTCAAAAGCTATATCTGAAAAAAATGTGCTCTTTTCTTGAGTGCTGTTTAGTCTTCAAAACAAGCTGATTGGTGCTCTTCTTAACTGCCCCCTTTGATTGCTGATTGCATCAAATCACTGATTCGAAGAGCCTAAAAGCTTCTAAAAAGTTGTTCTTTTCTATTTATAGCTCTGTGTATCTATTATATTTTGTGATACACTGGCCAATAGGTCAATTCAGTATCCAAAATTTACACTGCACAGTACATTTGTATTTTTGTAGCCAATATATATTTTTTCATAGGTAGTGTGACTCTCTCTCAACTGTCATGACTTATTAACCACTTCAGCCCCGGACCATTTTGCCGGCCAAAGACCAGAGCACTTTTTGTGATTCGGCACTGTGTTGCTTTAACTGACAATTGCGTGGTTCCCAAACAAAATTGACGTCCTTTTTTTCCCACAAATAGATCTTTCTTTTGGTGGTATTTGATCACCTCCTCGATTTCTATTTTTTGCGCTATAAACAAAAATAGAGCAACAATTTTAAAAAAAAATGCATTATTTTTTAACTTTTTGCTATAATAAATATCCCCAAAAAATATATAAAAGAACATTTTTTTTGCTCAGTTTAGGCCGATACGTAGTCTTCTACATATTTTTGGTAAAAAAATTCATAATAAGCGATTATTGAATGGTTTGCGCAAAAATTATAGCGTCTACAAAATAGGGGATAGTTTTATGGCATTTTTATTAAATTTTTTTTTTTTTACTAGTAATGGCGGCAATCTGTGATTTTTATCATGACTGTGACATTATGGCGGACACATCAGACAATTTTGACACATTTTTGGGACCATTGTCATTTTTACAGCGATGAGTGCTATACATTTGCACTGATTACTGTAAAAATGACACTGGCAGTGAAGGGGTTAACCACTAGGGGTCTAGGGAGGGGTTAAGTGTGTCCTAGGGAGTGATTCTAACTGTGGGGGGGAGGGGCTGTGTGTGACACATCACTGATCATAGCTCCCGATCACAGGGAGCTTTGATCAGTGACAGTGTCACTATGCAGAACGGGGAGATGCTTGTTTACATTAGCATCTCCCCGTACTTCCTCTCCGTAAGACGATCGCGGGTATCCCCGCGGACATCGAGGCCACGGGACCCGCAATCCTACTCACAGAGCTCGCGGCGGGAGCACGCGTGCGCTGCCGGCGGCGCAGGCATGATGGCACGGCGGCAAATTCAAAGGGACGTACAGGTACGCCCATTTGCGCAGCCGTGCCATTCTGCCAACGTATAAGTACATGCGGCGGTCAGCAAGCGGTTAAAGAACAAAATACTGCCTTTCTTTGATGCATAACACACCAAAGAGAGCATATCTGAGAAAAAAACACATAGACCTTAATTTACTAAAGAGTAATGAATTTTAACTTTGCAAACAGAATTTTCACTTACCTTAGTAAATGAGCTGAAGTGAAAATTATCTTTGCAAAAAAATAATAATTAATGCTAGCTGCTTACTTTCTTCTTTTTTCTTGACAGCGCAGTATTTATACATATATTCTTTGCAAAAAAATACCCAGTAAAGGTATTGAGTCAAGACATATTCTTTCAAATGATGTCGGTGGAGATGTTTGGGATAACCCGTGTTGTGAGGCATAAAAGTGTTTGTTTGCAAATAGCGGTATAGTTCATAGTGAGAAATGTTTTTTTATAAATTAGCAGGTAATCAAAAGGGACAGGGACAATAATTAACAAATTAATTACAAACCGTGCTCCCTGTAAAGTGCAAGTGCTTCAAGAACAGCCAAAGAAGCTTCACACGGTCACGGCTTTGTTCAGATGCTGGAACTCAGGTGACTCAGGTAACACTGTAGTTGCTTGAATGCATGCTGCTCTTGAAGCGATTTCGACTCCTGTCATGGGAGTCACCACAATCTGGTGAGTGGGCTGTGTGGCCGGTGATGGTGGTGGATTACTGTTGTCTGATGCCTTGCTGAACCCCAGGAGGATCTATCCAGAAGTCTGATTTCAACACTATTTGAACACTTTTTTGAACAATTTTTGAATATATTCTTTGAATTTAATTTTGTATTTTGAACTGTTGCTTTCACTTGTCTTTTGATTTTTTAATTTTCGATGTTTGATTGTTTGCTGATTTCACTTATTTGAAAGCTATTCCCTATTGACATTATTTATACACTATATTTTACTTTGCTTTACACTAATGTGTGATATCTGCACTTGCACTTTACAGGGAGCGCGGTTTGTAATTAATTCGTTAATTATTGTCCCTTTTATTTATTTTTATAACGTGCTGCTCCTTAATCAATTTTACATTAATTTAACCAGCTTCCATCTGCGCGGTTTGGTAGTTTCTACCATTCATTAATCAAAAGGGACAAACTGTGAGCAAACTTGGAAAGAAGTGAGAATGGTAAAATTGTTGTGCCACCAGGAAAAGGAAGTGGAAGAAGAGAATGCAGTGGCAAAGGCTGGGTCTCCAAAAAAAAAGAGATCCTAGGAAATAGAGAAGAGGCAATGACAAATTTAGTTTTATAGAGTGAGCAAAGTAGTAAGGATTGGGAAACTAAACTGGTAAGTTCCGTAAAACTGTGGTTATGATTGAAGAGGGCCATAAAATACCTGGGAGATAAAAAGGGTGGATGGAGCCAGCCTCATATCTAGTCCAGGGAACCCTGGAATTACCAAGTTTCCACTAAGCCAATTGGGAAAATCTGGAGACCAAATAGTACATCCAGAAATCAGGCAGATACAGGCCTACACAAAATATGCCTCGAAAATCTGGGACATCTGTCCTACCAGATGAATTTGTTAATATCAGTCAGAAATCTGGCTACAAAGGATTTTGTAATACTTATGGGTAGAGCTCTGAATAAATAAAGAAATGTTGGTAGGATATTCATTTTAACTGCTGTGACCCTGCCTAGGAAAGAAATAGGGTATGACTGCCATAATTTGAGAATATTTCAGATTATGGATACACATGGAAGATAATTAGCAGTAAAAAAAGAAGAGATTTTGGGTGTGAGGGTAACCCAGAGGTAAGAAAGTTTATCCTGCGACCATAAAAATGGGAAGGATGCTTTTAGAGTCTCACACTGGGCAGAGGGTATGTTAATTGGCATCACAGAGGATTTGGTAGCAATAACTGATAACCTTGGTAAAGTGGCAAACTTATTTAGGACAGAAAGTAAATTAGGTGAAGATATATATATGGTTGAGACAAAAAAAGCATGACATCATCAGCATACATGCATAATTTAAATTAAGTCCTCCCAATAGAGTAACCTTTGATGTCAGGTTGTCTGTTAACAGGTAGGACTCAAGCCTCGTACACGTGATCGGATTGTTGGCCAAAAAAAACGTGGAATTTTGTCTGAAGGGCGTTGGCCCAAACTTGTCTTGCATACACACGACCACACATTTGTTGGCCAACATTAACGAACGTAGTAATGCACTACGTTGCTTTTAGCACCACCCTTTTGGCTCCCTCTGCTAATTTCGTGTTAGTAGAAGTTTGGTGAGTGTTGATTCGCGCTTTTCATTTCGCACTTTTCATTTAGCACTTTTCATTTCGTACTTTTCACTTCACACTTTTCAGTTCATTTTTGAACGGCCATTCGTCAACCAGCCATGTTGCGGAATCGGAGGAGATAACGTGTTATTTATTATCGGCCTTGGAGTTATTGCTTTGACATTATTTTTTTGATTAAATAATGATTTGATTTGGTATATTTTCTATATTTTTGGATGACTAGAATGTACTTTTTGAATATTTTTTGGGGATATTTATTATAGCAAAAATTAAAAAATAATGCGTGTTTTTTAAAATTGTCGCTATTTTTTTGTTTATAGCGCAAAAAATGAAAACCGCAGAGATTAAATACCAACAAAAGAAAGCTCTATTTGTGGGAAAAAAAGGACGTCAATTTTGTTTGGGAACCACGCCGCACGACCGTGCAATTGTCAGCACTGAATCGCAAAAAGTGCTCTGGTCAGGAAGGGGGTAAATTCTTCTGGGGCTGAAGTGGTTAATGGAGCAAGCAGCCAAGCATGGGGTATTTTCAGCCAGACACATCAAATCTCATTCAGTCCTCAGACAGTAATTGGGCAGATAGTGTCTTTGTTTTTGTTGTTTTTATTTTTTTGTAGAGCTTGGGTAGGGGTTGGGAAGAGCTTTGGGATGCCTAGAACTAAACAACTTGAATGAGGACACTATCTTGAAGCAGCTTAAAGCACAAAAAGGTAGCACATACTTAGTTATAGTACAGAGGCTTTCTCTTCTCTTAGGCACACTCTGGCAGCAAGTCTGGAACAATTCCTCTAACTGGAAGGGGTGTACAGGCACCCCTTTACTTTAGCTAACTCTGACAAAAGATATCCCAGATGGATCCTCTCTAGATTGTTGCCTTGAATATTCCTGCGACATTAAGGGTCATCCTGTGGCTCCTCACTGAACGAGAATCATCTACGACTTCTTAGGGCTTCTCCTAAGCCTTGGAAGGTTTGGCAGCATTTCCAGGCTGGGTCACTCTCAGCAGGCAAAAGGACCTGCCTACTCTGTGCTCTCCTCCTTATATACATCTGTCAACCTCATGCTGGCCATTCTTTGTCGTTTAGGGATTGAGTGAAGTTGTATCCAGGGTCAGCTCAGACGTTGCCCTTTCCTCTCACTATATTTCCAGAAGATTTTGGAAACACAGGGAGAGACAGACAAGCCTACAGCCAGCAGAGCCAAAAACTAAATTTAGCACCTGACCTAGGAGGGTGCTACATATATACAGTATACATAATTCAACAAATAATGGTGATAGGACACCCGTCTTTCTGCTTCTTTTTATTCCAAATTCCATGTTACACAGATATGTGAACAACAGTTTTAAGGAACAATGCCACAATGCTCTTCCTCAAGTTTTCTGCTTCTTTTTATTCCAAATTCCATGTTACACAGATATGTGAACAACAGTTTTAAGGAACAATGCCACAATGCTCTTCCTCAAGTTTACAAGTTAACAACTTGTGAACTGGAGCAATAGAGTTGGACGAACAGTTCAAACCGAGCAAAAGTTCAGTCCAAACATCCCCCTGTTGGCCTGTTCGGGGGACACCTGAATTTGTGGGGTACTAGGTGGGATGTTGGCCTGCCCAGTGCCCCACAATGCACTGCGCACTGCACATGGCATTATAAGCCCTGATTGGGCCCCCATCCTGAACCATAGCAGGCCACATGCCCTCAACATAGGGAGGTGCTTTTAGACGAGGGGACTCTGACCCCCCCACCCCAAAGCACCTTTTCCCCATGTTGTTGGGGACAAGGGCCTCTTCCCCACAACCCTGGGCTGTGGTTGCGGGGGTCTGCAGGCAGGGGGCATAATGGAATCTGGAAGCACCCTTTAACAAGGGGGCCCCCAGATCCCTGCCTGTCCCTATGTGAATGAGTATGGGGTACATTGTAGCCCTACCCATTTACCAGAAAAAAGTATCAAAAAGAAATAAAAACAGAGACATGGTTTTTAACCATTCCTTTATTAAAAAAACAATGTCCATAGTAGATATCTGATGTAGATCCATCGTCAATCATGACGCCCGCTCCACCGCCAGACCCGAAAAAAGAAAAAAAAAGCTCCGTCCACGACGAAGGCTAACGGCCGACTACAAGTACCGCCATTTGACAGTTCTTATATAGTTAAGGGGCCGGGTCACCTGGGGACATCACCTGGTGCCACCGCCCCCTTGTGACATCACCAATCCAGCATGCACCGGTCTGTGATGATGGATCTACATAAAGGAATTGTCAAAAAAGGTGTCTGTGTTTTTATTTCTTTTTGACACTTTTTTAGTGAATGGGTACTATGAATACTCATTCACATGGGGGGGCAGGATCTGGGGGCCCCCTTGTTAAAAGGCTCTTCCAGATTCTGATAAGCCCCCTGCCCACAGACCCCCCACAACTACAGCCCAGGGTTTTTGGGAAGAAGCCCTTATCCCCATCAACATGAGGACAAGCTGCTTTGGGTGCTTTGGGCAGAGCTCCCCCTGCCCCAAAACCCCACCCATGTTGATAGCATGTGGTCTTGTATGGTTCAGGAGGGGGGTGTTTGCTCACCCCCCTTTCCTGCATGCTAGGATGAGGGTCTGGTATAAATTTTAGGGGCGGGGGGGGGACGGCATTTTATTATTCTTTATTGGCCTGAGGTTCCCCTTAAAAGCCATACCAGACCTAAAGGGACCCCCACGCCGTTTTACTTTAACATTTTTCTACTGCCGGCAATGGTATTGTAGTGTATGTCATTTTGTTTTCTTTATAAATGTCAGTTTTGCTGCAGCAGCTTCTATACATGGTACAGATGCGCCACTTTACAGGCAGACTAAGAAGACCCCTCAGGCACTATATTTAAAGGAATTTTTCATTTTTATTGTTTCACTTTAAGCATCATTAAAATCACTGCTCCTGTAAAAACGATCTTTTTTTAAAACATTTTTTTACATCGATACATGTCCCCCAGAGCAGTACCCGGGCCCCCATACCCTTTTTATGGCCAATAACTTGCATATAAGCCTTCAAAATGGGCACATTTTTAACTACTTCCATACAGGGCATTTTCACCCCCTTCTTGCCCAAGCCGACTTTCAGCTTTCAGCGCTGTCGCACTTGGAATAACAAATGCGTGGTCATACTACACTGTACCCAAATGAAATTTTTATCATTTTTACCCCACTAATAGAGCTTTCTTTTGGTGGTATTTGATCACCCCTGCGGTTTTTATTTCTTGTGCTATAAACAAAACAAGAGTGACAAGTTTGAAAAAACACAATATTTTTTACTTTTTGCTATAATAAGTATCCAAATTTTTTTTTTTTTAAACCAATTTTTTCCTCATTTTAGGCCGATACGTATTCTTCTACATATTTTTGGTAAAAAATATCGCAATAAGCGTATATTTATTGGTTTGAGCAAAAGTTATAGCGTCTACAAAATAAGGGGATAGATTTTTAGCATTTTTATTATTATTATTTTTTTACTAGTAATGGCGGCGATCTGCGATTTTTATTGTGACTGCGATATTGCGGCGGACACATCGGACAATTTTGATACATTTTTGGGACCATTCACATTTATACAGCAATCCGTGCTATAAAAATGCATTGATTACTGTATAAATGTGACTGGCAATGAAGGGGTTAACCAGGAGGGGGCGCTGTAGGGGTTAATGTGTGGCTAGGGAGTGATTCTAACTGTGTGGGGAGGGGATTCACAAGGGGAGGAGACCGATCGGTGTTCCTCTGTAGAAGGAACACACCATCGGTCTCCTCCCATCTGACAGGACGTAGATCTGTGTGTTTACACACACAGATCCACGGTCCTGCTCAGTTACCGAGCAGTCGCGGGTGCCCGGCGGACATCGCGGACGCCGGGCACGCGCACCGGGACCCAAGCGATGTGGCGGGCGCGCACGCGCGCGCCCCCTGGGCTGCCTGGAAGGCTGCGCCGTCATATGATGACAGCCCAGGATAACAGTTGCACCGTCCCGCCGTCATATGACGGCGGGCGGGCAGCAAGTGGTTAAAGTTCAGGTCCTATAGACTTCAATAGGGTTAAGAGTTTGGGTCTGAACTTTTGTGATGTTCGAGAGTTCTGGCGCAAACCGAACCGGGGGGTGTTGAGGAACGGCATTGTTGCTCAAACTGTTGGTTCTAGTTCTGTGCAAAATGGAATTTTTGAATTAAAAAGTAGCAGAAAGATCGGTGTTCTGTTTGTTGGATTATACAGTGGGGTTGAGTGCAAAATCTGGTGTAGCTCTGCATAGAAACCAATCATCCAAACAAGGAAGACGCCGCTCCAGGCGAGCAGTCACTACAGTCCAAATGCACTGGGTGCAAGCCACGGCCTGCCACCGATGATCAATAGGAAGAAAAGAATGGCTGCTCACCACAGGAACATTCCAACTATTTTATTCCAAAAAATAGCAATAAATCCTTGAAGAAGTTTGAAGAAGCACTGAGGTCAGTGTGAAATGCACGCATCGCCTCCTGGGTTCGGACACTCTGTTTTTGTTGGCTGTTTATTGCTATTTTTTGGAATAAAATCATTGGAACGTTCCTGTGGTGTGCAGCCGTTCTTTTCTTCCTAGAAACCAATGAGCTTCCGGGTTTTTTTTTATCTAAGCTTAATTGAACAAGCTGAAATTAGAAACTGATTGGCACTAGATTTTTCACATTCCATTATCAGTAAATCAATCAACCCCAGAGAGTAGTATGCGGGAGTCTGCTGGATGTTGAAGTATGGTCACCAAATAATTACAGCACACGAGGAGGCTCACCTTTGCATATATATATATATATATATATATATATATATATATAGTTTTAAGGAATGCACAATAGTTTCCAGAGAACAATGCTCTTGAGGTGAAATGCCTTGGCCATAATGCTAACAGATGGTGTAACAATAATTTTGTTCATCAAAGTCACATCACCAATGTACTTTTTTCCACTACAAAAAGGTAGTGTACTTGTACAATTTTCACACAGTGTACACAAGGGAGAACTAAAGTATCATAAAATGGAATTTAAAAGATGAGGATACAGAAAAAATACATTTTACTTATTAAAAACAAAAGTGGATAGGAGTGAACTGGTATATACAAGCTTAGATTCACATTCAGCACCAATTTGCAAAGCTATCCTGATCTATAACGGGGACCAATATTTTTCTCATAATATTTTTGTACATTGTTTAATTTAAAAGATTAAAAAAAATTCCCATGGACATCTTTTCCATTAGTAATAATGTTTTGCATGAACGCAAGAACGCAAGCTTCCTGTCTTACTACTTCAACTCCAGAGGTCAGAGAAAAAAAGTTTCCTCTTGTGTAATGCATTCTTGCCAACTGTCCCGGATTTCCTGGGACATTCCCGGGACTTAGACGTCATTTCCGAATTTGTGGCGTCCTGGTAAATGTCCTGATAAATCCGGTTCTTCACGATTTCGCCGCCGCCGCTAGAGGTCCGCGGCCGGCGAAGACATTGACATTTAATGAAGTTCAGTTAGACGGCTGGGGGGGGCTAGACGGAGCTCCTGCGTCGCCGCCCACCCTCTGCCCCGCTGCGCCTCGCCCCGCCTACCCCCTCGCCCCGCTGCCAGTCTGATATGGAAAGGGGCGGGGGTTCTAGCCATGCGGAGGACACCTCTGAGGTAGGCGGGGGCGCACCGCTGTGGGACACCTGATGTGAGGGGGGCTCCACTGGGGACACCAGATGTGAGGGGGGGCTCCACTGGGGACACCTAATGTGAGGGGGGGCTCCACTGGGGACACCTGATGTGAGGGGGGGCTCCACCGGGGACACTTGATGTGAGGGGGGGCTCCACCGGGGACATCTGATGTGAGGGGGGGCTCCACCGGGGACACCTGATGTGAGGGGGGGCTCCACCGGGAACACCTGATGTGAGGGGGAGCTCCGCTGGGGACACCTGATGTGAGGGGGAGCTCCACTGGGGACACCTGATGTGAGGGGGGCTCCACTGGGGATACCTGATGTGAGGGGGGCTCCACTGGGGACACCTGATGTGAGGGGGGGCTCCACTGGGGACACCTGATGTGAGGGGGGGCTCCACTGGGGACACCTGATGTGAGGGGGGCTCCACTGGGGACACCTGATGTGAGGGGGCTCTGCCGGGGACACCTGATGTGAGGGGGGGGCTCCACTGGGGACACCTGATGTGAGGGGGCTCTGCCGGGGACACCTGATGTGAGGGGGGGCTCCGCTGGGGACACCTAATGTGAGGGGGAGCTCCGCAGGGGACACCTGGTGTGAGGGGGGACTCCTCTGGGGACACCTGGTGTGAGGGGGGGCTCTGCTGGGGACGCCTGATGTGAGGGGGAGCTCCGCCGGGGACACCTGATGTAAGAGGGGGCTCCACCGGGACACCTGATGTGAGGGGGAGCTCCGCCGGGGACACCTGATGTGAGGGGGGGCTCCACCGGGGACACCGGATGTGAGGGGGAGCTCCGCTGGGGACACCTGATGTGAGGGGGAGCTCCGCTGGGGACACCTGATGTGAGGGGGGCTCCACTGGGGACACCTGATGTGAGGGGGGGCTTCACTGGGGACACCTGATGTGAGGGGGGCTCTGCCGGGGACACCTGATGTGAGGGGGAGCTCCGCTGGGGACACCTGACGTGAGAGGGGCTCCACCGGGGACACCTAATGTGAGGGGGGGCCCCACCGGGGACACCTGATGTGAGGGGGAGCTCCACCGGGGACACCTGATGTGAGGGGGGGCTCCACCGGGGACACCTGATGTGAGGGGGAGCTCCGCTGGGGACACCTGATGTGAGGAGGAGCTCCACTGGGGACACCTGATGTGAGGGGGGCTCCACTGGGGACACCTGATGTGAGGGGGGCTCCACTGAGGACACCTGATGTGAGGGGGGGCTCCACTGGGGACACCTGATGTGAGGGGGGCTCCGCCGGGGACTCCTGATGTGAGGGGGGCTCCGCCGGGCACACCTGATGTGAGGGGGGCTCCACCGGGGACACCTGATGTGAGGGGGAGCTATCCCCGGGGACACCTGATGTGAGGGGGAGCTCCGCTGGGGACACCTAATGTGAGGGGGAGCTCCGCTGGGGACACCTGATGTGAGGGGGGGCTCCACTGGGGATACCTGATGTGAGGGGGGCTCCACTGGGGACACCTGATGTGAGGGGGGCTCCACTGGGGACACCTGATGTGAGGGGGGCTCCACTGGGGACACCTGATGTGAGAGGGGGCTCCACTGGGGACACCTGATGTGAAGGGGGGTTTTGCCGGGGACACCTGATGTGAGGGGGGGCTCCGCTGGGGACACCTGATGTGAGGGGGAGCTCCGCTGGGGACACCTGATGTGAGGGGGGCTCCGCCGGGGACACCTGATGTGAGGGGGAGCTCCGCAGGGGACACCTGATGTGAGGGGGGCTCCACTGGGGATACCTGATGTGAGGGGGGCTCCACTGGGGACACCTGATGTGAGGGGGGGCTCCACTGGGGACACCTGATGTGAGGGGGGCTCCACTGGGGACACCTGATGTTAGGGGGGCTCTGCCGGGGACACCTGATGTGAGGGGGGCTCCGCTGGGGACACCTGATGTGAGGGGGAGCTCCGCTGGGGACACCTGATGTGAGGGGAGGCTACGCCGGGGACACCTGATGTGAGGGGGAGCTCCGCAGGGGACACCTGGTGTGAGGGCGGGCTCCTCTGGGGACACCTGATGTGAGGGGGGGCTCTGCCGGGGACACCTGATGTGAGGGGGAGCTCCGCCGGGGACACCTGATGTAAGGGGGGCTCCACCGGGACACCTGAAGTGAGGGGGAGCTCCACCGGGAACACCTAATGTGAGGGGGGGCTCCACCGGGGACACCTGATGTGAGGGGGAGCTCCGCTGGGGACACCTGATGTGAGGGGGAGCTCTGCTGGGGACACCTGATGTGAGGGGGGGCTCCACTGGGGACACCTGATGTGAGGAGGGCTCCACTGGGGACACCTGATGTGAGGGGGGGCTCTGCCGGGGACACCTGATGTGAGGGGGAGCTCCGCTGGGGACACCTGACGTGAGGGGGGGCTCCACCGGGGACACCTGATGTGAGGGGGGGCTCCACCGGGGACACCTGATGTGAGGGGGGGCTCCACCGGGGACACCTGATGTGAGGGGGGCTCCACCGGGGACACCTGATGTGAGGGGGAGCTCCGCTGGGGACACCTGATGTGAGGAGGAGCTCCACTGGGGACACCTGATGTGAGGGAGGCTCCACTGGGGACACCTGATGTGAGGAGGAGCTCCACTGGGGACACCTGATGTGAGGGAGGCTCCACTGGGGACACCTGATGTGAGGGGGGGCTCCACTGGGTACACCTGATGTGAGGAGGGGCTCCACTGGGGACACCTGATGTGAGGGGGGCTCCACTGGGGACACCTGATGTGAGGGGGGGCTCTGCCGGGGACTCCTGATGTGAGGGGGAGTTCCGCCAGGGACACCTGATGTGAGGGGGGGCTCCCCCGGGGACTCCTGATGTGAGGGGGGCTCCGTCGGGGACTCCTGATGTGAGGGAGCGCTCCGCCGGGGACTCCTGGTGTGAGGGTGGCTCCACTGGGGATACCTGATATGAGGGGGGCTCCACTGGGTACACCTGATGTGAGGGGGGCTCTGCCGGGGACACCTGATGTGAGGGGGAGCTCCGCCGGGGACACCTGATGTGAGGGGGGGCTCCGCCGGGGACTCCTGATGTGAGGGGGGCTCCGCCGGGGACTCCTGATGTGAGGGGGGGCTCCGCCGGGGACTCCTGGTGTGAGGGGGGGCTCCGCTGGGGACTCCTGGTGTGAGGGGGGCTCCTCTGGGGACATCTGATGTAAGGGGGGCTCCGCTGGGGGCACCTGATGCAAGGACGGACTCTGCTGGGACATCTGATGCAAGGACGGACGGCTGGTGGCAGGCGACGTGGCTAGTGACACGCTCAGGGATCCCACTGATTCTGCATTATGGTGAGTTGAATAATTTCATTTTATATTACAATGTAATAATAGAAATAATGCATTTTAATCATCCTGACACCATAACAACCATGGTGCTGGGATGATTGAAGTGCTAACACCAGGTGTTTGGAGTATCTTTATCTGCTGATTGTTAAACTTTCTAGAATACACACATTTTTATTGTGTAGGATCTGGGGCTGCTGTCCCGTCATTTCCCTCTCCCCCTCTCCCCCTCTAATCCCTCTAATCCCTTTAATCCCTCTAAGGCTGGATTCACACCTATGCATTTTTAGTGCTTTTTGCATTTTGCAGATTTGCACTAAAGTCCATTTAACATGGTTTCCTATGGAACATGTTCTGTAGTGGAAATCTACAAAATGCAAAAAGCACTAAAACTGCATAGGTGTGAATCCAGCCTTATCCCTCTCCCCCTCTCCCCCTCTCTCCCTCTCCATCCCTCATTCATCTCAGACTCTAACCAGACCCTCTTGAGCCACGCCCATTTAAGCCACACCCACTATGTCACGTAAACCACGCCCATTTTTCGCCACGGCGCGCCACACTTGTATGTTTTTCTTAAGCCACGCCTACAAACGAATGCCCCGCCCCCTAATTATTCTACGGCTCCGCCTACAGCTACAAAAGTGTCCCACTTTTTTTTTTTACAATGTTGGCAACTATGGTAATGGAGACTTGTATTTTTAATTGGATAGTGGTGAATAAACATGCTGCCTAATAATCATACCCAGAAACTGTCAAGTGGTGGCAAATAAGGCCAACATAAAGAAAAAAATTAGGATCAGGAAACAATATCCTCTCTACTGCTTTGTCCTATCTGGAACAGGAAACACCTGGTGTTTGGCAAAGGCACTTCCTTAAAGGTATAGTTCCCCTTTACCAAAAAACTGACTAGCGCAGATAAATGGTGTCTGTGGACAAAAAACAAACTGTGCAGCTTTGACCAAAGTTAAATAATGCTCTTGCTATAGGTGATAGGTGTATTAACCACTTCAGTTCAGTTATTCTGACTGGGCGTCACATGCAGCGCGACGATCGGTGGTGTGGCATGTCAGTCTGACACACAGCTACACCGATCTCAGTAAAGAGCCTCTGACGGAGACTCTTTCCCACCTGATCAGCCGTGCCCAATCACGGCTTATCACGATGTAAACAGGAAGAGCCGTTTAACGGCTTTTCCTCACTCGCGTCTGAGAGACGCAAGTAGAGGAGACCCGATCGGCGGCTCTCCTGACAGGGGGGGTCTGTGCTGATTGTTTATCAGCGCAGCCCCCGCAGATGCCTGCCCAGGACCACCAGCATGCCGCCAGGACCACCAGGGATGTCCACTACACAGGAGCACCAGGTATGCCCCCCTAGACCACCAGGGAAATTCCAATTAGTACCCAGGTAGCTCTCAATCAGTCTCCAGGAGGCTGCCAATAAGTGCCCACTAAAAATGGCTGCCAGTGCCACCAGTGATGCCTATCAGTGAAATCTATCAGTGCGAGCCATCAGTGCCCATCAGTGCCTCCTATCAGTGCCCAGCAGTGCCGCTTATCAGTGCCACCCATAGGTACTGATCAGTGCAGCCTTTCAGTGCCCATCAGTGTCACCTATCAATGCCCATCAGTGCTGCAATATCAGTGCCACCTATCAGTGCTCATCGTCAGTGCCCATCAGTGCCATCTCATTGGTGCCACCTTATCAGTGCCCATCAGTGCAGCTTATCAGTGCCTATCAGTGAAGGAGAAAATGTACTTATTTACAAAATGTTATAACAGAAACAAAGAAAAACTTTTTTTTTTTCAAAATATTTGGACTTTTTTTATTCGTTAAAAAAAAACAAAACGCTGAGGTGATTGAATACCAAAATAAATCTCTATTTGTGGGAACAAAATGATATAAACTTAGCTTGGGTACAGCGTAGCATGACCGCGCAATTGTCATTTAAAAAGTGACAGCGATGAAAGTTAAAAATTTGCTTGGGCAGGAAGGTGCGAAAGTGCCTGGTATTGAAGTGGTTAATGTACCTCATGAAGCCTGAGTAAAATCTCCTAGTGACTTCATTTTCCCATCCTGTTTTGTTGCTAGGACATTGCTAAGACATGCCCACTATTATTGTTCACCTGCACCATTACAAGAGCAAGCTCTTTACCTTATTCAAACTTCACATGCACTTTCTCTCCACTGATGCAATAGTTCTGAACTCAGCATTTGAGAGCTCGCTTCTGTAAAGGTGGATGTGAACTATAATGCCATGTACAGACGATCGGAATTTCCGACAGCGAATGTTCGATGTGAGCTTGTTGTCAGAAATTCTGACCGTGTGTATGCTCCATCGGACAGTTTTTTTTTAGTAAAGGTGAACTACGCCTTTAAACAAAATTAAGGAAGGGTAAAGAAAGATGCCCCACAGCATGAAAGTCATTTTTTTAAAATATAAGTAAAACATTTTGTACGGTCACTCAGAAGCATTTCAGCCTATGGCTATGACTAAAGTCTTTACTGTATATAGGAGCATAAGTTTGACTCTCCAAAGTTTTTGTTACATATATTTAAATATAAGGAGAAATTTTGCATTAAGGTGACACCAGGAATTCACATTAACCACATGCCAACCAGCGCACGACGATATATATCGGCACATTGGCACGGCTGGGCAAAAGAGCGTACAGGTACATCACCTTTCAGATGCGGAATTGTGGGCGCGCGTCCGCCGCCTAGTCTGTGGCCGTGACTGTGGGCCCCGCGGACTCGATGTCTGTCGGGTGCCCGTGATCGTGTCACAGAGTGGAAGAACGGGGAGATGCCTTTGTGAACAAGGCATTTGCTGATTTGCTTAGTGACATAACAGAGATCACTGCTTCCTGTCATTGGGAGCAGTGATCGCTGTCATGTGAGTGGTAGCCCATCCCCCCACATTTAGAATCACTCCCTAGGACACACTTAACCCCTTGATCGCCCCCTAGTGTTTAACCCCTTCCCTGCCAGTGTCATTTACACAGTAAGAGCCCTTTCACACTGGGGCGGTGCGGGCGCTGCCGGTAAAATGCCGCTTTACAGTTGTTTTAGTGACACTATTCGCCCGCTAGCGGGGTGGATTTAACCCCCGCTAGCGGCAGAAAAAGGGTTAAAACGACCCGCAAAGTAACAAACCCGCAAAGTGATAAATGACAATGTTCCCAAAATAGTGTCAAAAGTGTCCGATGTGTCCGCCATAATGTCCCAGTCATGATAAAAATCGCAGATCGCTGCCATTTCTAATAAAAAAAAAATTATAATAAAATTTTGTAGACGCTATAACTTTTGCTCAAACCAATCAATACACGCTTATTGCGATTTTTTTTACCAAAAATATGTAGAAGAATACAGATTGGCCTATATATTTTTGGGGGATATTTATTATAGCACAAAGTAAAAAATATTGCTTTTCTTTTCAAAATTGTTTTTTTTTTTTTGATTATAGCGCAAAAAAATAAAAAGCGCAAAGGTGATCAAATACCACCAAAAGAAAGCTCTATTTGTGGGGAAAAAAGGACGTCAATTTTGTTTGGGTGCAACGTCGTACGATCGCGCAGTTGTCAGTTAAAGCGGCGCAGTGCCGAATCGCAAAACGTGCTCTGGTCAGAAAGGGGGTAAATCCTTCCGAGGGTGAAGTGGTTAAAGGAAAACTGGTTTCTTTCAGTTCAGTCATCATCGTGTATCCTTTTACAGTGACTTGCAGTTCCCTTGATTCCTTCATTCTTTCCAACAGATAAATGACATGTGTTCAGTTTCATAATCTATATGGCAAGCAGCCAGTACAATAGGCAAGAGTGATTAAGACTGGAGAGCACTTTATAACAACATTTCAGCCACAAGATACTTCTCAATACATTTGCCCTTAAAATGCCCTATTATCAGACACCACAAACACCAATGCTCTGTACAATGTTTTGTTCCAAAAACTTTTGGCAGACAAGTAGTGTCAAGGACCTTGTAATTGTCTATTATGAATGACAGAATTATGGCAGTATTTTCAGAACAACAGGGAAGGATATTTTTGCAGAGAAATGTTTGAGAGCAATGAAATCAATACTGGATGGAATTAAAATGAGGGACAAAAGCTATTTACTTTAGAGGGAAGAAAATGCAGTTATTTTAGTTCCAATAAACAGTCGTGACTACAAATAGCATACAAAAAAACTATTTATAGAATGTGTTCTTTATATGTTTACATATTTTTTTCTTTGCTAATTATGCTAATTATTATTATTGTTTGCTAATTATGTTCAGGGCTGAAAAATAATATTTTTAAGCATGTATAGTTGAGTACTATCCAGGATACTTTTTTTATTTGCACTAATTATTCAGGACAATTTTTTGGAGTTTCCCCTACTTCAAGGTTCAAAAAGTACTGCTTGGACCTTGAAGGGGATATACCCGAAACTTGTCCTGAAAAATTGTATGTTAGTGCAAATAAAAAAAGTATCACTGACAGTGCTTAAAAGTACACTAAGGCTCCATATACACGGGACGTTGTTTAACCTCTTTTTGTAAAAAAAAAAAAAGGAAAACGTTTGTAAAGAAAAAACGCTGCTAAACACAAGTTACCTCGTTTAGCAGCGTTTACAGGCTGTTACAGGCATTTGCCATTTCAAATGCCTCTGAACATCCGTCTGAACCCATTTTTTTGCATTGCAAAAAATTCTTCCAAACTCAACTACCTAGAAACGACTATAAACGACTCTGTGTACATGTGCTGATAAGATAACATAGAGCATAGTTGCCAACAGTCCCGTTCTTCCTGGGACAATCCCGATTTGGCGACCCTCGTCCCTATCGGAGGCCATCCGATTTGGGATTTTGCCTTTTGTCCATGGAAAAACGGGAATGTTTAGCTCTGCAGCAGTTCTGGCTCCTGGCTCCAACAAAATGGCCGCCGGCACCGCCGCAAGAGCTTTCTCCTTGTGTTCAACTTCATCTCCTCTCATTCCTCATGTTCGGTGGAGAGGGGCCGATCCGTGCAGCCAATGAACCGGCTTCTCTCTTCACAATTCTCCAGCTGGGGTTAGCAGCACGGATCGGCCCATCCCGCCTCCACTGAACACGAGGAACGAGAGGACATGTAGCTAGACTGCAGCCAGCACTCTGTCTGAAGCCAACACTCCACTGGGGGCCCTGATTTAAGAGGCACTCCGCTGGGGGCACTGATTTAAGAGGCACTCTGCTGGGGACACCTGATGTAAGAGGCACTCCGCTGGGGACACTGACCGCTGGGGACACCTGATGTAAGAGGCACTCTGCTGGGGACACCTGATGTAAGGACAGACTCTGCTGGGGGCACCTGATGCAAGGATGGACTCTGCTGAGGGCACTTGATGGCATCTGGTGGCAGGCGACGTGGCAGGTGACATGCTCGGGGGTCCCACTGATTCTGGATTATGGTGAGCTGAATGTTTTCATTCTATATTACAATGTAATAATAGTAATAATGCGCTTCAATCATCCTGACACCACAACAAAAATGGTGCTGGGATGATTGAAGTGCTAACACCAGGTGTTTGGAGTATTTTTATCTGCTGATTTGTTAAACTCTGGAATACACATTTCTATTGTGGTGTAGGATCTGGGCCTGCTGTCCCTCCATCCCTCTTTCCTTCCTTCTCTCTCCTTCCCTCCTTTCTCTCTCCCTCCCTTCCTCTTTTCCCCTTTCTTTCTCCATCTCTCATTCATCTCAGACTCTAACCACACCCCCATTTGAACCACGTCAACACAAGCCACGCCCACTATTTCACATAAACCATGCCCATTTTTTGGCGATGCGCGCCACATTTTTCTTTTTCGCTATGTCATGCCTACAAATGCATGCCCCCCCCAATTATAATAAGACTCTGCCTACAGCCAAAAAAGTGTCCCTATAATTTTTTTTACAATGTTGGCAACTATGCATAGAGAAGGGTTCAGGGGCAGCTGAAAAAAAATGCCCAACTGCTCCTAAATGTCAGTTTACCAGCAGCAGTGTACATGAGGCCTAATATGGCTACAATCACCTCAAGTAAGCATTTATTTAAAAAAATGTCAGTTAAATATCAGGTATTGCCGATGAATATTTTATGTTTTCATATTTAGCCAGCAAGTGGAGCTTTTGGTTCCTTTTGCATTACCCAATTTCTCCACACCCCCTGTAATGAATGAATGAAAATTAATTAATTTTGAAATTAAATTAATGAAAATAACCTGTTTAAAGAACTTAGTATCTGAAGCTAAAACTTTCACTCATGTGTGAAGGAATCAGATCAGCGACAAATCCTTCTTCCTCTATATGGCTCTGTTTAAAGTTTAATCAAAGACATAAAGAAAGAATGCCTGGAAGAAAGCAACTTATCCTGCTCTTAGTTAAAGAAAAAAATAAAATAAAATATATACACTTTAAAATATATTCAGTTGACTCAAAACCACTGTAGTTTCCAAAAAAATGTCAAAATTGGAAGCAGGATTACAGGGTGGTGGAGCAGACTTAGAATATTATATATTCATTGATTGTTTTATTCTGCCATAATTAACCAAACTGTTATCAGTAATCAGTGGTTTTGACACTTTCTTTAGCAGTAGGCTCCACATCTGCCCTCATGTGTCTGGCATAGCTACCTGCTGAGCCACTGGCCTCGAGTAAAATGTGGCCTTTGAGATTTAAAAAGTCTTAAAGCGGTAGTAAAGCCCACTTTGTTATTTTTTACCTACCTATAAAAAGGCTTACCTGTAGGTAAAATGAATATCTCCAAAACCCGGTACCATTTAAGAGATATCCACCCTGCATGCAGCCGTTTAAGTCACCGGCACATGCGCTCTGAAGGTCCTGCATACCGTGCCGGACCTTCAGAGCTTCTTGCCGGAATCCAGAGCTCCCGCACGCATGCGCGGGAGTGACGTCATCAAGGCTCCAGCCACTCACAGTGCCAGAGCCCAGAAAAAAGGCCAGGGGAAGACTTCAGCCCTCTCAGTGATGACCAGGTTCCGCTGTAAGGGCTTCATTCTAAAGTAAGTATTTCATAATGTGTTAGTATGTGATGCACACAAGCTAAAATGCCATTTTCTTACAGGTGTTTTTTAATTTTTTTTATTCTGCAGCAGTTTACTACAGCTTTAACTATTATTCAACATGCTTGGATAGCAGCCTTGGAAGTTGTACTTCCAGCCTACATTTTTGTCTCAGTACAGGAAGTCTGTGTTATTAGGAGAGAACATAGGTACATTTAAAAAGCAGCCTAGAGTTGAACTGTAATGTTTGAAAGACCTACTTTTAAATCATACCAGAAAATCAAACTCTTTTTTTCTGTCAATATGCATTAGGTAGAATAAAAGAAAAAAAAAAAAAGCCTCACTGAGATGTTCCTTCAGGTCTAACTTTCTATCAGTTGTTTTTCCCTGCATGATTGTTAGATGTACTATGTTACAGCGTTTTTAAACCCAAATACAAAAATTCTATATATTTCAGCTTACTAGTCCTTAGATGCAATGGCTGCATTCATAGATTTTTTTAAAAAAATTATTCGATGTTCATAGGGCCTTTTTTTGGGTTTGGGTAGTTCAAAGTGGCACATTCACCTATTACTGACATCTGTTCTTTGTTTGTGGAATGTCAGGCCCACAAAGAATAAAATAGAGAAGTGGCCCCATGGGATTGTCCCCCCTAACACCCATTTGTTTTTTAAATACATTTCACTCTTATTGCCCTGTACACACGATCGGACATTGATCGGACATTCCGACAACAAAATCCATGGATTTTTTCTGACGGATGTTGGCTCAAACTTGTCTTGCATACACACGGTCGCACAAAGTTGTCGGAAAATCCGATCGTTCTGAACGCGGTGACGTAAAACACGTACATCGTGACTATAAATGGGGCAGTAGCCAATAGCTTTCGTCTTTTAATTTATTCTAAGCATGTGTGGCACTTTGTGTGTCGGATTTGTGTACACACGATCGTAATTTAACCAATCGGATTTTGTTGTCGGAAAATCTTATAGCCTGCTCTCAAACTTTGTGTGTCGGAAATTCCGACGGAAAAAGTCCGATGGAGGCTACACATGATCGGAATTTCCGACAACACAATCTGATCGCACTTTTTCTGTCGTAAAATCCGACCGTGTGTACAAGGGCATAATAGAGGGCTATGATGATTGTTAAGTGCATGTCTCTCTATGGCTGCTGGTTCTTTCTGTTTTGTGTTTCAGGTGACAAGCTGCCTGCTGTTGCTAGGAAAATTTACCTCAGCTGCTGACCTCTAAATTGTTGAGAAATCTTTTGGCGGGAAACATTTAGCCAACTGACTCACAGAGGCTACCTGCACACGACTTCAGCGGCGACTTGCAAAACGACTTCTGTATAGAAGTCAATGCAAGTCGCCCCAAAAATAGTACAGACTTGTGTCGCTCCTATTAGAATGGTTCCGTAGTACAGAACGGGACGCAACTTGTCAGGCGGCTAGGTCACCTGACAAGTCGGCCCTGTGTGAACTGGGGCTTAGTGACTAAGCATGTTGGTCTGTTAATGGTTAACATCGGTTCTGTTTGGTATTAATGGTTAAAGTTCATTTCATAATTAAATTTATTTTAAAGCCAATAAAGGGGGAGCAGCCTAAACTTTCCACAATCCTTGTGTGTTTATTTTATTATCTAGGTATGTTCTTATGGTATGATGGGTGTTAATGGGGTGTACAATCCCATGCCACTGCATCGTTTGAAAGAAAAAAAACTACATGCAAGAGTGGTGTGCACATAAACGACCCCTAACATACAGCCAGTGTCAGTACGAACTATCTTTATAGTAAAGAAGAGCAAGGTCTCCTGGAAGTGATGGTTTGGCCAACACAGAGTTTTGTTCATTTACTTTCCATTTTGGTAACTGGCAGCAAAAGGTAAAAAAAATGTTTTTGAGTCTGTAAAGCATTGTAGCAGCATTCAGCATATCGCTGGTGCCATGCAGGTCTCCTGCAGACCTGTCAGTGTATCTGTGTGCCTGTCCATTTAATACGGACAAGCAGATACACTGACAGGAAAAATCAATGAACTACCACGGTGCTCGACAGTGCCATAGTAGTTCATTGAGAACAACAAGCAGACATCCCCAAAGAATGTCGGTACTTGTAGTTCATTATTTCACAGAACTCTGTGAATGAATGATGCAGCCTTATGGGCGGAGCCCCGCACTGTTGCCCTGATTTAAAAAACTGACAGCATGTATGGGGAACTTCTCCCCGTACTACTGTCACAGAGAGTGTGGGAAACAGGCAGCGGCTGCAGCACTGGGAACACCTAAACACTAGGAACACCGGGAACACCTAAAAAACTGGTGGAACATGTAACATGTTCCCAAAGGTGAAGTTATCATTTAATATACAGCATTCTTTTTCACACCTGCCTAAAACATTTGCACAATAGTGTACCTCAGAAAACGACAAAGGTATCCATGTGTGTTTCCTTCACATGCTGCACTTTGCATTGAGGTATTTTCCAGACTCTTGAGTTCATTAGCTTGGAGTGTCTATGTCATATAATCAGAGGTATTACTTCAAATATACCCAGTCTTTAAAAAATTTCTGTGTAATGTACTGTATGTTCAGGAAATTAAAAAGGCATCCTTGTTTGTTTCCTTCACGTGCTGCACTCTGTATTATGCTATTTTCCAGACCCCTTGTGTCAGTGTATTAGCTAAGAGTGCTCATATTACTCCAAACAGGGGCAGCACAGTGCTGTAGTGGTTAGCACTCTCACCTAGCAGCAATAGGGTTGCTAGTTCAAATCCTGACTACGACACCATCTGCTTGGAGTTTGCATGTTCTCCCTGTGCCTGCGTGGGTTTTCTCCGGGTACTCTGGTTTCCTCCCACACTCCAAAGACATGCTGGTAGGTTAATTAGATCCTGTCTACAAAATTGGCCCTAGTATGTGTATGTGTTTGTAAGCGTGTCAGGTAAAGGACCGCGCTATATCAAGATTCAAATCAACAAATGTACTGCCTTTGATATATCCAGCCTCTATGGGAATTTATTATGTCACATCGGACCTTCATATTTGAAGACATTGTGCCTGGTACTGACAGAATGCTATTTGTAGGTTTAGAGTTGGGACACTGCTACTATGTGTCCTATCTCTGTACTCTATCCCTTGATTAGTGGTGGAACTACCAGGGTCACAAACGTTGCACCTGCGACCGACCCCTGGCGTTCCACCACTGTCAGGGAGCCCCAGTGGGGTTTCTTGCCATAGGACTCTGAGCTGAGAGCGTCTCTCTCATACAGCCCAGAGCCTGCACTGACAGTTCCCCTCCTTTCTTGCTTGCACAGATGGGAGAGGAGAGAGCCAATCTGCTCCTTTTACTCCTGGCTCTTGGCCCTGTCCTCTTGTGTGTGCACCGTGAGAAGTGTGAAGCTAAGGAGCTGAATTTGATCATTCAGCTGCTGTTCTTCACACTTCCCTTTGTGCACACAGAGGAGGAGAGTAGCGGGAGGAGAAGGAGCAGATCGTCTCTCTCTCTTCTCCCATCCGTGCAAGGGAGAAGGGAGGCAGAACTTTCAGTGCAGGCTTTGGGCTGTATGAAAGAGATGCTCTCGGCTCAGAGTCCTGCTGAGGAGGCACTGGTAGGCGGCACTGATGGGCACTGATAGGCGGCATTGATGGTCACTGAAAGGCTACACTGATGGGCATTAATAGGTGGCATTGATGAGCACTGATAGGTGGCACTGATAAGTGGCACTGATAGGCAGCACTGATAGCTGGCACTGATAGGTGACAGTGATGGGCACTGATAGGGCTGCATTGATAATCAGGGCACTGATGATCAATGCCCTGATTATCAGTGTAAACAATGTACTGACAGTGTTGCTGGTTAACAGCTCTCCTTTCCTCACTCAGACACAGCGTGGGAGGAAAGGACTGCCGATAACTGGCAAGTCTGTTTACATGTGATCAGCCGATCACATGGTAAAGGGCCGCTGTGATTGGTCCTTTATCGTGATCTGTGATCGGCTCTGTCGAAAGGACACAGCAGTCACAGAGCATGCTGAATGGGCGCCCCAGGAGGCACGTTGGAGGCAGGGTTCTGGGAGGATGTCCGTAGACTTCTCCCAAAGCTGGAGGCCCAGAATGAAGGGGGGAAACTTCCTGTTCCAGCGCCACATGAGAAGGAGGTAGGCAGAGACAGCTCCCGCTGCACACCTCTTTAATACTGCTGTAAAAGCTGGCTGACACCTCGGGGACACCTCCCTCTATCTCCGGAGATGGGCGAGACTCACATGGACCGGTTTGTGGTGCGGTCCCACAACCGATCGCTTTCCACCAGCATGCAGCCCTCAGCAGACGTGGCAGCGGCTGTGGCTAAGAGGGCGCCCGGACCCAGCCTCGTAGACACAGCACAGCCCCCCTCGGGCATACCAGCCATGGATCCTACCTCCCCTGCAGGCATAGCCCAGGCGGTTGTTACCCTCCTGACACCCACTCTGGCTGCTACAGCAGATACAGCAGTACAGAGAGCACTGGAACATTTTCATACTGAGCTCCAAAATCAGGCTCAGCGTATCTCACAGGCAGAGGAGAGAATCTCCTTAATGGAGGATGACACCACGGCACATGCTGCTGTTCTTGCACGTCTCACTCACTCAAATAAAGAACTGTGGGAAAAATTAGACGATTTAGAGAATCATTCAAGAAGAAATAATCTAAGGATTAATCGGACTGCCAGAATCATTCTCTAATGCACAGTTAGCAGATATATGTGCTATTACAATCCCCGAACAACTGGGCCTTCGCACACTATGTACCATTGAACGTGCACACCGCATAGGCCAGCACACTGAACACCATGCTAAACCCAGAGCAGTCATTGTCAGATACCTCAATTACGCTGACAAATACACCATCCTGCAAAAATTCCACAGCAAGCGAACCCTTTCCATAGACGGCGCGGATCTGCTGCTCTTCACAGACTACACTATAGAGGTTATGAAACAACGCAAAGCATTCTCGACAATCTGCTCGACCATGATTAAAAACCATGTCAAATCCACCTTGGCATATCTGGCGGTTCTACATATCATATCTCCAACAGGAGCACATCATACCTTTTCATCCCCAGCTGAAGCGGAACAATATCTCAACCATCCTACAGACATGGATATGGAGCACAATCAATCGATGGGGGGCTCTTCCTCAATAACTGTTAAGGACTCCCGTACTTCAACCAAGAACCAGCTAAGTCCTGAAAAACGTGGGAGGAAAGTCCTGAAAAACTCATCACTCAGAAATTCATTGACTTATTCCTGATGACACCTGAATTAATGGGCCCTGATGGGAGTTGGTAACTTAATCTCTAACTCCTCTTGTACTCTCTGTTATTTCATGAGCAACTTAACTAATAACCTGTTTTCTGTTAGATAAGATATGGTTTAGTAGCAATTAGTTTATTAAGTGCGTTATTTAGGGGGGTTCTTTCCCTCTTTTATATTTTTGATTTTTAGTCTTCAAAGTTCCAGCTGCTCTCATACTTCCTCATGGGTGAAAACTCAACACTCTAAGCTCTCGCCCATATCCTGGTGATGCACTACTGCTGTCAGCGAGTCTTACTCATCCATTCCCTCTCCCTCCCCTTCCTCCCACCCCTCCCAATCCCTCCCCTCCCTCTCACTCCACCTACGAGAGCCATCCCTCTTTCCTTCCCCTCCATCCCCCCCCGAGGTATTAGTTTTACCCCCAAGAGAGGAACGAGCACTAAGCGGGAGCTCTGCATGGGTGATGATCCTCATGTGGAAAAAGGTGAAGTCAGTTTTGTGCACTGGGTGGTTTTTCCACCTTACTCTGTTATTTTTGTTCTACTGTTTTTTAGTATGTATACCTGCGTTATTTACCTGTTACGCTTTTTTACCCTCGGAATGAAGGGGGGGTCAGGGGGGCCCTTCATAGTTTCTTGCACCTAGGCCCTGAAGACTCTAGTTACGCCTCTCAGCATATAAGAATTTATTTATCTGACTGTATCCATGTTATTGCAGGTCCAATTGCCTCAAGAACCAGGTCTCGATTCTCCCTGGTGGGTTGTGCACCGAACCAGCTGCCGGCGAGATCCAGGAGACGTTAGATCCCTGAGGCTAGATGGAGGGGTAGAGGCCGTTCTCCAGCACGTCCTGCTAACTGCACCATCTGTTTGGAGGATCTGGAAGAGGGAGAAGGAACTTACTGGCTCTCCTACTCCCATAGCTTTCATTCCGGAGTTTCATTCCAGTTTTTATGCAGAGTATAGAGCTGTGAACGAAAGGCTTTGGCCCCAGTGCCCCAACTGCCAGGCTTGTATCCCTCTGAGTCAATGGATAAGTATAACATTCCTCAATGTTTTAGATCTGTATTTTTCTTTGGGAAGACCCTTTATTAAATGTCATTTATTTCCCCAACAGCCTTATTATCAGTTACCGGATGTCGAGGGGTGCTAGATCGAGAGGAGTCACCAATGAAGTCCAGCACCACCAGATTGATCAGTAAGTGTTCATTTTCTATTTCAATACATTTTTAAACAAACAACATGTGTGCTGTCTGACAATTTCTTGTTTTTCCACTGATAACACAGTTTAAACTCGCCAATGGCATATGGAAATTCAGCTGATTCAGCAGGAACTGGCCAAATTTTTATCCATGAATGGGCAGGCTGCTTGTACTGAAGGTGATCCGTCTATTGCCTTCAGCACAACCTGTCAGATTTTTTTGTCATGTGATCACTGACGGAAGCTATAGCTGCCAGCAGTAAGGATTGTATTCTGATGGCTAGAAAACCTCCCGCTGTCAGAATACAATAGCTCCACAGGAGTTATGCCTCTATCAACACTAAATGTGTAGATAGGGGAATCGAGCAATTTTCTTTCATTATATAAAAAAACAGATAAGCAGCGCTCTAAATAAATGTGATTATGTAAAAAAACTATATAGAATATAAATGTGGAAATAAAGTGCAAAAAATGCCTCCTTGCAAAATATCCTATACATTGTTAAGAAACGAATAACATCAAATCAAATAATAATGTGCAAGCGTGCAAATGTGCATATATTTTGCATGTATACAACTGATAACCAGCATACATCAGCAAGACAAAATTAGAAAGTCCATAAACAGTGAAGTCAATAAGTGAAATAAATCAATCCATCCAGAATGTGCACTGTGCAGTGTAAACAGGTAAAGGGATCCATCATAAAAACGAAGAAGGGAAGGGAAAAAGGGGGGAAAGGGATAGGGAAATGGAACAAGTGACACCTGGGGTTGATCAAGTAAGTAACGTGATCAACTGAATTACACACTTATATAGTGTCTGTTGCTGTAACCATATTAATGCGTAAAAAGAAACAAAGCACCCGGTCATAGACTGCGGGGTAAGGGGTTACTTTAGCAACAAATCTTATTCATATCAAAACATTGGTAGTTTTATCAAAAAGGTATAAATTTTAAAAAATATTCAGTTTGGTACACACGTCACAATTGGTGAAAAGACCTGTCTATTAAAACATATTGTTAAAATATTGCTGGCTAGATAATTTGGGACCTGTTGACTAATTAAATGATCCTTGGACAAACTGTACAAAAACATATAACATTTACAAAACACAAACAAAAACAAACAACGCAGGACATGGTCCAGACATTTTAGATTTTACGGGCTGTCAGTCGGTAATAGGTAATTGGTTAAATAATAGGGTATTATTTCCCTGTTGGCTGAAAAGAAAAAAACCTTGGTGACTGCCAGGAAAATCCAATGGAAGTTAGGTGGGGATGGGTGGAGGGGGAGGGGGGAAAAGAGGTTAAGCGAGCTGCTCGTATGTGTCTGGATACAGTTGCTGTAGCTGAAGTGATGTTGGTTAGCTAGTAAGGTAGATATGGTGAGTGACCAGTAGGTAACAGTCTATCCAGTGAAATGGTAAATTTGTGACTAAAATGTCTTTACTGGCAATATTGAGATTAAATACCGTAATGGTCCGTATAAGGATGCAGAACTGTCAGTAAGGATTAAAGTCATATAAAGTATGTCTATATTGATTATAGTAGGCTTTACCGTTTGAAGTTTTCCATCGGTTAAGGATGGTCGGATGGTCTGAATTAGATGTATTGCCACTTCACGCTGAACACTTCATTAGTGAAGGGAGAGCCGGGATTGACAGGTGGATTCGTCTGCTCGGTGATAAGCCGATTCGATGTATAGCGTCTTAGGCTGCAGGGGTGGCGGGAGATTTCGAGCTCCAGTGACTTCACCCCCCTCCTGATCAGGTGCCGTGGCGCTGTACGACTGAGGTAGATGTCCCGGCTGAGCATGTATCCCGACTGAGTGTGTGTCTTGGAGGTAAGATAAATAAAAGTGCTCAGTCCTCTTGAGACTATGGTCACCCAAATCTGCCAAGCTGTATTCACCTCATCCTTGCCTTCGCTCACAGCTCGCAGCTCGCAGCTGTCACCTCTCCATCCATACTCCAACGTCTGTGACGAGTCCGCATTGATGATGTTGACGCGTTTCGCTAGAGCCAATAGCGTAGCTTCATCTTGGATGATACTTGGGCTAGTGGCAGCGCTCTTTTATTTCATGGTAATTGCATTCTGTCACCGCCCAGGTGTATTTAAGTTTTTACAAAAACAGTTATCCAAAAGGCGATCTTGTTTAAATATTCAGTCACAAGCAGATAATTCTATGCTTTTAAGTGGGATCCATTACCAGCAACACTCTCTTAAATACGACTCTTACCAGATATGCAGGACCAAAAGTTATAATGTTATAAAAATCTAGCATGAACAGCTGATCATCCAAGAGAATGGCCATCAATGGACAACAGGTCCCAATGAGTGACTTGAAAATATTAAAGAAAAGATACTTCCATGGTGAAGCCCATCAGATGGTCAAAAGCCACCTTTTGCTATGCAGGGCAGACACATAGACTATGACCTGGTTTGATTTGCTGGAAATAATAATTTTCATTTATTCAGTCCATGGTTGAAGGGAAAAAAATAGTTAATATCTTCCCTGCCTTCAGCAGCCCATAGATTATTTGATTTTCTTTCCTTCCACCAAGGACTGAAGAAAAGAAAATTGCTTGATTCTCCAATTAACAGTCAGCGATTGTGTTTTGCCGGGGGGCCTTCCTGATGGGCAGAACACAATGATTACTTGTCCTGTCTCTTGCTGCTGGCAGTAATTAAATGTAAAAAAATCTGACAGGCTGGTTGTACACAGTTGGATCAATAGACCAACTTGGGTACAATCAGCCTGCCCATGCATGGATCCAATCTCGGCTGATCCCTGGTGAACCAGCCGAATTTAAATCCAAGTGATGTACAGAAATGACAGTGTCCACCATACAATTCCACAACACATTCAAACAATGAGATGTAATGATTTAGGCATTTCATACACATATACATTACAAGCAAAGTTCCATTTGTAGAGGACTTTTATATGTTAAAAATACACGATGACTGATATCAAAACCATCCGACTGCTATTGTAGACTTAGATTGTTCTCCACTCTACTGCCCTTGAAAATATGACATCTCATTAATGTGCATCATGAAGAGTCACCCCATTATAGAAGATGTAAGGTTCAGACACAGAACAATTACAAGGGTAAGAAAAGAAGAAGTAAAGAAAGAGAAAGGGTCTCCGGGATGGAGGGGCGGCAGGGAATGAGCTCCTCTGCACAACCATTTAGCATTACAGCATTGTGAATACAAACACAGTATTCAATGGAAATGTGAAAAACAATAAACCTCTGAAAAGTGAAATGACACTCTAAAAATCTAGCTCAATAGTGAAGAAATAACTACTATCCCTCAGAAGGGTGAATCCAACACTCTGAAGAGCCAACTCAGTGACCACTATAAATATAAGATCAGTATTCAATAACACTAAAGGTCCTATGAAAAGTGAACACCATGCAAAACATTAGTCCTCTGAAGGGTGAGATCTTGATTTAGAATTCCACTTTCAACGTGTATCCTCCACACACAAAGAACTCTATGAGGCTTCCCAGAGCATATTCTACCTCCGCATGACAAGTCACTGACAGCTTTTGTGTCACCTGAGATCCCCCCATGTACCCCGGTGCTGAGGAGCATCTTGCTTGACACAAAATCTGTCATTGACTTGTCATGTGGAGGTGGGATATGCTCTGGGAAGCCTCAGAGTTGTGTGTGTGTGTAGGATACACGTTCAGAGTGGAATTATCAAGATATCCTGCTTATACAGGTTTGAGCTCACTATTTGCATGGGGTTCACTTTTCAGAGGACCTTTTGTGTTATTGAATACTGATCTTATATTTATAGTCATCACTGAGTGTTAGATTTATCCTTCAGATGGATATTAGTTATTTTTTTCACTATTGAGCTCGCTCTTCAGAGTATCTTTTCACATTTTACGTTTTTTCTTTTTGTATTTGTATGCACAATGGTTCAATTAACAAAATGGAAAGTAAATGAACAGAAGAGAAATCCAAATCAAATCAATATTTGGTGTGGCCACCCTTAGATTTCCAAACATCATCAATTCTTCCAGGTACACTTGCACACAGTTTTTGAAAGACCTCGGCAGGTAGGTTGTTCCAAACATCTTGGAGAACTAAGCACAGATCTTTTGTGGATGTAGGCTGCCTCAAATCCTTCTGTCTCTTCATGTAATCCCAGACAGAGTCCATGATATTGAGATCAGGGCTCTGTGGGGGCCAAACCATCACTCCCAGGACTCCTTGTTCTTCTTTACACTGAAGATAGTTCTTAACTGCTTGCTTACTGGGCACTTAAACCCCCTTCCTGCCCAGACCAATTTTCAGCTTTCAGCGCTGTCACTCTTTGGATGACAATTGCACGGTCATGCCACAGTTTACCCAAATGAAATTGTTATCATGTTTTTCACACAGATAGAGCTTTCATGTTGTGGTATTTAATTGCTGCTGGGTTTTTAATTTTTTGCTAAATAAAACAAAAAATGACCGAAAATTTTGAAAAAAAACCCCAAAACTGCTTAAAATTTTTATATAAAAACAGGTAATTTTTCCTCTTCAATAATGTGCACTGACGAGGCTGCACTGATGGGCACTGATAGGCTGTGCTGATGGGCACTAATAGGCTGCACTGATGGGCACTGATAGGCACTGATAAGGCGGCACTAATGGGCACTGATAGGTGACACTGATAAGCACTGATGAGGCAGCACTAATAGGTGGCACTGAATGTTGGCACTGATTGTTGGCACTGATGGGGGGCACTGAAGGACACTGATAGGTGGCACTGATAGGTGGCACTGATAAGCGGCACTGATGATCACTGATGGGTGGCACTGATGGGCACTGGTGAGGCACTGGTAGGTGACACTGATAGGCAGCAACGATCTGTGGCACTGATTATGAGACACTGATGGGCATTGATTGGCAGCACTGGTGGGCATTGATGGGTGGCACAGTGGTAGGTGTCACTGGTGGGTACTGATAGGTGGCACTGTTAGGTGGCACAGTGGGTACTGGCAGCTGACACTGGTGGGCACAGAAAATGCAGCCACGGCTTTCTGTGTGAGGGACCAATGTCCCTCTGACAGAAGCCGGTGATCGGCTTTTTTTTCCCCTCACAGCGTGAGGGGAAAAAAAATACAGATTATCGAGCTTCTGTTTACATAACGTGATCAGCCATCATTGGCTGACAGCTGATCACATGGTAAGGGGCCAGGATCGACCCCTTACTTGGATCTGTGATCAGCTGAGTCTCACAGACTCTGTAATCACAGAGCGCACCGCCCGCGCCCCGCAGGGTCACGCAGACAGCGCTTGCCTGGGAGGACGTCCATGGACGCCCTCCCGGCAATTAAGGCCCGCACTGTAGCCGTCTTTTGGCTATAGCGTGGGTGGCAAGTAGTTAATGACATTGGCTGTATGTTTGAGGTGGTTGTCCTGCTGCAGTATGAATTTGGGGCCAATCACACGCCTCCCTGATGGTATGGCATGATGGACAGGTATTTGCCTGTATTTCTCAGCAGTAAGGACACCATTGATCCTGACCAAATCTCCAACTCCATTTGCAGAAATGCAGCCCCAAACCTGCAAGGAACCTCCACTTCACTCTTTCCTGCAGACACTCATTATTGTACCACTCTCCAGCCCTTCGTGGACAAACTGGCTCCTGCTACAGCCAAATATTTCACATTTTGACTCATCAGTCCAGAGCACCTGCTACAATTTTTCTGCACCTCCGTTCCTATGTTTTCATTCATAAGTTGTGGAAATAAGGCTAAACAACTCAACCATGCATGAAAACATAGAAACTGGGATGCAGATAAATGGTAGAAGGTGCTTTGGACTGATGAGGTTCCTTGCATGTTTGGGGCTACATTTCGGCAAATGGAGTTTGAGATTTGGTCAGGATCAATGGTGTCCTCAATGCTGAGAAATACAGGCAGATACTTATCCATCATGCCATACCATCAGGGAGGCATCGCATACTAGCACATTATGCAAGACTTACCTTAAAACAAAGCACTCCAGCTGACAGGGGTTCCATCTCCCCCTGGTCTTCCTTCTGGGTTTGCCACCTCCAGCTACATGAGTGGCCACAACCGCAATAACGTCACTCCTGCGCATGCACACAGAAGCCCTTGACCCGATATGCCAGACCTTCATAGCACATGTGCCGGTGACGTCACTGCCTGCATGCAGTGTGAATATCTCCTAAACAATGCAAGTATAGGAGATATTCACTGTACCTACAGGTAAACCTGGTAGACTTTCCTGTGGGCACAAGTAAAAAAGTTGAGTATACTACCACTTTAACCCTCACCCAGAGTCTCCACACGCCTGCCCTATAGCACAAACTAGACCTGTATAGAACAAGGGCCGGACTGCCCAGAGTCCCCCTACCTCCCCCACCGCAAGTAGCAAATAGATAACAATAGGACCAAATTCACATGATCTTTACACGGTATACAATTTTAATATAAAAAAACAACAAAATAATAAACAATTAAATAATTTGCAACATTAAATAGTGCAGCTGTACTGGTGTTGTCCCCACTTTTCTAAGGGCCAGTTCACAACAGTTTTTTCTGCATCAAAAACGCATGGAAAGTAGGTTATATGTTTTTCAATGGCATAGTTTATACCAGTGCTTGCAGTTCCAGAAAAAATGCAACAGAACACTTAAACGCATCAAAAAAGTACTGGATTACACATGTCGTTATTTATGGTTAATAAAAAAGAGGGGGAAAAAATGCACTAAACTCCATCAAAAACGCACTGGAACGCATCAAAAACGTGCATGTAGAAAAGCATCTGAAAAGCATCCGGACTACATTTCTATGGTGTGAACTGGCCCTAAATCATTAGGAACTAAAATTTTAAGAATGATAAAAACAGTTTATAGCTCAAAGTCTCCTTCAGACCTGGAGGAGCGATGGCTTCAAATCCTTGAATCCATTTAGTTCCTCTCTGAAGCTCTACCTTATCAAAATCACCACCACAAGGGGTTTCTGAAGACTGCTCCAAAGCTACAAATGCCATATGTGATGTGTCAAAATGATTTTGCATGCTAACGTGCCTACTGATAGGTGTTATTATTTTACCATTACTGGCAAAGTATACATGATCTCTAATCCTTTGTCTTATGGTTTAACCAACGTAAAATACACCTCAGGTCCATGACATTAGATATAAGACGCCCATGCTATCACAGTCTATATACTGCTTGGGTACAAAGATCTCCTTGTTAGGGAGTAATACACCTTCATATGAACGTGTGTAGCAGCACAATGTGGAACAACACAGTAATGTGCCAAAAGCACAACCTGATAATGTGTGGTGTGCTGCCAAAAAATGGTCCATGCATGCACTATTATTCACAAGACATCACAATGCATGTTAGTGTGTTGTTGTGCCACAATACACCTCCATCAAAAGGTGTGTTGGGGTGCCATTCAGAAAGAACGAATGGCGTCAGCACACTTAACATGCATGGCACTAATGTTACTGGAATAAACATGGTGTGAACAGACCCACAGGTCCTCAAACAATTGTCCAAACAAAACACAGAAGTGTATTTAGATGCTTCCACTCTCTGCTGATCCTCATGGCCATATAGCTATGGGTGTGAGGGGGACCTCTGAAATGGAATTTCGTGGTCTGCACAAACCTTTGATACCAATTACAGAGGAGCAATTATAGGAAGCAGAATGTATTTTACAGTGCCTTGAAAAAGTATTAATACCCCTTGAAATGTTCCACATTTTGTCATGTTACAACCAAAAATTTAAATGTATTTTATTTTGATTTTTAGGTGATATAAAAACACAAAGTGGCACAGAATTGTGAAGTGAAAGGAAAATGATAAATGGTTTTCCAAATTTTGTTTACAAATAAATATGTGAAAAGTGTGGCATGCTTTATTTGTATTCAGCCCCCCTGAGTGAATACTTTGTAGAACCATCTTTCGTTGCAATTACAGCTGCAAGTCTTTTTGGGGATGTCTATACCAGCTTTGCACATGTAGAGAGTGACATTTTCCCCCATTCTTCTTTGCACAATAGCTCAAGCTCTGTCAGATTGGATGGAGAGTATCTGTGAACAGCAATTTTTAAGTCTTACCACAGATTCTCTATTGGATTTAGGCCTGGACTTTGACTGGGCCGTTCTAACACATGAATATGCTTTGATCTAAACCATTCCATTGTAGCTCTGATTGTATGTTTAGGGTCTTTGTCCTGCTGGAAGGTGACCCTCCGCCCCAGTCTCGTCTTTTGCAGACTCTAAAAGGTTTTCTTCTAAGATTGCCCTGTATTTGGCTCCATCCATCTCCCCATCAACTCTGGCCAACTTCCCTGTCTCTGCTGTAGAAAAGCATCCCCACAACATGATGCTGCCACCACCATGTTTCACAGTGGGGATGGTGTGTTTAGAGTGATGTGCAGTGTATGTTTTTCACCACACAAAGCGTTTGGCTTTTAGGCTAAAAAGTTCAATTTTGGTCTCATCTGACCAGAGCACCTTCTTCCACATGTTTGCTGTGTCCCCCACATGGCTTCTCCCAAACTGCAAATGGGACTTCTTATGGCTTTCTTTCATCAATGGCTTTCATCTTGCCACTCTTCCAAAAAGGCCAGATTTGTGGAGTGCAGATCTAGCCAACTAATAGTTGTCCTGTGGACAGATTCTCCCACCTGAGCTGTGGATCTCTGCAATTTCTTCAGAGTTACCATGGGCCTCTTGGCTGCTTCTCTGATTAATGCTCTCCTTGCCAGGCCTGTCAGTTTAGGTGGACGGCCATGTCTTGGTAGGTTTGCAGTTGTGCCATACTCTTTCCATTTTCGGGTGATGATGGATTGAACAGTGCTTCTTAAAATGTTTAAAGCTTAAAATATTTTTTTATAATATAATCCTGCTTTAATCTTCTCCACAACTTTATCCCTGACCTGTCTGGTGTGTTCCTTGGGCCTCCTTGATGCTGTTTGTTCACTAAGGTTCTCTAAAAAACCTGAGGGCTTCACAGAACAGCTGTATTTATATTGTAATTAAATTACACACAGGTGGACTCTATTTACAAATTAGGTGACTTCTGAAGGCAATTGGATCCACTAGATTTTAGTTAGGGGTGTCAGAGTAAAGGGGGCTGAATACAAATGCACGTCACACTTTTCACATATTTATTTGTAAAAAAAAATTAAAACTATTTATCATTTTCCTTCCACTTCACAATTATGTGCCACTTTGTGTTGGTCTATCACATAAAATTCCAATAAAATACATTTACGTTTTTGGTTGTAACATGACAAAATGTGGAAAATGTCAAGGGGTATGAATACTTTTTCAAGGCACTGTATATTATAGAGAACATAACTATTGGACATTCTATACAGCTGAGGACTATTGTCCCAAGATCGCCACCAAAATTAAAAAAATGATGAGTAAACCTATGCTTAGATAAAGTGTCATATCATATGTTTTCAGCATTACCTGCTCAGACAATATTAACGTATAAAGTTTATTGCAGGTGCAGATTAGACAAAGATCTACAGTTTCTCTGATCGTCTGCATCCCTGGACGCAAAAAAACAAAACAAAAAAAAATATCTCTCTCTCTCTCTTTTTCCCTCTCTTTCTTCCTCTTTCTCTCTTTCTTTTTTTTTTTTACATTTTTCACACATGTTGAAATTGGCATTTTTAGGTAGAAAACGAGTTAGAACCCCCAAACATGACATATTTTATGAATGCAGAAGCCCATGGTGGCTGCTGCAATTTTTTATCCCATATGATATTTGCAGAGAGATTTATCAAACACATAGGGGTTGATTTACTAAAAGCAAATAGACTGTGCACTTGCAAGTGCTCCAGAGCTTAGTAAATGAGGGGAAGTTCTGCTGACTTCCATCACCCAATCATGTCTAAGCAAAAATGCATTTTTTTTTACATTTTCCTTGCATGTGATTGGGTATTTTTGTAAAGTGAAGCTTTACCTCATATTCTAAGCTTTGGAGCAACTGCGCTAGCAGAATGCACAGTCTATTTGGAATGAGGAACACCTACTGGCAAAAGTATGTAGGCATAGGACACACCCCCTGTTACACCCCCTTAAAGGAGAATTCTACATAAAAAAAGATTAGTCAAACCCACAAGTGCTTTTCATACCGCTACTATTCCTTTAAATTGGCTTTTGAAATTTACAAATGCAGCAATTTAGAAACTGGATGAAAGGTTTAGCACTGGGAAACACTTTTTGAAAGGTAAATAGTGCTTTTTATATAGAACTGTATATATCAGACCAAATCGAGAGACTGGTGAGGAGGAAAGAGGGACAGGGGGACTTTGTTCCAAATCAGGGACAGTCCCTTTGAAATTAGGGACAGTTGGGAGAAGTTAACATTCTAGCAAAAAAAAAAAAAACAGTGCTCAGCACCTCTAGGAACACCTAATGTAGTGTAGAATCAAGTGTTGTGTAGTGTAGAGTGTAGTGCAGGTAAGTACAGCGTAGTGTAAAGTGTAGTGTAGAGTAGGATAGATTAGTTAGTGTAGTGTAGTGTAGGGTAGTATAGTGTAGTGTAGTGTAGTGTAGTATAGTGTAGTGTAGTGTAGTGTAGGGTAGTATAGTATAGTGTAGTGTAGGGTAGTATAGTGTAGTGTAGTGTAGTGTAGGGTAGTATAGTGTAGTGTAGTGTAGGGTAGTATAGTGTAGTGTAGGGTAGTATAGTGTAGTGTAGGTCTGGCCGGAAAGGGATTACTTTGATGTAGTTGGCCAGCTTAAGCATGCATTACAATGCATGTGAACAAAAAAATCCCTGTCTTTGTGCAAAGTTTGCTAGAAATGATTAAGCAGTGTATAGTAGTGTGCAAAGCGTTGATTTACTTTTTTTGGTATTCATGTGGTCACCCCCTTTAGCACCAGATAAGTTATACATAATGTACATGTGTACATCTAGTTAGATTTCAGAACAGACATATTTTATTCTATTGCATTTTTGTGTATGCATGGCTGGACAGGGGTGAATAAATGTTGTGTCTTGATCACTTTTACAAAACAGCTGATCACCAGCTGAATAAAAGAATACTAAGACCACAGCTGCAGCTAAAATTTTATGTCCAGTGAGGAGGGAAGGTGGAGAGAGCCACTGCTCTCAGGCACAGCGCTGGATTGAGATTGGGCTCAGGTAAGTATTTAGGGGTAAATAAAGAAAAAATGTAGCGCTAACATCTAAACATGTGAACATGCATGTTAAATAATGCAAATGTGAAAAGTATAAAATAAGGCAAAAACATACAAAAACATATGACAAATATCGCACAATCTACATCGTCATGTAGATGGTGAATCAACAAAGTGCAACAGTGCAATATTTACCAAAACATGTAGTCCCTAAATGCAAAGGAAAACAAGCAGAGAATAATGTCACTGAGAGTTGAATCAAAGGTCTGCTGGGTTCTCCACACCCTGAATCTGACTGGTGAAAGTGGAATCAAGTTCTAGGACATACAGCATCCAGTGAACCAGTGGCTGGTAACAAATCACCCGGGATAGTGCGTCCACCACCAGGGAATGGGTACTCTTACCGGCTGTTGTGAAACCGCATGCCAGCAGCAGTGAATCAAACAAGCTTGGAAGGAAGGAAAGCGGAACTCTGGGATGGATCACGAAAAGATCTTAACAATGTCCTCGAGGATAGCTTTCAATGGGTGTACAGGGAACTAGAGCCTTAGAACAGGTTACCGAAAAAAGCTATGGAGATTCGCGCAGGAGAGTCAGCTGGTCGGCAAGTAGTTAACCATAACAAACACAAATCCAAATAAATAAAGTGCCAATGTGCAAATGACCAATATGTATGAATTATTGACCGAATGAATAGTAATAGCCCATAATAGTGAACATTCCAAAAGTGAATAAATCAGTCCATCCACAAAAGTGCAATGTACAATGTGAACCAGTAAAGGGGATCCGCCACCAGAAGCACCCTAAATCGCCCAGGACTCTCACCCGGAACTTCCTGTCTGTACCTCTGTAGGTTGGTTGTTCCTGTACTTCTGCATGGTAGCCAACAGTGATGGTCCGTCCATGCGGGGTGCAGGGGCATCGCCCCTCTAAACCATGCCTGGCCCCTATTCTACATGCGGGGGGGGGGGCGGACACATGGATTCCAATGTTTTTTTTTTTTTTAGAAGCACATAATTAGAGCCTGACCTTTTAATTGGCTTCAAAAAAACTTGTATGACAATAGTGAATTAATATTCGCTATTGTCTTTCTAATTCTCCTCCCGGCCAATCAGGAAGCAGGTCCTGAGACAAGAAGCGATTGTATTGGAGGAGAAGAGGTAGAGGAGACGCAGGGGAAGCCGCCTTAAAGCCGAGGAGACGCCGGGCGAAGCCACCGCCCGTCGCCCGAACCTAGATGGTGTAAGTGTGGGGCTGGTGACTGACCAACCGACGAGGGGGGGGGTTGCTGCGGGTGATGCATCCGACCGGGGAGGTGGCGGGTTGGATTGCTTGCCGCCCCCCCAAAAAATGTAGCACCACCCACCACTGGTAGCCAATAACCTTTTAGCTTTTGTTCTATTAGGCTTTGACAATTATACCTGGAAGCCGATTGGTTTCTATGCAGAGCTTCATCAAATTTTGCACTCTCCAGTTTTAGCAAATAACCCCATTGTCTTTTTAAAACTCAACCAGGATACCATGCATGGAACATTAGAGTTCCTCTAATGTTTTTATTTTGCACATAACTGAAAGATTAGCACAGTTTTACCTTATTTACTAAGCTAAACAAACCTTTGAAATGGAATATTCACTTTGCTAATTGAACAATCCCTAAGTGCGGGGGACCATGAAGGGGTGAGTGCGTGGGACCGTGGAGGGGTGAGTGTGGGGGACCATGAAGGTGTGAGTGTGGGGGACCGTGGAGGGGTGAGTGTGGGGGACCATAAAGGGGTGAGTGCAGGGGACCATGGAGGGGCTGAGTGTGGGGGACCGTGAAGGGGCTGAGTGTGGGGGACGATGAAGGGGTGAGTGAGGGGGGACGGTGGAGGGGCTGAGTGTGGGGGACTGTGGGGAGGTGAGTGTGGGGGACCATGAAGGGGTGAGTGCGGGGGACCATGAAGGGGCTGAGTGTGGGGGACCGTGAAGGGGCTGAGTGTGGGGGACCATGAAGGGGCTGAGTGCGGGGGAGTATGAAGGGGCTGAGTGCGGGGGACTATGAAGGGGTGAGTGCGGGGGGACCGTGGGGGGGCTGAGTGTGGGGGACTGTGGAGAGGTGAGTGTGGGGGACCATGGAGGGGCTGAGTGTGGGGGATTGTGAAGGGGCTGAGGTCAGGGGACCATAAAGGGGTGAGTGTGGAGGGGGACCGTGGAGGGATGAGTGCGGGGGGACTGTGGAGGGGTGAGTGCAGGGGACCGTGGAGGGGTGAGTGCGAACCTGGGGAGGTTTGTTTCCCACCCCCCCCTAAAAGTTTAGCACCAGCCGCCACTGTCTATAGGTAAGCCTTATTTTAAGCTTACCTATAGGTAGAAGTCATGTATGGGAGTTCACTCTCACTCTCGCTCTCACTTTAAGGCTGATTTTCCTTATCTCCTTTTATCTGATTCCTCGGCACATAAAAAGACAGAATTATTTATGATAGGGAACCATGTGTTTGATTCCCTTGTATTTCAGTGCTGGATGTCATGTATATAAAAAAAAAAAACACCCAAAAATGATGTCCCATGATGTACATCCATTATCAATCACAGCAATGTACATCCACATCAAGCTCAATGCCCACTGACCTGCTGAGGAAAAAAAAAAAAAAACAGCGCCTGTTGACACGCATCTTGTCCTGTCCCTTCACCAAATGATAGGGGGGTCGTTAACCATAAATAAATCCCAGTGACGTCGTGAGGAAGTGAGGGAACTCTCCAATACCAATACAGACAGAAATAACGGGAGTACTCCTAAAGAGGGAACTATGTTTGCTTTGAAATTTGTTGCATCTTAATAAATGTTGTATCCTTTACTGAGGGGCTCTTTAGTGGAATTTTATTGCAGTTTGGCTCATCTGTTGGATTGAACTTTACTTTACTTCCAGTCTTTTTTTGAAGACATGCACCTCTCTCTCTAACTAGCCGGTACACTTAGAGACGGTGTCCTTCCATATCTAATAACAATACCATTTACTCCCATGAGACTTTACACATCAACAAAAAAATCATTTTACATAAACTGAACAAATTAAAATTGTACAAAACATGTAAAACAAACATGTTCCAAAACATGCAAATTCCCTGCTTTTACTACTCAATGATACATACAATGTGCTATAATACCCTTATACCCTCTGGCAGTGTAATTATATAAATGTATATTTCAATTACATTTCTTCAAACAATATAACCTGCTGGAGAAGCTCCAATGTGTTTCAATTACTTTCTCACAAATCTTCATCAGGGGACAGAGATGGTATCTAAGTTTAAAAAAAATATTACATGATGACCACTCGCAAAAAAACAAATGTACACAACATACACTATATTACCAAAAGTGTTGGGACGCCTGCTTTTACATGCACATAAACTTTAATGGCATCCCAGTCTTAGTCCATAGGGTTCAATATTAAGATGGCCCACCTTATGCAGCTATAACAGCCTCAACTCTTCTTGGAAGGCTGTCCACAAGGTTTAGGAGTGTGTCTATGGTAAAGTTTGACCATTATTTCAGAAGAGCATTCTCTGTCTCTGCTCTCATTCATCCCAAAGGTGTTCTATCAGGTTGAGGTCAGGACTCTGTGCAGGCCAGTCAAGTTCCTCCACCCCAAACTCGCTCATCCATGCCTATGGATCTTGCTTTGTGCACTGGTATGCAGTCATGTTGGAACAGTAAGGGACCATTCCCAAACTATTCTCACAAAGTTGGGAGCATGAAATTGTCCAAAATGTCTTAGTATGCTGATGCCTTAAGAGTTCCCTTCACTGGAACCAAGGGGCCAAGCCCAACCCCTGAAAAACAACCCCACACCATAATCCCCACTCCACCAAATGATTTGGACCAGTTCACAAAGCAAGGTCCATAAAGACATGGATAAAACAAGTAAAAGAGGGCGCAATACCATATACCTTGTATACTGTAGCCTATACGCACAAAGGCAGGGTCCATACAGACATATACATAAGCTGTATATGTAAGTATAAAAAGAGTCTTTCAAGGCAGCCACCGAAAGGAACCAAAGCCAGATCCAATGTACTAAGATAAAAACAAGGAAAAGGGGGCGCCACTGAATATATATCAAATAAAATTTATTATTAAAAATAGCATCCACTCACATGTGGGACTGGAGAGTAGATCACAGGTACATCTCGTGGCACACAATGGAGGGAAGGACTACAAATGTCAGCAAGTCCAATAGCACTGGCATCACTCTGATGGGCTAAAGATGAGCTGCGCTGAGTCAGACGTAGTTAATGGGCACACCACGGACAGGAGGGCAGAAGAGCCGTATGAAGTAGTGTGGGTTCCTGGAGTGGAGGATATGAGGGCGTCCAGCCCGTTGCTGTCAGTGTAAATCGAAAGTCCCAGCAAATCGTCCGGCATCCGTGATGATATGGAGAGCACGGCCGTGTGATCGGAGCCAAAGCGAGGCTAGGATCGCAAACACTGCGGCGCCGGGTTGTGACGTCACTCCTGTGCGACGCGTTTCCGAGATAGCTCGCTATCGATAGAGAGGATAGCGGCACTCCTTTGTCAAGCATAGGGCAATGGTGTACAACAGAGGTATTATATAATCAATGAGGGGGAGGGGCCTTAGCAGGGAACATTCAATACAAATAAAAAACATTGGTAAAAGACAAATAATCATGATAACGGACTTCCCATGGACATATAATGGAAAGCACATAAGTATAGCAGCATATGAACCATAGAAAAAAATCATAATGATAATAATGACAGGTGGGGGATGCAGGATGAGAAGGTCACCAACAATAAGACAAAAAAACAACAACAAAATTACATGGGGGGGATCTTCCACATTTAAAGGGTAAGTATGAGCAATCTTAATTCATAAATAAAAAGTGAAAAACTGAAAAAATGTCCGTGGTGTGCCCATTAACTACGTCTGACTCAGCGCAGCTCATCTTTAGCCCATCAGAGTGATGCCAGTGCTATTGGACTTGCTGACATTTGTAGTCCTTCCCTCCATTGTGTGCCACGAGATGTACCTGTGATCTACTCTCCAGTCCCACATGTGAGTGGATGCTATTTTTAATAATAAATTTTATTTGATATATATTCAGTGGCGCCCCCTTTTCCTTGTTTTCATAAAGACATGGATGAGCGTGTTTGAGGTGAAGGAATTTGATTGGCCAGCACAGAGTCCTGACCTCAACCTGACAGAACACCCTTGGGATGAATGAGAGCGGAGACTACGAGCCAGGCCTTCTCGTCCAACATCAGTGCCTGACCTCACAAATGTGCTTCTGGAAGAATGGTCAAAAATTCCCATAGACACACTCCTAAAACTTGTTAACAACCTTCCCAGAAGAGTTGAAGCTGGTATAGCTGCAAAGGGTGGGCCAACTCAATATTGAACCCTACAGACTTATAGGGCGTACACACGGTCGGACTTTGTTCGGACATTCCGACAACAAAATCCTAGGATTTTTTTCCGACGGATGTTGGCTCAAACTTGTCTTGCATACACACGGTCACACAAAGTTGTCGGAAAATCCGATCATTCTGAACGCGGTGACGTAAAACATGTACGTCGGGACTATAAACGGGGCAGTGGCCAATTGCTTTTATCTCTTTATTTATTCTGAGCATGCGTGGCACTTTGTCCGTCGGATTTGTGTACACACAATCGGAATTTCCGACAACGGATTTTGTTGTCGGAAAATTTTATCTCCTGCTCTCCAACTTTGTGTGTCGGAAAATCCCATGGAAAATGTCCGATGGAGCCTACACACGGTCGGAATTTCCGACAACACGCTCCGATCGGACATTTTCCATCGGAAAATCCGACCGTGTGTACGGGGCATTAGAATGGGATGCCATTAAAGTTCATGTGCATGTAAAGGTAGGAGCCCCAATACTTTTGGTAATATAGTGTATGTTGGGATGAGAGATGGCACTGTAAGAAAAGAAGCAAAAAAGACAAAGCTGAATGTCAGAAGGACTGAGCCAGACTTGACATATCTCTCCTCCACACTTTATTCCCTTAAGTTTTCTCTCTTGAGATTGTTCTTTCTTTCCTTCAGCACTCTTGAACATGAGTGTAAATGAAATGGAACCCTCTACAAGGAAATCACAGAGCACTGCCATTCAGAAACAGAGAAAAGCTGTTCTTACAAGAGAAGAAGAGTCATATATGAAGAGCGGATCAGCATAGCTTCATAAAGTGTACAGAAATAAGAAAAACAAGGGCAGCGCCTGTTATCTCTGTACCCCTTCCCAAAACATTTCCCGGCCTTTCAGCACTATTATACCTAAATGTACAGTTCTGACTTTAGAGAGACTGAAGCCGTCAGTTTAATTAAGGGCCCCTTCACACTATGAGGTGTGTCTGAGCTTGCGTTTTCTTTTTGTGTTCTTGTGCATCACATTTAGAGCAGCCCAGTAATTTCAATGTTCAGCCCTATGCGCTTGAAACTTGCAAAAATAGCGCAGGCTCCATTTTTATAATTGGTACTGTGTTACCATGCATTTTGGCGCCCACAAACTCACCCGCTTTTGCTAGATCTGTGGGGGTGCCCTTAAGAATTACCCCTTAAGGTCTGCCTTATAGCAGTTTTACTGCTACAGGGTGGCACCTCTGCGCCGAATCACACATATATATATATATATATATATATATATATACACGTAATCTGGCTCTTCCGGGTAGGGGGCACCGATGATCCAGCAGAGAGGCAGAACAGCGGTCTGCCTATGTAAACAAGGCAGATTGCCGTTCTGACTGCAGGGAAGGCATGGAAAGCAGGGACAAGGATCCATGTCTTCCCCTAGTAAGACAGTAACCTCCCACACTGTAATAAAACACTGGTTATGCACCATAGGCGTGCGCACAGTGTATGCACACTGCACACATGGGGGTAATGCTGTCCTCCTGTCCTGTCTGCCTCTGTATACATTCCCCACTTCTACTCCAGCCCAATCTCAGAGCCTAGGGCAGTGCTCTGAGACTCCTCCCCCAGCTATCACTGGTTGCTAGGGCTACCGGCATTAGGTGCTTGCTCCTCCCCCCAGCTTATAGAGAGAAGAGAACTTCCCCCATTCATCCTCCCAGATCTCACCCTGACCCTACAACCCTGCTGTGTAAGGTAAGGTGGGACGGTAGTGATGTATGGGGGGAGGGAAGTGATGTTTGGGGGGTGATAGTGATGTATTGATGTACGGGGGGGTAGTGTTGTATGGGGGAGGGTAGTGATATTAGGGGGTACAATGATGTATGCGGGAGGGTAGTGATGTATTGGGGGGGACAGTGATGTTTGGGGGGAGGGGCAGTGATGTTAGGGGGTACAATGATGTATGGGGGAGGGCAGTGATGTATGGGGGAGGTTAGTGATATTAGAAGGTACAATGATGTATGGGGGGGGGGAGGGGCAGTGATGTTAGGGGGTACAATGATGTATGGGGGGCAGTGATGTATGGGGGAGGGCAGTGATGTATGGAGGAGGGCAGTGATGTATGGGGGAGGGTAGTGATATTAGGGGGTACAATGATGTATGGGGGGGGAGTGATGTATGGGGGAGGGCAGTGATGTATGGGGGAGTGTAGTGATATTAGGGGGTACAATGATGTATGGGGGGGCAGTGATGTATTGGGGAGGGTAGTGATGTATGGGGGAGGGGCAGTGATATTAGGAGGTACAATAATGTATGGGGGAAGTGGAACTGATCCAGAATTGAGGGACCCCTCTGCCTGTTGTTCGGTGGCATTTCCATAGCAACAGAACGCCAGGCAGACTTCTCTCTTCTCAGGTCCTGAAGTCTGAAGTTTCTGTGTCTGCAGATTGTCACTCACACATCTGATATATGTCTGTGTGTCTATATGTGTGTGTGTAATTCTTTTTGTAGCGTGTCGGGGATTTTTCATCACTGGTTGGCAGTGCGGGACAAAAATTTTTAGTTTTTTTTTAATTCTTTAGGTAAAATAATTTTTTTTTTTTGAAGAGCTTTATCAAATGTTTTTTATTTCAGGGGTGTTCTTGTCTTTACTTATACTTTACATTTTTGCTGAATGGGTAACAACGAGTACTATGTACCCCATACTCATTAACCATGAGGGAGGCCAGATATATGGGGGACCCTTTTTTAGTTACCCCCCTCACAGACCCCCACATGCACTGGACCAGGGATGGGGGGAGGAAGGCCCTTGTCTGCATCAACATGGGGACAAGATATCTTGCCAGGGACCCACCTAGCAGAATACACCCCCATGTTGTGGGCATGTGGCCTGGTATGGTTCAGGAGGGGGGTGCACTCTCTTACCCCCCTTTCTTGGCCTGCCAGGCTCCATGCTCAGGTAAAGATCTGGTTTGGATTTGGGGATGACCCCATTCTTTTTTTTTATTTTTGCCACACAGTCCCCTTAAAATCCACACCAGACCCAAAGGGTCTGGTGTGGATTTTGGTGGGGAACCCCGTGCATTTGTTTTCACAGGGGTCACCCTCAATATCCATACCAGACCCCCATTGAGGACAAGGGTCTGGTTTGTTTTTTGGGGGAACCCTAATCTTTTCTGGCTGGTGACACCCTCAAAATACACACCAGACCCTTTTTAAGGACAAGGTCTGTTTTGAATTTTGGGAGTTGCCACTACTACAGAGACCCTCGTCTTCCGGGCGCCGCACCATTCTGAAAACGCTTTGCGTTTTCTCAGTTCAGGCAAAATGTTCTCTGATTGGATGAAGTGAAAAGGGGGAGCGGAGATGTCAGAATCTTCATCTCGTCCAATCACAGAATGCTTTGCATCCACTGAGAAAAATGCAAGGCATTCTCTGAATGATGCCCACACAGAGCAAGCGACCCCCTGTGGTTACTATACAGCAGGGCAGCCTCTCAGCATAGGATCTGGAAAATAGAGACAATCACTGAAGTAAGCTGAGCCAATGTAACTATGCAAATATGGTTTGCATTGATATAAATGTATTTATCTGAATGTATCCTTATTATTGCAGGTCCAATTGCCTCGAGAACCAGGTCTCGATTCTCCCTGGTGGGTCGTGCACCGGACCAGCTGCCGGCGAGTCCCGGGAGACGTCAGATCCTTGAGACCAGACGGAGGGATAGAAGCCGTTCTCCAGCACATCCTGACACTTGCGCCATCTGTTTGGAAGATCTGGAAGAGGGAGAAGGAACTTACCGGCTCTCCTGCACCCACAGCTTCCACTTTCCCTGCATGGCGGAGTGGATGAGAAGTGCTGTGAACAACAGGCTTTGGCCCCAGTGCCCCATCTGCCGGGCTTGTGTCCCTCTGAGTCAATGGGTAAGTATAACATTCCTCAATGTTTTGGTTTTCTTTAGGAAACCCTTTATTAAATGTAATTTATTTTCCCAACAGTATTATCGTGTCAGCTGTCAGAGAGGTGCTAATTCTTCACTCTCTTGTGCCTGAGCAACGCTGAGAGGAATCACCATGAAGTCCAACACCACCAGCTTGATCAGTAAGTGTTCATTTTCTATTTTAAACAAACAATATGTGTGCCGTCTGACAATTTCTTGTTTTTCCCCTGATAAGACAGTTTAAACTGGCTATAGATGGATGGAAATTCAGTTGGTTAAGCAGGAACTGGCCAAGTTTTTATCCATGTATGGGCAGGCTGGTTGTAATGAAATCGATCCATCCAACGATTGACTTCCGTACAACCAGCCTCTCTGATTTTTTTCATGTGATCACTGCATCTATAGCCACAAGCAGTGATCATTGTATTCTGATGGCTAGAAAACCTCCCTCTGTCAGAATACAATAGCTCCACGGGAGGAATTCCTCCATCAACAAATTTGGTGTCAATGATTTGGAATCAAGCAATTTTCTTTCATTCAGCCCATGGTAGAAGGAAAAAAATGGTTAATGTATTGTCTGCTTTAAGCAGCCCATAAATTACTCAATTTTCTTCCCTTCCACCATGGCTCGAAGGAAAGAAAATTGCTTTATTCCCTCATCAACACAGTCATTGTTGATAAATATGAATAAATCTGCAATGTGAAAAATAAATTAATAATGTTGATGTGATGCTCTCATATAAAGACAATATAAAAAACCCAAATGAACATAAATATAAGACAAAAATGTGTAGCGCCACTTAGTAAAGTTGTGCAGACACAAATAAGTTCATAAACAGTAATAAGTACAAAAAAGTCCACTGTTGCCAGTAAATCAAGAAGGTGAAAGTACAGTCAACCATCCACCGCCGTATAAAGTATGACCCATTGGTAATATCAGATTGAACAAAATGCACTGGGCGGAGTTTCTGGGGGCCCTTTCTGACAGGAAGAACACAATGATTACTGCTAGCATCTATAACCACTGGCAGTAATCGAATGTCAAGTAATCTTACAGGTTGGTTGTACCCAATTTGATCGAAGGATCAACCCATACATGGATCCAATCTTGGCTGGTTCCTACTGAACCGGTTGAATATTGATTCATGTATGGCCGAGTTAAGTGATGTGCAGAAATGACAAAGAAATTGTGTCCACCACACAATTGAAGAATGCATTCAAACAATTAGATCAAAATGATTTAGGCATTTCATGCACATATACATTATAAGCAAAGTTCCACTGGTAAAGGACTCTATGTTAACCCCTAGGCGCAGATGGTACGCAAATCGGTGTCCTCTCAGCGGGTGGGCCTTGGTGCCAAGTAGCCGCATATTTGTGTACTGATTTACAGACATAGCTGTGCCAAGAGTGCAAACCCTGCACGCTCCCAGCACAGTTACTGGTGGCCAATGGAAATCTCCCGAGCTTCATGCAATCGGGAGCTTTCCGATCATGTGATTGCCATGACCAGTGGCGGCCCCTCCATTAGGCTCCCCCTATCCATGCATCCGGCCCCCTAATCTACATGCGGGGTGCCAGACGCATGGATTCCAATGGGGGATTTTTTTTTTAAGCACATGATTAGAGCCAGAGGTTTTTACAGGCTTCAAGAAAGGGTGGACCTGAAGCCCACCTCGCTATTGTGTGACAATAGCGAATGAATATTTGCTATTGTGACACTGATTCTTCTCCCAGCCAATCGGGAAGCGGGTTGTGAGACCTGTTTCTCAATTGCCTGAAAGGAGAAGCAATCTTATTGGCCAAGGGGGAGGAGACGCACGGCCAGAGGAGAAGGAGGGGAAGACTGACCGACCCACCAGCCACCACTGTGGCTCCAGGGATAGCTCACTCGCAGCGGCTCAGCCATCCAGCATCCAGCACTCCCCGGCTTTGACAGACAAGGGAGGAGGAAGGGAGATTGGAGTCATTCCAGACAGGACATCTGCAAGGAGGTCGCCCGTCTCCCGCGCGGGGGAGGGTGTCCGGTGTTCCCCGCATTCATGTCCGTCTCTTGCCAGCGCAAAGGGGCTAACTTGCCCTACTGCCCCTGAAAATATAACATGTCATTAATGTCCATAGTGGATGTTCACCCCATTATGGAAGATTTAAGGTTCAGACTCAGACACAGAACCAATATAAAGGTAAGAAAAGAAGAAGTAAAGGAATAGAAAGGGACTCTGGAATTGGAGCGGGTACCAGGAAAGGAGTTCCTCTGTACAACCATTTAGCATCACAGCAGACCATTTCAGTAGGTCAGATTATAGCAGTAACAATAAGGACTCACCAATGATTTGTCTAAAACCCCTTTCACACTGGGGCGGGGGGGCGTTAGTTTTAGCAGTGCATTTCAGCCACTAGCGATGCGCTTTTAACCCCAGCTAGCGAACAAAGGGTTAAAAGTGCCCGTGTCGACGCGCTTTGTAGGCGCTTCGGCAACACTGACCATTCATTTCAATGTGCAGGGGCGTTTCGGGAGTTCTGTATAGAGCACTCCCAAACTGCCCCAAAGATGCTTCTTGCATGACTTTTTGTAACATCCTACAAGCGCACTGTCCCAGTGTGAAAGCACTCGGGATTTCACATTGGGAAGACATGAGAGGCGCTTTTCAGGCGCTTTACAGGCGCTATTTTTAACTCTAAAACACCTAAAAAGCACCATTAGTGTGAAAGGTGTCTTTTACTGTCTCTTTAAAAACCTGTCAATACTTTAATGTCCTTTGTCTGAGCACAGGTGAGCTTTAAAGTGGAACTAAAGTGGTCAATACTTTCCTCTCTTCAGTGGTCTGATGTCCCTGAAGTCCCTCGCCAGTGCCAGCATCTTCTCCTTAGTGACGGTCTTCAGCCATCCTGATTGGCCAGTGTAGGATGATGTCACTCCTGCACATACGCAGGCATCCATCATCCTGACACACAGACACTGTGCTGGAATGTAAATTGAGCTGCGCATGCATGGCTCAGTGTACATTCTACAGATAACTGCCAACAGGCGAGTAAGTTTGATTTATTGCAATGAAGAGTCTGCCTGCTCACAGGTTTTTCATATGAGCTTTTACTTCCACTCTAATGCCTTGTACACACGATCAGACTTTCCGACGGGAAATGTTCGATGACAGGCTGTTGTCGGTAAATCCGATCGTGTGTATGCTCCATCGGACAATTGTTGTCAGACTTTCTGCCAACAAATGTTGGCTAGAAGGTTCTCAAATTTTCCGCGGGCAAATGTGTTTTGTTGGATTTTCCTAGCGTGTGTGCACAAGTCCGTCAGACAAAAGTCCAAAGTACAAACACGCATGCTCGGAAGCGATCAGTCTTGTAAACTAGCGTTCGTAACAGAGAATTGACATCCGTGATGTGGCAAATTATGAAATCTCCAAATGCAGCGCACATTTTCTTCTTCTTTATTTAATGGGATAATAATGAAGCTGCTTTGCTGGTGATACTGATGGAATTATTGCAAACAAATTTTCAAAGGCTTTTTTTTTCTAGTGATATCAAGAATAATATTATTATGTTTTTTTTTTTTTTTTTTATTTGGGCAAGTTACCACAACACCATTATCCCGTAGTTTTTAAGAACAAAGATACAACTATGTTGGTGTCCCTTGTCAATTTTACATTGTATTTTTTAAATGTAACTGCCTACTCCCAAAATGTCATTTGAAGTAAAACACATAGCCAAGTATTATTCTACACAATTTTGTTATTGTGCATTAAAAAAAGAAAATAAATAAAATTAGACATGCTATCTGCTAATAGAACTTAACCAAAAAGTGCATTCTATGCATCCAAAAATATACAAAATATACCAAATCAAATCATTATTCATTCATTATTCATTCAAAAAAATAATGTCAATGCAATAACTCCAAGGCCAATAATAAATAACATGTTATCTCCCCTGATTCCGCAACATGTCTAGTTGACGAACGGCCGTTCAGAAACTAACTAAAAAGCACAAACTGAAAAGCGCTAAATGAAAAACGCGAAAAGAAAAGCGCGAATCAACACTCACCAAACTTCTACTAACACAACATTAGCAGAAGGAGCCCAAAGGGTGGCGCTAAAGAGATGGAAAACCACGTAGTACGTCTAGTACATCACTACGTTCATCATTGTTGGCCAACAATTGTGTGGCCGTGTGTATGCAAGACAAGTTTGGGCCAACGCCCTTCGGACAAAATTTCACAGTTTTGTTGGCGGAAAGTCCGATCGTGTGTACGCGGCATAACTCTTATATTTCACCATACATTCTCAGATACTCTAGGCTCAATTCACCCAGCTATAACGCAATATATAAGGATCTTTATTTTTAGCCACGTGACAATTATTTTTAAAGTCATTGGACACTTAAAAGGAATATAACTTTTTTTTTGGAAATAAGGTTCCTTATCCTGCTGTGTGCTATAGATGATATAGATAAAGTATCTTCTATCCCATCTACAGAACCCAACCCAGACTGACATTCTGCTCGCCAAATCTGCAGAAAGAAAATGTAATCTGTTGTGCAAAAAATGAAACTAAACAATTAAAGCAGCAGGAACCAAGGTATAGGATCTGATAACTTTTCTGTCACCCAAGATCCTCCCCATGTACCCCGGTGCTGAGGAGCATCTTGCTTTACACAAAAGCTGGCAGTGACTTGTCATGTGGAGGTGGGATATGCTCTGGGAAGGCTCAGAGAGTTCTGTGTTTGTGGAGGATACACTCTGAGAGTGGAATTATCAAGATATCCTGTTTATAGTTTTGAACTCACCCTTCAGAGGACTATTGTTTTGCATTGGGTTCACTTTTCAGAGGATCTTTTGTGTTATTAAATACAGATCTTATATTTATAGTGGTCTATGAGATGGCTCTTCAGAATTATGGTTTGATCCTTCAGAGGGATATTAGTTTCTTCACTACTGAGTTCGCTTTTCAGAGTGTCACTTTTCAAAGGTTTTTTGTTTTCCATATTTTCCATTGAATATTGTATTTGTATTCACAATTGCTATTGAGCTAATTCTTCTTAAGAGTGTTGATCCACCGGTCTGAGGAATATGAGTCATACTATTTACTATTGAGCTCGCTCTTCAGAGTGTCATTTCACTTTTAGAGTTTCTTTTTTCACTTTAGGTTTGGTGCTTAGCACTGCACTTCATCAAATATCTGTCAATAATATATATAGGGTAATAGTGGATATCATGCATAATCTTGTTAGACCCAATGCAGTTCTCAGCTACAGACAGCTAAGTTATAGAAGCTGCAAGAAAGAAGAGGGATGGGGGTGCATGTAGTAAGCACCTCAACCTAAATAAATTAGATGGAACTCAATAGTGCAAGCATATGGACTTTCTGTGCTGCTTAACCACATTAGCTCCATGTTTTTTTTTACACTTTTGTTTATATGTATAAATCTTTTTTTTTTTTGCTAGAAAACTAGAACCCCAAACATTATATATTTTTTTTAAAGCAGAGGCCCTGGAGAATAAATTGGTGGGTGTTGCAATCTTTTTATATCACACGGTATTTGCGCAGCAGTTTTTCAAACGCAATTTTTTGGGGGAAATTATTTTTTTCAATTTTATTTACAAAAGAACACAATACATAACCCATTTTTTGGAAAATATAAAAGATGATGCTACCCTGAGTAAATAGATACCAAACAAGTCATACTTGAAATGCGCACGGCCGTGCAACAACGACAAACAACGTAAATTTTACTATCCATAGGAAATGCTTTATAAGCCTTTACAGCAGTGGTTCTCAACTCCAGTCCTCAGGACCCACCAACAGGCCAGATTTTAAGTATTACCTTGGGGAGATGCAGACAAGAATACTCTGCAGTCACTGAGCAGCAAATGATATCACCTGTGATGTATTTTAGTTATCTTGCAAACCTGGCCTGTTGGTGGGTCCTGAGGACCGGAGTTGAGAACCACTGCTTTACAGGTAACCACTTTAGATTTACACAGGAGGTCTGGTGAATCCAGCATTGATTGGCTGTCTGGGCGGCCGGCAGACGTGCTGGCTGGTTGCTCGGGTCTCCGGGTGGGACAGGAGAGCCTGAGAGAGCAGCAGAAGGCGGCGGGAGGGGGAGACGTTCCCTCTTTCTACTTGTAATAGCAATCAAGTGGTTAGTTAGCCACTAGGATTGCTTTTACAAGAGAGCTGACCGCCAGCTCTAAAAAAGCTGCAGGCATCATCCCAGTATAACCACCAAAAGTCCAGTGACATACAGGTCGCTTCAGCGATGTAAGTGGATAAGGAACTGTTAAACAAAAATAATAAAAAAACGACACAATCCTTACTAATAGACTTAATGGTAAAATCATATACCGTATTTATCGGCGTATAGCACGCACTTTTCCCCCCTAAAATCAGGGGGAAGTCGTGTGTGCGTGTTATATGCCGAAATAGGGCTGCCTCAGAGGAGAAGGAGGGAACGAGCACCACCGAAATAGACAGACTTGCGATCTCCTGTGTATTCTGCTCGGCACACAGTCACGCCCAATCCCGCCTCCTAGCATTGATGTCCCACCATTGGACCGGTGTTATGTCCATCATAGCAGCCGTGCCAAGGGGCGGGACTGAGAGTGACTATGAGCCGAGCTGAGTACACAGGAGATCCGACCCTGTCTATTTCAGCAATAACAAGGCTGCAGATGGGCACTGATTAGGCTGCAATTATGGACAAGGCTGCAGATGGGCACTGATCATGCTGCAATGATGGGCAAGGCTGCAGATGGGCATTGATCATGCTGCAATGATGGGCAAGGCTGCAGATGGGCACTGATCAGGCTGCAATCATGGGTAAGGCTGCAGATGGGCACTGACCAAGCTGCAAAGATGGGCAAGGCTGCAGATGGGCACTGATCAGGCTGCAATCATGGGCAAGGCTGCAGATGGGCACTGATCATGCTGCAATGATGGGCAATGCTGCAGATGGGCTTTGATCAGCCTGCAATGATGGGCAAGGCTGCAATCATGGGCACTGATCAGGTTGCAATGATGGGCAAGGCTGCAGATGGGCACTGATCAGGCTGCAATGTTGGGCAATGGCGAGGCTGCAGATGGGCAGTGGCGAGGCTGCAGATGGGCACTGATCAGGCTTCATTAATGGGCAATGGCAAGGCTGCAGATGGGCACTGATAATCCTGCATTGATGGGCACTGACCCTTAATTTGCTTCAAAATTCTTTATTTAAAATTTAAGTTTTTTCCTGAAACTTCCCTCTTAAAACTAAGGTGCGTGTTATATGTCTGTGCGTGTTATACACCGATAAATGCGGTATATGGTATGAAAAGCCCTCCTGTGTATCTTTACCAGGACATAATGATCCTTGCCCCTCAGGCAAACAAATTGACCTTAGAATCCAATATACAAAGTACACAAAAACAAATCATTAAAATTACATCTTTGGTGCCTCCAAATAAATTTTGAATCAACCATAAGATATCCAAGGAAGCCGGTCATTTCCTCTATAGGGTTCACAGATAATTAATCGCTTCTTCAGGAGATATAGAGAGTCCTGATATATCTATAATTTGTAACTAAACTGATTACTCAAAATAACTTTTATAGGATCATAAAATATTTTCATAAATACACAGAATGCACAATTAAAAAATACCAACTAAATTAAAAGTGCTCGCTGCAGTTAAACAATGAAACTCTGCAACCATATACCAAGTCCAGTCACTGGATTCCTCGGGGGGGAGGGGGAGGGGAGGGGGAGCATGGGGGCACTGAAAGAGGAGATGCCGAGAGAGGGAAGATAAACACATAAATATGAGCCTTATATCATTTAGAACGAGTAATTCCAGAATTATAATACAAACTAACCTGCAGTTTTTGGAAACATACTCTATTGCTAGGGCTCACCGGGTGCAATAATGGGGATAGTAGCACCTTCAAAATTAAACCTGTCCTAAAATATGTCCATTATAACACATAAAACAAGTATAAGATGTTTGTTATTTAAAAAAAAAAAGCAGAACCTTTAATACTGCATTTAAAATTGCAGCTGTATCAGTGTTGTCCCTATTTTTCTAAATCATATAGGAACCAAAATGGTAAGAATGATAAAAATGGTTTATAGCTCAAAGCCTCGTTCAGCCCTGGGGGAATGGTGACTTCAAATCCTTGAATCCATTTAGTTCCTCCCTGAAGCTCTACCCTATCAAAATCATCACCACAAGGGTCTTATAAGACCGCTCCAAAGCTACAAATTCCATATGTGATGTGTTAAAATTATGTCACGTGCCAATGTGCCTACTGGTAGGTGTTATCATTTTACCATTACTGGCAAAGTATACATGATCTCCAATCCTTTGCCTGATGGTTTAACCAAACCATGACATGTCCATGACATTAGATATAGGATGCCCATGCTATCACAGTCTATATACTGCTTGGGTACAAAGATCATCTTGTTAGGGAGTAATACACCTTCATATGAACGTGTGTAGCAGCACAATGTGGGACAACACAATAATGCGTCAAAAGCACAACTCCATAATGTGTGGTGTGCTGCCAAAAAATGGTCCATGCATGCACCATATTTCACAAAACACCACAATGCATGTTAGTGTGTTGTTGTGCTACAATACACCTCCATCAGAAGGTGTAATTGGGTGCCATTGAAAAAGAACGAATGGCATCAGTGCACTTAAAATGCATGGCACTAACGTTACTGGAATAAACATGGTGTGAACAGACCACAAGTCACAAACAATTGTCCAAACAAAACACAGAAGTGTATCTAGATGCTTCCACTCTCTGCTGATCCTCATGGCCATATAGCTACGGTGTGAGGGGGACCTCTGAAATGGAATTCCCTGATCTATGACACCAATTACAGAGGAGCAATTATAGGAAGCAGAATGTATTTTATATTATAGAGAACATAACTGTTGGACATTCTGTACCGTTGGGGATTATTGTCCCAGGATTGGCACCATACAGTAATTTATGATGAGTAAACCTATGCTTAGAAAAAGTGTCATATCATATGTTTTCAGCATTACCTGTTCAGACAATATTAACATATCGATTTTATTGCAGGTGCAGATTGGATGGCAAGATCTACAGCTTCCCTGATCTTCTGCATCCCTGACCTGGACCAAAAGACTGACACCCATTCAAACTTCCCCTACCCCTTAACCCCCCCCCCCAAAAAAAGAAACCCCAAAAAATCCATCTCTCTCTCTCTCTCTCTCTCTCTCTCTCTCATCATTGTTCCTATTCATTTATTGATTTTTATTGCAGGAATAGATTGGGCAACAACATCTAGAGCTTCCCTGATCTTCTAGATCCCCGGAAGACATGATGCTGTACTGTAGGAACAGTGTTATTTGGATGGTGAGCTGTATTGGAATTCCTCCAGACATATTATTTGATGTTGAGGCCAAATGATTCAATTTTAGTGGAGAGATGAGGCCAGAGGGGAACTATGGTGAGAATGCCCGAAGATGAGGGAATTTTGGCAGGAGGTAAGTGTATATATAAAAGAGATGACGGGATTGGAGATTCCAGATGGCCTATGGTGTTGCCTATTTCATAATATAAATATGGAAAAAAACGTCATACCAAAAAATGTCAGGATAAAGAAAGTCCCACGACCAGGGAATGGTTTAATATGAATGGTTTAATAGAATTGAATATATATATATAAAATGGAATACCTGAGTAGTAGGGAGGATGAGCAGGTAGAAAGATTTGAAAGTTTATGGGAAAGTTGGTTTAGTTTTAAGAATACAAGGAAATACACTGAAGTGCGGGCAGAGGAAGGAGTGGGAGGAGGAGACAGATAGAGAGGGGGAGAGGCTGAAGGAAGTGAAAGCACAATGGGGATGGGGGAGGGGGTCGGGGGTAAAGATCGGATTTAAATATATGTGATAAATTGTCTGTTAAATGTTATCATACTTGGAAAAATAAACAATAAAAAAAATAAATAAAAAAAAATCACTCCATCACTTCCTCTGGGTGTATAGCACGCCCCTGCCAGAAAAATAGGGCACTCCTGCCTCTAAGTGGGGCACCCTGACCACTGCTTTGGCCTGTGGATAAGGATGCTGCTCACTCCCTGCTAGCTGCATGGGACCTACTTCTGCTTATGCCTGTGGGCCTCCTAGACATAATGTGGTTAAAGTGAACCTTATTCCCTACTTTTAATAACAGCTATGGCAAGAGCTACATGTGAAAAACATGGTGTTGGGGTGCACTGGAAAACGTGGTGCTTTGGTGGACTAAACAGCACCACAATGCTATTGTTCTACTGCAAACAAAGGGAAGCTTTTTTGGTATCAACAACAACTTCACACTGCAGTTGCTGTGTTGGCCCAATAAAAAATAAAATAAAAAATACATTATGTAGCACCCTTCTGCTAGGTTGCTAGGTTTTGTTTAGGCAAATGTATTTTTTGGCTCTCCTATAATCAGCAGAGCGGAGTGTGTATTGCTTTGGGCTGCTCTGGGTTCTGCAGGACGCAGGTTTGACTGCTTCCCCCTGCTTTCTGGAGATTTCCAGAATATAGTGGGTGAGAGAGTCAGACAGGTAGCCTGAATATATTTGCAGCTCCAGCCAATCCCTGGAGAGGTGTGTCCAGATGGTGGTTGGGGAGTGTATAAATAGTCTAGAAGCACAGAGAGCAGGGTCTATTCCAATAGGAGAGGTCCATAGTTGTTGAGGGGGGGGGGGGGCACCAGCCCTCCCAGGCCATTCTACTCATGATTTCACCTGCTCAATAGGGTCCCAGCAGTTCTTATCTAAGGAGGGGCATCTGCCTACCAGCCCATGGGGAAGAGGGGTGCCAAATGGGGATCTTATCTGGAGGTGCTAAAGAGGACTACCTGCTTGAGTGTGAGGGAGACATCCAAGCCCAGTGGACACTGTGAGTACTGATCTATGAGAAGGGATCTCAGTGACTGTGTTGTTACCGACCCCTGCTACATTTGATTAAGGCTTGCACGGCCTAGGACATTGCAAATGCTGCAACAGTGCTGCCCCCCTTTTATCCTAACATTTGTAGGACTGTCCTAACAAGCTGCTGCTAAGGGGATAGTATTATTCCTGTGCAAAGTTCTGGGGTTTCCCACAGCTCCCTAGTCCCTATCCAAGAAAACCTGCAATAAACTGTTAAATAGGCAACCCCTAGAATGTACTCTCCTAATTCAGAGGTGTGGAAGTTGCTACTTGTCTGGCTGCTGCACTAGCAGGAATGAAACATGGGACATTAAACAGCGGCCCTTTTTTGTGGGTAGTGCTACACCTAACAAAATGAAACACAAATAAAATTGAGCCAAAGGAAAAAAAAGGGAAATAACTTAAAACCCTTAAACAGCAACCCTAAAACACTAAAATCAAAATCCCCCCTCCCCCCCGACATTTTTAAATGAATCAAATAAAATAAATGATAAATACAATAATAACAAAAAAATAACTGCTCCCCAAATAACCAATAAAATAGGAGGAATGGCACAGCAACAAAGCAAGTGAAGTTGTTGCTGAAACACCAAAAAAACAAGAAAGTAGTTCTAAAAAGGATTATTGGGCCTTATGAAAAGTCGATTTACACTTCACTTCTCTTAGCCACACAAACTGCAATTCACTGCAAGATATCAGTATAAAATATTGTAAATAGCACGGACTATAGTCAGTAGCATACTCTACTGGTGGTGCTCTCTTCCTGCAATACTGTCAGCTGTCCCTCACACTAAACTCCCAACACACCAACAAAAGACTGCAAGGCAGCAGTCTTTTATAGTGTCTGGGCTACAACTTTGTACAAAACCAAAGATTCTTTCACTTTTCCAAAGGTCAGGTGCAAGACTTTGGCCAATGACAGTTGTTTGCAATGTCTTATGGAAAGTTCAACAGAGCAGTTCGGATTTTATCTGAACAACCAAAATTTAGTCTAAACTTAACCACTTAAGGAGCGAGCCTCTTTCTGAGATTTGTTGTTTACAAGTTAAAAACATTTTTTTTGCTAAAAAATTACTTAGAACCCCCAAACATTATACTTTTTTTTATCACCCTAGAGAATAAAATGGCTGTTGTTGCAATACTTTCTGTCACACCGTATTTGCGCAGTGTTCTTACAAGCGCACTTTTTTTTGAAAAAAATACACTTTTTTGAATTAAAAAATAAGACAGTAAAGTTAGCCCAATTTTTTTTTATATTGTGAAAGATAACGTTACACTGAGTAAATTGATACCCAACATGTCACGCTTCAAATTTGCGCCCGCTCGTGGAATGGTGACAAACTTTTACCCTTAATAATCTCCATAGGCGACGTTCAAAAAATTCTACAGGTTGCATGTTTTGAGTTACAGAGGTCTAGGGCTAGAATTATTGCTCTTGTGCTATAGATCGTGGCGATACCTCACATGTGTGGTTTGAACACCATTTTCATATGCGGGTGCTAGTCACGTATACGTTCGCTTGTGCATGCAAGCTCATCGGGATGGCGCACATTTTTATAAATGTTTTTTTTCTTATTTATTTTACCTTTTGTTTTTTATTTTTATACCGTTCTTTTAAAAAAAATGGTGTCACTTTTATTCCTATTACAAGGAATGTAAACATCCCTTGTAATAGAAAAAAAGCATGACAGGGCCTCTTAAATATGAGATCAGGGGTCAAAAAGACCTCAGAGATCTCATATTTACACTAAAATATCGCAATAATAAAAAAAAAATTTGTTATTTAAAAAAATACAAAAAAAATTGGCCCTTTATGAGCTATAGGCGGAAGGGACGTTTTGATGTCGCTTCAGCCCTGCAATCATATATAGACGGGTGGGAGCCATCTTCCCCTCACTCGTCTCCATGTCAAGCTAGGGAAAGGATCCGATCACCACTGCTGACGGCTCCGGAGTGCAGCAGGAGGGGGGCCCTTTCCCGGCGCAGAGACCACTTTTATCTTGAAGTGGACCGCCCGCTGAAGAAGAGGATACCGGGGTTATGGCAGCTAGCTGCTGCCAAAACAACAATATTCCTTTTCAAAGTACCAACATATAACAACGGTGGTTGGTCCGGAAGTGCTTAATTTCAGCCCAAACTCTCAGCTCAACCCTACAGGGGCCAGCAATCTGACATTACAAGAAGTGTTGAATTCTGCTGGATATTCAGCCAGTGGCTTCTCTCCATTACTGCAGAGATTTGGCACAACCCAGGGAAGAGGTTAGTATTAGTTTAAATCTTTATTTGGAAGAGTTGTTTAAATTCAAATTGTAGGCACACAAGAAGCTGTTGCAAGTGTCAATACCAATTTAGTTTTTTAGTCTGTCTTTCCAGAATTTGGTTCATACATCAGCTGCAGAACTGAAATGACTCATCATAAATACACTAATAAAAATTATTCTGTTGGCCTGTAATTTTAACATACAATTTTTATAATTTTCAACATAAAAATAAATGTTAATGAATATACTTTGATATTTTAAGGACCTTACTTAATTTTCATTAGTTCTTAAAACACATCTTTTACATTTACAAAAATAATGTATAATATTGAGTAATCTAGACAAAACGTTTAGGGTATGTGCTCTTCCATATTCTAATTGAGTTACATTTACTTAAAAAAAATTATATTTTCATTTGACTGAAATTGCGGGATGCATATATTTGCCCAAACGTGCAACCGCACGAGTTTTGATACTGTATATTTTAAAGAGTTTGATGTCATTTGGAACTTTGAAAACCTGCACAAGGCAGTTCCCATATGTTTGAGGCCCATCAGGACAAAAGAGCGCCACCAATGACAAGAATTTTTCCAAGTCACTATAAAGCCATGCAACGCCATTGAAAGGTAAGTGTGAACATTGAACAAATTATCATTCAGATGTTTTAAATGTTGCTTAATACACCATCCAAAATGTTTATTTTTTTTGCAGATTAATATACATACGTCCGTTGTATATAGGTGATACTGGAAAAATTTGAATATCATGCAAAAGTTCATTTATTTCACTAATGCAACTTAAAAGGTGAAACTAATATATGAGATAGACTCATTACATACAAAGCAAGATAGTTCAAGCCGTGATTTGTCATAATTGTGATGATTATGGCTAAGGCCCCTTTCACACGATCGGACCGTTCAGGTCTGCCTGTCAGTTTTGACAGCAGACCTGATCGGACGCTCCATGTTAGTCTATGGAGCGTCGGATGTCAGCGGAGACATGTCCGCTGACATCCGACCTGGTCCGATCCACTAAAAGCAGACGGATGGCTCTACGTCCAGGTCCGTCGCTGGTGGATCGGATTGGGTGAGATCTGATGAAAACAGACACGCTGTCCGTTTTCATCCAATCCCTCCATAGGCGGCAGCACGCGCCTGACAAGCCCCTCCCCGCTCAGTGAGCAGAGAGGGACCTGTCATCCACCGGCTCAGCGGAGATCAACGGACAGATCTCCCGCTGAGCCGGCGGACCGAGGCGGGTTCCGTAGAAACGGAGTCCGCCTCGTGTGAAAGGGGCCTTACAGCTCATGAAAACCCCAAATCCACAATCTCAGAAAATTAGAATATTGTGAAAAGGTGCAACATTCTAGGTTCAAAGTGTCCCACTCTAATCAGCTAATTAAGCCATAACACCTGCAAAGTGTTCCTGAGCCTTTAAATGGTCTCTCAGTCTTGTTCAGTAGGAATCATAATCATAGGAAAGACTGCTGACCTGACAGTTGTGCAGAAAACCATCGTTGACACCCTCCATAAGGAGGGAAAGCCTCAAAAGGTAATTGCAAAAGAAGTTGGATGTTCCCAAAGTGCTGTATCAAAGCACATTAATAGAAAGTTATGTGGAAGGGAAAAGTGTGGAAGAAAAAAGGTGCACAAGCAGCAGGGATGACCGCAGCCTGGAGTGGAAATGTCAGGAAAAGACCATTCAAAAGTGTTGGGGACTTTCACAAGGAGTGGAATTAGGCTGGAGTCAGTGCACCAAGAGCCACCACATACAGGCGGATCCTGTACATGGGGTTCAAATGTCGTATTCCTCGCCACTCCTGAACAACAAACAACGTCAGAAGCGTCTTACCTGGGCTAAAGAAAAACAGACCTGGTCTGTTGCTCAGTGGTCCAAAGTCCTCTTTTCTGATGAGAGCAAATTTTGCATCTCATTTGGAAACCAAGGACCCAGAGTATGGAGGAAGAATGGAGAGGCACACACTGCAAGATGCTTGAAGTCCAGTGTGAAGTTTCCACAGTCTGTGTTGATTTGGGATTTGCTGGTGTTTGTCCACTATGCTTCATTAAGTCCAGGGTTAACGCAGCCGTCTACCAGGAGATTTTGGAGCACTTCATGCTTCCTTCCACAGACAAGCTCTAAGGGGATGCTGACTTCATTTTCCAGCAGGACTTGGCACCTGCCCACACTGCCAAAAGCACCAAAACCTGGTTCAATGAACGTGGGATTACTTTGCTTGATTGGCCAGCAAACTCGCCTGACCTGAACCCCATAGAAAATCTATGGGGCATTGCCAAGAGAGATATGAGAGACATGACACCGAACAATGCAGAAGAGCTGAAGGCCATTATTGAAGCATCCTGGTCTTCCATAACACCTCAGCAGTGCCACAGGCTGATATCTTCCATGCCACACCGCATTGAGGCAGTAATTGCTGCAAAAGGGGCCCAAACCAAGTACTGAGTACATATGCATGCTTATACTTTTCAGAGGTCCGATATTGTTCTATGTACAATCCTTGTTTTATTAATTGCATGTAATATTCTAATTTTCTGAGATTGTGGATTTAGGGTTTTTATGAGCTATAAGCCATAATCATCACAATTATGACAAATCACGGCTTGAACTATCTTGCTTTGCATCTAATGAGTCTATCTCATATATTAGTTTCACCTTTTAAGTTGCATTAGTGAAATAAATGAACTTTTGCATGATATTCTAATTTTTCGAGTATCACCTGTATACCTGGTGAGACAAATCACTTGTGCGCATGCAAAGTTTGCACTTCCTGCATACGGCAGAATGCAACCAAGTTGCAGGGTGAGATACCACCAGCTGTTAAGCATAAAAACTATTTTGTGCCACAAAAATGAATGTTTCAGCCGGTTTGGTTTTTGAGATATTGGAATTCAAATTCAGATTATGTAACATCAAGCCCCGCCCACTTTGCACCCAATGTTTTTGAAATTTAAAAACAAACATAGCATTAGTTTGCACTGCATCTGTGTTGATTTGTGCTGCAAAAACGAAGTACAGTATGTGCTGGTTTGGTTTCAGAGATATTGTAGATTATAGTTGAGAAAACCTCTCCCACTTTGCACCACATGTTATTACATTTTATAAACAATTATACAATTTGGTTGTGCTGTGTTTGTGCTGATTTGTATCACAAAAACAAACAAACTGATGTGCTGCAGGGTCGCTGATCGGATCGCCTTGCAATGGGTGTAGGCCGCGCCTCGCTGGAGACCTCCACACAGGTCCTCACAGACTGACCATGCGTTCCCAAAAAGACCCAAGATGGCTGCGCCGAGTTCTTTTATAGCCTTCCCACAATGCAGTTCAGTTCTCTTGGTGCTCATGGGAGGCATTGTGGGTAGGTTAAGTTAATACGGAAATGTAAACAAGATAGTCACTTCTTATCTTCTTCTCACATTCTCCAGAAAGAAAAAATAAAATCAAGTCCATTCACAATTTTGGTCGCTAGATGGCACCAAATACTAAGCTATAACATAACATTGAATTAGTAAGCAAAAATGTGACCGATACACACTCCCCCTGCTTGGACTCTTTGGTCCCCAAAGAAATGTAAGATCTTGTTTCTGTTACACATTTTTGTTTCTATGCGGTTATATAAAACCACCAGGAGAGCTTCCAGCCAATTTTCACATGATGGGGAGCTGTCCTGTACATTCACAGCCGACACTTTGATGTTGTCTACAGGTGTGTCAATGGGTGTGATGGGGTTTTGTTTTTCTGAGTCAATAGTAGGGTCAATAGTAGGGATGAGCCGAACACCCCCCTGTTCAGTTCGCACCAAAACATGCGAACAGGCAAAAAAACACCGTTAAAGTCTATGGGACACAAACATGAATAATCAAAAGTGCTAATTTTAAAGGCTTATATGCAAGTTATTGTCATAAAAAGTGTTTGGGGACCTAGGTCCTGCCCCAGGGGACATGGATCAATGCAAAAAACAGTTTTAAAAACGGCCGTTTTTTCGGGAGCAGTGATTTTAATAATGCTTAAAGTGAAACAATAAAAGTGTAATATTCCTTTACATTTCACACCTGGGAGGTGTCTATAGTATGCCTGTAAAGGGGCACATGCTTCCCGTGTTTAGAACAGTCTGACGGCAAAATTACATTTCAAAGGAAAAAAGTCATTTAAAACTACTCGTGGCTATTAATGAATTGCCGGTCCGACAATACACATAAAAGTTCATTGATAAAAACGGCATGGGAATTTCCCACAGGGGAACCCTGAACCAAGATTTAAAAAAAAATGACGTGGGGGTCCCCCTAAATTCCATACCAGGCCCTTCAGGTCTGGTATGGTTATTAAGGGGAACCCTGGCCAAAATTTAAAAAAAAAACGGCGTGGGGTCCCCCTAAAAATCTATACCAGACCCTTAGGGTCTGGTATGGTTTTAAGGGGAACCCTGTGCCAAAATGTAAAATAAAATGGCGTGGGGTCCCCCCAAAGATCCATACCAGACCCTTTTCCGAGCACGCAACCTCGCAGGCCACAGAAAAAGAGGGGGAGACAAGAGAGCGCCCACCCTCCTGAACCATAACAGGCCACATGCCCTCAACATTGGGAGGGTGCTTTGGGGTAGCCCAAGAAGAAGCATTTAAATAAAGGAATTGTCAAAAACTGTCTCTTGTCATTTTTCACATTTTTACCACTTTTTTTGTGAAATGGTAGGTACCATTTCACACAGGGGGGGCGGGATCTGGGGTCTCCTTGTTAAAGGGGGCTTCCAGATTCCGATAAGCCCCCCGCCCGCAGACCCCCACAACCACTGTGCAAGGGTTGTGGGGATGAGGTCCTTGTCCCCATCAACATGGGGACAAGGTGTTTTGGGGGGCTACCCCAAAGCACCCTCCCAATGTTGAGGGCATGTGGCCTGGTACGGTTCTGGAGGGGGGGGGCGCTCTCTCGTCCCTCCCTCTTTTCCTGTGTGCTCGGATAAGGGTCTGGTATGGATTTTTGGGGGGACCCCACGCCATTTTTAAAAAAAATTTTGGCGTGGGGTTCCCCTTAAAATCCCTACCAGACCTGAAGGGCCTGGTATGGAATTTAGGGGGACCCCCCACGTCATTTTTTTTTTAAATATTTGGTTCGGGGTTTCCCTGTGGGGAATTCCCATGCTGTTTTTTATCAATGAACTTTTATGTGTAGGAAGGAATATTACACTTTTATTGTTTCACTTTAAGCATTATTAAAATCACTGCTCCCGAAAAAACTGCAATTTTTGAAACTTTTTTTGCATTGATACATGTCCCCTGGGGCAGGACCCAGGTCCCCAAACACTTTTTATGATAATAACTTGCATATAAGCCTTTAAAATTAGCACTTTTGATTTCTCCCATAGCCTTTTAAAGGGTGTTCCGCGGCTTTCGAATTTGCCGCGAAAACCCCAAATTGTTCTCTGTTCGGCGAACTAGCGAACAGCCGATGTTCAAGTCGAACATGAGTTCGACTCGAACTCGAAGCTCATCCCTAGTTGTGATGTAACAGTACTGCAACTACCTCTGGTGCCAATAACACGGTATCAGAATTGTAATGAGGTACAGGCTTGAGGCCTATTTTTAACTCAGTCTTTATACTTTTGAATTTCCTCTGAGGGACTACAGGTCCCAGCAACTCTGTATTATAAAGGCAGGTGTGCAAAAGTGCATCAAGGAAACTTTTGGGCAGCAGCCCTCTCACCCAACCAGGTCTGAATTGTAGAACAGTTCTGCTCCGGTGCACAGGGTCCAGTTCCCTGCCTCGCCATCCGTCCAGCTTACTGATGTACTGCAGGGTCGCTGATTGGATCACTCCGCAATGGGTGTAGGCTGTGCCTCGCTGGAGACCTCTACACAGGTCCTCACAGACTGACCATGCGTTCCCAAAAAGACCTAAGATGGCCGCGCCGAGTTCTTTTATAGCCTTCCCACAATGCAGTTCAGTTCTCTTGGTGCTTATGGGAGGTCATAGGCATTGTGGGTAGGTCAAGTTAATGTGGAAATGTAAACAAGATAGTCACTTCCTATCTTCTTCTCACATTCTCCAGAAAAAATAAATACAATCAAGTCCATTCACAATTTTGATCGCTAGATGGCGCCAAATACTAAGCTATAACATAACATTATTAAGCAAAAATGTGACCACTACATCTATAAACTGTAAAAATTGAGTAGACTTTACTTGAACCTATGGTCTATAAACTGGAAAAATTTAGTTGGCTTTATTTAAACCTATGGTCTATAAACTGGAAAAATGTAGTTGGCTTTACTTAAAATTATAGTTCCAGACAAGTTAGGTATGTATCCCTAACCTAAAGCACTATGGTCTAAAACTGAAAAAAATTGAGTTGGCTTTACTTGAAACAACAAAGTTGAAAACTTGAAAAGTCTAATGAGTCAGACAAAAATAAGTTTAGTTGACAGTACTTAAAAAGCTGATGCAAATAGTTGCCTTAATTTTTTTGAGTAGACCCAGCACAATATTTTTTACAGTGTAGAAGCAGGATAACTTGTAGATGTCTTGCAGCATGCATCTAAAGACTGGTAAAGCTGCAATATATTAAAAAAAAAAAAAATTATATAGATTCACAAAAGTCTATTTTGCTTAATCCACCATTTTCTTCATAGCAGCTATGGTTATCCTTGCACTGGTTTTGCTTTTGCGCCACCACCTTGAAGGTCTTACTCCTGATTTTTCATTTACACACATGCAAAGACACCCCACAGGTCTTTGGGACCTGGCAGAGATTTTCGGGGTATCTTGAAAATGTGCCATACTTCATACCAATGCCTTCTGGGATGTTTGAGATGGAAATTCCTGGAGGCAGTACAGGGCTGACATGTTCAGCCAGGTGAGGAAGCCAGAGATGGATTGGGGGCTGCAGAGATGAAAAAAAAAGGTATTTGCAACTAAAAAACAAGAGCAAATGTATAGGATAAAAGGGAGAGTAAGCAAAGGGGAAAAATGCATTCTGTAGGTGAAGGTCTGCTTTAAATTGTGCAATTGTGCTTTTTACCTAGTGACTTGGCTTCTAGAAGTGTGTTCCCTTATCAAGAAGCATAACATAGTTTAACTTCTGCAAAGATCCATCCATAGTAGTAGTTATTGAGAAGAAACTCACAGTTTTGCACAGTCACAGTTTTTACAGTTTTATGTGCCATGCTGAGCACAGCAAGTGCATTATTCGATTTCTGTGCATCATTTCTAGTTTGAATTCTAGTTTTGTTAACCAATGCAAAGCTTGTTCTTTAAAACGGGAAAAGTGTGTGAGATATTTCTGGCATGTTCTACCCAAACTCTTTGGACTAAAAAATTATGCCGGTGTGTCTAACCCTAACATGGCAGTTTTTGATCTTGTAACAGATTTGTAACAAATTTGTTTACCTATATTACCTTTTTTTATTCTGCCAGCAGACCTAATACTACACACCACCTGGCTCGATTGGCTTGATTAAGATTGAGAAATCGAAGGAGCTGGGTAGAAAAATACGGCTGAACAGGGACTGCAATCAATCAGCTGCAGGTACTGTTTGGGTATTCTGACAGCTGTGGGTGGGTAGCTGTCAGAATACTACAGCTGGCAGCGGAGAATTGTCCATCCACACTGTTTAGCATAAGTTGGGGATTTCTTTTGTTTCTCTCCCATCTAAAAAAATTTTAAGACAGTTATAGCCACAATTTTTTTACCTTTGGGAAAAAGGTTTATACCATATGAATAAAAGAAGACTGTTGTATGCACTCCTACTACAGCACTAAAATAATATAAATATATATATATACATACACACAACTACACCTAATAGAATAAAACAATGAATCAGTGTGAACAAAAAAATCAATAAAGGTGAAAATGAGATCAAATATCTGCATACAATTCATATAATAAATTCATACAAACACATAAACAATCAGGAAAAGTGAAAACAAGTTCATATGTCTTCATAAAGTGTAAATGTTCCATGCATAAACAATCCTTGTGTGTAACAACACTTCTGATGAAATGGTGATTCCACCTCTAAATCCAAAGTGTATGTAAAACCGCTAACCTTACTATTGACCTCCAAACTATAATTCCCCGTACACACGGTCGGACTTTGTTCGGACATTCCGACAACAAAATCCTAGGATTTTTTCCGACGGATGTTGGCTCAAACTTGTTTTTGTCTACACACGGTCGCACAAAGTAGTCGGAAAATCCGATCGTTCTGAACGCGGTGACGTAAAACACATACGTCAGGACTATAAACGGGGCAGTGGCCAATAGCTTTCATCTCTTTATTTATTCTGAGCATGCATGGCACTTTGTCCGTCGAAATTGTGTACACACGATCGGAATTTCCGACAACGGATTTTGTTGTCGGAAAATTTTATCTCCTGCTCTCCAACTTTGTGTGTCGGAAAATCCGATGGAAAATGTCCGATGGAGCCCACACACGGTCGGAATTTCCGACAACACGCTCCGATCGGACATTTTCCATTGGAAAATCCGACCGTGTGTACGGGGCATAAGAGGTCTAAATAAGCACAAGTGAGTAAAATGATGGTAATGATCACTTTCAGCTTTAGCAGCACATTCCAGGTAAAGCTTAACCTCCAAGGCGACAGATCCTTATTCAACTCACATAAACATATAAACATTATATATATATATATATATATATATATATATATATATATATATATATACATAAACATATCCAGTGTATCAAGTGTTAAACTTGAGAATCAGGAACCACAGATATTGCAATGTCACTGCTGCCAGCAATCCCAATGGCTGCACGGCTGTACTCACAAACATGATAACGTGGTGAAAACAGGCTCCACCCTTACGCATTACATCCCTGGGAGGTGACTTTCAGAGGTACCTGTTTTTTGTTTGCAGAGAGGATAAATGCAGCTAGTGTGGTGATGTCAGAGTGGCTGGTATCTCATCAGTTCTATCAGAACATATTCCACTAGACATGGACTCCATTTCTTTTCCTGATTCTTCCATCTCACCCAGCTCTACTGCCCAGATGCAGCTGACTGTATGTGTAAAAGGGAGGACGGTATGTATAAACTGAGAAGAATTGTTTTATTTTGATTGATTTTATGACCAGCGTAAGCAATATCATTGTGTCTCTTGAGTCTTGGGAAACAAATTTTTTGTGGCTGCTGTGGAGAAAAAAATATTGTTTTTGCTAAAGATTGACTTTTACTGGGTGCTGGAAGAAGTGGTTGGGAGATGACATGGTAGTTGATGGAGGTTGTGGTTGCAGAATAGTGGAACTGTGCCTGTTGGAGGATAGTATTGTGGCTGTTGTGAAATCTTCAACTCGGGAACACCAGCTCCAGTGACAACTGTATATTTCCCAGGATACCTGTTCCAGCCACAATTGTCAATGTGTTTTTGCACCCTTGATCCTCTCACATCCTATTATGTCTCCAGTACAGAAGGTGAAGGAATATCTTTCAAACAGAAAGAATAAAAAAACAAACTGATAGGGGTTTTGATCAAATCTATCAAATTTGACATACACAACTAAAATTTCAACTAATCAAACTTAAAAAGAAACATTTTGATTATACATACAGTTTACCCCTTGGCTAGATAACCACAAAGTTTGTCCTATGCATTTGCGTGCAGCACACAACCATTTTTTTTGTTGCTCTGTGTATTTTCCGGCCTGTAATGCACTTGCTTGTTTTATTTTTAACCACTTAAGGACTAGCCTCGTTTTGGATTTTAGGTGTTTACATGTTTAAAACAGGTTTTTCTGCTAGAAAATTACTTAGAACCCCCAAACATTATATAGGGTTTTTCTTCTAACACCCTAGAGAATAAAATGGCGGTCATTGCAATACTTTTTTTTGCACCGTATTTGTGCAGCGGTCTTAAAAGCGCACTTTTTTTGGAAAAAATTCACTTTTTTGAATAAAAAAATAAGACAACAGTAAAGTTAGCCCAATTTTTTTATATTGTGAAATATAATGTTACGCCAAGTAAATTGATACCCAACATGTCACGCTTGAAAATTGCGCCCGCTCATGGAATGGCGTCAAACTTTTACCCTCAAAAATCTCCATAGGCAACGTTTAAAAAATTCTACAGGTTGCATATTTTGCGGTACAGAGGAGGTCTAGGGCTAGAATTATTGCTCTCGCTCTACCGGTCGCTGCGATACCTCACATGTGTGGTTTGACCACCAATTTCATATGCGGGTGCTACTTGCGTATGCGTTCGCTTCTGCGCGCGAGTATGTCGGGACGGGGGGGGGGGGTTTAAAAATTTTTTTTTTTTTTTTATTATTATTTATTTTACAATATTTTATTTATTTTTACACTGTTTTTAAAAAAAAAAAAAATTATGTCACTTTTAGAAAAATGATATTTGAAAAAATGTACCTTTAAGAGGACGAAAGTGACGTTTTGACGTTGCTTTAGCCCAGCAGTGTCATGGAGATGAGTGGGCGCCATCTTAGCCTCACTCGTCTCCAGACACACCACAGGGAAGGACGCGATCGCCTCCGCCGCTACCGACGGCTCCAGTAAGCAGCGGAGGGCACCGGATCGCGGTGGGAAGGGGGGGCCCCTCTCCCACCACCGATAAAAGTGATCTCACGGTGAATGCGCCGCAGGGACCACTTTTATCTGAAAGCCGGCCGCCGCACGAAAACAGGGATACCAGGGTTATGGCAGCTAGCTGCTGCCATAACAACGATATCCCCGTTCAAAGTTTGGAAGTACATCGTCGTGCGGCGGTTGGAAAGTGGTTAAGACACAGTTTTTTTAGTCTATGATGACCTTCACTGCCAGATAAGAAGCAACAGTTTACTCCCTTTTTGCTCTAAGAAATGTACTGTCTTAGAACCCTTTCACACTGGGGTGGTTTGCAGGCGCTATTGCGCTAAAAATAGCGCCTGCAAACCGACCCGAAACAGCTGCTACTGTGTCTCCAGTGTGAAAGCCCAGGGGCTTTCACACTGGAGCGGTGCACTAGCAGGATGGGAAAAAAAGTCCTGCTACCAGCATCTTCAGGGCGGTAAAGGAGCGTTGTATACACCGCTCTTGCCCATTGAAATCAATGGGGCAGCGTGGCTATACCGCTGGCAAAGCGCCTCGGTCGCTAGCGGGGGGTGAAACCCCCCCGCTAGCGGCCGAATACCACAACTAAAACGACGGTAAAGCGCCGCTAATAATAGGGACGCTTTACCGCCGACGCACCTCCCGCCCCAGTGTGAAAGGGGCCTTATCTAGCTGGTCTGATCCAGTACTGTCATGGCGGCGCCTATGTTTTCTTCCACTTTCTATCAGTCACATGATGTAACCACCTACTTAACTGTTCGCTTTCTGTTAAGAAGATATGAATGCTGATTGGACTAAACCAGTGTTTCTCAACTCCAGTCCTCAAGGCGCACCAACAGATCATGTTTTCAGGCTCTCTATTATTTTGCACAGGTGATTTGATCAGTTTCATTGCCTTGGCAATTACCACAGCCGTTTCATCAGAGGGAAATCCTGAAAACATGACCTGTTGGGGCGCCTTGAGGACTGGAGTTGAGAAACACTGGACTAAACTATACGGTCACACCTATAACATGCCTAGACCTTATGTATATTCATAAATATATATTGTTAAACTTGATCTTTGTAAATCAGAGATACTTCTTTCTTCATTTGGCCCGGCAGAGCTGGATATCGGTGTGTGCTGTGTCTCTCCACTGCGGTGTATGAATAAAGCACCTAATTTTCTTTTACAAAGATTTGGATTTACTATCTCATCTGAATGGTCTTGTTTGGAGACTCCCTAACCTGATTTAACAGAATGGTGCCTGCGACTCGGATCCAGTCCGGTGGGCTCCCAACAAAAAAGCATCACACAAAACTCACACTGAGCAGACAAGTGGCCACGGTAAGAAACTGTTATTCTTACTTATTCTGCTCTCCTTGGCAAGTAATTCGTCAGTGTCTGGGGTCCATTGGCTGAAGGAGTCTTATGCTGTTGATGAAATGGTGAGATTAAGGTAAAATTGAGTGTAAACTAGAGTAATGTTGGTGTTACACAGTTTGACCCAAATAACTCCTCTACTTTACCTGTTGCAGAATAATAGAGCCGAATAATAGAGAATAATAGAGCCGATAATAATTATAAATGTTGATGCTTTGTTTCTATGCTTGGGGTGTCAATAGATTTATGAGACTTGTGAGAAGGTCAGACCAGAGGACTGTAGTAGTGAGCCTGTGTGGTGAGTAATGCCTATGTGGCAAGTGTAGCGGCCTGTGTGGCAAAGTGTAATAAAGTGCCATTTGACAGCTACTGTGTGACGACACACGAATTGTAGTAGAGACTCAGAGCGAGGACTTTAAATTGAGAGCACAGCACTCTCATGGACCTTTCAAGCCAGGAGAGGTAAAAGTGGCATAAGAAGTCCAGTGGTTAAAAAAAGAACGACACCAAGACTATTATAGGCTGGACCAAAACAGACGAGATCCAATACCAGCAGAAGGAGTTATGATCAACTTGGGTTTCTCTGTATGTTCATTTTTATGGCAGATTGACAGAGTTGAATAAGGGGATTAAATGTGTACAATATTGGATTTTTGAAAGTATGCAACGTGATGGAACTTTAACTAGTTATGAGCCTGTCAAAGTTTTTCCAACGCATATCACTGATGGGTCTAGCAAAAGAGAACTAGACCAAACAATGCAAGTTTTATCTAAATGTTTAAGAAATATGGAGATGAGAAGCCTGCTCGTTTTTTGCAGATTCCTCACCTCCCACCTTTGTTATTTCTGTGTAAGGAGTGAGGTGCGCCTGCCCTTCACATTCCTTTGTAACATTGTGTGTTTGTAGAAGAGAGAAATCAGAAGGTTATTGATTATTTAAACAAGTAGATAGGAAACATGAAAGTGAATTGCACTAGAAAGAAAGCGGACAGAATTTTGTAGAATTATTAATGAGTGGCCCTCGCAGAACAAATCGGGTGGCTTGATGGATGTGAGGCAAGAAAAGACTGAGGATGTTTTTGATTACTTTAAATGTGTCCAGTCTGTGGGTGTGACTGATCGTACTTACTTTACTGCCATAATAAGGAAACGAGGATTTGAATGGGCTTTGCTAAGAGAAGTGTGCAGTAGTATTGAAGCCCAGATAGAGGAGAGAAAAGAGAAGACATCAGACTTAATGCTTTTATAGCCTAAGATTAGGTTCAAAAAGATAATGTGTTTTTTTAAGAGAAACCAGGAAATATTTAAATTATAATAAAATTGGGCATCTTGCCAAGAAGTGCAGATACCAAAGAACATTGTGAACAAGATGATGGAATAACAGAATTGCAGTTGAGGAATCAGAGCTATGACAGCCTTTGTTTGGCTGGTGATTTTATGGTTGCAACCATTTCTGAACCTGCTGAGATAATTTAAATTAATAGGTTTAGTGGGAAAAATGAGGAGCAAACGTTTATGCTCATCTGATTCCAGAGACCAGCAACATGAAGAAAAAGATGGTGACGAAGGCAAAGATGGGACTGGTGCCAGTACTTTAGCATTAAGTTCAACTGAGAGGTGTCCAATTTGTCTGAGCAGTCTTTGCCTGGATGTTGGCTTTCCAGAAGATTGTTGTCACGCTTTCTATATATTCTGCATTCTCAAATCGTGTGAAACCTCCTCATCCTGCCCTGTTGAGCGCAAACCCTTTCAAACCATGTATAAAATAGGTCCGGTTGGTGGATGCACCAAGATCCATGTCGTGGCAAGAACACAAAAAGAAAACTGCAGCTGCAACCTGAGCTAATGATGCTGTACAAAAGGGAAGATATGCTTTAGAACAGATGTTATGAAGAAATATGCAAATGAAATCTTGAAAAGAGCAAAGACAAAACATTTGTCATCAGCAAGGCTGAGCAAGTATGAACCAATCCTGCTTGAATTAGGAGAAATAGAAGTAAAAAGGATGTATTTACAATCAATCCTGCCAGGTTTTTCCCAGAGAGAGAAGAAGACCTCGAAGAGGAGGGTGACCACATCTGCTTGAAACGTATGGAAGAAGAAATGCAGAAAATCTCCCCAGTGAAGGACACTCCTCTTGAAAATCCTGATCTGATCCTGTTTGTAGACAGTTCACACCTGTACAAAGATGGAGTCCCAAGAATGGCATATGCGGCGACAACATTGGAGGCAGTGATTGAGACCCAGCTACTCTCTTCATCACTTTCAGTGCAGGTTGCCGAAGTGGTAGCAGGGCCTGTGAGGCTGCAAAGGATCAAAAAGCCAACATCTACACTGATAGTATGTATACTCTTGGAGTAGTCCATGATTATGGACCCATATGGAAAAACAGAGGATTGACAACTGCTGCAGAAGAACCAATTCAAAAACTGTAAATATGTTCAAGAACCTATTGAAGCAGTCACCCTCCCAAAGGAAGTTGCCATCCTGAAAGGTCAAGACACATACTGGAGGACAACCCATGGAAGAAAAAGGAAACCAGCTGGCTGATCATACTGCCAGGAAGACCTCTGAAACACCGTTGGAAGTAATCATGACTTTAATTACTGATTTTGCAACGGAATAAGAAGAAGCCCATAACAGATTGAAGAAGAAGAAGAGAACAAATGCAGAAAGCAAAAGAATTAAGAAATTACAAAAATCTGCATCTGATGATTGAAATAAAATCATGTAAAGGGACAGAGCAATGAAGGACCAAAATGGAATCTGGTGCAAGGATATTGGAATTTGTGTCCCAACTCAAACAGAATAGATGATCATGCAACTAGCCCATAGTCCAGGTTATGTAGGCCCTAAGGCAATGGAGAGAAACATAAACAAGGCTGGATGGTTTATTCAATACTCCAGAAACACATGTCAAGACTTTGTTGAGGGATGCATAACTTGTGCTAGAAATAATCCAGGAAAGCCGACCAGAATAACACAATGACATTTGGCTGAGCCACCATTTTCTTTCCAAAGACTTCAGATTGATTACATTCAATTGCCAAATCAGGCCAATACCAATATGTTTTGGTGTGCGTAGACATGTTTTCCGGCTGGATATAAGCCTAGCCGGTGGCTAAAGCAGATTCCAAGACAACAGCAAAGAAGCTCCTTTCCGAAATAATATGCCACTTTAGAGTCCCTGAAACCATAGAGAATGACAGTGGAGCACATTTCACTGAACAGATCTTGCAAATTATATGCAAGGACTTGGCAATTGAGCAAGTTCAGGAAAGGTAGAATAATATAGTGGAATCATTAAAGACAGGCTAGCTAAATTAATGCAGGAAGGGAAGACGGGTCAGTAAAAAAACAATGGCCAGAACTATTGCCTCTGGTTCTTTACAGCATCAGGACTACCCCTACTTATAGGTCAGAGAACTTGAGCCCTTATGAGATTTTGTTTGGGGGCCTACCTAAGACAGGGTTGTATTTTCCACATCAGACTGGTGTAATGTATAATGATTTTGTTTTTTATGTAATTGTCTAATACAAGCAACTAACTGTGATGCACAAGCTTGTTCTTGATTCAATTCCAGATCCAGATCAAGTAACTGGAACACATGATTTACAGCCACGTGATTAGGTCTATCAGAAACCATGAAATCAGGCCAAGACAGAAGTACAGTTAAATTACACTTGTTTATTAATAAAAGTAAAAAGAACAAACTTAGTCAAAACATAGCCAAAGTTCAGTAACCGGAATGGATAGTCAGCCAAGCCAGAAGTCAGGGATCAATGTAGTGGAACAGAAAGCAGGATCTGGAGCCAGAAGGGATGTCAGCAAAGCAAGTCTTGAACAGGATCGCAGGAGATAGTTTTTGTGATGTTGACCAAGGCGAAGGCAGAGATCCTCTGGACTGGATGGCTTAAGTAGGCAGGACTGACGAGTAGGATATCATCAACAGCTGAGTAACTGTGGAGAGATAGGAGCTGGCAATTAGCCAACAGCTGAGCGGCCAGCTCAGAGAAGGAAGGGCTGAGTCCAGCCCTGACAGTACCCCCTCCTCAAAGACCCCTCCCCCTCGGAGGACCACCAGGCTTGAGGGGGAAAACGTCCATGGAAATCATGGAGAAGGACAGGCGCATGTACATCTGAGGATGAGACCCAAGAGCGTTCCTCCGGACTGTACCCTTTTCAATGCACCAGGTACTGTATGCTCCCATGGAACCTACTGGAGTCAAGAATGGACTGTACTTTATACTCCTCATGGTTCTCAAGCTGTACAGGGTGAGGATGTGGCACCGAGGTGGTAAAGCGGGTGCAGACCAAAGGTTTTAATAAGGAGACATGAAATACATTCGAAATACGCATAAAGGAAGGAAGGTCTAATGCGTAAGCCACTGGGTTAATCCTGCAAAGAATACAGAAAGGCCCAATAAACCGAGGTGCGAACTTCAGTGAGGGAACACAAAGTCAGAGGTTGCGAGATGACAGCCAGACCCTGTCCCCAACCTGGTAGGAAGGTGCAGGCAGGCGTCTGCGGTCAGCATGGAGTCTGTACCTATCATTAGCATGTCGCAAAGCCTTCTGGACTTGTGCCCAAGTGGAACGAAGACCATGGAGATGCTCCTCTAAAGCAGGAATACTCTGCGGAACAAACGAGTCAGGCAACATGGAAGGTTGGAAACCATAATTCGCCATAAACAGGGACAATCGTGAAGCAGAATTCAAGGCACTGTTGTGAGCAAACTCTGCCCACGGTAATAGGTTTGACCAGTTGTTATGATGGTCAGAAAAATAGCAATGTAGGAATTGCTCCAAGGACTGATTGGCTCGTTCTGTGGCCCCATTAGACTGAGGGGGATACGCAGAAGAGAAAGCAAGCTGAATTCCCAATTGTGCACAAAAGGCTCACGAGAACCGGGACACAAACTGACTACCCCTGTCTGAGACAATCACCTTGGGTAGCCCATGTAAGCGAAAGATCTCCCGAGCAAAAATGTTGCCTTAGAAATGGGCAACTTCTTAAGTGGAATACAATGACACATCTTTGAAAACAGGTCAACCACCATAAGGATAACTGTGTTGCCCTGGGAGTTGGGTAACTTCACAATGAAATCCATAGACAGGTGGGTCCAGGGCCTCTCTCCATTGGGTATGGGTTGTAGGAGACCCACTGGAAGGTGTTGTGGAGTATTACTCTGAGCACACATGGAACAGGCAGCTACGAAGGCAGTTACATCAGCACGTAGACTAAGCCACCAGAATTGTTGGGAAATGGTCCAAAAGAGTTGATTCTTCCCAGAGACTCTCTGGGACAAAGCAGCAGTCACAAGTTTTCTCAGGAGGAGCATGGACCTGAGCAGCTAGAATTTTGTCACCCAAAGGAGAAGTGAGACTGGTGCAAACCGTAGCCAGAATACGATCAGAAGGAATCACAGGAGCCAGGAACCAGAAACGACTCCAACTTGGAAGTGGAGGAAAAATATCGTGACAAGGCGTCAGCCCTTACATTCTTAGTACCGGGTAAGAATGAGACAATGTAATTGAAACTTGACAAGAAAAGAGCCCATTGTGCCCTTCTGGGAGAGAGGCTTTTAGCCTCAGACAAGAATGTGATATTCTTATGGTCAGTAAGAATGAGAACCAGCACAGTGGTACCTTTGAGGAGATGTCTCCATCCTTTCAGGGCTAAAATGATCGCCAACAGCTTTCTGTTACCAATCTCGTAATTGCACTGCGCAGGTGACAATTTCTTGGAAAAATAGCCACAAGGATGCATGCATAGCGCTCTCGGAGGTAGGACGTTGAGACAGAAGGGCGCCAACACCTCCTCTCAGCAGTATCAACCTCAAGGATAAATGGTAACGTAGGATTAGGATGTGCCAACACAGGAGCAGAAACAAAGACAGCCTTGAGACTCTCAAAGGCCTTAATGGACTCCGGAGACCAATTCTGTGGGTTAGCGACCTTTCTGGTGATATTAGTCAGGGGCTTGACCAGAGACGAGAAGTTACAAATAAACTTCCGATAATAGTTGGCAAAGCCCAGGAAACGCTGCAGAGGACGTAAACCCACGGGTCAGGGCCACTGTAGAACTGCCGAAAGTTTCTCTGGGTCCATCGAAAAACCAGCAGTGGAAATGACATAATGCAGGAATTTAACCTGTTCGTGATGGAACTCGCACTCGTACTCACAGTTTACAATAGAGATTGTTCTCTCTTAGTTTCTGAAGCACACGACAGACAACTGTGTGGTGGCTCTCCAGGGACTTGGAAAATATGAGGATATCATTGAGATAAACCACCACACATAACTGCAACAAATCTCGGAGGACATTGTTAATAAATTCCTGGAAAACCGCCGGGGCGTTACAAAGGCCAAAAGGCATTACGAGGTACTAATAATGGCCTGTTCTGGTATTAAACACAGTTTTCCACTCGTCGCCCTCCTTAATCCTCACGAGAATGTATGTCCCTCTCAAATCAAGCTTTGTGAAAACCGTTGCTCCCTTGAGGCGGTCAAATTCCGTAATCAACAAAATCGGATAGGCATTCTTAATCGTGAAATGATTGAGACTCCTATAATCAATACAACGTCTAAGTTCACCACTCTTCTTCTTCACAAAGAAGAAACCAGCACCAGCAGGAGACGAGGATTTGCAGATTAAACCTCAAGAAAGTGCATCTGCAATATACTCCTCCTTGGCCTTATCCTCTAAGACTGACAAAGGGTAAACCCAGCCACGAGGGGGTATGGCACCAAGTTAAAGGTCAATCGCGCAATCATACGGCCAGTGTGGGGGCAAAGTACCGGCTTGACCTTTGTCAAAGACCTCGCTAAAATCGCGGTACTCCTCCGGTAGGGAGGAGAGTGAAGAGGTGCACAGGACCTTGGCTACCTTCTGGACGCATGTCTCACTGCATTGTGGTGATCAGGAGAGAACCTCAGCACGGGAGCCAATCAAAAGAGAGGTTGTGCCTCTCTAACCAAGGATAACCAATAACCAGCAGAAACTTAGGTGAGGAAATAACTTGGAATGGATAATCTCATGGTGAAGAGCCCCTACGGCCATGGACAATGGAACCGTCTCATGAGTCACATGGGCAGGCTGTAGAGGTCTCACATCAAGAGCCTCAATGGCAAGTGAAGTGTCACGCAGCTGCAGCGGAATCAAGTGCTTCAATACAAAGGTAACATCAATGAACAGGCCTGCAGCCCCAGAGTCGATTAGAGCCTGTATCTCGACGGACGACTCAACCCAAGAAAGGGTGATCAAAACCAGGGGCTTATCCTTCTGGATAACTGGGGAAGAAAAAACGCCGCCTAAGATCTGTCCATGACAGGACCTCAAGGTTCGGGCGTTCCCTGGACGGGTAGGACATGACTTCAAAAAAAGACCTGCCTGACCACAATAAAGGCACAATCTCTCCCTCCTCCTAAAGGTTCTCTCATCCGCAGAGAGACGCGTAAAACCTAAATGCATGGGTTCACCTTCAAAGACCGACTCGGTACCAGGAGGCATGGGGGTTGAGGGAGGCATGGGTGGGACTTCAAAGCTCAAATTTACAGGAGGCTTCTGCAAGCGCGCCTTAAAAGAAAGTCTTTCTCTGAATCTGGAGTCAATGAGGATGTGATCAACTTCTCCAGCTCAGTGGGTATATCTCGGGCTGCTATTTCATCCTTGATGGTATCCGAGAGACCATGAGAAAAAGCAGCCACAAGAGCCTCATTGTTTCACGCAACCTCTGCTGCCAGAGTATGAAATTCAATGGCGTAGTCGGCAACAGTTCTCGTACTTTGTTCGATGGACATGAGGTACTTGGCAGCAGAAGCGTGCAGGAACGTCAAATACCCTTTTAAACAAAGCCACAAACTCAGCTCAAGACAACAGGTTTTGCATCTCCCATAAAGGGTTTGCCCAGGCCAAGGCTCTCTCAGAAAGCAAAGATATCACGAAACCTACTTTGCTTCTGTCCATGGTCGTGTCAACATCGGAAGAAGAGAAGAAGCGACAGGACAACGGCGACAAGACATCGGCGACAAGACAGCGGCGACAAGACAGCTGGCAAAAGAGCTGTAAGAAGATATCGGAGGGGCCCGGGAGAAGAGGCGGAACACCTGGAGAAGTCGAAAGAAGACCCCCCGAAGTCTGAAGAAGACCCCGGAGCTGCCTAATAAATTACTCTTAAAACCTGTGTACTGTGTTTTTTTTTAATTGACACTCTTTTCCCTAGGTGAATGGGTAGGGGTACGATGTACCCCATACTCATTCACATAGGGTGGGGGGCCGGGATCTGGGGGCCCCCTTATTAAAGGGGGTTCCCGGATTCCGATAAGCCCCCCCGCCCACGGACCCCGACAACCAACGGCCAGGGTTGTTGTGAAGAGGCCCTTGTCCTCATCAACATGGGGACAAGGTGTGTTGGGGTGGGGGCGCCCGCAGGGCATCCCCCTCCCCCAAGGCACTCACCCCCCCCATTTTGAGGGCATGCGGCCTGGTACAGCTCAGGAGGGGGGCCGCTCGCTTGTTCCCACCCCCTTTCCTGACCGGCCGGGCTGCGTGCTCGGATAAGGGTCTGGTATGGATTTTGGGGGGACCCCCATGCCGATTTTTCAGCATAGGGGGTTCCCCTTACAATCCATGCCAGACCTAAGGGCCTGGTATGCCCCTGGGGGGGGAACCCACGCCGGTTTTTTCATTTAAAATCTGCCGTGGCGTTCCCCCTCAGGATTCATACCAGACAGCTGTCAGCACTGCCTGTCACTCATCGCGAAAGGAAAAAAAAGTTTTCCTTTTGCGATGAGTGAGCCATCTCGGCGCTGGCTCCCGCGACGGGGCTCGCAGGTGTCAAATCTCGACGATAATTGCGGCAAGATTGACACAATATCGCGGTCACCTACTGTAGTGGAACAGCAAGCAGGATTTGGAGCCAGAAAGGATGTCAGCAAAGCAAGTCTTGAACAGGATCGCAGGAGATAGTTTCGGTGATGTTGACCAAGGCGAAGGCAGAGATCCTCTGGACTGGGCGGCTTAAGTAGGCAGGACTTATGAGCAGGATATCATCAACAGCTGAGTAACTGTGGAGAGATAGGAGCTGGCAATTAGCCGACAGCTAAGCGGCCAGCTCAGAGAAGGAAGGGCTGAGCCCTGCCCTGACAAGGTCCTAGTGAAAGAACATGTAAAAGTACCTTTGAGACCAAAGTTTAAAGGACCCAACCAAGTGCTCATGACAACTGCCACAGCTGTAAAGTGACGTGGATACATGCCAGCCATTGCAAGAAAGTACAGCTAATTTCAAAAGATGAGTAATCTACTGTTATGGCTTAGCTTGATCTTAGCAGTCAAGGCTATAGAGGAAAATCACCTGTAAAAATACACATGCTAACAGGTATAAGGGGTAATTCGATTTATTGCTAGATATTTTCACAGACAGTTCAAAAAGGCACACATCAGATAGTTTTCCCCATGAATTTAACACCTGGAAAACTGTATACTTATGAGCCAAGCCAGAAATTGGCCTTAACAAGGCCCCAGACGCTAAACCCATTCACCTTCATTCTGAGTTTAAGCAATACAAGGCTGCCCAAAAACTAGTATGTCCAGAAATACCACAAATGTTTTATTATTGTAAAAATAAATTTTATACTAAATATAAATTAAGGCCCTTGGGAATACCCCCTTGTTTAGCAAGGGAAAAGGGTATACAATGTGGCATTATGATAAAAAATATGATAAACCCAGATTACACTTTGTTTAGAAATGGTAAATTTTCATGTATTCAACAGATGCTTTTGTCCTCATGGGAATCATCGTTATAGGATTGCTTACTTATTTGTTTTTTTTAGGTGTGCTAAATGTGGAATACAAAGGATTTCTACAATGGCAGTGAGAACTGAGGAAGATGACCCCAAGGAAGAGATAGAGTGTTATCAAATAGTCAGATTAGCAGATTCATATGTTGCCAAGATAGGTGATGTGAATGAGTAAAGATATGTATCCACATACACCCTAAGAAGAGCTTTACTCCACTTGGATGTGAAGTAGTACTGTGGACCCTCTGGTATCATACTAGGTAGGGAAGATATGGTAGTGAATAAGGATGAGCTGAACCCTGAAGCCCAGTTCAGTTCGCATCAGAACATGCGAACAGGCAAAAAATTTGTTTGAACACGCGAACACCGTTAAAGACTATGGGACACGAACATGAATAATCAAAAGTGTTCATTTTAAAGGCTTATATGCAAGTTATTGTCATAAAAAGTGTTTGGGGACCTGGGTCCTGCCCCTGGGGACATGTATCAATGCAAAAAGAAGTTTGAAAAATGGCCGTTTTTTTTGGGAGCAGTGATTTTAATAATGCTTAAAGTGAAACAATAAAAGTGTAATATTCCTTTAAATTTCGTACCTGGGGGATGTCTATAGTATGCCTGTAAAGAGGTGCATGTTTCCTGTGTTTAGAACAGTCTGTCAGCAAAATGACATTTCAAAGGAAAAAAGGTCATTTAAAACTATTTGCGGCTATAATGAATCGTCCGACAATAGACAAAAAGTTCATTGATAAAAACGGCATGGGATTTCCCCACAGGGGAACCCCAAACCAAAATTTAAAAAAAATGCGTGGGGGTCCCCCGAAATTCCATACCAGGCCCTTCAGGTCTGGTATGGATATTAAGGGGAACCCCGCGCCAAAATTAAAAAAAATAATGGCGTGGGGGTCCCCCTAAATTCCATACCAGGCCCTTCAGGTCTGGTATGGATATTAAGCGGAACCCTGCTCCAAAATTTAAAAAAAAATGGTGTGGGGGTCCCCCTCAAAATTCATACCAGACCTGAAGGGTCTGGTATGGCGTTTAAGGGGAACCCCACGCCAAAATTAAAAAAAAAATGGCATGGGGTCCCCCCAAAAATCTATACCAGACCCTTATCCAAGCACGCAACCTGGCAGGCCGCAGGAAAAGAGGGGGGAGAACCGTACCAGGCCACATGCTCTCAACATTGGGAGGGTGCTTTGAGGTAGCCCCCCAAAGCACCTTGTCCCCATGTTGATGGGGAGAAGGGCCTCATCCCCACAACCCTTGCCCGGTGGTTGTGGGGGTCTGCGGGCGGGGGGCTTATCGGAATCTGGAAGCCCCCTTTAACAAGGGGACCCCCAGATCCCACCCCTCCCCTGCGTGAATTGGTAATGGGGTACAAATGTACCCCTACCATTTCAAAAAAGTGTCAAAAAGGTTAAAAAACACAAAAGACGGTTTTTGACAAGTCCTGCATTAATTTCTTCTTCTTTTGGTTTCTTCTTCCATCTTCTTTCTTCTGGTGTTCTTTTGGTGTTCTTCTTCTTCCTCCATCTTCTTCTGCATCTTCTTCTTCTCCATCTTCTTCTTCCTCCGCTCTTCTCATCCCACATCTTCCTCCAGGCTTCTTCTCTGCTCCGTCTGCACGATCCGCCTCAGTGGGAGTCTTCAGCCGCGTGACGCTTCGCTTCTTCTGACATTTATTATATAACGGAGGGCAGGGCCACCCGGTGACCCTGCCCTCCTCTGACACACGGGGAATTCACAAGACTTCCCTGAGGCTTTCCCGTGTTGTCAGAGGGGGGCGAGGTCACCGGTTACATGCCCCTTTACAGGCATACTATAGACACCCCCCAGGTACGAAATTTAAAGGAATATTACACTTTTATTGTTTCACTTTAAGCTTTATTAAAATCACTGTTCCTGAAAAAACGGTCATTTTTAAAACTTCTTTTTGCATTGATACATGTCCCCTGGGGCAGAACCCAGGTCCCCAAACACTTTTTATGACAATACCATGCATTTAAGCCTTTAAAATTAGCACTTTTGATTTCTCCCATAGCCTTTTAAAGGGTGTTCCGCGGCTTTCGAATTTGCCGCGAACACCCCAAATTGTTCTCTGTTCGGCGAACTGGCGAACAGCCGATGTTCGAGTCAAACTCATGTTCAACTCGAACTCGAAGCTCATCCCTAGTAGTGGTGACCCTTCCATAGGGGTCAAGATGAGAGAAATTAGTAGAATTATAGGGGTCTGATAATGTTGAGTATCTCATCACTCCTCCTGGATGCACCCGAGCCCCAGCCCAGGGTCACCCCCCCAGACTGGGGAGCTCCACACTCACTCCAGCTCTTCCACCGACAACTCCTCCCCAGCTGGGCTGACACCAGGCAGTTAAGGAGGCCTGCCCCCTGCCAATCCAAGTTGGGGATTGGTCAAAGCTTCTCAGAATACCCCAGGCAACCCCACCTCTCCTCTCCTTCTAGCACCTTCTAGAAAGAAGAGGGAGGGGACAGTGATGCTGCCAATGAGTCACCAGCTGCTGCCCTGAGCTACTCCTAGCCCGGAATGAAAACAAACAGGCCTAGCAACTGGCTAGGCCTGCCTAAATATACCTACTCTGACAGAAAATCCTCACTCTAGCACCTACCTAACTAGAGGATGCTACATTATTCATTGTCATATGTATTTTCTTGCCCCCATGTATAAAAGAGTACATTTTAAGGACTGCACCACAGGCTGCAAACAGATTTAAACCTAGACATTGAGAATTGGAATAAAAAGGTTTGAATATGCCTAATGGCTATAGAGCAAAATGATTATTTTTCAGGCTCTGATACATAAGTCCCACACTCTGTGTGTGCGTTTACCCTGTGATTGGTTTACATGCTTTCTATGTAGCTTGTGATTGCCCTTCTGCCAAATGTGGCTGCACTTAAGGAAGGTCATGAAAACAGATCAGGATGCTCTGGCTTGGCTCGCTGCTATGTGCTCAGTCAGAATTGTACTACATGTTATCCCAGGAACATTAAACTTCTACAACATCCTCACTAAAGAGAATTTGTGTAATCATTATGGCAACGTATTAACATTTATTGGAATGTCCTTGAATGTTGCAAAATCATTAGCCTAAGCATGTCCTAGTTAAAAAAGATGTTATGCTAATCTGATTTCACATGCTTGCCTGAATCCTCTTTAAAATGAAATATGACGAATAAAAAATAGAGGGAAAAAAAAGGTATTAAATTTGTATTTTTCATGACATTGTCCTGGTAAAATATATTTAAATGACTCTAGCATAGAAACCTTATTTATCAAAGTGTGATCACCATTTGTATTTTCATATGTCCAACATAGAAATGGACTTGAATTAAGCTGAATGGAATTGGTAACTAATGAGCAGGACAAAATTTCCTAATTTATACACTACTTTCAAATCCTCTTTATTTATAGCATGTCAAAATAAAAAAAACATGTTGCAAGGTATAGCTGTTACCAGAGGCGGGCTGACCATTAGGGCACTCGGGCACCGCCCGAGGGCCAGGGGCCAGCAGGGGTCCAAAATGAGAGCACCTCCATCTCAAGGAATCTTTTTTGATCCCGGAGCCAAGTTCCGGAACAAGTTCCAGCACTGAGCTTCGGTAACTGGCCTGAAAGGAGAACTCAGGACACCTTCCCCACATTTCCTGCAGGATGCCCAGGCTCCCTCATGCAGTGATCGCTTCTGTGTAGCAGCCAACACCGACATCTCTCCCTCCTGAGCCTGCAGCCCTGCACACCACACAGAGCTCACCGAGGATCCGCCTCCTGGACTCCGATGTATACAGAGAGGAGGAGGAGGAGCTGGGGAGGAGAGACATCAACTGCAAGAGCCATGCTGGACATCTCAGGTCTGTGTACAGTTTTTGCATAGGGTCCCTCTCTATCCTCATCCCAGGGGTTACTCTCTGACCTCATCCCAGGGGTCTCTCTCTGTCCTCATCCCAGGGGCCCCTCTCTGTCCTCATCCCAGGGGTCCCTCACTGTCCTCATCCCAGGGGTCCCTCTCTGTCCTCATCCCTGGGTCCCTCTCTGTCCTCATCCCTGGGTTCCTCTCTGTCCTCATCCCTGGGTCCCTCTCTGTCCTCATCCCTGGGTCCCTCTCTGTCCTCATCCCAGGGTCCCTCTTTGTCCCCATTCTAGGGTCCCTCTCTGTCCTCATCCCAGGGCCTCTCTCTGTCCTCACCCCAGGGGCCTCTTACTGTCCTCATCCCAGGGTCCTTCCCTGTCCTTTCCCAGGGTCTCTCCCTGTTCTCATCACAGGGCCCCTCTCTGTCCTCATCCCAGGGGTCCCTCTCTGTCCTCATCCCAGGGGTCCCTCCCTGTCCTCATCCCAGGAGTCACTCTCTGTCCTCATCCCAGGGGTCCCTCTCTGTCCTCATCCCAGGGGTCCCTCACTGTCCTCATCCCAGGGGTCCATCTCTGCCCTTATCCCAGGGTTCCTCTCTCATCCCAGGATCCCTCTCTGTCCTTATCTCAGTGGTCCCTCTCTGTCCTCATCCCAGGTGTCCCATAAACACCAACTGTGATAGGGGGCTGAGGACAGTAAGGGCTTGTTTACATTTGCAGTTTGGGGGGCGGTAAAACCTTATAGACGAGCCCTGGTTTTACTCACCCACAACAACATCTCCTTTAACTGCAGTGTAGCACCTGCCCAGCGAAATCCATTCAAGTGAATGGGGCTGCTCTGCAAAGGCCGTGCAACCTTGTGCAGTACAGTGAAAAAAAAGGGTTAAAGGGGTTGTAAAGGTTTGTTTCTTATTTAATCCATTGCCACAGACAGCAGAACTCGGCCTCGCCCCCCGGCTCCCGTATCACTGGATTTGATTGACAGCGGTGGGAGCCAATGGCTGCGCTGCTATTAATCTATCCAATGAGGACCAGAGACAGCGGTTGGAGCTGCTGTGCCCGTCCCCCATCAATGGAACGATTGGGTTCAGGTAAGTAAAAGGGGGCCTTTGGGGGGCTGATGCACTACAGAAGGTTTTTCACCTAAAGAATGCTTTAAGGTGAAAAACCTTGAGGGTTTACATGCATCACTGAGGCGGCCCTCTTCTCCACCGCTTCTCCTTTGACCAACAGAAGCCCCAAAACTAGCTTTTCCATGAGACTGGAAAGGCGTTAAAGTGTCCTCAAGATATTTCATCCTGTGCTCCCTCTGCAAGGGCAGGATGATTTCCGAGACTTAACCCTTGTAAAGGTGGTCAAGGAGGGTTGTCAACCAATAATGGTCCTTATCTTTGATGCCACAAATTCTCGGGTTCTTTCACAGGCTTTGAAGAATAAGGGAGCCCATGCACTGCAGGTTGCAAGGGTCACTGAGGATTACAGTATCTGAAACTGCCTCCTCCCAGCCAAATACTACTCCCGAGGTTTCTGGGGACTGAAAACCATCTCTTAATGTTTGACATATGTCTTCCTCTGCTTCTATGGCTCCAAAACTACCAGAATCCTCCTCCTCCCTCTCCTCTTGTGTATTTTGTGGCATTACAAGAATGGTGTCTGCATAAAGCAGACCTTGAGAGGAAAGGAAGTTCTCAGACTATGCTCCAGCAGGAACACAAGAGGGATTGTGTCACTGAGGCATGCATTAGCATGACTCGCCATCCTTGTCGCCTTCTTAAATGGTGACAGTAAAGTGCATGCATCCTTTATCAGCAGCCATTGGTGTGGGGAAAAAAGCCAAGCTGCCCTGTGCCTGTCCTTGTGCCATACTCATACTCGTTGACAACCCTCTGCTAAATGTGCAGCTGCTGCAGCATTGCCAAAGTTGAGTTCCACCTGGTGGGCATGTCACAAATCAGGCAGTTTATGGGCAGGTGGAATTCTTGCTGAATTTTAGCCAACCGAACACTGGCTGTGTATGACCGCCTGAAATGGCTACAGACACTTCTGGCAGGGCCGTCTTTAATATCGATTGGACCCTGGGCAAACGTTTTCTTGCCCCCCCCCATACAGTTTCGCTCTCCACCTGCTCTGAGACATACAATAAATAGCAGCTAGACTTAAAATCAGTTTACTGTATCAGATCAGACAGTGATTGTGATTCGTTGTCAGAGGTTACAGTGTATCATTACCGCTCACTGACTGGTTGCTAGAGGTTACAGCACACAAACGGCTCACTGATTAGTTGCTAGAGGTTACAGCACATGATTTCTGCTTGTTGATTGGTTGCTAGATATTACTGTACAGTAATACTGCTCACTGATGGGTTGCTAGAGGTTACAGCACATCATCCCCTCACTGCAGGGGGCATGATATACATATGAATGCCACCTTTATTTACATATCTATTCTGCCGGATGCAGCTATTTACATATGATTGCAGGTTATTTACATGTAAACACAGTCTGCAGGTGAGTCATTTGTACAAAACAATAGGGCAGAGCTGGGCAGCATTAGTAGCAGCACTTCACACTGAGATATCAGGACACAGCACGGAACTAAAACTCCAAGGGGCAAAGGAATTTAAACTGGGATAGTTGGCAAGTATGAGGCAGCTGCTTTGGGCCCCACAACAATGACAGGGCCCAGGGCAGCTGCCCCTTTTGCCCTGCCTTAAAAACGGCCCTGACTTCTGGCCTGCTTTAGAAGATCTTGTAAAACTGGGTACCTGTTTAAGAAATGCTGCACCACCAAATTGACATGTGCCAGGCATGGCACATATGTCAACTTACCCTGTTGAAGGGGGGATAGAAGGTTTGTGCCATTATCACACTCCACCATTCCTTGCTCAAGCTTCCATGGCGTGAACCATCTCTGGGCCTGTCCCTGCAGAGCTGAAAGAATCTTTCCTCTGGTTTGGCTCTTCTCCCATAGACAGACTAGCTGAAGCACTGCATGGCATCTTTTAGCCCGACTCATTGAATAGCCCCTTTAAAGTTTAGGGGGTACTGGTGGTGGTTCATAGGACAATCCAGCAAAGGAGGGCATGGAGGGGGAGGAGGGGGCAGAGCTGACAGATCTCGCATCATCACCACCAGCTGTATGGAGATGTGGTGACAAAACAAGCTCCAGCATCCTCCATCATTGAGCCCTGTCCTGCATTCTCCTAGTTGCAAGCAGAGTTACCCATTGTGCTGTCAATTAAATATATCGTCCCTGACCATGCTTGCTGGATCACGTGTGAGCAGTAATGTGGACCTTGCGGCTGACTGTCTTGCCAAACGATGCCAAAACATTGCCTTCCACATGATATTACAGAGCTGGAATGGCCTTAAGTGCAAAGAAATAGCGACTGGGAACCTGCCATTTGGGAAAAGCACATTCACGGAAGGGGGCAGAATCCATCAGGCGGAAAGGCAAGAGTTGTGAAAGCCAGCAATTTGGACAAGCTGGTATTTATACACTGGCATGTGGGTGGCAGCGAGTTGATTTTTTTTTTCACTGCAGCAGCTGGGGCAGAGAAAATTGCTTGCTATACTCTACAGGTGGTGCTGTGCTGCTGGCAGATGTGTTGCATGTGACACCCTTTGCTACACCATTATCCCTGTCAGCAGAGGCCGCTGAGAGGTCATGAGATATAGTGGGGGTAGACATGAAAGGTGAGGAGTGAGGAGGAGAAGAATTGTGTCCCTTTTGTGTGGCTTTCGGGGGCTCTTGCCAATGAGCTGAGTGGTGGGAGGTCAAATGCCTTGTCAAGCATGTGGTACCCAAATGGCTGGTGTTTTTTGCCACACACCACATCCTCTTGCGACAGTATGATCGGCTGCACATGTGCTAAAAAAGGCCCCCATAGCTGAGCTGTGGGAAGTGTGCTGAGAGATAACAGCTCCACAATCTGATGGAATAGGACGGCTGCTCTCAATTCTTCCATGATGGCTGTCTCTGGAGGACATCCTGCCTCATTGGGGTTGTTTCTCCCCCTCACTTTCCTTCTCTGCTCTATCCTGCACCCAAGTGGTGTCAGTGACCTCATCATCATCATCCCCTCCATCCTCATCATCGCTGGAGCCAATTTGGCAATGCGCTGCGGCTGGGGGAACATGACTGCCAATTTGTTGTTTATCAGTGTTCTCCCCTCTCTGTGGCCTCATGTTACTCCCTTCCTCTACCTCAGAACCAATATCAGAATCAAGTAATGTCTGCGCATCATCAAGAAGCGAGAGGCTGATGCTGTGTTTAAATAATCCAGCTGACTCCTCCATGCCTGATGCTGGGGCTATGGCAGGAGTAGCTGTGGACAGGGAGGCAGAAAAAGCCACCATGGCAGCTGCAGTAGATTGAGCACTAGTGTCAGCTTGGGTCATAGATGATGAGGATGGTTTAGTAAGCCAGTCCACCACCTCCTCTACATTCTGTGGTTCCATAGCAAGGGCAACATCACTAAATGGAGACAAATGTGCCCTGCCTGCCCATGACCACTTTGCCTGTGAACATAGACACTGATGGGAACGTCTGCCTCTCCTTGGGGGGGCTCCTTACCAAAATTTAATAGAAATGGAAATGGAAATGTGTGATTGGATGCACTTTTTTAATGAACAGTGGTGTTTGGTGCACTTTAAATTGAGGACTGACGCTGACAGAAATGTAAAAACTATACAAAAATTTAAAAGGGGGAACACCAGTGTCGCAGTCAGAAAAACTGTAGCTGACAATTAAAAAAAAAAAAAAGGGGGTAGGCAGGGGACAAAAAAAACAAAACATACAGCAACCAAAAAAAAAAGAAAAGAAAGGGTATACAGCACTGTATACAGCAAAAAAAAGGTTATGTAAAGCTTTGTTAAACACTGCACTATACTAGCACTTTACACTGACACACTATACTCACACACTATACTAACACTACACTAACACTCTACACTCAGAGTCACAATAAGTAAACACACTTGCTAGTAGCAAACTGAGCCCTGCTCTATCTATCTCCACAACCAACACAAGGCAAAAGCTTTCTATGGGAAGCATAGGTGTGCACAGGCTATTGCATTAGGGTGTGCACCCCAAAGTTCAAGCTAATACTGTATGCCTGTGTGTGCATGTGTATATATACTGACAGTGTCAGTAAGACAGAGATTGGTGTCAGTAGGTCAGTGGACGGTGTCAGTAGTTTTTTATTATTTTATTCTTTATTGTTTTTTATTATTATTTTTTTCCCAAATTTTTAGGAGCCCCATTAGGCGCTTTGGTGAAATATCAGGAATCTAAACAGGGGGAATCTGTACCACATGGGGTGATTAGGGTGTTCAGTACAGCAAAACAAAACACTCTTGCGCATGTATGTGTTAGCCAGGCAGTTCAAAGTTCAGAATGGACAATAGCTTTCGGCCTTGCTGCCCTCCAGGACAGGGATATCCTGTCTTCCTGGGTGATTAGGGTGTGCCCGGGCACACCTGGCACACTCTGTGCGCACACCTATGATGGGAAGTTACAAATTCATGTGTTTGCTGAATGGGTGAACAGGCGATGTTCAGGCCGAACTTTTGTTCAACTCGAACTGTTTGCCCAACACTAATAGAAAGATAATTAACCACTTTTTGTCCACACTATAGACAAATGCTACAGCGTGGACCTACTTATCCGGAAGGCCATCATATGACATCCTCCTGTGCTCAAGCGGCCTGCGTGCCCCCTGCCCTGTGATCAGCGAGTCAATGACATCCTGACCCCTTACCATGTGTTCAGCTGTCAGCCAATGACAGCTGATCATGTGATGTAAACAGAGCCAGTAATCGGCTATTTTTTCTCCTCACACTGATAGCCTTATCTGTGCCTATCAGTGCCCATCAGTGCCCATCAGTGCAGCCTATAAGTGCCCATCAGTGAAGCCTCATCAGCGCATATCAATGAAGGAGAAAAATTACCTGACTTCAGAAACTTCAGATCTGATTCTGGTTATCATGAATTACAGCAGTTTGTATATCATGAAGTTTTAACATTTTTTATTTTCATGAAAACAAACATAGGTAGCTGAAAGGAATTTGCTGGCAGTATATAAATCCTACTGACTTATTTTCTGTGGTTTTTATATGAACACATATTGAAACTTAAAGGTATTGTTTCATGACCACAAGGGAGCTAATTATATAGAGAGATCTGATTGATTTCACTATGCCTGAGCATACATTTCTGTCACTGTGGTAAGAAACTCCATAGACTGTTATATAACTGGGGGAAGTAATTTATCCAAATATTGACAAAACACGTAGACATAATGTTAAGTCTCTTTGAAACCAATGTATATTTCTGCCTGTTCAACACATATAATGATTTAGGGATATTTATGTTTCATTGTGTTCTACAGTATGTCTCTTCATTACTTGTTTATTGGCATGTCATTATACAGTATAATAAAACTGAAGAGTAAACCTACTTCCTTGAGAACAACAGACATCAGTATTGAAATATTATGTTAATAAGTTTTGATATGAAATTACTTGCAAGTTGTTTTATAGTTTGAAGGATAATTTCTTTTAATAGGTACCAACAATAAAGCCTGAAATATTTCTGCATTGGTTTTCATTCTGCTGGTGTCTTTGCATGACCGTATGCTAGAAGTAGAAGTGCTAAGCTATGTTCTGTTATATAATGTGTGTACAATTATGCTCATAAGTTTACATACCCTGGCAGAATTTAGGATTTATTTCTTTCTCTTTTCAGAGAATATGAATGATAACGCAAAAACCTTTCTTTCGATCATGGTTAATGTTTGGCTGAAGCCATTTATTATTAACCAACTGTGTTTACTCTTTTTAAATCATAATGACAACAGAAACTACCCGAATGACCCTGATCAAAAGTTTACATACCTCAGTTCTTATTACCGTGTATTGCGCCCTTTAACATCAATGACAGCTTGAAGTCTTTTGTGGTATTTGTGGATGAGGCTCTTTATCTTCTCAAATGGTAAAGCTGCCCATTCCTCTTGGCAAAAAGCCTCCAGTTCCTGTAAATCCTTGGGCTGTCTTGCATGAACTGCACGTTTGAGATCTCCCCAGAGTGTCTCAATGATATTGAGGTCAGGAGACTGAAATGGCCACTCCAGAACCTTCACTTTATTCTGTTGTAGCCAATGACAGGTGGACTTGGCCTTGTGTTTTGGATCATATTGGAGTGTAAATAAAATATAATGCATTCATCTTGCCATCAATTTTGACCAAATTTCCTGTGCCTTTGTAGCTCACACATCCCCAAAACATCAGTGATTCACTTCCGTGTTTCACAGTAGGAATGGTGTACCTTTCATCATAGGCCTTGTTAACGCCTCTCCAAATGTAGCATTTAAGGTTGTGGCCAAAAGCTCAATTTTGGTTTTATCACTTCAAATGACTTTGTGCCAAAAGGTTTGAAGCTTGTCTCTGTGCTGTTTGGCATATTGTAAGCGGGATACTTTGTGGCATTTGCATAGTAATGGCTTTCTTCCATCAACTCAACCATGCAGCCCATCTTTCTTCAAGTGTTTCCTTATTGGGCATCTTGAAACAGCCACACCACATGTTTTCAGAGAGTCCTGTATTTCACCTGAAGTTATTTGTGGGTTTTCTTTGCATCCTGAACAATTTTCCTGGCAGTTGTGGCTGAAATTTTAGTTGGTCTACCTGACCATGGTTTGGTTTCAACAGAACCCCTCATTTTCCTTCTTGATTAGAGTTTGAACACTGCTGATTGGCATTCTCAATTCCTTGGATATCTTTTATATCCCTTTCCTGTTCCATGCAGTTCAACTACCTTTCCCCCAGATCCTTTGACAATTCTTTTGCTTTCCCCATGACTCAGAATCCAGAAACATCAGTGCAGCACTGGATTAAAGATGCAAAGGTCTGTCAAGAGTCCAGAAATGTATTGATCTTTTATACACACACACTAATTACAAGAAAAAAGATCACAGGTGAGGATTGTTACCTTTATTAAGCCATTCAAACCCCTTTGTGTCAACTTGTGTGCATGTTATCAGGCCAAAATCACCAGGGTATGTAAACTTTTGATCAGGGTCATTTGGGTATTTTCAGTTGTCATTATGATTTAAAAAGAGTAAACACAGTTGATTAATAATAAATGGCTTCAGCCAAACGCTAACCATGACTGAAAGAAAAGTTTTTGTGTTATCATTCTATCATTCATAGTCTCTGAAAATTGGCCAAGAAATAATAAATTCTGCCAGGGTATGTAAACTTATGAGCACAACTATATATGATTATGAGTGAGAAAACAGTTTTTACAGCTTTCTCTGGATTTTTGTATGTTCAGATTGGACTCCATAATTTGGAAATTTCAAAGTGCTTTGGCAAGGAAGAATTCATCAAAACCCAATGTCTATGTTGTGTTGAAGACCAGCAGGATGTGTGTTTAGGTGCCCACAACCCTTAAAATAAAGCAGCTGTGGAACTACCAGGGTTGCAGTAGGCACACTTGTGACTGGGCCCTGGCATTCTGCCACTGTCGGGGGGACCCCAGCGGGGTAGCTACTCCCACGGCTCTGAGCGGAGAGCATATCCCTCATACAGCTCAGAGCCTACAGTTCTCCCCCCCTCCGTCCTACCTCCCTCCTCTTTCGCACGGAATAAGACAGCTGATCTGCTCCTTCTCCCCCCCACCGCTCTCTTGTGTGTGCTTTGCAGAAAGTCAAGTGTGAAGCTAACAAGCTCACACCTCCCGAGGTACACACACGGGAGAGTGGTGGGGAGAGAATGAGCAGATCGGCTGTGTCAATCCTTGGTGCTGATAGGAGGCTTAGATGGACACTGATAGGTGGCACTGATGGGCACTGATAGGTGGCATTGATGAGCAATGATAGGTGTCAATGATGGGCATTAATGAGCACTGATAGGTAGCACTCATAGGCTGCACTGATGGGCACTGATAGGCTGCATTGATGAGCACTGATAGGCGGCATTGATGAGCACTGATAGGCTGCACTGATACGCAGCACTGATAGGTGGCATTGATAGGTGGTTTTGATGAGCAATGATAGGTGTCACTGATGGACATTAATGAGCACTGATGGGCATCACTCATAGGCTGCACTGATGGGCACAGATAGGTAGCATTGATGAGCACTGATAGATGGCACTGATGGGCACTGATAGGTGGCATTGATAAGCTCTGATAAGTGGCACTGATAGGCATCATTGATGAGCACTGAGAGGCAGCACTGATGGGCGGAATTGATGGGCACCGATAGGCAGCACTGATGGGAATTGAGCACTGGTAAGGTCAACGTGTTTCGTGGATATACTGCTTCCTCAGAACCTCTTTGGTCTTTCTTGTATTTTGCACATGGCACAGGACAACGTTAAAACTACAAACAGAAAATTCCAATTAGTGACATATAACTAACAAAGTTCCATTCAATCATAATCATAAAGATATGAGTTCAATGAAATAAAGGAGCGATAAGCCAAACATGCAATAAGACATAGATAATACCTTAAAAATATATGTATGTGTCACATAGTATCCACATGGAACCAAGGAACAGTGCTATTTTCCCAGGTGTAGGGTCCTGGGCAGCCCGTGGGGGAGAGGTATAGACAAGAGCCTCCAAAGATGATCAAACCCAGATCCAAATAGGTAAACTCAGACTAGTAGATCCAAAAAAGGAATAAAGATACATTAAAGGGGTATATATATATATATATATATATATATATATATATATACACAGTATCTCACAAAAGTGAGTACACCCCTCACATTTTTGTAAATATTTTATTATATCTTTTCATGTGACAACACTGGACAAATGAAACTTTGGTAGAATGTAAAGTAGTGAGTGTACAGCTTGTATAACAGTGTAAATTTGATGTCCCCTCAAAATAACTCAACACATAGCCATTAATGTCTAAACCGCTGGCAACAAAAGTGAGTACACCCCTAAGTGAAAATGTCCAAATTTGGGCCATAAAACAATTTTCCCTCCCTGGTGTCATGTGACTCGTTAGTGTTACAAGGTCTCAGGTGTGAATGGGGAGCAGGTGTGTTAAATTTGTTATCGCTCTCACTCTGAACTCTGGAAGTTCAACATGGCACCTCATGGCAAAGAATTCTCTGAGGATCTGAAAAAAAGAATTGTTGCTCAACATAAAGATGGCCTAGGCTATGAGAAGATTGCCAAGACCCTGAAACTGAGCTGCAGCATGGTGGCCAAGAAAATATAGCGGTTTTAATAGGACAGGTTCCACTTAGAACAGGCCTAGCCATGGTCCACCAAAGAAGTTGAGTGCACATGCTCAGCGTCATATCCAGAGGTTATCTTTGGGAAATAGACGTATAAGTGCTGCCAGCATTGCTGCAGAGGTTGAAGGGGTGGGGGGTCAACCTATCAGTGCTTAGACTATACGCCGCACGCTGCATCAAATTGGTCTGCATGGCTGTCATCCCAGAAGGAAGCCTCTTCTAAAGATGATGCACAAGAAACCTGCAAAGAGTTTGCTGAAGACAAGCAGACTAAGGACATGGATTACTGGAACCATGTCCTGTGGTCTGATGAGACCAAGATAAACTTATTTGGTTCAGCATGGTGATGGGAGTATCATGGTCTGGGGCTCTGCATGAGTGCTGCTGGCACTGGGGAGCTACAGTTCATTGAGGGAGCCATGAATTCCAACATGTACTGTGCATACTGAAGCAGAGCATTATCCCCTCCCTTTGGAGACTGGGCCGCAGGGCAGTATTCCAACATGATAACGACCCCAAACACACCTCCAAGAAGACCACTGCCTTGCTAAAGAAGCTGAGGGTAAAAGTGATGGACTGGCCAAGCATGTCTCCAGACCTAAATACCCTATTGAGCATCTGTGAGGTATCTTCAAACGGAAGGTGGAGGGGCGCAAGGTCTCTAACATCCACCAGCTCCATGATGTCATCATGTGGTGAACTGTGGGCTCTGGTGAACTCCATGCCCAAGAGGGTTAAGGCAGTACTGGCAAATAATTGGGGCCACACAAAATATCGGCACTTTGGGCCCAATTTGGACATTTTCTCTTAGGGGTGTACTCACCTTTGTTGCCAGCAGTTTAGACATTAATGGCTGTGTGTTGAGTTATTTTGAGGGGACAGCAAATTTACACTAATGCCGCACTAATGTACACACGACCGGACTTTACGGCATACTTTGCCCGGCGGACTTTTCGACGGACTTTACGATGGACTTTACGAATGAACGGACTTGCCTACACACGATCAACCAAAGTCCGACGGATTCGTACGTGATGACGTACAACCGGACTAAAACAAGTAAGTTTATAGCCAGTAGCCAATAGCTGCCCTAGCGTCGGTTTTTGTCCGTTGGACTATCATACAGACGAGCGGACTTTTCGACCGGACTCGAGCCCGTCGGATAGATTTGAAACATGTTTCATGTCTAAGTCCGTCAAACTTTTGAGAAAACAAAGTCAGCTGGAGCCCACACACGATCAAATTGTCCGACGAAATCCAGTACGCCGGACCAAGTATGCTGTAAAGTCCGATCGTGTGTACGCGGCATTATACAAGCTGTACACCACCTACTTTACATTGTAGCAAAGTGTCATTTCTTCAGTGTCGTCACATAAAAAGATATAATAATATATTTACAAAAAATGTGAGGGGTGTACTCAGTTTTGTGAAATACTGTGTGTGTGTGTGTGTGTGTGTGTGTGTGTATATATATATATATATATATATATATATATATATATACATACATATACACTGTATACACATATACATATATACAAATATATGCCTATAGATCTTTATAAAGAAGTTGGGTATTTGATAACAGCTATGGCTTGTAGTTACCTTGGGTTACTGTTCAATGGAAAAGCTGATACTGAAATATAAGTAAAACCAAGGAGCATAGGTGTCTTCTCCAGGGAATGCATCCCCAATTAGGTATGGAGCATGGGGGTCTCCAGGTAAAGGGGGGAGCAGATAATGCTCACACCCCACAGGTGGTGCAGTTCTATAAATGGAAACAAATAAGAAATGGCTGTTTTTTGTATATGTAAAGTAGTCCATACACTGAAAAGAAGGGAATTTGTGTAGCATACACAACCAAACACCAAAGGAGCACAAAAAGAGAACTGATTGAGCAAGTTACCGTTCTTGGTTATACGCCGCAGTCAGCTCCAAACATGTCCATGTATCAAGGGAAGCCAGAGAGAGTAATGCCACACAGTGAAACATGGTGGTGGCAGTGTCCTTCTGTGGGGTTGCATGAGTGCAGCTGATTAATTAGCTCAGTTCAGTGCTCTCAGCTCTTGTAAGTCTGTTTACTCCCTCCGCTTTCCAGAGAGTGGTAGAATTCTTTGGAACATAGGTGTGGAGATATGCAGATGACAGTATAAATATTTATGCAGCCCTGGCCAATCCCAGGGAGCAGGGCCCTAAAGGCTGGTGGGAGTCTGTATAAATTCTCTGAGAGTCTGAGCTCCTAGGTCTTTTCCTGCAGAGGATCAGTCCAGCCTGGAGGTCTGCTGCCCTCCAGAAATGCTGCCACGTGTTTGCCTGGATGCTGAAGTTACAGAAAGCTGACTGAGGGGGCTGTCATCTGAAGATCTAGTCTGGTATCACAGTGAGAAAAGGTGTTGCATGGATGTTGGAAAGAGGCAAACAACTTTCTTAGAGACTTTTGGGCTGCTGCTATGCCTCTTGTGCTAGAAAGTCAGCTGTGGGTTTGTCTGTTCGAAGGGGACAGTGGATGGTGTCCTGAATAGGGATGAGCTTCGTGTTCGAGTCGAACCCATGTTCGACTCGAACATCGGCTGTTCGACCGTCCGTCGAATTGCGAACGATATGGGCCGTTCGCGCCAAATTCGTGTGGCGCGTCACGGCCCATAATTCACTGCGGCATCGCAGTGCATTGCTGGCTGATGATTGGCCAAGCATGCACTATGACCCGCATGCTTGGCCAATCACAGCGCCGCCTGAACAGAGAGCCGTAATTGGCCAAAGCCAAGGAGGCTTTGGCCAATTATGGCTCAGGGGATTTAGTACACGCCCCACACTATATAAGGCCGCCTGCACGGCGGCCCTGTGTAGTGTGTGTTCCGGCGTTGAAAGAGATAGACAGAGAGACAGTGTTTGATTTGAGTTAGATAGATTAGGCAGAACAGTCAGTCAGTTAGCTGCACTTACAGTGTATTGTGTATATATATGCATCCCAGGTGTTGCATATATATATATACACTGTATTCAGTTTAGCTAGATCCGTTCCTGTTATCTTCTATCTAGACTATTTACATTCAGTGCAGTGTGTCCTGCTCACAGTGTTCAGCTAGATCCGTTCCTGCTATTTACATTCAGTACAGTGCTTCCTGCTCACAGTGTTCAGCTAGATCCGTTCCTGCTATTTACATTCAGTGCAGTGCGTGCTGCTCACAGTGTTCAGCTAGATCCGTTCCTGCTATTTACATTCAGTGCAGTGCGTGCTGCTCACAGTGTTCAGCTAGATCCGTTCCTGCTATTTACATTCAGTGCAGTGCGTCCTGCTCACAGTGTTCAGCTAGATCCGTTCCTGCTATTTACATTCAGTGCAGTGCGTCCTGCTCACAGTGTTCAGCTAGATCCGTTCCTGCTATTTACATTCAGTGCAGTGCGTGCTGCTCACAGTGTTCAGCTAGATCCGTTCCTGCTATTTACATTCAGTGCAGTGCGTCCTGCTCACAGTGTTCAGCTAGATCCGTTCCTGTTATCTTCCTACTGACAGGCAGGCTTGTCTGGTTACAGTATATAAAGCTACCTGAAGAAAATTACAGGTGTTCTTTTTGATCCTATTAGTACCACGGTCAGGCAGCTAGACTATTTACATTTAGTACAGTGTGTCCTGCTCACAGTGTTCAGCTAGATCCGTTCCTGTTATTTACATTCAGTGCAGTGTGTCCTGCTCACAGTGTTCAGCTAGATCCGTTCCTGCTATTTACATTCAGTACAGTGCGTGCTGCTCACAGTGTTCAGCTAGATCCGTTCCTGCTATATACATTTAGTGCAGTACGTCCTGCTCACAGTGTTCAGCTAGATCCGTTCCTGTTATCTTCCTACTGACAGGCAGGCTTGTCTGGTTACAGTATATAAAGCTACCTGAAGAAAATTACAGGTGTTCTTTTTGATCCTATTAGTACCACGGTCAGGCAGCTAGACTATTTACATTTAGTACAGTGTGTCCTGCTCACAGTGTTCAGCTAGATCCGTTCCTGTTATTTACATTCAGTGCAGTGCGTCCTGCTCACAGTGTTCAGCTAGATCCGTTCCTGCTATTTACATTCAGTGCAGTGCGTCCTGCTCACAGTGTTCAGCTAGATCCGTTCCTGCTATTTACATTCAGTGCAGTGCGTGCTGCTCACAGTGTTCAGCTAGATCCGTTCCTGCTATTTACATTCAGTGCAGTGCGTCCTGCTCACAGTGTTCAGCTAGATCCGTTCCTGTTATCTTCCTACTGACAGGCAGGCTTGTCTGGTTACAGTATATAAAGCTACCTGAAGAAAATTACAGGTGTTCTTTTTGATCCTATTAGTACCACGGTCAGGCAGCTAGACTATTTACATTTAGTACAGTGTGTCCTGCTCACAGTGTTCAGCTAGATCCGTTCCTGTTATTTACATTCAGTGCAGTGCGTCCTGCTCACAGTGTTCAGCTAGATCCGTTCCTGCTATTTACATTCAGTGCAGTGCGTCCTGCTCACAGTGTTCAGCTAGATCCGTTCCTGCTATTTACATTCAGTGCAGTGCGTGCTGCTCACAGTGTTCAGCTAGATCCGTTCGTGCTATTTACATTCAGTGCAGTGCGTCCTGCTCACAGTGTTCAGCTAGATCCGTTCCTGTTATCTTTCTACTGACAGGCAGGCTTGTCTGGTTACAGTATATAAAGCTACCTAAAGAAAATTACAGGTGTTCTTTTTGATCCTATTAGTACCACGGTCAGGCAGCTAGACTATTTACATTTAGTACAGTGTGTCCTGCTCACAGTGTTCAGCTAGATCCGTTCCTGTTATTTACATTCAGTGCAGTGTGTCCTGCTCACAGTGTTCAGCTAGATCCGTTCCTGCTATTTACATTCAGTACAGTGCGTCCTGCTCACAGTGTTCAGCTAGATCCGTTCCTGCTATTTACATTCAGTGCAGTGCGTGCTGCTCACAGTGTTCAGCTAGATCCGTTCCTGCTATATACATTTAGTGCAGTACGTCCTGCTCACAGTGTTCAGCTAGATCCGTTCCTGTTATCTTCCTACTGACAGGCAGGCTTGTCTGGTTACAGTATATAAAGCTACCTGAAGAAAATTACAGGTGTTCTATCCCAGCTTAGTGCAGCTACAGGCCATTAGTATGTCTGGAAGGCCAAGAAGGAGAGGCAGACAGTCACAAGCCAATAAGAGAGGGCAAGCAGGCTCTGTGTCTAGTGCTGGTCGTGGAGACGGTGCATCCTCATCAGCACGTGGCCATGGGACACGCTTGGCCTTTTTTTCGGCAGCTGGCCGTGTTGAGCCGCAACATGCGGAAGACTTGGTCGAGTGGATGACCAAGCCGTCCTCATCCTCCTCATCCTCTCTCACCCATGCCCAGGGTGCTTTGTCTGGCAAAGCAGCGGCCTCTTCCCTCAGCTCAATGTCATCAGTGACTCCTTCCCTAGCCCCACCATGTCCTCCTGAGGATTCCCTCGAACTGTTTGACCACAGTGTTGGGTACATGCTCCAGGAGGATGCCCAGCGTTTGGAAGGCTCTGATGATGATACTGAGCTCAATGAAGGCAGTAACATGAGCACGGACAGAGGGGGTGCCCAAGAAGGACAGCAATCTGGCAGTCATGCTCCCCCTGCTGCAGCATACTGCCAGGTTTGCTCCAGTGATGAGGAGGGAGGGGATGATGAGGTCACTGACTCAACGTGGGTGCCTGATAGGAGAGAGGAGGAGGAGGAGGAGGAGGAGGAGGAGGAGGAGGAGGAGGTGGCACATCACCAACTAGGCAGGATGCCCTCCAGGGGCCAGCCTAAGGGCAGCACATTGACTGCATCACACCCCAAAGCTCCACATGTGCAGGGCGCTGCAGTCTCTGCGCGTTATTCAAAAAGTTCTTTGGTGTGGGCCTTTTTTGAGACGAGTGCATCAGATCGCACCGCTGCTATTTGCAATATATGTCTCAAGCGTATCTCGCGTGGCCAAAACATCTCCCGCTTGGGTACCACATGCTTGACCAGACATATGTTGACCTGCCATGCAGTTCGTTGGCAAGCGTATCTAAAAGACCCACACCAAAGAACAAAGACGATCTCTCCTTGCTCCTCATCAGCTGAGATTTCCAACCCCACTAGACCTTCAGTCCTCTCTGCGACCTGCAGTGAGAGGAATGAAGGTGTAGAATTAGGTGTGTCACAGCCAAGTACTTATGGGCAATCTGCTTTTGGTACACCGACGTCAGATTGTACCAGGCAAATTTCCCTGCCCCAGCTGCTGCACCGCCGAAAGAAGTTTGCTCCCAGCCATCCACATGCCCAGCGGTTGAATGCTAGCTTGGCAAAATTGCTAGCACTTCAACTGCTGCCTTTTCAGTTGGTAGACTCTGCCCCCTTCCGTGAGTTTGTGGAATGTGCGGTTCCTCAGTGGCAGGTACCCAAACGCCACTTTTTCTCACGGAAGGCGATTCCGGCTCTCTACCGGCATGTGGAAGGCAATGTCCATGCCTCGCTGGACAGGGCGGTCAGCGGTAAGGTGCATATTACCGCTGACTCATGGTCCAGCAGGCATGGACAGGGACGTTACTTAAGTTTCACGGCGCATTGGGTGACTCTGCTGGCAGCTGGGAAGGATGCAGGACAAGGTGCAGTAGTGTTGGAGGTTGTTCCGCCACCACGCCTCCAAAATGCTGATTGTGACACACCTCTCTCCTCCACCCCCTCCTCTTCTTCTTCCTCCATGGCCTCTTCCTCGGAACCAGCGGTGCTCCGTAGGCGTTCAAGGGGCTACGCAAGTACGCAGGCCAAAAGATGCCATGCGGTGCTTGAGCTGGTGTGCTTGGGGGACAGGAGCCACACTGGGGCAGAGGTTCTGTCAGCTCTGCAGGGGCAGGTTCAGAGGTGGTTGACGCCACGCCAACTTAAGGCAGGAATGGTGGTTTGCGACAATGGCACCAACCTCCTCTCTGCCCTCCGACAGGGACAACTGACCCATGTGCCCTGTTTGGCTCACGTCCTTAACTTGGTGGTGCAGCGGTTCTTGGGCAGGTACCCGGGCTTACAGGATGTCCTGAGGCAGGCCAGGAAAGTCTGTGTGCATTTCCGCCGGTCATATAATGCCAGTGCTCGGCTGACGGACCTCCAAAAGGAGTTTAACCTGCCCAAGAACCGCCTAATCTGTGACATGCCCACCAGGTGGAACTCGACGTTGGCCATGCTGCAGCGGCTGCACACGCAGCAGAGGGCCATCAATGAGTACCTGTGCGACTATGGCACCAGGACAGGGTCAGGGGACCTTGGTTTTTTTTCCCCACGCCAGTGGGCCATGATCAGGGATGCATGCACTGTCCTGTCACCATTCGAGGAGGCCACGAGGATGGTGAGCACTGACAGTGCATGCATCAGTGACACTGTCCCCCTTGTCCACCTGTTGGAGCACACGCTGCGTGGGATAATGGACAGGGCACTTGAGGCAGAACAGAGGCAGGAAGAGGAGGACTTCCTTAGCTCTCAAGGCCCCCTTTATCCAGACAGTGTTCCTGCGTGCCCGCCGATCACACAGGAAGAGGACGAGGAGGAGGAGGAGGAGGAGGAGGAAGATTGTGTCAGTATGGAGGTGGAGCCTGGCACTCAGCATCAGCAGTCTTTAAGGGATCAGTCCCAAGGAACACATGGACTTGTACGTGGCTGGGAGGAGGTGGCTGCGGACGTTGTTGTCCTTAGTGACCCAGAGGACTCCGGACCGAATGCCTCAGCAAACCTACGCTGCATGGCCTCCCTGATCCTGCAAAGCCTGCGTAAGGATCCTCGTATTCGTGGTATCAAGGAGAAGGACCAATACTGGCTGGCAACCCTCCTTGATCCACGTTACAAGGGTAAGGTTGCGGACCTTATCTTGCCATCGCAGAGGGAGCAGAGGATGAAACATCTTCGGGAGGCCTTGCAGAAAGGTCTGTGCAACGCGTTCCCAGAGACTGGGAGGTTACAAACTCCTGTTTCTGGACAACGTGTTGCTGAGGCTTCGGTCAGTCAAAGAAGGAGCGGTGGAGAAGGTGGCCGTCTGACCGATGCGTTCAGACAATTTTTTGGTCCGCAGCCCCAAGGTATGATCGGTTCCAGCAACCATCGCCAGCGTCTGTTTTACATGGTGCAGGAATACCTAGGGGCAAGATCAGACTTGGACACCTTTCCCACCGAAAATCCTCTGGGTTACTGGGTCTTGAGGATGGATCACTGGCCAGAGCTTGCACAGTATGCAATTGAGCTACTGGCCTGTCCTGCATCCAGCGTTCTTTCGGAACGCACATTCAGTGCTGCTGGAGGCGTGGTAACCGATCACAGGGTGCGTCTGTCCACCGACTCGGTCGATCGGCTGACCTTCATAAAAATGAATCAGTCTTGGATCACCACCAGCTACCAAGCACCTGATGCAGATGTAACCGAATAATTTTTTTTGAAATCTCAGATCCCTTCAAAGACTGCCTATGCTGATGCTGAGTGACTATCCCTGAGTAATTATCCTCTTCCTCCTCAATCATCACGCTGATAGCTTGTAAGAACATTTTTGGTTCTGGGCGCCACCACCAGTGCCTAAGGCACAATTTTTCAGCCCCTGTTTAACAGGGGCGTGTAATTACAATTTTTGATGTAATACTTTGCAGCAGGGCTCGTTCCTGCATTCCAACTAGAGTGTCTGTGAGGGGTTGCAGTGTTGTGGCACCAGCACCAGTGCCTAAGACCCAATTTTTCTGCCCCTGTCTAACAGGGGCGTGTAATTACAATTTTTGATGCAATACTTTGCAGCAGGGCTTGTTCCTGCATTCCAACTAGAGTGTCTGTGAGGGGTTGCAGTGTTGTGGCACCAGCACCAGTGCCTAAGACCCAATTTTTCAGCCCCTGTCTAACAGGGGCGTGTAATTACAATTTTTGATGCAATACTTTGCAGCAGGGCTTGTTCCTGCGTTTCAACTAGAGTGTCTGTGAGGGGTTGCAGTGTTGTGGCACCAGCACCAGTGCCTAAGACCCAATTTTTCAGCCCCTGTCTAACAGGGGCGTGTAATTACAATTTTTGATGCAATACTTTGCAGCTGGGCTTGTTCCTGCGTTTCAACTAGAGTGTCTGTGAGGGGTTGCAGTGTTGTGGCACCAGCACCAGTGCCTAAGGCCTAATTTTTCAGCTCCTGTTCAACAGGGGCATGTAATTACAATTCTTGATCTAATATTTCACAGCAGGGCCCTGTGAGGGCTTACAGTGTTTTGGCCACAGCAACACCTAAGGCCCAAATTTCTGCTGAGTATATAGGGCAGGACCCTACTTTCAAACATCTAACTTACAAACGACTCCTACTTGCAAACGGAAGGAGACAACAGGAAGTGAGATGAAATCTACCCCTAAGGAAGGGAAATTCTCTCCTGTAAGAGTTAATATGGGAAAACAATTTTTCCTTTCCACTGATGCTTTCCAATCCTTGTTCCACAAAAAAACCCAAATTTTCAAAAAACATTTTTCATTGGGACAAAAAAGTGAGGTGAAATCTTCTGAAGAGGAGGAAAGACGCAAAACAAATGTCACAGGGGTGATAACCCTTCCCTATGTTTTCCAAAAAGCTTAGAAAAGATTTTTTGGCTGGAGCTAAACACATTAAAAATGTTCAAAATTACAAACAGATTCTACTTAACAACAAACCTACAGTCCCTGTCTTGTTTGCACCGCCTGTATACTGCTGTTCAGAGTATATAGGGACCTTTCCTTATTTTAATTTGGGTGCGGGGTTCCCCTTAATATCCATACAAGACCCAAAGGGCCTGGTAATGGACTGGGGGGTACCCATGCCGTTTGTCTCACTGATTTTCATCCATATTGCCATGACCCGACATGACATTAAACCCGCAAGCAGTTTTAAATGAGATTTTTTCCTTTAAAAATGACATTTGGTGCAGGGACTGTTCTAAACATGGGAAACACGCGTCACTTTACAGGCATACTATAGACACCCCCCAGGTACGATATTTAAAGGAATATTTCACTTTTTTTTTTTTACTTTAAGCATCATTAAAATCACTGCTCCCGAAAAAACGGCCGTTTTTAAAAGTTTTTTTTGCATTGATACATGTCCCCTGGGGTAGGACCCGGGTCCCCAAACCCTTTTTAGGACAATACCATGCAAATTAGCCTTTAAAATGAGCACTTTTGATTTCGAACGTTCGAGTCCCATAGACGTCAATGGGGTTCTAACGTTCGTGCGAACTTGCGGTCCGTTCGCGGGTTCTGGTGCGAACCGAACCGGGGGGTGTTCGGCTCATCCCTAGTCCTGAAGAGCTTAGTCTATCTAGTTCTCTGTGAAATGATTTGTACTGCTCTAAAGAAAGAAGTCTGCTGTTAACTGCTTCTATTACAAGCTAAATCCACCATTTGCTATATGCAAGGACTTCTGCTTCAGCTCTACATTTAACTGTTTCCACTATAGAGCCAAGTCCACAGTTTGCTACAAGCTAGTACTTCTGCCTTGGCTTTTAAGAAAAGGAGTTTCTGCAATCTGTACATAGTTCCTTTGGAGTCTTTGGAGTATCCCACTCAATTCCCCCAACCCTATCCAAGATCTACATAAATAAAAACAACAAAAACATCACCCTAGACTGGTTATTGAGGAACAGTGTGGCTGAGATTGTGTGCCTGGCTGCTGGGAAATCCACTGGGAAAGAATCTGGGCAAATTTCCAAAGATTCCTTCAGGAGTTAGTGCTACACATGGATAAAATAAAAATCCTTATCATTGTGTTAAAGCTTTGAGAATTGAGTAACAGGGCTTTTTTTCATCTAGAATTTCATTCCGCCACCTCCAGCGTTGTCCCCTCGATCCGCTGCTCACTGCTGTCACTTATAAACAGGGAAGCCCCGCTTCTCTGTTTACAAGTGACAGCACTCCTCTCCCTGCTCTGTACATGACAGCTAAGGAAGAGAGAGGGTAGTGCCTATCCTTTAGTGTGGTTGCCGTTCTGAGCTAGTACACAGACTCCTATCTCCTATGATCAAACATCCCCTACTCTGCAACCTATTGCCACTAGTCATCCTCTGCAATGTAAACTTAGCCTCTCTCCCCACAGGAAGTGCACACACCCTCTGGGTTTGTATTAGCTGTCAGTCCTGGGACGTTGTGCCGCCTCCAGTTCGTATTGCATACTGCTTAGAGCTCTGCTTCTCTGCTGTTCCAGGGACAAGTGCGCTGCTGTACCCCACCTGTATTGGACATGTCCAGGAATCTTCCCAATCTGACTGAAGACTCGGGATGCACCAAGTGCCCTGTGATATGTGACACTCAACATGCACAGTACAGTCACATAGAGCACACTACACTCACACAGTGTACACTGCACACATACACAGAGCATCACCTCCTCCCCCCACTTAGCACCAATGCCCCCTTCTCTCCACACTGATCCCCAATGTCCCCTATCTCCCCCCACTTAGCAGCAATGTTTCCTCCTTCAACACTTAGCCCCAATGCCCCCCTCTCCCCCACTTGGCACCAATATCCCCTCTCTCCCCCACTTAGCACCAATGGCTCCCTTCTTCCCCCATTTATCCCCAATGTCCCTCCTCCCCCATTTAGCACCAATGGCTCCCTCCCACGCCCACTTAGCACCAATGCCCCCTTCCCTCCACACTGATCCCCAATGTCCCCTATTTCCCCCACTTTGCACCAATGTTTCCCCTTCAACACTTAGCCCCAATGCCCCCCCCCCACTTATCACCACTGGCTGACCTTTCCCCCCATTTAGCACCTATGCCCTCCCTCTCCCCCCACTTAACACCAATTTCTCTCCTCTCCCCCATTTAGCACCAATGTCCTCCCTCTTCCTCCACTTAGCACCAATGGCTCCCTTCTCCGCCCATTTAACACCAATGTCCCCCAACTCCCCCCACTTAGCTGAAGTGGCCATATCTTTCCACACTGGTCCCTAATGTCCCATTTATCCTCAATGTCCCCCTCCTTCACTTAGCACCAACATCCCCCCCCACACCCCCCCCCACTTGTTACCAATTTTCCTCCTCTACCCCAAACACTGAACCCTACACTTTGTACGTAACTCACCCCTGAACTCTGCACTCTATGCAGAATGCACTACTGGTATTTAAAAATGCCCCATTAAGAACCTTCCACTGTTAGGCAGTATTGCGATGGCTTGGTTGAGCTCCTGCACCTATTCTCTGAGAAAAAAAGCCCTGTAAGCAACCTGTATTATATGCTGCAGGCAGGGGTGGACTGACCGGTCTGGCATTTTGGCCACGGTCCGAGGGCCCAGCATGATGATCATATAGAACGCATGATGATCATATAGGAAGGGAAGGGGCCCGGCCCGGGTAGAAGAAGCCAGCCTAGAAAGCTTTGTAGCTGGTGAGCAGGCCCAGTGCACAGAGGTGTGCGGCAAGCCTACATGATGTCATTACGTGTTGCTGCGCTGGCCTCCTCACCTGCTTCTGCAAACCTAATAGTGTACCCAGGTAAGCCACTGCCTCCCTTTGAGTCCCTCCTGTCCCCCACCTTGGCAAACAGTGCACGCCCAGAATGGCAGGAGAGGACTCAGAGGACACACCAGCCACAGCAGGTCAGAGTCAGCCTAGCCACCCACAGTGACCCACAGCATGGTCAAGGACCAGGTGCCTGCCAGCTACCCACAGCAAGGCCAGGGACCAGGTGCCAGCCTGCTACCCACAGTAGGGCCAGGGCAGGGTGCCAGCTAGCTACCCACAGCAGAGCCAGGGCAGGGTGCCAGATAGCCACCCACCCACTGACCCACAGCAAGGAACTAGGCTAGCCCCTCCCGCATTAGGGTGCACCATGCCAGCACCATGCCAGCCTGCCACCCACCCATTGACCCACAGCATGAAGCCAGCCACCGACAGCAGGGTGCACCGTGCCAGCCAGCCACCCACCCACTGACCCACAGCAGGGAGCCAGCCACCCACCCAACCACAGTAGGGTGCACCGTGCCAGCCACCCACCCACAGCAGGGTGCCAGCCAGCCACCCACCAACAGCAGGGTGTACCATGCTAGCCACCCACTGACCCACAGCAGGGAGCCAGGCCAGCCACCCACAGCAGGGTGCACCCTGCCAGCCAGCCAGCCAGCCACCCACAGCAGGGAGCCAGCCAGCCACCCACCCACAGCAAGGAGCCAGCCAGTCACCCAGAGCAGGGAGCCAGTCACTGACAGAAGCCAGCCAGCTAGCCACAAGAGACAGTCAGCCACCCACAGGAGCCAGTCAGCCACCCACAAGAGCCAGCCACAGAGGACATGAGAGCTAGCCACAGAGGACACGGGAGCAAGCCAAAGCTTAAGGTACCCATAGTTAGGGTAAGAGGAGCACTACACAGTGCCAATTTTTTTTCTACTTTGTGACAGGTTGAGGCAGGGGTGAGAGTCACGGTAGGGGCAGGGGTGTCCCCCCAGGCACAAGGAGGGGCCTGGGGGGACTCTTTCTAACAGAATCTATAATGGACACTGTGACGAACGCGGGTGTCAGATCCCCGCCCTCCTCGCTAACTTGCAACGAAGGACCGGCCAACCTCACACCACCCTGTTACTTACGTAACAATGCCACTCTCAGCTGCGCCCAGCACAAAGATTTTCCAGCTTGCGGGACCACAATCTAGGTGCGAGCAACCTGAGAGTGACTGCCACTGGGCTAATTGCACAATTAACCCTTTAACTGCCACCACCCCCGTTTAAAAGACCGAGCCGGGGGAGACTCGTAATTTTAGCAATACCAATTATAATTTTAGAATAAGCGTCTGCCACACCCACTGCCACCACAGACAGGTTTGCTCAGAGTCTTACTCTACAACAGTAGCGCCCTTCAAGAGGCAGGTTCATTTATAGCTTGCATTAAGAGCTTTAGAGACAAGGTTAACACTTTTCAACATAAGGGTTTATTATGAAAAGGTCAAAGTTGATGCAAATAAAATATTTACAGAAAAAAGATGTTTCAAAAGATAAAGACAATATACAGCCACAAAGCAATAAGGTAGAATTGGGAAGGAAGAATACTTGCAATTAATGTCCGAGGGTTGATCAGAGTTCGATCGATGAGCTGGGTAATCGGTTCTCGACTTGGCAGATGTTTCTTCTTGGAAGGTAAAAGGAGAACTGCCCATTGTCTTGGCATCTCTTCTTTTCTGTCAAATCAAAGGGAGTGTTGACAGCGACCAGTAACCAATCGTCTGGTCATCTTATTTTAGGGGTTGGTTGCTGGGAGGTGTCTACACTCATGACCACGTCCCAGGTAGATTTTGCAATACATATTCATATATCCGCATCTATAGTGTTTACAGACTCCAAATATCCATATTATTATTCAACTTGAGATTTCCTTCAAAACAAGTCTAAACATGCCATCTCTATAACGTATAGCCTGCTTTGGAGGAATAAGTGGTCCCAGGGGTTTCCCATATGACCTGACATAGGGGTGTCTGGACTTGAAATGTTCCATATTATCTGAGGAAACTAAATATGTCCAGATTATGGCTGTGCTATTACTAAGTCAGAAGTTATGAAACATGCTGAAATTTCATACTTATTCTACTGAGGTGTATTCAGACAATTACAGCTGAGGCCTGTTAGGTCTCTGAATGGGGAGGGTGACAGTTTTACGACAGGCCTGAACACTGCCCTTACAACAAATGTTTTCTACTGACCTAACCTGGTTCTGTTTTCTCTGTTGAGATAACCTTTTACTGTTGAACTTAAAAAGCTTTGAATTCCTAAGACGAGGAAGGAGGGAGTTGAGAGTTTTCTGTAAGGTTACATGGTTAGCCAAACTGTCATGGCTACTTCCACACAAGATGGCAGCTAGCTACAGCTTTTCATGTCCCGTACGTGATATCGTTACAGACACTAAAAAGGCCTCTGTTATAGGCCCCCTCCAAGTCCCATTAGACTCCTTTGTAGCCTCTAATGGGTCCTGAAGGGGGGTCTCTCCCTAACAGAGACTCTCTAATGGACACTGTTAGAGAGAGACCCCCCTCCAGGTCCCATTAGACTCTGTTGTAGTCTCTAATGGGGCCTGGAGGGAATGCTTTCTAACAGACTCTCTAATGGACACAGAGAGGGCCTCTGTTAGAGAGAGACCCCCCCTCCAGGTCCCATTATACTCCTTTGTAGCCTCTAATGGGACATGGAGGGGGGTTCTCTCTCTAACAGAGACTCTCTAATGGCCACTGAGAGGGCCTCTGTTAGAGAGAGACCCATTAGCGCTGCTTGCTTCACTTCTTGTATTTTGTTTATTGTTAAATGTGAAGAGATTGTAGGAGGTCCCAGGAAAACAAAAACTCCTTATTGGAGTATCTCTGTGTTTGAGTGCATTTATACACTTTTTTTTATGTTCTTCAATTAGATTGGGTTAGAAGGTTTATATCTTTGACTTGTAAAACTGTATTGTGTTTGCTTTTATTCATTTGTGCAAAGTGTAGGGGCAGGGCATGAGCAGGGCCTGACAGGGGGCCCTTGCTTTATTTGGTCAGGGGGCCCTGAGTGTTGTCAGTCCACCCCTGGCTGCAGGTGTGATTGGTAGCACTATTTTTGTAATATACATTTTCCGTGTAACAAATTCATCTGTGTATAGGAAGAAAATGTTCAGTAAAGCGTTCCTCTCTACCACAAGGCCCCAATAGAGATACCACAAATAAAGCAAGTGGAATTGTTTAACCGATTGCCGCCCGCCCACCGTCAAATGATGGCGGGGCGGTGTGGCTCTCTTTCTGGGATGACATCATATGACATCATCCCAGAACGGCCACTCTTGCTTGCCCACAGGGACACACAGCGTGGCGATCTCAGTCTCTCTATAAAGAGCCGCTGCTCTTTAACCATGTGAGTGACTGTGTCTAAAAACACGAAAATGCCGGTAATCGGCTCTCATCGCCTCACACTAACAGAGTGTGTGGCAAGGAGAGCAGATCAGCCACATCTCCTCGCAGGGGACATTCAGACATGTAATCAGGGCACCGATCATCAGTTCCAGCAGTCAGTGCCCACCAGTGCCAGCAATCAGTGGCCACAAGTGCCACCAATCAGTGCCCATTAGGGATGCCAGTCAGTGCTGGCTATCAGTGCTGCCCATCAGTGCCCATCATTGCTGCCCATCATTGCCACCTATCCGTGTCGCCTATCATTGCCCACCAGTGCCGCCTATCAGTTCCCACCAGTGCCGCCTATCAGTGCCCACCAGTGCCACCTATCAGTGCCCACCAGTGCCGCCTATCAGTGCCCACCAGTGCCGCCCATCAGTGCCCACCAGTGCCACATATCAGTACCACCTATCAGTACCCATAAGTGCAGCATATTAGTGCCTCCTCATCAGTGCCACCTAATCAGTGCCCATAAGTGCCGCCTCATCAGTGCCCATCAGTGCTGCCTACCAGTGCCCATCAGTGCTGCCTCATCAGCGCACATCAGTGAAGGGGACAAATTACTCATTTACAAAATATACTGACGGAAACTAAGAAAAACTTTTTTTTTTAAATCTTTGGTCTTTTTTTTTTTTTACTAAAAAATAAAAAACCCAGCAGTGATTAAATACCACCAAAATAAAGCTCTATTTGTATGAAGAAAATGATTAAAACATTTCACATGGTTACAGTGTAGCATGACCGCACAATTGTCATTCAAAGTGTGACAGCGCTGAAAGCTGAAAATTGGCCTGGGCAGCAAGGGGGTGAAAGTGCCCAGTAGGCAAGTGGTTAAGCAAAGCCTTAGTGACATCTCCTTTGGATGTGTTAGCAAACAGGACTGTGCACAGTACTGCACTATGTCAGTGCCTCTAGCTAGTACTATAACAAGACAATAGCTAAGACTTAGACAGCTGCCTGATCTAAATACCCTTTTGTGATGATCATAACTGACACTTGTTTTATAAGGTGCTAATAGTAGAAAAAAGAACTTCCATGTCTGAATCACCTGTACGCATCCCAGACACCATTAAGATCAGAACTCTGTAAGAAGACATCACTTTACCTCTAGTAGGCTCACATATCACGACAAACGAACAGACGAATACAAGAAGGTGAAGACTTCTGTCTAGTATTTATGGATAATGATTGCAGAAAAAATGATTTGCCTCAGGACATGCCCCAGGAAACGAGAATCATTAAAAGAGTTGGCTGAGAGAGTTGCGCTTGTTAAAACAATAAAAAACAAGAGAAGAAAGCTGCGATATAAATATCCTGTTTCAAAAAACACAGCTTTAGAGAGAAAGATAGAGAGGATGTCTTACACAGCTACATGAAAATGACAATATGACAATGACATAGCTTACATTTTCTAATAAGCACTCAGCCTACGGTGATGCAAACTGCAACACACCATTGTCAATTGGACGGCTTGAATCCATTCTCTGCCACTCTCAGACTTCATTTTTAGAAGTAAAAGTAAATTATAGATGGCTACACAATAACAGAATCCATTTGATAATGATAACTATTTTAGTATAGTTATGACCTTCATAGCTTTGTGCTAAAGGTGTATTGACCATTTCTAAGTGTATTTTCAGAGCTAAACACGTTTCCTTTTCTCCAACAAGTGTGTTTGCAGTATTTATAACTATTTGCGCATCTATGGCATTCTTAGGGATTGTTTGTGAATCACAGAAAGAACACTAAAATGCTGTTCAGATTGTTAAATTTTTTACATCGCAGAAAAATGAATGGCTCATTAAAAAGTAAAACAAAACCAGCTTTTGTCTGCTTCTAGGTGTCCTCACTCTGGTGACTACAGCAGTAAAGCAGTATTAAACCCAAAAAAAAAATCATTTATTATATTGCAGCTTACCAATTCTTAGATGTGATGGCTGCATTAATTTTCCTTTTAGGCTTTCTTTCTTTTATTTTCATCTAGTGACCCAGCCAGCAAGTCTGTTGTTTTTCAAAAGTACAAGCTCTCCAGCAGAATTTATCAGTTTACATGGGTGAGACAAACCACATAACACTGGCAGAGGTGACTAAAATGATCAGCTTTTATTTATTCATGTAAGACCAGTGTGAACTGGAGTTTGGCTTAAACTTGTTAGTGTATCTAAATCTGCTAATATATTTAACACACTCCTCCCCCCAGACTGACAATGCTGTTGTCTGCTGTGCCCCCAGTGCTCATTCACCCAGAGTTGCGTCCCACTAACACAAGAAAAGGGGGGGGGACCTAAGTTCAGTATTAAAAGTCATATATTTATTGCTACAGGATTAAAAACACTCACAAAAGTAAGTAGTAAGCATGCTCATCATCAAATAATGGATCCGCTGCTCACCTCCATCATGCAGGCTCTGCCGGGAGGTCTGGATGGCTAGGAGATGGTGAGGAGAGACACGGATGCCCTATAATTCCAGGAAGTCCACACCAACCAGTGTGGAATGCGCCAGCGGAAGTGACATCACCAGGTGAAGTGAGAGCTGGGACTGAATCGAATCCTGAAACAGGCTACCTGCTTGGAGTCTCCAGCTACTTCTACTGGACCCCTTATCCCATTAGTAGGCATGTATCAGTGCAAGAAAAAACTGTGCCTTACGTGCCATTTTATTCAGCATGGCCAAAAAACTTTTACTGCCAAAAGACTTACACCATCAAGAATTCTACAATTATTCCAGTAAGAACGTAGTATACTGCCTGACATGCCCACGTGGGTTGCTTTATGTGGGCAGGACATTATGTACCTGTGATAGACTCACCCGGGACAGAGGCTTTTGGAGGGGACTGAATGCTAGCCTCTTGCCTAATGACTATGGCCCCTGACGTTTAAGGGAACAATACTCTATGTGAGGTGTATGTCTGGGGGACCCTTGGAGTAATGTTACTTTGAATTCAAGTTCCTGTCTCCCCAAGACACACAGATTCTGGGACTCTAGGCCCGGGATCCATTTTAAAAGGCCTAGATTCCACATTTCCAGCAATGACTTCTCCACACTGTGGGACTCATAGCAGATGTAGATGTCATCAGCAAGCCACCTGTCCAGAGTTGCCTGCTATAATGTGTTTTTTACAAGAATAAACAAATCCCCCAATGGTTTGCTGGCAGACAGACAATAGGTGTGTTAATTGGCACAACAAACAATAGGTGAAAGCCCCTTAGGCAGCACACTAGACCTACTTGCAAAAAAACATTATAGCAGGCAACCCCAGACAGGTGGCTTGCTGATGACATTGGCATCTGCTATAAGTCCCAGACAGCAATGAAGCAGTCATTGCTGGAAATATGGCATCTAGGCCTTTAACATGAATCCTGGGCCTAGAGTCCCAGAGTCTGTGTGTCTTGGGGAGAGGGGGACTTGACATTACTCCAAGGTTCCCCCAGGCATATACCTCACAAAGAGTAGTGTTCCCTTAAACATCAGGGCCCATAGCCAGTAGGCAAGAGGCTAGCATTCAGTCCCCTCCAAAAGCCTCTGTCCTGGGTGAGTCTATCACATTTCAACCCCATCAAAAGTCGACTAACAAGGTCCTAGACCTCCACCTGATCTGGACATTCATTAGTCGGCCTATTTATTCAGCATGGCCGATAAACTTTTACTGCCAAAAGACTTACACCATTAAAGAAGGCTTTTGGAGGGGACTGAATGCTAGCCTCTTGCCTACTGACTATGGGCCCTGACGTTTAAGGGAACACTACTCTCTGTAAAGCATATGCCTGGGGGACCCTTGGAGTAATGTTACTTTGAATTCAAGTCCCTGTCTCCCCAAGACACACAGACTCTGGGACTCTAGGCCCAGAATCCATGTTAAAGGCCTAGATTCCACATTTCCAGCAATGATTGCTCCATACTGTGGGACTCATAGCAGATGCCATTGTCATCAGCAAGCCACTTGTCTAGGGTTGCCTGCTATAATGTGTTTTTTGCAAGTAGGTCTAGTGTGCCTCCTAAGGGTCTTTCACTCATTGTTTATTGTGCCAATTAACAAACCTTTTGTCTGTCTGCTAGCAAACCATTGGGGATGTGTTTATACTTGTAATAATGTGTATTGTTTTTAGTGAGCTTGAAGTTGGCATATCTGACCTGGGATGAGACCTCTGAGTCATCCAGGTGGCTAATTAACGTAATGTTTATAGTATGTTTATATTCCTGTGGGCAGGTTGTATTGTTAGGGTAATATGATCAGGAGGGGGGATGTCCTCCTGTGTAGTATAAATTCTCTTTGAGAGTTAAAATAAACAGTTCTATTTCTGGTGTACTCCAAAACTGGTGATGCCTGGTTATTGGGGTAACTTAGCCAGATCCACTGGTCTCCTGTTCCAGAGCTTAGGAAGCGATATACTGACGGAAGCACTCAAGCGGAGTGTGGGACATTCTGTCACAGTACAATACACAAGCGTTTTGGTCAACACCGGGTTGCGCTCGCTTCACGCTGACGGCAGTGGACGTACAAGCTAGAAGCAAGCGCGACCCGTTGCAATAGCGACGCGCATATTTACGCTCCATTATATCCAACAGTGAGAGGCGTGTAACGCAAGCGGCCGGCGCCATCTTCCTCCTACATGGAAGTAGCGTCTCACTAACATTATTATGGATTGGAGCCACATTTCAACAAGGGGGTCATCTACCATATATAAGGGGCAGTGTGTAGAGTGGTATGGCACCCCAGATGATGTCCGGTAGGACGAAATGCATCGGGACTGATTGCTGACACTACCACACTGCCATATTTTATCAACTTTCAGCGCTGTATTTATCGTCACAAATGTGAGTGTTTTACCTTCAATAAATAGGCTTTATAGCTTTTTATACAGTATCACGCTATATGCTCTCATATTTTTTCCATATATGCTGTGGATATTTGACTGGATTTGCGCTTGTCATATATACTTTCTACAAGTATCCTGGTTATCTTCACTACATCTCCAGAGATCTTCATCTATACGAGCCTAATTGGCACAGTGGGTGTACACCCATCTGTGTCCAATTGTTCTGGTAAGCCCCCAACTTTTACATACGGTGGTGGATCTGCTATCAACACTTTATTATTTTTCTACACTTCTGGGTGTTAAATATACATACACTTCAACGGATGTTTTATGGACTCACTTTTGCATATTAGTTTGTGTTAGATGTATATACATCTGAATGGATGTTCTTTTGGACTCAACTCTCAACAGATGTGTCATTTTGAATATCCGCTAACTATGTTTATTATATATATCTATTAATCTAACCTATACACATTTTTGGGATATATATTTACATTGTATATTATAAATCAATGTTAGTCATTATTTATTTTTTAGCGCTGCACTCCCCTTTTTTACATTTTATCTCTCACAGGTTTAGATGACTTGTTTGTGCTAGCTGCTCACGTCTTTCTCTGACAGCGCGATATTCACATATATATTCTCATCTGACATCCCTACCAGACTCCCACGAAGAGTAATGACCTGGTATGTATTTTTAAGGAAAGCTCCAATGCACTTTTTTCTTACCTATTAACATCAATAACAGACTCCATCTAGGATAAGGGTTTGATATACAGTGCCTTGAAAAAGTATTCATACCCATTGAAATTTTCCACATTTTGTCATGTTACAACCAAAAACGTAAATGTATTTTATTGGGATTTTATGTGATAGACTAGCACACAGTGGCACATAATTTTGAAGTGGAAGGAAAATGATAAATGGTTTTCAACATGTTTTACAAATAAATATGTGAAAAGCGTGGCATGCATTGTATTTAGCCCCCCTGAGTCAATACTTTGTAGAACCACCTTTCGTTGCAATTACAGCTGTATGTCTTTTTGGGGATGTCTCTACCAGCTTTGCACATCTAGAGAGTGAAATTTTTGCCCATTCTCCTTTACAAAATAGCTCAAGCTCTGTCAGATTGACTGGAGACCGTCTGTAAACAGAAATTTTCAAGTCTTGCCACAGATTCTCAATTTAGGTCTGGACTTTGACAGGGCCATTCTAACACATGAATATGCTTTGATCTAAACCATTCCATTGTAGCTCTGGCTGTATGTTTAGGGTTGTTGTCCTGCTGGAAGGTGAACCTCTGCCCCATCTCAAGTCTTTTGCAGACTCTAATGCCACGTACACACGACCGGTTTTGCCGTCGGAATAAACTCCGAAGGTTTCTCCGACGGAACTCAGACGGAATTCCATTCAAGCGGTCTTGCATACACACAGTCAAACCAAAGTCCGACCATCCAGAACGAGGTGACGTACAGCACATATGACGGGACTAGAAAAAAGAAGTGCAATAGCCAGTAGCCAATAGCTTCCGTCTCGTACTTGCTTCAGAGCATGCGTCGTTTTTGGTCCGTCGGAACAGCATACAGACGAGCGACTTTCCCGATAGGAATTGGTTCCGTCAGAAATATTTAGAACATGTTTCATTTCTAGGTTCATCCGAATTTTCAAAAAAAAAAGTCTGATGAGGCATACACACGATCGGAATAGATCATGAAAAGCTTCCGTCTGACTTTTTCTGTCAGACATTCCGCTCGCGTGTACGCGGCTTTACAGGTTTTCTTCTAAGATTGCCCTGTATTTGGCTCCAACCATCTTCCCATCACTCTGACCAGCTTCCCTGTCCCTGCTGAAGAAAAGCATCCACACAACATGATGCTGCCACCACCATGTTTCATGGTGGGGATGGTATGTTCAGGGTGATGTGCAGTGTAAGTTTTCTGCCACACATAGTGTTTTGCTTTTAGGCCAAAAAGTTACATTTTGGTCTCATCTGACCAGAGCACCTTCTTCCACATATTTGCTGTGTCCCCCGCATGGCCTCTCCCAAACTGCAAATGGGACTTCTTATGGCTTTCTTTCAACAATGGCTTTCTTCTTCTTACTCTTCCATAAAGGCCAGATTTATGGAGTGCACGACTAATAGATGTCCTATGGACAGATTCTCCCACCTGAGCCGTGGATCTCTGCAGCTCTTCCAGAGTTACCATGAATCTCTTGGCTGCTTCTGTGATTAGTTTGTCAGTTTAGGTGGACGGTCATGTATTGGTAGGTTTTCAGTTGTGCCATGCTCTTTCCATTTTTGGATAATGGATTGAACAGTGCTCCGTGAGATGTTCAAAGCTTGGGATATTTTTTTATAACCTAACCCTGCTTTAAACTTCTACACAACTTTAACCCTTGGTCTTCATGATGCGGTTAGTTTTACTAAGGTTCTCTAACAAACCTCTGAGGGCTTCACAGAACAGCTGTATTTATACTAAGAATAAATTACACACAGGTGGACTTTATTTATTATTAGGACTAATTAGGACTATTAGGACTAATTAGGTGACTTCTGAAGACAATTGGTTCCACTAGATTTTAGTAAGGGGTATCTGAGTAAAGGGGGCTGAATACAAATGCACGCCACACTTTTCACATATTTATTTGTAAACAATTTTGAAAACCATTTATCATTTTCCTTCCACTACACAGTTATGTGCCACTTTGTGTTGATCTATCACATAAAATCCCAATAAAATACATTCTCGTTTTTGGTTGTAACTTGACAAAATGTGGAAAATGTCAAGGAGTATGAATACTTTTTCAAGGCACTGTTGGTGTGTACTTTGTCAGTTTTTCCTGTAGTGGGTTGCATATGTCCTACAAATGCACCACTTCATAGGCAGTTTCAGGGCATCCTCCATGAATGTTATTTAAAGTAAGTTTGCATTTTCAAAAGCATTTTTTAAAGCACTTCTCATTGCTGAAGGAAATGTATTTACTTTTGCTTTGGTGCCCATTCCCCAAGACTGCCTACCCCCCTCGGTTTTTTAACATTTGTCTCCCATTGGCTTCAGTGAGATTTGGATTTTCCACCCGAACTTTAGTAATTTTCTGCAAACCTACCTCGAACCAAGCCCAGTAACAATGACTTATCCCTAGCCAGCATCATGAAATGTACTTCCTCTGAATTCAGGTCATCCTGGACCTGACTCAGCCTGTGACTAGACAATGAAAGAAGAAGCAGCAGGGTGAAGAGCTAATCTCTCATTCTGCTAATTCTTCCTATCAACATGCTTCTTGTCAGCACATGAATTAATTGGCTCCTCTACTACTTTTTACTCAGCTCTGCTTTGCAGGGACTGCAAAGAGCTGATACAAGGTTAATTTCACATACTTGTACTGCTTGCATTTACAAATACATTTAATGATTTATTAGGTATTCTAAAGCTGCCATAGTTTGAGTCTTTCATAATTGCCTGGAGTTCAGCTACATCTTTAACCACTTGCTGACCGCTCTATAGTCAAATGACAGCTACAGCGTGGCCAGCTAGTTCTGGGACGCTGTAATATGACGCCCTCCCATGATCCCATAATCAGGGGCTCTTTACCATGGGATCAGCTGTGTCCAATCACAGCTGATCATGGATGTAAACAGAAGCCTGTTGGCAGACAAATCGAGGAAAGCTGGAAGCCGCACACCGGTATAATGATGAATGCTTTATTTAAAAAGCTGAATCATGAAGAAACATAACAGCAGAAGTGTACAAAATCAGCTGACGCGTTTCACACTACAATGAGTGCTTATTCATAGCTAACAGCTATGAATAAGCACTCATTGTAGTGTGAAACGCGTCAGCTGCTTTTGTACGCTTCTGCTGTTATGTTTCTTCACGATTCAGCTTTTTAAATAAAGCATTCATCATTATACCGGTGTGCGGCGTCCGGCTTTCCTCGATTTGTCTGCCTCATCTTGCATCAGCCAGCACCTGGGACTCTTCCCTCTTGAAGGATAATACTACACTGGCTTTCATCTCCCCTGGTCTGCGCCTACCTGAGCGGTGGGACCCCTCTCTGCTTAGCTTGCTTTTCTGGATTTAAACAGAAGCCTGTTATCGGAACTCCTTTCCTCACGCTGTCAGCATGAGGAGAGAAGAAAAGAGCCAATAACTGGCTTGTGTAATAGGGACATGTACACTGATAATCAGGGCACTGATTATCATTATCCTGATTATCAGTGCAGTCCCAACAGTGCCCTCGAGTGCTGCCAATCTGTGCCCACCAATGCTGCCAAACTGCGCTCACTAGTGCTGCCAAACAGTGCCCACCAGTGCTGCCAATCTGTGCCCATCAGTGCCTCCTCATTAGTGTCACCTATCAGTGCCTCCTACCAGTGCCCATCAGTGCTGCCTATCAGTGACCAACAGTGCTGCCTATCAGTACCACCTATCAGTACAGCCTCACCAGTGCCCATCAGTGCGAACTCATCAGTGCCCTTCTGTGCAGCCTATCAGTGCCCATCAATGCCCATTAGTGCCCATTGGTGCAGCCTATCAGTGCCCATCAGTGAAGGAGAAAAATGCAAAAAAAAAAAAAAAATGTTAATTTTATACCACCAAAAGAAAGCTCTATTTTTTGTGAAAAAAACGATAAAAATTACATATGGGTACAGTGTTGCATGACTGCGGAATTGTCATTCAAAGTGTGACAGTGCTGAAAGCTGAAAATTGGCCTGGGCAGGAAGTGGGTCAAGCAAAATTTGCCTAAACACAAATTACCACAAAAAAGTATATTCTATCACCAAGCAAAAATCTGCCTAGCTCCCTCAATTAAAGCGGAGTTCCACACAAAAATGGAACTTCCACTTTTCGGAACCCTCCCCCTCTCCGTTGTCACATTTGGCACCTTTCAGGGGGGAGGGGGGTGCAGATACCTGTCTAAGACAGGTATTTGCACCCACTTCCGGCATAGACTCCCATGGGAGTCTACGCCTCTTCCCGTCCCCACCACGCTGACTCCCAGGAGAGAGCGGGGACCACTTGGGACGCGCAGCGCGACTCGCGCATGCGCAGTAGGGAACCGGGAAGTGAAGCTGCAACGCTTCACTTCCTGATTCCCTCACCTAAGATGGCGGCGGCAGCTGCCGAGAACCGAGCAGGCTCTCGGTGTCCCCTGCCGACATCGCTGGACCCTGGGACAGGTAAGTGGCCATGTATTAAAAGTCAGCAGCTGCAGTATTTGTAGCTGCTGGCTTTTAATATTTTTTTTTTTTGGCGGTGTGGGTGAACCCCTGCTTTAAAAATCTCCCCTTTCCCCCAATCAAATATTTCCTAAGCAAAAATCCTCCCTCGGTGAAAATCTGCACCCCCCCAAGCAACTAACCCCCCCCCAAAAAATTGACTCCCAAAAATAATTGTCCCCCTAGCAAAGGCCACTCCCCTCCCCCATCTCTCTCTAAAGCAACCCACAGCACAAATCTCCGTTCTTTTGTGCCTCTCTACATCTCTGAAGTCTGCATAGGGCACTTTACAACTATGCAAGCTCTCCTGCATACCTGTAGGCAACACGATCTGAGAATTTGCAGGGACTCCTGCATAACAGTCATGCATGCGTAGCTGACTTCGGTTACGAAGGAAGAGACTCAGAGCACATGTCCCCATTGTCTGGGCTAGCAATGCCCATGCCTTGGAATATATATAATTTATGTTTATTGATTCTAGCCATGGTTGGTAATCTTCTCTATAGCTAGATGCTAGGGAGTACCGCTTCTTAGATCTCTGGTGTCCACCCCAAGGCCCAAGAACCCAGCAGTCTGTATTGGGAGTATAAGCATTGATTTGCAAAACGGTAATATCAGGGATCTCTGCTAGCCTCTTATAACATGTCCCCAACCTCTTTCTATTCTCTGTAGCATGTCTCCAGTGTCCAGTCAAACTTGTAATGTGTCGGTGACTCTGCCTCACGTAGATCCCACCCTGAGCCAGAGCTATAATCAGGAAGTGGGCAGACAGAAGTTGTTTATATCAAATGATTACACAGCTATTCAATTATGTAGGACATATGACAAATGAAGCTCATATTCTGCTTTATAAAAAGTAAAAAAAAGTAGCAGTTTTACTTTCTAAACTATCAATTAAATGAATATTTCTATAAAAAATTCTAATTCCAAATAAAATTCTGCAATTTTTTAAGATACTTTTTAAATACTGTACGTAATATTGTTTTGATAGATAAGTGTACTGCTTATAAATAAGTTGTATATCCTTCAATAAAGAATGCTTCAATTTTGTGGTCTTATATTTCAGCAGATTCTAAAGACAAAAGGTCCACGAGCATGCACTCCAGAGACGTTTTCAACTTTCAAAAGAAATAAATCAATAGTAAAGTGCATGCTGCCATGGCATGTCTTTGTGTGAAGAAACAACCAATCACAGTACCAGAACCTCCATGTACAGAAATGTGTTTCCTCAGTGGTCTACACGAAAGTGCTAGAGTTGAAAGATGACTGTTACAAGAAAATCAATACTGCAGTTTTGGACTGGGAACATAGAAGATGTCTAAATATGACTTTACATTGCAGATTTGTGTATAAAGCTATTAGGTACAAAAGAAAGGAGGTTAATTTGAATATAAAACTAAAAAAGGGTGCTGCCTCCACTTTGGAGTATAAAACATTGTGGGGTTGCTTAGGAAATAACATATGGGATGATCATACAAAAATAATAACGAATAGTATGTGTAAGATTTTTTAATACAGGCTAAATGTACTTAAAAATTGCAACTTTTTTTTATTTACAAGCATTCTATCAAAATGATTATTTAGTGTGACATTTGCAATTTTTTGCTTTTCAATTTCCATTTTCAAGCTTAATGTATACATAAATGATCATTTTAGCCTTTCACAATACTAATAAAAATGTTAACTGTGAACACCAATAAGAGAAGTTACTTTCCTTCCTCTATGTCATGCTATCCACTTGGTGGCAGGCAGCTTTTTGTCCCAATTGCAGTTGTTGCTGCATCAGTAAATTTTTGTAGCAGAAAAAAACATGTTTAGCATCCTCTTACAAGTCCACCAGCTAATGCTGATACTACTCTAAAAAAGTCTCATCTTTAGCCTTCCCTATGGTGCTACTGTCATGGTCTAGCCTGCAAACTTCTGTTTATGCTTTTCTTACCTCCTTGCTGTAGTGTTTCTGCTAGATCTGTGATTTCATTCACATGTATTGTTGGCTTCTCTGCTCACCTATGGGTGTCAGCTGCTCTACTTTGGATTTATATCCTTTTCTCTTCTATTAGTTCCTGTGTCACCTCCCTGTTTGCTTCCCTATATATACACATGCTCAGTGCAGCACTCTTTTCCACAGCAACTTCACAGTTCTCGGACCTCCCATTTGCTATTACTTGTGTATCCCGTGTCTGATTATCTGTGTACTGATCCCAGCTTCATCTACCATCGGTGTTTGTCTGCTGCCCATCCTGACCTTGGCTTGTCTCCTGGATTTCCTCTTGTCTACTGCTGTTTGTACTTTCCATACGTGAGCAGTCTCTGTATCCTTAACTGTGGGCATACCAGGGGGCTGTGACTTGGTTGTGGCTTTCTGCAAATCCATTTCCACCATCAGGGGCTCTGGTGAAGAAGCAGGCTGGGGCTTGGGCTCTGTGCCCTGGGGAACCCCAAGTTGTCGATCCACAAGGGCTTCTGCTACCACAGATGTTTAACAGCAACATCAACATTATTTCTGTAACTGTGGGGTTGATTTAGGTCAAGAATACAAGAAGTGTATTTGTTTCTACTAGGGATGAGCCGAACACCCCCCGGTTCGGTTCGCACCAGAACCTGCGAACGGACCGAAAGTTCGCACGAACGTTAGAACCCCATTGACGTCTATGGGACTCGAACGTTCGAAATCAAAAGTGCTCATTTTAACCACTTGACGACCGCCTCACGCCGATGTACGTCGGCAAAGTGGCACGGACAGGCAAAATCACGATTTGCCTTCCGCGGGTGGGGGGTCCGATCGGACCCCCCCCCCCGGTGCCCGAGGCGGTCGTCTTTTGTCCAGCGGCGATCGGTGGTGAGGGGGAGACCATCCGTTCGTGGCCCCCCCCTCGCGATCGCCGCCGGCCAATCGAATCATTCCTTTGCTGCTGTATGCTAAACAGCAGCAAAGGAAATGATGTCATCTCTCCTCGGCTCGGTAATTTCCGTTCCGGCCCGAGGAGAGAAGACATCAATGTGAGTGCACCAACACACACACACACAGTAGAACATGCCAGGCACACAAAACACCCCGATCCCCCCCCCCGATCGCCCCCCGATCCCCCCCCAATCACCCCCTCCCCCCTGTCACAAACTGACACCAGCAGTTTTTTTTTTTTTTTTTTTTCTGATTACTGCATAGTGTCAGTTTGTGACAGTTACAGTGTTGGGACAGTTACTGTTACCCCCCTTTAGGTCTAGGGTACCCCCCTAACCCCCCCTAATAAAGTTTTAACCCCTTGATCACCCCCTGTCACCAGTGTCACTAAGCGATCATTTTTCTGATCGCTGTATTAGTGTCGCTAGTTAGGGACATAAATATTTAGGTTCGCCGTCAGCGTTTTATAGCGTCAGGGACCCCCATATACTACCGAATAAATGTTTTAACCCCTTGATTGCCCCCTAGTTAACCCTTTCACCACTGATCACCGTATAACCATTACGGTTGACGCTGGTTAGTTTGTTTATTTTTTATAGTGTCAGGGCACCCGCCGTTTATTACCGAATAAAGGTTTAGCCCCCTGATCGCCCGGCGGTGATATGCGTCGCCCCAGGCAGCGTCAGATTAGCGCCAGTACCGCTAACACCCACGCACGCAGCATACACCTCCCTTAGTGGTATAGTATCTGAACGCATCAATATCTGATCCGATCAGATCTATACTAGCGTCCCCAGCAGTTTAGGGTTCCCAAAAACGCAGTGTTAGCGGGATCAGCCCAGATACCTGCTAGCACCTGCGTTTTGCCCCTCCGCCCAGCCCACCCAAGTGCAGTATCGATCGATCACTGTCACTTACAAAAGACTAAACGCATAACTGCAGCGTTCGCAGAGTCAGGCCTGATCCGTGCGATTGCTAACAGTTTTTTTGGTAGTATTTTGGTGAACTGGCAAGCACCAGCCCCAGGCAGGGTCAGGTTAGCGCCAGTACCGCTAACACCCACGCACGCAGCATACGCCTCCCTTAGTGGTATAGTATCTGAACGGATCAATATCTGATCCGATCAGATCTATACTAGTGTCCCCAGCAGTTTAGGGTTCCCAAAAACGCAGTGTTAGCGGAATCAGCCCAGATACCTGCTAGCACCTGCGTTTTGCCCCTCCGCCCGGCCCAGCCCACCCAAGTGCAGTATCGATCGATCACTGACACTTACAAAACACTAAATGCATAACTGCAGCGTTCGCAGAGTCAGGCCTGATCCCTGCGATCGCTAACAGTTTTTTTGGTAGTATTTTGGTGAACTGGCAAGCACCAGCCCCAGGCAGCGTCAGGTTAGCGCCAGTACCGCTAACACCCACGCACGCACTGTACACCACCTTTAGTGGTATAGTATCTGAACGGATCAATATCTGATCCGATCAGATCTATACTAGCATCCCCAGCAGTTTAGGGTTCTCACAAACGCAGTGTTAGCGGGATCAGCCCAGATACCTGCTAGCACCTGCGTTTTGCCCCTCCGCCCGGCCCAGCCCAGCCCACCCAAGTGCAGTATCGATCGATCACTGTCACTTACAAAAGACTAAAACGCATAACTGCAGCGTTCGCAGAGTCAGGCCTGATCCCTGCGATCGCCAACAGATTTTTTGGTAGCGTTTTGGTGAACTGGCAAGCGCCAGCGGCCTAGTACACCCCGGTCATAGTCAAACCAGCACTGCAGTAACACTTGGTGACGTGGCGAGTCCCATAAGTGCAGTTCAAGCTGGTGAGGTGGCAAGCACAAGTAGTGTCCCGCTGCCACCAAAAAGACAAACACAGGCCTGTCGTGCCCATAGTGCCCTTCCTGCTGCATTCGCCAATCCTAATTGGGAACCCACCGCTTCTGCAGCGCCCGTACTTCCCCCATTCACATCCCCAACCAAATGCAGTCGGCTGCATGAGAGGCATTTTCTTTATGTCCTCCCGAGTACCCCTACCCAGCGAACGCCCCCAAAAAAGATATTGTGTCTGCAGCTAGCACGGATATAGGCGTGACACCCGCTATTATTGTCCCTCCTGTCCTGACAATCCTGGTCTTTGCATTGGTGAATGTTTTGAACGCTACCATGCACTAGTTGAGTATTAGCGTAGGGTACAGCATTGCACAGACTAGGCACACTTTCACAGGGTCTCCCAAGATGCCATCGCATTTTGAGAGACCCGAACCTGGAACCGGTTACAGTTATAAAAGTTAGTTACAAAAAAAGTGTAAAAAAAAAAAAAAAAATATATATAAAATAAAAAAAAATAGTTGTCGTTTTATTGTTCTCTCTCTCTCTATTCTCTCTATTGTTCTGCTCCTTTTTACTGTATTCTATTCTGCAATGTTTTATTGTTATTATGTTTTATCATGTTTGCTTTTCAGGTATGCAATTTTTTATACTTTACCGTTTACTGTGCTTTATTGTTAACCATTTTTTTGTCTTCAGGCACGCCATTCACAACTTTGAGTGGTTATACCAGAATGATGCCTGCAGGTTTAGGTATCATCTTGGTATCATTCTTTTCAGCCAGCGGTCGGCTTTCATGTAAAAGCAATCCTAGCGGCTAATTAGCCTCTAGACTGCTTTTACAAGCCGTGGGAGGGAATGCCCCCCCCCACCGTCTTCCGTGTTTTTCTCTGGCTCTCCTGTCTCAACAGGGAACCTGAAAATGCAGCCGGTGATTCAGCCAGCTGACCATAGAGCTGATCAGAGACCAGAGTGGCTCCAAACATCTCTATGGCCTAAGAAACCGGAAGCTACGAGCATTTTATGACTTAGATTTCGCTGGATGTAAATAGCGCCATTGCTAAATTGGGGAAGCATTTTATCACACCGATCTTGGTGTGGTCAGATGCTTTGAGGGCAGAGGAGAGATCTGGGGTCTAATAGACCCCAATTTTTTCAAAAAAGAGTACCTGTCACTACCTATTGCTATCATAGTGGATATTTACATTCCCCGAGATAACAATAAAAATGATTAAAAAAAAATAAAAATGAAAGGAACAGTTTAAAAATAAGATAAAAAAGCAAAAAAATAATAAAGAAAAAAAAAAAAAAAAAAAAAAAGCACCCCTGTCGCCCCCTGCTCTCGCACTAAGGCGAACGCAAGCGGCGGTCTGTCGTCAAACGTAAACAGCAATTGCACCATGCATGTGAGGTATCACCGCGAAGGTTAGATCGAGGGCAGTAATTTTTGCAGTAGACCTCCTCTGTAAATCTAAAGTGGTAACCTGTAAAGGCTTTTAAAGGCTTTTAAAAATGTATTTATTTTGTTGCCACTGCACGTTTGTGCGCAATTGTAAAGCATGTCATGTTTGGTATCCTTGTACTCGGCCTAAGATCATCTTTTTTATTTCATCAAACATTTGGGCAATATAGTGTGTTTTAGTGCATTAAAATTTAAAAAAGTGTGTTTTTTCCCCAAAAAATGCGTTTGAAAAATCGCTGCGCAAATACTGTGTGAAAAAAAAATATGAAACACCCACCATTTTAATCTGTAGGGCATTTGCTTTAAAAAAATATATAATGTTTGGGGGTTCAAAGTAATTTTCTTGCAAAAAAAAAAACTTTTTCATGTAAACAATAAGTGTCAGAAAGGGCTTTGTCTTCAAGTGGTTAGAAGAGTGGGTGATGTGTGACATAAGCTTCTAAATGTTGTGCATAAAATGCCAGGACAGTTCAAAACCCCCCCAAATGACCCCATTTTGGAAAGTAGACACCCCAAGCTATTTGCTGAGAGGCATGTCGAGTCCATGGAATATTTTATATTGCGACACAAGTTGAGGGAAAGAGACAATTTATTTTTTTTTTGCACAAAATTGTCACTAAATGATATATTGCTCAAACATGCCATGGGAATATGTGAAATTACACCCCAAAATACATTCTGCTGCTTCTCCTGAGTACGGGGATACCACATGTGTGAGACTTTTTGGGAGCCTAGCCACGTACGGAACCCCGAAAACCAAGCACCGCCTTCAGGCTTTCTAAGGGCGTGAATTTTTGATTTCTCTCTTGACTGCTTATCACAGTTTCGGAGACCATGGAATGCCCAGGTGGCACAAACCCCCCCCAAATGACGCCATTTTGGAAAGTAGACACCCCAAGCTATTTGATGAGAGGTATAGTGAGTATTTTGCAGACCTCATTTTTTGTCACAAAGTTTTGAAAATTGAAAAAAGAAAAAAAAAAAAGTTTTTTCTTGTCTTTCTTCATTTTCAAAAACAAATGAGAGCTGCAAAATACTCACCATGCCTCTCAGCAAATAGCTTTGGGTGTCTACTTTCCAAAATGGGGTCATTTGGGGGGGTTTTGTGCCACCTGGGCATTCCATGGCCTCCGAAACTGTGATAGGCAGTGAAGAGTGAAATCAAAAATTTTCACCCTTAGAAATCCTGAAGGCGGTGATTGGTTTTCGGAGTCCCGTACACGGCTAGGCTCCCAAAAAGTCCCACACATGTGGTATCCCCGTACTCAGGAGAAGTAGCTAAATGTATTTTGGGGTGCAATTCCACATATGCCCATGGCCTGTGTGAGCAATATATCATTTAGTGACAACTTTGTGCAAAAAAAAAAAAAAAAATGTGTCACTTTCCCGCAACTTGTGTCAAAATATAAAATATTCCATGGACTCAATATGCCTCTCTGGAAATAGCTTGGGGTGTCTACTTTCCAAAATGGGGTCATTTGGGGGGGTTTTGTGCCACCTGGGCATTCCATGGCCTCCGAAACTGTGATAGGCAGTAAAGAGTGAAATCATAAATTTACGCCCTTAGAAATCCTGAAGGCGGTGATTGGATTTCGGGGCCCCGTACGCGGCTAGGCTCCCAAAAAGTCCCACACATGTGGTATCCCCATATTCAGGAGAAGCAGTAGAATGTATTTTGGGGTGCAATTCCACATAGGCCCATGGCCTGTGTGAGCAATATATCATTTAGTGACAACTTTTTGTAAATATTTTTTTTTTTTTGTCATTATTCAATCACTTGGGACAAAAAAATAAATATTCAATGGGTTCAACATGCCTCTCAGCAATTTCCTTAGGGTGTCTACTTTCCAAAATGGGGTCATTTGGGGGGGTTTTGTTCTGCCCTGCCATTTTAGCACCTCAAGAAATGACATAGGCAGTCATAAACTAAAAGCTGTGTAAATTACAGAAAATGTACCCTAGTTTGTAGACGCTATAACTTTTGCGCAAACCAATAAATATACGCTTATTGACATTTTTTTTACTAAAAACATGTGGCCGAATACATTTTGGCCTAAATGTATGACTAAAATTGAGTTTATTGGATTTTTTTTATAACAAAAAGTAGAAAATATCATTTTTTTTCAAAATTTTCGGTCTTTTTCCATTTATAGCGCAAAAAATAAAAACCGCAGAGGTGATCAAATACCATCAAAAGAAAGCTCTATTTGTGGGAAGAAAAGGACGCAAATTTCGTTTGGGTACAGCATTGCATGACCGCGCAATTAGCAGTTAAAGCGACGCAGTGCCAAATTGGAAAAAGACCTCTGGTCCTTAGGCAGCATAATGGTCCGGGGCTCAAGTGGTTAAAGGCTAATTTGCATGGTATTGTCCTAAAAAGGGTTTGGGGACCCGGGTCCTACCCCAGGTGACATGTATCAATGCAAAAAAAACTTTTAAAAACTGCAGTTTTTTCGGGAGCAGTGATTTTAATGATGCTTAAAGTAAAAAAAAAAAGTGAAATATTCCTTTAAATATCGTACCTGGGGGGTGTCTATAGTATGCCTGTAAAGTGACGCGTGTTTCCCGTGTTTAGAACAGTCCCTGCACCAAATGTCATTTTTAAAGGAAAAAATCTCATTTAAAACTGCTTGCGGGTTTAATGTAATGTCGGGTCATGGCAATATGGATGAAAATCAGTGAGACAAACGGCATGGGTACCCCCCAGTCCATTACCAGGCCCTTTGGGTCTTGTATGGATATTAAGGGGAACCCCGCACCCAAATTAAAATAAGGAAAGGTGTGGGGCCACCAGGCCCTATATACTCTGAACAGCAGTATACAGGCGGTGCAAACAAGACAGGGACTGTAGGTTTGTTGTTAAGTAGAATCTCTTTGTAATTTTGAACGGGTACATTTTTAACGTGTTTAGCTCCAGCCAAAAAATCTTTTTTAAGCTTTTTGGAAAACATAGGGAAGGGTTATCACCCCTGTGACATTTGTTTTGCTGTCTTTCCTCCTCTTCAGAAGATTTCACCTCACTTTTTGTCCCAATGAAAAATGTTTTTTGAAAATTTGGGTTTTTTTGTGGAACAAGGATTGGAAAGCATCAGTGGAAAGGAGAATTTTTTTTCCCATATTAACTCTTACAGGAGAGAATTTCCCTTCCTAGGGGTAGATTTCATCTCACTTCCTGTTGTCTCCTTCCGTTTGCAAGTAGGAGTCATTTGTAAGTTAGATGTTTGAAAGTAGGGTCCTGCCCTATATACTCAGCAGAAATTTGGGCCTTAGGTGTTGCTGTGGCCACAACACTGTAAGCCCTCACAGGGCCCTGCTGTGAAATATTAGATCAAGAATTGTAATTACATGCCCCTGTTGAACAGGAGCTGAAAAATTAGGCCTTAGGCACTGGTGCTGGTGCCACAACACTGCAACCCCTTACAGACACTCTAGTTGGAACGCAGGAACGAGCCCTGCTGCAAAGTATTGCATCAAAAATTGTAATTACACGCCCCTGTTAGACAGGAGCAGAAAAATTGGGCCTTGGGCACTGGTGCTGGTGCCACAACACTGCAACCCCTCACAGACACTCTAGTTGGAATGCAGGAACAAGCCCTGCTGCAAAGTATTGCATCAAAAATTGTAATTACACGCCCCTGTTAGACAGGGGCAGAAAAATTGGGCCTTAGGCACTGGTGCTGGTGCCACAACACTGCAACCCCTCACAGACACTCTAGTTGGAACGCAGGAACGAGCCCTGCTGCAAAGTATTACATCAAAAATTGTAATTACACGCCCCTGTTAGACGGGAGAAAAAAAATTGGGCCTTGGGCACTGGTGCTGGTGCCACAACACTGCAACCCCTCACAGACACTCTAGTTGGAATGCAGGAACGAGCCCTGCTGCAAAGTATTACATCAAAAATTGTAATTACACGCCCCTGTTAAACAGGGGCTGAAAAATTGTGCCTTAGGCACTGGTAGTGGCGCCCAGAACCAAAAATGTTCTTACAAGCTATCAGCGTGATGATTGAGGAGGAAGAGGATAATTACTCAGGGATAGTCACTCAGCATCAGCATAGGCAGTCTTTGAAGGGATCTGAGATTTCAAAAAAATTATTCGGTTACATCAGCATCAGGTGCTTGGTAGCTGGTGGTGATCCAAGACTGATTCATTTTTATGAAGGTCAGTCGATCGACCGAGTCTGTGGACAGACGCGCCCTGTGATCGGTTACCACACCTCCAGCAGCACTGAATGTGCGTTCCGAAAGAACGCTGGATGCAGGACAGGCCAGTAGCTCAATTGCATACTGTGCAAGCTCTGGCCAGTGATCCATCCTCAAGACCCAGTAACCCAGAGGATTTTCGGTGGGAAAGGTGTCCAAGTCTGATCTTGCCCCTAGGTATTCCTGCACCATGTAAAACAGACGCTGGCGATGGTTGCTGGAACCGATAATACCTTGGGGCTGCGGACCAAAAAATTGTCTGAACGCATCGGTCAGGCGGCCACCTTCTCCACCGCTCCTTCTTTGACTGACCGAAGCCTCAGCAACACGTTGTCCAGAAACAGGAGTTTGTAACCTCCCAGTCTCTGGGAACGCGTTGCACAGACCTTTCTGCAAGGCCTCCCGAAGATGTTTCATCCTCTGCTTCCTCTGCGACGGCAAGATAAGGTCCGCAACCTTACCCTTGTAACGTGGATCAAGGAGGGTTGCCAGCCAGTATTGGTCCTTCTCCTTGATACCACGAATACGAGGATCCTTACGCAGGCTTTGCAGGATCAGGGAGGCCATGCAGCGTAGGTTTGCTGAGGCATTCGGTCCGGAGTCCTCTGGGTCACTAAGGACGACATGGTCCGCAGCCACCTCCTCCCAGCCACGTACAAGTCCATGTGTTTCTTAGGACTGATCCCTTAAAGACTGCTGCTGATGCTGAGTGCCAGGCTCCACCTCCATACTGACACAATCTTCCTCCTCCTCCTCCTCCTCCTCCTCCTCGTCCTCTTCCTGTGTGATCGGCGGGCACGCAGGAACACTGTCTGGATAAAGTGGGCCTTGAGAGCTAAGGAAGTCCTCCTCTTCCTGCCTCTGTTCTGCCTCAAGTGCCCTGTCCATTATTCCACGCAGCGTGTGCTCCAACAGGTGGACAAGGGGGACAGTATCACTAATGCATGCACTGTCACTGCTCACCATCCTCGTGGCCTCCTCAAATGGTGACAGGACAGTGCATGCATCCCTGATCATGGCCCACTGGCGTGGGGAAAAAAAAATCAAGCTCCCCTGACCCTGTCCTGGTGCCATAGTCGCACAGGTACTCATTGATGGCCCTCTGCTGCGTGTGCAGCCGCTGCAGCATGGCCAACGTTGAGTTCCACCTGGTGGGCATGTCACAGATTAGGCGGTTCTTGGGCAGGTTAAACTCCTTTTGGAGGTCCGTCAGCCGAGCACTGGCATTATATGACCGGCGGAAATGCACACAGACTTTCCTGGCCTGCCTCAGGACATCCTGTAAGCCCGGGTACCTGCCCAAGAACCGCTGCACCACCAAGTTAAGGACGTGAGCCAAACAGGGCACATGGGTCATTTGTCCCTGTCGGAGGGCAGAGAGGAGGTTGGTGCCATTGTCGCAAACCACCATTCCTGCCTTAAGTTGGCGTGGCGTCAACCACCTCTGAACCTGCCCCTGCATAGCTGACAGAACCTCTGCCCCAGTGTGGCTCCTGTCCCCCAAGCACACCAGCTCAAGCACCGCATGGCATCTTTTGGCCTGCATACTTGCGTAGCCCCTTGAACGACTACGGAGCACCGCTGGTTCCGAGGAAGAGGCCATGGAGGAAGAAGAAGAGGAGGGGGTGGAGGAGAGAGGTGTGTCACAATCATTAGCATTTTGGAGGCGTGGTGGCGGAACAACCTCCAACACTACTGCACCTTGTCCTGCATCCTTCCCAGCTGCCAGCAGAGTCACCCAATGCGCCGTGAAACTTAGGTAACGTCCCTGTCCATGCCTGCTGGACCATGAGTCAGCGGTAATATGCACCTTACCGCTGACCGCCCTGTCCAGCGAGGCATGGACATTGCCTTCCACATGCTGGTAGAGAGCCGGAATCGCCTTCCGTGAGTAAAAGTGGTGTTTGGGTACCTGCCACTGAGGAACTGCACATTCCACAAACTCACGGAAGGGGGCAGAGTCTACCAACTGAAAAGGCAGCAGTTGAAGTGCCAGCAATTTTGCCAAGCTAGCATTCAACCACTAGGCATGTGGATGGCTGGGAGCAAACTTCTTTCGGCGGTGCAGCAGCTGGGGCAGGGAAATTTGCCTGGTACAATCTGACGTCGGTGTACCAAAAGCAGATTGCCCACAAGTACTTGGCTGTGACACACCTAATTCTACACCTTCATTCCTCTCAGTGCAGGTCTCAGAGAGGACTGAAGGTCTAGTGGGGTTGGAAATCTCAGCTGATGAGGAGCAAGGAGAGGTCCTCTTTGTTCTTTGGTGTGGGTCTTTTAGATGCGCTTGCCAACGAACTGCATGGCAGGTCAACATATGTCTGGTCAAGCATGTGGTACCCAAGCGGGAGATGTTTTGGCCACGTGAGATACGCTTGAGACATATGTTGCAAATAGCAGCGGTGCGATCTGATGCACTCGTCTCAAAAAAGGCCCACACCAAAGAACTTTTTGAATAACGCGCAGAGACTGCAGCGCCCTGCACATGTGATGCAGTCAATGTGCTGCCCTTAGGCTGGCCCCTGGAGGGCATCCTGCCTCGTTTGTGATGTGCCGCCTCCTCCTCCTCCTCCTCCTCTCTCCTATCAGGCACCCACGTTGAGTCAGTGACCTCATCATCCCCTCCCTCCTCATCACTGGAGCAAACCTGGCAGTATGCTGCAGCAGGGGGAGCATGACTGCCAGATTGCTGTCCTTCTTGGGCACCCCCTCTGTCCGTGCTCATGTTACTGCCTTCATCGAGCTCAGTATCATCATCAGAGCCTTCCAAACGCTGGGCATCCTCCTGGAGCATGTACCCAACACTGTGGTCAAACAGTTCGAGGGACTCCTCAGGAGGACATGGTGGAGCTAGGGAAGGAGTCACTGATGACATTGAGCCGAGGGAAGAGGCCGCTGCTTTGCCAGACAAAGCACCCTGGGCATGGGTGAGAGAGGATGAGAAGGATGAGGACGGCTTGGTCATCCACTCGACCAAGTCTTCCGCATGTTGCGGCTCAACACGGCCAGCTGCCGAAAAAAAGGCCAAGCGTGTCCCATGGCCACGTGCTGTTGAGGATGCACCGTCTTCACGACCAGCACTAGACACAGAGCCTGCTTGCCCTCTCTTATTGGCTTGTGACTGTCTGCCTCTCCTTCTTGGCCTTCCAGACATACTAATGGCCTGTAGCTGCACTAAGCTGGGATATATATATATATATATATATATATATATATATATATATATATATATACTGCAGCTAGCAAAATCAACTGCCTGCCTGTAGTATGAGAACATGAGAACACCACCAACCTTCTACAGGTAGCTTTAGCTGAACACTGTGAGGTGGACGCACCCCACTAATTTGTAGGTTTAGCTGAACACTGTGAGCAGGACGCACTGCACTAAATGTAAATAGTCTAGCTGCCTGACCGTGGTACTAAAAGGATCAAAAGAACACCAGTAATTTTCTTCAGGTAGCTTTATATACTGTAACAAGACAAGCCTGCCTGTCAGTAGGAAGATAACAGGAACGGATCTAGCTGAACACTGTGAGCAGGACGCACTGCACTAACTGTAAATAGTCTAGCCGCCTGACCGTGGTACTAATAGGATCAAAAGAACACCAGTAATTTTCTTCAGGTAGCTTTATATACTGTAACAAGACAAGCCTGCCTGTCAGTAGGAAGATAACAGGAACGGATCTAGCTGAACACTGTGAGCAGGATGCACTTTACTAAATGTAAATAGTCTAGCTGCCTGACCGTGGTACTAATAGGATCAAAAGAACACCAGTAATTTTCTTCAGGTAGCTTTATATACTGTAACAAGACAAGCCTGCCTGTCAGTAGGAAGATAACAGGAACGGATCTAGCTGAAAACTGTGAGCAGGACGCACTGCACTAACTGTAAATAGTCTAGCTGCCTGACCGTGGTACTAATAGGATCAAAAGAACACCAGTAATTTTCTTCAGGTAGCTTTATATACTGTAACAAGACAAGCCTGCCTGTCAGTAGGAAGATAACAGGAACGGATCTAGCTGAACACTGTGAGCAGGACGCACTGCACTAACTGTAAATAGTCTAGCTGCCTGACCGTGGTACTAATAGGATCAAAAGAACACCAGTAATTTTCTTCAGGTAGCTTTATATACTGTAACAAGACAAGCCTGCCTGTCAGTAGGAAGATAAGAGGAACGGATCTAGCTGAACACTGTGAGCAGGACGCACTGCACTAACTGTAAATAGTCTAGCTGCTTGACCGTGGTACTAATAGGATCAAAAGAACACCAGTAATTTTCTTCAGGTAGCTTTATATACTGTAACAAGACAAGCCTGCCTGTCAGTAGGAAGATAACAGGAACGGATCTAGCTGAACACTGTGAGCAGGACGCACTGCACTAACTGTAAATAGTCTAGCTGCCTGACCGTGGTACTAATAGGATCAAAAGAACACCAGTAATTTTCTTCAGGTAGCTTTATATACTGTAACAAGACAAGCCTGCCTGTCAGTAGGAAGATAACAGGAACGGATCTAGCTGAACACTGTGAGCAGGACGCACTGCACTAAATGTAAATAGTCTAGCTGCCTGACCGTGGTACTAATAGGATCAAAAGAACACCAGTAATTTTCTTCAGGTAGCTTTATATACTGTAACAAGACAAGCCTGCCTGTCAGTAGGAAGATAACAGGAACGGATCTAGCTGAACACTGTGAGCAGGACACACTGCACTAAATGTAAATAGTCTAGCTGCCTGACCGTGTTACTAATAGGATCAAAAGAACACCAGTAATTTTCTTCAGGTAGCTTTATATACTGTAACAAGACAAGCCTGCCTGTCAGTAGGAAGATAACAGGAACGGATCTAGCTGAACACTTTGAGCAGGACGCACTGCACTAACTGTAAATAGTCTAGCTGCCTGACCGTGGTACTAATTTGATCAAAAGAACACCAGTAATTTTCTTCAGGTAGCTTTATATACTGTAACAAGACAAGCCTGCCTGTCAGTAGGAAGATAACAGGAACGGATCTAGCTGAACACTGTGAGCAGGACGCACTGCACTAAATGTAAATAGTCTAGCTGCCTGACCGTGGTACTAATAGGATCAAAAGAACACCAGTAATTTTCTTCAGGTAGCTTTATATACTGTAACAAGACAAGCCTGCCTGTCAGTGGGAAGATAACAGGAACGGATCTAGCTGAACACTGTGAGCAGGACGCACTTTACTAAATGTAAATAGTCTAGCTGCCTGACCGTGGTACTAATAGGATCAAAAGAACACCAGTAATTTTCTTTAGGTAGCTGTTAATACTGTAACAAGACAAGCCTGCCTGTCAGTAGGAAGATAACAGGAACGGATCTAGCTGAACACTGTGAGCAGGACGCACTGCACTAAATGTAAATAGTCTAGCTGCCTGACCGTGGTACTAATAGGATCAAAAGAACACCAGTAATTTTCTTCAGGTAGCTTTATATACTGTAACAAGACAAGCCTGCCTGTCAGTAGGAAGATAACAGGAACAGATCTAGCTGAACACTGTGAGCAGGACGCACTGCACTAAATGTAAATAGTCTAGAAGATAACAGGAACGGATCTAGCTGAACACTGTGAGCAGGACGCACTGCCCTAAATGTAAATAGTCTAGAAGATAACAGGAACGGATCTAGCTGAACACTGTGAGCAGGACGCACTGCACTAAATGTAAATAGTCTAGCTGCCTGACCGTGGTACTAATAGGATCAAAAGAACACCAGTAATTTTCTACAGGTAGCTTTATATACTGTAACAAGACAAGCCTGCCTGTCAGTAGGAAGATAACAGGAACGAATCTAGCTGAACACTGTAAGCAGGACGCACTGCACTAAATGTAAATAGTCTAGAATATAACAGGAACGGATCTAGCTGAACACTGTGAGCAGGACGCACTGCACTAAATGTAAATAGTCTAGAAGATAACAGGAACGGATCTAGCTGAACACTGTGAGCAGGACGCACTGCACTAAATGTAAATAGTCTAGAATTTAACAGGAATGGATCTAGCTGAACACTGTGAGCAGGACGCACTGCACTAAATGTAAATAGTCTAGAAGATAACAGGAACGGATCTAGCTGAACACTGTGAGCAGGACGCACTGCACTAAATGTAAATAGTCTAGCTGCCTGACCGTGGTACTAATAGGATCAAAAGAACACCAGTAATTTTCTTCAGGTAGCTTTATATACTGTAACAAGACAAGCCTGCCTGTCAGTGGGAAGATAACAGGAACGGATCTAGCTGAACACTGTGAGCAGGACGCACTTTACTAAATGTAAATAGTCTAGCTGCCTGACCGTGGTACTAATAGGATCAAAAGAACACCAGTAATTTTCTTTAGGTAGCTGGTAATACTGTAACAAGACAAGCCTGCCTGTCAGTAGGAAGATAACAGGAACGGATCTAGCTGAACACTGTGAGCAGGACGCACTGCACTAAATGTAAATAGTCTAGCTGCCTGACCGTGGTACTAATAGGATCAAAAGAACACCAGTAATTTTCTTCAGGTAGCTTTATATACTGTAACAAGACAAGCCTGCCTGTCAGTGGGAAGATAACAGGAACGGATCTAGCTGAACACTGTGAGCAGGACGCACTTTACTAAATGTAAATAGTCTAGCTGCCTGACCGTGGTACTAATAGGATCAAAAGAACACCAGTAATTTTCTTTAGGTAGCTGTTAATACTGTAACAAGACAAGCCTGCCTGTCAGTAGGAAGATAACAGGAACGGATCTAGCTGAACACTGTGAGCAGGACGCACTGCACTAAATGTAAATAGTCTAGCTGCCTGACCGTGGTACTAATAGGATCAAAAGAACACCAGTAATTTTCTTCAGGTAGCTTTATATACTGTAACAAGACAAGCCTGCCTGTCAGTAGGAAGATAACAGGAACAGATCTAGCTGAACACTGTGAGCAGGACGCACTGCACTAAATGTAAATAGTCTAGAAGATAACAGGAACGGATCTAGCTGAACACTGTGAGCAGGACGCACTGCCCTAAATGTAAATAGTCTAGAAGATAACAGGAACGGATCTAGCTGAACACTGTGAGCAGGACGCACTGCACTAAATGTAAATAGTCTAGCTGCCTGACCGTGGTACTAATAGGATCAAAAGAACACCAGTAATTTTCTACAGGTAGCTTTATATACTGTAACAAGACAAGCCTGCCTGTCAGTAGGAAGATAACAGGAACGAATCTAGCTGAACACTGTAAGCAGGACGCACTGCACTAAATGTAAATAGTCTAGAATATAACAGGAACGGATCTAGCTGAACACTGTGAGCAGGACGCACTGCACTAAATGTAAATAGTCTAGAAGATAACAGGAACGGATCTAGCTGAACACTGTGAGCAGGACGCACTGCACTAAATGTAAATAGTCTAGAATTTAACAGGAATGGATCTAGCTGAACACTGTGAGCAGGACGCACTGCACTAAATGTAAATAGTCTAGAAGATAACAGGAACGGATCTAGCTGAACACTGTGAGCAGGACGCACTGCACTAAATGTAAATAGTCTAGCTGCCTGACCGTGGTACTAATAGGATCAAAAGAACACCAGTAATTTTCTTCAGGTAGCTTTATATACTGTAACAAGACAAGCCTGCCTGTCAGTGGGAAGATAACAGGAACGGATCTAGCTGAACACTGTGAGCAGGACGCACTTTACTAAATGTAAATAGTCTAGCTGCCTGACCGTGGTACTAATAGGATCAAAAGAACACCAGTAATTTTCTTTAGGTAGCTGGTAATACTGTAACAAGACAAGCCTGCCTGTCAGTAGGAAGATAACAGGAACGGATCTAGCTGAACACTGTGAGCAGGACGCACTGCACTAAATGTAAATAGTCTAGCTGCCTGACCGTGGTACTAATAGGATCAAAAGAACACCAGTAATTTTCTTCAGGTAGCTTTATATACTGTAACAAGACAAGCCTGCCTGTCAGTGGGAAGATAACAGGAACGGATCTAGCTGAACACTGTGAGCAGGACGCACATTACTAAATGTAAATAGTCTAGCTGCCTGACCGTGGTACTAATAGGATCAAAAGAACACCAGTAATTTTCTTTAGGTAGCTGTTAATACTGTAACAAGACAAGCCTGCCTGTCAGTAGGAAGATAACAGGAACGGATCTAGCTGAACACTGTGAGCAGGACGCACTGCACTAAATGTAAATAGTCTAGCTGCCTGACCGTGGTACTAATAGGATCAAAAGAACACCAGTAATTTTCTTCAGGTAGCTTTATATACTGTAACAAGACAAGCCTGCCTGTCAGTAGGAAGATAACAGGAACGAATCTAGCTGAACACTGTGAGCAGGACGCACTGCACTAAATGTAAATAGTCTAGAATATAACAGGAACGGATCTAGCTGAACACTGTGAGCAGGACGCACTGCACTAAATGTAAATAGTCTAGAAGATAACAGGAACGGATCTAGCTGAACACTGTGAGCAGGACGCACTGCACTAAATGTAAATAGTCTAGAATTTAACAGGAATGGATCTAGCTGAACACTGTGAGCAGGACGCACTGCACTAAATGTAAATAGTCTAGAAGATAACAGGAACGGATCTAGCTGAACACTGTGAGCAGGACGCACTGCACTAAATGTAAATAGTCTAGAAGATAACAGGAACGGATCTAGCTAAACTGAATACAGTGTATATATATATATGCAACACCTGGGATGCATATATATACACAATACACTGTAAGTGCAGCAAACTGACTTACTGTTCTGCCTAATCTATCTAACTCAAATCAAATGACACTGTCTCTCTGTCTATCTCTTTCAACGCCGGAACACACACTACACAGGGCCACTGTGCAGGCGGCCTTATATAGTGTGGGGCGTGTACTAAATCCCCTGAGCCATAATTGGCCAAAGCCTCCTTGGCTTTGGCCAATTACGGCTCTCTGTTCAGGCGGCGCTGTGATTGGCCAAGCATGCGGGTCATAGTGCATGCTTGGCCAATCATCAGCAAGCAATGCACTGCGATGCCGAAGTGAATTATGGGCCGTGACGCGCCACACAAATTTGGCGCGAACGGCCCATATCATTCGCAATTCGGCGAACGACCGAACAGCCGATGTTCGAGTCGAACATGGGTTCGACTCGAACATGAAGCTCATCCCTAGTTTCTACTATGTACTTGCTAGTTACAGAAAATATCAGAGATATGCTTAATATTATGTTGAGTCAGAACAGAGACTTAATGAAGAAGATACTTGCATTTTAAAGTGGAACTTCACTCTCTCAAACAACATGGACTATCTATTTGTAATCCTTATGCTGCTAGCATTACCAAATAGATAGTAAAATATATCATATTTACTTGTTTTAATATATATATATATATATATATATATATATATATATAATTTATTCAGTTACTTTCTGGTTTCTATGCCTAGGCAAATGATGGCATACATCCCAGGAGTCTTCAGGAGGGGAAGAAGGGCTCTCAGCTCAGCCCCTACCTGAGCTAAGGGCACATGGATTCCAAGAAAATAAATGCTACATTAATCATCTGCCCTTACTCAGGATTGCCACTGCCAGAAATGACAGGGATTTTTTTTTAATATGATTTCTCAGCAAAATAAAGCATAGAGAGAGATGTGGTGTATATTAAAAAACAAATTATATAAAATTTTTGGTTCATGGTGCTCAGATGTAGTGCAGTTTCACTATACATAAAGACCTATCTTCTAAACCATTCAAATTGGTATTTCTAATAAAAGCGAGCTTAACATCATCAATAACACCCTAAAGCAAAATGGAAATCAATACAGCAAAATATTCTTGCCATGAATCTGCAATAATGTTTTTTGCTCTAACTATCTGCTTACCTTTCAGGTCTGTGTCTCAGCCTTAAGAGAGCATACCCCCACACCTGGGTGTTTAGATATGAGCTCCCAGCATGGCTCCACCCCAGCATCTCAACAGGAAACACTATTTAACTCCGCACTCTACAAGCCAGCTTTGCCGAGCAAAGTAATGATTAGGCTTCTGGTGTGGCGTCCTGCTGTATGTTTATCTCTGACTTCCGTGTACTGACTGTGGCATGTCCTTCTGGCCATTCCTGTCTGCCAGCGATCCCGACTTTGGAGTGTCCCTCTGACCATCCCTGTCTGCTAGTTGCCCTGACCTTAGCTTGTTCTCCTGACTATCCTGTTTTTAACCCTGAACTGCTGCTTCTGCTCTGTCCACAAGCCCTAGGGGCTGCAACCTGCAGTCAACTGCAGCCAAATCCATTCTCACCATCAGAGGCTCTGGTGAAAACCTGCTGGCTCTTGGACTCTGCGCCCTGGGGAATCTTAGCCTCTAGCTTCCTGTTGGTCCGTGTCAATGTTCAGCTGGAGCTGCTTTCCTAAACCACCTGGAACTCCATCCACAGCAGTCAGCTAAAGGGTCCACAACCTTAGTAGTGCGCTCCTAACCCCAACGGTGTGCATCTGTCACCTGGCCTCAGGTGACCTGACAATTCTATTAACAATTTTTAGAAAAATTTGCAGAAAGCATGCTTAGGAATGTAATAATATATTCTGGACCTTATTGTGTATTCCAGGGCAGACAGAATAATCTGCCGGGGTGATAAATCAGTGCCTGCATGGTTATGTTTACATTAACTACATCTTGAAATCATTGCTGATCTGTTAAAGGGAACCTAGTGTATTTTTTCATGTTATATGTTAAATGCATGTGTAACAGCTCGCATTCAGAATTTTTCTCCAAAGGGCTGTCACCATTTTCCTTCAGGTATCATCCAGTGTCAACATCTATATTCTGAATCTATTTCCTATATGTCTCACTCATGAAAATTGTGGAGTCTGTGCAGTAACCTTTATGTTCTGGGTTCTTTTTACACATCTCAAACAGATCAGCCACCTGCTGCTGTCTTTTAACATGTGACATTTGGAAAAAAATTACAAAAGTCATGGTGATCACTAAGGGAGAAAAGTCTATGAATAGTTTCTTGCCTGGTTTACAAAGACTACTTTTTCAAAGTCCTATGAAGTGCATCTGCTTTCTTCTTGTAATTTTACATATCATCTTTATGGATTACACCTGGGCCCCTATTTCTATAAGAATGTGTGGTGGCCCATCTCTATACTCTCAGTCTCAATATACTGTATATATATATATATATATATATATATATATATATATATATATATATATATATATATGGTTTTGCTCCTTCTACAATACTCACCTTATCCCTGGTGCTGTAGACTAACAAGATAATAGCAAAAAAATTCTCCTGCGCTCGAAAGTGATGTGACGGCGGTAAATATTTCCTAGGATCTCTCTGGCTCTTGGTAAATGCACAGGCTATATTACCCTCCAAGGGTCAGGGGCACCCAATGGAAACACTGAAGAAAAAGCCAATTGGCTCTGAGGAAGAGGGGATCTCCCCTCGAAATGCAGCAGCCATCTGAAAGGATCCTTCGGAGTGCTAGATATGGTCCCTGTGACCAGGTCGCTTTGTGTCCTTTGTGGACTTGAAATGCTTTTATGACTAACTTGTTTGGGGAAAAATATTTCTTTTCTTTTTATACCAATAAACCCCACTTGGGTAATGCACAAGGTTGGTGCGCCCTCTTTTCGTTTTTTCTACGCTGTAGACTTACTGCTCCAGATGCCCAGTTGAACTCATCTTCTGGGTTGCAGGATGGCCAGCTTCATCCAACCCACTTGTCTTTGGCACAGGCTGTCATGGACATGTTCCATGGATATGTCTCATCATGCAGCCTGCACTTACAGTACTTCTGGAATGAGCAGAGCTCAAACACCATTACAAGAGTGTTGCTCCATCCAGGAAGAGGGGCTGCCCACCTTTGCAGCCAAAGAAAATAAAGGAACCATGATTTCAGTGAATTGTTGGAGCTTTTTTAGAATACCTATATTTTTGTATGTTGTGATAAACAAGGAATAATGGTCAGTCTTCATTATTATACCCAGTATTAAAACTACTGACACAGAAAACTACACATAGGAAAAGAACACGTGTCAGTGTGATAAGTTGACAATACGCTATTTAAAAATGCCACTATATCCTCTGTACACCAAAATGGTACAGAATGCATAAATGTCAAAAGGAAACTCACCAGCCATTTTTGCTATGTGCTGAAAACTTCTCAGTAGCAGTAGAAGCAAATGCCCTGTAGTTCAAAATATAGAATACATTGGAACTGCTTCATCTGCTGTGTTCCTTCCCAAGATAGCATTATTATTAAAAATATAAATGTGTCTTGCTACAATCCTCCTTGTCACAAAGTTTCAAAACTTCTTATCCAAAAGTCACTTTTCAATACTATGTATGTTGTATTATTTCATCCAGGATTGTATGTTAGAAAAAACAACCGGGTGATATTTAATCCTTAAACACAAAACAAAAAAAAGGCAGTATACAGAGCACATAAAGAGACCTATATATGTTGTGCAGTTACTAGCTATCTTTGTCTTTTGTGTATAACGTTTCTACCATTATGTACATCATGTGCATTTCAAATAAAAAAACACCTTATATTCATCTCAGTGGGATGACATGCATCATAGTCATATTTGTCACTGTATTAGCTTGGTATCTATCATTCTCTATCCATGATGCATTCATATATTCAATATATTGGACTATAAACCCACATATGGTCCTCTGAACACATGTATATCACACTACAACCTCAATGGTCTAAGTTTTTGGGCTGTCTGTGCCCTAGGGTAAATCAGGTAATCTAATCCTAAACTGCATGACAGCATATGCCACATGGAAGCCTCTTTATGTCTGGGATGCAATATTCTTGACTCAAGCTCTCTCTATGGCCTCAATGCTGCATATTTCTGAGGCGTTGTTAGAAACCTACAAATTTTAACATACTAAAACATTACAAAAATGATAAAAAACATGATAAAACCTGGCATAGATGAAAAAGGGACAAGGCCTCTAGTAGAAATAGAAACATATACGGAAACCTGGCATAGGTAGAAAGAAAAATCATCCCTTGACTAAACAGGTTCCTACATCCCAGGCACATGTTTGCATAAAATGGAGCACAAGTAGTGCCCATCACAGAACCTTAAACTTAATGGAACAGGTACACAGATGACATGTTTATTCTTTGACTCATTCTCTTTATTCTGGACCATGCAACCTGTTGGAAGAATTTCTGACACTTTTGAATCAAAATGACTACAATCTCAAATTCAATACCTAATGGTGGCGCTTGAGTTATAAACAAGGCAAAGTAGGCTAGTGACTGCACAGGATATATGGGCGCCACTCTTCCTGCTCTGGATATTGCCTACTTATTTTTTTAAATTATATATCACTTGTGTACCCGGCTGTTTTTGATTGGATAATGTTGTTACGTCTTAGATTAAATAATAAAACATACTGTGCATAGTATGGAAATATTAACTTTGGATATTGGGTTTAGAAACATTATTACAAGAAGGATTGTAATACTGTAAGTCACTTTTGTATTTTCAATAGCAATGCTAGGATGGGAAAGGTTTTACAGTTTATTTAAAGTTTTGTGTGAAACATTTATACCTGTGAAGAATATTATTAATATCTAATATTCTTATATCTCAAGGGCATTTCTGGATGAATAGCATTGATAGTCAGACTGACATAAAACAAAATGTGAGTTTATTGTCACACAGTTGGCATCCTAAATACAATGCAAAAAGTATAACAGCTCAGTTCAGTGTAGGTATAAATATATGGAATAGAAGCAATACTCATGAAAAATGTATCATGCTTGAAATAATGGCTACTCGGGGGGAGATGGGCGGAGCCTAGCGGAGCAGACATGCATTGTTAGAGCTCCACACCGTTGAGGAGAGAAGAGAAGGACAAAGCGGAGCCTGCAGGCTCAGAAAGGTATCCATTTGAACCTTTTTGCCCCAGGGAACAAACTGTGAAAGTTTGGGCAGGAAATATGGTACTGGGAGGAAACCGTGGCAGAAATAAAAATCACCTCACAAAGAGCTCACAGGCACTCACTGCAACTAAAGCAGCTCCAGTCACCTCACAAGATACAGCATCAGGGCGCTCTCACAGACAGAAAATGTCACAGCAAGACTCTCCATTTGAGTCAGATACAGAACAAATCCTCTCACAAACTTCTCCACAAGCCTCCTCAGCATCCCCAGTAATATTATTACAATTTGAAAAGATGCTTCATAAGGCTTTAAAACAAACCTCAGACCAAATAACAAAAAGCCTAACCAAAGAAATAAGAGAGCTGGGAAACCGCACCGCAGCCCTAGAAATAAAAATGGATGAAATTGAAATTACAACCCAAGTAAATATAACAGAATTGGAACAATTAAAAGAAGAGAATTTAATACTTCAAACTAAGCTCGAAGATTACGAAAATAGAGCCAGACGTTCAAACTTGCGCATAAGGGGAATACCTGAAACTGTGACAGACCTGCAATCTACTATTACTGCTCTATTACAAGAACTAAAGCCAGATATCCCTATTGAACGTTTAGAACTGGACAGAGTACACAGAGCCCTCACAGCCAAAAAGAAAGATGGACCCCCACGTGATATAATCACAAAATTTCATTATTACAGAACGAAAGAACAAATACTAATTGCTGCAAGAGAAAAAAAGGAACTTAATTTTCAAGGACACAATTATCAAATTTTTGCTGACCTATCCCAACTTACTATTACTAAAAGACGATCCATGAAACCCCAACTAATGGAACTGCAACGCCACAACATTATGTATCAATGGGGCTTCCCCTTTTCAATCAGATTTAACTACCAAGGTACAATTTACAGAAGCAGATCAGCAGATGAACTACAACAAACCCTTTTAAAATTAAATCTGACAGAACCCACAAGCAGCAACTCTCACACACACAGAAGAATGGCATCATCTTCACCTTCAGGCAGCACTCAGAAAATACCAGAATAAAATGGAAATCATCATTCTCACAAAAGAGGCCGTTATGCCACATCATCCATGGACCAAGAAGATTCAATGGACTGACATCCTAATTCCTGATATCTCTTCATTTATTATACTAAGAGATGGTTCTCTATAAAAAACCTGTATTTATAACTGAATGTAACTGCATTCTGATAGTCACACACTGTGTGGGATCATGTTACATTCCAGTTATATTTCTTATTACTTCTGATTCATATAGCCTTAGAATATATAAGTGAAATAAGGAAATTCTTGTTCAGTTATATATTATCAGGTAATAACAATAGATTTATTACTTTTTAGGACAAATAGTTCAATAATCCAGAAGTAATGGAAGCTTTTTCTTTCTTTTCTTAAAACAAATATATTATTACCTAACTAGTTCCTAGAATTATGTTTTTGTTTATTCTAATCTGAAGCAATACAACCTCAATTTTATGAGTTAACATATCTAAACAGTTACATATGAATAAAATATGTAATTGTTTACTCTAAAAGGGTTAAAATCCCAAAATAATTCAAACTATCTTCATCAATACCAAAGTTATTAACAGTACCTTTCTAACTGAAATATTTAGCCTAGGGCAAGACTAACCATATACAACCACCCTGGAATAAATAATTTCAACAAAAACTATATTTTGCACTCCAATTAATGAAACATTATTTGGATGTCTTTTGACATAGCACTTCTCTCGTGTAAGCGGAAGATCCGTGTACCCCCATTAGCCCTCCTCATTCTCCCAACCATATTATGTGGGAGTGTGACGAAGGCACTTATTCCCCTGAGAGAGATATTTATTCTCTTTCACGGGTAAATTGTGATTACTTGCAAAAAATAATTTATACAATGTATCATCTAATCTCATATGTTTTTTGTTTACTCTTTACTCCAGAATTCACTGGTTTCTTTTCTATCTTTTCATCTCTTCAGTCCACACAGGTTGATCTGCGCAGTCAGCTCTGCATAACAAAAAGTAAGTCAAAACTATTTGATCTGTTGCCATGGCACCACTGAATATACTTTCCTTGAATGTTCAGGGAATAAATGTCCCTCAAAAAAGGACCAAAGCCTTCCGTACTTTCCATAACAAGAAGGCTCACATAGTATGCCTCCAAGAAACACACTTCACCAAAGATTCTACTCCAAAATATATTTCTCCTTTTTATCAACAAATTTACACGGCTTCTGCCTGTACCAAGCAAAGGGGAACTCTAATTGCATTTCACCGATCCACACCATTCACCTTATCATCAGAAATTAAAGACCCAGAATGTAGATACCTGATACTCATGGGTTATATAATGGATACAGCAATCACGGTGATTTCCTACTACGCTCCTAACAAACAACCTACACCATTCCTCTCACATATATTACAAGTGATTAATACACACAAAATAGGAACAGTGATAATGTGTGGGGATTCGAACCAGGTCCTCCTCCCATTTCTAGATAAATCACCTTTTACACCATCCAAAATAACCTCTAGATTACCTTTTTCTCAACTTCTTTCCAAATACAATCTGGTAGATTCGTGGAGAGAAAGTAACCCAATGAAAAAGAAATTCACTTATTTCTCGCACCCTCATCAAACCTTCACCAGAATAGATCATATTTTTCTAACAATAGGAATGATACCAGAAATTATTGCATCAGATATAATTCCGATTCCGTGGTCTGACCATAATGCAGTATACACTACTATAGCCTCAGCCATACCAAAAGCGCATGACCCAACGTGGTACTTACCGGACATAATGCTCAAACACCCACTACATCAGATGGCCATTGAACAAGCTTTAAAGGAATACATATCAATTAATAATACAACAGACATCTCCCCAATAACACTGTGGGAAGCTCATAAGCCTGTCTTACGTGGTACAATACAAAGACAAATGGCACTATTTAAACGGGAACGCAAAAATCTAGCAAAAAAACTAGAACTCAATTTTAATGCAGCCTACATATCATTTCAAGATAATCCATCTCAGAGTACAAAATCTCATCTGGAAAAATCTAGATTAGAATACGATCTATTTCTCACTCAGTTGATAAATCCCTCAAACGCTCCAAACACAATTTCTACATGAATACAAACAAACCAGGTACATATTTGGCACGGGCATTAAATTCAACTAACAAATCTTTCAAACCAATACGTTTGAAATTATCAAAAAATGTTTACACTTGTAATCCAGTTAAAATAGTCCATAAATTTCACTCACATCTCGCAACTTTATACAAGACAAACAATGAATTTAATCCTACAGAGGCTGAATCCTTCTTCTCAAAAATAACCTTACCTGAGTTATCTCAGAATCAAAAAAGCAGTTTGGATGAGCCTATAACTATAGATGAAGTTGCTAACGCCATAAAAGACCTAAAACTTAACAAAAGACCAGGCCCAGACGGCTACTCGGCTTTATACTATAAAACATTCTCAGAAATACTCTCTCCCATTCTCACTGAAACTTTTAACAAACTTCTAGATGGACATTCTTTTCGGCAAGAAACACTAATGGCAATTGTTTGTATGATTCCAAAACCCCTTTCTGATGATACTTCCTGTGTGAATTATCGGCCTATCTCTCTGTTAAACCTCGATATTAAATTATTAGCAAAAATAATAGCAAAACGCCTCAATAGCATTATAGGAAAATTAATACATAGAGATCAAGTAGGCTTCATGCCAAATAGACAGGCAGGCGATAATATACGCAGGGCAGTGTTATTGGCACATATTGCTAAAAAACGAAAAATCCCTTTATGTTTTCTATCTCTCGATATTAAGAGGGCATTTGACACAGTATCCTGGCAATATATGCAATATTCATTACAAAAATGGGGTTTTGGACCCCACTTTTTAACATGGATCAAAGCATTATATAATAAACCCAAAGCCTATATAAAATATGCTGGATACAAATCTGAAGCCTTTAATATTGAAAGAGGTACCCGACAGAGTTGCCCATTATCTCCCTTATTATTTGCCCTTATACTCGAACCCATGGCCCAATACATCAGAACAAACCAAACTATAACTGGCATTGAAGTAGGAGGTATTACACACAAATTATGTATATTTGCAGACGATATATTACTTTTTCTATCATCGCAACAGGTCTCTGGTCCTAACTTAATACCAGCTCTTGATGGATTTGCAGCCCTATCCGGCCTTATGATTAATCCTAAGAAATGGCTAGTGCTTAATATTTCACTCACAAACATGGAATTGATCCCGGCTAGGGCTGCACTCCCATTCACATGGGCAGAAAAATCAATCCCATATCTTGGAATTCATTTAACAGCATCTCATTCTGACTTATTCTCAACCAATTATCCTCCTGTATTAAGACAGATCACAAATCTAATAAAACAATGGTCGCAACTTCCTTTATCCTGGATAGGGAAGATTAATGCAATCAAAATGACTATTCTACCCAAATTGCTTTATCTATTCAGAGTCCTCCCTATTCCAATTCCTTCCTATTTTTTGAGAATAGTACAAAAAAGAGCAACTTCGTTTATATGGGGCTCTTCTAAACCACGTATACCTATACACACACAACAGCTTCCCAAAAATAAAGGAGGCCTGGGATACCCTAATTTTACTAACTACTACAGAGCAGCACATTTGGCCAGTCTGTCCAAATACCATGCAAAACAGGAAATCCCATTATGGGTATTTATAGAGGCTTCAGAAAATGACCCTCTATTAATATCAAATTTATTATGGCTTGATCCTAAAGACCGCTTTAAAATTCATAATCCCATAACTAAACACTTCTTATCTCTCTGGGATAAACTAAAAACCAAATATCAGTTACAATCTCCACACAATCCTCTCCTTTCTTTTATCAGAAATCCGGCCTTTTATCCGGCATGGATCTACCCAAATTCTTTTAAAGCTTGGACAACATCAGGCATTCAGACACTAAATGACTTCATAACATCTAAATCATTCCTTTCATTTCCATCGCTTAGAGAAAAATATGATCTACCAAACTCTGAGATATTTAGATATCTCCAAATCAAAAAATTCTATACACCATTCCTAAAGGGGGATACACCATTATCCCAATTATCCATTTTTGAATCAATCTGTACAAAAGATCCATTTGCTAAAGGTACAATTTCATCACTTTATAATCAATTATATGGAGTAGCAAATCTTAATAAACCCTCTTACGTTCAGAGGTGGGAGGAGGACCTGGGACGAACTTTAGAAGACACGGACTGGTCTAACATATGGCTCACATCTAAGTCATCTTCACCCAACATCTTAGCACTGGAGACAAATTATAAAGTCCTAACTCGCTGGTACCTTGTACCCGCTAGAGTGGCAAAATATTCACCGAATACCTCAGCTCTTTGTTTTCGAGGATGCCCAGAAATAGGCACATATTTACACATATGGTGGACGTGCCCAGTAATCCAAACCTTCTGGAAGGAAGTCTTCGTGATTGCATCTAAAATATTTAAAAAAATAATACAACCAGATCCATATTTAACTTTACTTAATCTAAAACCGGAATGGTTAACACTCTCTCAATTCAAACTTATGATCCAACTAATAACGGCTGCAAAACAAACAGTGGCCAAGGCATGGAAATCTCCTACATTGGTACTAGCAGAAACAATTCACAGAATGAATAATACAATGTCCCATGCTAAGATGGTAGCCATCGATCAAAATCAAATTCCAAAATTTGAAAAACTTTGGCATCCTTGGATAAAACAACAGTTCCTGTCAAACTTCAATCACTCTGTCCTGTTTCCATGGTAACAGATTAAATGACTTACAGAGACACCCATTCTAAGGCTTCAAAGAGAACTAAAAAGAATAACAAACTGACGAGCGGGACAACCTTGTGGACCATACCTCTACCTTTCAACCCTTTTTCTTCTTTCTCTTTCCTTTTCTCCACCTTACGATTAAAGCTCATTATCAGAATTTATTTGACCTATATACACTCTACTTGTAAACAATATGTATAGTAGGTATAAATCATTTAAATACCTACAAAAGTAACTAAGGAAATGATATATATCTTTAATTTAGGTTTACGTGAACCCAATGTTTAATATTTGAAATTTCATGATATTTACCTATATAAACCCTACTGTAAAACAATGAGCTTACTTTATAGATCCTTGTAAACTTACTTTATGTATCTTTATAACATTGTATACTCAATAAACTTCTTTTGACAAGGAAATAATGGCTACTCGGACATGTGTGTCTTCCATGTGCTTCCCTTTAATGCTGTGTTGTGTGACCAAAAAGAAGCAGGAAATGACGTTGCTCCTGAGAAAAGGCAGCTGTTCCTGTTTGTCAGAGGGTCTTTGAGTGAATATGTCTGTGTCATATCACCTAGAGGGTGTGCGTATGCCTCTCTCCTCGAGGGTGTATGTGTCTCCTGAATATGGGTGTCTTGTCTTTTTATGCTCCATGTACATGTCATAACTCCACAACGCTCAAAACCTTGTATGGCATGCATTCATTTCTGGTAACTTCAGCAATATGTCTATACAAGAGGAGGTACTAACTCAGAGAGTCATATATGGCGTTTGATTGACAAGCCCACATGTAACACTCTATACTTGTAGTAATGTGCTGATCATGTAATATAACCAGCGTTTACTAAAATGAACACATATTACCAACTTTAACTACATTAAGTAAATACATACTAATATCATTAATTATGACTTAGACTATGCTAGTCTCAACTTAACAGTATTTAAACAAGTATGTATAAGTCCTCTAACTACATAAATACGTGTCTATTTTTCACCTCCCATGACATTCTATACCAAGATCCCTTATATGTCATTCTCAAACTAGCCAGTTATATACCAGAAACATCTAGCAAATGACTAACTCAGCTACAGCTGAAGAATCATATCAAATCAATTGTTTAAGGTCATTCACTCATACTGTATTTATTATGATTAATCATAAATCAAAATATATTTTGCAAGCTTGCCATGAATATAATATAACACCTAAAGGTGCCAAATTATTAATTTGGAATAATATTCAAACAATCTGTGCAATACCTAATAAACAATTAACTAATAAAGACGCATTTTGGATATTGAATAGAATAAAGTTTTATATTTCACTGTTTAGATTATCTCCATTTGATGGAATGCACACTTCTTATGTTTATTTCATAAATACATTTATTTACCCCATATGGGATAGCTATTGACATGTGTAGCTTGATTGTGATCTTTTAACATTAGCACTTGTATGTGTATTAGCTGCAATACAGCTGTAAAGCATGTAAGATGGATTAATATTATTGATCCCATGTGCAATTTTATCTTTCTTAATTACTCTCCTACAGTGTTCTAGCCCTTTCCATGCCCCATGCTGCCTGTATAAAAATGTGGGTGGAGATGGAATGGTAGGTCAGATGGGAATAAATTACCTAGTAGTGGATGAATGCAAGAAACTGCTTGACTCTGGCCTTTTCCCCTTTGTGGGGCCCTCAAAGTGGATCAAGAAGTAGACTTGTCATGAACTGGAGCTCATTTACGGGTACATGTTGTGTTTACCTAATGTTATAGCACAGCCTCCTCTGCTTGGGTATTGAGATTTTATTCCTTTGTACCAATGATTTGGAAGGTTAGAGAAATTCCAGTTTCCTAAATATTACCTCATTAGTGTTTTGCATGGTTAGAACAAGTAAGGTCTCAGTAGAACAGCGAATGAAGAGTAATGGAAGAGGAGGGGGGGAACAGCCAGCTTTGAATGGGAGCAGTGGTGGCTGGATGATAGGAGACTCTGATGGAAGGGTGAGCTGTATGGTCCTAGATGCACCCCCCTGGATGGATGGGCTATTGTAACACAGTTGTTAGCTGTGGTATGAGGCTATACCTAGGGCCTGTAATCAAGGTAATTGCAAGCCTTTTGTATGAAAAGCTGATGGTGCCTGTTCTTGCCCAAATGCTTAAAGTGATTTGGACCTGTATGTGTGAGGAGGAGCTGGATGAAGGGCCTGGGTTGTGCAATTTCTCTCCAGAAATGACATTAAAGTGGAGCTGGAACACTGCAGTGCAACATGGTTTTTGTAACATGTACATAGCAAGAGATCCCCTTATGTTGTAAGGCCCCTGGGTAGGCACCACAACCTCCGGTCAGTAGGCAGTGCTTGTGAGCATAATTTGATCATTCAATAGGGTAAGCAAACCTGTTTGCATTCTGTTCATGGACAGTTTTGCAAATTTTGCTTCAAGTTCACAAACTTTGTGGCAAACACCACAAAAGTCTAAGGAGGGCAAATTCTGTTATTCAATTCTGGTCATTTGTAAGGCTAATAAGAAACTTATTGTCAAGCTAAAACCATGGAAAGATGGGTACCACCATGGGATACATGTACCGATGCCACATAATGACAATGTGGCTTAATGGTTTTTAAGGGATGCAGCTGAATGTATGTGTGACATTGGCCCCTTTAAGCTGCTCTGTAGTGCATTAATTCCTGGCCATACTGACCGTTTCTCCCTCCCTGAATGTGATCAAGAACACAGGCAGAGAAAGTGGATGAGAGGACACTGATTGCCTGTTGCCACAGTCAAAAGACTTTGCTACCCTCAGCAATTGGGGGACATAAGAAATCCTACTGGCTGCCACTTGAGTATCCCAACCTAACACATGGACAAATGGGAGACAGATTGCAGGAGAGCCTGGGGTGCGCTGGGGACTGAGAGCAAGCTGCAAGGGGCTTGAGGATGCTTGAGAACAGGGCAGAGTTGAGAAAGATCTCACAGAATGGCAAGCTGTGTACTTTGCTGCTGTTCCTGTGTTACAGGCTGCATGATAAAGATCATTTAGCTACTGTGCTGAAGGTAGGGAGCAGCCTGTTGCTAGAGAGTTGCTGTACCATGTGGCTATGCTGTCAACTGTGAGCAGTGCTGTGTACTGTCCAGAGAAATATGTAGCAGAGCCACAAGAAGAGGATTGCTAGGGGTGGCAGGCTTGAGAGGGAGGTCCATGGTCTTGTGGGATGCTTTTAATCTGATCCTATCCAGTAGTTAGTATCTCAGAGGCCATTAACTGGTGAAATCCGCATCTATCCTGCCTATGGGATCACTCAGAGAAGGGTCAACTGAATCCAGAGGGACATCATCAATGTTCTTGTGTGGTGAGAGACCTCTTGGCCACCATGGGGTGTTTTAATGCCTGATATTAGCTGCCATTTTGCTGTTGTGAGGTGTTCTGTTGAAAAGGACCATGTGTCAGGGCTGGACTCAGCCCTTCCTTCTCTGGGCTGGACTCAGCCCTTCCTTCTCTGGGCTGGCCGCTCAGCTTTTGGCTAATTGCCAGCTCCTATGTCTCCACAGTGACTCACCTTTGATGATATCCTGCTCATCAGTCCTGCCTACCTAAGCCGTCCAGCCCAGATGATCTCTGCCTTCACCTTGGTCACACCTACTACTACACTCATCTCTGGCTCCCTGACGTTTTGGCTTGTCTGACTATCCGTTGCTGTTCCTGAACTCTGGCTATGTTTTGACTACGTTTACTCTGTTTACCTTTTTTTATTATTATTAAACAAGTGAGATTTAACTGTACTTCTGTATCAGTCTGATTCATGGTTTCTGACAGTAGGCGAAGGCCATGAATTCAGAAGATGCAGTCAATCCACTTGTTGGTAATATTTTTTCCAGATTGGATGAGCAGGATCCCCGCATGGATCAGTTTGCCATGGCGTTACAAATGTTCCTGAGTCGCACGGCTCACCAGGAATCTCCCACTGTGGCTGCTCCGGTACAACCTGTGTTGCAGGCTGTCTTAGCTGCTGCTCCAGTCTCTGTACAGGCATCCGCCTCGAGTATTACCTCTATAAGAGGTATGTCTGGTTCTGCTCCACTTCCCCAGCAATTTGGGGGCGATCCAGTCCAATGCAGAGGGTTTCTCAACCAGGTTGAAATATACTTTGAGATGTTGCCCCAGGCATTTCCCACGGACAGAAGCAAAGTATGTTTCATGATATCTTTGCTTTCTGAGAGAGCCTTGGCCTGGGCAAACACTCTATGGAAGACGCAAAAACCTGTTGTCTTGAGTTACCTAGAGTTTGTGGCTTCATTTAAAAGGGTATTTGATGTTCCCTCCGCTTCTGCTGTCAATTGCCTCACGTCCATCAAACAGAGTACGAGAACTGTTGCCGATTATGCCATTGAATTCCGTACTCTGGCAGCAGAGGTTGCTTGGAACAATGAGGCCCTCGTGGCTACTTTTCCTCATTGTCTCTCAGATACCATCAAGGATGAGATAGAAGCCCGAGGTATACCCACTGAGCTGGAGAAGTTGGTCACGTTTGCCATCCTCATTGACTCCAGACTCAGAGAAAGACTCTCTTTTAAGGAAGCCGCCTGTATATTTGTCTCCGAGGTTTACAGCCCTACCCTTGCCTCCCTCACCTCCCATGCCTCCTGGTACCGAGTCGGTCAGTGAAAATGAACTCATGCACTTGGGCTTCACATGTATCTCTGCGGATGAGAGAACCCTTAGGAGGATGGAGAGATTGTGCCTTTATTGTGGCCAGGCAGGTCACTTTTTGAAGTCTTGTCCTACCCGTCTAGGGAATGCCCGAACCTTGAGGTCCTGTCACTGACAGACCTTATGTGGCATTGTTTCCTTCCCAGTTATCCAGAAGGATAAGCCCCTGGTTTCGGTTACCCTTTCTTGGGCTGAGTCGTCCGTCAAGATACAGGCTCTGATCGACTCTGGGGCTGCAGGCCTGTTCATTGATGCTGCTTTTGTATCAAAGCACTCGATTCCGCTGCAGCTACATGACACTCCACTTGCCACTGAGGCTCTTGACGGGAGAACTCTACAGGCTGCCCAAGTGACTCATGAAACTGTTCCATTATCCATGGCCGTAGGGGCTCTTCACCATGAGATAATCCAATTCCAAGTTATTTCCTCACCTAAGTTTCCGCTGGTTATTGGTTATCCTTGGTTACCCCCTCTTTTGATTGGCTCCATGCTGAGGTTCTTTCCTGGTTGCCACAATGCAGTAAGACATGCTTCCAGAAGGTAGCCAAGGTCCTGTGCATGTCTTATAGCTCCTCGCTGCCGGAGGAGAACTGCGATTTTAGCAATGTCTTTGACAAAGGTCAAGCCGGTAGTTTGCCTCCACTACGGTCGTATGATTGCGCAACTGACCTTCAACCTGGTGCCATACCTCCTTGTGGCCGGGTTTACCCTTTGTCAGTCTTGGAGGATAAGGCCATGGAGGAGTATGTTGCAGACGCACTTTCTCGAGGTTTCATCTGCGAATCCTTGTCTCCTGCTGGTGCTGGTTTCTTCTTTGTGAAGGAGAGGAGTTGTGAACTGAGACCTTGTATTGATTATAGGGGTCTCAATCACTTCATGATAAAGAATGCCTATCCGATTCCGTTGATTATGGAGTTATTTGACCACCATAAGGGAACAACGGTTTTCACGAAGTTTGATTTGAGAGGGGTATACAATTTTGTGAGGATTAAGGAGGGCGATGAGTGGAAAACTGCATTTAATATCAGAACAGGCCATTATGAGTACCTCGTAATGCCTTTTGAAACTTCAGAAACTGAGAGAGAACAATCTCTATTGTAAATTGGAGAAGTGCAAATTCCATTATGAACAGGTTAAATTCCTGCGTTTTATCATTTCCACTGCTGGTTTTTTGATGGACCCAGAGAAACTTTCAGCAGTCCTACAGTGGCCCCAACCTGTGGGTTTATGTCCTCTGCAGCGTTTTCTTGGCTTTGCCAACTATTATCAGAAGTTTATTCGTAACTTCTCGTCTCTGGTCAAGCCCCTGACTAATATGACCAGAAAGAACAATAACCCACAGTGTTGGTCTCCAGAGTCCATTAAGGCCTTTGAGAGTCTCAAGGTTGCCTTAGTTTCTGCTCCTGTGTTGGCACATCCTGATCCTACGTTACCTTTTATCCTTGAGGTTGATGCTTCTGAGACTGGAGTTGGCGCCCTTCTGTCTCAATGTCCTACCTCTGAGAGCGCTATGCATCCTTGTGGCTACTTTTCCAAGAAATTGTCACCTGTGGTGTGCAATTATGAGATTGGTGACAGAGAGCTGTTAGCGATCATTTTAACCCTGAAGGAATGGAAACATCTCCTCAAAGGTACCACTGTGCCGATTCTCATTCTTACTGACCATAAGAATCTCACATTCTTGTCTGAGGCTAAACGCCTCTCTCCCAGAAGGACGTGATGGGCTCTTTTCTTGTCTAGTTTCAATTACATTGTCTCATTCTTACCCGGGACTAAGAATGTAAGGGCTGACGCTTTGTCACAACAATTTTCCTCCACTTCCAAGATGGAGTCAGTTCCAGTCTCTGTGATTCCTCCAGATTAGGGATGAGCCGAACACCCCCCTGTTCGGTTCGCACCAGAACATGCGAACAGGAAAAAAATTCGTTCGAACACGCGAACGCCGTTAAAGTCTATGGGACACGAACATGAATAATCAAAAGTGCTAATTTTAAAGGCTAATATGCAAGTTATTGTCATAAAAAGTGTTTGGGGATCCGGGTCCTCCCCCAGGGGACATGAATCAATGCAAAAAAAAGTTTTAAAAACGGCCGTTTTTTCAGGAGCAGTGATTTTAATAATGCTTAAAGTCAAACAATAAAAGTGTAATATCCCTTTAAATTTCATACCTGGGGGGTGTCTATAGTATGCCTGTAAAGGGGCGCATGTTTCCCGTGTTTAGAACAGTCTGACAGCAAAGTGACATTTTGAAGGAAAAAACACATTTAAAACTACCGCGGCTATTGCATTGCCGACAATACACATAGAAGTTCATTGATAAAAACGGCATGGGAATTCCCCACAGGGCAACCCCGAACCAAAATTAAAAAAAAAAAATGATGTGGGAGTCCCCCTAAATTCCATACAAGGCCCTTCAGGTCTGGTATGGATATTAAGGGGAACCCCAGCCAAAATTAAAAAAAAAAATTGACGTGGGGTTCCCCCTAAATTCCATACCAGACCCTTCAGGTCTGGTATGGATTTTAAGGGGAACCCCGCGCCAAAAAAAAAAAAAAAAACGGCGTGGGGTCCCCCTAAAAATCCATACCAGACCCTTATCCGAGCACGCAACCTGGCAGGCCGCAGGAAAAGAGGGGGGGACGAGAGTGCGGCCCCCCCCCCCTCCTGAACCGTACCAGGCCACATGCCCTCAACATTGGGAGGGTGCTTTGGGGTAGCCCCCCAAAATACCTTGTCCCCATGTTGATGAGGACAAGGGCCTCATCCTCACAACCCTGGCCGGTGGTTGTGAGGGTCTGCGGGCGGGGGGCTTATCGGAATCTGGAAGCCCCCTTTAACAAGGGGACCCCCAGATCCCGGCCCCCCCCCTGTGTGAAATGGTAAGGGGGTACTTACCCCTACCATTTCACTAAAAAACTGTCAAAAATGTTAAAAATGACAAGAGACAGTTTTTGACAATTCCTTTATTTAAATGCTTCTTCTTTCTTCTTTCTTCCTTCATCTTCTTCTGGTTCTTCTGGCTCTTCTGGTTCTTCCTCCGGCGTTCTCGTCCAGCATCTTCTCCGCGGCGTCTTCTATCTTCTTCTCCTCGGGCCGCTCCGCACCCATGGCATGAGGGGGGAGGCTCCCGCTCTTCTCTTCATCTTCTTCTCTTCTTCATCTTCTTCTTCATCTTCTTCTTCTTCTTCTTCTTCCTTCTTCTCTTCTTCCTGTCTTCTCCGGGCCGCTCCGCAGCCATGCTGGCATGGTGGGAGGCTCCCGCTGTGTGACGGCGTCTCTTCGTCTGACGGTTCTTAAATAACGGGGGGCGGGGCCATCCGGTGACCCCGCCCCCCTCTGACGCACGGTGACTTGAGGGACTTCCCTGTGACGTCACGGGGAATGCCACAGGGAAGTCCCGTCATGTCACCGTGCGTCAGAGGGGGGCGGGGCCACCGGGTGGCCCCGCCCCCCGTTATTTAAGAACCGTCAGACGAAGAGACGCCGTCACACAGCGGGAGCCTCCCTCCATGCCACAGCATGGCTGCGGAGCGGCCCGGAGAAGACAGGAAGAAGAGAAGAAGAGAAGAAGGAAGAAGAAGAAGAAGATGAAGAAGAGAAGAAGATGAAGAGAAGAGCGGGAGCCTCCCCCCTCATGCCATGGGTGTGGAGCGGCCCGAGGAGAAGAAGATCGCCGGAGGAAGAACCAGAAGAGCCAGAAGAACCAGAAGAAGATGAAGGAAGAAAGAAGAAAGAAGAAGCATTTAAATAAAGGAATTGTCAAAAACTGTCTCTTGTCATTTTTAACATTTTTGACAGTTTTTTAGTGAAATGGTAGGGGTAAGTACCCCCTTACCATTTCACACAGGGGGGGGGCCGGGATCTGGGGGTCCCCTTGTTAAAGGGGGCTTCCAGATTCCGATAAGCCCCCCGCCCGCAGACCCTCACAACCACCGGCCAGGGTTGTGAGGATGAGGCCCTTGTCCTCATCAACATGGGGACAAGGTGTTTTGGGGGGCTACCCCAAAGCACCCTCCCAATGTTGAGGGCATGTGGCCTGGTACGGTTCAGGAGGGGGGGGGGGCCGCACTCTCGTCCCCCCCTCTTTTCCTGCGGCCTGCCAGGTTGCGTGCTCGGATAAGGGTCTGGTATGGATTTTTAGGGGGACCCCACGCCGTTTTTTTTTTTTTTTTTTGGCGCGGGGTTCCCCTTAAAATCCATACCAGACCTGAAGGGTCTGGTATGGAATTTAGGGGGAACCCCACGTCAATTTTTTTTTTCAATTTTGGCTGGGGTTCCCCTTAATATCCATACCAGACCTGAAGGGCCTTGTATGGAATTTAGGGGGACCCCCACATCATTTTTTTTTTTTTATTTTGGTTCGGGGTTCCCCTGTGGGGAATTCCCATGCCGTTTTTATCAATGAACTTCTATGTGTATTGTCGGCAATGCAATAGCCGCGGGTAGTTTTAAATGAGTTTTTTCCTTCCAAATGTCATTTTGCTGTCAGACTGTTCTAAACACAGGAAACATGCGCCCCTTTACAGGCATACTATAGACACCCCCCAGGTACGAAATTTAAAGGGATATTACACTTTTATTGTTTGACTTTAAGCATTAATAAAATCACTGCTCCTGAAAAAACGTCCGTTTTTAAAACTTTTTTTTGCATTGATCCATGTCCCCTGGGGCAGGACCCGGGTCCCCAAACACTTTTTATGACAATAACTTGCATATAAGCCTTTAAAATTAGCACTTTTGATTTCTCCCATAGACTTTTAAAGGGTGTTCCGCGGCATTCGAATTTGCCGCGAACACCCCAAATTGTTCGCTGTTCGGCGAACTTGCGAACAGCCAATGTTCGAGTAGAACATGAGTTCGACTCGAACTCGAAGCTCATCCCTACTCCAGATCGTATTCTGGCTACGGTTCGCACCAGTCTCACTTCTCCTTTGGGTGACAAAATTCTTGCTGCTCAGGTTAATGCTCCTCCTGAGAAACCTTGTGACCGCTGCTTTGTCCCAGAGAGTCTCTGTACTGTCGTGCTCCAGACTTACTATTCTCCCAAGGCTGCTGGCCACCCTGGGAAGAATCAAATTTTTTGGGCCATTTCCCAACAATTCTGGTGGCCTAGTCTACGTGCTGATGTAACTGTCTTCATAGCTGCCTGTTCCGTGTGTGCTCAGAGTAAGACTCCACGACACCTTCCAGTGGGCCTCCTACAACCCATACCCAATGGAGAGAGGCCCTGGATCCACCTGTCTATGGATTTCATTGTGGAGTTACCCAGCTCCCAAGGCAACACAGTTATCCTTAAGGTGGTTGACCGGTTTTCAAAAATTTCTCATTGTATTCCACTTAAGAAGTTGCCCACTTCTAAGGAACTGGCTTCCATTTTTTGCTTGGGAGATCTTTCACTTACATGGGCTACCGAAGGTGATTGTCTTGGACAGGGGTAGTCAGTTTGTGTCCCGGTTCTGGTGAGCCTTTTGTGCACAGTTGGGAATTCAGCTTGCTTTCTCCTCTGCGTATCACCCGCAGTCTAATGGGGCCGCAGAATGAGCCAATCGGCCCTTGGATCAATTCCTATGTTGCTATATTTCTGACCATCATAACAACTGGTCAGACCTTTTACCATGAGCAGAGTTTGCTCACAATAGTGCTTTGAATTTTGCTTCCCGATTGTCCCCGTTTATGGCGAACTATGGTTTGCAACCTTCCATATTGCCCGACTCATTTGTTCCGCAAGGGTATTCCTGCGTTAGAGGAGCATCTCTGTGGTCTTCATTCCACTTGGGCCCAAGTCCAGGAGGCTTTGTGACATGCTAATGATAGGTACAGACTACATGCTGACTGCAGACGCCTGCCTGCGCCTTCCTACCAGGTTGGGGACAGGGTCTGGCTGTCATCTCGCAACCTCCGACTTTGTGTTCCCTCTCTGAAGTTCGCACCTTGGTTTATTGGGCCTTTTCGTATTCTTCACAGAATTAACCAAGTGGCTTGCGCATTAGACCTTCCTTCTAATATGCGTATCTCAAACATATTTCATGTCTCCTTATTAAAACAGGCTTGAATGGAGGAGAAGATTTGGATGCCGCACACTGGATGTAGTCAAAAAACTTCACTTTATTGAAAAAATGGGATCATCAAAACAACAAGACTGTCATGCAGAAAGTAAGGTAAGCTGACGCGTTTCGTACTCAGGACTGAGTGCTTACTCATCCTTATTAAAACCTTTGGTCTGCAACCGCTTTACCACCTCGGCGTCTCGTCCTCACCGTGTACAGCTTGAGAATCATTAGGAGTAAGAAGTACAGTCCATTGTTGACTCCCGTAAGTTCCATGGACGCATACAGTATCTGGTGCATTGGAAAGGGTACGGTCTGGAGGAACGCTCTTGGGTCTCATTCTCAGATGTACATGCCCCTGTCCTCCTCTGTGATTTCCATAGACGTTTTCCCCTCAAGCCTGGTGGTCCTCCGAGGGGGAGGGGTCATTGAGGAAGGGGTACTGTCAGGGCTGGGCTCGGCCCTTCCTTCTCTGAGCTGGCCGCTCAGCTGTCGGCTAATTGCCAGCTCCTATCTCTCCACAGTGACTCACCTGTTGATGATATCCTGCTCGTCAGTCCTGCCTACTTAAGCCGCCCAGCCCAGATAGTCTCTGCCTTCACCTTGGTCACATCTCTAGAGACGCTCTCCTGTGTTCCTGTTAAAGACTTGCTTGGCTGACATTCCTTCTGGCTCCAGATCCTGCTTGCTGTTCTACTACGCTCATCTCTGGCTCCCTGACGTTTTGGCTTGATTGACTATTCGTTCCGGTTCCTGAACTCTGGCTATGTTTTGACTACGTTTACTCTGTTTACCTTTTTAATTATTATTAAACAAGTGAGATTTAACTGTACATCTGTCTCAGTCTGATTCATGATTTCTGACACCGTGTTGCTCCTATATACCTTCCGATTACAAATCCTCTTGCCAGAGGGAATGAGCGCTTCCAAAAACACTGCCCTTTTGGAAATTGTCTCTGTATTTACCATTGCGATAACTATTGTATGTTAGCATCATTCCCCCCATGCCTAGTGTATGTTATTGACCTGGTATTTTACAGTCAGTGGTTGAGAATGATTGGTGTTTCCACCCATAACTGTGTCATGTGATACTAAATCTGTGTCAGGGAAATGGCCGTCGGAGAACTGACACCAACAGCAGGAGAAGGGCTCTAGGACCCAGCATCTTTACCAGCACTTATGGCAGGAGAAGGACTTTTGGACCCAGCATCTCTGGCAGGAGAAGGGCTCTAGGACCCAGTATCTCTACCAGCAGGTCACATGGGCCTATATAAGGAAGTCTGATAGTGTCTGCAGCTGCTGGTTTGCCAGACTTCCTGTGTTCCTGAGCCTCTGTGCAAATTACTGTTTGGATTCCTGTTGCTTGTTCCTGACCTGTCCGATCTGCTCTCCTGGTTTGACCCCCTGGCTTGCTTTACCGACTTGTCTTCTCCTGTACCTGATCCCGGCTTGTATAACAGACTTTGCTACAGTTACCTGTTCCTGCCTGCTTCCTGATACCAGACCTTTGGCTTATCCCCGTTTCTGCAACCCGCCTCCTCCTCTTGCCGGATCTACTGTGTTTGACCCCTGGCCTGGCTTTCACTACTGTTCCATGTGCACACCTTGCCAAGTATTACCGAGGATTCTTATAGACTTTAGCCCAGCTGTTTACTGTACTACCCGGTGTCCTTCAGGTGCCCATCAGCTCTTCTCTCCTGGTATCCATCTGGCAACCTGTGCTTCTCTGTGCACTACACCCTCTGTACCCAACTTCAGGGGTGTACTGCACTCACCCGTAAGGGGAGCCCTCTCGGCATTTTGGCCTCCAACCAGGTACGTGACAGTACAAACCAGCCATGACCGAGGCCGATGGAGGTGCTTCCCTACTCAAGATGATGTGTCAACAAGTCACCACCCTTACTCAAGCCGTTCAGAAGCTCCAGGATGGCTACTTCCGGTTGGAGGATCGGCTGCAGCATTTGCCTGTTGCTCCAGCCTTGGTGGACTCCAGTTCTTCCTCCTCTAACACGGCTCCAGTGTTCTTGCCTCCTCCTGAACCACGGGTACCTACACCCGAATGATTCTCCGGTGACCGGAAATGTTCAGGGCCTTCAAGAATGCCTGCCTACTGTACCTGGCCCTCCAACCTAGAACTTTTGCTTCTGAGTTTGTGAAAGTAGGATTTACCATTTCTTTATTATCTGAGGAACCCCAAGCCTGGGCTCATAACCTGCTGGAACAAAAAGACTCTGCTTTGAATACTATGGACACTTTCTTTGAGGCCATGACTCTGTTGTACGATGACCCCCAGCGTGTGGCCTCCACTGAATCTGCCTTAGTTGCCCTACGGCAAGGAAAACGCCCAGTGGAAGATTATACCGTGGATTTCAACAGATGGCCCTCCAACACAAGCTGGAATGAGGCAGCACTCAGGTTCCAGTACTGCCAAGGACTGTCTGAGATCCTTAAGGATGAACTGGCTCGAGTTGCTATTCCCGACACTCTTGATGGACTTATTCACCTAGTCATTCAGCTTGACAGGCACCTGCAGGAGCGGCGGTCAGAACGTGCTTAATCCTTCCAGCCTACACGGATGCTACCCAAGTTTTCTCCTGCTGTTGCACCCACGTCTCTTTGCCCTGCAATCCCGGAAAGGGAACCAAAGCAAGTTTGCCTGGCCCGTTCCTCCCTTACTCTTGAGGAGAGACAACGCCGCCAGCAGGCCAATCTCTGCCTGTACTGTGGAGGGGCCGGACATTTTTTACGCAGCTGCCCCATAAGACCCAGTAAGGTCTACCCACCAAGTTCCACATATCTCCAAGTCTCTGGATCCTGCCATTCTTACCATGTTCTTCCCATCTCCTTACAAGTGGCAGAAAGGGAGATCTGGCTACAAGCAATCATTGATTCCGGGGCATGTAGTTGTTTTATGGACTTATCTCTGGCTAAAAAACTTGGTGTGCACCTCTGTGAAAAAAAGCAAAGACTTGAGGTTCTTTTGGCCGATGGTTCCCAACCCAGTTCTGGACTTGTCACCCAGGAAACCATGCCCATCTTCACTACTACAGATACCGGCCATCATGAATTTTTCCGCATTGACGTCCTATGTTCCCCCATGTTTCCCATCATCCTGGGAATTCCATGGCTGCAGGCACATAACCCGCAAATCAACTGGGCCAAGAAGGAAATCTCTCTTTCTTCAGCATATTGCCTGCAGCATTGCTTTACTCCCAGCTCCAGTAAGCCTGTTAGCTGTCTGGCAGTGCAACCTGCTCTCAATAATCTCCAGCTTGTTCCTCCAGCTTATCATTAATTTTTAGACATTTTCGCCAAGAAAAAGGCCGATGTCCTCCCACCTCACCGGCCTTATGACTGTCCTATCGAACTGCTCCCGGGGGTCGAGATCCCGTTTGGACGAATCTTCCCCCTATCTGAAAACGAGCTCGAGACCCTACGAGTATATATTCACGAGAACCTTGAAAAGGGGTTTATCCGACCCTCTTCTTATCCTGCTGGGGCGGGTATATTCTTTGTGGAGAAGAAGGATGGCACGTTGCGGCCGTGTGTAGACTACAGAGAAATCAATAAGATCACTGTAAAGAACAGATACCCACTCCCTCTCGTTCCTGAACTCTTTCAAAGGTTCCAAACCGCCCGGATTTTCACTAAATTGGATCTGAGGGGTGCTTATAACCTTGTCCGCATACGCCAGGGTGATGGGTGGAAATCAGCATTTCGGATGCGGTTCAGCCACTTCGAATACCTTGTGATGCCATTTGGGTTATGCAACGCCCCAACCACGTTCCAGCATCTAGTGAACGATATTTTTCGAGAATTCCTTGATTACTTTGTAATTATATACCTCGATGATATCCTCATCTTTTCTGCCTCTTTGGAGCTTCATCGAATTCACGTAAAAAAGGTCCTCTCAACCTTGAGAAAACATGGACTATATGTCAAGGCAGAAAAATGTGATTTTGAAAAAACATCTATTCAATTCCTGGGTCTCATCATCTCCACAGAAGGAATTGCAATGGACCCAAAGAAGGTGAAAGCAATACTAGACTGGCCAGCTCCTTCGGACAAAAGAGGTGTTCAGCACTTCATGGGGTTCTCAAACTTCTACAGGAAGTTTGTGAAGGATTTCTCCACCACCATAGCACCCATCACTCAGTTAACCCACCAGAAGGTCTGGTTCCAGTGGTCTCCAGAAGCCCAGACAGCCTTTGACAAATTAAAGAAGCTGTTCACTTCTGCACCAATCCTACAGCACCCAGATCCGACCCTGCCTTATGTGTTGGAAGTGGATGCCTCTGAAGTAGCTACAGGGGCAATCCTGTCCCAACGGCAGGGACCTAAGGCTCTTCTTCACCCCGTAGCCTTTTTCTCTCAAAAAATGAGCCCACCAGAGAGAAACTCTGATGTGGGAGATAGAGAACTTCTGGCCATTAAATCTGCCTTAGAAGAATGGAGGTACTTATTGGAGGGTGCCGCTCATCCCATTATGATTTTTACAGACCATAAGAACCTGGAGTACCTCAGGAGAGCCAAACGTTTAAGACCCCGACAAGCCTGCTGGGCTCTGTTCTTCTCCAGGTTCAATTTCCATCTTACATATCGGCCAGGTTCCAAGAATGGGAAGGCAGATGCACTCTCCCGAATGTTTCCGGACACCCCTGAAACGACAGAGCCAAGTACGATCCTATCCACCCAGAATTTTTTGCTTATCCAACCTGACTTAAAGACCTTAATCAAGCAAGCCTCAACCCAGTGCTCTGGATCAGAAGTGTCCTCACTGAGAAACCAAGATGGATTTCTGTGGCACCAGGATAAAATTTTTGTTCCCTAGCCAGTCAGACTCCAGGTTCTAAAGATGTCACATGACCATAAACTTGCCGGGAATTTTGGGATACGAAGAACCACTGAACTTGTTCAGCGCTCATTTTGGTGGGCCAGCCTAAGACAGGACTGCAGAAAGTATGTGAACTCTTGCACCATTTGCCAGTGCAACAAGGGTTCCAATGCCAAGAAATGGGGACTTTTGAGGCCATTACCCATTCCTGAACAACCATGAAAAGAAATATCCATGGACTTTATAGTAGACCTGCCCCCCTCTGGGGGATGCACCACCATCATGGTGGTGGTAGACCGCCTTTCCAAAATGGCACACTTCCTTCCGATGATTGGCACACCCTCTGCTTCAGACACAGCAAACATGTTCATTAAAGAGATTGTCAGATTACATGGATTACCGGATAGTATTGTCTCCGATAGAGGGGTACAGTTCACCTCCAAGTTCTGGAGGGATCTCTGCAAGTCTCTATCAATAGAAGTGCGTCTTTCCTCAGCCTACAAACAAGATATTAACAAGATATTTGGGGGGCACACTCTAAAAAATGCATTAAAGATGGTGCAGCCATCAGTAGACCATACAGTAGAAGAAAATATTACAGCGCACACATGCAAAAAAGACATTTACCTCAAGCAAGGCTAGTTTAAAACACCTAAGCATTTCTGGAAAAACATTTTCAAAAAATATGGGGATTTGGTCACACCATATTGCTATATGGTGCTAAGCCCACTTACTGCGACAAAGTACCCCATAATCAGTGGGTCCTACACTATCCATGGAGTGGGAGAACCTGCATCTCTGAACCATGAGAGCATTGCACTCTTCTAAATGGGAGAATCATAAGGTCTCACCTCCAAGTTCTGGAGGGATCTCTGCAAGTCTCTATCAATAGAAGTGTGTCTTTCCTCAGCCTACCACCCTCAGAGTAATGGTCAAACAGAGAGGACTAACCAGACCTTAGAACAGTACCTTCGATGTTTCTGTACATGCTCGCAGGATGACTGGATCTTCCTTCTTCCCTGTGCTGAGTTTGCATATAATAACTCTTTGCATGCAGCAATCAATCAGTCCCCTTTCTGGGCGAACTATGGATTCCATCTCGATGCACACCTTGAAAACCAAAAACCTGCTGGTACTTGGGGATTTTAACCTGTGGGCAAACTCTGCCCAAGACCCCACCGCCACCGCCTGCATCAACCAAATGGAAGAACTTGGCCTTCAACAACTGATAAACTCTCCCACGCATGGTTCAGGACACACCCTAGATCTCATCTTCAAACAGAATATGGACATCAACGTATTTGACAACACTCCGCTACCATGGACGGACCACCATGCTATCAAATTTAAAATCACCACTAACACCATACTCCAAAAACAGAAACACGTAACAGGAACACACTGGAATAGATCTCAGAAGAAACTTCACTCTGATCTCTTCAAAACTACATTATCGAGCAAAATTCTCTTGCTAAACTCAAACCTCTCAACAGAACAAACGCTCAACTCCCTAAACAATGTATTACTACAAACAACAGCGCCAAAACGTAGAACACTCATCCGCAAAAAAAACTCTAGCTGGTTCAATGGTACTCTCACCCTACTCAAGCAAGAATGTAGAAGAGCTGAAAGAGCATGGAGAAGAAATCCTACCAAGGAAAACCATGCTAACTACAAAGCACTCACGGGGAAATACCACAAGGCAATCTTCAAAGCCAAAAAAGAACATTTCTCAGACACCATCTCATCCGCCTTAAACCGTCCGCGGCAACTGTTCAAAATAGTGGCTCAGTCTATGAACCCGACCTGCTTAGAGCCCCCAGGAAACGATACTCAAGAATTCTGCAATGAGTTATCAGATTTCTTCATCGACAAAATCGACAACATTCGGAAATCAATCCATCAGAAAACAACGATCACCCTCACTGAACCAAAGCAAAAAGAGGATATCGACACAAACATCACTCAACCACCGAATTTCATTTTGTCCCCAATCACCATAGACACAACCAAAAACATCATCAGAAGCCTTCGAGACAGCACATCACCGAACGACATCATTCCCACTAAACTGCTTAAAGAATGTTCCGATATCTTGGCCCCTATCCTAACACAGCTCATAAATCAATCATTCAAAGAAGGGACTGTGCCAACCTCCCTCAAGCAAGGCATCGTCAAACCTCTGCTAAAGAAAGCCAATCTCGACCCTAAGGACCCTAACTGCCACAGACCAATAACTAGCCTCAACGCCATCTCCAAGATTATGGAGAAAGCGGTAGTACAACAGCTACAACGCCACCTGGACACACACCAACTCCTGGATCCTCTGCAATCAGGCTTCCGCCCAGGCCATGGCACAGAAACAGCACTTCTCAAAATATGAGAATTTACTCGTCCGCCTCGCTGAAGTAGCAGGAGCTACAGGTTCTGCTCTAAAATGGTTTACATCCTTCCTAGAGAATCGCTCCCAGACAGTGAAACTAGGTACATTCACCTCGGAAACCCGGGCAGTCTCCTGTGGAGTCCCTCAAGGATCACCCTTGTCACCAGTACTATTCAACATATACATCCGCCCACTTCTCAATATCATCAGGAAAACCGATCTTTGTTTCCATTCATACGCTGACGACACCCAACTCTACCTTCGTATCAACGGACAAAAAGACCTTCATCAGCAATTACAGAAATGCCTCTCCTTAATAGACGACTGGATGACCACTAGCTCCCTCAAACTCAACGGATCAAAAACAGATCTTCTTCTCCTACAAGCTAACAAAAATTCCAAAATAAAGACTACATGGACACCTCCCACCATCCTTGGACAGACCATCTCCCCAAACACCAAAGCCAAGAGTCTCGGAGTCATTTTTGACTCAGGAATGACAATGGATGCACAAATAGGATCAGTGGTGAGCGGATCCCACCATCTCCTCCGCCAACTACGTAGACTCATCCCCTTCATCCCAGAAGAGGACAAAGCGGCAGTTGTGGGAACAATCATCAATTCCCGACTCGACTACGCAAATTCGATCTACGTAGGACTACCCCAATATCAGCTTGCGCGCTTACAACTCATCCAAAACACGGCGGCAAGACTGTTAACAGGAAAAAAACCCTGGGAATCCATCTCCCCCTCCCTAAAGAGCCTACACTGGCTAACCGTGAAGAAACGGATCACATTCAAGACCCTCTGCCTCACCCACAAATGCGTACAAGGAAACGCCCCACCATATCTCCGCGAGAAAATAAAACACTACACACCGAATCGCAGTCTTCGATCAGCTAACCAAAACCTCCTTATCATTCCCAAATACCGCTACAAAGCAAAGGGAGAACGAAGATTCGCAGTCCAAGGACCTCGACTATGGAACGCTCTTCCTACCAACATCCGCATGGAAGAAAACCACCAGGCCTTCAGAAAAAAACTAAAGACCTTCCTTTTCTGAGAAGCTGACATCAGAGAATGCATCCAGCGCCTTGAGGCGATTCAGTTCGCATTTGCAGCGCTTTATAAATCATTCATTCATTCATTCATTCCATCCCTCCTTCCTTCCAAATACTATACCTGAAACATCTGCTCCCGCTGTCCAGGATCGATTAAGGTTCATTCAATCCAACTACAAGTTGCTTCAGGAGGCCATGCGAAAAGCCCAAGAGGACTATAAAAAGTTCCATACTAAAAGAAAAAGAGGGAATCCGGTCTTTAAGATTGGGGACAAGGTATGGCTTTCTTCAGTAAACCTCAAGCTCTCGTGTCCCTTCCGGAAGCTTGGACCCAAATTCATCGGTCCCTTTGAAATCAGAAGATTCATAAATCCGGTGGCTTTCGAGCTGGCACTACCCAATGCTTACAAGATCGATCCAGTGTTCCACATCTCCCTGCTTAAACCAGCTGTACCTAGTCACTTCCCTGGAAGAGAAGAGCCGCCTCCACCTCCAGTCTTGGTAGAAGGGGAAACAGAGTTTGAGGTTGAAGCCATTATGGATTGCCGGAGAAGGGGTAGGCAAGTCCAGTATCTAATCAAATGGAGGGGGTACCCTCCCGAAGACAATTCCTGGGAGCCTGCAAACAATGTGCATGCTCCTAGACTTGTGCGGGACTTTCACAGCAGACATTCTGAAGCATTGACCCGTGGGGGCATCCGGAGGCTGCCCCTTGGGGGGGCACTGTCAGGGAAATGGCCGTAGGAGAACTGGCACCAACAGCAGGAGAAAGGCTCTAGGACCCAGCATCTTTACCAGCACTTATGGCAGGAGAAGGACTTTAGGACCCAGCATCTCTGGCAGGAGAAGGGCTCTAGGACCCAGTATCTCTACCAGCAGGTCACATGGGCCTATATAAGGAAGTCTGATAGTGTCTGCAGTTGCTGGTTTGCCAGTCTTCCTGTGCCTCTGTGCAAATTACTGTTTGGATTCCTGTTGTGACCCGGCTTGTTCCTGACCTGTCCGATCTGCTCTCCTGGTTTGACCCCCTGGCTTGCTTTACCGACTTGTCTTCTCCTGTACCTGATTCCGGCTTGTATAACGGACTTTGCTACAGTTACCTGTTCCTGCCTGCTTCCTGATACCAGACCTTTGGCTTGTCCCCGTTTCTGCAACCCGCCTCCTCCTCTTGCCAGATTTACTGTGTTTGACCCCTGGCCTGGCTTTCACTACTGTTCCATGCGCACACCTTGCCAAGTATTACCGAGGATTCTTATAGACTTTAGCCCAGCTGTTTCCTGCACTACCCGGTGTCCTTCAGGTGCCCATCAGCTCTTCTCTTCGGAATCCATCTGGCAACCTGTGCTTCTCTGTGCACTACACCCTCTGTACCCAACTTCAGGGGTGTACTGCACTCAGCAGCAAGGGGAGCCCTCTCGGCATTTTGGCCTCCAACCAGGTACGTGGCAATCTGTATAGCCATTGAAGCTGCTGTCAAACTAAATTCCTTTACAGGACTTTGCTTGTTCAATAAAACCCATTGTAAATCATTACAGGTTTATCTGTGTACATGGCAGATCATCACTGGAGCAGGGTAGTAGGACCCAAACATATCCAGTGGCTCCTCCAATGCCCTGTACACACGATCGGACATTGATCAGACATTCCGACAACAAAATCCATGGATTTTTTCCGACAGATGTAGGCTCAAACTTGCATAGACACGGTCGCACAAAGTTGTCAGAAAATCTGATCGTTCTGAACGCGGTGACGTAAAACACATACGTCGGGACTATAAACGGGGCAGTAGCCAATAGCTTTCCTCTCTTAATTTATTCTGAGCATGCGTGCCACTTTGTGTGTCGGAATTGTCCACACACGGTCGAAATTTACGCCAACGGATTTTGTTGTTGGAAAATTTTATAGCCTGCTCCCAAACTTTGTGTGTCGGAAATTCCGATGGAAAAAGTCAGATGGAGCTCACACACGGTTGGAATTTCCGACAACCAGCTCTGATCGCACATATTCCGTCGGAAAGTCTGACCGTGTGTACAGGCCATTAGAGTAGCTGTACATTTGCATAACAGACAGGAAGATCACATACTTTTTTTGCAATCACGTGGGTGTGTGTATTGGTCCAGCAACGCACCAGCACCTTTGCAGCCATTGTGCTACCTGCTGGGTGTTTGGTGTGTCCTGTACCTTTAAGAAGGGGTGGGCTCCCTTCAGTCCACCTGCCCTCACTTATCCATTAGAATGCATGTGCCTCCACTGTGGGGACACCTAAATTTTAGTGTTAGGACCACAGATTACAGGGTGCCGTGACGTGGCTCTGTGGCCAACGCATGCGTTTGCGAATGCGTGCGGACTGAACCCCTGTTTTTAACGCATACTGTTAGACAGGTCAATTGGTTGTCTGCGAGCTGGTGGTATGTAGGCTTGGAATTTTTTCCTGGGCATTCCCCAGGTTTTGTTGTTATCAGGAAGATCACATACACAAGAGGATAACTTACAGAAGGAATATTAGACAACAGGGCTCTTCCATGCAATAATCCATTTCATGTTACAAGTTTAACATCTTTATAAATAATAAATAGGAATTTACAGTTTTATATTACACAAGAACGGGTTACCCTACTATTGAAAGATCATTATTAAAACGCGTTTTTTTCTTCTCTTTGCGCTCACATTCCTTTTCCTTTTTCCTTCGAAGCTGTAAGAGTATTTCACCTATTCTGTAAGTCTAGACAAACTTTACAAAGTTTGGTAAAAGGAAAGTAAGAAAAAGACACAGAGTTCAGGGACTTCAGAAGATGAGAAACAGAGAGCTAGGAAAGCGGAGATAAGAAGAGGAGTTATGGCATCAGCAGAACAGATAGATAATTGTTTGAAGCCAGCCACAAGCTTAAGATTGCATTTCCAAGGTGAAAGGGACAATGCACATGAACAAAAATTCCGGTGAAAATATATTTAATGGATGGCATTCATTTTGTGGAGCATTTTAGTTTTTGTTCAAAGTTAAACTATTTTTATACCATACCTTAAACTCCATTCACTTTAGCTTAACATATAATATTAAGATGTTTGTGGTTTCTGAACTGAAAGCAGATCTGAAATGCAAAAACTCTATAGGCTCAATTATCTGAGCTACAGTATAACAATTTTCTTTTTTTTTGCCATAACGGATGTTATGTTTAACAATGAGAGTTGAATATACGGCATATTTGGAAATTATCGTTTCTAAGCTTTGTATGTTAATGTAAATAAGCAAAAACAATGATTTTTAATGAAGGTCCTAGCAGACTCTGTATTATCCTAGCAAACTAAAGACAGCCATAGGTTCAAATAGAGAAACCATGTATGGGCAGGCTGAATGTACCCAAGTTGATCAATCTATTGTACAACCAGCCAGTCAAATTTTACGTGAGATTATTGCTAGCAGCTGTTATAGCCACTAGCAATAATCACTGTGTTGTGGCCTTCCCTGCCCCCCCCAACTGGGAGAACACAATAGCTCCACGGGAGGGATTCCCCCATCAACACTGACTTACCCGTGGTTGCAAGAAAAACAATTGCTTCCTCTATGGCTGGCTTCAGTGTATTCATGTTGATGTTATAGAACTTAGAAGGCTCCTCCATATCAGAACAGTCAAGTCTTCATGGCAGACATCTAATGTTGTTGTCACACTAGAAATCTAATAATTTGGTGAAAGTAGACCTTAAGATGCACAGAGATTTCTCAGGCAGGGGATCATCTGTAAGTAGCAGCTTTCCTTATCCCCTTGCACTTGTTTGGCAAACCACAGAGATAACTGACTTTTACGTTTCATCTTTCAAAATGCAAATCTTTATGAATGTATTGTGGAAGAATTGGCTCAAATGCAGCTCATTGAAAGACTCAGCCCCTTTCCAATTCTTCTTTTGAGGGCTTTTCTTGTCCACTTTGATTTTTCAGCAATCTACAGCAAAACACACTTCATACAAGCCTGCTGTCTTTTTTCAGTGCCGCTGCTCTGGCCTCAAACATAGAGAGGGGAAGGGAGGGAGCCAGTGTGACCACTCTGGTGTAGTAAGTTCCAAGAAGGTTTAATTACAAAGAAAAGTTAAAAACTAATACTCACAAAAGTCTAAAAACCACACATACTGTGTATATACATGTATATGTATATATGTATGTGTATATGTGTGTATATATATATATATATATATATATATATATATATATATATATATATATGGGAGTCCATGGGAGAGTGTGAGCCTGTGGTGGAGGCACAGTCCTAAAAAGGGACAGATGGATGATGAGTAGGGATGGTCCCGATGTTTGAATCAAACGTAAGTTCTAGTTGAACATCGGGGGTCCATTTGTCCGCAAATGAACCAAACATATGGGGTGTTCGTGGCAAATTTGATTGCAGTGCATTGACGGCTGCTGATTGGCCAAAGTATGCACCTGACCTGTATGCTTTGGCCAATCACAGCGCAATCTGCTGGGAGAGCAATGGTCATGGCTCATGGGGCTAAGTCCACGCCCCACACTATATATGGCTGCTTACATGGCGGCCGTATGTAGTGTGATACGTGGAGGAGATTGAGAGAACTTGAGCTAGATTGGGCAGGTTAATTAGTGGTGTGCAGGCAGTTTAGTGTGTGTAAATATATATATATATATATATATATATATATATACAGTGCAGAGTATATAATACAGGGCATTGAAGTGGTTAAGGGGAACCCTATAACAGAATTAAGAAAAAAATGGCATGGGGTCCCCCCAAAAGCCATACCAGGCCCTTTGGGTCTGGTATAGATTTTAGGAGGAACTCCACGCCAAAATTAAAAAAAAAAACTGCGTGGGGTCCTCCCCAAAATCTATACCAGGCCCTTTGGGTCTGGCATAGATTTTAAGGGAAACTTCAAGCCAACTTTTTTTAAAAATTGGAGTGGGGTCCCCCCCCAAAATCCATACCAGACCCTTATCTGAGCAAGAAACCTGGCAGGCCAGGAAAAGAGGGCGGACCAGCGAGTGCCACCCCTCCTGAACCATACCAGGACACTAGCCCTCAACATGGGGAGGGTGCTTTGGGGTCCCCCAAAGCACCTTGTCCCCATGTTAAAGGGGACAAGGGCCTCTTCCCGGCAACCCTGACCATTGGTTCTTGGGGTCTGCAGGCCGGGGGCTTATCAGAATCTGGAAGACCCCTTTAACAAGGGGGCCCCCAGATCCCGCCCCCCCTAGGTGAATGGGTATCATGTTCACTCCTTTGAGACTTAAAAAAAACAGAAAATAAAGCTTGAATGGGGGTCTAAACCTTCTATATCCAAAACAAACAAAAAATGTTGGTTATACATTCAAATACTATTTTCATTTTTGCCTTTACATACTGTAAGTGTTCTTATAATGTAACAAAAGTATCTCAACCTGAATACCGTGCTCAATAAAATAAAAAAAAATAAAAAAAATAAGAGAAACAGAAAAATGCCCCAAATACTCATGTTGTCTGCAGAAAAAGCCACTTTATGCTCCCTCTAAAGCATATTACTATAAAAAAAATTCCAGAGCATTGGTCACATGATGGGAAAGATAGGAGATCAGGCAGAGACACTGACACCATCTGAACCTTGGTTCCTTAAGCTCCCTCTGATGACATCATGTGACCACGTCCTAGAATTCAGACTGGTTCTTAGTCACATTATTAACAAACCCACAATTTTCCATAGGTGACTATTTAAAAGCTCTTACAGGTCATCAGTTTAGAGTTAACAATAAATAATAGCACAAGAATGAATGCTTCTGCTCACTTTTACGTATATAGGTACACCCAATGCATGTGTTTACATTTGTATGTGCATGTATGGGAGGTTCAAACATTTTTGGAGGGGTTATCAGGTGCTAGGGAGTAACTTATTTATTTATTTTTTTATGCTTTTTTCATTAAACTTCATATTTATCACATAGGGGACAAAAAGTCCCCATATGAAATTGCATTTTGTTGTGACAGAGTCAGATTTACATGGATTCCTGGCTGCTGAAGTAGAAAATCTGTACATTGTATACAATTTACTACAACAAAACCTATATTTATAAAGAAAAAGAACACTACTTAAATATGTCGGCACTTTACTTTGGTTTGTTAAAAAAAATGGCTGGAGATTCCCTTTATCTATACCAGACCCCCTATCCTTGAGGGTCTGGTATAGATGTTACTAGTGGACCCCACACAAAAACACTGGTATAGATGTCAATGAGGACCATATGTGGTCAATGGCGTCAATAGGGAGATCTCTTGTTTTTTCGTACTTAGCTGTCATCTGCCAGAGCTGTCGTTTGTGAGCAAAAAGTCCTTGGGAGCAGATCATTTCAGCGGTCGTTGTATTTTATTCTTGGTGGGTCGGCGGGCACTGTTCATCGTTATTTATGTGGATCTGCATCACTGGATGATGTGATTGACGATGTACCTTATAGGCCATTTTTTGTTTTTGGCCTGTTTTTTTGTTTTTGTCCCTACTTCTCATCAGGTCATCTTTAGAATCTGATATTTTTGGTTTCCTCTGCTCACAACTCAAACTGGTTTGGTTTTTGGTTTCTGCCTTCTGTCTGCCTTGATATTTTTCGTCAGCTACAATTATCTTCTGCCAGCCCTCATCTCAACCTGTCCTAACCTTATCTCTACTTTACAGTTTGGTACTTTTTTTTTTAGGTCCCAACTCCTGCATGAACTGTCAGGTGTTGTCCTAGGCAATACCCAAGGTTGCAATCTAGTATCTCTCTGTAGCACATTTTCATCCCCATAGTATCTGGAGAAAGCCAGACATCTATCTGGTAAGAACCTTCTGCCTTCTCTTGGTGACATGGGGTTACATTTTAATCTCCTACATCTGAATATTTCAGTGGTAAGTGTAGGAAATATCTTTGCTACCTTACACAGCATATAATAGCTCAAAAAGGTGGAGTTTCACTGCTGAAGAACCTGCCATTTAGCTTGCAGGAAAACAATATTGAAACAAAGTTTTATGTCCCACAAAATCTTTTCCAAACTTATTGAACTCAGCTCATTATATATAAACTTCACAAAGCCTTTTTCCTTAGTAAGCTAGGTCTTTAGACATTAGATTTATTTTATTTTTTTTTTACAAATTAATTACTTGAGCCCAGTTTTATTCAGGCAAAAGTGACTGCTAAGGTTAAGCACAGCAAAATATCTCTCAGGTAAAATAGGTCAAGCTATATATAAGCTATATATATATAAGCAATAATGTGAATATACCTTGAAAATAGCAGTAACTGAACAAGCTGATGGCTGCAATTCACCATCTGTCTCACTCTACTTCTGTGTCTTATTACTGCCAAACTAATGATCTAAAGTCCATTTGTAAAATTACAAGTATGTGCTTTCTCATAAACCCTGTTATCTAGAAATACAAAGCAATGATATAGCTCACTGTACTCTTGTGGATCGCCTGGGAGTTCCATGACAAGCAGCCACTGCAGAAGTTTAATTACAGAAACATTAATTACTGACTGCTTGAAAAAAATAAATGGGTCAAGAATGAAGGACAGAATAACTTATTTATCTTCCACAGAATAAAAGCAAACTGTGTAGTAATGCTGCAAATAGTATTGGCAATGCAACAAGGTTAAATGCACATAATTTTCTCTGGGTGTCAAGGAATTTTCTTATACAATGAAAATTTCCAACAGTCCCTGAAATCTGCTAGCTATGCTTAAAACCTTGCATGCAAAGAAACTGTGAATTGTTGTAATGCAAGAGCCACATTGTACTGGGAATTATTTTTTTTTGCAATGAAAAATGGTAGGAAAATGTATTAACAGCAAAGAATTCCCATGTCACAAGGCCACCCTGCTAATGTACGGCAATAATATGTCCTACAAGAAGCAATCCAACTTCTTGAAGTTCAAGCAATGGACTTCATTTATATTGTCTTGCATAATAATTGCATTTCTTTCTCCAGCTGTTAACCATTTTATTTGCCATTTGGAATATGATAAATTAAGCCCTTTGTGATTACATTTGGCACCAGTGAGAAGTATCCCATAACCATTCACTTATGACGTAAAGTATGGGTGGCAAAATTGACAAAATGGATGATACCATACTATTCAAATGAAACTTACCAACAGTTACCAGTTGTAAATCTTCAAACATTGTTGGGCTATTTTGATTAGACAGGCATACAATACTTCCATGGGGTTTGGTTCAAATTTGTCCTAATGTAATATTTAAAGTTAAACTTAGGGTAGATATAAAAGACACAATTTAATATAGCTCTGTATTTTTATACTTCATTGTTTTTTTATGTACATAACTGAATTTGACTTGTCATTTGCTTGAGTAGTCTATTGTACAGTCTGTAAAGCATAGACTAAAGAGAGGGAGGGGAAAGCAGCACAAGGAGCTAGTCAGGTGTGCTGCAGTTCAAAGGGCCATGCTAATAGCAGGAGTGAGCAGAGGAACAGAGAGATGAGCCAATTCTTTTTTCATTGTTTAGTCATAGGGTGGGCGAGAGGAGAAGATCTATAAGTCAAAAGTAAAACTGCAGCAGAGCAAAATCTTGTCCCCTACCCTGCAAGAGAGGGAAGAGCTGTGTAAATCTCAGAAGTTGGACAGAAATAGAATTTCTTTGGCAGGAAAAACAGCTTCCATATACTGTATGTATTTCAATTGTTTACTTATATGATTGCCCGGAATTCAGCTTTGAATGTTACATTACCTCTCCAGTCCAGCTTCCACAGGCAGTTTCCTCCAGCAAGTTCTCCTTAATCCAGGCCCTCAGCCAAGCACTTGCTGAGGCCTAACAGCAACAGCTATTAAGAATCACATGCTGCCTCCCAGGGGGAAAGGCCCCAGGAGAAAGGGCCCTCTGAACGGACCCTCCCAAACATTTATCTTCTCCCCAACTACATCTTTTGGGTCTGTCTCCCAGGGGTTGGCTGAAGTCAGATACATTTTCATAACCCAGTGGCTATTTCTGGAAGCTTCTTCCAGAGGCAGGAACAATCAACCACCAGGCTTAGAGAGACCTGATCAGACCTGGAAAATAAACTGCTTGTCAGCGGGGTACAGAAGAGCCAATAACTAAATTTAGCTAAATTTAGCCAGCCTAGGGAAGGGGCGCTATACATGTCTGGTCATTTACTTTAAAAAATGGGGGGAATTTGGAACTTTAGATGAGGCACATATATAGTGTACCTCCATCTCTGGTACGAAAACTAAAAAGGGGAATTTTGGGACTTTAAAAGAGGCTGTAGACATTGTGAAAGTAAACTAAATGGAGGTACATATTTATTAATCATAAAAAAATGCATGATAAATCTCAAGAACAGAAACCAAATGCAAGAAAGAACATTGTAATAAATGTAAGTATTCACACGCACATGAGTATGCGCGCATGCAATACAGGCATCAAGGGTACAGCAGTGCATAACAACCAAGCGCCTTATAGTGGTCTGAATTGATGGGTTATTACATTACATGAATTAATACATATACATATAACATCTGAACAACATTGCGAGAAAAATAAAAATATTTGTAAAACCAGTAGGAGCATAGTTGGTTAAAGATAGATATTTAAAGTTGATGATGGGATCAGTGCGTATATATGCATCCCTATTGTCCGACGCATTTCGTGTGTGGCACACTCATCAGGGGCGGATGCTCTGGGTTATCTACAGAATATAAGAAGGTGTATTTAATTAATCAGGTTATAATGAAAAGACCATATCGAGGATGGGACAATAGAGCCCACCCTGAATACTTACATAAGGTCAGTGCGATGAGGTGTGGTGAGTATGGAGCCGAGGCCAGAAAGTTAGTCTTTCATGCCCCCCAAGCCCCCCCAACATACAGAGACTCAGGACGCAGATTGCTAATATTCCTAATGGGACCAGGTGATGGGCCAATGGGGACAACCAGAGGGAATCTAAAAGAGACGATATCATTGTGTCATATTGATTATTCACCAAAAATGGTTAGTACAGGAAAAGAACCGATAATCAGGGTGATGAGTATAGTAACCTTAAAGTAGCATCCTAGGGTCCCAAGGAGAGGAAGGTAAGATGTTGTGATGACATAAGGTGTCTTCAAAATATGGCATCAAGACTGTTTTGGGGGAGGCCAGGCAGTAGTGTATTTAACAACTCTTCTAGGAGGACAAACCGGTGATTTACGTATTAATCTTTAATGAAAGCTATCCAAATATATATGATTATAAATACAAAGTTACAAAAAGAGTACATCCCTATTCCCAATTCATCTGTCTGAGTGCATACATAGCATTGAAGCTGCTATTGTCATTTGTCAGCGCTACGGACACTACAAGGAATTATCTCTCCACACCTGCACTTTACATAAACTCTATCTTCTGGTTCAACCACCCATGACCAACTGTGCTTATTATCATAAGACTATATGAGTTACCTTCATTGATATTCTATTCGGTCATTTGATCCTTACATTCACAATCTTTGTCGATCTTGCGATCGATTGAGATCTATCTGTGTATGTGTGTGTGAGAGTGAGAGATGTGTGAGGTTATGTGTGGAGATGGTGGCCACCTATGTCCTTTTTAGACTTTAGGTCTTTTTAGCATGAATTGGGAATAGGGATGTACTCTTTTTGTAACTTTGTATTTATAGTCATATATATTTGGATAGCTTTCATTAAAGATTAATACCTAAATCACCGGTTTGTCCTCCTAGAAGAGTTGCTTTGTGACTGTCACTAATTTGTTTCCATAGATTTATGTTTAACTCAGAGGACAACCAAACTTAGGTGTCTCCGATATTTTATTTAACATCTGGGATACCAGATTTGGACGGTGAAACCGGCTAAATCTCTTTAGGGTACTTCTACTTTAAGCACAAATTTCTGATAATTTTATGGAGAGGACTAAGAAGACATAACCATGCCAATGGTGCAGCAGAAAACATATAGCACAGTGAGGAAGGTTTGTGGTTCAGGATGAGAGGACAGTCAAAATTAGAAGCGGCATCCACCCCCATCCCCCCACAGTTGCGGAATGCCAGCTGCCCGCATACCGGAAGCACTGAGCTCGCTTTATGAGGGAGGTAGACTAATTTGCCTCTCAGCGCAGTCCGCCCCATAAGACTGGTGCTACACTTACAGGGACTCTTTCTGTGCTGCCCCCCTGCAAAGTGCTGCCCTAGGCCTGGGCCTTGTCAGCTTAGGCCAGGATACAGCATTAAGGCCAGGTATAGCCACCCGCGCACATGCACGCTGTCTGCCACCAGCGTCACACTGGTCTGGTACAGGCAGGGAGGTGTTCCAACGCAGACGGCGTGCACCGCCCACAAAGAATGCCCATATTCCCCAGCTGCATCAACCAAGATGGGAGGACTCGCGCCCCACGTCATGACGCTGAGGCATGATGTCACACGTGAAGCGGGATGCGTGGCGCCGATGCACTGTGTGCGCCAGAACATTACCCCACACACATCAGCCCACCCCAAAATCGCAGCTCCCAGAAATAGACAAGAAACGGCTCTGGACATGCAACAAAACACAGATCAATCACAAAGCCATGTCACAATGCACATATGCTGATCCGTCTCCTGGACACAGGGTAGTTGTGTCCAGGGTAGGCAAAGCCCGGACATGGTACATGGGTGGCAGGGGAACACTGCTAACCCTGTCAAACAAGCTTTCATCCCTGTTGCGAGAAAAAAAAGGGGGGGAATTTGGGACTTTAGATGAGGCACATATAAAGCGTGCCTCCATCCCTGGTAAGAAAACTAAAGGGGAATTTTGGGACTTTAAATTAGGTTGTAGACATTGTGAAGGTAAACTAAATGGAGGTACGTATTTATTAATCATAAAAGATGCATAATACAAAAACAGAAACCACATGCAAGAAAGAACATTGTAATAAATGTAATTAATTCTATAAGTATTCACACACGCACATGAGTATGCGCGCATGCACTACAGGCATTATAAAAATGAAAACCCACATAGAAATTAAAGAATGCTGCACACCCCAAATATTAGTACAAAAAGAAAAAATAGGTTCCCCCAGGGGTTTTAATGCAGCAACCAAATACATCAGACAAATGCCAAATGTGCTATAAAAAGGTAATTTTATTATCTAAAGGTTAAGATCAACAGTAGTTTAAAATATAAGCTCTGGTTCCATTGCAATCCCATTATGACATGGAAACAACGATAACACTGATACAGGCAGGTATTAACTTGTATTCAGGAATTTCCTCAATGTTGTGCTTGACAAAAAATGCTCCAACGTGTTTTGATCAAACAAATCACAATCTTCATCAGAGGGACTGTGGTATCTTCAGCCAATGGGGAGCGGAGTTTGGAACCAGAGCAGATAAAAACAAAATCCACTTCTCTTAGGTCATTCTGACCTCTGGAACAGCCGGGTCTGACACGTATGATGTAACGAGGGGAGAGGAGGGAAGGCACACCTGCAGCAGGTGAACCCCAATAATAATCATGAATAGAAATACCAATTAAATTATACACTAGGTGAAAGCGAGTGGTCTATTAAAATTAAGTCTCTGCCAGATGCCACTAACTACTCATTTATTATTATAATGTTTAATAATTACACAAACCAGTTAACGCCTCCCTCATGGGGCTTTTACAATGACAGGTACCGCTACTTGGGAAACTGCCATCAACAAAAAAAATATGTATGTGGAAAGGAACCCTCAAACTAATATACTGACTATCAGTAACACAGAGAACTCTGTGGGGCGGGCTCCCAACCGAGGTCACCAGGATGGAACTTTCTCTATGCATTGCAATGGTACCAGTTTCTCCCTAACCTCCCCACTCCCTTCCCCATGTCTCCCCAGTTTTTCTCTTTTTTGTTATACTTAAACTCAGATGTTGTACAACGTTATGCTCTTAGGCTAAACCAGCCACCCTGCACCCTCAATAATGAAACGTTGACTCCCTTGTATTTTATGTATGTTATATGTTTAATAAAATAAAGATTACATAAAAAAAAGTGCACTCAACACCACAGTTTACACAGTGTACCCAAACACCACAATGTACAGTGCACTCCAGCACCAAACTTATACTCATTTAATAACTGCACATAAAAATAAGGATTAAGCCCCACATTATCATCATCATCATGTCTGGCAGGCCTATGGGGAGAGACAAGCAGCCTCTGTGTCCACAGTCCAAAGAAGTGGTAAGGGCATCATGTGCAATCAGGGCATGTTTCCCATTTCTTTCAGTTGCTGGGTGTGCTATACAGCCAGAGTATGCAGAGGAGCTGGTGGAGTGGCTAACAATGCTTTCATCATCTACTTCCACTGTCACCCAGGTACATACTAGCTTGCAGTCCACAGCAGTTGACAAAGCACCCTACAGTGCCTGGGTGTACTCAACAACTAAATAGCACATCAATGGAATGTGGTGCTTGACTGCAAAGGAAGGGCAGCTGTTGTGTTGAATAACACATTCACACTGCTGCTGTTGATGTTGACCCCTTAAAAAAACTACCTGAACCCAATCTTAATCCAGTGATGTGCCTGAGAGTGGCAGTGCAGCTTTATCTCTCTCCTTACAGGACTTAGTGAGAACAATGTGAGCCATTAGCTCCTGCTGCTGTCAATAATATCCTGTGGGAGAGCGAGTGGGGCTGAGCCACGCTGGGTGTGTCAATGAACACACAGAGCCTGGCTTGGGATTAGGCCCACATGTCTACCCACATAGCAAGTGGCTTGCTATGGAGGCAGACACAGAAGAGGAGGAGCAGACAGAATTGGTGGGGGACCCCAGAAGAGCAGATTCAGGGCCGCTCTGTGCAATACCATTGAACAGAGCAGGTAAGTATAGCATGTTTATTATTTTAATTAAAAAAACCTTGACGGATTTTTCTGCTGACTTGTCATATTGAAGTGTTGCTCCTATTGAATTTTGAGGAGTCATATGTCTACCCAAATGGCTGATACTTTTACTAAGGTGGATATGCTGGAGGTAGAGGCTGCAGACCACAACAATGCTGTTGGCAGCAGATTTGCTAAAAAATTCCCATGCAGCAGTGGCTTGTATCTATGGGGCAGGGCCCCAATTGGATTAGGATGGCTGTTCCTTCTAGTTCTCTGCAGAGGTTTTCTTCTCTCCAATTGGTGGCATCCACATATGGCCTGCCACCCCATCATCCACTGCCTCTTCATCCCTGTAGCCCACATTACAGTAATTCAGCGTACACACGGGCGGACTTTCCTACCGGACTGGTCCGACGGACTTTCCGATGGACTTTTGACAGACTTCTGACGGACTGTTTTTACAAACGGACTTGCCTACACATGACCGGACTTTCCGGCTGACCTAGTTCCCAACGGAGTTACGGCGGACTTTCCATATGAACGGACTTGCCCACACATTTTGAACATGACTCAGGTACGACGGGACTAGAAAAGGAAGTCAATCTCGCCACTTTTATCGGCGAGATTGACGCCTTGCAAGCCCCGTCGTGGGGCATACCAGGCCCTTAGGTCTGGTAGGGATTTTAAGGGGAACCCCCTATGCCGAAAACACGGCGTGGGGGTCTCCCCAAAATCCATACCAGACCCTTATCGGAGCACGCAGCCCAGCAGGTCAGGAAAGGGGGTGGGGACGAGCGAGTGCCCCCCCTCCTGAACCGTACCAGGCCGCATGCCCTCAACATGGGGGGGTGGGTGCTTTGGGGGAGGGGGGCGCCCTGCGCCCCCCTCCCCCAAAGCACCTTGTCCCCATGTTGATGAGGACAAGGGCATCTTCTCGACAACCCTGGCCGTTGGTTGTCAGGGTCTGCGGGCGGAGGGCTTATCGGAATCCCGGAGCCCCTCCTAATAAGAGGGCCCCCAGATCCCGGCCCCCCACCCTATGTGAATGTGGATTCTGTTAAGCCCCCCACCGGCAGACCTCGACAACCAACGGCCAGGGTTGTCGGGAAGAGGCCCTTGTCCTCATCAACATGGGGACAAGGTGCTTTGGGGTGGGGGGCCCGCAGGGCGCCCCCCCTCCCCCAAAGCACCCACCCCCCCAAGTTGAGGGCATGCGGCCTGGTACGGTTCAGGAAGTAGGGTTGCTTGCTCGTCCCCACCCCCTTTAGTGACCGGCCGGGCTGCGTGCTCGGATAGGGGTCTGGTATGGATTTTGGGGGGACCACATGCCGTTTTTTCGTCATAGGGGGTTTCCCTTAAAATCCACACCAGATCTAAGGGACATTGTCGCCTCCCCCTCGCGCTCGCCGCAATAGGAAAATTTGTTTTTCTTATTGCAGCGAGCGCGAGATATAGTACCCTGCCCTTGCGTCGTATCTGGTCTGTCGGACAAGCATACAGACGAACGGGCTTTCCATTAGGAACTGAGTCTGGCAGAGTTACGACGTAAAGATTTGAAGCAGGTTTCAAATCTAAAGTCCGTCAGATTTCCGACCGAAACGGTCCGTCGGAAGTCCGATGCACCCCATACACGGTCGGATTGTCCGCGTCCGGACAGAAAGTCCGCCCATGTGTACGCTGCATAAGTTTCATCTGCTGGAAAATCACTGATGCTCTCTTCTTAATACTCAAAATCAGAAAAAACGAATACTTGTACATGACCAAGATTATCCTCTTGCAGCAAGTGACTGATTGTGTGATGAAAAAATTCTGCTGACTCACCATTTTGTAAGGCTATGAGAGGATTAGCAGAAGTGGAAGAAGAGGAAGAAGAGGGTGCATTAGCAGCAACTGCAGACAATTGGCTGTTTTGCACCTGGGAGGAGGAAAAGAAGGAAGATTTTTTAGCCACTCAACTACCTTCTGCATGTGCAGTGGTTGTATAGCATGGTCACTCTCAGAAAGAAAAAGCAGATGTGCCCTGCCTGTAGCTTTTGTGACCTGACCACTGCTTCTTTTCTGCAGATCCTGCTCACCCCTAATACCTCCGCTTGCAGAACCTCTGCCACTCCCTTTAGGCCTGCCTGACATTCGTACTAAAGAGGATTGGCAAACTTTAAGAGTAGCTACTGTATTTATTTAGTCTGTTTATTTATTTGTTACAGTTTAAACACAAAAGGGGGGGGGGATATTGCATTAAGGGGAAAAATATGTGGTGCTTTGCTGCACAATATTGTATCTGCACAAGCATGCAGGAACATGCAACAAGCAAAGGGCAGCTTTGCCTTAGCCAAAAAGAAAAAGAAAAAATATATTAAAAAATTCATATAAAATATAGTACACCTCAAATAAACCCCAACCCTATTTTTGTGTGTTTTTAACAGAAAAAAGCATAACTAACATATGATATAAGGGAATAAAACCCCAATAAAATAGACAAAAAAGACTGCAAATGGGCAACAGGTAAACAGCAACTACTTTTGTTGGCGACAATCACAAAGTGGTAGTCCTAGACAAAACTGTTGGGTCTCTAAACTGTGAACATATGGTAGAGTGGGTATACAAGAACATGTAGCCCACCACACTGCAGTCCACGATAATTTAGCTCAATGTACCATGGTATAGCACAGTATAGCAGCTGCTAAGTAACCCTACAAATAGACTTTCAGTTCCTCAAGATCAATCCAGCACACACTGACAAATGGCTGATGGGAACCCAACCTTTTATAGTGATGGGTCTGGCACACAGCAAAGTCTCTGTTATTGGCTCTTCCAAGCCACTTAATGGCTTTTGTACCTTCATTTTGATGACATCTAGGACAGAAAATGATATTTGTTTGGGGATTATGAATGACCCTTGGTTTTTGCTTAAGAACTATTTCTTGTAAGAACTTGGCAGCGCATGGACTTTTAATTGCTTAGAAGCTTGAAATTGCTCTCTTGCTGAAATTGCCTCATTTGCAAAACATTATTCCTTTGTGCTGCAAATTAATTTGTTTTTAGCAATGTTAATATCATGGTCCCCTATTTAGGAGAATTCCCTTCATTTTCTGTCTGTTTCCCCCTGGTGTCAGTGTGTTATTGGAGCAGAAAGTAAAGGGAAACCTCTTAATGGCAACAAAAACAGTAAGAAACCACTGACGTTTAAACCCTTCCTTATTCTATCCAAATTAAAAACAATGTTTTGTATATAATATGGCTTTTATTTTGTTGAAAAAATAAGTTTGCAGAGTTACATGACATGTGCAGCACACATGGCCTTCTGGGACATGAAGGTCATGCATCCCAAGAAGTAGGGATGAGCCCGATGTTCGAGTCGAACGTAAGCCGAATAACGAACAATTTGGGGTGTTCGCGGCAAATCTGAAAGCCGAGGAACAACCTTTAAAAGTCTATGGGAGAAATAAAAAGTGCTAATTTTAAAGGCTTATATGCAAGTTATTTTCATAAAAAGTGTTTGGGGACCTGGGTCCTGCCCCAGGGGACATGTATCAATGCAAAAAAAAGTTTTAAAAACGGCTGTTTTTTCAGGAGCAGTGATTTTAATAATGCCTAAAGTGAAGCAATAAAAGTGAAATATTACTTTAAATTTTGTACCTGGGGGGTGTCTATAGTATGCCTGTAAAGTGGTGCATTTTTCCTGTGTTTATAAGTCCCTGCACAAAATTGCAATTCTAAAGGAAAAAAAGTCATTTAAAACAGCTATAATGAATTGTCGGGTCTCTGCAATGCTCATAAAAGTAATTGAAAAAAACGACATGGAATCCCCCCAGTCCTTTACCAGGCCCTTTGGGTCTGGTATGAATATTAAGGGGAACCCCGAACCAAAATTTATATAAAAAAAAATTTGCATGGGGGTCCCCCCAAATTCCATACCAGGCCCTTCAGGTCTGGTATGGATATTAAGTGGAACCCCGCGCCAAAATTTAAAAAAAAAATGGCGTGGTGGTTCCCCTCAAAATCCATACCAGACCCTTCAGGTCTGGTATGAATTTTAAGGGGAACCCCGTGCCAAAATGAAAGTAACATAACTGGGTGGCCCGCCCCCTTCTGATGCCCCGGGAAAGCCATAGGGAAATCCCTGTGCGTCAGAGGGGTGCGGGGTCACCCGGGAACATCACAGTGTGGCCCCGTCCTTAGTTATAAAAGAACTGTCAAAGCGAAGACGCATCATACGGTGATGCCTCCCATGGATAAGGGTCTGGTATAAATTTTTGGGGGGACCCTCACGACATTTTTTTAAATTTTGGTGCGGGGTTCACCTTAAAATCCATACCAGACCCGAGGGGGATCCCCACACCATTTTTTTAAAAATATTTTTGCGAGATTCCCCTTAATATCCATACTAGACCTGATTGGTGCTACAGCCCAGTGGTGTCCACCCTGGGCTGTAGCACCAATGAAGATGGACAGAGTAATGCAACATGAAGCATCATAATTACATGATGTGAGGTCAACAATTCATGTTTACTCCACTGGTAACAATTTCAGGAAGAGAAATGGTTTGAACACTTCCTTTGCACTACAGACCTTAATTAATATTTAATATTTAAGATTTCTTTCTTTTTTTTTTTCTGAATGATTTTAATTGCAGTAAATCATTAATTATTCTTTAATTATAGATGCAAGTACCTTAAAAAACTCGTCCTTTCTTTGCAATAAACTGTGTGCCAAGATTTAATCACAGTATTAATGAGAAGTATGATTAGTGTTCCCCATTAGCTAATTTAAAGCACATTTCTATTATTAATAGATAGCTACTATGCAGCTTATTTGTTATTATGGTAAACAGGAGAAATAGCAGCAGCAAAATCTTTTATGAGTATTAATCCACTGGGTTTCCTGGTGGAGAACCTCTATTATTTGTGGTTTCCTAATACATCTTAGTTTATTTTATAGAGCTAAAAGTTTTCAGAAGGTTTAGTTATCTTTGTTGGCTGAGAATTAAAAACATAGTACACCTATTATACTGTTTCATGCTACAGGTATATGAGGGTGTAACATGAAACATGGCTGCATTTCCCAACCCCCAAACTCCCCCATACAGAGGTACAGACTTGGGGTTGTGTGTAAAGAGTGAAGGAGTCTGTGCATTGCACCCGTGACACACATTGCATTGTGGCCTGCAGAAGGGCTGAATGCAAAAAATTGAATAAGCACAATTTTTTACATTTTATTAATGTAAGTTTATTCATTACAAATTTGAAAAAGGTGGACTATGCCTTTAAAGTACAGTGTATATGTAGAGCTATAACTTCTTTACATTACGGAAAGGCTAAGACCATTATCAAGTTTTGTTTTTGCTTTCTCTGTCTTTTCAAGGAGATTTCCCCTTAACTTCTGTCCCAGGGACCCAACAGGAAAGAAAAAAATCTTCCCAAAGTGAGGGGAAATCACCTCTTAGCTAAGTCTAAACGTTTATGATGGTCGTTCACTTTAACCACTTGCCACCAAATCACGTACAAGTACGTGATTGACTGCAAGTGATTATACCGGGATTATGGCTGCAGCAGTCAGCCATAATCCCAGTATTGTTTTTTAGAGCTAGCAAAGCTCTACAAATTGAGAACAATCCCAGCGGCTAATTAGCTGCTGGATTGCTTTTACAAGTGGCATAAGGGGGTTCCCCCCACCCCCATTCCAGGGGGCCTCTCTGGGCTCTCCTGTCCCGGCCGGGAGACCGACATCTGATCCAATGGTTGCCCTAGCTTACAGTAAAGGTGACTGGAGACGATCATTTCCGATCATCTCTATGCACTAGGAGACCGAAAGTGATGAGCATTTTTTTTTTTACTTCAAGGTTTATTCATTTTTCAAAAGTTACAAAAAGGTAACAAAAAGAGTATTACAAAGATACATTCTCAAGTTATGGTATGTATACACTGTGGTATGTATCTAAAATATGCAGAAATAACAGAAGAGCTATAACATGCGTATACTTGGTCTTGTATAGGTACTAACCGAAAAGAGAAAACAATGTTATCAGTTTTAGATTTAACTTAAACCTTATTCTTGCTACCTATAGGGAGTGGAACCAGCAGACAGGCACACATGTAGTTATAATTTACTACGTAGGGAAACTGAGCTCACAATGCTGAGATGCGTGAGCTGCCTGCTTATTATTGAGGGCTAAAAAGCATAACGAGAATTATGAGTTCTTTGTGAATGAAGGAGGGGTCAGTCCAGCTGTGAACTTCTGGGGTCGATGATCCATGAGTTCCAATTTTTGTAGTTTGAAGTTGCCATTAAGATTGTAATTACTTCCTTGATGTCAGGAGGATGAGTACTTTTCCATTTCCTTGCAAGTGCTAACCTTGCGGCCATAAGGATGTGGGTGGCCACTGTTTGAAATTTCCTGGGCCATGTGGGAATCATCAGAGCCAGGAGAAGGTCAATGGAGGATAGGTTATTTGTTGTGGGTGTTATTGAGTGGAGCATTTTTAGTATTTGGTTCCAAAAGTCTTTGAGGTTTGGGCACCCCCACCAAATATGGAAGAGAGTTCCTGGGAGACCGCAGTTTCTCTAGCATAAGTAAGACCTGTTGGGGTGGATCTTGGCAATTCTGTTGGGAGTGTAGTACCAGTGTTGGAAGAGCTTTTGTAAGGATTCCCAATGCATGGTGCAGTGAGAGAGTTTTGATGGTAAAGATAAAGTCTTGTGCCATTGCGTGGGTGGAGGGTGCTTGGACCACTGCAAGATTTGGGCCTGGATTGAGTCTTTTGCAGATTGAGAGAATAGGCCATAGATATATGATATACCCTTAAGTATGATTTTACTTGAAGTGAGATATTGGAGCGTGGAGGATAGAATCTTGACTTGTTTTATCCAGTGTGTTTTGTTGAGAAGAGACCTGATCCTAAGGTGTATATATAGAAAGTTCTTGGTGAGAGACTGTATGTAGCTTGAAGGTTGTTAAATGGAATTAAACCGGACGCATTGAAGAGGTGTCCAATGGTGTGAATACCTGCGTCAGTCCACGGGCATAGTTGGAGATCTGGGAGAATTAGTGAGCAAGTTTTGATTGGAATGTATTGTAGAATGGTATGAGGTAACCCCTTCAGCATTTGAGGTATAGATGTCCATACTCTCAGGGAGGCCGTTATTGTATCCAAAGGAAAGCATTTGGGGGTGGGGGCAAGAAGTGAAGCACAGAGGTATAATTTCGGGTCCTTGGCTAGCACTTCTGCCTCTATTTGTGCCCAGTTGGAAGGAGTAGATGGGTTCCACCAGAGTTTTAGTTGGTTTAGAATGACTGCTTTGTAGTATAGATTTATGTTAGGAGCTCCCAATCCCCCCATTCGTGTTGGGGTCATTAAATTGTGTTGTTTTATCCTGGCCCGTTTGTGCTGCCAAATAAAGGAGTTGATGAGAGATTGGAGAGTCCATAGTTGCGTTGAAAGGAATGGCACTGGTAACGTGCGGAAGACATGGAGAATGTGTGGGAGTATGAACATTTTAGCTAATGCAATTCTACCAGCCCATGATACAAAGGGGTGATGTATTTCATTAGAGATTCTTTTAAGCTTTTCTACAAGGTCTGCCAAATTTGTGCGCAAAAGATTTTTGCTAGGTGAGATCAGGCAGATTCCTAAGTAGGTTAGAAATGAGTCTTTTGACCAGGAAAATGAGGAGTGTTTTGAAATGTGTTGTATGATTGGTTTATCTAGGCCTATCGCCAGCATAACAGACTTGCTGTGGTTTACTTTGTATAAAGATATTGCACTGAACTAGTCGAGGATATGTTGAATCTCAGTTAGGGAGCGTTTTGGGTCAGTGATGGCGATTATCATGTTGTCTGCGCAAAGACCGATTATATGTTCAATGGTACCAATGTTTATACCTTTAATTTGGGATTCAGAGCGAATCTTTTGGGCTAAGGGTTCCATGATCATAGCAAAAATGAAAGGTGACAGTGGGCAGCCCTGCCTTGTACCGTTCGTGATGCTGAAAGAGTTGGACAGTATGCCCGAAGTCCACACTTTAGCACTTGGGGATGTGTATAGACCGAGTATGGCATTTAGGAGTGTGCCCGATATGCCAAACTTACGTAAGACAGCCTCCATGTAATTCCATTGTACCCTATCAAATGCATTCTCTGCATCCAAAGAAAGGAGCAGAGAAGGCACTCGGTTATGTTCTACCCATTGTATGATGTCTATAAACCGCTGGGCCCCGTCTGATGTTTGTCTCCCCGGTATGAAACCGACTTGGTCTATATGTATTAACTGATTCATAACCGTGGAAAGCCGGAGAGCTAATAGTTTTGAATACAGTTTTGTGTCCGTATTTAATAAGGAGATGGGTCTGTAATTCCTTGGGGTGTCCATTGGTTTACCTGATTTAGGAAGAATCACTATCAGGGCTTCGAGACTTTCTTTTGGGATTTTCCCTGTGGAAGCATATTGATTAAATGTGGTGCATAAGTGGGGAGAAAGGATGTCGTTGAAGTATTTTATAATATTCATTAGAGAACCCATCTGGTCCTGGGGCTTTATGCAGTGGAAGAGATATGATGGCGTTATAGATTTCATCTTGTGTGAATGGGGTAGACAGCTCGGTTACTTGTGTGGGGGTCAGTGAGGGAAGTTGTATGGACGAGAGAAAGGCTTCTATTTTCTCGGTACTTGGTGGGGTGGTGGATCACGTCTCTTGCAAATTGTATAATTGTGCGTAGAAGGATGCAAATGTATTAGCTATGTCCAGTGGGTTGGACATGCCCACCCCTTTTGTGTTTAGGAGGTGGGAGATTTTTGTACACGTTTGCTGACGCTTGCCTGGCCAAGAAGGCTCCAGATTTGTTGCTAAAGGAGTATGATTTAATTTCAAGCGTTTGACATAATAGTCAAATTTGTTGTGTAATAGTTCACTTGAATCTGTGGTCTCTAATCGCATCCAAAGTTGTCCGATTGGGTGAGTTTTTGTTTGTTAATTCTAAAGTCTTTAGTTTTTGCAGCAAGAACTCTATCTCCGCTGAGCGTCTTTTACGTTCTTGGGCACCAAATTTGATGAGTAGACCTCGTAGAAAAGCTTTATGGGCTAACCATACCATAGATTGATCATCAATAGATGCACAATTAATCTTAAAGAAATTCTCAATCTCGGATTTAATTTCGGTTTTGTACTTTGGGTTGGTTAAGAGGGATGAGTTCAGTCTCCATAGAGAGCGATTTGTTGGACAGGTTTGGGGGAATATTTTCAAGGATATTGGAGTATCGTCCGACCACATGATGAGACCTATATGGAGGTTACAGGTCACATATTAGGTGAGGTTGAAAAAAGACACAAGTCCATCAAGTCCAATCTATGTGTGTGATTATGTGTCAGTATTACATTGTATATCCCTGTATGTTGCGGTCATTCAGGTGATTATCTAATAGTTCCTTGAAGCTATTAATGCTCCCGCTGAGACCACCGCCTGTGGAAGGGAATTCCACATCCTTGCCGCTCTTACAGTAAAGAACCCTCTACGTAGTTTAAGGTTAAACCTCTTTTCTTCTAATTGTAATGAGTGGCCACGAGTCTTATTAAACTCTCTTCTGCGAAAAAGTGTTATCCCTATTGTGGGGTCACCAGTACAGTATTTGTAAATTGAAATCATATCCTCTCTCAACCGTCTCTTCTCCAGAGAGAATAAGTTCAATGCTCGCAACCTTTCCTCATAACTAAGATCCTCCAGACCCTTTATTAGCTTTGTTGCCCTTTTTTACACTCGCTCCATTTCCAGTACATCCTTCCTGAGGACTGGTGCCCAGAACTGCACAGCATACTCCAGGTGCGGCCGGACCAGAGAATTGTAGAGTGGGAGAATTATCGTTTTATCTCTAGCGTTGATCCCCCTTTTAATGCATGCCAATATTCTGTTTGCTTTGTTAGCAGCAGCTTGGCATTGCATGCCATTGCTGAGCCTATCATCTACTAGGACCCCCAGGTCCTTTTCCATCCTAGATTCCCCCAGAGGTTCTCCCCCCAGTGTATAGATTACATTCATATTTTTGCCACCCAAATGCATTATTTTACATTTTTCTACATTGAACCTCATTTGCCATGTAGTCACCCACCCCATTAATTTGTTCAGGTCTTTTTGCAAGGTTTCCACATCCTGCGGAAAGTTATTGCCCTGCTTAGCTTAGTATCCTCTGCAAATGCAGAGATTGAACAGTTTATCCCATCCTCCAGGTCGTTTATAAACAAATTAAATAGGATTGGTCCCAGCACAGAACCCCGGGGAACCCCACTACCCACCCCTGACCATTCTGAGTACTCCCCATTTATCACCACCCTCTGAACTCGCCCTTGTAGCCAGTTTTCAATCCATGTACTCACCCTATGGTCCATGCCAACGGACCTTATTTTGTACAGTAACCGTTTATCGGGAACTGTGTCAAATGCTTTTGCAAAATCCTGATACACCACGTCTACGGCCTTCCTTTATCTAGATGGCAAATCACCTCCTCATAGAAGGTTAATAGATTAGTTTGGCAAGAATGATTCTTCATGAATCCATGCTGATTACTGCTAATGATACCGTTCTTATTACTAAAATCTTGTATATAGTCCCTTATCATCCCCTCCAAGAGTTTACATACTGTACTATTGATGTTAGGCTAACTGGTCTGTAATTCCCAGGGATGTATTTTGGGCCCTTTTTAAATATTGGTGCTACATTGGCTTTTCTCCAATCAGCTGGTACCATTCCAGTCAGTAGACTGTCTGTAAAAATTAGGAACAACGGTCTGGCAATCACTTGACTGAGTTCCCTAAGTACCCTCGGATGCAAGCCATCTGGTCCCAGTGATTTATTAATGTTAAGTTTCTCAAGTCTAATTTTAATTCTGTCCTCTGTTAACCATGGAGGTGCTTCCTGTGTTGTGTCATGAGGATAAACACTGCAGTTTTGGTTACTGAAGCCCCCTGATTCACTCATGAAGACTGAGGAGAAGAATAAATTCAATACCTTCGCCATCTCCCCATCCTTTGTAACCAGATGTCCTTCCTCATTCTTTATGGGGCCAATATGGTCTGTCCTCCCTTTTTACTGTTTACATACTTAAAGAATTTCTTGGGATTTTTTTTGCTCTCCTCCGCTTTGTGTCTTTTATGTTCAATCTTAGCCGTCCTATTTGCACCCTTTACATTTCTTGTTGCATTCTTTATAAAGTCTGAATGCTGAGGATGATCCCTCAACCTTGTATTTTTTGAAGGCCTTCTCCTTTGCTTTTATACGCATTTTTACATTGGAGTTAAGCCATCCAGGATTTTTGTTCGCTCTTTTAAATTTATTACCCAATGGGATACATTGGCTAATGCCCTTATTTAATATGCTTTTAAAGCAAACCCATCTCTCCTCCGTATTCTTTGTTCCTAATATTTTATCCCAATTTATGCCTTTTAGCAAGGTTTGTAGTTTAGGGAAGTTGGCTCTTTTGAAATTCAGTGTCTTTGTTTTCCCTTTATGTTTCCTATTTGTGTGATTTATACTGAAATGAATTGACCTGTGATCGCTGTTACCTAAATTGCCCCGTATTTCACAATCCATGATCAGGTCTGTATTGTTGGTAATCAGTAGATCCAGTAATGTTTTATTTCTAGTTGGTGCGTCTACCATCTGACCCATAAAATTGTCCTGCAAGACATTAAGGAACTGGCGAGCCTTAAATGAATGCGCGGTTCCCTCCGCCCAGTCTATGTCTGGATAATTAAAATCCCCAATTATGATAACACTTCCCATCCTTGCTGCTAATCTAATTTGTGATAGGAGATCCGTCTCCACTTCCTCCCTCACGTTAGGGGGCCTATAGCATACTCCTAGTATTATTTTGCTCTTAGCATCATCCCTTTTTGAGCTCTACCCATAAGGATTCCACCTCCTCCCTAGCTCCCTCAGTGATGTCATCTCTCACATTCGCTTGTACATTATTCTTGATATATAGGCATACCCCTCCCCCTTTTTTACCCTCTCTATCCTTGCGGTATAGGGTATACCCTTGAATGTTTGCCAACCAATCATGAGAGCTGTTGAACCAGGTCTCTGAAATTCCCACAAAATCCAAATCCTCCTTGTACAACAGTATCTCTACAGTAGTTCACCCATCTTGTCCGCCATGCTCCTGGCATTGGTGAACATGCCACAATGTTTAGACCGGTCGCATATTGTCCTCGTATTGGGTGTTTCGAGATTGCAACTAGGACTTGCTACTATACTCACCTTGTGTTTTTGTGCTTTGGTTAACCTACCACTAATGCCCCCAATACTACCCTCTGGAATATCTTCCGTGCTGGCTATCTCTGTCTCTGGACCCTCCCCCCATCACCTAGTTTAAAAACCCCTCTAACTTTTTGGCCATCTTCATTTCCAGCAGATCTGCACCCTCCTCATTTAGGTGCAGTCCCTCCCTTCTATAGTACCGGTTACCGACTGAGAAGTCGGCCCAGTCCTCCAGGAACCCAAACCCCTGCTTACTACACCAGCTCTTCAGCCACTTGTTTACTTCCCTAATCTCCCTCTGCCTTTCTGGTGTGGCTCGATGTACCGGTAGTATTCCTGAGAATACTTACTTGGAGGTCCTTTTCCTCAATTTAGCTCCTAAGTCCCTAAAATCGTTCTTTAGGACACTCCATCTGCCTCTGACTTTGTCATTGGTGCCAACGTGCACCATGACAGCCGGGTCTTCCCCAGCCCCTCCCAGTAATCTGTCCACAAGATCCATGATGTGCCGGGTCTTGGTTACAGATTGCCCTCTCTGTCCTTCTAAGAATTGAGTCCCCTACCACCAGAATCTGTCTTTCCTTTCCCTTTGCTGCCCCCCCACTCTCACTGGAGGAGTTCTTCCCCCGGCAGCTAGGAGAGTCCCTCAGCTCCAACAGTGCTGGTCCCTGACTGGTTTCACCAATGTCACTCAATGGAGCGTACTTATTGGGATGCTCCAGTCCTGGATCGGCCTCCCTGGCACTTCCCCCTCTACCCCTCCTGACTGTCACCCATCTACTCTTTGCTAGTGCCTGCACCTCTTTGTCTCCACCCGCCTCTGTGCTGGCCCCTGCCGGCACCTGCCGTGTACGTTCCTGGCTCTCCTTTAGTATGGAGGGACTTCTTAGTGCTGACAGTTGCTTCCCCAGATTCAGAACCTGGGCTTCCAGGGAAACAATGTGCTTACATTTTGCACAGCAGTATTCGCTCTCGATCGGATGATCAAGGAAAGCATACATGCAGCAAGATGTACAAAGAGTCGCCTCTCCACACTCACCGGGCATCGTACCTATTAAATTTTGTGAGGATTTGGGGATTTTACCCTGTCCAAATTACCTAACAGCTAGCTTCCTGGCACTAATACTCAAGACAATACACAGGTACACAACAAGACAATACCCAGGTACTCACAGACCTACGTGCAATCGCAGAACAGTCGCAGACCTACGTGCACTCGCAATACTCAAGTATACAGTACACAATACACAAGTACTAATGATTCACACACACTACTCAGAAAACACTCAGGTACTCACACTACACAGGTACTATGACCCTTGTTATAACCTCCTGTTTTAAACTCTGGTTTTTAACTCACCACTTAGTCCAGTTCCACTTGGACTAAGTTCCACAGCCTCAGACTGAGCAGGCTCAGAATGAGTCCTACACACAGTTTTATAGGCACCTGTGAGAAATTAACCACCCCCCTTAATTGATAGCCTGAAGGAACCAGAGAAAAAAAAAAAAGCTATTTAAAAAGTGACAGAAAAAGGTGATTGAAAAAACCAAAAGGAAAAGCCCCAAAAATGCAACCCAGCAAACAAAAAGCAAGACTCGTTCACTTCAACTCTGGCCCTCATGTGATTCTGTGGTGGCCAATAATGCTTTTTTGTTTGTGAGGAAAAGGTCAATCCGAGAATAAGAATTTCCCGAGTGAGAATAGAATGTATAGTCGCGCTCAACGTCGTGCATGCACCTCCAGGGATCATATAAATCTTCGTTATCTATGAATGAGGAGAGAGCAGATGCCCTCTTTCTGTCTGAGTTGGCAGAATCCAGTGTAGGGTTGGGGGTGTCATCGAAGTCACCGCAGATGATTAATGTGCTATTTTTGTAGGGTTCCAGATTAGTTTTGAGTTTGTTGTAAAAAATTTTTTGAGAAGTGTTGGGTACATAATCATTCACCAGAGTCATGTGGTGATTATCAATGGTGACGGATAAAATTATAAATCTGGCAGGTGGTCTGCTTTTGCGATTCTGTGTGCACGATCTATGAGCAGGTCGTGAGGAGAGATATTAGGAAGCAGGGTAATAAAGAGCTGCTTTAGGTATTTTTTGAGCTCATTGGGTGGCACTGACTCGGGGATCCCTCTGAATTTTATGTTATTTCTTCTGGACCTGTCCTTGAGGTCTGCCAGCTTCAGTTTAATTTTTTGGATCTCATCCGAGTGATGATCGTGCGCAAGAAGCTCATTATGGGCTCTACGCATTTCAGATATATGCTCTTCAGTTGTGTCAGCTCTATCTTCCAAGTAAGCAGCATTGACTTTAGCATGCTTTCAGACACTGGGTTATCAGTTACAGGGATATTTGCCAGGGAGGATAGGTGTATGGTGCTGAGAGAAGTGAATTCTGAGGAGTTCCCATGGTGTTTTTTGGCCTGGGGAGTTTTGTTAGTTGAGTTGCAGGGAGATGAGGCGATTCTCTTACCTCTGTCCTGCTGTGCAACTGCTGTTTCTATCGCTGGAGGAGGGAGACTATCCATGTCTTCTGTGTCTCTCATTCCTGTCAGCTCTGCACTTTGCTGGCGGTGTGGCTGAGCACTGTTCCTATGGCCATGTTGTTCGGCTGGGAATGGAGTGTGGCCGGCGCCATCTTGCTTGTGTCTCTGTTCCATGAGGCCGAAATATTCAGTCAGGCGGCAGGGTTGTGGCGGCGGATTACGCCTCCCTGACATGCCGGTTTGTGTCCCGCTGCTCTCCCCTCGCTACTCGGGGAGAGGGGAGAAGCTTGTAACTGTGTTTCGCTGTATATCCCAGCTATGGAGCAGAGCTCATAACTCAAGCTTCCATCGCGCTCCACGGCTAGCCACGCCCCAGCGATGAGCATTTTTGTCACTTCTGGTTTCCCGGATGTAAACAGCCATTTTTAAAAGCATCTGATCACACCGATCTTGGTGTGATCAGATGCTTTTAAGGGCAGAGGAGACATCTGAGGTCTAATAGACCTCAATGTCTCCATAAAGAGTACCTGTCACTGCCTATTGCTGTCACAAGGAATGTTTACATTCCTTGTGACAGCAATAAAAGTGATCAAAACATTTTTGTATCACTTTTATTGCTGTCACAAGGAATGTATTCCTTGTGACAGCAATAAAAGTGATCACATTTTTTTTTTTTTAAAGAAACAGTGTAAAAAAAATAAATAAATAAAAAATAAACGGTGTTCGCACCACACATGTGCGGTATCGCAGGAAACATTATAGCGAGAGCAATTATTCTAGTGCTAGATCTCCTTTGTAACTGTAAACTGGTAACCTGGAAAAAAGTGTTGCCTATAGAGATTTTTAAGTATTGTGGTTTGTCGTCATCCCACAAGCGTGAGCAATTTTAAATCATGAAATGTTAGGTATCAATTTACCAGTGTAACTTTGCCTTTTATATTTTACCAAAAAATGGGTTATAAATAGTTGTTTTTTGCATTAAAATTCATTAAAGTGCATTTAAAAAAAAGTGTTTAAAAAACCACTGCGCAAATACCATGTGACATAAAAAATGTTATTCTCTAGGCCCTCTGCTAAAAAAATATATATATAATGTTTGGGGTTCTAAGTAATTTTCTAGCAAAAAAAAAAAAATAGATTTTTACATGTAAACAAAAGTGTCAGAATAGGCCTGGTCTTAAATCTGTCATGAAAGAAATACAATATCTTTCATAGCCAGTTTCCCTTCTGAAAATGCAAGTTGCATAGCTGTTCTTACGTGTGAATGGTTTCTAAATCCTGAACAAATACAGATCAATAATAAAAAGGCAAAAGCCCTTATATGTATGCTTGTTCTAGGCTAATGACTCAAAGTAGTGAAGCAAGAGTGCTAGCATGACAGCCAGGCACAGAATGGCAGTGGCAGCCTCTGTGTTATTTTGGTATACTAGGCATGATCATCTCTCTGGCATTGTTGCTCGCAGAACCACCTCTATGAGGTCCAGTGTCAGTCCTTTCCCAGGTTGGATGATGCTCAGCATTAGCATGTTTATGAAGGAAGAGCGATAGCAAGGGGGAAGGCAAAATATAAGCAGATTAAAGGCTAAGTTCTTCTTTGGAACATCTTATATGTTGTACCTCTATTTAGGCTTGTGGCCCACTCACCCCCCCCCCCCCTTCCACTATGACAGCGGGCAGGGGTCCTCTCATCTGATGTCATTTTAAAATCGTTGCAGCTGTGCTCTGCCTGCATGGCAGCATCATTCATTCACGAGAATCTGTGAATGAAGACACTACACATCCCCTCTGCCATTGTGGCAGACAGCTTGTAATCCTCAATAGACTGCAAGAGCCCTGATGTCAATGCACCCTCGCAGTTCATTGACATTGATTTGCATTTTCTATTTTTCCCTGAAAAGTGAACTTAGCGTTTAAATATCAACTTTAAACATCCTCCTGTTCTATCAGATAAAGCTAGTTGTAAGGCAGTTAAGGAGGCTGATTTAGTAAAGGAGTTGAACATTTTCACTCAAAAATTGTATGCATAACAAATTCCTGTCCACTTTGAATACTCAATTATAACTGAATAATTAAAGTGAAAATTGACACAATTTACACAGTTTTTTGAGTGCAGAGTCTTAGCTGTATCCAATTGACTCCAAGCTGTTGTCTGTAATCCACAAGTGGTACATTTGCCATGGCAAGAGTTGTTTGGTGTGCCAGTTTACATCTTTCACAGTTTCCTGTGAATTAATGCCTACAAGTACCGTTAGCCATTGCAGCTGATAGCTTGTAGTTCTTAATTAGCTACAAGGGTACTGGTGAGCGCCCCTCGTAGTCTATTGGTCTTCCTGCTATCAGGTAACTAGCTGCCTGTACGAAGTACAAGCAGACAGAGAGTCTGCAGGAGCCTGAGATTGCACCCATGATCAGCAGATCAATGCTCTACAGGCTACTTAGAAAAAAAATAATAAAAGCATTTTTTTTACATGCAAAAAAATTTGCATTTTTTTAAGTGAACTTATCCTTTAAGTTATTTTCAATATTTGTAAATCCACAGATTTCCTCAAAGAATACCTAGAAATTATGCCATATTCTTGTTCAGGTTCTTTCTGTTATGGGTTGAACCAGTTGTGCTCCTGCATTGTCACCATTACATGGGCTTCAGATGCAATCCATAGGCTATGCCAATACTCATTGCAAGCACTTTCCGCCATTGTCACCATCAGGAAGCCCACCTTGAGCAATGACATACAGCCAGCACTGAATCAAGTAATGTATACAAGAAATGTTTGCAAAGAAGCTGAAAGAGATCAGCAACTTTGAGATGCAACAAGGGATGAGCAAACAGTTGAAAGCAGTGTTTTAGCAAATATACATCATTCATTTAGGGTTTGGATCAACTTTAACATACAGTATACTTAAAAGTTACACATTTGCACATACACTATATTTTAAAAAGTATTCCCAGTCTTAGTCCATAAGGTTTAGTATTAAGCTGGCCCACCCTTTGCAGCTATAAAAGCGTCAACTCTTCTGGGAAAGCTGTCCACAAGGTTTAGGAGTGTGTCTATGGGAATGTCTGACTATTCTTCCAAAAGCACATTTGTGAGGTCAGGCACTGATGTTGGACGAGAGGGCCTGGCTCGCAATCTCTGCTCTAATTCATCCCAAAGGTGTTCTATCGGGTTGAGGTCAGGACTCTGTACAGGCCAATCAAGTTCCTCCGCCCCAGACTCATTCATATCTTTATGGACCTTGCTTCATGCACTGGTCCAAAATCATTTGATTGATAAATCTTGTGGACAGCCTTCCCAGAAGAGTTGAAGCTGTTATAGCTGCAAAGGGGGGCCAACTCAATATTGAACCCAAAGGACGAAGACTGTGATGCCATTAAAATTCAAATGTGTGTAAAGGCATGTGTCACAATACTTTTGGTAATATAGTGCGTGTATATACAGGATTGCACAAAAGTGAGTACACCCCTCACATTTTTGTAAATATTTTATTATATCTTTTCATGTGACAACACTGAAGAAATTACACTTTGCTACAATGTGAGTGTACAGCTTGTATAACAGTGTCAATTTGCTGTCCCCTCAAAATAACTCAACACACAGCCATTAATGTCTAAACCACTGGCAACAAAAGTGAGTACAACCCTAAGTGAAAATGTCCAAATTGGGCCCAAATGTCAATATTTTGTGTGGCCACCATTGTTTTCCCGCGCTGCCTTAACCCTCTTGCGCATGGAGTTCACCAGAGCTTCACAGGTTGTCACTGGAGTCCTCTTCTACTTCTCCATGATTACATTACGAAGCTGGTGGATATTAGAGACCTTGTGCTCCTCCACCATCCATTTGAGGATGCCCCACAGATGCTCAATAGTGTTTAGGCCTGGAGACATGCTTGACCAGCCCATCACCTTTACCCTCAGCTTCTTTAGCAAGGCAGTGGTCGTCTTGGAGGAGTGTTTTGGGTCGTTATCATGTTGGAATACTGCCCTGTGGCCCAGTCTCTGAAGGGAGGGGATCATGCTCTGCTTCAGTATGTCACAGTACATGTTGGCATTCACGGATCCCTCAATGAACTGTAGCACTCCAGTGCTGGCAGCACTCATGCAGCCGGAGACCATGACAATTCCACCACCATGCTTGACTGTAGGCAAGGCACACTTGTCTTTGCACTCCTCACCTGGTTGCTGCCACACACGCTTGACACCATCTGCACCAAATAAGTTTATCTTGTTCTCATCAGAGCACAGGACATGGTTCCAGTAATCCATGTCCTTAGTCTGCTTGTCTTCAGCAAACTGTTTGGGTTTCCTGTGCATCATCTTTAGAAGAGGCTTCCTTGTAGGATGACAGCCATGCAGACCAATTTGATGCAGTGTGCGGCATATGGTCTGAACACTGACATGCTGACCCCCCCACCCCTTCAACCTCTGCAGCAATGCTGGCAGCACTTATCTGTCCTGTTAAAATGCTGTATGGTCTTGGCCACCGTGCTGCAGCTCAGTTTCAGGGTCTTGACAATCTTCTTATAGCCTAGGCCATCTTATGCAGTGCAACAATTCTTTTTTTCAGATCCTCAGAGAGTTCTTTGCCTGAGGTGCGATGTTGAACTTCCAGTGACCAGTATGAGAGAGTGAGAGTGATAATACCAAATTCAACGCAACTGCTCCCCATTCACACCTGAGACTTTGTAACACTAACGAGTCACGTGACACCGGGGAGGGATAATGGCTAATTGGGCCCATTTTGGACATTTTCACTTAGAGGTGTACTCACTTTTGTTGCCAGTGGTTTAGACATTAATGGCTGTGTGTTGAGTTATTTTGAGGGGAGAGCAAATTTGCATTGTTAGCAAAGTGTAATTTCTCCAGTGTTTACATTTACAAAAATGTGAGGGGTGTACTCACTTTTGTGAGATACTGTATGTAACATTTATATATCCCATCTATAAATATGACAGGTGAATACATGAGTATTATGCTGAAGTTTTATTAGAATTAATGTTAAATACATTTTTAGAATTAGTATATAAAAAGCAATTATACTGCTATATCTCCCTGTCAATTCAAGGTTTACTACTATTCTGTTCCGCTGTATAGTCTGAGTGACTGATACTCCACCATCAAATCCAAACCCTTACCAGATGAGATGGACCTCTGAACCACCAGAAGGTCATGCAGGCTTGTATCCACAAATGGGTTGAAGGCAGTAGGTAGATGAGCCGGATGGCACAGATGATCCAGGATCAGGTGTATTGGATGGAGAAAGAAACACAATCGTTCTCCGTAAGGTTCATTTATTGAAGTAATCCAAAACATATAAAAAGGCTTGTGGCCATAAAAAGAATGCTGAAACAGCAATCAGCAAGGCGACATTAAAAACGATGTGTGTGTGTCAACGCCAGCACTCTGCCGGAGATGACTGTGGGTGACGTCCGCACGATAGCTCCTCCCACCATATGGATTAAGTCCTGACGAAGTCCACTGATGAAGTCCACTGGCGATGACACACACGGTGTTTTTAATGCCGCTTTACTGATTTCTGTTTCAGCATTCTTTTTATAGGCACAAGCCTTTTTATATGTTGTGGATTACTTCAATAAATGAACCTTACGGAGAACACTTAGATTGTGTCTCTTTCTCCATCCAATACACCTGATCCTGGATCATCTGTGCCATCCGGCTCATCTACCTACTACCTCCATCCCATTTGTGGATACAAGCCTGCATGACCTTCTGTTAGTTCAGAGGTCCAGCTCATCTGGTAAGAGTTTGGATTTGGTGGTGGCGGATCAGTCACTCAGACTATACAGCGGAACAGAATTGTGCTCTCCTCACGAGGTGTCCCTGCCCTTTTAATGCTGAGAACTTTCTGCTGTCTTCATACTTGTTTATGGGCTTATATATTGCACTGCACTAATTTGACTATTTATATTTTATTTGAGATGTTGTGATTTGCCTTATAGTGTACAGCTGTATTTTTTCTTATACTCATTATTTGTGTGTGCTGATTGTTTGTTTTTATTATTTTTACTTATAAATTGAAAATTAATAATATATATTTAACACTGAGGCACAGTTTAAATACAATTCTCCCTTCAATCACAGACATAATACTCTCATATACTGTATACATATAGTTACTGCAAAGATCTGTGGTCTAGGGAAAGCACGATGAAAGGGTGAGCACAAAACTAGAATCATCCCTCATCACACAGAAACAGGAAAGCAGCTATAATACTATGCAAATATGGAACTGAGTATCTTTTACTTGTATGACTGACAGTGTCATACTTCTAGCAACAACGATGTTCTTTTTAGTTATATGAATAGCAATAATTAGCAAAAGAAATCATAAAATGAAAGAGAATGATATAAACCCTTATTTAAAATGTGTTCAAATTAGCATTTGCAAAGACATTTACTAAATTTAAGTGCTCATAAAGTAAATTTAGAAGCTTCCAGAGTCCAAGAATCGCAAAAAAATTTTTGCCATGTCATCAGCACTTCCATTGTTCAAAGAAGCATTCAGTTGAGTAGCGAATCTGTTGATTTCTTTTACTTCTCTGCACCCTTTGTGTGGTGTAAATAGATTTTGGATGCCTGAAATACAGAATCAGAAAGCTGGAAAATAGATATCATTAGTGGATTGATATTAACTAAACTCGAATGAGTAAGTGATAGAATAAGGGAATGCAATACTTTGTAGGATTTTAATGTGACAGCCATTCATAACAAGTCTTCAGTTCCAAGAAAGTGTCACTTTAATTGCACATTTTGTAATTGCGGGTTTTCCTTCATGTATAAGCTCAGAATAACTTAACACTACTGAATGATAATTGAATTCCTTGGTTTTGCTTAAATGATTACTAATTTGCTCAATTTTCAGTAAGGATCAATGAAGTCACAATTTTTCATTTGAAATACAGAAAATGTTGAATTAAATGGTCAGTCCACCCAAAACAGATGTTTTGGCTTTAGCTAGATACCAACAAGTCATTCACAGCCTTCCTATATCTCTCTGCTCATGTGGTAGCAATATTTCTGCACCTAAAAGGTCATTATTTCCAATGATATTTCTGTTATAGGTGGAGGGTGTTGGGCTATGTCACCCACTGCCATAATATATATAAAACCTGTGCATTGCTATGATCAAATCAAACATCAATTTACATGAACTTTAGCACCTTCCACCTTGTAACACTCTCATTAGACAATAATAATAATAATAATCCCTATTGGACTGTGTCATCCATTGCCCATCACCAGATTAAAGTCTGTTTGGCCCCCAGACTGAAAAGCTGGGAGTCCATGATTTCTGGTAAATACGGATATAAGAGGGGGTGTGTGTCACATCACATAGCACTTCAGCACTTTTTATGAAAATTGGAGCACAAGAGCACTTTATTTTGGACTTAATTGGCAGTACATAGTTATTATACACTTTTTGGATTTTTTTCACATTTTGTCATTATTTGTAAGCGCTGTATTGTTTTGGTGATTAGCACTTTGTGTACAGCAGCTACAATTCACGTTTTTTTGTCATTATATTATATCTTAATATTATAGCGCAAGTTATTTATCATTGTTCACTACAAGTCACTACTGCTCTCTGTTCATGAGGGTCTAGATGCCCTGCTCACTATGTGCGTTCGGATGAGCAGGATTTGGACAACGAAGACTGGGAGGATCTTTGGGACTGCCCATTCCAAGCATTAATATTGACTAAAGACTGGTTGATACAATTTAAAATAGTGCACAGAATTAATTTTACACCGCAAAGACTACATCGTATCTACCCTAGTTCCTCTTCTTGCTGTTGAAAGTGTTCTAGCAAACCTGCTGGATTTGCCCATATCTTTTGGGAGTGTCCTCAGATTAGTAGCTTTTGGCGGGATGTGACCCAGTTTATATATACTCTGACCACTATGCATGTCCCTGTAAAGGTTAGAGTTTGTCTCCTGGGGTTAGTTGACTCTTTGACCATTAATAGGGCGATGCATACTCTATTGGGTCTCTTTTTTTTATGCCAGGAAGGCGATAGTGCTCAAGTGGAAATCAGCTACAACCCGTACTTTGTCCTTTTGGAAGCGTCTAATCAATAGGATTGTACCCCTATACAAAGCTACCTTTTTGTCTCAGGGTTGCCCTAAATATTTGAGAAGGTCTAGCACTTGTGTACAGACTCAGAATATACAGCTGACGATCAGGATTCCATAGACTAAATCCATTCACCCCTGATAAGGTTTAGCCTAAGACATATACGGTTTCACTCCTTTGCAGTGACTCACGTTTCTTTAGTTCGAGTATAAATCCAACTATGAGTTAATGTTCTCCTGATGTATCAGTCTGTTGGTTGAGAGGGAACAGGAATCTCCTTGTAATTTATTAATCCTGGAATTAAATTATTAGAACAGCAGCCATTTTCAGTGTGATTTCAGGGTGGAGAGAGATAGAACAGGGCTCTGTTCAGTGCTATTAGTTAGTGAGCTATACTGAGCTATTTTGCTTCAATTGTCAGTGTAGAATATTAGTTTAGTGTCAGTCTAGGGATAGTATGAACGTAATGAGGAGGACCTTCATTCAGCTTTGCATAGCATGCAGCTAGTAGGGACAGCTCAGATAGTTACACTGTAGTGTAGTGAGACCGTGTCATTCATACATACATTAGTGTAGAGTAGGGACAGCTCATATAGTTTCAGTGCAGTGTAGTGAGACCATATCAGTAATCTTTACATTAGTGTATAGCTAGAGTAGTGAAAGTTCAGATAGCGTCAGTGTAGTGATGGTTGAATACCATCTATCTGATTACTGCCATATTAACGCCATTTACTTCTGTGTGCTTTACTGCCAGTTTAACGCCATTTACCTATGTGAGCGTTACTGCCAGTTTAACGCCATTTACTTCTGTGTGCTTTACTGCCAGTTTAACGCCATGTAGTTTTGTGTGCATTACTGCCAGTTTAACGCTGTATAGTTCTGTATGCGTTACTGCCAGTTTAACGCCATATCGCTCTGTGTGCGTTACTGCCAGTTTCATGCCATTTACTTCTGTGTGTGTTACTGACAGTTTAATGCCATATATTTCTGTGTGCGTTACTGCCATTTTAACTCTATATAGTTCTGTGTGCGTTACTGCCAGTTCACCGCCATTTACTTCTGTGTGCATTACTGCCAGTTTAACGCCATATAGTTTTGTGTGTGTTACTGCCAGTTTACCGCCATTTACTTCTGTGTGCGTTATTGCCAGTTTAACGCCATATAGTGGGTCACTGTATGTTGTACGCCATATAGTTTTGTGTGTGTCACTGGCAGTTTAGAGCCATATAGTTCTGTGTGCATTACTGCCAGTTTAACGCCATATAGTTTTGTGCATTACTGCCAGTTTAACGCCATTTACTTCTGTGTGCGTAACTGGCAGTTTAACACCATATAGTTCTGTGTGCGTTACTGCCAGTTTCATGCCATTTACTTCTGTGTGCGTTACTGCCAGTTTAATGCCATATAGTGGGTCACTGTATGTTTGGCACATTATAATGCAATATATTATAGTGTATCCGTGGAGTGTGTCTGTATCACGTACCTGGTAGAAGAGCCTGATTGGATGAGGAAGGCCTCCCTTACACCTCTGACTCGGGGCCTCTGATAGTGTGGACAGAAGGCGCAGGAGTGCAGAATCGCATGAGTGCCAAGAAGTCTTTGCAGGCAGCAGGGCGAATGTCCTTGTAGGGCTGGTGAAGTCACCAGAAGGCTTCAACAGGAAGACCGGCAGGAAGGCAGCTGGTGCAGGTGACATCAACAGAATAGCAAGGTCAGGCAGGCTGGGTCATACATGGCTAGGAGAATCGGATGCAGGGTACAGGCAGGAACGTAGTCAGGAGGCAAGCCAGGTCAGGAACCGGATCAGTAGAACAGGAGCCAAAGGAGAAGACTGAAGATTGGTCACAGGACAAGCCGAGGTTAGTGCAGGTGGAGTTCAAGGGATGGTCAAGACAAGCCGGGTAGATACCTGGAATCAGGATACAGGTTCACAGGTAACAGGATGCACAGAAGCTGAAGACAAAGCAGCACTGTAGCTAGGCACTGGCTGATCCTAAATAGTCTCACTTGGTGCCAGCGTCAATCACGGGTGCGCGCAAGCGTCAACGTGCACGGGGATGCGCAATGGCATCTGTTTGTGTGCCAGTTCACGCATGCGCACTTCTATGCATCAAAGCCCGATTCCTATGAGCGAAAGGAATGAGTGTTCTTCTGCGCCTCAGAGTTCTTCTAGGGGGACGGACCTGTCTGCTGGTATGTGCATCCTGACAGTCTGTGTAGTGTGAGTAGTCAAATTAAAGTACACCAAACACCTCTTTACATTGATTAAAGTGCCTCTACATACAGATTTCAACTTCTTCTTTACATTTGCTTATAAGCACCGCCCCCTCCCTCCCAATAATGTCTGAGAGGACAACAAGGAGAGACAGACGTTCCCTTGGCGCTGTAAGGGGGCCAGCAACAAATTTGTCCACAGGCAAAGGTGGACGTGGTGGTCAGTCCTCAGGCAGGACATCATTTCCTATGTTTAGTGAGTTTGCCCGTGCTATCCAGCCACAGCATGCATAGGAGGTGGTGGACTGGCTTACTAAACCTTCCTCATCCTAATCATCCTCTGTCATGCAAGCAGAGACAAGTGTGCAGTCCTGCCATAGCCCCAACATCAGCCATTGAGGAGTCAGCTGAGTTATTTGCCCACTGCGTCAGCCACTTGCTCCTTGATGAAGGCCAGCTATTACTGGATTCAGATGTTGGTTCTGAGGTTGAGGATGACAGGAAGATGAGCCTAGAGTGAGGGAGGAACACTGGTAGACAAACTGACATTCATGTTCCCCAAGCCGCAGAGTATTGCCAAGTTGTCTCCAGTGGTAATGATGAAGATGGAGGAGATGGAGATGATGATGATGAGGTCACTGATGCAACTTGGGTGTCAGAGCAGAGGAGGAAAAGGTTAGGCGGCACAACTCCAAGGAGGCCGACATCAAGAAAGAGTAGAGAGCAGCCACCCTATTCCATCACATTCTGCAGCTGTTATCTCTCGGCCCACTCCCCAAAGCTCAGCAGTCTGGGCCTTTTTCAGCACATCTGCAGCAGATCGCACTGTTGCTATCTGCAAACTGTGTCTCAGGCACATCAAACGTAGCAAAAACACCAACCATTTGGGTACCACATGCTTAACAAGGCATTTAACTTTCAACCACTCAGCCCGTTGGCAAGAGCACCAAAAAGCCACACAAAAGGGGCACAAATCTGTCCCTCCTCCTCCTCCCCCTCCTCCTCCTTACCCACTTAAGTCTGCCCCTGCTATACCGAGTCATTAACTCTCAGCAGCCTCCACTGACAGGGATGATGGTATAGCACAAGGTTTCCCAGGTCCTAGCAGCACATCTGCCAGCAGCACACCAACAGCTGTAGACTGTAGCTGCCAAATTTCTCTGCCCCATCTGCTGCAGCAGAAAAATAAATATAGTCCCTGCCACCCACATGCCCAGCGTCTAAATACAAGCTTGTCAAAGATGTTTGCTCTCCAACTTCTGCCTTTCAGCCTGGTGGATTCTGCCCCTTCTGTGAATTCGCACAATGTGCTGTACCACAATGGCAGGTTCCCAGTTGCTACTACTTTTCACGTAAGGCCAATCCATCTCTCTACCATCACGTGGAAGGGAATGTTCTGGCATTGTTGGGCAAGGCAGTCAGCCATAAAATCCATCTTACTGCTGACACGTGGAGCAGAAATCATGGGCAGGGGCAATATATTTAGTTAGATATTTAGTGCTCGGTTGGCTAAAATTCAGCTGGTAATCCACCTGCACGTAAACCACCTGATTTGTGACATGCCCACCAGATGGAACTTTGCAGTGGCTATACATGCAGCAGAGGGCCTTCAATGAGTACCTGTGTGAATACGGCACAACAACAGGCTCAGGCCTCCTCTACTTTTTTTCCCCACGCCAATGGCTGATCATTAACTTGACTCTGCGTGGCATTATGGACAGGGCACTGGACGCAGAGTAACAGGAAGAAGAGGAGGACTTCCTTTCCTCTCAAGGCCCACTTTATCCAGACACCAGCATTCCTATGTCACAGAACTTACAGGAGGAGAGAGGGGAGGAGGATGTGGAGTAGGATTCTGGCACTTTCATAGGCTTTGAAGAAGAAGAAGACATGCGTCAATCTGTAAGCAATGGCTTTCCAACCCCAGGACCCTTGGGAGGAGGAAGTTCCAGATGCTGTCATCCTGAGTGACTGCGAGGAGTCTACTTCTCAAGCCTCTGCAAATTTGAGGCGCATGGGCAACCTCATGCTTCAAAGCTTGTGAAAGGACCCAAGAACACGTGGCATAAAGGAGAAGGATGATTTCTGGTAGGCAACCCTCCTTGACCACCAATATAAGGGGAAGGTCTCAGAACTCATCCTGTCCCCACAGAGTGCAGAAGATAAAATCTCTTGAGGACATGTTAAAGTGGATTTTTTTAAACGTTTTTCCTGACTCCAGTAGATTAGTGTCATGGAAAACGTAGTTTTGAGTTTTCTGTTGGTCAAGAGAGGAGCGTTGGAGAAGGCGTCCGCCTAAGTGAGGCATTTCGGAATTTTTTTAGTCCTCACCGCCCAGGGCTGTCAGCTTCCACATCCCATCGGCAGCGCCTGAATCACATAGAGGACAATTACCTCGCCAAAACAGAGATGGAGAGTTTTCCAGCTGACTATCCACTGACTTACTGGGTCATGAGAATAGACCACTGGCCAGAACATGCCCAGTATGCTACTGAGTTGTTGGGCTGCCCTGCATCCAGCGTGCTTTCAGAATGGGCATTCAGTGCTGCAGAAGGTTTCGTTATTGATCATAGAACGCGTCTGTCCACAGACTCTGTGGACCGTTTGACTTTTATAAAAATGAATCAGTCCTGGATTACCATGAAGCCCCTGATGCCAATATCACTGATTAAGTCTTTTTTGGGATGTGGAATCTCTGCAGGACTTTGAGGCTGCCTAGCTTTAAGGGTATGCAATCATTTCATCTGAAAGAATGTTTTGGGTATAGGTTTCATGGGCACAATTAACACCCAAAGACCAATTTTTCAGCACCTGTTTGACAGGTGCATATCATTGCAATTTTTTTTGCCTACATCAAGAGCACCTCTATAGGGTTACAGTGGGAAGGTGCCCCCAATGAGTAATTTTTCTGCAACTGTTTGACAGTCGCATATCATTGCAATTTTTTACAGCCAGGCCAATTCTTGCTTTCATCAAGAGTACCTCTATAGGGTTATGGTGGGAAGGCACCACGGACACTCAAAGACCAATTTTTTCTGCACCTGGTTGACAGGTGCATATTATTACATTTTTTTACAGCAAGGCCAATTCTTGCTTTCATCAAGAGTACCTCTATAGGGTTATGGTGGGAAGGTGCCACCGACACCCAAAGATCAATTTTTTTGCACCTGTTTGACAGGTGCAGATCATTGCAATGTTTTATAGCAAGGCCAATTCTTGCTTTCATCAAGATTACCTCTATAGGGTTACGGTGGGAAGGCCAACACCCAAAGACCAACAGGTAGACTAAAGAGACCCCCCAGGCACTATATTGGAAGGATTTTTTCATTTTTATGCTTTCACTTTAAAAATCTAAAAATCACTACTCATTTAAAAGTGAAGTTTTTTACACACACAAAAAAAAGTATTGATTTCATTTTGGGTCCCATTGACTTTAATGGGGTTCGTTAATCGGGTCCGAACTTTCGTGGTGTTCGAAAGTTCTAGTGCGAACCAAACAGGGGTCCGTTTGGCCCATCCCTACTCAAGATGTTCACCAAACTAAGAACAAGAAAGGGGACCAATAGTGAAGCATTGCAAAGTTGGTTGATTTATTATGCATAAAATGTACAGGATACTAGTTAAATCAGGCATGTAGAAAGCAAGTAATCTAATCTGGGAATTTATTATACACTTTTTGGATTTTTTTCACATTTCTTCCTTATTTGTAAGTGCTGTAATAATACTTCATAGTAGTGACTTGTAGATCACAGATAGTGTTTTTTTTTTAGAGCAATATCCTGAAAGAGTACCTAAGTTGGAGACACACCGTGTGACTACAAAGCCCAGCTGTCCTTTGAATGCTTGTATGCTTTCTATGGGAATCATGGATCTCTGATGGCTTATTGAAGGAAACGCACACTGCAGTTGGAAACATAGCATGGGACTACATGGGATAACATGGGATTACAAAGCGCAGCCACCCTCTCAAGCGTTTATGACTTCTGTCATGGGAGTCCTGGAGCTCTGGGGAGTCAGAGGGCACACAGAGGGGAGCACGAATTGTACAGATGATCTTTTCAGCAATTGGCACTTTCATTTGCACATTTGAATAATTTAAGGCTGCACTGCAAAGTTAAAGTTCATTTTTATGGACTTTATTATCACTACTATTATTGCATATTGATCCTGGTTATAATTTATTATGTTTTTTTTGTTAATGATTCATTAGTATAGCATGAGGTAGCACTCTTATTCTGATCACATATATAAAAGCACATGCACTTTTGAGAGCAGCAACCCACTTAGTTAATGTCCACACTATATTAATTTACTAATTGGTTATTTATCTATATTTGAAGTCACATACTTAGCGCAGGAATCCACAGGTGTGTTATACACATCTATTTACTCATCCATCATTATCTAACTCTTTTGGCAGCCCATAGACTGGGGCTTGGTAAGGAATAGAATTACAGTAACATGGGATTAAACCAAAGCGGCTTGGATGGGGACCTTTTACCTCGCACTATATTAGGTTTAATAATAACAACATGCCAGGCCTTAAAGTGGTTGTAAACTCTTACAGACCGCTTTCACCTACAGGTAAGCCTAGATTAAGGCTTACCTGTAGGTGCTTGAAATATCTCCTAAACCTACACGGTTTAGGAGATATTTACTGTGTCCCCGAACAATGCCGTCTTCTGCGCATGCGCCAATGTATTTGGCGCTTGCGCACTGTTGAAAGGGCACGCTGTGCCGTTTCAAGCTGGGGTCATGCCGTAACTGGCGGCTCCTGCATGCATGCGTAGGAGTGACATCACGCAACTCCGGCCAGTCACAGAGCCGGAGTTCGTGGCCCCGGAAGGAAGAGGGGTGAAGAATGGACGCTTCCTGCCAGTGAGGAAATCAGGGACATCGCAGGCTTCGGTTTCAGGTAAGTGACACATAATGGGCTACTATGCGATGCATAGTAGCCCATTATGCTTTACCCTTGCAGGGAAACAAAGAGGAAGCAAAACCCATCAGGGTTTACTTCGTCTTTAATAACTGCCCTCAAAGCAGCAGTAAGGGGCGGGTGAGAGACTCTTAGACCCCTGTAAAAGTGATTACAGAGGCTCTCATAAGATCCTGAGTGCGCAGCTTCCACAACTACTGAGGCATTTGTGTCATCAGAGACAAACCAGTTATGAGCATGGGTGAGCATGGCCACCAAATAGTAGTTATAAAAGTCTGGGCAAGCCAGACCCCCTTTTGTCCAAGGTCTGCATAGCATCTTCCTACTAAATCTAGCTGGGTGGGATTGCCATAAGGAGCTTATAAGTGAATCTATATGCCAGGCATAAAGCCAGTTTGGTCAATATTGATAATAGATGGTAATACTTTCATTATCCTATTGGCTAGTGCTTTGGTGAGGATCTTTAAGTTGAAAAGGAATTTGTATATACCTGTGTATAGAATGTTGTCCCTGAAGTTTGCGTAAGTCAGGTGGGCATCCCATAACCCCCTTATCCCCATCCAAGTTATTAATCCCCTAATAAACCACAAAAACAAAGCTACGGAGTGTTCCCTGACTCTGTGTGCCTGTGAAGATTCGGTGGCCCTGGCTGTGCAGGAGTGGAGGATCCCTGTTCATTTGCAGCTTCTAGGTGGGTTGTGCTACAACACAGACATGTTTTCTTTTTTCAATACTGTTGCAATTTTTCGTTTATATAGGAAAAAAAGAATAAAAAAACCTAGTGGTGATTAAATACCACCAAAAGGAAGCACTATATGTCTAAAAAAATGATACAAATGTAATTTGGGTACATTATTGCATGACTGAGTAATTGTCACTTAAAGTGTGACAGCTATGAAATATAAAAATTGGCCTGGGCCGGAAGAGGGTCAAAGTGTCCGGTATTGAATTGGTTAAGTGAAAGGGTTAGGTCTTTTAAAAAAATAACATTTTATCTTAAGCATACAGCCCAAGTTTTAAACATGTGCTGTCACCTTGAGACCCTTAATGTTGGGATGTTTCCTGAGTTGAACAGCCAGAGATTCTACCGCAATGGCATACAGGAGGGGAGAAAGAGGACATGTCCAGCACCCCTGGTGAGTAGAAAAACTTTAGATTTCCACTCATTGACACAAAATCTGGGCATAGAAGAGTCATAGAGGGCCAAATCCAAACCTGTTTAACCTGCTGTTTGCCACAAGTAGCCCCATATCACAGAATCAAAAGCATTTGCTGCATGCAGCCTCACCATAATCCTAGTGCTCACCCAGTCATGGGAAGCTTGTAAATTCATGAACAAAGGTCTTGTGTTAAGTGAAGTGTTTTTACCAGGGTTAGCTGGAAAGCTTAAAGGGGTTGTAAAGGTATTTTTTTTAAATAACAAACATGTTATACTTACCTCCACTGTGCAGCTCGTTTTGCACAGAGTGGCCCCGAACCTGGTCTTCTGGGGTCCCTCGGCGGCTGTCTAAGCTCCTCCCTACAAGAATTAACTACATTCATGCGAGCTCTCGCAGTACTAAATATTTTACTACTACCTACTTGCTACTCTCTTAGGCTGGATGAATGCCTGTGACATTTGTCCAGAGATGTCTTATAAATACAGGAGGTGTATGATGTTACGCCGAGTAACAGCTATGACCTTAGCGGAGTACTGCTGATCATTCATTGTTCAACAACAGGCTAAAATTCCATAGAAGGCCACGATGCTCCAGTCCCAGCGAGGTCCAAGACCTGGTTGTTGTATCTGGCAGGGGTGCTTATATTAGAAAATTGACTGAACGGATTTACAAATATTTTCACTGATGAAATTGTTCACAGTATTTCAGGTGTATATTTATCTCTGGAGTTCGGCTTTAAACCTAGTGTTATATTTTGAGTTTCTTTTACCATTGTACTTGAAATTTAAGAGAAGCTGAACAAAAATGACTATTAGAATGAGCTCATAATGTATTGTATTTATAGTTCTCATTAGGCATTTTGCCATATGGTTTTGAAAGGTACGTTAGGCTTAGGTATGTGTCACGTTATGAGCTTTCCATACTTCATTTTTGTGATATGCAGTCTTTGTTGCATAGTCATATGTGAGCAGATGCCATTGTGTACCCAAATCCAAAATAACTTTTTGAAGACTGACAACATAAGCTGTTGTTTATTTCTCCTATCCATAAAAGCTGTTTTCGAAGAATTTGTGACTGTTATTTTACTTTTCTGGCTTAGAATAGAAAATATTTTTAGATGGGATGGCCATAGTCTGGTTTTGAAAAGCTAAACTTTGTAATTCCCATGTTACCGGTTTGTGGAGGAATCTCTCAATTGCAGGCTTTTTTAGGCCTGATTCACACCTTTGCATGTTGCAGTTTGCTTATTCTGGGTGCATTTTTGCGTTTTTCAATACACGTTTCTGATCCATTGAAATGTATAGAACCAAAAACCAGAATAAAGTCCCTGGCCCTTTCCATAAAATGCACAGATGGGAACTACATCCATAGGAAACCATGTTAAATGGACTGTAGTGTGTTTCTGCAGAACTGAAAACGCACAAAAAATGCATAGATGTGAACCAGGCCTAAAAGCAAGTTTGGTTTATACCAATTCATGAAGAATTTTGATCGTTCTTGATTAGTAAGGGTCCATTTAGGATTTGGAGCATTTCTATAAATTTTATTCTAGTGTTCCAGATTGAAAAATATTCATCTCTGTAGCCGAGTTTTCTCAGGGGAGGAGTTAAAGCTGTATCAGGCTAGGTTCACACTGCTGCGGTGCGGGAACGCAGCGAATTTACTGCGGGTTCCCGCACCGCACCAACTCGCACGGCAGTTCACACTGCCATATGCGAACTGCTGGGGAGTGTCATACAATGTTAATGACACCCCCAGTTCAGCCCGCATATCGCAATGCGAACTGACAATTCGGACACTTTCGGATCGCATAGGTGTGAACACCCATGCGATCCGATTCTGGTCCGAACAAAAAAAAGGGTCCTGTGCGAGTTTGGACCGAATGCGGTGCGATATCAGCCATACTATCTGTATGGCTGATATCGCACAGCACAGACATCGCATGTGATGTGAACAGCAGTGCGCTGCGAATCACATACGATGTCTGCCACCGCAGCAGTGTGAACCCAGCCTTAAACCCAAAAGCAAACAATTACTGTGCTGCAGCTTACCAATTCTTATGTCTGCGATTGTTAGGCATGTGTTTTTCGTTTCGTTCCGAATTAAAATTTGGACGAATCAATCATTACTCGGAAGTTCAGATGTATCTGAATTTCCGAATTTCAATAGTAATGAATTTACTAATTTACTAATGAATCCGAAATAATGAAATGAAATTCCGGATGAAATTCAAATCAAGTTTGAACCTTTTCGAATTTGATTCAAATAGTTTTCGAATTTGAATAATTTTCAAATTTGATTTAAAATCAAATTTCCAAATACAAAAAAAAAATAGAAAAAAAAGGAATAGCATAGAAAAGAAAGAATGTAAAAAAAATAGAAAATAATAGACTAGGATAGAATATAAAGGAAAAGAACTGAAAATAAAGGAATATACAAAAGAATAGAGAAAACAGAACAAAATGGAATAGAAAATAAAAGAACAGAATAAAAAAGAATAGAAAATAAAGGAATAGAATAGAAAATAATAGAATAGAATAGAAAAGAATATAATTCTCTTCTGACATTCGAATTACAAACAGAATAAATTCGAATTGGAATAGAATAGAAAATAATAGATTGGAATAGAATAGAAAATAAAAGCGTATTTTCCGGCATATAAGACGACTTTTTATACTTTAAAACATCCCCAAAAATCGTGGGTTGTCTTATACGCCGGTATAAAATGTGCACTTTTAGTTAGTTTGGGCCAAGCTGGCCCAAAACGAACGTCCCTAATCTGTCAGCCCGCTCGATGTGCGGTAATACTGTATGTAACTTCGGCTACATACAATCACGACCCAATCACGGCGAGCCATGTATTCTATTGATGAATACAAAGCCTGCTCGGATTGGCTTTGAGAGTCAGAAAGGTACGGGATGATGATGTTACAACCTCTGCCAATCCGAGCAGGCTTTGTATTCATTAATAGAATACATCACTCACCATGATTGGCAGAGGTTGGAACATCATCAGCCCTCGCCTCTCTGACTCTCAAAGCCAATCTGAGCGGGCTTTGTATTCACTAATAGAATACATTGCTCGCCATGATTGGCCCAGCACGGTATACTGTATGTATACTGTTTACTGTATGTTTCCGAAGCTACTTATATACGGTATTATCACACATCCAGCGGGCTGACAGACTAGTCGGAAGGGGGTCATCTTATATGCGAGTATAGCCCAAAACCAACGTTTTAACTGGAGAATTAGGGGGTCGCCTTATACGCCGGCAAATACAGTAGATTAGAATAGAAAATAATACAACAGAATAGAAAAAAACCCCAAGTAATACTGCTACTACTAGTACTGTATAAAAACATCTGTAGTTTCCCAACATCTGTTTTAGTGTGTACCAGCGCAAACAAAACATCTGTCACACACAGATTTTGTTGAAATGTTTTCTAATGCAGTTGAAATGTTTATTTATGCAGTTGAAATGTTTTCTAATGCGGTTGAAATGTTTTCTAATGCTGTCGAATTTGAATATGAATAAACAAAACTAATTCTGAAAACAAATTAAACATTAACAAAACTAACTAAACAAAATTGGTTAAATAACCAATCGAAGCGGCGCGGTGTCATTTGCCCCTATCTATGTTGTAATATACCTGGTTGATCCTGCCTGTTCATGTGTCCCCCTTAATGTGCTGACTACGGTAGTGATGGCTAATGATACCGCGGCCAGTTTTTTTAGTGCCTTTGTCAATCCGCTACCTGATGGTGCTCCCTGCATTTTGGGCTTCTGTATGTTGCCAGGCTGTGTAAAGTTTTCTCACGTGTGGTGTAGCCATACTAAGGACGAGTAGCAGAATATATTTTGGGGTGTAATTTTTGCTATGCGCATGCAATGTGTTAGAAATATCTTATAAATTGACACATTTGTGTAAAAAAAAAAAGGGTTTTCATTTTCTTTCCACATTTTCCAAACACTTGTGGAAAAAAATGACATGTTCAAAAGACTCATTATGCCTGAAATAATATACGTGGGGGTGTTTTCTTTCCACAATGGGGTCATTTTTCCATTGTTTCCATTGACCTGGTGTTCCAGGGCCTTCAAAAGTGTAGTGCCGCGTACACACGTCCAGACTTTCCGTCAGAATAGACTCCGACGGTCTTTCCGACGGAGTTCCGCTGAAACGGACTTGCCTACACACAATCACACCAAAGTCCGATCGTTTAGAACGTGATGACGTGCGACGGGACTAGGAAAAGGAAGTTCAATAGCCAGTAGCCAATAGCTGCCCTTGCGTCATTTTTGGTCCGTCGGAATAGCATACAGACGAGCGGTTTTCCCAATAGGAACTGATTCCGTCGGAAAGATTTAAAACATGTTCTATTTCTTGGTCCATCAGAATTTTAGTAAGAAAAAGTCAGATTAAGCCCACACACGATCAGAATGTCCGACAGAATGATTCTGTCTGAGCTTTTCTGCCGGAAAGTCTGGTCGTGTGTACGCGGCACAAGAGGTAGTCAAGAAATTAGATGTATAATTTATGCCTTTTACTAAATACCTTGGGATGTCTACTTTCCAAAAAGGGGTCATTTGGGGGGTATTTGTACTTTACTGACACTTCAGGGCCTCAAGAAATGGCCGTCAGTACATCAGGTTGATCAATTTTCAGTGATTGGCACCATAGCTTGTGGACTCTATAACTTTCACAAATAATATACACTGATTTGGGTTATTTTAACCATAGATATGTAGCTGTATAAATGTTGGCCAAAATTTATGAAGAACATTTTTATAACTGAAACAAAGAAAAAATTATTTTTTTACAAAATTGTTGGTCTTTTTTCATCTATAGAGCAAAAATAAAAACCTCAGTGGTGATTAAATACCACCAAAAGAAAGCACTCTTTGTGTGAAAAAAAGGATAAGAATTTCTTATGGGTACAGTGTTTGCATGACTGAGTAATTGGCATTCAAAATGTGAGCTAAAAATTGGTCTGGTTAGGAAGGGGGTTTAAGTGCCCAGTGGGCAAGTAGTTAAACTGATTGTAAATTCTCGTTTTTTTCCTATATAAATAACAAACATGTGATACTTACCTGCTCTGTTGCAGTGGATTTGCACAGAGCAGCCCAGATCCACCTCTTCTCAGGTCCCTCTTCTGTGCTCCTGGCCCCTCCCTCCTGTTCAGTGCCCCCACAGCAAGCATCTTGCTGTGGGGGCACCCAAGCTGAGTCACAGCTCCCTGTGTCCATTTAGACACAGAGCCCCACCTGGCCCTGCCCCCTCTCTCTCTCCTGATGGGCTAGCTGACTTTGACAGCAGCAGCAGCCAATGGCGCTGCTGCTGGGTCTCAGTCAATCAGGAGGGAGAATCTTGGATGGCTGAGACACTCGTGGACATCGCTGGACAGAGAGGGACCTCAGGTAAGTTTTAGGGGGGCTAATGGGGGCTGTTACACACAGAAGGCTTTTTATCTTAATGCATAGAATGCATAGAAAAAACATTCTGACTTTACAATCCCTTTAAGGACTGATAAGTTGCAATGTACTAATATGCAACTGTTAAAAAAAGAAAAAGAATGCAGCCATATCACCGCTGTACTGATAAGCTGCAATAATAAATTCATATTTTTGAGGGAACACAACGCTGCATACTGTATGTAGCAAATAGTTTGCTTGGACCAACCTGGTCCAGTTAAACTATTCAAGGTAACAATAAACTTGGAGGTTTAAATGTGTTAGCTGTACAAAAATCTTTATCCAAAAAGAAAGAGAAATTGTGTGTTGAAATTCTGTAACTGTTTAAAAAGTGTTAGCTGGAGTTAAGTTTCAATATTTTAGTAATTTATGTAAAGTCGGTCTAATGCCCTGTACACACGATAGGATTTTCCGATGGAAAATGTGTGATAGGACCTTGTTGTCGGAAATTCCGACCATGTGTAGGCTCCATCACACATTTTCCATAGGAATTTCCGACACACAAAGTTTGAGAGCTTGCTATAAAATTTTCCAACAAGAAAATCCGTTGTCGGAAATTCCGATCGTGTGTACACAAATCCAACGCACAAAGTGCCACGCATGCTCAGAATAATTAAGAAACGAAAGCTATTGGCTACTGCCCTATTTATAGTCCCGACGTACGTGTTTTACGTCACTGCGTTCAGAACGATCGGATTTTCCGACAACTTTGTGTGACCGTGTGTATGCAAGAAAAGTTTGAGCCAACATCCGTTGGAAAAAGTCCATGGATTTTGTTGTCGGAATGTCCGATCAATGTCCGACCGTGTGTACAGGGCATAAATCTTCAAGTCCATATAACACTACCCTCTCCAGTCAGTGCTGCTATCCAAGGATTTCTCTGTTCCTCTTCCATATACGGTACATACCTCCCAACGTTTTGAGATGGGAATGAGGTATACCTTTTAGCAAAAGTATGAAAGCACAGGACACACCCCCTGCTACGGCACCTTAAACCTTTTGCTGCCAGGTCCGTATAATGTACAGATCAGACAGCGGGGGGGGTTCACACACAATCCGGTGGCTTCAACCACTGGGATCGTGTGTAAAACTGACAGGCAGACTCCTTCCTGTCAGGTGGAGGCATTTGAGTGGCTGATTGGTACCAGCCCATACCCCCCCTCGTGCGCACATGCCTTCGCCATATATTCCAGACTCCGCTTGCCCATCTGCAGGCCTGGTACCGAAATAGCAGGTGGACACAAATCCACTCTCCTCCCCTTCTTGCTTTGACTCAGAAAGTTACATGCATGACATCGCTTCCGGGTCACCCTGTCACTTTCCCCGGCTAGAATTGCAGGGAAGGGATGTATTGCAATGCTATGTGCATTGCTATACATTCAGTGGATCCTGCTTGTCTCATTAAAGAGAACCTGCCTCTTAAAAATCATCACATAGGGGACTTTGTATCACTTATGCAATGAAAAAAAGAATTAAGCAAAGAAATTTTGTTTATTACAAAAAATAAACTTACACCCAAGCACATAAAATCCCCCCCCCCCAAAAAGTAAAAAAATTTTTGAGGCCACCCTCCCCCACATATACAGATGTACAAACGTAAATGCATGCATGAAAAAGTTGATTGCGATACACATTTTACACATTACCGTGTGTGCACACCAGAGGGAGAACAATAATGCTAGCACAAGACCGCCTCCATTGCTAAACTGATAACCTATAGGGGCCTTTGAAGTATTGCCTTTAGTAAATATGGGGTACCGAATTTGTCACCATTTCACGGGTGCACACAAATTTAAGTGTAGCGCACCCCCTAAGGAGTCGCAGATGAACTGGGATTCCCCACCCTGCACAGCCAGGCACACCAAATCTTCACAGTCACTTCAGAGTCAGGAAACAGTCCAGTAATTTGTTTGTTTTTGTTTTATTGAGGGGTAATAACTTGGATAGGGATTGAGAAAATGATGGGATGCCCACTTGACTTCAAACAACTTCAGGGAACACTTCTCCTATACACAGTCTATATACACTCCTCACTTCCTCCAACAGACTTGCTTGCAAAACTCCAGCTGGCACACTGTTTGAGAATCTGACAAAAAGCACTCAGTCAAATTTTAGAACAACAGCCTGTTATAGGCAGGAACTCGAGGCCCTTTAAGTTTGTAGCAAATGAAATCAGTGTCCAGCTTCTATCCCTGTGGCTACTGATCCCAGTACCACCTCTTTAGGCACTGCCAGCCCACCTGGCTGCAGCTGCCCCTTTCGCTAGCCCTCCTGACTATTTCTCCACGGCCATCCCAGACTGACACTCTCTCCACAGTCTTCCCAGACTGATCACTCACCAGCCCACCCAGATGACTTTTCAGGAGACCTTCTGGATAGGCTGACCTGCTACTGCTGTCCTCTTCTTGCTCTTGTGCCTCCAGGAGGGATTGCTCCATGTGTTGTAGAGGGTCCCTCCAGCACCCAAGCCCCAGGCCCGAGGTCACCCCCCAGACTAGGGGGCCCCCTCAAGGGTCACCAACAGCCTCCTCAGCACTCCTTCTCCATCTTCCACCCGACTGCCCTTGCTGGCATGATCCATGAGTATTTATGAGGTGGCCTGCCCCTGCCAGCTTATTTTGCTGGGGATTGGCTGGGACCCTCATCAATACTCCAAGCAGCTCCTCCTAGACTCCACCCACTACTTCTGAAAGTTTCTCCAAGGTTCCAGAAAGAAGGGGGAGTCACCAGAGATGCTGCTTGCTGAGTCATCCAGCCTCTCTGAGTCACTCAGCCCTGACCCAGATTCAACCGAGGCCTGGCTCTCAGCCAAGCTAAATTTACCTAAACTACAGCTTAGTCTACAAAAAAGAAGAAGAAACTGCATCTAGCACACTAGAGGGTACAACATAAGGTTTGACATGTGTATCTATTTACTCGGTGCAACCTCATCTTTTATATTTTACCAAGAATTCAGGTAGTTTATTGCTTTGTTTGCCCTAAAATTCACTTTAGTGTCTTACTTTTACCTTTGCGGTAATATAAAGTGACATAAAAAATTGGAACTATCACTATTTAATTCATCAGGGTATCTGCTTACAGAAAATTTATAATGTTTGGGGGTTTGGGGGGTTTGGGGGTTTTGTGCATTCTTCAGGTCTAAAATTATTTTTTTTGTGCAAAAAAAGCAAAAACGGTTGTGGCAGTAAAGGAGAATTATAAAAAAATAAGAATAAAAAAAGATTAGTTAAACCCACAAGTTTTTTGTTTTTTAAACTCTTATATCTTTATACTGGCGTTTGACATTTACAAATGCAGACATTTGTAAATTGGATGAAAGGTTTAGCACTGTGAAATGCTTTTTGAAAGATAAATAGTGCAACTACATCCAACTACATCGATCAGACCAAAATGAGGGACACATGAGGAGGAAACAGGGACAAAGGGACTTTGTTCCAAATGAGGGACAGTCACTAGATATCAGGAACAGTTGAAAGCTATACAGATATAGAGGAGGATGACCCTAATGCAGGACACTGTTACTGGCCACGTCACCTGGTAAAAATAAAAGAAAAAAGGCGTAAAGCCTAAACCTAAAGCTGGCACCATATCTAAGGACTTGTACGCTACAATATATTGCATTTTTGTTTTTAGATTTGTACATGTAGTAAGGAAATATTGAACTTTATTGCTCAATATATGGAGCATATAGCTAGTGAGCTGTCTGATTCAATGTGCAGTCATAGGGATGATGTTTGTATCTCCATATGGGTTTGATGCTGTGGGACCAGTTCTTGCTGATAGCTTTCCTGGGCATGTAGGAGCAGGAGATTTAAAATACCAGTGTCGTGTACACAAGGCTTTTGGTGCTAATGTCTGTGAACACTTGATTCTAACATACAACACATTCATCTCCACTTTCTGTTTGCGATCCATCAAGTCTTAAGAGAGTTACCTATCCCACTAGATTAGAAATTCACACCAACCTTCCAGAGGAATATAGTAATTTATTTGACAGTAGGCGTAGTCTATATACAGTGCCAGCAGATGTGACATAAGTAACATGAAACATTGAAAGAAAGAAGATAAATAATTTATGACATGCCGTCTCTTTTCAGAATCATCAAACGTAAGATGAAAGTTATGTTCAAAACGACTAAAAATATACAGTATATTTCACATATCTTAATGGCTAGTACCTACAGTATGTTGGACCTGCAACATTTTTTCAGAGTTTAATCTGTGATTCTTAACATTTTGTCTGAGCTCTCCTTCTAACCTTTGATTGTTGTTCCATCCAACATAAATGTGTGGAATATGACCCTATCACAGCATCAGGTAAAAGAGTCTATAGATTTCAGTTTGTGTCAATAATTCTGGCTCTATTCTTTTTTCAGTCTAATTTGAATTTTAAACTGTTGTGCAGAGGGTGAAGAGAGTTTAATATAAAGCTGGATATCAGGTAATTACACAGAACACAGTTCCAGTAAATTCACCATTTGCTCATTGTATATTCATACAAACAAAAGGCAGCTTCTGGGATTTAGTATTATCCCAGCAGTGTTATGTCTTTCTATTTTTGTTCTTTTCTTGTTACAACAAAATTACATATCTGGTGGTGGCCCAGTGGATAGTTACATCATAATAACCTGTTAGATTGGAATGTTAACTTAGATCTCGATCACTGTGACTTTTATTGATCAGATGTCCTACTGTGTTTCTGCTACAATGCATCTTCTTTTACAAGAATTTTTTACAAGGTATTTTCCTGCTTTTGTTTAGAAGGCATTGTGCTTACTTTTTGTCTTTATGCTCATGATTTCATTGCTCGTTAGTCCTTGCTCAATGTACCCTCATAGGATAAATTTGAACTTTTTAACAAGTTGATTATGTTTTCTATTTGGTTGAAGCTGATAGGCATACATTGTAGATCTGAAGATATGTCTGTAGGTACATGCAAACACATTTTTGGATACATACGTAGAGCAAGAGCTGACTAATGAGCAGGCAAAAAAGGTGCAATCAGAGGCGGGCCTTAGAATCAGGGTCAGACTGAATCTATGGTAGCCCTGCTCACCTCCTTAAGACCTTGCTTCCGAAGACATGCACTATAGACACATTTTTCTGCAATCTTGCTGTTTCTTTCCCTCTTCACCCTCCAGTCTGAACGCCTTCAGTACTGCTGTCCTGGCCAGCTACTAAGAGCCATTTTAGATCCTAGGAACATAGCCGAGAGGGTGAAAGTGTACTGCAAAGGGTAACAGCCTCAAGTAGAGGATGCTAAAGCTGTGATGTCACTGATAATTTGGTAATGGCCGTGAAGGTGTTGTAGTTTCTACTAATTCTCTACTACCCCTCCTTCGAACTACTGTTATGCATATTATAAAGTGAGAATAGTGGGAGGCATGGGATAGGCATTTGGAGGAGAGCAGCCATTCTTGACTTGAGACAGGGAGTCACTAAGAACCCAGAGCCCTGCTCTAGAGTGTAAAATTAAAATATAGATAGCTACTGAGCTTGTAGCTGTGTAGACTAAATATTTCCTTTTTTGACTATGCAGTTCCAAAGTCTCTGTTCTCTACTTACTGTTTCTGATCCCTACCACCTGCCTTTCTTTCCTACCTCACCGTAACTATTCCTTTCTGCCCCCCTCCCTTTCCCTTTTGCCATTGTTGAAACCAAATCCTCCTGCCCTCTTTTCTCCTCGGTTGTCTCTATTGGTCTGGTAGACCTAAAATATGTAGCATTAAGAAAAATCATTATACTACACTAAACCTTTAACCATGATTACATTGCTATTTATTTAAAATCCAGTTAAAGGAAAAGTAATGATGGGAAAAAAAAGCCCTTTGTAGGTAGTCAAACATATTTTTACATATTTATTCCTGATGGTCTGTGTAACTGGGGGTATGGCAGTGCATATGTCCTTTGCCTACATACTTTGTGCTCAAAGGTGTCCCTCTTTCTTAGCTCAGAAAATTTGGAGGTAGGAAATATTACAGATGCTTTCTGCGTGTAATTGTTCCATGCTCACTTAAAAAGCCATATTCGTTAATCAACTTATTTTTAACCATGGTATTTTTAACCATGATAGATTCCATTACACAATTTCTATGCAGCTTTTTGGGTAAGTAAGCGTCCTTTCAAGACTACTTCCTCTGGTGGACCTAGGTACCTCAACCTGTCAAAGGGTAGAATTAGTAGCAGGAAACTTTGAAAGCACATGACAAAGTACAGGCCGGTAAAGTTTCTTTCAGAGAAAGAGAACAATTACATAATTTTAATAATTAAAGTTGGAATTTCAGCACATACTGGCTGGTGATAAGGTCAATGAGAGAGGTAATTGGCTATGTAACACAGTAAGATAGTTCTGAATATGAAATTCGCTTAAACTGCTAATTAAATGGAGAGCAGCTGCACCATTAAAATAAAAATAATGGCGATGTCTAATCTGAGTTGGGTGTGAAGGATGCACTTTTGCATCTTCATTTTAGAGGGCCTTGGCTCAGTACTGCATAGACACATTTATTGTATGAAGAACATATGAAAACAAATCAGGAGAACTATGAAACTTTTTTTTTTTCATTCTTCAATTTAGATTTTATGTATACAAAAAAAACCAACCACAAAACATATAAAGTATATATGACCATATACCTTGTAAATTAGGATAGTGAAAGAATCAAGAGGAAATTACTGGAGTGAACATTAAAACAAGCTTGGTTTGTTTGAAACTGCTTTGGCAAAGCGCTGTTTCTATACATCATAATTCCTGGCTTGATGAGGATATCAGATTTGTACAGGTTGTTGTGTTTCTGGTGCCATCTCATCCTTCCCTGTGACTGTCTGCCTTTTCCACAGTCAATCAGTGGAGGTTAAGTCATCACAAACAAACCCCATACAGAAGGATTTGCAGGTACAGAGTGATTGTCATTTTTGAGTAAAATGGCATTAAGCATTTCTTGCTGCTAGTCACTCCACACGTTCATCACAATCACAAACTGTCAGTAATTCCTAAGTTTTACTCAGTGTGCTATGAATACATATACTTAGCTCCCAGCTGTCCCTGATTTCAAGGGGCTGTCCCTGATTTGGAACAAAGTTCCTCTGTCCCTATTTCCTCATTTGTCCTTCATTTTGGTCTGATCCATATAGTTGTATATAAAATGCACTTTTTATCTTTCAAAAAGTGTTTCCCAGTGCTAAATCTTTAATCCAATTTCTAGATTACTGCATTTGTAAATTTCAAAAGCCAGTATAAAGGAGTAGTAGTGGTAAAAAAAAAGTCACTTGGAGGTTTAACTAATCATTTTTTTGCATAACTCTCCTTTACTTTTGGTAATAGGGGTCCCTCGTTCCCATCTCAAAAAGTTGGGAGGTATGCATATAGTTTTCAGACAAAAGCAAGAAGCAGGCTTTAGATATAAATAGTTTGTGGATCTGTTAATAAGTACAAAGTTTGCTGCTGCTTGTCCTGCATGTAGTGCTGAATACTCTAGTATACATGCAGCTATGTAATAAATAACAACTGTTTCCAAAGGTGTAATTACACTCACAGAAGACCAGGCAAGTGCTATGTGGCCTAGAACTATCTGCCCTATCAGCACTATCTGGATACAAATTGGATTTTGAAGGTACATACTGTATACAGTAGCAGTTTATTTGCATAAAATGAATATTTATATAATCCAATAGCTTCTATATGATTGCTAATTTTTATTCCAATTAGTATTCTGTACGACTAGAATAATTATCTAGAGGTGTTACTTAGGAACCCCATCACTCATAGTTATTGGCTAGACTTTGTGTTTTTTTCTCTCAATGTTCTAACACAAAGGTGAAACACTTTATTCTACTGCGTACATACTGTATACTGTAAGCTCATTGGAGGAAAGGCACCCCCCCCACCCTCAACATAGACAGAGGAACGAAGAAACTTGCCGAGCTGTGCTGTGAAAAAACAAGCTCTCTGCTAATGTATTTATAGCACCCTCCCTGACACAAATTTTCAGCTGCTTTTATCTCCTGTGTCAGAAAACTTGTCAGAAGTCGTCATGCTGATAAAAGAGGAATGCTAGCAGCAGAAAGACACAGGACTTAGGGCTTTGGAGAGAGATAAGTAAACACTACAGATATATGTGCCCAGGTCAGATTTCATGAATGGGGTTTACATCCACTTTAAGATAAAATAGAGGTAGCACCAAGAATTCCTACGTAAATGCCTCCTTTCAACAGCATGAAGTGTTTCCTTGGGTAAAGATTTTTGATTTGTAAAGCATGAGCTCCCAAAATCCATTCCAAAATTGGGAGAATTAAGTTATTTCTTATTTTTTCATTACTTTCAAATAGTTATGCGTTCTCTGGGAAACTACATAGTGTTGTGCTTAAGGCTCATGGAATCCACTCAATAATTCTGATGAAACAATGTTCAAACACATCCAAGGACAGCTGGAATTCAATGATCCTTAACTTTTTCTGCACCTGCTACATTGTTTCTGTTGAATGGCTTTCAAGGTAGAGAGTGCTTTTCCATGTTTTCAATGGGAATTAATAACAAGCCAAAGCTATGCTACAGATTTATAATGCAGAGTCTATTTTTTTTTAATTCATAGGCCAGCCTTTTCTGCTTCAGAAAGAAGATTTCAGTATGAAGTAAATGTTACAGCTTGCAAAAAGTGCTTTACCCTGCAACATTGGAAACATTTTAACAGAAATTGTTACCCTCTCTTCATTACTCTTAAAACCCCTTTCACACTGGGGCTGTTTGTAGGCACTATTGCACTAAAAATAGCACCTACAAACCGACCCGAAACAGCCGCTGCTGTGTCTTTAGAGTGAAAGCCTCAGGGCTTTCACACTGGAGTGGTGCGCTAGCAGGACGGGAAAAAAGTCCTGCTAGCAGCATCTTCGGAGTGGCAAAGGAGTGGTGTATACACCGCTCCTGCCCATTAAAATCAATGGGGCAGGGCGGCTATACCGCCGGCAAAGCGCCTCTGCAGGGGCGCTTTGCTGTGTTTTTTTAACCCTTTCTTGGCTGCTAGCGGGGGGTAAAACCGTCCCGCTAGCGGCCGAATACTGCCGCTAAAACCACGGTAAAGCGCTGGTAATAATAGCAGCTCTTTACCGCTGACGCTCCTCCCACCCCAGTGTGAAAGGGGCCTTAGAGGAGATGCTTCATGCACTTACCTGTTCCTGTGGAATTATGAATCCCTTTCATCACATTCCATTATGACTGTACGTAACTAAAAAGATAAACTTTTGCACAGGGGCAGAAAACATACAAACAGTCGGGGGGGGGACTTTTATCTGGTGCAATACTTAAAGTGTATCATCAGAGACTACATTCTCATCTGTCTCATAGTAGAAATATAACTGGATTGACTTTAAAGAACCCAACATTTCATATTCCTGATCTCTGCCTGCTGTACCATATACTTGTATGAGAAAGTATCCTGTTCTCTTTGTATTGCTTCCTTTGTGTGAAATCCCTGGTGTTCCTTTCAGTCACTCTGCTTTCCTTTTAAAAACTGACCACACTAGGCGTGAGAACACACCATGGTCAATTCTCCAGCCATGCTGGGAACTCAGCCTGCTCTCCCCCAATCATCAGACATGTCTTGACATGCCCCTTCTGCACAGCCTTTCACTGGGAAGCTCAGTGTGCTGTTGCTTTTTCCTCCCCCCAGCTATTATACAGCTGAGAACAGAGGGAGTGTGATCACTTATAAAAAAATGGAAAAAATATATGTATAATGTGTTTTTACATCTATACACAAATGATTTGCCTTTCATTTCTAGTTTAAATGGAATAGGTTGGTTTACAAGGTGATCGTTTACAATCACTTTAAGTGTAAGTGTTGGAAACAAAAAAATCACACAATTTAAACATCTGTATATGGCAACCTGCTATATTTCTTCTGTTTAGTCAGGTTTCTAATCCAAACACCTTTCTGGACAGCACAGCCATGTCCCAACCATTTAGTCAAAGCACAACAGCTTGATTAAGGTTGTGATTTAATAGTGAAGAAGTAGTAACTCACTGATGAGGTCATCTCTGGCAGGTAAAATCTAGTTGTTAGATTTAAAGCACGTTGCCTTGCAGTAAATCCAGATTGGCGTATAGTTAAATATCTTCTTTTCCTAGATTGAATACTAATGTACAAGGGATTGCAGGAGTCTACTACCAAGACAGATTGTATTTTTACTATGTAAAAAATACATTTAAGTGTTTTTAATAAATACTTAACTGGATGAAATTGGGGTCTTTTATATCTGTCCACACTAAAATTTGCATGGCATTTATTAATTAGCTCTTTCTTCTCTTGCCTATTTTATTGACCGATTGCATGTGATTACATTTTCTTCCTTCTCTCTCTACAGTCTGCAACACTAAGACAGTGGAGTGTTAGGCTAGATGATATAATTATGCAGATTTGATAAGCATAGTTCAACAATGTTTGGTTGCTTCATCTTTCAGTGAACAATATTTATTATAAGTATAACCTTAAAGGTCTCTATTGCCTTTGCTTCTTTGCCTTTGGAAAGATACATTCTAAAAATGTTTAGACTACCACAGAAATTAAATTAGATACTCAAAGAGGTTGATTTACTAAAGATAAATACACTGTTGCTTTGCAAGTGAAGTTGCACTGTGCAAAGGAGTTTTCTTCAGAGCTTAGTGAATAGAGTGAAGTTTAGTTTTACAAAGATTCCTCAATCAAATTATACGTAAAGAAAATAAAAGTGACAGCATTTTTCTTGCACATGATTAGATGATGGAAGTCAGCAGGGCTCCACCTCATTCACTAAACTCACGGGAATAATCCCCCTCCCATTCTACTAATGTCTTGTCTTCCCTTTTCGAGACAAACACCACCACCAATCTTTCAACCACCTCCCCCCAGGGTACTCTGACAGTGCCTTGAAAAGAGTATAGCACCCCCTCATCCTACTCCCAATCCCCAACGCCAAAAGAAAATACCTGGACCAAAATTGGAGAAGGTGCTTAAACCTAAGTGTACTTCATCCATTCCCATGGCAGAACCACCGACTCTAACTCCTATAATAAACCTTTCTCCTGATATTCCTATAGTGCAGCCAGGTCTCGTTGAAGATCACCTCAATGAAGCCAATACTGAGTGTACTACCTCCACACCATCATTTGCCATGGCTCACATAAGCTCTGCACAATCCCATACAGAGACTCAGATAAATGCTGGTCCACTCCACATCAAGAAGTCACCCGATACACTACCCATACCAGCCCCAAAGTATGCACCTTGCATTGTGATGATTTTTTAGAGAAAGGCCTCTCACCTAGCCTCACAAAAAGAAAATACGGAGGAGAGCACGGAGGGGGGGGGGGGGGGATTGCAGAGGTAGTAAAAAGGAAAGAAAAAATCCGGAAACTGTAAAAATTTACAATCTTTCTACCCACACACTCTCTTCATATGTAATAACCTTTTCAAGCAAAAGTCTGACCTTTGCACCCCCAAAGCAACCTAATCCCCTTGTCCTGTTTAAGGATTTGAATAAATTCATCATAGACCTTACAGTGAAAAGGTTCTATAATATTAAAACCACTAAGCAACAATCCCCTACTGGTGATACCATAGAGTCTCCGCCTCCTGATACCAATTTACCTAATGATACAGAATTATCGGGACTTGCCCATGTAGACAAATTGTATGCTGAAACCTATTATGATGATTTAGATTGGCTTACACAAAACTGCCCTAAATCTATCCCTATAGTACACATGTCTTTGCGTCCTAAATCAATTTTCAATCCTATCCATAGCAAAGGACCTTATCTCCAGACCTTTCATCAGGTGGTCTATTTAGCACATGTGCAAATCCAACCCCCCCTGACTTCCAAAAAGTCCAATCTTACAAAACGTACACATAAGGCCCTTGAAAACCTTACCAACAATAATAGTATCATAATCAAGCCTGCAGATAAAGGGGGTGCTATAGGGGTTCAGAATAAGGAGGATTACATTCAAGAAGCGGTAACACTCCTTTCAGATTCACACATATATAAAACCATACCAAATAACCCACTCCCGGGCTTCTTAAAAGAGGCCATCCAGCTTATCAACAGGGCATTGAATGAAAGTATTATCTCCAAAACCGAAGCTTCATTTCTCAAGAGGAATTTTTATAAGATACCTTATTTTTACCATCTGCCCAAGATCCATAAAGAGCTAGACAACCCTCCAGGTCGTCCAATAGTGGCCGCTATGGATATTGTTACTATAGTTTTTTTCCAAATATGTAAACTCATTTCTCCAACCACTAGCTCAGAATCTACTATGATATAATCATGATCGAGCCCACTTGTTGGATATGCTTGCACCACATGAGTGAGAACGTACTTATTGGTGGTTATTCCTGGATGTCACATCTCTTTACACCTCCATTCCCCAGGAGGTGGGTTTGCGAGCAGTCAAACATTTTCTGGCTGAGGACCCTCACATAAACCCCAGACAAGCTCATTTTATTCTGGAGGCCCTATTATTTTGTCTAAAGCATAGTTATTTGAGTTTAACAGGACCTTTTATGTACAGACCAACGGTGCGGCTATGGGGGCCAGTTTTTCCCCCAGTTATGCTAACCTGCCAATGGGCTATTGGGAATTACTTTAAATCACCCGCAATAACCCCTTCGACACTCATGTGGTCTAGTATGGTCATTACATCAATGACATAGTGATCATATGGGATGGCCCACCCCAGCTAATAGATACCTTTGTTCAGCATTGTAATAATAATACACTAGGCCTGTCCTTTACCTATGTCTTAGCTCAGGATTCCTGGGCCTTTCTAGACCTTGCACTGTGTCACGAGGATAGACTAATATATGCCAAGAATTTTGTGAAACATACAGCTGGTAATTCCTTTATTCATTTTCGCAGCTGCCACCACCCTAGGTGGGTTAGCAATATCCCCTGTAGCCAATACTGCTGCCTACAGAAAAACTGTGCCCGAGATGGGGATTACACCACCCACAGACATCTTCCCGCCAAAAAATGAATGGATAAAGGGTTCCCTACCCCTCTTGTGAATGAAGCACTCCACTATTATCTTAATACATCTAATACATTACAACCTACTCGCTTTACCACCCAATTTCATGCTCAACACAAGAGAAGGGAGGCTATTCTATCCAAACATTGGGCAATACTTCTTGAGGACCTGTCTTTGAGTTTTTTTGTGAGGGAAGATTGCAAAGAGTCCTATAGAAAGGCAAGGAATATCTAAAGAAAAGTAGCCCCCAGTAAGATCAAATCAACATCAACAATTTGTCCCATGACCCTAATCCCCTTGGTTGGTATGTACCAGTGCAAAAAACCTTTGTGTCTTATATGTAAATTCATAGAACACAGCCAAAAAATGTTCTCACTAAAAGGGAAAACTTACACCATCAGGGATTTCTACAATTGTTTGACCGAATACGTGATGTACTGTCTATCCTGCCCATGTGGCTTATTCTATGTTGGAAAAAAAATTAGAACCCTGAGAAAACATTTTGGGGAACATAGGTGTTTCATAGAAGGAGGCTGTGACGAGCATCGTTTCCCCCGACATTTTCTACAGCATCATAAAATATCTACTGCTATTTCCAAATTGTTTCCTGTGGCGGAACGCTTCAAGCGCTTATGCCAGCAGGAAACGTACTGAATATATTCTTTGGATACCCTTGTGCCGGGAGGGTTCAATGAGGAGATAGAGGTGCACACTTTACTGTATTTTGGACATAATTTTAGTGCAATACTTATCCTCAGTTAATTATTCATCATTTCTGCATAAGTACTTTTTAATATTCATCTACATATAGAAAGAAAACCTATCTGATTTGTTTTTATTATTTTTTTTTCTTTTTCAGTGGACCCTTATGGTCCAGCGTACTAATTTGAGAAAAGCTTAATTGGGGGGTCATTTTTTGCCATCCATAATAAGTATCACCTAATTATAGTCCCCTGCATCCATGTATGAAATTTACTTTCCATTAGGTACAAATGTGGCATAACATGTCTTCTTATATGCTGTATAAACATTTAGGTTGGGTCACAAAAAGCAATACATACCCACCCTGTCATTATATTGTAAATATATATTTGATATATATTTTATATGTTATTTTACTTATTGTTGGAATTTATGAGCATTGTTAGGTTGCTTTCTTACGCTTTGTTTTTTATTCACTGATGTTTTAAATTGGTATACTATATATTTAGCTCAGAGTTCTTCTATAATTTCTCAGTAATTTATATCCACTTTAGCACTTGGCTGCATGTAATCAAGTTTTCATTTGAGGAGCGGCTGGCCATTGTAGTCCCACAGCCAGCTCCTATGCTTAAATAGCCCTAGAGAACCTAGAGCTAGCAGGCTTCAAGCGCGTAGCCTGCTAGCCTGACTGTCTCTTTCCTTCTGGTGATGTCATTTCCGCTGTGCATTCCACACTGGTTGGCCCTGACATCCTGGTGGCCACGGGACGCTTCAGCCATCACTTCCAACTGCAGCAGCCCCCCGGACAACGCAAAACCTGCAGAACAGATTAGAGTGGTGCCCTGATGCCCTGATGAGTGCCCTGGTGCCCTGATGAGTGATACCTTGCTACGCAATCTTGTGAGTTGCTTTTACTCTATGTGTAATAAATTAACTTTTAACTGCTACACTTAGGTTGCGCTTTCCTTTATTTTTTTTCTGAGCATAATTCCCTTACAGACTGTAACTGAACAGTCTATTTGTCTTTAGTAAATCCACTCCATGGCATGCAAGTAAAGGGTTCTATTAGTGGCTTTTTATATAATTTTTTTCTAAGATGAAGACATTAGAGCAAAATACTGTCCTTACATGAACTCTGCCATTTAAACCAAAAACTCCCAGTAATAATTCTGTTTAGTTATCACCAAGCCCTTGATTACCTGAAACCTATGTATTATGTACCCATCTAATTACTCTTCACTGTCTGAGTCAAACCTTGACAGCAGATTGAGCTGATTCTGCATAAAATCTAAGCACACTGTGATAATGCAGCAACCCACAATCACAATATGCTTCACTGGTCAAATTTTGGTAAACTACAATCTGATTGGCTACTTTGGGTTATTGCTCAGGATCATAACTAAAATATCTATGCTTCTTTGTTGATCAAGTAAGTTATATGCAGATTGTGTGACAGGGCCATCACTTGTACCGATATACCAAACAATACATTTCTTGGCTTTAAAGATTGCCAAAACATGATTTTAAATACAGAAAAACACATCAGGACCCATTTTGAAACCAGTTTATTAGAGTATTTAAAAATATCTTTAAATAAAAACTCCCCTTGTGTTGAGTTGAGAAAAAAAAAACAACAATCCCCTCTGGGCAATCAAAGTAGATTGCAGGGATGTGACAAACTTCATTGCAGATTTCTACCTGGTTTTATTCTAAAGAAAAAGCTGTTTGTTGTCTGTAGAGTGAATCTGAATGAATTTATTTTGTAATGTGGTGACCTGGTAACCTGGCCGGTAAGTCTAATGTTCTTCAACAGAACAAACTTTCCTGAATAGCTCAGCCAGAAATATCTATAGTGATGAGGCAGCTGTTAGAGCCCATGAAATTGAGACTTGTTTTAACCTCTCTCTCCCCTTACCCTCCCTCATCCTCCCTCATCAGTCTGATTTAGACCTGGACAATGTTCACATCTAGGTCAGGTGAGAAATGGGTATAATATCCAACTGGTGTCAGGCAGTAAGCACTTCTCTCACCCCATGCCAGGCTGGTACTGAGGCAGGCAGAAGAATTCTCCAGTTTCCCAATTCCACTGTTTAGAGTTGAAGAATAGTGTGTTTTCTGTCTGACCACATTTGCATAATATGAACCATTAAAGAGTTCAGGTTATTGCAAAAGACTATTCCTCAACTCTATCTAAATTCAAGGGGGAGTTGCACTTTAAAGAAAACAAAAAAAATCGCATCAACCAGTCAGTTGGTCTGTGAACACTGTCTTATAGATCCTCTGCGAAAAGGGAATGGGAGAGAGATACAGTACAGGCAATCCACGGGTTACAATCAAGATTCTGTAGATTTTTACTTAAGTTGAATTTGTATGTAGATTGGGACAGATACATTTTTTAAGTGTAATTCCACAAATGTAATTTTTTTTGCGTTTTTGGGATAGCATATTGAAGGGTTAACACCCCTGTAACATTTGTTTTGCTGTCTGTGCCCCTGTTCAGAAGATTTCACCTCACTTTCTGTCCCTGTGACAAACTGATTTTGAAAACATTGGGTTGTTGTGAATTGGATTAGTGATACAGTAAAGTTTCAGTGGAGACACCTTTTTCCCATGATAACTCTTATGCCGCGTACACACGATCTGAATTTTCGTTGGAAAAACCTTGGATGTATTTTCTGTCAGAATTCCGCTCAAGCTTGCCTTGCATACACACGGTCACACAAAAGTTCTCTGAACTTTCGACCATCAAGAACACGGTGACGTACAACACGTACGATGGCACTAGAAAAGGGGAGTTCCATTCGAAGCGCGCCACCCTTTGGGCTCCTTCTGCTAATCCAGACTGAGCGCTTCCGTCTCGTACTTGATTCTAAGCACGCATGTTTTTTTGCACGTCGGAATTGCATACAGATGAACGGAATTTCCGATAGGAACTTTTTCAGACGGAAAAATAGAGAACCTGCTCTCAATCTTTTGCTGGAGGAAATTCCTCCAGCAAAAGTCTGATGGAGCATACACACAGTTGGAATTTCCGAGCAAAAGCTCACATCGGACTTTTGCTGGCGGAATTTCTGATCGTGTGTATGCGGCATTACAGAAGTGATTTTCCTTTCCTAGAGGTAGATCTTCTCTCACTTCCTGTTGTCTCCTTCCGTTTGTAAGAATGAGTCATATGTAGGTCGAATGTTTGCAACTCAGGGACTGCCTGTAATCAAATATTTTTTAATCCAACGGAAACTTTGTGTAACACAGTGAAGGAAAACTATAGTTTTCAGACTATAGTTTATAGATTTAAATTTTATGGATTATTGTATCTCGCTCCCTGTCCCTTTTCTCAGTGGATTGTGTAGGACAGTGGTTGATGCAAATTTTTACTTTCTTCAACAATCAGCTCCCCCTTGAAATTAGACAGATAGATAGAAAGATAGAGTCGAGGAATAGCCTTTCGCAATAACCTGAACTCTTTAATGGTTCATAATGGTTCTTTATTGGTTCAGCAAACACCCCATTCTTCTACTCCAAAAAGTGGCATTGGGGAGTTGGAGAATCCTTTTGCCTGTTTCAGTGCCAATCTGACATGGGATGAGGAAGGTGTTTACTGCCAGATACCAGCTGTATATTATACCCCTTCTCACCTGACCTAGATGTGGACATTGTCCAGGCCTTTTTGATAGTAGGAGAAACTCCAGAACATACCTGAAAAATACTATAAAAGAGTCACTAGGTCCCAAAAGGCCCTTGTGCTTCTGTTCAGTGTTCACAAATGTGAAAAACAAGGACAGGAGCGTGGAATCTGATTAAAGCACTGGGTGAATTTATTGATTAAAAAACAATAGCACACTCACTGTTAAGCAGTTTGTATCCAGCATAAATCAGTATAGAAATAAAAGATCACTGGGTCCCAGCTGTGTTGTTAGTGACAGAGAGACCTCAGAACTAGCCGCTGACATGGAACAGCGTTCTACCCAGCTGTCTGCTCTGTGCTATATTCACCGCTGCAATTATTGATATGCTAGAGAAAGCCTTGTTCTCCCCTTCTACAGGCCAGGAAGTGTGTATGTTTTCTAAAAGTGTACTGTATCAGGTAAAACAGGGCAGTTGTGGGGTCTTCCAAATTTACTGAAATTTTTCTCTATGAGGCCTAAACCAGACCTTTCCTCATTAACCACATCAACATACAGCTCTTCATACTGGATAGGAAGTCATATTAAGTTCATAGTTAAAGTGGTGGTAAAGTTGTTTCTGGTACTTTTACCTACAGGTAAGCTTATAATAAAGCTTACCTGTAGGTAAAATGAATATCACCTAAACATACACCGTTTAGGAGATTTTCCATGGAGCAGCAGCTGGTGATGTCACCGCGTTTTGAAAGAACGGCCCCACCTGGAGTGACGTCATCGTGGCTCAGCCAGTCAGACAGCCGGGGCCTGTGAACCCGGAAGGAAGACCGAGTGAAGATGGAAGCCCTGTCAGTGGTGACAGCGCCCTGCTGGAGGACTTCATTTTAAGGTAAGTCTCTCATAATGTGCCAGTATATGATGCATACTAGCACATTATGACATATGCCTTGCAGGGTAAATTATTTATTTATTTTTTTTAACAAACTTTACCACCACTAAACAAACATGTTTTTCTTTCAGACATGGTTCACACTGACAGTGGGAATGAAATTTTGCGAGTTCAGCTGAACTCGCACAATTTCATTCCCGCATGTCAGTCCCGACTTTGGGACCACAACCCAAAGTCGCCAAAAGTAGTATAGGAACTACTTTTGGGAATTGGAGCAGTGCCACAAATGCGGCATTACACCGATTCGGACAGTGCCATTGCCGGTAATTGCTGCCTATTTGGAATGGGATTTGACATGTGAAATTGCATGCCAAATCACTCCAATGTGAACCAGGGCTAACTTACAGTTATTGCTTTTTCACTTCCTGGTTGAATGAGATACAGGTGATGTAGCCCTTACCTCACAGGTGCATCTGGGAAAGTCTACAACACCAGTGCCTTCCTCCCCAGATGATGTACCCTATCACATGTTTCAGGATCCAGAATTCCAGAAAGTATAGGGAGATGGATTCATTTGCCCTTAATGAAAATTGACACAGTGAGAAGAATGGGGAGGAAAAGAAAACTACAGTATGCAAAGAATAAAAAGCCTGCAACGATCTATAAAAATCTATTAGTAGATTGAGGTTACTGAACATTTCTAAAGGCGACTTTGTTGTCATTTTTAATATAAAGGTGAGGTTTCTCTTTAAGGCACGGTTTTTAATCAAGGTTTGGAAGCAGAACAGTAAATTAAGTCTTCAAAAGCAAACTAAATAAATACCGGTTTTATAGCCAAGAAAAATCTGTAGACTAAAATGTTTATATAAAAATGTCCAATTAAATTAGAAAATTCCATAAAAAATATTTAAGAAAAACTTTTAAACTTTTAAACTGGTAAAATAATATAATTACAGCACAAACTCCTAAAAACTGTATTTACATCTGTGAAAAAAAATACATAATTCTTCTGTCGGTGGTGAGACAAAGTTGTAAATAAATGTTCATTTGAGACCTAGCAGCTCAGGTAGGAATTATCATTTGTGAGCAAAAATTATGGTTTTTAATGTTCATTTGTACTACTTACGTAACATTAAAATATATGATTAGTTGGTGTTGCTTAATGCACTTTGCGCATATTCATGGCACTAGCATTGTTTTGAAAATACATGGTCCTTGGTGCATCTACAACCAGAGTTGGCACCATGGGGAGATAAGAAGACGCAATGTTTTTTCAAATTAAATTACAGGCATACCTCACTTTTAAGTACACAATGGGGTTTATTTACTAAAGCAGGAAAGTGCAAAATCAGGCTCACTTCTGCATAGAAACCAATGAGTTTCCAGATTTTATTACCAAAGCTTAATTGAACAAGCTGGGGTTAGAAGCTCATTGGTTTCTATGCAGAAGTAAGCCTGATTTTGCACTTTCCAGCTTTAGTAAATAAACCCCATTGCGTACTTAAAAGTGAGGTATGCCTGTATGCACCCGTGTCTTATTTTCTGTTCATCCTTCCATAGTAAAGGTGCCCTCCTGTTGAAGATACAATGTCCCATTAGGTCACTGTCTGGAGACACCTCTATTAGCATATGGCGAAGGTTGAAAAAATTTGTATGATCAATAAAACCTTCTGTAGACATTAAATGACAGATCAATCAGACTGCAAAATGTTGACTTAAAATAATTATTTCATAAACATACATCCTTGTACCCCCTCAGCATGCATGTTTATGGAATGGAGCTTGTCTTATCATAAATAAATATGATAATGCAGTAATACAATGTTGACATTGCCATATGCCACAGAGAGGTTACTGGGATGCTGCATTGGAAGTTTGCTATGTGGCTCCATAATATGTAATTGCATTCTAATTCTTATCTTCAGATGAATGATTAAAAAAAAATCCTACCTTGAAGAATTTTAGATCTGTTTTATTAAAAGTATTATTTGATGCAAAAACTGTTTATACAATTCACATATTTATATTCCTGTCCAAGCTGTCAGTACAACACATTTTCAAATGTGAATGTAAATGGAAAGCTATACTGCTGACAGCATCCAGTAAAATATTACTTTTCATGTTACAGCCATTCCATATTTCTTTTACAGGGATTTTTTGGTATTTAATTAAGAGATAAACACAAATAACAGAAATCTCCACTGTGTGGTTTTGTTTTTAATTCCAGTCTGCCCTGGAGAAAATAAGTGTTGGAATATGAAACAAATTGGGAATGTTCCCTTAACCTGCGCAAATTAGCCACTATACCATGTATAATTGTGTAAATTTCAGAGCTGCCCAGTGTGAGGTTAAACAACCTATATGTGATAAATAATATATGTAACCGTGCTCCCTTGTGCAAATATTCAAAAACAAGCATTAGCAAAATATAATCCAAAATATCAAGTGCTCAAAACAAAGTGTATTATTGCAATGTCCATATGCTGCCACCGGATGTCTCCAAAAAGTATGGCTGATAGATTAATTTCTATCTTAGCAGTTCCACGCCAAAAGTCACTGGGTATCCTCTTCCACCAACACCAAGCACACAGCCCACTCACCAGACTTATATGAACCCAATTACAGGTAGTCATATACAGCAGAAATGGAGATGCCGTTCTCGGCTGTCCAGCAAAGCCACTAATTGGTTAAACACACACGAAATCTCCAAAGACTGGTAAAAAGAGAAGGATGCCTCCCAAAGTGAAGTATGTGGGGTCTATTTAAAATTGCGCTATAAAAGTTCTATTTACAACAATTAGCATTAAAACGAGCTTGAGATTAAAGCAGGGATGCTGACATGCGATCCACCTGCATTCCACTAAGGCGGAAGTGACGTGTCCCAAGGGTAGGAGCTAGCGCGACACGTCACTTTAAAACTCTGAGACACAGTGGATCTCTCTATAATAAGTCTGGCTTTGTCTCTGTAAAAGCAGTGAAAGATACCTCAGTCTGTGGGCAATTATTCCTTCTAACAATATCCAGATAGCAGATCTACCCAGCTATTCTGCAACATTCTTCAGCATTAGGATACCTTCCTAGCTCAGCCTCCTTCAGAAATTTATATTCACTCCAGCATATAGTTCAAGTCTTTGGGTCTCTGGCACATTCTTCAGGCTGTGGCTAGGCCAGTGTTTCTCAACTCCAGTCCTCAAGGCACACCAACAGGTCTTGTTTTCAGGATATCCCTCAGATGACACAGCTGTGGTAATTACTAAGGCAGTGAAACTGATCAAATCACCAGTGCAAAATAATGGAAAGCCTGAAAACATGACCTGTTGGGGTGCCTTGAGGACTGGAGTTGAGAAACACTGGGCTAGGCCCAGCTAGCTAGTTAGGTTAGATTTTTCTATAGAGTAATTGGTTTGCCTTCATTCTGGGCTGGGAGTGGCTCAGGGCAGAGCTGGGTGACTCACGGGTAGCATCACTGTCACCTCCCTCTCCTTTCTAGAAGGTAGTAGAAAGAGAGGAGGAGAGGAGAGGTGGAGCTGCCTGGGGTATTCTAAGGAGCCTTGACCAATCCCCAACTTGGGTTGGCTGGGGCCGGCCTCCTTAATTACCTAGAGTAGGCCCAGTTGGGGAGAAGTTGTTGGGCGGAAGAGCTGAGGAGACTAAGAGAGTGTAGAGGCCGTCGGGGACCCACAGGGAGCTCCCCAGTCTGAGGGGCGGTGACATTGGGCTGCGGCTCAGGTGCATCCTGGAGGAGAGAAGAGATCCTGGAGGAGAGGCACATGAGAGAGAGACAGTGGGAGAGAGCACTGCTAAGAGACTCGAGGGAGGACAACTGTTCCCAGTCGGGAGGGCTGGTGAGTGAAGCACAGTCAGGAGGACTGGGGAGGCAAGCCTGAGAGAACAGGGAGTTTTCAGTTTGAGATGGGTGCAGCACCAAAAGAGAGGACTGTGGGAAGGGCAGTGCAGAGAGGTCGTTGCAGCCAGGCTGGCTGGCAGGGCCTGAAGGGAGCTATCTGGGATCAGTAGTTGGGTAGAGGACAGTTAGCACCTGAACTATTTCTACATCATAGGGGCCTGAGGTCCCTGCCTGCAAAAGGCAGTTCACTGAGGCCTGACTAAGTTAGTGTCAGGCCCAACCATGTGGTGCTAGCTGGTATGGGAATCTGCAAATCGAGGGCAAGTATTGAATCAAAGCTTCTTTTTAATTTTAACACTTGTGAAGGTCTATTTGATTAAAAAAATATTTGTCTTTAGTTGGGATTTAATCGCCTGCACTGTTCCCCCTCTTTTGTCTGGTGACTTTTGTTTGCTATGATCCCCATGGTCTGCAGCTTGTCAAAAACTTCAACTCCACCGATGGACTATTAATTGTCTGGAAAGTTCCACATGATTTCTAATTATTGTGTAGGTCAAAGATGCAATTTACTGTCACTGTATTGTTTGTTAAAAAAAATTGTAAACCTGAATACTATTTAGAACCACATTCAAATTGGAAACACACATCATGTGTTTATTTTTTATTAATTAAAGTGCCTTGACAAACAATGTGATTTCTCACGGGAAAATGGATGGTTCTAATCTTAAATGCATTATCTGATTTTTTTGTTTTTAAGCTATGTACAAATAGCTGTTTGCTGATATGACTTCTCCAAGCAGTCTCCAGGTATCCAGACAGACTATTTGTATGATAAATATCAGGACTTCGGAAGCAAACAAATCATTTTTTTAAACTGTGACTAAATTTAAATTCACGGACGCCCTTTTCATTTTAGGCATTAATGACCTTCAGTTTATTTAATGTACCTATGTTTCAGTGATAAATGAATGTGCAGCATCTTCTGATATTTAAAAGATGCTCTATGCATTAAAATTAAGCTTGGCTAAGTACAGAAAAAGTAATTATCTAGATCTGGAAGTATGAATTACAGCAGGAAATACACAGGTCCCTAATTTTGCTAGGTTATAGTCATACAACTGTGCATGCACTGTGTTTAGAATGTGTAGTGCACCCCCTAAGGAGCCGAAGGTTAAATGGGATCCCCCACCCTGCACAGCCAGGCACACTGAATTTCCACAGACTCACAGAGTCAGTAAACAGTCCAGCACTTTGTTTTGTTATTTTATTGAGGGAATTAAACTTGGATGGGAAGTAGGGGTAATATAGGATGACCACTTGACTTCAGCTTTAGGAATAACTTTTCCTATATACAGTCTATATACACTCCTCTGCTTCCTCCAGCACATTTGCTTGCAGAACTCCACTGGCACACAAATAAAAATGATTCTGACACAGCACTCAATCAGATCTTTGAGAAAAAGCCTGTTATAGGCAGGCCCCTTGGTTGTGTAGCAAAAGAAAATCAGTGTCCACACCAGCATACATCCCTGTTGCTACCGACCTCAGCACCACCTCTTCAGGCACTGCCAGCCTGCCTGGCTGCAGCTGCCCTTTTTACTAGCCCTGCTGGCTACTTCTCCTCAGTCCTCCCAGACTGAGACCACAGTCCTCCCAGACTGCTCACTTACCAGCCCACTTGGCTGACTCCTCTGGAAAACTTCTGGACGTGCTGACCTGCTCCTGCTGTCCTCTCCTTGCTCCTGTGCCTCCAGGAAGGATTTCCTCCATGTGTTGTAGAGGGTCTCTCCAACACCCAAGCCCCAGGCCCAAGGTCACCCCCCCAGACTAGGGGGCACCCTCAGGGGCCACCGACAGCCTGCTCAGCACTCCTTCTCCATCTTCCACCCAACTGCCCTTGCTGGCATGACTCATGAGTATTTATTGACAATGTGCTTTATCTGTGATAGGGAAAGCATAATGAGTGCTCAGAAATCAGTGTAGGGCTTGTAGGCACTGACAGGTCTGTTAAAAAACATTTAAACCCTTACTGAATGTCATATAGGTAGCAAAATACTGTTTATCCCAAAGGAGAAGTGTGGCCAAAGCTCTTTTTGCCATACTTTCCCTAAAGGCCACAGGAGCGCACTTCATTACCTTTGTTACACCTTAACCACTTGCCGACTGCTGCACGCTGATATACATTGGCACAATGGCAGCGGTGGGCAAATGGGCGTACCTGTAAGTCCCCTTTAATTGGGGGGCTAGAAGGCATGCGCGCGGCGCGTACAGCGTGACCATGCCCGCGTCCGCCGGTCTCCCAGCGATCGTGTCACTAAGCCGCAGAATGGGGAAGTGCCTATGTAAACAAGGCATTTCCCTGTTCTGCCTTGTGACATGACAGAGATCACTGCTCCCTGTCCTCAGGAGCAGTGATCGCTGTCAAGTGAGTTGGAGCCCACCCCCTCCACAGTTAGAGTCACTCCCTAGGACACACTTAACCCCTTGATCGCCCCCTAGTGGTTAACCCCTTCCCTGCCAGTGTCATTTACACAGTAATCACTGCATCTTTACAGCACTGATTGTCCAATGTGTCTGCCATAATGTCGCAGTCACGATAAAAATCGCAGATCGTCGCCATTACTGATTAAAAAAAATATTAATAATAAAAATGCCATAAAACTATCCCCTATTTTGTAGACGCCATTACTTTTGCGCAAACCAATCAATAGCACTGACTCAGGCATTTTACACAAACCTGCCCTTGCCGCTGAGTTTAAATCAGAATCATATTGCAGGATTTTTAGTGTTGACTAAAAGAATCTGAGTGTGATTTTTCAGAGAAGGATTGTGAAAATGTTAAATCCAGTATTCCAGAAAGTCAATACTGCACGTCAACTTTCCAAAATTTCTTTTATTTGATCTTGCTTATTTCTTTTAAATCTTTGAAGAGATCTCTCCTAGAATAATTCACTCCCGGGACACTTAGTTGATTATAAAGGGGACTGCTCTGTAAAGGAGGAAAGGAGGTACTTGAATATAAAGGGGGATGCACTGTAAAGGGGGCACTGTGATCATTACAGTGCAGTCCCCTTTATATTACAGTGCCCCCTTTACATCACAGCAACCCTTTACATTATAGTGTCTCCTTTACAGAGCAGCGCCCCTTTACATTATAGTGCAGTGCCCTTTACATTACAGCCCCCTTTATATCACAGTGCCCCCTTTACCGAACAGTCCCTGTTACATTAATGTAAAGGGGCACTGTGATGTAAAGGAGACTGCACTGTAATGGGGCACTGTAATGTAAAGGGTGGCTGTGATGTGAAGGGGAACTGAGGACACTGATATAAATAGCGGGCTGTGCTGTAAAGGGGGGGGGTGTAGTGTGAAGGGGGCTGAGGACAGGCTCCAAGAATATCCCATCCCCCGACCCATCCAACCCCCCCCCCCAGTCCCATGCAATTTGGCTGCCATGAAACTAGTGTCTCTGGTGCCATAAATGTTGGGGACCGTCGTATTAAAGGATTCTTATATACATACCCTTCTGCAGAGAACAATACAATCATAAATCAGATTAAATTAAGTGGAACCATTATATATAGTGCAATAAAAAAAGTCTATGTACCAAGTGAATAAGCTATGATAACCTTCCACACTGGTTATAGTGATGTGTCCTATTCTATTCCACCACCTGATTGCACACCAGCTCCTTACAAGATTTAAATGGCCTCCCAAACATGAGGTTAAAATCACTGTGTACCAAAACACTGTTCATCACTTCCCCAAGTGTAATGCGACCCTCTGCTATATCCTCATATGCCCAATTGGTAAAAAATATTATACCATTATGCAAAATTTTGAAAAATTGGTCAGCCCCAGGAAAGTAAATGAATACAACAAGGTAGAACAGGCTAAAATGAGGAAACACAAACAAGGCAGGACCTTTGCTACACTACAAATTCAAGATTATTATCTCAGAGACTCTTAGGACCCAGCTGACCAGCAGAATTGCAGTTTTGTGAGCAGACTAAAGAGGAAAAAGACTTAGAAATAAGGTAAGTGTTTTGTTACACTAAAAATAAAAGTGTACCGTCCCAGAGAAACTTCAGAAAAAAATAAATAGCAGCAAAGCGCTAGCTTAATGTATAGAGGTAGAAGAGTCCAAACTGTGCCAACGCACACAAGGAAATGTGTTTTTTATATAAAAAATGAGGTGCACTATATCAAATAGACTTCTGAAAAAATTAACCACTTCCCGCCCAGCCAATGTACATAAACAGCCAGGTGGGCCAACTCTAGTTCCAAGAGGACGTACCTGTATGTCCTCCCAGAACTGTACCTTGTGCCCACCCACTCGATCTGTGTCTACCGAACACAGACAATTACTGATTCAGGTACCTGGCCTCTGTCAGCAGCCCTGGTCCCTTGTGATCACTGTGGCCAATCACAGTTCCAATAGTAAGCAAGGCTGTCATTCATGATGCCTTCTGTACTACTGTGATGATCTCTGTGATTGGTCACAGTGATCACATGATACCAGGGCCAATCACAGGCCCTGTACTATATGCCTGGTGTGACCAATGAGAGCATCACAGTAGCAAGCAAGGTTCCATGAATGAAACCTTTTAACAGTTTTAGAGATTGCTTATTACAGTGATAATCACACGATCAAGATTTAAAAAAAAATCCTGATCACCCCCCAGAGTAATAGTTTCACGATGATTACACTGCACCGCTCTGGTGACAGTATATTAAAAAAAGGTAATTTTTTACATACATTTTTTCTGATTACCTCCTCAGTAGTACAATCTCACCCGACCAGTGCTGCCAGTCAGTATCCTTAATCACTGCAACACCAGTCAATGTCCCTAATCACCGCTGCACCAATCAGTATCCCTAATTACTGCAGTCCACTCACAGCGTCCCTAATCACCGCCACCCACTCACAGCGTCCCCAATCACCGCCACCCACTCACAGCGTCCCCAATCACCGCCACCCACTCACAGTGTTCCTAATCATCGCCACCCATTCACAGTGTTCCTAATCACCTCCACCCACTCACAGTGTCCCTAATCACTGCTGCACCAGTCAGTGTCCCTAATCATTGCCACCCACTCAGAGTGTCCCTAATCACTACCACCCACTCACAGTGTCCCTAATCACTGCCACCCACTCAGTGTCCCTAATAACTGCCACACCAGTCATATTGTCCCTTATCACTGCCACACTAGTCATATTGCCCCTAATCACTGCCACACCAGTCATATTGTCCCTGATCACTGCCACACCAGTTACAGTGTCCCAGATCACTGACAACACCAGTGATTATGTCCCTTATCACAGCCACACCAGTTACTGTGTCCCTGATCACCTCCACCCCAGTTACAGTGCCCTTAATCACCTCCACACTAGTGTAGTCTTGCCTCTGCCTGCCACCCGTACCTTCTGACCTGTTTATTGACCACATTTCTGCCTGCTGCCTGGGTTGAGCATTTGCCTGTTTGCTGACCATGTCTCTGCCTGCGGTCTGAACTGACCTATCTGCACATTCCGCTGACTACATTCCTGCAAGACACTAGGTCAGTGGGCATGGCATTCCAGGGGGCAGTCATGTACCAGTAGGCTAGGTTTGCTTGCCTTATGGGAATTGGGACTGCTATAGGTGAAGCTACATTAAGCTATATTCCCTGACCACTAGTATAGAGTGACCTTTACAGCACAATTGGTTTTGACACAATTGGTGGATTTGTGTGTTACACAAGATACAACGTCCAGTACAAAATCAGTGAAAACGTCTCACACATGTGGTATCACCATACTCGGGAGGAGTAGCAGAATGTATTTTGGGGTGTAATTCTAAGGTTGCTCATGCAATGTGTGAAAAATATCTTATTGAATTGACAACTTTGTGTAAAAAAGTTAATTTCCATGATGTGTGTCTTTCCTGCGTTTTCCAAAAACTTTTGGCGAAAAATAAAATTTTCCAAAGAATCATTATGCCTTTTAGAAAATACCTTGAAGTGTTTACTTTCTAAAATGGGGTAATTTTGTAGGTATTCTGGTGCTTCTGGACCTCCAAAAATGTGATAGATTGTCAGGAAATTAGATGCGTAATTTACGTGTAATTAATGCTCCTTGAAAGCACAAAGGTGCCCCTTGGATTTTGTGCTCCTCCATGTGGTTAGGCTGTGAAAAAGTCTTACACATATGATATCTCCATACTCATAGCAGAATGTGTTTTGGCGTGTAATTCTAAGTATACCTATGCTGTGTCTAAAAAATAACTTGTTAAAATGGCAACTTTGTGAAAAACAATTTTTTTAAATTTCTTAATTTTCCAAAAAAAAAATTGTGGCAAAAAAAATTAAAATTTCAAAGAACTCACCATGCACTTACTAAATACCTTGGACTGTCTACTTTCCAATAGGGGGGAATTGGGGGGGGGGGGGGTATATCGTATTGTTTTGGCTATTTAGGGCCTCAAGAAATGAGATAGGAACTCAGCACATCAGACATGAAGACACGATTCTGTAGCAAAGGCCACCACTCCTTGCAGGGTGGGCTGGTAAATACCAGGCTCCTTAGACTTTGCACCTCATGCCTAAAATGGCCACTGACGCCATATTTCAAGACAGCAAGCATGGGCCTAAATATAGAGAAACAAGGCAGTGAGAACATGACCATATTTTAAGACAGTAGGTACAGAGAGTTCTCTTCCAAAGAAATTGAGTGTCAGCTAACTTTTAGGCAAAAGGCTGTAGAGAAATTAGAAAAAGGAGGAGTGGTGCCGAGAGGTGGAAATGTCAACAGCATTGACAGCAACAGTGAAAACACAAGGAATATCATAAAGCTAATTTTTGGCCTCCTCTAGTAATTGGAATATCCAGCAATTCATAGTTCAATCGCTTGTAAGCATTTTAATCACAGCCTTGCGATTTACACCTAATTTTGCCAGTTATCGGTTTGTGGGTGTAGGTGGATTCTACTGTGAATTCTTCACTTGATCTTATTCAGAGTGGCCCCTTGATGCTATTTCCTGCCCCTTGTGAGAGTTCCCTTACTGTAACTAGAGGCCACAGATGTTGTGGCAGATGTAGCAGGTTGTGGAGGGGAGAGGCTTTTTGCTGCTGATTTGTCTCATTGAGATGTTGTTTCTACTGAGGTATGTGTCTCCTCTTGCATGCAGTACCCAAAAGACTGGTACTTTTACTACGGTCGAAACACTACAGACAAGGGCTTTGGGCCACAACAGTGCTATCAGCAGCAAATCCTATTAAAACACCCGCAATGCAGAGCAGATGCATCGGAGATCAAATACAATCTGGGACAATGATCTCAGCACCTTGTGAGGATACCAGCACCACTGTGTTGTCACTTGACAAATAGGAAAAGTTATGTATGGTTATAACTAAGTCTTTGGTGAATTTTGCTAGATTTTTGGATCTAATTAATCCATGTCTTTGGACTATAATTTGTCAAGCCTAAATTGGCGCTTACTTTGTATACCGAATGGTTGTTCAGTAAAATGCATGAAATCAAGAAATGTCTCATTGATGTGCTCGGTGAGGATAATCAATATGTGAAGTGAAGATGCAAAGAGCACAGCCAATACCTAAGGGAAAGGGAAACCTAGCAGCTGGTTTAGGTCATGAGTGAGTGGTGGTCTAGTGACAGGGGGTCTATTAGTGGTGATGACTGGGAAGATTACCTTGGGCGCACATGCCCACCATCTAGGTCTCCATTCCTATGGCCCTTCAGGTGTTGGATTGGATCCCTTGACGTTTAAACTTGGAACAGTGAAAAGTTGAAACCTCAAAAGCAAAGTGTAATTAGTGACTCCTGAGTAGACCTGACTTTAAAATATTAAGAACCTGAGTGTGTAAATAGTCATCACTCGGCAAGCAGAGCAAGAACCTTGGCTTACTGCCACTACAAAGCTGAACTGTGGGCTCCTGTCCAGAAACTATCTTAGCAATGCCCAATGGCCCTCTTGCATGAATCTACAAGTACAAAAATACCCTTTGATAATTTCAGTGTTCTTGCAACTTCCTGTACAGTGATCTAATATCTTAAACAATACTATCAGCTTTCACAGCTATTTTCTAAAAATTACAAAACTCTATGTAATGGGGATGAGAAGGGGGGGTTGTCCAAATCAAGGGACCAGCCTAGGATGACACTAGGAGAGTAAATGTGTTACTAGCCAGTAGGGATGAGCCGAACACCCCCCGGTTCGGTTCGCACCAGAACCCGCGAACGGACCGCAAGTTCGCACGAACGTTAGAACCCCATTGACGTCTATGGGACTCGAACGTTCGAAATCAAAAGTGCTCATTTTAAAGGCTAATTTGCATGGTATTGTCCTAAAAAGGGTTTGGGGACCCGGGTCCTACCCCAGGGGACATGTATCAATGCAAAAAAAACTTTTAAAAACGGCCGTTTTTTCGGGAGCAGTGATTTTAATGATGCTTAAAGTAAAAAAAAAAAAGTGAAATATTCCTTTAAATATCGTACCTGGGGGGTGTCTATAGTATGCCTGTAAAGTGACGCGTGTTTCCCATGTTTAGAACAGTCCCTGCACCAAATGTCATTTTTAAAGGAAAAAATCTCATTTAAAACTGCTTGCGGGTTTAATGTCATGTCGGGTCATGGCAATATGGATGAAAATCAGTGAGACAAACGGCATGGGTACCCCCCAGTCCATTACCAGGCCCTTTGGGTCTTGTATGGATATTAAGGGGAACCCCGCACCCAAATTAAAATAAGGAAAGGTCCCTATATACTCTGAACAGCAGTATACAGGCGGTGCAAACAAGACAGGGACTGTAGGTTTGTTGTTAAGTAGAATCTGTTTGTAATTTTGAACATTTTTAATGTGTTTAGCTCCAGCCAAAAAATCTTTTCTAAGCTTTTTGGAAAACATAGGGAAGGGTTATCACCCCTGTGACATTTGTTTTGCGTCTTTCCTCCTCTTCAGAAGATTTCACCTCACTTTTTTGTCCCAATGAAAAATGTTTTTTGAAAATTTGGGTTTTTTTGTGGAACAAGGATTGGAAAGCATCAGTGGAAAGGAAAAATTGTTTTCCCATATTAACTCTTACAGGAGAGAATTTCCCTTCCTTAGGGGTAGATTTCATCTCACTTCCTGTTGTCTCCTTCCGTTTGCAAGTAGGAGTCGTTTGTAAGTTAGATGTTTGAAAGTAGGGTCCTGCCCTATATACTCAGCAGAAATTTGGGCCTTAGGTGTTGCTGTGGCCAAAACACTGTAAGCCCTCACAGGGCCCTGCTGTGAAATATTAGATCAAGAATTGTAATTACATGCCCCTGTTGAACAGGAGCTGAAAAATTAGGCCTTAGGCACTGGTGCTGGTGCCACAACACTGCAACCCCTCACAGACACTCTAGTTGAAACGCAGGAACAAGCCCTGCTGCAAAGTATTGCATCAAAAATTGTAATTACACGCCCCTGTTAGACAGGGGCTGAAAAATTGGGTCTTAGGCACTGGTGCTGGTGCCACAACACTGCAACCCCTCACAGACACTCTAGTTGAAACGCAGGAACAAGCCCTGCTGCAAAGTATTGCATCAAAAATTGTAATTACACGCCCCTGTTAGACAGGGGCAGAAAAATTGGGTCTTAGGCACTGGTGCTGGTGCCACAACACTGCAACCCCTCACAGACACTCTAGTTGGAATGCAGGAACAAGCCCTGCTGCAAAGTATTGCATCAAAAATTGTAATTACACGCCCCTGTTAGACAGGGGCAGAAAAATTGGGTCTTAGGCACTGGTGCTGGTGCCACAACACTGCAACCCCTCACAGACACTCTAGTTGGAATGCAGGAACGAGCCCTGCTGCAAAGTATTACATCAAAAATTGTAATTACACGCCCCTGTTAAACAGGGGCTGAAAAATTGTGCCTTAGGCACTGGTGGTGGCGCCCAGAACCAAAAATGTTCTTACAAGCTATCAGCGTGATGATTGAGGAGGAAGAGGATAATTACTCAGGGATAGTCACTCAGCATCAGCATAGGCAGTCTTTGAAGGGATCTGAGATTTCAAAAAAAATTATTCGGTTACATCTGCATCAGGTGCTTGGTAGCTGGTGGTGATCCAAGACTGATTCATTTTTATGAAGGTCAGCCGATCGACCGAGTCGGTGGACAGACGCACCCTGTGATCGGTTACCACGCCTCCAGCAGCACTGAATGTGCGTTCCGAAAGAACGCTGGATGCAGGACAGGCCAGTAGCTCAATTGCATACTGTGCAAGCTCTGGCCAGTGATCCATCCTCAAGACCCAGTAACCCAGAGGATTTTCGGTGGGAAAGGTGTCCAAGTCTGATCTTGCCCCTAGGTATTCCTGCACCATGTAAAACAGACGCTGGCGATGGTTGCTGGAACCGATCATACCTTGGGGCTGCGGACCAAAAAATTGTCTGAACGCATCGGTCAGACGGCCACCTTCTCCACCGCTCCTTCTTTGACTGACCGAAGCCTCAGCAACACGTTGTCCAGAAACAGGAGTTTGTAACCTCCCAGTCTCTGGGAACGCGTTGCACAGACCTTTCTGCAAGGCCTCCCGAAGATGTTTCATCCTCTGCTCCCTCTGCGATGGCAAGATAAGGTCCGCAACCTTACCCTTGTAACGTGGATCAAGGAGGGTTGCCAGCCAGTATTGGTCCTTCTCCTTGATACCACGAATACGAGGATCCTTACGCAGGCTTTGCAGGATCAGGGAGGCCATGCAGCGTAGGTTTGCTGAGGCATTCGGTCCGGAGTCCTCTGGGTCACTAAGGACAACAACGTCCGCAGCCACCTCCTCCCAGCCACGTACAAGTCCATGTGTTCCTTGGGACTGATCCCTTAAAGACTGCTGATGCTGAGTGCCAGGCTCCACCTCCATACTGACACAATCTTCCTCCTCCTCCTCCTCCTCCTCCTCGTCCTCTTCCTGTGTGATCGGCGGGCACGCAGGAACACTGTCTGGATAAAGGGGGCCTTGAGAGCTAAGGAAGTCCTCCTCTTCCTGCCTCTGTTCTGCCTCAAGTGCCCTGTCCATTATCCCACGCAGCGTGTGCTCCAACAGGTGGACAAGGGGGACAGTGTCACTGATGCATGCACTGTCAGTGCTCACCATCCTCGTGGCCTCCTCGAATGGTGACAGGACAGTGCATGCATCCCTGATCATGGCCCACTGGCGTGGGGAAAAAAAACCAAGGTCCCCTGACCCTGTCCTGGTGCCATAGTCGCACAGGTACTCATTGATGGCCCTCTGCTGCGTGTGCAGCCGCTGCAGCATGGCCAACGTCGAGTTCCACCTGGTGGGCATGTCACAGATTAGGCGGTTCTTGGGCAGGTTAAACTCCTTTTGGAGGTCCGTCAGCCGAGCACTGGCATTATATGACCGGCGGAAATGCACACAGACTTTCCTGGCCTGCCTCAGGACATCCTGTAAGCCCGGGTACCTGCCCAAGAACCGCTGCACCACCAAGTTAAGGACGTGAGCCAAACAGGGCACATGGGTCAGTTGTCCCTGTCGGAGGGCAGAGAGGAGGTTGGTGCCATTGTCGCAAACCACCATTCCTGCCTTAAGTTGGCGTGGCGTCAACCACCTCTGAACCTGCCCCTGCAGAGCTGACAGAACCTCTGCCCCAGTGTGGCTCCTGTCCCCCAAGCACACCAGCTCAAGCACCGCATGGCATCTTTTGGCCTGCGTACTTGCGTAGCCCCTTGAACGCCTACGGAGCACCGCTGGTTCCGAGGAAGAGGCCATGGAGGAAGAAGAAGAGGAGGGGGTGGAGGAGAGAGGTGTGTCACAATCAGCATTTTGGAGGCGTGGTGGCGGAACAACCTCCAACACTACTGCACCTTGTCCTGCATCCTTCCCAGCTGCCAGCAGAGTCACCCAATGCGCCGTGAAACTTAAGTAACGTCCCTGTCCATGCCTGCTGGACCATGAGTCAGCGGTAATATGCACCTTACCGCTGACCGCCCTGTCCAGCGAGGCATGGACATTGCCTTCCACATGCCGGTAGAGAGCCGGAATCGCCTTCCGTGAGAAAAAGTGGCGTTTGGGTACCTGCCACTGAGGAACCGCACATTCCACAAACTCACGGAAGGGGGCAGAGTCTACCAACTGAAAAGGCAGCAGTTGAAGTGCTAGCAATTTTGCCAAGCTAGCATTCAACCGCTGGGCATGTGGATGGCTGGGAGCAAACTTCTTTCGGCGGTGCAGCAGCTGGGGCAGGGAAATTTGCCTGGTACAATCTGACGTCGGTGTACCAAAAGCAGATTGCCCATAAGTACTTGGCTGTGACACACCTAATTCTACACCTTCATTCCTCTCACTGCAGGTCGCAGAGAGGACTGAAGGTCTAGTGGGGTTGGAAATCTCAGCTGATGAGGAGCAAGGAGAGATCGTCTTTGTTCTTTGGTGTGGGTCTTTTAGATACGCTTGCCAACGAACTGCATGGCAGGTCAACATATGTCTGGTCAAGCATGTGGTACCCAAGCGGGAGATGTTTTGGCCACGCGAGATACGCTTGAGACATATATTGCAAATAGCAGCGGTGCGATCTGATGCACTCGTCTCAAAAAAGGCCCACACCAAAGAACTTTTTGAATAACGCGCAGAGACTGCAGCGCCCTGCACATGTGGAGCTTTGGGGTGTGATGCAGTCAATGTGCTGCCCTTAGGCTGGCCCCTGGAGGGCATCCTGCCTAGTTGGTGATGTGCCACCTCCTCCTCCTCCTCCTCCTCCTCCTCCTCCTCCTCTCTCCTATCAGGCACCCACGTTGAGTCAGTGACCTCATCATCCCCTCCCTCCTCATCACTGGAGCAAACCTGGCAGTATGCTGCAGCAGGGGGAGCATGACTGCCAGATTGCTGTCCTTCTTGGGCACCCCCTCTGTCCGTGCTCATGTTACTGCCTTCATTGAGCTCAGTATCATCATCAGAGCCTTCCAAACGCTGGGCATCCTCCTGGAGCATGTACCCAACACTGTGGTCAAACAGTTCGAGGGAATCCTCAGGAGGACATGGTGGGGCTAGGGAAGGAGTCACTGATGACATTGAGCTGAGGGAAGAGGCCGCTGCTTTGCCAGACAAAGCACCCTGGGCATGGGTGAGAGAGGATGAGGAGGATGAGGACGGCTTGGTCATCCACTCGACCAAGTCTTCCGCATGTTGCGGCTCAACACGGCCAGCTGCCGAAAAAAAGGCCAAGCGTGTCCCATGGCCACGTGCTGATGAGGATGCACCGTCTCCACGACCAGCACTAGACACAGAGCCTGCTTGCCCTCTCTTATTGGCTTGTGACTGTCTGCCTCTCCTTCTTGGCCTTCCAGACATACTAATGGCCTGTAGCTGCACTAAGCTGGGATAGAACACCTGTAATTTTCTTCAGGTAGCTTTATATACTGTAACCAGACAAGCCTGCCTGTCAGTAGGAAGATAACAGGAACGGATCTAGCTGAACACTGTGAGCAGGACGTACTGCACTAAATGTATATAGCAGGAACGGATCTAGCTGAACACTGTGAGCAGCACGCACTGCACTGAATGTAAATAGCAGGAACGGATCTAGCTGAACACTGTGAGCAGGACGCACTGTACTGAATGTAAATAGCAGGAACGGATCTAGCTGAACACTGTGAGCAGGACACACTGTACTAAATGTAAATAGTCTAGCTGCCTGACCGTGGTACTAATAGGATCAAAAAGAACACCTGTAATTTTCTTCAGGTAGCTTTATATACTGTAACCAGACAAGCCTGCCTGTCAGTAGGAAGATAACAGGAACGGATCTAGCTGAACACTGTGAGCAGGACGCACTGCACTGAATGTAAATAGCAGGAACGGATCTAGCTGAACACTGTGAGCAGCACGCACTGCACTGAATGTAAATAGCAGGAACGGATCTAGCTGAACACTGTGAGCAGGACGCACTGCACTGAATGTAAATAGCAGGAACGGATCTAGCTGAACACTGTGAGCAGGACGCACTGCACTGAATGTAAATAGCAGGAACGGATCTAGCTGAACACTGTGAGCAGCACGCACTGCACTGAATGTAAATAGCAGGAACGGATCTAGCTGAACACTGTGAGCAGGACGCACTGCACTGAATGTAAATAGCAGGAACGGATCTAGCTGAACACTGTGAGCAGGACGCACTGCACTGAATGTAAATAGCAGGAACGGATCTAGCTGAACACTGTGAGCAGCACGCACTGCACTGAATGTAAATAGCAGGAACGGATCTAGCTGAACACTGTGAGCAGCACGCACTGCACTGAATGTAAATAGCAGAAACGGATCTAGCTGAACACTGTGAGCAGGAAGCACTGTACTGAATGTAAATAGCAGGAACGGATCTAGCTGAACACTGTGAGCAGGACACACTGCACTGAATGTAAATAGTCTAGATAGAAGATAACAGGAACGGATCTAGCTAAACTGAATACAGTGTATATATATATATGCAACACCTGGGATGCATATATATACACAATACACTGTAAGTGCAGCTAACTGACTGACTGTTCTGCCTAATCTATCTAACTCAAATCAAACACTGTCTCTCTGTCTATCTCTTTCAACGCCGGAACACACACTACACAGGGCCGCCGTGCAGGCGGCCTTATATAGTGTGGGGCGTGTACTAAATCCCCTGAGCCATAATTGGCCAAAGCCTCCTTGGCTTTGGCCAATTACGGCTCTCTGTTCAGGCGGCGCTGTGATTGGCCAAGCATGCGGGTCATAGTGCATGCTTGGCCAATCATCAGCCAGCAATGCACTGCGATGCCGCAGTGAATTATGGGCCGTGACGCGCCACACGAATTTGGCGCGAACGGCCCATATCGTTCGCAATTCGACGGACGGTCGAACAGCCGATGTTCGAGTCGAACATGGGTTCGACTCGAACACGAAGCTCATCCCTACTAGCCAGATCACAGGGTCTGCTAGGTTGGATAGCAACAATATGTTACATTTTTGGGTTTAGATACACCCTAAACTTTTATGGCCACCTCTTAAAGCACCCGGGAAAGCAGTTTAAAATGTATTTGATAAAAATCACAATTAAAAAAAAGGACCAAGTTGCATAGTTGAACATCATTTAAGTTTAATGTCTAATGTTTAACGTTTAATGTTTAAGTTTAATGTATATACCCGACTGTAATTCCCCTTTTAACTTGACTATGCACAATCTCACTGATTTACATAATATGTATTTTGGGATTTCTCAAACCAGCATGATTCATTCGGGATCACTTGCATAAAAATTATAACTCGCTGACTTGCTTCAGTAAATGAGACCTCCTATGATTTACTTATCTCTAATAGTTTTTTTTTAATCATGATTTTCACTGAATTGTGTATACACTGTAAATTTTAGAAGTGCTCAGGTAAAGATAAATCAGAAAAAATGCAACTCTTTGGCAAATATTTGCAAACCACCTCCTGTAAACCAAAAATAGCTTAAAATGTTTTGTCTCATGAAACAAGTAAAGACTCAAACTCCCAGTGGGGCCAGTAAGGGGTCATATTCACTAAGGCTCCATTCACACCTCGTTCCAGAATCGCGGGCAGAATCACCTGATTCTGCCCGTGATTCCAGAATTGCAGCAAAATTGCAGCAAAACACAGGACGCTTTTTAGGCGGCATTTGGAATGCGGTAGGTAGGCTTTATATTGCCTCCTCACCACCTGACTTAACCCTACAATTTGCACTATTATACTACAATCACGTGCATTGCACATAGCTGTGGCACGGCCACATTTAACTCAGTGGATGAGTTTAACAAGCAGTGCCGCTTCTCAAACTCTGCACTTCGCGTTAAAAATGCCGTGGCTGAAGCAAGTGAATAGCCCCATCCGGTTGTTATTTTACAGTTCGGGTAGGTGGCCTGTGGAGAGGGAGATAAGATTGTGTCTTAGCTGCCTTTTTATTGAGGCCCCCCCAACTACTGCCTGAAAAAGACCTTAGACCACTGTCACCAGAACAAGTATTCTTTGCAGTGCAATTTGCATCTATTCATTTTTGTATGGGCACAAATCGCACTGCAAAGTATCGGCACTCGGTATTGGTGAGTGAGTACCTGACCGAAAGTATCGGTACCCATACTCACCAATAAAAAAGGCTATCGTTGCATCCCTAGTTTTATGAATGGGTAGAACTGTCGGAACAATATTTCTCTTGAACAAAACAATGATAAAACAAATTGGCTCTTTATTAATAAGCTCCATAGTCTTGAAAACAAAAGAGCCACATGCATTGTTTTTATTCATTCTTTATGGGTACAGAAACTCATTCCTAGCACAGACCAATACGTATTACAACAATTTTTTTTTCTAGGTAATCATATACTTTATCATTCTAACACCAAAACCTAATTAAAGGCACTGCTAAACTTTCAGCATTAAAATGCAAAAGATTTATTCTGCTTTACAGTTCATCAATAACAAATCAACACCACAACACACACAGTGTATAATAATAATTTAAATATACAGATTTAATCAATGTTCATCACATAGAAAATTCAATATGCATATAGTGTGGTGTTTGCATTTGTCCTCAGATCATAACGCATATTTTATACTTAATCTTATTGCTTAACTTCCAATCTTCTAAACCTCACAAACTTGAACTTTTTCTTATTTTCTGAGAATCATTAATTTTCGCAAGTCTGTAATTTCAGTTTCCAACTAAAACTAATCACTTCAGCTCCATATCACTAGCAGCACTTCTGTATCTGAAAAGCCATGACATATATATTAGTAAAATAATGCAATACTTTTAGATGAAATGCTGCAGTTGTAAAAAAAAAAAGTTCAGAATATTTTTTTAGTAGATCATAGAAATTGTATGTCATATGAGTCATGCAGTAAGTAATTGTCAATGTAAATAATAAAAAATCTACCTTACTCAGTCCTTCAAGAGACAATTACAATAAAATTCAGAAGCAAAGCTAAGGTCTTTTATGGGATGTGAATAGATGCATGCTTCAAAGCCAATAGTAGCATTATTGCTTAATGAGCCACTGCCTGGACCAGACATGTTATTCAGGATTTCTGAATTCACTGGTAGCATATTCATTCTAAAGCCTCATACACACAATCAGATTTTCCAAGGGGAAATGTGTGATGACAGGCTGTTGGTGGAAAATCCGATCATGTGTATGCTCCATCGGATAATTGTTGGCCAGCTTTCCATGGAGAAATGTTGGATAGCATGTTTTAAAATTTTCTGAGAACAAATGTCTGTTGTCGGATTTTCTGAGCGTGTGTGCACAAGTCCGTCAGACAAAACGGTACAAACATGCATGCTCGGAAGAGGCAGACGAGCCAGAAGCGGTCGGTTTTGTAAACTAGCGTTCGTAATGGAGAATTGACATTTGTGATGTAGCACATTATGAAATTTTGAAATGCAGCGCACATTCTCTTCTTCTTTAATGGGATAATAATGAAGCTGCTTTGCTGGTGATACTGATGGAGTTATTGCAAACAAATTTTAAAAGGCTTTTTATTTATTTATCTAGTGATATCAAGAATAATAATATTATGGTTGTTTTTTTGTTTTTTTTTGGGCAAGTTACAACAACACCATTATCCCTAGTTTTTAAGATCAAAGATACAACTATGTTGGTGTCCCTTTTTAATTTTACATTGTATTTTTTTAAATGTAACTGCTTACTCCCAAACTGTCATTTGAAGTAAAACACATAGCCAAGTATTATTCTCCACAATTTTTTTATTGTGCATTCAAAAAAGAAAACAAATAAAATTAGACATGCTATCTGCCAATAGAACTTAACTAAAAAGTGCATTCTATGCATCCAAAAATATAGAAAATATACCAAATCAAATCATTATTCAACCAAAAAAATAATGTCAAAGCAATAACTGCAAGGCTAATAATAAATAACACGTTATCTCCTCCGATTCCGCAACATGGCTGGTTGATGAACGGCCGTTCAGAAATGAACAGAATAGCGCGAAATGAAAAGTACGAAATGAAAACACTCACCAAACTTCTACTAACATGAAATTAGCAGAAGGAGCCCAAAGGGTGGCGCTAAAGAGCTGAAAAACAACGTCACTACGTTCGTAATTGTTGGCCAACAATTGCGTGGCCGTGTGTATGCAAGACAAGTTTGGGCCAATGCCCTTCAGACAAAAGTCCACGGTTTTGTTGGCCAACAATCCGATCGTGTGTATGAGGCTTTAGTCCAGCTTTCACAAAACAGTGAAGCAAAGATAAGCAACATGTTGGTCTACAGATCCAATAGTTCACGGCTTGGTGCTTTCAGTCTGACTAAGTAGTGAAACAGGGATAAGCAGTATCTGTTGTTTGCACTAAAAACAAGTAAAATCATCCTTCACCTTTTCTGACCCCAACTTTCCAAAGTCCAATGCCCCACACTAGTAAGAGGGAGCTTGGCAATCCACCATAAAGGTCTTGTATATATGGTTTCCATGAGTTAACAGAAAAACAGAAATAAACGTAGGCAACTCACTTATATTTAATAATCAGCTTAGCAACTTGTTATCATAACATCAACATATTTAGAGTGGACATTTTAAAAGGTCTACCAATTATGGCTGTGGATCAATGTACTAAAATTAGAAGCCACCATACAAAAACTACGGAAAGACTCCTATGGTGACTACGATTCAAGTGGTGTGACTAAAATAGACAATCATCATTAGGACAATTATCAAAAATAAATAAGTTAACATTCCACCACTTTAAATACACCTCCACCTAATGCCTCATACACACGATAGGACTTTGTACAAACTTTCCCTTGGATTTTTGTACAAAGGGCATCGGCCATAAGTTTGTATTGCATACACACGGCAGAACTTTTTCAGCCAATTTTCACCAAATCACGTGGTTTTTCAGCTTTTTACCACCACGCTTTGGTCAACTTCTGTATTGTTGTTTGATATTGTGTCAATCTCGCTGCTTTTATCAGTGAGATTGACACCTTGTGAGCCGGGTTCACATTGGTGCGGGGATCCGACTTGGATCCCCGCCAATGCCAGGCACTGTGTTTGGTATGAATCTTGAGGGGGAACTCCACGCCAAATTTTAAATAAAAAACCGGCATGGGTTCCCCTCCAGGAGCATACCAGGCCCTTAGGTCTGGTATGGATTTTAAGGGGAACCCCTATGCTGAAAAAACGGCGTGGGGGTCCCCCCAAAATCCATACCAGACCCTTATCTGAGCACGCAGCCCGGCCGGTCAGGAAAGGCGGTGGGGAGGAGCGAGCGCCCCCCACTCCTGAGCCGTACCAGGCTGCATGCCCTCAACATGGGGTAGTGGGTGCTTTGGTGGAGGGGGCACCCTGTGGCCCCCCCACCCCAAAGCACCTTGTCCCCATGTTGATGAGGACAAGGGCCTCTTCCTGACAACCCTGGCTGTTGGTTGTCGGGGTCTGCGGGCGGGGGCTTATCGGAATCCGGGAGCCCCCTTTAATAAGCCCCTACCCATTCACCTAGGGAAAAAAGTGTCAATAAGAAAACACACTACACAGGTTTTTAAAGTAATTTATTAGTCAGCTCCGGGGGTCTTCTTCCGACTTCGGCCTCTTCTCCTGGTGTCCGGTTCTTCTCTGCTCTCTCCGGCTTCTTCTCCGGTGTTTGGTTCTTCTCCGCTCTCTCTGGCCTCTTCTCCCAGTGTCCGGTTCTTCTGCCGGGCTCCTCCGCTATCTTCTGCCGCTCTTTTGCTAGCGGTGGCCCGGTCTTCTGCGTCGTCTTCTTCCCTCTTCTTTTCTTCCGATATTGACATGACGCTCTCTCCCGCTGTAATGCTGTGTGAGCGCTCCGCAATGACTTATATAGGCATGGGGCGGGGTCACCGGGTGATGTACAACTCTGGTGATGTACAACTTCCCAGAGGGGAATTCCCTCTCGCGCCCGCCGCAGTAGGAAAATGTGTTTTTCCTATTGCAGCCAGCGCGAGATGTACAGTACCCTGTCGCCGCTGGAAACGAGATGGGATCGTGCTGGAAACATTCTCGTGGCTGCGTACTGTAGTTTGTACAAAAGTCTGATGGTTTCGTGTACACACGATCGGACTTTGCTCCATCGGACTTTTGTTGCCGGAAACAAAAGTCCGATGGAAACAGAAAAAGTTTGTCTGATGGAGCGTACACATGGTCGGATGTTGCTCCAAAACAGCTAATTTGCATGTTTGTTGTCAAAAAGTCAGATCGTGTGTACAGGCCTTAACACAGTTAAAACATGACAACTTTGTGAGTGAATAATAACACAGACCGGACTCAAGATGACTGCTTAAATAGAAAGGTCACCATTGAGCTATTAGTTCATATAGAGTTCCACTCTGCTCCGCATCAGAGCGTTACTTGTAACTTCACCAAAATAGGCATACATCAATAGAAGAGGGAGAAGAAACAAGAGCATATAACGAATGGTGATCTCCTTCTTAGCAAAAAGAGGCTATGTTTTCAAAAAGTATTCAAAGTGAAACAATGTAGCGAGGAAACCAACAATATCTATAACATCATGCCTACTTATTATAAGCCATAATCAAGCAGTTAAAAAGGATAATGAGATCATTTATGGCAACAGCAGGATAAGCCCCAGAAATAAGCAGGGGGGCAGAAAGTATTGCTAGGTAACAGAGCCACCGGTCCATCATAGCATATACTGTATATATGTTATAGCTTATAATCTTGATGGCCAAGAGTTAACATAGCCTTAAAAGGATTGACATACAAGTTCATCGAGATCCCACAGGGTTAATAAAGTCTGGCTCAGTAACACCAAACCCCAACACAGAGGCCATATCTGTAGCTAAGATGGAATAGGCAGTGTTAAGATAAACAGTGTGTGCCTTTCGTGTATTAAACTGATAACTATCAACATTATTCTGTTGGTGTGCAGAGTTGTAAATGAGAGATGCACCTCCACATATGATAGTTCAAGAGACAAACACCGATTGTTAACTCAACAATACTTCCACAGGGAGCATACTAGGGCCACCATTACCAGGCTCATGTGAAAGAGAGATTGGTAAGACCTATCTGACAGTTCAGCTGCCAGTACTCTAGTAGCACAACACTTGGTTCACATGAAGTAGAGTAAGCCCATATCGCTCCAGTTTACAGTAAGTTTTCAGTGTAAATAGACATGGTGGTGTCATTGAAGGTTAGCATCCTATGTTCCCATCACAGAACCTCTGCTCACACTCCAGTTACAGAACTTCAATACTGATCCCTAGTTCAGAATGTAAGCCCACACATACTTGGGAAAGTTCACCCGCTCTGAAGTTGGACCGGCCACCCAGTAAGCAGTCAAACTGTTCTGGACTCCATGGCGTGTAAAAATGTATTTGTGTTTGGTTAATGCCAATTCCTCCAGGTGCAGGGGGAGGCGATAGGGATGCGTTGTATCCCATCATACCTTTACCTGGGGGGTGGGAGAGGAACCTTTTTTTTGGTGAGATGGTCTCGCTGATGTACCTCCTCTTCTGGGGTCCCTCTTCGCTGCTCCTGGCCCCTTCCTCCCATCAATTGCCCCCACAGCAAGCAGCTTGCTATAGGGCACACGAGCTGAGCCACCGCTCTGTGTGTCCTTTCAGACATGGAGCCATGGTTTGGCTCCTCCCCCCCTCTCTCCTCATTGGCTCACTGACTTTGATTGACAGCTGCAGGTGCCAATGACACCACACTGCTGTCTTAGCCAATGAGGAATGAGAGTCCCGGGTAGCCGAGACCCTCCTGCAAAATTGCTGGATCGAGATGGGCTCAGGTAAGTATTAGGGGGGCTGAGGGGGGCTGCTGCAGACAGAAGGTTTAAAGGATAAAAAAACCTTCTGATTTTACAACCACTTTAAGTGCAAAAGTATGCAGAAAGGGGATTTCAATGTACAGGCATGTCTGTAACAAAACTGTTTATTAAAAAGTAGGGATGAGCTCGATGTTCGGGTCGAACACAAGTTTGATCCAAACATCGTGTGTTTGCCCGTTCATAGAAAAGCTAACATTATAGGGCATTCACGGAAAATTCGAGCAGCGAGGAATGCCCCATAATGCACTGCGAGATCGCAGTGCATTGCTGTATGATGATTGGCCAAACCATACACCTGACCTGCATGCTTTGGCTAATCACAGCACACTCTCCTGAGAGACCCATAATTGGCCAAAGGCATTGTGCCTTTGGTCAATCATGACTCAGGGGGACTTAGTTCACGCCCCACACTATTTAAGGCTGCTTACAGAGCGGCCGTGTGTAGTGTTGTTGGCGTGGGCAGATAGATAGCTTGAGTTAGATTAGGCAGACAGGTTATTCAGTTAGTGGCAGTATATATATACTGTGTATATTTATATATATATATATATATATATATATATATATATATATATATATATATATATATATATACATATATACAGTCAGTCTAGTATGTGTGTGTGTGTATATATATATATATATATATATATATATATATATATATATATATATATATATTTATATATATACTTTGCATTTAGCATAGACTACATATTCAGTGTTTACTCGATATTCAGTCAGTACAGGCAGTGAGTATATATATATATATATATATATATATATATATATATATATATATATACTCTGCATCCAGTCAGGGCTGGATTAACATAGGGGCTATTGGAGCTGCAGCACCAGAATACCAGAAACCATAAAATAGGCCCTGGATGGCCAGATTCAGTTTCACTGTTATTTTCTGTCACTTGTAAACACAGAAGCCCGGCTTCTGTGCTACAAGTGACAGCACACTGCTCAGTGGTGTTAGGAGGGAGAGAGAGGGGGAGGGGGGAGCGAGCACCGTCATTTATACAGAGCGGCCGTGGATTTCCATCTTCTACCTACCCGGCGCAGCCGAGTGACACGCAAGGTCCCGTCTCCCGGAATGGCTGAGCCATCCATCATAGAAGCCTACCCGGTCCTGGAGGTGGGACCTCGTGTGTCACTCGGCCGCACCGTGGCCCGTTCTGTTTAAACTGGATGCAGCGGCTCTCCTCTTCAGATGCCCGGGTATGCCACAGCCAGCTGAGCCAGGTAAGGCTGATGGGATGGGGGTGGGCACTAATGATGAGGCTGCATTGATGGGTATTGATGGCTGGGCACTGATGAGGCTACATTAATGGGCACTGATGGCTGGGCACTGATGAGGCTGTACTGATGGGCACTGATGCGGCTGTATTGATGGCTGGGCACTGATGAGGCTGCAATAATGGGCACTGATGAGGCTGTATTGATGGGCACTGATGGCTGGGCACTGATGAGGCTGCATTAATGGGCACTGATGGGTGGTCACTGATGAGGCTGTACTGATGAGCACTGATGAGGCTGCATTAATGGGCACTGATGAGGCTGTCCTGATGGGCACTTATGAGGCTGCATTGATGGGCACTGAAGGTTGGGCACTGATGAGGCTGTATTGATGGGCACGGATGACTGGGTACTGGTGAGGTTGCATTGATGGGCACTGATGATGAGGCTGCATTGATGGGCATTGGTGACTGGAGACTGCATTGATGGGCACTGGTGGCTCAAGGCTGTGTTGATGGGCACTGGTGAGGCTGAGCTGATGGGCATTGATCAGGCTGCATTGATGGGCACAGGTAAGGCTGCACTGATGGCTGGGCACTGATGATCTGTGTATTACGCTGTCCTGAACCCAGCGCTCTGTGTATTTTGCTGTCCTTAACCCAGCGCTCTGTGTATTACACTCTCCTGAACCCAGCGCTCTATGTATTATGTTCTCCTGAACCCAGCGCTCTGTGTATTACGCTCTCCTGAACCCAGCGCTCTGTGTATTATGCTCTCCTGAACCCAGCACTCTGTGTATTACGCTCTCCTGAACCCAGCGCTTTGTGTATTACACTCTCCTGAACCCAGCACTCTGTGTATTACACTCTCCTGAACCCAGCGCTCTGTGTATTACGCCCTCCTGAATCCATCGCTCTGTGTATTACACTCTTCTGAACCCAGCGCTCTGTATATTATGCTCTCCTGAACCCAGCGCTCTGTGTATTACACTCTCCTGAACCCAGCGCTCTGTGTATTACGCTCTCCTGAACCCAGCGCTCTGTGTATTACTCTCTCCTGAACCCAGCGCTCTGTGTATTATGCTCTCCTGAACCCGACGCACAGTCCTTAAGGCCCACCCGACGCACAGTCCTTAAGGCCCACCAAAATCCTCAGCACCAGGCCCATAATGCTCTTAATCCGGCCCTGCATCCAGTGTAGCCTATATCTACAGTGCATTCTGTGGTGTACTGTTTCTAATACACTTCAGGCGGTGTATTTATATATATATAGTGTCTAGTGTATAGTATATATATATATGTAGCGCTGGTAGATTTTTAATCTACTGCCGATAGGTAAATTTAGTGGGTTATCTGCTCTGGGCTTTCTATCCTGTGTGAAGAAGCTGGACAACTGAGAAGATCCCAGGGGAGGACCCATCATGGAAGGATCATGCAGAGTGCTGGTCTGGAGAGGGGCCTGGTGACTCAGTTGGGGGACGTATCCTAAAGTAATACTACCGCATAGTACTGCCAGGTTGGCTTAAAGGTGTGCTGTGTTTGCTATTCACCGTAAACCATTACATCCTGTGGCAGAGGTTCGTATGGGTTTTGTTCCAATTAAGTCTGTGGCAGAGACTTTTGTTCATGCTGCGTACTGGCTGCTAGGTTGGTGAAAGAAACCTATCCAGGCGGGCAAAGATTTAATTCTACACAGAGAGTGTAATTATCTACAAGCTTTCAATTCCCAAAGTTACATTAAGAACGTTAAGAAAAGGTATTTGAGCTTTCCAGCAACTTTCCTTCTACCTCTTTCCTGCTACTTCCTGCAACTCAAGTTTATTAAAGCATTGGAAAAGACACTCAAGTGTCCGGTGCCTGCATTGTATGGTGGTAAATCCAACGGGACCCTAGACCCGGTTCTGGTGAAATAAAGGTAGCGAAGGTGACGGTAACAGCCCGCTTTAAACCAGCAGCTCCATCGAGAATTATTGCTACATGTGGGGGCGTCGTCCGAGATTTGTTAGCCGTCAACCTCCCGCAACCCTGAGAAGTATTTCACCGGGAGTTTACGGAAGAAGTTTTTGGATTTTGTCGTTTTTTCAGGAGAAGAAGGGGTTAAAGTTGTAGGACTTTGTTTCTAACTGCGTAGGCTGGGCGAGAAGTAAAAGCCCGGGAGCTATGTGATCAGAAGAACAAGTGGGAGGAGTCTAGCCTACTTGTTGCTACGTGGGACGCGTGTGTGTATGTTTGGCACCAAAGAAGAGAGGCCTCGTGATCGTGCTGAGAAGATCAGAGTGCTGCCATGTCTTTTTCGGTGATACAGCCAACAATGGGCCCTAGGGGACCTAGGATGTTCCCTGCGAGTACCGCTGTGGGTGCTATACTGACCGGAACCTTGCTGACAGATACCGGTATTTGTCTGAAACCGCAGGGGAGGTTTGTTCTCTACACAGTCGGAGATATTGAAGGGCTGGGAATGCTTTACCACAAGTGTGAAGGACTGGCCATACATCTCCGTCCATTTGGTCGTTGTTTGCAGTGCGGAGAATATTTGTTCATAGTGGAGCAACCTACTATGTCGCCCCGTGCTTATCGGGTGGACTGGGCTACAGGTATTGCCACAGGAGAAGCTGCTACTGTTGTTGGAGAACGACAGGCGGTGATGTCACCTGTTGCCACCGAGAGTGTTCTTGAGAGAGATACCGCTACTACTACCTCATCAGCGACATTACTTTGATCTCTGCGTCCACTACACCTATCCCCGTTGTACCTGTCCAGAGGAAGGTGGGATACGTAGGCTTCCCGCGGCCGTGGTCGAGGCCTACCACAGAGACTACCCGAACCGGAGCCGGAGAAGTATATGGATCCGGAGAAGTCCATGTCAGGAACGGGTGAGAGATCAAAGGGGAATGTATCTGGGACTTTGTGTAAATATTTGCCGGCAGAAGAGTTGAGAGATTCAGAGATAGATTCCATGTCGGATCTCTCCGGTGATGATGATTTATTTGAGACAATGTCACAGGAACTGTTATGGGCTCAGGGTGAAGATATTGCTTCTGCCTTGACTTTCCTGGAGTGGACAGCTCTGGATTCTGGGAAAACATCACCTTGTGTGGAGCCACACAGTACTATCAAGGAGACATTGCCTAAAGTTACTACTTTGCTTCCGACACCCGTCGGGTCTATGGTGAACAAATCATCGAACTCTTGTGTGCCTCCTGGTTTGGGGAAAAATAGATCGTTGCCCAAACATTTGCAGAGAGTGCTTAACAAGCGTGTCGCTTCAGAATATGGCTTGGAGTTTCCCTATGTTACTAAGGACATTATGCAAGAAATTGAAGCTAACCGGGAACTGTGGTACAGTGAAGCTGTTTCTGACTATTTGTCTGTGCCTAAGCCTTTCCCGGAAAACTGGATGTTCTGTTGCTATGGATGAACGATTCAGTGGATGTTTCCTACACTGGAACTATGGTTGGCACATCTATGCTGACAAAGTGGTCATTTGCAGACCAGGAAAAGACGATATTGTGTACTTTATCACCAAAGTGGATAAACTGGGAAAGAAACTGACATTGCCAGATCCTCGGTTTTATTGGTGATTATGAACAGAGAACTTTGGGGTGTATAGTTAGACAGTGTCAGTGTTTAGCGATCTTCGTGGTCAAAATATAATGTTCATCTCAACGTTTCTAAATCCAAAGACTATTTGCTAGCTTTTATGAGACTTTGCTCTCAAACTGTTATTGAGGATATTGTACATATTTGGTGTGTGTCTAACTTTGTTTTTTTTTTTCAGGAGCAACTGGACCCTCCATCAAGCTGTTAGGATTTTCAGCTAGATAGATAGTGGGGTTGTGACAGTCATAATGTGATTTTGTTTGCGGATGTGAACATACTGTTATATAAATGTTAAAACTGTATATCTCTATACTGTCTTTCCTTCTTCTTTGCCCTTATCCAAGTTTCAAGCTCAAATACCTACTCTCAGGCTTGGGAGTTATTTTTGACAGACGTTGAGGACAACGTCTATTGTAGTGGGGGAAGTATGTAGCGCTGGTAGATTTTTAATTTAGTGGGTTATCTGTTCATACATAGTCAGATTTGCCTCTGTTCCAGCTCGGCTGAGTTGCATGTATATTCACACTGTGCCTGTGGGTGTCGTTGTTACTATGGGCCAGTGTTGGAAAGGCAACACGTTGAAGTGTATGAGTGCTCCTCTGTCCCGGGGATAACTCGGTGGAGGAGGTCCTCTGAGTTGCATCCTGGGAGAGGGTATTTATGGGAAAGACGCCATGTTTTGAGGTCGTTTTCCGTCCACCTGCTGGCCCTCCTGGCCGACAGGTATGCGCTAAGAGTACTACCTCGTGGTCCTCCGATCGGGAGGCCCACATCGCTGCGGTGTGTAGGTGGGCCCAGAAGCCTGTCTGGGGCCTACCACAGCGGAAGAGGAATGGTCCTGGGCTGTCTATCCTGTGTGAAGAAGCTGGACAACTGAGAAGATCCCAGGGGAGGACCCGCCATGGAAGGATCATGCAGAGTGCTGGTCTGGAGAGGGGCCTGGTGACTCAGTTGGAGGACGTATCCTAAAGTACTGCCGGGTTGGCTTAAAGGTTCTAGTGCTGTGTTTGCTATTCACCGTAAACCATTACATCCTGTGGCAGAGGATCGTACGGGTTTTGTTCCAATCAAGTCTGTGGCAGAGACTTTTGTTTGTGCTGCATACTGGCTGCTAGGTTGGTGAGAGAAACCTATCCAGGCGGGCAAAGATTTAATTCTACAGAGAGAGTGTAATCAGCTACAAGCTTTCTATTCCTAAAGTTACATTAAGAACATTAAGAAAAGGTATTTGAGCTTCCCTGCAACTTTCCTTCTACCTCTTTCCTGCCACTTCCTGCTACTCAAGTTTATTAAAGCATTGGAAAAGATACTCAAGTGTCCGGTGCCTGCATTGTATGGTGGTAAACTCAACGGGACCCTAGACCCGGTTCTGGTGAAATAAAGGTAGCGAAGGTGACGGTAACAGCCCGCTTTAAACCAGCAGCTCCATCGAGAGTTATTACTACATATATATATATATATATATATATATATATATATATATATATATATATATATATATATATATATATATATATATATATATAAATATATTGTAACAATCCAGGGTGATTAAGCTCTAGTGGTGCATCCGAGTTGAAGAAATTGTGTCAGTCCCGACTGTATTTTCAAGGGCATGGCAGCTCATTTTTATTCAAAAGAAACAAAGTTCAAAAATAAACATCAGATTCCCTTGCAAGGGTATTCAGCATTACAGTCCTGCTTTAGAACAACCAGCATTCAGCCTTCCTGGCTAAAAACACAGCACTCCTGCTCAGGCCTTACACCTTAGGCTTTGGGCTGTCTTCCCCAGACCTGACGTTCAGGACCTCTGTGCTTGCAGCTTCGCGCTGCATGGGCTCCCTCCTGACTCCTAGGCCAGAACTCCTATCTGCTGGGTGGAGTTATCTCCAAGGATGAGCACTGACCTCTATTCCTGGGATGATTATGAAACCAGTGCACAGGTGTTCAATTAGCAAGCCTACGAAACTCAGGCATACCCTGCTCATATGCACCTGTGACACGGGGGTCACATCTCCACAATATATACTCTGCAGCCAGTGTAGTCTATATCTACATTGCATTCTGTGGTGTACTGTTTCTAGTACACTCCCATGCAGCCCCTTGGTGTCATGGATGTACTGCGCATGGCTCTACAACTGGCCGTGGGCACACGGGTCCATTGGGACGTGTTCCAGTCCATTGGCATTCAGCAGTGAATAGACGCGCACCAGTGCGCATGCGCGTGAGCAGATCGCGGACGCGTGCACAGTAACATAGCTTTGGCGCCAATTGATCCTTAAAAGGGGCCTCTTCAGAATGCATCCTTGCTTTCTGATCTGCAGCTCATCCTGTACCCAACCCTGAACCCGCATCTGCTCCAGTGTTACCCGGCTTCTCCTGACCTCGCTGCTGTATCCAGTCCTGACTCCTTGACTTGCGTTTGACCTGCTCTATGTTCCTGTTTGTTGATCTCCTGTTGCTGATTCTGCCTGGACTTGACCATTCTCTGCCTGCTGCTTCTGTCTGATTGATCTGCTGCTGTGACCTGGCTTGTCTGACCCTGCTTCTATCTGCTGTCCTGCGCCAGTGAGCGCTTGCCTACAAGTCCTGCATCCGTGTGAATCTGCCTACAAGTCCTGTATCTGTGTGCATCTGCCTACAAGTCCTGCATCCGTGTGCATCTGCCTACAAGTCCTGCATCTGTGTGCATCTGCCTACAAGTCCTGCATCCATGCACACCTGCCTACAGTCCTGCATCTGTGCGCACCTGCCTGCTACTTCTCAGCATTCCTGTATCTGCAGCAATCAAGCCTGTTCCTGTCTCTGCCAAGCTGACTTCATCATAGATTCGACACCTCGGTGGTCTCCTTTATCGCCCTTGCGGTGATCCCAAGGAGCCCCCGAGGTGGCAATTGGGACAAACAGATCTTGAGACAAGAAACACTCTGGATAGAACGCTTGAATGCGACCCGGGCCCCTGGCATCAATGAAGCGCAGTCCTACAAACCTTTTCTTTGCCAGCATTTTTGACATATAGGCTCCAATCATAGTCAATATATGCTGGACTCACTGTTTTTTACAGTAATGGTCTGGAAACATGTTGGTTCATTTCTCTATTTTCCTTACCCTAGCTATTCTTTCTTCTCTTTTTCCCCTCTTTTGTCATGATATATTCACCCCTTCCTTACATCTTTTACACATGACCTCCAACATACTGCTGCTATATAAGTCCTTATCCTCCTAACTTCATATACATACTTTTACAGAAGATCTATACACATACATAGATATAATGAGGTGTTTACTAGAGCTCGAGTTTAGAGCAAGTATTCCTTACACTAATACTATAGATTCTGAGGTATATATATTAATAAATAAAATTATCCTAAATGTTTCAATGTTTAGGTACGTTGAAGATTTATCCATTGTATATGTCATATATTTTCTTTGTTGCTGAGTCCATACAGTGCGGTTGATGTGTGCGCCACCTAGTGGTGGGTTCTTGGCTGCTATGCGGCCGCCCAGCGTCACACCAGCCTCCTTTGATGTGACACTTACATCAGCTGGTATAATCACATGCCGGCTTTTGTAGCTTGGAGTGGGCGTGCGCTGCTTCCCCCACTGGAAGCGCCGTCCTTCTTGTTGACGGCGATCCTGGCTGGCTGGCGCGCATGCGCACTATGAGCATTCGGCCGGTCCGGATGACGTTACGTTGGCGTCGCCGATTGGATGACGACGGACAGGACGTGCACACAAATAGGATGCCGTCCTATCACAGTGTGCATTCCGCTCCAGTCACAGGATGATACCGCACGTCGCAGGTCTCCTTCTTACCATATCCAGGTACCCTTTTCTATTCTAGCACTAGCCATCAGGAATCTGCCACTGCTGGATGTCTTTATTGCAAATTATATACTAGCTTACCCTTCCCCTTATCTCTGTTCATATTCTAGGACAAATTATTGGTATACTACCTTTGATGACACTGTGCCTGTTAGCACTTGTTTTCTAAAACTGCCTGAGCCCTACTGCGGAACCCAGGTGCACATAGAACATAGATTAACATCCTTAAAACCAACACTGGTGAGTGCTCTACACCATGGCGGGGGCCATGTCACTAGAAATCTATATCTACATATCCTTTTTCTCTTGTTTTAAATCAGTTGTTTTCCTTTTAGGAATAGGCCTATGCAATAAGCTAGTACCAGTTCACATCCACCCCGACGTGCATAGGTATATTAAATTGCCGGTTTTCCGGTTCTTCCTGGCCTGCGGACTATTACCTTTTTCATGATTTTATATACGCTCTACATGTAAGTATTTCCTTTACATATCTACTATTCCCCTGTCCCTTTCTCCCTATATCCTTGTTTCTTGTCCTTCTCCCCCTCTCATCCCGCCCCTTTCTCTTCCCTTCCCCCTTCCCTCTTTTTCTTTCCTTCCCCTCCCCCTTTCCCCCCATCCCCTTCCTTTTGCTTTTCCCTCCCTCCCCTCCTTTCCCTTTCTTGACCTTCCTTCTTATTTCCCCCCCTTCCCTCTTCTTGTTCCTTTCTTTTCTTTCCATGGTTTCTTCCCCTTTCTCCTTCCCCCTCCCCCCCTCCCCTCCCCCTCTCCCTCCCCTCCCTGACTCTCCCCTCCATTCCCTTTCTCTTCCTCTTAGTTCTTCCCTTTCCTTTTCTCTCTTCTGTTCCTTCTTCCCTTTCCCTCCCCCTCCTTCCCCTTCCCCTTCTTTCCCTCCTTTTCCAGGTATTGGGAATACAAAATTCTATCTACTCCAGGAACCTTCTTTTTTGCGATACACCTTTGAGGTATCATTTAAGATTATGTTGTGTACGCCCCCATAGTAGCCTTTCATCACCCTCATGGTTTTCGCACTCATCACCGCTCTGTCTGAACCAGCATACACATTTTTTTAAATACAATATATGTGGCGTCAATATAGATGTCTGTTTTTGATGGATGTATATATTAATTATATATTGCTATGTTATGTACTTTGATAGCCACAACACATACTGTTTCGCTCTTGAAGAAGCGTGACGACATGCGAAACATGTCGAGCATCAAATATCTACGTGACATGAATTGACTGCGGATCTGCTATCTAGCCATCTTTTCGGACCGATCTTTATTTGGAGTGCTTATCCAGACGTCCGAATAACTGTGCACTTTAGATGGTGTTGTATAGCGAGCACTTTAATATATACACATGTTGTGGTTTTTAAGCAATGTGCTTTTTGCTATGTATTTTTCTAAGTGAATAAAATAATATTTTATATAACCAGTTTTTAGTAGTTGTGCCTAAAAAGTCCAAAAGTCCCCCTTGTTTGTTTCTTGAATATGATTTTGTTAGGACGTGGCACAGGTTTATTTTTTGTGTATCCACGGTGCCACTCCGTGTTACGATACACTTCCATTTTTGCAAGCTGACTTCATCTTCAGTCAAGCGGATCTTGCAGGCTCTCCTACTCCGCTGTGCTCCGAGGGTCATTGTTCACACTCCAGTGATCCTGGAACCAGAGCCGTATGAGAGGTCTCCCTCTGCACGTCAGACTCACCTCCAAGGTACATGTCAGTTGGCAACACTACCTAAAAGATCCACACCAAAGAACAAGGTGGACCTCTCCTTGCTCCTCCACATCAGCTGGGATCTCCAACCCCACTATACCTTCAGTCCTCTCAGAAACCTGCACTGAGAGGAATGAAGGTGTAGAATTAGGTGTGCCACTGCCAAGTACTTGCGGAAAATCTGCTATCGGTATACCAATGTCCGATTCTAGCAGGCAGATTTCCCTACCCCAATTGTTCCACCGGCGAAAGAAGTTCTCTCCCAGCCATCCACATGCCCAGCGGTTGCATGCTAGCTTGGTTAAATTGCTAGCACTTCAACTGCTGCCTTTTCAGTTGGTAGACTCTGCCCCCTTCTGTGAGTTTGTGGAATGTGCTGTACCTCAGTGGCAGGTTCCCAAATGCCCCTTTTTTTCACGGAAGGCGATTCCGGCTCTCTACACATATGGAAGGCAAAGTCCATGCCTCGCTGGACAGGGAGGTGGCAGTAAGGTGAATATTACCGCTGACTCATGGTCCAGCAGGCATGGACAGGGACGTTACCTATCTTTTACCGCGCACTGGGTGGTTCTTCTGGCAGCTGGGAAGGATGCAGGACAGGGTGCAGTAGTGTTGGAGGTTGTTCCGCCACCACGCCTCCAAAATTCTCTTCTTTTTCCTCCATGGCCTCTTCCTGTGCTGATTTGCCCTCGGAACCAGCGGTGCTCCATAGGCATTCAAGGGGCTACGCAAGCACGCAGGTAAAAAGATGCCATGCGGTGCTTGAGCTGGTGTGCTTGGGGGATAGGAGCCACACTGGGGCAGAGATTCTGTCAACTCTGCAGGGGCAGGTTCAGAGGTGGTTGACGCCACGCCAGCTTAAGGCAAGAATGGTGGTTTGGGACAATGGCACCAACCTCCTCTCTGCCCTCCGACAGAGACAACTGACCCACGTGCCCTGTTTGGCTCACGTCCTTAACTTGGTGGTGCAGCGGTTCTTGGACAGGTACCCGGGGTACAGGACGTCCTGAGGCAGGCCAGGAAAGTCTGTGTGCATTGCCTCCGGTCATATAATGCCAGTGCTCGGCTGGCTGGCCTCTAAAAGGAATTTAACCTGCTCAAGAACCGCCTCACCTGAGACATGCCCACCAGGTGGAACTCAACATTGGCCGTGCTGCAGCGGCTTCACACGCAGCAGATGGCCATCAATGAGTACCTATGCAACTATGGCACCAGGACAGGGACAGGAGAGCTTGTTTTTTTCTCCACGCCAGTGGGTCATGATCAGGGATACATGCACTGTCCTGTCACCATTTGAGGAGGCCATGAGGATGGTGAGCAGTGACAGTGCATGCATCAGTGACACTGTCCCTCTTGTCCACCTGTTGGAGCACACGCTGCATCTAATAATGGACAGGGCACTTGAAACAGAACAGAGGCAGGAAGAGGAGGAATTCCTTACCTCTCAAGGTCCCCTTTATCCAGACAGTGTTCCTGCCGATCACACAGGAAGAGGAGGAGGAGGAGGAGGAGGAGGAGGATTCTGTCAGCATTGAGGTGGGGCCTAGCACTCAGCATCAGCAGCAGTCTTCAAGGGATCATTTACAATCCGAAGAAACCCATGGACTGTACGTGGCTGGCAGGAGGTGGCTGCGGATCATGTCGTCCTTAGTGACCCAGAGGACTCAGCAAACCTACGCTGCATGGCCTCCCTGATCCTGCAAAGCCTGCGGAAGGATCCTCTTATTCGTGGTATCAAGGAGAGGGATCATTACTGGCTGGCAACCCTCCTTGATCCACGTTACAAGGGTAAGGTTGTGGAGCTTATCTTGCTGTTGCAGAGGGAGCAGAGGATGAAACATCTTCGGGAGGCCTTGCAGAAAGGTTTGTGCAACCCGTTTCCAGAGCCTGGGAGGTTACAATTTCCTGGTCCTCCTGGACAACGTGTTGCTGAGGCTTCGGTCAGTCAAAGAAGGAGCAGTGGAGAAGGTGGCCGTCTGACCGGGGTGTTCAGACTTTTTTTAGACTGCAGCCCCAAGGTATGATCGGTTCCAGCAACCATCGCCAGCGTCAGATTCACATGGTGCAGGAATACCTAGGGGCAAGATCAGACTTGGACACCTTTCCCACCGAAAATTCACTGGCCAGAGCTAGCACAGTATGCAATTGAGCTACTGGCCTGTCCTGCATTCAGCGTTCTTTTGGAACGCACATTCAGTGCTGCTGGAGGCTTTGTAACTGATCACAGGGTGCGCCTGTCCACCGAATCAGTCAATCTGCTGACCTTCATAAAAATGAATCAGTCTTGGATCACCAGCTACCAAGCACCTGATGCTGATGTAACCGAATATTTTTTTTTTTAATGTAAGATCCCTTCAAGACTGCCTATGCTGATGCTGAGTAACTATCCTGTTATGCTGAGTGACTATCCTTTTCCTCCTCAATGTTCATGCTGATAGCTTGTAAGAACATTTTTGGTTCTGGGCACCGCCACCAGTGGCTAAGGCCCAATTTTTCTGCCCCTGTTTAACAGGGGCGTATGATTACAATTTTTGATGCAATACTTTGCAGCAGGGTTCATTCCTGCGCTCTAACTAGAGTATCTGTGAGTGGTTGTAGTGTTGTGGCACCAGCACCAGTGCCTAAGGCCCAGTTTTTCAGCCCCATGTTCAACAGGGGCATGTAATTACAATTTTTGATGCAATACTTTGCAGCAGGGCTCATTCCTGCGCTCCAACTAGAGTACCTGTGAGGGGTTGCAGTGTTGTGGCAGCAGCACCAGTGCCTAAGGCCCAATTTTTCTGCCCCTGGGGGCGTGTAATTACAACTTTTGATGCAATACTTTGCAGCAGGGCTCATTCCTGCTCTCCAATTAGGCACTGGTGCTGGTGCCACAACACTGCAACCCCTCACAGTTACTCTAAGGCCAAATTTTTCTGCCCCTGTTTAACAGGGACGTGTAATTACAATTTTTGGTGCAATACTTTGCAGCAGGGCTCATTCCTGCGCTCCAACTAGAGTATCTGTGAGGTGTTGCAGTGTTGTGGCACCAGCATCAGTGCCTAAGGCCCAGTTTTTCAGCCCCTGTTTAACAGGGGCATGTAATTACAATTCTTGATCTAATATTTCACAGCATGGGGGCGTGGCCAAGTCAGGCATGTGAGAGAACGCATCTCCTACAGCTCCCGGCAGTGATCCGGTACCGATCCTCCCCCAGCCCACATACCGACCTTACATCGACATATGCAGCACGGGTACGATCCAGAGACCCCAGGGGAACATCCGCCGGCCTTTTGCACCAGGGGAAAGTCCCAAAAAGGACAGCTGGAGATGTCGGGCCTAGAAATTCAAGATGGCGCTGCGGCGGCCTCAGTGAAGCACACACCGCGCGGACAGGACAAAACGGAGGACGCTGGCCCTAAATCAAGTAAGCTTCCCAAGCATCCTGGTAGGGATGCCCCTAGAGACATGCTCTACTATGCACAAAAGCTGTCTGGGACTCTGGGGACAGAACAGCCATCCCGCCCTGCAGGGACACAACACATGCAGGAGGACATGCAGGCAGACGCTCTCCCTATACATTGGGGAGAGGAGGAGGGGGAGCAGACAGCCCATGCATCTAGGGAACCACACAGCGCAGCAGACCTGGACACTGTGCAACCCACTTTGGCTGATATTCTTAGAGCTGTAAATAATTGTACAGCCTCTGTTAACACTCTAAGGAACAGTTTGGGGGCCTGAGAGAGGATGTATCATTGTTAAGGCAAGACATGCAAAAGATACGCGAGCTCACTACTGCTGTGGAAAGTAGAGTCAGTGACATGGAAGATCAGTTACCACCCATGACGCAGGACACTAGAGCAGCATTGCAACTAGACAAAGCAGAAAATGATCATGCAGAGGATATGGAGGATCGCTTAAGGCGAAACAATGTTCGCATAGTGGGGTTGCCTGAGAAAGTTGAGGGTAGGGACCCCACTACGTATGTGGAAAACTGGCTATTGGAAGTTTTTGGTAAAACCGCCTTTTCTCCCTTTTTTGCGGTGGAACGCACTCACGCCTGCCTCCACCAGGGGGCACCCCCAGATCCATCCTAGCGAGAATCCTCCACTATAGGGACAGGGAAGCTGTGCTGAGACAAGCTCGTGAAAAGGCTAATGTTTTACATAACGGTACCCGAGTGTCATTTTACCCGGACTTTTCGGCAGAAGTCCAGAGACGCAAAGCCAAATTCACGGATGTCAAATGCAGGCTACGCCTTCTGCAACTTCCGTATGCCATGTTGTACCGTGAAGCTTTGGATAGTAGTGAGAGGCCAGGCCCAGTTCTTTGAATCCGCTAAGGAAGCTGCAGCCTGGTTGGATAGAAATGAGCAGGCACTGAAGAGACAGGTGCCACTGGAGGATGATTGAACTAACTACGGAGATTACTTCTGAGGAGCTGAACAGCATGATAAAAGCATTTCTGGTTGATCTTATGGACAGATAACAAGAAAATACCCTCTCTATACATTGAAAGATGTTCCTTGGCTGGGGGACAAAATATTCCTAAACAAAGTAAAGAGAGCGAATTGGATCAAAGTTGAACATGCAGATGCTTACTTTAAATAAAAAGCAGCGATGGATGATCGTTGATAATGATAAAGTTGCCACATTGGCAAAGTGCGAAGTTTACAGCATGGGACAGTTTATTGTTTTACATTCCCCTGTTGTTGTGGGGAAGCTTTTATCGGCACGGGAAAAACGTAGAATATACATAAACTCACTTGATCAAGAACGTATTGTTCTCATTGTATACACCGGATCTAGAGGAACCACAACACGGTTGAGGATACACCGACTCACATATTTGCAAATGCATCTCCAGCAACCGAACACTGTTCACCGGACAGCATGGCGGACATCCCTATGGTATCTTGGAACGTTAGGGGTCTTCACTCCCCCTTAAAGCGCACCATGATTTGTATGTGCTTAAAGAAATACATCCCCGGAATACTATGTTACCAAGAGACCCACCTGACTGCGGACACTGTGAGTTTTCTGAGATACTCCTGGGTGAGAAAGGCCTATCATTCCACACACACTTCCTACTCTAGGGGGGTGAGTGTGCTGATTCACTGAACATTGGACTATGAAGAATTTGCAAGTGAAAGAGATATTGAGGGTCATTATGTCTTTCTCCATTGCAGGTTGGGTACATTGATATGTGTGTTGGTTGTTGTATACATTCCTCCTCCTTTCACGGCGGCGGTGCTTAGGTCTCTGCTTACATTTTTGGATGGCAGACCTGCTGCGCCGTTGCTGGTGACGGGGGACTTCAACTGCTGTCTGAACCCAGTTGAGGATAGACACCCAGGCCCAGGACCCTCTGCCCTCTCCAGGGGTACCCCCCTGGCACGGTTGTTGCAAGAGGTGGGCTGGGTGGATATCTGGAGACACCGGAATCCCAGGGTCAGACAGTTCACTTGTTTTTCCAAAACACATGGCAGTTTGTCCAAAATTCATCTGGGGGTGTGCAGCTTAAACATGCTCCCTTTTGTGTCTGACATGATCCACAGGCCCCGCAGTGTATCCCACCATTCTCCGGTGGTCATAAAAATTACAATAGCCCCAATAGTTACACTACCTAAGGCCCCTTGGAAATTTAACGCCTTTTGGCTGCAACTGTTCCGCTCTCATGAGGGGATAGTGGGGAGCATGGGTGAGTTTTTTCACACCCAGGATCCAAACGAGTCCGTTGTTGGGCAATGGGATGCTTTTAAGGCATATTTAAGGGGAGTTTTAATTGCTGAAATGAATAAAGTCAAACATGATTCTTCTATTCTTAAAACTGAAATGGAGTCCAGAGTCCAGGAAATGGAGCAAAGGTATATTACAGTCCCTTCTGACTCGACCAAGGAAGCATGGCCAGCAACTCTTTCTGCATAACACCACCTGCTGTCCTCTTCGGCCGAAAAAAAGAGGTTCTTTGCAAAACAGGCGTTATTTGAGAAGGGCGAAAAAACGGGCTGCATATTGGCGAGGATTGCGAATTCTTATCAGAAGTCACCACCATAGGTGCCCTTAGAACTAAGATGGGTAACATAGTTAACACACCTGAAAAGGTATTGCAAGAACTAGCTGATTTTTATGAAGACCTATATAGAACGGGTACATCCTACTCATCAGAGGATCTAGAGCAGTACTTAGAACAGATTGACTTCCCTAAATTAAATGAGGGTCAGAGAGCAGACTTAGAAAGCCCACTTACGGTAGAAGAATTACACACTGCAGTTAGCTCCTTCCCTAATTGCAAAGCACCAGGGGAGGATGGGATTCCTATGGAGATATATAATCAATACCTTACTGACCTATTGCCAAAACTACTCAAAGTTTTCAATAAATCCCAGGAGGAGGAACACTTACCAATCTCAATGACCAGGGCCAATATTGTTTTGCTCCTTTAACCGGGCAAAGATCCAGTAGATCCAGGGGCGTATCGCCCGATCTCATTGCTACAGAGAAAAGTGAAAATATTAGCTAAAGCACTGGCCATTAGAATGAATGGAGTAATTACCTCTATTGTGCATGGAGACCAGGCTGGCTTCATGCCCAATAAATCAACTGCCGTTAATCTCAGAAGGTTATTCCTTAATATTCAGTCTAGAACTGACAATACGGGTAGCAGGGCCCTATAGCATAGATTGGGACTATTTATGGTCAGTGCTGCACAAATTCGATTCGGCCCAAATTATATTTCCTGGGTCAAACTCCTTTACAGCCAGCCGGTGGCCGCTGTTAGGGTGTCTGGCTTCCTGTCCCCGAGCTTTGCATTGAGGAGGGGTACAAGGCAGGGATGTCCCCTGTCTCCCCTCCTCTTTGCGCTGGCCATAGAACCATTGGCGATTGGGATCAGGGCAAATCGGTGCATCACTGGCTTTTGTTATGGAGACATGCAGGAAAAAGTTATGTTGTATGCTGACGATACCATGCTTTTACTTGGTGACACTGACCTTTCCCTTCAGGAGGCCATGGCGACCATATCCAAATTTGGGAGGTTTTCGGGTTTACTTATAAATTGGTTGAAGTCTGCCCTTCTCTTACTGGATGGAGATGTTTCACAGACATGAACGCCTCTTGCCCCATACCGATTGCTACATCCTTTAAATATTTAGGAATTCAAATTACTTCCCAGCCCAGGGATTTCATTCACTTAAACATTTTTCCCCTCCTACAACGATTCCGGGACAAAATTAAAACTTGCAACTCTCTTTTTCTGTCAGTAGGGGGTAGAGTGAACCTAATAAAAATGATTCTTATGCCACAGTTACTTTAACTCCTACATAGTACTTCTATGGTTATTCCCTTAAAGATATTCCATATAGTTAATGCCATTTTTCGAACCCTTATTTGGAAGAATAAACCCGCCTGGATCAAATTAGAACACTTACAGAGGCCCAAAGACAGCGGTGGACTGGCGCTGCCCAATCCATTGTTTTATTTTTTGGCTGCCCAATTGCAACATTTGATCGGTACATTTGTAGCATCACAAGACTCGTCCCATAAACTAATGATTCACACGGTAGGAAGGGGCCCGATTCACATGGCTCTGGAGGCCTTAGCCTTCACTAAACCACACAAAAACCACCCAACTTTCAGTTTAGTGCAAAAAATATGGAATAAGTCCAAATACCTCCAGAATGTGGATGGCTATACAGAGTATAGCCCCATCTGGCATAATGATACCTATGGGGAACTGGCCAAATTACAGTGTGGGGCTCGATGAAAGAAGTTCGGAGTTACACATATTAAACGTATATTTAGGAACGGGGTGCTGTGTGAGTTTGCTGATTTAAAGGAAATGTATAATTTGCCTCCCTCAATGCATTTTTATTATATGCAACTTAGACATGCAGTGGTGGTTCAGGGGCCTCTCTTCGGAGTGGCATTTGTCCGCAACCCCTGTATTTAATCATCTGGGGGATGCTGGCTCGTCTAAAGGATTTATCTCTCAATGCTATGCCATCCTGTTGCAATCCGTGATGAGGCGGCATCCCCTGAAGGTAAGGGAGAAATGGGAAGCAGAGGTGGGACAGCTGGACGGTGATCAGTGGGAGGAGATTTTTCAGGCGGTGAACCTTTGTTCACTCAATGTGTCCCAAAAACGTACCCAACTCTATATATTGTTGAGAACGTACTATACTCCACACAGGCTACATCTCATGAATGTGCAGGCTGAACCGACATGTACGAGATGCAAACGTGACCACGGGGACCTTATACACATGCTGTGGAGGTGTCCCAAGCTACATACATATTGGGCGGAAGTGGTGCGGAACATCAACTCAATCTTTGCTGTGAATCTTCCACAGGACCCTAGAGCATGTCTCTTGGGGGCTCTGGAGGAGTATGAGTGGAAAGGTCACTGTAGAGAAGCTGTACATAGAGTACTTTTTCAAGCTAGAAAACTGATTATGACTTACTGGAAGTCTGAGACACCCCCGACTATTAGGGAATGGTCTGATAATGTTAACGTATCTCTGAGATTGGAAAAGTTGATATATCAACATAGAGGTAGCATGCAAAAATTTGAAAAATTGTGGGCGCCATGGTTAGATGTACCGGGATTGGCCCCCATGGAACTATTGGCTGACAGGTTACTGGGAATCAATGTTGGGTGAAGTACAAATCAAGTTTGGCTATGACTGGGATTAAGTGTTAATGCTGTTACTTTGAGGTGGATGATTGTTAACCGGACTGTGTACTATACAGAGCTGTTGTATGATCTTGAATACAATGAATATAATGTCTGTAACGTTTTTCCTGAAAATTTAATAAAAATCTTGTCGGATAAAAAAAAATATTTCACAGCAGGACCCGTTCCTGCGCCCACCAAGAGTAACTGTGAGGCCTTACAGTGTTGTGGCAACACCACCACACCGTCCACCACCAAAGGCCCAATTTTTCTGTTCAATAGGGCCATGTAATTACTATTCTTGATCTAATATTTCCAAGAGTAACTGTGAGGCCTTACAGTGTTGTGGCAACACCACCACACCGCCCACCACCAAAGGCCCAATTTTTCTGTTCAACAGGGCCATGTAATTACTATTCTTGATCTAATATTTCACAGCAGGGCCCATTCCTGCGCCCCCCAAGAGTAACTATGAGGGCTTATAGTGTTGTGGCAACACCAACACCTAAGGCCCAAATTTCTGCAGAGTATATAGGGCAGGCCCCTACTTTCAAACATCCAACTTACAAACGACTCCTACTTGCAAATGGAAGGAGACAACAGGAAGTGAGAGGAAATCTATCCCTAGAGAAGGAAATTCTCTCCTGTAAGAGTTCCTTGTTTCACTAAAAACCCCAAATTCTCAAAATCCAATTGTCATTGGGACAGAAAGTGAGGTGAAATCTTCTGAACAGGTGCACAGACAGCAAAACAAATGTTACAGGGGTTATAACCCTTCCCTATGTTTTCCAAAAAGCTTAAAAATAGATTTTTTTGGCTGGAGCTACACGTAAAAAATGTACAAGAACAAACCTACAGTTTTTTAAAACTTTTTTTTGCATTGATACATGTCCCCTGGGGCAGGACCCGGGTCCCCAAACCATTTTTAGGGACATAACTTGCATATTAGCGTTTAAAATTCGCACTTTTGATTTCTTACGTTCGAGTCCCATAGACTTTAAAGGGGTTCGAAAGTTCGCGCAAACTTTCCGTCCGTTCGAGTGTTCTGATGCGAACCGAACCGGGGGTGTTCGGCTCATCCCTAGCTGTGTGTAGAGTTATTTTGAGGGGACAGCAAATCTACACTGTTATACAAGATGTACACTCACTATTTTGTTTACATTGTAGCAAAGTGTTATTTCTTCAGTGTTGTCACATGAAAAGATATAATAAAATATTTACAAAAATCTGAGGGGTGTACTCACTTTTGTGAGATACTGTATATATACAGTCTCAGGTATATATATATATATATATATATATATATATATATACTATGCATCCAGTGTAGCCTATATCTACAGTGCATTCTGTGGTGTACTCCAGGTGGTGTATTAAAAAAAAAAACAGTCTTGTGTGTGTGTGTATATATATATATATATATATATATATATATATATATATATATATATATATATATATATATATATATATATATACACATACACATAATACAGTCTGTACAGTTTCTAATATACTTTAGGCGTTGTACACAGTATCTAATACAGTGTAGTGTGGTGTTCCAAAACAAACAATACATCATGTCCGGAAGTCCACCAAGGAGAGGCAGACGCTCACAGGCCACTAAAAGAGGGCAAGCAGCCTCTGTGTCTACAGTCAACAGTGATGGTCGTGGAGATGGTGCACCCTCTGCAGGTGGCTGTGTTATTGAGCCACGACATGCAGAAGAGTTGGTTGAGTGGATAACAAAGCCGTCCTCATCCTCCTCATCCTCTGTCACCCAGGCTCAGAATCGTTTGCCTTCTAACGCAGCTGCCAAAGCAGCCTATTCCATCTGCTCCTTGTACACAGTCAATCCTTTCATAGACCCACCATCATGCATGGAGGAGTCCCTAGAATTATTCGACTACAGTATTGGGTACATGCTGCTGGAGGATGAGCAGCGACTTGAAGGATCCGTTGTTGGTTCCCAGGATGAGGAAGTAAGTAATGTGAGCCTAGAGAGAGGGGGTGCCCAGAAGGACAAGAAACAGTCATGTTCCCCCAGCTGTAGCATACTGCCAGGTTTGCTCCAGTGATGAGGAGGGAAGCAATGATGAGGTCACTGACTGTACTTAGGTGCCTGAGAGGAGGAGGAGGAGGCACTCCAATGAGGCAGGATGTCCTCTAGGGTGCAGCTTAAGGGCAGCCACCCTATTGCATCACACCACAGAGCTTCGCAGGTGCAGGGTGCTGCTTACTCCCTGCTGACTTTTAAACGTTCCTTGGTGTGGGCGTTTTTCGACACATGTGCAGCAGATCGCACAGTTGCTGTTTGCAACCTATGTTTAAAGCGGATCAAGTGTGGCCAGAACAGCAGCCACTGGGATAACACATGCTTGACCAGACATATGACGACCTGCCATGCAGTCCGTTGGCAACAGCACTTGAAAGACCCACATCAAAGAAAAAGACGGACTTCTCCTTGCTCCTCATCTGGGATCTCCAACTCTACTATACCTCCAGTACTCTCCAAAACCTGAACTGCGAGGAATGAAGGTATAGCAATAGGTGTCCCAAGTACTTGCAGCCAATCTGCTAGCAGTACACTACCACTTGATTTTAGCAGGCAAATTTCCCTACCCCAGTTGCTGAACCGTAAAAAGAAATTTGGTCCCAGCCATCCACATGCTCAGCGTCTAAATGCTAGCTTGGCCAAATTGCTAGCACTGCAACTGCTGCCTTTTAAGCTGGTAGACTCTGCCCCCTTTTGTGAATTTGTGGAATGTGCTGTACCTTAGTGGCAGGTTCCAAAACGCCATTTATTTTCACGGAAGGCCATTCGGGCTCTCTACCGGCATGTGGAAGGCAACGTTTTGGCCTCGTTGGACAGGGCGGTCAGCAGTAAGGTTCATATTACCGCTGACTCATGGTTTAGCAGGCATGGGAAGGGGCGTTACTTTTCCTTCACGGTGCACTGGGTAACTCTGCTGGCAGCTGGGAATGATGCAGGACAGGATTCAATGTTGTTGGAGTTTGTTCCGGCACCACGCCTCCAAAATGCTAGTGGTGATTCTGCCACGGCTCTCTCCTCCACCCCTACTCTTCTTCTTCCTCTATGGCCTCTTCTGCAGATTTGTCCTCTGAACCAGCAGTGCTCTGTAAGTGTTCAAGGGGCTACTCAAGCAGTCTAAAAGATGCTATGCGGAGCTTGAGTTGGTCTGCCTAGGGGACAGGAGCCACACTGGGGCAGAGATTATGTCAGCTCTGCAGGGGCAGGCTCAGGGGTTGTTGACGCCATGCCAGCTTTAGCCAGGAATGGTTAAATGCGACAATGGCACCAACCTTCTCTCCGCCCTCTGACAGGAACACTTGACCCATGTTCCTTGTTTGGCACACGTCCTGAATTTGGTGGTGCAGTGGTTCTTGAGCAGGTACCCAGGCTTACAGGATCTCCTTAGGCAGGCCAGAAAAGTCTGTGGTCATTTCCGCCGGTCATACAATGTCAGTGCTCAGCTGGCTGACATTCAAAGGGAATACAACTTGCCTAACTGCCTCATCTGTGACATGCCCACCAGGTGGAACTCAACGTTGGCAATGCTGCAGCGGCTGCACACACAGCAGAAGGTACTCAATGAGTACCTGTGCGAGTATGGCACCAGGACAGGGTCAGGGGAGCTTGGCTTCTTTTTGCCACGCCAGTGGCTACAGATCAAGGATGCATGCACTGTCCTGTCACCATTTGAGGAGGCCACAAGGATGGTGTACAGTGACAATGCATGCATCAATGACTCTGTCCCTCTAGTCTTCCTGCTGGAGCACACGCTTTGTGTAATCATGGACAGGGCAGAACAGCGGGAGGAAGAAGAGGACTTTCCTCTCAAGGCCCCCTTTATCCAGATAGCATTCCTGCAGGACCGTCAAACACACAGGAAGAAGAAGAGGAGGAGGATTGTGTCAGCATTGATGTAGAGGATAACACTCAGCAGCAGTCTTCTAGGGATGGTTTTCAGTCCCCAGAAACCCAAGGAGTTGTACGTGGCTGGGAGGAGGTAGTTATGGATCATGTGATTCTTAATGACATAGAGGACTCAGAATCGAATGCCTCTGCAAACTTATGCTGCATGGCCTCCCTGATTCTGCTAATCTGCTAATGGTATCAAAAAGAGGGATCATTACTGGCTGGCAATCCTTCTTGATCCACGTTAAAAGGGTAAGGTTCCAGAACTCATCCAGCCTTCACAGAGGATGAAACATTTTCAGTAGGCCTTGAAGAAAGGTTTGTGCAACGCATTTCTAGACCCTGGGAGGTTACAATTTCCTGGTGCTGGACAACGTGTTGCTGAGGCTTCGCTCAGAGTAAGAGCGGTAGAGAAGGTGGCCGACTGACCGATGCCTTTAAACAATTGATCAGTCCTCAGCACCAAGATCTGATCAGTTCAAGCAACCATCGCCAGTGTCTGCATTACATGGTGCAGAAATATTTAGGGGCAAGAGCAGACTTGGAGACCTTTCCAACAGAGCATCCACTGGGTTACTGGGTCTTGAGGATGAACCACTGGCCAGAACTTGCTCAATATGTAAATGAGCTACTGACCTGTCCTGCATCCAGTGTGCTTTCTGAATTCACATTCAGTGCTGCTGGAGAGTTTGTAACGGATCAAAGAGTGTGTCTGTCTACAGACTCCCTTGATAGGCTCACATTCATAAAAATGAATCAGTCTTGGATCAGCAGCTATCAAGCACCTGATGCTGAAATAACTGATTGAGTTTGCTATGGATGTGGGATCTCTTGAAGTCTATGCTGACTATCCTATTCCTCCTCAGTCTTGATGATGCTAGCGAGCAGTTGACACGAGCAGTTTTAAATTACATTTTTTTCCTTTAGAAATGTAATTTTTCTGTGGGACTGTTATAAACATGGGAAAGATGTGCTACTTTACAGGCATACCAAGGACCCCCCCCCAGGCACAATATTTAAAGGAATATTTAATTTTTATTGTTTTACTTTAAGCATTATTAAAATCACTGCTCCTGAAAAAAGGGCCATTTTTAAAACTTTTTTTTGCACTTATACATGTCCCCTGGGGCAGGACCCAGGTCCCTAAACACTTTTCATGGCAATAACTTGCATATAAGCCTTTAAAATTAGCACTTTTGATTTTTCATGTTCACGTACCATAGACTTTAACGGTGTTCGCACAAATTTTTTATGTTCTGCTGCGAACCGAACCGGGGGGGTGTTTGGCTCATCCCTATTAAAAGGAGGGTATAGCAAAAGAACTTCAAAGAGGACCTTCCAAAGAGCCCAAGAAAAGTCCACAGACTCTTCTGTATTGGAATACCAAAAGGACTCCCTTGAATAATATGAGGATTATCCTACGACATTCCCACCTGAAGCAAAACGCCCGTCCCACAAAAAAAATTCAGGAGCTTCTTTTTTGGCAGATTACAGGCATTTTACTGCTTTTACATTGGTGAGCTTTTAACCTTAAAAACGCCTGTAGAAAAACGCTGCAAAACTCTGTAAAGTAGCAACGCTTAGATGTGAACAGAGCCTTAGACGGGCCAAATCAGTGAGTATATTATAGGTAATCATTTAATGAATGGAAATGTAAGAGCACAAGGAATAGATTTCCAGAGAGTTACTTTCCCATGTGGAAATTGTGAGTACTGTCCCTGGTTCGGTTTGTACCAGAACATCTCGAACAGGCAAAAAGTTCTAGTGAACATGCAAACTCTGTTAAAGTTATGGGACACGAACATGAAAAATCAAAAGTCCTCATTTTAAAGGCTTGTATGCAAATTATTGCCATAAAAAGTATGAGGACCCGAGTACTGCCCCAGGGGACATGTATCAAAGCAAAAAAATGTTTTTAAAATTATCGTTTTTAAAGGAGCAGTGATTTTAACAATGCTTAAAGTGAAACAATAAAAATGAAATATTCCTTTAAATAATGTGCCTGGGGGGGGGGTCCCCCTAGTCTGCCTGTAAAGTGGCGCATCTGTACAATGTATAGAACATGCCGCATGAATAATGACATTTCTAAAGGAAAAAATGTAATTTAAACTTGCTTGCGGCTGTAATTTATTGCCGGATCCTGGCAATATAGATGAGATAAAATGTAAAAAAGTTGGCATGGGGTCCCCCCCAAAATCCATACCAGACCCTTATCCGAGCATTCAGCCTGGCAATTCAGGAAAGGGGGGGGGACGAGCGCCCCCCCCTCCTGAACCATACCAGGCCACATGCCCTCAACATTGGGGGGTGGCTGCTTTGGGGCAACACTGCGCCCCCCATCCCAAAGCTCCTTGTCCCCATGTTGATGGGGACAAGGGCCTCTTCCCGACCCCACATCCCCCCCTATGTTATGTGAATGAGTATCGGGTACACTATACCCCTACCCATTCACCAAAAAAGTGTCAAAAAGTAAAAGCCACAAGAGACAAATTTGACAGTTTTTGTTTTTGACAAATCCTTTATTAAAAAATAATTTTAAAAAAGTGTCCCGCGATGTAAATCCACCGTCAATCACGCCGCTCGTCGGACACGAAAAATAGCAAAAAAAGAAAATACTCGGCCTCCATGGGAGGCCTCCCACTGACTGCTCTCTCTTTGCTTTGACAGCTCTTATATAGACGAGGGTGGAGCCATCCAGTGACGTAACTGGGTAACTCTGCCCCCTTCTGACATCATGTGATGTCATATGATGTCAGAAGGGGGCAGGCTCACCCTGTTACGTCACTAGGTGGTAAGAGCTGTCAAATTGAAGAGAGAGCAGTCGGCGGGAGGCCTCCCATGGAGGCGGAGTGTTTTTATTTTTATAGTGTGGGGCGTGAACCCTGCCTTTGGCCAATCATGGCTCTCACAGCACATCGTGCTGTGATTGGCCAGTGCACACAGGTCAAGTGCATGCTATGGCCATTCAGCAGCGTCAATGCACTGCTATATCGCAGTGCATTATGTGGTGATCCGCGGAGGGGCGTATGTCCCGCGAGCACCCCATATGTTTATGTAATTCTGTTTGTTTCATTCATTGATGTATATTTTGTTTATGTTATTTATTTATTTTTGATATTTTTTTGTACAGTCTCACGTAGTCATTGATTCATTTGTATATTCCCTGATGAAGCCATTAGGCAAAACATGTCGGGCTAATATACAAACATGAGATCCCTGTTCAACATGAACTTTCACCACGTGACCACCATCACACTCAAATGTTAAATATTACGTAACAAACGGCTTTGTTTGGTTTTTTAACTTTGTTTCTATTAAACTTCAACCTTTTATATATATGGTTTCCATTATTATTTGCAAGCACAGTGATAATTCCCTCCCAATTTCTCCCCCTTATTTGAATATTTAACTATTTGGGATGAGGTGCTAAATACTGGGTGTTTACCTTTAGCCGGACACAACTCTACACCCCATATGATTATTCTATGAACAAACGAACACCCGATGTTCGAATCAACCTTATGTTCGATTGCCTAATGACCTAAAGTGGTTTCCTTGGTTTAGGATTGATTACCAGACAGTAGGGGTAATGTCAGGCCTTTTATAGAGGCCTCGGAATCATTGGTGCTGATACTAAGTATTTTCGAGTACTTGTGAAAATGCTTCGATATCCGAAACTGATACCTTTGCGGTGCGATTTGACTCCATACAGAATGAATGAACTCAAATTTCACTGCAAAGAATCGCATGCAATTTGAACAGGAATGCGGGTTCCTGCACCGCTACTGTATGAACCTAGGCTTGTCATAGTGATTTCAGCCTGGGTTCACACAGGAGCGGTGCAGGAAACCACATGCAATTCACACAGGAATCGCACTGCATTCCTGTTCAAATCACATACGATTCTTTGCAGTGCGATTTGAGCTTCTAAATTTTGTATGGGCTTAAATTGCACCACAAAGTTATTTGGTACTCAATATCAGCGAGTACTTGAGCAAAAGTATCAGTACTCATACTCGCCACGAAAAAAGCCGGTATCGGTGCAAACCTATTTGTATCAATGGTCTTTTCCCAAGTAGACGAATATACATTATGTATGAGCTGTAGTGAAGTTAGAAATATATAGAGTTCTGTTTACATGTCATTCCACACCTTGATTCTTTTACCACCTACCTTTATGTTTTGATATGATCAATCTGTGTTCAGGTTGGGTCAAATAGAATGCAATTTGGTCTTTTATCTAAAATTCAGTGTTGGTAGTCAATTTTCTAAGAGATTATACACCTTAAAAATCCCAGAACTTTGCAAACTATCCTTTTGGGATGGTAGGTGTTTTTTTCATATTCAGGGGATGTGGTGAACAATAGTCCTGAGTTAACCCTTGCCAATATGCTTCATTAACTCTACCCTAATCAGCTTTAATCAACTATTTCCCCCCTTCTCCTGTTAGTTAAAGTTTTTTTATCTAATGTTTTTAACCATTAATATTTGCATTTGTTTTTATTTTTATCCATTTTTCTTTATTTATTTTTTTTAGCATACAATTAAAAAAACATTCTCCATTACAAATCTGCCCCTTATTTCACTCATGTTACATATCCCCACAAACATTAAAAGTTCAAGTAAGTTCAAGTTAGGCTAGATTTACACTTTTGCACTGTGTTGTTTAATTATCCACACACTTGTGGTTTACCATTTCAGCCCCAGATTTACCCCCTTCCAGACCAAGCCCTTTTTTGCGATACGGCACTGTGTCGCTTTAACTGACAATTGCGCTGTTGAGCGACAAAGTACCCAAACAAAACTTACGTCCTTTTTTCCTCACAAATAGAGCTTTCTTTTGGTGGTATTTGATCACCTCTGCGGTTTTTATTTTTTGCGCTATAAACAAAAAAAGAGCGGCAATTTTGAAAAAAATGAAATATTTTTTACTTTTTGCTATAATAAATTTACCCAAAAAATACGGTATATAAAGAAAACAAATTTCTTCCACAGTTTAGGCCAATATGTAGTCTTCTACATAGTTTTGGTAAAAAAAATCGCAATAAGCATATGTTGGTTGGTTTGCGCAAAAGTTATCGCGTTTCCAAAATAGGGGATAGATTTATTTGGTTTTTATTATTAATCTTTTTTTAGTAGTAATGGCGGCAGTCTGCAATTTTTATCGTGACTGCAACATTGCGGCAGACAGTTCGGACCCTATTTTGGGACCATTGGCATTTATACAGCGATCAGTGCTATAAAAATGCACTGATTACTGTGCAAATGAGACTGGCAGGGAAGGGGTTAAACACTAGAGGGCAATCAAGGGGTTAACTGTGTTCCCTCAACATGTTCTAACTGTAGGGGGGATGGGCTCACTAGAACATGACAGAGATCACTGCTCCAGATCACTGGGAGCGGTAAATCCCTGTCATGTTGCTAAGCAGAACAGGGAAATGCCTTGTTTACATAGACATCTCCCTGTTCTGACTCTCCGTGCCACGATTGCAGGCCAATGGTAGACATCGAGTCCACTGGACCTGTGGTCACGCACCTGCGGCGCGCGGCGGGCGCATGCACCCGCTAGCCGCGGATGACGTAGCGACGTACGGGTACGCCGTTTTGCGCACCCGTGCCGCTTTGCCTAACTAACACACTCCCACACACGCTGTTGGGTATTATTTACTAAAGGCAAATAGGCTATTTACTTTGCACTTTGTAAAGGATTTTCCCCTTAGCTTAGTGAATAAAGTGACTCTCCAATTATTTCTATCACCCAATCATGTACAAGCAAAAAGTTGATTTTATTTTAACATTTTCATTTTCATTTTCACCATATTCTCTAAGCTACAGGAAAATTTCCTTGCAAAGTGCAAATTACCTTCCAAAGCAAACACCTATTTGCTTTTGATAAAGCACCCCAACACTTATTTTATCATAGTACACATAATACATATGTCTTTTCATGGTGGTCACTATATTTACAGTTGCTGCATGCACTGTATAATCATTTCTACACTCTGTACAAGTCACATGTATAAAACTTTCTATACTCTGTACAGGTTAGCTCCAGTTCCTGTTCCTGTTATGATATACACAGAGGCTTCATATGTACTATGGACTCCCAAATGTGTTAATAAAGCACTCTTTAGGTACTTTGACACTCAGACTACAGGACACAACCGTATTCACTAAACACAGCTTCAGATTAGTGCAATGCGGGAACCAGCGTGATTACAGCGCCAGTTCCCGCATCGCTTCTCTCCCGCAGGCAGTTCACACTGCCCTTTGTGAACCGCTGTGGGTGTCAAAACATTGCTAATGACACCCCCAGAATTGTCCACAGATCGCAGGGGGAACTGTGGATTTGTACAGGAATCGTATCGCATAGGTGAGAACACCCAAAAAACAAGTTCCTGCACCTTTTTCTGTGCGAATCCAATGCGAGTTCAGCCATCCAACTGTATGGCTGAACTCACATTGTTCAGACATCGCATGCGATCGGCACCTGCGCACTAGTCTGAACCTAGGCTTAATGTCTTGTTTGCATTTTTTCTCCTGTACAAAATGCAACACCACTTCTTGTAAAAATAATAGATCCCATAACATAGCCTTAAATACTAAATAATGCCTCATCCTAAAACAGTAGTATACACTAACATACTCATATCTAGTATTCTCTGAAAAGCAATGTTTAAGTCACTAGGAAATTCCCGTTAGATACTTTTCAGTACAGATGAATCTTTGATGAGCCAAAATCACAAAGCAAACAAAATGCAATACAAGTTACTAACTGCGGTGAGATGAAGCTACTCATTAGGGAATAGAATAATTATATTTAATACACTGTTTAAAGTGTCAAGATAAACTTTTTCAGACACCAAATAGTCCTTGGGAAGTGGTAATGCCTGGGAGATTCTATTGTAGGAAAAATATCAACGCACTTGTAAACTGATTATGAGAATTCAAACTTTTATTAAATCTAAATCATATCTTCAGGTAGCACGTAGGCAGATGCAGTCTGTAATTTACACTGCAGGTGGTGCTTGACTGCAGCAGCAGCAGGTGGCAGGGGAAGTCGAGGGGAAGTTCCTCTATGATCTCCTCAGTCACAGGGAGGCAGCTATGCAATTGGATGCTGGCACACCATGTGACTTTGGTGGCCATCTTGGGTCAGGCAGAGTCTATTTAAGACTTTGGCTCCCGGGGGCTTGGTGTGCTTTTATGCGACTGGCTGGCATAGGGGAAGGTCTGTCAGGGACAGTACTAGAAATAGGGAAAAGTTCAAGAGAAGTAGGGACAGTGCAGGGTCAATGTCTACCTTCCAGGAAGCCTTCCCTTTGGGTATGGACCGGCCATACCGCATTCCGCTCCTCATGGCAGACGCTGTTGGCATCTTCCATTCAGGGATCTTGAGGGGTCCACCGCTGACTCAGTTGTAAGTGGCTTCGGTCAGGTGTGCTCTCCCCGCTGGGCCTGTTGTACTTGTTGAACTTTTCTACAATATACTGTTACTGCCCAACTTGGACTCTGTGTGTTTTTCTTTCTTTCTTTTTTTTTTAACAATAGTGAAAGTTTATTAAAGTAATCAACATTTAAATTGTAGTAGGGTTCATCCAGGCAACCTTAAACTTAATACTGTAGATTAACATTATGTATATTGGCAAGTGCAGGTGTAGAAGTTATCATAAGATCATTATATCCAAAAACTTAAGCAAAAATAAAGGGAGAGAGGAAAATGAAAAAAAAAGGAAGAAAAAAACAAAGCAAAGATAGAGAGGAAGAACAGTATGCTGAGGATATGTAGGAACAAGTGAGAAACCACATTCTAGGTTCCTCGGTTTTCATCATACGAGGTGTATAAAAGAAGTAAGAGAGAGGGTATATATAGGAAAGAGAAACTTAGGGACCAACGGTAGGCTCTAAGGGTATATTTTGATCATGAGGGTATTGGTACAGGTAACCTGTGATGTATATTATTGAGTAATTATTGTAGTAGGATACATGTCTGTGAAGTTAGCCATGATAAATGACTATTTTATTCATTTAAAAGGTCTGAGTATAATTTGGAAAGTTTAAACAAGAACCAAGTGGTCCATACCTTGTGGAACCAGTCAACAGTCTTGGGCAATTGCGATTGACCTTTCCATGTCATGGATGTCATTCATTTTGTGTATCCAGTCTTTGATTGTCGGTACAGAGGTGGACTTCCAGTGTTGAGGAATAAGTGATTTGGCCGCATTCAGCATGTGTTTGGTTAGCGAGTGTTTGTATTTTTTCAGTGGCCTGGTATTCATGTGTAGTAGACAGCATTCTAGTGTTAGGTGAATTCTTGTTTCAGTGGTTTGGGTGATTATGTCTTTGATGCATGTCCAGTACAGGGTAATGCCGGGGCATTCCTACCATATGTGAAACAATGTTCCTTGTGGTTGTCCACATCTCCAGCAATTGACTGGGGACTTTGGGAACCAACGTTTGATTTTGTCTGGTCTAGCATACCATTAGGTTAGGATTTTGTAAGCAGTCTCTTGTGTCCTAGAGCTCAGGGAGCATTTGTGTGCAATATGCAGGCTTTAGACCATTGTTGTTCTGAGATTTTGAGTCCTAGTGTTTGTTCCAAATGTTCTCTGAATCTGTCTCTTTGGGTATTTACATCTTGTTGCAGCCAAGTGTATGCTTGGGAAATAATTTTATCTGTTCCTTCCCCTTTCAGGCAAAGGCTCCCAAAAGCTATTAGGGGTCTATTGTACATGCTTTTAGTCTTAGGCTGGATTCTCATCTATGCATTTTTAGTGCTTTTTGCATTTTGCAGATTTGCACTACAGAACATGTTCCATAGGAAACCATGGTAAATGGACTGTAGTGCAATCTGCAAAATGCAAAAAGCACAAAAAATGCATAGGTGTGAATCCAGCCTAAAGCCTTGTACACTCACTTTGCTTTTCGGACGAGAGAACGTTCGATTTTTGTGGCATGCTAGTCTCATGTCGAAAGTGAAGAGGTTACTAACAAAGTGAAAGTGAAATCGGCTGTCAAAAGCACCATACTAACAGTAAGATTTGCGGATGATAGGTCGTCGTAACAAAATTGACGTCGGAAAATCAAAGCGTGTGTATGGGCCTTTATGTGTTGTGAGATAGCTGCGAGTCTGTAACTATAGCCAAAAGCGAAGATTCCTAAGTTTGAGTTCTTCAGCCAGGGAAATATTAGATTTAAATGTTCCTACCTTAAAGCAGTGGGTCGCTATAAGGGGTTTATTTAATGGTCTGTATACAAACATGTTGTTCATATCAGGTGGAAAGTCAGGGTTGTTTGTTAGTAAGGAGTAGGGATGAGCTGAACACCTCCCGGTTCAGTTCACACCAGAACCTGCGAACGGACCGAAAATTTGCACGAACGTTAGAACCCCATTGACGTCTATGGGACTCGAACGTTCAAAATCAAAAGTGCTCATTTTAAAGGCTAATTTGCATGGTATTATGGTCCTAAAAAAAGTTTGGGGACCCGGGTCCTGCCCCAGGGGACATGTATCAATGCAAAAAAAACTTTTAAAAATGGCTGTTTTTTTGGGAGCAGTGATTTTAATGATGCTTAAAGTAAAAAAAAAAAAAAACGTGAAATATTCCTTTAAATATCGTACCTGGGGGGTGTCTATAGTATGCCTGTAAAGTGGCAAGTGTTTCCCGTGCTTAGAACAGTCCCTGCACAAAATGTCATTTTTAAAGGAAAAAAAATCATTTAAAATTGCTTGCGGCTTTAATGTAATGTCGGGTCCTGGCAATATGAATGAAAATCAGCGAGACAAACGGCATTGGTACCCCCCAGTCCATTACCAGGCCCTTTGGACGGAACCTCAGACAGCCCAATGGAAACTTGACACAGAACCCACAGATCATTACAAAATTGTTCCACTCCTACTATACTTCCTTATACTCTACACAGGAGGCCCCCCTCCCGGAGCCCTGGATGACTTTTTTAAAGATGTGGCCCTACCATCTTTCTCAGATTTTCACCGTGAAATCTTGGAAGGAGACATCACCGTAACAGAAATATTGGCCGCAATAAAACAGGCTAACGCGTCCAGGACTCCGGGGCCGGATGGCTTCTCAGCCTCTTATTATAAGAAATTTGCTCCACTATTGGCACCCCATCTACTAAAATTCTTTACTGCCCTTCGTGATGGGGTGCCACTTGATACAGATTCTAATAGAGCCCACATCAGTCTGATCCCCAAGCCAGACAAGGATCATAGTGATGTGGCAAACTATCGCCCGATATCACTGATCAATAGCGACCTGAAGCTACTCACAAAAATCTATGCAAACCGATTTAATACGTTTCTGGCGCAATATATCCATATAGACCAAGTGGGATTTGTTACGGGGCGGCAAGCTGCTGACCAAATCCGACGGGCCACTGACCTGATTTCTATTTTACGCTCTAATTGGGATAGGATGGGCGCTAGGCGAGGAATGCTTCTGTCATTGGACCTTCACAAGGCCTTTGACTCCGTTTCCTGGCCCTTCCTCTTCCATACATTGAAACAGTGGAACTGCGGACCTAAATTTATGAGCCTTATTGGCACATTATACTCTAATCCTTCGGCCAACATTCTTGCATATGGACACAAGTCGGATCTTATACAGATAAGGAGAGGAACTAGGCAGGGATGCCCTCTCTCGCCTCTCCTTTTTATTCTGGCGATCGAATCACTGGCAGCAGCTATCCGTGCCAACCCCAACATTCATGGTGTCCCTAGCGACGACAGGATACATAAATGTGCTTTTTTTGCTGACGACTTGCTATTATTTGTAACAGATCCGATCACAACTCTACCCAATTTATTTGCTACACTCTCTAGATTTGAAACTGTCTCTAGTCTACGAGTTAACCAATCTAAATCTGAAGCGTTGGACATAAACCTTCCTGCCCCGGTACGGGATGAAATACAGCAGTCGTTTCCCTTTAAATGGTGCACACAGGCACTCCCTTATCTGGGAATTAAACTCACTTGGGATGTCTCTACACTGTTTCAGGTTAATTATACCCCCCTTTTTAAGTCCATTGAACAAGAACTAAAGAACTGGCAGTCACATGATCTTTCCTGGATGGGTAGAATAGCAGCCATAAAGATGACAGTACTCCCCCAAATCCTATACTATTTCCGATCATTGCCGATTCCGATACATATAGTTACATAGTTACATAGTTACATAGTAGGTGAGGTTGAAAAAAGACACAAGTCCATCAAGTCCAACCTATGTGTGTGATTTTGTGTCAGTATTACATTATATATCCCTGTATGTTGCGGTCATTCAGGTGATTATCTAATAGTTTCTTGAAGCTATCAATGCTCCCCGCTGAGACCACCACCTGTGGAAGGGAATTCCACATCCTTGCCGCTCTTACAGTAAAGAACCCTCTACGTAGTTTAAGGTTAAACCTCTTTTCTTCTAATTGTAATGAGTGGCCACGAGTCTTATTAAACTCTCTTCTGCAAAAAAGTTTTATCCCTATTGTGGGGTCACCAGTACAGTATTTGTAAATTGAAATCATATCCCCTCTCAAGCGTCTCTTCTCCAGAGAGAATAAGTTCAGTGCTCCTGAACTTTTCCTCATAACTAAGATCCTCCAGACCCTTTATTAGCTTTGTTGCCCTTTTTTGTACTCGCTCCATTTCCAGTACATCCTTCCTGAGGACTGGTGCCCAGAACTGGACAGCATACTCCAGGTGCGGCCAGACCAGAGCCTTGTAGAGTGGGAGAATTATCGTTTTATCTCTTGCGTTGATCCCCCTTTTAATGCATGCCAATATTCTGTTTGCTTTATTAGCAGCGGCTTGGCATTGCATGCCATTGCTGAGCCTATCATCTACTAGGACCCCCAGGTCCTTTTCCATCCTAGATTCCCCCAGAGGTTCTCCCCCCAGTGTATAGATTGCATTCATATTTTTGCCACCCAAATGCATTATTTTAAATTTTTCTACATTGAACCTCATTTGCCATGTAGTCGCCCACCCCATTAATTTGTTCAGGTCTTTTTGCAAGGTTTCCACATCCTGCGGAGAAGTTATTGCCCTGCTTAGCTTAGTATTGTCTGCAAATACAGAGATTGAACTATTTATCCCATCCTCCAGGTCGTTTATAAACAAATTAAATAGGATTGGTCCCAGCACAGAACCCTGGGGAACCCCACTACCCACCCCTGACCATTCTGAGTACTCCCCATTTATCACCACCCACTGAACTCGCCCTTGTAGCCAGTTTTCAATCCATGTACTCACCCTATGGTCCATGCCAACGGACCTTATTTTGTACAGTAAACGTTTATGGGGAACTGTGTCAAATGCTTTTGCAAAATCCAGATACACCACGTCTACGGGCCTTCCTTTATCTAGATGGCAACTCACCTCCTCATAGAAGGTTAATGGATTGGTTTGGCAAGAACGATTCTTTATGAATCCATGCTGATTACTGCTAATGATATCATTCTTATTACTAAAATCTTGTATATAGTCCCTTATCATCGCCTCCAAGAATTTACATACTATTGATGTTAGGCTAACTGGTCTGTAATTCCCAGGGATGTATTTTGGGCCCTTTTTAAATATTGGTGCTACATTGGCTTTTCTCCAATCAGCTGGTACCATTCCAGTCAATAGACTGTCTGTAAAAATTAGGAACAACGGTCTGGCAATCACTTGACTGAGTTCCCTAAGTACCCTCGGATGCAAGCCATCTGGTCCCGGTGATTTATTAATGTTAAGTTTCTCAAGTCTAATTTTAATTCTGTCCTCTGTTAACCATGGAGGTGCTTCCTGTGTTGTGTCATGAGGATAAACACTGCAGTTTTGGTTACTGAAGCCCCCCCGATTCACTCGTGAAGACTGAGGAGAAGAATAAATTCAATACCTTTGCCATCTCCCCATCCTTTGTAACCAGATGTCCTTCCTCATTCTTTATGGGGCCAATATGGTCTGTCCTCCCTTTTTTACTGTTTACATACTTAAAGAATTTCTTGGGATTTTTTTTGCTCTCCTCCGCTATGTGTCTTTCATGTTCTATCTTAGCCGTCCTAATTGCACCTTTACATTTCTTGTTGCATTCTTTATAAAGTCTGAATGCTGAGGATGATCCCTCAACCTTGTATTTTTTGAAGGCCTTCTCCTTTGCTTTTATATGGATTTTTACATTGGAGTTAAGCCATCCAGGATTTTTGTTCGCTCTTTTAAATTTATTACCCAATGGGATACATTGGCTAAAGCCCTTATTTAATATGCTCTTAAAGCAAACCCATCTCTCCTCCGTATTCTTTGTTCCTAATATTTTATTCCAATTTATTCCTTTTAGCAAGGTTTGTAGTTTAGGGAAGTTGGCTCTTTTGAAATTCAGTGTCTTTGTGTTCCCTTCATGTTTCCTATTTGTGTGATTTATACTGAAACTAATTGACCTGTGATCGCTGTTACCTAAATTGCCCCGTATTTCCACATCCGTGATCAGGTCTGTATTGTTGGTATTCAGTAGATTACCATTCGCATTCCTTAAAAAACTTCAGTCGCTAGTATACAAATACATTTGGGGTGGTAGGGTATGCAGAGTAGCTCACTCCACTCTCTATATCTCCAAAGGGAGTGGAGGACTGGGAGTTCCCCACTTCGTGAAGTATTATAGGGCGGCTCAAATGGTACAACTTTACGGAAAAATTTTTTCTACAACATACCAACCAGACTGGGTTCGGTTGGAAGCGCAGGCCAGTCCCTCACTACTAGTAGACCTCCTGCTGTGGCTTCTGACAAGAGAACTTCGGGCCATATTGTGCCCTTCTTTATCCCACTCCCTGCATCTGTGGGACATGGTGAGAAAAATATACCCGCTGAAATCTACTCATTCTCCTGTAGCCCCTATACTCAATAACCCACACTTTCCTCCAGGACAAAATCCTCAACAATTCACGTGGTGGGTTAACAAAGGCCTTTATAGGATAGCACACTTCATAGATCACAAAGGGATCAGGCAACAGGCTTACTTTCGAGAGATGTTACAGATGCCTCAGACGGAATCTTTCCGTCTACATCAAATCACTCACTTCATAAAATCCCTAGCTACTGATCTGATAGACATAACCACTAGGACCTTGTTTGAAAATAAATGCTTATGCAGAACTGAGGGATCTCAGAGCTCTATGCCCTCTTCAATACTCAACAGACCAAACCTTCATACCAAATAGCATGGGAATCTGATTTAGGTGAGACTATAGAGGAGGAGTTATGGGGGAAATGGTCGACCATGGTGCACAAGGGAATACTCAATACTTCCCTGGTGGAGGGAAACTACAAGGTGTTGTCCAGGTAGTACCTTGTCCCGGCGAAGGCTGGCGAAGATGTACCCCGGAACTTCACTCCTTTGCTTTAGAGGATGCAGGCAGGAGGGTACCATGTTACATGTTTGGTAGTCCTGTCCCAAGGTCCAGCGCTTCTGGATCAGAGTATTCACCTTGGCCTATTCAGTGACAGGACAAAATCTACCTAAAAATCCCAAGACGGTGCTATTTGTAGATTTGCCGGACGGGACCCCTAGACATCTCCGAACTCTTATCTTCTTTATTTTTTCAGCAGCTAAAATTACAATAGCACGAGCATGGAAAACTCCAGTGGTCAACCTCGCACTGGTAAAGAATAAAATATCTTGGATCATGATCAATGAAAAATTGGCCAGTATCCTTAAAGACAGACAGGCCAGAATTGACAGGGTGTGGTACCCCTGGATTAAATACCTCCAAGCCCCATAGTCTCTAGAACTGTATGGTGGGGGACCCAGGCCGAGGGAAACGGCTCCTACTTTGGATTCTTGACCTTTACTTTTTTCCTCTTCCTCTCCTTCCCATCCTCCTCCTTCTTCTTAACCTTACTTTAAACCACTTCTCTTCTCCCCTCCCTTTCTTCTCTTTTTATGTTTAAAGATCCAACTTATGGATACAAGTGGAGAGCTATGGAGCCTCTCTCTTCTTGGCTCCGATGGAGGAACAAGGTAAACTAACTTTAAAGGCCTAACCTCCTTTGGTGCCAAGGGCCCTGATACTGAGATATACCAAAGCTGCTACAACTTGATTTAATATTACCAAGAAGTTAAGAGTACTCCGCTCACAGGGAAAATGTATTTTTTATTTTTTTATTTTTTTAGTTCTATTTTTATTTTTATTTTTCATTTTGATAAACACTATTGATATATGGAACTTATATGATATGTTATTCTAGACCCTTTAAGGATAGGTCTACATTTGTGTCCTTATGTTCACAGAGCGTACTGACACTCACATGTTACCCCCCCCCCCTTTTTTTTTTCTTGTTTTGTATAACACTTTTGTGTCATTTGACTGAAAATATGATTACTGACTGATTGTCCATGTCATTTTGTATAATTTGCAAAACCTTTAATAAAGAAAATTGAAAAGAAAAATTTTAATTACACGCCCCTGTTAAACAGGGGCTGAAAAATTGGGCCTTAGGCACTGGTGCCACAACACTGCAACCCCTCACAGATACTCTAGTTGGAGTGCAGGAACTAGCCCTGCTGCAAAGAATTGCATGAAAAATTGTAATTACATTCCCCTGTTAAACAGGGGCTGAAAAATTGGGCCTTAGGCACTGGTGGAGGGACTGGCGGTGGCCAGAACCAAAAATGTTCTTACAAGCTATCATCATGATCATTGAGGAGGAAGAGGATAATAACAGGATAGTCACTCAGCATCAGCATAGGCAGTCTTTGAAGAGATCTGACATTTGAAAAAAATGTATTCAGTTACATCAGCATCAGGTACTTGGTAACTGGTGGTGATCCAAGACTGATTCATTTTTATGAAGGTCAGTCGATCGACCGAGTCGGTGGACAGACACACCCTGTGATCGGTTACAAAGCCTTCAGCAGCACTGAATGTGCGTTCCGAAAGAACGCTGGATGCAGGACAGGCCAGTAGCTCAATTGCATACTGTGCAAGCTCTGGCCAGTGATCCATCCTCAAGACCCAGTAACCCAGAGGATTTTCGGTGGGAAAGGTGTCCAAGTCAGATCTTGCCCCTAGGTATTCCTGCACCATGTAAAACAGATGCTGGCGATGGTTGCTGGAACCGATCATACCTTGGGGCTGCGGACTAAAAAATTGTCTGAATGCATCGGTCAGAAGGCCACCTTCTCCACCGCTCCTTCTTTGACTGACCGAAGCCTCAGCAACATGTTGTCCAGAAACAGGAGTTTGTAACCTCCCAGTCTCTGGGAACGCGTTGCACAGACCTTTCTGCAAGGCCTCCCGAAGATGTTTCATCCTCTGCTTCCTCTGCGACGGCAAGATAAGGTCCGCAACCTTACCCTTGTAACGTGGATCAAGGAGGGTTGCCAGCCAGTATTGTTCCTTCTCCTTGATACCACGAATACGAGGATCCTTCCGCAGGCTTTTCAGGATCAGGGAGGCCATGCAGCATAGGTTTGCTGAGGCATTCGGTCCAGAGTCCTCTGGGTCACTAAGGACGACATGATCCTCAGCCACCTCCTCCCAGCCACGTACAAGTCCATGTGTTTTTTGGGACTGTAAATGATCCCTTAAAGACTGCTGCTGATGCTGAATGCCAGGCTCCACCTCCATACTGACACAATCCTCCTGCTCCTCCTCCTCCTCTTCCTGTTTGATCGGCGGGCACACAGGAACACTGTCTGGATAAAGGGGGCCTTGAGAGCTAAGGAAGTCCTCCTCTTCCTGCCTCTGTTCTGCCTCAAGTGCCCTGTCCATTATTCCACGCAGCGTGTGCTCCAACAGGTGGACAAGGGGGACAGTGTCACTGATGCATGCACTGTCACTGCTCACCATCCTCATGGCCTCCTCAAATGGTGACAGGACAGTGCATGCATCCCTGATTATGGCCCACTTGCGTGGGGAAAAAAAAACAAGCTCCCCTGACCCTGTCCTGGTGCCATAGTCGCACAGGTACTCATTGATGGTCCTCTGCTGCGTGTGCAGCCGCTGCAGCATGGCTAACGTTGAGTTCCACCTGGTGGGCATGTCACAGATTAGGCGGTTCTTGGGCAGATTAAATTCCTTTTGGAGGTCTGCCAGCTGAGCACTGGCATTATATGACCGGCGGAAATGCACACCTCCTCTGAACCTGCCCCTGCAGAGCTGACAGAACCAGTGTGGCTCCTGTCCCCCAAGCACACCAGCTCAAGCCCTGCATGGCATCTTTTGGTCTGCATACTTGAGTAGCCCTTTGAACGCCTACGGAGCACCGCTGGTTCCGAGGACAAAGCACAGGAAGAGGCCATGGAGGAAGAAGAAGAGGAGGGGGTGGAGGAGAGAGGTGTGTCAGAATCATTAGTAGTGGTATTTTGGAGGCGTGGTGGCGGAACAACCTCCAACACTACTGCACCTTGTCCTGCATCCTTCCCAGCTGCCAGCAGAGTCACCCAATGTGCCATGAAACTTAGGTAACGTCCCTGTCCATGCCTGCTGGACCATGAGTCAGCGGTAATATGCACCTTACCGCTGACCGCCCTGTCCACTGAGGCATGGACATTGCCTTCCACATGCAGCTGGAGAGCCAGAATCGCCTTCCGTGAGAAAAAGTGGCGTTTGGGTACCTGCCACTGAGGAAATGCACATTCCACAAACTCACGGAAGGGGGCAGAGTCTACCAACTGAAAATGTAGCAGTTGAAGTGCTAGCAATTTTGCCAAGCTAGCATTCAACCGCTGGGCATGTGGATGGCTGGGAGCGTACTTCTTTCGGCGGTGCAGCAGCTGGGGTAGGGAAAATTGCCTGGTACAATCTGACGTCGGTGTACTGAAAGCAGATTGCCCACAAGTACTTGGCTGTGACACAACTAATTCTACACCTTCATTATCTCAGTGCAGGTCTCAGAGAGGACTGAAGGTATAGTGGGGTTGGAGATCTCAGCTGATGAGGAGCAAAGAGAGGTCCTCTTTGTTCTTTGGTGTGGGTCTTTTAGATACGCTTGCCAACGAACTGCATGGCAGGTCAACATATGTCTGGTCAAGCATGTGGTGCCCAAGCTGGAGATGATTTGGCCACGCGAGATACGCTTGAGACATATGTTGCAAATAGCAGCGGTGCGATCTGATGCACTCGTCTCAAAAAAGGCCCACACCAAAGAACAACGTGCAGAGACAGCAGCGCCCTGCACATGCGGAGCTTTGTGGTGCGATGCAGTCAGTGTGCTGCCCTTAGGCTGGCCCCCGGAGGGCATCCTGCCTCATTGGTGATGTGCCTCCTCCTCCTCCTCCTCTCTCCTATCAGGCACCCACGTAGAGTCAGTGACCCCATCATCCCCTCCCTCCTCATGACTGGAGCAAACCTGGCAGTATGCTGCAGCAGGGGGAGCATGACTGCCAGATTGCTGTTCTTCTTGGGCACCCACTCTGTCCGTGCTCACGTTACTGCCTTCATCTAGCTCAGTATCATCATCACAGCCTTCTAAATGCTGGGCATCCTTCTGGAGCATGTACCCAACACTGTGGTCAAACAGTTCGAGGGACTTCTCAGGAAGACATGGTGGGGCTAGGGAAGGAGTCACTGATGCCATTGAGCCAAGGGAAGAGGCCGTGTTGGCAGCTGCTTTGCCAGACAAAGTACCCTGAACATGGGTGAGAGAGGATGAGTAAGATGAGGACGGCTTGGTCATCCACTCGACCAAGTCTTCCGTATGTTGCGGCTCAGCACGGCCAGCTGCCGAAAAAAAGGCCAAGCGTGTGTCACGGCCACGTGCTGATGAGGATGCACCGTCAACCACGACCAGCACTGTTGCCTCTAGACACAGAGCCTGCTTGCCCTCTTTTATTGGCTTATGATTGTTTGCCTCTCCTTGGCCTTCCAGACATACTAATGGCCTGCAGTGAGATGTAGCTGCACTAAGCTGGGATATATATATATATATATATATATATATATATATATATATATACTGATACTGCAGCTAGCAAAATCAACTGCCTGCCTGTAGTATGAGAACACCACCAATCTTCTACAGGTAGCTTTAGATGAACATTGTGCAGAGGTCGCACTAAACTAACTTGTAGCTTTAGCTGAACACTGTGCAAAGGACGCATTACACCAACGTTAAAATTATGTAGCTGCCTGCGGTAGTGATAGGATCAGGAAAACACCACCAACCTTTTACAGGTAGCTTTAGCTGAACACTGTGAAGAGGACGCACTACACTAACATTAAAATAATGTAACTGCCTGCGGTAGTGATAGGATCAGGAAAACACCACCAACCTTCTACAGATAGCTTTAGCTGAACACTGTGCCGAGGTCGTACTACACCAACGTTAAAATAATGTAGCTGCCTGCGGTAGTGATGGGATCAGGAAAACACTACCATCCTTCTACAGGTAGAAAAATTCTCACCGCACAGGCATAGATCCACTTCCAGGTATTAACTCAGTTGTCTCCCAGGATAAAGAGCCCCAGGTGCTGGCTAATGCTGAGTCATGCAGAAGTAAATGAGAAAATCCAGACAGCCGCACTCCAGGAAGATGTAATTCAAAAGTTGTTTATTGTAATAAATTCTTGAGCATACAGCATACAAAGCACTGTGGCAGAAAGTACAGGCAATCAGCTAACGCGTTTCGCGCTTATCCCAAGCGCTTACTCATAGCGGTAGTGATAGGATCAGGAAAACACCACCAACGTTCTACAGATAGCTTTAGCTGAACACTGTGCAGAGGATGCGGTACACTAACGTTAAAATAATGTAGCTGCCTGCGGTAGTGATAGGGTCAGGAAAACACCACCAACCTTCTACAGGTAGCTTTAGCTGAACACTGTGCAGAGGTCGCACTACACTAACGTGTAAATAATGTAGCTGCTTGCGGTAGTGATAGGATCAGGAAAACACCCCCAACCTTCTACAGGTAGCTTTAGCTGAACACTGTGCAGAGGTTGCACTACACTAATGTGTAAATAATGTAGCTGCCTGTGGTAGTGATAGGATCAGGAAAACACCACCAACCTTCTACAGATAGCTTTAGCTGAACACTGTGCAGAGGACGCACTACACTAACCTTAAAATAATGTAGCTGCCTGCGGTAGTGATGGGATCAGGAAAACACCACCAACCTTCTACAGGTAGCTTTAGCTGAACACTGTTCAGAGGACGCACTACACTAACTTGTAACTTTAGCTGAACACTGTGCACTACACTAACTTGTAGCTTTAGCTAAACACTGTTCAGAGGATGCACTACACTAACTTGTAGCTTTAGCTGAACACTGTGAGGAGGACGCACTACAATAACTTGTAGCTTTAGCTGAACACTGTGCACTACACTAACTTGTAGCTTTAGCTGAACACTGTTCAGGACACACTACACTAACTTGTAGCTTTAGCTGAACACTGTTCAGAGGACGCACTACACTAACTTGTAGCTTTAGCTGAACACTGTGCACTACACTAACTTGTAGCTTTAGCTGAACATTGTGCAGAGGTCGCACTACACTAACTTGTAGCTTTAGCTGAACACTGTGCAGAGGTCGCACTACACTAACGTGTAAATAATGTAGCTGCTTGCGGTAGTGATAGGATCAGGAAAACACCCCCAACCTTCTACAGGTAGCTTTAGCTGAACACTGTGCAGAGGTTGCACTACACTAATGTGTAAATAATGTAGCTGCCTGTGGTAGTGATAGGATCAGGAAAACACCACCAACCTTCTACAGATAGCTTTAGCTGAACACTGTGCAGAGGACGCACTACACTAACCTTAAAATAATGTAGCTGCCTGCGGTAGTGATGGGATCAGGAAAACACCACCAACCTTCTACAGGTAGCTTTAGCTGAACACTGTTCAGAGGACGCACTACACTAACTTGTAACTTTAGCTGAACACTGTGCACTACACTAACTTGTAGCTTTAGCTAAACACTGTTCAGAGGATGCACTACACTAACTTGTAGCTTTAGCTGAACACTGTGAGGAGGACGCACTACAATAACTTGTAGCTTTAGCTGAACACTGTGCACTACACTAACTTGTAGCTTTAGCTGAACACTGTTCAGGACACACTACACTAACTTGTAGCTTTAGCTGAACACTGTTCAGAGGACGCACTACACTAACTTGTAGCTTTAGCTGAACACTGTGCACTACACTAACTTGTAGCTTTAGCTGAACATTGTGCAGAGGTCGCACTACACTAACTTGTAGCTTTAGCTGAACACTGTGCAGAGGTCGCACTACACTAACTTGTAGCTTTAGCTGAACACTGTGCACTACACTAACTTGTAGCTTTAGCTGAACACTGTGAGGACGCACTACACTAACTTGTAGCTTTAGCTGAACACTGTTCAGAGGACGCACTACACTAACTTGTAGCTTTAGCTGAACACAGTGCAGAGGTTGCACTACACTAACTTGTATCTTTAGCTGAACACTGTGAGGAGGACGCACTACACTAACTTGTAGCTTTAGTTGAACACTGTGCACTACACTAACTTGTAGCTTTAGCTGAACACTGTTCAGAGGACGCACTACACTAACTTGTAGCTTTAGCTGAACACTGTGCAGAGGTCGCACTACACTAACTTGTAGCTTTAGCTGAACACTGTGAGGAGGACGCACTACACTAGCTTGTAGCTTTAGCTGAACACTGTGCACTACATTAACTTGTAGCTTTAGCTGAACACTGTTCAGAGGACGCACTGCACTAACTTGTAGCTTTAGCTGAACACTGTGCAGAGGTCGCACTACACTAACTTGTAGCTTTAGCTGAACACTGTGAGGAGGACGCACTACACTAACTTGTAACTTTAGCTGAACACTGTGCACTACACTAACATGTAGCTTTAGCTGAACACTGTTCAGAGGACCCACTGCACTAACTTGTAGCTTTAGCTGAACACTGTGCAGAGGTCGCACTACACTAACTTGTAGCTTTAGCTGAACACTGTGAGGAGGACTGTCAGGAAATGTTCCATCCGCTGGTAATACCTGTTATTTGGCATGCAGTACTGAGGTCCACCAGCAGGTGTCTCCTGGCAGTTTGGAACTGTCAGGAGAGCTTTTCCCTGTTAATAGTATATCATCTTTGGGCCGCAGTACTGGCGTCCACCAGCGGATGGATCCTGGCAGTGTGGAGCAGACAGTACCTCCTGCAATCAGGTGTCACTTGAGGCCAATCACAAGCCTATAAATACCCGGCAAACATTCACATGTTTGCCTTGATTTCTTCATTGCCTCCTGACCTGCTAGCGATCTGATCCTGTGCCCTGAACCTGATCCTGTCTCCCTGTCTCGGACCCTATCCTGTCCCACCTGTTACCTTGCATCCCTGCCTGCAGTCTGACCCATCAATCCTCTCCCTGTCCTGTGTTCCATACCCCATCTACTGACCTCCCTGTGTATGACCTTGGCCTGGCTTACGTTTATGTCTCTGGAACATTCCCTGCTGATCTGCTGTGTATGACCCTGGCCTGGCTATTGTTTATGATCCTGGTATTTCCCATTTATTGCACTTATCTGTCTATTGTTATTTGTGGGTCTCTGTCTGTGGTTGGTTATTGCACTGTGTCATATTGGAGTTGGTTGTATTATATTACTCACTTCCCTTAATAAATTAATATATTTTCACTTATATATATTTTGGTGTCCTCTGTCGCAGATCACACGGTTCTGGTCACACCTGTTCATGACAAGGACACACTACACTAACTTGTAGCTTTAGCTGAACACTGTGAGGAGGACGCACTACACTAACTTGTAGCTTTAGCTAAACACTGTGCACTACACTAACTTGTAGCTTTAGCTGAACACTGTTCAGAGGACGCACTACACTAACTTGTAGCCTTAGCTGAACACTGTGCAGAGGTCGCACTACACTAACTTGTAGCTTTAGCTGAACACTGTGCAGAGGTCACACTAAACTAACTTGTAGCTTTAGCTGAACACTGTGAGGAGGACACACTACACTAACTGTAAATAGTCTAGCTGCCTGACTGTGATACTAATAGGATCAGAAGAACACCAGCAATTTTCTTCAGGTAGCTGTAAATACTGTAACAACACAAGCCTGCCTGTCAGTAGGAAGATAATAACAGGAACGGATCTAGCCAAACTGAAACAGTGTATATATATATATATATATATATATATATACAACACCTGGGATGCATATATATATACACAATACACTGTAAGTGCAGCTAACTGACTGACTGTCCTGACTAATCTATTTAACTTAAATCAAATGACACTGTCTCTCTGTCTCTGTCTCTCAACGCCAGAACACACTACACAGGGCCGCCGTGTAGGCGGCCTTATATAGTGTGGGGCGTGTACTAAACCCCCTGAGCCATAATTGGCCAAAGCCAAGCTGGCTTTGGCCAATTACAGCTCTCTCTACAGACAGCACTGTGATTGGCCAAGCATGCAGGTCATAGTGCATGCTTGGCCAATCATCAGCCAGCAATGCACTGCGATTCCGCAGTGAATTATGGGCCATGACAAGCCACATGAATTTGGCACGAACGGCCCATATCGTTCGCAATTCGGCGAACGTGCGAACAGACGATGTTCGAGTCAAACATGGGTTCGACTCGAACACGAAGCTCATCCCTAGTAAGGAGAGGAAGAGATATCGTTTTTCTTGATGATGTGGGGAAAGGTATGTAAGGTAGCCCCAATCTTGTGGTGTTGTTATAGTGACTTGGTGAAGTCCAATAGCGGTATCCAGGTCGTAATTCCTAGTGGGGAGGGTGTGAAGGAGCTTTCTAATGATATCCAGTCTTTTCCATCTGCATGACAGTTCCAATCCTTTGTGTGTTTTTCTGTATGCTGCACAATGCTGCACTTAACCCGCAAGCAGAATAAAAATCTTCAGAAAATGTAAATATTTAGCTATGCTATACTGTTATTATTAAGACATCAGATGGTGGTCAAATGTACAAACCATTTGACCGCTGAAAAATAATTGTGCACCCGTGCCTCTGCACAGAAAATAAAATGCTGAAAGCAATCCTAAAGGAGGAGACCAGAACTTGCTAAAGCCTGCACATCGATGACAGCTTTTCACCACCTGCTGATAACAGAGGGGATTCATGTCATTCTGTGACAGCCATGATCAACCCCTGTGACCCCCAAAACACATTGGCTTCAACATCTAGTGTCATCTCGACATAACACTAATAAAATTGTTTTGTGCCGGTGATGATGCTACGGCTGTGCTTTGTGAATGGAAAAGCAAAAGGTGAAAGGCAGAGGCACAAAACTAGAACAGGTGTCGGTCATAGACAATGTGACAGGGAGCTAAAACTACTTTCCAGCATCATTTAGGTAGGCTGCAGCACAATGCAGTAGGAATAACACGCTCAGTCCCATTTGCACTGGGACACTCAGTTCCAGTGCAAATAAAAAACTTATATTGAAATAATGCAGAGACAGTTCACACATAACCTGGTAGGAAGCCAGCCCAACTGGGAATACAGTTCCAACCGCGTGTAGAGAGCAGAATGCAGCCAAACTAATAGCATCTGTAGAGAGGGAAAGAATGAAACCTGGTTGTCTTGTGCCCAAACAGGCAGGTGTCCAGAGGAGTTGCAAGCCCTAAGCTTTCCCTCCTAATTAGGAACCTTTCCCTGCCACTACACTCAGGGTTGAATGAGTAATATTGGGCGCCCTTCCAGAGTTAGACTAGAAAAGGGGTCAGAAAGTCATGATCCAGGGAAACACTAATTGCATAAAAAACGTATAATTTTAAGTTACTTATGTTTCAAACAATGGTTGGCATATCAACCTTTAAAACCAAGTAAAAAAAAAAAACAAGTGGGTAATTGGGTAATTCACCCAATGTTACCAAACTGACATTTTTTTTAAATGACTCTGTGATGAAAGAATAAAAGCAGAACAACTTGATAAAAAATAATGTTTTTAGCAAGGGGCATATATTCCACATTAATAAATATGCTACCAATATAAGTATGTGTTATAAACTGCCTCCAGCATGAGTTCTGTTTCTTCTTGCCAGATGCTGCCATTTTGCTGAAACCCAAACCCCAGAGCGCCGAAAAGCAGTAAATATTTAGGCTGTTAGCAGATTGGCCTCTAGTGGCTATGATTTTTGGCACAATGCCAAAAATTGAGAGAAACTGAGCATATTCAGAGCAGGGTGAGGCAGTGTATTACTGTATTTTAACCGGGCACTTTCACCCCCTTCCTGCCCAGGCCATTTTTCAGCGCTGTTGCACTTTGAATGACAATTGCGTGGTCATGCGACACTGTACCCAAATGAATTTTTAATAATTTTCTTCACATAAACAGAGCTTTCTTTTGGTGGTATTTAATCACTGCTGGGTTTTTTATTTTTTGCACTGATGTGCGCTGAGCAGGCACTTATGGGCACTGATAGGCTGCACTGATGGGCACTGATGGGCACTGCTGAGGTGGCACTTATGGGCACTGATGAGGCGGCACTTATGGGCACATATTAGGTGGCACTGATGAGGAGGCACTATTATGCCGCACTAATGGGCACTGATAGGTGACACTGATATGCGGCACTGATGAACACTGATAGGCGGCACTGGTGGGCACTGATAGGTAGCACAGATAGGCAGCACTGGGTACAGATGGGCAGCACTGATGGACACTAATGGGTGGCACTGATGGGCACTGATGGGAATTGATGGGCAGCACTGATAAGCAGGCGCTGATGGCACTGGTGAGGAGGCACTTTTATGCCACACTTATGGGTACTGATAGGTGACACTGATATGTGACACTGATGAGCACTGATAGGTGGCACTGATGGGCACTGATAGGTGGTACTCATGGGCACTGATAGGCGGCACTGGTGGGCACTGATAGGCAGCATGGATAGGCATCACTGATGGGTATTGATGAGCAGCACTGATGGGCTGATGGGCAGCACTGTGGGGCACTAATGGGTGGCACTGATGGGCAGCACTGATGAGCACTGATGGGAATTGATGGGCAGCACTGATAAGCAGGCACTGTCACTAAAAGGCAGCACTGTAATGGGCACTGATTTGTGTCACTGATGGGCACTGATTGGTGGCACTCATGGGCACTGATGACACTTCTGGGCTTTACTGTAATCAGGGCACTGATCTTTACAGAGATCAGGGTCGCGCCATGTCATATGAAGTCCACCCAGAACGAGAGCTGCACCAACCCTCTGCCATTTGATGGTGGGCGAGTGGCAAGTGATTAAACAGCATAGGCACTTATTTGTAATGTTTTACCTGCAAAATGTCCAAGCCAAGTGATTTAGCAGGACTTAATTTTCTGACTAAAGTTCCACTTTAAGGGGCTGCCTTTACTGACTTTCTAAAAATGCTAGTTGCTTGGTTGTATCTGACTTAAGTACTTTTCGCTGACAGACCCAGCATGCCGCAAATGAAAAGTGAAAGTGAAAAGTGTCATAACTACTTATCTCTGGGTCAATAACTCAGTATTGAAGTAAAAGCATAATGACAAGTTTGCAAAAGGAGAAGTCTGCAGTGACAGCCTCCAATGAATTCCTTTAAACAGTGATTTTAATAGCTCATACAAAACAGATCAGCCTTTGAGAACAGTCCAATCAGAGGAGAAACAGGAAGACTCACAGAACTCTCCACAATTGGCCAGCTTGCAGAAGCAATGTTTTTAAGTCATCCAGCAAATGGTGGTGATCAGTGTAGAAGGAAAGCAGATGGACATCCAGTTGTCTTTCTTCTTAATGAGTGACATTTATTTGGCAGTGTGGCAATCATTTTGAAATTGCCTGGCCAGGCCTGGTAATTTCAATATAATATGAACAAGTGAGGATCACCATGCAGCAACATGATCAAAACATGACCAAAAAAATCTTAACTGTGTCTAGAGGAGTGTGTGAATAAAGTTATCATTTCTAGGACTATGTTGTTTAGGGAAAAAATGCCCTCATCCCTATCACATATACACAACACCAAACCCTCTGAGTGGGACTTTTAGGAGGCACAGAAATATAGGCGTAAAAAATTAAAACAAACTTTATTGTACGTGTTAAAAGTGTATAAAGGTTAAAAAGGGACAATGCGGCTATACAGTATATAATAAATCTGTACACAATTTACAAAGGAAAACCACATAATTCTTTCCACAAATATGTCACAAAGACGGAAATACCCAACACGTTTTAAAATATATTAGTTTCTGGTGTCTTTTTCAGGGGTAAGTGGTTATCAGATACATCTATCTACGACAGAAAAATATAATTGCGTATCAGATCTGTACAAAAATACAAAGCTATCCCAACACACAATTATTACTAACCCTTATTAATCTAATCCATTACATAACAAGCTGCATCATTTAAAACCAAAAAGGAGGACTTGCTGTTGTCTATTCCTAATGGTCCAACAATGGCTAGGAGGAGAAAGGCGCCTGACCTCATGTATCTCCCACCACTGGGGGCACCAAGGATGGCCCACCAGAGGTCTACATAAACCCTCAGATGAAAGCCATAGAGTAGATAGTATTATGTGTAGGGGTATAACTTACTTTTATTAAGTTTGGTAGTAACATTATATGTTAGGTAGTAAGATTATCCAGAATACGCTCCAGATTAGATAAGGAAAGTGGTTGAGAAACCCGAGGATTTCCCCAATCAACCTCCAACAGGGGAGGGCTGGCAGCCTTAGGCCTGGGGGGCAAGTCCAGTCAAGTGGCTCATTGAACCAACCAATTGAAGCAACTAGTGAAAGACTACAAGTCCAAGCATTAACACCTGAGATCTAAGTATGTGACCCCCCAACTAGTGAAGAACTACAAGTCCCAGCATGAACCACTGTGATCTAAATATGTGATTCGATTAGATCTTACGGGTTCATGCTGTGACCTGTAGTCCTTCACTATTGGAGGGTCACATCCTATGCTGCCAGGGCATGCTCCTATGACACACATGCTACCCCAGGCAGGTCGACTCTTGAGAGTTCCTCTGTTTGATCCTGGCACAGACAGGTCCCTTCCCTCAGGCAGGCTCTGGGGCACATGCCACCACACAGGAGAAGATAGAGGGAGGAGGTGGGTGGAACCAAATAGGCGCGGAGGAAGAGGAAGTTAAATCCTCCTCCGCTCTGAATGCTGGGGCCTCGACCTCGCTTTTCTCCTCCTGACATGCAGACAATAGCAGCAAGCAGAAGAACAGAAGGGTCTCAGCCGGCCGAGTGACTGTGAGTACAGCGGAGCTGCTGCTGCGGTGGCCTTTTCTGGGATGAATCAGATCTGCCTGGGGGGAGATTGCCAACCTGCCCCCCGGCCCAGTCCACCCCTGACTTCCAAGGTTTAACAAAAGATATCTACAAGGAAAATAAATACATGCTTACATATATATTTTCCTTGTAGATTATCTTTTGTTTGTCATATAACGCCCAGTCAGGATAACTAAACCACCGCCCGGCCGTCATCTGCTATGGGCTGGGTGGGAAGTGGTTAAAGAAGCTCTGCAGGGGAAGACATACTGTATTCTGGTAACAATAAAGTCATGTTTGCTGGTTTAAGCCCATAAATATTTTTTAAATGGGATCTGTGCCTTGTAGTACTGGTGGGACAAAGACATACAAGTCCAACCCAGATAGCAAGGATAACTTGCCACAAATTTTCTGGCAGTGTTGAATTGTGAGTCTTGTAACTTGCTGCACATTTTCACTGGCAAGTTGTCAAGGTCTAGACACTTTTCCAACTTGTAGCAAATTTGCATGACAAGTCTTTAGTAAGAGCAAAGTTGCAATGGTGAGACTACAGCAAGAGCTCTGCAAGCTACAGTGACCCCTGTGATAGGATGACTATTGCACAACATAACTGAATCACAACCTGCAGCAGACTTGCAGAATGTTTACAAAGAAAGTTGATCTGGAGTCATGCAATGCGGACTTATGCAACAAACTTGTGAAGCCTGGCAAGTCTAGCAATAGCTTAGCAAGTTATTTTCAAACTTGCAGCTCAGTTACTTGCTATCTGGGAAGAGGACTATGTTCAGATAGAGGTTAAAATAACTTTTAAGTTGTCATTTTTTTAAAATTTTCGCTTGTATAGGTAGCAAAATCTTGTAAGTAGAATTATTCCAGTTTGCAAGAGATATCTGCACATTTAAAACAATAATGTTAATAGTCATGACTAATAAATCAGATTGTTTAACCACTTCCTGCTCGGCTTATAGCAGAATGATGGCTGGGCGGTGGTTCAGTTATCCTAATTGGGCGTCATATGACATCCTACAGGATAACAGCCGCTGCGCGCTCATGGGGGCGTGCATCGCGGCGATCGGTGGTGTCATCAGTGCCCACCTATCAGTGCCCATCAGTGCCCATCCGTACCACTTATCAGTGCCACCCATAAGTACCCATCAGTGCCACCCAAAAGTACCCATCAGTGCCGCCTACAAGTGTCCATCAGTGCCGCCTATAAGTGCCCATCAGTGCCACCTATGAGTGCCCATCAGTGCCGCATACCAGTGCCACCTATCAGTGCCCATCACTGCCACCTATCAGTGCCCATCAGTGCCACCTATCAGTGCCCATCAGTGCCACCTGTGTCCATCATCAGTGCCCATCAGTGCCACCTCATTGGTGCCACCTCATCGTTGACCATTAGTGTCGCCTTATCAGTTCCCGTTAGTGCAGCCATATCAGTGCCCATCCGTACCACTTATCAGTGCCACCCATAAGTACCCATCAGTGCCACCCAAAAATACCCATCAGTGCCGCCTACAAGTGTCCATCAGTGCCGCCTATAAGTGCCCATCAGTGCCACCTATGAGTGCCCATCAGTGCCGCATACCAGTGCCACCTATCAGTGCCCATCACTGCCACCTATCAGTGCCCATCAGTGCCACCTATCAGTGCCCATCAGTGCCACCTATCTGTGTCCATCATCAGTGCCCATCAGTGCCACCTCATTGGTGCCACCTCATCGTTGACCATTAGTGTCGCCTTATCAGTGCCCGTCAGTGCAGCCATATCAGTGCCCGTCATTGAAGAAGAAAACATACTTATTTACAAAAAATTTTAACAGAAACAAAGAAAAACTTTTTTTTCCCAAAATTTCTGGTCTTTTTTTATTTGTTGCGCAAAAAATAAAAATCGCAGAGGTGATCAAATACCACCAAAAGAAAGCTCTATTTGTGGGAACAAAGTGATAAAAAAATTGTTTGGGTACAGTGTAGCATGACCGCACAATTGTCATTCAAATTGCGACAGAGCTGCAAGCTGAAAATTGGCCTGGACAAGAAGGTGTATAAGTGCCTGGTATTGAAGTGGTTAAACGGGAGGGCAGCACAAGACTCCAATGGACAAAGAGCAATAATCTCACAACTAATAAGCATACAAGCAACAAAATGGGCAAACAGCGCAGGACTTCTAATTCATACAATATATGGCTGCTCTCCAGCTGATTCTACCTTTAGCCCTTTACTATTTACTTTTCAATCGTGCTTATACAGAAATGTTGGTTGGTCGCTGATTTTCCCATATCCCTAGTCAATTTGGTTATTCATTTAACGTGTGCGCACTGGTGGTTTCGGCTGTGTTATTTCATTGGACCGCGCCCTTCCTGTTCCGTTTGGGCACTGCAATGCGCACTGGGGGCCTCCCCTCCACCCTGTTCTGACGTGGGGTGGGCTCTTACCACTGCGGGTCAGCGTAACGCTTCCCATGCCGGACGTGCAGCGTCCTCGTGGCACCGCATTACCGGCTAGGTGAATAATATCCGCTAGCACATAGGGGGTTGTTTGGTTTGGCGCTGCTTGCTAGGTGGCTTGGGTGGCTTGGCTGCCTGGTCGGTGGCGCCTCCCCCCCCCCGTGGGCTGCTAGGGCATGATGTTGGGGGCTGGGCTGTGGCAGCGCTCCCTTCATGAGCCTCTCCCCTTGTTGGGTCACACATATAGATCTTGTCACACCACTCTTCCTCGTGGAACATTATGCATCATGGCATTTTTTGCTCTCATTCATTTTGCAACAGGTATTTACTCTCTCTCACCCACTCACAAACCATCTGGTCTTCTACTATCTTTTGTTTCCCTTCTTCTTTCTTTTTCTCATACCTTTGTGCCTCCCTTTCTTGTTTTTTTTTTTTTCTTCCTCCTCTCTTTTCTTGCACTTCATCCTTTCATACTGCTCAACATTTTTCAACACAATTTTTTACACTGCTTTTATATTGTTTTTGTCACATTTTTTCACAGAGGTCCCCCAATTGGGGTCACCCCATTCAGCTAACATCTGTGTGACTTCATACATTTTGAGTTCTCTCGGGGCGTTGTTTGTGCTGGCTGCGGTCTCCCTGTTACGCCCCCTCAGCTCCCGGATGTGATGTTTTTGGCTGGTCTGTGACTCTCATGGCTGCACCACCATTGTGCAGATGTATACCTAAGTTTGTGGGCTAAATGTAAATATGTGCGGGTCTCTCATATCCTACATTTGTTCCCACAATCCCTTTAGATCATTTAAATATGATTGTCTTTCCTATTTATAGATGATAACTACCGATATGTGTATATATTTATCAACCTTGTATGGACGTTCCTTTTTGACCTATTTTCATCTCTTTTCATCTCCATTAAGTGACACTTCAGTTGGTCACTAGTTTATATAGGGATCAACTGCAATGTGTGCAAATATGCATTAATTCTTCCATGTATCTGTAAATATATGTTATTTCCTTGTTGGAATGTATACTACTGTGCAATATTAGGTTATAATGAAATATAAAAATATTGATATATAGCAAAATGCATTAAAATTAAATATGTAAATATATGACAATTTGAACCAATTAAGAGCTGTCTTTTACCCGATTTATTTATCTGCTTCCGTGTGCTTCATGCAAAGTTTCACCTCATGCTCTCCTTTTAAATTTCAAGTGCAGAACTTCTGTAACAATCAAAAACATCCAATTACAGAAAATACATTTCTGCAAATCTGACTTGAAAATTAATTCTGTAAACACAAAAAAATGTAAAACTGCCTAGTACTCGGGGGGGCGTGGCCTGGAGCGGCATGAAGTAGGACGCAGTTAGGCAGAGCTCCGCCGGTCACTTATCCGTCCTAACATCCTGAGACCGTCACACGGATCCACAAGCCCATACTACACAGCCGTCAACCCAGAGACCAGCCAGAACATGTCACCGCCGAAAAAGACGTCCGCGGCGGCCTCAAAACTGGATCAATACCGCCGACAAGGCACAGACCCCTCCAGCCAAGATGGCGCCGCCGCGCTGGAAGAGGAGCCCTCGGCCGGAACAGACACAGCAAGGGTACTGGAGGCTATATCATCCTGCCAAGAAGCCATCACAGCTTGTCAAACCTCCCTTACAGCGCGGATTGAGGAAGTAAAGGTGGACATCTCACTGGTAAGACAAGACTTCCAGAAACTAAAAGGCAGAGTCACAGAAGCTGAGAATCGGCTAGGCACTGTGGAGGACTCCCTCCCCCCCTTGCAGAACACAACATCAGAACTGCAGCATCAAGTGAACCAACTCCTCCAGAAGCAAGACGACATTGAGAATCGCCTTCGCAGGTGTAACCTCAGATTCGTCGGCCTCCCAGAGGGGGTGGAAGGGAAAGACCCCCCCACGTTTTTGGAAAATTTACTCTGCGACACATATGGAAAGGAATCATTCTCCCCAACATTTGTGGTCGAACGTGCACACCGCCTCTCAGGCAGACCACCACCATCCGGAGCCCCCCCACGCACGTTCATCGCAAAATTCCTGAACTACAGGGATAGAGACACTATTCTACGGCTCAGCAGAGTGAAGGGCAACATCCCCCTGGGAAACAAAATGATTGCCATATACCCGGATTTCTCTGCAGAAGTACAGCGTAGACGCCGCACATTCACCGAGGTCAAAAGGCGCCTGCGCATCAAGAACATCAAATACGCCATGCTTTTCCCGGCCCGGCTACGTGTAGAGGGCGAGGACAGGGCACACTTCTTCGAGGACCCGGAGGCTGCCATCGCCTGGCTGGAGCAGAGAGAGACCCACAGATAAGTACCACTTTACAATTTACTTGTCTGCCCTATGCAACATATATGTCCCCTCAAAATATTCCACCCTATAATACCCTGATCCTCCGGACGCAACACTATTTAAGTCCAGACATCTCCATACATATGCAAGCCGATCAGTCTGCCCCCCCAACATTCTCCACATGATCAGCACCTTGAAATGCTGCAAGACTGTTCATCTGATTTACCCCACCTGGATAAACCCCTCAATTATAATAACAGAACGAATAGACTTTATCAAACACCACAACCGCATAATACATTGGGGGACTCCGACAGGATACAATCCGCAAGATCCTCAACTGACCATAACAAACACCATTTTCCCTAATGGACTTCCTATAAGACCCTACCCCAGCAACAAGTTCACCCTAAAATCGCACAGCAAGGTCCACATCTATAACCGACGGAGCACGCTTGACTTAACAATGATCCTCACCAGTGAAGGTGAGTCGAGTCCTGAACTCTACAACGGTACGCAGCGTATTTTCGCCCTATGTACCACGGTTATCCACCTGAAATGGAACGCTCTGATCATGACAGCACTGCCCGAGACATTTCAGCTCCCTGAGCTCATTACTATCCTGGATACAGTGACTGTCTCTCAAGAAACCTCAACATACCATTTTTTTTCCACAGGTTGGACAAGGTTAATGCCATGTTGGCAGTTCGGGAACAAAGCCCGCACCAGGTTCGGGAGGTGCAGGGCAGGGAGGGGGGAAGGGAATGTTAGAGTTATGCAATTCTCATTGTGCTATCTAACGTCAAAAGCAAGTACCTGTCTATGTATGATTCCCAGGGTGCATCAGAAATTTGCCTATAATATTGTTACCTATGTTGAGACACTGCGGAGCGGGGTGGCCTGAGTCCTGGAGCTCAATACATAACATAAATACTTAGATGACCAACCTAAAATTTGTCACGTGGAATATCCGCGGTATCAGAGAACCTATCAAGAGGTCAGCAGTATTCTCGATCATTAAAAAACTAAAAGCAGATGTAGTGGCTCTGGTCGAAACACACGCCGAGGGCCTAGCACATAAAGTACTCCAGAGACCATGGATTGGATGGGCGTTCCATTCAACACATACTACCCTATCTAGAGGAGTTTCACTCCTAATCGCCAAAAGCACACACTTCGAGCTCCAGGACTCAGTAATCGACCCATCAGGCAGATATGTCCTCATAAAGGCCAGAATATATGGAGACCCAATCCTCCTTATGGCATTCTATGTTCCGCCACCATTTAATGCAGCCGTTATTGTTGAAGGGTTTAATTTCATGGCACTACACCCCAGCATCCCGGCAATATGGCTAGGGGATTTCAATAATGTCCTAGATCCCGCACTAGATAGACTTAATGCCTCATCTGCCGAACCTATGACATCACACCCCACAAGATTCGCCAGACTTCTATCAGATTTTGGCCTAATAGACACATGGAGATTCAGGAATCCCACAGATAAACGATTTTCCTGCTTTTCCACGTCGCATAGGGCTATGTCACGAATAGACCTCATATTAGTGTCCAAAACACTCCTCCCAAGACTGACGGACGCTGGCTTCTCTCCTAGGTCCCTCTCCGACCATTGTCCCTACTGGGCCACGCTCAAAGTTCCTCACAACCGCCCACCAGCGACATGGAGACTGAACCCTTTCTGGCTGACCATATTGCCGGAGGAGGACGATCTCTTAACAGAATGGGATAATTATTTTCAAATTAATGAAGGCTCCGCCCCAGTCCAACTAGTGTGGGAAACTTTTAAAAAACATGCCCGAATGATCCTTACCAGTAGAATTAACAAAATTAAAAGAACTTCAGAATCTGCGATAGCTAAAGCGGAGGCTGGTCTTCGAGACTCTGAAAAACTGTTTCTCGAGGCCCCCACCGCAGACAAAGCTGACAATCTTAAACTATGTACAAGGGTATTAACTCAGCTACATTATGAAAAATCCAAAAGAAAACTATTTTTCCATAGGCAACGATCATTCGAGCACGGGGAACGGGCGGGGAAACTGTTGGCCTATTTGGTACATAGTGAAGATAGACCCCCCGTGGTAATTTCACTGCGCTCACCCACTGGGACCGTAGAGACAGAACCACACAAGGTAACAGACATCTTTAGAGAATTCTTCAGTAAACTCTATACTTCATTAGCCCCCACAGACACTTCCCTGATGGAAACATTTCTGGGGAAATTAACTATTCCCCAACTCTCCACAGAACAGGTTGAGGAACTAGAGGCTCCATTGACAACAGATGAGATATCCAGTGCCTTGGCGACACTCCCTGGCTCAAAGTCTCCAGGCTCAGACGGCCTTCCGGTGGAATTTTATTCCACCTATGCAGCAACACTGACCCCTAGATTGCTACAGCTATACGAAGCCATATTCAAGGATCTCAGTCTGCCAGCCTCCATGAGAGAGGCTACTATAGTCTTAATCCCCAAGCCAGGGAAAGATCCATTAGTCCCAGAATCATACCGCCCCATATCTCTACTACAAGTAGATATTAAAATTCTCGCAAAAATATTAGCCATTCGCTTGAATAAAGTAATCCTCTCCCTAATCCATGGTGACCAGGCAGGATTTATGCCTGGCAGAAATACTTCCTTCAACCTCAGGAGACTATTCATAAATCTACAAGCCACCCATGACAATGTAGGAGCTAGAATGATCGTCGCCTTGGACACGGCCAAGGCGTTCGACTCAGTAGAGTGGAACTACCTGTGGAGCTGCCTGGCCAGGTTCGGCTTCGGCCCCAACTACATAAAATGGGTGCAGCTCTTATACCAATCCCCATCAGCGAGGGTACTGGCGAACGGGTGGCCATCCGAGCAATTCCCATTGACCAGAGGCACGCGGCAGGGATGCCCTCTGTCGCCGCTGCTGTACGCTCTGGCGGCAGAGCCCCTTGCCATCGCCATTCGGGCACACCCGGGCATAAAGGGACTCCGCAGGGGGGACGTGATTGAAAAAATCAGTACCTATGCGGACGACACCCTGCTATACCTAGACGACTCTGAAAACTCTTTGCCCCTTACACTTGACCTAATAAAACAGTTTGGTACATTTTCAGGCCTTAGGATAAATTGGGACAAATCCCAAATATTACCCCTTGACAGTTTCCCACAACCTAAAGACAGAGCACTGCTACCCCTACAGAGAGTTGACACCATCAAGTATCTAGGTGTAAGGACTACAAGAGACCCAGCTGACTACGAAACACTCAATATAACACCGTTGTTTGCGATGCTTAAACACAAGACACAGATATGGGCTCGTCTCCCGCTGGGAGTAACAGGGCGAATAAATTTAGTTAAGATGGTCCTCTTACCCAAAGTATTATATATGACTTGGCATTCGCCAATATACCTAGTCCTTAGACATTTTAAGCTAATGGAAGTTATACTGAAACCATTTATCTGGGGAAACAACAGACATAAAATCGCCTGGCAAAAACTCAAAAACCCCACAGACCTAGCGGGAATGGCCCTACCTGATCTCAATGCCTACTATATAGCTGCACAGCTGTCCCAAATCTTTCATATAGACAAGACAGATAGCGAAAGATTCATGCACTTCCTATGTCCCAGGTGGGCTCATCCAACACAAGACCCACTGACTGTAATAGCAGGAAAAACCACTAGAGAAGATAAAAATGTAAGAGGAAAAACACTGCTATATCACTACACTCAGATATGGAACCTAGCCATGGACAAACTACAACTGTCAGCAATTAATGAATTCACCCCCCTATGGCATAATATAAACCTCCCAGAATTTAACATAATACCAGATAATGAGGTGTGGAGTTCTAGGGGGATCTTCTACATGTCACATATCATTCACAACGGCAGACTGAAAACCTTTGAAAGACTGCAAACAGAATTTGCATTACCAAACCAAATGCTCTTCAGGTATATACAACTACGCCATGCCTTCTACACACAATTCCCGCAGGGGGAAACAAATTTGACAAACAACCCATTAATGGAGGCACTGAAATGCCCTGACCCTAAAAAACTAATATCTCAATTCTATCAGATGCTGACACTGCCGCAGGCTACCAAAGCAGCCTACGCCCTAAAATCAAGGTGGGAGGGAGAAGTTGGCACAATAGCAGACGATGAGTGGAGCGATGCCTTAGATGCATGTAAACTAGTGTCCCCTAAGTTGTCAGACCGCCTAACCCAAACCTTCCTGCTACATAGAGCATACCTCACACCACTCAAGCTAGCAAAATTCAAGAGTAACCAAACAACAATATGCCCAATGTGCAATCAGGCCACAGGTACTTTTTTTCATCTACTATGGCAGTGCCCTCGAATCCAAGCATACTGGGCGCAGATAGTACGCTTCCTACATGATACTATGGGTTCCCCAGTAACACTACAACCCAAGCTCTGCATACTGGGAATCCTATCAGACCCAGAGATAAATAAACTCAAAAAAATATTTGTTCACGAAACACTCTTCTCCGCACGTAAAGTCATTGCCAGAAATTGGATGAGGCCTAACCCCCCAGAGTTCACACACTGGATAATAGAAGTCAATAACACACTACCCTACAAAAAATTGGTGTACTTACACAGAGGCTGCCCTCTCAAATATGACCAGATCTGGGATAAGTGGACTCAGTCATCTGATACCTGTACGTGAGAATGGGCGGGGCATGGAGATGACCTGGTTGATGGCCCCTACCCACACCATATTAGAGAAGCTCTCCTAATGAAGATTGACCAATACACACCAACCCAGAATAATTACCTTTTATATATGTACCATGGGAAAAGTATAAAAGAAACTAGACATGAGATATAAAGTAGTATGCAAACTTATATATACATGCTGAAAACTGTATTGTTATCCTCCGGGATCACTATGTATACAAAACTTTTTTTTCTGTAATGTTTTATTTTACTAAATAAACTCACTTTTGATGGAAAAAAAAAAAAAACTGCCTAGTACTCAAATATGTGTCCAAGAGGAAATTAAGACCCAATAAAGCTATTTCATACTATCAATATAAAGTATGTATAAATAGGCTAGTGCTCTGTCTCTGTGGAAAGATCCATTTAATGCTTGGTTCAGCTGTGAAAGGGTGCCAAATCGGGTATACAGTAAGTGAAGTCAGGTGGATATGGACCCACAAAAAAGGATTCAGCATAACCGTCATGCTGCAGGAGGCAGCAGGTGTGTACTGACATGCTGTCTGACCAGGCAGGCACCTAAGAGAGAGAAAGTCTTCACAAGGTCTGCGCGAACTAAAGAAATAGCCAGGGGGCTGAGTTTTTTTCTGTTGTACTGATGTTACGCTAAAGCACCCTGCGTGGGAAACCTATAAAGAATTTTTGCTGGATAAAATTGGCTGCTATATTTCTACTATATATATATATATATATATATATATATATATATATATATATATAAAAAGGTGAGGGATTGTGTCACGAATGTCACATCTACCTCAATGCAGGTGGTCAGACACTATAGCTAGCTACTGTGTGCTTGTCAGAAACCATGAATCAGACTGAGACAGAAGTACAGTTAAATCTCACTTGTTTAAATAATAATAAAAGAAGGTAAACAGAGTAAAGGTAGTCAACACATAGCCAGAGTTCAGGAAGCCAAAACGTCAGGGAGCCAGAGATGAGCGTAGTAGAACAGCAAGCAGGATCTGGAGCCAAAAATAATGTCAAAATAAAATAAATATATGTGCATGCGCTAAAGGCTATAAATACGTGAACAAAGAATATAATAAATCTATACAATATTGAAAATTACAAACAGTGTCAAACGCCTGTGAAGAAAGTGACTAAAATCCACAATTGAATAAATTAATAAATGGTAAAATGCAACATGCAAAAAAAAAAAAAAAAAAAAATGTGAGAGAGAAAAGAAAAAAATCCTTTAAATAATTAACAAAAATATATAAGTGCTACTTGATAAATAAAGTGTCCGAAACCAATTCATACAAATGAATATATCTCAGTCCAAACCATTCACAAGAGTATATAAACAAAGTGCACAATAGTGTCCAAACAAAAAGCAGGCATTCCTCATGCTTGTATTTATGTAAAAGTGCTAAATATTCCTCATGCTCTTCTTAAAGTGGAGTTCCACCCAAAAGTGGAACTTCCACTCATCAGATTCCTCCCCCCCTCCGGTGACACAGTTGGCACCTTTCAGGGGGGAGGGGGGTACAGATACCTGTATATTACAGGTATCTGTACCCACTTCCGGCATAGATAGCCGCAGAATCTGCGGTTATTTACGCCACTTCCTGCTCCCTCCCCGCTGCTTGCTGGGAAACACACGGGTCCCAGAGGCAGCAGGGACCATCCGTACTGCGCTGCGCGACTCGCGCATGCGCAGTAGGGAACCGGGAAGTGAAGCCGCACGGCTTCACTTCCTGATTCCCTTACCCAAGATGGAGGCGGCAGCACCCGAGGACAGAGAGGCGCTTCGGCCTCGGGTGCTGACATCGCAGGCGCCCTGGACAGGTAAGTGTCCATGTTTTAAAAGTCAGCAGCTGCAGTATTTGTAGCTGCTGACTTTTAAAAAAAATGTTTTCAGTGGCGCTCAGCTTTAAGAGATGTGCACGTTATGGCATGCTGCAGTGCTCTCCAGTGACCCCCAATGGATAATGCGCTCACCTTAGAGCGTGTGACACAGTGGCTAAACAGTGTCAAAACACGCATTAGAGTAACTCCAGGGCTCATATAGGGTCTGCTGGTGATGATCTGTACCACGCTCAAATGGTGACATATATAAAAGAAAGGAGACTCATAGCATAATACCGCCAGGAATTTATTTGAAAAGCCATAAAAACAATCCCTCCAGGAGGGTACTCACAATGCTTGGGTGCGTCAGTGCACCATCCTATCCAAAGTATGCAATACAAATGAATCCTGTGGTGTGCGGTGCGGTGTACAATCCTCTGCCTGTCTGTGTGTAGAAATCTCCGTCCTGCCCCTCCCCTACGCGTCTTCGGCACAGGGTATATGTGCCTTCATCTGGGGGATCTGGGGGTAATAAGGCAGGCTGAGTTCCGGGAATAGTCCAATATCCGATCCAATGACAGTCTAGGTCAGTGATGGCGAACCTTGGCACCCCAGATGTTTTAGAACTACATTTCCCATGATGCTCGTGCACTCTGCAGTGTAGTTGAGCATCATGAGAAATGTAGTTTCAAAACATCTGGGGTGCCAAGGTTCACCATCACTGGTCTAGGTAATAGGGCAGGCTGAGTTCAGGAAATATTCCAATATCCGATCCGGGTAATACACAGGGAAATCCAACAGCAAAGCAAGGCAGACAAATGGGAGGCTTGAACAGGAACAATGCAGGTAACTGTCTCTATCACAAGCATAGAGTGTTCAGTTTGCTTATATCAGGTGACTGATCAGATCAATCATCTTGCAGGTGAACACAGATAGGGGAAAAGCAACAGCCAACACCCGGATGCTGGAATGAGGAACAGGGGCACTAAGTGATCATGACAGATTGCTGCACAAATAGAATGTTTACTCAAAAAAATTTAAAAAGGTACATACTTTCCATATTGTGCAAGGAACAGTTTCGGGCTAAAACGATAACACCCTTCTTCAAATGCCCTTCTTCAAAATGTTCCTTGCATAATATGCAAAGTATGTAATTTTTTAAATATTTTTTGAGGCTGGGTTCACACATGTGCAGTGCGAATTCCTGTTCCGTTTTCTCTGTGAAGAGAAAAAACAGCTGTTCAGCGGTTCCTCTCCATTGTAGCTGCAGATCAGCTGACCTGGGAGAGGGAGGAGGTGTAGTGAGGAGTTCAGAATGGAATGCGTCTGCTAACCAGATGCGTTCTCATAGAAGATAATGTGCTTGCAATTCGCACCGCAATGCCCAGAAAACACACACTTTTTTGGGCAATGTGGAGTGCGAATGCACATATGTGAACCAGCCTCATTCAAATAACGTATTTTAAAATGTCATGCAAATTGGAAGCAAATTGGATGGATAAATATATATTATATTATATAAATAAATATATATATATATGCTATATATATATACAGTATATATATCTATGCACTCTTTGCACTTTTAATTTTATGCACCGGCAAGCACAATAATGCCTGCATAGAGTAAGCTGATGACCTTGATGGAAACTTATGCATTATGTTTTACCTAATCACTATGAAACTATGTCCAATGCATTGTTTGGACTCTAATGTCCTAAATCAATAATTATTAGGATTCAGTTCAAAGCAGATGGACGTGAAAACAGCGTTGTCATTATCTAAATGCTACACCGTAGGGTTTTTAAAAACTAAATAATGGCTGTAATGTAATAAGATTGTTTTCCTTTTAACACATATTTTTCATATCTTCCCAGAAATAAGCACTCATTTCCTACTGGCATGGTATCATTTTCATGAATATATATATATATATAAAAAAGCATCAAGATGTCTGTCACAGTAAATATAGATCAGCTATCTTTTTTATTAAATTGTAACATCTGGCATTAATTTTTTTACACATCACAGCATACAAGTTCCTCCTGGGCTTTCCTGGCAAAGCATCTTTTGAGAACGCTTTCCATTTCAGTAGGAAATTAAGAGAAAATTATCATACAAAAATGGTACTAGGGATGTTACACCAACTAATATGAGTCTTTGGGCTTGTTCACACTTGACTAAATTTGTGACGCTCAGCAAACGCTCCTATAGCGTTTGTATAGCTTTAGTATGTGGGTCAGACAAGCCTCAATGGTTTTTAGAATGGGGCGTTTTGCAAGCGTTTAAAATGCTCCCTTAATGCTCTATGCACGGTTTTGTAGCATTTGATGAGCGTTATGGCATGTTAAATCTGCTCCACAATGGAAAGTGACAGAAATAAACAAATTTTAACACACCGCAACTGCACCAAAACTGCGACGAAAACGCCTGCCAGAGGATTTGCAGAGCTTTTCCAATAGACTTGAATGGGAGGCATTGAAAGGCTTTAAACACCTCCTGACTTGAAATGAGGCTTCAATTTTGTGTAAACAGCACAATGTGCTGTCTATTATATCTTGTGCAAAGGCGTTTGAGGGGTGTTTTTAACGCCTGTCAAACGCCTCTCAAACGCCTGCTCTTAATACCAGTTTGAACTCAGCTTTAATAATTTAGAATTAGCAACAGTTTACTAAATAACTTGTGAGTTGCTTGTTGTATTACAGAAATCAGCAACTGTTGCAAAGGCTGAATTTAACAGAGCATCCAGTGACAGTTCTGTTGAAGTAGTAGTCCACCCAATTTTCAGGTGCTCTCCCAACAGACTGAGCAAAGTATTGAATAGGAAATTGTGGTCCAACAATGGCTCATTCTATGAAGGTAACATCTGAGGGACTCCTCCGACCAGCTTCTCAGCTTAGGATTTTAAATTGTCCCTTAAAGTGGAAGTAAACTTCCATCACTAACTTTTACCTATAGTTAAGCCTATAATACTCCAAAAGACATGCTGGTAGGTTAATTGGATCCTGTCTAAATTGGCCCTAGTATGTATGAATGTGAGTTAGGGACCTTAGATTGTAAGCTCCTTGAGGGTAGGGACTGATGTGAATGTACAATGTATATGTAAAGCGCTGCGTAAATTGACGGCGCTATATAAGTACCTGAAATAAATAATAAATAAATAAATAAATAATAAGGCTTACCTATAGGTAGTGTAAATATTTCCTAAACGACCACCGTTTAGGAGATATTTATTGTACATGCAGCCAGTGACATCACTGGTGCATGCCCTCTGAGGGAACAGCCACCTGTGCCGTTCCTTCAGAGCCCTGTGCCGTGAACGGCTCCTGCATGCATGCGCGGGAGTAACATCATCGCAGCTCCGGCCAGTCACAGATCCGGAGTCTGCGAACCCAGAAGTCAGATGGGTGAACATGGGAGCGTCTTCAGTGCTGACATCTCGGTGCTGGAGGAGCTTTGTTTTAAGGTAAGTTTAACATAATGTGCTAGTATGCAATACATGCTAACACATTATGCCTTTACCTGCAGGGTAAGAAAAAAAAATGCCCAAGATGTGGAGATCTAAAGGGAGACCTAATTCACATGATGTGGAGCTGTCCAAAATTAAAAAGATGTTGAAGGGAGGTTATCAGATAAATAAACTCCAGTATTTGAAACAACAATTGATTTAGACCCTAAGATATGTATGCTAGGATATGTAAATGAGGACAACGATATACGAGGAAGGCAGACAGCAATAATTAGATGTCTCTTTTTGGCACGGAAAATGATAGCTAGAAGGTGGATAACGGCAAAACCACTAACTAGTGTAGAGTGGGAGAATGAGGTGAATATCACAATAAGGAATGAAAAGTCTATATATAAAAAAGGGGTAACATTGAGGCGTTCGAAAAAATATAGAAATGTTGGATTAGAAGACTAGGGTAAAGTGCATAGTGTGGATAAAAGTGAGGGGAATGCGACATATGTTCTCTTTTTCCTCTGTAATTAGAAATGCTCTATTCATTTTAAATATAAACTGATATTGCTGATAAATGAAAATGTGTCATTTTTGGAGAAGATAGGGTAACTGTACTGTATGTTACAATTTAAGGATGGATGTTAAATGTTGGGCTTTTGGGTTATTGTTTGATGTGAGAAGATATTTAGAATAAAAATTATATGAATTAAAAGAAAAAGAAAAAAAAAAAAGTCCAGCGGTTTACAACCGCTTTAATGTTTAAAAGATAATTGATTTAGGGTCAGAACATACTTCCAGCAATATTTTTTTTCCCCAGAACTATTTTTCAAGGAGATAATTCACTGAACAATATTTAGGGTCACAATACAATAGCCAATGTTTTAGGACCGTGCAGGCAAAATGTCAAGGCATGATGATCATAAGGTTTGCTACTGACATTTATTCTGTGGAACACCTGATAAGTGTATCCTTTTCCAAAAAAGGTCTAAAACACTTGATTATTTATTAACCACTCTGCAGCCAAATCATTTTTCCTTACACGTACCTATATGTATTTGCAGTTAGACACATGCTCTTAGATCTTGTATGCATGGGCATTTGTGAATTTTAGTTTTCAAAAGCCATCCTGAAGAGCATAACATTCATGCTATTACATGCACAAAAGCTTTATGGAGCTTTATGGAAGCCCTTCACCTGCAGCCTTGGAATACAGATCTCCTTGGAATAGCTGGCTGTAATGATAATTGTGTTTTTCGCTAGCTTAAAAGCGCATCCCCTCAGCAAGGTAGACTGACAATTTCTTGCCATCTCTCTGCTGCAAGAGTCAACTCTGGGTAAGCTCCAGGGCGGTGTCAGTGCATACTCAGGGGATGCCATCACTTCCGAGCGTCAAATTCTTTTTCGGGTCGGTGGTAGCGGCGGGAATCGTAATTGGAAATGGATCTACACTAGGGGACATTTTTTTATAAAGGACTTGTCAAAAACTGCCCACTGTCTTTTTTACATTACACTTTTTTTGGTGAATGAGTAGGGGGTACTATGTCCCCCTACTCATTCACATGGGGGCGGGGCAGGATCTGGGGGCCCAATTGTTAAAGTGGGCTTTCAGATTTTGATAAGCCCCCACCCGCAGACCCCCACAACCTCTGGCCAGGCTTGTGGGGAAGAGGTCCTTGGGGGAACAAGGGGCTTTGGGGGGGCAAAGCCCCACCTGCCCCAAAGCAGCCCCCCATGTTGAGAACATGTGGCCTGGTAGGGTTCAGCGATTGGGGGGCGCTCGCTCGTCCCCTCTCATATCTGGCTGGCAGGGGCTGCATGTTTGGATAAGGGTCCAGTATTTAAAAAAAAAATTGCCATGGGGTTCCTCTTAAAATCCATACCATACCCGAAGGGACCCCCACACTGTTTTTTTATTGCCGGCAATTATCATAATAAGTTATCGGTTGTTAGGATGCCGGTGGGTGCCGGCTCCTAACAAAACGGATCCAAAAACAGAACATTTGTCTGTTGACATCCATTTAGGTCCACTTCCATTCTTTAAACAGAAGAAAAATAGGGCTTTCTTCTGTTTCAAAAAATGGATGTTAACGAAGGTGGATGTCAGCGGATGTCAATGAATGATCATCCACTAACAACCACTTGCCCATAGAAATACATTAGTGTCAGTTTTTCATCCTTTAATGGATGAACGAAAAATGGACAAATGGAATGTCCATGTGAAATGGGCCAGAAAGTCCATATAGCTGTATTTCACTATTGTGAGTTAAGTGGAGACACCAGGTGGCAATCATTTTAGCACATTTGTGGTGGTGGATAAAGTATTTCTATTCTATATACAGTATAATATATATGTTTTATATGTAAATTATATATATCATTTGACATTGTGTCGATAATAACTTCATAATATCTTTATCATAATGTATATGAATTGTTACAAATTGTTTAATATATATACAATTGTTATGTACAGTACATACTATGTTATAAGGTTATTTATTTATATTGTTTTAAGTGCTTCCTTATGATTTATTGATTTATTATTGGTTAAAATAATAAAGGCAGCAGCTTTATTACACATATAGACACCCAGGTTTTGAGCGCAGTGCAATGTAATAGCATTTTTTTGTGTTTTCTAGGTTAACCCTAACTGCTTGTTTAAAAAAATATGGGTTTTTTTTTCAGAACTTAATAGCTGAAATACTAAAGCACTAACTGCATATTAAGAGCATATTAGTTTAACAATTCAAACTTAAAGTTACAAAAAATGTGTAAGTGCGTCACAGGACTTCTTTTTCGTTCCTCCTCCAAATTCTCTGTAAGAGGATCCAATAAATTTTTTCATGTATTACATGTTTATTGTAAAGGTTGTATTCTGTATAGATTGTAATGGGGAGAGGCTTAACTGATAGTGATTCTATGTCCCAAACTAAAACTTAAGATTCTGAGATAACAAAAAGCTTGTTTTCTTTAACCCTAGGCCCCTTACTATGTGTAGGTGACTCATATACACTGCCCACAATCCTGTTAGCCAAAGGGGTTAATTTACTAAAGGCAGGTGCAAGTGCAGATGCTTTCTGCAGGGACCTTATCTCCAGAGCTTAGTAAATCGGAGGAAGCTCTGCTGACTTCCATCATCCTATCATGTGCAAGCACAAAGATTCACCTCCTTCACTAAGCTCTGGAGCAAATGCCCCTGCAGAGTGCAACTGCACTTGCAAAGTGCACAGTTTATTTACCTTTAGTAAATCAACCCCATTGGCTAGCAAGATTGTGGGCAGGGTACATGGTAGGGTCACATGCATAAACATTACCTCCTTTCCATGCATTATAAAATCCAACATCAACATTTGAACTATTGGCAACATAACAATCAAACAAAATTTTAGGGTCTTTCCAATGAAATTTGTCAAGTCACTGATGGTACTAATGCATGCTGTGACAAACTATGTTTCAACATTTCCATACCACCATTTAAACACAGTTCTACAGATGTATGGCTAGCTAAAAATCACTGTTTATATGTTTTTTTTTATAAGTGTTCATTTGTTAATAAATGATTATATTTTATTAGACCAGAATAGGAAATGTTTAGTTTTTTTATGCAGAACATTTATCTACTGACTAAATTCTGTTTATAAAGCTTAGTACAAGGACATTGAAAATGAAAAAAAGACCAGTAAAGTACCACAGTGCCTGCACTTAAATCACAGGCTGAGGTAAAGAGAAAACAGTTGAATAGTGATGAAAATCTGTCTGAAAACATTGCTGGAACTTGAACATACCAACCAGACATTTGTTTTAATTTGGCCCACCACTGATAACCGCAGTGATTGAGTTTTATATATCAGACTCTTGTGTTAGGTTCCATTTTTTTATTCCCTACTTGACTCCCCTTCCAGATTTCCCAATTCCAGTCTCTGCTTGACAATTAGGTTCATTGTGGAGGTGTTATATTGCTGCTGAGTTCTTTATTTATTTACTTACAGCAGGAAAGGGTGGCAGCAACCTTGCTCATCTTTGTAGTGAAGCCTTGCAGCAAAGACTTATTTCTTGCAGTGTAATGAAAGGATGTGTGGCCACCTAAGAGACGTTTACTATGCTACCTGTTGTGTGGAGGTGGAGCAAAACTGTTTCACTTTGCAAAACTGACATTTTCACCTATTATGTGGCAGGTTGAACTAACCCAAAAAGAGGTAAAAACCTGAATGTGACTCCTGAACTCCCTCCCACTCTTCATGCAAACATTAGTAAAAACATAGAAGAAAAAAAACAAAGTTAAGGATGTACACACAAAATACAACAAAGATGCAACATTTTATGTTGTATTTTGTGTATAAATGATAGGCTTTGGGCTTGTTCTTCTATATCTTTACTTACAATTTTCAATTTTTGTAAAGAGTGGGAGTCACAATCAAACTCCTCCGCTCTATTAAACATCTTTTCGGTAATGGTTGTTTTGTTGGGTACCTTGAGGTTTTAAGGTACCCAACTGGCAGGTTGGCAGCATTTGCTCATTATTTGAAAGACAGTTTTCTGCCGCTGGATGGGGCTTTGTTCCTAACAGCCTTTGAGCAATGTGCTTCAGACTACCCCAAAATGGCCACCACAATTTACCTCTATGGGATGGCTACTGAAATGAGAACTACATATGCCAGCCTGCAGAGTTTGTGACATCAGAAGCGGAATGATCTGCAGCTGAGACTGGGAAAAAAGAGATTAGTGTGCAACACAAGAAATTACTCCTTATAGGAAGGTAGCAAAGTCAGAAAGTTGCCTCACTGAGGTGATGGCAACCAAGGAGGCTAGTTTGCCAGTAACAGTAGACAAGAGGATACCTCTGCAATGTTCAAAGTGAGACTGCTGGAAAATTGACCAGGTTGAGATCCTACGGGGCCACAGTAGAATAAACAGGGGGAAAACATGAGTGACACCCTGAACAAAGGGAGTCTGAGGCAAACATTATTTGAAAAAGCAATGCTAGAGCTGATATTTGACCATTAATAGTGCTCAAGGCCTGGTGTTGATCCAGACTGTCCTGGAAACAAGTTAGGATTTGTTCCAAATGGAGAACTTCCTTGAGTGGAACTTCCTAGCCTCACAACGCTAAATGTGCATTCCAGGTACAATGATAGACCTTTAGACAGGTGGACTTTCCATCTCTAGAAGCATAGGAATGACAGGATCAGGAAGACCCCTATTCTTTAAGACCTGGGTTTCAACAGGCAAGCCATTAACAACTCCAATACTGGGCACTTTCACCCTCTTTCTGCCCAGGCCAATTTTCAGCTTTCTGCGCTGTCGCACGTTGACAATTGACAATTGCACGGTTATGTAACACTGCACCCTTTAGAAAGATAGAGTTTTCTTTTGGTGGTATTTAATCACCACTGGGTTTTTTGTTTTGCTAAACCGATCAAAAAAAAAAAAATTTAAAAAAACAATTTTTATAATTTCTGTTATAGAAATTTGCAAATAAGTAATTTTTCTCCTTCACTGATGTGTGCTAATGGGGCTTCACTGATAGGCTGCACTGATGAGGCTGCACTGATGGGCACTGATAGGCTGCAATGATGGGCTCTGATAGGCACTGATGGGGCTGCACTAATAATCAGGGCTCTGATAATCAGTGGCCTGTTTATCAGTGTAAATGTGTGCTGTCAGAATTGCCAGTTACCAGCTCTCCTCTCCTCACAGTGTGACAGCGCACAAGGAAAGGAATGCTGATAACCAGAAAGTTTGTTTACATGTAATCAGCTGTGATTGGACACAGCTGATCACATGGTAAAGGGCCGCTATGAGTGGCCCTTTACTGTGATCACTAAGCCTGCTGAATACGCACCCCAAGGGGCATGTAGGAGGCATCATTCTGGGAGGGCGTCCATGGACACCCTTCAAGAACTGGACGAGGGAGCTGTAGCTGTCTTTTGGCCATTGCATGGTCAGGAAGTGGTTAAAGCCAACCACTGTGAAGCAGGTTGGTAAACTAGTCCTTGTGCAATAAAAGCGTTCACTGTGTGGCACTCACCATTTTATACATATCAGAGGGAGAAAGAGACTGATGTGGTTGCCATAGGTGATTCTCATGTAATAAATCTGGATCATTTGCAGGTAGAAAATAGGGTCTTGCTGTTCTTTGTCCATTTAGTCCATGCATAAGATACAAAAAGAAAATCTAACTAGGGCATTCCTCATCCTCTCTTCCTTATTTAATCCATAGAAAAAAACTGTATATTTTAAAAACAGCTAAAATACATACAGGACCTTGGGATAGGATTCTGTAAAGTCCAGTAGGATCCACACAGAGTCTGCCAGGAGATTTGGGAGACCATGCAGTTGAGAGGTCTAGAGCTGAAGATACAGCTGAATCCTCTGCAGTGCTAGAATCTTGATTGGAAGATAAGCCTCCACTGGGGACCAAGTCCACTGCACTGAAAGGGTGTCCAGCACCACAAATCTTTGCGGACAGCATACTGACAGGAATTGTACCAGCTGATTGGAGAAAAGCCAATGTGGTACCAATATTCAGAAAAGAACAGGGACAAATCCCTGGAAACTACTGGCCAGTCAGCCTAACATCAATAGTAGGTAAATTATTGGAGGGGATGGTAAGGGACTATATCCAAAAATTTACTGTAGAAAAAAATATCGTTAGTAGTTATCAGCATGGATTTACAAAAGGTCGTTCTTGCCAGACCAATCTGTTAACATTCTACGAGGAAGTGAGCTGCCATCTAGACAGGGGAAGGCCTGTGGATTTAGTTTACCTGGATTTTGCAAAAGTATTCAATACAGCCCCCCATAAACACTAAAAGCATAACTCCACTTTTGTTGAGAAAAAAACATTCCCCTTTGGGTGATCTATGTACATTGCAATGATTATAACACACTTTGTTGCAGATTCCTACCTTTTGTTATTCTGAAGAAATCCCTCTGTGTTTCTCTGTGCCTCTGTTCTAAATGAGTCTAATGGGAGTGGTTTCATAATTAACTGTCAGGTGTGCAGCTGCAGAGCACTAATGAGGAAATCTGCTGGGCCTGCATCCCTTTAGATGTGTTCCTATTAAAAGTATCTCTCCAAAAATGACATTTTTGTTGCAGGGGATGCCTGAAATCTGACTTGTATCTTAGGCAGACTTCTGGGAAAATTGGCGAGCCAATCACACAAGCAGGAAATAATGTTTCTGGGGGGGTGGTCAGTACACACTGTGTGCACAGAACAACTCCAGTTAGCCGTATTGCAATGCATTCTCAGAAAATTACAGTGGCTGCGGATTGAAAAGGAAAGAAAATTTTTTATAACACGCAATTACAATATGATTAGTGTCGCAATTATATGCGCTATATTATTTTTTCTTTTTTTGCCGCTGAGGTCTGCAGGCGTGGACCAAAAGATTTGTTCTTGGGTAAAAAACTGGTTTCAGGGGCGTGTCCAAAGGGTGGTGATTAATAACGTGTACTCAGACTGGTCTGGAGTGGTAAGTGGGGTACCCCAAGGTTCTGTCTTGGGACCAATTCTATTCAATTTATTCATTAATGACAGAGGGTGGGATAAATAGCTCAATCTTAGTTTTTGCAGACAACACAAAATTAGGCAGGGCAATAACTTCACATCAGGATATAATAATTTTACAGAAAGACCTGAACAAAATAATGCAGTGGGCATATACATGGCAAACGAGGTTTAACGTGGAGAAATGTAAAGTAATGCACTTGGGGGCAAAAAACATAAATGCAAACTACTCAGTAGGGGAAGAACCGCTGTGGGAATCAAGGATGGAGAAAGATCTGGGGGTCCTAGTAGATGACAGATTGAGCAATAGCATGCAATGTCAAGCTGCAGCTACCAAAGCCGGCAGAATATTAGCATGCTTAAGAAAAGGAATATACTCCAGAGATAAAACGATAACCCTACCACTTTATAAAACTCTGGTTAAACCACATCTGGAGTACTCGCGCAGGGGGGTTTTCACTGTCAGGGCAATAAGGATCTGGGACTCTCTTCCACAATTGGTGGTGGCAGTGGGGAGTATAAATATTTTTAAAATACTCTTGGATGTGCATCTTAAAGAACACAGCATACAGGGATATGGAAAATAATTATAGACACTGACACACGTGCACCTACACAGGTTGAACTGGATGGACTATTGTCTTTATTCAACCTTACCTACAATGTAACATATATGTAACCTTAGGTTGGCGTCAGTCATGAAAACCTTCCAAACTAAGGAGAAGGAGGACTTCCCTGACTCTAGAGCCACATTCATTAGCCACCAGGCCAGAACTAATCTGGTCTTTGGTAATAGGTGAATGTGAAGATGGAATATTGAGCTGTAATGGTTTGGAGTGGAAATGAGCAATTAGGACTATCTCAAAGGAGGCTACCGTAAAGCCCAAGACCCTCATGCAGAAGAGAAGGGTAGGTTGGCTACTGGACTGAAGACTCTGAACATGTGAGTGGAACATCTATGGTTTCATCTGGGGAGGAAAAACCCTGGATAGGGTCATGTTCAAGATAAGGCTCAGGCACTTCAAGCAAGTTCCAATGAAGACTTTTGAAGGTTCAGAATCTACACAAACCTCTGTAACCTCGGAAAATCTGTTGGATATTTATTGCTAGGCTCTGTTCAAACTGTTCCCTCATTAGCGGTTGTCCAAATCCCTCAGAGTGATTAGCAGGGCCAGCATCTTTGTGAATACCCAAAGTGTAGTGGACAGTCCAAAGGGGAGAGCAATGAACTGGAAGTATTTTGTGCCCACAGCAAAATATAGGAAGCAGTGATAAGTTGTAAAAATAGAGATACAAGGCCTCCCGGATTGAGGGAAGCAATGGCTGACCTCATAGATTCCATGTAAGATTTATGTGTTCACAGAAAGGTATTGAGAACCTGTAGATCCAGTATAGGTTTATTGCCACCAATGGCTTTGTGAATGGTAAATGGGTTTGAGTAGAACCTTTTAAATGTTTCTCTAACTGGGACTAGGGCAATGATGGATGTGATAAGGCAGCATGGAGGTCCACAAGTTTTTGCAAGGAAGACCAATGGTTGGACAACATGAAGTGTGGTAGGGGCAGAAACAAACTATAACTTGGAACCATCGGAAACCATGCTTTGGTGTCCAAAGCAAATGTCCTCAGACCAAATGGCCACATGGACCAGCAGTCATCCCCCCACTTTGAGAAGTGGAGGTACCACTTAATTTCAAGAAAGGCTTATTATCCCTAGACAGATTTTGCTGGGGCAAAAAAAGTGCTCTTTACCCTAGTGATTTTCCTAATAAAGGAGTCCAGGTATGCCCCAAAGAGAGGGTCTATGTTGAAGGGGATGCACAGCAAGCACTTCGTGCAAAGTTATTCCATATCCCAATATTTGAACCAAATGGTCCTTCGCATGTGAACTGAAAGGATTCCCGTGTATGAAACTAAGTGCATGACATCAGTTGGGGTGTCCACAGAAGAGCTGATATCATGAGTTCCAACTGATGAAGAACTGAGGGATTCAAAAGATAGAGCCAAGATCTTTGAGCTGGAAACTCAAGTTCCAAACAAGTGTGTACTATGTCCACAAAAACCAAGATAATATTGTTGAGTTTTGGAAGAGGGTCTGCAGTCTGAGACTCTTGCACCAAGTCATCCTCAAGGGATAGGATGCACTCCTCCATATCCCCTGCTCCTGTAGGAACTCTGGAAGAGATGGCCTAGAAACACACTTGCAACCCCTGCCTTACAATATGACTATAGTGACCAAATGTTTCTCCATTAACTGCACCATGGAACTTCTCCCTCGGTAAGAAAGAGGAAGGTGCACCAGTTAGAGTCAAAGCCCCCTGAGGATGGAGTGGAAAGCGGGAAGGGGTCAGGGCTGTCGGTGCCAAACCTCCTAAAGAAAGGACTGACAACCTCCCATGCATTGTTAGAGGATCATAAGTCAGTGATCTGTCTTTGCAGTTATGATCTGTCATCCTGTACCTAAACAAAAGAAAAAGACTTTCTGCTAGTCTACTTACAACTGCTATGGCGTAAAAAGGGTAACCAGGTCAATCCATAGTAGATGCAGATCCATGGCAGATGCAAGAAGGAATGTCCAGCAGCAAGCCCCAAGTATTCACCACAGGAGGTACAGGTGGTCAGCAAATTCCCCCATAGGACATCTGGAGCAACCCAAACAGTCTTCACTCCAACAGTGTGTATATCCCTACAGAGGTCTTTGGGGGCAGGCTTCCACCAGATGATTGCAGAACAGCCGTAAAAAGTGCTTTTTGGCTAGCTACACACAGTACAGTAGATGTCTTGAAGGTGTCATCAACAGAGCCCAGTGCCCGCAGGCCACATTACAGGCAGGCCCTGCATATTCCTTTCAGTGGGGCTTAGGTATGGTCATCAAGGCTATGCCAAGTACTGATTGACCCGGACAGCTGCAATAAGAAGCACTCCCCATTGAAGAATCTTGCTTGAAGAAGAAAAACATATATTTTGATAAAAACAAAAAGTAGTAGGTTTGCTTCTCTTAGCAGAGAGAAGTCATCCATTCTTCTAGGACACTAGCAAAAAAACTGAGCATGATGGGAATGTGAAAAGTTAGGATTGGGCTTTTCTAACAGCTCTGGTTGCCATTGCCATACTCCTAAAAGTAGCTGTATAACCCTACACATCTAAATATCCTCCTGTGCCTCCTAATGAACGTAATAATGAAGGAAGGTTATAATTATTTGCATATTAAATACCAGCATAATTCCCAAAGTCAACACCTGCAGATGCAGTACAGATTTTGTGGGATGCATTTTAGAATGCATTTAAAGTCTAAACAAAACAGGACACTTTCTATCACTCAATTTAACAAACCGTTGAAAAATATCATCAAGAGGTTGATCTCATGCTACCAAGTCATATCAATTTAGATTTAACAGTAGCATAGCAATGGGGTAGCAGAGGCAGTGACTATAAAAGGGCCTCTGCCCTGAGGGAGCACAGCTGCAACCCGGCATCAAGAAAGCTTTTCTTTTTGCTCATTGCACTACAAGAAACCACACCATGATTTTAGCTGTTGGAAGCCACATTCATGCCCATAAGTTTGCTATATTTTATGAGACGTTTGTATGTATTGTAGAGATTATTAATAATGAGACCTCATGGGTGCCTGGATCACATTTTGTAATGTTGCCCAGAGGGGTTTCGCTACAGTGCATCCATTTTCCGCCCTGTGCTACATTATTGTCTCATTTTTTAAATAAAGCCTTCTAAAGATGGACCTTCAGTAGGATAATATGTATTGAGTGCACATTAATAATGAAAAAATGGCTGCAGTAAAGAGCATACTCATTTAGTAACACATCTGGTCCCTGAAGAGGAATTGGTAATGTGGCAAAGCTTATAAGATGGTTGTTGTTGCTGCTGCTAGAGCACACAAAGGTTATACTCTTTTGGGATAAACAGTCATTTAAGATTATTGCAATCAATAACAAGACAAGTGTGAAGTGAAACCAGTTGCTATGCCAACATTACTCCAAGACAAAGTTATACAACATACACAAAGGAATCTTAGGCATGATGTCTGCAAAAGACTAAATCAGTTATTTCTTTATATAGTAAAGTGCACATAAAATATATTGTAAATGATCCATTATGTCTTAAGCAACTAAATTTGTAGAAGCATGCACAATAAAATAAATTTGATTTTAAAAAGGCGATGTAAGGGTCATTTTTAGGATACAAATAAACCAAGCAAGCTAGGTTCTCGGCAGTGCGCATTTATTTTCCCAATAAGGAAAAGAAAAACCCAATCATGCTTGTCCGGTCTCTTTATCTTTTCAACTTTTGTGCATCATTCAAACAGAAACCGCTTTTGAGAAAACCTTTTACACTCATTTTGAAGCCTCCTAACAGCATTTTCATCAAACAATGTGGTAGGTAGAAATACACAGTTATTGTCTCCTCTCTACCTATAGGGGTTGATTTACTAAAGGCAATTAGACTGTTCACTTTGCAAGGGAATTTACACCAGAGCTTAGCAATTAAGATTAAAGTATAACTAAAGGCAAAACTTTTTTTTGTTTTTTGTTTTGGATAGAGTAAACAGGGTTGAGAATTCCCATCAGTTTTTATTGCTGTCTGTATCCCTGTTAGGGAGATTCACCCTCACTATTAGTCCTGCTACCATTATCAATGAAAGTGAAAGTAAAAGAAAATCCCAAATTTTTAGTTGTCCCCAGAAAAGTACTAGAGGGGAAATCTTCCAATGGGGACAATAGTTCTGGTGACCTGGGATTCCCACGAGATTGCCTTAATTTTAAGGGATTTCCTCTCACTTCCTGTTTGGCTATGGGAAGTGCAGGTAAATTTCCCCAAGGTTACAAAGACCTTATGCCCCGTACACACGGTCGGACTTTGTTCGGACATTCCGACAACAAAATCCTAGAATTTTTTCTGACGGCTGTTGGCTCAAACTTGTCTTGCATACACACGGTCACACAAAGTTGTCGGAAAATCCGATCATTCTGAACGCGGTGACGTAAAACACGTACGTCGGGACTATAAACGGGGCAGTGGCCAATAGCTTTCATCTCTTTATTTATTCTGAGCATGCGTGGCATTTTGTTCGTCGGATTTGTGTACACATGATCGGAATTTCCGACAATGGATTTTGTTGTCGGAAAATTTTATATCCTGCTTTATATCCTGCTCTCAAACTTTGTGTGTCGGAAAATCCGATGGAAAATGTGTGATGGAGTCTACACACGGTCGGAATTTCCGAAAACAAGGTCCTATCACACATTTTCCATCGGAAAATCCGACCGTGTGTACGGGGCATAACAGTGGTTATAACCCTTCCTTACTTTATCCAAAATGAAAAAAAGTTTTGCCTATAGTTCTACTTGAAGCTCTGCTGACTTTCATCATCCAATCATTTTTAAGCAAAAATGCAGTTTGTTTTTTTCTCCTTGCACATGGCTGGGTATTCTTTGTAAAGTGAAATTGCAGCACATTTATTAAGTTCTGAGGAAGATTTTCCCTTGCAAAGTGCAACTTCCTTTGCAAAGTGAATAACCTATTTGCCTTAGGTACATAGACCCCATAGTGTATATGCATTGCCTGCTGTGTTGTGCCTTGGTGCAGCTATCCATATATGATACCAGATAGTTGTACAAGTAATGTTGTGCATAAGATTTCCAACTGTATTCCAAGTAGAGTGAGCCATATTATTTCAAGTCCACAAGTACCAATATTTTGTACACTGTGTGCGCAAATTATAACCAAGTTGTATTTTTGAGGATTCATTTAATTACTGAACAATAGGGATGAGCTTCGAGTTGGCTGTTCACAAGTTCGCCGAACAGCGAACAATTTGGAGTGTTCGCGGCAAATTCGAATGCCGCGGAACACCCTTTAAAAAGTCTATGGGAGAAATCAAAAGTGCTAATTTTAAAGGCTTATATGCCTTATATGCAAGTTATTGTCATAAAAAGTGTTTGGGGACTCAGGTCCTGACCTGAAGGGTCTGGTATGGAATTTAGGGGGAACCCCACGTCATTTTTTTTAAAAAATTTTGGCCGGGGTTCCCCTTAATATCCATACCAGACCTGAAGGGCCTGGTATGGAATTTAGGGGGACTCCCACGTAATTTTTTTTTTTAAATTTTGGTTCGGGGTTCCCCTGTGGGGAATTCCCATGCCGTTTTTATCAATGAACTTCTATGTGTATTGTCGGCAATGCAATAGCCGCGAGTAGTTTTAAATGGGTTTTTTCCTTCGAAATGTCATTTTGCTGTCAGACTGTTCTAAACACGGGAAACATGCGTGCCTTTACAGGCATACTATACACACCCCCCAGCTACGAAATTTAAAGGGATATTACACTTTTATTGTTTGACTTTAAGCATTATTAAAATCACTGCTCCTGAAAAAATGGCCGTTTTTAAAACTTTTTTTTGAATTGATCCATGTCCCCTGGGGCAGGACCCAGGTCCCCAAACACTTTTTATGACAATAACTTGCCTATAAGCCTTTAAAATTAGCACTTTTGATTATTCATGTTCGTGTCCCATAGACTTTAACGGTGTTCGCGTGTTCGAACGAACTTTTTCCTGTCCGCATGTTCTGGTGCAAACCGAACAGGGGGTGTTCGGCTCATCCCTACTGAACAACTACGGTGCTCTGGGTCAATCAAAAATGTTAATAAACCACAAACCTGAATATTTAGGAAAGTAAAAGTGAAATTTTGGCTTTCTTAGGAGAATAGCTATGTGTGTAGAATTATTATGCAACTAAATTAAAAACTGAATTTTTCCCATCCCACTTGATTATTTTCATCTGTTAATCTCCCTGGCGGTATTCCCGAGTCTGGCTCGGGGTGGATTTTCAGTACCAAAAGCGGTAACCCCAAGCCAGACTCGGGATCGCATCACAGAATCCATGTAGAGGTTACTTACCTTGTCCCCTGGATCCTGCGATGTCTCCCCGCTGTGATCTGCGAGCCGACCTGTCTCGCTCGATTCACAGTCCCGAGCTCCGTTCCCTGCGAGCGTTGCGATGCACGGGGTCGGAGTTCGGCGCCAAATTCAAAATGTAAAAAACACAGTATAGATACAGTATACTGTAATCTGTAAGTACTGTATCAAATAATTACACATCCCCTTTGTCCCTAGTGGTTTGTCCAGTGTCCTGCATGCAGTTTTATATTATAAATACTGTGCTTTCTGCCAGGAAACTGGAGATTGTCCATAGCAACCAAAAAATGTCAGTTTACGTCAAAAATGCTTTTAGACCAGCTAGAAAACAGCGATAATAAATTAGAATCACTTGCAGAATTGAGCGATAGTGATTCATGGGGAAATTTGTCATCAAATACTAAAAGTAATGACAGCGACAATTCTGCAACTGAGCAAATTTCAGTGTTTTTGATTTAATTACATTATTGAATAATTTGTATTATTATTATATTATTATTTGTTATAATTATTTATAGTTATTTATTATATTATAATTTTTTATTTCGTTTTTCAAATTTTATCATGTCTACTAGACTCTTGTTTGGACAGATTTAGTGAGTTATTCCTAAGAATTACAGTCCTACAATATAAAATGCCAATTTTCCATGCAAAATAATTGTACCGCTTTCAGCATCAAAAATCTGAAATAATCATACCACCAGGGAGGTTAAAGTCAGAATAATAAACAAACAACTTAAAATTTACAAATAAACATTTCTGACATTTAAACAAAAAATCAGTGACCAATATAGCCACCCTTCTTTTCAATAAGTCTTCCACTCATGGAGCCTGTCAGTTTCTTGATCTGTTAACGATCAACTTTTTGTGCAGCAGCAACCACAGCCTCCCAGACACTGTACAGAGAGGTGTACTGTTTTCCTTCACCGTAAATTTCCAGTTTAAGAAGGGCCCAGAAGTTCTCAATAGGGCTTAGGTCAGGCGGGGAAGGGGGCCATGTAATTATTCTTTCATCTTTAAGGCCTTTACTGGCTAGCCACACAGTGGAGTACTTTGATGCATGTGATAGAGCATTGTCCTGCATAAATATCATGATCTTCTTGAAAGGTGCAGACTTTTTCCTGTACCACTGCTTGAAGAAAGTGTCTTCTAAAAACTGGCAAAAGGTTTGGGATTTGAGTTTGAGTCCATCTTCAATCCGAAAAGGTCCAACTAGCTCATGTTTAATAATACCAGCCCATACCAGTACCCCACCTACTCCTTGCTGGGTTCTGAGTTGAAGTGGAGCTCTGTGCCCATTACTGATCCAGCCACTGGTCCATCCATCTGCTCCATCAGGAGTCACTCATCTCATCATTCCATAAAACCTGTCTTTGGATATTTTTTGGCCCAGGTCTCAGCCTTCTTTACCCTGGCCATGTCTCTGAGCACTGAACACCTTGTACTTCTGGGCACTCCAGGTAGGTTGCAGTTCTGGAATATGAGAGCACTGGAGGATAATGTGTTCATAGCTTCACGTTTGATTCTTCTCAAATCTTTGGCAGTTAATTTGCTTCTTTTTTTCTCAACATGTTTCTTGCGACCCTGTTGACTATGTGCAACAAAACATTTGATGGTTCTGTGATCACTCCCCAATATCTTAGCAATTTAAAGAGTGCTGCATCCCTCTGAAACACTTTTTACAGTTTTTGATGTTTCAGAGTCAGTTAAATTTCTTTTTTGGTCCATTTTGCCTGAGGAAAAGAAGCTGCCTAATAATTATGCACACCTTGATATAGAATGTTGATCTCCTTAGGCCACATCCTCCCTCATTACACAAATACACATCACCTTATATGCTTAAATCCAATAAGCATTCAAGTTTATACAGCTTGGAGTCGGACAATATGCATGAAAATTATGATTTGGTCAAAATACTCTTGCCTAATAATTGTGAACATAGTGTATGTGGCTCAGTGGCCACTTTGTGCTAATTTGTCAGTGGGTGTTTGTGATGACCATCTCATACAAGTAAAATTAATGTTGCAGCCTATCCAGATCATCCCAGCTCATGTCCAATTAACTGGAGAAAGAAGTGCATCTAAACTTTTACTATAAAATGTACTAATTGTGATTGAACTGAGGGCAGTAAACTTTGTAAAGCTGGTCATGGAGCAGTTAATTCAGAGAAAAGTTGTGAAGGAAAGTGTATCTGGAAAGATGGCCATGGAGCGTTGAGTAAACAGAATAAGCAGAGCTGGGAAGAGTAGAGCAGGAAAGCTATAAGGACACGGAATTAGGGGAAGCAGGGGAGAGTATAAACATTTTTAAAAAGTTTTAAAATGTATAAAAAGGCAAAAAAACACACCAGAGCCATATTTATAAAAACTCAGACCTTGACCAAACATTCAATTCAAATGAATCTTCTTGGAGCATGCAATTTATATGACAGTGATTGATTCACCACCACTGAATGTTTGGTGAAAATTACATTCACCGTTTTACACAGTAAATATGCCCCCATTTGTTTCTATAATGTTATGATAGTGTTTCATTGGTAACCTACTTTGCCCCCTCTGGACACTGATTTTATTTCTTCACTGTAGAGTTGCAGTCAGAAGAAAAATTAGAAGAATCCAACAATTTTCCCAAATCGTCAGTTATTTCTCTTTCTGGCTGCCCTCTGCTGTTTCACCCCTGACTGCTACATTAAATGTAATTGGCTTCTGAGGTTGTGTGCAGGAGAAATGCTCTTGAACACAGCCTCAGTGTTCTGTTTCAAATCCCCAGTCTGTCTGGTTAGTATGGCCATCTGCTGACTTGGCCCCATCCACAGGCAGTTTAACTTTTTTTTTAAAAACACAGTAGTTGAATCCAAAGCAATTTTACTTCAGCTAATTGGAATACAAAGGTTCTTTTTCCAGTCTTTTGAAGTATAACAAGACAATTACTTTCCTAAGCCCTTTGAAGTACTAACATTGACTGGCAGAACATCAAAGATGGTCTAGCTAGGACTGAACTAACTAGCACTAAACAGGAAAGGAAGTTAAAAAATAAATCCCCTAACAAGTTGTAGTGGCTCTAAACTGCCAATACTAGATGTTAGCATACTACAGAACAGTAAACGATTGATGCAGTTCACTACAACACAGAAAAAAAACAGAAAATTGTATCAAATACTTACCATAATTTTCCTTTCCCGACGCCAATCCATGGCAGCATACATATGATATAATTTCACCCCTATATCCACCCACAGGACCTATTTAAATCTATAAAAGTCTGACTGAGGGCAACCTCCCCCATTCTCCGTAAAAATAACAAGATCAAAAAGGGGAGGGTTTGTATGCTGCCATGGATTGGCATCAGGAAAGCAATTATACGGTAAGTATTTGATACACTTTTCCAATTTCCTGATGCCAACATGACAGCATACATATGATAAATAATGAGCTAAACAGGGAGGGCTAAAATGTATAATCAAACTTTATTACCATGGACATGGAAGCCTGGATCGTCATTCTGCTGAAGGCCATTGATGTACGAGCCCCTGGATCTTCCCTGTAGCGCCTGAGGCAGGTGCACTGCACCAACCAGTCTGTCTCCATAGGCAAATGCCCAAATTTAAAGAGGTAAAAATGGACCTAGCTGAATGAGCCTGTATTACTTCTGGAGGCTCTTGCCTGGCTGCACTGTAAGTTTTCTGGATGACTTTGACTCTCCAAGATGACAAGGTTTTGCTTTAGGTTCCTCCTTTGAATTTGCCTGATGGAAACACAAACAGCCTTCCAGAGAATTTTAACTAGGAAGCTGCTTGAAGGTAGGCATTTTAGATACTTGGTACATCCAGTGTAGGTTAGGTACTGTTTCTACTGCAAAGGATGGAACTGCAACTTTGTTTGTAGGATGAAAACAGAAGCCATCTTGGGAACAAAGGTGCTTGAGGGGCATAAGCCCCAGCTTGTCCGGAATGAATAAGATGTATAAGATGAATAAGATCTATAGCTCCAAGTGCTTGCAGATCCGATACTCGGCCCTTTGAAGTTATCGCCTAAAGTAATTGAGGGAAACTTTAAAAAGAGCAAATATGGAAAAGTGCACTGTGCCTGTAGCGACCTCCAATCAGGAAAGATGACAGGAGTGCTCGCTATGTGAGATTACAGCCACACGCTTCCTGGTACTTCTTGATCGTTGGAGCGCATACGTCACTTCCGATGCGTCACGTCCCTGACGTTTTGTCACTACCTGGACTTCTTCTGGGGGCGTGCTCGCCCTTCCTGTCATCTTTCCTGATTGGAGGACGCTACAGGCACAGTGCACTTTTCCATATTTGCTCTTTTTAAATGTTTCTCTGGTACGCATGCTAATTAAGGGGGATGATTGGATGTTTTAACAAAGTGTTTTAGCAATATCACACTATGTGGACATTCCATTTCTCCCACATATCTTATTGGAGCTACCAAGAGTAAGACTGACATCTGGTGATCGTTTGGAAGGTGGTGCAGACCTACTATTATTATCACTCAAGGCTCATATTGGTTGGATTTCTGGTGAGTGCGTTTTCATTGGGGTTCCCTGCACGTGGTGTATCACTTGGTGAAAGGATTAACTACCCTCACAGAATACAACAATATCTAGCAGTAGGAGTCTTACCACTCGTTCCATTTGAACTTAAGGAATTTCCACTGTGAAACGGACCCTATTGATTTGGTGAGCACAAGCGCTGCTGCAATATTGAAAAACTTTATTTATTTAATTTATTCTTTATTGCTTATCATCATTATCAACTGTCATTTAAGCAGCTGCTATTTATTGATTCATTTATTGTTTTTATTTATTTATCCATTCATCTATGTATATACTATTGGATATAGCGTACTAGGCGCAGAGCATTGTTGTTTTTATGCAGGCATATACAACATTCTATTTCTGATTGTGGAAACACTGGTAGTTGAAGTGCTTGGTCATGACTAGGTTCCATGGCTAGGGTAAACCCAAGGCCTGTGGGCCAATCGGCATACTTGCTATCACGGTGAGACCCACAGACAACAGTCACCCCTGGAACTTCATGACTAAAGGCAGCAGAGGAAAGGCATCTGCTAGGTGACTAATCCTTCAGTGAGTGAGGGCATCCACTTCCTCCTACCTGAGAGTAGGAAAAGAGGCACCTTGTAAATGGATGGTGATGCAAACAGACTCAGCTGAGGGTGGCCCCATACTTGAGTGACATGGGCAAGATCTTCTTGATTAAAGACCCATTCATTGGGAACCAAGTACTGGCATCAGTGGTGACAGTGGTCCCAGATAATGAACCTACCTGACGGGATCAAGTGAGGGTCCCCTGACATATCCATCACCAGAGGCTCCTGTGCATCTGAGGAAAAGCATGTCTGCGTTGCAAAAAGAACATCATCATCGTTTTGAGGAGACCCCTGCATTGGGAAGCTGACAACTGCTTGGCCCATTCTAAGGAGGAGAATAGTACTCACTTTAGCACTGAACTGGGCCTCCTTATTGATGACTAGTCAGGTCTGCTACAACTGTCTTTACACCTCCTATCTAGCCAGAATAATCCCCTTTTGAAACTAGTAGGTCATCTGGACCCTGAGCCAACAAGTAATGATGGATTTGAAGCACCCCTGTTTCCTTAGAGGAGATACACAGAGATTAGGACTTCCATAAAGATCATCTGTGAGGTGGAGAGCCCTGAAAGGAAGACACATGAACTAAAAATGTCCATCTCCCACCGAGACTCAGTTTCTTTAAATTCAACACCGGTCTTCTTTGCACAAGACACAGAGGAGAACAAAAGCAAGAAAGGGAGGACTTTGAATCATTCCCCCATTGCAATTTTTATAATATTGATTTAATCAGAGAGGACAGCCACCTCCTGAGTGGAATGTGCTTTTCTGGTCAGGATGAGGAAAAGTTTTACTGTAGAAATGCACCCATGGGTCCCAAAAAACGGGCTTTACCATCTGTGCGCACAATCAGCCATCCTTGCCCTCAACACACTAGCCTGGGGTGGGGGGTCTCTTGTCAACCAGACTACTGTAGGGGATGAAGGGATTCAAAAGGACCATGGCTGTGCACCCTTCAGAAAGGTGCCATTGCACACCCTTCCATTCGCTCTTCAAGTTTTACATTCTGGTAAAAGGATCTTGAGTCCTGAAATGTAGAGTGGACCAAACTAGCTCACCGGAGCCTCGGCTTCCTATGAGGAGGAAGGCCAGACTAACCACTGATTGCTTCTGGAATAGTGCTTAGTGTTGGGATATGCATTTGACTTTTAATCATGACCAATAAAGAGCGTTCAACATTCCAAGGATGTGCTCCATTCTATGAAACTAAAACACCATTATACGGCAATCCATCTGCACAGTAAACTTAGGACATCCAGGTTTGAGCAGCAGTCGAATAGTCAAAATTTCTAGTCAGAGGGAAAAACTTCCCATTTGACTTTCATAATACAGGCACTTATGACCATCCTGCCGGAGGACGGTTTTGTTGACCAAGGACTGGGCTTTCCAATCCTCTTCATTGTCATTGAATGCAGCACTGCCTTAGGGGAACATTGTTGTTAACAAATGCTACTTCATCCACAAAATCCGCTGAGCACTTAAGCTCACCAAGAGCACTAATAATCTGCTCTTTCAGAGATTTATGGGTGATGATGACCTTGACTCTGGGTCCCAACTGTTTGCCACAAAGTCCTGGAATCACTGGCTTACAAGCACCCCCTGCCTCTCAACATGAATCTCTCAGATATCCGTCAATTCATCAATCATGGATACAGCCAATAAAAAATGAATCTTCTTAATCTGAAGAATAAATGCCTTTGCAGTAGGGTGCAGTGCTGTAAAGTGCATGTTACTGCAATGCATGTTAAGTTCTTTAGCTTGATGCAGTGCCATTCTTTTGACCAGAGAATCGGGTATAATTTTACCGCTGTTTACTTATGTAAAACTGCATAACACTACTGCCACTGCTATTGAGTCAACCTCTTCACCTTAACATTCATTAGGGAGTATGAAAGGCCGTGTCTTGAAAACGTGAAGTATGTTCTGACTTTAAAGGCAGTCATCTGGGTCATCCCTATCCAGGCCTGCTTAACCGCTCTAATGAATGACTGGACCCAGGAGACACTTAAACCCTGCTTAGCCTCTAAGAGGAAGACCGACCCTCTTCTACCTCTGGTGTAGCCAGGTGTAAGGCAGGGGTGAATGGCTTGGATAAAGATGCCCTCAGAGCCAGGAACAAAGATGGCTGTAATAGGCTCAAGGCCTCCTTGGTTAGAAGAGCTAATTGTGATGTCCTGAACTCATCTGCTGGAGTGCAGTCCTTGATGTTGCACCCAAAGTCCTCTGGCATAAGTGGCTGGAGAACTCAGTTAGAGATTCATTAACTACTTGCCATTAACGACCATGACTTGCTGGCTTACAGCATCCTTTGTCCTTATCCACAGGCATTATCCACAGACATGTTGGTCTGGTAGTAGCTCTGCACCACAGGCCCAGCATTTCTTACCCTTTTGTCGCTATTAGCGCTTAGAGGAAGAGGAATGCCGACACTCAGTAGTAACTTTCCGGTCCTCCTGGGTGAGACCTGCGAGGCTGGATGAGCCACTGTTCACACTGGACTTAGCATGGCAATGCTCTTTTAGATTGACTTTAAGTAAGAGTGAGAGCAGGCTAGGTTGCACCTGAAGATGAAGGCCATGTTCATGGAAAGGCACTCTTTCACCTCTTCTTACTTACCGGACTGATGGTCCCTATCTGAGCACATGGAGGTCTTGGCTATGTGGCAGAACGTTTATATTGGAGCAGGGATTCAGCACTGCATTGAAAGAAAAAAGATCATAGACACATGCCTGAATCACCCCCCCCCCCCATTCACCTGCAGCATAAGCAAGGGAAAACATAATATGTTTTTTTCAGTGCAAAAACATAGCAAAAGATGGCTGCCACACGAGGCCCTCTGCACAGTGCTTGCATGTACGCCATAGCTGTCCTTGAGACCGGAAACTGCCACAAAACTTGGATCTGATGGTGCACGCATGCTGGTCACAGGAAAAGCCACAGATGAAAGGAAAAAACTGCAGACAGAAGAAAACAAACAAATCATTTCTAAAAAGGCAAAATGAGGAAGCCTAATGAAGTTAGAGGCAAAGTAGAAAAACAAAAAGGAATAACTCTACCTGTAGGAGAAAAGAAAATGCAGCACTAACACCAGCACCAGGATTCAGCTCAAGCGTGCAGAGAAACGCATGCAGTATGGACTCCAGCAACCAAACACCAGCTCAGGTGTGCAGAGAAACACATGCATCATAGACTGCAGCATTCAAACATCAGCTCAGGTGTGTAGAGACACACATGCATCATGGACTGCAGCATCCAAACACCAGCTTAGGTGTGCAGAGAAACACATGCATCATGAACTTCAGCATCCAAACACCAGCTTAGGTGTGCAGAGAAACACATGCATCATGAAACACCAACTCAGGTGCACCACATGAGGTTCTGACATTTCCAGTTAGAGAACTCCTCAGCCCCAAAAGACAACCAGAAGGGGCTTCCCACCTTGTTGGTGAATTTAGCAACCTAGGATGTGGGACTGCGCTTGAGAGAGGCTGAACCCAGATGGATACCAACACAGTCGGCAGGTAGGGACTTATCGCAACATTATGGTTTTGCGGGTGTGGATCTTGAGGACAAAAAGGAGAATGGGGGAGGTTGCTCTGTCAGACTTTTGTAGCACCCTGGCCTTAAACAGGGCTGCTAATAATTCTAGTTGTGCTAGGTGGTAACTAGCCTGGCTAATTGGTAGTTTGATCCACTGATTCCTGTCCTAAGTCTGAGTTTGGTGTAGTCTCTCTCTTTTGCCAATAGGTGGCACTGTTGCTTTTGGCATTAGAATGATGAATTACCATAAAATTAGGTAATGGGTAACTAGGTTGTCTCAGCAAATCAGCAGGAGTTTCTTTAACCTCCTGTGTATGCTGAAATAGGCTATTTAGTTGGGAGGAGTCAGCTGATTGGGGTTCTTCCTGCCCGAGGCTGCGACCTGGTAGGGTGTGTGTTGAGAAGCTCCTGGTTGCTAAGCCTGCAGCCTGAGGCCTATCCAGGAGGCATGCTGGCTGCTAGGTCCACTTAAGGCCTATCCAGCAGTTCAGGGTTCCGCAAAGGAGGGGGAGCAAAGGTTAAGCTCGAAGCCTGGGGCAGAACCGCAAGTGTTAGAGGCTTGGCCTGAAGGGAGCCTTTTTGTTGTCGGAGGTAAAGGAGAAACAGTTGCCACAAAGGGACGACCACTCCTGTTAGTTCGGAAGGGATGAAGTTCTGAAGAAGAACTGTGCCTGAAGCTGGTAAGCCAAACTGGAAAAAAGAATGTGCGGAATGAGTGATAACCGTTTATATGCTTTCTGTGGAAGATATCTACCTTTGCTGCGGTTATGGCCTTTGTAGTTTAAAGTTGCGACGTTGGACGTTTGTTGCCAGTGAGTATTGCTGGATCTGTTCTGAGTAAAGTATCTGCCACAATGTTGCTGTTCCAAAAGGAAAGAAAAGTTATGCATGGCATGTTCACTTTGTGCTCACAGCTCCTGGCAGGAACTAAAGGACTGTGTTGTCTGTACCAAGTTCATTCTGTGCTCACCACACATGGAAGGGGTAAAGAATTATATCATCACAAACCTGGGGCTACGGCCGCCACATTTACTCAGACCATGTTGTCATCCGATGGCCCAACCAGGAGGATGTGCAACACTATATCACTACCATTGGCTCAACCGGAAAGCCTATTCAATTGCCTGATCCTCGTTATTATTGGCAAAGAAATGGAAAAGATGTTGAATCCAGTGAAAGTATTTACCAGTACAATCGTATTTTATTGTTTATTATTTTAATATTGAAAAAATATGTTTTGCTAAGAGACTTTATTTAATATTCACTTTTCTAATGAATTAGAAGTGCATGTTTTAGCACTATCAAATCTGATTATGATTTTTAGCAATTTTTTTTTTTTTTTTTTTGCGTTTCAAAAAAAAAAAAATACCTAGCCCTCAGCATAGGTAGTTTAAGTACCATAAAACGTACAGCAATAATGTGTATATGCAAAAATAGATAAATAAATAATTGAAAAGGCTATAGTGCCACAGATGATATTATATACAAGTTAAACACACTCACATGTATATGACTGTAAAGATTATAGATTCTGCCTTTTCCTGTAGATTTGTTATTATGTTTACATACAAATGCTGCTATCCTTGGATGACAAGAGAAGTATGCTGTAATATTATGTTATCACCTTCACAGATATGTTAATCATTTATAACACTTCAGTAAAGGGTTCTACAAATATACTGTCTGATCCAGGGTTTGCCAAGCAGATCTTGTGTCATTATCCAACACTGACTGAATTCAGAGTGAAAGGTGAAAATTGCTATTACAGTTACATATAAAAGAGAGAGAGACCAAGGACACTGTACTGTATGTGTTACTTTAAACCATGGCAACATTGCCAAGATGTTATTAGAATTTCCAGGGTGTGATTTTCATCTTATTTAACTAGTGCTAACTCAATATTAGCATATATACATCTTTAAAGTGAACTTTTGCTTTGCCCGTGTACAACAAAAGAATGGGGAGGAAAAGGTGGATAGACTTATTTAGGCCCTTATAGGGCCGTGGCGGCGGCATTCTAGGCCAAAAGTAAAGGATTTAAATAGGAGTTTTTTCCATTGGTCAGTTTGGATCATGTGATGAGGAAGGTTCTGGAAGGTCAGAAGGTCGAGTTATGATTGGTCATTAAAGTCATATGACCGTTAGAAAATTCTAGAAGCAGGTTTTTGTGCCTATATAAGGGGCCAGCTGACAGGATTCTTGGCCAGTTGCCAGAGAAGAAGACGTCGCAAGGAGCTCCAGGCAGAAGAGCTATAATTAGGCCGGTGCTGAAGAAATCCCTGGCGACATGAAGACACTCCTGCTCCAGCTATTGGAAGGGGCGGATGCGGCGGGATCAGAGTATTGGATTCGGCTTTGTCTAGCCTTACCTGCGGGTTAAGATGCGGCGGGTGTCATCAGGGTCCATAGCGGAGCATTAGAGGCGGAATCCGGGAGTGGAGGTGATATGGTTCCACAGCCGAGGTTGAGACAGGAAGAAGCAGAGGATTTTCCAGCGGAAGTCGCTCCTGAAGACTTGCGTCAGTAAGGTGTCAGAAGTGATGGAGAAGAGGAGTTTTGGAGAACGAGCAAGAGGAGGCGCCAACAGAGGAGGAGCTTCAGCCTGGCCACGCCCACACCAGCCATTGAAAGGAGAGAGAAGTTGACCTCTGCATCAGGCAGCCAGCGGGCATGTGCAGTGGCATCAGAAGGAAAGAATCATAGGAGGAACCTACGAATGACAACATCAGGTGTCGAATCATCACCTGGACAACAAGGAATGCCAGGGCAAGGGCTTAATGCAGCAGTCTTCAGTCAGCATGCTGGACAAGAAATTCTACAGCAGGTATGGGGTGGGAAAGCCGGCAGTGCCATCCCTGTGTTGTGTGCTTCCCCTTTGCCTTCTGCTGGTAGTTTCAGCAGTGCTGATGCTGTTAAGTGTAACACACTAGCGAAACTGTCTGATCTTTCTTCCTCCCTTGAACAGCTGAATCAGATTATCCGTACTCAATTTAATCTAGTTCATCTGGAAATCAGGACCGTGTTGCAGCGGGAGTATGAGCATCGGTTTTGGCTGATTCTACATTGGTGTCACAGAGTCCTGCTGTAACCCCGCAGTATTCATTTGGTGTATCTGACAAGAATGTTCAAGATCAAAATGTCAAAGAATGTATGCCATGTGTCCTCTCTCCACTTGATTTTCATTTGTCTGCTTCACTAAAAAAGAAAAAATTTGGAAAGGCGAATATATAGATCTAAATTTGGTACTTCCACCTTCTAGGGACTTTTCTCACAAATATGACAAAAGAGAAGATAAAGCAGAGGATGATAGGCGTAAACCAGTATTAAAATCTTTTTATTCTTGGTTACAAGCTTTTGGTATCTATGCAAGTGTATTATGTGCAAAATTTCCCAAAAGGAGCCCGGCTTTATTTCAGCATATCAATATCATCCTTGAGGCTTATGGAAGCTTTAGTAGTTTCTTGTGGTTAGCTTATGATGAGGCTTTCCGCCAGAAACTAGCAGTTCAACCTTCACTTCAGTGGGGTTCCAGGGATGTTTGCCTTTGGCTGAATTTATTTTTACCTCAAAAGCAACCTTTTGTCTGTCAACCCATTATATCTAATGTGAATTCTTCAGGGAATATATATAAGAAAGGGTTGTGTTTTGCTTTTAATGATAATCATTGTAAATGGTTGAATACTTGTAAGTACAAGCATGAGTGTGCGTTTTGTTCTGGGTCTCACCCAATTTCAAAGTGTTTTTGTAAGCTTCAGGCTGAGCAGAAAGACAATTTTCAAAAAAGCAACAACTTTGGTGAATATTCAAAGAATGCTCTCATGGTTGCAAGTCTACCCAAACAGACAGATGGCATTGCTGCTAACTAAAGGTTTTTCGGAGGGTTTCAGTTTACCAGCTTTCAAAGGATCAGGTTGTAAAATAGTTAGTAATTTAAAATCTGTCAAAGAATTTCCTAATATTGTTAGGGAGAAATTATTAAAATAAATATGTGCGGGTAGGATTGAAGTCCCCTTTGATTCCCCCCCATTTAGGGATTTTCGGGTTTCTCCATTAGGCTTAGTGTCAAAGAAAGAGCTCGGTGAATTTCGCCCCATACACCATTTATCATTCCCTTTTGGAGACTCTTTGAATGATCAAATAGACCCTAACTCGACATCGGTAACATATGCATCTTTTGAGTCTGCAGTGCAGAAACTGCGCTTTTTAGGCCCAAATGCCTTAATGGCGAAGGCGGATATTAAATCAGCTTTTAGACTTCTACCACTAAACCAGTCTTGGTTTAATCCTCTAGGTATTTGTTGTGAGAATAAGTTTTATTTTGACAAGAGTCTGCCAATAGGGTGCTCTGTATCATGTTTCTATGTTTAAGCATTTTCATCTTTTATTGAATGGGTAGTGAATAAGGTAGCTGATTCCCAATGTTCTAATCATTATTTAGATTATTTTTTTATTTTTGGGTTCAGCTGGGACACAGGATTGTCACTACGGTCATTCTTTCTAGTATGTAATTACTTGGGCATCCCATTGGCAGAAGAAAAGAGGATTTTCCCAACAACAAGCACTGAATTTTTAGGAATAGGTTTAGATACCGTAGCTATGGAATTCAGTTTGCCCAGCAACAAGGTTTATAGGATAATACAAGTTTAGTTAAAATTTCTTAGAATGAAAAAAGTCATACTGAAAAAAATGCAATCCTTATTAGGTCAATTAGCCTTTGCATCTAGATTTCTTCCAATGGGTAGGGTCTTCTCTAGGAGGCTATATGTTTCAATTGCACGTCTTAAAAACCCTTTTTCTCATATTAGGTAAACATCGGATATAAAAGAGGATTTACTAGTGTGGTTAAACTTCCTTGAGAATTTTAACGGTAAGACGTTATGGCAACAAGCTTTCATTACAGATACAGAATTTTGTCTAGCAACAGATGCAGCTGGTTCTATTGGTTTTGGGGCAATTTGGAATTCCCATCGGTGTGCATCATCCTGGCATCTTAGGTGGGTTAAAAATGTTTTTTGGAAAAATATTGTTTTATTGGAGTTATTCCCGTTATTGTCTCTGTGGAAATATGGGGTTCGCAAATTGCGAATAGGAGGATCTTAGTAAGCACTGATAACCAAGGAGTAGCTTTTGCTGTGAATTGCCTTTCTTCAAAATCTCCTCAGGTTGTTGCTTGAGTCATTTGGTCTTTTTGTTTCTAAAATGGAACATCTGGATAAAGGCTAATACCGCGTACACACGAGCAGACTTTCCGGCATACTCGGTCCGGCGGACCAGAGTCCGCCGCACAATCCGGTCTTGTGTAGGCTCCCGTGGACTTTTTTCCCCAAAAGTCCGCCGGACCAAGATTTGAAGCATGTTTCAAATCTTTCCGCCGGACTCAGTTCCTGACGGAAAGCCCGTTCATCTGTATGCTGGTCCGACGGACCAGATGCGACGCAAGGGCAGGGTACTGCATCTTGCGCTCGCTGCAATAGGAAAAATTTTCCTATTGCGGCGAGCGCAGCGCATACCAGGCCCTTAGGTCTGGTATAGATTTTAAGGGGAACCCCCTACGCCAAAAAAATGGCGTGGGGTCCCCCCTAAAATCCATACCAGACCCTGATTCGAGCACGCAGCCCGGCCGGTCAGGAAAGGGGGCGGGGATGAATGAGCTCCCCCCCTCCTGAACCGTACCAGGCCGCATGCCCTCAACATGGGGGGTGGGTGCTTTGATGAGGACAACGGGTATGACGGGACTAGAAAAGGAAGTGACTCTCGGCGCTTTTATCAGTGAGCTTGACACCTTGCAAGCCCCGTCGCAGGGCATACCAGGCCCTTAGGTCTGGTATGGATTTTAAGGGGAACCCCCTACGCCGAAAAAATGGCGTGGGGTCCCCCCTAAAATCCATACCAGACCCCGATCCGAGCACGCAGCCCGGCCGGTCAGGAAAGGGGGTGGGGACGAGCGAGCTGCCCCCCCTCCTGAACTGTACCAGGCCGCATGCCCTCAACATGGGAGGTGGGTGCTTTGATGAGGACAAGGGCCTCTTCCCGAAAACCCTGGCCGTTGGTTGTCAGGGTCTGCGGGTGGGGGGCTTATCGGAATCCGGGAGCCCCCTATAATAAGAGGGCCCCCAGATCCCGGCCCCCCACCCTATGTGAATGAGTATGGGGTACATGGTACCCCTACCCATTTACCTAGGGAAAAAGTGTCAATAATAAAACACACTACACAGGTTTTTAAAGTAATTTATTAGACAGCTCCGGGGGGTCTTCTTCTGGCTTCGGGGGTCCCTCCGTTTCCTCTTCTCCCAGTGTCCGGTTGGTTCTTCTCCGCTCTCTCTGGCCTTTTCTCCCGGTGTTCCAGTTCTTCTGCCGGCTCCTCCGCTATCTTCATGCCGCTCTTTTGTTAGCGGGGGCCTGGACTTCTGGCTTCTGGGCTTCTGGACTTCTTGGCTTCTTCTCTTCTTCCGATGTTGACACAATGGTCTCTCCAGCTGGAATGCTTTCCGAGCGCTCCAATGTGACTTATATAGGCAGAGACCCCGCCCCCTTATGCCGTCACAGTCCCTGGGCATGCTGGGACTGTGACGTTTTAGGGGGCATGGTCAACATCACCCGGTGACCACGCCCCCTAAAACGTCACAGTCCCAGCATGCCCAGGGACTGTGGCGGCATAAGGGGTCGGGGTTTCCGCCTATATAAGTCACATTGGAGCGCTCAGAGAGCATTCCAGCCAGAGAGACCGTCGTGTCAACATTGGAAGAAGAGAAGAAGCCAAGAAGCCCAGAAGCCCGGGCCCCCGCTAACAAAAGAGCGGCATGAAGATAGCGAAGGAGCTGGCAGAAGAACTGGAACACCGGGAGAAGAGGCCAGAGAGAGCGGAGAAGAACCAACCGGACGCCGAGAGAAGTGGAACTGGAGGGACCCCCGAAACCGGAAGAATACCCCCCGGAGCTGTCTAATAAATTACTTTAAAAACCTGTGTAGTGTGTTTGTTTTATTATTGACACTTTTTCCCTAGGTAAATGGGTAGGGGTACCATGTACCCCATACTCATTCACATAGGGTGGGGGGCCGGGATCTGGGGGCCCTCTTATTATAGGGGGCTCCCGGATTCCGATAAGCCCCCCACCCGCAGACCCCGACAACCAACGTCCAGGGTTGTCGGGAAGAGGCCCTCGTCCTCATCAACATGGGGACAAGGTGCTTTGTGGTGGGGGGCCCCGCAGGGCGCCCCACCCCCCATGTTGAGGGCATGCAGCCTGGTACGGTTCAGGAGGGGTGCTCGCTCATCCCCACCCCCTTTCCTGACCGGCCGGGCTGCGTGCTCGGATCGGGGTCTGGTATGGATTTTAGGGGGGACCCCACGCCATTTTTACGGCGTAGGGGGTTCCCCTTAAAATCCATACCAGACCTAAGGGCCTGGTATGCCCTGCGACGGGGCTTGCAAGGTGTCAAGCTCACTGATAAAAGCGGCGAGATTCACTTCCTTTACTAGTCCCGTCGTACCCGAGTCACGTTCAAAATGAACGGACTTGTCCGTGTGTGGGCAAGTCCGTTCATTCTGAAAGTCCGCCGTAACTCCGGCGAAAGTCCGTCAGAAAGACGGGCAGACCTAGCCTGCCGGAAAGTCCGGTCGTGTGTAGGCAAGTCCGTCCGTTCAGGTAGTCCGCCGGAAAGTTCGACGGGAAGAACGTCGGACCAAGTCTGGTGGAAAGTCCGCTCGTGTGTACCCGGCATTAGTATATCCAAGGTAAGTCTGACATAATTGCCGACCCTCTCTCTCGCGAACAGGTGGACCGTTTTTTCTCGTTAATGCCGGCAGCAGATTTAGCCGGGGAGAATTGCCCCCCCCATTTTATGGGATTTGATTTAATCAGAACTCTGTGGCTAATTCTACTTGGAGAAGTTATACTGTATGTCTTCACGTCTGCTATGGTCCACTTGTCTTCTTTTCAACGTTTTGCTTTTTCTGCATTCTTTAATGGAAAAAGGACATTCCTGGTCACACATTAGCAAAATTTTATCTGGTATTTCCTTTTTCTTACGGCTCCGTGATTTACCACCATGCCAGAGTTTCTTTTCTGTTAGACAGGCTTTAAAACAGTATAAAAATAAAAACAAAAAAAGATTTGCGCTAGGTGCATATACAGTGAATGAAAATAAATATATTAATTATAAAGAAAAAAATGTGACGGGAGTCCTGCTGCTGAACACTTTAACCCCGATATAAGGGCAAGAAAGATGTATAAATAATGAACAGTGCAGCGCTGGACATATATCAAAATAAAATGCTGTTTCAAACAATCAAAGCTAATGTTACAACAATCAATATTAGTGATAATGTGCTAATAAAATACTGTGAACAATCAGTAACAGTGATGGTCCACCAATATATTGCTACAAATCAATGGAAATTACGTGCTCATAAATACAAAAATATATAGTGGTAGGAATGTTCAAATAAAGTAAAAACAGTCCAAAAAAATCCAGAGAGTTAAATATAAAAATAAAAAATAAAAAGTGCAAAATCCAAGTTCAATATTCCACTTATTAGTGCCGCCCACCACCGGGTGAGAAAAATGGAGGCTTACCAGAAAGCCTGCAACCACCCTTACTCAGGGGGGTCAAAACAGGCTTAGCAGAGATAGGGATATGTAAATCACCGTGGATGTCCTGCCAGGATTGCAGCTGATTTCCCTCCGACCTCCTTCCTGGATAGCTCATCTGTGGCAGCAGGAGACACTCCAGAGGGTGTGGTCACAGGATGACTCATGCAGCAAACACTTCAGCGAGGGTGAACCATATCAAAAAGGAAAAGGAACTCCAATAGTGTAGAAAGCCAGGTTCCATTTATTAAAACAGCAGAAATACACTGCATAAAATAGCATATATAATGCATATAAAAACATAGCAGGGATATTGTAAGGAGACTCCGCCGCCGTTGGAAATAAAATCGCGCATGCACGATGGAAGTTCACGTCGTGACCCTACGGCCATTTCGTCACAACTGACGTCATCAGGGGTATGCAATCGCGCACGCGCATGCGCATTATATAGACAGACGGCGCTTTGAGAAACACCGCCATTGGCTAGCCCAACCAGAGCTAAAAACATGATTGGTCCCTTAGGATTTAGTTCCTATCTTGTAGGCAGAGTAGAAAAGCCTAGTCTATTAGCTAGCAGCCAAAAGGCTGCCAGACATATAAAAGTGTAACATACTGCCCAGACTAATGCCATCTAGTGGACATTAAAGATAATGCTTAGAATATGAGTAATAAATAACTATTTACCTCAAAATAAAGTGAATACAAATGTTGTAACATGGTAATTAGCATACCCAGCAACTCAAACAAAAGTGGGTAGTGAAGCAAGTAGCCTCACCACCCACTAACAAAGAGATCTCTTAATATGATCATAAATATATAACATTTGACAAAGATCCTGGGTGCAAAAAATTACAAATGTACAGCATGGGGTTCCTATGACAAAACATTCAAGCATAAAAAATATATCATGAAAAGTTGTACATTCCCCAATAGGGACATTCTCCGAGAGGGACATCAACTGACAAAGATCCCGGGTGCAAAAAATGCAAGTGTACAACATGGGGTTCCTATGACAAAACATTCCATCATAAAAAATGTCATAAAATGTTGTACATTCTCCGAAAGGGACATTAACTATTATTAATAAAACAGTTGATGTCCCATTCTATGCTCAAGCCATTGGGGGCATGAGAACCAAGTTTATAGATCCAGTTTGTCTCGGATCTAGAAATGGTTCTCCTGCCATTACTGCCACGCCAATGGGGGATGTATTTTTCTATGCCAATAAAATTGGTGCCCTTGGGATCTCTGTTATGCACAAGATCATAGTGTCTAGAAACACTGTGCTTATCAAAGCCTTGCTTAATGTTAGTGATGTGTTCACCTAACCTTATGTGCAACATCCTAATAGTTCGTCCCACATATTCCAACCCATATGGGCACCTAAGGAGATATACAACGCATTTTGTGGTACATGTTATAAGTGATTTGATGGGGTATGTAAGGCCCGTATTAGCCGAAGTAAATTCAGTCAGTCTCCTGTCTCTTAACATATTTACCCTACAAACCTTGCACCTTCTACAAGGAGAAAAACCTTTTAGGTTCCCAAAAAAACTTAAACGCGTGGGCGGATCTGGAACATTAGGTGCCAGTATGTGTCTAAAGCTAGTGGCTCCCCTGAACAAAACCCGAGGTTTATCTGACAGCAGGGGCCCAAGAATCCGGTCGTTTTTAATGACTGGCCAATGTTTTCTAATAATCCTTTTAATGGCCCAGTGCTGGCTCGTATAGGTTGTAAGAAAGGCTAATCCGAAATCCTCTCTGTTTTCGACCTGAGAAGGTTTGTCAACCAATAGGTCCTTACGGTCCCTGTTCCCTACCTCTATGATCAAAGAATCAAGAACTGTCTGATCATAGCCCTTACTTAGAAATCATTTCTAAGGTAGAGGCCTCCTTGTAGAACTGATCTACATCAGAGCAGTTCCACCTTAGGCGCAAAAGTTGGCCCTTACGGACAGCGGATAACCAAGAATGATGGTCAGGGCCGGTGCTACCACTAGGCAAACTAGGCAGCCGCCTAGGGCGCTCTGCTGCCTAGGGCACCTGGCCACTGGTGTTCCTACTTTCGTCTCTCTGCAGCAAACAACTAAGTCTCAGCATCAGCAGGCAGCCACCGCTCCGCTCGCACATAGTGTCAGGGGTGCAGCAGCGGTGGAGGACTGTCTGTGTCCCGATTCCCGAATGAATGGAAGCAAGCAAATATTCATTGATGAGCACTGGTAGGCTGCATTGATGGGCGCTGGTAGGATGCATTGATGGGCGCTGGTAGGTTACATTTGATGGGCACTTCAATAAAAAGGTGGGATATACATGGGCAGGGCAAAGGGGGTGGAGTCAGGGGTGGAGCCGGGGGGACGACAAAATGAGGTTTCGCCTAGGGTGTCAAAAATCCTTGCACCAGCCCTGATGATGGTGACAGGAATCAAGTGGAATGAAACTGTTCCTGTCGGTAGGTTTAAAATAGGTGGAGGTGGTGATCCTACCATTATCAATTGTGATGACCAGATCAAGGAAACAAATCTGAGTCGGACTAGCCTCATAGGTGAGCAGTATACCTCTATCGTTATTATTGAGAAAAGACAGGAAAGTAGCAACAGATTCCGAGTCACCGTTCCATATGAACAGGACGTCATCTATGAATCTTCTCCACATGACAAGCTGGGATGGCCTGTCATGTAGAACCACATCTTCCTCCCATTTTGCCATAAGGAGGTTGGCCATGCTGGGAGCAAATTTAGCTCACATGGCCACCCCCTTTATCTGCAAGGCTTTAACCACTTCAATACCAGGCACTTAGACACCTTCCCGCCCAGGCCAATTTTCAGCTTTCAGCGCTGTCGCAATTTGAATGACAATTGCACGGTCATGCTACACTGTACTCAAACAAATTTTTTATCATTTTGTTCCCACAAATAGAGCTTTCTTTTGGTGGTATTTGATCACCTCTGCGGCTTTTATTTTTTGCGCAAGAAAAAAAAAAATACCAAAAATTTCGGAAAAAACAATTTTTCTTTGTTTCTGTTAAAATTTTTTGTAAATAAGTACGTTTTCTTCTTCAATGATGGGCACTGATATGGCTGCACTGACGGGCACTGATACGGCAGCCCTGATGGGCACCGATGAGGTGGCACCAATGAGGTGGCACCAATGAGGTGGCACTGAGGAGGTGGCACTGACAGGCACTGATGATGGGCACTGATAGGCGGCACTGATGGGCAATGATAGGTGGCACTGATGGGCACTGATAGGTGGCACTGGTATGCGGCACTGATGAGCACTCATAGGTGGCACTGATGGGCACTCATAGGCGGCACTGATGGGCACTCGTAGGTGGCATTGATTGGTACATATGGGTGGCACTGATGGGTGGCACTGATGGGCACTGAGAGGTGGGCATTGATGGGCACAGATGGGCACTGACAGGTGGCACTGAACACACTGATTGGTGGCACTGATAAAACTTATTGGTGGCATTGCTGGGCAGATCTGAAACATAATGGTGCCAATCAGTGCCCATTTGTGGGCACTGATTGGCACAGATTGGGCACATTGGGCACATGTGGATGGCCATGGGGTACATACCTGACCATCCACATGTTGCCCCTTCCCTGGTGGTCCTAGTGGCAATTCCTGGTGGTCCAGTGTGGTGATCTGAGGGGGGGCTGCGCTGATAAACAATCAGCGTAGACCCACCCAGTCAGGAGAGCCGCCGATCGGCTCTCCTCTACTCGCGTCTGTCAGACGCGAGTGAGGAAAAGCTGATCAACGGCTCTTCCTATTGACAGCATGATCAGCCGTGATTAGACACGGCTGATCACGTAATAAAGAGCCTCCGCCGGAGGCTCTTTACCAAGATTGGTGGAGCGGTGTGTCAGGCTGACACACCGCTCCACCGATCGCCGCGATGCGCGCCCCCGCGGGCGCGCAGCAGCATGTTATCCTGCTGGACGTCATATGACGCCCAGTCAGGATAACTCAACCACTGCCCGGCCGTCATCTGCTATGGGCCAGGCGGGAAGTGGTTAAAAGAGTATAAAAGAAGTAGAGTAAAGCCGCGAACACACGAGCAGAATGTCCGACAGAAAAAGTCAGACGGAAGCTTTTCATCGTCTATTCCGATCGTGTGTGTGCCTCATCAGACCTTTTGTTTTGAAAATTCTGACGGACCTAGAAAAAGAACATGTTCTAAATATTTCCGACGGAACCAATTCCTATCGGGAAAACCGCTTGTCTGTATGCTGTTCCGACGGACCAAAAACGACGCATGCTCTGAAGCAAGTACAACACAGAAGCTATTGGCTACTGGCTATTGAACTTCCTTTTTCTTGTCCCGTTGTACGTGCTGTACGTCACCGTGTTCTGGACGGTCGGACTTTGGTCGGACTTTGGGTTGGCCATGTGTAGGCAAGACCGCTTGAATGAAATTCCATCGGAGTTCCGTCGGAGAAAACTTCGGAGTTTATTCCGATGGCAAAACCGGTCGTGTGTACGCGGCATAAGTAGGGATGATAGATCTCCTATTACCCCAGCATTATTATTTATGTAGTTCTACTTTTCTGGTGTGTTCTTCTAGATTTGAAGTCATCCTTTTTAATTCAGTTTTTTCTTTAGCCTTTTTTGCGGCATTTAGAATCTCAGAGTTTTTGCCTCCATCTAAAGCAAAAAAGTCAGGTATTTTGTTTTCCAATGTTATTTTATTGGAAAATAATTTACAGATTTTTCTTCAATTCAGTAAAACCGATCCTTTAGGTATTGGGACTTGGATATCATTACAAGAATGTCCAGATGTCAATATATGTCCGGTTAGGGCATTGAGAGCTTAAGGCCAGACGTTGCAGGTCTGCTATTTATTCATAGTGACGGCTTGCCTTTAACAAGTTACCAATTTTCGGTGGTTTTGAAAAGATGTTTGTATCACTTAAAATTGAGTCACTTAAAAATAACTAACCGTTCTTTTCATATCGGAGCAGCTACAGTGGCTGCTCGGATGGGTCTAGAAGAGAGTAAAATAAAAAAAATAGGCAGATGGCATTCGAACGATTCTAAGATTTATATTCATCCTTAATAATTTGTTTTTTGTTTCAGATAATCGTCTTATGGTATGGATTGTGGGCCACTCCTATATTTTCTGAGCCCAGAAAAGAGTGGCAGATAGGATTTACACTGAGAATTTGGGCCTGGGTCTTCTTTCTGCATTAATTGGCATGGACTTAGGGGTATGGTGTGGACTGACTTAGTTTTTGAATTAGGTAGGCTTTATGCTTGGGCAATTTGCCCAAGTTGTTTTTATGGTCAATTTAAACAAGAATGATATAGGAAAAATGAAATTTTTTGATTTGATTTCTAGCATGAAGGATATGTTTTCTTTCCTTAAAATAAATTCACCACATACAGTTCTAGTTTTCTGTGAAATTGTCCCGAGATTACAATGGTTTCAATCGGTTACCTTTAAGCCCCTAGAAAAAGTACGAAAGAGAATTAATAAAGCTTTAGAAATTTTTTTAGTTCCCAACCTGGGTATTTCATTTTGCCACTTTGAGCTGAAAGGAGGTATTCCAGGTATGTAGTACATTTATCTGATGTTGGTTTAGATATTTTTGTGACCTTCAAACATGCATTGAGGTGGCCGTGGTTTGGGGTTGTGTGGACAGGAGGGCTGGTTGTGCCAACCCTCCTGTTTATTGGGATATGTAAGCAAATGTTAAACTGAAGGTTGAGTCAGCTTGAGTCTCAGTGTCTGAGCTGAGAATTGATTGTTTAATTTATCAGTATTTGTTGATGAATTTAATATACTTAAATATTTGTTTAAAAACTAATAAACCGGGCCGTGGCCTAGTTTGATTCAATGGTGGTGTCTTGTTCATTCTTAAATATCTTATGCGCATGTTTGTTGGTCTGCCTGTCGCTACGGTCCCATGGGGAGGAAAAGGGGGATAGCCTTATTTAGGCCCCCCTTTGCCTTATGGGGCCATGGCAGTGGCATTGTAGGCCAAAATTAAAGGATTTAAATAGGAGTTTTTTCCATTGGTCAGTTTGGGTCATGTGATAAGGAAGGTTCTGGAAGGTCAGAAGGTTCAGTTATGATTGGTCATTAAAGTCATATGACCGTTACAAGATTCAAGAAGTGGGTTTTTGTGCCTATATAAGGGGCCAGCTGACAGGATTCTTGGCCAGTTGCCAGAGAAGAAGACCGGTTTATGTGGTGGATCCCTTTAGATTAATTTAGCTAAAGGGGATATGTAAGGAAATGTTTAACTGAAGGTTGAGTCAGCTCGAGTCTCAGTGGCTGAGCTGAGAGTTGTTTAATTTATCAGTATTTGTTGATGAATTTAATTGCCTAAATACATTTTATTATATACTTAAATATTTGTTTGAAAACCAATAAACCGGGCCGGGGCCTAATTTGATCCAATGCTGGATCAAATTATCCAATGCTGGATCAAAAACTAGAACCAAACATGCACATAAGATTCTTTTTTTTTTTTTGTGCATGTTTGTCGGACTGCCTATCGCCTATGGTTCCATGGGTTTCCTCTAAAGCCCCTGCCCCCCGCTGCGCATACTGAACTCCCCTCACTTTGCTGTTCCATTCAGCCATTCGGAGCAACGAAAGACAGCCCTTGGTAAGTTGTAAGTTGCATCAGTTGGAGTATATACAACGTTGAGAACTCTTCCACCTCAATGTTACAGATCTGGGCCAATCACCAAGTATCATTTACAAAAAGTGAGTCACGTGCTCATTTCCTACTATGGATTCCTTTATTTATATATTATGTATGTCCTCAGTTTTATTAGGCCTTCTATATGCTTAACCACTGGCCCAGGCCAATTTTCAGCTTTCAGCGCTCTCACACTTTGAATGACAATTGTACGGTCATGCAACACTGTACCCATATGAAATTTTTATCATTTTTTTAATATAAATAGAGTTTTCTTTTGGTAGTGTTTAATCAACACTGGTGTTTCTATTTTTTGCTAAACAAATGAAAAAATACAGAAAAAAAAAAAGTTTTTCATATTTTATTATAACATTTTGCAAATGGGTAATTTTTCTCCTTCACTGATGGGCACTGATAGACTGCACTGATGAGGCGGCACTGATGGGCACTGATAGGTTGCACTGATGGTCAATGATGAGGTGGCGCTGGTAGGCACTGAGCAGGAGACACTGATGAGGCTGCACTGATATTTAACACTGATGGGCACTGATAGGTGGCACTGATGGGCACTGATAGGCGGCATGGAGAGGTGGCACTGATAGGGGCACTGATGAGCATTGATAGGTGGCACTGATGGGCACTATTATGCGGCACTGATGGGCACTGATAGGCACTGTTAGGCGGCACTGATAGGCAGCACTGATGATGAGGTACTGATTGGCAACACTGATGGGCACTGATAGGTGGCACTGGTGGGCACTGATATGTGGCACTGATGGGCACTAATAGGTGGCACTGAAAAATGGCACTGATTTGCAGCCCATTCGGGTGCTAAAGGGGACCGATTTCCCTCTAATCCCTCTAACAGAAGCTGCAGCTGACAGCGTGAAGGAAAAAAAAAGATAACCGCAAGATAAACAGCATCTGTTTATTTCAATGACCAGCTGTGATTGGCTGACAGCTGATCACATGGTAAAGGGCCTGCTGTGATTGGCCCTTTAACTGTTCTATGATCAGCCGAGTCTCACGGACTCAGCGATCACAGAGCGAGCCTGGGGCACGCGGGAATCGTGAGAACGGGAGGGTGTCTATTTGGCAATTTAAGCCTGCGCTGTAGCTGTCTTTCGGCTATAGCATGGGCAGCAATTGGTTAAAGAGCAGGGATAAGCTTTAGGTCCAGGTCATGGTTGGGTTTACTTCAAACAGGGAGACAGGGGCAGTACCCATCAGACAAAGTGTCCAAACAAGGACCCTCATATCAGCATCACTAACTGTTAATTTTTTAAAGAGATTTTAGTGGTTGGATTTACAGTACATGTATTTTAAAATTTAACTAAAGGCAAAACTTTTTTTTTTGTTTTGGATAGAGTGGAGATGGATGAGGACACCTGTCAGTTTTTACTGCTGGGAGTTAATGGGTTGTGCTCCCGTTAAAGGGATACAACCCTTCCTATTTGTCCTGCTTAACATTATCATTGAAAGTAAAGGAAAACCCAAATTTTAGGTTGTCCCCAAAAAAGTACATGTTCCAATGGGGACACTAGTTCTGGGGACCCCAAGGAATTCCCTTAATTTTCAGGGATTTCCTCTCACCTCCTGTTTGGCTATGGAACAGGAAGTGAAGGGAAATCTCCACAATGGGACACGTATGGTTATAAAAAAAAAATCGAATGCCCTGTACACACTGTCCGGACATTGATCGGACATTCCGACAACAAAATTCATGGATTTTTTCCGATGGATGTTGGCTCAAACTTGTCTTGCATACACACGGTCACACAAAGTTGTCTGAAAATCCGATCGTTCTGAACGCGGTGATGTAAAACACTTACGTCGGGACTATAAACGGGGCAGTAGCCAATAGCTTTTGTCTCTTAATTTATTTGGAGCATGCGTGGCACTTTGTGCGTCGGATTTGTGTACACACGTTCGGAATTTTGTTGTCGGAAAATTTTATAGCAAGCCCTCAAACTTTGTGTGTCGGAAAGTCCGATGGAAAATGTGTGATGGAGCCCACACACGGTCGGAATTTCCAACAACAAGGTCCTATCACACATTTTCCGTCGGAAAATCTGACCGTGTGTACAGGGCATAACAGGGGTTATAACCCTTCCTTACTTTATCCAAAATGAAAGTGCTAGGGTACATTTTCCTATGTGATCTGCCTTTGTTCACAGACACCCTAAAATCTGAACAACCTAAAAAATTTTTTATATGTCTGAACACCCTAAAATCTTTTTTATATGTCTGCAACAACTGATTGATAGCTAGGCAATTGTCAACGCCTGAGCTAATTTTTCTATTAAATGTAGTCTTTTTCTCTTATTCCCTTTTTTTAGACTATAACTTTAGGTTTGAGCTGATTAGAGTGCATCAGACAATTATTTGCTGGCAGTCTGTCTGAGACCGTTTTTTTAGCATTATTTGAAAAAAAAGAAAAAAAAAAACTAGGTAGAAGTACACTGAGTTCCTAAACCGCCTCACATGACATCACTCATGTACTCTGCAATGCTAAACCTCCATAGATACAATTAAAGTTAGGCATACTGTACATCAGTTGGACCTATTGGCCCTGAGTTAGGACCAGTTCACATCATAAAAATGCAGTGCAGATGCATTCCAGATGCTTTTCTGCATGCGTGTTTTTGACGCGTTTTTGATGCAGTCCAGTGCATTTTTCCCCCTCTTTTTTCTTAACCTTAGATAAGGACATGTATGTTCCAGTGTGTTTTTTGTATGTTTAGGTGCATTTTACAGCGTTGCAGTATAGTCCAGTGCAGGAAAAATGCAGCATGTTCTACTTTTTTTCTGGAACTGGAACACACTGGAACTGCAAGCACTGGTGTGAATTATGCCATTGAAAACCATATAACCTACTTTCCATGCATTTTTGATGCAGAAAAAAAATGCACTGGACTGCATGTGAAGTCCATGCATGCAGTCCAGTGCATTTTTGTCAGGACCCTTATCAGGATGAAGCAGGCTGTTCAGCCTTGAATATCACACTTCACCTGCTAAAAGGGGTTTACATCTAATTGATACTACACTTTCATTTTACCTGGTGCCAACCTCCTGGAAGATTCTTTATGTGGATCTATCCATCTGCTTATCTACACAATAGACCTTAGATCAGCCTTGTTCCAACTTTCCCACCCCCTGATTATTATTATTGGTATTATCCCCAAAGGGCTACTGTCTAGTTATTGGTGATCTATCTGGTTTCTATAGGACTCCTTTGTTGTGCCCCTAGGGATATATAGGATCACAGTTGCCCTTTCTAGTTTGATTGTCCAACCTACGAGTCTCTCTGTTCTTCCAATTGCGCTCTCCTGAAAAAGCGGGCAATCCGTGAAACATGTTGGGAGCATGACCCTATATGGTTTGTGGAAGGTTGACTTTATACATGCTATGTAAATGGAGGACAATTTTTGGTCTTGGTGGAAACCTAGTAGAGGGGGTAGTGCCACTCAGAGTGAAAGTGTCCTTCAATATCTATTTTAATATGTATGTTGGTGTTATGTAAATAAACTTTATTTGAAAAAATTATGATGGTGTAATGTCTCATGACGGTACCGGAAAAATCCTATTTGCCCCCCAAATCTTCTCCTTTTTGAAGTTAATATATTTGGGATGTTGGTACCTTTAATTTCTCCCTTTTCTATATATATAGAAGCATTCGTTGCACATGTATACTTGTTTTTTACTCTTATGTTTTCTCAACAAAATATTTATACAAGAAAAAGGATTCTGCCATAAGCATTGGATTGTTTAGGCAAAGTAAGCTTGCTGGTTCTCATCAAGCTCTTCTGGTCTCTCAGCAAGAGAGTAATGGCAAACCAAAAATATTCATGATGAGCTTTGATCTTCTTGGCCTCCATGCAGTCGCCACAACATCGCAAGCTGGATAGAAGACCTATGCTTTGGCATCCACATTAACCCTCTTTACATCTGAAGGTACATTTATTTTGAGTGGAATATCTATGTTATTGGAAAGCTATATCAAGATCATTCCATCAGTATACACATCTGTGGCAGAAGAATGGTGGGCGGCACAGTGGTGTAGTGGGTAGCACTCTCGCCTAGCAGTAAGAAGGGTTGCTGGTTCGAATCCCAACCATGACACTACCTGCCTGGAGTTTGCATGTTCTCCCTGTGCCTGCGTGGGTTTCCTCTGGGTACTCCGGTTTCCTCCCACACTCCAAAGACATGCTGGTAGGTTAATTGGATCCTGTCTAAATTGTCCCTAGTATGTATGAATGTGAGTTAGGGACCTTAGATTGTAAGCTCCTTGAGGGTAGGGACTGATGTGAATGTACAATGTATATGTAAAGCGCTGTGTAAATTAACGGCGCTATATAAGTACCTGAAATAAATAAATAAATAAATAAATAAATAAATAAATAAGTAAAAGTTGCCCTGCCTAAAGTGGTTGTAAACCTCTGACATGAAATATGAACAAAGCATATCCCTCTATAGTGTGTACTTGTCTCAATCCAGACCACTAAGTGTCATTTCTGTCTGCTGCCTCCTTCCTTTGATATCTGCCTGAATCACTTCTAACAAGTTTTCCTGACACCAGTTGGTAAAAAGGTGACAGGCGAGGGAGTTCCAGCACACAGCCTGTGTTTGGAAGCCTCAGCTCTGTTTCTGTGTGCTGTGTGAAGGGGGGGGGGGTTGTCACTTCACCTCAATCAGCTCTCGCTGAGCTCTGCATAGTGTAACATCAGTTCTCTGAAACCTCAGAAATGCTGCATAAATTCTGTACTTTGATCGGCTGTAGATAAGAGAGGGCTGCAGATAAACAGATACAAATTATGTAGTATTTGTTTAATCTCTGTGTATCATCTTAAGCTAGTCACTTCGCTAGGTATACGTAAGGGGTTACAACCACTTTAGTTCAGTAAATGTGAGTGCTTGTAAGTGTTTCACTTACAGCCTTGCCATCTCTGCCGGCTGTGGGCAGAGATAGCCTTTACAAGGAAATGAACAAATAATACATGAAAAAGATAAAAATAATTTGTTTATAGTGTTATTGACTTCTTGACAGTCATTAAAGCAGCCTATAGATGATTCATTAATTTTCATTTAACCAGCGGGTTGAATAAATAAAATGCCTCGATTCCCTCATCCACACATTCAAGATGGATTGGGGAATCCTCCTTCTGTGCCTTTGTAATCTGACAGTGGAGAGATTTCCCTGCCATCAGAATACACTGATCAGCGTTGCTGGTCATAGCCGGTGGTGCTGATCAAGCTGCACAAATCTGACCGGGTGGTTCTACAGAAGTTCATTGGTAGATTAAATTCTGTAAAACACCACCCCCATACATGGATTGAAATTCAGCCAGTCTCGACTGAACTGGCCAAATTTTGATCCATGTATAGGCGGCTTAACTTATCCATGTTTACATTTTTTATTGATTCACTGTAGAATATTCAGTCAGTACTGGATAAATATGTTTTCTTTCATAGCTTTAATAAGACAAATCTTGTTGTTCTCCTTTTCAAATCTGTTGTTCAATATTTGTTAATTAATATGTCCTGTTCTCTGTCAGTGGGTCCCTTGAGTGGGGTTTACAAACTCCTTAGAATTGTCATTGTCCACAGGAAAAGTTAATTTACATTAAAGAACTGTGTGCAGATAATGCTTAGATAACTCCTTGTAACCATCATCACCTAAGAGAGCCAAGTGTCTGCACTTGTGCCCTTATCTGCAAGGAAACCATTTTTTTAATTATAAAAATCTGTAAATACAAATACTGTTTAAAAAACAATGTGCAGAACCTCGGCCCCGCAAATGCAAATAAAAAGAGGAAAATGGTGGCACAACACAAGCAAAGTCAAAGTCCTTTATTGTCACCATACCAGACACAAACACAGGGAATGGTTGACGCATTTCACACAAATCACTCATGCTTACTCATAACAAAGACATAGTCCAAACCTCGGCTATTTAAGGGTGCACCCAACAGGAAATGCACTTGTAGATGTTGAGGTAATTACCCGGGCAATGCATGACAAATGAGCACAGGTGGTTAAAATCATTACTCAATAAACTAACAGATTATGAAACAAAGAAAAACGAGAAAACAGAAAAAAGAAAAAAAAATGTAAAAAAGAGAAAACATTACCAAGGAATACATAGGAATGCAAATAGTAATAACTCCATATAAACCATAAAAATCCTCAGTATATGTGCCAGGCACCATATAATGTGCTGCCATGCAATGGCACATGTGAGAGACCAGGAAAAAATACACAGTATGTCTCATGCCTCGGCCCATTGCCTAGGCCTGCCTGACTTTGTTTTTTTAAAAACGGGGATTTCTTAAGATTGTTGGCAGCTATGGCAAAAGGGGAAATAAATATGTGGTAGTTTGGTGCACACGACTTTGCTGCAAAAGTATATTTGAATGAGCTTTCAAACAAAGTCAGCTTTGCCTGTGTCAACAATAAATGTACACTGCCAAAGCCCTGAAAATAATAATAAAGGCTGTAAATAAAGACCGTGAAGTAAAATAAAATAGAATAAAATATACCTCCTCAAAATAAAAACCCTTATTTGGGAAATGTACACCTATTTGAATTAGGTTCTTCTTTATGATAGACCAAATGAGGCAATTTCATTAAAGTGGAGTTCCACCCACTTTTACAACTCTTCAGCATCCCTCACTAAACTGTGTACTGTAAACAAATTGGATATTTTTTTTATTTTTTTTCTCAGCACCTACTGTATATCTGCTGTATTCATTTTTCACTTCCTCCTCCCTGGCCGCGGCCCATCGCATCATTTCCTGTTTGCAATGCCTTCTGGGAAGGGGCGGCAACTTCCTTTGAAACTGCCGTTGCTATGGAAACCTGACCTGAAACCTATTACACGGCTTGTGCTGCACTGAGCATGTGTGAGATCTGCAAGGATGAGATCCAGGAAGAAATACAGTCTGGCTTCAGATGCCCACACTTAAGATGGCCACGGCCTGCTGGAAGTTTATAAAATAACAAACTACTGCTATAAACTAACAAAACAGACCTTAGTTTACAGACTAACTTTACTAGAATACATTAAGCTTGTGTATTATAGGGGTATTTTTATTTAAAAAGTATAATTTCGGCCGGAACACCACTTTAAGCTGCATACAGAAAAGTATATTTAATGGCAAATTTTAATATTTTTTTTTCCTATCCTTTATCTTAAAGTGGATGTAAACCCAATGTCATCCTTTCTAAACTACTGCCATAGAAGTTATCTAGAAGGATAATCATGCCACCGGCATGTATCTTTACCTGTCAAATGTCTCCCCTCTGTTATGAGAACACAAAACCTGCAGATTCTGTGGGTGGGTCTGTTGTCTGGAGCTCAGTGGGTGGAGTCGTGATGTCAGTAGACTCCCCACCCACCTCTACACTCCCCTTGTCAATATGCATTTTCTCCTGCACTGAACTTCTGCTATGATCTCTAACATCCAGTGGAAAGACAGGAAAGTAACCACATGACTGCAGCATGCCAAATCATGCTGAGGTGTGGAACAGCCAATCCTTGCAGAGCAGCAGAAGAAAGGAGTGGGGGTGGGACTTAAAAAAAATGCATGTCTTAGGCTAGTGCACAAGATATGTAAATCACCTGTCACTCAAAGCAATGGGGAGGATTTGACAAAGTTTTTCTCTGTTTGTCAAGATTTATCTCACTGAACAATAAAAGAGGATTGCTCACAGCTCGATTAACTCTTTGTGGCAAGACTGGGCTCAAATGATAGGAAATCTTATACTCTACAATATGACATAAAAAAAAAAGAAAATTGGGGTTTACATCCACTTTAAGGTTTATGTGTGTCTTTGAAGTTCATGTGTGTGGCATTGTAAATAAGGATTATTTTATAGAAACAAGGACTTTGGCATACGTGGGCATTATGGTGCAAGCAGTTTCAGACTCTTTATAAAGCATGTCCCTTAAAGCCATGCTCAATATAACATGCAATGAAGCCACATTGTTCTGAATATTGTGAATTTTCAGCTGAATGCAGCCAGAAGGTAGTCATGACTGTTTTTGCCAACATAAGGTTTGAAAGTATAGTCACTTTGCACATCACTAATACAAAATAACCCTGTTGGCTCTTTAGCTGTGTATTTAAAATAAAAAAAACATCACATGTTTTAAAGGCAATATGCAGACAGAATTTGCTCGTACACACAATAATATCTTTTGTTACAGCCTGTGTAATATGGAATACCAGATCAACTTTCATTAATTACCACCAGGCTACTCAGTTTAAGTTGACACATTCATTTTACTGAACTGTTTACCTGAATGTAAAAACAGCAGTTGGATTAATCGTGAACTTGTCATAGTCAATAATATCACTGAGGCAGAGGAAGACTGGGCAGTAATACATGGAACAGCTGTTACATTTTGCTGTTACAGGATATAGAACTTAAATTGTAGCTATCAGCTGCTAGTAATAAAATAGTATATTCCAAATGTCAGGAAATTACATCTATATATCTACACATATGTCTTTAGCCATCTTGAAGGAGTTTCACTTCTTCTATCGGAGCTTTTGTTTATTGGACTCTATGGAGGAAGGCTGTATGGCAGGAAGGCTGAGATCTCCCAATTGCAGTAGTCAGTGTGTGACACTGTAGTGAGAATGCATACTTAGCAGTAATTTTAAATGAGAATCATCATAAATGCCAAATTCAAAGTCCTCAAAAAAAATTGCAAAACTGGGGGAAAATGTAGTCTCCATCCTCAAGCCACTGGGCTGTCAAAATGTGTTGCCAAAAAAAAGTAGTTAAATCAGTGACTGGAATGTGAAAGCTGTTTGGGGAGCATATAGACACTCTTGGCTTGAACATATACTACATTGGGAAAAGGGTAGTCTGTAGAATTTCTTACAGCGCCACCTTCAGGAGTGGGACACTAGGCACATAAAACAAAAGCATAGCCCCTGCTGGTGGTCAAATCTCCCATCTGCTAGAGGCAGCTCTGTTTTTTTTTACCTGTCTTTTGCTGACTTGCCCATTGCTGACCTCTTTTCTATTTTCTGTATCTGATCATTCTTCAGTTACTCCCTGATGTAATGTCTCCACACCATAACCTCCCTGCCCCCCCTCCCCCCGTTGGAGCAATCCTAAGGACTGCAACCTGGTAACAGCATGCAGAAAAAAAACACATCAGGAGCTCTGGTGAAAACCTTCTGCTGCTTAGACTCTCAAGGGAGCCTGCATCACCCACACCCGCACTCCAGTTGTTGCTCTTAAAAATTTCTTCATTTTATTGAATAGCCACAGTGGACAAATGCAGATTAAGTCAGTTGATGCGTTTCAGCCTATAAGGCCTTAGTCATAACCACACTACAGACATAAAATTTTGAAATAAATAGTAGCTCTAAAGATCACAGGTTCCACCTATTAATTGTCTTGATTGGCCGCAGGCAATTATCCAAAAAAAGAATCAGCTGCAATACATATAGGGTGATCCATGTGTATACCACTAAATTTCACACACCTTGTGGTGATAATATGCACATGTATGTACACACACGCATGCACACACACGTGCATATATCCATACACGTATAAAATTATGCAAAAGAAAACACACCATAAAATGTAAAAAACATTAAATAAAAAAGCTGAAAATAATAATCCATAATCCAATAATTAGTGAACTCTACATCTGTGGCTGTGGCAACAAACGTTTTACCCAAAAGACACATATTACAGTACCTACAGGTTTTTGTATTACAAGGGTAACTTCCAGAATAGGAGAGCCAGGTGGATTGACATTGTTTAGATGAGAAAAGACTAGGTGATGGTGCAGTCCTTAATGTGGGCGCATATCGGCTAGAAATATGGCAACCTGCTTGCAATATCCCATTTAAATCTTTATCTGTATACATGAATCAAAAAGCTAAGAAAGCTCCAACACAGGATGGATCTGTGGGAGCCTAAGATAGCGCAGTGCCACGTCCTGTATAGTAGTAATTAAGTAAAAAGCATGGAAAAATGGACTTTACAGGCACCAATTGTAGAAAAATATAAAGTAAATTTTATTAAACATATATTACATAGAACACATTTAAAATACTGCCAATTGCAGTGGACAACTAAACCTCTCCAATATGGATCAAGAAAATCAAGAGCATGTCATAAAAGACATGTATAACTATACTACATTGTAATATACAACAATAGCTCTACATATTTCATGAAAACGCTTCTTCAGGAGCTTGGTAAATTCTAGGAAAATAACAACCATAATAATGTATATCAATGATAAAAATGTCTCCGGGTGCAGCGATCCCCATAGCATCAATCGGAAAAGAACATAGATAGGACATGCAAGTGGTGCAATGGATGTGGGGACGTACCAGATGGAAGCGATATATCAATGTAGCAATATACAAGCACCATATATCAATCAATGGTGTATGGCCTAAAGAATGATAGGCACTATAACGGGCTACATTGATATATCCCTTCTATCTGGCATGTCCCCGCATGCTATCCATTGCATCACTTGCATGTCCTATCTATGGTCTTTTCCGATGGATGCTATGGGGGTCTCTGCACCCTTGAGACATTTTTTATCATTGATATACATTATTATGGTTGTTATTGACTGCCTCTTTTTCTTCTCCTAGAAATTACCAAGCTCCTGAAGAAGCGTTTTTCGCGAAACATGTAGAGCTATTGTTGCATATTACAATGTAGTATAGTTATACATGTCTTTTATGACATGCTCTTGATTTTCTTGATCCATATTGGAGAGATTCAGTTGTCCACTGCTATTGGCAGTATTTTAAATGTTTACTATGTAATATATGTTTAATAAAATTTACTTTATATTTTTCTACAATTGGTGCCTGTAAAGTCCATTTTTCCATGCTCTTTATTTAATTTATCTGTATACAGTATTGGCAGATTTTTTTTATTATTCAAACTTTGATGATATTCTTGGGAAAATGTAGTTACAAATGTAATAGGTTTGCTCGTTCTTCTATTTCTAGAGTTGTAAGGTTTATTCTTATTTTTATGCTCTCTCTTAGTTTTAGGCTTATCTGACAGTAATTCCTCTCTGTCCATGAACAAAACTCTTTCCAGTCCTTGGTATATAACAGATTCGTTATAACCTCGGTCCAATAAGCGCTGATGAATGACATTGCATTCCAGCTCAAAGGCTGAGTCTGTTGAACAATGGGTGGAGCCTGTGATCTTTATAGCTACTATTTATTTCAAGGTTTTATGTCTGTAATGTGGTTATGACTAAGGCCTTATAGGCTAAAAAGCGTCAACTGACTTAATCTGCGTTTGTTCACTGTGACTATTCAATAAAATGAAGAAATTTTAAGAGCAACAAGTGGAGCGTGGATCATTTTTTCAACATTACTCTACTCAGCCAGCGACTGTGGATGGAGCACCTGGGAGCTCTGCTATCTATGTGTTGTATGTGTAGCAGCACTGACTTTCTGTTTATATGTTGAATGCTACATCCCCTGTCAGATTGAGGCAGGGAGATTGAGGCAGCTTGTGAGATAGCTCACATGTGGAATATATGACTGAGTAACAACATATAAGTGTGAGCGCTGGGTTCAACACAGTTAAGACCGTTTGTGTCTGATTGACCGTTCTCCGTACCAATCAGTACCATTCATTGACCATATAAGTCCTGACCAATCACAGGTCAAGTTAGACCTGAGGAAGGAGCGGAGCTCCGCAAACGCGTTGCCTACTCGTACACAGACCCGGAAGCGATCCCGTCCCTCTGGTTACTATTGTGCATTCCAACGGCAGGAAGCATCGGCACACAGCAGCGCAGCCTGTCGTATGGAGATTATCACCATACAATGACCTGATCGGACATAACTCCCGGGACATCCGACAGTACTACAACCTTACCCACATGCTTGATTACAATGTACCTTTGTAAGTACTATTTTTAAAGATTTATTAAATTTCTTTTTAATATTGCACTTAGAGTGACTGAGTAACCTGTTGCTCTGTCATAGTGTCATAGTGTCCTCTCAGGCAGATAGCACCCCTACTCCAGCAGAAGATGACCCATCTTGGTAGATGGAACCCTCCATCATATAAAATATGTTAATATACTTGTGCCTGCTGTTTACAGGACCACCCTGGATTTCAGAACAGTCACTGGGGCTCTTTAAGAGAGCTATCAGCAGTATCCCCTGCAGCGGTCCCCTCTCTGTCATGCCATTCTCTGCCCTTGCAGGCACTGTTTCTTTTTACTAATGAGGTGGAGGCTCTAGTGGCCATGTGGAAGTGACTGAATAAAAAGTGTTTGTTTCTTTTATATATGGCTAGCTAGAGAGCTGAAGGAAGAAAGCTAAAGCCACAGGAAGCATCTAAAAGAAAAAGTACCTGGGAAATCTACAGAGATCTTTGGACTATATTCTAATTCACAAGTGGTGTCTATTCTGGAAAGGTTTGCGGATGGTTGCATGTAAAGAACCCAAATAAAGGGGACACAAGCCTTATATGACATGGCATTTTCATGTAGGCAACATGCATCAGGTGAGAGTGGTGCATCTGGTGGAAGGGGGCACTAAGTTTTGGAGGACTGATGGCGTGCACTGATTTTGTTTGAAAGTAAAAAAAGAAGCACAGCAACTTTATTTAAAAATAATTGTTTATTTTGGGACACAAAAATGTATGGTGGCATATTTTAAATGGTATAATGTTTATGTGTTTTGCGCTACATCATTTGTTTAATTGCACTGTGACCAGTTGTTGCTTTTTTTTTTTTTCGTTTCAATAATTTTTATTTAAATTTTCACAATAAGGAGTACAAAAGTGTTATAATTATCCAAACATTTGCAGAACAGTATATCATCTCTTTCAATGTACGTTCCTTCAATTAGTGGTCTCTGCTGAGGTATTGTTGGTATTTATCATATCTCTATGACCCCTGTATTCATTTGTTATTATAAATGTAACATTATCAAAATGCTTTTCTATCTTCATGTATTTTTGACTAATAAACCATTAGCTCACATTAGTTCAAATCAACAATCAGCTTATGACACTCAGTAATGTTCAGATATGCTGAGTATCTATCTGATATTTTCCTGAAAGGAGTCTACCCCTTCAAATGAAGAAATGCCATCCCTTGATATCCTGAATGAGGACCCCGGCAAAGGAGTTGTCCTCATTCTGGCCATGTCAGGAAGCATGTAAGATGACCACCATTATTTATATGAGATCAAATAGGGTTAAAGAGAGAAAGGATAAGGAGTGAGAGAAGAAAGAAGGAAGGAGAAGTAAAGAATGACTCCGCTCTCTGATTCCTGCAACCCTGAGGCTGCTCTACCCTGGCATAGATCGGGGATTCTCCATCGGATACCGGACCCATGGGTCCCAGTTTTTCTTGAACATTCTATCTTTAAGGTTGCTGTCATACACTCATTGAGCATAATCCAGGAAAGTTTGTACTTGAGCTGGTCGAATGGCACTACTGCCAATTTTCAAGATTTCGCAATTATAATTTTTGCTGATATAAATATAAACGCTATGAGACATCTCTGGGGTTTCGACGCTGACTCCACCTTACAACCCAGCAGTGCCTGTCTCAGAGACTTGATACGGTTTACTTGGGTGAGAGTGTAAATAAAGTTATACGCCCTAATCCAGTACCGCCTCACTTTAGGGCACTGCCACCACACATGGTACATCGTTCCCCCCCTGTCCGCATCCAAGGAAACATAGGGAAACGCCCCCAGGATAAAGTAGCCAGTCTTGTCGGGACAATGTACCATCTTAGTATTACTTTAGAATTTGATTCTATCATTGATGTATTTATGATGGATTTCGAGACCCCTTGGGCTATTGTATGCCATTCATCCAGCTCAATACTTTCCTGGAAGTCTACTTCCCATCTTTCCATATACTCTAGCTTTAGAGAGGAGTTTATAGAAATAGTGTAAATTTCAGAGATATGTCCCTTGATTTTATTAAACTTAGAGGATAGAGGTGATTGATCTCTTCCAACAGGCACAGGCCTCTATCTGCATCCAGATTGGGTGGGGCTGTGTACTGTGAAATCTGGCTAAGTGGGCCAACTGTACTGCATAGTAATATTTTTGTAGGCCTGGTACCCCCAACCCAACTCTTCTCTTGGGGATAAATAATGTACGCTTGTTCACCCTAGGCCTCTTACCTCCCCAGATAATGGATAGAAGTTTAGTCTGAAAAATCCTCAAGTCTGATCAGACCAGTGCCACTGGTAGCGTGCGGAAAAGATATAGCACTTTTGTAAGCACATTCATCCTCGCTGAATGTAGTCTGCCAAACCATGACGGCGGGTGGAGTAGCCATCTGGCCAGATCGCCCCCCTATGCGTTTAAATAATGTAGGATAATTTTGTAAATATAATGTGCTCCAGGACAGGGTGAGATTAATTCCCAAATATGAGAGGGCTTCTGCTTGCCATATGAAGTTATAAGAATGTTTAAGGGTGGAGAGTGTGGTTTCCTCCAGTGAAATGTTCAAAGCCTGTGACTTATCAAGGTTTATTTTGAGATCCGAGATTATGGAGAATGGCTTGAGTATGGTGTATAAGTTGGGGAGGTTGGTGATAGGGGATGAAACCAACATCAAAATGTTGTCCGCAAAAAGGATGCATTTATGTTTGCTATTACCACATTCTATTCTTCGAATATCAATAGAGGTACAAATTTTTATTGCGAATGGTTCTAGGGCCAGGACGAAGAGTAACGAGGACAGTGGACATCCTTGACGAGTCCTCCTTTGCATAGCAATGGGGTTTGCAAAGTAGCCCTTTATCATTAAAGCCGCTGTCAGGGAGCTGTATAGGACTCGGAGTGTGGACATAAAGTATGACCCGAAACCCAGCTGGGCCAGGACAAAAAAGAGGTAATCCCAAGACAAGGTATTGAATGCTTTGTGTTTGTCCAGGGACAGCAACATTCCTTGTCTTGGTCCCTTTCCGTCCCAATCAGAGTGAATTGCCGAGATTATGTCCAGGACTCTTCTAGTTTGATCTGACGCTTGGCACCCAGGAACAAAGCCCGCCTGGTCCGGATGGATATATTTCTCAAGAAATTAGTTCAGTCTAACTGCCAGGATTTTTGTAATAATTTTTAAATCTGTATTTATCAACGAGATTGGGCAATAATTTGCGCAAAGCCCGTGATCCTTTCCCGGTTTCGGTATTACATGTATATACGGTGTGTTTTCCTGTGCTGGAAGATCTGTGCCCTGTCTGATTGCATTAAAAAATGTACAGAGATGTAGGGTTAAGATTTCTTGAAATTTCCTGTAGTATTGTCCCGAAAACCCATCTGGGCCCGGGGCTTTTGAGGGGTTCAAACTTTTTAAAGCCTGTCCTATTTTTATTTCTGAGAATTCTTTGTCAATTAGTTCTGAGTGTTCTCATGTCAAATTGGGCAAGGAAATGTTACTGAAAAACTCTTCCATTTTAACTTGTCCCACTTTTGCTGGGCCACTGTACAATTTGGGGTAAAATTTGGTAAATTCAGTTATAATGTGTTCTGGGTTCTGACTTGACTGCACGTTGTTTTGTCTAAGTTTAGGCAATGTTGGTACGTAAGGGCGGGGAACTAGTTTTCACGCTAATAGTGTGGTAGGTTTTTCCCTCATTGTGTAATATCTGTGTCGTGACCACCGTATACGCTTTTCTGCCTGAGTGGTGAGACTCAAGTTCAACCCCATCAATTTTATGCCTAATATTTATCAGTGGTGACGCTCTTTGTTCCGATAGTAGGTCATTCAGTTTAATCTCTTGTTTTGTAATCATACTGTCTCGGGATCGTTTGAGTCTGGCCACTATTTGTAGTAACTTACCAAGAATAGTGGCCTTGTGGGCTCCCCAATTTATAATTGGGGACGTGCCCGAGGACAAATTCTCCAGAAAAAATTAGTGTATCTCCGCTTCTATCTCTGTTAGCACTCCCGGGTCATTTAATAACATTGCCACAGAGAGGGGTATGGCTTTTTCCACAGGTCTGAAAGGGATAATCTAACCAGCAAGTGATCCGACCACGGTGTGGTTAGAATTCTAACTGAGGTCACGTGCGGTAGTAATGTGGATCCTATAAATGATCTATTCGGGAGTATGTGCTGTGGATGTGGGAGTAAAAGGTGTAATCTCTGGTGGATGGATTATCCTCCCGCCAAGCATCAATTAAGTCATTACTATATAGCAACCATGCTAAATTACTGCTGTTTCTGGGTACGCGTTTGAGTATGGATTTAGGAGGTGACAACTTATTTAACATTTGGTTTAAAGGTAGATTACTGTCCCCACTCAGGATCACCTGTCTCTACAAGAAATAAGTACGAAATTAATTGGTCGTTAATACGGCCCACTGTCATTATGTACCTACCCTTTTTATCCTTTACTATTGTTATAGGGGTAGGAAAAGATTGCCACTCCAAAAAGCTCCAGACCTTTTAGAAACACCCGCCCTATTATGGACTTGCAGGTGCTGGCTCTGCACAAACTTAGAAGAAAAGAAAAGTCCTGGACGGCCACACACCGCTGAAGGCATCTTTATTGATGTGATAAAATCCAACACAGTCACCTCATATACAAAGGAAGCAGGGAAAAGCAGCTAACGCGTTTCACACCATGTGGTGGTGCTTAATCATAGCTAAATGAACACTAACTTAGTTAGGTAATCAGCCGACATCATGGTTTGGCAGAGCACACTCACCTTGACACAGATGCAGAGCCTCCAGTCTCCAAGTTCCAAAGGACATGAGCAGCCCAGGGGTCCTTGAGGATGCGACAGGATAAGAGTGGGAGGTCAAAGCCCAAGAGAAAAAGAAGAAAGCAAAGAAATTAGTTAATTAGTTGGAAAGGATTGCAAGACTTCGTGCCTTGCAGTTTATGTAACATTTTACCAATTTAACAATAGCTCCAATGGGACAAAGCCCTCCCCAGGTCATAATCCTGGGGAATCAAACATGAGGTTGCTCCCATCAAAAGATAGGAGCAAGGTCACTTATGTGACTTGCGTGTCCACCCCGACGCAAAACTGTGTTTAGGAATAAACAGGAGGTTAGATGAGAAAATTAGTAACCATTTGTGCGGATAGCTTCACACCATGAGCACCCAGGTCGCTCCCACTCCCCCGTATCTTCAGGGGTAATAGTGGCGGACAATCGGACCGCCCTGCTATCCCATACTCAAAACAACCTGGTCAACTTAGAAACACTAGAAAAACTGGTGAACAGCAAGCCAGTTAATTGTGATTTCAATAATGAGATACTGTAGAACTTAAAACCTTAAAGTTAGTCCACCCTGGAAGGTAGTTTCCTCCAACTGTGGGCTTAACATGCCCTGTTCAAGAGTGAATGCATTTATGGACCTGGAGGGAAAGAAACAGGATATTTACGAGCAATAACTTTTTCTAGAAAGGGAGAGATCTGTGACATCTCAAGTATGCGGTGGAGTTCCCATTGTGTATGGAGCGTGGTGAAGACCAAATGGGGACAATGGGCAATTCATATGGGTGAATGACGATGGGGTTGGCCGGTTCCTTGAGATGATGTCTAGCTCCAGAAGTAGCTCTTCTCCTTCATGGTAGCTAATTTTTTCATGGGAGTGGTGGAGGATGATCATGCACAAAGCATTATTAGTGCCATGTGCAGACTATGAGTGCAGTGTGTAAAACATAGACCAAGGATATGCAAATAGCGGACCTCCAGCTGTTGCAAAACTACAAGTCCCATCATGCCTCTGCCTCTGGGTGCCATGCTTGTGGCTGTCAGATTCTTACTATGCCTCACGGGACTTGTAGTTTTGCAACAGCTGGAGGTCCGCTAATTGCATATCCCTGACATAGACAAAGCAAATAAAATAGAGTACAGTTTTTTTACAGAATTTAAAATTTCTTTCACAACTACCAGCAGGGGCCACTCCACGGCTGTACTTTTGTTTTTTGTGCCTAGTGTCCTACTCCTGAAGATGGTGTTGCAACACCACAGTCAACATCTGAAGATTTTCACTGTGTTCTTCAATGAATATAGAGAAAAGGATCTTATGGTACAATTTATTTCTGTTGTTTAAAATCTAATGGTGACCAGGTAAGATTGTATACTTTTACTCTCATCTATACTACAGCGTTTGGATGACTTGCTTGTACTTTGTACAAGAAGGTAAAGTAGCATTTGCTATTTTAAAATAATATTTTAAAATGATAAAAATTTGTTTTATGCAGAAATCCCTTCCCGGTGCTAAAATGGTTTTATCTCTCAGGCAAATATATGATCTACAGTGGTTCAAAATTGATATGGTCCAGAACCACTTAGATAAAAGAAAGGTGAATAAAGCACCTGGACCACATGGCTTACACCCATGGGTCCTCAAAGAGTTGAGCACTGTTATTTTTAAGCCATTGACTCTTTAATGACTGGCCTAGTACTACTGGATTGGGGTAAGGCCAATCTGGTTCCTATATTTAAAAATTGATTAGTCTTTACCTGTAAGTACAGACTGATTAGTTGGGATAATACTTGAGAATTTAATAAAAGACCACATAGAAAAGTTTTTCCTAGAAAATATTATTTTCAGCAATAGTCAGCAATGAATTCAAGAAAAGTTGAAGTTGTCAAACAAACCTGATTTTTCAAAAGAGTTTGGCACAGTTTCCCCCACACACACACCTAAGGTGTAAGTTACATAGTTACGTAGTTAGTCTGGTTGAAAAAAGACACAAGTCCATCTAGCTCAACCAATAAAAAGGGGAAAACAAACAAACAAAAATTTTTTTTTACAATCATCAACTGTATACACAATCCCATACCCACAGTTGATCCAGAGGAAGGCAAAAAACAAAACAAAACAGCAAAACATGATCCAATTTGCTCTGGCAGGGGAAAAAATGTCTTCCTGGTCCCCCAAGAGTAGGGATGGGCTCGATGTTCGAATCAAATGTAAGTTCAACTCGAACATCAGCTGTTCGTTCGGTTGTAGAACAAATGATCATATGGGGCGCTCGCCGCAAGTTCACCCGCCGTGGAGCACCCCCTAATGTACTGTAATCACAGCGTGATGTGCTGTGAGAGCCATGATTGGCCAAAGGCAGGGTGCCTTTGGCCAATCATGATTCAGGGGCTAAGACCACGCCCCACACTATATAAGGCTTCGGCTTACACAGCGGCCGTATATATTGAATTAATAGAGATTAGGCAGATAGTTAGTGTATAGTGCAGTCAGTGTAGTATAAATAATACAATTCAGAGTATATAGTGCAGTCAGTGTAGTATATATATAAAATACAGTGCAGAATATATATATAGTGCAGTCTGTGTAGTGTATATATATATAAAATACAGTGCAAAGTATATAATGAAGTTTGTGTAGTATATATAATACAGCGGAGAGTATATGGTGCAGTTTGTGTAGTATATATAATACAGCGGAGAGTATATAGTGCAGTCTGTGTAGTATATATAATACACTGGAGAGTATATAGTGCAGTCTGTGTAGTATATATAATACAGTGGAGAGTATATACTGCAGTCCGTGTAGTATATATAATACAGTGGAGATTATATAGTGCAGTCTGTGTAGTGTATATATTATACAGTGCAGAGTAACTATATAAATCCTGTATAATAATAATAATAATAAATAATATAGTTGTCAGGAAAGACTGGCTGGGAACGGTGGTCCCTCACCTGCCTATGCGTGCTTGCAGGCGCCTGGGCGCATGCGCGGGAGCGTGCGTTGGCGCGCATGTGCGTGGGAGCGTGTGCGCTCATCTACCTGCGCCAGGCGGGCTATTTAAACACAGCTCTCCCCTCAGACAAGTGCTGCCTGATCTACAGCGTTCCTGTGCTTTACCTGTTTGACCTGATCTGATCCAGTGTTTACCCGGCTTGATCTGTGACCTTCCCTGCCTGCTGCCTGCCTCTGACCCCCAGCTTGTCCATGACTCTGCATCTGCCTCATCCTCTGGTCCATCCATGCCTGCCTGTTACCGACCCGGCCTGCCTTGTGACTCCGTCCCTGTCTGCTGCATCTGTACCTGCACCGACCGTCTGGTTTGACCCGGCTCGCCTGACCTTCCTGTGCGTTGTCTCCAGTGCTACTTACCTGCTCCTGTGTGTTCCTGGTTCCAGCTGGTTGCTGTCTCTTGCTGCCAAGATCTGCTGATCCAGTTACAGTTCCTTGAAGGCTTCCTGATCCATCTACCGGCTGTTGATCCTGCCAGGCACTCGTGCTACCTTAGACTCCCGTGCTTCCTGTTTCCTCTATCAGGGGCCGCGAGTCAGGGACGCAAGTGAGGTCTCCTTCTGCATTCCGGGCTCATCACTAGGTACGTGACAATAGTGCAGTCCATGTAGTATATATAATAGAGTGCAGAGTATATAGTGCAGTTTGTGTAGTATATATAATACAGTTTAGATTATATAGTGCAGTCTGCGTAGTATATATAATACAGTGGAGAGTATATAGTGCAGTCCATGTAGTATATACAGGTGTAATACAGTGGAGAGTATATAGTGCAGTCTGTGTAGTGTATATATAATACAGTGCAGAGTAACTATATAAATCCTGTATAATAATAATAAATAATATAGTGTGGTCCGTGTAGTATATATAATACAGTGCAGAGTATATAGTGCAGTCCGTGTAGTATATATAATACAGTTCAAAGTATATAGTATAGTATATATAATGCAGTTCAGAGTACATAGTGCAGTCAGTGTAGTATAAATATATATATATATATATATATATATATATATATATATAATACAGTGGAGAGTATATAGTGCAGTCAGTGCAGTATATATAATACAGTGCAGAGTATATAGTGCCAACAGTATAGTATATGTAAATAATACATTGCAGAGTATATAGTGCATTCATTGTAGTATATATAATGCAGTGGAGAATATATAGTGCAGTCAGTGTAGTATATTTAATACAGTGCAGGGTATATAGTGCAGTCCGTGTAGTATATATAATACAGTGCAGGGTATATAGTGCAGTGCAGAGTATATAATAGGGTGTATTGAAGTGGTTATATAGTGCGTATAGAGTATATAGCGCAGTCCGTGTAATTTATATAATATAGTGGAGAGTATATAGTGCAGTCAGTGTAGTATATATATAATACAATGGAGAGTATATAGTGCAGTCAGTGTAGTATATATAATACAGTGCAGAGTATATAGTGCCATCAGTATAGTATATATAATACATTGCAGAGTATATAGTGCAGTCATTGTAGTATATATAATGTAGTGGAGAATATATAAAGCAGTCATTGTAGTATATATAATGTAGTGGAGAATATATAGTGCAGTCAGTGTAGTATACATAATACAGTGCAGGGTATATAGTGCAGTCTGTGTAGTATATATAATACTGTGCAGGGTTTATAGTGCAGTGCAGAGTATATAATACAGTGTATTGAAGTGGTTAAGGGGAACCCTATGACAGAATTAAGAAAAAAACGGTGTGTGGTCCACCCCAAAATCCATACCAGGCCCTTTGTGTGGTATAGAGGCATCTACGACATTTATAAAATCCTTTCATATCTGAAAAGGTTTTTGCTTGTTTGGGGAGATCAATAACATTGTGTACAAGGTAATTACGAAGAGTAGGTGCTTTCCTGTACACAAATTTTGGTTTTCCTGGAAGAATTTTGGACAGAACCCGGTCTTCTTGCAAGATGGGCCAATACTTCTTAATAATACGTTCAACATCCATGTATTGGTTATTGAACCATCTAATGAGCGTTATTTCTGTTTGTTCATTTTTTATCTTATTGTTGTTGTTAAGTAAAATGTCTCTGTCCATATTCATAATCTCCAGTTTAAGCTTAGCCAGTTTGTTTTTTGCATATCCCTTTTCTTGAAATCTGTGGATTAGGACATCTGCTTGTACTTCAAAATCTTCAAGTGAATTGCAATTCCTATGTATCCTTAGTAATTGGCCCTTTGGGATGTTGCATTTCCACTTAGGATGATGGCAGCTGGTAGTAGGTATATATCAATTATGGTCAGTAGTTTTAAAAAAGGTACGGGTACATAAGGGTTCCCCTGACTTAAAGATTTCCAAGTCTAGGTAGTCTATCTTTAAGGCGAGCGGGGATGCACTGATTTGCTACACATTAGCGAGTCCTGGGTCACTCCCAGGTGGGCGTTCTTTAATCCCCCTTTTCTTCTCCATATGATGATATTACTCATTAACAATAGAGGGAGGGCCCGTCTACTCTGGACACCCATGTGTGCCGCCCATGGGAGGAGTAAGGGGATGATCCTGCACGCTCGCTCGCCTAATTTAATCCCAATACTTAGTACGATGGGTATGCCTTTGACAACGTTGATGATGAAACAAGTAAGTCGGAGCCACGCACTTACGTCATACCCGGTAGTGACAGGGAGCTTGGAGCGCAGCTGAGGCGCACGCTGAACAGACGATCGCACTCACTGTTCCCTAAACACTGCTATCTACCATATGCTGTAGTGTGTGTTTTTTGGCTGTCCCTTTAGTGGGAATTACTTCCTTTTATATTAGTTTTTAAATAAAGTCTTTTAAACTACTACACTATGGGAGCCCTGTTTTTTCCTATGAGGATATGACCACAAGAAGCTGGTGCACCACCTCTTGGATATGATGCTGGATGCTGGGCTGAATAGAGGACCCATGCGGACACTCTGACCGGATCCAGGAAGCCATCCACCCTTGCTGGTATATGCCCATTACCCCTGTAGGGGTACCAGGAGCTGGTGAGTGGGGACCCTTGAGGGGGATCACAGAAGTCACCGGAATTTGATGAAGCACAAGAGTCACATATTTTTTATGAACATTTTGCCAATTTGGAGCTTCACTTTTATTTTTATTTTTATTTTCATTTTTTACGGTTGCCACCTATATATATATATATATATATATATATATATATATATATAATTTGATGTGCAGTTTTTTAATATATATTATTTATCGAAGTGGACACTTATCACGCAGATTTATTATTTTTGTTAATCAAGGCATATGTTTGGTGTTAGCAGGGGAATATTTGGGTGGTCTCATTTTTTCCCCTATTTGTTAATAGGATACTGGATATATAATTTTGACTATATCACGGTAGCGTTATTGCTCACATTGCTACACCACCACGAATTGATGTATTATCTACCTGTATATGGTATTGTGATATATATACACATATTTTTGTAGTTTTGCTTCACACCCACTACTGTTATTCTAGCATTTAGGTGGCTTTCAGCACGACACACTCAGGTGTTAATTTTGTTTGTACATTTAATTTTTTTGTTTGTACATTTATATAGGGAAATCCTTCCCAGGGAGAAAAATTGCAGATCGCCGCCATTACTAGAAAAATAATAATAATAATAATAAAAATGCCATAAATCTATCCCCTATTTTGTAGACGCTAAAACTTTTGCGCAAACCAATCAATATACGCTTATTGTGATTTTTTTTTTACCAAAAATATGTAAAGAATACATATCGGCCTAAACTGAGGAAGACTTTTTTTAGATATTTTTTGGGAATATTTATTATAGCAAAAGTTAAAAAATATTGCTTTTTTTTCAAACTAGTGTGGCTTTTTTTGTTTATAGCGCAACAAATTAAAACGGCAGAGGTATATTTGTGGGGAAAAAATTTGTTTGGGTACAGCGTCGCAAGACTGCAACAAATGGCCCTGTCCGGGGTTAAAGTGGTTAAAAAAAAAAAAGTGTCCCACAATGTACATCCATCTTCAATTACGCCCACCGATGGACCCGAAAAATTGAAAAAATTAAAGCTCCACTCCAATGGTAGGCCTCCCAGCGACTGCTGTCTCTTGGCTTTGACAACTGTTATATAGGCAAGGGCGGGGCCACCCGGTGATGTAACCGAGTGGCCCCACCCCTTCTGAGGTCATGTGAGGGGGTAGGGTCATCCGTTTACATCAGCGGGTGGCCCCCGCCCTTGCCTATATAAGAGCTTCAAAGTGAAAAGACAGCAGTTCTGCCGGGAGACCTCCCGATTTTTCTATTTTTCGGGTCCGTCGGGCGGCGTGATTGACGGTGGATATACATACATCTTTTTTTTCTTTTTTAACAAAGGAGTTGTCAAAAACCTATCTCTTGTGGTTTTAACTTTTTGACACTTTTTTGGTGAATGGTTAGGGGTACAATGCACCCGATACCCATTCACATAGGAGGGATGCTGGGATCTGGGGGCCCCCTTCCAGATTTCGATAAGCCCCCCCCGCCTACAGACCCTGACAACCACTGGCCTAGGTTGTCAGGAAGAGGCCCTTGTCCCCAACAACATAGTGATAAGATGCCTTATGGTGTACCCCAAAACACCCTCCCACATGTTGAGGGCATGTGGCCTGGTATGGTTCAGGCTGCATGCTCGGATAAAGGTCTGGTATGGATTTTGGGGGGGACCCCACACCAATTTTTATTTCAAACTTAGTGTGGAGTTCCGCTTAAAATCTATACCAGACTACCAGACTCAAAGGGGGGAGTGGACTGGGGGGGGGCTCCACAATATTTTTTCTTTGATTTTTCATCTATATTGCGGGGAGCTAGCAAAACATTACAGCCGGAAGCAAATCTTAATTACATTTTTTCCTTTAGAAAAGTGATTACTGCTGTGGCATGTTCTACACATCGCACATATGCTCCACTTTACAGGCAGACCAAGGGGACCCCCCAGGCACAATATTTAAAGGAATATTTCATTTTTATTGTTTAACTTTAAAATCACTGCTCCTGAAAAAAATATTGTTTTAAAAACTTTTTTTTTGCATTGACATATGTTCCCTTGGGCAGTACCCAGATCCCCATACACTTTTTATGGCAATAACTTGCACATAAGCTTTAAGATTAGGAATTTTTATTTTTCATGTTCGTGTCCCATAGACTTTAATGGGGTTCGCATGTTCGCTAGAACTTTTCGCCTTTTTCTCGGTTTTCTGGCGCGAACCGAACCGGAAGGTTTTTGACCCATCCCTACCCAAGAGGAAATTAGATGTTCCCTGGGTCAACTTTGCCTATACTTGTTAGTATTCAGTTATATTATGTACATTTAGGATATAATCCAGGCCTTTTTTAGCGCTTACGCAGAATTTTGTGGCCACACCCCTGAGTCCAGGTTCAAGCCCCACCATCCAAGTGGACATAGAGTTAGATTATAATTATGCCGATTGAAGCGAGACCGTGCCTGAAATGTGGTGAGTGAAGCGAGCCTGCGAGGGACCCTGTGGCAAAGTGGTCTTATAACAGTGTTGGAACGCATATGGTGGCATCGTGCATGCACACTCCAGCAGGTAGTAAAATGTGATGGGTAGCCTAATGTGACGAAACACCCCCTTGTCCTCTGTGATGACCTTAAAGTGAATAACTCAACAACAAGTTCTGCATATGGACCACTTATGTAATTATACATGTTGATCATATCCCCCTTAATCTCCTCTTCTCAAGTTAAATTGGAATTACACTGCATCTGAGCACCACATACCAAAAACACAATTTAATTAATTTTTATTATTTAGAGCAAACTCCCCATCCATCCATGTTCCCATGCTTAATTTTGCTGAGAAATCACTTTAAAAAACATCCTCTAGCATTTCTAGCCGTGGCCATTTTGAGTGAGGGCAGATGAATCATGTAGCATTTACTTCCTGGAATCCATGTGCCCTTAGCTTAGGCATGCAGGCAGAAGGGCGTGCTTAGCTGAGAAAGCCCCTGCTCACCTCCTGAAGGCTCCCTGGATGTATGACTTAATTTGCCTAGGCCTGGAAACCAGGATGTACAGTAACTGAAGAAATTAAAAAAAAAAAGTTTATAGCACATAAATATGATATTAAGTCATTTCCTATCTATTTACTGTTAGGAATTGTAGATGGTCTAGGCGTATATTGACCCTCAATACCTCTAACTAAGGTGTGACTTCCAATCCCCACAGGCCCATGAGATTAGCCTATTGAGACAATGATAAAAAACACTGACAAGTTCTCTCCGAGGAAATCTAATCTTTATTTCTTTCTTTCTTTCTCTGTGAATATATAGGGGTGCTTTCAGAAGGTTCAACCCTCTTGTACGTCATACAGATTATCCAATCAGACAGAAGCAAAACCTGTGACAAGACCGAATCTAAGCAAAAGCATAATTTCTGGAAAATCACGTGCTTTACAAGAAATTGGACAGTAACTTATGAGAAACAAAACTAGAGAAAACAGATAACAGGAACAATAGGCAGTACATAGACACAGCTGTTTGTGAAATGGAGTACAGGAAAAAACACGAAATAGAAATTGATTATTGTAAGATAGATGCAGTTAATCTAAATATCTCTTCATTTACTACTAGGGATGAGCTTCGAGTTCGAGTCGAACATCGGCTGTTTGCCAGTTCGCCGAACAGCGAACAATGTGGGGTGTTCGCGGCAAATTCGAATGCCGCGGAACACCCTTTAAAAGTCTATGGGAGAAATCAAAAGTGCTCATTTTAAAGGCTTATATTCATGGTATTGTCATAAAAAGTGTTTGGGGACCTGGGTCCTGCCCCAGGGGACATGGATCAATGCAAAAAAAAGTTTTAAAAACGGCTGTTTTTTCGGGAGCAGTGATTTTAATAATGCTTAAAGTGAAACAATAAAAGTGTAATATCCCTTTAAATTTCGTACCTGGGAGCTGTCTATAGTATGCCTGTAAAGGGGCGCATGTTTCCCGTGTTTAGAACAGTCTGACAGCAAAATGACATTTCAAAGGAAAAAAAGTCATTTAAACTACTCGTGGCTATTAATGAATTGCCGGTCCGACAATACACATAAAAGTTCATTGATAAAAATGGCATGGGAATTCCCCACAGGGGAACTCCAAACCAAAATTTAAAAAAAAAAATGACGCGGGGGGTCCCCCTAAATTCCATACCAGGAACTTCAGGTCTGGTATGGATATTAAGGGGAACCCTGGCCAAAATTAAAAAAAAAAAAAATGGCGTGGGGTCCCCCTCAAAATCTATACCAGACCCTTCAGGTCTGGTATGGATTTTAAGGGGAACCCCGCGCCAAATTTTTTTTTTAAAAACGGCGTGGGTCCCCCCAAAAATCCATACCAGATACTTATCCGAGCACGCAACCTGGCAGGCCACAGGAAAAGAGGGGGGGATGAGAGAGCACCCCCCTCCTGAACCGTACCAGGCCACATGCCCTCAACATTGGGAGGATGCTTTGTGTTAATGAGGACAAGGGCCTCATCCCCACAACCCTGGCCGGTGGTTGTGGGGGTCTGCGGGCGGGGGGCTTATCGGAATCTGGAAGCCCCCTTTAACAAGGGGACCCCAAGATCCCGGCCCTCAAAAGTACCCCTACCATTTCACTAAAAAAGTGTCAAAAATTTCAAAAATGACAAGAGACAATTTTTGACAATTCCTTTATTTAAATGCTTCTTCTTTCTTCTATCTTCCTTCGGTTTCTTCCTCCATCTTCTTCTTCTTCTGGTTCTTTTGGTGCTTCCTCCGGTGTTCTCGTCCGGCATCTTTCTCTGTGGCGTCGGCATCTTCTTCCCTTCTTCTCTTCAGGCCGCTCCGCATCCATGATGGCATGGAGGGAGGCTCCCGCAGTGTGACTCTTCTCTCTTCATCTTCTTCTCTTCATCTTCTTTTCGGGCTGCTCAGCATCCATGATGGCATGGAGGGAGGCTCCCGCTGTGTGACGCTTCTCCTCTTCTGACGGTTCTTAAATAACGGGGGGCGGGGCCACCCGGTGACTCCGCCCCCCTCTGATGCATGGGGACTTGACGGGTCTTCCCTGTGGCATTCCCCGTGACTTTAGAGGGGGCAGGGGTCATCCGTTACGTAACCCCGCCCCCTTCTGACATCATGAGGGAATGCCACAGGGAAGTCCCCGTCAAGTCCCCGTGCGTCAGAGGGGGGCGGGATCACCGGGTGGCTCCGCCCCCATTATTTAAGAACCGTCAGAAGAGGAGAAGCGCCACACAGCAGGAGCCTTCCTCCATGCCATCATGGATGCGGAGCGGCCTGAAAACAAGATGAAGAGAAGAAGATGAAGAGAAGAAGATGAAGAGAGAAGCGTCACATAGCGGGAGCCTCCCTCCATGCCATCATGGATGTGGAGCGGCCCGAGGAGAAGAAGGGAAGAAGACGCTGACGCCGCGGAGGAAGATGCCAAATGAGAACACTGGAGGAAGAACCAGAAGAACAAGAAGAAGAAGAAGAAGATGGAGGAAGAAACCGAAGGAAGATAGAAGAAAGAAGAAAAAAGAAGAATTTAAATAAAGAAATTGTCAAAAACTGTCTCTTGTCATTTTTAACTTTTTTGACACTTTTTTAGTAAAATGGTAGGGGTACTTTTGTACCCCCTTACCATTTCACACAGGGGGGAGGGCCAGGATCTGGGGGTCCCCTTGTTAAAGGGGGCTTCCAGATTCTGATAAGCCCCCCGCCCACAGACCCCCACAACCACCGGCCAGGGTTGTGGGGATGAGGCCCTTGTCCTCATCAACATGGGGACAAGGTGTTTTGGGGGGCTACCCCAAAGCACCCTCCCAATGTTGAGGGCTCTCTCGTCCCCCCTCTTTTCCTGTGGCCTGCCAGGTTGCATGCTTGGATAAGGGTCTGGTATGGATTGTTGGGGGGACACACGCCGTTTTTTTTTTTAATTTTGGCGCGGGTTCCCCTTAAAATCCATACCAGACCTGAAGGGTCTGGTATAGATTTTGAGGGGGACCCCACGCCATTTTATTTTTTAAATTTTGGCCTGGGGGTTCCTCTTAATATCCATACCAGACCTGAAGGGCCTGGTATGGAATCTAGGGGGACCCCCACGTCATTTTTTTAAAAATTTTGGTTCGGGGTTCCCCTGTGGGGAATTCCCATGCTGTTTTTATCAATGAACTTTTATGTGTACTGGTGCGAACCGAACAGGGGGGTGTTCGGCTCATCCCTATTTACTACATCTAGCAGCCTAATGATTTAAAACAGTCAGCTTTGATTGAGAGAGTGAAGTCCTGCTTTAAAGTCTATAGGCTTATCAAATTCTCCTACAGACAGATAAAAGTAGCAGGCAAATCAATCTTTTTATATTGTATTTTAAACAATATGGTCTGTATAATTGCCAATGTTTTTATTCCCCCACTGTACTCCCTGCAAGTTCTCCAAGAGTTATTTCACTTTCTGTCTGACGAACCTGAGGTTCTCTTTTTAGTCATTGGTGACTTTAATAATTTTCTAAGATCACACTTGGATAAGAGAAGTTCCCACTGATCTTCTCATTCTGCTGTGGCAGAAACTCCTTTTGCTTCATATATTAACCACTTCAGCCCTGGGAAGATTTTACCCCCTTCCTGACCAGAGCATTTTTTGCGATTCGGCACTGCGTCGCTTTAACTGACAATTGCACGGTCATGCGACGTTGTACCCAAACAGAATTGATGTCCTTTTTTTCCAAAAATAAAGTTTTCTTTTGGTGGTATTTGATCACCTGCGGTTTTTATTTTTTGCGCTATAAAGACTGACAATTTTGAAAAAAAAGCTATATTTTTTTACTATTTGCTATAATAAATATCCCCAAAAAATGTATAAAAAAAAGTATTTCTTCCTCAGTTTAGGCCGATATGTATTCTTTACATATTTTTGGTTAAAAAAAAATCGCAATAAGCATATATTGATTGGTTTGCGCAAAAGTTATAGCGTTTACAAAATAGGGGTTAGATTTATAGCATTTTTGTTATTATTTTTTTTATTAGTAATGGCGGAAATCTGCGATTTTTATTGGGACTGCGACATTGCCGCGGACAGATCGGACACTTTGGATCGCCGTACCCCAAAATTACGGTGCAGACTCTTCACAACTTTCGCCATGATCCAACATTGGGGTTGGGGTAAGGTCCATACTTCCCATCATAGTCGGCCCTCTTCAATATGTCGACCATCTCCACCATCTCTACAAAGGCCATATTTGATGCCTTAAATCTTCTCCTCCGGGATCGTGACGTTTCTGGCTCCGGCCTTTCCTCCTCCTCCTTGTTGCTGCTATTAGCACGCACCTGTTGTGTCTCCGTCATGTGCTCTTCCCCACTGCGCCGAATGAGAAGGGGCAGGGTAGACTAGAAAGAACGTTAGGGGCGGGCGGAGTTTCACGCATGCGCAGTGTATATAAAGTGTAACACGCGTACAACGTATGTACGATCTGTGAGCGGAGGAAGGAGTATAGGAAGCGCCGATCATGATAACGAAGGTAACATTTAAACTTGGGCCTATACTGTTTATAGGTTGAGGCCTATATTGGGACAAGATTAGGAGATTTTAGCCTGACATTAGGGTTTGTCTTGTGTATTGCAGATAAAAGGGATGGCTTCAATGACCACAACTTCCTCCCCCTGTTCATAGACAAATACAGGGAGCTGCCCTGTCTGTGGCAGGTCAAACACCCGCAATATAATCATAAACAAAAGAGGCAGGCTGCACTGGAGAAACTGCTGGAGTTGGTGAAGCTGGTGGTCCCCACAGCAACCATCTCCTATTTAAAAGCCAAAATTGGTGGCCTGAGGAGCACTTATCTTAGGGAGCGCAAGAAGGTCCAGGATTGCCAGAGATCCGGAGCTGCAGCAGATGACATTTATGTCCCCAGGCTGTGGTACTATGAGAGACATTGTTTTCTGTCAGACCAGACTGAAGTCAGGGAATCCCTCTCAACCTTTCTTTCCTCTTCCTATCTTCCACCCCAGCTGAGGCTTCCGATGTCCAACCTGGGACTTCCAGCCAGGAAGAAGTCTCAGAATTTATTCTGAGCATGCGCGGTACTTTGTGCGTCGGAATTGTCCACACACAGTTGGAATTGATGCGAACGGTTTTGTTGTCGGAAAATTTCATAGCCTACTCTCAAACTTTGTGTGTCAGAAATACCGATGGAAAAAGTCAGATGGAGCCCACACACGGTCGGAATTTCCAACAACAAGCTCCGATCGCACATTTTCCGTCGGAAAATCCGACCGTATGTACAGGGCATTAGAGGTTTCTGGAAAGTAAAGCCCTTTTGGTTGCATCTGATTATTGACCATGACAGTGTTCTGACAGATCTCTTCAATTTTTTATAAGGTAATAGTTATACTATACATCCATAGTTTGGGACTCCTTAAAAACATACCTCAAGGGGGCTATGATGGCTCAGATAACAAAATGAAAAGGACCTAGGGTATGGGAAACTAAAATCATTAGGGCTGTACAACATGTTTAATCTTGCTACCTCATAAACCCTTCTCCAGAGAATCAATCCCTCTGGTTGGACCAACAGCGGTTCTAAAAATTTCCTCTCATTATGTAAGCAGAGCATAAAAATAGGATTTTTATAACAGCTTACCTGTAAAATTCAATTTTCTTCGAAGTACATTATGGGACACAGAGCCATAGTTACTATGTGGGTTATAGGCCACCTTCAGGTGATGGACACTGGCACACCCTAAGACAGGAAGTCCACTCCTTATATAACCCCTCCCACTACTGGGAGCACCTCAGTTTTTGTAGCAAAGCAATACACGTGTATACTAGAAAGAGGGGCGGGATCTCTTTGTCCCGTGATATACTTCAAAGAAAAGGATTTTACAGGTAAGCTGTTATAAAAAGCCTATTTTCTTATCATACATCACGGGACACAGAGCCATAGTTACTATGTGGGATGTCCCATAGCAATGCCAACTGAGGGGAGGTAGACACAACAGAATTAGGGCAACATGAGAATAGAGGAGTTATTTGCTGCCTGCAGCACACTACACCCAAAGGCAATATCTTCATGCCTTTTTACATTCACCTGATAAATTCTGGTAAATGTATGGACTGAAGACCAAGTTGAGGCCTTGCAGATTCGAACCATGGAAGCTTGGTGATGCATCCCCACGAAGCATTAATAGGCCTAGTGGGGTGTGCTTGAATATGAAAAGGTGGAACTTTCCTCCTTAAACCATAAGCTTAAACAATCACTTGTCGAATCCATTTAGAAATAGTAGATTTTGATGCTGCCTGTCCTCTTTTAGGACCATAAGGCAACACAAACAAAACATCAGTTTTTCGAATCTGAACAGTTGTTCTTAAATAGATTTTGACTGCTCTCACCACATCAAGAGAATGTAGTGACTTTTCTTCCGCAGAACAGGGTTCTGGGAAAAAATTAAGGTAGAACAATATCCTGGTTTAAATGAAAACCTGAGACTACCCTAGGTAGAAAATTAGGATGAGGACATAATACAACCTTATCCTTGTGAATAATTAAATATGGCTCTTTACAAGAAAGAGCAGCCAACTCTGATACTGTTCTTGCAGAAGATATGGCTACCAGCAAAACTAGTTTCCTTGTCAAAAAGGATCAAGGGAATATGTTGTATTGGCTCAAAAGGCTGTTTCTGTAATGCCGACAGGACTAAATTCCCAAGGGTTCAGGGGTGACTTAACCGGAGGTTTTAAGCCACGTTACCCCCTGAATAAAACTACGAACTAGAGTTTTAAGAGTGTGAAGCAAGTGGTCACTGAAAAAATACTAATAAGGCCGAAACCTGGTCCTTGATAGTACTCAAGACTGGCTTTATTTCTAATCCCTTCTGTAGAAAGTCAAGGATTCTACCTATGATATATTTCCTGGGGTGCCAACCCCTGCATTCACACCAGGAGACATATGCCTTCCAGAATCTATAATATATGACTCTGGAGGCCGGGTTCCTTGCATTAACCAGAGTAGACTGCACTGAACCTGACAGCCCATGCTTCTCCAGAATGTGGGTCTCAATAGCCAAACTGTTAAATTTAGCGTTTGTAAAGTAGAAGGTCTGGCCGTGGCAGTAGGGTCCATGGGTCCCCTACCACCATCTTTACGATCTCTGCATACCAAAATTTCCTGGGCCACGCTGGGGGCCACAAGAATCACAGACTTCCCTTCCTGCTTGATCCTGCGAAGAAGTCGTGGACGCAGGCAGAATAGGAGGGAATGCATAAATCAATGAGAACCGATTCCACGGGAATAACAAGGCATCTGTTCCGCATGCTAGCGAATCCTTTGTTCTTGACACAAAGTTGTTGATTTCTTTGGTAAACCTGGACGCAAACAGATCTACGTCTAGCATCCCCCATCTTTGACATATTTTGACATGAAGATATCGGGGTGAAGGAACCATTCTCCCGGGAGCACACTGGGTTCACTTTGCTATGGAATATAGCCTTTCTTGAATTAGCCAGATTAGTGTGGTATGATACTTGGAAACAAGCTGGCAACCTTTTCATTCACCAATTATATCACAGTAATGTCCTTTCATCCTTCCAAACTCTATCAGAGCAATATCACCTGTCTCTGTCATGCCCTGTAGATTCTGTACAACTGCCTTAAAGGGGTTGTAAAGGTATACATTTTTTCAACTTAATGCATTCTATGCATTAAGGTGAAAAAACTTTTGATAATACCGCCGCCCTCAGCCCCCCCGTTTTACTTACCTGACACCTCGAAACTCGGCCGCTCGTTCCCGACCTTCATTCAGCCGATCAGCCTGGTCGCTGATTGGCTATAGTGGATGGATTGAAAGCAGCGCAGCCATTGGCTCGCGCTGCTGTCAAACACATCCAATGACGCGGCGCGCCAGGGGCGGGGCCGAGTGATACAGCGAGCGGCTATAGCCGCTGGCTGTATCACGGGAGCGCGCCCGCAATAACTAACCACCATGCGAGGGAGCTCGCATTAAGGTGGTTAGTTATTGCGGGGGGAAGCGGAGACAGCCGCCGAGGCACCCCAGAAGAGCAGGTTCGGGGACACTCTGTGCAGAACGAGCTGCACAGTGAAGGTAAGTATAACATGTTTGTTATTTTTAAAGAAAAAAAAATTTACCTTTACAACCCCTTTAATGCAAAATTCATCTCAAATATTACCAATGATGGCATCTGTACAATTAACCAAGGGACTCATAGGTTCCCTTTATTCTGTTCTTATGTATACCTATAGTGCTAAGGTCCAGCTGCAGTGTAGAGAGGGATGGGGACAGGGCCTAGGTCTCATAGATGACAATCAATAGTCAAAAGCCGTGAAAGCCAGCCCTCTGGTCTCCTTATCACCCACTCAAAAACGTACCCAACTGTTCATAGTCCATTGCACTTATCACACTCCCAACTGTCTCAGATGTCTGAGTGGCATTGGCACCTTAGTTCACATGCTTTGGAGGTGTCCTAAATTATTCCAGTATTGGACCTCTATAAGTCACGCAATCATTGACCTCTGTCTGATTAATCCCCCCATGGACCCTAAAACTGTACTCTTAAAATTCATCTAGAATGGCTCAATATCTCTAATGCCCCGTACACACGAACGGAATTTCCGTTGGAAAAATCTTGAATGTTTTTTCCGATGGAATTCCACTCAAGCTTGGCTTGCGTACACATGGTCACACAAAAGTTCTTTGAACTTTCGACTGTCAAGAACGCGGTGACGTACAACACTGCGACGAGCCGAGATAATGAAGTTCAATGCTTCCGAGCATGCGTCAAATTGTTTCCAAGCATTTGTGGTTTTTTTGCGTGTCGCAATTGCATACAGACGAATGGAATTTCCGTCAAGAACTTTTTCCGTCAGAAAAATAGAGAACCAGCTCTCAATCTTTTGCTGCCAGAAATTTAGACAGAAAAAGTTGGATTGAGCATACACACGGTCGGAATATCCGACCAAAAGCTCCTATCAAACTTTTTTTGACGGAAATTCCGACCGTGTGTATGCAGCATAGGGCTGAAATTATTGGGCTGAAACGTTTGCTCATTCTGGCCCGCAAACTAGTGGCCCAAAGACGGCTTTCACCTCCCCCTCCATTGTTCCACCAATGGAAACAAGCGGTCCAGGATATTCCTAATAGGGAAAAGCTTACATATCAGCACAGAAGATGTGTAAACAAATTCTCTAAATTGTGGTCTCCTTGATTAGACTCTGTTGATTCCTCCATTGGTTTTACTGCTCATCATTCCTCTTCCAATTTCAACTTGCTGTAATTTATTATACCAAGCTACCATGGGCATTTTGTACGTTTTGCTTACTCTTATGCCCCGTACACACGGTCGGACTTTGTTCGGACATTCCGACAACAAAATCCTAGGATTTTTTCCGACGGATGTTGGCTCAAACTTGTTTTGCGTACACACGGTCGCACAAAGTTGTCGGAATTTCCGATCGCCAACCACGCGGTCACGTACACCACGTACGACGAGACTAGAAAAGGCCAGTTCAGAACCAAGCTCGGCACCCTTTGGGCTCCTTTTGCTAATCTCGTGTTAGTAAAAGTTTGGTGAGAGACGATTCGCGCTTTTTCAGACTCGTGGTTTTCAGATCGTTTTCTACTGTTCAGTTTGTGCTTGTGGGTTTGTATCTGCTCTTCAGTGCTTGCAAGCAAGTACCATTGACTTGTCAGTGTGTTCTTGTGCGCTTGTTACTGTTTTTCAGGTCACTCTTCACAGGCCTTGCTGTTCTTCAGTGCGTTGTGTTACTTCGTTCTGAGCAGCCGACCGTTTTCTAGCCATGTTGCGTATGCGTACTTCTCATAGAGTTCGTGCTGTGTGGGGGCTTGGTGTTGGGGTCCTGACCTTGACACAAGTCCAGTCCATGAACAGGGTGGAGAGGAGTTCATGGACCAAGAAGTGGTTGCTCCAGCGTGACCAGTTCTCTCATATGCCTTTGCTCCGTGAGATCCGTGAGAATAATCCTGATGATTTCAGGAACTTTCTCAGGATGACGGGCCCTGTATTTCACCATCTGTTGGCTTTGCTGACCCCCTATATCAGCAGGCAGGATACCTGCATGAGGCAAGCCATCACTCCGGAGCAGAGGCTCCTCACTACCCTGCGGTACTTGGCGACAGGGAGAAGTCTGCAGGACTTGAAGTTCTCAACAGGCATCTCCCCCCAGGCTCTGGGGATCATAATCCCAGAGACCTGTTCTGCCATCATCCAGGTCCTACAGAAGGAGTATATGAAGGTAAGATTTTTATCCTTTAATATCACATTTTATTGTATTTATTGTTTGCTAATATCTTGTATTTCTTTCCTCATTCCCTAATTACCATGATTGTAATATGCTGTGAATGTCCCCTTTGTCCTCATGCATGCTGGATTTTTATGTAATTAATTTTTTAGGTCCTTCATACAGATTGTCCTTCACTAACCTCCCCAACATGCTCTACGGGCCCTATATTCACCTCATGTAGTCACTTAAAACAATGTATTTTATCAGCTCTATAGTAGTGCTTTACCCCAAACACCCCCTGAAATGTTTTGAAATGTTATTTTAGCTTTAAATTCAGGCAGAGTGGCAGAGGCTTTTTTTTTTGTGGTGTCCCCAAATCATTTTTAGTAACCCTCCCTCCCCCAACTGCTAAGTCAGCTGATCCCAATTCTCTATCTATCCTCAATCATCTATCTGCTGACTTTGCCAAACCCATACACACTATACCCATCTCTTTTGTGCTCTGATTTATGGATGAATTCCCCAAAGCATGTAGTGCAAGGGCCTGCCTGCATACTTTCAAATGGTACTGTTTGAATTTTTAAGATCCTATTATTATCTTGAGACAGGTAATAGCAGAATGTTCAAATGTGCCCAAATGTGTACAGTGTGTATTTATATATTTGTATTCGGACACTTCTTACTTGTCCAGTGGGCTGCCACTAGTGTAACTAAGGAGGGGCTGTTCCAAGTAATACCCTGTATTTAGGCATTCATCTCTCTAAGAAGTGAAGAGGGTTACCTGTCCAAGATTTCCACACCCCCCATAATGTTAGAAATGGCCCATGAGAGGGGGGGGGGATATGATAGGTTACCTTATACTTGGGTGTTGTTAAATTCCCCTTCATAAATGCTATCTGGAGGTTGCCCCAGAATGTTTGTGCCTAATCTGCTTGCCATGTTTCTGAGCAAAAATATTAATTTTTTTTTTTCAACACTGACGGCGCTTGAAAGCGGCCGTCCTGGCTTGCCCTCCCTGAGTGCCCGTGATGTCCGGTTACGATACCTGGAGTTCTTTGCGGGTAGGGGGGGCATCAATATGCCTTCAAATTTGTGAAGCCTTTTTCAAATAAAAAAGCAAAAAAAATAAATTCTTTGTGGACATTTACTGCTTGTGTTTGTTTTAGCTGACCCTGACAGAAATGTGTTTAGTCCAGAAAATTGCGTGATTGTGTAACCTTATACAAAGCACTGTTGGGTGTTATTTACTAAAGGCAAAGACACTTTTCACTACAAGTGCACTTGCAACTGCACTGAAACTGCATTTGTAGTGCAAAGAGGATTTGCCCTTAGGAAATAACCCCCATTTTCATAGAAAACACCAATTACATCACCAACAAAGTGTTTTATTAGCGTTAACACAATAATCCACACATTCTTGCTTAACAATCTCTTTAATACCTGCACAATCACATGTGCATTTCGAAAAGGTTTTTCTAACAAACCCACATGTTTGTTGTTTTTCAATTTTTGGGGTAGCATTATAAACCAGATAAAGGTCCATTTATTTAAGATAAAACAGGCATGTGTAAAACCAACAAGAAAGACACAAATCTGGAACTTACAAAGTTCACATTTGGTAGAACTTGAAGGCAATATCAGACATGAGTATTTAAGAACTGTGTTTGATATTGCGTTCAGATGGGGTGAAGTCACCCCAGGAAAAGGCAAATTTGGAAGATGCACACAAATTCACCAATGTCAACATGTGCGACCTGCCATCACGGGGGATCAAGGGACGTGTTTTGGGGGAGAAACCCCTTCCTCTCAGCTACTTTATTATTGAGGAAGGGGTTGCAACCCCAAAACGCGTCCACTGATCTCCCGTGATGGCAGATAGCACATGTTGGCACACTGTGTGCATCCTACATATTAGGCTTTTCTACAAATCTTGCAAACATTTTGAACATTGGAGCACACCAAAAAACTCAAGGGATTGGGAGGGGTTTTAAACTCGCCCCAAAACATCAATGATGTTCTTATTTTTTTGGATAACATCATTGATGTTTTTCTTTAGGTTTTCCAATTGTAAATTACACCCCATGATCTCCCCAATCAGGATCTGGGCACTTTCTGATGTGAAAGGATCGGGATCCCCAACACCACGATCACCTAAAAAGAGATAAACCAAACAAAAACAGGTATCAAAAATATGCCGGCATCCATCTCTTACCTGAGCCTGTGGTTGCAGACACTCACCTGTTGTGGTGACTAGTTCCACCACGTCTTCTTCATCCTCCTGCACTTCTTTGTTTGGGTGAATTTCCCCTTCTTCCAGAGGTGGGGGGTCTCTGGTCTCCTCGGATGAGGGGTGTCCTCCGAGTCTTTTTTCCCCTATGTAAAACACAAATGCTATACTTAGCACACAGTGATTTGATAGCAGAACTATAAATAGGAAACATTGCTTGAAAGTGGGGTACAATTGCCGAGTGCAATTTCAGTGTCCTTTGTCAAGCTTCAATACTTTACCTGTTTGGTACAAGCTTCACAGATGGAGACCCCCCCATAGTATACACTGGAGCACCTGTGTGGCCCCCTAATAAAAATGGTGTTCTTGTGTCCCACACTAGTGCTCCAGTGTCCAGATGTGAAAGCAGCTGCTGAGTGTCCTCTCCTTACACAGAATCAAGTTTGCATTTCCTTCTAGTAACAAAGCCATCTACACAACCAAAATAGTTTCTGACAAGTAGGGCGTAAAAAATGTGGCCAAATGCATATGGCCTAAACAATGGTGTTTTAGAGGCCTAAAGAAAAATCTTTGATACGAACAAATAATGTACCCATGAACATGAAAGTTGCCATTTAAAAATGTACACTTGTAAGAAAAGCACATGGAGCAGCACTAACGTAAGAAACATAAAGAATAGGAACACAGGACAACTACTTACTTTTTTGCAGCACTCTCCGGATCTTTCTGTACTGCTCATGTTCTCGTAATTTGAGGTCCGACCACCGCTTCCTGAGCTCATCTTTCGATCGTCGTACCCCGAATTTCCGGTGCAGACTTTTGACCACTTTCGCAATTATCTTGGCCTTTCTGACATTGGGGTTGGGGTAAGGTCCATACTTTCCGTCATAGTCGGCCTTCTTCAGGATGTCCACCATCTCCAACATCTCCCCAAAGGACATATTGGAGGCCTTAAATCTCCTTCTGGATCGGGACGTTTCCGGCTCCGGGCTTTCCTCCTCCTCCTCGTTGCTATAATTAGCACGATCCTGCTGTGTATCCACCATGTGCTCTCCCCCCACTGCGCAGAACAAAAAGGGGCGGGGAATAGACTAGAAAGAACGTCAGGGGCGGGCGGAGTTACACGCATGTGCAGTGTGTATAAAGCGTAACACGCGTGCGTATTACGAACGATCTGTGAGTGGAGGAAGGAGCATCAAAAGCGCCGATCGTGATAACGAAGGAAAGATCTAAACTTGGGCCTATACTGCTTCGAAATTGAAGCCTAGATTTTAACAAGATTAGGAGAGGTTTGTCTTGTGTTGTGTCTTGCAGAGAAAATGGATGGCTTCAATGACCACAACTTTCTCCCCCTGTTCATAGACAAATACAGGGAGCTGCCCTGTCTGTGGCAGGTGAGACATTCTCATTATAATAATAAACAAAAGAGGCAGGCAGCGCTGGAGAAACTGCTGGAGTTGGTGAAGCCGGTGGTCCCCACAGCAACCATCCCCTATTTAAAAAACAAAATTGGTGGCCTGAGGAGCACTTATCTTAGGGAGCGCAAGAAGGTCACAGATTCCAAGAGGTCCGGAGCTGCAGCAGATGACGTTTATGTCCCCAGGCTGTGGTACTATGAGAGACTGCGGTTTCTGTCAGACCACACTGAAGTCAGGGAATCCCTTTCCACTCTTCCTTCCACTCTTCCTTCCACCCCAGCTGAGGCTTCCGATGTCCAACCTGGGCCTTCCAGCCAGGAAGAAGTGGAGGAGCCCAGCTGTAGTCAGGTATAGCATTCTTCTACAGATTTCTGGTCAATAAATAAATGATGTTTACTAGATGTTAGTATTGATCACTAATTGCTGATTGCAAAAAGTTTTTTACATATCAATAGACAGTAGTGGGCAAAAATAATTGGGACAAGAATGAAAAATGCTGGGCTCAGAATGCTAGTCTGTTATATTTGGGAACATTCAAGTTGCAACAATCAGAAGGTGAAAATTGAGTGTGAATGATGAATAAAAAACTAAAACTATGTCCCTTTTTCCATACACAGGAAGACCTCAGCCAGGAGGAGGTTGTGGAATGTGGCAGTCAGGAGGAGGCGGGGATTAGTGCCAGCCAGGAGGAGGTGGGGCTAAGTGTCAGCCAAGAGAAGCCTGGGACCAGTCACAGCCTGACCGAATCGCAGGTTCCTCCCCTCCGCCTTCCATATAAAAGAGCGAGGAAGATGACTCCCATGCAGGATTCTGCGCTCAGGCTCATTCAGGAGGCTTCTGCATCCCTCCGAGCCTTACCCACTCCTGAAGAGGCCTTTGTCTGCATGGCTGCCATAAAACTGCAGGGCATGCAGGAGGGTCAACGCAAGCTGTGTGAGGACCTGCTTTATAAAGTCCTAAGTAAGAGGGTGAGTGGGGAACTAACACCCAAGACCGATGTGATTGAGTTGGACCATCCTCCTCCTGCTGCCACAACTCCACCACCACAGCCACAGCGTGGAAGAAAGCGTGGAAAGAAGACCAGAGAGTGATTGCCCTGGGTTCAGTCTGGTCTGACAAAAGCTGCAGTCTCTTGTATGACCACAGCCTGGGGACATGTATGTCATCTGCTGCTTTCCAGATCTCTGGGACTTCTGGACCAGACTGCCCTCCCTTAGATAAGGACTCCTCAGGCCACCAATTTTTCGTGAAAATTATTGATGTGTGCCATGGGGGTCCAAGGCTTCACCCATTTCTGCTGTTTCTCCAGCATTGCCTCCCTCTTTGTTTAGTTGTGACCCCTTAATAAAAGTTTTTTATTTGGGAAATTATACTCTCCTGTGTGTTTTCATCCAAAAAGGACAGTTTGTTGGTGACGATTCAGGTACATTTCTAACATAAAATGTGAAATTAACAAGGGACAACAACACCAAACAATCTCCTACAGATTAAATAGAACAACATATTAATGGTGTTGTGGTAACTTGACCCAAAAAACACACACAAAAATTTTCACGAGTACAAATAAAAATACCAAAAACCAAAAATACGCCTTGAAAAAAATACAAACCCTAAAAAAATTGATCGGCTTTAAAAACCAAAAAATAAATAAATAATTATGTCAGATGTCCCCCCCCCTCTCCCCTTCCCCTCCCCCTCCCTACCCGCCTATTTTTCTATTAATAATAGATCTCAAATGTCGAGTATGTCAATTGTATTGCATAGGATATGATGTATACCATGCTGTGAGTGTACATGATTGAGTGCCTTGTATATCCATGACTACGTTTATTCAATCTCAAACTACTATGTATTGTATTTGGTTTGTTTTTCCTCCTTTTTTCTTTCAAATAAAGACCAACCTTGTTGTGAAAAAAAAAATTATGTCAGATGTGACAAATCAAAATATATCAAAATATATTGAGGGAATCCCAAAAAATAGTAAAGAAATTAGTTTGTGAGAAGTGTGTGTGAATATGAGCAGCAAAACTACTTGTCCCATTAAAAAGAAGAAGAAGAAGAAGAGAGTGCGCTGTATTAAACCATTTTTAACATTGCAGTGTGACGAAAGTGCTATATCCATTGCGAACGCTCATTTTACCTGACTGAGCTTTTCCGTGTCGGAATTTCTTCTGAGCATGCATGGCACTTTGTGCGTCGGAACAGGCCACACACGATCGGAATTGACGCGATTGGATTTTGTTGTTGGAAAATTTTATCTCCTGCTCTCAAACTTTGTGTGTCGGAAAATCCGATGGAAAATCCGATGGAGCCCACACACGGTCGGATTTTCCGACACCACGCTCCGATCGGACATTTTCCATCGGAAAATCCGACCATGTGTACGGGGCATTAGTTTGCTTTAATTTACTGCTTATTTTTATGTTATTTTTATAGTATGGTGTTACACACTACATGCTTTTATAATCTGTTGATTTTTGTGATTGTGATGTGTATTCTAAAGATTACTGTATTGTCTTCTTGTGGTCGATACCTGGAATGTGCTATAATATTCTTTTCTTTACTTCTGTTCTTTTGTATGTTAAAAACCCAAAAAATTGGGGGGGCCGAATGGTCGCGTAATACCGGAGCTCCGCCGACACAGGGATTCAGCGGCTTATAGCGGACCATCCAGGCACCCTTTTGACTCCATTCCACGGTGGATCGGACTGGGCAGCCTCCGAGATCATGCCCAGCAAACGGAGTAACGATATATGCCCGCAGCGCCTGACGGACTTCTATGGAGGTAGGCAAGATGGCGCTGAGGCCTACACTCCTTCGGCAGCCTCAGCACACAGCAAGGCATCAAAAAAAAGTAATCACCCTCCAAAATGCACCCCGATCAATTCCCAACACTCCTATCTTCCCTCTCCATCGTCCAACAGCCCTGCTAAGTTCAGGCCCAGGATGGATGACACTGGATTGAGCCCGGCAGCTAGTCCATCACCAGACACAGAGGAAGACACAAGAGACATGCCTGAATCATCCTGTACTGGATACTGTGCTAAAAGACATTCTCTTGTCCCAGAGAAGCTCAATCCAGTCTGATATGGCCTCATGTATGCACAAATTTAACAGAGACACACAGGCAATGGAGAATAGGGTGGATCACATTGAGGTTAAGATGGGAGAATACGCTGATACCATCAATGACCTGGTTGACGCTAATGAGGAAAAAGAAAGTGAAAATGAGTGGATCAAAGCAAAATTAGCTGACATGGAGGACAGGTCAAGACGGAACAAACTGAAAATAAGGGGGATCCCCAAGTCAATGCAACAGTCTGACCTAGGTCCATATGCAGCAACACTTTTCAAAAATCTCATTCCAAGCCTCACCGACTTAGACGTCATTATTGACAGGATCCATTGCCCGCCTAAGCCGTCACATCTATCTGACCATACTTCAAGAGATGTACTTCTCCGATTACACTTCTTTCATGTGAAGGAGAACCTCATGTCATGTATGCGGAAGCACGACCAAATCCCTTCACAGTATCAAAGCTTACAATTTTTTACTGATCTGTCGCAATATACACTTCAGAAAAGGAGGAATCTAAACACGGTGACAAAAGTGCTGCAAAATCATAGAATTGCATACAAATGGGGATATCCAACAAAACTCACTGTGACCAGAGAGAACCATACCTACACAATTACCACCCTGAAGAGGGGGGTTGCTCTATTAAAGGAATGGGATGTTCTCCCTGAGCCAGAGGCAGTAAGCCCCACCACCAGCACACCGTGGCAGGTTGACCGACCATGGAAGGAAGTCACCGCCAAGAATGCGAAGTCGCACTTGTGAATTGGCCGGATGGTAAACACCCAACTCCCAAATCCGTGGGAGATTAGGGCCAGGAACTTTACGGTCAGACTAACCCCCCAATATATGCCAGCAGCTTGGTGCTGCCGCTAGGTGCTCAGCACCTTCTTTTCTTAATACACCATGTTAGGTGTGTTGCACTGTTATTTACATTTTAAGGTTTTTTTTTTCTTTTTTATCCTTCTACCACCTTCTTTCTACACTATCCTGGATGTTGATTGAGGCAAGAGAACATACAGTCTACTACAACCACTGTCAGATGGCATCATACCTAACCTCGCTGGGTCCTTTCTCAGACTGACCGTTGGAAAAAGACCTAACCAACATATTCTACAATGTGAGTACATTCTTACCTTTGAGATTATCCCTTTTATCACACTTCCAACTCTATCCTACAGAGACCCGCCATATTTATTAAAGATATTTCCGTGCAGACTTCTAGCACCCTTGGATACAATCAATCATGACACTTAATGTTCTGACAATTAATGTTAAAGGGCTTAATCATCCTATGAAATGCAAATCTCTTTAGAAAGAGGCCCTTATGCATAACAGTGACATTCTATGTGCACAGGAAACCCATTTCAGCTCTTTAGCTCCTCCTAAATGCTCACACAGGAACTACCCCTTTGTTTTTACTGCAAATGCAGACTCTAAAACCAGAGGAGTACTCATCGTAATCAGAGACACAGTGGCATTTACGCTACATGAGGAAATAAAAGACCCTCAAGGTAGATTTCTGATTCTTATATGTGACCTGAACTCTACCACATACACGATTGCTACTGTGTACTCTCCCAACAAGCATCAAGTCCGCTTTTTCAATAAATTAATGAAAAAAATCTGAAAGTTTCAAAAGGGTCTGTTAATAATTAGCGGAGATTTTAATGCCACTCCGGATCCAACGTGGGACTCCACATCTCTTTCTAAGCGCACTACAGCTTCACTTCTCCCCTCTATACATAATCAAAACTTATATGATGCATGGCGCTGTTTACATGCGAATGAAAAAGATTTTACTTTTTTTTCTCCACCACATCAGGTTTATACAAGAATAGACCTTTTTTTAATTGACCAGCGAGTATTGCTAATGACCAAAAAAGTTGCTATAAACACAATAACATGCTCTGATCATGCTTCTGTTGTTCTGTCTATGGCAGATGCATCTTCAGCCAAGCAATGTCCATTATGGAGAATTAACCCATACTTATTACAACAACTGGAGTCCAAAGCAATTTTACAGACTCATTTACAAGAATTTTTCTCTAACAATGTGGGCTCTGTACAAGATCCCTTTATTTTGTGGAATGCCCATAAGGCGTTCATGAGGGGCATTCTGGTACAACTTGGGGCAAGGGCAAAGAAGCAGAGGCAAAAACGGTTAGTCGAACGCACACAGCAAATCACACACTTAGAGGTCCAAAACAAAAATAACACCAAGCTGACCCTATCCTAAAAACTATCACAACTAAAGTATGAACTTAGACCCTTATTATTAGATCATTTTGAAAAAACTTCCAGAAAATTAAAAATGAATTATTATATTCATGGTAATAGAGCTGGCAAGCTTCTAGCACAAAACATTAAAGAACACAGATACAAAACAAAAATTCCTTATATAGTCCACCCGGGCATTAAGCAAAAAGAATACCACCCACAAAAGATAGCAGACACTTTTAGTTTCTACTATGGGTCATTATACAATGTAAAGGACGACCCTCAAACGTATCAGCCAAATCTAGAGTCAATCAATGAATTCTTAGCTTCTATATCTATACCTAAATTAACAGATGATCAGATTCATTCCTTAAATTTACCATTTACTGAACTAGAAATCCATTGAAGCTCTTCCCTCAAATAAATCACCTGGCCCAGATGGCTTCAGTGGAGAGTATTACAAAGAATTCAAGAACCTCCTATCCCCACATTTAATTCAAATTTTCAAAACTGCAGCTGCCTCTGCTTCTTTCCCTCCTGAAATGTTGGAAGCATTAATTGTAACTTTGCCAAAGCCAGGGAAGGATCCACACTCATCCTCAAATTTCAGACCGATTTCACTACTCAATATGGAAGTGAAACTTTATTCAAAACTGATAGCCTTGCGCATGGTCACTATCATCCCCACACTTATACATCCTGACCAAACGGGCTTTACCCAAAAACAGACAAACATCAGACACTACTCGAAGGCTGGTGAATATTATCCACATGGCTGAAGTGCAGAAGAGGCCTTCTCTGCTCCTGACACTGGACGCAGAGAAGGCCTTCGATCGCATACACTGGCGATATCTAGCCAGGGTGTTAAATTCATTTGGCTTTGTTGGAAAAAATGTTTACGGCCATTATGGCTTTGTATTCAAATCCATGGGTATATATGTCCAGGGTACTATCTATGCCTTTTACAATACCTAATGGAACCAGGCAGGGGTGTCCATTGTCCCCCTTAATATTTAACCTCTTGATGGAACCCCTAGCCATCTATATAAGAAATCACCCACATATCAAAGGCTTATTCAGAGATGATATAATCTTGATTATGACAGAAGTGGAATCTTCCCTGGCTGCAGCACACGACACACTGGCTATGTTCAATCGTATTTTATATTACAAAGTCAATGATAGCAAATACCACATACTAGGTTTAGGAATTAACTCAAAAATGCAAACTAAGCTAGAAACACAATACGCCAATTCTTGGAGTGCTACAGGGATACAGTATTTGAGTATAACATTAACAACAACCACTAGCCAACTGATCGAAGCAAATTATGCCTCATTCCTCACTAAACTCAAACCCAAGCTACAGACCCTGTCCAAAACAGAGTTGACATGGTCTGAAAGATTGGCCGCTTTTAAAATGACAGTACTTCCTCAATTTATCTATTTTATTCCGAACCCTTCCCATTCCTGTCCCTGACTCATTTTTCACTAAAGCCCAATCCATGGTGAATAGCTTTCTATGGCAAGGGAAAAAAGCTAGATGTGCTTTCCAAAAGCTAATCAAAGCACGAAAACCAAAAAAATTGAATAAAAAAAAAAAGATTAAAAGTCTACAGGCTTAGAAAACAGTTTGTAAATGGATAGAAAATTGCAGAGAGCAGTGATTAACACTTTATACTTATACTTTATACTTATACAAGGTTGTTGGTGGTGTACCCCAAGGCTTAATGTTGGGACCCTTACTTTTTAAGCTATTTAGAAATGGTCAAGTTTGGGATTAAAAGTATAATTTCAATGTTTGCAGATGGCACCAAGCTAATCAGTGGAATCAGTGGAATTACGTCCTTACAGGATGTCTCCAACTTACAAGCTGACCTCAATGCACAATTGTTTTTGAGAAACCATGGGGTTTCATGTTGATAAATGTGAAGGTATGCACTTTGGGGCCTAAAAACATGTTTGCATCATACATTCTTGGTGGAAAAAAATACCTCGAGGAGTTAATAGTTGAGAAGGATCTGGGTGTTCTGGTAGATCATAAATCTAATAATAGCATGCAATGCCAGGCTGCATTTTATAAAGATTACATTAAAAGAGGGTTGGATTCCAGAGAGACATAATTTTGCCCCAGTACAAATAATTAGTAAGGCCTCATAATGAAGATGCAGTTACGTTTTGGGCACCTGTTCACAAAAAGGTTATTGGAGAACTGTACAAAGTGCAGGGAACTGCAACCAAACTTTTAAGAGGTATGGAGAAGCTCATCTAAAAAGCAAACCCTATCTATTAGCAAAACTGAATTTATTCTCTTCTGACTAGAGGAGATTAAGGGGGGAATGTGATCGCCATGTATAAATACATAAGTGGTCTATATAGTGAACTTGACGTTGAGTTAAAGCGGAATTCCGCTTAAAAAAAATAAAATAAAATTCAGCAGCTAAAAATACTGCAGCTGCTGACTTTTAATAATTGGACACTTACCTGTCCCAGGGTCCAGCGATGCGGGGGGATCAAAGCCCCGCTCATCTCCCCCTCCGCTTGGCGGCCCTAGCATTGTAACTGTGGGCGCCCGGCTGTGGCTTCACAGCCAGGCACCCACTGTGCATATGCGAGCCGCGCCGCGCACCGTGACTGGCCACGCAAACATCTGGGACCTGTGATGTGTCTCAGATGATTGCCTAGAGCAGTGGTTCTCAACCTGGGGGTCGGGACCCCCTCGGGGGTCAAATGACGATTTGCTAGGGGTCACTAAATCCTGGGCTGTTCCTGAAGCCTGCACCGTTCTCCCAGCCTTTTCGCAGCCGCCCATTCATTTCACAGGGGGGGCAGAGACTAGAGGTCAGCTGGCTGGTGAGGAATGTGAAGTGGGAGGGGCTGGAGGAGACCCTATCTCCTGATTTCAGCATAGGTGTCACTGCTGCAAAACATCACAAAGTCGGAGACACAGTGAATAACACTACCTGTGATTATAGTTGCCATTAAGTCCGCACCAAGTTGGCTCATCAGAACTCCCCCCAGCACTGCCATAGATCCCACCCCCCCACCAGCACTGCCACTGATCCCACCCCCCACCAAAGAGTAAGAGAAGGAATAAAAATAAAGAATACATGGAAGGGAGAATAAAGGGGGGGAGGAACAAAGAAAAAGGGAGAGAAAGAATGAGAACAAGAAAGACGGCTAGAGAGAAGGATGGGGGAAAAAAAACAGGAAATTACGATAGACATAAAAGGCAAAGAAAGGAGAACAAAGAGAGTGGTACATCCTAAAATGTACCATAAGGGGTTTTAATACTGTACGAGTGAAAGGGACTCGGGGGTGCTAAATGTCCGTGGGCTAGGGGTGCAAATTACTTGTCTTGTCTTGTCTTGGGTGCTGACAACCCTTGCTACGAAAATTTATTTTTCTGTTAGGGGTCCCCACAGCTTGGGAAATGTTATCAAGGGGTCACAGCATTGGAAGGGTTGAGAACCACTGGCCTAGAGGGAGGGGGCAGAGCTAATCTCCCTTCCGGCGCCAAGGGAAGTGACGTAAGAAGTCTAGGTGAGTAAGGAGGCAGGTTACGAGGGACCCCCTAGCAACAGGCATTAAGAGGTGAGTAAAAAAAAAATTCTCCAAATTTTTTTTTTATTTATTTCATGTACAATAATTATTTTTTTTTTGGGGGTGGAACTCCACTTTAACCACCTGCCATCAGCACCATAGCCAGAAGACGGCCACAGCGCGGACTTAATTTGCCAGGAGGGCATCCCTGGACGTCCTCCCGTGCTCGAGCGGCCTGCGCGCCCCCTGCAGGGCTCGCGCTGCACAGTCTGTGATCAGCGAGTCTATATGACTCGCCTGATCACAGATCTGAGTAAGGGGTTGATCCCGACCCCTTACCATGTGATCAGCTGTCAACCAATGACAGCTGATCATGTGACCTAAACAGAGCCGGTAATCAGCTATTTTTTCTCCTTACGCTGATATCATTAGGAGAAAAAAAAGCTGATCGCCGGCGGCTGTGAGAGGTACATCGGTCCCGATCGTGGAGAGGCTTCTGTGCCCACTAGCCTCACCTACCAGTGCCCACAGTGCCACCTACCAGTGCCCACAGTGCCACCCATCAGTGCCCACAGTGCCACCCATCAGTGCCCACAGTGCCACCCATAAGTGTCACCTATCAGTGCCCACAGAGTGTTATCACCAGTGCTGCCTATCAATATCACCTACCAGTGCCACCTACCAGTGTCCATCAGTGCCACCTACCAGTGCCCATCAGCGTCACCTACAAGTGCCCATTAGTGCCACCTATCAGTGCCCATTAGTGACATCTATTAGTGCCACCCATCAGTGCCACCCATCAGCACCACCCACCAGTGCCACCCACACGTGCCACCCAGCGCCTGCTTATCAGTGCCCATCAGTGTCATCTTATCTGTGCCTATCAGTGCCGTTTTATCAGTGCCCATCTGTGTCATCTTATCTGTGCCTATTAGTGCCATCTTATCAGTGCCCATCATTGTCGCCTTATCTGTGCCTATCAGTGCAGCCCATCAGTGCCCATCAGTGCAGCCCATCAGTGCCCATCAGAGCAGCATCAGCAGCGAATATCAATGAAGGAGAAAAATTACCCGTTTGCAAAATTTTATAACAAACTATTAAACATGTTTTTTTTTCAAAAATGTTTAGCAAACAATAAAAACCCCAGTGGTGATTAAATACCACCAAAAGAAAGCTCCATTAGTGTGAAAAAAAGATAAAAATTTCATTTGAGTACAGTGCAGCATGACCACGCAATTGTCATTCAAAGTGTGATAGCGCTGAAAGCTGAAAATTGGCCTGATCAGGAGGGTGTTTAAGTGCCCAGTAAGCAAGAGGTTAATCACTTTCATGTCATTACAAAAGACAGGAGGGTACTTTTTACATCTGAAGGAAAAAAACAAATTCTGGCCAAATTAGTAGATTTTAGATGTTTTAAAACAGAGCTGGATGCATCTCTATATGCACAAAATATAACTGGATACTAGCATTTATGGTTTATAATACCAGGGTTATTTGATCCAGGGTATATCCGACTGCCTCCTGGGTAATCAGAGAGGAATTTTTCCTCCACTTGAACAAATTTAACCATGCTTTGTTGTTTTTTACCTCCTCTGAATCAGCTGTGGGTATAGGATCATGTACATTATATGAAGGTTTTCTAAAAGTTTATTTTTTTCCATTGGTTGAACTAGATGGTCTTTTTTCAACCTGACTAGGTATATCTACCAGTATAACCAAATTTGAATATACTCACACAGTTCCAGTGACCTAAAGGTCAGAAAGGTCCAGTGGATCCACTGTACCTACTGGTTCCACCAAACACCTGAACACCAAGGATTTCTTATCCATCCTCTCAGTCATGCCTGAAACTTTAGCATTAGTGCTCACAAAGTGAAAATGTTAGATACTGTGATGGGCTCAGAGGGTCAAAACAGTTTTCATCTACACTTTTAAATTAGACTGCGGGGGTTCCGAGACATGATTAAATGGAGGAAAGATTTTAGGAGCTCAGATGTTTTGTGGTACCAAGGAATACAATGGATCAACCAGAACTTTTAAAACTTTAACTCTTAGATCACATCTACTTCAGTGAGTATAGGCAAAGTATGCTATGTTAGTTGTCATACTTACTTTTGCCTGAGACACTTACTGTACCTATTGAGCACTGGTAAATCTGCTTATAATATTAAAAGTGTATGCAAAGCCAAACCTTTTTGTTTGTTTGGATACATTGGGAAATGGTTAAGACCCCTGTTTTTTTCCTGTTGATGTCCCTCTTAGGGAGATTTCACTCAATTGCCTGCCCCAGACAACTAGCAGGAAGTAAGAGGAGATCTCTCTAAATCAAGAAGATATCCTTCCTTAGCCAGTTGTCACCAGAAAAGATTTACTTATTGAAAGATTTTCCCTTAGCTCCTGTTTCTGTGACAGCTCAAGAAAGTTGGATTTCCTGTCACATTTTGTACTAAGGAAAATAGTCAACAGAACCAAGAGTGTGCCTTAATCTTCCAAATGGGGACACAGACAGCAATGAAACCAGATTTTTTTAACCTTTGCATACTCTTTAGAAAACTACCATAAAAGTTTTGTTTTATATACACTTTAAGGACCTTGATTACGTTACCCCAGCATCTTCCTGAGGACTCATATCAATTATTTTTGGAGCTTTTAATTACTTAACATGTAAGAAGTTTTAGTGCATTTGCTGTTTGTGTATCTCAGCAGGGGGTAGCATTTGTATAGTGATCCATATATAGCAATTAGCTCTATTTGAATGTGACCTATACATTTCTACAATTTAGCAAAGACTAATGCATTGTCTTTTGTAGTTAGTAAAGTACACAGTGGTGTAACAATAGCCATATCAGCCCACTCGAATGCTAAGGGGCATGGGGGTTCCCATAGGTGTCTGCAGGTGAAGATAACAAACATCCATAACTGTATTATTAAAGTATAACTAAAGGCAAGTTTTTTTTTTATATTTGGGATAGAGTAGGGGAGGGCTAAAACGACTTGCCATTGTATCTTAGGAAGATTTCCCTTCCCTTCCTGTCCTAAAGTCTCAACATGAAGTGAGAGGATATTATTCCAATATGAAAGACAGATGTCACAGGAACAATGGTGCTCACTAAAAGATTTTTCCCCTTGTAGCCAGGAACTGGCTATTATGCCTGCAATTCAGATACATTTTGCAGTGTTATTAATGTGGGGCTGGCTCCCTCTTGTGTTGGCTGGACTCTATGTGTCATTTCCGTTTCTTTTGACAAAATTCAGAGCAAAGCATCGTGGGATGTGTAGTTCAGAATGCTGAAGTTTCCATCCCAGTGGGACTGGCTTGAACTATGACTACCAGATGGCTGGGAATAGAAGAACAGACTGCTGGGAGAGGATATAAAAAGGGCTGGAAGGGCCTACATCTCTCTCTTGGGATGCCGGTTTGAATCTGCCAGCAGGTAGCCCTGTGTCAATGTGAGCTGCTGCTGATTTGTGGACTACGCAGTGGGAAGCTGTTCCAGGTTATCCAGCAATGCCTGAACTTCAGATCTGGGTAGGCCGCAGCGTGGTGTAGTGGACACCAGACACCATTTCCCAGAGCCAGGATCCAGAGGGAGTTCCTGAAAGAGTCTCATTCATCACCTGCATTGTTCCAGCAGAGTCTGTATCCAGTGTGGTGAGCGGGCATAGCCCATATAGATTATTTAGAACACTGCATACAGACATCATTTACTCTGCCCAGTTTTCTGGTACTTGTGGTGCCACTGGAAGCCAGTTCATATATTCTTTAGAACACTGTATGCAGACATCCATGCCCAGTTCACATCTTTTCTACTTGTAATTAGGGATGAGCTTCATGTTCGAGTCGAACCCATGTTCGACTCAAACATTGGCTGTTCGGTCATTCGCCGAATTCTGAACGTTATGGGCCGTTCGCGCCAAACTCGTGTGGCGCGTCACGGCCCATAATTCACTGCGGCATCGCAGTGCATTGCTGGCTGGTGATTGGCCAAGCATGCACTATGACCCGCATGCTTGGCCAGTCACAGCGCCGTCGGTAGAGAGAGCTGTAATTGGCCAATTATGGCTCAGGGGGTTTAGAACACGCCCCTGCACGGCGGCCCTGTGTAGTGTGTGTTCCGGCGTTGAGATACATAGATAGACAGAGAGAGAGTGTCATTTCATTTGAGTTAGCTAGATTAGGCAGGACAATCAGTGAGTTAGCTGCACTTACAGTGTATTGTGTATATATATGCATCCCAGGTGTTGCATATATATATATATATATATATATATATATATATATATACACTGTATTCAGTTTAGCTAGATCCGTTCCTGTTATCTTCCTACTGACAGGCAGGCTTGTCTTGTTACAGTATTTACAGCTACCTGAAGAAAATTGCTGGTGTTCTTTTGATCCTATTAGTACCACAGTCAGGCAGATAGACTATTTACACACACGCACAGTGTTCATCTAAAGCTACAAGTTAGTGTAGTGCATCCTGCTCACAGTGTTCAGCTAAAACTACAAGTTAGTGTGGTGCGTCCTCCTCACAGTGTTTAGCTAAACCTACAAGTTATTTTTTTGCGAGCTCTGCACAGTGTTCATCTAAAGCTACAAGTTAGTGTAGTGCGTCCTGCTCACAGTGTTCAGCTAAAACTACAAGTTAGTGTAGTGAGACCTCTGCACAGTGTTCGTCTACAGCTACAAGTTAGTGTAGTGCGTCCTGCTCACAGTGTTCAGCTAAAACTACAAGTTAGTGTGGTGCGTCCTCCTTACAGTGTTCAGCTAAACCTACAAGTTAGTTTTTTGCGAGCTCTGCACAGTATTCATCTAAAGCTACAAGTTAGTGTAGTGCGTCCTGCTCACAGTGTTCAGCTAAAACTACAAGTTAGTGTAGTGAGACCTCTGCACAGTGTACATCTAAAGCTACAAGTTAGTGCAGTGCGTCCTGCTCACAGTGTTCAGCTAAAACTACAAGTTAGTGTGGTGCGTCCTCCTCACAGTGTTTAGCTAAACCTACAAATTATTTTTTTGCGAGCTCTGCACAGTGTTCATCTAAAGCTACAAGTTAGTGTAGTGCGTCCTGCTCACAGTGTTCAGCTAAAACTACAAGTTAGTGTAGTGAGACCTCTGCACAGTGTTCATCTAAAACTACAAGTTAGTGTAGTGCATCCTGCTCACAGTGTTCGGCTAAATCTACAAGTTAGTGTAGTGAGACCTCTGCACAGTGTTCATCTAAAGCTACAAGTTAGTGCAGTGCGTCCTGCTCACAGTGTTCAGCTAAAACTACAAGTTAGTGTGGTGCGTCCTCCTCACAGTGTTCAGCTAAAATTACAAGTTATTTTTTTGCAAGCTCTGCACAGTGTTCATCTAAAGCTACAAGTTAGTGTAGTGCGTCCTGCTCACAGTGTTCAGCTAAAACTACAAGTTATGCCCCGTACACACGGTCGGACTTTGTTCGGACATTCCAACAACAAAATCCTAGGATTTTTTCAGACGGATGTTGGCTCAAACTTGTCTTGCATACACACGGTCACACAAAGTTGTCGGAAAATCCGATCGTTCTTAACGTGGTGACGTAAAACATGTACGTCTGGACTATAAACGGGGCAGTGGCCAATAGCTTTCATCTCTTTATTTATTCTGAGCATGCGTGGCACTTTGTCCGTCGGATTTGTGTATACACGATCGGAATTTCCGACAACGGATTTTGTTGTCGGAAAATTTTATATCCTGCTCTCAAACTTTGTGTGTCGGAAAATCCGATGGAAAATGTGTGATGGAGCCTACACACGGTTGGAATTTCCGACAACAAGGTCCTATCACACATTTTCCGTCGGAAAATCCGACCGTGTGTACGGGGCATTAGTGTAGTGAGACCTCTGCACAGTGTTCATCTAAAACTACAAGTTAGTGTAGTGCGTCCTGCTCACAGTGTTCAGCTAAAACTACAAGTTAGTGTGGTGCATCCTCCTCACAGTGTTCAGCTAAACCTACAAGTTATTTTTTTGCAAACTCTGCACAGTGTTCATCTAAAGCTACAAGTTAGTGTAGTGCGACCTGCTCACAGTGTTCAGCTAAAACTACAAGTTAGTGTGGTGCGTCCTCCTCACAGTGTTCAGCTGAACCTACAAGTTATTTTTTTGCGAGTTCTGCACAGTGTTCATCTAAAGCTACAAGTTAGTGTAGTGCGTCCTGCTCACAGTGTTCAGCTAAAACTACAAGTTAGTGTGGTGCATCCTCCTCACAGTGTTCAGCTAAACCTACAAGTTATTTTTTTGCGAGCTCTGCACAGTGTTCAGCTAAAGCTACCTGTAGAAGGTTGGTGGTGTTTTCCTGATCCTATCACTACCGTAGGCAGCTAAATAAGCTGCAAGTTATTTTTTTGCGAGCTCTGCACAGTGTCATCTAAAGCTACCTGTAGAAAGTTGGTGGTGTTTTCCTGATCCTATCACTACCGCAGGCAGCTAAATAAGCTGCAAGTTATTTTTTGGCGAGCTCTGCACAGTGTTCACCTAAAGCTACCTGTAGAAGGTTGGTGGTGTTTTCCTGATCCTATCACTATCGCAGGCAGCTAAAAAAGATACAAGTTAGTTTTTTGCAAGCTCTGCACAGTGTTCAGCTAAAGCTACCTTTAGAAGGTTGGTGATGTTCTCATACTACAGGCAGGCAGTTGATTTTGCTAGCTGCAGTATCAGTACATATATATATATATATATCCCAGCTCAGTGCAGCTACAGGCCATTAGTATGTCTGGAAGGCCAAGAAGGAGCGGGCAGACAGTCACAAGCCAACAAAAGAGGGCAAGCAGGCTCTGTGTCTAGTGCTGGTTGTGGAGACGGTGCATCCTCATCAGCACGTGGCCGTGGGACACGCTTGGCCTTTTTTTCGCCAGCTGGCCGTGTTGAGCCGCAACATGTGGCAGACTTGGTCGAGTGGATGACCAAGCCGTCCTCATCCTCTCTCATCCATGCTCAGGGTACTTTGTCTGGCAAAGCAGCGGCCTCTTCCCTCGGCTCAATGTCATCAGTGACTCCTTCCCTAGCCCCACCATGTCCTCCTAAGGAGTCCCTCAAACTGTTTGACCACAGTGTTGGGTACATGCTCCAGGAGGATGCCCAGCGTTTGGAAGGCTCTGATGATGATACTGAGGTCGATGAAGGCAGTAACATGAGCACGGACAGAGGGGGTGCCCAAGAAGGACAGCAATCTGGAAGTCATGCTCCCCCTGCTGCAGCATACTGCCAGGTTTGCTCCAGTGATGAGGAGGGAGGGGATGATGAGGTCACTGACTCAACGTGGGTGCCTGATAGGAGAGAGGAAAAGGAGGCGGCACATCACCAACGAGGTAGGATGCCCTCCAGGGGCCAGCCTAAGGGCAGCACACTGACTGCATCACACCCCAAAGCTCCACATGTGCAGGGCGCTGCAGTCTCTGCGCGCTATTCAAAAAGTTCTTTGGTGTGGGCCTTTTTTGAGACGAGTGCATCAGATCGCACCGCTGCTATTTGCAACATATGTCTCAAGCATATCTCGCCTGGCCAAAACATCTCCCCCTTCGGTACCACATGCTTGACCAGATATATGTTGACCTGCCATGCAGTTCATTGGCAAGTGTATGTAAAAGACCCACACCAAAGAACAAAGAGGACCTCTCCTTGCTCCTCATCAGCTGAGATCTCCAACCCCACTATACCTTCAGTCCTCTCTGAGACCTGCACTGAGAGGAATGAAGGTGTAGAATTAGGTGTGTCACAGCCAAGTACTTGTGGGCAATCTGCTTTCGGTACACCGACGTCAGATTGTACCAGGCAAATTTCCCTGCCCCAGCTGGTGCACCGCAGAAAGAAGTTTGCTCCCAGCCATCCACATGCCCAGCGGATGAATGCTAGCTTGGCAATATTGCTAGCACTTCAACTGCTGCCTTTTCAGTTGGTAGACTCTGCCCCCTTCCGTGAGTTTGTGGAATGTGCGGTTCCTCAGTGGCAGGTACCCAAACGCCACTTTTTCTCATGAAAGGCGATTCCGGCTCTCTACCGGCATGTGGAAGGCAATGTCCATGCCTCGCTGGACAGGGCAGTCAGCGGTAAGGTGCATATTACCGCTGACTCATGGTCCAGCAGGCATGGACAGGGACGTTACCTAAGTTTCACGGTGCATTGGGTGACTCTGCTGGCAGCTGGAAAGGATGCAGGACAAGGTGCAATAGTGTTGGAGGTTGTTCCGCCACCACGCCTCCAAAATGCCACTACTAATGATTGTGACACACCTCTCTCCTCCACCCCCTCCTCTTCTTCTTCCTCCATGGCCTCTTCCTGTGCTTTGTCCTCGGAACCAGCTGTGCTCCGTAGCCGTTCAAGGGGCTACGCAAGTACGCAGGCCAAAAGATGCCATTTGGTGTTTGAGCTGGTGTGCTTGGGGGACAGGAGCCACACTGGGGCAGAGGTTCTGTCAGCTCTGCAGGGGCAGGTACAGAGGTGGTTGACGCCACGCCAACTTAAGGCAGGAATGGTGGTTTGCGACAATGGCACCAACCTCCTCTCTGCCCTCCAACAGGGACAAATGACCCATGTGCCCTGTTTGGCTCACGCCCTTAACTTGGTGGTGCAGTGGTTCTTGGGCAGGTACCCTGGCTTACAGGATGTCCTGAGGCAGGCCAGGAAAGTCTGTGTGCATTTCCGCCGGTCATATAATGCCAGTGCTCGGCTGGCGGACCTCCAAAAGGAGTTTAACCTGCCCAAGAACTGCCTAATCTGTGACATGCCCACCAGGTGGAACTTATTGTTGGCCATGCTGCAGTGGCTGCACACGCAGCAGAGGGCCATCAATGAGTACCTGTGCGACTATGGCACCAGGACAGGGTCAGGGGAGCTTGTTTTTTTTCCCCACACCAGTGGGCCATGATCAGGGATGCATGCACTGTCCTGTCACCATTTGAGGAGGCCACGAGGATGGTGAGCAGTGACAGTGCATGTATCAGTGACACTGTCCCCCTTGTCCACCTGTTGGAGCACACGCTGCGTGGAATAATGGACAGGGCACTTGAGGCAGAACAGAGGCAGGAAGAGGAGGACTTCCTTAGCTCTCAAGGCCCCCCTTTATCCAGACAGTGTTCCTGCGTGCCCGCCGATCACACAGGAAGAGGAGGAGGAGGAAGATTGTGTCAGTATGGAGGTGGAGCCCGACACTCAGCATCAGCAGCAGTCTTTAAGGGATCAGTCCCAAGAAACACATGGACTTCTACGTGGCTGGGAGGAGGTGGCTGCGGACCATTTCGTCCTTAGTGACCCAGAGGACTCCAGACCGAATGCCTCAGCAAACCTACGCTGCATGGCCTCCCTGATCCTGCAAAGCCTGCATAAGGATCCTCGTATTCGTGGTATCAATGAGAAGGACCAATACTGGCTGGCAACCCTCCTTGATCCACGTTACAAGGGTAAGGTTGCGGACCTTATCTTGCCATCGCAGAGGATGAAACATCTTCGGGAGGCCTTGCAGAAAGGTCTGTGCAACGCGTTCCCAGAGACTGGCAGGTTACAAACTCCTGTTTCTGGACAACGTGTTGCTGAGGCTTCGGTCAGTCAAAGAAGGAGCGGTGGAGAAGGTGGCCGTCTGACCGATGCGTTCAGACAATTTTTTGGTCCGCAGCCCAAAGGTATGATCGGTTCCAGCAACCATCGCCAGCATCTGTTTTACATGGTGCAGGAATACCTAGGGGCAAGATCTGACTTGGACACCTTTCCCACCGAAAATCCTCAGGGTTACTGGGTCTTGAGGATGGATCACTGGCCAGAGCTTGCACAGTATGCAATTGAGCTACTGGCCTGTCCTGCATCCAGTGTTCTTTCGGAGAGCACATTCAGTGCTGCTGGAGGCTTTGTAACCGATCACAGGGTGCGTCTGTCCACCGACTTGGTTGATCGACTGACCTTCATAAAAATGAATCAGTCTTGGATCACCACCAGCTACCAAGCACCTGATGCTGATGTAACCGAATAATTTTTTTTTTGAAATCTCAGATCCCCTCAAAGACTGCCTATGCAGATGCTGAGTGACTATCCGTTTGTAATTATCCTCTTCCTCCTCAATGATCACGCTGATAGCTTGTAAGAACATTTTTGGTTCTGGGCGCCACCACCAGTGCCTAAGGCCCAATTTTTCAGCCCCTGTTTAACAGGAGCGTGTAATTACAATTTTTGATGCAATACTTTGCAGCAGGGCTCGTTTCTGTGTTCCAACTAGAGTATCTGTGAAAGGTTGCAGTGTTGTGGCACCAGCACCAGTGCCTAAGGCCCAATTTTTCAGCCCCTGTTTAACAGGGGCGTGTAATTACAATTTTTGATGCAATACTTTGCAGCAGGGCTCGTTTCTGCGTTCCAACTAGAGTATCTGTGAGGGGTTGCAGTGTTGTGGCACCACCACCACCACCAAAGGCCCAATTTTTCTGCTCTTGTTCAACAAGGGCATGTAATTACAATTCTTGATCTAATATTTCACAGCAGGGCCCATTTCTGCACCCACCAAGAGCGAGTGAGGACTTACATTGTTGTGGTACCAGCACCACCACCACCAAAGGCCCAATTTTTCTGCCCCTATTCAACAGGGGTGTGTAATTACAATTCTTGATCTATATTTCACAGCAGGGCCCTGTGAGGGCTTACAGTGTTGTGGCCACAACAACACCTAAGGCCCAAATTTCTGCTGAGTATATAGGGCAGGCCCCTACTTTCAAACATCTAACTTACAAACGACTCCTACTTGCAAACGGAAGGAGACAACAGGAAGTGAGATGAAATCTACCCCTAGGAAGGGAAATACTCTCCTGTAAGAGTTAATATGGGAAAAACATTTCTCCTTTCCACTGACGCTTTCCAATCCTTGTTCCACAAAAAAACCCAAATTTTCAAAAAACATTTGTCATTGGGACAAAAAGTGAGGTGAAATCTTCTGAAGAGGAGGACAGACAGCAAAACAAATGTCACAGGGGTGATAACCCTTCCCTATGTTTTCCAAAAAGCTTAAAAAAGATTTTTTGGCTGGAGCTAAACACGTTAAAAATGTACCCATTCAAAATTACAAACAGATTCTACTTAACAACAAACCTACAGTCCCTGTCTTGTTTGCACCGCCTGTATACTGCTGTTCAGAGTATATAGGGCCTGGTGGCCCCACACCTTTCCTTATTTTAATTTGGGTGCGGGGTTCCCCTTAATATCCATACAAAACCCAAAGGGCCTGGTAATGGACTGGGGGGTACCCATGCCGTTTGTCTCACTGATTTTCATCCGTATTGCCAGGACCCGACATTACATTAAAGCCGCAAGCAGTTTTAAATGACTTTTATTCCTTTAAAAATGACATTTTGTGCAGGGACTGTTCTAAGCACGGGAAACACGCGCCCCTTTACAGGCATACTATAGACACCCCCCAGGTACGATATTTAAAGGAATATTTCACTTTTTTTTTTTACTTTAAGCATCATTAAAATCACTGCTACCGAAAAAACGGCCGTTTTTAAATGTTTTTTTTGCATTGATACATGTCCCCTGGGGTAGGACCCGGGTCCCCAAACCCCTTTTAGGACAATACCATGCAAATTAGCTTTTAAAATGAGCACTTTTGATTTCAAACGTTCGAGTCCCATAGACGTCAATGGGGTTCTAACGTTTGTGCAAATTTTCGGTCCGTTCGCAGGTTCTGGTGCGAACCGAACCGGGGGGTGTTTGGCTCATCCCTACTTGTAATCTGACCAGATACAACACAGTTAAAATCATACAGGAGGAGTTTAAAATAAAATAAGGATACATTTACAGATCCACCAAATCTGTTTTACCCTATTGCCTAGGATCATCTTGATCACATTATTACAAAGCTAGCTGAAGACTTCTGGATTGCATATTGTTTGTCACGTTGTAATATTGTTAATGACCTGTGGGTTGAGGAAACAGAAGGGAGTGAGCCTGACATAGGAAATAAAGTGCCAGTTCCCTCCCCTTCTGCTGACCTGTTCACATAGGTTTCTGTGATATCAGTAAAGTCAAACTGAATTTGAGTCATACTGTGTATTCTGTGTTTCCTTGCTACTGAAGGGTCTCAAGTCACTAAGTTTGCCTTTCATAAATAGAGTTATAGTGTTCAGATAAGAATACTTTTACCATTTACAGTGTAAGTTGGAGCAACCAGTGGGGTACAGAGTCTATTAGCAGCCCTTATGAGGGTAGCGCTACACTCTGTTCTGGTGACAGCTCCAAATTTTGTATTCATCTTCAGTTCCATTTCATTAAACTGTTGATCATGACAGTTATGCCTAGTACACATGTGCCGAATGTTGGGCGGAAAATATAGGGGCGACATCCGGCCAGTTCAATAAAAACCAGCCGACATGTCAGTCTGTCCAACAGAAGCCAGTCGACTTCTGTCAGATGAGCATGCTTGAAAACCAGCAGCCGACCGGCTCCCAATCTGAGAGCACTGACCCGAGTGGTCTGGCAGAGGGCTCTGTCCGAACACAAAAGCCCAGCGGGGGGGAAGCTGTATTAATGTTGGATTAGTGTGTACCAGGTTTTAGAGAGAGTGAAACTCCCTAAGGCTGGGTTCACACTAGAGCACAGAGTGGCTCTCAGTAGGGGGTCTGGCGCGTCTCCATTCCCCCGGTTCAGGTCAGATTTTAGCTCAAATTTTTGGCTGAATTCAAACCTGAAACAGACCAAAAGATGCACAGGACTCCTGCATTCTATGCATTAAGGTGAAAAACCTTCTGTATTGCAGCAGCCCACCAGAGCCCCCCTTTTACTTATCTAAACCCAATTTTTCCCTGCTCCAGCTGCTGTTTTGGGTCCTTATTGGATAGATTAATAGCAGCGGGAGCCATTGGATCCCGCTGCTGTCAATCAAATCCAATGAGGCAAGAGCGGGACCGAGTCCTGCTGTCTGTGTCAATGGATGCAGCAGCAGGACTCTGGAGAGCACCCGCACGAGTGTCCCCAGAGAAAGCACTTCTCCGTGGGGGCACTCGAGAGGAGGAGGAGCCAGGAGCACTGCGGAGGGACCCCAGAAGAAGAGGATCGGGGCCACTCTGTGCAAAACCCTTGCACAGAGGAGGTAAACTGGAAATAGTCATTGGGGGAGGGGGTTCGCTGAAGGTCTAGGAGTGTAAAATGACATTCATAGAATTTTTCTTACATACCTGCATATAGAAATATTCCCCAGACAAACATTTTAGGGTATTTAAATGAGAATCTTTCAAATTTAAAATAATTTCTACAACAGCTGTTACAAGCAACTGTCACATAATTGTTGCTGGATTGGGTTATATTATTTTCCATTTAACAGCTGTTTAAGTTTCTCTTTTTTAACTTAAAACGGTCCACATCCATGGAAATAGCATTGTACCTGTGTGTCATTTTTTTTTAGCTAAATATTAAAATACACCAAGAGACCATCTGTGTGTTCCAGTACATTTTATTTTTGTATGAATTAAAATTAGTTTGCCAGTGAGTGTGTCTTTTTACTAGCTGTGGTACTAGAGCGGTAAATAACAATGTAATTAATATCTGATTTTGACTGTTTTAATAGCTTATCATTTATTTTTTTTGAGATCTAATTGTGCCATATTGAGAAATAATGTGTTTGACTTTATAAACAGTATTTACACGATGAGAAGCTGACATTTATCATATGAATATCTTATGATATAGGTTAGATATTGGATAAAAGATATGTCTTAAAAATGCTCTACTCTCATAAAAGAGAAAAACAAAAACTACCTGCTACATGTAGTAAAAACCAGGAGAAGATGTATTGTCCATACCAGGGCTTTTTCAGCTGGACCTTGGTGATACTCAGTTCCACCACCTCTGGCTCAGGCCCTCTGCTTCCTGCTCACCACTATCACTTGTAAACACAGAAGTCTGCCTTCTGTGTTTGCAAATGACAGCCACAGATCTGATCTCCTGAGCGGCTCCCACTGGGCAGAGGAAGGTGAGTTGCATGCAGAGGTCCAAGCTGAAGATGGGTGAAAGTGAGATGTGGATAGGGGTGCAGAGGTAAGCAGCTGTGGAAGAAGGCAGAACTCTGCACTCCTGTAGTGCACCCCTGAACTTTGCACTCTGTGTTTAATGCACCCCTGAACTCTGCACTATGTATGTAGTGCACCCCCAAACTCTGCATGTAGTGTACCCCTGAAATCTGCATGTAGCTCACACTGGGACTCTACACTTAGTGCACCCCTAAACTCTGCACTATGTGTGTAACACCTCCCCCCTGAACTCTACACTCTGTATGTAATGCACTCCTGGTAATTATGTCCCTTTTTAAGAATTTGACCACACCCACTCTTGATGCATTTTTTAGAGGGTGTGTGTTTGTGGAGGGGAGGGGTTTTTTGGGGGGTCGTGGTGGAGTTCTTGCACCTATTTTCTGAGAAAAAAAGCCCTGGTCTGTACAGTTCATAGCAGAAAGAAAAAAGGATTTGCATTAGTAGTTTTAGGGGAGCTTTGTTACCAACGAGTTTGTTAGACAATATATTTGAGTAAACAGTATTATGAAGAAGGAGGAATCAACACAAGTCAGGTATAATATTTTCAAAAAGCACAAATCAGTGTTGCATTCTTATAATTTTTTCCAAACTTTGAATATTCCCTGGGCCATTGTTAAAGTGTATGTAAAATCAGATATTTTGTCTCACCATATTGGATAGCAAAGGGACATAGTTACATAGTTAGTCAGGTTGAAAAAAAGACAAGTCCATTTAGTTCAAACATAAAAAAAAAAAAAAAAAAATAAGATAAAAAATAACATACAATCCCATATACCTAATCCTATACCCACAGTGGATCCAGAGGAAGGCAAAAAAACCCCCCAGAAAAGCATCATCCAATTTGCTACAGCAGGGGAAAAAAAATTCCTTCCTGATCTCAGAGAGGCAATTGGATTTTTCCTGGATCAACTTACCTATAAATGTTAGTACCCAGTTATATTACGAATCCAGGCCTTTCTTAAAGCAATCTACTGAGCTGGCCAGACCCACCTCTGGAGGGAGTCTATTCCACATTCTCACAGCTTTTACTGTGAAGACACCTTTCCCTATTTGGAGATGAAATCTCTTTTCCTCTAGACGTAAAAAGTGCCCCCTTGTCCTCAGTGTTGACCTTAAATTGAATAACTCAATACAAAGTTCCTATATGGACCCCTTATATATTTATACATGGTGATCATATCTGAGCTCCTCCATGCCTCTTATCAGTTTGGTTGCCCTTCTCTGCATTTTCTCAGTTCCCCGATATCCTTTTCGAGAACCGGTGCCCAAAACTGAACTTCATATTCCAGATGAGGTCTTACTAATGATTTGTACAGGGGCAAAATGATATCTCTCTCTCTGGAGTCCATACCTCTCTTAATACAAGAAAGGATTTTGCTCACTTTGGAAACCGCCGCTTGGCATTGCATGCTATTATTGAGCTTATGATCTACCAAAACCCCCAGCTCCTTCTCCACCATTGATTCCCCCAGTTGTACTCCCCCATGTATGTATGATGCATGCATATTCTTAGCCCCCAAGTGAATAACTTTACATTTATCAACATTAAACCTCATCTGCCATATGGTCGCCCAATTAGACAGTGCATTGAGGTCAGCTGGTAAATTGGAGACATCCTGTAAGAGACCTGTGTTCAGTATGTTTTATTTTTCTTCACTTTCTTCCCAGGATACACAGCACAAAGTAATATCTCTATAGCAAGGTGAAATATCCTTTAAGACAGTTGTCATTGTAAAATTTACCCCATTGGAAGTTTTCTCCCCACCTTCTTTACCTGTGATTACCCAAAATGTTGGATTTCTGGTCACTTTCTGTGCTGGTGACATGGTTACAAAGACCAATAGCGAGGGTAATTCTCCCCAGCAGGAAGATAGTCAGCAACAAAAGACAGGCAGTTATTCTATCCCTTCTTCATTTTATCCAAATTTAAGTCAATATGGGATTGGCTTTACATACACTTTCAAATTATGTCAAAGGTAAAAACCTTTTCACCTGGAATTCCTCTGGATGCCTTGAGTCTCATATCTGTGTATCTGCTGTGTGAGCTATGTAAGACACTGCTACCTATGACTGCAAGTCTCATGAGTTTTATGAGGGAATTTATCAAAACTGGAGCAGGCAGAATCTGGAGCTTCTGTGCATGACAACCAATCAGCTTCTATCTTCAGCTTGTCCGCTTAAGCTTTGCAAATGAAAGATAATAACTACAGTTCATAAATCACCTTGCTTCTGCAACTTTGAACAGTTATGACTTGATCAGGCTGTTTTAATGGAAATATTTGTCAGGTGCTGTTTAAGAGGAAATTTCACTTGACTTTTGGAGCATTTTCCAATCACTTCACTTCCTGTCGTGCTTCCAGGACAGCAACTAATAAGAAATTGATTATAGGACCATTAATCAAAATGGTGTCAGATAGGTACGATGAAGAAAAAATGGATTAGTGAGCTTATTAGTAAGTTTCAGAGAGACTAATTGGTGGCTAGTTAAAGGGTAACTCCACTTTTGTGGGAAAAAAGATAGCAAATAAAGGAAAAATAATATAGCGTATACAATTTTGACACAACTCATAGTGTATTTGAATGTTATTTAAAAGATACCTTTCCTTTTCAATCTGCAGCCACTGTAATCTGTAATTTTCTGAAAATGCAATGCAATATAGCTCCCTGGAGGTGTTATGTACACAGAATGTGTACCGAACATCCCCCAGATATGTAATTTCCTGTTTGTGTGATCGGCTCATTGGTTTTCCCCTGACGGGAAGGTGGCGATTCCCCCTGCCCGTGTGGGAGACTGGCGGGAAGGCAGCGATTACCCCCCACAGGAGAGAGACAATCAGAGGCCTCCTTACCTTAGGAGGCAGATAACAAAGTCCTTGGGTAGGGCTGCTTCTCCTCGCTGCTACTCCTTGCTCTGGGGCCGTTACTTCTCCTCCCTGGCCAATCAGGTCTCAGGACCCGCTTCCTGATTAGATTAGGGGCAGGGCGCATGGATTAGTCAGATTTCAGGCAAATGTAATTTTTAGTGAGATATTTCCAATAGGAACACGTCTAAGGCTCGGTTCACAACTTTTGTGAATTGAATGCGAGAATCCCAGCATTCAATTCGCAATAGCAGGAGATTTTGATCGCCTCTCTAAGGAGCCGGTTCACACATCTATGATGCAGCTCTGGTGTGAATTTGCACAGGAGTTCTGTGTGTCTTTCGGTCAGTTTCAGGTTGGAATTCAGCCCAAAATTTGGGCTGAAATCGGACCTGAAATGGTGAACTAGGATGCACAGGACCGCTGCTGGGAACTGCATCGTTATTAGGTGTGAACCGAGCCTTAAGGTATGCAGGTCAAGCAGCTTTTCTCATTAATGTCCCGCGGGTGCTGTAGCTGCTTGATAATGAAACCACTCCCATTAGACTCACTCAGAACAGGGGCACAGAGGAACAAACAGGGATTTCTTCAGATTAACAAAAGGTACTAATTTTTTTTACTCTTTAAACCATCTTCCCAGGATTTATCATCAATAGGACCCAAATCACTGCCCCGTAAAATATTTTTATTGTAAGGCTGGCCTCATGGATGGGGTCTGGTAAGGTTGTGTAGAAATCTGAAATGATCTGTTTGGGGGAAGCTTGGAGAATTTGTTTTTTAAACCATAATGCACTGCATGACCTTTGAACTATTGTCAGTAAACTAATGCCGCATACAGACGATCGGAATTTCCAACAAACAAACCGTGGATTTATTTCTGACGGATTTTGGCTACAACTTGCATACACACAGTCGCACAAATGTTTTCGGAAATCCTGATTGGCAAGAATGCGCTGATGTACAACACGTACGACGGGACTAGAATAAGGAAGTTCAATAGCCAGTGCACCACCCTTTGGGCTCAGTGGCGGCTGGTGAAGTTTTAGGATGGGGGGGCGCCAGACCCCGCCCTTCCTTTTTGACCCATTCCACTTGGTGAAAATGGGCGTGGTTTCAGCGAAATAGTGGGCGTGGCTCTAAGGTGGTGTGGTTAGCGTCTGAGATGAACGAGGGATGGAGGGAGAGGGAGAGAGGGACAGCAGGCCTAGATCCTACACAACAATAGAAATTTAACAATCAGCAGATAAAGATACTCCAAACACCTGGTGTTAGCGCTTCAATCATCCCGGCACCATGGTTGTTATGGTGTCAGGATGATTGAAGCACATTATTACTATTATTACATTGTAATATAAAATGAAATCATTCAACTCACCATAATGCAGAATCAGTGGGAGCCCCGAGTGTGTCACTAGCAACGTCGCCTACAACCAGATGCCATCAGGTGTCCCCAGCAGTCCGTCCTTACATGCAGCCTGTGTCACATCAAATGCAGCCTCTGTCACATAAAATGCAGCCTCTGTCCCCCCAAATGCAGCCGTTGTCTCCCCCAAATGCAGCCTCTGTCCCCCCCAAATACAGCCTCTGTCCCCCCCAAATACAACCTCTGTCCCCTTACATCAGAGTTGCAATCAGTGTCCCCCCACAGCATGTGTCCCCATCAGAGCCCCCCACAGCATGTGTCCCCCACAGCAGGTGTCCCCCATCAGAGCCCCCCACAGCAGGTGTCCCCCATCAGAGCCCCCAACAGCAGGTGTCCCCTTTAGAGACCCCCACAGCAGGTGTCCCCCACAGCAGGGTGTCTCCATCAGAGTCCCCCCACCTACAGCAGGTGTCCCCATCAGAGTCCCCCCACAGCAGGTGTCCCCATCAAAGTCCCCCCACAGCAGGTGTCCCCCATCAGAGTCCCCCATCAGAGCCCCTCACCAGAGCCCCCCACAGCAGGTGTCCCCTATCAAAGCCCCCCACAGCAGGTGTCCCCCATCAGAGCCCCCAACAGCAGGTGTCCCCTTTAGAGACCCCCACAGCAGGTGTCCCCCACAGCAGGGTGTCTCCATCAGAGTCCCCCCACCTACAGCAGGTGTCCCCATCAGAGCCCCCCACAGCAGGTGTCCCCCATCAGAGTCCCCCCACAGCAGGTGTCCCCCATCAGAGTCCCCCCACAGCAGGTGTCCCCCATCAGAGCGCCCTACAGCAGGTGTCCCCCACAGAAGGTGTCCCCCACAGCAGGTGTCCCCATCAGAGTCCCCCCAAAACAGGAGTAGCCCATCAGAGCCCCCCACAGCAGGTGTCCCCCATCAGAGCCCCCCCACAGCAGGTGTCCCCATCAGAGCCCCCCAACAGCAGTTGTCCCCATCAGAGTTCCCCCACAGCAGGTGTCCCCATCAGAGTCCCCCCACAGCAGGTGTCCCCCATCAGAGTCCCCCATCAGAGCCCCTCACCAGAGCCCCCCACAGCAGGTGTCCCCCATCAAAGCCCCCCACAGCAGGTGTCCCCCACAGAAGGTGTCCCCCACAGCAGGTGTCCCCATCAGAGTCCCCCCAAAACAGGAGTAGCCCATCAGAGCCCCCCACAGCAGGTGTCCCCCATCAGAGCCCCCCCACAGCAGGGTGTCTCCATCAGAGTCCCCCCACCTACAGCAGGTGTCCCCATCAGAGTCCCCCCACAGCAGGTGTCCCCATCAAAGTCCCCCCACAGCAGGTGTCCCCCATCAGAGTCCCCCATCAGAGCCCCTCACCAGAGCCCCCCACAGCAGGTGTCCCCTATCAAAGCCCCCCACAGCAGGTGTCCCCCATCAGAGCCCCCAACAGCAGGTGTCCCCTTTAGAGACCCCCACAGCAGGTGTCCCCCACAGCAGGGTGTCTCCATCAGAGTCCCCCCACCTACAGCAGGTGTCCCCATCAGAGCCCCCCACAGCAGGTGTCCCCCATCAGAGTCCCCCCACAGCAGGTGTCCCCCATCAGAGTCCCCCCACAGCAGGTGTCCCCCATCAGAGCGCCCTACAGTAGGTGTCCCCCATCAAAGCCCCCCACAGCAGGTGTCCCCCACAGAAGGTGTCCCCCACAGCAGGTGTCCCCATCAGAGTCCCCCCAAAACAGGAGTAGCCCATCAGAGCCCCCCACAGCAGGTGTCCCCCATCAGAGCCCCCCCACAGCAGGTGTCCCCATCAGAGCCCCCCAACAGCAGTTGTCCCCATCAGAGTCCCCCCACAGCAGGTGTCCCCATCAGAGTCCCCCCACAGCAGGTGTCCCCCATCAGAGCCCCCCACAGCAGGTGTCCCCCACAGCAGGTGTCCCCCACAGCAGGTGTCTCAATCAGAGTCCCCCCACAGCAGGTGTCCCCATCAGAGTCCCCCCAAAACAGGAGTCGCCCATCAGAGCCCCCACAGCAGGTGTCCCCCATCAGAGTCCCCCCACAGCAGGTGTCCCCATCAGAGACCCCCAACAGCAGTTGTCCCCATCAGAGCCCCCCACAGCAGGTGTCCCCCATCAGAGCCCCCCCACAGCAGGTGTCCCCATCAGAGCCCCCTCACAGCAGGTGTCCCCTACAGCAATTGTCTCCATCAGAGTCCCCCCACAGCAGGTGTCCCCATCAGAGTCCCCCCACAGCAGGTGTCCCCCATCAGAGCACCCCACAGCAGGTGTCCCCCATCAGAGCCCCCCCACAGCAGGTGTCCCCCATCAGAGCCCCCCCACAGCAGGTGTCCCCAATCAGAGCTCCCCACAGCAGGTGTCCCCATCAGAGTCCCCCCACGGCAGGTGTCCCCATCAGAGTCCCCCCACAGCAGGTGTCCCCATCATAGTCCCCCCACAGCAGGTGTCCCCATCAGAACACCCCACAGCATGTGTCCCCCCATCAGAGCCCCCCCACAGCAGGTGTCCCCATCAGAGCCCCCTCACAGCAGGTGTCCCCTACAGCAGTTGTCCCCATCAAAGTCCCCCCACAGCAGGTGTCCCCCATCAGAGTCCCCTATCAGAGCACCCCACCAGAGCCCCCCACAGCAGGTGTCCCCTATCAAAGCCCCCCACAGCAGGTGTCCCCCATCAGAGTCCCCCACAGCAGGTGTTGCCCATCAGAGTACCCCCACAGCAGGTGTCCACCATCAGAGCCCCCCACAGCAGGTGTCCCCCAAAGCAGGTGTCTCAATCAGAGTCCCCCAAAACAGGAGTCGCCCATCAGAGCCCCCCCACAGCAGGTGTCCCCCATCAGAGCCCCCCACAGCAGGTGTCCCCCATCAGAGCCCCCCCACAGCAGGTGTCCCTATCAGAGCCCCCCCACAGCAGGTGTCCCTATAAGAGTCCCCCCACAGCAGGTGTCCCCATCAGAGTCCCCCCACAGCAGGTGTCCCCCATCAGAGCCCCCCACAGCATGTGTCCCCCATCAGAGCCCCCCACAGCAGGTGTCCCCATCAGAACTCCCCCACAGCATTTGTCCCCATCAGAGCCCCCCACTGCAGGTGTCCCCCATCAGAGCCCCCCCCACAGCAGGTGTCCCCATCAGAGCTCCCCCACAGCATGTGTCCCCCATCAGAGCCCCCCCCACAGCATATGTCCCCCATCAGAGCCCCCCCACAGCAGGTGTCCCCATCAGAGCTCCCCCACAGCATGTGTCCCCATCACAGCCCCCCACAGCAGGTGCTCCCCAAATGTAGCCTCTGTCCCCCCCATTCTCCACACAACGCCAGCGGTACTTACCTTCAGTCCCCTGCGGTGTCCTCCTCCTCACACTGGCAGCAGCATTCATCCTGTTTCCTCTCTCGGGCGCAATGAAAGAGAGAAGCAGGAAGTGACATCTGACTCAGGGCAGATGTCAATCAAATCTGAAGTGCCGAGTAGCTTCCGCCCGGCGCCTGTAGTATGTTTTACTATGGCCGGGCGGAAGCTACTCGGTGCTTCAGAAAATGCCACAAGGCGGGCTAATTGCCCGCAAATGCAGCGACACGTCTGCAATCTCGTGATTGCATAGACGTGGCGCTTCCTATAAGTGCACTGTGTCCGGCGTCGCACTGTGTCCGGCGTCCGAACACAGTGCACTTAAGGACCATTTTTTCCTTTTTTTTTTTTTAAAGGGCGCCAGTAGTAAAAAAAAATTATTTTTTTGACTTTTTTTGCTGCCTGGAGGGGGGTGGGGGCGGCGTGTTAGTAGAAGTTTGGTGAGAGACGATTCGCGCTTTTCAGCCTCGTGCTTTTCAGATCGTTACTGCTCTTCAGTTTGTGTTTGTGAGTTCGTATCTGTTTTTCAGTGCATGTAGTCAGTTCGTATCTGTTTTTCAGTGCGTTCTTGTCCGCTCGTTTCTGATTTTCAGGTCGCTCTTCTTAGGCCTTTCTGACTTTCAGGGTGTTCTGTTAGTTTGTTCTGTCCAGCTGACCGTTTTCTAGCCATGTTGCGGGTACATCACGTTCTCGACAGGCATCTCCCCCCAGGCTCTGGGAATCATTATTCCAGAGACCTGTTCTGCCATCATACAGGTCCTGCAGATGGACTATATTAGGGTAATGTCAGGAAAGGTTCCCTCCGCTGGTAATATCTATCATTTAGCATGCAGTACTGAGGTCCACCAGCAGGTGTCTCCTGGCAGTTTGGAACTGTCAGGAGAGCTTTTCCCTGCTGCTATTATGTGATCTTTGGGCCGCAGTACTGGGGTCCACCAGCGGGTGGTTCCTGGCAGTGTGGGGCCGCCATTACCTCCTGCAATCAGGCATCACCTGAGTCTGATTGAGATGTGTATTAATACCCAGCAAGTGCACACACACCTTGCCCTGGGATTGTCCTTGTGCCCTGACCTGTAGCCTGTTTATCTGTTATCCTGACCCTGATCCTGGACCTGGACCCTGATTCCTGATTCCTGTATCCTGAACCTGCTTGTATCTGCTCCCATATCCCTGGATCCTTGCCCTGCAGCCTGATCCCTTCCATCTTGTTCCCTGTCTGTTTACCCCTGGCCCCCCATCTGCTGATCTCCTGTTTATGACCCTGGCCTGGCTTGACTATGATTCTGGTACTCCCTTTTGCTATATATGCTGGTTGGTTCATTATCACTGTTTGGTTGTTTGGTTTGTTCACTGTTTGTATTGATGGTGTGTTCACATTTATATGCATTTACTTTTATAAACTTACTTTCACCTATTTATGTCTGGTTCACTCTGTTGCAGTTACACAGTTCTGGTCACATCTGGTTTATGACAGGTAAGTTTTATCCTTTAAAATCACATTCAACATCACATTCTATGTATTTAATGTTTGCTAATGTATTGTATTTATTTCATCATTCCATAATTACCATGATTGTAATATGCTGTGAATGTCCTATTTGTCCTCAGGCATGCTGGAAGTTTGTAAGGTTCCTTTTTTGTCCTTCATGCATATTTGCCTTCACTAACCTCCCCAGCATGCTATCCTGGGCCCATACACACCTAGCCTAGTCACTTAACAATGTATTTTGTCAGCTCCATTGTAGTGATTTACCCTAAACACCCCCTAAAATTTGTACAAATGTGATTTTTGTCCTTGAACTCAGACAGAGTGCCAGAGGCTTTTTTGGGGGGGCCCAAACTCATTTGGAACCCTCCCTCCCCCTAACCGCTAAGTCAAACGATACCAATGCTCTATCTGACTTTGCCAAACCCATACACACTATACTTACCTCTTTTGTGATTGTAACAAGCCCCTGCTCGCTCTGTTCCACTCTCCCCACACTCCTCTGCAGCTATAGAATCAGATTGCAGATCACAACATCTGATGGTTCGGTCATCCGATGCTCCGGGACTAGAACTACAGCTATGTGCAGTTCTAATCCAGTTGTGTAGCTCAGAACACCAGGCAGGCTGTATGTAAGTTCAACCAGGAATCTCTCTTTATTGACAGGAATACAGTCTCTTTTATACAGTCTCATATTACTCTAACAATACAGCTGTAACCTAATTAACCTAATTAACATGAGCTAATTAACTAATCCCTTTAGACAGCCTAGATGACTCAGACATAACCTTTAGGCCAGACTGGCCATCTTATAGCTCAGAAAACATTATCACAATAGCAGAGTTAATTAACACAAACAACAATGGGGATCTAATGACTCTTAGATCCCATACTAGAGACTTATTTACAATACACATTCTAGCAGGCAACAGACAGACAGGTGTCTGGAATTGACATCAGCATCTCCTAACAGTATTTGTCCCAGCATTATGAATCAGCCACTAATTCTAATATGGTAAATCCAGGGTCCCCAGAGTCTGTGTGTCCTGGGGGACCAGGACCCAAATCTACAGTAATACCACCTCAAGGGTCCCCAGGCATACAGCTCACAAAGAGCACCGTTCCCCCAAATGCCAGGGCCCACGATCGATCGGCAAGAGGCTAGCATTCAGTCTCCTCCAAAAGTCTCTCTGCCGGCTAGGTCTGTCACATTTCTCCCCTTTCGGCAGGAGACTAACACAGGAGGAGACCCCAGACTGGTTGACTCCGAAGTTAGTCAGTAGTTCCAGTCCTCTAATGCCTGTACCCACACAGTACCCCAAACAAATTGTTCCAAACAAAGCATTTCTCAACCAGCCAACCTCTGCCTCTCTCAGAGAACATATCTGTAGCTGGGGAGAGGCCTGGACTGGCCCTTCTCCCTGGAGTCCTTTCTGCCGCTGGAGAGAAGACAGGGTGTCTGGGCTCACTCCGTCATGCTGTTGGAGGTCTGGGCCGACTGCCCAGCATCCCTGGGGTATACAGGTGGAGACTGAAGTCCCATCCACCTTCACAGGAAATCCATCCTCTGTTAGTTGAGGGCAGAGTCCAGCAGTACTCAGCCCTGTTGCCAGCCCCTCTGCTGAAAAGCCCACACCATCTGCTCCGGCTAACTGTTAGGGAGGGGCGACAAACACCTCCTCTCCCTTCTCCCTCTGTATCCTGATCTGCTGCTGGGAAGTGACCACCTCCTTCTCACCCTGAGCCTCCGGAATTGCCGCAGGTGTAGGGCAGAGATCTTGGACCCTCTGTCAGGTTGACAGCGCTTCAGCTGGGGAAGTTCCTTGAAACTTCACAGATACTTCTGTTGGTGGTGGGCAGAGCACAGTGAAGTTTGGCCCTAATAACAGCTCTTCTTCTGCTGGAGGCTCACCAGGTTGTTCTTCCTCAGCAGAAAAGTCTATCAAATCCCCTGTCTCTGCAACTGGTGTCTGGGGATAAAGGTTCACCATCTCCTCTCCGTGGAACCCAGAAGATGCTATCAGTGCTGGGCAGAGGTTAGCAGAGCTCTGCCCTGTTGTCAGCACTTCAGCTTTGGTGATAGCGATCTACAGATTTTCCACTGCCGATTCTCTGGCATTCTGCTGGACAGGCACATTCCTCCATCCAAGATCATCCAATGCAGAAACAGGTTCATCAAGGTCAGTCAGCACTTGCTGCATCTGCCATAAGACCTCTGCCTCCATAGCTGCGGGGGCAGGTTGGCAAAGCACACTGTTACTCTGCCACCTTGTCAACTCTTCAGCCAGGATTTCAGAGTTGTCAACTGGTATTTCCTGATAGTCCCAGGCAAAGGGAGCCCCACCCTGCTGCTGAGCAGAGTCTAGCAGCTGTCTGTAGGCCATCTCAAGCTCCCATTCCTGAACGGCCAGAAACTCCAAATCTTCCTGTGCCCAGTGCACATCCGAGACATTCAGTCTTCGCTCTCTGTGCTCCATTATTTCCTCCAAACACCACTTCCGATCACTCCCAAAGTCAGGGTCCTCGGACAGCCTCCAGTACAACAATCCCAGGCCATCGTAGTCAAAGCCTTCCGTGGGGCTGTCATCCGCTGTCCACGGGCACACTTGGGCTACATACCACTTGAGGGCTCTGTAGCTCTCGTCCAACCGCATTTCTGCCCGGATCAGCCTGCTTAACTCAGCTGTCCACTCCTGGTTCGGCTGTTCCCCCAATAACAGCATTCGCACTTCATACTGCGACCAGTACCTTACATGGATGGAGGGGAGAACTTTTCCCTGGTTTCGCTGCTCACGGGCTAGCGCTTCCTTCCAGAGTTCGCAGCAGATAGAATCAAACCATCCTAGCAGGACCTGCTCTGATACTGGTCCTCTGTGCTGTATCTGCATCTCTCGCAACCTCCTTCTGAATTCCTCTTCCATGGTGGCTGGCATCTGTACCTCTCCTCTCCTGCTATCTGGACCTTGGATCTAGGTGATGGTTTGGATGTGTTCACGGCAAGGAAGCACGATCCCACCATTCCCTCCACGGCTCTCAAGTAAGTCTTTCAGCGTGGCTCTCCTGCAGGATGGTTTGGAGTATCCCAGTAACTGGAGAGCAAATCCCACGGCTGCCAACCAATGTAACAAGCCCCTTACTCGCTCATTTCCACTCTCTCGACACTCCTCTGCAGCTATAGAATCAGATTGCAGATCACAACATCTGATGGTTCGGTCATCTGATGCTCCGGGACTAGAACTACAGCTATGTGCAGTTCTAATCCAGTTGTGTAGCTCAGAACAAACACCAGGCAGGCTGTATGTAAGTTCAACCAGGAATCTCTCTTTATTGACAGGAATACAGTCTCTTTTATGCAGTAAAAGAGATGGTGCAGACCTCCTGCTCATATTACTTTAACAATACAGCTGTAACCTAATTAACCTAATTAACATGAGCTAATTAACTAATCCCTTTAGACAGCCTAGATGACTCAGACATGATCTTTAGGCCAGACTGGCCATCTTGTAGCTCAGAAAACCCAATCAACATTATCACAATAGCAGAGTTAATTAACACAAACAACAATGGGGATGTAATGACTCTTAGATCCCATAGTAGAGACTTACCGTATTTATCGGCATATAACACGCACTTTTTTCCCCTAAAAATCAGGGGAAAATAGTGGGTGTGTGTTATAGGCCGATCCCCGATGATTTTGTGTGATCGGAGCGATCGCGGCAATTGCCGCGATCGCCGCCGACATACGCAGCCGTGGGTAGATTCAAATATGGCGCAGAGACTGCATGGATTCGTCGGAGCCGAGATACACATACCCGAGTGTTCTCGGCTTTTTTCGGCTCAGCCATCATGCCCTTGGACCTGTGTTATGTCCATCATAGGGCGGGAATGGGCGTGACTGTGAGCGGCGTATGTGTATCTCGGCTCCGACGAATCCCTGCAGTCTCGGCGCCATATTTGAATCTACACACGGCTGTGTATGTCAGCAGTGAGTGCACAAAGCTGCACTGACATGGCTGCACTGGGGCAAAGCTGCACGGGCAAACCTGCACTGACAAAGCTGCACTAACAAAGCTGCACTGGGGCAAGGCTGCACTGGGTCAAAGCTGCACTGACAAGGCTGCACTGACAAAGCTGCACTGACAAAGCTGCATTGACAAGGCTACACTGACAAAGCTGCACTGACAAAGCTGCACTGGGGCAAGGCTGCACTGACAAGACTGCACTGACAAGGCTGCACTGACACTGAAAAGGCTGCAGATGGACAGATACGGCTGCATTGATGGGCATTTTAATGTAATTTTTTTTCCCTTAAACTTCCCTCCTAAAAGTTTTTTTTCCTTAAAATTCCCTCCTAAACTTGGGGTGCGTGTTATACGCCGATAAATATGGTATTTACAATACACATTCTATCAGGCAACAGACAGACAGGTGTCTGGAATTGACATCAGAATCTCTTAACAGTATTTGTCCCAGCATTATGAATCAGCTACTATTTCTAATATGGCAAATCCAGGGTCCCCAGAGTCTGTGTGTCCTGGGGGACCAGGACCCGAATCCACAGTAATACCACCTCAAGGGTCCCCAGGCATACAGCTCACAAAGAGCACCGTTCCCCCAAATGCCAGGGCCCACGATCGATCGGCAAGAGGCTAGCATTCAGTCCCCTCCAAAAGTCTCTCTCCTGGCTAGGTCTGTCACAGTGATCAGATTTATGGATGAATTCACCAAAGCATGTAGTGCAAGGGCCTGCCTGAATACTTTCAAATGGTACTGTTTAAAGTTTTGTTCTCCTAATATCTGACTCCACAGTATGTATGCATTCAGCTTTCAATAAAGGGGAGATGGTTACTTGTCCAAAACAACCCCCCCCCCCCAAAATTTTTAAATGGGCCATCAGAGGGGGTGAGGAATCTGATAAGTGGACCTTATCTTATATTTTTTTCTTTAAATACTCCTTAAAATAAATGTTATACTGATGTTGTCCAAAAATGTTTGTGTTTAATCTGCTTGCAGGGCCGGACTGGGAATAAAAACCAGCCCTGGAAATAATTTCATACCAGCCCCATAGTATTTTTATACCAGCCCAACCGCATAACGTCGTTATTTTCTTGTTCACAAAAGGGAAAACCATGCATTTTAAAGCACATTTGAAGAGTGTATTATATATAGATAAGAGAGACATGGAATTTACAAACAGCAGCAATTTTTTTCTGGCAAAAATCATGCCATTTACTGGCACATTTTTTATTGACACTGCAAAAAAAAGGTGCCGTAAATGGCAGTTTTCAGTGCAAATATCAATATTTAAGCTATAAACTGCTATTAGCAATGTGTTAAGTTAAACAAAAGTCAAAAACCATATTTCTCCATTTACATGAAAGTCAGATTAATATAACCCAACACAGAGTTCCCCCCATACATCAGGAGGATTCCCCTTTACAGTGCAAGGGAACTCTGACATAAAGGGGAACATTGCAGATCATGCTCTAAACGGGAACTCTGATATAAAAGGGGGGCACTGGTGACCAGAGACCCCACTTATATCAGAGTCCACTGCATTCCTCTTTACATCAGAGTTCCCCTTTGCACTGTAAGGTAGAATCCTGCAGACTATGATGTAAAGGGGAACTCTGGGAATGTGGGGAGGACTCTAGTGACCAGAGAATACCTTCCGCAGAAAAAAAACACTAAAGTAAGGGGGTTTACTGATATAAGGGGTAAACCTTTATATCAGTGCCCCCTTACAAAATTGTATTGACCCCCCCCTCTCAGGTAGGCCTGGCGGCGCTGTCACTGACCTCCTTTCAGGTGCACCATACAGGGCTCAGTCAGTCGGCTCCAGCTTGGTGGCTCTGGTTTTATCCCATAGTTTCCTCTCCACAGTCCATACATGTCTGACTTCTCCCATGACCCCCATCCCGGCAGCACTCCCACTCTTGACTCCACTCCAGACTGCAGACGCGATATAAGACAAGAGATGGTCAGAGGCTGCGGATGGTACAGGGGAGGTCAGAGGCTGCGGATGGTACAGGGGAGGTCAGAGGCTGCGGATGGTACAGGGGAGGTCAGAGGCTGCGAATGGTACAGGGGAGGTCAGAGGCTGCAGATGGTACAGGAAATGTCAGAGGCTGCGGATGGTACAGGGGAGGTCAGAGGCTGCGGATGGTACAGGAGAGATCAGAGGCTGCGGATGGTACAGGGGAGGTCAGAGGCTGCGGATGGTCCAGGGGAGATCAGAGGCTGCGGATGGTACAGGGGAGGTCAGAGGCTGCGGATGGTACAGGGGAGGTCAGAGGCTGCGGATGGTACAGGGGAGGTCAGAGGCTGCGGATGGTACAGGGGAGGTCAGAGGCTGCGGATGGTACAGGGGAGGAGGTCAGAGGCTGCAGGGGGGGGGCAGGAGGTCAGAGGCTGCAGGGGGGGCAGGAAATCAGAGGCTGCAGGGGGGGGCAGGAGATCAGAGGCTGCGGATGGTACAGGAGAGGTCAGAGGCTGCAGATGGTACAGGGGAGGTCAGAGGCTGCGGATGGTACAGGGGAGGTCAGAGGCTGCGAATATTACAGGGGAGGTCAGAGGCTGCAGATGGTACAGGAGATGTCAGAGGCTGCGGATGGTACAGGGGAGGTCAGAGGCTGAGGATGGTACAGGGGAGGTCAGAGGCTGCAGATGGTACAGGAGAGGTCAGAGGCTGCGGATGGTACAGGGGAGGTCAGAGGCTGCAGATGGTACAGGAGAGGTCAGAGGCTGCGGATGGTACAGGGGAGGTCAGAGGCTGCGGATGGTACAGGGGAGGTCAGAGGCTGCGGATGGTACAGGGGAGGTCAGAGGCTGCGGATGGTACAGAGAAGGATGTCAGAGGCTGCGGATGGTACAGAGGAGGAGGTCAGAGGCTGCGGGGGGGGGGGGGGGCAGGAGGTCAGAGGCTGCAGAGGGGGGCAGGAGGTCAGAGGCTGCAGGGGGGGCAGAAGGTCAGAGGCTGCAGGGGGGGCAGGAGGTCAGAGGCTACAGGGGGGCAGGAGATCAGAGGCTGCAGGGGGGGCAGGAGGTCAGAGGCTGCAGGGGGGCAGGAGGTCAGAGGCTGCAGGGGGGGCAGGAGGTCAGAGGCTGCAGGGGGGGGCAGGAGGTCAGAGGCTGCAGGGGGATGACAGGAGGTCAGAGGCTGCGGGGGATGACGGGAGGTCAGAGGCTGCAGGGGGGGCAGGAGGTCAGAAGCTGCAGGGGGGCAGGAGGTCAGAGGCTGCAGGGGGGGCAGGAGGTCAGAGGCTGCGGGGGGGGTGACAGGAGGTCAGAGGCTGCGGGGGGATGACAGGAGGTCAGAGGCTGCAGAGGGGGGCAGGAGGTCAGAGGCTGCAGGGGGGGCAGGAGGTCAGAGGCTGCAGGGGGGGCAGGAGGTCAGAGGCTGCAGGGGGGGCAGGAGGTCAGAGGCTGCGGGGGGATGACAGGAGGTCAGAGGCTGCGGGGGGATGACAGGAGGTCAGAGGTTGCAGGGGGGGGCAGGAGGTCAGAGGCTGCAGGGGGGGCAAGAGGTCAGAGGCTGCAGGGGGGGCAGGAGGTCAGAGGCTGCAGGGGGGCAGGAGGTCAGAGGCTGCAGGGGAGGCAGGAGGTCAGAGGCTGCAGGGGAGGCAGGAGGTCAGAGGCTGCAGGGGGATGACAGGAAGTCAGAGGCTGCAGGGGGGGCAGGAGGTCAGAGGCTGCAGGGGGGGCAGGAGGTCATAGGCTGCAGGGGGGGCAGGAGGTCATAGGCTGCAGGAGGGGCAGGAGGTCAGAGGCTACGGGGGGGCAGGAGGTCAGAGGCTGTGGGGGGGTAGGAGGAAGAGGCCACCAGACGAGTACTCACTGCGGCGAGCGCTGTAACTGCTTTACTTTTAAAAATGGCGCCGCTCTGCGCCATCGTGTCACTGCACATGCGCCCGCATTTCTGAGAATTGCCGAGTGTGTACGGACTTTCCCGAGCACGGCTAGCTCGGGAAACCCCGTACACACTCCCGAGAACAGCGCTAGCGCATGCGCAGTTGCATGTCAGCCCGGTGGCCCCGCAGCCTTATTTCTTACAGGCACCGCTGCCCTCACAGCAGCCTCAGGGGCAGCCAGACAGCCGGCCCACCGGGGGATTTCCTGTTATCACGGTAGGCCAGTCCAGCCCTGTCTGCTTGCAATGTTATGTGCAAAAGTACAATTTTTTCCCTTGTTTGACCACACAGTTTCCTTCAATGCCACAGGAATGGTAGACTGTGGCATCCCACTTTGCCCAGCGGTGGGACTTTTCCAACTGCGGAGGGGCAATTGATGGGAAACACGTCCACATCGTGCCACCTCCCAACTCAGGGTCATAATATAAGGGGTTTAATAGTATAGTGATGTTTGCAGTGGTGTCGGCGACATATGAGTTTCTCTATGTGGACGTGGGGAAGAATGGCTGGATGTCGGATGGTGGAGTCATCTCCCAGACCGAGTTCTACCAACGGCTCCAGAGTGGTGGCTAAGAATTCCCACCTGCAGAAGACAGCGTGGCTGGTCTACCATTCGTCTTTTTTGCTGATGAAGCGTTTGGGCTTGGTGAACACCTGATGCGGCCATGCCCAATGAGGACCCTCACCCCGGACCAAAGGGTTTTTAACCACTTGCCGACCGCCTACCGCATATATACTGCGGCAGAATGGCACGGGCAGGCAAAATCACGTACCCGTACGTGATCTGCCTCCCGCGGGCGGGGGGTCCGATCGGACCCCCCCCCGGTGCCATCGGCGGTCGGCATCTGACTGGGAGCGTCGGGAGGCGAGGGGGAGACCATCCGATCGTGGCCCCCCCCTCGCGATCGCTCCCAGCCAATGGGAATGCTCCTCTGCCTGTGTGTCGTTTCACACAGGCAGAGGATGTGATGTCATCTCTCCTCGGTCTGGCAGTTTCCGTTCCAGCGCCGAGGGGAGATGACATGTAAGTGCACACAACACTCACACACACAGTAGAACATGCCAGGCATACTTTACACCCCCGATCCCCCCCCGATCGCCCCCCGATCCCCCCCCAATCACCCCCCCCCCCTGTCACAAACTGACATTAGCAGTATTTTTTTTTTTTTTTTTTTCTGATTACTGCATAGTGTCAGTTTGTGACAGTTAGTGTTAGGGCAGTGAGTATTACCCCCCTTTAGGTCTAGGATACCCCCCTAACCCCCCCTAATAAAGTTTTAACCCCTTGATCACCCCCCCTCACCAGTGTCGCTAAGCGATCATTTTTCTGATCGCTGTATTAGTGTCGCTGGTGACGCTAGTTAGGAACGTAAATATTTAGGTTCGCCGTCAGCGTTTTATAGCGACAGGGACCCCCATATACTACCTAATAAATGTTTTAACCCCTTGATTGCCCCCTAGTTAACCCTTTCACCACTGATCACCGTATAACTGTTACGGGTGACGCTGGTTAGTTTGTTTATTTTTTATAGTGTCAGGGCACCCGCCGTTTATTACCGAATAAAGGTTTAGCCCCCCGATCGCCCGGCGGTGATATGCGTCGCCCCAGGCAGCGTCAGATTAGCGCCAGTACCGCTAACACCCACGCACGCAGCATACGCCTCCCTTAGTGGTATAGTATCTGATCGGATCAATATCTGATCCGATCAGATCTATACTAGCGTCCCCAGCAGTTTAGGGTTCCCAAAAACACAGTGTTAGCGGGATCAGCCCAGATACCCGCTAGCACCTGCGTTTTGCCCCTCCGCCCAGCCCACCCAAGTGCAGTATCGATCGATCACTGTCACTTACAAAACACTAAACGCATAACTGCAGCGTTCGCAGAGTCAGGCCTGATCCCTGCGATCGCTAACAGTTTTTTTGGTAGCGTTTTGGTGAACTGGCAAGCACCAGCCCCAGGCAGCGTCAGGTTAGCGCCAGTACCGCTAACACCCACGCACGCACCGTATACCTCCCTTAGTGGTATAGTATCTGATCGGATCAATATCTGATCCGATCAGATCTATACTAGCGTCCCCAGCAGTTTAGGGTTCCCAAAAACGCAGTGTTAGCGGGATCAGCCCAGATACCTGCTAGCACCTGCGTTTTGCCCCTCCGCCCGGCCCAGCCCACCCAAGTGCAGTATCGATCGATCACTGTCACTTACAAAACACTAAACGCATAACTGCAGCGTTCGCAGAGTCAGGCCTGATCCCTGCGATCGCTAACAGTTTTTTTGGTAGCGTTTTGGTGAACTGGCAAGCACCAGCCCCAGGCAGCGTCAGATTAGCGCCAGTACCGCTAACACCCACGCACGCACCGTACACCTCCCTTAGTGGTATAGTATCTGATCGCATCAATATCTGATCCGATTAGATCTATACTAGTGTCCCCAGCAGTTTAGGGTTCCCAAAAACGCAGTGTTAGCGGGATCAGCCCAGATACCTGCTAGCACCTGCGTTTTGCCCCTCCGCCCGGCCCAGCCCACCCAAGTGCAGTATCGATCGATCACTGTCACTTACAAAATACTAAACGCATAACTGCAGCGTTCGCAGAGTCAGGCCTGATCCCTGCGATCGCTAACAGTTTTTTTGGTAGCGTTTTGGTGAACTGGCAAGCGCCAGCGGCCTAGTACACCCCGGTCGTAGTCAAACCAGCACTGCAGTAACACTTGGTGACGTGGCGAGTCCCATAAGTGCAGTTCAAGCTGGTGAGGTGGCAAGCACAAGTAGTGTCCCGCTGCCACCAAAAAGACAAACACAGGCCCGTCGTGCCCATAATGCCCTTCCTGCTGCATTCGCCAATCCTAATTGGGAACCCACCGCTTCTGCAGCGCCCGTACTTCCCCCATTCACATCCCCAACCAAATGCAGTCGGCTGCATGAGAGGCATTTTTATGTCCTCCCGAGTACCCCTACCCAGCGAACCCCCCAAAAAAAGATGTTGTGTCTGCAGCAAGCGCGGATATAGACGTGACACCCGCTATTATTGTCCCTCCTGTCCTGACAATCCTGGTCTTGGCATTGGTGAATGTTTTGAACGCTACCATGCACTAGTTGACTATTAGCGTAGGGTACAGCATTGCACAGACTAGGCGCACTTTCACAGGGTCTCCCAAGATGCCATCGCATTTTGAGAGACCCGAACCTGGAACCGGTTACCGTTATAAAAGTTAGTTACAAAAAAAGTGTAAAAAAAAAAAAAATATATGAAATAAAAAAAATAGTTGTTGTTTTATTGTTCTCTCTCTCTCTATTCTCTCTCTCTATTGTTCTGCTCTTTTTTACTGTATTCTATTCTGCAATGTTTTATTGTTATTGTTATTGTTATTGTTATTATGTTTTATCATGTTTGTTTTTCAGGTGTGTAATTATTTACACTTTACTGTGCTTTATTGTTAACCATTGTTAACCATTTTTTTGTCTTCAGGTACGCCATTCACGACTTTGAGTGGTTATACCAGAATGATGCCTGCAGCTTTAGGTATCATCTTGGTATCATTCTTTTCAGCCAGCGGTCGGCTTTCATGTAAAAGCAATCCTAGTGGCTAATTAGCCTCTAGACTGTTTTTACAAGCAGTGGGAGGGAATGCCCCCCCCCCCAACATCTTCCGTGTTTTTCTCTGGCTCTCCTGTCTCAACAGGGAACCTGAAAATGCAGCCGGTGATTCAGCCAGCTGACCATAGAGCTGATCAGAGACCAGAGTGGCTCCAAACATCTCTATGACCTAAGAAACCGGAAGCTACGAGCATTTTATGACGTAGATTTCGCCGGATGTAAACAGCGCCATTGGGAAATTGGGAAAGCATTTTATCACACCGATCTTGGTGTGATCAGATGCTTTGAGGGCAGAGGAGAAATCTAGGGTCTAATAGACCCCAATTTTTGCAAAAAAGAGTACCTGTCACTACCTATTGCTATCATAGGGGATATTTATATTCCCTGAGATAACAATAAAAATGATTTAAAAAAAAAAAAATGAAAGGAACAGTTTAAAAATAAGATAAAAAAATAATAATAATAAAGAAAAAAAAAAAAAAAAAAAAAAAGCACCCCTGTCCCCCCTGCTCTCGCGCTAAGGTGAACGCAAGCGTTGGTCTGGCGTCAAATGTAAACAGCAATTGCACCATGCATGTGAGGTATCGCCGCGAAGGTCAGATCGAGGGCAGTAAGTTTAGCAGTAGACCTCCTCTGTAAATCTAAAGTGGTAACCTGTAAAGGCTTTTAAAGGCTTTTAAAAATGTATTTAGTTTGTCGCCACTGCACGTTTGTGCGCAATTTTAAAGCATGTCATGTTTGGTATCCATGTACTCGGCCTAAGATCATCTTTTTTATCTCATCAAACATTTTGGCAATATAGTGTGTTTTAGTGCATTAAAATGTAAAAAAGTGTGTTTTTTCCCCAAAAAATGCGTTTGAAAAATCGCTGCGCAAATACTGTGTGAAAAAAAAAAATGAAACACCCACCATTTTAATCTGTAGGGCATTTGCTTTAAAAAAAATATATAATGTTTGGGGGTTCAAAGTAATTTTCTTGCAAAAAAAAATTATTTTTTTATGTAAACAATAAGTGTCAGAAAGGGCTTTGTCTTCAAGTGGTTAGAAGAGTGGGTGATGTGTGACATAAGCTTCTAGATGTTGTGCATAAAATGCCAGGACAGTTCAAAACCCCCCCAAATGACCCCATTTTGGAAAGTAGACACCCCAAGCTATTTGCTGAGAGTCATGTTGAGTCCATGGAATAATTTATATTGTGACACAAGTTGCGGGAAAGAGACAATTTTTTATTTTTTTTATTTTTTTTTGCGCAAAGTTGTCACTAAATGATATATTGCTCAAACATGCCATGGGAATATGTGAAATTACACCCCAAAATACATTCTGCTGCTTCTCCTGAGTACGGGGATACCACATGTGTGGGACTTTTTGGGAGCCTAGCCACGTACGGGACCCCGAAAACCAAGCACCGCCTTCAGGCTTTCTAAGGCCGTAAATTTTTGATTTCACTCTTCACTGCCTATCACAGTTTCGGAGGCCATGGAATGCCCAGGTGGCACAAAACCCCCCCAAATGACCCCATTTTGGAAAGTAGACACCCCAAGCTTTTTGATGAGAGGTATAGTGAGTATTTTGCAGACCTCACTTTTTGTCACAAAGTTTTGAAAATTGAAAAAAGAAAAAAAAAAAATTTTTTTCTCGTCTTTCTTTATTTTCAAAAACAAATGAGAGCTGCAAAATACTCACCATGCCTCTCAGCAAATAGCTTGGGGTGTCTACTTTCCAAAATGGGGTCATTTGGGGGGGGTTTGTGCCACCTGGGCATTCCATGGCCTCCGAAACTGTGATAGGCAGTGAGGAGTAAAATCAAAAATGTACGCCCTTAGAAATCCTGAAGGCGGTGCTTGGTTTTCGGGGTCCCGTACGCGGCTAGGCTCCTAAAAAGTCCCACACATGTGGTATCCCCGTACTCAGGAGAAGCAGCTAAATGTATTTTGGGGTGCAATTCCACATATGCCCATGGCCTGTGTGAGCAATATATCATTTAGTGACAACTTTGTGCAAAAAAAAAAAAAAAAAAAAAAATTTGTCACTTTCCCGCAACTTGTGTCAAAATATAAAACATTCCATGGACTCAACATGCCTCAAAGCAAATAGCTTGGGGTGTCTACTTTCCAAAATGGGGTCATTTGGGGGGGTTTTATGTCATCTGGGCATTTTATGGCCTTCAAAACTGTGATAGGTAGTGAGGAGTAAAATCAAAAATGTACGCCCTTAGAAATCCTGAAGGCGGTGCTTGGTTTTCGGGGCCCCGTACGCGGCTAGGCTCCCAAAAAGTCCCACACATGTGGTATCCCCGTACTCAGGAGAAGCAGCTAAATGTATTTTGGGGTGCAATTCCACATATGCCCATGGCCTGTGTGAGCAATATATCATTTAGTGACAACTTTTTGTAATTTTTTTTTTTTTTTTTTGTCATTATTCAATCACTTGGGACAAAAAAAATGAATATTCAATGGGCTCAACATGCCTCTCAGCAAATTCCTTGGGGTGTCTACTTTCCAAAATGGGGTCATTTGTGGGGGTTTTGTACTGCCCTGCCATTTTAGCACCTCAAGAAACGACATAGGCAGTCATAAATTAAAGGCTGTGTAAATTCCAGAAAATGTACCCTAGTTTGTAGACGCTATAACTTTTGCGCAAACCAATAAATATACACTTATTGACATTTTTTTTACCAAAGACATGTGGCCGAATACATTTTGGCCTAAATGTATGACTAAAATTGAGTTTATTGGATTTTTTTTAGAACAAAAAGTAGAAAATATCATTTTTTTTCGAAATTTTCGGTCTTTTTCCGCGTATAGCGCAAAAAATAAAAACGGCAGAGGTGATCAAATACCATCAAAAGAAAGCTCTATTTGTGGGAAGAAAAGGACGCAAATTTCGTTTGGGTACAGCATTGCATGACCGCACAATTAGCAGTTAAAGCGACGCAGTGCCGAATTGTAAAAAGTGCTCTGGTCAGGAAGGGGGTAAAACCTTCCGGGGCTGAAGTGGTTAACTACCGGCTGGCCAGAGTCAGAAGAGTGGTGGAGAATGCTTTTGGCATAATCGCCAGCCGATTCCTCCTATTCCTGATGCCAATTCACATGGCAGAATACAAAATAAACAATATTGTACTTGCATGCTGCATTATGCACAACTTTCTAAAGAGAAATGCTTAAAACTATGTGGCCTCAGTTGGGCCTGAGACAAGATTGCCAGATCAGTCAACCCTGATGGCACTTGAAGCTGGCCGTCCTGGCTTGCCCCCAAAGCACCCGCAAAGTCCGTCAAAAATATTTGGAAAACTTTGCGGGTATAGGGGGGGCATTGATATGCCAGGAAATGTTTGAGAAACATTTGAGAATTTTTTTTTTTTTTAACTGAAATAATATTTAATTTGATTTACTGCTTGTGGTTTTTTTAGCTGTCTCCTAGGTTCTCCAATGGGCTTTTCTTTTTGGTCATTTTCTTCAATAGTGCAAACGTAATTTATTTGATACATGAGGTGACAATCTCTTCTTCAGCTAACTATTATGTTGTGGGTCTGCTACACACACCTTGTTTTTGTTTTAATGTATGTAATGCATTAATGCTAAAAAGAACACTTCCTTTTCAGCACCATAAACTATCAATTGTTTTGAGTCCCGGAAATGGCCTAATTGTGGCAAATTTTAGAGCACTGTGGGGGTTATTTACTAAAGGCAAATCCACTTTGCACTACAAGTGCACTTGAAACTGCACTGAAAGTGCACTGAAAGTGCACTTGTAGTGGATTTGCCTTTAATAAATAACCCTCATTGTCACTGTAAACACCAACTTACTCCCAAAACTCGTATTGAGCATTGAAATAAGAAGCCACACATTGTTGAGTATAAAACATTTAGATGTCAGAAAAAGGTTTTTTGAACAAACCAACATATTTGTTGTATAACATTTTTCGGTTTGACAGTACAGATAGCCTATTTTGGGTTAAACAGGCATGTTTAAAACCATAAAACATACACAACTCAGGAACTTACAAAGTTCAACTTTGACAAAGTGAAGGCATTATCAGACATTAGTATGTCCAAACTGTGTTGATATTGCCTTTATCAGATGGGGTGATGTCACCCCTGTAAAAGCCAAATTTTGAAGATGCACACAAATTGCATATCAAAATGTGGATTTCCCTCCTGATCCCATGCCTAATGTCAACATGTGCTAGCTCTCATCATGGGGGATAAATGGACGTGTTTTGGGGGTGCAACCCCTTCCTCTCATCTATTTTAGTTGCGAGGAAGGGGTTGCACCCACAAAACGCGTACATTGATATCCCGTGATGGCAGATAGCACATGTTGACACACTGTGTGCATCTTCAAAATTTGGCTTTTAAAATACTTTAAAACTTTAAAAAAAAAAAAATTACACAACAAAATAGCACAATTTTTGTGTGTTTTAGATTCTGCCTAAAACATCAATGATGTTCTTCATTTTTTGTTAAACATCATTGATGTTTTCCTTTATCTTTTCTAAATCACGATTGCACAGCATGATCTCCCCGATGAGGACGTGTGCACTTGCACTTGTGAAATGAGATTCTTCTTCCACAACATCCACATCACCTAAAAAGAATAAAACACACCATGTATTATAAATATGCAGGCATACATCTATTACCTGAAGCTGTGGTCTCAGACACTCACCTGTTGTGGTCACCATTTCGCCCACTTCATAAACCTCTCCTTCCTCCACATCCTGAGGTTGTGGTGTTGCGACTTCCCCTTCTTTAGAAGGTTGGGGGTCCTTGGTGACCTCAGATTTCCCAAGTCTTTTCTCCCCTATGTTAATTAAAAAATAGGTATACTTAGCACACAGATATTTGAGGACAGAATTAGGAATATGAAACATTGCTTGGAAGTGTCGTACAATTGACTGTTTTGGCAGAGTTCCAAGCTGAAGACATGATTTTTTCCCTTTCTTCAAGCTGTAATACTTATCTGTTTTGTGCAAGTTTCACACATGGAGACACCCCTAGTATCCACTGGAGCACCTGTGTGCGACACCCTAAAAAGGGTGTTTTGGTGTCCCACACTAGTGCTCCTGCATCCAGATGTGTAAACAGCTGCTGAGTGTCCTCTCCTTACACTGAATCAAGTTTGCATTTCATTCTAGTTACAAACCCCTCTAGACAACAAACTTCTTTTAATACAAATAGGCGTAAACAAATGTAGTTAACCTGCATCTGCCAAAAACATTGTATTAGTGGGCGAACAAATGATGTTTACTACGAACGATTACTGTGCCCACGAACCGGAAACTTGCCATTTTAAACACCATTTTAATCTGTACAACAGTAAAGAAAAGCACATGGAGCACCATGTTGATAGGGACAAGGGCCTCATCCCCACAACCCTTGCCCGATGGTTGTGGGGGTCTGTGGGGGGGTTATCGGAATCTGGAAGCCCCCTTTAACAAGGGGACCCCAAGATCCTGGCCCCCCTGTGTGAAATGGTAAGGGGGTACAAAAGCAGCCCTACCATTTCACAAAAAAACTGTCAATAATGTAAAAAATGACAAGAGACAGCCATCTGCTATGGGGGCACTTGTGCATGCTCACTTCTGAGCCCTGTTCGGATTGTCCATAAAACACACAGATTGGAAGTTGACCTTGTCCCCGCTCCCTTCCCACTGCATAGTTGCCAACATTGTAAAAAAAATGTAGGGACACTTTTTGGGCTGTAGGCGGAGTCTTGTTATAATTAGGGGCGGGGCATGTGTTTGTGGGCGTGGTACATGGGAAAGTAAAAATGTGGCGCGGCAAAAATGGGCGAGGTTTACGCAAAATAGTGGGCATGTCTTAAATTGCCATTGCTCAAAGGGGGTGTGGTTAGAGTCTGAGATGAATGACGGATGGAAAGGGAAAGGGGGGGAGAGGGATGGAGGGACAGCAGCCCCAGATCCTACACAACAATGGAAATATGTGTATTCTAGAAAGTTTAACAATCAGCAGATAAAGATACTCCAAACACCTGGTGTTAGCACTTCAATCATCCCGGCACCATGGTTGTTATGGTGTCAGGATGATTGAAGTGCATTATTTCTATTATTACATTGTAATATAAAATGAAATCATTCAACATACCATAATGCTGAATCAGTGGGATCCCTGAGCGCGTCACCTGCCACGTCGCCTGCCACCAGCCGTCCGTTCTTGCATCAGGTGCCCCAGCAGAGTCAGTCCTTGCTTCAGGTGCACCCAGCAGAGTCCGTCCTTGCATCAGGTGCACCCAGCAGAGTCCGTCCTTGCATCAGGTGTCCCCAGTGGAGCCCCCCTTACATTAAGTGTCCCCAGCGGAGCCCCCCTTACATCAAGTGTCCCCAGCGGAGCCCCCCCTTACATCAGATGTCCCCAGCGGAGCCCCCCCTTACATCAGATGTCCCCAGCGGAGCCCCCCCTTACATCAGATGTCCCCAGCGGAGCCCCCCCTTACATCAGATGTCCCCAGCGGTGCCCCCCTTACATCAGGTGTCCCCAGCAGAGCCCCCCTTACATCAGGTGTCCCCAGCAGAGCCCCCCTTACATCAGGTGTCCCCAGCGGAGCCCCCCCTTACATCAGGTGTCCCCAGCTGTGCCCCCCTTACAACAGATGTCCCCAGCGGAGCCCCCCTTACATCAGGTGTCCCCAGCAGAGCCCCCTTACATCAGGTGTCCCCAACGGAGCCCCCCTTACATCAGGTGTCCCCAGCAGAGCCCCCCTTACATCAGCTGTCCCCAGCTGTGCCCCTTTACATCAGATGTCCCCAGCGGAGCCCCCCCTTACACCAGGTGTCAGGAGGAATATTACACATTTTTTTTGTTTCACTTTAAGCAGTATTAAAATCACTGTTCCCGAAAAAACGGCCGTTTTTAAAACTTTTTTTTGCATTGATCCATGTCCCCTGAGGCAGGACCCAGGTCCCCAAATACTTTTTATGACAATAACTTGCATATAAGCCTTTAAAATTAGCACTTTTGATTTCTCCCATAGACTTTTAAAGGGTGTTCCGCGGCTTTCAAATTTGCCACGAACACCCCAAAACTGTTCGGCGAAATGGTGAACAGCCGATGTTCGAGTCGAACATGAGTTCGACTCGAACTCGAAGCTCATCCCTAATCTTCTGTACTGATCCTGCTCCCTCAATTTGAGGTCTGACCATCGTTTCCTCAGTTGATCCTTGGATCACCGTACTCCAAAATTCTTCTGCAGACTTTTCACAACTTTAGCCATGATTTTGGCCTTTCTGACATTTGGGTTTCTGTACGGTCCATATTTCCCGTCATAGTCGGCCCGCTTCAAGATGTCCACCATCTCCACCATCTCTACAAAGGACATATTTGATGCCTTAAATCTCCTCCAGGATCGGGATGTTTGTGGCTCCGGGCTTTCATCGTCCTCCTCGTTGCTGCTCCTCTGCATGCACTTGCTCTTTCTTCGCCATGTGCTCTCCCACTGCGCCGAAAGAGAAGGGGCGGGGAATATACTAAAAAGAAGGTCAAGGGCGGGCGGAGTTTCACGTATATGCAGTGTATATAAAGCGTAACATGCGTGCATTGTACGTATGATCTAGGAGCGGAGGATGGAGTAGTGGAAGTGCCGATCGTGCTAACGAAGGTACCATTTTAACTTGGGGCATCAGGGGCCTATACTGCTTATAGATTGAGGCCTATATTGGGAGCCCTGTTCGGATTGTCCATAAAACACACAGAGTGGAAGTTGACTTTGTCCCCGCTCCCTTCCCACTGCATAGTTGCCAACATTGTAAAAAAAATGTAGGGACACTTTTTGGGCTGTAGGCGGAGTCTTGTTATAATTAGGGGCGGGGCATGTGTTTGTGGGCGTGGTACATGGGAAAGTAAAAATGTGGCGCGGCAAAAATGGGCGAGGTTTACGCAAAATAGTGGGCATGTCTTAAATTGGCATAGCTCAAAGGGGGTGTGGTTAGAGTCTGAGATGAATGACGGATGGAAAGGGAAAGGGGGGGAGAGGGATGGAGGGACAGCAGCCCCAGATCCTACACAACAATGGAAATATGTGTATTCTAGAAAGTTTAACAATCAGCAGATAAAGATACTCCAAACACCTGGTGTTAGCACTTCAATCATCCCGGCACCATGGTTGTTATGGTGTCAGGATGATTGAAGTGCATTATTTCTATTATTACATTGTAATATAAAATGAAATCATTCAACATACCATAATGCTGAATCAGTGGGATCCCTGAGCGTGTCACCTGCCACGTCGCCTGCCACCAGCCGTCCGTCCTTGCATCAGGTGCCCCAGCAGAGTCAGTCCTTGCTTCAGGTGCACCCAGCAGAGTCCGTCCTTGCATCAGGTGCACCCAGCAGAGTCCGTCCTTGCATCAGGTGTCCCCAGTGGAGCCCCCCTTACATTAAGTGTCCCCAGCGGAGCCCCCCCTTACATCAAGTGTCCCCAGCGGAGCCCCCCCTTACATCAGATGTCCCCAGCGGAGCCCCCCCTTACATCAGATGTCCCCAGCGGTGCCCCCCTTACATCAGGTGTCCCCAGCAGAGCCCCCCTTACATCAGGTGTCCCCAGCGGAGCCCCCCTTACATCAGGTGTCCCCAGCGGAGCCCCCCCTTACATCAGGTGTCCCCAGCTGTGCCCCCCTTACAACAGATGTCCCCAGTGGAGCCCCCCTTACATCAGGTGTCCCCAGCAGAGCCCCCTTACATCAGGTGTCCCCAACGGAGCCCCCCTTACATCAGGTGTCCCCAGCAGAGCCCCCCTTACATCAGCTGTCCCCAGCTGTGCCCCTTTACATCAGATGTCCCCAGCGGAGCCCTCCCTTACACCAGGTGTCAGGAGGAATATTACACATTTTTTTTGTTTCACTTTAAGCAGTATTAAAATCACTGTTCCCGAAAAAACGGCCGTTTTTAAAACTTTTTTTTGCATTGATCCATGTCCCCTGAGGCAGGACCCAGGTTCCCAAATACTTTTTATGACAATAACTTGCATATAAGCCTTTAAAATTAGCACTTTTGATTTCTCCCATAGACTTTTAAAGGGTGTTCCGCGGCTTTCGAATTTGCCACGAACACCCCAAAACTGTTCGGCGAAATGGTGAACAGCCGATGTTCGAGTCGAACATGAGTTCGACTCGAACTCGAAGCTCATCCCTAATCTTCTGTACTGATCCTGCTCCCTCAATTTGAGGTCTGACCATCGTTTCCTCAGTTGATCCTTGGATCACCGTACTCCAAAATTCTTCTGCAGACTTTTCACAACTTCAGCCATGATTTTGGCCTTTCTGACATTTGGGTTTCTGTACGGTCCATATTTCCCGTCATAGTCGGCCCGCTTCAAGATGTCCACCATCTCCACCATCTCTACAAAGGACATATTTGATGCCTTAAATCTCCTCCAGGATCGGGATGTTTGTGGCTCCGGGCTTTCATCGTCCTCCTCGTTGCTGCTCCTCTGCATGCACTTGCTCTTTCTTCGCCATGTGCTCTCCCACTGCGCCGAAAGAGAAGGGGCGGGGAATATACTAAAAAGAAGGTCAGGGGCGGGCGGAGTTTCACGTATATGCAGTGTATATAAAGTGTAACATGTGTGCATTGTACGTATGATCTAGGAGCAGAGGATGGAGTAGTGGAAGTGCCGATCGTGCTAATGAAGGTACCATTTTAACTTGGGGCATCAGGGGCCTATACTGCTTATAGATTGAGGCCTATATTGGGACAAGATTAGGAGAGTTTAGCCTGACATTAGGGTTTGTCTTGTGTTGTGTCTTGCAGATAAAATGGATAGATTCAATCATCATGACTTCCTCCCTAACTTCATTGATAAATACAGGGAGCTGCCCTGTCTGTGGCATGTGAAACACCCTTTTTATGATAATAAAATAAAGAGGAACGCAGCCCTGGATCCATTGCTGGAATTGGTGAAGCGCGTGATTTCCACGGCAACCATCCCCTATTTAAAGTGCAAAATTGGTGGCCTGAGGAGCACAAATAATAGGGAGCGCAAAAAGGTCCAGGATTCCATGAGATCAGGAGCAGCAGCAGATGACGTTTATGTCCCCTGGCTCTGGTACTAAGACAGACTGCAATTTTTGTCAGACCAGACTGAAATCAGGCCATCACTCTCAACCCTTCCTTCCACTCTTCCTTCCACTCTTCCTTCCACATCAGATGAGGCTTCCGACATACAACCTGGGCCTTCCACTCAGGAAGATGTGGAGGAGCCCAGCTTTAGCCAGGTATAGCATTGTTCAACATATTTCACGTCCAGAAATTGAATGATGTTAACTAGATGTTAGTATTGATCACTAATTTTGGAATTAACGAAGTGGTTTACATATCAATAGACAATAGTAGCCAAAAATGATTGGGACAAGAATGAAAAATGCTGGGGTCAGAATGATAGTCTTTTCTATTTGTTAACATTCAATTTGCAACAGTCATGAGCTCTAAATTGTGCGTGATTGATGACCAAAAAAGTAAAACTATGTCCCATTTTCATACACAGCAAAGTCTCAGCCAGGAGGAGGCCATGGAAAGTCTCAGCCAGGAGGAGGCCTTGCAAAGTGGCAGCCAGGAGGTGGCTGTGCCCAGTAGCCTGACCGAATCCCAGGTTCCTCCCCTCCGTTTTCCAACAAAAAGTACCAGGAAGGGGAGGAACAAGGAGGAGTCAGCACTTTCTTTGATTCAGGAGTCTACTGAGGCCCTCAGAACCACCCCCAATATTCAAGAAGCCTATGCCTGCATGGTAGCCAGCAAAATCCCGAAAATGGAGGTGGGCCAATGCCTCATTTGTGAGGAAGTGATCTCCATCCTCCATCTCCTGCCACAACTCCAACACCAGAGCCACAACCTGGAAGCAAGTGTGGAAGCAAGCGTGGAAGGAAGACAAGAGATTGATGGCCTGGGTTCAGTCTGGTCTGACAAAAGACGCAGGCTGTTGTAAGACCACAGCCTGGGGACATATATGTCATCTGCTGCTGCTCCTGATCTCTCGGAGCCATGGACCGGATTGTGCTCCCTATTAAATGGACTCCTCAGGCTACCAATTTTGCCTGTGAAATAGTTGATATGTGCCCTGGGGTACAAAGGCTTTGCCAATTTCACCAGTTTATCCAGCATTGCCTTCCTCTTTATTTTGTTATGACCTCTAATAAATGTCTATTTTTTTAGCACAAATCCTTGGCTATGTGTTCAAAAAGGACAGTTTGTCTGTGAGTAGGCAGGTACATTTCAAAAATACAATGTCAAATTAACAAGGGACACTAACACCAACCAATCTCCCTGGGGTTAAAAAATACAAGATAATAATGGTGTTGTGGTAACTTGACACACAAAACGAGAAAAAATATTATGGAGATCACTAGAAAAAAAAATATAAACATTATTATGGAGATCTGGCGACAAAAAAAAAAGATCACGAGAAATAATAATGAAATCAGTTTGTCAGAACTCTGTGTGAATATCAGCAGCAAAACAACTTCATTATTCTAGCATTATAAAAAAAAGAGAATGCGCTGCATTAAAAGTTTAAAAACTTTGCAGCGTGACAAATGTGCTGTCTCCATTACGAACGCTAGCTTTACCAGACCGAACGCTTCCCTCTCGTAATTGATTCAGAGCATGCGTGGAATTTTGTGCGTCAGAATTGTCTACACACGTTCGGAATTTACCTCAACGGATTTTGTTGTCGGAAAATTTGAGATCCAGCTCTCAAATTTTTGTTGTCGGAAATTCCGACAGAAAATGTCCGATGGAGCCTACACATGGTCAGAATTTCTGACAAGCTCACATTGAAGATTTGTTGCTGAAAATTCCAATCGTGTGTACGTGGCATTATAATGGCAACTAAGGGGATTTTGGGTAAGCCAGCCTCCTCCTCACTATAAAAGAGGGGACACAGGGCAGCCATCCTGTCATTGTACTGGAAGCTGCTAAAGGGAAGGGAAAAGCTAATAAACTGCATAGGGAGAGATTTGGGTCCATTAGGAAACCGTACTTTATTTCTGATGGCTAGTGCTTTGGAAATCAACACTGATGCTGCCTTTTGTGTTGCTTTGCAGCAAGGCTTCCCATCAGTTTATTTTTATTTTTTCATTTATTTTGTGAGTATATATTTTTTTATGTACGTTGACTCTTTTAAGTTAAGCTGTTTTTTTTTTGTTTGTTTTTTTGTTTTTTTTTGGGGGGGGGGGGTTGCTACATTGGTTCCCTTTTGATCTTTTGTTTTAGAGGTAGTATTCTGAAGTTTTTTCTTTCTTTTTTACACTGATCGTGTCTTTTTTGAATTGGGGGTGCTCAAGTGCAGCATTTGCTTGTACTGACCATTATTATTATTGGTATATATATATATATATATATATATATATATATATATATATATATATACCGTGTATGTATATATAAATATATATATATATATATATATTGCTGTTAAGCAGCATTTTACATATACAGTATATTGTACATTCACATCAGCCCCTGCCCTCCAGGAGATTGCAGGCAACTCACATTCATACATACACATACAAATACTAGTACCAATTTACCTACCAACATTGCCTTTGGAGTGTGGGAGGAAATCAGAGTACCCAGAGGAAACCCATGCAGGCACAGGGGGAACATGCAAATTCCAGGCAGGTAGTGCTGTGGTTGGGATTCAAACTGATGACTCTAGTGCTACCAGGTGGAAGTGCTAACCCCTTAGTAGGGATGAGCTTCGTGTTCGAGTCGAACCCATGTTCGACTCGAACATCGGCTGTTCGACCGTCCGTCGAATTGCGAACGATATGGGCCGTTCGCGCCAAATTCGTGTGGCGCGTCACGGCCCATAATTCACTGCGGCATCGCAGTGCATTGCTGGCTGATGATTGGCCAAGCATGCACTATGACCCGCATGCTTGGCCAATCACAGCGCCGCCTGAACAGAGAGCCGTAATTGGCCAAAGCCAAGGAGGCTTTGGCCAATTATGGCTCAGGGGATTTAGTACACGCCCCACACTATATAAGGCCGCCTGCACGGCGGCCCTGTGTAGTGTGTGTTCCGGCGTTGAAAGAGATAGACAGAGAGACAGTGTTTGATTTGAGTTAGATAGATTAGGCAGAACAGTCAGTCAGTTAGCTGCACTTACAGTGTATTGTGTATATATATGCATCCCAGGTGTTGCATATATATATATACACTGTATTCAGTTTAGCTAGATCCGTTCCTGTTATCTTCTATCTAGACTATTTACATTCAGTGCAGTGTGTCCTGCTCACAGTGTTCAGCTAGATCCGTTCCTGCTATTTACATTCAGTACAGTGCTTCCTGCTCACAGTGTTCAGCTAGATCCGTTCCTGCTATTTACATTCAGTGCAGTGCGTGCTGCTCACAGTGTTCAGCTAGATCCGTTCCTGCTATTTACATTCAGTGCAGTGCGTGCTGCTCACAGTGTTCAGCTAGATCCGTTCCTGCTATTTACATTCAGTGCAGTGCGTCCTGCTCACAGTGTTCAGCTAGATCCGTTCCTGCTATTTACATTCAGTGCAGTGCGTCCTGCTCACAGTGTTCAGCTAGATCCGTTCCTGCTATTTACATTCAGTGCAGTGCGTGCTGCTCACAGTGTTCAGCTAGATCCGTTCCTGCTATTTACATTCAGTGCAGTGCGTCCTGCTCACAGTGTTCAGCTAGATCCGTTCCTGTTATCTTCCTACTGACAGGCAGGCTTGTCTGGTTACAGTATATAAAGCTACCTGAAGAAAATTACAGGTGTTCTTTTTGATCCTATTAGTACCACGGTCAGGCAGCTAGACTATTTACATTTAGTACAGTGTGTCCTGCTCACAGTGTTCAGCTAGATCCGTTCCTGTTATTTACATTCAGTGCAGTGTGTCCTGCTCACAGTGTTCAGCTAGATCCGTTCCTGCTATTTACATTCAGTACAGTGCGTGCTGCTCACAGTGTTCAGCTAGATCCGTTCCTGCTATATACATTTAGTGCAGTACGTCCTGCTCACAGTGTTCAGCTAGATCCGTTCCTGTTATCTTCCTACTGACAGGCAGGCTTGTCTGGTTACAGTATATAAAGCTACCTGAAGAAAATTACAGGTGTTCTTTTTGATCCTATTAGTACCACGGTCAGGCAGCTAGACTATTTACATTTAGTACAGTGTGTCCTGCTCACAGTGTTCAGCTAGATCCGTTCCTGTTATTTACATTCAGTGCAGTGTGTCCTGCTCACAGTGTTCAGCTAGATCCGTTCCTGCTATTTACATTCAGTACAGTGCGTCCTGCTCACAGTGTTCAGCTAGATCCGTTCCTGCTATTTACATTCAGTGCAGTGCGTGCTGCTCACAGTGTTCAGCTAGATCCGTTCCTGCTATATACATTTAGTGCAGTACGTCCTGCTCACAGTGTTCAGCTAGATCCGTTCCTGTTATCTTCCTACTGACAGGCAGGCTTGTCTGGTTACAGTATATAAAGCTACCTGAAGAAAATTACAGGTGTTCTATCCCAGCTTAGTGCAGCTACAGGCCATTAGTATGTCTGGAAGGCCAAGAAGGAGAGGCAGACAGTCACAAGCCAATAAGAGAGGGCAAGCAGGCTCTGTGTCTAGTGCTGGTCGTGGAGACGGTGCATCCTCATCAGCACGTGGCCATGGGACACGCTTGGCCTTTTTTTCGGCAGCTGGCCGTGTTGAGCCGCAACATGCGGAAGACTTGGTCGAGTGGATGACCAAGCCGTCCTCATCCTCCTCATCCTCTCTCACCCATGCCCAGGGTGCTTTGTCTGGCAAAGCAGCGGCCTCTTCCCTCAGCTCAATGTCATCAGTGACTCCTTCCCTAGCCCCACCATGTCCTCCTGAGGATTCCCTCGAACTGTTTGACCACAGTGTTGGGTACATGCTCCAGGAGGATGCCCAGCGTTTGGAAGGCTCTGATGATGATACTGAGCTCAATGAAGGCAGTAACATGAGCACGGACAGAGGGGGTGCCCAAGAAGGACAGCAATCTGGCAGTCATGCTCCCCCTGCTGCAGCATACTGCCAGGTTTGCTCCAGTGATGAGGAGGGAGGGGATGATGAGGTCACTGACTCAACGTGGGTGCCTGATAGGAGAGAGGAGGAGGAGGAGGAGGAGGAGGAGGAGGAGGAGGAGGTGGCACATCACCAACTAGGCAGGATGCCCTCCAGGGGCCAGCCTAAGGGCAGCACATTGACTGCATCACACCCCAAAGCTCCACATGTGCAGGGCGCTGCAGTCTCTGCGCGTTATTCAAAAAGTTCTTTGGTGTGGGCCTTTTTTGAGACGAGTGCATCAGATCGCACCGCTGCTATTTGCAATATATGTCTCAAGCGTATCTCGCGTGGCCAAAACATCTCCCGCTTGGGTACCACATGCTTGACCAGACATATGTTGACCTGCCATGCAGTTCGTTGGCAAGCGTATCTAAAAGACCCACACCAAAGAACAAAGACGATCTCTCCTTGCTCCTCATCAGCTGAGATTTCCAACCCCACTAGACCTTCAGTCCTCTCTGCGACCTGCAGTGAGAGGAATGAAGGTGTAGAATTAGGTGTGTCACAGCCAAGTACTTATGGGCAATCTGCTTTTGGTACACCGACGTCAGATTGTACCAGGCAAATTTCCCTGCCCCAGCTGCTGCACCGCCGAAAGAAGTTTGCTCCCAGCCATCCACATGCCCAGCGGTTGAATGCTAGCTTGGCAAAATTGCTAGCACTTCAACTGCTGCCTTTTCAGTTGGTAGACTCTGCCCCCTTCCGTGAGTTTGTGGAATGTGCGGTTCCTCAGTGGCAGGTACCCAAACGCCACTTTTTCTCACGGAAGGCGATTCCGGCTCTCTACCGGCATGTGGAAGGCAATGTCCATGCCTCGCTGGACAGGGCGGTCAGCGGTAAGGTGCATATTACCGCTGACTCATGGTCCAGCAGGCATGGACAGGGACGTTACTTAAGTTTCACGGCGCATTGGGTGACTCTGCTGGCAGCTGGGAAGGATGCAGGACAAGGTGCAGTAGTGTTGGAGGTTGTTCCGCCACCACGCCTCCAAAATGCTGATTGTGACACACCTCTCTCCTCCACCCCCTCCTCTTCTTCTTCCTCCATGGCCTCTTCCTCGGAACCAGCGGTGCTCCGTAGGCGTTCAAGGGGCTACGCAAGTACGCAGGCCAAAAGATGCCATGCGGTGCTTGAGCTGGTGTGCTTGGGGGACAGGAGCCACACTGGGGCAGAGGTTCTGTCAGCTCTGCAGGGGCAGGTTCAGAGGTGGTTGACGCCACGCCAACTTAAGGCAGGAATGGTGGTTTGCGACAATGGCACCAACCTCCTCTCTGCCCTCCGACAGGGACAACTGACCCATGTGCCCTGTTTGGCTCACGTCCTTAACTTGGTGGTGCAGCGGTTCTTGGGCAGGTACCCGGGCTTACAGGATGTCCTGAGGCAGGCCAGGAAAGTCTGTGTGCATTTCCGCCGGTCATATAATGCCAGTGCTCGGCTGACGGACCTCCAAAAGGAGTTTAACCTGCCCAAGAACCGCCTAATCTGTGACATGCCCACCAGGTGGAACTCGACGTTGGCCATGCTGCAGCGGCTGCACACGCAGCAGAGGGCCATCAATGAGTACCTGTGCGACTATGGCACCAGGACAGGGTCAGGGGACCTTGGTTTTTTTTCCCCACGCCAGTGGGCCATGATCAGGGATGCATGCACTGTCCTGTCACCATTCGAGGAGGCCACGAGGATGGTGAGCACTGACAGTGCATGCATCAGTGACACTGTCCCCCTTGTCCACCTGTTGGAGCACACGCTGCGTGGGATAATGGACAGGGCACTTGAGGCAGAACAGAGGCAGGAAGAGGAGGACTTCCTTAGCTCTCAAGGCCCCCTTTATCCAGACAGTGTTCCTGCGTGCCCGCCGATCACACAGGAAGAGGACGAGGAGGAGGAGGAGGAGGAGGAGGAAGATTGTGTCAGTATGGAGGTGGAGCCTGGCACTCAGCATCAGCAGTCTTTAAGGGATCAGTCCCAAGGAACACATGGACTTGTACGTGGCTGGGAGGAGGTGGCTGCGGACGTTGTTGTCCTTAGTGACCCAGAGGACTCCGGACCGAATGCCTCAGCAAACCTACGCTGCATGGCCTCCCTGATCCTGCAAAGCCTGCGTAAGGATCCTCGTATTCGTGGTATCAAGGAGAAGGACCAATACTGGCTGGCAACCCTCCTTGATCCACGTTACAAGGGTAAGGTTGCGGACCTTATCTTGCCATCGCAGAGGGAGCAGAGGATGAAACATCTTCGGGAGGCCTTGCAGAAAGGTCTGTGCAACGCGTTCCCAGAGACTGGGAGGTTACAAACTCCTGTTTCTGGACAACGTGTTGCTGAGGCTTCGGTCAGTCAAAGAAGGAGCGGTGGAGAAGGTGGCCGTCTGACCGATGCGTTCAGACAATTTTTTGGTCCGCAGCCCCAAGGTATGATCGGTTCCAGCAACCATCGCCAGCGTCTGTTTTACATGGTGCAGGAATACCTAGGGGCAAGATCAGACTTGGACACCTTTCCCACCGAAAATCCTCTGGGTTACTGGGTCTTGAGGATGGATCACTGGCCAGAGCTTGCACAGTATGCAATTGAGCTACTGGCCTGTCCTGCATCCAGCGTTCTTTCGGAACGCACATTCAGTGCTGCTGGAGGCGTGGTAACCGATCACAGGGTGCGTCTGTCCACCGACTCGGTCGATCGGCTGACCTTCATAAAAATGAATCAGTCTTGGATCACCACCAGCTACCAAGCACCTGATGCAGATGTAACCGAATAATTTTTTTTGAAATCTCAGATCCCTTCAAAGACTGCCTATGCTGATGCTGAGTGACTATCCCTGAGTAATTATCCTCTTCCTCCTCAATCATCACGCTGATAGCTTGTAAGAACATTTTTGGTTCTGGGCGCCACCACCAGTGCCTAAGGCACAATTTTTCAGCCCCTGTTTAACAGGGGCGTGTAATTACAATTTTTGATGTAATACTTTGCAGCAGGGCTCGTTCCTGCATTCCAACTAGAGTGTCTGTGAGGGGTTGCAGTGTTGTGGCACCAGCACCAGTGCCTAAGACCCAATTTTTCTGCCCCTGTCTAACAGGGGCGTGTAATTACAATTTTTGATGCAATACTTTGCAGCAGGGCTTGTTCCTGCATTCCAACTAGAGTGTCTGTGAGGGGTTGCAGTGTTGTGGCACCAGCACCAGTGCCTAAGACCCAATTTTTCAGCCCCTGTCTAACAGGGGCGTGTAATTACAATTTTTGATGCAATACTTTGCAGCAGGGCTTGTTCCTGCGTTTCAACTAGAGTGTCTGTGAGGGGTTGCAGTGTTGTGGCACCAGCACCAGTGCCTAAGACCCAATTTTTCAGCCCCTGTCTAACAGGGGCGTGTAATTACAATTTTTGATGCAATACTTTGCAGCTGGGCTTGTTCCTGCGTTTCAACTAGAGTGTCTGTGAGGGGTTGCAGTGTTGTGGCACCAGCACCAGTGCCTAAGGCCTAATTTTTCAGCTCCTGTTCAACAGGGGCATGTAATTACAATTCTTGATCTAATATTTCACAGCAGGGCCCTGTGAGGGCTTACAGTGTTTTGGCCACAGCAACACCTAAGGCCCAAATTTCTGCTGAGTATATAGGGCAGGACCCTACTTTCAAACATCTAACTTACAAACGACTCCTACTTGCAAACGGAAGGAGACAACAGGAAGTGAGATGAAATCTACCCCTAAGGAAGGGAAATTCTCTCCTGTAAGAGTTAATATGGGAAAACAATTTTTCCTTTCCACTGATGCTTTCCAATCCTTGTTCCACAAAAAAACCCAAATTTTCAAAAAACATTTTTCATTGGGACAAAAAAGTGAGGTGAAATCTTCTGAAGAGGAGGAAAGACGCAAAACAAATGTCACAGGGGTGATAACCCTTCCCTATGTTTTCCAAAAAGCTTAGAAAAGATTTTTTGGCTGGAGCTAAACACATTAAAAATGTTCAAAATTACAAACAGATTCTACTTAACAACAAACCTACAGTCCCTGTCTTGTTTGCACCGCCTGTATACTGCTGTTCAGAGTATATAGGGACCTTTCCTTATTTTAATTTGGGTGCGGGGTTCCCCTTAATATCCATACAAGACCCAAAGGGCCTGGTAATGGACTGGGGGGTACCCATGCCGTTTGTCTCACTGATTTTCATCCATATTGCCATGACCCGACATGACATTAAACCCGCAAGCAGTTTTAAATGAGATTTTTTCCTTTAAAAATGACATTTGGTGCAGGGACTGTTCTAAACATGGGAAACACGCGTCACTTTACAGGCATACTATAGACACCCCCCAGGTACGATATTTAAAGGAATATTTCACTTTTTTTTTTTTACTTTAAGCATCATTAAAATCACTGCTCCCGAAAAAACGGCCGTTTTTAAAAGTTTTTTTTGCATTGATACATGTCCCCTGGGGTAGGACCCGGGTCCCCAAACCCTTTTTAGGACAATACCATGCAAATTAGCCTTTAAAATGAGCACTTTTGATTTCGAACGTTCGAGTCCCATAGACGTCAATGGGGTTCTAACGTTCGTGCGAACTTGCGGTCCGTTCGCGGGTTCTGGTGCGAACCGAACCGGGGGGTGTTCGGCTCATCCCTACCCCTTAGCCACTGTGCTACCCCATGTTTTTTTTTTTTCATGGAGCTGCCTTTTGTTCACAGCACATTGCTGCATTGCTTGAAAGGAAAAAGGAAATCTAAGTTCATAACTGAGAACAGTGTGCACCTAAAATACCTCAAATTATATCAGTCTTATTCACTGCGCCCTCCTATCCCCACAGAAAAAAAGGTTAAGCATACAGATAGACTTATTATCCCTGTCTAGATCATGCTGCTAGCCAATTATGCACGTCTGTATCCTCTGCAGTATCTTAAACCTTGGCTGTGCTCTTATTCTCTAGTAAATTTGTGCTTAGCCTTGCTCATTACAATTGTCCCCCTGGTGGGCAATTTTATACTGCTGTGGTCTCCCAACTCCTATAGTATAACTTCTGTCTTTACTCTTGTCTCTAGTACATTTTGGCCAATTCTCCCTAATTAAAAATGTCCTGCTGGTGGCCAATTAAATGTTGCAATATTCCTTAATTCTTGAGAGTTTAATAGAAATTATCCAGCAGCTATTTTTTTTCAAATGAAAATAAATCAGATTTGGGTGCTGCACTGTTTGTTAACCAAGTTAATTGTAAAAGAAAAAATCCATGGACACACTTAAAACTCAAGAGAGAGAGGAGAACAGAAAAATATAAGCATAAAGTGTATGTAAACCTTATCAGTTATCAATGTTTTTAATTCATTAATTTTTCAATAAACATATTCCTTTTTTTAAGTAACATTCATATTGAGCAAAAATTGGTGATTCTCTCAGTCCCACTTGTGTACATCCAGCAGAGATCTCTGTATGTAATGGCTGGCTGGGAAGACAACCATGAATAGCTGTGGCTGCTGCCGACCAGTCATTGAAGTGTACAGAGCTCAGTGGCTGCAGCTAGTCGCTCACAGGTGGCAGAAAAAACAGCTGATGTCATTCATGTCTCCCTGCTGCTGTCATTTGCACTGATGGTAGTCACTTATGTGAATGTAACCTTAACCACCATCGCCGGGGCCATCTCAAGCTGCTAAAAAAATCTGTTTATTGCTGATGCTGTCACTGTTTTAGAAATTCCCCCTCACTTCCTATTACATGGGTCTTTTAATATATGTTTTTACACTTGTACTTTGGATTCAATTGGAAAAATGCATGAATCTTGTTTGAGACATTTACAAATATACTGCGTTAAAAAGGGGTTGTAAAGGTAATTTTTTTATTTTTTAAAAATAACAAACATGTTATACTTACCTTCACTGTGCAGGTCGTTCTGCACAGAGTGGCCCCGAACCTGCTTTTCTGGGGTCCCTCGGCGGTTGTTTCAGCTCCTCCCCGCAAGAACTAACCACCTCAATGCAAGCTCCCTCGCATGGTGGTTAGTTATTGCGGGCGCGCTCCTGTGATACAGCCGGCGGCTATAGCCGCTCGCTGTATCACTCGGCCCCGCCCCCCAGCGCGCCGCATCATTGGATTCCAATCCATCCACTGTAGCCAATCAGCGGCCAGGCTGAGCAGCGGAATCGAGGTCGGGAACGAGCAGCCAAATTTCGAGGGGTCAGGTAAATAAAACGGGGGGGCTGGGGACGGCGGTATTGTTAGTAGTTTTTTCACCTTAATGCATAGAATGCATTAAGGTGAAAAAATTTTTACCTTTACAACCCCTTTAAGTGAGAGAAAATCGTCCCTTATTGAGAAGACAGTGTAGCACCTCCTTAGCCCTAAATAGGGTGGGTGATCCCCCGTTGGATTGGTGGGGCAGCATTTTGGTTCTGGTCCTTGGTGTATGGAAGGGTGAAAAATAAGTTGGGTCAGAGTCACTTTAGTTTATTTATCTTTTAATGCTTAACTCCACAATAGGAGAGAAGGTTTAGGGGTACAGGATGCTAGAAAATAGCACACAAATGGAGGATAGATATTGTAAAGTGGTACTAGGTCATTTAAGAGTGGCCTCTTGATAAATGCTTGAGGAAGAAAAACAGCCGGACAGATCTATTATCATGTAAGAACATTCACAGTGTTTCTTCAGTTGTAGTGAATAAGTCTCTTTGGAAGCGATCAAAAATACTTTCATCTGTGAGCAATGAATGCTTTTTACAATGTCCAGATGGTAGCTTCTAATGCAGATCCTCTGTGACACTCTTCAGCAAGAATATCCCTATTAAGGCCCAGCTGCCTTCAGTAAATTATTCCAGTTTTGGTTCATAGGCCTTTATCACATGCCTCAGGGCTGAAACATTTGTCTCCCCAAGCCATTCCGCTAAATGCAGCTCTTCAAGGATTGGCTGTGTTAGATAAATATTCATAACAAAAGGAAGCTGACCCTTCTACACTAAGGTGACCAGATTTTTCAAATGAAATCTGGGGACATTTTTTTTTTATTTGCAAATGTTAAACTATTTTATAAGCATTTTTTCCTCAAATTATACAGTCAGGTCCATGAATATTGGGACATCGACACAATTCTAATCTTTTTGGCTCTATACACCACCACAATGGATTTGAAATGAAACGCACAAGATGTGCTTTAACTGCAGACTTTCAGCTTTAATTTGAGTGTATTTACATCCAAATCAGGTTACAACAGTTTGTATATGTGCCTAACTCTTTTTAAGGGACCAAAAGTAATGGGACAGATTAACAATCATCCATCAAACTTTCACTTTTTAATACTTGGTTGCAAATCCTTTGCAGTCAATTACAGCCTGAAGTCTGGAACGCATAGACATCACCAGGCGCTGGGTTTCATCCCTGGTGATGCTCTGCCAGTCCTCTACTGCAACTGTCTTCAATTCCTGCTTGTTCTTGGGGCATTTTCCCTTCAGTTTTGTCTTAGCAAGTGAGATCAATCGGATTCAGGTCAGGTGATTGACTTGGCCATTGCATAACATTCCACTTCTTTCCCTTAAAAAAGTCTTTGGTTGCTTTCGCAGTATGCTTCGGGTCATTGTCCATCTGCACTGTGAAACGCCGTCCAATGAGTTCTGAAGCATTTTGCTGGATATGAGCAGATAATATTGCCCGAAACACTTCAGAATTCATCCTGCTGCTTTGGTCAGCAGTCACATCATCAATAAATACAAGAGAACCAGTTCCATTGGCATCCATTCATGCCCACGCCATGACACTACCACCACCATGCTTCACTGATGAGGTGGTATGCTTTGGATCATGAGCAGTTCCTTTCCTTCTCCATACTCTTCTCTTCCCATCACTCTGGTACAAGTTGATCTTGGTCTCATCTGTGCATAGGATGTTGTTCCAGAACTGTGAAGGCTTTTTTAGATGTTGTTTGGCAAACTCTAATCTGGTGAACCCTCTGTATTCACTCTGGTGAAGACTTCTCTTGATTGTTGACTTTGACAAACATACACCTACCTCCTGGAGAGTGTTCTTGATCTGGCCAACTGTTGTGAAGGGTGTTTTCTTTACCATAGAAAGAATTCTTTGGTCATCCACCAGTTGTTTTCCGTGGTCTTCCGGGTCTTTTGGTGTTGCTGAGCTCACTGGTGCGTTCTTTCTTTTTTGATGTCCTTCTTTTTTTTAATGTTTTTTCTATCTCTCTGATGGGTTTGTTTTGTTTTTTCAGCCTAATGATGGCTTGCTTCACAGATAGTGACAGCTCTTTGGATCTCATATTGAGAGTTGACAACAGATTCTAAATGCAAATAGCACACTTGAAATGAACTCTGGACCTTTTATCTGCTCCTTGTAAATGGGATAGGGAATAACACACACCTGGCCATGGAACAGCTGAGCAGCCAATTGTCCCATTACTTTTGGTCCCTTAAAAAGTGGAAGGCACATATAGAAACTGTTGTAATTCCTACACCGTTCACCTGATTTGGATGTAAATACCCTCAAATTATAGCTGAAAGTCTGCAGTTAAAGCACATCTTGTTCATTTAATTTTAAATCCATTGTGGTGGTATATAGAGCCAAAAAGATTAGAATTGTGTTGATGTCCCAATATTTATGGACCTGACTGTATATGCAGTGTATGTGGTATGTGTTTATGGAATGATTTTATGGTATATATGTTATTTCTCACATTTCGTCCGTGAGATTAAAAAAAAGCCACTTCTTAGAATTTGTGCAGAGTTCAGGAGTGCGTTACATAAAGAATACAGGACTAAGGAGCACGCTACATAAAGAATGCAGGGCTAAGTAGCGCTCAGGAGCTTGCTACATAAAGAATGCAGGGCTCAGGAGTACACTACATAAAGAATGCAGGGCTCAGGAGGTCGCTACATAAAGAATACAGGGCTCAGTAATGCACTACATAAAGAATGCAGGGCTCAGGAGTGCGCTACATAAAGAATGCAGGGCTAAGTAGCGCTCAGGAGCTTGCTACATAAAGAATGCAGGGCTCAAGAGTACACTACATAAAGAATGCAGGGCTCAGGAGGTCGCTACATAAAGAATACAGGGCTCAGTAATGCACTACATAAAGATTGCAGGGCTCAGGTGTGCTCTACATAAAGAATGCAGGGCTCAGGAGTGCGCTACATAAAGAATGCAGTGCTCAGGAGTGTGCTCCATAAAGAATGCAGGGCTCAGGAGTGTGTTACATAAAGAATGCAGGGCTCAGCTGTGCCATCTAAGTAGCCTCACCAGTGTTTATCAATGCAGCCTCACAAGTGCCCATCTATGTAGCCTGCCCAGTGCCCAGCAATGCAGCCTCACCAGTGCCCATCTGTGCAGCCTGCCCAGTGCCCAGCAATGCAGCCTCACCAGTGTCCATCTATGCAGCCTCACCAGTGCCCATCGATGCAGCCTGCCCAGTGCCCAGCAATGCAGCCTCACCAGTGCCCATCTATGCAGCCTCACCAGTGCCCATCTATGCAACCTGACCAGTGCCCACCTATGCAGCCTGACCAGTGCCCACCTATGCAGCCTCACCAGTACCATCTATGCAGCCTCACCAGTGTTTATCAATGTAGCCTGCCCAGTGTCCAGCAATGCAGCCTCACCAGTGCCCATCGATGCAGCCTTACCAGTGCCCATCGATGCAGCCTCACCAGTGCCCAGAAATGCAGCCTCACCAGTACCCAGCAATGCAGCCTCACCAGTGCCCAGCAATGCAGCCTCACCAGTGCCCAGCAATGCAGCCTGACCGGTGCCCACCTATGCAGTCTGACCAGTGCCCACATATGCAGCCTCACCAGTGCCCACAAATGCAACCTAAACAGTGCCCACTAGTGCAGCCTGCCTAGTGCCCAGCAATGCAGCCTGACCAGTGCCCACCATTGCAGCCTGACCAGTGCCCACCAATGCAGCCTGACCAGTGCCCACCAATGCAGCCTGCCAAATGCCCACCAATGCATCCTCACCACCAGTGCCCATCAATGCAGCCTACAAGTACATATTTGGGGGGCACACCCTACAATGCGTTTAAATTCAAGATGGTGCTTCAAGACCTACAAACAGTACAAAATATTTTATAGCGCACACATACAAGAATGACATTTCCTGCAAGGCTAGTTAAAAACACCTGAACATATTCAAAAAATAAGGGGGTTTGGTCACACTATATGGTCATATAGTGCTAAGCCCACTTACATCGACAAACTACCCCGAATTAGTGGGTCCTACTCTAGTAATAGAATGGAAGATCCTTTGTCTCAACCATGGGAGCTAAACTCCTCTATGTGGGAGAACTGAAGGGGATACATCCTATACACTGGTGGCCACTAAATAAGAGGTAATGAGGAGGGGGAGGGGTGCTCCAGCCCAAAAAACCTGGTCAGGGTCTATTCCAATATACAAGTACATATTTGGGGGGCACACCCTACAATGCGTTTAAATTCAAGATGGTGCTGCTATAAGACCTACAAACAGTACAAAATATAGAAAATAGAATGACATTTCCTGCAAGGCTAGTTAAAAACAGCTGAATATATTCAAGGAGCACCCCTCCTCATTACCTCTTATTTAGTGGCCACCAGTGTATAGGATGTATCCCCTTCAGTTCTCCCACATAGAGGAGTTTAGCTCCCATGGTTGAGACAAAGGATCTTCCATTCTATTACTAGTGTAGGACCCACTAATTCGGGGTACTTTGTCACAGTAAGTGGGCTTAGCACTATATGACCATATAGTGTGACCAAACCCCCTTATTTTTTGAATATGTTCAGGTGTTTTTAACTAGCCTTGCAGGAAATGTCATTCTTGTATGTGTGCGCTGTAAAATATTTTGTACTGTTTGTAGGTCTTATAGCAGCACCATCTTGAATTTAAACGCATTGTAGGGTGTGCCCCCCAAATATATACTTGTATATTGGAATAGACCCTGACCAGGTTTTTTGGGCTGGAGCACCCCTCCCCCTCCTCATTACCTCTTATTTAGTGGCCACCAGTGTATAGGATGTATGCCCTTCAGTTCTCCCACATAGAGGAGTTTAGCTCCCATGGTTGAGACAAAGGATCTTCCATTCTATTACTAGAGTAGGACCCACTAATTCGGGGTACTTTGTCACAGTAAGTGGACTTAGCACTATATGACCATATAGTGTGACCAAACCCCCGTATTTTTTGAATATGTTCAGGTGTTTTTAACTAGCCTTGCAGGAAATGTCATTCTTGTATGTGTGCGCTGTAAAATATTTTGTACATCAATGCAGCCTGACCAGTGCCCAGCAGTGCAGCCTGACCAGTGCCCATCTATGCAGCCTGACCAGTGCCCACCAATGCAGCCTCACCAGTGTCCATCTATGCAGCCTCACCAGTGCCCACCAATGTAGCCTGACCAGTGCCCACCAATGTAGCCTGACCAGTGCCCACCAATGCAGCCTGACCAGTGCCCACCAATGCAGCCTGATCAGTGCCCACCAATGCAGCCTGACCAGTGCCCAGCAATGCAGCCTGACCATTGCCCACAAATACAGCCTGACCAATGCCCACCAATGCAAACTGATCAGTGCCCAGCAATGCAGCTTGACCAGTGCCCACTAATACAGCCTGACCAGTGCCCACCAATGTAGCCTGACCAGTGCCCACCAATGCAGCCTGACCAGTGCCCACCAATGCAGCCTGATCAGTGCCCACCAATGCAGCCTGACCATTGCCCACAAATACAGCCTGGCCAATGCCTACCAATGCAAACTGATCAGTGCCCAGCAATGCAGCTTGACCAGTGCCCACTAATACATCCTGACCAGTGCCCACCAATGCAGCCTGACTAGTACCCACCAAATGCAGCCTGACCAGTGCCCACCAAATGCAGCCTGACCAGTGCCCACCAAATGCAGCCTGACCAGTGCCCACCAAATGCAGCCTGACCAGTGCCCAGCAATTCTGCCTGACCAATGCCCAGCAATTCTGCCTGACCAATGCCCACCAATGCAGCCTGACCAGTGCCCACCAATGCAGCCTGACCAGTGCCCACCAATGCAGCCTCACCTGTGCTCATCAATGCAGCCTCACCCGTGCAGGCGATTAGAGAGAGGGAAGGAAGAGGAGAGCAGGCCAGATCGTTACACAGGCCAGCGTCGCCCACTGTGACAGCTTTAATTTGAATCGCCGGGTGCCCGCTGTCACACAAGTCCCGCCTCCTCGATCAGCTCCTACCTATGATAGACAGCACATGTTCCGGCATTAGACAAGTGTGCTGTCTGTCAAAGGAGCCAAACCAGGATGCGGGACTTGTGTGATGGCGGGCACCCAGCAATTCAAATTAAAGCAGTCACAGTGGGCAACGTGACCTGGCACCCCCCCTGTGTGTGGCATCCAGGGTGGACAGCCCCCCCGTTGCCAGTATGCCACTGGCTTCGGCACCCCCTCTGCCTCAGCACCCCGCCCAGGATTGGCCCTTCACCTGGCGCCACCCCTGCAATCCAGGGACAAAACAGGGGGCCAGACTGGCTCTGGGGACAGTGTCCTCAGTCTGGGGACTGTCCCTGGAAACCGGGGATGTTTGGTCACCCTATTCTACACTGCTTACTGGAATCTTCTTCCTGCAAAAGGCCCAACCAGGCTTAAGGAAGACCTGCGGAGCCCATAAATGGTACATAACAGCTCAGGCTGTTTCAGTCCAATTACAACACATATTACATATATTTTGGGACATACTGGAATAGGGCAGAGTGTCTACAATCTCCCTTTCCTTAAAAACTGACTTTGTCCTCATAGACTGAAAATCCACACAAATGCTGTTGCTCCCAAGATCTGGGTATTCAGTAGTGAAAGTGAATAGGTATAGGTGAATAAACAGGTACAATATCATATGACTACAAAATATAATAATTACATAGTGCAAACCGAGGCTGTCACAGGGCAAAGACAGCCATGCAGAGACAGGTACTTTTATAACAAGGGCAACTTAATTAGAAATGGCATTTCAATGCTTTGACATTGCGTCATATATGTGGCAATGGAAATTTCATAGCCTAAGAGTCCATTCCTGTAAAATAACTTTATCAGCACCTAGTGGCAAAAATTATATAGTGCAGCAAACATAAAGTACATACAACTAATAGGACTGTTGCTGAAGTGCAGTTAGTTTTGACAAGGAGACATTCTCTACTATTATGAAATAAAGCAAAAAGGAATATATCCTATCTAGACTTAAATAGGGTGCAACCAGAACAACAGGTTAAACAGTCCACATATACTGCTGTGACTAAGCTCCCTGTTGGAAAAAAACAGTGTTACAAAAACCAAAAAAAAAAAAATTCAACTGCTGCAAACTGTCCTTCTATTGGGAGGAAAAAAGAAAAGTCCAGCCATCTGTAACAAATGCAGAGGATCCCCTCTTTAGAATCTGGTTGAAGAACTACATTCAGAGTCTATTTCAGATGCTGAAATAGACTCAATTTCCAAGCTGCATTTGGCAAACAGCCTAAATCCTCAAACTAAAACAAGCAGACAGTCAGCAAACAGTGGTAAAGGCAGGCAGAAACAGTTGTAGAAGTGGGGGTCTGGAGCCTGGACCATCTTCTTTCTATGTCAAAGATGGTAATGGATCATTCTTCTTCCCTGTGCCCAACCTTTTTTGAAGATCATCTTGTCCTTGAAAATGTATCTTTCCAAACTCCAGTTCCACCTACATTCCAGGAACTTTCCCCAATACATAGCAGAATCCTCGTTATAATATTCAAATCCATCTTCCAGTGCAATTTCCCTATTCACAATTCTTTTATTTTTGATTAAGTGAGGTAAATTTATTATACTGTCATAGATCAGCATTGCAGCTGATCTGGTATTTGCGGCTCCCCAGATCAGTAGCAAGGCTGTTCTGTTAATTGTAGTTTCACAAACATGCAAGGAAGGCATCTCACCTGATGATTAATTTAACTGCTTCATGGACACTTCCTGTCCAGCCTCCCAATCAACCTCTATTTAAACTGTGCTGCCTGAGCATCAGATTGTGTTCTTAACTGCAGGCCTCTATTCCAGTGTTCCTGAGTGACCCTGACTTCTGAGTGACCGTGACTTCTGAGTGACCGTGACTTCTGAGTGACCCTGACTTCTGAGTGATCCTGACTTCTGAATGACCCTGACTTCTGAATGACCCTGACTTCTGAGTGATCCTGACTTCTGAATGACCCTGACTTCTGAGTAACCCTGACTTCTGAGTGACCCTGACTTCTGAGTGACCTGACTTCTGAATGACCCTGACTTCTGAATGACCCTGACTTCTGAGTGACTCTGATTTCTGAGTGACTCTGACTTCTGAATGACTCTGACTTCTGAATGACCCTGACTTCTGAATGATCCTGACTTCTGAATGACCCTGACTTCTGAGTGATCCTGACTTCTGAATGACCCTGACTTCTGAGTGACCCTGACTTCTGAGTGACCTGACTTCTGAATGACCCTGACTTCTGAATGACCCTGACTTCTGAGTGACCCTGACTTCTGAGTGACCCTGACTTCTGAATGATCCTGACTTCTGAATGACCCTGACTTCTGAGTAACCCTGACTTCCGAGTGACCCTGACTTCTGAGTGACTCTGACTTCTGAGTGACCCTGACTTCTGAATGACCCTGACTTCTGAGTGATCCTGACTTCTGAGTGATCCTGACTTCTGAGTTATCCTGACTTCTGAGTGACCCTGACTTCTGAGTTACCCTGACTTCTAAATGACTCTGACTTCTGAGTGACCCTGACTTCTGAGTGACCCTGACTTCTGAGTGACCCTGACTTCTGAGTGACCCTGACTTCTGAGTAACCCTGACTTCTGAGTAACCCTGACTTCTGAGTGATCCTGACTTCTGAGTGACCCTGACTTCTGAATCACCCTGACTTCTGAGTGACCCTGACTTCTGAGTGACTCTGACTTCTGAGTAACCCTGACTTCTGAGTGATCCTGACTTCTGAGTGATCCTGACTTCTGAGTAACCCTGACTTCTGAGTGACCCTGACTTCTGAGTGACCCTGACTTCTGAGTGACCCTGACTTCTGAGTGACCCTGACTTCTGAGTGACTCTGACTTCTGAGTGACTCTGACTTCTGAGTGACTCTGACTTCTGAGTAACCCTGACTTCTGAGTGATCCTGACTTCTGAGTGATCCTGACTTCTGAGTAACCCTGACTTCTGAGTGATCCTGACTTCTGACTGACTCTGACTTCTGAGTGATCCTGACTTCTGAGTGATCCTGACTTCTGAGTGACCCTGACTTCTGAGTGACCCTGACTTCTGAGTGACCCTGACTTCTGAGTGACTCTGACTTCTGAGTGATCCTGACTTCTGAGTGACCCTGACTTCTGAGTGACCCTGACTTCTGAATGACCCTGACTTCTGAATGACCCTGACTTCTGAATGACCCTGACTTCTGAATGACCCTGACTTCTGAGTGATCCTGACTTTTGAGTAACTCTGACTTGCAGTTTCTAGTTCCTGTGTCACTAAGTATTCCTGCAATCCCAGTGCCTCCAGTGACTGTTATTCTCTCACTCCTGTGTTCACAGACACCTCAGTGCTGCAAGAGACCCTCACCCCTGTTTGTCTAGCATCCTCTGTGACCTCAGTACATGTAATCCCATGTCTCTTAGAAACCCCTGCACTCTGTGCCTCTGATGCCCTCTGTATCCCCCAGTGTCTATAAGTCCAGCGCCCCTGAGGTCTGGTATACCTGAGTTACTGTGTTCCCAATCTCTTTGGCTATCAAACTAGGCCCTTTATCTAACCACCCCCTGTCCATTTTCCCATTTTTTTACCCCCCTTTTTTTTAACCACCCCTTCCCCATTTTTCCCAATTTTACCCACCCTTTTTTATCACCCCTCCCATTTTTTTTCCATTTTTTACTCTCTATTTTTTTTACCACCCCCTCCCCATTTTTCCCATTGTTTACCCTCCCATTTTTTACCACTCCCTCCCCAATTTTCCAATTTTTTTTACCCCCCTTTTTTTACCACCCCTTCCCCATTTTTGTTATTTTTTACCCTCCCTTTTTTTACCACCCCTTCCCCATTTTTGCCATTTTTTTACCCTCCCTCCTTTACCACCCCTCCCCATTTTACCCCCCTTTTTTTAACCACCCCCTCCCCCATTTTTCCCATTTTTTTCACCCTTTTTTGCCACCCCTTCCCAATTTTTCCCATTTTTTCCCCTTCCTTTTTTTTTACCACCCCTCCCCATTTTTCCCACTGTTTACCCCCTTTTTTTACCACCTCCTTCCCCATTTTCCCATTTTTTTACCCTTCTTTTTTTTTTACCACCCCCTCCCCATTTTTCCCATTTTTTACCCTCCCATTTTTTTACCCTCCCATTTTTTTTACAACCCCTGCCCAATTTTTCCCATTTTTTAACCCCCCACTTTTTTACCACTCCCTCCCCATTTTCCCCATTTTTTACCCCCCCCCTTTTTACCACCCCTTCCCAATTTTTCCCATTTTTTTAACCTCCCTTTTTTTACCACCCCTTCCCCATTTTTTACCCTTCTTTTTTTTACCTCCCCATTTTTTTTTCATTTTTTACCCTCCCTTTTTTACCACCCCTCCCCATTTTTCCCATTTTTTTTACCCTTCCTTTTTTTACCTTACCACCCCCTCCCCATTTTCCCTTTTTTACCCTCCCTTTTTTTTTACCACCCCCTCCCCATTTTTCACATTTTTTACCCTCATATTTTTACCACCCCCTCCCCATTTTCCCCATTTTTTACCCCCTTTTTTTTTACCACCCCCTCCCCATTTTTCCCATTTTTTACCCTCCCTCTTTTACCACCCCTCCCTATTTTCCCCATTTTACCCTCCTTTTTTAACCCCCCCCCCAATTTTTACCATTTTTTTACCCCCCTTTTTTGCCACCCCTTCCCCATTTTCCCATTTTTTTAACCTTCCTTTTTTTACCACCCCCCTCCCCATTTTTCCCATTGTTTACCCCTCCTTTTTTTACCACCTCCTTCCCCATTTTTCCCATTTTTTTTTTACCCTTCCTTTTTTTTACCATCCCCTCCCCATTTTCCCCATTTTTTACCCTCCCATTTTTTTTACAACCCCCGCCCAATTTTTCCCATTTTTTGACCCCTCATTTTTTTACCACTCCCTCCCCATTTTTCCCATTTTTTACCCTTTTTTTTTACCTCCCCATTTTGTCTATTTTTTTTACCCTCCATTTTTTTACCAACCCCTCCCCATTTTCCCATTTTTTTTTTTACCCTTCCTTTTTTTTACCTTACCACCCCCCTCCCCATTTTCCCTTTTTTTACCCTCCCTTTCTTTACCACCCCTCCCCATTTTTCGTATTTTTTACCCTCATTTTTTTTACCACCCCCCCATTTTCCCCATTTTTTATCCCCTTTCTTTTTTTACCACCCCCTCCCCATTTTTCCCATTTTTTTTACCCTCCTTTTTTTATGGCTGGTATAAAGTTGGCTATCCCCCTGTGAAGAGTAAAGAAAGATGTATTTATACAAAGACCGAAAACTAGTAGAATTAAGGATCAAACTTTATATTGTTTGATTTATGTATTGTCTTAGGTACCTAAATACTTATCTTTTAGGAACTGTAGTTAGCAGTGTTACCACAAGATGGCAATCAGTATTTAATATGACACAAGCTAAGCTGATTGGACTGTGTTTCCTATATAAGGATGAGTCTTGCTTGTGTCTATGTCCTGATGAAGTGCACTGATGTGCATGAAACGCGCCAACGTACTCGATGCAGAGCACGACACAGAGATCAAACATGTTTCCTTATCCAGAAATGTAAGGGTTTTTAACACCTAAAGAGTGGCGCATGAAATAGCCTACCCCGCAACAACTAAAGCCGTGTTCCAGACATCATCTGACAGGTCATGTGACCGAATATCTGGAATATACAGCTGAGACTTGAACAGCCGGTGGCCATTACCAACGTGCAATCTGGAGCTATCACAGTGCATTCCAAACGGCCTCCATGTGGAGAGACCATAGAAATAGAAACTTACCTTGGCTGAGGTGGTGATCGATACGAGCGGTAAGAGCCCTGATGGATAGCTTCGTCTGAACCCCTCTTGTCCATATTCATCTGTTCCTTTTGTGGACTGTGGAGGTCAATGTGACTTGTGAGATTTGTGAGGCACATATAACTCTATATGCACGCTGTTGGCCCTCATTACTGCTTAGTTACACTCAGAAATGGAGATCCCTGGCTAATATACTGGATTCGTTATGCGGCAATTCATGTGAAATATATGCTTAATTAAAGGGGACTGCAATAATCTGAGTCTCTGAACTTACAGCACTATTTGTCCTTAATGACTGGCATTTCAAAAAGGGGCTGGCGTGGCTATTTGCTCCCACATTCAAGAAAATAAGCTACATTATTTCTTCCTTATTGTATCAACTTATATCCCGTTGTGAAGAGAACTATGCTAATATCTTTATATGGCTACATGATACTTTAATAATAAGGCAATTTGGAGGTTTCAATACCAAGAAGACATCTTTATCGGGACTTACATGCGCTACTTTCATCTGGAGAAAAGAGAATGATGGTTTGGGTTGGTGGTATTTAGAGTTCTCTGTGTCTGTTTTTACTATAACGTTATTGCTAACTGCAGAATGTTTTTATCACTGGGATTGGGTATAGTGAGAGTGCAGTTCTATATAGAACATAGTGTTGCCTTTTATATTTCCCTATCATTGGGTGTGCATCTTTTTAATCAATAAAGTCTAATTAATTTCATCATAAAGCTGTGGTTGACCCTTCCCTTATTTGGCATAGCGGGACAATTTTTTGTCCCATTCAGTTTTATTTTCACATATAGTTCCATGCTTTAATAGGGCAGGTATCCCGTCCTAAGGACGAAACAGCTGGTGTTTAATTTAGTAAATTTTCCAGGCTGGTGGATTCATTGATTTTTTTTTAATGATTTTTTTTATTTTTTTTTGTTTTTATCTAACCACACATGTTTGCTGCTTGCCATGACCTTTGGCCTGTCCCTGTTTCTGAAAGGTATTATCAATTGGTACTTTCTTCTGGTTCTTTCCCTGGTCAGATGCTGTCTGTACAAGTGTGTCCAAGGGTCACAAAATGGGAGCCATACCACAGCAAAGAGCCTTGCATGGTGCACTGGTTAATACCGTGGCTTCTCAGACTCTGCACCTAGGGCTTTTTTTAGAGCTCATACCTCCATTAATGTGGGCCACAAACTCGTAACACACATTTTCTTTCTCCAGAGGGGCACATGAATCAAGAGTTTACAATGCATCTGGTTATGGACTAGGGCTTGTGCTGGAGTGCAAGTTCAGACCTATAACAATCTATGGCATCTGGACTACAGCATTCACAGTGTCTCATTGAGTTGTCACAGGTACACCCTCCAGTAGCTCCTCTTCTACTATCTCAGCTCATGGCCTCTCAAAAGCAGATACCTTTGGAGCCCCCCACTTCTCATAAACTATCTCAGGCTGTTTGTCTCTGCCTGTAAACCTTTAAGTTCCAGGTGGGTGACTCTACCTCTGATTACCCCTCAAACAACCCCAAAGGCCCAACTATCCTGTAGAACTCTATATGCCACAGAGCTAATTGTCTTTCCTACAATATTCCACTTTCTGGTCAAAGCCCCTCTAATGTAGCCATGGAAGACTGCAGCTATGGAGATTGTACTCAGCCTCAAGGCAGATGAACTGTCAGTGCTTCTGGCCTCAGTAAATGCACTTGACGTGACCTGAGCCTTGAGTCCCTCTGACGGATTGTCCACAAACTCCAAAGCCTCAGTACGTTTCTCAGTGTGCCAGTCCAGGTCTCTGAAATTGTCTCCATGCTCTGATGGTGGTAGATTACTTACTTCATTTTTCGCACACAATGTCCAAGTGCAAAAAAAGCAGCTTTGCAGCAGTTCTTTTTTTTACGTTTCTCAAAAGAACAGCCCACAGAAACACTTGTCCCATGGTATTAGCATGATATTCACTTTTCTGTCATTTTATTACTATTATTATTATTAATTTAATTGACTCCCACATTGGACACCAAAAATGTAGCACCTCCTTTTCCCTGAGCAGTAAGTAGGTGGCTTAAAGGATTAGCATTTTGGTGTTTAGGGTCTAGTGTATAGTGGGGCGAAAAAAAAGTTGAGCGTCAGTAACTTTATTCTTTTTACCTTTTATTACTAAACTGCAAACAGGAAAGAGGAAAAAAAGGGGGGGTCTCAACTACTCCTTAATACCTATCCGGTATTCCCATATGGGAAATATTGGCCATAGATTGGCCTTACCCTTTGGAGATTTAAACAGTTTCACCGTCCAAATCGGGTATCCCAGATAATAAATTAGATATCGGAGACACCTGAGTTTGGTTGTCCTCTGACTTAAACATAAATCCAAAGAAACAAATTAGTGACTTTACCAAATTGACTTTACCAGCAGCCGGAGCGGTACACTGATCAGCATATCGTGTCAGATAGTGATGGAAAGCCTGCAGTTACCGGCATCCAGACGGGATCATCGCGATCCATGAGTCACCATCACAGACACTGCAGGAAAAGGTCCCACCCGCTGACAGCAGAGCGGCTTCCTTCGTTCCAGGTGAATGCCTTGGTCAGCTGTTAGGCAGGTCTAAGTCCTCGCTGGTGTTACATGAAAACCACCCGTTGTGAAGTCTGCAGTAGTCAAGCTCTGGCGTTGGCTAATGGACCGGTGGAATGTAGAGAGGTTAAAGGGGCGACTTGGTGGATTAATGGGTGGCCAGCCAAAAGTCCTCCTCACGGATACCAAATCCTCCTGATGCTAAATAACAGGAAAGAGGGTCCATGGAAACAGGATATTCCAGAAACCACAAAAAAATGGAGAACAAATGTTATCAAGTAGTAGGGCCTTGGAGATCATCCTCTTGCTAAATGCTGGAAGTACAGGAACAGCCAAACCGATTCTTTTATAGTTCTTCTTACAATCTCCAAATGTTCTACCCAGCATCTCTGCTAAACTCTTAAGCAAGAAGATTCCTTTTAAGTCCCAGCTTCATTTGGGAAATGATTCCAACTTCAGTTCATGTTCTTGAGCACTGAGTCACAAGCCTCAGACTGAGTCAAGGCCCAGATCACAATCCAATACACAGACATATAGTTAAAGTGGAGTTCCGCTTAAAAAAAAAAAATTAAAAGTCAGCAGCTACAAATATTGCAGCTGCTGACTTTTAATAATTGGACACTCACCTGTCCCAGGGTCCAGCGATGTGGGGGAATGAAGCTCCGCTCATCTTCCTCTCCTCTCTGCGGCACCGGCATTGTTACTGTGGGCCCCCGGTTGTGGCTTCACAGCCGGCACGCACTGTGCATGCACAAGTCGCGCAGCGTGCCGTGACTGGCGGGGCAATCATCTGGGACCTGTGACATGCCCCAGATTATTGTCGAGAGGGAGAGGTGATATCCCTTCCAGTGCCGTGGTGCGCCGGGAGGAAGTGAGAGCTGGGACCTCCTAAAAAGAGGGTATACGCTTTCCCCCCAAAAAAATGACATGCCAAATGTGGCATGTCAGGGGGTCACCTTCCCTTAAAGCAGAAGTTCCATTTTTGGGTGGAACTCCGCTTTAATGTAATTTGATAGGTCATGTTTACCAAAATGCTGCTTAGCATTTTTCAAACTGTATGAATTTGATGTATGTAGCAAGATCCCGGGGCCCCAGGGACCTAATGGTGACCTCAAGGGTTAGGGAGAGCTGACATCCTTCCTTGTAGAGTGCGGTACCAAGCATGGTGGGTGTGATACAAGAAAAATTGATGGGCATCAGTCACTTTTGGATGCGAACAAGAGATTTATTGTCTCTTAACAGAACTGTGGGAGAGCGGGTTAGGGTCAGGACCCCCTTGAGTAGATGCAATGGTAATTGGCAGACTCTGACACTTCTATAGGTAGACAGCTATACAGTGGAAGGCCTCAAGCCGAATAACACTTCTGTATAGGTAGGACCTGTTGTCTCCTTTGGCAAATAATCTTATACCAGGCACTAACAGTAGTTGTACTTAACTCTTGGTAACACAGAACAGTCCTTTACTTATCTCACAGTATCCCACTGTAGATATTCACCCACTCCCAGTCTCTCACTAGACTTCCAGATCCCAGTCATCACTGGATCCTCTGAGCTCTTCCACAGCTATCACGCTTCTCACTCCTCAAGCGTCACCCCCGCTATCCTGGTGAGTCCCTGGCTTGGCTCTTGCTAATGCTTTCCCACTTCTTCACCGTCCCCGGTTAGTGAGAAGACTGCTCAGGTACTTGCTTCAGCTTACTCATAGTAGTCTCCGGTAACAAGGTGGATGGACCCTTAGTGGAGACTGCTTCCCCTCCACCTCCGACCACTGGTTCCCCATCCGGCTGAACCTTCACAACTCTGACGTCCGTCCCAAACCCTACGCTGCTTCTCCCACTCCTGGATAGGCCTCAGGCAGCCTAGCAGCGAGGTGTCTGCGGGATAGGCCTCAGGCTTCTGGCCTAGCAGCCCGTAGCAACATAGCACACGTCCACCCAGACAGCCATGCAGGTGGCACAGAACCCTGATCACCTAACTCCACCCAAATAAATAGGCTCTCCCAGCAGGCCAAGGAAATGAAAGAAATCCTTGCCTATTGGCTGAGACACCCCATCCATTCATAATCTGTCCTTGCTATGCCCTTGTCCTATCTAATGTCGCCAGCTACAATGCCACCTAGTGACAGAAGAGAGAAGTGCAGCAATTCCAGAATTAGGTGGAAATGAGTGGATCTCCTAACAATTAACCAGGACAATTACTACCTGGCAAACTAAATTGGTTAGCAACCCTGCCTAAACACCAGGGTGCTACATGTAGAATTTACACTTTGCTTGTTATGTATTCTCTCATCAGAGGCAGGTGTCCACAGTGGCGGTGTGGCCATAAGGGCAACGCCCCCTCTCTTCAGCCACCCCCTCTATGAACAATGGATAGATTCATGCATTGCACTGCATTGCACATGCCGCCTCTGCCACCCCCTATTTAGGGGCCGGGCACCTGAATTGCAGCGGCGGGGGGTGTTTTTGAAGTGCCTGATTAGAGTCATAGGGGTAGATTTACTAAAACTGGTGCACTCAGAATCTAGTGCAGCTGTGCATGGTAGCCAATCGGCTTCTAAATAAACCCCAAAGGGCTCTAATAGGTGTCAAAAAATTGATGCTTTGGCACTCGCAGTTCACCCAGGTGTGTTATAACAGCGAATTAATATTCGCTTTCCTAACACTGAACCGCCTCTCCACCAATCAGGTGCTCGAGTCTGTTACCTGTCACCCGATTGGCTGAAACAACAGGCGCTGTGATTGGATGCCTGATGGGAGAGGACAGAAGGAGACTAATAGAAGACACTGCTCGGAGGACACCGCTCACCGCCGTCACCCGCTGCCCCACCGAGACAGGGTAAGTGCCGGGCAGACAGCGAGCGGGCAGGGGGGGTCACAGTGGCGGCATTGGATGGGCAGAGTGGCAGCATTTGATGGGCAGAGTGGCAGCATTCGATGGGCAGAGTGGCAGCATTTGATGGCACAGTGGCAGTGTTTGATGGGCACAGTGGCAGAATTTGATGGCACAGTGGCAGCATTTAATGGCACAGTGGTAGCGTTTAATGGGCACAGTGGCTGCATTTGATGGGCACAGTGGCTGCGTTTAATGGGCACAGTGGCTGCATTTGATGGGCACAATGGCAGCATTTGATGGCACAGTGGCAGCATTTGATAAGCACAGTGGCAGCATTTGATGGGCACAATGACAGCATTTAATGGCACAGTGGCAGCATTTGATGGCACAGTGGCAGCATTTGATGGGCACAGTGGCAGCGTTTGATGGCACAGTGGCAGCCTTTGATGGACACAGTGGCTGCAATTGATGGGCACAGTGGCAGCGTTTGATGGCACAGTGGCAGCCTTTGATGGACACAGTGGCGGCAATTGATGGGCACAGTGGCGGCGTTTGATGGGCACAGTGGCTGCGTTTGATGGCACAGTGGCTGCAATTGATGTTTTTTTTCAGTATTTTTCAGTTTGTTTGTTTGTTTGTTAGCACCCCCCAAATTTTTGAGCACCAGCTGCCACTGGTCCACACTAAGAAGAGGGGCAGGGAATCCTTAAAGTTAACTTAACTTAAAATATTTAAAAAATGTTTTTAGGTAGAGGTGAATGACAAAGGAGACTTTGGGGGTTATTTACTAAAGGCAAATCCACTTTGCACTACAAGTGCACTTGAAATTGCACTGAAAGTGCACTTGGAAGTAAAGTCGCTGTAGATCTGAGGGGGACATGCAAGGAAATTTAAAAAAACAGCATTTTAGCTTGCACATGATTGGATGATAAAATCAGCAGAGCTTCCCCTCATTTCAGATCTACCCCTCAGATTTACAGCGACTGAAATTTCAAGTGCTCTTTGCACTTGTAGTTTGCACTTGTAGTGCAAAGTGGATTTGCCTTTCGTAAATAACCCCCTTGGTATGTCTTTTCTGTCAAAAATGTCTTTGCTTTCCTGTTAGCAATTTTCTTTTAATTGTTCACTGACTGTGGTGCATGCTCGGTACTGAGTACAATCCCAACATCTGTAACATAATGAATGCCAGGACAACAGAACTCTTGTGTGCATGCATTGGAGTTATGTCATCAGTGGCTGCTCAACAGCTAAAGAGAAAAAAGCAAAAGACTCAGAAGAAGATCTGGAGAAGATAGCAGTGGTGACAATGCAGTGATGAGGAGGGGCAGGTTTGAATTGCTGGAGGACAGCAAACTAGGGTATAATTGCCACAATATGGCAATTGCTTCAGGGCAAGGCTGATGATTTAGTCCCATTTTAAGAACTTTAGTATACTGTATACTCATACAAGATCTGTTCTGTGATGGAAACAGCAACCTGTTGAAGCAGAATTTCACTCTATCAATCAACATTAATTATTTTTAATCTTTGTGCTGATAGCATTAGCAAATATACAGGAAAGCATATCAAATGTATTTATTTTTCTTTACAATTCTTCAGTTACATCCTGGTTTCCATGCCTAAGCAAATTATGTCATACAATTCTGGAGTCCTCAGAAGGGAAGGAGGGGTTTCTTCAGCTAAGCCCACCCTCCTGCCTGCATGCCTGAGCTAAAGACAGATGGATTCCAGGAAGTAAATGCTACATAAATCTTCTGCCCCTACTCAAGATGGCCACAGCCAGAAATGCTAGGAGGTATTTTTCAAAGTGATTTCTCAGCAAAATAAAGCATGGAGACATAGATGGATGGGTGAGTTTGCTTTATAATTAAACATGAATTAAATGGCATTTTTGGTTTGTGGTGCTCAGATAGAGTGCCGTTCCGCTTCAAGGAATGCTGCAGACATTTTCCAAAGTCTTCAGAAGGGGAAAAGCTGTGTAATCAATAAATTTGGTAAACATTGTCTAAAAGGAGATATCCCCTTGCATTGGAGAAATCAACGACTTCCTACTGAATCTCTTAGACAGGGGAGACAGAAAATGAAATCTCCCCAGCAGGACAGAAAAAAAAACTTGATGGGGTCTTACCCTTTTCCTTCTGTATCCAAAGCAAAAAAAAGGTTTTGGCTTTGCATACAATTGTTAAGCCAGATGGCTCAGGATTTTCTGTGAGTGCCCCACCACAGCTATCCTCTCTTCTCCAATGCAATACATCAGTGCAGTAAGGAGAAGAGATAGGAGGATCCTTATTAGCTGTTGGATATGAAGGCGCACACACATAGAAAGGGAGAGCTCCGCTATAAATTAATCCAAAATCTGTGTGGCCAAGCAAACTGTTCTGTTGGTTAAACAGCAGGTAGCCCAACGAGGGAGATTGGGAAGATAGATATGCAAAGGAAGTGCTGTGTGCTGTATAGGGCTCAGAAAGAGAATTCATTACACAGAGAGAGACTGTTTAGCAGAGAGCCACAGAGAGACAAGGCAGGAACCAGGAGGCACTTTTGTTTTCTGAGCAGAAAGAAAGCCATGAGGTGAGACAGACTATGTTGTGATCTGCAGGGAGGAGAAAACCCCAGAGGGGGGTGGACTGCTGGCTGACACAGCTTCACTGATGAGGGGTAAATTGGCTACCTTTTACTTCTGCTAGGCTTGCTGGCTACCCTAGGACTTTACTGTCATTAGGAAAATCCATCCAGATCACTCTGAGGAGTTCCCCCATGGATTACAAATGCTTTCAATTTGAGAGTGAGCGCACCAACACAAGTGTAAAGGCCCCACTGCTGGCCGACTTTATACTTGTTCTTCCACTGGCCAGTGATATACATAGGACCTAAAAACAATAGATAGGCCATACTATTAATGCTTCTCCTGGTGTTCTCTTTTAGAGTTATTGTTTACTGTTTTATTACACAGTTATCTGTTGAATCGTTCTGCTCTTATCTGCCAAGGACATTTGGCAAGGTCTTTTACAGGGCCTAAGAGGGAACAACAAGTCATACACTCTCTCTTTTTTGTTCTTGTATATAGTATTAAGTTAACTCTGTTGTTGCTGTAACTGTTTAAGCTTCACATTGCAGGGCTTGCCCCAGGCCTAATAAAATCTTTTGCATTTTTACTGTTGTGTCGGTGAGTGTTGGGTTCAGGCTATGGTGGGTCACCACAGGGAGCAGTAGTAGAAACCAATATTTCAGCAGCTCCGTAGGGAGTCAGTAACACAACTGTCCTGTCCCTGTTATGCTTTTTTTTTTATTTTCATTCTGGTAAAACCATTGCCACCAGGACAAAAAGTGAGGGGAAATGACTAATGAAATACCAGATAGCAGTAAAAACCTGAAAAGGTTCTAACCTTTCTAAACTGTATCCAAAAACATATTTACATTAGTTGCAATAAAATGCAATTCAGGAAATCTAAAAATGTGAAACCTTTACAATTCAAATCCAACATTCAATGACCTTTAACATGCTGTAATTGCAGATGCAATTTCCTTTAGCAAGGAAAGCCTTCCTTGATAACAGAATTTCAAGCCAACAAAGCCTAAAACCCCAATTTATTAACATACACTCTTGTGCTGTACATAAAAGCATGCGTTAAAGAGATTGAGATCTTACTTCTTGTGCAGTAAATTGAGATTCTATTTTCATTTACATCAATCGCAGTCACTGCAGATGCCTTACTCTTTGATTTTTCCAATACGATAACAGATAATTTGCAAATATTCTAAAACCTGTTTGATAGACATTTATCTCCAAATTAATGTACCATGTGCCAATAAAAAGAACAGTAGAAAACTGTGGAATAATCTCTTCTACTGTACTTTTTATGCACATATCAGTAAATGCACCTTCTAAGTTTTTATTCTTGTTAAACAGATCAGTCATTCACTGCTAACAGTTTAATAATTACAGTGTGAGTCAGAGCCCAAGCAGAGCATAGTAAAATACAGTGTATACTCCAAAATACGTCAAGCTGGGGTAATATAACTGTAATGCTGAATGTGAAACATACTCTTATGAACTGAAATGAATACAGGAATGAGAAACGCAGAGAAAACGTAATGACTTTGCAAGAATTACATAAGATGAATGAATGAGAAGACAATGAAAATAATATGCATTGTACCAGTATAGCTTAGTAAATAAGGCAAGGAGCCAAGGGCAGAAACCTATACAACCAGAATTTATCTTTCAGTGACATAACTTCAGTAAAAAATAAGTCATTTCAAAAGGTTACTGCACTTTGCACTTTGGCTTTGTGCCAGGCTCTGCTTTAATGAATATGCCCATGTGTAATGCTAAGCTAAATAGCAACTTGCTGACCGCAATACATATATACTGTACGTTGTAGCTTGCAAGTGGTTTACCGGGGTTATGGCTGAAACTAACAGCCATAAACCTGGTATTTCTTTTTCAGCCGGCAATTGTCTTTCTCATGAAAGCAGTCTGAGTGGCTAATTAGCCTCTGGATCGGTTTCAGAAGCAGTGTGAGGGGTCGCCACTGGTGTTTCTCTTATCTGAAGGTTCGCGCAGCTGGCCATAGAGGTGAACAGAGACCAGATCATCTCTGATCACCTCTATGATCTTGGAGGACTGGAGCAAGGTCATGACCTCACTTCCAGTCTAGGGCGGAAGTAAAAATGTTTTTTTTAAGCAAAACGGCGGCAGGTTGGCACTCCTGCGCATAATTCGACATAGCTGTTGAGAACAATGTTAACAAGTATACTACTTTCTTATTAAGCCAATCACAGGGGGTGTGGATTTCCTCCCAATAATCTTTTTTAGGATCCCCATAGGCTTACTTTGAGGAGGCCCATTGCAAGTTCTAGTGGATGGGAAATAAGTGGTCCTCTGGACCACTTTCTCAATTCACTGGGGCTGGCAAAGCAAACAATCTTTTTCCTACTACACTCTAGCTCAGAGCAAACCAGCCAGAAGCACATCTATGACTTATTTATAAAACGTGACCAACAGATTGTAAGCCTTATCAGAAAAATAGACTCTTACCCTGATCACAGGTATGACACAATTTACCTAAAGTACAACTAAAGACTCCTGAATGACAAGTACCAAAAAAGAGTAACTATGTAATGCACACACCTTGGAATGTAAACAAAAACATTCTTTACCTTCCCTGACTCAAATTCTCCTTTATTTGAGTTTCAGATGTTTGCCCTCCCAGACACTGCAGCCTAAAGGTATTAATAGGATTTCAGCAACAGAGGAAGTACTGTCATTCCAAAAAGCAGTGGGCAGGACTTGGTGTGATATTGCTGACAGCCACAGCCTATGCAACATTTACCTGGCGAAAACCAACGCAATTACAAGAAGAACATGCAAACTCCAGGCAGATAGTGTCATGGTTGGAATTCAAACCAATAACCCTAGTACCGCCAGGCAGAAATTCTAACCACTATGCCAAAACCCATGAACTCAATCAGCTTTTTTTGATGCATTGCAATTGAAAATAGCTGTTGAGAACATTATAAAAATGCCTTTGTAACTTGAATTTCCTAATTTAGGGCAAAGTAAACATGTCAGTGCTCACACGTGAAAAGGATACAAACTGATAAAATCAATAAAACCAAAATTGCTACAAATGTCTCTTGGACAATTAATAATATTATTATTATTATTGTACAGGATTTATATAGCACCAACAGTTTGCGCAGAGCTTTACAATAAAAGGAAGACGGTACAGTTACAATTCAATTCAATACAAGAGAGCTGCGAGAGTCCTGCTTGAGAGAGCTTACAATACAATAGAAAGGAGCAAGTGGTACAAAAGAGATGAGAGGGATGAGCTAATGGAAAAATAAAAGTTCAGTGGTTAGGTTGAAGAGGGATAGGCTTTCAGAAGATGGGAGAGGTTCTGGATATGAACATGGTAGGAGGACAGTTTTGGTGAAATATTGAGACAAGTTTGGTGATGTTGTGGATGGCTTTGTATGTTGATCAGCAGAAAGGGGTGGTGGACAATGAGCAATTAGAAAGGTAGATGAGTCTAGCAATATGGCATTCACAATAAACTGAAGAGGGGATAGCCTGTGTAAAGGTAGGCCTATGAAAAGAGAGTTAAAATAGTCGAGGCAATAGATAACCAGGGAATGAATGAGTAGCTTGGTGGTTTCATTGGTAGAGAAAGGGCATATTTTGGAAATTTTAATAGAGGTGAAGTCTACAAGATTTTTACATAATTGGATTTGGGACTGAAAGAACAGGTCAGAATCTAGGATTACACCTAGTACTCTGATATGATCTGATATGAGGGAAGGGACTGATAGTTGTATCAATAATATTGTTGCAAAAGTCGAGACTGAGAACAAGGGCAGGGGCAATATTATAAGTTCAGAAAATGTTAGTTTGAGGAAATGGTGTGACATCCATACTGATAAGTCAGTTAGTAAGTTAGTAATGCAAGAGGACTGAATAGGTGAGGTGGGGAATAGAAAGATATATTTGGGTTTCATCATTATAGAGATGGTATTGGAAGCTGTGGGAGGTTATCAAGTGACCAGGGGAGGAAGCATAGATAGAGAAAAGAAGGAGTCCGAGGACAGAGCCTTAGGTGACCTCTACAGAAAGAAGAAATGAAGGGGTGGAGACAACGTTATAGGCACCTGTAGAGGAATGCTGTAAATACATATATAAGTGAATATAGACTTGGATCCACAGTCTTGCAGCTCCCCCCAGACTGGGTAGATCTTAGAGGCACTACAAAAAAAAAAAACTGGCATAGTGTAAGAACTTCAATACATTTTATTTAATTAAATATATTGTACTTACAAAAATACTTGGTGTAAATGCATCTCATAAAACCCAAAGTCTCTCAAATCAATACACACAAGTCATTGACTGCTGAACCGTCAAAGCCAACATAGGCACTGGTTCAAGAGACTTTTGATTTTATTTACACCAAGTACTTTTGTGATTGCAATATATTTACTTAAATAAGATTTACTGAGGAACTAAATGCATCAAAAAGACATTTGTATGGGGATTATACATTGTATATTCAATTTAGATTATTCAAACCATAGGGATACAAGTAAACATTTATGTAAAATACATTTGTTTTCTGAAAAGTACTTTTGAAAAAATCACATTGGGCCTTTATTTAAAATAAAACTCTACTTGTCAGGTCAGTCATTTACATCACAAACCTTTTAGCAGACATCAATACAGAATTCTTGCCTATTCTTACTCTGGCATAAAATAGGAGGGGGAAATCATTACTAAAAAAATATATTTCTTAAAACAATGAATTACATAACAGTGATTTTTGGTATCACAGCACTTCATAGAAATCTGACGACTTTCAGCCCATAAAAGGGCTTCTTTTCAGCAACACAAATGTAGCAATAACTCTCGGTGGAGCTGCTGGTTTAAGCGGGCTTGTTACCTTGACTCTCGATACCTCTGTTTCACCGTCACCGGGTCTAGGGTTCCGTTGAGTTTACCTGTGGACGATATAAGCACCAACACTTGAGTACATTTTCAATGCTTTATTGAACCAAGTAACGAAGGAAGTAGCAGGAAAAAGGTAGGAGGAAAACGGCAGGGAAGCTCAAATACCTTTCTTTAGGTTTCTTTAGAACATCCTCTAAGGTTGAATACTGTAATTGAATGCAATCCCCTTTGTGGGACACGATCTTTGCTCTCCTGGATAGGCCTCTCTCACTTGCCTAGCAGCCAGTACGTAGCACGAACAAAAGTCTCTGCCACAGACTTGCTTGAAATGAACCCGTACGATCCTCTGCCACAGGATGTATTGGTTCACGATGAATGTCAGACACAGTACTTGGACCTCTAAGCCAACCCGGCAGTACTATGCGATAGAATTGCTTTAGGATACGTCCTCCAACCGAGTCACCAGGCCCCTCTCCAGACCAGCTCTCTGCATGATCCTTCCATGAGGGGTCCTCCCCTGGGATCTCCTCGGTTGTCCAGCTTTGTCACTCTGGATAGACAGCTCAGGACCATTCCTTGGCTGCTGTGGTAGGCCCCAGACAGGCTTCTGGGCCCACCCACGCGCCGCAGCATCGTGGGCCTTCGGGAACGGAGGACTACAAGGTGGTACTCTAACACATACCTGTCAGCCAGGAGGGCCAGCAGGTGGCTGAAAACGAAACCCTAAACATGGCGTCTGTCCCATAAATACCCTCTCCCAGAATGCAACTCGGAGGACCACCTCCATCGAGTTGTCTCTGGGACAGAGGAGCACTCATCCGCTTCAACACGTTGCTTTACCAACACCCGCTGATAGTGACAACGACACCCAATGGCACAATGTGGAACCACACGCAACGTCAGCCAAGCTGGAACAGAGGCAAATCTAACTTCCTATAACGAGCAATTCACTAAATTTACCTATCAGATGGTCGATCACAAATCTACCAGTGCTACACAAACATTAAATGACTTTGCTTCAGTAAAACAAACATTGTCATAACTCTAACTTCCTTCAGTGCCATTGAATGCACAACAAGGTATTGGGACTCACCAGCCAGTAGAATGATGTCCAGGGTCAGCCATGTCTCCCAGACAGCATGGCTTCAAGGCTTCCCAGGGCTGAAAGATTGCAGACAACTGTCATTTGTCAACACTAGTCCAAGAGTCTGTCACTGTCTCTCAGATCAGGTGTTGCTCTGATCCGGGTTCCTGACCGGCTTGGTATACAGACAAAGATAGATATGCATGTCCAAGCATCCTCCTCAAAAGTTCCCTTAGCAATAAGTTACATTAGATCCCTGACTAAGTGTAGATCCTTTTCCAGCATCCATGACAATAACCCTATGACGTTAGCCTTTCAAACCAACCACAGAACATAAAATTGGCCCCTTAGCTGATGTTTTAGTCTTTTTTGGCCTGTGTCATAACCTTTGTCATAGTTCCTGTTTCCTCTTAAGATGTTATTTCTTATAAAACGTACAAAGGGCAGAGCACACGTTCTGACATAACTGCACGTGCATGCCGTATGGTGGAGTATGATGTGCTTTATTTCTTCTGCTGCTTTGTGAGTATATTGTCTTTACAATAAACTTGGATACATTTTACAGGGTTTACGCTATGTGTGGTTTTTACTTTGATGAGATACACACAACATGAGCATTCCCAGAAGTGAAGAGGAATTACCTGGGGCTGTTGGAGTAATTCTTTTCCGGCAATCCATTTGTTTAATACTGTGGAAAAGTGCTTGTGACCTCCTTAATAAGGTCTTTGAATCCAGTAAGAGGCGTATTTTTGTGTTGATGAAGGAGCGTCCCCACTTGTGATTTATTGGGTATTGGAGAAATAAGTGGTCACAAGAAATCATTATTATATATTATATAATTTTACAGGACTTTCATATGATATCACATAATCAATGCAGTGGACTTTATCATTTTGGGGAAAGCTTGTATTGAGATTATGTTTGGTCCTGACAGCCCTGAAGCAAACAATAGCTAAAGCATGGAAATCCCCTGCCTTAGTTGTGGCTGAGACGAAATATAGAATGAACCACGCGTTGATCCACGCAGAGATGGAAGCCCTTAACAAAGATCAAAAATCTGGCAGCCGTGGATCAAGCAATGCTTGCCACTAGACTTTGACGTGGCAGTCCTCATGCCATTGTGATTAAAAGGTATTCTTGCACCTCACCTGGTGCCTCACTGGTGCTTGAGTCACCCACTGGGAAACTCTTCTTCTATCTCTTCTTGTCTTTTTCTTTTCTCTTTTGACTAATTTCTACCCCCTTCTCTCCTCAGCACTGGTTTTCTTGCTCTAAGTTATTGTTATTCCCTTTATGGATCAACAGGTTGCCCAGTTCTGGGGTATATACCCACTGTATAATTACCATGTTACCTTCTTCCACATGGTAGCCCCCCCCCCCCCCATATTCTGTTTTAACAGTTTATATTAAGAGTCATGCTCAGACCCTTGCATTATAGATGGTCATTATATTTGTTTAATATAGACCTTAATTTACGCATGTGATACATGTACGGTTAAGTTAATAGGTTTTCAATGGCACTTCAACGTTATGTCTGTCTATGTTATAGAATGTTTGTTCTGATATATTTTTTTTCTTTACACATCACCTGTCAGGTTATATTGAACCTAAGTAAATAACTGTAATTTCCACATGCATACTCTTATGAAGTGTTATCTTAGTGTTACTGTAAATGTACAATCTGTTTCTTTTGGTCTTTCTTCTGTTAAACCAATAAACTTCTTGAACAAGAGTTTATGTTTAGATTTTGCAGTTATTTTTACATAGCATTCACTAATCTGTTTGAATTATACTCACTATTCTTAAAGTGATAGTGCCTCACATTTATTTATGTATACATCCTTTTTATTGTTTGCCTTATTTTTTTCCAGTAGCATTGTCATTTCTTTATAATAATATGACCTTGATCATTCTTGTTAAACCATTCTTTGAATCATGTTAGATTCCCTCCAAATAGCAAAAGTACTACATGCATCTATGAGTCATTGACCTTGATACATTTAATGCATACATACATACAGCGTATTATTATGTGAAGAATTTAACATGACACTCACATCGTAGGAAGTTAGAATCAGCATTGTGTTCGTTCTGTGGAGTTTCAGAGCTCATTGCACACTTAACATTCTTCTATCTCTGAAAATCTAGGATGTAGGGCCTTTCTCGCTTTTTACAAGCCATCAGCATGTTTCTCTAATTGATGATGGTAGTCTGGATCCATCACTAGATATTTAAAAGGTCATTAAGACAGATTAACCTTTCCAAGTACATGACAACTTCAAATAACACAGTATTAGTCAGAGAGGTAGTTACAATTAAACTGCACAGTGCACTTTTAATGATCACTCACATTCTCAGGATTATTCCATTGTTGGGGATGGGGAACTACCAAAAAACTTTCAAAATTGCAACAAGTTTAGTAAGCTGCTTTAATTGGAGATTGGCGTTTCTTTCTTTTTTATTTTTTATTTTAACAAATCATCAGTGGGTCTGATTTACTAAAAGGACAGCTAGAAGAGCCATGGGAAATCCCTATCAGAATAATTGGTATGCTTGTAAGGCTGGCTCAACTCTTACTGATTTGCTAAAGAGTTCACTAATGTTTCATGCGTATGTTGTGGACTGTTTGAAGCATACAGTTGAAAAGTATCCTGAAATTTGTGGGACATCTCCAGGATTTTGGAAATTGTACTGCAGTATCCATGTCCCATGACTGCCCTGCAGTACACAGCATACTTGGCTCTAGTACAAAGTGGCAACAGGGTCCCAGGTACTAGAAAATTCTTTGCGTTGCAGCACCTGCAACTGTGGCACTGTCAAGTGTCGTGATCCCCACCCAACAGTGAAACTACAGTACCTACCTGACATTTTGAGGAGAGAGGCAGTGTTGTGGGACAATGTGGTCAGGTAAGGAAAACTGTCAATGAAATGGGGGATGGTAGGTGGGGTTAATTATCACTGCCACTGTCCACCAAAGAAAGGGGGTAAAGAAAGGTATTAATTGTTACAGCCACTGACCATCATGAAGGGGGGGGGAATTATTGCTGCCATTGTCCACCAATTAAAGAGGGTCTTTAATATTACTGCCATTGCTCACTAATGCTGGAGAAGTAACACACCCTTTATTAATAATAATAATAATAATAATAATAAACTTTATTTTATATAGCGCCTTTAAAGGTGGCTTCTCAAAGCACTTTACAAGGAAAACACAAGAAATACACAGGATAACATAAAGGAAAAAGGGACAATTAAGTGATAGCTTGTTTAAAGAAAAACGTTTTTAGATTTGATTTGAATGAGTTTAGAGAATATGACTCTCTGACATTATTAGGAAGGGAATTCCAGATTTTTGGAGCATAGCAGGAGAAGGCTCTGTCCCCCTTTGAGTGTAGAAGAGTAGGGGGGACACACAGTAAACCAGAATTTGAGGAACTGAGGTTGCGAGGGGGGGGAGTAAGTTGAAAAAAAGTTCAGAGAGATAATAAGGTGCCAAGCCACGAAGAGCCTTGTAGGTGAGCAAGAGGATCTTAAAGTCTATGCGAAACCTGACAGGTAGCTAGTGCAAGGACTCCAGGATAGGGGTAATATGATTATTTGTTCCAGACCTAGTCAGGATTCTGGCTGCAGAATTTTTAACATATTGATGTTGATTTATAGTAGATTTAGGTACACAAGTAGAGCATTGCAGTAGTTGGGAGAACACAAATGTATGGATCAGCTTTTCAGCTACAGTGGAGCACAGCGTATGATGCATCAGAGCAATGTTTCAAGCGGAAAAAAAACATTTTGTACATGTGGCTCAAAGGTTAAACTAGCATCAAATATCTCCCCTAGATTTTTCAACTAGACTGAAGCTCAAGTACAGTGCCATCTATAGATATGCTTTTAGGATTGGCCTTACGTAATTGATGGGGTGAGCCAATAAGCATGACTTCAGTCTTGTTACAGTTTGATTGAAGGAAATGATGGACCATCCAAGTTTTTATATCACAAATACAGTTAGATAGGAGGGAAGCAGCCAAAGTAGAATCCGATTTAGTGTGGATGTACAGTATATCTGAGTGCCATCAGCATTGAAGTGATAATTGAGCCAGTGTGATCTAAGCAGTTGGCCAAGTGGAAACATGTAAATGCTAAAAAGTAAGGGACCCAAGATTGAGCCCTGAGGAACACCGTACTTGACCGGACCAACTTCCAACTGGAATCCACCAAGAGAAACAAAGTGACAGCGATCAGTAAACTATGACTTGACCACATCCTCTTGTGGTAGGTGGGTGGTGCGCTACTCATGCCACATTTTTCCTCTCCTTCCCTTCAAGGCATCCCTCCTATTTTTTTACCTGCTGGCAATTATGTAGCCATATAAATCCAAATAATACTGTTTTTCTTCTCTATATTCCAATAACACTTAAATGGGGTCATTTTTGGAGCGTCTCCAGTTTAGGAGTACAGCCACAATCACATATTGTATATGAGGGTTCACTATGTAGTCATTGCGAGCACTTCGGAAGATTTTGTCCCAAAGAAGTAAAAACCGAAGTAGTCTTAAGCTATCATTTTACACTAAATAAGCAGCTAGATGAAGAAAAAAAGGCTAGAGAGGGCGAACTATTGCACTTTAAAGCAGAATTGAACCCACTGATTTAATTTTTTCCTTACAAAAAAGCTCAAGATAGAAAAGTTCATTAAGTGTTATTCAATCCATTATCAAACATATTTATGGTGTTTTCTGCAGTGTTTTCATTTACATTCTGCCTACTTGCACATGTGCAGCATAGCAGCATACAAGGCAAGCCTCTGGTAATAATTGTCACAGTTGTCAATGTGCTTAGGTCAACTCTCAGCTTTTATCAAATCCTCAATGGCTGGTTTATTAGCAGCAACTGCAGACCTCAGTAGAGGTTAAGGTGACATAGAAAGATAGGAGGGTCTAATGCCGCGTACACATGGTCGGACCTTTCGGCTACAAAAGTCCGACAGCCCGTCCGACAGACTTTCAACGGACTTGCGGCGGACTTGCGGCAGACTTTCTAATGAACGGACTTGCCTACATACGATCACACAAAAGTCCGACGGATTCGTACCTGGTGACGTACACCGGACTAAAATAAGGAAGTTGATAGCCAGTAGCCAATAGCTGCCCTAGCGTGGGTTTTTGTCCGTCGGACTAGCATACAGACGAGCGGATTTCTGGGTCCGGCGTAGTTACAACGTAAAGATTTGAAGCATGTTTCAAATCTAAAGTCCGTCAGATTTGCGGCTGGAAAAGTCCGCTGAAAGTCCGGGGAAAGTCCCACGCACGATCGGATTGTCAGCCGGCTTTGGTCCGTCGGACTTTTGTAGACGAAAAGTCCGACCGTGTGTATGCGGCATAAGTCTGTTTTAAAACAAAGTAAACTTATTCTATTTGCAACCCCTTCCCTGTCCTAAACTAGCTTACCCTGTCCAGAGACATACTTACCTCATCTCCAGTTGTTGTTTACATCCTGTGCTGCATGTTAAGCTGCCACAGCAGCATGTTTATTAACCACTTCAACCCCGGAAGAATTTACCCCCTTCCTGACCAGAGCACTTTTTGCGATTTGGCACTGCGTCGCTTTAACTGACAATTGCACGGTCGTGCGACATTGCTCCCAAACAATTTTTAAAAAACACATTATTTTTTACTTTTTGCTATAATAAATATCCCCAAAAAATATATAAAAAACTTTTTTTTCTCAGTTTAGGCCGATACGTATTCTTCTACATATTTTTGGTAAAAAAATCGCAATAAGCGTGTATTGATTGGTTTGCGCAAAAGTTATAGCGTTTACAAAATAGGGGATAGATTTATGGCATTTTTATTGATAATTTTTTTTTTTACTAGTAATGGTGGTGATCATCGATTTTTATCGTGACTACGACATTATGGCGGACACATCGGGCAATTTTGACACATTTTTGGGATCATTGGTATTAATACAGCGATCAATGCTAAAAAATTGCATTGATTACTGAAAAAATGTCACTGGCAGTGAAGGGGTTAACCACTAGGTGGCGCTTTAGGGGTTAAGTGTGTACTAGGGAGTGATTCTAACTGTGGGGGGGGAGGGGCTGTGTATGACACATCACTGATCACCGCTCACGATTACAGGGAGCGTGATCAGTGACAGTGTCATTAGGCACAACGGGGAGATGCTTGTTTACATTAGCATCTCCCCATTCTTCCTCACCGTGAGACGATCACGGGTATGCCTGCTGACATCAAGTCCGCGGGACCCGCGATCCGGCCTCTTAAAGGGCAATGTACAGGTATGTATGTATGTATGTATCTGCCGCAGTATATCTGCGTGAGGCGGGAAGCAGTTAATGTTATTATTTGTTTCTCAGTTTGCCCCCTCATGCTTTGCCTCCAGTTAATACCCTTCCTAGCTATTCACATCCTGCTTCCCCCTGCTCCACAGTTTCAATTTATAACTGCAGAGACAGAGCTTGGAAAGTCATTGTCTTCTCACACTTTAAAAGACTGGAAAAACATCCCCTGTATTGGATTTATCTGAAGTAAAACTGTGCTGGATTCAGGTTCTGTGTCATAAGGGTGCCCATACTGCCTGCACAGACTCTCACTGAATGTCATATGTATTCCACTGTATATTGGAATTTGCAACAGAACACATTTTCAAAGTTCTTGCAGAGCCTGCACAGTAGATTTCTATAGACTGCTGTGGGTCTGTTGCCTGAGAAGACAGCCACATCTATGTGGATCTACGGCTCAAGTGCAGCAAGGAAACCAAAGTCTTCCAGCACAGACTGTACACAAATAGGGTAAATACCCCAAAGGGCCAAATGTTCAGTGTTTACTCTATATGACCACTAGATGGAGTTGATCATTACAGGAAATAAATTTTTATTAGAATTTATTATGATCTTCATCTTTGTCAAATGGCTGTAATCCAGTATTTTCCTGATTAACGCTATTCTTTATGAGTAACATATGACCTGGAGAGGAAATAACATTTGATTCCCCCTATTAAAGAGGAAGTAAACTTCCTCTGCTAACATTTACCTATAGGTAAGCCTATAATAAGGCTTACTTATAGGTAGTGTAAATATCTCCTAAACGTGTACTGTGACATCACCGGCGGGTGCCGTTCCTTCTGAGCCCTGTGTTGTGAACGGCAGCTCCCAAACGCATGCACGGGAGTGACATTATCACGGCTCCGGCCAATCACAGAGCTAGAGCCTCCGAACCCGGAAGCAAGACGGGTGAAAATGAAAGCGGCTACAGCGCTGGCATCGTGGCACTGGAACAGCTTAGTTTTAAGGTAAGTGTCACATATTGCGCTAGTATGCGATGCATACTAGCACATTATGACTTTACCTTGCAGGAAGAAAAAAAATTGTCCAGCGGTATACAACCGCTTAACACAGAACAAGTGTACATGCAGTTTCATAGGATAAATAGATCTTTGGATTTTTTATAAGTACACCCCTTAGCAATTTAAATTATATCATATATAATTTTTATCCACAAATGATTCTTAAATGAACATAGTTATCTATTTGCCAAATATTATTTTGCCTCCTTTTATGTATTTAGTAGGGATGAGCTCGATGTTTGGGTCTAACATAAGATCGACTCAAACATCGGGTGTTCGCCCGTTCGTAGAACAGCGAACATTAAGGGGCATTCGTGGGAAATTAGAGCGCCGTGGAAAGCTCCATAACGCACTGAGAGATTGCAGTGCATTGCTGTATGATGATTGGCCAAAGCATGCACTTGACCTGCATGCTTTGGCCAATTACAGCGCGCTCCGCTGAGAGAGCCATAATTGGCCAAAGGCAGGTTGCCATTGGCCAATCATGGCTCAGGGGGACTAAATCCACGCCCCACACTATATAAGGCTGCTAACATAGCAGCCATGTGTAGTGTTGTTGGCGTGGACAGAGAAATAGCTTGAGTTAGATTAAGCAGGCACATTACTCAGTAAGTGGCAGTGTATTAGATATATATACAGTCAGTCTAATATATATGTATATATATATATATATATATATATATATATATATATACTCTGCATTTAGCATTAACTATGTATTCAGTGTTTACAGGCAGTGTATTAATATATATATATACAGTCTAATATATATATATATATATATATATATATATATACTCTGCACTCAGTGTAGTATATATATACAGTGCATTCGGTGGTGTACTGTTTCTAATACACTTCAGGCGGTGTATTAATATATATATATATATATATATATATATATATATATACAGTCTAGTGTATATATATATATATATATATATATATATATATATATATATATATATATATATATATATATATATATATATATACACTCTGTATTCAGTGTAGGCTATATATACAGTACATTCAGTGGTGCATAGTTTCTAATACACTTCAGGCGGTGTACACAGTATATAATACAGTGTAGTGTGGTGTTGCAAAACAAAAAATACATTATGTCCAGAAAGGCCACCAAGGAGAGGCAGACGCTCACAGGCCACTAAAAGAGGGCAAGCAGACTCTGTGTCTACAGTCAACAGTGTTGGTCATGGACATGGTGCATCCTCTGCAGGTGACAGTGGGGCATGCTTGTCCTTCTTTTCTGCTGGCCATGTTATTGAGCCACAACATGCAGAAGAGTTGGTGGAGTGGATAAAGAAGCCGTCCTAATCCTCCTCATCATCTGTCACCCAGGCTCAGAGTGGTTTGCCTTCCAACGCAGCTACCAAAGCAGCCTATTCCATTGGCTCCTTGTCTACAGTCACTCCTTCCGTAGCCCCACCATCATGCATGGAGGAGTCCCCAGATTTATTCAACCACAGTGTCAGTTACATACTGCTGGAGGATGCGCAGCGATTTGAAGGCTCCGATGTTGGTTCCCAGGTTGAGGAAGGGAGTAACGTGAGCCTAGAGAGAGGGGGTGCCCAAGAAGGACAAGAAACTGGCAGTCATATTCTCCCAGCTGCAGCATATTGCCAATTTTGCACCAGTGACAAGGAGGGAGGGGATGATGAGGTCACTAACTGTACTTGGGTGCCTGAGAGAAGAGAGGAGGAAAGTGAGGAGGAGGAGGCACAACTCCAACAAGGCAGGATGTCCTCTTGGGGGCAGCTTAAGGGCAGCCACCCTATTGCATCCTACTGCAGAGCTCCGCAGGTACCTTTCCTTCACGGCGCACTGGGTAACTCTGCTGGCAGCTGAGAAAGATGCAGGACAGGGTTCAGTGTTGTTGAAGCTTGTTCTGTGACCATGCCTCCAAAAAGCTAGTGGTGATTCTGCCACAGCTCTCTCCTCCACCCCCCTCCTCTTCTTCTTCCTCTATGGCCTCTTCTGCAGATTTGTCCTCTGAACCAGCAGTGCTCCATAAGTGTTCAAGGGGCTACACAAGCAGTCAGACTAAAAGATGCTATGCGGTGCTTGAGTTGGTCTGCCTAGGGGACAGGAGCCACACTGGGGCAGAGATTCTGTCAGCTCTGCAGGGGCAGGCTCCGAGGTGGTTGACGCCATGCCAGCTTCAGCCAGGAATGGTTGTATGCGACAATGGCACCAACCTTCTCTCCGCCTTATGACAGGGACACTTGACCCATGTTCCATGTTTGGCACATGTCCTGAATTTGGTGGTGCAGCGGTTCTTGAGCAGGTACCCAGGCTTACAAGATCTCCTGAGGCAGGCCAGAAAAGTTTGTGGTTATTTCTGCCGGTCATACAATGCCAGTGCTCGGCTGGATTACATTCAAAGGGAATGCCAACCGCCTCATTTGTGACATGCCCATCAGGTGGAACTCAATGTTGGCAATGTTGCAGCGGCTGCACACACAGCAGAGGGCCATAAATGAGTACCTGTGCGAGTATGGCCCCAGGACAGGGTCAGGGGAGCTTGGCTTCTTTTGGCCACGCCAGTGGCTACTGATCAAGGATGCATGCACTGTCCTGTCACCATTTGAGGAGGCCACAAAGATGGTGAGCAGCGACAATGCATGCATCAGTGACACTGTCCCTCTAGTCTTCATGCTGGAGCACACGCTTCGTGGAATCATGGAGAGGGCACTTGAGGCAGAACAGCGGGAGGAAGAGGAGGACTTCCTTTCCTCTTAAGGCCCCCTTTATCCAGATAGCATTCCTGTGGGCCTGCCAAACACACAGGAAGAAGAGGAGGAGAATTGTGTCAGCATGGATATAGAGGATAACACTCAGCAGCAGTGTTTAAGGGATGGTTTTCAATCCCCAGAAACCCAGGGAGTTGTATGCGGCTGGGAAGTGGTAGTTACGGATAATGTGATCCTTAGTGACCCAGAGGACTCAGAATCGAATGCCTCTGCAAACTTACGCTGCATGGCCTCCCTGATTCTGCAAAGCCTGTGAAAGGTCCCCAGGATTTGTGGAATCAAGGAGAGGGATCATTACTGGCTGGCAACCCTTCTTGATTGTCAGAAACTATGAAATCAGACCGAGACAGAAGTACAGTTAAATCACACTTGTTTAAAAATAAAAGTAAATAGAACAAACGTAGTCAAAACATAGCCAGAGTTCATGAATCGGAATGGATAGTCAGACAAGCCAAACGTCAGGGAGCCGGAGATGAGCGTAGTAAAACAGTAAGCAGGATCTGAGCCAGAAGGGATGTCAGCCAGGAAAGTCTTTTAACAGGAATGCAGGAGAGCATCTCTGTGATGTTGACTAAAGCGAAGGCAGAGATCCTCTGGGCTGGACGGCTTAAGTAGGCAGGACTGACAAGCAGGATATCATCAACAGCTAAGTAACTTCGGAGAAATAGGAGCTGGCAACTAGCTGACAGCTGAGTGGCCAGATCAGAGAAGGAAGGGCTGAGCCCAGCCCTGACACTGATCCATGTTACAAGGGTACAGTTGCAGAACTCAGACCTGCCTTCGTGGAGGGAGCAGAGGATGAATTACCTTCAGGAGGCCTTGAAGAAAGGTTTGTGTAACGCATTTCCAGACCCTGGGAGATTACAATTTAATGGTGCTGGACAACGTGTTACTGAAGCTTCGTTCAGTCAGATGAAGAGCGGTGGAGAAGGTGGCCGGCTGACCGATGCCATTAAACAATTTTTCAGTCATCAGCGCCAAGGTCTGATTGGTTCAAGCAACCATCGCCAGCATCTGCATTATATGGTGCAAGAATATCTAGAAGCAAGAGCAGACTTGAAGACCTTTCCAACAGAGCATCCACTGGGTTACTGGGTCTTGAGGATGGACCACTGGCCTGAACTTGCTCAATATGCAATCGAGCTACTGGCCTTTCCTGCATCCAGTGTGCTTTCTGAATGCACATTCAGTACTGCTGTAGGGTTTGTCCTGGATCAAAGAGTGTGCCTGTCCACAGACTCCATTGGTAGGCTCACATTTATAAAAATTAATCAGTCCTGGATCAGCAGCTATCAAGCACCTGATGCTGATGTAACTGATTGAATTTGCTATGGATCTGGGATCCCTTAAAGACTGCCTATGCTGCCTATCCTATTCCTCAATTACGATGATGCTAGCTTCCAACAATATTTTAGGTTTAGGGCACTACCACCACCACCCGAGGCCCAATTTTTCTGCCCTTGTTTAACAGGGGCATGTTATTACAATTTTTTATATAATGTTTCACAGCAGGGCCCGTTCCTGCGCCAAACAAGAGTATCTGTGAGGGGTACAGTGTTGCGGCACCATCAAAACCAAAGGCCCAATTGTTCTGTCCCTGTTTAACAGGGGCATGTAATTACAATTTTTTAAATAATATTTATTTTATTTATATTTTATTTATTTCAGGTCTTATATTTAACAGCAGGGCCTGTTCCTGCGCCCAACAAGAGTAACTGTGAGGGCTTACAGTGTTCTGGCACCACCAAAACTAAAGGCCCAATTTTTCTGCCCCTGTTTAACAGGGGCATGTAATTCCAATTTTTGATATAATATTTAACAGTAGGGCCCATTCCTGCGCCCAACAAGAGTAACTGTGAGAGGTAACAGAGTTTTGGCGCCATCAACACCTAAGGCCCAATTCTTCTGCAGAGTATATAGTCCATATAGTATATATACTGCTGTTCAGAATATATAGTGCCTGGGGGCCTGGGGGACCCCCACGCCATTTAAAAAAAAATTGGTGCAAGGTTCCCATTAATATCCATACCAGACCCAAAGGCCTTGGTATGGATTTTAGGGGGGCACCCACGCCTTTTTTTTGTATTTTTGGCACGGGGTTCCCCTTAATATTAATACCAGACCCAAAGGGCCTGGTAATGGACTGGGAGGGGGGGATCCAACAATACATTACAGCCGCAAGCAGTTTTGATTTGAATTTTTTCCTTTAGAAATGTCATTTTGCTGTGGTACTATTATAAACATGGGAAAGATGCGCTACTTTACAGGCAGACTAAGGAGACACCCCCCCCCCAAGATATTTAGAGGAATATTTCATTTTTATTGTTTCACTTTAAGCATTATTAAAATCATTGCTTCTGAAAAAACAGCCATTTTTAAAACTTTTTTTGCATTGAAACATGTCCGCTGGGGCAGGACCCAAGTCCCCAAACACTTTTTATGGTAATAAGTTGCATATAAGCCTTTAAAATTAGCACTTTTGATTTTTCACGTTCTCGTCCCATAGACTTTAATGGTGTTCGCGTGTTCGCACAAATTTTTTGCCTATTTGCATGTTCTGCTGCGAGCTGAACCGGGATGTTCGGCTCATCCCTATTATTTAGAATGTATTTATAATGATCCTGCTTTTATTAGGTTTTACAGGGTTGCAGGGCACCCCCAAAAATATCATTGCAATGACAAGGAAATAATGGGCTTCTTTATTAGGTCCCAAAGTTTCCTTTACTAGTTTATTGAGCAGATCAATCTATAGGGCCTATCCCTAGTGATTCGATGATCAATAGCAATAACTATGTGCACATTGCAGTAACATCCCCCAACCAATTGAATTGCAGCTAAACGGGGTCAGCTCAGTAAAATATGAAATCTTATTGATCGCTACTGCACTTTTCACACCATGATTACACATTGCAGTTCCTTATTACATAAGCCTGATTATGTTCATAAACGATCATAAAATCCTTGTAGATATGAGAAGCAGTTAACTTTTTTATATACCTTTGCCTAAGCCATTTTGATTAATAGCCCTCTCAATGCTATCCTGACTTTCCAAAATACAAGCACAGGGCATACTATTCATAGAAGTGTCATAAGAGGCTGACTCATGACATTTACTACTAGAAGTCATTTTATACTAGCTTTCTGCTTGAGAGTACAAAGTGCTACACTTAGAACAAATATAAATTTGCACAGTAAGGCATTAGAAAAGTATATACAGAGATCAATTACAAAGTAGTTTAACAGAAGATAAAATTAGTTTGGATAGCTAACAGTTTTATGAAGATCCATTATGTGTTTAACTCCTTGGATGCATGACATGGAGGGAATATCAATGTGCAGTACTAAGATAAAGAGTCCATGCACACTGGGCATTAAAAAAAAACAGTTCTTTTGCGCAGAAAATAACGCTCATATAATTAATGTACGGAGCTTAGGCGCGTTTAGGAGCATTTTTTTTCTTCCAGAAAACGTCTCTCAAAAACGCAAACCAGAAGGGTTTTTTCTACCTCTAAACGCCTCTAAAATTTGCCTCTAAACATCCTAATGTGCATGGACACATAGGATAACATTGAGCTGCTTCTACAGGCAGAACGCAAAACCCCTGTATAAGCAAAGTTTTTTAAGCCAGTTTGCATGGAGCCTAAAAGAAAGATCAGATGCCATTAAGATCAAACAGTTAATATGTCAAGGTAGTAGTGGTTATTCACTTAGCTATAGCAGGATGATGGCCAGGCGGTGGCTTTCCCATCCTGACTGGACGTTATATGATGTCCTGTCAAGAAGCGTCACACAGTGGCGCGATCTGTCACCGGCTGTGTCCATGGGACACAGCCAATGACTGATCAGTATACCAGCTCACCTCTGGTACCATGTGACCGCTGTGACCAATCAAAACAGGTCACATGATAGTTCCTTTCATGCCATTCATTGTGTACAATTGTGTTGCTAGCTGTGATTGGTCAATTTGATCACATGATACAGACAGGGCCAATCACAGCCCATCTGTACCATGTGATTAGCTTTGACCAATCACAATTAATTAACAAACAAAACAATATGAATGAATCAGTTTCATTCAGTAAAATGCTTGCTTATAGAAATGTTATTCACTGCTACAAGTAAACATAATGTGTAAAAAAAATTAAAATAATCCTGATCACCTTGCACCTCCCCTACTCAGCGGTCCTGGTCTTTCCATGCTCATTTGGTGGGACTTTAGCCTCTCTAGCAGAGGCTGAATCGACTGTAAGTTTTGTGGACAGCGAGATAGCCTGTTTCTCCTGCCCACTGGAGCTCCTAGAGGGCTCCCCTCTCCTCTTCTTTCTTCTCTTTCTCTTTGCTGATACTTACCTCTTTTCTCTTTTCTCCTCACATAATAAGCAGGGGATAAATTCCCAGATCAAACGTTGTAAAATTTTAGTCTATGCACTCCCAAAAAATAGATATTGTCCTACTTCAGGAGACCCATTTTCCAAAGCGGTATAACCCTTCCTTCTTACACGCCAAATTCCCGATGTTTTTCCTTGCAAACGCTGAGGATAAAACTAAAGGAGTAGCTATCCTAATTTCTAAGAACTGCAAGTTCACACCCTAACTAGAAAACAGGGCCGCGGAGGGCAGATTTATTCTCGTAAAGGGCACGGGCCACCATCCAAAAAAAAAAACCTGGCTTTTGCCTTGCATCTAATTGGATGATTTATATAAACACTGCTTACCCAATTACTAAAAATAGATGATAGAACTCTGCTCTAAAATATTACAAAAATGTGAATATGTACTATATAACTGTGGATATCTATTTAAAAATTCACAAATCTGTCCATAAATGTTCTGGGAATCAAACAGTTCAAATTGTGAATATGTATTTTCTAGTCCACATACAGTGTAATGGTACACTGCATATCATCACCCACAACTAAAGCGCAACTCAGCAAATAGTGTTGACCTCCATGTAAATAACAGGCCAGAGCCTGCAAGGGGTTATTATTAATTTGATAGGCAAGTTCCAAGTCCTATTAGAGTCAAAGAAAAAGTAGGACAAAGGAACTTCCAATCTGGAAATCCCATTTTAAATGCATTCCCTGGCGGTATGATTATGTCAGATTTTTGCATCTGAAAGCGGTACAATTGTTTTGCATAGAAATTTGGCGTTTTATATTGTTATATTGTAGGCCTGTAATTCTTAGCAATAACACACTTAAAACAAGAGTCTAGCAGGCATCCCGAGTATAATAAAGTTTGAAACACAAAATCACATTTGGTGGCTCTCTTTGACGTAAAGGGACACTTTTTAGTTGCTATGGACAATCTCAAGTTTCCAGGAAGAAAGAACAGTTTTTATAATATAAAACTGCATGCAGGGGACTGGACAAAGCACTAGGGACATAAGGGATATGAAATAGTTTCATACAGTAATGTAATTTGTAAGATTACAGTGTACTGTATGTGTTATGAATTTTCTATTTTTTTAATTTGCCACCAGGCTCCACCCCAGTGCGTCGCGACGCTCGCAGGGAACAGAGCCCGGAACACAGAGGCATTGGGCAGAGGACACAGCCCGCAAACACAGTGGGGGGACATCTCAGGATCCTAGGGACAAGGTAAGTACACTGCACCAGGATCCTGCAATGCAATCCCAAGTGTGGCTCGGAGTTACCGCTGATGGTACTGAAATTTAACCTTGAGCTGCACTCGGGAAAACCGTCAGGGAGGATAAAAGAAAAAAAAAAAAAAAACAACTTCCATGTGCATATTGTAAAATAGCACTTTTGATGAGGCATATGGGTTAACAAAACAACCTAACCCTAAAGCGCCATAGCAGGTCCTTCTAGTCTCAAACTGGTGTGAACATGTCTTTGTGTTAGCATGATAGCAAAGTCCATCTCCACGCTACATTGTTCATCATAGGAACATCTCTATAAAGAGCTTGCTGGTACTGCTTGTCCATATAAGCTCAAGCAACATTCACTTTACAAATGAACAGTCTCTATACTTTAAGAAAATCAAACTCAATAAGATAAAAAAAGATTGATCACTGTGGGTCTTAGTATAAATGTAGTTTTTGTTAAATGCCAACTAAAGCCAAGTATTTTTTAGTGTTGGATGAGATGAGTAAGAAATGCTATAGTATCTTTATCCCCACTGGGGAGATTTTGCTTCACTTCCTGTTCTTGTAACCATTGTGTCTACAATGTGAAATAAGGGAAATCTCTCAAACAGAAACACAGACATCTATAAAAGCCTGAGGAAAATATTTTTACCATTCCCTAAAAAAAGTGTTTTTATTGCTATTTGTGACAGATGATTTCACTGCAATGGACAGACAGCAAAGAAATGTGACGGAGCGCCGACATTATTGATAGAGAAAGCCTCAAATCATTTCAAATGCTTACAGAGTAATGTCAACTACCTAATAATATGTTTTTTGTTATCTCCAGCTACACTATGCATTTATTTACACAGTTTGGACACTTGACAAATGTGATCTCAGACAATTTGTTAGCTACTACCTTGAGTAGACCTTCTTCTAAGCAACTGATTTCTGATCTATGTACTTCTTCACAAGCCTGCTTAGCACAAGTGTTGGCCTTTTTCTGGAAAGAAGAATTGGGCTCCATGGATAACGAGGGAGCAGGTTCTGACAAATAATAGAATTCAGTTTCTGATAAGCTGATTCTCAATCGCACCTACCCTACACCAATTAGACTTACTAAATTTAAACCATTTTATAATCTTTTGGCTCTTAAAGTGATTGTTAAGCCACTATATCATATGTATACCATCCCACCTGCTTTATAACGCTATGTGTCCCAGTGTCTGCGATGTATAAAAACAATGCAGATTACTACCTTATCTTAGAGCATTTCCCGGTGCTCACGTGACTCCTCGGCTCTCTCCTCTCCCTGACTGACAGCTATAATGGGTGGGGCTGAGAACGTGTGCTGACGTCAGCTGGGAGGAGGGAAGGAGAGGAGCAAAGAGACCAGCAGTCACATGAGCTCCAGGAGACGCTCTGAGATAAATAATGAGGGGAGGGTTTAGGGACTTTACGTGAAATTATGGCCTGGTAAGGCCACCTATTTCCATCCCTTGGGACTTTAGATGAAACCATGGCTTGGTAAGGTCATGTGTTTCCATCTCTGTAATAATCAAAATGGAGAGAGCAACAAGGGTGGGGACTTTACATGAAGTTCGGGAATGCAATGAGGTAAATATACAACACTATTCCACAGTACACCAAATTGATGTTAGTATGAAGCCATAAGAAATAAGGTAGTGTCAGCATGACAAGTAGCCTCAATATCCTGTAAGGTAAAAAATAGCAGCAGAAGCATAGGGGCGGACAGTGTCTCAAGCTGGGAGGGGAGGGGGGTCAGAGGATGGGGGAGAGCGGAGAGCAGAGCTGCGGATGACCGAGGCATGTAAACTGACCACAGTGTCAAGGCTCAGCAGCCATGATAAACCGTGGTCAGTTTATAGGGGGGAGGGCAGAACCAGGCAGGGTCAGCCAGGTTTTTTAGGTTATACAGGTGGCCAAATGACACAGCACAAGCACTGTACTGTTATTCATGCTTTAAGGGAACAGGATCTTTTTTTTTTTTTTTTTTTTAGGGTAACAAACACTTTCAGAGTACTCTTTTTCCTCTGATTTGGACATTTTCTTAATTACAGGTATATTTTAAACAGATAGTAACATTCGTATATGATGGTATAGGTTATCACTGATGCATAACCTATGTTTGCTGGGACTGCTCGGGACTTTCGGGACGTTAGTCGGATACTCTTGCACCTTATTTCGTGAAGCCTTATTAACTGCCAAAAAGTTCATATCCAAATGCCAAAAAGTTATTGTTAAAATTCTGGATGCCAGCACTGGTGTCTGTTTTGCAGCAGTGGAAAGCAGAGCTTAACTAAACACATTCATATTGGAAACTGCTTTATAAACATAGAGGTTGCCCGAATAAATTCCAAATAAATGAATGGAACTGTGGCAGGCTGAATTGATTGCTTGTTGCCCTTTTGATGTGCAGGATATTTCTTCTTAATATGCTACAAATTTGTGTCCAGTGGGGTGGCGGTATGGCTTTTTTGGGTTCCCATGTGTGGCTACATGAATGGATATTGCAGTACTATAGGTTCAAATAATGAGGCCGTGAGATATTGTTCATGTACAGTTGAATAAAAAGGGTGAACACAAAACACTGTTTGGTTTGAAACAGTTTAATTAATAATGGTTACTATGTAGCAGTGATTTGTTTCTTTTGGGAAAAAAAATGGTTTGGATATCTAATACCTTTGCCTTTCTTTGTATTGTGAAGCCTGCTTTTCATTCTTCTATGCATGGTATTCTCCTTAACTTATGATCGCATTGTTTGGTGTCTTTTGATCCTTTTATGTATCATTCTTTGAAACTATTATGACTGCGTGCCTATATATCTGTTTAATAATAATAAAGTGTATATATACAGTATCTCACAAAAGTGAGTACACTCCTCACATTTTTGTAAATATTTTATTATATCTTTTCATGTGACAACACTGAAGAAATGACACTTTGCTACAATGTAAAGTAGTGAGTGTACAGTTTGTATAACAGTGTCAATTTGCTGTCCCCTCAAAATATCTCAACACACAGCCATTAATGTCTAAACCACTGGCAACAAAAGTGAGTACACCCCTAAGTGAAAATATCCAAATTGGGCCCAATTAGCCATTTTCCCTCCCCGATGTCATGTGACTCATTAGTGTTACAAGGTCTCAGGTGTGAATGGGGAGCAGGTGTGTTAAATTTGGTGTTATCGCTCTCACTCTCTCATACTGGTCACTGGAAGTTCAACATGGCACCTCATGGCAAAAAACTCTCTGAGGATCTGAAAAAAAGAATTGTTGCTCTACATAAAGATGGCCTAGGCTATAAGAAGATTGCCAAGACCCTGAAACTGAGCTGTAGCATGATGACCAAGACGATACAGCAGTTTAACAGGACAGGTTCCACTCAGAACAGGCCTTGCCATGGTCGACCAAAGAAGTTGAGTGCAGGTGCTCAGCATCATATCCAGAGGTTGTCTTTGAGAAATAGGCATATGAGTGCTGCCAACATTGCTGGAGAGGTTGAATGGGATGGGGGGTCAGCCTGTCAGTGCTCAGAACATACGCCGCCCTCTGCATTAAATTGGTCTGTAGATAATTTAGCAATAGGAAATTTTCAATTTTTTGCAATGCTTGTATGCTGTACTCGTGTTTACAACAGCACCATTGTATTCACAGGTATAGCAGCGCACAGCCTTTCATGTAAATGACAAGCTGTATGCTGCACCTGGGCTGCCTTGAGGGGAAAAATACATCAAGTATTATGCTGATTGGGCGCAGATGGTCCATGTGCAAGAGCCCTAAAGTGTATCCCAGTCAAATTCTAACTAGGGCTAAACCTATTCTCATCCCCATTCTAAGCCTATTCTATCTACCCTGTGAAAGAAAAGATGCCTATACTTACCTATTATGAAGCTGTTCCAGTCCTTTTACATGACCAGATCCCAGCGCTGGCTTTAGTGTAGAAGAGGTACAGCCAACAACTGATGCCCCATAGTAAGCTTATGGACCTGATCATGTGACCAGCTTCAGAACAGGTAAGAATAGGCATCTTTTCTTTCACTGGGTAGATAGAATAGTCTTAGAATGGGGATTGGAGTAGGCTTAGCCTTAATTGGAATTTAAATGTAATTATACTTTTTTTAATGTTATATCTACAGTGAAAAGGTATTGGATAGACACTCTTTAGCAGCCTTTTCTTAGTATACTGGACAATTTACGAGGTGCAAACTTGAGACTTTTACTTGTTTGTGATTTGAGATCTATATCATTTAAATTTTAATATTTATTTATTTTCTTTACAATCTGTTATAATTAAAGGTTTTTTTTCTACAACCCATGCCTGGGTATTCCATATATATAATGTTTTGAAGAGCTCAATATTTACTGAAAGCCTAACATCAGCTTAAAAAATGTTAAAGAGCCATAACCCTACACAATTAAAAAATAAAACAGCAGCTCTCACTACAATACTCACCCTGTGACTGGTGCTGTCTCCTGCAGACACACTGCTAAGCAATCCAGGGCTGATCCTCATCATGTTGACTGATGCTTTGTGGCCAGCCTGCCCCCCTGGGGCATGTCATCAAGCTGCCCTAAGCTGATACTAGGATGCTGCAATGAATTGTGTTTTATCTCTGTTGCCTGTTGCATTCAGGACCACCCACCACTACACGGAAAAGAGGACCTGTGATGATCAGACAGAAATAAAAAGAAGTGAAGTGACAGGGGGAGGAAGGGTCTTCAAGGGCATTTTGTGCCCGCTGAGCTTTAAGCACAGTGTAATTTCTAGACCCTAGCACCCAGGGTATGCACTTAGTAAGAACTTCCCTTGATCTTCTTTTTAACAGGTTTTTACAGGTTTAATACTTTTTGTTCATCAATTTTTACATCCACCAGGAATTTAATTTTCTCCCATAATTATTATGTTAGCTAGACCTGTACTTCTCAGTTCATATTTTTTTTTTTGCTTAATAGATTAATGCTTTTTGGCTAACAATGGGATTATTTATTCAATACACCATGTAATGTATCTACTTTAGGCCTCATACATAGGGAGGTCTAAAGGATTTTTCTAGTGTAAAATCCCCAGTGCTTTCCTGGACCCAAGAGCTGCAGGTGCCACCTGCAGCTGTACATGCAAGTGAATGTCTCCAATTCCAATTATCATAAAAAATATACCACGCTTGTTCTTCCTCCTGATCTCTGTTTATGATAACAGAAAAATTCCCAACACAATTAAAAGTTGTGGTCACATGACTTCTCTAGTCTTCTTCTTTCCACATTCTCCTTTGTAGGTGGACAGGAAGCAGAGATGTACATGTCCCAGATGACATTCTGTTTTGTACAGCTCACTAGGACAGCATGAAGCATGGCCTTTAGCAGTGTTAAGTAGAAAATTAGATCAACCCTGAAGTATGTATAACTACAGGGGGGCAAGACCGCAAATAGAAATCATGGGCTCCATAGTAGCAGAGCCAGAAGTTTACCAAAGCCCCGAGAAAGGATAAATAATTCTGAGTGTCACTGTATGCGGGAAAAGGCACAGTCATGGTCAGAAAAACAGTACTCAGGGCGCACCATGTTGGAGCAGATAAGTATTTTATTTGAAATTGAAGTTCTACTTTAAGTAGTGAAGATACATTTGCTTTTAATTTTAGCCCTGTCATCTTATTTATAAAATTACAGTTGCAGTTATGAATGTTTTAGACCAATTATTTTTTCCAGGAAAAAAAGTTTATAATAGATATAAAAGATTACACGCTGAATCAGACCCATATCTGATCCAAAGAGGATTGTTTTTAATACCAGTGAAAGGCATTCTCAAGTATTAAAGTAAATCTGTCATGAAACAAAAACAGAGGCTGCTGTTGCTAATCGTAATCTAAAAATGCTAGTTGCTTGGATTGTCAGAAATTGTGGGGTTGTACATTCACATATATATATAAATAATATTTTTGAAAAAACAGAACATAAGTTATTTTTTAGTTCAATCTTATTTTATTGGAAGGTAAAGCAAAACAGGACATAGTTGCATTGCTACAGGTTACAACAGTCTTGTCATATAAACATATTGTATGAAGTATAACATGTACAAAAAATTGGTCTTAGACTCTATGGGGTTGATTTACTAAACCTGGACATTGCAAAATCTGGTGCAGCTCTGCATAGAAACCAATCAGCTTCCAGGTTTTATTGCCAAAGCTTAATTGAACAAGCTGAAGTTGAAAGCTGATTGGCTACCATGCACAGCTGCACCAGATTCTGAGTGCTCCAGTTTTAGTAAATCAACCCCTATGTTTGAGTCTTCTAAAAAGGCAACAATGGAAAACAATATAAGAACATACGACAAGTATGGAGGTAGAGTAACTTGACATCAGTTTCCTGAAAAAAGTTTAAGCACAACGATAATCATTGAAGCATCGTACATTATACTAATAGATTCTTTTTTAGAGAGAATGATATGCTGCAGGTATCACTTACTGTCTTTATAAGGTAGGATTATTTTACGTAACTAGTGCTTCATATGGAACTAAAAGTACAAAGGTGGATACGAAAGTCAGAGACGAAGGGGAGGAAAGCAGAAGAAGGAAAGATTAGGAAAAGGGAAACACTACAGCGGCTGTGGGATAAGTTATTTTTTTTATGTAAATTTAATTAAAGAACATTTTTAGCCTGAAGCAGTGGACATGCAGTAAGGAACAATGTACAGTATGTCAATCTTCATTACATAAATTCCAAAAGAAAAAAAAAACAATTCTCTAACAAATGCAAGACTGGACATTAAAAAGTTTGCTCTGAACTTTTACCACAATACACAGTGAGCACTAGGGTGCACCCCCCCCCCCCCTTCCCCCTATCCATTCAGTTTTCTATAGATCATAAGGTGGTAACCCTAAATTCTACTTGTAGCCAGACTATGGATAATAAATTATTTACATTCTTATAACAAGCATTAACATAGCTTTAAAACATGCTCTCAGTCATCTATCTAGCTACTTTTAATGTTAAACTATTCAGTCTTAAGGATTTTTAAACAATACAAAAAAGACTTGGGTTTCAATTGGTTTCTAACAACTAAGTTCTCACTTGTCCATTCTCTGAAAAGCCATCCACAGTGGAGTCTTTTCAAAATGCAGCTAAGCAGCTGCTGTCAGGCGTTCAGGGGCTGTTCTTGCTGCCTCCTGAATGGCTGTTTTTTTTTCACTTTTTTTTTCAATGAGACATACAAATGCAGCCCATTGACCTAAATGGCATGGTGCCACCTGTCAATTCAACATTCCACATTAAATTATCCATAGCTGGAATTATTGCAGCTGTGACATGTGAACATCTTCCTTTGGCTGTATTGTAGGCTTTATATGGGCAGTCAGGGGTTGTAAAACCATGGCTTAACCATTTGTTTTTTTGTTTTTGGTCCCCATGGCCGCCTATGTGAATGAGGCCTTATAACTCCTGCTGTGTGTTGGAGATCTGGCAGGCTGACAAAATCTGTTCTCACTGCCTGTGTTGTAATTTTTAAAATGATTTTCTCCACAATAATTATAGATATAGATGTGGAAGAGGGCTTGTTTCAAAATGTTCTTATTGCTCACAATCTGTAAATACTTTAGTGTGCATAATGAGGGAACGGGTTCACTTTAAGTATAGAGTGTACTATATGAAGAGGTGTTGGATCACCTTTCACTGCAAAGCTACACCTAGGAATGGACACCATGCACCATGGACACCCTGTACTTTGTCATGGGTAGTTTTATATCACCTGACTAAGTACAGGGGATGTGTACTGAAGTGTCACTGCAATGAAGGATGTGATCAGAAGGACCATGCAAAGACAGAGGCAGAGGAGGCATCTCTCTTCTCGGAGCCCCAGACTGTATCCTCCGGGAATGCCATCAAATGTCAATTAAATTGGCATGCGCCTCATTGGACTTAACCTATAATGAGCCTTCTCATTTATCAAAGTTGTGGAATTCTTAGAGTTCATCTTTAAATTTGTGTTTCCTTCTGTTTGAATGCACCACATTATTAAAAAAAAATGTTTTGAGGAATCAATCTGCGGCTGTTTGTTAACATACACAGATCCATCAGATGGACCACACAGCCCTACAGACTTTTTTTAAATAATATGAATTAACAGACTTTTTTTAATAATATGAATGAACAGTGTCATACATGGCACCAGCCTTGACAGGGTTGATTATTCATTCATAATAGTAAAAGGTCATTTAGCATGCAAGTCTGTGTAATTCATCTGCTCGGTCTGTGCATTATAACAAGCAGTCGCAGATAGATCACACAGCCCATGCAAGCTAACCGATCTTTCACTATTATGATTAGACAATCAGCACTGTTGGGGTTATATGATTGAGCTGCAGGTGCATTGTATGTTTACTAGCAAGTGTAAGCTCTATCATACAGCCCTACAGCACTGATTGTTCATTCATAGTTAGGGAGATCAGATGCCCCTGGTTTTCAGGGGATAGTTCCCAATTTTAAGGGACTGTCCCTAAGAAAAAGTGTCCCTGGCTTTGTCACTGGTTAAAATAATGTATCCTTGATTTCTTTCTTGCTTTATTAATGTCCCTGGCCTGAACGGCTTCAGAGTAATCTACCTTAGCAACATTTCTATGTTTGGCCAGAAGCAGGAGGAGGGAGGTAAGAAGTTTATCTGCTCCCAGCTGTGTCCAGGGCTATTGATGATGTCACATGCTGATATCAGGGGCAGCACAGTGAGTAAGTGGTTAGCCCTACCACCTTGCAGCACTAGGGTAATTGAATCGACTCCCAATCATGGAACTACCTGCGTGGAGTCTTCATGTTCTCTCCTTCCTCCCACACTCTAAAGACATGGTGGTAGGTAAATTGGCACTATTATGTGTATGTATGCATGTGAAGTAGTGACCTTAGATTATAAGCTCCTTAAAGGCAGGGACTGATGTGAATGTATAATAAACAGTTAAAGAACTGCATAAATTGTCAGTGCTATATAAATACCTGTAATAAATAAAATATCACATGGTCTATCAGGTCCCTCTCTCCTCTTGGCTTGTGTAGACATTTTTCTAGGAGTTAAGCATATGGAATATTTGCCACCTTGCTCTTCTTTGTGTTGGTGCCTTGTAGTACACTTCTGGTCCTGGAGTCAGTTAGTCAACACTACACAAGGGTCCATGGCCGGAACAGCTGACTTGGTCAGCTTCCAGAAGGAGTAGCTGCCCCATGCACAGAGCTTTATTGGGGGGGGGAGTAGGGGCGAATCCAGGGGGGGACGTGGTAATTGCCCCCCCCCAAGAAATTAGATGCGGATGAAAGAGCGGGCGCCCTGGTGTTGTGCCAACATCGGTTTCCCCAACAAAATCTGTTTCCCCTGGCTCTCGGCTGAGATCGGAACTTCTCCTCTCCAGCCCTCTGCACTGCTGCTCCTCCTACTCTCCCCCGAATGCTAATCATCCATCTACCACCCCTGCCCCCGTGCATTCGGGGGAGAGTAGGAGGAGCAGTGGTGCAGAGGGCTGGAGGGGCGGAGTTCCGATCTTAGGCGAGAGCCAGGGGAAACAGATTTGTAGGGGAAACCGACATCATCTCTCACCGCCCACCCTCACTGTGCAGGCAGCCGCGGGCAGCAGAGAGATTATAACATCTCTCTGCTGCCTGACTCTGGGACACAGCAAAAGACAATCCCCACCTTAGCGGCAAGTGACAATCCGCAACATGTGGCAGGCGACGGTGGCAAGTGACAATCTGCATCTGGCGGCAGGCAAGTGACAACCAGCAACGTGTGGCAGGTGACGTGGCAAGTGACAATCCTCAACGCGTGGCAGGTGACGTGGCAAGTGGCAATCCAAAACATGTGGCAGGTGATGTGGCAAGTGACAATCTGCAACACGTAGCAGGTGACGTGGCAAATGACAATCCGCAACGTGTGGCAGGTGATGTGGCAAGTGACAATCCGCATCTGGTGGCAGGCGACGGCGGCAAGTGACACACTCAGAGCTCCCACTGATTCTGCATTATGATGAGCTGAACTATTTCATTTTATATAACAATGTAATAATAAAATAATGCGCTTCAATCATCCTGACACCATAACAACCATGGTGCCGGGATAATTGAAGTGCCAACACCAGCCATTTCCCCGATAAATTGTCTTCAGTTTGTTCAGTAAGGCTACATTCACAAGGCAGTTTAGCAGAAGCCAGAAGTGGCTGCTGACAGAATTCTATTGTAAATGTTGCATGCACACATTGGGGTTGATTTACTAAAACTCGAGAGTGCAAAATCTGGTGCAGCTGTGCATGATAGCCAATCAGTCTCTTGTTCAATTAAAGTGGTTTTAAAGGCAGAAGGTTTTTTTATCTTAATGCATTCTATGCATTAAGATAAAAAAACCTTATGTGTGCAGCAGCCCCCTTAATACTTACCTGAGCTCCATCTCTATCCAGTGATGTTGCATGAAAGCCTCAGCTGTCCGGGGACTCTCCCTCATTGGCTGAGACAACAGCAGGGGTCGTTGGCTCCTGCTGCTGTCATTTAAAGTCAGTGAGCCAATGAGCAGAGAGAGGGGGTGTGTCTGAATGGACACACAGAGCAGCGGCTTAGCTCGGATGCCCCAATAGCAAGCTGCTTGGGGGCACTTGGCAGGAGGGAGGGGAGGATCGGGGCTGCTCTGTGCAAAACCACTGCACAGAGCAGGTAAATAACATGTTTGTTTTTTTTAAACAAGAAAAAAAAGTTTTGCATATAAATGCTCATCTGAGCGGTTACATGCGAGTAACGCCTCTGACCGACACTGTACTCAGATAGTGTGTATCCAGGCTCGGCATTTCTGCAGAGTTTTGGACACACAAACTGGGCAAAGTTAATCTGCCAGTTTGTATGCAACCAGGGAGAACATGCCAAACTGCCCCTCCACACAGAAAAAAGAATTAAACCCTAACCTGCTTGCTTAACCCCCAAAGCATAAATTCTGACTCCTCCCAGGTCAAATCTGCCCCTGCTGAAATCCCATCACCCATCCCAGCTCAAAACCTCTCTCTCCCCAAGTCCTCCCAGCACACCCCCACCCCCCCCTTGTCCCGGTGTTCTGCCGAGAAAGTTCCTCTCGGCGGATAAGGACCCCCCTCTACTGTGCAAGCGCAGCGCTTGCGCAGTAGGAGCTGGTGGAAATAGCCGAAGGCGAATAGAAGAGAAATCAGCTGTACACGGCGCCTGTAAGAGGGCCCCTCGCGGACTCGCTTCGCTCGCCACGCTTAGGGCACAGCCTCGCTTCGCTCTGCACTTTTTTATTCCCCCTCTAGGTCCACTTGGATGGTGGGGCTTCAGCCTGGACTCAGGGCGCAGGCGCCGTGTACAGCTGATTGAAGTTTTTCATCTTTGGCTATTTTCGGCGGCTCCTAGTCATTCGTACTGCGCAAGCACTGCGCCTGCGCAGTACAAGGGGGACCTTATCCGCCGGGGGAACTTTCTCGGCAAGACACTGGCCCTGAGCCTCAGAATTTGAAAGTGGAAGGTGGAAGCTGACTTGTCATGCACAGCTGCTGCTCCAGGTTGTCTATACTCCAGTTTCCTGAGTTCCCAATGGAACACAATTGTGATGACATCCCCAGGACTTGTAGATCATTTTCTTTTTGCTCCAGCTATGTAACTAAAGATCCATACCTCTGTGCAGACCTGGGGCTGGAGCAATAGTCTGCAGCAGCCTGCGCATCACACAAATCGCTGTTGTGATGCTTTGCAAGCTCTGATGCAAAATAAATAAATAAATAAATGCACATATGTCTTTTTTTTGCAAATGGGTGCATTTATTATTAAGCGGTTAAAACAGTCCATTCTACACCCTGAAGGTAAACGATTTAGCTCTCCCTGCCTTCCATGAAACTATTGCACAATTTAGCAATGCTGTTTTTCAACCTGGAGGAATTATTTATGCCAGACAGGTTCCTGCGATGTGACTGGTAAGAAAGCAGCCAGGCAAAAGCAGAGAGGGAGAGGGAAAGAGAAAGAAAGAAAAAAAAGGGGGGGGGGAGGATTGCTATAGAGAAGAAGGTTCTGATGGCTTCTAAGAGATGATTGTCTGGAAAGAGGGTCATGCCTGAAAATCAGAAAGCCTCCAGAGAGATGACACTGGTATAGAGTCACCATCACACCCACCCACATCAGCAGCACCCAACCCATTCACAGTGCTGAATGTTGCTGAGCAGATCCACAGTGTGACTGTGCTGGGTGTGTGTGCTGGGTGTGTGTGTGTGTGTCTGTGTGTGATCAGCTTGTTCATTGTCTGCCTAGTCCACACACACATACACACATACACACACTCACCAGTGTCTCTCCTCCCTTGGGCTGCAGCAGGAGGGGCACTGGCTGCTGGGAGAAGCCTGCGATCCTCAGGATGGATGGAGAGCAGTGACAGCTCGGGTCATCGCCTGCGATCTGTCACAACACGTCGGAGATCTAGGAGACCACAAGCAGCATGTTGTCGCTGTCATCCTCCCCTTCCAGCGGCGTCAGGTAGTTCCTCCAGGTAAGAGATCTTCCAGTTCTTCTAATGACGCCTGTTGCGCTTCAGATGCTTGTTGCCTTCCAGCTCTTCCCCCTCCGATGCTGCGTGTTGGTGGTGCTGATGCTGGAGGATGACTGATCGCTGTCACTATGGAGAGCCTTCCATCGGTATTCAACTACCATCAACTTTGATGGAGGAGTTCTGTCCTGTGCCCATCAATAAGCCACCATGGAAAAGTGCTTCTAAGGTGTCATTGCTGCTCTAAAATTAGGCTGATCATCCCTATTGCTTCTGTTAGATTGGATCTATTTTCATTATTCCTGCGTATGAATTGCTTAGGATCACTTTTATTTTAGATCACATATAAGGAACATGGCTTCTGTATCCGAACCTGAACCCTGTAATCAATCAATCAATCAAACCAGTTCTGAGATGAACCTTCTGCTGTGTCTTCTCTTTTAATAATAAGATGTTGGGAATGAGACTGCATAATATCCCTGCTGGTTTTAATAGGTGTTATTCCAGGGTATAAGCCCCAGCTTTACTGATGGTGGACATGACCTCCCTTTTATTGTGAATGTAGAGAAGGATTCCTGATAATGTTGATGGAGAAGGTCTTCCTTGATCTCTTTCATAGACTAGAAATGGACCCAACTGTTTTCCTTTTCTGGAGGTAAACTCTGCTTAAAATGAGATCATAGTTTACCCCCCCCCCCCAAACAAAATGAGCCCTATTTTACTTTTATGGTCACTTCGCCTTGGATTTTCATATTTGCTTCTGTTAATTCATTTTATTCAAGAGTTTTCAGCAGCCGAATGATGATAAATAACCATAACCATGCTTAATCACATTGTCTTGGCTATCTGTATATCCTTCTATAGAAATGTATTGTATTCCAGAGTTTTCAGCAGCTGAGTGATGATGATAAATAACCATAACCATGCTTAAAAATGACATCATAGTTTATCGCCCCCCCCCCCAAACAAGATGAGCCCTATTTTACTTTTATAATGACTTTGTGTTAGCTATCTGTATATGCTTCTAGAAATTCATTTTATTCCAGAGTTTTCAACAGCTGGGTGTTGATAGATCACAATAACCATGCTTAAAATGAGATCATAGTTTACCCCCCCCCCCCCAAACAGAATGAGCCCTATTTTACTTTTTTGACCACTGTGTTTTGGCTATCCGTATTTGCTTCTAGGAATTCATTTAATTCCAGAGATTTCAACAGCTGAGTGTTGATTGATTACAATAACCATGCTTAAAATGAGATCATAGTTTATTCCCCCCCCCCAAAAAAAATCCCCATATTATTTTTCTGATCACTTTGTCTTGGATACTCTGAAAAAGTCGCCGTTTGATTAGGCTTCTAAGCATTTGTTTTAATTTTATTCCAGAGTTTTCAACAGCTGAGAGTTGATAAATCACAATGACCTGCTCATTAACCCTACTATTAAATGTCTCCTGTATAATTTAATGGCTAGAAATTGATATTGGCTTTTTATCATTCCAGTCCTCTAGCTAGAATGAGGCTCCTTTCTTTTGTGTTGGCTCTTCAATAATACCTTTACTTGGCATGTTTGCTTTCAGTTTTGAACATGAGACCCATTGGTTGTATGATTCTGGGCATGGTATAACTTATTTACCATGAAACAACTACAGAGTGGGCCAGGAGCACGCCGTGCAGCCTGGGGTTTGTTTAAATTATTTGCCCCTTTAATTCTCTCAAGTAGCAGAATTATTGATGCAAATCAGGAATGCCAGTGTATGAGATTACTGTTTTGTTCTAGAAGTCTGGGAAATGCTGGAACGGAGTATTTTATTGTTCAGTTTATCTGTATATCTATCTATCTATCATGTCTATTTGACTAATTCTTTTTCTATCCAGGTCTGAGAGTTCTATGCAATATGCGTTCATAATGGTCACGTGACCATAGTAGTATAACCTATACACATTCATAACAATATGCTTGCTCTGAAAACCAAACACATAAGATCCAATGTATATGTAACCTAGTTCCATTGTTGTTTGTCGGTCCAGATCAGTTTACCATGGAATCACAGAGTACATGGAGCATGCTGTTTATAAGGAGAGGGATATAATGAGGTTATTTATGAATGCAGCTGGTGATCCCTGAGACAAGAGCCAAGCCTGGGCACCGTGCCCCTTGTCCAGTCCTTGTGCTTGAGAATTTTCCCCTATGTTATTACATATGCTGTGGATGTCTTCACACCACAGTGGTGGTATCAATAAAATAAGCAGAGTTTGTTAGAAGCAGCAGGCAACGATAGATAGAGGAAAGCATGCAATGTAGATCTTTGCAGCCTGTGGATTCCTCCCAGTACTGCGTGCACACCCTTTGTAATGTAGCCACAATACATTCTAATTATTCCACAGTCATGTTGGATTGAACTGCCTGCAAACAGTATGATAAGTGCTGTTTAGTATACTGGGTGCTGTGCAGTCAGACTGTATATATCTTAGTATTTATGACAGGGTAGCTTAGACAAGCAGAATTCAGGGTAGGAGGAAAGAAAGAGTCAATTACATTAGTTTTGATTGGAAATGAAAGAATGAAGCCTCTAGTCATATTAAATTCTTCGGAATATGTTACATTAAATGACAATGTTGCATTTTTTTGTTTGTTAATAATTTGTGCATGTTACGTGTTATGTCACCTATATAGTAACCTATCTATGCTAAACAAACGTATTTATTATTATTAGTACAAGTAGCCGTGTGCACTATTAGAAATCATTTGCCTGGCAATGCTATGCTACTGAAGTATGGAAGTATGGCTTCTTGTTGGCTGACATGCTTCATCACTTTACTTTTTGCACTATTGTAAAAAACAAAAGAACAGAGTTGTTGTGTGATATATATATATATATATATATATATATATATATATATATATATATATATATATATATATATATATCATACCTTATTCAACAGTCCTCTTTGAATTTCATTTATTACTAGGTTTTACCAGGATAAACATCTATTAAACACAAGGATTACTAATGCCCTGTACACACAACCGGTTTTGCCGTCGGAATAAACTCTAAAGGTTTCTCTGACGGAATTCTGACGGAATTCCACTGAAGTTGTCTTGCATACACACGGTCACACCAAATTCCGACCGTCAAGAACGCGGTGACGTACAACACGTACGACAGGACAACACGTATGACGTCTCATACTTGCTTCAGAGCATGCGTCATTTTGGGTACGTCGGAACAGCATACAGACGAGCGGTTTTCCCGATAGGAATTTGTTCCGTCAGAAAAATATAGAACATGTTCTCTATCTAACTCCGTCTGAATTTTCGACATAAAAAGTCCGATGGGGCATACACATGGTCGAAATAGACAATGAAAAGCTCCCATCTGACTTTTTCTGTCGGAAATTCCACTCGTGTATACGCGGCATAAGGGGCACATAATAGATGTCTCAGTGCTATCTGAAGTATTAGAACCTTGCCCTCAGTTCAGAGCCATGTGCTAAGTAGCCTATATATTAGAAACCAATTAGGTTGTTGGTTTGTATCAATTACTATACTTTGAACATCATCTTTTCTCTTTATATTGTCAAACAATAATAATAATTAAAAGAAAAAAACATTATTGTTATTGCCCTTGGCACAAGTAATTGTTATTATGAACATGCATGGCATTTTTTAGTCCAAGGGGACATATTTCCCAAAATAGATCAAGAAATGTCAATTATAGCCATGGGGATGTTCATTTTTGATCCAGAGAACATTCTAAGGCAGTATTGGTTAAAAATTGGCATGGGATTACATTTAAATCTTTATTTTACTGGGACAATAGACAATTGCTATCACTTCTCATAAAATGTGTGCAATATTCTTTTTGAAGATTGGTAATTTAAAAAAAAAAAATACAGATTAATTATTAATTTTGAATAAACCAAGAACAAAAAAAGTGAATCCATACAAATACAAAGTACACTAAGCAACTCATTCCCTAAAGCTAAAAAAACAGATTTTACTTAGAGCTTTGTTCTGTCTGTTTTCCTGGGTCTCTAATGACGCATATCTGATTTACTGTACTGAAGCATCAAAAAGTTAAAGCAAACGTTAAAGCATTACGAAGCACACAGGTCAGATCAAAGAGCAGAGCAAAAAGACATCCCCTTCCCTGATTTATTATAGAGTTTATGCCAAAAAGAAAAATACATTGCAGGTAATGATAGTACAACAAATACATTAGCATTGATCATTTGCATAGCTTTAATGCAATATATCTGGTCTACATTATATTCCTATCAAAGTCTTAATCAAGTCATATTATTAGGCTTTGTTTATGTTAGACTCCAACCTGTGGCTAAGCTTTAAAACAAGCCCCCATCAATCTCTGTAGCAGCGGGAACTGTGGAGCAAATCATCCTCAATGTTTACAACAGAATATATTTAGAACTTAAAATTGAACTCAGACCGAAGAAAAATTAGTTAGCATATCTTCCCCCTTTCCCTTTCTAATGCCCATGCCTCCTCCCCAGTCTGTAATCAGCCAGTACTATTCAGTAGAATAAAGTACCCTCATTTTCCTGTTGCTTTTACCCACCAGCTCCTATTCAGCCCATGGTTAGTGACCTGGTGGTCAATCCATGGCCTCCATCTTGATAGTGTTACTTCATATGAGCAGTGTACCCTTGAGGTGTCATCCTCCGGTGTATGGGGCATTGGAGACCATGAGACCTGCAGTTTCTGGATTTTTTTTAAGGTATAAAGGTGGTTACAACTTTTTTTTATACTACTGTACTTTTCAGTATGTTCCTGAAAAATGGATAGGGGGCTTTGACATTTATCAATTTAAAAAAATACAATAAAATGCATTCTTTATTTAAAGAATATAAGATAGTATAATGCTTTAGCAGAACCTAAAATAGGAGTTTACATGAATATATACAGTTAACTCTATAACTGATTAAAGTGTATGTAAAGCAAACACATTTTTTTCCGATTTATTTGTTTTGGATAGACAATAGGGAAAGATTAAGCCCACTACCAGTTTTCTTTTTTGTTTGTTTTTTTTGCTGCCTGTGTTCTTCTGGGGAAATTTACCTTCACTTCCTGTGTTGGAGATGCAACAGGAAGTGAAAGGAAATCTTCCCAAAGTGAGAGGTGTGCACTTCTTAACAAGTTCTCAACAGAACATCTGTCCTCATTGAAAGGTGTCACTTCTGGTCCTCATGACAACTTTAAAAATGAGGGTTACCCATCACTGCTGAGCAGATTTACCTTCACTTCCTGTCTTGGAGATGCAACAGGAAGTGAAAGGAAATCTTCCCAAAGTGAGAGGTGTGCACTTCTTAGACAGTTCTCAACAAAACATATGTCCTCATTGAAAGGTTTCACCTCTGGTCCTCATGACAACTTTAAAAATAAATGAGGGTTACCCCTCACCGCTTAGGAGATTTACCTTCACTTCCTGTCTTGGAGATGCAACAGGAAGCTAAAGGAAATCTCCCAAAAGGGATGGGAGTGCACTTCTTAGATAGTTGTAATTACTTTCTGTCTCAATGACACTAAGCCAAGGATAAATAGAGAGGTGAATCTGCCAACAGGAACATAGTAATAAAAACTTGGCATAAGGCCTAACCCTTCACTATGCTATCCAAACTAAGAAACACATTTTGCCTTTACATACACGTTAACATTGTGATGTAGATTTAAATGTAGCATGTTTGTTGCAAAAAAAAAAACTTTTTTTCTGGGTAACATGCATGGCACATTTCAGTTTGCTAATGCCTGGGATTCAGGTTTACTTATGTCACATTTCTATTTTGAGAAAAGCATCTGCTGGAACTTTGCAGTAGCACACTACAAGTATTGGATTGGTAATGTGTTTAGCAAGGTTAGGTTACATAGTTTCATAGTTAGTAAGGTTGAATAAAGACACCAGTCCATCCAGTTCAACCTGAGTGAGCACCTACAGTTGTTCCCATCCCGAACATTGCACCCCATCAATATGCCCATCCACTATATTATTATTACTATTTTTTTTAAAAATATATTTAAGGTACCCATGTAGCGCCATCAATCTACACAGGGCTCCACATACACCCACACCGGTCCCCACCCCCAAGGGGTCTGCAATCCAAAGGTCCCCAACTCACACCCATACACCAGGGCCAATGTTTTTTTTTTTTTTTTGGACAGAAGCCAATAAACCTAACAGCATGTCTTTGGAGTGTGGGAGGAAACCCAGAGGAAACGTAACACCCAGAGGAAAACCACGCAGGCACAGGGAGAACATGCAAACTCCAGGCAGGTAGTGTCGTGGTTGGGAGTGCGAGAGTGCTAACCACTACACCACTGTGCTGCCCAAACTGGTGACTTTTAAATTTGATTTGAGAAATGTGGGAAGGAGTCTAAAGCAAGGAGGAATGAGCAAATTCAGGTAACTAGTGAAGCCAATTAGTAACATCCTATTGCATTGTATCATGGGGCAGCTGTGCTAAACTCAGAAAGTTTAACCAGTTTACCTTAATCTGAACTCTGTAATAAAATGCAGGACTTCCGGTTCCCAGTCACCTGAACGCTGGGATAACTGCTGATTGGCTATGACAGTGATCAGCCACTGTACAGCCTGCCCATGTGTTTTATTTCCCCCCTGACTGGAGAGTAAGATACATTGTATCCTTCTCCCCTTGCAGGGGACTAAGATAAACAAACAAACGTATGTAAAAATGTTTTTAAAAAATAAAGAAAAAATAGCTAGATCGATGTTTATTCTAGGTCAGTGTAAGGGATAGTGTTAAAGTGAAGGTAAGGATCAAAGGTCAAGGTCAGGGTCAAAGTTTCAGGGTCAAAGGTCAGAGTCAGTATATTTTGGGTAGGATGTTTTAAAAAAAGTATTTTTAAAATTAGTATCAGTGTTAATAGTGTCAGTGTCAGTGTGTTTTAATGCACACTATTGTTTCTACTATGGGTACAAATAACATACACATATGTAGTATTGCTGCAATCACCAGGAGCAGGAGAAATATACAGCTAAATTTAAAAAAAAAAAATATTTATTTATTTATTTAATTTTTACTTTTTTGAGCCAGTATCGTTTGATATTAAAATATCAGGAGCGATCAGTTACCATTTACGACCAAATGAAAGCCCAATTTTTCCTAAAAAGAAAATCAAGGTACAATCCACCTGGATACACTAAGTAGTTGTGGTAATACGTACAGTTTTACTAACGCATATCAACATTGCGAAATTGTGGTTGAGTGTTAAGATTTGTTTTACCTTCTGTTACTAAAGGGGCTAAAGCATTATAACAGATAGCTTTACAGTCACATTTCACAATGACTAAGGAGTCCTTATGAATGGAACTGTAGGAATTCCATAGGATGGAGCCCTTTTGTACAGGGAAAAATGGAACAGTTAAAGTGTTACTAGTCCCAGGACCCTGCATTCACTATATCTGGTCTCCCACAGTACACAAAACATGGAAATGCAATTATTTTAGTAAATATGTACTGATTGCAGAAGTAAAACTTTATATTTCCCAAAAGGGTTAAAAATACTTATGCCCCGTACACACGGTCGGATTTTCCGACAGAAAATGTGTGATAGGACCTTGTTGTCGGAAATTCCGACCGTGTGTAGGCTCCATCACACATTTTCCATAGGATTTTCCGACACACAAAGTTTGAGAGCAGGCTATAAAATTTTCCGACAACAAAATCCGTTGTCAGAATTTCCGATCGTGTGTACACAAATCCGACACACAAAGTGCCACGCATGCTCAGAATAAATAAAGAGATGAAAGCTATTGGCTACTGCCCCGTTTATAGTCCTGACGTACGTGTTTTACGTCACCGCGTTCAGAATGATCGGATTTTCCGACAACTTTGTGTGACCGTGTGTATGCAAGACAAGTTTGAGCCAATATCCGTCGGAAAAAATCCTAGGGTTTTGTTGTCGGAATGTCCGATCAATGTCCGACCGTGTGTACGGGGCATTACAAAAGGGTGGATGGGTAGGAACACATCATATTAGTAATATGGCAGGTGGTTTGGCGTTCTGGTAGTCCCAAGGGGTGCACTTAGAGGTCAATGGCTGAGAAAATAATTTTGAATTCACTGAGCTACTAATGCAATTTTATCTCAAGATATAACAGTAATAGTTTCAAAATCTAAATGTGTTATTCGCTCAGTATTTCAAAACACTGTTTAAATTAATTCGGAGTAGCAAAAAATTTGACCTATTTGACCATACCCAGTTATTTTGTCTTACACAATAAGGTCAACATGTTATCCATGATGAGCCATTAATGAAACAGCTACGATCCATTGTACTGATCATAACCCACACAAGGCTTGGGATTTTTGTACTCTTCTTCACCCACTCCTAGACCTTTAGGTAAATCCTCTCTTCCATGCTATGAGAATCTAGCTATTGAGACATCATAATTCCCTTATTGTAAGTGAAAAAAAATCCTGAAAGATGGTGGGGCTCAAGTGGAGTCATGATGGCAATGTCATTGATATAGTTTTAGAGAAGGGGGAGACCAGTTAATGGGGGGAGCTGGTTGGAGTCAAAAAGGGTTTAAGTAAATACTCACCAGGCTGCTTTGTTATTAATCCTTTCATCCCCCTCTGCTGTAACAATCCTCCAATACTTCAAATTGCTAACTAGAGATTACCCAAACTGCCTTGGGTTCGGTTTGAGCAGGGTTTAGATGTTGAACCCGACCCCCATTGAAATCAATGAGAGCGGAATCTGTCGAAAAAAAAAATCCCATTTCCTGGGCTTAAAGGCAAGGGAGCTCCAAGAAAAATTTTTTGTACCTTGGTACCTTGCGTATCACAAAAATCAACTAACATTGTATCAAAAACGGTGTACTGTAATACTCACCTCTGTATGAGTGGTCAGGGAACAAAACTTAGTGTAGCATCACCCTTTCCTATAAGACAAGCAAGTCTAGCCTACTGGTGTATGACTGCCCCCAGGAATGCTATGTTCAATGGCCTCAAAGTAAAGGAGCCTGAACAAAGGGTCAAAATAGGAGTTCCTATGGTTCCAAGAGTGCAGTTGTTTGCAAAGAATGGTTGGGACTGGTGTCTCACAGGAACGTAGTCAGTAGAATGTCCAGATGAGGCAGAGGCAACACTGCACTGGTGTGGCAGGGATCAGGAACACTGTTGCTGGCTGCACTGGCTCTGATGATACTGTACTGATGTGACTGCAATCATGGACACTTTTGATGGTTGTATTAGTTCTGGTGACACTGACACTGGTGTGACAGTGATCAGGAACACTGTTGCCAGCTGCACTGGTCTGGCGACCCTGGGATTGGTGTGGCAGCAATTAGAAACACAGTTGTTACACTGGTCTAGCAACAACGAGACTGGTGTGGCTAGCAATCAGCAATACTGGTGTTGACCTACACTGGTGTGGCAACAATAGAACTCATGTGGTGGCAATCAGGGACACTGTTGGTGGCTACACTGGTTCTGGTGGCCCTGGCACTGTTATGACAGCAATCAGTAACACTATTGCTGGCTGCACTTGTCTTGAGATACTGGGACTGGTGTGTCGGTGATTAGAAATCCTCTTGCTGGCTTACATGGTCTGGTGATACTAGGACTCGTGGGTAATATAGTGTTCCTTCTGAGTAGTTGCTTTATATAACCATGTGTGTCTGTTAATATTGTTTACTTATTTAGGTGAGGTTTGGCTTAAGATCCATTTGAATGCATTGTTTAGGCTACAACGTTGTACAAGCATTCATGAATATGATTATCAAAATAATACAATGTACAGATTTTTTTAACTACTCCTTGTATCAGTTATGGCTTTGTCACACTAGCGGTCCCCGGGAGTTGGATCACTAGCATTAGAATCATCAAAGAGAGCACTCACCTATTCCTTCTCTTTTATAAGCCAAAATGCTGAAGAATCTCAGTACCCATTGAGGAAGCAGCAAAGGAGTGTGTTTGACCAGCAAGGGAATGATGCCTTAGAACCATATGAGTGTTTATGCAGTTTTCTTTGTGATAATGTTGCTTTTAAAGTAGAACTATAGGTAAGACATCTTTTTTTATTTTAAATAGAGTAATGGAAGGTCATAACCCTTGTTAGTTTATTTTTTGCAACCATTGGGGAGATTTACCTTCACTTTCTATCCCATAGCCAAAACAGGAAGTGAAAGGAAATACCTGTAAATTGAGGCAATCCCATGGGAACCCCCAGATCGCCAGAATTAGTGTCCCCATTGGAAGATTTCCCCTTTATTAGTTTTCTGGGGACAACCCAAAATTTTAGATTTACTTTCACTTTCAATGATAATGGTAAACAGGACAAATAGAGAAATAGAGTCCCCCCGCTGCGCTCCGGTCATCTCCACCGCTCACCGGAGCCGGCGGTAGCGGCAGAGACAATTGCGTCTGCTCCCCTCACAGTCTGGATGCCGAGTGAGGGAAAGATGGCCTCCACTCAGCACCATTGCAATGGAGGGCGTAAGTGACGTTTGCTCTTAAAGGGGAATTTTCTTTTTTTTTCATAACATTTTTTTTTTTTTTTATTGCATTTTTGTGTGAATATGAGACCTGAGGTCTTTCTGGCCCCAGATCTCACATTTAAGAGGTCCTGTCATGCTTTTTTTCTATTACAAGGGATGTTTACATTCCTTGTAACAGGAATAAAAGTGACCCAAAATGTCTGTAAAAATAAAAAATACAAAGTAAAATAAATGAGAAAAAAAAAATGTAAAGCGCCCGTCCCACCGAGCTCACGCGCAGAAGCGAACGCATACATAAGTCACGTCCGAATATGAAAATGGTGTTCAAACTACACAACTGCGATCGTTAGAGCGAGAGCAATAATTCTAGCACTAGACTGCCTCTGAAACTCAAAACTGGTAACCTGTAGAAATTTTTAAACGTTGCCTATGGGGATTTTTAAGGGTCAAAGTTTGTTGCCATTCCACGAGTGGGTGCAATTTTGAAGATTGTAATGGGTATCAATTTACTCGGCGTAACATTATCTTTCACAATATAAAAATTGGGCTAACTTTACTTTTATCTTATTTTTTAATTTAAAAAAGTGTATTTTTTTAAAATTGCGCTTGTGAGACCGCTGTGCAAATACGGTGTGACATAAAGTATTGCAACGACCACCATTTTATTCTCTAGGGTGTCTGAAAAAAAATATATATAATGTTTGGGGGTTCTAAGTAATTTTCTAGCCAAAAAAAATTATTTTAACTTGTTAACACCAAATCTCAAAACGAGGCTCTGTCCTTAAGTGGTTAACACTGATTCTCCAATCCAGCTTGAATGTATAAATAGGGGAATCAAGTTTTTTTTAATTTCTTTGTTCAAACAGCTAGTTTCTGGTTGAACAAAAAAAATAAATCATTTATGGCCTGCCCTAGTACTGTTAATCAAGAAAGCAATGAGCAGGGCTAGGTGTAGCAGGGTGATAGGCCCCTTTCACACCAGCGGACCAATCAGGTCCACCTGTCCGATTTTCAGGCGGACCCGATCAGACCACCCATTGTTTTCTATGGGACGGGAGATGTCAGTAGACATGTGTGAATGTATGGTGATACGTTCGCCATTCGTCCAGCAGATCATATGACAATCAGATGGAAACTGACATGCAGTCCATTTCTATGTGACCGCCCTATAGAGAACAGCAGCCTGTGTCCATGTCTGTTCTGCATAGAGGAACAGACACAGACCTGTCATCAGCCTGCTCAGCGGAGAGTGAAAGGGGCCTTAATTAACAAGCTATAGGCTTGTGAATCAGTAGTGACAATGCTGGCATCCACACCTCTTCAGCTTTTTTTCATCCCACTGTAGTGCAAGCAGGCACATCCAACATGAGAGTGAGAACTCAGCTCTGAATACAGGACCAGTGCAGGATCCCTGTCACTCCACCACTAGGAAAAATGCATTAGGTGAACATCACTAGAACACTTAATGTGTATTTGTGGGACTTTGCAGAAAAAAACTGTAAATGCAGATGCACTTATAATTAGTGCTTTAGCACAAATTGTTTTTAATAGAAGGCCATAGTTCTAGTTCTACGCTGTAATGTAGGTTTATTAGAGTTTAAAACCATATTCTCTGATGATTGATGGTTGCAGTCTCAACCATCAAATATAAAGATCGGCAACCTGAATTTCGTGATTTTGACTTAACCACATGCCGACCAGTGCACAACAATGTACGTCGGCACAATGGCACGGCTGGGCAAATAGACGTACAGGTATGTCCCCTTTAAACCGCAGCATTCGGGGACTTGATGTCCGCTGGGGGCCCGCGATCGTGTCACGGAGCGGCAGAACGGGGAGATGCCTATGTAAACAAGGCATTTCCCCGTTCTGCCTAGTGACATGACAGAGATCTACTGCTCCCTGTCATCGGGAGCAGTGATCGCTGTCATGTCAGTGGTAGCCCACCCCACCTCCCACAGTTAGAATCTCTCCCTAGGACACACTTAAGCCCTTGATTGCCCCCTAGTGTTTAACCCCTTCCCTGCCAGTATCATTTACACAGTAATCAGTGCATTTTTATAGCACTGATCGCTGTATAAATGACAATGGTCCCAAAATAGTGTCAAAAGTGTCCAATGTGTCCGCTATAATGTCGCAGTCTGTTGGTAACAATAAATTGAATGGTATCTCCAGCAAATGTTCAGTCTCAAATCTCTCTTTATTCAAAAGACATCCCTTCTGAGACCCGGTGGGGTTGATTTACTAAAAGCAAATAGACTGTGCACTTTGCAAAGTGCAGTTGAACTCTTCAAGTGTGGTTGCTTTAGACTTTAGAGCTTAATAAAGCTTCACTTTGCAAAGAAAATCCAATCACATACAAGGGAAACACAAAAACAGCATTTTTGCTTGCACATTATTGGATGATATGGAAGTCAGCAGAGCTTTTGCTCATTTACTAAGCTTTGAAGCAGCTGCACTTTGCAGAGAGCAACTGCACTTTTCAAATTACACAGTCTATTTGCCTTTAGTACAAAACCGAAACACACCCACAAGGAGTGTAGCTCCTTGTGGGTGTGTTTCGGTTTTGCATTATATTAGGGATGTGGGTTCACCTCCATCACATACCGCACACTGGGATGCCACCTCCCACCTTCATTTGCCTTTAGTAAATCAACCCCAGTGCATATAGAGAGTATGGCAACTTGCTGACAAGATCCACAAGCAGTGTCAACCTACCTAGAAAGTTCAGAAGTAGAGCCAATGTAATTTATTCCAGCCTGGTACACTACAAATTATGTTTTCCTTGTTTTCTTGAAGGTGAAAAGACATTTCTGTCTCAAAGAACCTAACTCAGGAAAGGTGAAGCAGAAACTAACTAGAGAATAGAGAAACTGGGAGTGTCTAGCTAGGTGCAGGTGACATACCAAATACAATACATGAAAAAAATATAAGAGAGGCTACTGTGCAAACTACAGACATAACATTTTCCTTTATCTGTCTCATTTCAGAGGTGATCAGCTTATTAGGGGTACCATTATGTCAATCAAAATAATAACACGACTGACTGTCATCCTTTAGAAGAGTTATCCAAAATTTAGAAAAACCACATTCACTGCTATTGCCCATCTTTCTTTACTTCACTTATTTTTAATGAGCTGTGTTGTCTGACTTGATAACCTCATTACAATACTATGATAATACGGACCTAACTGTACATTATTGTAAGCATAAATTAGATGCATTAGAGTTCCAGGTTGAATTATGTCATAGCTTTGTGGTCGAAGAAAGCAATTTGCCTATTTGGTATAGGGAGTTGATTTTGAAAGCACATGACCTATACAGTGAAAACAGTCGATGTTACCACGCCTGACTGAAGTCTTGCTGTTCTTTGTTATTAGTCTAAATATATAGTATATTGAGCTAAATAATTTCTGACTGGCTTCACTGGACCCTTGTGTGTGGAGTGTTTCATGGAAGGCAATGCTGCCATTAAAATAACAAAACAGGGGTGTTGTTAATGAAGCATGCAGGCATATATCTGAATTATGATGGGGAATATAAATGCATGCAATTTTCATCCCTGGGCTCTGTAGCTATTTTTAGTACTGCAAAGGACTTTACGCCATTATACATCAGTTTTCTGAATTGCTTTGAATGAATTAAATTTTAAATAGTTGATATATACGTCAATTGGCAAAGAATGGTAATTACCAGTATAAAAATGATTTGCAAGCAGAAACAAAACTCTAAGGCAGAGCAGAAGCAGAACTGTTAAATATACCATATTTTATCAGTCACTCTTGTGGTTTACACATACAATTTTTTTTTTTTTTGTTACCAGATTTACTAATTCATGCTTGAGATTTTCAACTTTCTGGATCATTACTTTGTCAACTGAACAGGAGCGTCAATGCTGATTCATTGGCCTGTAAGCATCCTAGAGGTAGATACGTGATAAAGAGGGCTGCATTAACTGGCTGTGCAGTGTGGCAGATATGTGTAAATCACAAGATTAGTTATACAGAACTGGAAAAACTTTTTGCAAGTAAAGCAGTAAAATCATACCTCCAAACTTTTTGAGATGGGAAGGAGGGACACCTATTAGTAAAAGTATGTAGACATAGGACACACTTCCTGCCATGCCTCCTTAAAGGAGAATTATACAAAAAAATGATTAGTTTAACCCACAAGTGCTTTTTTTACCACTACTATTTCTTTATACTGGCCTTTGAAATGTATATACCATATTTATCGGCGTATAACACGCACCCCAAGTTTAGGAATTTTAAGGAAAAAACTTTTAGGAGGGAAGTTTAAGGGAAAAACTTACATTTAAATGCCCATCAATGCAGCCTTATCAGTGTTCATCTGCAGCCTTGTCCATCATTGCAGAATGATCAGTGTCCATTTGCAGCCTTGCCCATTGTCATATGCAGCCTTGCCCAGTGCAGCCTTGCTCAGTGCCATTTGCAGCCTTGCCCATTCTCATATGCAGCCTTGCCCAGTGCCGTGTGCCGTTTGCAACATTTAATTGTTTAAATTTGCCGGCGAGATAGCCTGTGTACTCGGGTCGTCACGCCGCCCCGCCTCCCTGCTGTTTCAGAGAGGATGAGAGGAGTGAGCGCTGCCGAAAAAGACCGAGCCGAGTGTCCTGTGTACTCGGCTCGGCTCGGCTCGCAGTCCCGCCCAGTCCCGCCATTGGACCTGTGTTATGTCCATCATAGGAGCTGGGCGGGACTGCGAGCCGCGCTGAGCGGAGTACACAGTACACTTGGCTCGGTCTTTTTTTTTCGGCAGCACTCGCTCCTCATCCTCTCAGAGACAGCAGGGAGGCGGGACGGCAGGACTGCGAGTGGAGCCGAGCATTCAGCTCGGTCTTTTTCGGCGGCGCTCGGTCTTTTTGGGTGGCGCTCGCTCTTTTTCGGCTCACAGACAGTGGGGATCGGCGTATAACACACACCCTCGATTTTCCTCTTATTATAAGGGGAAAAAAGTGCGTGTTATATGCCGATAAATACGGTAAATGCAGCAAATTATAAATTGGATTAAATGTTTAGTACTGTGAAACACGTTTTGATAGAGAAAAAGTGCAATTTATATATAACTATATAGATTAGACTAAAATGAGGTACAAATAAGGAGGAAAGAGGGACAGAGGGACTTTGTTCCAAATCAGGGACAGTCCCTCGAAATCAGGGACAGTTGGGAGCTTTGGTAAAAATATATACTTGACCTGCATATTTAGATATTTGCACTGAGGGTATTTTAGGTTTTAGGGATTTTGACTGTCTCAACTTGGCCACAATGTCAGCATAATATAGATTTAGCACCCTCTAGTGTGTGCTAGATGTAGGATAGGATTTTTATTGTAGGTTTGTTAGTGTAGAGAAATTTAGTTTAGCTCAGGCTAAGCCTGAGCTGTGAATCTGGGTCAGGGTTCAGTAAGTCGGGGCTGGATAACTCATCCTGACAGCTCCTCCAAAGCCTTCCCTGGTCTAGAAGGTTGTAGAAACTTCAAGAGCTAGTGGGTGGAGGTTAGGAGGAGCTGCCTGGAATATTTATGAGGGCCTCAGCCAATCCCCAGTAAAGGGCTGGCAGGGGGGGCAAGGCTTACCTCATAAATAGGCATGAGCCATGCCAGCAGGGGCAGTCAGGTGAAAGATGGAGATATAGTGCTGTGGAGACTGTCGGTGGCCCTCTGGGGTATCCCCTAGTCTGGGGTGGGGGGTTGACCTTGGGCTGGGGCTCAGGTTCTGAAAGGATCCTGCCACAACTCCCAGAGGAAGACCTTCCTGGAGGCACTGGAGCAAGTAAAAAGACAGTGTGAGTAGAGCAGCACTGCTGGGGACTTACAAGGGGGAGACTGCCAAATTTAGCCAGTTCTCCCTGCAGACAGCAAGCCAAGTCTTCATCCCTTCCCTGAGAGATCTCCTGAGAGTCAGCCGGGTGGGCTGGTGGGAGTCAGTATGGAGGACTGTGGGGAGAAGTTAGCCTGGAGGGCTAGTAAAAGGGGCAGCTGCAGCCAGGTGGGTTGACAGTGCCTGAAGAGGTGACACTGGACCAGTAGCCACAGGAGGGTGCAAGCTGATCACTGTGTTATGCTAAACAACAAGGGGCTTTTAGTTCTTGTCTGCAAAGAGCCATTTCAAAATCTGACTGTGCCTGTCAGATCCATTTACAGTGATCAAGCTGGAGTCTGCAAACAAGTAAAGTGCAGGAGGAGTGCCAAGGAGGCTGTATATAGACTGTGTTTAGGAAGATGTCCCTGAAGATGTTGCCAAAGTTTTGTTGCTAAAGTCAACCCATAACCTCCCATCCCCATCCAAGTTATTAACCCTCAATAAACTTCAAAAAACAAAGTCACAGACTGTTCTCTGTCTCTGGAGTGCCTGTGAAAATCCGGTGTGCCTGGCGGTGTGCCTGGCGGTGTGCCTGGCTGTTGGGCAATTTAGGATTAGTATATGTGAAAAAGTGGGCCTTGAAGCAGTTATAGGATTATTAGATAATACTTAGTTTAGGCAATATTCAAAACCCTCCAATGTTTTTTTTATGGCTGGATCTCAGTTTTCTACCCCTCAGATCATTTTTACTTTTCCAACACTTTTTACTAGAGACATTTCTAATAATATTTAAATAGGTAAAAGAAATGTATGTATTTTTTGAATATTAAAAAAGTTATTTTGTTTTAAAGTGGTTATAAACCCCATTCATGAAATCTGACTTATGCGCATATATCTGTAGTGTTTAATTATCTCTCTTCAAAGCTCGACATCCTGTGTCTTTCTGCTGCTTCATTCCTCTGTTATAAGCATAACTTTTGACAAGCTCTCCGACACAGGAGATAAAAGCAGCTGGAAATTTGTGTCGGGGACGGAACGTAAAGATAGATTAGCAGAGAGCTGGTCTATTCAGACTGCAGCTCTGCAAGTTTCTTCGTTCCTCTGCCTATGTGGAGTGGGGGGGGGGTGCCTTTCCTCCAATCAGCTTTCACACAGTGTATGCCCAGACTGCCCTCCTACTGCTGAAACAGGAAGAAACATTTTTAACACAATGTGCACTTTCTAAAGAGTGTATACAGGGGAAGACAGCAGATATGCATGTAAAACGTATATAGGGAGATTTGTTTCATCTCTGTGTATCATCTGAGGCTATTCACTTCACTGGGTATAGGAGAGGGTTTGCATCCACTTTAATGTTTAAAGTTCAAAGAAATCAGACACACCACCATGGAGTCGCCACCTATGAGGTCTTACAGCAAACCTAGGCTTGGTGAATTTATGTATTTATAGCATCCATTAACATTTTAACTTAGGGAAGTTCCAGCAAAGTCATTAAATGTTATACTTTTTGTAGCTATATTTCACAACTGGAAGAGAAAATACATTCAGTGTTCCCTTAAAGACATGCTTTGTAGAGGCTTTCCTCTGAAGTGATTTCACACTTCTGCTAAGTGTCATGGCAGGTACACAGGATTTTACAGTCACTGTTGGTGCTGTTTAACAGACATTTTTTTCTAATTCAGTGTAAAGAGTAAGTGAGGAAGAACAGAAAAATGTTTATGAGCTTGTAGTTTGTGCTGCGTTGAAGATGATACAAATAATTTAAAGGATATTTAACCCTAAGAAAAAATGTATTATACGGCAGCTTACAGTACTAGTCCTTAGATGTACTGCCTGCATTGGTTTTCAACATCTTAAGCAAGCACATATTGATCTTGCTAGAAATTCAGTGACCTTATCAATTCCCGTGCACTGCACTGAAATCACAAGCTAAAAATTACGTTGCCCCCCCAATGTAATGTCCACAGGCAGGACTCCCCAAAATGGAGGCTCTATCCAGGACTGATTACGCCATCTGATGGGCCCCACGCGAGCCAATCACGAAGGACCCCCCATGCGCTGGGTGGAGACAATCCGGCCCCACAGCAGAGACACTCCCCAATCCCCAGGTAACCAGCCAAGCAAAGGCAAAATAACCACGGCCCTGTGAAGGGGAAAATCATGTGACAATATGCATTGATACATAAGGAGGGACACATTGATGTACAGAGATACGGAGGTATGTAAAAAAATTCTGAGGTTCGGCTCCTCGGCAGTAGCAGCTTCTAACTTCAGCTTGTTCAATTAAAGTAGAACTATAGGCAAAACCTTTTTTTTTTCATTTTGGATAGAGTATGGAAGGGTTATAACCCCCCTTGTCAGATTTTTTTTCGCCATCCAAGTCCCGTTGCGGAGATTTCCCTTCACTCCCTGTCTATAAAAAAGCAGGAAGTTTGAGGAAATCCCTGCAAATTAAGGGAATTCCTTGGGGCCAGAAGCTCATCAGAACTGGTGTTCTCATTGGAAGATTTCCCCTCTATTACCTTTCTGGGGACAACCCAAAATTTTGTATTTTCTTTTACTTTCATTTTCAATAATAATGGTAAATAGGACAAATAGAGAGGGTGAATCTCCGTAACAGAGGTACAGACAGCAATAAAAACTGACAAGTGTTCTAATTCCTTTGCACTCTATCCAAAACTAAAGAAAAAGTTTTGCCTTTAGATATACTTTAACCACTTCAGCCCCAAAAGTGTTTACCCCCTTAGAACCAGGCCATTTTTTGTGATAGAGCACTGCGTCGCTTTAACTAACAATTGCACGGTCATGCGGTGCTGTACCCAAACAAAATTGAGGTCCTTTTTTTCCTACAATTTTCTTTTGGTGGTATTTGTGCTATAAACAAAAAAAGACCAACAATTTAAAAAAAAAAACAATATTTTTTACTTTTTACTATAATAAATATCCCCCAAAAATTTTTATAAAAACTAATTTCCTCATCAGTTTAGGCCAATATGTATTCTTCTACATATTTTTGGTAAAAAAAAATTTGCAATAAGCATATGTTGATTGGTTTGCGCAAAAGTTATAGCGTCTACAAAATAGGGGATATATTTATGGCATTTTTATTATACATTTTTTTCTACTAGTAATGGCGGTGATCAGCGATTTTTAGTGGGACTGTGAGATTGCGACGGACAGATTGGACACTTTTGACACTTCTTTGGGACTAGTGATATTATTACAGTGATCAGAACTAAAAATAGCCACTGATCACTGTATAAATTACATTGGCAGGGAAGGGGTTAAGGGGGGATTAAGGGCTTAAGTGTTTCCTAGGGAGGTGTTTCTAACTGTGGGGATAGTGTATTGACAGGGAGTAGAGAGAGATCGCTGTTCCTGATCACTAGGGACAGACAATCTCCCTCTACTCCCCTGACAGAACGGGGATCTGTTTGTTTACATGACAGATCGCCATTCTGGCTCTCTGTGGAGCGATCACGGGTGCTTCCGGCAGGCACGTGCATCGGCTCTGGCACCGCGCTGTGGGCACACGCCTGCTATAACCCTTAAAAGGGTCAGTTGTACCAGTAAGGTGATTCACGCACACAAGCCAACCTGCCGCAGTATAACTGCGGCGGCTGGTCGGCAAGCGGTTAAGCTTTGACAAAAAAATTGGAAGCTCAACTTGGTGTTGTGTTATTCACTTTAAGGTCATCACAAAGGACAAGGGGGAACTTTTTACATCTGGAGTAAAACAGATTTAATCTCCAAATATGGAAAGGCTTCTTCACAGTAAGAGCTGTGAAAATGTGGAATAAAACTCCCTCAGGATTCTGGCGAGCTCAGTAGAATGTTTTAGGAAAGGCCTGGATTCTTTCCTAGATACACATAATATAACTGGATACTAATATGTTAGGTAAAGTTGATCCAGGGAACATCCGATTGCCTCTTTGGGGATTGGGAAGGAGTTTTTTTCTGCTGCTGGAGCAAATTGTATCCTGCTTTTTTTTGTTGTCTTCCTCTGGACCAACTGTGGGTATAGGATTGTATTTAAAAGCTTGTACATTTTTTTCCCCTTCTATTGGTTGAACTAGATGTGTATTTTTTCAACCAGATTAACTATGTAACTATTTGTTTGTTTTCTATGCACAGCTGCACCAGATTTAGCTCTTTCCAGTTTTAGTAAATCAACCCCTATGTCATTTTCACCCTTGGTGCTACAGAATTGGTGAACAAGAAGCACCTTGGCATAATAAGGCTGATTTACTAAAGGATTTGAGAATGTTCACAAAATACAGTAAATAGTTTGAATATTCACTTCAATTAATCAGTCGTGTGCAGATAAAATAAGTAAACAGGGATTTTCTTTTCACATGACTCAATAATTGGTGCGAATCTTCACACATTTTACTGTGTGAACATTCTCAGATCCTTTAGTTGAAGAGGTAGAAGCTTGAAGTTACAGTGAGTGCTTGAAGGAATAGACATAGACTGGTATTAACAATCTAATTGGTGTAGTCTCCATTATTAGCCTTATGATGTTAGGAAAAGAGACATTATTCCATATGTAATTGACGGCACGCCTTGATTCCTTACATCATACTTTGTTATTTATTTATTTATTTATTTCAGGTACTTATATAGCGCCGTCAATTTACGCAGCGCTTTACATATACTTTGTTATGTGGCTTATAAGTAAACCTAAGGGTTCCACATGATTTGGGAGAACCAGCATTTCACGGTGGACTGCAGTGCTGTCACCCCTGACTCCTCTAACTGATAGAAGATTTTAATTCTTTTGTAGCAACGAGTTTATGGAACAAGGTTTGTGTTCTTTGCCTAAAGCTTTCATTGTTGTAATCTACTACTACTGATACTCCTGTGAACTATTATGTATTTCATCTGAGACAGATAAAATGTTTAATATGAAGTGTTTGGACCAAGCATTTGTAAAACACAACAAAACTTTTATTTTTAACTGTTTTTGGGATTACATGAGAAAAAGTTGCGGAAATAAACTATATTTCATTGTAAAAACTACTAATAATTAGGGATGAGCCCAATGTTCGAGTCGAATGTAAGTTTTACTTGAACATCAGGTGTTCTGTTCGCAGAATAGCGAACAGTTTGGGGTGTTTGCGGCAAATTTGAAAGCCGCGGGACACCCTTTAAAAGTCTAGGGGAGAAATCAAAAGTGCTAATTTTAAAGGCTTATATGCAAGTTATTGTCATAAAAAGTGTTTGGGGACCTGGGTCCTGACCCAGGGGACATGTATCAATGCAAAAAAAAGTTTTAAAAACTGCAGTTTTTTCGGGAGCAGTGATTTTAATAATGCTTAAAGTGGAACAATAAAAGTGAAATATTCCTTTAAATTTCGTACCTAGGGGGTGTCTATAGTATGCCTGTAAAATGGCGCATGTTTCCCGTGTTTACAACAGTCCCTGCACAAAATGACATTTCTAAAGGAAAATAAGTCATTTAAAAGTACTCGCGGCTATAATGAATTGTCGGTCCTGGCAATACACATAAAAGTCATTGAAAAAAATGGCATGGGATTCCCCCACAATCCATTACCAGGCCCTTTGGGTCTGGTATGAATATTAAGGGGAACCCCGAATCAAAAAAAAAAAATTGCGTGGGGGTCCCCCCAAATTCCATACCAGGCCCTTCAGGTCTGGTATGGATATTAAGGGGAACCCCACGCCAAAATTTTAAAAAAAAATGGCGTGGGGGTCCCCCCAAAAATCCATACCAGACGCTTATCTGAGCATGCAACCTGGCAGGCCACAGAAAAAGAGGGGGGATGAGAGAGCGCTCCCCCTCCTTAACCATACCAGGCCACATGCCCTCAACATGGGGGGGTGCCTTTGGGTATGGGAGGCACCCGACATAATGACCGTCCTCTCAGGTGACAGCTCTTTTATAACTGAGCACAGGGCCACACGGTAACGTCGCCGGGGGACCCTGCCCCCTCTGACACACGGGGACATCCCTATGGCTTTCCCGTAGTGTCAGAGTGGGGCGGGGCCACACGGAGATGTTGCTGTGTGGCCCTGCCCCCTCTGACACTACTGGAAAGCCATAGGGATGTCCCCGTGCATCAGAGGAGGGCGGGGTCACCTGATGTCACTGTATGGCCCCTCCCTCAGTTATAAAAGAGCTGTCACCTGAGAGTATGGTCATTACGGTGGGTGCCTCCCATGGAGGCGGGTCAGTCGCATTTTTTTTTCTTTTTCAGTCCATCGGCGGAGCAAGAGAAGAAGAAGAAGACTTTGTGGGACCGTTTTATTTTTTAATTTTTTAATAAATGACTTCTCCCCAAGCCATGTCAGTACATTTGTGCCCCGTTACCATTTCACACAGGGGGAGGCTGGTATCTGGGGGTCCCCTTGTTAAAGGGGGCTTCCAGATTCTGATAAGCCCCCCGCCCGCAGACCCCCACAACCACCGGGCAAGGGTTGTGGGGATGAGGCCCTTGTCCCCATCAACATAGGGACACGGTGTTTGGCTACCTCAAAGCACCATTCCCATGTTGAGGGCATGTGGCCTGGTACGGTTCAGGAAGGGGGGCGCTCTCTCGTTCCCCCTCTTTTTCTGTGGCCTGCCAGGTTGCTTGCTCGGATAAGGGTCTGGTATGGATTTTTAGGGGGACCCCCACGACATTTTTTTTTTTTGGCGCGGGTTTCCCCTTAAAATCCATACCAGACCTGAAGGGTCTGGTATGGAATTTGGGGGGACCCCCACGCAATTTTTTTTTATTTTGGCTCGGGGTTCCCCTTAATATTCATACCAGACCCAAAGGGCCTGGTAATGGACTGTGGAGGAATCCCATGTCATTTTCAATTACTTTTATGTGTATTGCTGGGACCGACAATTCATTATAGCTGCAAGTACTTTTAAATGACTTTTTTTCCTTTAGAAATGTCATTTTGTGCAGGGACTGTTGTAAACACGGGAAACATGCGCCACTTTACAGGCATACTATACTATGTACTATAGACACTCCCCAGGTAGGAAATTTAATAAAGGAATATTTCACTTTTATTGTTTCACTTTAAATGATAGAAAAAATGTAGCGCATAATATACAAACCAAAATATAAAATAATATTACTAAATTATATTCCAGTCCAAATGGAAATAATGGTGAATCCTTTAACCAAATAACCATATATTCCAGTCCAAGTAGAAATAATGGTGAATCCTTTAACCAAATAACCATATAATGAACACAAAGTCAATGGGCTAATAAGCAAATAGGTGAGGGGTGTAATGTCCCGCTGCAAAAGAACATGGATGTAATCCCCGAGGAAGATGGTATTCCAACAGTTGGCAGAAAGATGTATGTATCCGTAGGGAGAAAACACATCAACCAGAAAAGGGCATCAAGGAAAAGATAATAAGTATAGACTCTTACCAGATCCTATGGACTCCCCTGTCAGCGACAGGGAGTCTGGAAAGCAGTGTGCCACCAAGGGCATAAGGAAGGATATCCCGGCAGTCGAACCCTCAAGATTGGACTCTGCGTAGATTCCAGGGATCACCATGTAGGTCCTCGCAGTAGGTAGCCAAAATATGGATCCGGAGGATGGAATATCCCTCATGGAGCTGGAGTAAACACTCACTTCATCTCACCATCCTTTGAAACCAGATGTCCTTCCTCATTCTTTATGCGGCTAATATGGTCTGTCCTCCCACATACCAAACAAAGCTGGCAGCAACAAGCCATGTGCTCACATCTGTAGACCAAAAGGTCTACAGATTTTATATATATATAATATATATATATATATATATATATATATATATATATATATATATATATATATATATATATATATATATATATATATATAATTTAGTAATATTATTTTATATTATTTTGGTTTGTATATAATGCGCTAAATTTTTTCTATCATTTATTCATTGTTTTTGTCACACCGTATGTAGCTGCTCCCTTTTTTCACTAGTTAGCGCAGTGTTTTCTTACACCTTGTTTCACTTTAAGCATTATTAAAATCACTGCTCCCGAAAAAACGGTCGTTTTTAAAACTTTTTTTGCATTAACACATCCCCAAACACTTTTTTTGACAATAACTTGCATATAAGTCTTTAAAATTAGCACTTTTGATTTTTCATGTTCGTGTCCAATAGACTTTAACGGTGTTCGCGTGTTCGAACACATTTTTTTGCCTGTTTGCATGTTCAGCTGTGAACCGAACCAGGGGGTGTTCGGCTCATCCCTACTAATAATTATTATTACAGTTGTCCCAGGGCCTTTATTAGTCTTTGCATTACTTTTGTTTATATAGATTCTTTATGTTTTCTGGGAAAGGCAGTGCATTCCACGTTCAGGGGAACTTTTTTTTTTATTGTTCTTTATTTACAAGTATTCAAGTCATACACAAATAATTGGGGCCTGCAGGCTCCAAAACAACAAGCGGAATGTGCAATGAGCATGTTACACATACAAAAATGAAAACATCAATAGTAATATCACAGAGGGGCTAGCATAGTGCATAGTTACTCTCAAACACAATTGCAGTGTTGTCCACCTCACCCAGTGACCTCTGGGTGAGTTCTTATATAACTTTTTTATATAACTTTTCAATATGAGCAGAAAAAGGCTAAGAGAGAAAAGAAAGGGAGAGAAAGAGCGGAAGGGTAGGGTTTGGGGAAGGGGGAAGAAAAACATGGTGGGGGGAGGGATGTTGGGGGTAAAGAAAAGAAATAAAAGTATGTGCATGGCCCGAATAAAACCCGGCCCAAGGAATTCAGTTGGGGTTAGCAGGGATCATCACAAAGGGAAGGGCAAACAATGTCACAGATGGGAACCCAAAATATCCTGATATTCAGATGAATACGTGAATTCAGTCCAATAAAACCACCTTTTTCTGGATCTGTTCCACTCTATGGTGTGCCACAGACAAGAGATCTTCTATCAGTTGAACTTCATTGATCCTGTTTCCAGAATAGTGGGATACACGCCTTTGTGGTATTGAGTAAATTAAAGTAATAGGGAATGTTTATAGCGCTTCAGCGGCATATGGGTCAAGTGCAGTAAGAAGACAGGCACCTGGACATCAGTAAACTTCAGAATCCAGCATTTGACTTGTGTCAAGAAATTTTCAAGACCCTCACAAAAACAGAAAATGTGGAGCATAGATCCCACCTCCCGTTGACACCTCCAGCAGAGCAAGGAGCTCTCAGGGAACAATCGATGTAAGGCTTTAGGGACTTTATACCATCTAGTCAGGATTTTTTATCCAGTCTCTTGAATCTTGGAAGTGATGGATGCCTTGTGAGTCATCTATATAATCCTGTCTCTCTGCTGATCAGTAAAGGTAACACCCAGATCAGACTCCCATTTGAGAAGGTACTCTGGAGGTGACAAACACTGCGAATAAAATAATATATAATATGACTGCGAAAGTCTATGTGGAATTACCTCCTCTGATAGACAAAGATTTTCAAACTCTGTTGGAGTCAGTAGAGATAGGACTCTTCCCCAATGGTGGGTTAGAATGTAGCAAAGTTGCAGCGCCTTACACAAAGGGAGATAAAGATTTTGGTTAAGAAGCGCCAATGCCACAGGATAAATATTCACCAGAAAAAGCTGATGCACTTGTATGGCAGGCTGTATGTGGCCCCCGTGGCTCCCCTGACATGTATTTTATTTTCATATGCCTGAGGGCTAACTGATGACAGGAGGCAGAGGGCACAGGAAGCTACCAGCTCAAAATATTTCTGTCTTGTCAGACAGATATAACTCAGACATTTGCTTTTGACATGGGTTTATGAAAGGTTTTGCAGAATTTGGAATGCAGTGTTTTGAAGTGGACCTTATGCTATGGTATAGTTTGGCACATGACTGATGTTGAAAGACAATATCAAAACGATGCTTGCAGGTATAGGGAATGTTCATTTGTTTTGTGTATGATTGTGTGATAATATTAAAGTGATGCTATTTAAATGATATCCTTATTCTCCAAAAACAATGGCCCTTTTCTTACAGTTTTTTTTTTTTTTTTGCCTCCTTGTATCACCTTCTGTGATCTTCTGTACCTCTCCTTTTACCCTCACTTCTGTTTGGAATTGGGCAGTACACGTTAGTTGCGGTCACGTGCACTACTCTATGTACAAACCCCATAGTCAATAGTCCCTAGTCCATCTTGGGAGTGAACAAGAGAGGGTGGCTATGACCCTACATACGGTAGGACCATGTGGAACAAACATAGCCACCTTCTAACAGGAAGTCAGTAAATTGGTGCATGCATACAGATATAAGTCTTCGAATGCACACCATCTGCATTTGGGACCTTACAGCTGTACTCATGCCCCACTTTGTGCATGAAGTGGGGCATACCTGCGTACATTTGTCTACACCTATTCATGTCTATGGGTGACTGTACGTAGCAACAAGGGTTCCCGGGCACCAAAATATACCATCGTGTTTATGCTGCAGGAATAGAGAATGAACCTAAAACTGAACTCCAGGTATGTTTTTTTTTACATAGTTACATTGGTCCAGTTTGCAACATATTTTATACCTGTGGGAATACTGTGGAAGCAGATATTCACTATAGTAGTCAGCACAACTACAGTGACCACCATGGCTTTCTGGGTCCTGTGCTGAGCAGCTGTTCAGCATTGTGAACAAACTCGCTTGGTGCAGCTGTCACTCATAGAAATACTATTTTATTAAAGACATGATGTTCACCAATTGTATGTGGTGAGTAATGACATCACCACCCGCCTCTTCACTTCATCCACTTCATACCTGGAGTTTAGCTTTAACTGCCCAGTTACAGGTTAGGGGTGGGGAGGTGACATAGCTATATTGCCTAATTACAGCACAGAAATGTCAGGTCACCAGGCTGGCTGTGCTGTTTGGCAGAGCAGTGTAAATCTCAAGACTGGATGGATATAAATACAAATCCTTTTCCATGTTCAGGAGCATCCATATATGTATTCAGTCTTTGTGAGAACCTAGACTTGGACCTACTGGCAGGAAGTGTTTTTTTTTTTTTACTGCACTAGCTATGTTTTGCTGCTAAGATCTCAGTAAAAGTTTGAGATCTATTACCATTAGTGTGCTGGCTATTTTTGTTTATGGGAGTAACAAATGACTGCCAAACTACCCCAACCCCATTATGGTTTGATGTGGACACTGTGATCATCTTAATCCTTGCTACGGCCATAGCTCCTACACTATTTTTCCATAAAATCTCTTCATTCACATAAATAAAAATAATGTTGTTGCTGTTAAATTATAGATCAAATAAAATGAATCCTATGCAATGTTTTAAAAATAAATAAATAATACTAGGGAAATTAGCTTGATTTTACATTAAAATGCTTGCTCTAACTTTAAATGTAATAAACCATTTTTGCATTGCTAATTCAGTTTTTTGAATATTTTTATGTGCAAATTGTTGCTAAATACCCTACAGCAATACAAGTTACTATAATTTATTGGAAATATTTAATAATGCTTTTTCTCTGGTACTATTTACTCTGCCCACAGCACAAATATAGAACAGTATGATAATATGTTTCAGAATATATTACCTTAGTTAATTGAAGGTGAAAAGATTATGCTTTGTGAAAACTCTTCTTTTTAATTGCGCCATTTTGTGCATTATAATAATTAAAAGTATTTATAACAATTTAACTATTGTTAAAAGAAAGCATTTAAACCAACAGGCTTGCATTAATGGCCCCTCTGCCAGAAGCGCATATTTTGCCTTTCTTCTCTCCCCCGACATTCTGTTTAGCCACTTGGGGCATGCTCTTATGTGATGGCGTTAGTGCCTGTTCATTGGCCCAGTGCTATCACATGGAAGTGAGAAGGAAGTCCCTAGTCTGTTGAGAGCTTTGACTACAGTTTAAAGCTTCTATGAGGCATGTTTTCTCTTTCCTAGTGACCGAAAGGATTGGCAGAGAAGTGAAGGAAATGTAAATATATGGTGCAGGAGGTTGGGAGTTGCAATAACCTTTTGCTTTGTCCATAGGTTTGCTTTGAAGCTCAAATTTAGCCCAAACTGCTATGATCCTGTTAAGCTCACCGCACATGTTACAATCTGATTGTACAACCTCCTTTAGATCTACCAACAAGTGTGTAGGGCAAGAGCCTGTCTGACCCAAACTGATGGGATACTTTGAGTAGGCCTTCATGTTGAATAGTTTTGGTACATCTAAAGTTGATTGTAGGGAGTTGTATGGTCAGAAAGCCTTAAGCCTGGTAAACACTAGAAGTTGGCTGAGATTGCTGGTCGGGAGCCGATCGGCAAACCTTTTTCGGTCATACCCCTTCGACATAAATGGCCGGCCTCTGTTGGAACGGCTGTAATACACACTGGCCAAATTTCAGCCGATTTCTATTGAACCAGCCCATGCCACCCAACATTTGGCCCCTGTGTACTAGGCCTTAGAGAGATTTAATGTTCTGTCCCTTTTACAGCCTGTGACTGCAGTACAGGACATGAGGGTAGAGGGTCTCTCTTTGACAGGAAGCTACCAACAGTTAAAAATAACATGACAAATGTTTGAAGCTTCTCTATTTTACCGAAATATAAATGTCTTTTGTTTCAAGCTGTGGCCCCACTGGAAAGAATTTCAATCACACCATGTCTCTGCAGAAAGAGATGGGAAATTGCCTCATGGGGACACAGACTGCAATAAAAAACCTGGTAATGGTTCAGTGTTTTTCCCACTTTAGTTGGGCTTTGAGAAACTTCATTTTGAGATATTTAATGATATATTTTTTCTACAGTTATCTCAGTCCACTTGTACTGTGCTTGTCCTAAAGGCATTTTTGTCACTCTCAAATGTTTTTGTTGTCTTAGTTAGGTATTAGCGTAGTTATAGTCCTTATGTTGTTTGTTTGCTTTACCTTGTAATAATAGGCTCATATGTTGTCTCTGCAATTTTTAGCATTATGGCTGCTCAATTCACCTATGTCCATGTATTGCTTCAGCTATCTGCTTCCTATGTGCTAATGAGACAGGACAACTTCCTATCCCAGGTCATACAGCCTTTATTGCATGCCTTTCCATATCCTGTGTGCCACATCACACTTGTGGGAGTGCTGATGTGATGTAACAGTGCATGGGTAAGCTCTCTGTGTGTCTGTCAATACTTTGTCTTTTTGTGTCTGTGTCAGATCTAATTACTATTTAGTTCTCATCTACACCAGCACTAGACTAGCAGACCCAGGGATTGTGGGATATATAGCTTCTTCACAGGATGTGTCAGCTCTCCGACTATAAGCAGAGGTCATGCATTAACCTGTGCAGTGCCATACTGCCTGCCTCATGTTCACAAGCTAAAACTGCTGGCACAGGAATGTGAAGATTTACACTACTATAGGTTGTATGTACAGGCCAACAAATGACAGCATGAAATTACATGATCAATGTTCATCTTATGCAGGTGAAAAAAAAAATAAAGGTACATATAGGAAGGTTTACCATGCAGTTAAAATTTATTTTGAATATTTTAACACTTTTTTTTATTGCATTGTATTCCAAAACAGGTGCAAATACAAGATAAGGGAAAACAAGTAATTATAACCCTTTAAAATGTGAAACTTTAATCAGTATTTGAGTAAACGTTTAGCTACAGCTACAACACATAATAAATCAAAAACAGGATTGAATTAGGGTGGACATAAATGACCCAGTAATTATAGGTAATGTTCTCAGTTTTGACCATCAGTTGTGATTATCTTTTCTGAACCCCTAGGGAGCAATAATGCGTGGAACTGATTCTTTTATATGCTTTAAAGTACCACATGTACAGGGCTGTCACCATCAGCTGTCAGAGTGGGTCTCACCTCTCATGTGATTCATTTCATTCTTGCAATTAGAAAGTAAGGAAAGTATTGTATGTTCTTAGTGAGCACATAATGTATGTTGAGTTATTTTATCTATGTTTATGTTGATGTTATTTTTTAAATGTGAATTTCACACTTTTCTGTTTCTTTTTGTTTTTTTATTATATTTTACATGCAAAGAGTGAACAACAATAATGCCCATACAGGGGCCATGTAGAACAGTCAGGGATAATAGTAGAGATAGTAAGTTGCACCAGGCATGATTTGGGTAACCAATAAGTAATTAAAAAAACAACCTTGGATTACGAGCATAATTCTTTCCAGAAGAATGCTTGTAATCCAAAGCACTCGTATATCAAAGCAAGTTTCCCTATAGGAGTGAATGGTAACTCAGACAATTTGTTCCACAGTGACTGCTATTGTATGCAGTACCACATGTGGCCAGAGGTGGGGGGCGCCGGAGACACTCAGATGCACTCGGAGAGGCTCGGAGACACTCAGGAACGGAGGGCTTCTGAGTGTTTCTGAGTGTTTCCGAGTGTCTCCGAGTAGCTTCAATTGGCTCTGAGTGTCACCGGCGCCCCCGCACCTCTGGCCACAAGCGGTACTGCACACCCCAAAGGCTTGAATCCTGCTCGTCTTGCGAGACAACACTCGCAAACCGAGTCAGGATTTTAAAAAAATAATAGTTCATATTGCGAAATGCTCATAAACTGTATTACTCGCAATCCGGGCTATTACTGTATAAAGGTGGAGTAAATAGCACATAAGAAGAGTCAAAGAAGGGAGTGCATAACTCATCTAGGGCTTCTAGATCTTGGGATCAAATGTTGGCTGTGAGTCAGTAAGGCTACTGGAGACAATCTTATTAACAAGCAAGGAATTAATGCATATTCTAACTTCCAGTGGTCAACTCGGGTTTTCTTCTAAGCTTTGGTTATGAAATGTTTGGCCTCTATAAAAATTAAAAGCAGCAAGTTTTGATGGAAATTAGTGAGACCCAGAACTGAATGGTGTAAGAAGGCAAACCCCAGTTTTTTTTAGACTTTCACATATTTAAATGCTTGGACTTCCACTTCCTTCTATGAACTCAAATAGTCATCCTACATTGAAAAATGGGCCTTGCCCCAAAACATTGGCTATATTAGGATAATTCTAAATATAAATAAATAAAAGCCACATGTTATATCAGGTGAGAGCTGTTGCTAGCATGATGTTTTACTGGTGCCACCCATCATACCACTACAGCACCCTATGACAGACCAAGGGCATCACCCTGTATAGTGTGTAACTGATGCATTATTTTCATTGAAAAAAATGCACTCTTTCTCTGGCTGATAGCTTATCTCAACATTTGTTAAAGGAAAAAAATATAACAAATAAAAAAAAATATAGCATATTCAATTGCTACAAAAGCTATAGCGTAATTTAACATTATTAAACAATTATCTTTCTTTTTTAATCTGCAGTGTTGCAATCTTCTCTAAAATTCAATGTAATATGGCAATCTAGAGGCCTTCAGTTGGTGTACAGAACTTCACGAGCAATGTAAATGCGTGTGTGATTAGCTCACTTTTCCTCAGAAGTCTGCACTAAGATTTGAGTCAGATTTTAGGCATCCTCTGCAACAGAAATGTAAGATTTGATAAGATACTCCCAAAGGGTTAATTACTTCCAAAAGGACTCTTTAGACCCTGCAACTTTCTTCATTAGAACACTGCAAGTGCATAAACTGATTAATAACAAAAAGTCACTCCTGTTCAGATCTTTATCTTTGTAGTATTTGGAAGACTGAGATATAAAACCAAAATTTATTTTAATCTGAACACTGCAATAATAAGTTAAAATATGTGTTAACTGCAAACATCCTATACTTTCCCTGAATAAGTAAACTGACTTGATCCATCTATACTCTATTGGAAAACCTTTTGGTTCTCAGAAAATAACTATTTAACTAATAATATAGAGTGTCAGTAAACTGGAAAAAGTTATAAATAGACCTATTATGGACACAATTGAAGTTTTTGTTTATTGGGATTATTACAAGAGGAGAGATGGCCCAGATACACAAAGATATTTTTGCAAGAGGCAATATTTATGGCACGAAAACAGATAGTGGAAAAATGGATCCAACCAATACCACCGACACTTAGCCAATGGGTGAGAGCAGTAAAACCGGGTCCTACCACATGAGAGAATAATGTATGAACAAAGGGGAAAAGTGCAAAAATATGAACATATATGGGCAAAGTGGAGTAGATCGTATTTAACTACGGATATAGGAGTATATGAAAATACTGTATAGTGTGAATAATAGGTGGAAGAAAATGATGACCATAGTATGGATGTATGGGAATGGTATGATAGTTAAGAATGGGTGAAGATAAAATAGGAAGTATATGTAAATTTTAAGATATTAAAACAAAACAAAATGAAAAATAATGTAAATTAATATGTAAGAAAAATGTGTATTAACCTCCCTGGCGGTATGATTATTTCTGATTTTAGGTGCTGAAAGCGGTACAATTATTTTGCACAGAAATTTGGCGTTTTATATTGTAGGCCTGTAATTCTTAGGAATAGTTCACTTAAATCTGTCCAAACAAGAGTCTAGTAGACATTCCGGGTATGATAAAGTTTGAAAAACGAAATAAAAAATTATAATATAATAAATAACTATAAATAATTATAACAAATAATAATATAATAATAATAAAAATTATATAATAATGTAATCAAATCAAAAACACTGAAATTTACTCAGTTGCAGAATTGTCGCTTTTGTTACTTTTAGTGTTTGGTGACGGATTTCCCCACAAATCACTATCGCTCAATTCTGCGAGTGATTCTAATTTATTATCGCTTTTTTCTAGCTGGTCTAAAAGCACTTTTAATGTAAAGAGACAGTTTTGGTTGCTATGGACAATCTCCAGTTTCCTGGCAGAAAGAACAGTTTTATATATATAAAACTGCATGCAGGACACTGGGCAGACCACTAGGGACAAAGGGGATGTGTAGTTATTTGATACAGTACTGTAATCTGTAAGATTACAGTATGCTGTATCTATACTATGTGTTTCACTTTTGAATTTACTGCCGAACTCTGTCCCCGTGCGTCGCAACGCTCGCAGGGAACGGAGCTCGGCACTGTGAATCGAGCGAGACACAGCGGCTCGCCGATCACAGCGGGGAGACATCGCAGGATCCAGGGGACAAGGTACGTATGCTCTTCCTGGATCCTGCGATGCAAGCCCGAGCCTGGCTCGGGGATACCGCTTTTGGTATAAAAAATCCAACCCGAGCCAGACTCGGGAATACCGCCAGGGAGGTTAAAGAGTAAAAAAAAATATATTAATATAGAGTAGAAATGATTTAAGAAGACTCTCAGACCTTTTAGACAAGCCTTTCTCAGCTAGGGGTTTGTGGAACTTTAGGGATTCTTCTGATGGGCTAGGGGTTTGCAGTGGTGAAGTGATCACCCATCTACACCACCACCAATGTAAGGGGTCACTGACCAGTTATGTTATCGAATACCACCATTTTCACTATCTGCTTTTATTTCTGTTATTATTATTAATTAAATTTGAAGATTATTATGGAAAATAATTTTGACTTTTACAGCACATGGGAGTTTAAATAATTATCTACCCGGGGTGTCAAATACCCTAGGATACCACATCCCTTATTCTTTTATTTTAAACTTTTCACAACTGAGCACTCTATATTACATGAACTGCAGGTATATTTATTTTTTTAGCAGTGGTTCCTCAGGACCTAATAATTAATTTAACTTTTAATTTGTGGTAGAAAGGTTGAGAAGGGCTGTTCTTAACCAACCAAAATATCCAACAAGCAAAGCTCAGGGTCTTATCATTAACATTTTAATAAAATGTCAAAAAATTTGAAAAAGCCCACATTTTGTGATACATAGAACTCACAACTAAACAAACTGGGGTAAATTAGCTAAAGTGGAGAAATGTAATATGGATCATTTTACCTTCTGCAATGATCAATACATCATCAAGATTAGCTAAAAATAAATCTTCACCACTTATATGATACTTTTGCGTAATGAAATTAACACTTATTGCAGTTATGTGTAACTGTAGTAAAAAAAGTAACACCATAACTTCGGGTAGCTCTCAAGATAAGCCTGGGGTTATTCTGTGCTAATGAGCTATAGTATATGAATCAGAAAGGTAAAGGAAGCCACAGCTATATGTGCTATATGAGGTAATCAGCTTGTTTATTCTGGACAGCTTGGTAACCCTATACTGGAACAAAATTTTTTTTTATATGTTATGACAGTAATTTATATCACAAACATTTTCATGTCTTTAGTAACATAAACAACCATGGTCTAAAACTAGAATAGTTAAAGTAATACTAAAGCTTTGTTTTTGTTTTTCTAAAATACCAAACATGTTATTCTTGCCTGCTCTGTGCAGTTTTTTTGCACACAGTAGCCCTGATCCTCTTTTTTTCGGGTCCTTCCCTGGCACTCATGGCTCCTTCCCTTCAAGTAGTGTCCCCAGAGAAGGCTGCTTGCCCTGGGGGCACCGCTGCGTGCTCGTTTCTGAGCTACTGCTCAATGTGTTCATAAAACACATACAGAGCCGCAGCTCAGCCCCACCCCTTTGTTCACTGGCTGTGATTGACAGCAGTGGCAGCCAATGGGCTTATGCTGCTGTCTTAGCCAATGAGGAAGGGGGAGTGCATGAAGATAAAAACCCTTCAGCATTTAGAGCCACTTTAAATGATTTTGTAAAGTTTGGTCTTAAAGTGGTGTTCCGGCCGAAAATATACTTTTTAAATAAAAATACCCCTATAATACACAAGCTTAATGTATTCTAGTAAAGTTAGTCTGTAAACTAAGGTCTGTTTTGTTAGTTTATAGCAGTAGTTTGTTATTTTATCAACTTACAGCAGGCCGTGGCCATCTTAAGTCTGGGCATCTGAAGCCAGACTGTATTTCTTCCTGGATCTCATCCTTGCAGATCTCGCACATGCTCAGAGCAGCACAAGCAGTGTAATAGGTTTCAGGTCAGGTTTCCATAGCAACGGCAGTGTCAGAGGAAGTTGCTGCCCCTTCCCAGAAGGCATTGCAAACAGGAAATGATTCGATTGGCCACGGCCAGGGAGGATGAAGTAAAAAATGAATACAGCAGATATACAGTAGTGCTGAGAAAAAAATGTTTAAAATATCCAATTCGTTTACAGTGCACAGTTTAGTGATATAGTTAATGCTTAGGAATGTTTGGATTTTCATATGTAAGTACAGTATATGACCACTATTTTGTATTTTCTAGTTATTATTATATATATAAAACTTAAAGGGAGGAATTTATAAATATTTTTACACAAGATTCACATAAGGATTCACACTTTTTTTCTAAGTGAATCCAATAAGAAAAACATGTAAACTTGTGTAAAAACACTTAAAGTGGTTCTAAAGGCAGAAGGATTTTTATCTTAATGCATTCTATGCATTAGGGCTCATGCACACAGGACGTTTTTACAGCTGCTGTTGGGGGCATCTGATTTTTTTTAACTGCCTCTAAATGCCCCTCCATGTTAGCCTATGTGTCCATGCACACATAAACTGTCAGAGGCGTTTGGAGGCATAAGCGTTTAGGGGCAGGGGCTGTTGATCTGCAAAAATGAAAAACGCCCCAAAACTCCCCTAAACGCTGCAAAATAATGTAACAAGCTGTTAGCCACGTTTAGCTGTCTTTGGTGTTTTTAGATGTTTTTACATACATTAATACTTACCTGAGGCTCATCTTGATCCATCAATGTTGCAAGAGAGACTCGGCTGTCTGGGACTCTCCCTCCTCATTGGCTGAGACTGCACCACTGGCTCTCGCTGCTGTCATTTAAAGTCAGTGAGCCAATGAGAGAGAGGGACCAGGGCTGAGCCACAGCTCCGTATCTGAATGGACACACAGAGCAGTGGCTCAGCTCGGGTGACCCCATAGCAAGCTGTTTGCTGTGGGGGCACTGGGCAGGAGGGAGGGGCCAGAAGCACCAAAGAGGGACCTAAGAAGAGGAGCATCTGGGCTGCTCTGTGCAAATCCACTGCACAAAGCAGGTAAGTATAACATGTTTGTTATTTTTAAACAAAAAAAACAAGACTTTAGTATCACTTTAATAATAGATCCCAAAGTGTATGTAAAGGCAACTTTTTTATAGCTAGATAAAATGGGAAAGGGTTCCTGCTGTGAAGATTCACTTCACTAAAAGTCCTGGTGACCACATAATAAGAGCATAGAATGGGTCAGAGGACAAGAGCAAGCTGACACTGAGCAAGCACATACCCCCGCTTGTGCATTGTATAGCACATGCGGGCCCACGAGTATTAGGGTCCTTTTACAAGGACGTTTAATCTGTTTGTTTTTCATTCATCAGTTGACAGATGAAAAGTGGGCAAACGGATGTAAACGAATGATCATCCTTTGACACCCCTCTCCGTTGAGGAAACAGACCTAAATGAATGTACAGGGGGTCCCCGGGTTACAAACAAGTTAGGGACTGTAGGTTTGTTCTTAAGTTGAATCTGTTTGTAAGTCGGAACAGGTACATTTTTTAAGTGTAGCTCCAGCCAAAAAAACTATTTTTAAGCTTTTTGGATAGCATAGGGAAGGGTTAACACCCCTGTAACATTTGTTTTGCTGTGTGTGCTCCTGTTCAGAAGATTTCACCTCACTTTCTGTCCCAATGACAATTGGATTTTGAAAATTTTGGGTTGTTGTGGAAACGAGCCTTGGTGATAAAGTATCAGTGTAGACACCTTTTCCCCATAATAGCTCTTACAGGAGAGAATTTCCTTTCCTAGGGGTAGATTTCCTTTCACTTCCTGTTGTCTCCCTCCGTTTGTAAGTAGGAGTCGTTTGTAAGTTGGATGTTTGTAACTAGGGGACCGCCTGTAATTGGAAAAATGGTCAGTTGTTGCACCTGTTTTAGCATTGATTGAAAATGAAAAAAAATGCGTAAGGTCCTTTTGCCCCCAACCCACACTAGGCCTATCTTTCCTAGGGTAAAATAGTGTCTATTTGTTTCAAATGTGAAAAAATAATTTGCACAGATTTGCAGCACAATTTTTAAAGTGACTCTCAACCATGTCCTTATTCTCCAAAAATAATCCAAACACATCCACTACTTAATGGCCCTGAAATCTATTTTTCATTAAATTGTTGTTGTTAATTGTGTTTCTTTTGCCTCCTTTCACCCTCACTACTTTTTTTTTTTTTTTTTTGGAATAAGCAGCGGACATTGGTTATGAACACTGTTATGCACACTACAAATCCCATAGTCCATTTTGGAACCAAGCAAGAGAGGGTGACTATGCTCCTATATATAGTGGGACTATCCCACCATCTAATACATGGGTGCTCAACCTGTGGCCCTCCAGCTGTTCTAAAACTACAAGTCCCCATCGGGCATTGCAAGGCTGACAGTTACAAGCATGACTCCCAAAAGCAAAGGCATGATGGGGCTTGTCATTTCGCAACAGCTGGAGGGCCGCAGGTTGAGCCTCCATGCTCTAACACAGTGTTTCTCAACTCCAGTCCTCAAGGCGCCCCAACAGGTCATGTTTTCAGGCTTTCCATTAGTTTGCACAGGTGATTTGATCAGTTTCACTGCCTTAGTAATTACCACATCCATTTCATCTGAGGGAAATCCTGAAAACATGACCTGTTGGGGCGCCTTGAGGACCGGAGTTGAGAAACACTGCTCTAACAGGAAGTCAGATCCCAGCAGCAAAAAAAAAAAAAAAAAAAAAAAGGGAATTTATAGTTTTGGAGGTGGCTGGGGGCAATAGAAGGTACTTTTTTAAAGTAAAGTATACATACTTGAGAAGATTTTTTTTTTCAAATGCCAGAGTTTAGTATCACTTTAAGACTTCCTTTGATAGGCTGCAATTTCTGAGAAGGAGAGAAAGAACATTGCATCTGGAAATAAACTCTCACAAACTATTCTGTATTTCCGGAGGAGCAGTGTTGTCATCCTAGGCAGCTCTTCTAAATTGCACGATAAATGCTTCCTCCTTTCCTCACCTCCGTTACATAAGGCGGAGGGGTTGTGTGAACAACAAAGGATTGCTTGTAAAGCTAAAAGCATTGTTTGAGATTTCATTTCAGTACACAAGGATACTGATTCCGTTCACAATCAAGACATGTTTTTCTGTACTTTCAGAAAAGAAGCTACAGTATCTAAGGATTGCTAAGCTGCAATAAGTATTTTTTTCCTTGGGTTCAGATATACTTTTTACAGAACCCATCGCAAACGGACATCTTTAATAATCTGATTTCCACTCTTAATTTACTATACCAGTACAGCCTTACCTCTCGGGTATCTCTTCATTTTTATTAGTTAGCTGTATTTTCTCCCTGTCAGTACTGAAGTGTCAGGCTGAACATAAGGCTTTAAAATAGTTCTAAAAGCCACTTCAGCCCCGGAAGAATTTACCCCCTTCCTGACCAGGCCATTTTTTGCGATACTGTACTGTGTCGCTTTAACTGACAATTGCATTGCAATTGTGATGCTGTACCCAAACAAAATATATGTCCTTTTTCCAATTGACAATTTTGGATGATCGGACCGATGCTGCATCCACCTAGATAAGTATGATGAGTAAAAAAAAAAAAAAAAAAATCCATACTTCTATTTTAATACACAACTTTGACAGAAACATCAGCAGTGAGGACAATACCACACATACATTAAACATTTCAATTTTATGGATGCATATGTTACATTTCTGCCGTAAGTTAACTTTTTGTGTTTATGATTATTTTGTTGTTTTTTATATAACTATTTATTTTTAGACTGTAGGCAGCACAAACTTACTAGAGCTGTCTTAAAACAAAAAGGTAACTGCATGTCTTAATTTTATTACACATCCAAAAATAAAGGATTTATTCCCTATTTTTAGAATAGTGTTTGGAGCAATGCAAAACATTATTTTATGTCCCTGTGATCAACTTTAAATCTAGAAGCCTTGGTTTATAGAACAGATGCAAATGTAACTATTATTAATATAATTTGAAAAATTCTGAGACAACTAATAATTGTTTTACTTATATGAATGCAGACCATTGTTTTTAATGTGCCTGTACACACAGGTGCATAAACATGTGCTGCATATAGATCAGTAAAAAAAATAGAGATACTGTATCTGCATTCCTGGTCAGTATTTTATGCAAGTACATGCAAATATGTGCAATATATATATATATATATATATATATATATATATATATATATATATATATGCAAGAAATGTCCGCCAAGAATACATGTTCAAACATCAGTACCATGTGCAAGTACCCTTGTGATAGCAATTAAAGGAAAGAAATAGTGGAAGCCAGTCTGTTTCTAGATAGAGAAGAAGGCACAGAAAGAATAAAATAAAGAGAAAGAATAAAAAGTATACTAAAATAAAAAAATAAAAAAACAGAAAGAAAGAAAAGAGAGAAAGGGAAATAGAAGGAATTAGAAATAAATGTAATCAAGTGTTCCAAAAATATTCAGAGAATCCTTTCATGAAAGAGGTTCTCCATTAATTTGTTATTATTCCACATAAACTTCATTTTCAGGAAGGGTATCTCTGTTGCACAGATCCAGGATGCAAAAGCATGCAATGTTATTAAGCTGAATAAGTAGCAAGTTCTGGCAAGTTTTCCATAATTATGAGACTCTGACTGATTGTTTTGAGATCAATTATGTCTGTCTCTGTTTGCTACTAAATGTGCTTGTGACGGGTTGATTGATGCACAAAGATAGATACACAGTAATATTTACTGATAATAATCTTTTTTTTTTTTTTGTTCACAATATCATTTTTATTGAAAAGGTTTTGAAAGTATACAATTTTACACAAGGTATGTATAATGTAGAATGAAAGGTTCAAACAGAAATATATACTTAGTAGTAAGGCCTGATTCACACCTATGCAGGTTGCAATTTTGCATATTGCAGGTGCATTTTGCTTTTTTGATCCATTGAAGCCTATGGAACCAAAAAACAGCAAAAAGACCCTGGCTCATTCCACAAAATGCACAGGTGTGAACTACATCCATAGGAAACCATGTTAAATGGACTGTAGTTTGTTTCTGCAAAACTAAAAACGCTCTAAAAAATGCATAAGTGTGAACCAGGCCTAAATCTGGGTAACCAGAGGTGAGGGTAAACAAATGATGGGGGGGGGGGATAGTAAGTCATAATAGACTTACAAAATAACAAATAGTAATTATGGGGGTCATCAACAAACAGTAGTAAATAGCATTACAAAAATTATTTTTTATTTTTTATTTTTTCCACAATATAATTTTTATTGAAAAGTTTTTAAAAGTATACAATTTTACACAAGGTATGAATAATCTAGTGAATTTGCAGCACAGCATGGTGATAGGTGAATACCCCTTCCCATTTGCAAGCTGTATGTAAGCCTCCTATAGATATAGCAGTCAGGAACCAGACAGCTTGGTTCTCAATCATGAGATTACATGGCATTGCTTACTCATATTGTACCTCCCAGCTTTCTGAGATGGATAAGAGGGCCGCGTTTCAGTACAATGTATATAGGCAAAGGACTCACCACTCTGAATCAGCCCCTTTATGTGGTCCACAAATAATTAAAAATTCAAAAAAGAGAAGCAATTGATTATACCCACAAGTGATTTTTTTCACCCCTTTTTTCTTTATATTAGGTCTTCAAAATCACAAATGCAATTATTTAGCTGTTGGATAAAAAGGTTTACAATATTATAGTTTTGGTGGTTTGATTACATTTTTTTCAGAGGTTTTTATATCAGACTAAAAAAAGAGGGACAACTCAGAAGGGAAGAGGGACAGAGAGGTTTGACTCAAAAAGAGGGACAGTCCCTTTTGGAGGAACAGAACTAGCCATCCTAAAAGAAAAGTATGGCCAAGGGTTTTTATGCCATATTTCTATTGTGGGTCACAGGACTGCACTTACTTGAGCTTTCCTGTGACCCAAAACCAGCCAACAACCAGCCAAAGCCTCTTGTTGGCTGACGTCAGAGAGCCGCACCCTATATTGTCGGGATTTTCACAGATGACTGATCAGCAGCTGGCTCAGCCTCTCAGCACGCTGTCTTCCCAGCCAAGCACTCCAGTGAGCATTGGAGGGGCAGAGCCCAGAATGGTGACTGACAGTCACTGCTCTTCGCTCCAAGAAGACTGAGAACTAGGGGTGCAACGGATCGTCATCGATCCGTGATCCGATCCGCGGAGGTTGATCCGTACGGGACACCCACGATCCGCGGAGCGCTCTGTGGCCTCAGCCATAGGAAAGGCCGCGGCTTTGGCCTAGCTCCGGAGCGGCGGCCATCTTGGTACACCCGGCGGCCGTTTAGCACGTGATCGATCCATTGAATGAGGGAGCGATCACTTGTAACAAACCAGCGTCATGTCATGACGCCGGTTCCTCTCTCCCCTCAGTGTACTGATCTGTACAGTGGAGGGGAGAGATCGGATGGCAGCAGTGCCAATACTCTGCAATGCCCTGCCAACACTCTGCAATGCCCTGCCAATACTCTGCAATGCCCTGCCAATACTCTGCAATGCCCTGCCAATACTCTGCAATGCCCTGCTGCAATACCCTGCCAATACTCTGCAATACCCTGCTGCAATGCCCTGTCAATACTCTGCAATGCCCTGACAATACTTTGCAATGCCCTGACAATACTTTGCAATGCCCTGACAATACTTTGCAATGCCCTGACAATACTCTGCAATGCCCTGACAATACTCTGCAATGCCCTGACAATACTCTGCAATGCCCTGCCAATAGTCTGCCAATACCCTGCCAATACTCTGCCAATACCCTGCCAATACCCTGCCATACCCTGCCAATACTCTGCCATACCCTGCCGATACTCTGCCAATACTCTGGCAATATACCCGCCAATACCCTGCCAATATACCCGCCAATACCCTGCCAATATACCCTGCCAATATACCCTGCCAATATACCCTGCCAATACTCTGCCAATACTCTGCCAATAGGGAGATTGTGGATATTACAGTGGGGGAGATTTTTTTTTTGTTGATCCGAAAATGATCCGAACCGTGACTCCTGATCCGAGGAACGATCCGAACCGTGAGTTTTTTGATCCGTTGCACCCCTACTGAGAACTGAGTAATCAGTGGTCATGTGATCGCTCAGTTCTCGGGCTCAGATTTGGCGGGGAACAGCTGCAGCATCAGACAGATGCTGCAGGATGAATGTGAGTATGTTTATATTTTTAACAACAACAAATTCTCCTTTAAATTGAAAGGAAACCTGCCTGCCTCTAGCTTTTTCACTTCATAAGTGACTGACCTGGACATGCATGTGGATCATAAAGTCCGAGTAAAATTAGAATTGTATTCCATGAATTTGTTCTGTGTCAGCAACTCAGAAAGTCTTTGTTATTGGATCAGCGTGACAGCCAGGCAATTAGCATTTTCAGAAGGAGAGCTCTTCAATGGTAAAGTCCATTTTGTCTTATCATACTGTATGTTTTCAAAATATAACTAAAGGCAAAACTTTTTTTTTGAATAGTGTGAATGTCCCCGCGCTATGATGTGCTAATGGTGAGATTATATATTTGGACTACTACCAGGTAGAAAGGTGTATGTTCCTTTAAAAATTAGAGTAAAGAATCCCTGCGCTGTCTGTGCTCAATGAAACCCGTAAACATATCTCCTACAGTATCAACCATAAATTCATATACATAAAAGTGACAAAATATGAAAATATTTATAACATGCAATTTTTTAAGTTCATAAAGTGATATAAATCTTCAGTGCCACGATAGTTCCTTTAAAATGCAATCCGTGCAATGGAATACAGCAAAGTGATGAAAGTGCTGTGCTCCCCTTCCTCTCGTGCCCTCGCTCACCAGCTATCCATAAAGAAATCGCCTGTAATGGTGAAATCCTATATGGCTTAATAGATGTATCTTTTTCTTTTCCTCGCGTTCTCACTGGTTAGACTTACTCAGAGGAGAATGAAGCTTACACGGCGTGATATCGTTTAAAAGATTTTTATTATAATAAAGCAGTGTACACTCACATGGTAGTCTTTTAAAACAAGCAAAAAAGCAGCCATGCAAGTACAGGAAGTGACGTCACCGGTTGGAGTCTTCCAGTGGCTGGTGACTTTTTATATCAATAACGCCTCCCAGTACTCCCTCAAACTCTCCCTACCCTTCATCTGGTCTCATCGGTGACCACCTATATGTGAATTGTAGGGCGATAGCCGCCTGCGGATTCATCTTATGATTTGCCCAGAAATATGTTGCATATTAAAATCCAAATATGGAAATGTAGCAAAAACTAAATATATTAAAAAGATTAGTTAAAAAATGAATTATTAATAATATAATATTCATTTTAATATATATAATTTAATAATATATCATTTTAATATTAATATTATAATATTATTCCTTTTTTCATCTTTTTTTTATTTTTAACTCATTTTGTTATTATAATATTAATATTAAAATTATATTATATTAAATTATATATTTTATAATTAATATTATAATATTATTAATATTCCAAATCTAATTTTGTTTTTGTTACATTTCCATATTTGAATTCTAATATGCAACACGTTTCCGTGCAAATCATTAGATGAATCCGCAGGCGGATATCACCCTACAATTCACATATCGGTGATCACGATTGAGACCAGTGGAAGCTTATAATGTGTGTAGCAGGAGGGTTTGCTTGTTTTAAAAGACTACCATGTGAGTGTACACTGCTTTATTATAATACAAATCTTTTAAACAATATCACTCCATGCATGCTCCATTCTCCATTCTCCTCCTCTGAGTATGTTTAACCAGTGGGAACGCGAGGAAGAGACAAGAATATATCTATTAAGCCATATAGGATTTCACCATTACATTTATTTATGGATAGCTGGTGAGTGAGGGCACGAGAGGAAGAGGAGCACAGCACTTCCATCACTTTGCTATATTCCATTGCACGAATTGCACATTTTAAGGAACTTTTTCTGCACGGATTGCACTTTAAAGGAACTATCGTGGCACTGAAGATTTATAGCACTTTATGAACTTATAAATTGCAATTTTTTGAATATTTTCACATTTTGTCACTTTTATGTATATGAATTTATGGATGATACTGTAGGAGATTTGTTTACGGCTTTTCACATCTTTATATCATTTCATTGAGCACAGACAGCGCGGGGATTCTTTACTCTTAAACTTTTTTTTTTAGTTTTGAATAGAGTGGAGATAGATTAGAACGCCTGTCAGTTTTTATTGCTGTCTGTGCCCCCCGTTAAGGAGAGTCACCCTCTCTATTTGTCCTGTTTACTATAATCATTGAAAGTAGAAAATAATCCCAAATTTTGGGTTGTCCCCAGAAAAGTAATAATGGGGGAATGTTCCAATGGGGACACTAGTTCTAGTGACATGGGGGTCCCCAAGAAATTCCCTTAATTTGCAGGGATTTCCTCTCATTTCCAGTTTGGCAATGGGAAAGGAAGTGAAGGGAAATCTCTGCAATATGACACAAATGGCAGAAAAAACTCACAGGGGTTATAACGCTTAAGCATGCTATCCCCCCTTCAGTCTATTATGAATGCTGCTGCTAGACTAATACACCTCACTAATCGATCTGTGACTGCCGCCCCTCTCTGCCAATCTCTTCACTGGCTTCCCCTACCCCACCGTGTAAAATTCCAAATGCTAACCATAACATACAAGGCCATTCACAACATCGCCCCCATCTACATCACCAAACTCATCTGCAGATATCGCCCAGATCGTCCCCTCCGCTCCTCCCAGGATCTCCTGCTCTCTAGATCCCTTGTTACCTCCTCCCATGCTCGCCTTTAGGACTTCTCCGGAGCCTCTCCCATCCTCTGTAACTCTCTGCCCCAGTTTGTCCGATCAGCTCCTACCCTGTCCACCTTTAGGAGATCCCTGAAAACTCATTTAATAAGGGAAGCCTATCCCACACCCACCTAACAACTGTCCCCGAGCCACCCCCATCAAATCATTCCCTGCAGCTATTACCTTTTGTACCACCACCCCTCCCTTTAGAATATAAGCTCTACGAGCAGGGCCCTCCTGTACCTTTTGTATTGAACTGTACTGTAATTGTGTTGTCCCCTAACCCTCCCTTGCTCTATCCAAAATGGAAAAAAAAGGGCTATAGTTCTACTTTAAACAAGTAAAATCTGAATTCTTACTGTAACTTATTGATTTAAATGATTGCATTTTGCCTTCTTATACATACGCTGAGTGGTTTTGTTTGGTGACACTATATATATATATATATATATATATATATATATATATATATATATATATATATATATATATATACGGTATATCTACTGCAGCTTTTATCTTCTCCTTGATCATCATTTCTCTTTATTTTCTTTTATTGTCATTAAAGTTATAAATAAACAATTATACAAATGTTAACAACAAACATCTGCCTTTTTCAAGCATAATGTTAAGCTGATAGCCACCAATATGTGGAAGAAATTGTTATAAACAATCTTTTTTTTTCTGATCATCCTTTTAAAATAAATTGGACATTTGGGAAATGCAATTGATCCTATTATATAGTATATTGTTCTGTATGTTATTGTTTAGTTGAAATGTAATCACTGTATTGGGGCACCTGTTATTTTTATTAATGGTTCTTGTGAGGCAGGCAGGAGGGTTAATCAATAAGATCAATAGGGTGCATTTACATGCGTTTTTTACTGTAGAAAGCGTTTCCTGAAATATATGCTGGGTTAGAAGTAGGATTTGCATTCTATTTATTAATCATTCAATTCAATTATTGAATGTTGTGGATGCACTAGTTCTTTGTATGTGACTGCAGTTTGTTTCACTGACAATTATAGGCAAATGTGTATATACCTATGACTGTGTTCTATACTGTACTCTCTATTTTTTATCAATTTTCTGTAATAACTTAAAATTTATATAACTCTTTTTTGTGTTTTTGGTATACACATTACCTTCTTTATACAAATGTACCTTAAAAGTCCCCTATCCCTTATTTCTTTGTTTTTCATATGTTTTGGGATGTTGGTACCATATTAGGATTAAGGCCTCTTGGAGCTGAACTCTACCCATATTTTTGTTCCTTTTATTAATCATAGTTAAATGATGCTTGAAAATTCTAATAAATTATCAAGCAACATGTGTTACAGCAAAATATCTTACCAATGGGAAATATTATATATTCCTCCTCATTTGTCCCTCATTTTGGTCTGATCTGTATGATTGTATATAAAGTGCACTTTTTATCTTTCAAAAAGTGCTAAATCTTTCATCCAATTACTAAATGGCTGCATTTGTAAACTTCAAAAGCCAACATAAAGGAATAGTAGTGGTAAAAATAAAGCACTTGTTGGTTTAACTAATCATTTTTTTGTATAATTCTCCTTTAAGGGGGCGTGGCAGGGGGCGTGTCCTACGCCTACATACTTTTGCTAATAGGTGTCCCTCACTCCCATCTCAAAAAGTTGGAAGGTATAAATGATATTATATATGTACTAATAAAACAAAATCCAATTTTTTTGCCAGATACGGCAACATCAAGCGCCCCCTTCCATCTAAAGGCTAAAGAAGCATTTAGTGCTGAAGTGCAGTCTGGGGCAAATTCATAAAGAATGGGAAAAAAGTGGAGCTGACAGCAACCAATTAGGCCTCAGTGTTCACTTTTCATCAAAATTAACCAAGGATTCCTATTGACTGCTCTAAGCAACAAACTCATTGAGTGCCATATCGCACAGATTGGCTTACTTAACAAGGTGAATCAAACTGTGCAAGTTGCATTAGCCCATAGCAAAAAAAGCATATTCTATTAAGTATGAAATTCTATGTAATTTCAGGAAACTGAAATCTGATTGGTTAGTATGGGTGTTAGAACTGCCCATGCAATTTCCCAGCCGAATAAACCTACTAGATCTGTTTTTTTTTCCCCCAGCATCCACAAATGGCCATAGATAAAAGCCGGGCTTTTTTTTCTCAGAGAATAGGTGCAGGAACTCCCCCTTCTGAGTCCCTTGCCTCTGCCCCCTACCCACCTCTGAGCACCGTCCCTTGGTTTCACCCCCTACCCAACTCCTAGTACCACCGCTTTTAGAGAACACAGAACCAAGTATCATTTTGTATTGCTAAATAATTTGTATGGAATTTGTTAATGGTAATAAGAAAAGTAGTAAAATAGATCCCCTGCAGCCAGCAACAATAGACCCCCCTCCCAGCAACAATGAACTCCACCCCAGCAACCATAGACCCCTACCGCAACAATAGATACCACCCCAGTAACAATAGATCACACCCCAACAACAATAGATCACACCCCAGCAAGAATAGATCCCCACACAACAATATACCCCCCACACAGCAACAATGGACCACCCACAACAAAATACTACACCCAGCAACAAAAGATCTACCACAGCAACATTAGGCTGGGTTCACACTATTTCAAATTGGATGTGGGGTTCCCTGCATTCAATTCGCATGACAGGAGATTGTGACTGGCTCTCAATAGACCAAGTTCACACATCTCCGGGGCGGCCGCGGGGCGCACAGCAGAAGAGTCCTGTACATCTTTGGCTCCATTTCAGGTCTGAATTCAGCCCAAAATTTGGACCCAATTCTGACCTGAAACGGTGAATGGGGACACACCAGACCCCCCGCTGCGCCCCGCTGCCGCATATAGTATGAACCCAGCCTTAGACCCCCCCCAGCAGAACACTCAGCATTTTTAGACCCTCCAGCAGCCAGCAACAATAGACCTCTCCTTCAACAGTAGATCCCTACCAGCAACATAAGACCCCCTGAGCAACATAAGACCCCTCAGCAACAATAGATCCCCCACCAGCAACAATAGACCCTCACACAAAAACAGATCCCCACCAGCGACAATAGATCCCCCAGCAGCCAGCATCAATAGACCCTCAGGCACACCCCACACCCCTTGCTATTACATATACATTCAGTTCTGGAGATCCCAGGACTGCGTTCCCCGTGTTCCCGCAGAAAAAAAGTCCTGGATTTAAAGTATTTCCTCAATATGGCAGTGATAATAAGAGTGAAAACTAGCCATACAAAAGCCAATTTTCAAGCAATTTCAACCAGCTTACAATCACAACACAGATCAAAGCAACCCACTATAATCACTGCCTGCCATATAATATAAATAAATTAGTGGTGGCAGGTTAACTTGTTTTGTTTGACTTTTTTAATGATTGAAAAACATTGGCTGGAATTTCTAGAGATTTGCCAGCATTCGAGCGTTGGGTTAAAAAAGTCTCACTTTTTGAATTTCTATTCTTTATTTAAGTTTTGTAACTTTTTCTGAAATGTTGTCATACCTGGTTCTTAGGGCAGCCATCAGAAATTTTGGCCGCGTAATATAAAATCCCATTGCATGTCAACCTAGCAGCAGCCAGCAGACTCCGCCTCAGCAGGAAATCGAAGAGGAGCGAGTGCTGGCTGTGATCACCTGCTGTGGGGGGATGCTCGTGGCTTGTTTAATGACACGCTAATGACGCTAATGATGCTTTCTTCCTCTTGTCTGCAGCCAGCGCAGCAGAGGGGGGTGTTGTGCTCATCCAACTTTCTCCTTCCAGCCAGCGGGGAGGGGTTGCTAGTGAAACTTTCTCCTCTCCTCCTCTATAGCGACCATCGGCGGTGGCATGGGTGAAGAGTTAATTTCAGGTGCTGCTGGTCTGCCGGGCCCCTAGGGACAATCGGGCCCCTACATCGGTGCTCCCTGTACCCCCCTGATGGCGGCCCTGCTGGTTCTCATCTATTTGGCACAGTGTTGATATTGCTTGTAAAGAAATGTATTCTTTGTATGTACTTTAAAACTTAAAGTCTAGTACACACGGTCTGAATGCCAGGCAATATTGGCTGGTTCAATAAAAACTGTCAGACATTCGGCCCGTGTGTATGGCAGCTGGTCCGACAGAAGTCGGCCATTCGGGCATGCAAACATGCTGGAAAACCAGCAGCCGACTGACTCCCGATCAGCGCCCTCAGCCAATGGAGTGTTCCGGGGGGCCGTCCCCCTGTCAGAACACAATAGCTCAGCGGGGGAGATCTCTATACTAACAGGGGCGGACTGACAACTCCTGGGGCCCCTGGGCAATAGGAGATCATGGGGCCCCCGGGCAATAGGAGAAGATTATGATGACCCTGGGCAATAGGAGATTATGGGGCCCCCAGGCAATAGGAGATTATGGGGCCCCCAGGCAATAGGAGATTATGGGGCCCCCAGGCAATAGATTATGGGGCCACACAGTATACACACACAGACACACAATGTACACCCACAGGATACACACACAGAATACACATACACATACTGAAAAGGTACTTGAGAGGCGGGGCAGCTATAATCTTGGGATTTTTAAAAAAAAAAACTTTTTTTTATACTGTCCCTGGTTTTATTGAGGCTGGCAACCCCGATGGGGCCCCTTAGTGGCATGGGGCTCTCGGGCAATGGTCAGTCCGCCCCTGTATACTAACTTTGGATTGTAATGCCGCGTACACACAACCGGACTTTACGGCATACTTGGTCCGGCGGACCGGAGTCTGACGGATAATTCGATCGTGTGTGGGCTCAAGCGGACTTTTTTTCTCCAAAAGTTTGACGGACCTAGAAATGAAATATGTTTCAAATCTTTTTGACGGACTCGAGTCTGGTCAAAAAGGCCGCTCGTCTGTATGCTAGTCCGATGGCCAAAAACCGAAGCTAGGGCAGCTACTGGCTACTGGCTATGAACTTCCTTGTTTTAGTTCGGTCGGTCGTACGTCATCACGTACGAATCCGTCGGACTTTGGTTTATCATGTGTAGGCAAGTCCGTTCATTCGGAAAGTCCGTCGTAAAGTCCGTCGAAAAGTCCGCCGGACAAAGTCTGCCGTAAAGTCCGCTCCTGTGTACGCGGCATTAGGCTTTAGTGTAAAAAAATCAGCACAAGGAATGAAACTTGGAGCCAAGTTTGGAGCCAACTTGAAAACCTCTGTCCTATGCCTCCCTTTCATATCCCACAGCTGAAATCTTCTGGTGCTGTGAAATCTTAAAGAGTGTCCGATTATGCCCACCTTTTCTGCCCTCCTCCGCCATTTATAGAAGCTGTACTATATCTTCTATGAAGAAAAGCTACCTATGAATGTAGTACAAATGGATGATACTTGTTACTATACTGCATATTGTATATAGTGTTATATGGCGTTGTACAGTATCCTATGTGTGGACACTGCTACCAACTTATCTTTATAAAAGTAATTTGCTGCTGTATACATTTTTATGTTGTATGTTTTATGCTTATTTCTATCATACATACTACGGGAAGTTCATAAAGGGCATTGTAGATAACCTTTAGAATTTCATGGGAGTGTTGCTTACACCTGTATGTGCCTGTCAGGGGCACAAAACTTACCTTTTTAGCCCTATCATGAGACAAACCACATGACAGACATGACACAAGAAGCCAGGGAGGACAGAGGCCTGTGTGGAATAGCAGGATACCACAACCCACAATATATGTGCTAGCATGTTGCGGTGCCATTCTTTTTCAGTTGCACCACAACACACTAAAACAACACACCTGTGTAGCAGAACACGTCAGCACAGGTAATGCACTAGTCAAATGTTATGGAGATATAGTCAAAGCCCTTAGCTAAAACAGCTTGACAAATATCAGGGGGCACCAACCCTAGATGCATGTGAAATGGGAAATTGGGAAATTGAGTGTTAAATGGTGATACCCTGATGACATATATATAGGTTTAAAAATAGTCGTTTATTCAAATATAAAAAACATTCATACATATAGAGAGAAAAGGGCTATCAAAATGACCCAAAGATATATAAAATTGAATACACAACATGACATCAAAAAGGTGTTAGATGGAGATTGCCAACATGTTTCATCACCAAAACAGCTGCTTCTTCAAGGCTTTATTCCATAGAATCTGATTCCACACTACTGTGCATTGGGGTGAGCAGAGTCCTAAAATGTATTGCAGGTTAAATTTGTAGTCAGTTGTGTTGCGTTGTTAGCCAATTCAAATGAATAGAAAGAAAATACAAAAAAAATGTAACATTTTGGTGAAGTAGTAAAAAGCACGTAACACTAATTTTCTATCTTTGGGGAATTTAAAGCACATCCTCTGTGTCTTAACTGACTATTGGGAGAGAAACCATCCATACATTACTTTTTCTGCTCAGTCACTTGGGCTCAATTAGATATCCATACAGATCTGTAGAATATGTAACATTTAACCTGTCGGACCCTGGGGACAGCTGCACTGAAGTAATTGTCCATTTGGCAGTGAAAATTCTGCTATGTTATTATAAGCTTAGTATTGGGTAGCAAATGCCATATACTTCTGGCCTGTTACTGTACAAAAGCAGCAGACTCATATAATACCAGAGCTTAACTGCAAGTGGAAAATCAAATCTACTTCAGCAATGCTATTCCTGAGTAGGATGATTTTGGGAACAATGTATGTTATAATAAAATGTAAAAAGTACGAATAAGAAACAGACACCTACAGGTCCTTTTAGATCCAAGGAAACGTGGGTGATTGTACAGATTGATTTGTGTCTGCACTGGTCCATTGTGAACCGACTTATTGCAGTGTCATGCGTTTCAAACCCTCTGTGCCTGTTACTGCTATGTGATAAAATCTTTTATATTGAACAGTTACTGTTTCCATATATTGAAGTAAAAAGTAGTTAAAGCAAAAGTAGCTATTTTTGTCAGCACAACAAATATTATTTTCAGAATGCAGTTTAAAGTAAACCTTGTCATCTAGGATGGCTGGGGGTAGCCTACGTATGCGCACCCTCATTCGGGGACTGACGTTTTCAGTGTGCCTTGCCCCCCCATACATGACGTTGGGGGCAGAGCCCGCTGAAGCCCTTGAGGGGATATTAATGGGAGAGCACACATGGCTGGGATTTTTCATTTCATACTTTTACTTCACATGGGCCAGCTCATTCTGCTGCTGCAAGCTACTGATCCTCCACAGGTACACATATCTTTCATCCTTCACATTGAGCACTCCATTGTGCCTGGTTATGTTTTTTATATTCACACGTTTTAACATTTTACCTTTTCCTTTTAGGGATTGCCTTTTCTGACATCCCTTTTCACATATCTGCAGTCTTGCACACATTCCTCCTTGGCCTTATTATCCATCCTACCATCGCAACAGGTTGGTTTATACATGCATTCATGCATTCCATTATATACTTGATTATTTTGCCAATTTAGCAATGTTTGATTATATACATATTATATCATACTGTATGTTTTACCTTCAACTTTGTAGTGCAAGGGCCTGCCTGACTGCATAAACATTGAAAGTGTTTAGGTTTGTCCTCATATATTTTAAGGTTTTGGTAAATAGGAAAATTGAATAAGAAAATTGTATAATGTATGGCCAGCCTAAGTGCCAGCAGACCGACACTGATTGTCGGGTTCAGGTAACTCTGCAGTTAACCCTTTGCAAACAAAAATAGTAGCTGCAACTGTGTGTTCTAATAGAAACAAGACCTTTGGGAAATGTCTTTGACAAAAATTCCTAAACTCCTTTTATAGAGCATTCCGCCGGTAGCGGCGGAGACGATTGCGTCCTTACCCCTGTGAGGCTGGATGCCGAGTGAGGGAAAGATGTCCCCCGCTTGGCTCCATACTATTGGATGATGGAAGCGATGTCAAACGTCACTTCCAGCCAATGGTCTTAAAGGGGAAATTATTATTTTTTTGGAAAAAAAAAAAAGACATGTATTTATTTATTGCATTTAAGTGTGAATGTGAGATCTGAGGTCTTTTTGACCCCAGATCTCACATTTAAGAGGTCCTGTAATGCTTTATGTGTAATGTTTATATTCCTTGTAATAGGAATAAAAGTGACCCAAAAATTTATTTTTAAAAGGACAGTGTAAAAATAAAAAATAAAACGAAAAATAAATAAGAAAAAAAATTTAAAGTGCCCCGTCCCACTGAGCTCCCGAGCAGAAGCGAACCCATACGTAAGTCGCGCCATATGAAAACAGTGTTCAAACCACACATGTGAGGAATCACCGCGATTGTTAGAGCGAGAGCAATATTTCTAGCACTAGACCTCCTCTGTAACTCATAACTGGTTCAATGTAGAACTTTTTAAAGATCACCTATGGAGATTTTTAAGGGTCAAAGTTTGTTGCCATTCCACGAGCGGCGCAATTTTGAAGCGCGACATGTTGGGTATCAGTTTACTCGGCGTAACAGTATCTTTCACAATATAAAACAAAATTGGGCTAACTTTACTGTTGTCTTATTTTTTAATTTAAAAAAGTGTATTTTTCCCAAACAAATTGTGCTTGTAAGACCGCTGCGCAAATACATAAAGTATTGCAACAACTGCCATTTTATTCTCTAGGGTGTCTGAAAAAAATATATAATGTTTGGGGGTTCTACTTAATTTTCTAGCAAAAAACATTTTTTTAACTTGTAAACACCAAGTCTGAAAAATAGGCTTGGTCCTTAACTAGTAAAGCTTAGGAATAAACCAGAGGAAAAGCTATACAATCAGTCTGAGCTAACTACAGCCCAACAAAAAACTAAACTGACATAGTAGCCCCTGTTTAGGACAAGTGGGCTACATTTACAATCCAACAACCAACGTATTATTGAATAGAATTATATCATGATTTGATAGACATCAAACATGATATGGATCATATACATATTCTCCTTAGGAGATGAAATGTGATCAATCTGCCTGCTAGTCAGTATTTACATATCCTGCATAAGCAGTAAAATTACTTTGAAATAAGCCCCTATTTATCTCTGTATCTGTAGGCATTGTGAATAAATGAATTTTCAAACTTTCCAACAATGGCATTGTATTTTTCTGTCAGAGCAGATCTTGGTAGTCTGTCAGCTCTCTAATGTAAGCACACAGCGTTTCTAAAGTGTTTCTAAGCTGTTGCAAATCAACTGAAATTGGACTCTAGTGTCTTTGTTATGACCTTGAGGCCCGGTTCACACTGATGCGAGTTCATAACGAATGCGATGCGTCAAAAACACTTTAAATTCGTATGTCAACCCTAAAGTCATTGTTTCCAATGACGGTCGTTCACATACATGCGTTGCGATTCCTCTACAAATGCGATGCAATAAAAAAAGGGTCTTGTGCAAGTTTACTGCGTTGCATTGCAAATTTAGTCTCCATAGACATCAATTTAAATAGTTCTTAAATCATATTGATGGTTCACATATGTGCGAATTCCACCACACTACTCTCCACAAAAACCAGGAAGTACACAGGAATTTAACACTTTTTTTTTTTTTATATTATGATTCCATTGGCTAGAATATCAATCACAGCTATGTCCAATTCGCCGTAAATTCGCACCTCACACAGGACAAAAAAAGGAACAAATTCACAGCGCAGCAGTGTGAACCGAGCCTCACAATAAAAGAGAGTCATGGGTGACTTGTAAAGTTAGGTCACAAAAGTTGTAGGGTCAGGAATATTTTTTAGCTAAACTGAAGCTTTAATGGCAAGCAAATATATCAGGTTCTTGAAGTTGGAATAGTGACTCATTTTCTGGTAACAGGCACAAAGGCAGACAGGAAAAGACCCTTGACAGGTAGAGAAAGGTTATTTTCTGAAAATGTTTTTAAAAATAACTTTAACAGCAGCAAAACAGCTTTCACTTCTTACTTCAAATTTCTCTTCATATTGCCTCTTACTCTCAAAATGACATTAATAGTATAGAGCAACATTGAATGGTGTCCCTTTTCTCACCCTTTTTTCTTCGTCCATTGATCATCAAGAAAGGGTGGTGTCATGAACTCCTCCGGTTTATTTTTTCACAAGTTTATTAACGTTCTTTGCCACTCTGGGGTTGATTTACTAAAACTGGAGAATACAAAATCTGGTGCAGCTGTGCATAGAAACCAGTCAGCTTCCAGGTTTGTTGTCAAAGCTTAATTGAACAAACTGAGGTTAGAAGCTGATTACTACAATGCACAGCTGCACCAGATTTTGTACTCTCCAGTATTAGTAAATTAACCCTACTTTGCCATAAATGTACCTGTGCTGTACTATTACGACATGTAGAAGTAAGAGGCTGTTCACCTGCCATTTTTTGTGTACTGTGTCACTTTTTAACGTGCATTGCATTAAGGCAGGCCATTCATTTTGAAAGCATTGCCAATGCACATGAATGTGCAAAAAAAGGACATGCAGAAATATTTCCAGTGCAGCGCACCACAATGCATGGCAGATGCAATCTAGGAGCCACAGTGGATTTGTGATGAGGTGAGATGTGCTAGCATGTGTTGAGATGCTGTTCTAAAAAAATGCAGCATGTCTGTATTTTTGTGCAACACACTGTGACTCAACTCAACGTGGCACTGTGGTGTGAACAAAGTTCCTAGAAAACAGTTGTTTTCTATGTGCTCTTGTGGTGAGCCTGCGTTATTTTAAGACAGGTGTTCACATATGATGATGACACATTTGGCAACTCTGTGGGGGAGCGGGTACCTGTTTTTGACAGGTACCCGTCCACACTTCCAGGAGACCTCACTGTGGTGAGGTCCCCTGGAAGTTCAGTCCCCCTCCTCCCACCGCCGCCGGGCCATTCAGAAAGCACAGCGCACTTCGTGCATGCACAGTAGGAGACTGTCTGTGAAGTCTTCACTGCCAGTTTCCCTTACAAAGAATGTAAAATCGGCTGGGGTGCTGACATCGTGGGATCCCTGGACAGGTACGTGTCCTAATATTAAAAGTCAGCAGCTACACTATTTGTAGCTGCTGACTTTTAATTTTTGTTGGGGGGGGGGGGGGGGGCTGGAGCTACACTTCATTGCAAGTATTCCTGAATCCATCCACTTCGGTCCCCCAGAGGTCATTTCTTGTCACCCTACTCTCTCTACCTTCTCCATTCATCCTATTCCCATCCCTACCCTTTTACTCAGTTCTTCTTCAGTCTAGCGTCCACACCACACTGTTCTTAGACTCCTGCACTCCTCCTGTGCTTCTTTTGCCTTCTTCTTTCTGATGCCTTCTCTAACCTCTTTACTGTTCATCAACATGAAATCAATGCCTCTGAGAGAACCATGCAAAGTTATTCAAATACAGCTTGGTTTCTTAGAAATGGGAATCAGACACCTTTGTTTCCTTTTTTTCCTACTTTTTTTCAGGTTTATCTTTTATTCTGGCAGAAGACTTTTGGACTTGTATACACCATGTGTCACCACACAAGGTGTACATGAGCCCTTAATGTGAGTATTCCTGACTCTATCCACTTCGATCTTCTGAGTCCCTCATAGGTAGTTTCTGGTCACCCTACTCTCTCTACCTTCCCCATTCATGCTACTCCCATCACTACCTTATTACCCAGTTCCTCTTCAGTCCATATCCCACACCACATTGTTCTTATACTCCCTGCAAAATCAAAATCCTCTTGAAGAATTGTTCGACTCTATTCAAATGCAGTTTTGCAGTTTGGAAATGGGAACCAGATTCCTCTTTTGTGTCCTATATCTGATCCTTTAAACTTCATTTTTTTTTCTACTTATTTTTTCAGCTTTATCTTTTATTCATACTGTTGATTTTCAGACATGTGTGTACAGTGTGATGTAATGGCACATGTGCATAGTTATAAAGGCCAGCATATATAATCAGCTACAACATGACTAAGCTGTCTCTGGTACCGTTTAGCAGATTATAATAATCTTTCAAACATAACTGACCAAAGGATGCTTGCTGACATTCAAAGCATGCTAGCTATAACCTGAGCTTGGTAAAAATATATTTTTATCATCTTCTTTCAGCTGCTTCCTGATAACTGCCTTCAATTTGGCATGCTGTGCTGAGTGTTAAAGTTACACTTCTTATCTGATGTAACCAGGTTTGCTGAATTTATTTCCTGGTGACATCAAGTTACTGCACATTATCTCTTTGCACATCAGCATATTATAATGGGAAAAAACTCATTCACCTAAATACCTGGATATTTCCTGCTGTTCTGGGCACCATGGTAATAAACCTGATTAGCTAGGTTTGTGGACATGTTATTAACCCACCGGAAACCTCACAGCACCTCCTGTGAACAGCAACCCTCCATCAATTCTGCCTGAGCAAAGCTTGCAAATATTTCATAATAAAAAGATGCTTTGTCTTACGTTCACTTTTCTGTTAGATCTTACATCATAATTGTGTTATCTTATTCTTTTTATCTTTGCAAGGGGATTTTATCTGTTTATCAGTTTAGATGCAGATGCCACCCTCGTTCATTTCATCCAGGTGACACCTGCATGCTCCGTAACTTATTATTGACATTTAGTTAACATCCTACTAAGCAATATAGATGGTCTTCTTTCAGGACAAAATACAGCAAGTCCCCGGGTTACAAACAGGATAGGGACTGTGGGGTTGATTTGCTAAAACTGCAAAATGCTGAATCTGGTGGAGCTCTGCATAGAAACCAGCTTCAAGTTTTTTTTGTCAAAGTTTAAAGTTATACTAACGTCTAAAAAAAATAAACTTGTTATACTTACCTACTCTGGGCAGTGGTTTTGCACTTAGCAGCCCAGATCCTCCTCTTCTCGGGTCCCTCGCCAGCGCTCCTGGCCCCTCCCTTTTGTCGAGTACCCCCACAGCAAGCTTAGCCGCAGCTCTGTGTGTCCATTCAGACACGGAGCCACAGTTCGGCCCCATCCCCCTGTCTGCTGATTGGCTAACTGACTTTGATTGACAGCAGGGGGAGTCAATGGGTCAGCCGATCAGGAGGGAGAGGCCCAGATGGCCGAGGCACTCGTGCACATCACTGGATAGAGATGGGGCTCAAGTATGTTTTAGGGGGGTAAGGGGGGATGCTGCATACAGAAGGTTTTTTATCTTAATGCATAGAATGCATTAAGATAAAAAACTTTCTGCCTTTACAACCTCTTAAATTGAACAAGCTGTTAGAATCTGATTGGCTGCCATGCACAGCGGCACAATAATTTGCGTTCTCCAGTTTTAGTAAATCAACCCCACTAGGTTTGTTCTTAAAGGATAGATTCACCTTTGTGAACATGTGACATGTTCCACCTGATTTTAGCACGACTGTGCAATTGTCAGTTAAAGCAACACAGTGCCGTATCACAAAAAATGGCCTGGTCATAAGGGGGCAAATTCTTCCAGTCCTTGATTGGTTAAAGGGGAATTAAGAGAAAAACATTTGTTATAATGCAGCTTATTTCTTATGCCGCGTATACACGAGCGGACTTTTCGACCGGACTGGTCCGACGGACCGCGTCCGGCGGACAATTCGACCGTGTATGGGCTTCATTGGACCTGCAGTGGGCTTTTTCGGTCGAAAATCTGACGGACTTTACATTTGGAACATGTTTCAAATCTTTTCGATGGACTCGAGTCCGGACGAAAAGTCCGCTCGTCTGTATGCTAGTCCGACGGACCAAAAACGACGCTAGGGCAGATATTGGCTACTGGCTATCAATTTCCTTATTTTAGTCTGGTCGTACATCATCACGTATGAATCCGTCGGACTTTTGTGTGATCGTGTGTAGGCAAGTCCGTTTGTTCAGAAAGTCTGTCGGAAGACCGCCCAAAGTCCGTTGGATAGTCCGGTCGAAAAGTCTGCTCGTGTGTACGCGGCATTAGATGTAATAGCTACATTTGGTTTTTTTAGGCTTTCTTTTTTTCTAGGCTCTTCTTATTTTCACCTGGTGATCTAGCCAGTAAGTCTTTTGTTTTTACAAAAGAACAAGCTGTCCTTCAGATATAGCAGTTAGATGGTTGAGACAAACTATTTGACAGGGGTGTTTACAATGGTCAGCTTTTATTCATTTATATAAAACCTTTATCCCAAAAGGAACAAAACTGTTGAGGAAACTGCTTATAAAGTGTTAGCTGGAGTGTGGCTCTAGTTTGTTAAGTGTATCCAAATCTGTTAATCATTCTAATACTACCCTCCCCCCAGACTGACAATGCTGCTGTCATGGTGTCCCTGTTGCTCTTTTATTCAGACGGTGGGCGCCATAAGAGATGCATTGTGTTACTGGCCAGATCACCAGGTGAACACAGAGGGGGAAAAGCCTACAAAAGATAACACATTCAACCACCACATCTAATGATTTGTAAGTTGCAATATCTTATAGCAAAAAAGAAAAGGTATTAACGAGCAGGTGATAAAAACCTAAGTGAAAAAAAGCTGCTTACAATATCACAACAAAACCAATTGTGCAAAAACATACATAATAAAAATTGCAGCGCCAAATAAATGAAGTTCAAAGTAAATCATTAAAAAAATAGTCCGTATAGTGCTTGAACACTAAAGTGCATAGTGACAGATGGAAAAAAAAGTTAATTGAAGTAATGTCCAAAGAAATGTAATACTTTAGATGGATATCCACCTGGTGCACTTTCAGTCTAGATGGGCGTTTAAATAACGATCCAGCACTCAAAGCGAATCCCTGGCCAAACAAACCCCTGGTGTTCCTCAGACGTGACCAATAAGGAAGAAAAAGGAGGTCCACATAGTGTAAAACCATAAAACACTTTTTATTTTGAGAAAAGGTTGCTTAACACTTAACACAGCAATCCAGTGGATAGTCAAGTGTTAAAACGGTAGTTCCCAGGGTAAAAACGACATGTATACAAGCTCAATTGGCGTGGTTAGTTCAGACATAGACTGCATCCTAACGTCCCCGATGATGTCACATATGATGAAACAGTTCTTTATGTACAGTATCTCACAAAAGTGAGTACACCCCTGACAATTTTGTAAATATTTTAATATATCTTTTCATGTGACAACACTGAAGAAATAGTAGCAAAGTGCCATTTCTTCAGTGTTGTCACATGAAAAGATATAATAAAATATTTACAAAAATGTAAGGGGTGTACTCACTTTTGTGAGATACTGTATGTATATATTCGTGATAACGAATTTATAAAAATCATAAAAAAATAATTATACGAAAATGAAACAATTAAACAAAAAAAAAATCAATTTGTTATAACGAATATCTATACTCTAAAGAAATATCAAATTATCTGAAAACAAATTAACGTAACATAACAAATATAACAGAGCGAAATTATGTATTTTACGTATAAAAACAAAAATAAACAAAATTTTCCATCGTGCACAAGTCTAATATCTTGCATTTTTGGGTTTGGGTTTAATACCACTTTAATTATTTTATGTGATTACTTTTGCTTACAGAGCAGGAATATTCTAAACCGGGAGTTTTTCGACAACGTATGCATACCTCTTTAGAACCAAATGATTGGAGTAAGTGGCTAATAGGATAATTACAACAAAATTTTATTAGGATTCTCTGCATTATTGTACCTGAAACTGAAAGTGGAGAAATTGACTAGATGTGCTAGATGACATGTCTGTAGTTTAACTAGTTCAGGGACATTGTCAGTAGCTTTACCTTGATTTCATGTTTTGATTGAACAAAAACAGCAGCTAGTGGTAGCTAGCTTGTGTATTTGTGCTGTTTTCATATGAGTGTGTGTGTAAATCTTTACAATTTTATTTACCTGTTCTGTTTGCTACCTGAAATTAAGTAAAACTAAAGCTATTGATATCTTTTCAGTCAATTAAAAAGATTGTAAAGTTATTTTTTTTATAACCACTTGTGCTTCGTAAGGTTTGACCAGGGCATTTTTTGCTATTCAGCACTGCACTATTTTAACTGGCAATTGCGTGGTCATGCAATATTGTATGCAAATGAAAATGTTATCATTTTTTCCCTTACACAAATACAACTTTCTTTTGGTGGTATGTGATCACCATTGGGTTTTTAATGTTTGCAATATAAATGAAAAAGATCAAAAATTTTGAAAAAAAATGTTTTTTTTATCTACTTTTTGTCATAAAACTTATCCAATAAATTTCATCATAAATTGAGGCCAATATATATTCTACTACATGTCTTTGGTAAAAAAAAATCCCAATAAGTATATATTAATTGATTTGAAACTATGGTATATATAAAAACAAGGCGACAGGAAGGCACAAGCACCTAGTGCATTACCGCAAATAAATTATTTGAGCAAATACAATGGATAAAAATTTGATAATTACAGAAGTGCAACTGGTAAAAACACATAGACTACAAGATACCATATAGTGTAAGATATGTATACTCCAATTGTATTCCTCGGTAAAGCCAAGCTGATGCGTTTTGGGGTGCACTCTGATCCTCAGAGCTGAGTTGTCAGCTCAAATAGTTAAAATTGTAGAGATTATTTCTTAAAACACAAATTTGAATAATTTAAAAATGTTTCCTCATTATCACTTTCCCTCACCTGTGAACTTAAAGGAAACCGTGCCAGGACTCCAAAATATGTAATGATTGATAGCAGCTAGCACAATACCCTAAAACCTGGTGTACACAATATACAAATCACATTAGTGCTCCATTCAAATGATAAAAATGTACATAGTACAAAAATAAATAATTTTGTAAAACATAAGTGCCTAAAAGTGATAAACCAAAAGTCCCAAATGAAGAGCCTGCAGGTAGTTTAAAGTGATTGTAAAGTCTTGTTTTTTTTCTATAAAAATAACAAACATGTTATACTTACCTGCCCTGTGCAGTGGATTTACACAGAGCAGCCAAGACCCTCCTCTTCCTAGGTCCCTCTTCTGTGCTCCTAGCCCCTCCCTCCTGTTGAGTGTCCCTACAGCAAGCAGCTTGCTATGGGGGCACCCGAGCCGAGTCCCAGCTCAGTGTGTCCATTCAGATACTGAGCCTCGGTCCGCCCTGCCCCCCCCTCTCTCCTGATTGGCTAACTGACTTTGATTGACAGCAGCGAGAGCCAATGGTGCCGCTACTGTGTCTCAGCTAATCAGGAGGCAGAGTCCAAGACAGCCGAGACACTTGTGGACATCGCTGGACAGAGATGGGGCTCAGGTAAGTATTAGGAGGCGGAGGGGGCTGCTGCACACAGAAGGCTTTTTATCTTAATGCATAAAATGCATTAAGATAAAAAACCTACTGTCTTTACAACTCCCTTAAGCAATCTTCTCTGTATGTAACAAGAGGAGAGCAGATGTGAATCCCAACAGCCTCTAAGCTTTCCAGCAATAAATCTGCAAACCACCACAGTGTTTGAAAAGGTGGGGGCTTAACATCATCAGATGACCCACAACAAACAGCGCTAAGTTTATACTCCTTAAGACCTCCAACTTCTCACCGTTCCTCACCACTATGTTTCCCACAGATCAATATGCAACCAAACTCAATAAAGAAATTATGCCAACAAAGGAAAAATTAACACTCTCCATAGCGTAAACCAATAGAGTATGCAATATGTAATAAAGAAAGTGCACTTACAATAGATAGATGGTATACAAACATTTTGTATCACATGTATAGTAAGTTTGCCAGAAACCAAGATGGCCACAACTGGTTCACAACCAGTTCACAATTGGTTCACAACCGGTTCACGCATGCCCAGTGTCGCATGTTCCTGCTCCGAGCAAACTTAGCGTCAAGGTTCGGGATAGGCAACTTATAACAATAATACAAACACCTATAACTGGTCTTTGCAGCAGGGAGTACATGGAAAAGTGATGCATGTCAAACAAAACCAAAGAAAATTCCCAGCTCAACTTACTGACCAGCATGCAACCAACCAAATTATCCTGTCTAACAGTATGCGTTAAAAACAAGGGTTTAGTTTGCACACATTTGCAAAAGCATGCGTTAGGTGCAGAGCCTTTTCACGGCACCCCAGTATTATCTGCAGTCCTAACTCAAAATTTTAAGTGCCTCCATAGTTGAAGCACATGCATTATAATGGATAGGCAGAGGGCAGGTTAGCACGTAGAGAGCCCATCCCTACTTAAAGAGGAAGTAAACTCCCCTTGATTGTATGTACCTACAGGTAAGCCTATAATAAAGCTTACCTATAGGTACTGTAAATATCTCTTAAACTTGCACTGTTCAGGAGATATTGACTGTATACGCCGCCGATGAAATCATCGGCACATGCGCTCTGAAGGAACGCCCGCTGTGCCGTTTCTTCAGAGCCGTGTGCCCTGACCGGGAGCTCCCACGCCTGTGCGGGAGTGATGTCATGCGCCTCCAGCCAGTCACAGAGCCAGAGCCTGCGGACCTGGAAGGAAGATGGGTGAAGATGTATGTGGCCTCCAGCGGGGACAACGAGGGCTTCGTTTGCGGGTAAGTTTTACATAATGTGCTAGTATGCGATGCGTACTAGCACATTATGCCATTGCTTTGCAGGTCACCAAAAACAAAACAAAAAAGAGGCAGTGTTTACTTCCTCTTTAAAGCCACAGAGGGACACACTGGACACCCAGCGTATAGCACAATGGCAGAAAAATTTTCAGCAGGTAAAATTTAGAGTTGGAACTGCAGATAATAATGGGGTGCTGTGAAGTGGCTCTGCAGCTGACACATGTATTTGCACTAAACCCCTGTTTTTAACTGTTAGGATAATTTGGTTGCTTGCAGGCTGGTGGTCAGTAAGTTGAGCAGGGAATTCTATTTGGTTTTGTTTAACCTACAATAATCATTGTATGTTTACAGGTGAGAGCACATAAACATATACAATATTAACATTAGTAAAGTTGGAACATCTCCAAATAAAAGATCATGGGGGTAATGCAGACAGACAATATGCAGAAAATAAACAAAGAATATACATAACAAATAACAGGAGTGAAACCTCAATCCTGTATAGGAAAGGGGATCTCGCAGCACCTCAGCAAGGAGAGATCACACATATTAAATCCGTTTTACCTGAAGAAAAGCATTCCGGAAATGATTTACAGGTTATGGTCTCATACTGCCATGATTTGGAAATTATTTACTTGAAGGATATTGATGTATTAGTGGATACACAGCATTTGACAGTCTTTTGGATGTACGGTGTGGGAAATTAGTTTTGCATATGATTTTTCACAGGTATGGACTTTTTAAGAAGTGGTGGGAATAAATGTGAATTTTGTTTTGCATATTCATTAACACTATGGGTGTGAAACTGTATTTTATTGTTAAAGCAAATGTGCTCTAAATAGTTCATATGCAGTTAGGTCCATATATATTTGGCCACAGGCACAATTTTCATACTTTTGGCTCTGTTTGCCACCAGAATAAAATTAAAATGAATCAATTCAAATTAATTTGAAGTGCAGACTTTAGCTTTAATTCACGGGGTTGAACAAGTAAAAATTTTAGGAACTGCAACCATTTTTATACACAGTCCCCCCATTTTCCAGGGCTCAAATGTAATTGGGCAAATGAATATAATCATAAATAAAATGTTCATTTTTAATATTTTGAATCCTTGAATATTTGAATATTTTTTAATATTTTTGAATCCTTTACTGACAATGACTGCCTGAAGTCTGGAACCCATGTACATTACCAAAGACTGGGTTTCCTCCTTTCTGATGCTTTGCCAGGCTCTAACTGCAGCTGTCTTTAGTTGTTCTTTGTTTGTGGGTCTTTCTGCGTTTGGTTTTGCCTTCAGCAAGTGAAATGCATGCTCAATTGGGTTGAGATAAAGTAATTGACTCAGCAATGGCAGAATATTCCACTTCTTTCCCTTCAAAAGCTCCTGCGTTGCTTTTGCAGAGTGTGTTACTAATGTAATTATATTCCTGGCATAAATCCATATTAATCTTAGTAATATTTCCCAGGTCATTAACCTTTAGGGAAAAGAACACCTTACCATATACCTGTTCAATCCCGGTAAGAATTGAGTATAATTACTGAACCCATTAGAGTTAGTATATACTGTATGGAGGTGAATATTAAGAACATCACCTTCCAAGCAAACCTCTCAACCTTTTTCAGGGGACATACATATGGTATTATCCTCCTGTCTACCATCTGTAGTGGCAGTTGGAGTTGCCTGTAAAAGGAGCCATCTAAAATCTGACTATTCCTAAGATAAATCTCAATAGAATCTGGTCTTTCCTCAATCACATGGCAGTTATGCCGATAGTGATAAGACTGGGAAGGTTCATATTTAATGGGCCTTATTACTTGAGACCATATAATAATAATAATTTCATTTTCTGTATCAGCAGGACAGGCTACACTAGAAATATCTTTACTGTCAGTCATTTTTCAATATTGCAACTAACAATGGCAATATCCACCCAAAAAAGAAAATATTTTTATTTTTTATTTTTTTTAAAAAAAGGCAAAATATATATAATTTACACAATTATATCACTTGTTTCAAACTTTGACAGATCTCAGCAGTGCCTCCAAATATGTCAGAATGTTTATACTGAAATATTAAAACAGTATTATATTTATGGAATTATGCAAAATCTGTGTTTTAGGAGAGTTTCACATTTTTCCACAATACAATCAGTGAATTCAAGTTTGTTTATCTGTGCTATTTTGAAGACAAGTGAGTTCAACAAGGTGCCAAAACTATATATTTATTAACTAAAAATTCTGTGTAAAATAATATCAGATATAATTGGTGATAATACGAAAAGATAATATATATTTTCAAATATCAAATATATATTGGAAATACTGATGATAATACAATTTTACCACAAGCTCTTGTTACAACATGTCACAACATGTAAACGAGCTAGATGTTGACTTTAACACTTCTGGTGATTCTTTTAAAAACAAACTGACCTTAAAGCTTAAACCTCTTTTACAGTATATTGACAATTTTGTTAACCATATACAAACTTGGTAATTTAACCAAGATTCATTTTTAAATTTAGAATGAATCTATGGTTCCGTACATACTGTAACAAATCAAATTCTAAGACTTTGAAGTCAGTTTTGTGAGATACAACAAGGTATGTATCTCCCTTGGTTTAAAAGCGAAACAAATTCATACTGCAGTTAGAATTCAGTCCACTTCAAAACTGAACTACCAATATTGATTAGTTTAGTTAAGCATATGCTCAAACAACTTCAATTACCCAAAAGGTAAAAATTAAAAGATAAATACTTTACCATGGCTTAAGAAATCTGTTGTTTAGAGAAGCATCAAGTTAGGTGTCCCAAAGGACTTCTCCAACATTCCTACATCTCTGCGCTCTGTCTTTATCCTCTCGTCTTCCAAGATTTTTTCGTCTCAAAAATTATTTCCATCGTAGTGTTCTCTGTTGCAGAGTGGCCCTAGAGAGATCAGAAAGGATCCTCAGTTCAGCATCATAAAACTATTGAGCCCAGGGAACAAGCCCTCCATGGGATGATGGCCTTGTGGGTGTATTGGTGCAGTTGGGAGATCACATCCCGCATTCTAGCTGGATGTGCTGAATGGGGACCCAAGGCCCAATGGGCCTTATCTAATTCTAGAGCTATGGGGTGGGGGGGAGAAGCAGGTGGTCCTAAGGGAGACATAGCCCCGTAGTAGCCTTGTGTGTCCACCATGACTAGTTGAGTGCTGTGAGCTGTGGAGTGTGTGGTGCCGGAGAAAAATCAATTGATCTGAGATATTGCAGCTGGCTTGTGAGTGTCTTTAGTCTTTCTCCATTTTGTGACACTCATATCTTGTATATCAGCCAGGTATAAGTGGCAGATTGGTATGTGAGGGTCAGGAGCTAAACCAGACGATGATTTCATTCTGCCATGACCACACCCTGCCCCTGGAAGCTTTTTTTTAATTTACCTTTTAATGGACTATTTCTTTTTATCTTGTTATTTTTTGCTGAAGTCCTGCTTTTGGTCCCCTTGGTTGAGATATTTCACATACTGACTTCCCTCGCAGTAACCCCATTGTCTCCTTCAGTTTGAAGTATAAAATGAGCCTTAAATGACAAAACAACAGGCTGAAAATGTAATGCAAAATATATTTGAGATTTGTGCAGATAAGGGAACTTTTGCATAGCTCTTTGTGTACCCAGATATTCTTTATACAATGGAAACTTGTAATTTAGCAGCTTAGTTTTTATTAAAGTGTAAGTTCACCTTTACAGAAAACCTGTAAGGTGAACTTACACTAGACCCCCTCCCCATTGCAATCGGTCCCACTGTACCTGAGGCCTGTGATCTCCCGCACTGACACGTCGTACCGCTGCTTTACAAGTCTGGGGATTCGAAATCCCCACGGCTTTCTCTGCTCTTCTCCAGCGCTGACAGGACAGGCTACGCGGGTTCTGATTGGTCGGCATCGCCAATGTGAAGGCGCCGACCAATAAGAATGCCTCCTATCCATACCTTTACAAGGTATGTTTGGGAGATTAAGCCAAGGGGGATTTCTGATCCCGGACCAGTAAAGCGGCGACACGATGTGTCAGTGTGGGAGATCGCTGGCTTAAGATACAGCAGGACTGGGTGCGATGAGGAGGGGGTCCAGTGTAAGTTCACCTTACAGATTTTTCTGTAAAGTTGAACTTACCCTTTAAAGAGGATCTTGCAGTACAGGGCAAAGTCAACACTCGTGGAATGGCGATGAACTACAATACTCAAAAATCTCAATTTTTACAGGTTACCTGTTTAGAGTTACAGAGGAGGTCTTTTGATAGAATTATTGCTCTTGCTATAATTTTCGGGGTGATACCTCATATGTGTGATTCAAACACTGTTTACATATATGTGCGCAACTTACATATGCGTTCACTTCTGCGAGTGAGCAGGGATAAGGGCACTTTTAAAAAATTTCTTATTTATTTTATTTAATTATTTCATTTTTACAGTGTCCCTTTAATGTTTTTGATCGCTTTTATTCCTATTACAAGGAATGTACACATCCTTTGTAACTGAAATAAGGGATGACAGGTATTCTTTATGGAGAGCTCTCGGGTCTATAAGACTCAAATCTCTCCTCTATCTTTAAAAGCAAAAGATAAAAAAAAAATGTTTTTGATCTTTGGCTTAGAAAAAAAAAGATTTTACTTCCGCTCTAGACTGCAAGTGACATCATGATTTTGCTCCAGTCTTCCAAGATCATAGAGGTGATCAGAGATGATCTGGTCTCTGTTCACCTCTATGGCCAGCCACATAAATTGCCAGATCAGCGAGAAAGCATAAAAAAGCGCCACTCTAAGTGCAGTATAAAACACAATTTATTAAAGCACAGGATGTGTTGTACTCACAAAGGTATGTGACAGGTAGGCGTATAAACAAAGTAAGCTGTCCAGGGGGAATCCATCAGGGAGTCCAACAGGGTGTCCAGCCGAGAGTCCATTGGGGGCAAGGATGTGGGAACCATGGAGCAGGTTGCGCCGGTGGATACCAGCGTTTCGGACGGGTAGGTCAATAGCAGGCGACACGTTTAAGGGGCATGCGCTCCTTCTTCAGGCCTGAATTGCCAGATCGTTTCCCTGGCACACCGGTAAGGCGGGGGAAACATTGATGAGCAGTGTGGGGGGGGGACACTGCTTCTGAAAGTGATCCAGTGGCTAATTAGAACCTCAGACTGCTTTCATGAGAAAGCTGGCTGAAAAAAAAATACTAGGGTTATGGCTGATAGTTTCAGCCATAACCCCGGTAAAACACTTGCGAGCCACAGCGTATGTACACGTATTGCGGTGGGAAGTGGATAATGTTCATGACCACCCTCCACATGCACATAAACACACACACAAACTTACCGGTAAAAGTTGCTGACTTTTAATAATTTTAAAAAAGTGTAAAGTAAAAAGTTGGATTTTTATACTTTCCTTCTCCTCATAGATGTCACCGTCTTTATGGGGAGATTCCTGGGGAATGCAGAACAGCCAAAATTTTTTGAGAAGACACTAAAATCTATTGCAAAAGTGCCTTCTTGCACAATTTGGTCTGTTCTTTATTACCAAGAATCTCACTGGAAGGAGCGTGACGTCACCCTCGCCTAGTGCACCTTGAAACTACCAAAGGCCTGTGATTTTTATAGGCAGAAGAGTCCTGGACATTCTAAGCAGACTAAGCATTTTTACTGCAAGGTCACCTTTAATAACCAATAGGCACGTTGTTCTCTGTATGCTGGACTGACATAAAAATAGCAGTCCTATAATCTCTAATGCCCTGTACACACGACCGGTTTTGCCGTCAGAATAAACTCTGAAGGTATTTACATCGGAGTTCCGACGGAATTCCGCTCAAGCTGTCTTCCATACACACGGTCACACCAAACCGTCCAGAACGTGGTGACGTACAACGCGTATGACGGGACTGGAAAACAAAAGTTCAATAGCCAGTAGCCAATAGCTTCTGTCTCATACTTGCTTTAGAGCATGCGCCGTTTTTGGTGCGTCGGAACAGCATAGAGACGAGCGTTTTTTCCGATAGTAATTTGTAGCGTCGGAAAAATATAGAACATCTCTATCTAAGTCTATCTGAATTTTTGACAGAAAAAGTCAGATGGGGCATACACACGGTCGGAATATACGATGAAAAGCTCCCATCGGACTCTTTCTGTCGGAAATTCCGCTCGTGTGTATGCGGCATTATTGTTTTAGGTACACTGATGAATGGCTGATGAATCTGGTGGTGCTTTAGGAAAAAGCACAATAATAAATGATTGTAAACCCTTACATATACCCAGTGAAGTGAATGGCTTGAAGTGATATACAGAGATAAAACAAATCCTCCTACATCTGTCCTGTATATCTTTCTACAACACACAGATGAAAAGATTTTTCTCAGCAGCAGAAAGCAGGGGGCATGGATCTGATGTCACACACTACAAAGCTAGAGCACAGAGCTGAATGTAATCTTAGAGTTGATTGGAGGAAAGTAATACCCCCTCCCCTCTCCACCTCAGCCACTCTTTCTACTGTTTCTTCTCTTACTTCTATTTAGTATGTTAGATTAGCTAAATGTTATGTTGTAATGTTACATGCTCATGTAATATTCTTAAAAATAATCTTTAATGGTATTAAATCTGCAGTATTCATTAAAATAATACCTGGTAGTCCTGCCATTAAGGTATTTGTATAATCACTTCCTGCTGACAACACTAACCAGCATTGTTCTCATGCTTGTCATCTTGTCACACACTCTCCCAACATAGACTGCAAGGTCCTGAAATCAAACAAAGAAAACAAAGAGGAAAACAATAAAAACAAAAAAAAAAACAAACCGGGTTTTTTATTTCAAGTATACTTCAAGTATACAGCATAATATGTAGTTATATATTAGATATTCAAAAGGAAAACAAAAAGCGATCATTAAAGCCTTCTAACTGCTCCTTTTCTATGTTCTGCGGTTAAGACCTTGACAACCTGCCATTTCTTTATCAGTTGTGATTCATCTTTGCCCGTCAAATCTTGTACTTAAGGAAAATCTCAGAAAAATGTCTAGATATGGACAACCATGCATCAGTGATAGGACATGACATGATGAATTACTGAACTCTACATTTCTTATCTAACAACTATGCTACTATGGTATTAATCAGTTATCTGTATCTGTTTATCAGTTGGAAGATGTGATGCATCTTGGTCAGTCACATCTTGTACTAAAAGAAAATCCCAAGAAAAATGTGAGAGATAGGACACAAAATGATGGATAAGTAAACCCTGCATGTCTGAAAGCAAGCAAAAAAAAAGGGGAAAAAAAAAGAAAGAAATATATATATATATATACAGTATATACAATATATGTAAATACAGTATATATATATATATATATATATATATATATATATATATATATATATATATACAGTGAGTATAGAAAAGAATCACCCCTCTTTAAAATAATCACATTTTGTTGCTTTGCAGTCTAAAATGAAGACAGACACGGTTTTTGTTTTATCCAGCTATATTTCTTAGTGCAGTTTATAACATCCAAGTGAAAAATATAACTTCAACATGTCAGAAAAAAAAATCAAAAACAGAATCACTGAGTTGGAAAAAGATCACCCCCTTTATGTCAGTATTTCTTGAACTACCTTTTGCTTTAATTACAACCTTTAGTCTGTTGGGATATACTCTCTACTAACTTTGCACATCTAGAATTTGAAATATTTGCCCACTCTTCTTTGCAGTACTGCTCAAATTCAGTTAATTTGATGGTGACCATTTGTAGACTGCAGTCTTTAGGTCATTCCACAGATTTTCAATGGGGTTTATTTCTGGGCTTTGACTAGGCCATGCAAGGACACTCCCCTTTTTTCTCCTTCAACCACTGTGTGGTGATTTTTGCTGTGTGCTTTGGGTCATTGCCATGTTGGAAGGTAAACCTTCTTCCCATTCACAACTTTCTGGCAGAGGGCAGCAGATTTTCCTCAAGAATTTGATGGTATTTTGCCCCATTCATTTTTCCTTCTATATTGACAAGTGCTCCAGTCCCTGCTGCAGAGAAACACCCCCAGTACAGGATATTACCACCGCCATGCTTTTATGTAGGAATGGTGCTATTTGGATGGTGAGCTGTATTGGATTTCCGCCAGACATATCGTATGGTGTTGAGGCCATATAATTCAATTGTAGACAAAAACTATTGATGTAACTGCTTGTGTAACTGCAGTGTGAACTTTGAGTTTGGCTTCAATTTGTTAGTGTATATAAAACCTAAAACTGCTAGTACATCTGACATCCCCCTTCCAGACTGCCAATGCTGATGTCCAGCGGTGCACCTGTGCTCCTTCATCCAGAGTGGGGGCACTCTAATACAGGAGATGGGTTACTGGACAGATCACCAGGTGAAAGCAGAGGGAAAGAAAAGAAAGCTAATGCAGCCACCACATCTAAGAATTGGTAAGCTGCAATAAATTACATGTTTGGCTTTGGGTTTATTACAGCTTGAAGCTGTGTATTGCTGTGTGGGTTACACTGATGGGAGGGGAGGGGGGACTTTAAGGGATAACCTTGCTAAAACCACTTGCATGCTGGTATCTTTCAGGTAAAAAGCATGTTTTTTACATTTTTAATAAAAAGTTTCTTTAACACCTTCACGCTGACAGAACACATATATGCAGCCTCATCGAGAGCCCCAACTCCTGATTCCAGGTCACATGATTGCTGTGGTAGCCTCTGATTGGTGTTTCTCTCTCTGTGAATGGAGAGGAAAGATACATTGTATCTTTCTCTCTACTTGCTTGCAGAGAAAAAAGTGTGTGTAAAAAAAAAAAATAATAATAAAATATAAAATTAAAAATAAAGAAAAAATACTTATATCAAGGTTTCTAGGTCAGTGCCAGGGTTAGTGCTTTGGTCAGGGAAGAGTCAAAGGTCAAGGTCAAGGTCAGAGTCAGCATATTTTGGGAAGAATTTTTTGTTTATTATTAGTATCAGTGTCAGGTAGGGTCAGTGTCAGTGTGTTTTGGGCAGGACAAAAAAGCAAAATGCGCACTATTGTTTTGGGCTGTACTACGGGTACATACAAAAAATAACATACACATATGATTTTTTTCTACTATTTTGGGCCAGTTTTCCTTTGATAATAAAACAAAAAATCAGGAGATATCTATTACCGTTTACCACCAAATGAAAGACCAATTTGTTCTGAAACAAACAAGGTAAAATCCACCTGTATGCACAAAGTAGTTGTATGTATGTACGGTTTTACTAACACATGGGCATTAATATTTGTTTTACCCTTAGCTGTGAAGGGGTTAAAAAAGAGGGTGGCAGAACAGCTTGTGGAATGTCCAATATTAATAGCTCAACTCTGGGTAAATTTAAAAAATAAACTCCTTAAAATTCAATCTTTCAAAACTGAGGCCATGGTATTTCCTTCCTCTTGCTCCCTCCTGAAACTATTCTATCAAAATCAATTACACAACCATTTTCCTTCACCCCCCATGCCAGGTTTATAGATGTAATGATAGACTCTGACCTACCACTGTTCAAACCTTGCCACCTTTGCCTCCATAACATTTCTGAAATACACGTCATCCTACCAATGGCAATACCAAGCTACCAATTCACTAATTTCAGTCTATTATTATTGCTGTTGCCAAACTCATCCACCCTACCAGCCACTCAGTGTGCTTGCTATCCCTCCCTGCCAATCCCTCCACTGGCTACTGATCGCCCAACAAATACATTTCAAAATAAAAACAACTCACATAGACATTTGCAACTCTGCCCCCAGCTATGTACATTACCAGCCTCCAGGACTTCTCTAGAGCTTTTCCCAAGGTCTGCAAACCCCTTGCCATAACCTTTATGTCTATCTCCTATTCTGCCTCTAGGCCATCCCCAAAACATCTTTTTAGGAAAGCCTTTTCCGCCTCCGCCCAACAACTTTTAGATTGTAAGCTCTTATAAGCAGGGTCCTACTTACCCTCTTGCCTTGAATTGTATTGAGGCTGTACTGTCTCCATATTTTATGAAGTGCTGCACAAATTGTATAAATCCTGTATATATTGATAATAAAAAAATAATAAATAAATAGTCACTTAATAGTAATTTATTTCTGTGGCTACATCTGCTCAGTCTACCCAGTCTCTTTCTGCTTCTGCAGGATGAGAGGACATCCTGTGAGTGCAGGGCATCATGGAACCTCCACTGAAGGGTTGTGGCCATAATACATTGCATTAAAAAAACAGTGATGCAATTCACATCGGCACGACTCTTTGAGGACCACTCACCTTCAGGAGAAGGTGTGAAGAGATCTGAGTATAAAAAAAGCACATAGCTAATTGGCAAACACAAAGATTTGTTATATAATAATAGCAATTTCTCTCCAGATGGCACTTATTAAGTTATGAATTATAACAAAAATAGAGTAATGCCAGCACTGAACTATTAAAAAAACATACCATGTTTTGTTTTGGAAGGATGGAAATTGAAGACTTTTTACTCAAAGTGGTTGTAAAAGTAAAAGGTTTTTTTTAATCTTAACGCATTATCTGCATTAAAGTGGTTCTAAAGGTTGAAGGTACATTCTATGCATGAAGGCAAACCACCTGCAGTTTGCAGCTCCCCTGCAGCCCCCCCCCCCAATACTTACCCAAGCCCTATCGCGATCCAGCGATTTGCATGAAAGCGTCTACTCTCCCGGGGCACTGTTTCCTTATTGGCTAAGAAACAGCAATGTGTTAATCACAGCCAGTGAGGAGGGAGTGGGGGCAGGGCCAATCCCCATTCTGTGAGTCTTATGGATATACAGAGCGTGGCTCGGAAGCGAGCACGCACGAGTGCCCCCATAGCAAGCAGCTTGCTATGGGGGCACTCGGAGAAGAGTAGGAGCCAGGATGAGCCAGTGGGGGACCCGAGAAGAGGTGGATCGGGGCTTCTCTGTGCAAAAGCATTGAACAGAACAGGTAGATGTTTGTTATTATTTTTTGTTTTTAAATGTAACCTTTAATTTCACTTTAAAGAAAAAAACATTTCAATAGTAGCTCCCCTTAGCCCCTCCTACATACTTACCTGAGCCTGATCTTGGTCCAGCACTATGCATGTCTGCAGCAGCTCTTTATATTGGTTGAACTAGATGGACTTGTGTCTTTTTTTCAACTAGACTATGTAGCTATGTAGCTCTTCTCCCCTCTTTCCACTATCACAGGCTCTGCTGAGAGCAGCGGGAGCCATTGGCTCCTGCTGCTGTCAGTCAAAACCTGTGAGCATTGTGCGGGGGGCGGCGGCAGAGCCGCACTGTGTGTCTGAATAGATACACACAGACCGGCTTGAGGTCAAGCTCGGGAGTGCTCTGTGCAAAACCATTCCACAGAACAGGTAAGTATAACATGTGTGTTGTTAAAAAAAAGCCTTTCAATTCCTTTAGGGCAGCTGCAAAGTCTAATTGTTAGCATCCATTATGTTTAGTCTTGCTGTATACCTGAAATACTATTACAGTTGTAGATTAAAATGTGTATGCCTTATAACGTTAATGTATGCAGCTATTCTGCTTACCTCAGCAAAGAGTAATGGGACACAAAGTCAATCTTCAATCACATTTCTTTTTCTTTTATGAAAGCTTAGAATGTAGATGGGTTATGTTACAATTCGGTTCATAGCATATGCTTGGCAAGCTAAACATCAAGGAAAGATTACATTTACGATCAATATACATTTACAAATACCATCAAATAAGTCATAGTTAGCTGAATTGTGGATATAGTTCTAATCAAATGTTTCATTTGAGCTTTTGTTTTATTTATCTGAGCACCCACTTGTAATGTTGCTTCTTTTCTACTGTTTATATTCTGCTAGTGTTGCATTTAGTTTTAACCAAAGCCTAAAAATGCAGGTGCTGCCCTTTGATCCGACCTATGAACCGCAAAGGATCTAAGAATAATCCAATTTAGGGTTAGGGAATTTATCAGAGTTTGTATTCCCTTTTTTAGATCTGGTAAGCCTACAATCATACCTTACTTATGGTGACCCAGAGAGTGTTTTTACATTTTATCTAGTGACTCCAACCATGTTTGTCCTTTTGGTTTTCATGTTCCTTTGCTATCGATCTAAGGATAGGTCTTATGCGGATGCTGTAAAGATGTACAGATGTTGTACACCTATATCCATTTTAAAACAAACTATCATTTTTTTTAGAACATACTGACAGCATGCAGTATATATAATGTAATCAAATCAGTTTTAGACATATTGAAAAGATATTGATCTTATCTGCAAAGATTTACATTTAGGTAATGAGATGTATGTTATATCGAATTTTGGTTCCTAATGTAAGTAATTGATGTTAGTATAAAAATAGAATATGTTGCAAATGTGTTCTGCATTTCCAGTAAATGTCTTTAATTTTTTAGAGGTGCTTATATTCAAGTGCCTTTGCTCTGTGGTGACAGTATTGCATACTGCAGTGGATGTGTGCTGTGCACAGTGTGCATGGTTGACTTTCACCATACTGGAAGGACTTTAAAATCATAGGTTGTCTTCAACATGCAGTTTTCTAGTGCATAAGTCTAAAACGAGTCTAACTCGTGCTTAAACATTATACTGTATGTAGCTAATAGTGTCCTAGGAGATTTACTAAAACTGCCATATCAGCCTCTAACTTCTAAGCTTGTTCAATTAAGCTTTGAGCTACAGCAAATTGTGCATGCCCCAGTTTTAGTAAATCCCCCACGTCCATGTGTAGATAGATCTCAGTTAGCATTTTTGATCCCCTGTGACAACTCACTCCATGTTATTGACCCACCTGGTTTTAGATATTGGCAAGGGAACATCACATGACTTGCTCAAACAGGTAACTTCAGGAATGTATTTGTACTGTCAAAGGTGATTTTACAGATAAACATTGAAGTTGTTATTTTTCAGACACTGCAGACACATCCAACCCCCATCTTAAATCACTGCAAGTTCTCTGCTGCATATGTTCCTCAGTTTGTTCCATCACCATGAAAATAATTTTTAAACCAAGATTTATGTCACTTGTGAGCATTCAAAAGCAGAGGAATTGGAGTCCCACTGTTCATAAAGCATCTGTTACATGTATGAGCCCCTTGATGGTTTCCCGCTGGTTGCACAGAGCCATAAGTAGATTTCCTAGTTTCATTTGGTTTGTGGCAAAAAACAAATGTAAAAGGGTTACTGTGACAAGGTGACTCTAAAATGCTGTAGGTGAAGTGATCTAGTAAATTGATCACGAGTGTGTGATAACGGGGCCAAGATTTAATTTACAAAATAGTAGCCAAAATAACCAGCCTCTCATAGTTGATAAATAAAAGCAAATAGACTGTTCACTTTTGCAAGGTAAGTTGCACTTTGCACTTGAACTTAGTGAATGTGGTGACATTTTACTTTGCAAAGAATACCCAACCATATGCAAGGAAAATAAAAAACATGATTTTGCTTGCACATGATTGGACGATTGAAGTCAGCATATCTTCACTTCATTCACTAAGCTCTGGGGCAAATTCCCTTGCAAAGTGCAACTTCCCTTGCAAAGTAAACAGTCTATTCCCCTTTAGTTAATTAACCCTAAAGTCGCTGTGTATCATTCCAGTTTTAGCCTAGTTGTAATTTGGAGCCTAGGGGTTGTTCACTGTGACTGGGAGGATGGTCCATTGTTGCAAGACACCATTAACAAAAAACACTGGAGAATTTAGAGCAGAATGATGATTTGCATTATCGCCCACTTGGTACAAAACCTACCTGGTCTTTATGTATTACAGAAGGGAGAACCACATTTAGTCTAATTGAAAGTAGTTTAGTAAATATTTTCAAATCGAATTTAGTAACACGATGGGGCTATAGTTATAGTGCAGAGGGAGTTATCCTTATAAGGTTTGGAAATTAATGTAATGTATGAACATTGTATATCTTGAGGTATAGGATCTTTATGAAGAAAACAGTTGAAGAGTTGTACCATATGTGGGAAAAGAATTGGGAGAAAAGTCATGTGATATTTCTAAGGAAGACTGTCTGGTCCAAGGGCCTTATGCTTGGGTAGTGATTTAATCAATTTCCTCCCCTGTAATAAGTGCATTAAGTGAGTTGAGGGCTGAGGCCATGAGAGTTTAAGAATACAGTACTGCCCTTATATAAAGCAACATATCTAAATAGAGGCTGTCCAAAAGTTTGAGAAGGTATGGCAATACTGGCTTGCTGCCAGTGATACCCTAACCTAAACACCCCAGAGAGGGACCACTATGGAGTAGACCCACTTGGAATTTAGGTGAACTGGGCATTTAATGTGATAAAGTAGATGTTTGATTATGTGAAAAGTCAGTGTATTATATACTATTCTGGTATGACAATGCTTGTTGGCAGGGCTACGAGCTTGGAGTATCGTCCTGCATTTTATGGAACGTTGCACAAGAACAAGGGGGAGGTAGGGAGGAAGGTGGGGGGGGGGGGGAGTGTTGGGAAGAGAGTTTTGTGTATGTTGTAATTTATGTGTTACTCAAAATGTTGAATAAATACAATTTTCAAAAAAAAAAAGAATACCACTCAGTATGAGGTATTGTTGTATGCAATTTTGATAGTCCTGAGTGGATAAGTTGTGCAGGATAGTGTCATCATTTTATAAAGAGCTTTCTCTACTCTGCCTAGGGACAATTCTTTAAGAGTAGTTTTCAAATTAACTATCTCCTTCAACATGTTTAGGGATGGAGAAATATGTAGTTGAGATTAAAGGGCTCGTAGTTTTTGTTCAGGTTGTTGTCTAGCAACCTTCCCATTTTTCTTTAAGGCTGAGGAGAGGGCTATATACAGTATTGTATCCTAAAAACTGTTTTCTGTGCTTCCCACAAGGTATTGTTTTCAGCAAAATAGTGATTGAGGTAGTGATTGATGTGAGTAGAAATAGTGTGTATACTGGTGGTCCAATGGGTGGGTGACTCACTACGCATCAAAAAGTGCTTATCTCCCAGAAATTTGCCAAAACAGTTGAGACTTATTCGATATAGGACTGCAAAATACGATTGCCAAATACATGTTGCTCAAATGTGGTGGAATATGGTAGATTATAGCCCCCCTATGATTAGGTACTTATGTTCTATGCGGAAGAGGTAGCTGTAGACCCGCAGGAGAAAGGCATTTTGATTAACATTAGGGGAGCAGAGATTGCATAATGTAATATCAATGGATTGCCATTTGCCTTTAAGAATGATGTAGTGGCCCTATGAGTCCAAATAGGAGTGTAAGAAAGTGAACAGAGCGCCTTTTTTAATAGGGATGGCCACTTCTGCCCTTTTCCTCTTGTTGGAAGCTTGAAAAATGTTGTAGTGTAGTAGTGTTTAGTTGCGAATGCTAGCAAGCCTCTCTTGTCTAAATATGTTTCTTGTACAAAAATTATGTTTGCTCCAGACTGCCGGAATACCCAGAGTGCCAGATATCTTTTGTAATTGGAGTTCAGGCCATTAACGTTCAAAGATAGGATCCTAACCATATTTATATATATATATATATGATATGTCAAGGAGAAATCATTGCCTATGTAGAGTGTCAGGAATTTTTCAAGGGCTTGCTACTTAAGTGGATTGAGGGGTCGAGAGAGGGCAAACCAAATAGAACAGTAAAGACAGAAGATGTTAAAGACAAACAAAAAGAAAATCAATAACCAATGTGTCACCAGGAAGGTAACTGAATATGCAAATAACAGTGAATAATATACAGCCATATACGGTAAGTCCTTAAATTCCCCAACACCATATCACTGAATGTGGGGATAGGAGTCTGGTCTACAGAAAAGGAACTTGAAGTTACTAAAATTTGGGGAGGGGGGATAAGACCAATAGACAAGCTACTTTAAAAGCGCATAGCAAGTGAACTCCTCCTATATGTAATGTAGAAAAGTGCATAAAGGTAAAATGGGGAAGAGAAGATGGAAAGATAACCTGAGTAAGGCAAAAGAGACGCCCAAGTGAAGCCTACAAATGGGTAAGAGGCTGGGGGCTTATAGGAACTTTTCAAAATCTAATGAGAAGTGTATTTAAGAGCCAGTCCCTGCTACATGCAAAAAGTGAAATGTAAGCAAATTTAACTCTACTGAGCAGAGGAGTACCTTGGCCAATTGTTTAATATTTGATAATAAAGGGACTAAGACAAAGAAAAAAAAAAAAAATGGAAGCCCAGCTTTCCTGTCCAATGAGGTCACCCAGCTGAAGGGACAAATCAAGGTACACCTCTGCCACAGGTGGGGAAAACTTAAAAATTTAAATTCTTCCTCCACTGTCTCAACTCTATTAGCCAAATAGTGGAAGCCATTTTGTAGAGCTTTGATTCTCCTTGGATTCGTTTACGGAAGTCCTCTTTAGTTGGGATGGATTGAAGACATTCTTTCAAAGTGGTATAGTCATCAGATGCAAGGGTGGATGAGGGACATGTTTGAGTACCTATGTGCATTCCTGCCTGAGCTGAAGCGTGCATTAAGTTAAGGCCATTGGATGATGGTGGGATCCAGGGCTCATACCAGGCATTAGAATGCGAGGGAGAATGAGGATCTGTCAATTGCTCCAAGATGTTGGAAGGATTAAAGCTAACGTCAGATAAGCTAGCAGGCCATTGCGATGTATGCTGGGTTGAACTGTGACCCGTGATTCAGCACCCTCTGTGGTTTAAGGGAGCGGGTTGCAGAATGATAGTTAGCTCTAGAAAAATAAAGACCAGCTCCCTGGTCTTAGACCTAGACCAAATACAGGATGGTCACAGTTATATATGGGAGGTATTAAACCGTTTTCAGCAGAGAGCAGTCTGAAGTCACTGTCATCAGTCGAGGCAGCGCGTCATCCTGACTTCCTAAGTCTGGATCCGCCAGCTGCCTTGATTGATGCCTCTCCCCACCCCTCCACAGCTCAGTGCTACAGTGAGCATGGAGAAGCAGAGAGGAGAGACGCTGACTGACAGTCAGCAGCTATCCTCTTGAGGATCTGTGAAAACTGAGCCATTGGTGGTGTTCAGTACCTCGGTTCTCAGTGCAGAGATGGCAGGGGACAGATGCAGCATCGGTCTGATGCTGCATCCACATAGGTAAGTATGAATAATAAAAAAAAAACAAAAAACATACTTCTCTTTTATTGGTGATATAATAACCATACTAGCTATGAAAATAAACACAATGCTCAAAGAAGCAAAGGTCTTGTTTCTTTACAAAGAAAGTAGAACACATAAAATCTAAGGATAGTATTAGAAGTATATAAAACAAAAAAGCAGAGATGATACTTAAATGAACTCCTTCTTCAGGTATCTGTATGTGGGCTGGGCTCCAGGAGAAAGAGAGAGAGGGAGCCTTCATCTTTGGGCCTCATATTTTAAAGCACTCACAGACACAACCCACACAAACACCCTCTGCCTGCCTGTGTAGTCCTTTGTCCAATGAGAAGCTATAAGGGGCTGTCCTTCCTAATCACCAGAAAGTATGTTATAACCCCGAAGATCACTCCAGGAAGTACCTTACTGTCTTCCATAAGGGGGCATCATTACTCTATGAATACCTGCCTTGACCCAGGTCAACACTCCAGTCCACATCTGTTCCTTTGATGTTGCTACAAGTCGGGAAATCAGTTTTATCATTTTAATTTTCACATTACCAGGAACTCTACCCCCCATAGCTCACATTAGGAGGCCTATGCGAGAACATCCTTCAGGAGATGAATTCCCATTTGCAACTCCTTGTTACAAAAACCCCGCTGTGTAAATTGATTTGCATGGTGCTTCAAGATGACCTCCAGCAGGTCATATGGCTCTGTGATAACCAGAGAGAAAAATGCATAAATGTCTGATATTAACCATTTTGCCCCTTCAAACATCCTTTCTTAAGTCCTTCATGCTTGTAATAGATGATGTAAACACAGTGTGCCAGTGTGCCCTGGGATGGTGGCTGGGGAGTAACATTGTGACTTCAGGGGTAGGGACAGTGAAGCACTGCTAGCCCAAGCCAGGCCTGGCTCCTGTGTGATGAACCGTGCCCAGCTGTTCACCTCCTGCCTCTCTGACAGGGGAGGTGATGCTGCCGCTGAGAGAAGCTGGTGCCCGGGTAGTTTTCCAACCTCTGCTGCTGGGAATGGCTGGGACTGGGGAGGAGAGAGCTGAAGAGGACAGTTCGGTGGCATCTTGTTTTTCTCATGCTGTGACTGGTCTGCAGGGGTTTCAATGTATGTTTGGATCATTTGTGAAGATGCCAGGGGGAATTTGAGACCCCCCCCTGGTTGCAGAGTGTGGGTACACCTAGGCTTGCCCATTAGAAGGTGGTAGGTTCCCTCAATTTAGCCAAAACTGCTGATTCGGAGGGAGCTGTGTTCTCAAGCATCTATGTGGCTTCCGGACACACTTCCCTGACTGATGATTTGTAACTTCCAAACATTTCCATTTGTACCTATGATTGCAAAAGAAAATGCATGGTTAGCTTTGAAAATGTTAAATCTGGACAGTGGCATGCAGGTAGCAACCCTGGCAGAGGTAGAAGGAATGCACGGTAATCAGCACAAATACTGCTGGCTTCTAATGTACAATTGTCCTGCCTTGAAAGCTCCACTGTGCTATGGGCTAGAATAAGTAACCAAAGTATGGTAATTCCATGACAGTTTACAAGCAGTGAGGTGCAAGCCAGTGCCTCAACAGCTTCATGACTAATTCCTTTGCTCTTTAATACTTATTTGGATTACAGGATTGTGGATAATGAATGAGTGTTCCTTTGAAAGGGTTCCAAACGTTCCGAGACCCTTTAAGAAGGGAGGTGTAAACCTATCACAGATCATTTGCTCTGCAATGCAAAGTGACTTAGAACACAGTTGTACTCTATTGCTGATGCTAGACCTCTTTGAAAAGGTTTCAGATTCTGATTATGGTACTAAGGTCTGCTGGTTCTTGTAACATTGCAGAAAAGCACGCACATCGCTCCTGTTGATAAACGATTTTTAGGTTCAAATGGGAACATGAGTGGTAGGGATGAAAGTCCAGGAGAGTTCTTGTGTTTAGCAGCAACATGCAAATGTAAATATGTATCCATAGTGTTTATGTGGTTTACAGCATCACTGGCCAAGTGGTACCCTGGTAAAAAGGCAACAGTGATGGGCACTTAATAAATGTTTAAACTATTTTTCTGCACAGGTTTACTTTAAAGTCCTTGTTCACTGTTGGAAGATATTTTATAAGCATGTGCAGCATGTATAATTTCATGTATTTTTACAGAGAAAATTGAGTACTGTTCGTGATACTTTTTTAATTTGCACTAACATACAATTTTTCAGGACAAGCAGTTGACTGCTTGGACCTTGAAGAAGGGGACATACCTGAAAGCTTGTCCTGAAAAATTGTATATTAGTGCAAATTAAAAAAGTATCATGGACAGTACTCAATTTTCTCTGTCACAATTGCACTAATACGGCTACAATCACACCAAGTATGTATTTTTACAACACATGATTTACAACACATGTCATTAGAATGAACCTGTCATTAAATGTTTCCTATGTCAGGCATTAAAAGCATATTCCCATTAAAATAGTTAAATGAAGAACACTTAAATCACAGAGCAGAAAACCTGATTTAGATTATCACGATGAAAGAGGCAACAATGCTAGTAGCCTATAAGATAAGACAGATGAATGTTTGAATTACATGATATGATGGTGGAGCAGGAAGTCTGGAAATCTGATAGTGAGAAATTAATTGAAATGTCAGAACCATGCTGCTTGGTACTGAAGAAAAATGTGCCATAGATGAAAGAGTATTAACAGTGCAAGCAAACAGAGGCGTAATTTGTGTGGGAAAGTATAAATTGGAAACATGGCAGATTCGGGGCCCCTTTTGAAATGTATATAAGTAGAGCAGAATGAAAGCTTTCAGTCCTGGCAAGTAAGGTCAGTAATATAAGACTGTGAACACGCAAATACATCTCATCTTGCACATGAATATATTACTCTCTTCATTATGAAGTTAAACTATAAGAAGGTGTACACCTTTGCTCAGCTAGGGTCAGATGCCTGATGACATTATTACTTTGTATCTGCAAAGTCAATGTTGCCACCTAAATGAAAAAAAAATGCGGAATCAGAATTTGACACATTTCCAGATATTTATTTATGGTCCCCTGTTGTCTCTCTGCTTTCACCAGGCACAAAATCTATGCACTGCAATAGGGTTGTTCCTTATTTCAAAATGTTTGGCAATGGTTTGTTTGGCCAGGTTTTTATTGTAATTTTTGGTAGTATATATTGTGATAAATGTGTTGTTATATCAAAAATATTTGCACTCAGCCTGCATATTTATGTATCTAAATAGTTCAGGAAATACAACTAAACATGACAAAGGTGGTAAGCTGTACTAAGCATGGACATTTTCGCAGATTGCTCTTTTGATAATAATGTATTGGCATATATTACATAACCCCCGATTAGATTATTGGTTATGATAAGGGCATAATACATAAAGTTTGTTTTTAACAAAATAGTAAACAAAATCTGTCACTGCCCCAAATAACTATTCTCTTACTTTCCCCCAAAATCACTTACATTTATCTATGCAGTGCTTCCTTGTCGCTCCATTGTTCTGTAATAGCCATCACTATTTCCTGGACCTTTTTGTCATTGGGGAGCAATTCACAATTCTCAGAGGTTTACTGCACACCTATGATAGCAGCAAACTCAAACCTTATCCCTGTTTAACAGCATTCAGTTGTATCTTTTTAGTAGGCTCTTTATTTATATACATAATGTGTCATTTTTTTAGGTAATGATAAGTAGGGTTTGTGTCCTTTATACATAAAATACTAAGCAGTCATATTCTGCACACCAAATATTTTTCCCAGTGTAATCCTGAAGCATTGACAATGGCAAATGTGGCCCTTAACTCCTGTTTATGGCTCTCTTTTCCCTTGCATTATTCATACTCTTTTATCTATGGCAAATTTCCATGAAGACCAGTGAAAAGTGTTCACAGAGGTCAAGTACTCTAGGAGTCAAGCCATTTGTAAGCTCTGTGTCCAGTGGTGTCATCCTCCTAATCAGGTGTTAATTTAGGTGTTAAAACTGTATCCTGAGAGGAGGTTAAATGCTCCCCAATGACAAAAAGGTCTAGGAAATAGTGATGGCTAGTACAGAGAAATGGAGCGACAAGGAAGCACTGCACAGATAAATGTAAGTGATTTGGGGGGAAGGTAAGAGAATAGTTATTTGGGGCAAAGTGACAGATTTTGTTTACTATTTTGTTAAAAACAAACTTTATGTATTATGCCCTTATCATAACCAATAATCTAATCGGGGGTTATCTAATATATTCCAATACATTTTTATCAAAAGAGCAATCTGCGAAATTGTCCATGCTTAGTGCAGCTTACCACTTTTTGTTATGTTTAGTTGTATTTCCTGAACTATTTATATACATAAATATGCAGGCTGAGTGCAAATATTTTTGATATAACAACACATTTATTACAATCTATACTACCAAAAATTACAATAAAACCTTGTTAAGACTCAACTCCAAGATACCCATATATAAGAATATCTTGCATATCCAGATCATCTAGCAAAAACATTACAGGCAGTCCCCGAGTTACGAACACCCGAGTTACGAACGACTCCTACTTACGAACGGCTTCAAATGCCGGCCACTTGCGCTCCACGCGGGTCCTGGATACCTTTCGAGCATTTTCGAGCACTTCTGAACACATCCCACACTGCCGTACTACGCCCCAGATAACAAAACAAGCACCCGGAACATCCCACATCCATGCACAGGCGGCAGTTACAATTACGAACGCAGTGTTCCGACTGGAAGTTACACTTACAAATGCAGTGTTGCGACTTACGAACAACTTCGACTTACGAACAAACCTATAGTCCCTATTGTGTTCGTAACCCGGGGACTGCCTGTATTGTAGCAAAAAACATCAACAATTTATTGAAAATATAATAAATACAATTATGTTTTTTACTACATGAATGGTTTTGCTGGATGATCTAGATATACAAGGTATCTTCCCATATACGTAGGTATCTTGGAGTTGAGTCTTAACCAGGTTTTTATGGTATTTTTTTTTGGTAGTATAGTATATACCAGTAGCGGTACCAATGACTCCTCAAAGTTTTTACATGTCCTTATAGTATAGGACTTTGAGGATTTCTTTTTGTGTGGTTTATCTCAATCCCAATGGCTGAGATCTCAGTGCTCAGGGCTGAGTGCTGTGAAACTGCCATGAATGTAACAGCTTCCCACACAGGGCTCTATTCCTGATCCAATTAGGCTGTCAGCTGGGAGATTTACCAGCCAAAAGCTGTATGTAAACAAAAGGGTGGGGGATTCTTGCAGTTGCAGCTATGAAATCCTTCCACTGACATACACTGCAATCAAAAGCAAGGCAGACTGTTGGTGATCTCCACTGCTTGACTCCCCCTCCTTGGGGGTGACCCCCCCTACCCCAATCACCCTCCATAACTTTCCCCCAACACCCCCCTTTTTTTACTCTCTTTCTCTCTCTCTTTCTTCCTCCCTCTCTTTCTTCATCTGCCTCTTCTCTATTTCTTATATATATATATATATTAAAAAAAAATTTGGTGTGTACAGACATGTGTTGCATATCCTGTTTTAAACTTTCTTCTACGACGTGGTAGATATCTTTGGGAATATGGGGATATCCTCCCCCAAACAAGCCTGCCTTCAGCACAACCTGAACAAAGGGTTCTATACATCTATGTACAATTGTTTTGTTTTTCTTATTGCACTTTGTGCTTGCCTCGGTCTTTTACAATACAGCACAGAGTTTTGGTTGTGTTTATATGCTTGACATTAATTGTATGATATGAGAAGTTGTCTTTTCATAGTACCTGTGAAAAAATAAAATGAAAAAAAAAGTAAGGCAGACTGCTTAAGCAGGGTGTACATGTTCATTTTTGTTCATTCAACCAGCAGCTTGAACAAAAAAAAGTGACAGATCCCCACATTAAGTGCCGGTTCACACAGGGGCGGCACGACTTGCAGGTCGCCTCACTGAGGCGACCTGCACACGACTTCAGCGGCGACTTGCAAAACGACTTCTGTATAGAAGTCAATGCAAGTCACCTGAAGTTGCCCCAAAATACTACAGGAACCTTTTTCTAAGTCGGAGCGACTTGCGTCGCTCCTTTTAGAATGGTTCCGTAGTACAGAACAGGAGGCGACTTGTCAGGCGGCTAGGTAAGGGAGTGCACTGAAGAAGGAGTGTCCAGTATGGACACTTCCAACCTCATCGTTGGCCTCCAAAGATTTATTTACCTGTTTCTGACAGGCATATGAATCTGGTGAGAGCTTAAGCAATTTCAATGTGGAGAAATTCTAAAGGGTGTTTATGACACTCTTTATGAATTCCCCATAGTGGTTTTGTAAATTAAATACCATTTAGGTCAGAATTACATCAAGTTTAATTCATGGCTATTGGAAGGATGGTTTTGAGTAAGTTTAAGTTGTTTTATGGCTTATGGTTCCCACTGCTGTAGAATACATTTTTATTCAGAATTGTCAGTGGTGTTTTAAGAATGCCTTTTGGGAATATATTAATCAAAGTATCTAACGATACCTAGTAAACACTTTAGACTCTTTTTGTCCTGTGACACGGGCATATTTTTTAAATTGCTGCATTTATTTCTTGTCAGTACTTCTCATCTACTGAAGTTATTTGCCCTAAGCATATACATTTTTTTTCATCAAGTACTGGTTTATTCCCTTTTGAACTTGATGTTCAGCTGTTTTGAGGCTGTCCATAAATTTGTACAAAATGTTATCATGCTCCTGTTTGATTGAGGCAGTGGTGATAATGTCATCTGATTCTAAGTTCATGCTTCCAAAGGCTACAGATACCTTTATTTGCTTTTATTTATCTCTATGCATTACATTTCTTTAAATACTTCTCCATTTTTTTTTTTTTGTAGACTTTACTGGTAGATTTTATTCTAAAATATGTACCGAGTAGCAACAATACCTGCCTAAATAAACTGTCAGGTAAGTAGACATCTATATAATCTAAAATGGTTAGGAATAGATTTCTACTTATTATACAAATAAAGGGACAAAAATACTGCCTTTTTATTTCTTTGTTTAAAGGGGCTGTAAGCCCTCGTTTTTTTTGTTTTTTTTAAAATAACAAACATGTCATACTTACCTCCACTGTGCAGTACGTTTTGCACAGAGTGGCCCCGATCCTCGACTTCTGGGGTTCCCCGGCGGCACTGATAGCTCCTCCCCGCATCGAGTGCCCACGTTAGAGAAGGCTCTCCTAAGGTGGACACCCCTGCGGTCGCGCTCCCGAGTCCTGCTACTGTGTACATTCACACAGAATGTAGTGATCGGCCCCACCCCCACGGCGCCTGCGTCATTGGATTTGATTTACAGCAGCGGGAGCCAATAGCTGCGCTGCTATCAATCTATCCAATCAAGAGAGGAGACAACGGGCAGAGAGGTAGCGTGCAGAAGTTTTTTCACCTTAATGCAAAGGATGCATTAAGGTGAAAAAACACAAGGGTTAACAACCCCTTTAATAAAGATTTTAGTTTATTTTCTGTGAGTGCATGAGTTATTCATTTAATCTTTAGTGTTTATGTGACTTGTATTTTGTACATATTGTTCTACTTTTTACATATCTGTCTTTTTTAAATACTGCATTTCACAGATTTGTAGATCCCCCCTCTAACAACAGTTGGCAGAACCATTGTACAACATTACTAAGCAGAAAGGTTTTTAACCACTTCATCTCTTTTACCTGTATACCCCCTTGGATGAGGGCAATTTTTACATAATAAATAAATTACATGGGGCCTTTCAAAACCAAACCAGATTCTTCTGGTTTGGTGTGGAATTTCAAAGGGAAGTCTTTAAAAAAAATGCGTGGAGTCCCTCCCCAAATTCATACTGGACCCTTAAACCAAGCATGCAACAAGCATGTTTTCTCTCTTTCTATCATGGCTTATGGGACTTTTTTCTTTTAGTGGACGGTTCCATATATACCACTATGTAAATCCCTTGTATTTAATTGTTTATTGTATTCACTGGATTTTACACTTGGTACATTACCATGGTATTATAGTTTTTATCATGTTTTATGCTGTGTTATGAGGTATTATTAGCCTGAAAAAAAAATAAAATAAAAAATAATATATATATATATATATATATATATATATATATATATATATATATACTGTTTTAACTGTTTTAGCTGACATTTGATACTTAACTTCCATGTATATCATTATGGCATGTTGGGTTTAAGATTCTGATCTGCTTAAGATTATATACACATGTATATTTATTTACTGATATTTTTTTATTATCACACATATTTTTGAGCTGCACTAATTTAATATTTATAAAACCTTTATCCAAAAAAGAAACAAAACTGTTTGCTGATTAAAAAGTGTTAGCTGGAGTTTGGCTTCAATTTGTTAGTGTATCTAAATCTGCTAATACATTTACCACCTCCTCCCCCAGACTGGAAAGAATTGGTTGGCCTCACACATCAGGATAAATTATATAGGAGTGTACCATCATCCGAATTAATTTAGGACAAACGTTTTGGGAGCAAGGACCCCAACTCCAAGCTCTCCAAGATAAGGTGCAAGCGGACTATGACGGTACAGATACAAAGGGATAAACAGCAAAAATACAAAACATGTATAAAAACCAAAATTTATTTATACAAAAATAAATATAAAAAACATATAAAAATACAAACTATGTAAAGATGTGCACAGATAACATGGAATATCGACTAGTTTCACGGGGAATCCGCTTCATCGGGAAATGTATCTGTGAATAAAATGCAATACAATCAAGTATATATATATATTTTTTTAATTTAAAAATTGTGGGAAGTAATACTAGGATATGATGGGAAGAAAAGGGGGGAGATGAAATATGGGTGGATGGATGTAAGGGGCTGCTTACCCATGCTGATGTGCAAACAGAGTTAAGGCCAGTCCCGGCAAGGTCTCCCGCGGCAACTGGGGAAGACACAAATACGGCCACGAAGGAGCAAGAATCTAGATGGGTGATGAAAGGGTATACATGAATAATGCAAATATGTTGTGTGTCTATGAGCCAGGAGGTGGAAGTAAGTGTGTGAAACACCAGGAACGGAAAGAACCAGGAGGGGTTAAAAGGAACCCGATGCCAGGAGACCCATTTCTTTTAAGGGTATTACTTCCCACAATTTTTCCATTGAAAAAAATATATATATACTTGATTGTATTTTATTCACAGATACATTTCCTGATGAAGCGGGTTCCCCACGAAACTAGTCGATATTCCATGTTATCTGTGCACATCTTTACATAGTTTGTATTTTTATATGTTTTTTATAGTTATTTTTGTATAAATAAATTTTGGTTTTTATACATGTTTTGTATTTTTGCTGTCTATCCCTTTGTATCTATACCATGATAGTCCGCTTGCACCTTATCTTGGAGAGCTTGGAGTCTCCCCCAGACTTACAAAGCTGTTTTCTGATGTGACTCCTGTTCTCATTCATCCAGACTGGTGTGTTTATAATACATGAGGTGAGTTACTGGCCAGATCACCAGGTGAAAACAGAGGAATAAAAAAACAAAGAAAAGAAAACCGATGCAGCCACCACATCTAATGATTGGTAAACTGCAATATATTGCATTTTTGGTTTTGGATTTAAAACCAATTTAGGCTCAACCCTACACACTATATGAATCCTCTGTAAGATTTTTAGCTGTATGTGCTTTTCTTACTAAAGTGGATATAGGTATTGGTATACTGACATGTAAAATATAGTAGGATAGCTTTCTCACATTTTACTATTGTTTCTAGTCTTCTTCATCCTTCGGTGGTGTGGTAGAAAGTGAACAGTTTCCATAGGATTGGGCATTTAATTAACTACTGTATGTTCTAATTCAGCATCTAGTTTAATGTTTAAGTATTGTATTTCAAGTTGCTGGCTCCGAGTGCACTCTTATATTGTGGAACGCCAAAAGAAAGTTTACTTATTTTGGTTTTTTCTGTGTTCTCCAAGTCTTAGAACACTTTGAAAAATTATTTTCTATAAACTTTTGCAAAGATTTTTTTTTTTATGTGCTTGGCACTGTTTTTTGGTGTGTTCATTTACCCAATGCTGTTTGCAGTTACTGTCCTGTGCATTAGTTGTTTTGAAGCCATGATTTTTACTGCTTTGTCTCCAGTTTGGATTATGATAAGCTTGCAATGTTTCTTTCAAGGAAGGACTGATAATGCAATACACAATTTTATGTCTAACCTAAAATGACAGTAGCAATATAGCAGAGTGCCATCTTTGACCTTTATTAAAGAATGCATTTTTTCCTGTTATAGAGATAATGGAAGTATCATCGTGTTTATTACTAGAAGGATTTCATACTCAAATTATGTTTATATCATATGAGACGTTTGTGGTTATTGTATTCATTTTTAATAATGAGAGAATTTCATGATGAACCTTTGGTTTACATTCTATATAAGGGCCCAAAGGGATTTAGGTATGCGTTGGTGATAATGTTGTTGTACATCAATGTTTTAATGTTAGAAAATGGAGAAAAAAAATAAGTGGGTTATAATTCTTTATAACAGATCAACATTTTTTCTCTACTGTGAATATTAATGAGTATTGGTAGAAATCACAGCAGTGTAGCAGTGTTTGCATATATCATGGAATGGAAAGGCAACCAAATCAGCAGCTTTGGTGTTGGATAGGTATGCAATTGATTGACCTGGTAGTAGAGGAGGGCCGTGAAAAATGAATTGTAATCTCAGTATTGGAGCTGAGCACATGTATAGTAGAAGGGACACTAGTCAAATGAGTTTGTCATTTGGAGAGAAGTATTTTACATAAAATATAATGTCTTTATGGGGCATTGTTGTTCTTAAAAAAAAAATACAAATAATTATATATAGAGAGAGAAAGAGAGAGAGAGAGAGACAGAGAGAGAGAGAGAGAGAGAGAGAGAGAAGGAGAGAGAGAGAGACTGGCTGACAGATTTGTGGACAATTGTGTAACCTAGGTTTCTCAAATACACACGGTAAGGGGCTCCAGAATTTGTGTCTGCTCTGGGGAAAAAAATGTGTTTATTTAGATCTTAATAAGTTCTCTCTGGATTTTGGAATCCAGATGCTTTGTAGAGCTTTGAGTAAGATAAAGCCTTCAATTCTAGCTCCACATCTTACCTTATTAATTAGTCCAAGCTGTAAGAGCATGCTGCTGAGTGAAAATGCTCACTGTTGACAGAACACTAAAAGGTACATGTGCCTTCTGTTTTAGAGAGCCCATTAGAAAACACCCTGTGTATTTTATTTAGTGGATCAGAGATTTTGTTTGTTTTATGCCATGGATTTGCTGTAAAAAGCTCTCTTTATTTGTACTCCATTTGTTTTCCTCCTTGTCAAATAAGAGAGAAGGACAAACCTGCTTGGTCTGTTTCTAGATGTCACTTTCTTGGCTTGGCTTAATGCTGCCAATACCATTGAGCCTCTCATTTTGCAGTATACAGTATATATCAAGGAGGTATAGGATGTAGTACGCACTGGGGAACAATTTGTTATTGCTGTTTCCAGCTCTGGAATCTGTAATGGTTGGCTCTGGCAATATGAAATCTTTCTAATGCTGTAAAAGTCACTTGTAGCCAAGATACTGATTTATTTACATCATGGATAACATAGATGTACTATGATATGTTTTGCAGCCTAGTAGCTGTTTGTTAATGTATATGAAACTTAGTCAAGTCAGGTCTCTGAACAATAGGAATCTGTTATATATGCTGTGCTAAACTTACCTTCCTATCAAGGAGTGCTGAGCACTAGCCAACCTTAATACTTTGGGAATATCAACAATTCTGTGTTTTTCTGTCAATATGGGGTGCTGTGTGTACATTAATGAGGAAAAAAATGAACTTAAATGATTTTAGCAAATGGCTGCAATATAACAAAGAGTGAAAAATTTAAGGGGATCTGAATACTTTCCGTCCCCACTGTATAGATAGATAGATAGATAGATAGATAGATAGATAGATAGATAGATAGATAGATAGATAGATAGATAGATAGATAGATAGATAGATAGATAGATAGATAGACAGACATTGTTCCGCCACCACGCCTCCAAAAATGCCACTACTAATGATTGTGACACACCTTTCTCCTCCACCCCATCCTCTTCTACTTCCTCCATAGCCTCTTCCTGTGCTTTGTCCTCGGAACCAGCAGTGCTCTGTAGACATTCAAGGGGCTACACAAGTACGCAAGCCAAAAGATGCCATGCGGTACTTGAGCTGGTGTGCTTGGGGGACAGGAGCCACACTGGGGCAGAGGTTCTGTCAGCTCTGCAGGGGCAGGTTCAGAGGCGGTTGACGCCACGCCAACTTAAGACAAGAATGGTGGTTTGCGACAATGGCACCAACCTCCTCTCCCTGCCCTCCGACAGGGACAACTGACCCATGTGCCCTGTTTGGCTCACGTCCTTAACTTGGTGGTGCAGCGGTTCTTGGGCAAGTACCCGGGCTTACAGGATGTCCTGAGGCAGGCCAGGAAAGTCTGTGTGCATTTCCGCCTGTCATATAATGCCAGTGCTTGGCTGGCAGACCTCCAAAAGGAGTTTAACCTGCCCAAGAACCGCCTAATCTGTGACATGCCCACCAGGTGGAACTCAACGTTGGCCATGCTGCAGCAGCTGCACACGCAGCAGAGGGCCATCAATGAGTACCGGTGAGCATTGACAGTGCATGCATCAGTGACACTATCCCCTTTGTCCACCTGTTGGAGCACACGCTGTGTGGAATAATGGACAGGGCACTTGAGGCAGAACAGAGGCAGGAAGAGGAGGACTTCCTTAGCTCTCAAGGCCCCCTTTATCCAGACAGTGTTCCTGCGTGCCCGCCGATCACACAGGAAGAGGACGAGGAGGAGGTGGAAGAGGAGGAGGATTGTATGGAGGTGGAGCCTGGCACTCAGCATCAGCAGCAGTCTTTAAGGGATCAGTCCCAAGAAACACATGGACTTGTACGTGGCTGGGAGGAGGTGGCTGCAGACCATGTCGTCCTTAGTGACCCAGAGGACTCCGGACCGAATGCCTCAGCAAACCTATGCTGCATGGCCTCCCTGATCCTGCAAAGCCTGCGTAAGGATCCTCGTATTCGTGGTATCAAGGAGAAGGACCAATACTGGCTGGCAACCCTCCTTGATCCACGTTACAAGGGTAAGGTTGCAGACCTTATCTTGCCGTCGCAGAGGGAGCAGAGGATGAAACATCTTTGGGGGGCCTTGCAGAAAGGTCTGTGCAACGCGTTCCCAGAGACTGGGAGGTTACAAACTCTCGTTTCTGGACAACGTGTTGCTGAGGCTTCGGTCAGTCAAAGAAGGAGCGGTGGAGAAGGTGGTCGTCTGACCGATGCGTTCAGACAATTTTTTATTCCGCAGCCCCAAGGTATGATCGGTTCCAGCAACCATCGCCAGCATCTGTTTTACATGATGCAGGAATACCTAGGGGCAAGATCTGACTTGGACACCTTTCGCACCGAAAATCCTCTGGGTTACTGGGTCTTGAGGATGGATCACTGGCCAGAGCTTGCACAGTATGCAATTGAGCTACTGGCCTGTCCTGCATCCAGCGTTCTTTCGGAACGCACATTCAGTGCTGCTGGAGGCTTTGTAACCGATCACAGGGTGCGTCTGTCCACCGACTCGTTCGATCGACTGACCTTCATAAAAATGAATCAGTCTTGGATCACCACCAGCTACCAAACACCTGATGCTGATGTAACCGAATCATTTTTTTGAAATGTCAGATCCCTTCAAAGACTGCTTATGCTGATGCTGAGTGACTATCCTGTTATGCTGAGTAATTATCCTCTTCCTCCTCAATGATCATGCTGATAGCTTGTAAGAACATTTTTGGTTCTGGGCGCCACCACCAGTGCCTAAGGCCCAATTTTTAAGCCCCTGTTTAACAAGGGCATGTAATTACAATTTTTGATGTAATTCTTTGCATCAGGGCTAGTTCCTGCGCTCCAACTAGAGTATCTGTGAGGGGTTGCAGTGTTGTGGCACCAGCACCAGTGACTAAGGCCCAATTTTTCAGCCCCTGTTTAACAGGGGCGTGTAATTACAATTTTTGATGCAATTCTTTTGCAGCAGGGCTCGTTCCTGCGTTCCAGCTAGAGTATTTGTGAGGGGTTGCAGTGTTATGGCACCAGCACCAGTGCCTAAGATCCAATTTTTCAGCCCCTGTTCAACAGGGACATGTAATTAGAATTCTTGATCTAATATTTCACAGCAGGGCCTGTTTCTGCACCCACCAAGATTAACTGTGAGGACTTACAGTGTTGTGGCACCAGCACCAACACCACCACCACCACCAAAGGCCCAATTTTTCAGCCCCTGTTCAACAGGGGCATGCAATTACAATTCTTGATTGAATATTTCACAGCAGGGCCCGTTCCAGCGGCCACCAAGAGTAACTGTGAGGACTTACAGTGTTGTGGCACCAGCACCACCACCACCACCACCATCACCAAAGGCTCAATTTTTCTGGCCCTGTTCAACAGGGGCATGTAATTACAATTCTTGATTGAATATTTCACAGCAGGATACGTTTCTGCGCCCACCAAGATTAACTGTGAGGACTTACAGTGTTGTGACACCAGCACCAACACCACCACCACCACCAAAGGCCCAATTTTTCAGCCCCTGTTCAACAGGGGCATGCAATTACAATTCTTGATTCAATATTTCACAGCAGGGCCCATGTGAGGGCTTACAGTGTTGAGGCCACAACAACACCTAAGGCCCAAATTTCTGCTGAGAATATAGGGCAGGCCCCTACTTTCAAACATCCAACTTACAAACGACTCCTACTTGCAAACAGAAGGAGACAACAGGAAGTGAAATGAAATCTACCCCATAGGAAGGGAAATTCTCTCCTGTAATAGTTAATATGAGAAAAACTTTTCTCCTTTCCACTGATGCTTTATCACCAATCCTTGTTTCACTAAAAACCCCACATTTTCAAAAAACATTTGTCATTGGGACAAAAAGTGAGGTGAAATCTTCTGAAGAGGAGCACAGACAACAAAACAAATGTCACAGGGGTGATAACCCTTCCCTATGGAAGCTACACTTTAAAAATGTACCAGTTCAAAATTACAAACAGATTCTACTTAACAACAAACCTACAGTCCCTGTCTTGTTTGCACCGCCTGTATACTGCTGTTCAGAGTATATAGGGCCTGGGGGCCCCACGCCTTTCCTTTTTTTAATTTGGTGTGCGGGGTTCCCCTTAATATCCATACAGGACCCAAAGGGCCTGGTAATGGACTGGAGGGTACCCATGCCATTTGTCTCACTGATTTTCATCCATATTGCCAGGACCCGACATTACATTAAAGCCGCAAGCAGTTTTAAACGACTTTTTTTCCTTTAAAAATGTCATTTGGTGCAGGGACTGTTCTAAGCACAAGAAACACGCGCCACTTTACGGGCATACAATAGACACCACCCAGGTATGATATTTAAAGGAATATTTCACTTTTTTTTTTACTTTAACCACTTGACCACTGGGCACTTAAACCCCCTTAATAACCAGACCAATTTTCAGCTTTTGGTGCTCTCACATTTTGAATGACAATTACTCAGTCATGCAACACTGTATCTATATGAATTTTTTGTCCTTTTTTTCACACAAATAGAGCTTTCTTTTGGTGGTATTTAATCACCACTGGGTTCTTTATTTTTTGCGCTATAAAAGAAAAAAGACCGAAAAATCTGTAAAAAAATTAATTTTTCTTCGTTTCTGTTATAAAATTTTGAAAATTAGTAATTTTTCTTCATATATTTTGGCCAAAATTTATACCGCTACATATCTTTGGTAAAAATAACCCAAATTAGTGTATATTATTTGGTCTTTGTGAAAGTTATAGCGTCCACAAGCTATGGTACCAATATCTGAAAATTGATCACACCTGAAGTACTGACGGCCTATCTCATTTCTTGAGACCCTAACATGCCAGAAAAGTACAAATACCCCCCAAATGACCCCTTTTTGGAAAGAAGACATTCCAAGGTATTTAGAAAGATGCATAATGAGTTTTTTGAAGTTGTCATTTTTTCCCACAATTCTTTGCAAAATCAAGTTTTTTTTTTTTCGTTTTTTTTTTTTCACAAAATTGTCATATTAGCAGGTTATTTCTCACACACAGCATATGCATACCACAAATTACACCCCAAAACACATTCTGCTATTACTCCTGAGTACGGCAATACCACATGTGTGAGACTTTTACACAGCGTGGCCACATACAGAGGCCCAACATGCAGGGGAGCACCTTCAGGCGTTCTGGAGCACCCAGGCCAATTCTGACATTTCTCTCCTACATGTAAAAATCATCATTTATTTGCTAGAAAATTACATAGAACCCCAAAACATTATATATGTTTTTTTAGCAAAGACCGTAGAGAATACAATGGCGGTCATTGCAACTTTTTATCTCGCACGATATTTGCGCAGCAATTTTTCGAACGCGTTTTTTTTGGAAAAAAAACAGTTTTTTGCTTTAAAAAAAAACAAAACAGTAAGGATAGCCCAATGTTTTTGCATAATATGAAAGATGAAGTTACGCCAAGTTAATAGATACCTAACATGTCACCTTTCAAAATTGCACACGCTTGTAGAATGGTGCCAAACTTCGCCACTTAAAAATCCCCATAGGCGACGCTTTAAAATTTTTTACTGGTAACAAATTTTGAGTTACAGAGGAGGTCTAGGGCCAAAATTATTGCTCTCGCTCTACCGATCGCAGCGATACCTCACATGTGTGGTTTGAACACCGTTTTCATATGTGGGCGGGACTTACGTATGCGTTCGCTTCTGCATTTTTTTTTATTGTTCATTTTACTTTAATTATTTTAGTTTGACACTTTTTTCCAAAAAAAAAATTTTTTTGATCACTTTTATTCCTATTACAAGGAATGTAAACATCCCTTGTAATAGGAATATGGCATGACAGGTCCTCTTTACAGTGAGATATGGGGTCAATAAGACCCCACATCTCACCTCTAGGCTGTTCCTGAAATTAAAAAAAAAAAAAAAAAAAAGATCCTGGCTTCGATCGTAGCGGTGAGTCGGTAGAAGCACCGGAGGGCGGCGGGAGGGGGGGCGTCCCCTCTCGCCTCCCGTAAGAACGATCAAGCAGTGTAACAGCCGCTATGATCGTTCTCATGGTGTAGGGAATCGCCGGCTGAAAAATATGATATCTGAATGATGCCTGTAGCTGCACCCATCATTCAGATATCCCCGCACAAAGTCAAGGACGTCGTATGACGGAAGGCGGGAAGTGGTTAAAACGCTTTTTTTTTTTTAACACAAAGTTGTCCATTTATACAATATTTCTAACACATAGCATGTACATACCAAAAATGACCCCCCAAAATAGATTCTCCTACTCCTCCTGAGTACGGGGATACCACATGTGTGAGACTTCCACAGCCTGGTCACATACAGAGGCCGAGTACAGCTGAGCATGGCTGGGTATTGCAGAGTATCGCCGAGTATGACTGGGTATGGCAGAGTATGGCCGAGTATGGCTGGGTATGGCAGAGTATGGCTGGGTATCACCGAGTATTGCAGAGTATGGCTGGGTATTGCGGGGTATTGCAGAGTATGGCTGGGTATGGCAGAGTATTGCGGGTTATGGCAGAGTATTGGGGGTTATGGCAGAGTATTGCAGATTTTTGCGGGGTATTGCAGAGCATGGCTGGGTATGGCAGAGTATGGCTGGGTATCACTGAGTATTGCAGAGTATGGCTGGGTATCACTGAGTATTGCAGAGTATGGCTGGGTATTGCGGGATATTTCAGGGTATTGCAGAGTATTGCGGGGTATTCAGGGTATTCCAGGGTATTGCGGGGTATTCCAGGGTATTGCGGGGTATGGCAGAGTATTGCGGGGTATGGCAGAGTATTGCGGGGTATGGCAGAGTATTGCGGGGTATGGCAGAGTATTGCGGGGTATGGCAGAGTATTGCGGGGTATTTCAGGGTATTGCGGGGTATGGCAGAGTATTGCGGGGTATGGCAGAGTAATGCGGGGTATTTTGGGGTATGGCAGAGTATTGCGGGGTATGGCAGAGTATTGCGGGGTATTCCAGGATATGGCAGAGTATTGCGGGGTATTCCAGGGTATGGCAGAGTATTCCAGGGTATGGAAGAGTATTGCGGGGTATTCCAGGGTATGGCAGAGTATTGCGGGGTATTCCAGGGTATGGCAGAGTATTGCGGGGTATTCCAGGGTATGGCAGAGTATTGCGGGGTATTCCAGGGTATGGCAGAGTATTGCAGGGGTATTCCAGGGTATGGCAGAGTATTGCAGGGGTATGGAAGAGTATTGCGGGGTATTCCAGGGTATGGCAGAGTATTGCGGGGTATTTCAGGGTATTCCAGGGTATGGCAGAGTATTGCGGGGTATTCCAGGGTATGGCAGAGTATTGCAGGGGTATGGCAGAGTATTGCGGGGTATTCCAGGGTATGGCAGAGTATTGCAGGGGTATTCCAGGGTATGGCAGAGTATTGCAGGGGTATTCCAGGGTATGGCAGAGTATTGCAGGGGTATTCCAGGGTATGGCAGAGTATTGTGGGGCATTGCAGAGGGAATTGCAGAGCATGCAGAGTAGTGGGGATGGCTGAGCATGGATGGATGGATGGCTGGATGTCTCTGTGCAGCGCTGTGGGCACTACAGATGCAGCCCACAACGCTGCAGCCATCCATCCATCCGCCTCTCCGGTCACTGTGTACCGATCGGTACACAGGAGGGGAGGAGAGGGGGAGGAGAGGAACCGGCGTCATCAGATGACGCCGGTTTGTTGACATGTGATCGCTCCGTCATTTGACAGAGCGATCACATGGTAAACGGCCGCGATCAGCGGCCATTTACCGGGATCTGTGATGCGCCGGGTCCTCTGGACCCGGCGGTCACGGATGCTCTCGAGTGCGCGCCCTAGGGGGCGCGCGAGAGCAGAATTCTGGGAGGACGTCCCTGGACGCCCTCCCAGAGTAAAACAACCGCCCTGTAGCCGTCATTTGGCTATAGGCCGGTTGTTAAGTGGTTAAGCATCATTAAAATCACTGCTCCCGAAAAACGGCCATTTTTAAAAGTTTTTTTTTGCATTGATACATGTCCCCTGGGGCAGGACCCGGGTCCCCAAACCCTTTTTAGGACAATACCATGCACATTAGCCTTTAAAATGAGCACTTTTGATTTATTTCGAACGCTCGAGTCCCATAGACGTCAATGGGGTTCTAACGTTCGTGCGAATTTTAGGTCCGTTCGCAGGTTCTGGTGCGAACTGTACCGGGGGGGTGTTCGGCTCATCCCTAATAATCAAACACAGCTGGACTCAAATGAAGGTGTAGAACCATCTCAAGGATGATCAGAAAAAATGGACAGCACCTGAGTTAAATATATAAGGGTCACAGCAAAGGGTCTGAAAACTTAGGACCATGTGATATTTCAGTTTTTCTTTTTTAATAAATCTGCAAAAATGTCAACAATTCTGTGGTTTTTTTCTGTCAATATGGGGTGCTGTGTGTATATTAATGAGGAAAAAAAATGAACTTAAATGATTTTAGCAAATGGCTGCAATATAACAAAGAATGAAAAATGTAAGGGGGTCTGAATACTTTCCGTCCCCACTGTATATATATATATATATATATATATATATATATATATATATGTTTAATTTTAATTTTATTATGTAACTCAGTTAACACTATCGGTATGATAGCAACCTTGTCTGTAGTAGCAGGGATAATTGATGGAAGTATTAAGTTTACCCATGGACATGGAATTTTAAGTGAGGGAGAAATCTCATCACAAATTGTATCCGTCTTTTTTGAAGTGATTTAGCAATCTCCTGGGCAGTGAGTGAGTTAGTGGGTGGAGGCAGTGGAGGACAAAGTAGAGAGTTAAAGGTAGAGTAGAGCTGATGAAGACTGGATGACAGGGCGTTAATGAGAGTGAAAAAATACGTCTGTTTGGTAATGTGGAGGCAGGAATTGTATTTTTGGAGGGCAAATTTAAGTCTTTCTGAGACCTAGTCTTATGCCACAGACACTCAAGAATGTGGCTATGTTTTTGAGACTTCTGGTTAAATTTCTTTGCCAGGTTGTAGTGGTTAGGGGCGGGCTCGATTCTGTGCGTATTGAGGGGTCGAGTGTGTCCAGAGAGGATGACAGTGAACTGCTGTAAACAGATATGGCTAGGTTGGGACAGGGCAGGTTGAAATTTTACCATAGAGGAGCTTAGTAACAAAATAGAGAAGTGGTTGGAATGGTGGAATGGTAAAGGTTGCAAGCAGTGGTGACCCGTGCATTGTGCGCGCACTGGCGCTGCCCCCCCTATCCCTGCTGCAGCCTCCCTATCCATGCATTGGCCCCTTTCAGGATGCCGGACGCATGGACTCCTATGGCGGGGGCAGGAGGGGGTGTATTTTTTTAAAGCACCTGATTAGAGCCTGAGGCTTTAACCACTTAAGGACCAGCCTTGTTTTGGATTTTAGGTGTTTACATGTTTAAAGAAGGTTTTTTTTGCTGGAAAATTACTTAGAACCCCCAAACATTATATATGTTTTTTTTCAAACACCCTAGGAAATAAAATGGCAGTCGTTGCAATACTTTTTTTTGCACCGTATTTGCGCAGCGGTCTTAAAAGCGCACTTTTATTGGACAAAATTCACTTTTTTGAATAAAAAAATAAGACAACAGTAAAGTTAGCCAATTTCTTTTTATATTGTGAAATATAATGTTATGCCAAGTAAATTGATACCCAACATGTCACGCTTCAAAATTGTGCCCGCTCGTGGAATGGCATCAAACTTTTACCCTCAAAAATCTCCATAGGCGACGTTTAAAAAATTCTACAGGTTGCATGTTTTGCGTTACAGAGGAGGTCTAGGGCTAGAATTATTGCTCTCTCTCTACCGGTCATGGTGATACCTCACATGTGTGGTTTGACCACCGTTTTCATATGCGCTTCTGCGCGCAAGCTCGTCGGGACCGGGGGATTTTTTATTTTAAAAAAATTATTTTTATTATTTATTTTACATTATTTTATTTATTTTTACACTGTTTCAAAAAAAAAAATTGTGTCACTTTTATTCCTATTACAAGTAATATAAACATCCCTTGTAATAGAAAAAAGCATGACAGGACCTCTTAAATATGAGATCTGGGGTCAAAAAGACCTCAGATCTCATATTTACACTAAAATGCAATAAAAATAATAAATAAAAAAAAGTAATGTAAAAAAATGACATTGAAAAAAATATGCCTTTAAGAGGCGGCGGCGGAAGTGACGTTTTGACCGCGCTTCCGCCCAGCAGTGTCATGGAGACGAGTGGGCGCCATCCTAGCCTCACTCGTCTCCAGGCACAGGAGGGAGATGGACGCGATCGCCTCCGCCGCTACGACGGCTCCGGTAAGCGGCTGAGAGCACTGGATCGCGGCGGGAGGGGGGCCCTGTCCCGCCACCGATAAAAGTGATCTCGCAGCGAATCCGCCGCAGGGACCACTTTTATCAGAAAGCGGACCGCCGCATGAAAACGGGGATACCAGGGTTATGGCAGCTAGCTGCTGCCATAACAACGATATCCCCCTTCAAAGTTTGGACGTACATCGTCGTGTGGCAGTCCGGAAGTGGTTAATAGGCTTCAAAAAGGGTGGGTTCGAGGCACAGAGAGTGATCCCACCCAATTGTGTGACCATAGCGAATGAATATTTGCTATTTTTACACCGCATTAGGCATCCCTATTGGATGCTCATCGCTTTGGCGGAAGTGGGACAGAGCGGAGGAAGCTGAAAAGAGGAGAGGAGATGCCGGAGAAGAGGACACCTTACCAAGGTAAGCGCCGGTCCTCCTGCACAGGGTGTCCCGCAATCCATCCGCAGGGGGATTGGGGGTGTGAGCGAGCCGGGGTGTCCCGCAACCCACCCGTGGGGGTGGTGGGAGAGGGGTTTTCCACGATCCATCTGCACAGGTGGGTGTGTGGTGGTAGCGGGGTATCCCGCGATTCATCCGTGCGGGGGTATGTGAACGGGGTGTCACTGGCAGCATATGATGGGCACACTGGCAGCATATGATGGGCACACTGGCAGCATTTGATGGCACAGTGGCAGCGTTTGATGGCACAGTGGCAGCATTTAATGGGCACAGTGTCTGCAATTGATGGCACAGTGGCAGTGTTTGATGAGCACAGTGGCAGCGTTTGATGGCACAGTGGCTGCAATTGATGATTTTTTTTCAAAAATTTTTTGCGCCCCCGTCAAAAAATTTTGAGCACCAGCTGCCACTGGTTGCAAGGATTGCATAAATAGGAGAATAGAAGGTCAAGTCTGTTGCCATCAGAGTAAGTAGAAGCATGTGTCCATTGATTCAGGTCAAAAAGGCAGGTTATACTGAGAAGTTTAGAAATAGCAGTGGTGTTAGTATTAACAGGGATATTGAAGTCATTGAGAATAATTTTGGGAATTTCAGAAGAAAGTAGGGTAGCCAGACAAAGAAATAAATCATAAGTGCTAGTCTCATTTAAAGCTTTTTGGTAGTAACATAATGGAGCTCTTGTAGGCCCCATGGGTCCAACATTTAATTCACATAGTTAAGTACCTTTCCAAAAACCAGCTTACTGACTAGGAGTTGATGTCTCTTTCAAATGATTAAGGATGTATTATTTACAGCAAGGTGCATACTAAACACATTTTTTATGAAAGCATAGTTCGTTTTTAGCCTAGCTTCACACTGTTGCAGTGCGATTTGAATCAGTTTTGCAGTGTTATATATAGGAGCAGCTCCAGTGTGATTTGATGCGGTTCAGATGTGATTCTAATGTGTTTTTGGATACAGCTGAAATTTCTGTCCTGGGGTCTCTCGTCTTTGGTCCCAGGATGAAAGGCGAGGAGCACAGCAAACACTTGCAGAAAGCATACTGGAATCGACTTACTTTAGGACAAATATGTGATTTCTATGCAGTTTCCATACAAGTCTATGAAGCTAATAATTGCAGCACACTGCACTAAACTCACACAGAACCCTTTTTAAAATTGCATCGGATTTGCACTGCATATATGTGAACGGCCTCCATAGAAACGTATTATTTCACTTGTCATGTCATTTCATACATTCTGGAACGCATTAGAAATCACATCAGTGTGAACCAGGGCTCAGTGGATTTTAGCACTTATTGAATAGATAGCATTCAGGCTCTGACTGTCAGTTCTGGAATTTGCCTTAAAGGATTGATGTGTTTGTCAGTTGTTTGGGGTGGACTGTGATAGGCTCCTGAGCCTACTACTACATACTTACCAACTGTCTCGAATTTCCCGGGACATTTCCGGGATTTAGACTATTTTCCCGATTTTAATGTTTCCCGGGAAATGTCCCGAGAAATCCGTTTTTTCACGATTTTACGCCGCTGCCTGCCGTGGCCGCGGTCTGCGGCCGATGGAGACATTGTCTCTCCCGACTGCCATTTTTAAGAAGACCAGGAACACCAGGAACAGGGCTGGGTGGCTAGATGGAGCTCCTGCGTCACGGCCCACCCTCTGCCCCGCTCTGCCTACCCCCCCGCCCCGCTTCGCTCCGATCACCCTCCACCCCACTCCGCCCCGCTGCCGGTCTGTTATGGAAGAGGGCGGGGGTTCTATTGTAACCACGCAGCTGGTGGAGACCTACTAGGACACCTGATGTAAGGGGGCTCTGCTGGGGACACCTGATGTAAGGGGGGCACCACTGGGGACATCTGATGTAAGGGGGGGCTCCGCTGGGGACACCTGATGTAAGGGGGCTCCACTGGGGACATCTGATATAAGGGGGGCACCACTGGGGACACCTGATGTAAGGAGGGCACCGCTGGGGACATCTGATGTAAGGGAGGGCTCCGTTGGGGACACCTGATGTAAGGGGGCACCGTGGGGGACACCTAATGTAAGGGGGGCATCGCTGGGGACATCTGATGTAAGGGGGGCTCCACTGGGGACACCTGATGTAAGGGGGGCACCGCTGACACCTGATGTAAGGGGGGCACCGCTGGGGACACCTGATGTAAGGGGGGCTCCGCTGGGGACACCTGATGTAAGGAGGGGTTCCGCTGGGGACACCTGATGTAAGGGGGGGCTCCGCTGGGGACACCTGATGTAAGGAGGGGCTCCGCTGGGGACACCTGATGTAAGGGGGGCTCCGCTGGGGACACCTGATGTAAGGGGGGGCTCCGCTGGGGACACCTGATGTAAGGGGCACCGCTGGGGACATCTGATGTAAGGGGGGCACTGCTGGGGGCATCTGATGTAAGGGGGCTCCGCTGGGGACATCTGATGTAAGGAGGGGCTCCACTGAGGACATCTGATGTAAGGGTGGCTCCGCTGGGGACACCTGATGTAAGGGGGGCTCTGCTGGGGACACCTGATGTAAGGAGGGGCTCCGCTGAGGATATCTGATGTAAGGGGGGGCTCTGCTGGGGACACCTGATGTAAGGGGGGCTCCACTGGGGACATCTGATGTAAGGGGGCTCTGCTGGGGACATCTGATGTAAGGGGGGGCTCTGCTGGGGACATCTAATGTAAGGGGGTCTCCGCTGGGGGCACCTGATGCAAGGAAAGACTCTGCTGGGACACCTGATGCAAGGACGGACTCTGCTGGGGACACCTGATGTAAGGGGGGGCTCCGCTGGGGACACCTGATGTAAGGAGGGGCTCCGCTGAGGACATCTGATGTAAGGGGGGCTCTGCTGGGGACACCTGATGTAAGGGGGGGCTCCACTGGGGACATCTGATGTAAGGGGGCTCCACTGGGGACATCTGATATAAGGGGGGCTCTGCTGGGGACATCTAATGTAAGGGGGTCTCCGCTGGGGACACCTGATGCAAGGACGGACTCTGCTGGGGGCACCTGATGCAAGGACGGATGGCTGGTGGCAGGCGACGTGACAGGTGACATGTCAGGGATCCTACTGATTCGGCATTATGGTGAGTTGAATGATTTAATTTTATATTACAATGTAATAATAGAAATAATGCACTTCAATCATCCTGACACCATAACAACCATGGTGCCAGGATGATTGAAGTGCTAACACCAGGTGTTTGGAGTATCTTTATCTGCTAATTGTTAAACTTTCTGGAATACACATATTTCTATTGTTGTGTAGGATCTGGGGCTGCTGTCCCTCCCTCTCTCCCTCCTTCTCCCTCCATCCCTCTCCCCCCCTTTCCCTCTCCATGCCTTATTCATCTCAGACTCTAACCACACCCCTTTAAGCCACGCCCATTTAAGACATGCCCACTATTTTATGTAAACTTAACATATGCCACACCTACAAACGCATGTCCCGCCCCCTAATTATAATAAGACTCCGCCCACAGCAAAAAAAGTGTCCCTAAAAATATTTTTACAATGTTGGCAACTACGCTACTACTACTACTACTATTACTACTACTGTACTACTACTACTATTACTACTACTTTAATGAAACATTCAATGAAGTGTAAACACTTCCTGTATTTATCTACAAAGATGTCCAGCTGTGAAAGACCATTTACCACTGACAGGTGTGCTTAGAATGATCAGCTTTTATCTACTCATGTCAAATCTTTATCCCAAAAGGAAAAAAATATGTTTGCTGTAACTGATTATAAAGTGTTAGCTGAAGTTTTGCTTCAATTTGTTAGTGCATCTAAATCTGCCAGTACATTTAACACTCCCCTCCCCCTGTGCTCATTCATCCAGATTGGGGGCACTTTAATACAGGAGGTGTTTTACTGGCCAGATCACCAGGTGAAACAAAGGGAAAAAGCCTAAAAAAAGAAAACGAATGCAACCACCACATCTAATGATCAATAAGCTGCAATATATTACATTTTTGGCCGTAGGTTTAATACTGCTTTAATTGTTATTTTTTTCATTGAGCTGATAGACTAATTCATGAGAACAAAGATTGTGTGCAAAATGCATTAGCCAACAGCAAATAAATAAATAAATACATACATAAAAAAACAAAAAATGGCAGTTTTCGTTAAGACGATTTTTGATTGGTTGTTTTTTGGATGCTGCACATTACCATTGCTCCATACTTTACTAAATAAGCTCAATAAACTTACTGTAATTTATGACCATATTTTTAAGCCTTCTTTCTGCCATCAATGAATGTTAGGGAAGGTAAACAAATGGCAGTGTCTCTTACAAGTGACACAGCTCTTATAGAACCTGTTTGGATTAGGACTGCCCACCATGGATTTACGTCACTACTTTGACAGTAAATACCATTGTTATGGCAGCAGATAGCTGCCATAACCCCAGTATTTTCTTCAATTTCGGGCGGTCTGCTTTGAGATAAAAGTGGTCTCCGTGGTGGATTGGCCCACCCCCTTCGAGCCACGTCCCGGTCATCTCCACCACTTACCGAATCCATCGGTAGCGGTGACGATCCAATCCTTTCCCCTGATAGGCAGGAAGTTGAGTGCGGGAATGATGGCCCCCACTTGACTGTATGCCATTGGATGACGGGAGCGACGCCAAACGTCGCTTCCGCCCAACGTCCTTAAACGGACAAATTTTTTTTATTGAAAAAAAATATATATTTTTTATTATTTTTTCATTGCTTTTAAGTGTAAATGTGAGATCTGAGGTCTTTTTGACCCCAGATCTCACAATAAAAAGGTCCTGCCATGCTTTTTTTTCTATTACAAGGGATGTTTACATTCCTTGTAATAGGAATAAAAATGATCCAATTTTTTTTTTTTTTTTAAAGGGACAGTGCAAAAATAAAACATAAAAGTAAAATAAATAAGAAAAAAAAAAAGTAAAGCACCCCGTCCCTCTGTTTTTGTGCTCAGAATCGAAAGAATATTTAAGTTGCGCCCACATATGTAAACGATGTTCAAACCACACGTGTGGGGTATTGCTGCAATTGTTAGAGCGAGAGCAATAGATCTAGCAAAGGACCTCCTCTTTTTTAAGTGCCAAAGTGTTTTAAGATTTTTAAGTGTCAAAGTTTGTCGCCATTTCACGAGCGGGTGCAATTTTGAAGCATGACATGTTGGGGTTGATTTACTAAGGGCAAATAGACTGTGCCCTTTTGAAAGTTCAGCTGCTCCAGAGCTTAGTAAATGAAGTAAAACTTCACTTTACAAAGAACAGCCAATCACATACAAGGAAAATAAAAGAACAGCATTTTTTCTTGCACATGATTGGATGATGGAAGTCAGCAGAGCTTTTGCTCATTTACTAAGCTCTGGAGCAACTGCACTTGCAAAGTGCAACTGCACTTTCAAAAGTGCACGGTAAATTTGACTTTAGTAAATCAACCCCGTTGAGTATCAATTTACTCAGCGTAGCAATATCTTTCACAATATAAAAAAAAAATTGGGCTAACTTTACTGTTTTCTTATTTTTTATTTTAAAAAAGTGTATTTTTTCCCAAAAAATTGCTTTTGTAAGACCGCTGCGCAAATAGGGTGTGACATAAAGGGGTTGATTTACTAAAGGCCAATAGACTGTGCACCTTGGAAAGTGCAATTGCACTCTGCAAGTGCAGCTGCTCCAGAGCTTAGTAAATGGAGTAAAGCTTCACTTTGCAAAGAATACCCAATCACATGCAAGGAAAATAAAAAAAACAGCATTTTTGCTTGCACATGATTGGTTGATGAAAGTCAGCAGAACTTCTGCTCATTTACTAAGCTATGGAGCAATTGCTCTTGCAGTGTGCAACTGCACTTTCCAAAGTGCGCAGTCTTTTTGCCTTTAGTAAATCAACCCCAAAGTATTGCAACAACCACCATTTTATTCTCTAGGGTATGTGAAAAAAATATATATAATGTTTGGGGGTTCTAAGTCATTTTCAGGCAAAAAACTTTTTTTTTCTTTTTTTAACTTGTAAAAACCAAGTGTAAAAAATAAGCTTGGTCCTTAAGTGATTAAGATAATAGGCTAGGGGTGTACTATTTTATACACATGGAGTTGGGTGTACCATGTACATTAGTGAACAGTTGGATGTTTACCTGAACCATTACCCATTTATATTTGATTACTTGTCTGTAGTTTGATGAAACTACAGACAAGTAACTGACGGAGTGGCTTTCTAGCTGTCCAAATCTCTTCTAAATTTGCAAGAAGCCCAAGACTGTCATAGCCATTGCTTTGTGTGAATGTGTATGATTATTCTTTGGCATTCTAAGGGTTAAATGTGGCCCCATGGTCATAAATTTAGAAATACATGCTAAACATAATAAAAATGGGTGAGGCATTAGAAAACAAATGCATCCCAGCCTATATTCTTAAAGTGGTTGTAAACCCTCACATATACCCAGTGAAGTGAACAGCCTCAGATGATAAACAGAGATGAAACAAATCCTCCTACATAAGTTTTACTTGCATATCTTTGCTGTCTTCAGCTTTCTACACACTTTCGAAAGTGCAGATCGTGTTAAAAATCTTTCTTCCTCTTTCAGCAGCACATTGAGGTGGGTGGGGATACTGGGCTTACACTGTGTGTGAGCTGATTGGAGGAAAGGGACACCCCCCCCCCCCCACATAGGCAGAGGTACGAAGGAACATGTAGAGCTGTAGCCTGAATTGACAAGCTCCCTGCTAATCTCCCTCTAAGCTCCCTTCCCAACACAAGTTTTTAGCTACTGTTATCTCATGCGTCGGAGAGCTTCTCAGAAGTGACTCATGCTGATAACAGAGGAACGGAGCACCAGAGAGAAACAGCACTTAGAGCTTTAAAGAGAGATAAGTAAACACTAAGGATAGATACTCTTAGTTAAACCTTTATGAATGAGGTTTGCAACCACTTTAAAGACCTGCAAAACCTTTTTTTTCTCCTTTTTTCCCCCTAACTTTCTCCTGAGTAACTGACTTGGAACAAGCATGCACCCAATGGAGTGTGATATTTTAAAGTCCTAGATAGTGAAATCAAGATTACAATGGAATATCAAGAGTCTGAACCTTAAAAACAAGCCAGCAATGGTGGCTACAATATTTCTGTTCTCAAAAATTAAATTAAAAGCATGCACTAACATGAGCCTGAACTTAGGCGTCTGCACGGGTTGTGCCGAGTGTGCCTGGGCACACCCTAATCACCCCCTGCATGTTAGTGTAGCTGCATGCCGGCTGTCTCCCGAGATCTGCTGTGAAATGCTGCAAGAGAGTGTATAGTGTGCTGCCAGGCTGTGGAACAGTATCGCATTGAGCAGTCAGCGAGGCTTGTAAGAGCCGCTAAGTGCGTGAAATTGTCATGTAATGTAACTGCATGCAGAGACCAGCTGTCAAAACTTTGCGGTGATGTCGGGGGGTGGGTCCGGACCGAACATCAAACATGAGCCAACAGGATAGGGGCTGGGCGGGCCGCTCCGTGTATGTGGCTCCGCCCCTTTCTTAAGCAACCCAATCATTGCCTGGTGTTTGATAGCCGTTGGGTCCTGATAGCCGTTGGGTCCTGATAGCTGTTGGGTTCCGCCCACCCCGACATCACCGCCGAGTTTTGACAACTCGTCTCTGCATGCAGTTACATTACATGACAGTTTCACGCACTTAGCGGCTCTTACGAGCCTCGCTGACTACCAGTCAGGGCCCATCAGTGCTCCCTATCAGTGCCACCCACCAGTGCTACCTATCAGTGCCAATCAGTGCTGCCAATTAGTGCCAATCGTTGCCACCTATTAGTGCCACCAAGCAGTGCCCATCAGTGCTGCTAATCAGTGCCATTCAGTGCTGCCAACTAGTGCCGCCTATCAGTGCCCATCAGTACTGCCAATCGGTGGCGCCTATCAGTCCCCATCAGTACTGCTAATTAGTGTCACCTATCAGTGACAATCAGTGCCCATCAGTGCTGCCAATCAGTGCTGCCTATCAGTGCCCATGAGTGCTGCCTATCAGTGCTGCCAATAAGTTCCCATCAGTGCTGCCAATCAGTGCCCATCAGGGCACTGAGTGCAGGGATGGAGAGATGAACTCAGCAGCCAGCCACACTGTCCATGGGGGGCCGACCTGGTGGGGCACAACTGAAATCCGTCAATGTTTATTAATGCCACATGCCAATCTTTAGTATAATAGGTAATCACCACACTACTATTTACAATAAACTACTGGAGGTAAAATAAAAAAATGTGTCAGTAAAATGCCTGCCGCTAAGCAATGTTATATGTTCCCACACCACAAAAAAAAGAAAGTGTAGCGCTAAATTACTAATCAGTAACTTAACAATAATGCATGGAAATCTCAATAAACTTCAATATTACCACAATACCAGTCTCTGTGATATGTAATGTCACATATAATACACATCAAACTGAAAAAAGACATTACAAAATGAAACGGGGATGGTGGAAACCCCTCCTACAGATATTTGCCATACAGATTAACTTCAAGTGCAATAATTCCAGAGATATGTGATGTCACATGTAATACACATCAAAATGAGACTAAGACATACATTTTTTTAAATTTAGCAAGGATGGTGGAAACCCCTCTACATATAATTGCAATACAAATTAACTTCAAGTGCAACAACTTTTTAGTTGGGAGGTTGGGAGGTTAATACCATTATAGCACTTTGGAATTTTTATTTTTTAGATTGTTACACTTAACCTCCTTAGCGGTATTCCTGAGTGTGGCTCGGGGTGAATTTTCAGTACCAAAAGCGGTAACCCCGAGCCACACTCGGGATCGCATCGCAGGATCCAGGCAAAGTTACTTACCTTGTCCTCAGGATCCTGCGATGTCTCCCCGCTGTGTGTGCGAGCCGTCCTCCGCTCGATTCATCACAGTGCCGGGCTCTGTTCCCTGCGAGCGTCACAACGCACAGGGACGGAGCACGGCGCCAAATTCAAAAAGTTAAAAACACATACAGTACACTGTAATCTTACAGATTACATTACTGTATGAAGCTATTTCACATCCCTTTTTGTCCCTAATGCTTTGTCCAGTGCCCTGCATGCAGTTTTATATTATATATACTGTTCTTTCTGCCTGGAAACTAGAAAATGTCCATGGCAACCACAAAGTGTCCCTTTACGTCAAAAAGTGGTTTTAGACCAGCTAGAAAACAGTGATAATAAAATCAGAATCACTTGCAGAATTGAGCGATAGTGATTTGTGGGGAAATTCGTCATCAAACACTGAAAGTAATGACAGCGACAATTCTGCAACTGAGCAAATTTCTGTGTTTTTAATTTGATTACATTATCGAATACTTTTTATTATTATTATTATATTATTATTTATTATAATTATTTATATTTAATTATTATATTATAATTTATGATTTTGTGTTTCAAACGTTATCATAACCGGGATGTCTACTAGAGTCTTGTTTGGACAGATTTGACGTGTGTTATTCCTAAGAATTACAGGCCTACAATATAAAACGCCAAATTTCCATGCAAAACATTGTACCGTTTTGAGCATCAAAAATCTGACATAAACATACCGCCAGGGAGGTTAGTTCTATATGTTTTAGTTACTATTATCATGTGAATTTTTGCACTTGAATTAAAGTTTCCACCACCCTTGCTAAGTCCATGTCTTTATGGAGCTTGCTTTGTGTACTGGTGCGCAGTCATGCTGGAACAGTAAGGGGCCATCCCCAAACTGTTCTTACAAAGTTGGGAGCATGAAATTGTCCAAAATGTCTTAGTATGCTGACACCTTAAGAGTTCTCTTCACTGGAACTAAGGGGCTAAGACCAACCCCTGAAAAACAACCCCACACCATAATCCCCCCTCCACCAAATGATTTGGACCAGTGCACAAAGGAAGGTCCATAAAGACATGGGTAAGCGAGTTTGGGATGAAGGAACTTGACTGGTCTTCAGAGTGGAGACTGCGAGCAAGGCCTTCTCGTCCAACATCAATGCCTGACCTCACAAGTGCGCTTCTGGAAGAATGGTCAAACATTCTTATTGACACACTCCTAAACATTGTGGACAGCCTTCCCAGAAGAGTTGAAGCTGTTATAGCTGCAAAGGGTAGGCAAACTCAATATTGAACCCTACAGACTAAGACTGGGATGCCATTAAAGTTCATGTGAGTATAAAGGCAGGTATCCCAATACTTTTGGTAATATTGGTAATATAGTGTAAATATATATAAAAAAATATATATATATATATATATATATATATATACGCATGTGTGTTTGTTTGAGCTTTGGGGTGCATACCCTAATGCCTGTGAGCCTGCATATACTTTTCTCTGGCTTCCAGAACAGTTTGGGAGTCTCGGAACCTAAGGTGCTCAGTATGCAAATGTCAGCTTCCGGCTATAAAACCTATGAGAATTTTTGTGATACTAAACCTAAATAGCTGTGGTTCTCCAAGTAGGTAATTAAAACTCCATAGCAGGGGATATCATAAGAGTCTGCTATAAATGTGAATATCCTGGACCATATATAATGAGTTTTATCCTGGCTTTCTCTGTAAAAAAAATTCTCACAAAAACAATCTCAGCATTCCAGCCTGAGCATAGACTGCCACCCCTGAGCAAGAAGAATATTACAATCATTCTGATCTAGATTGATTTGTTCTTTAAACCAACAACATCCACATATAACACTAGGATGGGGACTGCCAGTGTAATCTGTGGGACTGGATCCCACTCTGTATATTCTGTACTAAGCTTTGTGCCAGTCTAGCCACTATACATATAGATGGCATAACATACCACCTTTATGAACCCTTAATATGTGCCCCCCCCCCCCCCATGAACTTTAGCTTGGGGCACACTTTGGCATCTTTGTCACAGGTGCTAGAAAACCATGGGGTTGATTAAATAAAGGCAAACAGGATTTTCACTTTGCAAGGAAAATCTATCCCGGAGCTTAGTGAATGTAGTGAAGTTCCACTTTGCAAAAGAATACTCAATGTGAAAGGAAAATAGAAAACATCTTTGCTTGGACATGATTAGATGAAGGAAGCCAGCTTCACTTCATTCATTAAGTTGTGGGAAAATGCCCTTGCAAAGTGCAATTGTCCTTGCAAAGGGAACAGTCTACAACCAATATTACGGCTGAGTTCACATCTGCGCGTAGCGGGAACTAATGTCCCTGCTCACATTTTGGAATATTTCTGCTCATTGTGCATAAAGCAGCCCATTCATTGGAATGGCCTGCCCTATGTCCGACAAACAGCCTAAAGAATATTTTTTGGAGTAAAGTGTGGCATGTTTTCTCACTGAGTGTTTTGTCTCGTTTGTAGCACATTTGCCATGCAAGCCCACGCCTGCTTGGGGTGCCATTAAAAATCGATGTTATCAGAAGTGTAAGGTGTGTGTGCAGCGCATTTCTAAATTTTCTGTGCACTTTGTCGCTCCGGTCCAGAAACGTCAGGTGTAAATGGAGCCTTAAAAAAAAAAGATCTTGCGCACAATTTATAAATAAGCCGCAAGCATAAAGTGAATAAACACCTATATTGATAAATGAATGCTGCACTAGTATAATGTAGCGTCCTGCTCCTGTTGATCAGGCGCTTGCATGTAAATATAGGGGGTTATCTGTTCTGTATATAGTTCAGATTTAATCTGTGGCTAAATTAGCTTCTGTTCCAGCGTTGGCTGTGTTGAGTGTAGTTCCACATTGTTGTCTGTAGGTGTCGTTGTCACCACAGGCCAGTGTTGAAAAGCAACAGGCTGAAGTGTATTGAGTGCTCTTCTTTCTCAGAAGTAACCCAGTGGGGTGGTTCACCGCTGTGCATTTTGGGAGAGGGTACTTAAGAGGCATGCCGCCATTTTTGGTTCTCTCTTGCCACCTGGCCCTCCTGGCCTAAGGTATGTGACAACTTCTTTCCTGTCTCGGGACCATGCTGGCCCAAGGCTATATTACTATAAGTAGGCCCAGAAGTCGTCTGGGGCCTACTGGTTCAGAGGTGGTCCTGTGCTGTCTGTCCTGTGGGAAGAAGCCGAGCAATTGAAAGATCCAGGAGAGGACTCATCTTGGAGAGGACTCATCTTGGAGAGGACTCATCTTGGAGAGGACTCATCTTGGAGAGGACCATGCAAAAGGCTGGTATCTCAAGAAGAAATTACTCAATTGGAGGATGCATCCTAACCAACCTACCACACAGTACTTCCGGGTCGGCTTAAACGAACTGGTGTTTGCTGTTCAACTAATAATAAATCCTGTGGCAGAGGATCGTTCAACTAATATTAAATCCTGTGGCAGAGGATTGTGCAACCATTTCATTCTTCTCAAGTCTGGGGCAGAGACTTTTCGTCCGTGCGTCATTCCGGCTGCTAGGTCAGTGAGAGAGGCCTATCTGGGTGGGCAAGATCTGGTGATTGAAGGTGTGTTTGTCTTCAGGACCTCAAATTCCTCAGTGATCTGCATAAGGTATCTGAACCCTCCTGCAACTCTTCTTCTACCTCTTTACTTCTACTTCTTCAGAAGTTTTGCAATAAAGCATTGGAAACAGAATTAAGTGACTGGTGCATACATTGGTGGGTGCAAGGCCTAAAATAGACTCTAAGTTTCTGATATGGTGAACTGTGCTTAAGGGGTGACGGCAAAGACCCAATTTAAATCAGCAGCTCCTTTGGGGGTCAGTGCTACAATAATCAACGTTGTGTTGAATTGTGCCACATATCAGTCCTATTAATCATACATATTGACCACTTTCGCATGATAATCAATGTCACATGTGCCATAAAAAAGCAAAGACATGAAAATATATTTGTGTTGAACAATTGTAAGTGTTAAAGAGGAAGTAAACTTTTTCTCCCTTCCCCGCAAAGTAAAAGCTTTGCATACTAGCACATTATGTGACACTTACCTGCAAACGAAGCCCGCCTCGTCCCCGCTGCAGGCCGCATCCATCTTCGCCTTTCTTCCTTCCGGGGCGGCTCTGTGACTGGCCGGAGCTGTGTGATGCCAGTCATGGCTATTGCTCCTGAAGAAACGGCACGAGCAGGCTTTCCCTGCAGAGTGCATGCGCCAATTACGTCATTGGCGCGGTATACAGTAAATATCTCCTAAACAGCACACATTTAGGAGATATTTACAGTACCTATAGGTAAGCTTTATTCTAGGCTTACCTATAGGTACAAATACTGCAGGGAGGTTTACAACCTCTTTAAGAAGCAAAGGTGTCCATAAGTCCTTTAAAAACTCCCACATGTAATAAAAACTTTCACAAGTGAAAAACTCTTCTGTTTTGTGGTTATGTTTAACACCACCACCACCTCCTATGGGTGCAATCTCACCTTATCTTATTAACCTTTAAAATAAAAGGGCTTCGGCACATATCACCTTTGGAGCTTGAACAGGGCTATCACAGATCTTATCAAGGATCAATCTATATAACTGGTTCAGAGAGATACAAAAGGAAATGCCTTAGTGCTCTCCGCAAATCAAAGTATCTGTTAATGAATAAAAAGGCACTTACATGTAGACAGATCCTTTTCACTTTAAATCACACACGCTGGGTGTGCCTGGGCACACCTTAATCATCCTGTGTGGTGCTGAATCCCCCTTCTTCCTCTCTCCCCCTGCAGTGCTGCCAGCTTCCCTCCTCTTCCTTTTCTAAATGAACACAGCAAGTGATCTGTACTGATCGCTCCTGTCTTCATTCTTAACTGAAGCATAGTAAACTATGTTTACTGCAGGCGACAGAGAAAGGGACTGGGGAATCTCTGTCCTCAGTTTCTTTCTGTCTCAAAAGTGAGACATCAGGGGTCTGTTTAAACCCTTGATATCTCACCAAAGCCCCATAACGGGGCTCCTAAAATAATAATAATAAAAAATAATATTGGAAAATATAATTAAAAAATAAAATTGTAAAAAAACGAAAAAATAAAAAAACTACTGACATCGTCCACTGCCCTACTAACACCAATCTTTGCTCTACTGACACAGTCTATTCATTGCTCTGCTGATATACACAAAAGTGTGATTGTGCTCTGGTGTGCACACCCTAATGCAACAGACTGCGCACACCAATGCTTGCCGCCCACCTACCGTCAAATGACGGAGGAGCGGGGCGACTCTCGTTTTGGGAGGACATCATGGCGGTGCCCCAGAATGCCTGGTTTCCTAGGACATGGCGTGACCCGATCTCTGTAAAGAGTCGATGACGTGGCTCTTTAACAGCTGGTCACATGTAAATGCAGAAGTGCCGTTAATTGCCTCTCCTCGCCTCACACTGACAGAGTACCGATCAGTGGTATCTCCTTGCAGGGGAGACCAGGGCAGGTAATCAGGGCACTGATCATCAGTACCCTGATTACAGGAAAGCCCCAGCAGTGCCCATTAGTGCCACCAATTAGTGCCCATCAGTGCCACCAATCATAGTCCATCAGTGACACCAATCAGTGCCCATTAGTGATGCCAGTAAGTGCAGTCTTTCGGTGCCCATCAGTGCCTGCTCATCAGTGCTGCCCATCAATGCCCATCAGTGCCCATCAGTGCCGCCCATCTGTGCTGCCCATGAGTGCCCATCATTGCTGCCTATCCATGCCGCCTATTAGTGCCCACCAGTGCCACCCACCAGTGCCACCTATTAGTGCCTATCAGTGCCGCATATCAGTGCTCATCAGTGCCGCATATCAGTGCCACTTATCAGTGCCCATCAGTGCGACATATTATTGCATCCTCATCAGTGCCACCTAATCAGTGCCCATAAGTACCACCTCATCAGTGTCCATCATTGCAGCCTATCAGTGCCCATCAGTGCAGCCTCATCAGTGCACATCAGTGAAGGAGACAAATTACAAATTTACAAAATTTACTGACAGAAACTATGAAAAACTTTTTTTCTAAAATTGTTTGTTTTTTTTTTTTCCTTTTTTTTGTAAAAAAATAAAAAAAACAGCAGTGATTAAATATCACCAAAATAAAGGGCTATTTATGTGAAGAAAATGAATAAAAATTAATCTGGGTACAGTGTTGCATGACTGCACAATTGTCATACAAAGTGTGACAGCCCTGAAAGCTGAAAAATGGCCTGGACAGGAAGGGGGTGAAAGTGGCCAGTATTGAAGTAGTTAAATTGATATATAAATATATAAGGGTAGGGCATGCCCTAGGAAATTCATTAAGATATGGCAACCATGGTTGGATGTCGTTATGGGGGAGGTCTCTCTGTCCCAGACAGCCTGAATTATTATTGTACCTTTTTGTTTGTAAGTAATTATTTTTTATGGTCTGTTACTCTGTTCAAGTTAGAATTTTTCAATCCTTTCCTGTTACATGTACATGAGACTAAGGCACTGGTATATGTGTTGTGTGTGTGTATGTATTTTAAGGTTTACTCTTGGTGCTTTACTTATTATTGCCTTATGTACAAAATTGTACTCTTTAATGGCGCCTTTGTTAAATGTTCTTTTTAGGCTATGTTTCCACTATTGCGTTCCCAAATTCGCGCGATTTACACTGCGACTTTACAATGCGATTTATGTTGCGATTTGATGCGACTTTTAAAGCGACTTTGATGTTCTGCGATTTAGCCAGAGTGATGTAATTCCTTATCCTGCTTAGTTACTTCCCCTTCCTGTCTTCCACACTCACGTACATCAATATAGGAAGTGATGTATTTGGGAGGAGCAGAGATCATGTGCTTCCGCAGACTTCCGTGGAAGTCGCAACAAAGTCGCGGTGTCAGACATGTACATGCGACTGCATTGCGACTTAATACCTTTCTATGGAGAACAAGTCGCACCGAAGACGGAACAAAGTAGTGCAAGAACCTTTTTTGGAGACGCTGCGACTTGAGTCGCACTAATGAGAACGGGACCATTGAAATACATGGGTTTTGACTTGTCATGCGACTTGACATGTGTCAAGTCGCAAAACAAGTCGCAGTAGTGGAAACAGAGCCTTATGTGTTTATGCAAAAATCTAAATAAACACCTATTTAAAAAAAAAAAGTTTAAAATGTTACTAAACCCAGGACCCTGCATTCACTATATCTGGCCTCCCACAGTACACAGAAGATGGAAATGCAATCATTTTAGTAAATATAAACTGCTAAATACCTTTTCTTATCAGCAGTATATAGTAGTCTTGTGACTTCTATCAGTGCCTGGTTAAAGCGAGGAGTTTTCATACTGCACTGGCTGTCCTAGCAGGATGCAGGACCCCCTGACCCTCTGTCTGGACAGTGCTGATTGGCCCTGTGCTAATCAGATGCACTCTCCAAAGAAAAAAAAAAAACTTTCTAGCAATGCATATCAAACTGAGCATGTGCAGCCTGACTCCACTAACTCTGTCTTATCTGGACATGTTATGGGAACAATGCAAGAGGAGGATCTGTGCATACAAAATCAAACAGCCAATGCAGAGGATTAACCCCTTAGATTCCATGGTGAGTATAATATTACAACAGTAATATTTTACTGTTGTGGGTTTAGTAACACTTTAAATGAACAAGCTGAAGTTAGAAGCTGATTGGCCACCATTCACGGTTGCACCAGATTTTTCACTCTCCAGTTTTAATAAATCAACCCCTTTGCTTCTTAACACTTACAATTGTTCAATACACATATCTTTTCATATACAGTCTTCACCTGTCTATGGCACGTGTGGTATTGATTATCTCAAGAAGGTGGTGATTATATATGATAAAAGGAACAGTCTATTTGCCCTTACTAAATCAACCTCTATGTCTGAACAAGGGGTGAGGCATTTAGTGGCAGGCTGGCTTATCATACACGACAGAAATCCTTTCTTTAGCAGACATCATCCAAGATTCCTCTCCTTTAATGAAAAAAACATATTTTCCATCTCTGCTTAAAACCAAGAAGATGAAAGCAGGAAAGCTACACAGGTCTGTAGATTTAATTAGTTGCTGGCCCCGCTGAGAATAACAAGGTAACTAAGCTGTTTCCACATGTCTTTGGCTTAACAAGGTAGTGGCTGGGCAAAGACTAACTACAATGTCCCTTTAATCCATTATACATTAGAATATGCAACAGAACTGTGATTCAGTGGTAAACTTTGAACTACAGACATCTTTTATCAGCTAACTTATAGCATGATATATGTAATTAGGAAACAGTGTTTTCTAAAAAACAAGTGTTTACATCTATATTCAAAGTATTTCTAGCTTATATATTTAACCACTTCCAGCCCAAGGCCGTAATATGACATCCTTGACTTTCAGTGAGAATATCTGAATGATGCCTGCAGCTACAGGCATCATTCAGATATGCTCGTTTTCAGACGACGATTCTGTGCACCATAAGAATGATCATAGCGGCAGTTCCGCTGCTTAATCGTTCTTACAGACGACGGGAGGGGACATCCCCCCCACCCGCCGCCATCCGGTGCTTCTCAGGGCTCTCCCATGCCGCCGGATGACAACCATAGAGATTTCCGGTGACCAGATGGTCACCAGTCATCTCTATGACCGTGGCGTTATGACATCACACCCGGGTCGCAATTGTAAACAAAGCCACGATCGCGACTGGTAAGTGAGATCGTGAATTTATTATTTTTTTTATCTCATGCTTTCCAGCCTGGAGGAGAGATGTGGGGTCTTTTTGACCCCGCATCTCACCATAAAGAGGACCTGTCACGCATCATTCCTATTACAAGGGATGTTTACATTCCTTGTAATAGGAATAAAAGTGATAAAAAAAATGTAAAAGAGTAAGTGTAAAAAAAAAAAAAAGTAAAATAAACAATTAAAAAAAAAAAGTAAAACGCCCTGTCCCCGATAGCTTGCGCTCAGAAGCGAACGCACACATAAGTCCCGCCCACATATGTAAACGCCGTTCAAACCACACATGTGAGGTATCGCCACGTGCGTTAGAGCATGAGCTACAATTCTAGCACTAGACCTCCTCTGTAACTTTAAACTGGTAACCTATAAAAAAATTAAAAGCGTCGCCTATGGTAATTTTTAAGTACTGAAGTTTGGCACCATTCCATGAGTGTACACAATTTTAAAGCATGTTATGTTGGGTATCTATTTACTCAGCATAGCATCATCTTTCACATTATACAAAATAATTGGGCTAGCTTTACTGTTTTGTTATTTTTTAATTCATGAAACTGTTTTTTTTTCCCAAAAAAAACGCATTTGAAATTTTTTTGCGCAAATACCGTGCAAGATAAAAAATTGCAATGATTGCAATTATTTCCTATGGTGTCTGCTAAAAAAACATATAACATGTTTGGGGGTTCTGAGTGAGTTTTCTAGCAAAAAAATATGATTTTTACATGTAGGAGAGGAGTGCCAGAATAGGCCCGGTATGAAAGTGGTTAATGCATGGGAACATGTATCATTGCTTGCAAATTTGAACACTTTTGTACATTACAATAATTAAATGGATAATTCACTTAGAATTATTTAATAGCTAATACTTTGCACCTGTCACAAATGCAAGTGAATCCCAGAGCGGAGCTCCGCTTTTGAGCAGAGCACTTTTAAACCTGGGAATTATTTATAAGTTCCGCTCACTTGAAGTTAATACAGTGAATTTGCTTGCTGGTTTTATTGATCGGGTCCTTGCTGCGGTTATTAACAACTATTGAAGTCAAAGACAATGAAATTGACAAAATGGTATTTTTAAGATGGAAAAAATAAAACCTGAATGAGATACATTTTGGGTTTTCTCTACATGCAGGGTTATTCTTTTGATGATTCTTATAGACTGAGTGCTATTTCAGCTGAAAAACATTCCTCACCTTGACATTTGTCTTTCTTTAGCAGCTTACTTCTCCACTAGCAAAATCCTTAAAGTATCTGCTATTCACATCTGAATGTCTCTGAAACTAAAAATATAAAATTGTAGTCATTTCAAGCACTATTGTAGTATGCAGTCATTTCAAGCACTATTACCACTCATTCCCCACTCTAGCCTAACAACCTAACTCACAGCGAAAACACTATAGGTGCTTAAACCCAGAAACAAAAAGTGTTATATACTGTATTTTAACTTACCAGTCCTTAGATTTGTTAGTTTCCATTTTTAGGCTAAGTGAATTTTCTGTAAGCATAGAAAGATACTTTGTAACTGGTATGCACCACTGCCATGGGCATCAAGTCTCCAGGGTTTACTGGGTTTGCAATTCATGAACTTTTGGCTCCGCCAGAACTAGGGAGCAGCCCATAATGCAATATACTATTGCCTTTCATCTTATGAGCTTAGTCACCAAAGCCAATAATCTAAAAACAAATGGATAACCCAGCCACTCACTATAAAAGGGTGGGTTTTGTTATTCGCCCATTCAGATTATTGGTTTTTCTGCCAGCACCTGTATTCCCAGTGTGTGTTCTTAGGGAGAGTTGACAAGTCTGTATGGGGAAAGATACTGTGCTATACTATACTTTAAATGTAGCAATATTCCCAGTGGACTGACCAGATTCTTAAACTTAGCAATATTCCCAGTGGACTGACCAGATTCTTATGCTTTTTGTTTAGATTGCCTTCCGAGCATGCTTATAAGCCTACAAATGGCCAGAAATAAATAATAGGATCAGCCCCCATAGACCTCAATGAGGTTTGTTGAAACTGTAAACTTATGTGCAGACTCTTTTTTGCAAACTCACCCAGTATATTTGATCTTCTCTACTTGTAACTTCCTGTGCACTTAGCTGAAAATAAAAAGTGTTATTAGCTTTGTCACTTCACCTCTGAGAACTACAAAACACCCCTCCCATCTTTACAGGAATAAGGCAAGTGTGTTTGTTTTCCAAATCAAGAGAGCACCCGAGGGTGACAATGCTGCCCCATACAGTACAGTGAGTAAGTGTTGCCACCTTAGGAAAGAAAGTGTGTTGCTGGCTAATTTACCAAGTGTAAATAAAAAGGAGAAAAGCTGAAAACGAAAAAGTAATGCAGTTAACTAAACTAATAATTAAAAGTAAAAGTAATACTAATGTGCCTCTCCTCCCCTTCCTCTACTGTATTTGCAAGGTTTTTTGGGGGGAAATGGGTACCTTTTCTCACAGGTACCAGCTCCCACTTCTGCAGTTCTAGACTAGGCAAGAATTAGAGAAGTTTGGACTCTCTCCCTCTTTTCCGTAACCTCCTTGGACACATCACATGTCTTACAGCACAGCACAGTGGGGAACTGGCTATAAAACAGCAGGAAGTCACAGCCAGCTCCCACAGCCAAGATGGTGGCACTGGGGGAATCTGAAGACTACAGAAGAACTGGCCCAGTTGTAGACAGCACTGGACTCCTGGGCTGGTGAGTGTCTGGCACACACCTTGGAGCTGTTAAACCTTTAATGATCAATGTATTAAAATCAACCATGGTTGCAGTCACATATTTCATAGATTAAAAGTGCCTTGAATCCGTGACATCAATGACCACACACACCGTGGCCATTGATGTCTGGTGGCTACTCAGCATGAAGTTTGGATCTGTCACTGCAGGCTGAAGGCTGAGCTCAGCTGCATGCCAGAGCCTGCTGTTACTGGACTCACACAGCTCGCTCCTACTGTCAGGGGCAACATGGCTCCAGTCCAAAAAGTAAAATAATAAGTAATATCATTATATTAAACTAAATATCAAGGAATGCTAACTGATAGAAAACAAAATCATATTTTATCTTATTTTTCTTATACCAATATGCAAAATTAATCAAATGAATACAATTTTCCAGTGTCTCATTCCATTAAAATAATAAGTTTAGTTTCTTCTTGTGGCTAATTGTGTCCCTTATTAAACTGAAATCATCCCTGTACATAGATATAAGACTGCTCAATCCATGTGCTTTTGTGTCTTATATTCTTGCAGTTTTCTTTTAAATTCTTTTACTTTTCTTAGTAAAACCAGCAGACACCAATGGTATGAGGATATTTAAAAGTAGTTCATCTCTGTTTGGCGCCTCATTCTTAGGATGCTTGTTCATACAACCTTTGCCTCCAGTTTAGCTGAAAAGCAACAAGACAGCCTGCTGACAGCTTGACAACATCATTCTTAGCAAAATATAGACAGTGTATCACTGAGGCCGCAGTTTAAAATAAACATTGCTTATCTGCCATATTGGGATAGGATTAAAGTGACAGTTTACCTTTTGCATAAAAAATAGCTAAGGCACCAACATTGATCTCATAATCATTGTGCATTTACAAATGTTTTGTGATGAAGCCTGCAGAGCATTGCACCTGTAAAAGTTAATTGCGGTGCATTGGTTCTTCCAAAGTTTTCCCCAGCCTCTGGTTTATACAAAGGTATGAATCTGCTGGAGGAAGTGCAGCTCAAATTACAGGAGGTCTTGGAGAGGAAATAAGAAGAATGAGGAATCACTGGTGCTGTCCTGCAGTGGCCAATAAGACAGCGCTACACTAAATAAAATAAAAAAACCATAATCCTGCAGGGGGAAGATCCCAATGAATCAGGTAAGGAAAGGGTGGTGTGAGGGTGGGAGATTTGGGAATACTATCATGCTTCATATTACAGCCTAAATATGGGAATAACAGGAAACATGGGAGTAACATAAACCATATTCACCAACACGGACTTAGCTTTAAACACTTTCAGCATTTCATCTTGCCAAAAGTAGGTAGGTATGCTGAAGCATGGATGAAAAATATATTGGGTCCTTTCTTGGAAATATAAAAAGCAAACAAAGCATATCATCATCCCTTTGTCTGTGTTTAGTTCTAAAAGCGTTCTGTCAGTTGGCTGACAAAAGTCACATAACAGAGGCTCAGTTAAAATTTGTGGGTGCTTGCCTGCTAAATGTAGCCCTTATTCCTGCGTTTTGCTCATGCACATATGCTTTTTTAACACTGTAGTTCTAAAAAATTACTATCATATGAGGCTCTTTCACACTGCTCTGCAAGGGTGCAGCTCAGTGTAGCCACATTTTTTTGTTCCGGTTACCCACGCTTTCCCATAGACTTTTATTAGATTGGATGTTTTTGGTGAGTGTTCTAAAAGTTTTTTTTAAAGTGCACCAAAGATGCAGCATGTAGGACTTTTGGTGCACTTTCAGAAAACACATTAAAAATGCCCGTATAGGCTGTCCCCCCTTATACAACCTGACTGGGGTCAAAGTTATTCACAACAATACTGAGAGGAGAGTAGGGATGAGCCGAACACCCCCCGGTTCGGTTCGCACCAGAACCCGCGAACGGACCGCAAGTTCGCACGAACGTTAGAACCCCATTGACGTCTATGGGACTCGAACGTTCGAAATCAAAAGTGCTCATTTTAAAGGCTAATTTGCATGGTATTGTCCTAAAAAGGGTTTGGGGACCCGGGTCCTACCCCAGGGGACATGTATCAATGCAAAAAAAACTTTTAAAAACGGCCGTTTTTTTGGGAGCAGTGATTTTAATGATGCTTAAAGTAAAAAAAAAAAAGTGAAATATTCCTTTAAATATCGTACCTGGGGGGTGTCTATAGTATGCCTGTAAAGTGACGCATGTTTCCCATGTTTAGAACAGTCCCTGCACCAAATGTCATTTTTAAAGGAAAAAATCTCATTTAAAACTGCTTGCGGGTTTAATGTCATGTCGGGTCATGGCAATATGGATGAAAATCAGTGAGACAAACGGCATGGGTACCCCCCAGTCCATTACCAGGCCCTTTGGGTCTTGTATGGATATTAAGGGGAACCCCGCACCCAAATTAAAATAAGGAAAGGTCCCTATATACTCTGAACAGCAGTATACAGGCGGTGCAAACAAGACAGGGACTGTAGGTTTGTTGTTAAGTAGAATCTGTTTGTAATTTTGAACATTTTTAATGTGTTTAGCTCCAGCCAAAAAATCTTTTCTAAGCTTTTTGGAAAACATAGGGAAGGGTTATCACCCCTGTGACATTTGTTTTGCGTCTTTCCTCCTCTTCAGAAGATTTCACCTCACTTTTTTGTCCCAATGAAAAATGTTTTTTGAAAATTTGTGTTTTTTTGTGGAACAAGGATTGGAAAGCATCAGTGGAAAGGAAAAATTGTTTTCCCATATTAACTCTTACAGGAGAGAATTTCCCTTCCTTAGGGGTAGATTTCATCTCACTTCCTGTTGTCTCCTTCCGTTTGCAAGTAGGAGTCGTTTGTAAGTTAGATGTTTGAAAGTAGGGTCCTGCCCTATATACTCAGCAGAAATTTGGGCCTTAGGTGTTGCTGTGGCCAAAACACTGTAAGCCCTCACAGGGCCCTGCTGTGAAATATTAGATCAAGAATTGTAATTACATGCCCCTGTTGAACAGGAGCTGAAAAATTAGGCCTTAGGCACTGGTGCTGGTGCCACAACACTGCAACCCCTCACAGACACTCTAGTTGGAACGCAGGAACGAGCCCTGCTGCAAAGTATTGCATCAAAAATTGTAATTACACGCCCCTGTTAGACAGGGGCAGAAAAATTGGGTCTTAGGCACGGGTGCTGGTGCCACAACACTGCAACCCCTCACAGACACTCTAGTTGAAACGCAGGAACAAGCCCTGCTGCAAAGTATTGCATCAAAAATTGTAATTACACGCCTCTGTTAGACAGGGGCTGAAAAATTGGGTCTTAGGCACTGGTGCTGGTGCCACAACACTGCAACCCCTCACAGACACTCTAGTTGGAATGCAGGAACAAGCCCTGCTGCAAAGTATTGCATCAAAAATTGTAATTACACGCCCCTGTTAGACAGGGGCTGAAAAATTGGGTCTTAGGCACTGGTGCTGGTGCCACAACACTGCAACCCCTCACAGACACTCTAGTTGGAATGCAGGAACGAGCCCTGCTGCAAAGTATTACATCAAAAATTGTAATTACACGCCCCTGTTAAACAGGGGCTGAAAAATTGTGCCTTAGGCACTGGTGGTGGCGCCCAGAACCAAAAATGTTCTTACAAGCTATCAGCGTGATGATTGAGGAGGAAGAGGATAATTACTCAGGGATAGTCACTCAGCATCAGCATAGGCAGTCTTTGAAGGGATCTGAGATTTCAAAAAAAATTATTCGGTTACATCTGCATCAGGTGCTTGGTAGCTGGTGGTGATCCAAGACTGATTCATTTTTATGAAGGTCAGCCGATCGACCGAGTCGGTGGACAGACGCACCCTGTGATCGGTTACCACGCCTCCAGCAGCACTGAATGTGCGTTCCGAAAGAACGCTGGATGCAGGACAGGCCAGTAGCTCAATTGCATACTGTGCAAGCTCTGGCCAGTGATCCATCCTCAAGACCCAGTAACCCAGAGGATTTTCGGTGGGAAAGGTGTCCAAGTCTGATCTTGCCCCTAGGTATTCCTGCACCATGTAAAACAGACGCTGGCGATGGTTGCTGGAACCGATCATACCTTGGGGCTGCGGACCAAAAAATTGTCTGAACGCATCGGTCAGACGGCCACCTTCTCCACCGCTCCTTCTTTGACTGACCGAAGCCTCAGCAACACGTTGTCCAGAAACAGGAGTTTGTAACCTCCCAGTCTCTGGGAACGCGTTGCACAGACCTTTCTGCAAGGCCTCCCGAAGATGTTTCATCCTCTGCTCCCTCTGCGATGGCAAGATAAGGTCCGCAACCTTACCCTTGTAACGTGGATCAAGGAGGGTTGCCAGCCAGTATTGGTCCTTCTCCTTGATACCACGAATACGAGGATCCTTACGCAGGCTTTGCAGGATCAGGGAGGCCATGCAGCGTAGGTTTGCTGAGGCATTCGGTCCGGAGTCCTCTGGGTCACTAAGGACAACAACGTCCGCAGCCACCTCCTCCCAGCCACGTACAAGTCCATGTGTTCCTTGGGACTGATCCCTTAAAGACTGCTGATGCTGAGTGCCAGGCTCCACCTCCATACTGACACAATCTTCCTCCTCCTCCTCCTCCTCCTCCTCGTCCTCTTCCTGTGTGATCGGCGGGCACGCAGGAACACTGTCTGGATAAAGGGGGCCTTGAGAGCTAAGGAAGTCCTCCTCTTCCTGCCTCTGTTCTGCCTCAAGTGCCCTGTCCATTATTCCACGCAGCGTGTGCTCCAACAGGTGGACAAGGGGGACAGTGTCACTGATGCATGCACTGTCAGTGCTCACCATCCTCGTGGCCTCCTCGAATGGTGACAGGACAGTGCATGCATCCCTGATCATGGCCCACTGGCGTGGGGAAAAAAAACCAAGGTCCCCTGACCCTGTCCTGGTGCCATAGTCGCACAGGTACTCATTGATGGCCCTCTGCTGCGTGTGCAGCCGCTGCAGCATGGCCAACGTCGAGTTCCACCTGGTGGGCATGTCACAGATTAGGCGGTTCTTGGGCAGGTTAAACTCCTTTTGGAGGTCCGTCAGCCGAGCACTGGCATTATATGACCGGCGGAAATGCACACAGACTTTCCTGGCCTGCCTCAGGACATCCTGTAAGCCCGGGTACCTGCCCAAGAACCGCTGCACCACCAAGTTAAGGACGTGAGCCAAACAGGGCACATGGGTCAGTTGTCCCTGTCGGAGGGCAGAGAGGAGGTTGGTGCCATTGTCGCAAACCACTATTCCTGCCTTAAGTTGGCGTGGCGTCAACCACCTCTGAACCTGCCCCTGCAGAGCTGACAGAACCTCTGCCCCAGTGTGGCTCCTGTCCCCCAAGCACACCAGCTCAAGCACCGCATGGCATCTTTTGGCCTGCGTACTTGCGTAGCCCCTTGAACGCCTACGGAGCACCGCTGGTTCCGAGGAAGAGGCCATGGAGGAAGAAGAAGAGGAGGGGGTGGAGGAGAGAGGTGTGTCACAATCAGCATTTTGGAGGCGTGGTGGCGGAACAACCTCCAACACTACTGCACCTTGTCCTGCATCCTTCCCAGCTGCCAGCAGAGTCACCCAATGCGCCGTGAAACTTAAGTAACGTCCCTGTCCATGCCTGCTGGACCATGAGTCAGCGGTAATATGCACCTTACCGCTGACCGCCCTGTCCAGCGAGGCATGGACATTGCCTTCCACATGCCGGTAGAGAGCCGGAATCGCCTTCCGTGAGAAAAAGTGGCGTTTGGGTACCTGCCACTGAGGAACCGCACATTCCACAAACTCACGGAAGGGGGCAGAGTCTACCAACTGAAAAGGCAGCAGTTGAAGTGCTAGCAATTTTGCCAAGCTAGCATTCAACCGCTGGGCATGTGGATGGCTGGGAGCAAACTTCTTTCGGCGGTGCAGCAGCTGGGGCAGGGAAATTTGCCTGGTACAATCTGACGTCGGTGTACCAAAAGCAGATTGCCCATAAGTACTTGGCTGTGACACACCTAATTCTACACCTTCATTCCTCTCACTGCAGGTCGCAGAGAGGACTGAAGGTCTAGTGGGGTTGGAAATCTCAGCTGATGAGGAGCAAGGAGAGATCGTCTTTGTTCTTTGGTGTGGGTCTTTTAGATACGCTTGCCAACGAACTGCATGGCAGGTCAACATATGTCTGGTCAAGCATGTGGTACCCAAGCGGGAGATGTTTTGGCCACGCGAGATACGCTTGAGACATATATTGCAAATAGCAGCGGTGCGATCTGATGCACTCGTCTCAAAAAAGGCCCACACCAAAGAACTTTTTGAATAACGCGCAGAGACTGCAGCGCCCTGCACATGTGGAGCTTTGGGGTGTGATGCAGTCAATGTGCTGCCCTTAGGCTGGCCCCTGGAGGGCATCCTGCCTAGTTGGTGATGTGCCACCTCCTCCTCCTCCTCCTCCTCCTCCTCCTCCTCTCTCCTATCAGGCACCCACGTTGAGTCAGTGACCTCATCATCCCCTCCCTCCTCATCACTGGAGCAAACCTGGCAGTATGCTGCAGCAGGGGGAGCATGACTGCCAGATTGCTGTCCTTCTTGGGCACCCCCTCTGTCCGTGCTCATGTTACTGCCTTCATTGAGCTCAGTATCATCATCAGAGCCTTCCAAACGCTGGGCATCCTCCTGGAGCATGTACCCAACACTGTGGTCAAACAGTTCGAGGGAATCCTCAGGAGGACATGGTGGGGCTGGGGAAGGAGTCACTGATGACATTGAGCTGAGGGAAGAGGCCGCTGCTTTGCCAGACAAAGCACCCTGGGCATGGGTGAGAGAGGATGAGGAGGATGAGGACGGCTTGGTCATCCACTCGACCAAGTCTTCCGCATGTTGCGGCTCAACACGGCCAGCTGCCGAAAAAAAGGCCAAGCGTGTCCCATGGCCACGTGCTGATGAGGATGCACCGTCTCCACGACCAGCACTAGACACAGAGCCTGCTTGCCCTCTCTTATTGGCTTGTGACTGTCTGCCTCTCCTTCTTGGCCTTCCAGACATACTAATGGCCTGTAGCTGCACTAAGCTGGGATAGAACACCTGTAATTTTCTTCAGGTAGCTTTATATACTGTAACCAGACAAGCCTGCCTGTCAGTAGGAAGATAACAGGAACGGATCTAGCTGAACACTGTGAGCAGGACGTACTGCACTAAATGTATATAGCAGGAACGGATCTAGCTGAACACTGTGAGCAGGACGCACTGCACTGAATGTAAATAGCAGGAACGGATCTAGCTGAACACTGTGAGCAGGACGCACTGCACTGAATGTAAACAGCAGGAACGGATGTAGCTAAACACTGTGAGCAGGACGCACTGCACTGAATGTAAATAGCAGGAACGGATCTAGCTGAACACTGTGAGCAGGACGCACTGCACTGAATGTAAATAGCAGGAACGGATCTAGCTGAACACTGTGAGCAGCACGCACTGCACTGAATGTAAATAGCAGGAACGGATCTAGCTGAACACTGTGAGCAGGACGCACTGCACTGAATGTAAATAGCAGGAACGGATCTAGCTGAACACTGTGAGCAGGACGCACTGCACTGAATGTAAATAGCAGGAACGGATCTAGCTGAACACTGTGAGCAGGACGCACTGCACTGAATGTAAACAGCAGGAACGGATGTAGCTAAACACTGTGAGCAGGACGCACTGCACTGAATGTAAATAGCAGGAACGGATCTAGCTGAACACTGTGAGCAGGACGCACTGCACTGAATGTAAATAACATGAACGGATCTAGCTGAACACTGTGAGCAGGACACACTGTACTAAATGTAAATAGTCTAGCTGCCTGACCGTGGTACTAATAGGATCAAAAAGAACACCTGTAATTTTCTTCAGGTAGCTTTATATACTGTAACCAGACAAGCCTGCCTGTCAGTAGGAAGATAACAGGAACGGATCTAGCTGAACACTGTGAGCAGGACGTACTGCACTAAATGTATATAGCAGGAACGGATCTAGCTGAACACTGTGAGCAGGACGCACTGCACTGAATGTAAATAGCAGGAACGGATCTAGCTGAACACTGTGAGCAGGACGCACTGCACTGAATGTAAATAGCAGGAACGGATCTAGCTGAACACTGTGAGCAGGACGCACTGCACTGAATGTAAACAGCAGGAACGGATGTAGCTAAACACTGTGAGCAGCACGCACTGCACTGAATGTAAATAGCAGGAACGGATCTAGCTGAACACTGTGAGCAGGACGCACTGCACTGAATGTAAATAGCAGGAACGGATCTAGCTGAACACTGTGAGCAGGACGCACTGCACTGAATGTAAACAGCAGGAACGGATGTAGCTAAACACTGTGAGCAGGACGCACTGCACTGAATGTAAATAGCAGGAACGGATCTAGCTGAACACTGTGAGCAGGACGCACTGCACTGAATGTAAATAACAGGAACGGATCTAGCTGAACACTGTGAGCAGGACACACTGTACTAAATGTAAATAGTCTAGCTGCCTGACCGTGGTACTAATAGGATCAAAAAGAACACCTGTAATTTTCTTCAGGTAGCTTTATATACTGTAACCAGACAAGCCTGCCTGTCAGTAGGAAGATAACAGGAACGGATCTAGCTGAACACTGTGAGCAGGACGTACTGCACTAAATGTATATAGCAGGAACGGATCTAGCTGAACACTGTGAGCAGGACGCACTGCACTGAATGTAAATAGCAGGAACGGATCTAGCTGAACACTGTGAGCAGGACGCACTGCACTGAATGTAAATAGCAGGAACGGATCTAGCTGAACACTGTGAGCAGGACGCACTGCACTGAATGTAAACAGCAGGAACGGATGTAGCTAAACACTGTGAGCAGGACGCACTGCACTGAATGTAAATAGCAGGAACGGATCTAGCTGAACACTGTGAGCAGGACGCACTGCACTGAATGTAAATAGCAGGAACGGATCTAGCTGAACACTGTGAGCAGCACGCACTGCACTGAATGTAAATAGCAGGAACGGATCTAGCTGAACACTGTGAGCAGGACGCACTGCACTGAATGTAAATAGCAGGAACGGATCTAGCTGAACACTGTGAGCAGGACGCACTGCACTAAATGTAAATACCAGGAACGGATCTAGCTGAACACTGTGAGCAGGACGCACTGCACTGAATGTAAATAGCAGGAACGGATCTAGCTGAACACTGTGAGCAGGACGCACTGCACTGAATGTAAATAGCAGGAACGGATCTAGCTGAACACTGTGAGCAGCACGCACTGCACTGAATGTAAATAGCAGGAACGGATCTAGCTGAACACTGTGAGCAGGAAGCACTGTACTGAATGTAAATAGCAGGAACGGATCTAGCTGAACACTGTGAGCAGGACACACTGCACTGAATGTAAATAGTCTAGATAGAAGATAACAGGAACGGATCTAGCTAAACTGAATACAGTGTATATATATATATGCAACACCTGGGATGCATATATATACACAATACACTGTAAGTGCAGCTAACTGACTGACTGTTCTGCCTAATCTATCTAACTCAAATCAAATGACACTGTCTCTCTCTCTCTCTATCGCTCAGCACACCGGAACACACACTACACAGGGCCGCCGTGCAGGCGGCCTTATATAGTGTGGGGTGTGTACTAAATCCCTGAGCCATAATTGGCCAAAGCCACCCTGGCTTTGGCCAATTACAGCTCTCTCTACTGACGGCGCTGTGATTGGCCAAGCATGCGGGTCATAGTGCATGCTTGGCCAATCATCAGCCAGCAATGCACTGCGATGCCGCAGTGAATTATGGGCCGTGACGCGCCACACGAATTTGGCGCGAACGGCCCATATCGTTCGCAATTCGACGGACGGTCGAACAGCCGATGTTCGAGTCGAACATGGGTTCGACTCGAACACGAAGCTCATCCCTAGAGGAGAGCAAGAGATGGCACCCCCCCTCCCTCCCCTGTTTTTCCACCCCCCTCCCTCCCCTGTTTTTCCACCCCCCATTCCTTTTTTTACTTCTCCCGATCTCTACCCCCCAGAACATAATCTCCAGCTTGGCCACCATATGAATACCACAACCAAAACCTTCCCTCAAACTTCAGCAAGACATATGGTACATACAGACTTGGAACATCCTCTCCTATACTCTAATAGACCTACATGCTTCCTGAGTACTATGGACTAACTTACCCACTCTCCCGTCAAACATTAGTAAGCACGTAGGTGGCCCTGACTCTCCCATTGTCACCACTTTCGTAGATAGTGGATTTTTCAAGTCATAGGCCTATCCAATCCCTCACTCTCACATTGAGATTTTGAATGCATATTCTAACCTGCTAGAATTTATCCCTTTCATCTTTCAGATTCAGATTTCTTATTGAATGACATGTGTTCATCCCTATTTGTGATGGATGAAGCAGGACCATTCATGTGCTACTTTACCATGGATTTCTTTGTAATTCATTGTAAGACTAATGTCTATACTTAATGTATGTTCTATTTCTTTTCAGATAAATATAGTTTTGAAAAAAAAAATGGCTGATATTATAGAATTCTCTGGGAAAGCACGAGTACCCCCAGGAAAACCGTGGACACACTGTGCTGCGCCCGCAATGCATCCAAACTGCAGCTTGACAATGTGAAAGTGCCCTAAGGTTGACTAAGTTGAAATACTACGGAGAACAGCAAAACCTATTTTTAATTCCAAAGGTGCATTTATGGAAGAGAAACTCTACTGCAAAAATATTTCCAGGCCAATTATCAAAACTGCAAGGATTTTTTAGAAAATGTTATTACAGATTCCTTTGCCTTCTGCTTTATGGATACTGAGACAATGTCCTTGAACTGACAAGAAGAGGAAGGACTGAGTGAGTGGGTCCTGCTAGGATCAGTCCTGGGAGTTACAATAAGAAAAGCTCCTAGGAACATCAGTCAGTCATTCACATGTGCAGCAAATGTCATTTTAGCAGACGTTCTGTACAAAAAACTCCTCAGGATGCTGGGGAATAATTTACTGAGTGGGGGGCACTTTGGCTTATAGGTAAACAATAAAGCCCCTTCATACCTGTGTTTTGTGGTATGTAGTAAACCACACAGTACTACACATTTGGTGGTGCAGTAAATTGAGGTGCCGTTTGTTTAGAATGACACCCCAATGAGCAAAGGAAGTAGTGAGCCACATTCCACATACCATGCCTTGTGGTGTGCTGCAATAAAAAAGGGGTCATGTCCATTTTACTGTACATGACATTGTTCAAAACCAATGGACCAACTTAGCACACCACACCTTAACAGATATGCATGAATGGGTCCAAAGAAATGCTTGCAAATGTGTCAAGCTCCGGCAGGACAGAACCCAGCTGCCAAAGTCTGTTGCTAAAGAGCTGCTACCTTTTCCAGTAAAAAGTGAAAGTCCTTGTAAGGACTTGTTTACCAACCTCTTCCTTTTAGGCTGCAAAGACAGCAGCTGGGGGTGGACATAAGTCATGCCTGTGACGCTATGCTTCGCAGCTGCGGTAGAAGTTAAAACCCAGGAGGAATGGGTGCATGTGGTTCTGGCAAGGTACTGCGGCATTTAGGGGGCTAAAATAAGTGGTGAGGAGGTGATATATTGGGGTAGATTTACTAATGCTGGAGCACTCAGAATCTGGTGCAGCTGTGCAAGGTAGCCAATCACCTTCTAACCTCAGCTTGTTCAATTAAACTTTGGCAATAAAACCTGGAAGCTGATTGGTTTCTCTGCAGAAGAGAGCCTGAATTTGCACTCTCCAGCTTTAGTAAATCAACCCCATTGTCTCCCCACCGCCTGTCAAAAACTTATAAAAAGCAATCCAAGAACAGAATACTTTTTTGCAGGTATAAACAAGCCCTTAGGATACAAAAACACATTGGGGGTCATTTACTATAGCACCAATAAATGATCCTACAGTCCCGGAAAATAGTGGGATTAAGGCCAATTAGGATTCAACTCTCAGAAACTGAGCCCAAATGCAAATGGAAAGCAGCGCTATTGCTGGCAAACATGCCTGTCAGATCACGTATGCGGGAATAGTGGAAGTCAATGGGGCTCGAACCTGCAAAATCCAAAGTTCTCACTGAAGGCTTATATGCAAGTTTTTTGCCATAAAAAGTGTATGGGGACCTGGGTCCTGCCCCAGGGGACATTTTCAGGAGCAGTGATTTTAATAATGCTTATAGTGAAACAATAAAAATTAAAAATTCCTTTAAATATTGTGCCTGGGAGGTGTCCTTAGTATGCCTGTAAAGTAGCGCATCTTTCCCGTGTTTATTACTGTACCGCAGCAAAAATACATTTCTAAAGGAAAAAATATCATTTCAAATTGCTCGGGGCTGTAATGAATTGCCGGTTCCTGGCAATATGAAGTAAACATTAAAGAAAAAAACAGCGAAGGTTCCCCCTTATCAGTCCATACCAGGTTCTTCGAGTCTGGAATGGATATTAAGGGGAACTCCATGCCAAAATTAAAAAAAGACGTAGGGGTATCCCCCAAAATCCATACCAGAACCTTATCCGAGCACGCAACCTGGCAGGTCAGGAAAGGGGGGGAGGAGCGAGCACCCCCCCTCCTGAACCATACCAGGCCACATGCCCTCAACATGGGGAGGGTGCTTTGGGGTACCCCCAAAAACACCTTGTCCCCATGTTGATGGGGACAAGGGCCTCATCCGCACAACCCTTTCCCAGTGGTTGTGGGGATCTGCGAGCGGGGGGCTTATTGGAATCTGGAAGACCACTTTAACATGGGGACCCCCAGATCCCGCCCCCCCATGTGAATAGGTATCGGGTACATTGTACCCCTACACATTCACCAAAAAAAGCAGTGAACTGTGACAAAAGACAATAGCCGGTTTTTGACAATTCCTTTATTGTAAAATAGCTCTGAGCGGTCTTCTCCCCTGAGGCGTGTCTCCCCGCCATAATCTTCTCCTGGTGTTGTCTCTCTTGCCGCCATCTTCTGTCGCCATCTCTCCCGCCAATGCCTACTTCTCCCGCTGCTGTGTTCTTCTTCGTCGCCGTGTTCTTCCTCGCCACTGTTGTCCTCCATTGTGTTGTCACCCATTGTCTGGTGCATTTTTTTCCAAAAATAAAGGGGACGGGCTCTCTGTGTGATGTCAACGGATGGCCACGCCCCATGGCTGTGTAAGAGAATCCAGACAGCAAGTGACAACACAACAGAGGAAGACCGCGGCAAGGAAGAACATGGTGGAGAGGGAGAACACAGCAGCAGGAGAAGTAGGTGGTGGCAGAAGAGACGGCGGGAAGAGACAAAGCACCAGGAGAGGATGACGGCGGGAAACAGGGCTCAGGGGAGAAGATTGCTCAGAGCTATTTTACAATAAGGGAATTGTCAAAAACTGGCTATTGTCACATATCACTGCTTTTTTTTTGGTGAATGTGTAGGGGTACAATGTACCCGATACCCATTCACATAGGGGAGGGGCCGGGATCTGGGGGCCTCCTTGTTGAAGGGGGCTTCCAGATTCCAATAAGCCCTCCGCCCGCAGACCCCCACAACCACCGGGCAAGGGTTGTGGGGATGAGGCCCTTGTCCCCATCAACATGGGGACAAGGTGTTTTGGGGGGGACCCCAAAGCACCCTCCCCATGTTGAGGGCGTGTGGCCTGGTATGGTTCAGGAAGGAGGGCGCTCTCTAGTCCCCCCTCTTTTCCTGCGGCCTGCCAGGTTGCGTGCTCTTATAAGGGTCTGGTCTGAATTAATACTTGACCCGAAGAGCGTAGTATAGACCTGGGGGGGGGGGGGGCATGCAGTTTTTTTGCGATTTTTTTTTGGCTGGCATTTTTATTTTTACTTCCAGTGGGGAAGCCGCTGACAGCTGATAAATCATTGGTTGTTAAGGATGCGGCGGCTGCTTCCCAGCCCCCCCCGTTTGGGACCAGCTTTATACAGTGTTAAAATAAGAACCACAAAACACATCAAAAATCACATCACAAATGCAACAGTTGCTTTTTTGGTGCGGTTCCATTGAACCTATGTAATCTTGCGGTATATGGACCTCAAGTCACATCAAAGTCAAACCAAAGTAGTGCAGGGATGAACTTGACCCACTTGCAGGATGCACAAGTGAGAATAGTGCCTAATTCAAAGGTATTATCCATGAATCTCATTCACGCTGCTGCGACCTGAAAGTCACACTATTTTGCTGCCACTTTGCTGCTGCAATTTGGCCCCAACTTCTGGGAATGCCTGTGTAATATTGCGCTCTATGTACCTCAAGTCACATGTAACTCACACCAAAGTAGTACAGGGACTACTTTGAAGTTGTTGCAACTTGAAGTAGCACTGATATGAATGGTTATCTTTGAGAATCATGGGGTACAACTTGTCATGCAACTCAGAGGTCCAAATTTGCTGGAAAAGTAGAAAGGAGCTCTCATTTATATTTTTATAGTCCTTATTGATTTACATCAGCAGAACAAATGCAGGAAGTGATGTGTGCACATGGGCCAGAAGCATATGTGCGGTGATGCCAAACAAATCAATAAACCCCACCCACACCAAATCTAACTACCACATTCACCCCCACATTGAGTAAGCACAAGTAAATATCCTACACTTACCCGGCTAATGGGCAGCACATCCTCTTTGCTAAAGAGGAACCTCGCCATGTCCACCTAGATGGAGATCCTGACCAGCACAGGAACTTCCAGGTGATTATAATGACTAATTTCCGGATCAGAAGGTGAAACCACGCTATTTTGATCGCAGCTGCGAATATTTGATCACAACCACAATTAGAATTTTTTTATTTTCGTTTATTTGCAGATATGCAAATCTGTATTTCTATATATAATGATATTTGAAGGTAAACTTAAGGGAGTTCGATAAGAAATGGTGTCCCTGGGATAGCAGCAGGTGAATTACAAAGACAAAGGCACAGTTTGATCCCTGTTCCACACTGACAGCAGGAGGAAATCGTGTGAGTTAAGCTGAACTCACATGATTTAATTCCCGCATATCAGTCCCAACTGCGGGGGGAATTTCAAAGACATCTGTGCAGGTTTCTGCACTGATGTCGATTAAAAAAGTCGCCAAAAAGTAGTACAGAAACTACTTTTGGAAATTGCGGTGCTGGAACGGTGCAATTGCCGCCGATTTGACATGTCAAATCGCATGTCAAATCTCACCAATGTAAACCAGGGCTGACACATACAACACTGCCTATCCACCAGCTGAATTCATTACCTGCAATTCTCCATAGCTGTTATATATAAAGATTCCACCTTTATCATTTACTTGCAGGTATGCTGAAGAGATTTGTTTTTTTTTTTGGTGCACAAATACATATAGAAATTAAAAGATATAAAAGAAAGATATTGCACTTCCCCAAAACCACCATCCCCAAAACTAATTAAAAAGAAGAAAGAAATGAGAAAAAACCCCACAAAAAACAAGCTCAATAATGTACTTTTATTTTGCCAACAGAAACAAAATTATGTACATTCATTAATAGCTTCAAAAACAATTCTACAGGATATATGGTGCTACATTTAGCAAAACAGATAGCAATTGGGTTTTAAGGGCCCTGCTCATAGGACCTTACAATCTAAAATGTGTCTAAACCTTAGAGTGGACACAGCTTTAATTTCAGTGTATAACGGGTAACATTTCATACTACTCACCCACCAGCCCACATCATTTTTATCTGCAAGATTATAGACACATATTTAACAGTCATTATTCTTACAAAGCATTCCAACATAATATTAAAAAAAGCAGATATTCAAAATATAACACTCACCACCAGCCCACAATCCACACACATACATAGGTGACCATGTTCTGCTGGAAGCTGAATTTCTGTGTACATGATTAAGCAATGAGATCAAAGAGTAGAAGGTCAGCAGATGCTCCCAAACCATGTTTGCATGGTCAGACAGAAACAAAACACACACAACATTGAGAGCATGGCCACAGTTATATATTTTGATTTCTGATGTTGGTACACATATCACATTTTTTGGGCTCAAATTATGAATATTTGGAAATAATAAAAAGCACAAAAAATTGTGACTCATTTTAAATTTGCATCAGCAATGGTATTGTTTGTGGATTGTAAAGACACCTGTATGAGTTTAGGTAAAGATTGTTGTGAGATGGAGAGTAAAAAGTGAAAGTGACATAAATATATTTTACCAAAACATCAAAACATTCCACATTCTAGCATTCTTAAAAACAAAATAGTTGAAGTAGAAGCAACAATGTTACAAAGGAAACTTTATTTCAAAGAAAGATACATCTCAATATTAAAAGATTTATTTGGGAAAGTTACAATTGTACCATTAGAATCAATAGCTAAAACTTGCATCGGACTATAATAGCACCAATTTTCACTCCCAAAAAATGCTCTTTAACACAGAGCTCATTTTGGTATTTACTATAGCGCCAGATCTGTGCCTTGTAACCTTGGCCAGATCTGTGCCTTGCCGCAATTCTGTCTCTGAGCTCTTCAGGCAGTTTCTTTGACCTCACGATTCTCATTTGCTCTGACATGCACTGTGAGCTGTAAGGTCTTATATAGACAGGTGTGTGGCTTTCCTAATCAAGTACAATCAGTATAATCAAACACAGCTGGACTCAAATGAAGGTGTACAATCATCTCAAGGATGATCAGAAGAAATGGACAGCACCTGAGTTAAATATATGAGTGTCACAGCAAAGGGTATGAATACTTAGGACCATGTGATATTTCAGTTTTTCTTTTTTAATAAATCTGCCAAAATGTCAACAATTCTGTGTTTTTCTGTCAATATGGGGTGCTGTGTGTACATCAATGAGGAAAAAAATGAACTTAAATGTTTTTAGCAAATGGCTGCAATATAACAAAGAGTGAAAACACTGTATCTCTTCTCAGACTTTTAAAGATATTTCAGTGTAGAAATCACTTTTTCACAAAGTTTAAAAGCAGATTATCTTTAAACAATTTACCGCATATTTCAGTACCATTTAGGCAATTATATCATGCTCTAAACATTATTTCCATATGTACTACTCCAGATTTTAGTAGAGTAAGGGTTTGGGTGCTATTTGTTTTCAGGGAACTATAGTAAATTTGATTTTGGGAGTATTTTTTTTACCAGCGCTATAGTGAATGCTGTCTTAGCGCTAATTAGCGCTAATTCACGGTAATTAGCACCGCTGCACTATTGTAATTAATGCCCATTTTCTTTTCTGACATATAACATACTGTATGTATGTAATATTTTAAAGTGTTCTTCAGTGTTACAGAGTGGATTGTGGGTGGAAGAAAAACAATGTGATCAATAAAATGGATGATGCATGTCATTCTATTTATTTTTTGTCTTTAAAAAGTAACTTTGATCCAAGGTTAGCTCAAGTAATGCAGGCCTAGCAGATCAGTAGTTGTCTAGTGATATATAATGGATAGAAACCTTTATAATGAATGAATTTTGTCCTAACTGCTTATTAGTTAGAGAAACATTTCTGAGAAATATATAGTTATTCTTAAATCGCCTATACATTGTATAATATAAGCTGTTCCGCAGTGATGTCCTAGTCAATACAGCAGTTATAATAGATTGAAATTGCCTAAGGCAGATCTACCAGCCGTGAGAAAGGGAAAGAAGCCAAAGCATTCAGAATTGGAAAATTGTATTTTTTTCAGCATGATTTCTTTGGGAACTCATGCAAACATTTTGCCATTTACATCAAACATTTTGCCATTTGCATCTTGCTGATTCAATGTTATTTACTTGTTTGGGTTTACAAAAATTAGCAAGTGGAATAAAATAGGTATGAATCCATTATCTTAATTCACATGCAGCAAAGGCTTAGGGAACTTCAAATCTGAAAACACCATTTGTCGCAGTAGTATATTCCTTTACAAAAATACTTAAAGAGACCCCGTCAATGGATTAAAAAAGCTAACTACTGGCAGCCTGTAAAAGAAGTGACTTCAATCTTCATTCCCATGCAGAGCCATGGCCTCTGCTGGTAACCAACACTTCCATGCCTGGTGCTCTGATGTGTATTGTGGTTCTACTTCCCAGCCTTTACCTCACTACAGGACACAGGGAGGGGCAGCACAAGGAGCTAATCTGACTTTTTTGCCTGCACATGTACTAGGGTTGCCACTTTTTCTTCAAGCCAAACCCAAACACTTTAGTGACACAGTTATTTATTTTTTTTAAGTTTTTTTAGTATACACTATAGGATTGTAACAGACCTGGGATGCTTTTGGGAACTCCAAAGAGAATAGTAATGTGGCGTACATAGAGTCCCGTCATCCTCCTGTCAAGTTCTGTCCTGAGCCACATTCCTGTCTGAATGTTGTGCCCGGGTTTCAGGCAGACTGAAATCTGAACATACGATTCAAAACCCAGACTGTCCCGATGAATCCCGGACAGGTGGCAACCCTAACATGTACTGATTGGAGCTATGCTGACTGGAAGGGAAAGTGGAGTGAACAGGGCTGATGATTTATCCTTCTGCTGCTGTTTGTTGATTGTGGGTGGGGAATTGATACCATTGCATTCCTTAAAGTGATTGTAAAATCAATAAAAAAATAAAAATAACAAACAGGCTTATACTTACCTGGTCTGTGCAATAGAATTGCATAGAGTGGCCCTGAACCTCTTCTTCTCTGGTAGTGCTTCTGGCTCCTCCTCTTCTTGGTGTGCCACCATAGGAAGCCGCTTCCTATTGTGGTACACTGGCAGGCTTAATCCCGAGCCTTGCTGCCTTTGTCCATAGACACAGACGGTCCGGCTTAGCCCTGCCCCCCACACTCTCATCACAGGATTAGACTAGCAGCAGTCAATGGCTCCTGCTGTGAGACGGGGGGGGGGGGGCACAGCAATGCCATATTTGAGATCAGTACCATAATATCAGACCACATATAAAGTATATACCTTTTTTTTTTATACCCCCAGAAGTCCACTGAACAATAAATAGCTTCACTGCTGGTTTAATAAATCAATTTATTTAATGCACTGTTGTACAAATAAGATAGTAAACACAATCTTAAAACATAAAACCATTTACAGTCAACATCTCCAATGCACCTTACAGAATGCCATCCAAAAATAATATAGAGAGGGAACGAACTGCACAATCCAGTCTGCAGATACTTTAAATTTTTTTTAACACTAGCACTTGATGTTTGGGAAGTAAGATGTTTGCATGTAAGGTATAGAATAGACTATATGTGTTTTCTGCTTGCAAAGAACATACAGTATAACAAAAACATATCTGTAAGTATGGCTAAATGTAGGCTGGCAGTCTCTTGTGTTGGAAATGTTTAAAGTGGTTTTTAAAGTTTGGTAAAAGTTTGGTAAAATCACAAGCATTTTGGTGAGGAGGACAGGTAAATAAACAAGTCAACTTAGTTGACAAGTACAACAAAATGCAGATGGACTGCCATTCTTTTCATCTGATGACTTGCAAATAAATTGGTAGGGTGGTGTGGGAATGTCAGATTGCAAAAAACAAACCAAGTGTCAGCTTTTCTAATGCAGGCTTTCTTCTCCTCTGCTGGTATTTTGGCAGATGGATTGGCACTAGGTGAGAGAATACTATATTGAGAACATTGTATGTGTTTTTTTGTCATACTGAAAAAATTGCCAGCTTTGCAAGCAAGAGAACCAATATGCAGAATAACTGTCTCCTCTTTAGGGAATTTGGAAAATGGTTTGGCATTGTGTGACTAGCTCATCTGAGATGGAGAATGCTTTTTTGCCTAGGTCAGATGGCACTGTAGAGCTGGCCATTCACAGAGTAAATTTGGTAAAATTCCTGGTGAACCAGATGCAGTTTGAGCTGTCATTGTGGCCCTATTGGAACCATCCTGTCGGACATTCTTCAATCTGAAATTTGTAGGGCCAGGCAGAAAATCATTGGCTGAACAGCTTCTGTATCCAATCAGATATGGGAGAAATCTGTCGGAATGATACCCCAGGCAAGGTAGCACATCCCCTCCATCCCTTTAAATTACATTGATTAGTCCTTTCCAGCCAGCAAGAGCTGACATTTTAAAAGTTTGTAACATTGAAGTTGGCACATGGGCTTTCCAATTATGTGGTCGCTGTCACAGTGATTATGTGATTGGAAGTCCATCCCATCTGTTTAAAATCAGATGCAATGAATGCAAGCTGTTGGTGACAGTTTGGTCGCAGTTTTGGGTACGCCAAACAGTGGAGCATAAAACTGTGGAGCCGAATGTAGGCATATACAGTATCTCACAAAAATGAGTACACCCCTAAGTAAGACTGTCCAAATTGGGCCAAATTAGCCATTTTTCCTCCCCAGTGTCATGTGACTCATTAGCGTTACAAGGTCTCAGGTGTGAATGGGGAGCAGGTGTGTTAACTTTGGTTTTATCGCTCTCACTCTTTTATACTGGTAACTGGAAGTTCAACATGGCACCTCATGGCAAAGAACTATCTGAGGATCTGAAAAAAAGAATTGTTGCTCTACATAAAGATGGCCTAGGCTTTAAGAATATTGCCAAGACCCTGAAACTGAGACGTAGCACGGTGGCCAAGACCATACAGTGGTTTACCAGGACAGGTTCCACTTAGAACAGGCCTCGCCATGGTCGACCAAAGAAGTTGAGTGCACATGCTCAGCATCATATTCGGAGGCTGTCTTTGGGAAATAGACATATGAGTGCTGCCAGCATTGCTGCAAAGGTTGAAGGGGTGGGGGGTCAGCCTGTCAGTGCTCAGACCATATGCCGCACACTGCATCAAATTGGTCTGCATGGATGTCGTCCCAGAAGGAAGCCTCTGCTAAACATGATGCACAAGAAAGCCTGCAAACAGTTTGGTGTAGACAAGCAAACTAAGTACATGGATTACTGAAACCATGTCCTGTGGTCTGATCAGACCAAGGGAAACTTATTTGGGTCAGATGGTGTCAAGCATGTGTGGCGGTAACCAGGTGAGGAGTACAAAGACAAGTGTGTCTTGCCTACAGTCAAGCATGGTGGTGGGAGTGTCATGGTCTGGGGCTGCATGAGTGCTACCGGCACTGGGGAGCAACAGTTCATTGAGGGAACCATGAATGCCAACATGTACTGTGACATACTGAAGCAGAGCATGATCCCATCCCTTCGGAAACTGGGTCGCAGGGTAGTATTCAAACATGATACCGAACCCAAACTCTCCTCCGAGACGACCACTGCCTTGCTAAAGAAGCTGAGGGTAAAGGTGATGGACTGGCCAAGCATGTCTCCAGACCTAAACACTATTGAGGATCTGTGGGGCATCCTCAAGCGCAAGGTCTCTAACATCCACCAGCTCCCTGATGTCATAATGGAGGACTGAAAGAGGACTCCAGTGGCAACCTGTGAAGCTCTGATGAACTCCATACCCAAGAGGGTTAAGGCAGTGCTGGGAAAATAATGGTGGCCACAAAAAATATTGACACCTTGGGCCCAATTTGGACATTTTCACTTAGGGGTGTACTCATTTTTGTTGCCAGTGGTGTAGACATTAATGGCTGTGTGTTGAGTTATTTTGAGGGGACAGCAAATGTACACTGTTATACGAGCTGTACACTCACTACTTTACATTGTAGCAAAGTGCAATTTCTTCAGTGTTGTCAGATGAAAAGATATCATAAAATATTTATAAAAATAAGAGGGGTATACTTACTTTTGTGAGATACTGTATATGTGGCAGCCCAGAAGTAAGGCCTCTGCTTTGCAGCTACATATATAGGCAAGGGTTGAGGTATACAGTAGGCACAGAAAATCTGTCTGATCTGCATCATTGCCTGTACTGGCATGGGCTCATTAGGCACCAACTGCCGATAAGTTCATCCGCGGCGCCCTTGTTAAGTGACAGGCAGGTACACATTTGGGCTCTCACCTAGGTAGCTTTGAGGATGATCCAAATGTGCTATAAAGCTGAGAACAGTATTAGTCTACAAACATTCTAAATGTAATTGAGGCTAGACTGCCGTATTGTTTAATATTCTTGTAAGCAGCCACAGCACTACCTTTGTAAAAGCAAAATGGCAAAAACTGTGGTAGCTTAGATTATAAATATAAGACCTAGAATTTGTTGGACATGGATCAGCAAAATCCACAACAAACTTTGGTATATGAGGACTAATTCACTTATTCCTAGGCATAGTGATTTTCTAGCATTGGAAAATCTATAGCAGAATGATTCATAATTTCCTTTACTTAGGAGAAACTAACAAAAAATGTGTAAGACGAGAAGGCTTAGTGTGTATGGTAAGCAATCAGATGAAGGAAATGTTATGTATCAACTGGGAAATATATTCCTTTGTGACAAACTTTAAAACTTTTGCAGTTCTGGTGGCTTCAGGCAATAAAATAACACTTCTCCAAAGAATATAACATCACTCTACTCTTACTAACACAGACTGAATTCAGATTCTTGGCAAAAAAGAGTGAAAAAGCAGTAGTGAGGAAATGCAATTAGGTTACATTTATAAAGGTAGCTAAACTCACCCTGTTCGTGATATGCATAAGAAGTGTATAGCTGATTGTCAGTGATCTTGTGTTCTGCATTCATCTTTACTTGTGCTTTCAGTTCCCACAGTCAAAACCCTTGGGAAAGTTCATGAATCATTTTGGCCATATACTGGGTATTACTTGGAGCTTTATGATGAAGATTACAAATGTGAATAATTAGAATTGAATATTACTGAGCTAAAAAAAAAAAGGTTAAAGATTGAAAAATCATTTAACATTTTTAATATGTAGAAAGTTACCTAACTAATCATTTCTGTGCCTTGTCAGAACTGCAGCCTTTTTTCTTTTTATATAAATGTATGTTTTCCACCTACCAACTATGTTTTTCTTCTTGAATGATTGAATAAGAAAACACTGAAAATTCAAATAACCACTAAAAACGTTCATCTTAGGCCCTCGGCTATGCAGTGTTTCCAAAACTCTGGACAAGTATAATTGTTTTTTTTGAAAAATAATTGCCATACAGATAAATTAAGTGCCCATATATACCAACACCAAAACAGACTGTTTCCAAATTTTACAGCATGTAAATCTTGAAAAATTTTGTAAAATAGAAGAAATTCATTTTCCCTACTGTACTGATGGCACATTCATTACACACAATTTCATAATCTTGTCATGTGCTATTCTGACATCAGGTAAGAATAAACCCCTGTTGCATGAATGTGAATGAAATGGGTGAAAGATGTCTTCAACTTCTGTTCTCTACCTGTAGAAAACTCCTCGGACACAATTCGCCCTTTTCAGGATTTAACCACTTGCTGACCCCGCTATAGCCAAATGACGGCTACAGTGTGGCCGGCCAGTTCTGGGAGGCCGTCCAGACACTGCTGATCACAGATTGAGGTAAAGAGCCAATCAGCGGCTCTTTACCATGTTATCAGCTGTGTCCAATCACAGCTGATCATAATGTAAACAGAAGCTGACAGCGTGAGGAGAGGAGAAGAGAGCCGATAACCAGCTTGTGTAAATGGGACATGTACACTGATTATTAGTGTCCTGATTATCAGTGCAGTCCCAACAGTGCCCACCAGTGCTGCCAATCTGTAACCACCAGTGCTGCCAATCAGTGTCCACCAGTGCTGCCAATCAGTGTCACCTATCAGTGCCTCCTCATCAGTATCAACTATCAGTGCCTCCTTATCATTATCACCTATCAGTGCCCATCAGTGCTACCTATCACTACCCATCAGTGTGGCCTATCAGTGCAGCCTCATCAGTGCTGCCTCATTAGTGCCCATTAGTGCAGCCTATTAGTGCTGCCTATCAGTGTCTCCTCATCAGTGCCTATCAGTGCCACCTCATCAGTGCCCATCAGTGCAGCCTATCAGTGCCCATCAGTGCAGCCTCATCAGTGCACATCAGTAAAGGAGAAAAATTACCTGTTTGCAAAATTTTATAACAAACTTTTGAATTTTTTTTTTTGGTTTTCTTTTTCAACATTTTCGATCTTTTTTCATTTATTCAGCAAAAAAATGAAAAACACAGTGCTGATTAAATACCACCAAAAGAAATCTCTATTTGTGTGAAAAAATTGATAAAAATTTCCTATGGGTACAGTGTTGCTTGACCACCCAATTATCATTCAAAGTGTGACAGCGCTGAAAGCTGAAAATTGGCCTGGGCAGGAAGGGGGTAAAAGTGCCCAGTAGGCAAGTGGTCAATCATAGAGGCCTTTGGGGGGCATTTGAGCAGTTCTATTTTCATTTTTTTTAGACCGCAGAAATAATACACAAGACTGTTAAAGGGTACAGACATACCAGAGGAGATGGACAGAGACTGTGAGCATGCTACAAGTGTGGAAGGAGAAAGGGAACATGCTGCTGGAGAGAGTCAGAGACTGGGACCATGTTAGACGAGACTGCTGGAGATATCTTTCATTACAACCACTTTACAAATTAATTTTCCCTCTCCCACTACTGTTTGTTTGTTAAATTGGTCTAAACTAGACAAATGTGCTTAGAGTGTGGACGGAAAGTATTCAGACCCCCTTAAATTTTTCACTCTTTGTTATATTGCAGCCATTTGCTAAAATCATTTAAGTTAATTTGTTTCCTCATTAATGTACACACAGCACCCCATATTGACAGAAAAACACAGAATTGTTAACATTTTTGCAGATTTATTAAAAAAAGAAAAACTGAAATATCACATGATCCTAAGTATTCAGACCCTTTGCTCAGTATTTAGTAGAAGCACCCTTTTGACCTAATACAGCCATGAGTCTTTTTGGGAAAGATGCAACAAGTTTTTCACACCTGGATTTGGGGATCCTCTGCCAGTCCTCCTTGCAGATCCTCTCCAGCTCTGTCAGGTTGGATGGTGAACGTTAGTGGACAGCCATTTTTAGGTCTCTCCAGAGATGCTCAATTGGGTTTAAGTCAAGGCTCTGGCTGGGCCATTCAAGAACAGTTGCGGAGTTGTTGTGAAGCCAATCCTTCATTATTTTAGCTGTGTGCTTAGGACCATTGTCTTGTTGGAAGGGAAACCTTTGGCCCAGTCTGAGGTCCTGAGCACTCTGGAGAAGGTATTCATCCAGGATATCCCTGTACTTGGCGGCATTCATCTTTTCCTCGATTGCAACCAGTCATCCTGTCCCTGCAGCTGAAAAACACCCCCACAGCATGATGCTGCCACCACCATGCTTCACTGTTGGGACTGTATTGGACAGGTGATGAGCAGTGTCTGGTTTTCTCCACACATACCGCTTAGAATGAAGGCCAAAAAGTTTTATCTTGGTCTCATCAGACTAGAGAATCTTAATTCTCACCATCTTGGAGTCCTTCAGGTGTTTTTTAGCAAACTCCATGCGGGCTTACATGTGTCTTGCACTGAGGAGAGGCTTCCGTCGGGCCACTGTACTCTTAGGAACCTTAAGTGCAGCAGAAATTTTTTGTAACCTTGGCCAGATCTGTGCCTTGCCACAATTCTGCCTCTGAGCTCTTCAGGCAGTTCCTTTGCCCTCTTGATTCTCATTTGCTCTGACATGCACTGTGAGCTGTAAGGTCTTATATAGACAGGTGTGTGGCTTTCCTAATCAAGTCCAATCAGTATAATCAAACACAGCTGGACTCAAATTAAGGTGTAGAACCATCTTAAGGATGATCAGAAGAAATGGACAGCACCTGAGTTAAGTATATGAGTGTCACAACAAAGGGTCTGAATACTTAGGACCATGTGATATTTCAGTTTTTCTTTTTTAATAAATCCGCATAAATGTCAACAATTCTGTGTTTTTCTGTCAATATGGGGTGCTGTGTGTACATTAATGAGGAAAAAAAATGAACTTAAATGATTTTAGCAAATGGCTGCAATATAAGAAAGTGAAAAATTTAAGGGGGTCTAAATACTTTCCGTCCCCACTGTATGTAAAATGTGCATACTATACTCCTCTTTAAAACCACAGTAGCACTTGCTGTCTTATATGATTGCTAATGACTTCACTGCACATGACAAGCAGTCATTGAGAAAATAAAGCACACTAAAACCTGTTATTATGCTGAAGAATTTATACATTAAATATTTTTTATGCTGTAACATCATACATGTTGACAATAAACAGGTTATTTTCAGAGAATGTTTATGTAAATCTTTGAATTACTTTACACATTTTTATATATTAACAATAATATAAGAGGAATATGGTAAGTATTAGAGCTTATTCCTCAGTTAACCCTTGCAATTCTAGAAGTTGGGTACTGCAAGTATATTTAAAAAAAAAGATCTTGGAGTCCAGCTTAAAGCTGGCCATAGACCTTTAGTTTCTTTTTTGTTCAGCCAGCCAACATTTGACTTCTATTGAACAGGAAAAAAATTAATCAAAATTAGGCCACTGTCTGCTGAACTGGTCAAATTTCAATCAGTGTATGGTCATGTCAATGCTTTAGTCATGTCACTACTGTGTTGCTCAGTGTTCCACTTGCTGGAGAGATAGCATTACCTGAGGATTTGTAGTGGAAGGATCTCACGCCTATGCCACTTTTTTTCTGTCTATCTGCATTTTCTAAAGTTTTCTTGCTACTTTTTGATCATCCAACACTAGTCATTAGGGGTAACACTGCCACAAGAAAGCAAAGCCTTGACTTTACCAAACCACCTTCACACAGTGCAGAACAAGGCGTGGTAAGTCAGTAATGGATTAAAGGTCGGCTGCAGGAAGATCACAGGCAATACTGTTGACTAGTCATTTGCCTTTTTTTTGAGGCACAGCTTCAGGTCCTCCTTAAAGCATAATTAAAGGCAACACATTTTTTTTTGGAATAGAGTGGAAAGGGATTAGAACCTCTGTCAGTTTTCATTGCTATCTGTGCCCCCATTAGGGAGAGTCACCCTCTCTATTTGTCCTACTATTATCGTTTAAAGTGAAAGTAAAAGAAATTACCCACATTTTGGGTTTTCCCCCAAAAAGTATTAGAGGGGAAATCTTCCATTGGGGACACTAGTTATGGGGACCTGGGGGTCCCCAAGGAATTCCCTTAATTTGCAGGGATTTCCTCTCACTTCCTGTTTTGCTATCAGAACAGGAAGTGAAGGGAAATCTCTGCAATGGGACACAGATGGCGAAAAATAATCTGCCATAAGTTATAACCCTCCCTTGCTCTATCCAAAATGAAAAAAAAAAGTTTTGCCTATAGTTCTACTTTAAAGGAAATCTCTACTGGGGAAATGTAAAGGCTTCCTTTGCTGACCTCCTGAAAAATCAAGTTGCTTGGATAACCGGACCTCAAGTTATTGACCCAAAAACATTTTTGCAGATTGTCAGTTTTTCAGTTGTTGCATGTTTAGTGCAGTAAATGTGATTCAAATGTAGTGTAGGTGGAAACTTATGACAGCCACTCAGCATTTTTAAAAAGATCAGCAGTGGCAGCTTTTATTATGAATAGGTGTTTTTTTTTTTTATAAATTACTAACAAGCTGAAATAAATGTTAGTACTGAATTTAGAGGTGTGGAAAGAAAAGTTCTGAGTCCATCTAAAAGAAAATGCATTAAACATATTCTTGCAATCTGAGAAACTTGAAAATGGAATTTGAAATCACTTACGCTAACTGTTAGTATCTGCTCATTCTCACAGTATTGTGATATTACTATAATTAACACTTAGAGGTTTCACTCTGCTAAGACTAAAATTAGGATGCAGAATATGCAGGGAATTAAAATGAAATAATTATCTCTGAAATGTCCATAAAATATAACCCCAATGCAATTTCAGAAAAAAAAAAACAATATAACCATTCATGTGAAAATATCTGTACAGTTTATTGAGTTGGAATGGCTTTCCTAGCAAGTGAGGACTCATTCAAATTGAACATGTAGTATGTCAGTACTCCTTTATGTTAGCTATTCAAAAAAGTCCACAATGCAAGAGGATCTGTGCATGCTGTGACTATGCAATAAAAGGCGACCACAATACAGCTTCCTCTTCCGACTAGCAGCTTTCAGATCTGCTCCATGTGAATTTTGCTTTTAGCATAGTGAGGCCAAGCAAAAAATCGTGTGATAGGTGATTAACAAAAAAAAAAAGGTATAATAAAAGTATGTGTTAATATGTACGGTCGCAATTTTGCTATTTTAAGATAAGTTTTTTGATTATATTAAAATGGAACTAAACCGCCTGATCAAATAAAAACTTTTGGTCCCTGGGGGGTATTTGTCTTAATGGGCTAGTTCCTACTGCACATTTGAACTTTATGGCATAGTTACCTAGTAGACATATGCCCTACCAAAAAATGTGTTTAGATTCGTTTTCGTTTCATTCATTTTCTTTTTGTTTTTTGTTTTGTTTTTTGGATCATTCGTTATGATCGGCATTCGTTACTTTGGATAAGTTGCAACTTCAGATGCATTCATATTCGTTCCATTCATTCAGATGCGGCATTCGTTACTTTGGATACCTTTGGATGCATTCATATTCGTTATGTTAACTTACAGTTACTTTAGCTAAATTTGAAAGGAAATTCCAATAAAAATGTAAATCTAATCTATCCCAAATTAGCTGCTATGGCGCAGACACCTGAATAGAAGAATTACTGACTTCAACTATATTACCTATAATTGAATAGTTTATAATAATAAATTATATTAATAATAATAAAAACTATAATAATAGTTAATAATTTAATTATAATAGAAAATACGAAAAAGGAAATTATCTGAATGTAATCAATTCATTAAACACGTAGGTTGAATCCTTTTTCGTTCTTTCAGATTTTTGTATTTTTAGATTTTCGTTCTTTCGGTTTTTCGTTCTTTCAGATTTTCGTTCTTTTTGACAATCATTTTCGTATACATTCGTCAAAAGAGTCTTTTGTTCATTTGGATGCTTCCGAATGAACGAAAATGCAGAATTTCTTCAAAAAATGAATTACTAACGAAACGAATTGCACATGTCTATTACCTAGCAAAGCAATCTACTTGAATGTTGTGGTGTCAGCTCTCCCCTTCTTTGCAAGCACTTCCATCTTCTCCTGCTCTTATTCCAAGACAGGAGAGTCTTAACGTGCTTCTAAACTCAAACCTTATTTACCTAAAGTGATTGTAAAGTTTACTTTTTTTCTAAAATACCACACATGTTATACTTACCTGCTCTGTGCAACTGTATTGCACAGAGCAGCCCTGAACCCCTTCTTCTGGGCCCCCCAATGGCACACTCCTCCCCTTCTGTGTGTACCACTATAAGAAGAAGTTTTTTTTCTGTGGTGGCCCTTGTGTGGGCTTGCTCCCAAGCCAGGCTATCTGTGGCCAGTAACATACACAGCACGGCTTGGACACACCTTCTGCTACCTCCTTACTGGATTTGACTGAAAACCACTCTAATGCATTTCCTGCATTAAGGCAAACAACAACCCATTGCCTGTTCTACACCCCCCATTCCTAACACTTATCTGACTCTTCTCACCAATCCATGGCTGTAGCATTGCTCTCTTCTCTTCTTGGTTTCACAAGCCTGGCCAATCAACATTCTTAAGTGATATTTGAGGTGATTGTAGCCATATTAGTGCAATTGTGACAGAGAAAATTGAATACTGTCCGTGATACTTTTTTTATTTGCACAAACATACAATTTTTCAGGACAAGCTTTCGGGGTATGTCCCCTTCTTCAGGGTCCAAGCAGTACTGATTCACAAAAGTTTTAGCAGAATTGTAAAATGTTAAAACAAAAACACAATCTCTGAGAGAAAGGGAAAAAAAAGAAAAACAAACACATACAAATCAATGTATATGGCAATGGTAATAAAGCTAGCAGCAGAGCTAGTGAGATAAGACAGAGGGAGAGCTATAGACTGGAGGGGGGTGATAGTCACAGAGGGGGTCGTAAAACTGTAGTATAATGGGTGAGGAAACCAATTTCTAAATGTAAGCCATTATTTTTTGTGTCTAAAAGAAGTATCATTCTTAGTTCAAACGTTTTCCTTTCCTGGATAGTTCTGAAATTTCCTTTAAAGCGGAGTTCTACCCATTCTTTTAGCTTATTATAAGTCAGCAGCTCCAAAAATTGTAGCTGCTGACTTTTAATAAGCAGACACTTACCTTTCCCATGGTCCAGCGATGCGGGCGCCCGGAATCTCTCTCCCCCTCATCTCCGCTGGGCCATCATAGCAACTGTGGGCACCGGGGCGTGACAGCTTACGGCTTAATGGCTTGGCGCGTACTGCGCATGCACGAGTCGCGCTGCACTCTGCATTTGGCCAGGCAATCTTATGGGACCTTTGATGTGTCCTAGAAGATTGCTGACAGGGAGGGGCCACCTAGGGCGAGAGGAGGAGCCGGCTAGGTGGCCAAGAAGAGGAAGGAGGAAGTGGGACAGGAAGGTACGGAAGGTACACCCCGCCCCCCCCGAAAAAATGACATGCCAATTGTGGCATGTCAGGGGGTGAGGAGTGCTTAAAGTGGAAGTTCCACTTTTAGGTGGAACTCCGCTTTAAGAACTAAAAAATTGAGGTCTTCTATAGTGTGGTCCGGTTGTGAGAAGTGATGTCCCACAGGTGTGCCTAAACTGTCTTCTTTATGTTCCTTGATGGTATGTCTGTGCAAATTCACTCTCGCTTGCAACTTCTGTCCTGTTTCACCAACATAAGATCCTTTGCTACACCTTTTGCATTGGATGAGGTACACAACATTATTGGAGGTACATTTGTAAGATCCCATGATATTGAAGGTCCCATTTGTGTGTGTGACACTTTTGGATAGGTCGATCTGGTTGCACAGTATGCAGCGTTTTCTATTACAGGGTTTGCTTCCATTATTTGTGACTTCATAATCAGAGTGACGTTTCCTCCTGTTTATGTCTGAGGTTGGGTGGTTGTCTGAAAGCCAATAATGGGGGTTGTCGGAATATTTCTTTCAGAGTTTCATCCTCTGTTATAATGGGTTGTAAATCTTTGATTATCTTTTTGATCCCTTCTAGTGCTGGGTTGTATGTGGTGACTAGAGGTACTCGGTTATTTGTTTTTTTTCTCTGTGTATTGGAGGGGATTTTAATAAGTGATATTAAAAGCTTAATTTTCATAAAATAAAAAGATTTTATACTTACCTGCTCTGTAATGATATTGCACAGTAGCCTCTAAACCTCTTCATTGGCAGCAGCAGACATAGGCTCCTGCTGCTGTCAGTCAAACACCTGTGAGAAAGGAGCTGTGGTGTGGTTTGCTGGTGCTGTGTGTGTCTGTGGACAAACGCAGTCAGGCTTGCGCACAGTTCCGTAGGGGCACTCAGAGGAGGGAGAGGACAGCGCCTGCGGAGGACTGCCAAAGAGGAGGTAGGGTACAGCTCTGTGCAATGTCATTGAACAGGGCAGGTAAGTATACCATCTTTTATATTGTAATAAGAAAAAAATATTAGACTTTAATATCTCTTTAAGCCTCTTGATTGACCAGGCTTGTGTGACATTACTCCTATTCATGCACATGGGAGTTACTTTGTCCCAGCACAAAGTTATGCTAAGACTGTACACTATACTGTGCATGCATGGCTCAGTGTACACTTATATAAGAAAATTGCTGATGGGCATGTGGAAACTTCTAGAGCAGAAGAGACATACACAGTCTCTTCTGTCATTAAAAAAATGCCTGCCTGTCAGCCCTTGTTTACCAAAGCAGCCTTGGTTCCACTTAAAGTGATTTCAAAGATCCTTATTTCAGAACAATATAGATTTTCTTCTGTTTGAAAATCTATATAATTAAAAGGTTCCTGTCTGGCATCATTCCAGATTTAAAGGATAGCTTAACAAACATCACGCGCTCTTGAGATTTATTTTCACTAGCCCTCAACTCAGCTGCATATTTACCTCTGTGGTAGCCCAATCTGGCAATTCCATTAGGCGCTGGCTGCACCCATGCATTGTGTTCCCCTAGACTTGAATAGGGCCATTACTGTACAGCTGTAGAACTGATTGGGCCGCTTTATAGTCACTCAAATCACTCTTACTAGATATCTGGTAGCTGGAAGTAAAAATGTAAACAGACCCCTGATTGCTATATCTGCCTGGAGTCGGTTTACATGCTGGTAGCAGCACATTGTGGGTGGAATAAAAAGGAATTATGAAAAGGAAAAACTATAAAAGCAAGAAAAGTAAGAATTTAGAATTTAGAAGAAAAGTAAGAATTTCGATTTTTCTGTGCTTTTACCTGATTTTTTTTGTTTAAGGTAAGTGATGGGATCTCTTTGAAGGTTCTCAGCACATTGGGTTATTAAATAAAATTGGAGAGCGCAAAAACTTGTGCAGATCTGCATAGAAACCAATCAGCTTACAAGTTTTATTTATATAAAGGTTAAATTCTGCGCTTACCCTAAAAATTAATTAAATAATGAGTACAATGTGTAGGTGCTGCTACTCAAGAATCTAAATACTCAATTCAAACCATATGTAAACAAATAAGTGCGCGTTCCTAATAATATGATAAATTATTTGACAAAAAAGCTAATTAGCATTTAAAAATGATCACTTTAGTGATCAAAAAATGATATCCAAAAATTGTGTCCATAAGTGCCTTTAGTGCAGAATCGTGAATATCCGAGCTTTTGTGCAATAGGTTCTTTCACAATTGATGACAAACAAAGCCTTTTACCAGAAAGGGTGGATCCCAGGTTATAGGGATCAGACACGCTAGGTTTAATCAGGACCAGCTGCAATATTCCACTCCTTCAACTCCGCCAAGAGACCTGGTATTACGGTAGCTTTGCCTGGATATGGGAATATATATTCCCCACTCCACCGATTATCCTGCTGAGTGCTCTCCAGCACAAGGGCATATTAAGAAGGGAGAAACTTCATAGTACAATATGTAAACGGGTGTTTATTGAACAGTTCCATTGCACTTTACAAGAAAAACGAAAGACAAAACACAGCCGCAGACCTTGTCCTGCAGGCTAATGCGTGGTGACGTGGAGGGTGGAGCTACTATCTGTGATGTCACCACACACTAGCTTACAGGACAAGGTCCGTGGCTGTGTTTTGTCTGGGTCTTTTGTTTTTCTTGTAAGGTGCAATGGAACTGTTCAATAAACACCCATTTACATACTGAACTTTGACGTTTCTCCTTTCTTAATATCCCCTTGTGCTGGAGAGCACTTAGCAGGATAATCGGTGGAGCGGGGAATATATATTCCCATATCTAGGCAAAGCTACCAGTACTACCAGGTCTCTTGCTGGAGTAGAAGGAGTGCAATATCGCAGCTGGTCTTAATTAAACCTAGCATGTCTGATCCCTATAATCTAGGATCCATCCTTTCTGGTAAGAGGCTTTGTTTGTCATCAATTGTGAAAGAACATATTGCACAAAAGCTTGGATATTCACAATTCTGCACTAAAGGCACTTATGGACACAATTTTTGGGAATAATCTTTTTGATCACTAAAGTGGACATTTTTGAATGCTAATTTGCTTTTTTTGTCAAATAAATTATCATATTATTAGGATTGCACACTTATTTGTATACATACAAGTTTTATTGCCAAAGCTTAACCACTTGCTTACTGGGCACTTAAACCCCCTGCCTGCCCAGACCAATTTTCAGCTTTCAGCACTGTCAATCTTTAAATGACGATTGCACGGTAATGCTACAGTTTACCCAAATAAAGATTGTTATCATTTTTTTCACACAGATAGAGCTTTCTGGTGGTATGTTTTGCTGCTAGGTTTTCTATTTTTTGCTAAATAAAACAAAAAATGACTGAAATTTTTGAAAAATAAACAAAACAGTTTCATAGTTTGTTATAAAATTTTGAAAACAGATAATTTTTCTCCTTCACTGATGTGCGTTGATGAGGCTGCACTGATGGGCACTGATAGGCGGCACTGATGGGCACTGATAGGTGGCACTGATGGGTACTGATAGGCCCTGATAAGGTGGCACAAATGGACACTGATAGGTGGCACTGATAAGCACTGATGAGATGGCACTGATAGGTGGCACTGAGAGGTGGCACTGATGGGTGGCACTGATGGTTGTCACTGATGGGCACTGATGGGTGGCACTGATGGATGGCACTCATGAGCACTGATAGGTGGCACTGAAGGGCACTGATAGGTGGCACTGATGATCACTGATGGGTGGCACTGATGTGCACTGGTAGGCACTGGTAGGTGACACTGATAGGCAGCACTGATCTGTGGCACTGATAATGAGACACTGATGGGCATTGATTGGCAGCACTGGTGGGCATTGATGGGTGGCAGTGTGGGCACTGGTAGGTGGCACTGGTGGTTACTGATAGGTGGCACTGGTAGGTGGCACAGCGGGCACTGGCAGCTGACACTGGTGGGCACAGAAAATTCAGCTGTGGCTTTCTGTGTGAGGGACCGATGTCCCTCTGACAGAAGCTGGTGATCGGCTTTTTTTTCCCTCACACTGACAACCTGAAAAAAAAAATACAGATTACCGAGCTTCTGTTTACATCAGGTGATCAGCCATTATTGGCTGACAGCTGATCACGTTGTAAGGGGCTGGAATCGCCCCCTTACACAGATCTTTGATCAGCCAAGTCTCATAGATTCAGTGATCACAGAGCGCATCGCGCAGACAGCGCTTGCTCTTGAGGACATCCATGGACGCCCTACCGGCAATTAAGGCCCACGCTGCAGCCATCTTTCGGCTATAGCGTGGGCAGCAAGTAGTTAATTAAACAAGCTGAAGTTAGAAGCTGATTGGCTACCATGCACAACTGCACCAGATTCTGCGTGTACCAGCTTTAGTAAATCCCCCCCACTGTGTAATATAACCAAGAATAGCCAAGCCTTAGCTTTGTTTATGTTGATCTCCCTGCTGGGTGGTAGAGCAGACTAGTATCTCTTTTGTGTTCACGCCTTACTTATCACAATGTAATATAACATGCGCCTGTAACAAATCAGTATGCTGATAAAATATAATATATTATAGTTAAAGTAATTCACATTGCTAGGACAAAGAAGGGCAGCTGTCAGCCTTCATTTGATAGGTGGTGTGCAATGTTCTATTTGCTTAGCAACATATATTACAAAAGATAAATTTGCGTACCCTTGTATTGCTTGCAAACAACATAGTATAAACTAGGTTTACCTTTACATTCCTGATTATTAGCATGACACCAGATGTACTTAGATAAAAAATAAAACATAATAAGGTCATTGATTGAAGCAATGGGCTCCATAAGTGTTTGTCACAAATGTGTCATGTGTAATGACAAATAGCATCTTGCTAAAATAGATTTTATGGGAGAGCTTTAATTAAAATGAGCAACATGGTAATGTTCATTACTCATTATTAATTAAATAATATTCTCCACAAAACAGCTTGACTACAAACAACATATTTATGGCTGTTCTGTTGTGCCAAAATCAACATACATACAGTTTCATGAGCATACATAAAATTCCAAAGCAATGTCCACTTTGAAGACTATAAACACAGTTCTATGTACTTCTAGTCAACTTTCAATTTTACTTCCCATGAGGCTTTGCAAAATAAAAAATTAAACAGTTAAGTATTAAAGGTGACATTGCAAAGCACTTTTCAAATATTTCTCGTTGACAGCAAAAGATTGCAAGGACATCTTGTTGTGCTGTATGATAGAAGTGATGCCCATGCAGTGATGACAGTGCTTTGATGAAATATTGGAAGATGTTTTCAAAACAGCTTGGCCTAGAATTTAATCTAGAAAAATAATTATAATGTAAAGGTTGAAATGCAGGATAATGATGAAGGTATTGTATTATGCTGATGATTATTATTAATATAATTTGTTATTTCTTTTGTCTGTATATGATTCTACTATATAATATAGGATAAAAAAAAAAGAAACAAAAATATGTAGACTCTGAAAGAAAAACAAGGGGAGAGGCACCTCTAAGTGTAGGATTAGGAGAAATTTATTGGAACAACATCCAGTTGACAACTCAAATGTATGTAGTAATAAACAGTCACATCTGTGTGAAGAAAATCCCAAGAGATGTCATTGGTGGGGAATCAGACTCCTCCGCTCCTATCTCCACAAGGCACTGGGTCTCCACTGTTCACAGCTGTGATGGAAAATGGTCGTACGGTGAAGGGAGCCAAAGCATGGCTTGGTGTGCAGGTGGTCGGGCAGCTTGGAGGGATGACATCACCGGAGTGCGACACGTTTCCGAGCATGAGCGCTGCGTGTGTTACGCCAGCCGCGCTCCTTTTCTAGACATCTGGATGCTGTTCCAATAAATTGCTTTTTAATGCTGCACTTAGAGGCGCCTCTCCCCTTGTTTTTCTTTCAGCTCTGCTGGAATCTGGCTTTTATTCCTATGTAGTGGCAGCCCTTAGTGTATGGACTCTTATCATTATAAACTTGATTCATGGACTTCCTATGGACTTTTTTTTATATACATGTTGGGTTACAGTAGAACTTCTAGTTTTTGCGCCTTTACTTGTTCTTGTCTTAGATTCTGTAAGTACTGCTGGTCCACTTTTCACCTTTAGGGTCCATTTCTACTAGTGTATTACATTACAGTAATGTCCCGTACACGCGGTCGGACAACAAAATCCATGGATTTTTTCCGACGGATGTTGGCTCAAACTTGTCTTGCATACACACGGTCACACAAAGTTGTCGGAAAATCCGATCATTCTGAACTTGGTGACATAAAACACGTATGTCGGGACTATAAACGGGGCAGTAGCCAATAGCTTTCATCTCTTTATTTATTCTGAGCATGCGTGGCACTTTGTGCGTCGGATTTGTGTACACACGATCGGAAATTCCAACAACGATTTTGTTGTCGGAAAATTTTATAGCCTGCTCTCAAACTTTGTGTGTTAGAAAATCCGATGGAAAAGGTGTGATGGAGCCTACACACGGTCGGAATTTCCAACAACAAGGTCCTATCACACATTTGCCGTCGGAAAATCCGACCGTGTGTACGGGGCATAACACATAGAGCTAAGTTCGGTGCTTTCACTCTAAACGGCACCATAGTGCACCTAATTAACACACCAGAGTGCACCAATCTGTACCTTCTCTGATTTGTGGTTTACTGCACTGAACAAAAAAAATGTGCAAGCCCAACAAATTTGTGTTGTGGTACTTTGTCTTAACATACATGATAACTTGCAAAATATTGCATGTTAATATGTGTACAGTGATACACCTCTGTGAATCATACCAGTGTGAATAAGCTTTTAAAAGCCACTCCTCTGGGATAATTTATGCTTGGGTACTGCCAAGACCGTATTTGGTGCATTATAGTATCTAGGCAAAATGGACAAAATACTACAGGGGCAATTTGTGGCTAGAAGGTGGACCAGTTATTAACAGACTGGACCAGACAGCAATACTGAGCAACAGGACTGTTGGAGGGCAGCCAAAAGGTGAAAAAATTACACAGTAAGGAATGTCACCAGTGGACAATGCCAGGGGCAATCAAATGTGAGCATCAAAAACAAGAAGCAAACTGTTTTTCAGTATTTACACTAGGCAAATTTCAGTATTTATGTAGGCAAAGCAGGCAACGTTTTAGAAAGGTCAGGACATGGAAAGTTAGCTACAAAGTAATAGCAAAGATTTACACCCTTGTGATAAACTCTATGAATAACAACTCATGATTAAAACATATTCCTTTGAAAAAAAGGGAGCCCAGCAAATCAGGATGAGCACTAAAGTGGACTAATGCATAGATGTACATGCCTATGACCCTCTGGGTTCACAGCACCCCCTGGGAGCATAAAGAGAAAACTGGTGAAGGATCCAACTGTGAGGAAACCATAAAGCACACTATAAGAGTATTACTGTTGAAAAATAAAAATAAATCTGTATATTTTCCCTCATGTATTCCCTACAGGTGGTGGTACATATATGATATACAGGCTGCCAGGGCGCCCGAAAATGGGGTAGCACCAGTCATCCTGTACGGGACCAAGGCTCTATATATTCAATGAGAGGCCCATACAGTTTTTTGGCAGTCCACTAGACCAGCAGAGTGGGGAACAATTACTGGAACTGATCCCTCGTGAATCCCCCTGCATTGTAACCATTGTCTCTCCCTCCCGGTTCCAGTGATTTTGTCCCCCTGCTATTTTGTTCACCCCCTTTCACGATCAGACCCCCCTTCCTTCACCTCTGATCCCCATGTGTGCCCACCCCTGCAGCGCTGACGGGTGTCACGAAGGAGACGGGGGGCAGTAAACATGTTATATTTAAAGGCCCCTTCGTTTCTGGAATGAACACAGTAAGCAATGGGTACAGATCATCCCAGTGTTCATTTATAACTGAAGCATACTAAACTGTGTTTACTGTGCTTCAGTTTTTGAATAAACAAGAAGCTTCTGTTCACAAATATTCTTATTTATTCATTCTGCAGTGCAGCTGAGGCTGCAGAAAAAGGAATTGAGGAATGTCCTCAATCTCTTGGTACTCTAGCTGTGTAAATGAGTGGTTTCTTGATGTAGCTAGAGCTACGTGTTACTCAATGGGGACGCAGGGACTGTACAAACACAGGTACAGGTCCTAATTTTTTTTTGGTTTTGTTTTTTCTGGTACAATCTTTTTATTGAAATTTTTGAGAAATGAGAACAACTGTAATAATCCCACGCAGGGGATGTAAACAATAGGCATGACATGACACAGCTTAATAATGCGCATTAGAAGCATATTTAATAGTGGGAATTGTCAAACATCAACGGCCCTCCGGCCAAGGCCAGGGGTCAATATAGAGTAACTGAGCTCAATTGCTCAGAGGTTAAGACGTGGATTAGTCCACCAAAATTTGGAAAACAAAACTAAAATCGGGGTCGTACAAACAAAGAACAAAAATGAGAAAACACAAAAAAAAAAAAAAAATGGGAAATAGGAAAGACAAATAAGAGAGAGAAAGAGAGAAAAATTAAAAAGAGGGGATGGGAGCTAGGTGGTGAAGGGGGAACATAAGGGAGGAGAAGGAAAGGGGGTGCAGTACAGGAAGATTGGGTAGGGAAAGTAAAAGGGTACCCCCAGGTCGGGGGGTCATTTAGCGAGGCCTAGGCTGGTCGGATGCAAAGTGGGAAGAGCGTAGGACCACCACGGGCCCCAAACCTTGAGGAACATAATGTGAAGAATACTAGACATCTTCTCATTAATCATGAGAGTCGTTAAGATGCTCCTCACCTCCGCAAATGAGACAGCCGGCTTCTTCCAGGCCCTTGCTATTGTTCGCTTCGCAGCGATAAACAAATAGGTGGCCAACTACTGCTGATAGGAGAAGAGGCCCGGGATCAGGCAGTGGAGTAGGGCTAATTTGGCATCCTTGCAGGGGGGAAATAAGGAAGAGAGATGACAGAAGACCGAAAACCCTTGACCAGAATCGCACCAGACTGGGGCAGGTCTGGCAGATATGAAGTTCATCTCCACGCTGACCACAGCCCCGGAAACATCTATCGCTGCAGGATGGGTTTGATTTGGTAGAGGTCCTAATTTGACAGACATGCAGGCGTGGGTAAGCTGCCCAGATGCACACTGTCTGTCTTTGGTGCTATATACCTGCACCCACATGCCTGGGTGGGGGGGTTGTCAAGTAGGCTGTATGAGGCTCCATGATTTCTAACAGCGGCCTTGATGAGCTAAAATATTAATTACCAATGTTTGCTAACCTTTAAAACCCATTAGCTACACTAAGTATAGGAAATAAACATGCTTAGTAATATGAAATGAAGTAATATGAAATATTGATGTTATACAAATTAGACATTCTAAAACTCCTGTAGGAAATGTATAATGCAGCAGGTAGAAAACATACTGTACATGCTAAGTACAAGTTTAAAAAGCTGTTGTCAACAGCAACATTAAGCCCTGGTTCACATTGGTACGATTTGACATGTGATTTGACATGTCAAATCTCATGTCAAATTGGCGGCAATTGCCGGCAATGGCACCGTCCTAATCGGTGATATGCTGCATTTGCGGCGCCGCACCGATTTCAAAAAGTAGTTTCTGTACTACTTTTTGCAATTTCGGGCTGCGATTTACATTGACATCTATGCAGAAACCCGCACAGATGTCTCTGAAATTGCGGGCGAAATCGGGACTGACATGCGAGAGTGAACTTGCACAGCTTCATTACCGCAGCTCAGTGTGAACCTGGGCTTAAGGATGTTAAGAACATAATGTGGTTTATAAAACACTATGGTCAATAATCTTTTTTTTTTTTCTTTTTTTTTCTTTTTTTTTCTTTATTTTTTTATTTTTTTTCCTTTTTGGCCACTTCAGTTACCTTGATTCAGAGACATCTTTCAGATTGATGGTCATATTTGTCTCTTGCCGAGTGACATCATTGTGGCCATTCAGACTTTTCTCTTAATTTGTATATTCAGTGTGTAAAATTTACAATTGTACAAAAATATGTCATAATGAAAACGGGAAGACCTCTTCCCTAAGCCTTTTCCAAATTACCCAAACTAGTGAACCCCCCCCCTCCGCCCCCCATCCCCCCATTAACCTGCGCTCACTGTTCCGATACACACCTTATGTCTAGCTATTATTCCTTCTCCCCATTCTCCCTTAACTTCGGGTCTCTGGCTATGGTGCACCATCTCTACCCCAGTGAGAGGGTGATTGCCCTCAGCACTAAGGTAACACTGGAAAGGAGCATGGCATTGCTTGGATCCATGGGTTCCATAATTTCGTGAACGTTTTGTAATTGCCTAGCCTTATATAAAATGTCCTTTCACTCCGTATTGTGGAGTTAACCGTCCCGGCCCAGGCTTCCGGGGTTGGAGGTGTGCTTGATTGCAATGCTTGTGCAATTAATTTTCTAGCTTGAAACAAGCATCTTGCTATCGCTATGGCTGTACTTCTATCCCTCAGTCCACTACTGACGTACCCCAGCACACAGATTTTGGGGTCGGGCTCTAAGTTCACTCTAAACGTAGCGTTTATTTTCTTTATAATCTCAATCCAGTACCTTACTAGTTTTGGGCACCTCCAAACCATATGAATTAGGTCACCTGTTCCTCTGCATCTAGGGCACTCATCATTGGTTCTACGGCCAAACATAAGCAGCCTTTTTGGTGTATAGTAAGATCTGTGTAGCAGCATCAAGTGGGAGACTTTTTGTGAGGGAGAGACCGATACCTCTGGTCCAAACTCGAGAATCCTCTCCCATTGCTCGTCCGTTATCTCCCCCACGTCGGCCGCCCATTTACCCCTTCCTCCTAATAGGCCTGCCTTCATGTTTCCTCTCTTTGTTAGTTGGGAGTATATCTCTGAGATTAAGCCTTTAGTAGTCTCTGATTTAATTATTGTTTGTAGGAGTGGGGTCCTACACCATACTGGGGGTTGCCTACTAAACTGCTTGCTAAGAGCATGCCTGATCTACAAGTAACTGTAGAATGCCTGGTTTGGTATCCCATACTCGTGTCTTAGGTCCTCAAAGGATTTCAAAGTATCCCCTTCGTATAATTGTATCAACCGGCTTATCCCACAGCTTTCCCACGATCTATTCCTATCTACTGTTGATAGTTCATGCAATCGCTTATTATTCCATAGTGACGCATGTTCTGATATTCCTTTGTACCCCATTGTTTTCTTAGCTGCCTGCCAGACCCTGGTGATCATTTTAAGTGTCGGGATTTCTCCTTGTAGCGAGTCTGCCTCCAGTGCTCCCACTAGTGAGCTGTGTGGATTCCCCTGTAGAATGATTTTAACGTTATTGTTTCCCCCTCTCTCAGTGGCACATCCTCCCAATTGTTGTAGCTGGGCTGCCAGATAGTACATGAATGGTTGTGGGACCCCCAGTCCCCCCTCCATGTCGGGGCGCTGCAGTTTTTGTAGGCCGATCCTGGCCTGCCCTTTTTTCCATATTAATTCTCTAAAAAGGGACTGGATCTTTTGGAACCACTTCCCACCAATCCAAACTGGGGAATTACGTAATAAGTATAACAGCTGCGGCATCCAGACCATTTTTATCAGCTTGGCTCGGCCCGCCACAGACAAAGGGAGTCTGCTCCAAATGTCACGTTTCCTCTTAAATTTTAATAAGAGGGGGATCAAGTTGTCCTTGATAAACGTACCGGGGTCCTTGGACAGCACCACGCCAAGGTATTTCATTTTCTCTGTGGTCTTCAAGTGAGGCAGGCACATTGGGGTAGTGATAGCCACTGAGTCTACCGGTAGAAGCGACGACTTCTCCCAGTTGATAACTAATCCCGAAAACTTTCCAAAGTCCTCTACTAGATGCATCACTTTCTCCAACAAGGAAATCGTATCCCCCAGAAAAAATATGATATCATCTGCAAAAAGTGCTATTCTCTCTTCTCTCCCTTTTCTTTGGAATCCCTGTATTTCCGTGGATGATCTCACTGCTCCCGCTAATGGTTCCATGGCCAGCACAAACAACAAAGGAGATAAGGGACATCCCTGTCTTGTCCCTCTTTCAAGGGGGAAGCTTTCCGAGTATTCACCGTTTATCTTGAGCCTTGCCCTTGGCTGATTGTACAGAATTTTTAGCCAGCTGATAAATATAGGACCGAATCCAAACCTCTCTAGCACCCTCCAAAGGTATTCCCACTCTAGGCTATCGAAAGCCTTGGCAGCATCCAGAGACAATATGGCTCTGGATCCCACATTCTCTGTTGGTACCTGTAGGTTCAGGTAAGCTCTTCTGATGTTTGTGCTGGTGGACCGGCCGGGGATAAACCCCGATTGGTCTGGGTGCACCAGTTTGTCTATACATTTATTTAGCCTGGATGCCAGCACTCTTGCGATGATCTTGACATCTGTGCACAGCAGTGATATCGGTCTGTATGAAGAAACTTCCGATTGATCTTTCCCCTCCTTTGGGATCACTACTATATCAGCCTCTGACATTGATAAGGGCAACCTACCATCCCTGATCGTCTGCTCTAGCACTTTTAGGAGCTCCGGGAGCAAAATCTCCCCATACTTCCTATAAATCTCCAGTGGTAGCCCGTCCGGGCCCGGAGATTTCTGGCCTGACAATTCTGCGACTGCCTTTTGTAGCTCCTCCAGAGTCAGAGGGGAATCCATCTCACTTCTATCCCTCTCCGAGAGCATGGGCAGATCTACTCCCTCCAAAAACCTATCCATCTCGTGCTGGTTCGAGCCCTGACGGGACCTATACAGGTCTCTATAAAATATGGAAAAAATTTCTAATACCTCGACCGGGTCAGATGTAATGTTTCCAGCTGGTGTTTTAATTGAGGAGACGGTTGGTGAGAGTAGATTGGACCTAATTAAAAGGGCAAGCATCCGGCCTACTTTCTCTCCTTCCCCCAAAAAAATTTGTCTCTGGAAGAGTCTCTTGTTCTCTACTCTTCTGTTGATTACCTCTTTATACTCTTGTTGTTTGTTGAGCCAAATCTGCTGTTTTTCTGGGGTTGGGTCTGACACGTATTGTGCTTCTGCTTCCATAGCTTCCCTACTGGCCCTCACCTCCCAGTCCCTTGATGTTTTTTTTACCATAGCGACCTGCTGGTGTAGTAGTCCTCTAAGATATGCTTTTAGGGTGTCCCACACCACTCCTACTGGTGCTGTACTTGAGTTAAATGTTACAAACTCTTTTAACTTGAAGAGTATTTCTGTTGGACTACTGATCAGGTCCAGCCATAGTGGATTTATTGTCCACCTCTTCTGACTGGTTCCGGTACTTAACTTTAGAGTCAAAGTCAGGGGTGAGTGGTCCGATATTCCCCTCGGTCTATATTCTATATTTCCTATTAATCGCAGGGCTTCGTTGTTACCTACTGCCATGTCTATGCGCGAGAGGGTGGAGTGTGACCCTGAGTGGCAGGAGTACTGCCGGATGTTTGGATTATAAGATCTCCACAGATCGTGCCATCCGATTTCTACAAGCAGTTGGGCTAATCGCCCCTCTGAAATTCTTTCCGTGCGGGACACAGGGGGTAATCGATCCATACTGCTATCTAAAACTGCGTTAAAATCGCCCACCGCTATTATAGGAATACCCACCATGCCATCCACAAACTCCAGCAGATCCAGCATGATCTCTGTTTTAAACGGAGGAGGGATATAAACATTTGCTATCACCAGGGGTCTATTTTCCACAACACAGCTCAGAAAAACATACCTTCCCAACGTGTCTAGCCATGGTCAATAATCTAAATGTTGGTTCAGTTCTCTGAATGGCTGCTTTTTGAGTGCCTACAGTAGACTGCAGTAGATCTATGAAATAGCATAATGACTTAGCAGCTCATACTAGCTATTTTCCTGGATGCCTAATCAGCATGATAGCTTACACATTGAACATATGTTAGAGGAAATCAACTTAATTTTTAATATTGTTGATAACTGCTTATTCCTTTTATGTTGAACTATAAAATTATAATTATAGAATGGCACAAATTTTATTTTGCAAGGCAAGGCTTTGCAATAATATTTGATATCTTCAAATGTTATGGCTTTCTCAGTTTTAAATGCTTCACTGCAGATCAATTTGATTCTGCAACTATAAATTGTATAGGAGAATATCTCCAAGGTGTGGAAGGTAATTGCACTTTCATCATATTTTTGTACCTTAGAGGTAGAAGCGATAAGTGTTATTTTTTATTGGTGTAGCAGACTCAGCTTGTTGAAGGAAGCATATATTCAAATAAATGTTGGCCTACATTTCTTAAAAGGTAATAAAAAGCTGCTCCTAAATAAAAAGAAAAAAGCGTTTTCTCCACTCTTTTTTAAAGTACTACGAAACCTTGCTTTGTAAGTGGGAGTGTTCAGTATCTCAGACCCTACAAATGTCAGGCTTTCTACAACAGACTAGAATAAAGCATCCAAAAATGAAAGCTACAATAGCAATATACAATATATAGTATACCCTGTTTCCCCCGAAAATAAGACCTAGCGTGATTGTCAGTGATGGCTGCAATACAAGCCCTACCCTCCAAATAAGCCTTACTCTCTTTCCCCGAAAATAAGCCCTACCCTGAAAATAAGACCTACAAGGACTTTAACTAGGGCTTATTTGGGGGGTAGGGCTTATATTGCAGCCATCACCGACAATCACGCTAAAAAGCAATACTGCAACAGTTGGTCAAATGTTAACGCAGTAGCATGAGAAGATATGGGAGCACTGATTTCCAGAATTAGGCCAGCACCTGAAATCCTAATACTTTGCTCCCATATTCATCTTGAGATATGAGAGACTCAAAGAGTTATCCATTTGCATCCATAGATACAGTATAAATAATGAAGAAACTCCTGCGCTGTCAGAAATACCTATGCTAAGGGGCACTGCTGCAACACCTAAATGGCTGATCCAAACAGACAAAAGTGGTGTGAATAAAGTAAGTGGTGATTGCGCTGTGATAAGAGGGGAAAGAAGGAGGAGGAAGGGGAAGGGGCTAGCTCAAATGTATAGAGAGGTGAATGAAAAATGAAAAAATTATACAAAATATAAAAGGTATAATAAGCATGATTGCTAGTATCATACTAGCACATAAAAAATATAATGTAAATACTGAAACAGAAGAAAAGAAAAATCTCAGTGCAAAAGGGCTAGTACCATACTAGCACATATGTGGTAACTCAGCAAATACTTATCAAAAAAAAATCTGAGATTTTTCTTTTGATAAGTATTTGCTGAGTTACCATATATGTGCTAGTATGGTACTAGCCCTTTTGTACTGAGATTTTTCTTTTCTTCTGTTTCAGTATTTACATTATATTTTTATGTGCTAGTATGATACTAGCCCTCATGCTCATTATACCTTTTATTTTTTCATTTTTCATTCACCTCTCTATACATTTGAGCTAGCCCCTTCCCCTTCCTCCTCCTTCCTTCCCCTCTTATCACAGCGCAATCACGACTTACTTTATTCATAGATACAGTATACTAGCTAATCATGAAAAGAGAGAAACGGAAATTAAAGGAAAGAAGAAGAAAGAAAGAAAGAAAGAAAGAAAGAAAGAAAGAAAGAAAGAAAGAAAGAAAGAAAGAAAGAAAGAAAGAAAGAAAGAAAGAAAGAATCAATTCCCTCGATCCAGGTCCCCACTCCGGACACCTCACAAAACTATGGACCTAAAGATATTTAATCCATGGGGTCCACACCTTTTTTTAAATCTGGCTTGTTTGTCTATGAGGATGCTGGTCAGTTTTTCATTGACCATGATCCAAAAGAGTTTGTTTTACTAAAGCAACATTAACCACTGTAAATGAATTGAAATTTCATGTAAATGTCACTGCAATTTTTTTACGTATGTGGCAATTTGAAATGGTATATAGTTACTCTAATGTTTTGCACAAGGTATATTCATTTTTAATCAAATATATATATTGCACGGTATTGTATGTTGGCATTGCTGGTTTTGATGTACATGGGAACATATTTAGAGCTCATTTGCACTTGCTTCGACTTTAATGCACATTAAAACGCCTACTGCTTCAACATGCTTTTTTTATGTTTTTTGATACTTCTGTGATGCATCTGTGATATTTTGATGCTGCTTCCACAATGCTTCTGTGATGCTTTGATGATGCTTCGGTGATTATTTGGTGATTCTTTGGTGATACTTCTGTGATGCTTTGATGATGCTTCTGTGATGCTTTGATGATGCTTCATTGATGCTTTCTTGAAGCTTTAATGAAGCAAAAATAAAAAAGTAAGGTCCCAACTTGCAGTGTGGCAGGACTGCCAGGAAAGGCAAGGTACAAGCATGCGCCTATACTGTACATCTATGTTTGTCCCAAGCATGTTTGAATCCATTCAGTGGTGACTGATTCACTGCCTCTGCTGGAAGTTTTTTTACCAATCATTAATTACTCTTTCAATAAAATAATACTTTTTAAGATTAGTTTTGAACTTTCATCTTGCTAGTTTGAGGTCAAGTCCCTGTGTTTTTATCTTAGCTTCATATTAGTGAAAGGTATGCCTTGACTTATAGAATCATATTTTTAGTCTTGAGCAGAAGATACGTCTTGCACATTTGTCCAAAATATAACAGGCTTTGTCAGTATCAAATAGGCCTTGTGGGCATTTGCTTTGTGTATTTGTAATACTGGATAAAAAAAAATAAATAAATAAAAACTTCAGATATTTTCTTCAGTCAGCATAATATACAGGGCTATGGAATTCTTTAATTAATTGGATTGATATGATCACCAGTATAGGGTTGAAAGAAGAGGGGGAAAAAGAAAGGATTTTTTTTTCTGTCCTCTCACAGTAAATTGGCCTATAATCGTAGGGGTTGTTTTTCCAACACCAACAAATTACAACAAACACACACATAAAGGCTGAATTTGATAACTTTGTATCTTTTTTAACCTTATACACTATTTAACTATGTTTTCCATTTAACAATCTGGGTTTGATGGGTTTGAGAAACTCATCATCCCTACTTTTTCTGGTTGCTATTGCATCTTGCATATTCTGGAAAAACATGTAGAAAGACAATGATCATTCCCATAATATCAGTAGTCAAGGCCAATGGAATCTTGTAGAATGTCTTAGGTTTATTATTACTTTAGTATTTCAACTGGATTCTATTAGGGATGAGCCAAACACCCCCCGGTTCGGTTCACAGCAGAACATGTGAACAGGCAAAAGATTTGTTCGAACACGGGAACACCGTTAAAGTCTATGGGACACGAACATGAAAAATCAAAAGTGCTAAAAAAAAGTTTTAAAAATGGCAGTTTTTTCGGGAGCAGTGATTTTAATAATGCTTAAAGTGAAACAATAAAAGTGAAATATTCCTTTAAATTTCGTACCTGGGGGTGTCTATAGTACGCCTGTAAAGTGGTGCATGTTTCCCATGTTTAGAACAGTCCCTGCACAAAATGACATTTCTAAAGAAAAAAGTAATTTAAAAGTACTTGTGGCTATAATGAATTGTCGGGTCCGGCAATACAGATAAGTCATTGAAAAAAACAGCATGGGATCCCCCCAGTCCATTACCAGGCCCTTTGGGTCTGGTATGAATATTATGTGGAACCCCAAACCAAATAAAAAAATTGTGTGGGGGTCCCCCCAAATTCCATACCAGGCCCTTTAGGTCTAGTATGGATAATAAGGGGAACTCTTTGTCATTTTTTTAAAATGGAGTACCCAAAGGGCCTGGTAATGGACTGGGGGGATCCCATGCCATTTTTTTCAATGACTTTAATCTGTATTTCCGGACCCGACAATTCATTATAGCCATGAGTACTTTTAAATTACTTTTTTTCCTTTAGAAATGTCATTTTATGCAGGGACTGTTCTAAACACGGGAAACATGCGCCACTTTACAGGCATACTATAGACACCCCCCAGGTACGAAATTTAAAGAAATATTTCACTTTTATTGTTCCACTTTAAGCATTATTAAAAGCACTGCTCCCAAAAAAAGGCTGTTTTTAAAACTTTTTTTTGCATTGATACATGTTCCCTGGGGCAGGACACAGGTCCCCAAACACTGTTTTTAACAATACCAATCATATAAGCCTTTAAAATTAGCACTTTTGATTTCTCCCATAGACTATTAAAGGATGTTCCACGGCTTTCGAATTTGCCTCGAACACCCCAAATTGTTCGCTATTCAGTGAACAGGTGAACACCCGATGTTCGACTCGAACTTACATTTGACTCAAACATCTGGCTCATCCCTAGATTCTATTACTATTTATGGGTGTTATGTGCTTTACATTTCACACCATTCTTGCCCATTACTGTTGATATGGAAATTGACCCAAGGCCATTTTGAGCTGTCAAGAATTGCGTTCAGAGTGAGAAATTTAGCAATTACTTTACAATATGTACACATCATATTGCACATTGATATACAGTACTATTGCATATTTTTTAAAAGGGTGGAAATGCATGACTAGGGATGAGCTTCGTGTTCGAGTCGAACCCATGTTCGACTCGAACATCGGCTGTTCGACCGTCCGTCGAATTGCGAACGATATGGGCCGTTCGCGCCAAATTCGTGTGGCGCGTCACGGCCCATAATTCACTGCGGCATCGCAGTGCATTGCTGGCTGATGATTGGCCAAGCATGCACTATGACCCGCATGCTTGGCCAATCACAGCGCCGTCAGTAGAGAGAGCTGTAATTGGCCAAAGCCAGGGTGGCTTTGGCCAATTATGGCTCAGGGGATTTAGTACACACCCCACACTATATAAGGCCGCCTGCACGGCGGCCCTGTGTAGTGTGTGTTCCGGTGTGCTGAGAGATAGAGAGAGAGAGAGACAGTGTCATTTGATTTGAGTTAGATAGATTAGGCAGAACAGTCAGTCAGTTAGCTGCACTTACAGTGTATTGTGTATATATATGCATCCCAGGTGTTGCATATATATATATACACTGTATTCAGTTTAGCTAGATCCGTTCCTGTTATCTTCTATCTAGACTATTTACATTTAGTGCAGTGTGTCCTGCTCACAGTGTTCAGCTAGATCCGTTCCTGCTATTTACATTCAGTGCAGTGCGTCCTGCTCACAGTGTTCAGCTAGATCCGTTCCTGCTATTTACATTCAGTGCAGTGCGTCCTGCTCACAGTGTTCAGCTAGATCCGTTCCTGCTATTTACATTCAGTGCAGTGCGTCCTGCTCACAGTGTTCAGCTAGATCCGTTCCTGCTATTTACATTCAGTGCAGTGCGTCCTGCTCACAGTGTTCAGCTAGATCCGTTCCTGCTATTTACATTCAGTGCAGTGCGTCCTGCTCACAGTGTTCAGCTAGATCCGTTCCTGGTATTTACATTTAGTGCAGTGCGTCCTGCTCACAGTGTTCAGCTAGATCCGTTCCTGCTATTTACATTCAGTGCAGTGCGTCCTGCTCACAGTGTTCAGCTAGATCCGTTCCTGGTATTTACATTTAGTGCAGTGCGTCCTGCTCACAGTGTTCAGCTACATCTGTTCCTGCTATTTACATTCAGTGCAGTGCGTCCTGCTCACAGTGTTCAGCTAGATCCGTTCCTGCTATTTACATTCAGTGCAGTGCGTCCTGCTCACAGTGTTTAGCTACATCCGTTCCTGCTGTTTACATTCAGTGCAGTGCGTCCTGCTCACAGTGTTCAGCTAGATCCGTTCCTGCTATTTACATTCAGTGCAGTGCGTCCTGCTCACAGTGTTCAGCTAGATCCGTTCCTGCTATTTACATTCAGTGCAGTGCGTCCTGCTCACAGTGTTCAGCTAGATCCGTTCCTGCTATTTACATTCAGTGCAGTGCGTCCTGCTCACAGTGTTCAGCTAGATCCGTTCCTGCTATTTACATTCAGTGCAGTGCGTCCTGCTCACAGTGTTCAGCTAGATCCGTTCCTGCTATTTACATTCAGTGCAGTGCGTCCTGCTCACAGTGTTCAGCTAGATCCGTTCCTGCTATTTACATTCAGTGCAGTGCGTCCTGCTCACAGTGTTCAGCTAGATCCGTTCCTGCTATATACATTTAGTGCAGTACGTCCTGCTCACAGTGTTCAGCTAGATCCGTTCCTGTTATCTTCCTACTGACAGGCAGGCTTGTCTGGTTACAGTATATAAAGCTACCTGAAGAAAATTACAGGTGTTCTTTTTGATCCTATTAGTACCACGGTCAGGCAGCTAGACTATTTACATTTAGTACAGTGTGTCCTGCTCACAGTGTTCAGCTAGATCCGTTCCTGTTATCTTCCTACTGACAGGCAGGCTTGTCTGGTTACAGTATATAAAGCTACCTTAAGAAAATTACAGGTGTTCTTTTTGATCCTATTAGTACCACGGTCAGGCAGCTAGACTATTTACATTTAGTACAGTGTGTCCTGCTCACAGTGTTCAGCTAGATCCGTTCCTGTTATCTTCCTACTGACAGGCAGGCTTGTCTGGTTACAGTATATAAAGCTACCTGAAGAAAATTACAGGTGTTCTTTTTGATCCTATTAGTACCACGGTCAGGCAGCTAGACTATTTACATTTAGTACAGTGTGTCCTGCTCACAGTGTTCAGCTAGATCCGTTCCTGTTATCTTCCTACTGACAGGCAGGCTTGTCTGGTTACAGTATATAAAGCTACCTTAAGAAAATTACAGGTGTTCTTTTTGATCCTATTAGTACCACGGTCAGGCAGCTAGACTATTTACATTCAGTGCAGTGCGTCCTGCTCACAGTGTTCAGCTAGATCCGTTCCTGGTATTTACATTCAGTGCAGTGCGTCCTGCTCACAGTGTTCAGCTAGATCCGTTCCTGGTATTTACATTTAGTGCAGTGCGTCCTGCTCACAGTGTTCAGCTAGATCCGTTCCTGCTATTTACATTCAGTGCAGTGCGTCCTGCTCACAGTGTTCAGCTAGATCCGTTCCTGGTATTTACATTTAGTGCAGTGCGTCCTGCTCACAGTGTTCAGCTAGATCCGTTCCTGCTATTTACATTCAGTGCAGTGCGTCCTGCTCACAGTGTTCAGCTAGATCCGTTCCTGGTATTTACATTTAGTGCAGTGCGTCCTGCTCACAGTGTTCAGCTAGATCCGTTCCTGCTATTTACATTCAGTGCAGTGCGTCCTGCTCACAGTGTTCAGCTAGATCCGTTCCTGCTATTTACATTCAGTGCAGTGCGTCCTGCTCACAGTGTTCAGCTACATCCGTTCCTGCTGTTTACATTCAGTGCAGTGCGTCCTGCTCACAGTGTTCAGCTAGATCCGTTCCTGCTATTTACATTCAGTGCAGTGCGTCCTGCTCACAGTGTTCAGCTAGATCCGTTCCTGCTATTTACATTCAGTGCAGTGCGTCCTGCTCACAGTGTTCAGCTAGATCCGTTCCTGCTATTTACATTTAGTGCAGTGCGTCCTGCTCACAGTGTTCAGCTAGATCCGTTCCTGCTATTTACATTCAGTGCAGTGCGTCCTGCTCACAGTGTTCAGCTAGATCCGTTCCTGCTATATACATTTAGTGCAGTACGTCCTGCTCACAGTGTTCAGCTAGATCCGTTCCTGTTATCTTCCTACTGACAGGCAGGCTTGTCTGGTTACAGTATATAAAGCTACCTGAAGAAAATTACAGGTGTTCTTTTTGATCCTATTAGTACCACGGTCAGGCAGCTAGACTATTTACATTTAGTACAGTGTGTCCTGCTCACAGTGTTCAGCTAGATCCGTTCCTGTTATCTTCCTACTGACAGGCAGGCTTGTCTGGTTACAGTATATAAAGCTACCTTAAAAAAATTACAGGTGTTCTTTTTGATCCTATTAGTACCACGGTCAGGCAGCTAGACTATTTACATTCAGTGCAGTGCGTCCTGCTCACAGTGTTCAGCTAGATCCGTTCTTGCTATTTACATTCAGTGCAGTGCGTCCTGCTCACAGTGTTCAGCTAGATCCGTTCCTGGTATTTACATTCAGTGCAGTGCGTCCTGCTCACAGTGTTCAGCTAGATCCGTTCCTGCTATATACATTTAGTGCAGTACGTCCTGCTCACAGTGTTCAGCTAGATCCGTTCCTGTTATCTTCCTACTGACAGGCAGGCTTGTCTGGTTACAGTATATAAAGCTACCTGAAGAAAATTACAGGTGTTCTATCCCAGCTTAGTGCAGCTACAGGCCATTAGTATGTCTGGAAGGCCAAGAAGGAGAGGCAGACAGTCACAAGCCAATAAGAGAGGGCAAGCAGGCTCTGTGTCTAGTGCTGGTCGTGGAGACGGTGCATCCTCATCAGCACGTGGCCATGGGACACGCTTGGCCTTTTTTTCGGCAGCTGGCCGTGTTGAGCCGCAACATGCGGAAGACTTGGTCGAGTGGATGACCAAGCCGTCCTCATCCTCCTCATCCTCTCTCACCCATGCCCAGGGTGCTTTGTCTGGCAAAGCAGCGGCCTCTTCCCTCAGCTCAATGTCATCAGTGACTCCTTCCCTAGCTCCACCATGTCCTCATGAGGATTCCCTCGAACTGTTTGACCACAGTGTTGGGTACATGCTCCAGGAGGATGCCCAGCGTTTGGAAGGCTCTGATGATGATACTGAGCTCAATGAAGGCAGTAACATGAGCACGGACAGAGGGGGTGCCCAAGAAGGACAGCAATCTGGCAGTCATGCTCCCCCTGCTGCAGCATACTGCCAGGTTTGCTCCAGTGATGAGGAGGGAGGGGATGATGAGGTCACTGACTCAACGTGGGTGCCTGATAGGAGAGAGGAGGAGGAGGAGGAGGAGGAGGAGGAGGTGGCACATCACCAACTAGGCAGGATGCCCTCCAGGGGCCAGCCTAAGGGCAGCACATTGACTGCATCACACCCCAAAGCTCCACATGTGCAGGGCGCTGCAGTCTCTGCGCGTTATTCAAAAAGTTCTTTGGTGTGGGCCTTTTTTGAGACGAGTGCATCAGATCGCACCGCTGCTATTTGCAACATATGTCTCAAGCGTATCTCGCGTGGCCAAAACATCTCCCGCTTGGGTACCACATGCTTGACCAGACATATGTTGACCTGCCATGCAGTTCGTTGGCAAGCGTATCTAAAAGACCCACACCAAAGAACAAAGACGATCTCTCCTTGCTCCTCATCAGCTGAGATTTCCAACCCCACTAGACCTTCAGTCCTCTCTGCGACCTGCAGTGAGAGGAATGAAGGTGTAGAATTAGGTGTGTCACAGCCAAGTACTTATGGGCAATCTGCTTTTGGTACACCGACGTCAGATTGTACCAGGCAAATTTCCCTGCCCCAGCTGCTGCACCGCCGAAAGAAGTTTGCTCCCAGCCATCCACATGCCCAGCGGTTGAATGCTAGCTTGGCAAAATTGCTAGCACTTCAACTGCTGCCTTTTCAGTTGGTAGACTCTGCCCCCTTCCGTGAGTTTGTGGAATGTGCGGTTCCTCAGTGGCAGGTACCCAAACGCCACTTTTTCTCACGGAAGGCGATTCCGGCTCTCTACCGGCATGTGGAAGGCAATGTCCATGCCTCGCTGGACAGGGCGGTCAGCGGTAAGGTGCATATTACCGCTGACTCATGGTCCAGCAGGCATGGACAGGGACGTTACTTAAGTTTCACGGCGCATTGGGTGACTCTGCTGGCAGCTGGGAAGGATGCAGGACAAGGTGCAGTAGTGTTGGAGGTTGTTCCGCCACCACGCCTCCAAAATGCTGATTGTGACACACCTCTCTCCTCCACCCCCTCCTCTTCTTCTTCCTCCATGGCCTCTTCCTCGGAACCAGCGGTGCTCCGTAGGCGTTCAAGGGGCTACGCAAGTACGCAGGCCAAAAGATGCCATGCGGTGCTTGAGCTGGTGTGCTTGGGGGACAGGAGCCACACTGGGGCAGAGGTTCTGTCAGCTCTGCAGGGGCAGGTTCAGAGGTGGTTGACGCCACGCCAACTTAAGGCAGGAATGGTGGTTTGCGACAATGGCACCAACCTCCTCTCTGCCCTCCGACAGGGACAACTGACCCATGTGCCCTGTTTGGCTCACGTCCTTAACTTGGTGGTGCAGCGGTTCTTGGGCAGGTACCCGGGCTTACAGGATGTCCTGAGGCAGGCCAGGAAAGTCTGTGTGCATTTCCGCCGGTCATATAATGCCAGTGCTCGGCTGACGGACCTCCAAAAGGAGTTTAACCTGCCCAAGAACCGCCTAATCTGTGACATGCCCACCAGGTGGAACTCGACGTTGGCCATGCTGCAGCGGCTGCACACGCAGCAGAGGGCCATCAATGAGTACCTGTGCGACTATGGCACCAGGACAGGGTCAGGGGACCTTGGTTTTTTTTCCCCACGCCAGTGGGCCATGATCAGGGATGCATGCACTGTCCTGTCACCATTCGAGGAGGCCACGAGGATGGTGAGCACTGACAGTGCATGCATCAGTGACACTGTCCCCCTTGTCCACCTGTTGGAGCACACGCTGCGTGGAATAATGGACAGGGCACTTGAGGCAGAACAGAGGCAGGAAGAGGAGGATTTCCTTAGCTCTCAAGGCCCCCTTTATCCAGACAGTGTTCCTGCGTGCCCGCCGATCACACAGGAAGAGGACGAGGAGGAGGAGGAGGAGGAGGAGGAAGATTGTGTCAGTATGGAGGTGGAGCCTGGCACTCAGCATCAGCAGTCTTTAAGGGATCAGTCCCAAGGAACACATGGACTTGTACGTGGCTGGGAGGAGGTGGCTGCGGACGTTGTTGTCCTTAGTGACCCAGAGGACTCCGGACCGAATGCCTCAGCAAACCTACGCTGCATGGCCTCCCTGATCCTGCAAAGCCTGCGTAAGGATCCTCGTATTCGTGGTATCAAGGAGAAGGACCAATACTGGCTGGCAACCCTCCTTGATCCACGTTACAAGGGTAAGGTTGCGGACCTTATCTTGCCATCGCAGAGGGAGCAGAGGATGAAACATCTTCGGGAGGCCTTGCAGAAAGGTCTGTGCAACGCGTTCCCAGAGACTGGGAGGTTACAAACTCCTGTTTCTGGACAACGTGTTGCTGAGGCTTCGGTCAGTCAAAGAAGGAGCGGTGGAGAAGGTGGCCGTCTGACCGATGCGTTCAGACAATTTTTTGGTCCGCAGCCCCAAGGTATGATCGGTTCCAGCAACCATCGCCAGCGTCTGTTTTACATGGTGCAGGAATACCTAGGGGCAAGATCAGACTTGGACACCTTTCCCACCGAAAATCCTCTGGGTTACTGGGTCTTGAGGATGGATCACTGGCCAGAGCTTGCACAGTATGCAATTGAGCTACTGGCCTGTCCTGCATCCAGCGTTCTTTCGGAACGCACATTCAGTGCTGCTGGAGGCGTGGTAACCGATCACAGGGTGCGTCTGTCCACCGACTCGGTCGATCGGCTGACCTTCATAAAAATGAATCAGTCTTGGATCACCACCAGCTACCAAGCACCTGATGCAGATGTAACCGAATAATTTTTTTTGAAATCTCAGATCCCTTCAAAGACTGCCTATGCTGATGCTGAGTGACTATCCCTGAGTAATTATCCTCTTCCTCCTCAATCATCACGCTGATAGCTTGTAAGAACATTTTTGGTTCTGGGCGCCACCACCAGTGCCTAAGGCACAATTTTTCAGCCCCTGTTTAACAGGGGCGTGTAATTACAATTTTTGATGTAATACTTTGCAGCAGGGCTCGTTCCTGCATTCCAACTAGAGTGTCTGTGAGGGGTTGCAGTGTTGTGGCACCAGCACCAGTGCCTAAGACCCAATTTTTCAGCCCCTGTCTAACAGGGGCGTGTAATTACAATTTTTGATGCAATACTTTGCAGCAGGGCTTGTTCCTGCGTTTCAACTAGAGTGTCTGTGAGGGGTTGCAGTGTTGTGGCACCAGCACCAGTGCCTAAGACCCAATTTTTCTGCCCCTGTCTAACAGGGGCGTGTAATTACAATTTTTGATGCAATACTTTGCAGCAGGGCTCGTTCCTGCGTTCCAACTAGAGTGTCTGTGAGGGGTTGCAGTGTTGTGGCACCAGCACCAGTGCCTAAGGCCTAATTTTTCAGCTCCTGTTCAACAGGGGCATGTAATTACAATTCTTGATCTAATATTTCACAGCAGGGCCCTGTGAGGGCTTACAGTGTTTTGGCCACAGCAACACCTAAGGCCCAAATTTCTGCTGAGTATATAGGGCAGGACCCTACTTTCAAACATCTAACTTACAAACGACTCCTACTTGCAAACGGAAGGAGACAACAGGAAGTGAGATGAAATCTACCCCTAAGGAAGGGAAATTCTCTCCTGTAAGAGTTAATATGGGAAAACAATTTCTCCTTTCCACTGATGCTTTCCAATCCTTGTTCCACAAAAAAACCCAAATTTTCCAAAAACATTTTTCATTGGGACAAAAAAGTGAGGTGAAATCTTCTGAAGAGGAGGAAAGACGCAAAACAAATGTCACAGGGGTGATAACCCTTCCCTATGTTTTCCAAAAAGCTTAGAAAAGATTTTTTGGCTGGAGCTAAACACATTAAAAATGTTCAAAATTACAAACAGATTCTACTTAACAACAAACCTACAGTCCCTGTCTTGTTTGCACCGCCTGAATACTGCTGTTCAGAGTATATAGGGACCTTTCCTTATTTTAATTTGGGTGCGGGGTTCCCCTTAATATCCATACAAGACCCAAAGGGCCTGGTAATGGACTGGGGGGTACCCATGCCGTTTGTCTCACTGATTTTCATCCATATTGCCATGACCCGACATGACATTAAACCCGCAAGCAGTTTTAAATGAGATTTTTTCCTTTAAAAATGACATTTGGTGCAGGGACTGTTCTAAACATGGGAAACACGCGTCACTTTACAGGCATACTATAGACACCCCCCAGGTACGATATTTAAAGGAATATTTCACTTTTTTTTTTTTACTTTAAGCATCATTAAAATCACTGCTCCCGAAAAAACGGCCGTTTTTAAAAGTTTTTTTTGCATTGATACATGTCCCCTGGGGTAGGACCCGGGTCCCCAAACCCTTTTTAGGACAATACCATGCAAATTAGCCTTTAAAATGAGCACTTTTGATTTCGAACGTTCGAGTCCCATAGACGTCAATGGGGTTCTAACGTTCGTGCGAACTTGCGGTCCGTTCGCGGGTTCTGGTGCGAACCGAACCGGGGGGTGTTCGGCTCATCCCTATGCATGACATTTAAACATATCCAATTGGAATTGACATACAGTATAGTGCTATTTTTTAAAAGACATCTGAATGACTCTTGATGACTTCTGAATGTCAAGAAAGATTGACATTGGGCTCAATTCACAAAACAGTATTTTCTGCTTTAAGATCAGAGGTAAAATAGTCCATAGCGTTTTTCAAACCTTATTTTTAAAATTCACTAAAAAAGTCTACTAAATAAGGCATTCGTTCTTTCATTGGAATGTGCAGTATTTATCTCATGAATCCGTTCGATATTTTATCTCATGCAATGTCATATCTAGTGAGATGGATACAGTGGGCAGGGATTAGAACACCTGTCAGTTTTTATTGCTGTCTGTGCTCCCATTAGGGAGATTGACTCCCTCTATTTTTACTGTTTCTCCTTATCACTAAAAAGTGAAAGGAAAAGCAATTCCCAGATTTTGGATTGACACAAAACTTTAATAGTGGGGAAAGGGACATAGATGGAAAAAATAATAATGACAGGTGTGCTAATCCATTACTCTATACAAAATTAAAAATAAAGTTTTGTCTTTAGTTATCCTTTAACTCATGGCCATCTGGAAGATTAACTCCCCCTTCATGGCAAAGCCATTTTTTGCTTTTTTGGCACTGTATTACTTTAACTGACAATTGTGTGGTCATGCAACACTGTACCCAAATAAAATGTATATATTTTTTAACACATAAATAGAGCTTTCTTTTGGTGATATTTACTCATTTACCACAGTTTTTTTTTATTTTTGTGCTATAAACGAAAAAAGACCGAACATTTTGAAAATATATATATATATTTTTACTTTCTGCTTTAAAACATATCCAATAAAAAAATCAAAAATAAAAAGTTTTGTATGTATTCTGCTACATATTTTTGATAAAAAAATCCCAGTGAAGCAACTAAACAAATACCGGTATAATAAAAATTAGTAAACAAGTGAATTCCTAAGGCCACCCATTACCAAGATTAGCTCATAAGATTGTATTTACAATTAGCTCTGCATATATTGTGATTCTAGGCTACTTCATAGGGAGTTAGAAATAGAAATAAGTGTGACAACATACTGTACCTTCAAAATCTCCAACATCCAAGTTTGTCTATATGCTCACCCCAATAATGTAAATAAAGTGCAAATGTGGTCCACGGTGTTGGTAAGGGAACCAAAAAGAGAAAATATTGGAACTCATATAATTCTTTGAGCATTGGTATTAGTTATATTGCCACAATTTATTGTCAGACCTTACACTAATTTTGCAAAGCATTCTGTTGAATATGGATTAAGATTGCATTTTATCTCACATGTACTAAAGTGTATGTAATAAAACTATTTATTGAGCAAGTAGTGCAGCTATTTGTTGTTCACTAGAGGTTTTGGTGTATACACATTGTAGAATATGGTACTCCCAGGCCAGCATTTAATGGTGATATGGTTCAGTTAGATACATTTTTATTTTAGAAACTTTACTGCACTGCAGTTTGTCTACAAAACTCAAAACAGGTACCTTGGTAAAGATGAAAACTGGGGGGATAATACATTTCTATATATAAATAGATTGCATACAAATATATAAGAATCTTTTTGTAACAACTTTACATTTTTTTTCACACTAGCACTTGATGTTTGGGAAGTAAGATATTTGCCTGTAAGGTATAGAACAGACTATATGTGTTTCCTGCTGTTTATATTGATTGTTTTGCGTGAAAGTTATAGCGTCTACAAACTATAGTATATATACTGGAATATTTATTTATTTATTTATTTTTTAAAACTAGTAATGGTGGGGTCAGCAGCTTATAGCAGGACTGTGATAGTATGGCGGCGATCTGACACTTTGAAATTTTGTGGGAACCAGTGACACTAATCTAAAAAGATAAAACTGTACTAATGACACTGGCTGGTATGGGGTTAACATCTAGGGCAATCAAGGGGTTAAATGTGTGCCTAACAGTGCTTGGTGCATTCACTGTGTGCTGTTTTTACTAAGGGATATGCTAATTTTTATACCCTGCTTTGTACATCCCCGCTGACAGGACAGAGCTTTACTGTTTACATTCACAGTGCTCTGTTTTGTCATCCTCTTTGTTGATGCCGGCAGTCAATCATTGGACGGCACTCGCTGATTGACTTGTGACTGTGACAGCGCTTGTGCAGCCGTGCCCACCCCCTACCCGGAGGTGCTGGATCACGTACTAGATACGTGATCCAGCGCAGGAGAGCCATTCTGCTGCCCGTATTTCTACATGAGGCGGTCAGCAAGCGGTTAAAGTCTTTTTTGTTGTGATATTTGGCAAAGTCATGCATCCCCCGAAAAGTCTCTGAAAATCTGGCGAAATAATAGTAGAAAATAAATATATTGTATAATAAAGTTGATTTACTAAAGGAAAATGTACAGTGCAGTTTGCAAACACAGCTGCTCCAGAGCTTAGTAAATGAAGGGGAGCTCTGCTGACTTCCATCATCCAATCATGTGCAAGAAAATGTACAGTTTATTTCCCTGCATGTGAATAGGTATTCTTTGTAAAGTGAAGCTTTACCTCATTTATTAAGCTCTGGAGCAACTGCACATGCAAAGTGCACAGTCTATTTGCATATAGTAAATAAACCAGGGCTGAAACTAGGGGGGCAGGGGGGGAGCCTGCCCCAGATGACGCATCTAGGGGGGTGCTGCCAGGGGTGCCGCCCCCACCCGCACTGGGAACCGCTGCTCTAAGGGTGTCATTGCCACCCGATCAAGTGTAATGGACAAGCATGTCTCCCTCCTAGTCCTGCCCAATGCCCAAACAGTGTATGTCTTTTTTGAGTGAGGCATCCCAGAGAAGGGGAGGTTTCCAAGGAGGCCCTGGACTGGGAAGGTGGTGCGGAGGAGGCCCTGGGCTGGGGGGTGCATAGGAGGCCCTGTACTTGGGGGTTGCAGTGAAGGCCCAGGACTGATGGGGGATGCAGTGGAGTCCCCAGACTGGGTGGAGGGGGGTTAGAGGAAACCCTGGACTGGAGGGTGCAGTGGAGGCCCTGGGCTGGTGGGGGATGCAGAGGAGGCTTTGGGCTGGTGAGTGTGGAGGAGGCCCTGGGCTGGGGGCATGCAGAGGAGGCCCTGACCTGGGGGGGCGCAGAGGACACGCTGGACTTGGGGAATGCAGTGGAGGTCCCCGGCTGGGGGGGCGCAGAGGAGGCCCTAACCTTGGGGGCACAAAGGAGACCCTGGACTTGGGGGACTCAGAGAAGGTCCTGGGCTGGAGGGGTGCATAGGAGGCCCTGGACTGGGGCGGTGCTGAAGTAGGTGCTGGAGTGGGGGGGTGCAGAGGAGGCCCTGGACTAGGAGGGTGGTACACAGAAGGCTCTTGACTGGGGGGTGTAGAGGTGCCCTGGACTTGAAAAGTGAGGTTGATAAAGCACCTGGATTCGGAGAGCAGGGTGCAGAGAAGGCTCTTAAGTTGGGGTGGGCTGTAAAGGAGGCCTTGGACTGGGAGAGGAGTGCAGAAGAGGCCATTGACTAGGAAATGGTGGTTGGTGTGGTAAAGGCCCCTGAATGGTGAGGTACAAGGGAGATACTGGACTAGGTGAGGGGGTGCCTGGAGGTCCCAGATTAAGAGAGGGGGGTCTGGAGGCCCTGGACTAGGGCAGAAGGTGTCTGGAGGCTCTGGACTATGAGAGAGGGATCGTGGAGGCTCTCTGGACTAGGAAAGAGGGTACCTGAAGGACCTTCCAGCTTCAGGGAGAAATAGCCTCTATTTAAACCTGGACTGAGGAAGAGCCTGCCTGGGCCCTGAAGGGCGAGTTCACAACATAAATTGGGACATTTATCAATTGTTGTAAGTAATGCCAAACAGGAGCAGAGAGACAGGTCACGTGATAGATTTATTAAAGGAGAAGTACAGCCAAAGCCTGTTTGGTTGTACTTATCCTGTTGATCACATCAGTGCAGATTGTTTTGCTCTCCTGTGACCCATTTTCACCTGACTTCGGACTTAAGCCCACTCTCGGCTAATGGCACAGAGTCAGTCCAGGCTAGGGAAAGATCGCACCCATATGGTTGGGATCTGCTCACATGCCTGGACCGGCACCCAGCTCTGGCTCTCAGCGAGCTGCTGAGAGCCTGAGCTGGCCACTCCTGATCCCTCCACAGCTCAATGTTTAGGTGAGGGGGGGAGCAGAGCCAGAGACTGACAGCCACCAGCTCTCTGCTCAGGGAGCACTGAGAAATGAGTGCTCGGCGGTGTTTGATTACTTGGTTCTCAGCCTTAGAGCCGACGGGGGACAGATGCAGCATCCACCTAGGTAAGTATGATTCATAAAATTCCCATACTTCTCTTTTAATTACTCGACATCTCCTCTTTCCTGCTATCTGGCCCACATGAAAATTAGGCCTCATTCGCATGGAGCTTATGCGTCCATGCCCAGTATGATGGCCCTGTACCCCATAGGGATACTTGGTGTTCTGTGCAGGCAGTCCAGTCAAAGTCAATTTGGAAGCAGCAGCTGCATGGACATAGTCGAATGTCAAAATTTGACATGCAGAGTAGGAAGGGATGCATGTATCCAAACGCACAATGTCTGCATTCAGATGTGTGAACCCACTTCTATAGGGGAAGCTCTCTGGTGGATGCAGATGCAGCAAAAAGTGTCTCAGCATACAGGACCCATCTCAGCGCCTGTCTGAATCAGCCCTGAAACAGTCAAGGCTCTCGTGGACATCGCTGGATCGAGAGAGGGCTCAGGTAAGAATTAGGTGGGGCTGCAGGGGCTGCTGCCCACAGGTGTTTTTTTACCTTCACGCATAGAATGCATGACGATTAAAAATATTGTGCCTTTACAACCACTTTAACAAAGAATGTGCTTAGAATGTAGTAGTCAGGAGTAAGAAATGTAAAACACAGGGAGGGGAATTTATCAAAACTAGAGCAGAGAGAATTTGGAACAGCTGTACATGGCAACCAATCAGCTCATAGCTTTCATTTGTAAAGCTGAACGAGCTGAAGATAGAAGCTGATTGGTTGCCATGCACAGCTGTTAAAAAATTCTGACTGCACCAGTTTTGATAAATTCCACTCACTGTGTTTTACATTTTTTACTCCTGACTACTGCATTCTAAGTACAGCACATTCTTTGTTAAAGCGGTTGTAAAGGCACAATATTTTTAATCGTCATGCATTCTATGCGTGAAGGTAAAAAAAACACCTATGTGCAGCAGCCCCCGCAGCCCCACCTAATTCTTACCTGAGCCCCCTCTCGATCCAGCGATGTCCACGAGAGCCTTGGCTGTCTGGGGACTCGCATTCCTGATTGGCTTTTGGCAGCAGCAGGAGCCACTGGCTTACACTGCTGTCAATCACAGCCAGTGAGCCAATCAGAAGACGGAAGGAGCAGAGTCGAGCCATGGCTCTGTGTGTGAATGGACACACAGAGCCGTGGCTTGGGAGCGCACCTGCTTTGGTGCCCCCATAGCAAACTGCTTGCTGTGGGGGCACCCAGGAGTGTAGGGCCAGGGGTGCTGGTGAGGGACCCAAGAAGAGGAGGACCCAAGCTGCTCTGTGCAAAACCCCTACACAGAGCAGGTAAGTATAACATGTTTATTGTTTAGAAAAAAAAAACAAGAAACAAGACTTTAATATCACTTTAAGGGTAGCTGTGTGTAGTAAAGGATATGCAATAGAACAGTTTTATTTTATTAAAACTAGTATACTGAGGTTTGTACAGTCTGATACATACTCGCTAGTGGTGCAGTCATTAAAGCATATGGCCCTTTAAGCCCCTCCCACTGTTGATGCAATCTGACCACACCCACATACCATTTTTCTTATTTTTCTTGGGGGGGGTGCAAAAAAAATGTCCTGCCCCGGGTGCCAGATGTGCTAGCTACCCCACTTAAATGAACCCCAATGTTTCTGTGTTTTTATCCATATTTATGTTTCTTTTCAAGACTACTGATTCAAAAAGGTAGAGACTACTCCAAATTGGTTATTATATTTTTCCATTCCTTAAATATTGCATGCCCTACAACTTATTTGCCGTGTGCATTTATTTATTTATTGCCTGTAGTGAATTAACTTTAACGCACTTTTATAAGGTATTTACCAAGTGTTTTTGGTTTTTGAGGTAAATGGATTGTGAATTGGCATTTTCAGCATTGCATGCACTATTTTGGTGCTTTAGTGAATGGAGCCTATTCTATTTTACTGAGCATGTAATTTTAGTAATTATTGTATTCCATATTCATTTGACTAATAGTTTTGTGATCTGAATACAGTATTTTCAAATCTGCTTATTCTGGGTTTATTTTGAATCTCATTGGTCTTTGTGTGTTTTTTTTTTTTTAAAGCCTAACATTTTTAAAAAATAATGAAAGAGATGGCTTTGGAATTGTGTCCCTAGTCTTAAGAGGCATTTTCTTTTTTATTATTTGTATTTGTATTTTATTTTTGTAAAATAGGTCTTGTGGGCATTTGGAGGTATTTATAATACTTTCATTATTTTAGATAGATCACAGTAAGATGTTTACTTTTTTTCCTAGAAGGTTATTCACTGGTTGTTCTTGGCTAATTTGATCAACATTGATCTCTGTGTTATTTTTATAAATTGCCTGACATGTTAAGAAATAGTGAAAGGGATGCTATGACTTCATTAGTATTGTGTTTTTGTCTTTTATGTTTTCAGTGGAATATGGCCTTCACTGCTTCTGTGACACCAGAGCGGGGGTCTCGTTCCACTCCTGATACAACAATAACAACATTCTCTATTATAGTATCAAAGGAGTGGTGGGAAAATCTATTATCGTGATTATCAGAATTATGACTGTAACAATCATCATATATGCCTGCAGTCTTTAGTAGGGATGAGGTTTGGGTTTAGAGTGAAGTAGAATTTTGTCTGAATGGGGTGTTTGCCTGCCCGCTGACCCAAATCTGCAGCTGCAACACACAGGGATACATTTATGAGTGGTATTTCTACTGCTTCTAAATGTGGCAACTTCCCACTCATAGCCACCAGATTCCTAGCAACCAGTGACATATCCCTGCCTGGCCATTCAGGTATTAGTAGAGGATCCTGGCTGACAGCTGAATGTGAACAAAGGGGCGGGGCTGGTGGCTAACAGCTCTGACCGAATACGGCCACGACCATATTTGATCAATGACATCAAGGCACCATCCCGGTCCCTTTTCTTACAAACCAGCTGTCAGCTGGGAAATTGTCATTAGGTAGGAGATGGGATTGGATATGTCAGCAGGTCAGCATGCTTTTTGCTTTGGCTGATTAGTGGTCTCCTTTCATAATGATTGATAATGATCTACATTGCTGGACAGTGTGATCGATGATGTATTTACATCATGGGACTTTTCAAAGTGTGGTTATGTACTGTTTAATTTTTTATGTGAATAAGTAGGGGTACAAGGTTCTCCCTACTCATTTATGTAGTGGGGAGGTATCTGGGGGGTCCCCTAATTTTTAAGAGGGCACTTTCAAGTTCCTCCACTTGAAGACCCCCAAAACCACCAGGCCAGGTTTGAGGGAAAGTGAGCCCTTGTCTTCATCAACATGAGGACAATGTGGTTTTCTAAGATCCCCTTGGCATGGCGTCCTCCCTAATATTGAAGGCATGTGGCCTGCTATGGTTAAGGGAGGGGCCCATCCTCATATTTCCTGGCCAGCCATGCTGCATGTGTTTTTTGTATTGGGAACCACCTAAAATCCATACTAGATCATCATCAAGGATAAAGTTTTGGTATTGATTTTGGATGGGAGGTCCCAATATTTTTTTTGTCAGTTTTGTAGTAGGATGTAAAACAGCAAAAGTGGTGGAATTTTAACAGTTGTGCCAGTAGTTTATGTTTTCTTTGATGGCTTATTTTTGACTTGTTGGCTTATTTTTTTTTTCTTGTAAAAAATGGCATGGGGACTCCACATTTAGCCCAAATGCATTTGGGAAGAGTCCAATGCCATTTTTACAAAGAAAAACAATCTGGCATGGAAATGTAATTTACTGGAAACTTAAATGTATTTTTTGTGAAATGTCACTTTTTCTGGTCTGTTTTTTGAGGGTAGAGATCGCGCTGGACTGACTCGGTCGGTCACTGTTTGTAGATAGGAGGTCAAAGGGGCAGATAGGAAGGGTTTCCTACCAAAGATTAGTGCCCTGCTTTGTTGGGAGGATGGTGGGCCCTGTGGGGGGCATAGGCTGCTACCTCAGGGTGCGGCCTGATGTTTGCTTCCATATGTGATCAAGAAAAGTGGGTGTAAAGGAGAGCCCGGTGTCTAGTAGATGTAAATATAAAAACGTTTTATTGAGAGTACAGATTATGGGCTAAAGACAACACATTTCGGGGGACAAACGACTCCCCCTTCCTCAGGGCTGCTGATGAATGGTATTGGGAAAGGATCCTGATAGGGTCTGTTTGTAACATATAGAGTGGATCGATGATTGTCTGAATGCCGGCTGAAGCTTCAGAGGAAGCATACATTAGCTGTGGTAGGATGTATACACTGTATTCTTATGTCACTTCAGAGACAGTTTTAGGGCATTCCCCACCATTTTTTTAAAAGGAATTGTGCATTTTTAATGTTTCCCTTAAAGTATTATTAATGAGTTGCTCCCCGCCAAATGGTATTTGTTTATAATTATTTTTGCATTAGTAGATGTCCCGCAGGGCAGTGCCCAACTCCCTATGTTCTTTGTTTGACAATTCCTTGCCTATTAGCGCTGAAAATGATCAGAACTGATTTTAATGATTCAACTCCCATTGACATAAATAGGGTTTGGATTAATATTTATAAATTAGGACAATTCAGCGAACCTCCTGCAAACTGAGCGTTGTACATTCAGCTTGTCCCTAGTATTGAGAATAATTGAGGAAAAAGGAAAAAATAACATGCTTTTTCAGTATCAAAAAGGCCTTGTGGGTATTGGCTTTGAGTATTTGGAAGTATATGTAATATTTTTTTTATCATTTTAGACAGATCTCAGATAAATACCTGGATGAACCTCCTATCATATTTAATAATTCTTAGTACCCTGTTTATTATGTTGACTGAGGAAGATATCTAAATGATTTTTTTTAGTTCATCCACACTCTCCTAGGGAAGAGAGTAAAATGTTTACTCTCTTTCCTAGGAGAGTGTGGTTGAACTAAAAAAAATCTTATTTTTTCCATGGTATTTAAATTGTATTCTGTTGCTAGATATGAGTGATATGTGCTTTACATTCCATGCCAAACGTGTCATTCTTGGCCATCAAAATTGATATGGAAATTGACCCCAGGCCATTTTGAGCTGTCAAGAGTTGTGTTTATGGTGGGAAGTTTAGTAGTCATTGTACAATATTTACCCATCATATTTCATATTGATATACAGTGCTATAGCAGTATAATTTTTTTAATGGGTAGAAAAACATGATTTTTTTTATTCATATCCACTTATAATTGACATATTGTACTATTTATAAAAGTAATTGGCTCTTGGTGTCCATAAAGATTGACTCTTGTTAATATTGTTACTTACTAAACATGTCATGCAGGTGAGCTTTTAAGTGTGCCATACCAATTATCACCGGGGCCTAGAATAAATGTATTTACTTGTGCAAGGAATATACTGTTTATATCTATGTTGTTTGCCTTCAAAAGTATATTAAATACATTTTAGTCACTATTAAAAAAAATAAAAGTGAAAAGTCTATACATGGATTTATATTTTTGTATTAAAATTGAAAATTTATTTTTACACAATTAATAAATCCCTTTCCCATCATTATCGCTTTTAACCTCTGTAAATAAGAATATATATAGGGGTTGATTATTAAAAGCACAGAGACTGTTCACTATGGAAAACTTTCCGTAGTGCAAATCTGCAAAATGCAAAAAGCACTAAAAATGCATAGGTGTGAATCCAGCCTAAGGACCTGGTCTTGCCACATGTCAAAGATCACTTTAATATCAAGGCGGTTATATTATACCGTTCTGGTGAGTGTTCATTCTGAGGGGAACGGTCTCACGTGGTGCGGTAAAGGTTATCATCTATCTGACAAGATACTACAGGAATACATTTTAGGAACACCATAGTTGTTTTGGAATCACTCTTTAGAGGGCATATCACCACTATTGGATGTTGATTTTTTATCTTCCTAAGCACTGCTCTAGTCTACGAATTACATTTATGAACTTCTAGAGCTTAGTGTTTTTAAGTGAATATTTGAACATAAAGTTTATAGAGTGAACATGTGCTTTTCCTAGTAAATAAATATCTTCATCTACTAGTTTGTGTGGAGATTTGTAGAACTTTTCTAGAAAGGTACAATTTATCTTACTAATATTTTCCCTACTCTTGCAGGACCTTAAAGAGGAAGTAAACTTCCTCTGCTGACATTTACCTATAGGTAAGCCTTAAAGAAGGCATACCTATAGGCAGTGTAAATATCTCCTAATCGTGTACAATTTAGGAGATATTTACATTACAATCAGCCAGTGACATCACTGGTGCATGCACTCTAAAGGAACGGCCACCAAGCCCTGTGCCATGCATGGCGGGAGTGACGTAATCACAGCTCCAGCCATTCACAGAGCCAGAGCCCGCAAACCCATGAGCAAGTCGGTTCAAAATGGAAGTGGCTGCAACACTGACATTGCTGAGCCGGAACAGCTACATTTTAAGGTAAGTTGCACATAATGTGTTAGTATGTGATGCAAACTAGCACATTATGACTTTACCTTACCAGAAGAAAAAAAAAAAATCCAGCGTTATACAACCGCTTTAAGAAATAATATCCCTGCCACAATCACACAATACAAACACACAGAAACACACACACTGGGGGCAACTTATTAAAACGATAAATAGGAAAATAAGCAAAAAATTTGAATCATTTCCCAAAGGTGTCCACTTAGAGTATATTTGTTGTACTTGCGTTCCTCTCTCCAGTTTATTTAGTGAGCCAAAGTGGGGAAAATTTGGGTGGAACCGACTAGTATGTTTTTGGATTGCTGAAGAAAGTCAGAACCCCTGGTGATGTATGCAAATTTGAGAAAACTTTAAAAAAATATCCTTAATGGAAAAAGCAAGACAAGGAGACTTTCCACTCAGGCAGAACAATAATGAACATGGGTGATGTGTAAATGTTTAAGAGAAAAGTACCTTTTTAAATTGCCAAAAAATTATTTGACTAGGAACACACAGGGGTAGATGTATGAAGGGTCCTTTCACATGGGCTGTCCGATCAGGTCCGCCTGTCAGTTTTTCAGGCAGACCTGATCACACCATCTATTCACCCCTATGGAGTGGCTGATGTCAGCGGTGACATGACCACTGACACCCGCTGCTATCCGATCCAATCCTGTCCACCAAATCCAGACAGATGATGGTCCTATTTTCCATCCATCTAGCGGATGGGATCGGATGAAAACGGACCGCCTGCCATAGAGAAGAGCGGGACTCTGTCAGTCTCCGCTCTGCACAGTGTGCGGAGACGGACTTGTGATCTGTCTGCTCAGCGGGGATCAGCAGATCGATCCCCCAGCTGAGCAAGCGGAATCCGTCAAACGGAGGCACCCGTGTGAAAGGGGCCTTACACTGGCGAGCACAGAATCTGGTGCAGCTGTGCATAGTAATCAATCAGCTACTAATGTCAGCTTGTTCATATAAGCTTTCACAATAAAAGCTGGAAGCTGATTGGTTTCTATGCAGAGCTGCAACAGATTCTGTGGGCACCCATTTTAGTAAATCTTCCCTATAGTTATAAGGCATCAGTTGCCTTGACTGAAACACCTTAGAGGCAATGGAAGCAAGTTTTTCTGTGATTTTAGTTGTGAAATCAAGTAATCAAGCACAGGCCTGGCAGTTTTTTTTCTTCTTGGCTCATTAAATTCAAGGAGAGAATGTGATTAGTCACAAGTTATGATATAATCATGTGATTTTGTGCAATTTATTTTTACAGCTTTGCAGAACACAAAGACAGAAATGATAGTCAACAATTCACTCAGATAGGCTTTCTTTAAAATATTGTACTTTTTCAGACATAGGCCTTAAACAATCACAGTCATTTAAAAAAAGGTTTGCCTAGTTTTATTACTTTGTTTAATATCATGTCCACAGATTGTGGACCACATTCCCCTGGTAAAAATATAGAAAATATTGTTCAATGGCAGAAAAATCTTGATCAAGATAATGAAACCATAAATAATAATTTTGCTGCAAAAAACAGTGTAATAGTTACTGTAGCATAAAATAGAATCCAATATTTAAGATAGATTTCTTGTATTAGATACCTAAGCACTTTCTTTATTGTTATTTTCAGAGGACATTGTTTCAAAAGACCATGACACACTTCCTCTTCTAAGTACAGTTTATTTACAGTAACTCACAGTAACAAAAGCAACCCTGGAAAACTAGTTCTTAAAGGAATAGCAATTAGAAAATGGCAAGCTTTAAAGCCAGCCATAGATGGTCCGAATCTCAGCCGGTTCAGCAGGGACTGGACGAGATTCGAACCATCTATGGGCATGCTGAATGTACCCAAGTGGATCCATCGATCGGCTTGGGTACAACCAGCACGTTGTATTTTCAGCATGCAATTAATGCCAGTGGCTATAGCCGCTAGCAATAAACATTGTGTGCTCCCGGCAGGGCTGGCTCCTCATGCTCCCCTGTGCTCCCCTGCTGGGAGAACACAATAGCTCAGCAAGAGGGATTCGCAGTCACTTGATTCAGATGGGGGAATCAAGTGATGTTCTTTCCTGCAACCTGTGGTTGCAGGAATGAAAATCGCACCATTTATGGCCTGCTAAGAAGTAAGGAACCTCATGGCTTGTATGAGTAAGAGAAACATATACTCCAATATTTACCTGGAGATTAGTAAAGTCAAATATAATGTGGTATTATCAGTATAGCCTATATCCGCCACCCTTCTGTGAAAAGAAGGTGCTTCAGCCTCAACTGGGGATTGGGGTTGAATAGTTAACCATGGAACTGATTCCTGAGATTTACCGTTGGGAACTAAGGAAAGAAAGGGTAAGATAGGGAATGGCCAGAGATCATTAAAAGACCCTGTCCTTAGATTAAAATATCCTGTCCTTAGCCTGTTAGTTGCTCCTTACATACAGTATATGCTATAGTCACCCTGGCTGGTAGTCCTGAGAGATTTTTTACAAAGAGGAGCCTTTAAGTGTTCTTCAACTAGACTATCTACATTTGCCCTTCCAGCATTGAAATCAACCCTTTTATTTCACCTACAAGACAAAGATCTGCATGGAGATAGAAATATTTTCCACTCACCTTTCTTATGGTTGCCAGCTATTCATGTTGAGATTGGAAACTGATGTATGTTTCAGTTTAACAGCAATTTTTTTATGCAACATGTACATTTTTTATCAATTATTACAGGTATTTATATAGCACCAACAATTTACAAACTACTTTTAGATATTATACATTCACAACAGTCACTGTCTTCAAGGAGCTTACAATATAAGGTCCCTAAGTGTGGGGGGAAATGCATGCAAGCACAGGGAGAACATACAAACTCCATGCAGGTAGGCATTGAAACAAAGATGCTAGTCCTGCAAGCAGGGACGGTACAAGGGGTGAGCGGGCGGGGCTTCTGTCCTGGGCGCAATGTGGGAGGGGGCGCTATGTTGTGAGCAGAAAAATCTGTCCACAAAATGTAGCTGTATAACTTGTATGCCCCTGTTGCCTGCCTAAATCAAGGATTATGCATTCCTGCTCACTGCTCTGCGGCAGCAGATACACCCCTTTCCAGGCTCCCTTCTTGAGTTCCTATGAGTCCTCCCCCCCCTAGATCCAAGCTGGTACAGTCCCAGCGAAAATGCATGTGGGCGGAGCAGGAACAGAACCTAACACTGCAGCATCGATCTTTGATTCCCGCCCAGCACACAGCAGAGCGCTCCTCCAGAGCAGAGTGGAGATGTGTAAATCACGAATGACAGACTGGATCCTCTTCTACTGTGAATCCTGACTGCTCTGCATTCCATACTGTAATATAAAAGTGCCCTGCACTTTTCAGTGCAGGTTTATTGAAAGTGAAAGTAAAATTCTTGAACAGGTTAGGAATTAGTGTGACATTTCATGTGCTGCATAGATGTAATCCACATACACATTATATCTTCTAAAAAGAATGACTTTTAATAAGATATAATGTGTATGTGAAATACATCTATGTAGCGCCTGAAATGTCACACTCATTCCTAACCTGTTCGAGAATATAAGCATTACACAGCAAAGGATGTGATTTCTTATCCCAGCCCAACTCCAAAAAAGTCCACTCTTGTAGTGTGGGGGAGGGGGGAGAAGGGGGGTACTGTATAATACTTGATTCTATGCTTCAGCCAGCTCTAGTGCTCTCCTCTTCCTACTCCTCCTCCTCCACCTCCCTATCACATATAGAGGAAGATTAACCCTGTATGGTCCAAAGTGGAGGCTGGAGTGTGACCACTGTCACTCCTAACTGACACAGGAGCTGCAGGGGACCAGTAACAGAACTGCAGAGAGCCTGCTGAAGCAAAGGACAAGGTAAAACTGAGAACACAGATCAGAATTCAGCGGGTGTTAGACAGAAACCGATTGTTATATCCACTTCTGCTGGAAATCCTTGTTCAATTAGCTGTTTGTAGTCAAACAACAGCAGTGCTGACCAGTGTATTTTGATAGGGGAGGGTCCCTGCTGTCAGAATACAATGTCCCAGTGAGGGGGACACCCCACTTGTGTGGATGAAGGAATCTGTCAGCCACTCGCTTGAGCCCCATCTTGATCCAGCAATGTGCACAAGAGCACTTGCTCTCTAATGGACTGTCTGTTTATAGTGCACTTTAATAGTACTTTGCACTGTGTGTTTGATTTGCAGCACTGGGAGTTTGGTAGTATCTCCAAAACCAAATTGTGTACAAATGAACCATAAGAATTTGACTAGAATTATTTGAATATTTGGGAGTTATTCACGTTCTATGTTATAGTATTTAATTTTTTTTATTTACAGTACCAGGAGTGTGGTCTTAACTCCCTCACAAAATGTTTTTGCAGCACAGGGATTTTGGTCCCACATACATGTGATATGTAATTGAATATTTATGAGTTGTCGCATTATATGTTTTGGTATTCTACTTACAGCACCGGGAGTCTGGGATTTGCCCCCTCACAATTTTGTTTGCAGCACTGGTATTTTGGTTCCATATTCATGTGATATATAATTCACTTGGTCATATTTGATAATGGCACATAAACTAAATTTGATATAATTTATAGGGGTACCGCTGTGCACTAGGGTGTATATACTCCTGGTCTCTGTACTCTGCAGTTTACCACTCTTGACTGCTCCTGATCCTTGTACTTTGTAATTTTATCCAATCCTGACTTCTGCACTATATATATATATATATATATTAGGCGCTGGTTAACCTTGTCCCCGCACTGCCTGCAAGGCATAAATGTGAACCACTAAGCCATCCTGCAACCTTGTTACACTTTAACTGCTTTCCTGCTGGTATCTCTTTTTATCTTTCTTTTTCAGAGCATATATTCTGATAAATGCAGCACAACACAGAGCACTTGAAGAAGTTTTAAAGAGGTGCTTATGGTCATGCATTTAAATAACTCAGCAGCTTAAAAGCTTAAATCTGGTATATATATATATATGATACAGTATTTGCTTAGAACTTTGGAAAGAGTCAACTGGGGAGCCGGAGTGAACACTTTACACATCATAAAACTAAGCATGATAACTGATCATATGAGGCTCAATCACACTTTCAATTGATATCCCAATAAGGTGTCCTAAAAAGGTTGGTGGTTAATAAAGTATTCTATACTGGGCAATCAATATTTGGAGGACTTACCTCATCAAATAGTAAAAATTGATTTCTGGTTCCAAAGTAGCTGGTGGATCCAAAGGAGTGGAATTTTTTAACTAATTTTTATCTGCATACAAGGAGCTATAGAGTTGATGATCTGTTTGTGCTTTATTTAAATATTTTCTATTTGAATCAGGACCTCTGACAGAATTCACACTCATTTATATGAAGTATTATATTATCTTTAATAAACATTAATGCCTTTGATTTTGCAATGGCGGATTTCTAAATGACACTTAGCAACACCTACACACTGATGTTTTATGTCTGCTGGTAACATTGGTGTCAGATTAAATCTGAGGACATGGCCTTATATCACTCTCCATCAAGTTAAAAATATTTGACAAGGACGTATTATCTTATCAATTATTTATAAGGTGGAAAGGCTTTATGTAGAAATAAATAATGCTGTAAGACAGCACAAGCATGTCTGAGCATTCAGAAACTTGAACTTTTACTTAAAATACTTATTTTCTAAGATTGTGATAAGATTATTGGATTTTATAATAAAACTTAAGCATCATTAAGTGATTTCCAATTCAAATAAAATTTTCATTTAGAAAGTTGTCACTGCAACAAGAATCCCCTTAGGAAGACATCATTGCTATTCCAATTCTGGTGACAGCTCAAAACTTACATTTTTCACTTACTTTCAGTCTTGGTGACAATGATCACCAGCCTAAAAAAAGCTGCTGACCCTTCTCCACTTTATTCAAAACTAAAAAAAAAAAAAAATTACTTCAGATACTCTTTTAGTCACATGTGTCAAACACAAGGCCAACATGCCAAATCTGGCCCCCCAGGCCATTTCATTTGGCCCTCACACCTCTTCTGCAGCTGCTGAACCCCCTCATCTCTGCCCCTACCTTGTTTTAGTGGTCAGTAGCAGAGAGGAGGACTGGACTTCTCTGTCAGATCCTGCGCTTCTTCCCTCAGCAGACATTAAGAGGTTTGTCTCTGTGCCTCCAATCCCTCCCACCCATCTCAGCAGTCATCAGCAGAGAGGAGGACAGCACTCCCCCTACAGAACCTACGCTTCTCTGTGTGTCTGCAGCACCTCCTCGCTCAGCAGACTTTGGCACCTGACTCCAGCCCTCCTCTTGGCCTCCTCCAGACCCTGCACTGTCTGTTTCCCAGCTTCTCTCCATATTCTTCCTGGCAGCAGCACAAGGTCAGGTGGGTACACTGTGAATTAGAGGAGGATTGAGGGACTCTTGACTTCTGATGGTGGGGGAGCTCTGGACATCTGATTTAAGGAAGGTGGGGTGCTCTGGACATATGTTCATAATTATTATGAGAAAAATACAATTCTATGCCAATTTAAAAGGAGGGTCGCACACCACTTGTATCATCCACAAGAAACTTTCCTGGAGACTGCTCAGAGAGAACACCATGGCACAACCATGTTCTTTCTGTCTCTGTGGGTGATACCAGCGGTGTACGACCCTCCTTTTCATACTTGCATCATCTGCTACAGAACAGCTTCACAGCTTAAATCTTAAATTATGACTCAATCCAATAATAATTGAATGCAGAGGCAATTATTTATTATGATAAACAGTAGATACATTTATACAGTCTTAAAGATACAATTGCCCTTTAAGGGCAAGCATAATGTTGATGTGGCCCATGATAAAATTGAGTTTAACACCCCTGCTTTAAGTGATCTGGTGAACTATTCACCTCTGTTTTAGTGGATACATTGCAATCACAGTGAACTTTTCTTTGCAATAAGACTATGTTTCATGGTGTATGTAAAACTATGTTGCCATTAGAATTATATGTATCAAGCTTGATACATATAATCCTAATGGCAACATAGTTTCTCATAAGCCACAGCTATAACATCTATAAAGCATGCAGTTTGGTTTCTTTACAGTCTGTGCAATCTTTATTAGGCCCCTTTCACACAAGGCGGACTCCACTTCCACGGAGTCCGCCTCGGTCCACCGGCTCAGCGGGAGATCTCTCCGTTGATCTCCGCTGAGCCGGCGGATGACAGGTCCCTCTCTGCTCACTGAGCGGGGAGGGGCTTGGCGAGCGCCGCTGCTGCCTATGGAGACATTGGACGAAAACGGACAGCATGTCCAATTTCATCAGATCTCACCCGATCCAATCCGCCAGCAAAGGATCTGAGCGTAGGGCCATCCGTCTGCTTTTAGTGGATCAGACCGGGTCGGATGTCAGCGGACATGTCTCCGCTGACATCCGTCGCTCCATAGGCTAACATGGAGAGCCCGTTCAGGTCCGCCGTCAAAACTGACAGGCGGACCTGAATGGTCCGACCGTGTGAAAGGGGCCTTAGATCTACCAAAACTATGTAGTAGAAACCTTACCTAAACAATTAATTCTATTTGTGTCAAGTTAAGCTGGCTTTCAACATACAGGTAGTTGGTAGATTTAAATAGATTGTACAATCAGACTGCAATGCGTATGGTCTGTTTTAGAGAAAAAAATGCACATATCGTGATGTATTGTTCCTACGTAAAAGGCCAATGCAAAAGAGCTAACAGATGTAAAATAGCCCCAAAAACATTTGAGAAATTCCCATTTTGAGTCTTGTCACATAATTACTAGTTGGCATACATTCTTACAATGGAGCGTGTGCTGGTAAGCAAACCACATTTTTCCTGTGAATTGGCTGTATGTACCCTGTCATACAGTAGTTATGTACATATCCAATAGAGGTTATTTTAGCCTGGCTTGTAGATTCTTCTACTCAGCTATGAAAAAATCTATCCCTATGAGTTGGCCGACCTTTGGAAAACCATGCAGCTCATAGAAAACCAATTACCTTTCAAGTTTTTCTGTCAAAGCTTTATTGAACAAGCTGAAGTTGGACTATGATTGGCTGTCATGCACAGCTGCACCAGATTTTGAACTCTCCAGTTTTAGTAAATCAACCCTACTGCATAGTTGATATTGAATCACAACATCTGTTGGTTGATGAAAGTGGAATACAAACACCAATCTCTGTATTTAACCTCCCTGATGGTATGATTATGTCAGATTTTTGATGCTCAAAGCGGTACAATGTTTTTCATGGAAATTTGGCGTTTTATATTGTAGGCCTGTAATTCTTAGGAATAACTCACTTAAATCTGTCCAAACATGAGTCTAGTAGACAGCCCGGGTATGATATTGTTTGAAACACAAAATTATAAAAATACTGTTATTACTTTCAGTGTTTGATGACGAATTTCAACAGAAATCACTATCGCTCAATTCTGCAAGTGATTCCAATTTATTATCACTGTTTCCTAGCTGGTCTAAAACCACTTTTGATGTGAAGGGACACTTTTTGGTTGCTTTGGACAATCTCCAGTTTCCAGGCAGAAAGAACAGTATATATCAGGGATATGCAATTAGCGGACCTCCAGCTGTTGCAGAACTACAAGCCCTATGAGGCATAAGAACACTCTGACAGCCACAAGCATGACACCCAGAGGCAGAGGCATGATGGGACTTGTAGTTTTGCAACTGCTGGAGGTCCGCTAATTGCATATCCCTGGTATATATAATAAAAAAACTGCATGCAGGGCACTGGACAAACAACTAGGAACAAAAGGGAGGTGAAATAATGTGATACAGTAATGTAATCTGTAAGATTACAGTGTACTGTATGTGTTATGTGTTTTTAACTTTTTGAATTTGGCGCTGTGCTCCGTCCCCGTGTGTTGCAACGCTCGCAGGGAATGGAGCTCAGCACTGTGATAGGTCCAGCGGAGGACACAGCTCGCACACATGGGGGGGGAGACATTGCAGGATCCTGGAGACAAGGTAAGTAACTTTGCCTGGATCCTGCAATATGATCCCGAGTGTGGCTCAGGGTTACTGCTTTTGGTACTGAAAATTCACCCTGAACCACACTCAGGAATACCGCTAAGGAGGTTAAAACATAAACAAAAATGTGTAAAATAATAAATGTGAAAGTGTAAGTCACCCCAAACTAAGGTGTAATAATAACTCAAAAATGTGGAATCAACTTGGCCTGAAACCTTTGACACAGTTGAATGATTTCTTGCCTTGTTATGCGAGTAGGTTGTCATTGTATTTACAAATCCATAACTTGTGGTCTGATGGACACCGACAGACCAAATCCAGCGAACAATCCGATCGTGTGTGGGCTTCACCGGACCTTTCCAGTCGCAAATCTGACGGACTTTAGATTTGGAACAGGCTTTAAATCTTTACGTCGTAACTCCGCCGCACCCAGAAATCCGCTCGCCTCTATGTTAGTCCGACGGACAAAAACCGACGCTAGGGTAGCTGTTGGCTACTGGCTATCAACTTCCTTATTTTAGTCCGGTGTACATCATCACGTACGAATCCATCGGACTTTGGTGTGATCGTGTGTAGGCAAGTCCGTTTGTTAGAAAGTCCGTCAAAAGTCCACTGGAAAGTTTGTCGGACCAGTCCGGTCGAAAAGTCCACCCGTATGTACGCGGCATAAGGCTCTTATGAGCCCAACTGAATACCTTTATGCCTTTATGCTGTGAATTGTATTGGGTTTTTTTTTTTTCTTTTTTCCTCTTCTTTGTACATTTTTATAATTTCTGTGATGAAAATTTCAACAAAGATAAATTATTAAAAAAAAAAAAAGTGGAATCACTAAATATACAGGTTTTTTTATAGAATTGTAACATGGCTTGTGTGGCAATTAAATGCTGCATTTTATTAATTTTCTATTTATGTATTATATTTAAGGGAGAGAGTGGAGTTTCCTTTAAATGTCAAAAGAGTAGACTGACCCATATTAATTTTCTGGAGGTCCACATAAAAAAAAAGACATCTATGAGTTTGGGACTGAATGTACACTCTCCCCTTGGGAGAGGCTTGTCCTGTCAATGTTAGAAACGTTGTATCATCTTGTCTAGCACAATGCCATACCTATGAATCTAAAAATGCATTTGTCTGTATTTCAGTCCCAAGTACTGAGTAACGGAATTCCTCTCATTGATCTCATAAGCAAATTTAGATCACACAGAAATAACACAGCGCAACCGGGACTATTTTTAACTTGTGCACAATGACCACTGCGATATCAAGGATTAAAAAGCTATTTAAATTGGAACACTTACAAAACTCCTTGAAACATGAGATTGTAGTCTCTGTACATAGTAATTTCAGTTCTCAGAGTTAAATTTCATTTTGAAATGTTGTGACCCAGTAAGCAGCAGAACAGTTTAAATTCCTGTATCCGCATAGCTAAATAATTAATTTAGTACTGTACAATGTAACTTTACAGAAATGACTACATAGTTCACAGCATTGGTGCTCTTTATCTAAATTGACAAAACTCCTTTCTTTTTAAGATGTAATTATAGTTGTAATATTTATTTATATCACTAAGCTGCCAATGTGTTCTATGGTTCTGTAGACTGGAGTTGTACGAATTAGATTAATACAAGGGCTAACGACACTATTCAAAGAGCTTACAAAATAAAAAAGAGTAGGCACAGTGGTAGTGTGCTCTTGATAATAGTGCAGTAGTGGTAGAATAATAAAACTGAACTGTGAGAATACTTAGGAATTTATGTTTTGCAAAATAGCATGTGAAACATTTTCATTTTTTCTTTTTTCAACCATAAAAGATGAACAATTGTTATCTGCAGGTCTGAATTTAGGTTTGTATTATTATAGATATGTTTTCATGCAGTGCCGGACAAGCATAGCTATAGGAGATTGGGTTAGAGCTCCCTTTAAAGCCATAGCTTTTCATATGTGCAGCTCCTTACCATGCTGCTACTCTTCCAAAAGGTAGATATTAATCACTTATGTCTGTTAGATGTGTGATGAGTGATGTTAGATTAGCCCCAGGCAATCAGCAATTCCTCCAACAACATGTTATCCAAGCATTGCAATGCCTTTTCTTATATTATCCCGATGGTGATGGCAGGTCTGATGATTCCTCTTAATTCCTGATGTCAAATAGCTGTTATCCTTTGAGATCCTGTGCCTGCAGTTTGTCCACTGCTGCTGCATGCTAGCCCCAACATGTCAATTTGTCAATGTGTATAGAATATTTCAGTGTTCACCATATACCCTATATGTTAGTAATCTGATGGGGTCTATCTACAAAAAAAATATTGGACCCAGCAGTTCCAGTATATTTTAAGCAGCCCTCAAATTTTCCACTCGCCTACTCGCATTTTGTCAGTGGAAAATGGTTTCTGGCAAGCGTAGGCTGTCTTTGAGCTCGGGGGGGGGGGGGGGCAAGCACCGCCAGCAGGCAGGGTTGAATGGGAGCTGTTCTCCCAGCGATCACCCCCTGGGGGAAGTGAGAGTGGAGGAAGAGGCGAGCTGGCTGGATCACAGAGCGGGGATTGCCCGCTGTAAAAGCTTACATTTGAATTGCCGTCTGCTCGCCGTTACACACAGCCCCGCCTCCTGACCTGGCGCCTGTGACAGACAGAACACATCCCAGCATTGGACTGGCATTCAGTCTGCCACAGGGGCTGGGTCAGGAGGCAGGGCTGTGTGTGACCGCGAGCAAACAGCAATTCTAATGTAAGCTAGTACAGCAGGCAATCCATTCTCTGTGATGATCTGGCCGCCCTCTCTCTTCCTCTGCCCTGCTCACGCTGCAATGATGGGCACAGGTGAGGCTGCACTGATGGGCACTGGTCATGATGCAATGAGGGGCACAGGTTAGGCTGCATTGGTGGGCACTGGTCACACTGCAATGATGGGCACAGTTGAGGCTGCATTGGTGGGCACTGGTCACGCTGCAATGATGGGCACAGGTGAGGCTGCATTGGTGGGCACTGGTCACGCTGCAATGATGGGCATAGTTGAGGCTGTATTGATGGGCACTGGTCACGCTGCAATGATGGGCACAGATGAGGCTGCATTTTTTGGGCACAGGTCATGCTGCAATGATGGGCACAGGTCACGCTGCAATGATGGACACAGGCGAGGCTGCAATGATGAGCACATGCAAGACTGCAAAGGTGGGCACAGGTGAGTCTGCATTGATGGGCACTGGTGAGGCTGCATTGATGGGCACAGGTGAGGCTGCAATAATGGGCACAGATGAGGCTGCATTGGTGGGCATCGGTCACGCTGCAATGATGGGCACAGATTGCGCTGCAATGATGGGCACAGGTGAGGCTGCATTGATGGGCACAGATCAGGCTGCATAGATGGGCACTGGACACGCTGCATTGATAGGCATAGGTAAGGCTGCATTGATGGGCACTGGTCAATCTGCATTGATGGGCACAAATGAGGCTGAATTGATAGGCACAGGTGAGGCTGCATTAATGGGCACTGGTCACACTGCATTGATTGGCACTGTTCACGCTGCATTGATAGGCACAGGTGAGGCTGCATTGATGGGCACTGGTGAATCTGCATTGATGGGCACAAATGAGGCTGAATTGATAGGCACGGGTGAGGCTGCATTAATGGGCACTGGTCACACTGCATTGATTGGCACTGTTCACGCTGCATTGATGGACACTGGTGAGGCTACATTGATGGGCACAGGTGAGGCTGCATTTATGGGCACAGGTGAGGCTGCGTTGATGGGCACTGGTGAGGCTGCATTGATAGGCACAGGTGAGGCTGCAATAATGGGCACAGATGAGGCTGCATTGGTGGGCATCGGTCACGCTGCAATGATGGGCACAGATTGCACTGCAATGATGGGCACAGGTGAGGCTGCATTGATGGGCACAGATCAGGCTGCATAGATTGGCACAGGTCAGGCTGCATTGATGGGCACTGGACATGCTGCATTGATAGGCACAGGTGAGGCTGCATTGATGGGCACTGGTCAATCTGCATTGATGGGCACAAATGAGGCTGAATTGATAGGCACAGGTGAGGCTGCATTAATGGGCACTGGTCACACTGCATTGATTGGCACTGTTTACGCTGCATTGATGGACACTGGTGAGGCTACATTGATGGGCACAGGTGAGGCTGCATTTATGGGCACAGATGAGGCTGCGTTGATGGGCACTGGTGAGGCTGCATGCATGGGCATTGGTGATGCTGCATTGATGGGCATTGTTGAGGCTGCATTGATGGGCACTGATAGTCTGCATTGATGGGCACTGATAGTCTGCATTGATGGGCACAGGTGAGGCTGCACTGATGAGCACGATAAAGTTGATGTTCATATTTATTTTTGTAACTTAATTCTGCATAAAACATTTAAGTGTCATTTCATGAGTCTAATTTACCAGGGTGTGTTTAGAGGCAGAATTAGAGGCGGGGCAGGGTAGGGGTTGGGTGGGGCAACTTTACCTCTTCGGTTGCTTTGGGTTAATTGTATGTAATAAATGTCTGGAGCAAATATTTAATTCTCTGCGTCTTAGAAAAGGCCAGTGTTCAGATTAGCTGCCATGGACATTTGCTATCTGGTGACAAACTCAAGACTATCTGGGCCTGACTTGCTATTGCTTTCAGAAGCACCTACCTGTACAGCATAATTCCTACCCTCTCTCTTCTCTATTGTAAAATAACATTCAGCTAAGTTAGAGGGTGATCAGCTCTTGCCTGCACACCTGATAGCCCTCCAATGCTCCAATGTCTATGGCTGGAATCACAGTTGCTGTGTCACATCTTTCACTTTCTGACATTTTACAAAGGTAATTGTTAATGATTTGCAGTGGCGGCCCGTGTGCAGGGGGCAGGGCCTATCTATGCGTCCGGCCCCCTAGTCTACATGCGGGGCGCCGGACGAATGAATTCCAATGGGTACTTTTTTTTAAGCACGTGATTAGAGCCTGAGGCTTTAATAGACTTCAAAAAAGGGTGGGCTCAGGGGGCAGAGCACTGCCCCCTGAGCCCACCCAGTTGTGTGACAATAGAAAATGAATATTCGCTATTGTCACACTGATTCTCCTCCCAGCCAATCAGGAAGCAGGTCTTGAGACTCGTTTTCTGATTGGTCGAAAGGAAAAGTGATCCCATTGGCCTAGGATGGGGAGGGAGGAGACGCACGGCCGCCATGGGGAGATGCAGGAGAAGCCGCCGCCCAGAGGAAAGCACTGTCCGCGCCCCATTGATGGGGTAAGTGCGGGACCAACCAACCGACTGACCGGGCGGGGTGCGATTGACCCGACCGACTTATCCACGGGGGTGCGGGTGACCCGACCAACCGGGGGGGGGGTCTGTGGGTGCATTATTGTGCATACGCTCTGACTAGGAGCACATGTCGCATGACGTGTACAAATCAATAGTTCCGTATGACACAAGTGGGTCCGACTTTAGAAAAGGTTCCTGCACTACTTTGGCCCAACTTTGGTCCATTTTCAGCCCATTCAATATCATTGAAGTCGGATTAAAGTCAGATCCTCATCCTAACCATCTGACTTACAGCAGCAGGAAATGGAATTTATGTCACACTGGGATTGTTTTGATTGGTCAAAGGGCAAGTCGGACTATCTCAAAGTTAGAGCAAAATCGTATCCTATTCATTCAAGTCGCAAGTTGGTTCAATCAAGGTCCGAAGTAGGACCGATGTCGCGGGGCAAAGTAGGTTGACAGTCGTACAACAGTCGTGTCGTACCAATGTGAACCAGGCCTTAAAGCTCCACTCTGGAATTGTTTTTACAGGCACCAAAATTTACATGGCTGTAACCCAGTGTGTATAGCAAACATAAGTTATGGGCATGCATCATATTGCTAACTGATAGTAAGCCATTCCCATGAATAAGACAAGTTTCTTGACTGCTATGCTTCCTGCCAGAGCACTCTGGCTGGCTCTCCATTTTTTTCTATCTCTGCCCAATATGTGAATTTGCACAATTTTTTCAGTGGGAACGTGCACTGGGTACTAGGCAGCAGGAGCTAACCTACTCAGGGTCTAAGCTCTTAGCACAGTGGATCAATAGCTTGTCTACTGGTTAAGCCATCAGTTTTAGGTGTACTAGTATAGAGAGGGTAAACAGACTCTTTCAGTCTCTTCACCCTAAGCCTTAGCTATCGTTTTGTGGCTTTATGTCAGATGTTGCTAGTGTAATATCAAGATTGATCAGTTAAGGATAATAGGAAGCACAAATCTGAAGATGACACCAGCTGTCAGGACAAAAAAAAGGCAATGTCTGAGGTAGTGCTGTGAACTCTATGCAAAGTACACTAATACATATCTGAATGGCCCAGGATTCTGAAGTGACAGCAGGGTCTTAGACACTGTTGTAGTATGTGCATAAACCTCTAGTTGCCCGCAGCAGTTATTTTTAAGTAAACTTTCTTTAACTTTCTTTACCACTTGACCTTCATGATTTACCCCCCTTCATGACCAGGCCATTTTTTGCTATACGGCACTAACTGCGAGGTCATGTGATGCTGTACATAAATGAAATTGATGTCCTTTTTTTACCCACAAATAGAACTTTCTTTTGGTGGTATTTGAACACCTGCATTTTTGTATTTTTTGCAATATAAGCAAGAAAGACCGAAAATTTTGAAGTAAAAAAAAAAAACTATATTTTTTACTTTCTGCTACAAAACATATCTAATAAAAATTGTAAAATATCTAATTTCATCATAAATTTAGGCCAATATGTATTCTGCTACATATTTTTGGTTAAAAAAATCCCAATAAGCGTTTATTAATTAGTTTGCATGAATGTTATAGCGTCTACAAACTATGTGATATATATTGGATTTTTTTATACTGGTAATGGCGGCGATCTTATACCGGGTCTGTGATATTGCAGTGGATATTCTAACACTGACACTTTTGACACTTTGTGGGAACCAGTGACACTAATACAGTGATCAGTGCTGGTATGCACTGTCACTGTACTAATGACATTGGCTGGGAAGGGGTTGAACAGCTAGGGCATTCAAAGGGTTAAATTTGTGCCGAGCCAGTGTTTCTGTGTGGTGCTTTTACTAAGAAAAGTGATGGATGTTCTTTCCCTGCTTTGCAGGGAAAGAACATTCATCACTTCCCTCCTGTCAGGATGGAGCTCTGCCTTGTTTACATAGGCAGAGCTCTGTCCTGTGTATCTGCCTGACAATTGGCCGGCACCCGCTGATTAGCTTCTGTTGTGACAAATCACAAAGCACAGTATCTCACAAAAGTGAGTACACCCCTCACATTTTTGTAAATAATTTATTATATCTTTTCATGTGACAACACTGAAGAAATTACACTTTGATGCAATGTAAAGTAGTGAGTGTACAGCTTGTATAACAGTATAAATTGGCTGTCCCCTCAAAATAACTCAACACACAGCCATTAATGTCTAAACCACTGGCAACAAAAATGAGTACACCCCTAAATGAAAATGTCCAAATTGGCAATATTTTGTGTGGCCACCATAATTTTCCAGCACTGCCTTAACCCTCTTGGGCATGGATTTTTCCAGAGCTTCACAGGTTTCCACTGGAGTCCTCTTCCACTCTTCCATGATGACATCATGGAGCTGGTGGATGTTAGAGACCTTGTGCTCCTCCACCATCCGTTTGAGGATGCCCCACAGATGCTCAATAAGGTTTAGGTCTGGAGACATGCTTGGCAAGTCCATCACCTTTACCCCCAGCTTCTTTAGCAAGGCAGTGGTAGTCTTGGAGGTGTGTTTTTGGTCGTTATCATGTTGGAATACTGCCCTGCGGCCCAGTCTCCAAAGGGAGGGGGTGATGCTATGCTTCAATATATCACAGTATATGTTGGCATTCATGGTTCCCTCAATGAACTGTAGCTCCCCAGTGTCGGCAGCACTCATGCAGACCATGACACTCCCACCACCATACTTGACTGTAGACAAGACACACTTGTCTTTGTACTCCTCACCTGGTTGCCGCCACACACGCTTGACAACATCTGAACCAAACAAGCTTATCTTGGTGTCATCAGACCACAGGACATGTTTCCAGAAATCCATGTCCTTAGTCTGTTTGTGTTCAGCAAACTGTTTTTGCGGGCTTTCTTGTTCATCCTCTTTAGAAGAGGATTCCTTCTAGGATGACAGCCATGCAGACCAATTTTATGTAGTGTGCGGCATATGGTCTGAGCACGGACAGGCTGACCCCCCAACCCCTTTAACCTCTGCAGCAATGCTGGCAGCACTCATACGTCTATTTCCAAAAGACAACTTCTGGATATGACGCTGAACACGTGCACTCAACTTCTTTGGTCAATCATGGCGAGGCCTGTTCTGAGTGGAACCTGTTCTGTTAAACAACTGTATGGTCTTCGCCACCGTGCTGCAGCTCAGTTTCAAGGTCTTTGCAATCTTCTTATAGCCTAGGCCCTCTTTATGTAGAGCAACAATTCTTTTTTAGATTTCAAGAAAGTTCTTTGCCATGAGGTACCATGTTGAACTTCCAGTGACCAATATGAGAGAGTGAGAGCGATAACACCAAATTTAACACACCTGCCCCCCATTCACACCTGAGACCTTGTAACACTAATGAGTCACATTACACTGGGGGGGGGGGGGGGGGAATGTCTAATTGGGTCCAATTTGGACATTTTTACTTAGGGGTGTACTCACTTGAGTTATTTAGAGGGGACAGCAAATTGACACTGTTATACAAGATGTACACTCACTACTTTACATTGTAGCAATGTGTAATTTCTTCAGTGTTGTCACATAAAAAGATATCATAAAATATTTATAAAAATGTGAGGGGTGTACTCACTTTTGTGAGATACTATATGTATATGTAGTATATACATGGTTCTGCACAGCATGGCTGCCCTGTAGCAATAATTCTGCTATAGAGCAGTCAGCAAGGGATTTAATATTAAATCATGCAATTGCTAAATAAATAGGCAATAATAAAAGTCCGAGTAACATCAGAACTCCTGTATGCTTGTTCTGATTCACAATTCCAATGTTTTAAAGCCAATGAATCAGCATAACACCCAGGCAACTAATATATTCAAAAGATATCAGCAATAACAGCTCACATATTTATCTTAAAACAGAATTCTGAAAAAAAAATGATAATAGTGAAATAATGTTCAATGATATGCTTTAAATGAATTGCTGTTTTAATCCTATGCATAATAATTTATAATATGTTTGCTGTTTTTGTAGCCAAGGTGGCCCATTCTGTGACAATTCAGTCTTTTGCAGCATGGCTCACTGATCCAATTGTTGCATGTCTGAAAAATCGAACAGCTGCAGTGAATGAAAATGGAAGCTGAAAAAGTGTAAGAATATGTAGGGTTGCTATGGAGATGTTTCCATGATTGGTTAGGGATGATTTGAAAAGGTGTTTTAGTCAAGGTCAAAATCAACATTTCCTGTAAAATACTCGCTGAATTCTTCACACTAATCTGTCAGTTTTACCTCTCAGTTAAACATTTTGATGTCTACAATGTAGAGTTCTGTGCTAGGAATATATTAATATGGAGAGTGCCATTAACAGTGTGAGGGTTACTTTGTTGCTGTGCCTCAGAGTTCAAGAAATTTGCCATTCAAAGAGTCAGGTCAGTTCCAGATTTATGGAAACTCTAATGCCGCGTACACACGGTCGGACTTTTCATCTACAAAAGTCCAACGGACGCTGACGGACTAAAGCTGGCTGGTAATCCGATCGTGTGTGGGCTTCTCCGGACTTTCAACGTACTTTTTTAGACTCAAATCCGACGTACTTTAGATTTGAAACATGCTTCAAATCTTTACGTCGTAACTATGACGGACCCCGAAGTCCGCTCGTCTGTATGCTAGTCCTACGGACAAAAACCCACGCTAGGGCAGCTATTGGCTACTGGCTATCAACTTCCTTATTTTAGTCCGGTGTACGTCATCACGTACGAATCCGTCGGACTTTTGTGTGGTCGTGTGTAGGCAAGTCTGTTCGTTAGAAAGTCTGCCGCAAGTCCGCCGCAAGTCCGCCGAAAGTCCGCCGAAAGTCTGTCGGACAGGCTGTCGGACTTTTGTAGATGAAAAGTCCGACCGTGTGTACGCGGCATAAAGCAGACTAACATCATTTTGCACAGAACACAACAAGCCACACTGCTTTCCCGATAGAGAAGTAAATGGGACCTTATGTTGTGTTTATGCTCTGCAATAACATATCAGCCCTCTAGTCAAAATACACATCATTTTTCTGGTGGCAATTCCCTTTAAAACTACTTGCATCTAATTCAGGCAAGCTTTTTTGCCAGTTTTGGTTATATTTCCGAAACAGGTCACAAATTCAGGTAGTTCCTATCACTGACAATTTAATAACCTGTTGCTATGGCAGTGACAGATTTTTAAAGGATCACCACCACTTTATAGATTAAGAAGCCAGCGATAATAAAGACCAGCTCTGAGCTGGCATACAGAGCTGGCCAGTGCTCAGAGTGGAGCATATCTGTACTGAAAAGCTGAATGTGAAATGTGAATGTTGCTGAATGTTCCGCATCAGGTTCCCCTTGCCTTTGATTGACAGTGGACAGCTCTCAAATATGATGAATATAAAACAGAACATGTATATAATGAGTAAAAACACAGGTGAGAAAGTCCCAAAGGTGAAACAATCCTATGGTAAACATATATGAAGTCCACCACGAAAAGTTGTTGCTCAGAAGTGGGGTACAAAGGCCTCAGCAGGCATGTAGAGCATCAGGGATAGTGTGTCCTCCACCTGAGATAATGGGTATACACTCTTACTGGAAATGGTGGACTCGAATGTCAGCGATGAGTCAATCAAGCGAAGATAGCCCGATCAGGAGATTTCCAAAACGATCCAGGGAATCCAAAGAGCTCCAAGAACGAATCTACCACTTTTGAGAGAAGTGAAGATTGTGAACTTTTTGATGACTCAACAATGTGATCTTGTAATCAGTTTTTGGCTTTCCAGTCTGGCTGCTTAACATCTGAGTTCCAGCCTCACGGTTATCTGCACGATTCCTTGGATTCATTCTTGGAGCTCTTTGGATTCCCTAGATCATTTTGGAAATCTGCTGATCAGGCTATCCTCACTTGATTGACTCATTGTTGCTGACATTCGAATCCACTATTTCTGGTAAGAGTGTATACCCCTTATCTTGGGTGGAGGACCCACTATCCTTGATGCTCTACATGCCTGCTGAGGCCTTTGTACCCCACTTCTGAGCAACAACCTTTCGTGGTGGACTCCATATATGTTTACCATAGGATTGTTTCACCTTTGAGACTTTCTCACCTGTGTTTCTACTCATTATATACATGTTCTGTTTTATATTCATTATATTTGAGATTGATTTTTATCACAAAGTTTTTATTATTTACACACAATACTTGATATATTGTTCAATGTTTATTGTTTTATATTTTTAGCGCTACATTTTTCACTAACCTTTAAGGACATGTCATAGACCCCAGAAGGCTGGGGGACCATTCACACAGCGCAGCTCAGGCATGCACAGTGGGGAGCTGACTGTGAAGCCGCAAGGATTCATAGCCGGATTTATACACTAAACATGCAGATATAGGGACCCTAAAGACTGGAGAAGAAATGGCCTGGGTGATGACACCGCTGAATCCCTGAAATTTTATGGCATTTTTATTTACTTTTTTTAATAGTAATGGCGGCGATCTGCGACTTTTTATCATGACTGCGACATTATGGCGGACACATCGGACAATTTTGACACATTTTTGGGACCATTGTCGTTTTTACAGCGATCAGTGCTATAAAATTGCACTGATTACTGTAAAAATGACACTGGCAGTGAAGGGGTTAACCACTAGGGGGGTAGGGAGGGGTTAAGTGTGTCCGAGGAAGTGATTAAAAGTCAAAAGTCAAAAGTATTTGTAGCTGATGACTTTTATTTTTTTTTTTAAACAGACTGAAGAACCTCTTTAAGTTATTCTGTACTCCATTTTAACTTTTTTAATAGTAAAAATCCTAGCACAAACTACAAGATATACTTTTTTATTCTTTATTAACCGCTTCAGCCCCGGAAGATTTTACCCCCTTCCTGACCAGAGCACTTTTTACAATTTGGACTGTGCCGCTTTAACTGACAATTACTCAGTCGTTCAACGCTGTACCCAAACAAAATTTGCGTCCTTTTTTTCCAACAAATAGAGCTTATTTTTTGTGCAGTAAACAAAAAAAGAGCGACAATTTTGAAAAAAAAAAACAATATTTTTTACTTTTTGATATAATAAATATCCCCAAAAATTAAAAAAAAAAAATTCTTCATCAGTTTAGGCCAATATATATTCTTCTACATATTTTTGGTAAAAAAATCGCAATAAACTAATATTGATTGGTTTGTGCAAAAGTTATAGCATCTACAAACTATGGGAAAGATTTATGGCATTTTTATTATGATTTACCAGTAATGGCGGCGATCTGCGATTTTTAGTGGTACTGCGACATTTTTGGGACCGTTGACAATTATACAGCAATCAGTGCTATAAATATGCACTGATTACTGTGTAAGTGTCACTGGCAGGGAAGGGGTTAACACTTCAGTGTCTTCTAACTGTAGGGAGATGGGAGTGACTAGGAGAGGAGACATATAATTTTTCCTACTTAGGAAAAATTTCCTAAGTAAGAAACTTTCCTACTTTCCTACTTCTTCCCTAACAGCACAGGGATTTGTGTGTTTGTGTGATTTGTGAAGTCACGTGTTGTGTGACGTCACGCATAGGGACGGGACAGGCACTCGCTACTGACATCGACTTACGAGCTCGCCGCTCGTTAGAGACAAATGCATTTTTATCCTGCTTTTGATGTGAGTACCCACTTGCTGTTTGAAATAAAATTTTGAGACTCAAAACAATATTACACTATCTGGTATTTCCTTCGCTTGTCTTACTCCCCAGATACTTATTGAGGGACTAGGGTCCCTGGAGAACACACTCTGATCCAGGACCATAAGAAGAGGCAGCCATCACCATTACCCAATTTATGCTGTTACCTCATTACCGTAAGGTAAGGGGCCACTGCTTACTAGTGTGTGATTCTTTGCACGAAGAAGAAGCCACCAACCCCCCCCCCCCCCTTCTCACCCGAGCACCCCACTGTGATACCTGCACATTGGAATGAGCCGCTATTATTTTGCAACTTTTGCACATCAAGGAATGATTTGAACTTTTTTTGTGATATATATATATATATATATATATATATATATATATATATATATATATATATATATATTTGCTGGCACGTTTATATTGCAGTTTATGTGTTGTGTGCACGGCACATGCCGCGGTGTATTGTTCATCTATTTATTTCTTGCATATTTGCACATGTATGTCTATGTATTATAGAGTTTGCACATGTGATTGTATTCGCAGTTTGCATTGTTGCACATTTATCTTGCACATTTTTAATTGTTTTTAGCTTTATATTTTGCACCGTGCACTTTACCATTCATACGCATTCATTATGTTATACCACTACCTCGTATTTAATGATTTGGAGCTAGTTCTAGGACTGACTTACCTGTAATGTGAGAGTTCCACTTACTTTTTTGCAGTTTGTACCACTACCTGTAGCAACATATTATTATTTTAATTTGTTTAAGTAGTGCAGCATTTATCTTTCATTTTCTCGTACTGTATAGATATGATGTCATACATTTTCTTTCCTTATCATTTACATTAGTGGGACGCCCCTTATTGCGCTGGGATTGTCCGAATTTTTAATTTTTTTATTATTTATCTTTTATTGGTTTAGCGCAGCACCACCCCCCTCATTACACATATGCCTGTAAAGTGGTGCAGTTTTCCCGTGTTTAGAACAGTACCACAGCAAAATAACATTTCTAAAGGAAAAAAAGTTATTTAAAACTGATTGCGGCTGTAATGAATTGTCGGGTCTCGGCAATATAGATAAAACTGATTGAAAAAAACGGCATGGGTTCCCTCCCAGTCCATTACCAGGCCCTTTGGGTCTGGTATGAATATTAAGGGGAACCCCGAAACAAATTTTTTAAATAACTGTGTGGGGGCCCCTCAAAATCCATACCAGGCTCTTCAGGTCTGGTATGGATATTAAGGGGAACCCTGCGTCAAATCTTTTTAAAAAATGGTGTAGGGGTCCCCCCAAAATCCATACCAGACCTGTATGGATTTTAAGGGTTAACCTGCATCAATATAAAAAAAATGGTGTAGGGGTCCCCCCAAAATTTATACCAGACCCTTATCCGAGTACGCAACCTGGCAGGCCGCAGGAAGAGAGGGGTGGGCGAGAGAGCCCTCTCTCCTGAACTGTACCAGGCCACATGACCTCAACATGGGGAGGGTGCTTTGGAGTAGCCCCCCAAAGCATCTGGTCCCCATATTGATGGGGACAAGGGCCCCATCCTCACAACCCTTGCCCGGTGGTTGTGAGGGTCTGCGGCCAGGGGCTTATCGGAATCTGGAAGCCCCCTTTAACAAGGGGACCCCCAGATCCCGCCCCCCCTATGTGAATTGGCAACGGGTACCCCTACCATTTCACAAAAAAGTATCAAAAATAGTAAAAAAGACAGGAGACACTTTGGGAAAAGTCCTTTATTAAAAAGATAAAAAAACAAAAATGCCTCGCAATGAAGATCCATCTCACGCCGCCCGGACCGAAAAAAAAAAAAGCCGAGGGGAAACTCCTGCTGAGTGATGCTTCTTCTCTGTGACAGCTGTTATATAGCGGAGGGCGGGGCTACCCGTGATGTAAACTGGTGACCCCACCCCCTGACACCACATGACATCAGAGGAAGGCAGGGTCACCCGTTTACGTCACAGCTGCCATTCAAAAGAAGCGTCACTCAACAAGCTTCCCATGGAGGCGGAGCTGTTGCGGCTTTTTTTTTTCTTTTTTCGGTCCGTCGGGCGGCGTGAGATCAAGAAAATGAATCAAGAAAAAGAAGATCAAGAAAAAAAGCTTGAAGATTTGCATGGGGGTCTATCCATTGACAGGGGATGAAGGAAGCTGTCATATATAGTAGCTGGAGGACAACCTGTTACATGATGTTTGTCTCCTTGCAAAAGGGATGAATATCCAGTGTTTGGACAAACACCTGAACAAGCAAAGTTCAGGCCAAACCCGTTGGACTAAACTGGGAGCTTGCCTCACCTTACAAAACCCTTTTATTGTGATGGGACTTTTAATTGACAGCTGGGATCCTAGATGAGGGTCTAATATTAATACAAATCGGGGACCCCCACAAAAAAAGAATGTGAGGATTCCCCATAATTCATACAAGGTCCTTCATGTCTCTACACAAAAAATAAAAATAAAATCTTGAAGTCCCCCTGAAAAAATCCACATCAGACCCTTAGCTAAGTGTGCATCCCCCCCTCCCCCAACCCAAACCATACCAGGCTAAATGCCTTCAACATGGTACCCTCTGGCAAAACACCTTGTTCCCATGTTCATGAGGACAAGGACCTATTCTCCTCAACCCTGGTTGCTGGGGTCTGAAGGTGAGAAGCTTATCAAAATCTGGAAGAGCCCTTTAACAATAAGAGGGCACCTAGATATTGCCCCACCATATGAATAAGGGATACATAACGCCCTTACTTATTCACACAAAACTGTTAATAAATAAGCACACATACACTGTTTTTGACTTTAATAATAAAAATAAAAAAATGTCTATGTCAATCACCATACCAGATGCCCACTGACCCACATTCGCATAAGGGTGGGGTGGTGCGGCTCCAGTTTTGGTAAAGGGGGCTTCCAGTTTCCGATAAGCCCCCTGCCCACAGACCTCAACATTTTTTGGGCCAGGGCAATAAGAGAGAGACTCCTCATCAACATGGGGACAATATGCTTTGCCAGAGGGCCTCCCCTTGGCTAGGTACCCCCATGCCCATGTTGCGGTCATGTGGCCTGGTATAGTTCAGGAGGGGGGGTGCATGCTCACTCCCCTTTCCTGGTTTGCCAGGCTGCATACTCTGATAAGGGTCTGGTGTGGATTTTTGGTCGGGTTTTATTGATTTTTACGTGGGTTTCCCCTTAAAATCCACACCAGACCATAAGGGTCTGGTATTTATTTTTCCATAGGGGTCTATCTATTGACAGGGAAAGAAAGAAGCTGTCACGTATAGTAGCTGGAGAAAAACCTGATACTATACACAATGTTCCAGTGTTCGGACAAATGCCTCAACAATCAAAGTTCGGGCCAAACTGGGAGCTTGCCTCTCCTTACAAAACCCCATTATTGTGATTGGGCGTTTAAAAGACAGCTGGGATCTCAGTGGCTGAGAGTCAGTTACATTAGTTTCTTATAGCTGTTATAACAGTCAATTCAATAAAATGTAAATTAGTTGTTTTACCCATGTTCCTTAAGCTGGCCATAGATGGGTCCGTTTTTTTTTTTCGTTTAACCAGCGGGTTGAAAGAAAAAAAACGGACTCCATTCCCCTATCCACACATTCGATGTGGATTGGGAACCATCCACTCTGAGCTATTATATTCTGACAGCGGGGAGACTCCCTCACCGTCAGAATACACAGATCAGCGTTGCAGGCTAATAATAACCCGGCCGAATATTGATCCTTGTATGGCCAGCTTTAAAGGATAAGTTCACCTTTGGGAACATGTTACATGTTTTTAGGGTGGAACATGTAACATGTTGCTGATCCTGCAGCAGCTCACTGATCCCCCCCACATTGTATCAGCAGGTAGGTAGTTCAATTCTGAAGTTACCTAAGCATAAAGTATGAATTGCATTAGGTACTACTAAGCAGTACACTTGCAAACAATTTTAGACAGGGATAAATATGAACATCTTAAAGTATAACTAAAGGCAAAACATTTTGATTGGCTTTGGACAGGGTGGAGAGGGATTTGAAGCACCTATCTTTATTTATTTATTTATTTATTTATTTATTTATTTATTTATTTATTTTTGTATTGCTATCTGTGCCCCCATTAGGGAGGTTTACTCTGTCTATTTGTCCTGTTTACCATTATCATTGAAAGTGAAAGGGTTGTTCCCAGAAAAGTAATAGAGGGGAAATCTACCAATGAGGGCATTAGTTGGGGGACCCCAAGGGATTTCCTTCATTCGCAGGGATTTCCTTCTATACCTGTTGGGCTATGGGACAGGAAGTGAAGGTAAATCTTCCCTATGGGATTCAGATGGCTAAAAAAAAATGTTTACATGGGTTATAACCCTCCTTTACTCTATCCAAAAAATAAAAAGTTTTGCCTATAGTTCTACTTCAAGACCTCTTTTACACATGCTGTCCATTTGTCCGTTGTTCAGCCATCTGTTGACGGTTGAAAAGCAGACATCAATGCATCTCTATGGAAAAACGGATGTAAATGGATGATCATCCATTTATATCAGTTTACATCTGCATCCGTCATCATCTGTTTTTTAAAACTGATCAAAGCTCTATGTTTCTTCCGTTAAAAAAATGGACCGAATGAAAAAACGGATATAAACTGACAAATGGTTAGTTTTTTATCTGTTTGTGCATTGGTAGTGGATGTAAAAAAACAAACTGATGAGCACTGATGAAAAACTCATGAATGCTTCATCCATTTTGATGTGACTGAACTGATGAAATGAATGGGTCTGTATGTGTGAAAGAAGGCTGGACTCCAGGATAAACTAAATACAAGTATGTTCTGTATACTTATGTGATTTTTTGTCTGTACAGGAGCTTCCTGTAATAAAAAGCAGTCACTGCTGCATTCTCTCCTTTATATATACAATATGTAAATCTGTTTGTAACATGTTGGTAGAGCAGCTTGATACAGCTATTTGCTGTAATGAATTGAAACTCTAAGTTCACTACAGGTGAGCAGTAATAGACAAATGTACTGTATATAACTGAATAAGAGTCTAGATTGTGGGAGCTATCAATCCATGTACAGTATGTACTATATTTGCACTGGCCATTATATGCTGATGCTGTTACTGCAAATTCCCATGAGAACATACAAAATGAAATGCAAAATAGCAAAAAAGAGATATATATGCATACTGTGCTATCTCTGCTGTCCAAACAGGACATATAGTCACAAATCTAGGATGACTACAATAAATGAGGCAAGCAATATTTTCTATCTGTTCTGGGTGTTGTGTGGCATGGGATGTATATCAATTTATCTTTATGCTGCACTATGCCACTAATGGTCTTCACAAGTTGTTTCCCTTTTTAAGCACAGCTGGAGTAAATGCTCATTTATGATAACTTAGAAAGAAAAACGCTTAATATCCAATCATTTTACGCTGTGTGAAGGAATGTTTTTTATACATCCTTTTTTTAATCCGTTTGCAGACATTCCATAAGTATGTTCAAACACAGGCAGATTTCTTGTCCCATTTCAAAAAAAGATCTAACATTTGAACATCCTCATTAATAGCACAGAGCATCAGAAACCATAATGAGGTTTCCTTCTGAATTTTGAAACTTTATTAATGCTATGCATTTATGTAGCACAGACCGATTCTGTGTTATTTATTTACTTATATCCTGTAGTTCATGATATACAGTATGAGCAGCAGAATGATAATTTTCATTCTTCTAATGAAAGCAGTAAAGGAAACCGCCCTTAAAAGCCATGTCCACTCAGAACTGATATTACAGTTTTGCATGATTGCTGGCAAGCTGAATATCATACTCGTTTATTAAATCTCACACTGACTCTAGTAAACAAATGATGGTATAATACTTTTGGATGAATTCACAAACAAATAATTAAAGGATTACGCTGAAATGGAGTAGTATCTCTGTAATGACTATGGTAAAAGGAAACTGAAATAAAAAAGTAACGATTTTCTATCTTATAGGGAACATCTAGAAGTGTTAACAGTGTCTAATTAGTACCCTGAAATTCTATCTTCTGTCCTGACATCATTATCATAAAACCTAGATACATCTGTGTCCTAAGCTTCATAGTTGTATATCTACAGTAGGAGAAACTGCTGCCTCTGACTGCTAGCCTAATGAGATTTGGTACTATATCAAATATTTCCCTGTGCAGCTACCCATCACCATCAATAACCTATTTGTAGAGCTAGCTAACACCAAAAAATATATGTGAGCTCACATCAAAGAACTAAGAGAGGTACTGCTTCACACTCCTGGGTCCTGCTCTGGTGACTCACTCTGGGGGTGCCAGCTGGGAAGTGCCCATCCTGACTCTTGCTAGATGCAGGAAAGAAAAGTCCCAAGTGGCTCATACTAACACAACCCAACAATTGATATAGTAAAAGAAACCTTGGCCTGACTCCGTCCAGGCCACACACACCGACAAGTTTCGCTCTGCCCACGGGGCTTAGTCATGGAAGTCCATGATTAAGCCTCGTGGATGGAGCAAAATAAATGTGGGGTGTGGCCTGAACAGAGCCAGGCTGAGGCTGATTTAACTATACCGATTGTTGGGTTGTGTTGGTGTGTGACGCTTGGGACTTTTCTTTCCTGCACCAAAAAGCATATCACATATACCTCAAGAATAATTTATATAATAAACAAGTATAGTGCTGAATGCAAAATGTGAATATATACAGTATCCACCAAAAAAATGACTGATAAATCTCTCAACTAAAAACATTTACATTAAATAAGTATAATATTCATCCAAAATTAGTGAAAAAAAACCCTTTAAATGGCACGCCCAAAGGTGTCACAAACGAATGTGCTCCAATAATATGTGATTATAAGCTCTTAAAAGTTCATTTTAACATCCGCAGAAATCAGTGTTCAGCTACAGTGGGGACGGAAAGTATTCAGACCCCCTTATATTTTTCACTCTGTTATAATGCAGCCATTTGCTAAAATCATTTCATTTTTTTCCTCATTAATGTACACACAGCACCCCATATTGACAGAAAAACACAGAATTGTTGACATTTTTGCAGATTTATTAAAAAAGAAAAGCTGAAATATCACATGGATCCTAAGTATTCAGACCCTTTGCTGTGACACTCATATATTTAACTCAGGTGCTGTCCATTTCTACTGATCATCCTTGAGATGGTTCAACACCTTCATTTGAGTCCAGCTGTGTTTGATTATACTAATTGGACTTGATTAGGAAAGCCACACACCTGTCTATATAAGACCTTACAGCTCACAGTGCATGTCAGAGCAAATGAGAATCATGAGGTCAAAGGAACTGCCTGAAGAGCTCAGAGACAGAATTGTGGCAAAACACAGATCTGGCCAAGGTTGCAAAAAACTTTCTGCTGCACTTAAGGTTCCTAAGAGCACAGTGGTCTCCATAATCCTTAAATGGAAGACGTTTGGGATGACCAGAACTCTTCCTAGAGCTGGCCGTCTGGCAAAACTGAGCTATCGGGGGAGAAGAGCCTTGGTGAAAGAGGTAAAGAAGAACCCAAAGATCACTGTGGCTGAGCTCCAGAGATGCAGTCAGGAGAAAGTTGTAGAAATTCAACCATCACTGCAGCCCTCCACCAGTCGAGGCTTTATGGCAGAGTGGCCCAACGGAAGCCTCTCCTCAGTGCAAGACATGTGAAAGCCTGCATGGAGTTTACTAAAAAAACACCTGAGGGACTCCATGATGGTGAGAAAAACGATTATCTGGTCTGATGAGACCAAGATAGAACTTCTCGGCCTTAATTCTAAGCGGTATGTGTGGAGAAAACCAGGCACTGCTCATCACCTGTTCAATACAGTCCCAACAGTGAAGCATTGTGGTGGCAGCATCATGCTGTGGGGGTGTTTTTCAGCTGCAGGGACAGGATGACTGGTTGCAATCAGGGGAAAGATGAATGCGGCCAATTACAGGGATATCCTGGACGAAAACCTTCTCCAGAGTGCTCAGGACCTCAGACTGGGCCGAAGGTTTACCCTAAGCACACAGCTAAAATAACGAAGGAGTGGCTTCACAACAACTCCGTGACTGATCTTGAATGGCCCAGCCCTGACTTAAACCCAATTGAGCATCTCTGGAGAGACCTAAAAATGGCTGTCCACCAACGTTTACCATCCAACCAGACAGAACTGGAGAGGATCTGCAAGGAGGAATGGCAGAGGATCCCCAAATTCAGGTGTGATGTGAATACTTAGGACCATGTGATATTTCAGTTTTTCTTTTTTAATAAATCTGTAAAACGGTCAACAATTCTGTGTTTTTCTGTCAATATGGGGTGCTATGTGTACATTAATGAGGAAAAAAAATGATTTTAGCAAATGGCTGCAATATAACAAAGAGTGAAAAATTTAAGGGGGTCTGAATACTTTCCGTCCCCACTGTATGTTTACCCAAAGTGCTCTCCATTCAGTTTCACACTGTGATCACTATAATGCCCCGTACACACAGTCAGATTTTCCGACGGAAAATGTGTGATAGGACCTTGTGTGTTGGAAATTCCGACCGTGTGTAGGCTCCATCACACATTTTTCATTGGAATTTCCGACACACAAAGTTTGAGAGCTTGCTATAAAATTTTCCGACAACAAAATCTTTGTCGGAAATTTGTCGGAAATTCCGATCGCGTGTACTCAAATCCGACGCACAAAGTGCCACGCATGCTCAGAATAAATTAAGAGACAAAAGCTATTGGCTACTGCCCCGTTTATAGTCCCGATGTACGTGTTTTACGTCACCGCGTTCAGAACAATGGGATTTTCCGATAACTTTGAGTGACCGTGTGTATGCAAGACAAGTTTGAGCCAACATTCGTCGGAAAAAATCAATGGATTTTGTTGTCGGAATGTCCGATCAATGTCCGACCGTGTGTACAGGGCATTAGTGTGTAAAAAATGTGCCCGCTGTCAGGATTTGACCCATATATATATATATATATATATATATATATATATATATATATATATATATATATATATATGAGGTCAGTCAACGCTTGCCATCATATAGCAATTATTGCCAGGCCCTCTGTCACACTATTCCTGTGGCATTCCAGCCGATGCACAGAATCCTCCTTTTATTAAGACATCTCCCTACTTGATTATGCAAACTTCACTACATACAGCAATTCCTCAAAAACACATAAGAGGACCATGTATTGCTCTTCGTCTAAAATAAAGTTTATAGACCTCAAAAATAATACTTACATAAACAGAACTTGTAAAGCCGCATGTAATGGCACCTGTGCACTCACTCCACCGCCTGGTCTCTTTTCAATCAATGCAGCTGTTTAGTTCACCTGATGGCTTTGCCAAAAACTCCTCATTGATAATGTTCACCTTTCTAACACTCATTGGAACTGAAGAAGTGACTTGGATAAGCTATGGAACATCTTCATTATTACAGAATAATCCCAGGTAAATGTGGCTAACTACTACTTGATAGGTCTTGTTTCCATCAGCTTACCTTATTTATATAGCCAATTAATTTTTACCACATTTCAACAAAGGTGAACATGCATTTATAGATTAACTTCACCCATGAAGGGAAGCTGGAGGATCTTTTCTAAAGGTGCCATTGCTGTTTTTATTTAGAATTTGATGTGTTGTTGCTGATCTATGTTTCATAGTTTTATCTATTTAATTTTAACCTGCCACCTTTCTAAATTTAAAGTGGCAACCATGGACAGCCATGTTTTTTCATAACATATGAACACTCTGCTCCCTCCTTTGCAGTGCTTCCCAGTGTTTTTTCTCTTCTGGCCCTTCTCACTATGCAAGCCTATGAGGCAGTAAGAATTGCTGAAAACAATGCGCTCCCCCTTTATGATTTATATTTTATATCGATAGATGTTAAAGCCAATAATCACCAAATAAAATGAAAGGTCCATTAAAAGATAACATAACAAAACCAACTTTTGCTGCCATATTCAGTTTCAATCCAGAGATTTCCCTTGCAGTATTTTTTTAACACCAGTTGTCTTCAGTCTGATGGCTAGCATTACTCAACCTACTTCCTCTGAGCTCAGGCCATCCTGGACTGGCCCCAGCCTGTAACTGGATAGTGAAAGGAGAAGTAGCACAAGAAGGGTGCTTTTCTTTCTGTGACCACTGCTTTCTCTTCCTATCAGCCATAGGCATGCGCACAGTGTGTGCCAGATGTTCCTAGGCACACCCTTATCGCCCCATGCGCATTAGCATTATCACCCTGTGTGCCAGCAGGAAAATAGGGAAAAAAACTCCCTAATACCAGTTTTTCCATAAGACAAGTGCTTACGCATTTCTCTTTCACTGCGCGGGCAGGGCGATCAATGTGCTGGGGCCATATATGTGTAGAAACACACACACATGTGTGTGTTTTTGAGCTTAAGGATGCACACCCTAATGCAATAGGCTGTACACACCTATGCTATCAGCATACCTCTTGTCAGCACATTAACTGATTGGCTCCATGTGTTTTTTTCCTCTCACACTCCAGCCCTGTAATACATGGACTGCAAGAGGCTAATATAAGGTCAGATTCAGGTACTTACACAGCTTGCATTTAAAAAATTAATTCTGAGCTGTATTAATTTGTGTCTTTTATATTTGTATAGAGTTCTATTTTAATACTAGAACAAATATGTGGAAAGGGGAACATAAAAACCACATAAAATAAACACTGTAATAATATTTCAAAATATGTGGTCACTAAAATACAGTTTTAAAAAAAAACAGTTTCCAAATTCAAGGTCAGTGATATCAGATATACTGTACATCACTATGGTTTTTGAGCCTGTATAAAATTAGAAATCCACATTAGAATACTTATAAGATTATTAACACATTAGTTTGTAATCTATAATCTGTGTTCATGTGATAATCCACTTTTATATGAAAAGATTGGGAACAGTAAAGGTATGCCACATCAATGAGGATAAAAAATAAATAATATAGGACAATGTGGCAAATCCCTGCAAATAAATAGGGATGTTCAATTTGTTCCTGCAAGCTAGTATAGAGTCATTGCTTCATATTCACAAATGCAAAGAAGCCATAGTTTTCCATGTTGGTTTGATATTGGATTGTAGTTTGCAGAAGTGGGATTATACTGAATTAAATCAAAAACAAATAGGACATAACTTGAAGTTATTTACAGAGATTTGCATAGTTAGGAAGGATAATAAAAACACATCTGTTGGCATGTGTGTTTTATGTTTGTATCCTGTCCCAATTGTCCATAGTTACTAAGCTTTGTTAGCCTAACATATTGTTTGTAAATATTATTGATGTGTTTTAATGTCTTTATCTAATTAAAAAGAACTATGAGAAACTACAAATGAACCCTAGCTTGCATCTCTTAAAATATCAAATGACGAAAAGCCAGCATTCCAGGATAAAAAAAAATCTCAAGGATAAAAAAAAAAGTGAAGTTTTTATGCAAAAGAATCCATTATAATACCCACACATGATTATAAAGGGTTCTACAATATTTGTGGGTCCTTTTAAAAAACAAATTCGCTGGACGAATGTCACATTTACCCGATCATCACAAATTCTGACCATATTTTGCTTACCCACTTCAGCTACAGAAGATGTGACCCTTCTCATCACCAGACCATTTTTTGCTATTCAGTACTGCGCTATTTTAACTGGTAATTGTGCCGTCATGCAACGGTGTACGGAAATTAAATTTGTATAATTTTTTTCCCACAAATAGTTTTTCATTTTCTTATTATTTAAACATAAAAAGACCGAAAATCTAGAGAAAAAAAAAACTTTTAAGTAATAATAGTTTATATTATATAATAATAGTATATATATTATATCATAATAGTAATATTCTTTGCTTTCTGATATAAAACATATCCAATAAAGAATAAAAAAAAAAAAATTCTTCGTAAGTTTAGACCGAAATTTATTCTGCAACATGTCTTTGGTGAAAAAAAAAATCTCAATAATTGTATATTGATTAGTTTGCGTGAAAGTTAAAGTGTCTAAAAACAGTGGTATATATACTGGGATTTTTTATACTAGTAATGGCAGTAATCAATTACTTATAATGAGACTGTGTTAGTGCCACAGGCATTATGGCACTAACTGATCCTGAGGGGAACTGACTGACACTGACATCACTAGTGACACTAATACCGTGATCAGTGCTAATAATATACATTGTCACTGTGCTAGTGACACTGGCTGGGAAGGGTTAATTTAGGGGCAATCAAGGGGTTAACTGTGTTCCTAACAATGTTTAGTGTTTGTACTGTGTACTGTTTTACTAAGCATTGTGCCAGTTTTTACACATTACTACTGTCTGTAGAGAGCCCTGTGTTGTTTACCAACACAGGGCTCTCTTCTGTCATTCTTTCAGCTGATCAGCGGGTTCCAGCCACAAATCGTTGGCTGGGGCCCACTGATCGGCATGTGCTATAGCGAATGGTACGCAAATTGCACAAGTGATCAAATAGATCATGTTTCTGGTGTTACAGTTCATACCCTTGTGGTTATCAAACTCTTTACCACTCATTGTTGATAAAAATTTCTCGCTCCTAATATTTCTAGGGCAACAGGGACATTTGACCCCTCCACACCTGTAATTTCCCCTAAATTGCAGCCAATTCTGGACTTGTGCATGAGAAGAAGAGAAATAGCTTGGTGCAAGATATCTCCCTAAAGTGTGCGCTTGCAGGGAGACTGTTCTAATCTCACCTGCTTAAATCTGTGCATATAACTCATTGTTGTATAATACTGGAAATTATTTCTCTACTACTTTCTTAACTGTGTTAAACACTAAACTGAAAGCAGCTGAAAAAAAAAATGTTATCCCACATCATTCAATAAATACTCTCTCGGTGTGGTTCTAGCTAAGTGCATTGCCCTATTGTCTAGAATACCCATGCTAACAAAAATGTTTACACATCATGGAAGCCTCCTTTTCAAACTGCCCTACTGGTATCCTTCTAATTGTATGTCTTTAATCTACCCAAGACTTATAAGTGTGTAGATCCCTTTATGGGTAGACCCATAAAGTTGGGCATAGGCTCCTTAAGTGAGAGATTGAGTCAGTGGGTTGACCATTTATTACAGCCCTTGGTGGGTGACCTTCCCAGTTTTTTACAAGACACGAAACAGCTTTTGAGTACTGTAGAAGATTTTATATGGAAGGAGGATTACATTTGGGTAGCATGTGACATATTGAGTCTCTACTCATCCATTCCACTCATCTTGGACTGTGTGATTTATGTATTAGCACATCATTTATTTTGCTTTGATGGTATTCTTTATCTCCAGAGATGCGAGGTTGCTATGGGCACAGATTGTCACCCTCTCTCTCACCAACCTGTACATGGTGTGATGGTTTGGGGGTTTTCGCTCAATGGTAGTGCTTTCCAGTGAGTTCAGTTTAATTCAAAAGTGATCTTTAAGGGCTTGCTGGCCTTTTATTTTTAAAACCGAAAAAGTTTGCAATAAAATCAGTTTCCCACACAGGGCTTTCCATCATTAATATGAATATAAACAAGTTCAGTTTCATGGCTCTTTCTAGCAGTGCCGCTGCTCAGGCCTGTTGTCTTAGTCCTCCAGACCATTAAACACAGCACCTCAGTGCTTATGTACATGCTCTGTACCTCAGCTCTCTTCCAGGTTCTTGCTGGTCTGTCACAATCTGATCCTGCACTATGCTGGCATCTATGATCTGGCTACCCCATGCAGCCTCTCTGACTCCTGGGGAAGAATTGGGGTCCTCCTGACCCCTGTGCAGAGACCTTATGTCTCTGAAGTGGAGCCCTGACCTGTGAACACTTACATACTAAGCCTGCTGGTTACTGGCAAGATCCAGAACCTGGGTTAAAGACTTCTTCCCTCCCAAAGTACACCAAGCTCCAGCCCCTGATTCAGAAAGATGGAAAAACCACCCTTGTCTGCTCAGATCTAATATTCTGGAGCCCTGCACTCTGCATATGTGCAAACCCTGTGTCACTTTCTTCAAGTTTTCACAGTTGCGGGGCCTCACACTGCCACAATGGGTTGGTGGGAAAGGACCCACATCTTTGGTGATAGCAACCCCTTTCAACACCAAATTAAATGTTTTTGCTGATATATTGCAGGTTATTGCAGACTTGATTTTTGTATGTACGGGGCCGTATTTTTCCTTTCTTATTTGTACAATAACTAGCCAAACTTAAATTCATTGGACACATGGTTTGCCGGCTTGATCTCTTTTTCTAGATGTGACATTAATTAGGCATGAAAGGAGAGTCATTACTGGACTGTATTGGAAGCACCTGTCTGGGAACACCATCTGGAGGGCAGATTCTAGTCACTCGAGGCATAACATTAGAGGTATATCAGTAGGTTAGTTCTTGAGTGTGCTTAGAATTTGCTGTGATGATGCAAAGTTTGAAAATGAGGCTTCCTTAATGCGTAAACACTTTTGCCAGCGTAGATATTCTAAACAGGACATAGACAGGGCAATGCACACAGTTAGAACCACACTGAAAGATGTGGGACAAAATAAGAGTCATTGTGGGACAACATTTTTTTCAGCTGCTTTCAGTTTAAAGTTTAACAAAGTTAAGAAAATAGTAAAAAAATATCCAGTACTATACAACACTAAGGTATATAAACAGATTTTAGCAGGTGAGGTGATTTCTCCAGACGAGCGCCACTTTAGGGACATATCTTGCACCTAGCTTTTTCTCTTCTTCTCCTGCACAAGGCCAGAACTGGCTGCAATTTAGGGGAAATTACAGGTGTGGAGGGGTCAAATGTCCATGTTGCCCTAGAATTATTAGGAGTGAGAAATGTATATCAACAGTGAGTGTTAAGGAGTTTGATATCTATAAGTTTATCAACTGTAACACCAGAATATGATCTATTTGATCACTTGTGTATATTGTGCAATTAAATATGTCGGCAGAACAAGAAAAAGGCTGCGGGACCGCCTCCATGATCATGTTTATGACACAAAAAATAAGCACTTAACTAATGTGGGTAAGCATTTTAATGAGTGTCATGGATTTGATCTCACAGCCATATGCATACAGGGTATAGAAAAAGTTGTTTGCCCAAAGGGAGATGGGGATACATGTAGACTTTTATGTACACGTGAGGTCTATTGGATATTCCCTCTTAAAACAAGATTTCCTCACTTTATCAGTTTTGACTAGGATATATATCATATTTCTTGATTACTTGATTTTTTTTTAAAAAATTGACATTCTTGCAGATTTTTATTTTATTTATTATTAATCTAATACCAGAAATGAATGAAGAGCATGTTTTTGAATATATGTATTGAGGTATATTCTTGAGATGCTGTCAAGGGAGATTAGATGGAGAACCTAGTTTTCGATTGTCTTGTATATGTTACTTTTTGGAGCTGTTATGATTTTATAATTACATGGGGATTTGTGGTTAGATTTTTTGTATTTTGTATGTTGATATAGAGTATATAGATTTATCTGTGTATCCTGGTCTCTGTCTTCCAGAGGCTATTTGTACTCTTAAGTGGGGTACACACTATAAGAAAATCGGGCAAACGATCATGCGATTTTCCTTGTTGTTTCATGGCAAGTCAGAACTAAGGAAGGAAATAATGTACGAAAATCCTCATACAAGAAAGGTTTTTTTTGTTGTTTTGATCATACGCACTCTTTCATTTCTGATTTTTCTCATACGAAAATTGTACAAAAACGATACACATTAAACAAAAATTGTTCCTTTGGATCCCATACGAAAAATTTTTTGGAACTTGGTCCCTTCGGAAATTTTCGTTTCCAAGGTCGAAATCAGCTGTCAAAAGTTGTGTACACAACTTGTGTGTACACAACCAGAAAATCATACATGTAGTATACACGAGCCTTTAGTCTTTACTTTGACTGTTTTCTTTATTATTGTTTCCATTTGTTTTTAGTTTACTCTTTGGTTATACATCAACCTGTTTCTTCATCCCCCTACTGTGTTTGTTTGTTGTCACATGAAGCAATAAAAGTGGAAAAAGGTGTGCAGCCAACTGGAGTATTTCTTCTATAACTTGATGAGCTGGGCTGGCACCCTTAGGGAGCAGTGAAGTAGTATAAAAAACTGCATGAGATGCAAAGACACCTGGAGCATTAATTTTGTTCATAGATTCACCCTCTCTATTTACCCTGGTGACCATTGTCTTTAAAGTGGATGTAAACTCACTCTCATCCTTTCCAAACTACTGCCATAGTGGTAATCTATAAGGATATACAGTTGTGCTCATAAGTTATACCCTGGCAGAATTTTTTTAGATATGTTAGTGTTTGGCTGAAGCCATTTATATCAATCAACTGTGTTTACTCCTTTTAAATCCTAATGGCAACAGAAACTACCCAAATGACCCTGATCAAAAGTTTACATACCCCAGTTATTAATGCCATGTATTGCCCCCTTTAACATCAATGACAGCTTGAAGTCTTTTGTGGTATTTGTGGATGAGGCTCTTTATCTTCTCAGATGGTAAAGCTGTCCATTCCTCTTGGCAAAAAGCCTCCAGTTCCTGTAAATTCTTGGGCTGTCTTGCATGAACTGCACGTTTGAGATCTCCCCAGAGTGGCTCTATGATACTGAGGTCAGGAGACTGAGATGGCCACTCCAGAACCTTCACTTTATTCTGCTGTAGCCAATGACAGGTCAACTTGGACTTGTGTTTTGGATCATTGTCATGTTGGAATGTCCAAATATGTCCCATGTGCAGCTTCCTGGCTGATGAATGCAATTGTTCCTCCAGTATGTTTTGATAACATACTGCATTCATCTTGCCAACAATTTTGACCAAATTTCCTGTGCCTTTGTAGCTCACACATCCCTAAAATATCAGCGATCCACCTCCGTATCTTTCATCATAGGCCTTGTTGTCCAAATGCAGCATTTATGGCTGTGGCCAAAAAGCTAAATTTTGGTCTCATCACTCCAAATGACTTTGTGCCAGAAGGTTTGAGGCTTGTCTCTGTGCTGTTTGGTGTATTGTAAGCGGGATACTTTGTGGCATTGGCGTAGTAATGGCTTTCTTCTGGCAACTCGACCATGCATTCCATCTTTCTTCAAGTGCCTCCTTATTGTACATCTTGAAACTGCCACATCACATCAAGATGTTTCAGAGAGTCCTGTATTTCACCTGAAGTTATTTGTGGGTTTTTCTTTGCATCTTGAACAATTTTTCCTGGCAGTTGTGGCCGAAACCCTAGCTGGTCTACCTGACCGTGGTTTGTTTCAACAGAACCCCTCATTTTTCACTTCTTGATTAGCGTTTGAACACTGCTGATTGACATTCTCAATTCCTTGGATATCTTTTTATATCCCTTTCCTGTTTTATACAGTTCAACTACCTTTTCCCGCAGATCCTTTGACAATTCTTTTGCTTTCCCCATGACTCAGAATCCAGAAAGTTAATGCAGCATGGGATGAAAGATGCAAGGGTCTGTCAGAAGTCCAGAAACTCATTGACCTTTTATACACACACTAATTACACACAAACAGATCACAGGTGAGGATGGTTAACTTTAATAGCCATTCAAACCCCTTTGTGTCAACTTGTATGCATGTTATCAGGCCAAAATCACCAGTTTCTGTTGCCATTATGATTTAAAAAGAGTAAACACAGTTGATTGGTAATAAATGGCTTCAGCCAAACACTAACCATGAGTGAAAGAAATGTTTTTGTGTTATCATTCATGTTCTCTGAAAAATGGCCAAGAAATCATAAATTATGCCAGGGTATGTAAACTTATGAGCACAACTGTACATGCCTCCTGCATGTATCCTTACCTGTCAAATGTCTCCCCTCTGTCTGTTATGAGACCCGAAAAACTGCAGATTCTGTGGGTGGGTCTGTTGTCCGGAGATCAGTGGGTGGAGTTGTGATGTCAGTAGACTCCCCGCCCACCTCTACACTCCCCTTGTCAACATGCATTTTCTCCTGTGTATTTCTTACACTGAACTTCAGCTATGATCACTATCATCCAGTCAAAACCCAGAAACGTCACCACATGACTTCAGCATGCCCATTTTTGCTGAGGTGTGGAGCAGCCAATCCTGGGAAAGCTGGAGAAGAAAGGTGGAGAGGATCTGAAGTACACAGAATGTCTCTCTCAGGCTCGTGCATGAGATATGTAAATCACCTGTCACTTACAGCAAGTGGGAAGAACTGACTCCTATTTCTCTGTGTGTCAGTTTTTATCTCACTGAAAAAAGATAGGAGGACTGCTCAGAGCTGGATTAACTCTTCGTTGCAAGACTGGGCATAGATGACATGAAATCCTATACTGTAAAAGATGGAAGCCTTGATTAAATTTTTTTGGGGTTTACATCCACTTTAAGACAGTAAATGAAAGGAAATTAAACATGCTACAGTTGTCATCAGAACGATGTCAAGTGGTGGGTTACCTGTTCTAATGATTACTTTCTAAGAGGGAGATACAACTAATGTTTAGAGATTTCATCTCACTTCCTATTACATCCCTGGAACAGGAAACAAGGGGAAATTTCCCCAGAGGGACACAGAAGTGGCTATGAAAAAAAAAACAATCTCAGGACAATCCATCTAGACCTTGCACTGTGTGCAGGGCTGTGTGTTGAAAAAGTTTACTCAGTGACACTCCAACAGCTTTTACATTTCCATAGATCTGGAAAGAGATGTGATTGGTGCAGTTAGGCACAGCTATTGGTACAGTGTTGGTATAGTATATTACATATTCAATGTATAATTAATTTCTAGGAATTCAAACTTTTTTATATTAGAATATATATTGTGTACAGAAAGACAATCATAAGCACGGATACATTGAAATAAAAACTGTGATTTTGTAACTAAAGCTAGAAATTGTAATCCCAGTTGGGCTGATGGTTGCAAATGGAGAAAAGGCAACCCTTTATATTACCAATAACAGCCAATCACATTCCAGCTAAATGAGATAAATGAGAATCTGCACTTTGCAATTATTTGATTCTCCTGATTATATATTTAGGATAATCAAGAAGTGATGAGCCATTAATTCCAGCTGTCATTTCTTTGTGAAGATTGGAAAATGACAGCCAACACCTGATTGCTTAATTTAAAGAAACACTTCTGTTGTCTTTGTGTTCATCAGCCCCACATACAGTGCAAAGATTGGACATATACCATACAGTGAGTTCAATGCCTACATACAAGTAGCCAGAAAATAGCAAATCAGTTATTATGACCATTTAAGGGGCTTTAAAACACTGTAGGAGTTATATTATGCTACATTTATCTCAGGAATGTAACTGCAAGCTGGCCTCTTTAATGAGCAATTCATTTTTCTAATTGTTATTCAAATTTAGGATAAGCTATTTCACACTCCATTACTTCATCTGAACCAGAAGTTGAATCTTATTTATTCTGTAAAGACATGCCCGAATAAATTAACTCTACCATCTTCCTATAGAATTTCATATAGACCATGATGCTTCCATTTGAGCTTAGTATCTGTTGCTGCCAAATACAGCTTATGCTGTCACCTGCACCCTATATAGATTGCTATATGTCTGTGATATTGTTGCTGCTTTATACATGATGTGCAAGCCTGTATCAAATGACTGTAGCAGTATTAGTACACAGGGCTTCTATAGAGCTCAGGGAAAGGAAGGACCTAACCAGACTTCTGTTTTTTATAGCAGTCTTCTACTACAGCACCCATGCTCATGTAAAGTCTCTCTGAATTTTTTAGTACTACACCACACAGTAAGAACTTCTGGTCCTTAAAGTGCACCTGTGCTTTGCCCATGAAGAGCAAAGTAAAAGGTTGTCCTCAATAGGGACTGACCAACAGATTATATTTACCTTCCTTTCACCCTCCCCACTGTCCCTTTTAGCCACTTGGAGCAAAGTTACACATCTTGTACTTCTTGTATCTTGTATTTCTGTGTGTTTGGGTAGTATGGGACTCATTAGCCTTCCTCTCACATGTAAATGCTTGGAGATTGGCCATTTATGCAACTAGTACTGTAATTCCTGTGCAATTTACAGGTTGTACCATAGGGCTAAAGCAAGCCGAGCATACATTAATCAAATTTTGGTTCAGCAGTGACCGGACGAATTTCTATCCATGTATGGGCTGGGTGGTTGTACAGAAGTTGATCTACTGATCAATCACCCCAGTGGATTTTTGCGGCTCGATCAGCACTGCCAGCTACAGCTCAGTGATTCCTCCATTCAACTCGAATGTGTGGGTGGGGAAATCGAGTCAGTTTTCTTATTTCAACCCGCTGGTTGAAACAAAAAACTGATTCATGTATGGGCTGCTCCCTGAGACCAAACAACTTGAATTTGACTCAGGCATCCCTGGACTGACTTTTAAATTCTAAATAATTATACAATGGAGAAAATTACTCAGAAGAGAGTGTGTGTCCTCAGATGGGACTTTAAAATGGGTCACTGACAGATGAGTATTAATATATAAGGTAGAAAAGTAGTAGTTAAAAAAATGTATTTATTATAGAAAAAGAATAAAACATGATAACTATGACATAACACAGTAAATGTCTAAAAGAGATGCACATTCATGGATATGGAAATATGTAACATAGACCAACTTTATTGTAAAATAACAGACAATAGACAAAACCCAATGTTTTGAGGTATTTGGGGGTCAACCTCTTCTTCAGGGGTAATAAATTTGGTCACGACAAAAGTTTACATCTGTGGCCAGAGAAGTAAAAGGACAAGATTTATAGACATATACAATGCATTTTACAATTTACTGTACTTCCAATATCAGCCCTAAAAAATCATATATATGGTAATCAAATTACTCGATACATATCAAATAATTATATAGGTACTGACCATGTGTATTGATCAGGGGATTTCCAAGAACGTCCAAGGCATCCAGCAGGGGGATCAATCAGCTGCAACCCCAAAGAGGCCAGGGGAGGGGCAACAAAGAAAGCTGGGACAAGAAAAAGACGGGGAAACAGAGGAAACAGAGTGGGACCAGAGCAGCAAAAAGAGGCCCCAAAGAACGGACAAGGTGGGCAGGGGTCACCAGATCGTCAAAGCAGTTCCACAAAGGGCACCTCCAACGGTACGCATCCCCACTCTGTAGGGGGGTAAGACAGGACCAATTCAGAAAAAATGGTCCACCAGCCTTCCCAGTCACTGGAAAAAAATATATATAGGGATAAATTAGACTATATATAAAAAGAAATTACAAGAGTCTATAGTGGTTAAATTAATTAATAAACTCTACTGTGTACATTGGGAGGCATGCACAAATGTAAGCGGTGATATCTACAGGTAGAATAATACCTAACCAGAACACCAGTTCTCAGTTGTATATCCACAGATCAAAAGGTACGGGCAACTTAGTCAGTCGTTGTTAAGTATAGGGCAGATTAGACCAAGGACCTCCTTCCGGTATATCAGAGAGGACTTAGGGATCTATGGGAGTGAGACATAGGAAGGTATCAAGTGTTAGTTCCAGTTCTCATAGTAAGCCCATACAGATAGACCTAGTGGTAGCAGCAGCTGGTTAAGTAATTGTACACTTGCACTTTGTAGACTGTGCACAGTATCCCTTAATATATTGCTGCTATTAAAAAGTACCAAGACATGTAAAGATAATGAGTACTCTCCACATGGGGCTGGACATCATTCACTCTGAGCCTTAAAAGAGACCCTATCCACTTGTCGGCTTCCAAACATTGTCTATCACTATATATATAGTAAAATCAATAACAGAATCCATGAACACTGCACTCATCATGAGTTTAGAGGGCAGGCTAGAGCTGCTTTGGGCTTTTTTGTTAGTCAAAAAAAAAAATCTTTAATCTATACTCCCATATAGTGTTCCTCCTATGTAGTAAGGTGAGACATTTGTGCAGACATTACCTAAAAGATTAGTTGTTACCTTACCCCTTTGCCATATGTTACTTCTAATCCTGTGAATACTATAGAAACTGTGTTGATGAAAGATGCATGCATGGAAATTGAGGTGCACTACCTGAATCACTGCCCCAGGCATAGCGCTTACTAAAGAAACCACTGTTCCTGGGGTCCCTTGTTCCCAGTGCCAATGACTCTCCAAGCAGCACCACACTCTCCAACACACCAGGGCTGACAGGTGGATATTTGAAGGAACACTATGCACAATAATACCATTATTAAAGAAAATTGAAAATGACAATATTTACTTAAGCAAAACAGTGGCAAAAAATAAATAATAAGTATACTATAATAAGCAACCATGTATAGGTGCACGAAGTGTCAGAGCAGCAGTCACGTCGCTCTGGCCATCTCTTAGATATCTGTGCTCACAAAGCTCTTCTCTGCAGTCTAGTGATAATGGCACTTTTCCCGGAGCTGAAACTGTGGAGAGCAGAGTTGATCTTGGGTGCCATCCATTTGAGTTCCATATGATGCTGACCTGCTGTGTTTGGGAGAGTGGAGAACTATGCTGTTGTAACCCCTTATAATGTGGAGGTTTAAGCTTCGGTAAGCAGTTTACTGATGGTGGTGGTCTCTCACACTCAGAGGTGTGATGTTTGAATCACAGCATTGATGGGATAGTAGTAGATGAACTCTAAGCCTATATTATTTTTGAACATGTGTGTTTACACTATCTTTGTGAATCTTTATACTGTAGGTGTTGAACAATCATACTTTTTTTTAATGCACTATAGCACTTTGGTTAAGATTTTTATGTAATTGGCGTATAACACGCACCCCAAGTTTAGGAGAGAATTATAAGGAAAAAAATGTTTTAAGGAAAAAAACTTACATTTAAATGCCCATCAATGCAGCCTTGCACAGCGTCCATCTGCATGCTTGTCCAGTGTCATTTGCAGCCTTGCAGTCATTTGCAGCCTTGCAGTCAGCAGCCTTGGTGTCATTTGCAGCCTTAGCAGTGTTTATTTGCAGTCTTGCAGCTTTGTGAGTGCCGATCTGAAGCTTTTCTGTGTCCATTTGCAGCCTTGCCCAGGCTGCAGTTAAACTACAGTGACTTGTCAGTGTCACTGCAGTTTGAAAATGGCGCCGCCAGCGCCGAAATACACAGAGCCGGTCCCCGGCTCTTCTCGGCAGCTCTCGGTCACTTTCGGCCACTTTCGGCTCCACTTGTGGTCCCGCCCAGGATGGGCATGACTGTGAATGGAGCTAGCCGAACCTAGCCGAGTACACTCTGTGAGGACCGGCTCTGTGTATTTAGGCACCGGCGGCACCATTTTCAAATCGGCGGCCGGCGATCGCTCCGCTCAGTCAGCGGGGGATCGCAGGGGATCGGCGTATAACACGCACCCGCGATTTTCCTCTGATTTTCAGGGGAAAAAAGTGCGTGTTATATGCCGATATATACAGTATTTTTATATGATGCTATGAATTTATTGAATTATGAATTCATTGGCACACAATAGCACTTTATGATAGTTTTTCTATTAACCACTTAAGGACCAGCCTTGTTTTGGATTTTAGGTGTTTACATGTTTAAAACAGGTTTTTTTGCTAGAAAATTACTTAGAACCTCCAAACATTATATATTGTTTTTTTACTAAAACCCTAGAGAATAAAATGCCAGTCAATGCAATACCTTTTTTTTGCACCGTATTTGAGCAGCGGTCTTATAAGCGCACTATTTTTGGAAAAAATTCACTTTTTTGAATAAAAAAATAAGACAATAGAAAAGTTAGCCCAATTTTTTTAATTTTGTGAAATATAATGTTACGCCAAGTAAATTGGTACCCAACATGTCACGCTTCAAACTTTTACCCTCAAAAATCTCCATAGGCGATGTTTAAAAAATTCTACAGATTGCATGTTTTGCTTTACAGAGGAGGTCTAGGGCTAGAATTATTGCTCTCACTCTACTAGGGCGTACACACGGTCGGACTTTGTTCGGACATTCTGACAACAAAATCCTAGGATTTTTTCCGACGGATGTTGGCTCAAACTTGTCTTGCATACACATGGTCACACAAAGTTGACGGAAAATCCGATCATTCTGAACGCGGTGACGTAAAACACGTACGTCGGGACTATAAACGGGGCAGTGGCCAATAGCTTTCATCTCTTTATTTATTCTGAGCATGCGTGGCACTTTGTCCGTCCAAATTTGTGTACACACGATCGGAATTTCCGACAACGGATTTTGTTGTCGGAAAATTTTATCTCCTGCTCTCCAACTTTGTGTATCGGAAAATCCGATGGAAAATGTCCGATGGAGCCCACACACGGTCGGAATTTCTGACAACACGCTCCGATCGGACATTTTCCATCGGAAAATCCGTCCGTGTGTACGGGGCATTACAGTCACGGTGATACCTCACATGTGTGGTTTGACCACCGTTTTCATATGCGGGCCCTACTCACGTATGCGTTCGCTTCTGCGCGAGAGCTCGTGGGGACGGGGGGGTTTAAATTTTTTTTTTTTTTTTTTTATTTATTTTACATTATTTTATTTATTTTTAAACTGTTTTAAAAAAAAATTGTGTCACTTTTATTCCTATTACAAGGAATATAAACATCCCTTGTAATAGAAAAAAGCATGACAGGACCTTTTAAATACTTCAGATCTCATATTTTCACTAAAATGCAATAAAAAAAAAAAAAAAAGTAATTGAAAAAAATGACATTGAAAAAAATGTGCCTTTAAGAGGCGTGGGCGGAAGTGACGTTTTGACGACGCTTCCACCCAGCAGTGTCATGGAGACGAGTGGGTGCCATCTTAGCCTCACTCGTCTCCAGGCACAGAAGGGAGATGGACGCGATCGCCTTTGCCGCTACCGACGGCTCCGGTAAGTGGCAGAGGGCACCGGATCGCGGTGGGAGGGGGGCCCCTCTCCCACCACCGATAAAAGTGATCTCGCGGCGAATCCGCTGTAGGAACCACTTTTATCTGAAAGCCGACCGCCGCATGAAAACCAGGATACCGGGGTTATGGCAGCTAGCTGCTGCCATAACAGCGATATTCGCCGCCAAAGTTTGGACGTACATCGGCGTGCGGCGGTCGGCAAGTGGTTAACTTTAGTAAGTGTAGAACTTTATTGATTATAGACTTAAAGGGACAACGCACAGTTTTTGTTTTCTCCATTTTTTAAAATAAGCAATCGGACCAGAGAATGACCTTTATATACAGTACTATACTATATAGTATAGTATATACTATACTAGAGAAGTACCATCTAAGGGGCAGGGCTATGACAAAGGTCCTGCAGTCTTTGTCAAATTCTTCCCTACTGGCCAGTAATTTGGGGGCCAAATCCAATGTTGGAGCATCCACTATTAAGACTGGGGTCCCCAGTAGTCAATACTGTTCCTTTCAGTAGAGTATGGTGGGGTATGGTCAGCGGCCCCTTACCAACTCTTAGGGTGTCAGTAAAAAGAGCAACATTCCCACAAATCAGGAAATGTCTGCAACTCAGCCTCTCTGCTTCATCAACAACATGGCAAACCGACCTGACAGCAACCTCTTTCACTGTGTGTGTTCTTACGAGTCCTCTCTGTGACTGCCCCTAGACCAGGAACAGTCCTTCCTTTTCCCTTCCTGCAGAGTTCTGGTCATACTGGGATCTATAGTCCCAGAGCTAATCTAAAACATGGACTGTCTCCCTGGTGACTACATTCTCAACAAGTCCTAGTTCCTTCCAGCAGGCCCATGTCATTCTCAGAATGCATAGCAGCTCTGTGTCCTTTACCTCTCTGTGTTCCTGGATTACAGGTAGATTTTCTTTTGGCTGCAAATAGCCTGAAGCACAGCCTGGGACAAGAGCTTCTTCCCTACCTTTGTGTGCCCCAAAAAGGAAGCTGTGGTAATAAGCCCCTCCACATATGGTGGAATCTGGAATCTCCCTTTAAAATAAGAGTGTGACTGTAGGCTATGATTACACCTTATCTGGTTACTCCATACAATGCCTTTAACAATTCCTTTAAAACATCATTCGATTTATGACGCTGGCCACAATTTTGCAAAATTGGTGCCCACAATCCATTGCTTACACTTTTCTGCAAAATTCTAGCTAGGTCTTCCATATTCAAGTTGTACGTGTCTCTGACTCTCTGCAAATCACTAAACCATTTCATGAATCTATTTACATCATAGCGGGGTACCTGTCCTATCTCTCTTACAATGGCTTCCATCTCCTGTGGGCTTTAATTGTTTTGTTATCAATTGAACTTCACTTGAATTTTCAGTGTTCAATACAGTGGTTGTAGTGGTAGGAGCTGCTGGTATGCTTGGGGCTGCATTTAACTCATCTCAGGGATATATTGGCTTATAATCTTTGGTATCAAGCTTAATTTTAGAGGTATCATTTTGATGCGTGTAATTTAATTTTTCTGCCAATTTATCAAAAGCAATGTTAGCAGCATGTTTACATTCCTCCAACTGTTTCTTAACAACATCACACAATTTCGCCTTCTCAATCAGTGCCTCCCCAGTAGTAATAGTATGTAACCTGACATTTGATATCTTCTCATTCAACTCTTTCTTCATAACCTCATATCTCTGAGCCTGTTCTAGAATTTGTTGCTCTTTACTCTTAATCTCCTCCATTAATTCTGTACAACAAAACAATAATCACTGAATATAGATACCCTTACATTTATATAGATACCCTTACATTTATTTTGTTTTTGTTTTCTTATCAAACACACTATCAGATAAAAAGCATTTCATTAAATCCCATGACTGTCTATATTCTTGATTATCTCATAAGGTCCTCCATGACTTTCTATATCATTTACCAGCCACATATTCACATTCTCTCCCTTAGTGCTATTTTCACAACCAGACCCAGCCAAAGCCATTGTGCAAAAAAAAAAAAAAAAAAAGTGCTATTTAGAGAATAAGAAACAAGGTACACTTACCAACTACTAGGGTTCCTAGGCTTTAAAACTTCTCCAGGTCCTGGTCCTGGGGTGCAAAACTTCCTTCCTGGGTCCTCACAGTCTTCTGTCATCTTACCGGATTGTTGTCATTACCGATTTCTGTTACTGAGTCTGAAATGCTCTTCTGGCCATTTGGACAGCACCAAAATGCAGACCCCCCCGGACAAAAACAAGCCTTCTCTATTAACATATGTGTTGAGATCAGCATCAATCACTCTACTAATTTGCATCATAAACATCAGAGTGGAAAAGTTAAGGGATTGAAATGCTTAGCAGTGGGGGAATCTGATCAAAATAAAAGAACTGTATTGGATCATATTTTTGAGAATTCAGAGGGCATCCAGATACATGGGGACACTATGAAGGGCATAGTCGGGGGGTGGATAGTTGCTAGGTGTGAGATCATGATGTCAAAATCTGAATATTTTGTGGAATATGGTGTTTGGACTTACCCAGAAGAAAGTGGTATGCTGTTTGGACTTACCCAGAAGGAAGCGGTATGCTGTTTGGACTTATATGCAAGTTATTGCCATAAAAAGTGTTTGGGGACCCGGGTCCTGCCCCAGGGGACATGTGTCAATGCATGGCCGTTTTTTGGGAGCAGTGATTTTATTAATGCTTAAAGTGAAACAATAAAAATTAAATATTCCTTTAAATATCATGCCTGGGGGGTGTCCTTAGTAAGCCTGTAAAGTAGCACATCTTTCCCAGGTTTATAACAGTCCTGCAGCAAAATGAAATGTCTGAAGGAAAAAATGTAATCCAAAACTGCTCGCGGCTGTAATGTATTGTCGGATCCCGGCAATATATATAAAAATACCAAAAAAAATGGCGTGGATGCTCCCCCAAAATCCATACCAGGCCCTTCAGGTCTGGTATGGATATTAAGGGGAACCCGGCACCAATTTTTTTTTTTTAAATAGTGTGAGTGTCCCCCAGGCCCCCAGGCACTATATACTCTGAACAGCAGTAACTGCAGAAAATTGGGCCTTAGGTGTTGGTGATACCAGAACACTGTAAACCCTCACAGTTACTCTTGCTGGGCGCAGGAACGGGGACTCTGCTGTGAAATATTATATCAAGAATTATAATTACATGCCCCTGTTAAACAGGGGCAGAAAAATTGGGCCTTGGGTGGTGTTGGTGCCACAACACTGTAACCCCTCACAGATACTCGTGTTGGGAGCAGGAATGGGCCCTGCTGTGAAATAATATATAAAAAGTTTTAATTATATGCCCCTATTAAACAGGAGCAGAAATATTGGGCCTTGGATGGTGGTGGTGGTGGTGCCACAACACAGTAACTCCTCACAGATACTCTTGTTGGACGCAGGAATGGGCCCTGTTGCGAAGCATGACTGCCAGTTTCTTGTCCTTCTGTGGCACCCCCTCTCTCTAGGCTCACGTTACTCCCTTCCTCAACCTGGGAACCAACATTGGAGCCTTCAAATCGCTCCAGCAGTATATAACTGACACTGTGGTCGAATAATTCTGGGGACTCCTCCGTGCATTATGATGGGGCTACGGAAGGAGTGACTGTGGACAAGGTGCCTGAGGAATAGGCAGCATTGGCAGCTACGTTGGAAGGCAAACTACTCTAAGCCTGGGTAACAGAGGATGAGGAGGATGAGGATGGCTTTGTTATCCACTCCACCAACTCTTCTGCATGTTGTGGCTCAATAATATGACCAGCAGCAGCAAAAAAGGACAAGCGTGCCCCACGGCCACCTGCAGAGGTTGCACCATGTCCACCAGTGTTGACTGTAGACACAGAGGCTGCTTGCCCTCTTTGGTGGCCTTCCGGACATGATGTATTTTTTGTTTTGCAACGCCCTGTATTAGATACTGTGTACACCGCCTGAAGTGTATTAGAAAATGTACAACGGCTGCACTGTATTGTATACTGTGTACACCACAAGAAGTGTAGTTGAAACTGTACACACTGTATTAGATACCGTGTAAACTGCCTGAAATGTATTAGAAACAGTACACCACGGAATGCACTGTAGATATGGGCTACACTGAATGCAGAGTATATATATACAGTGGGGTCGGAAAGTATTCAGACCTCCTTAAATTTGTCACTCTTTGTTATATTGCAGCCATTTGCTAAAATCATTTAATCATTTAAATTAATTTTTTTCTCATTAATGTACACACAGCACCCCATATTGACAGAAAAATACAGAATTGTTGACATTTTTGCAGATTTATTAAAAAAGAAAAACTGAAATATCACATGGTCCTAAGTATTTAGACCCTTTGCTCAGTATTTAGTAGAAGCACCCTTTTAATCTAATACAGTCATGAGTCTTTTTGGGAAAGATGCAACAATTTTTTCACACCTGGATTTGGGGATCCTCTGCCATTCCTCCTTGCAGATCCTCTCCGGTTCTGTCAGGTTGGATGGTAAACGTTGGTGGACAGCCAACCGATCTTGCAGTGCATTATGGGGCATTCCACGATGCTCGAATTTCCCGCCAACGCCCCATATGTTCGGTTCGTTTTAGAACAAAGGAACTCCCGATGTTCAAGTCGGACTTACGTTCAACTCGAACCGCGGGCTCATCCCTACTCATGATATGAAGGATGGAGTCAGTCTAGAAACTGTCCTACAATTTTACAGTGGCTAGAACATGGACTTTTTATTGAGCAGACTCAAACTTTTGTGTATAGCGATGTTTAATATTTATCATTACCATTATTGTTGAATTTTACATTATTTAACATTCCAGAGAGTTGTCAGAATCAATGAAAATATGGTTTTGAAACAATCTTTCAAACACATCTAAACCTTTTTTGGGATGCTACACAAGGGCTCAATTTTATGAAAGTTTCAATGAGGGATCTGGGTACTGATATAATATCAGGATTCAGTTTGGGTAGTTCAATTTGGAATAGGGTTGATATAGAGAGTCCAAATATAAGAGAAAAATTTTTTAGTGGGTGTATTACAGCAGATGCTTCTTAAAGGTGGAAGAGTGGATTTAAACACTAGCTGAAATGAAAATAGATATTCAGAACATTCACACCATTGCTGCAGATTTGCCGAACATTCAGATATCGGTGAGTACACTGAAGAAAACACTTCAAACCAATTATGTATCCAAGTCTATGGTGTGGTCTAGGGCTGCAAGAAATCAAACAAGGAGAATTAATGAACTTGACTTTATTGTTCAGTCTTATCAAAGACAGTGGTATTACTTGTATGAACTTTGCCCTTGCTAAAGTAAGGAGCCTGGATACTCTTTGCAATAAAGATCAAATCAGGAAGCAGGAAATACCTCTGACCGTCGACATCCCTACATGGTCAACAACACCCTTACCTGTATACAAGATAATCGTTCTTGGTGAGGTGGAAGTGAGAAATTACACTAATATACTGAAACACCACTAAGCAGGCTCATTGTCAAGGATAACCAAGTGTGGAAAACCATGGACCCCAACTGCTGTACTAGACGTGGCCAGGCCTGGCTTTGTTCCTGTTCTTTTGAGCGGCTGGAGTACATAGATGGCTGTGCTGTTACACATTCTGGGAACTGCCTGGTTTGATTCCAAAAATACGAACAGGCCTGGAAGAGGATAATTCATGGAGAAGACTCGAAAGTCTGTGCATTGGGGGTACCCTCATTCACTTGGCAGAGACAAGTTCAGTGTCAGACATCTATCACAGGCTGGTGTATGAACCTCACAGATGGACTGTTGACGATTTGAGAGGAAGACATTCGAACCAATATCCAGATGAATCAAGTATCTGTGGAAATTGAGCAAACTTATCTTGACAATTGGGACTCTATGAGTTCCCCTTTATTCAAGAAAATACCACCACTTACAGTTCAATTGGATACACTATTTAGGAGGGATAGTAGGAAAATTACAGAATTGCAAGAACCGGTGAAGGAAAACCTCATCAGTTCTAATAAGTTTGCTAAAGAATTTCAGGAGCCTTGGTGGAGCATACCCAATAACACTTTTACTCACCCGATATTGAGAAATCTTTCCATGATTTTTGCGATAATTCAATTTATATTAATATGTTTTTAGTTTGGTTTATATTGTTGTGCTAAAAGACAATTAAGAACAGTTCAGAAAAATAAGGAAAGCCTAGAGTTGGCTTGGCATCAATCTTAAGAGCCAGAAATGTCTGAACAGAGCAGTTTGATTGGTTTTCTAATTCAAATTGATTTAAGTGGGGGAATATAGTTTATGATTTATGTAGGATAGTGTACATGTAAAGTATATATATATATATATATATATATATATATATATATATATTCTTCAAAATATCTTCAAAAATTCTTGTCTCTGTGTCAAAACATGCAGGACAGGTTTTGACACAAGCCAACTATATAACAAAACGAGGGTGGGTGACTCTTTGGTATGTTAATGTTGCGCAAGGCCACATTGATATTTGGGTAACAGATTATTTATCTAATTATGCATTTCAACTTGTTATTGACTAAAGAAGAGACTGACCAAACCAGGTATATTCTATATGTCAAAAGAACAGATAATGACTCTGTGCTATGTTTAATGTTACCTTGGCCCTTGATCTAATTAAACAATGCAAATTTTCAAAGGAATGTGGAGTGTAGGTGGTCTGGTCAGATTCGGAAGGAATCGTAAAGATAACTGAACATCAAAAGGGGTTGTAAGTAGTTAATGGTTATGGTAGACAAAATGCTTATGCAATTTAGGAAATTTCCGGAGGTTTTAAAGACTGCAGCTGTCCATGGCTAAGAGGCATTATTTGTCACCCAGAACGACAAAAGCAGATTAAAGGCCTAATAAAACTGGCCAATTGAATTACTTGTCCTTGTCACCCATTGGGAACAATGTGTATTAAAGGGCAGGTTCTTTTTGGCTAAATTGTGACAGGAGGAATTGGGTCCTCTAAAGGTGTCTAAATGCTGCATGAATATTCAAGTATCCTGCCATCTACCTTGTCTGTACCTATGTTGGCTGTTCTGAAGTCTAAATAAATGCATCTCTATGGATGAATGGAATTGCTGCGGGAATGTCTTGAACTTGAATAATATTTATCAATTATCATCATCCCACTACTACATCACAACACTCATCCTTCAACATCTATATCCCAACAGTGGCTAGATATCCACTCCTTCCTAGGGGAATGGGTATGAAAAAATACACAAACATATATTTATCAAATTTCATAATAAAGTTTATTAATGTCTCCAGGAGTAAATCCACATCAATCCCAGCAATGTATCCATTATTGAAGTCATTCAGCAAGATAATTCACATCAATCGCAATGACTGATGGGTAATCTGTATGCTTTGCACTTTTACTTACACTCATGATGAATTCCCTGCAGTAATACCGCTGGGAATCCTGGATGACGTCATTGACCACATTTGGTGACATGATCTGACCTAAAGCTGCTAGTATAGCTCATGGAGACTCTGCTGATATAAGTACTCCAGAGCTCTACTGCTGTGTCTTCAGGTCAAGGAAATGAAGGGCTTGCTTCTTTTTATACTGACATAAACTGTATATATTGTTTTACTTTAGGACACCCCTCCCACACACATACATACATCTACTATTTTCTGAAACATCTGAAACTTTAGTGTGGGTTATTGCCCGAGCAGGGGTAGTGTTGTTTTTTCTTGTACCATTGCCATCTTATGTTTTTAATCTCTGTACATCAAGCTCAGGAGCTGTGGTTCAGTGATATAGAAGCTTAGGTTGACGTCATGTATTTTTTTTTCACATTGCCTGTAAAAGACGTTTTAAAAATATATTTAGTTATATCTTATGCAGACAGCATCAGTGTCTGACACCTCTATATGTTTTGGAAGGACAAACACAAGCTCATCAGTATGCAGTTCTGTACAGTACATATGCAGCAGGCAAAAATGCAGAAAGAGATACAAACTAAATACCCAATACTTCTCTTTATGGAGGGGCATGTAACCCCTTTCCTGTGACAATGCAAGCACTTTATGGTTGGCCCAGGGCCATCACATGGGAGTGAGGAGGTTCCTCCAACTCCAACTGGAGTGTCTCAGAATTTACACAAGACCATTGTTAATTTTTTGTAAGCTTAATGGAGCATGAAAAACACTGGTTAGATTACAAGCTGAAGGTTAACCAAATCGTTTTTTATTTTTAGAAACAGCACTATGTAGCACTAACTCACGGTGGAGCTGCTGCTTTAAGCGGGTCTGTTACCTTCACTTTACTTCCCTCTGTTTCACCGGCACCCGGTCTAGGGGTTCCATTGAGTTTACTGCTGGACGACACACGCACCAACACTGGAGTACGTTTTCAATGCTTTATTGAACAGTCAAACTTTAGGAAGTAGCAGGAAAGAGACGGAAAAGGAAACCTTCAGGAAAAACTCAAATATCTTCTTACAAGATCTTAGCGACAAATGTCCGGGTAGAATTCAGATAATTATTTGGAATGCATTCCCCTCATGGGACGCACTCTTTGCTCATCTGGATAGGCCCCTCTCACCAGTCTAGCAGCCAGTATGCAGCACGAATCTAAAGTCTCTGCCACAGACTTACTTTGGGGGGGGGTAAATCTGTACGATCCTCTGCCACAGGATGTATCAGATCTTCTGCAGTGAAGAGTCAGTCACAGTGCCTGAACCTTTAAGCCAAACCGGCGACACTATGCTGTATAATTACTTCTTTTGGATATATCCTTTAACCGAGTCACTAGGCCCCTCTATAGACCAGCACGCTGCGCGATCTCTCCAAGACGGGTCCTCCCCTGGGATCTCCTCAGCTGTCCAGCTTCGTCACACAGGAGCGACAGCTCAAGACTATTCCTCAGCCGTGGTGGTAGGCCCCAGAAAAGCCTCTGGACCCACCCCTGTGCCGTAGCATCGTGGGCCTCCCGATCGGAGGACCACGAGGTAGCTCCTTAACGCATACCTGTCGGCCAGGAGGGCCAGCAGGTTGCTGCAAAACTACCTTAGAACATGGCGTCTGTCCCAAAAATACCTCCTTCCCAGAATGCAACACGGAGGACCACCTCCACCGAGCTTGTCTCCGAGACAGAGGAGCATCTATACACTTCGACACGTTGCCCTTCCAACACTGACTAATGGTAACAGCGACACCCACCAGTCAGCATGGAAGCACACACAACATCAGCCAAGCTGGAACAGAGGCGAATTTTTAACCTTCCTAACACATAATTTACTAAATTTACCTAATCTGCGGTAGATTGTAAATCTACCAGCGCTACACTTGATACAGTACTTACCATAAAATGTAGAGTGTCCCATGTGGCGGTGGCTGCTGTGTTAAGTTGAAATCTAAAGTCCCCTGCCCCCGGATACTCCCGCATCTGTGATCTTCTGATGCTGTGGGGTAATATGAGCAGCTGCACCTGTGACAGGCACTTGTCAAGTGCTGACTATGCTCACCCTTTTCTCTCTGTGCTTAATTCATAGAATCTGTACTGTTGTTTCCCACATTGAAAAGTGCTCTATGAATGGAGGATGGGGTATTACACAATCTGTAACCATGTATGCCACAAGAAGTCTGTTGGCTTACAAATGAAAGTGACCGGGTGGCTGTACAGTTGCAGGATCACTTCCACAGACCCCTTGAAACTGATAACCCTTGCACAACTTCCCCTAGAGTAAAATTTTTCCTAGTTAGCAAGGACCCAGAAGTGACAAGGTTTCTTTCACTTCTAGTTTCTTCTGTCACTTTCCCTGGCTGCTGTGGCCAGAAAGGAAGCTAATGGAGCATGATCTGTGATCCTTTAGCTTCAGCGGAGTGTGCAGGAGACATTGGTGGTCTAATAGTCCCCTGATGTTTCTTTAATGATGACCTGTCATTCTAACTATGCTATCACATACGGGAAACACACTTGTCAGGGTTGCCTATGTATCTTATTGTGGCCTGCAGTGTACATTTGTTGCTGACACTGGCAAAAATGCCTTCAGTACACAGCACATCACTGCATACTTGTGCAATAAAATAATGTGCACCAAAGCATTGCATATATATATTTCCACCCCCCATTTTCTAAAGCTGCCAATACATTTTGGCAATCCGCTTTATTAAAAAATGTAGGCAGGCATAAATTAAGTAGAGGAGGTTCTGGGCTAGCAGGTTTTTCAGAACAAAGACGTGGTTGTGACACATCATCTAAAGGCATGTTATGTCTGTTTGTTACAGTTGTCTGCAAGTGCTGCTAATGCACTGTATTCCTCCTCCTCTTCTGATAATACCAGCGTAGAATTTTTAACTGGCTATGAGGAGTCGGTGGAATTTCTTTATCACATATATTCTGACCTGCTGCAGAAAAATAATCTGGGTCATACACTGGTATTCCTCATTTCACATATTAAAAATGAGGTTGATACTGCTTGGGGAGGGGTGAGATTGTTGACAACAGTGTTATCCTTAGGGACACTGCAAAATTGGGTCTTCCATGCTGAAATTCCTGGGAAAGGACCCCAGGATTCAGATCATCAAAGAGAAGGACCACTATTGGGTGGCCAAACTATTTGATCCCTGATACAAGGGTAAACTAGCCAATATCCTGCCATTACTCCAAAGGGAGTCCAAAATGCTGCACTTTGAGGAAGTGTTGTATAAGAAACTTCTGCTGCATTTCTTGATAGTGGTAACCAATGTGCCTCAGATCCTCTGATCCCTAAAAGAAGGAGGCGTGGTGGTGGAGGCTGCCTTAATGCCAATTTTAAAAGTTGCATAGTATGCGCAAAGAGCTTCTGGCTTGCTCTGTAGTCAGTGTGTTGTCTGGTGGGGCTTTTAGACATGGCAGGAAGTTTTGTATTGGAGCGAACAATCTGCCTGTCCCTTGACAGTGCAAGCTGGCTCACTTTATCAAAAGGGACTGGTCATGGATTACAAATGATTACAAAACCAATGTTTGCAAAACTTCCATGTTTTATGCTACAGACTAAACTTCATCCAGCAACTCTTCCACCCAAAAAAATAAAAAATCATGCCACCATTGCCAGCTCCTGCTACCTCTCTTGTCCTATTCTAGTGCTCAGGCAATGTCATGCAATGCTTTAACAGTTCAACTCCTGATGCAATAATTTTAATGTTTGCTTCAGGGTAAATCCTACAATGTGTATTAAAGTGTGTGGCCTATTCCAGTAATCAGGCATGACCTCATCTGCAAACAAAGAACATTCCTTATTCCTGTGTTGTGCCTTACACTTTGGCAGGATGTTCTGTTGCTCAGACACTGTTACTGCATTTTGATTTCTGTTGTTTTCTGCAGGGCAAATCCTTCACTGTACAGGCAGCTCCCAAGTTACATACATCTAACTTACATATAACTCATACCTACAAATAGAGGGAGACAACAGGAATTGAGAAGAAATCTACCCCTAGGAAGGTTGTTCACTCCTGTAAGAGTTATCATAGGAACAAGGTGTCTCCACTGAAGCTTTATTGTTTCCATGACAGCCCAAAATTTTCAAAATCCAATTGTCACAGGGACAGAAAGTAAGGTGAAACCTTCTTATCAGGGGCACAGACAGCAAAACAAACATTACAGGAGTATTAGCCCTTCCCTATTCTATCCCAAAAAACATTTTTGTCTGGAGTTACACTTAAAAATGTACCTGTTACAAATTACATACAAATTCAACTTGAGAATAAACCTACAGAAACTGTAGAGAATGAACCTACCAGAATCTACAGAAATCTTGTTTGTAACTCTGGGACTGCCTGTACCTAAGTTTGTGGACAGTTCTGGTGCTCAAGCTTTATACAGGTGCCACACAATGTGTCAGAATCTCTACCTCAGCTACAAAAATTATAATGTTTGCTTAGGGATAAATCCTGCAATGCGTTTCAAAGTTTGTGACCTATTCCAGTGCTCTAACAATGTAAAGGTGTGACATAATGTTTACATAAATTGAACTCAGCTATTATGTGTTGTGCTTTAAAGTTTGCAGTCTGTTTTGGTGCTCAGACAACGTAAAGGTGCTTCACAATGTTTCTGAAGCTTGACCTCAGCTGCCAAATATCTAATGTTTGCTACATGGTAAATCATGTGTTGTGCCTCAAATTTGCAGCCTATTCTGGTGCTCTGATTCTATCCTGCCACTCAAAAATATTTTTTGCTATTTTTTTCTCAGATAATACACTCTAATTTATATACTAAGAAATATAAGAAATATACTAAGAAAAATCCTGCCTAGCCCTGCTTTCTTTATTTGAGACCTGACCATGTTGCTGACATACTGCTCAGACACTGTACAACTTTTTTGACTAGTGTCTCTTAGATATTACATTGTGATTTCTATTTCAAGATCAAACCTGCCTTGTCTCTCCCTCTCTAATTGTAGCCTAACCAAATTGCTTACATACTGCTCACCCATTGTGCAATATTTGTAGCTATTGTCTCTCAAATAATACACTGTAATTTCAATTTCAAGATAAAACCTGCCATGTCCTTTCCTCCTGTATTACAAAATGGTGTAATTATTGTCTTTTAGATAATACATTGTAATTTCTATTTCAAGACAAAACCCGCTTTCTTTCTGGCTCAACCGAGCTGCTTACAGACTGTTCACCCACTGTAAAACATATCTATTGTTTCTCAGATAATACACAGTAATTTGAAAAGGTGCCTCATTGCTCCCTCTTAAACTGCATCGTAATCAAGCTGTTTACATATTGTGTATACACTGTATAATATTTGTGGCTTTTGTCTTTCAAATAATACACTCTCATTTATGTTAAAATAAAAACCTGCATTGTACCATCCATTTGCTCCCTGGCCAATTTTTATCATTTGAAAGGGCTGCCCTATGCGTGTTTGTCACGGGAAAGAAGCTCGGGGACCAAATTTTGTCCCTGTACCAGGCGCAATTTTAAGCGTGCGTTTTGCTGCAATAATGGTGGCAAAATCTCACCACATTTGGGGTGACATTAAGGATGAATGCCACCCAAACACACATCATGTGTTTATCCTTATTTACATTCGTGGGCAAAATCTTGCCGATCGCCCAAGTGTGCATGGGGCTTAAGAATTCAGGGTATCGGGAAGTCTATTTTTTTAACTCAGTTTACAAAGCTTTAGCGCTATAATAACAATGATATTTGTTTTAGACATGTGACTGCAATTTTCAAAACCCATTGGGCATTTTAAAAATAGGTATCCTTATCCAGGTGAATTGAGCTATATGTCTGCCACTAAAAATTCTGAATTATGTCTGCCACTGACATGTCTGTGTGTGTTTAGGGAGACTTACAGAATGTGGAAGATGTAGTGGAAGGATTTTCAGTAGTGTGGTAATTCCTATTCAAAGTTTTGTCTAATCAGCTGTTGGGAAAGTGACACAGGAATCTGAATATTGATGTTACAGTGATATGTAAATTACAAAAGTTGCTTAACAGCACTAAAAATATTTTGGCATGCAAAATAGCGCATTCATAAGCATTTTACCTTGGATTTTCTTCCATAAAAATCACCATGTTGCTGTGACAACCAAAAAAAAATGTAATAAAATATATATTTTTTTCAGCCATTGTCCTTAAACCTGCATCATTTAAAATCATTAGCCCTGAAATTCCTTACTCTGTGGTGTACAATAATGGCAAAATTAAAGTGGAACTCTTTTCATTTAACATCGGATAACAACATGCATGGGTCTCTTTTGCCTCTACTTGTTTTGCAGGACTGCACCACAATTCTCCTGCAAGTATTACAATAGTAGACTAATAATAAACATGCAACCTTTACAAATAAAAGGTACGCTAAATTCAGTTAATCTCCAGAGAATAGTTCCCAAACAAGTATCTCATTTACTATTGTTTTTTTATTTATGTATGTATTTATTATTATTTTTGCCTTCCCAACAGATGTAATGTAGGTACAGAATACAACTATGCTATAAATTTTAGAAAAAAAATATTGTGTTATTTTCTGTTTGAAGCCTTAGGCTTCAGTGCAGCTGTACTGGATGTATTATAAATATTTCCCTTTTAAAATGATTGCTTTTTGTGTTGTATTCACAAATTCAATACTGTAGACTTAAAAAAGTGCATTTGAAAAGTGTCACCTGTGTTACAGGCTATGCTGAAGCAGGAAAGCATCCATTTATGTGGACATTTGTGCAGCAGTGTTTTCTCATAGATATGAGTAGAAAAGAGATAATGCAGTGTGGATAAGGATGTCAAGGGATGTTGCCAGGCTTATAAAATGCCCAGGGCACCCCTCAGAGGAAATATCTGCAACGTGCTAGGCTCACTGCAGCAAATAATGAGCATTGCCAAAGAGAGCATGGTTTTAGAAGGCATACTTAAAAAGTGCCTGAGCCTCTAAGCTCACACACTCCAGCTACCACAATGTGTTCTCTGCTTTGTCAGAACAGAATTAACACCATGGTAGTCTTCACAGCAAAGAATATTTTCAAAATTAATACTGAGTAAAGTGAGTTTTGATTTTCTTTTATTTAATACAAAAAAGTATACATCTAGATACAAATATGAGTTTGGTTTCACCAATAACTCTTTAGGACCATTTGTGTAATCTCTTTGAGACCAGTATTGTCCTTTCTTTAATACTATAGTAGGCTATTCCAGCTGTAGTCATAAAAAAAATACTCAGTAAAACACACTTCTTTCTTTAACTTAGTTGTTATCAAGACCCCAACACAAGGAACCTCATCTGGTTCTGATCTGCTTTGTGAAGCCTGATTAACATTGGCATTGCTCTTCCATGTGCTCCTTGCTGCAAACGCCAGTTATTGGTGGGGGTAGTGGCCATTTGTTTATGAAAGTGCACACTTCTCCCCAGGCCACATGCTCTACCATTTCACAATGTTGCCTGTAACCATGCCTTGTTACTACACCTTCTGTTGACTCCTAAAACATGGCCCCCAAAGCCAATATCTTGGGGAAACATTTAGTTCACTCTATTACCCATCTAGCCTCCTAATGGAGGTTTTCAGCATCTTTACCAATGCTGGGATTGTTCACAAATAACAAAAGGTAATAAATACTTTACATCCAGTTATTATATAGCGTGTTCATTCAATAAACAATGATATTTTCTACTTTTTGCTATAACAAAAATACAATAAACTAAATTTGTGCAGTACAACCCCTCCCCCCAAATTGCCCCATTCTGGAAAGTAGACACCCCAAGGAATTTGCTGAGAGGCTTGTTGAGCACATTGAATGTTTTATTTTTTTGTCACAAGTGATTGAATAATGACAAAAAAAAATTACACAAAGTTGTCACTAAAATGATATATTGCTCAAACATGGCATGGGCATATGTGAAATTACACCCAAAAATACATTCTGCTGCTTCTCCTGAGTACGGGGATACCACATGTGTGGGACTTTTTGGCACTCTAGCCACATACAGGACCCCAAAAACCAAGCACCGCCTTCAGGCTTTCTAAGGGCGTAAATTTTTGCTTTCAGTCCTCATTACCTATCACAGTTTCGGAGGCCATGAAATGCCCAGATAGCACAACCCCCCCCCCTCCCAAATGACCCTATTTTAGAAAGTAGACACCCCAAGCTATTTGCTGAGAGGCATGTTGAGTATTTTGCAGATCTCGCTTTTTGTCAAAAAGTTTTGAAAATTGAAAAAAGATTAAAAAAAAATTCCTTTTCTTTCTTCATTTTCCAAAACAAATGAGAGCTGCAAAATACTCACTATGCTTCTTAGTAAATACCTTGGGGTGTCTACTTTCCAAAATTGGGTCATTTGGGTGGGGTTGTGCTATCTTGACATTTCAGGGCCTCCGAAACTCCAAAAACTTTTTTGAATTTGCATGCACTAAAACACACTATATTGCCGAAATGTTTGGTAAAATATAAAAGATGATCTTATGCCGAGTACCTAGATAACAAACACGTCATGCTTTAAAATTGCGCACAACCGTGCAGCAGCGAGAAACTACATACATTTTTAAAAGCCTTTAAAAGCCCTTACGATTCTTGGTCTGATGAGACCAAGATAGAACTTTTGGCCTTAATTCTAAGCGGAATGTATGGAGAAAACCAGGTACTGCTCAACACCTGTCCAATACAGTCCCAACAGTGAAGCATGGTGGTGGCAGCATCATGCTGTGGCAGTGTTTTCCGGCTGCAGGGACAGGATGACTGGTTGTGAGGGAAAGATGAATGCGGCCAAGTACAGGGATATCCTGGACGAAAACCTTCTCCAGAGTGCTCAGGACCTCAGACTGGGCCGAAGGTTTACCTTCCAACAAGACAATGACCCTAAGCACACAGCTAAAATAACAAAGGAGTGGCTTCACAACAAATCCGTGACTGTTCTTGAATGGCCCAGCCAGAGCCCTGACTTAAACCTAATTGAGCATCTCTGGAGAGACCTAAAAATGGCTGTCCACCAACATTTCCCATCCAACCTGACAGAACTGGAGAGGATCTAAAAGGAGGAATGGCAGAGGATCCCCAAATCCAGGTGTGAAAAACTTGTTGCATCTTTCCCAAAAAGACTCATGGCTGTATTAGATCAAAAGGGTGCTTCTACTAAATACTGAGCAAAGGGTCTGAATACTTATGCCGCGTACACACGATCGGACTTTCTGGCATACTTGATCCGGCACACTTTCCGACGGACTTTGTCCGCCAGGTGCGCCGGACTTTAAAACGGACGGACTTGCCCACACACGACCGGACTTTCCGGCGGGATAAGTCCGCCCGTCTTTCCGACTGACTTTCGCCGGAGTTACGGCGGACTTTCAGAATGAACGGACTTGCCCACACATGGACAAGTCCGTTCATTTTGAACGTGACTTGGGTACGACGGGGCTAGAGAAGGAAGTCAATCTTGCCGCTTTTATCGATGAGATTGACACCTTGCGAGCCCCGTCGCGGGTCATACCAGGCCCTTAGGTCTAGTATGGATTATAAAGGGAAGCCCCTATGCTGAAAAAATGGTGTGGGGCCCCCCTAAAATCCATACCCGACCCCGATCCGAGCACGTAGCCCGGCCGGTCAGGAAAGGGGATGGGGACGAGCGAGCGGCCCCCCTCCTGAACCGTACCAGGCCGCATGCCCTCAACATGGGGGGTGGGTGCTTTGGGGGAGGGGGCGCCCCCCCACCCCAAAGCACCTTGTCCTCATGTTGATGAGGACAAGGGCCTCTTCCCGACAACCCTGGCTGTTGGTTGTCGGGGTCTGCGGGCGGGGGGCTTATCAGAAGCCGGGAGCCCCCTATAATAAGAGGGCCCCCCACCTAGGGAAAAAGTGTCAATAATAAAACACACTACACAGGTTTTTAAAATAATTTATTAAACAGCTCTGAGGGCTCCGTTGTGACTTATATAGGCAGAGACCCCGCCCCCTTATGATGTCACAGTCCCTGGGCATGCTGGGACTGTGATGTTTGAGGGGGCGTGGTCACCGGGTGATGTTGACCACATCAACATGGGGACAAGGTGCTTTGGGGTGGGGGACCCCGCAGGCCACCCCTCCCCCAAAGCACCCACCCCCCCATGTTGAGGGCATGCGTCCTGGTACGGTTCAGGGGGGTGCTCGCTCGTCCCCACCCCCTTGCCTGACCGGCCGGGCTGCGTGCTCGGATCGGGGTCTGGTATGGATTTTAGGGGGGCCCCACGCCGTTTTTTCGGCGTAGGGGTTTCCCTTTATAATCCATACCAGACCTAAGGGCCTGGTATGCTCCGCGCTCGCCGCAATAGGAAAATTTGTTTTTCCTATTGCAACGAGCGCAAAATGCAATACCCTGCCCTTGCGTCGTATCTGGTCCGTTGGACCAGCATACAGACGAGCGGGCTTTCCGTCGGACCAGCACACAGATGAGCAGACTTTCCGCCAGAAACTGAGTCAGACGGAAAGATTCAAAACATGTTTCAAATCTAAGTCCGGCGGGCTTTTGGGAAAATATCCGCCGGAAAAGTCCGCCGGAGCCTACACACGGTCGGATTGTTCGGCGGACTCTGGTCCGCCGGACCAAGTATGCTGGAAAGTCTGACCGTGTGTACGCGGCATTAGGACCATGTGATATTTCAGTTTTTCTTTTTTAATAAATCTGCAAAAATGTCAACAATTCTGTGTCTTTCTGTCAATATGGGGTGCTGTGAGTACATTAATGAGGAAAAAAATGAACTTAAATGATTTTAGCAAATGACTGCAATATAACAAAGAGTGAAACATTTACGGGGGTCTGAATACTTTCCGTCGCCACTGTATATATATCCACTATATCCAGTTTAGCTAGATCTGACTGCAGGCCGTAGGCCATAACAGGTGTACTGTTTCTAATATACTTCAGGCAGGCAGGTGATTCAGTTAGCTGCAGTGTATTTAATATATATATATACAGTCAGTCTCATATATATATATATATATATATATATATATATATATCCACTGCATACAGTTTAGCTAAATCTCACTGCAGGCCGTTCCTTGTGTACTGTTTCTAATATACTTCAGGTGGTATACACAGTATACAGTGCTGTGCACCCATAGTGCAGTTGCTCATACATTTCTGGTGGTCAATACAGTACACCCATAGTTGTTATTAAACTTCTGTTGGTGTACATAGTACCATTCACCCCTAGTGCAGTTGCTACTACTTTCCTGGTGGAGTACACACTACACAATTCAGTGTAATTTTTTATGCTAAACAAAATTTACAGCATGTCTGGAAGGCCACCAAGGAGAGGCAGACGCTCACAGGCCACTAAAAGAGGGCAAGCAGGCTCTGTGTCTACAGTCGACAGTGCTGGTCGTGGACACGGTGCATCCTCAGCACGTGGCTGTTGGGCACACTTGTGCTTTTTTCCTACAACTGGCCGGAATGGATAACAAAGCCCTCCTCATCCTCCACATCCTGTTACCCAGGCTCAGAGTAGTTTGCCTGCCAATGCAGCTGCCAATGCAGCTGCCAAAGCAGCCTATTCCATCGGCTCCATGTCAACAGTCACTCCTTCCCTAACCCCACCATCATGCACGGAGGAGTCGCCCGAACTATTCGACCACAGTGTCGGGTACATGCTGCAGGAGGATGCACAGCGATTTGAAGGCTCCGATGATGGTACCCAGGTTGAGGAAGGGAGTAACGTCAGCCTAGAGAGAGGGGGTGCCCAAGAAGGTCAAAAAACTGGCAGTTATGTTCTCCCAGCTGCAGCATACTTCCAGGTTTGCTCCAGTGACGAGGAGGGAGGGAATGATGAGGTCACTGACTCAATTTGAGTGCCTGATAGAAGAGAGGAGAAGGAGGAGGCACATCTCCAACGAGGTAGGATGCCCTTCAGGGGGCAGCTTAAGGGCAGCTACCCTATTGCATCACCCCACAGAGCTAAGCAGGTACAGGGCGCTGCTGACTCCCCACATATTTTGAAAAGTTCTTTGGTGCGGGCCTTTTTTGACACGATCGCACCGTTGCTGTTTGTAACATATGTCTTAAGCGTATCAAGCATGGTCAAAACAGCAGCTGCTTTCCTTTCTCCTCATCAGCTGGGATCTCCAACCCCACTATACCTCCAGTCCTCTCAGAAACCTGCACCGAGAGGAATGAAGGTATAGAAATAGGTGTCCCAAGTACTTGTGGCCAATCTGCTAGCGGTACACCAACATCGGATTTTAACAGGCAAATTTCACTACCCCAGTTGCTAAACCGTCAAAAGAAATTCAGTCCCAGCCATCCATATGCTCAGAGGCTGAATGCTAGCTTGGCTAAATTGTCTAGCACTCTAACTGCTGCCTTTTCAGCTGGTAGACTCTGCCCCCTTTCATGAATTTATGGAATGTGTGGTACCTCAGTGGCAGGTTCCCAAATGCCATTTCTTTTCATGGAAGGCCATTCCGGCTCTCTACCAGCATGTGGAAGGCAATGTCTTGGCCTCATTGGACAGGGCGGTCAGCAGTAAGGTGCATATTACTGCTGACTCATGGTCCAGCAGGCATGGACAGGGACGTTACCTTTGTTTCATGGCGCACTGGGTAAGTCTGCTGGCAGCTGGGAAGGATGCAGGACAGGATTCAGTTTTGTTGGAGCTTGTTCCGCCACCACGCCTCCAAAATGCTAGTGGTGATTCTACCACAGCTCTCTCCTCCACCCCCTCCTCTTCTTCTTCCTCTATGGCCTTTTCCTCTGCAGATTTCTCCTCTGAACCAGCGGTGCTCCGTAGGCGTCAAGGGGCTACGCAAGCACTCAGGCAAAAAGATGCCATGCGGTGCTTGAGTTGCACTGCTTAGGGGACAGGAGCCACACTGGGGCAGAGATTCTGTCAGCTCTGCAGGGGCAGGCTCAGAGGTGGTTGACGCCATGCCAGCTTCAGCCAGGAATGGTTGTATGCATCAATGGCACCAACCTCCTCTCTGCCCTCTGACAGGGACACTTGACCCATGTTCCCTGTTTGGCTCACGGCCTGAATTTGGTGGTGCAGCGGTTCTTGAGCAGGTACCCGGGCTTACAGGATCTCCTGAGGCAGGCCAGGAAAGTCTGTGGTCATTTCCACCAGTCATATAATTCCAGAGCTCGGCTGGCTGACATTCAAAGAGAATGCAACCTGCCCAAGAACCGCCTTATTTGTGACATGCCCACCAGGTGGAACTCAACGTTGACAATGCTGCAGCAGCTGCACACGCAATACCTGACTTCCTTACCTCTCAAGGCCCCCTTTATTCAGATACTAGCATTCCTGCATGCCCACCGATCACACAGGAAGAAGAAGAGGAGGAGGAGGATTGTGTCAGCATGGAGGCGGAGGATTAAAATTGAGATCGAATGGTGGGACTTTATGTGAAGCACACAGCAGCACAAAATGAAGTCAAGTGAACTGCAAACACTGTTTATTCATGTTGCATAATATAACATACAACTTTATGGGTATATAACCTTCAAAATCATTTGATCATTTACAACATAAGTTACATAGTAGTCCGCAATCATTGAAACATTGGAGGTGGAGGATAACACTCAGCATCAGCAGCAGTCTTCAAGGGATCGTTTGCAGTCCCCAGAAACCCATGGAGTTGTACGTGGCTGGGAGGAGGTGGTTGAGGATCATGTGATCCTTAGTGACCCAGAGGACTCAGGATTGAATGTCTCTGCAAACCTACGCTGCATGGCCTTCCTGATCCAGCAAAGCCTGCAAAAGGACCCTAGGATTCGTGGTATCAAGGAGAGGGATCATTACTGACTGGCAACCCTTCTTGATCGATGTTACAAGGGTAAGGTTGCAGAACTTATCCAGCCTTCGCAGAGGGAACAGAGGATGAAACATCTTCAGGAGGCCTTGCAGAAAGGTTTGTGCAATGTGTTCCCTGAGCCTGGGAGGTTACAATTTCCTGTTGCTGGACATTGTGTTGCTGAGACTTCGTTCAGTCACAGAAAGAGCGGTAGAGAAGGTGGCCGGCTGATCGATGCCTTCAGGCAATTCTTCAATCCTCAGCGCCCAGGTCTGATTGGTTCCAGCAACCATCGCCAGCATCTGAATTACATGGTGCAGGAATATCTAGGGGCAAGATCAGACTTGGAGACCTTTCCACCAGAACATCCACTGGGTTACTGGGTCTTGAGGATGGACCACTGGCCAGAGCTTGCTCAATATGTAATTGAGCTACTGGCCTGTCCTGCATCCACGTTCTTTTTGAGCGCACATTCAGTGCTGCTGAAGGCTTTGTAACCAATCACAGAGTGCGCCTGTCCACAGACTCTGTTGATCGTCTCACATTCATAAAAATGAATCAGTCTTGGATCACCAGCTACCAAGCACCTGATGCTGATGTAACCGAATGATTTTTCTATGGATGTGGGATCCCTTGAAGACTGCATATGCTGAGTGACTATCCTATTATGCTGAGTGACTATCCTATTCCTCCTCAATTTTCATGATGATAACTTCTAAGAATATTTTCAGTTCAGGGCACCACCACCACTACCTAAGGCCCAATTTTTCTGCCCCTGTTTAACAGGGGTGCGTAATTACAATTTTTGATCAAATATTTAACAGCAGGGCTTGTTCCTGCGCTCAACAAGAGTATCTGTGAGGGGTTGCAGTTTTGTGGCACCACCACCACTGCCTAAGGCCCAATTTTTCTGCCCCTGTTTAACAGGGGCATGTAATTACAATTTTTGATCAAATATTTAACAGCAGGGCTCGTTCCTGCGCTCAACAAGAGTAATCTGTGAGGGGTTGCAGTGTTGTGGCACCACCACCCCCACCACCGCCTAAGGCCCAATTGTTCTGCCCCTGTTTAACAGGGGCACGTAATTACAATTTTTGATCTAATATTTCACAGCAGGGACTGTGCCTGCGCTCAACAAAAGTATCTGTGAGGTTTTACAGTGTTGTGCCACCACCACCACCGCCTAAGGCCCAATTTTTCTGCCCGTTTAACAGGGGTGCGTAATTACAATTTTTGATCTAATATTTCACAGTAGGGCCTGTTCCTGTGCTCAATAAAAGTATCTGTGAGGCTGTACAGTGTTGTGCCACCACCACTGCCTAAGGCCCAATTTTTCTGCCCCTGTTTAACAGGGGCATGTCATTACAATTTTTGATATAATATTTCACAGCAGGGCCTGTTCCAGCTCCCACCAAGAGTAACTATGAGGGCTTACAGTGTTCTGGTACCACCAACACCTAAGGCCCAATTTTCCGCAGAGTGTATAGTGCAGGCCGTATAGTATATACAGGCGGTCCCCTATTTTCAAACATCCGACTTACAAACGACTCCTACTTACAATCGGAGGGAGACAACAGGAAGTGAGAGGAAATCTACCCCTAGAAAGCAAAATTCTCTCCTGTAAGTGTCTATATAGGAAAAAGGTGTCTCCCCACTGATACTTTATCACTAATCCTTGTTTCCCTAATAACCCAAAAATTTCAAAGTCCGATTGTCATTGGGACAGAAAGTGAGGTGAAATCTTCTGAACAGGGACACAGACAGCAAAACAAATGTTACAGGGGTGATGATAACCCTTCCCTATGTTATCCAAAAAGCTTAAAAATAGATTTTTTGGCTGGAGCTACACTTAAAAAATGTACCTGTTCCAAATTACAAACAGATTCAACTTAAGAACAAGCCTACAGTCCCTATCTTGTTTGTAACCCAGGGACCGCCTGTATACTGCTGCTGTTTAGAGTATATAGGGCTTCACCTTAATAACCATACCAGACCCAAAGGGCCTGGTAATGGGCTGGGGGGGCAACATTACATTACAGCTGCAAGCAGTTTTAAATTACTTTTTTTCCTTTAGAAATGTCATTTTGTGCAGGGACTGTTCTAAACACGAGAAAGATGTGCCACTTTACAGGCATACTATAGACACCCCACAGGCACGATATTTAAAGGAATATTACACTTTTATTGTTTCACTTTAAGCATTATTAAAATCAGTGCTCCGGAAAAACTGCCATTTTTAAAACTTTTTTTGCATTGATACATGTCCCCTGGGGCAGGACTGGGTCCCCAAACACTTTTTATGACAATAACTTGCATATTAGCCTTTAAAATTAGAACTTTTGATTTTTCACATTCGAGTCCCATAGACTTTAACAGGGTTCGCGTGTTCGCACAAATTTTTGGTCTGTTTGCATGTTCTGCCATCTGTTTCATGCAGCCTGTGGGCTGAATGCAAAAAGAGATTGATTGGTGGGTATGCCCACCATTAGAATATCACCCTGCATCCTCCCACTTCTAATGATGGGCATATATGCACCATTTTATTTAACTGTGATGGTAAAATCACTCCTACAGCGCTGGAGTCGCTGATTTGTGTATCGTGAGAGCAAACACTGTTGCTGTCAAGATAAATAAATCAGTGCTGCAGCTGAATGGTGTACCTGAAAAGCAAACAATGGTAACAATAAAACATTAACTCAATTAACTCAATAAAACAACCACAATCTCTGCCAAAAAAAGCGTAAAAAATATATGCCGAAGCTTGGAGGCAATCTGCCCCTAATGTTAGGGGCAAATCGCCCCTCCACCCCTGCCACCATGCTTCGGCATATATGCTCTTTTTTTTTAACTGTGTGGTGAAATCACCTTTTGCAGTGTTGGAGTCACTGATTTACATATAGTGAGAGCAAACGCTGTTGCTGTCAAGATAAATAAATCAGTGCTGCAGCTGAATGACGTGCCTGAAAAGAAAATAATGGTTAACAATAAAACACAGTAAAAAGTAAAGTATAAAAGAATTACATACCTGAAAAGAAAACATGATAAAACACAGTAAGAATAAAACCTTGCAGTTAAGCATAAAATACAGTAAAAAAGACCAGAACAATAGAGAAAGAACATAAGAGAGAGAGAAGAACAAAAAAATAGCAACTATTTTTGGCTTTTTTATTTTATTTTATTTTATTTTTTTAACTATTTTTTTTTAACTATTTTTTTTTTACACTTTTATTTGTAACTGTAACTGTAACAGTTCCAAGTTCAGGTCTCTCAAAATGCGATGGCATCTTTGGAGACCCTGTGAAAATGTGCCCTAGTCTGTGCAGAGCTGTACCCTACGCTCATACTCCACTAGTGTGTGTAGCCTTCAAAACATTCATTGATGCAAAGACCAGCTTGGCCAGGATAGGAGGTACAATAATAGCGGGTGTCACACCTATATCCGCATTTCCTACAGACAAGACATTTTCTTTGGGGTGATTGTTGGGTAGTAGTACCAGGGAGGACATACGGAAAATACCTCTCATGCAGCCGGCTCATGGCATTTGCATTGGGAAGGTGGGGCACAGCACCGTCTGGAAACAGAAGGGCTGTGACAACCTCTTCCTTGAGTTTAAGGGACGACCCAGTTCGTCCTGATGCTTTGTATAGCACACAAGCTTTCAGCAGAGCCAATTGGAATAGGTATACAGACACTTTTTTGTACCAGCATTTGGCCTTATGGGCAATTAGGTACGGCGCCAACCACTGGTTATTGATGTCCACCCCTCCCATATTAAGGTTGTATTTGTGGACACAGAGAGGTTTCTCCACAACACCAGTCACTATTTGAATTTGGACTGTCGGGAAGGGAGGAGAGAACGAAAACATTTGGATTATCCCTCCACTTCACTGCGAGCAAATTATTACTTCTCAAGTAGGCTCTCTTCCGGTCTAAGTTGGGACTCTACAAGCCACTGGGGTAAGGCCTGGCGATTAGATCAAACAAGTGACTATAAAGTGGCACGCTTGTGTAATAATGGTCCACGTACAAGTGGTACCCCTTTTTGAATAAGGGTGACACCAAGTCCCACACAATCTTACCAGTGCTCCCTATGTAGTTTGGGCAGTTCTCCAGCTCCACGTGACTATCTTTACCTTCGTAAACCATAAAACTATGAGTATAGCCTGTTGCCCTGTCACAGAGCTTAAACATCTTAACCCAATAACTGGCATGCTTTCTGGGAAGATACTGTTTGAAACACAAGCAGCCAGAGTACTTAATCAGGGACTCATCAACGCAGACAACTGGAGTAAACAATGCTGCAAACTGTTGGTTGAAGTGATTTAAGAGGGGCCGAATTTTGTGTAGTCGATCGTATTCAGGGTCACTCCGAGGACGACAGAGTTCATTGTCATTAAAATGAATGAACCGCAAGATCTGCCCTGGCCATGGATGCAGAGAACACAGGCATATGATGAATTGGGTCAGTGGACCAATATGACCGTAACTCACTTTTTTTAGTTATGCCCATGAGGAGGGATAGGCCCAGAAAGGTCTTAACTTCGGAAACTGTAATAGGTTTCCATTCTCTGGCAAGGGTCAAATGGGGATTAGAGGTGATGAATTGACCAACATACAAATTGCTTTGGTCCACAATAGATCTATACAGATCTTCTGTGAAAAACCGCGAATAAAAATTAAGTGACATAAAATCAACTATTTCCACCTGAATTACAGCGGTCGGGAAGTGGTTAAACATGATGAATACAGATATGAATGTCAGTTTAGTATTAGCAAGTGAATTAGAGGGCATCAGTGCAGTGGCGGCAAGTGAATAAGATCATTGGTAAGGTGATGGCAAGTGAATAGGTGCGCATTGACACATTACTGGTAATTTGATACAAATTGGAGGGCACACTTGGCTGGGATCTTTCATTTCACTGCCTATCCCCATGCAACTTCCTGCTCTGCTGCTGCAAGCTACTCATCACACACAGGTACATAATTGGTTTATCCTTCACATCAAGCATTCCAATTGCGCTTGGTAATGGTTTCTACATCCATAAACATTTCCCCTTCACTTACAGGGATTTCCTTCTCAGACGTCCCTTTTGTTTTCTGCAGTCCCTCACATCTTTCCTTGGTCCTATCATCTGTTTTACCATTGTAACAGGTTTGTTCACATATATACTTATGCATTTAATTATTCATTTTTTCATTTTTGCTATCTTAGCAATGTTTTGACACACTCATTTATGTTATAGTTAACACCTGAATGGATAATACAGGATCCTTATGGTTACTCATCCCCACCCGTGCCATGTCTGCCTCCCGATTGTTCCTTGGTTGGGGTAATGGTTGGTTCCATCCCTCAGCTCCCTTTCCAGGCATGTCTCGCTACCGCCCTTGAGGAACTCAGTCTCAGGCATTTTGACTTTGCTGATTGGTGACTATGGGGTCTTTGTTTTAGGCCCCTCTTACCATTAGTCCAATATTCATCAATTTGTTATAATATTTTTCATTAGGTTGTTCTATTTCCTTTATAGACATATTCCACATGCATCCACCCCTGAAGAAGCGAGTTATATCTCGCGAAACGCTTCAGGTCGTTAAGATGTCATGTAAATTAATGTTATTCCCAATGCATCATTGTAACTTTTAACCTTGTTCAATTAATCGGCTCAGTAAAGGTTTATGCCATTAATGTATGTATGATCTCATAAATAAATGTTCTTACTGCATTTATCCTTGTTATTCTTATCGGCCCTCTGTGCACATTTTATCTAAAGTCCCAAAGGGCGATTCCTGTGTTTTTATTGTATTATTAGGGATGGAGGTGTCTTACTGGTGACACCAGACCTTTTTTTAATTTTATTTACAGTACTGGTAAGTGAATAGGAGAGTATGAAAGCAGTGGCAACAATTCTGCTGCTGAAAAGTCACCAATAAGCAGTGCTTTTTGTACGTCTCTTGTAAAGCACACTTGATTCTGGAACAATACTTTTACAATTTTTTCTTACCAAAGTTCTGCTTGTAGAGCTATGCATTTCATCTTTGTGGGGTTGGTATTTTGTATTCCTTATTTGTATTTATTTATACACGTTATTTTATTTATTTTAATTTGCTTCATTGCTAAGATGGTGAATAATGTGCTGTTTGCTGAAATGAAACCATATGATGATGTGACCTTAAGATCTCAATCTACCTACTGTGCCAGATTAAAATAAAACATGCAGTGCTTTCATGTGGTGTATTTTCATGAAACCTGACAATGCATTTTAAGCTTTGAGCAGCTTAAATCCCAAGTTACCGAATGCTTGTTTGATGTCTAATCTAACTTCATACCACTGAACTGCATGTTACAGTCAGCATATGAAAAGAGCATGGAGATGCGCCTATGCAGAATATTCCTACAAATCATCTAATCTTAGTAGACTGTAAGAAGCAAGCAGTACATGAAATAAGTTCATTCTTTGTGTAGCATCATTCCCAGTAGATTGGCAGTGTCATCAAATACAAATTCAAGAAACTAATTATCATGAAAGTAGATTGAAGGTCTACAGAGCACAATATTTTTTATCCTGTCTTATAGCGTTATGATTATAATGTAATCAATTATACCTAAAGTACAGCAAAAATTGAAAATTAAGAACACACAGTAGAGTCTAGCATCCAAAGTCCTCAGTTTGGCATTAATAAGTTAATAAGGAATTACTATTCCTTTTACTTTACTTTACTTACTATTCCTTTTTAATTACTGAGAGGGATTGTATTCCCCTACCCATTTGTAACTTTTTTGAAGTTGAATTTAAGGAAGATATAACACTAATGCACTTTTTTTTAAATTATATTTTTTATTGGTATTTTAAACATACAAAGAATAAAATAGGAATCAAGTACAAATACAAAGAAAAGCGAGACAGCCTACGGAAGTATATATTGTAATAAACAGAGCTTCTTACATAACTGAAAGGTCAGGTTAGAACATAGCAATACCCGTCGGCATGTCACAGCGTAGACCTCAAGCATAACAAAAAGGAACATGCCAGATTAAAAAACAAAGTATGAAGAGAGAAAAATAGGGGTAAACAGGACACCATGGAAGTCAGGACACAAAAAAATCATAAGATAAGCATTTCTAAATCAATGAACATCCCTTCACCCACCCTCCCCTTGTCCTTCCCCCTCATAACAGAAACTAGGTTCCCCAATAAGCCCCAGAACTACACCAGCCAAAATATACTCTGATATGTCTTCATATAGTGTTAGGGATCTTTCCCTTACAGTCCATCTCTGACGTTCAGCCCGATTTATATGTTGACCGAGACATAGAGAGACTTGATTACACTCCCCGGAGAACCGGTTAGATAATAAGACAAGTATCGACTATAACTGCTGCCACCCACTCACAGTTTGGGCCCAATAGTGGTGTTTGGGTGTTTTGGAGGCATGCCGTTTTTTTCTCCTTAAGTTTATCATGGAATCCCTCTTGTGTTCCCACTTACTACTTACAAAGGGCCCTTTAACCATATGCACTGCCACGTTTCTTCGGACATTTCTAAAGTTGTCTTTATCTTATTTGTATGTGGAAATTATCATATATGTACAACTGTAATGTGCTCTTTCTTATTATTTTTGTGCATTGAAAATCCTTAATAAAAACATGGAAACAAAATCAGTGAACATTAGAGATATCTACCTAAGGTTCTGGAAGACCTGCTTAAGGGAAATAGAGCCATCCTAATCCTCACAGATTTTATTAATCCTTGGCATGAAATCATAAATTAATGCAGTCAGGTGCTCCACCCTGCGTTTATTAGCTACAGCAGACAGGAGGTGGGAGGTGGTGAGTAGAGAAGTAGACAACCAGCAGCATGCTATTACTCATTTTGCTGCTAGTAAGATAAAAGCCATCGGCCTCCTTGCGGATTTGCCCAGAAAGGGGTGATAGTGTATGGAATTTAAGGGTATAGTTACAGTCAATAGATTTTAAAATTTTTGCAAAATGCAATTTTTGTGTTAGTTTGGGGCTGTATCCGAAGTTCTGAAAACAATAAATCAAAACTGCTTAAAAAGCTAAACAAATGTTGCTTACTGTGCAGAAAGCAGAGTGATGTGTGATCACCAACAATCATAAAAGTTCCTCCTGTGCATCTATTATAAGCTTTTCTAGACTAGAGACATTACAAGGATTCTGTGTCAGCATCAATTTCTCCAATCCTTAATGATACAGGATGTGTGTTATCTTGTTATCTTTACATGCAGATTTTCTTTATTTTCCCTCAACAACTTCCCTACTGGGGTCCCCTTTAAACCTCCCTACCGGCATTCCCCTTTCACCCTCAGGCCCATAACAGCCATGTGAGCTGTTGTGGCTACAGTTAGAATACTGAATAGTGAAAATATTTAGTCATTTATAAAAACGTCTTTAAGTACATTTATTTTCTGCTAGTGAACTGGGTATGGTTGATATTAAGGGGTTGATTTACCAAGGGCAAATACACTGTGCACTTTGCAAAGTCCGGTTGCACTCTGCAAGAGTTGTTGTTTCACCGCTTGGTAAATGAGCAGAAGCTCTGCTGACTTCCACTATCCAATCATGTGCAAGCAAAAATGCTGTTTTTATTTTACTTGCACATGATTAGATTCTCTTTGCAAAGATTCTCTTTGCTGTGATTCTGATTGATATCTTCCGGATGGATGCAATCTAGTGGTCAAATTGCTCTCCATTTACTTACTGTCTACAACGACATGTTAGAAAAGTACATTTTGTAATTGTTTTAGTTGGAAACTCAAATTTTGGCAATTCTGTTTCTAATCACTGGTTTATTTTAATATGCACAGTTCTTTTTACCTTTTAGGTGATACTTAGCTACCTCATTTGTTAAGCTCTAGGAGCAACTGCACTTGCAGAGTGCAACTGCCTTTTGCAAAGTGTAGTCTATTTACCTTTGGTAAATTAACCCCTAAGTATCACCTAAAAGGTAAAAAGAACTTTGCATATTAAAATAAACCAGTGATTAGAAACAGAATTGCCAAAATTTGAGTTTCCAACTAAACCAATTACAAAATGTACTTTTCTAACATGTCGTTGTAGACAGTAAGTAAATGGAGAGCAATTTGACCACTAGATTGCATCCATCCGGAAGATATCAATCAGAATAACAGCAAAAGCAAAAATGGTTACAATATGATGTTTATTGCACTGTAATTGTGTAATTACAGTGGTAAGCATTATGTTGATTGCTCCTTATTTCTCAAGCAATTAGCACACTAAAAAGACACAAAACACCATCCATAACTAAATGATTTACTGTCACTTCTCTGGAAGCAAAGTTTGTGCAGTGTGTGTGCTGTAATATTAATATTTTAGTGCAACCATTTAGGCCTTGTTTTCAATTCATGAGTTTATGAGTACAGACAGAAGGCGACACAAGTAAGAAAAAAAATATATTCTATATACTGGCTTAGCTTATTACAGCTAAATGTTAGAAATACATACCTAATACTTTATTTTTATACTGTATTTGATGTTTTTGGCTTTTTATGAAAGCTAGTAAACATATGCCTAATGCATTTGAAATGTTAAATAAGTCAGATTGGGTGTAAATTATGTGTTTTGCAAATATAACACAAGCATCCTTATACACTTCTTGCAGTCAATCCCCAGCTGTAAGAGCCTAGAATTCGAAGTGGGCAGGATTTATACTAAGAGCACAGACATGTTATAAAATGTTGCAAATAAATAATTTTTCTTCATTAATTTAGACCAAAATGTATTCTGCTACATTTCTTTGGTGAAATAACCCAAATCAGAGTATATTATAAAGTCTGTAGGACAGTTATACAGTCTGCAAACTATGGTATATATCTGAAAACTAATTAATTTCTGATGTCCCGATGACCTAATTTCTTGAGGCCCAAAAATGTCAGGGCAGTACAGATATACCCTAAATGACTAATTTTTGGAAGGTAAACAGTCCAAGGTACTTAGTAAGAGGCATGGCAAGGTTTTTGAAGTTGTCATTTTTTGTCATACATTTTTGGAATATGAAGAAATTAAAAAATAAATAAATAAATAAATATATATATATATATATATATATATATATATATATATATATATATATATATATATATATATATATATTTTTTTTTTTTTGTACATGCTGTCACCAGTGCAGTACAAAATTACCATATAATGGGTGTGGCTGTGATCAGGGACACTGACTGGTGTAGTACAGAAAAAAAAATCACATTTAAAAAAAAAAATAAAAAGAAAAGTGTATTGTATTTTTTTTTCTCTTTTTTACAATTTTTTCTTTAACACGCTTTGACCAGAGCAATATAATGTCACCATAGAAATATTGTACTACTCTGGGGAAGTGATCAGTATTTTTCTTTTTTTCACACATTATGTTTGCATAGAACAGTGCATTACATTGCTATATGTAAACATTTTAATGAATGAAACTGATCCATTCAGTTCCTTTTGTTGTGTTTAGCTGTGATTGGTCAGAGCTAATCACATGGTACAGATGGGCTGTGATTGGCCCAGTCTATATCATGTGATCACACTAACCAATCATAGCAACACAGTTGTATACAATGGATGGAAGCCATCCATTGTTTAGAACTGTCATGTGATTGCTGTGATTGGTGGACTCGGCCGATGACAGATCACACCGCCGCACGGCCCCGCATGACATCCGCCTGGATCTACGAGAGGTTCCTGCTGGTATCATTATGCCATAGGCCGGATGGGAACAGGTTAAGTATGTTTGTAATTTCTGTACTATTTACACATTCATCCAAGATGGATAGTATGGCTCTTGCTATCCTTCCAGCACACCATCAGGAGAGCTGCAGCTCTCATACACTGAAGCCAGTGTTTATCTGCCTCTCCTCTCCTCTTGCCTATTCACAGAATGGTTTGCATTCTCTGAACTATTGACAGAATTCACAGTGGGATTTGATTTACTAAAACTGGAGTGTGAAAAATCTGGTGCAGCTCTGCATAGAAACCAATCAGCTTCTAGGTTTTATTGTCAAAGCTTAACTGAACAAGCTGAAATTAAAAGCTGATTGGCTACAATGTGGTGCACCAGATTTGGAGTACTCCAGTTTTAGTAAATCAACCCTACTGTTGTGTCACTGGGCAAGGGTAGAGAGGGGTGGATAAGATATGTCCAGCCATACTATATATGAAAAAAAATCTGAGAGTGTATGGTCAGCTTAAAGGAAGCTTAAAAGTTCTGCCAGGTTTTACCTGGGTCTCTGCTATAATTTCCCCTCACTTCCTGTTCTGATCATACCTGTTAAACAGGAAGTGAGGGAAAATCTCCCTAAAGGGGGCTATGAGAGAAATAAAACCCAGACGAAACCTCCCTCTTCTACAATACACGTTTTCATTTCTTTGTCTACCCCAGTTGGGGATATTACTTACCACTTTTTGTTTTAACTGACTAAAGAATAAGGAAATCTCATCAGTTGGGTACCAAGACAGCTACAGAAGGTCAGCAAAGGTTCTAACCCTTTCCCACGTTATCCAAAATGTAATAACAAGAACTTTACTGGATTTTACTTTACATCATGTAGTCAATGTTGATTGGCTATTACTGTTCATCTTGATTTTTCCAGTCTTGGTGCATTGTTTTATTGTTCTGTACTTTATGTTTGATAAAATGAAAAGAAACTCCTAGACAGACTCTATTCATTCTTTAATTGTAAAGGAAGTTGAAGGTGAAACTATCTTTAAAACAAACAAAGAAGCTTTGGGTATATTGCAACAATGGGCGTTACACTTCATTTTTAACTGTTTGTGCTTGAATATGCTGCCATACAAACATAGATAAGCAACTCTAAAACACAGGGAAGGTTGCGATTACATGTAATCAGGAAAAAAGCCAACATATACAACCCAACCTTTCTTTGTAATGAATAGAATCTGTCTTCAATGTGTGTCGGCTATGTGTTCTTCTATTCAAGCAGATAATAAAGCATATAATGTTCTACTACTTTCCGATATTTCTGAGCAGTGTATAGGATCATTGAAATACAGCTGGGAGGTCTATTTCCACTAGCAATCATACATAATAATTCAATATTTTGTGCGTTTATTCAAAAAGCAGAATATACTTTGAATAGAAATGTACATACTGCACTTTCCTCCTTCAGCTTTTCCAATGTAATTGGTATTTCTGAAGATGTCATTTGAAATGCTGTACCCAGAGAACTGACTTAAAGGAAATGTATATGCTTTTTAAATTTTTGGATGCTTCAAATGTGTGAAAGTATTTATCTTAATTGAAGCATTAATGTTTCTAGAAAATGTTTGTAACTATATACAGTATGTACATTAGAGAAGAATTGCAGGTAAGGCATTTTTACACAGTTACATTGGCCCAGCTTGGACCAATGCAACTATGCATATACCATTCCCTCTAGAAGCTGAAAATCACTGTAGTAGGCACTAGACATGTGCAATTAGTTTAGTTCCGAATTCGTTTTTCAATGAAATTTCCACAAATTCATTAATTCGGAAGTATTTGAAATTCAAAGTTTAACAAATTTTTCCGAAAATTAATTTGAAAATTTGAAAATTCATAAATTTGAAAATTCAAAAATCTGAAAATAAGAATGAAAAATTGAAAATTCAAGAGAATGAAAATCTGAAAATAAGAAAGAAAATCTGAAAATTTGAAAACCCAAAAATTAAAAAATTAAAAATAATAACTAACAATAATAACTAATTTAATTAAATTATAGGTATTGGAATTTCCTTTCAAATTTGGCCATTAGTGAACGTAACAAATGCAAATTTATCTGAAGTTACGAATTATCCGAACAAACGAATGCCACATTTAAACAAATGCAAGGTACCGAATAATAAATAATAATAACAATTAAAACTTTTTATTATTATTATTTATTATTATTAATGCATTAATGCAGGGGCACTGGATGCTGTAACTCTATTACAAAACGCGTAGGGCGGAGCGACGCGCTTGCGTCACCTCTCATCGCTGTTGCGGTTACCAGCAGGACGGGTTGTCTGTGAGCTTAACGGCCGGTGCTCCAGACATTTCAGGCGCTTACTTTTCTACCATCATGTAAGTGCATTACTGTTACTTATTTTTAATAAAGGTAAATGGTTTTACACTATTAGAACCTTTTATTTTTCATGGTGCATCCATCCTATTGCGGGTTGGTGTCTAAAACATGTCAGTTTGAGTATCTATGCCACGGTAGCTACGCCCTGGTTGTGCCATTATCCCAAGGCTTTCGGCTCATCGGCTGTGGTCCGGAGGAATTATCCCTTTCAAGCTTTCTCTGATCCTCTGTAGTGGGGGATCATGAGTCTCTGGTAAGCGGCCATTGTTTACTTGTGGTGGTGGATCGAGCACTATCTCTACATACAGCAGAGATCATACAGCCTTTTATGGACTTATTTATCACATTGGTGATTTAGTCATATATGCGTATGGACTCGTGTGCATTCGCTTATTTATATTGTTTATTAATTTTATTTTCACTTATTTCACCTTTCATTATATCATTTAATTTGGTGTTATGTCATTTTGATATGTTCACATTTGTGTATTCATTTTGTACATTTTGTATGATATGCATCAGGGATTTATTGCTGATTGGTGATCATTTACATGCATGTCAGTTTTCAGCGCAATTCCAATTTTTTCCAATTTATCATCTACTGTGTTTGTGTTGTGCAGAGGAATTGCTGCTTTTCAACTTGCACAACTATTTAGTTTTGTTATTTTGTTGTTTTTTTCACCAGAGCGCAGTTTCTTTCCCCCCTTTTTTCTCTGAATCTGCAATAGACAAGCAGCTTGGTGTGAAGAAGTCAACTGTGGGAGCAATAATTAGAAAACGGAAGACATACAAGACCACTGATAATCTCCCTCGATCTGGGGCTCCACGCAAGATCTCACCCCGTGGGGTCAAAATGATCACAAGAACGGTGAGCAAAAATCCTAGAACCACACAGGGGGACCTAGTGAATGACCTGCAGAAAGCTGGGGCCAACGTTACAAAGGCTACCATCAGTAACACACTATGCCGCCAGGGACTCAGATCCTGCAGTGCCAGACATGTCCCCCTGCTTAAGCCAGTACATGTCAGGGCCCGTCTGAGGTTTGCTAGAGAGCATTTGGATGATCCAGAAGAGGATTGGGAGAATGTCATATGGTCAGATGAAACCAAAGTAGAACTGTTTGGTAGAAACACAACTAGTCATGTTTGGAGGAGAGAGAAAGCTGAGTTGCAACCAAAGAAAACCATACCTACTATGAAGCATGGGGGTGGCAACATCATGCTTTGGGGCTGTTTCTCTGCAAAGGGAACAGGACGACTGATCCGTGTACATGAAAGAATGAATGGGGCCATGTATCGTAAGATTTTGAGTGCAAACCTCCTCCCATCAGCAAGGGCATTGAAGATGAAATGTGGCTGGGTCTTTCAGCATGACAATAATCCCAAACACACCGCCCGGGCAACGGAGTGGCTTCGTAAGAAGCATTTCAAGGTCCTGGAGTGGCCTAGCCAGTCTCAAGATCTCAACCCCATAGAAAACCTTTGGAGGGAGTTGAAAGTCCATGTTGCCCAGCTACAGCCCCAAAACATCACTGTTCTAGAGGAGATCTGCATGGAGGAATGGGCCATCATACCAGCAACAGTGTGTGAACACCTTGTGAAGACTTACAGAAAACGTTTGACCTCTGCCATTGCCAACAAGGATATATAACAAAGTATTGAGATGAACTTTTGATATTGACTACTTATTTTCCACCATAATTTGCAAAAAAATTCTTTCAAAAATCAGACAATGTGTCTGGATTTGTTTCCACATTTTGTCTCTCATAGTTGAGGTATACCTATGATGACAATTACAGGCCTCTCTCATCTTTTTAAGTGGGAGAGCTTGCACAATTGGTGGCTGACTAAATACTTTTTTCCCCACTGTATATACCTTGGTTTGTAGACACTATGGGGGTTATTTACTAAAGGCAAATCCACTTTGCCTTTGCACTTGGAAGTGCAGTCACTGTAGATCCGAGGGGGACATGCAAGGAAAATAAAAAACAGCATTTTAGCTTGCACATGATTGGATGATAAAATCAGCAGAACTTCCACTCATTTCAGATCTACCCCTTAGATTTAGAGCGACTGCACTTCCAAGTGCACTTTCAGTGCAAAGTGGATTTGCTTTTCATAAATAACCCCCATCACTTTCTTTTTTTTTTTGTTTACTTTTTAATTATATATTTCCGCAACAACAAGAGCATCCGCTCATGACAGTAAGCGATGCATCAACATAGTTCCTTATTAGCATACGTTAGAGAAATACATATATCTAAAGGTAATTAACAAAAGTATGAAGGTAACAAGTTAACAAGATGATATCAAGCTCAAGATAACAGGTCTCGCCTACCCCAACTGGGTTCAAGCTTTAAGAGTAGATCAGTTATCACGCTATTATATTCAATATGGAAGATATAATTTCTTCTTAAAGTTTAATTTTTTTTTTAATTATAAAACTACAAGTTTTTTAGATAATTATAAGCTCTAGGGTGGTCCATCCAAGCTTGCCTTTTTTTTTATAGTTAGACGTAGAATAATTTCAGCTCATATTGAGCGTGAATATTCAGTCTAATAATAACTTTGGATACGTTCGGAACATCAGAGGATTTCTAGAACTAGATACTGTAAATAGACACTATAACTCTCACACAAACCAATTAGTATACAATTATTGAGATTTATATTTACGAAATGTAGCAGAATACATTTTTGTACATTTTTGTCCAAATTTATGAAGAAATGTGATTTTATTGGATATGTTTTAATAGAAAGTAGAAAATAACTGTTTATTTATCTTTAACCACTTCAGCCCCGGAAGGTTTTACCCCTTTAATGACCAGGCCATTTTTTGCTATACCGCAATGCGTTTTAACGTAGTGCGACGCTGTACTCAAATAAAATTGATGTCTTTTTTACCCCTCACAAATAGAGCTTTCTTTTGGGGGTATTTGATCACCTCTGCGGTTTTTATTTTGCGCTATACACAAAAAAAAGAGCAACAAATTTGATATAAAACCTATCTAATAAAAAAATTGAAAAAATCTAATTTCTTCATCAATTTAGGCCAATGTGTATTCAGCTACTATATATTTATTGGTTTGCACTAAAGTTATAGCATCTACAAACGATGGTATATTTTTATGGAATTTTTATTTATTAATTTTTTTACTAGTAATTTACTAGTCTTTTTTTTCTTTTTACTAGTAATGTCAGTGATCAGCCATTTTTAGCGGGACTGTAACATTGTGGCGAACAAATCGGACACCTGACACTTTTGATACTTTTTTTGGGGCCAAAAGGGTAAGTGTGTCCCTAGGGGGTGCTTGCTAACTGTCGAGGGGTTGCTCTGACTGGGTGAAGTCAGAGACGGGTTTTTCTGCTTAGCAGGAACACAAGATCTCCATCTTCTCCCCTGTCAAATTGGCGTTGTTTACATAGGCAGATCGCCGTTCTGCCTCTCCCAGGAACGATCATGGGTGGCTGGCAGACATCGGGTCAGCCGGACCCATTGATTGGCATCCCCTGTGTCTAATCAGTATGCAATCGCGCCTCTGGCACAATGCGCATGCCCCTCAGTGGCTATTGCACAAAATGATGTACAGGTATGTAATTTTGTGCAATAGGGCCGGCCTGCTGCAGTAAATATGTGGTAGTCGGCCGGCAAGTGGTTAAAGAAAGCTCTATTCATCTGAAAAAAATGATAAAAGTTTAATTTGAGTATCAGTTAAATTGCCATTTAAAGTAGCACAATGCTGAATAGTAAAAAAATGCTCTGGTCATGAAGGGGGTAAAATGTTCCAGAGGTCAAGTTGTTAAAGTTTATTTCCACTTTTACAGTAAAATTTGAAAACAACCCCCCCATATGTTTGTTATGTGTTCCCATTCACACACTATAGCTAAATGTCTTTTTTTTTTAATCATTTTTACATTTCTAGTTGTTTCTTTGGAGCAGGATTATACATTGGAATGAAAGTTATTTTGAACAATTTGACAGGGACATCAGTGTACAACGGATAATGAGATTTTTTGCTATGTGTTATGCTGTGAATGGGAATACGTAACAAATATAAAGTAGGTGTTATCCCAATTTGGCTGCAAAAGGGTAACAACACTTCAAATATGTTTTCTAAAAAAACTCAGAGGGTTTTCAGAAACAGAAGTATTTATCTTGAGATTATATGACAATTTCATTATACAAAGATTGACCTAACTTTTTCCATTATTTGCCTTTGTAAAGGATATTTTTACATGGGAGATTATGGAGGCTTCATTGCTGAAACCTCCTTTGAAAATGCAGGTAAGAAGAAGATCAACTGCAGGTAAATGCGCCTGTGAAAAATAACGAATAGTCTAATGCCGCGTACACACGATCGGAATTTCGTCTTGCAAAAGACCGATAAGAGTTTTTCGTCGGAAAATGCGACCATGTGTATGCTCCATTGGACTTTTGCTGCCGAATTCTAGCCAGCAAAAGATTGAAAGCATGCTCTCAATTTTTCGGTCGGAAAAAGTTCCTATCCGAAAATGCGATCCTCTGTGGCAATTCCGAGACACAAATTCCTACGCATGCTCGGAAACAATTCAACGCATGCTCAGAAGCATTGAACTTCATTTTCTCGGCACGTCGTAGTGTTGTACGTCACCGCGTTCTTGACAGTCGTAAGTTCAGCGAACTTTTGCGTGACCGTGTGTATGCAAGGCAAACTTGAGCGGAATCCCGTCGGAAAAGCCGTCTTATCTTTTTCCAACGAAAAATCCGCTCATGTGTACACAGCATAAGAAGTATCTTGAACTGATGCCATCAACACAAAGCCTGTTGACACAGTTCATTGGGCAGTTGGTTGCTCCAGAACCTATTTCGAACAGTAAAATACTGGAGTTTTTAAAAAAACCAAGACTTTTGATTGATTGTGGATTTCTTTCCACAATTTTAATTCCAGATTTTTGCACTACAGTCCAAAACGAGGGTAAGAGGGGGGTAAGGCATGGAGGAAATGCAATATCAAAGATTAGTAGAAGCGAAGCACCACTCTTCCCAATTTACTGTAGAGTGGGCAAGGTCAATCATAATTTAAATGTTGTATGTGATTGTCATCCATCTAGTATTTAATTGCTTCCACTGAAGCATATGAGTAAAACCTGCTGGATGTTTGCTCTGCTTAGTTTACCCATCTGTTTGACAAATAAAAGTCCTAAAATACTGTCAGATTTTAGAGAGCAGGAGCATCCTTGTCCTATCTAATAAATTATTTGGTGAAATGGTGATGATTACGGTGCAATACTGGTAGAATAATATTCATTCAAAATATTTAGATGTTTAATATATATTTTTTTATTTTGCTGTTAAATGGCAAATAGCGCTATTTTGCTTTTTTTTTAAATTTTTATTATTTTTCCAGCTCTTTGTCTTAATTATAGCAGTAAAGCGACTGACCCACTAGTACAGTATGTTAATGTGCTTTTACTAAACAAAAATGATTGCATATACAAACTACTTACAGTTATAGTACATACAGAGTGATACAAATAGACATACACAGACACCCAGGAACAGTATACGCAGGTTTGTCCTACACTTTTATTTTGGAAGGCAATAAAGAAACAGTTTCAGTGCAAGTGGGCCAAGTCCATAGCTTAAAACAAAACTAAATATCTGCTCATCCAACCACTAACTATACTCAGGTAACAAGGTGTCTGCTAATAAGTTGGCAAGGAAAAAAAAGGAGAGAAGCACCAAACCACTCCTAGTGCAGCATCGTTTTAATGATTGGTTACAAAATGCTGGGAGCTGCTGGGTGTGTTCATAAATCCCTTGGGAGCTGCTGGGTGTGTTCATACCTTTCTGTTAACTGCATCCGTTCTTTTACCCCTGCACGAATCACATCAGCAGACAGTTCAATAACTTTTAAACAGGACTTTATTTGCTTGCTTGCAGTATGTTACAGGATTGCTTAGCGAAATATGAGCTGCCTCTTAGTTTCTGGTTCCTTAGTGTATTCAGTGTCCTTTCCTATAGTGAACTGACCAATGCCCCTCTGAAAGACATTGTGGTATGTGGATGCTGGAAGCCCCAGACCTCACCTGCCTATCTTGACTCCGGCAGTCCTCCCGCATCAGTTCAGGAAAGTTCTGGATGAATGAGTACTGCTGGGTTGCACTCCCTTGCTCTCTCTCTCCCACTGACAGCCCATGATTGCCACAGAAAGCCGATCCCAGTCTACTCCGTCTTTTTAGCAGCTACTTCCCGCTCCGCATGGTCAGGTGCATCCCAGCTTGACATGACCGGTCCACTTCTCCCGAAGTTACATGAGGTCTTGAACCATCCAGCTCTGAGGTCCCTGAACCCTCAGGCCTTCAGGTTTTGTTCCTGTTATCCAGCGCTGGAAGCTTTTGCACCTCCAGGCCTTCAAGCCTGCTCCTTGCTGGTTACATTTCTCCTGCCTTTCTGGATCCAACTCTTCCCATCTCCCTTCAGGAGCATGTGACCCCCAGTTTATATGCGAGTCCTGCCCCTGCCAATACAAGTTAATGATTAGTCCAGGGCTCTCTATACAAACTGCCTGCACCCTAGTCCCCAGTCCGCCTTCCTTCCAGAACATTTCAATAAAAGGTAAGGGAGACCTTTCAGGGTAGAATGCAGGTGGCCACACCCTCCCCTATTCTATCACTCCTCCTATCCCAAACAGAGAAACAGGCCTTAAAGTGCAAGGCCCTGGTTAAATTTACCTAACACTTACCTTAATTAAACTATTTAGCACCCACCTAAAGGTATAACAATATAAAATGCACTCATATAGTGCTTAGTGGGTGAGAGCTTGCCAGGTGCAATGGTGGAAGAAGCCATCGGTGGATCCTATGATGTTCGCCATGAGCGCCGGGTGTCAGCTGAAGCTGCAGCCTCGAGGAGACTCGGAAAGATGCCGGCTCGGTCTCTCGGTATGGAGGTATTCCGGAGCTGTCAGCCTGGGTGCCGCCTACCTCAGTGTTTGGCCAATCAGAACCTGTTTTGGAGGCAAGGCCATGCCTCCTTCATCAGCAGAGTGGTTTGGCGCTTCTCTCCTTTTTATTCCTTGCCCTATTGTTTTCACAGTCTCTGGGTCCCCAGACGGCGCCTGAAGCAGCCTCGCCATCACCAACAGCCAATACTACAGAAATTTTCTGATCAGGTTTACCCCTTATGCCCTGTACACACGGTCGGACTTTCCGATGGAATATGTGCGATCGGAGCTTGTTGTCGGAAATTCTGACCGTATGTGGGCTCCATCGGACTTTTTCCATCGGAATTTCTGACACACAAAGTTTGAGAGCAGGCTATAACATTTTCCAACAACAAAATCCTTTCGCGTAAATTCCGAGCGTGTGTGGACAATTCCGACACACAAAATGCCACGCAAGCTCAGAATAAATTAAGAGACGAAAGCTATTGGCTACTGCCCCATTTATAGTCCCGACGTATGTGTTTTACGTCACCGCGTTCAGAACGATTGGATTTTCTGACAACTTTGTGCGACCGTGTGTATGCAAATCACGTTTGAGCCAACATCCGTCTGAAAAAATCCATGGATTTTGTTGTCGGAATGTCCGATCAATGTGCGATCGTGTGTACAGGGCATTAGACTTTTTTTACCAAAAGTGACTTTCTTTATCTTTTATTAATTTTTCTTCTAAAGATTGATGTTTTTTACATAATTAACACTATCCATAGGCGTCATACAGTACTTTTCAGTCCTTGGGTTCTAGCGCTGAGTTTCACACTGGCTTTGTGTGTTTTTATTTATTTTTTATCTACTAATAGGTTTCCTGAAACAAACAAATAGCCCTTATAACTTTTGTCAACAGTCAGCCTTTTCACACAGCAGCAGGCTTCCACAGCAGAGAAAGCAAGCGAGAGAGAGAGTCCTAAGCATCAGCGTAGGTCCCAACTGTCCCTGATTTTGAGGCACTGTCCCTGATTTGAAACAAGGTCCCTCTGTCCCTCTTTCCTCTTCATTTGTCCCTCATTTCGGTCTGATCTATATAGTTGTATATAAAATGCACTTTTTATCCCAGTGCTAAATCTTTCATCCAACTTCTAAATTGCTGCATTTATAAATTTCAAAAGCCAATATAAAGGAATAGTAGTGGTAAAAAAAAAAGCACTTGTGGGTTTAACTAATCTTTTTTGGTATAATTATCCTTTAAGAGGGTGTGGCAGAGGGTGTGTCCTATGCCTACATACTTATGCTAATAGGTGTCCATCGTTCCCATCTCAAAAAATTGGGAGGTACGCATCAGTCAGCTTGCTTATATAAAGTCCTATGCAGAGCTGAAACTAAAAACGAGTTCTGTCTCACAAACTCTGGAGCCTCTTACCATATGTAGAAAATCCAGAAAGAGAAACTCAGGTGACACATTCAGTACGTATACTATACACCATTCACAATACTGCCAGCCAATGCCTCACAATATATATTTATTATCTAGGCTGATAGCAACATGCCTCCCAAACCTAAATTGGTTAAAAAGTACCTACACTTTTGTTGGGAAAAAAACATTTCCCTCTGGGTGATTAATGTACATTACAAGGATTTTAACAAACTTTGTTGCAGATTCCTGCCTTTTGTTATTCTGAATAAATCACAGATTGTTTGTCTGTGTCCATGTCAGGAGTGACTGTATAGGAGTGGTTTCATAATTATTAAACAGCTGCTGCACTTGCAGGGCTCTAATGAAGAAAATTGCAGGGTCTGCATCCCTTTAGACGTTATTCCTATTGGGAGTATCTGACCAAAATGACATTGTGTTGATGCCTGAAATCTGACTTGTATCTTAGAGCAGACTTCTGGGGAAATCAGTGAGCCAATCACACAAACAGGAAATGATGTTCCAAGGGACGGTCTGTACACATTCTGTATATAGAACTCCTCCAGGAAGCCATATTGCATTGTAATTTACTGAAAATTGCAGCGCTGCAGAGTGAAAAGGAAAGGTATTTTTTTTTTTTTGAAAGGTAATTTTTAATAACATTCAATTACAATATGACTTGTGCCGCAATTGTATATGCTATATTATTATTTTTATGTTTGCTATTTTTTTTCACAAAAGTGGAGTTACCCTTTAAGTAACTGTTATACCATACCTCCCAACTTTTTGAAATGGGAGCGAGGGACACCTATTAGCAAAAGTATGTAGGCATAGGACACACCTCTTGCCACGACCCCCCTAATGGAGAATTATACAAAAAAAAAAAAAAAAGATTAGTTAAACCCACAAGTGCTTTTTTTTTTACCACTACTATTCCTTTATACTGGCTTTTGAAATTTACAAATGCAGCAATTTAGAAATTGGAAGAACGATACATTTTATATACAACTACACTGAGCAAAATTATAAACGCAACACTTTTGTGTTTGTCCCTATTTATCATGAGCTAAACTTAAAGATCTACAACTTTTTCTATGTACACAAAAGGCCTATTTCTCTCAAATATTGTTCACAAATCTGTCTAAATCTGTGTTAGTGAGCACTTCTCCTTTGCCCAGATAATCCATCCACCTCACAGGTGTGGCATATCCAGATGCTAATTAGACAACATGATTATTGCACAGATGTGGCATGCTGACTGCAGGGATGTCCACCAGAGCTGTTTCCTTGAATTGAATGTTCATTTCTCTACCATAAGCCGTCTCCAAAGGCGTTTCAGAGAATTTGGCAGTACATCCAACCAGCTTCACAACCGCAGACCACGTGTAACCACACCAGCCCAGGACCTCCATATCCAGCATCCCGGACAGCTGCTGCAACAATCAGTTTGCATAACCAAAGAGTTTCTTTACAAACTGTCAGAAACCATCTCAGGGAAGCTCATCTGCATCATGCTCATTATCCTCATTGGGGTCTCGACCTGACTTCAGTTCGTCATCGTAACCGACTTGAGTGGGCAATTGCTCACATTCGATGGCGTCTGGCACTTTGGAGAGGTGTTCTTTTCATGGATGAATCCCGGTTTTCACTGTACAAGCCAGGTGGAAGACAGCATGTATGGCCTTGTGTGGGTGAGCGGCTTGCTGATGTCAATGTTGTGGATCGAGTGGCCCATGGTGACAGTGGGGTTATGGTATGAGTAGGCGTATGCTATGGACAACGTACACAGGTGCATTTTATTGATGGCATTTTGAATGCACAGAGATACAGTGATGAGATCCTGAGGCCCATTGTTGTGCCATTCATCTACGACCATCACCTCATGTTGCAGCATGATAATGCACGGCCCCATGTTGCAAGAATCTGTACACAATTCTTGGAAGCTGAAAACATCCCAGTTCTTGCATGGCCAGCATACTCACCGGACATGTCACCCATTGACCATGTTTGGGATGTTTTGGATCGGCATATATTACAGCGCGTTCCAGTTCCTGCCAATATCCAGCAACTTCGCACAGCCATTGAAGAGGAATGGACCAACATTCCACAGGCCACAATCAACAACCTGATCAACTCTATGCGAAGGAGTTTGTACTGCACTGCGTGAGGCAAATGGTGGTCACACCAGATACTGACTGGTTTTCGGACCCCACCGAACCCCCCCCCCCCCAATACAGTAATACTGCACATTTTTTCGTGGCCTTTTTTCGTGGCCAGCCTAAGGCACACCTGGGCAATAATCATGCTGTCCAATCAGCATCTGGATATGCCACACCTGTGAGGTGGATGGATTATCTCGGCAAAGGAGAAGTGCTCACTAACATAGATTTAGACAGATTTGTGAACAATATTTGAGAGGAATAAACCTTTTGTGTACACAGAGAAAGTCGTAGATCTTTACGTTCAGCTCATGATAAATAGGGACAAACACAAAAGTGTTGCGTTTATAATTTGTGTGTATATAGATCAGACCAAAATGAGGGACAAAATGAGAAGGAAAGAGGGACAGAGGAACCAAATCAGGAACAGTCCCTCAAAATCAGGGACAGTTGGTAGCTATGGTTATAGTAGTCACCATAGGTGCAACTAGGCCCCACGCTACTGGCATGGCTCAGGACAGGCATAGATCTATAGTCTGTAAGCCCTGACTTTTGAAGTGTGGGATTTTGTAAGAACTTGTGGGTTTGTTGAAGCCCACCTCTATTTACTCAGATTTAACAGAATATGAAAATCATTTCAACATGTGATAATATATGTGTTTTTTGGAGCGCACCTCTATTCACTCCGATTTAACAAATTATAAAAAATTTCTACAGCCTACAATCATTTTGCACTCTCTAGTCCCCAACAGTACTGCCATTTTTTTGCTCCTTTAGGCATACACTATATTACCCAAAGCCTGCCTTTATACACACATGAACTTTAATGGCATCCCATTCTTAGTCCGTAGGGTTCAATATTGAGTTGGCCCACCCTTTGCAGCTAAACCACACTTCAACTCTTCTGGGAAGGCTGTCCACTAGGTTTAGGAGTGTGTCTATAGGAATGTTTGACCATTTTTCCAGAAGTGCATTTGTGAGGTTAGGCACTGACGTTGGGCAAGCAGGCCTGGCTCGCAGTCTCTGTTCTAATTCATTCCAAAGGTGTTCTATCGGGTTGATGTCAGGACTCTGTGCAGGCCAGTCAAATTCTCCACTCCAAACTCACTCATACATGTTTTTATGGACCTAGTTTTGTGCACTGGTCCAAATCATTTGGTGGAGGGAGGATTATGGTGTGGAGTTGTTTTTCAGGGGTTGGGCTTGGCCCCTTAGTTCCAGTGAAGGGAACTCTTAGACCCCTTTCACACTGGGGCAGTTTTCAGGCGTTTTAGCACTAGAAATAGCACCTGTAAAGTGCCTGAAAACTGCCTCCTCTGCCACCCCAGTGTGAAAGCCAAAGTGCTTTCACACTGGGGGGGGGGGGTGCGCTTACAGGACGTTAGAAAAAGTCCTGCAAGCAGCATCTTTGGGGTGGTTTAGGAGCGGTGTATACACCGCTCCCAGACCACCCCTGCCCATTGGAATGGGGGTTAAAAGCGCCCCGCTACCACCCAAATACAGCAGTAAACAGCAGTAAAGCACCGCTAAATCGAGCTAACGATCGGGTGGCTGCAGTGTGAAAGCAGCTCCATTGTTCCAAATTGTTTTTAACGCAGTAAAAGAGATATTTTAGTTCCAATTTATTAAGACCGTACAAAGAGGATTGATGTGCCTAACACCTGTGATTTCCCCTATCACCAGTTTATAGCAGTCAGAACGATGATGACAGATGACTCATGATTCTTTTCCATGGGTTATTACGCTTTACATTATTAAATACAGACAACAGTGTGACTTGTCAGTTGCTGCATGTAGCAAGTGGTTTAATACCACTTTCGTTTTTTTAAAGTGATATTGAAACCCAATAGCAAACATTTATTATTTTGCAGCTTACCGATGTGGTGGCCACATTAGTTTTCTTGTTTAGGCTTTCTTTCCTTTATTTTCACCTGGTGATCTGGCCAGTAAGTCTGTTTATTCAAAAGAATAAGCTCTCTTCCAGATGTATCAGTTACAGGGATGAGGCAAACCATTCATCACTGTCAGGGGTGCTTACAATGATGATCAGCTTTTAATTATTTATGTAAAACCTTTTTCTCAAAAGGAAAAAAAAAAAAGCTGTTGTTGGAACTGCTTGTGTAACTGCAGTGTGCGCTGGAGATTACCCTACATTTTTTTAGTGTATCTAAATCTGCTGGTATATCTAACATTACCCTCCCCCCAGATTGACAATGCTTCTGTCTGTTGTGCCCCCTGTGCTCCTTCATCCAGAGGCATACATGAGATGTGTTACTGGCCAGATCACCAGGGGAAAACAGAGGGGGAAAAAGAAACCAAATGCATTGGTAGGCTTCAATATAATACATTTTTTAGTTTTGGCTTTAATTACAGAGACCTATTAGGCTACTGGTATTAATACAGAAACACAGAGTTTGTGGCTAAAACTACTTTGATTTTTCTCTGCATTCCTACAACAATGTAATAATGTAAATAATTATTTTGTACTTTGAGAGAGCTATGTTGCACGTCTGCCCAAATTGACAGAGAAAGTAGCATAAAATCTGGCAGCAACGGACTGTATGGTGGCAAAGATAATATGTCCCATGATGTTTCATCTTTAGAACCTATTCTTCTCTCCTGCTGTGACCAACGATCAGAAGAAATAAAGGTGACATTTGGGTTAAAGTGAATGAGAAAATAGGACAGTGAAACATTTTAGGTACTGACTCGTGTATACAATTTATTGAATTTATTTATTGGAGTGGCTTAAATGAGAATTGTAAAATAACTTGTAAGCATCCTTGTTCTAAAAACCTCACACATATGCTACAGTCCTTGTACACACAAAATTCAGTTGAATTACTGTGCCACAGGCCAGATCCTCTTAAGGCCCATACACACGATCGGACTTTTTGACAACAAACATGCAAATTAGCTGTTTTAAGGCAACATCCGACCGTGTGTACGCTCCATCGGACAAACTTTTTAGTTTTTCATCGGATCTTTGTTGGCTGTGCGAATGGACAAACTTTACGGCAACAAAAGTCAGATGGAGCAAAGTCCGATCGTGTGCACACAAAACCATCGGACTTTTGTACAAACTACAAACACGCATGCTCAGAACCAATGCAAAAGATCAGACAACAATACAGAAGTTGACCAAAGGGTGGCGCCGGAGAATTGAACGTCCTCTTTTTGAAGTGTCCTCAGTACGTTGAAACGTCACTACGTTCCTGTTTGTTGCCAAAAAAGTCCTGCCGTGTGTATACTTAATTCGTTTACGGCCAACGCCCTTTGTACAAAAATCCACAGGAAAGTTTGTACAAAGTCTGATTGTGTGTATGAGGCTTTAGACACACATAAATCTCTGGACAAAGGATCATTTTTAAATAGTGTTACTCTTCTATTACATATGCTTTTCTGCATTCAGAATATAGACAGAGACAACACATAGTCTGAGGCTGAGCCAACATTAAGGAGACACAAAATTCTGGTTAAAAAAAACCTTCTATTGCTCTTGGCCTCCTCAAAATCTTCAAATTCCCTTTTATTACTGCTGTGGTCTGACTTCCTGTTAGAGGGTGGCTGTGTTCATTCTCCATTGCCCCACTGTATATAAGGATGTAGCCAACATCTCTTGCTTGCTCCTTCACCTTTCTTTTGTAAAGAAATTATTTTCTTTCTTAGGCCTTGTGACATTTCTCTTCCATGTGGTGCCATTGCTGACAGCATGAAATGGGAAGGGGTTTTCTTTGTTAAGTTACGCCCTTTTATAATCAACTGTCTGCTGGGCACCTGTTTAATGAATAATTAGACTTACCTGTAGTTGAATTCTTGTTAATTAGGATTTTGTTGTTTAAAATTTAGCTTTGCTCCTAAGACTTTCATTGGGGTATTTTCATTTGGAGTGTATTCACTTTTTTCAACATGGTATTGAATAAGTATTGAATAAGTTTGGTAGGAGAGCCAGCAAGTCAGCAGCTCCCACACAAACCGAACCTCCGTGGGCACACAGTACATTCAACACAAGCACTCCTCCTCCTTACCAGTTCCAGTAGAAGCATCAGACATTCGGGCCCGAAGCAGACGAGGACACCTGAGAGACTCCAGGACGGTGCCATTGACGGCAATTGCCAGCAATTTGAGAAAAGAAAAACACCACCGCTCCAGGATCCATGTTATGATCGGATCATTTGGGAGGGGACCGCCTGGCACCTGTGATTGTGTTTGATGTCCTTGGAGCCATACAGTGTTTTCCTTGCACGCATTCCCTGATCCTCTGTTATGGGGGATCAAGGAACTCTGGTAAGAGTTCATTTCTGCTGATCTGGTGGTGGATTTAACACAGTCCTTTACTCAGTGTTTTTGAGGACGGTTTGCTCGCAATCTATGGACTTTTATTTTTGCACTGGTGACTTTTTATTCATTTGCTCACTAGATTGTTTTTTCACATTCACCCATTTTTTATGGACTTATAATCTATTTACATTGTTGTATATTATCTCTTCAATTAATTACTCACTGACTTATTAATTTTTGGTTTCACTGATCAAGGTGTTTATGCACATTTTAGTTCTTGGGGATTTTTTGATTTTCATTAATATTATTTTATGATTTTTCACTATCATCGTATATATATATATATATATATATATATATATATATATATATATATATATATATATATATATATATATATGAGATCAGTTTGATTTTTGGTCAATATTTTATGGATAGCGTGATTCTAACTTTCCAAACCTTCTTTTTTGTATTAATGTCATACATGAGAATTACAGTCCCTGAGGGATCACAGTTTTGGAAACAACTTCTCTCAATTTTTATTTTTATTTTATTTATTTTATCCTAGTGCAGTTTTTTACTCTTTTTCCATATGCACAATATAATGAGCATGTGCATGTTTAACTTTTTTTCCCATTTTTTTTTAATATATTATATAAACATGAGCTGTAGTGGATTATAGCATTTTAGCGAGTGTAACTCAAAAGAAATGAGGCCGATTGCCTGTTCCTTCATTGGGAATACATTAAGCAAAACAGCCCAATGTAGCTTAACAATATTGTACAATCTTCTTTAGCTCTACCTTCAACTGTGTAATGCAAGCAGTACCGGGACAGGGTCATCCAGAGCTCAGGGCAAGAATGCAGAATTGCGCCCCCTCCCCCACTATTAATACATGCCGTAAAATGGGTGTACCAGCCTGCATCCATTTTTTGCCCCTTAGCTTCACTGTTCCCAGGGCAACTTCCCCTCCTGCCCACCCCTTGTCCCAGCCCTGAGTACAAGGATCTGCCTGATTGGATACAACTTAAAACTATTGTGTTTAGGTTTGTCCTCATATTTTATAGTTTTGGTATATCTGAAGGACATTGTACAGGAATTGTAAAATCTGACAATACAGATTTATTTCATATACCCAAGGCAGCTATAAGACCTAAAATATAAATATGGATCATACAGTGTATGTGATACTTTTTGTAGTACCTACCTTTACAAATCACTAAATATATGTTTTGTACTTTCCATTTGAGCTTTCACTACTCATTTTATTTTAGTATGTGGTCTTCCAAATGAATCAGAAACTTGTCAGTGTTAACAAATATGAAATATTTCTAAAGCGCAAGGGAGATTAAAATCATTCATCTATGCTGCTTTTCCTTAGTATGGTGTACATGATAGAAACATGAAATTCTACAAGCATATAGTTAGCTTCAGTGCACTTGTCTGCCACGGTTAGTGTATTTGACTGTTTCTTACTTCCAGGGAGGTTATCTGCAGACAAATTATGTGTCTTTTGTTATTTTTATGTTTCGGTCAAGGCCAATCCTAAAACTGTAAAATGTTAAAGGTCAATTGGAATTTCAAAGTTGGCACCTATTGATTTCTTTTGAAACATATCTTGGCAGAAATGCAATGTTCTTGTCACTTTCTGTGAGCTGCACCAAGGATTATCTTCCTTCCTAGCTATCTTCTGTAAACTACAGATTGCCCTGCCCCTTATGTAATGGAGATTAAGATTATGGGCATGCTTGTAGCCCATATAAGACAACTGAGGCTCTCTCCATAGTTACAGTGGAAGAGTGATGTAGTCACCCAGGCCAGGAACAGGAAGTGAAGCTTGGAAAAAGAAATCAAATGTAAAAAAGAATAAAGCAAGAAAATCACGAAAAAGAAATCAAATGCAGCCACTACACTAATGCCGTGTACACACGACTGGACTTTTCGACCGGACTGGTCCAACTAAACAAATCCGTCGGACAATCCGACCATGTGTGGGCTTCATCGGACCTTCAGTGGACTTTTTCTCTCAAAAATCAGATGGACTTTAGATTTGGAACGTATTTCAAATTATTCCGACGGACTCAAGTCCGGTCGAAAAATCCGTTTGTCTGCTAGTCCAAGGGACAAAAAAGGATTCAAGGGCAGCTATTGACTACTGGCTATGAACTTCCTTATTCTAGTCCCTTCGTACATCATCACCTTCAAACGAACGGACTTTAGTCCGTTCGCGTGTGGGCAAGTCCGGTCGTTAGAAAGTCTGTTGTAACTCTGTCGAAAGTCCGTCGGAAAGACGGTCGGACCTTTGATGCTGAGAAGTCCACTCGTGTGTACGCGGCATAAGGGCTAGTAACCGGGCATTCATTACATTTTTGGACTTGGGTTTAGATAAGCTTAAGGACTGATTCACACTAGTGTGATTTCAGATGCAATTTCAATCGCACAGAATCACATGACAATGAAAATCACATTGTTTTCAATGATGCCCATTCACATCAATGCAACTCAGCATGGCATAATTTTGTAAAAGGGTCTTGCACTACTTTGGTAAGATTCAAGCATCATTTTGGCCCCATATAACCCGCCAGTCACAGTTTAACAATGAACACTGAGCTATCATAACCTCACTGACTGCCCAGAGGGCAAGAAAAAAATTTGCACTCAACTGTTGGCAAGATAAATTCAAAAATAAAGCCATGATGCACAAACAGAAAGGAGAGGTTTGGATAGGAGCTTGAAAATAGATTGCAGGAACCCCAAGGTCAGTATTCCCATAGCTCCGAACTGTCCCTCATTTGGATGGTGGCCCTGCACTGCTCTGATGATAGTAATAATTATTTTTTATTTCTTCAACACCTTCGCCTTTTGTCCTTCTGACGTCTTATGATGTACACGCAGAAGGGGCCGCACAGCGGCATGATCTGTCACTGGCTGTGTTCACCAAACACAGCCGATTACTGATCACTTTACTGGCTACTGTCAGTATCATGTGATCGCTGTGACCAATCACAGCAGATCACATGACAATTGTAAACAATTGATGGTTTCCTTTTAAGCCATCCTTTGTATACTGGTGTGTTGCTAGCTGTGATTGGTTGCAGTGATCACATGGTACAGACGGGCCAATCATAGACCATCTGTACCATGTAATTAGCTTTGGCCAATCACAACTAAACACAATAAAAGACACTGAATGAATAATATTCATTCAGTAAAAATGGTTGCTTATACCAATGAAATTCATTGGTATAAGCAATCATAATGTGTAAAAAAAATGATCACTTCCCCAGAGTGGTACAATGTTACTATGGTAACACTGTATTGCTCTGGTCACAGTATGTGTAAAAAATCATAATACAAAGGAAAACAAATGTAATAAAAATGAAAAAAAATGAAACATTTTTTTTTTCTACTGACAAATGGGGATGGTGCTGCGCTAATCCTACAATAAATTATACTATCTAGGTGTACTGGGTATCAACTCTTGTCTTTACTGAGGTATAGGATGGTGATCTAAACCACCATGGGGAATATAGCACTATGTGGACGTGCAGGCAGTATGTGCATAATAGAAAAAAATCATCCCCTGATGAAGCCACGTGACCCGTGACGCCACATGTAGGGACAGGCACCGCCCACTGTCAGCAGTGTATGAGCTCGCCGCTCGTCTGGATACACTGTACCTTTCGTTTTTTACTGTGTGAGTACCCTGTATGCTGCTAATGTTGAATAAAGTCTGATACATGCTTGAAATACTACACTATATGTTATCTTCATCTCTCCATTTACTATGATGCTCCCCATGGATCTGAGGTCTGATAAATGACAGTCCATTACCTAGGACCCCCCTGCACAGGAGACACCACAAGCGCTGTCTGCTCTATGCTGTAACCTCAGTATAGTGAGGTAAGGGGCCATTATCTACCACTAGAGGATTGTTGCATGGAGGAGATTCTGCTGCACACTTCACATTCACCACTCTTCTGAACAAATGATTTTTAAACTCAGCTGCTATCTACACAACTTAATTGTCTGTTATCACTAAGGAAGCATTGAAGCTGTTTTTTGTTGCACTAAGTCACCTTTATTGGATTGTATTATTTCAAGTTTGAGCACCCCCTGTTGGCGCTGGACACTATATTGCATGATGCACAACTATGAAGATCACTCTGGACATTCAATGTAACATTGTATCATTTGGCAATTTTTGCTTTTATGTTATTGAGTTTTTAGCCATCTATTTATTTATTTATATGAATCATGGTTCATTGAACTTTAATAATTTCCGGGCCATTATCTACCACTAGAGGATTGTTGCATGGAGGAGATCCTGCTGCACACTTCACATTCACCACTCTTCTGAACAAATTATTTTTAAACTCAGCTGCTATCTACACAACTTAATTGTCTGGTATCACTAAGGAAGCATTGAAGCTTTTTTTTTTTGTTGTTGCACTGAGTCACCTTTATTGGATTGTATTATTTTAAGTTTGAGCACCCCCTGCTGGACACTATATTGCATGATGCACAACTACTGTATGAAGATCACTTTGGACATTCAATGTAACATTGTATCATTTGGCAATTTTTGCTTTTATGTTATTTAGTTTTTAGCCATCTATTTATTTATATGAATCATGGTTCACTGAACTATAATAACTTCCGGATATTAATTCACAGCACTTTGTACTGGCATTTAATGTCTTAGCGGCAATCACTATCGTATTGAAAAATAATATTTTATTATTTTTTAATTTTATTGTAGATTTCACCATAGTTTTATTTTTATTTAAGCTGAGAGATACATATGTATAGTTTTTTTGGTGGGCTCCACCTTTTATTTATTAATATTTTTTTCTATTATGCACATACTGCCTGCACGTCCACATAGTGCTATATTCCCCATGGTGGTTTAGATCACCATCCTATACCTCAGTAAAGACAAGAGTTGATACCCAGTACACCTAGATAGTATAATTTATTGTAGGATTAGCGCAGCACCATCCCCATTTGTCAGTTGTTAGTCACACCAGGGTTTAAGGCTGGACCCCATTCGGTGCAAGCTGCTTTTCCCTATCTAAAACCACCTATAATACGACTGCTTGGTAGCGCAGGAATAATACTCCCTATATTGATTTCTTTTTCTACATATTGACACCAGTTAGTGTCCCTGATCACCAGCACACCAGTTGTATGATAACGCTGTACTGCACTGGTGACAATATGTAAAAAAAAAATTGTGATTCTTTTTTTTAATTTAATTTTCCCACAAATTGTGCCAAAAAAATGTAAAATTCAAAATCTTGCCATTTTACAAAAAGGGGTCGTGAGCCCTAAAAAGGGGTCATGTAATTAAGCCCCAATAGTGCAGCCAGTCTCCAGTTCTCCCAAAATACCTTGAGGTGTTTATTCTCCAAAATGTTGCTATTTTGTGGGTGTTTCTACAGTCCTGGGGCTCCTGGGCCTTTAAAAATGTGATAGGTAGTCAAGAAATTAGATGTGTAATTTATGCCCCTAGAACGTCTGAAGATGCTCCCTAGATTTTGGGCTTCTATATGTGATCAGGCTGTGAAAAAGTCTCATATATGTGGCATTGCCATACTTAGAAGGAATAGGAGAATGTGTTTTGGGTTGTAATTCTAAGTATGCCTATGCTGTGTTAGAAATATCTTATTAATTGACAATTTTGTGTAAAAAAATACTTTTTCAACTTCTTTCCTGCATTTTCCAAAAACTTGTCACAAAAAAGATTTTTTTCAAAAGACTCCCTATGCCTTTCAGAAAATACCTAGGAGTGTTTGCTTTCAAAAATGTGATCATTTTGTGGTTGTTTCTCCTGTCCTGGCACTTCAGGGATGATGATAGGTAGTCAGGAAAATAGATGTGTAACGTATGCTCCTTCAAAGCCCAAAGATGCTCCCTGAAGTAAGTTTGTTGTTTTTCAAAAGTTCAAGCTTTCTTCCAGATGTATCAGTTTGCAGAGATGGGACAAACCATTTAAAGTTGGCAGTAGTGCTTACAACGATCAGCTTGTTTATGTAAAAACTTTATCCTAAAAGGAGAAAAACTGTTTGCTCTAACTGATTATAATATGTTAGCATGGAGTTTGGCTTTCGATTTGTTAGTGTATTTAAATCTGCTAGTACATTTTACCCCCCAGACTGACAATGCTGCTGTCTGCTATACTTGTTGTGCTCATTTATCCAGAGTGGAGGCACTCTAAAACAGGAGGTATGTTACTGGCCAGATCAACAGGTGAAAACAAAGGGGGGGAAAGTCTACAAAAGAAAACAAATGCAGCTACCACATCTAATGGTTGGTAAGCTGCAATATATTATATTTTTAGTTTTGGATTTAATGCTGTGTAGCGCCCTCTTGTGTACATTGTTTTTCAGTGTACATAGAAGCTTGTTAGAAGCCTGGGTGTGAGTCAGAGGGTTTACGTTAGGTCAGGCTGGAGGGCTTTGCAGGTCAGGCCTTGGTACCTCCCCCTGCTTCTAGAAGCCTGGAGAAGTTTCCAGAAGCTAGTGGGTGGAGGCCAGAAGGTGCTAATCTGAATATTTTTGGGAATCTGGCCAATCCCCAGGCAGGAAGCCTGGCAGGGTGGCTGAACCAGCCCAAATATATTGAGGAGCCTGGCCAGCAGGAGCTGGATGGATGGTTGAGGAAGATGGATGGTTGAGGTGCTGCTGTGTACCCTGGGAGGGGGCCCCCCAGGAGAAGGAAGGTTATGCCACAAGGCTGTAGGTTGGAGGAAGGAGGGAAGCTGACAGAGGAAGTTCCACTGTCCTGCAGTCCACTGGGGAAGGACAGCCTGCATAGCCTGGAAGGGAACCAGCCCAGCAGAAGGCCTGAAAGCAGCTCTATCCATAGCTGCAGGGCAAGGACAGTGTGAGTACCTCTACATCCCTATGGCCTATTAGGGAGAAATCTGCTAGAATGTGCTTGTTCTTGAGCCACTCCTTTGTTGCCTTGGCTGTGTGTTTTGGGTCATTGTCATGATGGAATACCCATCCATGACCCATTTTCAATGCCCTGGAAGGAGGAGGTTCTCACCCAAGATTTGACAGTACATGGCCCCGTCCTTTGTCCCTTTGAGGCGGTGGAGTTGTCATGTCCCCTTAGCAGTAAAACACCCCCAAAGCATAATGTTTCCACCTCCATGTTTTAAGGTGGGGATGGTGTTCTTGAGGTCATAGGCAGCATTCCTTCTCCTCCAAACACGGGCGGCGAGTTGAGCTGATGCCAAAGAGCTCGATTTTGGTCTCGTCTGACCACAACACTTTCACCCTGTTCCCCTCTGAATCATTCAGATGTTCGTTGGAGAACTTCAGACGGGCTTGTACATGTGTTTTCTTGAGCAGGGAGGCCTTGCGGGCGCTGCAGGATTTCAGTCCTTCACGACGTAGTGTGTTACCAATTTTTTTCTTGGTGACTATGGTCCTAGCTGCCTTGAGATCATTGACAAGATTCTCCCATGTAGTTTTGGGCTGATTCCTCATCGTTCTTATGGTCATTGAAACTCACCGAGATAAGAGCTTGCATAGAGCCCCAGACCAAGGGAGATAGAGTTATTTTATGTTTCTTCCGTTTGCGAATAATGCCACCAACTGTTGTCACCCTCTCACCAAGCTGCTTGGCGATAGTCTTGTAGCCCATTGCAGCCTTGTGTAGGTCTACAATCTTGTCCCTGACGTCCTTGGACAGCTCTTTGGTCTTGGCCATGGTGGAGAGCTTGGAATCTGATTGCTTCTGTAGACAGGTGTTGTTTAAACAGGTAACAAGTTGAGATTAGCACACTCACTTAAAGAGAGTGCTCCTAATCTCAACTCGTTACCTGTATAAAAGACATCTGGGAGCCAGAAATCGTGCTGATTGACAGGGGATCAAATACTTATTTCACTCATTAAAAAAGCAAATCAATTTATCATTTTTTTGAAATGCGTTTTTCTGGATATTTTTGTTGTTATTCTGTCTCTCACTGTTAAAATAAACCTTCCATTAAAATTATAGGCTGATTATTTCTTTGTCAGTGGAAAAACGTACAAAATCAGCAGGGGTCAAATACTTTTATCCGTCACTGTACTTTATTTAAGGCTATTAGGCCACCCTATACATGTGTGATACTACTAGCAGCCAAGCCTTCTTTTCACTATAGCTCTTTGTCAGTGGAAAAACGTACAAAATCGGCAGGGGTCAAATACTTTTATCCGTCACTGTACTTTATTTAAGGCTATTAGGCCACCCTATACATGTGTGATACTACTAGCAGCCAAGCCTTCTTTTCACTATAGCTCAAGGGACTTTTCATTCTTTGTGAAACATTTGATTGATTATTTCTAATTACTCTCTAAAAATAAACAACAGTGGCATTAGGTGTTGCCATTAAATATGAGTGCTGTAACTTTTCTGTGATACTATGTATGGCCATAGGCAGGACAACATTTACAATAGGTCACAGCGCCTCGGGCAGCAGGTTTAAATTCCATGTACTCTACAGCTCCTAAACTTGTGTTTAGGAACTTTTGGCATTTTTTTGCCAAAGCTCGTAAACTCAACTTCATAAAAGCCACTGGGGTAGATTTACTAAAACTGGTGCACTCAGAATCTGGTGGAGTTGCATGGTAGCCAATCAGCTTCAAACTTCAGCTTTTATATATTATTATTATTATTATACAGGATTTATATAGCGCCAACAGTTTGTGCAGAGCTTTACAACATGAGGATAGACAGTACACCTACAATACAAATCAATGCAGGAGGGATCAGAGGATATATATATATATATATATGCTGTATTTCTAAGATACAGTTATAATGTTTGAAAGATATGTATTTTTTTGGGTATATTTGGGTATATCATAATTGTTAACAAACAGATTTATAACTGACTTGCAAATCTTACATACAAGGTAACTGTCACATATTTTTAAAGCTATATGTAACATTATAATATTTGTTACTAGACTATTCGGCCATACAAGCTAGATAAGTGAATGAGGCTGCTTGTCTTGTAGTTGCGGTTGGGACTCAGCAATTTAAAATTACAGTTCGACTGTAAAAAAAAAAAGGCAAAACAAAAAAAAAATCATAAGGCAGCATCCTGAATGCCTGCAAACCTTCTTTCACATTCCTTTACAGGGGGCGGTAAACACCACTGGTAGTGTGTAATGATCCTCATAGTTTATCTCAATCCCTGTGACTGACACTTTTGCTATATAGTTTGGCCTGTAAAAGGAAGTGAAAAAAATAACAGCTATACAGGAAAGGACAACAGAAAATAAGGGGGACTTAGAAAAATAAAAACTGCAATGGTAAAATACAGAGTGTATCTTATACAGTATGTTATTTTTTTTGTATTTTGCCCATGGTTTCACCTTCACCTCTTCACCAGATTTATAATCTGCACCTAATTTTTTGCATCATCAGTACTGAATTGGATTTTCTGTAGATAGGTAAAGTCCCCCTTGTAGTACCAATAGTTGCTAGCAGGTGGCAGTATTCCAAGGCCCTTAGTTTTTCCAGCTATCATTTATAAACATTGGGTTATATGGCAGGTTTTCGAAAGGAGAAAGAAAAATGCATATGCAAATATTGATCAGAGTGCATTGAACTGTGGAACTAATGTGTCTGTCTAATATCTTTGGAGCACATGGTGAAGAAACATAAAGAAGAACATTACTGTCATCAATGGAATTTAATTAACTAGAACAAACATTTGGAAGCTTCATAAATCCATATGGCTTCCTCGTGACCAAACACAATATTTCTGCATGCTGTAAATGCAAGCATAACAGAACCTTGCAACACTGGATTCTTGTGCTTTGTTCCTTTTTATAATAAAACATAACGGGCTTTGTGAAAGCAATATTGTCACCTATGAAGCAAGATTACTAGGATATTGAGCAATGGAGACAATGCAAAAATACATTTTTATTTTCATGCTACCACACTACCACACTACGTCATTAACAGTAGGGTGTTGTTTTTTTGCAACTTTTATTGAAATCTCGGGTAGTTGTATATGCAGTGCTTGAATGCTGCAGAGTTATAAATGATGTATGATATTTATATAACATAGCAACCCTTATCGATGCAATAAACAGTCTCTAGAAAACTGCTGCATGCCCAAATGCTCTTTCCCTGGAGACAGGCTCTCTTTAACCACTTCAGCCCCGGAAGGATTTACCCCCTTCCTGACCAGAGCATTTTTTGCTATTCTGTACTGCGCCGCTTTAGCTGACAATTGCGGGTTCGTGCGATGTTGTACCCAATCAAAATTGACGTCCTTTTTTTCCCACAAATAGAGCTTTCTTTTAGTGGTATTTGATCACCTCCTGTGGTTTTTATTTTTTGTGCTATAAACAAAAAAATAATAAACAAAAACCGCGCTAAAATAGTGAATAAATAGAAATATGTAATCTAATAGAGTCCGTGCAGTCCCATATGAATGTCCACAAAAAATCAAGAAAGTGAAATTGTTATACGTGAATAACATAAAATTTCTTCAAATGAGATAAATGATAAATGGCAATGGAACTGGAAACACCAAAATATTGCGCTTACCAGACGTAAGCCAAATAAGAGCGGGTGGCTCAAACCCAGCCTGGGCCTTTAAATGATGATCCAGCCGAGTCAGGATGATCACACTCGTCTCATATGTCCAGTCCATACAGATTTATATCCAAAAAAAAATATAACACAAGCATAGCGTAATACTGATATTGGAAAAACTCAAAAAGTGAAAGAAAGTGCAACACTCAAACAGATTAATCATGAGTATCATATATCATCCAAAGTTGACACAGCAACTATGGATGGTGAGTGAGTGTCATGCAATCATACACAAAAGTGAAATAGGGTGAAATAGGTAAATAGAATTGCAACACCCAAACACTATTTGACATTCAGGAAATAATACCAGATCACCCAAAAATGAGCAAAGAAAAAAATATAAAATATTTATCAATATGAACGTGAAAAAGGAAAAAAAGGAAAAAAGCAGCACCCTTGACAAATAGCACATCGCATGCACGTGCTGCTTACCAGATGACAAATTCAAACAGGCAAAGTGTCACACAACTTAGCGTGTAAATAGGAACACACCAGCGAATCCTAGGGGATATTCAGCTTACCGGACATCCTCCAAGAGTAGGCAAGTGAGACAAGGCACACACAGGCTCCTATCCGGACACGTCCTGGCCAATCAAGCCCAAGCTCAGCGGTACATATGAAGTAAAAACGCCCAATAGCATAATACTGTATAATCCAATTTATTCGAATAGAAATTGCACTTACATAAAAGAAGTTAAAAACAGCAAGAAGTTGGAGCCGGCCGGCACTCAAACAATACTCCCGTCCTCACAGGGCAAACGTGATGACGTCAGCACGTCCCTTCCAGACGCGTTTCGTCACACACTCAATGGGGAACGACAGCGTGTGACGAAATTGCATGACACTCACTCACCATCCATAGTTGCTGTGTCAACTTTGGATGATATATGATACTTATGATTAATCTGTTTCAGTGTTGCACTTTCTTTCACTTTTTGAGTTTTTCCAATATCAGTATTACGCTATGCTTGTGTTATGTATTTTTTTGGATATAAATCTGTATGGACTGGACATATGAGACAAGTGTGATCATCCTGACTCGGCTGGATCATCATTTAAAGGCCCAGGCTGGGTTTGAGCCACCCGCTCTTATTTGGCTTACGTCTGGTAAGCGCAACATTTTGGTGTTTCCAGTTCCATTGCCGTTTATCATTTATCTCATTTGAAGAAATTTTATGTTATTCACGTATAACAATTTCACTTTCTTGATTTTTTGTGGACATTCATATGGGACTGCACGGACTCTATTAGATTACATATTTCTATTTATTCACTATTTTAGTGCGGTTTTTGTTTATTATTTTGGATTTGGTGTGCCACACTTATAACCGCAGCTTCTTTTTCTTATCCAAGTGCAGTTTTTTTCTTTTTGATATAAACAAAAAAAGACTGACAATTTTGAAAAAAAAGCAATATATTATTTATAATATATTTTTTACTCCTTGATATAATAAATATCCCCCAAAAATATATGAAAAAACAAATTTCTTCCACAGTTTAGGCCGAAATGTATTCTACATATTTTTGGGGAAAAATCGCAATAAGTGTATATTGATTAGTTTGCGCAAAAGTTATAGCGTCTACAAAATAGGGGATAGATTTATGGCATTTTTATTATTATTATTTTTTTTACTAGTAATGGCGGCGATCTGCGATTTTTATCAGGACTGCGACATTATGGTGGACAGATCGGACACTTTTGACACTATTTTGGGACCATTGACATTTATACAGCGATCAGAGCTACAAATAGCCTCTGATTACTGTATAAATGACACTGGCAGGGAAGGGGTTAAACACTAGGGGGCGATCAAGGGGTTAAGTGTGTTCTCTGGATGTGTTCTAACTATCGGGGGGATGGGCTCACTACAACATGACAGAGATCACTGCTCCCAATTACATGATCCCTGTCATGTTGCTAGGCAGAACAGGGAAATGCCTTGTTTACATCTCCCCATTCTGCCTCTCCTCACCGCGAACATCGAGTTTGCGGGACCCATGGGCATGCTCCCGCGGCATGCAGCGAATACGCTCCCGTGGCGCGCGCACGCCCGCTAGGTGGAAAGTTCAAAGGGATGTACGGGTATGCCCTTTTGCCTGCCCGTGCCATTCTGCCAATGTAAATCGGCGCCCAACAGTCGGCAAGTGGTTAAGGTCAGATTTCTGAATTAATATAGTCATATATTGTTTGCATTCATTGTGTCAATCTGCCATTTTTTGACAACTGAGTAGTGTTTATAGAGTATTGCATTTTTTTCAATGACTTCTTTTATCTGTATTGCCGATGTTTTGCCGAGAAAGTTCCCCCGGCGGATAAGGACCCCCCTGTACTGCGCATGCGCTGCGCTTGCTCAGTACAGACAACTATGGAGCCGCCGAAAGTCTCCGAAGTTAAACAGCTGATCGTCAGCTCTACACGCCGCCTGCGCACTACATTCTGCCCTGAGTCCAGGTTCAAGCCCCACCATCCAAGTGGACATAGAGTTAGAATAAAAATATGCCGAGCTTAGGCTATTTTCGGCAGGTCGTACTGTGCAAGTGCTGCACCTGCGCAGTACAGGGGGGTCCTTATACGCCGGGGGAACTTCCTCGGCAGATCACCAGGAGCGACAATTCACAGTGGGGACAGAAAGTATTCAGACCCCCTTAAATTTGTCACTCTTTGTTATATTGCAGCCATTTGCTAAAATCATTTAGGTTCATTTTTTTCCTCATTAATGTACACACAGCACCCCCCCATATTGACAGAAAAACACAGAATTGTTGACATTTTTGCAGATTTATTAAAAAAGAAAAACTGAAATATCACATGGTCCTAAGAATTCAGACCCTTTGCTCAATATTTAGTAGAAGCACCCTTTTGATCTAATACAGCCATGAGTCTTTTTGGGAAAGATGCAACAAGTATCTCACACCTGAATTTGGGGATCCTCTGCCATTCCTTCTTGAAGATCCTCTCCAGTTCTGTCAGGTTGGATGGTAAACGTTGGTGGACAGCCATTTTTAGGTCTCTCCAGAGATGCTCAATTGGGTTTAAGTCAGGGCTCTGGCTGGGCCATTCAAGAACAGTCATGGAGTTGCTGTGAAACCACTCCTTCGTTATTTTAGCTGTGTGCTTAGGGTCATTGTCTTGTTGGAAGGTAAACCTTCGGCCCAGTCTGAGGTCCTGAGCACTCTGGAGAAGGTTTTCATCCAGGATATCCCTGTACTTAGCCGCATTCATCTTTCCATCGATTGCAACCAGTCGTCCTGTCCCTGCAGCTGAAAAACACCCCCACAGCATGATGCTGCCACCACCATGCTTCACTGTTTGGACTGTATTGGACAGGTGATGAGCAGTGCCTGGTTTTCTCCACACATACCGCTTAGAATTAGAAAGTTCTATCTTGGTCTCATTGGACCATTGGACCAGAGAATCTTATTTCTCACCATCTTGGAGTCCTTCAGGTGTTTTTTTTAGCAAACTCCATGTGTCTTGCACTGAGGAGAGGCTTCCGTCGGGCCACTCTGCCATAAAGCCCCGACTGGTGGAGGGCTGCAGTGATGGTTGGCTTTCTACAACTTTCTCCCATCTCCCGGCTGCATCTCTGGAGCTCAGCCACAGTGATATTTGGGCTCTTCTTCACCTCTCTCACCAAGGCTCTTCTCCCCGATAGCTCATTTTGGTCGGACGCCCAGCTCTAGGAAGGGTTCTGGTCATCCCAAATGTCTTCCATTTAAGGTTTATGGAGGCCACTGTGCTCTTAAGAACCTTAAGTGCATCAGAAAATTTTTTTGTAACCTTGGCCAGATCTGTGCCTTGCCACAATTCTGTCTCTGAGCTCTTCAGGCAGTTCCTTTGACCTCATGATTCTCATTTGCTCTGACATGCACTGTGAGCTGTAAGGTATTTTATAGACAGGAGTTTGGCTTTCCTAATCAAGTCCAATCAGTATAATCAAACACAGCTGGACTCAAATGAAGGTGTAGAACCATCTCAATGATGATCAGAAAAAATGGACAGCACCTGAGTTAAATATATGAGTGTCACAGCAAAGGGTCTGAATACTTAGAACCATGTGATATTTCAGTTTTTCTTTTTTAATAAATCTGCAAAAATGTCAACAATTCTGTGTTTTTCTGTCAATACGGGGTGCTGTGTGTACATTAATGAGGAAAAAAATGAACTTAAATGATTTGCAATATAATAAAGAGTGAAAAATTTAAGGGGGTCTGAATACTTTCCGTCCCCACTGTATTATAGCCACGAGTACTTTTAAATGACTTTTTTTCCTTTAAAAATGTCGTTTTGTGCAGGGACTATTCTAAACACGGGAAACATGGGCCACTTTAAAGGCATACTATAGACACCCCTCAGGTACGAAATTTAAAGGAATATTTCACTTTTATTGTTTCACTTTAAGCATTATTAAAATCACTGCTCCTGAAAAAACGGCTGTTTTTAAAACTTTTTTTTGCATTGATACATGTCCCCTGGGGCAGGACCCAGGTCCCCAAACTCTTTTTTATGACAATAACTTGCAAATAAGCCTTTAAAATGAGCACTTTTGATTAATCATGTTCGTGTCCCATAGACTTTAACGGTGTTTGCGTGTTTGAACACATTTTTTGCCTGTTCCCATGTTCTGCTGCGAACTGAACCTGGGGGTGTTCGGCTCATCCTTAGTCCTCAGAAGGGATGTGCTGGAACTGGAGAGAGTCCAGGGAAGGGCAACAAAATTAATAAGGGGCCTGGACGACCTCAATTACGAGGAACGACTACAACCACTAAATTTATTCTCGTTGGAGAAGAGACGCTTGAGAGGGGACATGATAGCGATTTACAAATATCTCAATGGTGATCCCAGCATAGGAAAAAACTATTCAGTCTCAGGGAGTGTAAGAGGACATGGGGTCACACAATGAGGTTAGAGCAGAAGCAGTTTACCCTTAAACTGCGCAGGGGGTTTTTCACTGTCAGGGCAATAAGGATGTGGAACTCTCTTCCAAAATTGGTGGTATCAGAGGGGAGTATGGATGTTTTTAAAAGCCTCTTATGCCGCGTACACACGGTCAGACTTTTCGTCTACAAAAGTCCGACGGACGCCGACGGACCAAAGCCGGTTTTCTTTACATTCTTTTTAGTATCTCTTCCAGCCTTTTTCAGCCACTTCCTGTCTACATGCATGTACTCGAGCATCACTTGCATGTACTTGCTCAGAAGCAGGCACTTGGGAGTCTATATATAAAACATTTGCTGCACGAATGTCAGAAGCATTTGTGCAAGCTGAACAAAATGTCACAGTATGTTTTCTAAGAGATTCCTGTTTCATCAGTTTCATGTAGTGGTTAACTTGCAGTATAGTTTTCCGAACTACCTCAATAAGAAAACTCTACATTTTGGCCCTTGATGGAGCTGATTATATAGGCATCAGTCTCTTCAGGGTTGTACATGACAGGTTGACAACACAGAGGTACATTTGGGAGAGGGCGTCACCCCATAACAGAAATTGCCATAACAGGGACGTTTGTAGAAGGGTCACCAGGTAATATTTTAGTGAAAGCTGCAGAGTTAAATAGACGTGCACACTGAAATATTTTGTTTCAGAATTTAGTTTTCGTCCGAAAAATAAATTTATTTAGTTACTCCTGAAATTCGTTTTTATTTATTTTGTTTCTTTAAAAAATGCATTTGTCCGAAAATCCGAAATAATTAAGGTCGAAGCTGTCATTGAAGGCTTATGGCGTCTGTCGAATGTTCTAAGAAGATTTGATGGAGCAGCTAAACTGTACGACGCCGCAATCGCACATTTCCGGACGAATGTTCCACCTACAAGCTATAGTAGAATTCTAATGTTGTATGACACTAGTAATAATTATATTTATTAATTATTATTACTAGTCAACCAACATTAGAAGTCTTCTATAGCTTGTGGGCGGAGCATTTGACCATAAATGTCCGCTCGCGGCAACTGCTTCGTAGAATCGTCATGTCAAATCTTTTCTCTCTATGTCGAATATTCTTGGCCTAATAGAGTTAGGTTAGGCACATTCGACCTTTTTTGCTATTGTCTCTATAATGTCGAATCTTTTCCCTCTATATTGAATCTTTTCTCTCTATGTCAAATCTTTTCTCTCTATGTAGAATAATCTTGGACTAATAGAGTTAAGGTTAGGCACATTCGACCACAGGTTCGATGGACAGAGCTCACTATTGTCAGCGTCATGTCGAATCTCCTATCTATATTGAACTGTTGTCGCTGTTTCGGTTTTCGGATTCTGCGCGTTCATTATTGTTTTTTAAAACGATAACAAAAATACCCGAAATTCAGACGAGAATACATTCGGACAAAAACGAATGCACATGTCTAGATTTAAAAAGATTGAAAAGCAACTTTTGAAAATACAGTGAGAAGTTAAAGTTTAAACGTGGTTTTAATTATGGGGTTAGGTCTATTTTAAGCACCTATTGCAGATTATTATAAAAGCAATAATGCAGCTGTGGTCATAGTTGTGTTTGCAGAATAAAGGTTTTAGTATTGAAAATAGCATTATTTATATTGGAGAGTCTGGGGGTCCTCTAATTACTTTATAATGGGGCCTCATGATTTACAGTTGCTACAGTGTGATACATGGACTGATATTTACAAAGAGTGTGTGACCAATCTGAACATATTGGAAATATTTCTAAGAAAATTTGAATTTCAATAATCCCCTTTAGATTGAAAAAAAGGGAGTGAACTGTACGCTAGGCAATGGGAAGCTTATATCTTCTGTTCTCAAGGCTGTATTTAAAGATTATCCTGCCCTAAGTACATGACAGCACTCCCTTCCAGTCTAAATAACTGTTACATTATGATTATAAATATTATAAAAATTAAAACCAGGGTGTGCTATTGAAGGCAGCATGTTATCTGATTTATAGGCAGAACTACCATTGGATTGTACTAGTTTTATTCCTCAGATCTTGCAACAATTTTTTTGCCCATCTCTGCACTCATTCTATCTTATCAATATTATGCAAGTGAGGTCTGCAGAACTGTACACAGTGGGGTTATTTACTAAAGCTGCAGGGTACAAAATCTGGTATGGCTCTGCATGGAAACCAATCAGCTTCCATGTTCTATTGTCAAAGCTTTATTAAACAAGCTGAAGTTAGAATACGATTAGCTACCACGCATAGCTGCACCAGATTCTGAGTGCACCAGTTTTATTAAATCTCCCTCAGTATTCTAAATGGTAGTGAAGCTCTCTATGAGAGAATTAAGGCCTCCTTTCTCCTGCTGGTAATCCCTCTAGTGAGGCACCCTAGAATTCTATCTGCTTCCCCCGCTGCCTTTTACACTGTGTGCTCCTTTTGCAATCAACTTAAACAGCCTTTCTCAACCTTTTTACAACAGAGGAGCCTTACAAATTATTTCCAGGTCGAATTAAACCCTGCTCAAGCAAATTCATTGGTGGTCAGTGGGAAATATTCTCCTTACATTGCTAGTCAGATGAAAGAATTGCATACTTACAGTAGTTGTCCGATTGCCACCCTTGTAGACAACTAAAATGGTCTCTGGTGTTATTCCACTGGCTCTGGCTCTGGCTCTGGTCAATCAGCCACACCTCAATCTACCCCTAGCAGGCTCTGGAGGAACATTAGGGTTTCAACAATGAGCTCCCCCAAACCTTTTTCTTTTCTAGATTTTAAAGGTCAGTCTATAGAAACAGATAAGTCCAAATGGTTTTATTGGGACCTCTTCCGCTTCCCTGACAAATTCTTCCAATATCCCTAATGAAGACTCACTGTCGGTGATCTCCACTGCTTGATTGATGCTGTTAACCCCTGCTCACTGGGGGTGACCCCCCCAACCACCCTCCCTAGCTTTCTGCCAACACCCCCTCCTTTTCTCTGTCTCTCTGTCTCTCTCTCTCTCTCTCTCTCTCTCTCCCTCCCCCCTCTTCATCTGCTTCTTCTGTATTTCTTTTTTTTTAAAAAAATTATAAAAAAACGTGGTGTGCACAGATATGTGTTACATACACAGGTTTTAGACTTCCTTCTACGACGTGGTAGATATCTCTGGAAATATATATCCTCCCTCAAACAAGCCTGCCTTCAGCACAACCTGAATAAAGGGTTCTATACATCTATGTACAATTGTTTTGTTTTTCTTATTGCACTTTGTGATTGCCTCTGTCTTTTGCAGTACAGCACAAAGTTTTGGTTTCCTTTATACGTTTGACATTGATTGTATGATATGAGATATTGTATTTTCATTGTACCTGTGCAACACCTTTAAATTAAAAAAACAAAATACAAACAAAATAAATAGAAATTGTCATTGATAATTAAAATATGATTACCAGGTGGTTGGATTATGCACCTTTTATGCTTTACTCCAGTGGTGAGAATAGCTTGCTAAAATTGCTGGATCTATATTCTATTAAATCCATTGCAAAACTAAGCAAGAGGGTCTTAACCCTTCTGATGCATTCTTTGTAATGTAAAACATGTGAACATGGAAATAGATTTGAGTGACAGATAGACTACCTCATAATGGCTGTGGCAGAAGAGTGGAGATGCAAACTCTGGTGCAGATATCTTACTTCCAAAGTCTCAGGGGATCTGAAAAAACACTGGGTGACTCAACTGACCAGTGTACAACCAGAATTGGTACATTAAATTTAAAGGGCCAGTCAACCAAAACTAATGTGAAATTGTGAAGCCCTAATAAATAAAGTTACTTTTCAGTCTGTGCTGTGACCACAGGCATGGCTTGAGGAATGTTTAAAGAGACCCTGCTACCAAACCATATATATGGTTTGGTGGCAGGGTGGCAACAAATTAATTCTCATAACATTATAGTTGCCTGTATTGTCATTTATGAATATACAGTTGTTTAGCTGTAAAAGCTATGAGCCTGCTGTTGGTCACTGTCATCTTAGAGGTGCCAATCCAAGGAGAGTCAGAACTCTTGCTCAAGTGAAACTTTATAATATTCACAGTTGCTTCTCTCCCAGCTGCTAACTTAAAGATTATGTACAGAGGTGATTGGAGGGGTGGAAGCTTGTGCCAGCACAGACAGTAATTAGACACTCCCAGAAGAGAAAAGGGCTGTACTAGGGAACTAAATCTTCCTGGAATAGTTTAATTCTCTTGCATGTTCAAAGGCACATTGCAAGTATCGGTAAATTAAAAAGTATTTAAGTAAAGGAAAACACTGCACAATTCAAATATTTGATCTTTTATGTGCTTTTACCTGTATTTTTTTTTTTTGGTGATATTGCGGTTGATTTACTAATACTGGAGAGTGCAAAATCTGGTGCAATGCTGCATAGAAACTTTCCAGTTTTTTTAATTCACAATTGAACAAGCTGAAGTTGGAAGTTGATTGGCTACCATGCACAGCTGCACCAGATTTTGCACTCTCCAGTTTTAATAAATCAACCCCACTGTCTCTTTAACTATACAGCTGCCTAAAGCTATACATCTACATGCATTGTTTCCTCGTTATTGTATACAAGAATAAGAATAGCAATTATATTTATCAGTCCTTTTTTCTGTGTTTCAGATACTTCGCGTGAGCTGATGTTCACCCCAGTTACTCTTTCTGTGAAATATAAAACAATGAAGGTGCGGATTTGCACTGGGGCATCCTTTACTGCTTCTTTTGGGTAAATGAGGAGTAGTCATGTTATTATGCTGACATCTAAGCATGAATTTGGTAGACCTGTGGCTAACACGCTCTCTCTCCATGTGTCTGCTCCTACAAAGCTTTGTTCTGATGATACTGTGTTTTCATTCTGCCAGTATGTGTCCCAAAGGCTGCCTTTGCTCTCTTCACGGAGGCTTAAATGTCAGCTGTAGTAATGCCAATCTCAAGGAAATACCTAGAGACATTCCCCCTGAAACTGTTTTACTCTATCTAGACTCCAATCAGATAACCTCTATTCCTAATGAGATTTTCAAAGATCTCCATCAGCTGAAAGTTCTCAACCTATCCAAAAACGCTATCGAATTTATAGATGAACACTCTTTTAAAGGAGTTGCAGAGACCTTGCAGACACTGGACTTGTCAGATAACCAGATTGTAAGTGTTCATAAAAATGCTTTTAATAACTTGAAGGCCAGGGCCCGGATTGCCAACAACCCTTGGCATTGTGACTGTACTCTACAGCAAGTTCTTCGGAGCATGGCATCTAACCATGAGACTGCCAGCAATGTCATCTGCAAAACGGCTGTACTGGACGAACATGCAGGAAGGGCATTTCTGACTAATGCTAATGATGCTGACCTTTGTAATCTTCCCAAGCGGACAACAGACTATGCCATGTTGGTCACTATGTTTGGCTGGTTCACCATGGTGATTTCCTATGTGGTATACTATGTACGGCAAAACCAGGAGGATGCAAGAAGACATCTAGAATACTTGAAGTCCCTGCCGAGCAGGCAAAAAAAACCTGATGAAGCTGACGACATTAGCACTGTGGTATAGTACTTAAGGCAGGCTTAGGCAATTTATGGTTCTGCCAGAGATTTACAGAAAGACTTCAAATTAAATTTTGGTAATAGAACGACACTCATTAGAACGAACTAGGTTTAGTTCTAATGTTTGTTGTAAACCTTTTTGCCTTTTTAAACAATTTACAGTAGCTAAATTTTTCTGCCACTGTTGAGCAAACAATACAAGATAACCTTCATTTGAATGATACATGGTTGTCTCTTTGATGGTATTCCAATCAACATAACTAGTATGTACTCATTACTTAGAATGCATTTCACTATTTAATAACAAAATATTTATTTTTTTAATTTCAAAGAAAATAAAAGCTTAACTTTGAACTGTGCAACACATAGTAATCTTAATCTATTGTTCTTTAGAACACAACGAATGACTGGGTTAACTTAGTTATTTTTATAGGTTAGTAACCATTATGCAAAATTGGTATTGGTACCATTGGCTGGAGCAATGTAGGCAGAAATAAATATACAATACAATGTTTTATGATAAGATTTTTTTCTTCCTGGCTTAACTATATAATAATCAACTGGACAGTTAATTACTGGTGTGTAGAGCTTTACAGAAAGCACATTATAGACCAGCATGCTGTATCATTTTGGATGATTACAGAAATGTGTGTACAAAGATGCAAAGCACCCGATCAGTGGTTCTTAATCTTGAGATTGAATTCTGCTTCCCTAAAGATTAATTATATTGGTGACCCTCTTCCTCTTAGTACACTTATCCACCTGGCATAACAATTCCTTCTGGCCCCTGAAAATCTAAGTATCTAAGGTAGGAATCTATTGGATCTACATGGAAGAGGTGGAGTCTTGATGCTGGGTAAAAAGTCTCCAAAAGTCTGTATTAATTGTGTAAGATCACTAACAACTATAAGTATATACAGAAGTATGTCTTTTCACAGTATAGGTGACTGCACCAAAAAGCATGGTAGGTAGAGTTGTTCCTTGTGGGAGTTAAAGGATGGCAATCACATCACTGGCGACCACTCCATACGGGATGCAGGGGCGCTGCCCCCCTAATCCATGCGCCCGGCCCCTAATGTACATGCAGCGTGCCGTATGCATGGATTTCAATGTTTTTTTTTTAAGCAGATGATTAGTGCCGGAGGCTCTAATTGACTTAAAAAAAGGGTTGGCTTGGGGCGCAGAGCACTGCGGCCTGAGCCCACCCACTTGTGTGACAATAGTGAATTAATATTCGCTATTGTCTTCCTGCTTCTCCTCCTGGCTAATCAGAAAGTGAAAGGAAGAAGCACAGTTGGCCAAGAGGAGAAGCGATCGTTATAGCCGGGCAGGGGGGAAGTTGTACAGGAAGATCCGGGACTCGGGAGATGGCCGCCCAGAGCGATCTCTCAGTGCTCTGTATTGGCGCTGATTGAGAGCCTGACTGAATTAAAGGCCCCCCCCCATCGGTTTGAGCACCAGTCGCCACTGAATCACAGTATAAGCTATTTACAGTCATTCTTCCTGTGGTACAAAGATATATTTTATATTTGCAACCTAACCATAATTTGTATTCCTTCCAAGCTTGCAGCCTGCAGTAAGGATCCTTTCTAGATTGTACACAATCAGGCAAGTGAGTGGGTAGCCCATTCTGACGTGGCCATGCGTTTTTTTTTTTTCTTTCAGTTGATCGCAATGTGATAACACTACTCAAGTGCCAGAAATGAATGTGCACATTTCTTGTTTTGAGTCTGTTATGGCACTGCTATTGGTCACAGGAGCAGGTCTCAGATTTAAGAACTGTTTTTTTTTTTTACTAAAATCTGGTGCAACTCTGCATAAAAACTAATCAGCATCCATGTTTTATTGCCAAAGCTTAATTGAACAAGGTGAAGTTAGAAGCTGATTGGCTATAATGCACAGCTGCACCAGATTCTGAGTGCTCCAGTTTTAGTAAATCTCTCCCCATGTGTGTGCAATTTATTGACAAGAAGTTTACTCACCTGTCTTTGCACCAGCTTGAAAGCATCCTCCTGTAAGCTAGCTGGGGATCCAATGCTCCACTCCACCCTTTCACACTGGGGTGCTTTGCAGGCACTACAGCGCTAAAAATAGCGCCTGCAAAGCACCCTGAAAGTGCCGTTGCTGTCTCTCCAATGTGAAAGCCCCGAGGGTTTTCACACTGGAGCGGTGCGCTGGCAGGACGCTAAAAAAAAAGTCCTGCTAGCAGCATCTTTGGAGTGGTGAAGGAGCGGTGTATACACCGCTCCTGCCCATTGAAATCAATGGGGCAGCACGGCTATACCGCCGCCATAGCGCTGCTGCAGCAGCACATGGCGGTGGTTTTAACCCCTTCTCGGCTGCTAGCAGGGATGTAAAAGCTTCCCGCTAGCGGTCGAACAGCGCCGCAAAATTGACGGTAAGTCGCGCGCGTAAAAATAGCGGTGCTTTACCGCCGAAGCACCCACCACCCCGGTGTGAAAGGGGCCTAAGAAAGCACCAAGGGGCACCTTTTATCTATTACAGTCATCATTTTTCTTAGAGCAAAGCTGGAAAATGCCATCTGCTAGGAAGAAAAGCAATGTATTGTCCATCCACTGGTATAAATTATTCCAGACTTCACAGCTGTCACTTTCTGATTACTACTATTACCAAAGAGGAATCATAAGAAAATGTGCTGGTAAGATAAAATGTAAAATAAAATTAGATATACAGTGAATGCTAAATATGAATATGTCATTGTGCCTCAGGAAGAACATTTATTTAATGATAGCTACCCCTTAAGGCCACATTCGGTTGACCAGCTGAGGGCGCTTAAGGACGAGAATCAATGGATTCCTGCTGGCAGCACTAAATGCTGCATGCACACAGTGTGAGGACCAGCAGTGGTGGCTATCAGATTTCTTCTCTGTACAAATCATTTCTTGGCATCTCTGCTGTTCACATTTAACAATTCATCAAAATAATTATAATCAAATTGAGATTGAGCCTCTGACTGACACCAGACACAGGTAGTTTGCATCCAGGGACAGCCTTTTTGATGGCATATCTGCCTGCACACAAATTGCCTACTCCTTATTCCTACTCCTATCCCTACAGCACAGAGTGCAGCTGCATCCAGAGGCAGCATTTAGCAGCCTCTAAACGCAGCAAACTATCTGCTCCCAGCCGTCCGTCAGAATGTGTCCTATGATGTGGCACTTTACCAAATAAAACAGGTGGTCTCGTTCTAAAAAGTGTTTTGACTAAGAACTGTCTGTATTGTGTATAGACATTGATAAATTTAACCTTAAAGTGGTTCTAAAGTCAGATTTTTTTAAAAATCTTAATACATTGTATGCATTAAGATAAAAAACCTTCAGTGTGCAGGAGCCTTCCCCAGCCCCCTAATACTTACTTGAGCCCATCTTGATCCAGTGATATTGCATGGGAGCCTCAGCTGCCTGGAATTTTCCCTCCTCATTGGCTGAGAAAGCAGTGGGGCGCCATTGGCTCTCGCTGCTGTCAATCAAAGTCAGTGAGACAATTAGGAGAGAGAGGAGGCAGGGCCAATCCATGGCTCTGTGGCTGTATGGACACACAGAGCAGTGGCTCAGCTTGGATGCCCCCATGGCAAGCTGCACAAGGAGTGTCCAGGTGCGCCAACGTGGAACCGACAAGAGAAGGATCTGGGTTGCTCTGTGCAAAACCACTGGAGAGAGCAGGTAAGTATAACATGTTTGCTATTTTTAAATTTTTAAAAAAATAGACATTAGTATCACTATAACATAACCAGCTAAAAGTTGCAATCTGAAATTGGAAAGCAAGAAGTGAGTGTGAAGCACCGCAGACAGCTGTAACATAAAATAAATTAATCATTGCTCCACATCATCCCCAAATTAGGATGGCCATAGATTATGGCCGATTCCTAGAAAATCATCATCTGATAGGATGCAGTGACTGTTTTCTCTGCTCAGTCACCGTTCCTGCTAAATATAATAGCTGGAAGTGCAGGCTACTGTTTAGAACATTTCTGTTTAGGAGACTCCTACTCTGTTTAGTGTGGATAGGGGAATTAATTTACTTTCTCTTATTTAGTCTATGTGCTGACCAAAAGAAAACTAAGGTGTGTATGGTTAGCTTGATTTATCAAGGTGTATAAGGTGCAAATATGTGTAAGATAGTTTGTGCTGCTCATATAGAAATCATTCAGTTTTCACTGCACAATGAAAGTTTGAATTTGGTTAGATGCCTTGGGATAATACATTTTGATACGGTTCTTCCTGTTGACACTGTTAGTAACAAAACCTAGACATCTGCAATTCGTTTCATTCCAAATACATTTTTCGTCGAAATTCGTCAAATTCGTTAATTCGAAATATTCTAATTAACCGCTTCAGTACAGGGCATTTTCACCCCCTTCCTGCCCAGACCAATTTTCAGCTTTCAGCGCTGTTACAATTTGAATGACAATTGCGCGGTCATGCAACAATGTACCCATATGAAATTTTGATAATTTTTTTTCCCCACAAATAGAGATTTCTTTTGGTGGTATTTGATCACCTCTGCGTTTTTTGTTTTTTTTTGCACTATAAACAAAAAAAGAGCGTCAATTTTGAAAAAAAAAAACAATATTTTTAACTTTTTGCTATAATAAATATCCCATTAAAAAAAAAAAAAAAAAAATTTTTTTCCTCAGTTTAGGCCAATATGTATTCTTCTACATATTTTTGGTAAAAAAATCGCAATAAGCGTATATTGATTGGTTTGCGCAAAAGTTATAGCGTCTACAAAATAGGGGATACATTTATGGCATTTTTATTGTTATTTTTTTTTTTTTTAGTAATGGCGGTGATCTGCGATTTTTATCGTGACTGCGATATTGCGGTGGACACTTCGGACACTTTTGACACTATTTTGGGACCATTCACATTTATACAGCGATCAGTGCTATAAAAAATGCACTGATTACTGTGTAAATGTGACTGGCAGGGAAGGAGTTAACAGTAGGGGGTGATTGAGGGGTTAATTATGTTTCCTAGGGAGTGATTCTAACTGTAGGGGGAGGGGACTCACAAGCGGAGGAGACCGATTGGTGTTCCTCTGTACTGGGAACACACCATCGGTCTTCTCTCCTCTGACAGGACGTGGATTTACACACACAGATCCACGGTCCTGCTGTGTTCATGGGTAATCACGGGTGCCTGGCGGACATCGTGGCTGCCAGGCACGTGCATCGGGTGCCTAGGGACGTGGTGGGCGCGCGCACGCCCCCTAGAGTCTCAGGAAGAAAAGACGTCATATGACGGCGGCCCACTTGGACGAAGGGTTCTTGCCGCCGTCATATGACTATGCACAGTTGGGAAGTAGTTAAAGGAAACCCGTTTAACAAATTTTTCTGAAAAATTCGAAAGAGTGAAAATCTGGAATCCGAAAATTCAAAAGAACAAAAATCTGACATTCAAAAATTTGAAAATCTGAAAATCAGAACAAAAATCAGAAGATTCAAAAGAACGAAAATCCGAAAATAAGAACGAAAATTCAAAAATAATAGCTAATAATAACTATTACTAACTTAAATTATAGGTATTGGAATTCCCTTTCAAATTTGGCTGTTAATGAATGTATTAAATGCGAATTTAACCAAAGTTACAAATTATTATTATTTACTATTATTAATCTGTTACGTTCCACTCGTTTAGATGCAGCGTTCGTTATTTTGGATAATTTGTAACTTCGGATTGTTATGTTTACTAACAGTCAAATTTGAAAGGAAATTCTAATACATATAATTGAATACTTAGTTATTATTAGTGAGTTAGTTAGTTATTATTTTGGATTTTCGAATTTTAGGATTTTTGTTCTTTTGACATTTCAGATTTTTCTCAAAAGAATTTTGGATTCTTACGAATTATCGAAATAGCAAATACCGCATCTAAACGAATGACACGAAAAAAAAAAAAAAAAACGAATGAAACGAAAACGAATGAATTTTTCGGCAGTGTGCACATGTCTAACAAAATCCCAGTTTACTTGCAAAGATTGGTGTAAAAGGTGTGATTACACTGATCACATGCACTCTTTCCTTCAATCAAAGAGATCTCAGTTACTGAAAAGCTTAGTCCGCATCAAGACAATCAGTGGTTGATTTACTAAAGGCAAATAGCCTGAGCACTTTGCAAAGGTGCCTTCTGCAAGTGCAGTTGCTCCAGGGATTAGTAAATGAGTTAAGGCTTAACTTTGTAAAGAGTACCCAATCACTGCATAGAAAAAAAAACTGCATTTTTGCTTGCACATGATTGGATGATGGAAGTCAGTAGAGCTTCTGCTCATTTACTAAGCTCTGGAGCAACTGCACTTGCAGAATGCAACTACACTTTGCAAAGTGCACAGTCTTTTTTCCTTTAGAAAATTAATCTTTTAGTGTCATGCATGAAAGTGCCAGTACTGATCTAGATTTCCAAGACCCCAAGTTCACATCAGTTCAGACCCAGAAATGAAATGTTGCAGCTCATTTTATTTGTGGCAGTCCCATCACACAGCTCTGCTATGGCAGCCCCTGGCTTGCCATTGTAAAGTTACCCTAGTGGAGCATGCCAAAATGTTGGCTGACATTTGATTAAAACAGTAAAACAGACATGAGGCCCCATTCCCCATTGAGTCTCATCCCTTTTTACCAGCTTTGCCATGTCTTCAGCAAAAAAGCTGCCTGCACATTACACAATTAAAATGATTTGTATGAGCAGACAAGTCATACACATACCACAATAAATACGATATGTGGATATATTTGAGACAGGTGTGCAGAGTCAAGTGCAATGCATTTAATTTACAAATGATTTTGAAAGGAAAAACTCTTAGTAATATATTTAGCTTTACACATTTTTTATACTGCCCTGAAAATTGCTAAAAGAAAACATCACCGGTGTCTTAAGCCACATAATATCTAAAACTCACAAAATAGTGAGAAAGCCTACTAACATACGTTTTCCCCAGCAGGAAAGATATAATATTTGGGGAACAATTTCTAATGTGCCCTTGACATGCTATGTGTACTAAAACAATTATAGTAATGCAAGTTTCATGCATTTTTACCAATAAAAAAATCTTAACATAATGTTTTGTGTTGTATTTCTTCTTTTAACTTGTGTTATACTTGACGTTTCTTTCCATACCTGTACTGGATGTGGTGTCATTTTATTTGTAGTCATTTATAAAATGGATACATTGTAGATACTGAAATGATCAATTCAACATTTGGAGGTTGGTATAATCTAACAAAATATTTTCTAAAGTATCTAAATTTCGAAAGGGCATTTTTTTGTTACAAAGGGGTGAATCCTATTAAAAAATGTGCCACAAGAAGATACACTATATTACCAAAAGTATTGGGATGCCTGCCTTTGCACGCACATGAACTTTAATGGCATCCCAGTCTTAGTCTGGTTCATTATTGAGTTGACCCACCCTTTGCAGCTATAACAGTTTCAACTCTTCTAGGAAGGCTGTCCACAAAGTTTAGGAGTGTGCCTATGGGAATGTTTGACCATTTTTCCTAGAAGCACATTTGTGAGGTCAGGTACTGATAATGGACGAGAAGGCCTGGCTTGCAGTCCTCTCTCTAATTCATCCCAAAGGTGTTCTATCGGGTTGAGGTCAGGACTCTGTTTGCTTTGTGCACTGGTCCATATCATTTGGTGGAGCGGGGATTATGGTGTGGGGTTGTTTTTCAGGGGTTGGGCTTGGTCCCTTAGTTCCAGTAAAGGGAAGTCTTAAGGCGTCAGCATAGCAAGACTTTTCATGACAATTTCAAGACAATTTCATGCTCCCAAATTTGTGGGAACAGTTTGGGGATGGCCCTTCCTGTTCCAACATGACTGCGCACCAGTGCACAAAGCAAGGTCCATAAAGACATGGATGAGCGAGTTTGAGCTGGAGGAAACTGACTGGGCTGTAAAGAGTCCTGACCTCAACCTGATAGAACACCTTTGGGATGAATCAGAATGGAGACTGCGAGCCAGGGCTTCTTGTCCAAAATCAGTGCCTGACCTCACAAATGCGCTTCTGGAAGAATGCTCAAACATTCCCAAAGGCATATTCTTAAGTCCTAAACCTTGTGGACAGCCTTCGCAGTAGAGTAGAAGTGTATGTATACCCCTCAAGGTGAGTGTCTCATCACAGGCTTCACTGAAAAATCCCTGATCTGGCTCATTACATTCGAGCAAATCATGCAGAGAAGGAAAAAAAACTTCACACCCCAAGCTGCAGCAACTTTTTTTTATATATTAATAGTAGCAGGGGTCATTTCTGCCATGTTGTGTGCTGAAGAAAGTGAAACATGTCAAAGTTGACCCCTTCTACTGTAAATAAGTAAAGATGCTGCAGCCCAAAGTGCAGTAATTCATTCCCTTTTCTGACTCCTAAAACAGGTGTTTTGCTTTCCTGAATGTGGTGGAGCTGGCATTATCAACGTCATTGTTGTTTTTAGGATACTGGAAAGAAAAACATACTACTGGCTTTGGCACTGATGACTAAAAGACATATTAGAATCAATTTACTAAAAGTGTAGAGAATATTTACTTTATTTTTACTTTACTTTATTTACTTTACTATATTTGCTATAGTTACCGCCTAGCTTAGTGAATAAGTTATAGTTATGTTCACTTGAATCATCTGATAATGCAAAGAAAAAATCCTATTTCTTTACTTAAATTTCTTTTGCTGATTAGACATCCAAAGTTAGCACAACAACACTATATTCACTAAGCTAGGATAACACTCCCCTTTCTTGTGAACATTTGTTGAGAAAAAGCAGGCTTGGATAATGGAAGTTGCTATCAATATTGCATATACATTATGGATACAACTTTCATTTAAGAAAAACACAAATTTCTATAGGGTAATTCTGCTGCAAACAACAACTCAGAATCAAATAGAGTCAACTTCTCATCTTTGATGTCTGCCTTAGGTAAAGTAGAGTGACGATTTGCCAACGTGAGCAAGCGTTTGAGATTGTTCAACAAACAACACAAATACTAAGTATATCAGACAGAATAGGTGTGGGCTATAACCAAAATAATGTATCATTTTGACATTGTTCAACAAAAAGACTAATGGCCTTTTTTGATAAGCAGTGAGCAAAAGCACTAAGTGCAAAATAAAGTACCTCATAACAACTAGGGATGAGCCGAACACCCCCGGTTCGGTTCGCAGCAGAACATGCGAACAGGCAAAAAATTTGTTCAAACACGCGAACATCGTTAAAGTCTATGGGACACGAACATGAAAAATCAAAAGTGCTAATTTTAAGGATTAATATGCAAGTTATTGTCATAAAAAGTGTTTGGGGACCCAGGTCCTGCCCCAGGAGACATGTATCAATGCAAAAAAAAGTTTTAAAAATGGCAGTTTTTTTCGGGAGCAGTGATTTTAATAATGCTTAAAGTGAAACAACAAAAGTGAAATATTCTCTTAAATTTCATACCTGGAAGTGTCTATAGTATGCCTGTAAAGTGGTGCATGTTTCCGTGTTTAGAACAGTCCCTGCACAAAATGACATTTCTAAAGGAAAAAAGTAATTTAAAAGTAATCACGGCTATAATGAATTGTCGGGTCTGGCAATACAGATAAAAGTCATTGGAAAAAATGGCATGGGATCCCCTCAGTCCATTACCAGGTCCTTTGGGTCTGGTATGATTATTAAGGGGAACCCTGAACCAAAATTTAAAAAGAAAATTGCGTGGTGGTCCCCCCAAATTCCATACCAGGCCCTTCAGGTCAGGTATGGATAATAAGGGGAACCCTGCACCAATTTTTTAAAAAAATGGCGTAGGGGTCCCCCTAAAAATTTATACCAGACCTGAAGGGTCTGGTATGGATTTTGAGGGGAACACCATGCCAAAATTAAATAAAAAATGACATGGGGTCCCCCAAAAAATCCATACCAGACCCTTATCCAAGCACGCAACCTGGCAGGCCGCTCCCCCCTTCTGAACCGTACCAGGCTACATGCCTTCAGCATGGGGAGGGGGCTTTGGGGTAGCCCCCTAAAGCACCTTGTCCCCATGTTGATGGGGACATGGGCCTCATCCCCACAACCCTTGCCCAGTGGTTGTGGGGGTCTGCGGGTGGGGGGATTTTTTGTGAAATGGTAGGAGTACATTTGTAACCCATTACCATTTCACACAGGGGGGAGGCCGGGATCTGGGGGTCCCCCTGTTAAAGGGGCTTCCAGATTCCAATAAGCCCCCCGCCCACAGACTCCCACAACCACTGGGCAAGGGTTGGGGGGATGAGGTCCTTGTCCCTATCAACATGGGGACAAGGTGCTTTGGGGGGCTACCCTAAAGCACCCTCCCTATGTTGAGGGCATGTGGCCTGGTACAGTTCAGGAGGGGGGGCTCTCTCTCGCCCCCCCTCTTTTCCTGCGGCCTGCCAGGTTGTGTGCTCGGATAAGGGTCTGGTATGGATTTTTGAGGGACCCCAAGCCATTTTTTTTAAATTTTGGCACGGGGTTCCCCTTAAAATCCATACCAGACCTTGAGGGTCTGGTATGAATTTTGAGGGGGATCTCTACGCCATTTTAAAAAAAAAATGACACAGGGCTCCCCTTAATATCCATACCAGACCTGAAGGGCCTGGTAATGGACTGGGGGGATCCCATGCCATTTTTTTCAATGACTTTTACCTGTATTGCCGGACACAACAATTCATTATAGCGAGTACTTTTTTTCCTGTAGAAATGTCATTTAGTGCAGGGACTGTTCTAAACACAGGAAACATGCGCCACTTTACAGGCATACTATAGACACCCCCAGGTACGAAATTTAAAGGAATATTCCACTTTTATTGTTTCACTTTAAGCATTATTAAAATCACTGCTCCCAAAAAAAGGCCGTTTTTAAAACTTTTTTTTGCATTGATACATGTCCCCTGGGGCAGGACCCAGGTCCCCAAACTCTTTTTTATTAAAATACCTTGCATATAAGCCTTTAAAATGAGCACTTTTGATTATTCATGTTCGTGTCCCATAGACTTTTTCTTTTTTAATAAATCTGCAAAAATGTCAACAATTCTGTGTTTTTCTGTCAATATGGGTGCTGTGTGTACATTAATGAGGAAAAAAAATGAACTTAAATGATTTTAGCAAATGGCTGCAATATAACAAAGAGTGAAAAATTTAAGGGGGTCTGAATACTTTCCGTCCCCACTGTATTATAGCCACGAGTACGTTTAAATGACTTTTTTTCCTTTAGAAATATCATTTTGTGCAGGGACTATTCTAAACACAGGAAACATGGGCCACTTTACAGGCATACTATAGACACCCCCCCAGGTATGAAATTTAAAGGAATATTTCACTTTTATTGTTTCACTTTAAGCATTATTAAAATCACTGCTCCCGAAAAAACGGCAGTTTTTAAAACTTGTTTTGCATTGATACATGTCCCCTGGGGCAGGACCCAGGTCCCCAAACACTTTTTATGACAATACCATGCATATAAGCCTTCAAAATTGGCACTTTTTATTTCTCCCATAGACTTTTAAAGGGTGTCATGCGGCTTTCAAATTTGCCGCGAACACCCCAAATTGTTCGCTATTTGGCGAACATGCTAACACCTGATGTTCAAGTCGAACTTACGCTCGACTAGAACATTGGGCTCATCCCTAATAACAACCAGTTACAGTTCATTATAGTTAGAACAGGACAAAACCAATACAGATTGTTTTTTGTATATACTGCACTTTGTACTTAAGTGTCCTGTCCTGTTAAGTTTGTCCTTTCACTGTTTCTTTTGAATGAACTCATAAACATGCTGACTATTATAAAATGTTAAAGCTGGTGCAACAGGGCTTGTATTTTCAAGGATAACGCAAGGACCAAACTGTATGGTGTTTGAATGAAGATACAGTAGGTAAAGTAAAATTGAATAGTCCTCATCTTTTCAACTTTTGTGAAAAGTCAGGTAATGGAGGGTAATCAGCATTTGTCATTAAGTTTAAAATTAGAAACTACACATAATATTTAAGATGTTGCTTTTAAAATTATTCCAAAATATTGATCATTTGACAGTGATCAGAACACTTGTGGGGTGCAACAAACCAGTAAACTCATCAACAAAACTCTCACTATCAGCTTGAATCAAAAGGGTTTAACCAATGAGCAATTCTTCTATATAAGAGGCAGGGTGTCTTCTGTTCACATAAAAAAATGCACAACCAGCCAGCTTCTAAAAAATCAATTATATACCTGTTAATACCAGATCCTTTATCCCCATACATTAATGTAGGTGGGAAACTTGCTCACTAAGTTTGTGCATTTAAGGTTCTATCTGGTCTCAATCTCTCTCACTATAATATAGTGCTTGAAGCATGAGCAGACATTTCATCCACTCCCCTCAATCTTGGGTACCACATCCAAAAGTACTTTCTTGTTATATCTGCTTTTAACTATGTTGCCTCATTTTCAAAATTATCTTCCTCTGAAAAGTTTCTTTTAATTCTTAGGCAATCCTCCAGGCAGTCCGTGTAAGACATGTTTAGGGTGATGACTATCAGCTCCTAATGTTTTATTTCTTGCTGTTTTCTTTCAAGACAATTGTGTTGTCAAACATTTTCCTTACTAAAGGTTAGAGTCAAATTCCAGAATGTTATACATTTTTTGTTAAGAGAAAAAATTAACACCACATTCTGTTTCAATATATTTATTACATTTCTCATAAGAGTACAGCCATAACATATTTTCATGATTGTTATTAAGAATTGAGCACTGGTCTACTGTATAGTAAAGAATTATCAACAGAACTACAATAATAATTAATAAAAAATAATTTATGCATATGGTGGCTGAAAAACTTTGGAGTTACATGTAAAAAGACAATGGGTATGGGCTATGAGAGAAGAGATAAGAGGGAAAACACAAAATACATAAAAAATACATAAAAAAGCAGCAAAGCAAAAAATAAAGGTTATTAAAAGTAAATAAGAAGAAAATGGGTCTTCAAAGCTCAACATAAACAAGAGTACTCAAATGACAAGTTGCTTGGGTCACAAGAGCAGTTGATCCCCAGGGAAAAAAGGTTGGTAGCTCCCTCCCCAGACACTTCCATCAGATATGAGATATCAGAGACTGTCAATATCTATTTTTTGGAATAAATAACAATCTCTGGGGCTCCCTGACTAGCAAGAACTTTTGATGTCTATCCTCTAAAATGCTTGTTAGCCATTCAATAAGCATGATTTTGTCTAGTGGAATAAACTGTTGTTTTTTAACTTCTAACATAAGCTGAGCTGCAAGTAGGATAAGGTGTGTTGATTTTTGTTGGGGTTTAGTTTTGCTATGTAAAAGAGCCTGCCAAGGATTTTAAGAACATCTTTATGAAGTAGTGCTTTAAGGTAAAACCTTCACCAAGAAAGACACTGCAAATGTGTACTTTTGCTACATCATGTCTACCACTGCTGCCCTTAACATTAACATAACTGAATGTAACACGGAGCATGTCAATCTGATTGTCCTTTAGGCCACCACCATTCGTATAATAGAAAGCAAAATTCCAAAACAGATTTAGGGTTATTACTGTAAATATCCCAATAATGCATGATTAAGGATGGCAGTTACACCAATCACTGCCTAACCAGTTACCGTAATTATGTACTTCCTTAGCAGTAATAGTTGATTTTTTGACATTTTGTTTGATTACATTCAATTTTGTTAATAAATGCTTATTTCAAGTTTAAAATCAAGACATACTAAGAAATAACTTCCTATGTATTCCCGGTTATTGAGGGTACAGAAATATAACGGGCACATTGCTAAGGTAGTACTGTCAATTATGGGACAGAGAAATGGCTTGACGTATCTTTTGCAATGAAATGACAACTGTTCTACGGTTTTCCTTTAATTTTAAATTGTTGCCTGCAATTATTAGCACTTGTTACTGATGTGATTCAAGTGCATCTCCAGGAGATGGAGAAAAGAGGAGGGAAAGTAAGGGGAAATCTGTCAATGAGAATATTGGTTGCAATTACTATGCAGGGAGAATTTTCTAATATTCTAATTTTTGGATTTCATATCTTTTCTAACTGCATCACTGGGACAAAAATGGGACAATGGTTTTTACTTTCTAAAACTAGAAAAAAAAAAAAAACTTTTGCCTGGAGTTCCAATTTACTTAAAGCAGTATTAACCTTCCTAGCGGTATTACCGAGTGTGGCTCGGGGTTAATTTTCAGTGACAAAAGCCGTAAAACCAAGCCACACTCGGGATTGGATCACAGGATCCAGGCAAAGTTGCTTACCTTGTCCCCCGGATCCTGCGATGCCCCCCTGCTGTGTGTGCGGGCTGTGTCCTCTGCCCAATGCTCTGTGTTCCGGGCTCTGTTCCCTGCAAGCGTCGCAACGCATGGGGATGGAGGTGGCGGGAATTTCAAAGAGTGAAAAGACAGAACACATAAAGTACGCTGTAATCTTACAGATTACATTACTGTATCAAATCATTTCACCTCCCTTTTGTCCCTATGCTTTGTCCAGTGCCCTGCATGCAGTTTTATATTATATCTATATTATTCTTTCTGCCTGGAAGCTTGAGAATGTCCATGGCAACAAAACAGTGTCTCTTTTCATCAAAAGTGGTTTTAGACCAGCTAGAAAACAGCGATAGTAAATTAGAACACTTGCGGAATTCAGAGATAGTGATTCGTGGGGAAATTTTTCATGAAACACTGGAAGTGACGACAGTGACAATTCTGCAACTGAGCAAATTTCGGTGTTTTTGATTTGATTACATTATTGAATAAATGTTATTATTATTATATTATTATTTATAGTTATTTATTATAATATAATTTATGATTTTGTGTTTCAAACTTCATCATACATGGGATGTCTACTAGAGTCTTGTTTGGACACATTTAAGTGTGTTTTATCTAATAATTACAGGCCTACAATTTAAACCGCCAAATTTCCATGCAAAACAATGTACCGCGTTGGGCATCTTAAATCTGACTCACTCATAATGCCAGGGAGGCTAAACCCAAAAACAAACATGTAATATATTGGAGCTTACCAATCCTTAAATGTGGTGGCTGCATTAGTATTTTTTCATACGCTTTTTCCTTTATTTTCACATTGTAATCACCCAGTAACACAATTGGTGCCTCCCCTTCACTGGAGGAGCAATGTAGATATCTGTAAACAGCAACAGTGTCCATTTGGGGAGAGAGTAGTGGTAGATGTGCTGGCATATTCAGATGGACATGACTAACAGATTAAAGTTGAACTCCAGTTAACACTTCTTAAGCAGTTACAGCAACATTTTTTTTCCCTTTTGGAATAAAGGGAAAATAAATGAATAAATGCTAACCATTGGAAGTACCCTTGCAAGTGTTAAATGGTGTGTCCTGTCAACATTTACATAGCTGATCACATATGCAACACCATGGCACCTGCAGAAAAAATAAAGGCTAGGATGGTAGTTTGCTTGGCTGTAAAAGATTAGAGCAGGCATGTCCAAAGTCCGGCCCGCGGGCCATTTGCGGCCCACGTTCAAGTTTGATGTGGCCCCCACTTGCAATTTGCATATATATATACACATAAAGCTGACAGCGTGAAGAGCCAATCACAGGCACTGTGACTATTCCCAATCTCTGCATCTGTGGACTGCAGATGCAGAGATCGGGGAAATGTCACAGTGCCTGTGATTGGCGGTGGCGCTGCGCGCTGTCAGCTTCCTTGCGGGTTTGGGCACATAGACTTGCTACACGCCCCAGCTCATACTAAGAATGAGCACGGCGCTCGTGATTTGTGAGGCTAAAGAGGATAGATATATTAACAGCATAAAAAACATAACAAGCTTGACCTTTGGGGGCCTCAGATGTATATACTTGGGGGGCGACATCAAACCGGAACGTGGTTCCTTTCCCTTTGAGAGAGAGAAATAGAGATAGATAGAGAGAGAGAGAGAGAGAGAGAGAGAGAGAGAGAGGGATAGATAGAGAGAGTGATAGAGAGAGTGATAGAGAGACAGAGAGACGCACAATCGGATTGTTTGCCGGATTAGGTCCGCCGGTGCCCATCAGACCAGTCCGGTCGAAAAGTCCGACCGTGTGTACGCCCTATTAGTCCTCATGCACATAGGACGTTTAAAAAAAGGAGCTGCAAAGCCACTTCCGACGCCAGGAAAAAGCAGCTGTAAAAACGCTGTGTGCTTGGGGCCCAAATCAGCATATTTGTCCTTTTCAAACAATCATTGAAATAACCATTCAACAATATCAGCAATTATTAAAAAAATCTGTTCCACTACCAATACTCCTGATCCACTCATGTAGTTAGTTTATTGGGGTAATTCAAACGAAAAAAATGTACCCAAAGAATGTCAGACCAGCAGCCAAGATCAATGAGCTGGCCTTCCCATGACTGTACAGCCTCAAGCATACAATTACATTGAGCTCCCTCTAAAAGCACCAACCTGATAGACAGTGGGTTATTCTATACCTCTGGTCCCTGGCTTCTCCCTAATCATGGGCAGATGCAGAAAAGTCCCCAACCCTGAATCAAATGTTATATTAAAAGCAGACATAGCAGAATGAAAAAATAAAGTTAAAAATGAAAGTTAGAAACCATTCACAGTGTAATGAGAACACAGATGGTAACCTATTTTAACTTAAGCACATTGAAGTGCTGTCTTCAGAAGTAACAGTATTCCTTACATACCTGGTCAGCCAGTGCAAATATCAGTTCTGTAATTGGTGTCAGTGGGTGTAAAAGTAAACTATAGTTGTCAAAGAATTAGGACTGACACCATGAAGAGATTATGAAGAGTGCACTTGGGGGAATGCCAAAAAGTGGGCTTGGCCATTATAGTGTGTGTTGATTCATGGTGTTGGGCTGGGAGTAAAATACAGTAAGTATTATTGTCAGTGGAAGCAATAAGAATGCTCAGCATTGGAGTCAGTGTCAGTTGTGATAGCACCCAGAATGTGACAGGGTCAACTATAACCCCCAGCAATAGCTCTCAACAAACGTAAGGCCGTAGATTTAACCCCCAGCATGTGTAAGGGCCAGCAATGATAACCCCCAGTGATGACCCCCAGCCTGTATCAAGGCCAGCAGTGATAACCCCTAGCAAGTGTTTGGGCCAGAAATGATAGTACTCAGCAATATGAGATAAAAAATAGTGCTGCGCTGTAATTAATAAAACAATATGGTAGAATAGTGCAAATGTGCAAAATAAAGTGACCAAATGCAAAATGCCAAATACACATAGAGGCAATGCCTGTAGCCGATCAACAATAGGTGTCCTTAATTGTCGATAGAAGCAACAGGTATACAGTAAGGAAAGGTGTCACATACTATACTAATTCTTCTCCAGTGAAAAACAATAATTATTTAAAGCATCACAAAAAAAAGAGTCCATATAAATACTGTAAAATGCGGAATCTTCTTTTCATACAATGTGAACAGGTAAACTAAGGTGCTAATATATCCGTGATAGTCTTTTATATAAATTGCAGAGTAAATGGTGACTGTATATCTTCAGTGCAAAAAGATCATGTAAAGTGCTGGTGACCCTTGGATGGAGTGAAAGTAACTGGTGACTTCCTGTCTTCAGTGCAACGTGGTATACAGATGTCTCCTTACCTTACTGCTGTAAGGTAACAGCATATAAGTATGTCTTTATGGATGGCCAATGTATTTCCTGTAGATCTAGATCTCTGGCAGCCTCCAAGTCTGGCGTCTCCGGGCCTGCTGATATGTATCTGTGTCTGCAATCAGAATCCCCCTTTCTTGCCAAGTACGGCTATATCAAGTAAGCCTCGTAGGTGGGCGTGGGGGGATGTAGGGAGAAGAACAGAAGGGATGCTCAATGCTGTAATATTTTAGGAAAATTTATTGATAACAGCAAACAATTAAACAAGGTACTCACATTTAAAATAGTGAAACAAACAAACAAGAAAACGAGCAGCGAGCTCGACGACGTCACTTCCAGGGCCTTAATGTCCGACGTGTGTTCGTCACAGTCACGTGACTTTCTTGCTGCTCGTTTTCTTGTTTGTTTCACTAAATGTGAGTACCTTGTTTAATTTTTCGCTGTTACCAATACATTTTCCTAAAATACTACACCATATGGCATCCCTCCTGTTCTTCTCCCTACATCCTCCCACGCCCATCTACGAGGCTTACTTGATATAGCCGTACTTTCCAAGAAAGGGGGATTCTGATTGCAGACACAGATACATATCAGCAGGCCCAGAGATGCTAGACTGGGAGGCTGCCAGGAATATAGATCTACAGAGAATACATTGGCCATCCATAAAGACTTACTTATATGCTGTTACCTTACAGCAGTAAGGTAAGGGGACACCTATACACCACGTTGCACTGGAAGTCACCAGTTACTTTCACTCCATCCAATAGAGTGGTCCCCAGCACTTTCCATGATCTTTTTGCACTGAAGATATACAGTCACAATTTACTCTGCACTTTATATAAAAGACTATCACGGATATATTAGCACCTTAGTTCACTTGTTCACATTGTTTGAAAAGAAGATCCTGCATTTTACAGTATTTATATGGACTTTTTTTTGTGATGCTTTAAATTATTATTGTTTTTCACTAGAGAAGAATTAGGATAGTAAGTGAAACCTTTCCTTACTGTATACCTGTTACTTCTATAGACAGCTAAGGACACCTATTGTTGATCAGCTACAGGCATTGCCTCTATCTATGTGTATTCGGCATTTTGCACTTGGTCACTTTATTTTGCACATTTGCACTATTCTATCATATTGTTTTATTGATTACAGCGCAACACTATTTTTTATCTCATATTTATACTATGGTTCTGATATTACCTTCAGTGTTTGCAGCAGTATACGTTTTATTTATTGTGTGGCACGGGAATACCATTTATCACATTCCTAGTACTCAGCAATAACCCCAGTAAATATCAGGGCAAGGAATAACATAGAGGAGTGATGCTTAGTTATGCAACCATCTGCATTGCACCTCTCTTGCACTGCTCAGCTCTGTACCCAACACTTCCACACCCTTCTTGTACTGCTCACCTATGCAACCCTCCTGCAGTACTTAGATTTGCACTACTCTGCTCTGCACTCCTCTTGCACTGCTCAGCTCCCATTACATCCACACCCCTAGCTTAGCTGAGCTCTAAACCCAGCCTTGCTCAGCACAGTTCTGTACCATGCCTTTGCCAGGGCAAGTACCAGCAGAACAGGGACAATATAGATTATGTATTGGTGGGAGGGGGCTGCTTCGGCATAACATACCTTTAACCAGAATCAGGCCTATTTGGGGACTGAAGGCCATCTTCTTTCCCATAGTATAAGTTCTTCTCATCCACTGTACTTCCCCTTCGGCTTTGCTCTGGAATGCAACCTCTCTTGTTCATTATATAAATCCACCAAGGTTGCCTGCCAGAATTATAAAAAAATTGTGAGCTTTAGGATTACTCCACAGACCCCCTGACAAGTCCTCGTGGCATTATTTTTTATTAAAACTTACTCTGAAAGTGAAATTCTGACTTTGCATATAGTGCCTTCTAATGAGGATGCTATGGGGGTCCTAGCAGAATTTTTAGTGGTGCTAGAGCAGATGCAGGCTGCCTCACCACTGTCTCTGCTGCAGAGCCTAGGCTATCGCCATCTTCAATAACCTGGTAAGAATGTCTTACAAGTACACCGGTAGGGATGAGCATAAAGAGCTTTTTGGCAGAGGAAAATTTACAGGTTTCTTCTACCAAATGCCTCTAGCTGCTGGCATTTTTTATATTTATATGCTAGTTTCCTATGTTACCTAAGCACAGCACCCTTTCATGATCATCTGGTGAACTATTGCTCCTAACAGTTTTGATTACCCTATTAAGTGAAGTTCAGCGTCCTAGTATAGCAGTAAAGATTGTTAATTATAGTGATTTCATTTAAATTCGTTGTGGAGTTGTTTTACTATATCAGTTACTGTTGTGATTTTGTACCCCTATTCTTTAGGTGTACTCATTGAAGTGATACACATTTATACAGGCACAAGGTGTGTAACTGACTGCAACTACAACAGATAATCCCTATTGTTACATCTAGATGGATTTTTGCTATAATTTTAGGATAACAATTGTAGTCCACGATATGCTGGAATTCTTCAGAATACTTGATAAGCTTCTGTTTTAATAAAGAACCACAAGGATTCAACATGGACAGCACCTTTAGAAGAATAACAGCAAGCCATTGTTATAAGGGGAGCTGATGGATAAATACATATGCATAATTGCATACATTTTTCATTTGTAAGTTTTCTACACACACAATGCTTTTGAGGGATCATTATTATTATTCTTTTTTTTTTTTTTTTTTAAATTGTTTATTTAACATTTTTCATGACATTTATAATAACATCGTTGTCACATTCAGAAAGAAAAAAGGAAAACATGAGGCTTCAATACTGTCTATCGAGAGTGCATGACCTTATCAGGAACCATAGGATATCTTACACTATAACTGTAAGGTTAGGAATAACAAGTGATAAGAACCTTTGGTTATTAATTAGGCGAATCTGTTGTGATTACATTACTTGTCCTATAGGAAAAGGAAATCTTGTTGAGGAGAATTTGCACAAACAGAGGGGTAAGGTGTGTGCTAGCCCAAGAGATATAAAATGTTTATTGCCATAGACGTCTATCATTTCATCTCGTTTCATTTGTCGTACTATTGTCATCATAGTCGTCCCAAGGTTGCCAGATGATAGAAAATTTCTGTATGGAACCTTCCACAATGGCAGTTAGATGTTCCATTCTACGCATATCCGTTAAGATGGTTAGAGTATGTGGTAGGGTGGGAGGGGAAGTGGATAGCCAAAGTTTGGGAATAGTTTTTTTAGCTGCTAGTAATACGTATGACATCAGTTTCTGTTTTGTTTTGTGAAGACCTTGATAGGGAAGACCAAGTAGATAATATATGGGATCCAGGGGAACGAGGATTCCCACCAGTTTCTCTAGTAACTTTTGGATCTGCTCCCAAAGTTGCGTAACCAAAGAGCATTCCCAAAAGATATGAAAATGGGAGCCTACTTTCTTATTACATCTCCAGCATATTTGGGATATGGACGGATCCGCCGCATGTAGTCTTTCTGGAGTTTTATACCAAAACATAAGTACTTTGTAACCTATTTCTTTGTGGGAAATACATCTGGAGCTCTTGGAGATGGAGATCCAAATCTTGTCCCAGTCTAGGAGAGATATGTCATGTTGGAGGATCTGTGACCATTTTTTCATATAATAATGCGTATCTATTTTTAGGGGGTTGGCTTCATGGAGTATTCTATAGATGGTGGATATCAGTTGGGGTTCATGGGGGCCTGTAGCACATAGCATTTCGAATTGGGTAGGTTTATCTAAAGATAATGTGGGATTTTTGGTAGAAAAGAAGTGTTTGATTTGGAGGTATGAATAAAATATTGTTTTGGGTAATTGGTGTTGTTTGGTAAGGTCCTCGAAGGATAGTAAGTGTCTTGTGGCTGGATTGACTAGTTGTCGTAGTTGAAAAATCCCGGCCTTAGTCCAGGGCATCATACGTTCATAGGACAGACTGTCTGGGATGTCTGGATTAAAAAGGATATTAGTAAGAGGTGAACTTGTGGATGTTAGTGAGTATTTAGCGGAGCATTTCTTCCATATTGCCAGTGTAAAGAGCATTGGGGCCAGGCATAGATTTCTCAGCTGGGTCATGTATTTGGTCGTGGACGGCCAGAGCATATAGCACGGATGTACTGGGGCTGTTATGCTCATTTCTATGTCCGCCCATCTGTTTGGGGCAGTTCTGTTGGTCCATGAGGTAAGGGCCCTTAAGTGAGAAGCATAGTAGTATTTGATGAAGTCAGGGGCACCTAGGCCCCCTTTAAGCTTACGTGCCATGACCACTGAGCCCGCTACCCTATGTGAGGCATTGTTCCATATAAAACGGAGGCTTCTTCTTTGAAGCGTTTTCAACTGAGACATTGGTATTGCCACTGGGAGTGTCTCGAATAAATACAGTAGTTTAGGAAGGATAGACATTTTTAGAATATTTATACGTCCCAGGAGAGAGATGGGCAGAGCGGTCCAGTGATTCAATAGGCGGTTAATTTCTTGGAATAGGGGGGGAAAATTCGCCTGATATAGTGAGGAGTATGATGCTGTAATCCGGACACCTAAGTATTTTAAGGATGTGGAGCTCCAGTGATAGTTGTAGTTCTGTTTAAGGGTGTTCAGATTAGTTGGTATGATGTTTATGGGGAGAGCTTCTGTTTTGGTGGTGTTAATTTTAAACCCAGAGATTTCACTGAAAGTGTTTAAAATTTTATGTAACGAGGGTAGGGACGTGTGTGGTTGAGTAAGTGTTAGAAGGATATCATCTGCAAAAAGGGATAATTTATATTCTAACTGACGTAAGCGTACTCCTGTAATGGAGGGACTTTCGCGGATTGTTGTGGCTAGGGGTTCTAAGCTAAGTATAAAGAGTAGGGGTGACAAAGGGCACCCTTGTCTAGTACCGTTACTGAGGGGGAATGTGGGAGATAAGTAGGATGCAAGTTGTACTTGGGAGGTAGGGTATGAGTATAGGGATCTAAGGGCCTGTATAAAGGGACCTGAGAAACCATATTTGGACAGGATCGCAAACATGAAAGGCCAGCTAAGGCGATCAAATGCTTTCTGTGCATCTAAGCTAAGTATTACTGCCGGGGTTTTAGTTCTAGTTAGTAAGTCGACGAGATCTATGGTGCGTCTGGTGTTGTCCCCTGCATGTCTCAGGGGGACAAATCCTACCTGATCTCTATTTATCAAAGATGGAAGAATTTTGGAGAGTCTGTTTGCCAGGATTTTGGTGAAGATTTTATAGTCGGAATTTAGTAGGGCTATAGGACGATAATTGTCGGGGACAGCAGGATCTTTATCTGGTTTTGGTATGACTATGATATGGGCATGAAGAAATTGGGGGTGGGGTATTGTACCTTTTAGCAAGGAGGCATACAAATTTAGCATATGTGGAGATAGGATAGGAAGGAAGGTTTTGTAATAAGAGTAGGGGAGTCCATCTGGGCCTGGGGATTTATGTAAAGGGAGCAGTTTAGTCACTTCGGTTAATTCTTCAGTGGTAATGGGAGCATTTAATGAGGAGCATTGGTCTGATGATATTTGTGGGAGCTTCAAAGATGAGATAAAAGAATCAAATTTCTCTTGTGTGAATTGGGTATGTGGGTCAGAGTTTAAACAGTTATATAATTTGTTGTAAAAATCTCCAAAGACCCCAGACATGGATTGGGGACAGTAGGTGGGAGTTCCATCCAGTTGTGTTAAATGATCAGGGATAGAGAGACTCGGACGTGGCTTCAGTTTGTTCACTAGCATTCTGTGGGGTTTGTCAGCATATTCATAAAATTTTTGCCTCGACCATAGGATGGCTTTGGATATTTTATTCATGTCTAAGGACTTAATTTTGTTACGGATATTTATCACCTCCTTTAAACGGGCAGTTGTGGGGGCTCGAAGCAAGTGCACCTCGGCTGAACGCAGCTGGGTCAGTAGTTCAGATTTTTGTTGGAGCGAGTCACGCTTCCTATGCGATCCAGCAGAGATGCACTCACCCCTGAAGAAGGCCTTGTGGGCCTCCCACATTATGGAAGTATCTGAGACAGAGCCTTCATTAAACTTGAAGTATTCAATCAATTTTGATTGGAGACGTTGTTTGGTGCCTTCATCTTTCAGGAGAGATTCATTAAGTCTCCAGTGACATGTCTTGGGAGATGCTATATGTAGGGATATGTCTAAAGTTATGGGTGCATGGTCAGACCATGTAATTGGGCCAATTTCAGAGGCTACTAAGTGAGATAGTAAGGGTGCGGAGAGTAGGAAGTAATCAAGGCGAGAGTATCCTTTGTGTGGGGGGGAGTAGAAGGTGAATTGTTTACCGGTGGGATGTTTCACTCTCCAAGAGTCAAACAGGTTGTGGGTGCGAGTTAATTTGCGGAAAGAGGTAGATAACCTATAGGCTTGGGTTGGGGGAGTGTTTTGAAAAAGATTTAGTCTATCTTTGTTGGCAGACATACACATGTTAAAATCTCCTCCTATAATCGTGAATGGGTGAGGGGAGTTTTGTACCTCCTCAAGGACTTTAGTGAGAAATCCTATCTGTCCAGAATTGGGTGCATATATGTTAACTAACTTGAGTTTTGTTTGCAAATGGACACAGTTCAGGATGACAAATCGTCCCTGGGGGTCTAATTTGGAGTCAATTACTCTTATAGGGCATGAGTTTTTGAGCAAAATTGCTACTCCTGCTTTCCCAGATGGGTCAGAGGCTACAAATGTGTTGGGAAATAGTTTAGAAGTGAACTTAAAGGAGCCACCCGTACGGAAGTGTGTCTCCTGAACCATGACCACATCAGCTCCAGAGGCTCTGAATTCCTTCAAGGCCAGCCAGCGTTTGTGAATGGAGTTCAGACCCTTCACGTTACATGAGAAGACCTTCAGAGCCATAAGGAGGACAAGCAATTTACAGCTAGTGAAATCTTAGTAATAAGTAACAGTCTGTTTAACCAGTGTAAATTAGTTAGTAAAATTTTTGCGCATTTCTCAATTAGCATGTAGACAGTGAGCAAATATACAATAACAAAATAACCAGAAGATGTTAAGTATATATTCAGGCCAAAAAAGGGCCTAGGTTTGAAAAAAGGAAAAAAGAGGAAAAGAAAAATATGAACTATAAAAAAAGGTCCAAAAAATAACAATAATAATAATAAAAATAGAAAAAAAACATTTTGTAAGCCTGAAGGTGTAAAAATCTTCAGGAGGTCTTGGCTAGCAGCCATAGACTTGTAGAGGAGCATGTCGGTCAGCGACAAAGGCGGGATGGTACCCGCTCCCTCCAAAAGGAAAAGAAAATTGTGTACGCAAGCTTTAAACTTTAAATTCTGGGGGAGAGTAAAAAAAAAAAAAAAAATCAAAGAGAGAGATGGGGTCTTCTCGGCCGAGAAATGGAAGTCCAAGACTTGAACAGTTGCCGTTAACCTAGGCCATCAAGGACTGAAATGGGGAGGTCTCTCTCTGCGGATACCAGGATAGTGTCGTTATCAAACCCTCGAGGTGTCGAGGGAGACGGCAGCCAAAAAAAAAAAAAAAAAGGAGTGAAATGTTGAGGAGCTGTTTCTCCTTGTGTGGAATAAATTCAGGTAGGTAGTCTAGCTGGGGCCGGACGTTGGGGAGTGGAAAGGTTTCTTTGACGTCTCCGACGAACCGGGGTCCAAATCGTTGTAAGTGGTTGAAGGGGGCCGGGGGTCGTGTTTAGTGGTGGCGGGGGAAGTTCCTCTTCAGGGATGGGTGGCAATCCCAAGTTACGGACAAAGGCCTCACACTCGTGTAAGGCTCTCATTGAATATTGAGTGCCATCTCTCGAGGCTGAGAGGCGAAAAGGGAAACCCCATCTGTAGGCGACTTGATGTTGTTGTAGGTGCATGGTCACTGGCCGTAAGTCGCGTCTTTTGGCGAGAGTGATGGGAGATAGGTCACTAAATATTTGGAGTTTAGCACCTTTATATTCAATGCGATGTTTATTTCGAGTGGCCGTCATGAGAGCTTCTTTGCTTTCGTAGTAGTGGAGGCGAGCGATTACATCTCTCGGGTTGGTGCCAGGGGGTGGTTTCGGAGCTAGGGATCTATGGGCCCATTATTATTATTCTTAGTTCAGCATGAAAAGTAATATAATTGGACATTCTGTGGTCATTTTAAGTTTTAGTATACCAACATTCCAAAGCATTAAATACAATTTGAACACAAATAATGAATTTTAATTACCAAAGCAAAGATGTCAGCACATAATGTCAGATAAAATTTATATTCTTTTTTATTACTGGAAAAATACGTATCAAAAGGCCAAAGAGATGTTATACTCAAATTTGTCCTTTTGTTCTGGTCAAATTTGTTTTTTGGTTTTAAGTAAAACAAAACAAACAAGGGCATTGCAGATACCAGGAAGGGTACATAGAGAGAGAGGAATTTGCCCTATCGTGGCACAAAATTGGTCATAGAAAGCTACATGTAACAAGAACAAGCATTTCAGAAGCTGGAAAAACTAACATAATTCTACTATGGAGGAGGCCAATGAAGTGGGTACCTCAAGGCTGCAAAAATGACACATTAAGTAGGAACCAGCAATGATATTAACAAACATGTAGAGCATTTTTGTATCACAAAAGAGAGAGAGAGTAGCAGAGAGTAAAAACAAAGGGATAAGAGATAAAGAAGAAAGAAAAAAAAGAGGGTAAAGTTAAAGGCAGGCAGGGAAAGGGGTGAGAGACGGTAGAATAGTTCCCCAAGGGCAGAGGGTCTACATTTATGCAGCAGGTCAAAAAATAGCAGGTAAGAAAAGGCTTTAACGAGGGAACAGTAAGTCAGGTGGTAGGCAATGTTTGATTCATAAATGGCATATCTTTAAATTTGTCCTTTTTTATACTAAATCATCAAACACAACATCCGGGCTCAAACCCCACCATGTTAAAATGCACATCACATTTAAAAGAATCAGCCTATTTTATATTATCTGTAAAATACAAAATATCCAAAACATAGGGGAAAACCTGGTGGGAATGACATGATGAGCAAAACTTGGTTGGTTTCTTGGACCAACGGTCCATTTCTTTAGTAGGAAAAAGGAGGTTGACAATCTAAAATTTCATAGATAAATTACATATGTAAATCACATTGTATATTTACACAAGACATTAACCACTTGCCTACTTGACACTTATACCCCCTTCCTGCCCAGGCCAATTGTCAGCTTTCAGTGCGCTCGCACTTTGAATAACAATTATTCAGTCATGCAACACTTATTTGTGCAGATATTTTTGTCCAGGATATCTAATTGGGCAAATTTCTCAGAGAAAAAATTAAGGAGTGGCCGAATTCAATATAGTTTATCATATGCTGGGTCATTTCAGGAAGTAATGGAGGAACAGCATGATCATTAAATATCTTGTTCTTGGCATAATGGATGAATAAATTGGCATGTGATGGATGAGGTGAGTCCCATATTAAATGTGAAGCCCAAAAAAATTTAAATTCCTCCACTGTTAATGCTTTCCATTCAAAGGATTTTATTTGTGAGTCCCATATTAAATGTGAAGCCCAAAAATTTTTGAATTCCTCCACTGTTAATGCTTTCCATTCGCAGGGACAGGCATGAAGTTGGGTTGTTGGCGATAGATTGTTGGGCATAGAGGTTGCACTGGTCCACAGCTGAATGTAATAAATCATCTGTGAAAGCTGAATTAAAACAATCAACGGGATAAACATTTTCCGTGTTTGCCTTAACACCTGGCTGGGCAGTAAAAGGGGGGATGTTAGCTATTCCTGAGTTAGGGGGAAGCCATAGAGGATTTTGAAGTGCATATGGTAGACTGGCATGGGTCCTAACCCTTTGGGGCTTATGGGACACCCCACTAGTACCTGGCCCTGGTTGATGCCACTGCGCTACTGGTGCATGCCACTGCACTACTGGTGGATGCCATTGCACAACTTGTGGTAGACTGCTCCTCGTCAGAATGCCTCCGTTTGGTAGGCACACTTTCCTCCTCGTCTGGTTCTGTTAATGTCCCAATACTTAACACTTGCTCATAATCATAATCAGAAACAGAAACCGACACAAAGAGCGCCCCACTGCTCTCCTTGGCCATGCTTAGGTAAACTTTTTTAGACATAGTGGTGACTGTGGGCTGTGGTGACACACTGCTATGGTGTCGACACTGGTACAAATGTGGCTGTGCTGATGTGCACTAATGTGTGCTATTGAGGCTGCACTGATGGGCACTGATGAGATGGCACTGATAGGTGCTGATGAGATGGCACTGATGGGCGCTGATGAGGCTGCACTGATTGGTGCTGATGAGGCTGCACTGATGGGTTCTAATGAGGCTGCACTGATGGGTACTAATAAGGTTGCACTGATGGGTGGTGATGAGACTGCACTGAGAGGTGCTGATGAGACTGCACTGATTGATACTGATGAGAGTGCACTGATGGGTGCTGATGAGACTGCGCTGATGGGTGCCAATGAGGCTGCTCTGATGGGTGCCAATGAGGCTGCTCTGATGGGTGCTAATAAGGCTGCACTAATGGGCACTAATCAGGCTGCACTAATGGGCACTGATATGAACTGATGAGGCTGCACTGATGTGCACAAATGCACTGCACTGTGTGACACTGATGGGCACAGTAAAGCACAAAAAAAACCCCAGTAAACTCACTGTCTGGCACAGATCACTCTCTGTCTCTGCGTGAGGGAACAAGAGCTGTCAACCTCTGATGACCCGCTGTGTTTATATTTGTGATCAGTTGTCAACGGTCAGTGATCACAAGGTAATAGGCCGCTGAGATTGGCCCTTTACCACGATCTGTGATGCGCCATGTCCAAGGCACACAGCAATCACAGATCTCTGCAGATGCGTCCCTCAGGGAGCGACGGGAGGTGTGATCATGGAAGGAAGTCAATAGACACCCTTCCAGAAATGAGCGACATCATTGTAGCCCTCATTCAGCTTTAGCACTGTCGGCAAGGGTTTAATATATAATAATATAATAATAACAATAATTATTATATACTGTCATTTATTTTATTCATAAAATATATAATAATAATAATTATGAACTATATTTTATATAGCACATTTAAAGGTAGCTTCTCAAAGCACTTTACAAGGAAAACACAAGAAATACACATAATAACATTAAGGAAAAAGGGACAATTAAGTGAAAGCTTATCTAAAGAAAAAAGTTTTAGATTTGAATAAGTTTAGAGAGGGCGACTCTCTGATGTTCTTTGGAAGTGAATTCCAGAGTTTTGGAGCATAGCAGGAGAGGGCTCTGTCTCCTATTAAATGTAGGTGAGTAAGAGGGACACACAGACACACAGCAAACAATCTTGGGTGCCCAAGATTGTTCTTGAACATTGGAGAGTAACTACTAGAGACAATATATGTACAACATTTCGTGATCATTTCATAATTGCAAGAAATTGTGTTTTTTGTTTGGGGTTTTAACAATCATCACATATGTGATTGATTTTTTATACAATTTTCAATAAATATTTGGATTTTATTCAATCCTTTGTAGTGTTGTTGCCATTGAAAGTCCCATTTAGGGAGTATTCTTTTCTTTCCATATACAAGGATGCGGCAACCACCTACAACATTCTGCCATGGTGAAAACATATTTATCTAGTTAAAATCTTGTTCATAAACTGTATGTATGTCAAGTTTGTGCTAACATTTACAAATGTATAGCGTAAAGCACAAAGGATGCAGCTTCTGCAACCTAATGTCCTGAAATACTAGGACAAAAGGAACCCACGAAGCCTAGCATCTTAGATTGCAGATGACTCATCTTGTGCAATTTAGAGAAGATTATATAACTACATTTTTAAAATGTATTTATTGATATATTTATATTTTTTAGATAACATTCTGTGTTAGTACGATTCCATGGTGATCACCTGCAGCTCTCCCCTCACATTATGGATGTCCATGCATCTATAGTGATATCCATTTTTTGTGAATAAAATATACTATAGTACTTTATAATTGTACGTTTTGGATATCCTTTGGATATTAATGTACCATATGTCTATATACAAAATCGGTTTCTAATGTTAATGTTTTAACCTCTTGTTTACTCTTGAATAAGTGGACAATGGGTCTACGTGTTGCATAGAGTTTTGCTCATCAAGTTGTTCCTCTCCGTTTTCTCCTATGTCTTGTATAATGTGTATTTACTGATAATATATGAGGAGGATCCCTTTATACATAATTAATATTTTAACATTGTGGGTTTTGAGCCAGGAAGCATTCTATTTGATGAGTTAGTATTGAAAAAAAGAAAAATTTAAGGTAAGTGTGGCCTTTTATAATATATATTTTTCTATGTAATAAAGTACAGTATAAATGTTATCTGTGTAGTTTCCTTGCTTTATCACCTTGAAAGATGTTTTTTTTTTTTTGTGTTCAAATTGCATCATTACCTACACTGCACAAAGTGTGTGCTATTTTATACAGTTATTTTTTTGTTTGAAAACTTACATTTTTTTATTTATTTTTTTCGCTATTGTTTCCATAAATGGTTGCTCTACAATTTTCACACGCATTTGTTTGAATTTTATTTTAAACGACAGGTTCACTTTACAATCCCCCCCCCCATGTCCCCTAACCTATTTAAAGCTACACCCACCACGACACCAGCCAGGTGCCTATTTACCTCTTTACAGTTATGGTAGTCTAAACTCTTGTAGTGTTTACAGCCTTGACACAGCAATATCTTGTCTTATCCTGCCTGCACCTGTGCACTAAGCTCAAATAGACATGTATGGACAGTAGGGCCCCATTCAAGTCTATGGAAAGTTACTACAGGTACAGGTTGTGTTGGACAATATTTCTGCATCAAGCTAAGGTGGTGGAAATATGATGTTTTTGTTTTAAAGTTAACCTCTGAAGAATAATGACAGAATATGTGGAATATAAGTACTGAACTGGTTGGGAGTTTAGGTAAACTATAGCACAAATTAAAAAAAATAAAAAAGTGGAAGAAACTAAAAAGTAAAATATGTGTATGAACTGATAAATCAGAAGTTAAAAAGAGGGCTAAGTCAAAGAAATGTGCACCGTTTTTCTCTCCTTTTCCTTAAATTTCCTGGCTGTGTAAGTAAAATAATTTTACTTTGAAAGTTTGTTTCCTAATTCCTAAGTTTGGTATGATTCAGCTACCTAAAACTGGAACATCATCCAAACACTCAAATATTAAAATATTTTGAAAATGCATTGTTATTTATAACTATTATCATAAAAATCCAAATGATATTAGCATGTAAAATGTTTCTAGTCAATTCTGTGTTGTGATTAGGGATGAGCCGAACACCCCCCTGTTCGGTTCGCACCAGAACCCGCGAGCGGACAGAAAATTTGCACGAACGTTAGAACCCCATTGACGTCTATGGGACTCGAAAGTTCAAAATCAAAAGTGCTCATTTTAAAGGCTAATTTTCATGGTATTATCCTAAAAAGGGTTTGGGGACCCGGGTCCTACCCCAAGGGACATGTATCAATGCAAAAAAACCTTTTAAAAACGGCCGTTTTTTCGGGAGCAGTGATTTTAATGATGCTTAAAGTAAAAAAAAAAAAGTGAAATATTCCTTTAAATATCGTACCTGGGGGGTGTCTATAGTATGCCTTAAAGTGGCGCGTGTTTCCCGTGCTTAGAATAGTCCCTGCACAAAATGTAATTTTTAAAGGAAAAAAAGTCATTTAAAACTGCTTGCGGCTTTAATATAATTTCGGGTCCTGGCAATATGGATGAAAATCAGTGAGACAAACGGCATGGGTACCTTTCAGTCCATTACCAGGCCCTTTGGGTCCTGTATGGACATTAAGGGGAAATTAAAAAAAGGAAAGGCGTGGGGCCCCCAGGCCCTATATACTCTGAACAGCAGTATACAGGCGGTGCAAACAAGACGGGGACTGTAGGTTTGTTGTTAAGTAGAATCTGTTTGTAATTTTGAACTGACACATTTTTAAAGTATAGCTCCAGCTTTTTGGAAAACATAGGGAAGGGTTATCACCCCTGTGACATTTGTTTTGCTGTCTGTGCTCCTCTTCAGAAGATTTCACCTCACTTTTTGTCCCAATGACAAATGTTTTTGAAAATTTGGGGTTTTTAGTGAAACAAGGATTGGTGATAAAGCATCAGTGGAAAGGAGAAACGTTTTTCCCATATTAACTCAACTAACTAACTTACAGGAGAGAATTTCCCTTCCTATGGGGTAGATTTCATCTCACTTTCTGTTGTCTCCTTCCGTTTGCAAGTAGGAGTCGTTTGTAAGTTGGATGTTTGAAAGTAGGGGCCTGCCCTATATACTCAGCAGAAATTTGGGCCTTAGTTGTGGCCTCAACACTGTAAGCCCTCACAGGACCCTGCTGTGAAATATTAGATCAAGAATTGTAATTACATGCCCCTGTTGAACAGGGGCTGAAAAATTGGGCCGTTGGTGGTGGTGGTGGTGCTGGTGGCACAACACTGTAAGTCCTCACAGTTAATCTTGGTGGGCACAGAAACGGGCCCTGCTGTGAAATATTAGATCAAGAATTGTAATTACATGCCCCTGTTGAACAGGGACTGAAAAATTGGGCCTTTGGTGGTGGTGGTGGTGCTGGTGTCACAACACAGTAAGTACTCACAGTTAATCTTGGTGGGCGCAGAAACGGGCCCTGCTGTGAAATATTATCGATCAGGAATTGTAATTACATGCCCCTGTTGAACAGGGGCTGAAAAATTGGGCCTTTGGTGGTGGTGGTGGTGCTGGTGCCACAACACTGTAAGTCCTCACAGTTAATCTTGGTGGGTGCAGAAATGGGCTCTGCAGTGAAATATTAGATCAAGAATAATAATTACATGTCCCTGTTGAACAGGGGCTGAAAAATTTGGCCTTAGGCACTGGTGCTGTTGCCACAACACTGCAACCCCTCACAGATACTCTAGTTGGAGCGCAGGAACTAGCCCTGCTGCAAAGAATTGCATCAAAAATTGTAATTACACGCCCCTGTTAAACAGGGGCTGAAAAATTGGACCTTAGGTACCGGTGCTGTTGCCACAACACTGCAACCCCTCACAGATACTCTAGTTGGAACGTAGGAACGAGCCCTGCTGCAAAGTATTGCATCAAAAATTGTAATTACATGCCCCTGTTAAACAGGGGCTGAAAAATTGGGCCTTAGGTACTGGTGCTGGTGCCACAAGACTGCAACCCCTCACAGATACTCTAATTGGAACACAGGAACGAGCCCTGCTGCAAAGTATTGCATCAAAAATTGTAATTACACGCCCCTGTTAAACAGGGGCTGAAAAATTGGGCCTTAGGCACTGGTGGCGGCGCCCAGAACCAAAAATGTTTTTACAAGCTATCAGCATGATCATTGAGGAGGAAGAGGATAATTACTCAGCATAACAGGTTAGTCACTCAGCATAGGCAGTCTTTGAAGGGATCTGACATTTCAAAAAAAAATTATTCGGTTACATCAGCATCAGGTTCTTGGTAGCTGGTGGTGATCCAAGACTGATTCATTTTTATGAAGGTCAGTCGATCGACCGAGTCGGTGAACAGACGCACCCTGTGATCGGTTACAAAGCCCCCAGCAGCACTGAATGTGCGTTCCGAAAGAACGCTGGATGCAGAACAGGCCAGTAGCTCAATTGCATACTGTGCAAGCTCTGGCCAGTGATCCATCCTCAAGACCCAGTAACCCAGAGGATTTTCGGTGGGAAAGGTGTCCAAGTCAGATCTTGCCCCTAGGTATTCCTGCACCATGTAAAACAGACGCTGGCGGTGGTTGCTGGAACCAATCATACCTTGGGGCTGCGGACTAAAAAATTGTCTGAAAGCATCGGTCAGACGGCCACCTTCTCCACCGCTCCTTCTTTGACTGACCGAAGCCTCAGCAACATGTTGTCCAGAAACAGGAGTTTGTAACCTCCCAGTCTCTGGGAACGCGTTGCACAGACCTTTCTGCAAGGCCTCCTGAAGATGTTTCATCCTCTGCTCCCTCTGCGACGGCAAGATAAGGACCGCAACCTTACCCTTGTAACGTGGATCAAGGAGGGTTGCCAGCCAGTATTGGTCCTTCTCCTTGATACCACGAATACGAGGATCCTTACGCAGGCTTTGCAGGATCAGGGAGGCCATGCAGCGTAAGTTTGCTGAGGCATTCGGTCCGGAGTCCTCTGGGTCACTAAGGATGACTTGGTCCGCAGCCACCTCCTCCCAGCCACGTACAAGTCCATGTGTTTCTTGGGACTGATCCCTTAAAGACTGCTGCTGATGCTGAGTGCCAGGCTCCACCTCCATACTGACACAATCCTCCTCCTCCTCTTCTTCCTGTGTGATCGGCGGGCACGCAGGAACCCTGTCTAGATAAAAGGGGCCTTGAGAGCTAAGGAAGTCCTCCTCTTCCTGCCTCTGTTCTCCCTCAAGTGCCCTGTCCATTATTCCACGCAGCGTGTGCTCTAACAGGTTGACAAGGGGGACAGTGTCACTGATGCATGCACTGTCACTGCTCACCATCCTCGTGGCCTCCCCAAATGGTGACAGGACAGTGCATGCATCCCTGATCATGGCCCAATGGCGTGGGGAAAAAAAACAAGCTCCCCTGACCCTGTCCTGGTGCCATAGTCGCACAGGTACTCATTGATGGCCCTCTGCTGCCGTGTGCAGCCGCTGCAGCATGGCCAACGCTGAGTTCCACCTGGTGGGCATGTCACCGATTAGGCGATTCTTGGGCAGGTTAAACTCCTTTTGGAGGTCTGCCAGCCGAGCACTGGCATTATATGACCGGCAGAAATGCACACAGACTTTCCTGGCCTGCCTCAGGACATCCTGTAAGCCCGGGTACCTGCCCAAGAACCGCTGCACCACCAAGTTAAGGATGTGAGCCAAACAGGGCACATGGGTCAGTTGTCCCTGTCGGAGGGCGGAGAGGAGGTTGGTGCCATTGTGTCAAACCACCATTCCTGCCTTAAGTTGCGTGGTGTCAACCACCTCTAAACCCGCCCCTGCAGAGCTGACAGAACCTCTGCCCCAGTGTAACTCCTTTCCCCCAAGCACACCAGCTCAAGCACCACATGGCATCTTTTGGCCTACGTACTTGCGTAGCCCCTTGAACGCCTACGGAGCACCACTGGTTCAGAGGACAAAGCACAGGAAGAGGCCATAGAGGAAGAAGAAGAGGAGGGGGTGGAGGAGAGAGGTGTGTCACATTCATTAGTAGTGGCATTTTGGAGGCGTGGTGACGGAACAACCTCCAACACTACTGCACCTTGGTCCTGCATCCTTCCCAACTGCCAGCAGAGTCACCCAATGCGCAGTGAAACTTAGGTAACATCCCTGTCCATGCCTGCTGGACCATGAGTCAGCGGTAATATGCACCTTACCACTGACCGCCCTGTCCAGCGAGGCATTGACATTGCCTTCCACATGTCGATAGAGAGCCGGAATCGCCTTCCGTGAGAAAAGGTGGCGTTTACGTACCTGCCACTGAGGAACCGCACATTCCACAAACTCACGGAAGGGGGCAGAGTCTACCAACTGAAAAGGTAGCAGTTGAAGTGCTAGCAATTTTGCCAAGCTAGCATTCAACCGCTGGGCATGTGGCTGACTGGGAGCGAACTTCTTTCGGCGGTGCAGCAGCTGGGGCAGGGAAATTTGCCTGGTACAATCTGACGTCTGTGTACCGAAAGCAGACTGCCCACAAGTACTTGGCTGTGATACACCTAATTCTACACCTTCATTCCTCTCAGTGCAGGTATCAGAGAGGACTGAAGGTATAGTGGGGTTGGAGATCTCAGCTGATGAGGAGCAAGGAGAGGTCCTCTTTGTTCTTTGGTGTGGGTCTTTTAGATACGCTTGCCAACGAACTGCATGGCAGGTCAACATATGTCTGGTCAAGCATGTGGTGCCCAAGCGGGAGATGTTTTGGCCACGCGAGATACGCTTGAGGCATATGTTGCAAATAGCAGCGGTGCGATCTGATGCACTCATCTCAAAAAAGACCCACACCAAAGAACTTTTGGAATAACGTGCAGAGACAGCAGCGCCCTGCACATGCGGAGCTTTGCGGTGTGATGCAGTCAGTATGCTGCCCTTAGGCTGGCCCTTGGAGGGCATCCTGCCTCGTTGGTGATGTTCTTCCTCCTCCTCCTCTCTCCTATCAGGCACCCACGTTGAGTCAGTGACCTCATCATCCCCTCCCTCCTCATCACTGGAGCAAAAGTGGCAGTATGCTGCAGCAGGGGGAGCATGACTGCCAGATTGCTGTCCTTCTTGGGCACCCCCTCTGTCCGTGCTCACGTTACTGCCTTCATCTAGCTCAGTATCATCATCAGAGCCTTCTAAATGCTGGGCATCCTCCTGGAGCATGTACCCAACACTGTGGTAAAACAGTTTGAGGGACTCCTCAGGAGGACATGTTGGGGCTAGGGAAGGAGTCACTGATGCCATTGAGCCGAGGGAAGAGGGCGCGTTGGCAGCTGCTTTGCCAGACAAACTACCCTGAGCATGGGTGAGAGAGGATGAGGAGGATGAGGATGGCTTGGTCATCCACTCGACCAAGTCTTCCGCATGTTGGGGCTCAACACGGCCAGCTGCCAAAAAAAAGGCCAAGCATGTCCCACGGCCACGTGCTGACGAAGATGCACCGTCTCCACGACCAGCACTGTTGCCTCTAGGCACAGAGCCTGCTTGCCCTCTTTTATTGGCTTGTGACTGTCTGCCTCTCCTTGTTGGCCTTCCAGACACACTAATGGCCTGTAGCTGCACTAAGCTGGGATATATATATACTGTATATATATATTGATACTGCAGCTAGCAAAATCAACTGCCTGCCTCTAGTATGAGAACACCACCAAGCTTCTACAGGTAGCTTTAGCTAAACACTGTGCAGAGGTCGCACTACACTAACTTGTAGCTTATTTAGCTGCCTGTGGTAGTAATAGGATCAGGAAAACACCACCAACCTTCTACAGGTAGCTTTAGCTGAACACTGTGCAGAGGTCGCACTACACTAACTTGTAGCTTATTTAGCTGCCTGCAGTAGTGATAGGATCAGGAAAACACCACCAACCTTCTACAGGTAGCTTTAGCTGAACACTGTGCAGAGGTCGCACTACACTAACTTGTAGCTTATTTAGCTGCCTGCGGTAATGATAGGATCAGGAAAACACCACCAACCTTCTACAGGTAGCTTTAGCTGAACACTGTGCAGAGGTAGCACTACACTAACTTGTAGCTTTAGCTGAACACTGTTCAGAGGACACACTACACTAACTTGTAGCTTTAGCTGAACACTGTGCAGAGGTCGCACTACCCTAACTTGTAGCTTTAGCTGAACACTGTGAAGAGGACACACTACACTAACTTGTAGTTTTAGCTGAACACTGTGAGCAGGACGCACTACACTAACTTGTAGCTTTAGCTGAACACTGTGCACTACACTAACTTGTAGCTTTAGATTAACACTGTGAGGAGGACGCACTATACTAACTTGTAGCTTTAGCTGAACACTGTGCAGAGGTCGCAGTACACTAACTTGTAGCTTTAGCTGAACACTGTGAGGAGGACGCACTACACTAACTTGTAACTTTAGCTGAACACTGTGCATCGGTCGCACTACACTAACTTGTAGTTTTAGCTGAACACTGTGGGGAGAACGCACTACACTAACTTGTAGCTTTAGTTAAACACTGTGAGGAGGACGCACTACACTAACTTGTAGCTTTAGCTGAACACTGTGCACTACACTAACATGTAGCTTTAACTGAACACTGTTCAGAGGACGCACTACACTAACTTGTAGCTTTAGCTGAACACTGTGCAGAGGTCACACTAAACTAATGTGTAGCTTTAGCTGAACACTGTGAGGAGGATGCACTACACTAACTGTAAATAGTCTAGCTGCCTGACTGTGGTACTAATAGGATCAAAAGAACACCAGCAATTTTCTTCAGGTAGCTGTACATACTGTAAGAACACAAGCCTGCCTGTCAGTAGCAAGATAACAGGAACGGATCTAGCTAAACTGAATACACCTGGGATGCATATAAATACACAATACACTGTAAGTGCAGCTAACTGACTGACTGTCCTGCCTAATCTATCTAACTTAAATCAAATGACACTGTCTGTCTCTCTCTCTATCTATGAATGCTGGAACACACTACACAGGGCCGCCGTGCAGGCGGCCTTATATAGTGTGGGGCGTGTACTAAATCCCCTGAGCCATAATTGGCCAAAGCCTCCTTGGCTTTGGCCAATTATGGCTCTCTGTTCAGACGGCACTGTGATTGGCCAAGCATGCGGGTCACAGTGCATGCTTGGCCAGTCATCAGCCAGCAATGCACTGCGATGCCACAGTGAATTATGGGCCATGACGGGCCACACGAATTTGGCGCGAACGGCCCATATCATTCGCAATTTGGTGAACGGGCGAACAGACGATGTTCGAGTCGAACATGGGTTTGACTCGACACGAAGAAGCTCATCCCTAGTTGTGATTAGGGATGGGCTGAACAGACCCCTGTTCAATTCGCACCAGAACTTCCGAACACCGCAAAAGTTTAAACGTCAAAAATCAACAAAACTGCCTATTTTGAAGGCTTATATGGAAGTAATTGGGCATACATTGTCTATAGGGGTCCGGGTCCTGCCCTGGGGGACATGTATCAAAAAAAAAAGTTTGTGAAAAACGTCATTTTTAAATGAGCAGTGTTTTTTTGATTTTTAAAGTGAAAGCCTAAAAATGAAAAAACCTTCCAATAAAGTGCCTGGGGGTCCCCTTATCTACCTGTAAAGTGGCAGATCTGTACCATGTCTAGAATCTTCTGCAGCAATAATTGCATTTATAAAGCCAAAAAAAATGTCATTTTCCCTGCAAGTTGGTTTTATTTTGTTCAGCAACAGTTGGGGAACCAGTGTGTGTATGATGAGGCCACAATGTAGTGCACTGGGAACAAGATTAGAGTTTTTTCGGATACATTCTAGTGCCACTTTGACTTTATATAGAAGTAATAGGTGCGTAAAAATTGGTCTTTGGGTGTCGGTGGCGCCTTCCCACCGCAACCGTATAGAGGTACTCTTGATGAAAGCAAGAATTGGCCTTGCTGTAAAAAATTGCAATGATATGCATCTGTCAAACAGGTGCAGAAAAATTACTCTTTGGGTGTCGGGGGCGCCTTCCCACCATAACCCTATAGAGGTGCTCTTGATGAAGGCAAAAAAAATTGCAATGATATGCATATGGTTGGTGTCTTTGCCCCGTTTTATGTGCCTGAGACACAGTTTGCAGAACTGCTGCAGATGTGCTGAAAAAGGCCCAGACAGCTGAGCTTTGGGGAGTGGGCTGGGAGATAACAGCTGCAGAATATGATGGAATAGGGTGGCTGTTTTCTACTCTTTCTTGATGTCGGCCTCCTTGAGGTTGTGCCGCCTCACCTTCAGTTTCCTCCTCTGCTCTATCTGGCAACCAAGTCGCATCAGTGACCTCATCATCATCATCTCCACCTCCTCCATCTTCATCATTACCACTGGAGATGCTAATTTTTCTACCAGTGTTCCTCCCTCTCTCTAGGCTCATGTTTCTGTCATCCTCAACCTCAGAACCAACCAACATCTGAGTCCAGCTGGGCATCATCAAGGAGCAAGTGGCTGATGCTGTGTTTAAATAGCTCAGCTGACTCCTCAATGGATGATGTTGGGGCTATGGCAGGAATAGATGTGGACAAGGAGGCAGGTTTATCCACTCTGGCATATGCACGGGACTGTACACTTGTCTCTGCTTGCGTGACAGAGGATGAGGAAGATGAGGAAGGTTTAGTAAGCCAGTCCACCACCTCCTCTGCATGCTGTGGCTGGATAGCATGGGCAAACTCACTAAACAGAGGAAATGATGCCCTGCCTGACGACTGACCACCACGTCCACCTTTGCCTGTGGACACATTTGTTGCTGGCCCCCTTACAGTGCCAAGGGAACGTCTGCCTCTCCTTGTTGTCCTCCACGACATTGTTGGGAGGGAGGGGGTGGTGCCTATAAGCAAATGTAAAGAGGATGATGAAATTTGTACGTAGATGCACTTTAATCAATGTAAAGAGGTGTTTGATGCACTTTAATTTGAGTACTCACATTACACAGACACACTCCACGGATACACTATAATATACTGCAATATAATGCACCAATCGTAGAGTGATGCACAGAACTATATGGCGTTAAACTGGCAGTAACGTACAAAACTATATGGCGTTAAACTGGCAGTAACGCACACAGAACTACATGGCGTTTGACTGGCAGTAACGCATGATGACAGTGTCCAATCATGACTCTGACAGTGATCTGTGCCCTGATTGGCTGAGGCTTTCACTGCTGCAGCCAATCAGGACAATGCACTGTTCAGCGCCACAATGCATTGTGGTTGGTTCAGGGGGTCAAACAAAGGATCAAATGACCGTTTGTCCGGCTGTTCGTCGAACGTCCGAACAGCGAAAGTTCGGCCCGAACTTATGCTCGGGCAGAACCATTCACCCATCCCTAGCTGTGATAGATCAATTGCACATTTTTCTCTGAAAGTTCACCCATAATGTATTATGTATTATGCTTTTAAAACTAAATATATTATACATTGCGCTGCCTAATCTATGAACTCTTCAGAATGTTAAAAGCCAAGGATAAAAACGTTATTAATAATTTTACAGACATAAAAACTGTAGCCTTTAGATTTTTACATAATGTTTATTTGAAATAAAAAAAAAAGACAAATTAGTTAGGTATATTGATTGTAGTATATATTTTATTCAGTTATCACTGTGCATTATATATTACATTTCAGATATTACAATTTATATTTATACAGCCAACAAAAACAAGTTTACTATTATTGTAGGCAAGAGATATTACTGTAAATAAAGAAAAACCTTGTGAGCCACAATGATCTATTGCCTCAAGGGTAAAAAACACCTAGCTGCCTGCGTAGAACACGTCTCATATACCGTGTACCACTATAAGAAAATAAAAATACGCTGCGCTAAAAGTGTAAAATAACAATAGTATAAATAATTTGTATCAAATAATGATCCAAACAGAAAAAATATATGATAAGTACATAATGTGCTGAAAAATGCTACAAAATGGTGTTGTTAAATCAGTGCAAGATTAGCAAAATATGTCAGCAAATATCAATATGCATAATAAATAAATAGTAAATAAAATATTATATAAAGTGCAACATGCAATTGACCACAGTAGATATATATAATGTGTGCAATAGTTTAAAAAAAAACAAGAGTGCCAAGTGCCACACAATAGTGTGATATACAATCCAAAAAAAATAATAAAAAGTGGTCCGTGAGTCCAATATTCAATAATATAAGTGTGTGAACAAAGTCCATAAAAGAAAATCCAGCATGCTCCAAATGTTCTCAGTGCTTATGAAACCATGCTCCAATGTCATCCAGTGACCCCCTGGGAAAGCCACTCACCTCAGAGCGTGTGACTCAGTTGTGAAACTAAGTCTAAACACGCTTTGGAGCCATCCCACGGCTCAATGATGATATCCAGGTGCACAGCATAAGTAACAGCTCCACAAATATAGGAGAATGAGAGAAAAAAAAACTGGATGGTGTGAAAACGTTTAAAAGGTTCTATTGAGGTAAAAAACTCCCCACAATGGGGTACTCACAAATTCGGGGTGCGTAAGTGCACCAACCTAGCAATAGCCTCCAGATAATAAGTGTCAGAGAGGGTAAAATGTGCGTCGCATCACATCGAAATAGACAGCTCGTGCTCCATCCTGGCCCCTCCCCTACGCGTGTTCGACACAGGGTCACTTGGCCCCTGATGAAGACACGTGACCCTGTGTCGAACGCTCGTAGGGGAGGGGCCAGGACGGAGCACGGAGCTGTCTATTTCGATGTGATGCGACGCACACTTTACCCTCTCTGACACTCATTATCTGGAGGCTATTGCTAGGTTGGTGCACTTATGCACCCCGAATTTGTGAGTACCCCATTGTGGGGAGTTTTTTACTTCAATAAAACCTTTTAAATGTTATCCACACCATCCAGTTTTTTTTCTCTCATTCTCCTATATTTGTGGAGCTGCTACTTGTGCTGTGCACCTGGATATCATCATTGAGCCATGGGATGGCTCCAAAGCGTTTTTAGACTTAGTTTCACAGCTGAGTCACACACTCTGAGGTGAGCGGCTTTCCCGGGGGGTCACTGGATGACACTGGAGCATGGTTTCATAAGCACTGAGAACATTTGGAGCATGCTGGATTTTCTTTTATGGACTTTGTTCACACACTTATATTATTGAATATTGGACTCACGGACCACTTTTATTATTGTTTTTTGGATTATATATTACACTATTGTGTGGCACTTGGCACTTTTTTTTTAATTATTGCACACATTATATATATCTACTGTGGTCAATTGCATGTTGCACTTTATATAATATTTTATTTACTATTTATTTATTATGCATATTGATATTTGCTGACATATTTTGCTAATCTTGCACTGATTTAACAACACCATTTTGTAGCATTTTATAGAAGTTATACTTAGCCCTTAGCAGATCCAGTCGGAGAGCACAAGAAAGTTTATGCATTAGTCCACTACTTTACAAAGAACACTATATGGTAAGGTGCCTGAGGTCCTAAACCAATCAATCTTGCAACATGCAGAATTGCTGCACGAAGATGGAATTGTACAGTCTCTTGCAGAAAAAACAGGCCAGCTCAAAAGGGAGCACAGTCCAAAAAATACTCTATGTATGATAACAAGAATTGGAGAACAAAATTACTAGGATACAAATATCTCAATTCTGCACAATGTGGAGCATCTTTCCCTGCTTGACCCATGCCGGGACAGCTTGCAATGCATGACCCCTTTCTTCTACTAGCCAGGTCTCCATAGGGGTGCACCATTTTTGAGAGTCAACGCAATATTGTCAGGGGGAAAAACTTCTGAGATTCACCATCAATTGTAACACCACACCCAGTCTGTACACGAATAGCGGCTGACGCTCTGCATCAGCACACCCTCAGACATCTGTCTCTTGTTAAGCACAAAAACCTCAGCCAGTGTACTTTCTCCTTTTACATCCATCCTGGGCTCTGCCGCCCAAATGCCTACTAAATCAGATTTCTATCCATTTAAGACAGCCACCCAGAAACCCTGTGCTGTCATGTGATGATATGAAGCAATAAAGCAGAACAAGGAATGCACTGTGCAGCTATCCGGAGTATTCTTTTTTGCGATTGGCAGTCTGGGCTGGTGATCTGAAAAGTGATGATACATTGTGAGCGACAGCAGAAGAAGCACAAGTACATGGAGCAGTGGTTTCTTCATACACCCTGAAACCCAATCCTCACATAGTCCTGTGAAGATATTGAGGAAAGGAATAGATTAACCAAAAAAAGAGAAGAAAGTAGATATTAAACATTAAAGTACTACTATTGCTAAAAACAATGGTAACTGTATGCTGTTAATGCTTGTTATATACCTACATATTTACTCAAGTTGTGAAAGCCACATCCATTGAGTTCAACCAAAGAAAATAATTAAAATTCCTATCCCCTCAATACCCTAGGCTTTTCAAAGCAAGGTCACACCCTTCATAAGGCATGGAGTCATTTGATCAGAGAATAGGGAAAAGATTTCTCCTTGATTCCCCAAGGCAACTGTACCCACTTTAGGTAAAAAAAAAACCTTTAGCATTATTATTTATATTATTAATAGCCAGTTTTATTTTGTGCATTTAGAAACACACCCATTTTTTTTAAAACAATCTACAGAGTTGGTTAAAACTAACTCCTGTAAAAATGTTAACCCTCTTAAGATGCAAAGAGTTCCTTTTTGTCATTTGCAATGACCTTAAAGTGAACAACTTTCAACCAAGTTTACTATATGGACCATTCATATATTTATATGAGGTGAGCTGGTTAAATTGCCTGCCGTGACAGGGGACACTTACAGCATTTGCCACAGGGAGACAGTTTCCTCTAGTATTCAGTACAGACTTTGTTCACCACATCCTGAATGCAGAGTAAGTGAGCATTTGTGAGAAAAGAGCAGATGGTCTTGGGACATGTAGTCCAGAAAGCAAAGTTTCCATTGGAGCCAGACTGTTGCAGACTACAAGTTCCAGCTGGCTGGAGGGAGAATACAGAATGCTGTGAGACGAGATAAATAGACTGAAGAGAGGAGGAGTCGGTTTCTTGGGGCCATGGCCTTCACCTTCCAGCAGCGACCCGGGCAGAGGGAGTCGGTGCTGTGTCCCAGGCATCAAGGAGAGAGTCTCCGGTGAGCAGGTGCTGTTGTTCGGCAGTGTCTGAGCGGCCTAGTGACATTCGGAAGGTCATCATCATCACCTGCCTCGCAGATCCAGCTGAGCTGTGGCCGGAGTACAGCATCTGCAAAAAACCTGCTACAGGATCTCCACGTAATCCCTTGAGCTTGGTATCGTTTAGACTGGTGAACGGACATTTGCCCATCCTCTTCGCACCTAAGGACACCTTTACTTTGCCTATGTCATTAGAGCTCTAAAAGGAAACATCTAGCATACATGTTGTGCTACTGAATGTCATTATCTCACGTTACTTTGGGCCCCATCACTTGAGCTAGCTGAAGATTCAAGACACTTGCAGAAAAAAAGGACTTCTCAGACCCCCCCCCCCAAGGGACAGAAACATTGGCCATTTATCTGGCCCAAAATCACTTAGGAACTATTTTATATCTAGAGACCAAGGTTGCCTTATTTGTGCATAACGGGCAGGTTGCATTAAGTGATTGTGCTAAAGGGGCTATGATGTCAGTAGGTAAGAGGGAGTAGTCTGACTCCAGAATTAGTCATTCTCCTTTTCTGACCTGAAGCCACAGACCTTGATTGATTAAAGTTTTTGATTTATTGTGTCTCAGGGAACTACAGTTGGCCATTCATTTGCTTGTTCATATGAAGTGTAAAATACTAGACACATTTCTTTTATCTGAACTATTTTCTGTTGATTCTATATACTGCAAAAACTCTAAGTAAAGCAGAGAAATGTTTCCTCACAGCTGAGGTCCACCATGCCCCTTACTAGTTTAGCTCTACAGTTATCAGTTTTTATATTTTACATGCCTTTGTTTATCCTTTTTCAATATTTACACACATAAAGACCATTTGTACAGCATAAGTACAAGTAACCCATCCAAGTCTATAAGCACTTCCAGCATTTTTTTTAAACAAGGATTTGAGCAGTATGAATAAAAGGGAACCATTGTAAGCACCCCTAGCAGTGTTCCAGTTTGTCACAGCCCTTCTCACTGTTACTTCAACTGGACAACTTGGTCTGCATGTAAATGTAAGGAAATCACAAAAAAGGCACGTGAATTAAAAAAAAGGGTTATAAACTTAGCGATGCTTGTACTAGTACTTGTATTGTACTGTATTATATACAGCTATCAAACTACAAGTTTTTGTGATTGCAGTCCTAAAATATAAAAAACTATTTTCAGAGTGAACATAATAGTTATTATTCCTTTTTGTGGCTCTTGGGTTGAGATGGTTATGAAATATGTGTCTTTTTAGTGGGTATGTATTCTAGAGACATTTTTGTTCTTCTTTCTTTATTTGATATTTGAACATTGGTATACATTGCATGACAAATGGGAAGACATGGCAAACTACAGAACAAGGACCTGCAAGCATTAAATGGATTTTGACAGCTCAAGAAAGAAAAAAATATGAATCACACTGGCAGCATGGGAAGATCTAAATGGTTGTACAAGCACATTCTTTACAGTAAAACAAAAGAAGGAGCAAGCTCCATGTTTAGGCTCTACTGCAATGGCTCTGTGTGCTTTGCAAGGTCTAAACTGAAATTAAAACAGACAGGATGTAGAATATACACACATTTCTTTTGGTAACCTATTATTTGCTGCTGATACACATAGTGATGATTTAAAGTACAAGTGAGCCCAGGACCCGGTTAAAAGCACCAAGCATGTGCCTAAATCATAAAGAAGTATAAATAAAAGTATAATAAAAAGTATAAAGAGCAATGCATAAAAGATTAGCAAAAAAATAGAATTCACTGATTCACTGGGCAACTGCACTGTATCTACAGAAAAGTAGCATTGTTAACTTAAGAAACGTGTAGTCCACCAAGAGAACTGGGAACCATGCTAACTGATAACAGTGTAGCACAGGCAGAGTGTACTGGAAGTTATTAACAGGTTTGCACTAATTGAAAAGATGTAGCAAAATGCTTTAATGGTATATTAAAAATACCAAAAGGTATTCAATCAGAGAAGTTTATTAATAAGGTTTACATCTACTTTAAAAGCCCATTTGAATCCCAGTCAGTTTTTACTGTATAGCAGTAAGGCAGTATACTGTGTATAGTAGTAAGAATGTATTAAATGTTTGTTTTCTTTGGATAATTTGTGCTGCAGTAAGAGTTAAAATACCCAGTGATGAAGCACTTTGGAGAGTCACACTGCAGCTTTTACACAAAACACAATTTCCCAGGTCCAATACATCCCCATAAACACTATTGCAATCAAGAGCGCTGCTTAGGGAGTAGTGTACAGGGGTAGTGTTGGACCTCTGGAAAACTGGGCTGCTGCACTGTTTGTGAAAGGAGCCATCAGACTCTCCACAGCGCTGAAGCATAGGGTATTTTACCTTTATGTACATACAAAAAAATATAAAGCTAAATACATACTTTTTACTGTATATGCAGCTTGACTGTATTACAGTAATAAATTGTGAAGGTTAAATGGAGCATTAAAGTCCTATTTCCAGAAAACGTAGACTGTAAGTTTGTTATATGTTCCCGTTAAAGTGGTTGTAAACTTGTACTTATGAGTAAGCCTATAATTAGGCTTACCTATAGGTACTGTAAATATGTCCTAAACATGCACCGTTTAGGAGATATTTACTATATATGCCGCCAATGACTTCATCGACACATGCGTTCTGAAGGAACGGCCACCTGGGCCATCCCTTCAGAAGCCTGTGCTGTAAACGGTGGCATGCGCAGGAGTGACGTCATCGTGGCTCTGGTCCAGTCCAGTCCAGTCCAATCCAGTCCGCACCCGGAAGGAAGATGGGTGAAGATGGAAGCGCCCATCTCCACATCAACATTGCATCCCTGAAATGCTTTTTTCAGGTAAGTTTCATGCATACTAGCACGTTATGCCTTTACCTTGCAGGTCTGAAAAAAAAAAAAAAAAAAAGAGGCACCCAGTGGTTTACAACCGCTTTACAACAGCATACCTAAATATATACACTGTGGGGGTTATTTACTATTGGAAAATCCACTTTGCACTGCAAGTGCACTTGGAAGTAAAGTCGCTGTAGATTCGAGAGGGACATGCAAGGAAAATAAAGAGCAGCATTTTAGCTTGCACATGATTGGATTATAAAATCATCAGAGCTTCCACTCATTTCAGATTTCAGATCTACCTCTTAGATTTAGAGCGACTGCACTTCCAAGTGCACTTGCAGTGCAAAGTGGATTTGCCTTTCATAAATAACCCCCACAGTGTGTATATATATATATATATATATATATATATATATATACAGTATATATATATATATATATATATATATATATATATATATATATATATATATATATATATATATATATATATATCTGTATATGTGTGTTATCCCAGCTGGCTGAAAAGTGTAAATACACTTTAAGCAAGCTATACTTAAACATTGGAGAATACAGACATATTTTAATGCAAACATAGATATCTTGTGTTGGGAAACAGAAACAATTGCTACCAACTGAAGCTCTTTAAAATCTTTAATGAAAAGCCCCATCTTGCTTGTCACAAAATACCATCTGCTTTCGGCAGGAGAAACTGAGCCATCTCAGATTCGCCTTAAATTCCCACTTTAACACCAGAAACACATTGATGAATTTTGCATATGTATTACATGTGCAAACTTAGCACATTGCTGTGCGCACTAAAATTTTCGTGCACTAAAAAATAGTTGGTATGTGAAACATGCTTAAATAAGATGTGAAAACTAATTTCTTCCTTGTTATTGAGCTAATTGACTTCTTCTCTCTTGTTACAGAAAATTTCCCACAGTTATCTAACCCTCTTCAATTATGTATCGCAAGCTGCTTTGATTGACATGGGGAGAAAATGAAATACAACATTGTCTGTTTCCCCATGGGAGACTTCAGTTTTCTCCCTGACCTGGAGACACAAAAGGAAATGAGAGGAAATATTCCCAAAGTGAAAGAAAATTCCATCTTAGACACTAGTGATTGGAAGAAGTGTTCCTTTTTGAATATTTCCCCCCACCTCATGTTCTGGTGACAAATGAAAAATTTGGATTTCCACTAATTAGAAAGTGAGTGACAGTGATACTGGGACAGAAAGTGAGAGTACATCTCAGGAACCTGTGCAGGAGTAAAACACAAGTTGGAAACCTCTGTTGCAATATTAAAAATTAAGCAAAAGGGTTTTGGCTGGAGCAATTCAATTTATATCGGATCAATGAAAATATAAATTCTGACTGGCTGCAAGTTTTTGCCCATTGTCTTACTAAATCTATTTAAATGTTGAACTTGGTAAAGATTTTCCCTGTAAAGAGTCAATCACTGAAGCAAACAAAGAAAAATCATCATAACACAGCATCCTTACATCATTAAAGTGTACTTCAAGGCAAATAAAAAAATATATTTAGTACATCTCTGGAATGTTTACATATTTTCCTGTGTTTTATCCCTTAACCACTTGCTGACCAGTCACCGTCATTATACGGTGACAGGTCGGCTCATTCCCGCAATACGCCGTAGCTGTACGTTGGCCCTTTAAACAACTATAGCAGGCTCTGCATGGCGGGGAAGCTGATGCGCGTAGCCAGCGGCCGCGATCGCTCCACAGAGAGGCAGAACGGGGATCTGTCAATGTAAACAAAAAGATCCCCATTCTGTCAGGGGAGTAGAGAGTGATTGTCTGTTCCTAGTGATTAGGAATAGCGATCTCTCTCTCCTCCCCCAGTCAGTACAATGCCCCCACAGTTAGAAACACCTCCCAGGGAACACATTTAATCCTTTGATCGCCCCCTAGCGTTAACCCCTTCCCTGCCAGTGACATTTATACAGTAATCAGTGCATTTTTATAGCACTAATCACTGTATAAATGTCAATGGTCCCAAAAAAGTGTCAAAAGTGTCAGATCTGTCTGCCGCAATGTTGCAATCCTGCTAGAAATCGCTGATCACTGCCATTACTAGTAAAAAAAATATATATATAATAAAAATGCCATAAATCTATTCACTATTTTGTAGGTGCTACAACTTTTGCGCAAACCAATCAATATATGCTTATTGCGTTTTTTATTACCGAAAATATGTAAAAGAATACATATTGGCCTAAACTGATGAAGATTTTTTTTATATATATATATATATATATATATATATATATATATATATATATATATATACATTTATTATAGCAAAAAAGTAAAAAATATTTTTTTTTTCAAAATTGTAAATTAAAAAACGCAGAGGTGATCAAATACCACCAAAAGAAAGATCTATTTGTGGGAAAGAAAGGACATCAATTTTGTTTGGGTACAGCGTCGCATGACTGCGCAATTGTCAGTTAAAGCAACACTGTGCTGTATCGCAAAAAATGGCCTGGTCATTAAGGGGGAAAATTTTCCGGTCCTTAAGTGGTTAAAACACTCAGTGAGTACTGAAAACTAAAGCTGGGTATACACCAGTAGAATTTTGAATAAAAATTTGCCTGAAAATTCTTGAGAAAACTTGTACGAACGTTTTCAGACCATTGAAATTCATTAGAAAGTAGTTCAAGATTTCATTTGCTTTTAACTTTAATTTTGGAATGAATGGACTGTACTTAAAAAAAAACACCTACTGCACATGGTTAGAAAATGTTCGTTCAAGAAAAAATTTCCATCCTGCTCGTTCGAATTTATCACTGTGATCAAAAACGAAATGCCTTTGTTTGTCCTTTTTCAATATTTACGCACATAAAGACCATTTGTACAGCATAAGTAAGGAAGCCACATGTACAGTTAGAACAAGCGACGGTTAAAATTCCACTGGAGGGAATAGCATGGATAGCAAAATCGAAATTACCCACAATAGTGAAAAAACATCCGCTAACCTTTCACCTTATCCGAGCCCTATGACCCCTGTATTGGGCTCCTCAGATTTTCAACCAGGCTTATCAGATCGGAGTTATGAGGTATTAAAACACAAGGGGAGAAGCAGGCTTATAGACTTTTCTAGGGATAGCTGTTTGATGACACGAGGTTAGATAGAGGGAGAAGTGGCATCGGACCTGGATTATTTCAGGGCCATGCAGTTAGGAGCGTTTATCCGTTCAAAAATTAAAACATACCCAGTGATATGGGAGTTATCCTGTTTCGAGCGGAAATGCTTAAGCGGCGAAAGTATGAGACACTCTCTATCACACTTTTATGAAATATTAACGAGCCTGGAAGCCCCACAGGAGCTCAATTTCATGCAAGCATGGGAGAGAGAGTTAGGGGTAACGTTTTCTCAAAAACAGAAGGTTAAAATGTTAAAATCTATACATAAGACATCGATTGCTAGTAGATACCAAGAGGGAGGATATAAAATCCTTAGTAGATGGTACAGAATACCATCAGTTCTTCAAAAAATTTTCCCACAGGCTTCAGATAGGTGCTGGCGTTGTAAGAGAGGGGTGGGCACGATGCTACACATATTTTGGGACTGTGAGAAAATTAAGAGTTTCTGGGAAATGGTCGAGGAAACGATTGAGGATATCACAGGTGTGTCTCTTGGGAATAACCCGGCTGCATTCTTACTAAATGATGTCCCCTTATCGGTGGAAAAATATAAGAACTCCCTGCTCAAACATCTTCTCATGGCTGCAAAGGCCTGTATACCAGCTCTGTGGAAGAGTACAGTCCCTCTGACCAAAACCCAGTGGTGGGCCAGAATTATAGAAATTCAACAAATGGAAAACTTGACCATGTTGCTGAAAGAACAAGACAAGAAATATCGAAGGATATGGTCCCCTCTAGTGGATTATAGAATTAGAGAACAGGAGAGGTAGATTATGTAGGATCGAAGGAAATGAGGAGGGGGTACCCCCTGACAGTGCTTCTTTTTTTTGGAGGGGGGGGGGTTTGAGGGTGGGGGTACAAGGGGTACGGGAAAAGAAAAGGGAAAATATACATGCCTTTGGAATAGAGGAGATTTAGAATCATTTTGTAAGGAAATGTGTTATGTTGTTATATTACGATAAAAAGGAGTTATATGAGTGGACACGAAGATTAAATGAAATGTTTCATGTGGCATGTAATACATGATATTCAAAAAATAAAGAATTAAAAAAAAAAAAAAGAAAAAATTTCCATCCTGCTCGTTCGAATTTGTCACTGTGATCAAAAACGAACTTCGATTTTACCCACTAATGATTATAAAAATGAACAAACTTTCTAACAACATTGTAACACCAAAATATGTTAAATAAAATTCCACCAGTGTATATTCAGCTTAAAGAGGGAGTCCACCTAAAAAAAAAATATTAAAAGCCAGCAGCTACAAATACTGCAGCTGCTGACTTTTATTAAATGGACACTTACCTGTCCTGGATTCCAGTGATGTCGGCAGCCGAAGCCAATTGATCACTTGGCTCTTGGCTGCTGCCGCTGCCATTCTCTGTGAGGGAATCAGGAAGTGAAGCGTTGCGGCTTCACTTCCCGCTTCCCTACTGCGCATGCGTGAGTTACGCTGCCCATCATAAGTGGTCCCCGCTATCTACTAGCACCTGTGTGTTTTCCAGGAGACAGCGGGGGGTGCGGGAAGGGTCATGACTCCCGCGGGAGTCTATTCCAGGAAGTGGGTGCAAATACCTGTAGTAGACAGGTATCTGCACCCCCCTCCCCCCTGAAAGGTGCCAATTGTGGCACCGGAGGGGGGGGGGGATTAGATGAGTGGAAGTTCCACTTTTGGGTGGAACTCCCCTTTAAAGCTGGCCATACATTATATATATATATATATATATATATATATATATATATATATATATATATATATATATATTTTTTTTTTTTTTATCAGCCAGATTAAAAAACTGAATGGCTTATCAGAAAAACTGAATGGATTGCCCAACCACACATTTGAGAAGGATGGAGAAATCCTCCCCACTGCTCTATTTATATTCTGACAGCAGACCTGTTTAGGAGGATTAGATCACTAGATCGACTTCTCTCAAATGGGAACAGCCATAGATGGACCAAAATTTGTCCAGTCTCTGCTGAACTGGCCGAATTTTGATCCATCTATTCGATCCATCATCTTAACTGCTGATGTCCCAGATCAGATGAGCCTCAATCAATTAAAAAAATACATCTAAGATCAGCCTCAATCCACACACTTCAAACCTCAGATCAGCCCCCAAAACCCTATACCTGTATAACTGAACTGGATGGACTAGTGTCCTTATTCAACCTTACCAACTATTTAACTGTAAAAAAAAACAAAAAACAAAAAAAACACCTTTTTTTAAAATATTGCCGAAAAACATTTTAGAGCACTCTGGAGGTCTTGAACTTTCTATATTTGGAAGGCTATTATGTATTATCTTTACTAATGCATATCTTTAATTTTTGCATTATTAGCACCTATATTGGCAGTCACACAGGTATGTATGCATGCAGGCTTCCACAGCACAGCACTCCAGCACTCCACTGACATCAAAGTCCTTTCAGCTGAATTATAAAGGTGAATGGATCACAGTCTGTAACTGACAGCCTAGTGAGTTGTCAATTCAGCATGCAGTGCTATATTTGAAGAGTGTAAAGATAATTTCAACAGATGAGTGGGGGCTGTAATCAGTTTTTGCTCTACATCATGGGTGTTTAACCTGTGTCCCTCCAGCTGTTGCAGAACTACAATTTCCATGAGGCATTGCAAGGCTGAGAGTTACCAGCAGGACTCAAAAAGATAGAGGCATGATGGGACTTGTAGTTCTGCAACATCTAGAGGGCCAGGTTGAGCACCCATGCTCTACATATTTGGGGCCAAATGGAGAATCCTTCAATGCAGAAGAGGGGCAGTCTCCCCCTGCCTGTACACATTAGCTCTAGGTGCAGGAGGCAGTTAAGCATACAGGGATCGGGCCGTCCGCTGTAAGCTGACCTGTGCATGTGCAGCTCAGTTTACATGCCGTGGGAATACTGCAAACAGGCATTGTATGTCTCTTCTGCAAGGAAAAAAAAAATGCCTGCTTGAAGTATACAACAGCAGTACTTTATCTCCACTTTAATGCCCAATAAATAAGTCACAGCAATTCAATCATTATAAATAAATATGTCATGTCAAACCTTTATTTTTTCAGATGTTGAATGTTCGAGAACATAATAGGAAGTGAGATTGGATTATGTAATAAGAACCAAGTGGGATTTACAAATATTCACATCCCGCATTATGTTATTCAACTATCAACATCTGCCTTAACACATTCCATGCTGATTGTATTGAAGAGACTGAGTTACCTGTGTAGGTATAAATGCTAGGTTTTGTTCCTGACACTCATTAGAGTTGAGAAAACTATATGGATAGAAAGGTAATTTTTTTAAAAAAGTTCAAATAAAAGTAATTAACTACTATTAGCCACTGCAGATGCATTGTGATAACCAACTAGTAGCACCATTATTTTGCTCCAGCACCACCAATATAATTCTCCAGTAGTACACTTTTAGCCCTCCAGTATTATTATTTTAATGCTCTATATGCCGAATCCTAGCGAAGCCACTGTCCGGCATGCTTACATCACATATAGCAGTTACTCAGTGTATTCAGCAGAGCAAAGAACAATGGTGATCATTGTGCCCTACCCCAAAATTTACCAATCAAACGTCACTCTATTAAAGCCTGATGAGTGAAAGAGGAATTATCTTTGCTTCCATAAGTTATTGCACTGTGGTGTGCTTTTTTTTCATCGTATTACATCTACAGCATAACTGATATCGATAACACTTTCAAAATACTTAATGCAGAAAATAAACTACTAACAAAAAAAAAAAGTGGCAACATTTGGGAAGGTCGTTTTTTTTTTTTTTTTTTTATAAATGGACACATGTATATCTGTTTCATAAACTATGATATGAAAACTTCTTGCTTTGTGCTTAATGATCTCTGAGGTAAATAATACCACAGCAAACAAACATTAAACCAACTGCACTGAGGGAACTTTCTCTGATTTCTTGTGAAAAATATATCTCTAGCCAATTATTTTTAACTGCAGATAACTTCCTCTGAGATTCTGACTGCAGCTGATGAGCTCAAAATGGAACTTGATTAATCTAACCAAGAGTGCATAGTTACCCCTAAACTCAGAGTGCTCTATCATGCAAACCTTGATTCTGTAAGCAAAAGTCAAAGGTTGACTTCCCACTTTGTGGTCACACAGCTCTGATTGAATGGAAGGGTTGCTTTAACAAATATTTCTTTCAGCTCTCTTTTATGCATTTCCATGATCGAATAAGAAAAAAAGGAGAAATGGGGCAATATAAAAAAAAAAGATGAAAAAGAAAACAAATTGCTTAAAATTACCCTGTTGCCACAGGGACAAAAACCATAAATACATAAAATAGTCCCCAGCTGTGGTTAGACATGTGTGGTTTATTTCGATTAATTTTTCAAATGTAATTATCAGAAAAGCAAATGTATACAAAACTCTAAATGGACATGGTCATGAATGTCAAGGAACCCCCAAAAAATGTATATAAAAATAATGAATGCATTAGTTTAATGTGTTGTATTGGCATGACATCACATGATGCTATAATAGTTTGGGCCCATGGGGAAATTAATTTAATTTTCAAATAAGTTCAATAATTAGGTTTCAGATAATGAATGGATCTGAATTTCAATCAGATGCACATGATGCCAGTTGATATTGTCTGGTCAGCCATTTCTCTTGGTAGGTTCTGATTCAAATCCATCCGATTCTATATAATATTGATAATATAGCAATCTTTCAGAAAAACTGCTAAACTTTTTTAATCTACCTGGAGCAACGAATATACAAAACTGATGCCGAATATACCAAACGAATTCCCAAAACAAATCGGATCATCATAATGAATATGACGAAACTAAATGAAAATTTCTAGCATGCACATGTCTAGCTGTGGTTCCTCTCTCTGGCCACAACATCACTACTGTATTCTGTAGGGTATAGAGACTGCCGGTAGCAACCAAACTGGCCAGTTGGAGACTAGGTATCAATGCACCTAAAATTAATTTTTGTTTAATAAAGGATTTTGTCACCAGTGTTTGTGTTTTCCTTTCCAATAAAGAACTTTTTGTAAGGTGTCAGTCCTTTATTTACTATTTGACTATTTTGTGACTGAGTAACTGTGGGCACTATATGCCCCTTTGTCAATCACATGGGGGGGCGGTATCTGGAGGCCCTTCTAATCTTCCAGACTCTGATTTCTGATAAGCACCCCCCCCCCCACAGCTCCCTAAAACCCACAGGCCAGGTTTGTGGGGAAGAAACACTTGTCTTCATCTATAAATAAAGAAAGGTGTTATTCCCATTGAATTGTATGATGAAATCTGAGAGGTGCAATTTATAGTTATATCAAATCTCCATACGCATTCATTCCATGCTCAAAACATAAAACCTTGATGGTAAAGTCCATATACCAAAGTGTACCATAGAGTGTTGCAATACCAGCAGAAGTATAAAATTGTTAAATGAAAAAAATAAAAATAAAAGAAGGTACAGATTAAAAATATGCAAAAAAATATATAAAAATAATATGCCAAAACGTCAAAGTTCTTCAATAAGGTCCAGTGTCTTTTCAATCAATCACTTAGTCCCATCCACCATGCTGTGCTTGAAGAATCTTAAAAAAAAAATTCTCCACTCCCCAACAAGCAGTGTTCCACCACGTGTGATAATGCAAATGCACTCACCAAAGCCTTATGGTCAGAAAGACCAATATAGCCTTTAGCGCTTATATTAAAAAGTGCCCCAACCAGCACCAGCTCGATCAGCCTGTATATATATATATATATCCACTATGTAGGTCAGCCACACCGCCGTTACTTCTAATACCAGGCGTGTGTTCCACCTCTCTCGGATGTGACGTCACCTGTTAACCAAGACAACAGGCAGTATCCGACCTCAAGGTCGTACCTCAAGATTATTGTTGGGGAGTGGAGAATTTTTTCAAGATTCTTCACACACAGCATGGTGGATGGGACTAAGTGACAGATTGAAATAACACATGACTTTATTGAAGAACTTTAATGTTTTGGCACATTGCATATTTTTGATGTAAACTTACTTTTCTTTTTCTTCATTTAACAATTGTATACTGGAGATGGAATGCATGTGAAATTTAAAACAGTTTATTGCTGATAAAGCATGTAACCAATACACAGTACAAATGGGAAAAATCGTCAGAATGGCCAAACTCACTGTGATAATGCCAACAATGGAGCCAAAAGGTGGTGGAGAAATGGCTGTCCTACTTCCGTGAGGGCTGTGGACAGAGGGGGCTGCAGACCAAAAATGGGAAGCCTGAAAACACTTTCCAACAGCTGGGAGCGGTGACCATAACCAAAGCTGGGGCTACATCAGGGAGTGGAAAGGCTGGGTTCAAAACCAGGAAGCACGATCACTGTATGACCAGAGTGGAAAATGGCAGAGCCACTGCAGCGGCAGGTGAGACCAGAAATGGATGCTGGAGGGGCAGTGGGTACGAGTGCAAGGTGTCTGGACACCACAGGACTCCTCCCCGGCCATGTCACACGCTCCGACTGCAGGCAGACATCGGCAAAGCCTGATGGATCAAATGGATCAGAGAAGGAGATGTGATGAGTATCACAGCAGGTGCCGGAGCTTGAGAGGTATACCATTACATGTTTCAGGGTTTAACCCCTTCCTCAGATAACACGCTCAAGATCCAGCATAGAACAGGGATTTTATAGTCACGAGGCGGGACAACCAATCGATCCACCACCAATCATCCAATACCTGGATATTGTAACAAATATCATGGAAAAACATTTATAAACAAAAATAAATATTAATGTTAATTCATTATTGTATAAGGGATTAAAAACACTGTTTATCAATTGAATAGTAACAATATAAAAAAATAAAAATAAAAGGAAAATTATATATAGAAATCAATATACACACATTATATATATATAATGAACATGTCCAAATTGGGCCCAATTAGCCATTTTCCCTCCCCAGTGTCATGTGACTCGTTAGTATTACAAGGTCTCGGGTGTTGAAGGGGAGCAGGTGTGTTCAATTCGGTGTTATCGCTCTCACTCTGTCAGACTGATCACTGGAAGTTCAATATGGCACCTCATGGCAAAGAATGCTTTAAGGATCTGAAAAAAAAGAATTCTTGCTCTACATAAAGATGGCCTAGGCTATAGGAAGATTGCCAAGACCCTGAAACTGAGCTGCAGCACGGTGGCCAAGACCATACAGCGGTTTAACAGGACAGCTTCCACCCAGAACAGGCCTTGCCATGGTCGACCAAAGAAGTTAAGTGAACATGCTCAGCTTCATATCCAGAGTTTGTCTTTGGGAAATAGACGTATAAGTGCTGCCAGCTTTGCTGTAGAGGTTGAAGAGGTGGGGGGTCAGCCTGTCAGTGCTCAGACCATACGCTTCATGCTGCATCAAATTGGTCTGCATGGCTGTCGTCCCAGAAGGAAGCCTCTTTTAAAGATAATGAATGAGAAAGCCTGCAAACAGTTTGCTGAAGACAAGCTAACTAAGGATATGGATTACTGAATCCATGTCCTGTGGTCTGATGAGACCAAGATAAACTAATTTTGTTCAGATGGTGTCAAGCGTGTGTGGAGGCAACCAGGTGAGGAATACAAAGACAGATGTGTCTTGCCTACAGTCAAGCATGGTGCTGGGAGTGTCATGGTCTGGGGCTGCATGAGTGCTGCCCACACTGGGGAGCTACAGTTCATTGAGGGAACCATGAATGCCAACAAGTACTGTGACATAGTGAAGCAGAGCATGATCCCCTCTCTTCAGAAACTGGGCCACAGGGTAGTTTTCCAACATAACGACCCCAAACACACCTCCAAGAAGATCACTGCCTTGATAAAGAAGCTGAGGGTAAAATTGATGGACTGGCCAAGCATGCCTCCAGACCTAAACCCTATTGAGCACCTGTGGGGCATCCTCAGATGGAAGGTGGAGGAGTGCAAGACCTCTAACATCCACCGTGATGTCATCATGGAGGAGTGGAAGAGGACTCCAGTGGCAACCTGTGAAACTCTGGTGAACTCCATGCCCAAGAGGGTTAAGGCAGTGCTGGAAAATAATGGTGGCCACACAAAATATTGAAACTTTGGGCCTAATTTGAAAATTTTCACTTGGGGTGTACTCACTTTTGTTGCCAGTGGTTTAGACATTAATGGCTGTGTGTTGAGTTATTTTGAGAGGACAGCACAAGTACACTGTTATACAAGCTGTATAGTCACTACTTTACATTGTAGCAAAGTGTCATTTCTTCAGTGTTGTCACATAAAAAGATATAATAAAACATTTGCAAAAATGTGAGGGGTGTATTCACTTTTGTGAGATACTGTACATACAGGATAGAAAAGGACCCGGGGGTCCTAGTAGATGATAGGCTCAGCAATGGTAGCTGCTGCTAACAGAGCAAACAGAATATTGGCATGCATTAAAAAGGGGATCAACTCCAGAGATAAAACAATAATTCTCCCGCTCTACAAGACTCTGGTCCGGCTACACCTAGAGTATGCTGTCCAGTTCTGGGCACCAGCCCTCAGGAAGGATGAACTGAAAATGGAGAGAGCACAAAGAAGGGCAACTATATTAATAAAGGGTCTGGAGGATATTAGTTATGAGGAAAGGTTGCGAGCACTGAACTCATTCTCTCTGGAGAAGAGACGCTTAAGAGGGGATGTGATTTCAACTTATAAATACCGTACTGGTGACCCCACAATAGGGATAAAACTTTTTCGCGGAAGGGAGTTTATCAAGACACGTGGCCACTCAATAAAATTAGAAGAAAAGAGGTTTAACCTTAAACTACGTAGAGGTATCTTTACTGTAAGAGCGGCAAGGATTTGGAATTCCCTTCCACAGGTGGTCTCAGCGGGGAGCATCGATAGTTTAAAAAAACTATTAGATAAGCACCTGAACGACCGCAACATACAGGGATACACCACGTAATACTGATATATAATTACACACATAGGTTGGACTTGATGGACTTGTGTCTTTTTTCAACCTCACCTACTATGTAACTATCAAATTACGTAACTATGATATCCAGGTATTGGATGATTGGTGGTTCCCCCTTTAAACCCATATTAGATCTGAGTGGTCTGTTGTGAAATTTGGTGGGACCCCACACCTTTTTTCATGGGGACATCAAGGATATTAGTCTGTTATGAAAATTTGAGGGACAATTTCATCATTTTTTTGTTTTTAGGATAAGATTTCCGGCATGGATGTGGAGGGGAATCCCAGCAGCTTTGTTTACAAAGTGGCTGAAAAATTTAATTTAACAGCCACTATTTCAAAAGCACTTTTATTGCAACTGTCACTTTTCCTTGTGTACATTGTACAGATCCATCATTTCTCATGCAGGTTTCAGGCATCCCCAAGCATGTTATTTAAATATAAAAGAATTTGCCCTTAGGTCTATGAAAAAATAACTGTAAAGCTGCAAGCACAAAAGTTCTGATACAAAACATACACTGTATTGCCAAATCTATTGGGTCACCTGACTTTACACACACATGAACTTTAAGGGCATCCCAGTCTAAATTCGTAGGGTTCAATATTAAGTTGGCCCACCCTTTGCAGCTAAAACAGCTTCAACTCTTCTGGGTAGGCTGTCCACAAGGTTGAGGGGTATGTCTATGGGAATGTTTGACCATTCTTCCAGAAGCGCATTTGTGAGGTCAGGCACTGATGTTGGGCGAGAAGGCCTGGCTGGCATTCTCCGCTCTATTTATTCCCAAAGGTGTTCTATCGGGTTGAGGTCAGGTCTCTGTGCAGGCCAGTCAAGTTCCTCCACACCAAACTTGCTTCCAACATGACTGCGCACCAGTGCACAAAGCAAGGTCAATAAAGACATGGATTAGCTGGTTTGGGGTGGAGGTACTTGACTTGACTGGCCTTCACAGAGTTCACCTCAACCCAATAGAACACCTTTGGGATGAATTATACTGGAGACTAGCGGAGACTGCGAGTGAGGCCTTATTGTCCACATCAGTGCCTGACCTCACAAATGCACTTCTGGAAAACGCTTTTCATAGACACACTCCTAAACCTTGTGGGCAGCCTTCCCAGAAGAGTTGAAGCTGTTATAGCTGTAAAGGGTGGGCCAACTCAATATTGAACCCTACGGACTAAGACTGGGATGCCATTAAAGTTTGTGTGTGTAGAGGCAGCTGCAGTGGCGGAATTACCAGGGTCGCAACAGTTGCAGTTGCAACTGGGCCCGGCATTCCGCCACTGTGGGGGGGCCCAGCGGGGTTGATCTTCACACACGACTCTGAGCGGAGATCGTGTGTCATAGATTAATAGCACAGAGAGACTCCGGCGGCATTAATGTTCTATTTGTCGGTCCTCCCTGGCACGGATGAGAGAGGACACACAGCTGATCTCACGCCTCCCCCTTCTCCCCCCTCCCCTCTCCTGTGTGCTCCGCGGGAAATGTGAGCTCTTTAGCTTCACACTAGACTGCCCGCGGAACACACAGGAGAGGGGAGGGGGGAGAAGGGGGAGCAGTGAGATCAGCTGTGTGTCCTCTCTCATCCGTGTCAGAGAGGACCGACAAATAGAGCATTATAGCTGCCGGAGTCTCTCTGTGCTATTATTCTATGACACATGATCTCTGCTTAGAGCTGTGCTGTCCTGAGAAGGCAGACAGCACTGATAGAGAAATTAATAGCAGGCACTGATGAGCACTAATAGAAGGCACTGATGAGCACTGATGGGCACTGATGAGCACTGATAGAAGGCACTTATGAGCACTGATAGAAGGCACTGATGAGCACTGATAGAAGGCACAGATGAGCACTGATGGAAGGCACTGATGGGCACTGATGGGCACTGATAGACGGCACTGATGAGCACTGATGGGCACTGATAGAAGGCACTGATGAGCACTGATAGACGGCACTGATGAGCACTGATGGGCACTGATGAGCACTGATAGAAGGCACTAAAGAGCACTGATGGGCACTGATGAGCACTAATAGAAGGCACTGATGAGCACTGATGGGCACTGATGAGCACTAATAGAAGGCACTGATGAGTACTGATAGAAGGCACTGATGAGCACTGATAGACGGCACTGATGAGCACTGATAGAAGGCACTGATGAGCACTAATAGAAGGCACTGATGAGCACTGATAGACGGCACTGATGAGCACTGATAGGCAGCACTGATGGGCACTGATGAGCACTGATAGAAGGCACTGATGGGCACTGATGAGCACTGATAGACGGCACTGATGAGCACTGATAGAAGGCACTGATGAGCACTGATGAGCACTGATAGAAGGCACTGATGGACACTGATAAAAGGCACTGATGGGCACTGATAGGAGGCATTTATGGGCACTGATAGGAGGCACTGAAGGGCACTGATAGGAGGCACTGATGAGCACTGATAGGAGGCGCTGATAGGACACATTGATGAGCACTGATAGGCAGCACTGATAGGAGGCACTAATGTGCACTGATAGGCTGCACTGATAGGTGTCATTGATGGGCACTGATAGGTGGTACTGATGGGCACTGAGGAACACTGATAGGCAGAACTCAGGCAGTATTGATGGGCTTTGATGGGCAGAATTGAAGAGTACTGATAGGTGGCACTGATGGACGCAGTTAGGTGGCATTAATGAGCACTGATAGGTGGCGCTGATAGGCAGAATTGATGGGCACTAATAGGTGGCATTAATGAGCACTGATAGGTAACACTTGTAGGTGGAAGTGATGGGCACTGATAGGCGGCACTGATGGGCACTGATAGATGGCACTGATGATTGGGGCACTGATTATCAATGTAAACAATTTACTGACATTCTTGACAGTTAATGGCAGTCCTTTCCTAACACAAACACAGCGTGTGAGGAAAGGGCTGTAGATAACCAGTCTGTTTACATGTGATTGCGCTGGATGCATGTCCCAGGGGTCATGTGGGAAGCACGGTTTTGGGAGGATGTCCATGGACACCCTCCCAAAATTGGAAGCCCGGGGCTCGGATGGAGGGGGGGCCCATCATGGTTTCTTGCACCGGGGCCCTGAAGGTTCTAGTTACGCCTCTGGGCAGCTGTCCCAATACTTTTGACAATATAATGTATATACAATAAAACCTAAAAAAAGCAGTGCTAAACATATTCCTGAAACAATTGCATTCATAAGAATTGGACATTTATAGTGCATATTTCATGTGCAAGTGAAAATAAATACAAATTTGTGACAATCCTCTACACATATGACCAATTGCAAAGTGCATAAAATGTCTATGTGTGTGAGACAACCTGGGTCAACTGTTGCAGCCTCTCACCCTCTGATTTTTTACAAACATACAGTGTTATGCCGCGTACACACGAGCGGACTTTACGGCGGAGTTTGCCCGGCGGACTGGATTTCGTCGGACAATTCGATGTGTGTGGGCTCCAGCGGACTTTGTTTTCTCAAAAGTTGGACGGAATTAGATTTGAAACTTGTTTAAAATTTATCCGACGGACTCTTCTTTCTAGCGGACAAACCGATCGTCTGTGTGCTAGTCCGACGAACTCAAACTGACGCATGCTCTGAAGCAATTACAAGACGGAAGCGCTCGGTCTGGTAAAACTAGCCTTCGTCTTGAAGCTAGCACATTCCTCTTCTGTCGTCTTTTAATACAGCCTTTTTTTAGGATTGATAATGCGAGAGGAATGAAGTTGTTTTTCTGCTTTATATTCACACAGAGTTCTCACAAACTTCTTTCTTCGTGATTTATCCTCCTGCCATGACTAATATAATATTTTGTAACAGCCAGATCTCCATAAATTTTTAATTTTAAAATATAATTTATTTATTTATTTTTTTTTTATTTCAACACTTTAGCTATTTTACAATGTGTGTTAAATGCTAACCACATTTTTGGTGTGTATTTTCAAGTTACCACAATTCACATTCATATTTTGTGTTGTTTGAAAGAACCTTAATGAGGTTGTTGTCCCTTGTTCATTAGACATAGGGGGGTGTATTTAACAAATGCAAAATCATTTTTCACTCCAATTGCTCATTATACATATAATTCCACATAAAGAGCATTTTGAAGTGTGTTCGCTGTGGATCCGAGGGGCACATGCAAGGAAGCCCAAACCAAAACAATTAATTTTTTTTTTACATGTTTTTCCTAAAAAATCAGCAGAGCTTCCCCCGAGCTTGTTTTTGACAAAAGGCTTTAAATCATTGAAGAATATCAAGTGAAACGTTCACTTGAGAAATTGCACACCAAGTGCACTTGTTGGAAGTGCAGTCGCATAAAAACTGAGGGCAAGAGCTTAAATTCGGGGAAGCTCTGCTGATTGATTCCTAAAATCATGTAAAATCAAAATACATTCTTTTTATTTGACAAAAACACACATAGGGGTTGCTTTCCTAAAGGTAAAAAGGCTGTGCATTTTAGAAATTGCATTTGCCCTCTGCAAGAGCAGTTGCTCCCAAGCTTTATTAAATGTGAAGCAGCTCTGCTGACTTCTATCATCCAATCATGTGCAAGCAAAAAGGTTTTTTTTTTGGTTTTACTTGCACAGGATTGGGTACTCTTTGCAAAGTCAAGCTTTTAACTAATTTCTGATGCTCTGGAGCAATTGCACTTGCAGAGGGCAACTGCCCTCTGCAAAGTGCACAGACTATTTTCTTTTGTAAAATCAACCCCATAGTCTTTTCGACCTGTACCTGCCTACTCCCAAACAAAATGGCGTCTTTTAATCCAAACACATAGGCAAGAATGTAAGGTAAACACAAAATTTTTTTTCTAATAAACACAAAAATTAGGAAGACAACACTGGACACACTTTGAGAATCTGGGAAGCCTTTCGTCCCCCAGGACACACATCAAGTTTCAGGACAAGAAAATAGGTATCTTGCGACTATAGGGAGCACAGGGAGCACAGTCCGAACAGACAGAAACCAGGCAATCACTTTCGACTCTTCCGTGTAGCCTTCCCTCCACGCTTCTCTGCAGCCTTCCCTCCACGCTTCTCTGCAGCCTTCCTCGGAGGTTGTGCCTCTGGTGGTGTACTTGGGGCAGGAGGAGGAGGAGGAGGAGGAGTGGCTTCATCTGCTATATATGTGTTAGCAGTAAGCTCCCCTCTCAAGCCCTTCTGGTAAGCCTGGAAAAATAGACCCTCACAGAGGAGGCGTTGGCCCTTTTCCAACTCCTGTAATCTGCCGGCTAGATAGGTGCCATACGCCTCCTCTACATTGGGAGGTTTACTCAGGATCCGGCTTGCTTCCCGTATGAGCTCTAGGGATTCCTGCTCTGTTGCAGTCATCCTCCTGGGCCTTTGGTGGAGAATGCGGAGGGGAGGCACCTGGCACTCCGTGCGGCTTCTACTTGGCCCAGCCACAGCCTCCTCCTCTCTCCCACTGGGCAAGGCCTCCTCCTCTCTCCCACTGGGCAAGGCCTCCTCCTGGCTGAGGTCATCCTGTGTAAAAAAAGGGACATAGTTGTAATTTTCTGTTATGCAATCACACACAATTTTCAGCTCCTTAACTTTCAAAGATAATTACACAAAATAGTAAAGGCTATCTATTTGACCACACCATTATTTCAGATGATCAACAAGATCTGAAGTTACGTATATATTTGGCCACTACTGTCTAGTGATATGTCTACATATTACTCTTTGTGCAGAAGTGATTTTTGATGAAGCACTTTCAAAATGAACACCTTAACATCATTAATAACATTTACACAATCCCAAAATGTTCCAAAAAAGTATACCTGGCTGAAGCTGGGCGCATCCACTTCATCTATGGTGAAAAGGCCCAGTTCATCCTGGGACTCCTCAGCTGGGGTGGAGGTGGATGGAAGGCTGGAGGGAAGGCTGGAGGGAAGGGTGGAGGGAAGGCTGGAGGGAAGGGTGGAAAGGGATTGCCTGGCTTCGGTCTGCTCATCCAGGAATCGCAGTTTGTGGTAATACCACAACTTGGGTACATAAACTTGGTCAGCTGCTGCCCCGGATCTCAGCGACTCCTGGATTTTTCTGTGTTCCCGCTTATACATATTACGCAAGATACCTATTTTCCTGTCCACAAACTTGAGGTCTGCCTGGGGGAGTCGAGTCTTCACAAACTCTAAAAGTGTGCCCAGTGTTGCCTTCCTAACATCACGATTATAATATTGGTGGTGTTTGACCTCCCAGAGGTTTTTCTTCTGCTCATAGAGATCAATGAAATGTGTCAAAAACTCTTCCTCTTTAAAGGGATTCATTATTTCTGCAAGACAAGACACAAGATCAAAACTTAAAATGTCAGTCCCAAATCTCAGGATTAGTTTGTGTTGTAATCTAGGGGACACACACGGGGAAACACACAAACACATACACACACACACACACACACTTTAATCTTACCTTCGTTTGTTCCGCTCGCTACTTCCGCACGGACATACATAGGCCATCGTACTAGCTTTATATACACTGCGCATGTGTCATGCTCCGCCTGCGTCGCCCGCCCCTGACGTTCGTAAGTACGATTTGGCCCCGCCCCTTCACTCTTCGTTGCGCAGTGGGAGTAGATAGCAAAAGATGGCGGAGCGATTAAGTGAGAGTAGCGCGGAGGAAAGCCCGGAGCCCCAAACATCCACATCCCGGAGGAGATATAAGGCCACCAACATGGCTTTTGGAGAGATGGTGGAGATGGTGTCCATATTAAGAAGGGACGACTACGATGGCAAAAAAGGACCGTACACACGACCCAATCTGAGAAAGGACAAAATAATGTCCTCAGTGGTCACCGCTCTGGAAGAGAAATTTGGGACAAAACGTTCCAAAGAACAATTGCGGAAGCGGTGGTCTGACATAAAAAGTCGTGAGCCCGAGCAATATTTCCGAATAAAGAAGCTGCTGAAAAAAAGTAAGTACTTGTGTTTTACTATTGAGATACAGAACTTGCATGCTGATCCTTATTTTTGGCGGTTTTTCTGCATCGTTCGTAAATACCGTTCTTTGGAATAGATCGTATACTTTATAAAGTGACGTTATTTTTTCGCCAAATACGATGGGACAGGGTTGGATATACATTTATGGCTTGATAATTTTGCTAATTCCCACAATGAGTTGATGTGGTGTAGATGTGTTTGAAAATATAATGCTTCATCCAAAATGATTCAGTGTAATGTAGGGACAGGACACAGCAGCTGTTTCCACATCTGGACTCACGAGCACTATAGTTGTTGGGAATGATTTAGCAGTCCCACTATTGTTCTTCGATTTTATTTTTGTCTAAATTTTTAGACTTTTCTTCCGTACGTTTTTTGGCTCTGCGTAACTTCTGCATACTTTCAGCTATTAAAACCATTCAACTATTAAAATGTTCGTCTCTTTTAGCTGATGTGTGGTCATTTTAAAATTTGTTAATAACATTTATACTTTATTAAATAATAATTTTTTATTAACTTTTTTCAACATTGAATTCAATGGGAGCATGCTTGAAATCCTCAAATTCTTCTTCCGTTCCCAAAAGTTTCCGGTCCTTCATACTTTCACCTAGAGACACCAAACAAACTTTACAATGTTCACTAAATATTCATCTATCTGGCTATATCCTTTCTGTTTGATTTTTTTTTTAATTTTTGAGAAAAACCTTTTTGTTTAGAGGTCATTTCCTGACATTTTAGACATTAATCAGAGTGTACTGTGTTTGTTTTGTTGCCATGGTTACCCAAGCTTCTGTTATACACAGGGGGGAGGTGGCTGGAGCATCTCAGCTCTGATTACAGAGCCCGGGGGAGGGGACAGACACACCATGTACTGATTTATAATATAGGAATATGATGGTGCAGTTTTGAGGGCGGTCATTTTAGCCATGTAGCTATTCTGCTTTCCCACGCATTTTGCAAAAGAAATGCATTTTCTAGTGTACTATGTGACCATAACGAAATTTTTGAGGGGTAATACACATAGGAGATCATTGAGGTGTCAGCATCTGTGAAAATTTACAAAAAAAATTAAACAACGTTCTACTTTATTTATTAAAACATAAAAGATCAGTGTTTTTTAACTATATACCTTTTTTAATAATCTCATAGGGGAGAAAAGACTCAGACAACAGTCCAAGGATCTCAGGACCCCCCCAAGTCACCAGCCTGAGGCCGAACCTACCCCAAGCCCCAGCCCAAGACCACGCCCACCCGACGACCTTGAGGAAGGAGAGGTGGAGGAAGTGTGCGAGGTTTCAAGCCCACCAAGTGAGTGACTGACACCCCAGCTTCAGTTTTACTGTATTTTGGCGTGCATATTGTAAACCTTGTTTTTATTCACTCATTTTAGGTGAGTTTCTGGTTGTGGAAGGCCAAGCGGCAGAGCACTTCACCACAGACAGTGCGCAAAGATTAATTGGCCAGATTATGCTGTGGAATGGCCACATAGATCAAATGCGTGAACAAATTCACAGCATGAAACTTCGCCTGGACTCCATGCAACAGGAAATGAAGAACATGATTGATGTTTTGGGCCGAATATAATCACGTTTGGCCTAAAAACATCAATCATGTTCTTCATTTCCTTGTGAAGTTATTTTGTTAACACAAATTTTTTGAAGTTTTTGGGGGTATACCCAAATTTAAAGTGTGTGATGCACACGGTGTGTCATCATGTGCTATCTTCGATCATGGGTTAGCAATGTACTTGTTTTGTGTTTGCAAACCCTTCATCCTGAAAATTCTTTGTTGGTGAGAGGAACCAAAAATGGGTTTGCACACACAAAACACGTACATTGCTCTCCCATGATAGGAGATAGCACATGTTGACTTGACCCTTTCTTAAAGGTCAATTTTGAGCATCTGAGAAATGAACAATTTCCAAGGGTGACCTTACATGCACCGTTCTTGAAATATTGTTGAACTTTGTAAGTTCATTTATATTCTAATTTTTGTTTCTAAAAACACTGTTGTGTATGTAAATCTTGTTAGATAAAGGTCTATATTTTAGATAAAAAATGGCTTTAATAATTTAATAAAATAGTATTTTTTTACACAACGTAAAATATTTTTGAAATAAAATTATAAAAAAAAAAAAAAAAAAAAAAAACATATGGTAAAAAATGCACCTTTCAATGTGCACCAAGTAAAATTTTTTACCCTATACAATGTGTGTGGCTGTTTCTTGAAGTAAAAATTTAGGGGTAGTTTTTGTGGGCCTGATTAACTAAAGCGAAACGCACTTGACACTACTACAAGTGCACTAGGAGACAGACATAACTTAAAGGTAAACAACAAGAAAAACAAGATATTTAGATAAAACAATTTTCGTTTTGATTTAGGATCTAAACTTACAGCTGTTGCTGAATAGCAATGGCCCCCCGACCATTAAAATAATTGACATAACGGTCACGCACTTGACGTGCGGTTCGGGGGGCCAAGCCAATACGCCCAATTTCTAGGCCTGTTAAAGTGCTAGTAGACTCTTCCAGTCTGGGCTCAGGCCCAACAGAGGATAGATATGTGGCTGAATGTCTCCTTAAAAAGTTATGCAAGATGCAGCAAGCAAGGATGACATGGTTGATTTTATAGTCCGCCAAATTAATAGCCGTAAGGAAGATACGGAACCGGCTGGCCAGAATACCAAAGGCATTCTCCACAACCCTTCTTGCTCTGGCCAGCCGATAATTAAATACCCTCCTCTCAGGGGTGAGTGTCCTTTGGGGGAACGGCCTCATCAAGTTCTCACAGAGAGCAAATGCTTCATCAGCAATAAAAACTGAGGGTAGTCCATCCACATTATCGTCATCAGGTGGCAATTCCAGGCCACCGGTCTGGAGACGATGGCACAGCTCGGTCTGTGCAAAGACTCCTCCATCAGACATCCGGCCGTTCTTCCCCACATCCACAAACATAAACTCCAAATGTGCCGAGACCACCGCCATCAAAACTACACTATGGAACCCCTTGTAGTTAAAGAAATAAGACCCCGAATGCGGTGGTGGCACAATCCGGACATGTTTCCCGTCAATCGCCCCGACACAGTTGGGAAAGTCCCAACGGTCAGCGAACTGGGAGGCCACAGTCTGCCATTCCTGTGGACTTGTAGGAAACTGTGGAGTGCAAAAAAAAAAGATAAGGACTTTAATAACAAAAATTTAAGTTCAGATTACACCAAAACATTAGTAAACAACAGCAGTCAAATATTATGAATATGTGTGTTTGTAATTGAAATGTTGAAAAACATAAGGCACACTTATTAAGATTAATCACCCCCTATGATGGCCCATTGATACATTTGAATGTGGGGGAGGGGTTCTAATTAGGTTAAAAAACACACCTGACTGGATGAAACATTAGTGGGGTGGGGGAGGGGTTCTAATTAGGTTAACAAACACACCTGACTGGCTGAAACATTAGTGGGGTGGGGGAGGGGTTCTAATTAGGTTAACAAACACACCTGACTGGATGAAACATTAGTGGGGTGGGGGAGGGGTTCTAATTAGGTTAACAAACACACCTGACTGGCTGAAACATTAGTGGGGTGGGGGAGGGGTTCTAATTAGGTTAACAAACACACCTGACTGGATGAAACATTAGTGGGGTGGGGGAGGGGTTCTAATTAGGTTAACAAACACACCTGACTGGCTGAAACATTAGTGGGGTGGGGGAGGGGTTCTAATTAGGTTAACAAACACACCTGACTGGATGAAACATTAGTGGGGTGGGGGAGGGGTTCTAATTAGGTTAACAAACACACCTGACTGGATGAAACATTAGTGGGGTGGGGGAGGGACAAACAAGACAATGGAGCAGACAATATATACATTGTTCAATGGACTATAGTCTAGAGATAAAAATGCACCCAGCATTGCATGGTGGGGAGGTTAATGAAATAAATTAGGCATGTATAGGGCAATAAAATATTAAAATAGGCATTCACAAAGAGAAAGGGGACATTCACAGCAGATTGAAAGCATGGCAATTAGGTAAAGAGGACAGTTCTACAATACATCCAAAAACATTTAATACATATCATGTAATGTTAAAGGATAAAACTTACCTTCATATATTCCTTCTGCAGGACCTGAATAATAGCAGAACAGGTCTCTGGGATTATGATCCCCAGAGCCTGGGGTGAGATGCCTGTCGAGAACTTTAAGTCCTGAAGACTTCTCCCTGTCGCCAAATAACGTAACGTGGCAACTAGCCTCTGCTCCGCACTGATGGCTTGCCTCATGCAGGTATCCTGCCTGCTGATATAGGGGGTCAGCATAGCCAGCAGACGCTCAAAGATGGGGTCCGTCATCCTGAGAAAATTCCTGAAATCATCAGGATTGTTCTCACGGAGCTCACGGAGCAAAGGCATGTGACAGAACTGGTCACGCTGGCGCAACCAATTCTTGGTCCATGAACTCCTCCTCGCCCTGTTCATGGACTGGACTCGGGTCAAAGTATTAACCCCAACACCAAGTCCCCACAAAGCACGAACTCGAGAACGAGAACGTCCACTCGACATGGCTTCAAAACGGTCGGCTGCTCAAACAAACAAACTTATAACAAACGCACTGAAGAACAGCAAGGCCTATGAAGAACGACCTGAAAATCAGGAACGAGCGGAGCAGAACGGCCTGCAAGGCAGGTTACGAACTGACCAACACGCACTGAAAAGCAGATACAAACCTCACAAGCACAAACTGAACCGCAGAAAACGAACGAAATAAGCTGAAGTGTGAAAAGCGCGAATCGTCTCTAACCAAACTTCTACTAACACGAGATTAGCAGAAGGAGCCCAAAGGGTGCCGGAGTGGGGCTTGGACTTCCTTTTTCTAGTCCCGTCGTACGTGCTATACGTCACCGCGTTCAAAACCAGCGGACTTTTGCAGTGACCGTGTGTGGCCAAGTCCGTTCGTTTTTAAGTCCGGCGCAAGGAGCAAACAAAGTCCGACGAAAAGTCCGCCGGGCAAACTCCGCCGTAAAGTCCGCTCGTGTGTACGCGGCATTACAGTCTGATCACTGGATAGGGAAGGAGACTGAGGAATTGCTTCCTCTGATGAAATCATCTCAGCCCAGGCAAAGTTACTTGACTGAATTTTAAGGGCTGATTTTTTTTAATAAAATACTGTACTCCGGAGTACAGTAATTAGTCATTGTTATAGTGGTTGTTAACCCTGTACAACCACTTTTCTCTACAGGTAAGCCTATAATAAGACTTACCTGTAGATACCATGAATTTGCAAGTTTAGGAGATATTCACTTTATCCGCATGTGCCGACGTCATCGGCACATGCGCACTGAAGAAACGGCTTGCTCGGGAGTGACGTCATCGCGGCTCTGGCCAATCACAGAGCCGGAGTCCACAAACCCAGAAGTAACTCCGGGACGACATGTCGCCGGTCACAGCGGTGTGCCGGGACCGCAGCGACAGCATCGTTCTAAGGTAAGTATTTCATAATGAGCTAGTATACAATGCATGCAAGCTCATTATGCCTTTGTCTTGCAGGTTTTTTTTTCTGGGTTTACAACCACTTTAGGTGATTGATATTCCCACAATCTTGGATGATACACTGATAATTTTTTTCCAGATTGGTGCTAGTTCGTCACCTGACCAAAAATATGGGGAAAAAAAGCCAGGAAAAGAGCAGCCACGAAAACAGGTTGGTGATAAATCTGGATAAATCTAATGTAATTTATTAGGGGGGAAACACAATCTTGCAATTTTGTTTTCAGTTTCCCTGACTGATAAAGTACCGAGTATCATTGCGCAAATACTTAACATTGCATCCCATTCTTGAATAGATAATTGAGTTTCACAGTCTCTTTCCCCATTTGTCCATATAGGGTAATTTAGTCTCACCACTTGACGTAAGGTTATATAGTGCCTTGAAAAAGTATTCATACTCTTAAAATTTTCCACATTTTGTCATGTTACAACCAAAAAGGTAAATGTATTTTATTGGGATTTTATGTGATAGACCAACACAAAGCAGCGCATAATTGTGAACTGGAAGGAAAATGATAAATGGTTTTCAACATTTTTTTCAAATAAATATCTTAAAAGTGTGGCATGCATTTGTAATCAGCCCCCTTTATTCTGATACCCCTAACTATAATCTAGTGGAACCAATTGCCTTCAGAAGTCACCTAATTAAATAGAGTCCACCTGTGTGTAATTTAATCCCAGTATAAATACAGCTGTTTTGTGAAGCCCTCAGGGGTTTTTTAGAGAACCTTAGTGAACAAACAGCATCATGAAGGCCAAGGAACACACCAAACAGGTCACAGATAAAGTTGTGTAGAAGTTTAAAGCAGGTTATAAAAAAAAGTTTCAAGCTTTGAACATCTCACGGAGCACTGTTCAATCACCTGAAAATGGAAAGCATATGGCACAACTGCAAACCTACCAAGATATGGCTGTCCATCTAAACTGACAGGTCGGGCAGAGAAGCAGCCAAGAGGCCCATGGTAACTCTGGAGGAGCTGCAGAGATCCACAGCTCTAGATGGGAGAATCTGTCCAAAGGACAACTATTAGTCGTGTACTCCAGAAATCTGGCCTTTATGGTAGAGTGACAAGAAGAAAGCCATTGTTGAAAGAAAGCCATAAGAAGTCCCGTTTGCAGTTTGCGAGAAAGCCATGTGGGGGACACAGCAAACATGTGGAAGAAGGTGCTCTGGTCAGATGGGACCAAAATTGAACTTTTTGACCTAAAAGCAAAATGCTATGTGTGGCAGAAAACTAACACTGCACATCACCCTGAACATACCATGTGGGGATGCTTTTCTTTAGCAGGGACAGGGAAGCTGGTCAGAGTTGATAGGAAGATGGATTGAGCCAAATACAGGGCAATCATAGAAGAAAACCTGTTACAGTCTGTTCACCTTTCAGCAGGACAACAACCCTAAACATACAGCCAGAGCTACAATGGAATGGTTTCAATCAAAGCTTGTTTATGTGTTAGAATGGCCCAGTTAAAGTCCAGATCTAAATCCAATTGAGAATCTGTGGCAAGACTTGAAAATTGCTTTTCATAGACACTCTCCTTTCAATCTGACAGAGCTTGAGCTATTTTGCAAAGAAGAATGGGCAAAAATGTCACTCTCTAGATGTGCAAAGCTGGTAGAGACATCCCCAAAAAGACTTGCAGCTGTGAATTGCAGTGAAAGGTGGCACAAAGTATTGACTCAGGGGGGCTGAATACAAATGCACGCCATACTTTACACATACAGGGGGGCAAAAAAGTATGAGAGAAAAAATGTGGAAACAAATCCAGGCAATCAAATTCTTTCAAAAACCAGACAATGTATTTGCAAATTATGGTGGAAAATAAGTATTTGGTCACCTACAAACAAGCAAGACTTCTGGCTCTCACAGACCTGTATCTTCTTCTTTAAGAGGCTCCTCTGTCCTCCACTCATTACCTGTATTAATGGCACCTGTTTGAACTTGTTATAAGTATAAAAGACATCTGTCCACAACCTCCAACAGTCACACTCCAAACTCCACTATGGTGAAGACCAAAGAGCTGTCGAAGGACAGCAAAAACAAAATTGTAGACCTGCACCAGGCTGGGAAGACTGAATCTGCAATAGGCAAGCAGCTTGGTGTGAAGAAATCAACTGTGGGAACAATAATTAGAAAATGGAAGACATACAAGACCACTGATAATCTCCCTCGATCTGGGGCTCCACGCAAGATCTCACCCCGTGGGGTCAAAATGATCACAAGAAGGGTGAGCAAAAATCCCAGAACCACACGGGGGACCTAGTGAATGACCTGCAGAGAGCTGGGACCAATGTAACAAAGGCTACCATCAGTAACACACTACGCCGCCAGGGACTCAGATCCTGCAGTGCCAGACGTGTCCCCCTGCCTAAGCCAGTACATGTCCGGGCCCTTCTGAGGTTTGCTAGAGAGCATTTGGATGATCCAGAAGAGGATTGGGAGAATGTCATATGGTCAGATGAAACCAAAGTAGAACTGTTTGGTAGAAACACAACTCGTCATGTTTGGAGATGAGAGAATGCTGAGTTGCAACCAAAGAACACCATACCTACTGTGAAGCATGGGGGTGGCAACATGCTTTGGGGCTGTTTCTCTGCAAAGGGAACAGGACGAAACCTCCTCCCATCAGCAAGGGCATTGAAGATGAAACATGACTGGGTCTTTCAGCATGACAATGGTCCCAAACACACCACCCGGGCAACGAAGGAGTGGCTTCATAAGAAGCATTTCAAGGTCCTGGAGTGGCCTAGCCAGTCCCCAGATCTCAACTGCCTTTGGAGGCAGTTGAAAGTCCGTGTTGCCCAGCGACAGCCCCAAAACATCACTGCTCTAGAGGAGATCTGCATGGAGGAATGGGCCAACATACCAGCAACAGTGTGTGACAACCTTGTGAAGACTTACAGAAAACGTCTGACCTCTGTCATTGCCAACAAAGGATATATAACAAAGTATTGAGATGAACTTTTGATATTGACCAAATACATATTTTCCACCATAATTTGCAAATAAATTCTTTCAAAAATCAGACAATGTGATTGTCTGGATTTGTTTCCACATTTAGTTTCTCATAGTTGAGGTATACCTATGATGACAATTACAGGCCTCTCTCATCTTTTTAAGTGGGAGAACTTGCACAATTGGTGGCTGACTAAATACTTTTTTGCCCCACTGTATTTTTTTGTAACAAATTTCCTTCCACAACAAAATTATGTGCCACTTTGTGTTGGTCTATCACATAAAATCCCAATGAAATACATTTACGTTTTTGGTTGTAACGTGACAAAATGTGGAACTTTTTTTTGGGGGTTGGTGTAGAACAATTAAGGCAGCCTTAGAATTTAGACACAGTGCATTTATGTTTTAGGACACAGAGATGATATCCAGTATGGGAATTTACTGTAGCTTCAGAAATTACAACAAAGATAAACAGAGCAGTAGCAGTGGAGGAAGTATGGTTGGAAATTTTCAGGTAAAAGTCTGTTCCCCACAGTTGGTGCAGACATAGTTACATAGTTAGTCAGTTTGAAAAAAGACACAAGTCCATCTAGTTCAACCAAAAAAAATCCAATCCCATATACATAATCCTATACCCACAGTTGATGCAGAGGAAGGCAAAGAACCCCAGCAAAGCATGATCCATATTGCTAGCAGGGGAAAAAATTCCTTCCTGATCCCCCGAGAGGCAATTGGATTTTCCCTGGATCAACTTTACCTACCAATGTCAGTACCCAGTTATATTATGTAAATTTAGGAAAGAATCCAGGCCTTTTTAAAAGCAATCTACTGAGCTTGCCAGAACCACCTCTGGAGGAATTCAATTCCACATTTTCACAGCTCTTATTGTGAAGAAACCTTTTCGTATTTGGAGATTAAATCTTTTTTCCTTTAGACATAAAGAGTGCCCCCTTGTCCTCTGTGATGACCTTAAAGTGAATAACTCAACATCAAGTTCACTATATGGACCACATATTTATTTGTACATGTTGATCATATCCCCCTTAATCTTCTCTTCTCGATAGAATAAATTCACTTACTCTAATCTTACCTCATCGCTCCTCTATGCCTCCTATTAGTTTGGTTGCCCTTCTCTGCACTTTCTCCAGTTTCCCGATATCCTTTTTGAGAACTGGTACCCAAAACTGAACTGCATATTCCAGATGAGGTCTTACTAATGATTTGTACAGGGGATAAAATTATATCTCTCTATCTGGAGTCCATACCTCTCTTAATACAAGACAGGACTTTGCTCTCTTTAGAAATTACAGCTTGGCATTGCATGCTATTATTGAGCTTATGATCTACTAAAACCCCCAGATCCTTCTCCACTATGGATTCCCCCAGTTTTACTCCCCCTAGTATGTATGAAGCATGCATATTCTTAGACATAAAAGAACTAGTATCAATGTGGGCATTTACAGGGGAAAAAGCTGTTGATTATGCTGTCTGGAAAGATTAAGCTATCATTGGTGTCTATAAACAGCCTTGGTCATATTAGAATCTGTCTTTAAAATTAGGTTTTTGTTTTACTTTACTCCCTATGTGAGTAAGATGTGATAGACCATTAAAATGTAATGAAACAGAGAAGCAAAATTACAGATACAGTAAATGAAAACCTATTTAGTTAGATTAATTGTGAGTGAAGAACAATTGCGGCTTTATGTAACTGTTAGACACTCAGCAATTTAATTTTAAATTCAGTAAAACATTTTGCTGGTTATAGCTGTTGAATAGTTTCAAAAGCAGAGCACCAAAGTGCTGACAATACTAACATGAACTGAAATATGTCACCACTCTTGTGTTTTAAGTAGGGGGAATGAAATAAATTATTGTAACTTAGTCATTCCAAATGCCTAGAAATGGAATACCCCAAATGTATAGTAAGCAGAAAGTGAATTGGTTTATTCTCCCTTGACAGGTTCCTGCTCAAGGCTTTTATAGACCAGCCTGTATATAATGCCATATCCCCAATTAATTAATGATTGAAAATTGCAGTACATGCAGTATATAAATCCATTATTCTTAAATGGTAACTTTTGTTCTATTATGCTAAGACTGCTTTTTTTTTTTAATTGGACCATTTAGTAACTGCATCAATACATTCCAGACATGTCACAATATGCATCAGCAGTATAATTTTTGTTTAAAAAAAAGCTGTACTCCTATTATTAAAATCACCCCTTAAACTTCAGTTAAGACTGAGATGATTTCATCAGTGAAGGCAATTCCTCAGCTTCCCATTCCATCCAGTGATCAGACTGCAACACTCCAATTTTGTAACCAGTCACTGGGTGAGAGGCTGAAGTATGGAGCTGATCTGTGTTAGTCATTTAGGAACACAACCAAGAACTGCACAGACACGATGGTATTCATGACTGTGTCATCCCCGAGCTAGCATCTTAATAGAGGAAGTAAATGTGACCATTAATGATGCCTGAACAAATACAATATGTACACAAATATTTTATTATAACTTTTCATGTGACAACACTGAAGAAATTACACTTTGCTACAAGGTAAAGTAGTGAGTGTACAGCTTGTATAACAGTGTAAATTTGCTCTCCCCTCAAAATAACTCAACACACAGCCATTATTATCTAAACCACTGGCAAAAAAAGTGAGTATACCCCTAAGTGAAAATGTCCAAATTGGGCCCAATTAGACATTTTCCCTCCCCGGTGTCATGTGACTCGTTAGTGTTACAAGGTCTCAGGTGTGAATGGGGAGCATGTGTGTTAAATTTGGTGTTATTGCTTTCACTCTCTCATACTGGTCACTGGAAGTTCTAAATGGCACCTCATAGCAAAGAACTCTCTGAGGATCTGAAAAAAAAGAATTATTGCTCTACATAAAGATGAGCTAGGGTATAAGAAGATTGCCAAGACCCTGAAACTGAGCTGCAGCGCGGTGGCCAAGACCATACAACAGTTTAACAGGACAGGTTTCACTGAGAACAGGCCCACCATAGTCGACCAAAGAAGTTGAGTGCACATGCTCAGCGTCATATCCAGAGAAGTTGCCTTTGGGAAATAGACATTTGAGTGCTGCCAGCATTGCTGCAGAGGTTGAAGGGGTGAGGGGTCAGCCTGTCAGTGCTCAGACCATACGCCATACACTGCATCAAGTGATGGCTCGCCAACGACTTCATCATGTCACATCCACGTCATCCCATGCGCCACACAATTCCTGCACAGACACGTGCGGGAACTGTGCAGCTCACGGGATGACGCGTCATTGGCGGGCCATCACTCCGCCCGTGTTTTGAGTTTTTGGCACCATATGGACAGATATAGGGAGGCAGCATTAGTCCTTCCCTTGTGAGCTGGCGGGGACACCCATGGGCATATGGGCAATATTTCTCTACATTTTTGATATCCCATATATCCTAGCATCATGGAGATTGCCTTTTTGATGCAATGGATAAAGGATGTAATGCATTTAAGGCTCATATTACTCTCTGCTCCTTTGTATGCTCTAGGCGCCTGTACCCTATCAGGGCTGGGTTTGGCTCCATTAGTAAGCCCCCAGATGAGGGATAATCAATACACTATTGGAAGGTGGGTACTCCCATTTTTTGTACAGTTAATCTCCATCCCCCCTTCACTCTATATATGTAACTTTCTCAACCCCCCAATACAATACACTGATTTATCTTATAGGCTTCTTTACTCCTGTTTGATGATTGGCAAATCCTATTCGAGAATATACAAATGGGAAAGCTCCAATTTTGGGAGGTGTTAATATTGTTCATAGTAAGCACACAGAGTCTCAATAGAAACAGAGACTTACACCCAATATTTTCTATGATCACGTCTGGGGCTTTCGGCTTCCTACTATCTTTATTAATGTATATATTTTTATATCCTTTTCTTACTTGTGAGGCGATATTTTTAAGCCTCTCATTTAAGTGTTTACCAATGTTATATGGGCCTTTTTATTATATGGGAACATATGTTATGTACCCCTAGATATCTATGATTGAACTCCTGTGCTTGATTTGGCTAACCCCCACACTGAGCTCCTATTGGTCTACTTTATTCTACTCTTAATGGGTAAGACATACTACACTATATATAAGCCACTTATAGCTCACACACTGAGAGATATTTTATAGAACAATACCTACTCTATTTATAGAATTTCCAGTCACCTTGGTCATCCTGGAGGTTGGATCTTTTTCCCACTGATCCAGGTGTCCCGTAGGGGAGTTGAATGCCCTCTATATTTAAAATTTGATCCTTGGACGGAATGATTTGGCTCTTAATCTGTTTTGTGTGGTGTCACCCAATGCCTGGTTTTCAAGGCCAATCAGGCAAGCATGTGTGTGTTTTTTTGTTTTGTTTCTTTTGTTTCTGTGTGTGTTTATATAAATGTTTAAAGGGGTTTTAAACCCTTGTTTAAAAAAAAAAACAAACAACAAACATGTCATACTTACCTCCACCGTGCAATTCACTTTGCGCAGAGTGGCCCTGAACCTCCACTTATGGGGTCCCCCATCCTCCCCGCATCGAGTGTCCACATTGGAGAAGCATTCTCCTTGATGGACACCCGTGCAGGCGCGCTCCCGAGTCCCACATCTGTGTCCATTTACACAGAATGCAGGACTCGGCCCCACCCCCCGACACCGCGTCATTGGATTTGATAGCCAATGGCTGCGCTGCTATCAATCTAACCAATCAGGACACGAGACACCAACCACAGATGGTATGCTCGTTCCCGGCCAGTGAAAGATCCGTGTCAGGTAAGTAAAATAGGGGGGGGGGCTGGGGGGCTGCAGCACTACAGAAGGTTTTTCACCTTAATGCATAGAATGCATTAAGGTGAAAAACAATGAGGGTTTACAATCCCTTTAATACTTATTTGCATACATAGCGTTGATGCTGTTGATACTTATTCATATACACTTTTTCTCTTTTTGTATATGTTTTAATTGTATCAGCACCTGTCCAGTATGTCCTGAGGAAGCAATTAATATTGTGAAACACATTGACAAGCTAGCATAGACCTAACCCTTTGATACATATACAATCCGTTGCTCTGCAAAATGTATGGACTTCTCACCAACCCATTGAAAGGATCCATGCCTCCATGTTTGTTCTATTGGGTATCTGTTGACCTTGACAAGTAAAGGGTGTTGTTGTTTGTCACCTTTATGTCATTTTAATAATAATTTTTGTAATAAAGATATATTTTTATAATTACTGTCTCATGTTATGCCCACAAAGTCAAAGTTATTACTCTTTTCAAAGTTTCTATATACTGTGACATACTGGAGCAGAGCATGATCCCCTCTCTTCGGAGACTGGGCCGCAGGGCAGTATTCCAACAGTATTCCAACATGATAACGACCCTAAACACAACACCAAGATGACCACTGCCTTGCTAAAGAAGCTGAGGGTAAAGGTGATGGACTGGCCAAGCATGTCTTCAGACCTAAACCCTATTGAGCATCTGTGAGGCATCCTCAAACGCTAGGTGGAGGAGTGTAAGGTCTCTTGCATCCACCAGCTCTGTGATTTCATCATGGAGGAGTGGAAGAGGACTCCAGTAGCAACCTGTGAAGTTCTGGTGAATTCCACGCCCAAGAGGGTTAAGACAGTGCTGGAAAATAATGGTGACCACACAAAATATTGACAAAATATTGACACTTTGGACATTTTCACTTAGGGGTGTATTCAGTTTTTTGCCATCGGTTTAGACATTAATGGCTGCCTGTTGAGTTATTTTGAGGGGACAGCACATTAACACTGTTATACAAGCTATACGCTCACTATATTACATTGTAGCAAAGTGTCAGTTCTTCAGTGTTGTCACATGAAAAGATATAATAAATTTTATATTTAATATTTACAAAAATGTGAGGTGTATACTCACTTTTGTGAGATACTGTAGCTCTCCATCTGGAAAGAAAAGCTGATGAAGGATTTGAAGGGATTATTGGGATCTTTTTGAGAGGTAAGTAGTCAAGTCTGCAGCACTGACAGGAAAATAATTATGTGTCTGGCAGCAGCGGAGACATTTACACAGGCACAACTACAGGATGATACCCAGAGCTCATTTACAATTGTTTCATTTTTAAACACACACGAAAGCACCTACTGCTTCAACATGCTTGTCTGATGTTTTGATCCTTCAATAAATCTTCGGTGAAGCTTCTGTGATGCTTTTTTAAAATGTTAATTAATCTTGACAAACGCTCTGTGTGTGTTGATTTTCTATTTGTTTTAAATGTGCCCAGTAGAACCCCAGCTTGGGAGTACCCCCACTCAACTTATTCCCCAGCTCATTAGTACCCTTGTTCAATATATCCCCAGCTTATTAGTACCTATGTTTAGTAGGGATGAGCCGAACACCCCCCGGTTCGGTTCGCACCAGAACCCGCGAACGGACCGCAAGTTCGCACGAACGTTAGAACCCCATTGACGTCTATGGGACTCGAACGTTCGAAATCAAAAGTGCTCATTTTAAAGGCTAATTTGCATGGTATTGTCCTAAAAAGGGTTTGGGGACCCGGGTCCTACCCCAGGGGACATGTATCAATGCAAAAAAAACTTTTAAAAACGGCCGTTTTTTCGGGAGCAGTGATTTTAATGATGCTTAAAGTAAAAAAAAAAAAGTGAAATATTCCTTTAAATATCGTACCTGGGGGGTGTCTATAGTATGCCTGTAAAGTGACGCGTGTTTCCCATGTTTAGAACAGTCCCTGCACCAAATGTCATTTTTAAAGGAAAAAATCTCATTTAAAACTGCTTGCGGGTTTAATGTCATGTCGGGTCATGGCAATATGGATGAAAATCAGTGAGACAAACGGCATGGGTACCCCCCAGTCCATTACCAGGCCCTTTGGGTCTTGTATGGATATTAAGGGGAACCCCGCACCCAAATTAAAATAAGGAAAGGTCCCTATATCCTCTGAACAGCAGTATACAGGCGGTGCAAACAAGACAGGGACTGTAGGTTTGTTGTTAAGTAGAATCTGTTTGTAATTTTGAACATTTTTAATGTGTTTAGCTCCAGCCAAAAAATCTTTTCTAAGCTTTTTGGAAAACATAGGGAAGGGTTATCACCCCTGTGACATTTGTTTTGCGTCTTTCCTCCTCTTCAGAAGATTTCACCTCACTTTTTTGTCCCAATGAAAAATGTTTTTTGAAAATTTGGGTTTTTTTGTGGAACAAGGATTGGAAAGCATCAGTGGAAAGGAGAAATTGTTTTCCCATATTAACTCTTACAGGAGAGAATTTCCCTTCCTTAGGGGTAGATTTCATCTCACTTCCTGTTGTCTCCTTCCGTTTGCAAGTAGGAGTCGTTTGTAAGTTAGATGTTTGAAAGTAGGGTCCTGCCCTATATACTCAGCAGAAATTTGGGCCTTAGGTGTTGCTGTGGCCAAAACACTGTAAGCCCTCACAGGGCCCTGCTGTGAAATATTAGATCAAGAATTGTAATTACATGCCCCTGTTGAACAGGAGCTGAAAAATTAGGCCTTAGGCACTGGTGCTGGTGCCACAACACTGCAACCCCTCACAGACACTCTAGTTGGAACGCAGGAACGAGCCCTGCTGCAAAGTATTGCATCAAAAATTGTAATTACACGCCCCTGTTAGACAGGGGCAGAAAAATTGGGCCTTAGGCACTGGTGCTGGTGCCACAACACTGCAACCCCTCACAGACACTCTAGTTGGAACGCAGGAACGAGCCCTGCTGCAAAGTATTGCATCAAAAATTGTAATTACACGCCCCTGTTAGACAGGGGCAGAAAAATTGGGTCTTAGGCACTGGTGCTGGTGCCACAACACTGCAACCCCTCACAGACACTCTAGTTGAAACGCAGGAACAAGCCCTGCTGCAAAGTATTGCATCAAAAATTGTAATTACACGCCCCTGTTAGACAGGGGCTGAAAAATTGGGTCTTAGGCACTGGTGCTGGTGCCACAACACTGCAACCCCTCACAGACACTCTAGTTGGAATGCAGGAACGAGCCCTGCTGCAAAGTATTACATCAAAAATTGTAATTACACGCCCCTGTTAAACAGGGGCTGAAAAATTGTGCCTTAGGCACTGGTGGTGGCGCCCAGAACCAAAAATGTTCTTACAAGCTATCAGCGTGATGATTGAGGAGGAAGAGGATAATTACTCAGGGATAGTCACTCAGCATCAGCATAGGCAGTCTTTGAAGGGATCTGAGATTTCAAAAAAAATTATTCGGTTACATCTGCATCAGGTGCTTGGTAGCTGGTGGTGATCCAAGACTGATTCATTTTTATGAAGGTCAGCCGATCGACCGAGTCGGTGGACAGACGCACCCTGTGATCGGTTACCACGCCTCCAGCAGCACTGAATGTGCGTTCCGAAAGAACGCTGGATGCAGGACAGGCCAGTAGCTCAATTGCATACTGTGCAAGCTCTGGCCAGTGATCCATCCTCAAGACCCAGTAACCCAGAGGATTTTCGGTGGGAAAGGTGTCCAAGTCTGATCTTGCCCCTAGGTATTCCTGCACCATGTAAAACAGACGCTGGCGATGGTTGCTGGAACCGATCATACCTTGGGGCTGCGGACCAAAAAATTGTCTGAACGCATCGGTCAGACGGCCACCTTCTCCACCGCTCCTTCTTTGACTGACCGAAGCCTCAGCAACACGTTGTCCAGAAACAGGAGTTTGTAACCTCCCAGTCTCTGGGAACGCGTTGCACAGACCTTTCTGCAAGGCCTCCCGAAGATGTTTCATCCTCTGCTCCCTCTGCGATGGCAAGATAAGGTCCGCAACCTTACCCTTGTAACGTGGATCAAGGAGGGTTGCCAGCCAGTATTGGTCCTTCTCCTTGATACCACGAATACGAGGATCCTTACGCAGGCTTTGCAGGATCAGGGAGGCCATGCAGCGTAGGTTTGCTGAGGCATTCGGTCCGGAGTCCTCTGGGTCACTAAGGACAACAACGTCCGCAGCCACCTCCTCCCAGCCACGTACAAGTCCATGTGTTCCTTGGGACTGATCCCTTAAAGACTGCTGATGCTGAGTGCCAGGCTCCACCTCCATACTGACACAATCTTCCTCCTCCTCCTCCTCCTCCTCCTCGTCCTCTTCCTGTGTGATCGGCGGGCACGCAGGAACACTGTCTGGATAAAGGGGGCCTTGAGAGCTAAGGAAGTCCTCCTCTTCCTGCCTCTGTTCTGCCTCAAGTGCCCTGTCCATTATTCCACGCAGCGTGTGCTCCAACAGGTGGACAAGGGGGACAGTGTCACTGATGCATGCACTGTCAGTGCTCACCATCCTCGTGGCCTCCTCGAATGGTGACAGGACAGTGCATGCATCCCTGATCATGGCCCACTGGCGTGGGGAAAAAAAACCAAGGTCCCCTGACCCTGTCCTGGTGCCATAGTCGCACAGGTACTCATTGATGGCCCTCTGCTGCGTGTGCAGCTGCTGCAGCATGGCCAACGTCGAGTTCCACCTGGTGGGCATGTCACAGATTAGGCGGTTCTTGGGCAGGTTAAACTCCTTTTGGAGGTCCGTCAGCCGAGCACTGGCATTATATGACCGGCGGAAATGCACAGAGACTTTCCTGGCCTGCCTCAGGACATCCTGTAAGCCCGGGTACCTGCCCAAGAACCGCTGCACCACCAAGTTAAGGACGTGAGCCAAACAGGGCACATGGGTCAGTTGTCCCTGTCGGAGTGCAGAGAGGAGGTTGGTGCCATTGTCGCAAACCACCATTCCTGCCTTAAGTTGGCGTGGCGTCAACCACCTCTGAACCTGCCCCTGCAGAGCTGACAGAACCTCTGCCCCAGTGTGGCTCCTGTCCCCCAAGCACACCAGCTCAAGCACCGCATGGCATCTTTTGGCCTGCGTACTTGCGTAGCCCCTTGAACGCCTACGGAGCACCGCTGGTTCCGAGGAAGAGGCCATGGAGGAAGAAGAAGAGGAGGGGGTGGAGGAGAGAGGTGTGTCACAATCAGCATTTTGGAGGCGTGGTGGCGGAACAACCTCCAACACTACTGCACCTTGTCCTGCATCCTTCCCAGCTGCCAGCAGAGTCACCCAATGCGCCGTGAAACTTAAGTAACGTCCCTGTCCATGCCTGCTGGACCATGAGTCAGCGGTAATATGCACCTTACCGCTGACCGCCCTGTCCAGCGAGGCATGGACATTGCCTTCCACATGCCGGTAGAGAGCCGGAATCGCCTTCCGTGAGAAAAAGTGGCGTTTGGGTACCTGCCACTGAGGTACCGCACATTCCACAAACTCACGGAAGGGGGCAGAGTCTACCAACTGAAAAGGCAGCAGTTGAAGTGCTAGCAATTTTGCCAAGCTAGCATTCAACCGCTGGGCATGTGGATGGCTGGGAGCAAACTTCTTTCGGCGGTGCAGCAGCTGGGGCAGGGAAATTTGCCTGGTACAATCTGACGTCGGTGTACCAAAAGCAGATTGCCCACAAGTACTTGGCTGTGACACACCTAATTCTACACCTTCATTCCTCTCACTGCAGGTCTCAGAGAGGACTGAAGGTCTAGTGGGGTTGGAGATCTCAGCTGATGAGGAGCAAGGAGAGATCGTCTTTGTTCTTTGGTGTGGGTCTTTTAGATACGCTTGCCAACGAACTGCATGGCAGGTCAACATATGTCTGGTCAAGCATGTGGTACCCAAGCGGGAGATGTTTTGGCCACGCGAGATACGCTTGAGACATATGTTGCAAATAGCAGCGGTGCGATCTGATGCACTCGTCTCAAAAAAGGCCCACACCAAAGAACTTTTTGAATAACGCGCAGAGACTGCAGCGCCCTGCACATGTGGAGCTTTGGGGTGTGATGCAGTCAATGTGCTGCCCTTAGGCTGGCCCCTGGAGGGCATCCTGCCTAGTTGGTGATGTGCCACCTCCTCCTCCTCCTCCTCCTCCTCTCTCCTATCAGGCACCCACGTTGAGTCAGTGACCTCATCATCCCCTCCCTCCTCATCACTGGAGCAAACCTGGCAGTATGCTGCAGCAGGGGGAGCATGACTGCCAGATTGCTGTCCTTCTTGGGCACCCCCTCTGTCCGTGCTCATGTTACTGCCTTCATTGAGCTCAGTATCATCATCAGAGCCTTCCAAACGCTGGGCATCCTCCTGGAGCATGTACCCAACACTGTGGTCAAACAGTTCGAGGGAATCCTCATGAGGACATGGTGGAGCTAGGGAAGGAGTCACTGATGACATTGAGCTGAGGGAAGAGGCCGCTGCTTTGCCAGACAAAGCACCCTGGGCATGGGTGAGAGAGGATGAGGAGGATGAGGACGGCTTGGTCATCCACTCGACCAAGTCTTCCGCATGTTGCGGCTCAACACGGCCAGCTGCCGAAAAAAAGGCCAAGCGTGTCCCATGGCCACGTGCTGATGAGGATGCACCGTCTCCACGACCAGCACTAGACACAGAGCCTGCTTGCCCTCTCTTATTGGCTTGTGACTGTCTGCCTCTCCTTCTTGGCCTTCCAGACATACTAATGGCCTGTAGCTGCACTAAGCTGGGATAGAACACCTGTAATTTTCTTAAGGTAGCTTTATATACTGTAACCAGACAAGCCTGCCTGTCAGTAGGAAGATAACAGGAACGGATCTAGCTGAACACTGTGAGCAGGACACACTGTACTAAATGTAAATAGTCTAGCTGCCTGACCGTGGTACTAATAGGATCAAATAGAACACCTGTAATTTTCTTAAGGTAGCTTTATATACTGTAACCAGACAAGCCTGCCTGTCAGTAGGAAGATAACAGGAACGGATCTAGCTGAACACTGTGAGCAGGACGCACTGCACTAAATGTAAATACCAGGAACGGATCTAGCTGAACACTGTGAGCAGGACGCACTGCACTGAATGTAAATAGCAGGAACGGATCTAGCTGAACACTGTGAGCAGGACGCACTGCACTGAATGTAAATAGCAGGAACGGATCTAGCTGAACACTGTGAGCAGGACGCACTGTACTAAATGTAAATAGTCTAGCTGCCTGACCGTGGTACTAATAGGATCAAAAAGAACACCTGTAATTTTCTTAAGGTAGCTTTATATACTGTAACCAGACAAGCCTGCCTGTCAGTAGGAAGATAACAGGAACGGATCTAGCTGAACACTGTGAGCAGGACACACTGTACTAAATGTAAATAGTCTAGCTGCCTGACCGTGGTACTAATAGGATCAAAAAGAACACCTGTAATTTTCTTCAGGTAGCTTTATATACTGTAACCAGACAAGCCTGCCTGTCAGTAGGAAGATAACAGGAACGGATCTAGCTGAACACTGTGAGCAGGACGCACTGTACTAAATGTAAATAGTCTAGCTGTCTGACCGTGGTACTAATAGGATCAAAAAGAACACCTGTAATTTTCTTCAGGTAGCTTTATATACTGTAACCAGACAAGCCTGCCTGTCAGTAGGAAGATAACAGGAACGGATCTAGCTGAACACTGTGAGCAGGACGCACTGTACTAAATGTAAATAGTCTAGCTGCCTGACCGTGGTACTAATAGGATCAAAAAGAACACCTGTAATTTTCTTAAGGTAGCTTTATATACTGTAACCAGACAAGCCTGCCTGTCAGTAGGAAGATAACAGGAACGGATCTAGCTGAACACTGTGAGCAGGACACACTGTACTAAATGTAAATAGTCTAGCTGCCTGACCGTGGTACTAATAGGATCAAAAAGAACACCTGTAATTTTCTTCAGGTAGCTTTATATACTGTAACCAGACAAGCCTGCCTGTCAGTAGGAAGATAACAGGAACGGATCTAGCTGAACACTGTGAGCAGGACGCACTGCACTAAATGTAAATACCAGGAACGGATCTAGCTGAACACTGTGAGCAGGACGCACTGCACTGAATGTAAATAGCAGGAACGGATCTAGCTGAACACTGTGAGCAGGACGCACTGCACTGAATGTAAATAGCAGGAACGGATGTAGCTGAACACTGTGAGCAGGACGCACTGCACTAAATGTAAATACCAGGAACGGATCTAGCTGAACACTGTGAGCAGGACGCACTGCACTGAATGTAAATAGCAGGAACGGATCTAGCTGAACACTGTGAGCAGGACGCACTGCACTAAATGTAAATACCAGGAACGGATCTAGCTGAACACTGTGAGCAGGACGCACTGCACTGAATGTAAATAGCAGGAACGGATCTAGCTGAACACTGTGAGCAGGACGCACTGCACTGAATGTAAATAGCAGGAACGGATCTAGCTGAACACTGTGAGCAGGACGCACTGCACTAAATGTAAATACCAGGAACGGATCTAGCTGAACACTGTGAGCAGGACGCACTGCACTGAATGTAAATAGCAGGAACGGATCTAGCTGAACACTGTGAGCAGGACGCACTGCACTAAATGTAAATACCAGGAACGGATCTAGCTGAACACTGTGAGCAGGACGCACTGCACTGAATGTAAATAGCAGGAACGGATCTAGCTGAACACTGTGAGCAGGACGCACTGCACTGAATGTAAATAGCAGGAACGGATCTAGCTGAACACTGTGAGCAGGACGCACTGCACTGAATGTAAATACCAGGAACGGATCTAGCTGAACACTGTGAGCAGGACGCACTGCACTGAATGTAAATAGCAGGAACGGATCTAGCTGAACACTGTGAGCAGGACGCACTGCACTAAATGTAAATACCAGGAACGGATCTAGCTGAACACTGTGAGCAGGACGCACTGCACTGAATGTAAATAGCAGGAACGGATCTAGCTGAACACTGTGAGCAGGACGCACTGCACTGAATGTAAATAGCAGGAACGGATGTAGCTGAACACTGTGAGCAGGACGCACTGCACTAAATGTAAATACCAGGAACGGATCTAGCTGAACACTGTGAGCAGGACGCACTGCACTGAATGTAAATAGCAGGAACGGATCTAGCTGAACACTGTGAGCAGGACGCACTGCACTAAATGTAAATACCAGGAACGGATCTAGCTGAACACTGTGAGCAGGACGCACTGCACTGAATGTAAATAGCAGGAACGGATCTAGCTGAACACTGTGAGCAGGACGCACTGCACTGAATGTAAATAGCAGGAACGGATGTAGCTGAACACTGTGAGCAGGACGCACTGCACTAAATGTAAATACCAGGAACGGATCTAGCTGAACACTGTGAGCAGGACGCACTGCACTGAATGTAAATAGCAGGAACGGATCTAGCTGAACACTGTGAGCAGGACGCACTGCACTAAATGTAAATACCAGGAACGGATCTAGCTGAACACTGTGAGCAGGACGCACTGCACTGAATGTAAATAGCAGGAACGGATCTAGCTGAACACTGTGAGCAGGACGCACTGCACTGAATGTAAATAGCAGGAACGGATCTAGCTGAACACTGTGAGCAGGACGCACTGCACTAAATGTAAATACCAGGAACGGATCTAGCTGAACACTGTGAGCAGGACGCACTGCACTGAATGTAAATAGCAGGAACGGATCTAGCTGAACACTGTGAGCAGGACGCACTGCACTAAATGTAAATACCAGGAACGGATCTAGCTGAACACTGTGAGCAGGACGCACTGCACTGAATGTAAATAGCAGGAACGGATCTAGCTGAACACTGTGAGCAGGACGCACTGCACTGAATGTAAATAGCAGGAACGGATCTAGCTGAACACTGTGAGCAGGACGCACTGCACTAAATGTAAATACCAGGAACGGATCTAGCTGAACACTGTGAGCAGGACGCACTGCACTGAATGTAAATAGCAGGAACGGATCTAGCTGAACACTGTGAGCAGGACGCACTGCACTAAATGTAAATACCAGGAACGGATTTAGCTGAACACTGTGAGCAGGACGCACTGCACTGAATGTAAATAGCAGGAACGGATCTAGCTGAACACTGTGAGCAGGACACACTGCACTAAATGTAAATAGTCTAGATAGAAGATAACAGGAACGGATCTAGCTAAACTGAATACAGTGTATATATATATATGCAACACCTGGGATGCATATATATACACAATACACTGTAAGTGCAGCTAACTGACTGACTGTTCTGCCTAATCTATCTAACTCAAATCAAATGACACTGTCTCTCTCTCTCTCTATCTCTCAGCACACCGGAACACACACTACACAGGGCCGCCGTGCAGGCGGCCTTATATAGTGTGGGGTGTGTACTAAATCCCCTGAGCCATAATTGGCCAAAGCCACCCTGGCTTTGGCCAATTACAGCTCTCTCTACTGACGGCGCTGTGATTGGCCAAGCATGCGGGTCATAGTGCATGCTTGGCCAATAATCAGCCAGCAATGCACTGCGATGCCGCAGTGAATTATGGGCCGTGACGCGCCACACGAATTCGGCGCGAACGGCCCATATCGTTCGCAATTCGGCGAACGACCGAACAGCCGATGTTCGAGTCGAACATGGGTTCGACTCGAACACGAAGCTCATCCCTAATGTTTAGCAGATCCCCAGCTTATTAGTACACTCATTCAGCAAATCCCATGCCCAGTAGTACCTCCAGCTCTGCTCATCCCCCACTCCATAGTAACCCCCAGGCCTGCTGATCCTCCTCTCTCTCTCCGGTCCCCACTATGTTGCTCCCATCTTGTGCATAATGTGTGACACTTGCTATTTTCTCTTGCTCAGGTTCCCCAGTTCTGCTGATCCTCTGCCACACAGTTCTTGCTCTCCAGTCCCAGCTCACCTTCCGCTATAGCATTCCCATGTTGCACACCACATGTGCCGGCTGCTAGTTGCTCCTCTCCAGTCAGGGCCCTGCTCACCAGATGTGACATGTGCACCAGACACTTCCAGAATATATTTTATTTATTTTTATTTATTTCAGGTACTTTTATAGCGCCGTCAATTTATGCAGAGATTTACATATACATTTTACATTCACATCAGTCCCTACCCTATGATGTCCTTCTGGCTTGCTTCTTGGTTTCCCAGTACATCCAGGGATATCTCATATATGCAATGCCTTCAAAACAAAGTGAAGCTAACTCTGAATTAAAGCCTCTCAAAAGCTGCAGGTGCTGTTAGTGAGCATTGTCATAGACTTCTATGGAGGCTTTGAGGCACCAAGAAATCGAAATGGGGTATCATTTATGAAGTGAAGTGAAGCAAAGCAAAGCAAACACTACTGTGTGAAGAGTACTGTAAGGTAAATATTTTATTTAGTGAGAAGTGCTTTGATTGGCATTCAGATTGCTTTCAAAAAGCTGGAACAGGTGCATCCGAGCTAATGTAATGCCTCCTCTGTAATGCCTAGTGAGCCACAAGAACACAGCACTCAGCCTGGGAAGTTCCTGCAAACCTCCAACCACAGTCAAATGCGCCAATGCGTTTCAGCCATCAGGCCTTAATCATGGCCTACAATAAGGCCTGATGGCCGAAACATGTTGGATTTTTTGACTGTGGTTCACATGCAATAATAAAACAATGTTTTAGCCGAATTCCATGGCACCAGCCTTTCTCCCTTTTTTGCTTTAAAAAGGCATGTCAAATGCCACATGTTAAAGCAAGTGTAAACAAGAATGTTTCATGTGTTCAAATAATCCAGATATGCATAATTGTACACACAATTTTCAAATAATAAGTTTAAAGACGCAGGGTGTGTCACATTGAGCTTAGGTGGAAATCACACAAATACCTAGGCAGTTTTGCTATCACGGCTAGTGCGGATGCCTGCACAGGACTTAATTTTTTATGTTTTTTGTATGCCACACCTCACACGAGGGTTTTAAAAAAACTACCAATACTTTTTTACACTATGAGGAGTTCGTTCTCCATTTTTTCTTTTCATCCTGCCTGCTAGGAAATCCCATCTTTGGAACCACTTACCGTCGTGAGGAGGGGACGTGGGGAACCGGCCGGTGGATGCATCTTGGTCACAGAGATCTTTTAAGCCATATCTGACCTTTTTTGCTAGACAAAGAGGATCAACAACATCTGGTAAAAAAAAAAAAAGCAAAAACCAGCAAATGCTAGCGCTCAGGATACCGGCATAGTGACTCACAATCAATTCAATAAAAACTAGTAATAAAAGGCAGGACTGGATACATGAATTATGAAAAGTCCATGAGTAAGTATAAAAGGTCCAATAAGCTATAAGAGATAATGGATAGTGGATCTTGGGAGCTGGAAAAGGATGGTAACGTCTTTAGGAAAACACTAAGGGCTGCTCTTCTAAGGAGTGAAGCCAACTCAGGATCAACATGGAAAAAAGAAAGAACAGAAAAGCACCTCTGAGAGCAATATTTAACATTAAACATTGCACTCAGAGGCGCTTTTCTGTTTTTTCTTTTAACAACATGTGGTAAGTGTCTTCACTTCACCATTCACGTGGTGTTTTCTGGAGCACACAGAGCAACTCTCAGTCACTGTGGGAAACACACGGCAAAAGTTTTTGAGACCGAGAGAACTTTATATGCTGGATATTATACAAGACAACAGGGATTAAGCACTTCATTATTATTGTTTGGACTTCATCTAATTGTTTAGAAATTTTGTGTACAATTATGCATATCTGGATTATTTGAACACATGATACATTGTTGATATTTATAGAAGCAAGCGCTGTTTTTTCATAGAGAACACCACTCTTGTGGATCATATATCGCTGCTTAACCAATAGGTTTGAAACAGCAGCTGCACTTTTACAGTAGTATTAGAGATATACTGTATATTTTTTCACAGTTGGCGCAAGTAAATATAATTTTCAAGGGTTAACAAGGCCTTATTGTAAATTTGTGTACAATTACATGCAGTTTTAAAACCCACCCTCTAACCAATAGGAAGACACACGTGATGTGGACTGCTAAGATTGTGGGAGGTGTAGTTCTGTAAGACTAAGCTGGCTTGCTGAACTGGAAGGTAAAAATTGCAGATCCCACAAGCACAAAACACTAAAGAGGAGAGGTGGTTCAATGTTGTTTTCCCAGGCTGGGAAAAAGAAATGTGAAGGCTATTCAGAGAAGACTGTATGCACATTTGGCTGCTAGCAGACTGCTCACTGCTGCACGTTAAAGGGAGAGCGGCACACTGACAGACATCTTGGGACAGTGGAGAGAGCCACAGGTATTGACGGAGCCCGTTGCCTGACCAAGAGGGAAGGACACTGTGCACATTGATGGCTGAGATTCACAGAGCGAACACAGAGAGGTCACCTGCTAAAACAGATGGTGCCACTGGCTAGGACCACATTATACTTTCACCAAACAGGGACAGTGTTGTCTGCAAGTAACACACAGACAGTGCCTTTATCAGTTTCAACCACTTGCCTACTGGGCACTTTTACCCCCTTCCTGCCTAGGCCAAATTTCAGCTTTCAGCGCTGTCACACTTTGAATGACAATTGCACGATTATTCGGCACTGTACCAACACTGATGGGCACGGATGGGTGGCACTTAAGGGCACTGATGAGTAGGTACTGATGGACACTGAAAGGCAGCACTGACTGGAATTACTAATGGACATTGATTGCTGTCACTGATGGGCACTGCTGGGGCTGTACTGTAATCAGGGCACTGATGATCAGTGCCCTGATTACCTATACAGGTCTCCTCTGCAAGGAGATGGCACTGATCGGCTCTCCTCACCACACACTCTTTCAGTGTGAGCCGAGGAGAGCTGATAAATGGCACCTCCTTGTTTACATGTGACTGTCTGTGATTGGACACAGCCGATTACATGGGTAAAGAGCCGCGTCATCCGGATTTTTCACTGAGATCGGGGTTGCGCCGTGTCCTAAGAACATGGCACAGCAGTGATCACCACGCGATGCGCCCCTATGGGCACACGGGAACTGCAATTCTGGGGCACCATCATATAACGTCCTCCCAGAGCGAGAGTGCATTCCGCCCACAGTCATTTTACTATACGGCAGGTGGGAAGTGGTTAAAAGGACATTAATCAGCACGCTCCAAAGTATGAGTCAGGCCCCAATGAGCTGGCTAGCAGAAGAAGGCAGAATTATATTATAGATTGCTGAATTGTTGTGGATTTTATTCAACCTAGTTAGGATTGTTACAATACAACAAACAAAAACAACAAACTGCTAGACGCCAAAGGTGCTCAGCACACAGCTCTCAACTAACAGAGACTGAGGTCTAACAAACACACAATGACCTAAAATTGTGACATACAATATACAATGCTAAATAAAAACACTGTTAAAATATAATGCATCCAAAAAATGTGTGTATATAATGTAACAACATACAAGTGGGTAAAAATGATCTGTCACAATTAAAACCTCAAGCGTAAAAGAGCATCATATCCAAGCGGTGCTTCTGTCAACATTCTAAATAATGACACATCTGCATATAAATTAATATACATACAATAGTGATAGCCAAGCAGTAAATCACAAATACAGAAGTGAATAAATGTGAAGAACAAGTCCATGGCAGGCTTCACATGTAGATATAGAGGGGAAATATTCGGATAGTGCACCAATCACCTTATTCCACACCCCGTGCTCCACATGCCCCTTTGGGGTTCAAACGTGTGACGTCCCTTTGAGAAAGTCGGAATGACGAAATTGATTAGGGAGTGACCTTACGGCGGACTGAACACATGCATTTGACGCTGCGCTCTATTACCCAGCACATATCCCAGAAGAGATCGCCACTGAACGGTGAGAAGACCTGCAGTGTCCCCTGCAGTACTTTCAGATATCTCTGGCCCTTTGGTGAACCACCGCTAGTGGTGTATGTGACATTGGATGTACTGGTGATGATAGCGGCTTTATGGAATAGAAGTTTTTAAAGCTTTGGATGACACACATCTGTAATAAAACCAATTGAAAATAGAACTAATCTATGTGGAGTTTATCTTTTTCTATATCCTTGGATGCTGTGATCCTACGAGCTGGCTGATGCAGGAAATTAGTGGGATATCGTGAATGCCTGTTATTTACATCTTTGTGGTGAGTTTGAACCCCAAGGGGGCGTGTGGAGCACGGGATGTGGAATAAGGTGATTGGTGCACTATCCGAATAATTCCCCTCTATATCTACACGTGAAGCCTGCCACAGACTTGTTCTTCACATTTATTCACTTCTGTATTTGTGATTTACTGCTTGGCTATCACTATTGTATGTACTGTATATTAGTTTATATGCAGATGTGTCATTATTTAGAATTTTGACAGAAGCGCCGCTTGGATATGATGCTCTTTTACGCTTGAGGTTTTAATTGTGACAGATCATTTTTATCCTATATATATGTTTTTTAAGCTTAAGTGGCAGCTAAATATAATTTGTTTCGCATTTGTGAGCAATCACAACACTACTAGCTGTTGAATTTATATATTGGAACCACATTGTGCTAAGTTGGGAAGAAATAAGGCAGCCAGTATTTCCTTTCCTCTTTTTAAGTTTATACAAGTGGATAACCCATAAAACTAGACAAATATTGCTAACACTAAACTCGGTATGCTGGTGCATGCACTATACTCAACGTTTGAAAAAACATCACTGATAAAGAAACATAGGAAACTGCTAGGGAGATGATAACAGGGCAGCTAAAGTGTCTTCTAAGCATCCTGGCCAAGGGCATGGGTAAGGATGGAAATGCAGCATGTAGACCGCTGGTACCCTGGAAAGCCTGGTGTAAATACAGATAAGCCGTGCTCGTCCCTACACTACACTATGGTTTTTGCACTGTGTTCCTCTATCGCTTTCTGGTTTGTCCTAGTATAGGGTTTAAGACATGGGTGCTCAACCTGAGGTCCCCCAGCTGTTGCAGAACTACAAGTTCCCTCATGCCTGTGACATTGGGAGTGATGCTTGTTTAAATGTCAGCCTTGCAATGCCTCATGGGACTTCTAGTTCCTCAACAGCTGGTGGGCAACAGGTTGAGCACGCCTGGTCCAAGAAGAGTTGCACTCCACACCAATTGAGTGTTTCCATTACAGTATTTTTATTTCTACTGTTCACTTATTGCCATATTCAGGATTTGTATATATACGGTGTATAAATATATTAAATATTCCCCACCCAACCAGGTGTGTCAGAGTGTGCGGCGCTATTTGCAAAGTCGTGGGTAAAGGGAAAAGGGGAGCTTGCACATCAAGTGGCATCTTTGGGGTGACCTCTAAAGGTAATAAATACCTTTAAGTCTTATGCCGCATACACACGATCGCACATTCCGACAACAAAATCCATGTTTTTTTTCCGACGGATGTTGGCTCAGACTTGTCTTGCATACACACAGTCACACAAATCTTGTCGGAAATTCCGAATGTCAAGAGCGTGGTGACTTACAACACGTACGACGAGCCGAGAAAAATGAAGTTCAATAGCCAGTGCGGCTCTTCTGCTTGATTCCGAGCATGCGTGGAATTTTGTGCATTGGAATTGTGTACACACGATCAGAATTTCCGACAACATATTTTGTTGTTGGAAAATTTTAGATCCAGATCTCAAATTTTGTTTGTCGTAAATTCCGACAGAAAATGTCAGATGGAGCCTACACACGGTCGTAATTTCCGACAACAAGCTCCCATCGAACATTTCCCGTCGGAAAATCCGACCGTATGTACGCGGCATTACACTTACACATTACTTAATTTGGATGCACTTCAAGCATATCTAAAATCAAAACTTAAGATCTTCACCCTCCCCCTCCCCATTTTTTAAACCCCTGCCTAGTACTGAGTGTGTTCTGCAAAGTTCAGATATTCACCCACCCAGCGGATCCAACATTGTCCTGCAGAATCCTCTACTCTTCTGCCACTAATTGGGTCTTGCGCCACCATGTTTTTTGTAATGTAATTTGGAGTCTACCAGCTCTTCTGGCCTCAGCCTGCGGGCCTCCCGATGATGCCCTGAAAGATCGACCACTCCCCTTCCGTACATGAAAGACTATGCCAAATAGTGGTTTTTTTTGTTTGTTTATTTACCTTTTTTTAAGTGAAGACTTCAGTTCCTGAAGTCTTTACTTAAAAAAGGTAAATAAACAAACAAACAAAAAGAGCACAATTTGTTTAGAAGAGGGGAGGGGGTGGAGGGGAGGGAAGTTCAATCTGAGGTCAATCTTTAAAATATAATACATTACAGTTCCTAGGTGTTGTGGCTGCATTTGTTTTCTTTATTTAGACTTTTTTCTTTATTTTCTTATGCCAGTGATCCTGCCAGTAACACAATTCCTATCCAGTAATACAATTCTAATCCAGGGAATGTCAATTTTTTTTGGAGGAGCTGTATTTTCCCCCTAGGAAAGAAAGTGTGTTAAGACTAGAAAACACCTCCCCATTTCATTATGTCCAGTGCACAGAGGGTATTTGTTTTGCAGTTTACAGAAGATAGCTGGGAAGGCATAAAAAATTATTGCATGCATTTACAGAAAATATACAGTATCTCACAAAAGTAAATACACCCCTCACATTTTTGTAAATATTTTATTATATCATTTTATGTGACAACACTGAAGAATTGACTTAGGGGTGTACTCACTTTTGTTGCCAGCGGTTTACACATTATTGGCTGTGTGTTGAGTTATTTGGAGGGGACAGCAAATTTACACTGTTATACAAGCTGTACACTCACTACTTTTTTTTTTTTTTTTTTTATTGAAAAACATGTTTATTGTTGAAAAAAAAAATTGTGGCAGTATACAGATATAGTTCAACGCATACAATCACATGAGGGGGTATTTCCACAGAGCATAGAAATACATGGGTAGGTTATACACTTTGTAGGTAATCAATTGGCAATCAACGATATTACACAGTAGTCATCAATACATTTCTAGATATTGGATCTAGTTTGTGGCGTTTATTAAGTGGGGGGTTGTATCATGGCTCTACATACCATATCGTCATAGGGTGCTTATGGGAGATTAGTAGGTTCTTAAGTGCTTCGGGGTTATTTAGTGCAAGTTTTATCATTGTGCAGCCATTTGTTCCAGATTCTGTAGTATTTATTCGGGCATCCCCTGTGTTTGTACATAGCCCTTTTGTATGGTAGTGACATATTCACATCTCTAATCCAGGCCTGCAAGGTAGGATGGGCTGTTCCCATCCAGTGTTTAGCGACCAATTTTCTGGCTTGGAATATTGATTCACTGAGAAATGTGATTGTGGATCTATCTTTAATGGTGTCTGGTAGTAGGCCTAGTAGGCACAGCTTGGGGTCTAGTTGGATCGGTGATCCCATGTGGTCGTGAAGGAATTTGATGATCTGTGTCCAGTATTTTTGTATTTCAGGACATAGCCATATTAAGTGGTAAAACGTGCAGGGGTTACTGGAGCACCTGGGGCAGTTTGGGTTTTGTTGTGAGGAGTATTTAGCAATTCTAGTTGGTGTGAGATAGGATTTGTGTATTATAAAGAGTTGGGTCAGGCGATCTGAGATTTTGGGTGATGTTTTTTTAACGTTTACCAGTATGTCTTCCCAGTCAGAGCAGTCTATTGGTCCTATGTCATTTTCCCATCTAAGCCTTGCATTGTCGGCAACTCTGTCCACCGATTCAGTACGTAGGGTGGTGTATAGGGTGGAGATGAGTTTGTCTGGGTCTGGGCCTGTAATCACGTCCACTATTGTTAGTGATTGTGGGTTGGGGAAGCCATTTGCAAATTGTGTGTGAAGCGCATGTTTCAGTTGCATGTAACTAAATTGCATATGGGGAGAGAGGTCGTACTCTTCGCAAATTGTTTCAAAATTTCTCATGCCAAATATAGTGATAACCTGGGATAGGAATACTATTCCCTTCGCGGCCCAGGCGGTGGCTCCAGGCAAGGACATGAGCTCCCTCAGTTGTGGATTGTGCCACAATGGGGTGTGAGAGTGGAAGACATTGTTTCCAGTTAGCTTGACGGCTCTCCCCCATACGCATCTGTGTTGGGATAGTAGCAAGTTGCGGTCTTCTTTCTTGTGTTTGGTGTTACCTCCTCTAAAGATCACTTGTAGTGGGGAATGTAATTCTTTATTAGCTTTCCTACAAACTAAAGTTTGGTACCTTTCTTCGTCTGTTTTGTGGATGTAGTAGAAGTGTGAGAGCTGAGCTGCTATATAGTACGTGTATATGTCTGGGAGGGCGGCCCCCCCAGAGGCAGTGGGGTTCTTAAGTGTATTCCATGCAAGTTTGTGTCTACTAGAGCCCCAGACAAAAGAATTAAGGATTTTGTCAATAGTTTTAAAGGTTTTAAGGGGGATAGAGATTGGAGAATTCCATAGTATATAGAGAAACTTTGGCAATAGTATCATCTTAACAAGATTGATTCTGCCCATTACTCCTAGAGGTAGTCTCGCCCAGGTTTGTGTCCGGGATTTTAGATATGAGAAGAGTGGTTCAATGTTATTTGTGGTGTATTCCAGTGGATCTCTGGTGATTTCTATGCCTAAGTATTTAATGGATGCAACTCTTTGCAAGGGGAGGGATGCCGCTCTGTGTGTTGGAGATGTCATGTCTAGGGGGAGAATCTGGGATTTGGTCCAGTTCATACTTAGACCTGAGTGTTTACCAAAGTCTTCAATAGTGAGGAGGGTCGCTTGTAAAGATGGACCAGTGTCTTCTAGATAAATGAGCATGTCATCTGCGTACAGACTTAGTGTTTCCGTCAGAGGTCCTGCTCGCAGCCCACGTATATGTGTATTTTGTCTGAGGGAGATAGCCAAAGGTTCCACCGCAAGAGCGTACAACAAGGGGGACAGCGGGCAACCCTGACGGGTGCCTCTACTCAGTGGGAAGGGATCGGATAACCAGCCATTCACCACCACTTTTGCTGTTGGGGAGTAATATAATAGCTGTATCCATTGTAAAAAGTTGGGGCCAAATCCGTAGCCTCGGAGGCACTCCCAGAGGTATCCCCACTCCACTGAGTCGAACGCCTTTGCGGCGTCAAGCGCCACCACTGCTCTATCTCCCATATTCTCGTGTTCTGCTTGGATATTCATATGAAGGCGTCTTAGATTCATGGCTGTATTTTTCCCTGGCATGAACCCTGTCTGGTCTGGATGGATAAGGGAAAGAATGCACTTATTGAGGCGTATGGCAAGTACTTTGGCTAGTATTTTTATGTCTGTTTGGAGAAGTGAGATAGGGCGGTATGATTCTGGTAGTTTGGGGTCTTTGCCTGGCTTGGGGATTACAATAATGACCGCCTGACGGAGGGTTTCAGGGAGGGTTTTAGTCTCAAATATGTAGTTATATAATTTGAGGAGTTCAGGGGTTAATATCTCTGAGTATGCCGCGTAGAAGTCCAGTGGGAGACCGTCTCCCCCCGGTGCCCTACCCGGCGCCAGGGAGGCTATTGCCAGGGTAATTTCGTCTAGTGTGAGGGGGGCCTCTAGTTCCTGTAGTTGGGGTTCTGTTAGTTGTGGGAAGGGGATTTCCTGTAGGAATGACCTAGTTTCCTGTGCAGTGGCTGTTACCTTGGAGGAGTATAGGTCTAAGTAGTATTTGCGAAATACTTCTGCCACTTCAGGGGGGTCTGAGATTATGGTGTCTTGGGGTCCCGTCAGGGTCACCACTACTGGGGGGTTGGCGTTCTGGTGAGCTAGGTATGCCAATAGTTTGCCAGCACGTTCTCCATGCTCGAACACGCGCTGTCTTAGGAAGAAAAGTTTTTGCTTAGCTTTATCGTAGTGTAGTTGATCTAATAGTCTTGTGTGGAGTCTGAGTGTTGCTGCTCTTTCCTGACTGGGGTCCTTGTGGAATTCTTTTGTTAACGTGTCTATCCTATCAGAGGCCTGTGCAATAAGTAAGTTGGAGGAAGTTTTAATTCTGTTTATACGGGAGGTTAGAATGGTGCGGACATGTAATTTATATGATTCCCAGGTGTGTCCCACAGAGGCAGTATTTTGGTTGATTCTAAAGAAGAATTTCCATTCCGCATGTGTCTCCTCTTGGTCTTTCAACATTGATAGCCAAAAGGGGTGTAAGCGCCAGGTCCGGGGCCCAGCGTGTTGTGTTAGTTGCAGTGTTGCCCAGCAGGGGGCATGATCAGAGAGGGATCTAGTGTGATATCCCGAATCGATTAGTTGAGGGAGTAGTATGTCGGAAATTAAAATAAGGTCGATGCGGGACATGGTAGAATGGGTTGCCGAAAAGCACGAGTACGCCAAATCATGGGGGTGTCCATATCTCCAGACATCAGTCAGTGAGAATTCTTTTAATGTGCGTCCCAATCTGGTGGTGTCTGGGGGGTGGGCGTCATGGCCTGATTGAGTTTTGTCTATCTTGGGATTCAGCACCATATTGAAATCTCCCATCCAAATAGCGGGGATATTGGGGTGTTGGGCCATATATAGTAGGCCTTCCGTAATTAGACTAGATTTATAGGGGGGGGGTATGTAGAATGCCATAATTAAGTATTGGGAGCCGTATAGTGTGCAGTGTAGGAAAATAAAACTACCCTGGGGATCAGTACGGATTGAGATTAATGCAAAGGGTGTAGTCTTAGCTATAAGGACTGAGACCCCACGGGAGTACGGAGTGTAGGTGGTATGAAACGCCCAGCCTATCCAGGGCCGCTTCAGCGCAAGCTGGAGCCGCCCAGTGATATGGGTCTCAACTAGTACCGTGATGTCTGCACGGTATGTTTTAAGGCAGGTAAATATAGCCGTGCGTTTGAGTTTGTCTCGAGTCCCACGGATATTCCAGATAAGGAACTTCAATTTAGTCATTTAATTAACGTTTCCAATTGGTTATAAGGATAAGAACTATGGTATCTGTGAAGGGCGCACGCCAATCTCCACACTCCCAAGGTGGTCCCAGCCATTTCCTTCCCCTTCATATAGCAATACAAATAAACATTCAGTGTAATGCGTTGTAAGTTGTTATACATATTACAAAACTTAACTTGAACTTTAACTTTTTCCCTACCCGCCCTCCCTGCCCTTAGTCGCCCAAACTTGACTGGGGCTTGTATCCCAAACTTAGTGCAGCTGTAAGGAAAAGAGGTGTTATCGCAGGTAAGTTGAGAGCAGAAAAACAAAAAACAGTTGCACATTGAACTAGTCAGCACCGTCAATAGCCTATTGGGCAAAGACGGTGGTGACATAAACAAACACCCTTTTGGGGGCGAACAAGTGCTGGGTAGTGCAGCAGCGAAGAAGCAGCCGTAGCAACACTTGTATGGCAAGCAGACAAGCTTCCTTATCGTGGGAACCGTTTCCATTGTGATGGTGGATGAAAGAGGTTTGCATGTTGTAAGGATAGAGTTCTCGTAGTTCCAGAGTAATGACGGGCCGTAGTAGTCCTCCATAATCCAGTGAGATGTGTTTGGTAGTGAGGCGGGGATTTAAACAAAGTGAGGGGTATGATATTGAATTAGCCGCCCGGTTGAGTGTCCCATATTATCAGGTTGTTTCAGTGTTAGTTATCATAGGGACTCTCATGTGGGGAGCATGGAAAGTCCATAGTAGGATATAGTGAGTCTGAGACAGTGTGTAAGGCACGGTGGCAGTTCAGGGTTATTATCCTTGGGGGGTCTTGGTGTGTGGGAGGAGGTAGATTCAGGGCCGCATGAGATGTTGTTAATGCAACGTCCAGCTATTATGGGGTAGGTGGGATCCCATCTGTTTAGTCTGGATTATGGGGGTCCTGAGAAGTAGCGCAGTCTGGGAGTGCAATGTCACTTACTTGGGTTGGCGGTGGGGGTGTATATCAGGCAGGGCGGTTCCTCTGTGCGTCCTGTTGGTCCAGCCATGTTGAAGCCATGTTTGGGTCTTCGAAGAAATAGACACGGTCTTCTCCCACCACGCGTAGGCGGGCTGGGAAGAGCATTGCGTATTTTATGTGATGTGCTCTGAGGCGACGTTTAATATCCGTGAATCTAGCTCTTTGGCGCTGGACTTCTGCTGAAAAATCCGGAAATGCTGAGATGGAGCCGGATTGATATGGGATGTTGCCCTTCAATCTTGCCAGTGGCAGGACCGCGTCACGATCCCTGAAGTTCAGCAGCTTTGCTATAAATGTGCGCGGGGGTGCCCCCTCTGGTGGGCGGCGGGCTGGCATGCGGTGGGCACGCTCCACCACAAAAGTAGTAGAAAATGCCTCCCTTCCGTATGTTTTGATTAGGAGTTGCTCTAAAAAGGTGGCTGGGTCAGTACCCTCAGAACCCTCTGGTAGGCCGATAAACCGGAGGTTGGACCTGCGGGTCCGGTTCTCCAAATCGTCCTGCTTTTGTGCAAGTTGTTGTAGCTGGCGCTGCATGTCCTCTTGTGTGTTTTGCAGAGGGTATAGTGTGTCTTCCGCCCTCCCTATTCTGGTCTCTGCCTCAGTGACCCGCTCTCTCAGTTTTGTCATATCATGTCTGATCAGTGAGATGTCTATCTTAACCTCCTCTATTTTAGTTGTCAGGGTGGACTGACATAAAGAGATTGCCTCTAGTACCTTGTCGGTGTCGTTAGGCGCTGGACTTGTGGGAGAAGCCTCGTGCTGTGCAGGCGCGGCACCATCTTGGCTCTCTGTATCCCGGTCCGTCCTGCGGTATCTGTCGAGGGATGAGGAGGCTGTGTTGGCCCGTTTCGTCGGCGACATGGTGTGCCTGGAGGTTCGTGCACGGTCCCTGGCTATTTTGTAGCGGGTTTCGGTGCTTTAGTGTGCCGGATAATTGAAGGATGTTCTGCCGTCAGCGGAGCTACAGTCTCGTGCGTCCGCTCACATCGCCGTCCAGGCCACGCCCCCGTACACTCACTACTTTACATTGTAGCAAAGTGTCATTTCTTCAGTGTTGTCACATGAAAAGATATAATAAAATATTTACAAAAACGTGAGGGGTGTACTCACTTTTGTGAGATACTGTACCTATAAGCCATTAAATTTGCCTGACTATTCAGAACCAAATTAGTTACTGGCTACTGTGTGGGAATCACAACTGATAAATCAATGTGAGAGCCATGAGTCAATCTCTGTATGCACAGAACCCACCAAGCTCTAAAAAATTACTTTTATTCATACACAGCTAAAATAACGTTGGCAAAAAAATTTAAATCACGAACCTGCAGGTGGATGCAGGAGATAAAAATCTGGTATGAATATTCAAATTAGGTTTTCCACTGATACTGAGTGCCTCCTACACCAGACTATTTTTCAATTTTACCATGAGTCCCCTAATAATACAAAGCACATCAAAAAGTAAGCACCATAACCCCAAAACTCAACATGTTTCAGCATAAAGGGGCTTCATCAGGAGTGAAAAAGTGTAATTTTGAATAAAACATGCTCAAACACAAAACAAATTGTGCAAATTTCTGCCAGTGGGGAAACGCTGTGGAAGGGTTTCCCAACCCAGGGTTGCAGGAAAGAAAACTGCAAAATGTATGACCTGCCTCACAGCTTGAGTAAACTCTTATGTGTTCCACACCCATAATGTTGAGAATACAATATTTAAATTAGTGAACAGTTTACAGATTTGAATTAGCATACTGATGCAAAACTAAAGGACATTTAAAAAGGCTGTCGATCCAGCGCTTACTGTTGTAAGCAAATATTATGTTTTGAATTAGCGATAACCTGATAACCTGTAAATGTTTTCCAACTTCAACCGCATTTTAGAAAGACAATTTAAAGCACAGCCACACAAGTCAATGTATGAATGAAGCCTCACACTGGTGTTTTGGAAATCTAAAACCAACTTCATTGTTCCAGCACATCAGAGAACACTTCACTTCACACCAACTCTTTCTGACACACATCATCCCCTACTGGTGCGTAGCTCCCTACTCGGGTTCTATGGATGAAACACACATCAGAAAAAGCTGCTGGTGTGGTGCATTCTCTGATTTGCTGGAACAATAAAATTGACTTTAGCTTTCCAAAACAGCGATGTGTGGAGTCATTCATACACTAACTTGTGTAGGAGGAAATGGATCTCAGAGAATACAAGCACCCACGACTGGTATGATTTTAGCAGCATGACTTTAGAGGATTGCCAACGGCAACCACATTTCAGAATTACACAACAGGATATGAAATATCTGAATATGACACTCGTAAATGGCTTCTCAAAAGTATATCTAATATACCATAATAGCTTTACATTGAAATCAGAATGCTGAATTATTATGTGTGCTGTTGAGAAGCATACATGACTACATGACACTATGTATTTATTGCATTTTGTGAACACCAACCATATTCTACTTTACTTATAGCAAATAGATGTGTGTTCAATAAAGCTGATTGAAAAAAGTACAGAAAACAGAGTGGAGATTATTCAATCATTAAAAAAACCTGCAGTAAATCAGCAGTTATGTTTACCAAAACTAAATTAGATCATTATTCAGTTGATTGAATGTCATTGAAATCAGCCTTGTGATTGTAGAATGACAATACATTATTTAAGTCTCGAGTCACAATCTTGGGGCTGGGGTCACACTTGTGAGCTGTGTGACATCGCATGTGATTCTCACCGCACTGCTGTGCAAATCACACGCCATGTCTGTGCGATGCGAATTCGGACCAAAGTCATGCAGGACCCTTTTTTTCAGAATGTGAAGAAATGTGAACACCTATGTGATCCGATTCATGTCCGAATTGACATTTCGCACTGCGATATGTAAACCGATCTGAGGGTGATCATTTGTATTGACACTTCCAGCGATTTGCATATGGCAGTGTGAACTGCCTATGAGTTGGCTGCGATGCGGGAACTCGCAGTGGATTCGCAGGGCTTCCCGCTTTGCACCAGTGTGAACCGAGCCTAATTGTGATCGGTTTTAATAGTTTAATAATATATTGATTAGACAGTAATACTGAGCGATCAAATTGCCCTGTGTAGTGTGAGCATTATGGAAACTATTTGTTTTACTGGGGGCCATGTGACCCCCAGTAAAACCATTAAAAAAAAAAGATATTCTGTTAGGAAGTGTACACAAACTATGTTGTCTCCTATGTGCATAGCAGTTTAGCGTGCTAAACCTACCTACCAGCCAAGGCTCCCTTCCTGTTTAAGCAACAAAGTAAACAATCTAATATAAAAGAAGCTTCTTCAAATCCCATGAGGACCTAAAAAGCTCTGTCCTGAGCTATCGTGCACCTCCTAGTACTGCAGGAGGGAGTGCTATCCTGTTCTTTTGGGATGCATGTGCACAGTGTGTACTCTCTCCTGTCACAGCCATTGAGCTCATCATAGGCAACAGGAGAGAGAACACAATGTACATGTCCACCCTTTTTGAAGCCAATTAGGGCCTTGGGCTCTAATTATGCTTCAAAAAAACCCACCACTGCCTACAATAACTCATTACAGAGCCATCACTGGCAGCAGAGGACTTGTAGACACTTGTAAGCTAAATTAACACTTTAACTTAAAACCCTATTAAAGTGGTAGTAAAATTGGTAAAAAAAAAAGAGCCCCCCCACAGGTGTCAACCATAATGCACTAATATTCACTGCATACCACCACATTATGGTAGACTTACCTTTAGAACGGATCCCTCCAGCGGTGCCCTGTCACCGCTGACAGGGGTCCCATCTTCACCCAGTCTTTTTGCGGGTTCGTGAGCTCTGGCTGTCTGATTGGCCGGAGCCGCGATGACATCACTCTCGCCCATGTGCACGGGAGCCTCCGGGCACAGCACAGAGCTCTGAAGGAATGGCACGAGTATGCTGTTCCTTCAGATCGCATGCGTTGGTGACGTCACCGGCTGCTGCTCACTGGAATATCTCCTAAACGAAGCACGTTTAGGAGATATTAATTTTACCTACAGAAAATCTTTATTATAGGCTTACCTGTAGGTAAAAATGGCATTAAAGAGTTTACTACTAGACATGTGCACACTGAAATAATTTTTTTCGGAATTTCGTTTTCGTCCGAAAAATACATTTATTTAGTTACTCCTGAAATTCGTCTTTATTTATTTCGTTTTTCGTTAAAAATTGCATTCGTCTGAAAATCCAAATTAAGGTCGAATCTGTCATTGAAGGCTTATGGTGTCTGTTGAATGTTCAAAGAAGATTCGACGGAGCAGCTAAACTGTACGACGCCGTATAGTTTACCTGGTCCGTCGAATCTTCTTAGAACTTTCAACAGACACCATAAGCCAAAGTACGTGTGTACTTAGTTCTAGCTATTTTACTGCTCCTCCTCTTTGGTTACAATCAGCCAATAACATTCATCATCATCATTATTTTTATTTATTTTTTCTCCCCTACATCAAATCTTTTTTCCCCTCTGTCGAATCTTTTCTCTCTATGTAGAATAATCTTGGACTAATAGAGTTAGGCTTAGGCACATTCGACCACAGGTTCGATAGACACAGATTGTTATTGTCATCATCATGTCGAATCTCCTATCTATATCGAACGGTTGTAGCAACGAAAACGAAAATAAAGCATTTGTTTATGTTGGATCTTTCCTTTTTCGGACTCTGCACTTTTGTTATCGTTTGTTAAAACGATAACGAAAATACCTGAAATTCGGACGAAAATGCATTTGGACGAAAATGAATGCACATGTCTATTTACTACCACTAAGTGGTTCTTGAAAACTATGTAGGAATTTAGTTTACACCATCTTGCCATCTTACTTACTTTAAATGGGTGGCTGAGTTCAGCAGAAGTTTTGTAACTAGCAAAAATGGTTTCATGGCAGTTGGTATCTTTAATCATAAAAATGATTACTTTGGAGTATTATTAATGGTTCTTTTTTCTACATCTTTCAATTTTACACTTGTTTTCTTACACCTTTTCACTTGCAGGTGAATAATGAAAAGCCTGGTTACTGAAACATGACAATTACTAAGCATTACATTCAAACTCTGCAAATAAAAATGCAACTTTAAAGTGGTTCTAAAGGCAGAAGGTGCGGTGCCATTGGTTCCCGCTGCTGTCAATCAAAGTCAGTTAGCCGACAAGGAGAGCGATGGGGCAGGCCGAGCCATGGCTCTGTGGTCTGAATGGACACATAGAGCAGCTGCTTGGCTCGGGTGCCCCCATAGCAAGCTGCTTGCTGTGGGGACACTCGGCAGAAGAGAGGGGCCAGGAGCGCCAGGGAGGGACCCAAAAAGAGGAGGATTTAGGCTGCCGTGTGCAAAACCACTGCACAGAGCAGGTAAGTATAACATGTTTGTTACTTTTAAACCAAAAAAACAAGAATTTACTATCACTTTAAGCAACAAGTAAATTATAATGCTGCCAAAGTGATTATGGAAAAATGTCAACTGTGCTAAGGTCATAGCATCTTGAAGTGGTATTAAACCCAGAACTAAAAATGTAATATAATGCAGCTTACCAATCATTAGATGTGGTGGCCATATTAGTTTTCTTTTTTTAAGGCTTTTTTCCTCTGTTTTCCAATGGTGATCTGGCCAGTAACACCCTCCCTGCATTAAAGTGCCCCCAATCTGGATCAATGAGTATATGAGCACATTTGGACAGCAGCATTGTCAGTCTGGGGAAAGGGGAGTGTTAGCTGTACTAGCATTTTAAATACAGTAACAAATTGAAGCTGAACTCCAGGTAATACTTTAGAACCAGTTACAGCATACAGTTTTTTTTTTCTTTTGGGATAGGTTTTACATAAATAAATAAAAGCTGATCAATGTACGCAGCCCTGTCAGTGTCAAATGGTCTGTCACATCCCTGTAACTGCAGGAAAGCTTTTCTGTTGAAAGACAACAGACTTATGCCCCATACACACAATCAGAAATTCGGCCAGCAAAAGACCGATGAGAGCTATTGGTTGGAAAATGCGACCGTGTGTATGCTCCATCGGACTTTTGCTGGCCGAATTCCAGCCAGCAAAAGACTGAGAGCAGGTTCTCAATTTTTCGGTTGGAAAAAGTTCCGATCGGAAATTCGAATCGTCTGTACCTATTCCAATGCGCAAAATTCTTACACATGCTCGGAAACAATTCTACGCATGCTCGGAAGCATTGAACTTCATTTTCTCGGCTCGTTGTAGTGTTGTACGGCACCGTGTTCTTGACGGTCGAAAGTTCAGCAAACTTTTGTGTGACCGTGTGTATGCAAGGCAAGCTTGAGCGGAACTCCGTCGGAAAAAACCATCCAAGTTTTTTCCGACAGAAAATCCGCTCATGTGTACGGGGCATCACTGTCCAGCTCACCAGATGAAAATAGAAGAAAGAAAGACTAAAAAAGAAAATAAATGCAGCCATCACATCTAAGAATTGGTAAACTGCAATAAACTAAATGTTTGCTTTTGGGTTTAATACAGTATTAGGGGCATTATTATAAAGCAGTGAATGTGACATTCACCAGACATAAACTGAAGGTGAATCTTCCTAGTTAATATACTTGATTCTAAGTGATTTTTTTTTTTAATCACCATTGTGAATTTTGATTTTGGATAAAATAGGGGGTGGTAAAACCCCTGTCAGGGAGAAGTGAGGGGAAATTTCTCCTAGGTGAGGGGGAAATTCCCTCTCAGACAGCTGTGAATTTAACAGGTGTCTCAAAAAGAAAGAGGAAAAGAAAAGAAAAATTATCTCCTATTTAAATTCTTGCAACAACTCAATTTTTTTGAATTTCCCTCTTTTTCTTGTCAAAAGAAGTTTATTGAGTATACAATATTATAAAGATACATAAAGTAAGTTTACAAGGATCTATAAAGTAAGCTCATTGTTTTACAGTAGGGTTTATATAGGTAAATATCATGAAATTTCAAATATTAAACATTGGGTTCACGTAAACCTAAATTAAAGATATATATAATTTCCTTAGTTACTTTTGTAGGTATTTAAATAATTTATACCTACTATACATATTGTTTACAAGTAGAGTGTATATAGGTCAAATAAATTCTGATAATGAGCTTTAATCGTAAGGTGGAGAAAAGGAAAGAGAAAGAAGAAAAAGGGTTGAAAGGTAGAGGTATGGTCCACAAGGTTGTCCCGCTCGTCAGTTTATTATTCTTTTTAGTTCTCTTTGAAGCCTTAGAATGGGTGTCTCTGTAAGTCATTTAATCTGTTACCATGGCAACAGGACAGAGTCATTGAAGTTTGACAGGAACTGTTGTTTTATCCAAGGGTGCCAAAGTTTTTCAAATTTTGGAATTTGATTTTGATCGATGGCTACCATCTTAGCATGGGACATTGTATTATTCATTCTGTGAATTGTTTCTGCTAGTACCAATGTAGGAGATTTCCATGCCTTGGCCACTGTTTGTTTTGCAGCCGTTATTAGTTGGATCATAAGTTTGAATTGAGAGAGTGTTAACCATTCCGGTTTTAGATTAAGTAAAGTTAAATATGGATCTGGTTGTATTATTTTTTTAAATATTTTAGATGCAATCACGAAGACTTCCTTCCAGAAGGTTTGGATTACTGGGCACGTCCACCATATGTGTAAATATGTGCCTATTTCTGGGCATCCTCGAAAACAAAGAGCTGAGGTATTAGGTGAATATTTTGCCACTCTAGCGGGTACAAGGTACCAGCGAGTTAGGACTTTATAATTTGTCTCCAGTGCTAAGATGTTGGGTGAAGATGACTTAGATGTGAGCCATATGTTAGACCAGTCCGTGTCTTCTAAAGTTCGTCCCAGGTTCTCCTCCCACCTCTGAACATAAGAGGGTCTATTAAGATTTGCTACTCCATATAATTGATTATAAAGTGATGAAATTGTACCTTTAGCAAATGGATCTTTTGTACAGATTGATTCAAAAATGGATAATTGGGATAATGGTGTATCCCCCTTTAGGAATGGTGTATAGAAATTTTTGATTTGGAGATATCTAAATATCTCAGAGTTTGATAGATCATATTTTTCTCTAAGCGATGGGAATGAAAGGAATGATTTAGATGCTATGAAGTCATTTAGTGTCTGAATGCCTGATGTTGTCCAAGCTTTAAAAGAATTTGGGTAGATCCATGCCGGATAAAAGGCCGGATTTCTGATAAAAGAAAGGAGAGGATTGTGTGGAGATTGTAACTGATATTTGGTTTTTAGTTTATCCCAGAGAGATAAGAAGTGTTTAGTTATGGGATTATGAATTTTAAAGCGGTCTTTAGGATCAAGCCATAATACATTTGATATTAATAGAGGGTCATTTTCTGAAGCCTCTATAAATACCCATAATGGGATTTCCTGTTTTGCATGGTATTTGGACAGACTGGCCAAATGTGCTGCTCTGTAGTAGTTAGTAAAATTAGGGTATCCCAGGCCTCCTTTATTTTTGGGAAGATGTAGTGTGTGTATAGGTATACGTGGTTTAGAAGAGCCCCATATAAACGAAGTTGCTCTTTTTTGTACTATTCTCAAAAAATAGGAAGGAATTGGAATAGGGAGGACTCTGAATAGATAAAGCAATTTGGGTAGAATAGTCATTTTGATTGCATTAATCTTCCCTATCCAGGATAAAGGAAGTTGCGACCATTGTTTTATTAGATTTGTGATCTGTCTTAATACAGGAGGATAATTGGTTGAGAATAAGTCAGAATGAGATGCTGTTAAATGAATTCCAAGATATGGGATTGATTTTTCTGCCCATGTGAATGGGAGTGCAGCCCTAGCCGGGATCAATTCCATGTTTGTGAGTGAAATATTAAGCACTAGGCATTTCTTAGGATTAATCATAAGGCCGGATAGGGCTGCAAATCTATCAAGAGCTGGTATTAAGTTAGGACCAGAGACCTGTGGTGATGATAGAAAAAGTAATATATTGTCTGCAAATATACATAATTTGTGTGTAATACCTCCTACTTCAATGCCAGTTATAGTTTGGTTTGTTCTGATGTATTGGGCCATGGGTTCGAGTATAAGGGCAAATAATAAGGGAGATAATGGGCAACCCTGTCGGGTACCTCTTTCGATATTAAAGGCATCAGATTTGTATCCAGCATATTTTATATAGGCTTTGGGTTTATTATACAATGCTTTGATCCATGTTAAAAAGTGGGGTCCAAAACCCCATTTTTGTAATGAATATTGCATATATTGCCAGGATACTGTGTCAAATGCCCTCTTAATATCGAGAGATAGAAAACATAAAGGGATTTTCCGTTTTTTAGCAATATGTGCCAATAACACTGCCCTGCGTACATTATCGCCTGCCTGTCTATTTGGCATGAAGCCTACTTGATCTCTATGTATTAATTTTCCTATAATGCTATTGAGGCGTTTTGCTATTATTTTTGCTAATAATTTAATATCGAGGTTTAACAGAGAGATAGGCCGATAATTCACAAGGAAGTATCATCAGAGAGGGGTTTTGGGATCATACAAACAATTGCCATTAGTGTTTCTTGCCGAAAAGAATGTCCATCTAGAAGTTTGTTAAAAGTTTCAGTGAGAATGGGAGAGAGTATTTCTGAGAATATTTTATAGTATAAAGCCGAGTAGCCGTCTGGGCCTGGTCTTTTGTTAAGTTTTAGGTCTTTTATGGCGTTAGCAACTTCATCTATAGTTATAGGTTCATCCAAACTGCTTTTTTGATTCTGAGATAACTCAGGTAAGGTTATTTTTGAGAAGAAGGATTCAGCCTCTGTAGGATTAAATTCATTGTTTGTCTTGTATAAAGTTGCGAGATGTGAGTGAAATTTATGGACTATTTTAACTGGATTACAAGTGTAAAAATTTTTTGATAATTTCAAACGTATTGGTTTGAAAGATTTGTTAGTTGAATTTAATGCCCGAGCCAAATATGTACCTGGTTTGTTTGTATTCATGTAGAAATTGTGTTTGGAGCGTTTGAGGGATTTATCAACTGACTCAGTGAGAAATAGATCGTATTCCAATCTAGATTTTTCCAGATGAGATTTTGTACTCTGAGATGGATTATCTTGAAATGATATGTAGGCTGCATTAAAATTGAGTTCTAGTTTTTTTGCTAGATTTTTGCGTTCCCGTTTAAATAGTGCCATTTGTCTTTGTATTGTACCACGCAAGACAGGCTTATGAGCTTCCCACAGTGTTATTGGGGAGATGTCTGTTGTATTATTAATTGATATGTATTCCTTTAAAGCTTGTTCAATGGCCATCTGATGTAGTGGGTGTTTGAGCATTATGTCCGGTAAGTACCACGTTGGGTCATGCGCTTTTGGAATGGCTGAGGCTATAGTAGTGTATACTGCATTATGGTCAGACCACGGAATCGGAATTATATCTGATGCAATAATTTCTGGTATCATTCCTATTGTTAGAAAAATATGATCTATTCTGGTGAAGGTTTGATGAGGGTGCAAGAAATAAGTGAATTTCTTTTTCATTGGGTTACTTTCTCTCCACGAATCTACCAGATTGTATTTGGAAAGAAGTTGAGGAAAAGGTAATCTAGAGGTTATTTTAGATGGTGTAAAAGGTGATTTATCTAGAAATGGGAGGAGGACCTGGTTCGAATCCCCCCACATTATCACTGTTCCTATTTTGTGTGTATTAATCACTTGTAATATATGTGAGAGGAATGGTGTAGGTTGTTTGTTAGGAGCGTAGTAGGAAATCACAGTGATTGCTGTATCCATTATATAACCCATGAGTATCAGGTATCTACCTTCTGGGTCTTTAATTTCTGATGATAAGGTGAATGGTGTGGATCGGTGAAATGCAATTAGAGTTCCCCTTTGCTTGGTACAGGCAGAAGCCGTGTAAATTTGTTGATAAAAAGGAGAAATATATTTTGGGGTAGAATCTTTGGTGAAGTGTGTTTCTTGGAGGCATACTATGTGAGCCTTCTTGTTATGAAAAGTACGGAAGGCTTTGGTCCTTTTTTGAGGGACATTTATTCCCTGAACATTCAGGGAAAGTATATTCAGTGGTGCCATGGCAACAGATCAAATAGTTTTGACTTACTTTTTGTTATGCAGAGCTGACTGCGCAGATCAACCTGTGTGGACTGAAGAGATGAATAGATAGAAAAGAAACCAGTGAATTCTGGAGTAAAGAGTAAACAAAAAACATATGAGATTAGTTGATACATTGTATAAATTATTTTTTGCAAGTAATCACAATTTACCCGTGAAAGAGAGTAAATATCTCTCTCAGGGGAATAAGTGCCTTCGTCACACTCCCACATAATATGGTTAGGAGAATGAGGAGGGCTAATGGGGGTACACGGATCTTCCGCTTACAGGAGAGAAGTGCTATGTCAAAAGACATCAAAATGATGTTTCATTAATTGGAGTGCAGAATATAGTTTTTGTTGAAATTATTTATTCCAGGGTGGTTGTATATGGTTAGTCTTGCCCTAGGCTAAATAATTCAGTTAGAAAGGTACTGTTAATAACTTTGGTATTGATGAAGATAGTTTGAATTATTTTGGGATTTTAACCCTTTTAGAGTAAACAATTACATATTTTATTCATATGTAACTGTTTAGATATGTTAACTCATAAAATTGAGGTTGAATTGCTTCAGATTAGAATAAACAAAAACATAATTCTAGGAACTAGTTAGGAAAAGAAAGAAAAAGCTTCCATTACTTCTGGATTATTGAACATATTTGTCCTAAAAAGTAATAAATCTATTGTTATTACCTGATAATATATAACTGAACAAGAATTTCCTTATTTCACTTATATATTCTAAGGCTATATGAATCAGAAGTAATAAGAAATATAACTGGAATGTAACATGATCCCACACAGTGTGTGACTATCAGAATGCAATTACATTCAGTTATAAATATAGGTTTTTTAAAGAGAACCATCTCTTAGTATAATAAATGAAGAGATATCAGGAATTAGGATGTCAGTCCATTGAATCTTCTTGGTCTATGGATGATGTGGCATAACGGCCTCTTTTGTGAGAATGATGATTCCCATTTTGTTCTGGAATTTTCTGAGTGCTGCCTGAAGGTGAAGATGATGTCATTCTTCTGCGTGTGGGAGAGTTGCTGCTTGTGGGTTCTGTCAGATTTAATTTTAAAAGGGTTTGTTGTAGTTCATCTGCTGATCTGCTTCTGTAAATTGTACCTTTGTAGTTAAATCTGACTGAAAAGGGGAAGCCCCATTGATACATAATGTTGTGGCGTTGCAGTTCCATTAGTTGGGGTTTCATGGATCGTCTTTTAGTAATAGTAAGTTGGGATAGGTCAGCAAAAATTTGATAATTGTGTCCTTGAAAATTAAGTTCCTTTTTTTCTCTTGCAGCAATTAGTATTTGTTCTTTCGTTCTGTAATAATGAAATTTTGTGATTATATCACGTGGGGGTCCATCTTTCTTTTTGGCTGTGAGGGCTCTGTGTACTCTGTCCAGTTCTAAATGTTCAATAGGGATATCTGGCTTTAGTTCTTGTAATAGAGCAGTAATAGTAGATTGCAGGTCTGTCACAGTTTCAGGTATTCCCCTAATGCACAAGTTTGAACGTCTGGCTCTATTTTCGTAATCTTCAAGCTTAGTTTGAAGTATTAAATTCTCTTCTTTTAATTGTTCCAATTCTGTTATATTTACTTGGGTTGTAATTTCAATTTCATCCATTTTTATTTCTAAGGCTGCGGTGCGGTTTCCCAGCTCTCTTATTTCTTTGGTTAGGCTTTTTGTTATTTGGTCTGAGGTTTGTTTTAAAGCCTTATGAAGCATCTTTTCAAATTGTAATAATATTACTGGGGATGCTGAGGAGGCTTGTGGAGAAGTTTGTGAGAGGATTTGTTCTGTATCTGACTCAAATGGAGAGTCTTGCTGTGACATTTTCTGTCTGTGAGAGCGCCCTGATGCTGTATCTTGTGAGGTGACTGGAGCTGCTTCAGCTGCAGTGAGTGCCTGTGAGCTCTTTGTGAGGTGATTTTTATTTCTGCCACGGTTTCCTCCCAGTACCATATTTCCTGCCCAAACTTTCACAGTTTGTTCCCTGGGGCAAAAAGGTTCAAATGGATACCTTTTGAGCCTGCAGGCTCCGCTTTGTCCTTCTCTTCTCTCCTCAGCGGTGCAGAGCTCTAACAATGCATGTCTGCTCTGTTAGGCTCCGCCCATCTCCCCCTCGAATTTCCCTCTTTTTCAGTCCTGACAATATCCATCAAAATAAACAGAGACAGCTGGAACATACACAGAAATAAAAAAAAAATAATAGGGGGTCTAATCCTTCCCTGATCTATCAAGAACAAGAAGCAAATGGGCTTTAGATATACAATGCTTTAACCTTAAAGCGGAACTTCACTTTTTAAAATAACACTGACTATTTTTAATACTTATGCTGCTAGTGTTAGTAAAAAGATAGAACAGTATACTATACTTATTTTTTTTAACTTTATTTTTTATTTTTGATTCATATGCTGCTAGCCTTAGTAAACTGAACAAGAATAAAAGAAAATGGGGGTATATGGCGCTTACCTATACGCTAAGGGCACTGCCAGTGTAAGAAGGAAAGGGGGGCTATATAGGGTAAGCTATGGACTGAGCCCTACATATACAATGACCACCAGCCTGATATCCTGTGCCCAGTACCTAATGTGAAGAAAAAGAGTAGTATGAATAGCGATAAGCACTATAAGCATGTTTTTTTTTCTTATTGGATGCAACAATTGTGGACACATATATTTATATTCAAATGTGCAACAGCACACCATATGCACTTCTCATTTTCTAATTGTTAAGACATATAGGTCTTGTATTTTTCTCTCGTGGTATTTATGCAATGTATGCACTTAGCAATATGTATTTTTAAGAGTACCCTTGTGATACTATATTTAGGGATACTTTCTTATCCATATAATTGGATGCACATAGCACATGCACTTTTAGGGTAGATCCTGTGTTTTTGCAACCTAGGATTAAATAATTAAAACTTTATTTTTTTATTTTTACTATTCACATGACCTTTTAGGTTGGGTGCTTATCACTATGCATACTACTTCTTTTTCTTCACATTAGGTACTGGGCACAGGATATCAGGCTGGTGGTTATTGTATATGTAGGGCTTGGTCCATAGCTTACCCTATATAGCCCCTTTTTTCTTCTTACACTGGTAGTGCCCTTAGCATATAGGTAAGCGCCATATACCCCCATTTTCTTTTATTTCTAAGGTTTTAGTTTTTTATTTATTTTCTATTTTTTTCCTAAGCACAGCTTTCCTCTTTATTTTTCAGCCTTAGTAAACTGATAGAACATATCAATGGATGCAATATTTACGTTTTTATTTTTTTTTATTTTTTTTTACATTTCTTCAGTTACTTCCTGGTTTCCAGGTCTATACAAATTATGTCATGCATCCCAGGAGCCTTCAGAAGAGAAGGAGGGGTTTTCTCAGCTAAACACTCTCTCCTATCTGTATGCCTGAGCTAAGGGAAGATGGATTCCAGGAAGTAAATGCTACATGAATCATCTGCCCTTACTCAAGATAGCCACAGCCAGAAATGCTAGAGGGTGTTTTTAAAAGTGATTTCTTAGCAAAATAAAACACGGAGACATGAATGGATGGCTGAGTTTGCTTTATATAATATAAATTAATTAAATGATGTTTTTGGTTTCAGGTGCTCAGAAAATAATTTATTTTAAATAGTTTTGGATAGTGTGGAAGTGACATATTGTGTTATGTGTGAGATACATTGTTAGGTGACTTTTGTGTAGTATTGCTAATTTAAGATGATGTGACCTTAAAAGTCTCTCATTTATTTTGTTTTTTTTACATGCCAATAATATTAATAATATCCCAATAACAATAATGATAAATTATTAATATTATTGACATGTAAAAGTGGGAAAAGTATCTATATGCAGGATCAACATGTAAAAAAACTACATTACTGGGTGACTTAGAAAAACAGAGACTGGCATGTTAATGTTAGTGACAGCCTGCATTACATGTTATTCTTTTTATTTTACCCACAGGTAAACTTTGACTGGGGTAGAGCATGAATACCAACCTTTGCTTAACATCGTATTGCTTGGTTTAAGATAATCTTTGCTTTTTCATTTCTCCTGAAGCTTCATACACACATCTATAAAGTGTTATGTTATATATACTAATAAGAAACCTTTCAAGTAGATTATTTTATTTGTGCACATAGCCATTGCTTATCTAAGTTTTATGGCAGCTACACTTTGACAATTTGTCTGGCAAGTTGTTTTTCTGTTGATATGCACAATTGTTTAGCTACTTTCTAATTCATGGCATGCTGGTGTTCTTGTAAAGACTATTCAAGATTTGTTGGTATGACTTGTTGTTTATTGTACCTTTAATCAGATAGATATTTCAGTACTTGGCACCAAAACCCAACAATGTAATAAGTTACTGAGGTATGTACAGTACTTTAAGGATCTGTCATATATTTTTTGTTGTTTTAACACTCATGAACAAAATTAAAAGTAAAAAAACCTCTACATGTGCATAAAAATGGGAAATACTTTTTTTGACTCACATTTGGTTTCTCATACAAGGTGACCTGGTGCGTCATAGTGTGTTTCAGCTCTGATTAGGTTAAAAGACAATTTATTCTAAGAGTAATGGGACCCTTACATAAAAACTGAAAGGAAAAAGATAGCCCAATCAGATGTGCGCATTTGTTTTCTAATCTACAGCAGAAAAAGAACATACTGAATCTAAAGAGACTCTTTACCCAACCAGCCTACTTATACTGACCTTCCCCACTGATCTGTTCCTTCTAGGAGGTAACCCTGTGTGAACTCATGTTGGATGGTGTCAGAGCTTATACAGGGTTGATGATATCACCCCCCTCATGTGAGTGTTTAGGTCCAGAGATTGATGCTCAGGCTCGAGCATTGCATGCTGGGAAGAGGTCAAATGCTCTCTACTGCCTGGAAAAGTGAATTGCAACAGCTCAGATGGAGTACTTAGGGAGCATGAGGAAGGTGAGCTTGGGGGTGCTATTAAGAGACTTTGTTACTTTGTCATTAATAGGTAAAGGGCTGATACCCTTAAATCTGTTCAATTGATGTGTTCTGAAATGCTCACAGTCTCTTCTAAGACCAATGTTCTTATTAAACAATGAGCACTAATTCTTAAGGTCACTATTCCGAAGCGCCAATTAGATCTCATCTTGCACTTGTCTGACTGGTCTTACAGCACATAAAGAAAATTGAGTACTGTCTGTGATACTTTTATTTGCACTAACATACAACTTTTCAGGACAAGCTTTCGGGGTATGTCCCCTTCTTCAAGGTCCAAGCAGTACTGATTCACAAATTTTTAAGAAGCATGGTATGGTTTCTTCTTCTTCTTTAACATGCTGCTTAAAAATTTGTGAATCAGTACTGCTTGGACCTTAACCACTTACCAACCGGCCCATAGCCGAATGACGGCTGCAGGGCGGTTGGATAACTCTGGGAGGGCGTACTATGACGTCCTCCCAGAATTCCCCTCTTGCGCGCCCCCTGGGGCGCGCACCCGAACACATCTGTGACCGCCGGGTCCGGAGGACCCGGCGCATCACGGATCCCGGTAAATGGCCGCTGATCGCGGCCGTTTACCATGTGATCGTGCCGTCAAATGACGGCGCGATCACATGTAAACAGACCGGCGTCATCTGATGACGCCGGTTCCTCTCCTCCCCGCCTGTGTACCGATCGGTACACAGTGAGCGGGGAGGGGGATGGATGGATGTCTGCAGCGCTGTGGGCTGTATGTGTAGTGCCCACAGCGCTGCACAGAGACATCCAGGCATCCATCCATCCATGCTCAGCCATCCCCACTACACTGCAATGCTGTGCAATACTCTGCAACACCCCCACAATACTCTGCAATACCCCCACAATACTCTGCAATGCTGTGCAATACTCTGCAACACCCCCACAATAATCTGCAACACCCCCACAATACTCTGCAACACCCCCACAATACTCTGCAATACCCCCACAATACTCTGCAATACCCCCACAATACTCTGCAATGCTGTGCAATACTCTGCAATACCCCCACAATACTCTGCAATGCTGTGCAGTACTCTGCAATACCCCCACAATACTCTGCAATACCCCCACAATACTCTGCAATACCCCCACAATACTCTGCAATGCTGTGCAGTACTCTGCAATGCCCCCACAATACTCTGCAATGCCCCCGCCATACTCTGCAATGCCCCCACAATACTCTGCAATGCCGTGCAATACTCTGCAATTCCCCCGCAATACTCTGCAATGCCCCCGCCATACTCTGCAATGCCCCCGCCATACCCTGCAATGCCCCCGCCATACTCTGCCATGCCCCCGCCATACTCTGCCATGCCCCCGCCATACTCTGCCATGCCCCGCCATACCCCGCCATACTCCGCAATACCCCGCCATACTCCGCAATACCCCGCCATACTCTGCCATACTCTGCCATACTCTGCCATACCCTGCAATACCCTGCAATACCCCACCATACCCCGCCATACCCCGCCATACTCCGCCATACTCCGCCATACTCTGCCATGCTCTGCAATACCCCGCCATACTCCGCAATACCCCGCCATACTCCGCAATACCCCGCCATACCCCTCCATACTCCGCAATACCCCGCCATACCGAGCCATGCTCAGCTGTACTCGGTCTCTGTATGTGGCCAGGCTGTGGAAGTCTCACACATGTGGTATCGCCGTACTCAGGAGGAGCAGGGAAATCTATTTTGGGGTGTCATTTTTGGTATGTACATGTTATGTGGTAGAAATATTGTATAAATGGACAACTTTGTGTTAAAAAAAAATGCGTTTTAACCACTTCCCGCCCACCGGCCGTCATACAACGTCCTTGACTTTGTGCGGAGATATCTGAATGATGGTTGCAGCTACAGGCATCATTCAGATATCGGCTTTTTCAGCCGGCGATTCCCTACACCATGAGAATGATCATAGCAGCTGTTCCACTGCTTGATCGTTCTTACGGGAGGCGAGAGGGGATGTCCCCCCCTCCCGCGCTTCTACCGACTCACCGCTACGATCAAAGCCAGGATCGTTTTTTTTTTTTTTTTTTTTAATTTCAGGCTTCCCAGCCTAGAGGTGAGATGTGGGGTCTTATTGACCCCATATCTCACTGTAAAGAGGACCTGTCATGCCATATTCCTATTACAAGGATGTTTATATTCCTTGTAATAGGAATAAAAGTGGTCAAACATTTTTTTTTTTGGAAAAAAGCATCAAACTAAAATAAATAAAGTAAAATGAACAATAAAAAAAAAAAAAAAAGAATTTTAAAGCGCCCCTGTCCCTGCGTGCTCGCATGCAGAAGCGAACGCATACGTAAGTCCCGCCCACATATGAAAACCGTGTTCAAACCACACATGTGAGGTATCGCTGCGATCGGTAGAGTGAGAGTAATAATTTTGGCCCTAGACCTCCTCTGTAACTCAAAACATGTAACCAGTAAAAAATTTTAAAGCGTCGCCTATGGGGATTTTTGAGTAGCAAAGTTTGGCGCCATTCCACAAGCGCGTGCAATTTTGAAAGGTGACATGTTGGGTATCTATTTACTCAGTATAACTTCATCTTTCACATTATGCAAAAACATTAGGCTAACTTTACTGTTTTGGTTTTTGTAAAGCACAAAAGAGTTTTTTTCCCCAAAAAAACACGTTTAAAAAATTGCTGCGCAAATACCGTGCGAGATAAAAAGTTGCAACGACCGCCATTGTATTCTCTAGGGTCTTTGCTAAAAAAACATATATAATGTTTTCGGGTTCTATGTAATTTTCTAGCAAATAAATGATGATATTTACATGTAGGAGAGAAATGTCAGAATTGGCCTGGGAGCTACAGAACGCCTGAAGGTGCTCCCCTGCATGTTGGGCCTCTGTATGTGGCCACGCTGTGTAAAAGTCTCACACATGTGGTATCGCCGTACTCGGGAGTAATAGTGTGGTGTGTGAGAAATAACCTGCTAATATGACAATTTTGTGGGAAAAAAAAAAAAGTAAAAAAAAAACCTTGATTTTGCAAAGAATTGTGGGAAAAAATGACAACTTCAAAAATCTCACCATGCATCTTTCTAAATACCTTGGAATGTCTTCTTTCCAAAAAGGTATCATTTGGGGGGTATTTGTACTTTTCTGGAATGTTAGGGTCTCAAGAAATTAGATAGGCCGTCAGTACTTCAGGTGTGATCAATTTTCAGATATTCGCACCATAGCTTTTGGACTCTATAACTTTCACAAAGACCAAATAATATCCACCGATTTGGGTTAATTTTACCAAAGATATGTAGCGGTATAAATTTTGGCCAAAATATATGAAGAAAAATTACTAATTTGCAAAATATTAAAACAGAAATGAAGAAAAATTCATTTTTTTACAGATTTTTCGGTCTTTTTACTTTTACGGCGCAAAAAATTAAGAACCCAGCGGTGATTAAATACCACCAAAAGAAAGCTCCATTTGTGTGAAAAAAAGGACAAAAATTTCATATAGATACAGTGTTGCATGGCTGAGTAATTGTCATTCAAAATGTGAGAGCACCAAAAGCTGAAAATTGGTCTGGTTAGGAAGGGGGTTTAAGTGCCCAGTTGTCAAGTGGTTAAAGAAGGGGACATACCCCGAAAGCTTGTCCTGAAAAATTGTATGTTAGTGCAAATAAAAAAAGTATCGCAGACAGTACTCAATTTTATCTGTCACAATTGCACTAATTCGGCTACAATCAAATCAAGCACATAAAGAATAAGCACTTCTATTAAATATGTCTACATGCATATTAGGATCTACTAAAACATGTAGTATGTTAAAGGTCAGAATGTTATATATTTGCTGTACTTACATGTGAATTGTATTGCATATTACTTCAGGCTTTAATAAAATTAAGACAGCACTATCAAATAATCTAAAACTACATACCCAAAGAAAAAAGAAACACTTCAGTCTGGAGGACAAAACACGTGGTGTGATGTCATCACACTGAGTGTATCTGATGCTCTCCATAATTGATCTGGCCATTAAGCCTGTGTTATCTTGATCCGTAAGAGACATTGTACTGTCGAGTGTTCAGCTGATGCATTGAGAATGCTATACATTATAGACACTAAACAAATTTGAGCTGTTCGCTTCTTTGCTTTTATAACTTTTATTAACTGAATTACACTATGGATCATCTCTGTTACATTTGAGTATACTGTATTTATGTTGCAACCACTGGCTTTGGAATATACGGGAAGTCCTGAGTACCCAAGAGTGAGCAAAATAGGTGAGCAGAATATGCTGAAATCAGATTAGGTTGGAATACCATTATGGATAATACTATACGTTAATGGAATGAGGATTTGATTATTGTTTTATGTGACGTGCCTATGATTTGAAGGTCATGTCTTTGACCATTAGTTTTACATTAATGTGCACAGTGGAGAAATAAGATGAGGATTCAAAATGTTTTGACTAATGAATAACATGATTGGACACGTGACTTTTTTTATGTTATTTATGATTTGTGATTCATTTTACATTTGTTTTTATAGTGCTGTCCTATTATTATGAATTATAATTGTGCTTTGTGCACTGGTGCACAGTCATCTTGGAACAGGAAGGGGCCATCCCCAAACTGTTCCCACAAAGTTAGGAGCATGAAATTAACCAAAATGTCTCAGTATGCTGACGCCTTAAGAGTTCTCTTCACTGAAACTAAAGGGCCAAGCCCAACCCCTGAAAAACAATCCCACACCATAATCCCCCCTCCACCAAATGATTTGGACCAGTGCACAAAGCAAGGTCCATAAAGACATAGATGAGCAAGTTTGGGGTGTAGGAACCTGACTGGCCTACACAGAGTCCTGACCTCAACCCAATAGAACACATTTGGTATGAATTAGAGCGGAGCCAGGCCTTCTCGTCCATATCAGTGCCTTATCTCACAAATGGCCAACTCAATTATGAATCCTAAGGTCTAAGACTGGGATGCCATTAAAGTGTTTGTGTGTGTAAAGGCAGGTGTCCCAATACTTTTGATAATATACGTTTGGTTCAACCATTGAACTTGATGAAGTGCAGTCTGTTGCACTCACCTATAGATCACTTGCCTTTTTGCAAGAATGAACAGACACTGTTTGGATTAGCAAATATGATGTGCAACTCTTTCTGGAAATATATGAGAAAGAGCAAAGGAGAGAGAGAGAGTTTAGTAATACTAAAAAGGTGGATTACAATTTTATATTCAGCAGGAAGTTTTCCATACTTGTTGGGCTTTAAGATATATTCGGAAGAAGGTTTGTCAACACTGCATCTGGAGACAGACCGACTAACTAATGGCTATACAGTATATCGGATGTTACATTATCAAAAAACATCTGAGACTGAATATATAGATATGTAAGGTAAACATTGGCCCAAAAAACCACAATTAATAATTCGTTATTTTCAGTTCATTAAATCTGATCCATCAGATATGAAATGGGTCAGCCAATCTAAATAATCTTTAAACTTACTCATGGTAGCCCCTTTTTCAAAATTTGGGAAATCATGTGAAAATTATAATAACTTGGGTATTTAAAAATCATAGATGGTATTAATACTCTAATGCAAAATATTGGTACTTAATTCTGTTTAGCTTTTTTTTAATTTTTTTATTCTTAAATACTCTTTCCAGAAACATTATTTATCCTATAGATATGGTTAAAACATGGCTATACCTTGGGGATGTAGTATATATCCAAACTGAAACATGTTCTTTAAGACAGCACCCATCTTTCTCCATTGCAACCGATCACTGCAACTGCAAAACTATGGCACCCCTCTCCATTATGGTCTGCTTCACACATTGGGGCCTACATTTTACAGCCCTTTCATGAAATGTTGATTGTGATGTGTAGCTTGTAGAGCCACATGGAATTCTCTCTGCTTTTCTTAGCGGAGAGAGCACCTAGACTAAAGGAGACCTGGTCATTAGACTTTAACAGGTCATACGACTGGACTTTCCTCCTGACTTTTTTAATAGAACTTTCATTTAATTTTTATTGAACTCTATGGACTTCAGGAGTGCAGAGCATATTTTTAAAGTACGTTGCTGTGCTTTATAAATCTGCATGTTGTGGATCAGACATACTGCTCTCCCCCCCAAAAAAAAAAAACTTTTGTGTGTGGTGCACTTTCTTTAGCTCTCTGAAAATTGCCCTTACCATAAACAGCCAGTTGGTTGTGTTTTACTACCAGGTCAAAAATCCCCAGTCACCCAAAAGTGCTGGATGCTGAAGATTTTCAGCAAGCTTATTCCTTCAAGAGAGAAGAAATCTAAGGTGCAGGTGTTGGAACAAGCAAGTAATATGCTTTTTCCTTACAGGTATCCCTTATTTTATGTTTTTGTTTAGCGACAGAAGCATTTTAAGCAGACAGTGGCAACAAGCATATTAGTGGACTCATTGAGTTATCTTGTCAGACTGATTGAACCTCTTATTGTTCAACATTTTAGCAAATGGAATTGTTTTTCTTACAAGTGCTGTGACAATATACTGTATTACCTCAGTCAGGGTATTAAAATCGTTCTGATAGTTTTGCTGGAATAAAATCATTAGGAAAGATCATTTTCTGTTTAAGCTGCAGGAGCTTTCTTTCCAAGCTCAGTATACTAAGAGCTGCCGATATTGATGATAGAATAAGGGTGTTGTTATTCCAAAATATGGGAGCAACCCAAAGTAGAGTTGCACCCATTTAGAAAAATGTGAACTTTTTTATACAGACTACAGTAGATTAACCCCCAATGGGAACATTCTGTTTGACTCATTCTCCTTCAACTTCCCAGCTTTGAAGCTCTTGAATTAAGATATCAACCATGCAGGGGGCTTTGATTTTAATGAGTTGATTGACTTCTAGACTTACATTGTGAGCAGAAGCAGTAAATCACTGGCTTTGTGTTGTACTACAAAGCAGAAAGCAGAGCCTAAGTATGTAATAAGCCAATATGGCTCATCTCAAGACTTGATATACCATTAGCACAGGCCTATAGGTGGCAGTGGCTTTTCATTGTGTAATTATTGGAAGGTAGTTTTCATAAAATGAAATTAGACTGTAGCAGTATCTTTATCTACTGTAGATTATACAGTAAAAATATGTTGTTTTTTGTCTTTAAAATCCTTTCCTATTTAGGTCATAAAACACATCCGAATGTTGCCTTTTAATTTTCAAAGAAATGAGTTCCTCTGTTGTTACTGTATTTCTGTATGATACACATGTACTGTACATTTAGGCTTTTAACTTACAGTATTTATATGTTTTCTGAGATGTTTTGTGGAAATGTACATCCACTTCTTTGGAATATGAGATAAGTGGTTTCAGTAAAAGTAATTTTGGAGAAATTGCAATGCAAGGCAACATCCACGGCTTATGGAACCTCCCTAGGATCTTATTGTATAATCATCACCCCATATGATTCAAGAGAAGTTTCTTAAAAGTTGTTCAAACAGTAATAGAAAAGAAAAAGATGGTAAGTTCCACTGTCCAGCACATATGACTGCAAAAATTCCAGAAAATTCCTAAATTACACTCACATTTGTAAACCTCAAAGTGACTATGTCATGAAAAATGTATGAAAGCTGCCATTTTGACCCCTTGTTTGGGAATGCTAGTTCCAATAGTCTTTTGGCTTTAGTGCTTTACAAGACTCTGACCTAAAAGTATACAGAAAAGGAATTACAACTCTGTTCCAACACTAATTTACAGCAGGCTAATTCTGGATTTTTGATTCAAAAGTGATGAAGCCAGACAAGACAGATAGGTAGAATTTTCAGTTGATAGATTTGTCTCATGACAGAACCACTTTAACACCCAGGGCTGGTGCAGGGATTTTTGACACCCTAGGCGAAACCTCATTTTGACGTCCCCCAGGTTTTGACCCTCGACTGAACCCCCTTTGCCCTGCTCATGTATACGGTGGAGGTGGTGGAGGTGGTGGGAGTGGAGATTTTTGCGGTGCCTCTCCACCTATTTCCTCAGCTGTGGTTCACAGGCCCGCACTTGCGCCTCTGGACCTGACCTGAATAGTGGTGGCACAGGCTCGCTTCCGCGTGCCGGCCATGGTCTGCAGGTATATGGACAGGCTAGGGTAGTATATAGGCAGGCTAGGGTAGTATATGGACAGGAGGGGATAGTATATAGACAGGCTAGGGTAATATATATATATATACAGGCTAGGGTCTTGCCTAGGGGGGAGTAAGGAGAAAGGGGGAGAGGGAGAGAGAGGGGGGAAGAGGGAGAGAGGAGGGTGAGAAGGAGGGAGAGAGGGGGGAGGGGTAGAAAGAGAAAAAGAAAAGGGGGGGAGAAGGTGCATAGCACAGAGGGGCGGGAACAGAGAGGGAGGTTATTCTAGCGATGGCAGTCTCACTCAATTATGCCTCCCCTTTTCAGGCTGGTGTCCCCCAGTGCTGTGGCAGCTAGCAGCTATTGTTTGAAAACTGCTGCCCAGCTGCCCACATAACTCCTCACAGCACAGAGCAAGTGCATTGCGTGCAGGTGGCTGGAGTGTGGGCGGGGTTGGGCGGACACAAATGGGAGGCAAAGTATCAGATTGGACAAGCAGCAGAGTGAGGGAGGAGTTAGAGGGGCAGTGGAGTCAGGATACAGCCTGACTCCTGTGCAAGCTGCCAGACGCTGTGGAGCACCAGAGCTACAGAGGTATAGCCGCTCTCGATTTCCACACTGTACAAGTTGGTCATGGAGCCTGGGGGAAAAGACGCTCCTCCCGCAGCTGCCCACTCCGCCCCCTGTTCCGCTGACTCTTGTTTATCCTCATCCCCAGGTCCCGGCTCATCCTTTGGCTTGTCACCCTGCATCCAGCAATAGAGCACCAATCTGCTCGCTGTGGCAGGGTGTGTGATAGCAGCAAGCAGTGCAGGGTCACTGTGTAAGCAAGGATTTTACCACCCCCCCTCCTGGCACCCTAGACGGCTGCCCTTCCAACCTTACCACCAATTCCACCTAGTACATTACTGGATTTGTGTTCCTGGGACTTATGGCCACTATACCCCCCTCCCCCCCCCTCTAACCCATCCTGATAGGTGTTAAGTTTACTTACCTGGTGAAGCCAGATATTCTCACCTGAGCTCCTTCATCAAGTTCCCTGCTAGTCTAGGGCTGCATGTTAACCCTCACCAACCGGTCCCTATCCCTTCCTTTTGTCTGGAGATAGTTCAGGTGTCATATCAACTGTCATGTCACCTGGGCATCAGGAAAAAGGACCACAGCAGGAGAAGGATGCAGCGCTGGATAATGGCAGCTTAAGGCAAGTAAAAATTAATATTTAAAAAGTTATCGGGGGGGGGGGCAGGGGATGTTAATCGTATGCTGGGGTTGGGCTTTAAAGTGACATCAAAATATGGCAGGTAACAAGTGCATTACTGGGGCACCAGATGCTGCCTTAAGTCCTTTAGATTTATTTAGTTATGCAAGGTAAGAGCCAATGCTGATGTGCAAAGTGTAGTAGCGCATTGTAACCAATCTGATTTCACTCACAGGGAGTCAGGTCAGTGAAAAAAAATAGTTTCTATGAGTTTCTGGGTTCTGCATCTTGCTGTTTGTTTTATAGAATAAACCCAAATGCACATAAGATGTACCGTAAGTATATTTTAAACTGTCTGGGCTTTTCCACTGCAACAAAAATCAATCCCCATTTCTTTCTTCACAGCAAAGTAAATTCAATGGCATTCTTTGAAATTCTTACTTTAATTAAAGAAAGTTAAACAAAAAGATAGCTAATTAATTTAAACAGGAAAAAGTCCTATTTCAGGTAGGAAAACAAAAAACTATAGCTAGAATCTGAAAAGCTGGTACAAATGAATTTACACTGATAAGGTGTTCAAATTACATTCAGCTATCTAACAAATGAAATCAACACAAAAGTTAAATTGCTTTTATGACACTGAATACTAAATTCATGCTTAGAGCAGCTATTTCAAAATAAACTTCTCTAATTCCTCTCAGGTTTAAATCCTATTCTTCTGCAGAAAAGAGTGTGTGCAAAATGAATGCCATCAGCTATTTTAGGACTATCTTAATTTAGTTATGGGTGGTTTTTCAAAGCACTGTCCAATACAGAAAGATATTGTAATAGATCCCGCAGTGATCTGTGATTTGTCACATTTTTTTCCCTTCTTAATTTTAAAGAGGAAGTAAACTCAGCCCGTCAAATGCTCCTTCTTGATAAATATAGTCTGATAAAGCTTTCAATAACATTCAGCATTATTATTTTTCCCCTAAGGATGTTTCTTACTTTTTTCAAGTTGATTTGTAATTCCTATTTCTGTTTCTCTGTTTGTCCCTGCTGTAACCTCGCACATGCTCAGTAATGTTGTAGCCAAGCCTTGTTTTCATTCTCGATTAGTATAGCAATAATGTCCCACATATTGAAGCATAGAGAGGTGAGCAGGCTTTGCAACACATATTTATTGATGGTTTAATATGTTTTTAACACAATCTACATGATAAAGCTAATCTCCTTGCTCCTGTGTGCCATGCAAAGTGTTGATGTTTACACCCCTGTGTGTTGTTGCAAGTCACATGGGGTGTTTCAGGAACTTGTGAATAGCACTGTAATCTCACGGGATCTCGGGGCAGTGCCGCAGAGAGGAGATGCATATATATGAATGGACTGACAGCAAAATGAGCATGCCATGAATTGGGTGAAATATGCGCATGCGCCGGTGACGTCATGAAAATGAAAAAGGCAGATTACAAGCAAACGAAGCAGGTTAAAATTGATTCATACACAGCAGTTTGTAAAGTGCTTATTACTGATTTAAATGAGAAAAAGTTAGCTGGGTGAGTTTACAACCACTTTAAGGCAGAAGTGAGACTTTTTGTTTTTGTGATTTCAGTTACCAAAACTATAATGTATGTGGTATTTATTAGCATAGCAGCCAGGGCTGCTTTTTTATTTCTAGGAATTGTGGGGATTGGGGATCTATAAATGTACATTTTGCCCAAGATGCAATTGGACTTTAACATAGCTCTTGCACTAAGTGTAAAGTTTAAAGGAGAGCAGGTTGAGGTGCCTTTTAATAAAGTGATAAAATAATGCCTCGCAAGATAAAGTAGTGATTGATATGAAAATAATGCTTCTGACAGGTAAAGTATATGTAAACTCTAATAATAAACTTCACTTATTTGTTCTAGTTTGTTAAATATACCTTTAAGCAGTATTAAACCCAAAAGCAAACATTTATTATATTGAAACGTACCAATTCTTACATGTGGTAAGTGAAAGACAATGAGCGCAGTCACTATTAATACAATATACCATAAAACTATCTGTGGTATATAAACCTAATGTACATAAATCACAAGCAAATCAATGTGTTCAAGAATCTGAGAATGCCAAGTTGCTGCCCAGCACCTTTAGGTGCTTCACCTCTCTAAGATATGATACAAATAATGATGCAGCGCAACTAAAACCCTTCTATAAATCAGTCCCAAATGATGAAACAAGAACAGTCCTTAAATATTTATGTGTGGCTAACCACCGGCGAATTCCAGCTATCACAGCCTTCACCGTTTATTTATTTTAGTTGAACATGATTAGTCCTAGTTTATTCAGTAATGCATGTAAAAGAACTAACCTGTTGTCAGACAGAAAGGGATATGAGGAAGGTAAAAAAAAAATCAACAGCTTACAGTTTCACAGAAAATCCATGGAGCAACAATGCTGACTGCATTGGGGTTTACAAAAAACCTCTTGCAGCATGGGAGGGGGCGCCAATACCCCTGCTGCACTGTGGCCGAAATTGGAACACACTCACCAGCGTGTGGAGAAGGGCTGGACGTGCTGGAGGAGAAAGCGAAGACGATTGACCCGAACCGTAAGCTGCACGTGGCTGGGACACCAACTTGCAACTTTCATATAAGTAAAACTGGCCAGCTCTGGGTTCCACAATGGCCCAGGACAGACAGGAAATTACATCACAGATGACCTGAAAGTGACATAATAATAACCAGCGGCCACCTTTTCCCCTGTGTACCCATTGAAAGTTCCCTTTTTTGTTCCGAACACTGAACACTTCTCTTCCTATGTAACGGAGAAGAAGTGTGTGTGGGGGGGGGGTTCTGCAGTTCTACAACACTTCCTGTCCCACAGTCATAACACTGTCCAGTATAGCTAGTGGGTATTGTCACACTAGGATTGCAAGTATGTTACTGGAAAGATCAAAGTATGGTAAATAGGAAAAAGAACCTGAAAACAGGAAACGAAAGCAGTTAAAACATCCAAGGTTATGCTTTAAAACCTAAACCTAGGCTCATCCTTTGTCCAAGGGTCATACTGGATGTTGTCTATAATCTGTATCTACTTTCGGTTTGACAGGCTGCTTCATCCACTCAATTTCTTTAACTGATACAGGATGGCCGCCTGACTTCCAGACTATATTACGACCAGAATTTTCTGCTTCCTTTTTCTCTAGCATGCTTGTCATAATCACATCCCTCTGTAATCCAGGGGATGACATCAAGTTTCCCACACAATTGCCAGAGCCCCGTGCTATGATGACCACTTGGTACATCCACATAATGTTCCTCTGCAGCTTGGGACATGTTGTACCAGACTTCTTGCTAGGGCTTTCCTGAGAGAGAAAGAGAGGAAGAGGGTTATGCTTTAGGTTCGCTGCTACAATTGGTTCAAGGAAATTTCTGCATTTTCGAGGTTCGTAGCCACAGTGAACTCCACCAGTTTCAATTTCTTCCAACCTAATGCACTGCATTAGATTTGAACATAGATTGGCAGATTTAAAAGGGTCAAAAATTGTATTTTTATGTGCAGTCACCTCACTTTACTGTAAAAGAATGTGCTCCAAAGAGTAGTAGGGTATTGAAATGTGCTGTAGGGTGCTGCTGTGTGGCAGCCACTACAATCACGCTGAGCAGTGATGTTGCTCAAGTGGGGGACAGCACTGCATTGTTTCCAGCTGGAGGAGTGCAGCAGACACTGAGACTGAGCCCAGGGGTGGCTCCAAAGCGTATTTGGACTCAGGGTAGAAGCTGAGTCACACGCTCTGAGGTGAGCACATTAGCTTAAGGGGGTCACGAAGGAGCACAAGAGCATGTTTTGCAGCACTCAGGATATCTTCGGCATGATGTTGGATTGTTGTCACAGCTGAACACCACCTACACACATTGTTTTATTATCACTGTTGGACATTATTTGCACGCACTATTTAGAGTGCCAAAGAGAACTTTTTTTCATTATTATTTATTATTTTTTTCATTTAAAATAGCAGGAAACTTTATATTGAGCACTAAGCACTTTTTATGTTGATTAAGACACTATGTATGGTGTAACAAGCACTATTAAGCACTAATTTATGGTGTAACCAGCACTTGTTTTTTCACACCTTGTTTATTTATTCAACATTCATATTATTTGTATTTAATATTATCACACTAGTAAGCACAGAGTTGGTTATTATTAATTTTGTTTTTGGGGTCACCCAAGCGCAGCGCATAACTTGTAAATTTAGCACTGAGAGTGAGACAGCGATCAAAATGCAGATCATCTATTCACTTCTTCACTAGGGTTAGTCAGTAGGTAAGTAAACAAAGTGATCATGTGATCACTGCCCACCTCTGACGTTATGGAAACTTTACAGAGGATTGACTATATATAAACCCTGCTAAATCAGTCTGGGGAGCCCACAGTGACTACATGTGACTATTGTGCTTAAATAATATGCTTTTATTTCTATTTCAAGATAAAACCTTAAAGTTCAAAGTGCTAAATAGAAATGTGAATTGTAAAACAATGATAATTTAAAGGTCCTTTAAACAGTCCATATAATCTTTAGTGATGTATCTTCAATAGAACATATTGTGAAAAAAACATCACCACTTGGCAGAGTATCCAAACACACACCTGATGTGCTCAATTAGGATGTTCTACTCTCCAGACAACCATGACCTCTTTACTTAAAAAGAATGTCAAATGGTGCTTATATGGTTTAGTCATGGGGCTTGCTTCGAAGTTCTTAGAGATATATCAGGAGACTTGTATTTGTGTCCTCTTCTCCACAGTAGCGTAATATTGTTTTAATCAACATTTTAAAAGCAATTAACAGAGTGCCTGCTTACATGTGTAGGTGCCTTTTCCAAGGATCGCCCGCATATAACGCTGGAAGGAACCACACATGATGATTTTGTAAAATGAAACGTACGTCAAGGTGCTTTCTGGTCATGTCACTTTCGCGTCCTTGACTTTTGGTTTGTCTCAACATGGCAGTGTAATGTATGCCAAACTTTGAGGGTGAGCCAGGCGGTGTGTGCTTCCTTCCAGTGTTATATGTGGCCTACCCTTAGTGCCAGGAAAAGGCACCTACACATGTAAACAGGCACTCTGTTATCTGCTTTAAAAATGTTAATATTATGCTATTGGTTCCCTCCCTCTCTTATTTTCAATTGGTCACCATGTTGGATCGGAGGATAAAATATAAGTCTCCTGATATATTCCTAAGAACATCCAAGCAAGCCCCAAGACTATGCCATTTAAGCACCATTTGACCTTCTTTTTAAGTAAAGTGGTCATGGTTGTCTGGTGAGTAGGACATCCTAATTGATCACATCGGATGTGTGTTTGGATACACTGCCAAGTGGTGATTTTTTTTCCACGATATGTTCTATTGAAGATACATTACTGAAGATTATATAGACTGTTTAAAGGACTTTTAAATTATCATTGGTTTACAATTCACATTTCTCTTGTCAAATTTGTTAACAATTAGTATACATAAGTACATATGGTGGCAGCAAAAGAAAAGATCACATATATGGTAATATTGAGTTGTAGTTCCAACATAAACTAAAAGTAGTTTAACTAATTTTATCATGGATCTAACTACTCAAAAGATTGCATCATACATTGCATAAGGGAGGATAAAAACAACTTAGACCAGGTTAATATAAGATGACCTCAGATTAAAAAAAAGGTCTTAATTATTATCAAGAGTATAGTTTTTAAATAAATTTAAAAAATCATTATAGAATCAAAAATCTTATACTACATGTTGGAACTATGTACAATTGGTATAATGATAACCAAAGAAATAAAAGTTCTGCTACCAGAACTATATAAAGAGTAAATTGAAAGAGGAGAGAGAGAATAGGGGGAAAAAGAAGAAGAGAGAAAGAAGATAAAAGAAAAGAAAGTAATCTTAAGTAGGAGAAAAAATAGATAGGGAAGAAAGAAATGAGAGGTAGTAGGGGTCCCCGGGGTAGTACATGGTAATAAACAGTAGGGAAGCATCAAAATTGGAAGGCAAAAAGTGAGTCACCCAGGGATTCCATATATTCTCAAAGTTGGACATTTTATCTTGAGTTATAGCCTCTGTTTTGGCATGGATCATTGCTTGATTGACTCTATTTTTAGTTTCAGCACTTATTAAGGATGGGGATTTCCAAGCTTTGGCAATTGCTTGTTTCGCGGCTGTAGTGATCTGTAATAGGAGTTACAGTAGGAGAGAGTGGCCGGTTTTAAGTTTAAAAGTGCTATTGTAGGATCGGGATTGGTAGGGATTTTAAACAGTGTTGAAATCATAAGAAATACATCTTTCCAGAAATTTTTTGCTACCGGGCAATCCCACCAAGTATGAAGATGTGATCCAAGATCACCACAGCCACGAAAACAAGATGGAGAATAATTTGGAGCATATTTCGCAATTCTGACAGGGACCAAATACCACCGTGTGAGTACTTTGAAATTTGTCTCTAAGTCAGATATGCACTTCCAAGATGTTCAGTAACCCTTCTCTGAAATCTATTATTTCATCCAACCACCACTCTAAATCACTCCCAAAGTTAGGGTCCCCTGTCAGCTTCACATACAACAGTCCCAGGCCGCCATAACCAAAGCCTTCAGTTGGGCTGTCATCCACTATCCAAAGGCATGCTTGGGATACATGCCACCAGAAGGCTCTGTAGCTCTCATAGTATGGCAATTCTACTCAGAACCCAAACAAGGCACTAAAGGCATATATCTTTCTTTTACAACATAATTTGCAACAAATTACTATTTAAGAAAACTATAGCAATTGGAAAATGGGAGGTAGACCTGGGTACCACCTTTTCAGATGAACAATGGCAAAACACCTTCAGAGAAACACATAAAGCTTCACATTGTGTTAAACACTGGGAACTGATAATCAAAATGGCAAACAGATGGCATTACACCCCATACAGAATAGCAAACTACTTTCCAGGAGCATCGCCAAAATGCTGGAGGGAATGTGGACAAATAGGAAACCTATTACACATGTTCTGGCAATGCCCAAACATAAAAAGCCTATGGAACCAAGTATTCCAATGAATTTCGTCCCCAATAGGAATGCTTACCTCTCCTGACCCAACTCTGGCAATCCTCCACTTAAACACAGAAATTCCCACCCAACTTAAGACCAGTCATAACTCACATCCTATTGGAGACACGCATCATAATACTGAACAACTGGAAAACCACCATATCTATAAACACAGCAGGCATTAAGAAAGCTGTACACAGAAACTACATGTTCGAACGTCTCATAGCGATTAACTCTATGCAATGTACCCTATTCGACAAATGTTGGTCTATATGGCCCAAACTACAATGATTTCCTGTAAGGTTGCTTTGACGAGTTGACTTTCTATGTTTTATAAGACTAAAGTCTCAACCTATTGTTTAAATAAAGATTTATTGTTATGAGTAACTACATTATAATGCTTTTACGGATGTAAGATGTGTATATCAAGGTACCCTATTTCTTTTGTACTATGTTTAATTCTGAGATATTCAATAAAAACTATTGAAACATAAGATTAGGAAACCCTAGTCCCCCTTTGGGCTTTGGAAGGTAAAGAGTGTATTTGGGCAGACAGGGTTTCAAGGAGCCCCAAACGAAAGTTAATGCCTTATGTTGTAGTATTCTGAGAAGGTACGCTGGAACAGGGATAGGTAAAACTTGAAAAAGATAAAGAACTTTGGGCAGTATAGGCATCTTTATTACGTTAATTTTACCTATCCAAGATAATGGTAGAGAGGACTATTGTGTCAGAAGATTAGATATTTGACGCATAATTGGAGGATAATTGGCAGTGAAAATGGCAGAAAGATTGGGTGTGAGAGTTATTCCTAGGTAAAAAAGGCGTGAAGTGGACCGTGAGAAAGGGAGGGATGTTTGCACTGGTTGTAAAATATATGGAGGTAAAGATATATTTAAGGCTATAGATTTTTGAGAGTTAATAATTAGACCAGATACGTGGGTAAAGTGATCAAGCTTACTTATATGATTAGGAGCAGAAATATGAGGGGATGACATAAAGATTAGAGGGGTCAGAACGGATTAATTGAGCAAGGGGTTCAATAAGTAGGGCAAATAAGAGTGGGGAAAGTGGACATCTCTGATGCGTACCCCTACAGATGTCAAATAGGTTTGATTTATATCCAGCATATTTAACATAGGCTTTGGGATTTTTGTATAATGAGGAGACCCAGCTAAGAAAATGAGGACCAAATCCCCAACGCTGCAGGATAAAATGTAGGTATTGCCATGAAACTGTATCAAATGCTTTTTTGATATCTAAAGATAAGAGACAGATGGGTATTTGTCGTGATTTAGCTGCTTGAATTAGTAAAGTAGTCCTGCGTACATTATCTGCCACTTGGCGCTGTGGGATAAAGCCGACCCGGTCTTTATTTATTAAAGAATTACACTATTTAAGTGGGTCGCTAAGACTTTCGCTAGTAATGTCAAGGTTGAGTAATGATATGGGTCTATAGTTAGCACAAGATGTATCGTCTGACTGAGGTTTGGGGATCATTGAAATTATAGCCGTTAATGTTTCGGGGCGAAAGGATTGATCATTAAGGAGAGAATTAAATACGTATGTTAACATTGGAGCAAGGATATGAGAGAATTTATTATAGTAAAGGGCAGAGAAGCCATCTGGGCCTGGATGTTTATTTGGTTTAAGAGAGTGTAAAGAAACGTCCCACACTCCGCTTGAGTGCTTTCGTCATATACCACTTCCTCCCAGTCTGAATATAGATATCAGATATTCCAACCGCTCACAATCACAAAACAATACGCTACTTGTTTAGTTGCTGAACATGGACTGTTTTATTAGAACCAAAATATAAGTCTTATATACAGTAAAAGAGGAGGTTCCTTAATCCTGCTCATATTACTGTAGCAATACACCTGTAACCAGAAACCTAATTAACATTAGCTAGTTAATGTTAGTACCACAACATGTCTGTGGTACTGTCTCTCAGGTGCACGGATCTTTGCTGGGGAGGAAAGACCGCTTCCTCCACCCTGGCCAACTGTTGGAGAGGGACGATGAACACCTCCTCTCCCCCTGTATCCTGATTTGCTTTTGGGAAGTGACCACCAACTTCTCACCCTGAGCCTCCTGAAATGCCACAGATGTAGGGCAGAGGTCTTGGACCCTCTGTCCGGTGACCAGCGCTTCAGCTGGGGAAGTTCCTTGCAACTCCACAGATACTGATGTTGGTGCTGGGCAGAGCACAGTGAAGTTTGGCCCTGATACCAGCTCTTCTGCTGGAGGCTCATCAGGTGGTTCTTCCTCAGCAGAAAAGTATATCAAATCCCCTGTCTCTGCAACTGGTGTCTGGGGATAGAGGTTCACCATCTCCTGCCCGTGAAACCCAGAAGATGCTATTGCTGCTGGGCAGAGGTTAGCAGAGCTCTGCCCTGTTGTCACTTCAGCTTTGGGGATGGCAATCTCCAGATTTTCCACTGCCGATTCTTTGGCATGCTGCTGGACAGGAACATTCCTCCATTCAAGATCATCCCATGCAGAAACAGGATCATCAAGGTCAGTCAGCACTTGCTGCATCCGCCATAATGCCCTGTATACACGGTCGGATTTTCCGATGGAAAATGTCCGATCGGAGCGTGTTGTCGGAAATTCCGACCGTGTGTGGGCTCCATCGGACATTTTCCATCGGATTTTCCGACACACAAAGTTTGAGAGCAGGCTATAAAATTTTCCGACAACAAAATCTGATCGCGTCAATTCCGACCGTGTGTGTGGCCTGTTCCGACGCACAAAGTGCCACGCATGCTCAGAAGAAATTCAGACATGGAACAGCTTGGTCTGGTAAACTTAGCATTCGCAATGGATACAGCACTTTCGTCACGTTGCAATGTCAAAAATGGTTTAATACAGCGCACTCTCTTCTTCTTTATAATGTGAGAAGAATGAAGTAGTTTTGCTGCTCATATTCACACAGACTTCTCACAAACTTATTTCTTTACTATTTATCGGGATTCCCTCAATATATTTTGATTTGTCACATCTGACAACATTATTTTGGTGGGGTTTTTTTGGTTTTTTTTTGGTTTTAAGGCAGATTAGTTATTTTTGGTTTGTATTTTTTTCAAGGCTGATTTTTGTTTTTTTGGATTTTTATTTGTACTCCTGAAAATTTGTGTGTGTTTTTTGTGTCAAGTTACCACAACACCATTAATATGTTGTTATATTTAATCTGTAGGAGATTGTTTGGTGTTGTTGTCCCTTGTTAATTTCACATTGTACTTTAGAAATGTACCTGAATTGTCACCAACAAACTGTCCTTTTTGGATGAAAACACATATAGGAGAGAATAATTTCCCCCAAAAAAACATTTATTAAGGGCTCACAACTAAACAAAGAGAGAGGCAATGCTGGAGAAACAGCAGAAATTGGTGAAGCCTTGGACCCCCAGGGCAGACATCAACTATTTTCAAGCAAAATTGGGGGCCTGAGGAGTCCTTATCTAAGGTAGTGCAGTCTGGTCCAGAAGTCCCAGAGATCCGGAAAGCAGCAGATGACATCTGTGTCCCCAGGCTGTGGTCAGACGAGAGACTGCAGCTTTTGTCAGACCAGACTGAACCCAGGGCCATCACTCTCTTGTCTTCTTTCCACGCTTCCTTCCACGCGGTGGCTCTGGTGGTGGAGTTGTGGCAGGAGGAGGAGGAGGATGGTCCAACTCAATCACGTCGGTCTTGGGTGTTAGTTCCCCACTCACCCCCTTAGTTAGGACTTTATAAAGAAGGTCCTCACATAGCTTGCGTTGACCCTCCTGCATGCCCTGCAGTTTAATGGCAGCCATGTAGGCAAAGGCCTCTTCAGGAGTGGGTAAGGCTCTGAGGGACGCAGAAGCCTCCTGAATGAGCCTGAGCGCTGAATCCTGCATGTTAGTCGTCTTCCTCGCTCTTTTGTATGGAAGGCGGAGGGGAGGAACCTGCGATTCAGTCAGGCTGCGACTGGTCCCAGGCTTCTCTTCGCTGACATTTAGCCCCGCTTCCTCCTGGCTGCCACTAATCTCCGCCTCCTCCTGACTGCCACATTCCACAACCTCCTCCTGGCTGAGGTCTTCCTGTGTATGAAAAAGGGACATAGTTTTAGTTTTCTATTCATCAATCACACACAATTTTCACCTCCTGACTGTTGCAAATTGAATGTTATCAAATATAACAGACTATCCTTCTGATCCCAGGATTTTTCATTCTTGTCCCAATTTTGGGTGTCCACTACTGTCTATTGATATGTAAAACACTTTTTTCAATCAGCAATTAGTGATCAATAATAACATCTAGTAAACATAATTTCTTTATTGACCAGAAATCAGTAGAAGAATGCTATATCTGACTCCAGCTGGGCTCCTCCACTTCTTCCTGGCTGGAAGGCCCAGGTTGGACATCGGAAGCCTCAGCTGGGGTGGAAGGAAGAGTGGAAGGAAGAGTGGAGAGGGATTCCCTGACTTCAGTGTGGTCTGACAGAAATCGCAGTCTCTCTTAGTAACACAGTCTGGGGACATAAACGTGATCTGCTGCAGCTCCAGACCTCTGGGAATCCGTGACCTTCTTGCACTACCTAAGATAAGTGCTCCTCAGGCCACCAATTTTGGTTTTTAAATAGGGGATGGTTGCTGTGGGGACCACCGGCTTAACCAACTCCAGCAGTTTCTCCAGCGCTGCCTGCCTCTTTTGTTTATTATTGTAATGGGGGTGTCTCACCTGCCACAGACAGGGCAGCTCCCTGTATTTGTCTATGAACAAGGGGAGGAAGTTGTGGTCATTGAAGCCATCCATTTTCTCTGCAAGACACAACACAAGACAAACCCTAAGGACAGGCCAAACTCCCCTAATCTTGTTACAATATAGGCTTCCATTTCGAAGCAGTATAGGCCCAAGTTTAGATCTTACCTTCGTTATCACGATCGGCGCCTCCGATGCTCCTTCCTCCGCTCACAGATCGTACATAATACGCACGCGTGTTACGCTTTATACACACTGCGCTTGCGTGTAACTCCGCCCGCCCCTGACGTTCTTTCTAGTCTATTACCTGCCACTTTACGTTCGGCGCAGTGGGGGAAGAGCACATGGTGGATACACAGCAGGTGCGTGCTAATTACAGCAACGAGAAGGAGGGGGAGGAAAACCCGGAGCCTGAAATGTCTGGATCCAGAAGGAGACGATTTAAGGCCTCAAATATGTCCTTTGGGGAGATGTTGGAGATGGTGGACATCCTGAAGAAGGCCGACTATGATGAGAAGTATGGACCTTACCCCAACCCCAATGTCAGAAAGGCCAAGATAATTGCAAAAGTGGTCAAGAGTCTGCACCGGAATTTCGGGGTACGACTATCGAAAGATCTGCTCAAGAAGCGGTGGTTGGACCTGAAATTACGAGAACATGAGCAGTACAGAAAGATCCGGAGAGTGCTGCAAAAAAGTAAGTAGTTGTCCTGTGTTCCTATTCTTTATGTTTCTTACATTCGTGCTGCTCCATGTGCTTTTCTTACAAGTGTAAATTTTTAAATGGCAACTTTCATGTTCATGGGCACATTATTCGTTCGTATCAAACATTTTTCTTTCGGCCTATAAAACACCATTGTTTAGGCCATATGCATTTGGCCACAATTTTTTTGCCCTACTTGTCTGAAACTAATTTGGTTGTGTAGATGGCTTTGTTACTAGAATGAAATGCAAACTAGATTCTGTGGAAGGAGAGGACACTCAGCAGCTGTTTTCACATCTGGACACTGGAGCACTAGTGTGGGACACAAGAACACCATTTTTATTAGGGGGTCCACACAGGTGCTCCAGTGTATACTATAGGGGGGTCTCCATCTGTGAAGCTTGTACCAAACAGGTAAAGTATTGAAGCTTGACAAAGGACACTGAAAATGCTCCATTTTGTAACTCTGCCAAAATAGACAATTGTACCCCACTTCCAAGCAATCTTTCATATTTATAGTTCTGCCATCAAATATCTGTGTGCTAAGTATACCATTTTTGTTTTACATAGGGGAGAAAAGACACGGAGGACACCCCTCATCCGAGGAGACCAGAGCCCCCCCTCTGGAAGAAGGGGAAATACCCCCAACCCAAGAAGAGCAGGAGGATGAAGAAGACGTGGTAGAACTAGTCACCACAACAGGTGAGTGTCTGCGACCACAGGCTCAGGTAAGAGATGTATGCCGGCATATTTTTGATACCTTTTTTTTGGGGGGTTTCTCTCTTTTTAGGTGATCGTGATGTTGTGGATCCAGATCCTTTCACATCAGAAAGTGCCCAGATCCTGATCAGGGAGATCATGGGGTGTAATTTACAATTGGAAAACCTCAAGAAAAACATCAATGATGTTATTAAAAAAAATAAAAACATCATTGATGTTTTGGGGCGAGTTTAAAACCCCTCCAAATCACTTTCTTCTTTTGTGTGCTACAATGTTAAAAATGTTTTAGCGATTTTTAGAAAAGCCAAATTTTGAGGATGCACACAGTGTGTCAACATGTGCTATCTGCCATCACGGGAGATCAATGGACGCGTTTTGGGGGTGCAACCCCTTCCTCAATAATAAAGTAGCTGAGAGGAACGGGGTTTCTCCCCCAAAACACGTCCCTTGATCCCCCGTGATGGCAGCTAGCACATGTTGACATTGGGAAATTTGTGTGCAACTTCCAAATTTGGCTTTTCCTGTGGTGACTTCACCCCATCTGAATGCAATATCAAACACAGTTCCTAAATACTCATGTCTGATATTGCCTTCAAATTCTAGCAAATGTGAACTTTGTAAAGATTTGTGTCTTGTTGGTTTTACACATGCCTGTTTTAGCTTAAATGTACATTTCTGTTGTTGATAATGCTACCCCAAAAATTGTTATACAACAAACATGTTGGTTTGTTTTAAAAACCCTTTCTAAATGCACATGTGATTGTGCTGGTATTAAAAAGATTGTTCATCAAGAATGTGTGGATTATTGTCTCAACGCTACAACACTTTTGTGGGGCTCTAATTGCTGCTTTCTGTGAAAATGGGGGTTATTTCCTAAGGGCAAATCCTCTTTGCACTACAAGTGCAGTTTCAGTGCAGTTTCTAGTGCACTTGTAGTGCAAAGTGTGTTTGCCTTTAGTAAATAACACCCAACAGTGCTTTGTATAAGGTTACACAATCACGCCATTTTCGGGACTCACCACATTTCTGTCAGAGTCATCTAAAACAAACACAAGCCGTAAATGTCAAAGATTTTCTTTTTTTTTGTTTTTTTATTTGATAAAGGCTTCACAAATTTGCTGGCATATTGATGGCCCCCCTACCCGCAAAGAACTCCAGGTATCATAACCGGACATCACGGGCACTCAGGGAGGGCAAGCCAGGACGGCCACTTTCAAGCGCCGTCAGTGTTGTTTCATGTATCATTCTGGCCTCAGGCCCAACTGAGCCAGCATAGTTGGCCGAATGTTGGCGTAAAAAGTTATGGAGAATACAGCACGCCAGGATTATATGATTAAGTTTATACTCCGCCATATGGATGGGTGTCAGAAATAGGCGGAACCGGCTAGCCAGGATTCCAAATGTGTTCTCCACCACTCTTCTGGCTCTGGCCAGCCAGTAATTAAAAACCCTCTGTTCCGGGGTGAGGGTCCTCATAGGGACTGGCCGCATAAGATGGTCCCCCAGCGCAAACGCTTCATCAGCAACAAAGATGAATGGGAGTCCTTCCACATTGTCCTCTGGAGGTGTCAAGTCCAAGCTGCCATTCTGGAGATGCCTTTAAAACTCCATCTGGGCGATGACTCCACCATCGGACATCCGGCCATTCTTCCCCACGTCCACATACAAGAAGTCGTAATTAGCCGACACCACCGCCAACATCACAATACTATTGAACCCCTTATAGTTTAAATAGTATGACCCCGAGTTGGGTGGTGGGACAATGTGGGCGTGTTTCCCATCAATTGCCCCTCCACAGTTAGGAAAGTCCCACCGCTGGGCAAAGTGGGAGGCCACAGTCTGCCATTCCTGTGGCGTGGAAGGAAACTGTTGAGGAAAACAAAAATAAATTAGTATTTTTGCACATAAACATGGCAAGCAGATTAGACACAAACATTCTTGGCGAACCTCCAGATAGCATTTATTAAGGGGAATTTAACAACACCAAAGTATACGGTACACCTATCATATTCCCCCTCCCCCCCTCTTATGGGCAATTTCTAACATTATAGGGGGGGAATCTTGGACAGGTAACCCTCTCTACTTCATTGAGAGATGAATGCCTAAATACAGGGTATTACTTGGAACAGCCCCTCCTTAGTTACACTATTGGCAGCCCACTGGACAGGTAAGAAGTGTCATAATACAAAGATATAAATACACACTGTACACATTTGAGGACATTTGGACATTCTGCTATTACCTGTCAAGATAATAATAGGATACAAAAACTTTAAACAGTACCATTTGAAAGTATACAGGCAGGCCCTTGCACTACATCCTTTGGGGAATTCATCCATACATCTGAGCACTAAAGAGATGGGTATAGTGTGTATGGGTTTGGCAAAGTCAGCAGATAGAGGATTGAGAATAGATAGAGAATTGGGATCAGCTGACTTAGCAGTTGGGGGGAGGGAGGGTTACTAAAAATGATTTGGGGACACCACAAAAAAAAGCCTCTGGCACTCTGCCTGAATTTAAAGCACAAATCACATTTCTAAACATTTTAGGGGTTGTTTGGGGTAAAGCACTAGTATGGAGCTGACAAAATACATTGTTAAGTGACTACATGAGGTGAATATAGGGCAGGAGAGCATGCTGGGGAGGTTATTGAAGGCCAATCTGTATGAAGGACTAAAAAAATAATTACAGAAAAATCCAGCATGCATGAGGACAAAGGGGACATTCACAGCATATTACAATCATGGTAATTAGGGAATGAGGAAAGAAATACAATATATTATGAAACATTCAATACAATAAAATGTGATATTAAAGGATAAAAATCTTACCTTCATATACTCCTTCTGCAGGACCTGGATGATGGCAGAACAGGTCTCTGGGATAATGATACCCAGAGCCTGGGGGGAGATGCCTGTCGAGAACTTCAAGTCCTGCAGACTTCTCCCTGTCGCCAAGTACCGCAGGGTAGCGACAAGCCTCTGCTCCACAGTGATGGCTTGCCTCATGCAGGTATCCTGCCTGCTCATATAGGGGGTCAGCGAAGCCAGCAGACGGTGAAATACGGGGTCCGTCATCCTGAGAAAGTTCCTGAAATCATCAGGATTATTCTCACGGATCTCACGGAGCAAAGGCATATGAGAGAACTGGTCACGCTGAAGAAACCAATTCTTGGTCCATGAACTCCTCCCCACCCTGTTCATGGACTGGACTTGTGTCAAGGTCAGGACCCCAACACCAAGCCCCCGCACAGCACAAACTCTACGAGGAGTACGTATACGCAACATGGCTAGAAAACAGTCGGCTGCTCAGAATGAAGTAACAGAACGCACCGAAGAACAGCAAGGCCTGTGAAGAGCGACCTGAAAAACAGTAATGAACGAACAAGAACACAATGACTATAAGTCACGCGGAACTTGCTTGCACGCCCACAAGAGCAGATACAAACCCACAAGCACAAACTGAACCGCAGAAAACGATCTGAAAGCCAGGAGTCTGAAAAAGCGCGAATCGTCTTTCACCAAACTTTTACTAACACGAGATTAGCAAAAGGAGCCCAAAGGGTGCCGTGCTTGGTTCTGAACTGGCCTTTTCTAGTCTCGTCGGACATGGTTGACGTCACCGTGTTGTTGGCGATCGAAAATTCAGACAACTTTGTGCAACCGTGTGTACGCAAAACAAGTTTGAGCCAACATCCGTTGGAAAAAATCCTAGGATTTTGTTGTCGGAATGTCCGAACAAAGTCCGACCGTGTGTACGGGGCATAAGACCTCCACGTCCATAGCTGCAGGGGCAGGTTGGAAAAGCACACTGTTACGCTCCACATTGCCAACTCTTCAGCCAGGATTTCAGAGTTGTCAACTGGTATTTCCTGATAGTCCCAGGCAAAGGGAGGCCAGCCCTGGCGCTGAGCAGAGTCTAGCAGCAGTCTGTAGGCGATCTCCAGCTCCAGGCCAGAAACTCTATCTTCCAGTGCCCAGTGCACTTCTGAGATGTTCAGTAGCCCTTCTTTGGAATCCATGATTTCGTCCAACCGCCACTCCAAATCACTCCCAAAGTTAGGATCCCCTGTCAGCTACACATACAACAGTCCCAGGCCACCGTAGCCAAAGCCTTCCGCTGTCATCCGCTATCCAAGGGCATGCTTGGGATACATGCCACCGGAGGGCACTGTAGCTCTCATCCAGCCGCATCTCTGCCCAGACCAGCCTGCTTAATTCAGCTGTCTGCTCCTTGTGCGTTTTTTTCTCCCAAAAACAGTACCCGCAATCCATACTGCGACCAGTACCTTTCCTGGATGGAGGGGAGAACTTTTCCCTGGTAACGCTGCTCACGGGCTAGCGTTTCCTTCCAGAGTTCGCAGCGGATAGTCATCAAACCATCCCAGCAGAACCTGCTCTGACACTGGTCCTCTGTGCTGTATCTGCATCTCTCGCAACCTCCTTCTGAATTCCTCTTCCATGGTGGCTGGTATCTGTACTTCTCCTCTCCTCTCCTGCTATCCGGACCTTGGATCCAAATGGAAGTTTGGATGTCCCAGACTGCAGTAAGCGTCCCACCGCTTGCCAACAATGTAACGAAACATCCCACACTCCGCTTGAGTGCTTTCGTCTTATACCACTTTCTCCCAGTCTGAATATAGATATCAGATATTCCAACCACTCACAAGCACAAAACAAGGCGATACTTGTATAGTTGTTGAACATGGACTGTTTTATTAGAACCAAAATACAAGTCTGATATCCAGTAAAAGAAGAGGTTCCTCCCTCCTGGTCACATTACTCTAACAATACACCTGTAACCAGAAACCTAATTAACATAAGCTACTTTACTAAATCAATTACCCAGACTAGGTGACTCAGAGATATGACCCCTGAGGGTAGATGTCACGTCTAATAGCTCACCGACTATAAAATACACATTATCATAAATATCAACACAGAACTCCTTCATACAATAGCAAGGTTAATTAGCACAAACAACAATGGGTGAAATACTCTTAGAAGCCACACTAGTAGACAACAGGAGACCCAGGGCTTTCCAGATCTCATTAAACAGCATTCCTTTCACATACATCTGCTATATGAGTCCCAAGCATGCAGAGACCATGGCCTCCTTAATAATGTCCTTTTGCATTACATAACAGAATATCTTCCTAAATGCTTGTAGCTCCCTCAAATGTCAGGGCCTATAGTCTGTAGGCAAGAGGCTAGCATTCAGTCCCCTCCAAAAGCCTCTGTCCCGGGTGAGTCTGTTACAGAGAGTTAATTGCTAATTTATTTTCGATAGCTGTAATGGGGCTTTCAAGACAATCGTGTTGGGCTAAAGGAATAGTAGGAAGTTTGATTTGTGAAAAATTATTCTGCTGAAGTTTGATCAAAATATCCTTCCTTTTTATTTAAGGAGGTAAGATGTTTTTGAAAAGGTGTGGAGGATCTTAACCGGATTACTAGTAAAATGTTAGACATGTGCAGTTCGTTTCGTATGAATCGAAAATTAGTACGAATTTCCGAAAATTTGTACATTCGGAAGCATCCGAAATACGAATTTCTATGCTCCCGAATTGTATACAAAATTTCGTTGACGAATTTCGGATCCAGGGATGGTGGGAGCCCCTCATAATGAGCACAGCAGGGATACAGCCCCAGGAGGAAGTCAGCACAGCACAGGGATGGTGGGAGCCCATCATAATGAGCATAATGAGTCGACGACTGCCATATTGAGAAAGGTATTTTTTGCTTTTTAAATTCATCATAACGAACATTCGTAATTGTTACGAAAAGTTAACGAACCTAACGAAAATTTGTATTTTGAACGAATTCAAATTGAATTTCGGACACAAATTACGAAATAACGGCTAATACGAAACGGAGCGTAACAAAACAAATTTATTGATGGTGCACATGTCTAATAAATGTATCATGAGATCATTTCAATCGAATTGTTTTCGTTTTTTAGGTGCTCGGGCTAAAAGAGAGTCTGGTTTATTCACTTTAAGATAAAATTTATGTTTAGACTTACATAACATTTTATGTACAGATTCTGATAAAAAAAGGTCAAGGTTTAAATGTGAAGCTTTAATTTAGTCACAGGGGTAGGATTGGATTGAAAAATTGTGTGACATGTATTCAATTCTGCTTCTAACTTTTGTTTTAGTTGTCATTTTTCTCTTTTAAGAAAGGAGGCTTGGCATATACAAACCCCACGGAGAACAGGTTTATGAGCTTACCATAGGGTCAGTGGGGATATATCGGGTTCTCATTATTGGCTAGGTAATCCAATATGCCATGTAGAATCTTGTGTTTTGGGTATTAGAGAAGTGAAAGTTGAAAGTACAGCACACTGGTCAGTCCATGTAAAAGGGATAATAGATGAAGAAAGGAGTTCAGAGGTCATGCCTATTGGGATCAAAATGTGATCAATACAGGAAAATGATTTATGGGGATGAGAATAAAAAGTAAATTGGCGCCTAGCAGGATTGATTTCACGCCAAGAATCTAATAAAGAGTGTTGTTGAAGAAGTTGTTGGAACTTATGAGATTGAGAACTAGATGCAATAGGAGTTAGGGATTTATCTAAAAAAAGGATTAAGGACTTGATTCGAATCTCCACAGATTAAAAGTGTGCCCATTTTATGAGTATCAATTACCTGTAATAAATGGCAGAGAAATGAGGATGGAGTTTTGTTAGGAGCATAGTAGGATACCACTGTGATTAGAGAATCAAATAGATATCCCGTGAGTATAAGATAGCGACCTTCTGGGTCTTTGATCTCTGTCAGAAGTGAAAAGGGTATAGTACGATGAAACGCTATTAGCACCCTTCGTTATTTCATTTTGGCAGAGGCTGTGAAAACTTGGGGATAAGCTGAACCAAAATATTTAGGGGGTCGCCTTATCTGCAAAATAGGTTACTTGGAGGTATACAACATGTGCTTTTGAGGAAGCTAAAGGAGCGAACAACTTTAGTTCGCTTTTGTGGGATATTTAGACCTTGTAAGTTTAACGTAAAGGACATTTAAGGGGTCCGTCTGTAAATCTTAAAGGAAATATTGTAGTATACTGCATTCATAGGTTGTGAGTCTACAATTACCCGGGGGGGGGGGCAAGAACCAAGAGGGGAGCAGAGACAAAAAAAAAAAGAGGAAGAAAGAGAGAGTAAGAGTCATTTAGTCAAATAATAGTAAGTAAATTGTGCGAATAAAAAAAGTAAAAAGGCGGCGTACTGAGTGCGTGAAAAAACGCTAACTCAGAGGCCTAGTATCTATCCGAGGAGGTCCTCCAATAACAGGTCAGAATGGAGGTTTATCCTAGGACAGAAAAATAGGGGGAGCAGTGATAATCTCACGAGACACCAACGGCCTAGATCTATATACAGAAAAAGAGAAATACTTGGACACCCAAGTTCGGCCGTTGAGGAAAAAAAAAATATAAAAGGTTAATTAGCTATTAACAACTATATTGTAAGGTGAGTACATGTACCTACAGGTAACCCTATGGAAAAATACATTAAAATAAGAAACTATATAGTTTGCATAACAATATTACTTATCATAGGATTGCCAGTAATGAAGAAGGAAAATAGTGTTATAGATAAAGAGGATCATTAAATATAAAACAATAGAAGCACTTCAATTTAAAAAATAACTAGATTTTTCTCTAAGATAAATGGCTCGAGGGGGAGGGTTAATAGATAAAACATAAAATATGTTTATCTGAGGTTGTGGGGGTTAAAAGGGGGAAGTTCAAAACTTAATAGAACAGTATTAGCAGGAAACTTCACTCTAATTATGAAGTCACAAATAATGGAAGCAAACCCTGAAATAAAAAACGCTGCAAACTATGCAGCCAGATCAATCTATCCAATAGTGTTACACACACAAATGGGACCTTTATATCATGGGATCTTACAGCTGTACCTCAAGTAATGTTGTGTACCTCATCCAATGCAAAAGGTGTAGCAAAGGATCTTATGTTGGTGAAACAGGACAGAAGTTGCAAGCGAGGATGAATTTGCACAGACATACCATCAAAGAACATAAGGAAGACAGTTTATGCACACCTGTGGGACATCATTTCTCACAGCCAGACCACACTTTAGAAGACCTTAATGATACTTCTTTTTGACACGAAAAATAACGGCCTGAATTTAGATATTGGTTTCCTGACACATTATGCTAAAGTTTTACGACCCCCTCTTAACTAGTATCCCCCCCTGCATTCTATAGCTCTCTCTCCCTCTGTCTTATCTCACTAACTCTGCTGCTATCTTTATTACCATTGATTTGTATGTGTTTGGCTTTCCCTTTTTTTTTTTTTTTCTTTAACATGCTGCCTAAAAATTTGTGAACCAGTACTGCTTGGACCTTGAAGAAGGGGACATCCCCCGAAAGCTTGTCCTGAAAAATTGTATGTTAGTGCAAATAAAAAAAGTATCACGGACAGTACTCAATTTTCTCTGTCACAATTGCACTAATACGGCTACAATCAAATCAAGTATTAGTGACCAAAGAAAGGCAAAGCCTTAAGATTGAATACGCTTCAAGATGAGGAGTGAAAGTCATTCAGTCCATTATGTCTACAGGATCTATATCGGGAGAATTGAATCAACTTCTCTTAGAGCAATTTTGTCAGCCTCTATCTTTTTCAGATTTGGAGGATTCTTGAGGGGAGCTGGATGTTGTGTGTCGACAAGGGGTAGCTGAAGATCTTTCGATAAGATGTAGTTGTTGTAGAGTGTTTTGTAGCTCGTCTGAGGATCAACTGGAATGTTTGACACCCTGATAGGTAAAGCGGATAGAAAATGGTAATCCCTATTGATAGATAAGGGATCTGGCATTGCTGTAAATTATGAAGTAAGGGTTTCAGTGCACTTCGTTTAGCCACAGTAATTGGGGAAAGGTCAGCGAAAAGCTGATAAGGATGATCTTGAAAGATGAGGGAATCTTTTCCTCTAGCTGCAGCCATTAATTGTTCTTTGGTGCAATAGAAGTGGAATTTTGCAATAATATCACAAGGGGAACCTTCTGGTTTGCGTGGTGTTAAAGCTCTGTGAATCCTATCCATCTCCAAATGATCAACCTGGATTGACGGTAGTAGTTCTTGGAAAAGTGCGGTCATAGTAGAATGAAGGTCAACAATAGTCTCCGGTATTCCTCGTATACGAAGATTTGATCAACGTGCTCTATTTTCAAAGTCCTCTAAGCATGTTTGCAAAATAAGGTTTTCTTCCTTAAGAGTCTCTAATTCATTATCATGGGACAGTACATTCATTTCCATGTCATCCGCTCTGATTTCTAGGTCAGAAGTGCGCTGGCCTAACTCACGGATTTCTTTTGTGAGACTTTCAGTTATATAGTCTGAGGTCTGCTTTAAGGCTTTCTGTAACATTTTTTCTATTTGTCTCAAAATATTTGGATGTAGGGAATCTGTTTTTTTTGTGAGGCAGCGCTGTATTCACAGTCAGAGTCATTATAGGCATCCTGAGGTAACTGCAGTTGCTTAGCAGCATGAGATGTGCCTGTGTGTGAGGAAGGAGGCTGTGCCATTTTGCAGGGGCCTCTTGACTGTGTATCCTTGGCACTCTTTAGTTTATTTTTACCTCGGCAGCAGCGAAGACCATTTTATTTATCCCAGGGTCACTGAGGAACCATGCCTTGCGGGTGTCTTTATCAGCCGAGGAGTCCCGAGAGATGTGGAGCTTCAGCCTCCTCCCCTCATAACTCACATTTCTATTTAGCACATTGATGTATCTGATTTATTAGTATTGATCATTTTATATGATATTACTGGCACTCTATTATAGTTGGTAACACATTTGTATCACCAGCACCCACTTAATACTTTTTTTTTTCACTTAAGTTGGTTTTATCTACACTTTCAGGGGAGCAGCTATTATAGCTTTATTTATTCACAAAATAATTTGTTTGTGGAGCAAAGGTTTTTTGTTTCAATTTCAAGATAGAACCTGCCTTATATTCTTCCTCCTCTATTGCAGCCTAACCAAGCTGCTTACATACTGCCCAACCACTGAACAATATATGTGACTATTATCTCTTAAATAATACACTCTTATGTTCATTTTAAAAAAAACCTACCTTGTCTCTCCCGCTTACATTGAGACCTAACAAAACTGCTTACATACTGTAAAGCCACTGTTAACTATATGCGGTTTCTGTCTCCTAAGTAATACACTTCCATTTCAATTTCAAGATAAGAACTGTCTTGTCTCTCCCTCTTTTATTCCAGCCTAATGTCAGAGTTTTTATAAATTATATATATATATATATATATATATATATATATATATATATATATATAATTTCTCTAGTGTAAAACCTGATTTCAAATAGCCCTCAAAAATACAAGGTGATCTTCAGGTCCCAGTGCCCACCAGAGACAATCTATTTTCCCAAAATAAGCGGTTTGTTTTGCAAACGAAGTGTATGCAGATCAAGTTAAAGCAAAGACACCTCTCACTGCAATGAACAATGGGAAAGATCACTGCACAAACAAAATAAACAAGTGGTACACAAATCCAATGTTTTTTTTTAAATGTATATCGATACACACAAGAATCAGTCAAGAATACTGTTATGATTATAGACGTCATCACCGGCATCAGCGCTGTCTATCGAGCGGACGGAGAGTGAGGAGCCGCACAGCAGCGAGGCATCACGTAGCCCACTGCACTAGCTGACGGCACCTTGAGCTGCCCAGGCAATCAGCACACAGCAAGGGCTTTCTCCCCTTATAGGACCCAGTCAGATATCTCCAAGGAGGCCCACGGCTGCAGCCTTAATACCAGCCCGACAACCTTCTGGACCCTGTAAGCCACCTCCAGCACGGTCTGTGAACTGACCTCCAGGAATCTCTGCGGAGGTGAAGGTACGAGCACCAATAACTTACTAATAGTTGGGGACATCATACAGCTTTACTTAAAGCCTAGGTCCTTTTCCACCATATGTTTATTGGAGCACCTTATACAGCCACCTACTGCACTTTACGAATAGCCTTGAAGCCTGCTGATTACAGTGTATAATTAGTTCCATTAACCCACATGGACTATTACCATTGCCTACACAGCATGATTGAACTTCACTGTGCATAGACTTATAGCTTCATTGCTATCCAGCATCAAGTCTGTTTACTATCTCACAGGTAACTTGAACTGCCAAGTCCAGCCCAGCCATCCCTTTGGTCCATACCCAATCCCCATTCCCCGGGTCCTCTCCCCTCTCCCCGCTCCACTTATATGCTTCTCGGCAGCACATCCCACCAAATTTCCCATTGGGTAACACCCACAATGCCACTACCCAATTTAATCGCTTGGCCACCGAGCAGCATATAATAAGTCCGGACAGTGTCTATGCCGTTATATGTTCTGTGTGTGTCCTGTTTGTCGTGTTCGTCAGTCCATTTTTATGTTACCTTGATTAGGAGTGTTATGTATCTCATAGTGTAATAATTTGTTTATCTGTATGTTCACCTCACCTAGGTGTTTTTAATATGAATTAATAAATCGCTACCTTTAATACCACCTTTACATGTACTGACCATTTAATTGCTAAGGTAACCACTTTTCCCACCGGTAACTCTATACCGTAGACCCCTTCCCTTTTTCCCTGATCCCTACCCCACCAATTTATGCTATGTTTATAGATGATTGAAACCTTTATAGTAAGGACGTTGTGCATTTCATTATTTGATAAGCTGAAAATATGACACTGTTGAGGCTCATTCAGTTCCAGGTAAAAAAGGTACAAAAAGGAATATCACTGTTTATATATATATTTAAAACTATACGATGAGATGTGATTAGGATGGAATATCATATTGAGCTTACTATAGCAAGGTTTGTTTGTTCGGAATCATTATTTTATATGTGTGGGTTATAATGTATCCATAATCAAGTAGTGGTTTAACTATACTAAATTATTTAACACTTTGTGTATCATCAATATTGTAATTATGGACTAAAATATTTACCTCTGTCTAGTTAAAAAAAAAATTCAATTCAAAGACTGCTGCCACAAATTAGAAAATCACTTCTACTGTATATATTTTAGATAAACCAACATAGTTGTAGCTGTGTAGGAAAAGATTAATTTATTATATAAGGGTTAATTATTAGAAAATGCATTTCTCACATAAACTCAAAATAGACGTTTCTAGTCTTAGAGTGACACCCGGTGGCCAGATGAGCTAACGCATAGGTAAATAGATAATTGAACCTGATCCACCAATCAGAGAGAAGGTTACACCTTCTGGGCCAGGTTTATTGAGACTTTTATGAGTGTATTGTCCTCACTGATTATATAGAAAGTCAGGTAGATGGGGAGGAGAGGAGATTGCATCATCTGAAAGGGGAGAGACTTTACCACCAAGATTAGACCGCCTCATCTTGATCGCATCATCTGAAAGGGGGAGACTTCAGCACCAAGATCAGACTGCCTCATCTAGATTACACAGTTTACTAAAGCCAAGGCACACAGCTTCAACCAAGCTAGATGCCATTTTGAGAAGAAAAACCTCACCCATTGGTTGGCAGCCATCTTAGGAGAGTCTGACCAATAACCATTTTAAAGCCTACACCTATTTTGCAGCTATTTTATGCTAGCTGTTTGCTACCTCATTAGATATCCTAACACCCCACAAGTTGTTAATTTCAATTTGCCGTATTGGCATAACTTTAGATGGACTTCCTCCAGGAATTCATCTGCAGCGGGTTCACAGGGAAAATCATTATCTGTCAAATTTTTTTAAGACAAGTTAGGATTTCTACAAAAGGAGAAATGAATTACTGAATTCAATCTAATTCTAATCTATATATACTATATTGTCAAAACTATTGGGACGCCTGCCATTACACGCACATGAACTTTAGTGGCATCCGCGTCTTAGTCCGTAGGGTTCAATATTGAGCTGGCCCACCCTTTGCAGCTAACAGCTTCAACTCTTCTGGGAAGGCTGTCCACAAAGTTTAGGAGTGTGTCAATGAGAATGTTTGACTATTCTTCAAGAAGTGCATTTGTGATGTCAGGCACTGATGTGGATGAGAAGGTCTGGCTTGCTGTTCCCACTCTAATTCATTCCAAAGGTGTTCTATCGGGTTTAGGTCAGGACTCTGTGCAGGCCAGTCAAATTCTTCCACCCCAAACTTGCTCATCCATGTCTTTATGGACCTTGCTTTGTGCACTGGTGCACAGTCATATTGGAACAGGAAGGGGCCATCCACAAAGTGTTCCCACAAAGTTGAGAGCACAAAATTGTCCAAAATGTATTGGTATGTTGATGCACTAAGAGTCCCCCCTCACTGAAACAAAGGGGCCAAGCCCAACCCCTGAAAAACAACTCCACACCATAATCCCCCTCCACCAAATGATTTGGACCAGCGCACAAAGCAAGGTCCATAAAGACATGGATGAGCAAGTTTTGGGCAATATTTGGGGCTTTTTGCTGTTAGGAATACACCCTAATGTTTATTTCAGAATGAAATCTTTCTCATCTCTCTCTAACATTGTGGCCTAACCAGGCTGCTTACATCACTAAACCATATTTCTGGCTATTATTTCTCAAATAATACACTCTACTGTTTATTTAAAAATAAAACCTTCCTCATCAACCTTCCTTACCAGAGTATAGTAAGAACATTACCACCCTCTGCATTACAACCTCTTACATTGCAACTTTACCACCTTCTTACATATGTTCACTCACTGTACAATATTTGTGGCTGTTGTGTCTCAAATAGTACACTAAACTAATGTTTAGTCAAGATAAAACCTACCTCATCTCATCCTCTTTTGTGGTGGCTTCACAAAGCTGCTTACATACTGTACAGCCACTAAACAATGTTTTAATTTCTATTTGTGCTTCAAATAATACACTCTAATATATATTTCAAGAAAAAACCTGCCTTGTCCCCTCCTGTTACATCATGACCTTACCAAGCTATTTATATATTGTCAAATCACTAATCAATATGTGTGGCTTTTAATGTGGAAATACTGCACTAATGTTTATTCAATATAAAACATTTCCTTGTCTCCTCTTACATTGAGGCCTAACAAAGTTGCTTACATACTGTCCAGCTCTGTTAATTATATGTGGATAGAAGTAAAAGTGAAATGCAGTGCTAAAAATGATAACCAATGGTAAAATGCACATCAGACATGGTGACCATTACCAATATATACATAGCTGAAACACATGAAGCATAATACCAAAAAATTGAATATTAGACGGGATATAGTAAAGTCCCAATGTATGGCTATGAATCTGATACAAGAGAGTCCCAAACATAGGCTAAATATGAATGTTGGACTGATGTAGAAATCTTCTCTTGTATATCATGAGTTGTACGATCATGGGAAGTGAATAGATGGAATACGCTTACCAGCAGGAGTGGATTCGGATGCCGGTGACACCGAATCAAACAGGCTCTGAGATTCTTAATGGACAATGGTTGGACGATGGTTGGTCCTGGAAATCCCGGATCTCAAGGGGGATCTATCCTCTATGGTCCACGTCATGACTGTCCGTTCAGAAGCCCGAGAGGGAATTCTCCACCACAAACAAGTCTCCAGAGCATGGATGGTTCCCAAAAAGATAGATAGGACGCGAATAGTGCAAATCAAATGACGTATTTTATTGGATATAACCAATAATCAACAAACGATATAAAAATGTGATCACGAGTAAAACAATAAAATCAAGTGTAGGAAAGAGTAAGGCTCACCCGACGCGTTTCGTCCACATGGACTTAAACAGGGGCATCAAACTCCTCTCCTACACTGTACAAATTTATATAAAAACTATGCCAATCGTATGACCAAACGCCAGCAATGGAGTCATGTGACAAATCAACTCCTGATAGGCCAAAGAGGAATCAGCTGACTGCCTGGGACTGTCCAATGAGGCCACCCACTAATGGGGAAGGAACGTATCCCTTGACCAATGGGGAATTAATAAGAATAAAGATAATAACAATCAAGATGATAGGGAGAGAACCCAAATGATCATGATTTCCGCAGTGCTGTAATCATCTGTGCCCACTCAAAGAGTTCTACAATACATCAGTCCATTTATCATAAAAGCATATACATAATGCCTAAATCCAGATTGTAAATGTGGGCATCCCAGGAAACATTATGCAGGTTATTAATGAGAGCCCCCTGTGGGTCACATGACCGCATCATTCCTAGCATGGCCAATCGTATCGACGAATCACGTCTCAATCACTAAAAGCCTGAGAGTCATGTGGCTACAAAGGAAGTCACATGCTCTCCTGTGGCCAATAGAACAGTCTTATATCTCCCACTCATCCGGACTGTAAGCAGGGAAGGTATTGGCCACAGGAGAGCATGTGACTTCCTTTGTTGCCACATGACTCTCAGGCTTTTAGTGATTGAGACGTGATTTGTCTCTCGAGATCATGTGACTATGTCAGCAGACATGTCACGTGATTATTTCCCTGTGGTTCTTCCTGTTCACTACACAGATCCAATAAGAAGGATCGTGTAGTATACAATACGATTGGCCATGCTAGGAATGATGCGGTCATGTGACCCACAGGGGGCTTTCATTAATAACCTGCATAATGTTTCCCGGGATGCCCACATTTACAATCTGGATTTAGGCATTATGTATATGCTTTTATGATAAATGGACTGATGTATTGTAGAACTCTTTGAGTGGGCACAGATGATTACAGCACTGCGGAAATCATGATCATTTGGGTTCTCTCCCTATCATCTTGATTGTTATTATCTTTATTCTTCTTAATTCCCCATTGGTCAAGGGATACGTTCCTTCCTCATTAGTGGGTGGCCTCATTGGACAGTCCCAGGCAGTCAGCTGATTCCTCTTTGGCCTATCAGGAGTTGATTTGTCACATGACTCCATTGCTGGCGTTTGGTCATGCGATTGGCATAGTTTTTATATAAATTTGTACAGTGTAGGAGAGGAGTTTGATGCCCCTGTTGAAGTCCATGTGGACGAAACGCGTCGGGTGAGCCTTACTCTTTCCTACACTTGATTTTATTGTTTTACTCGTGATCACATTTTTATATTGTTTGTTGATTATTGGTTATATCCAATAAAATACGTCATTTGATTTGCACTATTGGCGTCCTATCTATCTTTTTGGGAACCATCCATGCTCTGGAGACTTGTTTGTGGCGGAGAATTCCCTCTCGGGCTTCTGAACGGACAGTCGTGACGTGGACCATAGAGGATAGATCCCCCTTGAGATCCGGGATTTCCAGGACCAACCATCGTCCAACCATCGTCCATTAAGGATCTCAGAGCCTGTTTGATTCGGTGTCACCGGCATCCGAATCCACTCCTGCTGGTAAGCGTATTCCATCTATTCACTTCCCACGATCGTACAACTCATGATATACAAGAGAAGATTTCTACATCAGTCCAACATTCATATTTAGCCTATGTTTGGGACTCTCTTGTATCAGATTCATAGCCATACATTGGGACTTTACTATATCCCGTCTAATATTCAATTTTTTGGTATTATGCTTCATGTGTTTCAGCTATGTATATATTGGTAATGGTCACCATGTCTGATGTGCATTTTACCATTGGTTATCATTTTTAGCGCTGCATTTCACTTTTACTTCTGTTTACAATATTGGTCATATTTTATGTAGCTGCTTTTCACATTGGGTTAGCGCAGTGTTATTTATATTTTCTTTAATTATATGTGGATATTGCCTTTCAAATATTACACTCCAATTTCAATTTCAAGATAAGACCTGCATTGTCTCTCCTTCTTATACTTCAGCCCCAAAAAAACTGCTTACTTATTATCCAGCCACTAAACAATATTTGGGGCTAGAATTCATAAACACAAGGTGGGTAAAAATATAGAGCTAATAAAGGCTGTGTGAAAAATCTGTGTGAGCAAGGAAATTAATACCTAAGGACATGTGAATGTACATATAAAATATGAACTACAAATGAACAAGTCCTGTTAAGTGATGGATCAGTTATGAATCAATAAAAAATGATGTGTAAATCACAAATAGAAAGTGATAAGTGGTAATGACAAGGAGTCCGTCAGATGGTGGACATCTATATGTAGGCAGTCAGAGGCAGGAAATGTAACATTGGCAGCAAGCAGTGGCTGAATTATAGGGGTCGCTGAGATCACCATGGCAACCGGGCCCCTTGCTGCAGAGGGCCCTTGAGGGCCCCCTGTACTCTTCGATAGGAGGAACGGCAGGGGCGGCTGCAACCGAGCTCCCCGATCATCAGCCGAACTGTAATCGGCACTGACTGTGCAGGGAGCTTGTCAAAGTAAAAGCACAGTGTGTGCTCTGCTCTTTGTCTCCCCCTACAGTGCAGTACCCGGCAGGAAGAGCTAAGGTAAAGAAGGTCTGCCGTTTTTTAAAAGACTATCTATCTACTGTATGTGTGTTTATATGTGTGCATGTATGTGTGTGTGTGTGTGTGTGTGTGTGTGCATATGTATTTGAGTGTGCATGTATGTATGTATATGTGAGTGTGCATGTATGTATGTATGTATGTGAGTGTGGGTGTGTGTGTGCATTTATGTATGTGAGTGTGCATGTGAATGTGCATGTGTTTATCAGTGGCAGTGCGTCCATAAGGGCGCACAGGCGCCGCCCCCTCTCTACAGCCACCCTCTCCCCCTATGACCAATGGATAGATTCATGCATAGCATGAATCTGCATAGCATGAATCTATCCATGACCACCGCTGCCACCCCCATATTTAGGTGTCCGGCCCCTTTTCGGGTGCCGGGCGCCTGAATTACAGAGGCAGGGGGTGTTTTTCAAGCACCTGATTGGAGCGATAGGCTCTAATGGGCGTCAAAAAACGTGAACTGCGAGTACCATGCTTGGCGCTCACAGTCCACCCAGGTGTGTTAGAAAAGCGAATTAATATTCACTTTCCTAACACTGAACCGCCTTTCCGCCAATCAGGTGTGCGGGTCTGTTACCCGTCACCTGATTGGCTGAAATGATAGGCGTGGCTATTGGACGCCTATCAGGAGGAGAGGAAGGGAGATGAGGACGGCAGGGGACACATGGAGGACCCCGCTCGTGGCCATCACCCACTGCTCCACTGAGACAGGGTAAGTGCTGGCCAGACAGCGAGCGGGCGGGGGGGATTCACAGTGGCAGCATTCGATGGCACAGTTGCAGCATTTGATGGCACACTGGCAGCATTTAATGGGCACACTGGCAGCATTTAATGGGCACAGTGGCAGCATTCAATGGCACAGTTGCAGCATTCGATGGCACACTGGCAGCATTTGATGGGCACACTGGTGGCATTTAATGGGCACAGTGGCGGCATTTGATGGGCAGTGGCGGCATTTGATGGGCACAGTGGCAGCATCTGATGGCACAGTGGCAGACTTCGATGGGCACAGTGGCAGACTTCGATGGGCACAGTGGCAGCATTTGATGGGCACACTGGCAGCATTTGATGGGCACAGTGGGGGCATTTGATGGCACAGTGGCAGAGTTTGATAGGCACAGTGGTAGCATTTGATGGGCACAGTGGCAACATTTGATGGCACAGTGGCGGCATTTGATGGGCACAGTGGTGGCGTTTGATGGCACAGTGGCGGCATTTGATGGGCACAGTGGTGGCGCTTGATGGCACAGTGGCAGCGTTTGATGGCCGCAGTGGCGGCGTTTGATAGGCGCAGTGGTGGCGTTTGATGGGCGCAGTAGCAGAGTTTGATAGGCACAGTGGCGACATTTGATGGGCACAGTGGCAACATTTTATGGCACAGTGGCGGCATTTGATGGGCACAGTGGTGGCGTTTGATGGCACACTGGCAGCATTTGATGGGCACACTGGTGGCATTTAATGGGCACAGTGGCGGCATTTGATGGGCAGTGGCGGCATTTGATGGGCACAGTGGCGGCATCTGATGGCACAGTGGCAGACTTCGATGGGCACAGTGGCAGACTTCGATGGGCACAGTGGCAGCATTTGATGGGCACACTGGCAGCATTTGATGGGCACAGTGGGGGCATTTGATGGCACAGTGGCAGAGTTTGATAGGCACAGTGGTAGCATTTGATGGGCACAGTGGCAACATTTGATGGCACAGTGGCGGCATTTGATGGGCACAGTGGTGGCGTTTGATGGCACAGTGGCGGCATTTGATGGGCACAGTGGTGGCGCTTGATGGCACAGTGGCAGCGTTAGATGGCCGCAGTGGCGGCGTTTGATAGGCGCAGTGGTGGCGTTTGATGGGCGCAGTAGCAGAGTTTGATAGGCACAGTGGCGACATTTGATGGGCACAGTGGCGACATTTGATGGCACAGTGGCGGCATTTGATGGGCACAGTGGTGGCGTTTGATGGCACAGTGGCGGCGTTTGATGGCACAGTGGCAGAAATTGGTGGGCACAGTGGCTGCAATTGATGTTTTTTTTCTAAATTTCTCAGTTTGCTTGCGCTTCCCTAAAAATTTTGAGCACCAGCCACCACTGGTTTATATGTGCGTGCATATGTGCATTTATATATATATATATGTGTGTGTGTGTTGTTATATGTGTGTGTGTGTGTTTATATATGTGTGTGTGTGTTTACATGTATGTATGCACATTTTAAGTATACGCTTTTAATCCTGACCCCTTATATGTGTACAATCAGAACCGATTTTTTTTTTTTTTGCTTGTTCATAGTACCAGCAAAAAAATGCTGTTTCTCCGAAAAGCGATCCATGCTCAGTTCGCTTTTCAGAGGCATTTGAAAACCGGTAAAGAGGCAATATGTTGCCTACTGACCGCCTATTTTAACCCCTTTAATGCATCATCACTATCCCGCAACTGCATGCAATGCACACAGTTGCAGAGTGGTTGCAGTTCTGTCCCATTCACCTAGGGGTATACTTCAAGGGTGTCCTGACTGGAAAAAGATTGAGAAACACTGGCATAGAGGAACCCATCTTTCCATTTTCCTCCTGCAGCTGCTGAATGCCTGTGGGAGGGAGAGGAGGAGAAGCGGAGGGAAATGGAGAAATCGATTCCTTAATATGCAGCCACCCACTTGTGACCGGGCCCTGTTGTTCCGGCATCGGGCTCAGAGAAAAAAGCCCTGTCCGGGGGTCAGGGGGGCCCTTCATGGTTTCTTGCATCGGGGCCCTGAAGGTTCTAGTTATGCCACTGGCAGCAAGTATCCCCAAAGAAAATGGTTATGAGGATCAGGAGTCCGCTAAATTGAGGACATCTTCATATTCACAGTCAGGGACATCAAAAGTAATGTTGACAGCAGGTATCATAAAAAGGAAATTAATGGGTACTCTTACCGGAACGAATGGATCTGGATTTCAGCGACACCAGATCAATCAAGCATAGATAGAAACAGCTTGAGGTATTCTGGAATGGTCAGCAAGGAAACTGGAGCGGGCTCTGATATCTTCGGAAGACAGAATCCATCCAATACGGTCACCGCTAGTAGATCGACCCTCTCAGGATAAACATCAATGATTCTCCTGCAGTGCCTCTTGTATTGTGGATCAGAACTGTGATTGAGACACCTGTAGATGAAGGGTGTCTCTTCAACATTGCCAAGCTTTTTACATACTGTCCACCTACAATACAATATTTTCGGATATTTTATCTAAAATAATATACATTATTTTTTTTTTAAATTACACCTACCTTGTCTATGTCTCCTATATTGTGGCCTTACCAAGCTGCTTACATACTGTCTGGCCACTAAACAATATATGGGGTACAGTTTCCCGAATAGTAAACGCTAATGTTTATCTCAAGATAAAACCTACTTTGTCTATCCCCCATTGCAGCCTTACAAAGCTGCTTACATACTATGCAACATCTATAAAATGCATGTGGTTATTGTCTCTGACATATTACACCTTTATTTCTATTTCAAGGTAAAACCTTCCTCATCTTCTCCCTTTTATAGTTCAGCTTAACCATGCTGCCCAGCCACTGAACAATATTTGTAGATTGCAAATGAAAAGGTTGGGACTTTAAATGAGGCCCACATAGACATGTGCCTCCATCCCTGTTCAAAAGCATAGAGGGGAGAGAATTTTGGGACTTTAAATGAGGCGTGTAGCCAACAGTCGATGTAGTGAGCATAACCATAGTATAAATCCATATGCAAGGTAAATGTACATAAAAAACAATCTTTATTAAGCAATTGCTTACTGGGCACCTAACCCCCCCTCCTGCCAAGACCAATTTTCAGCTTTTAGAGCTGTCACGCTTTGAACGACAATTGCATGGTCATTTAACACTGTATCCAAATGACAATTTTATCATTTTTTCCCACAAATAGAGCTTTTTTTGGTGGTATTTGATCACCTCTGGGTTTTAAATTCTTTGTTAAAAAAGAACGAAATTAAAAAAAAAATAAAAAATCGTTTTATATTTTGTTAATAAATTTTGCAAACAGGTGATTTTTCGCCTTCATTGATGTGCGCTGATGAGGCTGCACTAATGGGCACCGATAGGCTGCATTGGTAGGAAATGATAAGGTGGCACTGATGGGCACTAATAGACGGCACTGATGGGCACTAATAGGTGACACTGATGAGGTGGCCCTGTAGGCATTGATAGGTGGCATTGATGGGCACTAATAGGTGGCACTGATAGCTGGCACTGATGGAAACTGTACACACTGTATTAAATACTGTGTACACCACCAGAAAAGTAGTAGAAACTGTACTATGGCTGCACTGTATTGTGTACACCACCAGAAGTGTAGTAGAAACTGTACATACTGTATTAGATACTGTGTACACCGCCTGCTCTGTATTAGCAACTCTACAATGGCTGCACTGTATTGTATACTGTGTACACCACCAGAAGTGTAGCAGAAACTGTACACACTGTATTAGATACTCTGTACACAGCCTGAAATGTAGTAGAAACTGTACTACAGCTGCACTGTATTGTGTACTGTGTACACCACTGTAGTAGAAACTGCACACACTGTATTAGATACTGTGTACACGGCCTGTACTATAAATGTACAATGGCTGCACTTTATTGTATACTGTGTACACCACAAGAAGTGTAGTAAAAACTTTACACACTGTATTAGATACTGTGTACACCACCAGAAAAGTAGTAGAAACTGTACTACGGCTGCACTGTATTGTGTACACCAACAGAAGTGTAGTAGAAACTGTACACACTGTATTAGATACTGTGTACACCACCTGCACTCTATTAGAAACTGTACTACGGCTGCACTGTATTAGATACTATGTACACCACCTGCACTGTATTAGAAACTGTGCAATGGCTGCATTTTATGGTGTACTATGCACACCACCAGAAGTGTAGTATAAACTGTACACACTGTATTAGATACTGTGTACACCGCCTGCACTGTATTAGAAACTGCACAACAGCTGCACTGTATTGTGTACTGTGTACACCACCATAAAGTAATAGAAACTGTACTTATTAGAAATTGTACAATGGCTGCACTGTATTTTCTACTGTGTACACCACCAGAAGTGTAGTAGAAACTGTGCACGTTATATTAGATATTGTGTACACCACCTGAAGTGTATTAGAAAGAGTACACCACAGAATGCACTGTAGATATAGGCTACACGGGATGCAGAGTATATATATATATATATATATATATATATATATATATATATATATATATATATATATATATATATATATATATATATATATGTGTGTATATATATATATATATATATATATATATATATATATATATATATATATATACATACACACACACACACACACACACACATACACACACACTGCCTGAATATCAAGTAAACACTGAATATATAGTCTATGCTAAATGCAGACTGATACAGGCTGAATATTATATACTACACTGCCACTAACTGAATAACCTGCCTGCTTAATCTAAATCACGCTATCTCTCTGTCCACGCCAACAAAACTACACGCGGCCGCCGTGTAAGCAGCCTTATATAGTGTGGGGCGTGGGCTTAGTCCCCCTGAGCCATAATTGGCCAAAGGCACCCTGCCTTTGTCCAATTATGGCTCTCTTAACAGAGCGCGCTGTGATTGACCAAATCATGCAGGTCAGGTGCATGCTTTGGCCAATCATCATACAGCAATGCACTGCGATCTCGCAGTGCATTATGGGGCGTTCCGCAGCGCTCAAATTTTCCGCTCCATAATGTTGGCTCTTCAGAAACGGGCGAACACCCAATGTTTGAGTTGAACTTATGTTCGACCTGAACATCGAGCTCATCCCTACCGCTGACCATGACTCAATATTTGTGGTAAATTTTGTAGATTTTAAAGTTTACTGGGTTATTTTAATTTGTTTTGATTTAAAAAAACAAACAAAGGAAAACCGTTTCTCTCAAAGGAAAATTGCAGAAGCTTTGTTAAACTATATTATTTCTGTTTATACTTTTCGCATCTCATCCTTTCCACACCATTAATGAATATTTTAATGTAGAAGATCTACTAAGGTATTCCATGTTTTGTACAGCAGCAGGCATCCAGCTGGTCCTGTGCTCAACTATGTATAAATAAAAAATAAAAAAATCAGCTAATGTTTCAAGTCAGAGTCATGGTGTGTGTGTTGCCTACTGAAATGAGTTCTAAATGCCAAATATAAACTCACAATGTATTCTTCAATTCTGTTCCTTCATATTGTAGTCTCTTGATTCCGGTATTATGAGTGGGTGTTGGAGTTTATAGAATTAAGGCAGGGTTCAGGTGTATCACTAAAGGATGTGAAAAAAAAAACATTGCTGGCTCTGGCATGACATTGCACCCTTCAGGTAAAAGCAGACATATAATATGGGTGGCAATGACAGATATGATAAATAGCTAAATATAAAATAATTAATGCAGATCTAAACCCAACAAATGAACTCTCAATTATATGTAGATAATGACTGGCATGATATGAAAATTGGCTGCTTTGTATATATATTTTATCCACTTGCCTACTGAGCACGTACTGTATACCCTCTTCCTGCCCAGGCCCTCACATTTTGAATGACAATCACTCAGTCATGCAACACTGTACCCATACGAAATTATTTTTTTTCAGACAAATAGAGCTTTTTTTGGTGGTATTTAGCCACTTCAATACAGGGCACTTTCACACCTTACTGCCCTGGCCAATTTTCAGCTTTCAGTGCTGTTACTTTTTAAATGACAATTGACACTGTACCCAAACTAAATTTTTATCATTTTGTTCCCACAAATAGAGCCTTCTTTTGGTGGTATTTGATCACCTCTGTGGTTTTTATTTTTTGCTAAACGAATAAAAAAAAAAAAGACCGAAAATTTTGAAAAAAATACGTTTTTCTTTGTTTTTGTTATAAGATTTTGTAAATAAGTACATTTTCTCCTTCACTGATGGGCACTGATAAGCTGCACTGATAAGGTGGCACCGAGGAGGTGGCACCAATGAGATGGCACTGATGGGCACTGACGATGGGCACTGATAGGCGGCACTGATGGGCACTGATAGGCAGCACTGATAGGTGGCACTGATATGCGGCACTGATGGCTGACACTTCTAGATTTCACTGATAGGCATCACTGTTGGCACTGGCAGGTATTTTTCATGGCACTGATTGGTAGCTGCCTGGGCACTGATTGGCATTTCCCTGGTGGTCTAGGGTGGCATACCTGGTGGTCCAGTGTGGTGGCCATCCCTGGTGGTCCTGGCGGCATTCTGGTGGTCCTGGGCAGGCATCCGAGGGGGGCTGCGCTGATAAACAATCAGCACAGACCCCCCCTGTCAGGAGATCAACAGCTCTTCTTGTTTAAATTGTGATCACCCGTGATTGGACATGGTTGATCACATGGTAAAGAGTCTGTCAGAGACTCTTTACCTAGATCAGAGTTGCAGTGTGTCAGACTGACACGCTGCAACAACAATCTCCGCGATGTGTGCCTCGATATCCTGACAACGTCATATGACATCCGGTCAGGATATCGCAACCACTTTGCCAATGTCATTTTACTACATGGTGGGTGGCAAGTGGTTAATAGAAAAGATGTGCTACCGGCGCTAAAAAATAACCAAGTGTGACCAATAGTCTAGTTTGCTGCAATCAAACATACATGCCACCCTAGGGTTGGGTGTTAAATATGAATTAATGTGTAGATTACGCAAACTCCTTAAAAATATTAATACCACTTCACTTCTAATGACCAAAAAATATATGTTTATAAATCTGTTATCTATTTCAGAGTGAATTCCTTATGGATATTCTTCTTCATGCTAACAATTCATTTATGTATGTGCCCAAACTTCAACACAATATAATACCCCTATGTAAAATTTATTAGTGCAATATTGACTACAAATAGTTGTCCATAATTAAAGAGCAAGTGCCAAATATATATGAAATATAGAAAATAAAATAAAAAATAATAAAAATAGAAAAAATAAGAATGAGGTTAAAAATAAACCAAAATTTACAAATATTGCTATTATGTAATCAAACAACTCAGTCCATTAAGTTCATACATCAAAAATGTGTATATAACAAAAGTACAATGAGTGTCCACAGCGAGTGCTCAATTCCTTCCAATAGTGACATTCCTTAGTAATATTTAAGTGCTTCTACTTCCACCGTTATAGTGACTGCACCACCACCTAGTGAAATGACCACTCATAAGATATAAAAGATTATGCGCCTTTGGTTCATTATTTTGGATAACCATCCCGTTTTTGATGGATCCAACAGCAGCCTTTCCAAGCAGTATACTAATGCCCCTTGCTCTATTAGTTCTCATGAAACATATAGATAGCCATCATGGTGTAGTATGCAACTATGCTTTTATTTAAAAAGTTAAAAAACACAATTGAATTCACATGCTAAAGTGCCTCTGAGTCGGCACCAAGCTAATCCAGCCGTGTACATGCAGTGGGGACTATCAAGTCTGTCTGCCCACGTACACGGCTGGATTAGCTTGGTGCCTACTCAGAGGCACTTTAGCATTCAGGCAAGTGGTTAATCACCACTGGATTTTTTAGTTTTTGCGCTATAAATGAGAGAAAAGACCAAACATTTTGAAAAAAAAAGTGTTTTTCTTAGTTTCTGTTATGAAATTTTTCAAACAAGTAAATTTTCTTCAAATATTTGGGTGGAAATTTATACTGCTACTTTTCTTTGGTAAACATAACCCAAATCAGTGTATAATATTTGGTCTGTGTGAAGGTTATAGAGTCTGCAAGCTATGCTACGTATCATTAAAAATTGATCCACCTTGATGTACTGACTGATGTAGAAAGGCGAGCCTGTGTCACTGTGTTTATAAGCAGTTTATGACTGATTTTTGGAAAGGCAGGCACGCCAATTGCACACCTGTGGGCTGGGTTCATATTCTTCCTAGAGTTAGAACTCAGGGCTCCCAGTTGGAGACGGCTCCACCTGGCAGACAGGAGGTCTGTGCTTAGGAGTCAGGAGGGCTTCCAACCTCTTAGAGGCTGCAGGCGGCAGCTAGAGCATACATGTCTGCAGGAGGCAAATGGCGTTCAGGACAGTGCATCGCAAAGCTGATCCTGAGTAAGTTGGAGAGAGCTTGACCAAAGGGTACTTTTCTGCTGGTCTGAGGAGCAGCCCTAAGGCCTGGGCCTGAAGAAGCCGTGTGGCAAGTGAGTAAGTCAGGAGGCTAAAGTAGCAAGTTACAGTAATGGTGGAACCCCCCTGCAAGGGAAATTGCTGTTTTGTGAACTTTCCGTTCTCTTATATAAAAGTGGGCTGTCATGCCCTTTAAAATGCAGTCTGGACTGGCACAACTTGTTGAAACGCATGCACCACTATAGTTTAATAACCCCAGATATTTACACTTGAGGCTCTAACATGCCAGGACAGTACAAATACCTCCACAAATAAGAGATTCCAAGGAATTTAGTAAGAGGCATGGTGAGTTTTTTGAAGTTGTCATTTTTCTGTACAATTTCTTGGAATATGAAGATTTTTTTTCACAAAACTGTCATATTAACAAGTAATTTCTCACACACTGCATACACATGCTTGTACCTACACCTCAAAACACATTCTGCTACTCCTCCTAAGTATGGGGACCACACATGAGACTTTTTCACAGCCTAGCCACATAGAGGGGGCCAACATGCAAGAAGCACCTTTAGGCCCCTTTCACACTTGTGCTACTCCAAAGTCACGCGATTTTGCCGCGATTTCACGGCCGCTATTTTGACAAGACAGTCATACGACTGTGGATCTGACTTTGCCCCATGACTTGAAGTATGACTTCAATGAGCAGGGACGTGACTTTGATTACCAAATAATTAGGGGGAACTCCACGCCAAATTAAAAAAAAAAAAAAAACGGCATGGGTTCCCCCTTCATGAGCATACTGGGCCCTTCGGTCTGGTATGGATTTTAAGGGGCACCCCCACGCCAAAAAAACGGCGTGGGGTCCCCCCAAAATCCATTCTAGACCCTTATCCGAGCACCAGCCTGGCCCGTCAGGAAACGGGGTGAGGACGAGTGAGCGCCCCCCCTTCTGAGCCGTACCAGGCTGCATGCCCTTCTGCGCCTCCCCCACCCCAAAGCACCTTGTCCCCATGTTGATGGGGACAAGAGCCCCTTCCCGACAACCCTGGCTGTTGGTTGTCGGGGTCAGCAGGCGGGGGGGTTAACAGAATCTGGAAGCCCCCTTTAATAAGGGGGCCCCCAGATCCTGGCCCCCCACCCTATGTGAAAGAGTATGGGGTACATCATACCCCTACCCATGCACCTGGGGGAAAAAAGTGTCAATAAAAAAAACACACTAGACAGGTTTTTAAAGTAATTTATTAGGCAACTCTGGGGGTCTTCTTCCGACTTCGGGGGTCTCTTCCGACTTCTCCGCTCTCTGGTGCCTTCTGCCAGGCTCCTCCGCTATCTTCTTCCAGCTCTTTTGCTAGCATTGGCCCGGTCTTCTCTGTCGTCTTCTTCCCTCTTCTCTTCTTTGCAATGTTGACACGACGCTCTCTCCTGCTGTAATGCAGTGTGCGCAACGATTTATATAGGCAAGGGGCATGGTCACGCGGTGATCCCGCCCCCTTATGACATCAGAGTCCCATCATGCCCCGGGCTGTGATGTCATAAAGGGGTGGGGTCACTGGTGACATCGCCCAGTGACCACGCCCCATGCCTATATAAATCACCGTGCACACGGCATTACAGCGGGAGAGAGCGTCATGTCAACATCTGAAGAGGGAAGAAGACGATGGAGAAGACCGGGCCAACGCTAGCAGAAAAAAGAGGGTGCAAAAGAGCAGAAGATAGCAGAGGAGCCCGGCAGAAGACACCGGAGAGCGGGAGAAGAACTGGAGAGCACGGAGAAGAGGCCGGAGAGCGCAGAGAAGTCAGAAGTGACCCCAGAAGTCGGAAGAAGACCCTGGAGCTGCCTAATAAATTACTTTAAAAGCCTGTGTAGTGTGTTTTTTTTATTGACACTTTTTCCCCCCAGGTGCGTGGGTAGGGGTACGATGTACCCCATACTCATTCACATAGGGTGGGGGCCAGGATCTGGGGGCCCCTTAATAAAGGGGGCTCCTAGATTCTGGTAAGCCCCCCACCTGCAGACCCCAACAACCAATGGCCAGTGTTGTCAGGAAGGGGCCCTTGTACTCATCAACATGGGGCAAGGTGCTTTTGGGTGGGAGGGGCCACAGGGCGCCCCCTGCCCCACAGCACCCACCCCTCATGTTGAGGGCATGCGGCCTAGTATGGCCCATGGGGGGGTGCTCGCTCGTCCCCACCCCCCTTCCTGACCGGCCAGGCTGCTGCTCGGATAAGGGTCTGGTATGGATTTTGGGGGGATCCCATGCTGCATTTTCGTGGGTTTCCCCTTAAAATCCATACCAGACCGAAGGGCCCGGTATGCTCATGAAGGGGGAACCCATGCCGGCTTTTTCTTAAAAAAAAATTGGCGTGGAGTTCCCCTTTATGCACAAGTCGCATGCCAAAGTCAGATCAGTTAATACGGAATCCGACTTTGATCTGACTTCAGAAAAAAAAAGTAGTGCAGGATCTACTTTGAAGTCAGGACGACTTAAAGTCGTGCCAATATGAATGGTATTCATTCAAAATCATGGAGAATGACTTGTCATGTGATTTTGCAGTCCAAAATCGTGGGACAAGTCGTATAAGTGTGAAAGGCATTCTAGGGACATAAATTACACATCTAATTTCCTGACAACCTATCGCATTTTCGAAGGCCCTTCATATTTCTAAAACATAGCATGTACATACCAAGAATTACTTAAGATTAATCAATCTAATTTTCTACATTTAGAAATATCCCTGTGTGTATATATTCCTCTCCCCCCCACACCTCCTCCCTTTTTTCAACCCCTCTTTCCCTCTGCTTAGTCTACTTGACTTTTATTCTTCAAATTTGTGTATCTTCTTGTGATCCTAAATTCTGATCAACCTTTCCATATGTTAACATATCTGTCAGTTTTATCTTCCCACACATGGTATAATTCTTCCATATTGTGTATTGATCCAATCTTTCTAACCCATTCACTCAGCGTGGCACATTCTGGGTTTAACCAATATCTTGGAATTCAACTTTTTGCCACATTTATCAGATGGGGCGTCACTGTTTTTTTTTAATATTCTTTGGTTATTAATTTAGAACTATGTAATAAATAGGTTTTTTAGGCATCTGTGTTCCCGTTATCTCCTGAATCAATTGGATAATCTCCTACCAGAATTTCTGGATCTTTGGGCAATCCCACCATATGTGGATCATTGACCCTCTTGACCCACAACCCCTCCAGCAAAACGGTGATTTCTTAGGTTGGAATTTATTTATTTTGATGGGTGTTAAATACCATCTTGAGACGCACTTGCAGTTCATCTCTCTCATGTTGGTATCTATAGCTGTCCCTTCCACCAGTTTCAATAGCTTTCCTTTTTCTTGTTCGCTCCATTTTGCACCGAGCTCCGTTTATCATTTCTCCAAAAAAGGTGGAACTACGGGATCTAAAATTCCCGTAATAATCTTATAAATCTGTGAGCTAAGAATTTTTTCTAACGGCAACAAGTTCTCATTTGATCTTATTGGTTTAGGTAATGTCTCTATAAAATGTGTTAATTGTCTGTTTGTCCTATCCAAGAAAGTGACCTCCTTGAGATCTTCCTTACTTCCTCCTTTATTTCATTCATCAATGGGATATAGTTCATTTGATATAGATTTTCTGCCATTTAAATGGGAATTTTTCCTGTAAACATTGTTTTTCCTTCTTGTTTATATTAATATTCCGGTATTCTGACTTTAAAGGATTCAAAATGTGATTATTCAAAATGTGATTATTTGTTAGGTAATGTTGTTCTAGAGTTTGAGGTGTAAAATAAGATATCGTCAGCATAAGCTGCCATCTTGTATTCCTCATCTTCTATTTTCACCTCCTTTATATCTTTATTTTTTTGATGGTTGTGACTAGGGGCGAGACAGGGTCCGTTTTACCCTCACCCCTGTCGACAGGTACCCATACAATGCCTCAATCCATTAGGTCATTCTTGGTCCAATTCCTAATGCCTCTTACTTCGCTGACATGAACCCCCAGTCTACTCTGTCGAATGCTTTTCAGAAACTATTGACAGAAATAGTCCTGGGGGTCTGTCTTTATTTTTTGTAGGAGCAATGCAGGTTTCACCCCATTATCTCTTCCTTCCCTCCCAGGGACAAATCCTATCTGGTCTATGTGTATCCATTCTGGTATTAGTACTCTCAGTCTGTTGGCTAAGGCTTTGGCATATAGTTTTATGTCCTCAATCAATAGCGATATTGGCCTATAGCTGGAGCACTGTGTAATATATCTTTATATTCATTTGGTATTACTGTGATATATGTGAGCAGTGTTCCCTTTCTCATCCCCTTCCCCTTCTCCAGTGAGTTCTAATACGAGCATAATTTTGGGACTAATATATCTTTAAATTTTTTTTCTAAAATATAGCATTGATTTCTTATTAGGGCAGTATATATTTGCCAACGTGTATTCAATACCATCTAATTCCCCTTCCAAAAACAGAAAGGGGTCCACCTTTCTTTCCCTTACAATGAATCTTATATCCTTTCCTATGCCTAAAGCCACCCCCTTCACTCTGTTGTTTAGTCTCCATAATACCATGTTGGATGCTGTCTGGAATATAATTTAACTCTTGAATCATGTGATATATGCGTTTCTTGTAAGAAAACAATACTGGCGGTATAGAATTGTATCTATTTTAGAATCTTGTGTCTCCTTATCAGGGTATTTAAACTTTTTACATTATACATCAACAATTTAATTTTTCCGATCTCCACTATTTTTCCTTTTTCTGTTACTCCTCAAATGGCATTCGTTTACCATGTCAGGAGACAATCTAATTTTCTGACTAACAAGCACATTTTTGAAGGCCCTGGAGCACCAGGACAGTGAAAACACCCCATTTTGGAAAGAAAACACTCCAACATATTGTTTATGAGGCATAATGAGTCTTTTTAACGTGTCATTTTTTCCCACAAGTTTTCAAAAAATGTGTAAATATATATATATATTTTTTTTTACACAAAGTTGTCCATTTATAAGATATTTCTAACACATAGCATGAAAATACCAAGAATTACACCCCAAAAATTCTGCTACTCCTCCTGAGTATGGGGATATTAATTGTGTGAGACTTTTCCACAGCCTAGACACATAGAGAGGCCCAACATCCAAGTAGCACCTTTAGGTGTTCTAGGGGCATTAATTAAACATCTAATTTCCTGAAAACCTATTACATTTCCAAAGGCCCTTCACTTTTCTAACACATAGCATGTACATACCAGGAATTAAACCCCAAAATACATTCTGCTGATCAAAGGGTAAACAAAAGATTACCTGTGGTTTTAGTAGTGCAGTTGTCTACAGAGGAGAGTATTGGTCCAGGCAGCAAGCAGGGACGTGGTCAGCGGCAGCGAAAGGAATAGTCCAGGCAGGAGGCAGGAATACTGTCCATAGTCAGTACAGGCAGCAGACAGAGACATTGTCAGCACAGCCAAAGCATTGATCCAGGCAGCAGGCAGGGATGTGGTCAGTGACAGTGAAAGGAATCGTCCAGGCAGCAGGTAGAGACATGGTCATCATAGCCAAAGTATTGGTCCTGGCAATAGGCAGGAACATGATCCATAGTAAGTACAGATAGCAGGCAGAGGTGTAGTCAGTTCAGGTGGCAGGCAGAGGCATGATTAATTTACAAGCCAGGGTAAGTAAGCAGCAGGAAGAAATATCAGGCTTAGGGCTTCGGTCAGGTAAGACCTGGACACAGGGGTAGAGGCTTCTTCCCACCCAAATCTCCTTAAAGCCTCCGGTCTCCAGACCCTAATCTAGGAATTACAAAACCCGGAAAAAAACAAAAAACATAGTTATTTCCACTCTGAAAAACTATTTTGAAGCCCCTCACATATGTGAGAACCTTTTGTTATCTTGAATCCCACTACTACAGTAGCAAAGCAAAAGATTAGTCCAAGTGGCAGGCAAAAACATGGTCAATTACTGGGCCGAGGTAAGTTCAAGTAGAAGGCAGAAACGTGGTCAATAGTTCAGTCGGCAAGCAGGGGCATCATCAAAAAACAGACCAGAATCAGTTCCGGAGCAGGCAGAGGTATGGTCATTTTAGGCGGCAGGCAGCGGCTAGGGATGAGCTCTGTGTTCGACTCGAACATCAGGTGTTTACCTGTTCGCAGAACAGCAAACATTATGCTTTTGTGAGAAATTTGAGCAGCGCGGATTGCCCCATAATGCACTGCGAGTTCCCACACTATATAAGGCTGCTTACATAGTGGCCGTGTATAGTGTTGTTGGCGTGGACAGAGAGATAGCTTGAGTTAGATTAAGCAGGCAGGTTATTCAATTAGTGGCAGTGTATTTGATATAGAGATTATAATATATATCCCCTCTGATCCACCCACTAACCATACTATATATATAGCGTGCGGTTGTAGCTGTAGCCATGCCTCTGAAGACATCTGTTATGATGAAACATGTCAGGCAGGCTGACATCCGTACGCTGATTGCTGCAGCCGTTTGTGCCTATCCTTGATGCATGCTGTTTTAAGCTTCAACTGTAAGTTACTACAATAAAAGTTTTTTATCTATCATTACGGGCTTCACTATGGGTCCTTCATTTCCTTTTCTCGGATATATGATGACTACATGCCTGAATGCCTAATTCTGAAGTGACCATTGGGAGAAGTTTATATGTGAAGGAAATCCCACAGATGTTGTGGTCTGACGAGGGGTTCCAGTGGGCTGGATTTGCTGGATGCTTTCGAGTATTTATCATCTATGCCTAATCCTTAATACCTTCTGGTAAGCAGACTACATTACCACGTGGTGACGAGTGACTCTTTCTACATCTACACAATATATTTGGTGATTGGATTCCTCCCACTCTTCAATTTAATTTTTTTTTTTTTTTTTAATTATTTTTATAATATTTTCAATGTAGGTACAAAACAGAACAGAGCCTATTGGGCATACCCAGGCTCGGTCAACAAATACATAGAAAACAAAACAAGAGAAAGAAAAAAAAAAAAAAAACATATAGAAACCTTCTATACGTTTCTAACTAAACCATTGTACGCTCAACCACTTTTGCAGGCTATTCAAATCAGTCCTCCAATTCCATGTGTATGCTGCAGTACCCATTTTGTTCATTTATGGAATGAGATGTGCAAGATAGTACTATAATCATATTCATATTCATATTCCCCCCCTTCCCATGCCTATCGACTGAAAAGACCAGGGACTATTATGAGATCAGGAACGCCATTTGAGCTATACCCAGTTACTTAATGGAGTGAACTAATCATCAATCGAGTCTACATTAGTAGACAGGGATTCCGTCCAAATATCCCATATTTTGTGGAATTTTTTTTCACAACCACGTGACAAGTAAGTAGCTTTGTACAGTGGTAGGGCCGCATTCACCAACCTCTTCCAGAAATTTATTGAGGGTGCAGACGAGGCCCTCCATCTGAGTACTATAGATTTACGGGCATAGTAAAGTAATAGTCCTAGCAGGGTTCTGATTGCCCGGCGTGGGGCCAGTGGTTTAACGAGTCCCAGCAGACATACCTCTACAGACAATGGCACAGGAACAGTGGTGACAGTCAAAATAAATTTGGTTACCTCGACCCAAAAATTGCAATCTGAGGACAATTCCAAAAAATATGGATAATGTCCGCTGAGACTGAGTCACACCTCCAACAAGAGGCAGAGATAGATGGATAGATTCTATGTAAGCGCTTGGGCATGTAATACACCTTATGTATTATTTTAAATTGCACCAATTTATCTCTGGCTGATACTAGCTGTGAGAAGGGGTATTCCCACATTTCTTCCCAATCTTCTGTATCCAATGCAGGGAAATCTACCTCCCACTCTGCCTTAAGGTTTTCTAGTCCCGTGTGTACGTTAGGGAGTAATGCCCTATATATGGAAGATAAGGGTTTAGATAGAGCTTCATCTCTGAGCAGAATCTCTAGATTCGAGGTGTAAAAGGCCACGGAGGCACCTGCAAACTGAGTGTTGAAAGCGTGCCTAAGCTGCAGAAATCTAAACAGGTGGGAGTTAGATAAATTATATTGTTCTTTCAACCTATCAAAAGTCTGTATTTTGCCTTCAAGACAAATTTGATTTATGTATTTAATGCCCTTGCATGCCCATACCCCAGGGTCGGGAATGGACCTGAATTCTGGTAATTGCGGATTGAACCAAAGGGGGCAATAAGGGGAAATGTGTCCAGAAGGGATGGGGCGTATTAAATTTGCCACTGTCCACGCCTGTATTACCGCTCTCATTGCTGATGTAAGAGGGAAGGGAGCTCTAGAGCCCCGGTAAAGTAGATTCCTTAGCGCCTCATAAGACCCCAAACGTGCTGCTTCCAGAACCACTGCTGCGTTGGACTCATCAGAGATCAGCCAGTTATGGGCGTGTGATAGCATGGCCGCCACAAAATAAGAGTGAAGGTCAGGGCAAGCCAAACCCCCCTCTCCCCAAGGTCTCTGCAGCACCGTCAGCTTAAATCTCGGCTGACCGGATCCCCAGAGAAAAGATAATAGAACGGTATTTATTAAGCGAAATATCTTCTTGGGGATCCAGACAGGTGCGTGTCTTAGAGCATAGAGAAAAGCAGGCAGAAGCTTCATCTTAAATAAATTGATCCTCCCGATTAAAGAGAGGGGAAGATTCGCCCACGCCCTCAGTCTCTTTCTCATCCTCTGCACCAGTGGTTCTAAGTTAAGGGTATAATAGTCAGAGGTAGATGTAGAGATGTGAATACCTAGATATTTAATTTTGTCTGTCCATAATAAAGGTAAATTAGGATCCGCAATATCTTTTGTGGCCCCATCTATCGGCAAAATTTGGGATTTATCCCAGTTTACTTTGAGCCCCGAACAGCTAGTGAAATTAGAGAGAATGGTCAAAGTCTCCCGAAGGGATTGGGCAGGGTCACTCAAGAAAAGGATAAGATCATCCGCATACAAGGCCACTTTCTCATGAATGGATCCCACCTGTATGCCCCTAACCCCTTCAATTTAATTTTTGAACTTTTCAGCGCCGCAATAATTTATATGCATGTGACTTTTTGTTTGTTATCTACGAACTTTGCTGGCCGCTTGCTTTTTTCAGTTCAGCGCGAATTTTTACTTGTTTTTTGCCATTATTGCTGTGACTACAATCGCTTCATTTATTGCTGTGCCATCTGGCACTTCCACCAACACCAGCTCATTTGGCACGGCATCATCCATTACCACATCATTAGGCCCTTTGTGGATCACAGAAATGACCTCTTCGGTGCGTTCGACCTTACTTGGCATTTCCATCTCATGAGCAACATCTGCAGTAGCAAGTGCACCCTTGCATACAAGTTGCTCTGCCTTTTCCAACAAACCCAACAGGCTTTTTGCCTACCTGTCCCAGTCTGTTATCTCTGTGCTCCCAGAGGTACCACGCAATACCGTTCCTACTGCACAAGGAGACCCAGAGGGACAGAGTGGTTCATCAACAGACACATTGCACATATCACTTTGGTTCAAATAAGATTGTGGCACTACATTTTTAACCATAGCAGCAGAAATGCTTTCCACCTGGCTGTTAAGAGGTGAAACCACAGACATTTTGGGCTCATTTTCCATTTCTCCAAAGTCTCTCTCATATATTATATCTTCCAGACGTAATCCAGCAGCATACGCAGTGGCAACTTTTAACAAAAGTAACAAATTCAGGAATAAACCATTCCTGTTCTGTTCTTCTTTGTTCTGTACAGCCTGCCATTCAGTGCTCCACCTAGCGGTACTCCGCAGTACTAGACCGTCAGACTGTGGAGGAAACATACTAGTATAGATTGGCTGTACATCTCAAAGTTCAAGCATTTCTTTTAATGCTTTGGTTACAGACCAGACCCTTAATCCCAGACCCAAGTCCTTCCTGGTGACTTTTATTACACTGGGAATGCAGACAGACTCATTCGCTGAGACTTGAGAAGTTGTGACTTTCAAACGAACATCCTCCCAGCTGGGGATAACCACAGCCTGGTGCTCACCCAGAGCGCTGCCAGGTCCTGGACTCATACTCAAATTTTCAGGCTCACCATCAATGAACTATTCCAGAACATTACCAGTGACAAAGTCACTTTGACACTCCATGTCAACCTCAGTTTTGTGGGTCACGGACAATGTCTCTGCTGTGCGCTCGCCCTTATTTGGTTCATCCTGCTCACGAGGGTTAACCCCTGCAGCAGCCATCGCGCCTTCCGGTACAAGCCCTCCTGCTGGCACAGCAGAAACCGTGTCCACCTTATTTTTGTGCATAAAAGCCTTATCTATCAGAGAGATAAGATTTTTACCCCAACTATCCCAATCCATTGTTTGTGCGCTCCGTTCACCGGTACTCCTCAGAATCGATCCATCCGCCCAAGGGGACACATAACAGATGGGCTTAGTTGCAGACTCATCGCACAAATCATTGTGAATCATGTCAGACTGTGGTAATACAGTACCTGACCATGAGATTGTGTTTCCAGAGCAATCTCATCGCGCTGGTTCTCGGTGACAGGGTACTGTGCATGTCCCGCTGGCTCACTCATCGGGAAAAGAAAACTTTTTTTTCCTTTCGCGGTGAGCGACAGGCAGTGCTGACAGCTGTCTGGTGTGAATCCTAAGGTGGAACGCCGCGCCAAATTTTAAATGAAAAAAACGGCGTGGGTTCCCCCCCAGGGGCATACTAGGCCCTTAGGTCTGGTATGGATTGTAAGGGGAACCACCTACGCTGAAAAATCAGCGTAGGGGTCCCCCCAAAATCCATACCAGACCCTTATCTGAGCACGCAGCCTGGCCGGTCAGGAAAGGGGGTGGGGACAGGCGAGCGCCCCCCTCCTGAACCGTACCAGACCGCATGCCCTCAACATGGGGGCGTTGGTGTCTTGGGGGAGGGGGCACCCTGCGGGCCCCCCCCCACCCCAAAGCACCTTGCCCCCATGTTGATGAGGACAAGGGCCTCTTCCCTGGCCGTTGGTTGTTGGGGTCTGCGGGCAGGGGGCTTATCGGAATCCAGGAGCCCCCTTTAATAAGGGGGCCCCCAGTTCCCAGCCCCCCACCCTATGTGAATGAATATGGGGTACATGGTACCCCTACCCATTCACCTAGGAAAAAAAAGTGTTATTAAAAAAACACACCACACAGGTTTCAAAAGAAATTTATTAGGCAGCTCCTGGGGGGGTCTCTTCAGACTTTGGGGGTCTCCCTCCGCTATCTTCTTCCAGCTCTCTTGCTAGCGGGGGCCCGGTCTGCTGCGGCTGTCCAGTTCTTCTCCGGTAACTTCTGCCGGACTCCCCCGCTATCTTCTTCCAGCTCTATTGCTAGCGGGGGACCTGGTCTGCTGCGCTGTCTTGTCCCTTCTTCTGATGTTGACACAACACTCTCTCCTGCTGGAATGGTGTGTCCGAGCTGCGGAGCCATTTATATAGGCGGTGACCCCGCCCGCTTGTGACGTCCCAGTCCCAGCATGCGCAGGGACTCTGGCGTCATAAGGGGGCGTGACTCCTTGCTCGGGTGGCGCTTCATAAACCTCACACACTTTTTCACTTTCCACAGGTTGCATTAACCCACTATTTACCTGTAGACTTTCCATATTAGCAGATTGCACTAACACCTTCCCATTAAAAGGTGCAGTTCCACTCTGTCTCACCAGAGTGACATCGAAGTTGTCCAGGGCAACCTCCGGCTCCAGTGCATGAAGTTCCCTGGTGATGTCTAAGGACAACTGTGCTGTCTTACCACCAGTTGCTATGGGCAATGGCCCATTTTCCCCACAACATTTGCTTTGCAAGAACCTGGGGTTTTCCCAACAGCAAACTTTTCATTAACATTAACAGCATTTTTAGCTCTTGCAGGCTGTCCTAGCCCACTGCCAACCTGAGACTGGCAGACATTAGACGCATCACTATGCCCCTCTTGAGTAGCACACACCGATGCAGGTTTGACTTTAACCCCTGCCTCCCCACTGTACAGGGTACTGCACAGGGAACAGTCACCCTCAAGAACACATTCAGTGGCCCCACTAACTGGGGTCACTCTCACTTCATGGACAGTCTCATAACCAGTCCTTTTCCACATAAACTCAGCATTTCCAGTCATTATTCCATTAAAGACAGTCTTACCCACCGCAGTAGTAGGGGTCAACATCTTCATTTGTGTACGGCGTCTCACGAACCAGTCCTCTGCTGCACTTTTACTGGCAAACTCCCCCGGGTGGCCACGGGATGAAACTACAGCAGGTATCTCCCACTGTTTAGCACCCCCTGCCGACACAACAGAAAACTCCTCCTTGTTGCCAGGGGTGACTGCAAACATATTTGCACAGGAATTTGAGCCTGCAGATGAAAACTTTTGCTCAGCAATATTATCTCCAGCCCTATTCCATAACCTAGGGCAAGAAAACATTCCATGCCCCAGCTGGCCACATTTCAGGCATGGTACTGGATGACTTTTTCAGAGAGAGCTTCTCTCCTAGTGATTCCCAGCTGGCCAGAATGCACAGGCCTCTTTGTGGGGACGCTGAGCCAAATCTCCACTGCAGCTCCTCCTTTCCTCCTCTCGTCGCCATGGGAGACCACACTCTCCCAGCAGAACTTTCCTGGCTCTCTCCAACATGATGTATCGGCTTCTCCTGAAGCCACTTGCCATGATCCTGGTTAGACATACCCCATGGTACACGGACAGCCCAACTGGCTTCCCCAGTGTTGCTATGGGCAACCACTCTTGGTCTCAGCCTTTGATCAGCCTTTCTCTTTGTATATAGCATGGGCTTCTCTCTGCTGGATCCTGTTTCATGCTGTGACACATTCACATCTTTCACAATAGCTACTGTTTTAACTGCAGTAGCATTGCCAGGGGCAACAACACCCCTCTTCCAGTTATGGACATCCAGCTGCTCTCCCCTTACACTGAGGGTTGACTTGTTTTCCTCTGTAGCTTGGTTCAGTACTGCCAGGTGCTGCTTGCACCAGTCCACAGCTGATTCAAACACTGGTGGACCATATTCGCAGTCACTCCACTGCACAGAGCAACAACAGGAGCACTGTCTCTTTAAGGGGCCTCTCCCTTCCAGGTGCCCCACCTGCTGCAGAGCAAACAGTGGTGTTGTTAGGTGGGTGTGGGCCGCACCTGGGTGACACCCGCCAGAGGGGTGACACCCGTAGGTAGCGGCATGCACTGCTAACACTGCCCGCTTCCCTAATCTGCGCCTCAGGTCTTGCGCTGTCTCCCTCAGCGCAGCGGACTAAAGCCGCCTCCCCCTCCTCTCTGTTTACATCCACACAAGAGGAGGAGGAGCCCAAGGGACACACAGAGCTGTGTGTATCTGTCCGTGCTGTTCTGAGGTCTGTAAACTTTATGTATATGTGGGTGGACATGTGCAGGGGGTGTCTATACTAATGGGGGGTCTGCACTGAGGGGGAATTCTTTACTAATGGGGGGTCTGCACTGATGGGGGATTCTATACTAATGGGGGGTCTGCAATAAGGGGGATTCTATACTAATGAGGGGTCTGCACTCAGGGGGGATTCTATACTAATGGGGGGTCTGCACTAAGGGGGATTCTATACTAATGGGGGGTCTGCACTGGGGGGTTCTATACTAATGGGGGTTGGCACTGAGGGGGGATTTTATACTGATGGGGGTCTGCACTGCGGGCGGATTCTATACTAATGGGAGGTCTGCACTGAGGGGGGATTCTCTACTAATGGGGGGCTCTGCACTGAGGGGGGATTCTATACTAATGGGGGGTCTGCACTGAGGGGGGATTCTATACTAATGGGGGCTCTGCACTGAGGGGGGGGATTCTATACTAATGGGGGTTGGCACTGAGGGGGGATTTTATACTGATGGGGGTCTGCACTGAGGGGGGATTCTATACTAATGGGGGGGTCTGCACTGAGGGGGGTTCTATACTAATGGGGGTTGGCACTGAGGGGGGGGGATTTTATACTGATGGGGTCTGCACTGAGGGGGGATTCTATACTGATGGGGGAGTCTGCACTGAGGGGGGATTTTATACTAATGGGGGGTCTGCACTGAGAGGGGGATTCCATACTGATGGGGGTCAGCACTGAGGCGGGGTGTATGTACTGATGGGGGGGTCTGCACTGAGGTGGGAGGTTGATACTGATGGAGGGGGGTCTGCAGACTCTGCACTGAGGAAGGGTGTCTGTACTGATGGGGGGTCTGCAATAAGGGAGGAGAGTCTGTACTGAGGGAGGGGATCAGTACTTAGTGGGGGTCTATACTGAGGAAAGGGGGTCTGCACTGAGCCGGGGTCTGTACTGATGGAGGGAGGTCTGTACTGAGGGAGGGGAGTCTGTACTTAGTGGGGGGTCTATATTGATGGAAGGGGGTCTGTACTGAGGGAGGGGGGCTATATTGATGGAGTGGGGTCTGTAGTTAGTGGAGGGGGTCTGTACTGAGGTAGTTGGTGGAGGAAGGGGTGACACCAATTTTTTCGGCACCGGGTGACACCAACCCTAGTGACGCCACTGAGAGCACAGGCAGTTTCTGGGAATAGCTCACTGGTATACACAAGGATCTTCAGTTCTGCCCACATTCGAGCACCACTTGTAATATTGGAGGTTGTTTAGCTTCTGTGTAGAGCACATCAGTGAGCAGAGTCCATGCCAGATATGCCGTTCAAGGGCTTGTTTTTATTAAAGAAAAAGAAAACAAGTCCGATAACAAAAGAGTTGCCCACACAGGGGTTTCAGCTTTCCACAGCAACAATGTAAGATAAACAGAAAATACCAAGCCACCTGGCTCTCTTTAGCAGCACTGCTGCTCAGATGTATGCTTCGGCCCTTTTGGCTCTATAACAGAGGTCCTATACCTCAGCACTCTTTTCCAGCTTCCTTGCTGTTCCAGCCCACAGACTTGGACCCTCTGTCTGCTCTAACAGACAGAATTGTGCAGACATGCACACTTCTCCCTTGCTTGCCTGGACTCTTTGGGAGGGTGGAGCCCAGAACCATGGTCAGGTGTCTACAAATAGCCCAGCATACACCTGACCAGTCAGTATGCTGGTGGATCTCAAAACCCAGACCCAGGACTGGGGATTTCATCCCGCCCAGATCACTACAAAATCCCCGGGCTCTAGGTACCAAAGTGGACTTTAGTAAACAATGAGGAACTGAAAAGCCAGTTTCCTCCCAAATAAGCAAATAAACTGGAGCCCAAACATATATATATATATATACACACACACTCTGCATTCAGTGTAGCCTATATATACAGTGTATTCGGTGGCGTATAGTTTCTAATACACTTAAGGCAGTGTACACAGTATCTAATACAGTGTGTACAGTTTCTAATACAGTTCTGGTGGTGAACACAGTATCTAATACAGTGTGTCATGAACAGGTGTGACCAGAACCGTGTGATCTGCGACAGAGGACACAGTGCAATAACCAACCAACAGACAGAGACCCACAAATGACAACAGACAGATAAGTACAATAAATGGGAAATACCAGGATCATAAACAATAGCCAGGCCAAGGTCATACACAAGGGAGATCAGCAGATGGGGTAAGGAACACAGGACAGGGAGAGGATGGGTGGATCAGACTGCAGGCAGGGATGCAAGGTAACAGGTGGGACAGGATAGGGATCAGGATAGGGATCGGAAAGGGAGACAGGATCAGATACATGGGTCACAGGTTCAGGCACAGGTACAGGGACAGAATCAGGATCAGGATCAGCAGGTCAGGGCACAAGGAAGAAACAAAGGCAAACATGTGAGTGCTTGCCGGATATTTATAGGCCTGTGATTGGCCTCAAGTGACACCTGATTGAAGGAGGTACTGTCTGCTGCACACTGCCAGGATCCATCCGCTGGTGGACGCCAGTACTGCAGCCCAAAGATGACATAACATCAGCAGGGAAAAGCTCTCCTGACAGTTCCAAACTGCCAGGAAACACCTGCTGGTGGACCTCAGTACCATATTTGTATATCGCTATTATATCTCCTCTCAAGTGTCTCTTCTCCAGGGAGAATACGTTTAATGTTAGTAGTCGTTCCTTGTTACTGAGGTCTTCCAGTCCCCTTATTAGCTTGGTCGCCATTCTCTGGACTCTTGAGGTTAAATAAATAACATTGATTATCTCATTAAAATGGCATCGGGAAGTTGATGGGATATATTAGGCAGCAAGTATCATTAGCAGTAATCAGCATGGATTCATATAGAATTGTTCTTGCCAAACCAATCTATTAGCTTTCTATGAGGAGGTGAGCTGCCATCTAGATAAAGGAAGGCCCATAGACATGGTGTATCTGGATTTTGCAAAGGCATTTGACACAGTTCCCCATAAATGTTTACTGTATAAAGTAAGGTCCATTGGCATGGACCATAGGGTGAGTACATGGGATGAAAACTGGCTACATGGGCGAGTTCAGCGTGTGGTGATAAATGGGGAATACTCGGAATGGTCAGGGGTGGGAAGTGGAGTCCCCAGGGTTCTGTGCTGGGACCAATCCTGTTTAATTTGTTCATAAACGACCTGGAGGATGACAGGTCTGTATTTGCAGACGATGTTAAGCTAAGCTGGGTAATAACTTTGCAGGATGTGGCAACCTTGCAAGAAGATCTGAACAAATTATTGGGGCGTTCAACTACATGGCAAATGAGGTTTAATGTAGAAAAATGAAAACTAATGCATTTGGGTGGCAAAAATATGAATGCAATCTACTCACTAGGGGGTCAACCTCTGGGGGAATCTAGGATGGAAAAGGACCTGGGGGTCCTAGTAGATGATAGACTCAACAATGGCATGCAATGCCAAGCTGCTGCTAACAAAGCAAACAGAATAATGGCATGCATTAAAAAGGGGATTAGCTCCAGAGATAAAGCAATAATTCTCCCACTCTACAGGACTTTGGTCCAGCCTCACCTGGAGTATGCTGTCCAGTTCTGAGCACCAGTCCTCAGGAAGGATGTACTGGAAATGGAGCGAGTACAAAGAATGGCAACAAAGCTAATAAAGTGTCTGGGGGATATTTGTTATGAAGAAAGGTTGCAAGCACTGAACTTCCTCTGGAGAAGAGACATTTGAGAGGGGATATGAATTCAATCTACAAATACCATACTGGGACAAAAAATTTTCGCGGAAGGGAGTTTAATAAGACACGTGGCCACTCACTAAAATTAAAAGAAAAGAGGTTTAACCTTAAACTGCGTAGAGGGTTCTTTACTGTAAGAGTGGCAAGGATGTGGAATTCCTTTCCACAGGCGGTGGTTAAAGCAGGGGGCATCGAGAGTTTAAAAAAACTATTAGATAAGCACCTGAACAATCGCAACATACAGGGACGTACAATTTTAGACTGACATATAATCACACACATAGGATGGACTTGATAGAATTGTGTCTTTTTACAAACTCACCTAATGTGTAACTATGTAACTATGTAAGTAAATATGTTGTCCATGAAGTAAATGTGTAGCAGAAAAAAAAGGTATTTCATTTTGGTTTTTTTGGGCTGCGTAGCTGCAGACCAATCAGGGTGTTCATGTTGATCCCCAGTTGATGTAAAAAAAGAGCCTTAAATGGGAACATGAGCATCAGAACTGGACCTTGGAGCAGTGGGAGAAGGTGGTCTAGTTTAAATAATCACATTTTCTTTTATATCATGTGAATGGCAGGATGTGTGTACTTTGCTTGCCTGGGGAAGAGATGGCATCAGGGTGCAATAAGGGAAGAATGCAAGCTGGCTGAGGCAGTATGATAATTCGGGCAATGTTCTGCTGGGAAACCTTGCATCCTGCCATTCATGTGGATATTACTTGACATGTACCACCTGCCTAAACATTGTTGCTGGCCAAGTACACCCCTTCATGGAAACGCTATTCCCTAATGGTAGTGGCCTCTTACAGCAGGATAATGCGCCCTGCCACACTGCAAAAATAGTTCAGGAATGGTTTGAGGAACACAACAATTTGTCCAAAGTGCTGGCTTTGGCCTCCAAATTTTCCAGATCTCAATCCACCATGCATCCGTGGGAGGTGGTGGAAAAACCATGTCCAATCCATGGATCTCACAACTTACAGGAATCAAAAGATCTGCTACTGATGGCTTGGTGCCAGATACTACTTCATACTTTCTCATCCTTTCTAAACTACTGCCATAGTGGTTATCTATAAGAATATACATGCCTCTGGCATGCATCCTTAGCTGTCAAATGTCTCCCCCCTGTCTGTTATGAGACCCGAAAAAAACTGCACATTCTGTGGGTGGGTCTGTTGTCCGGAGCTTGGTGGGTGGAGTCGTGATGTCAGTAGACTCCCCGCCCACCTCTACATTCACCTTGTCAACATGCATTTTCTCCTGTCTATTTCTTACACCGAACTTCTGCTATGATCACTAACATTGAGTCAAAACCCAGAAAGGTCACCACATGACTTCAGCATGCCCAATCATGCTGAGGTGTGGAGCAGCCAGTCCTGGGAGAGCTGGAGAAGAAAGGAGGAGGTGATCTGAAGTACATAGAATGTCTCTCTCAGGCTCGTGCATGAGATATGTAAATCACCTGTCACTCACAGCAAGGGGGAGAAACGGACTCCTATTACTCTGTCTGTCCTCTTTTATCTCATTGAAAAAAGATAAGAGGACTGCTCAGAGCTGGATTAACTCTTCATGACAGGACTGGGCACAGATGAAATATAATCCTATACTGTACAAGGTGCAAGCCTTAATAAAAAAAAAGTTCGGGTTTACATCCACTCTAAGTGGTGTTCATGCCTTGATGGGTCGAGGTGGCAGAAGGCACTGTTTTGGTAGCAAAAGAGGGACCTACTCAATACTAGGTGAGTGGTCATAAAGTTATAGTTGATCAGTGTATATGTTTACTGTTTTATGTGTGCAATTATTTTGTCATTTTGTAAGCCATTCTTGCTATTAACACACCTCTGCCACAATGCACAGCCATACAGGTGGCATACCTATTTCCAGATTTAATAATGCAGCTTCTTGTGTCAGCTCTCCACCTCCAGCCTGCTAATTGGACAATTAATCAGTATCATAGCCTTTCTCAGTAAGCAATGAACTAACCCAGAAATAGTAATACTAATCTTGCTAGTATAATACTACATCTAGCCAGTCTGTGGTAGGAGAGGGGTAGCACAACACAGTAGGACACAGTTGGCCAGCGGGAAAAGGGGTATATATTCTGCCCTGATTCCAAGATGCTGTTGTTGGGAGGAGAAACTACAGCGAGGAAAATTGCTGCTGAAGTCACAAAAGGTATTAGAGGTCAGTCTCTGGATGCCCTCTCAGTTGAAACAGACCATCTTCTCAGTCACTCCATAGAATACTGTGTTTAAGAGTCTCCATGGCCCTAAAAACACCTTGATGTTTTGACAAATGGGAGCTAACAATATCCTTTCTAATGCTGCACTAAAGTGGTTGCAGCATCTAAAGCTGATAAATATGAGGATGTCTGCTAACTGATCTGTTCAAAGAGACAGAGAGAACAAAGACCTAAACAGGCGCAGATATTGACTCCCTCCCTAAAGCAGAATTCCAGCCTAATTTACAACAATGGCTGCAATTATTGCCGACCGCACCCCCATTAATTTTCAAATACTTAATCTTTTTTTGTCATCTTCTACCTTTTGTTGAGGCTAAATGCTCTTGATTGATTGATAGATTTCCATAGCAACAGGGCGGTAACTTTCTCCAATGCTGCCATTGCTATGGCAACCTGCTAGACACACAGTGGGCCGTCATTAGATCCCACTGCACATGCACGAGTTTGGGAGGTGCATGTTGGGTAGCCAGTTGCAACTAATCCCAGAAGAGAGTCCCAGCAGGCTTCAGATGCCCACATTTAGAATGGCTTTCTGCTGGATAGGGAGTTACAAGTAGGTCCTAAGAGGCGCACAAAGACCGGGAACTGTATAATATACAACACATGCAATTTATAATGTACTAGCGGTGACTGTCACGGGGGTTTAAACAAAAGGGCCAGACCTCTGCTTTAATCTTATTCACATAGCGGCACTCCAATGCATCTTCTCAGCATACTTGCGTTGCAGTGCAGTGCACTGCACTAATGTGAGTTGATATACACTATGCTGCCAAAAAAATGCTGTGTACACCTTTTGTACATTTTTGTGCCTTAGGCAGCCCATTCAAATGATTAGGCTGCCTAATGTTAATGCGATTAAATGTACATGCATTAACACAGTGCAACAGTTTTGACCTGGACAACTTTCTCTTGCCTTATTATATTTATAAAAAATTGGTTTTAACTTTTTGGAATTTTTCAGGGGTGATCTTTGAGAATCACAAGTCTCAGAATCATCTGTTTGGGAGTAGAGCAAATGAAAATGGGCTTTTCCAACATGAAATTCACATAACATTTTTGAGAACTGTCCTTATATCTCATTTTAAAAATATCGGTAAGATTATAATGCAATGTTGAACATTGCAGACGTAAACTTACATATTTCTTCCTAGTCTAGTAAACCACCTTTGCAGGTTTTGTTAGCAGTAAAATCTTAGTGGCTGTATTGCCTTTATTTTTATTCACAATAAGGCTTTAATAACTGTAAAAATATGGTTTTGCAGCAGCCCCTTTCAAAAGAACTTTAGCATTGCTGTAAAATGACAAATCTTCACTTTATGTTTTTAGCTTCTTTTGATTGATAACGCCATCAATTCTTTGTTAAGTACTACTCACACAAATGAAGGATATTGCTTGTATCAACAAAACAGTGATTGTGCCATCCTACATACACCTCTGCAACAACATGAAAAAAAAGAAAAGAAAAAGGAAGAATATAATACACTTAATATAAAAGAAGTGCACTGCAGGATTTTTTCTGTGGAAGGATTTATTGCTGCTAGGTCACTTTGTATCAGAAAGATAAAAAAATGAGCCTCCGGGATGGCATTTAGAATTGGAGAGATACATCAACGTTTTTTGCTCATGACTGCACAGTGATAAAATGGTAATAAAAATATCTGATGCTATGCAATTAAATAAAACATGATTACACGGGCATTTATTGTGCTGCAAACTTCCATAAACAAAACATAAACATTTTGATCTCAGAGATGGTAAAAAAAGCAATGTAATTTGAAGAAAATGATTCCTAAATCCCTAATACATTAATCAATGCATAGACAGTGTAAGTATGAAATAAAGAGCAATTTGTTTTGCAAATTGATTTCATTCTTTTACAATGAAAGATAAGAGTACTCAGCATAAGTCATTTGCATACAAATTAAAGTAAACTACATACCTGATTCATGCACAGAAATAGACAATTATTTATTCAGCATAGTTCTATTCAATATCATAGCTCTGATTTAATTTTAAGGAGTAAGTAAAAAGTACATATTTGTATGTTTATTTTAAATATCTGTTTGGTATATTTATCTGCACCTTTTTGCTGCATTTTTAATCATGCAGCCCTAAATGCCATCAAGCCTTAGAAGACAATCGTGCCCATTACCATTGTGTGTGTGAGAAAGAACAGAATTGAAAAGAAAAAGAGAAGGGGTTTCAAGTTCCCCCGGCCCATTTTCTAATGGGATTGTGGCAGGTAAAGGGTTTCAAGGCTTCCCTGGGAATACGTAGGTCAGGGAGCCTAGAAACAGTTAAATGGGGGAGCTTCGAAACCCATAGAGTAGGGCTTGGAAGTTTCTGGAAGCCTGAGAGAACCCTATATAAAGGGGTTTCTGTGAGGAGAAAATTGCCAGTCACCTCAGGAGTCATCAGCAGCGGAGCTCCCCTCCCACCCACCCATAAGGACTGTGCGGCATATAATATTTATGTGGTTGGGTCATCTTTTCTGATGAGAAGGGGGACGATTTGTTATTAAGTTTATGATTATATATTACAACTCGAGCTTTAACAGCTGAGTTGTTTCATTGAAATATTGATGTAAAGTTGATTGGTGAATTTGGATAAGAAAGTTATTATATATTTGTTTGTTGAATATCAATATATATACCAATAAATAAATAATCCAAAAAAGTTGTATGAGTTTATTTATATACCGTATATACTCGAGTATAAGTCGTTCCGAGTATAAGTCGAGGCCCTAATTTACCACAAAAAAATGGGAAAAACTTATTGACCCGAGTATAAGTCGAGGGTGAAAAATGCACAGCTACTGTAAGTGGAAAAGAGGGTCAACAATGCCCATTTGCAGCATCACTGTGCCCATTTGCAGCCATAGGTCCCCTGAACTTCAAACTTAGTAGTTAAGGGTTCTTAGATGCCCCCTAGCTGCAGCCAAAATTTGGGGTCTCTGAACTCAAAGGGTCCCGAAATGACATTGCTGCAGATGGACACAGTTGACCGAATTTGGGGCCCGTATCTCAGGGCCACTTAGTGCTAAGAACCCCAAATTTGGTGTGCAAACCCAGTGGAACTGGCACCATATAATTTTCAAAGCTGGGGTTTCTAGCACCAAGTGGCCCCGAGATACAGGGCCCCAAAAATCAGTTCAGAAAATGTCAAGCACTTTTTTGCAGCAGAGAATGACATTTTCCAAACCGGTTTTGGGGCCCCGTATCTCAGGGCCACTTGGTGCTAGGAACCCCAGCTTTGGATATGTTATTATACCAGTTCCACTGGGTTTGCACACCAAATTTGGGGTTCCTAGCACTAAGTGGCCCTGAGATATGGGGCCCCAAAGTCGGTTCAGAAAATGTCAAGCACTTTTCTGCAGCAGAGAATGACATTTTCCAAACCGATTTTGGGGCCCTGTATCTCGGGGCCACTTAGTGCTAGGAACTTCAGCTTTGGATATGTTGTGGTACCAGTTCCACTGGGTTTGCACACCAAATTTGGGGTTCCTAGCACCAAGTGGTCCTGAGATACGGGGCCCCAAAGTCGGTTCGGAAAATGAAATTTTTTGATGCAGAAAAGTGCTTGACTCGAGTATAAGTCGAGGGGGGCACTTTCAGCACATAAAAATGTGCTGAAAAATTCGACTTATACTCGAGTATATACGGTAATAGCTGTCTGAGATTTGTGTTTTACTGCCTACAATCCCATTATCAGTGAGGGATTTCTGTAGTTTAGTGCTGTTTTAGGAGCACAGAGGGGGTGCTGTTCTCCTTGAACTGCCTGCCCACTAACATGCAGGAAAACACAAAAGGCTATGGCTAGGGCTCATTTATGTTCATGTCGCTTATTTTGGTCTCTTACACTTTAAGCTGCGAATGTTGCAAGTTGCTCCATAAATGTATAAACTCATTAATAAATAGATGCACTCACTGGTTTATCTAATGCAAAACTTGTCAGATTGTTGGTGCTTTCAGAACATAAGCACAGCTTAGGTACACAGCAGGAGCCTGAGATGGTAGAAACTTTTTTTTATAATACTAAGCATCTTTAATTACTGGAGAGAAAAAGCTAAGTATGAAATCATAACTAAAAACTTTAATGAGATATCTATATATATATGGAATCTATAAAATAGTCATTTGACATTGAAACCATGCTTTTTGCCAGGCATACCATGGCAATGAAAAGAAAAAATGGTAAAAGGAACTAAAACACTCTGCTGACAAATATAATTAGCAGACTAAAGGCAGAATTAAGCCCTGTCTTAGTGGATCTACAGACGATTGCTAACACCAAATATAATGGGTGTGTTCCTCTGAATTCATGGAACATATGACAAAAAAACAGAGAAAAAGGTGAATTCTTCAATGAGGAACATGCAGTAGTCAGATCATGAAAATATTATTTATTGAAAAAAACTCACTTTAAACACCAATCCAGAAAAAGATATCCTGAGAAAACAGGTACCATCACCAATTTAAAATTGACAACTAGGTCATACACAGACGCAGATGGCCACCTAACCAAACCAACCAATCACACCACATCTATAAACTCATGCATGATAATGTGATACATAGGACTGCAATTAGATACACTGATAGGCTAGAGTCCATAGATACCAGGAAACAGCAACAAGAAACGTTGAGGGTTCCCTGGATGGTGTTGGGTAACTGACGTGATCGGCCCAGTAGGGATCTTTGGGGAACAGGGAACCCAGGACAATTCACTGGGAGGGAGGAGGGGAGGGGGAGAGAGCGGCCCTTCAGGTGGAAACCAGGGACAGAAGGACCAGGGGCTAGTTCAGCAATGGCTGAGAGGATATGCAGGGGTACACGACTGTGTAATAGAAGTCTCTCTGATTGAGTAGTGGTTCACAACACTGGAGGCCAAATCTGGTGAGAGGACGGAAGATGAAGATATACGAGGCTGGGGAGTGGTGAAGTAGGGGCTTGGGACAAGCTGGATGGCTTACTGGATGGACCGGGTAGCATGTGGTGGACACCAAGTGATCATAAAGAATAACCGTCCCCAGCTGGGGATATGAACAGGTAAGGTCTCACCAGGAGCTGGCTGCGGTCCACGTCAGGAGCAGAAAGTGAAGCTCTCACCGACTCCCAGTTGCACAAAGTTCCATCCCTTAGGAGGGCATCCTCAATAGGTATCCAGTAGCGGTGTCTTGGGAATGAGGTAGATAGAAAGGTGAATGCAGCAAACAACACCGACTCTCCTCACACAGTAGTCTCCCCTCGTGCTGTTCCCGCGGGCTGATTCAAACAGCCAATACGTTCCTGGGCCAATGATGTCAGGGCTGGTAGGTGGAACTGCAAGTCTGAAGGAGCGCTATGGACAGCGTGATGGCGTCATGCTGACGCGTTTCATCCGTAACTTGGATTTCATCAGAGCATGCGCAGTAGCTAAATTCGTCGTCTTATAAAGCATCAAGGCGGAACCACGTACGGGCTTCAACGTCTTGTTGTCCTAGCTACGGCATTGATCACTGACAGCCACACACGTAAACAGATAATTAAAAGCACATACGTAATAGGGGCGGGTCCGTGAGTACGTGCAAACAGGAAGGAAGGTAGGAAGAAAAGGTGACAACATAAGTGAAAGCCCCAAAAGAAGAATTAAAAGGGAAGAAAGTTAGAACAATAATAACAAAACAAGAGCACTAGCATAGAAAAGAAAAAAAGAAAAAAGGAGAAGAAAAGAGGAGGGGGAAAGGAAAACAAACCAAAATTGGATGGACTATCAATGAAACGTACGATTGGAAAATAGATGAAGGAGACCAAGGGAGAAGCCGTTAATGCTGGGGTTACTGAATTGATGACAGACTGGGTAGACTTCGACAGGACAATCCAGCAGTAAGAAGGAGAGAATGAACGATGTAATAAATGAGCTACTGTGTGAGGAACACAGCAAGGTTGCACTCGTTATTCAACCCTTGTGGATACATACTGTTAATATTGTATATCCACATTTTCTCCTTCTGGTACAGTATCCTGTCGAAGTCACCCCTTCTTTGTGGAAGGTTAAGTCTATAAATGCCTTTGAAAGAAAGCCCATCGGGCTTCCCTCCATGGCATTGAAGAAAATGTAGAGGAATGGGTCGTTCATCATCCTTAGCAAGGATGCTCTGAACATGTTCACCCATTCTGACCTTCAACTGTCTCTTTGTTTTACCTACATAGTGTTTCCCACATGGGCAGGTAAGCATGTAAATAACCCTGGTAGTATTACAATTGATAAAGTTATCTATTGTAAAGTACTTTTTGCCCTCAGAGTCGGTAAAGATGTCAGTACGTTCAACATACTTGCAGACCGAACAGTGGCCACATTTGAACATACCTTTCATGGGAGGTAATTGGGTAAGCCAGTTAGAAGTGGGTGATCTTGTATACTCGGAATGTATAAGGCTATCTTTTAAATTTTTAGAACGGCGGGCCGTCAAAAGTGGTCTAGTGCAAACTATTTTGCCCAGGGTGGGAGACTCAGACAGGATATGCCAATGTTGGTTGAGTATGGACCTCACTTGGTCCTAGTGGGCACCATATTTGGTGATAATCCTAAGGGGCGCCTGTGAATCTTTGGGGAGCACAGGGTCCTTCTTCCTAAGGAGTATTGGCCGTTCTGTCTGAGTCGCCCTCCTTCTGGCCTCCCTGATGCAAGAATGAGAGTAGCCTCTCTCTCTGAATCTTTTATAAAGCTCCCTTGATTCAGCAGCAAAGTCCTCTTGATTAGAGCAGTTTCTACGAGCTCTAAGAAATTGGCCCACTGGTATTGCCTTAATGAGGGATTTGGGATGATCACTTGAAGCCAGAAGAAGTGTATTTGCTGCTGTGGGCTTTCTAAAGGTCTTGGTTTTAATCAGACCATTGTTAACTTGTATTGTTAAATCAAGAAACGAGAGGGTGTGGGGACTGGAGGAAAAGGTGAGCCTAATGTTTCGATCGTTGGAATTCAGCTCATCCATGAATGACTGCAGTTCATGTTCGGAGCCACCCCAAATCATGAGGACATCATCAATGTACCTCAGCCACATGTGACAGTGGCCGAGGTACATTGACGAGGGATAAACTAGCTCTTCCTCCCACATACCCAGGTGTAGACAGGCATACGAGGGTGCCCACGGAGCTCCCATGGAGGTCCCCCTTATTTGCTGGTAGAAGGCTCCCAGGAATTGGAAGCAGTTATGCTCAAGTAGAAAGGTGAGAATTTCACCTATGAATTCGTTCTGCTGTCCAAGTGATGGGAACCTCCGCTCAAGGAAAAATTGAACTGCACGTAAACCCCAAGTATGGGGTATGGATGTGTACAGAGATTCAACATCAATCCCTACCAAAAGTGCTCCAGGAGGCACTGTCAAGGAATCAAGTTGCCGCAAAACATCCCTAGTGTCTTGTACAAACGAAGGTAGGTCAAATAACAGGTCCTTGATGAGGGCATCAATGAACTTGCCCACTTTTTCGAGGGGACCATTAACGGCAGACACAATAGGTCTGCCGGGGGGGTTTTGCAGGGACTTGTGGAGCTTGGGAATGATATAAAATGTAGGGGTGTTGAACTGTTGTACACGCAGATAATTGAATTCTTTTTTAGTGATCAGCTTTTCCTCCAGGCCGAGGCTTAGGAGGCGATTAAGGGCATTGACAATGGTAGTGAAAGGATTAGAGTGGAGCTTACGGTAAGTGGATTCATCTGTAAGTAATCTTTTGACTTCACACTCATATTGCCTCTCGGTTAGGAGAACAACATTACCTCCCTTGTCACTGCCCTTAATGACGATGCCGGGAGCTTCTTCAAGCTCCTTCAACGCTTTTCTTTCCTCAGGTGATATGTTATCCAGTCCCCTATATTTCCAATTTACTTTGGAAAGATCCCTCTTAACTTGGTTTAGAAAAAATTCGATGGGTTTGTACTTGGAAAGTGGAGGCATTTTGGTAGACCTAATAGGCAAATTTGCCGAACGGGTCAATGCATGTTGGTAGCTTAAAGTCTCAGTATCTGAGTCAAACTCAGAATTCTCCTGTAGGAGGGAGGTGTATGACCTAGTTGTCAATTTTAAATTGGTGATGGTACCTGTTTTCTCAGGATATCTTTTTCTGGATTGGTGTTTAAAGTGAGTTTTTTTCAATAAATAATATTTTCATGATCTGACTACTGCATGTTCCTCATTGAAGAATTCACCTTTTTCTCTGTTTTTTTTTATACCATGGCAATGACAATCCTATTCTTACAGCTGTCTATATAGTATGAGTACCCAGTGATTGTGTTTTTAAGGAAGAATTGGTCTGGTATAAAATTGTCGCCTTTATTTAATTGATATAACAGGATCACCAAGCTATTACATATACATTTATTTAATTCAATATTAAAAAGCTATTTCTTTGAAATCAAGAAGTAAACCCAACTTAACCATATGTCACTTAAAGCATTTTAAAAAATGGTGACTGATTAAACTTTAGATTTTAAAGTCTATTACTATTAAAAAATATTAAAAATGTTTTTTTTTTATGTGCATGAATTATGGTTATGTTATAGAATTATTTTACTTTGCGATCGCAAATAAATTGTCCTTTGATGTTGAACTAGATAAATCTATTTCAATTAGTATGGTGAATCTGGTTTATTAGATTTAATATAGATATCCATTTAAAGGGGATGGCTGATATTGCATCAGGTTTTTTATTGTTTATTTTTTAAACTGCTTTATATTATTGTTTCCACTTTTATTCATCTTATCTATTTTGCACGGTGGAGTCAGAGTTTAGTATCCTTTATTAAACTGACCTTGTCCAAGGTGGCTAACTTGTCCTCTCACATTAATAATCTTTCTACATCATCTGTATAACACTTTTATGCAGAACACTATACTAAAGACAAGCCTCTTCTTCTTTTTACAGTTAATTGCACCAGTTTCATTTACCAAACACTACATATACCCCTATGTTGGTACCAAAACATTTATACAATATCATATTTAGCCTAATGAATCAATTTCTGCCATGGTGCTTAGACGTGATGGTAGATGTAAAGTCATATTTAAAAAAAGTAAGAAACCTGGCCCCTCACTAACCAAGGAAAGTGATCATTTATTGATGTTTCCTCAGTGTACAGTATAAAACAACTTACATCTATTTTATGTACACAGTGTGAGGCCTTGTTTATTCTATTAGAAAAAAGTTTTATCTTTGGAAAGAACTATATAGCATACTATTTAAGGTGACGTAACCCAAGATAATCCACCCCACCCCATGATACTTACTTCCTGAGCTTTTGCCCACTTTTCTATTCTCCTATAGGTGTCCAGACTCTAATCCCTGTGCAAGTTCTGTGTTGAAGCTTACATAGGGTAATGACCCTCTCCTCCCCTCCCATATCACAGTATTTAGGACTTAGGATTGGCCTCTCAAGACTGAGCACTCCATTGAAAGGAATAGGAGCATGTCACATATTACCCAATATCCAGAAATACCAGCCATATCCTTGGGCTCTGACAAATGCACAGATTTAAAGGTGGTGTTATTAGGAGATCATTTTAACTAAGAAGGTCAATTGCAACATGAAATTTTTCCTTTGTTGTTGTCGATGGACATTAGATGCTTATTAGATTAGATGCTTAGATGTTGACTTTGATTTTGGAAAATTACTTAGCCTGCCAAATGAACACAACAGATTGAAGTAGGTTGTTTTATGAAACTGGAGTAGAAAGGATAATCAGTTACCTGGAACATAATATTTTGGCTAATGAACTACTTTGTTTTGCTCCTAAATTAGTTTTACAGATTAGATATTTCTTAGATTCCAGCAAATTATAATCTTTATTTCTTTTGTGTATGGCTATGACCAAACATGGTCTGTGATTTTGTACATAACTATGGGAAATTAACCATATGTTAAAAGTTAAATATTTTAGCTGTGCTTCAGTGGGTTTCATTACTTTATTTATTTAAATTGGAATTAAGCCCATCAATTTAAGTGTTTCCCAAAATAAATCTCAGGTTATAAATGTTCAATAAATGTTATTAAATCAGTAAACACACAGACCACTGTTGACTTCTGCAGTGTTTTCATTTACATTCTTCTTGCCAGCACATGTGTAGTGTATGCCTCTGGTGATAATACAATTGCCAATGTGCTTATGTCAGCTCTCAACCAATCTTTTAAGCTCTCAAATGGCTGGTGTAATAGCTGGTCAAGTTTTTAGCACCATGAAAACTGCAGATGTAATTGGAGGCTAAGATGGTAGTGTCCTTGCTGAATAGTAGGGTTTAGCTACAAAAAAAAATAACATTTCTAACTGCCATTGGTTTTCTAAGAAGACATGAACAAAGGAAATCAAATGTTCAATCCAGTTCCATATTAAGTGGGTGTTTCAATGAATGGTGAGAAGGAAGTGAGGAAAACAGTTTGACATTGAAAAGGGGAGGAGAACACCATTTGGAGAAGACCGTGTGCTGAGAGAGAGAAAAAAGTTGTCACATGTATTCTCCTTTGAGCAACAGTAAGGACTACCATTGAACTAGTGATCTAAACTTAATCATACATTGGGAACTAGAAATTTCTATTGACTGAAGTCCATGGTGTACTTTAAAATGAAACTATGGGCAAAATACCAAAAATACATATACTGTATGTTTCTATCTTTTGCTAGTTTTAACACAGTAGTTTTGTATATTCTGAGCCCTCCCATAACATAGTTGTTTTACCTGTTGATCCTGCTAGTAGATCTATGACAGCATTGCTTTTCAAACTGAAGTTACTGCAGCATTGTCACCCTGTGGAAGGATAGTATTAGATGGACATGTAGTTTTAAATAGGAGTTAAACAAACTAAACACCAGCTAACACATTTTAATCATCAACTTTTTATTTGCTTTGTAGAAAGGGATTGAACTATGTGAATAAAAGCTTACCTCATAAGCACCCTTGTCTATATTCTGTGCTTTTTTTGGGACTATTGTATCTGCCACTTTGGCTGGATAGGTTGTCCAGTTAAAGGAAATGTAAAAATACCAGATGTTAGGATCAACAGGTAATAAAACTATGCAACCAGGGGCACTCAGTAAAACTGAAACCTTCTATGTAAATGCTGGTAAAAGACTGCATCATATTTGTAATTTTTAATCTTATCTATTATGAAACTTCTACTGTGTGGGTCGATGATTTTTTGCTGTATTAGTTATTAAAACAGGATATAAATAGTTATGTTTGACTGTGTGCATCACTATTTTTATACAGATTATTTTACCCAATTTAAATGTTTTTGTAATTGACACATTTTTCCTTGGATTTCTCTATGTTTAGCTGATGTAATGCTTGCTTTTTGGGTACAGATATATTTATATGAGTATTTTGTAGAAAGGCATAAGGAACTTTTGGCTGTATTATTATTATGTATTATTATTAATAGAAATGCTCCAATTTGCAAGGTTGCAGGATTTTTTAGGAACATTTAGCAATTTGTCCCGCAACACTCACCTTTTTCTCTTTGTTCCCTTTAAGTCTAATGCAATACTATATTATTCCACTAGATGGCCCCTTAAATAGTGATTGAGCTATAGTATTTGCTACTAGTATTTACTGCATATGACCAGTAGAGGGCCTCGTATTTGTTACTATTTCACTTTTCCTACTTTTATTTCCATTTTTTATTTAAATATTTTGTAATTCATTTGTATATATTCATATAATCTTCGTTTCTAGTTATTAATGTTAGTTTAGTCCTAACAGATATTGTCTAACATAGATTGTACGCTTCCCAGAGTATGTAGAAGGTGTTACATATAATTAACTAATTAGATCTGAAGTAAGGGTATAAATGCCCATAACAAACATGGTGGATTGACCATTTCCTAATGATGGCTTTGGGATAGGGCGAAACGTCGAAGGTTACAGCGCATCATCGAGTCACTTCCGCCCATACAAAACTACCCGGGAATCAAGCAGAACGTCGTGAGTGGCAGCTTTCCTTACCAGGGCCGATTACCCATAACAATCACCTGCTATACACGCCGGGTGCCAGGACTATAAGTCACTTATAAATGTGAATGAATCTTTTTTAATGTGTGTATTGAATAAACCCGTTTTAATGGCATTGCGCAATGAAGGATTTCCTTTGTCATTTCCATCCATCCCTATGAGGTATATCCTTGCATGAGACGGCATTTCAACAGGCTCCCTAGGGGTTTCCCCACATGCTTAAGAGACCATACTAGCTATAGTTGGTCAACATCCAGGGTGAGTGCACATCTATGTGGGGCACCCAGTCTGAGCACCATTGCACAGGAAAAGTCAATTTAAGCATGAACACTTTGTTTTAACACCTAATGGGACGTTATTAGTTTTGTGTGTTCTGCATGTATACATGAATTTGATCTACTCTAAGCGCAGCAAACTGTCTTTTACAGAGAAAATGTGTTTCCACTGATAGAAGTTGAAAAGACTCTACAAAGTACAATTCTGGGCAGATAGCTCTGCAAATTGTCAGATTAGGTTATTATGATACTTTGTAGGTGAAATACATTTCTCTTCTCTGCAATAAGTGTTTTGAATCCTCTGATGTGAGGGAATTCCGCAAATCCCAATTGCAGGAATTGTAAATCACACTCCACAAGCAGGATGACTTGGAAAGCACGTATTCCAGGTTTCTGGATATTTTCCTGAAAACTGGTCCTAGATTGGCCTATTGATATATCTAACTAGCTACATTGTAGCGAACTCACTGATCTACCTTCCATTCTACAAGGGCTAATATCTGTAAGTTTTTAGGTGTATTCGCTACCAGCCTTGTGTTATGTAATATTTGCCTATTGTTTTTTTTTTCTTCTAGACTTTGGATGGCCTTAGACTTTTTTGGATGTTTTAATTAATTAATTTATTTTTTGTTGTACCTTACTTCATCATTTTTTAGTTTCCATGAATTCTTTAAATTTAATTTTATAATAGGTGTCTGAAGAACTTGCAGCTGATATAAACACAATTATTCATATCTTCCAGTGGTTGATTTAGAGTTTACCACAGAATGGGCTTTGCTGGAACACACAGCAGAGCTGAATGCTTTGCATTAGTGTAACCCTTTCTCCATACAGTACTTACAGCTTTGTCTGTCCTCTCCCTTGAGAAATCTGTCGAAGCACAATGTGAATTCATGAACCGTGCTTTTTTTATAGCAGTTTGGCAGGCTATTACATTGGCAGTAAACAGAGAAGCATTGTTTGATGTGAAAAATAGAAAAAATGATACAGCATCTGTACGTTAACACGCAATAGCAAAAAAAAACAACAAACCAAGAACATCAATCTAGTCAATAGTATGACAGCAAGCAGCTAGCATTATCCTGAAGAGAACATTTCTAGTGATGTTTTTTACTTTGTTCTATGCTATTTTCCAGTTTTAATAAGACTTCTCTTTCCCAAACATAATATATTTACTTAAGGGGGAAAAAAAAGACCTCATTAGGTTGTGCAGTGATAACTAAGCTATGCAATCCGGCAGCTCTGAAATATGCAAATTGGTTGCATTAATTTTCTTGATGTAGTTGTTGAAGTAGACTGCATAAATATTCTAAAAATGTTGTATTTGAGTGTAAACTAGCTGTTTTGATGACCGGGGTAAGTATAATTATCACTTGCAAAAGTTTGTCAGCAAATTGGTTGAAAGAACGTCGCTGATATCTAAGTGTCCTTTGAAGAGACATCAGATAACTTGATGCCAGTGGCCTTGGATAAAACATCACATGACCCATTCCATGTCAGTATACTCTATACACCTATTTCAGAAAGACTGGTATATGTAGACCTATGCCCAAGATGGCAAAAGACTGTAGCTTGAGGATGGGGTATGTCATGGATACACTTAAAAAGAATAAAGAAAATCAATTATTTGCATGGAGAATGCTTAAGCATGATCAGAATCTGCTGACAAGCACTGTAGTCTGTGCCCCCTCTATAGACCAGTTGTCTCTGTGTGAGGTCATGATATGCTGTACAGTCCTCATAAGTCTGAAGAGATCAAAATGTGCATGTCAACCAGGTCACAACATGGACAAGTGAAAAAGAATCCTTCTCCTCCGTAGTGAAAATAGAATGATGCATTTATGTGGTGTTGAAATAATTGAAAATACAATATTCTAATTTGTATTTTTCATGTGAACGATCTTTAATGTGGTATTTACAACTCTTGTGGGATGCAAAATAGATCCCAAATTATCGTTACCTATTGTTAACTATTATTAGTTGTAATACCACAATGTTGATTTTAAAAGGGGCTTTTAGCTTATATTTGAAAACATTTAACATTTTAACATAAGGATTACAAATATCAGGGAAAAAGAGAACTTTGGAGTAGCAATGCAATGTGTATGGCTTGCAGAACTTTTTTGGAAGTCAAAGCACAGATACTTTGGTGAACACAGCTAATACTTTGACACATTTTACAATGGCAGTTGCTTAGTCATAAGGTTTGATTTAATGATTAGTGTGTGAGGGATTAATGTCCAGAGCTTAGCTTTAAATTATATACATTGGGGGTCATTTACTATAGCGATGCTGTGCTAATTATCGCTAATTACCGCAAATTAGCATTAATTGCACTAATTAGCGCTAAAACAGTATTCACTATAGCGCTGGTAAAAAAATACTCCCAAAATCGAATTTACTGTAGTTCCCTGGAAACAAATAGCACCAAAACCCTTACTCTGCTAAAACCTAGAGTAGTGCACATGGAAATAATGTTTAGAACATGATATAATTGCCTAAATAGTACTGAAATATACAATATATTATTTAAAGATAATCTGATTTTAAACTGTGTGAAAAAGTGATTTCTACACTGAAATATGTTTAAAAGTCTGAGAAGAGATAAATTCCCTGTTTTTGTACAACTAGGTGCCAGCACAACTGAGTATGCTCAGACCTGCAAATAGCTCCCATTTTAGCTCCAATGTCTTTTTTACAGGGCGTTATAGTAAATACCAAAATGAGCGCTGTGTTAAAGAGCATTTTTTTGGGAGTGAATATCTGCGCTATTATAGTCCAATGCAAGTTTTAGCCATTGATTCTAATGGTACAATTGTAACTTTCCCAAATAAAACCTTTTAATGTTGAGATTAAAGGTATCTTTCTCTGAAATAAATTTTCCTTTGCAACATTGTTGCTTCTACTTCGACTATTTTGTTTTTAAGAATGCTAGAATGTGGAATGTTTTGATGTTTTGGTAAAACATATTTTTCTCTGTCGCTTTCACTTGTTAAAAGGTAAACGAGAAATCCTGGGCAGCCGCACTCAAAAGTAATCTTCGATCTTTATTTAAGTATAATCATAAAAATACATGCCACTTGTTACACTCCATCTCACAACAATCTTAACCCAAACTGACACAGACCACAAACAATACCATTGCTGATGCAAATTAAAAACGAGTAACAATTTTTTTGTGCTTTTTATTATTTCCAAATAATCATAATTTGAGGCCAAAAAATGTGATATGTGTACCAACATCAGAAATCAAAATGTAATTCCCCAAAATGTTAGCGTAATATCATTATTCTACACTGACCCACAAAGAACCACCAAATATCACAGAATAAATCAAGAAGAATAACTCCTGAGTAATGTAATTCCATCACCTGTATGTCCAAAGAAATACAGTATTTATGTGTATTTATGTGTAGGAGGTTCTCACATGTGGCAGCTCACTGACCAAGAGGTTAGAATTTCTGCTTAGCATCCCTAAGCGTCTGGGTTCAAATCCCAAATCATGCCGCTCCATGTAGAGAAGTTGTCGCATCGCCCAGGTCCTAAAACTATGTCTAAATGTGGTATTTATGTGTAGAAGGGGTTCCACCACCATTGTAAATCTTGCCAGATACACTATCTTGCCAAAAGTATTGGGACACCTGCCTTTACACACACATGAAATTTAATGGCAGCCCAGTCTTAGTCCGTAGGGTTAAAAATTGATTTGGCCCACCCTTTGCAGCTGGAACAGATTCTGGGAAGGCCAGGAAGGCTGTCCACAAGGTTTAATGTGTCTATGGGAATGTTTGACCATTCTGCCAGAAGTACATTTGTGAGACCAGGCACTGATGTTGGATGAGAAGGCCTGGCTCACAGTCTCTGCTCTAATTCAGCCAAAAGGTGTTCTATTGGTTTGGGGTCAGGACTCATTCATGTCTTTATGGTCTTTATGGACCTTGCTTTGTGCAGTCATGTTGGAACAGGAAGGGGCCATCCCCAAACTGTTCCCACAAAGTTGGGAGCATGAAATTGTCCAAAATGTCTTGGTATGCTGATGCCTTAAAAGTTCTCTTCAGTGGAACTAAGAAGCCAAGCCTAACCCCTGAAAAACAACCCCACATCATAATCCCCTCTCCACCAAATGATTTGGACCAGTGCACAAAGCAAGGTCCATAAAGACATGGATGATTGAGTTTGGGGTGGAGGAACTGGACTGCCTTGCACAGTCCTGACCTCAACACAACAGAACACCTTGGGGATGAATTAGAGTGGAGACTGTAAGCCAGGCCTTCTTGTCCAACATCAATGCACTGAAGAATGGTCAAACATTCCCATAGACAGACTCCTAAACCTTGTGGACAGCCTTCGCAGAAGAGTTGAAGCTGTTATAGCTGCAAAGGGTGGGCCAAATTAATTTTGAACCCTACAGACTAAGACTGGGATGCCATTACAGTCCATGTGCGTATAAAGGCAAGCGTCCCAATACTTTGGACAATATATTGTATATTGCTTGTGACACTGAGCATGGCTATGGACTTATGCCGCGTACACACGGTCGGACTTTGCAGCTACAAAAGTCGGACAGTCTGTCCGACATACTTCCGGCGTACCTTCGGCGGACTTGGGGCAGACTTTCTTACGAACGGACTTGCCCACACACGACCACACAAAAGTACGCCAGTTTAGTACGCTGTGACGTACACCAAGTCCGACGAGACTATAAAACGGAAGTTCAATAGCCCGTACGACACCCTTTGGGCTCCTTCTGCTAATCTCGTGTTTATCTCGTGTTAGTAGAAGTTTGGTGAGAGACGATTCGCGCTTGTGAGACTCGTATTTTTCAGTTCGTTTTAACTGTTGTTCAGTCTGTGCTTGTGAGGTTTGTATCTGCTTTTCAGTGCGTTTGGTCAGTTGGCATTGAGAAATCTTTGTTTTATTGGCCGCTCGTTCCTGATTTTCAGGTCGTTCTTCACAGGCCTTGCTGTTCTTCAGTGCGTTCTGTTTAGTGCGTTCTGACCAGCCGACCGTTTTGAAGCCATGTTACCTGTACGTACTCGTCGTAGAGCTCGTGCATTGTATGTGCTTGGTGCTGTAGTTTATTCTTCAGCCCAAGACCAGTCCATGAACAGGGCGAGGAGGAGTTCATGGACCAAGAATTGGTTGCTTCAGCGTGACCAGTTCTGTCACATGCCTTTGCTCCGTGAGATCCGTGAGAATAATCCTGAGGATTTCAGGAACTTTCTCCGGATGACGGACCCCGTTTTTGATCGTTTGGTGGCTTTGCTGACCCCCTATATCAGCAGGCAGGATACCTGCATGAGGCAAGCCATCACTCCGGAGCAGAGGCTGGTCGCTACCTTGCGGTATTTGGCCACAGGGAGAAGCCTGCAGGACCTTAAGTTCTCGACAGGCATCTCCCCCCAGGCTCTGGGGATCATTATCCCAGAGACCTGTTCTGCCATCATACAGGTCCTGCAGAAGGACTATATTAAGGTAAGATATTTTTATTTTATTAGCATCACATGTTCTTTTATGTAATCTTTGATAAAGTAATGTATTTCTTGCTTCAAACACTACTTCCCATCATTGCAATATAGTGTGAATGTCCCCTTTTTATCCTCACACATGCTGGGATTTTTTCCTGTTATTTTTTGGCATGCATGTATAGTTTCCTTCAATAACCTTCCCAGCATGAAGTGATGGGAACATATCCACCTAGTCTACTCATTTTGAATGTATTTTGTTGGAGTGTATTTAGTGTGCTTAGAATTAGCAATTAGCTAGATTTCACAACCCCCCCCCCACCTGAACTCACTCCAAATAGTGTGCTGCTAATTAGCAATTAGCTAGATTTCACAACCCCCCCCCCCCCACCTGAACTCACTCCAAATAGTGTGCTGCTAATTAGCAATTAGCTAGATTTCACAACCCCCCCCCCACCTGAACTCACTCCAAATAGTGTGCTGCTAATTAGCAATTAGCTAGATTTCACAACCCCCCCCCCCACCTGAACTCACTCCAAATAGTGTGCTGCTAATTAGCAATTAGCTAGATTTCACAACCCCCCCACCCCCACCCTCGTTAAAATTTGCTTGAATGTTCTGTGGTGTTGATTTGTCTAAAGCAAATCTATGTTGCACTTTGCAAAATGCATGTGCACTCTACAAGTGCATTTGTTCCAGTGCTTTAGTAAATGAGCAGAAGCTCTGCTGATTTCCATCATCAAATCATATGCAAGCCTCAAAGTGTTTTCATTAATTGCCCTTGCATGTGATTGTGTACTGTTAGCAACATGAATGCCTTTTGACATTACCTCATTTACTGTAAGCTGGTTTGCAACTGCACCTGCAGAGTGCGACAACTGCAGTCTTGTAGCCTTTGTTATCCCTAAATTCCTGCGTGTTGTTAAAGTAATTTTTTTTGGGGATTTCACAACCCCCTAAAATGTAATCAATGTTCTATCAGAGGGGGTGAGCAATCTGATAAGTGTGCCTTTTTCCATATTAGTTATTCCAGAAGAATTAAATTATTGAATGTTATACTGATGCTGGGGAATAATGTTTTTAATTGTCTAATTTTCTTGCAATGTTAGCTTCCAAATTAATTGATTTTTGTTTTCTTGTTTGATTCCCCAGTTTCCTTCAACGCCACAGGAATGGCAGACTGTGGCATCCCATTTTGCAAGCCGTTGGGACTTTCCCAATTGTGGAGGGGCTATAGATGGGAAACATGTCCACATTGTGCCACCACCCCATTCGGGGTCATATTATTTTAATTATAAGGGGTTCCACAGTATTGTTTTAATGGCGGTGGTGTCGGCACACTATGATTTTTTATATGTGGACGTGGGGAAGAATGGCCGGATGTCGGATGGAGGAGTATTTGCCCAGACGGAGTTCTGCCAGCGTCTCCAGAGTGGTGGCCTGGGATTGCCACCTGATGAGGATAACGTGGAAGGACTCCCCTTTGTCTTCATTGCCGATGAAGCCTTCGCTCTGAGCAAGCACCTCATGAGGCCATTCCCCCAAAGAACCCTCACCCCGGAGAGGAGGGTTTTTAATTACCGGCTGGCCAGAGCTAGAAGAGTGGTTGAGAATGCGTTTGGAATTCTGGCCAGCCGGTTCCGCCTGTTTCAAACAGCCATTAATTTGGCGGAATACAAACTTAATTTTATAATTTTATCATGCTGCATTCTGCACAACTTTTTAAATAAGCATTCAGCCAATTATATAGGCACAGTTGGGCCTGAGGCCGGACAAATAGAAGCCAACCTTACAGGCCTGGATACTGTCCGTACTGGCTTGGCCCCCCAAAGTTCCCGTCAGGTTAGACAGCAATATGTTGATTATTTTATGGGTAGGGGGGCCATTGCAATGGGCCAGGATATATAATTTTTTTTACAATAAAAAAAATATTGCTGAAATCTGGCATTATATTTATTGCTTGCCTTTCTTTTGGGCTGTCTCCTAGGTTATGGTCGAGCAGTTGTAGTGCCAACTGTATTTGAATTTTAAAAATGTATAAATAAGCTCCATTGCCACTGTAAACAACTTTTTGACAATTATAACCAAACTGATACTGAGCCTTGAAATAACAAACCACACATTTGTTAAAATCCTATAAAAGGAGATGTTTTTATTAATGGTTGGTATGCATTCAGTTCTGCATTTAGTATAAAATGTTCCGAGACAAAAATATAATGGTATCTTAATGATGTAGCAAAATATAATTATATTGAAATATTTCTACCTAATCCACAAAAAAATATTTTGGGCTTTTGGATTTTCAAAAACAGGCTTTGTTTTTGGAAAATCAAGTTTTTTATTTTTTTTTTTTGTTTTTTTAAAATCAATTTTTTTTTTTTTTTTGGTTTTTTAACATTAATTTTCTTAATTTTTTTGGTGTTTTCAAATCAATTTTTTTTACTTTTTTTGGTTTTTTAACATTAATTTTCTTAATTTTTTTGGTGTTTTCAAATCAATTTTTTTTACTTTTTTTGGTTTTTTAACATTAATTATTTATTCGATTTTTTGGTGTTTTAAAATCAATTTTTTTTTTTTGTTTTTTAACATTAATTTTTTGAATTTTTTTGGGGTTTTTTAAAATCACTTTTTTTTTTTTTTGGCTTTTTTAAAATCACTTTTTTTTTTTTTTTTTGGTTTTTTAAAATCACTTTTTTTTTTTTTTTTGGTTTTTTAAAATCACTTTTTTTTATTTTTTGGGTTTTTTAAAATCACTTTTTTTTTTTTTTTGGGTTTTTTAAAATCACTTTTTTTTTTTTTTGGGTTTTTTAAAATCACTTTTTTTTTTTTTTTGGGTTTTTTAAAATCACTTTTTTTTTTTTTTTGGCTTTTTTAAAATCACTTTTTTTTTTTTTTTTTGGTTTTTTAAAATCACTTTTTTTTTTTTTTTTGGTTGTTTTTTAGAAAATCAATTTTTATTTTTTTGTGGATTTTTGACAGCCCTCCTTTTTGACATTAGGTTAAACAGCCATTTATGTTATGCCAAAAAAACAAAGAGAAGACCCAGAATGGGGTCAGCAAAACAGGAAATGAAGGACATGATTGATGTTTTGGGGTTTAAAAAAGGGCATTTAGATTCGACCCAAAACATCAATCATGTCCTTCATTTCCTGCTGCATACGATCCAGCCTATTACGCATTTGATCCATGTCTTGATTCCAGGCCATTATTTGACCAATTAGACGTTGGGCACTTTCCGAGGTGAAATGGTCACTTCTTGTTGTTCCTAAAGTGGAATGAAACCAAAAAATGTCTTTACAAATATGCACACATACATAGTTTACCTTACCAGAAATAAAGCTGTTGTCTCAGACACTGACCTGGTGGGGTGGCCATGTAGCCTAATTCCTCCACATCCTCGGGGGTGTCACTGTTGCTTGAATGAAGCAGATCCCCTAAAATAGAGTAGACAAATTCAATTAAACAAAAGGCAGCCATGCATAGATTAACGTAAGCTGGTGTGTCAGACACTCACCTGGTGGGGTGCCCATGTCGCCCACCTCTCCTTCCTCCACATCGTCAATGGGACTTGGACTGATTGCCCAATCCTGTTTTGCTTGTGGTGGACTGTGTTCTTTTGGTTGGCTGAGTGATTTTTCCCCTATGTGAAACAAAAAATGAGTAATCTAATTAGCACACAGATATTTTAGGACATAATAATTTTCCAACATTTGTAGTGAAGTGGTTTGTGTAGAGTTCCTATTTTAGTTTAATATTTAAAATTATTAAAGACATACCGGATAGATAAGATATCAATATCTCAAAATATAGTTAATAATCTTTTGATCTCTCTCTATATCTGTAACAAAATCTCTAAATATCTAACTAAATGTAAATCCAAAAAATTAAGAGAATTTCAAATAGATATATAATATATATATATATATATATATATATATATATATATATATATATATATATATATATATATATATTTATATTTTTATATTTTTTTATATTTATATTTTTATATATTTATATTTATATTTATATTTATATTTTTATATATTTATATTTTTATATTTTTTTATATTTATATTTTTATATATTTATATTTATATTTATATTTATATTTTTATATATTTATATTTTTATATTTATATTTAGATATTTATATTTATATATTTAGATATAGATATATATAGATATATATATATATATATAGATATATATATATAGATATATATATAGATATATATATATATATATATAGATATATATATATAGATATATATATATAGATATATATATAGAGATATATATATATATATATATAGATATATATATAGATATAGATATAGATATAGATATAGATATAGATATAGATATAGATATAGATATAGATAGATAGATAGATAGATAGATAGATAGATAGATAGATAGATAGATAGATAGATAGATAGATAGATAGATAGATAGATAGATAGATAGATAGATAGATAGATAGATAGATATATTTATAGATATATAGATATATAGATAGATAGATAGATAGATAGATAGATAGATAGATAGATAGATAGATAGATAGATAGATAGATAGATATATATATAGATAGATATATATATATAGATATATATATAGATATATATATAGATATATATATATATATATATAGATATATATAGATATAGATATGTAACGAGGTTTCTTCAAAGATCGTTTAGAACGATGAACAAAAATCGTATAGAAAGGAAAAGCACATGGAGCAGTATACAAGGTAATAAACACAAGAGAAAAACACGACAAGTACTTACTTTTTTTAAGAACTTTCCGGATACGTCGGTATTGATCCGGCTCCCTGATTTTCAGGTCAGACCATCTTTTGCGCAATTGATCCTTGGAGCGCTGGACCCCAAATGATGCCTGCAAAGTGTCCACGACCTTTGCCATGATTTTGGCCTTGCGCAAATTTGGCCGTGCGTACGGCCCATAATTGCCATCATAGTCGTCTTTGCGAAGAATGGCCACCATCTCCACCATCTCTTTGAAACTCATATTAGAGGCCTTAAATCTAGGCCTCACAGATTTGGTTGACGTTCCAGACGTTCCAGCCTGCGGGCTGTCTCCACTACCTGAGGTCGTCAACATTTCAGGTGTCTCCGCCATTCTTTAACTCCACTACGCGCCGTAACAAAAAAGGGGCGGAGAACATGAGTTCATTTCGAACGTCAGGGGCGGGCGACGCAGGCGGAGTTTCACACATGCGTAGTGTATAAAGGAGGGCCTTTCGCGCGTGTCGTACGTACGTTCTGTGCGTCAAATTAGGGGGCGGAGAACATGAGTTCATTTCGAACGTCAGGGGCGGGCGACGCAGGCGGAGTTTCACACATGCGTAGTGTATAAAGGAGGGCCTTTCGCGCGTGTCGTACGTACGTTCTGTGCGTCAAATTAGGGGGCGGAGAACATGAGTTCATTTCGAACGTCAGGGGCGGGCGACGCAGGCGGAGTTTCACACATGCGTAGTGTATAAAGGAGGGCCTTTCGCGCGTGTCGTACGTACGTTCTGTGCGTCAAATTAGGGGGCGGAGAACATGAGTTCATTTCGAACGTCAGGGGCGGGCGACGCAGGCGGAGTTTCACACATGCGTAGTGTATAAAGGAGGGCCTTTCGCGCGTGTCGTACGTACGTTCTGTGCGTCAAATTAGGGGGCGGAGAACATGAGTTCATTTCGAACGTCAGGGGCGGGCGACGCAGGCGGAGTTTCACACATGCGTAGTGTATAAAGGAGGGCCTTTCGCGCGTGTCGTACGTACGTTCTGTGCGTAGGTGATAGTGGACCAGGACGTTCCAAAACGAAGGTAATTTGAGATATATATTTTTTTGGGGGGGGGTTTATGGTCATGACTTTGTAGCAAGCGGCCTATATGGCTTGATAGATTGATGAGGCCTACATAGGGAGAAGATGATGAGGGGTTAGCAGAAACATATAATAAGTTTTTTTGGTCTTGTGACTTTCTCTTTTCCAGATATAATGAATCCCCTATTGAAGGATCCAGAGTTCCTTACTTCTTTTATTTCAAAGTATCGAGAGATGAGGAATTTGTGGGAGGTGAAACACCCTCAGTATTATAACAAGCATGTGAGGAAGTCAACGCTGGAGAGACTTCTGTCCTTTGTCCAGGAGACCATCCCTGGAGCAACAATGGAGACAGTGTACAAGAAAATTGGGGTCTTGAGGAACATGTATAAAAGGGAGCATAGGAAGATCCAGGAATCAAGGAGATCAGGAGCATCAGCAGATGATGTTTATGTACCCAGGCTGTGGTACTACAAACAACTCCGTTTTCTTGATGACCAGAATGAAGCCAGGGCATCACTTTCAACCCTTCCCTCCACCCTTCCCTCCACCCTTCCCTCCACCCCAGCAGAGGCTGATGAGGAGCAAGCTGGGTCTTCCATCCTGGATGAACCGGATATGACCATCTGGAGTCAGGTAAATTATTTTAACAAAGATTTACTGTACTAATATTAATGATGTTAACTGGATGTTATAATTGTCTCAAATAATTTAGCACTCCAAATTGTGTATACATATCAAATGATAGTAGTGACTAAATATGTTTGGCACCTGCTTGAAATAATTAGGGTGTCTGATTAGACTCTTTTATTAAAGAGATGTATTCACATTGAATTTGCTAGTCATGAGAAGCAAACTGTGTGTCATTGATGAACCCAAAAAAAGAAACTAAAACTATTGTCCTTTTTTTATACACAGGATGAGTCCATCCAGGAGGAATGTGGGGAAAGTGGCAGGCAGGAGGAGACCGGGCCCATGGACAGCCTGGAGGAGGCCGGATTCACCATCATCCTGGAGGAGGCTGGGCCCAGTGTCAGGCAGGAGGTGGCTGCTCCCAGTGAGGTGGCTGGGCCAAGTGAGGTGGCTGGGCCAAGTGAGGTGGCTGGGCCAAGTGAGGTGGCTGGGCCCAGTAGGAGCCTCACCCAATCCCAAGTGCCTCCCCTCCACCTTCCCAAAAAAAGGGCCAGGAAGGGGATGGTCACACAGGACGCGTCCCTGCGCCTCATGCAACAGGCCACCCGTTTTTTAACAAGCCCCCCCGAAGCGGAAGAAGCCTATGGCTGCTACTTAGCCAGCAGGCTTCTTCAGATGGATTGGGAGCAGCGCCTCATTTGTGAGCGCCTATTTGGGGAAACAATCCATAAGGGGCTGCAGGGCACGCTAACCAAAAACACCCAACTACATGAGGCAGCCCCCCCCCCTCCTCCTCCTCCTCCTCCTCCTCCTCCTCCTCCTCCTCCTCCTCCTGCCACAACTGAAACACCAGAGCCACAGCCTCAAAAGAAGGCTACAGGGAAGGCTACAGGGAAGGCTGCAGGGAAGGCTGCAGGGCAGCGTGGAGGAAAGGCTGCAGGGAAGAGAAGAAAGTGATGACCTGGGTTCAGTCTGGTCTGACAGAAGACGCAGGCTGTTGTAGTACCACAGTCTGGGGACATCTAGATCATCTGCTGGTGCTGTTGATCTCTGGGATTCTTGGACCAGATTGTGCTCCCTCTTATATGGACTCCTCAAGATCCCAATTTTCTTGTACACCGACTTTTTCCAGCGTTGACTTCCTCTTTATTTTATTTTGACCATGAATAAATGGATCTTTTTTGAGTTTAGCAAAAGACTTTTATGTGTTTTCTTTTAAATCATTGATTTTACACACAATGTTAAAAATTAACAAGGGACAACAATCTCATTGAGTTTTAAAAAAACACACCAAAAATACATTACTAATGTTAAGAATGTTCAAGTGGTAAGTCTTGAAAAAAAAATATATACATAAACAAAAACGGTGCTTTGGGTTAACTTTATCTAAAAATTAAAAAATAATCACTAGAAAAAAAAAAAAAAAGAATTATGGGTTCTTTGTGGTAACTTTACAAACCTAAAAAAAAAAAAAAATAAAAGGGAAAAAGTATTATTAGTATGGAAACATTGTTTATAAAAAGCATACTATATCATTCATGAGATCAAAGAGAAAAAGAATTCAGAAATCAGTTTGGGAGAACTCTGATTATGAACAGCAAAACACCTTCGTTCTTTAGAGCATTCGTAAAGAAGAAATAAAATGCGCTGCATTCAACGATCACAGATTTTGCAGCGTGATGAATGTGCTACCTACAATACGAACACTAGTTTTACTAGACCGAGTGCTTCCGTTTAGTTTTTGCTTATGAGCATGCGTCGTTTTTTTGTCCGTAGGACTAGCATACAGACGAGCGGACTTCGGGGTCCGTCGTAGTTACGACGTAAAGATTTGAAGCATGTTTCAAATCTAAAGTACGTCGGATTTGAGGCTAAAAAAGTACGTTGAAAGTCCGGAGAAGCCCACACACGATCGGATTACCAGCCAGCTTTAGTCCGTCAGCGTCCGTTGGACTTTTGTAGACGAAAAGTCCGACCGTGTGTACGCGGCATTAGGGCTGGTTCACACCACAGAGATGCAGACAACATGTGTGAGGCTGCCCACTGGCTAAATGGGTAGCAATTCCATCTAGCAGCACTGGGGTTGCTGGTTCTCTTTCCCAACATGCTAATGCTTGTGTTGAAGTTTATATGTTCACCCTGTGTGGGTTTCTCACCACAATCCAAAGACATGCTGGTATTTTATTTGTCTTCTGTCAAAATAGTCTCTAATGTAATAAAGTTAGTTTTTGGACTTTATATTGGAAGCTCATTGCAGCCAGGGACTGATGTTAATGTTTGTTAGCACTAATAATGCCCAGGGACTTGGACATTTAAAATTGTAGGGTTTACACTGCATGGGTACATGTGCTTAGAAAACTGTTGCTTTGTTTATGTGCATGCAAATGGACTTCGATCTTTGGCCAGTAGTTGGAGATTGGATGCACATAGCCAAAGGCTAACACAGTTGCAAATAGTATTATATGTTCTTGCTCATCAGGTGCTTTAGACATACATGAAGTGACAGATTGAAAGATACTGGTGGGCGTGTACTTCTATTGGGCATTTGTCAGAGTGCTAACAATACAACCTATATTATATAAAGGGCTGCAGTAGGGGGTTCGTTTGGCCTCAGAAGGCCAGGATTTTTGCTGTGATTTTTGGGGGAAGAAGGAATGATATTGTGCATATTGACAAACGCCCAACTAGGGCTGTTTGTTTGCTGAAATTCTTGTGCATTGTTTTCCATCAAAAGTGGGTTTATGTGGCCATGCTGTCAATGTTGTGTGTGTATTGTTCCTGTCTGACCATGCAAACATGGTTTGGGAGAATCTGCTGACCTTCTACTCTTTGATCTCATAGCTTAATCATGTACACAGAAATGCAGCTTCAAGCAGAACATGGTCACCTATGTATGTGTGTGGATTGTGGGCTGGTGGTGGGTGTTATATTTTGAATATGTGCCTTTTTTAATATTATGTTGGAATGCTTTGTAAGAATGACAGTTAAGTATGTTTCTATAATCTTGCAGATAAAAATGTGGGTGAGTAGTTGTATGAAATGTTGCCTGTTATACACTGAAAGTAAAGCTGTGTCCACTCTAAGGTTTAGACAAATTTTAGATTGTGAGCCCCTATGAGCAGGGCCCTTAAAACCCAATTGCTAACTGTTTTGCTAAATATAGCACCATATATCCTGTAGAATTTTTTTTTGAAGCTAGTAAATGAATGTACATAATTTTGTTTCTGCTGGCAAAATAAAAGTACATTATTGAGTTTGTTTTTTTTTTTGGGGGGGGGGGGGGGGGGTTTAATATCTTTCTTTTTATATCCTATAATTTCTATATGCATTTGTGCACCAAATGAATCTCTTCAGCACACCTGCAAGTAAATGCTAAAGGTGTAATCTTTATATATGTTGTGGAGAATTGCAGGTAATGAATTCACCTGGTGGATGAGCAATGTTCTATGTGTCAGTCCTGGTTCACATTGGTGCGGAAATTGCACCGTTCTAATAGGTGTGGTGCTGCAATTTCCAAAAGTAGTTTCTGTACTACTTTTTGGCGACTTTGGAGTGCAATTTTTTTATTGACATCAGAAACCTGCACAGATGTCTCTGAAATTCCCCCTGCAGTCGGGACTGACATGTGGGAATGAAATCGTGTGAGTTCAGCTGAACTCGCACAATTTCCTCCCACTGTCAGTTTGAATCAGGGCTCAAACTGGGCCTTTGTCTTTGTAATCCACCTGCTGCTATCCCAGGGACACCATTTCTTATCGAACTCCCTTAAGTTTACTTTCAAATATCATTATATGTAGAAATAAAGATTTGCATATCTGCAAATAAACAAAAATTTAAAAATTCTAATCGTGGTTGTGATCAAATATCCAAAACTGTGATCAAAAGAGTGTGGTTTCACCTTTTGACCCGGAAATGAGTCATTGTAATCACCCAGAAGTTTCTGTGTTGGTCACGATCTCCATCTAGGTGCACATGGCGAGGTTCCTCTTTAGCAAAAAGGAGGTGCTGCTCATTTGCCGGGTAAGTGTAGGATATGTACTTGTGCTTACTCAATGTAGGGGTGGATGTGGTAGTTAGATTTGGTGTGGGTGGGGTTCATTGATTTGTTTGGCATCACCACATATTTGCTTCTGGCCCATGTGCACACATCACTTCCTGCACACATCACTTCCTGCATTTGGTCTGCTGATGTAAATAAGTAAGGACTATGCAAATATAAATGGGAGCTCCTTTCTATTAAAATATATATGACTTGTTTCACAGTTGGGCGACTTTTCCAGCAAATTTGGACCTCCGAGTTACATGACAAGTTGTACCCCATGATTCTCGATGATAACCATTCATGCAGTATCTGTGCTACTTCAAGTTGCAACAACTTCAAAGTAGTCCCTGTACTACTTTGGTGTGACTTTCATGTGACTTGAGGTACATAGGGTGCAATATTACACAGGCATTCTCAGAAGTTGGGGCCAAGTTGCAGCAGCAAAGTGGCAGCAAAATAGGTGACTTTCAGGTTAAAGCAGTGTGAATGAGATTCATGGATACCTTTGAATTAGGCATTATTCTCACTTGTGCATCCTGCAAGTGGGTCAAATTCATCCCTGCACTACTTTGGTTTGACTTTGATTCAACTTGAGGTCCATATACCGCAAGGTTACACAGGCATTGGTCGCACAAGTGCAAATGGGGCCTAATTCAAAGGTGTTATCAATGAATGTCATTAGGTTCCTTTCACACTTGGCCGACTTTTCATACAACGTGAGGTCCATAAAGCCCCTTTCACACTTGTGCGACCTGAAAGTCCCGCGATTTTGCCACAAATTTGATGTGATTTGAAGCAATGCCAGTTTAATCTTGAGGTCTATGGATGCAGGAGTCGCAGGACAAGTCGCACAAGTGTGAAAGGGGCCTGAGGGCCGGTTCACACTGCTGTGCTGTCTGACATCAAATGTGATTTGCCCTGCACTGCAAATCACATGCAATGTCTGTGTGATGCAAACTCAGCCATACAGGTTGTATGGTTGAATTTGCATCGCATTCGGACAAAACTCACACATGACCCTTTTTTTTGATCCGCAGCCGAATCGGATCGCATGAGTGTTGTCTGAATTTTCAGTTCACTCTGCGATATTCAAATTGATTTGGGGGTGTCATTAGCTTTCTACCGCTCACAGTGTACACCACCACACTGATTGCCCCACTAATAAAGAGGACCTGTCACCAGCAAACAAAGTACCTGTCATCACCCATCAAAGTACCTGTCATCACCCATCAAAGTACCTGTCAAAGCCCATCAAAGTACCTGTCACAGCCCATATGAGTACCCGAGTACCGGAGTACCTGAGTACCTGTCACAGCCCATCTGAGTACCCGAGTACCTGTCACAGCCCATCTGAGTACCCGAGTACCTGAGTACCTGTCACAGCCCATCTGAGTACCCTAGTACCTGAGTACCTGTCACAGTCCATCTGAGTACCCGAGTACCTTTCACAGCCCATCTGAGTACCCAAGTACCTGTCACAGCCCATTTGAGTACCCGAGTACCTGAGTACCTGTCACAGTATATCTGAGTACCCGAGTACCTGAGTACCTGTCACAGTTCATCTGAGTACCTGAGTACCTGTCACAGCCCATCTGAGTACCCGAGTACCTGTCACAGTATATCTGAGTACCCGAGTACCTGAGTACCTGTCACAGTTCATCTGAGTACCTGCGTACCTGTCACAGTACATCTGAGTACCCGAGTACCTGTCACAGACCATCTGAGTACCTGAGTACCTGAGTACCTGTCACAGTTCATCTGAGTACCTGAGTACCTGTCACATTTCATCTGAGTACCCGACTACCCGAGTACCTGTCACAGTTCATCTGAGTACCTGAGTACCTGACACAGTCCATCTGAGTACCTGAGTACCTGACATAGTTTATCTGAGTACCCGAGTACCTGAATACCTGTCACAGTTTATCTGAGTACATGAGTACCTGAGCACCTCTCACAGCACATCTGAGTATCTGTCAGTTCACCTGAGTACCTGTCACAGCCCATCTGAGTACCTGTCACCACCCATCAGAGTACCCGAGTACCTGTCACCAGGCCATCAGAGTACCCGAGTACCTGTCACAGTCAATCTGAGTACCCGAGTACCTGTCACAGTTCATCTGAGTACCCGAGTACCTGACACAGTCCATCTGAGTACCTGAGTACCTGACATAGTTTATCTGAGTACCCGAGTACCTGAATACCTGTCACAGTTTATCTGAGTACATGAGTACCTGAGCACCTCTCACAGCCCATCTGAGTATCTGTCAGTTCACCTGAGTACCTGTCACAGCCCATCTGAGTACCTGTCACCACCCATCAGAGTGCCCGATTACCTGTCACCAGGCCATCAGAGTACCCGAGTACCTGTCACCAGGCCATCAGAGTACCTGAGTACCTGTCACCAGTCCATCAGAGTACCTGAGTACCTATCACCAGTCCATCAGAGTACCCGAGTACCTGTCCCCAGCCCATCAGAGTACCTGAGTACCTGTCACCAGACCATCAGAGTAACCAAGTACCTGTCACCAGCCCATCAGAGTACCTGAGTACCTATCTGCAGCCCATGCCTCATAGAATATACGTTGGGGTGTTTGCTTTCCAAAATTGGTTTATTTTGTGGGTAATTCCACTGTCCTAGTGCTCAAGGACCTTCAAAAGTGTGATAGGTAGGAATGAAATGAGATGTGTAATTTATGCTCCTAGAACGCCTGAAGGTACTACTTCAATGTTGGACCTCTGTATGTGGTCAGGCTTTGTAAAAGTCTCACACATGTGGTATGACCATACTCAGGATGAGTAGTAGAATGTGTTTTGGGGTGTAATTTTTGCTATATACATGCTATGTGTTAGAAATATCTTATAAACTGACCACTTTGTGTAAAAAAAAAAAAACGTTTTAAATTTCTTTCCACGTTTTCTGAAGACTTGTGGAAAAAAATTAACCGTTCAAAAGACTCATTATGCCTCATAGAATAGACGTTGGGGTGTTTGCTTTCCAAAATTGGGTCATTTTGTGGGTAATTCTATTGTCCTGGTGCTCCAGTGCGTGGCTAGGTTGTGTAAAAATCATACACATGTGGTATCGCCATAATCGGGAGGAGTAGCAGAATGTATTTTGGGGTGTAGTTGCAAGTATGCATATGCTGTTTGTGAGAAATAACTTGTTATTATGACAATTTTGTGGGGGGAAAAAATCTTAATTTTCCCAAGAATTATGGGAAAAAAATACAACTTCAAAAAACTCACCATGCCTCTTACTAAATACCTTTTGACTTTCTGCTTTTCAAAAAGGAGTCATTTGGGGGGTATTTGTACTTTCCTGACATTTCAGTGCCTCACGAAATGAGGCTGTCAGTGCATCAGGTGTGATTAATTTTCAACCATAGCTTTTAGACTCTATAACTTTCACAGAGACCAAATAATATCCACTAATTTGGGTTATTTTTAGAGATGTAGCAGTATACATTTGGGCCCAAATTTATGAACAAAAATGACTTATTTATTATAAACTAAAAAAAAAGTGTTTTTTTTTCAAAATTTTCGCTCTTTTTTCATTTATGTCGCAAAAAATAAAAAACCCAGTGGTGATTAAATACTACCAAAAGAAAGCTTTATTTGTATGAAAAAAATGATAAAAAAATGTGTTTGGGTACAGTGTTGCATGACTGAGTAATTGGCATTCAAAGTGTGAGAGCGCTGAAAGCTAAAAATTGGTCTGGGCAGGAAGGGTGTATAAATGTCCTGTATTGAAGTGGTTAATATCCATACCAGACCTGAAGGGCCTGGTATGGATCTTGGGGGGACCCCCACATAATTTTTTTATTTTGATGCGGGGTTCCCATTAATATTCATACCAGACCCAAAGGGCCTGGTAATGGACTGGGGGGGAGCTCACACTTTTTTCCAAAGTTTTTTATCTATATTGCCAGGATCCGTCATTACATTACAGCCGTAAGCAGTTTTAAAAGACTTTTTTTCCTTTAGAAATGTCATTTTGCTGCGGTACTGTTCTAAACATGGGAAAGATGCACTACTTTACAGGCATACTATAGACACTCCCCCAGGCAAGATATTTAAAGGAATTTTTAATATTTATTGTTTCACTTTAAGCATTATTAAAATCACTGCTCCTGAAAAAACGTCTGTTTTAAAAACATTTTTTCCAATTGATACATGTCCCCTGGGGCAGGGAACAGGGTGGGACTTTGATTGTGCCTTAGAGGAGTATAATAAAAATAAACACATACTTGATTTTATAGAAAAGTATACAAACTTTATTCATCTGCCATACGGCAGTATCTTCTGAGAGTAAACAGATTAAAATGAGATACAATTTTGGAATTTTGAAGTCAGGGAATGCCAGTCCCAAACACAATAAAGAGAATATGGCCTACGCGTTTCGTGGACAATTCCGCTTCGTCAGGGCCTTGAGGATAGCAGCACAGTAGGTATCACATAAATTCTAGAAATATCAATAAACAATGTGTAAGTGACATGATTTAGCATAGGGAACTAAAAATAAAAAAGAGAGGAAAAGAGGATATAATCATGCATAGGTGTACACGGATTTCATATCATATATAACATTTGTTGATGCAGCTTATATTTTACAAAAAGGTAGGAGATCCAACAGTGTGTATACACAGTTACATTACATAGATGTTTATGAACAACTGCGTTTTCACGTGCATGGAGTATTCAAGTTCAAGTGCTCATATAGATATAGGATTGGAAAACATGTAAAAGGTGTGTTTACATGCAAGAGTTTAATTCTCACTGCATGTCACTGTAAACAATCTAAATCTTGAATGCATGTAGTTCAACCTACCCATAAACTGTGGACAGAAGACACCGGCTCAGAGAGACATGGGTTTGGCCTTTGTGCCGGTGGGGACACTCCACCGCACCCAGGCAGAGGAAAAATGGCCGAGGGAAAGCCCCTGTGTGTGAATAAGGGGGTCTAATGAATCTGGTGAACTGAATCTAATGAGGGGGAGGGGGAGAGAGAAAGTAAGGGGAAAGAGGATTAAAATAGTGAAGGTGGGTAAGGTGGAAAACATGGGGAGGGAAGGAGAAGGGGGATGAAGGGAGGGAGGGGGGGGAAGAAGAGGGAAAGAGGGGGAGGGAAGGGGGAAAAGAGGGGGGACAGGAAAGGGCAAAGAGCAGAAATCTTCAAATTCAAAAATGTCATTTTGCTGTGGTACTGTTCTAAACATGGGAAAGATGCGCTACTTTACAGGCATACTATAGACACTCCCCCAGGCACAATATTTAAAGGAATTTTTAATATTTATTGTTTCACTTTAAGCATTATTAAAATCACTGCTCCTGTTTTACGGCTGTCCCCTGGGGCAGGACCTAGGTCCCCATACACCTTTATGTCAAAGAACTTGCATATAAGGCTTCAGTGAGAACTTTAGATTTTGCAGGTTCAAGCCCCATTGACTTCCACTATTCCCGCATATGTGATCTGATAGGCATGTTCGCCGGCAATAGGCATGTTTGCCGGAAAAGCACTGCTTTTCATTTGCATTAGCGCCCAGTTTCTGAGAGTTGAAGTCTTAATTGGCCTTAATTGGGCGCTATTTTCCGGGACTGCTGGATCATTTATCGGCGCTATAGTAAATGACCCCCAATGTGTTTAAAAAAAAAATCCATAATGATCTGCTACCTTATACTCTTAAGGTTCTTTGTAGGACGTTTCTCTAATGTGCCTTTTTTTCTACATTAGTCTTCCATCTAACCATCTTCATCTGTTCCTGCATAGCCTACAGGAGATGAAGGAGAATAGATATTTGATCAGCATCCACAGACTGCACACACAAGTTTAATGAATACATTATGCAGCACTTGCCCTTCAATCCTGACCGCCCTCTGAAAACCCATGTTCTAATGAAGGTGTAACAGTACTCAAATCTTTGCTAGTCTCACTAGCTCATTAAAAACAGGATCACTAACAGAGCAGAGAGAATGATTGCCTTCTTTTATAATGTACCTCCCTTGTTGGTCAAACCAGTGATATATTGCTCCATCACTGCTTCCTCACTGGGAGACATGAATGTAAGACGTTTTGGCCAGTGAAAGAAAAATACTGTAGGACCAGGTGAGTAAATAACTAAGAAGTTAAAAAGATGTAGACACCACTAATGAGTATTCCCCCGCTATGTTTCTTGATGACAGGGTGCAGACCCAGAAACACAAGAGAAGACCTTGATCTCATCACCAAAACTGTGAGGGGTTTCACTGATATCAGTATAAATATAATGAAGGAGAAAACATAAGAAAAATGTTGCTCTATTAACATTTTAAATCATATTAGATGGTGAGAGAGAGCGAGAGAGAGAATTTATTATTATTCATTTTAATAATTTTAATACAATTAACCATGTGTCAGTTAGCAAAAATTTACGATTCTGAACAAAAATTTTTCAGGTAATATATATAAAAAAAAGACACAAAATGTGCCTAAAATGTTTTTCATCTCAAGTTCTTTGTCAAAGATATGAAAAAGGTCAGTATTCAAGGACATCTAGCTAGTGTGAAAGAAATACTCCTCAGCACTTGGTAGAGTGAAATCTGCATTGATTCGATGTTCCTGTTACATAACAGTTCTATTTAAATCTTTGCAGCTAATGCCTTGTTTTTTTCAGTTTTTGCTTGATTATTTGTAATACCTGTTGCTGCTCTGTTTTGACATACCATTCTTTTGTATCACATCCACAGTTGTACTTTGTCAACAAATGTACAAAAGGAATGCCAGTCAAAATGTAAAGAAGCATACCTTTTTAAGTGCATGTGACCCCATCTGTATACCCTGGGGTCCACAGTACCAGGTAAGGAGTTACCCAGAAGGGGTCGTGAAGGGCACTGCAGTGGTGTGTTATGTATTGATATGAAGAAAGAACATGGATTTAAGGATATCTTCCAGGGTTTTATATAGTGATTTCACAGTAATTGTAAAGTCTCTTTTTTTTCATACTTACCTGCTCTGTGTAGTGGTTTTGTACAAGGCAGCCCAGATCCTCCTCTTCAGTGTTCAGTATTCCTGGCCCCACCCTCATGGTCCCACCCTCATGTTGAGTGCAGCTTGCTATAGGGGTGCCCGAGCTGGAGCTCTGTGTGTCCATTCAGACATGGAGTCCCAGTTTGCCCCCCCTCTCTCTCCTGATGGGCTAACTGACTTTGAATTACTAATTACTAATAGCTAATGGCGCCGCTGCTGTGTCTCAGCCAATAAGGAGGGAGAGTCTTGGATGGTTGAGGCACTGGTGATTATCGCTGGATAGAATTGGGGCTGGGGGGGCATGGTTTGGCTGCTTAAACACAGAGCTCCTGCCAGCCGAAGATTGCAATTCGCTTTATAAGGGAACCGCTGCTCCTTACCACCATGGGCAAGTCGAACAGGAGTGCCTCGGCATCCCGGACACTGAGGGAGGCGGGATCGCAACTCAGCCACAACATCCCGGAGATATTTCACTCGCTCCGATCCGATGACCACGAGGCCTCACAGACTCCGCAGGCCTCAAGGCTCTACTCCCCAAGCCACGGCTTGGACTCCCAGCAGGAGAGGGGAGACACACATGATCAACGCTCCAGCCCAGTGGTGAGCTTATCGGATCTGCAACATGTTGCTTCCGATATCACCAGCAACATTACCAGCACCCTGAAGGCTGCAATTTGGGATCGTAAGATGGACATTCAGGCGGTAGCGGCTCGCCTATCGGAAGTGGAGCAAACCACGCAGCTCCATACAGCTGCTATAAGGCCAGTCCAACAACCTATGATGCCCAACTATCATACCTGTTTGACCTTCACTATCAAGTCAAAGACCTCGATAACCGAGGTTGCAGACACAATGTCAGAGTCAGGGGGGTACCCGAGGGGCTAGAAGCTGGTTCCCTGCCACAAGTTATATGCACCATCATTAATGAGCTACTAGATCGACCGGCAGATTCTCCTATCGAGATGGAGAGGCTGCATCGAGCCCTTAGGCTGCCACCCCGAGACCATGAACCCCCGAGGGATGTGATATGTTGTATAGTGAACTTTCCACTCAAAGAAGAAATTCTAAGAAAAGCCAGGGAAAGGGGCCATACACTACATACCGGCGCTGAGATGAAGCTTTTTCAAGACCTTTCCCCGACTACACTACAAAACAGGCGAGCCTTACGCCTCCTGCTGGATCAGCTGAGAGCGCGGAACATACAGTACCATTGGAAATTTCCGTTCTGTCTCTCGGCCACCGCTAGAAGCCGCACCACTCTCCTAAGGTCGCCAGAAGACTTGCCAGCCTTCTGTGAACAACTTTACATACCCTTAACGTAACTTCCGGACTGGTGTGCTTTTCACTTCCTGTCAGAGCCATGGCGACCGCTATCACACAAACCCTCACCCAAAGCGCAGAGACACCGCTCAAGACGCCGGAGATCAGGCCCCTCTTCACCCGGAGCCCATGCATCTCGCTGAGACCTGGATCAGCAAGCTTCGGGACCCCCTGCAACTCCTCGTAGGGACCGCCTGGAGGCTTGAGACATCTTTACATTTCTTGCTCTTACCTGCCTGTGAGTGCATACCCACAAAGTTTATGTTTTTGGTTATCTCACTTATTTTAGCTGTTATTATCATCGTGACTCACCTTACTTGGCAACAAACTCTTACCCACCTTTGCAAAGCAGTCCGCCCTGGGTGACTGTCTGATGTTAGAGTGAGTAAAGGTTATGCTGCTCCTGGACTTTAACCATAATACAAGGCTTGTCATTACAACACAAACTTTCATCACCCTGCTTTTGGTCCTGACCCGCACTTTAGGAACGTAAGGAGTAAGCTGAGGATTAACACTTACGGTTTTACTCCCCCATACTATGGAACCCTGAACCCCCTGTAGACGCCCAGTGGATGACCTATACTTGCTACCAATGAAACCTATATACCTCTCACACATCCCCCTCATTAACCCCCCGCAGCAGCTCTATTATTTAGTCTGCTGACCACCCAACTTACTTTCTCTTAGTTGGACTGGTGCCTCCATTTCCATTTCTGGTACTTTTTCTCTCCTATACCTGCTTCTATCCACAAACCCTTCTTTTTTCTTCTCTTACTCTCTCTCTTTGGGTCCCTTCCCTTCTCATTTCTGCTGTTTCACACGTCTTACCCCTCTGTCCTCCCTCCCCCCTTTGGCTTGGCCGCCTCGGTGTGGACAGGTGCTTTCCAACCGAGATAAGTAAAAGATCTTGCTCTTTGCTCTGTCCCTAACTCCTTTTATACAATGCAGAAAAACATGAAATCCCATGTTTCTCTCTCGCTGAAATGTGTTTCGCTTAACGTAAAGGGCCTTAATGTGCCTGAAAAGCGATCGCAGGTCTTGTCCGCTCTCACCAGGCAGAAAGCCCAATTTATCTTCCTTTAGGAAACCCATTTCCGTTCAAACTTTATTCCAAAAATGACTAACCATGTATATCATACTGCTATCCACTCCACGAACCCCGCCGCAAAGACCAAAGGGGCTTCCATACTCGTGTTCAAACATGCTCCTTTTAAACTCTCAGACTCCAGGGTCTGGCGTTGCATGATACACGGCGCACGCTATTTCCCTCCGTTAAGGATTATACTTTTTACTCCATCCCATTTCAAAAATATTCACGATTAGACTATTTTTTCCTCTCTCAACCCGACCTGACTTACCTTACACAGGCCACAATTGATCCCATGTACCTATCGGACCATCACCCCATTTCAGTCACCGTGACTTTTCCGGACTCGACCCCAAAAACAAAAATTTGGCGACTAAACTCCGCCCTGCTGAAAGATGCTGAATTTACCTTATGCCTAGAATCACGAATCAACACATACTTTATGGAAAACACCACCCCGGACATATCCCCCACTATCTTATGGGAAGCGCATAAGTGTGTCATTCGGGGGGAACTGATGGCCCAGGCAGCAAAAGTAAAACAAAACCATTAGGACACTATTGCAAAACTAATCGCCAACATCAGAAGCTTAGATGCCACACACAAACAATCCCACTCACAACAGACCTTACAGGAGTTGTTACATTACCGCTCACTGCTACTGGAAGAACTGGGGAAGCGCACGAGGCGTCGGTATGTCCTGCATCAGAGAGTTTTTTATGATCAAGGTAATAAATGCGGAAGAATGCTGGCTCGAGCAGTACGTGCTTCCAGACCCTCTAACACAATCCATCACATTCGGACTCAACAGGGCACATTACTTTCTAGAAATGAGGATATCGCAAAATGTTTTGAACACTAGTATAAAAACTTATATAATTTAAAATCTACCACTCAGAACCTAGACCAGGCAGGAAGGAGGTCAGAAGCTGTCAGGAACTTTCTAACTCAATATTGCCTGAAATCGCTTTCACAGGTGCAGGCTGAGGAATTAGAACAACCCCTCTCAGTAGAGGAACTTCAAGTTGCCCTACAGCAGATGAAAACGGGGAAGAGCCCAGGCCCAGATAGGTTCACACTGCAATATTATAAATGTTTTTTCAAGGCCCTGTCCCCAAAGCTGATAGCCACTTTCAATACTTTGGCCAACCCCCCAGTGTCAGTCAGTCGTATGCTAGAGGCCCACATTACAGTCATACCTAAAGAGGGTAAGGATGCCACGCAGGTGCAGAATTTCAGAACTATTTCTCTTCTTAATGTGGATATCAAGCTTTATGCTAAACTTTTAGCTAATAGGATGTCCCCGCTCCTACCGAGCCATATCTCTTTAGATTAAGTTGGTTTTGTCCCGGGGCGACAGGCCAGGGACAACACCATCAGGGCATTAAATCTCCACCATTGGCTCACTACCTCGAAAACCCAGGGTTTTTTTTATCACTAGATGCTGAGATGGCGTTCGACAGGGTGGCCTGGGACTACATGCCTGAGGTACCTAAGACGATTGGTCTTCATCCGCGCATGTTGGCCCATATCTTGGCGTTGTACTCCTCCCTGAGTGCAGCTGTAAGAATCAACGGTCACCTGTCGGACGCCTTCCCCATAAGCAATGATACTCGCCAGGGCTGTCCCTTATCTCCCCTGATATTTGTACTTGTATTGGAACCTTTCCTCAATAGACTAAGAGATAACTCTGATATTAAAGGCCTTACAGTGCAGGATAGGGAATATAAGGTCGCTGCTTTTGCAGACGATATCTTACTCTCCTTGACCTCCCCAATTACTTCTATACCTAACTTGCTAAAAGACATAGAACACTTTGGGACTCTTTCACACCTAAAGATCAACTACGCAAATCCCATGCCCTAAATATTACCCTTGCAACACAGGAGGTAGAGAGATGCCAGAACTCTTTCCCTTTCCAGTGGAGCCAGCAGGCCATAACTTACCTAGGCATTCAAATTATGGCTAAATTAGCTGACCTGTACAACACAAACTTTTGTAGTGTTCTGAAAAAAACCCAACATAACTTAAAAGAATGGGAAAATCTTAATGTTTCCTGGTTTGGCCGCTCTGCTCTCCTAAAAATGATAACCCTGCCGTGGTTTTTATATATTATTCAATGTGTCCCAATTAACCTATCGGCCTCTTTCTTTGTTGCATATAGAAAGGCTTGCACACTGTTTCTATGGAAAGATTCTCCTCCCCATATTAAGTACACTCGTCTTATGCGTCCAAAACTTAGGGGGGGTATCGGGCTACCGGACCTTCACAAATATTTCCTAGCCAGCCAGCCACCTTGCGCGACTTGTGGACTGGAATATCCATGAGTCGGGAAAGGTCCGGGTGACCCTAGAAAAATCATTCGCTCACCTCCCCCTCGAGTCTCTACCCTGGTTGCTGTAGTGATCGGGTATATGTATCGGGTGATATGATGTAGAGTGGGTATGATAATGAATTAGTAAGTACTCTTCCGCAGCAACCCAATTCTTCCAGAGAGATGCACTTTATTGACTTCCAACACAGAACAAAGTCCAAAGTCCACAGATGACAAAAAAATCCGACAGAGTAGATATAATTCAGAGTCCCATGTTCCTAGGTCTGTGTGTCCATACACAGACAAGCCTCACTTAAAAACCATAGACTGAATGCTGTGTTATATCTACTAAACACTGAATGGCTGAGCAATTTGATTGGCCGTTTCAATTTAGGACTTTGATTAGCTTTAGTCTTTCAAACAGACAACAACTCCCAGCCGTGAACCACCCCAATTTGCACTCCCGCATATCAACATCAACAAGTCTCCTTAGATATGTGTAATTAGATTAAGAGATACCACCTGAACACCCTTTGAAATATTCAAATAGACTTGCATAAGATTAACACATCAAAGAGTCTTCAGCTGTCCCCTTGCTATGTTAAAATTCAGTTGGACAAATCAACCATTGTCATTCTGGCCTGGTCAACATTGACTGCATGTGTACATACACACAACAATGTCCCACATAAATCGGTGAACATATTACAACATATACAACAGTTGCCACCTGGACACTGGCCACCAGAGATAGTAGTACACCCTCTTATTCGTACATTGCTGGGAGCTTTTGGGCGAGCAATAAAAACTAAGTCAGTCTCTTCAGTCCTGGGCCCCTTAACCCCACTGAGAGGGAACCCTAGTTTTACACCAGGACTTTCAACCTCCTTTCTTAAAGCGGAGTTCCACACAAAAATGGAACTTCCGCTTTTCGGAACCCTCCCCCCCTCCGGTGTCACATTTGGCACCTTTCAGGGGGAAGGGGGTGCAGATACCTGTCTAAGACAGGTATTTGCACCCACTTCCGGCATAGACTCCCATGGGAGTCTACGCCTCTTCCCGTCCCCACCGCGCTGTCTCCTGGGAAACACACAGCTCCCAGGAGAGAGCGGGGACCACTTGGGACGCGCAGCGCGACTCGCGCATGCGCAGTGGGGAACCGGGAAGTGAAGCCGCAGCAATTCACTTCCTGATTCCCTCACCTTGGATGGCGGCGGCAGCTGCCGAGAACCGAGCGGGTTCTCGGCGTCGCCTGCCGACATCGCTGGACCCTGGGACAGGTAAGTGGCCATGTATTAAAAGTCAGCAGCTGCAGTATTTGTAGCTGCTGGCTTTTAATATTTTTTTTTTTTTGGTGGTGTGGGTGGACCCCCGCTTTAACCAAACATGGTCACATGACAAAGTCCTAGCATACCAGTTTTTCACCGGCGGAACCCCTCGCTCTTACGAGAATTTAGTAGCCTTGTCCCCTCTTAACCCCTTTCCTTTTTGGACACACTGACAGATTCGACATTTTCTTTCAACTCAGGCGATGACAACGACATGGACAAGACAATTAGCACCCTTTGAAGTATTATGCACCCGGGCTCCCCCGCAGAGACATCTAATCTCCTATATATATAATACGTTCATAGATGACACCTCCTGCACTTTAGACTCAGCGCACGCAGACTGGGAATCTGATTTACAGATGTCCCTTGTGAAGGAGGATTGGACTCACATTAACGAATACGTACACAAGGGCTCGCCATTCAGGAAAATTGTTATAAAATTCAGACACGCTGGTACAGGACCCCATCACGTTTACATAATTTTTCCCCATCTATCCCTGATACATGCTGGTGATGCGGGAAAGCAAAGGGTACCATGCTCCACATTTGGTGGGATTGTGACTCCATACAACCATTTTGGAAGGAGGTACATGAACTTATTACGCATATCACAACATACTCCTTGGATTACTCTCCTGCTCAGTATCTCTTACACCATACCCATCTGACCAAAAATGAGTATTACAAATCATTGGCCATGCACATGGTGAACGCGGTGAGACTGTGCATCCCGGTACGTTGGCGATCCACATGCGCTCCGACGATTGGCGAGTGGTTTCGGAGGATCTCTAAAATAGAGGAGATGGAAGAGCTAGTCTATATCTCACAAGAGCGAATTCAAAAATTTATGGGTACTGGGCCTGTTGGACGCATTTAAAATTTACACAACACTATAGTGCATACAGCTCTTAACCGATAACTGCCACCTTCACGGCAGCAGGAGGCAGGGGGGCTGTACCGAGGCAGTGGAGCTACACGGGGGAGGATGTGCAGATCTTACCCCTCCCCTCCCTCCCTCCTCACCCTCTCACTCCCTCCCTCCTCACCCTCTCACTCCCTCCCCCCACTTCCTTGTCAATCCCCCTCTTTCTCTCCATCTTTCTCTCTCTCCTGTTCTTTGTATTCCTCCCTTTCTTTCACCCTCCTCCCCCCTCTCTCTAGTACTTCTTTTCCCTCCTGGATTTCTTCTTCTCTTTCCCTTTGTCTAACTCTTTCTTTAAACATCACTCTTACTCTTCTAATGGAACAAATTTGTTCGATTCTCACTTTCTTACACTAATCTTGAGATATGAAGTTGAGTTCCAATTAGTTTTGATGACAATTTCATACCTATGTTCTGTATCTGTGACCTAGAATTTTGTTACAAGAAATACTCTGTAATGTCCCTTCTATTGTATTCGCTTTTCTATGCAAATGTTAATAAAAATTATTATGGGAAAAAAAAAGAATTGGGGCTCAGATAAGTATTAGGGTGTGCTGGGGTGGCTGCTGCACACAGAAGTTTTTTTAACTTAGTGTATTTTATGCATTAAATTAACTGTAAAGTCTTGTTTTTTTAATTTATGAAAATAACAAACATGTTATACTTACCTGCTCTATGCAGTGATTTTTCACAGAGTACAGGGGGCTAATTCCACGCCCCACACTATATAAGGCTGCTGCTTACACGGCGGCTGTATAGTGTAATGAATGAAGATACCCCTTATGTGAATAGGTATCAGGTACATTGTACCCCTACTCATTCACCAAAAAAGTATCAAAAAAGTAAAAATGACAGGAGACAGTTTGGAACAAATCCTTTATTAAAAAAAAAAGGGGAGGAACTGCTGGCTAAGATGGCTGCATGCTGAGGTAGCACACCGCATTATGGATTGCTAGGAATGCTGAGCAGGCAAGGGGAATGAGATATCATTGACATCAAAGCTCCCCTATCTTGTGCAGTAAAGCTGCAGAAAAGGACAGATGGGTTATGGACTCTGGTATCATTTTTCTTTAGGTATCGCAGAGCCTAGAAGTAGGTGGATGACTGGCAAGAGTGAGTGATGCAGTGAGGAGATTCCCGTGAGGGTCGGCATAGATCGAGGCTTTTCGGCTCCGCCTTGCCTTCGTCCTCGGTTCACCTCGGATCACCTCGGTTCACCCCAGACTGTTCGGAGGAGGAGCTGTTTTCCGAGGTTGGAACCTGGAAGAAAGGTGCCAGGTCACAGCCATGGTAAGAGCTTATGGACCTTGGGGAGGATCTTGACCAGAACAGGAGTGGGCTCACCGCATCCGGAGATCCCAGGAAACCACGAACTGCAGGATACACAGTAAGGAGCAGAAGGGGGGGCCAGTAGGGATCTAATAGGACAGACAGCCCCAGGGGAGTCCCAGCGGTGCGTGAAAACCTTGCTAAACCTTGGTAAAAGCCTTGAGGGGACCAACCGGCCGGTAGAGGCATCAAGGGAAAGGCAAGAAACAGATCAGTGGCCATACATTATCTGTGGACACAGGTGTAATCCTGAAAATGGACATTTAATCACGGTTAAGCACTAAGGTAAATGGAATAAAAAATAAATGAACTATTAAAGCACCATAATAGCCACATTTACTGGAGATTAAGAATAAAAAATAAGGGCATGGTATATGGGACATTTTGCTAAGATAATAGCATGGTATATTATATTGATATCGTGAAAAATACATTAAAGCCCTAAAAGTTTTTAGGGGTAAATATATGGACAAAATACTAACAATATAAGAACCATAATATACTAATCGTCCTAGTCATATATCTGAGATCTATCACCAGTAGGGATGGGCTATCTGTTCGAGTCGAACATGAGTTCGACTAGAACATTGGCTGTTCGCCCGTTCGCCGAATAGCTAACAATTTGGGGTGTTCACTGCAAATTTGAAAGCCCCGGAACACCCTTTAAAAGTCTAAGGGATAAATCAAAAGTGCTCATTTTAAAGGCTAATATGCAAGTTATTGTCATAAAAAGTGTTTGGGGACCTGGGTCCTGCCCCAAAGGACATGTATCAATGCAAAAAAAGTTTTAAAAATGGCCCTTTTTTCGGGAGCAGTGATTTTAATAATGCTTAAAGTGAAACAATAAAAGTGAAATATTCCTTTAAATTTCGTACCTGGGGGGTGTCTATAGTATGCCTGTAAAGTGGTGCATGTTTCCCGTGTTTAGAACAGTCCGAGAGCAAAATGACATTTCTAAAGGAAAAAAGTCATTCAAAAGTGCTAGCGCTAGTGTCGGCTAATGTAATGAATTGTTGGTCCAGACAATACACATAAAAGTCATTGAAAGTCATTGAAAAATAATAAAAAAAAATGCATGGGAGCCCTTCAGGTCTGGTATGGATTTTAAGGAGAACTCCACGCCAAAGTTAAAAAAACTGACGTTGGGTTCTCCCCAAGAATCCATACCAGACCCTGAAGGGTCTGGTATGGATTTTAAGGGAAACTCCACGCCAAAATTTTTTAAAAAAATGGCTTGGGGTTCCCCCAAAAATCCATACCAGACCCTTATCCGAGCATGCAACCTGGCAGGCCGCAGGAAAAGAGGGGGGGACGAGAGAGCGCCCCCCCTGAACCGTACCAAGCCACATGCCCTCAACATTGGGAGGGTGCTTTGGGGTAGCCCCCCAAAGCACCTTGTCCCCATATTGATGGGGAGAAGGGCCTCATCCCCACAACCCTTGCCCGGTGGTTGTGGGGGTAGAGCTACTGAATATAATAGAATCATCCACTACTTTGGGAACTACAGAGGAGGAAGAGGTAGAACAAATCAGGAATAGTTCCCCGATTGAGGTGAATAGACTGCCAACAGAGACGGAGGAAATGGAGAAAGAAAAATGGCATATGAAAGCTTATATTTGTTCCTTACCTACAAGAGAAGATATGGATCAATATGTGTATAGACTAGAAAATACATATAAAAAAGAGCTAAATGAACTTAAAATATCTATCTAAATATCGATGGGAGAATGGCAGCTATGGAATTAAAAATGGTACAAGCAGAGGAAAAAATACAGGAACAAGATCGATGCTTAAAACATGCCTTTAACAGAGCGCATGCGTGGCAGCTTCCAAGATGGCCACTGGCTACTGAAGCTCCGCTCCATCACGGCCCTTCTCTAGCACCAGGAGCTGACAGAGTGCTCCTTTCGGCTGCATACCGGCCCCATCTCATGGGGGACATACCAGGGATCCTTCCGATGTCAATGGGACATGCCAGGAGGAATCTGACAAGCCAAATGACGGCAGCGGTGAGTCCAGTCAGCTATGCCAAGATGGCGGCCGCACCACAAGGCCCTCACATAGCTGCGACCGAGGAGGACTCCATAGCAGACCAGGACCTGGCCAAGAGGTTCAGGATCAGCTTGAGACCGCCTGGACGAAAACAGATGACCTCGAAAATAGATCCAGATGCCACAACTTCAGGGTCCGAGGGCTCCCCGAATCTGTGAAAGAGGTGCATACGGCTATCAAATCTCTCATAAAAGTCCTCATCCCTGGGATTTTAGAATACCGCCTTGAACTGGACAGGGCTCACAGAGCTCTACAACCTCCCCGCTCTGATGGCCTACCACGGGACATAATTGTGAAACCTCACTTTTTCACCGTGAAGGAAGGGATTATGAAGAAGGCCAGGTACTCAGATAACTTAACGCTGCATGGCAATAAAATCCAGATCTTCGCAGATTTTTCTCCCTACACAGTGCAGAAAAGAAGAGCACTGAAACCTCTTCTTCAACTATTGCTGGACAAGGACATTGCTTACAGGTGGTCCTTCCCACTGAGACTGAACTTCTTCTACAAAAATATAAATTACAGTTTCTCCAATTTCGCAGAGGGGGAACGTCTCCTGCTGCAGCTAGGCCTGATACCACAGGATCCATCTCCCACGCAAGCCAGCAGAGGGACATCATCATCTTCCACAAAAAGACCTCCATCAGCGAGCCCGCTGCAACCCTCCTGGCTGAAACAAAACACCAAACGATCTAAAGAGAATCTTCCTCCATGACTCTCAGCCCCCTGCCTACTGATCAGGGCCCTGATAGGTGATGGTCACTCTTAGTACACTGGAGCGGGGAATAGTCCCCTATGTTCCACATTTTTCAAACCCAGTCTGCTTTTATACCTTTTTTGTTCACTATTTACATTTTGTGTCCAGACAAGTTCATGATTCCATGACTGAGTCTTTCTTCCTGGACAGGGGGGAAGGGAGGAGTTTTTTTCCTTTTTTTTTTTTTTTACTCGTAACCCCCTTCACTTGTTAGCTTCCCCCCCAGGTCCTGGAGTGGCGTCTGTGCCCCGGAAAGTATTCCACAGGATTCAGGGGTCTGAGTTCTCCCCCTTATCCCACGGTCCTCTGACTGTTAGGGCCGGGAGTCCACGGGTGATCTCTGGTACTGGAAGAGATTCTTGATATGCTTTTTTTTTTTCAATACTTATAAGGTTTTTGTCTTTTTTTTCTTATTTTTATATATTGTCTCAGGACACTCTGTCAAATGTCTATCATAGAGTAGAGGGTAGTCTTCAGTTAACGAGGACAGAGGTGCTGGGGCTGTGGTGGACTCAGTGTGCCTACCTTAGGGCCCAGGCTTTCCTAGGAGACCCTGGTCTCTCTTCGGTGTTCCTCTTTTAGGTATTACCGGTCCACTTAGTTGTTGGGGTTGGAATGTCTTGCCATTCCTTCCTCTGGGGATGGGTGGGGTCAGTGGACCCCAATGTTTTTTATTTTCAGCAACTGTTCAAATATACTAAATGTTTTGTGCAAATGCATCATTGTATAACCTTCTTTTCTCTCTTCATTTCTCTCTTCATTTCTTTTTCTCCCCCCTACTTTCTCTTCTCTCATATTTTGCTACAGGCTCTCTTGGACCTCGGGAGGTCTTCAGGTTCCAAATCCCAGGCTCGATCAGGATGACTCCAAACCTATTTGGGTCTCTGGGAGGGTTCGTCCAGCCACTCAAAGGTAAGAAGCGGAAGTTGGGATTGTTTACCCCCCCTCTGGACCATGGCTGATACCAATAACTCTCCCCTACCCCTCAAAATTATCTCGCACAACACGCAGGGGCTTAATTCGCCCATCAAACGCAGAAAACTTTTCCAATCCTATCACTTCATGCATGTGGACATCTTACTGTTACAGGAGACGCACTTCCCAGCCACCTATAATCCCAAATTTCTACACCAGCACTACCCCCAATTCTTCTTGGCATCCGCTCATAATAAAACCAAGGGAGTAGCTGTTTGCCTTGCTAAACATCTCAATATGTCCCAGCCGGAAGTGATACTTGACCCTCTGGGATGTTTCTTGGTAGTTTCTGGACACATAGATGGTGAACTTTTTACTTTTGTCTCTTATTATTCTCCTAACAAGGGACAAAATTTTTTATTTGATTCCTTGATAAGTATAATACAACCACACCTGAAAGGGATGGTTGTTATGGGAGGAGACTCAAATACCGCCTTTGATTTCACTCTAGACAAGTCGGCTACTGGAAAAACTAATCCAAAAAGGCCCTCTAAGCAAAGCACCAAAATTGCTAATCTTCTTTATGAAGAAGGGTTGATTGATGTATGGAGAGAAGCCAACCCACACATTAAGGACTATACCCATGTCTTGGCCCCCCATAACTCATTTGCCAGGATAGACCACATCTTCGCCAGACCTCATACCATCCCACTTATTTTAAGCTCTAAAATAATAGAATCCTCGCTATCCGACCATTCGATGGTCACTATGACGATTCGGAGAGCGGGAGGCCCTAGGGGACCTCCCCGTTGGCGCCTTCAGGAATCCCTCCTAAGTGATACGATCCAGTGTTCAGTTCTGGAAGCAGCCATTAAAGAATATTTCTGTCTAAATCAGTCGAGTGGAGTATCCCCTTTAACAGTTTGGGCAGCCCACAAAACAGTTATCAGGGGCCATATCATTCAGATAACCTCGAAACTCAAAGCTGAACATAAAGCGGACATAAAGAAACTCACGGCAGATTACTGTACGTTAGCTAAGTCACACAAGAAACACCCCACTCCTGAGATTCTGAGAGACCTTGACAAATCTAGAGCTCTCCTTAACCTGGCCCTGATGACAGCTGCTGAGAAATATTTAAGGTGGACTGGGGCTACATTTTATTCCCAAACTGACAGGATGGGATTCAGACTGGCTGCAAAGCTCAGTACTAAACAAAGTTCCTTAGCATTTCCCAAAATTAAGACATCTTCTGGGGACTTAACCCAGAACCCAACAAAGATAATGGAAGAATTCTCACATTTCTATTCCAATCTATACAATCCTAACAAACCCCCCCTCAACAGACAACAGACCAATTCCTTGATAATATTCCATTGCCCACTCTAATGAAAGACCATAGGGAGCTCTTGGCGAACCCGTTCTCTATCAAAGAGATATTAGATACCATTAATTCCCTTAAAAATGGTTCGGCCTCTGGCCCAGATGGCTTCTCTACAGGCTATTACAAGAAATTTGGTCCGTGCTTGGCCCCTCATATGGGCAGGTTTTTTAACTCCCTCAAGGATGGAGCTCACCTGGGATCTGATCTCAATTCTGCTTACATCTCAGTTATTTCAAAACCTGATAAAGACCCCAGCGAGTTGGGTAATTACAGACCCATTTATAAACAATGATATTAAAATAATGACCAAGATTATGGCTAATAGAGTAGCAAGCTTCATTGCAGACTATATTCATGGAGATCAGGTGGGCTTTATCCCTGGGAGACAGGGTGCTAGATTCGCAGGACGATAGACGTTATTTCTATTCTCAAATCAGGGTGGGACGGCAGCTCTCCTCAATCAGGACTCCTCCTTTCCATCAATTTACATAAGGCCTTTGATTCAGTAGACTGGACCTACCTTTCTGTGATTTTACAGAGATGGGGATTTGGCCTGTACTTCCTGAATCTAATAAAATCCCTTTACGCGTCCCCGTCAGCTCAGGTACGTCTCATGGGCAGATATTCAGAACCATTCAGGATTGGGAGGGGAAGCAGACAGGGCTGCTCTCTCTCTCCCCTCCTTTTTGCGGTGGTGATTGAAACGTTGGCAGCAATTAGAACTAACCCAGATGTTAAGGGGGTGAGGTGCAGAGGACAGGAACATAAGTATGCACTCTATGCTGATGATCTCCTCTTATATGTCACTTCCCCTCTAACGTCTACCCCCATTATTTACAAAATCTTACGGAATTTTAGTATAGTGTCAGGTCTACAGGTGAACATGTACAAATCGATAGCGTTAAATATAACTGTCCCTTCGGATCTACTTACTCAAATTTCTAATAACTTTGATTTTACTTGGACCAGATCCAAAATCCCTTATCTAGGCATTAAAATTACTCTTCAAAGCCAACTTCCCGCCTATGTTTCAAAGATGTAGGGGTGACCTGGAGAGGTGGGTAAGGTGTGGTCTTTCCTGGCTGGGTAGGGTACACGCTGTAAAAATGACCCTTCTGCCCTGTGTATTGTATTTATTCCGTTCTCTCCCAATCCCGATAAGGAAACAAGTACCTAGCAAATTTCAATCAGAGATTGTCCGATTTGTGTGGGGGCGTAAGGGATACAGATGTCCTTCTAAGACTCTTCATCGGCTGAAATCTCAGGGGGATTAGGATTGCCCGATCTGCGGGGTTATTATCAGGCGGAGAGATGTGCCACCCCCCAGAACACCATCGATTATCTCCTTTGGTGTAATCCGAAACTCAGGCCTGCCATTATGTCTCCTACCCTCTCCCATTCCATGGCCCTGTGTTCTAGACTCTCAACCTGACCTCACCTATGAACCCATTAGCTCATTTATTCCACAATGCTGACTTTTCACCATGGTTGTCCATCAAAGACTTCCATTGGTGGACAGACAAAGGCTTATATAGAATAAGCCACTTTCTCTCCCCTAATGGTCTAATTACATTGTCTTACTGCAGAAAGAAACTGGATTTGCCAGAGTCCGAAGTATTCAGATTCTCCCAAATTTCCCACTTCCTTAACTCAATATGGTCTAACAAAAAGGAACCCCTACGATTACCCCCTATGAAAACTGGTGTGCCAATACAGAGGTCCAGAGGGGAGGGATTTCCCTGATTTATTCTGCACTAATGTCTCACACAGACAAACCAACCTAAGCTTGAGCCTGGGAGGAGAAAACAGACATCTCTTGGTCCACACAGGCATGGTTTAGCTCATTTAATAGAGCTTATAAAGGAATCCTTAACATCTCTCTTATTGAGGCCAGTTTGAAGGTAATCACTCGATGGTACTATGTTCCTGCTAGATTAGCGGTTATCTTCCCAGGGTATCCGATCCTTCTTGCGGAAAGTTTTCTGTACAGTTAGTATAATCATGAAAGCTTTGATAACTCCTAACGCACAGGTACTGTAGCTCTACTAAATAGCAATATTGTTGCTCTTCCCAAACACTCACAGGTATTAGTGTATTTCATCCTCTTAGGAGCCAAAGTAACAGTCGCCAAAGCCTGGAAAAAACCCGGTGTTTCTTTCCTAGGGTTCAAGGGGAAAGTCTCTTGGATCATGGCCCAAGAACAAATTGTGGCAAAACTTAATGATAAATTAGGAAAGTTTTATGGTACCTGGGAACCTTGGGCTACCTACTGCAACATTCCCCTCATTCCGGGAGTAGCACAGAACTCTGGGAGAACTACAACTCCTCTTTGAACCTATCTCTTCCCTATTCTTCCCCCTTTCTCACCTTTTCTTTCTTTCTCGGGACACCCTAGTCCCTCCCACCATTGTTGTTGAGCCAGTAGCTCATTAGTTGTAACAGAGACATTGAGAGCAGTTCTCATTTAATCTCTAGGGTGTAAGACTACCTAAACATGCTACAGGATTGTTTATCGATAACTACCCACTGTGTTGGGGGGATCTTGGGTTTCCCCAGACTCACTGGCCGGCGGGTACAAGCTTCAGGAAGGTGGCGGGTTGGGGATATCCTGGGAGTACTACGTACTACCACAGGAAGTTCCCACAGGGGTGGGGTGCGTGGGACCTCAGGGTGTCGACGATCATTGCCAGATAAGACCTCTTATTATGCTGAGGATCAAATCAATTTTCAGGCTCTTCTTACTGCCCTTCTCTACTGGCCTATTGATGTTATTAAGGTGCATAAGTCATATAAAAAAAAATAAGAATTAAGTATATTTTATTTTTTTTCTCTTGTTCTTGTAACTGGTATTTCAAGGCTGTTTTTACTTTATGTCATTCTATTCTTGATTCATGTTACATTGTATTATCTTCTAACATTTCAAAAAAATTATTTGAAAGCAAAAAAAAACATGCCTTAAACATCATAGACGATCAAGAAAATAGGAATAGAAGAAATAATATCAGGATTAGAGGATTACCTGAAACTGAATCCAAAAGAGTTAATACCAACTTTACAAATTATATTTACCAAACTAATACAAAACCCTACTACAACAGAAATAATACTTGAACGAGCCCATAGAATATTGGGGCCTAAGACATAAGACCCCGCAAGACCAAGAGATGTGATATGCAGCATACATTACTATCAAATAAAATAGAAGATTATGCTAGCTGCTCGACACAATAAAAAATATAGATTACGAAGAGACACAACTTACATTATTTCAGGACCTTTCTAAACATACATTAGATCTAAGAAGAGCAACAAAGTCCCTGTTGGAACTTCTTCAAAAAAGGAATATACAATATTGATGGATATATCCATTTCGGCTTCAAGCACAACATGAAGGCCTAGTTACATCATTTAGAGATTTGGAGGTACTACCTGAATTTTTGAAGACTCTCCAAATTCCGCAAGTAAAGCTACCATATTGGCCTAGATCATATTTTGAAATTCGGCTAAAAACTGGAAGAAAATTTAACAAATAGGAGATATGGATGAAATAAGAAGAAAGAAGAAAGAAAACGAAAAGTGACATTGTAAGATGGGAATGGGGACAAAGGGGGGTGGGGGTGGGGGGGGAATGGAGAGGGGAGGTGGGAGGGGAGTAGGGAGTGGGGAGAGAGAATAGAGGGAAAATAAATATAGAAGGGAGGAAGGGCTCTCACTGTGATCAAATAATAACAAGATAAGGTTAATTTTATAACCTATTATTTAAAAACATATGCACTAATACTTGAACAAGAAGATTAGAAAAGGGGAGAGGCGGAAGGGGGTGGTGGGTAAATGGTATATAAATTTATAGGGATGGATAACAGGGATGTTATTTTGGATGTAAATGGATCAGCACTAGGGATGAGCTTCGAGTTCGAGACGAACTCATGTTCGACTCGAACATTGGCTGTTCGCAAGTTCGCCGAACAGCGAACAATTTGGGGTGTTCACGGCAAATTCGAATGCCGCGGAACACCCTTTAAAAGTCTATGGGAGAAATCAAAAGTGCTAATTTTAAAGGCTAATATGCAAGTTATTGTCATAAAAAGTGTTTGGGGACCTGGGTCCTGCCCCAGGGGACATGGATCAATGCAAAAAAATTTTTTAAAAACGGCCATTTTTTCAGGAGCAGTGATTTTAATAATGCTTAAAGTCAAACAATAAAAGTGTAATATCCGTTTAAATTTCGTACCTGGGGGGTGTCTATAGTATGCCTATAAAGGGGCGCATGTTTCCTGTGTTTAGAACAGTCTGACAGCAAAATGACATTTTGAACTACCCGCGGCTATTGCATTGCCGACAATACACATAGAAGTTCATTGATAAAAACGGCATGGGAATTCCCCAAAGGGGAACCCCGAACCAAAATTTAAAAAAAAAAATGACGTGGGAGTCCCCCTAAATTCCATACCAGGCCCTTCAGGTCTGGTATGGATATTAAGGGGAACCCTGGCCAAAATTTAAAAAAAAAATGACGTGGGGTTCCCCCTAACTCCCATTTCCCTTCCCTCCCTCCTAAAAGAAAGGAATAATGTAGTATAGTAATATGAAATTGATATAAATATATGATATAAGTAAAAAAATTAGGGGGGGCTATACATAAGAAATGAAAAATAAAATAAAGTAGAAGACAAATTGATGTTGTAGGTATTGCAATAATGCTAGATGGGTGGTTGCGCTCTCATGGTGGGAGAAGAGGAGAAGGCTTTTTTTTTTAATTTTCTCTTCTCTTCCCTCGCCTTCGAGAGTGGAAAAACCTCAAACTAGGACAAAAGTTAAAAGAGAATAAATACTGATCATAGAAAAAGAAAAATGACAAATACAATAATTGTGTGCAGCAGATTCTGAATTAGCAGACTCAGACTTCCCGTTAGGGATCTTACTAAACAGTAAGAAAGACTTGAGATAAGTCAGATAGTTTTGGTGTAAGAGAAATAGTAGGGACTGTAGTTAGATTGGTGTGATTGTATTTGTATAGTTTTTTTTTCTTTTCCTCTCTTTTCCTTTATGGATGTGGTGAAATTTTGTTCCTATAATGCAAGAGGCCTTAACTCACGCTCTAGAAGAGCGCAAATTTTAAATTAATTTCACAAACAGAAAATTGGTATTATTTTGTTTCAAGAAACACATTTTCATTCAAATCATATTCCTAAAATATATAGTAGAAATTATCCAATATGGATCCATGACTCATTCCCATATTCTAAGTCACGAGGAGTATCTATTGCATTCCACAAAGATCTACCTCATCAAATATTGCAAACATGGAAAGGTGGTGATGGTAGGTCCTTAATATTAAGGATTTTGTTATATGGAAAGATGTTTACAATTATACATTTTTACCTACCAAATTATGATCAAATAAAAAATGGAATAAAGGCCTTTGTGGATGCAATGGATAAAAAAGCAGGAGTAGTAGTAATGGGAGGAGATTTCAATTTTAGAATGAACCCAAAAATAGATACAACAGCAACTCACTCATATAGGAATAACAAACAACTAAAAGAATTTAAACAACTATTGGACAAGTATCAAATGGTGGATATTTGGAGAGTGCAACATCAATTGGAAAAAAAATATTCATATTATTCAAACATACATAATACATATCATAGAATAGACTATTTTTTTGTCGATCAAACAGGATTAATGATGACTCCAATTACTCATATTGGAAATCTCCTTTGGTTTGACCATGCCCCAATACATATGGAACTAAAGATAATTGAATACAAGAAACCATTGGGGACATGGAGACTAAATGATAACCTGATTGAGGACAAAAAATGTGAAAAGGATATTCGACAGGCAATAAAAGAATTTCTGTAGATTCATGAGACAGATGAAACAGCAATTCCCATACAATGGGAAACATTAAAACGTGTAGGAAGGGGACTGTTCATCAAACATGGAGCTAGATTAAAAAAAAGAGAATAAAACAATACAGTTAATGGGAGAAATCTCAAGACTGGAAAAAATACATAAACAAATCTGTAAACCAATGGATAAAATAAGGTTAAACGACAAACGTATTGAATTACAAAAGTTGTTTGATGAACAGTCCTTACGATTAAGGGATAAAATTAGAACCAGGTCATATCAATACAGCAATAAGACCGGTAAAATGTTAGCTAGTATATTAAAACAACAACAAGCCATAGTAAAAAATTAAAAAACTTCTGGAGAAATAACATATGATAGTAGAGAAATCTCCAATACATTTCATAAATATTATTCTAATTTATATAATACAAAGGCACAACAAATAAATAAGGAAGGGGAAAAAATAATATTGAAGAAATACGTCAATATGTTAAGGATACAGCATTACCTACTGTAAAGAAACAATGGACAAGTTAGAAGAATAAATAACAACAGAAGAAATACAACAAGTTATAGCAGCACTGGTCCTGGGCAAAAGCCCATGCCCAAATTTGATATCGTCCCAGGTTTTATAAAAAAATTTCAAGAGATAATTATACCCATTTAAAAAAAAAAACATATCATTCCATATTGGCATCGCAAATGTATACATCACAAGGGATGGAAGCATTCATTTTGCTTATCCAGAGAAAATTGAGTACTGCCGTGATACATTTTTTATTTGCACTAACATACAATTTTTCAGGACAAGCTTTCAGGGTATGTTCCCTTCTTCAAGGTCTAAGCAGTACCGATTCACACATTTTTAAGCAGAATGTTAAATAAAAAAAAAACACATCTCTGAGGGAAAGGAGAGAGAAAACAAAAAGTGAAAAACAAACACATACAAATCAATGGTAATAAAGATAGCAGCAGTGTTAGTGAGATAAGACAGAGGGAGAGCTATAGAATGAAGGGGGGGTTGATAGTCACAGAGGGGGTCGTAAATTTTTAGTATAATGGGTAAGGAAACCAATATCTAAATTCAGGCCATTATTTTTTGTGTCAAAAAGAATTATCATTCTTAGTTCAAATGTTTTCCTTTCCCTGATAGTTCTGAAATTCCCTTTAAGAACTAAAACATTGAGGTCTTCTATAGTGTGGTCCGGTTGTGAGAAGTGATGTCCCACAGGTGTGTATAAACTGTCTTCTTTATGTTCCTCCATGGTATGTCTGTGCAAATTCATCCTCGCTTGCAACTTCTGTCCTGTTTCACCAACATAAGATCCTTTGCTGCACCTTTTGCATTGGATGAGGTACACAACATTACTGGAGGTACAGTTGTAAGATCCCATGATACTGAAGGTCCCATTTGTGTGTGTGACACTTTTGGATAGATTGATCTGGTTGCATAGTTTGGAGCACTTTTTATTGCAGGGTTTGCTTCCATTATTTGTGACTTCATAAGCAGAGTGAAGTTTCCTGCTGATTAATTTGTGTCTGAGGTTGGGTGGTTGTCTGAAAGCCAATAATGGGGGTTGTTGGAATATTCCTTTCAGAGTTTCATCCTCTCTTATAATGGGTTGTAAATCTTTGATTATCTTTTTGATCCCTTCAAGTGCTGGGTTGTATGTGGTGACTAGAGGTACTCGGTTATTTGTTTTTTTCTCTGTGTATTGGAGGAGATTTTCTCTTCGGGTTTTCAAGGCTGTGTTTATGCTGTTGTTGATGGTTTTGTCTTTGTAACCTTTCTTATGGAAGTAGTCTGCCAGTGTTCTGAGATGTTTATCTCTGTCTTCTGGGTCTGAACAAATTCGGTGGTATCTGATGGCCTGGCTGTGTATGATGGCCCGTTTAGTGTGTTGGGGGTGAAAATTGGAACTGTAAAGATAGCTGCATCAGTCAATCAGGTTTCTATATATCGACATGTGAAGCTTGTCATCTCTGACGTATACTGTAGTGTCTAGGAGGTTGACATGTGTGTTCAAATAATCCATTTTTAGTTTGATAAATGGGTGAAAAGTGTTGATCAATGAGAAGAATTGGTTTAGATATTCTTCACCTTCAGTCCATATCATGAAGATATCATCAATATAGCGATAATATCTGTATGGCTTTTGTTGTATGCTGTTCAGGAATTTGTCCTCCAGGTCAGCCATAAATAAGTTTGCATATTGGGGTGCCATTTATGCTTCCCATAGCAGTGGAGATAGATGTCATTATTGAAAGTGAAGTAGTTATGTGTAAGAATGAATTCGATGAGCTGTGTCACATCCTCAGCAGTGTATTTGTGGTTTGGTGAGGATGATAAGAATCTGTGACATGCCGCCAACCTATCCTTGTGAGGGATGTTACTGTACAGAGATTCTACATCCATAGTGACTAGAAGTGTATTTGGTGGTAATTGTTGTATATTGTTAAGCTTGTTCAGAAAATCAGTGGTGTCTTGCAAGAAACTCGCAGTGTTCATGACTAAAGGTTTTAACATGTTTTCTACAAGGCCTGAGATATGTTCGGTAAGTGTATTCATACCTGTTATAATGGGTCTGCCTGGATTTCCTGGCTTGTGAATCTTGGGCAGCATGTAGAAGTCTCCAATTTCTGGATTATCCGGAATCGCATTTAGTTCTGAATGTAGGTGGCTTGGTATTGTCACAATGAGACCTTTTAATTGCTTAGTAAAATCCTGGGTCAGATCATAATCCAGTTTTTTGCAGTAAGTAGTATTTGCCAGCTGTCTCTGGCCCTCTTATATATTTGTCTGTATCCATCACAATGACTGCTCCCCCTTTATCTGCTGGTTTGATAGTTATGGCCTGATTATTGCGCAGATCATGTACAGCTCTTCACTCCAGTGGTCAAAGGTTGTATAATATTTTCTTTTGCTGGCTGGATATCTGGAATGTGACTCGCAGCCTGAAGCTTTCAATATAGGTATCTAGTTTGGGGTTGAATCCTTGTGGAGGTGTGAAGTTGCTGTTCTTTTTGTCACCTCCTATTGTCCTAGGATTCCTTTCATGGGATAGGTTGGTGGCATGTCACAGATTCTTATCATCCTCACCAAACCACAAATACACTGCTAAGGATGTGACACAATTCATTCTTACACACAACTACTTCACTTTCAATAATAACATCTATCTCCAGTGTATGGGTACTGCTATGGATAGCAAAATGGCGCCCCAATATGCAAACTTATTTATGGCTGACATGGAGGACAAATTCCTGAACAGCATACAACAAAAGCCATACAGATATTATCGCTATATTGATGGTATCTTCATGATATGGACTGAAGGTAAAGAAAATCTAAACCAATTCTTCTCATTGATCAACACTTTCACCCATCTATCAAACTAAAAATGGATTATTTGAACACACATGTCAACTTCCTAGACACTACAGTATACATCAGGGATGACAAGCTTCACACGTCGATATGCAGAAAACCGGCTGACCGATGCAGCTATATTCACAGTTCCAGTTTTCACCCCCAACACACTAAACGGGCCATCATACACAGCCAGGCCATCAGATACCACCAAATTTGTTCAGACCCAGAAGACAGAGATAAACATCTCAGAACACCGGCAGACTCCTTCCATAAAAAGGTTACAAAGACAAAACCATCAACAACAGCATAAACAACAGCATAAACACAGCCTTGAAAACCCGAAGAGAAAATCTCCTCCAATAAACAAAAAAAACAAATAACCTAATCTAATCACCACATACAACCCAGCATTTGAAGGGATCAAAAAGATAATCAAAGATTTACAACCCATTATAAGAGAGGATGAAACTCTGAAAGGAATATTCAAACAACCCCCATTATTGGCTTTCAGGCAACTACCCAACCTCAGACACAAACTAATCAGCAGGAAACTTCACTCTGCTTATGAAGTCACAAATAATGGAAGCAAACCCTGCAATAAAAAACACTGCAAAGTAGAACCAGATCAATCTATCCAAAAGTGTCACACACACAAATGGGACCTTCAATATCATGGGATCTTACAACTGTACCTCCAGTTATGTTGTGTACCTCATCCAATGCAAAAGGTGCAGCAAAGGATCTTATGTTGGTGAAACAGGACAGAAGTTGCAAGCGAGGATGAATTTGCACAGACATACCATCAAGAAACATAAAGAAGACAGTTTATGCACACCTGTGGGACATCACTTCTCACAACCGGACCACACTATAGAAGACCTCAATGTTTTAGTTCTTAAAGGGAATTTCAGAACTATCAAGGAAAGGAAAACGTTTGAACTAAGAATGATAATTCTTTTTGACACAAAAAATAATGGCCTGAATTTAGATATTGGTTTCCCTACCAATTATACTAAAAATTTACGACCCCCTCTGTGACTATCATCCCCCCCTCCATTCTATAGTTCTCCCTCTGTCTTATTTCACTAACTCTGCTGCTATCTTTATTACCATTGATTTGTATGTGTTTGTTTTTCACTTTTTGTTTTCTCTCTCCTTTCCCTCCAGAGATGTGTTTTTTTTTTTTTATTTAACATCCTGCCTAAAAAATTGTGAATCAGTACTGCTTGGACCTTGAAGAAGGGGACATACCCCGAAAGCTTGTCCTGAAAAATTGTATGTTAGTGCAAATAGAAAAAGTATCACGGACAGTACTCAATTTTCTCTGTTACAATTGCACTAACACGGCTACAGTCACATCAAGTATTTTGCTTATCTCAAAGCCAGAAAAAGACCATACATTGTGTGGTAATTACCGGCCAATCTCTCTTACAAATATAGACATATGCCTAAATTCTAAGATTATTGCTAATAGATTGGCAGGTATTTTACTTAAACACATAAATTTAGATCAAACTGTCTTTACAATTGGTAGAGAAACAAGGGATAATATAATTAAAACATGTACATTAGTAGAATATGCTCAGAAGACCGCCATCCCACTATGTCTTCTGTCAATAGATGCTGAAAAAGCATTAGACAGGGCGGGATGGCGGTTTCTGGAACAAACCTTAATTCAACTTGGGATAGGACCTAAAATGCTTAGTAAAATCATGGCACTATATTCTAATCCCAGGCTAAAAATACGAACAAATGGAATGCTTTCTGAATATATAGAAGTAACAAATGGCACCCGACTAGGATGTCCCTTGTCCCCATTGTTATATGTGTTAGTAATGGAACATCTTACTACAGCAATACGGAAAAATGGGGATATTCAAGGGATAAAGGTTAAAGACATGGAATATAAAATGGCAGTATATGCGAATGAAGAATTAATGTAGTAAAAATGTACATATTGCCCAAATTATTATACGTGTTATAAGCTATACTTATAACCCTTCCAAAAAATATAATAGTACAACTACGTAAAGCTATAGGAAGCTATATGGAATAAAAAAAAACACCAAGAATAAAAAGAGAAATTTTAATTAGAACAAAAAAAGAAGGAGGTTTGGCACTTCCTGATTTTGCAATATATTCACAGGCAGCGTCATTGATAAGGATAATAGACTGGTATCATTATGTAGAAAACAAACAATGGATAACCTTAGAGGAAGATATAACAGGTTTGCAACTAAAATCCCTTCCGTGGATTAAACCTTGATTTCGACCTGGAAAAAAATATTTAACTATTTTCATATTAGCAACCTTAAAAATATGGGATACAGTATTGAAAAAGGGGGAGCTCTCTACAATGAATATGCCAATGACCCCATTATTCTCCAACCCAGAATTTCAACCAGCAGTAACAGCATTTCATGTTATTAAATGGAATGGGTCGGAAAATACAAGACTAGTCTGGACCCTAAAAGAAGGTAGATTACCAAAATTACATGAATTGGGTGCTGAATATTATAATAAATGGATACAATATTGTCAATTAAATACATACCGTATTTATCGGCGTATAACACGCACCGGCGTATAACACGCACCCCAAGTTTAGGAGAGAATTTTAAGGAAAAAAACTTTTAGGAGGGAAATTTAAGGAAAGGAAACTTACATTAAAATGCCCATCAATGCAGCCTCATCAGTGTTCATCTGCAGCCTTGTTAGTGTCATTGCAGCCTTTTCAGTGTCAGTGCAGCCTTGTCCCCAGTGCAGCCTTGTCCCCAGTGCAGCCTTGTCCCCAGTGCAGCCTTGTCAGTGCAGCCTTGTCCCCAGTGCAGCCTTGTCCCCAGTGCAGCCTTGTCAGTGCAGCCTTGTCCCCAGTGCAGCCTTGTCAATGCAGCCTTGTCCCCAGTGCAGCCTTGTCAATGCAGCCTTGTCCCCAGTGCAGCCTTATCAATGCAGCCTTGTCCCCAGTGCAGCCTTATCAATGCAGCCTTGTCCCTGCAGCCTTGTCCCCAGTGCAGCCTTATCAATGCAGCCTTGTCCCTGCAGCCTTGTCCCCAAAGCAGCCTTGTCCCTGCAGCCTAGTGTCCATGCTCCATGCTCCATGCTTCCTGCCGCCGCCGCCGCCATACACATGTGAGTAGTTTTAAATATGGCGCTGCGGAGTTCGGAGAGACTCGGCGCCAGGGGAAGTGAACAAACGCCGCCGAGATACACATAGCCGAGGGTTCTCGGCTCTTTCCGGCGCCGCTCACAGTCCCGCCCAGTCCCGCCCTATGATGGACATAACACAGGTCCAATGGCGGGACTGGGCGTGACAGTGAGCGGCGCCGGAAAGAGCCGAATACACCCGACTATGTGTATCTCGGCTCTGTGATTTCGGCGGCGCTCGTTCAGCACTGCCGAGCCCCTCCGAAGTCCGCGGCGCCATATTTGAAACTACTCGCTATGTAAATGTCGGCGGCGATCGCCGACATTCACATAGCGATAGCGGGAATCGGCGTATAACACGCACCCACGACTTTCCCCTGATTTTAAGGGGGAAAAAGTGCGTGTTATACGCCGATAAATACGGTATATTGAAATTTTATTACAGCAGTCCAGTATTGATAGACCATTAACTAAATTCGAACAACTATTAACAGAGGAACGAAAACCGACCCATAAATTATCTAAAATTTATAAACTTCTACTTCCTGCGGGACCCCTTAATAAAAAAGCAAATATTAGAGAATAAAAAAAAAGTCCCGCAATGTCCATCCATCTTCGATCACAGTGCCTCCATGGAAGGTGTCCCGTGACTGCAGGCTTTTTGAATTAACAGCTGTTATAAAGGTGAGGGCGGGGCCACCCGGTGACATAAACCTGTGACCGCGACCCCTCTGACATTGCGTGATGTCACATGATGTCAGAAGGGGGCAGGGTCACCCATATACATCACCGGGTGGCCCCTCCCTCAGCTATATAATAGTTGTCAGTGCAAAAAGACTGCAGTCGGTGGGAGCCTCCCATCGAGGCGGAGTTTTTCCGTATTTTTATTTTTCTTGGATCGTCAGATGATGTGATCGAAGATGAATGGACATTGCGGGACATTTTTTATTTTTTTATTTTTTAATAAAGGACTTGTCCCAAACTGTCTACTGTCATTTTTACTTTTTTAACACTTTTTTTGGTGAATGTGTAGGGGTACAATGTACCCGATACCCATTTACATAGGGGGGCAGGATCTGGGGGTCCCCTTGTTAAAGGGGGCTTCCAGATTCTGATAAGCCCCCGCCCGCAGACCCCAACAGCCACCGGGCACGTTATACGTTATACGTTTGAACGTCATATTCCAGCACTCATCTCATTCTTGTGATTTTGGAAAACAACAAATATGTTTTTTAGAAAACCTTAAAAAATTTTTTTTTATCATTCATATATGCTGACATTTGTCAACATGAACACATTTCATTTATATATTCATGTCTTCATTAGTGATTCCACTATAGGATGCACATCCAATCACATCTATGCCAAAAAAATCCCACACAGACTAACGACCAGCTGTTTAGAATCAGATAATCAATATGTAGTCATGTGGTAGACAAATTATGTGCATATAAGTTGTGATCACTTTTGTGCAAACCAGCTATGAGTAAGCGCTCTATGGGAGCGTGAAACGCGTTAGCGGTTATGCTGCATTATCCCAACAAAGCCATGTACGGATTTTAATCATGTTATTACTTTTTCAATAAAGAGGATTTTATTTTTCACTTTTCCAATCCGGAGTGCGGCTGTCCAGATTTTTCCAAAACACACACCAGCCACCGGGCACGGGTTGTGAAGAGGCCCTTGTCCCCATCAACATGGGGACAAGGTGTTTTGGGGAGACCCCAAAATACCCTCCCCATGTTGAGGGCATGTGGCCTGGTACGGTTCAGGAGGGGGGGCTCTCTCATCCCCCCCTTTTCATGCAGCCTGCCAGATTGCGTGCTCAGATAAGGGTCTGGTATGGATCTTGTGGGGACCCCCACGCCACTTTTCTTCAATTTTGGCATGGGGTTCCCCTTAAAATCCATACCAGGCCTGAAGGACCTGGTATGGATTTTGGAGAGGACCCCACGCAATTTTTTTTACATTTTGGTACGGGGTTCCCCTTAATATTCATACAAGACCCAAAGGGCCTGGTAATAGACTGGGGGGGAGCCCATGTCGTTTTTTTCAATGATTTTTATCTATATACATGGGATCCGACATTACAGCCGCGAGCAGTTTTAAATTACATTTTTCCTTTAGACATGTGATTTTCCTGTGGTACTGTTATAAACACGGGAAAGATGCGCTACTTTACAGGCAGACTAAGGAAACCCCCCAGGCACGATATTTAAAGGAATATTTCATTTTTGTTGTTTCACTTTAAGCATTATTAAAATCACTGCTCCTGAAAAAATTTCAGTTTTTAAAACTTTTTTTGCATTGATACATGTCCCCTGGGGCAGGAATCGGGCCCCCAAACACTTTTTATGGCAATAACATGCATATAAGCCTTTACAATTAGCACTTTTGATTTTTCATGTTAGTGTCCCATAGACTTTAACGGTGTTCGCGTGTTCCCACAAATGTTCTTCCTGTTCGCAAGTTCTGGTGCGAACCGAACCGGGGGGTGTTCAGCTCATCCCTAGTCACTGGTATGGTATTGGTAAATTGAAATCATATCCCCTCTCAAGCATCTCTTCTCCAGAGAGAATAAGTTCAGTGCTCGTAACCTTTCTTCATAACTAATATCCTCCAGTCCCTTTATCAGCATTGTTGCCCTTCTCTGTACTCACTCCATTTCAAGCACATCTTTCCTGAGGACTGGTGCCCAGAACTGGACAGCATACTCCCGGTGAGGCCGGACCAGAGTGTTGTAGAGTGGGAGAATTATCGCTTTATTTCTTGAGTTAATCCCCTTTTTAATGCATGCCAATATTCTGTTTGCTTTGTTAGCGGAAGCTTGGCATTGCATGCCATTGCTGAGCCTGTCATCTACTAGGACTCCCAGGCAGTGGCGTCTCCAGCTTTCATATTTAGGGGGGGCACATGGGGGACAGAGACAAAAGTAGGGGGGCAACTATAAAATGTGTATATATATATATCTATATGTATATACCGTATTTATCGGCGTATAACACGCACCGGCGTATAACACGCACCCCAATTTAGGAGGGAATTTTAAGGAAAAAAAACTTTTAGGAGGGAAGTTGAAGGAAAAAAAACTTACATTTAAATGCCCATCATTGCAGCCTTCTCAGTGCAACCATGTCAGTGCAGCCTTCCCCAGTGCAGCCATGTCAGTGCAGCCATGTCAGTGCAGCCTTCCCCAGTGCAGCCTTGTTAGTACAGCCATGTCAGTGCAGCCATGTCAGTGCAGCCTTCCCCAGTGCAGCCTTGTTAGTGCAGCCTTGTCAGTGCAGCCTTGTCAGTGCAGCCATGTCAGTGCAGCCTTGTTAGTGCAGCCTTGTTAGTGCAGCCTTGTTAGTGCAGCCTTGTTAGTGCAGCCTTTCCCAGTGGAGCCATTCCCAGTGGAGCCATTCCCAGTGCAGCCATTCCCAGTGCAGCCATTCCCAGTGCAGCCATTCCCAGTGCAGCCTTCCCCAGTGCAGCCTTCCCTTCGATCCCCTGTCCTGAGCTTTAAAATCGCCGACCGCGATTTGAAAATGGCGCCGCCAGCGCCGAAATACACCGAGCCGGTCCTCGGCTCTTTCCGGCGGCTCTCGTTCATTTTCGGCTCCACTCGTAGTCCCGAGCGGAGCTATCCGAACCTAGCCGAGTAGGTTCGGATAGCTCCGCTCGGGACTACGAGTGGAGCCGAAAGTAAACGAGAGCCGCCGGAAAGAGCCGAGGATCGGCTCGGTGTATTTCGGCGCCGGCGGCGCCATTTTCAAATCGCGGTCGGCGATTTTAAGATTGTGACAGGTCGGGATCGCAGGGTATCGGCGTATAACACGCACCTGCGACTTTCCCCTGATTTTAAGGGGAAAAAAGTGCGTGTTATACGCCGATAAATACGGTATATAGATATAGATATATATAGATATATAAATATTTACTGGGGCCCTTTACTACGACCCCACAATGGCCCTTTCACATGTTCTGCAGTGAGCTCCCTTCCTACTGTATTGGAATCCCCCAGGGTGGAAGAAAACAAGATATATATGTCACCAGCATACCAAGAAAATATAAGGATCCAAAGCAGTGGGAGAACTATTAGGGTTGCAAAGGTTGTCTTGCCTCCGGGCCCTGGTGTTCTGCCACTGTGGGGTTTCCCAGCCTCCTCTTGCTCTCCTGCCCCTGCTATTGAATGCTCTGGTCTGGCATCTCTTGGAATTTACAGGCTGGTTCGCCTGTCCTAAGGATGGGAGAAATCAGTCTGTTTTTTCAGTAACTGAGAGTCCTGGTGGAGTCCTTCCTGCAACTCGCTCTTCTCCCTGCCAATGAGGATGCAGGGGAAGGAGCAGATCGGGCGGCCGTGGTTGTGTGAGCGCTCGCATTATGCAGTGTCAGCAAGCAGAGGGAGGGGGGAGGAATCACCCGCAGGAGCTGACTGGGGACTCTCTCCCTCTTAGACATTGATTTTTTGTAAAAAAAAAAAAAAAAAAAATTTATTTGGGGGGCACATGGTGGGGCACAGCATTATGTTGGGGGGGGGTCAGGGCCCCCTCTGCCCCCCCCCTAGGGACGCCATTGCTCCCAGGTCCTTTTCCATCCTTGATTCCCCCAGAGGTTCTCCCACCAGTGAATAGATTGCATTCATATTTTTGCCACCCAAATGCATTATTTTACATTTTTCCACATTAAACCTAATTTGTCATGTTGTTGCCCACCCCATTAAGTGAGACTATACTACTTGTTTTTTTACACTGTTATTGTTTATACAATGAATATCACTGTATAAGCAAAAGTTTTAGCTGTCATGAATGGGTTAGCCATTCATCAACAACTTGCTTTTGGTTATAATCTGTGATTGGCTACAGTAAGCAAGCTGGTCATGAATGAAAAGCCATTCATGACAGAATGTTTACATCATAATGTGATCTCTATGCCCAATCATAGCGATCACATGATACCCTGTTACTGATTATCAGACACAGCAGTCACAAGAGGGGCGCACTGCATGCTCCCAACCCTGAGTAGGCACAATCACCTACATGTAGGTGATTGTGCCTGCATGTGCTGCCTCACTGCAGTATATTTACTGTGGGGGGTCAGCAAGTGGTTAAGGCTGGTACAGAAAATATAGCAGATAATCTCGCGCTACCACCAATTGCAAGCAGCTAACACACCAAATTAGATAAATGGCAAAAGAACATAAAAAACAAAAAGTGTAGCGCTATAAAATAGTAGGCTGTAAGCCCAAATGACATCTGAAAACTCCAAACAGTGAAAAGAAAAATATAAAAAAATTTGCATACAAAGTGACAAAATAAATAAAAACACATAAATAGTGTCAATCTATATATGATACACATAAGAAGTAGTAATATTGATGTCAACACTGGAAATGCTGCAACAAATACTTCGGCATGTATCAGGGGCGGATCCAGAGTCAAGTCTCGAGAGGGGCACTGCCAGAAAATATATTTTTTTGTGGGCAATTTATCGGAGAAATGGCTGGTGTTGGCGCTTCAATCATCACGGCACCATCACGGCACCATGGTTATTATGGTGTCAGGATGATTGAAGCGCATTATTTCCATTCTTACATTGTAATATACAATGAAATAGTTCAACTCACCATAACGCAGAATCAGTGGGAGTCACTTTCCACGTCGCCTGCCACCAAATGCGAATTGTCACTTGCCACACGCTGCAAATTGTCACGTCACCTGCTACATGTTGCGGATTGTCACTTGCCACATGCTGCGAATTGTCACTTGCCATGTCACTTGCCACCAAATGCGGATTGTCACTTGCCACATCACCTGTCACCAGATGTGGATTGTCACCTGCCACGTCACCTGCCACATGTTGTGAATTGTCACTTGCCACGACACCTGCCACATGTTGTGAATTGTGACTTGCCACGTCACCTGCCACATGTTGTGAATTGTCACTTGCCATGTCACCTGCCACACGTTGTGAATTGTCACTTGCCACGTCACCTGCCACACGTTGCGAATTGTCACTTGCCAGGTCACCTGCCACACGTTGCGAATTGTCACTTGCCACGTCGCCTGTCACCAGATGCGGATTGTCACCTGCTGTGTCACTTTCCTGCTAAGGTGGTCTCTTGCTATGTCCCAGAGTCAGGCAGCAAAGAGATGATGTAATCTCTCTGCTGCCCACAGCTGCCTTCACAGTGAGGGCGGAACTGCCGGGATGCAGGGCAGGCACAGGGTGGTGAGAGATGTCATCTCTCTGCTCCCCTGCCCACCGGCTCCCTGATTGGCCAGCAGCCCGCTCAGTCACACATGGAGCCGCCCAGCTACCCCCTTTCCCTCACCTGCCCACTCACTGACCAAGCCGCCCGCACTGTCACCCGTGGTGCCGCCCGCACTGTCACCTGGGGAGCTGCCCGCACTGTCACCCTCAGAGCCGCCCGCACTGTCATCCTCAGTGCCGCCCGCACTGTCATCCTCAGAGCCGCCCGCACTGTCATCCTCGGAGCCATCCGCACTGTCACCCTCGGAGCCACCCGCACTGTCATCCTTGGAGCCGCCCGCACTGTCACCCTCAGAGCCGCCCGCACTGTCATCCTCGGAGCCGCCCGCACTGTCATCCTCGGAGCCGCCCGCACTGTCATCCTCGGAGCTGCCCGCACTGTCACTCTCGGAGCCGCCCGCACTGTCACTCTCGGAGCCGCCCGCACTGTCACTCTCGGAGCCGCCCGCACTGTCACCCGCATTCTCGGAGGGGGCAATTTCCCCGTTGCCCCCCTCCTGGATCAGCCCCTGGTATGTATATACTTCAAGTCTATATATTTAAAGTTGTGAAATTCAACAACAAGAGATTCCAATCTGTGAAGACTTGTCTGTCCATAAATTACATGTGTAACTGTGATAAAACCACCACCTTGAGTAGAGGAGGCTTACCAGAGTGTTTGAACACACCAGGGCATATTCTCTGCGTGTCAAACAAGCTTGTATTACGATGGATGGGTTCTGGTAATGTCGATTTCTGCAGACCGAAGGTACCCTGTTCACAATCCAATACGGACACGTGGGAAATGACCTCTCATGTGAAATGGTTCTCGGAAATCCACAAAAGCAAAAGTGGCAAAGGAGAAAGCAGAAAGGGACCACATAGTGTAATTCCGTAAATTAAAATACAAATTTTAATAAACTTAAGAACACTCACAGGATTGTAGATAGAAAAGCGCTTGTACAAAATCAATAGGCAGCAGTGGAGACCTTCCAATGGGAAGGTCTCCACTGCTGCCTATTGATTTTGTACAAGTGCTTTTCTATCTACAATCCTGTGAGTGTTCTTAAGTTTATTAAAATTTTTATTTTAATTTACGGAATTACACTATGTGGTCCCTTTCTGCTTTCTCCTTTGCCACTTTTGCTTTTGTGGATTTCTGGGAACCATTTTACACATCCGTTTTTTTTTCATTCAGACTTCCCATGTGTACCTAGCTTTAGGGAAATATAAAATCTCAGTGTGGGAGCATTGATTTGTAAAGAGACTGTAATGGTAGCAATCTGCCTGCAGTCTGTGGTTATCTACTATTGTCCACATTCTCTGACTATGTTCTGTAGCACTACATGCACTGAAAATTATTTATGGCCCTTTGTTGGTGTCAGTTCCATGCTTGAGTTTCCCCATATGAAACGAGCTGACCACTACTGAGTAAGGCCAATTCCACTAGCTGTTCTATTCTGTAAGCAAGGTGGCTACATGTGCAAACTGATCACTTATGAAAACCAGCAAAAGAGACAAAAAGACTAGACCCCTTCACACTGAGGCGTTTTTCATGCAGTTTTGGGCTAAAAATAGTGCCTGTAATGCACCTGAAAAACAGCTCCCCTGCAGTCTCAGTGTGAAAGCCGGAGGGCTTTCACATTGAGGCGATGCGCTGGCGGGATGTTAAAAAGACTCCTGCAAGCAGAATCTTTGTGGCGGTGAAGGAGCGGTGTATACACCGCTCTTAAACTGCTCCTGCCCATTGAAATGAATGGACAGCACTGCCAAACCGTCGGCAAGGCGCTTTGCAGGTCATTTTAACCATTTTTTGACCGCTAGCGGGGGTTAAAAGTGCCCCGCTAGCGGCCGAACCCCCCCGCAAAAACGACGGTAAAGTGCCGCTAAAAATAGCAGTGCTTTACTGCTGACGGCGCTGACGCCCCAGTGTGAAAGGGAAAAACAGATAACCAGAATGGCAGATAAGTGAATATACAGTAACTGAGCAAATACATGCAAATTTTTAATTGTTATTAAAGTAAACCTGAACTTCAAACCACAGATTAAGCCCCCAAAAACAATTTAGAAGGGATCATTAGATGTCATGAGTTTCATTGTTCAATTCTATTGTGCTCCTTTAAATCCCCTATATTGTGTTTACTTACTAAAAAGCCAATTCAGAGTGAGGCCTGCAATGAGAAGCTTCAAGTACTGTGCATATAGTAGAGGATAAAAATATCTACTTTTAAGTGTAACAACTCTTACTGTCAACAGCTATTAGCCAGAAGCCGGGGGGAAGATGAGGGAAAGCCTCTCCCATGGTATTTCATTCAGCAGAGTGGATTTATAATGGATTCAGATTATTTATGGCTTATCAGTTTCTGTTGCAATATAGACAGACATATTAGCCATTAGTGCATGCACCTTTATTGAGATCTTAACCTAGAATAGCATCAGAAACGAACGACAGAGGGATTTCCTGCCTCATCCTCTCTTATAGACCACTTCAAATCTCAAAACCTTTCTTTTATAAAGGAGTCTACAAGTAGCCAATTATCTAAGAAAATGTACTGCTTATTTAAAATATTCTCAGCCAATTTTGAAGTGAAATAATTGCAATAAATTAAAGGCCACACTTGAATTAAAACAAAAAACGTTTGCTTTTTTAAAGCAGACTTGTCACAAACATAACCAATTCAAACTGAACAGAAAAAGACTTCACTTTCAGTGAAAACTACATGCCAAAATGACCGGCATATCTGGAACTTCTGACTCTGAAAAGTACTTGCAAATCTCAACTTCCATAGTTGTCCAGGTACTGTACTTTAATTTCAGCTTCCTGTATTTTTGTTAACATTTTGTTTTCCACTAAAGGTAACTTTTTATGATATATGTATTTTTTCATCATATACTCAATGTGAATAGCCTAAATTTACTGTTATAAGCATGTACCAAGTGCCCCTTTACTCACCATACTCAGATGCAACCTCAGGCCCCTATAACTCATTTCCTACAACTCCTTGAGTTCTTGAACACTAAAAGCTCAGAGAGGCCACACCTAATGAGACAGAAATTTCTGGGCAAATGATCTTCAGCCAGGCTAGAGGTCCTTCACTGTCAGAACTAACATGCAGTAAAACCACCATTGGGAGTTCTGGTGAATACCGGTTAGTGTGTAGACTATGCACCTCAGGTGAGCCTGTATCACCCACTAGGGGGATCTGCTTGTACATTTCCAGCTGACTACCCATGAACTTATTTACTGCTGCAGCCACTGGTCTCAGAGCCTGATCCAAGACCATGACACACTGTCAGGTCACCTTGAGACTAGGTGGCAGATGCACACCGTTGGGATCAGGAGTGCACCACAAGGTAGTGGACCCTACGGCTGACTGCTGCGAATGGGAGTCAGGATGGTAAGGAAGGCAGGGCCTCTGGAACACCAACACGGATCCCACCGGGGTTAGAGTGTAAGATTCCCTAGGGCACTGAGTCTAAGAGCCAGCAGGTTTTCACCAGAGCCTCTAGTGGTGAGGATTGACTAGGCTGCAACTGGCTCCAGGTCGCGACCCCCAGGGTCCTCCAGCTCACACCCACAGTAGGCAACAGGAGGATAGAGATAGTAAGGGAATAAGCCAAGGTCGGGGCCACAAGCAGACAAGGACAACAGAGTTCACGTCAAAGGTTCAGGGTCACAGGCAAACAGGCATAGTCGGTGACACACCAAAGGTCAGAGTCATGAGCAGACAGGAATAGTTGAGAACACGCCAAGGTCTGTAACAGAAACAAAAGTAGAGCACATGGCAGGCAGGAAACAGGAAGCCAAACACACAAAGGTTGATCAGCAGGGCTGGCCTGCAGTGCAGAGGTTAATATAGAGTTCTCTGATAGGAGCTGGGGTGGAGCCATGCTAGAGGAGAGATTATAAAAGCAGTCAGGTGAGAGTCAGCTGGTCTCTAGGGATGAACACATGGAGACAGGTAAGCTGATAGACAAAACTCTATTGCATAACCATGACACAAACAGATTATCTGGATGGTTCAGCTACTGTGGGGAGCCCCTCATAAATTACAACGAAAGTAACTTTGCACCTATTATGTAAACTTCAAATTATAGTTACTCCCTGTCTTAAATTGGCCATACATGGATCGAAAATTCAGCTGGTTCAGCAGGGAACAGCCAAACTTTGATCTATCTATAAATGTATGACACATAGATACTTATTTTAGAAGGAATTTTTGAGATCCAATGACTCTTTGGAGCACAATAAGTTCTTAGCATTTCATGTTGTATTATTATTATTATTATACAGGATTTATATAGCGCCGACAGTTTACGCAGCGCTTTACAACATTAGGGCAGACAATACAAGTACAATACAATTCAATACAGGAGGAATCAGAGGGCCCTGCTCGTTAGAACTTACAATCTAGGGGGGAGGGTCAAGTTATACAAAAGGGTAATAGCTGTGGGGGATGAGCTAATGGAGAAAATAGTGCAGTTGTTAGATGGAGGCAGGATAGGCTTCTCTGAAGAGGAAAGTTTTCAGGGATCGCCTAAAGGTGGATAAATTTGGAGACAGTCTGACAGATTGGGGTAGCGAATTCCAGAGGATGGGCGAGGCTCGGGAGAAGTCCTGGAGGTGGATATGGGAGGCAGTGATGAGGGAGCTAGAGAGCAGAAGGTCTTGGGAGGAACGGAGGTGGCAATTAGGTTGGTATTTTGAGACTAGGCTAGTGATGTAGCTGGGGGCAGAGTTGTGGATGGCTTTGTAACTTATTGTTAGTATTTTGAATTTAATTTGTTGGGTGAGTGGTAGCCAGTGGAGGGATTGGCAGAGAGGGGTAGCAGACACTGAGCAGTTTGTAAGGTAGATGAGTCTGGCAGCAGCATTCATGATGGACTGAAGGGGGGATAGCCTATTTAAAGGTAAGCCAATGAGGAGGGAGTTGCAGTAGTCGAGGCAAGAGATAACCAGGGAGTGAATCAGGAGCTTTGTGGTTTCATTGGTTAGAAAGGGACGTAGTTTAGAGATGTTGCGGAGGTTGAGGTGGCAAGCTTTGGAAATGGATGTGGGGCCAAAAGGAGAGTTCAGAGTCGTTGTAGTTGAACTATATGGAAAAAGAAGTATGCCAACATTGTGCAGCATCATGCATGTACTCTTTAAAATCTGCTATTATTGCACTTACTATAAGTGAAGTGTTTTTTGGCAGGGTAAAATATCTTGACAACAGCTTGTGGGCACTGCAAAGATAGGTTGTAGAACCCTGCTGATGGTCAAGTGTACACACAGTCTATTACAGTCTATAACTAAATGCCCAAAACGTTACTTTTAGGAAAAGCAAGTCTTTCAACTTTAGATTAGAATAAGATAAAGTAGCAGTACATCCAATCAGTAGAACATTATACAATTCTTTAACATGTTAATGTAACTTACTTGCAATAATTTAATATACAGGGTTTATTAAATAACATCTGGTGATCCTGCCATAAAGGTCCTTATTTTGGCACTTCCTATTATAAAATAACATCACCCTATCTCTGTCTCCCAATGTGTCTCCCAGTGTGCTCCTGTGTTGTTACCCTGTCACATGGTTTTCTGATGGAAACTATAAGTAGTCATTTTAGCAAATTTTATGCAGATATGGTCCATTGTTGTCACCATCAGGAAACTTGCCCTGAAAATGCTATTTAGACATTACTGAAGTGCATTCAGGTCAGCCGAAGACTCTGCAGAAGATCATCAACATTGAAATTAAACAAAAAACATGAAAAGAGGTGAAAAAAAAATATTATAAAAAAATGGCAATTGTTTATGATATATAGTGCATTAACACCATTAAGTTAAGATTTACATCTCCTTTATGGTGTTACTGCATGTTGCTATGTTTTGCTTTTCCTTTCATGTGTCCTTTAGTATGATTTGTCCCTGTTTGTTCTTTTTAAGCACTTTTTTTCATAATTTTGTTTTCTTTATTCTGCTTAAAGCAGAACTTTACTCAAACTTCATCCAAAAGGGGAAGTTCCTCTTTAAGGCTTCCCCTCCCTCTCCTTTTTAACATTTGGCACTTTTTTTGGGGGGCGGGGGGATAGCGGGTACCTAGTTTTGACAGGTACCGACTCCCACTTCTGCCCAGATTGCAATCCGAGCGGAAGTTCACTTCCCCCTTTCGTCTGCAGCCTTCTGGAACACATCACAGGACCATTCACAAAGCTCAGTATGGCTTAGTTAAGGTGTCGGCTCAGGTGAGGACAGCACTGGATCCCTGGATAGGTAAGTATACTTATAATAAAAGTCAGCAGCTAAAGTATTTAACTGCTATTGATTACTTCTGGTCTTTATTGCAAACATTAATCAGATGTTTACCAACTTTTTGGTAAAACAGTACAACCTTTTATTTTTAGCTTATTGGTGATGCTGAACTTGAACAATTGTTATGGTGTATTGACAGCATGTTGTGTGGCTGGCTAATCTGTAGCATTTAAAGATCATTCACCCCACACATTTAGGACTGTGGTAAACTTCCCTATTGGTAGTTGCAGGAAATGAATAATACAAATGACAATTTTTAGGCTAAATTTCCCATATGCAGGAAACTCCATCTCTGGCCAAAGTACACAGTGGGGTTGATCACAGTGAGTCCTATGTGCCTGGGGTGCAGTGTGAATACCGCCACCCCCACTGGATGATCTCCCTGCAAGTGAGAAAGGTGGAGCCACCTACAGTGTGCGGGGTGGTACTAGAGCCAGCTGAATGCTTCAGCTTAATACAACAAAACTAAGATGGAAGAGCTTTTCAGGAGGAGGGGGGTTGAAATATGGCTGCAGTGGAGGGGGGGGTTGCATGCAGAGGTCAGAGCTGAAGAGGGGCAAAAGTAAGATGTGGTTGGGGAATGCAGAGGTAAGCAGCTGTAGAAGAATGATGAACTCTGCACTCTGTGTGTAGCGCACCCCTGAATTCTGCACTCTGCATGCAGAAAACCCCTGAACTCTGCATTCTGTACATAGCGCACCCCCCAAACTTTGTATGTAATGCACTCCTGGTATTTAATGCCCCTTTAAGACCCTTCCACTGCAATTTGACCACACCCACTAATTGATGCAGTTTAGAGGGTGTGTCTGGGGAGAGGGGGTATTAGGGGCTTGTGGTTCCTGCACATATTTTCTGAGAAGAAAAGCCCTGCTTACTATTATAAATATGGTAGGACCTGAGCTTCCCAATAAAGAATAGGTAATCCATATATGTGGCAAACATGGCCAAATGCAGCAAAACATGTGTGAAAAAAGGTGCTTTACTGAACTACTGCAAAATATAAAAAAAGACCCGGGAGGCAAGTAATTGGTAATGCTAGGTGACCCACTCATTTGATGCTTTTAAAAATGCCCTTAAAGTGATACTAAATCCTTTTTTTGTTTAAAAATAACAGACATATAATACTTACCTACTCTGTGCAGTGGTTTTGCGTAGAGTATCCCCGATCCTCCTTTTCTCGGGTCCCTCTTCGGTGCTCCTGGCCCCTCCCTCCTCCCGAGAGCCCCCACAGTAAGCAGCTTGCTATGGGGGCCCCCGAGCTGAGCCGCAGCTCCGTGTGTCCATTCAGACATGGAAAACAAAATCAAAGAAAATTCCCAGCTCAACTCGTCAGCCAATCTGCTACCAACCGAATTATCCTGTCTAACAGTTTGCGTTAAAAACAGGAGTTTAGTTAGCACATTTGCAAATACATGTGTAAGCTGCAGAGCCGCTCCAAGGCACCCCAATCTTTCTGCAGTCCTAACTCTTTTAAATTTATGAGAGCCTCCACAGTGGAAGCAAATGCATTCTAGTAGATAGATGGAGAGCAGGTGAGCCTGGAGGTAGCCCAGCCCTCCTTAAAGGCATAGGGGCACACTGGGCACCCAGCACATTGCACAATGGCAGCAAAGGTGTCCAGTGTGTCCCCTCACCAATATAACATCAGTAACAAACAACTGGCTACTTCCCTCACCTATAACTGGCCTTCACAGCAATAGGTGGGGGAGTGGCTAATTGTTTGTTACTGATGTTGCATTCAAACACGGAACTGTGGCTCAGCCCTGCCCCCTCTCTCTCCTCCTTGGCTCACTGACTTTAATTGACAGTGGTGGGAGATAATGGCACCCGCTGCTCTCTCAGCCAATGAGGAGAGAGAGTCCCAGACAGCCGAGTCTCTTGTGCAACATCGCTGGATCGAGATGGGCTCAGGTAAGTATTAGGGGGGGTGAGGGGGGCTGCTGCACACAGAAGGTGTTTTATCCTAATTCATAGAATGCATTAAGGTACAAAACCCTCTGCACTTTCAATTCCGTTGTTTATATTTGAATGTTTTCACAATAGGGCTATAGGAAAGAAAAAATGAATCAGTGGAGAAAAAGATGAGGAAATAGACCTCAGTTACATATAGGATTTGTATTATAAAATGTAAAACTTAACGGAGACTAATTGGTTACTAAGTACTCCATTTTTAGAGCAGAGCTATGAATTTTCCATGGCCTTTTTATTTAAAAGAGACATTTTATAAAACACTACAATGCTTAGGGCTCTTGTGCCAAACACTCTGTGCCACTGACTCTCTAAGCTGCCAACTGTGTCTTGGGCTGAGCACCTTTGAACTCTTTAGAATGGCAGTGGAGTACTGGGCAATGAAATTCTGTCTGTGCACCACCACAGGTTCAAAGTGAATTTGTGGGTTTGAGATTCACAGTCCAGATCAGTTTGATCATATGCTGTAAAGCTGTGAACGGCTTGTAAACAACAAATCGAAACTGGAAGTGATGAAGCCCTCATCACTTCCATTTTCTGATGTTAGAGAAGAGGGGCGAGATCTTCCATTTCTTATTTTGTTCTCAGTGAATTTGGTTGCATTGTTTCCAAGCTCCTCAATTGGATGGGATATCCCTGGGAAGGCAGCGGGCAGTGGCCAGAGAGAGGGGGGCTTCCACCACCTGTAAAAGTGATCTACAGCTCTGCAATGATTACCGAGATTGTCTAAGGATGTACAGTATGTCACAAAAGTGAGTACACCCCCCACATTTTTGTAAATATTTTATTATATCTTTTCATGTGACACTTTCCTACAATGTAAAGTAATGGGTGTACAGCTTGTATAACAGTGTATATTTGCTCAACACACAGCCATTAATGTGTAAACCGCTGGCACCAAAAGTGAGTACACCCCTAAGTGAAAATGTCCAAATTGGGCCCGAAGTGTCAATATTTTGTGTGGCCACCATTATTTTCCAGCACTGCCTTAACCCTTTTGGACATGGAGTTCACCAGAGCTTCATAGGTTGCCACTGAGTCATCTCCCACTCCTCCATGATGACATCATGGAGCTGGTGGATGTTAGAGACCTTGCACTCCTCCACCTTCCATTTGAGTATGCCCCACAGATGCTCAATAGGGTTTTGGTCTGGAGACATGCTTGGCCAGTCCATCACCTTTACCCTCAACTTCTTTAGCAAGGCAGTGGTCGTCTTGGAGGTGTGTTTGGGGTCGTTATCATGTTGGAATGCTGCCCTGTTGCCCAGTCTCTGAAGGGAGGAGATCATGCTCTGCTTCAGTATGACACAGTACATGTTGGCATTCATGGTTCCCTCAATGAACTGTAGCTTCCCAGTGCCGGCAGCCCCAGGCCATGACACTCCCACCCTCATGCTTGATTGTAGGCAAGACACACTTGTCTTTGTACTCCTTACCCAGTTGACGCCACACATGCTTGACACCATCTGAACCAAATAAGTTTATCTTGGTCTCATCAGACCACAGGACATGGTTCCAGTAATTCATGTCCTTAAGCAAACTGTTTGTGGACTTTATTGTGCATCATCTTTAGAAAAGGCTTCCTTCTGGGACGAAAGCCATGCAGACCAATTCGATGCAGTGTGTGGCATATGGTCTGAGTACTGACAGGCTGACCCCCCCACCCCTTTAACCTCTGCAGCAATGCTGCCAGCACTTATACGTCAATTTCCCCAAAACAACCTCTGGATATGACACTGAGCATGTGCACTCAACTTCTTTGGTCGACTATGGCGAAGCCTGTTCTGAGTGGAACATGTACTGTTAAACCGCTGTATGGTCTTGGCCACCGTGCTGCAGCTCAGTTTCACGGTCTTGGCAATCTTCTTAAAGCCTAGGCCATCTTTATGTAGAGTAACAATTCTTTTTGTTTAGATCTTCAGAGAGTTCTTTGCCATGTGGTGCCATGTTGAACTTCCAATATGAGAGAGTTAGAGCGATAACACCAAATTTAACACACCTGCTCTCCATTCACACCTGAAACCTTGTAACACTAACGAGTCACATGACATTAGGAGAAAATAGCTAATTGGGCCCAATTTGGAATTTTTCACTTAGGGGGGTACTCACTTTTGTTGCCAGCGGTTAAGACATTATTCGCTGTGTGTTGAGTTATTTTGAGGGGACAGCAAATTTACACTGTTATACAAGCTGTACGCTCACTACTTTACATTGTAGCAAAGTGCAATTTCTTCAGTGTTGTCACATGAAAAGATATAATAAAATATTTACAAAAATGTGAGGGGTGTACTCACTTTTGTGAGTTACTGTATATGTATAGTAGACAGGAAGATATTAGGAAAAAGTGTTCTTTTGTGGCATTTTGGGGTTTTAATTTTTTTGTGAGTTTTTCACTTTTATTTTATGTGATAGGATCTTTTTTTGAAACTTAGGTGCATCAAAACCACCAAATATTATATCATTCGCATTTACAGCGCCATCCTATCCCCATAGATCATATAAAAGTTAGGCATGCATCTGTTAGACCTGCTATGTCTAATCATAACTCTTCTGCTGCTGGTCAATTTTACACTGTTGTATCCTCTGCAGTATCTTAGATTTGTAGTAAAATCACAGTCTGTGTTTTTTGTCTCTGGCAAATTAGAGCCTAGCCTTGCTTATTAAAAATGTCCTGCTGCTGGCCAATTTCATTCTACTGTATCATCTGTGGTCTCTTAGTTCTTGTAGTAAAACATCTGCCTGTACTCTTTGTCTCTAATGCATTTTGGCCTATTATCCCAAATTAAAAATGTTCTTCTACTGACCAGTTTTACACTGCTGTGTCCTCTGTATTATCCTAATTTTAATGTAAAGCCCCATCCTGTGCTCATTGTCTCTAACAAATTTAGGCCTAACCTTGCTATTTGAAAGTATCCTGCTGCTGGCCAATTTTGTACTGCCGTATCATCTGCAGTCTTTTAATTCCTAATGAGAGCTTAATAGAAATTGGTCAGTGGCAGGATAGTTTAGCATCAGTGAGAACAGGGACAGTCATAGTGAACATGTGTAGCTGTAGCTGCTAATGCTAACTGAAAAAAAGCCTTTATTTCCAAATGAAATGTATCATATTGCATCAAAGCTCCTGTATGTAGGCTAAACTAACTGAAAAAATAAGTAAATAAATAAACAGCAAACAATAAATAAAATAAAAATAACTAACAGTGGATGCTGTCACTAAGCCTGTCTATGAAAATCATACTATTTTATAACACCACACACAGCTTTAAGCCATCCTCCAAGCATGTTATTTAAATGATTTGTGTATTTTCAATTTTGCCCCCAAAACCACATGAAAAGATCCCTTCCTCAGTTACTTTTTCTTTTCTTTTTTAGTTTTGCATTCCTGGCAGTAAACAGCTCTCCATGCCTTTTTTGACACAGGTTTGTCTATTAGCCTTAAACATGGCCATTTAATATCAGGATAACAGGATTCCTCCCAAAGAATCCAATGGTATTTGCCTCTACGTTTGGGTTTGCTGAATTTCAAACATGGTTCACCCGACCCTTGGTGAATCCATCCTGGACAGATTTGCCCATCACAATTAATCATACACAGGTTGAGCACAGAGCAATATTGTGAGACTATTCACTACTACAGGGGTAGGCAACCTTTTGAACATAGTGTGCCAAAAAACGTTTTCAAAGAACTTAAGCCGATTTTATAACAAACAAATGTTAACTTCACACTTTCAATCACGAAAACGTTTTTTTATAATGTAAATGCTGTAAACTAATCGTAATTGAGGTTGTCCAGTCTCCTTATTAATTTCGCTGCCCTTCTTTGGACTCTCTCCAGTTCCAGCAAATCCTATCTGAGGACTGGTGACCTGAACTGGATAGAGTACCCCCATTTTGTGGCCTAGCCAGAGTTTTATAAAGTGACAGGATTATTGTTTAATCCCTGGAGCATATCCTTTTTTTTTATGCATGCTAAAATTCTACCGGTTTTGGTAGCTACAGCTTGACATTGCATGCTATTGCTCAATCTGTCGTCTACTAGAACCCCCAGATCTTTCTCTATCCTTGATTTCCCCATCAGCTCTCCCCCTAGTGAGCAGTTTGCATTTATGTTTTTTGCCCCCAAGTGCATTAGTTTACATTTCTCCACATTAAACCTCATTTGTCATGTAATTGCCCTCTCCATTAATTTGTTCAGGTCTTAAAATATCCTGATGTAAAGTTATTGCCCTGCTTTTTTTGTGTCGTCCACAAAAACTGAGATTGAGCTATTTATCCCACCCTGTATATAATTTCTGATTAAATTGAATATAATTGGTCCCAAGACAGAACCTTGGGGTACCCCACGTACCACTCCAGACCATTCTGAATACACGTTATTTATCACCACCCTTTGGACCCTTTTGTAACCAGTTTTCTATCTAAGAACAAACCTTATGGTCCATGCCTGCAGATGTTTGCTTGTAAATTAAGCATTTATAAGGAACTGTATGTATCAAATGCTTTTGCAAAATCCAGATACACTAAATCCACAGGCCTGTCTAGATGGCAGCTCACTTCCTCATAGAATGTTAGCAGATTGGTCTGGCAGGAACAATCTTTCGTAAACCCATGCTGATTACTACTAATGATTAGGGATGAGCTTCGAGTTCAAGTCGAACCCATGTTTGACTAGAACATCGCCTGTTCGACCGTTCGTTGAATTGCGAACGTTATGGGCCGTTCGCGCCAAATTCGAGTGGCGCGTCACGGCCCATAATTCACTGCGGCATCGCAGTGCATTGCTGGCTGATGATTGGCCAAGCATGCACTATAACCCGCATGCTTGGCCAATCACAGCGCCGTCTGTACAGAGAGCCGTAATTGGCCAAAGCCAGGGTGGCTTTGGCCAATTATGGCTCAGGGGGTTTAGTACACGCCCCACACTATATAAAGCCGCCTGCTTGGTGGCCTTGTGTAGTGTGTTGCGGCGGAGAGAGATAGACAGAGAGACAGTGTCATTTGATTTAAGTTAGAGTAGGCAGACGAGTCAGTTAGCTGCAGTTACAGTGTATTGTGTATATATATGCATCCTAGGTGTTGTATATATATATGTATAATATATGTATATATTATTCTCTTCCTACTGACAGGCAGGCAGGTGTGTTTACAGTATTTACAATATTTACAGTTAGTGTACTGTGTCCTTTGCACAGTGTGCACCTAAAGCTACCTGAAGAAAATTGCTGGTGTTCTTCTGATCCTATTAGTACCACAGGCAGGCAGATACAGTATTTACAGTTAGTGTACTGTGTCCTTTGCACAGTGTGCACCTAAAGCTACCTGAAGAAAATTGCTGGTGTTCTTCTGATCCTATTAGTACCACAGGCAGGCAGATACAGTATTTACAGTTAGTGTACTGTGTCCTCTGCACAGTGTGCACCTAAAGCTACCTGAAGAAAATTGGTGGTGTTCTCCTGATCCTATTAGTACCACAGGCAGGCAGCTGCAGTATTTACAGTTAGTGTACTGTGTCCTCTGCACAGTGTGCACCTAAAGCTACCTTAAGAAAATTGGTGGGGTTCTTCTGATCCTATTAGTACCACAGGCAGGGAGCTACAGTATTTACAGTTACTGTATTGTGTCCTCTGCACAGTGTGCACCTAAAGCTACCTGAAGAAAATTGGTGGTGTTCTTTTGATTCTATTAGTACCAGGCAGGCATCTACAGTATGCACAGTTAGCGTACTTTGTCCTCTGCACAGTGTGCACCTAAAGCTACCTGAAGACAACTGCTGTTGTTCTGATCCTAGTAATACCACAGGCAGGCAGCTGCAGTATTTACAGTTAGTGTACTGTGTCCTCTGCACAGTGTGCACCTAAAGCTACCTGAAGACAATTGCTGTTGTTCTGATCCTATTAATACCACAGGCAGGTAGCTGCAGTATTTACAGTTAGTGTACTGTGTCCTCTGCACGGTGTGCACCTAAAGCTACCTGAAGACAATTGCTGGTGTTCTCATACTAATAATACTACAGGCAGGCAGTTGATTCTACTAGCTGCAGTATCAGTATATACATCCCAGCTTTGTGCAGCTACATCTCACTGCAGGCCATTAGTAGGTATGGAAGGCCAACAAGGAGAGACAGACAGTCACAAGCCAATAAAAGAGGGCAAGCAGGCTCTGTGTCTAGAGGCAACAGTGCTGGTCGTGGAGATGGTGCATCCTCATAAGCACGTGGCCGTGGGACACGCTTGTCCTTTTTTTTGGCAGCTGGCCGTGTTGAGCCGCAACATGCGGAAGACTTGGTAGAGTGGATGACCAAGATGTCCTCATCCTCCTCATCCTCTCTCACTCAGGCTCAGGGTACTTTGTCTTGCAAAGCAGCTGCCAACACGGCCTCTTCCCTAGGCTCAATGGCATCAGTCACTCCTTCCCTAGCCCCACCATGTCCTCCTGAGGAGTCCCCCAAACTGTTAGACCACAGTGTTGGGTACATGCTCCAGGAGGATGCCCAGCGTTTTGAAGGCTCCGATGATGGTACCCAGCTAGAGGAAGGCAGTAACGTGAGCCCAGAGAGAGGGGGTGCCCAAGAAAGACAGCAATCTGGCAGGTATGTTCCCCTAGCTGCAGCATACTCCCAGCTTTGCTCCAGTGATGAAGAGGGAGGGGATGATGAGGAAGTCACTGACTCCACGTGGGTGCCCGATAGGACAGAGGAGGAGGAGGCACATCTCCAACGAGGCAGGATGCCCTCCGGGGACCAGCTTAAGGGTAGCACACTGACTTCATCACACCGCAGAGCTCCGCATGTGCAGGGCGCTGCTGTCTCTGTGCGTTATTCCAAAAGTTCTTTGGTGTGGGCCTTTTTTGAGATGAGTGCATCAGATCCCACTGCTGCTATTTGCAACATATGTCTCAAGCGTATCTCACGTGGCCAAAACATCACCCGCTTGGGCACCACATGCTTGACCAGACATATGTCGACCTGCCATACAGTTTATTGGCAAGCGTACCTAAAAGACCCACACCAAAGAACAAAGCAGACTGTGACAGACTCACCCGGGACAGAGGCTATTGGAGAGGACTGAATGCAAGCCTGTTGCCCACCGATTATGGGCCCTAGCATTTGGGGGAATGGTGCTCTCTGTGAGCTGTATGCCTGGGAACCCTGGGGTTGGTGTTACTTTGGATTCAGCTCCATGTCCCCCCAAAACACACAGACTCTGGGAACCCTTTATATGCCATATTACAATGATAAGACTGAATTATACTGTTGGGACACATCCTGTGAGGAGATGCTGGTGTCATCAACTCCAACTACCTGTGTTTATGTTAATTGAATGAGTTGATCACATTGTCCTCTATACAATGTAGGAGATGGGACGACTCCTATTGGAGCTGCTGCTATTGTGAGAAGGTGTCCTGTGATAATTTACTCCGTCTGGGCAATAGGTCATGTCTCAGTCACCTAGGCTGTATAAAGGATTAGTTAATTAGCTCATGTTAATTAGGTTAATTAGGTTACAGTTGTATTGTTAGAGGAGGTTCCAACGGCATATAAATTCTTGTAATTTTGATTCTAAATAAAGTGAGTTCATGTTAGCAACAAGCAAGTGTCGCCTTGTTTTGTGCTCAGAGAGGTTTGAAAATCTGATATCTGTATACAGACTGGGAGGAAGTGGTATATGACGGAAGCACTCAAGCGGAGTGTGGGACGTTCCGTGACACAGACCTCTCCTTGCTCCTCATCAGCTGGGATCTCCAACCCCACTATACCTTCAGTCCTCTCTGAAACCTGCACTGAGAGGAATGAAGGTGTAGAATTAGGTGTGTCACAGCCAAGTCCTTGTGGGCAATCTGCTATCGGTACATCGACGTCAGATTGTACCAGGAAAATTTCCCTGCCCCAGCTGCTGCACCGCCGAAAGAAGTTCGCTCCCAGTCATCCACATGTCCAGCAGTTTAATGCTAGCTTGGCTAAACCCAGGAGGGTGCAGATCTGCTGGGAATGAAGATGGCCAAAAAGTTAGAGGGGTTTTTAAACTAGGCGATGGGGGGGAGGGTCCAGAGACAGTGATAGCCAGCGCGGAAGATATTCCAGAGGGTAGTATTGGGGGCATTAGTGGTAGGTTAACCAAAGCACAAAAACACAAGGTGAGTATAGTAGCAAGTCCTAGTTGCAATCTTGAAACACTTAATACGAGGACAATATGCGACCGGTCTAAACTATGTGGCATGTTCACCAATGCCAGGAGCATGGCGGACAAGATGGGTGAACTAGAGATACTGTTGTACAAGGAGGATTTGGATTTTGTGGGAATTTCAGAGACCTGGTTCAACAGCTCTCATGATTGGCTGGCAAACATTCAAGGGTATACCCTATACCGCAAGGATAGATAGGGTAAAAAAGGGACAGGGGTATGCCTATATATCAAGAATAATGTACAAGTGAATGTGAGAGATGACATCACTGAGGGGGCTAGGGAGGAGGTGGAATCTTTATGGGTAGAGCTCCAAAGGGATGAAGCTAAGGGGAAAATAATACTGGGAGTATGCTATAGGCCCCCTAACCTGAGGGAGGAAGTGGAGACGGATTTCCTATCACAAATTGGATTAGCAGCAAGGATGGGAAGTGTTATCATAATGGGGGATTTTAATTATCCAGACATAGACTGGGCGGAGGGAACCGCGCATTCATTTAAGGCTCGCCAGTTCCTTAGTGTCTTGCAGGACAATTTTATGGGTCAGATGGTAGACGCACCAACTAGAAATAAAACATGACTAGATCTACTGATTACCAACAATACAGACCTGATATTAGATGTGGAAATACGGGGCAATTTAGGTAACAGCGATCACAGGTCAATTAGTTTCAGTATAAATCACACAAATAGGAAACATGAAGGGAACACAAAGACACTGAATTTCAAAAGAGCCAACTTCCCTAAACTACAAACCTTGCTAAAAGGCATAAATTGGGATAAAATATTAGGAACATAATATTAATAAGAGCATATTAAATAAGGGCATTAGCCAATGTATCCCATTGGGTAATAATTTTAAAAGAGCGAACAAACATCCTGGATGGCTTAACTCCAATGTAAAAATGCATATAAAAGCAAAGGAGAAGGCCTTCAAAAAATACAAGGTTGAGGGATCATCCTCAGCATTCAGAATTTATAAAGAATGCAATAAGAAATGTAAGGGTGCAATTAGGATGGCTAAGATAGAACATGAAAGACACATAGCGGAGGAGAGCAAAAAAAATCCCAAGAAATTCTTTAAGTATGTAAACAGTAAAAAAGGGAGGACAGACCATATTGGCCCCATAAAGAATGAGGAAGGACATCTGGTTACAAAGGATGGGGAGATGGCAAAGGTATTGAATTTATTCTTCTCCTCAGTCTTCACGAGTGAATCGGGGGGCTTCAGTAACCAAAACTGCAGTGTTTATCCTCATGACACAACACAGGAAGCACCTACATGGTTAACAGAGGACGGAATTAAAATTAGACTTGAGAAACTTAACATTAATAAATCACTGGGACCAGATGGCTTGCATCCGAGGGTACTTAGGGAACTCAGTCAGGTGATTGCCAGACCGTTGTTCCTAATTTTTACAGACAGTCTATTGACTGGAAAGGTACCAGCTGATTGGAGAAAAGCCAATGTAGCACCAATATTTAAAAAGGGCCTAAAAAACATCCCTGGGAATTACAGACCAGTTAGCCTAACATCAATAGTATGTAAACTCTTGGAGGGGATGATAAGGGACTATATACAAGATTTTAGTAATAAGAATGATATCATTAGCAGTAATCAGCATGGATTCATGAAGAATCGTTCTTGCCGAACCAATCTATTAACCTTCTATGAGGAGGTGAGTTGCCATCTAGATAAAGGAAGGCCCGTAGACGTGGTGTATCTGGATTTTGCAAAAGCATTTGACACAGTTCCCCATAAACGTTTACTGTACAAAATAAGGTGCGTTGGCATGGACCATAGGGTGAGTACATGGATTGAAAACTGGCTACAAGGGCGTGTTCAGAGGGTGGTGATAAATGGGGAGTACTCAGAATGGTCAGGGGTTGGTAGTGGGGTTCCCCAGGGTTCTGTGCTGGGACCAATCCTATTTAATTTGTTCATAAACGACCTGGAGGATGGGATAAACAGTTCAATCTCTGTATTTGCAGATGATACTAAGCTAAGCAGGGCAATAACTTCTCCACAGGATGTGGAAATCTTGCAAAAAGACCTGAACAAATTAATGGGGTGGGCGACTACATGGCAAATGAGGTTCAATGTAGAAAAATGTAAAATAATGCATTTGGGTGGCAAAAATATGAATGCAATCTATACACTGGGGGAGAACCTCTGGGGGAATCTAGGATGGAAAAGGACCTGGGGGTCCTAGTAGATGATAGGCTCAGCAATGGCATGCAATGCCAAGCTGCTGCTAATAAAGCAAACAGAATATTGGCATGCATTAAAAGGGGGATCAACTGCAGAGATAAAACGATAATTCTCCCGCTCTACAAGACTCTGGTCCGGCCGCACCTGGAGTATGCTGTCCAGTTCTGGGCACCAGTCCTCAGGAGGGACGTACTGGAAATGGAGCGAGTACAAAGAAGGGCAACAAAGCTAATAAAGGGTCTGGAGGATCTTAGTTATGAGGAAAGGTTGCGAGCACTGAACTTATTCTCTCTGGAGCAGAGACGCTTGAGAGGGGATATGATTTCAATTTACAAATACTGTACTGGTGACCCCACAATAGGGATAAAACTTTTTCGCAGAAGAGAGTTTAATAAGACTTGTGGCCACTCATTACAATTAGAAGAAAAGAGGTTTAACCTTAAACTACGTAGAGGGTTCTTTACTGTAAGAGCGGCAAGGATGTGGAATTCCCTTCCACAGGCGGTGGTCTCAGCAGGGAGCATTGATAACTTCAAGAAACTATTAGATAATCACCTGAATGACCGCAATATACAGGGATATGTAATGTAATACTGACACATAATCACACACATAGGTTGGACTTGATGGACTTGTGTCTTTTTTCAACCTCACCTACTATGTAACTATGTAAATTGCTAGCACTTCAACTGCTGCCTTTTCAGTTGGTAGACTCTGCCCCCTTCCATGAGTTTGTGGAATGTGCGGTTCCTCAGTGGCAGGTACCCAAACGCCAATTTTTCTCATGGAAGGCGATTCTGGCTCTCCACCGGCATGTGGAAGGCATTGTCTTGGCCTCGCTGGACAGGGCGGTCAGCAGTAAGGTGCATATTACCACTGACTCATGGTCAAGTAGGCATGGACAGGGACGTTACCTATCTTTCACTGTGCACTGAGTGACTCTTCTGGCAGCTGGGAAGGATGCAGGACAGGGTGCAGTAGTGTTGGAGGTTGTTCCGCCACCACGCCTCCAAAATTCTACTAGTGGTGATTCTGCCACACCTCTCTCCTCCACCCCTCCTCTTCTTCTTCCTCCATGGCCTCTTCCTGTGCTGATTTGTCCTCGGAACCAGCAGTGCTCTGTAGGCGTTCAAGGGGCTAGGTAAGCACGCAGGCAAAAAGATGCCATGCGGTGCTTGAGCTGGTGTGCTTGGGGGACAGGAGCCACACTGGTGCAGAGATCCTCTCAGCTCTGCAGGGGCAGGTTCAGAGGTGGTTGATCCCATGCCAGCTTAAGCCAGGTATGGTGGTTTGCGACAATGGCACCAACCTCCTCTCCGCCCTCCGACAGGGACAACTGACCCATTTGCCCTGTTTGGCTCACGTCCTTAACTTGGTGGTGCAGCAGATCTTGGACAGGTACCCGGGCTTACATTATGTCCTGAGGCAGCCAGGAAAGTCTGTGTGCATTTCCGCAGGGCATATAATGCCAGTGCTCGGCTGGCTGACCTCCAAAAGGAATTTAAACTGCCCAAGAACCGCCTAATTTGTGACATGCCCACCAGGTGGAACTCAACGTTGGCCATGCTGCAGCAGCTGCACACACAGCAGAGGGCCATCAATGAGTACCTATGCGACTATGGCACCAGGACAGGGTCAAGGGAGCTTGTTTTTTTGTACGTGGCTGGAATGAGGTGGCTGCAGATCATGTCATCCTTAGTGACCCAGAGGACTCTGAACCGAATGCCTCAGCAAACCTACGTTGCATGGCCTCCCTGATCATGCAAAGCCTGCAGGAGGATCCTCGTATTCGTGATATTAAGGGGAGGGATGATTACTGGCTGGCAACCCTCCTTGATCCACTTTACAAGAGTAAGGTTGCAGACCTTATCTTGCCGTCGCATAGGGACCAGAGGATGAAACATTTTCGGGAGGCCTTGCAGAAAGGTTTGTGCAACGCATTTCCAGAGCCTGGGAGGTTAAAATTTCCTGGTTCTCCTGGACAACATGTTGCTGAGGCTTCGATCAGTCACAGAAGGAGCGGTAGAGAAGGTGGCCGTCTGACCCATGCGTTCAAACAATTTTTTAGTCCGCAGCCCCAAGGTCTGATCGGTTCCAGCAACCATCGCCAGCATCTGATTCACATGGTGCAGGATTACCTAGGGCAAGATCTGACTTGGACACCATTCCCACCGAAAATCCTCTGGGTTACTGGGTCATGAGGATGGATCACTGGCCAGAGCTTGCACAGTATGCAATTGAGCAACTGGCCTGTCCTGCATCCAGCACATTTAGCGCTGCTGAAGGCTTTGTAACCGATCACAGGGTGCACCTGTCCACCGAATTGGTCAATCGGCTGACCTTCATAAAAATGAATTAGTCTTGGATCACCAGCTACCTAGCACCTGATGCTGATGTAACTGATTTTTTTTTTAATGTGAGATCCCTTCAAGACTGCCTATGCTGATGCTGAGTGACTATCCTGCTATGCTGAGTGACAATCCTCTTCCTCCTCAATTTTCATGCTGATAGCTTATAAGAACATTTTTGGTTCTGGGCACCGCCACCAGTGGCCAAGGCCCAATTATCAGCCCCTGTATAACAGTGGCGTATAATTACAATTTTTGCTACAATCGTTTGCAGCAGGGCTCATTCCTGCGCTCAAACTATAGCATCTGTGAGGGGTTGCAGTGTTGTGGCACCAGTGCCTAAGGCCCGAATTTTCTGTAACTGTAAAAGTAACTGTGAGGGCTTACAGTGTTGTGGCAACACCACCACCACCAAAGGCCCAATTTTTCTGCCCCTGTTCAACAGGTGCATGTAATTACAATTCTTGATATAATATTTCACAACAGGGCCTGTTCCAGTGCCCACCAAGAGTAACTGTGAGGACTTACAATGTTGTGGCACCACCACCACCACCACCAAAGGCCTAATTTTTCTACCACTGTTCAACAATGTCATGTAATTACAATTCTTGATCTAATATTTCACAGCAGGGCCCGTTCCTGCGCCCACCAAGAGCAACTGTGAGGGCTTACAGTGTTGCGCCAATACCAACACCTAAGGCCCCAATTTCTGCAGAGTATATAGGGCAGGCCCCTACTTTCAAACATCCAACTTGCCAAGGACTCCTACTGGCAAACGGAAGGAGACAACAGGAAGTGAGATGAAATCTACCCCTAGGAAGGTAAATTCTCTCCTGTAAAAGTTAATATGGGAAAAACGTGTCTCCTCTTCTCTGATGCTTTATCACCAATCCTTGTTTCACAAAAAACGCCACATTTTCAAAAAACATTTGTCATTGGGACAGAAAGTTAGGTGAAATCTTCTGAAGAGGTGCACAGACAGCAAAACAAATGTTACAGGGGTGATAACCCTTCCCTATGTTTTCCAAAAAGCTTAAAAATAGATTTTTTGGCTGGAGCTACACTTTAAAAATGTACCCGTTCAAAATTACAAACAGATTCTACTTAACAACAAACCTACAGTCCCTGTCTTATTTGCACCGCCTGTATACTGCTGTTCAGAGTATATAGGGCCTGGGGGCCCCACGCCTTTCCTTTTTTTAATTTGGGTGCGGGGTTCCCCTTAATATCCATACAAGACCCAAAGGGCCTGGTAATGGACTGGGGGGGTACCCATGCCGTTTGTCTCACTGATTTTCATCCATATTGCCGGGACCCGACATTACATTAAAGCCGCAAGCAATTTTAAATGACTTTTATTCCTTTAAAAATTTCATTTTGTGCAGGGACTGTTCTAAGCACAGAAAAACATGTGCCACTTTACAGGCATTCACTTTAAGCATCATTAAAATCACTGCTCCCGAAAAAAACGGGTGTTTTTAAAACTTTTTTTGTATTGATACATGTCCCCTGGGGCAGGACCCAGGTCCCCAAACCCTTTTTAGGACAATAACTTGCATATTAGCCTTTAAAATTAGCACTTTAGATTTAGAACGTTCGAGTTCCATAGACTTTAATGGGGTTCTAAAGTTTGTGCAAACTTTCGGTCCGTTCTTAGGTTCTGGTGCGAACCGAACCGGGGGGTGTTCAGCTCATCCCTACTAATGATACTTTTTTCTTCAGTACATTTTTGAATATAGTCCCTTATCATCCCCTCCAATAATTTACCTACTATTGATGTTAGGCTGATTGGCTTGTAGTTTCCAGTGATTTGTCTCTGACCATTTTTGAATATTGGTAGCACATTGGCTTTTCTCCAATCAGCTGGTACAATTCCTGTCAGTATGCTGTCCACAAAGATTAGGGAAAATAGTCTGGCTATAACCTGAGTTCTCTGAGGACTCTCGGGTATAAGCCATCCGGTCCTGGTGATTTATTTGTAATACGTTTAAGTCTTTCCATTACTCTGGTCTCTGTTAGCCACAAGGGTATGCCCTGTGATGTTTCACTAACAGTACTGTTGCGGTCGGTATACCTCTCCTTTTCCTGAGTAAAAACCGAGGAGAAGAAGGCATTTTGTACAGCTGCCTTCTCTGTGCCATCTGTAACCATCCTCCCATCCTCATCTTTTATGTGGGCAATTTGCTTTGATCTTGCCTTTTTACTGTTAATATATCCAAAAAATGTATTTGGATTTTTTTTTACTCTCCTCCACTATGTGTCTCTCGTATTCTTTTTAGCCACCCTGATTGTTTTCTTACATTTATTATTGCATTCCTTGTAGTGTTGGAATGTTGACGATGACCCATCCCCTTTATATTTTTTAAAGGACATTTTTTTCTCTTTAATGAGGCTTTTTACATTACGGTTTAGCCACCCAGGTTTAACCTTCACTCTTCCATATTTATTGCCCATCGGAATGCACTGTGTGATACTTTTGTTTAACCACTTGCGTCCCGCCATATAGCAATATGACGTCAGCAAAGTGGTTGCGATATCCTGACTGGACCTCATATGATGTCGCCATAAAATCAAGGCGATCGTTATTGCGGTGTGTCAGTCTGACACACCGCAACTCCGATCTAGATAAAGAGTCTCTGACGGAGACTCTTTACCACGTGATCAGCCATGTCCAATCACGGCTGATCACAGTGTAAACAGGAAGAGCCATTGATCGGCTTTTCTTCACTCGCGTCTGACAGACGCGAGTAGAGGAGAGCTGATCAGCTGCTCTCCTGACAGGGGGGTCTGTGCTGATTGTTTATCAGCACAGCCCCACCTCGGATGCCCGCCCAGGACCACCAGGATGCCACCAGGACCACCAGGGATGCCACCACAGTGGACCACTAGGTATGCCACCCTAGACCACCAAGGAAATTCCAATCTGTGCCCAGGCAGCTGCCAATCAGTGCCCAGGCAGCTGCCAATTCATGCCATTAAAAAATGCCTGCCAGTGCCAGTGATGCCTATCAGTGAAATTCAGTGCCAGTGCCAGCCATCAGTGCCCATCAATGCCCATCAGTGCCGCCTTTCAGTGCCCATCAGTGCCTCCTATCAGTGCCTCCTATCAGTGCCCAGCAGTTCCGTCTATCAGTGCCACCCATAAGTACCCATCAGTGCAGCCTTTCAGTGCCCATCAGTGTCGCCTATCAGTGACCATCAGTGCCCACCAGTGCCACCTATGAGTGCCCATCAGTGCCGCCTATCAATGCCCATCAGTGCCGCATATCAGTGCCACCTATCAGTGCCCATCAGTGCCGCCTATCAGTGCCCATCGTCAGTGCCCATCAGTGCCACCTCATCGGTGCCATCTCATTTGGTGCCACCTCATGGGTGCCGCCTTATCAGTGTCCATCAGTACAGCTAATCAGTGCCCATTAGTGAAGGAGAAAACATATTTATTTACAAAATTTTATAACAAAAACAAAGAAAAACTTTTATTTTTTTAAAAATTTTCGGTCTTTTTTTATTCGTTTAGCAAAAAATAAAAACTGCAGAGGTGATCAAATACAACCAAAAGAAAGCTCTATTTGTGGGAACAAAATGATAACAAATTTAGTTTGGGTACAGTGTAGTATGATCGCGCAATTTAAAAAGTGACAGTGCTGAAAGCTAAAAATTAGCCTGGGCAGGAAGGTGCGAAAGTGCCCTGTATTGAAGTGGTTAATATGCTCCTAAAGCATTCCCATTTTTCTTCCGTGTTCAATGCTTCTAGGATTTGGTCCCAATTGATGTCATGTAGTAGTGACCGCAGTTTAGAAAAATTGGTTTGTTTTAAATTTAGTGTTCTTGTGCTACCCTCGTGCCTCCTTTTTCTATGATTTACGCTTAATGCGTATGGTGATTTTAATGTATACTGAATAAGTACCGTAATACTTAAAAAAAATACAAAGAAAATTAGCATTTTTTCAGACTGAAGAGTTTTGCTGGAGTTCATGCATACTGATATATTACAATTGCACTTGAATATCTTCTTGTTAAATCCCGAGAGATATTCAGTTTTTTTTTTGGAACACGATAGTTATTCAAGAGCTCTTGTAACTCCACAAAAGTTACATAGCATCTCATCATTGTTCAGGCAAGAGAACTGACTAAAGAGAATCTCTTTTTTAAGTACAGAAATTTAAATGATTGATTAAATCTGGTCATGCATTTCTTTTGATGCTAGCCCTTAGTACTTTCATCTATTTATACTGAAAGGCAAGTTTAGAGGTGATTTTCACAGCAAGGGTTGCTTTGCCTAAGGTAATGTACCTATCAACACAGAACTTTCTGAAATGAATGATGGGAAGTCTGAGCGGCCTATTTGTTGACTACTGTGCTGGTTGTTGCACTCCAGGTGGGCTCTGCTGGAATGATAAGTCTGAAAAATAAGCAATAGCTTGTTCCATTGCTAAAAAGCTATAAAAAGTTTTTGAAACATAAAAAGCATGTCTAATATTCAAATACTACCCACTAATTACAATACTCTCGCAACAACTCCCATTGATCTTAAATTGGTGTGTTAACAGTAATTCCATATGTGCTTAGTATATCATCAATTTAAAGTGTCTGCAAATTAAAAAAAAACCTGTAAATCTCTGCAATGCACACACATTTCTATATTGGTAGTGTCTTTGAAGACTTGCAAGTAAAGAAAATAACTCTTGATCCGTCAGAAATTAAGTAAGCATTTAACTTCCTCTTTGAACTGACAGCACTTCCCCTGCTGCACTGAAATCCTAAGCAGTGTTATTAGCCCTCCACATTTTGAACCTATGAACTAAAAAAACCTCTTTATAGGTTTGCACAACCTATTGCATTGCGGTGTGCATCCCAAAGCTCAAACACACGTGTGTGTGTGTGTGTATATGTATATATATATATATATTGTGATGATTTGGGGTAATTTAGCTTGTTGGTAGAGCCAAACAGTGAGTCCAGTCTACTCCACAAAGTTTTTTAGGTCTTTTTTTCTGCCCATGTTTATTGAAGAAAGTAAAGATTCACAGCAGAATAATTTCACTCCAGAGGTTCTTACTATTAATGTATCAAAACAAACAGTACTCCACCTCGTGGCTCTTCCCTGCAGCGTCTCTGCATAGGCCTCCTGCCTTGGCCCTCCAGACCATCAAACACACAGTCCCATCTCTGACTGCTTCTCCTGCAGCTCCCTGCTGCTTCATCCCTACAGGTTTGGCCTTTCACTGTCCCCACATGGACAGTATGGAGCTTTTTTTTTTAAATTAATTTTTAACAACATTATTTTTTATATTTGTTATACAATTTTTGGAAGCCCTGTTGGGGAGCTTTGGTGAACTATAATGGGTCTAAACATACCCCTGATGTTTAACTTTTGTGACAGGGAAAGGGACTGAGGACAGAGATTCTACCAGTCCATTTCTCTGTAGCCTCAGCTGCACTGAACAGTGAGTAACAGTAAATGCAAAGTGCTCTGTGCTAAGTGGCTTCCTGTGCTATGCTTACTATGCTTCAGTTATGATTGAACACAGTGAGCAATCTGTACTGATCACTCACTGTGCTCAATCAGAAAAGGAAGAGGCTGATAAATTACATATTTATTAGCTCCTTCCCCCACTCTCCATCCTGAAAAATCCCCCCCATGTGCCCGCAGCAGCAGCTGGTGGGAGAGAAGAGGAGGGAAGCCATCAGCACTGCGGGGTGGGCCTGGGATGTGATTAGGATGTGCCAAGGCACCGCCACACCCCATGCGCACGCCCATGCACCCCTCACTTATATCCTCATAACATAAGGGGGTTTTCTGTAGTCTGCAGAGCTCAGGCGGGGCTAATAACACTGCTTGGGAGTTCAGAGCAGTAAAGGCACTGTGTTGTATGTTTAAACAGGAAATTAGGAGTTTACAGGATTTCTATCAGCATAAACAAGTACAGTATCTCACAAAATTGAGTACACCCCTCAAATTTTTGGAAATATTATATTCTATCTTTTCATGTGACAACACTGAAGAAATTACACTTTGCTACAATGTAAAGTAGTGAGTGTACAGCTTGTATAACTGTAAATGTGCTGTCTCCTCAAAATAACAACACACAGCCATTAATGTCTAAACCACTGGCAACAAAAGTCAGTACCCCCCTAAGTGAAAATGTACAAATTGATCCCAATTAGCCATTTTCCCTCCCTAGTGTCATGTGACTTGTTAGTTTTACAAGGTCTCAGGTGTGAATGGGGAGCAGGTGTGTTAAATTTGGTGTTATCATTTTTACTCGATCAATATTGGCCAATGGAAGTTCAACATGGCAAAGAACTCTCTGAGGATCTGAAAAAAAGAATTATTGCTCTACATAAAGATGGCCTAGGCTATAAGAAGATTGCTAAGACCCTGAAACTGAGCTGCAGCTTGGTGGCCAAGACCATACAGCGGTTTAACAGGACAGGATCCACTCAGAACAGGTCGACCAAAAAAGTTGAATGCACGTGCTCAGCATCATATCCAGAGGTTGTCTTTGGGAAATAGACGTATGAGTGCTGCCAGCATTGCTGCAGAGGTTGAAGGGGTGGGGGGGACAGCCTGTCAGTGCTCAGACCATATGCCGCACACTGCATCAAATTGGTCTGCATGGCTGTCATCCCAGAAGTTAGCCTCTTCTAAAGATAGGTGAAGTAATACTGCGCAAATATATGACTAAATATAACAGCTGCTACACAAAATGTGACAGATTTATACAAGGAGTGTGAAAAAATGTAGCGCTAACAAAATGTATGCCCTGTGGTACAGTGCAAAAAATAAAACAATGTGACGAATCAAACCCAACAATTATGAAAAATGGGCAGTAGTGTGACTGTGATTCCCCAAACAAAAGTCCAAGATAAAATAAAATAAATGAAAGTCCAAAAGATGAGCACAAAAATCAAGTGTCAATCTTCTATTGTGCAAACAACCATGTAAAGCCTCAACAGTAGTGGATCGAAAAGAGTGAAATAGGATGGTGTACTCTTACCAGAGCTGATGGACCCGGATGTCAGCGACACCAGGTCGTAAAGGCTTGGATAATCGGATCGGTGGCTCTCTCTGCTGAAACTCTGATAGAACTCTGCCAGACTGGCATATGCCCCTGTAGATGTCCCATTAGGACGAAACGCGTAGGGCTACGCTTACTGCTCCCCACATTGCTTTTAATCACCATGATCACTTTTTATGTATTATTGGTTTTAATAAACCTACTCTTTTGACCTGCACCATTGGAGCCTCCGGTCTCTTCTTTTCACATATATTGATTTTGAGGAGAGTTGCTGTGGCATTCCTTTTTGGATACATCGCACTTCCAGTCTGGCAGAGTTCCATGAGGTCATTTGGAGACATCCGTGGAGATCCCGGACTTCCACTTTCATCAGAGATAGCCACCGATCCGATTATCCAAGCCTTTACGACCTGGTGTCGCTGACATCCGGGTCCATCAGCTCTGGTAAGAGTACCCCATCCTATTCACTCTTTTTGATCCACTACTGTTGAGGCTTTACATGGTCGTTTGCACAATAGAAGATTGACACTTGATTTTTGTGCTCATCTTTTGGACTTTCATTTATTTTATTTTATCTTGGACTTTTGTTTGGAGAATCACAGACACACTACGCCCATTTGTCATATTTATTGGGTTTGATTTGTTACATTGTTTTATTTTTTGAACTGTACCACAGGGCATACATTTTGTTAGTGCTACAATTTTTCACACTCTTTTAAAGATGATGCACAAAAAAGCCCCCAAACAGTTTGCTGAAGACAAGCAGACTAAGGACATGGACTACTGGAACCATGTCCTGTGGTCTGATGAGACCAAGATAAACTTATTTGGTTCAGATGGTGTCAAGCGTGTGTGGCGGCAACCAGGTGAGGAGTACAAAGACAAGTGTGTCTTGCCTACAGTCAAGCATGGTGGTGGGAGTGTCATGGTCTGGGGGCAGGCCTCCCCTGCTCCAAAGCACCCCCACCATGTTGAGGGCATGTGGCCTGGTATGGTTCGGGGGGCGATCACTCATCTCCCCTTTACTGGCCTACCAGACTGCATGCCCAGATAAGGGTCTGGTATGGATTTGGGGGGGACCCCACGCCAAAGGGGACGCCTAACCATTTTTTTCTCATTTTTTTTTCTTGCTGGCGATTCTTTTCTTTGCGTTCAGCTTTCGGCAGGGAATCTTGGTTGCTGATCTTGGTTAATGCAAACATGATGCCTGGCTTCTGTAGAGAAAAATAGATGAAGACATTGTAAGGGAGAGTACTGTGAAAGGTAATAAATACCTTTACATGTTACAGTTACACATTTTTTAGGATATATGCTCTTAACAAGAGAAATACTGTATATCTGATCCAAGGTCTGCTTGAAATACATTTCCCATTACTAAAGTTCACTACATTTTGGACTTGAGATGTGCTAACACGTTCAGACACATGTTAGTTCCAATGAAGATCAGAAAATATATTCTGATGAACAGATTCCATATTCTGTAGTGGTAAAAAAAATCTAAAAATGCATTTTGGATGCTGTCACTATAACCATGAACACTTACTGTAGTTTGCTATAACTTTTCTCTTGTGTACCACATTTACAGGTTTAAAAACATTACATTAAGGCCCCATTCACACTCCGGCGTTCCGGGAATGCGCACAGAAGCATACATTTCTGTATGTGTTCCTAGAAACTCGTGAAAAACAAGCCAAAATGTGCATTGCGCTTGTGGTGCCATTCATTTTTAATGGCAACCCAAACACAGGTAGCAGTTGCACATTTTGCCAAACACCCAAAACAAGCGATCCTAAGGGCCCACTCACACTAGATGCAATGGGATGTGTTTTTGAATGCATACCCACTGCATAGAGAGCCTTCAATCAATGTTAGCTAATGAGCATACTTCACACCATTGCATTGCATTGCAGTGAAAAAAGTACAGCAATATTAAGTGCAACAATATTTCACAATGTAAATGCATGTCAATGCAACACATCTAAATGCAACTCTGCAATATGTGAGATCCTGGTTACATCACCAGCTTCTACTGAAGACCAGGAAATGGGGAGGGAAACTATAAGTAGTCAATAGAAGTTAAGTCCAAACATCTCCTCACTAGGAGGAGGTGATGTGAAAAGGGGATTTTTAAGTGCAACAAAAGTACCACACAAGTACAATCTATGATAAATCCTATAAGTTTTATTTATACAAAAGTCAATAAAACATATGAATCAGAACATATTAGAAGGTACAATCAACATGTTTTATGACCATTTTATGCAGTCAAAGCATGGTTAAGTACATATGGATCAGGTGTGTCTGGGTCGACGTGTTTCGCCCAAAAGAGGGGCTTCCTCAGGATACACGTTTCAATATCAACAAATCTAAATACCAATAAACAACGCAAGCAATATATTAATTAAAAAAATACATAAACCATAAGTGTATACAATACATATCATAATATATTCTATTATTTCTGTTATTAGAATATAACTAAAAACAACCATGTCTAATAGGAAAAAAATGTGGAGGAGAAGGAGGGGAAAAAACAGAAATATAAATCTGAAACAATATGGAGGACATTATAGAGTCAGCAGATTGGGGTAAGTAGAGGAAAAAATGGAAGAGTGCTGTTTGCATCACAATACATTTTTTGGGGTAAAATACCTTAGATATTGATCACCAAATGTCGCCAATATGTCCATGCTCATTAAAACCAAGAGAAGAGTCGCCACTAAATGATCACCATCTAATAAAAGACAAAGAAATAGGGGAAAGGGGAGAGAAGGGAAAAGGGAAGGGGGATATCCATTATACTGGAAATACAGGGATTAACCCTCCCATCAGCTAATGGTGGATGCGTATATATACAATGCTGTGAAAAAGTATTTACCCCTTTCTGATTTTTTGCATATTTGTCACACCTAAATGACTCAGATGATCAAACAAATTTTATTATTACACAAAGATAACCCAAGTAAATACAAAATGCAGTTTTTAAATGATGGTTTCATTTATTAAAGCAAAAAAGCTGTTCAAACCTACCTGGCTTTATGTGAAAAAGTAATTACCCCTAAACCTAATAACTGGTTGTGGCACCCTTGGCGGCAACAACTGCAATCAAGCGTTTGCGATAACTGGCAATAGGTCTTTCATATTGCTGTGGAGCAATTTTGGCGCACTCTTTTTTGCAGAATTGTTTTAATTCAGCCACATTGGAGGGTTTTCCAGCATGAACAGCCTGTATAAGATCATGATACAGCATTTCAATTGGATTTAAGTCCAGGCTTTGACTAGGCCACTCCAAAACCTAAATTTTGCTTTGTTTGAAACATTTGGAGGTGGACTTGCTGTTGTGTTTTGGATCATTGTCCTGCTGCATAACCCAAGTGCACTTGAGCTTGAGGTCACGAACTGATGGCAGGACATTCTCCTTTAGGATTTTCTGGTAGAGCTTAGAATTCATGGTTTCATCAATTATGGTAAGTCGTCCAGATCCTGAAGCTGCAAAGCAGCCCCAGACCATCAGGCTACCACCACCATGTCTAACTGTTGGTATGATGTTCTTGTTATGAAATGCTGTTCTACTTTTATGGCAGATGTAACAGGACAGTGTCTCATCAGTCCAAAGAATATTTGCCTAAAGGTACTGGGTATAATCAAGATTTTTTTGGTAAATGTGAGATGAGCCTTTGTGTTCTTTTTGGTCAGCAGTGGCTTTGGCCTTGGAACTCTCCCATAGATGCCATTTTTGCCCAGTCTCTTTCTTATTGTTGAATCATGAACACTGATCTTACCTGAGGCAAGTGAGGCCTGCAGTTCTTTAGATGTTGTCCTTGGTTCTTTTATGACCACATCGTCATGCTTTTGGAGTAATTTTTGTAGGCCGGCCGCTCCTGGCAAGGTTCACCACTGTTCCAAGTTATCTCCATTTGTTGATAATGGCTCTCCCTATGGTTCACTGGAGCTCCAAAGCCTTAGAAATGGCTTTGAAACCATTCCTAGACTGATAGATGTACATTACTTTGTGATTTCTTGAGTCAACGGGTCTGGCAGTAATCAGACCCGGGTGTGGCAAGTGAGTTTTCAAAAAAATTGTGGTTAATCACAGTTCATCCATGATTCAGCATGCGAGGGGGCAATTACTTTTTCACATAGGGCCAGGCAGGTTTGAACAGCTTTTTTCCCTTATTAAAAGTAAAAACTGCGTCTTGGATTTACTCGGGTTATCTTCGTGTAATAATAAAATTTGTTTGATGATCTTAATCATTTAAGTGTGAGAAATATGCAAAAAAAAAATCAGGACGGGGCAAATACTTTTTCACAGGCACTGTATATGTATTTGTTTACAGTAAACAATTTATAACAGGACACTTACAAATCAGATCTGATTATAGGAAAATGAAGGTTATCATCCCGGAAAAAACAGAATAAATGGTTAAATATCAATGATCCAAACAATTGGACCATACAGGAACCATCTTTTCCCTCCACCTTTTCCGTTCCCCCCCCTTTTTTTTTCCTTTTTAGACAGGGTTGTTTTCAGTTATATTTTAATAGCAGAAATATATATATATATATATATATATATATATATATATTAGTATTTTGATTTGTTGATATTGAACGTGGATCCTGAGGAAGTTCCTCTTTTGGGCGAAACGCACCAATCCAGACACTCCTGATCCATGTGTACTTAACCATGCTTTGACTGCATGAAATGGCCATAAAACATGTTGATTGTGCCTTCTAATATGTTCTGATGCATGTTTTATTTACTTTTGTATAAATAAAACTTGTGGTGATTGTACTTATATGGTACTTTTGTGGATATAAAAATCCCTTTTTCACATAACCTCCTCCTAGTGAGGAGATGTGTGGACTTACCTTCTATTAACTTCAACTGCATGGGGATAGTGCCATCAATTTTTTGATTACAGGGTTCCCCTCACCTAATTATGAAAACATTCAGGTATACAAAAATGTACAGTAAGTATACTAATGAGTTTAATTATGTTTTGGGATGTGCTTGTAGAGCTGTGTGCAACATTGATTTTTGTTTAGGGGGAAAAAGGTCTACTTTAAGCTCAAGAAATTTCCTGACCTTCACACCCATGTCAGGGTTTTGGGTCTAAAATATATAATCATTTGGGATATGCATTTCATATTTAACTAATGGAAAAGGTGTTTGCAATTAACATCACCTTTTAGGAAAATTTTGTAGCATTGTCAAAGTAATACCTTCTAATAATTAACTTCATATGTAAGCAAGCATTTGGAACACTGAACCTGGCCACGTGTGGGTCCATTTTTTTTTTTCATTCAACCAGCACGTTGAAAAAAAAACTGACCCGATTTTCCCATCCACACATTTGATGTGGATGCGAGAATCCTCCCCACTGTCTCATTGTATTCTGACAGCAGGGAAACCATCAGCTGTCAGAATACATTGATCAGTGCTGCAGCCTATTGCCCATGACGCTGATAAAGCAAAAATATACTGACAGGGTGGTTGAACTAAGTTGGTAGATCGACTTCTGTTTAGCCACAGTGGCCACACTGGTCGAATTTTGATCAATGTATGGCTAGCTTAAGTTCCCTTTACGATGTTTTGTTTTTTAAAGTGGTTCTAAAGGCAGAACATTTTTTTTAGCCTAATGCATTCTATGCATTAAGATAAAAAACCTCCTGTGTGCAGCAGCCCCCTCATACTTACCTGAGGCCCATCTCAATCCAATGTTCTTGCACGAGAGCCTCGGCTGTCCGGGACCTCCCTCCTGAGTGGCTGAGACACAGCAGTGGGCGCCATTGGCTCCCGTTGCTGTCAATCAAAGTCAGTGAGCCAATGAAGAGAGAGAGGGGGCAGGGCCATGCCGTGGTTCCATGTCTGACTGGACACACAGGGCAGCAGCTCGGCTTGGGTGCCCCATATCAACATGCTTGCTGTGGGGGACTCGGCAGGAGGGAGGGGCCAGTAGTGCTGGCTAGAGACCAGAGAAGAGGAGGAACTGGGCTGCTCTGTGCCAAACCACTACACAGAGCAGGTAAGTATAACATATTTGTTATTTTTAAACTAAAAAAAATAAGACTTTAATATCACTTTAACTTTTGCAAACAGATACACCAATAACGCATCAGGCTTCCTAAAGCCGACCATAGACAGAGCAATTTTCTTTCCTGCGAAACGTGGAAAAGAAAATTTCTTGATTCCCCCATTAACACAGTCAGTGTTGATGGAGGGATTTCCAATGTGGAGCCATTGTTTTCTCCCAGCAGGGGGACTGGGGAAAGTCATCCCCACCGTGTGAACACAGTGATTACTGCTAGCGGCTACAATAGCCATTAGCAATAATCGCATGTAAAACCCAACAGGCTAGTTGTACCCAAGTTTTGTATCGATCAATTTGGGTGCATTCATGCATTCAGCCTGCCCATACATGGTTCGAATCTCAGCGGGTCCCTGCTGAACTAGGCAAGATTCAAACTGCCTATGGCCAGCTTTAGAGTAGGAAACATAAGACAATTATCTGTGACATCATTTGACAGACTTTTACAGTTGTGATAACAGTTCATTTTTAAGGTTCATGTCAAATAAATGTAGAGAAGCCACAGAACTGTCCAAACCTTTATTGATCATGTTTGGTTTCCGGCTGAATGTCACAGCGTCTTCTTCTTGACAGAAAGCCATGTCGACACTAACCAAAGTTCATCTGTATACTGCATGCATCGACAAAGCTGCTGGTTGATTGAAAATTCTGATGAAGTGCTGCAACATTATTTTAGACGACACTATGTTCATGGAGTTTCCAGTGAAGTTTGCTGAAAAATATTTTTATGCAGTGTTATATTAGTTTTGTGCAAATATGTTATATTCTCTTTCTAGTACACTGATTTCTATATTTAGGTCTTAAAGTGAACCTGTGCCCAGACAATGCATACTAAAGTATTTACATATTTTGAACAAAGAGTAAGGCTCAGTTCACACTTACGTATGCAGTTTTCTTTTGATTTGTTTTTGCAGTGCTTTTTGTGGTGCATTTTGCATTTTTGCATATGCATTTTTGATGCATTTTTTGCATGTTTTTTTTTGCGTTTCACATTTTTTATGCTTTTTTTTGCCCAATTTGTTGTTGGGTGAATTTAAAAAATGAAAATTGGAGCAAAATCACAGTACATGCTTTTCTGCAGCTTCTCCATTGAAGTTTATGGAACCAAAAATGCACCATTTTGCTTTTAAAAAAAGCCCCTGACCCTTTCCAAAAAGGCAGTGGCTGAAAAAAACATAGATGTGAAGGTGTCCCATAGGAAACCTTTATATTGTAAACATATATTAAAAAAATGTTTACATGCATACAGAGTACAGAGCACATTTACTCTATAGGAGAACGAGAGCCACCTGCATTATTGCAACAGAAGGATACTAGGAGGCTTGCTTCAGGAGCCACCACCATACTAGCAATAGAGTGCACTAGATTACTTCCTTGAAAAGCTGCCTGCATCTTAGCAGTGGAGGATGCTAGGCAGGTTCCTTGGGAAGCTGTCTGCATCTTAGTAACATAGGACACTAGGTGGCCTCCATGAGAAGACAAAGAAGGCTAGCTGGCAATGCCTTAAAGCCCCATTCACACCTGCATGTCACACATATGCACATTTGTTTGTGCTTTTTTTGTGCGTTTGTTGCATGACAGCACTTGAATGGGTTGCCCCACATGCATCAAATGCACCAAAGTGGCTCCTGCACCTTTTCTTCGCATTAAGCCTTGCATGTTTTTATGAAGGAACAAAATGTGCACTTGCTAGCCACGTTTGGGTGTCATTAAGAAAAAAATGGCCCCATAGGCAGCGTGAATAGGGCTTTAGGCAAAACATTTTTTTTTCATGCAAAATATTGATCCATCACTCCCCAGCTTACAGCATCTTTCAATTCCTCACCAATTTGGTATAATAGAATTAATTGGTGGAAGTTGCTATTTTCTATGTGACATGATATTTGCTATAATGTTCATCACATTTTCAGTAAAAAATGCACATTTTAGTGCACACAAACACAATATAACACCCAAAATATAGTGCAGCAGCATTTTTTCTTATGGCACTGGAGTCTGATCTGATAAACCTATATAGACTTTAAAGCTGAAAGAGAAGTTCTGCCCCTCCCCAAAAAAATTAAAAGTCAACAGCTACATAGCTGTGCTTTTTTAAGGGGCCGGCTGTGGGGAGAAGGGGGGGGGGGGGCGAACTTCTGGCTTACTTCGCCGTGGCGAACAGAGCCATAAGTTTAAAAACCAGGTACCCACTCCCCCCAAAATGTGCCAAACTTGGCAGCAGAGAGAGGGAGTAGTCAGACAAACAGAGCTTCCCCTTTTGACCATCCAAAATTATTGTTTTCAGTTTGGATTAAAAAAAAATCAATCTTTGGCTGGAATTTGACTTTTTAATCCTACCTGGCCTAGAAAAATGCAAAGAAAGATAACAACTACATGTAACTTGAAATACATGTTAATCTTTAAATTGATCTCAGTATCCCTGTGGAAACCCTTTAATACTCAGCCCCATCTGTACTTTGAAGCTGGATAGATGGTGGAGGCTATGGCATTTGACATATGAATGTTGGAGTGATAGTGATAGGAGTATGTGGGGCATAAACTTTACTTTTAGACAAGTCAAGATCATGTGTACAGTCGGTACCAAGAATCAAAGGAACTTCACAAGGATTGATCAGGAGAGTAACACAGGGGCTTGCAATCTTTCTTCAGCACTATTGTTACATAAGGCATTTATGGAAGTAAACTTCCATGGAAATGTATACTGTGTTTTACTTTTAGCTCCCACCCTCTTGAATATGAAGAACCTAAAAATAACATTTGCAATATGTTGAAATGCATTCTCACTGATATTTCAAACCCCCAGATTTTTGAGGAGGCAGTGGTGTGGCATGGAAAGGCACCTCCTGAAAGTGTTGAAAGCTAAGGCAATGGTGAGGGTTTTTTTGGGGTTTTTTTTTTGGGGGGGGGTATCAGCTATTTGTGGAGACCTGTTAGTAAAGAGGACCTTCAATTTTCATGAAAGGCCTGCTATAATTCATTGTCTCTGCACTAATAAAAATTGGGTTAAACTGCAAACAAATGCACAGGTGGGCACCTATAGCCTAAGCTGTTGACAAAACATACAAGGATCCTACACTCATCCTACGGACAGGAACTTTGTCATTTTAAAGACATTCTTTTCTTTTGTTTCTAAAACTGAGTAGGAGAAAATTGACATTTTGTAACAGTTTAATAAATCTACTTTTTTCGAAAAATAACGCCACCAGTACATTTTCAACCAAAATTAATATTGTACCATTCAACAAACAGGCAACAGTTTATGCTTTCAAAGAAAATCAATACTGATTTAAACTTTTAGAACAGGCACTGTAATGTGAAAGTGGATGCTTGACATGTACTTGTATTAACGCCAGCTCTGGCATCCATATTACCCTACTAGTGTGCATGTCTCAGCTGGTGCCTGTCAAGTGGAACGGGTCCTGCAGTTATTGCTCAGTGAAGAGAATCATTTCTGGCCTTTGGTCACCAGTGGGCTGAAGCAGGTGCACAGCTTTTTAGTTACAGAAAGCAAATGGGATTTGCATAAAAAAAAGTGATACACAGTAGCCAATATACATATAAGAAAAACATGGAAGAGTAGGTTATAATACGAAGATTCAAAAAACAGCTATAAAACAAAGTTAAACAAATGTTATGCTAAAATGATCATTTTGATTGCCAAATAACATTTATTTAAATACAGCATTTCAAATTTTATTCTGTCAGTTCAGTATTTTTGCGCAAGATTATTCATGCAACTTTGGACTGTGCACTCATCCTGAGCTCTATCTTAATCATTTTCTGAAGAAAGATCTTTTGCTGCATGTCTAGACAAAACTTTTTTTCTTTGTTTTGTGTAGAGTGGCAAAGCATTAGAACTCTTTTTTTTATTTTTGAACTACTATCCAGAGCTCTGTTAGTGAGGCCTTTACACTAGTGTTAGTCTGTTAAAGAGCAATCCACGGTGGATCGCCTTTCAAAAGTTGTTTACAGCTGATGAGGATGCTTCATATCAACTCCACCCTGTCCATTTTAAAGCATGAAAGCCTGCATGCAGTTGTGGGGTGGTTGCAGCACAGCCCCAAGTACTTGAATGGGCCACATTCAACAGGCGCTACAGCCTGTTGAATTGGACAGAGGGTTTATTGTTGCCACGGCATGTGTACACCTCCATCTGCTGCCTTTGCAGTTTGAGAGGGGGAGGTTGGAGGGATATAGTAAAAATGCAGCGCAACCATGTGTTTTTGTACCACCACCCCAAGGTTGTGACAAACGTTTCATAAGACAGGTGGGAGAAGCTGTAACGGGGATCAAACTGCAATTAAATACTGGCTAAGATTTTGGCCCTGTTCTACTAAAAAAAAAGTTTTATTTTTTTGTTGCTCTTAGGGAGATTTTCTGTCTGGTGCCTTTAACAACTATTCAGCTTCTATTTGATTTTTTCCACACAGCATAGAAAATGAATATGTAAATGTGGATTGGCTGCATTGGCTGATTTGCTACATTTGTAGCTTATACTCAATTAAACCCAGTGCTTTCCTTTTTTTTTTTTTTTTTTTTTTTAACTGATCTAGCAGCCCTACTGCAAATAATTTTTTTATTTACCTAGAGTTAGGCTTTAAAAAAAAAAAAAAGAGAAATACAATTTTGTGTTTGGTCTTTTTGCATATAAACACGAGGTGAATGGGTACAAATATCCAATTCAAACGTAGACTATAATACAATCGTTGTATAACAATCATAACTGAGTTGGTATAAGGTTGGGTATAGTCGAAGAGGATGAGTGGGGGGGGGAGGGAGAAGGTTGGGGGGTAGGGGGGGCAAGTCAAGCAAGATTATACCATAATCGAGTTGGTAGTAAGCTCGGTCAGGGCAAATGCGATAAACCTACAGAACAAACATGGTATACTAGTAGGTAAAACTAGAATGCTGTCAAAAACAGAGGAAGAGTAGGGAGTAGTCAGGGCTGAAGTCTCATTAGAGGATGTTATGGCTAGAGGTGATCCTCTTATTTGGAGGCAGGGTGGGTCCGGGAGGGCGTAGGAGTAACGGGGGGAGTTCCCCCAAAATCTGGTATTCCAAGTTTGGTAGCATCCTCTCTATATATAGGTTCTACTTGTGGTGGAAGCGGGCTGCTGACTCATGGTTGGATAGGACCAAGTCCAGCTTTTCTTTACGTAGTAGATTCAGCATATCGTGTTTGACATCCTTGATGGTAGATGAGGTGGGCAAAGTCCATAATTTGATAATGGCCCTTCGGGTAGCCATATAGCATGTGGTCAGCCAGGGAGGGTGATGGTGGATGACAATGGTTTGTGATTTCAGCTGGTTAGAGGAAGGAGTATTCAAAGAGCCGAAGAGTAAGGAGTATACATCCTTGGAGAGGTTGGATTGTGGTGACTGTGGCCGCCAGTGTGTCTACTTGATCCCAAAATCGTGAGATTGGGGGGCATAACCATAGTCTGTAGTAGGGAAGGTTTGTATTCATTGCACCGAGGGTAGTATTGGCGGTCAGGAAGTTGTGATTGCGTTAGATGGGGTATATATGCCCGGTGCATTATCTTGTATTGCTGTTCATGCTAGAATTCATTTGTTACGAATGTGCAAGTAGTATTGTAGCCATTTAAGATGCAGTGTAATGCCTCCAAGGATTGCAGGTCCTTGTTCCATGATATTGCTGAAGGTTGCTGTAATGGTTTTGCAAATAAGGAGTTCAGCAGTTGGAGATTTTGTGGTATTGGAGGTCAACAAGAAAGTCTATAAGGGAGTTCTTGAAGCACAGTTCTGTGGGTGGGCATATTTTACAGACAAAGCTAATTTCTTGCTGGGTATACAAGAGGTGAGGAGGAGGTAGGTTATACCATTGGCCTATCTGGGGGAAAGGAAGAAATCTCCCTGAGAAGTTGTCAAAGAGTTGTGGAAATTTGGATAGACCCTGCCAAGCCTATAATGTAAAAGCTGAGTATTGCTGCGCCTGTGGGAACAAGGAGTGCCTGAGGATGGGAAGATGTTGGGAGAGCTGAGGGAGACTCCCAGTTTTTTTCTGAGCTCTCTCCAGGCTAGCACTGTGTCCTTCTGTGTTCTTGTGCCTCTTTTTAATGTCCTGCATCAGCTCCTGAACCTCTCCTTTTCCCCTCACTTCCATATATTTGGAACAAACTGTGCACATTAGTTGTGATCCTGTGCATTTCCTTATTTACACGGCAAATCCCATCTTCATAGTCCATCTCAAGAGAGAGCAAGCAATGGTGGCAAAGTTTCTACATACAATGGGACCATGGAAAACAAACATAGCTGCCCTCTAGCAGGAAGCCAGCAAGATCAAGTCATAGGTAACAGGGGTCCTTCCAGCTTCAAGCTCCTCTCAGCTTTAATAGCTCAACAGGCATCTCTCTCCAAACACACTTCTCCCAAACGAAGTGCTTTCCTTAGTTATTACCTCATCATAGTTGGTAAGAAGTCTAAAGTATTTTACCTGTAAGCTAGTTTTACCCTCCTTTAGAGCCAACAAAGCTCCTAGGGCTCTAGATATACCAAGTGTTAAGTCCATCACTGTAGAACTTGCCAGGAGTATTTAAAACCTTCCTAATCAGTGGCATAACTATAGCAATAGCAGCCAATGCTGCTGCTATAGGGCATCAAGGTGGATTTTGAAGCAACTAGGCCCAGAACAGTATCATTAAGGATTTTTAGAAGTTGATTTTGATGCTGACCCTCCTGTGAAGTTTCCAGTCTAGAAAAGCTGCTAGCACAGAAATTTGGATTTACCCTTGACTTCATTCCCAGTGCCATTGGTGATCAGGACAATTGAGAGTGAAAGTGAGCCTCCTAATAGGGATTAAGACAGCAGTAAAAACCTGATGGAGCTTTTACTTGTGCACACGAGTAATAACTATATGCCATATAAAATAACCTTATTATTATTATTTTATTTTTATCACTGCTACTGCTGCTTTTTTTTTCTTGACTACCAAACCACTACATTCTGCACTTCCTTGCTATGATGGTGGTAAGGATAGGAAGGCAAATGATGTATATATAGAGGCCTTTTACTCCTAACAAGATCAGGTGATGCTGAAAATGACTGGTGAGCTACTAAAGATACTAAAAAGCTCTCCTGCTACCTGTCCTTGATTTAAGCCAGCCATAGACGGTTCGAATTTTGGTTGGTTCAGCAGGGACCACCCAAGATTCAAACCATGTATGGGCAGGCTGAATACACCCCAGTTGATCGATTGATCAACTTGGGTAAAACCAGCCTGCTGGATTTTACATGCGATTATTGCTAGAGGCTATTATAGCTGCTAGCAGTAATTATTGTGTTCTCCCAGCAGGGGGTGGCTTCCCCCGCCCCCCCCGCCAGGAGAACACAATGGCTACACGGAATTGAGCAATTTTCTTTCCTGCAACCCATGGTTGGAAATTGCTCTGTCTATGGCCGGCTTTAGGAAGCCCTTAAAGGGAGAATACAATGGCTCCGCGGGAAGGATTCTTTTATCAACACTGTCAGGGAAAGAAAATCGCTCTGTCTATGGCCGATCTTAGTTACACTTTATGTTAAGATTAATGACAGTATTGTCACTGTTGTCCCTGCCAGGTACAACAGAGAAGTCACCAGGGGGCCCTGTGATCTGTAGTTACTCCTCTGGTACTAATTCAGTAAAACAGATGCCGTGGAATGCCCTCTTTGAAAAAGTCAAAATTTATACCCTGTGGCAGGATGAGGTCATGCCACTATGTGATAAGGCAGTCTGGGCGCCAGGTTTTGGAGAAAACAGGCCCACTAATGTCACAGGTGTGTGCTGTTATTTTAGCAGTATCAGGATGAGAGGTCAGGGCCATCCCCGCCCGAAGGGGTCAGTGAATGTAAGGGAGACAAAAGGGGTATGTCTGCACCGTGCTGTTTAGGATGGGATAGGCAAATAACCTGAGAGACAGGGTGTCACCCAGGTGTTAGAGGTGCCCAAACCAGAGGCCTGAGCCTTAGAGAAAGATGCCAAGAGACAGGGTCTCACCTGGGGGTCAGAGGTGTCCCAAGCCAGAGGCCTGAGTCGGTGAGAGTCTATGAGAGATGGAACAGCTGGGAGCTGTAAAGGAAAGGGAGAGCTGAAAGAGGTACAGCGTTTGTGTACTAAGACTAGGGATGGGTGAATATTGTTTACCGTATTGATGGTGAGAGTCACCTGTGTGGGAAGATATGTTTTTGTGAACTTTTTGCTTTGTTTTAAGTAAAAGTGGGCAGGAAAAGCCCTGAAATGTACTTTTGGCATGAGGTAAACTCACTGTATAAACACATATACCGCGAGAGTTAACAACCACATGTCAGATTCTACAGGGGCCCAGGTATTGAGGGTTCCCAGGGCATTCAGCAGTTACATATTTCTAGCAAGTTACAGTAGTAGTGATAATAACTTTTCTTTACTGCTGTCGTTATCTTTTCACTTCCCAAAACTACTTTATTGGTGCAGTTATTTTTTTAAATTCTCGATTAAACAAAAGTAGCAACAGATAATGATTCTCTTGTGTTTATCTGTTTTCCTCAGGGGAATTCAGCTGGAGCATGTGTTTTTGTTTATCCAAAGAGCTACTTGTTCTTGACGGAACATAAATCTTCTTGATGATTGCTGTCTCTTTTTGCGCACGTCTAAATCTAAACAACATTTACAAAATGTGTACATTAAATTATTCTATTTAATCTCTGCCAACATTATCCATCATTTTCCAAAGGAAGATGCAAGGTGCAAATCTGTTTTCTGAAAAACAATAGGCTAAATTCAGTGACTGTTGAATACATTAAACTTGCTATTTTTTTTCAGACTCTACTGTCAGAGCGACAACAATTTCAAGTAGCCTTCCATATACGTTATTTTTTCAAAGTTAATTTTTATCCTCCCATGGCTCTTTGTGTCAGTGATGAGCCACACATTCTCCCAAGCAATTTTCCAAGTTCATTCAGCCCTGATTTCATTTGAAAGGAACATTTCCCAAAGGAACCAAAAAAAGAAAGAATTATTAATTAGCAGCAATGCTGGCATTGTCAGTATAGTGTCGCAGACATGTCAAAATTAATGTTGTGGAAAGAAGAAAGCTCTGGTCTTGCATTGTCCTTCTTTAGGTTTTTCTAATTTTTTTCTTTTTTCTTTCTTTCTTAGACTCAAACCCATTCAAATTTTAGACAGAACTGATAACATTTGCTAACACCAAAGCAAGAATAGTCTTAGAATTTTTTAATGTTCTGTGTTCCAGGCAATAACACCACATTATGTATAGGATATCCATTCTGTGACATGAAAACCGTGAATTTAAAGAGTAAAACTTAAAGGCAATATACAGCTTTTATAATGTGTTATAAATAAACATAAAAAAGACACAGCTTAATGTAAATAATCATAGCATGTGTTAAAATAGATTAAATGTTAATGTATTTTAAAAGTTGTTTTTAATACCAGGCCAAATGCCTTTCAACACTAGATGATTACCTTGCAAGGCAGGTTAAGGCTTCCCCCCTGTAAGGCACCCCCCAGTGTGGAATGTGGGGGATTGTAGGAGGACTTTTAACAATCAAAAAGGGGCCCCCTAAGATATCCACCCCCTCTCAGGAGAATAAGTACAGGGCTACATTAGTTACTACTCATTATCCCAAAAAGTTAAAGGTAAATAAACACACCCACATCTTAAAAAGTCCTTTAATAGCCCCAAAAAAATCCCCAATGTATATCTATCATCAATCACGTTATCCAGAGGTGTAAATCCACTTTTAATCACAATTATCTGCTACCCAACAATGTTTCCCCACCGTCGCTTAGATGACCCACCGCCTGACAATGTATCCCTGCCACATTACAGGTGCTAAATGACAGATGTCCCTGTACTGTAAAGCTTTGTTCGCACCTACAGGTACGACCAAGTGCAGGCGCATTTCCATTTTTTTTTTTGCATGTTCCCACATGCTGCAAATAGGGCAGGTCTTTCATTTGAGTGGGCTGCCCTACGAGTAAGAAATGCAGAAAAGAAGTGCCTGATTATTTTTAAAAAATGTGCTGCACTGAACTACATGCATTTGCAGATGTGTGGAAGTGCCATCAACAATCAGTGCATCTGCTAAAGGGAAGCATTTTTCTTTGTATATCGGGAAAGCACACAACTTTGCACGCTTTCCTGACACACTAATTGTAAACCTAGCCTAAGTCAAGAAGCTGATCGCTCACCCATAAACCAGAATGTCATAGGAAAGAGGTGAGCACCAGCTAAAGAAGCAAGGGGCAAATGTGTAGGAAGTTCTACTACAAGGGAAGTTTTGTTTTATATTCTTGGAGAACAGCCTAGTGTAAAATATGTTCTCACTTAAACACACACTATACTTTCTCAATATTTTCTGGTTTAAATGCATTCTAAAAAATTAATTTTAGCCGTAGGAAAGTTGAACTGACCAATATGGAAAAGGCTGCCACTGCTGACATCCTAGAAATGCTACTGACTGTCTGGCATGCTAATCCAATGGCATCAATACTTTCTGAGTCACTGACAAAGAGCAAGCATGCGGATCAAAGATGCAGAAAAATCTTTCTTAAGCTCGGTTCACAGCTATGCAGTTTGCTTTTGATACGTTTCTGCAGTGGTTTTTGCTGTGTGTTTTGCATTTTTTGAACACGCGATTTTTGCTATTTTTAGGCTTTTTTTTGGCCAATTTGTTGTTGGACAGATTAAAAAATGGAAAACACAAATTGCAGCAAAATTGCCATAAAATCATGGCAAAATTGCGGCAAAAATGTACTACATGCTTTTCTGCAGCTTCTCTATTGCAGTCTATTGAACCAAAAAAACACTGTTTTGCATTTAAAAAAAGTCCCTGACCCTTTCCAGAAAAGCAGCGGCTGAAAAAAACCATAGATGTGTCCCATAGGAAACCATGTTAAATGAACTGTAGCACCTTTCTGCAAAAAGCACCAAAAAATGCACAGGTGTGAACCCGGCCTTAGGCTGGGTTCACACTGCTGTGCTGCGGTTTGGCCACAGCACAGGTGTACCTGTGGGTTTTCGTGCATTTACCACACAACTTTAGCCACTGTCCCACAGACTTCTATTATGTCACATATTTTTGCTGCATTTTCTAGAATGGCAACATAAGTCCTGAATGCTGCTTTCAGAAAATGCAACAAAAACATGCAGCATAATATTAGTCAATGGGATCATTACTTAAACCGTGGGTAAGCTGCACAAAAACCACAGATACAACCCTGCTGCTGCCAAACCACAGCACAGCAATGTAAACCAGTTTTTAATCAAAAAGGCCACTTGTTGCACACCAGAGAGGGAGCGAGACTTGGAGGAAGGAAGATATGTTAATATAGAACAGTGCAGTGGAATAGCTCTAGGTAAAAAAAATCAAAAGTTAACTGCATCCAGAGACAACCAGGCAACTAGAATAAGGGCAGCAAAAGCAATCTACTTAGCTCTCTCAGTTCTACTTAGGCCCACACAGACAAACGCGCTGGGCGCATGCGGGTGCCATTAATCCTAAATCTGGAAATCTCCTCCTTTTCCCGGAGTTAATTCAAATTAATGGGCTGCCGTGCCCAAGCAAAACACGGCTTGCAGAGCAGTGATCGTGTGAACCTAGCTTGATGGATATGTCCTAAAACTTGAAATATATTTCATTTTTTATATAGTTACCGCTTAGAAATATAAGATTCATGGCTTTTTTTGGCCTATCCAAATAATAGTAATAGGTTTATCAAATTTAATTCATTTACTTCATTTACTGTAGGTAATAAAATCTATCTTATTTTTAAGAAATATTTTTTTAAGTTTTAACTGGCTCAGAATTGAATTTTAAAGATTTTAAGAGTGGTTTGTAAGATTGCAAGCCAACCTGATTACAGTGGACCTAAACAGTTAAACTAGAACTGCTTTATGCAGGTAGATATTAAGGTGTAACAATAACCAAAAAAATAAAACATACATATCATCTGTAAAAAGCCAGTATTTAAGTACTCTGTGTCAAATGATCTACATTAGCTCTGTAATGTTTGTTTCATTGCCAGCAGTCTTTATTCAATAACACGGCACATTCTGCTGACATCAATGCCTCGGGGGTCTTCATTGGACCCATGGTTTCAAATCATGTGACCTGTAATTGGAGTACCATAGCACCTGCTTTTTTTTACAAATATCAGGTGCAAACTTAGGACCTGCCTCTGTTATTGCTTGTTTTTATGATTTAAGTAGACCTACATTTTCAGTTTCTTCCTTCTTTAAAGCAAAAGTCGATAAAAAATAAATAGCCCATTACAACATAAAGTAAAAAAAGCAGCTTTGTACCAAAGCTCACTTTCAGTACTGTGGTATCTCCCTTTTCTGACACTAGATGTCCTCAGTCTTTTGGTTTGAATGATGGCCAGCATCATTCAACCCACTTCCTCTGGACCTACCCCCAGCCTGTGAATGGACAGGGGAGGGGAAACAGTGCAGTGGTCAGTTCATCTCCCAGTCCCTTTGCATTTTCCTCCTATCAGCATGCCTCTTGTTAGCATATGAACTGATTGGCTCCTAGTACTTTTTATTGCTCTCCCACTTTGAGCTCTGCAGTGCAGGGACTGCTAAAGGTGCATAGAAAATCAAATTTTTGTAGTTACCGTAATTTCCGGTGTATAAAGTGACTGGGTGTATAAGACGACCCCCTAATTTTACTGTTCTTCTACAGTTTTTGCCTATACTCACTGTATAAAATGACCCCCCCTTCCGAGGCTTCATATTTCCTATATTTCCTTCTTCTTGCTGGAGATGGAGCCATACGGCGCTGAGCCAATCACAGCGAGAATGTATTCTATTAATGAATACAAAGCCTGCTTGGGTTGGCAGAGGCTGTAAAATCATCAGCCCACGCCTCTCTGACTCTCAAAGCCAATCTGAGCAGGCTACTGTATCTACGTAGCCTGCTCAGATTGGCAGAGGTTGTTACTCCAATCTGAGCAGGATCTGTATTCATTAACCAGTTCCAGACCAGCTGCCGCAGTTTTACTGTGGCACGTTGGTCCGGCTGCGCGAAATCACGTTAGTATACGTGATGCGCGTGGCCGGCTGGGGGGCACGCGCGCGCCCCCCCGCCGGCCGTGACAATCAGATTAGATCAGGAACTGATCAATCCCCAGGCCCAGGCCAATGAAATCTGGCCTGGACCTGGTAACCGCTCCTGGCGAATGAGATCCTTCCCCTGCATGTGTAATTGTAAACACAGCAGGGGAACTGATGTCATCTCTCCTTGTGTCAGTCTTTTCGCTCCAGACCGAGAGGAGAGAGCATCAAACAGTGAGTTGCACCAACACTACACTGACACCAGGTCACATAGGCAAACAATTCACCCCCCCGGTCACCCCCCCCCAGTTAACCCCTTCACCACCTGTCACTGTGTGACCCAGTACAGCAATCATATTTTTTTTGATTGCTGTACTGGTGTCATTAGTGACAAAAATCAGTGTTAGGTTAATTAGTCTTAGGCCCAGATAGGTCTAGGGACCCCCTCTAACCCCCCAATAAAGGTTTAACCCCTTGATTACCCCCTGTCACCTGTGATCACAGTAAAGGTGATGGAGTTTAGCTAGTTTATTTTTATAGCATCAGGGCACCCGCCGTATTTTACCCAATAAAGGTTTAACCCCCTTTGGGTGATCAAAGTTAGGTTTTAGTGTCAGATAGGGTCTGCGTCGCCCCAGGCAGCGTCAGATTAGTGCCAGTACTTCTAACACCCACGAACGCACCATACACCTCCCTTAGTAGTATAGTGTCTGAAAGGATCGATATCTGATCTGATCAGATCTATACTAGCGTCCCCAGCAGTTTAGGGTTCCCAAAAATGCAGTGTTAGCGGGATCAGCCCAGATACCTGCTAGCACCTGAGTTCAGCCCCTCCTCCCAGCCCAGCCTACCCAAGTGCAGTATCGATCGGTCACTGTCACTGTCACTTACAAAACACAAAACATATAACTGCAGCGTTCGCAGATTCAGGCCTGATCCATGCGAACCCTAACAGTTTTTTTGGTAGCATTTGAATCAGTCGCTAACAGTCAGGAGCTTTTTTACCTGTGAGTCTCACTAGTGTATCAGTAAATTTAGAGACCAAAATGTCAAATCGAAGGTACACTAGTGAAGAGGCCTACACGTTTCTGAGCATGACAGATAGTGAAGAGGAAGTCACTCATCTGTCAGATTCAGGCTCAGAATACGAACCTGTAGACAGAAGCGGCACCCTGACAGATAGCTCTGACGACGGAGTTGTGGTCCCTGCCAAGGTCAGGCATACCAGACCCAGATCTTCTTCTGCTGTCGTTGAGGTGCAATTTCCTTGGGGTGTCTACTTTCCAAAATGGGGTCATTTGGGGGGGGGGGGGGGGGTTTGGTACTGCCTTGCCATTTTAGTACTTCTAGAAATGAGATAGGCAGTCATGAACTAAAACCTGCGTAAATTCCAGAAAATGTACCCTAGTTTGTAGACACTATAACTTTTGCGCAAACCAATAACTATATGCCTATTGACATTTTTTTACCAAAGACATATGGCTGAATACATTTTGGCCTAAATGTATGACTATAATTGAGTTTATTAATTTTTTTATAAGAAAAAGTAGAAAATATCATTTTTTTTCAAAATTTTCTGTCTTTTTCCGTTTACTTCGCAAAAAATAAAAATTGCCGAGGCAATCAAATACCATCAAAAGAAAGCTCTATTTGTGGGGAAAAAAAGGACACAAATTTAGTTTGGGTACAACATTGCGTGAACGTGCAATTACCACTTAAAACAGCGCAATGCCAAATTGTAAAAAGTCCTCCGGTCATTGAGCTGCCAAATCCTCTGGGGCTGAAGTGGTTAATAGAATACATGGCTCTCCGGGATTGGCTCAGCGGTGTATACTGTATGTAGCCAAAGCTACATACAGTATTACCGCACATCTGGCAGGGCAGGCTGACATACAGCGGGGGCTACATTTTATACCTGGCGTATAAGACGACCCCCGCTTTTTGGACAGTTTTTTAAAGCGTAAAAGGTCGTCTTATACGCCAGAAAATACGGTACACTGCTTCAATTTAAAGTAGAAGTTCAACGCAAAACCAACTCTAGTAAAAAAGAAATGTGACCAGGTGCCTAACGTATCATGCATCCATCCCCATATATAACATACACACAACCAATATTCGCCCATGGGACTTTAAATAAGGCATAATACAAAAGTCATAAAATATCAATTTATTGTACAAGGATTGGACACATAAATGTATAAAGTACACATAAAAAATGTTTGGCACATCAAACCAATTGTTACACATAACAATACATAATGTACATCAAGCTGGTATATTTTCAAGTACATGCTTTACATAACCAAGATGATTACATAATGAGAGATGAATGCATCTTGTAACTCAACATGTTTCATGAATACTTTCTCTTCTTCATGAGTAGATGCCTCCAACAACAGAACCCTATACTAAAAAACAAATACATAACATATATTATAATAAAGCACTCCCTTGAAAGGCGGGGGGTGCCACCACCCTACATATTGATGTTCTAAAAATGGACTTACAAACCAGCTTGGAACTAAAAAAAGCATACGGTCCTCAAATGGTGACCATCTGGCTGTCTTGGTCCCCTTCCGTTACTCCCATGTCAGACACTGAGCAGCGGTCACCATTTGGAGATGCTATGTTTTATCAAGTTCCAAGCTGATTTGTAGGTCCCCTTTTAAGAACATCAATATGTAGGGTGGTGGCATGCCCCCCAACCTTTCTAGGGAGTGCTTTAATATAATATAATTTATGGGCGAATATTGGTTGTATAAACTAACTAACTCTAAATCTACTCGCAGCAACATTCTAAGATGAATCTATCTAGCCCTGTAAAGAAGAAATCACTATAAACACCTTTTCTGAGGCCGCTCCGGTCCGGTCCCACACTGAGCTGTCATCGGTGGCTTCTGTGTGTGGGAGCATGCAGAAGAGTCAGCTGACAACAGAAGCACAATAGTGAGTCTATAGGTAACATCACTTCCCAGGTATTTCCCAGCTGTTGTCGGTTCTCTCCCGCACACAGCATCCGCCGCTGGAGACAGGACCGGATCTGCTTCAGAAAAGGTATGTATACCGATTTTGCTTTACAGGGTTAGATAGGTTAGTCTTATGCCCCGTACACACGGTCGGACTTTGTTCGGACATTCCGACAACAAAATCCTAGGATTTTTTCCGACGGATGTTGGCTCAAACTTGTCTTGCATACACACGGTCACACAAAGTTGTCGGAAAATCCGATCGTTCTGAACGCGGTGACGTAAAACACGTACGTCGGGACTATAAACGGGGCAGTGGCCAATAGCTTTCATCTCTTTATTTATTCTGAGCATGCGTGGCACTTTGTCCGTCGGCTTTGTGTACACACGATCGGAATTTCCGACAACGGATTTTGTTGTCGGAAAATTTTATCTCCTGCTCTCCAACTTTGTGTGTCGGAAAATCCGATGGAAAATGTCCGATGGAGCCCACACACGGTCGGAATTTCCGACAACACGCTCCGATCGGACATTTTCCATCGGAAAATCCGATCGTGTGTACGGGGCATTAGAATGTGGCTGCGAGTAGACTGAGACCCCTTTCACACTGAGCTACGGCTGCATTAGCACTAAAGCCCCACTCATTTTAGCAGCTCTTTTTGGCCGATAGCAGGGTGCTTTTAACCCCAAAGAAGGGGGTTAAAAGTGCCCGTGTTGTGGCACTTCCGAAGTGCTTTTCAGGCGCTTTGGAAGTGCTGCTCATCCATTTCAATGGGCAGGGCATTTTGGGAGCGCTGTATACAGCGTTCCTAAACCGCACCAAAGATGCTGCTTGCAGGACTTTACCTAATGTCCCACAAGCACACCACCCCAGTGTGAAAAGTCACACTGAAATGAATGGGAGGCGGTTTTCAGATGTTATTTAGAAGCTATTTCTAGTGCTAAAACTCCTAAAAAATGCCTCAGGGTGAAAGGGCTCTAAGAGATTGTTAGTTTTAGGCTGAACTGCTACTTTAAACTCAAGCACAAATATGTTAGATTTAGGGACTGCACTTGCTTTAATTTTTCAGGAAAGAACATTGATGAAAAGTACAGAAAATGCCTAAAATATATGTTTTGTAGAGTATTTGTTATTAAAATTGCTGTTCACATTGTATTTGCTTTTGTTTCTTTTTACTTATAAATTGTATGTTTTTTTCATAGTGACAATTTATGCAGTATTCGTGAGACTCCTGCAGAAGCCATGCTATGGTGAAATGTAGAATGGAATCTACTGCTGCTGTGTCCAAGCCACATGGATTGTTGATGCTTTTAAAGTTGGGCGAACAGTTCAAGCCGAGCAAAAGTTCTACTTGAACATTGCCTGTTCGTCCGTTCTGCGAACACCCAAATTTGCGGGGCACTCAGTGGGATTCTAAGCCCTGATTGGGCAAAGCTTTGATCAGGCATTCATCGTGGGTGGAGCGGTTATCTTTTTACGGGTCCGGCGATATGGCGGGTGTCGTGATTGATGAGAGATCTACATCGGGGGACATTGTTTTTTTTATTTTTTTATAAAGGAATTGTTAAAAGCTGCCTCCTGTCTTTATTTATTTTTGACACTTTTTTTGGTAAATGGGTAGGGGTACAATGTACCACATACTCCTTCAAATAGGGAGGGGTCTCGGGACCCCCTTGTTAAAGGGGGCTTACAGATTCCGATAAGCCCCCTGCCTGCAGACCCCCACAATCACAGCCCAACATCAACATGGGGACAAAGAGTTTTGGGGTAGGGGGAGCAGAGCCCCACACAGCCGATGACTGATCAGTGTACCAGCTCGCTGCTGGTACCATATGACCGCCATGACCAATCTCAGCAGATCACATGACAGTTGTACACAATGGATGGCTTCCTTTCATGCCATCTATTGTGTACAATTGTGTTGCTAGCTGTGATTGGTCAATTTAATCACATGGTACAGAAAGGGCCAATCACAGTCCATCTGTACTATGTGATTAGCTTTGACCAATCAAAACAAAGCAAACTAAATGATTCAGTTTCACTCAGAAAAACGCTTGCTTAAAGCAATGTAGTTCACTGTTATAACCAAACATAATGTGCAAAAAAAATCTCGATCACTTCACCGCAGTACAATGTTACTATGTTACAATACATTGTTCTGGTCACAGTGTGTTAAAAAAAACATGTGAAATACTCGGCACCTTAAAAATCCCCAATTCTGTTTTTCTATGGTACAGAAAATACCTGTTTATCTTGCCAGAAATCCAGTGTCCTTGTGACATACTATTAGCTGAAAAAAAATCCTAAACTACTAATCTCTTCATCCCCCGTTCATTAAAAACAAACAAAGGCAGACATAATAGTAGTTCAGCCTGCGTGATAACCATGGCTCCCTCTATAGACACATTGAGGAGTGAGTGCAGCCACCCAGAGGCAGGAAGGTATTGGCAGGATTCCGGGCCACTGATAGGGAGGGACCACCGGTCCTCGTGTCGGGGGCCCGAACACACAGGGGGGCCCAAACAAGGAAGCAGATCAGTGTGGTGTGGCAAGTACAGAAACGATGCCCAGATGCGCTTCCCTGTCTGGGTCACATATGATCCCCCCTGTGTGTGCCTGGGCACCCCAGCTCTTTCCTGTCCCACTGGGCATGGCGGGAAAACAGGTGGATTTGTCTGGAGTGAGAGTTAGATCTGTCTTAATGTACAGGCACCTCTAGGAACTGCCCAGAGGTCCTAGGTGCATGAAGGGGCCTTGAAGTTTCCTCCCAGCAGTCACTGTACTGCCAACAGATCCCCTCGCTTTGGTCGGCTCTTTTGCATATGCTACAGGCCAGTCACGTTATCTGTTTCTCACATCTGCAGCAGTCTTCAGTCTCTCTTCCCGTCATCTTCCTCCCCACCTCAGTCACTATCCCGTCCTGCTCCCTTTCATCCTCACACAGATTCATTTGTCTCTGCCTGTCACACTGCTTCCTTCTCAGGTCCTTGTTAACCCTTGCTTCTCCCAGCCAGCTGATTTGCCAACATTTAGCAGACATGCTAATTTATAGGCTCCCCCCCCCCCCGGGGTTGCACAGGTGTGTGTGTGTGTGTGTCCCCATACACAAACATTGCAAATGGCCAGAATCCATTCCTCTCCAACCCTTAACCTCCATCTATTTACATCTCCTCCCCCTTCCTGCATGCCAGCACAAATCTTCCTTCTTCTATATCCCTATACAGACCAGGATCCCCCGGTTTCACTCCAGTTTTCCTCTACCCATCCCCTCATCTCCTGCTCATTTCCAACTTTTTTACCCCCTCTTCGTTCTCCCCTACCCCATGGTTCCCAGTCCCATCCCTCCCCCCATGTTTTTCAGGGGCTAAGGAAGAACCCTGAGGTGGAGCATCTTATTACTGCTGCTGCTTGTGTGGGTGGGATGTGAACTGCACCAATCCCTGCTGACCCTCTTCTCATATTCATCTCATGTGATTGGCGCAGAACACATCCCACCCAGACAAACAGCAGCAGTAATAAGATGCTCCACCTCAGGGTTCTTCCTTAATTCCTGCAAAGTGCTGGAAGAGAGCCAGAAACTCTGAAGTAGGAGGTAGAGGGGGAGTTGTTATTCCAGTTTTGATTTAGCCAAATGCAGCCTGCCAGAATAGGTAGTATCGGTGACTGCAGCTTCCCTGAGCAGCTCTGCTTGAGGAGACCATATTTGTAGTATACATTACTGCCCCTATACTGTACTCTCCTACCCCTGTACTGTGTCTGCTTACCTTCCCCCTGGGTTGTGCCCTCCTGCTTCCCCCTGTACTCTACCCTCCTAACCACTGTACTGTGCCCTCCTACCCCCCCATACTGTACCCCCCGTACTGTACCCCCCTGCTCCTCCCTGTACTGTACCCTCCTAACCACTGTACTGTGCCCTCCTGCCCCCCCATACTGTACTTTCCTGCCCTCCTCTGTACTGTGCCCTCCTGCTGCCCCCTGTACTGTATCTTCCTAACCACTGTACTATGCCCTCCTGCCCCACTATACTGTACCTTCCTGCCCCCCCTGTACTGTTCCCTCCTGCCCCCGTACTGTTCCCCCTGTACTGCAAGCCCCTAACTGCTGTACTGTGCCCTCCTGCACACCACACCCCCCACATGTACTGTACCCTCCTGCCCCCGTACTGTTCCCCCTGTACTATACCCCCCTAACCGCTGTACTGTGCCCTCCTGCACACCACAACCCCCACATGTACTGTACCCTCCTGCCCCCGTACTGTCTGTTCCCCCCATATTGTACCCCCCTACCTGCTGTACTGTGCCCTTCTGCACACTGCACCCCCCCTCCCACCGTGTACTGTGCCCTCCTGCCGCCCATACTGTTCCATATAAACTATACCCCCCTAATCGCTGTACTGTGCCCTCCTGCACATCGCACCCCTCCCTGTACTGTACCCTACTGAAACACCCCCCCTTTGTAATTTTGTAAGTTTTGTTGTTTTTTTGTCTGCTAATTTCTTTTTTCGAGGGGAAGGGGGGGCATGTCAGGTAGGCTGTACGGGGTCCTGTGTTTTCTAATGCACCCACCTTATCTATGGACTGGTAATCTGCAATATATTACATTTTTTTCTTGGGATTAGATAGAGCTTAACTCCAGCATTACCTTCAGTTTTGCAAAGTTGTACAGGCTCCTCCGGTGCTGGAATAATTTCCTCTGATTTTTCTGCACAATGTGAGCTTCTCATAATGTGTATTATAAACTGCAGCAAGCCAAACAGAGCCTTTCATGGTTGGAGGACAATCAGCAAGATCTACACCCTTCCTCTCCAGCCTGACTGTCCCTCATCCTCCCCTTTAATAATTTGGTTTCAGTTCTTTCATTCATAGAGGCTCAGCATCAGACGTGGGCATTATCTAGGGTGGTCTACATGAAAATGCAATCTACCCTGGAACATCCACTCCTCCAAGCACAAATCTGCCTGGATTTCAGCATTATAGTAAATATGTCACTATGTTATAACCCTTCCCCACATTTTATCAGGTCCTATGTTTTAAAAAGACTGTAGGTTCCCTGGATCAAAACTGCTTCCTTGCTAAATCATTCAAAAGCATTTATTTATTTACTGCAGTGTGTCTGATCATATTCTTATTATATCCAGTTTGTATATCTCTACCTAGACAGCAGGGTTTACTATAGACCCAATGGGGGAGATTTAGTACAACTGGAGGATTCAGAATCTGGTGCATCTGTCCATGGTAGCCAATCCCCTTCTAACTTTAGCTTGTTCAATTCAGCTTTGACAATAAGCAGGGCTTACATATATTCTGGACTGGTCATAGATATTGTGTGAGCATTGGCAGATATGTGGTGGATTAAAAAAAAAATACTATACTATAACTATAGAATTTAGGGTGTAAAAAGAAAATTAGCATTCAATTTATACTCATTGTAGCTTGTAAAATTTTAGTAATCAGTGCTGCTGAACAAATTAAATCCTGGTACTGCATGAGGCTGGTTGACACATGCTGAATCATATACCTGTGTTTGTGTGTGGACATTGTATTCTTAGTAATGATCTAACAAAGAATGTCTCATTAGATAAGCAAGACTGCTTACCAAACACTACATAACAAGTGGTGGCTAGTGCTCAATTTTTTTTTTTTTTGGGGGGGGGGCGGTAAACAAACCTGGCCCCCTCTCTCCCCCCACCAACGTAGCTTGACTGATCGATTGTCTGTTTGATCGCCGCTTCGCTTGCCCGTCGCCTACCATCCCTGCACTCTATTTTTGTGACCACTTCTATCCATGCCTGTGTAGCACGCCCCATGTAAAAGCTGCTGAGTTAGGATTCCCCACTGCTACATGGCCAGGCCCACAGCATTTCCTTCATGCATTCCACCACAGAAAACAGTCCTTGGCTTGATGGTTTTTGATGTTTCATTAGGGGTTGATAACTTGGATCGGGTAGGAAATTATGGGATGCCCAACTTGTAAAAAATGTCCAGAACTTTGAACAAAGGGGACAACTTCCTTTCTATTTAGACAAAGTCCTTTTCTTTCTTCCCCCTGCACAAACTTGGTTCACATGTACAGCTCCCTGATCACTCCAGGGGGAAACTAACAGTCTTTAGTTTTAATTCAGCAACTGCACATTACAGGCTGGGAACATCCTGTCCTTTTGTGGATAAAGTAGCACATTATGAATCATCTCCTGCTGTCTTCCTGTAGACCCTCAGTTAAACTGCTGCAGAAGATACCAGCCCACCTTGCTACTTGCTTCCCCAGTCCTTCTGACTGGCACATTTCCCCAGTCCTTCCTGACTGACACACTTCCCCAGTCCTTCCTGACTGGCACACACTTCTCCAGTCCTTCCCGACTGGCACACTTCCATGGGGATTCCCTAGGGCAAGGATGAAGATTTACAGTAGAACTATGGGCAAAACTTTCTTTTTCATTTTAGATAGTAAGGGAGGGTTGTAACCCCTGTCAGATTTTATTTTTTGCCATCTGTGTCCCATTGCGGAGATTTCCCTTTACTTGCTGTCCCATAGCCAAACAAGAAGTGAGAGGGAATCCCTGCAAATTAAGGGAATTTCTTGGGGATGGAGCCTGGCGGCAAATTCAAAAAAAGTGTAAAATCATAACACATACAGTACTGTAATCTTACAGATTACAGTACTGTATGAAATGATTTCACATCCCTTTTGTCCCCAGTGCTTTGGCCCATGCCCTGCATGCAGTTTTATATTGCATATACTGTTCTTTCTGCCTGGAAACTGGAGATTGTCCATAGCAACCTAAAAGTGTCCCTTTACGTCAAAAATGGCTTTAGACCAGCTAGAAAACAGCGATAGTAAATTAGAACACTTGCAGAATTGAGCGATAGTGAATCGTGTGGAAATTAATTTTATTACTATTTATTTTTATTTTTTTTAATTATTTTTTTTTTTATTATATTATAATTTATGTTTTTGTGTTTCAAACTTTATCATACCCGGGATATCTACTAGACTCTTGTTTGGACAGATTTAAGTGTGTTATTGTTAAGAATTACAGACCTACAATATAAAACGCCAAATTTCCATGCAAAATAATTGTACCGCTTTCAGCACCTAAAATCCGAAATAATCATACCGCCAGGGAGGTTAATGGGGACATAGAGAGCAATAAAAGCTGACCGATGTTCTAATCCCTCTCCACTTTATCCAAAACTAAAAAAAAGTCTTTCCTTTAATTATGCTTTAAGCACACCGCTGTCTTTAAAGAGCACTGTTACAGTATACAGTCTCTCAGCCTTGTGTTGTCCCTGCACTGTGCTGATATTACTCACTGTCTCTGCTTGCTTTTTCCTGCTGCCTCTTCCAGCATTAATCCCTCCAGTTGCCTCCTATGGTGAGATCCTTCCGGGCCAGCTTTCCTGAGCTCCAGCCCAAGGTAAAACCCCTCCACAGCAGGGGTCCCTCAAGGGCCACCGACAGCCTATCCTCAGCGCTGCTTCTCCATCTTACACCTGACTCCCCTGCTGGCATGGTGGATGTCTATTTATGGGATTTTCTCAGTCCTTTTGCCAGCCCACTTCTGGGGTTTGGCTGAGGTCCCATAAATATTCATAACAACCCTTCCTAACCTCCACCCACTAGGTGTAGAACATTCACCAATGTCCCAGAAAACAGGGGGAGGCACCAGAGAGCTGCTAGGATGAGTCATCCAGCCCTGGCCTCTAGTAACCCTGACCCAATTCAGTGACTCAGGTTTATCCCTGGCCAGAAATATGCTTATGTCTACTCTCACTTCTAGTAGCACACACTAGAGAGGGGGCTACACCCGCTTTCCTCCATTCTATGATAATTTTTCCTCATTTCCATCCACCCTGTCTGGTAATTTTTCTCCTCTTCCATACCATGCACACTTTGCTTCCATGTATGATCATTCTACTTTGCTTTTAGGCCTCTTTCACACGATCGGACCGTTCAGGTCCGCCTGTCATTTTTGAAGGCAGACCTGAATGGGCGCTCCATGTTAGCCTATGGAGCAACGGATGTCAGCGGAGACATGTCCGCTGACATCTGACCCCGTCCGATCCGCTAAAAGCAGACGGATGGCCCTACATCCGGATCCATCGATGGCAGATCGGATCGGGTGAGATCTGAGGAAAATGGACATGCTGTCCGTTTTTATCCGATCCCTTCATAGGCAGCAGCAGAACCTGACAAGCCCCTCCCCACTCAGTGAGCAGAGAGGGACAGGTCATCCGCCGGCTCAGCGGAGATCAACGGAGAGATCTCCCGCTGAGCCGGCGGACCGAGGCGGGCTCCGTGAAAGCGGAGTCCGCCTCGTGTGAATGAGGGCTTATCTACGGATGTCTGCTCTCCTTTATGATAATTTCCCTCTCCTTCCATTTATGCTTCTATGTTACCAGTCCTCTGGAAGGTACAACTATGTAGCAAATGCTGTTGCATGTTGCTTCTTTTTCATTGCCATTGTGCCACATTTCATGTTATTTCTTCAATATATACATTATGAGGATGAATAGTTGAAGGAGCACTTATTGCTGCTGATGTTCCTGGTGTCTCCACCAAACTGACTTTGGACATGCCTAAATTGGGCCATACATAGATCAAAATTTGGCTGGTTCAGCTAGGTACTTCTGTGCTTTCAACATCATAGTAGCAACAAAGCTGTATATGACCAAAAAGAAAAGAAAGAGGGCAAGAGAACACCGCTACCTGAGTATTTATTAAAACTCAATAAAAATAAATGCATATATTGTACTCACATGTAAAATTAATATATGAGCACATCTGTCAAGTCTCCAGTAGGTGTCAGTATACCAGGTGGCCAGTGGTGTTGCAGCAGACCCGTCTAAGTAGATGTGATGTCAGATAACAGGATGAACCAGCGGTATGTAAAAACCAAAATGAAGAAAGAGAGGGAGAGAAAACGCCACAGTCTAAGAGTTATATTTGTTAAAAAGCATAAAATAAAGATTATTACACTTGCATGTAAAACATATACTGTATAAACCTTCTGCAGGTAGCAGCATTCCAGTTGGCAAGTAGTACAGCAGCATGCTCCGTTAGGCTGGTATGATGTCAAACACTTGGAGCCAGGAAGTAAACCAGAGGAAACACCAGGAAGAATCAGCAGGAGAAACAGCAATGTGTATAGCTAAGATGGTATCCTCTGTGAACAGCAAGGAAGTCACTGAGGACGACTGGGAGGACATGATGAAGTCATATGTGATGTGTTGCAACAAGTTTTGGGGTGGGGAACCCCTTTCTTAAGCTTTTTGGCAGATGTGTTTTCAAGCGGCCGCCATCTTAGCTATACACATTGCTGCTGGTTCTTCCTGGTGTGTCCTCTGGCATTTCCTTATAGACTAATTGTTCTAATCTAATTTTTTCTTTTTTGTTTTCTATGATTTGAATTTGTGTGCTTGAACAGTTTTGCACCTGGGTGTGCATTTTACATATCTGATAACATCAGGGTAGTGGGTAGGGATGGGCGAACGGTTCGGCCCGAGCATAAGTTCGGGCCGAACTTTTGTTGTTCGCTCGTTCGCCAAACATCTGAACAAACGGGGCGTTCGACTGTTTGTTTGGCCCCCCAACCCGGCCACAATGCAATGCTGCGCTGAACAGTGAATTGCAAGCCCTGATTGGCTGAAGCAGTGAAAGCTTCAGTCAATCAGGGCACAGAGCACTGTCAGAGTCATGATTGGATACAGTCATCATGACTTTATCCAATCATGTCTCATTCCCGCCCCACAGTATAAAAGTATTCTTTCAATGGCAGCCATTTTCAGTGTAATTTCAGCATGGAGAGAGATAGAACAGGGCTCTGTTCAGTGCTATTAGTTGGTTAGTGAGCTATACTGTGCTATTTTGCTTCAATTGTCAGTGTAGAATATTCATTTAGTGTCAGTCTAGAGATAGTGTGAGTGTAGTGAGGAGGACCATCATTCAGCTTTGCATAGTGTGCAGCTAGAGTAGGGACAGCTCAGATAGCTTCACTGTAGTGTAGTGAGACTGTGTCATTCATACATACATTAGTGTAGAGTAGGGACAGTTCATATAGTTTCAGTGTAGTGTAGTGAGACCATGTCAGTAATCTTGACATTATTGTATAGCTAGAGTAGGGATAGTTCAGATAGCATCAGTGTACTGACGGTTGACGTCTATTTGATTGCGTTACTGCCAGTTTAACGCCATTTACTTCTGTGTGCGTTACTGCCAGTTTAATGCCCTTTAGTTCTGTGTGTGTTACTGCCAGTTTAATTTCATATAGTTCTGTGTGTGTTACTGCCAGTTTAACGCCATATAGTTTTGTGTGTGTTACTGCCAGTTTAACGCCATTTAGTTTTGTGTGTGGTACTGACAGTTTAACGCCATATAGTCCTGTGTGTCTGTCAGGGCTGGGCTCAGCCCTTCCTTCTCTGAGCTGGCCACTCAGCTGTCAGCTGCCAGCTCCTTTCTCTCCACAGTGACTCAGGTGTTGATGATCTGCTCGTCAGTCCTGGCTACTTAAAGCCGTCAGCTCACTTCATCTCTGCCTTCGCCTTTGGTCACATCTCAGAGACTTTCTCCTGTGTTCCTGTTGAAGACTTGCTCGGCTGACGTCCCTTCTGGCGCCTGATCCTGCTTGCTGTATTACTACGTTGATCTGACTACCCGATCTGGTTACTGAACTCTGGCTATGTATTGACTACGCTTACTCTGTTTACCTTTTTATTATTATTAAACAAGTGTGATTAACTGTACTTCTGTCTCGGTCTGATTCATGGTTTCCGACAGCGTCACCATACGTTTGGCGCATTATATTGTAGTGTATTATAGTTTATCTGTATAGTGTGAGTACTCAAATGTAAAGTGCACCAAACACCTCTTTACATTGATTAAAGTGCATATACGTACAGATTTCAAATTCTTCTTTACATTTGCTTATAAGCACTGCCCCCTCCCAATAATGTCTGGGAGGACAACAAGGAGAGGCAGATGTTCCCTTGGCACTGTAAGGGGGTCAGCAACAAATGTGTCCATAGGCAAAGGTGGACGTGGTGATCAGTCCTCAGGCAGGGCATCATTTCCTCTGTTTAGTGAGTTTGCAGTGCTATCCAGCCACAGCATGCAAAGGAGGAGTGTGTAGTCCCCTGCAGTTGCCAGAGTGGATAAGCCTGCCTCCTTGTCCACATCTATTCCTGCCATAGCCCCAACATCAGCCATTGAGGAGTCAGCTGAGTTATTTGACCACAGCATTAGCCACTTGCTCCTTGATGATGCCCAGTCATTACTGGATTAAGATGTTTGGTCTGATGTTGAGGGTGAAAGGAATATGAGCCTAGAGAGAGGGAGGAACACTGGTAGACAAATTGGCATTCATGTTCCCCAAGTATTACCATTTGCCAAGTTGTCTCCAGTGGTAATAAAGAAGATGGAGGAGATGGGGATGATGATGATGATGAGGTCACTGATGTGACTTGGGTGCCAGATAGAGCAGAGGAGGAAACTGAAGGTGAGGCAGCACAACCCCAAGGATGCCGACATCAAGAAAGGGTAGACAGCAGCAACCCTATTCCATCACATTCTACAGCTGTTATCTCCCGGCCCGCTCCCCAAAGCTCAGCTGTCTGGGCCTTTTTCAGCACATCTGCAGCAGATACCACTGTTGCTATCTGCAAATTGTGTCTCAAGCACATCAAATGTGGCAAAAACACCAACCATTCGGGTACCACATGCTTAACAAGGCATTTAATGTCCAACCACTCAGCCCGGTGGCAAGAGCACCTAAAAGGCACACGAAAGGGGCACAAATCTGTCCCTCCTCCTCTTCCTCCTCCTTACCCACTTCAGTTTGCCCTTGTTATACTGAGTCATTACCTCAGCAGCCTGACAGGGATGATGGTATAGCACAGGGTGTCCCAGGTCCTAGCAGCACATCTGCCAGCAGGACACCACCAGCTATAGACTGTAGCCAGCAAATTTTTCTGCCCCATCTGCTGCAGCGGGAAAAAAATACAGTCCCTGCCACCCACATGCTCAGCATCTAAATGCAAGCTTGTCAAAGCTGTTGGCTCTCCAACTTCTGCCTTTCAGCCTGGTGGAATCTGCCCCCTCCCGTAAATTTGCACAATGTGCTGTACCACAATGGCAGTTTCCCAGTTGCTACTACTTTTCACGTAAGGTTGTTCCATCTCTCTACCATCACGTGGAAGTAAATGTTCTGGCATCGTTGGGCAAGCATTCAGCCATAAAATGGTGTTCGATAATGGCTCAGGGAAAGTTGACACATGTGCCATACTTGGCACATGTGTCTGACGCCTGACGTGACAGGCTCAGGCTGCCTTGGCTTTTTTTCCCCACGACAATGGCTAATCATTAAGGATGCATGCACTGTACTGTCACCATTTGAGGAGGCCACAAGGATGGTGAGAGGTGACAGTGAATGCATCAGTGACACAATCCCTGTTGTGTTCCTGCTGGAGCAGATTCTGCGTGGCATTAAGGACAGGGCACTGGAGGCAGAGCAGCAAGAGGAAGAGGAGAACTTCCTTTCTTCTCAAGGCCCACTTTATCTAGACACCATCATTCCTATGTCACAGAACACACAAGAGGAGAGAGGGGAGGAGGATTCTGGCATTTTCATAGGCTTCGAAGAAGAGGAAGACATGCGTCAATCTTTAAGCGATGGCTTTCCATTCTCAGGACCCTTGGGAGTAGTACATGGCTGGGAGGAAGTTCCAAATTTGAGGCGCATGGGCAACCTCATGCTTGAAAGCCTGAGAAAGGACGCAAGAGTATGTGGCATAAAGGAGAAGGATGATTACTGGTTGGCACCTCTCCTTGACCACCGTTATAGGGGGAAGGTCTCAGAACTCATCCCATTTCCACAGATGGTGCAGAAGATGTCTTGAGGTCACGTTATAGAGGATTTTATTGAATGTTTTTTCTGACTCCTGTAGGTTACAGTGTCATGGAAAACCTAGTTTTGAGTCTTCTGTTGATCAAGAGAGGAACATTGGAGAAGGTGTCCGCCTAAGAGAGGCATTTCGGAATTTTTTTAGTCCTCGCCGCCCAGGGCTGTCAGCTTTCACATCCCATCTGTAGCGTCTGCATCACATGGTGGACAATTACCTTGGGGCCAAAACAGAGATGGAGAGCTTTCCAGCTGATGATCCACTGACTTACTGGGTCATGAGAATAGACCATTGGCCAGAATTGGCCAGTATGCTATTGAGTTGTTGGGCTGCCCTGCATCCAGTGTGCTTTCAGAACGGGCATTCAGTGCTGCAGGAGGTTTCGTTACTGATCATAGAACGCGTCTGTCCACAGACTCCGTGGACCATTTCACTTTTATAAAAATGGATCAGTCCTGGATTACCAGCTATGAAGCCCCCGATGCCGATGTCACCGATTAAATCTTTTTGGGTTGTGGAATCTCTGCAGGACTTCGAGGCTGCCTAGCTTTGAGCGAGTTCAATCATTTCATCCGGAAGAATGTTTTTGGAATAGGTTTTGTGGGGAAAATTAACACCCAAAGACCAATTTTTCAGCACCTGTTTGACAGGTGCATAAAGTATCATTGCAAATTTTTTTGCCTTCATCAAGAGGAGTACCTCTATAGGGTTACGGTGGGAAGGCGCCACTGACACCCAAAGACCAATTTTTCTGCACCTATAGATTACCTCTATAGGGTTACGCCGACACCCAAGACCAATTTTTACGCACCTGTTACTTCTATCCAAAGTCAAAGTGGCATCAGAATGTATCCAAAAAATATCTAATCTTGTTCCCAGTGCACTACATTGTGGCCTCATCATACACACTGGCTCCCCAGCTGTTGTTGAGCAAAATAAAGGCAGTTTGCACTAAAAATGTAATTTTTTTGGCTTTATAAATGCAATTATTGCTGCAGCAGATTCTAGACATGGTACAGATCTGCCACTTTACAGGTAGAGTAAGGGGATCCCCCAGGCACTATATTGGAAGGAATTTTTCATTTTTATGCTTTCACTTTAAAAATCAAAAAATCACTGCTCATTTAAAAATTACATTTTTCACAAACTTTTCTTTTATTCATACATGTCCCCCAGGGCAGGACCCACATCCCTATAACCATTATATGCCCAATTACTTGCATTTAAGGCCTTTAAAATGGGCACTTTTGATTTTTGACGTTCGGGTTCCGTTGACTTTAATAGGGTTCGTTATTCGGGTCCAAACTTTCGCAGTGTTCGAAAGTTCTGGTGCGAACAGAACAGGGGTCCATTCAGCCCATCTCTAGTAGTGAGTGCAGTTTGTTTATTTATTGCAGCTGTTTATCTGCACTGTTACGTCTGACTGCTAGTTTTGGGAGATTTGGAGTGAAATTTATTGATATCACTGTTATACTGCTCACTGTTTCCCTTGCCTTAGACTCTAACACGAGGAAGTAAAGGCCTGCCTCTATCAATATGCCCATTTAAAGCAGAACTTAACTGTAACTGAGAACTACAAACTGAAAACACTATTCCATTCATTTTTAATATTCAAAGCAGATTCATCCACCCATTCTTTTCTCCATGCTTTATTTTGTTGAGAAATCACTTTGAAAAACAGTCCTTAGAATTTCTAGTAGTTGCCATTTTGAGTAAGGGCAGATGATTCATGTAGCATTTACTTCCTGTAATCCATCTGTACTTTCCTCAGGTATGCAAGCAGGAGGAGGGTGTGCTTAGCTGAGGAAGCCCTTCCTGCCTTCCTCCAGATGAAAAAAAATTCATAGGAAGACTCCTGGAATGTATGACATTATTTTGGCCTAGGCCAGAAACTAGAAATCAACTGAAGAAATGTAAAAAAAAAAATGAAAACAAGTAAATAAATACCTTCCTATTTATTTATTAATGCTAGCAGCATAAGGATTAAAATAGTTAGTGTTGCTAGAGAGAGTTTAGTTCCATTTTAATGTCTTCACACAGATTTGTATTTCAGATAAAGAGGCAGGACTATGAAAATTAGGACACTATTTATCTAGCTGATCTATTTCTGTGACCTAAACTTAACTCTAAATCCTCATACAAATTGTGATGATTGTGTGATGACAGAATGTTGGCGGAAAAGCCGACCGTTTGTATGCTCCATTAGACAATTGTTGTCAGATTTCCCGCAGAGAAATGTTGGATGGCAGGCTTTTAAATTTTCCATGGACAAATGTCTGTTGTTGGATTTTCCGAGTGTGTGTACACAAGTCAGTCTGACAAAAGTCCAAAGTACAAACACGCATGCTCGGAAGCAAGGAGGAGTCAGTAGCGGTCGGTCTTGTAAACTAGCGCTCGTAATGGAGAATTAACATTCGTGACGTGGCAAACTATAAAAACCTCGAAATGCAGCGCACATTCTCTTCTTCTTTAATGGGATAATAATGAGGCTGCTTTGCTGGTGATACTGATGGAGTTATTGCAAACAAATTTTCAAATGCTTTTTTTTTCTAGTGATATCAAGAATAATATTATTATGCTTGTTATTTTTTTTTTTTGGTGCAAGTTACCACAACACGATTATCCCATAGTTTTTAATATCAAAGATACAACTATGTTGGTGTCCCTTGTTAATTTTACATTGTATTTTTTTTTTTATGTAACTGCCTACTCCCAAACTGTCATTTGATGTAAAACACATAGCCAAGTATTATTATCCACAATTTTTTTATTGTGCATTAAAAAAAGAAAACAAATAAAATTTGTTTTATTCCTTGCCGTTTTTATGCAAGACAAAATCCAGGCACACGCCTTCAGACAAAAGTCTGAGGTTTTGTCTGCAGAAAATCCAATCATGTGTACGAGGCTTTAGGCCCTGTTCACACTAGTGTGGTTTCTGGTCACGATTAATAAAGCATCCAATTTTTGGTCCAAGAAATCCCCCTATCTCCTAAATGGTGCACGTTTGTGAGATACTCGTTGTACCCACAGGGAGACTTTACTATCACTTTGGTGGTCCATCAAGTCTGCCAAGTCCTGTGAGGAGATAGTGAGGGGCATGACCAAGCCATGTTGTGTTTGTCTATGGACACACGCAGCCTGGCTTAAGAGGGTGTCTGCACAAGTGCTCCCCCAGCACAAAACTTGCTGAGGGGGCACTCAGAGGAGAGAAGGAGCAGAGAACACAGGTGGGGACCACACAAAAAGTGAGTATAGATCAAGTAAGTATAACATGTTTGTTATTTTAAGAAGAAAAAAGGCCATTAGAACCACTTGAATGCACAGTAGAAATGCTTTTGTGTGAATTGGCAGCACATGTGCAATTAATGTGCACAGAATGTAGAAGGATCTGACTCAGCACGCAAATCCAATTGTTAGCCCCTATAAATAGTCATTGATCTATTTGTTTGCATTTAGATGTTAATGTTTATATCATCATGCTTGTTGTGTTCATTTATAGAAAATAATGAATTTATAAATAAGAATTGCCAACTGTCCACATATTTATTTTCTGACATGCTTTTTTTGTTATTACAATGCAACAGTTTATTGTTCTCTGCATGGAAATAGGATACCATGGTAGAATTGCTTAACTGTGAAAATTTTCAGTTTTAGCACATCCAGACCCTTAAAATTGTTAAAATAATATTTTTAAATTGAATAATATTTTTTTTAATAATAATATTTAAAATATTAAATTGTCGAACTTTTTGGGTCTTTTTTATTTTATGTGAATTAGTAAGGGTACACATGTAGGGAAAGACTGGTTAATGGAGGACTTCCAAATTCCAATAAGCCCCCACCCACAAAACCCTACAACTACAGGGTCAGAGTAAATGGAGAAAAGGCCCTTGTCCTCATTAATAAAGGGACAAGCTGTGCCATGGGGAGCAACTGGCTTGGTATGGTTCAGAAGTTGGGGGCCGCACGCTGGTCCCCCATTTTCCTGGCCTGCCAGGCTGCATGCATATAAGAGTCCAGTATAGATTTTGGGAAGGACCTCATGCTTTCTTTCTTGTTTTATTTTTATTTTTTTATGGGGTTATACCTTAACATTCATAACAGGCCCTGATAGTTTGGTATAGCATTTTTTGCATGGGGTCCTCCTTGACATACATTCCAGACTCTCGTCTAAGTTAAGGATCTGGTATGTATTTTTAGATGGAACCCTACATTTTTGTTTTTTAGGGCCCTGCTTAACATCTACACCAGACTCTCATTTAGGATAAGGGACTGGTATTGATGAAGGGAATCCCTTGCCACTTTGATGAAAGCAGAAATCAGCAGCTGGGAGCTGTCATTTTTTTTCTTTGTAAATGCCAGTTTTTCTGTAGTAGGTTGAGTATATTCCACAGATGCACCACTTCATAAGCAGGTAAGAGAATACTCCAGGCATGTTATTAAAATAAACTTTTGCATTTCTAATGTTGCCCTTTAAGCATGATAAAAATCACTGCTCTCCACCAAATTAAATCTTGCCTATTAGCCTAGAAAATATTAATTACTATTACATTATTATTACATTTGACTCCCATTGACTTTAATAGGGTATGGATTCAGCACCCAAACATCAGTACTGTTCACTGAACCTGCCTCAAACCAAACCCAGGTACGTTCAGTTCACCTCTGTGATAAAAAAGGGTTTTGTCAGTGTTGAATGTGCAGAAAATATAAGAATTACTGGGTTTAAATAAAAGGTGATAAATTATAGTAAGTAATATTTCCAAAGCAGATGGTTGTGAATACATGTGAATTTTGTTAGATGTGTTATAGAATGAAGATGTAGTGAGTTTTTAGTGAATGTGTGGTAATTTCACTACTTCATTAACATGTTGCATAGTCATCTTCTTGAGCACTGAACCTTGAAACCAGAAAATCTGAATCTCCAACAGTATAATATAATTGTAGATCCCCCCACTAAACAGTTTATAAACAACAAAGACTTACAGTTTTCAGAGACATACCTTTAGACATGGTGAGGTTGCTTATTTAAAATGTGTGGCTAGAGTTAACAATGCAGATAAAGCAAATGATATTTCCAATCTAGTAAATCCAAATGCCTCAAGTGTTCAAAGTTATTGGCATACATTCTCTGTATCAATGTGCTCTTCTTACTCCATTAGCCAAGAGACTGGCCATCCACGTCCTTATCATCACCCCATCTGTCATGTTTAGGACTAATTACGACAGGCTCTCTGTAACAGTTTGTGAATGTAAATTATGAAAAATGCCAGAAGGAAAGCAAACGAAAGAACAACAAAAATATATGGAAAGAAAACAATTAAGCACTCTGCACTTTGCTGTTGTCCATGATTTTATCAATAAATTGTTGTGGAACAGATGCTTCTTCCACCAGTCAGTTACTGTCTGGTGATTTCCAGGGGGACTACGTATCAAGTGTTCTTCCAAGCGTTACAACGATTCACAGCCACATTATCTGGGTTGAGATCACCATATTTTTTTTTAAACAGAAAATATCAAAGTGTTGACAGAAAAATACAAGGTATCTTCAGATATAAGAAAAATAAAGCCATAGACACAAAATATAGGCTTAAGTTTCTTTCCTAACTTTGTTCCTAAACTTGCAACCAGTGGCGTTGCTAGAATTGTGAAAGACCACTGGCACCCTTGGGCACAATAAGGAGAGGAACAGTGGGTGTGGCTAGGTTGTGTCAAATGGTGGATTAGGGAAAGTTAAATAGAGCTTGAACCCTTTCCCTGTATGTGTTGCACATATATACCACAGTTCTTGCACACACAAAATGCACTTTAATTACTATGCCACAACAGTAAACAAATGCTATATTTAATTACTATGCCACAAATGCACTTTAATTACTATGCCATAAGTATGCATAAACCTCAAGACACAGGACCTTTTTTAAAATATGAAATTCTTCCATTACATGCTTTTCTGCAAATAGAATATAGGCACATAAATAATAGTTTGTCTAAGCCTGACTTAAAGAAAAAACTTTATTAAAGCATTCATTTAATAAAATTAAATGAACAGTTAATGGTGTGCTGGGGCCATAAGTGAGTGCCCCCCAGTCTTAATTTTGGCGTCAAATTTTAATTTAATTTTAGTCAGGCTTTAAACTAAAATGCATTTTAGTTTTAGTTGCATTTTAGTCATCTGCAATTGTTTTAGTCCTATTTAGTCAAGTAAAATCCGCAGCACATTTTAGTTGACTAAAACCCCCAGTACATTTCAGTAGACTAAAATCTAATGGGTTCAGTTACCACTTGCTGACCGCCTCATGACGATATATGTCGGCAGAATGGCACGGACAGGCAGAGAAACGTATGGGTACGTTACTCCCCTCCCGCAGGCGGGGGGCGAGATCGCACCCCCCGGTGCCTGAGGCAGTCGGCATTGTTGCAGGAGTGATCCGTCCTGATTTGGAGGCCACTGATTCATGGCCTCTCCCTCATGATCACTCCTGATGAATGGGAAGCTTCCCCTGCTTCTGAAATGTAAACAGAAGCAGAGGAAGTGATGTCATCTCTCCTCATGGAGCCTTTCCGTTCCTGCTCCCGAGGAGAGAAGACATCAATGTGAGTTTGCACCAACAGCACACTAACACCAGTACACATAGGCGTACAAACTACTCCCCAATCACCCCCAATCACCCCCCTACACCCCCTGTCACAGTGACACCAATAGCAGTTTTCATTTTTTTACTGATCACTGCATTGGTGTCATTTTGTGACTGTTATAAGTGTTAGGGCAATTAGTGGTAGTCCCCTTTAGGTCTAGGGTACCCCCCTAACCCCCCCTAACAAAGGTTTAACCCCTTGATAACCCCCCAGTTAATCCTTTCACCCCCTGTCGCCAGTGTCACTAATCGATCATTTTTCGGATCGCCGTTTTGGTGTCACGGGTAACGCTAGTTAACCTGTTAGTTATTTAGGTTCACCTTAAGCTTTTTATAGTGTCAGGTACCCCCATATACTACCTAATAAAGGTTTTAACCCCCTGATTGCCCCCTAGTTAACCCTTTCACCAGTGATCACTGTATAAGTGTTACGGGTGACTCTGGTTAGTTATTTTGTCTTTTATACCTGCTGTTTATTACCCAATAAAGGTTTAACCCCCTGATCGCCCTCCCTTAGTGGTATAGAGTCTGAACGGATTAATATCTGATCTGATCAGATCTATACTAGCATCCACAGCAGTTTAGGGTTCCCCAAAATGCAGTGTTAGCGGTATCAGCCCAGATACCTGCTAGCACCTGGGTTTGCCCCTCTGCCCAGCCCACCCAAGTGCAGTATCGATCGCTGTCACTTACAAAACCAATTCCCTGAGATAACAATAAAAATGAAAAAAAAAAATAAAGGAACAGTTTAAAAATAAAATAAAGGTGCAAAATAAATAATTAAAAAAACAAAACCCAAACCCCTGTCCCCCCCCCGCTCTCGCGCAAAGTCGAACGCAAGCGTCGGTCTGGTGTCATATGTAAATGTATGTAAACAGCAATGTGAGGTATCACCATGAAGGTCAGATCGAGGGCAGTAATTTTAGCAGTAGACCTCCTCTGTAAATCTAAAGTGGTATCCTGTAAAGGCTTTTGAAGGCTTTTAAAAATGTATGTAGTTTGTCGCCGCTGCACGTTTGTGCGCAATTTTAAAGCATGTCGTGTTTGGTATCCATGTACTCGGCCTAAGATCATCTTTTTTATTTCATCAAACATTTGGGCAATATAGTGTGTTTTAGTGCATTAAAATTAAAAAAAGTGTGTTTTTTCCAAAAAAAATGGTTTGAAAAATCGCTGAGCAAATACTGTGTGAAAAAAAAAAAATGAAACACCCACCATTTTAATCTGTAGTGCCTTTGCTTTAAAAAATATATATCATGTTTGGGGGTTCAAAATAATTTTCTTGCAAAAAAAATATATTTTTTCATGTAAACAACTGTGTCAGAAAGGGCTTTGTCTTTAAGTGGTTAGAAGAGTGGGTGATGTGTGACATAAGCTTCTAAATGTTGTGCATAAAATGCCAGGACAGTTCAAAACCCCCCAAAATGACCCCATTTTGGAAAGTAGACACCCCAAGCTATTTGCTGAGAGGCATGTCGAGTCCATGGAATATTTTATATTTTGACACAAGTTGCGGGAAAAAAACAATTTTATTTTTTTTGCACAAAGTTGTCACTAAATGATATATTGCTCAAACATTCCATGGGCATGTGTGAAATTACAACCCAAAATACATTCTGTTGCTTCTCCTGAGTATGGGGATACCACATGTGTGAGACTTTTTGGGAGCCTAGCCAGGGATCCTGAAAACCAAGCACCGCCTTCAGGCTTTCTAAGGGTGTAAATTTTTTATTTCACTCCTCACTGCCTATCACAGTTTTGGAGGCCATGGAATGCCCAGATGGCACAAACCCCCCCCCCCCAAATGACCCCATTTTGGAAAGTAGACACCCCAAGCTATTTGCTGAGAGGTATAGTGAGTATTTTGCAGATCTCGCTTTTTGTCACAAAAGCGAGATCTGCCATCTTGGCATTTTAGGGCCTTCAAAACTGTGATAGGTAGTGAGGAGTGAAATCAAAAATTTACGCCCTTAGAAATCCTGAAAGCGGTGCTTGGTTTTCGGGGCCCCGTACGTAGCTAGGCTCCCAAAAAGTCCCACACATGTCCTGTACTCAGAAGAAGCAGCTAAATGTATTTTGGGGTGCAATTCCACATATAACCATGGCATGTGTGAGCAATATATCATTTAGTGACAGCTTTTTGTAAAAAAAAAAAAAATTTTTGTCATTATTCAATCACTTAGGACAAAAAAAAAATATTCAATGGGCTCAACATGCCTCTCAGCAATTTCCTTGGGGTGTCTACTTTCAGATATGGGGTCATTTGGGGGGGGTGTTTTACTGCCCTGCCATTTTAGCACCTCAAGAAATGAGATAGGCAGTCATAAACTAAAAGCTGTGTAAATTCCAGAAAATGTACCCTAGTTTGTAGACGCTATAACTTTTGCGCAAACCAATAAATATACGCTTGTTGACATTTTCTTTACCAAAGACATGTGGCTGAATACATTTTGGCCTAAATGTATGAATAAAATTGAGTTTATTGGATTTTTCTTATAACAAAAAGTAGAAAACATCTTAATTTTAAAATTTTGTTCTTTTTCCGTTTATAACGCAAAAAATAAAAATCGCAGAGGCAATCAAATACCATCAAAAGAAAACTCTATTTGTGGGGAAAAAAGGACGCAAATTTTGTTTGGGTACAACATTGCATGACCGCGCAATTACCAGTTAAAGCAGCGCAGTGCCAAATTGTAAAAAGTCCTCTGGTCTTTAAGCAGCCAAATGGTCAGGGGCTTAAGTGGTTAAATTGTAAAGCATTATGTAAGCATTTCTCTAGAGTTTCAAAACTCATTATATCGTCCTGGAGTAAAACAAATGTAATATTATGTTATTTTTGGATATTTTTGGTATTAATGTATTAATTTTTAATTCATTAATTTTAATTAATTAATTGTTGGTATTAAGGTTTGAACAAACTACACAGACACTCTGGATGGTGGTCTGAGGAGGCCTGTAATGTACAGTGCTCTGGACGATGTTCTGAGGAGACCTGTAAATGCTGCATAGTGCTCTTAATGATCATCACTCTTAGAAGGACTGTAGTCAGGGTGTAACTGTAATTTTCAGTTTACTATACAGGTACAAAGTTAGAGGCATCAATGCAAAAAGCATTCAGGACAGCAAAAACATGCATACACTGCAGAATATACTACTGTATATATAGAACTAAAGTATATAACAAAAAATAGTCAATCTGAGAATTTTTACTTTAATAAAACAGTTCAGCTACATATAATTATCCTCATAAACAGCACCCCTCTCAGTGAAGTCCAAGGTAGCTCTGATAACACAGATGAACAGCTGGATGAATCGCAAGCTGCCTTTGTCTGCATCTAAGCATAGTGAATAAATGTGCACTCCAGTACAGTATTACACTCCTAACAACCACCCATATGGTGGACAATGCTCAAGGCTTGCCATTAGTGGTGCCTGTGAGGTCCTTTAATGCAGCATACACATGAGCAGACTTTTCGACCGGACTGGTCCGACAACATCTCTAGGACTGTCAGCAATGAGGTGATAGTCCTAGAGGTGTTGTCTTGTCACTTCCGGTGCGCCACCTAGTGTCACTTCCGGTGTGCCCAGCACCATTGACTATACTGATTTGATTGATGTATTTCTCTTCCTGATTCAGCCAGAAGTGTCACTTCCGGTTTTACTGCCTATGGGCAGACGCCCCTGCAGCATCCGCCCCTCCCCTAGGCTTTGGCGCCGTTTTTGTGGCGCCAAATTTGGAGAGGGGGATGGTATTTAAGCACTCTGGTGGTGGTTCAATAGAGATCCAGCCTGAGAGGAGGAGGATGTTATTTTCTTCACACATCATCTGACCTAGGTATTTTATGCCATTTTGAGGAAATCCTAGACTAATCATTGAGGAACCCTTGCTTTGGTTTAGGGTCTTCTGGCTGATTTCAAATTCTGCTGTTGTTTTTAGGTTTCTTGCTGTCTTTTCCCCTTTTTGGGGCTTGGCCTTGGAAAAAACATTAATTAATGCAGCAAAGTAACTTTGACTTTTGGTTTTAAGCCAGTCCTTCATTACAGGTACAGATTCCTTTTTTTTTTCAAAAATAAAAAATAAAAAACAAAGAATTAAGAGATTCAAATTAAAGATTGCAACAAGTTCTAAAAGAAATTTTTCTTTATTTCTCTCCCTATTCACATTCTAGGACTTCTTCCATCAGTTAAAAACACGATCTTACTTACACTCTGTGGTCATCAGCTGATCCTCCGGCTGGGTTTGCTTCTTTATTTAAGTAGCTTAATCACTAGGGTTTATATTCAATTCACTATTTAATTTTTTGAAAGACCTGCATACAGGTAAATAAATCCCATTGTGGCTGAAGTATTGTATTGGCAGATTGGATGTGTGGTATTATTTTTGCTCTGTACTTATACTGATTTCTTGATTGTCCCTTTAATGTTTATTATGTAATTTTTTGTATTGTTTTCTCAGTGCCTGATAGATATTACTCTCCTGAAGAAGCCACGGCATGTGGTGAAACATGTTGAGAAATAAATCCTTCGGTTGCACTATTTAGAGTTTCAGTACATTGAATGTAAACTCTTTTTACAATTATGTTTTATTAACTTTTCTAAATAAAATGTGAAATTTTTACATAAATTTTGTGTCACCCTTTACACCTTTAAAATCCCAGTTCCCTCCATGTTTTGTATAATGTATTGACGCTCCCGGCAGTTTGCATATGGCAGTGCAATGCGGGAACCTGCAGTGGATTTGCAGGGTTCCAGCATCTCACAAGTGTGAACCGAGCCTAAATGTTTGATGACAATTTTTCCAGCCTACAGCTGAAACATGACAACTAGAATTCCATTGGCTGCAATATTTTTTAATAAAAAATCATTTTAGTACAACTATTGTATATCTCTACAGCTATGCAGGTCAGAGAATAAATCCTGTGATATACTGATTACTCTAATATCAAAACAATTTATCAATAAAAATGCTATTTTGGCACTAACCTGCATTTTCTATTATATGATTAGGTCAAGCATTTAATAAAAGGCTTCTATTCCAATTGTCATACCCCGATGTCTGTCCGATTCTGCTAACATCTAAGCAGGGACAATGCTTCATCTTAATAATATATTAATATTTCTTCTTCATGTTTTTCTAATGCAATGAATACAACGAATGCACCAATTTTTTTTGTTGTAATGCACCATTGTGGCTCAGGATTAATTTGACATTTGTATTATATTTAAAATATTTGACCTTTTCTTTTTATTTTAGTAGCAGGTGACAGTGTACTTATGCATATTTCTGAACTTGTAGGTTGCGTGTATTTCAGAAACGAATCTCAAGTTTGTGATTTTTTATGCTTGCATTTATTTCCAAAACTCAGCTGGGTAGAGGGAAACTGGGGAGACACACTGTACCTCGTATTTATCAGGCTCAATTTTACTTTACCCTGGTTATGGTATTATCAGACAATGAAGTTAAAGCCAGAGAAGTAAAATGTCAGTGATGTCTGGTAAAGCAAGAAATTATTAATGTAACTGGAATTAGTATATTATGAATGGAGCCTTTAAGTACCCTTTCTTCGTATATTGCGACCGTGTGTATGCCCCATCTGACTTTTTTAATCAAATATTCAGACGGACTTAGATAGAGAACATTTTCTATATTTTTCTGACGGAACAAATTCCCGGGAAAAACGATTGTCTGTATGCTGTTCCGACGTACCTAAAATGACGCATGCTCTGAAGCAAGTATGAGACATCGTACATGTTGTCCCGTTGTACGTGTTGTACATCACCATGTTCTTAGCAGTCGGAATTTGGTGTGACCGTGTGTATGCAAGACAGCTTGAGCGGAATTCTGTCGGAATTCCGTTGGAAAAACCTTCAGAGTTTATCCCGATGACAAAACGGGTCGTGTGTACAGGGCATTAGCGTAGTTTTTTGCTCCATAAGATGCACCTGACCATAAGATGCACCTAGATTTTAGAGGAGGAAAACCAGAAAAAAATATTCTGAACCAAATAGTGTACTAAAATATTTACCAGTGCCCATGAAATGCAGCCTGACCAGTGCCAATTAAATGCAGCCTTACCAGTGCCAATTAAATGCAGCCTGACCAGTGCCAATTAAATGCAGCTTTACCAGGGCCCATGAAATGCAGCCTTACCAGTGCCCATGAAATGCAGCCTTACCAGTGCCCATAAAATGCAGCCTTACCAGTCCCATGAAATGCAGCTTGACCTGTGCCAATGACTCCTGGTCCTTGGCCCTGTTGTGGCTTGCTGGTCTGGCCCCTCTCCTCTTCTCCCCATTGTGGACGGGCACTGATTGCCGAGGGACTTAAAGGGACTTGGACTTGGAGTGAGGCGGCGACCAATGCGGGTACACAATAGGTTTGCAGTAGCAGAAGAGCAGGCCCAGTGCGCGGAGCAACATGTAATGATGTCCGTGGGTGTGCCTCCACTGGGCCTGCTCACCTGCTGCAAAGCTTCCTGGGCTACTTCTACCTGGGCTGGGCCCCCTTCCCTTGCTATATGATCATGAGTGCTGCTGGGGCCCGGCAGGGCCTGAAAAAGATGGTTACTGCCACTACGGACCAGTCTGATCCCAGCGAGTTCCAGCATATGGCACCGGCTGCCTCCCTTCTGCGGTCTTCCCCTCAGACCATGGCTGGCCAGGTATGTAACACGGTGACAGGTGGGAGGCCTGGTCAATATTCGCTACATAAATAGTAGAGACATTTTCCCCATTTTTTTTGGGGGGGGGGGAGTGCGTCTTATGGATCGAAAAATACAGTTTATCAATTACTAAAGTAATATTAGTATTGCTGTAATGATATTTTCTATTAGAGAGTGGGTGGAAACTCTGGTATCTGGTTCCATTTGCAAAATACTAACAGTGAAACTAAAGTGGCACACTCACACTTTGAAAGTTGGCGGCTAATAAATGAAAAGCTGTTTGCTTACTTTTCAGAAATAGTGACCCTGATGGACACATTTGAAGAGGCTCATGCTGAACTGATAAGAGAGCCTCTTCCAGTTCAGTTTAAGAAAGAAAGAATTGAATACCTATAGTTAAAATTCAGCAACTAAAAAAAACTGTGGTTAACTTAAAGTAGTTGTAAACCCTTACAGATACCCAGTGAACTGACTAGCCTCAGGTGATACACAGTAATGAAACAAATCTTCCTACATAAATCATACCTGTTTATCTGAAGCAGGGCTGCTGTTAGAAATCACAGGGCTCCATTGAGCATACCCCACCCCCCCGGCCAAAAGTGACTTAGGACATAGATTTATCAGTCCCTTTTATACAGCCTCAGCTGTACAGATTAATAAATAGGAAGTGCTCTGAGGCTTCCCGTTCATTCACAAACTGAAGCATAGTGAACAAAGTTTACTATGCGTCAGTGATGAATGGACACAGAAGTGATTGGTACCGTTCGCTCACTGTGTTCATTCAGGAAAGGATGGGGCCAAAAAAATACATATTTACCAGCCCATTCCTCCGTACTCCATCCTGAAACATCTCCCTGTGTGCCCGCAGCAGCTTCCGGCGAGAGAGGAGAGGAAAAATGCCAGCAGTGCTGCGGGGGGCAGGGGTACACAATGAGGCCCAGACAGCAGATGGAAGGGGTGCATATGCTAGGACCAATCTCCCTGCAGTTCAGCTGGTGGGAGGAAGAGGAGGAGAAGCTTCCAGTGCTGCAGGGGAAGGCAGAAGAGGATCAGTGTCTGCGATAAGGTAGTACAGCCGGCCCTCCTGCTTAGCAGGTACCTGGGCCCCCCTTTTAAACTGATGAGGCCCAAGCCCAATACAGGAGCAGCCCTGATCTGAAGCCCACCTCTTCTCTACAGCCGTTCAAAGTGCAGATCTTATACAGCTTGTCTGAGCTTTCAGATTGCAGGCTGTGAGGAGCTAAAATTACGCTCTGCAGATCTCAGTGAGAAAAGCTCTGAGAGCTTATTGGAAGGAAGGGACACCCCCTCCCTTCACATAGCACACAGGAACAGGTTTGAGGCTGTCAATCACGGGGTGTGTGCTGGGGCTTACTTCCCTGTCACCTTTTTACCTCATGGTGTCAGAAAAACCTGGCAGAAGTGACTAATACAGAGAGCAGAGGAACAAGGCAGCAGACAGAAATGACACTTAGTGCTCTGGATTGAGACAAGTACACACTATAGAGGGGATATGTTTTGTTCATATTTCATGTCAGAAGTTATTTTATAAAGGGCAGCACAATGAGAAAGGACCAAAAATCAGTTCTCAGTGCAATGTGTATTATGAATATCAAAGTTACAATTTTATAAACTTTCATACATTATAATAAACCTGAAATATAGCTAAATATACAGATGAAAAACATATATTGGGGCTGTTTTACCTGCCAGAAAATTTGTGTTTCTGTCCTTTCAGTCCCAGGATTTAAACAGCACAGGCTCTTTGGAAAGGAACACCTGATTTTTCTCTTCTGAAATTAAGTGGCACTTACAGTACAGGTCTTGTCCCTGCTCCATTCTGTTACCGGACAGTCAAAGAAGAAGTAGCACACTGATAATGTCACCTGTCTGTCACTCATGTAAGCACATGCAGCACACCTGATTGGCTCCTTGCACTGCTTCTCCCTCATTCATTCTGAGATTTTCTCTACAGGGACTGCAAGAAGCTGATACCAATTCAAATTCATACACTTATGCCGCGTACATACCATCGGATTTTCCGACAACAAATGTTCGATAGGAGCTTGTTGTCGGAAATTCCGACCGTGTGTAGGCTCCATCGGACATTTCCGACAAACAAAATTTAAGATCTGGATCTCAAATTTTCCGACAACAAAATCCATTCTTGTAAATTCCGATCGTGTGTACACAATTCTGATGCACAAAGTTCCACACATGCTCTGAATCAATTACGAGACGGAAGCGATCGGTCTGGTAAAACTAGCGTTCGTAATGGAGATTAATAAATCTTTTAATGCAGTGCATTCTCTTCTTTATAATGCTAGAATAATGAGGTTGTTTTGCTGCTCATATTCACATAGAGTTCTGACAACCTGATTTCTTATTATCTCTCATGATCTCATGAATATATATATATATTTTTTATAGTGATCTCCATAATTTTTTCTTTCGTTTTGTGTCAAGTTACCACAACACCATTATTAACTTGTATTTTTTAACCTCAAGGAGGTTGGTGTCGGTGACCCTTGTTAATTTGACATTGTATTTTTGAAATGTTCCTGCCTACTCACAAACAAACTGTACTTTTTGAAGTAAAACACATAGGCAAGTATTTGTAATAAAGAAATAGCCATTTATTATGGGTCATAACAAAATAAAGAGGAAGGCAACGCTGGAGAAACTGGTGAAATTTGCAAAGCCTTTGTACCCCAGGGAAGACATCAATTATTTTACAGTCAAAATTGTTGGCCTGAGGAGTCCTTATAATAGTGAGCACAATCCATTCCAGGAGAACAGGAACAGCAGCAGATGACATATCTGTCCCCAGGCTGTGGTCATACAACATCCTGTGACTTTTGTCAGACCAGACTGAACCCAGGCCATCACTTTCTTTTCTTTCTTCCACACTTACTTCCATGCTTGCTTCCAGGCTGTGGCTCTGGTGTTGTAGTTGTGGCAGGAGGTGGAGGAGGACCATAGTTTAACTCACAAACGTGGCTTTGGCTTGTGAGTTCGACCCTCAACCCCTTATTTAGGGCTTGTAAGATAACTTCCTCACATAAGAGGCATTGGCCCTCCTCAATTTCCTGCATTTTGCAGGCTGCCATGTAGGCATAGTCCTCTTGAATATTGGGGGGGTTCTGAGAGCCGCAGTAGCTTTCCGAAATAGCCCAAGTGCTTCCTCCTGGCTGCCACTTACCCCCGCCACCTCCTGGCTGCCACTTTCCACAACCTCCTCCTGGCTGAGACTTTCCTGTGTATGAAAAAGGTACAAAGTTTTAGTTTTTGGTTCATCAATCACACACAATTTTCAGTTCATGACTGTTGCAAATTGAATGTTAATAAATAGAAAAGACTATCATTCTGACCCCAGCATTTTTCATTCTTGTCCCAATCATTTGTGGCCACTACTGTCTGTTGATATGTAAAACACTTTGTAAAATTAGAAATTACTGATCAATAATAACATCTAGTTAACATCATTAATTATTTGACTAGAAATATGTTTAATAATGCTATACCTGGCTCAAGCTGGGCTCCTCCACTTCTTCCTGGTTGGAAGGCCCAGGCTGGACGTCGGAAGCCTCAGCTGAGGTGGAAGGAAGCCTTGAAGCAAGATTGGAGAGTGCTGGCCTGGGTTCAGTCTGGCCTGCCAGAAAATGCAGTCTGTCATAGTACCACAGCCTGGGTACATAAATGTCATCTGCTGCAGCTCCTGATCTCTGGGAATCCTGGACCCTCTTTTGCTCCCTATTATAAGTGCTTCTCATGCAACCAATTAGGGCCTTCAAATGTCTGCCTTGGGAATCACGAGCTTCACAAATTCCAACAATTGAGCCATCGCTGCCTTCCTCTTTGGTTTATTGTTATAAAAGGGGTAGTTTACCTGCCACAGACAGGGCAGCTCCCTGTACATATCAAGGAATATGGGGATAAAGTCCTCATCATTGAATAGATCCATTTTATCTGCAAGACACAACACAAGACAAACCCTAATGTCAGGCTAAACTCTCCTAATCTTGTCCCAATATCGGCCTCAATCTAGAAGCATTATAGGCCACTGATGCACCAAGTTAAAATTGTACGATGCACGCGTGTTACACTTTATATACACTGCGCATGCGTGAAACTCCGCCTGCCCCTGACGTTCTTTCTAGTCTATTCGCGGCCCCTTGTCCTTCTGCACAGTGGGAGAGCACATGGCGGAGAAAGAACAAGTGCATGCAGACAGCAGCAGCAACGACGAAAGGCCGGAGCCACGAATGTCCCAATCCTGGAGGAGATTTAAGGCCTCATATATGTCCTTTATAGAGATGGTGGAGATGGTGGACATCTTGAAGAGGGCCGACTATGATGGGAAGCATGGACCTTACCCAAACCCAAATGTGAGAAAGGCCAAGATCATGACTAAACTTGTGAAAAGTCTGCACAGGAATTTTGGGGTGCGGCGATCCAAGGATCAACTGAGGAAATGCTGGTCAGGCCTGAAATCGAGGGAGCAGAATCAGTACAGAAAGATCAAGAGAGTTCTTCAAAAAAGTAAGTATTTGTCGTGTGTTCCTATTATTCTTATTATGTTCGTGCTGCTCCATGTGCTTTTCATTACTGTTGTACAGTTTTAAATGGCAACTTTCAGGTTCATGGGCACAGTAATCGTTCATAGTAAACATCGTTCGTTCGCCCACTAATACAGTGTTTTTGGCAGATCGAGGTTAACTACATTTGTTCAGGCCTATTTGTATTAAAATAAGTTACACTCAGTAGCTGTTTACACATCTGGACGCAGGAGCACTAGTGGGGGACACCAGAACAAACATTTTAGGGTGTCCCACACAGGTGCTTCAGTGTATACTAAGTGTGTCTCCATGTGTGAAAATTGTACAAAAAAGGTAAGTATTCCAGCTTTATAAAGGGAAAAAAATAATGTCTTCAGCTTGGAACTCTGCCAAAAAAGACAATTGTACAACACTTCCAAGCAATGTTTCATATTACTATTTCTCGCCTCAAATATCTGTGTGCTAAGTATACCTATTTTTGATTCACATAGGGAAGAAAAGACTCGGGATATATGAGGACACCAGGGACCCCCCACCTCTTAAAGAAGGGGAAATCCCCACACCACAATCAGAAGATGTGGAGGAAGGAGAGGTTTATGAAATGGGTGAAATAGTGACCACAACAGGTGAGTGTCTGAGACCACAGCTTCAGGTCATAGATGTATGCCTGCATATTTATAATACATGGTGTGTTTTTTTTATTCTAGGTGATGTGGATGTTGTGGAAGAAGAATCTCATTTCACAAGTGCAAGTGCACACATCCTCATCGGGGAGATCATGGTGTGCAATCAGGATTTACAGAAGATCAAGGAAGATATCAATGATGTGGAAAAAAGACTCAAAAACATCACTGATGTTTTAGGCAGAATCTAAAACACACCAAAATTCTTCAATTTGTTGATATTTTAAAAATTTTTGAAATTTTTTTGAAGTATATTGATAGCCAAATTTTGAAGATGCACACAGTGTGTCAACATGTGCTATCTGCCATCACAGGATATCAATGTACGCGTTTTGGGGTGCAACCCCTTCTTCGCAACTCAAGTAGGTGACAGGTAGGGGTTGCACCACCAAAACACATCCATTGATCCCCCATGATGGGAGCTAGCACATGTTGACATTAGGCATGGGATCAGGAGTGAAATCCCCATTTTGACTCTCAATTTGTGTGCATCTTCAAAATTTGACTTTTACAGGGGTGACATCACTCTGTCTGATGAAGGCAATATCAACACAGTTTGGACATACTAATGTCTGATATTGCCTTCACTTTGTCAAAGTTGAACTTTGCATGTTCCTGAGTTGTGTATTGTTTTATGGTTTTAAACATGCCTGTTTTAACACAAAAAAGGTTATTTGTACTGTCAAAAACAACAATGTTATTACTAAAATATGTTGGTTTGTTCAAAAACCCTTTTCTAACGCACATGTGAATGTGCACATAGTAGAAAGTTTTCTACTCAACAATGTGTGGCTTCTTCTTTCAATGCTCAATATCATTTTTTGGACTAAGTTGGTGTTTACACTGAAATGGGGGTTATTTACTAAAGGCAAATCCACTTTGCACTACAAGTGCACTTTCAGTGCAGTTTCAAGTGCAGTTTAATGTGCACTTTTGCACTGCTCTTGAAGTGCAAAGTGGATTTTCCTTTAGTAAATAACTCCCACAGTGCTTTATAATTTGCCACAATCAGGCCATTTTCCCGACTCACCAAAATTGATTCATGGTGCTGAAAATGATGAATATTTTATCAGTAATGCATTACATACATTACAGCAGACCCACAACATAATCATAGTTCTCTGAAGAAGAGATTGTCACCTTATGTATCAAATAAGTTATGTTTGCACTATTGAAGAAAATGTAAAAAAAAAAAAAAAAAAAAGCCATTCCGTCATCTACCAGTCACTAGCCCTTCACCCCCAAAAGACCCCCTATATGCTTGACTGGGAGAGGGATCTAGCTTTTGAATGGGAAGTCTCTAAACGGAGATGCTCCTTTGACAGAGCCTTTAAGGGTATCAAAAACATTTCCTTAATCGAAGGAAGTGTTAAGGTTATGACAAGATGGTACCTCACCCCTGCCAAGCTCTCCAGAATGTTCCCAACAGCTGACCCCAAGTGTTTTCGGGGGTGTCAGCTCTTGGGCACAATGGCCCATGTCTAGGGGGAATGCCCTAGACTCAGGCCCTTCTGGGATAAGATATTCTCCCTGATACGGAAAACAACACAGATACAAATCCCGAAATCCCCGACCATAGCTCTTCTCAATGATAACTTCCCCAGGACGCCGAAGAGCTCACGTAAACTGATACACTTCATCCTCTTAGGTGCAAAACTCACCATTGCTAAGGCTTGGAAACAGCCCAAAGTATCGGTGAAAGCGGCAATCCACAAAATCTCGTGAATCATGGCCCAAGAGAAATTGGCCAGCATCTTAGATGACAAAAAAACGCAATTCGAAGCTATATGGGAGCCCTGGGCAAAGTTCGTCGGCATCTCTCTCATACCCGGAGTCCCACCCCAAAACTAAAAGGGGTCAATTAGTGGGGAGGGGGCCCCTCCTGACGGCTGGCTAACCTTCCTTTCTCACTTTTCCCTTTTCCTCTTTTTCTCTTCTGCTCTTTTAGTATTAGTTCTCGTCGATTGTGTTCATCTGCTGGGGGATACTAGGACAGATCATCATGTAATTGTTGTAATGTATTTTCTGATCTGAGTTCCTTCATATTGGGACAAATATCGCTCTTTTCGTTGCATAGTTCTCACTGATAGGTTATACTCTCCAGTAATTATAATGTAACGATCCTTGGGACCCTAGGGCCCTAGGTCAATTGCTGGTTAGGAGAGGATGGGAGCTCACACTGTGCACAGCATGATCCCTTTAGGGGTGCCGGTGGGATCCCCTAGTGCCTCTCTAGTCGACGGACAATCCTCTTAGTAGTCTCTTACTATGTTTACACCAGTTACAAGGTCTCAAGCATTTGTTTCTATACTCCATAGTCAGACATTCCCATTGTGCCTTGCAAATGCTAATTCTCTAGCCCCAGCAGGCGTATCTTATGTATCAGCCGATGTTACATGATATGTGATTAAAAATCCTGTATTTTATTGTTTTCTCTTGTTTTTGTTTAAAACCAATAAAAGATTTTGAAAGTAAAAAAAAAAAGCCAATTGGAGAACCTAGGAGACAGATAAAAGAAACACAAGCAGTAAATCAAAGGAAATATTATTTCAGTTTAACTAAAAAAAATTTTTTTTAAATGTTTATTAAACATTTTCTGGCATATCAATGGCCCCCCTACCCGCAATGTACTCCATATATTTTATATGGACCTCACGTGTGCTTTGGGGGGGCAAGTACTGAAAACCAGATACGAACCCACAAGCATAAACTGAAGAGCAGTAACGATCAGAAAAGCACAAGGCTGAAAATCGCAAATCATCTCTCATCAAACTTCTACTAACACAAGATAAACACGAGATTAGCAGAAGGAGCCCAAAGGGTGGCGCACTTGGTATAGAACTTCCCTTTTCTAGTGCCGTATGTGTTGTACATCACCGCGTTCTTGGCGTTCTGAATTTCCGACAAGATTTGTGTGACCGTGTGTATGCAAGGCAAGTTTGAGCCAACATCCGTCGGAAAAAAAACATGGATTTTGTTGTTGGAATGTGCGATCGTATGTACGTGGCATTACACTGCTTACATTTAAAGAAATACACTTAAAGTAGTTGTAAAAACTTACATATACTCAGTAAAGTGACCAGCATCAGATGATACACAAAATTGAAACAAATCCTCCTACATACATTGTACCTGTTTATCTGCACCTCTCTCTTCTGTACACTTGTTCAAAGTGCAGAATTTATACAGCTTGTCTGAGCTTTCAGAAAGTGGGAGCAGGGAGCTGAAGTTACACTCTGTGGATTGTATTGAGGGGAGCTCTGAGAGCTGATTGGGGGGAAATGAAACACCCCCTTCACAGAGCACACAGGAACAGAGCTGAGCCTGTCATTCACAGGCTGGAGCTCCCTCCCTATTACCTCTTTATCTTGTACTGTCAGGAAAACTTGTCAGAAGTGACTGAAGACAGAGAAACAAGGTTGCAGACAGAAATGACACTTAGTGCTCTGGACTGAGACAAGTACATGTTAGAGAAGGATATGCTTTGTTCATATTTCATGTCAGAGGATTACAACCACTGTAATAAACTTCATGAATAGAGCTACATTAGTTTCAGTCTTTTTATATCTGCCTTAAGCTCAGCTTCAAATAATCAAAATAGAAGCTTTAGCAAAAAACACATTTACAATTTTAACCATTAATAAATATGCCAGAAAGGGGCAGAAAGTTTTCCTTAAAGGAGAACATCAAACAGGATAAAGGTCACCAGTAAAAAAATAATGACTTCTGGTCTCATGAACCTTATTTTTGATTGAGGACACTGAATGCTTTATTTCACTTAAGAGCCCCTAAGAGGGTCAGTAACAGAGGGGGGGTTTCTCTAGTGGCACCTCTAGAATAGAGTTACCACATAAAGTGTTCCCACAAGGAGGATATTTAAAGTGAAGTGTGCTGTAACAGTGGCCACAGTGTCTGAACTGCCAGAATACCATTACCATCAGTATTAGAAATGTGCGGTTCGTTTTGTTCCAAAATTTGTTTGGACAAATTTTCGTTATTTGGAAATTTGGATGTATCCGAATTTCCGAATTAGAATAGTACCGAATTTAAACAAATAGCGAAATTCGAATTCAAATCATTTTTGAATACTTTTCAAATTGGAATAGTTTTTAAATTTGAAAACTTTTCGAATTCAAATAGTTTTCAAATTTGAAAACTTTTTGAATTTGAATAGTTTTCCAATTTCCAAAGAGAATAAAATAGAATAGAAAATAAAGGCATAGAATATAATTTTTTTCTATTCTGTGCCTTTATTTTCTATTCTATTTTATTCTTTTTGGAAATTGGAAAATTTTTCAAATTTAAAAACTATTCTGAATTGATTCGAAAACTTTTCGAATTCGAAAACTATTCGACTTTGATTTGAAAACTTTTCGTATCGATTTGAAAATGAATAAACAAAACTAATCCCGAAAATGAATTAAATGAGTGAAACAAATTTAACTAAACAAATTTATGTAAATAACGACTCGAAACGAAACTATTTTTTTCTTCTGGCACATGTCTAATCAGTATGCTGAAGTCATTTAAAAACCTTGTTTATGGAAGTACCAGTGCATAAAGTGTTACTAAACCCAGGACCCTGCATTCACTATATCTGGTCTCCCACAGTACACAGAACATGGAAATGCAATAGTTTTAGTAAATCTCAAAAATACCTTTTCTCATCAGCAGTTAGAGCAGTCTTGTGACTTTTATCAGTGTCTCGATAAGCTTGTAGGATGAGTTTCATTCTCCCATGATTGTCCAATGAGGATGCAGTACCCCTGACCCTTTGTCTGGACGGTGCCGATTTGGCCTGTGCTGATCACATGCACTCTCCCATGAAAGAAAAAACTTAATAGCAATACACACCAAAATGAGCATGTGCAGCTTGTCCCCAAGGCTCTGTACTATCCGGAGATGGTTTCCGAACTTTGGATGAAGGGGAGGATCAGAAAAGACAGGATCAAACAGCCTTGTTTACACAATCCAGAGGATTAACCCCTTAGGTTCCACAGTGAGTATAACAAGCATGCTTTACTGCATATACAGACTGATTTTACTATTGTGGGTTTACTAACACTTTAAATACTTAAATATACCAATTCATGTTTTTGCTGAAACTAATAAAAATAAATTATTAAAAAAAATAATTCTGCTGATGCCCTTAAGCTGATATCCAGGCTCAGGATTTTCCCTCCTTTAAACCTCTCTTCCCTCTCAACAGCAGACCGTATTATAATTTTTACTAAACTACAATGTGTGGGCAGGCACTGGGAGCAAAAGAAGAGCAGTGGGCAGCAGAGTGGGCAGCCACCTCTATCATTGCTGTAGCAACTGGCAGGAGTAAAAATAAGGTTCCTCTGTATAGCATTGTCCTGCTGATAGCTCAATACCTGCAGCTCTGACCCCTGAGGTATGATGAGCAGATTGGCAGAGCAGAGGGACAGAGGCAACGCTCAGGGGTTGGTCTGTGGGTGTTACTGTGCAGGATCATGTGAAAATAGATTCATTCATTCCTGCCCATCATCATCATTCTGTAGCCCAGTCTGCAGCTCTGGCAGGAAAATAAATCTGTGTCAGTGCTACAGAGGAAACTTTTATACAGGCACAGTTTAGGGAGGAGACTACTGTAATTGTGGTACTGTGCAGCCAGTGGCAAGCCTGCTCTCCACCGAATAGGGATGCACACAGGATGTGAACAGCAAAGATTGTGTAGGTTTAACTCCGACAGACTAGGCTAGTTTGGTGAGCTGGAAAAAGGAGACTGTAAATCCCACAAGACACTGGGGCAAAGAGGAGAGGTAGTTTTGTGGTGTTTTCCTGGGCTGGGAAGACATGTGAAGGCTGTTTCTGAGAGGACTGTGTACATCTTTGACTGTTGATAGTTTGCTCACAACTGTACCTGGGAGGGAGAGCGGACAGCAAAAGACATCAGAGGACATTGGAAAGAGATCCATGGATGTTTGTGGAGCCCATTTTCTGAACAAGGGGGAAGGATGCTGCAGATGCAAACTGGCTGTGTTTCATGCAGTATACAGAGGGAGACTATTTGCCAACACATTGGTGAGAGGTCACTGGCAAAATCCATATTACACTTTGACAAAAGAGGGACAGTGTTGCCTGAGAATATCACAGAGCCAGTGACATTATCAGTGCTTAAAGAGACCAGTGTCATCATAAATGCTTAAAAATTCATTATTCTGAGTGCACCAACATAACAGGTGGGCCCCAATAAGCTGGCAGCATAAGAGCGAACATAACAGGCTGACATAATTCTCCTTAGTTGTGAAAATGTAGTTCTCTACACCTATTGCTTTTCTTTCCACTACTGTTCATCTATTTTCAATATATTCTAGACATGTGCGATTAGTTTCGTATGAATCAAAAATTTGTACGAATTTCCATAAATTCGTACATTCGGGAGGATACGAATTGCTATGCTTTCAAATTTTGTACGAAATACGAACTTTCGTTTACGAATTTCGGATCTAAATTCCTAAACGAAACTAAATGAATTTATTGACGGCGCACATGTCTAATATATTCTATATTACTTGCTATAGTTTAACTGTTTGCCTTATCATTTCTGTTGTTTCATATCACTTTTGCTACCAGGGTATTGCATTTACTGTATATCTGAAATAATTGTTCCTCACCCAGCCATGTGTGTCAGAGTGTGTGGTGCTTGTTCCAGAGTTTTGGGCACAGAAGCAGGGGACCCAATACAGCCAGTGGCTGCTTTGGGGGTGTAAGCGCTACAGTTCCTTATGTCATTACTTCACCTCTGTAGTTTCTGGAACCACAACAGGGAGTGCAAACAACATGGCAAAGGCTTAAGGATTATTTTCATTGTAATTGCAGACAGAATAGGGATCACTGAGGAAGGTGAAAACCAAGGCTGCATTAATGAGTTAATTACATATGCAACTACACCTTATTAAGCAAAATTGTAGACGCACTTTAAACATGTCCAGTAATGTATGCCTTTTAAGTTTATAAAAACCATTGTTTTTGAAGTAGAGTGATTTCATCAGTTTGCTTATGGGAAACATTTTGAAGTTGAAACTGACCACAAACCACTAAAAGTCACAATGAAAAATCCTTTGGGTAGTACCTCAGCTAGGATACAGAAACTGTTAATGCACTTACAGAAATGCCATGTCAAAAGAAAACATGTTCCATTCAGAGAAATGCATCTGGCTGCTGTTTGTCTAGAGCTTACTTAGAAAACACCAAAAAAAACCCAGTGATCAGTAGAAACAGAAGCACAAGGCACATTCGGTTCACAAATCTTCCATCAAGGGGCAAACTAATGCCGCGTACACACGAGCGGACTTTACGGCAGACTTTGCCCGGCGGATGGGATTTCGTCGAACAATTCGATCGTGGGTGGGCTCCAGCGGACTTTGTTTGCTCAAAAGTTGGACGGACTTAGATTTGAAACATGTTTTAAATCTATCCGTCGAACTCGAGTCCGGTCGAAAAGTCCGCTCGTCTGTATGCTAGTTCGACAGACAAAAAGCCACGCTAGGGCAGCTATTGGCTACTGGCTATGAACTTCCTTATTTTAGTTCGGTCGTACGTCATCACGTACGAATTCGATAGACTTTGATGGATTGTGTGTAGGCAAGTCCGTTCATTCAGAAAGTCCGTTATAAAGTACGTCGAAAAGTCCGCTGAGCAAAGTCTACCGTAAAGTCCGCTCGTGTGTACGCGGCATAAGGAACCTTGAAAATACATATAATAGTGCAATTTTAAAGGACAGCTATTGAAAGCCTAACATCATGGCTGTTAACATGTTCTTGCAGTATTTGCTCTGCCATTAGCCAAGATACATCCCTCATTTATTATACACTATTCTGTTTTAATTTCATTTTTTTGTTTTTTGTTTTTTTAGGTTGCATAATTTAGCTACAAGGTGCTGTGTTTTCAGGAACGGCAATGGAACGTGCAATACTTTAAAAAAAACAATGTAAAAATACTTACCTCTCTAGCAATGGCAAGTCCAAAGCTCACTCTCTTGAAGAATTACATCTTCATGTCCTAGCTCTTCAACAGTGATGCTTGGACTTGACATCTGCCAGAGAAAATTTTAAAGAGTTATTAATCCATAGCGGTTTTCTCTTTTTTTTATTATAATAAACCCTGCAAAGGAAGACTATAATACTTACCTCTCTTGGGATGGCAAATCAAAATCTCACTCTGTTGAAGAGCTACATCTTCACATCCTTCACTTCTGGAAGTCTGTGTCCTCCACTGCACACTGTGGTTCCTCCCACTAGGCCCTATGGCACTATAGAACACAGTAGTGATATAGGGGCTGGAGGGAAACAAACATATTGTTCAGCTCATGAACCAGACGCTTCTGGGTCTGTGAAATGTGAAGATTCTGTGCTAGCTCTTTAACAGAGCAATGCTTGGACTCATCATCCACTGTAGAGGTAAGTATTAAGGCTCGGTTCACACTGGAGGTACCCTATAGGGACCCTCCAGGACCCACCCCAATGTATTTATTTATTTTCTATTTATAGACATACACTCTGCCTGGCCCTTCTAGTTGCCCCCTGCAGCTACCCATTGTAATCTGTGCTTGAGGCCTTGTTCCGGATGCGTGTTGCGCCTGTCCCTGGTGACTTGCAGGTACATGTTTACCATCTGAGGGTGGCTTCGTTGGGGATTTGATTGGTGCCCTTGTGCGTGTGGGGTCTGTTGGGGTTCGCCTTGGGTGGTTGTCTGTGGTTTATTCTGACAGTCCGCAAACATTTGTAAGCATTTTCTGTATCCAATGAACTAAAGGTCTTAGAACTCTGTCTGATTGTCAATTTTTTTCTATAGAGTGAATTGTAGCGTCATAGGTATTAAACATCTGTCCCTCAGGAAGCCATTACTGGTGAAACATGTCGGATATCTAAATACTAATCCACAGAACTGGCCGCCACGCTCTTCAGGCCAAGTCACGTGAAATTTCGCTACATAATTGTTTTTATAGATTATGCACACCTTGTTGTGATTTCTATGTCAAATTTTAATAATTTGTGTTAATAAAAATAATTTTTATTTTATTCTGAATATACTGTGTTTCTCTTGGCACCGCTATAATCCTTGTACTTCCTCCTCTTGGCTTGACTTGTGTATTATCAGTTAAGACGGCTCTCATAGGGAAACATTGAATTTGACATGTCATCTGACTTGGGGTCCCACAAGCACAGAAGGGAGGGGATGGAGGCACTTTAATTTTTACTTTTTATTTTTTTTTTTTATTTGAAACTTTTTACACTGTACTAAATGTTTTTGATTAACTTTATTGTTATCACAAGGGGGAACAATATCCCTTATGATAACATGGTCCATGCCAGGTCCTCTTTATGGACTCCATATCTCTCCACTGGCCTCCAAAGCATCCGATCAAACCAAAACCAAAATGAGAAGTGACAAAATTATGATGTCACTGAATGGGGAAAGGAACTTCCATTTCTTCCATTTTTCCCGGTGCAGATGCTGCCAGTTGGATCCGAAAACCTCTTCTACTGCCTGTAAAAGTAATTCAGTGGCTGTGTAGCCATTCCAATCACTTTTATCTATCAGGTAAATGCCTCCTGTAAAAAACAGTACTGGGATCATGTTGTAGCCTCAACCATAATCCTGGTATAACCACTTCAATAAGAGGCCATATATATATAGAGTATGTATGGTGTGGTATTGAGGTGGTAAAGCCAAAAATGTAATATATTACAGCTTACCAATCATTAGAAGTGGTGGTTGCAGTGGTTTTCTTTTTTTTAGGCTCTTTTCCCTCTGTTTTCATCTGGTGATCTGGCCAGTACCACAATTTCTGTATTAGAATTCCTCCACTTTGGATAAGGGAGCAACGGACACTCCTGTAGACAGAAGCATTATCAGTCTGAGGGGAGGGGAGTGTTAGATAGACTAGCAGATTTAGATACACTAACAAATTATAGCTGAACTCCACGCTTTTTAAGTTACAGCAAACAGCTTTGTTCCTTTTGGAATAAAGGTTTTACATAAATAAAATTAGATTGTTTTAACCACTTGCCTCCCACCATATAGCAGAATGACAGCGGCAAAGTGGTTTCAACATCCTGACTGGGCGTCATATGACGTCCTCAGGATATTAAACCGCTGCGTGCCCCCGGGGGCGCGCATTGCGACGATCGTTGTTGAGTTGTGTAAGTCTTACACCCTGCATCACCGATCTAGGTAAAGAGTCTCTGACAGGGACTCTTTACCACATGATCAGCTGTGTCCAATCACGGCTGATCACGATGTAAATAGGAAGAGCCAGTGATTGGCTTTTCCTCACTCGCATTTGACAGCCATGAGGAGAGGAGAGCCGATCGACTGCTCTCCTGATAGGGGGGGTCTGTGCTGATGGTTTATCAGCACAGTCCCTCCCTCGGATCCCGCCCAGGACCACCATCATGCCGCCCAGGACCACCAGGATGGCCACCACACTGGACCACCAAGTATGCCCCCCAGACCCCCAGGGAAATACTAATCTCTGCCCAGACAGCTGCCAATCAATGCCTTCTGTTTGACGATTTGCGCTAAATACTGGTTAGTAAGCGATGTCTTAAACTGAACACTGCCCTGTTGGAGTAAACAGTTGAAATAAACCCCAACAGCATCGATAGATTTTAATTGTGAAAGATTCTCTCTCATGATTGACAAAACCTCCTGACTGTCTTCAAAATTTTGCAAACTAAACCTTGTTCTTGCTGACACCTGCAACCTCAAAATAGTATAGGGTAAGGTTCATGTCCAATCTGACATACAAGAAGACCAGAACAGCTGCCACCAGAGGTGCAGTAAGAATCATATCTTGCCATGCAAAATAGAAAAAAAGACAAGTTTGTTCCAGATCTTGGCATAGAAGTTAGTAAAGTGCCTTTCACACCCCCCAAAGTAGAGCTCACTCTTGGAGCAACTCTGGAGCAATCTAGGTTCTGCGGCTTCCCCTTCCCACCATTATGCTTGCATCTCTGGTGTGCACATGTGTGAGGGGGAAATCGACTTCTGTATTCTGAAGTAGATAGCCAGGAAGCACCAAGACTCCTATGGTCAGAATGGAGGGGTGGTCGTGACTACCATGCTCATTCTTGACAGCTTCCAGAGGAATTTCCTTACAAGAGAAGTTGGGAAAAACATATACAATAGGCTTGATTGCAGTTTCATGGAGAAACTCAGCTTCTGTTCTCTGCTTTGGGGAGTGGAAACCGAGTCAGACCTCTTCTTAAATTGGCATTTGCAGTGAGAAGCAAAGAAGCCTGTCTGTAGTAGGCCACCTGTGGACAAGCCTCCCCCTCATGCCCTGGCAAGTTTGCATGATGGACAGTATGTCCGTGTATTCCAGTCCCATAGGAGGTAAATTGCTTCCGGAATTTGCTGGTTATCTTCCTACCCAGACATTCTGGGTTCTACATCTCTCAATAGCATTAAACAGAGATAATTACCACCGCTCCAGGCTGTTCGGGTTCAAATCTCCCGTCCTCCACTGTGTGAAAAAGTGAGGGCTCCAGGTGCTGGCAATTGCTGTTGCAATTGTATGCATGCAGGAAAAAGATCTGGACAGCCGCACTCCGGAATAGGCAAATAAATAAAATCTTCTATATTCAATAACGTGGCATAAAATTAGTACATGACACTGTTGGGGCAATTCTGTGTAGCAAGGTCAAAGTGATAAAAAAGTCTGCCTGACCTTACAGCGCTTTCGAGACTACCTTCCTTGGCTAGCAATCGCCGCATGCCTTGACCGGCAGACCCTCGTAGTGAGCCCTCCAGGCTGTCTTGCCGATATGATTCATCACATTGATCCAGTCAAATGGTTTGTGACATCCTCAAGGTCTTTCCATCACATTCGACCGCTATACATACTGCGTGACACTGACCATAGCTGCGCCGGATCCTGTTTCCTCCGTTGTAGTTGAAACTAGCACCGGTGCCCATGCGCCCAAGGAATCATCGGTATGAATGACAACATTACAGCCAGGAGGCTGAGACACCTAAAAGTCTTCCAGGAAGTAGAGGCATCTGATCTCAGAATTCTCCTTATGACCGTCACCGTCCTTTTCTGATGGAAGCAAAACAGAGGAACCAGTAGAGCCCCCACAGGCACATTAACTGTTGGAAAGCAAAAGTTGGCCTTTTTTTTTTTATGTAGGAAGGAATGACGCCCAGGTAGTGGCGAATCTGGAGACCCCGTTCTCCAAGAGGAACTGACACGGCACTGAAACCTCTGTAAATATTCTTAGAGATATTCATAGGCTAAAAGGTAGGCTGATAAAGCGGAGATGTGTCCAACCAATCGCCAAATTTACTTACTTTTGGAATAAAAAAGAAAAGAAAAAAATTTTGAGATGTAAGGCTAAGAACCCTGACGATCTAGCGAAAGCCTCCAGCCATCTACTGCAAGCAAATGCTTCTCTCCAACCCCTGCGACCTACAAACAGGGGTGGGTAGAAAACCTACAATCTCTCCTGTGAGATGTGACCAGGATAGCTCCCCTCTGAGTCTGAAAGTATTGTAGCCACCGTGGTTGCAGTGGATCTGGCAGCTCCAAGGGGGAGAAAAAGGTCCGGAGAAGGAACAGTGAGGAATCCACTGAAGTGACCATGAGTGCCTATCTTCCAAGGATCTGCACAATCCACTGTCCAGTAACCCGTGATGCGTGCCTACTGGGACTTACCTTAAAAGTCTGGGCATGCGCCCGGTAAAAAGGTTTTGTGGGTACCTGTGGTACACCCAAAGATTTTCATTTATGGAGCTTATGAAAGGTTGCCCCTAGAGGAGCGGAACCTAGCGGGAGAAACATATTTCTCCCTTTATTTATTATTATTTATTTTTAGTTATATATATATTTTTTTTTTACTTTCCTGCTTTCTGTTATGGGAGAAAAACAGACCCTCCTCCTGTCACTTCCGACATGGCTGTCTCTGGTTTTGTTTGAAACAGAGATCTTACACTATAAAGTGACTATTCCAATTTTGTTTCTAGGAAGCCAAACACAGCCATGGGTCTCAACCATAGGGTACCCCTAGCCGTATAGCATTGCCTTGGCCTGGCACCAGGTTGAGACTATTGCTGCTTCCGCAGTGAAATTTGCCGATACATCTTGGCCGGGTCCTAATATTTTTATCAGCCCTAAGGATTTCCTCCCCAACCATATCCTGGGAGCAGAAACCCAAAGTACCCATCACCAAGGTAAGGGCCTCTGTTGAGTGGCAGGCCCTTCCCAGCCGCCACCCTATTGGACAACAGCCGGTCCCACTGTAGGCATGGATTTCAGCAATGCTATATCCGCCTTGAATTAAACCAGTTTCCTAATGGAAAAGTGATTGCTCATTGAAAGGGTAAATATGACTTTGTCTTTTAACCCATGTAACGGTCTGCATGACTGCCTGGATACACAGTTCTCCAAAGAAAAACTGACACCAAGTAGCTCCAGATCTTCCTATGGTGCAAGGGAGCTAAAATCGTTTGCAGGCTGCGCCCCCTCCCCAGGAGTACTGAGAGGATGAGTGATCCATGAGGCAGATTGTTCTGCTAGTGGCTAGACCCGCAACAAGGGGGCTGACTAGCTAGATTAATTACAGTGTCAGTGAGTTAAAAACAGAAGTTTTGTGCCACCTTATAAGTAATAAAGACATTCGGTATTACCTGTCAGCTGCAAACTTCAACCAGGCCAACTTCACTCACCATCCTCCTGGGCATAGGCACTGTGCCACAGCTCCTGCAGGACTCTTCTTGGGGTTCTGGGTCTGGGAAAGAAGAGCTAAGACGTTTTCCTTGGAACCTCTCTCCTGAGTGGGAGTGGCATCCAAGCTATGCTTCCCTGAAGAACGTCCGCCTTTCTATGACCTCTGGCTCTGGCCTTTGAGAGCGTGGGCGTGCGGAGCTGAAGAAAAACAAAGCAATCCGCATGAGAGGGCACCCTTTTCCTGAAAACTTACCAACACGGTGGTCCCCACCCTAAGTGTTGAGGGTCTTTTGTATGGGTGGTGACTGATACTCGAACCGTGGAGAAATGAGACGACCAGCTGAGAGATGGACAGCCGCAGAAAGATCGAGAAGAGGTAAAATAGATAAGGCAACAGCGACTTCGCTTCTCCCTCTATTAATGTATATCTAAAAATATACATATACACATCTACACACTCTCTCCTTTCTCTTTTTTTTAAATAATATGCATATATAAATATATGCACATACCGCTCCATATAACCCCCCCCCACATACATACATACATACCAACAAAAGAACACACACATGTATATGAACATATATACATACTGCAGAGGGTCAGCCGGGGGCAGGGTCAAGAAAGGGTTAATCGAAGAGGGCAGATATTTCCCCTCCAGATAGCCGCATGCTGTGTGAAAATGTCCATTGCTGGATGGTGTGCTGGGTGAGTTTAACCACAAAGAATGTAGCTCTGATTGGAGCCATGAACTATTAATTATAAGCCTGTGTGCTGCTGAACTGTGAGCTGTACCTGTGTGCACAACCGTGTGACAAGACAAGTCTGTCTTATCTTATGTTTATTTTGCCATTTTGCTGAATAAAGCCACTTTTGTTTTAATGGACTGTCTATGAGGCAGCTGTCCACCCCTCTGATCCCCTACAATACACATCTCTCTCTCTCTCTCTCTCTATATATATATATATATATATATATCTATATACATACATATACACACACATACATATACACACACACACACATACCCACCTGCCCCAAACCTATACATACACAACCTACAAACATAAGTTATACCTACAGCCGACCTAGGACAAAAAAGGACAGAGAACCTGTCTAGGGGGAGTAATTAAGACCAGTGCCACTGCAGGAGGAAAAGAACAGGAGGTGCAGAAAATGACAGGAGACAAACAAAGGCAAAGGTAAGAAGGATGCAAAGCTGGCCTCCCCAAACCCAACAAGCGTTGCAGATACCAACCTTAAAGGCAGATTTCATTCCTAAAGAGGAAAAACTGCTCAGTTCCATCAAGAACCACAGTAGGAGCTCCCAAGCTACTCTGTCTCTTTTAGCAGCCTGATACTGGGACTTCGCACTCAGAGAGGCTTAACCCAGCCGGCAGCTGCCTGGAGGCAGAGGGGGGAACATAGTACTGCTTACTCTTCACTGGTGCGTGGAGGTATGAGGACAAAAAGAAGAATGGGGCGGGCCCTAACTGGCCTTTAATTTATGCTATTTCATTGGTCCTGAGGTAGGAGAGAGAGGCAGAGCCTATCACTAATTTGCTGCCATGGTGGCGTCAGGAAAGAAGATTTTCTAAAGTTGGAAAAAAAATCAAATAGGGAGCATTTTGTTTACTCTTGGTGTCAGAACTCCAACAGAATTGTCATTTCCTTTGCATTCTTAGTGCTATTCCCAGGATAATTTATCTTACTATAACACTGGAATATAGCCTGGTAAAGTATAGTAGGAAGAACTAGACATGTGCATTAGTTTTCGTCCGAATTTCAGGTATTTTCGTTATCGTTTTAACAAACGATAATGAAAGTGCAGAATCCGAAAAACGAAAGATCCGACATAAACAAATGCTTTATTTTCATTTTCGTTGCTACAACAGTTTGATATAGATAGGAGATTCGACATGATGATGACAATAACAATCTGTGTCCATCAAACCTGTGGTGGAATGTGTCTAACCTTAACTCTGTTAGTCCAAGATTATTCTACATAGAGAGAAAAGATTCGACATAGAGAGAAAAGATTCGACGTAAGGGAGAAAGATTCGACGTAGGGGAGAAAAGATTTGACGTAGGAGAGAAAAGATAAATAAAAATAATGATGATGATGAATGTTATTGGCTGATTTTAACCAAAGAGGAGGAGCAGTAAAATAGCTAGAAGTAAGTACACACGTACTGTGGCTTATGGTGTCTGTTGAAAGTTCTAAGAAGATTTGATGGAGTAGGTAAACTATATGGAGTCGTACAGTTTAGCTGCTCCGTCGAATCTTCTTTGAACATTCGACAGACACCATAAGCCTTCAATGACAGATTCAACCCTAATTTTGATTTTTGGACGAATGCAATTTTTAACTAAAAACCAAATAAATAAAAACAAATTTCGGGAGTAACTAAATAAATGTACCGTATTTATCGGCGTATAACACACACTTTTTTCCCCTTAAAATAAGGGGAAAATCGTGGGTGCGTGTTATACGCCGATCCCTGCTATTTTGTGATCTGTCGGAGCGATCGCCGCGATCGCCGCCGACATTCACATAGCTTGTATTTTTAAACATGGCGCCGCCATGTTCGGAGGGACTCGGAGGCGCTCGTTCAGCTGAACGAGCGCCGCCAAGGACACAGTGACTGGGCGGAGCCGAGATACACATAGCCGAGGCTTCTCGGCTATTCTCGGCGCCGTTCACAGTCACGCCCAGTCCCGCCATTGGACCTGTGTTATGTCCATCATAGGGACTGGGCGTGACTGTGAACGGCGCCGAGAATAGCCGAGAAGCCTCGGCTATGTGTATCTCGGCTCCGCCCAGTCACTGTGCCCTCGGCGGCGCTCGTTCAGCTGAACGAGCGCCGCCGAGTCCCTCCGAACATGGCGGCGCCATGTTTAAAAATACAAACTAAACGTTTGTATGTCAGCGGCGTCAAGGCTGCATGGACCACTGGGGACAAGGCTGCACTGGGGCAAAGCTGAACTGGGGACAAGGCTGAACTGGGGACAAGGCTGAAATGGGGATAAGGCTGCACTGGGGACAAAGCTGAAATGGGGATAAGGCTGCACTGGGGACAAAGCTGCACTATGGACAAGGCTGCACTGGGGCAAAGCTGCACTGGGGACAAGGCTGCACTGGGGCAAAGCTGCACTGACAAGACTGCACTGGGGCAAAGCTGCACTGACAAGGCTGCACTGGACACTGGGGAAAGGCTGCAGATGAACACTGATGAGGCAGCATTGATGGGCATTTAAATGTAAGTTTTTTTTCCTCAAACTTCCCTCCTAAAAGTTTTTTTCCTTAAAATTCCCTCCTAAACTTGGGGTGCGTGTTATACGCCGGCGCGTGTTATACGCCGATAAATACGGTATTTTTCGAACGAAAACGAAATTCTGAAACGAAATATTTCAGTGTGCACATGTCTAGAAAGAACTATATGTGAGTTTCAATGCAAATCATTGTAAGTAGGGCTCTGCAATAATGTTTGATAATATCCTTGCAAGATGTGCTACAGACCAAGGGGACATTTTTTTTCTACTAAATCAAATCTATGTTATTAATTAATTAATATTTGAACAAATTTTTTGTTATTCAGAGATTCGGATATATCTGAATAACCACATTACAGTATTAACAAAGTTTACCGAATGCTTCAAAGGAAACGAAATTCCTGTGAATTTCCGAAATTTTTTTTGAAATTCCAAACTAATTTTACATCAAATACCATTTGAATTTGAACTGTGAACATATTTCTGAAATCAAGGACTGTGTGTGTTATTAGAGTACCATTTTAAATAATGCTGTTTTTGTTTGCCAAAAGGGATTTAAAGAGTCATTGTAATCATTTGACAAACACTTTTCTTTTGTTTGTTCACTTTGCCACATTTGAATCGAAAAAAAATATATAGCATTTTCGATTCCACCGATTCAAAATTTATCTATTCGAACGTTTCAAATAGAAAAAAAAAACGGTAAATTCGAAGAAAATTCTAAAAAAGACAAAACGTATTCTGAATACGAATCCCCATACGAGTTGAACAAATCAACTGAAACTAAATAACTAGATTAAGGAATCTAATTGAAACTAAACAAATTTTTTCATCAAGCACATCTATGATCTGCTTAACCACCTTGTGCCCGCACTATAGTTGAATGACGGCTACAGCATGAGCCTTATTTGCCAAGAGGCCATCAATAGACATCCTCCCCTTTGCGCGTTCACCCCTCGAGGGCACGCATTGGGGAAAATTTGTGATGGCCGTGTCCCTTGGACACAGCCAATCACAGATCGCAGTAAATGGCCAATCACAGCGGCCATTTACCACATGATCTGTGTGTCCAATGAGAGATGATCTCAAATGTGAACACATGAGATCATCTCTCATTGACAGCTCTCCTTCCTCACACAGAGACTGCATGTGAGGAGGGTGACGACTTGTGCTGTAGCGTCAGTGATTTCTTTTGTACACCATCATATACAGTGCAAAACCAGTGCCCAAACAGTGCCAATCAGTGTCATAGTGCCCATCAGGGTTAGTGTCACAGTACCAATCAGTGTTACAGTGCCCATCAGGGTCAGTGTCACAGTGCCAATCTGTGTACTGGTGCCCAGTAGGGTCAGCGCCCATCAGTGTCACAGTGCCCATCAGTGCCAGTCATAAGTGCCATCAGTGGTACAGTGTCATCAGTGCACATCTGTGCCATCAGTGCACACCTGTGCCATCAGTAATCAGTGCACATTTGTGTCATCAGTCATCAGTGCCCATCAGTGCCATCAGTCATCAGTGCCCATCTGTGCCATAATTCATCAGTTCACATCTGTGCCGCCACATCTGTGCCATAAGTCATCAGTGCACATCTGTGCCATCAGTAATTAGTGCACATCTGTGCCATCAGTCATCAGTACACATCTGTGCCATCAGTCATTAGTGCACATCTCCACCATCAGTCATCAGTGCACATCTGTGCCGGAACATCTGTGCCATCAGTCATCAGTGCACATCTGTGCCATTAATCATCAGTGCACATATGTGCCATCAGTCATCAGTACACATGTGTGCTGCCACATCTGTGCCATCAGTGATCAGTGCACATCTGTGCCATCAGTGATCAGTGCACATCAGTGCCATTAGTGAACATCTGTGCCATCAGCCATCAGTGCACATATGTGCCGCATCATCAGTGCACATCTGTGCCACCTCATCAGTGCACATCTGTGCCATCAGTCATCAGTGCACATCTGTGTCATCAGTCATCAGTGCACATCTGCGCCGCCTCATCAGTGCACATCTGTGCCATCAGTCCACATCTGTGCTGCCTCATGAGTGCACATCTGTGCCATCAGTCATCAGTGCACATCTGTGCCGCCAGTCATCAGTGCACATCTCTGCTGCCTCATCAGTGCACATCTGTGCCATCAGTCATCAGTGCACATCTGTGCCATCAGTCATCAGTGCACATCTGTGCCGCCTCATGAGTGCACATCTGTGCCCTCAGTCATCAGTGCATATCTGTGCTGCCTCTTTAGTGCACATCTGTGCCATCAGTCATCAGTGGACATCTTTGCCGCCTCATCAGTGCACATCTGTGCCATCATTTACCAGTGCTCATCTGTGCCGCCTCATCAGTACACATCTGTGCCATCAGTCATCAGTGCACTTCTGTGCCATCAGTCATCAGTGCACATCTGTGCCACCTCATGAGTGCACATCTGTGCCATCAGTCATCAGTGCACATCTGTGCCGCCTCATGAGTGCACATATGTGCCATCAGTCATCAGTGCACATCTGTGCCGCCTCAGTCATCAGTGCACATCTGTGCCATCAGTCATCAGTGCACATATGTGCTGCCTCATTAGTGCACATATGTGCCACCTCATCAATGCACATCTGTGCCATCGATCATCAGTGCACATCTGTGCCATCAGTCATCAGTGTGCATCTGCGCCGTCTCATCAGTGCACATCTGTGCCATCAGTCATCAGTGCACATCTGTGCTGCCTCATCAGTGCACATCTGTGCCATCAGTCATCAGTGCACATCTGTGCCATCAGTCATCAGTGCACATCTGTGCCACCTTATCAGTGCACATCTGTGCCGCCTCATTAGTGCACATCTGTGCTGCCTCATCAGTGAGCATCTGTGCTGCCTCATCAGTGCACATCTGTGCCATCAGTCATCAGTGCACATCTGTGTCATCAGTCATCAGTGCACATATGTACCGCCTCATCAGTGCAGACTTATCAGCACACACCTGTGCAGGCTCATCACCACCAACAACAACATTGTCTAAAAAATCCTTTTCCGCTGAGGAGGCGTACCAAATTCTTAGTGCGGCCAGCGAGAGCAACGGGGAGCTCTCTACTCCGGATTCCTTTTAAAATTTGGATTCTGAGTCTGATGTAAATTACGAGCCAGTCCTGAGCAGTGGAACACTGACAGACTCAGAGGAGGAATATATTCTGCCCGCCAAATGAAGGTATTTTGGTGAGGAGGCAGTGGCATCCACCAGCACCGCAGTGCCATCCACCAGCACCGCAGTACCACGGCAAGAAAGGTCAAGTACTAGTGGGGTGTAACTTCAGCCCCAAAGGGTTAGTATCCATGCCAGCCTTCCCTATTCCCTTCAGAACCCCTTGTGGCTTCCTTCTAACTCAGGAGAAGCTAACATTCCCCCTTTCACTGCCCAGCCAGGAGTCCAGGGGGACACTGAGAATTTTTCCCCAATCGATTTCTTTCATTTAATTTTTACAGAGGACCTGCTAGCATCAATTGTACCCCAGTGCAACCTGTATGCACAACAACTTATTTTGAGTAACCCAACGTCCTATTATGCCCATCCCTAATAGTGGAGAGACCTAACAGTGGAGGAGTTTAAGATTTTTTTGGACCTCACATTCTGTATGGGACTCACCAAAAAAAAGTTTTACGTTCGTATTGATCAACCCATTCCATCCACCACATGCCGATCTTCTCCATGGTAATGCCCAGAACCATATATATTATAATAATGAGGTTCCTACATTATAATGACAACACCCAGTGCCCTCCCCGAAATGACCCAAATTATGACAAGCTTTATAAAATTTGGCCACTACTAAATTATTTTTCTGAAAAATTCCCCCAGTTGTTTACCCCTGACCAACACATATGCATGGATGAGTCACTTGTCAAATTTAGCGGCAGGCTTGTAATCAAGCAATTTATCCCCATCAAAAGGGCTCACTATAGGGTGAAAGTGTATAAATGATGTGACCAAGCCACAGGGTACACATATGCCTTCATAGTGTACAAAGGGAAGGACATCCAACTGCATCCCCCTAATTGCCAAGACTACTTAGGATCAAGCGGGAAAGTTGTTTGGGACTTCATATACCCACTACTGGAGAAAGGCTATCACTTGTATGTAGGTAACGTTTACACCAGTCTGCCCCTGTTCCACAACCTTCTCCGGAGGAAGACGCCAGCATGTGGCACTGTCAGAAAGAACAAGAAGCGCTTTCCTCAAAGGCTCATCAATATGAAGTTAAGAAGAGGGGAGACAAATCTGCGAAACGAGGAAATTCTGGCAGTGAAGTGGGACAGAAAGGATTTCTACATGCTGTCTTTGATCCACAATAACACCTACGTGCAAATCCCCAGAAGGAATGGCCCCATCCAAAAGCCAACGTGTGTCAAGGAATACAATTTGTTCATGGGGGAGTCGACTTCAATGACCAACCGCTTGAACCCTACCATGCCACAAGACGAACATACCATTGATATAAAAAAGTATCAATTTTTTTTTAATTTGACCATATATAACTCCTATATAATCTACCGCAACTCCACTGAAAGCCGCCAATCCTTCCTTGGCTACCAGGAGGAAATTATCCCTGCCCCTATATTCCTGAACAGCCCACCAGAAAATATTTGTTCCGATGTTCCTAGTAGACTCTCTGAACACCATGTTCCCAATAAATTCCCTCCCAGACCAACAGGCCAAAGACATCAGAAAAAATGTAAGGTGTGTACCAGTGGAGGAGTAAGAAACCTCCTCTTATTATTGTCCCCAGTGTCCTTCCCAACCAGGCCTCTGCATAGGTGACTGTTTCTGGCATTACCATACTTCAGTAAATTATTAGTGAAGTATGGTAAGCGTAATCCTCAGTTCCTGTCACTTACCTTCACACCCCTTATGCCACTGCATGCTCTGGAACTGACCCTGGCCTGTTATTTGACCATGCTTCTGCCTACCGACTCTGTACATACCTCTGCCTGATCTGGAACTGACCCTGGACTGTTATTCGACCAAACTTCTGCATACCTCTTTTGTACATACCTCTGCCAGATCTGGAACTGACCCTGGACTGCTTGACCGTGTTTTTTGCCTGCCTCTAGGACTTATCTTGTACCCTGATATTGGAGTAGTGGGATTCATAACACAGGGGTCTCACATGTATGAAGGGATCCACAGTTGTTTTTCTGGATGAAGAAAACTATTTTTTTTGTTATCTTATTTCCAGATTAGAGTCTGGAGACTGGAGGCTTCAAAGAGATTTGGGTGGGAGAAGCCTCTACCCCGTCCCCATTCTGTTCTGAACGAGGCCCTACTTCTGCCTGCTGCCTGCTGCCTGTAGGACTTATGCCATCATGCCTCTGCCTGTCGCATGAACTGGCCACACCTCTGCCTGCTACCTGTACTATGGACCATGTTCCTGCCTACTACCAGGACCAAAATTTTGGCATTGCTGACAATATCTCTGCCTGCACTGACCCTGGACTGTATATGGACAGTATCCCTGCCTGCTGCCTGTACTGACTATGGACAGTATTCCTGCCTGTTGCCTGGACAATTTCGGTCGCTGTTGCTGACCAAGTCTCTAATAACAGAAATAGTGTAGCACTAATGTAGAACAACCATATGTATATGATATGAAGACCAATAGATTACTCAAATCCACATATCTCAAAAAAAAGGGGACATAAAGATAAAATGTATCAAAAGATGGAAAAGTCCAAAAAGTCCTCAAGGGATGTGTCTGGCAAAATGGTAGTGGTCCTCAATATGTATATGACTTCATATTACACGTATCCATAAGCAAAGAGCATCTGATTCGAAGATACACCACTACCAACAATAAAGAGGCTTACTGAAACGTTTGGACCCAATAAAACCTACGTTCAATTGGGTCAAACAAGCTTGGGTCATCAACGGCTGATGAAGTTCCGTAGAAGATGGAAGAAGGTCCAGAAATGGTCTATGGAACGGTGTAAGCCTCCGGGGTGATGTCCTCAGTAAAGATGGTTATGATGGACAAGGAAAAACAAAAGAAGGCCACATAGTGTAATCCCATATGGAAAATGTATGATGAATTTATAATAAAAGGAAATACACTCACATGTAAATGGATTAAAAACAGCGCTGTATAGGTAAAAAATGGTGGCAGTGGGGTCCTACCTGAGGCGTTTCGTCTCCTTGGACACCATCTGGGGGGTCCCCCCACTGATGTCTAAAATGCGATTTTATTTGGTGCCGTAAACTGGGTGTTAATGGAAGCAGCTTACACGGAATTCTTCTGGAATACCATTTTTGTGTCTGGAAGAGTCACTATGCATATAATTTGTCTGCAGGGGAGAGAACGCTTCCAGACTGTCTGAACAGGAGGTTCCAATGCCCGTATCACATGATTCACATGACCACTGTATGTACAGTGAATCAGTATACTCCCTGTTCACGCCCATCCACATCTCAACTTCTTCCAAGAGATGGTTTAGGTGGAAACAGTATCCACCTTTTACAGCAAACATGACGGATTAACCCCATAATGTCTGGATTAAAACCTAACCAAAATAACGGATTAACCCCACATTTGCCACAACTTATCACATAACAAAAAACCAACATAGTAGATATCACTCCAAAGACATGCTGGTAGACATGCTGGTAGGTTAATTGGCTTTTGTCTAAATTTGCCCTAGTATATGAATGTGCGTTAGGGACATTAGATTGTAAGCTCCTTGAGGGTAAGGACTGATGTGAATGTACAATGTATATGTAAAGCGCTGTGTAAATTTACAGCGCTATATAAGTACCTTAAATAATAATAATAGTACTAATATTATAGCAAATATGGTGAATTAACCCCACACTGGTCAGATTGAAATTTACAGTAACTAACATGATGGATTAACCCCCACGAATGCCAAATAATATTATAGCAAACATGTCAGATTAACCCAGCAATGATCAGATTTAAATGATATAACTAACATGGCATATTAACTCCACATTTGCAGTAGCTGATCAAAACATAGGACAAATATGAGCGATTAACCCATGCCGGATGATATTAATAACAATAAAAAATAATAGACATATGCCAAATAACCCATGAATACCACATTATCTATATATGGACACATGGATCAAAATATTCATAGCCGCAATTAAAAAATATAAATAAACTCATGCTTATAATTTTAAAAAATGTTCTAAATATGCTCAGCGAGACATTTCCTTAGTGGGCATTTTGTACAGCCAACGTACTGCTGACCACAAGAGCACTCTAGCACATAAACTACATGACTATTTGTACATTTTATAAACTCATTCATTTTATATTGCTTACCCATAGCCCTAGAAAGAAAAGTATCCCTCCTTTTCTGATTACCAGTACACGCTTTGCATGCCCTACAGAGCTCACAAGAGAAAAAGCCAGCCCTATCGATAACAGTATAAGTTCTCAGAGGGGGATCCAAAATTCTCTTGACAACTCTATCGCCAAAATTAGGGGCTCCCCAAAATACTGGCTGCGAGGAAAGATGTGTACCTAATACTATTAAAAGTATGGGCCATTACCTACAAAATATCTTCAACAGCCCTATATTTCCCTCTCTCCAAATAGTCAGATCCAAGTAACTGACTAACTCAGAACTCACCATTGCTTTCAGACATATAATATTAGAATTATTATTAAGCCCTATTACAAACTGCTGCAAAGAGTCTTTACTACCTTTTCACCACTCCCAGAATCCCATTACTACACTGAAGCACAGTGTTACAGTAGCTGTAAAATCATTAAGCCAGCCTACCTCAATTCACAACATGTATTTTTAAAAGCTATCAACACATCTGCTTTCCTAGATAACACTTCTTTTTTTCTACCTTATAATACAAAGAAATTTTGCAGGAAGAGGCCTGTGTAAAGTATTTTGCATGTGGCTCCAGTGGTAGTTATCACTAAATTAATTTTCGGCTCCTTGTCTTTCCTTGTCTTTCCTCTGAAATTCAAAGCAACACATGCAAAATGAAAAGAAGAATAAAGAAATGTTAGTCTGTTGGGTCTTTTTTGAGAAAAAAACAATTCATTTTAATTTACTTGAGGTGAAAGGATTAACCAAATTAAAATTCTCACATAAATAATTGGTTTACTATAAAGGAATGCATTTCTAAAAATTGGTAAACAGTCTCATTAATAAATGGCATTTAACCCATCAAAGATTTCAAAGCATATTAATATTTATTGTTTCATTCACAATTTATTGAAATAGATGGTTTTCAGTCTTCACAAATGTGGTCCTCAATTACCATTTAAGCTGTGTGCATGCAAGATCACTATAATTTAAGGAACCCAGATGGGGGTAAAAATCCATGCAGATTAACTAGATTGGTGAAATGAGAAGGATCACATGAAGGGGATGGATAGGCTTTAACTAGGGCAAACGTTCTACAAACACCTTCCTCAATGCCAATGATAGTGGAGTTGAAATTGAGCAGTAGGAAGTCCCAGATTGTGGCCCCTGGAATTGCTTTTATGATGACAACTGGCTGCTAGGGTATCCAAAGCTGATGAAACATCAGGCAAGTTTAAAGTCAAGGAACAGGTCAGGGTTTTAATTGAGGTATGTGGAGACTGTAGCAAACAGTGACCATATAACATAGCTGGATAGACTCTGTGGAAAAGACCCTCTTGTGGAATTTTTTAGGGCATGGAGTCCAGCAAAAAGTAAATTTAATGATTAATATTTAATAATGTAATAAAATTTAATGAGGGCAGTTTTAAAGCTGTGCCTCACCAAGGAGGGGTGTGTTTGTGCAGTGGAACCTCACACTTGTTCTGGATTTCATCTCCCATGCTCCAACAAAAAGCAGTTCAATATGGAAGGCAGTTTTCTTAGTCATAATAACTTTAGGTGGCAGAGTCTCAGAGCTGCAAGCACTTGGGGCAGCAGAATCATACAGCCTATTCTTTCCAGACAGTGCGGTGCTCAGACCCCTCCAGCACTTTATACTTAAGGTGGCCTTTCCAGTACACACAGAATCTTCTCTGCATGGCCTGAAATTCCTGGGTCCTAAATCTTCAGGCCACTTCCTCATTAGGGTCCTCTGAGAAACTGTTTGTTTTTCCATCTGACGGATTCAAAGGGAAAGAGGCTACAGCAAGGATCATGTCATACTGAATCATGAAAATCATCCAGAGAGCATACAGAGCAGCTGGGCAAGAGCCTCTAGAGGTGTTAAAGGTTCACTCAACTAGATCCATCTCTACGTCCTGGACAGTGCCTTCAGGCACTATAGGGTGGATCCCAGGGCCCTCATGATGGTGAACTTTGACAGGAAAACTATTCAAATGTCCAATGTTAATAACATTTGATTATGCATCATAACCCTCCATTTCCAGCTCTTTATTTTATTTAACATAGGTTTGCTGCCATGCTGGTGTCAACAAAATAGCAAATTGTATCAAATACTTACCAAAATTTTCCTTTCCTTAGGCCAATCCATGGCAGCATACAGACCCTTCCTTTGGTCTTGTTATTGTTACGGAGAATGTGGTAGGTCTCAGTGATGGAACCATCTAAGCACCCAGCTTTGGTGCTTCCCTCAGTATATTGCTTCCTCAAGTCTGGGCGTAGACACCAGATCTTATAGCTGACCATACAAGACTACCCGACAATAGCTTGTATAATACTGGTACATTTAATGAACAAACTCACACATAATATAGGATATCCCTCCACTGATCATATTACCCTAACAACACAAACTGTACACAGGAATATAATTACCATAGATAAGCAACTAACATGTACTATAAACATTAGATTAATTAAATAACTAGCCACCTGGTCAATGTTGTGATTAATCAGATATCCCCACTTCAGGTCAGACTTCCTCAGCTCACAAAGTACACAACACATTATCAGGCCACCGTAGCCAAAGCCTTCCATTGGGCTGTCATCCGTTATCCAAGGGCATGCTTAGGATACATGCCACAAGAGGGCTCTGTAGCTCTCGTCCAGCCGCATCTCTGCCCATACCAGTCTGCTTAACTCAGCTGTCTGCTCCTTGTGCAATTTTTCTCCCAAAAACAGCACCCGCAACCCATACTGCGACCAGTACCTTTCCTGGATGGAGGGGAGGATTTTTTCCTGGTGGCACTGCTCACAAGCTAGCATTTCCTTCCAGAGTTCCCAGCGGACAGAATCATACCATCCCAGCAGGACCTGCATTGACACTGGTCCCCTGTGCTGTATCCGCATCTCTTGCAACCTCCTTCCAAATTCCTCTTTTATGCAAGCTGGTATCTGTACCTCTCCTCTTCTGCTATCCGGACCTTGGATCCAGGTGGAGGTTTGGATGTCCTAGACTGTAGGAAGAATCTCACCGCTTGCCACCAATATGATGGAACAGTCCCACACTCTGCTTGAGTGCTTCCGTCAGTATACCGCTTCCCAGGTCCATCTTAATAACATCATGGGCCCCTGGGCAAAGTAATGCACTAGGGCCCCGACCAGGGAGATGGTGACCTGTGGCACGCTATGTGCGTGGTGGCAAGGAGAGGGTGTGGTTAAATAATGCTACATATTGGGTGTGGCTTTTTGATTAGAAACAAAAAATACACACAACCAGGGAATTATCCTAAATTAAATTCACCCCTATATACACTGTCCTGCCTTCTCTACACACTGCTCCCCCACCACGAATACACTGACCCTCTGTATACACTGACTCTTTTTCCCTGTACACACTGCTCCCACTCCTTTTTGAAACTATCTCCCTCCCTGTACATTCTTCCCCTCTCTCATAAATGCCTCTCCCAGCCTATCAGTGCCCTGTATTTATGTATGACTGTACACAGTACGGGGGGGGGGGGGGCAGGAGAGCACAGTACAGAGGGTTTGGGGGACACAGTAAAGGGAAGTTCAGGAGGGTACAGTATAGGGTGTAGTAATGTATAGTGTCAGGTTTGGGTAGTATAGGGTGGTAGAGTGTCAGGATTAGGTAGTATAGGTGGTATAGTGTCAGGTTTGGGTAGTATAGGGTGGTAGAGTGGCAGGTTTGGGTAGTATGGGGGTATAGTGGCAGGATTTGGGTAGTATAGGGTGGGATAGTGGCAGGTTTGGATAGTTTAGTGGAAGGTTTTGGTAGTATAGGTGGTATAGTGGGAGGTTTGGGTAGTATAGGTGGTATAGTAGGAGGTTTGGGTGGTATAGTGGAAGGTTTGGGTAGTATAGGGTGGTATAGTGGCATATGTGAGTAGTATAGGGTGGTATAGTGGCAGATTTGAGTAGTATAGGGTGGTGCAGTGGCAGATGTGAGTAGTATATGGTGGTATAGTGGCAGATGTGAGTAGTATAGGGTGGTATAGTGGTAGATGTGAGTAGTATAGGGTGGTATAGTAAAAGGTTTGAGTAGTATAGGGCAATATATTAGCAGGTATGGGTAGTATAGGGTGGTATAGTGTCAGATGTGAGTAGTATAGGGTGGTATAGTGGCAGATGTGAATAGTATATGGTGGTATATTGGCAGATGTGAGTAGTATAAGGTGGTATAGTGGCAGATGTGAGTAGTATAGGGTGGTATAGTGGCAGATGTGAGCACTATAGGGTGGTATAATAAAAGGTTTGGGTAGTATAGGGCAATATATTAGCAGGTATGGGTAGCATAGGGTGGTATAGTGGCAGGTTTGGGTAGTATAGGGTGGTATAGTGGCAGATGTGAGTAGTATATGGTGGTATAGTGGCAGATGTGAGTAGTATAGAGTGGTATAATGGCAGATGTGAGTAGTATAGTGTGGTATAGTGGCAGATGTGAGTAGTATATGGTGGTATAGTGACAGATGTGAGTAGTATAGGGTGGTATAGTGGCAGATGTGAGTAGTATAGGGTGGTATAGTGGCAGATGTGAGTAGTATATGGTGGTATATTGGCAGATGTGAGTAGTATAGGGTGGTATAGTGGCAGATGTGAGTAGTATAAGGTGGTATAGTGGCTACAGCTCAGCTGAGTGTTTTTTACTGCCGCAACCCCCCCCCACGAAAGACAAATGTAACATCTCACAGTGCCTTGTGATCTTTAGGCCTCATACACACAAGTGTTTTTTTTTCAACATTTATTTTATTGGTTTAATGATAGATAACAATATTGTAGGTTACATAAAACGTTTGATACACTCTGTCAGATCAAAATGCGCATTGAAACAGGTATTCAGTAAATACATGTAGAGGTGTTTGAACTAAACATAGCATAGCAGAGGTATTAGATGGTGTAATCCCATGAACGAAATATTCAGGGTTAAGGGGGGACCGGTGAGACAGGACCATCCAGATCCACTGACTGGTAACAATGGGTATCCATACCGGTGTAAGTGGACCAAGATATAATTAGAGTTTTAATAAGCTGTTAAATATCCAGGACAGGACGTTTCTCCACCCCATGGGGAACTCGCTGTGGAGATGACCTACCCAGAAGCAGCCTCTGGATAATATATTGGTCACAGGAATTGGTAATTCCTGTCTACCCTGGTCTGCCCCTCTCAGTTTCAAAAATGACACTCGTGGTGTAAAACAAAGCCATGAATTAATCATTCAGTTTGGCACGTGAATGGGCGGAAGACTTCCGGAACCACCTATTCCAGTCTCAGCCTATGCATTCAAAAGTACAGTTAACTTTGATGGAAGAAAGAAAGGCAATAGTAATACTTGGTCAACTAGCTCCTGTATCTAGTGTACCAGCGGTTGTATTCTGTCGCCAAATTATGAAGAAGGAGGAAAAGGAGTTAGAGGGAAAGGAAATATAAGAATAAGAAAAGTCAGCAACGAAAAAAGAATAGTGATATTAGGAGGAAAAGGAAGGAAGGTCACCTAGAGTATGTTGGAAAATTCGGGGATATCTGCTAAGCCGGATGTAACGGGACCCCTACATATGTAGCCCAGGGTTCCCAAATTAAATCAAATTTATGGGTTTTTTTCCAGTAATTTGCTGACAATCTTCTCCTGGGCCATGATCCAGGATATCTTACGTTTCATTGCGGTTATTGGCACCGAGTGTCTCTTCCAATGTCTGGCAATAGTAATTTTGGCACCCAAGAGCATATAAAAGATCAAGGATTGTTTGTGTCTGGGAATGTTATCTACTTGGGCATTGAGGAGTGCTATTTCTGGAGTCTGTGGAATATCCATTCCCGTAATTTTCCGTGCTATGTGGAAAAAACTATTCCAGAAGCTCCGGAGTCGTGGGCACGTCCACCAAACGTGGAACAATGAACCCTCATGGCCGCAGCCTCTAAAACATAATGGGGATGAATCTGGAAATATTTTGGCTAGGGAGGTAGGCACTCGGTACCAACGCGTGATAATTTTAATACTAGCTTCCATAAGAGAGATGTTCAGGATGCCCTTGAATGATTTGTGGAAGTCTCGATACCAGTCCTTTAAGTCCCACTCAATTGCCAGGTCGTGTTCCCACTTTAGGGCGTAGTGAGGTTTACAAATATTGCTGGCAAGCGAGGTGTAGATAACGGAGATACCTCCCCTCTGATCCTTTATGTCAGAACACCATGTCTCATAGGCAGTTAGGGTAAGGGGTTCAGAGGTATTGGACCGAAGGAAGTGGGTGATTTGTAACAGTCTATATCTTTCTGAGTCAGGCATTTCTAATTTATTTTGGCAAAATCTGATATTGAGGGGCCCATTGGCATTTACAAAGTGTCCAATTCGGTATAGGACTTTATCAAGCCACCACTTGAAAGCAAGTATGTTTTGGCCTGGGGGAAATTCTGGGTTGTTAAATAGGTGGGAGAGAGGGCGAATGTGTGATGTCAGGGAGGCGTGCTTTTGCAACCTGTCCCACAAGGACATCGAGTGAGAGAGTGTTGGGGCTAATATTGCCGGTCTAAGGCGGGAAGGAACCCAGAGCAAAAAATCTATTGTGTGTCTTGGGGTTGCTTGCCTTTCCATCCGTAGCCAGTCCGGTTTTGGGCCCTTGGAGTATGCTATGGAAATTTGGGCGATTTGTGCTGCTTGGTAATACCACCAAACGTTAGGAAGAGCAAGTCCACCTTGGGTTTTTAGTCTATAGAGTGTTTCCTTAGAGCATCTTCTGCCTTTGGAGCCCCAGACGTATTTCAGGATGGAGGATTGGAATTGCAGGAGCTGCGCTTTTTTCAGTGGGATAGGGAGGGAACGAAAGAGGTACAGGAGACGAGGAAGCAGGGTCATTTTTATGGAGTTCACTCTGCCCAGCCAGGATAGATCATGCCTTGACCACACGGACATGTCTGCCTCCAGTTTTTTGAACATCGGAGGGTAATTGGCCACGAATAAAGTTTCGTATGAGGAAGTCAGGTTGATGCCCAAGTAAGGAATATGTGAGGAGCACCAAGTGAAAGGAAAATGCATCTGTAGGCGTTTAAGGAGGTCTGGGGGTATTGAGATATTTAGGGCAGCGGATTTGGGGACGTTGACACGGAGACCCGAGGCATTCCCAAACTGTTCTAGGAGCTTAACAATATTAGGGGTGGAAATAAGGGGTGATGTGATGAAGAGGAGGAGATCATCAGCGAATAAAGCACATTTATGTTCTTGCGGACCGCAATATACTCCTCTGATATCTGGATGGGCACGAATGGCGATTGCTAGGGATTCTATTGCAATTGCAAAAATCAGGGGCGACAACGGGCATCCCTGCCTTGTGCCTTTTTCTATTGGGAATGTATCCGAATATCTGCCCTGCAATTTCACTTGGGCGCTTGGAGTAGAGTAGAGGGAGTGTAGAGTACTTAGGAAGACAGGGCCAAAACCCCATCTCTCCAGTACCTCAAAAATATATGGCCATGTGACTGTGTCAAATGCTTTTTGTAGATCAACGGAAAGCAAAAGACCCTCCTGAGGGGGACCTTTGTCCCACTGAGATCTTAAGAGCGACACTACATCAATTGCCCTTCTAACTTGGTCAGGGCCTTGTCTCCCCGGGATAAATCCCGCTTGGTCTTGGTGGACATACTGGGCTATGAATGAGGACAGACGGTTTGCTAAGATTTTTGTTAGTAATTTGAGATCATTATTGATCAGAGAGATCGGACGATAGTTGCTAGGGAGAGAGGGGTCCTTTCCTGATTTGGGTATGACTGAAATGTATGCTAGATTCAGGGATTTATCCAGGGGAGAACCTTTTTGAAGGAAATTAAAGAATCTGGCCAGGTAAGGGGACAGGATGTCAGAGAATTTCCTATAATATCCCACCGAGAATCCATCCGGACCCGGGGCTGATCCCTGTTTAAGATATTTGATGGTATCACAGATTTCCTTGGAGGTAATAGGTTGTTCTAGTAAGTCAACGTGGTCCCTGGAAAGTTTGGGGAGTGAGATGGAATCAAGAAACTCTTTAGTGGAGGAATTTGGACTTGATTCGTTATTCCCATAAAGGGAAGCATAGAAGTCATGGAAACATTCCATAATTCTTTGAGGATTTTGTGTGAGTGTGCCCGACGGTAATCGAATTTTGGGAAAAGCTAACTGACGAGGTTTGGGGGAGAGCTTGGCGGCTAATTTGGACCCGATCTTATCTTTTTGAAGATAAAACCTAGCCCCCGTCCAACGGAGGTGCTTCTCCGCCTCTGTAGTGAGGGCCAGGTTGAGCCTCAATCTATCTGCTTCCAGTTTTTGTTGAGAGGACTGAGTGTGTTCACGTTTGTTACGCCTACAAGACTCCCTATATTCTTTCGTAAGATTCTCGATCTCAGCTCTGTGTTCTTTTTTAATGCGGGAAGAAAGCTGAATGAGTTTGCCCCGCATTACTGCTTTGTGGGCAGCCCATAGAACAGTTGGGGAAATCGTCTCAGTGTCGTTCTCGTGAAAGTAATCCTTGAGTTCCTTTGCCAGTATGGTACAGTGTACCGGGTTACTTAATAACGATTCATTAAGCCGCCATTTGAATTCCTTTTGTGTGTTATTGACTTGGCGTATTGTGAGAATTACCATGGAATGGTCTGAGATAGGTGATTCTTTGATGGAGGATTTTACCGCCAGGGGAATGTGTGTCGCTTGTAGGAAAACGTGATCTATCCTGGCATAGGTCTGGTGCGGGGCAGAGAAGTGCGTATAGTCTTTGGTGCTTGGGTTGAGTTCCCTCCAGATATCAACTAGTCCTGAGTCAAAGAGGAGTTTGGCAATTTTTAGACTATGTTTGGGGGGCCGTTTAGAACGGGGTCGACCAGATCCTGATTTGTCTAGAGCCTGGTCGAACGCTATATTCGAGTCTCCTCCCAGAATGATGATTCCCTCTAGTTGAGAAGAGAGGGACTGCATCATAGAGGAAAAGAATTTGTCCTGCGCCTTATTTGTTGAGTAGTACGAGACAAAAGAATATAGCGTTCCATCTATGGTGCCCTTAACCAGAATGTATCTGCCTGATGGGTCCCTAAATACATATGTCATAGTGAAATTTAAGTGTTTGGAGAAACAAATGGCCACCCCTTTTGTTTTGTTCTCCGCATTGGAGAGGAAAAATAGGGGAAAGTGTTGGTGAAGAAAAGAGGGGTTATAGCTTCCAGGGAAGTGGGTCTCCTGGAGCAATAGAATATCGGATTTTTGGGATTGATATAGTTTAAAGAGTTTTCTTCTTTTTATAGGGGAATTAATGCCTTGAACATTATGTGATACTATACGTATTAGAGGGGGTTTCGTATCATTTACGTGCATGGATCAGGGAGGAGGTATGAACCCTAACTGAGTGGGACTTAGCTTGTGGTGAGCACCCGAACATCTTCGATCTGGTAGAAAATGGACTTCTAGGTGACCTTCGAGAGAAGAGAGGAGGAAGAACGGAGATTGAAGAGGAAGATGAGTACCATCTAAGAAGAGGCAAGAAGTAGGAAACATGTTAACAATACATAACCAATGGGTTAAAATTACCCGAACCCCAGTAGCATGTGAGAACCCATTCTCACACAGCATCGTTCGTTCGTTTTAAACAAAAACAAATGAAAAATAACCCTCCCTAAAAACCGGGGGGGTAAACAGTCACTGCCTGAGAAGAGAGATAAATACTCTTCCCGGTCAGAGACAAGCGGAGGCATATGGCATCCGCTCCGGCCGCCCTCCAGCACCCAGACATTGTAGTGTATGTGGGCAAGGCCCCAATAATGTGACTGTGGCGATCCAACCACCCGAGCCGCTGGGCCCCCCCGCGACTACTGAAACAGGAGTCAGTTCGAGAGGGCCCAGGAGATCGGGGGCGGCCCACCACAGTCTTGAAGGGAACCAAAATAATTTCAGCATATTGTGTGGGGAAAAATTACGTCGTAGATTATGAACTACTTATGCGTATAAGCTGATTATTTAAAGGATGCCGAGCATAATGTTATGTCGACCATTTTTGTAGGTGTCTATAAATGTTGCAGCAGCAAAAAGAAGAACCTATTTAACTAGGAAATTTCAGAACGTAACCAGAACAAGAACAGTTCTGCGGTTAAAGATCAAGGAGCCAACAAGAGAAGAGAAAAAAAAATAAAAATATATATAATAAAAAAAAAAAAAAAAAATTTTTCCCTTCTCTTTCCTTTTTTCTTTCTCCTCCCCCCTCCTTTTTTTTTTTCTTTTTTTTTTTTTTCCCCCTCCCTCCCTCCCTCCTCCTTCCCCCTTTGTAATCAGGAGCAAACGTTGGAAAGAAAAAACCTCCCGACTATGTAAAGGCAAAGGGGTGCTACGGCTAGCGCAGCCAACAGGTCACGGAGAAACTGAATTCCTCAGAGGATCCGGGTGGAACATGGGAGATGGAAAACAGGTCCAAAGGGAGCCCTGTCTTTTAACTGCGGTTTAGGGAGGCCTGGATTCCTTGGATGTCGCAGAGTCCTTGGATTTCTTAGACAGGCGCTGCTGCCATATAGGAGCGATGGGGCTGGACGGTGGTGGTCTCTTGGTAGAAGAATTAGGTCCTTTACTTGAGGATGCGGATTCTGGTTCTTGGGAGATGAGACCCAGCTGGAACAAGAGCTCTTCCCCCTCCAGGAACGATGAAAAGCCGTATGATTTGTTGTTAAAAGTGAATGATAAGCGGAAGGGAAATGACCATCTGTAGGTGATCGCTCTCTGATTAAGCACCAATAGGAGCGGTTTGAGCGCTCTTCTCTTTTGTATGGTAAGCGGCGATAAGTCCGCAAAAACTTGTATGGGATGGCCTTGGAACATTAGTGCCCCTTCAGCACGAGAACGCTGCATCACCTCCTCCTTCACTTTGTAAAAATGAGGTTTTACTATGATGTCTCTTGGGAGGCCATCTTGGCGAGGAGGTTGTAGAGCTCTGTGAGCGCGATCCATTTCAAGACGGTGGTCTGGGATGTTGGGGATCAGTTCTTTGATAAATGATCGCACAATGTGGTCAGTGTCTTTAAGGGATTCAGGGATTCCTCGAAGGCGGAAATTATATCTTCTCGAACGATTCTCGAGATCGTCAATTTTAGAAATTGCGATCTCGAGTTGGTCTTGTAAATCTTGAATTCTGGTCGTGTTCTGGTTCATCCTAAGCACAGTTTGGTCTGCTTTGGTTTCTATGGTGTCGATTCGTGCCCCTAATTGCTGTAAGTCAGCATGGATGGCTTTAGTGATTTGGTTGGCAGTATGTGTAAGGCCTCTGGATAGCATGGTAGCGAACATGGTCATCATCGCAGAAAAGTCCTGTGGTGAGGATGGGAGGCCCTGTGTAAATGCTGAGCCTGCCTCTGGTGCGGCCATTAAATCTTCTAAGAAGGAGAGGGGCATATCATTCAGGGTCCTGCTGAACAGGGACTCAGTGGAGGTGGGAGAGAGATATCCATGACAGTGTGCACTTACTGTGGGGCCCGCTGGCCCTGCAGAGCTGTCATCCATGGCTGAACAGGGTCCCGGGCTGGAGGCTAAAGCCGCTGACAGGTCTCTCCTTGCTGAGTTCCCCGCCATCCTGGGGTTCCCTGATGTCACCCCTTGCCGTAGGGGCTGAAAAGAACCGGGGTTCTGCGCTGTGTGCGGCGCCGGAGGGTGTCTTGTGGCCGGAGCGGTGCGGAGCTCTCGGATTAAGCAGCCATCCGACGAGCTGCCGCGCATGCGCCTCAAGTGTTTTTTTTTTTACTGCTTCCTAAACTTTTAGAATCTTTTAGTGGCAGGGGTGTTTACAAGCAAGAAAAAAAAACCCAGGGCCAGTGCGTCAAGGAGCAGCAGCATTTTGGCAGAAAAAATGCTTGACACGTTTGAAAATGTGGCGCTTGAAAAATGTGTCTAATGCTTTTACAAGCGTTTAGGCACATTTACAGGAGTTTAGCGCTTGAGCTTTAATTCATTTTGAAGACCAGAATAAATTATTATTCTGGCCAATGAAATTACTTAACGCCTACGTGCTTGACGCCTGTAAAAGCATTGGACACTTTTACAAGTGTCAGGCTTTTTTTCTGCCACTAGGCTACTGCCAAGAGGAGGAGCATTTTTTAAACATCCTGTGTGCATTCGGTCTTATAGCTTTAGGATAATCATCCACACAGGACAGCAGGTGCTCTATGACTTTGTCAAAGGGTGTCACATGGCTGTTGGGTGCTGACGTTGTTCATTTATAGCTGTCCTGTGTGTTACAGATTGTACCCCACAGTACATCCACAGCAAAGTCAGCACCCAACAGCCATGTGACACACTTTGACAAAGCCATAGAGCACCTACTGTCCTGTGTGGATGATTATTATAAAGCTATAAGATGTTAAAAGGCACTGTGAGAAATTTGGATGATTCTTTTAGGATATCATAATGGGTGTAACACCTCACTCACTGTGTGCTGCCCAGTGCCTGCTGCGCTACCCGCCGTCGCCACAGCCGCTCCGCTCGTATTCGTTTCACTGCTCCCTCTCTGCCAGCTCTCTCACATCAGTCCTGGCACCTGAAAGAGCAGTGCAGCCGCAGCACTTTACAGATCACTCCACCAAACACTGACACCAGGGAAGAAAGATAGCATCCGGCCAGATTAAGAGCATTATGAGCCTGGTGCTGAGGATTTTGGTGGGCCTTTTTATGAAAATATATAAAATGAAAACACAAAATTTTTTGTTAAAACAAATTAAATTAAAGAGAGAGGGGGTGATAGAGAGAGAGAGGGGGTGAAACAGAGGGGGGTTATAGAGAAAGAGGGGGTGAGAGAAAGGGGGGTAATAGAGAGAGAGGGGGTGAGAGAGAGGGAGGTGAGAGAGAGGGGGGTGATAGAGAGAGAGGGGGGTAATAGAGAGGGGAGGAGAGGGAGGGGGTGAGAAAAGGGGGAATAGAGAGAGGGAAAGCGGCCATTCACTAAAATTAGAAGAGAAGCGTTTAAACCTTAAACTGTGTACAGGGTTCTTTACCATAATGCCACGTACACACGGTCGGAATTTCCAACAACAAATGTTTGATGTGAGCTTGTTGTCGGAAATTCTGACCTTGTGTAGGCTCCATCAGACATTTGCTGTTGGAATTTCCGACAACAAATGTTTGAGAGCTGGTTCTCAAATTTTCCGACAACAAAACTTGTTGTCGGAAATTCCGAGCGTGTGTACCCAATTCCGATGCACAAAATTCCACGCATGCTTGGAATCAAGCAGAAGAGCCGCACTGGCTATTGAACTTCATTTTTGTCAGCTCGTTGTACATCTTGTACGTCACCGTGTTCTTGACGTTCAGAATTTCTGACAACATTTGTAGAGTGAGAGAATTATTGTTTTATCACTGGAGTTAATCCCCTTTATAATGCATGCCAATATTCTGTTGTCTTTGCTTGCAGCAGCCTGGCATTGCATGCCATTGCTGAGACTGTCACCTACTAGGACCCCCAGGTCCTTTTCCATTCTAGATTCCCCCAGAGGTTCCCCCCTCCTAATGAGTAGATTGCATTCATATTTTTGCCACCCATATGCATTATTTTACATTTTTCTACATTAAACCTCTTTTGCCATGTAGTTGCCCACCCCATTAATTTGTTCAAATATTCTTGCAAGGTTTCCACATCCTGCAGAGAAATTATTGCCCTGCTTAGTTTAGTATCGTCCACAAATACCAGGATTGAACTGTTTATCCCATCCTCCAGGTCCTTTATAAATAAATTAAATAGGATTGGTCCCAGGACAGAACCCTGGAGGATCCCCCTTCACCATCCCCACACCATTCGGAGTACTCCCCATTTATCACTACCCTCTGAACTCGTCCCTATAGCCAGTTTTCAATCAATGTACTCACCCTATGGTCCATGCCGACAGACCTTAGTTTATGGGGAACTGTATCGAATGCCTTTGCAAAATCCAGATATACCACGTCTACAGGCCTTCCTTTATATAGATGGCAGCTCACCTCCTAATAGAGGGTTAATAGATTGGTTTGGCAAGAATGATTTTTCATGAATCCATGCTGATTACTGCTAATGGTACCATTTTCATTACTAAAATCTTGTATATAGTCCCTTATCATCCCCTCCAAGAGCTTGCAAACTATTGACGTTAGGCTAACTGGTCTGTGGTTACCCGGGATATACCTTGATCCTTTTTTAAATATTGGTGTTACATTGGCTTTTCTCCAATCTGCTTGTCAGAACTATTGGGGTTAAAAATAATTGATTCCTAAGGCCTCTGCATCATATATTTTTCATATACATTTTTGATCAACTCAGAAGCCATTTAAAAAAAAAATGTTTTCTCTCTCTCTAAAGTTGAAACTAAGTTCACTGTCTTTAGAGAAGAGATTTTCATAGGAAGGTTTTAGGGCTCACCATATATTTTACTAAGTTGTAAATTATGAATCCTTGTCAGTTAATCAGTTAAGGCATTAGCCAAGGAGGCCCAATGTTATGTTAAGATAAGGAACTCCTAAATGTCAAATAACAGTGAAGAGACATTGTCTCTTTGACTAAGGAATGAAAGTAGAAGATACATGTTAACCAATTATGTTTTTGAAATATGTACTGCATAAGCAATCATATTGACAATAAACACACAAATCCCTGTGCTGTCAGAGGAGAGGAGCCATGTCGCTTGTTCCTACTAAGTAGGAAAAATGATATGTCTCCTCTCCAAGTCACTCACATCGCCCCACAGTTAGAATACAGTGAGGGAACACACAATTAACCCCTTGATCACCCCTTAATGTTAACCCCTTCCCTGCCAGTGACATTTTCCACAGTAATCAGTGCATTTTTATAGCACTGATCGCTGTATAATTTTCAATGGTCCCAAAAAAGTGTCAAGTCTCTGATCTGTCCACTGCAATGTCACAATACAGCTAAAAATCGCAGATCCCCGCCATAATTAGTGAAAAAAAATTATAAAAATGCCATAAATCTTTCCCATAGTTTGCAGACGCTATAATTATTTATTTATTGCAATTTTTTTACCAAAAATATGTAGAAGAATATATATTGGCCTAAACTGATGAAGAAATTAGTTTTTTTTTTTAATTTTGGGGGATATTTATTATAGCAAAAAGTAAAAAATATTGTTTTTTGTTTTTTTTTTCAAAAATGTCACTCTTTTTTTGTTTATAGCGCAAAAAAAAAAAACTGCAGAGGTGATCAAATACCACCAAAAGAAAGCTCTATTTGTGGGGAAAAAAGGATGCAAATTTTGTTTGGGTACAGCATTGAACGACCACACAATTGTCAGTTAAAGCGACGCAGTGCCAAATTGTAAAACGTGCTCTGGTCAGAAAGGGGGTAAAACCTTCCGGGGCTGAAGTGGTTAAGAATGAGCCATTATACTTTTAGTCAGAAACATGGGGTTAAAATCTACATCTAGTTTAGCTGCTTCAGCCCCAGACCATTTGGCTGGCCAAAGACCAGAGCACTTTTTGCGATTCGGCACTACTACAATTGCACGGTCGTGTGAGGTGGCTCCCAAACAAAATCAACGTCCTTTTTTTCCCCACAAATAGAGATTTCTTTTGGTGGTATCTCATCACCTCTGCGTTTTTTATTTTTTGTGCTATAAACAAAAAAAGAGCGACAATTTGGAAAAAAACGCAATATTTATTACTTTTTGCTATAATAAATATCCCCACAAAATATATAAAAAAACATTTTTTTTTCTCAGTTTAGGCCGATACGTATTCTTCTATATATTTTTGGTAAAAAAATCGCAATAAGCGTATATTGATTTGTTTGCGCAAAAGTTATAGCATCTATAAAAAAGGAGATAGCTTTATGCCATTTTTATTAATTTTTTTTATTAGTAATGACGGCTATCAGCGGTTTTTATCATGACTGCGACATTATGGTGGACACATTGGACATATTTGACACATTTTTGGGACCATTGGCTTTAATACAGCGATCAGTACGATTAAAAATGCATTGATTACTGTAAAAATGTTTACTAAGTGTTGAAATATGACATGTTGTAACAAGAGCTTGTGGTAAAATTTATTATCATCTGTATCACCCATATATTTGATATTTGAAATTATATATCTTTTTGTATATCACCAATTATATCTGATATTATTTTACACTAAATTTTTAGTTAATAAATATATATATTTTTAGCACATTGTTGTACTCACTCGTCTTCAAACTAGCATGGATAAACGAACTTGAATTAATTGGTTGTATTATGGAAAAAATGTGAAAATCTCCTTAAACACAGATTTTGCATAATTCCATGAATACAATACTGTTTTCATTTTTCAGTATAAACATCTGACATATTATGGAGGCACTGCTGAGATCTGTCAAAGTTTGAAACAAGTGATCTAATTGTGCAAATGATATATATTTTATTGTCATCTTTAAAAAAAAATAATAATAAAAATAATGTAGAGCCACCCCTGAAGAAGCCGCTTGGTAAATTTGGGTTCTCTGATCTCCGCCTCAACCCCAAGAATGACCTTATCCCCTCTGACATATCTGGTTACATTTAATTACTGCAAACACATTTAAAGACACATGTGGAAAATACTGTTATCCTGGCTGTGGATTATCACCAAAAACAGACACACACCTGGTAGTGATAAACAAATTGAATATATTATCACGGTTTAAAGCATATGGAAGTTTACAACACTGTTAAACCTTTCTGCAAAGAATTAATACATTAGAAAAGACAAACTTCAATACTTAGCAACTGTAAATTTAGAAAAGGGCATTAATCTATATGCCCATAACACAGGCGCCGAGAGGGAGGAGAGAAGATCTATTAACTTCTCAGCTCCTTCTGGGCCACAAACACCATTGAAAGAAACAATACAAAAAGAAGAAATGGGTTAACAGGTACAGTAAGCATAGTTCTGTAACATTACAGGTCCTGAGTTGAAGGGTACTAGTGTCTTCTGCTAGAAAACTTTGGGGCCCTTTGTAAAGAGAGTAGGTTTAATCAATCAAAAGTGAGACAGTAATCCTCTAGGAAATCCCGTTAGGTAATGGTTTGTAAGCACAGAATGGCTAAAAATGGCAGCTCCAAACTGTCAGGGCTGGGCTCAGCCCTTCCTTCTCTGAGCTGGCCACTTCCATCTCTCTCCACAGTTACCCAGCTGTTGTTGATTCTGCTCGTCAGTCCTGCCCGCTTACTCTGTTTACCTTATTATTATTATTATTATTATTATTATTAAACAAGTTTGATTTAACTTTACTTCTGTCTCCATCTGATTCATGGTTCCTGATAGTAGGCGAAGGCCATGAATTCAGAAGATACAGTCAATCCACTTGTTGGTAATATTTTTTCCAGATTGGATGAGCAAGATCACCGCATGGATCAGTTTGCCATAGCATTACAAACGGTCACCTGGAAACTCCCACTGTGGCTGCTCCAGTACAACCAGAGTTGCAGGCAATCCCTGCTGCTGCTCCAGTCTCTGTGCAGGCACCTGCCTCGAGTATTACCTCTATAAGTGGTATGTCTGGTTCCGCTCCGCTTCCCCAGCAATTTGGGGGCAATCCAGTTCAATGCAGAGGGTTTCTCAATCAGATTGAGATTTACTTTGAGATGCTGCCCCAGGCATTTCCCATGGACAGAAGCAAAGTAGGTTTTATGATATCTTTGCTTTCTGAGAAAGCCTTGGCCTGGGCAAACCCTCCATGGGGGATGCAAAAACCTGTTGTCTTAAGTTACCCTGACTTTGTGGCCTCCTTTAAAAGGGTATTTGACGTTCCTGAATGCTCCGCTTCTGCTGCCAAGTGCCTCATGTCCATCAAACAGAGTACGAGAACTGTTGCCGACTACGCCAATGAATTCTGTACTCTGGCAGCAGAGGTTGCTTGGAACAATGAGGCCATCGTGGCTGCTTTTTCTTGTGGTCTCTCGGATTCCATCAAGGATGAGATAGTAGCCCGAGATATACCCACTAAGCTGGAGAGGTTGATCACGTTTGCCATCCTTATTGACTCCAGACTCAGAGAAAGACTCTCTTTTAAGGAGCGCTTGCGAAAGCCTCCTGTACGTTTGCCTCCGAGCTTTGCAGTCCCACCCGTTCCTCCCTCACCTCCCATGCTTCCTGGTACCGAGTTGGTCTGGGAAGATGAACCCATGCACTTGGGCTTCACGCGTCTCTCTGCAGATGAGAGAGCCTTTAGGAGGAGAGAGAAATTGTGCCTTTATTGTGGCCAAGCAGGTCACTTTTTGAAGTCTTGTTCTACCCGTCCAGGGCACACCCAAACCTTGAGGTCCTGTCATGGACAGACCTTAGGTGGCGTTGTTTTGTTCCCAGTTATGCAGAAGGATAAGCCCCTTCTTTCGGTCACCCTTTCTTGGGCTGAGACGTTCACTGAGATACAGGCTCTAATCAACTCTGGGGCTGCAGGCCTGTTTATTGATGCTGCCTTTATATCGCAGCACTCGATTCCGCTGCAGCTGCGTGACACTCCACTCGCCATTGAGGCTCTTGACAGGAGACCTCTACAGCCTGCCCTTGTGACTCATGAGATGTTCCCATTGTCCATGGTCATAGGGGTTCTTCGCCATGAGATAATCCAATTCCAAGTTATTTCCTCACCTAGGTTTCCGCTGGTTATTGGTTATCCTTGGTTACAGAGGCACAACCCCTCTTTTGATTGGCTCCATGCTGAGGTTCTCTCCTGGTCACCACAATTCAGTGAGACATGCTTCTAGAAGGTATCCAAGGTCCTGTGCACCTCTTCACTCTCCTCCCTGCCGGAGGAGTACCGCGGTTTTAGCGATGCCTTTGACAAGGGTCAAGATGTTTGCCTCCACACCGGCCTTATGATTGTGCAATTGACCTTCAACCTGGTACCATACCCCCTTGTGGCCGGGTTTACCCTTTGTCGGTCTTGGAAGATAAGGCCATGGAGGAGTATGTTGCAGATGCACTTTCTCGAGGCTTCATCCGCAAATCCTCGTCTCCTGCCTGTGCTGGTTTCTTCTTTGTAAAGAAGAATAGCGGTGAAACCTTGTATTGATTATAGGGGTCTCAATCATTTCACGATTAAGAATGCCTACCCGATCCCGCTGATTCCACTTGCCATTGAGGCTCTTGTCAGGAGACCTCTACAGCCTGCCCATGTGACTCATGAGATGGTCTTGTTGTCCATGGCCGTAGGGATTCTTCACCATGAGATAATCCAATTCCAAGTTATTTCCTCACCTAGGTTTCCGCTGGTTATAGGTTATCCTTGGTTACAGAGGCACAACCCCTCTTTTGATTGGCTCCATGCTGAGGTTCTCTCCTGGTCACCACAATTCAGTGAGACATGCTTCCAGAAGGTAGCCAAGGTCCTGTGCACCTCTTCACTCTCCTCCCTGCCGAAGGAGTACAGCGGTTTTGGCGATTGACCTTCAACCTGGTACCATACCCCCTTGTGGCCGGGTTTACCCTTTGTCGGTCTTGGAAGATAAGGCCATGGAGGAGTATGTTGCAGACGCACTTTCTCGAGGCTTCATCTGCAAATCCTCATCTCCTGCTGGTGCTGGTTTCTTCTTTGTGAAGAAGAAGAGTGTTGAACAGAGACCTTGTATTGATTATATCATTTCACGATTAAGAATGTCTACCCAATTCCGATGATTACAGAGTTATTTGGCCGCCTCAAGGGAGCAACGGTTTTCACAAAGCTTGATTTGAGAGGGGCATACAATCTCATGCGGATTAAGGAGGGCAACGAGTGGAAAACTGCGTTTAACACCAGAACAGGCCATTATGAGTACCTCGTAATGCCTTTTGGCCTTTGTAACGCCCCCGGCAGTTTTCCAGGAATTTATTAACAATGTCCTCTGAGATTTGTTGCAGTTATGTGTGGTGGTTTATCTTGATGATATCCTCATTTTCTCCAAGTCCCTGGAGACCCACCACACAGATATCTGTCGTGTGCTTCAGAAACTAAGAGAAAACAATCTCTATTGTAAACTTTATGGCGAATTATGGCTTCCAACTAGGGATGAGCCGAACACCCCCCTGTTCGGTTCGCACCAGAACTTGCGAACAGGCAAAAAATTTGTTCGAACACGCGAACACCGTTAAAGTCTATGGGACACGAACATGAATAATCAAAAGTGCTAATTTTAAAGGCTTATATGCAAGTTATTGTCATAAAAAGTATTTGGGGACCTGGGTCCTGCCCCAGGGGACATGGATCAATGCAAAAAAAAGTTTTAAAAATGGACGTTTTTCGGGAGCAATGATTTTAATAATGCTTAAAGTGAAACAATAAAAGTGTAATATCCCTTTAAATTTCATACCTGGGGGTGTCTATAGTATGCCTGTAAAGGGGCGCAAAATGACATTTCAAAGGAAAAAATGTCATTTAAAACTACTCGCGGCTATTAATGAATTGCTGGTCTGACAATACACATAAAAGTTCATTGATAAAAACGGCATGGGAATTCCCCACAGGGGAACCCCGAACCAAAATTAAAAAAAAAAAAAAATGACGTGGGGGGTACCCCTAAAAGGCCCTTCAGTACTGGTATGGATATTAAGGGGAAACCCGGCCAAAATTTTAAAAAAAATGGCATGGGGTCCCCAACAAAATCTATACTAGACCCTTCAGGTCTGGTATAGATTTTAAGGGGAACCCCATGCCAAAATTTTTTTAAAAATGGCGTGGGGTCCCCCTACAGATCCATACCAGATCCTTATCTGAGCACGCAACCTGGCAGGCCGCAGGAAAAGAGGGGGGGACGAGAGAGCGCCCCCAATCCTGAACCATTTCAGGCCACATGCCCTCAACATTGGGAGGGTGCTTTGGGGTAGCCTCCCCAAAACACCTTGTCCCCATGTTGATGAGGACAAGGGCCTCATCCCCACAACCCTTGGCTGGTGGTTGTGGGGGACTGCAAGCGGGGGCTTATCGGAATCTGGAAGCCCCCTTTAACAAGGGGACCCCCCGAACCCGGCCCTCCCCCCTGTGTAAAATGGTAAAGGGGTACTTCCACAGGGAAGTCCCCGTCAAGTCCCAGTGCATCAGAGGGGGGCGGGGTCACCGGGTGTCCCCGCCCCCCGTCATTTTTAACATTTTTGACAGTTTTTTTGTGAAGTGGTAGGGGTACCCCCTTACCATTTCACACAGGGGGAGGGCTGGGATCTGGGGGTCCCCTTGTAAAAGGGGGGCTTCCAGATTCCGATAAGCCCCCCGCCCGCAGACCCCCACAACCACTGGCCAAGGTTTGTGGGGATGAGGCCCTTGTCCCCATCAACATGGGGACAAGGTGTTTCAGGGGGCTACCCCAAAGCACCCTCCCAATGTTGATGGCATGTGGCCTGGTACGGTTCAGGAGGGGGGGCGCTCTCTCGTCCCCCCCTCTTTTCCTGCGACCTGCCAGGTTGCGTGCTTAGATAAGGGTCTGGTATGGATTTTTGGGGGGACCCCACGCCGTTTTACTTTTAAATTTTGGCAAGGGGTTCCTCTTAAAATGAAAAAAAAAATGGCGTGGGGTCCCCCTCAAAATCCATACCAGACCCTGAAGGGTCTGGTATAGATTTTGAGGGGGACCCCACGCCATTTTTTTTAAACATTTTGGCCGGGGTTCCCCTTAATATCCATACCAGACCTGAAGGGCCTGGTATGGAATTTAGGGGGACCCCCACGTCATTTTTTTAAATTAATTTTGGTTCAGGGTTCCCCCATGCCATTTTTATCAATTAACTTTTATGTGTATTGTCGGACCGGCAATTCATTAATAGCCGCGAGTAGTTTTAAATTACTTTTTTTCCTTTGAAATGTCATTTTGCTGTCAGACTGTTCTAAACACGGGAAACATGCGCCCCTTTAAAGGCATACTATAGACACCCCCCAGGTATGAAATTTAAAGGGATATTACACTTCTATTGTTTCACTTTAAGCAATATTAAAATCACTGCTCCCGAAAAAATGGCCATTTTAAAAACTTTTTTTGCATTGATCCATGTCCCCAGGGGCAGGACCCAGGTCCCCAAACACTTTTTATGACAATACCATGAATATAAGCCTTTAAAATTAGCACTTTTGATTTCTCCCATAGACTTTTAAAGGGTGTTCCGCGGCATTCGAATTTCCCGCAAACACCCCAAATTGTTTGCTGTTCGGCGAACTGGCGAACAGCCGGTGTTCGAGTCGAATATGAGTTCGACTCGAACTCGAAGCTCATCCCTACCTCCAACCTTCCATGTTGCCTGACTCGTTTTTTCAGCAGAGTATTCCTGCGTTAGAGGAGCATCTCTGTGGTCTTAGTTCCACTTGGGCACAAGTTCAGGAGGCTTTGCAACATGCTAACGATAGGTACAGACTCCATGCTGACCGCAGATGCCTGCCTGCACCTTCCTACCAGGTTGGGGAGAGCCTGGCTGTCGTCTCGCAACCTCTGACTTCATGTTTCTTCTTTGAAGCTCGCACCTCGTTTTATTGGGCCTTTCCGTATCCTTTGCAGGATTAACCCAGTGGCTTACACCTTGGACCTTCCTCCTAGTATGCGCATCTCAAATGTGTTTCATGTCTCCTTATTGAAAAGTCTGCAATTGCTTTACCACCTCGGTGCCGTGTTCTCACCTTCTACAGGTTGAGAACCATGAGGAGTATGAAGTACAATCCATTATTGACTCCCGTAGGTTCCGTGGGTGCATTCAGTACCTGGTGCATTGGAAGGGGTATGGTCCGGAGGAGGGGGTACTGTCAGGGCTGGGCTTAGCCCTTCCTTCTCTGAGCTGGCCACTCAGCTGTTGGCTAATTGCCAGCTCTCATCTCTCTCCACAGGTTACCAGCTGTTGTTGATTCTGCTCGTCAGTCCTGCCTACATAAAGTCGTCCAGCTCACTTGATCTCTGCCTTCGCCTTTGTCAACATCACAGAGACTTTCGCCTGCATTCCTGTTGAAGACTTGCTCGGCTGACATTCCTTCTGGCTCCTGATCCTGCTTTCTGTACTACTACGTTTATCTCTGGCTCTCTGACATTTGCTTGGCTGACTACCCGATCCGGTTACTGAACTCTGGCTTGTTTTGACTATGCTTACTCTGTTTACCTTATTATTATTATTATTAAACAAGTGTGATTTAACTTTACTTATGTCTCGGTCTGATTCATGGTTCCTGATACAAACAAGCATCCTCTGACAGTAGAAAGGGGAATAGCTGTCTGCATGCAGTGTCTGTACTGTGCTAAAAAAGATGTTGGGTTTACACCCGCTCACCAATCCTCTGGGTGATGACACAACGGAAGTCCCAAATGGTGGTTCAGGCTCCTGGCAATGTTGTAAGGCACTGGACCACCTCTGTCGGCTGATCAGGATGGCTGGTAGCTGAACTGCCAGGGTGATGGGACAACGGCCAACAGGACACCTGGATGGGTCTTGTGATCCCCGAAGTGGTGTGTGGGTTGTCTTCGCTGGGCTAGATGGCGCTGAGTTGCTGAGCAGGGTCCCTGGACTGAACAGTGGAGGACCGTGTGGATGACACTGTTCCTGGCTCCTTTATCCTCAGTCTCTTGGTAGCAGTCTCGGGAAAAGCGTGGCTCTCTCTCTCAGATGCTGGTAGGCAGTGTGGCTCTCTCTATTAGGTGGAGTTCCACCACACAGTCCTGTAACCTCACCACTCTTGTCCCCTATCCCCTCTCCTCACGGTAACTCTCCCCAGTAGTCTCAAGAGAAACATTGCTTTCTCTCCCTCTGTTGAGTCACACGGTCCCTGGTGTCAGCGTGTGTCTCTCCCCTCAATCAGATGCTGGTACCTCAGACCGCTCTCCTCACTCTCCTCAGACAGCCCCCCAGATCTTCTGTCAGCACTCTCTCTGTAGTGCTGTGTGGAAAACCTGTCTCTCTCTCTTTCAATCATCTCAGCACTTCCCTCTCTTCAGTCTCCTGTCAGCACTCTCTCTGTAGTGCTGTGTGGAAAACCTGTGTCCCTCTCTCTTTTCTCTCACCTCAGCACTTCCCTCTCCTCATTTACCTCAGTACTTCCTGAAACTCCCCCTTTTCCCAGAGTGCTTTGTGTCTCTGAGTTTTCTGGAAGGAAAAGTCAGCATCTCTCTGTCTCCATCTTGTGGCCAAAAGGAGAAATTGCATTACAACATGCTTGCTACCTACTCCCCCCCAAAGAACCTTTGGTCCCTAAAGGAAGGACAGAGTCTATCACCACAACCTGTTACATGCTTTCAAAAATACAACGGGAGGCAAAAATAGGTTAGTACATGTAAGAAAACAAGCAATTGGCATGCACGTGTGAACCTGGCTGCATCAACATGCAGCTCTTATGGCTTGGCTGGATAGGCCATAGCAGGAGCAGTTGTTAGACTCCAATTCAGCTGCGAAAGGCTTGCTCACACGGGTCAGTCAACTGTTCTTGGATTGACTTCCAAGGCTTCCTGGGCCCTCAATGTTGTTTGACCGGCTTCGTTAGGTCTGGGTCGTATTCTCATCCTCGTTCTTCAGTAACTCATTAAGGGGGTGGGCTATTTTAGCAAATCCCTCAACGAATCTCCTGTAGTATGAGCAAAATCCCAGGAATGACCTAAGCTCAGTTACATTGGTAGGTGTTGGCCAAGAGGTGACAGCTTCCAGCTTCTGGGGGTCAGTAGCTATTCCTTCAGTGGAGACAACATGGCCGAGGTAATTAACTGAAGACTGGTAAAACTGACATTTTTCCAGGCACAGCTTCAATGCCTCATCATGGAGTCTCCTCAAAACCTTTTCCAGATGCTCTTCATGTTCTTCGAGAGTTTTGGCGAAGACGATGATATCGCCCAGATACACCAACACTTCGATTAGGTTCATGTCACCTACTGTCTTCTCCATAAGTCTCTGGAACGTTGCTGGAGCACCGGACAGACCTTGAGGCATCCTATCAAACTCAATGAACCCTACTGGGATGATAAAAGCTGTTTTTTTTCTTGTCCCCAGGGTGCATGGGGATTTGATAATACCCACTCTTCCGGTCCAGCAGGCTGAACCACTTCGCCCCTGATAAGCTCTGCAGGGCATCTTCTATTCATGGAGGGGTGTACAGATCAGGGATAGTCCTTCTGTTGAGCATCTGATAATCGATGCACAGCCTCAGGGACTCATTTTTCTTCCGCACCCCCACTATGGGGGAGACATAAGGGCTCCTAGACTCCCTGATGATGCCTGATCTCTTCAATTCTGCCAGCTGCTCATGTAAATCTTCTAGGTCCCCCAAAGGGATCCGTCTGACTCTTTCCCTGAATGGCTTGTCTTCCTGAAGGCGAATCCGGTGCTGGGCACTTTTCACACACCCCACATCAAACTCATCCATTGAGAACATATTCTGCCATTTCAGGAGCTGGGCTTTGACCTTTTCTTTCCATTCAGGTGATAGTGTTGTGTTTTGTGGGTAAAACTGTTCTATGGAGATTCCGTCCTTCTCAACCTTCCCCAAATCATATGGTGAGACTGGGGTTGCTTGGATTTACTTGTACTAACAGCATTCATGCTTGCAGTTTCAATGGCGAGGCCCTAACATTCCGAAAGCTGACAGAGATCTTCCCACAACTCCATTGCAGAGCCCTAATTGATATGACTTCTGGGATTACCTCCCCTCCTGTGTCCTCTCCTTGGCGGTCATCTTCAAGGACAACAAAGGGGCCTGGTTGTTCCCAATTAAGCTTGACTGAAGCTTGTAGACACACCACCTCTCCAGGTTGTAGTATCTTCTCACTTCTGTCCAATTGCCAAATCTTCCCCAATCCTTCAGCTGGGGCTCTCTGTTCTTCGACTAGGTGCTGATACACTTGTCTCAGCATAGGGTGTATGCCTTTGGTTGGGGTGTCAAACTTCAATACAAGAGGAGTGAGCAGCCTTCTGACAAGGTCAGTGTTCGTTCCTATTATCAGAGAACTCTTGTTGGCTCCTGATGGGCGAGGGCATACAGCGGCTAAGGTATCAAACGTTTCTGTTTGTTCAATCACAGAGGAGTCAAAAGTCAACTTGACCGGTAAGTATCCATCATATGGGAAATTTTGGGTTCCAATACCCCATATCTCCAGTTCCTCCGATTTCTGCAGGGGTAAGTGTTTGAGGTGGCAGTCATAAAAGTCTCTATATAGTAGGGTAACTTGCACCCACGTGTCCAGAAGGGCCTTTGTATATATGCCTTCTACTTGAATTGACACAATGGGAGAAGGTCCCACTAGTTTGTCACGGAATCTACCCGAAGTAGAGTAGTCAGTTTGTTCTGTTGTCTGTATTTGCGCCCCCTTCTTGATGGGCTTCGGGTTTTGCTGGCATCTCTGTTGGGCTCCAGAGGGCTGGTATGCACCGACTCTCCGCGACCGGGCACTTAAAGTCGATGGGAGCGGATTGTCTGGTCATTCAGAAACAGCAGTGAGGGCCCTCTGTGACAATTTAGGCTTCCGCTGTGGCTTCCCTGGGTCTTTGCCTTTTGAACTGCTGTTGCCATTGTTAGCTGCAAGATTGAAAAATGACTGACACTGAAGATATTTCTAGTGTAGCTGGACCTGCTGATGTAGAAAATGAAGTTGGTCTGCATCAAAAACCGGAGAATAGGTAAAATATCAGGTGATATCTTATGTCAAAGAAAAAGTGGAAATTACAAAGTATATCAATGAATCGGAAATAAAAACATAACTGGGTCCCTATACATCAGCTATTGCTGCCAGGGGCCCTTTGGCCCTTAAAGTTCTCAAGAATGCCAATAGCTTGGCTGAGAAAAACCCAGATTTTGACTGCTGGGAATTCACCCAACTATTTTATGAGGCTTTGCCAAACAAACTAAAAGTTATTTTGGCCAGGGAGTACAATCCCAGAAAAGGTCTGGATTGGTTAATAACAGAGAGCACCTTCCCTTTAACTGTTCTATAGTTCAGTGGAAGGCCTCAAGATAAATTATAAAAGCTCAGATAATAGCTGAAGCTCAGTTTAAAAAGAAGCAGGGACAAATTTAGGCTCCAAAAAGTGGTTACACTGCAGTTGTTAAAAACTCTGGTCCCCCCAATCAAAGGCATGCTAAAACCAATCAGGTGATAAAAAGGTTCCAGTAATTTCTGAAAAAGTTTCTTAGTTGACCTTGTAAATATTTTAGGCACTGCCCTGAAGTCATAGGAAAGGCCTGGTTGAACTTCAACTTAGGGAATAAAGTAATTTACATTCCCTCATTTATAGTTAATGTGCCCTAGAATTGATTAATTATTGGTATCGATCTCCTTAAAAGATTAAATCCTATTGTGATTTTATTAAAAAGGTTATATGGTCTCCAGTGAAAGGACCATTAAATATGTACCTTCCCAGTCCTATCACAATCGGTGCAACTGCCATGTGATGAAGAAAGACTGAACTCTTTATTGAGATCCATCTCATGGAATAGTTACATTCTGGATGGCTCCTTTTACAGGTAATTCCAAATTCCACTATAAATGATGGACAGGAGGATAATACGATACGTATGTCCCCTGAAGGGGGTTGAGAGGTTTGCTTGGAAGGTGATGTTCTCAATATTTACCTCTACACTGAAAATACTGACTCTAATGTGTTCAGCAATTATACTCAATTCCTACCGTGATTGAAAAGGTAAATGGTAAGGTGTTCTTTTCCCTAAAGTTTAATGACCTGGGAAATATCAAAAAGGTTAAAATGGAATTATGCCAGGAATATAATTACATTAGTGGAAAGCTACTAGAATAGTTGGCCAGTCCTAAAATAATTAGATATTCAAACCCTCAGGATAATTATCCATTTCTATGGAGGGAAAAACAGCCAATCATATTTTCCTGGTAATCAATGACTCAAAATATTATGTGTACATTGGCAATGATATATTACATCTCTTTGCTATACACATGGATCTGGTAAATTTTACATTGTGGTCCAGATTAAAAGAAAACCCATGTAGTTTCATAAATGAACATGAAGCCTTTAAATCATCTTAGATACTGCCATATGCAGTAAACATATTAGTACCACATGAGGTCATTATTTATCCAGGTACTAATATTTTTTTTTGTTACCCAGCCAGGTATAAAAAGGCCAAAAATTAAAGAATCCTGTTGCATTAATATGTCTTGCAGACATGTATTATACAACCCCTGGCAAAAATGATGGAATCACTCAATTCTGAGGAAAAAATTATGGAATCATGAAAAACAAACAAACTAACACTCCAACACATCACTAGTACTTTGTTGCACCACCTCTGGCTTTTATTGCAGTCTCTGAGGCAATGACTTAATGAGTGATAAACAGTACTCTTCATCAATCTGGCTCCAGCCTTCTCTGATTGCTGTTGCCAAATCATCTTTGCAGGTTGGAGCCTTGTCATGGAACATTTTGTTTAACTTCCACCACAGATTTTCAATTGGCTTGAGATCTAGACTGTTTGCAGGCCATGACATTGAGCTTATGTGTCTTTCTTCAAGGAATTTTTTCACAGTTCTTGCTCGATGGCAAAATGCATTGTTATCTTGATAAATGATTTCATCATCCCCAAACATCCTTTCAATAGATGGGATAAGAAAAGTGTCCAAAATTTCAATGTAAACCTGTGCATTTATTGAAGATTTAATGACAGCCATCTCCCCAGTGCCTTTACTTGACATGCAGCCCCATATCATAATTGACTGTGGAAATTTGCATGTTTTCTTCAGACAGTCGTCTGCATAAATCTCATTGGAACGGCACCAAACAAAAGTTCCAGCATCATCACCTTGCCCAATGCAGATTCGAGATTCATCACTGAATATGACTTTCATCCAATCATCCACAGTCCACAATTGCCTTTCCTTAGCCCATTGTAACCTTGTTTTTTTGTGTTTAGGTGTTAGAGATGGCTTTCTTTTAGCTTTTCTGTATGTAAATCCCATTTCTTTTAGGAGGTTTCTTACAGTTCGGTCACAGATGTTGACTCCAGTTTCCTCCCATTTGTTTTGTTGTACATTTTCTGTTTTCAAGGCATATTGCTTTAAGTTTTCTGTCTTGACGCTTTGATGTCTTCCTTGGTCTACCAGTATGCATGCCTTTAACCACCTTCCAATGTTGTTTGTATTTGGTCCATGTTTTAGACACAGTCGACTGTGAACAACTAACATCTTGTGCAACACTGCGTGATGATTTACCCTCTTTACCTACATACTAACAAGCAGATTTAATTTGATGCAGGTGTTATGCCCCGTACACACGGTTGGATTTTCCATTGGAAAATGTCTGATCGGAGCGTGTTGTCGGAAATTCTGACCATGTGTGGGCTCAATCGGACATTTTCCATTGGATTTTCCGACACACAAAGTTTAAGAGCAGGCTATAAAATTTTCCGACAACAAAATCCGTTGTCGGAAATTCCGATCGTGTGTACACAAATCCGACGGACAAAGTGCCACACATGCTCAGAATAAATAAAGAGATGAAAGCTATTGGCTACTGCCCCGTTTATAGTCCCGACGTACGTGTTTTATGTCACCGCGTTCAGAATGATCGGATTTTCCGACAACTTTGTGTGACGGTGTGTATGCAAGACAAGTTTGAGCCAACATCCGTCGGAAAAAATCCTAGGATTTTGTTATCGGAATGTTCGAACAAAGTCCGACTGTGTGTACGGGGCATTAGTGTTTGCAATGAAAATTTACAGGGTGATTCCATAATTTTTACCTCAGAATTGAGTGATTCCATAATTTATTCCCTGTGCTTGTTCTATAAATCTAACTGTTACTGGCCACCACAATTATTTTTCTTGATTTATTTTAGTGTTTCTTAAAGCCAGAAAGTTGCCATTTGAAATGCCTTTAGTTTTTGGCCATGTCTGTGATCTGCTTTTTTTCTACAACAATAAACAACTGAAGGAAAATCCTCAGGGACTGGTGATTCCATAATTTTTGCCAGGGGTTGTATAAGAATTTCAGTAAATCCTGCACCCATGGTAAATATATGTTTTCATGGAGTTCAAAAATATGTTTGCTAAAAGATTCCTATGATTGTGGTCTAACAGACATACACATTGGCTGGATTCATTCTGATCCAGACGCACCTGCTATTTATATCAAGCATTACTGTCTTCCCCTAGCTTGTTATGATTCGCTAGTGGAAATCATTAAGGATTTTAAGGAAAGGAGCATTATGGAATCGGTGCACAGTTCTTATGATAATCCTATACTTGGTATTCTTAAACCAAATGGTTAATGCGTTTATATGCTGATCTTTTGCAGCGAAATAAACTAGTATATATGTCCGGCTAATCCGTGCCATATATGGATCAATGCTTGATATAAAAATACAAGACGCTAAGTACTTTACCACACTAGATTATGCTCAATGATGTTGGACCGTTCTGGTAAATCCTGACTCCTGAAGACCCATACAAGCTGGTTTTTAAATTTGGTAAGGAATAGTACAAATGGAACAGAGTGTTATTTGGTTATAAAAAATCTAGGTTTTGAATTTGATTGTATTGTGTTTTTTGTTTTTAGATAAGGCTATGCCTGATGTAACTGAAAGAGGAAATTTAACATATGTGCATTATATGTTTATTGAAAAGCATATCCAAGAGATTAGACATGTTCTTAACTAGTTGAGAGAGGCAGGTGTTAAAATTTCATTACAGAAAGCCCAAAAATCCATACCAGACCCTTATCCGAGCACGCAACCTGGCAGGCCGCAGGAAAAGAGGGGGGGGACAAGAGTGCGCCCCCCCTCCTGAACAGTACCAGGCCACATGCCCTCAACATTGGGAGGGTTCTTTGGGGTAGCCCCCCAAAACACCTTGTCCCCATGTTGATGAAGACAAGGGCCTCATCCCCACAACCCTGGCCGGTGGTTGTGGGGGTCTGCGGACGGGGGGCTTATCGGAATCTGGAAGCCCCCTTTAACAAGGGGACCCCCAGATCCTGGCCCCCCCTGTGTGAAATGGTAAGGGGGTACTTACCCCTACCATTTCACTAAAAAACTGTCAAAAATGTTAAAAAGGACAAGAGACAGTTTTTGACAATTCCTTTATTTAAATGCTTCTTCTTTCTTCTTTCTTCTATCTTCCTTCATCTTCTTCTTCTGGTTCTTCTGGTTCTTCCTCTGGTGTTCTCGTCCAGCATCTCCTCCGCGGCGTCTTCTATCTTCTTCTCCTCGGGCCGCTCCGCACCCATGGCATGGGGGGAGGCTCCCGCTCTTCATCTTCTTCATCTTCTTCTTCATCTTCTTCTCTTCTTCTTTTCTTCTCTTCTTCTCTTCTTCATTTTCTTCTCCGGGCTGCTCCGCATCCATGCTGGCATGGAGGGAGGCTCCCGCTGTGTGACGCTGTGTGAGGCTCTCCTCTGACGCACGGGACATGACGGGACTTCCCTGTGGCATTCCCCGTGACATCACAGGGAAGTCTCGTCAAGTTACCGTGCGTCAGAGGGGGCAGGGTCACCGGGTGGGCCCCCGTTATTTAAGAACCGTCAGACGAGGAGACGCCGTCACACAGCGGGAGCCTCCCTCCATGCCAGCATGGATGCGGAGCGGCCCGGAGAAGAAAATGAAGAAGAGAAGAAGAGAAGAAAAGAAGAGAAGAAGATGAAGAGAAGAGCGGGAGCCTCCCCCCATGCCATGGGTGCGGAGCGGCCCAAGGAGAAGAAGATAGAAGACGCCGCGGAGGAGATGCTGGATGAGAATGCCAGAGGAAGAACCAGAAGAGCCAGAAGAACCAGGAGAAGAAGATGAAGGAAGCTAGAAGAAAGAAGAAGCATTTAAATAAAGGAATTGTCAAAAACTGTCTCTTGTCATTTTTAACATTTTTGACAGTTTTTTAGTGAAATGGTAGGGGTAAGTACCCCCTTACCATTTCACACAGGGGGAGGGCAGGGATCTGGGGGTCCCCTTGTTAAAGGGGGCTTCCAGATTCCGATAAACCCCCCTCCCGCAGACCCCCACAACCACCGGCCAGGGTTGTGGGGATGAGGCCCTTATCCTCATCAACATGGGGACAAGGTGTTTTGGGGGGCTACCCCAAAGCACCCTCCCAATGTTGAGGGCATGTGGCCTGGTACGGTTCAGGAGGGGGGGCGCTCTCTCGTCCCCCCTCTTTTCCTGTGGCCTGCCAGGTTGCGTGCTCAGGTAAGGGTCTGGTATGGATTTTTGGGGGGACCCCACTTTTTTTTTTTTTGGCGCGGGGTTCCCCTTAAAATCCGTACCAGACATGAAGGGTCTCTTATGGAATTTAGGGGGACCCCCAAGTCATTTTTTTTTTTGAATTTTGGCCGGGGTTCCCCTTAATATCCGTACCAGACCTGAAGGGCCTGGTATGGAATTTAGGGGAACCCCCACGTCATTTTTTTTTTAAAATTTTGGTTCGGGGTTCCCCTGTGGGGAATTCCCATGCCGTTTTTATCAATGAAATTCTATGTGTATTGTTGGACCGGCAATGCAATAGCCGCGAGTAGTTTTAAATGGGTTTTTTCCTTCGAAATGTCATTTTGCTGTCAGACTGTTCTAAACACAGGAAACATGCACCCCTTTACAGGCATACTATAGACACCCCCCAGGTACGAAATTAAAAGGGATATTACACTTTTATTGTTTGACTTTAAGCATTATTAAAATCACTGCTCCTAAAAAAACGCCCGTTTTTAAAACTTTTTTTGCATTGATCCATGTCCCCTGGGGCAGGACCCAGGTCCCCAAACACTTTTTATGACAATAACTTGCATATAAGCCTTTAAAATTAGCACTTTTGATTATTCATGTTCGTGTCCCATAGACTTTAACGGTGTTCGCGTGTTCGAACGAACTTTTTTCCTGTTCGCAAGTTCTGGGGGTGTTCGGCTCATCCCTATTCATGAAGTGCAAGTCGAGATGATCCATAAATTACAATTGAAAGTGGTGGATCTTGAAGACAGATCCTGCTGTAACACTATCAAATTTAGAGGGATCCCTGAAGCAGTCAAAACACGGGAACTCATCCCCTATCTGAAACAGCTGTCCTTAAATTGCTGCCTGATCTGTCCCCCAGAGATTCCCTCCTGTACCGTGCACACAGAATAAGATCTTTACCCTATTACTGATTTACCATGCCTTGTTCTACACTGTGGGACTGATTTACTAAAGGTAGATAGGCTGTTCGGAGCTTTGTGAATACAGTGAAATGTCCTTTAGCAAAGAATGCTCAATCATGTGCAAGCAAAATGCAGCATTTTTGCTTGCACTTGATTGGGTAATGTAAATAAAGTCAGATAAAGTCAGTAAAGCTTCACCTCATTCACTAAAATCTGGGAAAAAACCTTTGCAAAGAGAACATCCTTTTTGCATTTAGTAAATCAGCCTCTATGTCCCTGTGTGGAGGCAACCATCTTGGGAATGGAGAAGGGCTTTGCTTCCTCATGTCATAGCTTTTCCATCCCCAAATGACTACTGATCTGATGATAAGTGGGGTAATGATCAAGAAGCAGCACGGAAGGTACAAAAAGCGCAGATCCGCAAAAGGAATATAGCTACAGCAGGGCTTTAGGGCTTGTAATGCATGTCCCTTCCTACTCCCCATAAACAGTGTTCTCTCCAGGAAGGTGAACTGTGAGTAACACTTTAACCTTCCCCAATTTGTTGACCCCACAAAGTATGGAGGGGGGGTCGACAGCAGGTCTATTGGATATTTCTGCCATACATCACACTGGGGCTACTTGTGCCCATGGGTTGATGTGCCAACAAGCTATCCAAGCTGATCATCTGTATACCAGTATCAAAAAAGTATTGTATTCCTCTTTTGGATGTGGAGAAATATTTAAATGCTTTACCAATTTTATTCATATTGGCGAATACAGCACCCACTTAAAGAGATATATTTGTCACCCCCTAGATTATTGAACAGTTTGATCCCAGGTTTCCCTGTTGGATTGCGCTTTCTCTTTCCCTCTACCCTTTCTCCTATAGCCCAGATGCTGCAGCATTCATCACATATTTAATATAATGCATTTGTATACCTCTGAACTCTGCAGCCCTGTGCAAAGAGTGCAGAGTAACCACTGCTGCTGTTTTCTTATTACATGAAGCATTGTTGCTTAAAACACATGGATCGTGTTAACTGTACGTTTCTAAATAGTATTGTAAATGTGTTTGTAAATCCTCTTCATGTACCCTCCTATCACAAATTATCACAGTGAATTCCACAGGTATGTATTCTTTCAGCATTGACTTGGTAGCTCTCTGGATTGCTTCATATGACATCTCAGATTCACAAATGAAGTCAATAATGGAGGACCTACCACTACCAGATGCTGTCATCTCAGGTCTGAACAAGTAATGCAGCTGTCATAGAATATGCACTGATTAAGTTCTGAAAAGGGGAATATCCACTTAGGGCCACTAACCCAACATATATTATGTCTACTGGCCTTGCCTATTTACTGGCCTGGGAGCCAATTTCCTTCTCTCCCTCTAGCCCAGTCCTCCTCACTGTGGATACCTCAACTGGTGCTGGAAACCAAACACATAAGTCAAAATAATCTGCTCTTTCGTCTGGCACAAAAGGAGGCATTGCTTTGCATGTTCCGCAACAGATGCCTGTCTAAAGTGTTGAACAGAAGAACGAGGCAGCTCCAAAATTAAAAAAATTGCCTTGCTATATAGAAAATATATTTTTGTATGCCAACAGTACTGAATCATGTGGTAATACAAGGACAACAAACGGGTATAAACACTTCAAACTCAAGTTGAAAACAAAATGTAAACAGTTTTTTTAGTATGCTGGAGCTGCCTTCTTATTGCTGCAAATCCTTCAATTGAAAAATCACAATTGCAGCAAGAGCTTTCTGTCAATTATTGTCTATAGATTTTTATGGCAGCCATGTTTCAGGAGACCTTTATGGTATAATCTGCACATTATTCAGTATTGCTTTTTTTTATTCCATCCTATTAAATATTTTACCATATGTTTATGGTGATGTTTAATTCATTCTCAAGTTCATTCTGTGTGACCATTTGGCAGTGCATACAAATTAAGATGTAAATCATGCTTAGCACAAGGGTTTCAGAGACATAAACAAAAAAAATCATTTGTTTATAAACTGCAAAATATTCAGCTTGTCACAGCAATATAGTACATGTCAAATATAAGCAGGGCTTGAAATGACCTTTCTCATTGACAGCAGCACAATGACCTTTATAAGCAGTACACATAGAAAGCTCACTGCTGTGTCAGAGGCTGTTAACATTTGGAAGCTGGCAAAAAAGGCCTGGCTATGTGAAGTAATGCATAACCTGTAATGATGGCATCGCTGGCTATTGGAAGTGATATGTGACCAGGCTTTAGACTGAAAATAAAAGCCTTTAATGAGAAAGGTATTCTAACATTGCTAGCTAGTAACTTAGAAACAGTCAGGGAACTATACATGTTTACACAAAATCGTTTATTGTTTAACCTACTGCAACTTCCAAAACTATTACGTTTTATTTTTATTATTATTAAAAGTAAATTTCAGCTTTCTTCATACCCCTACCCCAAACAAAGAAAATGAAAGAAAGAAAATAAATACACTATACATGCGCTTTTCCAGCATTTTTCAGGTTGATCAGGTGGCATCATGGGTCCCTCCTCTACTGTTACTACTTGAGCTTTGGTTGCATGATGATGTGCACCCTGGGATTGAGTCTATGACAACCTGGGCCCAAAAGAAGTGGGTTGGATGATGCTGCAGAAACTGAGCAGACACGGATGTGTCATCCGCCCGCTTTGCTCTAATCACAGGGGATTAGCTCACAGTTTCTGTTCTGTTTTACACAACACAAATTAGTTTAGTGATGTATTTTCTTTAAAAATCATGGAACTAGCTTTCCATTTTTTTTCTTTGTTTATTTACCTTTTTTAGTAATGTTGGTTCAGAATTGTATTTATTCCCATTAGTGTTTTGTGGTTTTTTTAGGTTTTCTTACGATAACATTTATATATTTTTTTCCTGTAAATTAGAAGTTATTTGCTTTATCATCTTTTGGTTTTTTGTGCCATCCTTTGGATTATGCCCTATTAGGGGCAACGGTGTTCAGTAATATTTTGTTTGAAAGAAGCTGTCATTGCTATATTTTTTAAGCTTTCTAACATATACGTGTAGCATTCCCCTGACCACCAGCATCAGGGAGGGCTGCCATTTCACCTCAGGGTGCTGGTTCTTAGGCATGGTGGGTGTGGACAGTTGCAGAAAAGATGGGCACCAGTCACATTTTGGATGAACAAAATTGATTTTATTGCTCACAACACAAAAATGTGGAGAAAGGGTTAGGGCACGGGACACCTAGGGACAGTAGGCAGACAGATCAGCAGGCTCTGAAAACAAAACAGCCAGGTAGACAGCAATAAAAAACAAGGGCCTTAGGCCTGCACCCAATGGTCTGTACCTACGTAGCCACAGCTGTCTCTTATAGCAACCAAAAACTCACCACACTGAGCAGGGTTTCCTTGGATGAGTCCCTCTTGAAGCTTTTCCAGCCTCTCCACAGTCCCCGGCTCATTTAGGTAACCTCTCGTACTTCATCTCAGAACTCAAACTTTCCCCTCATGTGCCAGGCAACAAAAGGCTCTCTCAGGAGCCTCTCCCACTACCCCAGGCAGCAAACAGGCTGTCTCTGGCAGAGCCTCAAGCACATGGCCAGGCCTTAGACTCCAGGCCTCACCCAACGCAGCTGTTCCTCACACATCCACACCAGACCAGGGTCTGAGTGGGAGGACCCCAATCACCTGACTTCCTCCAAATATATATTCTCTCTCAGCATGTTCAGTAGCCTGAAACTCCTACTGATTGGATCAAGGAGATATGCATATTGATAACTCAGTCTCGCGGTAGCTTATCAAACTTATGCCGAAGGCAACAACAGTGCCACCTATTGACAGAAGGGAGAAATTACATTTAAACCAGGCTTAAGAGAAAACCCAAATGATCACAAAGACTACAAATTAGCCAGGTTAGTTACTACCTAGCACAGCTAAATTTAGCCCCTGTTTAACCGGTTCCCGACCGGCTCCTGTACATTTACGTCGGCAGAATGGCACGGCTGCACAAAGTAAGGTACCCGTACGTTACTTTGAATTTGCCGCTGTGTGCGCGCACGTGCGCCGGTGGCGCGCGCCTGCCGCGATCTCCATGAGTCGGGTTGCGGGTCCCACAAACTCGATAGACGTGGGCATACCCACGATCGCCTCACGAAGAGGACGAACGGGGAGATGCCGTTGTAAACAGCATCTCCCTGTTCTGCCTAGTGGCAGTGTCACTCGACCTCTGCTCCCTGTCATCGGGAGCAGAGATCAGTGACTTCACACACACAGCCCATCCCCTGAAAGTTAGAATCACTCCCCTAGGACACACTTAACCCCTCCCCGCCCCCTAGTGGTTAACCCCTTCACTGCCAGTGTCATTTACACAGGAATCAGTGCATTTTTATAGCACTGATTGCTGTATAAATGACAATGGTCCCAAAAATGTGTCAAAAATGTCCGATGTGTCTGCCATAATGTCGCAGTCACAATAAAAATTTCTGATCGCTGCCAAAACTAGTAAAAAAAAAAATATTAATAAAAATGCCATAAAACTATCCCCTATTTTGTAAACGCTATAACTTTTGCACAAACCAATCAATAAATGCTTATTGCGATTTTTTTTTACCAAAAATATGTACAAGAATACGTATCGGCCTAAACTGAGGAAAAAAATGTTTTTTAATATATTTTTTGGGGATATTTATTATAGCAAAAAGTAAAAAATAATGCGTTTTTTTCAAAATTGTCGCTCTTATTTTGTTTATAGCGCAAAAAATAAAAATCGCAGAGGTGATCAAATACCACCAAAAGAAAAATCTATTTGTGAGAAAAAAAGGACGTCAATTTTGTTTCGGAGCTACGTCGCACGACTGTGCAATTGTCAGTTAAAGCGACGCAGTGCCGAATCGCATAAAGTGCTCTGGTCAGGAAGGGGGTAAATCCTTCCGGGGCTGAAGTGGTTAAGACCCCAGCCCCATAAACAATTTTTGAAGTCTGCTTTAAACCTCTAAAATGTTTTTCTATCTGTTACCCCATCTATGTCTTCCTCTGTAACCTTGATTACAACTTGTTCAATAAACATTTAAATTGTGTTTGTGTGTATGTTGTTTTTTAGTAAGGTTATGTGATGAAGTGTAGACAATGGGTTGGAGGCGGGCATAAGTTTGGCATGCCTACATTTTTTTTGTGATGAGGGGGGCACCTTTTAGCACAAAGTATATAAGCAAAGGACAACCCCTTGCCATAACCCAAGTTAAATGGATCATGAATATTTGATATGCAGAATTAATTGGGTAAGCCCAAGTCCCTTATTCATGTTTTAACAAATGCAATAATTTAGAGGTGGGATAAAAGGGTTGGGGCAGTATGAAATTTCTGGTATTTACATTTTACATAAAGATTTATACATCTTATGCCCCGTACACACGGTCGGACATTGATCGGACATTCCGACAACAAAATCCTCGGATTTTTTCCTACGGATGTTGGCTCAAACTTGTTTTGCCTACACACGGTCGCACAAAGTTGTCGGAATTTCCGATCGCCAAGAACGCGGTGACGTCAAGCACGTACGACGAGACTAGAAAAGGCTGGTTCAGAACCAAGCGCGGCACCCTTTGGGCTCCTTTTGCTAATCTCGTGTTAGTAAAAGTTTGGTGAGAGACGATTCGCGCTTTTTCAGACTCGTGGCTTTCAGATCGTTTTCTGCCGTTCAGTTTGTGCTTGTGGGTTTGTATCTGCTCTTCAGTGCGTGCAGTCAGTTCGTATCGGAGTTTTCTGTGCGATCTTGTCCGCTCGTTGCTGTTTTTCAGGTCGCTCTTCACAGGCCTTGCTGTTCTTCAGTGCGTTCTGTTACTTCGTTCTGAGCAGCCGACCGTTTTCTAGCCATGTTTCGTATGCGTACTCCTCGTACAGTTCGTGCTGTGTGGGGGCTTGGTGTTGGGGTCCTGACCTGGACACAAGTCCAGTCCATGAACAGGGTGGGGAGGAGTTAATGGACCAAGAATTGGTTGCTTCAGCGTGACCAGTTCTCTCATATGCCTTTGCTCCGTGAGATCCGTGAGAATAATCCTGGTGATTTCAGGAACTTTCTCCGGATGACGGACCCCGTATTTCACCGTTTGTTGGCTTCGCTGACCCCCTATATCAGCAGGCAGGATACCTGCATGAGGCAAGCCATCACTCCGGAGCAGAGGTTGGTCGCTACCTTGCGGTATTTGGCCACAGGGAGAAGCCTGCAGGACCTCAAGTTCTCGACAGGCATCTCCCCCCAGGCTCTTCTTTGTGGACATTTACTGCTTGTGTTTGTTTTAGCTGACCCTGACAGAAATGTGTGGAGTCCAGAAAATGTCGTGATTGTGTAACCCTACAAAGCACTGTTGGCTGTTATTTACTAAATGCAAAGACACTTTTCACTACAAGTGCACTTGCAACTGCACTGAAACTGCACTTGTAGTGCAAAGTGGATTTGCCCTTAGGAAATTACCCCCATTTTCTCTTCAAACAACAATTACATCACCCCAAAAGTGTTGTAGCATTGAGACAATAATCCACACATTCTTGATGAACAATCTTTTTAATACCAGCACAATCACATGTGCATTTACCAAAGGTTTTTATGACAAACCAACATGTTTGTTGTCTAACAATTTTTGTGGTGTCATTATCCAAAATCAAAATGTGCATTTTATAGAAAACAGGCTGTGTAAAACCCACAAGAAAGACACAAATCTTGATCTTACAAAGTTCACATTTGGTAGAACTTGAAGGCAATATCAGACATGAGTATTTAGGAACTGTGTTTGATATTGCGTTCAGATGGGGGGAAATCACCCCTGGAAAAGCCAAATTTGGAAGATGCACACAAATTTCACAATGTCAACATGTGCTATCTGCCATCAGGGGGGATCAAGGGATGTGTTTTGGGGGAGAAAGCCCTTCCTCACCGCTACTTTATTATTGAGGAAGCAGTTGCACCCCCAAAACGCGTCCATTGATCTCCCGTGATGGCAGATAGCACATGTTGGCACACTGTGTGCATCCTCCATTTTAAACTCGCCCCAAAACATCAATGATGTTTTTATATTTTGGAATAACATCATTGATGTTTTGCTTGATGTTTTCCAATTGTAAATTACACCCCATGATCTCCCCGATCAGGATCTGGGCACTTTCGGATGTGAAAGGATCTTCATCCACAACCTCACGATCACCTAAAAAGAAAGGAAACCCAAAATAAATTAGGGCTAAAAAAAATGCCGCCATCCATCTCCTATCTGAGCCTGTGGTCGCAAACACTCACCTGTTGTGGTGACTACTTCCACCATGTCTTCATCCTCCTGCTCAGCTTGTGTTGGGGGGATTTTCCCTTCTTCCAGAGGGGGGGGGCTCTGGTCTCCTCGGATGAGGGGTGTCCTCCGAGTCTTTTATCCCCTATGTAAAACAAAAATGGTATAATTAGCACACAGATATTTGATGGCAGAACTATAAAGATGAAACATTGCTTGGAAGTGGGGTACAATTGTCTATTTTAGCAGAGTTCCAAGATGTAGATTTTTTAGTGTCCTTTGTCAAGCTGCAATACTTTACCTGTTTGGTACAAGCTTCACAGATGGAGACCCCCCTATAGTATACACTGGAGCACCTGTGTGGCCCCTTAATAAAAAGGGTGTTCTGGGGTCCCACACTAGTGCTCCAGTGTCCAGATGTGAAAACAGCTGCTCAGTGTCCTCTCCTTACACACAATCTAGTTTGCATTTCATTCTAGTAACAAAGCCATCTACACAACCCAATTCTTTGAAGACAAGTATAGGGCGTCAAAATGGTGGCCAAATGCATATGGCCTAAACAATGGTATTTTATATTTGCAACGAAAAATGTGTGATCCGAACGAATAATGTGCCCATGAACATGAAAGTTGCCATTTTAAACTGTACAACAGTTCCTAAAAGCACATGGAGCAGCACGAACGTAATAAACACAAGAACAATAGGAACACAGCACAACTACTTACTTTTTTGCAGCACTCTCCAAATCTTTCTGTACTGCTCATGTTCTCGTAATTTCAGGTCCGACCACCGCTTCCTGAGCTGATCTTTCGATCGTCGTACCCCGAATTTCCGTTGCAGACTCCTGACCACATTCGCCATGATCTTGGCCTTTCGGACATTGTGGTTGGGGTAAGGCCCATACTTTCCATCATAGTCGGCCTTCTTCAGGATGTCCACCATTTCCAACATCTCCCCAAAGGACATATTTGAGTCCTTTAATCTCCTTCTGGATCGGGACGTTTCAGGCTCCAGCCTTTCCTCCTCCTCCTCCTCCTCGTTGCTGTACTTAGCACTATCCTGCTGTCTCTCCGCCATGTGCTCTTCCTCCACTGCGCCGAACGAAAAGGGGCGGGGAATAGAATAGAAAGAACGTCAGGGGCGGGCGGAGTTATACGCATGCACAGTGTGTATAAATCGTAACGCGCGCGTCTTACGTACGATCTGTGAGCGGAGGAAGGAGCATCGGAGACGCCGATCGTGCTAACGAAGGTAGGATCTAAACTTGGGCCTATACTGCTTCGAAATTGAAGCCTATATTGTAACAAGATTAGGGGAGTTTGGCCTGACATTAGGGTTTGTCTTGTGTTGTGTCTTGCAGAGAAAATGGATGGGTTCAACGACCACAATTTCCTGCCCCTGTTTATTGACAAGTACAGGGAGCTGCCCTGTCTGTGGCAGGCCAGACACCCCCACTATAATCACAAACAGAAGAGGCAGGCAGCGCTGGAGAAACTGCTGGAGTTGGTGAAGCCGGTGGTCCCCACAGCAACCATCCCTTATTTAAAAGCAAAAATTGGTGGCCTGAGGAGCACTTATCTTAGGGAACGCAAGAAGGTCACAGATTCCCAGAGGTCCGGAGCTGCAGCAGATGACGTTTATGTCCCCAGGCTCTGGTACTATGAGAGACTGCGATTTCTGTCAGACCACACTGAAGTCAGGGAATCCCTCTCCACTCTTCCTTCCACGCTTCCTTCCATCCCAGCTGAGGCTTCCGATGTCCAACCTGGGCCTTCCAGCCAGGAAGAAGTGAAGGAGCCCAGCTGGAGTCAGGTATAGCATTCTTCTACAGATTTCTGGGCAATAAATAAATGATGTTTAGTAGATGTTATTATTGATCACTATTTGCTGATTTCATAAAGTGTTTTACATATCAATAGAGAGTAGTGGGCACCCAAAATTGGGACAAGAATGAAAACTGCTGGGCTCAGAAGGATAGTCTGTTATATTTGTTAACATTCAATTTGCAGCAGTCAGGAGGTGAAAATTGTGTGTGATTGATGAAAACAATACTGAAACTATGTCCCTTTTTCATACACAGGAAGACCTCAGCCAGGAGGAGGCTGTGGAATGTGGCAGTCAGGAGGAGGCGGGGATTAGTGGCAGCCAGGAGGAGGCGGGGATTAGTGGCAGCCAGGAGGAGGCGGGGCTAAGTGGCAGCCAAGAGAAGCCTGGGACAAGTCGCAGCATGACTGAGTCTCAGGTCCCTCCCCTCCGCCTGCCATATAAAAGGGCCAGGAAGGCCACTCCCAGTCCTGTGCAGGATTCAGTGTACAGGCTGATCCAGGAGGCTTCGGCGTCCCTCAGAGCCTTCCCCAGTCCTGCAAAGGCCTTTGCCTGCATGGCTGCCACCAAATTGCTGGGCATGCAGGAGGGCCAATGCAAGATTTCTGAGGACCTGATTTATAAAGTCCTTCGGAAGGGGGAGAGTGGGGAACTGACACACAAGACGGATGTCATGGAGAGGGACGATCCTCCTCCTCCTCCTCCTCCTGCTGCCACAACTCCACCACCACAGCCAAAGGCTGGAAGGAAGCGTGGAAAGAAGACCTGAGAGTGATTGCCCTGGGTTCAGTCTGGTCTGACAGAAGATGCAGTCTCTCGTATGACCACAGCCTGGGGACACAGATGTCATCTGCTGCTTTCCGGATCTCTGGGACTTCTGGACCAGACTGCCCTCCCTAAGATATGGACTCCTCAGGCCACCAATTTTGCTTTTAAATAATTGATGTCTGCCCTGGGGGTCCAAGGCTTCGCCCACTTCTGCACTTTCTCCAGCATTGCCTCCCTCTTTGTTTAGTTGTGACCCCTTAATAAAATATTTTTAGGTAAATTCTACTCTCCTGTGTGTGTTTTCATCCAAAAAGGACAGTTTGTTGGTGAGTATTCAGGTACATTTCTAAAGTACAATGTGAAATTAACAAGGGACAACAACACCAAACAATCTCCTCCTACAGAATAAATAGAACAACATATCAATGGTGTTGTGGGAACTTGTCACAAAAAACACACAAACATTTTCGGGAGTACAAATCAAAATCACCAAAAAAAAAAAAAAAAAAAAGAGAAACACAAAAAAAGATTCTACATTAAAGTAAAAAAAAAAAATATGTTGTCAGATGTGAGAAATCAAAATATATTGAGGGAATCCCGATAAATAGTAACGAAAGAAGTTTGTGAGAAGTGTGTGTGAATATGAGCATCAAAACGACTTAATTCTTGTCACATTATAAAGAAGAAGAGAGTGCGCTGTATTAAACCATTTTTTACATTGCAGCGTGACGAAAGTGCTTTATCCATTACGAACGCTAAGTTTACCAGAACGAGCTGTCCCGTGTCGGAATTTCTTCTGAGCATGCGTGGCACTTTGTGCGTCGGAACAGGCCACACACGGTCGGAATTGACGCGATCGGATTTTGTTGTCGGAAAGTTTTATCTCCTGCTGTCCAACTTTGTGTGTCGGAAAATCCGATGGAAAATGTCCGATGGCGCCCACACACGGTCGGAATTTCCGACAACACGCTCCGATCGGACATTTTCCATCGGAAAATCCGACCGTGTGTATGGGGCATAAGAAGAAGTAAAGGACAGAGGGAACAGTCCCTGCAAATGAGGGACAGTTGATAGCCCCAGTATGGGTTTGCAAGATAGTTTTGCATTTCCTTTGTATTTCTTAGGGCAGTGAGGACACACAAGGAGCATCCCTGTGGTCTGTGCAAGTGTTTCACATTGTGGTTTTTTGTTTGTATATTTTAACATTAAGTGTCTACTATCACTTTAAGCTTTTTATTGTACTTAAAAAAAAAAAAAAGTAAAATAATAAGACCAATAAGTGTCCATTTTTGACAAGGATAACCCTCAGGAACCAGTTTAAACTCATTGCATTCATAAAAACCAGCAAGTTACCATTTTCACCTTTCTCTTCATTTCCAATTCATTTTGCCAAAGTATCAAAATTTCACTGAAATTCCTAGAGCGTCATCAAAATTGAGGAAATAAACAATAAATGTTGGATGCCATGATATCCCTTTGGGTGATAAGAGAGTGAGGAGGGAGTTGGAACTTTGTGGTTTGGGTGCCCACTGCACACTTTTTGGCAGCACTAAAAAACAGCCTTTTGGGTTAGGTGCATTGCATATGACTTTTGTAACTACATTTCTTATTTAAGTTAAAGCTATAGCTTTTAGCAATCTTCATGCCAGTGTTCTTTGGGTCTCTCTTATGTTTTGTAGTGCCCTCCTAGATAGATTGCTAGGTAAACTTAGATTTTAGCTTCCCTGTAGTGAATGGAACAGTAATTGATTTTTTTTTGTCTGTTCAGGGTTTCCTAAGCTGGGTGTTTGATTTATCCCACCTGCCTTTGCAAGAAACTTCCAGAATATAGAGAAAAGAGATGCAGATGATCAGTATAAAGATTTTTCCTGCCTCAGCCAATCCCTGGAAAAAAGCATCCAGAAGGAGGCTGGGAAGGTGATAAATGTTTGGGGAGCTCTGGGTGAGTGTCTTTCTTCTTCAAGGGGAGTCACAGTCTTCTGGGGGGTGGGGGGGGGGCTACGAGGGCCCAGGGAAGACTGCTAAAGGAGTATTTGCTGGAGGGCACTAATCTGAGGTCCTGGGTCTGGAGAATTTTTTTGTTCCCTCACTGAGGATCTACCTGTGGAGGCTGGGTGACAGACAGTTCCAAAGATATTGTGAGTAAAGACCTTTCAGTGGACTTTGGGTGTACTTGTGCTAGAATCTAAGTGCCAGAGGTTGTTACATGGATTGGGGCTGCCCTGATAAAGATCTCGATCTACTGGCCATTCCCTGTTACCTCCAAGAAAGGCTGCTGTAAGAAAATGAGTGAGAATTTTTTTCCTCCCATTGTTGTCATTGGTCATTTTGGAGTATTCTGTGACCCTAACCCCTCTCCTGGTAAAATTTCTTCAAGCAATAAATCTTAAAAATACATCCCCTAGACTGTGTTATTGGAGCCAGTGTGAATGGACTGGTGCATGAGGTGGTGGGCAGCCTCTGTACTTTAACCACCTCAATACCATACACTTTTATCCCCTTCCTGCCTTTTAGCTTTCAGTGCTGCATACTTTGAATGATAATTGCGCTGTCATGCAACACTGTACTCATATTACATTTTTATTGTGTTTTTTAGACAGATAGAATTTTCTTTTAGTGGTATTTAATCATGACTGTTTTATTTTTATTTTTTTGATTAACAAACAAAAGAAGACAGAACATTGTGGGAAAAAAAACTTTTTCTTTGTTTCTATTATAAAATTTTGCAAATACAAGTAGTTTTTCTTCTTCACTGATGTGCACTGATGTGCACTGATGAGGCTGCACTGATAGGCACTGATAGGCTGTACTGATGGGCACTGATATGCTGCACTGATGGGCACTGATAGGCTGCATTGATGGGCACTGATGAGGCTGCACTGATGAGATTGCACTGATGGCCACTGATGAGGTGGCACTGATAAGCTGCACTGATGGGCCCTGATGAAGAGGCACTGATAAGGCTGTCGTGATAACGTGGCCATAGATGGGCACTGATAGGCGGCACTGAGGGGCACTAATATGCTGCACTGATGGGCACTGATTTTCTGCACTAATGAACACTGAGGGACTGATAAGGGTAAATGTCCCCTGTCAGAGGAAACTGGGTTATCGGCTTTCCTTTCCTTACGCAGTGACAGTGCTGATTAAAGGAAATGTCGATAACCAGCATTTTTTTACATGTGATCAGCTGTGATTGGCTTTTTACCCTGTTCGGTAAAGGGCTGTGTCCGAGGGACGTGGCTCACCACTGATTGACGTGCTGCATGCCCCTGATGGCTCGCCAGTATGGCAAAAATGGGAAGACGTTATATGACCTCCTCCCAGATCAAGGGCAGTCCCGCCCAGCCGTCATTGTACAATAGGGAATAACCAGATAATATCAGCAGCCTACAGGGGTAGCGCTACAGTTTCATATGTTGATTTGCTTAATCAAGACTAAGAGCTGCAAGGCAAAGGACTGAAGTGGACTTGTGACTGCAATTGGAAGCTGGTAGCATATAAGAGAAATACTCTTCTTTGATAGCTGAATGCTGCCACTAATTGTGAGCTAACCATTGATTTGTGCCTCTTGACAATGGATTTACTGACATTAGATCCATAGTACTCTTTACTAGTTCATTAAGAAGTGTGTTACACATCAATTAGTCCCCACACCCTCCCTCATATCTCCCACACTTTGTTGTTTGTAGGTATGGAAATAGTGTAAATAACCTTTATGGCCACATTACCACTCTCAGGTACCTTAAAAGCATTGTAGAGCAATGAGCAGCTCCTTCACCGTTGCTTTGCCTGTAGGGCTGATATGAGTTCTTTAGTTAAAACAGAAAAATTAGAAATTTCACATTACCCTCAAGTTTCACATCATGAACTAGTGAAATTAGTTTAAAAAGTCACATGGCTTTATTTTCTTCCAAAGCCATGTGTTCACCATGCCAGCTCCATTTATAAACAAAGACATATCAGATGTGTACATAGCCTCGGGTAAGAGGTGACATCAAAGGTTTCCCTGCTACACTTAAAGTGGTGTTCCGGCCGAAATTATGATTTTTAAATAAAAATAGCCCTATAATACACAAGCTTAATGTATTCTAGTAAAGTTAGTCTGTAAACTAAGGTCTGTTTTGTTAGTTTATAGCAGTAGTTTGTTATTTTATAAACTTACAGCAGGCTGTGGCCATCTTAAGTGTGGGCATCTGAAGCCAGACTGTATTTCTTCCTGGATCTCATCCTTGCAGATCTCGCACATGCTCAGTGCAGCACAAGCAGTGTAATAGGTTTCAGGTCAGGTTTCCATAGCAACGGCAGTTTCAGAGGAAGTTGCTGCCCCTTCCCAGAAGGCATTGCAAACAGGAAATGATGCGATGGGCCGCAGATATACAGTAGGTGCTGAGAAAAAAAATTAAAAGATATACAATTTGTTTACAGTGCACAGTTTAGTGAGGGATGCTGAAGAGTTGTAAAAGTGGGTGGAACTCCACTTTAAGAGTCGGCTTTAGGGATTCCATTTTGTCCCACTCTGAGGGATATAAAATGCATCAGCTGGCACTGGTGACAATTTCCCCCAGGCACTGACCAGACTTACCAGCAACTCTTAAAGAAAAATTGGTGGGGTGGGCGCATGGGTGTCTGCAGAACTTTTTGCAAGGGGGGCATCATTTTAAGGTCTCCCATGCTCCGCCCTTTTTTGACAATGTCATTATAACATTATCATGGTCAGAGACTGTGGACATAGTACAGGAGACGGTCAGAGTCTCCTCTGTACTATGTCCGCAGCCTTGAAATTACCGGTGTGCATGAAATGTAGCCTGATCAGTGCCCAAGAAATGCAGCCTTGCCAGTACCCATGAAATGCAGCCTTACAAGTGTCCATGAAATGCAGCCTTATGAGTGTCCATGAAATGCAGCCTGATCAGTGCTCATGAAATGAAGCATGACCAGAGTCATTGCCCATTAAATGCAGCCTTACCAGAGTCAGTGTCCATGAAATGCAGCCTTACCAGAGTGCCCATGAAATGCAGCCTGACCAGAGTCAGTCCCTATGAAATGCAGCCTTACCAGAGTGCCCATGAAATTCAGACTTACCAGAGTGCCCATGAAATGCAGCCTGACCAGAGTGCCCATTAAATACAGCCTTACCAGACTGTCCATGAAATGCAGCCTGACCAGAGTCGGTGCCCATGAAATGCAAACTGACCAGAGTCAGTGCCCATGAAATTCAGCCTTACAAGAGTGCCAATGAAATGCAGCCTGACCAGAGTGCCCATGAAATGCAGCCTGACCAGAGTGCCCCTGAAATGCAGCCTTACCAGAGTGCCCATGAAATTCAGCCTTACCAGAGTGCCCATGAAATTCTGCCTTAAAAGAGTGCCCATGAAATGCAGCCTGATTACCCTAAAAGTTTGTTCTGGTGTCCCACACTAGTGCTCCTGCGTCCAGATGTGTAAACAGCTGCTGAGTGTCCTCTCCTTACACTGAATCAAGTTTTGCATTTCATTTCTAGATACAAACCCATCTAAAAAACAATGTACTAAACTTCTTTTAATATAAATAGGCATGACCAAATGTAGTTAACCTGCATCTGCCAAAAATATTGTATTAGTGTGCGAACGAACAATGTTTACTACGAACGATTACTGTGCCCACAAACCTGAAACTTGCCATTTTAAACAGTACAACAGTAAAGAAACGCACATGGAGCAGCATGCAAGTAATAATAATAATAATAGGAACACACAACAAATATTTTTTTGCAGAACTCTCTTGATTCTTCTGTACTGATCATGCTCCCTCAATTTCAGGTCTGACCAGCGTTTTCTCAATTGCTCCTTGGATCGTCGTACCCCAAAATTACTGTGCAGACTTTTTACAACTTTAGTCGTGATCTTGGCCTTTCTCACATTTGGGTTTGGGTACGGTCCATACTTACCATCATAGTCGACCCTCTTCAAGATGTCCACCATCTCTACAAAGGACATATTTGAGGCCTTATATCTCCTCCTGGATTGGGACGTTTATGGCTCCGGCCTTTCGTCATTGTTGCTGAGATTATAATGCACCTGCTCTGTCTCCGCCATGTGCTGTCCCACTGTGCAGAAAGAGAAGGGGCAGGGAATATACAAGAAAGTAGATCAGGGGCGGGCGGAGTTTCACGCATGCGCAATGTATATAAAGCGTAACACGTGTGCGTCGTATGTACGATCTGTGAGCAGAGGAAGGAGTATCGAAAGCGCCGATCGTGATAATGAAGGTACAATTTTAACTTGGGGCATCAGTGGCCTATACTGCTTATAGATTGAGGCCTAAATTGGGACAATATTATGAAAGTTTAGCCTGACATTAGGGTTTGTCTTGTGTTGTGTCTTGCAGATAAAATGGATCGATTCAACAATCACGACTTCCTTCCCCAACTCATTGATCTGTACAGGGAGCTGCCCTGTCTGTGGCAGACAAAACACCCCTTTTATACACAAAAGAATAAAGAGGCAGGCAGGGCTGAATAAACTGTTGGAATTGGTGAAGCCGCAGCCCCTATTTGAAGTGCAAAATTGGTGGCCTGAGGAGCACATATAATAGGGAGTGCAAGAAGGTCCAGGATTCCCAGAGATCAGGAGCAGCAGCAGATGACGTTTATGTCCTCAGGCTGTGGTACTATGACAGACTGCGTTTTCTGTCAGACCAGACTGAAATCAGGCAATCACTCTCCACTCTTCCTTCCTCTCCTCCTTCCCCCTCAGCTGAGGCTTCCGACGTCCAACCTGGCCCTTCCACCCAGTTAGAAGATGTGGAGGAGCCTAGCTTGAGCCAGGTATAGCATTGTTCAACATATTTATTGTCCAAAAATTAATGATGTTAACTAGATGTTATTATTGATCACTAATTTCAGATTTAACAAAGTGGTTTACATATCAATAGACAATAGTGGCCACAAATGATTGGGACATCAATGAAAAATGCTGGGGTCAGAATGATAGTCTTTTCTATTTGTTAACATTCAATTTGCAACAGTCATGAGCTGAAAATTGTGTGTGATTGATGACCAGAAAACTAAAACTATGTCTCTTTTTCATACACAGGAAAGCCTCAGCCAGGAGGAGGCTGTGGAAAGTGGCAGCCAGGAGGTGGCGGGGGAAAGTGGCCGCCAGGAGGCGGCCGGGCCCAGTAGCCTGACCGAATCCCAGGTTCCTCCCCTCCGCCTTCCAACAAAAAGTCCCAGGAAGGGGAGGAACGTGGAAGAGTCAGCACTTTCTTTAATTCAGCAGGCTACTGCGGCCCTCAGAACCACCCCCAATCTTCAAGAGGCCTATGACTGCATGGCAGCCTGCAAAATGCAGGAAATGGAGGTGGGCCAACACCTCTTCTGTGAGTAAGTTATCTTCCAAGCCCTAGATAAGGAGCTGAGGGGCGAACTCACAAGCAAAAGCCATGTTTTTGAGTTTGACCATCCTCCTCCTCCTTCACCTCCTGCCACAACTCCAACACCAGAGCCACAGCCTGGAAGCAAGCCTGCAAGGAAGAGTGGAAGGAAGACAAGAGTGTGATGGCCTGTATTCAATCTGGTCTGACAAAAGACACAGGCTGTTGCATGACCACAGCCTGGGGACATATATGTCATCTGCTGCTGTTCCTGATTTCTTGGTGTCCTGGACCAGATTGTGCTCACTATTATATGGACTCCTCAGGCCACCAATTTTGCATGTAAAATAGTTGATGTGTGCCCTGGGGTACAAAGGCTTTGCCAATATCACCAGTTTATCCAGCATTGCCTTCCTCTTTATTTTGTTATGACCCCATAATAAATGTCTATTTTTTCACAAATACTTGCCTATCTGTTTTACTTCATAAAGGACAGGCAGGTACATTTCTAAAATATAATGTCAAATTAACAAGGGACACCAACACCAACCAACCTCCTTGAGGTTAAAAAATACAAGTTAATAATGGTGTTGTGGTAACTTGACACACAAAACAACAAAAAATATTATGGTGATCACTATAAAAAAAATAAATAAATAAAAAAAGATCACTATAAAAATAAATTCTAAACATTATTATGGAGATCTGACAAAAAAAAATAAAATATTATTCAGGAGATCACAAGAAATAATAAATAAATCAGTTTGTCAGAACTCTGTGTGAATATCAGCAGCAAAACAACTTCATTATTCTAGTATTATAAAGAAGAAGAGAATGTGCTGCATTAAAAGATTTTAAAAATTTGCAGCGTGACGAATGTACTATCTCCATTACGAATGCTAGTTTTGCCAGACCGAGCGCTTCCATCTCATACTTGATTCAGAGCATTTGTGGAATTTTGTGCGTCAGAATTGTCTACACACGCTCAGAATTTATGAGAACGGATTTTGCTGTCAGAAAATTTGAGATCCAGCTCTCAAATTTTTGTTGTCAGAAATTCTGACAACAAATGTCCGATGGAGCCTACACAAGGTCGGAATTTCCGACAACAAGCTCCCATCGAATATTTGTTGTCGGAGATTCCGACCATGTGTACACGACAATAGGGTCATAACATGGAGTGAATCCACAGGATTGTTTACATTTCTGCAGCTTTTGCTCACTTCCGGTTGTGATGTGACATCACTTCCGGTGGATGTGGTTCCACTTCCGGCAGCTGATATTGATACTTGAAACACAAGGAGGAAGAGGCCTTTCTAGTTCACCCTCCTGCCTATAGATAGAGGAAGTGACGATCTCCTAACCATGCCCCTGATGACTTTCCTTATTGGATGAAACGCCGCATAGGGTGGAGCCCGGAGATCTGACGTCACAACTCTACATGTGCTGACCATGACCATTTTGTTGGTTGGAAACAAATGTTAACAAAGGACTTTTTGTGTTCCTGAAATGCTCGTTTTAATTCTCCAAATGTGAGTACCCTGTATGCTTTTTACTTAATAAAATCATCTTGAATTAACATACTACACTATGAGGAGCTGCTTCTCTTTTATCCTACATATGAACCTGTGGATTCACTCCATGTTATGACCCTATGAGATTCAGCTGTCTGGTATCAGAGTGGAGTCATGCTATAGTGGATATATCATGCTTATCTTACAACCTATAACCTAGTGGTCCATTTTCTGCGGTAAGAGGCCCGGTGCGTTGGTGTGCGGTGGAGAATTTCATAGTTCACCTCAGCTTGTCATATTTACACTGTGGGTGATGCCATTTCTTGGAACATGGACTCTTTATGCTCAATGACAGTGGATTTTTATTTACATAGTACATGATTGTATTTCTAGCGCTGCATTTCTTTATATATTCCTAGTAATAGGAATAAAAGTGATACAAAATATTTTTTTAACGGGACAGTGTAAAAAATAAAAATAAAAAGTTTAATAAATAAGAAAAAATTAAATACAAATTTAAAGCGCCCCGTCCCTTCATGCGCACACGCAGAAGTGACCACATACGTAAGTCGCATTCGCATATGTAAACAGTGTTCAAACTATACATGTGAGGTATCACCGCAATTACTAGAGCGAGAGCAATAATTCTTGCAAAGAACCTTATCTGTAACTCAAAACTGGTAACCTGTAGAAATTTTTAAATGTTGCCTATGGAGATTTTTAAGGATCAAAGTTTGTCGCCATTCCACGAGTGGGCACAATTTTGAAGCATGACATGTTGGTTATCAATTTACTTGGCGTAACATTATCTTTCACAATATAAAAAACAATGGACTAACGTTACTGTTTTCTTATTTTTTAATTCAAAAAAGTGTTTTTTTTTTTTAAAAATTGCGTTTGTAAGACCGCTGCGCAAATACGGTGTGACAGAAAGTATTTCAATGACTGCCATTTTATTCTCTAGTGTGTCTTGAAAAAAATATATATAATGTTCGGGGGTTCTAAGTAATTTTCTAGCAAAAAAAACCTGATTTTAACTTGTAAACAACAAGTTTGAAAAATAGGCCTGGTCCTTAAGTGGTTAATATGAGTATACCTTTAGTTTTTTTATCGATACAGCAGTACCTTGATGTATCTTGTTCACCCACCATAGTATGCAGTTGGAGTCATTGGTTTTGCTAATAGAAAACACGTTTATTACAATCAATGTGTTCATCCTTTGTCTGTGTGTGTTTGTATCTATTTATACATGCTCTTGAGCTGCTGGTTATACAATATTATATATTATTTCAGGACACCAACCCTGTGTATTTGTAGAAACATACTGGTCTGTGGGACCTGTTTAAAGTGTTACTAAACACAGGACCCTGCATTCTCCGGTCTCCCACAGTACTCAGAACATGGAAATGCAATTATTTTAGTAAATATAAACTGTGAAATACCTTTTACCATCAGCAGTTTGAAGAAGTCTTGTGACTTCTATCAGTGTCTGATTAAAGCTTGTAGAAGGAGTTTCCATTCTCCTATGATTGTCCTATGAGGCTGCATGACCCCTGATCCTCTGTCTGGACAGTGCTGATTGGCCCTGTGCTGATCACATGCACCTTTCCAAGATAAAAACAAATTCTCTCTAGCAATACACACCAAACTGAGCATGTGCAGAGTGACTCCAAGGCTCTATCTGATCAGGAGATGGATTGGGGACAGTGGAAGAAGGGAAGGGTCAGAGAAGACAGGATCAAATAGCCTTTTTACATAATGTGGAGGATTAACCCCTTCAGTTCCACAGTGAGGTTGGCAAGCATGCTTTACTGCATATACAGAATGATTTTATTGTTGCGAGTTTAGTAACACTTTAAGTGTTTTTTAAAATTCCTGTCTTTTTTGTCTTTCTATTTTGTTTTCTCTGTTCATTTTTGTCCTTTCCTTGTTTATTTACTTTTTTGACATAATGTAGTTTCTGAATTATTTAGTTTTGGGGTTTTTTTTTAGGTTTTCTTTTAATAAAATTTATGTTTATTTTTGTAAAGTTATGCCGCATACACACGGTCGGACTTTACGGCAGACTTTGCCCGACGGCCTTTTCGACGTACTTTACGACGGACTTTCTGAATGAACGGACTTGCCTACACACAATCCACCAAAGTCTGTCGAATTCGTACGTGATGACGTACGACCGGACTAAAATAAGGAAGTTCATAGCCAGTAGCCAATAGCTGCCCTAGTGTGGCTTTTTGTCCGTCGAACTAGCATACAGACCGGACTTGAGTTCGACGGATAGATTTAAAACATGTTTCAAATCTAAGTCTGTCCAACTTTTGAGCAAACAAAGTCCGCTGGAGCCCACACACGATTGAATTGTTCGACGAAATCCCGTCCGCCGGGCAAAGTCTGTCGTAAAGTCCGCTCGTGTGTACGCGGCATAATAGTTATTTGCTTTATTATCTTTAGATTTTTGGTGTCACTCACTGGACTATCCTAAGTTGGGGCAAATGTATTCAGTAATATTTATGTTTGAAGGAAGCTTTGGAGACATGGGGTCACCATATTTTGAGCTTTATGACATATACAATCACCAGTCCAACACACAATTTTTGAAAACCAATTTAAAACTAAAAATATGGATGTATCCAACTGACTATCTTTTTATTTATCTGCTTATCTGCATTTACAATGCTGTTTTTTTTATGAGCAGTTCAGGTCCAGATAATGCATATTTTGTAGCACAAAACAGGTATAAAAAATCCATGTAATGCTAATGAAAGACTTGTCTTGAAGATGATTGAGTACCGATGAGTTAAAAATGAATAATATAGCACAATCTCATTTACATTTTAATGAACATTTTTATTCATATACAGTGTTTGACAGCTGAACCAGAAAGATGTTGACCAAGTCATTGTGGCTATCTATTCAAGTGTCCTGTCAAACATGCATATTCTATGAAGACTACGTTTAAAATCATCTTTTTGTCAAGTAATGTTCCAGTGATCTTTAAATAGTTTCACATGTTTTCATTTTTACAGAAAAAGAATTCACATTAAGCAGTAAGTAATAAAGGATAATTCTTTAAAGAGAATCTGTCATGATCATCCCCATTCTATTGATTAGAGCTGTAGTAAACTCCACTTTGTTACTTTTACCTACAGGTAAACTTATAATAAAGCTCACCTGTAGGTAAAATATGTATCTCCTAAACATGTACTGTTTAGGAGATATTCACATGTTTTGCAGCCAGTGTGCAGCCTTTTTTTCATTTTGGCTAGAATGGGAAATGGTTAAAACCTCTGTCAGTTATCTTTACGTAATCTGTTAGCTGTGAGCTCTCAAATTTTAAAATCGATCTACAAAAATCAGAGGCAATGAACATTAATGTATCTTAGGTAACCTTGGCCATCCTTCCAGCACCACTTTCCATTTAAATATAACTCAGGCCACCTAAAATACCAAGGGATATTACTCACACCATTAAGTGGGAGCCTTGTTCCATGTCAACATTTCCACATTCCTGACCCAGACTAGAAGAGACCTTGTAGCATGGCCAGGTAAGTTACAATCCTGGTTTGATAGAAGAAGCACACTTAAGCTGACCACCCTCCCCCTGAGCTCTGGTGAAGGGGGTTTGTCCCCTGAAACGTGTAAGCTTTTCCACCACGTGGCACCGGATGGGACACCCGTCTCACCTGCACGAGCTGTCTACTCGATATGCTTGATTTTATTTGCATTTTTGTGAGTATATTACTATTGTGTGCTTTTGATAAATGGTGTTTGGTGGTAATGCACTAGGCGTTTGCGGCGTCTTGTGTATGTTTTTTTGGACCACCCTCCCCCGCCTACTTTATTTATTACAAACACTTCTGATACACATTCCAAGCTACTTATGAAACAACTGTTTTGTGAATTCAGAAAATTCCTGTGTGCACACAAGCCACATAGAATCCAGCAGCAACCTGACCAGGCGCAAAACTCAGGTCGGCAATGGTCTTCCAGATTTATTCAAGTAGCACAAACCAACACATATATCATGAATCCTGAGCTGGTGCATTCTGAATCTGACCAAATGGTGGGTCCAGTTTGAATATTCTTTGTCTGACTGTATCCTGGAAGGTCTTCCCTAGCTGCAGACAGATATCCCTCACCATCTTTTTAACCACCGAAAAATTGGAGTAACGTTAACATTAGTGAAAGGATCTTTGGTTTTGTAGGATGCACATCCCTCTCCATTTATTTCACACCCCAAATTTGTACTGGAAATCATGGTGGGTCCTTTTTATCCACCCTCAGAGACCATCAATACAGGGTGATGCATTTCTTCCAAGGCGGCAAAAAGCAGTCCCTGGTGAGCATTTGGTCAATGTTGCAATGTTTTATTTACCACAGTTGGGTAAAGATGACAATGCTCTGTAACTTCACTGAATTTTACAAATGATGCCTAGATGAGGAGGCGATCCCCCACAGCCTCTCCCAGTCATATCATATTTTGTCTTGCTCACCAAACTCAATACCCCCAAAATATCTCACGCAGTGGGAAGGCAACCTTCACACTACCTTTACTGACCAACAACTAGACAGAATCATGCAAATGACCCATAAAGCATCAGTTTCATGTAGTGTTCAGGAAACAGAATACAAAATCCTATCTGAATATTATAGGGTTCCCAAGACATAAACTATATCTGCAATGCTTTCCAGTTTAGAGATGTTGGGGAGAAAAGGGTACCATGCTCTACATCTTTTGGTCCCACAACAAGCCCCAGATCTTCTGGTCTCAGGTCAAACACTCGATTTTTAAATTTACAGACATGCGTATGCCAGATGGCTGCATTTTTCCTCCACCTAACCCCTGTACCTCTAAAACCATTTAAACCTAGTTTACCCGTTCTCCTGAATATGGGGACATTATAGGTTCCCAAGCCTAAATCTGGGAGCCACTCTAGAGTAAAGTCCTGGGGTCCTGAATGTAATCTAATAGAATGGGGGACTAACAGCTTCCCTACCCCTGTCCCAATCCATTTTCCATTCCCTTCCAACCCCCCTTCTTATCTCCTTGGCCGCCCTAAGGCACTGTATCCACTCTGCAAGTTGTTGTGCGACTTGACACATGTCAAGTTGCAGGACAAGTCAAAACCCATGTATTTCAATGGTCCCCATTCTAATTGGTATGAATCAAGTTGCAGCAACTCCAAAAAAGGGTTTTGCACTACTTTGTTCCGATTTCGGTGCTGCTTGTTCTCACATGGTTCTCATCGATCGCATGACATCGCAAAAAAAATCGTATTACTGTAAATCGCGTGACTTTGGGCTTGCAATAGTGGAAACCTAGCCTAACCCTATCCAAATAGAAGCTCACCAGTAAGTAGTGGATCCCTAGATGACATATGTCCTTGTGTATTACCTTTTATATTAAAGCTCATATTGTTTATCCAAAGGCTGACTAGGTGACTGAAGGTTGTATTTGCTGATCATTGAGTGTAAATAGAGCCGCTTGGAGTTAACATGACTACTCTATCATAGAAGATTATTTTATTTCCATAGTCTCCGGCTTGAGTTTCTTTTTCTATTTGTAAAGAAAATGATAAAACAAAAACTGTCAGTTTTTTATTTTTTCCATCTGTGTCCCATTGGGGAGACTTCACATCACTTTCTGTTCTATACAAACAACAAGGGAAAGGTAATCTCTTCAAAATTAGGAAAATCCCTTCTTGGACAACTGTAATTGAATTTCTCTACATTGTAACTTGGACACAGGCAGTTAAAACACCTCAGCACCGGGGCAGGACTTAGGGTGGTGGGGGCCCCTGAGCTTGAGTCACTTTCGGGCCCTACCTTCTGTTTAATTGGACAAGACAAAACAGCCCAATGGCTACTCACAAAAGTAGATAATATATAAGCGTATAAGTGGGGGATACTGTACTGGTATTCGTCCTGGGTCCACGATTAATAAAAGCAATAAAAATGGATAAAATGAAATTTACCGTATTTATCCACGTATAACACGCACCCCAAGTTTAGGAGGGAATTTTAAGGAAAAAACTTTTAGGAGGGAAGTTTAAGGAAAAATCATTTAAATGCCCATCAATGCAGCCTTATCAGTGTCCATCTGCAGCCTTGTCAGTGTCATTGCAGTCTTGTCAGTGCCAGTGTAGCCTTGTCAGTGTCAGTGTAGCCTTGTCCCAGTGTCATTTGCAGACTTATCAGTGTAGCCTCGCTCCAGTGTCATTGCTGCCATGTCATTGCAGCCTTTCAGTTTAAAAATGGCGAAGCAGAGATACAGAGCAGGATGTCCTGTGTATCTCTGCGGCTTTCGGCTGCTCTCGACGGCTTTCGCTTGCTCTCAGCGGCTTTTGGCGGCTTTTGGCGGCTCTCTGCGGCTTTCCAAACAGGCCGGGCCCGCTAGGGGCCCTTATTGGCCGGGGCCCATGGGCTTGAGCCCAGTCATTTCTGTTTATTTCTGTTTAAGGGGCATGTTGGAAAATGTTCTATTGGTCAGCAGTGGCAGGTGCCACTGTCAAAATACACTGTACAATTGGGAGGGATTCCTTTTTTTGTGGATAAATAAATCTGTTAGCGTTTTAGTAACAATGCATGGTCACCCTTAGGCCTCATTCACACGTTCATACTTAAGCGTACACCCATTGAAACTGTTTGTGCTGGGGGACTTGCACCTGCACCCACACAGATGTCAATTTGGGAGCAGTGATGTCCGTGCAGCTGCTGTGTCCCATCCAGGGGCGGACTGACAACTCATGGGGCCCCCGGGCAATAGGAGATCATGGGCTCCCTCCCTGTGTCCCTGCCACAGTGCCCACATTATATACATTGGTCTCTACCCCCTTTAGCTGCAGAGGCAGCAGCTGAAGATGTACACATGCTGTGGCAGGAATTATACCCCCTGTTGCTTTTGGTGGGTGATTGTGACCCAATCAAGTAAATAGGGCCACTCTGCAAACATCCAGCAACCCAGCAATGTACTGTATAATGCACGCAGTAGCAGCATGCTAGTGTGGGATCCAAGGGTTTAAAGCAGGTTATGTAATGAGGCAATACAACGCCTCATTATAGCCTGCTTTAACCACTTGGTCACTGTACTGCATAAGGTTGCACAATCTTTGCAGAGCAGCCCCATGCCAAGCATGACAGGGTCTATAATTTCTGCTGAGGCTGCAACATGTGTACACCTCTGGACCCCTGGGAGGAGGGCAGAGAGGGACCCCTGGGATGGGAGCAGAGAGGGGCCCCTGGGATGGGGGCAAAGAGGGACCCCCTGGGATAGGAGCAGAGAGGAATCACTGGGATGGGGGCAGAGAGGGATCCCTGGGATGGTAGCAAAGAGAGATCCCTGGGATGGGAGCAGAGAGGGTCCCCTGGGAAGGGAGCAGAGAGGGGCCTCTGGGATGGGAGGAGAGAGGGGAACCTGGGATGGGGGCAGAGAGGGATCCCTGGGATGAGAGCAGAGAGGGGAACCTGGGATGGGGGCAGAGAGGGATCCCTGGGATGGGAGCAGAGAGGGGCCCCTGGGATGGGGTAGAGAGGGCTCCCTGGGATGGGAGCAGAGATGGGCCCTGAGAGAGATCCCTGGGATGGGAGCAGAGAGGAGCCCCTGGGATGGGGGCAGAGAGGGGCCCCTGGGATGGGGGTAGAGAGGGGAAAGTGGCAACTCTTTGCTTTGGGGAAGGGGGTCGGTTTTGAAATCCCCTCCCCCCTACTAGCACATGTCCTCTTCCCTCAAACAACCCCCCAGCACATTTTTTTCTTATACCCCCCTTCTCCATGTATTACCTGCCCCCAACCCCCTCCCCTATCCACAAACTATACACAGACCATTGTGGCTCCTGCAGTGTAAGATCTCTTCTTCCCGGCTCCTCCCCCTCCTGTCTGTGTAGTTCGGAGCTGAGGAGGAGGATCCTTAGTGAGCTGTGCAGGCTCAGGAGGGAGATATGTCGGTTCAGCTGCCACAAAGGGGAATCATTGCCCGGGCAAAGAAGATATCCTGACTCACTGCCCAACACTAGCGAGCCCCTGTCAGCCTAGTTACCAGAGCTCAGTGCTGGGACTTGTTCTGGCACTTGGCTCTGGGATAAGCAGAGATTGGGACGGACAGGGGGACACTCACAGGGCTCCCTGCTGGCTCACCATGCCCTTGGGCAGCGCCCAAGTGCCCTAATAGTCAGTCCGCCCCTGGTCCCATCTGACATAATTGGGCCTGCCTGCATGAGGATGCATGCAACACCTGTGCATCCTGTGCAGATAAAACACAGCCCTCGCAAAGCCTTAGTATAATGCTCTTAAACAGATTTAAATGTAGTAACAGATGACATCACAGATAATCTGTAACAGTGCTTTTGCTGCAGTACCGCATTGCTGTCCAGAATAGAGCAGTAGAGAAAGAAGGATTGTAGGGGCAAATTCTAACAAGTTGTGAAAAGAATGCAGCTCTCCAGGCTTTATCAGAAAGCTTATAATTAGTATAAAGTAAAAAAGGAAAATATAAGTTTAGTATAAAGGAAAATAGAAACCAAATATAAACCATCAGTGATTACAGAAACGGTCCAATCTGAAAAAAGTCTGCACATTTAAAAAATGTTTTTTTTCTCTGTAAAGTGTAAGTTCACCTTTACAGAAAATCTGTAAAGGTGACCTTACACTGGACCCCCTGCCCATCTGGTCCCGCTGTACCAGATTGCCGCACCCCCCCCGCTGTCAGACACCAGAAAGCCGCTTCACCAGTCCAGGGATTTGAAATCCCAGTAGGATGGTAATTCTCTGTCAGAGCCTGGATTTAAAGCCGGAACCTCTGCTGTGTCAGGCAATGTCTCTTCTTGCTGAGCTACCTGCAATTCTGGACAGCTCCTTGGACAATTCCTTGAATGATCCTGTCTTGAACCTTGTTTGTCTTGAACCCTGAACTCTTTGTTCCTCCCTTCCTGATTTAAACCATGTCTATACACTTCTAGTTTGCCTGATTATTGTGCTCTCCCCAGCCAGTATCTCACTACTGTCTTCCTTGCTGCCGTCCATATTTTGCTACCACTCGTTATTGACCCTTAGCTTGTTCCTCAACTACGCTTTTGCCTGATCCCAACCTGCAACTACTCATTACTGACCTTTGGCTTGTTTACTAACTATACTTCTGTTTGATCCCTACCTGCTTATCTGCTACTTGACCCCGGCTTGCTCACCTCCTAGTGGGGCGATCCTTAGGACCGCGATATAGTACTAACATGCAGCAAAATCCATCTCCACCATCAGGAGCTCTGGTGAACACCGGTTAGTACTTAGACTCCGCACTGATGAGCCCACATCCACCAGAGTGACCTGCCTGTATACCTATCCTGCTGGTCAGTGGTAGTTCCGCTACCACTATAGCAACTGGTCTTTGAGCCTCACCCCTGATCTTGACATTCTCTTGCATTGATCATCCCTGGGGTAGAGCAAATTGATGTGTGATAGAATTCTCTTTCAGAATTCTAAATACTGGCACAAGAATTTTAAGAGATTATGGCATTAAAACTGGGCGGTAGGAGAGCATGGGGAAAGTATGTTTACATTTTGGTTCCTACATTGCAGCCTCTGCCTTAGTTTTTATTTTGCTTTTCACCCCATACCGAGTCACTTTAGAGCTGAAAATAAGCAAACAGCTAAATAAACAGTTGGAATACTATATCACAGCTGTCTAATGCCGCGTACACACGATCAGAATTTCCATCTCAAAAATCTTGGATGGTTTGTCCGACGGAATTCCGCTCAAGCTTGCCTTGCATACACACGGTCACACAAAAGTTCTCTGAACTTTCGACCGTCAAGAACACAGTGACGTACAGCACTATGACAAGCTGAGAAAATGAAGTTCAATGCTTCCAAGCATGCGTCGAATTGTTTCCGAGCATGTGTAGGAATTTTGCACGTCGGAATTGCTACCGACAATCGGAATTTCCGATAGGAACTTTTTCCGTCTGAAAAATAGAGGACCTGCTCTCAATCTTTTGCTGGCGGAAATTGTGCCAGCAAAAGTCTGATGGAGCATACACACAGTCGGAATTTCCAACCAAAATCTCTCATCGGACTTTTGCTGGCGGAATTTCCGTTCTTGTGTACGGGGCATAACTGTAATTTTGTTCATCCACTCTTGCGATCCAAGCAATCCTGCCAGAAAGCACAATCAGGTTGTTGACTTCACATTTCTAAGTTGGGATTAAGCAAAATATATTCTTCAGTGCACTACAGCCTGCTAATTGGACAACAGAAGCACCGTTCAATATAACAAAGGCTGATTTGCAGCCACTGTACAGTAGATTACAGGAGGCTGATAAGGCAAGACAAGTATCAATGTACACATACATGTAACTATTTTTGACAGATTTTTCCCCTTTCTCTTGTTAGCACACAAAGTGGAAACAAGACTGAATTTCAATCATATACCCTATAAAAAATGATCTTCCAAGGCAAAGCATGGTAGCATCCAAGTCCACTATAGAGACACAAACATCAAAGCATAGGCGTGCGCACAGGGTGTATCAAGTGTGCCTGGGCACACTCTAATCACCTTGTGCACATTAGTATTATCCCTCTGTGTGCCAGCAAGGAGATGGGAAAGATCTCCTTCTGACCGGCTCAGCCATAAAAGGACTGCTTCCGCACTTCTCTTTCACAATGCCGGCAGGCCAATGCACTGGCGAGGAGATGGGAAAGATCTCCCAATGACCAGCTCTACCATAAGAGAAGTAGTTACGCACAAGCAAAAACATCACTTATTTAATTTAATTTAAAAAATTTTGATACATTTAAAATGTTTGTTTACCTTTATTTATAAGAGTGTGTGTGTCTATGCACATATATAATGCAGCCCCAAACTTGCAAAGAACCTTCACCATGTTTTACTGTTTCCTGCATACACTACATTAATGTATAACTCTGCAGCCCTTCGGCAAACAAACTATCTCCTTCTAAAGACAAATATTTCAAATGTTGACTCAAATTCAGTCCAGAGCACCTGCTGCCATTTTTCTGCTCCCCAGTTCCTAAGTTTTCATGCATAGTTGAGTCACTTTAAGTAATTCTAACGGTTGTAATTAAAAAGCACAAAAAACAAACATGTTATATTTACCTGCTCTGTCGCATTGGTTTTTCACAGATGAGCCCTGATTCTCGGTCCTGGCTCCTCCCCCCCTACTGAGCGCCCCCAAATGGACATTGTTCAGCAGCGGGAGCCATTGGCTAATGTGTGAACCAATGAGTGGGGAAACACCTGGGAGATCCACCGCTCTCATATGCCCATTACTGGATCGAGATGGGGCTCATTTACATATAAGGGGGGGCTGGGGTACGAGCTGCACCAGGTTTTTTACCTTAATGCATATAATGCATTAAGATGGAAAACCTTCTGCCTTTGGAACCACTTTAACCTTGTTTCCATGTCGGAGGTATGACTTTTTGGCCTAAATTTTTCCATGAAGACCACTTCTGACCAGACTTCTCCATACAGTAGGTGGGTGTACCTGGGTCCCACTGGTTTCTCCCAGTTCTGCACTGGTGGCACTGCTGGACATCTTCAGGTGTTGAAAGGAAGTAAGCATGATGTGTCATCTGCTGTATTAGGTTTTCTTAGCCAATCACTGCGTCTAGGGTCCTCAACGTTGCCCATTTTTTTGTTACTTCTTCAAAAGAGCTTGAACAGCACATCTTGAAACTGCAGGCTGCTTTGAAACCTTTGCCTGGGAGAGACCATACTAATGCAGCATAATTACCTTGTGTCTTGTTGCTGTGCACAGTCTTGCCATGGTGTATGACATGCAACATGAAACTGTCTTCTACAGCCTCACCTTAGTTGTAGAGATTGGCTGTTCTTCACCCAGTTGTAAGCACCCTGCACAACTTTTTTTTCTGTTTCAGTTAATGGCTGTGTTTCAATCTACATATGAAATTGATGATCATTAGCACCTGTTTGTTATAATTGGTTATTCATAAACCTGACTCTAATCCTACAAAATCCCTGACATTGCACAAGTATACAAACTGTGCAAGTGTAAGAATTAACGCTATTTTGAAGTCAATGGATAGTCATACCAAATATTGATTTTATTTAGATTTTTCTTCTGTTTGCTCACTTTGTATTTTGCAAATTGATAACAATAAACATTTAAAAATATATATTTTTAAAGCATTCTTACTTTACAGCATTTCTTCACTCCTGCATAAAACCTTTGGAAGGTACTGTATATATACATACACACATACGGATGTGTGTTTGTGCTGTGGAGTTCACACCCCAATGCAATAGACTGCATACACTTTTCCATCAGTTTCCCGCGCAAGGGTGTACAATGAAATACAGGGTTTAGCCCTTTCACTGCCAGAGACATTTTTGCATTTTTTTGCACAAATTAAGATTAAAAAATAATTTTAGACCTGAAGATTACATTACAGCCCCAAAATATTATATACTTTCTGAAAACAGACACCCCAGAAAATAAAATAATGGTCGCTCCATTTTTTTATTTCACACGATTGCTGCAAAGATATAGAAAATGCAAAATTTCGGTACAAAATACACAAAAGTGAAATGGCATCAAACTCCAGTACCCTACTTTTTTCCATAGGTGAAGCTTTAAAAAAAAATAGAAAAGTGCTAGAAATATTGCTCTCACTCCGGCGTGCTCAACAATATGTAACATGTGTATTGAAATCAGTGTTTCATGCATAGACATAGGCCCCCCACGCGTGCATTTATATTTGTACGTGCGTATATGTGGGGGTGGGGGACTTCAAAACTATTTGGGGGGGGGGATTGTATTTGCTTGGGTGAAACTTTAATTTCTTTACAATTTAAAAGAAAAAATCTCCCCTGTGTTCCACTGAATGCAGATCACATTGCATTACACTCTTTCACGGCCAGGCTGGCTGGGTAAACCGAGAGGCACACCCGTAAGTGACATTAAACACCTTGCTTTCTGGGTCAGCAACATTGAAGGGAGGAGAGCGGACATGGGTCCACTCAGCTCCATCCTCCCTACCTAGGGGCACCTGCTATGGGGGTCCTCGGCCGGCAGATGGGCAAACGGAATACATGGTGGGAGGGTGTGCACAAGGGGGCACCAAAGGGTTAAGCTTCTCAGCTAACTGTCCCAAAGGCTTGTCTAGCCCACACAGCAATGTCATTCATTCACAGAGACCTGTGAATTTATAAAGTACACATACCTCCCAACATTTTGAGATGGGAATTAGGGACACCTACTAGCAAACATATGTAGGCATAGGACACGCCCCTGCCACACCCCCTTAAAGGAGAATTAACCAAAAACAAAACGTAATTAATCACTTCCCGACTGGCGCACACCGATGTACGTTGGCAGAATGGCACGGCTGGGCAAATGGGCGTACCTGTAAGTCCCATTTGAATTCCCCGCCGTGCCATTGAGTGCAGCCGGGAGCTCCGTGAGTCGGGTCGCGGGAACCGCAGACTCAATCGCCCTGGGGATTCCCGCAATCGCCTCACTGAGAGGACAAACGGGTAGATGCTGATGTAAACAAGCATCTCCTCGTTCTGCCTAGTGACAGTGTCACTGATCTCTGCTCCCTGTCATCGGGAGCAGAGATCAGTGATGTGTCACAGCTAGCCCATCCCCCCTACAGTTAGAACACATCCCTAGTACTGACTTAACCCCTCCCCACCCCCTAGTTGTTAACCCCTTCACTGCCAGTGTCATTTACACAGGAATCAGTGCATTTTTATAGCACTGATTGATGTAGAAATGACAATGGTCCCAAAAATGTGTCAAAAATGTCCGATGTGTCCGCCACAATGTCGCAGTCACAATAAAAATCGCTGATTGCCGCCAAAACTAGAAAAAAAAATAATTAATAAAAATGCCATAAAATGATCCCCTATTTTGTAAACGCCATAACTTTTGTGCAAACCAATCAACACACGTTTATTGCGATTTTTTTTTACCAAAAATATGTAGAAGAATACGTATCGGCCTAAACTGAGGGAAAAAATGTTTTTTTAATTGTTTTTTGGGGATATTTATTAAAGCAAAAAGTAAAAAATAATGCGTTTTTTTTCAAAATTGACACTTTTTTTTGTTTATAGCGCAAAAAATAAAAAGCGCAGAGGTGATCAAATGCCACCAAAAGAAACCTCTATTTCTGGGAAAAAAAGGACGTCAATTTTGTCTGGGAGCCACATTGCATGACCGCGCAATTGTCAGTTAAAGCGACGCAGTGCCGAATCGCAAAAAGTGCTCTGGTCAGGAAGGGGGTAAATTCTTCCGGGGCTGAAGTGGTTAAATCCACAAGGGCTTTTTTTTACCACTACCATTTCTTTTATATTGGCTTTCAAAATTTACAAATGCAGCAATTTAGAATTTAGATGAAAGATTTAGCTCTGGGAAACACTTTTTGAAAGATAAAAAGTGTATTTTATATACAACTATATAGATCAGACCAAAATGAGGGACAAATGAGGGGGGGGAGGGACAGAGGGACATTGCTCCAAATCAGGGACAGTCCCTGAAAATTAGGAACAGTTGGGCGCTATGAGTACAGGTCCCGTCTGCCAACATAGGAGATGGACTTGTAGTCCTTAATGGAATATAAGTGTGATAATTACTGTACTTGTAGTCCATTGACACTTCCTTCAGTTCTCCAACTAAAAGCCTGTACCTCAGTACAGTCAGGGAGCTGGAGGAAGAGTCTGCAGGAACCTGGCATTGCACCCAAGGCTTCTGTGAACAAAAATAATAATTGCACATTTTTTCCTGAAAACATATGTGCATTTGTTTGTTTTTTAACCACTTAAGCCCCGGACCATTTGGCTGCCTGAAGACCAGAGCACTTTTTTGCGATTCAGCACTGCGTCGTTTTAACTGACAATTGCGCGGTCATGCAACATGGCTCCCAAACAAAATTGACGTCCTTTTTTCCCCACAAATAGAGCTTTTCTTTTGATTACCTCTGCGGTTTTTATTTTTTGTGCTATAAACAAAAAAATTTTGAAAAAAAAAAACGCATTATTTTTTACTTTTGCTATAATATCCCCAAAAGATATATAAAAAAACATTTTTTTTCCTCAGTTTAGGCCGATACGTATTCTTCTACATATTTTTGGTAAAAAAAAAATCAAAATAAGCATTTATTGATTGGTTTGCGCAAAAGTTATAGCGTCTACAAAATAGGGGATAGTTTTATGGCATTTTTGGTGGAATATATACAAACTATCCTTAATTGGAACTGTCATATACGCAGCAATGATAACACCGGAGGAGTGCTGCTAATGCTTGAATTAACATTAATTTTAGGGCATAAGATTTATAATGATGGACTGATTTACAGCAGCAGCTATTGTTCAATGAACTTTTTATTTTTAATTTGAATTTTAACCTTTCTTAACTGTTATTTTGCATGTGTGCTTGGATAAGTGGTACTCCCATTTTTTATGTTTTTTAAATTAAACATTTATTGAATGAAACATGGGTGCCAAAACTATAAGCAGCATAGCACTGGTCTCCTACAACCAAAACTAACACACCTCAGCAGGGATCAGTTTACAGCATGATACGGAAATATAAGGATAAGGTTTAATTATAATTTAAAGCATAAAGAAAGTAGTAATTTAATTACAAATGATAACTAAGTTAAATTTGGTGGGCTTGCGTGGGTTAATGAGACATTAACATCCAAGCAGAAAAAACCTACAACGCTGTCACTGGCATCTGGGAAGAGGGAAGCACCACAAAGAGATTAAAACTGAAACAATACTTGACACCAGTTGCTATGTTATCGGCTATGACAGGTTGTAATTATTATTTGCTACAGGAGCAACAGATGCTAAGCAGGAAGCCTCTTGGTTGAATTTTCTGTAAGTTAGAAGAGAGAAGACTAAAATATAAGAAGTACTTAATTGATAGTAATTCACCAATGTCCCTTGTGCTTTTCACATTTTCTTTATGTAGATTTGTTTAAGAGTTGTCTATTTCAGCAGTCAGTATAGTCATTAATGTTAACTGATTACTGACAATAAAAGCCCACATTGAGAGTTTATGCATCAGTCAGCTGGTTTTAAAAATTCCATAATTTATTCAATGCTATAAAACTAACTATACATTCCAAAGTCTCAAACAGATGCTCTAAAATATCATTTTGCATACAACTATTGCTGTGCATTGCTTCCTTATTTTTTATAGTAAAACAGTACCTGTCCTGACTTTATGTTTACAAACACTGACTTTGTGTTTCAACCACTTAAATACCGGGCATATTCAACCCCTTCCTGCCCAGGCCAATTTCCAGCTCTCAGCGCTGTCACATTTTGAATGACAATTGCGCGGTCATGTACACTATACCTATATGAAATTTTTATCATTTTTTCACACAAATAGAGCTTTCTTTTGGTGGTATTTAATCACCGCTAGATTTTTTTTTTTTTTTTGCTAAATAAATAAAAAAAGACTGAAAATTTGGAAAAAAATATGAGTTTTCTTAGTTTCTGTTATAACGTTTTGCAAATAAATAATCCTTCTTCATACATTTAGGCCAAAATATATACAGCTACATTTCTTTGATGAAAATAACCCAAATTAGTGTACATTATTTAGTCTGTAGGAAGGTTATAGAGTCCTCAAACTATGGTGTATATGTATCTGAAAATCGATCAGTCCTGATGTACTGATGGCCTATCTCATTTCTTGAGGCCCGAAAAAAAAAAAATATATTTTTTGTTACTTATTTATTTATTTATTTTTTACAATTGCTCTTTTTTTTTACATACAGTGACTACAACATTTCCAGTAACACTGTACTACTCTGTGGAAATGATCAGGATTTTTTATTTACACACTATAATTGCTTAGAACTGTGAATTTTACAGTTATAAGCAACAATTTTTTCTAAATGAAAGCAATTAATTCAGTGTTTACTATTGTGATTAGCTGTAATTGGCCATGAATAATCACATGGTACAGATGGGCTGTGATTGGCCCTGTCTGTACCATGTGATCACTGTGACCAATCACAGAGCTCATAACAATAGTACACAATCAAAGGCATTAATCAAGGTCTTTCATTGTGTACAACTGCCATGTGATCTGCTGTGATTGGCAACAGCGATCACATGGTACTGGGAGGGGGCCGGTACAGTCACCTGTCACAGATGACTGTACAGATCATTACAGATCGTGCTGGAGCACGGCCTGTGGGGTGTGCATTAGGCGTGATCACATGACGTACTCCCAGGATAACAGGGATCCCGCCCAGCCGTCAAATTACAATAGGCCGGGCAGGAAGGGGTTAACTCATCATGTTATTGCAGATACTCAGAAGTTCTGTACATGTAGCCAAGTGTTGGGCTACACCACTAAAGAAGAGAAGAGACACTACTCTGCCCAGTGACTTTTACTTTCACTTTGCTGTAATACTCCAGTAACAATTTGTGGGGAAAGTACCCACCAAAGTAGTTTAGACAAGGGCAAACTGAAGTCTCACCTTAGAAAAAAACGTTATTAGGTACAAAAATTAAATAATTTAGTAATACATACACAATAAAGAACCAGCATGGCTTCCACAGTGAAATGTAAATTTAAATTTTACTGTGGAAGCCATGCTGGCTCTTTTTTGTACATGTATTACTAAATTACTACATTTTTGTACCTAATAAAGTTTTTCTAAGGTGAAACTGCAGTTTGCCCTTGTCTAAACTACTTTGGTGGGTACTTTTCCCACAAATTGTTGCCAGGCTTATATAGTTTTATGGGCACCACCATTAATCTGGTGAGTCAGTACCCTTTAGTTTAAAAAGTCCCAGAAGGTTAAGTGGGCTATGTTGGATCCTTTTGTTTGTTTTTTTTATGCTTTGTTATTGTAATACTCTAGTGCCCTTCACTAGAGGGGGGATTGCAACTGAATAAGAAGCAGAGAATTATGGTACTTGTAGTACTGAAACCACATTCTAACATTGTATTATGGCCTGAGTAAACTGCAATTCCCAGGAAGCCTTGGCGCAAAAGGCAGGTCAGGAGGCTTCATAAGAGACTGCTGTGGGTGGGTTCACTCTCTTGATAGCACTGAGCTATAGTGGGCAAATCATATTGTACCAGCATCTTCATGAGAGGAAGGTCCTCAGTTACCCAGCAGCTGTCCCTTCTCAACAGCATATCTCCAGTGACACAGAGGTCCTCACACCAGTGAATACCTTCAGCAGTGCAACAGTCATCACACCAGTGAATACCTTCAGAAGTGCAATGGTCATCACACCAGAAAATGCCTTCAACAGTGCAGCAGTCATCACACCAGTGTATGTCTTCAGTTACTCAGTGAGCATCATCACCAGCACAGTATTTTCAGCAGGACTACAGGCACATCTGAGGATTGGTAAGATAGCAGTGCACCCCGTTATATTACATCACTCGGAGAGCAGGCCCAGTTATATCACATCACTCTGAGAGCAAGTCCAGTTAGACTATTAGAACTCTTAGAGCAGAACTCCGCCCAGTGGGATACTATACATTTTCCATAAATACTTCTCTGCTACTAGAACCATCAGCATTATCATTAAGTGTCTCCAAGACATTAATAGGGTCCTGGCATTGCCAGCAGAAGATTTAGAATCCCCTGCAGGACATTCATAAGGACATTAGGATTCCAGTTATCCTCAGAACTGCTATCTTCTTTCTCCTCCACTTCCTTAACTACAGCCAAGGCCTACCATATCCCTGGGTGCTCTGTGACAGCATAACCTCCTGATCCAATATTTTCCTATTCCAGCTGCCATAGTTGTACTTCAGGGCTAATATTACAGTTGTTCTTAGTCTAGTTAGCTAGTTCATTTTATGGCAGTTATATTACATTTGCCATTTATAGCTGTTTATCTACCTGTTTACAACTGTTGAGACACCTGATTGTTGACATTGTCACTATTTTGAGTTATGTCAATACAGTCAAATTTTATTACTTTGCTTTCTTCTGTATGCTGAAAGCGAGTTGTGACAAACTTCTTGGTGTGGTTGCAAGATGCATTAATAAACATAGACTGTCAAAAGGGTTGAAGTGTTCTGAAGGTCAGAGTAGGCATATATCCTATACTATTCAGTGGCTCCTAAGGGGGGTAGTGCTTATTTATCGCACACCACCACAGAAGTCCTAAAACCTTAAAGCCCAGCTCTTCCCTCTGTCACCCAATCAACTCCCTTTCCCCTAATGGTACCTCTCGATATTACCTTTTTTAAATGTTCTCAGACCAGTTAGGGTATGCACAGGGTTATTTTTCTTTTTGAATCTTGTCCTAGGGGTGGAAGGTTTTCAACCATGAAGAGAGTGGCACTGGTATGGTGGCATCAGCCCTGCTCACTGTATCCTTGAGTGCAAGACACTGTGGTAATGCCCTTGAGGGGGTGAATTTGTGGCACTCTGAAATCAAAGTATGTTCCCAGTTCTTTTAGAAGAATTCAACATCTAGTGGTGGAATTATATTACTGCGAGGGACAATGCAGGAGAACAGGTGAGCATTGGAACCTGAGCTGATTTATTTTTTTACCTCATCTGGAAATCTGTCCCTGCCACTCCCACAACTCAGTTCCGGTCCTTAATGCCACCTATGACAGTGATAGAAGACATGGGAAAGGGTAAGGCCAGATAACAAATGTTTAGGCGTACCTGGTATTTGTATATAAGAGGTTTTAGGGCTCCCAGCAAGTTCTAAGAAAGTGCAGGCATCTATTTGCAGGCATCAAAGGCCTGCATTTACTTACATGCCAGGGGAAGTTTATATATCACAGGGCTTGTGTACATAAGCTATTGTTTAAGCTAGAACTGACTTTTTTTCTCAGCACAAGCTAATTTGATTGCAATTGAAGCAGATTGATGGAGCTTAGAAGGAAGCCAAATGAAGGTTAGGGGCCACTGTGAATAAACTTAGAGGGACCTCAGAAGTATCTCAACCAGATCTCAAATGCAACCTGAATTCTCTTAAGGACACTAGAGATTTGCTTAAAATGATGAGTAAGAATAATGTTTCTATACAGAAAATGTACAACTTTAGTTTTCAAATTATTGCTCAATGTAAGTTTCTAATGTAGGCTAAAAAAGGCAAAACTGTCTATTCTTCAAAACTAATATTTTAGCTTTTTGTAAGCGCTGAAGAACTAAACTATTTAGCAATTTTTATACCTCCTGCATCTTATATGGACTTAGATTGAAATGTATTGAACTGAATCAGTAGATTTTCTTTACTTGTGCTCATTACTATAAAAATATTTTTTCTTTATTATGGATAATATAAAAAGTTATTTTTTTTCATATTTGCCACCTGCAACCTGAAGAAAGGGTTCTGCCCAAGGCTGTCTTCGCCTGATTTCTTTCACTTTGTGTTTGGCTTAGTAAGTGAATCACTTATGCCGTGTACACTCGGGCGGACTTTTCGACTGGACTGGTCCGACGGGACGAATCCGTCAGACAATCCGACCATGCCATCGGACCTGCAACGGACTTTTTCGGTTGAAAATCAGACAGACTTTAGATTTGGAACATGTTTCAAAGCTTTCCGACGCACTTGAGTCCGGTCGAAAAATCTGCTCGTCTGTATGCTAGTCCGATGGACGAAAAATGACGCCAGGGCAGCTATTGACTACTTGCTATCAACTTCCTCTTTTTAGTCTGCTCGTACTTCATCACGTACAAATCCGTCGGACTTTGGTGTGATCGTGTGTAGGCAAGTCCGTTCGTTCGAAAGTCCGTCGGAAGTCTGTCAAAAGTCCGTCCAAAGTCAGACTGAAAGACCATCGGACCTTTGATGCCGAAAAGTCTGCCCGTGTGTACAGGGCATTAGAGGAAGAAAACTTTCTACCTAGTAAATTGATTCAGTCTGGAAAGCTTGAAACTTTTGCTAGGCTTTGTTATTAGAAATTAGTATACTTTTAAAATGAAGTCTTAGAAATACTTTTGCTTGTAAAATTCATATGATTAAGTAACACTTATATAATACATCTATTTGTATACTTGTAGTTGAGCAAGGAACAGTGCCCCAACAGTGTTCTGTATCATTCTTTTGAAGACAGGTGATGGTTGTGTCCCAAAAGAGGTCTAAGCACTTTTATCCACTGGCCTCCATATTCCAGTGACTATGCCTTGCATAAAGCTTTTCCAGGAGTTCTGCTTACATGGGTCACTGGCACACAGCATTAACATACCTGGTAAACTCAAGAGACATGCAGGTTTAAGTATCCTTTCCCAGTCTTCCCGCAGTTAAAGCCAAACTCCAAAGGCCTCAGGAGATGCTATGAGACTAGAATCTCCAGGCTGCCCAAAGAAAAGAGCCACAGTGAGGTAGCAGAAAACTACAGTCTTTACTTCTCTCAGCACATCCTCCCTTATAGGCAAAATTGGTACTGAATGACAGTGGTATTTAGAAACAATTGGTGTCCAAACAGGCCTAGGTTGAATTCACAAGCTGCTTTGTGAATCTTGCTCAAAATTCAGAAAATGCAAACTTTGTGGTTAACGCCATTGAGACCGTTGGGGGCAAATCTTGTTACTTATTGCAGGCTTTTTGTAGAAATAATCAGCAAGGTTATTCCACACAAAATGCTAACTGGGCCCCGCCATGGGGACCATTACCAATGTTAAATTTATTCAAATTAAATAAAAACTTTAGCGAGTAGAGGGCCCTTTCATGTGACTTTAGAAACTACATTAAAAATACACACAGCATTTAAATTACAGACATGCATTAAAACTGTATGTGGTTACAGAGCAAGGTACCAAAGGATATGTACCACTACAATGCACAATATAACACAGTAATGGCCTTTGTTGATGGACGTTTGTTCTCGTCTGAATAATAAAAATATAACACCTGCCTCATTGGGTGTAGCCTCTCTGAGCTACTGAGGGGGGAAAGCAGAGAAACGTATCTCTCTTGGTGTGTCCTGGAACTCAGGGAGTTTGTGTGGCAGTCAAGCATAGTGCACAAATAACACTCTGCAGCAGAAATGTATATATACAGTATATATATCAGTTCAGACTCTAATAAGATGAAATTTTGAATTTGATAGTAATGAAATATTATGCTTTGCAGAAAAAAGCTGACAGTGACAACTTTTATGAGCTTGATTGTTACTAGATGTCTATAAAAGGGTTGTTTCCTGTAAGAGACAAATATTAAAATCTAATTAACATTTTTCTCACTCTTTTAACGTGTATTTTTAATTAGCCACGCCCATTTTTCACCATGACATGCTTTACTCAATTATCTGCTATATTAGCCAGGTTTTCATATGCAGTACAGCCATTTCTGCTTCATCATTTCTTGTTTTTATGCATATATTTGATTGCTGTGTACAGTACTGAGCACACACTGTTCTACTCTTTAACCTATAGGTTGGCTGTGTTGTATATGGTTAATATCATTGCACCAAACCAGACTGAAGACAGGGGCAATGGGGATAATTTACTTAAGGTGTTAAAAATATCAGTAAATTGTAGCTGAGTTCATTTTGAATACCCTGCAATGTGCAGATGAAATAAACAGGAATTTGATTTTCACATGATTAGATAATTGATGTGAGTAGTCACTCAAACCATTGAGTGAGATTCTCAACTCAAAAGGGTTGATTAAAGGCAAATAGATTGTTCTATTTGAAAGGGAAGTTGAACTTTGCAAAGGAATTTTTGCCAGCGCCTAGTAAATGTGGTGAGGCTTCCATCATCAAATCATGTTAAAGTAAAAATTCTGTATTTTTGTTTTCCCTGCAGGTGTTTGGGTTTTCTTTGCAAAGTGGAATTTCACAATATTCAACAAGCTCTGGAGAAAATTAACTTGCAAAGTGAATAGCCTATTTCCCTTTAGTAAATCAACCCCACAGTGTTTTCTGGAAAAGTCCAGAAAAAAACCCTGAGCATATATTCCTAGGTAACATAGCAATAAAATTTAGCAACACAACCCTATGACTAAAGCACTTGTTACAGGTGCTAAATATTGAGAAAATCATCCTATTGGAATGCTATTTTTAGCAACCCTGTTTGCTTACTCTGCTTACATACAGTTATTTTTAAAGGTATAAATACCAATAATTTTGTTTCATTTCCCTTGCGTTTGATTGGGTATTTAAAATGAACATAGCCTGCCTTTTTTTTTTTTTATTAAACAAAGTGAACTTTCAATTTAGCAGTCTCTACTAACTAATTAACCCCAAAGCATCTATTTAATTGATGTTTACCAAAGGCTACTGCTATTTCAGATTGAAAACAATGATATTTTGCAGTACTGCTAATAATATAAAGCATTGTTAATTGAAATGGATGTAGAATAAAAACTAATACAAAGGCAGTCAATTAACTATGTCATTAGCGTAATAAAAAACAGGTGTATAAAAATAAATCAAAAGGAACATTTTCATTGTTGGGTTGCTGAGAACGTAAAACAGCTCGAGTGATTGCTGTATATTTTAATATACAACAATGGCAACATTATGCTCATGAAAGATCAAAGGTTCCAAATTAGATTTAATATAGGTAGCAAGGCTCACGTGACCAGATGAAACAGGTGCCTCAATGACATTTCAAAGTTATAAAGAATATGATTCATAGCATTTTGGGTATTCCTAAATATGAATAACCTTGGGGCAGATTATGTAATAGAATTGACATTAATAAGGGATAAAAACATAATCAGGATAAAGCAATGTGATTATTTTATACTTTAAATGGATTTAAAACCTCCAAATCCTGACCCTGCATTTGGCTTTCTTTGAAGTTTAAACTCTGCGAGGCTGCAGCTGTGCTTGCAATGTAGCTAGAGATAATCATTAACATTATAATTTCTTTCAACTTCTGCATTATATGTTGTTTTCCCACAAGTATTGTTGTTTGACCGCTCTTATTTCTTAAAATGTTGGTACCATTATTGTTGTCATACCATCAAGCCTGCACAGTCTCCTGAGATTTCAAATTTCGACTGAGAAAAGTTAATTGCATCATCAAGTTTGTAAAAGTTTCACTCTTGGCTGATGGCTTCCTAGGAGTATAAGTTTATATCTATAACAGAAATTTTAACTCTAATACTTGTGTCTCTAGATTCTCATCAAGGAAGAAATGAAAACAATTTGAAAAATTAAATACCATATTATGCTTGCAATATACACTAAGTTGGCACATAAACAAAAACTATGAAATTAATTTAAAAGAATTTCACACAATAAAAAAGGGAAACTCTACTGTGACGGCTGGCGATCCTGACCTAAGGGAATGAGAGGATGAAGGCTGCCTCTGTAAAATTCCTTCTGATCAGCAATTTGTAACACTTACAAGAACAGCTCCATGGATGCTGGAGTATTATAAGCTACTTTGCCTTTTTGGCAAAACACAACTCCAACACTGAAACACTTTAAAATGCATGGGGGGGCCCATCACAGCAAAATGCATGTTATAATGCACTTCTGAAGATGAAAAAACTGTTTGTTTTAAGCATGGGTCCACAAAAAATAATTACTTTGTGTTTTCTAGATGAAATGTATCAACTAGACAGTTTTAACTAGCCATATCCCTTGCAAGTAGATGTTTTCTCTGCAGATCCTTGCTCTGCTTCTGCCACTACCAAAATTTGATCAGCGGTTTAAGGCACTAGGAGGTAGCCAGGCTCCCTTTTTCTGAAGTCTCCCTGTAAATTATCATAAACTTCAAAGAGTATCATAATCGCAGTGAAACGCAGATACAGTCCCTTCACTGTAAAAAGCATCACATACCTCTCATAAAAACAACATTTACATCTCATAATAGATATTTATTTCACATTTAATTTAACCCTAGAAAGCCTCTAGTGTTCAAAAAACATATGCACCATGGAAAGAAGCTATTTTGCAGCCCGGTGGTATGAGAGGATATATTCATACATAGCCTGTAGGTAATTCTGAAAACAAAGCATTCACAGGGATGGGAGCAATCTTTCAGGGTATTAATAGCTCTCAAAAAAAAAACAGTGTAGCGCTGGACTGGTGAAAAAAGACACATGTGTTAATATGTATAAACAAGACCCACAAACGTATCACGAGTCAATACGTGATATTAGATAATGTGAAGCCATGACTTAAAACAAGTGTAGAAACACAAAAGTGAAAATAAAAAAATATATATTCCTATTTAACTAAATATTATCAAATAGTTCATATAAGTGACCAAAATTGCGTGTCAAAAAATACTTTAAAGGAAAAGTTCATAAATGTGACAAAGTGAAGATAATGAATCCACAAATGAGCCCGATGAAAGGACAGGAGTTACATAATCCACCATCAGTGTGGCCCACCACCGGTTGATAAAGTTGGAGGCTTACCAGAAAGCCTGCGACCGAACTTATTCAGGGGGGTCAAAACAGGCTTAATAGTGGGAAGTGAAACCCTGGAAGTATCCCTCAATGGACTCCTCACGTTATCCTACTGGTCTCCTCTCTCCACGGCTGGTCCACAGTGGCAAAAACATCAATATGGAGAAAAAAGTTCCTCAAAATTCCTCCCGATATTTCTTCCCAAAATGAGGTATATACGTGGGAACCATAAATCTGTAGTTATTATTTATATTCAAAATGCTGCTGCTTCATAATAGCCGGCGCCAACTCAACTGTGGTCCTCCGTGTCTGAATAACTATTTTTCTTTCTCGAACATCACGGGACAATAGCTCTCCAAAGGAATCTCCCTTCCTCCAGTTCTTCAATACATGGTAAATCTAACCCTTTAATAATCTTCTGCACTGTTTTTATTACCATATGCAAGGCATTTCTGTCATGGACCATGTGCATTCCCTGCCACAGAGAGATGTGACAAGTCAGCACAGTCTCAATGGTAGCCTTATAGAAGCTGAGTAGGACCTGCTACAAAAAGCCTGGCCTCCACAGTTTCTGCAAGAAGTACAGTCTCTGATGAGCTCTACCCATCAGATGGGATACATGCCCTGTCCATAACAGATCCTCCCTAGTCGCTGTTCCCAAAAAACAGAATTCCTGTACCCTCTTATGCCCTGCCCCATCAATCACAACTGGCTTATAGCTAGTCTCTCTACAGCTCCTAAAATCTACAATGTTTTTGTTTGTCTTACCCACATTTACCTTAAATTATTCTCTCTGCACCAGCACACTAGTTTTTCTAGCCCCGTCGCCATTCCTTATTCTCCCAACTAATGTGGTGTCATCTGCAAATTTTTGCATCTCCATCTTGAAGTGGGAGATGCAATCATAAGTAAATAAGGTAAACAAAAAGGGCTTAGCACACCTATACATACTTTCAGCCATGTTGAATGTAGTGAGGCAAAGCTGGGGGACCTGGTGGCATTAGAATTGTAACCATTTATAAGGAGTCAAGCACATCAGGTTCCTGGCATCTAAGCAATCATTGGCTTGTAGGCCTAATACAAGCCAAACAAGTAACATTGCACTTGTTTTATACAATGATAATTTTGATTAAATTGTATTTTTTATTGCATTAAAGCTGAAATCCATCTTTTGTTACACTTGAAATAGTCAGTTTGGGCCAAGCTAGCCCAAATGAACTATGTCCCTCACTAACATGTGAGGCCACTGGGTGTGCTGTATAAACTGTATGTAGCTAAGGCTACATACAGCACTGTGTTCAGGTGCGAGTCAAAAACTTTCGGTCTCATACTCGAAACACAATAGAATCTGTCTGAGCGGTGCTCAACCATTTATAGAAAGCGATGTATTCTAGCAATAAATACAGAGCTTCCTCTGGTTGGCTGAGTCAGAGAGGTGGGCTGATGATGTCACAACCTCTGACTCAGCCAATCAGAGGAAGAGCACCACTCTGACCCAAACAAACAATGCAAAGTGCAACAAAAGCTGAAGTTCATCTTCAAAGTGGTTTTAAACCTCAGACATGAAAAATGAACAAAGCTCATTCCACTATAGTGTGTAAAAGCCTAAATCCAAAGCACCTAGTGTGGCTCCTCTCTAATCTTTCCTCTATTATCTGCATGAGTCATTTCTAACAGTTTTGCCGATGCAACAGCCCAGAGAGAGATGGCATGCCTCCCTCCAGCTCACAGCAGGTGACTCATAGTCTTACTTATGTGAATTTTTCTAAAAGCCTATAAATCTGTGTAGATGGGGTGTGTTTCTTTCCTCCAATCAGCTATTAGATACCAGGGCACTCTGTCCTCAATGGCCTGGAGTGTTTGTGATGTCAGATCCCTGCCCCATGATGTAAGAACTGAGAACACTCCAAAGACATGCTGGTAGGTTAATTGGATCCTGTCTAAATTGTCTCTAGTATGTATGAATGTGAGTTAGGGATCTTAGATTGTAAGCTCCTTGAGGGTAGGGACTGACGTGAATGTACAATGTATATGTAAAGCGCTGCGTAAATTGACGGCACTATATAAGTACCTGAAAAAATTATAAATAAGAACAAACCTTTTGATCTGTGTACTTTGAACAGATCTGGAGAAGAGATTGCTGCAGATAAACAGGGACAGCTTATGGTGTCCGTTTATGAAGCAGTGAAAAGATTTCACTGCTTCATTCTCCAGCATTCACAGTGAAGATCTTTCTCCTCTGTGTGCCAGTTTATGAAGCTTTGTAGATCGCTTCACCTTTGGAGGAGTGAAGAGATCTACAAATGCTTCCAACAGTGGAGAACGGCTCCTGATACTGGAATCTCATGAGTAGGGATGAGCCGAACACCCCCCGGTTCGGTTCGCACCAGAACCCGCGAACGGACCGAAAGTTCGCACGAACGTTAGAACCCCATTGACGTCTATGGGACTCGAACGTTCGAAATCAAAAGTGCTCATTTTAAAGGCTAATTTGCATGGTATTGTCCTAAAAAGGGTTTGGGGACCCGGGTCCTACCCCAGGGGACATGTATCAATGCAAAAAAAACTTTTAAAAACGGCCGTTTTTTCGGGAGCAGTGATTTTAATGATGCTTAAAGTAAAAAAAAAAAAGTGAAATATTCCTTTAAATATCGTACCTGGGGGGTGTCTATAGTATGCCTGTAAAGTGACGCGTGTTTCCCATGTTTAGAACAGTCCCTGCACCAAATGTCATTTTTAAAGGAAAAAATCTCATTTAAAACTGCTTGCGGGTTTAATGTCATGTCGGGTCATGGCAATATGGATGAAAATAAGTGAGAAAACGGCATGGGTACCCCCCAGTCCATTACCAGGCCCTTTGGGTCTTGTATGGATATTAAGGGGAACCCCGCACCCAAATTAAAATAAGGAAAGGTGTGGGGCCACCAGGCCCTATATACTCTGAACAGCAGTATACAGGCGGTGCAAACAAGACAGGGACTGTAGGTTTGTTGTTAAGTAGAATCTGTTTGTAATTTTGAACATTTTTAACGTGTTTAGCTCCAGCCAAAAAATCTTTTCTAAGCTTTTTGGAAAACATAGGGAAGGGTTATCACCCCTGTGACATTTGTTTTGCTGTCTTTCCTCCTCTTCTGAAGATTTCACCTCACTTTTTTGTCCCAATGAAAAATGTTTTTTGAAAATTTGGGTTTTTTTGTGGAACAAGGATTGGAAAGCATCAGTGGAAAGGAGAAATTGTTTTCCCATATTAACTCTTACAGGAGAGAATTTCCCTTCCTAGGGGTAGATTTCATCTCACTTCCTGTTGTCTCCTTCCGTTTGCAAGTAGGAATCGTTTGTAAGTTAGATGTTTGAAAGTAGGGTCCTGCCCTATATACTCAGCAGAAATTTGGGCCTTAGGTGTTGCTGTGGCCACAACACTGTAAGCCCTCACAGGGCCCTGCTGTGAAATATTAGATCAAGAATTGTAATTACATGCCCCTGTTGAACAGAAGCTGAAAAATTAGGCATTAGGCACTGGTGCTGGTGCCACAACACTGCAACCCCTCACAGACACTCTAGTTGGAACGCAGGAACGAGCCCTGCTGCAAAGTATTGCATCAAAAATTGTAATTACACGCCCCTGTTAGACAGGGGCAGAAAAATTGGGCCTTAGGCACTGGTGCTGGTGCCACAACACTGCAACCCCTCACAGACACTCTAGTTGGAACGCAGGAACGAGCCCTGCTGCAAAGTATTGCATCAAAAATTGTAATTACGCGCCCCTGTTAGACAGGGGCAGAAAAATTGGGCCTTAGGCACTGGTGCTGGTGCCACAACACTGCAACCCCTCACAGACACTCTAGTTGGAATGCAGGAACGAGCCCTGCTGCAAAGTATTACATCAAAAATTGTAATTACACGCCCCTGTTAAACAGGGGCTGAAAAATTGTGCCTTAGGCACTGGTGGTGGCGCCCAGAACCAAAAATGTTCTTACAAGCTATCAGCGTGATGATTGAGGAGGAAGAGGATAATTACTCAGGGATAGTCACTCAGCATCAGCATAGGCAGTCTTTGAAGGGATCTGAGATTTCAAAAAAAATTATTCGGTTACATCAGCATCAGGTGCTTGGTAGCTGGTGGTGATCCAAGACTGATTCATTTTTATGAAGGTCAGCCGATCGACCGAGTCGGTGGACAGACGCACCCTGTGATCAGTTACCACGCCTCCAGCAGCACTGAATGTGCGTTCCGAAAGAACGCTGGATGTAGGACAGGCCAGTAGCTCAATTGCATACTGTGCAAGCTCTGGCCAGTGATCCATCCTCAAGACCCAGTAACCCAGAGGATTTTCGGTGGGAAAGGTGTCCAAGTCTGATCTTGCCCCTAGGTATTCCTGCACCATGTAAAACAGACGCTGGCGATGGTTGCTGGAACCGATCATACCTTGGGGCTGCGGACCAAAAAATTGTCTGAACGCATCGGTCAGACGGCCACCTTCTCCACCGCTCCTTCTTTGACTGACCGAAGCCTCAGCAACACGTTGTCCAGAAACAGGAGTTTGTAACCTCCCAGTCTCTGGGAACGCGTTGCACAGACCTTTCTGCAAGGCCTCCCGAAGATGTTTCATCCTCTGCTCCCTCTGCGATGGAAAGATAAGGTCCGCAACCTTACCCTTGTAACGTGGATCAAGGAGGGTTGCCAGCCAGTATTGGTCCTTCTCCTTGATACCACGAATACGAGGATCCTTACGCAGGCTTTGCAGGATCAGGGAGGCCATGCAGCGTAGGTTTGCTGAGGCATTCGGTCCGGAGTCCTCTGGGTCACTAAGGACAACAACGTCCGCAGCCACCTCCTCCCAGCCACGTACAAGTCCATGTGTTCCTTGGGACTGATCCCTTAGAGACTGCTGCTGATGCTGAGTGCCAGGCTCCACCTCCATACTGACACAATCTTCCTCCTCCTCCTCCTCGTCCTCTTCCTGTGTGATCGGCGGGCACGCAGGAACACTGTCTGGATAAAGGGGGCCTTGAGAGCTAAGGAAGTCCTCCTCTTCCTGCCTCTGTTCTGCCTCAAGTGCCCTGTCCATTATTCCACGCAGCGTGTGCTCCAACAGGTGGACAAGGGGGACAGTGTCACTGATGCATGCACTGTCACTGCTCACCATCCTCGTGGCCTCCTCGAATGGTGACAGGACAGTGCATGCATCCCTGATCATGGCCCACTGGCGTGGGGAAAAAAAACCAAGCTCCCCTGACCCTGTCCTGGTGCCATAGTCGCACAGGTACTCATTGATGGCCCTCTGCTGCGTGTGCAGCCGCTGCAGCATGGCCAACGTTGAGTTCCACCTGGTGGGCATGTCACAGATTAGGCGGTTCTTGGGCAGGTTAAACTCCTTTTGGAGGTCCGTCAGCTGAGCACTGGCATTATATGACCGGCGGAAATGCACACAGACTTTCCTGGCCTGCCTCAGGACATCCTGTAAGCCCGGGTACCTGCCCAAGAACCGCTGCACCACCAAGTTAAGGACGTGAGCCAAACAGGGCACATGGGTCATTTGTCCCTGTCGGAGGGCAGAGAGGAGGTTGGTGCCATTGTCGCAAACCACCATTCCTGCCTTAAGTTGGCGTGGCGTCAACCACCTCTGAACCTGCCCCTGCAGAGCTGACAGAACCTCTGCCCCAGTGTGGCTCCTGTCCCCCAAGCACACCAGCTCAAGCACCGCATGGCATCTTTTGGCCTGCGTACTTGCGTAGCCCCTTGAACGCCTACGGAGCACCGCTGGTTCCGAGGAAGAGGCCATGGAGGAAGAAGAAGAGGAGGGGGTGGAGGAGAGAGGTGTGTCACAATCAGCATTTTGGAGGCGTGGTGGCGGAACAACCTCCAACACTACTGCACCTTGTCCTGCATCCTTCCCAGCTGCCAGCAGAGTCACCCAATGCGCCGTGAAACTTAGGTAACGTCCCTGTCCATGCCTGCTGGACCATGAGTCAGCGGTAATATGCACCTTACCGCTGACCGCCCTGTCCAGCGAGGCATGGACATTGCCTTCCACATGCCGGTAGAGAGCCGGAATCGCCTTCCGTGAGAAAAAGTGGCGTTTGGGTACCTGCCACTGAGGAACTGCACATTCCACAAACTCACGGAAGGGGGCAGAGTCTACCAACTGAAAAGGCAGCAGTTGAAGTGCTAGCAATTTTGCCAAGCTAGCATTCAACCGCTGGGCATGTGGATGGCTGGGAGCAAACTTCTTTCGGCGGTGCAGCAGCTGGGGCAGGGAAATTTGCCTGGTACAATCTGACGTCGGTGTACCAAAAGCAGATTGCCCACAAGTACTTGGCTGTGACACACCTAATTCTACACCTTCATTCCTCTCACTGCAGGTCTCAGAGAGGACTGAAGGTCTAGTGGGGTTGGAAATCTCAGCTGATGAGGAGCAAGGAGAGATCCTCTTTGTTCTTTGGTGTGGGTCTTTTAGATACGCTTGCCAACGAACTGCATGGCAGGTCAACATATGTCTGGTCAAGCATGTGGTACCCAAGCGGGAGATGTTTTGGCCACGCGAGATACGCTTGAGACATATGTTGCAAATAGCAGCGGTGCGATCTGATGCACTCGTCTCAAAAAAGGCCCACACCAAAGAACTTTTTGAATAACGCGCAGAGACTGCAGCGCCCTGCACATGTGGAGCTTTGGGGTGTGATGCAGTCAATGTGCTGCCCTTAGGCTGGCCCCTGGAGGGCATCCTGCCTCGTTGGTGATGTGCCGCCTCCTCCTCCTCCTCCTCCTCCTCTCTCCTATCAGGCACCCACGTTGAGTCAGTGACCTCATCATCCCCTCCCTCCTCATCACTGGAGCAAACCTGGCAGTATGCTGCAGCAGGGGGAGCATGACTGCCAGATTGCTGTCCTTCTTGGGCACCCCCTCTGTCCGTGCTCATGTTACTGCCTTCATCGAGCTCAGTATCATCATCAGAGCCTTCCAAACACTGGGCATCCTCCTGGAGCATGTACCCAACACTGTGGTCAAACAGTTCGAGGGAATCCTCATGAGGACATGGTGGAGCTAGGGAAGGAGTCACTGATGACATTGAGCTGAGGGAAGAGGCCGCTGCTTTGCCAGACAAAGCACCCTGGGCATGGGTGAGAGAGGATGAGGAGGATGAGGACGGCTTGGTCATCCACTCGACCAAGTCTTCCGCATGTTGCGGCTCAACACGGCCATCTGCCGAAAAAAAGGCCAAGCGTGTCCCATGACCACGTGCTGATGAGGATGCACCGTCTCCACGACCAGCACTAGACACAGAGCCTGCTTGCCCTCTCTTATTGGCTTGTGACTGTCTGCCTCTCCTTCTTGGCCTTCCAGACATACTAATGGCCTGTAGCTGCACTAAGCTGGGATAGAACACCTGTAATTTTCTTCAGGTAGCTTTATATACTGTAACCAGACAAGCCTGCCTGTCAGTAGGAAGATAACAGGAACGGATCTAGCTGAACACTGTGAGCAGGACGCACTGTACTAAATGTAAATAGTCTAGCTGCCTGACCGTGGTACTAATAGGATCAAATAGAACACCTGTAATTTTCTTCAGGTAGCTTTATATACTGTAACCAGACAAGCCTGCCTGTCAGTAGGAAGATAACAAGAACGGATCTAGCTGAACACTGTGAGCAGGACGCACTGTACTAAATGTAAATAGTCTAGCTGCCTGACCGTGGTACTAATAGGATCAAATAGAACACCTGTAATTTTCTTCAGGTAGCTTTATATACTGTAACCAGACAAGCCTGCCTGTCAGTAGGAAGATAACAGGAACGGATCTAGCTGAACACTGTGAGCAGGACACACTGTACTAAATGTAAATAGTCTAGCTGCTTGACCGTGGTACTAATAGGATCAAATAGAACACCTGTAATTTTCTTCAGGTAGCTTTATATACTGTAACCAGACAAGCCTGCCTGTCAGTAGGAAGATAACAGGAACGGATCTAGCTGAACACTGTGAGCAGGACGCACTGCACTAAATGTAAATAGTCTAGAAGATAACAGGAACGGATCTAGCTGAACACTGTGAGCAGGACGCACTGCACTAAATGTAAATAGCAGGAACGGATCTAGCTGAACACTGTGAGCTGGACGCACTGCACTAAATGTAAATAGCAGGAACGGATCTAGCTGAACACTGTGAGCAGGACGCACTGCACTAAATGTAAATAGCAGGAACGGATCTAGCTGAACACTGTGAGCAGGACGCACTGCACTAAATGTAAATAGCAGGAACGGATCTAGCTGAACACTGTGAGCAGGACGCACTGCACTAAATGTAAATAGTCTAGAAGATAACAGGAACGGATCTAGCTGAACACTGTGAGCAGGACGCACTGCACTAAATGTAAATAGCAGGAACGGATCTAGCTGAACACTGTGAGCTGGACGCACTGCACTAAATGTAAATAGCAGGAACGGATCTAGCTGAACACTGTGAGCAGGACGCACTGCACTAAATGTAAATAGCAGGAACGGATCTAGCTGAACACTGTGAGCAGGACGCACTGCACTAAATGTAAATAGCAGGAACGGATCTAGCTGAACACTGTGAGCAGGACGCACTGCACTAAATGTAAATAGTCTAGATAGAAGATAACAGGAACGGATCTAGCTAAACTGAATACAGTGTATATATATATATGCAACACCTGGGATGCATATATATACACAATACACTGTAAGTGCAGCTAACTGACTGACTGTTCTGCCTAATCTATCTAACTCAAATCAAATGACACTGTCTCTCTCTCTCTCTCTATCTCTCAGCACACCGGAACACACACTACACAGGGCCGCTGTGCAGGCGGCCTTATATAGTGTGGGGTGTGTACTAAATCCCCTGAGCCATAATTGGCCAAAACCACCCTGGCTTTGGCCAATTACAGCTCTCTCTACTGACGGCACTGTGATTGGCCAAGCATGCGGGTCATAGTGCATGCTTGGCCAATCATCAGCCAGCAATGCACTGCGATGCCGCAGTGAATTATGGGCCGTGACGCGCCACACGAATTTGGCGCGAACGGCCCATATCGTTCGCAATTCGACGGACGGTCGAACAGCCGATGTTCGAGTCGAACATGGGTTCGACTCGAACACGAAGCTCATCCCTACTCATGAGACTTTATGAGATTACAGCACCAGAATACAGAGATGTCAGTTTATTAAGCAGTGATAAATCATCGCCGCTCAATACACGGACGATTAATGTTAATAAAATAATGAGTCCCCCTACATTATATACATATGTATACACACACACACATTATATATACATGTATATACACACACATTATATATATATACATATACACATTATATGTATATATGTATACACATAAATATGACAGGGGGACATGCTTACAGTGTTGGGGGGTCTGAACGAGGCATAAGGAAGTTAAAAATCTTCCTCCTTCCCCCTCAGATCCCCCGAGATTCTCTCTTCACTCCCCAATTCACCACCTCTGAGCTGGTGAACCTGGGAGTGTGAATTCTGACACAGATCGCCAGTGAAGCGGTGAGATCACCGCTTCATGAACTGGCCGTTACTGTGTCAGTCAATGAGGATTCTCCATTAGTAGATTTCATCGGCGGGAGAACAAGTTCAAACATGTTCTCCCCCGATTATCACTGTTTCATAAACTGTTTATGGACTGTGATCAGCGGCGATCCTTGGGATCACCGCTGATCACTGCTTCATAAACGGACACCTATGTAGGAGGAGTTGTTCTCCTCTGTATATCACTTGAGGCTAGTCACTTCACTGGGTGTATGTAAAGGTTAACAACCACTTTATAAAGGCTGTTTAAATTGATATGTAAGTCAGTCCTAATGGGAAATTAAAATAAATGTAACCAAATCTATTTAATCATTTCCAAGCAAAAAAAAAAAGCACTCAAATCTATGGTTGATTTATTGCTACAAAATTGCATGTTTAACCCTATAGCTTAAAAACTCATTGTGTTTGATGGTTAAAAAATGAGTCTGTGTCCTGCAGTGTAAGACTGCATTGTATGAATTTACAGAATCTGTAAAACTCAGACTATCATTCATCCCAAGAAATTATTTGGATTTTGAATCCATAAATTTCCTACTTTCACAAACCCCTTAATAAAGTCCCTTGTGGAACTACCTGGTTTAGTTTTAATCGTTACATATATATATCTGCTCCATACACTTTATTGTAAGTAATCATTCTTATGAAAATAGAATATTCATTATAAGTTAATGAGGTAAAGGAGAATTAATTGAATCCCTTTATATACAGTATCTCATGAAAATGAGTACAGCCCTCACATTTTGTAAATAATTTATTATATCTTTTTGCCCTGGTTAACACGGCGGTGGGAGTGTCATGGTGTGGGGCTGCATGAGTGCTGCCAGCACTGAGGAGCTACAGTTCATTCAGGGAACCATCAATGCCAATGTACTTTGACATACTGAAGCAGAGCATGTGTCAGAAACCATGAATCAGACCGATACAGAAGTACAGTTAAATCACACTTGTTTAATAATAATAATAATAATAAAAAAAGGTAACAGAATAAACATAGTCAACATAGCCAGAGTTCAGGAACCGGAACAGATAGTCAGACAAGCCAAAACGTCAGGGAGCCAGAGCGTAGTAGAACAGCAAGCAGAATCTGGAGCCAGAAGGAACGTCAACCAAGCAAGTCTTTAACAGGAACACAGGAGAACGTCTCTAGAGATGTGACCAAGATGAAGGCAGAGATCATCTGGACTGGACGGCAAGTAAGCAGGACTGACGAGCAGGATATTATCATCAGTCACTGTGGAGAGATAGGAGCTGGTAATTAGCTGACAGCTGAGCGGTCAGCTCAGAGAAGGAAGGGCTGAGTCCAGCCCTGACAGTACCCCCTCCTCAATGACCCCTCCCCCTCGGAGGACCACCAGGCTTGAGGGGAAAGTGTTTATGGAAATCACAGAGGACAGGGCCATGTATGTTCAAGGATGAGACCCAAGAGCGTACCGTACCCTTTCCAATGCACCAGCTACTATATGCGCTCACGGAACCTGCGGGAGTCAACAATGGACTGTACTTCATACTCCTCATGGTTCTCAACCTGTACATGGTGAGGACATGGCTCCGAGATTGTAAAGCGGTTGCAGACCAAAGATTTTAATAAGGAGACATGAAATACATTTGAGATACGCATATTAAAAGGAAGGTCTACCGCTTAAGCCACTGGGTTAATCCTGTGGAGAATACCGAAAGGCCCAATAAACCGAGGTACAAACTTCAGGGAGGGAACACGAAGTTGAAGGTTGCGAGATGACAGCCAGACCCTATCCCCAGCCTGGTAGGAAGGCGCAGGCAGGCGTCTGCGGTCAGCATGAAGTCTGTATTTGTCATTAACATGTCGCAAAGCCTCCTGGACTTGTGCCCAAGTGGAACGAAGACCAGGGAGATGCTCCTCTAACGCAGGAATACTCTGGAACAAAATGAGGCAGACAACATGGAAGGTTGGAAACCATAGTTTGCCATAAATGGGGACAATCGGGAAGCAGAATTTAAGGCAGTATTATGAGCAAACTCCGCCCACAGTAAGAGGTCTGACCAGTTGTTATAATGGTCAGAAATATAGTAACGTAGGAACTGCTCCAAGAACTGATTGGCTCGTTCTGTGGCCCCATTAGACTGCGGGTGATATGCAGAGGAGAAAGCAAGCTGAATGCCCTACTGTGCACAAAAGGCTCGACAAGAACCAGGACACAAACTGACTACCCCTGTCCGAGTCGATCACCTTGGGTAGCCCATGTAAGCGAAAGATCTCCACAGCAAAAATAGAAGCAAGTTCCTTAGAAGTGGGCAACTTCTTAAGTGGAATACAGTGAGATATTTTCGAGAATCGGTCAACCATTATAAGGATAACTGTGTTGCCCTGGGAGTTGGGTGACTCCACAATGAAATCCATAGATAGGTGGGTCCAGGGCCTTTCTCCATTGGGTATGGGTTGTAGGAGGCCCACTGGAAGGTGTTGTGGAGACTTAAGCCTCGTACACATGATCGGATTGTTCGCCAACAAAACCGTGGAATTTTGTCCAAAGGGCCTTGGCCCAAATTTGTCTTGCATACACACGGCCACACAATTGTTGGCCAACAAATATGAACGTAGTGACATACTACATTGTTTTTCAGCTCTTTAGCACCACCCTTTGGGCTCCTTCTGCTAATTTCGTGTTAGTAGAAGTTTGAGTGTTGATTCGCGCTTTTCATTTCACACTTTTCAGTTTCTGAATGGCTGTTCATCAACCAGCCATGTTGCGGAATCGGGGGAGATAACATGTTATTTATTATTGGCCTCCGAGTTATTGCTTTGACATAATTTTTTTTGGTTGAATAATAATTTGATTTGGTATATTTTCTATATTTTTGGATGCATAGGATGCACTTTTTTGGTAAAGTTCTATTGGCAGATAGCATGTCTAATTTTATTTGTTTTCTTTTTTAATGCAAAATAAAAAAAATGTGGAGAATAATACTTGCTATGTATTTTACTTCAAATGATAGTTTGGGAGTAGGCAGTTACATTTAAAAAAATACAATGTCAAATTGACAAGGGACACCAACATAGTTGTATCTTTTATCCTAAAAACTACGGGGTAATGGTGTTGTGGTAACTTGCCCAAATAAAAATAAAAACAAGCAGAATAATACTATTCTTGATATCACTTGAAAAAAAAAGCCTTTGAAAATTTGTTTGCAATAACTCCATCAGTATCACCAGCAAAGTAGCTTCATTATTATCCCATTAAGGAAGAAGAGAATTGTGCGCTGCAGTTCGAGATTTCATAATTTGCCACGTCACGAATGTTAATTCTCCATTACGAATGCTAGTTTACAAGACCGACCGCTTCTGGCTCGTCCTTGCTTCCGAGCATGCGTGTTTGTACTTTGGACTTTTGTCCGATGGACTTGTGTACACGCGCTCGGAAAATCCGACAACACACATTTGTCTGCGGAAAATTTTAAAACCTGTTATCTGAAATTTGTTCGTGAAAATTTGTCATAAATTGTCCGATGGAGCATACACAAGGTCAGATTTACCGCCAACAGCCTGTCATCGAACATTTCCCATCGGAAAGTCTGATCGTGTGTACACAGCTTTACGCTGAGCACACATGGAACAGGCAGCTACGAAGGAGGTTACAGCAGCACGTAGACTAGACCACCAAAATTGTTGGGAAATGGCCCAAAAGAGTTGATTCTTCACAGGGTGGCCAGCAGCCTTGGGAGAATGGTAAGTCTGGAGCACGGCAGTACAGAGACTCTCTGGGACAAATCAGCAATCAAAAGGTTTCTCAGGAGGAGCATGCACCTGAGCGGCAAGAATTTTGTCACCCAAAGAGAAGTGAGACTGGTGCGAACCATAGCCAGAATACGATCAGGAGAACTCACAGGAACCGTAACCGACTCCATCTTGGAAGTGGAGGAAAATTGTCGTGACAAATCGTCAGCACTTACATTCTTAGTACCGGGTAAGAATGAGATAATGTAATCGAAACTTGACAAGAAAAGAGCCCATCACGTCCTTCTGGGAGAGAGCCTCAGAAAAGAATTTGGGATTCTTATGGTCAATAAGAATGAGAACCAGCACAGTGGTAACTTTCGAGGAGATGTCTCCATTCTTTCTGGGCTAAAATGATCACTCTGCAGGTGACAATTTCTTGGAAAAGTAGCCACAAAGATGCATAGCACGCTCAGAGGTAGGACGTTGAGATGGAAGTGCGCCAACTCCAGTCTCAGAAGCATCAACCTCAAGGATAAAAGGTAACATAGGATCAGGATGTGCCAACACAGGAGCAGAAACAAAAGCAGCCTTTAGACTTTGGTCATATCAGTCAGGGGCTTGACCAGAGACGAGAAGTTATGAATAAACATCCAATAATAGTTGGCAAAGCCAAGAAAATGCTGCAGAGGATGTATACCCATGGGTCGGGGCCACTGTAGGACTGCTGAAAGTTTCTCTGGGTGAATCGAAAAACCATCAGTGGAAATGACATAACCCAGGAATTTAACCTGTTCACAATGGAATTCGCAGTTCTCCAATTTACAATAGAGATTGTTCTCTCTTTTTGAGGCACATGACAGACATCTATGTGGTGGCTCTCCAGGGACATGGAAAATATGAGGATTTCATCGACATAAACCACCACACATCAACTGCAACAAATCTCAGATGACATCGTTAATAAATTCCTGGAAAACTGCCAGAGCATTACAAAGGCCAAATAGCATTATGAGGTACTCATAATAGCCTGTTCTGGTATTAAACGCAGTTTTCCACTCCTGAATCCTCACAAGATTATATGCCCCTCTCAAATCAAGCTTCGTGAAAACCGTTGCTCCCTTGAGGCGGTCAAATAACTCCGTAATCAAAGGAATAGGATGAGCATTCTTAATCATGAAACGATTGAGACCACTATAATCAATACAAGGTCTTAGTTCTCCACTCTTCTTCTTCACAAAGAAGAAACCAGCACCAGCAGGAGATGAGAATTTGCAGATGAAACCTCGAGAAAGTGCGTCTGCAGCATACTCCTCCATGGCCTTATCCTCCAAGACCGACAAAGGGTAAACCCAGCATCGAGGGGGTATGGTACCAGGTTGAAGGTCAATTGCTCAATCATACGACTGGTGTGGAGGCAAACTACCGGCTTGATCTTTGTCAAAGACATTGCTAAAATCATGAGTGAAGAGGTGCACAGGACCCTGGCTACCTTCTGGAAGCATATCTTACTGCATTGTGGTGACCAGGAGAGAACCTCAGCACGGAGCCAATCAAAAGAGGGGTTGTGCCTCTGTAATCAAGGATAACCAATAACCAGCGGAAACTTAGGTGAGAAAATAACTTGGAATTGGATTATCTCATGGTGAAGAGCCTCTACGGCCATGGACAACGGAACGGTCTCATGGGTCAAATGGGCAGGCTGTAGAGGTCTCTCGTCAAGAGCCTCAGTGGCAAGTGGAGTGGCACGCAAGTGCTTTAAAACAAAGGCAGCATCAATGAAAAGGCCTGCAGCCCCAGAGTCGATAAGAGCCTGAATCTCGACGGACAACTCAGCCCCAAGAAGGGGTAACTGGAACCAGGGGCTTATACTTCTGGATAACTGGGGAGGATACAAGCCACCTAAGGTCTGTCCATGACAGGACCTCAAGGTTCGGGCGTTCCCTGGATGCGTAGGGCAAGACTTCAAAAAGTCTCTCTTAGAAAGCAAAGATATCGCGAAACCTACTTTGCTTCTGTCCTTGGGAAACGCCTGGGGCAGCATCTCAAAGTATATCTCAACCTGGCTGAGAAACCTCTGCATTGAACTGGATCACCCCCAAATCCCTGGGAAAGCAGAGCAAAACCAGACATACCTCTTATAGTGGTAATACTCGAGGCAGGTGCCTGCACAGAGACTGGGGCCACAGCAGGGTCGGCCTGCAACACAGGTTCTACCAGAGCGGCCACAGTGGGAGAATCCAGGTGAGCCGTGCGACTCAGGAGCATCTGTAATGCCATGGCAAACTGATCCATGCAGTGATTCTGGTCATCCAATCTAGAAAAAAATTTACCAACAAGTGGATTAACTGCATCTTCTGAATTCATGGCCTTCGCTTACTGTCAGAAACCATGAATCAGACCAAGACAGAAGTACAGTTAAATCACACTTGTTTAATAAAAATAAAAAAAGGTAAACAGAGTAAACGTAGTCAAAACAAGCCAGAGTTCAGGAACCGGAACGGATAGTCAGGGAGCAAGAGATCAGCATAATAGAAGAGCAGGCAGGATCTGGAGCCAGAAGGAACATCAGCCAAGCAAATCTTTAACAGGCACACAGGAGAGCGTCTCTAGAGATGTGACCAAGGCAAAGGCAGAGATGATCTGGGCTGGACGGCTTAAGTAAGCAGGACTGATGAACAGGATATCATCAACAGGTGAGTCACTGTGGAGAGATAGGAGCTAGCAATTAGCCGACAGCTGAGCGGTCATCTCAGAGAAGGAAGGGCTGAGCCCAGCCCTGACAGCATGATCCCCTCCCTTCGGAGACTGGGCCGCAGGGTAGTATTTCAACATGATAACGACCCCAAACACACCTCCAAGACGACCACTGCCTTGCTAAAGAAGCTGAGGGTAAAGGTGATGGACTGGCCAAGCATGTCCCCAGACCTAAACACCATTGAGCATCTGTGGGGCATGCTCAAACTGAAGGTGGAGGGGCGCAAGGTCTCTAACATCCACCAGCTCCGTGATGTCATCATGGCGGAGTGGAAGAGAACTCCAGTGGCAACCTGTGAAGCTCTGGTGAACTCCATGCCCAAAAGGGTTAAGGCAGTACTGGAAAATAATGGTGGCCACACAAAATATTGACACTTTTGGCCCAATTTGGACATTTTCATTTAGGGGTGTACTCACTTTTGTTGCCAGCTGTTTAGACATTATTGGCTGTGTGTTGAGTTATTTTGAGGGGACAGTAAATGTACACTTTTATACAAGCTGTACACTCACTACTTTACATTGTAGCAAAGTGTCATTTCTTCAGTGTTGTCATATGAAAAGATATAATACAATATTTACAAAAATGTGAAGGGTGTACTCACTTTTATGAGATACTGTATACACATTGGGCCAGTTCACACCACAAAAAAGTTCTGCAGATCCGTTTTTGATGCATTTCCAGATACATTCCAAAAGCTTTTTTCTTATTTTTTCCAGATTTTTTTTTTTTAAATCTTTACTGGGATCCAGCGCTTTCTGAAACTGAAAAGCACTAGAACACACTGCGCTGGTGTGAACTATGCCATTGGAACCCATATAACCTACTTTAAATGTTTTTTTTTTTTTTTTTTTTTTTTAAATCAAAAAGGTGTTTATTGAACAAATTTCCATACATAGCTTCCATTGTACATACATCGTGCAACAACATACCATTATTTACTATTACATTCCAATCATCCTGAAATATTTCAATGCTCTATTACTTTATGGTCACTAACCATCAATAAAACCTCATGGGCCCCCCCCGAGACATTGCAATAGTCTTGACATTACCAGCTCCCTAGGACTCAATCCAGGAGTGTCTAACCATGGTGCCCAGATCCTCTCGAATCTATTGGGGCTGCCTCTGTGTTGGTAAATGTGCTTTTCCATAATCAAAGTGTTGCCCATATGAGTAATCCATGATCTCACTGAAGGTGGAGAGGTCGATTTCCAGCCAAGCAGTATAAGCTTGCGTGCCTGGAACAGTGCCCTAGTGAGTGCTATTCTAGTCATCTCTTCCGGGACCGTATCCTCTAGGACTCCTAGAATGCAGTGAATTGGGTCAAGGGGAATGGTGGTCTGGAACACTCGGTTGAGTGTTTCCATGACCTCACTCCAATACCTATGGAGCTTCGGACATCTCCACAGTAGGTGGATGAGGTCCCCCTGGTGCCGCTCGCATCTGCCACATAAAGGGTCGGTCCTCCTACCCATCTTGTATAGTTTAAGTGGGGTGTAATGCACTCTAAGTATTATATATAGTTGGGATACCTTCTGGGCCACGTTGAGAGAGCATATATTAATAGATTGTAAGATTTCTTCCCATTGCTCTCCCGTAATTGGGCCTACATCTTGCTCCCATAGGGATGGTGCCCTGGTCGGGTGTGTTTTCAAAAGTTGCATCAGTAGCATTTGATAGCAATATGAAATGAAACCTTTAGTTTCTGTGCTGGACTGTATCAGATGGAAGATAGGGGTATTGGACAATGTCCAGGGAGTAGCACTACCTTGTGCGTCCACCGCATGTTTGAGTTGGATATATGAGTAATACATGTTATTTGGGAGGTTGTATTTATTTTGTAGCTCTGAGAACGTCAGCAGCCTGCCATTGCTAAATATGTGAGATAAAAGGATAACACCAAATGAGCGCCATCTGGGGCCCTGTTGCAGCTTTGCTAGCTCTACGTATGAAAGATTCCCCCATATTGGGCTGTATTCTGTGAAGCCTGTTACCTCCTGCAGCTGTCTTCCCTTGTTCCAGACTTTCTGTATTAAAGTAAGAGTGGGCGTTAGTTTATTGGATTTGTGAAACAATTGGGCCTCAAGGCCTAGCGGGATTGTTTCCGCTCCTGTCCCAATCAGCATTAACTGCGCCGATGAGCCAGGAGGGTCCCGGTTCATGGAGCCCACCAACTGCTGCAACTGAGCTGCTATGTAGTACAACCAAGGGTTGGGTACTGCCAGCCCTCCGCTGTCCTTAGGGTTTTGTAGCTGTTCCAGCTTAATTCTTGGTGTGCCTGAATTCCACAGCAATTTGCGGAAAAGAGTGTTAACCACCCTAAAAATCTTTAAGTGTATTACTATTGGGGAGTTGTGTAAAAAGTAAAGTAATTGCGGCATTAAAATCATTTTTATTAAGTTTGCTTTGCCCGCTAGTGACATTTTGAGCCTGTTCCATGTGTTGATTTTGTCTCTAAATCTGGATAGCAAGGGGTATATGTTTAGGGGGCAGTATTCTGTTATTTTAGGTGAAATTTGTATGCCTAGGTATTTAAATGATGACGTTACCGGAACCGAGCAGGAGTCCGGTAGATTCACCTCACCCCCCTCGTCTAGCATCATCAAAGCCGACTTAGACCAGTTAATTGTCAGGCCAGAAAAATAGCCGAACCCAGTGATGATTCTTGTCACCTCCGCTAAGGACGTTGTGGTATCCCCCAGGAAAAGCATCATGTCGTCAGCGTACAGCATAATCTTTTCGTGGAGGTCCCCATATTTAAAGCCCGTAATCTGCTGACTTGCTCTTACCGCAGCCGCCAGCGGCTCGATGGCGATGGCAAAGAGCAGGGGGGACAGGGGGCATCCCTGCCTTGTGCCCCTGCCCAGAGCAAATGCATGTGACATCCTACCTGACATCCTAATAGTCGCCTTTGGGGAAGCATATAACAGTTTGACCCATGCTATAAACCGGCTTCCAAACCCTAGCTTTGATAGTACCGCCCACAGGTATCTCCAACCTACACTGTCAAACGCCTTATTGGCGTCCAAGGAGAGCAGGGCCCTGCTTCCTGTATTATCTGGCTGCAGCTGCATATTTAAAAATAGGCGTCTGAGGTTGGTGGCAGTGGACTTGTGCGGCATAAATCCAGCCTGGTCGGGATGTATTATGGATTCAATGATCCGGTTGACCCTAAGCGCCAGGGCCTTAGCCAGTATTTTAACATCACTTTGCAATAGCGAAATAGGCCTGTACGAGCCCGGGTCAACCGGATCCTTACCAGGTTTCAACAATAAAATTATATTGGCTCTAGTCATGGAGGTCGGCAAATTGCCTTTTTTAAGCGAGTCATTAAACACTTCCAGTAGCTGTGGCATTATCCACTCACCATACTGGGTGAAAACCTCCATGGGGATACCGTCCTCCCCAGGAGCCTTGCACGTAGGGAAGGAACATGCCGCATGTTGTAGCTCTTCCAATGTCAGGGGTGCTTCCAGTGATTGCCTAGCCTCCTCAGATAGAGAGGGCAGATCAATCCCTGCAAGGTATGCCTCTAGCTCATCATCAGTGTAATCATCCCTCGCTACATAGAGATCCTTGTAGAAGGATGCTAGCTCTGATAGAACCTGATCCAGGCCATTAACCATCTTTCCACTGGCCGTGCGAATTGCTCCAACCGCTGGAGACAGCTGCTGGGACCTGGCTATTTTTGCCAGTAGGCGTCCCGTTTTTTCCCCTTCTTCATAGAATGCTTGTTTGCTAAAGAACCTTTTGCGTTCTGCGGCGGAGGATCTCAAGCGGTCCAGTGAGTCCTGGGCCGAAATCCACGCCTCCCTCGCAGACTCCGTGGGGTCAGTAACATAGGCAAGCTCCAGCTGGCGCACCTGGTCTCCAACCTGTTCCAATAGTACCGAGGAATTTCTCTTGACCATGGCTATTTCAGCAATAAATATTCCCCTGAGGTAGGCCTTAAAGGCTTCCCAGGTTTGAATTGTATCTGTTAAGTGTTTATGGGAGTTGAAAAATACTTCTATTTGATTAGAAATTCGTTCTGGGGAGTTAAATAATTTCAGCCAGAAGGCATTGAGTTTCCATGGTGCCTTAGGTAGTGAGGTAGGGGGTTGGGCACTCAGCCATACAGCCACAGGTGAATGGTCAGATATTCCCCGAGGGAAGTATTCTATCTTAGAGATATATTCTAGCAAATTAGGAGTGCCTATACTAAGGTCTATACGGGATAGGGATCCATGAGTTTTGGAGAAGCATGAAAACTGCTTTGTATTAGGGTTCCGGATGCGCCAGAAATCTGTCCAGCCCAGTTCCGTAATTAGGCGGCTGAGTGCCGTGCCCCTCCCACCTCCAGGAGAATGGACTGGGGGGTGCCTATCCAATTTTGGGTCAAGGTAGCAGTTAAGATCTCCCATGATTAACAGTGGGACATCAGGTTTGCCCGCCAGGTACATCAACAAAAGCTGTAGCACCTCCCGTGAGAACGGGGGTGGGATATATATAAAGGCTATAATCAGTGTTAAGTTGTACACTTTACAGTAAATGAAAACATATCTACCAGCACCATCTACTAGTGAGTCCAGTTCCTGGTATGCCAGAGCCTTGTGTATCAATACGCTCACCCCACGAGAGTAGGCGGTGTGAGTGGAGTGATAAGACTTGCCCACCCAGGCATACTGCAGGCAGCCCACATTATCCCCCAGGAGATGTGTTTCCTGGAGGGCAATAATAGCCGGATGGAATTTGCGCAAACCAGAGGAGATCATGACCCTTTTTAAGGGGTCATTCACTCCGCGCACATTCCATGATACTATGGGCGTGGATACCATTGCAAATATTCAAAGATACATTTAAAGGATATTCTTCTGGAAATCAGAGCTGATCTGGTTATATGGTTACCCATGAGCATTAGAATGTGATTCATCAAAAAACATTTTTTCATTGAAAAATTGTCCCAATGGAAGCTAGGTGTTCTTGAAGGGTGGATAATCTCGCGCAACTGCGCGGCAAAACAGTGAAAAAAAACAAAACAAGAGTAGGAACAGACTGTGTTGAGGGCCCTGGGTCCTGCCACGTTGTGGCGCATACCTCCAGAACCGTCCCGAAACTGCGGGCTACGTGGTCTGTCCTGATTGTGAATGCCAACAGGGCAATACAGTGTTGGCCATGTATCCCATGGCTTCAAACATCTTCTACTTTTTCTGCACAGTGACTTCCCCTGTGAGGGTCTGTGCTGCAAGTGGAAAAAACTGGTTGAAAAAAATATAACAATATTTCAAGTGGTAGTCACTCGCTGCATAAGCAATTGGTAAAGTTCCTCTTCTGAATGAAAAACATGAACAGGAAAATGGACGCCCTGCTTTCTCTCGCATTTCTTCTGTCTTCTCTGGTTTAACCGGCTCCTTCTTCTCGTCCCTGGTGGCGTATAGCTTGCTCATTCTGGTCTAACCAGGATGTTGCATCTTGCGCATTTTCAAAAAAGTGGTTCTGTCCGTTTGCCGTTACTCTCAACTTAGCCGGGAACATCATTGCGTAGGATAGCTGGAGCCTTTGTAGCCTCTTTTTTACTTCCATAAATTTTGACCTCCTGCGTTGTACCTCGGCGGAGAAATCCGGATAAAAGGATACTTTAGTGCCATTGTGTTTAATGCTGCCTTTTTCCCTGGCCAGTCTCAGTATCACCTCACGGTCCTTGTAATTCAGGAGCCTGGCCAGCATTGATCTTGGGGGGTTCCCAGGGGGGAGAGGGCGTGGGGGCACTCTATGGGCCCTTTCCACTGTGTAGATGGGGGAGAAAGCTTCTTTGCCAAAGACTTCCTGCAGCCATTCCTCAATGAAAGTAGTGGGGTCACGTCCTTCCACTTTTTCAGGGAGTCCCACTATGCGCACATTGTTGCGTCGCAGACGGTTCTCGATTTCATCAGTTTTATTAAGGGCTTGAAAGGCGTTTTGTGTGGCCATCCTGATATCTCTGTTAAGGGGGGGCAACTGGTCCTCCACGTCGCTCACCCGGCCTTCCACTGCTGTGGTTCTTTCCCTGATTTTTTGCAGATCTTGGCGCATAAGGGATACTGTTTCTTTCAGACCCCCAAATTTCTCCTTCAAATCATCAACTGAGGCAGTACATTTATGCACAGCATGCAGGATTTCACTCAAAGAAGGCTGTATACTGTCTTCTGAGGGGGAGTCAGATGGGTCAGACATGAGATCCTGCTGCAGATCTAATGGCACTGTGTCATCTAGCATGCTTGTATCTTCCCTGTTAGGCTGGGGGGAGTCAGGTATATGAGAAGTAGAATGTCCGGCCAGTTTTTGGGTATAATAAAGCATGTCCCTGGGTTGTTCCTTGCCTTTAGGGAGTTTGCTGGACTTACCCCCCTGTTCGGATTTCTTTTCCAGGCCGCGCTGTGCTTTAGGAGGCTGAGACCGGCCGGCGCCATCTTGGTCAGCTTGGGACTCCCAGGCCTCGGTCTCCATTCGGTTCCCCCGGGTCATCATCAGCACTAAACGATCACCTGCCAGTACCGGGTGTCTCCAGGAGGTATCAGGAAGCACTTTGGGGCAAAAACGGGCGATTTCGGTGGTGAGGGAAGGATATTAGACAGGATTCTCAGCGGGAGCTCCGTGCAGCAGGTCTGCTCACATGCCTCGTCAGGCCACGCCCCCTTAAATGTTTTTTTGATGCAAAAAAAAGCACTGCACTGCATATGTGTGAACGGGTCCTTAGCAAACAGTTAAATGGACAGCAATGACTTTGTTTACAAAATTAAAACACAAGGATAAGGATTCTTACTTTCAAAAATGTGACAGTTGTTGAACCGAGATTTAAAAATTAAAGTAATTAACTAAAATGAAGGTTCTTATCCTTGTGTTAAAGGTTTGTGAGTTGAACTTCAAAAGTCAAAAAACAATAATCTGAAGTCTGAAATAGATATTTCAAGGGGCCCAGTGCCAGAAAAAAGCAGGGTTCCGCCTAAATGTTTATACCAGACTCTAATCCAGGCAGGGGAGCCCCCTGGTAGGGTGTCATGTCCCCATGTTGATGGAGAGCCTCTTCCCTGCATCCCTGGCCCAGTGGGTGTGGGGGTCTGTGGGGGCTTTTAAAAATCTTGATTCCCCCTGTTAACATAAGGGTGCCCTAGATATTCACCCTTTCCCCTATGTGAATGAGTAAGGGGTATATAGTATGTACTGTGCATGTATGTAGATAGTACCCCTTGATTGCAAACAATGACAATATAAATAACACATACACATATGACAAGTCCTTTATTAACAAAAAAATCCATCATCAATCACATTGTCCAGTGATGTAAATCCATTATCAATCGATATGACCAATGCCTGCTGACCTACCTAAACAAAAACCCAGACCTGTCCACTCCCGATGTACTACTGGCCGCAACTTTGTTAGCAAATAGCAGTTTTTTATTTCTATTTTTCTAACCAATAATGACTTTTTTTGTTTTTTATTTTCTTTTGTTTGTTATTTTTTTTAGTGTTATATTAAAAAAAAAATTCAAAATGGAAAAAGTACTGTTTAAAATTAGCACATTTAGATTTTTATTAGTAATTTTAAACAGGACAAACTATAGAATAAAATTAACAATGCATCAGAAAAGTATTCACAGCGCTTCACTTTTTCCACATTTTGTTATGTTACAGCTTTATCCCAAAATGGATTCACTGAAATGTTGTTATGTAAAAGCCTTATTCCAAAATTGTATTAAATTAAAGGCACACACCTGTCTATATAAGGTCCCACAGTTAACAGTGAATGTCAGAGCACTAACCAAGCCATGAAGTCCAAGGAATTGTCTGTAGATCTCTGAGACAGGATTGTATTAAGGAACAGATCTGGAGAAGGGAACAGAAACATTTCTGCAGCATTAAAGGTCCCAATGAGTACAGTGTCCTCCATCATTCCTGAATGGAAGAAGTTTGGAACCACCAGAACTCTTCCTAGAGTGGGGCACCCGGCTAAACTGAGCTATTGGGGGAGAGGGGCCTTAATCAGGGAGGTGGCCAAGAACCCAATGGTCACTCTGACAGAGCTCCAGCGTTTTTCTGTGGAAAGAGGAGAACCTTCCAGATAAACAACCATCTCTGTAGCACTCCACTAATCAGGCCTGTATGATAGAGTGGCTAGACGGACGCCACTTGTCAGGAAAGAAGCAAGTACCAGCAAGTACCAGTCTCGCCAATATTGCTGCCTTCCTTCGCACATGCGCGGTAGAGCGGCACTTCGGCGCATCCCTGGGCACAATACAGCTAATGTGCATGCGTAATTCAGCGAAATAGCTAGTGTGTGTGGAATTCAGCGAAATGGCTAATGCGCTTGCTGTATTCAGCAGAACAGTGTACACACGTACGCTCAACATGAGCCTCCCACTGGCCTATAAAGCCACTCTGTGCCATGACCAGATTGCTGGTTTGTCTTTCAGCTCCCCATGTGTTTCCTGCTTGTATCCTGATTCTTGATTACCAGTTAAGACCCGGATTGACCTTGACCTACTCTCTTCCTGCATCTGACCCTCGGCTGGCCTCTCGGACCTCTCTACTTGCTTCCTGTGTTTGACCCTCAGCCTGTCTAGGGATATTGCTTCTGGACTTTGCTATTGTCTTCAGTGCTCGACCCCTGGCTTGCTCACAGACTTTGCCTCCAGTTATCTGTGTTTGACCCTCGGCCTGTTTTTACAGACTTTGCTATAAATCTCCTGTACTAAATCATCAGCCTGCTGACAGACCTGCTAACAAAACTAGACTGTTTTGCCTTTCTAAGAGACTCTTGTCAGTCACCGGTGTTTGACCCCCGGCCTGTTGTTGGATTAGCTGTTCGTCTTCCTTCTGGAGCGTCAGCATCTTCCAGTCCTGCACAGCTGTCTCCCTGCCGGTGAGCTTCACGCAAGACCTGCCCTGCCTGCTGGTGACTCATGCTTCTTTGTGTCCTTCACCCCTGTACCATCTTCAGGAGTGGAGTACGCTTAGTCGCCAGAGGTTACCGCTCTCAGCATCTCGGCCTCGGTGAGTACCCTTATCTGACACCACTCCTCAGTAAAAGGCACATGATAGCCCGCCTGGAGTTTGCCAAAAGGCACCTGAAGGACTCTCAGACTATGAGAAAAAAAATTCTCTAGTCTGATGAAACAAAGATTTAACTCTTTGGCCTAAATGGCAAGCGTCATGTCTGGAGGAAACCAGGCACCGCTCATCACCTGGCCAATACCATCCCTACAGTGAAGCATTATGGTGGCAGCATCATGCTGCAGGGATGTTTTTCAACAGGGGGAACTGGGAGACTAGTCAGGATAGAGATAAAAACTAATGCAGCAATGTACAGAGACATCCTTGATGAAAACCTGCTCCATAGCGCTCTGGACCTTTAGATTGGGGCGAAGGTTCATCTTTCAACAGGGCAACGACCCTAAGCACACGGCCAAGATAACAAAGGAGTGGCTATGAGACAACTCTGTGAATGTCCTTGAGTGGCCCAGCCAGAGCCCAAACTTGAACCCGATTGAACATCTCTAGAAAGATCTGAAAATGGCTGTGCACTGATGGTCCCCATCCAACCTGATGGATCTTGAGAGGTCCTGTAAAGAAGAATGGAAGAAATTGCCCCAAAATAGGTGTGCCAAGTTTGTAGCATCATACTCAAAAAGACCTGAGGCTGTAATTGGTGCCAAAGGTGCTTCAACAAAGTATTGAGTAAATGCTGTGAATACTTATGTACATGTGATTTTTTGATTTTTTTTTTTTTTTTTATAAATTTGCAAAGATTTCAAACAAACTTCTTTCACATTGTCATTATGGGGTATTGTTTGTAGAATTTTGAGGAAAATAATGAATTTAATCCATTTTGGAATAAGGCTGTAACATAACAAAATGTGGAAAAAGTGAAGCGATGTGAATACTTTCCGGATGCACTGTATACCTTCATCTTTTTTTTTTGTTTTATAGATATGCTATTTTGTTTTTTTATTAACACTAATCATATGGCCTTAAATGCTAGTACCTCTTAGTACAGCGTTCAGCCACATTTTTTCAGACAAAATTAACACTACTAAATGTACCCTATCACATTGTAAATCTTCAATTCTTGAGTCTAGTTTCTCTTCAAAATAACGTAAAGATAAACTTTAACTTAGCAAAGTAATACTATTTTTTCATATTAATTATTGTCAGTCATTGTATACATTTCATCCATTTTCCCTTTGACTATTAAATGTGAAATATGTTTGTTATATTTTCATTTTTTAACATTTTGAAACATTTTTCCCACTATCTTAACCATTATTCTTCCTTTTATGGTTTACGGTATTCTATAAACTCCCATTTTACTGCTCTTCATTTATCATCCCAGATGTTTCTGAAAATGTACTCTTGTATAATTTATTGACACAGAATGCCATACTGCTCAGAGAAATCTTTTTATTTTTCTAACATTTTGTGCTTTTACAAGCCTGTGTTTAAAGCTGAACTCCAGCCAAACAGCTTTATACACAGAAAAAATAAGTTTATGAGATTAGTTTTACAGTACATCCAAAAAAGCTCTACTGCACAACACAGCCCCCTCGGGCAGGGCCGGCCATACCATGGGTCTCGGTTGGTCCATAGGACCCAGGCGGCACTTGAGAGGGGCGGCAGTGGCGGGTCTCCATTGAGCTCTGAAACACTGTCTGCACCTTTGCCTTAGGGCGCCAAGATGGGGCAGCCTCCAGTCCGGTCTGACTCCCACTCTGTCCAGGAAGCAGGGCGGGCAATCTGAATGTATAATCCATCCATCCATTTGGGGGCAGGGTTGCCCACTTTTCAAACTAGGAGTGCTCTGCTCCTATCTGGGACTGGCCTTCCCCCTGCACACCTGACTAATGGAGCAGGGGAGAGGCCAGTCCCAGATAGGAGCGCTCCTAGTTTGAACAGCAGGGAGCCCAGCCCCCAGGTGGATGGATGAATTATACATTCATATTGCCCATCCTGCCACCTGGATGAAGCAGGAGTAAGACCAGACTGGAGGCAGTGGGGAGGAGGGGGGAGCCAGCATCGGAGGTTACAAGGGAGCACCCAGATCCCACCCCTCATGTGAATGAGTAGGGGTACGTAGTACCCCCACTCATTCATCAAACAAAAAGTGTAGTGTAAAAAATGACAGTAGGCAGCTTTTGACAAGACCTTTATTTTAAAAACAACAAAAAAAAATGTTCCCAGGTGTACTGTAGATTCATCATCAATCACAATGCCCGCCGCCACGGCTGACCCAAAAAAAATAAAATAAAAAGCTCTGCTTCTAACAAAGGCTCCCGCCACCTGCTGGCTCCGCCGTCTGACAGTTCTCAAATAACTAAGGGGCAGTGCCACCCAGTGACATCATCATGTGGCACCGCCCCTTGTGATGTCACCGACCCAGCATGCCCCGGTTATTTAAGAACTGTCAGACGGCAAAGTGGGCAGATGGTGGGAGCCTTCATCGGGAGCGTAGCATTTTTGTTTCTATTTTTCAGGTAAGTGGTGGCAGCGGGCCTCGTGATTGACGATGGTTCTACACCAGGGGACACTTTTTTAATTTTTTTAAATAAAGGCCCTGTCAAAAACTGCCCGTTTTTTACACTACACTTTTTTTTGAATGAATGAGTAGGTGTACTATGTGCCCCATACTCAATCACATGGGGGGGCAGGATCTGGGGGCCCCTTCTGAAAGGGGGCTTCCAGATTGTGATAAGCCCCCCACCCACAGACCCCACAACCACCGGTCAGGATTGTGGGGTTGTAAGGGAAGAGGCCTTTGTCCACATCAAAATGGCAGAGACCCCTTGCCCCAAAGCACCTAACATGTTGGGGACATGTGGCCTGGTATGGTTCAGGTGGGGGGGCGCTCACTCGTCCCCACTTTCCTGAACTGCCAAGCTGCATGCTCAGATAAGGGTCTGGTATGGAGTTTGGGGGGACCCCATGCCATTTTTTTAAAATATTGGCATGGGGATTCTCTCAAAATTCATACCAGACCCGAAAGGCCTGGTATGATTTGGGGGGACCCCACGCCATTTTTATTTCCTAATTTTTCATTGCTGGCATTTTTTACTTTTACAATTAGTTCTCAACAGGGAAGCTGGCTGACAGCTGATGACTCATCGGTTGTTAAGGACACAGCAGACGTCCTCTACTTAACAACCATGTTGTTTACTAGTTGTTCGGGATGCCTGCAGCTGTTGCTTCCTTAACCACCTCAATACTGGGCACTTTCACCCCCTTCCTTTCCAGACCAAATTTCAGCTTTCTGTGCTCTCACAACTTGAATGACAATTACTCAGTCATGCTACACTGTACCCAAATTAAATTTTTATCATTCACACAAATAGAGCTTTCTTTTGGTGGTATTTATTCATCACTGTGTTTTTTTATGTTTTTGCGATATAAGCGGAAAAAGAGCGAAAATTTTGAAAAAAAATATTTTTTACTTTCTGTTTTAAAAAAAATCAATAAAATCTAATTTCATCATAAATGTAGGACAGAATGTATTCTGCTACATGTCTTTGGTAAAAAAAAAAAAAAATCCTGATAAGCATATGATAATTGGTTTGCGTGAAAGTTATAGTGTTATGTATCACTGAAAAGTGATCTATTCTGATGTACTGACTGCCTACCTCATTACTTGAGACCCTAAAATGACAGTAAAAATACCCCCAATGACCCCTTTTTGTAAAGATGACATTACAAGGTATTTAGTAAGTGGCAATTTTTTGCCCACAATTGTTTGGAAAATTAATTTTAAATTTCCCACAAAATTGTCATAGTAACAAGTTATTTCTCACACATGGCATAGGTAAACTTGCAATTACACCCCAAAATATATTCTGCTACTCCTCCTGAGTATGGCGATACCACATGTGTGAGACTTTTCCACAGCCTGGCCACATAGAGAGGCCCAACATCCAAGTAGCACCGTCAAGAATTCTAAAGGCATAAATTATACATTTAATTTATTGACTACCTTTCACATTTTTGAAGGCCCTGGAGCACCAGGACAATGGAATTACCCACAAAAAGACCCCATTTTGGAAAGCAAACACCCCAACATATATTCTATGAGGCATAATGAGTCTTTTGAACGTGTAATTTTTTCTACAAGTTTATGAAAAATGGAAAAAGAATAAAAATGTATTTTTTTACACAAAGCTGTCAATTTTTAAAATATTTCTAACACATAGCATGTACATACCAAGAATAACACCCTAAAATACATTCTGCTTAGCAAAGGGTAAACATAAAGGATTACCTGTGGTTTTAGCAGGCAAAGGAAGACTTGGGATTGCTGGCAATATGTTGGCTGGGGTTAAATTTTCTGTTTGTATCTGAGGGCCAAGCTGTGCTGTAAAAGGGGAATACCAGGTTCTGCCGAAGTAGCGGGCAGCCAAGTAGGATACAATAGAACATCTGGGAAGCTAGTTTTATCCCTGCCTCTTTGTTGTGGATGTGACGCCCCATTACTAGCATCTGGAAATGTTGACCTGCTTGTGCTTGCCACTGCACAAGGACTTGAAGAACTGCTGGTGGATGCCTGCCTATTATCTGGGAGTGCTTCACTGCTGGTGAGTGCCACAGGATTTATTGCGCTGCTGGTGGGTGCCACAGGATTTATTGCACTGCTGGTGGATGTCTGCGCCTCCTCAGATCTCCTGAGAAACTTTATTAGGATTTCCCTTTCAGAGCCACTGCTTTCTACTGGCTGATACTCGCTATCCAAGTCTGATGGAGAGAATTTCCTGCTACTCCTGTCTGACATACTCTGGAGTATCTGGAAAGCCTCCTCACTGCTGAATAATTTTTTAGCCATGTTGACAGATTACTGGGACAGATGTGACAGATGTGTCAGATGTGTAACAGATGTGGCAGATGATCACGGACAGATGTGTGCAGATGATCATGGACAGATGTGCGCAGATGTTCACTGGAACAGATGTGGCAGATGATCACGGACAGATGTGGCAGATGGTCATAGACAGATGTGCACAGATGATCACGAACAGATGTGGCAGATGATCACAGACAGATGTGGCAGATGATCACAGACATATGTGTGCCAGAGGCGTGCAGATGATCAAGGACAGATGTGGCAGGTGATCACGGACAGATGTGCGCAGATGATCACAGATAGACGTGAAAAAATGATCACTGACTGATGTGGCAGATGATCACAGACAAATATACGCAGATGTTCACTGGGACAATGTGGCAGATGTTCACTGGAAGAGGTGTGGCAGATGTTCACTGGAACAGGTGTGGCAGATATTCACTGGGACAGATTTGGCAGATGATCATGGACATATGTGGCAGACAATCACAGACAGATGTGTGCAGATGATCACAGATAGATGTGGCAGATGATCATGAACAGATGTGCACAGTTGATCAGACACAATTGGCAGATGATCATGGACAGATGTGCGCCAGATGTGCGCAGATTATCACAAACAGATGTCGCAGATGATCACAGACAGATGTGGCAGATGATCACAGACATATGTGTGCCAGATGCGTGCAGATAATCACGGACAGATGTGGCAGGTGATCATGGACAGATGTGAGCAAATTATCACAGATAGACGTGACAGATGATCGCTGACAGATGTGGCAGATGATCACAGACAAATATACACAGATGTTCACTGGGACGATGTGGCAGATTTTCACTGGAACGGGTGTGGCAGATTTTCACTGGAACTGGTGTGGCAGATTTTCACTGGAACAGGTGTGGCAGATGCTCACTGGGACAGATGTGGCAGATGATCATGGACATATGTGGCAGACAATCACGGACAGATGTGTGCAGATGATCACAGATAGATGTGGCAGATGATCATGGACAGATGTGCACAGTTGATCAGACACAATTGGCAGATGATCATGGACAGATGTGCGCCAGATGTGTGCAGATGATCACTGACAGATGTGGCAGATGATCACAGACAGATGTTGAAGATGATCACGGACAGATATGGCAGATGATCAGGGACAGATGTGCGCAAATGTTCACTTGGACAGATATGGCAGATGTTCACTGGGACAGATGTTCACTGGAACAGATGTGGCAGAGGAACATGGACAGATGTGGCAGATTATCATAGACAGATGTGCGCCAGATGTGCACATATGATCACAGAAAGATGTGGGCAGATGATCACTGGGACAGATGTGGCAGATGATCATGGACAGATGTGTGACAGATGATCACTGGGACAGATGTGTGGGAAGAAGTGGGAAGAAGTTAAATAGCACATGTTGGGACCACTACTTTTTTACCGCATGCATTTTTTTCTTATTGTAACTTTCATTCCTGTTTTATGCGGTATTTGCTTTATGCGGTAAATACCACAGTAAGCAATAGTCAATTGACATTTTCAGGATCGGTTGCAGTATTTGCGAAAACACCTAATTACTGCGTGCCATCTGGTTCTGTAAATGGAGCCCTGTACATTGCATATATATTAACATCTATAATAAGTATAAAATATTTACATATATATCCACCTGCAAAACAGGTGTTCGTTGGGTGGGTGTTCGTGATGTCACCAAGTACATCAGCAGACTTTAAGGGATGGGAAGTATGGGATAGTGTGTTTGCTTTTATGTCAGTCACCTCTTGTATGACTTTAGATGCTTTTTGAAGCTTTGATCATATGAGCGCACAAATATTTTATTTATTTTAATAAAAATTCTTGATGGTATTTCAGTATTACATAGTTACTTTGGTTGAAAAAAGACATAAGCCCATCTAGTTCAACCAATAAAAAGGGGAAAACAAAAAAACAAAAAACTTTTTACAATCCTATATACACAATCCCAAACCTACAGTTGCTCCAGAGGTAGGCAAAAAAACCCCATCAAAACATGATCCAATTTGCTCCAGCAGGGGAAAAAAAATAATATTCCCCCTTATTCTCCGCTCCTCAAGAGAGAATACATTAATTTCCTCTAATCGTTCCTCATAGCTGAGCTTCTCCCTGCCTCTTATCAGTTTGGTTGCCCTTCTCTGCACTTTCTCCAGTTACTCAATATCTTTGTAATGAACTGATGCCCAAAACTTAACTGCATATTCCAGATGAGGTCTTACTAATGGTTTGTGCAGGGGCAAAATTATATCTCTCTAGAGTCTATACCTCTATTAATACAAGAAAGGATTTTGCTCTCATTTGGAAACTGCTGCTTGGCATTGCATGCTATTATTAAGCTTATGATCTACCAAAATATCCAAATTCTTCTCCACTATTGATTCCCCCAGTTGTACAGATGGATGCATATTCTTAGCCCCCAAGTGTATAACTTTACATTTACCAACATTAACCGCTTCCGGACCAGCCGCCACAGTTTTACTGCGGCAGGTTGGCTCCCCTGCGCGAAAGCACGTACTGTACATTGGCTCACGGGGACCGGATAGCAGGCGCGCGCGCGCCGCTGCACAGCTGGGGTGCCGATGCTCATGGCCGCCGGTCGTGATGAGCGTCGGCCACGAGCGATCGTGACCAGGAGACATGGAACAGGAACGAGTGTGTGTAAGCACACACTTCCCTGTTCTGTTCTGACAGGAGTGACAGATTGTGTGTTCCTATTAGCTAGGAACCTTGATCCGTCACTTCCTCTAGTCAGTCCCCTCCCCCTTCAGTTAGAATCACCTCCCAGGGAACATAGTTAACCCCTTCACCGCACTAGTGTTAACCCTTTCACTGCCAGTGACATTTTTACAATAATCAATGCATTTTTACTCACACTGATCGCTGTATTAATGCCAATGGTTCCAAAAATGTGTCACAATTGTCCGATGTGTCTGCCATAATGTCGCAGTCATGATAAAAATCTCAGATCGTCGCCATTACTAGTAAAAAAAAAAAGAAGAAGAAAAAATGCTATAAATCTATCCCCTATTTTGTAGACGCTATATTTGTGCAAACCAATCACTATGCGCTTATTGTGATTTGTTTTTACCCAAAATATGTAGAAGAATACATATCGGCCTAAACTGAAGAAAAAAATAGTTTTTTTTATATATTTTTGGAGGATAAAATACCACCAAAAGAAAGCTCTATTTGTGGGAAAAAAGGACGTCAATTTTGTCTGGGTACAACGTCGCACGACCATGCAATTGTCAGTTAAATCGACGCAGTGCCAAATCGCAAAAAGTGCTCTGGTCAGGAAGGGGGTAAATTGTTCCGGGGCTGAAGTGGTTAAACCCTATTTGCCACAAAGTTGCCCAATTAAACTGTGCCTTCAGGTCGAATTGTTGGAGAGGTCCATTGAGAGTTCCATCTCTTTTTGATGTGCTTATGTGGATTTTGATCTCTGAGATTTGGTTGCACTGTCTGTGATCCAAAAGCCTCGTACACACGATCGGATTTTCCGCAGACAAAACCTCTGACTTTTGTCTGAAGGCGTGTGCCTGGATTTTGTCTTGCATACAAACGGCAAGGAATTGTTGGCCAACAAACACAAACGTAGTGACCTACTACGTGTTTTTTTAGCTCTTTAGCGCCACCCTTTGGGCTCCTTCTGCTAATTTCATGTTTGGTGAGTGTTGATTTGTACTTTTCATTTCGTGCTTTTCATTTAGCGCTTTTCATTTTGTGCTTTTAATTTCGTTTCTGAATGGCCGTTCGTCAACCAGACATGTTGCGGAATTGGAGGAGATAACGTGTTATTTATTATTGGCCTGGGAGTTATTGCTTTGACCCAAGTCCAGTCCAGGAACAGAAGGAGGAGGAGGATTTCCTGAACCAAAAATTGGTTGCTTTATTAATCGTGACCAATTATGTCATATGCCTTTGCTGCGGGAGCTCCAGGAGAATAATCCGGATGATTTTCGGAATTATTTCCGGTTGAAGGCCCCTGCTTTCACCAACTCTTGGCATTGTTGACCCCCTATTTTAAGAAGCAGGACACATGCATGAGGCTTTTATTTTATTTTTTGTTTGAATAATGGTTTGATTTGGTATATTTTCTATATTTTTGTTTGCATAGAATGGACTTTTTGGTTAATTTCTATTGGCAGATAGCATGCCTAATTTAATTTGTTTTCTTTTTTTAATGCACAATAAAACAATTGTGTAGAATAATACTTGGCTATGTGTTTGACTTCAAATGACAGTTTGGGAGTATCCAGTTACATTTAAAAAAATACAATGTAAAATTGACAAGGAACACTAACATAGTTGTATCTTTGATCTTTAATCTTGAAGTTCACATCATTGGAGGATAATAAGTAGAGCTTTCTTATTTGAGTATATTTATACATACACACAAACATACACACACTCAGATACATACATACACAATCAGATATATACAGTGCCTTGAAAAAGTATTCACACCCCTTGAAATTTTGCACATTTTGTCATGTTACAACCAAAAACATAACTGTATTTTATTGGGATTTTATGTGATAGACCAACACAGTGGCACATAATTGTGAAGTGGAAGGAAAATGATAAAAAGTGTTCAACATTTTTTACAAATAAATATCTGAAAAGTGTGGTGTGCATTTGTATTCAACCCCCCTGAGTCATTACTTTGTAGAACCACCTTTCGCTGCAGTTACAGCTGCACGTCTTTTTGGGGATGTCTCTACCAGCTACATCTACATCTAGAGTGAAATTGTTGCCCATTCTCTTTGCAAAATAGCTACAGATCTGTTAGATTGGATGGAGAGTGTCTGTAAACAGTAATTTTCAAGTCTTGGCACAGATTCTCAATTGGATTTAGGTCTGGACTTTTACTGGGTAATTCTAACACATACATATGCTTTGATCTAAACAATTCCATTGTAGCTCTGCCTGTATGTTTAGGGTTGTTGTCCTGCTGGAAGGGGAACCTACGCCCCAGTCTCAAGTCTTTTCTAGACTCTAATGCTGCATACACACGACTGGACTTTACGGCATACTTGGTTCGGTGGACCGGAGTCCGTCGGACAATTCGATCGTGTGTGGGCTCCAGCGGACTTTTTTCCCCAAAAGTTCGACGGACCTAGAAATGAAACATGTTTCAAATCTTTTCGATGGACTCGAGTCTGGTCGAAAAGTCAGCTCGTCTGTATGCTAGTCCGATGGACAAAAAACGACGCTAGGGCAGCTATTGGCTACTGGCTATGAACTTCCTTGTTTTAGTCCGGTCGTACGCCATCACGAACGAATCCGTCGGACTTTGGTTGATTGTGTGTAGGCAAGTCCGTTCATTAGGAAAGTCTGTCATAAAGTCCGTCGAGAAGTCCGCAGGACAAAGTGTGTCATAAAGTCTGTTCGTGTGTATGCGGCATAACAGATTTTCTTCCAAGATTGTCCTGTATTTGGCTCCATTCATCTTCCAATCAACTCTGACCTGCTTCCCTGTCCCTGCTGAAGAAAAGCATCCCCCACTACATTATGCTGCCACCACCATGTTTCACGGTGGGGGCGGTGTGATCAAGGTGAAGTGCAGTGTTAGTTTTCCGCCACAACTAGCATTTTGCCTTTAGGTCAAAAAGTTAAATTTTCATCTCATCTGACCAGGCACCTTCTTCCACATGTTTGCTGTGTCCCCCACATGGCTTCTCGCAAACTGCAAACGGGACTTCTTATGGCTTTCTTTCAACAATGGCTTTCTTCTTGCCACTCTTTCATAAATGTCTTGGTAGGTTTGCAGTTGTGCCATACTCTTTCAATTTTCGGGTGATGGACTGAACAGTGGTCTGTGAGATGTTCAAAGCTTGGGATATTTTTTTAAAACCTAAGCTTTAAACTTCTCCACAACTTTATCCCTGACCTGTCAGGTCTGTTCCTTGGCCTTCATGATGCTGTTTGTTCACTAAGGTTCTCTTACAAATCTCTGAGGGCTTCACAGAACAGCTGTATTTATACTGAGATTAAATTACACACAGGTGGACTCTATTTACTAATTAGGTGACTACTGAAGGCAATTGGTTCCACTAGATTTTAGTTAGGGGTATCAGAGTAAAGGGGGCTGAATACAAATGCACGCTACACTTTTCACATATTTATTTGTTAAAAATGTTAAAAACCATTTATCATTGTCCTTCCACTTCATAATTATGTGCCACTTTGTATTGGTCTGTCACATAAAATCCCAATAAAATATATTTACGTTTTTTGTTGTAACATGACAAAATGTAGAAAACTTCAAGGGGTGTGAATACTTTTTCAAGGCACTGTACATTCAGATACATACATACATACATACACACTCAGTTATACTGCATAAATATCTTAAGTTCATATACACGCTTACATACATACTGTACACATACAGATACATACATACACACTCAGATATATACATATGCTCAGTTACATACATGCACACACATATATACACAATCAGATACATGTATACACACATACACATTCTCATATATTTACACTCAATTACATACACACTCAGATACAGTATATACATATGCTCAGTTATATACATGCACATGCACACTCAGATATACTTTATACACACACTGAGATATATACATGCACTCAAACACACACATACATGCATAAATACATTGCACACAACATACTATCAGATGAATACATACATATTTAGACTGGTGATGGGCAGCCAGCTTCTCTCCTCCACTCACCGTCTGTGCAGCTCCTTCCTCTTTCCACCCAGATACACTTACATATCCTTTCCAATAGATCGGTCTGCCAGCTTGAGCAGTCCTGAGAGGGCCCCAGTAGCTGGAACTAGAATCAAAGCATCAGAAACAGTGGCCAGGAGTTTCTGTATCCCTCCACAGAAATAAACAAGTCCATTGCCACTAGAGCTGTTTGCATCCAGGCAATTACAAGTATGTGAAGACGGGTGAAATTCTGATACTTGTGGATGCTACATTGCAATGGGGATGCTGGAGGTTTTTTTTACAGGTGCTTCAGCACATGCAAGCACCCACCCAGTGCCGCCCCTGCATTCATAGCAGAATCATTAGGTAATACTTAAATAAAATGTGCAGATTTAAAAAATATTAAAAATTTATTTTCCGGGCGTGGTCAAGATGGCGACCTAAGCGGACATGTTTGACTGGAGCTTCGCACCTGGATGGCCTAATTATCCGACTTTAAAGGATTCACAACACTGCTAACTTGCTGGAGTGGAGCTGTCTAACACCGGGTATGAAAAGGGGGAACTCCGTGTCATAAACTAGATGTGACCAGAACTGTGTGACTGCGACAGAGTGAACCAGACATAAATAGGTGAAAGTTAGTTTATTAGGGAAAATGCATATGTGAACACACCACCAATACAGAGTGAACAACCAAACAATTTGTGATATAAAACCAACCAGCATATGTAGCAAGAGGGAGTACCAGAATCGTAGTCAAGCCGGGCCGGGGTCATAAACAGGGAATCAGTAGCTGGGAAGGGAGATAAACAGGACAAGAGAGGATGGATGGATTACAGGAGGGACGGGTCAGGTACAAGGCTCAGAGTCCAGAGTCCAGGGTTCAGGTAACGGACAGGAAACAGGATCAACAGGTTCCAGGAATCAGGCTTCAGGTTCAGGCTACAGGATCAGGAATCAGAGTAACAGGATACAGGTCAGGGCTCAAGGACAATACCAGGGCAACATAAGTCTGCAATTGCTGGGAATTTATACTGCAGCTCTGCTAATTAAGGTCAGGTGATACCTGTCTGCAGAGGGGAATACCTGCTCCATACTGCCAGGATTCCTCCGCTGGTGGACGCCAGTACTGAGGCCCAAAGGTGACAGAATACTTGCAGGAAAGAGCAGCTCCGAACTGCCAGGAGACACCTGCTGGTGGACCTCAATACTGCACGCCAAATGATCGATGTTACCAGCGGAGAAGACCTTTCCTGACAGTACCCCCCCTCAAAGGAGCGACCTCCGGACGCTCCAACTAGCCGTTGCTGGGGAAAGTCCATGGTGTCCAGCCGGGCAGCGGGCACCTCAAGCTGGGCAGCGGACAGGAACACTCCAGGCTGGGCAGCAGACAGGAACACTCCAGGCTGGGCAGCGGACAGGAACACTCCAGGCTGGGCAGCGGACAGGGGCACTCCAAGCTGGGCAGCAGGCATGGGCACTCCAAGCTGGGCAGCAGGCATGGGCACTCCAAGCTGGGCAGCAGGCATGGGCACTTCAAGCTGGGCAGCAGGCATGGGCACTTCAAGCTGGGCAGCAGGCATGGGCACTTCAGGCTCATCAGGCTGGGCAGCGGGGTCATCAAGCTGGAAGTGGGCTCATCAAGCTGGGCTGCGGGCTCATCAAGCTGGGCAGCGGGCTCATCAAGCTGGAGAGCAGGCACTGGCACCTCAGGCTGGAACACTGGCACCTCAGGCTGGAACACTGGCACCTCAGGCTGGAACACTGGCACCAAGACTTTGGGCTAAAATACTGGCACCGAGACATCAAGCTGGAAGGCAGACACTGGGACATCAGGCTGGAAAGCGGGCACCGAGACATCAGGCTGGAAAGCGGGCACCGAGACATCAGGCTGGAAAGCGAGCACCGAGACATCAGGCTGGAAAGCGGGCACCGAGACATCAGGCTGGAAAGCGGGCACCGAGACATCAGGCTGGAAAGTGGGCACCGAGACATCAGGCTGGAAAGCAGGCACCGAGACATCAGGCTGGAAAGCAGGCACCGAGACATCAGGCTGGAAAGCAGGCACCGAGACATCAGGCTGGAAGGCGGACACATCTGACTGGAAAGTAGGCACGTCAGGCTGGAAAGCAGGCACCGAGACGTCAGACTGGAAGGCAGGCACTGAGACGCCAGCCTGGAAGGCAGGCACCGAGACGTCAGGCTGGAAGGCAGGCATGAGACATCAGGCTGGAAGGCAGGCACAAGACGTCAGGCTGGAAGGCAGGCACCGAGACGTCAGGCTGGAAGGCAGGCACCGAGACGTCAGGCTGGGAAGCAGGCACCGAGACATCAGGCTGGAAGGCGGACACATCTGACTGGAAGGCAGGCACGTCAGGCTGGAAAGCAGGCACCGAGATGTCAGGCTGGAAGGCAGGCACCGAGACGTCAGGCTGGAAGGCAGGCACTGAGACATCAGGCTGGAAGGCGGACACATCTGACTGGAAAGTAGGCACATCAGGCTGGAAAGCAGGCACTGAGACATCAGGCTGGAAGACAGGCACAGAGACATCAGGCTGGAAAGCAGGCACCGAGACATCAAGCTGGAAAGCAGGCACCGAGACATCAGGCTGGAAAGCAGGCACGGAGACATCAGGCTGGAAGGCGGACACACCTGACTGCAAAGTAGGCACGTCAAGCTGGAAAGCAGGCACCGAGACGTCAGGTTGGAAGGCAGGCACCGAGACGTCAGGCTGGAAGGCAGGCACGAGACGTCAGGCTGGAAGGCAGGCACGAGACGTCAGGCAGGAAGGCAGGCACGAGACGTCAGGCTGGAAGGCAGGCACCGAGACGTCAGGCTGGAAGGCAGGCACCGAGACGTCAGGCTGGGAAGCAGGCACCGAGACATCAGGCTGGAAGGCGGACACATCTGACTGGAAGGTAGGCACGTCAGGCTGGAAAGCAGGCACCGAGACGTCAGGCTGGAAGGCAGGCACTGAGACGTCAGGCTGGAAGGCAGGCACCGAGATGTCAGGCTGGAAGGCAGGCACTGAGACATCAAGTTGGAAGGCAGGCACCGAGACATCAGGCTGGAAGGCAGGCACCGAGACATCAGGCTGGACGGCGGACACATCTGACTGGAAGGTAGGCACGTCAGGTTGGAAGGCAGGTACATCAGGCTGGAAGGCAGGCACCGAGACATCAGACTGGAAAGTGGAGACATCAAGCTGGAAGGCAGGCACCGAGACATCAGGCTGGAAGGCAGGCACAGAGACATCAGGCTGGAAGGCAGGCACGGAGACATCAGGCTGGAAGGCAGGCACTGGGATGTCAGACTGGGTTGGATTAGCTGGTGCGGAGGCAGGTTGGGTTACTGGCAGGATCGTCTTGGTTGGAAAAAACTTTTGTTTTTTCTTTGGCTTAGCCACTGAAGCTCTGTAGGTGAGAGGTGCAGCAGACTGGAAAGGAGTATTGGGATATGGCAGAGAAGAGGAAACGGTAGCTAGGGGAAGTTCCTGTGGGTTTGTAGGCAGCTGAGAAGAGGCAGGTGGGTTGAATGCAGGATAGGTAAAGGGAGCAGAGACCGGATATCAGTATTTGGCTGGCAGCAGCGTATACTGAGCTGCAACTGCGGTTGACATGGGTGATGGGAAACATACATTTGGGTAGGCTGGTGTTTGGTGGCAGAGGGGGTTTGTTTGGCTGGAGCTGCTTGCATCATGTCAGACCATGCTGAAAGTATAGGTTGTACAAACTGTGCTTTTAAATCTCCCTGTCTAACAAAAGACTGAGCAGACACAATGCACTCCGCAATCACCTGTGGGGAACAGGCTGAATAGTGCTCACAAAAATCGGCTGGATCATCTTCAAAAAGCCATACTAGGGATACAACCTGATTCATATCAAAAGGAAGAGTGAAATCATCACGGCCCTCTGGAATACAGGGCAGGGCCAGCTCAGTACATAGCTTGATCAAAGGCTGCACCTCCCCAAACAATATATAACCCTGATCGACCAGGGAGTGAGCCAAACGTATAGTGGCAAACAACTGGTCACTAGACCATCCTTTCAAAGCCTGGCTGCAATAATCACCACTTTCAGATGCCAGCAGAGAAAAATAAATAACCTCATCGGCATTCATGTTTGCAACCAACTCAATCAAAATGGTCCCCCTGTGCATCCACTTCTGGTCAGGGATGGCCCTGGTATTCTGTCATAAACCAGATGTGACCAGAACTGTGTGACTGCGACAGAGTGAACCAGACATAAATAGGTGAAAGTTAGTTTATTAAGGAAAATGCATATGTGAACACACCACCAATACAGAGTGAACAACCAAACAATTTGTGATATAAAACCAACCAGCATATTTAGCAAGAGGGAGTACCAGAATCGTAGTCAAGCCAGGCCGGGGTCATAAACAGGGAATCAGTAGCTGGGAAGGGAGATAAACAGGACAAGAGAGGATGGATGGATTACAGGAGGGATGGGTCAGGTACAAGGCTCGGAGTCCAGAGTCCAGGGTTCAGGTAACGGACAGGAAACAGGATCAACAGGTTCCAGGAATCAGGCTTCAGGTTCAGGCTACAGGATCAGGAATCAGAGCAACAGGATACAGGTCAGGGCTCAAGGACAATACCAGGGCAACATAAGTCTGCAATTGCTGGGTATTTATACTGCAGCTCTGCTAATTAAGGTCAGGTGATACCTGTCTGCAGAGGGGAATAACTGCTCCATACTGCCAGGATTCCTCCGCTGGTGGACACCAGTACTGTCCCAAAGGTGACAGAATACTTGCAGGAAAGAGCAGCTCCGAACTGCCAGGAGACACCTGCTGGTGGACCTCAATACTGCACGCCAAATGATCGATGTTACCAGCGGAGAAGACCTTTACTGACACTCCGGTTCGCAATGTAAGCGGCAATTGGCTCAAAAAACCCCTCCGTCTCCCGGGGCCCACGTGTGCCTTATCTTACCAACATGGTGTCCCAGACTGAGCAGCCTGAGCCATCTCCTATGGGGACTGAACAGTTTACTGCCCTCATGCAAGCCATCATGGGCTGCCAGACCATGCTTACAGCGAAGATAGATGCAGATGGAGATGGGTCTGATCAGGTGCGACATGGATAAATACCATGACAGACTTTCAGAGGCGGAACGGAGGGTGGGAGACATGGAGAACACAATCCGCGCACATGGCGACTTCCTCCGCACACTACAAGTTAAGATGAAAGCAATGGAATCCCACGCGGAAGACCAGGAAAATAGGAATCAGAGAAATAACCTCCGCCTGGTTTAGCTTCCCCAAGGGGGTTGAGGGCCATGATCCTGCGGCTTACACCAAACAACTGCTACGCACACTCCTACCGCAGGCTCCCTTCTCACCCTACTTCGTGATCAAACGATCGCACAGGATGCCATCTGTCAGGGGATCACCTGGAGCACAGCCGAGAACCTTCATTTTCCGATTGTTAAATTTTCACGATCGAGGTCCTGAGGGAGGCGAGGAAGATGGGTGAGCTACGCCACGAGAATACTAAGATCATGTTGTTCCCAGACTATTCGGTGGAAATGCAGCGGCTCCGGCGCACATTTGACCAGGTTAAGGCCCAGCTCCATACCAAAGCTCTGAAATATAATATGATGTTTCCAGCCCGTCTTCGTGTAGTGGATGGTGAGACTACTAAATTTTTTACTTCCCCGGAGGCGGCATCCCGCTGGATCGAATCTCTACCCCAGGACCGCTAACTTTATTCCCTGAGGTTTGTACTGTTCCTCTTCTACTTCCAACCTTCGTATTTACCCCGGTTTGGGGACTTGTTACCCCCTCATGTCTTCCTCTATAACAATCCAGTTTCCCCCCTCTTTTTTTGGTGAACCTGGCACTTTTACATACACCTGGTAGGAGGTGTTGACCCCATGGCCGATGTATGTACACCTGACTGAGACTGACTGAGGCTAATTGGGATGGGTAGAGACCCCCCCACAGCTCACTGATCCAAAGGGACTCTTCTGCACGCTGCTGGCTGACTTTTGACTAGTGATGTAGCCTGTGTGACTTTAGGCTACCAACCACATAGCTGCTGCACGCGGGTGGTCTACCTCCCACAAGATGGTCTGATAATCCCTATCCTTGGTCTATGGGAGTCACGGTGGACACTCTTAGGGGCGTGTGAGGGGGGCCGTATCAGGGGGTGCCGAGGCCTTTGCAACATTACCCGAGAGTTATAACTTCCCTGATCACCTGCCCTGCCGGTCTACTCCTGAACTCAAGCCTGCCGCCTTGCCAAAGCCAGATGGTTGGGGATGGAGGTGGGGGGACGGGGAACCCCCCATATGAACGTCCCTGGTTATACTTGAGGTTAAAGTTTTTGTTTTAATGTTTTTTGTCAAAACATTTTTATTTCACTTCAGATGCCTTAGAATGCACTGCAACTAAGTTAGAGCCCTTAGCTAGATCTAAGAGAATGATACTGTTCAACACGTGGTGATAGGTTACCCATGATGTGATCCCTTACTCATATGTTGCCTCCAGTAAATGTAATATGTGGAGCCTCCTGCTCCCCCCTCAATAGGAAGTGTGTCCGTGGTGTGCTGCAACGTATTACCCCCATAGGAGACCTTCCTATCTAGGTTTTTTGTTCAGTTGGGTTTGGGTACTCAAACACCCCGTGCTATGTTTAGCGGGGTGTGGGGTGGGTCAGGATGGGTGTTCACATTTTGATTTGGTTTTCTTTGTTTTAACATTTTTATGTCAGACAGATATGTGACAGTGCATATAAAATGCAATTGTTGTTATCCAGGGCCTTGCTGCTAAACCGCTTTTGTGGGTGGTGGGCCTGTACTAACCTTATACCAGCGACTTTCTGTTCTCTCCGGGTCCAAAACACTCTGAATTCTCCGTTAGTTTTCCCTGGCCTCCCAAATCATGGCCCCATTGAAATTCCTTTCCTGGAATGTCCGGGGCCTTAATAATAAAATCAAACGCTCCCTGGTCTTTGAATACCTTAAAAAATATAACCCCCACATATGTATCCTCCAGGAAACACATCTAGTGGGAGGTAGAATCCTGAGTCTTAAAAGACCCTGGGTGGGACGCCATTTCCATGCTACCCACTTGGGATACTCCCGTGGAGTTAGCATATTGATCCACAAGTCTCTTAATTTTGAGCTCCTGGATGTTAAGCTGGACCCGGAGGGACGGTACATGCTGATCCATGCATAAATAGAAACGGTAGAAATGGTGGTAGTGGGTATATACTTGCCCCCCCAGCTGACCTTTCCTTGCTTCATAGTATCGTCCCCCTTCTGGCCCAATTCCCCACAGATAATGTCCTTCTTGCGAGGGAATTCAACATTCCTCCGAACCCTTCCCTAGACAGACTCTCCCCAGACCTTGCTACTGATTCGGCCCTCTCTAGATGAGTGCGACTATTTGGATTGGAGGATGTATGGCGGTGGAAGCACCCCACAGAACGTATTTACACTTGTCACTCTCTCTCTCATAACACACTATCGCGTATTGATCTCCTCTATGCCAGTGCCAGCGTGCTGCCTAATATAACAGAAATTACGGTGTTCCCCAGGGGTATATCCGACCATTCACCACTGATTTGCAGTATACAAACAATGACGCCCCCATCGGATAGAATCTGGCGCCTTTCCAGATTTTGGATAGCTAAACCCACTATAGAGATTGAAATTGCTAAATTGATTAAACAATACTGGCTGCTAAATGCTGAGACTACCTCACCAGGGAACGATTGGGATGCTTTTAAGGCTTTTATCAGGGAAGGCTATCTCTCCTCTATAGTTAAGGAACGTAGAAATGACCAGATCATATTGGAGGAAGCTGAAGCCAAAGTCCAATCCATTGAATCTCGCTATGCCCTCACTGCTAACCCTGTCACAGGACAAGACATGAAAGTGGCTTATCGGGAGGTGATGCTCCTGAGAGTGGCAGAGGGACATAAACGGCAACTAGTCCAAACACAACGGATATTTGAACAGGGAGAAAAAACAGGTAGGCTCCTGGCTTGGATTGCTAGAGAACAGTCCCCGATCTCCACTGTAGCTAGAATTCAGAAAGAGTGGATCCCATAGACATTAATGTTTGTTTTGCGGATTTCTACTCCAAACTCTATTCCACCAGAGCAGGGTATTCTAGCGAGGAGCTAACTGGGTTCCTTAACGAGGTGTCGTTTCCAACCCTCACCCCTGCTGCACGGGAAAGCCTGGATAGTCCAATTACACTGGAGGAGGTTCAGCAAGCTCTATGCTCACTGCTATCGGGTAAGACTCCAGGTATGGATAGGTTTCCACCCAAATTTTATAAACAGTACATGGAGGATGTAGCACCTAGGTTGCACGGTATGCTCACAAAGACGCTCATGGAGGGGGCCCTCCCCCCATCCATGGCACAAGCCATCATAGTAGTGGTACCTAAGCCGGGAAAGGACCCCCAACTATGTTCGTCTTATAGGCCTATCTCCCTCCTTAACTGGGATGCTAAAGTATTGATTAAGATTCTCTCTAGGCGTCTTAATGAAGTGATACTTACTTTAATCCATGAAGATCAATCAGGCTTCATGCCGGGAAAGGGAACAGATATTAATCTTCGGAGACTGTATGCCGTCTTGGCCTCTGGGTTTGGAGACAGCATAGATGCGGTCGTGGCCTCCCTGGATGCAGAAAAAACTTTTGATTGAGTGGAGTGGAAATATCTATGGGAGGTCCTCCGCAGGTTTGGTTTTGGACCCGTCTTCATCTCCTGGGTCGAGGCTGTGTACAGATCTCCGACAGCCAGGGTATGTATTGGAACTGTTCTCTCCCCACCATTCCCCCTGAGTAGGGGAATGAGACAGGGCTGTCCTCTCTCACCAAGGCTTTTCGCGTTAGCAATAGAACCCATTGCAATCATCATGCAATCTACTTCTGGGGTCCAGAGTATAGTCATAGGCCCCCTTCATGAGAAAGTGTCACTATATGCTGACAATACCTTACTGTATCTCAGAGATGATGGAATCTCCCTACAAAAGGCACTTTCGGTGATAGATCGGTGCGGGCGATATTCGGGAATATGCATAAACTTGGGGATATCTTTATTGTTTCCGCTCCACTCCAGAACCGACCCCCTACCGTCGGATGCGCAGCTCCAGTGGGTATCCCAGTTCAGATACCTGAGAGTGGAGATACATAGAGACCTCAACCAATTTATTGCTCTTAATCTGAACCCGGGAGTCTCCCAGTTGTCCCATCGCTGTACGACCTGGAAGTCATTCCCCCTCACTCCAGTAGGACTAGTTAACTTGATTAAGATGTCAATCCTGCCTAAATTTAACTATCTCTTTCAACAGACTCCTTTCCCCATACTTATCTTCTTCTTTAACAAACTAGACAGTATTATTATCTCCTTCATTTGGAATGGAAACATCCCTAGGATAGTGAAAACGACCCTGCAACTACCTGTTACGCTAGGTGGTCTAGCACTACGTTTTCTAAAATATTATGGGGCTGCGGTCCTGGTGACACTTAAGTGGTGGTTGGCAGAGGAGCCAGCTAACTCTACATCCACTGTGATGGCGGCGCTGCTAGGTTCCTACTCAGAGTTGAGGAACCTCATACATAGGGGCCCCCGATCCAACCCGAAGGTGACCCTCTCTATGAGGACAATCTTTAGAGTGTGGGATGCTGTTAGTCTGAAATTCGGGAAGCCAAATACATGGTCCCCGACAACACCACTGTGGGGCAACCCCCGACTACCCCATTTTCACTCTATCCCAGACCCAGTTGTGTGGGCCAGACATGGGATCACAACATTAGGAGACATAGTGACCCGGGGACAGTTGACAGTTGAGTTTCATTTGATACTCTTAAGAGCAACAGAGGTCTCCCAAACCAAATGTTTTTTAGGTATCTCCAAGTACGTCATGTTTTTCACTCCCAATTCCCCAACACAGTTATCCTACAGATGTCCGACTTAGAAACGGAGCCCTGGTCCTCTGAAAGCAGCAGAAGGCTTTCGACTCTCTATAATATGTTTGCTGTGCTAGACACATCCAATGTTTCCCAATTATTTACATGCTGGCAGCGAGACATCCCTGAATTAGCTGACAATGATTGGGAGGAGGGGATACAACAATATCTAACTCTGACAATTTCGTCAAGAGATAGATTTGAAAATTTTTACATCTTGCCTACTATTCTCCGGTATGCTTAACGAGAATCTACCCTGACGGATCAGCAGTGTGCCCCAAATGCGGCTCAGAAGATGCTGACTTCTTCCACGTAGTTTGGTCCTGCCCAAGGGTGGAGGGTTTCTGGAGGGTGGTCCTGGACGAAATTAACTCCATAGGAAAGCTCAATGTCCCGAACAGTCCTATCCCTCTTCTCTTGGGCATCTGTGACTTCCTTGAAGCCCCCCAGAGGAAAATAATTGTTTGTCTTCTATACAACGTTCTACGCTAGGAAAGTAGTCCTCCTCCACTGGAATCAAGCCCAACCCCCCACTAAACAACTATTACTTTCCCTGGTAAATGCAGTCCTACCCCTCTACAAACTAACATATCTAGGAAGGAACTGCCTGAAGAAATTTGTTAAAATCTGGGCGGCCTGGGTGAAAGCTAGGCACCTGACCCTTGAGTAGGGACCGGAGGCCCTCCCCACATATCTACCCCCTTCACTCCAAATAGCTTCCCCCCCTTCTTGATTCTCACCTGGCCTAGGTCTGACTATCAAGAAGATATGCTATGAATGGTCGTATGGGCCCTGACCATCCCTCCCCCTTTCGGTATTCATGATCCACTAATTAATTACTACAGTCATTGGTTTTAATTTTATTGTATATCACAGTCACCATACCTACTTGGCTCGGTATCATCTATCCTCTTAATGTAAGCTTCTGTCTGAATGTACTTGTACCTTGATTTATTCCTTGTGTTTTTGTTAAAAATTAATAAACTTAATTTTGGAAAATATATATATATATATATATATATATATTTTCGAATTACAATAAAATGTTAGAATTTATATAAGTATTTAGTGACTGGGATTAATTGCCTTTTTATTGTTTCAAAATTCTGTATGTATACTATATATACTAACCTTTGTTATTACATGCATAGTTAACAAAGACATTTAGACCATTTAATTATTAAAAGTAAATAAAGACATGAAATGACAGATGCAGAATCTTGATATTTTTTTCGTAGGATACTCCGACTCATTAGCAGCTAAGTGCCCTCTGAGGAAATGGTTGAAATGGTATCTACCCTGTAAAAGAATGGAATTAAATGTCCAATGATTCTGAGGATAGTTCTGAAAATAAAATTACTATTACATTCTAAGGGGTCTGTCAGTTTAATCATGAACCAATAGTACAAAAGGTATTAAAACATTTGTAAATGTATTCATATGCACATGCGTATATAAAACACTGTATGGAGATACCATGCAGAAATATTGTGCATCATGAATTTCCATGTTAGTGTCATGAGATAAAAGCTGTGAATGGAATGTGAGTGTGATTTACTTCCCCTAATTAGGGATCAGTAGATAAAGATAAGTCAACCCTATTATTACTTTCTTTATTGAACAACACTTAATGATACCACTGGAGATAAGCATGGGTTATAAATGTATAAGTTCCATTAGATTAATCCCTTCTCCAATGACTCCGGATGTAACAGCAGAAGAATGATTAATTATGTAGGCACAGTAGATAAATCTCTTTGATCCATTCTGTTAATGCACCTGTAGATTATAAAAATTGTATTTTTTAAAGTGCACAATCCAGGGTGTAGGATAAAAGTCATTAAAAAAATTATTTTCACATAGAGTTGCAACAATGTTGTGAATATTTTCTGAAACGTGGAGTAAAAAAGTGCATATATCATCATATCCAAGAAACAGCCTTCAGTTCTTTAAATCTTTGAGGCATTAACAAACTTAGGTTTAGTTTTAATCTTTTTACTGAGAAATATGTTTATCTACAATATACAGGTGGTGATTTGGAGTGGTGATAGGTTAAAAAAAATGCACCAACATCCCTGAATAGGCAAAATGGACTAGAGGGAGTGTTTAATGGGATTTTTAGGTGCTGAATATACTGAAAAAACATATACAATAAAAAATATCACTTTTTATTTAAGACATATAAATACACAGATATTTAGTGTCAGATAAGGTATACATTAGTACAACTGGTATGGAGAAATGCCAGGTATGGAAAAAGATATCTTATCGTGCGGGTGGTGGTACATGTATCCCAAAATGTTTCGCCACTGTGGGCTTCCTCAGGGGATATGCCAAAGCAGCACAACACACATCACTAAATATATAGAGAGAACATATATTTAGGTCATAATATTTAGATTTCATGCTCATAGAGAAAAAACAAAAACAAACACAAAACTATCGAGAAACACTGTCTGCCAGGGCCAGTCACACAACCACTCAGCCAAACTGGACTCCACGCAACTCCAATGATGGGCGCTCGAACCAATATGGAATCACCCCAGTGGGGCAATGAGAGCGGCCCAAAAGGAGATTTTATCTGTCCAACTGTAAGGTAAGAAAGATAGAAAATAAGAATATGAATGAAAAAAATGTATTATGTCTGCCATCACAAATAGAAAATCTGATGGACAGACAAAAGTAGCTGAAAACAGCCAAAAAATACACAAAAAATATACTCACTAAAATAAATGTTAAGTTATAGATACATTGGGGGAACTTGTTTTGCCAATGGCCAAAGCCAGAAAAAGGACTGAAAGAATGTTAAAAAATATTGAAAGGACAATTAATAAGTATGATTGGGCTTTTGCATAATATATTAATATTAGATGTGCTATTGACAAATCCGTGCACAGGGACTGTTGTATTATTGTCATATACAGATACATCACAAATTGAAAGTTCAAAAAGACATTTCACAAACTCAGAGAGCTTCTGTGCATATATGTGGTTAAACTGAAGTGCTGCAAATCATATGTTTCCTGACTTGCGGGTAACCAAACAGATGGCAGCAGATAGGGCAGAAGTTAGATTCAAAATAGGTCACTGTGGATATGTCAGGGCTGGGCTCAGCCCTTCCTTCTCTAAGCTGGCCGCTCAGCTGTCGGCTATTTGCCAGCTCCTATCATTCCACAGTGACTCACCTGTTGATGATATCCTGCTCGTCAGTCATGTCTACTTAAGCCGTCCAGCCCAGATGATCTCTGGCCACCCCTCTAGAGATGCTCGCCTGTGTTCCTGTTAAAGACTTGCTTGGCTGATATTCCTTCTGGCTCCAGATCCTGCTTGCTGTTCTACTATGCTCATCTCTGGCTCCCTGACGTTTTGGCTTGTCTGACTATACGTTCCAGTTCCTGAACTCTGGCTATGTTTTGACTACGTTTACTCTGTTTACCTTTTTTTATTTTTATTAAACAAGTGTGATTTAACTGTACTTCTGTCTTGGTCTGATTCCTGGTTTCTGACAGTAGGCGAAGGCCATGAATTCAGAAGATGCAGTTAATCCACTTGTTGGTAAATTTTTTCTAGAATGGATGACCAGGATCACTGCATGGATCAGTTTGCCATGGCGTTTCAAATGCTCCTGAGTTGCACGGCTCACCTGGTTACTCTTACTGTGGCTGCTCTGGCACAACCTGTGTTGCAAGTCGTCCCTGCTGCTGCTCCAGTCTCTGTGCAGGCACCCACCTCCCTTATTACCTCTATAAGAGGTATGTCTGGTTCCGCTCCCCTTCCCCAACGATTTGGGGGCAATCTAGTCCAATGCAGAGGGTTTCTCAACCAGGTTGAGATATACTTTGAGATGCTGCCCCAGGCATTTCCCACGGACAGAAGCTTTGCTTTCTGAGAGAGCCTTGGCCTGGGCAAACCCTCTATGGGAGACACAAAAACCCATTGTCTTGAGTTACCCTAAGTTTGTGGCTTCCTTTAAAAGGGTATTTGACGTTCCCACGCACTCCGCTTCTGCTGCCAAGTGTCTCGTGTCCATCAAACAGAGTACAAGAAATGTTGCCGATTATGCCATTGAATTCCGTACTCTGGCAGGAGAGGTTGCTTGGAACAATGAGGCCCTTGTGGGTGCTTTTTCTCATCGTCTCTCAGATACCATCAAGGATGAGATAGCAACCTAAGATATACCCACTGAGCTGGAGAAGTTGATCACGTTTGCCATCCTCATTGACTTCAGACTCAGAGAAACACTCTCTTTTAAGGAGCGCTTGTGGAAGCCACCTGTATATTTGTCTTCGAACTTTGCAGTCCCACCCTTGCCTCCCTCACCTCCCATGCCTACTGGTACCGAGTCGGTCAGTGAAGATGAACCTATACACTTGGGCTTCACCCGTCTCTCTGTGGATGAGAGAAAGCTTAGGAGGAGGGAGAGATTGTGCCTTTCAGGCAGGTCACTTTTTGAAGTCTTGTCCTACTCGTCCAGGGAATGCCCGAACCTTGAGGTCCTGTCACGGACAGACCTTAGGTGGCATTGTTTCATCCCCAGTTATCCAGAAGGATAAGCCCCTGGTTTCAGTTACCCTTTCTTGGGCTGAGTTATCTGTCGAGATACAAGCTCTAATCAACTCTGGGGCTGAAGGCCTGTTCATTGATGCTGCCTTTGTATCTAAGCACTTGATTCCGCTGCAGCTGGTGACACTCCACTTGCCATTGAGGCTCTTTATGGGAGACCTCTACAGCCTGCCCATGTGACTCATGAGACTGTTCTGTTGTTCATGGCCGTAGGGGCTCTTCACCATGAGAAAATCCCATTCCAAGTTATTTCCTCACCTAAGTTTCCGCTGGTCATTGGTTATCCTTGGTTAAAGAGGCACAACCCCTCTTTTGATTGGCTCCGTGCTGAGGTTCTCTCCTGGTCGCCACAATGCAATAAGATACGCTGCCAGAAGGTAGCCAAGGTCCTGTGCACCTCTTCCCTCTCCTCCCTGCCGGAGGAGTACCACGATTTTAGCGATGTCTTTCACAAAGGTCAAGCCAGTAGTTTGCCTCCACACCGGTCGTATGATTGTGCAATTGACCTTCAACCTGGTGCCATACCCCCTCGTTTACCCTTTGTCGGTCTTGGAGGATAAGGCCATGGAGGAGTATGTTGCAGATGCACATTTTGAAGGTTTCATCCGCAAATCCTCGTCTCCTGCTGGTGCTGGTTTTTTCTTTGTGAAGAAGAAGAGTGGTGAACTGAGACCTTGTATTGATTATAGGGGTCTCAATCATTTCACGTTAAGAATGCCTATCCGATTCCGTTGAATTATTTGACCGCCTCAAAGGAGCAACCGTTTTCACAAAGCTTGATTTGAGAGGGGCATACAATCTTGCGAGGATTAAGGAGGGTGACAAGTGGAAAACTGCGTTTAATAACATAACATGCCATTATGTGTAACTTGTAATGCCTTTTGGCCTTTGTAACGCCCCGGCAGTTTTCCAGAAATTTATTAACGATGTCCTCCGAGTTTTGTTGCAGTTATGTGTGGTGGTTTATCTCGACGATATCCTCATATTTTCCAAGTCCCTGAAGAGCCACCACACAGATGTCTGTTGTGTGCTTCAGAAACTAAGAGAGAACAATCTCTATTGTAAATTGGAGAAGTGCGAATTCCATCGTGAACAGGTTAAATTCCTGGGTTATGTCATTTCCACTGCTGGTTTTTTGATGGACCCAGAGAAACTTTCAGCAGTCCTACAGTGGCCCCGACCCATGGGTTTACATCCTCTGCAGCATTTTCTTAGCTTTGCCAACTATTATTGGATGTTTATTCGTACCTTCTCCTCTTTGGTCAAGCCCCTGACTGATATGACCAGAAAGGACGGTAATCCACAGTGTTGGTCTCCAGAGTCCTGTAAGGCCTTTGAGAGTCTCAAGGCTGCCTTTGTTTCTGCTCCTGTGTTGGCACATCCTGAACCTATGTTACCTTTTATCCTTGAGGTTGATGCTTCTGAGACTGGAGTTGGCGTCCTTCTGTCTCAACGTTCTGCCTCTGAGAGCGCTATGCATCCTTGTGGCTACTTTTCCAAGAAATTGTCACCTGCAGATAAGAAATTACAAGATTGGTGACAGAGAGCTGTTAGTGATCATTTTAGCCCTGAAAGAATGGAGACATCTCCTCAAAGGTACCACTGTGCCGATTCTCATTCTTACTGACCATAAGAATCTCACATTCTGTCTGAGTCTAAACGCCTCTCTCCCAGAAGTGCGAAATGGGCTCTTTTCTTGTCTAGTTTCAATTACATTGTCTCATTATTACCCGGTACTTAGAATGTAAGGGCTTACGCTTTGTCACAGCAATTTTCCTCAACTTCCAAGATGGAGTCGGTTCCGGTTCCTGTGATTCCTCTTGATTGTATTCTGGCTATGGTTCGCACCAGTCTCACTTCTTCTTTGGGTGACAAAATTCTTGCTGCTCAGGTTCATACTCCTCCTGAGAAACCTTGTAATCGCTGCTTTGTCCCAGAAAGTCTCCGTACTGCCGTGCTCCAGACTTACCATTCTCCCAAGGCTGCTGGCCACCCTGTGAAGAATCGACTCTTTTGGGCCATTTCCCAACAATTCTGGTGGCCTAGTCTACGTGCTGATGTAACTGCCTTCGTAGCTGCCTGTTCCATGTGTGCTCAGAGTAAGACTCCACAACACCTTTCATTGTGGAGTTATCCAACTCCCAGGGCAACGCAGTTATCCTTATTGTGGCTGACCGGTTCTCAAAAATATCTCATTCAACTTATGAAGTTTCCCACTTCTAAGGAACTGGCTTCCATTTTTGCTCGGGAGATCTTTCGCTTACATGGGCTACCCAAGATGATTGTCTCAGACAGGGGTAGTCAGTTTGTGTCCCGGTTCTGGCAAGCCTTTTGTGCACAGTTGGGTATTCAGCTTGCTTTCTCCTCTGCGGATTCCCCGCAGTCTAATGGGGCCGCAGAACGAGCCAATCAGTCCTTGGAGCAATTCCTATGTTACTAGAATTCTGGCCATCATAACAACTGGTCAGACCTCTTACCATGGGCGGAGTTTGCTCACAATATTGCCTTGAATTCTGCTTCCCAATTGTCCTTGTTTATGGCAAACTATGGTTTCCAACCTTATATGTTGCCTGACTCATTTGTTCCGCAGAGTATTCCTGCATTAGAGGAGCATCTGCATGGTCTTCGTTCCACATGAGCACAAGTCCAGGAGGCTTTGCTACATGCTAATGATAGGTACAGATTTCATGCTGACCGCAGACGCCTGCCTGCACCTTCCTACCAGGTTGGGGACAGGGTCTGGCTGTAATCCCACAACCTCCGACTTTTTCCCTTCAGAGGTGGTCCTCCGAGGGGGAGGAGTCATTGAAGAGGGGGTACTGTCAGGGCTGGGCTCAGCCCTTCCTTCTCTGAGCTGGCTACTCAGCTGTCGGCTAATTGACAGCTCCTATCTCTCCACAGTGACTCACCTGTTGATGATATTCTGTTCGTCAGACCTGCCTACTTAAGCCGTCCAGCCCAGATGATCTCTGCCTTCGCTTGGTCACATCTCTAGAGACACTCTCCTGCTTTCCTGTTAAAGACTTGCTTGGCTGATATTCCTTCTGGCTCCAGATCCTGCTTGCTTTTCTACTACGCTCATCTCTGGCTCCCTGACATTTTGGCTTGTCTGACTATTCGTTCCAGTTCCTGAACTCTGGCTGTTTTGACTATGTTTATTCTGTTTACCTTTTTTATTATTATTAAACAAGTGAGATTTAACTGTACTTCTGCCTCAGTCTGATTTGTGGTTTCTGACAGGACAGATGGCAATAAAAACATATATTTGGCTGAAAAATAGCATGGTTTAGAGTTGCCATAAAGTGGAAATACCTTTAGATAGGCTGGTTGCAATAAAGGGTCACCCCACAAGTAGCATCTGCTACCCGGAGTGACCATTCTTTTTATGTGCCTGCCAATCAGCTGGCGTCTGGTGTCAAAGGCCGAACGTGAACATGCATTAGTCAGTGTGCATGCGTGAAGCACCTTTAATCAATTTTCTATGCCTTAATTGGTAGGTCGCTGCTGTTTCAATAGTATATGGAAGATATCAATGTTTTATTAACAATTGCTATAACAATATGCATTTACTTTGAAATTGTTTGAAATGATCTATGTATTCTTATATAATCGCTGATCTAATGCTCCATGATGTCTTTGTCTGCTGAGAATGCTGTGCCCTCTGTTCCTTCTATTTCTCTCCCCTCCAGGGTTTCATGCCTTTCCTATTATGCGCCTGTCCAATGGATGACCCAACAATGGTTCAGCACAATGATCAGCCATGTACTACCAGCTCCCTTTTTTACTCCCTTTATTCCCTTTTTATTTCCTTTTTTATTTTTTCTAACATATATGTTTTCTTCTTTTTCTTTTTCTCGATCTTTGGGACATTTAAGATGCCCGCCCACTTATTGGGGCATGTCCGCTCTTGGCACGTCACTTCCTTTCCCTATTGGATGCTGTGCATTATGGTCTCTGTAGTCTGAAACAACCCTTTGCGCATATGAACTGACCGATGCACGTTCACACACGGACGGTGACATCAGATGCCGGCCGATTGGCGTGCACATAAAAAGAACGGTTACTCCGGGTAGTAGATGCTACTTGTGGGGTGACCGTTTATTCCAACCAGCCTATCTAAAGGTAATTCCACTTTATGGCAACTCTAAACCATGCTCTTTTTCTGCCAAATATATGTTTTTATTGCCATCCATCCACAGTGACCTACTTTGAATCTCATGCCCCGTACACATGAGCGGAATTTCCGTCAGAAAAATCTTGAGTGGTTTTTCCAATGGAATTCCGCTCAAGCTTGGTTTGCATACACACGGTCACACAAAAGCTCTCGGAACTTTTGACCATCAAGAACGCGGTGACGTACAACACTACGACTAGGTAATGAAGTTTAATGCTTCCAAGCATGCGTAGGAATTTTGCGCGTCTGAATTGGTACAGACTATCGGAATTTCCGATCAGAACTTTTTCCAACCGAAAAATAGAGAACCTGCTCTCAATCTTTTGCTTGCAGGAATTCCGCCAGCAAAAGTCAGATGGAGCATACACGCGGTCGGAATTTCCGACCAAAAGCTCACATCGGACTTTTGCTGGCGGAATTTCTGTTCGCGTGTACGGGGCATTACTTCTGCCCTATCTGCTGCCATCTGTTTGGTTACCCGCAAGTCAGGAAACAGATGATTTGCAGCACTTCAGTTTAACCATAAATATGCAGCAGTTCTCTGAGTCTGTGAAATGTCTCTTTGAACTTTCAATTTGTGGTGTATCTGTATATGACAATAATACAACGATCCCCATGCACGGATGTGTCAATAGCACATCTAATATTAATATATTATGCAAAAGCCCAATCATACTTATTAATTGTCCTTTCAATATTTTTTAACATTCTTTCAGTCCTTTTTCTGGCTTTGGCCATTGGCAAAACAAGTTCCCCCAATTTATCTATAACTTAACATTTATTTTAGTGAGTATATTTTTTGTGTATTTTTTGGCTGTTTTCAGCTACTTTTGTCTGTCCATCAGATTTTCTATTTGTGATGGCAGACATAATAAATTTTTTCATTCTTATTCTTATTTTCTATCTTTCTTACCCTATAGTTGGTCAAAATCTCCTTTTTGGCCGCTCTCGTTGCCCCACTGGGGTGATTCCATATTGGTTCGAGCGCCCATCATTGGAGTTGCGTGGAGTCCAGTTTGGGTGAGTGGTTGTGTGACTGGCCCTGGCAGACAGTGTTTCTCGATAGTTTTGTGTTTGTTTTTGTTTTTTCTCTATGAGCATGAAATCTAAATATTATGACCTAAATATATGTTCTCTCTATATATTTAGTGATGTGTGTCATGCTGCTTTGGTATATCCCCTGAGGAAGCCCACGGTGGCGAAACATGTTGGGATAAATGCACCACCCGCACGACAAGATATCTTTTTCCATACCTGGCATTTCTCCATACCAGTTGTACTACAGTATTGCTTATCTGACACGAAATATCTGTGTTTTTATATGTCTTAAATAAAAAGTGATTTTTTTAATTGTATATGTTTTTTCAGTATATTCAGCACCTAAAAATCCAGTTAAACACTCCCTCTTGTCTATGTTTATCTACGACTTTAAGAGTAATACAAAACAAAGTCACCAACGATTAGTCCTAGATAGTGTGTCAGGAAAGAAGCAAGTACCAGCCTCGCCAATATCGCTGCTTTCCTACGCACATGCGTGGTAGAGCGGCACCCCGGCGCATCCCTGGGCACAATATAGCGGAACGGCTAATGTGCATACGCAATTCAGCAGAATGGCGAACGCGCGTACGCAATAGCGCACGCACAACCTCAGCCTCCCACTGCCTATAAAAGCCACTCTGTGCCATGGCCAAGTTGCTGGTTTGTCTTTCAGCTTCCTGTGTGTTTCCTGCTTGTATCCTGATTCTTGATTACCCGTTGTGACCCGGATTGACCTTGACTTACGCTGATCTCTTCCTGCATTTGACCTTCGGCTTGCCTCTCGGACTTTGCTACTTGCCTCCTGTGTTTGACTCTCGGCCTGTCTACGGATATTGCTTCCTGTCTCCAGTGATTGATCCTCGGCCTGCTCTCAGACTCTCCTATTTGTCTCCTGTGCTTGACTCCTGGCTTGCTCTCAGACTTTGCCTCTAGTTACCTGTGTTTGACCCTCGACCTGTTTTACGGACTTCCTATCAGTCTTCTGCATTTAATCATCAGCCTGTTTGCAGACCTGGTATCAGTCTGCAGCATAAGATTGTTCTGCCTATCTAGAGACTCTTGCCAGTCATCAGTGTTTGACCCCCGGCCTGTTGTTGGACTAGCTGCTCATCTACCTCCCTGAGCTTCAGCATCTCTCAGTCCTGCACAGCTGTCTCCTTCCCGGTGACCTTCACGCAAGACCTGCCCTGCCTGCTGGTGACTCGTGCCCCTTTGTGCCCTTCACACCCTGTACCATCTCCAGGAGTGGAGTGCGCTTAGTCGCAAGCGGTTAGCGCTCTCAGTATCTCGGCCTTGGTGAGTACCCATATCTGACATAGTGAATGATGGTGAAGTCATTCACATTGTATGACAAAACCATCTTCCTAAAGGAGAGAAGCCTTCTGTCACCTCTATGAAATAAGAGGTAATCCGTTATGTTATAGTTTTTACCAAGCAAGATGTCTATATCCAAGATGACCTTGTATAAGCATATTGAACTGAAAGAAGTATGGGAAGTTTGCAGTCCAGATCAAACCTTCACATTTGGTATCTAGTATTCTCCTAGTTATCCAAATATCTCCAAACAATAGATTATTCCCTACTTTCCTGAGTTCTCTTCAGTAAGTGATCATTCAAAAATGTCCTAATTAGGGGTTTTGTGAAGACTACTGGGTGTTTGCAGTTATCAAACCTGGTGAAATAAAGTAGGAATTTACCTTAATAAGTAGTAACTAGAATACATTGCCTGGCCTTTGAATTGATGTCAACCGGGTTAAAAGACCCATAAGGTGGCATTTGGATAAGGCAAATCCTCAATTTAAAAGTGTGGGTTCACAGCATGAAAATGGAAATTCCAATTTGCTCCACTCTTACAGCTGCCATTATTTTCACCCAGTTTGCATTGATTGCCTGTGTTTGCTTATCCAAGACAGGGGTGGCCTTATAGGGGAACAAAAATGTAATATAAAATAATTAATATAATAAAACATTATAAAAAAAGAAAATCTGTAAATAATTATTAACGAAAACTAAAATGAATTAGAATTGTAATGGGGTAAAACTATGTTAATGTGGGAGGAATTGGAGGAAGGAGGCTGTGGGGTTGATTTACTAAAACTGGTGCACCCAGAGTCTGGTACAGTTGTGCATGGTAGTCAATCAGCTTCTAACTTCAGTTTATTTAATTAGTGCCACGTACACACGGTCGGACTTTCTATCCTACTTGGTCCGGCACACTTTCCGACGGACTTTGTCCGCCAGGTGCGCCGGACTTTAAAACGGACGGACTTGCCCACACACGCCCGGACTTTCCGGCGGGCTAAGTCCGCCCGTCTTTCCGACGGACTTTCGCCGGAGTTCATTTTGAACGTGACTCAGGTGCGACGGGACTAGAAAAGGATGTCAATCTTGCCGCTTTTATCGGCGAGATTGACACCTTGCGAGCCCCGTCGCGGGGCATACCAGGCCCTTAGTTCTGGTATGGATTATAAAGGGAACCCCCTACGCCGAAAAAACAGCGTGGGGTCCCCCCTAAAATCCATACCAGACCCCGATCCGAGCACGCAGCCTGGCCGGTCAGGAAAGGGGGTGGGGACGAGCGAGCGCCCCCCCCTCCTGAACCGTACCAGGCCACATGCCCTCAACATGGGGGGTGGGTGCTTTGGGGGAGGGGGGCCGCCCTGCGGGCCCCCCCACCCCAAAGCACCTTGTCCCCATGTTGATGAGGACAAGGGCCTCTTCCCGACAACCCTGGCCGTTGGTTGTCGGGGTCTGCGGGCGGGGGCTTATCGGAATCTGGGAGCCCCCTTTAATAAGGGGGCCCCCAGATCCCGGCCCCCCACCCTATGTGAATGAGTATGGGGTACATGGTACCCCTACCCATTCACCTAGGGAAAAAGTGTAAGTAATAAAACACACTACACAGGTTTTTAAAATATTTTATTAAACAGCTCCGGGGGGGGGATCTTCCTCCGGCTTCGGGGGTCTTCTTCCGGCTTCGGGGGTCCCTCCGCTTCATCTTCTCCCGGCGTCCGGTTGGTTCTTCTCCGCTCTCTTCTCTCCAGTTCTTCGGCCGGCTCCTCTGCTGTCTTCAGGTAGCTCTCTTGCCAGCAGAGGTCCGGACTTCTTGTCTTCTTCTCTTCTCCAGATGTTGACACGACGCTCTCTCCGGCTGGACTGCTCTCCGAGGGCTGCGTTGTGACTTATATAGGCGGAGACCCCGCCCCTTTTGATGTCACAGTCCCTGGGCATGCTGGGACTGTGACGTTTTAGGGGGCGTGGTCACTGGGTGATGTTGACCACGCCCCCTAAAACGTCCGTCGGACCAGCATACACACGAGCGGGCTTTCCGTCGGACCAGCACACACACGAGCGGACTTTCCGCCCGAAACTGAGTCCGGCGGAAAGATTTAAAACTTTCTTCAAATCTAGGTCCGGCGGGCTTTTGGGAAAAAGTCCGCCGGAAAAGTCCGCCGGCGCCCACACACGGGCAGATTGTCCGGCACACTCTGGTCCGCCGGACCAAGTATGCCGGAAAGTCCGACCGTGTGTACGCGGCATAAGCTTTGCCAATAAAACCTATAAGATGATTGGTTACTATGCACAGCTGCCTCTGATTCTGGGTGTACCAGTTTTAGTAAATGTCCCCCTGTATTCCCTAGTCTTTTACCATGTGTGATTCAGTAAGCACTTTTCTCTCCATAGAACTCTAAAACACCTAGAACCTCTCCTCGTGCCATGATCACACAAACGGAGGAAGTGGTGGAGGTGAATGTGAAGGAGGGGGAGGAAGAGGTAAAAGCAGGAGGAAGGAGGTGAAGGAGAGGGAGATGAAGGAAGAGATTACATAAGCAAAGCTCACCACCAAATACCACCATGTGGCAGCACCTCTACCTCTCCTTTTAGACTTTCCTGTTTATTTTTTTTATGTTTCTTTTTGGGGCAGTTTTGATTTGGGAAAAGATGGGCAGCTTATGGCTGAAGGATTGTATGCCTAAATTTGCTGCTGTTTGCCCTTCCCCTCTTGGCCCAAGAGATAAACTCAAAGGAAGTGGCTTAGTCTTGCAGCACTGGGGTTCTCAATTCAATCTCCAGCCAGGACACTATGTGCAAGACACTTAGTATTTATGTATCCTTGTGAGGTAGGAACCTTACATTGTAAGTTCCTTAAAGTATGTAAATGTACAGCTTTCCAGTAAAGAGGTGTACACCCTGCCCAGCCTAAAGGACACAGAAAGTGTCGGAGGCCATCTTGCTACACCCTGCCCAGATTAAAGGACATAGAATTTTACTAACGTTTTTAAAACTTTTAAACTTTTTAACTTTTTAAAACTTTTTAACTTCTTTAACTTTTTAACTTCTTAAACAGACATCTCCTCCCTGACATTACCCGGGTTGCCCCAGCCTGTAGCACCCGCCGCCGCTAATTCTTCCACCACCACCACACAACTGACCCCTGCCACCTGCACTGCCAACTCTGCTCCGGGGCAGAGCCCAAGCGGCTCTATGGCACCTCGAGCCACTCACTCCACAACACTCACCCCAGAGCACTCTCCCATCAGGTGCACCATCAATTATTCAGCTGACACTCTCTGCAGCCTAAAGAATTCCACCACAATATTACCAACCACCACTCAAACAATACTATGAAAAGAACAACTTTTAAGAACTAATTTGAAACCAACCGCCCAAAACAGGACTACACCACTTCCAGGACAACACCTATCATGTGCCCTGATCAACACTAGATGAGCAGTCAAGTACAAACACGAAATTCATGATTTTATCACTCAACATAACACGGACTGTCTCTTTATCACGGAAAGCTGGCTAACACCTGACTGTAACACCATTCTAGCAGATTTAGTGCCTGAGAACTACTGCATCCTAACTGAGCACAGAGTCGGTCAAAGAGGAGGCGGCCTAGCAGTGATCTACAAATCTCACCTCACGTTCACAAAACCAACTTTACAGAGCTTACTGCCATTCATGGAAACACTCACAATTCAATGTCAAACAACACCTCAGGACACCATTCACATACTACTATGCTACAGACCACCGGGACCAAAGACACACTTCTTCACACCTTTTATCGAATTCATCTCTACATACACCTTGAAAACCAAAAATCTCCTGCTACTTGGGGACTTTAATCTCTGGGCAAACTCCTCCCAGGACCTCATCGCTACCGCTTGCATCAACCAACTGGAAGCACTAGGTCTGCAGCAACTGATAAATGCTCCCACGCATGTTTCGGGCCATACCCTCGATCTCATCTTCAAACAAAACATTGATATTAACACACTTGATAACATGCCATTGCCATAGACTGACCAACACGTTATTAATTTCAAAATAAATATCATTTACCAAAAACCAACACACTGAAAAACAATATACTGGACAAGATCACAGAAGAAACTATACTCAAAACTCTTCAAAACTACACTATCCAACAAAATAGAGGTGTTAACCCAAAACTACTCAACTGAAGACACACTCAACTCCCTTAACACAGCATTATTACAGACAGCTGACATAGTCACACCAATACGCAGAGACCCCACCCGCAAAAACAATTCGGGCTGATTCAATGACTCTCTTACATAAATGAAACAAGAACACAGAAGAGCTGAAGGGCCTGGAGAAGGAACCAAACAATGGAAAACCACACAAATTACAAATCACTGACCACAAAATACCACAAAGCTATCTTCATAGCAAAAAAAGAACCTTTCTCCAAAACCATTTCAAAAGCCATAAACCGTCCTCGTGCACTCTTCAATCTAGTTGCCCAGACTATGAACCCTACCTGTTTAGAGCCTCCAACAAACGAAACACAAGAATTCTGCAATGAGTTATCTGATTTTTTCATTGACAAAATCACAACCATTCGGGAAATAATTCAGCAGAACATAGCAAGTAACCCCACTTGGCAAGAGCAAGAAAACAAAAACCACACAAAGATTCTACAACCATCGAGATTTACTCTGGTCACCATTCACACCACCAAAACCATCATCAGAAACTTCCGAGACAGCACATCGCCAAACGACAATATTCCAACACAACTTCTGAAAGAATGTACCGACATCTTGGCACCCATCATAACATACCTCATAAACCAGTCATTTAAAGAAGGAATCATTCCGACCTCCCTCAAGCAAGGCACAATCAAACCCCTCTGTCAGGGTTGGGCTCAGCCCTTCCTTCTCTGAGCTGACCACTCAGCTGTCGGCTAATTGCCAGCTCCCATTGTTAAATCTGCTTGTCAGTCCTGCCTACTTAAAGCTCACTTGATCTCTGCCTTCACCTTTGTCAACATCACAGAGACTTTCTCCTGCATTCCTGTTGAAGACTTGCTCGGCTGACGTTCCTTCTGGCTCCTGATCCTGCTTGCTGTACTTCTACGTTTATCTTTGGTTCTCTGACATTTGCTTGGCTGACTACCCGATCTGGTTACTGAACTCTGGCTTGTTTTGACTATGCTTACTCTGTTTACCTTATTGTTATTATTATTAAACAAGTGTGATTTAACTATACTTCTGTCTCGGTCTGATTCATGGTTCCTGATAGTAGGCCAAGGCCATGAATTCAGAAGATACAGTCAATCCACTTGTTGGTAATATTTTTTCCAGATTGGATGAGCAAGATCACCGCATGGATCAGTTTGCCATAGCGTTACAAATGCTCCTGAGTCGCACGGCTCACCTGGAAACTCCCACTGTGGCTGCTCCGGTACAACCTGAGTTGCAGGCCATCCTTGCTGCTACGCCAGTCTCTGTGCAGGCACCCGCCTCGAGTATTACCTCTATAAGAGGTATGTCTGGTTCCGCTCCGCTTCCCCAGCGATTTGGGGGTGATCCAGTTCAATGCATAGGGTTTCTCAACCAGGTTGAGATTTACTTTGAGATGCTGCCCCAGGTGTTTCCCACGGACAGAAGCAAAGTAGGTTTTGTGATCTTTGCTTTCTGAGAGAGCCTTGGCCTAAGCAAACCCTCTATGGGAGACGCAAAAACCTGTTGTCTTGAGTTACCCTGACTTTGTGGCCTCCTTTAAAAGGGTATTTGATGTTCCCGCATGCTCCGCTTCTGCTGCCAAGTGCCTCATGTCCATCAAAACAGAGTACGAGAACTATTGCCGACTACATCCTTGCATTCTGTACTCTGGGAGCAGAGGTTGCTTGGAACAATGAGGCCCTCCTGGCTGCTTTTTCTCATGGTCTCTCGGATTCCATCAAGAATGAGATAGCAGCCCAAGATATACCCACTGAGCTGGAGAGGTTGATCACGTTTGCCATCCTCATTGACTCCAGACTCAAAGAAAGACTCTCTTTTAAGGAGTGCTTGCGGAAGCCTCCTGTACCTTTGCCTCCGAGCTTTGCAGTCCCACCTGTGTCTCCCTCACCTCCCATGCCTCCTGGTACTGAGTCGAACAGTGAAGATGAAAGCATGCACTTGGGCTTCATGCGTCTCTCTGCGGATGAAAGCACCTTTAGGAGAATGGAGAGATTGTGCCTTTATTGTGGCCAGGCAGGTCACTTTTTGAAGTCTTGTCCTACTCATCCAGGGAATGTCCGAACCTTGAGGTCCTGTCATGGACAGACCTTAGGTGGCATTGTTACGTCCCCAGTTATCCAGAACAGTGTTTCTCAACTCCAGTCCTCAAGGCGCCCCAACAGGTCATGTTTTCAGGATTCCCTCAGATGAAATAGCTGTGGTAATTACTAAGGCAGTGAAACTGATCACATCACCTGTGCAAAATAATGGAAAGCCTGAAAACATGACCTGTTGGGGCGCCTTGAGGACTGGAGTTGAGAAACACTGATCCAGAAGGATAAGCCCCTGGTTTCGGTCACCCTTTCTGGGGCTGAGTCGTCCATCGAGATACAGGCTCTAATCGACTCTGGGGCTGCAGGCCTGTTCATTGATGCTGCCTTTGTATAGCAGCACTCGGTGCAGCTGTGTGACACTCCACTTGCCATTGAGGCTCTTGACGGGAGACCTCTACAGCCTGCCCATGGGACTCATGAGACGGTTCTGTTGTCCATGGCCATAGGGGCTCTTCACCATGAGATAATTCCAAGTTATTTCCTCACCTAGGTTTCCGGTGGTTATTGGGTATCCTTGGTTACAGAGGCACAGCCCCTCTTTTGATTGGCTCCGTGCTGAGGTTCTCTCCTGGTCACCACAATGCACTGAGACATGCTTCCAGAAGGTAGCCAGGGTCCTGTGCACCTCTTCACTCTACTCACTGCCGGAGGAGTACCAAAATTTTAGCGATGTCTTTGACAAAGGTCAAGCCGGTAGTTTGCCTCCACACCGGCCTTATGATTGTGCAATTGACCTTCAACCTGGTGCCATACCCCCTCGTGGCCGGGTTTACCCTTTGTTGGTCTTGGAGGATAAGACCATGGAGAAGTATGCTGCAGACGCACTTTCTTGAGGTTTCATCTGCAAATCCTCAGCTCCTGCTGGTGCTGGTTTCTTCTTTGTGAAGTAGAAGAGCGGTGAACTGAGACCTTGTACTAATTATAGGGGTCTCAATCATTTCATGATTAAGAATGCCTACTTGATTCCGTTGATTACAGAGTTATTTGACCGCCTCAAGGGAGCAACTGTTTTCACAAAGCTTGATTTGAAAGGTGCATACAATCTCGTGCGGATTAAGGAGGGCGACGAGTGGAAAACTACGTTTAATACCAGAACAGGCCATTATAAGTACCTTGTAATACCTTTTTGCCTTTGTAACGCCCGGCAGTTTTCCAGGAATTTATTAATGATGTCCTCCGAGATTTGTTGCAGTTATGTGTGGTGATTTATCTCGATGATATCCTCATATTTTCCAAGTCCCTGGAGAGCCACCACACAGATGTCTGTCGTGTGCTTCAGAAACTAAGAGAAAACAATCTCTGTTGTAAACTGGTGAAGTGAGAGTTCAATCGTGAACAGGTTAAATTCCTGTCATTTCCATTGCTGGTTTTTTGATGGACCCAGAGAAACTTTCGGCAGTCCTACAGTGGCCCCAACCCGTGGGTTTACGTCCTCTGGGCTTTGCCAACTATTATCGGAAGTTTTTTCATAACTTCTCGTCTCTGGTCAAGCCCCTGACTGATATGACCAGAAAGGACGGTAACCCACAGAGTTGGCCTCCGGAGTCCATTAAGACCTTAGAGAGTCTCAAGGCTGCCTTTGTTTCTGCTCCTGTGTTGGCACATCCTGATCCTATGTTGCCTTTTATCCTAGAAGTTGATACTTCTGAGCCTGGAGTTGGCGCCCTTCTGTCTCAGTGTCCTAACTCTGAGAGCGCTATGCATCCGTGTGGCTACTTTTCCAAGAAATAGTCACCTGCAGAGTGCAATTACGAGGTGACAGAGAGCTGTTGGCAATCATTTTAGCCCTGAAAGAATGGAAACATCTCCTTGAAGGTACCACTGTGCCGATTCTCATTCTTACTGACCATAAGAATCTCACATTCTTGTCTGAGGCTAAGCGCCTCTCTCCCAGAAGGGCGCGTTGGTTTCTTTTCTTGTCAAGCTTTAATTACATTGTCTCATTCTTACCCTGTACTAAGAATGTAAGGGCTGATGCCTTGTCACGATAATTTTCCTCCACTTCCAAGTTGGAGTTGGTTCCGGTTCCTGCGATTCCTCCTGATCGTATTCTGACTATGGTTCGCACCAGTCTTGCATTAAAAGAGTTTATTGAAGTAAAAGTACAATACAAATCAGGAAAGCAACAATACGATCAGATATCCATATTTAGGTAACATATATGAGGTTTAATATCATCTATGACCTTCTGAAACAATTTGTAACAGAAAAAGACATTTTGCCAGAATATATGCGGTAATCAAGTTGTTGTCCCCTGAAGGGTGCTAAACTTGAACTATATAATATCTCCTCCTGTCTGAACTGGGTAACAACTATTGTATTGTATTGTAATCTCCTGACTTGCTAGTCATATTTGAAGGCAAGGGTGAGAGAGAAAAGAGAGGAAAAAGAACAGGAAAAGTAAAAGGAAAAGGAAAAGGGTCAACCGCAGTACTCAGTGATTCCATAACATTCGGGTCCTATCAACAATGGCAGATACCTTAGATCGGACCAGGCATATCATTTTGTTCAGCTGAAATGACTGAGAAAGCCTCAGAGTATTTGAAAATGGTCCAGGGTTGCCAAGTCTCATGGAATCTCTCGACCTGTTCAGTGGATTGCGCTAGGGTGTCTTCCATTTCATAAATTTCTGCCACTCTATGAAGCCAATCTGTTATAGATGGAACCTGGGGGGAGTTCCAGTGGATTGGAATAAGAGATTTAGCTGAATTTAACAGGTGTTTTGTGAGTGAGTGTTTGTATTTCTTAAAAGTCCAGTTTGATATGTGCAATAAACAGCATGCTGCGTCAAGTACCAGTGTGGTTTCTGTAATCATTTTGATTAATTCTAATACTTTGTCTCAGAAAAGGGTAATTAAGGGACACTGCCACCAAATATGTATTAAAGAACCAATATCCCCCATGCACCTCCGGCACTGATCGGATACTTGCGGATTCAATTTGTGTAGTTTCGTGGGTGTTAGGTACCATTGTGTCAACAATTTATAGTCTGTTTCTTCCAGTTTAGTGTTGATGGAGCACTTATGTGCTAAAATGCAAGCATTCTTCCACCGTTTGGGTGTTATGGATACCTGTAAATCATCAGACCACCTCCTCCTGAGTCTGTCATCTGTTGGCTTTTTTGCCTCCTGCAACCAGACATAGGCAATTGAGGTTGTCCTGCTAACTTGTTCACCTGTAAGACACACCGACTCAAACTCTGTGAAGGGTCTAGAAAAGTCGTCCAACTTTTCATTACTTTGAAGGTAACTTCAGATCTGTAAGTATGCCCAGAAAGGTAAATTTTCTGGGCATCATTTTTCATATTGGGAAAATCTTTAATCTTTGAGTGTTGATAGCAATCCCCAGCCAATAGTGGTTTATTGCTGCCTGCTGACCTAAGATGCGAGTTTCCCACACCCGGGAAAAAAATCTGGATTATCTTTTGTGTGTGAGCCAAGTGAGGAGGTGATCCCTGTTTCTTTGGGCAGCTCATGAATTAGCTTTAGTGTGGTTCCTGTCAGTGGATGTTGTTTTAGGTCATCTGGATATGAAGGCCACGGTATCCAAGGGGCAAATTGCAGGGGGACAGAATTACTAGCCATTTCAAAGTTCACCCAATCTTTATTGTCCCTGTGGCAGTGCCAGTCTAAGATCCTTGCCAGATGGGTTGCTCCTTTACCTTGAGTAGAGTTTCGTACTTGATTCTTGGTTTTTTGTGAGCCCATATGAACCTCAACAACAATGAGTGCAAGGTATTAAACATACAACGTGGTATTTTAATCGGAAGTGTGCGTATTAAAGTGGGGGTTCACCCACACCGCCAAGAAAAAAAAATATTAAAAGCCAGCAGCTACAAATACTGCAGCTGCTGACTTTTAATACATGGCCACTTACCTGTCCCAGGGTCCAGCGATGTCGGCAGGGGACGCCGAGAACCAGCTCGGTTCTCGGCAGCTGCCGCCGCCATCCTAGGTGAGGGAATCAGGAAGTGAAGCGCTGCGGCTTCACTTCCCGGTTCCCTACTGCGCATGCGCGAGTCGCGCTGCACGTCCCGAGTGGTCCACGCTCTCTCCTGGGAGCTGTGTGTTCCCAGGAGACAGCGCGGTGGGGACAGGAAGAGGCATAGACTCCCATGGGAGTCTATGCCGGAAGTGGGTGCAAATACCTGTCTTAGACAGGTATCTGCACCCCCCTCCCCCCTGAAAGGTGCCAAATGTGACACCGGAGGGGGGGAGGGTTCCGAAAAGCGGAAGTTCTATTTTTGTGTGGAACTCCGCTTTAAGTAAAGAAGCCTGGGGAGGACAGTCATTTCGATGATGGCTGCACGGCCGAACCAAGAAAAGGTTCCTGCGTGCCATTGTTTTAGATCTTTTTCAATGTTTTTAAGTAGTGGTGGGAAGTTTTGATCGTAAATTGATGAAATCTGTGGGGTTAATTTAATTCCCAAGTATTTCAGGGATTTAGGGTCCAATTTGAAGGGTGAATTCTCCGTGGTGGAGGTGAGGATTTGATCTTGGAGGGTCACGTTCATGGCCTCTGACTTAGAATAATTTATTTTTAAATTGGACACATTTCCATAATGTGTGAATGCTTTTATTAGATTAGGGAGAGTGACATGGGGTTTGGTCAAAAAGAATAGTAGGTCATCCGCGTAAGCATCAACCTTGAACTTCCGGCCCGCCACACTGAAACTGCCTATGGAAGAATCTTCATTGATCATTCTGATAAATGGTTCAGGGACTGAATGAACAAGAGAGGAGATAGGGGGCAACCTTGTCTCATACCATTTGTGATGTGGACCTTCTGAGATAGTGTGCCATTTATTTTTAATCTAGCAGTGGGATTTTGGTAGAGAGCTGAGATCCATGTCAACATCTTCTAACCCAGGCCCACATGGCCACACGTGGCCAACATGTAGTCCCAGGGGTCAAAGGCCTTCTCTGTGTCCGTGGAAGGGAGAAGGCCCTCGACATTGCTTGATCTAGCCAAGTGGATTAGTAGCAGGGACTTAATAACATTATCTTTATCCTCCCGCCCCGGCATGAATCCCACTTGTTCCGGACCGATCAATTATTGCAAATAAGGTCTCAGTCTGTTGGCAAGTATCTTTGCGAAGATTTTTACATCCAGGTTTAGTAAGGATATGGGCCTATAGCTGGCACGCTCTGATGGGTCCTTACCTGGCTTTGATAAAACCATTATGAAGGCTGAGAACAAGTCCAGGGTCACTTCTCTAGGTTGTGACATGAAGTTCAAGGCTGCTGACAACGGGTCTGTCAATAGGTCTACAAAGGTTATAGTAAATAGCTGTAAACCCTTCTGGTCCCGGGTTATTGCCTAATTTCAATTATTTGATAGAGTGTCTGATCTGAGACGAATCTATCAGGTTTGCAAGGGTATTGGCCTCTAAGCCGTCTAACGAGGGTAGATCACGCTTGTCTAGGAAGTCCTTTATGATCTGGGCCCTGTCCCCCACCATATTTGGTTGTCTGTGTTGCTGTGGAAGATTGTAAAGGCTGGAGTAAAAAGTGTGAAAGTGTTTTGCGATAGCCTCCGTGGTAATGTCCAGCGAGCCATTTGCCCATTTAATGCCTAGGATAGTATTGCCATAGGTGTGTTCCCTAAGGGCTCTGGCCAAACCCCTGCCTGCTTTGTTTCCGGATTCATAATAGAACTTTTTCCTGAAGAACACAAAAGCGTTTGGTTTTAATTACAAAAATTTGCTGTAATTTCTTCCTGGTGTCTAATAATTCTGTGGCAGATTTGGCTGAAAGGAACTGTTTGTGTAGTGCTTCTAACTTGTGAATGCAGTCTGTCAATTTTTGAATTTCCTTTTCACTTTGTTTTTTTACGGATGGATCCCATTTTCATCAGTTCCCCCTTAGTGTGCATTTGTGGGCCTCCCAAATAACTAGGGGGTCCATCTCAGGGGTATTGTTGTGTTTGAAAAGGGCTTTGAGGGTCTCCGCTAATTTAGTCAAGGAAGATGGGTCCGAAATTATGGAGGAATTAGGTCTCCAGGTCTGGGAGGTGACTTAGACAAATCTAAAGCTAGAGCAATTGGCACATGGTCTGATATTGTCTGTATGCCTATGCGAGTATCTGTTAGAGTGGGGAGGTCATTTTGTGAAATGAAAAAATAATCCAAGCGGACATATTTCTCGTGAGGGATTGAATAAAATGTATAAGGATTGAGGCATCTCCACGAGTCTACCAACTGTAGGGAGCGCAAAAGTGATTTAACTTGTTTGAGTGTCAGGGTTCAGTGGGATATTGAAGTCCCCTCCCAAAATTAGACACCCTGAAGTGAACCCCTTTAGCTGGTGGACTTTTTGCAAAATGTCAATGTGCCTTGTTCGGAAAGTATACATTCGCTATAGTAATGGGCATTCCCCCATACTTCCCTTTTAGGAATATGTACCCACCGTCTGTGTCAGTCAATTGTTCTGTCAGCTCAAAGAGTGCATTCTTACTCACTAGGATTGATACCCCTTTTGATTTTGCGTGATTGTTGGTGGCGTGGAATGCCTTAGTGAAAGTTGAGTTGGTGAGTCTAGGCACATGGTGAGTTTTGAAGTGTGTCTCTTGTAATAGCAAAAGTGCGGCTTACCTTTTTTGGATTTCCCTAAACAGTGTGGTGCACTTTTTTGGGGTATTCAACCCCCTCACATTATGTGAAACCACCGTAGGGATGCGGCCCAGGGAGGTGTAGGCCATGTTGCAGACTCAGGAGAGGCGCTGTACTTGACGAACCTGCAATAGAAACTAATACTTCGGTTAAGGTTCTGTATTAGAAGAACCAGGTGGTTGACCCAAGACCCTAAAGGAAAGAAAGAAGAGCTAAGGAAGAAAAGGAGAGTATTGGTCTGCCTCTAGATAGAGCCCTATCTAGGATGACTGTAGTTGATCTGGTGAACTCCAGTAAGTTCCAGAACACTTTGTGTGGAAGAGGGAGGCAGCCACTTGGTGAGTGGACAAATATATGCAATACACTTGATCAAAGATTAGGAAATACGAAACTGGCAAAACATGCCTCCAAATAACACACAGCCTTAAGGGCAAAATTATCTGAAAATTATTAATCTACCCGACCGACCCAGGACCCCGCGTCCTACAAAACTGTGGATCACCGAGTCCCTGGCCTCCACCAAAATACATAGTACTATGTGCTGGTACTACCACCTCAGCCCCCAATGTAGTCATCACCTATAAAGAGTCATGACCACCAGAAATCTCTCTCCCCACAAAAGCCTCACTAGTTTGGCATTCTGGCTTAACAATTATGAAGCTGTTTTTGTCTAGCACCAGTAGCATATACAAGTTCATGCTGGTACATCAGACTGTTTGCATGTAGTATACATTCATGGATGGTAACGTCTATCTCGTGAGTGCATCTGTGACCAGCATATGATGGTCAATGCCTGGACTGATAGATAATCAAATATTGGTGGGGAGAGAGAGTCACATCCTGGCTGATAGGTTAGAAAAGTGAGACTTAGTCCTGTGAAAAAGTGGCGAGGTATAAGGAGAAAAAAAAAACAAAAAAACAAACATAAAAAAGTTTTTATATGTGCTGGGAAAGAAGCTGTCAGTCATCCGCATGACTATCTGTGCCTTATGCGATTATTCATTGCTGCATTGGTAATGGATAGTAAGCCTGCTTGACCCCTATCCCTCTGCTTGGTCCCGCTCAGGCCCAAATCTCGGGTTCGGCGTGCCTGCTTTAGAGCCTCCTGACTTGCTCTGTTTCAGCTTCTTAGGGAGTCTCTTCTCAGGTGTGGAGAATGGTGAGTGGATCAGGCTCCTGTCATGGGGTGGTAAGGCAAAGTCAGCGTACCAGTCCCAGTCCAGCACAAAAATCTGGCAGCTCCGCCGGAGTGCGTAAAACATGTTGGTGACCATTGGCTGACATAATAAATGTGAAGGGAAAGTGCCACGTATACTTTAGATCCCTGTCTCTCAACTTTTCAAGCAGAGGACGCAGAGCCCTGCGATTCTGGAGAGTGATTTGCGACAAGTCTTGGAACAACATAATGCTTTCGCCATTGAAGATGATCCTGTCATTTCTTCTTGCTTTACGCATTATGCCCTCCTTCAACTGAAAATTCTGCAAGCAGCAGATTATGTCTCTTGGCGGCGCTGTGTCTGGGCCCCTCGGCCTAAGAGCCCTGTGAGCCCGGACAAATTCCTTCTCTATGTCCTCCTGTCTGTCTAGAAGACTGTTGAACGTTCTCTGGAGAGCAGGTACAATTTGGTCTGTGTCCACAGATTCAGGGATACCTCTCACCCTAATGTTGTTCCTCCTGCCCCTGTTGTCCAGGTCCTCCAAATGCCTAATTGTGTCAATGAAGTGTTGTGCATGGGAGACCGAGACCTTGTCCAGTCTGTGGATTTTCTTATCCCTCTGCCTCCCTGCATGCTCTGTTGCTGCCAGCTTCTCGGTGAGAACCACAAGGTTCGCTTTTAAGTCAGTAATAGCAGCCGAGAATGTGGATTTAACATCGGCTGTGAAGCAGGACATGTCAGCGTAGGTCAGGGGTTTGCTTGCTCTGGATTTTCCCCTACCTGTGTCCTCTGCAGCCGATTCCGAGTCCCCGCTGAAGTCCTCCTCGTGGTGCTGTGTCGGCACCATCTTTGGACCGGCCGTGTTACTGCCCGCTGGAGGTTTCTGTTTGAACAGATCCGTGGTGTTCCTCGCAGCGGCCGATGAATGCCCACGGCGGGGACAAGACTGTGGGGTGGTATACAGCTTCCTACCTGGCATTGACGGTTTTGTGGAAGGGTATCAGGCAGTTAGGCTGTGTGTCTGATGGAGCTCCTCTAGTGTGCTGCCATCTGAGCCGCGTTCCAAGTCACGCCCCCCCCATTCGCACCAGTCTTATTTCGCCTTTGGGTGACAAAATTCTTACTGCTCAGGTCCATGCTCCTCCTGAGAAACCTTGTGACTGCTGCTTTGTCCCAGAGAGTCTCCATACTGCCATGCTCCAGACTTACCATTCTCCCAAGGCAGTTCCCTGGGAAGAATCAACTCGTTTGGGCCATTTCCCAACAATCCTGGTGGCCTAGTCTATGTGCTGATGTAACTGCCTTCATAGCTGCCTGTTCTGTGTGTCCTCAGAGTAAGACTCCACAACACCTTCCAGTGGGCCTCCTACAACCCATACTCAATGGAGAGAGGCTCTGCACCCACCTGTCTATGGATTTCGTTGTGGAGTTACCCAACTCCCAAGGCAACACTGTTATCCTTATGGTGGTTGACTGGTTCTCAAAGATGTGTCATTGTATTCCACTTAAGAAGCTGTACACTTCTAAGGAACTGGCTTCCATTTTTGCTCGGGAGATCTTTCGCTTACATGGGCGACCCAAGGTGATTGTCTCGGACAGGGGTAGTCAGTTTGTCTCCCGGTTCTGGTGAGCCTTTTGTGCACAGTTGGGAATTCAGCTTGCTTTCTCCTCTGGGTATCACCCGGAGTTTAATGGGGCCACAGAACGAGCCAATCAGTCCTTGGAGCAATTCTTAAGTTGCTATATTCTTGACCATCATAACAACTGGTCAGACCTATTACCGTGGGCAGAGTTTGCTCACAACAGTGCCTTGAATTCTGCTTCCCGATTGTCCCCATTTATGGTGAATTATGGTTTCCAACCTTCCATGTTGCCTGAGTCGTTTGTTCTGCAGAGTATTCCTGCTTTAGAGGAGCATCTCCGTGGTCTTCGTTCCACTTGGACATAAGTTCAGGAGGCTTTTCAACATGCTAACGATACCCTGTTTCCCCGAAAATAAGACCTAGCGTGATTGTCAGTGATGGCTGCAATATAAGCCCTACCCCCCAAATAAGCCCTACCCTGTTTCCCCGAAAATAAGCCCTACCCTGAAAATAAGACCTACAAGGACTTTACCTAGGGCTTATTTGGGGGGTAGGGTTTATATTGCAGCCATCACCGACAATCACACTAGGTCTTATTTTCGGGGAAACAGGGTAGGTACAGACTCCATGCTGACTGCAGATGCCTGCCTGCACCTTCCTACCAGGTTGGGGACAGAGTCTGGCTGTCGTCTCGCAACCTCCAACTTTGTGTTCCTTCTTTGAAGTTCACAACTCGTTTTATTGGGCCTTTCCATATCCTTCGCAGGATTAACCCAGTGGCTTACGCCTTAGACCTTCCTCCTAGTATGCGCATCTCAAATGTGTTTCATGTCTCCTTATTGAAACCTTTGGACTGCAATCGCTTTACCACCTCGGTGCCACTTCCTCACCCTATACAGGTTGAGAACCATGAGGAGTATGAATTAAATCCATTGTTGACTCCCGTAGGTTCCGTGGGCACATACAGTACCTGGTGCATTGGAAGGGGTACGGTCCGGGGGAATGCTCTTGGGTCTCATCCTCGGACGTACATGCCCCTGTCCTCCTCCGAAATTTCCATAGACGTTTTCCCCTTAAGTCCAGTGGTCCCCTGAGGGGAAGGGGTTGTTGAGGAGGGGGTACTGTCAGGGCTGGGCTCAGCCCTTCCTTCTCTGAGCTGGCCGCTCAGCTGTCAGCTAATTGCCAGCTCCCATCTCTCTCCACAGTTACCCAGCTGTTGTTGATTCTGCTCGTCAGTCCTGCCTACTTAAAGTCGTCCAGCTCACTTGATCAATGCCTTCACCTTTGTCAATATCACAGAGACTTTCTCCTGCATTCCTGTTGAAGACTTGCTCTGCTGACCTTCCTTCTGGCTCCTGATCCTGCTTGCTGTACTTCTATGTTTATCTCTGGCTCTCTGACATTTGCTTGGCTGACTACCCGATCTGATTACTGAACTCTGGCTTGTTTTGACTACGCTTACTCTGTTTACCTTATTGTTATTATCATTAAACAAGTGTGGTTTAACTATACTTCTGTCTCGATCTGATTCATGGTTCCTGATACCCTCCTAAAGAAGCCTAACCTCGATCCCAAAGACCCAAACGATCACAGGCCTGTCACAAGCCTCAACAACATCTCCAAAATTATCAAGAAAGCATCAGTACAACAGCTATAACTCCATCTGGACACACATAAACTTTTGGACCCACTACAATCTGGCTTCCGCCCTGGCCACGGGACAGAAACTGCACTCCTCAAAATCTGGGATGACACCCTTGAAGCAGCAGATGAAGGAGAATCATGTCTCCTTGTGCTGCTGGACCTCAGTGCATCTTTCGACACAGTAGACCACAAAACCCTGCTCACTCGTCTCACAGAAGTAGCTGGAGTTGCAGACTCAGACTTACCCTGGTTCGCATCCTTCCTAGAGAACCGATCTCAGAAAGTGAAACTAGGAGCTTTCACTTCGGAAAAATTATATGCGGAGTCCCTCAAGGATCACCCCTGTTGCCCGTGCTCTTTAACATCTATCTCCACCCACTCCTCAAAATCATCTGCAACCAGGACCTGCTTTATCACTGATAACATCCAACTCTACCTATGCATCACCAATAAAAAAGACCAATACTAGGCACTGGAAAACTGTCTTTCATTGATTGACGATTGGATGATGGAAAGCTCCCTTAAACTCAACGGATCCAAAACAGAACTCCTCTTCCTCCATGCAAACCGAAACAAAAACCCTGGCATGATGTCCATGCCACTCACCATTATCGGACAACCCATCACCCCCAGCACTAAAGCCAAAAGGATCAGAGTCATCTTTGACTCAGACATGACAATGGATGCACGATTAGGATCAGTAGTCAGCGGATCCCACTAGGTTCTTCGCATATTGCGTAGACTCATCCCATTCATCCCGGAAGGAGATACAGCAGCAGTAGTTGGAACAATCATCAATTCCAGACTCAACTAGGACTTTCCAAGTACCAAATTTCACATCTACAAATTGTCCAGAACACAGCAGCCAGACTGGTAACTGGAAAAAAACCCTGGGAATCAATCACCCCATCCCTGAGGACCCTCCATTGGCTAGCCGTAAAGGACTGGGTTACATTTAAGACCCTCTGCCTTACTCACAAATGTACACAGGGAAAAGCCCCGCAATACCTCTGCAACAAAATAAAACACTACACCCCAGGTCGCCCCCTCCGGTCAACTAACCAGAACCTCCTCCACATCCCCAAAACCCGTTATAAATTAAAAGGCGAACAAAGATTCTCAGTGCAAGGACTACAGCTATGGAACGCTCTACCCGCGGACATCCGCTCGGAAGAAAACCTTCTGGCCTTCAGGAAGAAGCTCAGGACCCATCTCTTTTGAAGACCCAGATGGACACTGGTGGCAAAAGCGCCTTGAGGCGATTTAGTTTGCATATGTAGTGCTATATATAAGTTATTCATCCATTCAGTATGTAAAGAGCTGCATAAGATCTTGATAAATGCCTGTAATGAAAAAATAGGAATGCCAAATAAGAGGACTGAAGGGGGTTGAGATGAGTCTCCCACCAAATGTGGAGGCCTTAAAAAATTGCATCCCTCCCCTTGCAGAATCCTTTCTACTTGTCAATATTTTTACGCAGTTTGCTTTACAAACATTTGTGATAGACTTTTTGCAGCATTTCTTTGCCAGTTATACTTCAAAGGCACAATTTTCTCCTCATGTCACTGTACCCTGAGCACTGCTGCTATAGTCTTTGTTTATTCATTATAAGAGATCATCAACTCATCAGATACAGCAGACTAAGTGTAGCCTGCTGCAAACAGAACACAACCTTCAATCTATGATAGTGGATGACAGTCTCCAGATTGCCGCTCAGTGTTAAAGGAGATTTAAGGAAGTGAAGAAAACAAAAAAATAATGATCCACATGAAGATGGACTACAGATTGTTCCTGTTAGCAGACATATGGCATCACAGGATGAAACAGAGAAGGAACTGGGGATGGAGGAGACAGAGAAGGAAAAGATGGAGGTGGGTAAGGGGTGAAGGGAGAGAAGGTGAGGGAGAAGGAAGAATTGGTGAAGGTGAATGATGACTAAAAAGGTGGATCAGCAACACTCACCACTTTCTATCCCCACATGGAGCACCCCTATCGGTCCTTTTATACATCTGTCTCTCTTTTATTTTAAAGCAGCCAAGATTTGAGGAAAGTCAGGCAGCCTATGGCCATATGATTCTATGCTTACTTTTTGCTGCTACCTGTCTTTCCCCTTAAATGCATATAAAATAAGTAGATAAATAAATAAAAACTAGCTTGTGATTTCCTGGGAGGGCCAAGAATACATTGGCAAAGTCAAAGAATTGGAGACATGCCTCTGCTGAGTGCAATACTCATTCTGGACATTAAGTGCTTTGTAGTATAACTATAAATTTGCTGTATCCTGGTAAAACCTTTAAATAAAAAAATTAAATATAAATTTTATTTATATGTAGATATATAGATAAATATTTTAGATAGAGGTGAGGAAGAGATAGAAAACCAAAGGAGAGCTATGCATCGCTATTACTTTCCCTAGAGCCTCACCCAGAAAAGGAGTGCTGAAACAATTACATCAACTCCAGTCACAGCCAGTTTTAAGGGTATCAACTGAATTAGTGGAGGAAGCTGAATGGTCAGGTCAAGACACCTGAAAAGCCTTCAATTATGCTGATGTCAAGCAAATGAAAGTAGATTGGGGTGCTGCTGCTGTCTGTAAAACTGGCCATAGTAAGAATATAATTTAGAGCAAAAATTCTTAGAAAAAGTCTTAGGAAAATTTGTATGAAAATTCTCATAACATTTGTTTGTCGTTTGAAGATTTCCTTTAGTTTTAATATTTGGTCATGGAATTAATGAACTTTATCGAATAAAAATCGCATACACTGTTATGCCGGAATTTTCGACCGGATTGGTCCGACGGGACGAATCCGTCAGACAATCCAACCATGTGTGGGCTTCATTGGACCTGCGGTGGACTTTTTTGGTCAAAAATCAGACAGACTTTAGATTTGGAACATATTTCAAATCTTTCCGATGGACTCGAGTCCGGTCGAAAAATCCGCTCGTCTGTATGCTAGTCCGACGGACGAAAACCGACACTAGGGCAGCTATTGGCTACTGGCTATCAACTTCCTTATTTTAGTCTGGTCGTACTGTGATGGAGATTTTGAATTCCATATCTATATCCAGGAGATCCAAGGGAACCATTGCAAGGACTCAAATTGCTATGCCCCATTGGATGTATGTATGTATGTATATATATATATATATATATATATATATATATATATATATATATAGATGTTTTTAATAACATGATAGTGAATAAAGGCCTCTCTCACCTTTTGAGGAATGCAGTTTTTTCTGTACCCCCGTGGGAACCAGGGAAGGTCCCCAGGTGTTAATTGAATCAAAGAGTATTTGCAGACATTATGGCTTCAACTCACCAGGGAGCCATTGACATGCAAATGTCCAACCTGCTTGTGTTGGTGATCAAAGGAGATTGTTCATTACCTCATAGACTGGGAGGCACCGGAAGTTTTAATGTTCCAGCATGATGTTTAACTGGGCTTGAAATTACAGCCAATCAGAATTTGAGGCAACTGAAAACCAATGAGCAGTAAGCTTCAAATGTAGCCAACCAGACTTTGAGGTAACTCTGAACCAATTAATGTATGGCATCTGTTGATTGGTGGAGAATGTATATAAAAGAGGAAGAGAGCCAGCTGTATCTCTCTCTGTCCAGCCCCAGACTATCGAGGTGACATGATCTCTCTTTCTGTTTCTTCCTAACCTTTTGTATCCTAGGAGTTGTCTTATAATTTTGTATAGCCTGTGTATGTCCATTGTAACCATTTCTGAGTTCGGCCTAGGTTATCTTTGCAGTCTAAAGCAACACTGTACTTGTTGCATCACTTGAGATTAGGGATGAGCCGAACACCCCCCGGTTCGGTTCGCACCAGAACCCGCGAACGGACCGCAAGTTCGCACGAACGTTAGAACCCCATTGACGTCTATGGGACTCGAACGTTCGAAATCAAAAGTGCTCATTTTAAAGGCTAATTTGCATGGTATTGTCCTAAAAAGGGTGTGGGGACCCGGGTCCTACCCTAGGGGACATGTATCAATGCAAAAAAAACTTTTAAAAACGGCCGTTTTTTCGGGAGCAGTGATTTTAATGATGCTTAAAGTAAAAAAAAAAAAAGTGAAATATTCCTTTAAATATCGTACCTGGGGGGTGTCTATAGTATGCCTGTAAAGTGACGCGTGTTTATCATGTTTAGAACAGTCCCTGCACCAAATGTCATTTTTAAAGGAAAAAATCTCATTTAAAACTGCTTGCGGGTTTAATGTCATGTCGGGTCATGGCAATATGGATGAAAATCAGTGAGACAAACGGCATGGGTACCCCCCAGTCCATTACCAGGCCCTTTGGGTCTTGTATGGATATTAAGGGGAACCCCGCACCCAAATTAAAATAAGGAAAGGTCCCTATATCCTCTGAACAGCAGTATACAGGCGGTGCAAACAAGACAGGGACTGTAGGTTTGTTGTTAAGTAGAATCTGTTTGTAATTTTGAACATTTTTAATGTGTTTAGCTCCAGCCAAAAAATCTTTTCTAAGCTTTTTGGAAAACATAGGGAAGGGTTATCACCCCTGTGACATTTGTTTTGCGTCTTTCCTCCTCTTCAGAAGATTTCACCTCACTTTTTTGTCCCAATGAAAAATGTTTTTTGAAAATTTGGGTTTTTTTGTGGAACAAGGATTGGAAAGCATCAGTGGAAAGGAGAAATTGTTTTCCCATATTAACTCTTACAGGAGAGAATTTCCCTTCCTAGGGGTAGATTTCATCTCACTTCCTGTTGTCTCCTTCCGTTTGCAAGTAGGAGTCATTTGTAAGTTAGATGTTTGAAAGTAGGGTCCTGCCCTATATACTCAGCAGAAATTTGGGCCTTAGGTGTTGCTGTGGCCAAAACACTGTAAGCCCTCACAGGGCCCTGCTGTGAAATATTAGATCAAGAATTGTAATTACATGCCCCTGTTGAACAGGAGCTGAAAAATTAGGCCTTAGGCACTGGTGCTGGTGCCACAACACTGCAACCCCTCACAGACACTCTAGTTGGAAAGCAGGAACGAGCCCTGCTGCAAAGTATTGCATCAAAAATTGTAATTACACGCCCCTGTTAGACAGGGGCAGAAAAATTGGGCCTTAGGCACTGGTGCTGGTGCCACAACACTGCAACCCCTCACAGACACTCTAGTTGGAACGCAGGAACGAGCCCTGCTGCAAAGTATTGCATCAAAAATTGTAATTACACGCCCCTGTTAGACAGGGGCAGAAAAATTGGGCCTTAGGCACTGGTGCCACAACACTGCAACCCCTCACAGACACTCTAGTTGGAACGCAGGAACGAGCCCTGCTGCAAAGTATTGCATCAAAAATTGTAATTACACGCCCCTGTTAGACAGGGGCAGAAAAATTGGGTCTTAGGCACTGGTGCTGGTGCCACAACACTGCAACCCCTCACAGACACTCTAGTTGGAACGCAGGAACGAGCCCTGCTGCAAAGTATTGCATCAAAAATGTAATTACACGCCCCTGTTAGACAGGGGCAGAAAAATTGGGTCTTAGGCACTGGTGCTGGTGCCACAACACTGCAACCCCTCACAGACACTCTAGTTGGAACGCAGGAACAAGCCCTGCTGCAAAGTATTGCATCAAAAATTGTAATTACACGCCCCTGTTAGACAGGGGCTGAAAAATTGTGCCTTAGGCACTGGTGGTGGCGCCCAGAACCAAAAATGTTCTTACAAGCTATCAGCGTGATGATTGAGGAGGAAGAGGATAATTACTCAGGGATAGTCACTCAGCATCAGCATAGGCAGTCTTTGAAGGGATCTGAAAAAAATTATTCAGTTACATCAGCATCAGGTGCTTGGTAGCTGGTGGTGATCCAAGACTGATTCATTTTTATGAAGGTCAGCCGATCGACCGAGTCAGTGGACAGACGCACCCTGTGATTGGTTACCACGCCTCCAGCAGCACTGAATGTGCGTTCCGAAAGAACGCTGGATGCAGGACAGGCCAGTAGCTCAATTGCATACTGTGCAAGCTCTGGCCAGTGATCCATCCTCAAGACCCAGTAACCCAGAGGATTTTCGGTGGGAAAGGTGTCCAAGTCTGATCTTGCCCCTAGGTATTCCTGCACCATGTAAAACAGACGCTGGCGATGGTTGCTGGAACCGATCATACCTTGGGGCTGCGGACCAAAAAATTGTCTGAACGCATCGGTCAGACGGCCACCTTCTCCACCGCTCCTTCTTTGACTGACCGAAGCCTCAGCAACACGTTGTCCAGAAACAAGTGTTTGTAACCTCCCAGTCTCTGGGAACGCATTGCACAGACCTTTCTGCAAGGCCTCCCGAAGATGTTTCATCCTCTGCTCCCTCTGCGATGGCAAGATAAGGTCCGCAACCTTACCCTTGTAACGTGGATCAAGGAGGGTTGCCAGCCAGTATTGGTCCTTCTCCTTGATACCACGAATACGAGGATCCTTACGCAGGCTTTGCAGGATCAGGGAGGCCATGCAGCGTAGGTTTGCTGAGGCATTCGGTCCGGAGTCCTCTGGGTCACTAAGGACAACAACGTCCGCAGCCACCTCCTCCCAGCCACGTACAAGTCCATGTGTTCCTTGGGACTGATCCCTTAAAGACTGCTGATGCTGAGTGCCAGGCTCCACCTCCATACTGACACAATCTTCCTCCTCCTCCTCCTCCTCCTCCTCCTCGTCCTCTTCCTGTGTGATCGGCGGGCACGCAGGAACACTGTCTGGATAAAGGGGGCCTTGAGAGCTAAGGAAGTCCTCCTCTTCCTGCCTCTGTTCTGCCTCAAGTGCCCTGTCCATTATTCCACGCAGCGTGTGCTCCAACAGGTGGACAAGGGGGACAGTGTCACTGATGCATGCACTGTCAGTGCTCACCATCCTCGTGGCTTCCTCGAATGGTGACAGGACAGTGCATGCATCCCTGATCATGGCCCACTGGCGTGGGGAAAAAAAACCAAGGTCCCCTGACCCTGTCCTGGTGCCATAGTCGCACAGGTACTCATTGATGGCCCTCTGCTGCGTGTGCAGCCGCTGCAGCATGGCCAATGTCGAGTTCCACCTGGTGGGCATGTCACAGATTAGGCGGTTCTTGGGCAGGTTAAACTCCTTTTGGAGGTCCGTCAGCCGAGCACTGGCATTATATGACCGGCGGAAATGCACACAGACTTTCCTGGCCTGCCTCAGGACATCCTGTAAGCCCGGGTACCTGCCCAAGAACCGCTGCACCACCAAGTTAAGGACGTGAGCCAAACAGGGCACATGGGTCAGTTGTCCCTGTCGGAGGGCAGAGAGGAGGTTGGTGCCATTGTCGCAAACCACCATTCCTGCCTTAAGTTGGCGTGGCGTCAACCACCTCTGAACCTGCCCCTGCAGAGCTGACAGAACCTCTGCCCCAGTGTGGCTCCTGTCCCCCAAGCACACCAGCTCAAGCACCGCATGGCATCTTTTGGCCTGCGTACTTGCGTAGCCCCTTGAACGCCTACGGAGCACCGCTGGTTCCGAGGAAGAGGCCATGGAGGAAGAAGAAGAGGAGGGGGTGGAGGAGAGAGGTGTGTCACAATCAGCATTTTGGAGGCGTGGTGGCGGAACAACCTCCAACACTACTGCACCTTGTCCTGCATCCTTCCCAGCTGCCAGCAGAGTCACCCAATGCGCCGTGAAACTTAAGTAACGTCCCTGTCCATGCCTGCTGGACCATGAGTCAGCGGTAATATGCACCTTACCGCTGACCGCCCTGTCCAGCGAGGCATGGACATTGCCTTCCACATGCCGGTAGAGAGCCGGAATCGCCTTCCGTGAGAAAAAGTGGCGTTTGGGTACCTGCCACTGAGGAACCGCACATTCCACAAACTCACGGAAGGGGGCAGAGTCTACCAACTGAAAAGGCAGCAGTTGAAGTGCTAGCAATTTTGCCAAGCTAGCATTCAACCGCTGGGCATGTGGATGGCTGGGAGCAAACTTCTTTCGGCGGTGCAGCAGCTGGGGCAGGGAAATTTGCCTGGTACAATCTGACGTCGGTGTACCAAAAGCAGATTGCCCACAAGTACTTGGCTGTGACACACCTAATTCTACACCTTCATTCCTCTCACTGCAGGTCTCAGAGAGGACTGAAGGTCTAGTGGGGTTGGAAATCTCAGCTGATGAGGAGCAAGGAGAGATCCTCTTTGTTCTTTGGTGTGGGTCTTTTAGATATGCTTGCCAACGAACTGCATGGCAGGTCAACATATGTCTGGTCAAGCATGTGGTACCCAAGCGGGAGATGTTTTGGCCACGCGAGATACGCTTGAGACATATGTTGCAAATAGCAACGGTGCGATCTGATGCACTCGTCTCAAAAAAGGCCCACACCAAAGAACTTTTTGAATAACGTGCAGAGACTGCAGCGCCCTGCACATGTGGAGCTTTGGGGTGTGATGCAGTCAATGTGCTGCCCTTAGGCTGGCCCCTGGAGGGCATCCTGCCTCGTTGGTGATGTGCCGCCTCCTCCTCCTCCTCCTCCTCCTCTCTCCTATCAGGCACCCACGTTGAGTCAGTGACCTCATCATCCCCTCCCTCCTCATCACTGGAGCAAACCTGGCAGTATGCTGCAGCAGGGGGAGCATGACTGCCAGATTGCTGTCCTTCTTGGGCACCCCCTCTGTCCGTGCTCATGTTACTGCCTTCATCGAGCTCAGTATCATCATCAGAGCCTTCCAAACGCTGGGCATCCTCCTGGAGCATGTACCCAACACTGTGGTCAAACAGTTCGAGGGAATCCTCAGGAGGACATGGTGGAGCTAGGGAAGGAGTCACTGATGACATTGAGCTGAGGGAAGAGGCCGCTGCTTTGCCAGACAAAGCACCCTGGGCATGGGTGAGAGAGGATGAGGAGGATGAGGACGGCTTGGTCATCCACTCGACCAAGTTTTCTGCATGTTGCGGCTCAACACGGCCAGCTGCCGAAAAAAAGGCCAAGCGTGTCCCATGGCCACGGGCTGATGAGGATGCACCGTCTCCACGACCAGCACTAGACACAGAGCCTGCTTGCCCTCTCTTATTGGCTTGTGACTGTCTGCCTCTCCTTCTTGGCCTTCCAGACATACTAATGGCCTGTAGCTGCACTAAGCTGGGATAGAACACCTGTAATTTTCTTCAGGTAGCTTTATATACTGTAACCAGACAAGCCTGCCTGTCAGTAGGAAGATAACAGGAACGGATCTAGCTGAACACTGTGAGCAGGACGCACTGACTGCACTAAATGTAAATAGCAGGAACGGATCTAGCTGAACACTGTGAGCAGGACGCACTGACTGCACTAAATGTAAATAGCAGGAACGGATCTAGCTGAACACTGTGAGCAGGACGCACTGACTGCACTAAATGTAAATAGCAGGAACGGATCTAGCTGAACACTGTGAGCAGGACGCACTGCACTAAATGTAAATAGCAGGAACGGATCTAGCTGAACACTGTGAGCAGGACGCACTGCACTAAATGTAAATAGCAGGAACAGATCTAGCTGAACACTGTGAGCAGGACGCACTGCACTAAATGTAAATAGCAGGAACAGATCTAGCTGAACACTGTGAGCAGGACGCACTGCACTAAATGTAAATAGCAGGAACAGATCTAGCTGAAAACTGTGAGCAGGACGCACTGACTGCACTAAATGTAAATAGCAGGAACAGATCTAGCTGAACACTGTGAGCAGGACGCACTGCACTAAATGTAAATAGCAGGAACGGATCTAGCTGAACACTGTGAGCAGGACGCACTGCACTCAATGTAAATAGCAGGAACGGATCTAGCTGAACACTGTGAGCAGGACGAACTGCACTAAATGTAAATAGCAGGAACAGATCTAGCTGAACACTGTGAGCAGGACGCACTGCACTAAATGTAAATAGCAGGAACGGATCTAGTTGAACACTGTGAGCATGACGCACTGCACTAAATGTAAATAGCAGGAACAGATCTAGCTGAAAACTGTGAGCAGGACGCACTGACTGCACTAAATGTAAATAGCAGGAACAGATCTAGCTGAACACTGTGAGCAGGACGCACTGACTGCACTAAATGTAAATAGCAGGAACGGATCTAGCTGAACACTGTGAGCAGGACGCACTGCACTAAATGTAAATAGCAGGAACGGATCTAGCTGAACACTGTGAGCAGGACGCACTGCACTCAATGTAAATAGCAGGAACGGATCTAGCTGAACACTGTGAGCAGGACGAACTGCACTAAATGTAAATAGCAGGAACAGATCTAGCTGAACACTGTGAGCAGGACGCACTGCACTAAATGTAAATAGCAGGAACGGATCTAGCTGAACACTGTGAGCAGGACGCACTGCACTAAATGTAAATAGCAGGAACAGATCTAGCTGAACACTGTGAGCAGGACGCACTGCACTAAATGTAAATAGCAGGAACAGATCTAGCTGAACACTGTGAGCAGGACGCACTGCACTAAATGTAAATAGCAGGAACAGATCTAGCTGAACACTGTGAGCAGGACGCACTGCACTAAATGTAAATAGCAGGAACGGATCTAGCTGAACACTGTGAGCAGGACGCACTGCACTAAATGTAAATAGCAGGAACGGATCTAGCTGAACACTGTGAGCAGGACGCACTGCACTAAATGTAAATAGCAGGAACAGATCTAGCTGAACACTGTGAGCAGGACGCACTGACTGCACTAAATGTAAATAGCAGGAACGGATCTAGCTGAACACTGTGAGCAGGACGCACTGACTGCACTAAATGTAAATAGCAGGAACGGATCTAGCTGAACACTGTGAGCAGGACGCACTGACTGCACTAAATGTAAATAGCAGGAACGGATCTAGCTGAACACTGTGAGCAGGACGCACTGCACTAAATGTAAATAGCAGGAACAGATCTAGCTGAACACTGTGAGCAGGACGCACTGCACTAAATGTAAATAGCAGGAACAGATCTAGCTGAACACTGTGAGCAGGACGCACTGCACTAAATGTAAATAGCAGGAACAGATCTAGCTGAACACTGTGAGCAGGACGCACTGACTGCACTAAATGTAAATAGCAGGAACAGATCTAGCTGAACACTGTGAGCAGGACGCACTGCACTCAATGTAAATAGCAGGAACGGATCTAGCTGAACACTGTGAGCAGGACGAACTGCACTAAATGTAAATAGCAGGAACAGATCTAGCTGAACACTGTGAGCAGGACGCACTCCACTAAATGTAAATAGCAGGAACGGATATAGCTGAACACTGTGAGCAGGACGCACTGCACTAAATGTAAATAGCAGGAACAGATCTAGCTGAACACTGTGAGCAGGATGCACTGCACTAAATGTAAATAGCAGGAACGGATCTAGCTGAACACTGTGAGCAGGACGCACTGCACTAAATGTAAATAGCAGGAACGGATCTAGCTGAACACTGTGAGCAGGACGAACTGCACTAAATGTAAATAGCAGGAACAGATCTAGCTGAACACTGTGAGCAGGACGCACTGCACTAAATGTAAATAGCAGGAACGGATCTAGCTGAGCACTGTGAGCAGGACGCACTGCACTAAATGTAAATAGCAGGAACGGATCTAGCTGAACACTGTGAGCAGGACGCACTGACTGCACTAAATGTAAATAGCAGGAACGGATCTAGCTGAACACTGTGAGCAGGACGCACTGCATTAAATGTAAATAGCAGGAACAGATCTAACCTAATCTAGCTAACTCAAATCAAATGACACTGTCTGTCTCTCTCTCTATCAGCACACCGGAACACACTACACAGGGCCGCCGTGCAGGCGGCCTTATATAGTGTGGGGCGTGTACTAAATCCCCTGAGCCATAATTGGCCAAAGCCACCCTGGCTTTGGCCAATTACAGCTCTCTCTACTGACGGCGCTTTGATTGGCCAAGCATGCGGGTCATAGTGCATGCTTGGCCAATCATCAGCCAGCAATGCACTGCGATGCCGCAGTGAATTATGGGCCGTGACGCGCCACACGAATTTGGCGCGAACGGCCCATAACGTTCGCAATTCGACGGACGGTCGAACAGCCGATGTTCGAGTCGAACATGCGTTCGATTCGAACACGAAGCTCATCCCTACTTGAGATATATGATAAATTCTAATTATTCTAACTTTATTTTCTGTGTAAATAAATGTAATTGTTTATCTTTTTGCCCTGTTATCATTCGTTTTTATTCTTATATAGACAAAGGTTTAATCACTTATTTTTGTATCGTTAATCGTTTAAGTGAGGTATAAACATTTCCAACACAGTACGCCATGACGTACGAATCCGTCGGACTTTGGTGTGATTGTGTGTAGTTCGAAAGTCCGTCGGAAGTCCGTCAAAAGTCTGTCTACCTTTGATGCCGAAAACTCCGCCTGTGTGTACTCGGCATTAGAAATTAGTTCATTTGAGAAAAAAATTCCATCCTGGTCCTTTGAATTTTCTCATCACAGCAGTCAAAAACAAACATCTGTTTGACCCACTAATGATTAGAAAAAAGAACATTTTTTCTAAAACTTCTTTTCCAAAGAACTTTCATTTGAAATTCTACCCATCTATGGCTAGCTCAGCCAAAAATACTCTGCCAAAGAACACTGTGACTGAGAATATCCTTTGACTCTCTCACTGCCGGAGCCATTTTTCATTTTTGCATACATGTTGAAATGCACATTTAGGCCCGAAGATTAGTTAAAAACCCCCAAAATTATATATTTCCTTAAAGCAGGTACCCTGGAGAATATAACAGTATTAGCTGCAATTGTTCTATGTCACATGATATTCACCCTGTTAGGACTCCTTATATGAAAGTGTCCACATCACCAGGGAGTGACATAGGCACTGGAAGTAGGACCTTCGCATAACATAAGCCATATGATTACCTTTGTGGGAAAAAAAAAATGATTATCTGTCCCATTACGAATTTGGGGCATGTAAAAAAAAATAGATTAGATAAAAAGGGTGATGTGGTTTTTTTCTACTCTGGAGATCAGTTTTAAAAATAAAAAATGTCATACTGTAGTTAGGTATTCTTTAAAATATTGATCTTATTTTAAATGTAGAGTAAGTACCTGAATTTGATTGGTAGCAGCCTCCTGTAATCACATGATCACTGTCACAAAATACTCACTTTATTGTGATAAAATAAAAAAAACTGTTAAAATGTTTCAAGTGAGTGAAATATTAAAAGAATTAAACATTGCTGCAGTAGCTGTGAAGTGGAAAAGTACATTGTGCAATTGGGCTGGTTATGTTTATATCTACAGAGCCAGGCAGTAAAGTATAGCAGTTTCTTTGAAATTTAGTAACCATAGCTCATTCTAATACTAGATATATATTCTGATCCAGACAGCTTTGCCCAAGCTTTCTGTACTGCGAATATTAAACAGAACTGTCTTCAGCAGAACATGGTATAAATAAACAGAAAGGAAACAGAAATACTAAGCAATCAAAAATACAGTTCAGAATGATTTCCTCTATTCTGTTGGTTATGTTTGTCTGTTTATCAGCACTGAGCGGTTACTGTTTGGGATCATAATTATTTGGAGAAAAAACATCAGAAAAATAGGTTTATCACATAGCAGCACGCCGCTCAACGTTTAAAGATTGCAATGATTGGCCTTTAGCACAAGGTTTGATGGCAAAACCACGCTCCTTTTGGGGACTCATAAAGAGTTTGTGAGCATAAAATGATTGTTTAATCCCAAAGTTCTTTTTTCATCACTAGTGTAGTCAGATGTGCTGGCAGATGCATGTGCCTCACTCCTTCTCCCCATTGTCACTGTACTGTGGAGCAGCTGCCTCTCACCCCGTGCTTCCCTGCTGTGGCTACACTGCCAGAACTGCTTCTGTTTGAAATCCCCACTTGTCCACCATCCTCCCTCCCCATTCCTGGAAACAGTGTGCTTGAGACAATCAAGGGGAAGGAGGAACCTGCTATACAGATGCCTGGGATCATGGGAACTGTAGTTCTTAAAAGAGCACCGCACAATACATGTCTATGGGGGTTAGTAAAGCTGCAGACCTAAATACCCAGGAACCTCTGCACTTTAGGGGAGGAGAGAGACAGAAATTTTCCGGGGCAAATTACCAGGGATGTGAGTAGTTCCACGCGGAGAGAAAAAGAGTGCAGGCCTGTGCTGTCTGGGTCTGTGCTCCCACTAAAAGAAATAGACCTGGGGAGAGCTGAGCCAGAGCCACTGAGGACTGTATTAAGACCGAATTTCCAAGTGCTGGGCTGGAGCCCTCCAGATTTTGAAGCTGAGTGTGTCTACATCAGGGCTGAGAGTCTAAGCTGTAAATAATTGCTGTGTCCTTTTCCCAGAGCTGGGAGACCTTGTGCCATGTGTTTACAGCCAGTGAGGACCTGAACTTTCTGGGATTATCAACTGCCAATTGTATGGGACAGGATCAGTTGCGTATCAGGAGTGGTGAGAGGGAAAACCTAGCCTAATTCCATACTGCCTACAGTTATTGCCAATAGAGATTGCCTTTACTTAACAGCCCCTCAGCTATCCCTTGTGTCTTAAAGGGACAGATACATGTGTACCACCTACAGAAGGGCCCTAACAAAAGCTGGCCAACACTGACAATTAGGAGCCAGGTACTTTCAGTTATCTCCAGGGGTTTCCCTTTTTTAGAACTGTGTACATTCAGCCATGAAGGGCTGTATGTGCAAAGTGCATTCGGGGACACTTTTTGAATAATTATTGCCAAGCGTTATGGTGAGACTTTTTTGTTCCATTCATGCTTTCATGGTTGACGCTGTTCTTACTAATGTTCTGAATACTAGTATAGTGGGGTTTAACCTTATTATGGTGTAGGTCAATGGTCATAGGTGAGGCTAATATTCCCATCAGTTAATCAAATGTATTTGTTGATTAGTATGTTTATTAGTATGTGTATGGTGTTTATTCTACTTTGCTATATAATACTTATTTTATCCATTATTGATTGCCTGTGGCCTATTTGCGTGTGCTGCTGTACAGTCGTAATCTACTAATTTAAGTTACACAGGAGTGAGTGACCTTCAGTCTATAACCAGGTGTGTCAGTGGGGACTGAGCAGTTTAAGGAGTTGTGGTAGAACAGAGGACCCATCCAAACCAAGTGACTCCTACAAAGGTAGTGCCACACTAGTTTCCATAATATTTGCTTTTCAATAAAACAAATGCAATATATTAGAGGCTGGATGAATGGTTTAGTGTAGTATACCTTGTTTGGTAGTTACACTAATAGTTATATAAGTAAAAAAAAAATAGAGTGATAACTAAGGAAGATAGAGGGACAGAAGGATTTGGTTCCAAAAGAGAGACAGTCCCTACAAATGAGAGGCAGTTGGGGGCTATGGAGCAGTGCTGTGCTACAATATGTACAACGTATGTGTATCAGTAAAATGTTATTTGTGATTCATAACCTTGCATTTTTCTAACTTCCTGCTAATTTGTATTGATTTATTAGTAGTATATACATGTTCTGTCTTCTAAATGCAGCAAGCTAATTTCCGGTTTCCTGGCTCCACTTCTTTTAAGATCTTCAGGCATTTAGGGGTCAAGTGTAGAGTTTTTTCACTCAGAATGTGTGCATCGGATTTGCAGATACTCTATAGTCTTTCTCAACCCTACCCTAGAGGAATCCTTGAATAAAAACTATGTTTCTAGAAACCCTAAAATTATTCCCAGATCTGAGGTTTATGGTAATCAGCGATTTGTACATATATTTAATTAAAAAAAAGTAATCTCTAAGTTGAACCTCATATATATATATATATATATTCATATATTATATATAATAACATAAAAAATCCACTAAAAAAGTTGGCAGCACTGTAACTCTAAAAGTATAGTTGAAGGTATATCATTTCACTGCAAATGTAGCCAACACTGGAACTTTGAAAGGGCCGTCAAACAGATATCAACCCAATACTGTGGTAGCCAACAGTGGTATTTCTCTGCACCCTAGGTTACTGTGGAATGTCAACTTTGCTGGGTTCTTACCATACCACAGAGCATGAAGCATATTGAATTTAATGGTAAACTGTTTTGAAGTGAAAGATGTTTTTCCCGCCAAATTTGTGTGGAAACATTATTCAATGTTGATGCTTTATTCCACATTCACCAAAATGTGTTTTGTTTTTTTTTAAACTCCAATTTATTTTTTATTTAGAGTAATTAGGTAAGGGGGGGGGCTGTAATCAAAATGCCTGGTACTATCCCCATATAAATTGATAATTAGAAAGTAAGCCCACGCATTTCCTCAAGTAGAAGCGATAATGGGAAAGGGGGGATTTTTAAGTGCCAAAAAAAAAGTTCTACATAAATACACCATTTTCTAAAATGTCATTAATTTTATTAATACCAAAATCGTTAAAAGCATGTGGATCATCAAAACATATTAAACAGTACAATCAAACATATTATATGACCATTCCGTGCAGACAATACATTAACTGATTCAAATGGATAAACGTGTTTTGCCCAAATCAAGGGCTTCTTCAGGATCATGTTTCAGTTTTGATAAATCAGATAACTTAGGTGCAGATCACCAAGATGTGATCCATTCAATGCACCTTAGAAGATCATAGTCTAAGCTAAGACACCCTACTCAAATTCCACAATAAATTTCCACAACACGTTTTGTGGGTCACATATACTTCACTTCTTCAGGTTCTGAGAACTTTTTTTTTGTAACCACCAAACAGGGAGTCGCGAGCCTGGGGACCACCAAACCACACCAAGCCCCCACAGGAGAAGGACCTACAGATAGCACAAAAATTCCTTGTGGAATTCCCTTAAGTAGGGGGAGGTGAAGAAGGGAAAAATGTACACCTCTAGGCTAAGTATGGTAACCGTTCTCCATTATTTCCCATGCCGCTATGCTTAACTGAGGTGATAGGTATTGGTGCTATTAAGTGGTTGGGCCTGCTTAATCTGAGGTGTGATTGATTTCTAGATGCCCCTCCCCTTAGGGAATGTGTGTGATTTGTTGGCAATTAGTGGAGAAGAATTACCATACTTAGTCTAAAGGTGTACCTTGTTTTCCTTCTTTGTTTTCCCACTCCTTAAGGGAGTTCCACATAAGTTTTTTCAGGCTGTTGTTGCTCCACCCAGAGGAAGACTTGGTGTGGTCTGGTGGCCCACAGGCTCCCAGTTTAGTTGTTATAAAATACATTTTCACAGAACCTGAAGAAATGGGGTATATGTGACAAATCATGGAATTTCTCCCCTGTCAAAGCACTTCTGAACATCTATATTATTATATATTAAAATACAGCAATATGCTGTGAAACATATTTACGTAATTTTTATGTACTATAAATCTGTATTTATAAAACAAATGGTGTGTTAGGTAGAGTACACCATATAATGTAATGGTTTTACAAATATAATACATTATTGGAATTTTAAGAATATAAATATAATTATTATACAGTGTGGACGGAAAGTATTCAGACCCCCTTAATTTTTTCACTCTTTGTTATATTGCAGCCATTTGCTAAAATCATTTAAGTACATTTTTTTCCTCATTAATGTACACACAGCACCCCATATTGACAGAAAAACACAGAATTGTTGACATTTTTGCAGATTTATTAAAAAAGAAAAACTGAAATATCACATGTTCCTAAGTATTCAGACCCTTTGCTGTGACACTCATATATTTAACTCAGGTGCTGTCTCTTCTGATCATCCTTGAGATAGTTCTACACCTTCATTTGAGTCCAATTGTGCTTGATTATACTGATTGGACTTGATTAGGAAAGGAACACATCTGTCTATATAAGACTTTACAGCTCACAGTGCATGTCAGAGCAAATGGGAATCATGAGGTCAAAGGAACTACCTGAAGAGCTCAGAGACAGAATTGTGGCAAGGCACAGATCTGGCCAAGGTTACAAAAAAAAATTCTGCTGTACTTAAGGTTCCTAAGAGCACAGTGGCCTCCATAATCCTTAAATGGAAGACGTTTGGGATGACCAGAACCGTTCCTAGAGCTGGTCGTCCGGCCAAACTGAGCTATCGGGGGAGAAGAGCCTTGGTGAGAGAGGTAAAGAAGAACCCAAAGATCACTGTGGCTGAGCTCCAGAGATATAGTCGGGAGATGGGAGTAAGTTGTAGAAAGTGGATAAACTGAAGCCTCTCCTTAGTGTAAGACACATGAAAGCCCATTTGGAGTTTGCTAAAAAAACACCTGAAGGACTCCAAGATGGTAAGAAATAAGATTCTCTGGTCTGATGAGACCAAGATAGAACTTTTTGGCCTTAATTCTAAGCGGTGTGTGTGGAGAAAAGCAGGCACTGCTCATCACCTGTCCAATACAGTCCCAACAGTGAAGTATGGTTGTGGCAGCAGCATGCTGTGGGGGTGTTTTTCAGCTGCAGGGACAGGACGGCTGATTGCAATTGAGGGAAAGATGAATGCGGCCAAGTACAGGGATATCCTGGACGAAAACCTTCTCCAGAGTGCTCAGGACCTCAGACTGGGCCGAAGGTTTACCTTCCAACAAGACAATGACCCTATGCACACAGCTAAAATAACGAAGGAGTGGCTTCATAACAACTCAGTGACTGTTCTTGAATGGCCCAGCCAGAGCCCTGACTTAAACCCAATTGAGCATCTCTGGAGAGACCTAAAAATGGCTGTCCACCAATGTTTACCATCCAACCTGACAGAACTGGAGAGGATCTGCAAGGAGGAATGGCAGAGGATCCCCAAATCCAGGTGTGAAAAACGTGTTGCATCTTACTCAAAAAGAATCATGGCTGTATTAGATCAAAAGGGTGCTTCTACTAAATACTGAGCAAAGGGTCTGAATACTTAGGACCATGTGATATTTCAGGTTTTTTTTTAAATAAATCTGCAAAAATGTTAACAATTCAGTGTTTTTCTGTCAATATGGGGTGCTGTGTGTACACTAATGAGGAAAAAAATTACCGTATTTATCGGCGTATAACACGCACCGGCGTATAACACGCACCCCAATTTAGGAGGGAATTTTAAGGAAAAAAAAACTTTTAGGAGGGAAGTTGAAGGGAAAAAAAACTTACATTTAAATGCCCATCATTGCAGCCTTCTCAGTGCAGCCTTGCCCCAGTGCAGCCATGTCAGTGCAGCCTTGTCAGTGCAGCCTTGTCAGTGCAGCCTTGTCAGTGCAGCCTTCCCCAGTGCAGCCTTGTCAGTGCAGCCATGTCAGTGCAGCCATGTCAGTGCAGCCATGTCAGTGCAGCCTTCCCCAGTGCAGCCTTGTCAGTGCAGCCTTGTCAGTGCAGCCATGTCAGTGCAGCCATGTCAGTGCAGCCTTCCCCAGTGCAGCCTTGTCAGTGCAGCCTTGTCAGTGCAGCCATGTCAGTGCAGCCATGTCAGTGCAGCCTTCTCAGTGCAGCCTTCCCCAGTGCAGCCTTGCCCCAGTGCAGCCTTGCCCCAGTGCAGCCTTCCCCAGTGCAGCCTTGCCCCAGTGCAGCCTTCGATCCCCTGTCCCTGCTTGCTGGGATTCAAAATCGCGGACCGCGATTTGAAAATGGCGCCGCCGGCGCCGAAATACACAGAGCCGGTCCTCGGCTCTTTCCGGCGGCACTCGTTTACTTTCGGTTTCACTCGTAGCCCCGAGCGGAGCTATCCGAACCTACTCGGATAGCTCCGCTCGGGGCTACGAGTGAAACCGAAAGTAAACGAGTGCCGCCGGAAAGAGCCGAGGACCGGCTCTGTGTATTTCGGCGCCGGCGGCGCCATTTTCAAATCGCGGTCCGCGATTTTGTTATTTTGACAGCTCGGATCGCAGGGGATCGGCGTATAACACGCACCTGCGACTTTCCCCTGATTTTAAGGGGGAAAAAGTGCGTGTTATACGCCGATAAATACGGTAACTTAAATTATTTTTGCAAATGGCTGCAATATAACAAAGAGTGAAAAATTTAAGGGGGTCTGAATACTTTCCGTCCCCACTGTAATATAAAATATACAGTGTATTATATAGCACCTTTAAAGTCACAGTTGTGGGAAATTATTTTGGTATTTGTAGGCTTACAGTGAAGGTTAGTATGAGAGGACCCTTAGGCTTGGACATTGTTCCCAGTACCAAGAGATTTAGGCTGGGTTTACACTATTGTGAATTGGATACAGCTTTCCCCGCATCCAATTCGCATGACAGGAGACTGTGACCGGCTCTCAATGGAGCTGGTTCTCACAGCTCCGGAACGGCTGTGGAGCGAATTGCACAGGAGTCCTGTGCATTTTCTGGTCTGTTTTCAGGTCTGAATTCAGCCAAGAATTTGGATTGAAATCGGACCTGAAATGGTGAACAAGCATGCACTGGACCCCTGCTGTGAGCTGCTCTGCAGCCTAACAACTACAAGCCCCAGTCTCCCAGGCAACTGTTTTTTTTTTTGTTTTTTTGTAATTGTATATTTATTTATTTTTTTGTTTGTTTTGTTTTTTTTTTTTTTGCAAAACAATACAAAGATGTTGTAGAAAACCTTATACAAAGAAGAAAAGTATGTCTTAGCAAATAAGAACACAAACATATGACAGTCTCTATAAAAGAGGTACATTCAGTCTTATAAGAAACTGGTATAACATTCAAGAGAAAATGCTATTGAGGTTAAGGCCAAGGCCCATGTAGCCGATCAATGTAGCCACAGGAACTTCTCGTAGTTCCATCACGGCTCCATTGTGGGCCTGTGGAGTGTAATCTAAAGACGGGCTAAAACATTGCGAGTCATCATAACAAAGGAAAAACAATAAAAACAAACAAGGGGGGGGAAGGGGGGTACACCATGAATTTCAACATTGCATTTACACATCAATGGGAACAGGATTAGACCACTTGAGTGGGTAAGAACTGACTATGTGGATGGTATTTGGTCAGAGGTATAGGGAGTTGCCTCTAAATTGAATTGAGAGTTATCCCAGGGATCCCATATCTATGAGAATTGGGGTAGGGAATCATGGATCACTGCTGTCATATGTTCCATTCTACGTATCTGTGCTATGGTCTGTAACAATTGAGCCTGAGTAGGAGAATTCGAGAATAGCCAATAGGTGGGAATTATTCTTTTGGTGGCCAACAGGATATAAGACATCTATTTCTTAGTGTGTTTAGGAATTCCAGGAACTGGGAGACCCAGTAGGTAATGGACAACGGGAAATCCATCCCAAAAACTGTATGGAGTAAAGATTGGACCAAGATCCAAAAAGGTAGGATTATCGGACACTCCCAAAAGATATGATAGTGTGTTCCTATGTCTTGAAGGTATCTCCAACAATTCTGGGATAGAGAGGGGTCATATTTATGAACAACTTCTGGGGTCCTATACCAGAACATGAGGACCTTATAAGCTGTCTCTCTCTGCTCCACACATCTGGAGGCTTTGGATATGGAGTCCCAGATCTTTTGCTATTGAGGAAGAGAAATAGGAGTCTGGATTGTTTTGGCCCATTTCTGCATATAGACGTGAGAGTCTATCATGGGTGGGTTTGATTCATGAAGGATTTTGTATACAGAGGATATGAGGCCAGGTTGGTAGGGGCCCTGGGCACATAATATTTCAAAGGCATTAGACTTTTCTAAGGATAAAGAAGGTGATATAAAGTGAAAATAATGTTTGAACTGAAGGTAAGAGAAAAAGAGATTTTTGGGGATCTCAAAATTGTTTCAGAGCTCCTGAAACAAGAGCAATTTATGTGTCACAAGATGTACTAGGTGACGGAGCTGGAAAATACCCGCCTGTGACCATGGGTACATGTTGCTGTAGGATAGGCTTACCCGGGATATCCGGATTGAAAAGTGTGTTTAGGAGAGGTGGGCATGGAGAAGAGAGAGAGAACCTTTTGTAGCATTTTTTCCAGATGGAGAGAGTAAATAACATTGGTACCAAACATATATTTCTTAACTGGGAAATAGAGGTAGTTAGATCGGACCAGAGCATGGAACAGAGATGTACAGGGCTGGTAATGCTCAACTCCAATTCTGACCATCTGTTTGTTGCAAATCGTGTTGACCAGGAGATGGTTGCTGCAAGATGGGTAGCAAAGTAGTATTCAGTAATGTCAGGGGCTTCCAGACCTCCATGAGAGCTAGGGGCAAATAACACGGTACTAGCAATCTGATGTGCTTTATTTCCCCAAATAAATTTAGTAAAGATCCTTTGAATATTTCGAAGTTGTGTCATGGGGACTGCAGGGTTTCAAAAAGGTACAAGAGTTTTGGGAGTATAGACATCTTGAGGACATTTATCCTACCCAGAAGAGACAGAGGTCACCCTTCCCATTGACGTAGCAATATATTTCCAAAATTAAAGGAGGGTAATTGGCTTGGTACAGAGTGGAGTAAGATGCAGTTAAATGTATTCCCAGATATTTAAGAGAGGAGGGGCACCAGTGGTAGGGAAAGTTACTTTGTAATGTAGAGAGGAGTATAGGGGGGATATGTATAGGTAGAGCTTGGCCGTGTTAACTTTATAGCCGGAGAGTTTGCCAAAGATATTTAGTAAAGTATGGAGATTGGGGAGGGAGATGTTAGTGTTAGAAGTATGTCGTCTGCAAAGAGATAATTTGTATTCTCTTTGCCGTAAAGAGACTCCACTTATGTCAGGGTGCATACGTATAGCTTCAGATAGGGGTTCAAGGCATAGTATAAACAGTTAAAGAGATAGGGGGCATCCTTGTCTAGTACCATTGCTATGGGAGAAGGACGGAGATAGGAAGGATGCCAATTGTACTTGGGAAGTAGGGCGGGAGTATAAGGCTTGGAGAGCTGCCAGGAATGGACCCGTAAATCCGAAATGAGTGAGAGTGGCAAACATATGTGGCCAGCTAAGCCTGTCAAAGGCCTTCTGAGCGTCTAAACTCAGAATAAGGGCTGGGCGTAAAGTCCTATCAAGCAGGTCTATCAGGTCAATGATGCATCTGGTATTATCTCCAGCATGTCTATAGGAAACTAAACCTACCTGATCATTGTGAATAAGTTTAGGGATTATAGAGGTGAGTCTATTGGCTAGGATTTTTGTAAACTAATAAAAAGGGTTACCATCCAGCTAGATCATGTATGTTGCCAACATCCCTAGATCGATGAGTAAAAAATACCCCCAATGAAGGTTGTGGGACTTTAACGGCAACAGTGTAATGTAAAAACAATTTTATTACATAGAAAAAATTATATATATATACAAAACATTGGCATAATTACTATACATAACACAACAATCACAATAAAAAGCTGAAAACAGCTGTACTGATGTGCAAAAGATGAAGATGCTTGTATGGTCTTCCAAGAAGGCCTACGCGTTTCAGGACTGAAACAGACCGTCCCTCCATCAGGGGCAACTTGTGGGACAAGCTCTTACTGTATAGTGAAATACAAAATTAGAAAAAAATATATAATAAATGCATAATTCTATACCACATAACATCTGCCCTAGTGTTACATAAAGAACATCAAGTCTTGTGAACACAAACAAGAGAGACAGCCTACCCAAGCATAAATAAAGAAAAATGCGCTGCGCTCAGGTATATAATATTATGTGCATTCACCCTATCAGTATCATGTGCAAAGTGCCAAGTGCATGTGATTCAAATCCAAAAAAAGTTCCATATATCCACAAAATGCGTTAACTAAATGCCACATCAAAAGTGCAATGTGCTAAATAATCAATCGATTCTATACGCTTAAATAAATGTGTCACTGGATGCCACATTCAAAGTGCAATGTGCTTAATATTAAGTATGAGCTATATATGCGTAAAATTACATAGTTCACATGCTAATCAAAAAAGCTAATAAATGTTTCAAAGAAATGCATCAAAGTGCCATGCATATTAAATACAAAGTGCAGTATTCGAATAATAAACCCTACATAAATCAGTAATATACAATAAATTCTAAGTGAAAAAAATATATAAGTGGAAAAAACATGCACTATGAGTATAGTATCTTGTACATATAAACTGAAAAAAACATGCACTATGAGTATAGTATTTGATACATATACTGCAATAAATCATACAGGTTGCAGGTGATAGAAAAACCTATACAAGTGATATACAATGCTTGAGATAATAATAATCCTTATCTGTGAACACAATCTTCCAAAACGATATCACACAACAATGTGCAGTGGAAAAGTTCCAAAAGGTGAATTACAGTGCATAAAGGTGTTTCACAGAAAAATCAAATCGTTGAACCACAGTGCCCATATCATGCTGTGACGTGCCTCGGAGACCCCCAAAGTGGTTGCGCTCACCTCAGAGCATGTGACACAGGGTTTTAGCTGTGTCAAAACACGCTGTGGAGCCACCCCTGGGCTCAGTATTAGGATAATAGATGATCTCCCACCAGGCTCTTTGAGACTCCACAGGCATCAAACCATAAAAGAGAAGGGACTACATAGTATAATATCGCCAGACACTTTATTAAAAGACATGTAAAATCCAATCCCCACACTGGGGTACTCACATTCCACAGGTGCTTAGTTGCACCAAACAATATAAGCAGAGTGATGCTAATCGGCGTGCTGCGGGGTGTCAGGGATTCCCAGCCCAGCTCTGTGCTGATCGCTCCGTCCTGGTCCCTCCCCTACGCGTCTTCGACACAGGGAGTCACGTGTCTTCATCAGGGGGATATGATGAAGACACGTGACTCCCTGTGTCGAAGACGCGTAGGGGAGGGGCCAGGACGGAGCGATCAGCACAGAGCTGGGCTGGGAATCCCTGACACCCCGCAGCACGCCGATTAGCATCACTCTGCTTATATTGTTTGGTGCAACTAAGCACCTGTGGAATGTGAGTACCCCAGTGTGGGGATTGGATTTTACATGTCTTTTAATAAAGTGTCTGGCGATATTATACTATGTAGTCCCTTCTCTTTTATGGTTTGATGCCTGTGGAGTCTCAAAGAGCCTGGTGGGAGATCATCTATTATCCTAATACTGAGCCCAGGGGTGGCTCCACAGCATGTTTTGACACAGCTAAAACCCTGTGTCACACGCTCTGAGGTGAGCGCAACCACTTTGGGGGTCTCCGAGGCACGTCACAGCATGATATGGGCACTGTGGTTCAATGATTTGATTTTTCTGTGAAACACCTTTATGCACTGTAATTCACCTTTTGGAACTTTTCCACTGCACATTGTTGTGTGATATCGTTTTGGAAGATTGTGTTCACGGATAAGGATTATTATTATCTCAAGCATTGTATATCACTTGTATAGGTTTTTCTATCACCTGCAACCTGTATGATTTATTGCAGTATATGTATCAAATACTATACTCATAGTGCATGTTTTTTTCAGTTTATATGTACAAGATACTATACTCATAGTGCATGTTTTTTCCACTTATATATTTTTTTCACTTAGAATTTATTGTATATTACTGATTTATGTAGGGTTTATTATTCGAATACTGCACTTTGTATTTAATATGCATGGCACTTTGATGCATTTCTTTGACACATTTATTAGCTTTTTTGATTAGCATGTGAACTATGTAATTTTACGCATATATAGCTCATACTTAATATTAAGCACATTGCACTTTGAATGTGGCATCCAGTAACACATTTATTTAAGCGTATAGAATCGATTGATTATTTAGCACATTGCACTTTTGATGTGGCATTTAGTTAACGCATTTTGTGGATATATGGAACTTTTTTGGGATTTGAATCACATGCACTTGGCACTTTGCACATGATACTGATAGGGTGAACGCACATAATATTATATACCTGAGCGCAGCGCATTTTTATTTATTTATACCTACTGCACGGCCATGAATACGTGATCTGCGTTTGCAGCTGGGTGTTTATTTGGTTTGTTTCCTTAGTAAGGCATTGGATTATTGTGGCTCGCAAGATCTTCTCTTTTCTTTAAATAGCCTACCCAAGCATATCAGTGTTGGAATACCCATTGCCAGAATCACGACCAGACTATGTCAAAACCACCCACGGATCCAAAAAGCGAAAGGAGGCGGGGTGTGTGTGGCTGGCCCCGCTCTGTCCACACTGATCCACCCCTAAGGAGACACCAAACAACAGAGCCCGTCCAAGGGGGTACTGTGCCAAAGAGGCGCAGACCCAAATAGATGTCTAGGAAAAATAAATATGTATAGAGTTCAATTAAAAATATCTAAATCAGAGCGTCAATCCAAGGGTCATAGTCTAATAAATTGTTAATATCATACCTGGGTGCTAGCAAGTGTGCAGTGATGGATCCAGGGAGAGTAAAGAGGAAAACATATAAAAAGAATGTAAGGTATGAGGTAAGATGTCAATAAATGGCTCACATAGGTGTATTTAACGCATTGATCTTCACACCAGCAGAGTCTACAAATAAAAAGAGACAGTACTGTGTGAGAAAGCATAGGTCAATATAATATGAGTAAGGTGCAACAGCTTCCATAGGACAGCAGGGGAGACACTTACATACCGGTATGAAGCTCTTTGTTGCTGGGCATCGGATCTTAGTGCCCCTACGTCCATGCGGATCACCTCCGTGCATAGCAATGGCAAGGTGATACCGATCAGTGTGGCGTTTAAGAAGACTTAAGGGGTGGGGTCAGACGTGGCGCCGTATTAGGAATACGGTGTCCTCACGTCAATCAACATAATAGAGGGAGGGGGGGAAGAGGGAACCTTCAGGTGAGAGTGATTGTGCGGCGGCACCGCGCTCTCTGCGGCATCCCCACGTTCTCACTCCGCATCTAGGGAGGACAGCCAGGATTGACAAGAGGCTCCTCCCACTGGTGCGTGAGAGGAGACAAAACGTAACTGATTGTTTCCTGGCAACCAGAGGCATCATAACGATGTACTGGCAGACTGCAAAGCGAAACCACAGGCTAAGAGAATCATGTGAAACAGAAAAGCATTCACGATTCTCCATATTTTATGTTAATATATTAGACAAAAGGAAATCCCATTGTGTGCTCTGAATAGAAGGGGGGCATCATGTAAAAGGTGCCAAATAAACAGGGAGCAAGCATCAGGATGCCTGCAAGGACGCCAAGGGGAGAAGGCCCCCCAAAAGGACGAAAAGTCCCTGGGGGGCCCCCCTGCGCCGGGCGGGGCAAAGCTGGGCCAGCAGATATACCCGAACAACTAGTACGCCCAAAACCGGACACGGCAATGAGAACTCCAACACATGTGGGGCACAGAGGCAGGCAAAATATACATCATATAAGAGCTACAACATGACAAACAGGCCAGGGGTGAACAATATAGGTAGATAATTCCAACATGACAGTACACAGATAAACATCATAAATTGAACAATCAGAGGATATGTTCGAAGACGTAACCAGAGGGAGGGGAAGGGGGGGAGGGGAGGAAAAGGGGGGGAAAGGCTGGTGTAGGGAATTATAAATCCTTCTCGCATTCTCCTGATGCAAACCCCTCTAGGAATGGCCTGTAACTAAGATGCTCATTTAAGCCCGGGGGCGAGGTGGCAACAAGGTCAACAATCCATCGGGCTTCCCATTGTAGGAGGACCTTGTTCCAATCCCCGCCCCTGGGGTTAGGGTGGATTCTGTCCAGGATCAAAAACTGAATTCCTGGGAAAATCCCATGATGTTCATGGATTACGTGCCTCCCCAGAGGGAGATCTGGGTTTGCTTTTTTCATGGAAGTGATGTGCCTAGAGGCTCACAAGGAAAACTTCAGTTTGGTCTTTCCAACGTTGAATCGCTGGCACTGACAGGTAAGAAGGTATACCACCCCCTCGGTCTTGCAGTTGAAAAAGTGATGGGGTTGATATGATCGACCGTTAGGGAGAATGATGTTTTTGCTAGTATTCATGTATCTGCATATTGAGCAGCCACCACAGGTAAAGGTCCCAAGCCTTTTACATGGATCGTTCCGAAAGTGGCCCACAAATTCACTATGGACCAATTGGTCTCTCAGTAAACTGGTGCATCGATAAGTGATGGCCGGTCATGCAGATAAGTGTGGGTGTAGCATAGGGTAGTCATACAAAGTATGCCAAAACTTGTTGAGAATTGATTTTATGGATTCGTGTTGATTACTAAACCTCGTGATCATCCTGACTACGGCACAGTCGTCAGGTTTCCTTCGATGGCTGAACAGTAGTTCACGTCTAGTTTGTCCATTGGCTTGTTTGAATGCCTTTTTCAGGGTGGAAAGAAAGTATCCCCTGCAGAGAAGTCTATCTCTGAGTGCAGAAGCTTCACGTAGGTATGATTCCTGATCGGAGAAATTCCACTTCAACCTCAGATACTGGCTGTAGGGGATGGCATGGAGAAGGGGCCGAGGGTGGGTGCTCGAGGCATGCAAGATAGTATTGCCAGCCGTGGGCTTCCGAAAAAGCCCACTCGATAGGCTGCCATCTTCGTTTTTTGTAATAATAGTGTCCAAAAAAGTGATACTGGTCTCACTATAAGTGAAGGTAAACTTCAAATTGAGAGTATTGTGTTGCATGAAATTGATGCATTCCTCCAGCTCCTTCTCCGAGCCATCCCACAACAGCAAAATGTCGTCAATATATCGGAACCAAGCCAATACATGTTGTGTATGGGATCTGAAGGAATCGTCAGCGAGAAACGTTTTTTCCCATTCCCCCAGGTACAGATTGACGTACGATGGGGCGCAAGAGGTCCCCATCGCAACCCCCTGTACCTGGAGGAAATGGGAGCCAACGAAGGAAAAAACGTTATGGTGGAGAATGAACTCCAATGCCATGATAATGAATTCACATAGTTTTTTGTCATCTCTATGCGTCTGCGCAATGACGCGTCTAATTACGGCCAGGCCTAACTGATGAGGGATAGAACTGTATAGAGCTTCTATGTCGATTGCCACCAACAAAGACCGCTGTGAAACATGAAGCCCATCTAAACTTTGTACTCACACAGTACTGTCTCTTTTTATTTGTAGACTCTGCTGGTGTGAAGATCAATGCGTCAAATACACCTATGTGAGCCATTTATTGACATCTTACCTCATACCTCACATTCTTTTTATATGTTTTCCTCTTTACTCTCCCTGGATCCATCACTGCACACTTGCTAGCACCCAGGTATGATATTAACAATTTATTAGACTATGACCCTTGGATTGACGCTCTGATTTAGATATTTTTAATTGAACGCTATACATATTTATTTTTCCTAGACATCTATTTGGGCCTGCGCCTCTTTGGCACAGTACCCCCTTGGACGGGCTCTGTTGTTTGGTGTCTCCTTAGGGGTTGATCAGTGTGGACAGAGCGGGGCCAGCCACACACACTCCAGCTCCTTTCGCTTTTTGGATCCGTGGGTGGTTTTGACATAGTCGCCGCCGTGATTCTGGCAATGGGTATTCCAACACTGAAATGCTTGGGTAGGCTGTCTCTCTTGTTTGTGTTCATAAGACTTGATGTTCTTTATGTAACGCTAGGGCAGATGTTATGTGGTATAGAATTATGCATTTATTATATATTTTTTTCTAATTTTGTATTTCACTATACAGTAAGAGCTTGTCCCACGAGTTTCCCCTGATGAAGGGACGGTCTGTTTCAGTCCCGAAACGCGTAGGATTTTTGTAAAGATCTTATAATCTGAGTTAAGTAGGGCTATGGGTCTATAGTTGTCTGGTAATGACGGGGGCTTCCTGGGCTTTGGGAAGAATTGTAATGTGGGCATGCAGGATTTGGGGATGGGGGATGATACCTTTCTGTAAGGATGCAAAAAGATCTATTAAGAATTGGAAGGAAGGTCTTATAGTAAAAATAGGATAAACCATCTGGGCCTGGGGATTTATGTAATGGCAAGTCTTTAACTACCCCAGCTAATTCTTCTGGTGTAATTGCAGTGTTAAGCGTGGATATTTGGGAGGATGACAATTTGGGAAGTATTAGTGGGTCAAAGAAGGAATTTAATTCGTCTTGGGAAAAGGGGTATTTAGGGTCTGTGTTTAAGCAGTTATATAACTTTTTATAGAATTCCCCAAATACCGTAGTCATTGTTTGTGGGCAGTGAGTTGGCAATCCATCAGCTTGTGTAAGAAACTCAAGGTAGGAATGGAATGGGTGGGGTTTAGGCTTGTTTACTAGCATTCTATGGGGCTTATTGGCATACTCATAACATTTCTGTTTGGCCCAAAGAAGGGTTTTAGAGCATTTATTCATATAGAGGGATTTCAGACGTTTGTACAGGGAAGTGACTGTATGCAGACATGTCACCGTAGGGGAGGTGAGCAGCAATCCTTCAGCTTTACGTAGTTGAGACAGGATATCAACTCTCTGCGCAGCAGAGTCTCTCTTTAGGTGGGAGCCAGCTGAAATACACTGGCCTCTAAAGTAGGCCTTATGTGCCTCCCATAGGGTGGAAATGTCTGCCACAGTGTGTTCATTTAGCTGGAAGAACTCGGATAGTTCTTGAGACAGTTAAGTTCTAATAATAGGGTTGTGGAGAAGGGAATAATTAAGTTGCCAGTGACAGGTTCTAGTTGTAGATGAGGATAGTGTGAGATCAAGATGGACAGAGGAATGGTCTGACCAAGTAATGGTGTTCATTTCTGAAGCAACCGTGGATGTCAATAGCGGGGATGTTACAAAAAGATAATCTAATCTAGAATACATTTTATGGGGAGGAGAGTAAAATGTAAATTGTTTATGTTTAGGATGTTTTATCTGCCAGATATCTAATAAATTGTGGGATCTGATAAGCCTACGGAAATAGGTGGATTGGTGCTCCACCTTAGCCGAAGGATTTGATGAAAATAATGTTTGTCTGTCTCTTCTAGGGGACATAGTCATATTAAAATCCCCCCCAACAATCATAAAGGGCTAAGCGTATTTCCCGTTTCCCAAGCACATCAGTGAGAAACTGGATCTGACCTGAGTTGGGAGCGTAAATGTTAACCAGAGTAAAAAAGCGTGATAAGTAGTTGCAGTCCAGGAAAATATACCTACCATGGGGTTCCAGATAGGAAGATTTTATTCTTAGGGGGCAAGATTTTTTAATCAATATGGCAACGCCTGCTTTACCAGAGGGGTCAGAGGCTATAATTGAGACAGGAAAATGTTTTGTAGAAAATTTAAAGGATCCCCCAGAGACTAGGACTTCGTCAGTAGCTGATGATTTGAACTCCTTCAAGGCTAACCATCGATTATGAACATAATTCAAACTCTTCGCATTATAAGTGAGGATCCGTAGAACCATTATGGTGTAGCATGGCTATGCTGTAGTTATCATTAGAAATCAAAAACCAAAGCAAAAAAAGTGCATAGAAAAGTCTGTGGTGTATCCTGTGGAGGGAAAGCATAGGGTAGCATGTATCAACATTGAAAATTAGCATTGAAAAGAGGTCTAAACAGAGTAAACAAAAAGTGAAAAATAGGTCAAAAAGGACCTATAAAAACATAAAATCTGTGAACTATAGCCTGAGGGGTCAGAACGGCTCAGGGTACCATAGCCGTGGCCGTGGGTCGAGAAGAGGGGCATGGGGAGCTCCAACTTGTCTGGAGTGATCCCCGCCGTCTTCCAGCAAAGGAAGAAAACCAATAAAAAGTTTAAATTGTAACCAACAATAAAGTCAACCCATGGGTATAGATGAAAACTCCCAAAATTAAGGGAACTTGGTAGTGTGCGGACAAAAGTAGGACTGAATAAACTACTTCAGAGAGGGCTCTCAGGTTGGGAGCCTGGGAAAAGGGTATCGCTGGGGTGTAGAAAAGGCCTTCTGTGATTTCTGGCAAGCAGGGGTCCAGATCCGGCCTGGATTGGATGCAGGTTTAGGTGTTGCAGGAAGTGGTACGGAGTCCTCATTAGGGATGAGCCCGATGTTCAAGTCGAACATAAGTTCAAACCCTCGAAAGCCACTGGAACACAGTTAAAGCCTATGGGACACTAACATGAAAAATCAAAAGTGCTAATTTTAAAGGCTTATATGCAATTTATTGTCACAAAAAGTGCTTGGGGACCTGGGTCCTGCCCATGGAGACATGTATCAATGCATCCATTTTGTATTAAAGCTGTCTCTTGTCTTTTTTACCATTTTGACACTTTTTTGTGAGACCGGGATAGCAATTCACATGGGGGGAGACCGGGATATGGGCATTCCCTAGTTAAAGGGGGCTTCCAGATTCTGATAAGCCCCCCCGCCCGCATACCCCCACAACCACCGGGCAAGGGTTGTGGGGATGAGGACCTTGTCCCCATCAACATGGGGACAAGGTGCTTTGGGGTCAGACCCCAAAGCACCCTCCCCATGTTGAGGGCATGTGGCCTGGTATGGTTCAGGAGGGGGGGCGCTCTCGTTGCCCCCTCTTTTCCTGCAGCCTGCCAGGTTTCGTGCTCAGATAAGGGTCTGGTATGGATTTTGGGGGGACCCCTACACCATTTTTTTTTCATTTTGGCACAGGGTTCCCCTTAATTTCCATATCATACCTGAAGGGCCTGGTATGGATTTTAGGGGGACCCCCACGCAATTTTTTTAAATTTTGGTTCTGGGTTCCCCTTAATATTCATATCAGACCCAAAGGGCCTGGTAATGGACTGAGGGGGGATTCCATGCTCTTTTTTTCAATGAGTTTTATCTATATTGCCAAGACCCGACAATTCATTACAGCCACGATCAGTTTTAAATGACAACTTTTCCTTTAGAAATATCATTTTGCTGTGGTACTGTTCTAAACATGAGAAAAATGCACCACTTTACAGGCATACTATAGACACCCCCCAGGCACGATATTTAAAGGAATATTTCATTTTTATTGTTTCACTTTAAGCATTAAAAAAATCACTGCTCCCGAAAAACGGCCGTTTAAAAAAAAAAATTTGCTTTGATACATGTCCCCTGGGGCAGGACCCTGGTCCCCAAACACTTTTTATGACAATAACTTACATATAAGCCTTTAAATGATCACTTTTGGTTTTTCATGTTAGTTTCCCATAGACTTTAACGGTGTTCTTGTGTTCTGCCGAATTTTTTGCCTGTTAGCATGTTCTGCTGCGAACCTAACAGGAGGGTGTTCAGCTCATCCCTAGTCCTCATCTGGAAGCAGTGGAATGCCTTGCTTTCCTGAAGATCCCTCATGGAGAATTGAGTACCATTCCATGACGCAGATAAAGGAAAGGGAAAGCCCCAGCGGTACCTGATCCGATGATTTTGCAGGTGCGTGGTCACCGAGTGGAAGCTGCGATGTTTAGTGAGGGTTATAGGTGATAAATCGCTGACAATTTGTATTTTATCACCCTTGAATTCCGGCTGTGTTTTATTGTGGGTGGCCATAGTGAGGGCTTCCTTGCTATCTTAGTAGTGGAAGCATTTTATGACATCCCTGGGATTTGCCCCTGCAGGAGGCTTAGGGGCCAGTGATATGTGTGCCCTGTCTAGGCGCCAGTCTATGTCAGGGATAAGAGGCGCTATGGTATTAAAGAGGTTGAATAGGTAAGGACGAATCTCTCGGTCTCCCACAGATTCAGGGATGCCTCTAATACGCAGATTTTTGCGGTGTTCCCTATTCTCCAAGTCTTCTTGCTGGGACTGGACCTGGGAGATAGATTGTTTCAGGCCCGAGTTATCTTCCTCCAAAACGTGGATTACTGTATTAGATTGTCAAACTTAGTTTCTAATGAGTCAGTACGTTCACCTATGTGTGTTATCTACCCCCTCAGTTCTTAAGCCAGCTTCCCCACTTCTCTGGTGATAGTACATGTCAGGCTGCTTAGGAGGGATTGCAGTTTGGTGTCCAATATTTCTACTGTGAGGGGTGCCGACATCTCTGCGGTTGGAGTGGGTGCAAACAGTAGGGGGATGTCTCCTACATCCAAGTGCGCGTCCTCGGGATCAGGCGGGGCACTCTACATACTCAAGGCCGGGGATTTGGGCCTACGCAGGAAGAAGTCCAGTGTCTATGAAGGCCGCAGCTCCGAAATGTGGATGAATGAGCCGTTTTCTTTGGCCCGTACTTCACCATGCGACTGCAACTGTTTTAGGTATTGAACATCACATGATTATTTCTAGTAACAAATACCACAAGTTTTTTGTGTTTGCAAATGTATGAAAAAGGAAAAACTGAACTATCACATTAGCATAAGTATTCAGACCCTTTGCAACAACACTTGAAATTTAGCACAGGTGCTTCCCATTTCTCTTGATCATTGCTAAGAAGTTTCTACACCTTGACTGGAGTCTGCCTGTGGTAAAATACATTGTTTGAACATAATTTGGAAAGGCACACACCTCTCTTTAAAAGACCTCAGGGCTGACAATGCATGTGGTATCAAAGCAAAAGACATGAGGTCAAAGGAACTGCCTGCAGAGCTCAGAGACAGGATTATTGCAAGGCACAGATCTGGGAAAGGCTACAGAAATATGTATGCTGCACTGAAGGTTCCCACAGTGGCCTCCATAATTCTCAAATGGAAGAAGTTTGGCACAACTAGGACTCTCCAAGAGCTGGTTGCCTGGTAAAACTGAGTGATTGAAGGAGAAGGGCCTTAGTAATAGAGGTGACCAAGGACCCAATGGTCACTCTGACTGAGCTCCAGAGATCCTGTGTGAAGATGGGACAAAGTTCTAGAAGTGAAACCATCACTGCAGCCCTCCACAAATCTGTGCTTTATGGCAGAGTAGCTAGACAGAAGCCTCTCAAAACACATGAAAGCCTATTTGGAGTTTGCAAAAAAGCACCTGGAGGACTCTCAGACTGTGAGGAACAAGATCATTTGGTCTGATGAACCCAATATTCAACTCTTTGGCCTCAATTCTAAGCCTTATGTCTGGAGGTAAGCATGCACTGCTCATTACCTGCCCAATACCATCCCAACAGGATTGTGGTGGCAGCATCATGCTATGCGGGTGTTTTTCAGCAGCAGGGGCTTGGAGACTAGTCAGGGTTGAAGGAACAATGAAATGCACAAAGTATAGAGATATCCTCAATGAAAACCTGTTCCACAGTGCTTAGGACCTCAGACTGGGTGGAAGGTTCACCTTCCAATATGACAATGATTCTAAGCATACAGCAAAGACAACACAGGAGTGGATTAGGGACAACTCTGTGAATGTCCTAGAGTAGCCCAACCAGAGCCCTGGTTTGACCCCTATTCAACATTGAAGAGACCTAAAAATGGCTGTCCACTGGGGGTTCCCATCCAACCTGACTGAGCTTGAGAGGATTCGCAAAGAAGAATGGCAGAAAATCTGCCAATCCAGGTCTCCAAAGCTTGTTGCATCATACCCAAAAAGACTTGAGGCTGCAATTGCTGCCAAAGGTGCTTCAACAAAGTACTGAGTAAAGGGTCTGAATATTTATATGCATCTGACATTTCAGTTTTTCCTTTTTATTAAATTCACATACATTTTTAAAATTCCGTTTTCACATTGTCATTATAGTGATACTGAGTGTAGATTAAATGAAACAAAATTTATTCAAACTGTAGTACCAGGCTGCAACATAACAAAATTGAACGAAGTGAATGGGGTCTGAATACTTTCTGAATGCACTGTATGTGTAAATACTATCAGTAACTTCCACATACAATATACAGAAAGCGTTTAGTTTCACCTTACTTACTGGATTGGGGGAAGGGGGCTTGGCAGCTTTGACTTAATATTTGCATATAGATGGATTATTTTAAAAAATGTATACACATTTCAGAATTGGGTATTTGATTAAAGGCTCAACATTCAGGAAAACTCTTGTAGAACTTCTTCAGAAAATTGTTTTCTACAAATTTTTTTAAAGCTTTCAACAAATTGAAAGTTTCATATTTTGAACATAATTTGAAGGTAATAAAACTAAAGTTGATTTTTAGCTTTGAAAGGAAATATTAGATATTGGGGTAGTGAGTAAAATTGCAGCATTGTCATCTTGGAAGATCTGGTTTGCCTTCTGTTTATTTATCATTAGATGAAACTGAAGTTCCAATGGAGATACTCTATTTGTAATTTCCTTGGCAGTATTCATTAGTTTGACTTGAAAAGTAAAATAGGATCTTTTTTTTGCTCAGACTATAGTGTATTGTAGGGATGAGCTTTATGTTCGGGTCAAAAATGAGTTTGACTCGAACATTGGCTGTTCACCCATTCTTCGAACAGCGAACATTATGGGGCGTTCGTGCCAAATTTGAGTGCCTCCCATAATGCACTGCGGGAGCGCAGTGCATTGCTGTATGATGATTGGCCAAAGCATGCACCATGACCTGCATGCTTTGGGCAATCCCAGCGCCCTCAGCTAAGAGAGCCATAATTGGCCAAAGGCAGGGTGCCTTTGGCCAATCATGGCTCAGGGGGACTAAATCCACGCCCCACACTATATAAGGCTGCCTGCACGTCGGCCCCGTGTAGTGTGTTGTTGGCGTGGACGGAGAGTGAGTGTCATTTAGATTAGAGTAGGCAGGAGGCAGGCAGGTTATTGAGTTAACTGCAGTGTATATTTAATAAATATATATATATATATATATATATATATATATATATATATATATATATATATATACAGTCATATATATATATATATATATATATACAGTCATATATATATATATATATATATACAGTCATATATATATATATATATATATATATATATATATATATATATATATATATATATATACACTGCATCCAGTTTAGCTATATCTGACTGCAGGCCATTCCTGGTGTACTTTTTCTAATATACTTCAGGCAGGCAGGTTATTCAGTTAGCTGCAGTGTATTTAACATATATATATACAGCCAGTCTTGTATATATATACTTTTCTAGTGGTGTACACAATACAGTACACCCATAGTTGTTATTACACTTCTGTTGGTGTACACAGTACCGTGCACACATAGTGCAGTTGCTACTACTTTTCTGGTGGTGTACACAATACATACAGTGCACCCATAGTTGTTATTACACTTCTGTTGGTGTACTCAGTACCGTGCACCCTTAGTGTAGTTGCTACTACTTTTCTGGTGGTGTAAACAGTACACAATACATACAGTGCACCCATAGTTGCTATTAGACTTCTGGTAGTGTACACAATACTGTTCACCCCTAGTACAGTTGCTACTACTTTTCTGGTGGTGTACACAGAACACTAAACAGTGTAGTGTGGTTTTGCTAAACAAAATTTACAGCATGTCCGGAAGGCCACCAAGGAGAGGCAGACGCTCACAAGCCACTAAAAGAGGGCAAGCAGGCTCTGTGTCTACAGTCCACAGTGCTGGTCGTGGACACGGTGCTTCCTCAGTACGTGGTTGTGGGGCACGCTTGTCCTTTTTTTATGCAGATGGCCATGTTATTGAGCCACAACGTGCAGAAGAGTTGGTGGAATGGATAACAAAGCCGTCCTCATCCTCCTCATAGTCTGTCACCCAGGCTCAGAATAGTGTGCCTGCCAATGCAGCTGCCAAAGCGGCCTATTCCATCGGCTCCATGTCAACAGTCACTTCTTCCCTAGCCACACCATCATGCATGGAGGAGTCCCCCGAACTATTCGACCACAGGTGTCGGGTACATGCTGCAGGAGTATGCGCAGCGATTTGAAGGCTCCGATGATGGTACCCAGGTTGAGGAAGAGAGTAACGTGAGCCTAGAGAGAGGGGGTGCCCAAGAAGGTCAAGAAACTGGCAGTCATGTTCCCCCAGCTGCAGCATACTGCCAAGTTTGCTTCAGTGATGAGGAGGGAGGGGATGATGAGGTCACTTACTCTACATGGGTGCCTGACAGAAGAGAGGTGGGGGAGGCACATCTCCAACAAGGAAAAGTGTATAATGCAGCGCTAAGTGAGAAATGGACAAAATATCATCAAGTCCACAAATCTTAAATTCAGTGGTGCATCCAATATAAGATAAATCATAAAGTCACAAGGTAAAGATTATGAAGTGTGATGGTGTTCAATGGTGTGAGAACACAGAAGGGGTCAATCCTAGATGGTGGGTGGCAAGCATGGGTTGATAGGTGGTATAAATCCGTAGAGGAAAACAACATCAGAAATATTCAACATCGGTGGATGAGAAAGGATGGGTACTCTTTCCGGATAAGGTGGACTCCCCTGTCAGCGACATGGAGTCAATCGAGTGGTAAGCCCAGCCGGGCAGAAGAGAGGATTTCAGAAGGGTAGGGATGGTTGGATGGACTTCAGCCGTACTTCCAGGGGTCATCAACGGAACCTCGAGGAATCTTCCAGATGGATCATCTAAGTGAGGGTTCCAAACTCCAGGTTCTGGAGGCGGGATATGTCGCAAGGAGCCCAAACAGGATAATCGCTCTCATCCAAGTGGTATGCAAAGAAAAATTAAAACTTCCACATAGTGCAGGTAAAAAAAGGGAGGTTTTTTATTTAATAAAAAATAAACTCTACAAATAAAATCGTGATCACATAAAGAACAAAAAGCAGCATGGAGAGGGGGCAACCGCCCCAATCTCCAACGAGGCAGGATGCCCTCCAGGGGGCAGCTTAAGGGCAGCCACCCTATTGCATCATACCGCAGAGCTAAGCAAGTGCAGGTTGCTGCTGACTCCCCACATATTTTGAAAACTTCTTTGTTGTGGGCCTTTTTTGACACGTGTGCAGCAGATCGCACTGTTGCTGTTTGCAACATATATCTGAAGCGTATCAAGTGTGGCAGCTGCTTGGGCACCACATGCTTGACCAGACATATGACGACCTCCCATGCAGTCCGTTGGCAACAGCACTTAAAAGACCCAAAAGGCAAAAAGTTGGTCTGATTAAAGGTAAAACACCCACTCAAAAAGGCATCTCATCCCAAATATAGGTAATTAGAACAAGGAAAATGCGGGGATTTTTGCGGTGCCAAAAAGAGTCAGAAAGGAATACATTTGTTTAAAAATATTTTGTAATATATTTTATTTTAGCAAAGTTAAAAACTCACAAGGATTTAGTAGGTTACAGCAAACCAATACATTGCACATTAGCCCGACATGTTTCGCTGATTGCTTCTTCAGGGGATGTGCAAATCGGGACAAAGGTAACGTAAAGGACTAAATAAAACAGATATAAAGACAGAGAATTACAATGAGTTACCAAAAAATACATATATGAATTGTTTTTAATGACAGCGTAGTGTTGAAACAGACATCACGGACAAAAACGCTTACCCTACAGCAAGTTCCCACTAAAGACAAATGAGAGCTGGGCCCAACAAACCTGTAACATCCCCCATACACAAAGGAGATGGTCAGATTGCAGTCATAGAGGACAGAAAGGCGAGACTATGAAACAAGAAATTTTTATTAGTTAATTGTGTCCTTAATAAAGAAAAATGTAAAAATGAGAATTGTGCTGCACATTTGGTGGGAATGCAACCTGATACAACCATTTTGGACTGAAATGAATCCGCTGATCTCACAAATCACCACGTTTAATATAGCACTTTCTAAAGCACTACTACTTGCTCCACCACACTCCTGTATCTCTGGGTTCCTACAAAAAATCCCTCACTTTACATCTCATCAATGCAGCCAACCTATGCATCCCTGCCTTCTGGAGGAACACTGCTCCCCCCAAGGTCCGAGATTGGATCCGTAGGGTAGACAGAATAGCTGACATGGAAAATTTTATATGTCAATCCAATGACAACCCTACCAAATTCTACGTCACATGGGCAAGTTGGTTACACTACAGACAAACCCAAACATGGAGCGCATTGCCTCAAACCCCTCCACGATCATCATGAAGGCACTTTGCTGCCTTCCGTTCTAGATTCCCCCTTATAACACAACCGCCTCCCCCATCTCACACCCTACCTCTCCCCTACAGTGTTTTCCCAACACCGTCTTCCATTTAGATAAGTTCTGTACTACCCCCAGAACATTTCCTTTCCTGTTTACCCCACAGGTAAGGGCTCATGCTAGTACTGTTACGAACATTCCAATTGCCATTAACATCCTGTCATTCTGAGTTCTTATCGGGAACTAAGCACACCTCTAACCACACTACCAATTCTATCTCCATCCACCCACTTCTCGAAAATCCCGGTCCATTCACAGCGAAGTTCCCTTTAGGGGTGAATGGTACCGGGATTATCACTCATTGGTGTGTAAGCAACCCACGGGCCTATCCCGATCTCAACACTGTCCGCTTCTGGTCTCAGCAGGAGATAACGACGATATCGACTGATAATTGACAGTTCCATCGTGCTTCTAACTAGTTCCCATGGGCTAGATGATGGCCCTCGGACATCTCACCTGCACTGAAAATGAATTAGGAATCTTGCATGTTTATATATGTTAATGTTTTTACATTTCCCCACATCTCCTAAGGTGACCGGTACTTCTTTCATGGGCGGATAGCTTGTATCATTGCAATATGACTGCATATTATACGTCTGTAACCTTGATTATTGAGATGTATGTTCTACACTTTTTGTTCAACCATAAAATTCAATAAAACCTTTTGTGAAAAAAAAAAGAGAATTGTGTAGTGAGTATGAAATAGGAAAAAATATCTCAAATGATATATACTCACTGAGGGCAGTATAATACTGAACACGTGAGATCAAACTCAGCCTTAGACTGCCTACACCGATATTAACTGCAGGGAGTAATCCTAAAAATAAATAGAAAGAAAAAACTAAATTCCAATGAAAAAACTGGGATTGCAGATATATAAGTAACTGAGATTCAAAGAAATGTATATATTGTGAGGGATATTATGTAGATAGGATAGGTCAAAAAATCGTAAGGATGAAATAATTACAAACTTATTGAATATTAAGTGGGACAAATGTCTCTCAAAAGTTTTGATTAATAGTGAATAGGGTACCAATTGGAGAGGAACCCGTACTAATGAAAATGAATTGGACAATGAATAGGGTTCAAAGGGTATTAAAATGAAGCTTCCATGTAAAATACCAAATTGGTAATAGAGTGTTCAGGAATGGAAAGCTAGGAATAATTTGGACAGCTGCGGAACTTACCGGTGAAAGAGACGCCGCTCGATGGAGTCTGGCCCTCCGGGTCTGGCTGATCAAACAGCCAGACAAGCCAATCTTATCTGTCCTCCATCGATCCGGCGTCTGACATCACTGACTCGATGCGGATGAAAAAACTGTCAGAGCGCACTCGCGGGAGTTCGAGGAATCCCTGTATACTACACTACCCATAGAGCCCTACCAGGGAGGGAGGAGTCAAGACCGTCCACATAGAGCAGTGAGACGGACGTGACAGAAATCCATTCTCATGGCAGGATCCAGGGGAGGCAGCTAAGATGGAAATAGCACTGATGGAAGTGCAATATAGGGCAACACCACAAGGTGTTACCTAAGGGATAGGGAGCTCCCGGCAGCACTGCTCGGCATGATATGGGCATGCAATTGATGGAAACAGTGCATGCCCTGGGCGTCCGTATGACTGCTGGAGACCAAATCCCTGGGAGGGGGGGAGGGGGGGCTGGGGAGAATGAAAACAAGCATGAATGCATTGAGAGGGAAGCCGATGAGGGGGAGTAGAGGGGCACAGAAACTGGACCACTACAGCCAGGGCCCATCTAGGTGTCTGAATAAAAACCAGGCTCTCATTCAAAAACTTTGTACAAAGTTAGAGATAAATGATTTAAATAAAAGTTACAGAGTGAAAACAAAACATAAACATTTTGAAATACATGTTCAAAAATTAACATATTAATTAATTAATAAATCTGAGAGAAAATAAAAAAAATGAAAATAAATATAAATATTAAGCAAGGAGCTCATAGGGGAAAGAAAAAAAAACCTTACAGGGAAATCAACCCGGGGAGAATAACAAAGGGAAGGCTAACATTGGTCAGAGTTAAAGAAAGGTCTTGAAACTCAGGCTCTCATTGAATCTAGGAAATACTGTAGCTTTGAGATCATAAATCCAGCAAGCCTCAAGCTGGAGCAAAAACACTGCCCCCTCTGGAGTCCAAAGGGACATGATCTAATGCCAAAAATTTGATGAATTGAGGATTGAATTTGTGATTTATGCCCACATGTCGGCTGATGGCAGTGTCCATCTTATTTTTCTTGATTGGTTTAATATGATCTCTTATTCGTTTAAAAAACTGTTGTTTAGTCTTTCCAATGTAGAAGCCACCGCACAGACACTGGGCTAAATAAATAGCCCCTGGTGTCTGGCAGGTGACCCTATATTGGATGGAATGCCATTTACCGTTGGGAAGTTTGAATTTTGTTTTTTATCAACAAATGGGCAAACATCACAGCTCCCACAGGGAAAGGTACCCCAATTGGTTTGGGTAGTGGATGCACAAGTGGTATCAAAATGGCTATGGACCAGGCGGTCCTTTAGAGATGGAGCTCGTCTGAAAGTAATCTCGGGGAAAATCCTTGATATATTTCCTTGCAATTGGGTCAGCTGATAATAGTGGTCAAAATTTGGTCAAATTTTTTTTTAATTTCCATGTGTTGGTTTGAATAAAGAGTGATGACTCTTACTGTGTCAGAGTTACCTGCCCGTTTAGTGGAAAAGATCAAGGAGTTTCTATTTTTTGCATTCACCCGATTATACGCTTTTTTGAGGCAAGCATGGCTATAACCTCTGATTTTTAATCTATTATAAAGGTCCCTAGAGGCAGTTTGGAAATATGTGTCCTTACTGCAATTGCGTTTCAGCCGTAAGTATTGGCTGTATAGTATACTTTTTTTTAAAGAGATAGGATGGGAACTTTGAGCGCAGAGAATAGTATTTCTCGCTGAGGGCTTCCTGTATAAAGATGAGTCAAGTTTACCTTGTGCATTAATGGAAATGACCAGATCCAAGAAACTAATGTTGCTCTGGCTGCAGTGCATGGTGAATTTCAAGTTGAAATCATGAATTTAAATTAGTCGTAAGAATTCATTTAGTCCCGATTGAGTCCCAGACCAAAAGATAAGGACATCATCAATATAACGATGCCATGCAATGACTTTGTCGTGAAGTAGAAAATCTTCTCTAGAAAAAACCTCCTTTTCCCACCCCCCCAGGTACAGGTTTACATACGATGAAGCACACTTGGTCCCCATCGCAACTCCCTGTACCTGGAGGTAGTGGGAAATGTATTATATAAATAAATGTATTATATTTAGTGAAAGAGGGACCCCTTTCAATTAAATGATGTTTTATTACCTCAATTCCCTTGTCATGGGGAATTACGGCTGAAACGCGATTGCAGTAAGGACACAGATTTCCAAACTGCCTCTAGGGACCTTCATAATAGATTAAAAATCAGGGGTTATAGCCATGCTTGCCTCAAAAAAGCTTACTGGTATTTCCTGGATTCAATGAGAGCCTGAGTTTCAAGCCCTTTCAAGCCCTTTCTTTAACTCTGACCAGTGTTAGCCTTCCCTTTGTTATTCTCCCTGGGTTGGTTTCCCTGTAAGGTTTTTTTTTTCTTTCCCCTTTAAGCTCTTTGTTTAATATTTATATTTATTTTCATTTTATTTATTTTCTCTCAGATTTATTAATTAATCAATATGTTAATTTTTGAACACGTATTTCAAAATATTTGTTTTGTTTTCACTCTGTACCTTTTATCAAATCATTTATCTCTAACTTTGTACAAATTTTTTGAATGAGAGCCTGGTTTTTATTCAGACACCTAGATGGGCCCTTGCTGTAGTGGTCCAGTTTCTGTGCCCCTATACTCCCCCCTCATCGGCTTCCCTCTCAATGCATTCGTGCTTGTTTTCATTCTCCCCAGCCCCCCCCCCCAGGGATTTTGTCTCCAGCAGTCATACGGACACCCAGGGCATAAACTGTTTCCATCAATTGCATGCCCATATTACGCCGAGCAGCGCTGCCGGGAGCTCCCTATCCCTTAGGTAACGCCTTGTGGTGTTGCCCTATACTTCCATCAGTGCTATTTCCATCTTAGCTGCCTCCCCTGGATCCTGCAATGAGAATGGTTTTCTGTCATGTCCGTCTCACTGCTCTATGTGGACGGTCTCGACTCCTCCCTCCCTGGCAGGGCTCTATGGGTTGTGTAGTAAACACATTCCTCGATTCCTCGGACTCCCGCGCATGCACTCTGGCGTCTTTTTCGTCCGCATCTAGTCGGTTATGTCAGACGCCGACTCTCATTTTTACATTTTTCTTTATTAAGGACACAATTAACTAATAAAAATTTCTTGTTTCATAGTTTCGCCTTTCTGTCCTCTATGACTGCAATCTGACCATCTCCCTTGTGTATGGGGGATGTTACGGGTTTGTTGGGCCCAGCTCTCATTTTTCTTTGGTGGGAACTTGCTGTAGGGTGAGCGTTTTTGTACGGGATGTCTGTTTCAACACTACGCTCTCATTAAAAACAATTCATATATGTATTTTTTGGTAACTCATTGTAATTCTCTGTCTTTATATCTGTTTTATTTAGTCTTTTATGCTACCTTTGTCCCGATTTGCACATCCCCTGAAGAAGCAATCAGCGAAACATGTTGAGCTAATGTGCAATGTATTGGTTTGCCGTAACCTACTAAATCCTTGTGACCACTATATTATTGTCATTATTGTGAATGTTTGTTTCTTTGGATTTTTTAACTTTGCTAAAATAAAATATATTACAAAATATTTTTAAACAAATGTATTCCTTTCTGACTCTTTTTGGCACCGCAAAAATCCCCGCATTTTCCTTGTTCTAATTACTTAAAAGACCCACATCAAAGAACAAGGCGGACCTCTCCTTGCTCCTCATCAACTGGGATCTCCAACCCCACTATACCTCTAGTCCTCTCAGAAACCTGCACTGAGAGGAATAAAGGTATAGAAATAGGTGTCCCAAGTACTTGCTGCCAATCTGCTAGCGGTACACCAACATCCGATTTTAGCAGGCAAATTTCTCTACCCCAGTTGCTAAACCATCAAAAGAAATTCGGTACCAGCCATTCACATGCTCAGCGTCTGTATGCTAGCTTGGCCAAATTGCTAGCACTGCAACTGCTGCCTTTTCAGCTGGTAGACTCTGCCCCCTTTCGTGAATTTGTGGAATGTGCGGTACCTCAGTGGCAGGTACCCGAACGCCATTTCTTTTCACAGAAGGCCATTCCGGCTCTCTACCAGCATGTGGAAGGCAATGTCTTGGCCTCATTGGACCGGACGGTCAGCAGTAAGGTGCATATTACCACTGACTCGTGGTCCGGCAGACATGGACAGGAACGTTACCTTTCTTTCACGGGGCACTGGGTAACTCTGTTGGCAGCTGGGAAGAATGCAGGACAGGGTTCAGTATTGTTGGAGCTTGTTCCGCCACCACGCCTCCAAAATGCTAGTAGTGGTGATTCATCCACAGCTCTCTCCTCCACCCCCTCCTCCTCTTCTTCCTCTATGGCCTCTTCCTCTGTAGATTTATCCTCTGAACCAGCGGTGCTCCGTAGGCGTTCAAGGGGCTACACAAGCACTCAGGCAAAAAGATGCCATGAAAAACGTAGATGATACTGCACCACGGAATCCACAAACACAGTATGTGATTAAAAGAGATAGGATATTAATAGTAATATGAATGGGTAGAAAAAATGCCCTGATGCTCCAAAGGAGAGAATTGCTGCAACTACAAATTACTACCACTTAAGTGGAGCACAAGGTAAATTGAGAAAGAGTAGACGTGGTGCTATTTCTCCTTTTATCTAATTGTGAAAATTGGAGTGTTGCACCCCCTGCCTGTTGGTCACAAAGTGTATTTGGAGGAAATATATATATAGGCAAAAAACTTCAAACCAGATATGCCCAACTACCTTGGTACAACCTCTGGTGCAATGACCCACTAATGTGTTGCACCCCCTGAAGTGCAAAAATATAAAAGATAGAAAAAAATATATATAAAAAAAAAATATATATATATATATATAAAAAAGTGTCACATCCTCTGCCTGTTAATTACAGAATGTGTTGAAAAAATGGGTGTTAAACCTCAGACAGGTGTGACTAACTGCCGTACTACACCCTCTGGTGTAATGTAACCACTGGTGTGTTACACCCTCTAGGGTATGCAAACCAAAACCTGATCTATACAGTGAACTAAATTTGGAGAAATAAAAGTACTCTATTACCTGTGTGTACAAAGTGATGTTTTTGGGTTTGCAGATTTATTTACACCTTTTTATATACAGGTGAAAGCCAGTAAATTAGAATATTTTGAAAAACTTGATTTATTTCAGTAATTGCATTCAAAAGGTGTAACTTGTACATTATATTTATTCATTGCACACAGACTGATGCATTCAAATGTTTATTTCATTTAATTTTGATGATTTGAAGTGGCAACAAATGAAAATCCAAAATTCCGTGTGTCACAAAATTAGAATATTACTTAAGGCTAATACAAAAAAGGGATTTTTTAGAAATGTTGGCCAACTGAAAAGTATGAAAATGAAGAATATGAGCATGTACAATACTCAATACTTGGTTGGAGCTCCTTTTGCCTCAATTACTGCATTAATGTGGCGTGGCATGGAGTCGATGAGTTTCTGGCACTGCTCAGGTGTTATGAGAGCCCAGGTTGCTCATATAGTGGCCTTCAACTCTTCTGCGTTGTTGGGTCTGGCATTCTGCATCTTCCTTTTCACAATACCCCACAGATTTTCTATGGGGCTAAGGTCAGGGGAGTTGGCTGGCCAATTTAGAACAGAAATACCATGGTCCGTAAACCAGGCACGGGTAGATTTTGCGCTGTGTGCAGGCGCCAAGTCCTGTTGGAACCTGAAATCTCCATCTCCATAGAGCAGGTCAGCAGCAGGAAGCATGAAGTGCTCTAAAACTTGCTGGTAGATGGCTGCGTTGACCCTGGATCTCAGGAAACAGAGTGGACCGACACCAGCAGATGACATGGCACCCCAAACCATCACTGATGGTGGAAACTTTACACTAGACTTCAGGCAACGTGGATCCTGTGCCTCTCCTGTCTTCCTCCAGACTCTGGGACCTCGATTTCCAAAGGAAATGCAAAATTTGCTTTTGTCAGAAAACATGACTTTGGACCACTCAGCAGCAGTCCAGCTCTTTTTTTCCTTAGCCCAGGTGAGACGCTTTTCGCGCTGTTTCTTGGTCAACAGTGGCTTGACACGAGGTATGCGGCAGTTGAAACCCATGTCTTTCAAGCGTCTCTTGGTGGTGGATCTTGAAGCACTGACTCCAGCAGCTGTCCACTCCTTGTGAATCTCCCCCACATTTTTGAAGGGGTTTTTTTTCACAATCTTGACTAGGGCGCGGTGATCCCTATCGCTTGTACACTTTTTCTGACCACAGTTTTTCCTTCCCTTTGCCTCTCTATTAATGTGTTTGGACACAGAGCTCTGAGAACAGCCAGCCTCTTCAGCAATAACCTTTTGTGTCTTTCCCTCCTTGTGCAATGTGTCGATGGTCGCCTTTTGGACAGCTGTCAAATCTGAAGTCTTCCCCATGTTTGTGTAGGCTTCAGAACTGGACTGAGAGACCATTTAAAGCCCTTTGCAGGTGTTTTGAGTTAATCAGCTGATTAGTTTGTGGCACCAGGTGTCTTCAAAATTTAACCCTTACACAATATTCTAATTTTGTGACACATGGAATTTTGGATTTTCATTTGTTGCCACTTCAAATCATCAAAATTAAATGAAATAAACATTTGAATGCATCAGTCTGTGTGCAATGAATAAATATAATGTACAAGTTACACCTTTTGAATGCAATTACTGAAATAAATCAAGTTTTTCAAAATATTCTAATTTACTAGCTTTCACCTGTATGTATTTCCCCCTTTTTATTTTTATTTTATTTTTCTTAATCTTTTGGGAATATACATTTGCACATTTAACTCTGTGTTTTGATACAGGGGGTCAATCACATTGATCACTTTTTACACACAGGTAATAGAGTACTTTTATTTCTCCAACTTTAGTTCACGGTATAGATCAGGTTTTGGTTTGAATACCCCAGAGAGTGTAACACACCAGTGGTTACATTACACCAGAGGGTGTAGTATGGCAGTTAGTCATACCTGTCTGAGGTTTAGCACCCATTTTTGCAATGCACTCTGTAATTAACAGGCAGAGGATGCAAAACTTTATATATATATATATATAAATATATATATATATATATATATATATTTTATTTATTTTTTTTGAATATATATATATATATATATATATATATATATATATATATATATATATATATATATATATATATATATATATATTTTTTTTTTTTTTTCTATCTTTTATATTTTTGCACTTCAGGGGGTGTAACACATTAGTGGGTCATTGCACCAGAGGTTGTACCAAGGTAGTTGGGCATATCTGTTTTGAAGTTTTTTGCCTATATATATTTCCTCCAAATACACTTTGTGACCAACAGGCAGGGGGTCCAATTTTCACAAATAGATAAAAGGAGAAATAGCGCCATGTCTACTCTTTCTAAATTCAAAAGGATGCCATGCGGTGCTTGAGTTGGTCTGCTTAGGGGACAGGGGCCACACTGGGGCAGAGATTCTGGCTGCTCTGCAGGGGCAGGCTCAGAGGTGGTTGACGCCACGCCAGCTTCAGCCAGGAATAGTTTATGCGACAATGGCACCAACCTCCTCTCCAACAGGGACACTTGATCCATGTTCCCTGTTTGGCTCACGTCCTGAATTTGGTGGTGCAGGGGTACTTGAGCAGGTACCTGGGCTTACAGCATCTCCTGAGGCAGGCCAGGAAAGTCTGTGGTCATTTCCGCTGGTCATATAATGCCAGTGCTCGGCTGGCTGACATTCAAAGAGAATGCAAGCTGCCCAAGAACCGCCTTATTTGTAGCCTGCCCATCAGGTGGAACTTAACATTGGCAATGCTGCAGCAGGTGCACATGCAGCAGAGGGCCATCAATGAGTACCTGTGTGAGTATGGCACCAGGACAGAGTCAGGAAGCATGGCTTTTTTTCCCCACGCCAGTGGCTACTGATCAAGGATGCGTGCACTGTCCTGTCACAATTTGAGGAGGCCATGAGGATGGTGAGCAGTGACAGTGCATGCATCAGTGATACCGTCCCTCTTGTCTTCCTGTTGGAGCACACACTTCGTTGAATAATGGACAGGGCACTTGAGGCAGAACAGCGGGAGGAAGAGGAGGACTTTCTTACCTCTCCAGCCCCCCTTTATCCAGATAGTATTCCTGTGGGCCCGCCGATCACACAGGAAGAAGAAGAGGCAGAGGAGGTGGATTGTGTCAGTATAGAGGTGGAGGATAACATTCAGCATCAGCAGCAGTCTTCCAGGGATCGTTTTCAGTCCCCAGAAACCCATTGAGTTGTACGTGGCTGGGAGGAGGTGGTTGAGAATCATGTGATCCTTAGTGACCCAGAGGACTCAGGATCGAATGCCTCTGTAAACTTACACTGCATGGCCTCCCTGATCCTGAAAAGACTGCAAAAGGACTCTAGGATTCCTGGTATCAAGGAGACTGATCATTACTGGCTGGCAACCCTTCTTGATCCACCTTACAAGGGTAAGGTTGCAGAACTTATCCAGCCTTCGCAGAGGGAGCAGAGGATGAAACATCTTTGGGAGGCCTTGTAGAAAGGTTTGTGCAATGTGTTTACAGAGCCTGGGAGGTTACAATTTCCTGGTGCTGGACAACGTGTTGCTGAGGCTTCGTGGTGGAGAAGGTGGCCGGCTGACCGATGCCTTCAAACAATTCTTCAGTCCTCAGCGCCAAGGTTTGATCAGTTCCAGCAACCATCGCCAGCGTCTGAATTACATTCTGTAGGAATATCTGGGGCAAGATCAGACTTGGAAACCTTTATAACAGAACATCCACTGGGTTACTGGGTCTTGAGGAAGGACCACTGGCCAGAGCTTGCTCAATATGCAATTGAGCTACTCGCCTCTCCTGCATCCAGCTTTCTTTCTGAATGCACATTCAGTGCTGCTGGAGGCTTTGTAACCAATCACAGAGTGCGCCTGTCCACAGACTCTGTTGATCAGCTCACATTCATAAAAATGAATCAGTCTTGGATCACCAGTAGGGATGAGCCGAACACCCCCCGGTTCGGTTCGCACCAGAACCTGCGAACGGACCGAAAATTCGCACAAACTTTAGAACCCCATTGAAGTCTATGGGACTCGAATGTTCGAAATCAACAGTTGTAATTTTAAAGGCTAATTTGCATGGTATTGTCCTAAAAAGGGTTTGGGGACCTGGGTCTTGCCCCAGGGGACATGTATCAATGCAAAAAATAGTTTTAAAAACGGCCGATTTTTCGGGAGCGGTGATTTTAATGATGCTTAAAGTGAAAAAAAAGTAAAATATTCCTTTAAATATCGGAGTGTCTATAATATGCCTGTAAAGTGGCGCGTGTTTCTCATGCTTAGAACAGTCCCTGCACAAAGTGAAATTTTTAAAAGAATAAAAGTCATTTAAAACTGCTTGAGGCTTTAATGTAATGTTGGGTCCCGGCAATATGAATGAAAATCAGTGAGACAAACGGCATGGGTACCCCCCCAGTCCATTATCAAGCCCTTTGGGTTTTTTTATGGATATAAAGGGGAACCCCGCACCCAAATTAAAAAAAGGAAAGGCGTGGGGCCCCCATTCCCGATATATTCTGACAAGCAGTATACAGGCGGTGCAAACAAGACAGGAACTGTAGGTTTGTTGTTAAGTAGAATCTGTTTGTAATTTTGAACTGGTACATTTTTAAAATGAAGCTCCAGCCAAAAAATCTATTTTAAGCTTTTTGGAAAACATAGGGAAGGGTTATCACCCCTGTGACATTTGTTTTGCTGTCTGTGCACCTCTTCAGAAGATTTCACCTCACTTTCTGTCCCAATGACAAATGTTTTTTGACAATTTGGGGTTTTTAGTGAAACAAGGATTGTTGATAAAGCATCAGTGGAGAGGAGACCATATTCCCATATTAACTCTTACAGGAGAGAATTTCCCTTCCTAGGGGTAGATTTCATCTCACTTCCTGTTGTCTCCTTCCATTTACAAGTAGGAGTCGTTTGTAAGTTAAATGTTTGAAAGTAGGGGCCTGCCCTATATACTCTGTAGAAATTGGGGCAGAAAAATTGAGCCTTTGGTGGTGGTGGTGCTGGTGCCACAACACTGTAAGTCCTCACAGTTACTCTTGGTGGGCACAGAAACGGGCCCTGCTGTGAAATATTAGATCAAGAATTATAATTACATGTCTCTGTTGAACAGGGGCAGAAAAATTGGGCCTTAGGCACTGGTGCCACAACACTGCAACCCCTCTCAGATACTCTAGTTGGAGCACAGGAACAAGCCCTGCTGCAAAGTATTGAATCAAAAATTGTAATTAAACGCCCCTGTTAAACAGGGGCTGAAAAATTGGGCCTTAGGCACTGGTCCTGGTGCCACAACACTGCAACACCTCACAGATACTCTAGTTGGAGCGCAGGAACGAGCCCTGCTGCAAAGTATTGCATCAAAAATTGTAATTACACGCACCTATTAAAAAGGGGCTGAAAAATTGGGCCTTAGGCACTGGTGCTGGTGCCACAACACTGCAACCCCTCACAGATACTCTGGTTGGAGCGCGGGAACGAGCCCTGATGCAAAGTATTGCATTAAAAATTGTAATTACACACCCCTATAACAGGGGCTGAAAAATTGGGCCTTACGCACTGGTGCTGGTGCCACAACACTGCAACCCCTCACAAATACTCTAGTTGAGCGCAGCAACGAACCCTCTTTGCAAAATATTGCATCAAAAATTGTAATTACACACCCCTGTTAAACAGGGGCTGAAAAATTGGGCCTTAGCCACTGGTGGCGGCGCCCAGAACCAAAAATATTCTTACAAGCTATCAGCATGATCATTCAGGAGGAAGAGGATAGTCACTCAGCATAACAGCATAGTCACTCAGCATCAGCATAGGCAGTCTTGAAGGGATCTGACATTTCAAAAAAAAAATATTCGGTTACATCAGCATCAGGTGCTTGGTAGCTGGTGGTGATCCAAGACTGATTCATTTTTATGAAGGTAAGTCGATTGACCGAGTCGGTGGACAGGCGCACCCTGTGATCGGTTACAAAGCCTCCAGCTGCACTGAATGTGCGTTCCGAAAGAACGCTGGATGCAGGGCAGGCCAGTAGCTCAATTGCATACTGTGCAAGCTCTGGCCAGTGATCCATCCTCGAGACCCAGTAACCCAGAAGATTTTCAGTGAGAAAGGTGTCCAAGTCAGATCTTGCCCCTAGGTATTCCTGCACCATGTAAAACAGACGCTGGCAATGGTTGCTGGAACCGATCATACCTTGGGGCTGTGGACTAAAAAATTGTCTGAACGCATTGGTTAGATGGCCACCTTCTCCACTGCTTCTTCTTTGACTAACCGAAGCCTCGGCAACACGTTGTCCAGGAACAGGAGTTTGTAACCTCCCAGTCTCTGGAAACGCATTGCACAGACCTTTCTGCAAGGCCTCCTAAAGGTGTTTCATCCTCTGCTCCCTCTGCGACATCAAGATAAGGTCTGCAACCTTCCTCTTGTAATGTGGATCAAGGAGGGTTGCCAGCCAGTATTGATCCCTCTCCTTGATACCACGAATACGAGGATCCTCCTGCAGGCTTTGCAGGATCAGGGAGGCATGCAGCGTAGGTTTGCTGAGGCATTACGTCCGGAGTCCTCTGGGTCACTAAGGACAACATGATCCGCAGCCACCTTCTCCCAGCCACGTTCAAGTCCATGGGCTTCTTGGGACTGTAAATGATCCCTTAAAGACTGCTGCTGATGCTGAGTGCCAGGCTCCACCTCCATGCTGACACAATCCTCCTCCTCCTCCTACTCTTCCTGTGTGATCGGTGGGCACGCAGGAACACTGTCTGGATAAAGGGGGCCTTGAGAGCTAAGGAAGTCCTCCTCTTCCTGCCTCTGTTCTGCCTCAAGTTTCCTGTCCATTATTCCACGCAGCGTGTGCTCCAACAGGTGGACAAGGGGGACAGTGTCACTGATACATGCACTGTCACTGCTCACCATCCTCATGGCCTCCTCAAATGGTGACAGGACATTGTATGTATCCCTGATCATGGCCCCCTGGCGTGGGAAAAAAAACAAGTTCCCCTGACCCTGTCCTGGTGCCATAGTTGCATAGGTACTCATTGATGGCCCTCTGCTGTGTGTGCAGCCGCTGCAGCATGGCCATTGTTGAGTTCCACCTGGTGGGCATGTCACAGATTAGGCGGTTCTTGGGCAGGTTAAATTCCTTTTGGAGGTCAGCCAGCCGAGCACTGGCATTATATGACCTGTGGAAATGCACAAAGACTTTCCTGGCCTGCCTCAGGACATCCTGTAAGGCCGGGTACCTGCCCAAGAACCACTGCACCACCAAGTTAAGGGCATGAGCCAAACAGGGCACATGGATCAGTTGTCCCTGTCACTGCAGCATGGCCAACGTTGAGTTCCACCTGGTGGGCATGTCACAGATTAGGCGGTTCTGGGGCAGGTTACATTCCTTTTAGAGGTTAGCATAGCATTTTGAGGCGTGGTGGCGGAACAACCTCCAACACTACTGCACCTTGTCCTGCATCCTTCCCAGCTGCCAGAAGAGTCACCCAATGCGCCGTGAAAGATAGGTAACATCCCTGTCCATGCCTGCTGGACCATGAGTCAGCGGTAATATGCTCCTTACCACTGACCACCCTGTCCAGCGAGGCCAAGACATTGCCTTCCACATGCCGGTAGAGAGCCAGAATCACCTTCGGTGAGAAAAAGTGGGGTTTGGGAACCTGCCACTGAGGAACCGCACATTCCACAAACTCACGGAAGGGGGCAGAGTCTACCAACTGAAAAGGCAGCAGTTGAAGTGGTAGCAATTTAGTCAAGCTAGCATTCAACCGCTGGGCATGTGGATGGCTGGGAGCGAACTTCTTTCAGCGGTGCAGCAGCTGGGACAGGGAAATTTGCCTGGTACATTCTGGCGTCGGTGTACTGATAGCAGATTGCCCGTAAATACTTGGCTGTGACACACCTAATTCTACACCTTCATTCCTCTAAGTGCAGGTCTCAGAGAGGACTGCAGGTATAGTGGGGTTGGAGATCCCAGCTGATGAGGAGCAAGGAGAGGTCCTCTTTGTTCTTTGGTGTGGGTCTTTTAGGTATGCTTGCCAACGAACTGCATGGCAGGTCAACATATGTTTGGTCAAGCATGTGGTGCCCAAATGGGTGATGTTTTGGCCACACGAGATACGCTTGAAACATATGTTGCAAATAGCAGCGGTGGGATCTGATGCACTCGTCTCGAAAAAGGCCCACACCAAAGAACTTTTGGAATAACGTGCAGAGACAGCAGCGCCCTGCACATGCAGAGCTCTGCGGTGTAATGCAGTTGGTGTGCTGCCCTTAAGCTGGCCCCTGGAGGGCATCCTGCCTCGTTGGTGATGTGCCTCCTCTTTCTCCTCCTCCTCTCTCCTATCAGGCACCCACGTTGAGTCAGTGACCTCATCATCCCCTCCCTCCTCATCACTGGAGCAAAGCTGGCAGTATGCTGCAGCTGGAGGAACATGACTGCCAGATTGCTGTCCTTCTTGGGCACCCCCTCTGTCTGGGCTCACGTTACTGCCTTCCTCTAGCTGAGGACCATCATTGGAGCCTTCAAAACGCTGGGCATCCTCCTGAAGCATGTACCCAACACTGTGGTCAAACAATTCGAGGGACTCCTCAGGAGGACATGGTGGGGCTAGGGAAAGAGTGACTGATGCCATTGAGCCGAGGGAAGAGGCCGCGTTGGCAGCTGCTTTGCCAGACAACGTACCCTGAGCCTGGGTGAGAGAGGATGAGGAGGATGAGGACGGTTTGGTCATCCACTCTACCAAGTCTTCCACATGTTGCGGCTCAACATGGCCAGCTGCCGAAAAAAAGGACAAGCATGTCCCACGGCCATGTGCTTATGAGGATGCACCGTGTCCATGACCAGCACTGCTACCTCTAGACACAGAGCCTGCTTGCCCTCTTTTATTGACTTGTGACTGTCTGCCTCTCCTTGTTGGCCTTCCAGACATACTAATGGCCTGCACTGCAGTGAGATGTAGCTGCACAAAACTGGAATGTATATATATACTGATTATACAGCAGCTAGAAGAATGCCTGCCTGTGGTATTAATAGGATCATAAGAAGCACACCAGCACTTTTCTTCAGGTAGATACAGGTGCAACTGTGCAGGGTACACAGTACACTAACTGTAAATACTTCAAGCTGCCTGCCTGTGGTATTAATAGGATCAGAAGAAGAACACCAGCACTTGTCTTCAGGTAGATACAGGTGCAACTGTGCAGGGTACACAGTACACTAACTGTAAATACTTCAAGAGCCTGCCTGTGCTATTAATAGGATCAGAAGAAGCACACAAGCACTTGTCTTCAGGTAGCTATAGTTGCAACTGTGCAGGGTACACAGTACACTAACTGTAAATACTTCAAGAGCCTGCCTGTGCTATTAATAGGATCAGAAGAAGAACTCAAGCACTTGTCTTCAGGTAGCTATACTGTAGGTTCAACTGTGCAGGGTACACAGTACACTAACTGTAAATACTTCAAGAGCCTGCCTGTGCTATTACTAGGATCAGAAGAAGCACACAGGCACTTGTCTTCAGGTAGCTATAAGTGCAACCGTGCAGGGTACACAGTACACTAACTGTAAATACTTCAAGAGCCTGCCTGTGCTATTAATAAGATCAGAAGAAGAACACAAGCACCTGTCTTCAGGTAGCTATACTATAGGTGCAACTGTGCAGGGTACACAGTACACTAACTGTAAATACTTCAAGAGCCTACCTGTGCTATTAATAGGATCAGAAGAAGCACACAAGCACTTGTCTTCAGGTAGCTATACTGTAGGTGCAACTGTGCAGGGCACACAGTACACTAACTGTAAACACTTCAAGAGCCTGCCTGTGCTATTAATAGGATCAGAAGAAGCACACAAGCACTTGTCTTCAGGTAGCTATAGGTGCAACTGTGCAGGGTACACAGTACACTAACTGTAAACACTTCAAGAGCCTGCCTGTGCTATTAATAGGATCAGAAGAAGCACACAAGCACTTGTCTTCAGGTAGCTATAGTTGCAACTGTGCAGGGTACACAGTACACTAACTGTAAATACTTCAAGAGCCTGCCTGTGCCATTAATAGGATCAGAAGAAGCACACAAGCATTTGTCTTCAGGTAGCTATAGGTGCAACTGTGCAGGGTACACAGTACACTAACTGTAAATACTTCAAGAGCCTGCCTGTGCTATTAATAGGATCAGAAGAAGAACACAAGAACTTGTCTTCAGGTAGCTATACTGTAGGTGCAACTGTGCAGGGTACACAGTACACTAACTGTAAATACTTCAAGAGCCTGCCTGTAATATTAGTAGGATCAGAAGAAGAACACAAACGCATGTCTTCAGGTAGCTATACTGTAGGTGCAACTGTGCAGGGTACACAGTACACTAACTGTAAATACTTCAAGAGCCTGCCTGTGCTATTAATAGGATCAGAAGAAGAACACAAGCACTTGTCTTCAGGTAGCTATACTGTAGGTGCAACTGTGCAGGGTACACAGTACACTAACTGTAAATACTTCAAGAGCCTGCCTGTGCCATTAATAGGATCAGAAGAAGCACACAAGCACTTGTCTTCAGGTAGCTATAGGTTCAACTGTGCAGGGTATACAGTACACTAACTGTAAATACTTCAAGAGCCTGCCTGTGCTATTAATGGGATCAGAAGAAGAACACAAGAACTTGTCTTCAGGTTATATATACACAACACCTGGGATGCATATATATACACAATACACTGTAAGTGCAGCTAACTGACTCGACCTGCCTACTCTATCTAACTTAAATCAAATGACACTGTCTCTCTATATATCTCTCTCCGCCACCGCAGCACACTACACAAGGCCGCCACGCAGGCAGCCTTATATAGTGTGGGGCGTGTACTAAACCCCCTGAGCCATAATTGGACAAAGCCACCCTGGCTTTGGCCAATTACGGCTCTCTGTACACACGGCGCTTTGATTGGCCAAGCATGCGGGTCATAGTGCATGCTTGGCCAATCATCAGCCAGCAATGCACTGCGATGCCGCAGTGAATTATGGGCCATGACGCGCCACTCAAATTTAGCAAGAACGGCCCATATCGTTCGCAATTGGCGCCACCACCACTGCCTAAGGCACAATTTTCTGCCCCTGTTTAACAGGGGTGTGTAATTACAATTTTTGATCAAATATTTAACAGCACGGCTCATTTCTGCATTCAACAAGAGTATCTGGGAGGCTTTACAGTGTTGTGCCACCATCACCACCACCACCACTGAGTGAGTGGTGAGTGACTATCCTATTCCTCCTCAATCTTCATGATAATAACTTCTAAGAATATTTTTGGTTCAGGGCACCACCACCACTGCCTAAGGCCTAATTTTTCTGCCACTGTTTAACAGGGGCATGTAATTACAATTTTTGCTCTAATATTTCACAGCAGGGCCCGTTCCTGCGCTCAACAAGAGAATCTGTGAGGGGTTACAGTGTTGTGGCACCACCACCACTGCCTAAGGCCCAATTTTTCTGCCCATTTAACAGGGGTGCACAATTACAATTTTTGATCTAATATTTCACAGCAGGGCTTTCTTGCACTCAACAAAAGTATCTGTGAGGCTCTACAGTGTTGTGCCACCACCACCACCACCTAAGGCCCAATTTTTCTGCCCCTGTTTAACAGGGGCATGTCATTACAATTTTTGCTCTAATATTTCACAGCAGGGCCCATTCCTGCGCTCAACAAGAGTATCTGTAGGGCTTTATAGTGTTGTGCCACCATCCCCACCGCCTAAGGCCCAATTTTTCTGCCCCTGTTTAACAGGGGCATGTAATTACAATTCTTGATATAATATTTCACTGCAGGGCCCGTTCCAGCACCCACCAAGAGTAACTGTGGACTTACAGTGTTCTGGTACCACCAACACCTAAGGCCCAATTTTCCACAGAGTGTATAGGGCAGGCCGTATAGTACATACAGGCGGTCCCCTATTTTCAAATATCCGACTTACAAACGACTCCTACTTACAAATGGAGGGAGACAACAGGAAGTGAGAGGAAATCTACCCCTAGGAAGGGAAAATTTTCTCCTGTAAGGGAAAAAGGTATCTCCACTGATGCTTTATCATCAATCCTAGTTTCCCTAATAACCCAAAATTTTCAAAATCCAACTGTCATTGGGACAGAAAGTGAGGTGAAATCTTCTGAACAGGGGCACAGACAGCAAAATAATGTTACAGGGTATAGTGTATAGCGAGAGCTATACTTCCCAGCATGAATGAATCTGTAAAAGGTAAAGAAAGGGAACCAATCATGGAGGTGGCATACACCTCATAAGAAAATCATTCATGTTAAATCATTCATGTAACCTTTATCAGAAGTTCATTATTAATTATGTAATTCGTTCTCACAGAAATGGACCACAGCATTTTTTAACTTAAATGTGCCTTAATTGTAAATTCAAAGATTATTGCAAATACTATAGATCCCATTTATGAAATATTACCTTAATTGTAGGATGTAGGAAGTCTATTCCCAAATCTCAAAGTTTACGGTAATTCTTCACACACAAAAAAAAAAATATTTGTGTGTGTGTGGGGGGATATTGATGGTAGTTTATTTTAATTACTGTTTTTTGTATTTGTGATTTTTATGTTTATTTGATTGTCATTTGTGATCTGTCACTTTCTTTTCATGAAAAAAGTAAAATAATGAGGTTACTTAGGATATGGTTTTTGGAACATAAATACATCTAGGATAGTTGAAAAGAGCTTCTGTAACCCTCTGGAGCCATTTAAAGCCCATTGCATTTTTATAGTAAAACTTGCAATAAAATTAAAGGTTCACGTGTTTTTTCAAGGCCCCCTCAACATATAAAAATCTCTTATTTATATGACCAAAAATGTAAATTCTTACCTAATCTTTTACTTCCACGTGCACGATATGGAATTAGTAGTTAAAAAAAGGAAACGCTAGTCCAGTGCAGGAAAGACTTTCACAAGATTTGAGATTTTCATTGTTCCCAGGATCTCACCAGAAGTATCATAATGACACCCTTGCCTAAGCACCTCGGAAGAAAGATAGAGGTAAGACAAGTACGGTATATATTTTAAACTTTTTCCTTACAGGTACATTTTTGCCTATATAGACTATAATGATTTGTACAGGGGGCAGGGGACTTTTACTGTAAGGTCCATTCTAAAAAACACAAAAAAAACATTGACGCCAATACATTTTCCTAAAATAGCAAAATGTCACCATAATTTTATGATTTTTCACTGAGGTTTCAGAGAAATTAAAACTTTAAATGTTGCTCCTAATTATTCACTTTTACTACTTGCTCAAAATAATAAGCGCATTGCCTCTTTCCTAAGTTTCAGACTAGCTGGGTTATTTAGTGGTGCAATTGTATAGATGTATCAAAACAATTCCCATCCCAATTTACATATTAAAAGTTATTCTGATGATTTTGATGGTTACAGTAGAGAAGTTGTCTTGCACATCAGACGGAGATATCTCATCTGTGTGCACTCAAGTGAATCAGAATATGCTAAATTGCTGAAGTGAATGTGTCAGTTTGTAGGGGCAGTGATGTGTTTGGAATAGTTGATTACTGGAAGTGACAAATCTTATGAATAAGTAAAAACATCATAAAAATGTTTTCTCTACCAGACTGAAAAACATCATCTTCATTAGTTAACACATATACTTGATTTTTTTGTTTTAATGTATAAATCATATTGGGTGTAGCAAACATATGTCAAAAACAAGTTCATTTACTTTTACATAAAAGCTAGATCTGGACTGCGATTAACACAATTTATTCTGTCACTAAAACACTTAAAGGAGACTTACCCACAGACTAAAAAGGAAACTAAAACTGTTTTAGGTCAATGTTTTTTTATACCTTTTAAACTTTTTTTTTATTTTTTATCATTGCTCTATGCTTTTGATTGAAACGTTGGACCAAGCCACTGAGAAAAAAAAACGAGAAAGGTGAGGGAAGGTACTGCTTTGACTCATTCAATTACAGTATTATGCCTCATACACACGGTCGGAATTTCCAACAACAAATGTTCGAAGGGAGCTTGTTGTCGGAAATTCCGACCGTGTGTAGGCTCCATTGGACATTTGTTGTCGGAATTTCCGACAACAAAAAATTGAGAGCCGGATCTCAAATTTTCCGACAACAGAATCCATTCTCATAAATTCCGAGCGTGTGTAGACAATTCGGACGTACAAAATTCCACGCATGTTCTGAATCAAGTACGAGATGGAAGCGCTCAGTCTGGTAAAACTAGCATTCGTAATGGAGAAAGCACATTTTTCATGCTGAAAATTTTTTACTTTTTTAAATGAAGCGCATTTTCTTCTTCTTTATAATGCTAGAAAAATGAAGTTGTTTTGCTGCTGATATTCACACAGAGTTCTAACAAACTGATTTCCTTATTATTGCTCGTGATCTCATGAATAATATTTTTAATTTTTTTCGTCAGATTTCCATAATAATGTTTAGAATTTATTTTTACAGTGATTTTTTTAATTTATTTTTTTATCAAGATCTCCTGTTTTTTTTTTATAGTGATCTTCATAATATTTTTTGTCGTTTTCTGTGTCGAGTTACCACAACACCATTATTATCTTGTATTTTTTAACCTCAAGGAGGTTGGTTGGTGTTGGTGTCTCTTGGCACAATCAGGTCCAGGACTCCAAGAGATCAGGAACAGCAGCAGATGACATATATGTCCCCAGGCTGTGGTCATACAACAGCCTGCGTCTTTTGTCAGGCCAGACGGAACCAAGGCCATCACACTCCTGTCTTCCTTACACACTTCCTTCCAGGCTGTGGCTGTGGTGTTGACTAGGGATGAGCTTCGTGTTTGAGTCGAACCCATGTTCGACTCGAACATCGGCTGTTCGGTCGTTCGCCGAATTGCGAACGATATGGGCCGTTCGCGCCAAATTCGTGTGGCGCGTCATGGCCCATAATTCACTGCGGCATCGCAGTGCATTGCTGGCTGATGATTGGCCAAGCATGCACTATGACCCGCATGCTTGGCCAATCACAGCACCGTCTGAACAGAGAGCCGTAATTGGCCAAAGCCAAGGAGGCTTTGGCCAATTATGGCTCAGGGGATTTAGTACACGCCCCACACTATATAAAGCCGCCTGCACGGCGGCCCTGTGCAGTGTGTTCCGGTGTGCTGAGAGATAGAGAGAGAGAGAGAGAGACAGTGTCATTTCATTTGAGTTAGCTAGATTAGGCAGAATAGTCAGTCAGTTAGCTGCACTTACAGTGTATTGTGTATATATAAGCATCCCAGGTGTTGCATATATATATATACACTGTATTCAGTTTAGCTAGATCCGTTCCTGTTATCTTCCTACTGACAGGCAGGCTTGTCTTGTTACAGTATTTACAGCTACCTGAAGAAAATTACTGGTGTTCTTTTGATCCTATTAGTACCACAGTCAGGCAGCTAGACTATTTACAGTTAGTGCAGTGCGTCCTGCTCACAGTGTTCAGCTAGATCCGTTCCTGTTATCTTCTTACTGACAGGCAGGCTTCTCTTGTTACAGTATTTACAGCTACCTGAAGAAAATTACTGGTGTTCTTTTGATCCTATTAGTACCACAGTCAGGCAGCTAGACTATTTACAATTAGTGCAGTGCGTCCTGCTCACAGTGTTCAGCTAGATCCGTTCCTGTTATCTTCTTACTGACAGGCAGGCTTGTCTTGTTACAGTAAATACAGCTATCTGAAGAAAATTGCTTTTGTTCTTTTGATCCTATTAGTACCACAGTCAGGCAGCTAGACTATTTACAGTTAGTGCAGTGCGTCCTGCTCACAGTGTTCAGCTAAAACTACAAGTTAGTGGGGTGCGTCCTGCTCACAGTGTTCAGCTAAACCTACAAGTTAGTGGGGTGCGTCCACCTCACAGTGTTCAGCTAAACCTACAAGCTAGTGGGGTGCGTCCTGCTCACAGTGTTCAGCTAGATCCGTTCCTGTTATCTTCTTACTGATAGGCAGGCTTGTCTTGTTACAGTAAATACAGCTACCTGAAGAAAATTGCTGGTGTTCTTTTGATCCTATTAGTACCACAGTCAGGCAGCTAGACTATTTACAGTTCAGCTAAAACTAGAAGTTAGTGGGGTGCGTCCTGCTCACAGTGTTCAGCTAAACCTACAAGTTAGTGGGGTGCATCCACCTCACAGTGTTCAGCTAAACCTACAAGCTAGTGGGGTGCGTCCTGCTCACAGTGTTCAGCTAGATCCGTTCCTGTTATCTTCTTACTGACAGGCAGGCTTGTCTTGTTACAGTAAATACAGCTACCTGAAGAAAATTGCTGGTGTTCTTTTGATCCTATTAGTACCACAGTCAGGCAGCTAGACTATTTACAGTTAGTGCAGTGCGTCCTGCTCACAGTGTTCAGCTAAACCTACAAGTTAGTGGGGTGCGTCCACCTCACAGTGTTCAGCTAAAGCTACCTGTAGAAGGTTGGTGGTGTTCTCATACTACAGGCAGGCAGTTGATTTTGCTAGCTGCAGTATCAGTACATATATATATATATATATATATATATATATATATATATATATATATCCCAGCTTAGTGCAGCTACAGGCCATTAGTATGTCTGGAAGGCCAAGAAGGAGAGGCAGTCACAAGCCAATAAGAGAGGGCAAGCAGGCTCTGTGTCTAGTGCTGGTCGTGGAGATGGTGCATCCTTATCAGCACGTGGCCGTGGGACACGCTTGGCCTTTTTTTCAGCAGCTGGCCGTGTTGAGCCGCAACATGCGGAAGACTTGGTCGAGTGGATGACCAAGCCGTCCTCATCCTCCTCATCCTCTCTCACCCATGCCCAGGGTACTTTGTCTGGCAAAGCAGTGGCCTCTTCCCTCGGCTCAATGTCATCAGTGACTCCTTCCCTAGCCCCACCATGTCCTCCTGAGGAGTCCCTCGAACTGTTTGACCACAGTGTTGGGTACATGCTCCAGGAGGATGCCCAGCGTTTGGAAGGCTCTGATGATGATACTGAGCTTGATGAAGGCAGTAACATGAGCACGGACAGAGGGGGTGCCCAAGAAGGACAGCAATCTGGCAGTCATGCTCCCCCTGCTGCAGCATACTGCCAGGTTTGCTCCAGTGATGAGGAGGGAGGGGATGATGAGGTCACTGACTCAACGTGGGTGCCTGATAGGAGAGAGGCGGAGGAGGAGGAGGAGGCGGCACATCACCAACGAGGCAGGATGCCCTCCAGGGGCCAGCCTAAGGGCAGCACATTGACTGCATCACACCCCAAAGCTCCACATGTGCAGGGCGCTGCAGTCTCTGCGCGTTATTCAAAAAGTTCTTTGGTGTGGGCCTTTTTTGAGACGAGTGCATCAGATCGCACCGCTGCTATTTGCAACATATGTCTCAAGCGTATCTCGCGTGGCCAAAACATCTCCCGCTTGGGTACCACATGCTTGACCAGACATATGTTGACCTGTCATGCAGTTCGTTGGCAAGCGTATCTAAAAGACCCACACCAAAGAACAAAGAGGACCTCTCCTTGCTCCTCATCAGCTGAGATTTCCAACCCCACTAGACCTTCAGTCCTCTCTGAGACCTGCACTGAGAGGAATGAAGGTGTAGAATTAGGTGTGTCACAGCCAAGTACTTGTGGGCAATCTGCTTTTGGTACACCGACATCAGATTGTACCAGGCAAATTTCCCTGCCCCAGCTGCTGCACCGCCGAAAGAAGTTTGCTCCCAGCCATCCACATGCCCAGCGGTTGAATGCTAGCTTGGCAAAATTGCTAGCACTTCAACTGCTGCCTTTTCAGTTGGTAGACTCTGCCCCCTTCCGTGAGTTTGTGGAATGTGCGGTTCCTCAGTGGCAGGTACCCAAACGCCACTTTTTCTCACGGAAGGCAATTCCGGCTCTCTACTGGCATGTGGAAGGCAATGTCCATGCCTCGCTGGACAGGGCGGTCAGCGGTAAGGTGCATATTACCGCTGACTCATGGTCCAGCAGGCATGGACAGGGACGTTACCTAAGATTCACGGCTCATTGGGTGACTCTGCTGGCAGCTGGGAAGGATGCAGGACAAGGTGCAGTAGTGTTGGAGGTTGTTCCGCCACCACGCCTCCAAAATGCTAATGATTGTGACACACCTCTCTCCTCCACCCCCTCCTCTTCTTCTTCCTCCATGGCCTCTTCCTGTGCTTTGTCCTCAGAACCAGCGGTGCTCCGTAGCCATTCAATTTTACCAGTAATTTTGCCAGTAATTTTATTCTTTTGTGAGTGTTTTATTAAACGTTTCTATTTTATTGGTGTCGGTAGCTGTTGCTCTGGGCCGGTGCACTCTCTCTTTTCCATGTTGTTGACATTGTACAACTCAATAAATGTAAAACATTAACTCAAAAACCTTTGCTGAACCATTAACTTTTTTAGAAATTCAACTGATTAATCCTTTTTATCCATTTTACAAACATTATCTAAAACGTTTCAATAATAGCTTTAATAATCAATGTTTTTTTTTTTGTTTTTTTTTATTGGGGACATGGGATTTATCTATTACTCATCAACAGTAAAGCCTAGTACACACTATCAGCTTTTTTTCGTTCAACCCAATGGCCTGAACGAAAAAAAAAACTGAAGAGCTTGGAAGGAAATCCTGTACTAACAATCCCCCCCACCAGAACACACTGGTCAGCGCTGATTAGATGCAGATTGGAGGATCTTTTTTGGTCATACCCTTCGACAGAAGCTGAATGTCGGCCGGTTTCTATTGAACCGCCTGATAGCGCCCGATATTCGGCCCGGGGCTTTAGAATCAACTATGCAGATAGTACCCCATAGGGTAAGCCTTAACAGAATAACATGTAGCTTGCTAAAGGACTGCATCTCATAAAAAAAGCAATTTTTTTAACATAAATTACTTGTTTCAACTTTTTTTGTTATCCTCTGTTGCATCACCTCAGTGCAGCTGGTCTCCCGTAGCCTTTTTTTGTGCCCATGGTCTGCCCTAATGCCATGATATAATGAAATTATATTTGTAGTCTACTTTGGATGCCCATGTCATAACATAACGCAAATGAGAGGCAGGGACAGAGCCCTTTCACCCTACAACAGGAAGTGCTTCATAGCAGCATCACCAACTCTTTCTATTTCATTATATGAAAGTGACGATCCAGGGCGGGCCCATGCCATGGAGATCTCAGCATATGGATTGCGGTCCCCACCTGGAACAGTGTTACCTTTCCTTTGGATGTCTGCTACAGTGTGCTGGGGCGGGCCAGTAGGAGGTGGGTCTGGCGGTGATGGTGCCTGTGCATGTCATGTGATGTCATAATTCAAGGGAGCCTCATGTGCGGGTCTGTGGGATAGGAGCAAGGCAAGCTGGGAGGGGGACTGTCAGTGCTGTTTGGACTGGAGTGACCTGAAGGGACCACCTGGCGTGGAGAGAGACTCTCACTGTGACTCAGGAGGGGACGTATCGTGTTGGTGAGGTGTCATTATCAACTGTGCTGCTGCACACTGCTGTCAGTGTCACTGTGAGAGTCAATTTTATGTGTGTGTGTGCCTGCCCATTCTAATTTCTTACCTCTCCTGAGTCCTGTCCCTGAGCTACTTACTTTCTATATTGAAAATAAAAAAAAAATGTTTTTTTGCCTTAATATCTATGACCAAGCCTATTTTTTACATTTGGTGTTTACAAGTTAAAATCTGTTTTTTTTTGCTAGAAAATTACTTAGAACCCCCAAAAATAATTTTTCTTTTCAGACACCCTGGAGAATAAAATAGCAGTCGTTGTAATACTTTATGTCACACCATATTTGTGCAGCAGTCTTACAAATGCAATTTTTTGGGAAAAAATACCCTTTTTAAATAATAAAAACAGTAAAGTTAGCCCAATTTTTTTCTATATTGTGAAAGATAATGTTATTCCAAGTTAATTGATACCCAACATGTCATGCTTCAAAATTGAGCCCGCTTGTGGAATGGCGACAAACTTTGACACAAAACTCCATAGGCGACGTTTAAAAATTTCAACAGGTTACCAGTTTTGAGTTACAGAGGAGGTCTTTTGCTAGAATTATTGCTCTTGCTCTAATGATCGTGGTGATAACTCACATGTGTGGCTTGAACACTGTTTACATATGTGGGCGTAACTTACGTATGCGTTCACTTCTGCGTGTGAGCACAGAGGTACGGGGTGCTTTAAAAAAAAAAAGGAAAAAAAAAAAATTATTATTAATTTTTATTTTTACACTGTCCCTTTAAAAAAAAAAAATTTGATCACTTTTATTCCTATTACAAGGAATGTAAATATCCCTTGTAATAGAAAAAAAGCATGACAGGACTGCTTTAATGTGAGATCTGGGATCCCAGATCTCACATTTACACTTAAAGCGGTGTTCCACCGACATATTAATTTTTTTTTTCAAAAGCCATCTCTTATGATGAGCTTAATTTAATGCTGCAATCACTATTGTTAGTAATACGGCCACTATATATATTTTTTTTTCTAAAACTAAACCTTAGTTTTCTTTGTGTTGCGCGGTCCCATCTTGCTTGTGGGCATGCAAAGCCCACTAGGATACTCTTTCGGGATACGGTGCTGCTGACTAACCAGCATGCACCGCCCGATCTCGCGCATGCGCATTATACACACCTCACATGCAGGAAACGTCTTGGGATCTCGCGATGATGAGAGGCGGTGATGCCCACTGACTCCTGGGAATTATGACACACGTCTCCCAGGAACCTTTGCGCAACGGGATATTGCGTACATTGCCGCGGAGGAGACAGACAGAAAGTTCTAAAGAATGCCTTGTAAACAAGATAAGCATAGGGGAAAAAAATGGTCAGGTCTGAAGCAAAAAATTGTTCCTTTAAGGCCGTTGGGGCGGTGGTGACGTTTGATGCCCAAGGACATAGAGTCAAGTGGAGGCCATCATGCCCTCACTTGACTTACTGTCCATCAGGCCACAGGGCTCCGGTAAGCGGCAAAGACCACCGGAACGCGACGGGAGGGGGGGCACCTCTCCCACCGCCCATAAAAGTGATCTTGTGGTAATTCTGCTGCGGAGACCACTTTCATCTTAAAGCGGACCGCACGCTGTGGAAAAACATACTGGGGTTATGGCAGCTATCTGCCTGACTAGAATTGCTGACTAGAATTGCTGAATATTTGGCAGGTAATCCTGTTCTCATATATGCATTTAAACTATTTATTTAAATATTTCCCTAGAGTTCATATTTTATAAACATTATTCTCCACCTATCCAAATCTCTGCTTTTGCTGACTGTGGGCCATCTTTTGATGTAGCATCAAAAGGCCCTTCATTCTTCTGTTATTGCCAAATCCCCCTTCTTCTGGGTCTTTATATCTATCTTTTGCTGCTTCTCTCACTGCTCAATCTTCTAACTTCCACTCTCCTTCCTCCTGTATTTTTGAGACTCTTTCTGCACCAGCTTCATGCGAATAAATTCTATCGATCCTTATAGGCAAGATGATCACATAGAGGGATTGTAATTAAGCGTTTCCCTCCTGATTTGTCCATTTGCCCAATTAAAAATGAACCAGTTTCACAATTGCTTTTCTCATCTGATTCATAGTTATCAGTTTATTTTCAAGTGCCCAGGCCATAGAAATAATGGAATTGAGTTTTCCCAAATTTTTTGACCTTTATTAATATGTTGCTGATAAGAACTGGTAATAAACATAAGTTTTGAATTAATTAAGACTCTGTATTCTAATTTGCTGTGGTTGGTGTGTGCATGCATAACCTACCATATAAAATATATTTATTGCGCTGTATCTAAAAGCATTGATTGTGTTTTCTGAGAGATGATTGTATTCCCCATAGCTGCTATCTATGACAAATGATAATCAAAGTAGAGCACACAAGAGACAAGGAAAAAGAGAAATTTCTTGTTTCACCTTTTATGAAGACTTTTTAGCTGTGATGACAGGAAATACCCTGGGAGATGGAGTGTTATTTTGGATATAGAAATATTAGTCACAAAAGAAAAATGCTTTTTTGTCAAGATGCCATAGATCTAAAGATATAGATTGGACAAGGAAAAAAATCATTCCCAACAAATTGGATACAAAACTACATTGTTCTGTTACCCAAGAAAACTATATTCTTCGGTTCCAGCATGCCTGAAGTGACACAGCTCAGAAAGCTTTATGCTTGCAGTCATCCTAGTTGCTTGTTTAATATTGTCAAATTTGGACATGTATGCTGTTATCTAAAATCACATTTTAATACTCAAAGTGGATTTTTATTCATTTTGTTTAGAAAGCACTGGCATATTCTGCTGACTTTTGCAGAGTAATTGGTTGTGTAACTCCACATCTTTTTAAAAAAGGGAGATAATACTTTACATATACGGTAATTGCTACACAAATGATGGGGTATTTTATTTAATGTTAAAAAAAATTGTATACCTACCTCATAGTAATTTTCCTTTCCTGACGCATAAGCACGACGGCATGCACATATGGGTAAAGGCTCCGCTCCCTTCCCAATCACAGGATCAGCTATACTATATAAATGAGTCACCTTCCACAAGGCAGAATTCTCATAACTATACTCAGTGCAAAGCCCAAGGAGGGACCTGTATGCTGTCATGCTTATGTGTATGGAAAAAAGAACCCAAGTATAAAATGTTCCAGTTTTCCTGACACAAGCATACATGTATGGGATGTAGCAAGCCAAACACAAGGGAGGGTAAAGCTAAAGTATTTTAATCAACATATGATTTGATTTGTTTAAAACTGAAGCCATGTTGTCAAAGTTGCTTGATCCACTAGACAGGCTAGAAATGGTTTGCAATAGGTTACAAAATGCGCTATACATGGACTTGGTTGTCATTATGCAGAATAATTCTCAACCTTTGAATTTTGCCCATGAGCGTGCAATACCTCTGGTAAATCAGGTTCTGCGCCCAATTGATGGACTGACTCATCTTTTCCATATTATCCCACCAGGCTACACATATGGGATGTAGCAAGCCAAACACAAGGGAGGGTAAAGTTGAAGTATTTTAATCAACATATCATTTGATTCATTTAAAACTGATGCTGTGTTGTCAAAGTTGCTTGATCCACTAGACAGGCTAAAAATGGTTTGCAATAGATTACAAAATGTGCCATACATGGACTTGGTTGTCATTATACAGAATAATTCTCGACCTCTGAGCACACAACCCCTCTGGTAAATGGGATTCTGCGCTCAATTGATGGACTGACTCATCTTTGCCATATAAGCCCACCAGCCTACCTTGACCAGTGACAATACAATTGTCCTAGTGTACAGTGAAAGTCCTCTTCTGACACTGCCAGGCTTAAAGAGCCCAATGTCTGACCTTCTGAAAGAAGGGCCAACTCCATGTGTTTCTTCAACATTGAGCCCACCTCTAATGCTTGTGGTGACTCTGACATTTCAGTTTAGATATGCTTAAAGGACGATGTCCTGACCCAAAAGGAAAGATTTGCAGACCTTTGTATGGTGCTGAGAAAGAGGTTAGAGTTACCCTGTTTGGAAAATGATAGCAGTAAGGTAAATTACCGACTGACGCTTGGATATCTGGGATCCTTCTCCCAGACATGATAGCCATAAGAAATACTGTTACTGGCCATATTGAGAAAGTCTAATCTAAAAGAATGGAGAGTGAGACAATATGTTTAGCACTATTTGTAAGTCCAGAGAGGAAAGAACAATCTTCCTTAAGGGTGAATTGCATAGACCTTTCGGCATTGGCTTACCACGATATGCGACATCCACTGAATTCTAGGAAATTCTAGGAGACTTAACAACCACTTAATCCCATATCCAAGCTTACTTGCAGAAAATTCATATTTTTTACAGCAGGGAACAAAGGATTCAATACTAAATTCTGCAAAATTTCCCATGTTCTAGTATACATGAGGTTTTTAGTAGGTGCCCTGGCTTTACCAGGGTTTTGAACGCTGAAGGTGAGACACCAGGTGAGTCTTCACCTCTTGGTCTCCCAGCAGCTACCTGTAATTGGCTGGATTCGGATAAAGTACTTGGCCCTGCTGTACAAGGTCTGGAGTCTCAGGAAGGAGAATAGGAGGTTCCAGGACTAGAGACTGCACTTGAGAATGCCACGGTCTGCAAGATCACAGGGAAATTATTGCCATCATCACAACTGGACGACTGCGGATCCTGTTGGGGATACTGAAGACTACTGAGTCTTCTAGATATACTGTAATACTGTATATACAGTGTATATATATATAGGCTAAGCTGCAGAACCAGCTGGATGTCAGTACATTCACTGCTTTCATCTCTGGGAAGCTCACTCTTGCAGAAATCAACTATCATTCATGACCATAGAGGTTACTGTAAGGTTGAGATCCTGAAGACCTTCTTTGTTGTAGATCCAGTTAACTGCTTGTTGGTTTAGAGACCATTCCTTGAAGTCCAAGGATTTGTATCTCACAGTGTCTGACAGGAATTTCTGAGAAGCCAGAACACAAAGAGCAATGAGATGAGACAGGTTCTACTGTTGGCAAATCTGAATGGGAGATACCTCTAACATAAGTGAATAATTTTGCATCCCTTCTTGAAAGCGAAGATAGGAAATTACAATTTGTTGTCTATTCGGAGCATAACTGAGGTTCCCTAGGCTGTGTTGCCAAAATGCCCTTAATGCCTGGGAGCCAGGACAAGGAGCTCAATGAGTTGACTACTCAACAAAGTGAATAGATCTCAGATGTGACGATTGGTATGCCAGGAAGCTGATGACAGAAAAGATTAACTGGCTTTAGCAATCACCAAAGAAACTGTCTAATATGTGGGTCCACCTGATTCTCTGGTGCAGGAAGAAAATCTTCTATTACTTTAGAAATCCTGATTATAAAGTTCTCAACCTTCCAATGAGTCCTACAGACTGCAAAGATTGCTGCAGACTACTTCTCTACCACCTTGAGATCAAGGGATGCAAACAGATGGGATAGAGCTATGACCTGTCCCAGGTGAGATGTTAATCCTTATCCTTAATCCTTATTCTTTTCTGAGGATAACTCTACAGTGTCCAGGACTGCTTCCAGGAATGCCATCATTGTAATCAGATTAGTTGGCCTTTCCCAGTTGATAACCCATCCAAATTTGAGTCTGAATCAGAATTTTGCCAGGACCTGGCAGATTTTTAGCCACCAGCAGGATTTTGTTAAAAAAAAAAGGAACACCTGTAACTCTTGCTCACGCAAGGGTTACTACTGGAAGTAATGTTCTGGAAATGTTCTGGGTATGTGGAAAGGCCAAAGGCTACCAAATGAACTTGAAGTGAAACTCACGAATGGCCAAGCAAAGATACTTGCAGAGGCATGGATGTACATAAATGTGTAAATACACATCTGCTCGATCTAGGGACAACATCTGCTAGCTGCTTTATTTGATGGCTTGCATGATTGACCACAATAACTACATATGAAGTTTTGGATCTTGATCCTTCCCTTTGCTTCATGCCTTCAGATTTATTACTGGACAGATGGCTGACTGTTGAAACATTTGGTCACATGCACTTAGAGCACTGATTGCTCTAAGGAATCATGGTGGGAATTAAGTCAGTTGGAGGAGGGAAAGAAAAGTTCAATGACTTACTTACTGCACTAATAACAGGACCAGTGGATCTTGAACCTGCTCTGCCCAAATTTGAATAAGCTCCTGCCATCTGAATCTTGTTGGGCAAGTTTGTGTAAAAAACAACTTTGCTGCTCCTAGAGAGGAGCAGACTTGGATTTAATCAAACCAAGAAAGATGAATATGGATTCTTTCATTCTCTTTTATAGCTCTTCTGAGATCTATCATGTCTCCAACTCTTCTTTTTTTCTCTCCTTTGTCTACCTGCTGAGCATTGTTGACTATTGTAAGGTATTATTCTCCATATTAGATATTTCTGACCACCATTTCTTAACCGAACCACCGCCAATTCGACTTAGAAGTAGTTTGTGCAGTCCAAAGGTTAAGCCATAGGGCTTGACTGACCACAATGGAATACTACATGGCTCCAGAGGAACAGCATATTGCATCTATAGAGGCTGCACTCCACCACTGTCCACCTTAACTTCACCCAGGGATTGAAGACCACAGAGACTTTATTATTGGACAAAGTTCTGCTTCATCTTCTCTGCTAAGATCCAAATAGCCTGGCTACTGAAGTGAGCTTCATGCAGGTCACAAAACACTACCTAGAGGTAATTCATTTCAAAATCCATTTGCTGTTCCAAGTCATCTGCAAAAGATATTGCTTTAACTGTTTGCAGGATGGCACATTTTGCTAGTCTGATGAAGATTGGCTAACTGCCTCTGAAATAAAGGTGGGCATTACAGAGAGGATATTGCTTCATCTGTTGGCAGGATGGCACATCTGGCTAGTCTGATGGAGACTCCTTGGCTAACTGCTTCTGAGGCATAGGTAGCCTTGGTTACTTTAAGCCCACCTCCCCTGGCAGTGCCTTGAATTTAGCTCATCTACAGGGCTAAAGAGGACTTGTCACTGTTGAAGGAATGATTTGCCTCTCTCCATCTTGAGAGGTGGTGTTGGTGTTGAGGGTGGAGAGATTTGCAATCCATTATGCCCATAATGTGCACTTTAGGATAGTATATACCTACCTGACCCTCACCTTAATGAGCATGGCTTGTCTCTAGAGAAGCCCATGGGTACTAGCTGACGGATGCGCTGAAGGATTTTAGGCAGATTTTAGGCACATTAGACAGAAGCAAATTCAGGTTACTGGCAATAGGCAATTACTGAAGGAAATGCAAGCTATGAAGAGCACTGAAATTCACCCAGGCATTAGAACTGACACACAGCAGTCAAGAGTATTGATGAGTTCATATATCTCAGACATAGCACTAAAGGGTTAATAGACACCAGACAATTAGCACTGACAGATTAATCTACTATAGGTAGAGGCACTGCAAGGATTAATACAAAGCAGCCCAAGCATTGCAGCTTAAATAGAAAAAGGCTCAGCTCTGCAACACACAACAGACATCTGCAGTTTCAGTTCAAGCATTAGCAGTACTGCAAATACTAGCCACAATCTTTACCTGTGAGGCATTGACAATACAGACAGAACTGTGGAAAAACAATAATAAGCCGGCAAGAATTCAAATGTGTGATGCCTGCTTCCAGCAGTTAAGGACATAACAGCATAAACATTACTTTCAGGCAACTCCCAACAAAGTATAACAGCAGCTATGTACTGTGGTTTTGTGCACTAAGTGGTGCCTTATCGCCTGAAGGCTTCATAGCCAGCAGGAAGTTCACTGGATGTCCAAACATGGAGTCACAATAAAAGGGGCACTTGTGCAATCCCTAAAGACAAGCATCCTATGACCCCAGCATCCTGAACACGAGGGAGGCTTGTTTCCTTTAGGAGATTTACAGCCTGTACGGAAGGAGCTTCGCCACAGCAGGCTGTACCTGTGTACCTAGGCCAGATGAATCCTGAAAGATGTGGGTAAAAACTCTGCTACTTTTCAAAAAAAACCCTCTGCTTTAAAAAGTTCCGTAACCATCTGAGCCATAAGGAAAGGAAGGAGAAGCCAGCTATGATTTTTTTAAATGTCCAAGAATTTGAATTCCTTACAGCTATGGCAAATGGTGCATTTTATATATATATATATATATATATATATATATATATATATATATATATATTCCCTCCAGGATTATCATTTACTGCCCATGTGATTAGATCGCTGATTTTTCCAAACTTTTTCTGCTATTACAATGCTTTAACCACTTCTTCAGCCCCGGAAGGATTTGCCCCCTGAATGACCTAGCCATTTTTTGCGATACTTCACTATGTCACTTTAACTGACAATTGCTGTCCTTTTTTACCCACAAATAGAGATTTCTTTTGGTGGTATTTGATCACCTCTGGGGTTTACATTTTTTGCGCTATAAACAAAAAAAAACTCAACAATTAAAAAAAAAAAAAAAAAGATTTTTTTATACTTCGTGCTATAATACATATCCAAACACAAATATATTAAAAAAAACAAATTTATATATCAGTTTAGGCCAATATATATTCTTCGACATATTTTTGGTAAAAAAATTGCAATAGGCGTATGTTGAATGGTTTACACAAAAGTTATCGTGTCTACAAACTACGGGATAGATTTAGAGACTTATTTTTTTTTTATTGTTTTTACTGGTAATGGCAGTAATCTGCGATTTTTAGCGGGACTGCGACATTGCGGCAGACAAATCTGACCCCAAATGACACTTTTTGGGGACCAGTGACATTATTACATTGATCAGTGCTATAAAAATGCGCTGATCAATGTAAAAATGACACTGGCAGGGAAGGGGTTAACACTAGGGGCGATCAAGGGGTTAAGTGTGTTCCCTGGGTGTGTTCTAACTGTAAGAGGATGGGCTTACTGGAACATGACAGAGATCACTGTTCCCGATCACTGGGAACAGTAGATCTCTGTCATGTCATGTGGCAGAACGGGAAATCGCCTAGTTTACATAGGCAGTTCCCCATTCTGGCTCTCTTCACCATGATCACGGGTCGCCGGCGGTCATCGAGTCCACTGTCCTCCTTGCATGGACCGACATACAAGTATGTCAGTTCACGCAGGAGAGCTGACCTGCCGCAGTATAGCTGCGTGAGCTGGTCGACAAGTGGTTAAATGATAATGTGACTACTGCAGACAACTGCAGACAACTCGTCCCACCCAGTACACAGGAAATAGGAAGTAAGTGGAGCAGGTGTGAGATTCTGCCATACTGCCAGTGGTGGAAGTCTTTTTTCAATCAAATAATTTTTTATTGTTTTTTTCATAAAATAACACAATACAAAAGTATAAAGAGGAGAAAAAAAAAAAACAACAAACAACACATACTACATTTCCCTCAAACTCACCCCCAATCACTCCTCCCCCCCAAAAAAAAGAAAAGAAAACACATTTCTTATTTTGTCTGTTTGCGCTCACCAGACTACGCTTCCATCTTTACTCAAGACCATTCTTCCCATTAATACTCCTTAATATAATATATATATACTTATGCTTATCCCCCTCTTGTATCATTATTAGCTTTCTTCAGTATCATTAATTCACTCAACTGGTTGTTCAGATATGTTGGAGACAAGCCACCAATGCCAGATTTTTTTATTTTTTTTAGAGCTCCTCCTATGTTTATATGCCAATTCCTCTCGCCTGAAATTAAGATTAATCGCCCTTATCCATTGATCTATCCTGGGAGGATATCTTAATATCCATTTTTGTTGTATGATTTTATGAGCCATATAGTAAAGTTTGCTAATATACGTGAAATGTACAGTATATGACCGACGTGGCACAGTTTATTCTGGAGTTCCATGTTAAAGCACTAATCCCCTCAATGCTTGCTCCAAAGGAGCTTACACATTTCACATTCATAAAGACACACAGAATAGGACCTTTCAGAGCAGAAGCCTATTAATTTACCAGTATGTATTTGGTTTAGAGAAAATAAGACCACTCAGAGGAACCTAATATAAACAGTTTGGGAATATTCCATATTCCATGCAGAGTGCCCCCAATTTTAACAGACCACAGGCCCACACCATTGCAAAGCCATAGTTCTATCCACAGTACAGTTACAAAACAGCTATTTCAAAAGTCAGCTCCTATTATACTGCATTAAATGACAGGTAGATGTGATGCTATAGAATTTAATATTTAATCAATATGTATTTTCTTATCAAGCTATAAGTTTGGATTGCACTACAACCAGGAATATCACCAACAGTTTACCTACTGTAGAGAAACTGAATTAGCAGCTGCTTTGACCAGCTGATCAGCTTAGTGATATATTAAATTTCTGCAGTGCCTCCAAATTCTGGATATAATGCCCCGTACACGCGATTGGACATTCCGACAACAAAATCCATGCATTTTTTCCGACGGATGTTGGCTTAAACTTGTCTTGCATACACACGGTCACACAAATCTTGTCGGAAATTCCCAACATCAAGAACGCGGTGACGTACAACACGTACGATGAGCAGAGAAAAATGAAGTTCAATAGCCAGTGCAGCTCTTCTGCTTGATTCTGAGCATGCGTGGAACATTGTGCGTGGGAATTGTGTACACACGATCGGAATTTCCGAAAACAGATTTTGTTGTCGGAAAATTTGAGATCCAGATCTCAAATTTTGTGTGACGGAAACTCCAATGGAAAATGTCCGATGGAGCCTACACACGGTCGGAATTCCGACAACAAGCTCCCATCGAACATTTTCCGACTGCAAATCCGACCGAGTGTACGGGGCATTAGAGTGCAAGTTGTTACTTTTTAATACTATAAAATCAAACTCAAAAATGCGTTAGAAGGGGCTCTGATGTGAGAGATTTCATAATGACCATTCCAGTGGCCTACAGTGCAGTAGCACTGCAGGTCAGGCCCTGCTGAGGACTGGACTAGACATGAGACTGCTATTTTTGTAACCCATAATCTATTTTTTCATTTTTTTTATTTTGTGTGTGAGCATGTTACTATTTACGAGTACTATATTAAGGGGTTTAAATTGCATATATAATTGGTTTCAGAGTCATTGCAAATACATTTTTAAGATGAAAACTGCCAAGCACTTCAGTAATTACAGACTGGAAAAAAATGGATAATAATGTCCTTCAGAATCATTTATGTATGGATCCCCATCTGTGTTTGATGCTGTCAAGATGTTTGTAAGATGTAAATATATACATGCAGCAGTACTTCTTTTAACTCTGCATTGACAAAAAAATGTAATAGCCTAAATTCCCAACCTAACTTAGAGACTTTTATTGAAGTGTCTAAAAGTAATCTTTTTGGATAACTGATAACAAAACCAATGCCTGAGTACCTCTTAAAAAAAAATGGTATACCTATTTGATATCTTAGTAAACTTTTTTATAAACCTGCATCATTAGTGGAATTTGAGGCCTCTTATGCCGTGTACACACGGTCGGACTTTTCAGCTACAAAAGTTCGACAGCCTGTCCGACAGACTTTCGATGGACTTTTGGCGGACTTTCGACGGACTTTCTAACGACCGGACTTGCCTACACACGATCACACCAAAGTCCGACGGATTCGTACGTGATGACGTACACCGGACTAAAATATGGAAGTTGATAGCCAGTAGCCTATAGCTGCCCTAGCGTCGATTTTTTGTCCGTCGGACTAGCATACAGACGAGCGGATTTCTGGGTCTGGCGGAGTTACGACGTAAAGATTTGAAGCATGTTCCAAATCTAAAGTCCGTCAGATTTGCGACTAGAAAGGTCCGCTGAAGGTCCGGTGAAGCCCACACACGATCGGATTGTTCACTGGATTTGGTCCATCGGCGTCCGTCAGACCAGTCCGGTCGAAAAGTCCGACCGTGTGCACGCCCCATTAGGGCCTGTGTCACCAGACTTTAAACTTGTGCTGATGGCATCAGTTTGACATCAGTTTGAAACTCTCCTGAGATCATTGAGAATTCATTGACAGGTACATCTGATCTACAGTTGACCTCCTTCTGATCTGCATTTCACCTGCCTAAAGAAAGTTTTGCATTCCCATAGACTTGTTTGAAAATGAAAAAACCTATTTGACGCTAAACTCCCTTATGCCCCGTACACACGGTCGGATTTTCCGATGGAAAATGTCCGATCGGAGCGTGTTGTCGGAAATTCCGACCGTGTGTGTGCTCCATCGGACATTTTCCATCGGATTTTCCGACACACAAAGTTGGAGAGCAGGAGATAAAATTTCCGACAACAAAATCCGTTGTCGGAAATTCCGATCGTGTGTACACAAATCCGACGGACAAAGTGCCATGCATGCTCAGAATAAATAAAGAGATGAAAGCTATTGGCCACTGCCCCGTTTATAGTCCCGACGTACGTGTTTTACGTCACCGCGTTTAGAACGATCGGATTTTCCGACAACTTTGTGCGACCGTGTGTAGACAAAACAAGTTTGAGCCAACATCCGTTGGAAAAAATCCTAGGATTTTGTTGTCGGAATGTCCGAACAAAGTCCGACCGTGTGTACGCCCTATAAGTATTGAGAGAAAGTCTATTCTAGCGAAATGGAAAATGCCTATATTCAAAGGAGATACATGTAGAGGACACCAATCTTTGTAGCAATCTATATATTTATTAAGGGAGACACATGTTTAGGGGACCTGTTTTCTGCTGCATTCACTCTACAGCGTTTTGAATCGTGGGCAGATTTGCAGCGGATCTGCCCACGTTTTGACAGCACGGAAGTGTGAATGACAAAACGCAGGACTCGCATTCCAATGACACCTCAAATCGTGGTGTGGGTCTGCCGCGATTTTCACGAAATAAAATGTGCTGCATTTGCGGCAATCCACACCGCGGGATGCATGTCGCCCAAAAGTAGCTCCTGAACTATTTTTGGGCGACATGCATCCCGCGATGCAGGTTGCCACAATCGCAGCACGTTTTATTGCACATCAATCGCGGTAGACCTGCAATTTGTCATTCACACATCATCGCTGGCAAATCGCAGGCAAATTAGTGGCAAATCTGCCCACGATTCAAAACACTGTAGTGTGAATGCAGCCTTATGGTTGCTGGCTGAATATCCACCACAGTAGGATTTGCATGTCATCTTGGAGACAAACAATCCCCAAACATTTAGGGTATACATATAACTTAATTAGCATGTCTGTAAGTAAATAAATGTTTATTTAACTATAGCTTTGACTAGTATTGCTTCAGATTGTTCATAATTCAAAGCACAATTAATAAAAAAAAAAAAAATTGTAGTCAAATAAACATAGGCGAACTTGCAGAGTACTGTTGAAAATTCTGCATAACTCATCCAAGTGACTTCTTTAAATCTATTTTTGGAAGGGACTGGCATTTAATGAATAATATAATTAAAATATTGCCATGCACGAGAGACAGGTGTTAGTCGGAGTACATAAATAAAGGCATGATTGTTGTTAATCACATTATTGAGGCAGGTGTTAAATGGAGTTACATCCCTGGAGGTGTAAACTACTGGGGTAAAGATGTCAGGGCAGCACTTTGAATTTCAGAACGTCCACCACACCATCACCACCTTAGGCAAAGTTGTACAAAGATGAAACAGATAAATCATTTGTCTATTCTGTCCAAAACCTGTACTTTTTATTGAAAGGCACATCCCTTTGTTGGACAAAGTGTTTGATGCTTTTTTAATATCATTGCAATCATTAATTCCAAGCTAATTAAAAAAAGCAAGATATTACTTTAAAAGAAAACTGTTGAGATCAATTAATGCAATTAGAATTTTAGCTTCTTTCTGTGCAAGGGAAAACATTTGTATAGCCCAGTCTCTAACATCCATTAAAGTTTTGCCTCTGTGCTTATCTCCGCTTTGCATATCTACCACACTATGCAGTTTGGGAGTAGAGCTTAAAGTGGAACTACACTGTATCTGATCACCACAAACCAAAAACACTATTTCATTCATTTCTTAATATTTAAAGCAAACTTCCCTATCAATCCATGTCTGTATGCATTATTTTGCTGAGAACTCACTTTGCAAAATAAACCCTAGTACTTCTGGCCATAGCCATCTTGAGTAAAGGCAGATGAGTCATGTAGCATTTACTTCCTAAATCTGCCCTTAGCTCAGGCATACAGGCTGGAGGGTGTGCTTAGCTGAGAAAGCCCCTTCTCCCCTTCTGTAGACTCCTAGGATGTATGGCATACTTTACATAGACCTGACATACTTTACTTATACCTGGAAACCAAGAAATAACTAAAGAAATGTAAAAAATTGTTGAAAACAAACAAATATAATATACTTTCCTATCTATTTACTAATGCTAGCAGCATAAGAATTAAAAATAATCAATGTTAAGCGAGAGGGTGAAGTACATTTTAATCAAAGCAGATCACTGAAATCTTATACCATGAGAGCCATAAAATATTTCTTAATTGCAGCATTACAATAGGAAAAATCACAAACATTCTGTTTCAATTGTCAATATTTGTAATGACATACCTTCTATATGTAATGACATACCTGCTGAGCAGACAGTATAGCTGCATACTGATTTGGCTAAAATCCACATGGCAGCCTAATCCAAGGATGTTCTCCAGTCTTTAGAATTGTAATGCCGTGTACACACGAGCAGACTTTCCGGCAGACCTGGTCCGGCGGACCGGAGTCCTTCGGACAATTCGATCGTGTGTGGGCTTCAGCGGACTTTAAAAGAAAACTGTTGAGATCAATTAATGCAATTAGAATTTTAGCTTCTTTCTGTGCAAGGGAAAACATTTGTATAGCCCAGTCTCTAACATCCATTAAAGTTTTGCCTCTGTGCTTATTTCCGCTTTGCCTATCTACCACACTATGCAGTTTGGGAGTAGAGCTTAAAGTGGAACTACACTATATCTGATCACCACAAACCAAAAACACTATTTCATTCATTTCTTAATATTTAAAGCAAACTTCCCTATCAATCCATGTCTGCATGCATTATTTTGCTGAGAACTCACTTTGCAAAATAAACCCTAGTACTTCTGGCCATAGCCATCTTGAGTAAAGGCAGATGAGTCATGTAGCATTTACTTCCTAAATCTGCCCTTAGCTCAGGCATACAGGCTGGAGGGTGTGCTTAGCTGAGAAAGCCCCTTCTCCCCTTCTGTAGACTCCTAGGATGTATGGCATACTTTACTTAGACCTGACATACTTTACTTATACCTGGAAACCAAGAAATAACTAAAGAAATGTAAAAAATTGTTGAAAACAAGCAAATATACCGTAATATACTTTCCTATCTATTTACTAATGCTAGCAGCATAAGAATCAAAAATAATCAATGTTAAGCGAGAGGGTGAAGTACATTTTAATCAAAGCAGATCACTGAAATCTTATACCATGAGAGCCATAATATATTTCTTAATTGCAGCATTACAATAGGAAAACTCACAAACATTCTGTTTCAATTGTCAATATTTGTAATGACATACCTTCTATATGTAATGACATACCTGCTGAGCAGACAGTATAGCTGCATACTGATTTGGCTAAAATCCACATGGCAGCCTAATCCAAGGATGTTCTCCAGTCTTTAGAATTGTAATGCCATGTACACACGAGCAGACTTTCCGGCAGACCTGGTCCGGCGGACCGGAGTCCTTCGGACAATTCGATCGTGTGTGGGCTCCAGCGGACTTTTTTTTCCCAAAAGTCCGACAGACCTAGAAATAAAACATGTTTCAAATCTTTCCGATGGACTCGAGTCCGGTCGAAAAATCCGCTCGTCTGTATGCTAGCCCGACGGACGAAAACCGACGCTAGGACAGCAATTGGCTACTAACTTCCTTATTTTAGTCCGGTCGTATGTCATCACGTATGAATCCATCAGACTTTGGTGTGATCGTGTGTAGGCAAGTCTGTTCATTAGGAAAGTCCGTCGGAAGTCCGCCGAAGGTCCGTCGGACAGACCGTCGGACCAGTCCGGTCGAAAAGTCCACTCGTGTGTACGCGGCATTAGGGGACAATGGTTTCCCTAAGCTCTATCTTTTTTTGGAAAGTGAATTTAAACTTATCAGTAGAGTGAGGCAGGGAGTGTCTAGCTAGGGACTATACTTAAAGAAGAACTGAATTTTTCCACATACTTTACATAGTTACAACATATGTTCCTCACTAACCTGTGAGGTCGCTGGATGTGTGGAATAAATTGTATGTAGCTGTGGCTACATACAGCATACCACACTGTGTTCCGGATGCAAGCCAAGATTTCCTGTCTCATACATGGAACACAGAAGAGTCTACCGCAGCAGTGGCTAGACACTCAAACCAAGCAATGTATTCTATCAATGAATACAAATTTTCCTTTGATTGGCTGAGTCACAGGTTGTGACATAATCAGCCCAGCTCTCTGACTCAGCCAATCAGAGGAAGCTTTGTATTTATTGCTAGAATACATTTCTTGCTCTAAGCGGCTAAGCGCCTCTGCGGTATACTCTTTTTTTTGTGTTCCGAGTATGAGGCAGGAAGTCTCGGCTCAAACCCGGAACACAGTGTAGTATGCTGGATGTAGCCACAGCTGCATACACTTTATACAGCACATCCAGCGGCCTCACAAGTAAATGAGGGACATAGCTCATTTGGGCCAGTGTATAAAGTGTGTGGAAAAATTGCATTCTTCTTTAATGGAGATAAAACAGGGGAGCAGAGGAACATACCAAATATAATAAAACACAACATAGAGACAGGTTGCTGTGGCAGCACAACAAACAAAAAAACAATTTCCTCCCCTATAAATTGATCTACTTTAACCCCTTCAGACAATGTTGCCTGGTTGAGGGGTCCAAGTTCATATATGTGCATTATTGCTTGTCTAATGAGGGCTTCGTCTTTGATTTTCTTTTTTTCTCTTCTTCTCTTACTTTTGTCTCTCATAACAACTGTTTGTGTTTGCCCAATAGGCTAGGCAGATTTTGATCTCTAACTGTGTAGAGGGCAGCTATACAAACCCTTAGGTAATTTACTGGTGTTCAACTTTTTATTTTAGCCCATCCAGGTAAGGCTGCAATAATTACCCATCAAATTCTATGATGGCTCATAATGACCACACTTAATACACTTAAAAACACATTTCGTAGCCAGTATTGTGTTCCTGTCCAATGCCATGCAGTTGCAAATGTATTGCATTTTAGAAGGACCCCATTCAACATGAATACGCATTTCCTCATACACCAGATGCTTCATGAAGGTTTCCTAAAGACAGCTGGTGTATGATGAAATGCATAGGGATGGAACTTCTGGTTCTGATGTCACATCTGTCGAGTGAAGCACTAAGTGGCTCCAGGAACCGTATGGAGCAGCTGTGCCCATATGTAAACATATTCAGTTGGCTAATTTCATCTAGTGCTAAATTTTTTGGGCTTATTTTAAGAAAAGAGGTATGTGATGATGGCATTTCTGATCTGTGTTTCCTACATCTTATGAGCATATCAGGTGAACTGTAGGGCTTGCTTGTGTCCATTTTCTCAATATTCCTGTGGGATATTGGAGGGAGAGAGCTGAGGATTCTAATCAGTTTTGAGTGCATTTAGACCTGCTTATTTAATAATATGAGGTCAAAGAATTCCGGTGAATGAGCACTTTAAAGGGACACCAAGGTGTGCATATGCGATCCTTTGAAGATTTGGCACGTTATTTATAATCACCAAAAGTGATACACTGTATAGCACAGTTTGAGCACTCAACATTTCTATATTTTGTGCATGGGATAATTTTGCACATTGATATTGATTTAAGAACCTTATTTTCAAATAGTTTTTGTATTTTTTTGTAACTGGGGTGATAACACTGTAGCGCTGTTCACATTATAGCTATTATAAATAAGAAATGAGTATACATCCATAAAACCACCAGAATAGAAACAGTGATACTGAGTATTTGGTGCATCTATGTTGTTATCTATTGTTATAGGACAATGACTTGTGACTCTCATTTTGTTCACACATTGCCAGTTTGAATGGCCTACTATGTTCACATTAATCCCCTGCATCTATGACTAATACCAAATTGTAATTTTACACTATATACTGGCTATACTATCTAGATATCATCTTTTTCTTTCTTTCTAAATTGAAATGGTGTTGGAAAAGGGCAGATAACAGGCTTAGTGAGAGAGGTTAAATGAATACTGGTTATGTGCTATGTGGTACAAGTCTGATTACATGCTCAGCAGAAATGTAGAAACACTTTGGAAGTGACATTTCCTATCCAAGAACTGTAATCCTCTTATATTGTTTGGTTTTAACTTTGTCTCTTAATATGATAGCAAAATGACTAACACAATTCCAATTTATCTGCTTAATGACCATTGGGTTTTTCGATTTTTTTTTGTGATGAGATCATTTTTTCTTATATTTTACCTGAAATAACTTTTTTACTTGTATGAATACAGTATATTAGTATGTTTGTATATTTTAGGTCAAGTTTAACTTTCCTTTAGAGATTTCTTCTGTCTTCGTGACAAGTTTGTTCAACCTTGAAATAGCATTCAGACTTTGGAGTATCTCTGCTTACTTAGAAAAACATTTTGGTTGTTAAGAATAAATTATACTTTATATGCAGAAATGAGATAATATTGCATACTATGTTGTAAAGTATAATTTTTGGAAAGGCTGCAATTGCTGTTTAATCAGTTTTATCGCAGTAGTATAGTTTCTAACAGTACATACATTTTGGTAACATGCATTAAAATAAAATAAAAAATAGCAACAGCTAAACTTACTTAAAAATACAGGTTATTACACTGAAAAACATATACCGGTATTTGAAAAAACAAATGATTTATTTGCACCTTAGATTGAATTGGGGCAAAGTGACAAGAACTCTGCATAGCCCTCCCCACTTCTGCTAACGCAAACCATCCTCATGCTCTGGTACTGCTCTGCTCTGTTATGCTGCGTACACACGACCGGTTTTGCCATTGGGATAAACTCCGAAGGTTACTCCGACGGAATTCCATTCAAGTGGTCTTGCCTACACACGGTCAAACCAAAGTCCGCCAAAGTCGGACCGTCCAGAACGCGGTGACGTACAGCACGTACGACGGGACTAGAAAAAGGACGTTCAATAGCCAGTAGCCAATAGCTTCCATCTCGTGCTTGCTTCGGAGCATGCGTCGTTTTTTGGTCCGTCGGAACAGCATGCAGACGATTGGTTTTCCCGATAGGAATTGGTTCCGTCGGAAATATTTAGAACATGTTCCATTTCTAGGTCCATCAGAATTTTCGAAAAAAAAAGTCTGATGAGGCATACACACGATCGGAATAGACGATGAAAGGCTTCCGTCTGACTTTTTCTTCGGAGATTCCGCTCGTGTGCACACGACTTTACCAGAACACTGAATATAAATCCTTTTGCAATCTTTGTGACAGACATCTTCCCTGCCCCCACGCGACAGTCCTTGATCCTGGCAATTTTTTTTTTTTTAGCATTGTATCATAGGAGAAAAGGGATAACGATCAGTGTCTCAGAGCAATCAGTGGATAGTTCCACCCCCTTTGGAGATCAAATACTACCTTTTTATCAGATCCCAAATATGTCCAACAAATCTCACATGCACAAGATTTGTATTTCTCTACTAACAACACCGACAACACTGATCACTACACACTGTGGAATGCACACAGAGTGTTTATGCAAGGCATATTCTTTAAAATTGGGGCACACACCAAAACACAGCATTCACAGACTTTTAACCACCTTATGCAAACTTTGAGGGATCTTGAATCTCCAACAAAATGTCTCCTTGCCCCAGCTGGAGAAAGACTTTTGAACAGCCAGGTATGCCTTTCGCCATTTTTTTAATTGCACAACATGATTGTTCTCCTAAATCCTTAACAGTTAAGTCTTATGCATTGAATCATAAGGCCGGTACCTACAGTATCTCACAAAAGTGAGTACACCCCTCACATTTTTGTAAATATTTTATTATATCTTTTTATGTGACATCTCTGAAGAAATTACACTTTGATACAATGTAAAGTAATGAATGTACAGCTTGTATAATAGTGTAAATTTGCTGTCCCCTAAAAGTACTCAACACACATCCATTAATGTCTAAACCGCTGGCAACAAAAGTGAGTACACCCTTAAGTGAAAATGTCCAAACTGGGCCCAAAGTGTCAATATTTTGTGTGGCCACCATTATTTCCCAGCACTACCTTAACCCTCTTGGGCATGGAGTGTACCAGAGCTTCACGGGTTGTCACTGGAGTCCTCTTCCACTCCTCCATGACGACATCACAGAGCTGGTGGATGTTAGAGACCTTGCACTCCTCCACCTTCAGTTTTAGGATGCCCCACAGATGCTCAATAGGGTTTAGGTCTGGAGATATGCTTGGCCAGTCCATCACCTTTACTCTCAGATTTTTTAGCAAGGCAGTGGTCGTTTTGAAGGTGTGTTTGTGGTTGTTATCATGTTGGAATACTGTCCTGCGGACCAGTCTCCAAAGGGAGGGGATCATGCTTTGTTTCAGTATATGTTGGAATTCACGATTCCCTCAATGAACTGTAGCTCCCCAGTGCTGGCAGCACTCATGCAGCCTCAGACCATGACACTCCCACCACCATGCTTGACTGTATGCAAGACACACTTGTCTTTGTACTCCTCAGCTGGTTGCCACCACACACGATTGACACCATCTGAACCAAATAAGTTTATCTTGGTCTCATCAGACCACAGGATATGGTTCCAGTAATCCATGTCCTTAGTCTGTTTGCGGGCTTTCTTGTGCCACATCTTTAGAAGAGGCTTACTTCTGGGATGACAGCCATGCAGACCAATTGGATGCAGTGTGCGGCATATGGTCTAAGCCCTGACAGGCTGACCTCCACCCCTTCAACCTCTGCAGCAATGCTGGCAGCACTCATATGTATATTTCCCAAAGACAACCTCTGGATATGATGCTGAGCACATGCACTCAACTGCTTTGATCGACCATGGCGAGGCCTGTTCTGAGTGGAATCTGTCCTGTTAAACTGCTATATGGTCTTGGCCACCGTACTGCAGCTCAGTTTCAGGGTCTTGGCAATCTTCTTATAGCCTAGGCCATCTTTATGTAGAGCAACAATTCTTTTTTCAGATCCTCAGAGAGTTCTTTGCCATGAGGAGCCATGTTGAACTTCCAGTGACCAGTATGAGAGAGTGAGAGCGATAACACCAAATTTAACACACCTGCTCCCCATTTACACCTGAGACCTTGTAACACTAACGAGTCACATGACACTGGGGAGGAAAAATGGCTAACTTTTCCTAATTTGGACATTTTCACTTAGGGGTGTACTCACTTTTGTTGCCAGCGGTTTAGACATTAATGGCTGCGTGTTGAGTTATTTTGAGGGGACAGCAAATTTACACTGTTACACAAGCTGTACACTCACTACTTTACATTGTAGCAAAGTTTAATTTCTTCTGTGTTTTCACATGGAAAGATATAATAAAATATTTACAAAAATATGAGGGGTGTACTCACTTTTGTGAGATAATGTATTTAGTATTTAGCAAGACAATTAAGGTCCAAACATACTGCTACTAAAATCCCATACCTAACAGATCCAAAAACATCTGCCAAAGTCACTAACCCTAAACTTATAATTGAGGCTTTTAAAACATATTACCGTGTTTCCCCGAAAATAAGACCTAACCTGAAAATAAGACCTAGCGTTATTTTCCAGGAGGGTTGCAATATAAAGCCCTACCCCGAAAATAAGCCCTAGTGTAAAATGCTTGTAAAATCCTATAATCCACTCTATTACAGTAGTATATAATGTACAATGTGTGTGTTTCTGTAATATAATTGCGGGGAAGAGAGCTCTGGCAGGTCACAGAAACACAGAGCGGCGCTATAACAAAGGTATTTGGCACAATTACATTACAGAAACACAAAATGAATATAAGACCTGGGCTTATTTTTGGGGAAACACAGTATGCATCCCTCTATGATATCAAAAGTGATAAAGATCATAGCCTCCCTAGTAATTACAGACCCATGTCCCTCCTAAACTCCATTAAAATATATGCCAAAACACTGGCAATGAGATTAATAGACATCCTGCCAACACTAATATAGCCTGACCAAGTGGGATTTATTAAGAAGCGTCAAGCTCCAGACACCACACAAAGAATGATAAATATACTCCGCTATACTGAATTAAATAGGAGGAAGGGGAGAAAGTGACATGTTCTCCCATATCTGGAAGTACAAGGTATTTTCAAAGGTTTTTATGTGTTATTATTTACAGTATTCAAGGATCTCCCCCATCTCTCCTGAAGAAGTGAGGCAATTCCGCAAAAATGCATCAAGGTCAATAATCCCCTATACATATACAGTATATGTTGTACTTACCTGGCATGGTATAGATAGATGGAATAGGAAGGAAAAAACTGTTGCTGTTCTTCCAGTGGAATAGAGATATCCTAAGACAGGAATTCTGGTACTGGCAAGAATACATTTTAAAAATCCCTAAAAAAATAAAACAAGTGCAATCACCACATTAGAGTGATTGTAAAGTCTTGTTTTTTTTTTTAATAACAAAACATGTTCTACTTACCTGCTCTGTTGCAGTGGATTTGCACAGAGCAGCCCCAGGTCCTCTTCTTCATGAGTCCCTCTTCTGTGCTCCTGGTCGCTCCCTCCTGTTGAGTGCTCCCAGAGCAAGCAGCTTGCCTTGGGGGCACCCAAGCCAAGTCACAGCTCCCTGTGTCCATTCAGACATAGAGCGACGGCCCAGTCCTGCCCCCTCTCTCCCCTGATTGGCTAACTGACTTTGATTGACAAGAGCGGGAGCCAATGGTGCCACTACTATGTCTCAGCTAATCAGGAGTGAGAGTCTCGGACGGCCAAGACATTTGTGGGCATCGCTGGACAGAGATGGGGCTCAGGTAAGTTTTAGGGGGGTTGAGGGGGCTGCTGCACACAGAAGGCTTTTTATCTTAATGCATAGAATGCATTAAAATAAAAAACCTTCTGACCTTACAACTCCTTTAAGATTGGTGAGCTGCAATATACAGTATATATTATATACTGTATATATATTATTATTTTACTATATATATTATTTATTATTCTTTTGAGTTTATTAAAGCTTGGAGGTATTGAGATCTAATTAAATTTGACTGTATTTTCCCCAACCTACTTTTTTTTAATATGGTAACTTTCCATTTCAAACTTTCATCTGAATGCAAATGTACCACAAAATAAACAGTTAAAATAGGTGATGTTTTTCTCATATGTTAAGATCAGCATCAAACGAAGATCTTTTAAAGTGGTTGTAAACCTTGAATGTTGTAAATACACTCACCCTGGAACAAAGCCCTCCAGCGCTGTACTGTCACCGCTGAGAGGGCTGACATGCTCCCCTGTCTTTCTTCTGGGTTTGGATGCTTCCGGCTATGTGATTGGCTGGCATTAGCGTGGGAGCCCTCGGTTCCAGCACAAAGCTCTGAAGTTCTGGCAACTAATGCCGTACCTTCAGAGCGCATGCACCATTATGTCACTGGCGGCATGCAGGTTGAATATCTCCTAAATGGTGCATGTTTTAGGGATTTTCATTTTACTTACAGCTTAGCCTTATTATAGGCTTACCTGTAGGTAAAAATGACCAAGCTGGGTTTACTACTGCTTTACGGGACTCAATCCACTTGTCAAGGTGCTTTCCAGTGCTTCCTACTTACTTATATTCATAACAAAAATTTTTAAAGTGGAACTAAACCCATCTATCGTTTACAGCAAAGGAAGCTGCCATTTTAGCCACTGTTTGATCTGCAGTTTTTATGGAACACTCAAAAGAAACTTCTATACTAAAATTCACAAAAGATTTCCTAACAGGTAAAACCAATTTTCACTATTCCGTACTCTTTCTCTTGGACCATTCTGCTGCCGTTGATACAGTTGAGGACCCCTTTCTCCTCAAAAAAAATTCCTTTGGTCTCTGTGACTATACTCACCGCACATCAGTGTCACACAATTCTACCTTCTTCTGTCCTCTCCATTTTTCTGTCAGAGGGTCCCCCAAGGTTCTGTTCTTTGACCTCTCTTATTCTTGATCTACACCTCTGATGGTGTAGAAATAGCTGATTTCTATTTTCTAAATACATTTCTACAGTATGTTGACAACACTCAGATTTATCTTTCTACCCCTTAGCTCACTCCATCAGTCTCCTTTCACATCATTCATTTACTGACCGATATATCTGTCTGGATTTCCGACCACTTCCTCAAACTCAGTCTATCCAAAACTGAGCTCATATTATTTCTGTACCCACATGGCTCGTCCCCTGACAGTACCCACATGGCAGAACCATCCCCGCATGCCAGAGTGCTTGGTGTAATCCTGGACTCTGAACGCTCCTGTTGGCTCCACATCCAATTTTGCACCTTCAACCTCTGCAGCATCTCCAAAATATGCCCCTTCTTAACCAATGACACCACAAAGCTTCTAATTCACTCCCTGGTTATTTCTTGCCTCGACTACTGCAACTACCTCCTTATTGGATTAAGTTTACATAGACTATCCCCCCTTCAGTGTATTATGAATGTCACTGCCAGACTAATCTTCCTGACCAACCTTTCAGTGTCTGCTACCCCTCTCTGTCAATCCTTTCATTGGCTTCTGCTCACCCAACAAATACAATTCAAAATACGAACAACTTACAAAGACATTCACAACTTGGCCCCCAGCTACATCACTAACCTTGCCTTAAAATACCAAACAAAGCATTCTCTTCATTCCTACCAAGAACTGTTCTCAAGCTCCTATGCTCACCTCTAGAACTTCTCCAGAGCCTCTCCCATCCTCTGGAACTCCCTACCCCAATCTGTCTGACTATCCCCTACTCTGTCCATTTTTAGGTGATCCCTGAAAACCCTTTTTCTTTAGAGAAGCCTATCCTGCCTCCACCTAACAATTGTATTTTGCATCAGCTCATCCCCCACTGCTACTACCTTTTCCATCACCTGGCCCCCTCTTTTAGATTGTAAGCTCTATTGAGCAGGACCCTCTGATTCCTATTGTACTGAATTGTATTGTAACCGTACTGTCTGCCCCTATGTTATAAAGCGATGCGCAAACTGTTGTCACTATATAACTTCTGTATTATCATATTTGTGCGCACAGGGTGTGCCAGGTGTGCCTGGGCACACCCTAATCATCCTGTGTAGCACAGATTCCCACTGCTTAGACTCCTGATATTTCACCAAAGCCCCCTAATGGGGCTCCTAAATAAATTGTAAAAAGTAGATGTAGCACTACCCCCGTAAGAGCCCCTGGTGAATATGGGTATCTCCCAACCTGCACAGCAGGGCACACTCATTTTCCACACACTCGGGACCCAGGAATCAGTCCTCACAGCATTGTTTTGTTTTTTTTAGGGGGATTGAACTTGGATGGGGATAGGGTTATAATGGGATGCCCACTTGATCAACAAGGAATTCTTCAGGGACACAGCTATATACAGCCAGTATATATACACTTCTCCTCTTCAGGCACTGCCAGCCTGCCTGGCTGCAGCTGCCCCTTTCACTAGTCCTCCTGCCTACTTCACCACAGTCCTCCCAGGCTGATTTTGCAACCATCCCAGACTGCTTGCACCCAGTCCCTTCAGGCATGCCTCTCAGTCTTCTGACTGTATCACTCACCAGCCCTCCTGGCTGTCTTTCTCCCTGGAGATTTGCCCAGCAGTGTTCTCCCGCTGTCCTTTTCTTGCTCCCGTGCCTCCTGGTCAGGATCCCTCCATGTGTCATGAGAAGGGGTCCCTTCCACACTCAAGCCCAGGCCTAAGTTCACCCCCCCAGACTAGGGGCTACTCTCAAAGGCCTCCGACAGCCTCTCCATCTTCTACCCAAACTCTACACTGCCCCCACCTGGGCAGACCCTGAGTATTTGAGGGGGCCTGCCCCCTACCAACTCATCTGTTGGGGATTGGTTAGGGCCCTAATGAATACTCCAGGCAGCTTCTCCTCCCCTCCACTCCCATCATTCTAGAACCTTCTGCATCTTTCCAAAGTAGGGGGAGGTCTCGGAGATGCTGCCTATGAGTCATACCAGCTCTTCCTGAGTCACTCACCCGACCCAGATTTACACACAGGCTTGGCTGCCAGCCAAGCATGAATTTACCTACTCTAACAAAAAAACACTAGCACTCTAGCAACACAGCTAGGGGGTGCTACATAAATATTTAAAAAAATAAAATTGTAAAAAATAATAACAATAATAAACTACTGACACTGTCCACTGTCCTACTGAAACTGTCTATTGCTCTACTAACACTGTCAGTATATATACACATGCACACACACACATATGTGTTTAAGCTTTGGGGTGCACACCCTGATGCAATAGGCTGTGCACACCTATGTGTATAATAATAATAAAGGTGCTGCAGATTTGATGAGTTATGACACCAGCCATTTGATGGCTTGACAGTTCGGTTGAGAGCACAAGCAAATGTGACAGTTATCATTCACAACATGCCCTAAACTGTTTTTGGAAAAGAGTTAAAACGATGGGTTTAGTTACGCTTTATTAAAAGATCGTCCCATGCAGTGGATGTTCCTGCACAATAATGTTATAAACACCTTCTAGTCCACTCGCTTTTTTCATTCCCAGCCTCTCTGCTGAATAGGTTCTCTCAGTCTCTAGACTGGACATTCATTATGCTCACACACAGACAGCCTTGACTCAGGTCTGTTTTAGACCAGATAGGCCAGTGGTTCGCTCACACACACTGTTTTAGCAGCAACAGCATCTAAAGGAGTGAATTGTACCTGACTGCCGGCTCTTCCCTTTAGTGCAAATCTAAATTTTTCTCAATTACAGTCCTCCAATTGGTTACCTGTGACATCCTTTCTCTGCCAGTGTCATGTATCCTATTAACTTTGTGATATGAGTACTGTCTGCCACACAAAGAAAAACAATTCTTTGATCAATCTATGTAAAAAGGCTCCATTTTTTTGAAGCGGTCTTAGGCAAATTGGTTAGTTCAATTTTAGCTCTACGGTTATTTGCTCATTACTTCACTATAATCTTTTTTTTTTTTTGTCAGGGAAAAAAAGAAAGAGACATTGAAGACTTGCATAGATCCTTAATGTCAATTTACTTACCCTGAAATAGTTACATTGTGCTGGAGGAGTCTGTAAACTAGATGTGGTTGGGCTGCCCTGCTTTTAGTAATTAAACTGTCAAGTCAGATGGAACTATTTCTCCCTTTGGCACTGTACTACAATAGTCCTGACAGTCATTTCCATGACTAACCTAAAGGCTTAATGCATTTATTTTAGGAGAGTGCAAGAGGGCAAACTGCTACTTGTTATCTTACATCTAACAATATATTAGCTGACTTCATGCTACTTTTTACTAATCAGAAAACTAAAAGGACGACACACAAAAGACAATTTGAAGCAAACTGTTTCGAATTTACTTGTTATGTAGATGACTTATGGCATGGAATCACTCTCAGTCTTATCCCTTTGACAGAAGTTATGGCTAACTTTCAAATAAATAATTATCTGATCTTATATATCCACATACCCACCAGAACCTACTTCTAGATATATAGGACCAAATAAGAGGCGCTTATATCAACAATGATGGAAAATGAAATGAGCTAAATTCCCATCAAATAATGAAAGCCATCTAAGTGTATATACATAAATGGACTGAATAGTGCAATATTAACATACACAAATAATTTCTATGTGACAGTGAAAAGTGATTAGATTAATTACACCAATCTCAATCACCAAAATAAATGGGTGACATACAGGAAATTGTGCAAAATATGAAAAAACAGTCCAAAATATAAAATCAGTCCTTAAATCTTTGGTGACAAAAATGCGTGATTTAATTGGTGACAAAAAAATCAACGAAAATCTTCTAAGGTGCAGTGATCTTGATATAATCCATGTGTCTTTCACCTCACCCCTGTGAATCCACTCCCAATGGAAACTCACTCACCAAATATTTTTGCCAGCACTCTCATGCACGGCAAAAAGCGCTTCTGAACCACACTCCAGAGTGATCCGATATGCAATTACTTTCCAATGTTTTGGATCAATCCACATGTAAAAGAATTTGAAGACTCACATAGTGTAAAACAGCACGGCAAATTTATTTAAACCACTGCAAACTTCCATAAAAGCACTCACATTTTAAAAGATAAATGCCAGCAATGAGAAACCAGTGCAGCTCACAGCAATCTTCAAATTCAGTGGAAAACACTCCAAACAACAAGTGGTCACGGCGGACCCGAGGTGTGCTAATGTCCAGACTCACGGTCTTTCTCACCCCCCTTCCTGGTGCGCCGTAGAAACAAATCTCTCCTTCATCTAGTGCGGCTCTCAGCGTCTCTCGTCGACGAGAGACGCTGAGAGCCGCACTAGATGAAGGAGAGATTTGTTTCTACGGCGCACCAGGAAGGGGGGTGAGAAAGACCGTGAGTCTGGACATTAGCACACCTCGGGTCCGCCGTGACCACTTGTTGTTTGGAGTGTTTTCCACTGAATTTGAAGATTGCTGTGAGCTGCACTGGTTTCTCATTGCTGGCATTTATCTTTTAAAATGTGAGTGCTTTTATGGAAGTTTGCAGTGGTTTAAATAAATTTGCCGTGCTGTTTTACACTATGTGAGTCTTCAAATTCTTTTACATGTGGATTGATCCAAAACATTGGAAAGTAATTGCATATCGGATCACTCTGGAGTGTGGTTCAGAAGCGCTTTTTGCCGTGCATGAGAGTGCTGGCAAAAATATTTGGTGAGTGAGTTTCCATTGGGAGTGGATTCACAGGGGTGAGGTGAAAGACACATGGATTATATCAAGATCACTGCACCTTAGAAGATTTTCGTTGATTTTTTTGTCACCAATTAAATCACGCATTTTTGTCACCAAAGATTTAAGGACTGATTTTATATTTTGGACTGTTTTTTCATATTTTGCACAATTTCCTGTATGTCACCCATTTATTTTGGTGATTGAGATTGGTGTAATTAATCTAATCACTTTTCACTGTCACATAGAAATTATTTGTGTATGTTAATATTGCACTATTCAGTCCATTTATGTATATACACTTAGATGGCTTTCATTATTTGATGGGAATTTAGCTCATTTCATTTTCCATCATTGTTGATATAAGCGCCTCTTATTTGGTCCTATATATCTAGAAGTAGGTTCTGGTGGGTATGTGGATATATAAGATCAGATAATTATTTAGCATTGTAGTTTTTAAAGGGGCAGCTCACTTTTTCACTTCTTCACTTTGTATTAGGTTTATATAGTGACTTTTTTGTACATTGAGTGGTCCATTCACTGGATTTCACTCCTTAGATTTCACATTTAGTGGTCCATTCACTGGATCTCACTCCTTAGTTTCTTACTCCATCCATCAGCGCAGTGGGGGTAATTTTGAATTGAGGGCGGTTTATTAATTCAGATTCCCACTTCACAGTTAACTTTCAAATAAGTATGATTTACCTGCAAACTTGTACTTTTAACAGCCAGAGATGTGCAGGGAAATTATATCTCTATCTTTTATGGGAATCTAAACTAGAGCCATGAAAAGCAGATGAGGAGTTGAAGAAATCTTTGCCTTGGTGTAAAGGATATATAGAGTGCTCAGGAACAGAACATTCTCCTTCTGTTCTGTTCTGTCTGAAACCAGTGGTCACACTGTCAAAGGCACCTAATAGAAGTCATTCTAGAATAGATTCTTTTACTGAAAAAGCAGCAGGCACTTGAGACCAACTAACAGCGGATGTAATGTGAAAATCCACAGGGACTGAATTGCTGAAGGCCTGGAAATACACATAGATATATCCTTAGACAAAAACATTATCACTAACTCCAGGGAACCGTTAAATACAAAGTTTAACCACTTGAGGATCAGCATATTACACCCCTATCCTGTCTAGGCCACTTTCCAGTTTTCAGTGCTGTAGATGTGTAGTTGACAATTACTTGGTCATGCAATAGAATGAATTTTATATATATATATTTTTGGTCTTAAAGGCAGATACAGCGTTCTTTTGGTTGTTTTTAATAATCACTAATATTTTTTACTATGTAAACAAAAAAAAACACCAAATTTGGGGGGAAAAAAAACTTGTTTACCTAACATAGCAAGTAAAATGGCCAGGACAGTATAACAACTAACTTGACCATGCATCATGTGGTACTGTGGATACTGGAAATATAAAAGTGCAGCATCCTGATTATTGGAGAACATACAAGAAGACAATACACAAATCAATAAAATGTAATGTCTTTAATATTAAAAAAACACACAATGATAACAATAGTGTTTTAAAATTCACACTAATGGTTTGTACATAGTGTAAACATCTCTAGCATCGACTTACTGCACTACACAGAATGAACTTAAATAACTATAGTGTAATATATTCCGAAGTGCTGGTTATGATGTAGAATGATGTCAAAACATGCTCTTGCTCTACATGTTACGCGACGAGCGCTTCCTTAGGAGCTTGGGCAAACTATTATGCGTGAAAGAGGAAACATGCAAATATTATCAATCTTGGACATATACATACATTCTGACAAAGCATAACATATTTAAACATTCCAGTTAACTAACTCCAAAATGCTCACACAGTAGGTTATGAGTAATGATGACGTAGGCAAAACAACAACTATGGGGGCGTATATAACATAATACTATTAGAGTAATATATGTATAAATGTGAACAGTCGCTGAATAATAATAGAGTATCCCCATTAACACAAAAGTACCTGATCAATAAGAAACCTAAAAAAAGAGGGAGGGGCAAACCTAAATTCATACAATAGCTGTATAAGTATATATAATACTAAAGAAGCCTAAAGATGGAACAACGGTTATATCACAGGTAATTTACTGCTTAGTAGAGGTATTAGCAATACGGCCGAAAACAACAGCAAGGCGGCTGCTTAAAAGGAGGGAACACCTATTAGGCAGTATATGTGATGATATCAAAATCTAAAAAGGACTTTCAACATGTATCTAGAAATAAGAAAATAAAAAAATGAAGAGAAATGATATATCATGCAAATTGGTAATAATAATAATTAAGGCACTTCATACAGGCCAGGCAGATAGAACTTACCTAATTTGGTAGTGTATAGCATCTATAAGAAAAAATGTTGGGAATCACAGTGTATCCACACAGTAGTCAAAGGAACCCATTCTATAGTCTTCACATATTGTATGCACTGACAGGCAACAAAGCATGGGATACTAACAAGATGTTCCCAAAATACTGGTAAAACACTGGAATCTCTGAGGATATAAAAAAAAAAGAAAGGCACTGTTACAAAGAAAAACCAGGCTTGAAAAGTATACAAACATACCTGCCAGGGGATCCCTCACTAGAGCCAGCAGCCATTGCAGAGAATAATAGCATAGGTAGTGACAGCTAAAGACGCTCTGTTAAAGCGTCTATTTGTATGTACGTCCCACCCGCAATCAACCAATCGGCGGCACTGTGGGTGACATCTTCTGGACTGGTCAAAAGGATCAAAACAGAGAAAACAGAGCCCTCTGTCAGATCCTACCAAGCGCCACAGCCTGTCACACCTAGAAGGTTGGATGGAAAATACAGAGTGTGGTGCTGGGTGGCCGCATACAGGGCAACCAACTAGAATGACCATCCGGAGAGCAAACACAAGGAATGTGTAAAAAACAGCAAAACAAAGATCATAATAGCGTAACGTGACAAACATATTATTGTAATATTTATTATAGTATATATGATGATTCAAAAAGTCCAGTATGAAAAAAAAAACCTGTGATAGCTGATCAGAACTACATGGTAAAGATTAAAAAGCATGGAAATATGGGAAGTGTATGTATGAGCGCAAAAAACAGGAACACATTCAGGAGCATGTGCGGCATTGAGGCGCTCAATCTATGTGGTTTCTCTATAGAGGATGTACTTGTCCCATTTCCCACCTCTTGGATGTTTGGGGACCACAGCCAGAGCAATAAAGAATATGGAGGAAACGTCAAATTTGTGATAAAGATCAAGATGCCTACTGACGGATGTCAACATCTTTCTATTAGATGAATAGTATATATGGTCTTTGATCCTTTGCCAGAATTGCCTGGCTGTTTTCCCCACGTAGAAAGCCCCACATTTGCAGGGCATAAGGTATACTACCCCCTGTGTCTCGCAATCAGCGAAAAAGGTGGGTATAAAAAAATTTCACTGTTGGGGAGAGTGAACCTAGTACCTACGTTGATCCATGGGCAGAAAGCGCATTTACCACATTGGTAAATGCCCCGTCGAGGTTTTATGGGCCTGGAAGAATTAGTGGTTAGTAGTTGTCTCGCAATGATCTTGCCTGTCTGAATACAATTTCTGGACGCGGGCCAACATATTTCCTAAGGACAGGATCCTCCTGTAGTAGAGGCCAATGGTTAGTAAGTAAATTACATAAATCAAGATGTTGGTCAGAATATCTAGTGATGTATTTTATTGTGGGGTTAGAGTTAACTGGTTTGATTTTATAAAGGAGTGTATTTCGAGTTTGGTGCAGAGCTTTGTTAAAGGCACTGAGTAACAATGATTTACTGTAACCCCTCGAGAGCAAGCGAGCTCGAAGAAGGTTGGCCTAGATCTTGAAATCCTCAAGATGTGTACAGTTCAATATTGGGCCTTCAATATTGGGCATATGGGATAATTATACTCGGTACCTACTGTGTGTCAATTTTGGGGTTAGTTAACTGGAATGTTTAAATATGTTATGCTTTATTAGAATTTATGTATATGTCCAAGATTGATAATATTTGCATGTTTCCTCTTTCACGCATAATAGTTTGCCCAAGCTCCCGAAGAAGCGCTCGCCGCATAACATGTGCCTAAAAAGTCCAAAGCTCCATTCTTCTTGTATATTCTGTCAGGACAGTATGAAACCACATTTTGGAAAGTAGGCATCCCAAGGTGGTCTGATTTTTTTGCCACAATATTTTGGAAATTAACAAACATGCCATTGTTGAGGAGGTTAAAACATGGAGCTTGGTAATGGTGTACTAGATACATGAAAATGTATTAGTCTTAGGCCCCTTTCACATGATAAGCCCGCTTGGATCCGCTTGTCCATTTTTCAGGTGGATCTGAGTGGGCCACCCATTGAGTTGTATGGGCAGGCGGATGTCAGCGAAGATGTGTCTCCGCTGACACCTGCCTGCCATCCGTTAAGATCCACTCAAAACAGACGGATGGCGATATGTTCGCCATCCGTCTAGCGGATCGGATAGGATCGGATGAAAACAGACAGGCGGATCCATTTTTGTCTGATCTGACATAGAGGACAGCGGGGCTCTGACAGGTCCATCCCTGCACAGATAGCAGAAACAGACCTGTCATCCACTGGCTCAGCGAGGATCAACAGAGTGATCTCCGGCTGAGCTGGCGGAGTGCTCTGAGCGGATCCGCCCCGCGTGAAAGGGGCCTTACACAGAGGGCTCACGAGATGAAGGGGTTATTGTGCAGGGCACATACAGTGGGAGGTTAGAGATGAAGGGGTGCAGGATAAGGGAGGTGATGTGTTAATATACAGGTGAGATTAGATACAGGATGGAGCTGACATATACTGTAGTAGAGGGGTGAACAACAGAAGAGGGGTGGATGACACTGTTTTAGTACCAGATGACACTGGTACTACTGGATCCTGGCTGTCAGAAGCTTTCTGTCCTCTCAAATATCGATCAGTGTGTGAGAGGAAAATAAAAGCTGTCTGATAACTGCAGCTATGGTTTACTTGTGTGATTCTGTGATTGATCACAGCAATCATGAGATAGAGAACCAATTTTTTGCTGCAAAAACAAACAAATAAAACTGAGAAAATTAGGGAACTTTACATTTGAATGGTAAAAAAAAAAAATGTAAAAAAAAAAGTGAAGAAAAGGGGGAATAACTATCAGAGGGTGGTGCCGTAACATATACTGTATTATATATGGTAACTCATTCAGAATGACACTCCAATGCACCTTCCGCACTTGTATTACAACATCTCACTAACGTGCTATGTGGTGTGGTGTGCTACTGAAAAGGCTGAATGCAGAATTTTTGGTTTTCTTGTGTGTATAATGCTGCGTACACATGAACGGTTTAGCTGTCGTAATAAACTCCGACATTTTCTCTGACGTAACTCAGACGGAATTCCATTCAATCGGTCTTGCCTACACACGGTCAATCCAAAGTCCGACCAAAGTCTGACCGTCCAGAACGTGGTGACATACAACACTTACGACGGGACTAGATAAAGGAAGTTCAATAGCCAGTAGCCAATAGCTTCCATCTCATACTTGCTTCAGAGCATGCGTCTTTTTTGGTCCGTCGGACCAACATACAAATGATAGGTTTTCCCTATAGCCACATATAAACTGTCCGATTAGCTGCAACCTGTTTGTGTGAGGGCAAAACTCTGCAGAAACTGTCACACTTAGGGTTGCCACCTGTACAGGAATGACCAGGACAGTCCGGGTTTTGACACTTGTGCCCGGGTTTCTGTCCTCCAGAAACCCAGGCACAGCAGCACACCTCCAGTCCCATGAAAGACTGGAGCCAGTGTGGGAACTCAGTGGGGGTAGCCTTCAAGGCAGCAGCTGCGGTTTCACCCCCCCCTTCCTCGCAACCCCTCCACCCTCCCAGATGATGACATGAGCAGGAACTCAGCGAGGAGTATACTTCACTGCTTCACTCTCTTCTCACACTCTGCCCCGCCCCTGCAGGTGGCCGCCACCAGCGTGTGAATGCTCCGCTGTGTTAGGACACCTTCAGTGACGATCTTGCAGAGGAACACATGGGAGACAGTGGCCCCACCACCCAGCCTAGCCCCCTAACTCCAGCCCTGGCCCCAACTTCCTACACACATCTTTGCAGCAGCTCCAGTGACAACCCCTACTCCTGTCAGTAGGTCTCTCTCTAAAGAAGGTCTGCAGGGGAGGCGCACTGATAACAAGGGGGCTCTGAGCTAATGGGAAAAAACATATAAGAAAGGCGCTCGAAATACCTGATGGACCACAACAGTCAGGCAGGAACAGCTCTAGGACATTCTAAAATGGTGCATACAACAATGGGTCCATAGATAGGTCTTTTAAAAGCTGTAGATAGCTGGTAAGGAAGATGGTAGTATTGCAGTCAGCACAGGGCAGCTCTTCTTAGGAGTGAAGCTAACTCGGAGTCATCGATGAGAAATGAGAGAGAGAGTAGCGCCTCTAGTTAAAACTGCTTTATTCAATGCGGTAACAAATACAGTAGCCACATACATATCAGCAAGGAACGATGCTCTCTGTGAGTCAATGGCTAAAGACAGGCTGCAGATGGAGCACAAGCTGGTGAGAAGCCGGTATTCCGTGGCTGCGAGCGAGGGCAGAGAACCGGGATGGGAGTCGCCGCTCATGCCCATGGGAGGGTCTCTAAGGGGGGGGTAATGTAAAGGCACTCTAATCTAATGGGGTCTTTAAGGGGGGGTGATATAAGGTGAGTTCCCTCTGACAGTGCTAAGATGAGGGGGGTCACAGTACATCTCATGTCTGATCACATCATACTGACTACAGGAAAGCTGGCCTCCCCTCCACCTGGCTGTCATGCAGATCCTCGTGTTCAGAAGGTATTGAAACCTGGGGGTCAAAATGACAGCTAGGAAAGTGGTATTTTTTGGAAGAAAATGCTATTTCTTCAAACATGTCTCTTCAGGGCTCATTCACACCACATGTGCTGTATATAGCATGGATTGTTTACTTGTTTAAATGCAATTAAGTTGATTTGAATTTTTAATACATTTTGTTGCCTTGATGTGTGCGTGTGTGTTTTTTTTTTAACAGCAGAAGCCAAAATCCTTTATTTTTTCTTAGCACTGGTTCACACAATTTGCAGTGTGGGAAACATGCATTTTTCGGCATGCATTTCCCACACCACACAGAAATGTGCAGACCTCAGCAGACATGCATGGGGCCTTTGTTTTTTTAGTTTTTGATGGATTGAAGATGAATCAGAACACCTGTCAGGTTTTTATTGCTGTCTGTGTGCCCATTAAGATGATTTCCCCTCTCTATTTGTACTATTTACCATTATCATTGAAAGTAAAAGAAAATCCCAAATTTTGGGTTGTCCCCAGAAAACAAAGATAGCAAAAATAAACCTTACAGGGGTTATAACCCTCCTTTACCCTATCAAAAATGAAAAACATTTTTTGCATATTGTTCTACTTTAACGACACCCATACACATCTGGCAAATGTTTGTGCGTGTGTGTTCGTGGCCACCAAAATACATGGTTCCACAGTACCATACAGTTTGGTGTGGCGCAATTTTAAAAATCATGCCTGCCTTACTTTTTGTGTGTTCCAGTGTGCCACATGTGAATGCACAAAAACGCACCCTTTGTGGTGTGAACCTGCCCTTATGGCAGAAGGAATTCATCCATCCACCTAATTTGTGTGAACAAGAGATTTGGCTGAACAAGAGAAAACAAACTGTCTATGGGGGGTGATTTACTATGAAGGAGGCACTGTGCCAGGTTATACATTAATTGGTGCGCTGGAAAAGTCATTATTCGAACGTACGTACAGGCGCACATTTAAGCGCAAATAACGATAATAAATACCCACATATGGTGCTAGGGTAACTGTGGTTTTCTCATTGATAATAACGCACGCCCAATACAGTTGGTTAATTTCCTCTCATTGGATGTGTCTTGTTAGACAATTAGTAGATGTACTCAGTTAATTAACCCTTTTAATGCTAATCTCATTCCTATCGCTTCTAATATATCTTTGAAATGTGTTTTTTTCTTTTTTCCCCAAATCTTTGTATACATTACAAAGACCAGAGAAGTGTTTCTAAACCCAATAAATTGATATTTTCAGATCTTGATCTTTAAAGATGACCATACACTGCAATCAGTTAGATCTTAAATTAGATTTAGTGCAAGAGCCTGTTTGATTTCCTATCATTTGAATTAATTGTTCAAGTGCGTCTTCCTATTACCTATTTAGCCTAAATATCGAGTTGTACAGAGATTGGCCAATCAGATTGCATAGTGCATGACCATCTTAAGTGCCAAATTTGGAATGTAGATGTGCCATGACCCACTTGTATTTTCCAACAGATATTTCTTGGGCATTATACAAGGCACACGAGAAACCACTTTTTTTCAAGACATGCTAGAGTGATCAGGAAACTTCAAACTACGGCTCTCTAGCTGTTGCAGAACTACACATCCTATGAGGCATTGTAAAACTCATGACATTCACAGACATGACTAGGCATGATGGGAATTGTAGTTCCTGAACAACTGGAGGGCCGTAGTTTGAAGACCCCTGTGCTAGACCATTATTATGCCTCCAGAATTAGGAGTGTGGCATTTACCCAACTTCTCTTTGCTGGTGGACACAAGAACCTATATATATATATATATATATAGATATATATATATCTATATATCTATATATATATATATATATATATATACATATATATGTATATATATATATATATATATATATATATATATATATATATATATATATATATGTATATATATATATATATATATATATATATATATATATTACACACACACACACTGAAGCAGGAAGCAATATACATTGGCCCGGAAGTGAATCTGTACACAGGAAGTAAGTGTGTGCTTTGAGGCCAAATCATTTAGATATACACACATGACCCACACAAACACCACCCCATGTATAAATAAATAAAAAATTATCCTTATTTGCAAATAAGGTTCTCTTCCTCAGAGAACAGTAAGCGGGGCATGGTGGTGGGAAGAAATTACCAGCAGTACAAGCAACTTCCTGGAGTGGCGTGATGTCATTCCTGTGTGCTGGCCACCGCTTCCGGGAACCAGATATGCGCCACGGGTACATACCTCCGTGCACACATGTGCATCTCACATCCGTGCACACATGTTCATCTCACATACACAGCGGTCACGCATCTAGTTGCATTTGGCACATCAAGCTGCAGGAACCCAATTTTTATAGAAATTAATAGTAAAGCAGATACAGATTTCCAGGACTGGACTAACAAATGTTTATAGTGAAAGGAAACCGGTATTTTCTATTAAACAAGGTTGAAATGGGCCATTGACATGCATCACAGTTGAACTTAGGAATGTGTCTTTGCAAAGTGAAACTAAATGAAATCCCTTCTTATTTTTGCTTGGAGATAGAGTGCAGAGGGATTAGAAGTCTTGTCAGTTTTTGGGGATGTCTGCACCCCTAATAGGGTGAAGACAACTTACAAATTTTGCCAGTTTCTCCTTCAAATGTATGCACTTCCTGTCACATAGCCAAACAGAAAGTGAGGGTAAAACCCTACCAATGACTTTCCTTGGGGATACACATGTCAATCTAAATAGTTTCCCCATTAGGTAAATTGCACGCTAGCACTTTGCTGTGTACACCCCAAATTATTAGGTATCTTGGATTTTGGATCTTTTTACTAAAGGCAAATCCACTTTGCACTACAAGTGCACTTGGAAGTGCAGTTGCTGGAGATCTGAGGGGGACATGCAAGGAAAATAAAAAAACACCATCTTTGCTTCTACATGATTGGATGATAAAATCACCAGTGCTTCCCCTCAGATTTACAGCGAGTACACTTGTATTGCAGAGTGGATTTGCCTTTAATAAACCCCAAAATACCTAACAATTTGGGGCGTACACAACAAAGTGCTAGAGTGTATTTTGCTTAATGGGGACACTAGTTAGATTGACCTGTGTGTCCCCAAGGAAAGACATTGGTAGGGTTCTACCCTCGCTTCCTGTTTGGCTATGTGACCGGAAGTGAAGCCAATTTTCAGAAAAGGGAAACAAAGCCCAACCTAAAAAAGACAAGCAAGGGTTCTAACACTCAGTTGGTTTCCCTCAAATGCCCACACTTAGGATAGGATTGTCTTGAGCTAGATTTTAGCCCAGTGCTCTAAATCAGCGGTTCTCAACCCTGTCTTCAAGTACCCCCAGCAGGCCATGTTTGCAGGTTTTCCTTCATCTTGCACAAGTGCTTTAACCACCTGCTATCCGCACTATGTCTGAATGACGGCCACAGCGTGGACCTGCTTTCCCGGGAGGCCGTCATATGACGGCCTCCCCTGTGCACGCTCCCTGCGCGCCCCGTAATCACCGAGTCACTGAGACTCGGCTGATCACTGATCCGTGTAAGAGGCCGGTCCCGGCCCCTTACCATGTGATCAGCTGTCAGCCAATGACAGCTGTTCACATGATGTAAACAAAAGATCAGTAATTGTTTGTTTTTTTTACTCACGCTGACAGCGCGAGTAGAAAAAAAAGCCGATCACCGGATTGTCAGGGACATCGGTCCCCAAGTGGAAGAGGCACATCTGCCTCATCAGTGCCACCTAAAAGTGCCACCTAACAGTGCCCACAGTGCCACCTAACAGTGCCCACAGTGCCACCTAACACTGCCCACAGTGCCACCTAACAGTGCCCACAAGTGCCACCTATCAATGCCAACAAGTGCCACCTATCAATGCCCACAAGTGCCACCTATCAATGCCCACCTGTAGTGACAATCAGTGCCACCTGGCAGTGCTGCCCATCACTGCCACCCATCAGTGCCCATCACTGCCGCCTATCAGTGCCCATCACTGACGCCTCATCAACGTACATCAATGAAGGAGAAAAATGACCCATTTTAAATTTTTTATAACAAAATATAAAAAAATATATGTTTTTTTTTTAAAAATTCAGTTTTTTACATTTTTTTAACAAAAAGTAAAAACCGCAGAGGTGATCAAATACCACCAAAAGAAAGCTCTATTTGTGGTGAAAAAATGATAAAAATTTCATTTAGGTACAGTGTTGTATGACCGCGCAATTGTCATTCAAAGTGCGTCAGCGCTGAAAGCTGAAAATTGGTCTGGATAGGAGGGGGGTTTAAGTGCCCTGTAAGCAAGTGGTTAAATCAGAGTCAATGGCTTGGTATTTTGGACAGCTATTTTAGCTAAGATAAATTCCCAGAACATGTCCTGTCGGGGGTACTTGAGGACTGAGGCGGAGAACCACTGTGCTGAAATGGAAAATTGAATACTTAACTCTCTGTAATTTTCATTTCCTGGTGCCTATCCATGGCAGCATACGCACAATCCATGTGTATGCTGCCATGAAGGCACCAGGAAAGTAGCTTTTAGACAAATCACACCTTTTTTTGTTTTGCCATGCCAATCAGCCTAGTTAAGCTGCAGCTGGGAAATCTGTTGCATGAAAATTGTTGGGGATGGGTTAAAATGCATTACTTGGCTTGAGCATGCATCTGCAAAACAAATTATTAACAAAAACATATAACACAAAAATTTGGTTTTATTGGTCAGCAAAACAGGACTTGGAAAAGAGCAAGGAAAGCAAAAATGTGTTAATTTGAGACACTAACAGAATATGGTTTTGTGGTCTGACCATTTTGCAGAGGAAATTAACAAGCATTAAAAGGACTGCGCCCACAAACGGATAGTCTCTTAAGGATTTAAACATTTATTAGTCACAACATCCTTGAGGAAGATTTTGCAAAATAATGCAGCAGACAATTAAATCAGAGTGAAACTAACATCCTACAAGCAACATACATTGACAACATCAAAAACATTTCAGGGAAAAATATCCCCCCCAAAAAATACTTGCTCTAAGACCCCTTTCACACTATTTTTAGCAGCGCTTTACCCTTCATTTTTGCGGGGGGTTTTGGACACTAGCGGGCGGTTTTAACCACTGCTAGCGGCCGAAAAAGGGTTAAAACTAACCAGTTCTGCAGCGGTGCGCATTCAGTTCAATGGGCAGGAGCGGCGTATACACCGCTCCTTCACCGCTCCAAAGATGCTGCTTGTAGGAGTTTTTTTGGCGTCCTGCCAGCCCACCGCCGGGAGCTCCGTGAGTCGGGTCGTGGGTCTTGCGGACTCTATCGCCACGGGGATACCTGCGATCATGGAGAGGACGAATGGGGAGATGCTTTTGTAAATAAGCATCTCCCCGTTCTGCCTAGTGACAGTGTCACTGATCTCTGCTCCCTGTCATCGGGAGCAGAGATCAGTGATGTGTCACAGCTAGCCCACCCCCCCTACAGTTAGAAAACACTCCCTAGTATTGACTTAACCCCTCCCCTCTCCTTAGTGGTTAACCCCTTCACTGCCAGTGTCATTTACACAGGAATCAGTGCATTTTTATAGCACTGATTGCTGTATAAATGACAATGGTCCCAAAAATGTGTCAAAAATGTCCAATGTGTCCGCCATAATGTCACAATAAAAATCGCTGATCGCCGCCATTACTAATAAAAAAAACATTGTTAATAAAAATGCTATAACTTTTGCGCAAACCAATCAATAATCGCTTATTGCCATTTTTTTTACCAAAAATATGTAGAAGAATACTTATCGGCCTAAACTGAGGAAAAAAAATGTTTCTTTAATTATTTTTTGGGGATATTTATTATAGCAAAAAGTAAAAGATAATGCGTTTTTTTCAAAATTTACGCTATTTTTTTGTTTATAGCGCAAAAAAAAAAAAAACTGCAGAGGTGATCAAATACCACCAAAAGAAAGCTCAATTTGTGGGAAAAAAAGTACATAAATTTTGTTTGGGAGCCACGTCACACAACCGCGCAATTGTCAGTTAAAGCGGCGCAGTGCCGAATCACAAAAAGTGCTCTGGTCAGGAAGGGGGTAAATTCTTCTGAGGCTGAAGTGGTTAAACTAGTGGGTACAAGGTGCTTTGTGGTTGGTATTGGGCTGAGCCCACCATGCTCCAAAGGCAGCCAGCTATGTTGAGTGCATGTGGCCTTGTATGGTTCAGGAGGGGGTCGCCCCTTTCCTAGCTGGCCCTGTTGTATGCTCTGAACAAGGATTTGGTTTAGATTGGTGAAGGCAGCTCACAGCCTTTTGAGAATGGAGTGGAGTGTGGAGTTCCCCTATAAAAGCAAAAGCTAGCCCATGGAAATCCAAGGGTTTAGAGGGGGGAGACAAGAGCATTGGAGAATGGAGTGTGGAGTTCCTCTTTAAAAGCAAAAGTTAGCCCAGGAAAATCCAAGGGATTAGAGGGGGGAGACAAGAGCATTGGAGAATGGAGTGTGGAGTTCCCCTTTAAAAGCAAAAGTCAGCCCATGGAAATCCCAGGGATTAGAGGGGGCGACAAGAGCATTGGAGAATGGAATGCGGAGTTCCCCTTTAAAAGCTAGCCCAAGGAAATCATATGCATTAGAGGGGGAAGGTTAAATGCCCTTTTAGGAGGAGCGAGAGTCTTTTTACCTAATTTTAACAAGGTTCATGTCACATGTTGGCAACGTAACATGCTAACATGACCTGTGTGCAAATCTCCTTAAAAAAATACATAAAGGTGAACCAGTGTAAAAAAAATGTTGTCAAGTTTAGAGGTGTGCACGTTCAACCCATGCAATTGCATGTACGTTGCTTAACATTTACAGTGAACAAACTCATGTGCACGAGCGCGAGTGCTGCTTGCGCATGCGCACTGCTTACATTGATCTCACGCAGTTCTAAACGTACTTGCGGGCACAGCAGGCTTTCTTTGAAAAAGTTACTTTCTCATTCTATTTTGGGCATATTTGTTACTTGGGCAGTTGTTACTAAACTTCCTCACATCACTTCATCTTCTGTTAATATTGAATTGGAGATGCCTTGCGCCATGTCCATAATGGTGCACAGATTGCATTCTCCCGTGCGCTGAGATCGATATAGAAAATAGGGGATTCATGTCGTATATATGGAAATGTGCTGTGCGCCTCGCTGTGCGCCATTTCGTAAACCACCCCCATTGTCTTAACAGTTGCTGGTTGCTAAGCAATCCCTGACTATTCTAGTAATGGGATTCTTTCAGGTCGGCTCAGACAAAGTGTTGACTCTGACTATTTTCAGTGCATGCAATATATGTAATGGAAGAGTTTTTGTTTTTTGTTTTTTAATGATTGTGCTGAGGTTTATACATGTCTGGGAGACCATGCCCCTTTAATCGCCACCATTCACCGCAGCGCATTACACTCACCACATTACTACTCTGTTTAGGGCACCCAAAGGTGTCCTGGTCTTTTACAATCTTATAGTGTACACTACGGTAAAATTTGCCGTGCATCGCTAAATTGTTCGGGTTTGGCTTCAAGAAACGGTGGCAACCCTAGTCACACTGTCTGCGCTCATGGTAGGTCAGAGGTTCTGTTTCCATGAAACCACTGAAATGAGCAGTTACATGTGAACAGTGGCGATGCCAGCCATTGATTTGTACAGAGTACAAATCTGACAGCCACCACTGGCTGTTGCTGCTGTTCACACAAGGTGTGCTCAGGCAGTGTTTCAAACCACCAGCACTGTGTGGCCATGTGAATTATTGTTACAAATAACTTAACCAAATTCAAATGTAACAATATTTTCACAGTTCATGTGTAAATTAACCTAACAGACAGCTGCTCCTGGTGTGCTTCTTTGAGTAATAGCTGGCTTTGCCCATGGGGCCCCAGTTGTTACCCACATCCCAGACTCACAGCACCTGTACTCATATAATATGTATTATAGCAACAGATAAATGTGTAATCACAGGAAAAGACACCATTATAATTTCCTAGAGAGACCCATAACTGGAATCCAACCCTGTCTGATCGGGATTTGCAAACATTAGAACACAACAGAAAACCTATATCTGCAGGGTGCAAACTGTGCATTTCCTAAAAGTATGTAAAAAGCTTTCAGGAGAGTAGACACTGACAAAAAAAGCTAAGGGACAGGCCAGTATTAGTACTAATCCTACTCCCAGTAAGGCCTCAGTTTTGTGCTCTCCTCTGAGAGAAGAAAAGTCTTTTCTTGCTTTTACCAAGATTAATTTTTCACCTAGCAAAATTCTTTGATAGCTGCAGAGCCAAAAAGGAATCATTTTGCAGCTTTCTGGGATGACTAATCCTTGGTTTTGCCATGGAACCTGTACCTGGAGCGCACTGGAAGAAGAAGAAGAAGAAGAGGAGCTGGCTTGTATTTTGGCACTGCTGAAGGAGCTCATCTAGGTACTTACATGCTCTACAGGCCATGGTGAACCCATTTGGTGGAGCCCTGTCCCCGGACACCCTCTACCACAGTAGAGAGACTGTCTCCAATATGTGTTGCCAACATCCCTTAATTGAATATATAGAACAGAAAGTACCCCCTGGTACTGTGGGACTTTATAGGCAGACTACGAATGGACACTTGTATTGATTAAAATATTTAATACATTTTATTAAAGTATTAAAAAAGAGGAGTACTGGTGCCAACATCACCATCGAAATACGAAATACATAGTACAATTAGAATATACCAGGCTCATATAGAGCTAATGAAAGGCATGGAAGTTGCTTCTCATGAGGTCCAACGCATTTCGGGAACATGGGAATATATCCCTTCTTCAGGGCATAGAGACTATCATAAATTTTAAAGACACTCTATAACAAAACAAAGCATAAATTAGGAACATGTGACAGGACATGAATGCACACATCTATACATGTATATAGATGTGTGCATGTCTTTATTTGAGGAGTTGCTACAGGAGGTATCTCAGTCTGCAGACACAACTCCAAAAGATAAAGTTGTCATCTCAGTCCTTACTGACCCAGACTGCACATGTCTAGACTTGGAGCTATCTGCATCAGCTATGACTCAGGTTACTAGTCTGGGTCCTCTAATATGCCACCAGCAGTTTAACATTTTTCAGTGAATTCCCTATTGCAACTGGTAATGTATAGTGATTGGCCTAACCTGAAATAAATATTTACCCCTTCTAAACATGTTGCCCAGCATTACCCTATGGAGGAAGGGGTTACTATAAAGCGTATTAACAAGTCTCTATCTGCCCTTTTTAAGGACATCCTCATGTTTAAGGACCTAAAAGCCAAACGTTCTTTTCCAAAGCTCTATTCTACCTTTCAAGCCTTGCCCTTCAACCCCCAGTGCGACCATGCTCATCTAACGGACCTTCCCCGTCTGGTCCAAGGTCAAGTCCTGGTATCCTGGATCGCTCTTAATAGATCTTAATAGATCCTTTTGTCCTCCAGCAGCTCATTCCTGTGGCAATTCTCAATTTTGTTAACGTGCTGGCGATTTTTATAATTCAAAAATCCAGACTGGGTCATCTTTCTGTTCACATGCAATGAACTCTTTGGCTTAAATGTTGGTCTTTGGATGAAGTATCTTTTGTGTAAGTCCTTTGATGAATTTGCCAAAGTCCTCACAAAGATTGGGAACCTTCACGTTGCTCAAATATGTCTCCTCTCGGAAGGGGTCATAGCCATTGTCCTGGAAAAGGAGAGGTTTCAAGGTTTCTAATCAAGCCTGTTCTCCATCTCCAAAGAAAAAGATGACACCCACCTCATCTTCAACAACAAGATCCTCAACAACATCCTTCTTGTATGAAAATTCAAATTTAAATCCACCAGGTCGGTCATTGCAATCCAGGAGCACTTCTGGTCCCTATCTTCCCAGCACAATGATTACAACCCTGTTGATAGTGTACCTATCTAAAAGGTGTTAGATCTATAACTCAGTATCTCCTATCCTACCTCATACTGTTTCTATATACTCTCTTAACTATTAGTAGTGGTTATTTCTACCTTTTAATAAGTATCTGACAACGTCATATTTACTAATTCTCACAGTCTTACTTACAAGTATTGTTTACAGGTAGAAGCTCTCTGAATCTCTCTGCTTCTGTCCCATGGCATACTCCTCTTTGGGTCGCAGTCCCACAGTGATTTCTCATAATGTAAAGGGACTGATTATCCCTGAGAAATGTTCGGCCCTTCTGCGGGAACTCAAGAAAGGTAGGCCGCACTTTGCCTTTTTGCAGGAAACGCACTTCAAGACCCATAAGGTACCCAAGCTCACTGACTTCTATTTTACTGAATCTTATCACGCTACTAATGACCTAGCCAAATCAATGGGGGTTTCAATCCTGGTTAGCAGGGAAGCCTCCTTTGAACTGACTAACAGACTAACAGACCCAGAAGGGAGATATTAAGGGGAAGTATAGTGGTATCTCCATCACACTAGCTAATGTGTACTTCCCCAACGCTTCTCATTCAACCTTTTGTCAATGTTTAGTGAAGGAACTCGAAAGCTTCAGCTCAGGATGCCTAATCTTAGGAGGGGATTTCAATCTTCCCTTAAACCCCTAAACAGACACCTCATCAGGGAAAACATACATTACATACAGGATTCTGAAAAGTCTTAAATCGCTGCTTAATTCTCTACATTTAATAGACTGGTGGCGTTACATCCACCCAGAGGGCAGAGACTTTACTTTTTATTCTGTCCTACACGCCCAATATTCCAGAAATGATTACTTATTCATATCCCGCAGAGACTTGTGTGTAGTCTCTGAGGCAAATATAGGAATCCAATCCATATCTGACCACGCCCCTATCTCTCTAACATTGAACCTTACAGTTCCCACCCCTAAATCCCCCACTTGGCGATTGAACTCCACATTATTAACTGACCCTGTGCTGCTTCCAAAAGTGACATCGCTCTTAAATGAGTTTTTTAAGCACAATGTATCCCCTGAAATTGACCCTCTGATAGTCTGGGAGGCTCATAAGTGCTCCATTTGTGGGGAGTTGATTAAGATGGGAGCTCAACGTAAGAAGGAGAGGGAAAAAGAAATCACTAAATTGACTGACAAAATCCTGAAGCTAGAGGCCCAACACAAACAATCTTTGACAACACGAACCGCAACTGATTTGACTAGGAAAACACTGCAGCAGACACTAGAAACTGAAACACTACTGTATTCTAACAGGGAGGACTCCGACCACCACCCCCCCACCCCCCCGGCAGAATACACAGATCAATGCTTGCAGCCATTGGTTTTCCAGCATGACCATTTAACAGAAACTGATCGTTAGATCTTCTGATCAGACAGCAGTACACAAGGACCCTGCTTTATGCTACAATGAACTAGGCATTACCAGAAATGAAGACCAGGAAAACTAAAGTACTTTTCATTTTTATTTCTATTTATTTTACTGTCTTTTCTGTACTGTCTTTTTCTTTAAATATTTAGTTTGCAACATCTTTCTTGTCTTTTAATTAAATGAAGTTGAAAAAATATTAAGCGTTATAACTAATGCCCTAAATGAGAACTTAAATAATTTTTGTCTCTTTGAAGAATGCTACTATATTTTAACCTCTGTTATATTCCTGTCTGACATGACAGCGTTTAAATTATTACAGACATGTCAGAAGTCAGAATAAACACAGTAAACAGCGAGGTGCTGAGTGGTGATGGAGCAAAAGGACAACAATACCAACAGATGGAAGCAGCCAAAGTACTGTAAGTTTGTAAGCCCCATGTTTTAAATAAAATTATATTTGCATGTACAAACCAGCTTTGATGGTAAATAAGCATTTATTGAAGAAGATGAAGAGAATAGTTTTGGGTTCAGTATTAGGGATTTCATGGTAAGTAAATTTAGTAAACTGAATTGCCCTGAGCTTGTCAGATTCATAAAAAAAATAGGACAACTCTATTAATGTTAAATAGTTACATTGTTACATAGTCAGTCAGGTTGAAAAAAGACACAAGTCCATCTAGTTCAACCAAAAAAAAAACACAATCCCATATACACAATCCTTCACCCACAGTTGATCCAGAGGAAGACGAAAAACCCCAGCAAAGCATGCTCCAATTTGCTACAGCAGGGGTAAAATTCCTTCCTGATCCCTCAAGAGGCAATCATATTTTCCCTGGATCAACTTTACTTATAAATGTTAGTACCCTGTTATATATATGTACATTTAGGAATGAATCCATCAATCTACTGAGCTGACCAGAACCACTTCTGGAGGGAGTCTATTCCACATTTTCACAGATCTTACTGTGAAGAAACCTTTCCGTATTTGGAGATGAAATCTTTTTTACTCTAGATGTAAAGAGTGATGACCTTAATGTGAATAACTCAACACCAAGTTCACTAAGTTCACTATATGGACCACTTATGTATTTGTACATGTTGATCATATCCCCCTTAATCTCCTCTTCTCAAGAGAGAATCAATTCAGTTCCTCTAATCCAGTGTTTCTCAACTCCAGTCCTCAAGGCACCCCAACAGGTCATGTTTTCAGGCTCTCTATTATTTTGCACAGGTGATTTGATCAGTTTCACCGCCTTAGTAATTACCACAGCCGTTTAACCTGAGAGAAATCCTGAAAACATGACCTGTTGGGGCGCCTTGAAGACTGGAGTTGAGAAACACTGCTCTAATCTTTCCTCATAGCTGAGCTCCTCCATGCCTCTTATTAGTTTGGTTTCTCTTCTTTGCACATTTTTCCAGTTCCCGGATATCCTTTTTGATAACTGGTGCCCAAAACTGAATTGCATATTCCAGATGAGGTCTTACTAATGATTTGTACAGGGGCAAAATGATATCTCGCTCTCTGGAGTCCATACATTTCTTAATACAAGAAAGGACTTTGCTCGCTTTGGAAGCCACAGCTTGACATTGCATGCAATTATTGAGCTTATGATCTACCAAAACCCCCAGATCCTTCTCCACTATGGATTCCCCCAGTTGTACTCCACCTAGTATGTATGATACATTCATATTCTTAGCCCCCAATTGCATTACTTTACATTTATCATCATTAAACCTCATTTGCCACTTAGTTGCCCAATTAGATGCATTGAGGCCAGCTTGTAAATTGGAGGCATCCTGTAAGAATGTTATTTCACTGCATAACTTGGTGTCATCTGCAAAGACAGAAATGATACTTATAATCCCACACCCTATATCATTTATAAAGTTATTAAAAAGATATAAAAAAACCATTGAAGTTAATAGGGTCAGTTGTGGTCCTTTAACAGACTGGCAAAATTTTGTCAAATAATTGGCATAGAGAACTTGCCAGAGCTGTGGGAGGCCTTAACGAATGCAACTAAAGGCACAGCAGGAAAAGGGGCCTTTTCATATGGCTTCAAGGGGAACATAGTGGATGTCTTAAAGCTGTATGTGGCGTTATAGAATAGAACAGTTTTCAGGGAGAATGTTAGCGACAGATGGCTGTGTTGACAGACATCAGCACCACCCCCAAACTATTATTAGTGAATGTGGTAAAGTTTCACTTAGCAAAGGATACCATGTCACATTGCAAGGGGAGAAAAAAATGTTTTGCTTGCTCCTGGTTGGATGATGGAGGTCAGCAGAACTCAACCTCATTCAATGAGTTCTGGGACACATTCTCTTGCAATGTGCAACCATCCTGAAAAGTGAGTAGTCTATTTTCCTTTAGTAAATCAATTGCCAGCCCCCTATTTTCATTTTATTGAGAGCAAACACCGAATTTGTCCTAAATTCAGTAACTGGAGGCAAATTCAAATTATAGACATTTTCTTTCAGTTTGCGATCAGGGCTAATTACTTGCATGTGATTGCTGTATAGCTAATACATGTGAGAGCCCGCAATTAGCTGAGACAGCTGGCAGCCTCCCATTGTCTTCCATAGGGCTGCCTCTTGCAGCTAATCGCTGGAACCCCTGCTGGGGTTCTCACATGTATATTCTGTTGGGCCCATTGCAGGTGTGAATGTGGCTTTAGGGTCTCTTGTCTGTTAATGTATGTGGCATTGGCTTTAAGTATAACTAAAGGTAAGACTTTTTTATTTAGTTTTGGATAGAGTGGTAAGGGATTAGAACCCCTTTCAGGTGGTATTGTTGTCTGTGTCTTCATTAGTGGAATTCACCCTCTCTTTTTGTCCTGTTCACCATTATCATCGAAAGTGAAAGCAAAAGAAAATCCCAACCTTATAATCATTTAATCCTCCCTTATTTTATCTATAATGAAAATAATGCCTGTAGTTCTACCTAACACTTTAAGGCTTCATTATTAACCACTTCTGGACCGCCCACCGCACATATACTGTGGCCGGGTGGCCCGGCTGCGCAAAACAACGTACCTGTACATTGTCCGCGCTCCCTGGTCTGGGGCATGCCGCCGGCCACCCACTCCCGCTGTGATTGGACACAGCGGGAGCCAATCAGCGATGCCAGAGGGTGCGGTGGCTGCAGGCCTTCCACGAATGTCCTCGGGAATGACAGAACAGCGGTCTGACTATGAAAACAGGGCAGACCATCATTCTGTCACAGACAAAAAGAAAGATCCCTGATTCCTAGTAATCAGGAACACCGATCTCTCTCTCTTTGTCCAGTGTCAGCATCCGCCACACAGGCTCGGTTCACACTAGGGGCGGCACGACGTGCAGGTCGCCTCACCGACTTAGCCTAAACTGATGAAAAAATTAGATTTTTTTACATATTTTTATTGGATATGTTTTATAGAAAGTAAAAAATATGGTTTGTTTTTTTCAAAATTGTTGCTCTTTTTTCATTTATAGCGCACTGTTTGGGTACAGTGTCGCACGACTGCGCAATCGTCAGTAACGTCAGATAGAATTGTTAGTTAAGTAACACAGTGCCGTATTGCGAAAAATGGCCTGGTCATTAAGGGGGTAAATCCTTCCAGGGCTGTAGTGGTTGAAAACAAATCTGTTGGTGCATTACCTTTATTGGTCTGGGAAAAACAGCCCTGATTTTGTCTGAATCTGCTAGTTACCCAACCCCATGCTTAAATGGGATCTGTTGTGCTAGTTATCCATTACTGTACAGTGCCAAATGCCAATACTGTCACTGAGATTAATTAACAAATAGATTCTTGCACTCACTTCTAAAAAAAGAAACAATCCAGCAGAAAAACAATGAGTAGGTCACAATCACCTTGCTTGCTTTCTATTTTTAGATTTGCTAAACTCTTTCAAATGCAGTCATTATCTATTTAACCTTCTTTGCCCATTACTTTTAGACATTCACTGCAGAAGTAAAATGACTATCACATAATGAATGACCACTATGGACAAAATTATCTGATGAAGTGTCTCTCTTGTGGCCTTTGTAGTGAAATGTGACATTCAGATGCTTTAAAATAGGATGATAAGCAATGCTTGTTCACAAAGATGGGTTGCCCCTGTTTTAGGTTCATGGTTTTCACTACTGATCCATCCTGCAGAATTACTTTCAGCTTAATAATGGATCAATTGTTAATTCAGATTTCCAAATAACGTTGTTAAAATGCAGAGACTGTGTTTTCTTTTTGCCATAAGTCAATTACTGATTTAAATACTCTACATGCAATGGATGCTTAAAGACCAGCAATCATCAGTCTAACAATCAGTAACCTGCTAATTATGTCCATATCCCATAATAAAGAAAATGGAAAATCAACAACTCAACTGGCAGGAATAACAGACAATAAATCAATGTAAAACAATACATGTAGTGCATCCAAGCAATGCATGCATTTTCCTTATGTTTATTCCTTTAAAAGCCCTGCAAGGAGAGAAAAATACATGTTGATCTGGCAGAAATACATTTAGCTCCTATGTAGGCAAGTGATAATCCACATCTGGTGGCAAGCGATGTGGCAAGTGACAACCTGCATCTGGTGACCATTGTGATTGGCTGTCACAGTGGTCACAGGGTCGGGAGCCAGTCCAACGGCTATGATCATTAGCGAAGACTGAGAGCTGTCTGTCAAAGCTCTGTCTCTGTGCAGGGAGTGCACAGTGAGCATGTTCTTAGCAGAGAAACATTGGCCATCCAAAGACACATATGTATGGTGTATGGGTATTAAAACCCACCTTTTTGCCGTCACACATATGTGTTGCACAGATGTCAAGAAAGGAACATTCATGTACACAGATGTTCACATCTAAGGAACTCTGCCCGCATCAGGATTGTGTGAGCAGGTGCGCATGCGCATGCGCAAGCGAGCATTGGTGCTAGGAGGGCTATTTAAACTGCACTAGTGCAGTGTGTCAGTGCCGTTTGGTCTACTATGTTCCTGTATTCCTGTTGTACTGCCTGCTCCTTCTGCTCATCCGTCCTGCTTTTACAGACCTTGGCCTGACTCCTGACAACTTTTCCGCCTACTGCCTGAACCTGATCTGCTCACTAGTTGCTGACTTGGACTGTTCGACTGTATTGTGCTTAGAATACATGGAACGTGACAAAAACCTTACTGCTTTGCTCAATCGGTGTCATGAGAAGAATCTTACACTCAATCCAAACAAAATGCAAATTTGGGTAGAAGAAGTTACATATTTTGGACACCTACTAACCGAAGAGGGCTTGAAGCCTGATCCAAAGAAGATTACAGCAGTTCTTAACATGAAGGCTCCAACCTCCAGAAAGGAGCTGGAGACATCACTAGGTATTTTCAACTATCTATCCAAATTCTCTCAGGGCCTTGCTCAACAGATAGCACTGCTACGTACACTGCTACAGAAGGATGCTGTTTGGTGTTGGGATGCAAACATGGAAAAGACTTTCAGCAAAGTGAAAAAACTGATCACTAAACATCCAGGGCCAATATTGAAATATTTTGATGTAAACTGTGACACTGTACTTCAAGTGGATGCATCCCAGTTTGGGTTAGGTGCTGTGCTGATTCAACAAGGACATCCTGTGGCATATGCTTCACGAGCGCTGACCACAATGCAGGCCAATTATGCTCAAATTGGGAAAGAGATGCTGGCTATTGTGAATGGATGTGAGACATTTCACCAGTACATATATGGTCGCCCGGTAGTTGTGGAAACAGACCACAAGCCATTGGAGTACATCCTACAGAAATCACTAGCTTCTACACCTCCACGTCTGCAGCGGATGGTTATAACATTACAGCAGTATGATCTCACAGTAAAGTATAAGCGTGGGAAGGAAATTCTAATGGCAGATACCCTGTCTAGGGTGTTTCTAGAAGGACATGAAGCACGGCATGAACCTGAGTTGGAAGAACAGGTAAATACAGTACTAGCGAACATTCCAATATCGGATGTATGGCTGGAGAAGATAAGACAAGACACCAAACAGGATAAAGTCCTAGAAAAACTAACTTGTGTCATGTGCAATGGCTGGCCAGGAAAACGAAAGAAACTGTGTCCTGAACTACAGTGATTCTGGCCTATGAAAGATGAGCTATACATTCATTCGGATATCATATTTATGGGTGGCCATATTCTCATTCCTAAGTCAGCAGTACTCAGGCAGAAGTACTGAAACAAATCCACCAGGGGCATTTGTGCATCACTCTGTGTAAGCGCAGAGTGCGGGAGTTGGTCTACTGGCCTAATTTGGACTTTGATATTGAGACATTTGTGAGGAAGTGTGAAATCTGCCAGACATTTCAAAAACACAATGCAAAGGAACCTCTTAAACCGTGGAATGCTCCTTTACGGGCATGGCAGAGACTGGCTACAGATATTTTTCATTTTGAGGACAACCATTACCTGATAGTAGTAGATTACTACAGCAAATACTTTGAGCTAGTGAAGCTGAGAAATTTAAAAGCATCAACAGTCATATGGGCTTTCAAAACAGTACTTTCAAGACATGGAGTGTGTGAAGAACTTGTGTCTGATAACGGGCCACAATTCTCATGTTCTGAGTTCCAGTGCTTCCTGTGTGAATGGAGAATCAGGCACAAACCCACAAGCCCCTATCACACACAGGCCAATGGTCTAGCAGAGAAGTATGTTGGCATAGCCTAATCCATTATACTGAAAGCGCAATCATAAGGGCAGGATGTGTACCTAGGACCTGCTATGCAGCTGTGCAGCTGCTAATGGGTAGAACGCTAAAAACCACAGTGCCTATTGCACCACAGAAATTGCAGCCTCAGTCTATTCCACAGGATCGAGTAACAGCTCAGAGGATCATAAACATGAAAAGGCAAAAACTGTATTTTGATAAATCTACAAAATCCCTTCGTCCACTCTCTGCTGGGCAAGCTGTGTGACACAGAGTCACTGGGAATACAGGGGAACCTGCTCGAATTGTCAAAGAAGCCAATTTACCAAAATCATATGTAATCGAGACCAAGTGTGGACAGAAACTGAGACAAAACAGGCGTCATCTTCGTCCAGACACTGCTGCGGATACATCATTAGAGGAACCTGATGACAATGGAGATAAAGAACAAGCCCATGATAGCACAGAAGTACTTAACACGGATATGAGTCTACTGAGGATACTGATGACAGCATAAATGTATCAGCATGTGATAATGCTGGGAGTGACTCGCAACTGGACACCAATCCTATAGATGATGAGCCAGCGATCACGCTATGGTGGAGCTATTAAACCAAAGATATGGAGGGACTTACTTTCTCATATTAAATGCTTCATACTTGAGAGGGAAGATGTAATGATGTGTATGCTTTATGTTATAATTCAAGTTCAATTGTTATGCCTAGTTCCTTATGCATGTTGGGAAACAGTTAACAGTTTTGGTCATGTGATCTGGGGGCGGGGAGCTGTGGAGAGTTCTGTATGATGAATGCTGCTGAATAAACACCAGGCTCATGTTAAAGCCCCTGCTGTCTGCCTATTCTTGGTGTTAAATCATCACACTTACCAGGGACTCCAAAGCCAAGGCTGTAAGAGAGGCCTTGCTCAACGCTCAGGCTCCACCACCAAGTACGTTACAACAGGCCACAAATGGGTAAACAGACCAAAAGGTAGCAATTAAAAAAAAACAACCCCACACCATAATCCCCCCTCCGCCAAATGATTTGGACCAGTGCACAAAACATCCATAAAGATATGGATGAGCGAGTTTGGGGTGGAGGAACTTGACTGGCTTGCACAGAGTCCTGACCTCGACAGAACACCTTTGGGATGAATTAGAGCGGAGACTGTAAGGCAGGCTTTCTCTTCCAGATCAGTGCCTGACCTCACAAATGCACAGCGTTGAGGAAGGCCTCTCTTACAGCCAAGTGTGCACATCCCAATCACTACTGCCCAGGCTTGCCATGTGTCGTCCCCCCCCTTGCAGTGCTGCTGGCTTCCCACTATATGGTATAGAGCTGGTCTATAACAGAGGCGTAACTAGAACCTTCAGGACCCCGGCGCAAGAAACCATGATGGGCCCCCCTGCCCCCCTTCCACCCGATCCCCGGGCTTTCAATTTTTGGAGGATGTCCATGGACATCCTCCCAGAACCCTTCTGCCCGCATGCGGTCTGGGAGGTGCATCCAGCGCAATCACAATGGCCCTTTACCATTTGATCAGCTGATCACATGTAAACAGACTTGCCGGTTATCCGCAGCCCTTTCCTCCCATGCTGTGTCTGTGTGAGGAAAGGACTGCTGTTAACTGTCAAGAATGTCAGTAAATTGTTTACACTGATAATCAGTGCCCCAATCATCAGTGCCATCTATCAGTGCTCATAAATGCCACCTATTAGTGCCCATCAATGCTACCCATCAGTGCTCATCAATTCCGCCTACAAGTGTTACCTGTCAGTGCTCATTAATGCTGCCTATTGGTGCCCAGCAATTCAGCCTATCAGCACCAACTATCAGTGCTTCATTAATGCCGCCTAACAGCGTCCATCAGTGCCAACTATCAGTACTCTTCAATGCTGCCCATCAGCGCCATCTGTAAATGCTCGTCAATACTGCCTGAGTTCTGCCTATCAGTGTTCCTCAGTGCCCATCAGTGTAGCCTATGAGTTCTGCCTATCAGTGCTCATCAATGCCCATCAGTGCCACCTATCATTACCCATCAATGCCACCTATCAGTGCAGCCTATCAGTGCTCATCAGTGCCTCCTATCCGTGCTCATCAGTGCCTCCTATCAGTGCCCATCAGTGCCTCCTATCAGTGCCCATCAGTGCCTCCTATCAGTGCCTCCCATCAGTGCTCATCAGTGCCTCCTATCAGTGCCCATAAATGCCTCCTATCAGTGTCCATCAGTGCCTTCTATCAGTGCTCATCAGTGCCTTCTATCTGTGCTTATTAGTGCTCATCAGTGCCTTCTATCAGTGTTCATCAGTGCCATCTTCCTTCTCAGGACAGCACGGCTCTGAGCAGAGAGCGTGTCTCTCATGGAACATCAGCACAGAGCCGGCATTGACAGTTCTATCTCCCCCTCCGTCTGTTCTCTTTCGCACGGGATGACAGAGGACACAGCTGATCTGCTCCCCCTTCTCCCAACTTCCCTCTCCTGTGTGTGCTCCGCAGGGTCCCGACGCAAGTGCGACTGTTGCGACCCTGGTAATTCCTATACTGGTCTATGCTACTCTATTAAGGACTAATGTTACATTTAAACAAACCCCTATGAAATTGCAACTGATCTAGAAAACCTATGTTCCTATAAAAAAAAAAAAATCATACAAATGATAAAATTATAATCCTTCAGCTTTCTTTATAATGATCTACAATTATGCTTTCAAATCATGCTTTAAAGCAAGTGTCTGTATCTAATCCATGTTTGTCTTATTCAGGAGTTTACCAGACTGTATATACTGAGAAATTCCAGTGTATAATGGAGTATAATCTTTATCCTTAAATTATAGCAAAATGAGGCATACAAGGGAGTTCTTCAAAGATGTAACAATAGGCAATTATAGGGCAATTTCTATAGGCCTGATTTACACCTAAGCCGTGGGCTGGGGTCGGGCGGCCGGCCGCCTCGTCTGGGGCATTTTGCAGATTTGCACTACAGAACGTGTTCCATAGGACACTCACTGCCCTGCCCGCCTACTACTTTCTATGGGCCCCAGATTCGGGGATATAGCCCCAGAAGCCACCCCCTAACTACGCCACTGCTGCTCACTTTACTAAATACCTTCTACAGCTTATTGTTTAGTATGAACTAGAGTTACCTCTGACACTATATTTGTTCTGTACAGTACATCCAGAAAGTATTCACAGCACTTCACTTTTTCCACATTTTGTTATGTTACAGCCTTATTCCAAAATGGATTCAATTCATTATTTTCCTCAAAATTCTACAAACAATACCCCATAATGACAACGTGAAAGAAGTTTGTTTGAAATCTTTGCAAATGTATTAAAAATAAAAAATTAAAAAAATCACATGCACATACTGTAAGTATTTACAGCCTTTGCTTAATACTTTGTTGAAGCACCTTTTGCACCAATTACAGCCTCAAGTCTCTTTTAGTTTCTCCCATTCTTCTTTGCAGGACCTCTCAAGCTCATCAGGTTGGATGGGGAGCATCGGTGCACAGCCATTTTCAGATCTCTCCAGAGATGTTCATTCGGGTTCAAGTCTGGTCTCTGCCTGGGCCACTCAAGGACATTCACAGAGTTGTCCCATAGCCACTCCTGTTATCTTGGTTGTATGCTTAGGGTCGTTGTCCTGTTGGAAGATGAGCCTTCCCCCCAGTCTGAGATCAGAGCACTCTGGAACAGGTTTTCAACAAGGATGTCTCTGTACATTGCTGCATTCATCTTTCCCTCAATCCTGACTAGTCTCCCAGTTCCTATCACTGAAAAAGATCCCCACAGCATGATGCTGCCACCACCATGCATCACTGTAGGGGTGGTATTAACTAAGTAATGAGCGGTGTCTGGTTTCCTCCAGACATGACGCTTGCCATTCAGGCCAAAGAGTTCAATCTTTGTTTCATCAGACCAGAGAATTTTGTTTCTCATGGTCTGTGAGTCCTTCAGGTGCCTTTTGGCAAACTCCAGGAAGGCTGTCATGTGGCTTTTGTCTGGCCACTCTACCATACAGGCCTGATTGGTGGAGTGCTGCAGAGATGGTTGTTCTTCTGGACGGTTCTCCTCTCTCCACAGAGAAATGCTGGAGCTCTGTCAGAATGACCGTCGGGTTCTTGGTCACCTCCCTGACTAAGGCCCTTCTCCCCGATCGCTCAGTTTGGCCAGGCAGCCCACTCTATGAAGAGTCCTGGTGGTTCTAAATTTCTTTCATTTACGGATGATGGAGGCCACTGTGCTCATTGGGACCTTCAATGCTACAGACATTTTTCTGTACCCTTTCCCAGATCTGTGCCTCGATACAATCCTGTCTCTAAAGTCTACAGACAATTCCTTTGACTTCATGGCTTGGTTTGTGCTCTGACACGCACTGCTAACTCTGGGACCTTTTTATACAGACAGTTATGTGCCTTTTTCAAATTGTGTCAAGTCAACTGAATTTACCACAAGTGGACTCCAATCAAGTTGTAGAAACATCTCGAGGATGATCAGTGTAAACAGGATGCACTTGAGTTAAACTTTGAGTGGCGTGGTAAAGGCTGTGAATACTTATGTACAGTACATGTGATATATATATATATTTTTTAAATTTTAATAAATTTGCAAAGATTTCAAACAAAATTCTTTCATGTTGTCATTATGGAGTATTGTTTGTAGAATTTTGAGTTAAATAATGAATTTAATCCATTTTGGAATAAGGCTGCAACATAACAAAATGTGGAAAAAGTGAAGTATTGTGAATACTTTCCGGAAGCACTGTATATGTTCAAATCAGCCACCTTTGTACTGTCTCTGTCTTAACCTTTTTTATATACCAATAAATATTTATTCTATAAAATAATTTCAGTTTTGCTATAAGACCAGTCGTTGGTACTGTTATATGTTCCCTTCTCTTATAATATAAGTTATCTATATTCTTTTACACAGCATGTGCCTGTAAAAATATTTATCACTCATAAGGGAACACTTAAAGAATAAGGCTACAAAATATCACCAGTTACTGCTATAGTAGCACAATTCTGCAAAGACTTTTAATTAAATCACTATAATTACCAACTTAATTGCCATACTGGGACATTGGAATTCTACTAACAGGGTAATCAGAACTGTTAGGAGCAATAGTTCCCCAGATGACCATGAAATGGTGCTGGGCTTACAGGAAACTAGCAAAGGAGAGATTCTTCTAATGTACAGTATGTCGAGACAAAATAAATAAAAGAATGCACTATATCTCAACAAAATAAGCACTTTTCCTCATGTTTGGCTCTTTGAAAATACTGAAAGTACAAGGAAAAAAAACTTGTTCAAAAGTACCTGTAAGATATCTTGGCTGCTCTTACCTTCCTGTGCCTACAGCCCATGCTGCACTGAAATACATTTTCATGTATTTACATATATTAGAATATCAATATTAGCTTTTGTTTATTAATTATCTTCACAAACTTCCCTACACCTGAGGCCCCAACCTCTACATAGAAGTGCATTGTATTTAAAAGTTAGCTATTTTGTTCAAAAATAAAATCTAGAAATACATTGCATTTACATTTACTTTGTAAAATTTTGCAACCTTTTTATTACAGTTCATTCCTTTCCAGTTTATTTGCACATATACTGCAGGGAACAGCTGTGAATTTGTAAGCCATATTTTTAACCTTCAGACTTGGGAATACTTTTGTCTTTTATTCTTTTCTCCTTTATGGTTATAATAAAAGCTTAACATGTATTTTATTCTAAATTTTACTTAGAGAATTACTTTGCCTCAAAGGCATTCCTGTAGCCCATGGCTGTTTTTCCATAACACCTGTTGAGTATCAACCAGCCTAGCAATAAAACTATCTGCGTTAAGGCTTAGATTAACACTAGACTCCTGCAGTACATAGTTTTATTTAAATGCAAAGGAATTGATCTGGTAAGTCTAAACAAGCATTATACTTCCGGATCACTTTCTCCTGCATTTAAATGCATTTAAATGTACATGCATTTATATGTGTTTAGACAGATTCAGGGTGTCTGATCTGCCCCTGGACACACAGATTTCTATTTCCTCTAAATGCAAGAAACCCAAATGCATCTAAATGCAAATAAACACCCAGTGGAAATTATACCATTGAAATCACTACATGCATTTATATACATTTAGAAATATCCAATAAGCACATATAAATGTGTGTATGTCACTGCCAATCTGAATGAGGCTAACCCCTTATGTTTTACAGTGTTCAGTGATTTATCCTTAAAGCGGAGGTTTGCCAAAAAAAATAAAAATAAAAGCCAGCAGCTATACATACTGCAGCTGCTGGCTTTTAATAGTAGGACACTTACCTGTCCTGGAGTCCAGCGATGTCGGCAATGTTTTCATTAGCTGTCAGGTGCTGCTGCTGGCATTGCGGGTAAGGAAGCGCAGCAGTGTAGCCTTACGGCTCCACGCCGGGAACTCTATTGCGCTTGCGCGAGGCCCCGCTCCTCTCTTCTACTGTCCTGGGGACAGGGGGAGGAGGAGGGAGTCCCGCGGTGACGTCATGGGCCGCGGCGCAGACTCCTGGAAGTGGGAACGGGGTACCTGTCAAAGACAGGTCCCTGTTCCCCCCTCCACCCCCCCCCCGTAAGGTGGCAATTGTGGCACCGGAGGGGGAGAGGAGACAAATGAGCGGAAGTTCCACTTTTGGGTGGAACTCCGCTTTAAAGATTATATAGTAGTTTTAACCACCTCAATACAGGACACTTTTACCCCTTTTCTGCCTAGGCTAATTTTCAGCTTTTAGCGCTGTCACACTTTGAGTGACAATTAGTCATGCAACACTGTACCCAATATAAGACAGTTAGAGCTTTCTTTTGGTGATATTTAATCACCAACTTTTTTTGCTAAATAAATGACTGAAAATTCTGAAACAAAAACAAATAGTTTTTTGTTTCTGTTATAAAATTTTGCAAATAAATAATCTTTCTTCATAAATTTAGGTCAAAATGTGTACTTCTACATTTCTTTGGTAAAAATAACCCAAATCATATATATTATTTAGTCAGCCTGAAAGTTATAGAGTCAACAAACTATGGTATATACAGTATATTTGAAAATTGATCAATCCTAATGTACTGATGACCTATCTCATTTCTTGAGGTCCTAAAATGCCAGGACAGTACAAATACCCCCCAAATGACCAATTTTTGGAAAGTAGACAGTCCAAGGTATTCAGTAAGAAGCATGGCGAGTTTATTTATGCTGTAATTTTTTGTCACAATGTTTTGATGCAAAAACATATATATTTTTTTTTCATACTGTCACCAGTGCAGTACAGCATCATCAAATAACTAGTGAGGTGGTGATCAGAGACCTACTGGTGACAGTATGTAGAAAAAAATCATAATAATATGTATTAAATTTTTTAATCATTTTTTCTTTTTTTTACAATTTTGTATGACTTTTTTCTTAATATACTATATACTGTATACTGTGAGCAGAGCAGTACCATGTTGCCATAGTGACATTGGGGATACTTCTCTGGGAGGAGATCAGGATTTTTTTATTTTTTGCACGTTGGGATTGCTTATAACAGTTATAGGCAAACCTTTTTAATGCATTCATTCAAGTGTTTACTATTGATGTAGATGTAATTGGCCACAGCTATCACATGGTACAGATGCACCATGACCAATCACAGAGATCACCACAATAGTACACAATGAATGGAGGGCTTTCATTGAGTACAATTGTCATGTGATCTGCTGTGATTGGGTACAGCAATCGCATGGTACCGGTATTGGCCCAGTACACTTATTTGTCATCGAATGAAGTGAGGTGGATCCGTAGAGGACATCATATTCGGCCATCATTTTACTATAGACTGGGCGAAAGAGGTTAAAAGACAGGCTGTCTAGTTTAATACATGTTGCATAACATTATATCGCACACAAGTATATCTAAAGCAAAAAAATAATTTGTGTGTGTGGAAAGGTTAGAAGTATAGCCAAGTTTTTATTGCAATATGTATGTGTATATATATATATATATATATATATATATATATATATATATATATATATATATAAAATGGTGGATGTAATCTACTTATCTGTACGAGATATAAATATCACTTTAGTACATAACCTGTTCTGCTGACAGGATGCACCTGTCAGTGTTTTGGCTTGTGAATGCTACACTGTGATTAATCACTGTATAATTTCACTTTATCTATTCTATTTTATTTTACTTTGTTAATTCTCGCTTTCTCCCTGTGACCATGGTTTTTCTGCTCTCCCTTCCCTCTATGCACTTACGCCCATATAACAATAATAATCCCCTTATTTAACCACTTGACCACTGGGCACTTAAACCCCCTTCCTAACCAGACCAATTTTCAGCTTTCAGTGCTCTCACGTTTTGAATGACAATTACTCAGACATGCAACAGTGTACCCATATGAAATTTTTGTCCTTTTTTTCACACAAATAGAACTTTCTTTTGGTGGTATGTAATCACCATTGGGTTTTTTATTTTTTGCGCTATAAATGAAAAAAGACCGACAATTTTGTAAAAAAAATACATTTTCTTTGTTTCTGTTATAAAATTTTGCAAAATAGTATTTTTTCATAATAGATTTTGGTCAAGTTTTATACTGCTACATATCTTTGGTAAAAATAATCCAAATTGGTGTATATTATTTGGTCTGTGTGAAAGTTATAGAGTCTACAAGCTATGGTGCCAATCACTGAAAATTGATCACACCTGAAGTACTGACGGCCTAGCTCAGTTCTTGAGACCCTAATAAGTCAGGACCGTACAAATACCCCCAAATGACCCCTTTTTGGAAAGTAGACATTCAAAGGTATTTAGAAAGAGGCATGGTAAGTTTTTTGAAGTTGTAATTTTTTCCCACAATTCTTTGCAAAATCAAGATTTTTTTTTTCTTTTTGCAGAAAAGTGTCATATTATCAGGTTATTTCTCACACACAGGATATGGATACCACAAATTACACCCCAAAATACATTCTACTACTCCTCCTGAGTATGGTGATGCCACATGTGTGAGACTTTTACAAACCGTGGCCACATACAGAGGCCCAACATGCAGGGAGCACCTTCAGGCTTTCTAGGAGCATAAATTAAACATCTAATTTCTTGACTACCTCTTGCACTTTTGAAGGCCCTGGAGCACCAGGACAATAAAAAGTCCCCAAAATGACCCCATTATGGAAAGAAAACAGCCCAACGTATAATCTATGAGGCATATCAAGTCTTTAGAACATGTCATTTTTTTCTACAAGTTTTTGGGAGATGTGGAAAGAAAATGAAAATGCGTTTTTTTTACACAAAGTTGTCCATTTATACAATATTTCTAACACATAGCATGGACATTGCAAAAAATACACCCCAAAACATTGTCTGCTACTCCTCCTGAGTATGGCGATACCACATGTGTGAGACTTTTACACATCCTGGCCACATACAGAGGCCCAACATGCAGGGAGCACCATCAGACATTCTAGGGGCATACATTTAAAATCTAATTTGACTACCTAATACACTTTGAGGTGCTGTAGTGGCACTGTAGTGGCATGGATGAGCCATGGATGGGGATGGCTAAGCATGGTTGAGCTATGAATGTGGATGGCTGGGTATGGTTGAGTATAGATGGGATGGCTAAGTATGGCTGAGTATGGCTGGGTCGGGTATGGCTGGGAGTACGAGGAGGGAAGAGATGAACCGGACATGACACCGGTTTGTTTACAGGTGACCGCTCCGTCATTTGACGGAGCAATCACTTGGTAAATGGCCGCTGTCAGCAGCGTCACGGATATTCCCGGGGGCGCGCGGGAGATTTCCCGGGGGCGCGCGCAAGATTCTGGGAGGACGTCCATGGATGCCCTCCTAGAATAAGCCGACCGTGCTGCAGCCGTCTTTCGGCTATGGCCCGATCGGCAAGTGGTTAAAAAGTTCCCTTTTTGTAACTATATGTCTATCTGATTGCCTTTGGCCAGCAGCAGAGTAAGATGTAAGTGTGGTGTTTAGTACGGGGGGCTGCCATCTAGTGGTCGGTTCAGCTAATAGCAACTTCTAGTCAATTATGTGCTATATGTGAACAGTATAAATAGATGACGGCTACTGATCCCTCCCATCCTTGATAAAACCCATGTGATTGGGTGAAACATGTCGGCAAAGACACCACGGCAGTGGCATTTTTTACGTCACAGATGACGCATCACGTCACGTTGGCGCAAGCGCAGCACACACTTTGAGATCGGCAGCAGCCATCTCTGGCTGAGGTATTAGAATGGTTACCCAGACGACCCACAATGCGATACTGCGACCAGAAGAACCATCAGTGAAGCTCCCTGCATTACTGTGTGGCAATAGAGCACTCCGTATGACAAGACACCCGTAGAGTGCGGCCCCCTCCTATGAAATGAAATACCTTGGAGATATGAGGGACACCTGTTTGAGTCCATGGACTCTTGCATATCGGGTTTTGCATATTGCATATCGGGTGAGCAGACCATTGGTCCTTTGACATTTTCTTTCATCTACAATAATATACCTATTCTAACCTGTAGTTAATTTCAACCTACTACCCTAATTTATGGGATCCCACTCAGAGCTAGCTTTGGTTTATATGGTCTAACTTGCAACAAAATACCTGGACTAACTACTATTAGTGGCTGTATGCCGCTCTTTATACAGGATACGTTACCAGCTATAACCACTTAACGAGTCAACCTGTGCTATGCTTATCTCTGGGATCCTTTTCATTTATGTGTAATTAAAGAACCATATACTCCTGTATCCTCCAGCTGGGGGCTTATTTAATATTAGTGACGGGTTGGACATATTGTTCTACGGTGATCTTCACTGGGACCTGTGAGCCAATCCACTGCCACTTGTTTCCACTTTATTTTGCAATCTGTCTTTGTATATGGTGTGTGCTTGCTTTACACGTGACGCAGCTGCTTTTTAATAGACAACGTTGTCTCACTTTTAACAGCAATCCAGATGTGGGTGGTGGGTACCTAGTTTTTGCTATCTGTAATACCTATATTGTGCAATAAAATATTTCCCTTCTTAAATAGCTTGGTCCACCCGTGACTCTTTTCAGGGGGTCCCTTTCCCCCTGTTTCATATTATTTAGAAGTATAGCCAAGTTTTTATTGCATTATGTATCCCTGCTGCAGAGATTTACCTTATCTTTTTGTCCTGGTGACCATTGTCTAGGAAAGAAAGTGACCAAAAATCCAAATTTTTACAGTTGTCATTGAAACATGAATATAGTTCGAAAAATTATATATAATACAGTACACTACATGACAAAGCCACACTAAAGCAATCTAGAAGAATCTGTATGGCCACACACAATATAGACACGGTTTGCATCTATAAATCCAGAGACACTTTACATTATGATTAATATAAAGACCTAGTCATAAACATGTGCAAGAAGCAGCAACGCTATGTATGCAGGGACCAGACAGAAATAAATAATCCTCATACATACATAATGCTATTACAACATGTGCAAATCTAAGCATAAAGTGCTAATGTGCAAATGTGCAACCCACAAGAAAAAATATGTATAGAATCCTATATATTCATAAACATGTGCAAAGAAACAGCAACATCATTGCAGGGACCATACAAAAAATCTATGTGGTCCTCATGCATATGTAATACTATAATGACATGTGCAATTTTGAACATACAGTGCAAATGAGCAAACGTGCAAACCATAAAAGAAAATTATAAATTGTGCAAAATCACATAATTTGTGATCACTTTGGAACAAAATCATTTGGAACTCTCCCTCCCCCCCAACTGCTAAGTCAGCTGATACCAATCCTCTATCTGCTGACTTTGCCAAATCCATACACACTATACCTACCTCTTTTGTGGTCAGATTTCTGTATGAATTCCCCAAAGCACGTAGTGCAAGGGCCTGCCTGAATACTTTCAAATGGTACTGTTTAAAGTTTTTGTATCCTATTATTATCTTTATAGGTGATAGCAGAATGAAAAAATGCGCAAAAATGTGTACAGTGTGTATTTATATCTTTGTATTATGACACTTCTTACCTGTCCAGTGGGCTGCCAATAGTGTAAGTAAGGAGGGGCTGGCCAAAGTAATCCACATTATTTAGGCATTCATCTCTCAATGAAGTAGAGAGGGTTACCTGTCCAAAACATCTCCCCCCCCTAAAATTTTTAAAATGGCCCATGGGGGGGGGATCTGATAGGTGGACCTTATACCTTTGTCTTTAAATACTCCCTAAAATAAATATTATACTGATGTTGGCCAAGAATGTTTGTGTCTAATCTGCTTTCAATGTTTATGTGCAAAATGATTAATTTTTTTTCTTGTTTGACTCCACAGTTTCCTTCCAACCCACAGGAATGGCAGACTGTGGCCTCCCACTTTGCCCAGCAGTGGGACTTTCCCAACTGCGTCGGGGCAATTGATGGGAAACACGTCCACATAGTCCCACCCCCCCAACTCGGGGTCATACTATTACAACTACAAGGGGTTTAATAGTATTGTGATGTTGTCGGTGGTGTCGGCTACTTACGAGTTCCTGTATGTGGACGTGGGGAAGAATGACCGGATGTCAGATGGTGGAGTCATCGCCCAGACAGAGTTCTACAGGCATCTCCAGAATGGCAGCTTGGGCTTGCCACCTCCAGAAGACAATGCGGAAGGACTCCCATTCGTCTTCGTTGCGGATGAAGCGTTTGCACTGGGGGACCATCTTATGCGGCCATTCCCTATGAGTACCCTCACCCTGGACCAGAGGGTTTTTAATTACCGGCTGGCCAGAGCCAGAAGAGTGGTGGAGAACACGTTTAGAAAAATGGCCAGCCGGTTCCGCCTATTTCTTACACCAATACACATGGCAAAATATAAACTCAATCACACCATCCTGGCTTGCTGTGTTCTTCACAACTTTTTAAGGAGAAATTTTCGGAACTATGCTGGCTCAGTTGGGCCTGAGGCTGGAATTAATATTAATGAACCAACCCTGACGGAGCTTGAAGCTGGCCATCCTGGCTTGCCCCCCCAGAGTGCCCGCGAGGTCCATACAAGATTCATGGAATACTTTGTGGGTAGGGGGGCCATCGATATGCCAGACAATGTCTGAGACATTTTTTAAATAAAAATATATTTTAAACTGAAAAAATATTTGCTTAGATTTACTGCTTGGCTTTCTTTTAGCTGACCATGACCGAAATTTGGGGAGTCAAGAAAATGGCGTGATTGTGTAAAATTAGAAAGCACTGTTGGGTGTTATTTACTAAAGGAAAATACACTTTTCACTATAAGTGCACTTGAGACTGTAGTGAAACTGCACTTGTAGTGCAAAGTGGATTTGCCTTTAGTAAATAACTCCTATTGTCACTGAAAACAACAACTTTACTCCAAAAACTGCTTTTGAGCATTGAAAGAAGAAGCCACACATTGTTGATTATCAATCTTTTAATCAAAGCACAATCACATGTGAGTTTCTAAAAGGGTTTTTGAACAAACCAACATATTTGTTGTATAACAATTTTTTAGGTCACATTAATAAGTAGTAATTGCCTTTTAAGGTAAAACAGGTATGTTTTAAACCATAAAAAATACACAACTCTGGAAGTTCAATTTTTATAGAAAGTGAAGGCAATATCAGACATGAGTATTTATAAACTATGTTTGATATTGCGTTCAGCAGATGGGGTGATGTCACCCATGGAAAAGCCAAATTTTGAAGATGCACACAAATTGCCTAATGTCAACATGTGCTAGCTCCCATCGGGGGGGGGGGGGATCAATGGACGTGTTTTGTGGGTGCGACCCCTTCCTCTCAGCTACTTTTATTATTGAGGAAGGGGTTGCACCCACAAAACACGTACATTGATCTCCCCTGATGACACACTGTGTGCATCTTCAAAATTTGGCTTTTCTATAATATGTCAAAAATGAATAATAAAAACAACAATATACCTGCGATACGTTAGGGATTTCTGGGTGTTTTATATTCTCCCTAAAACATCAATGATGTTCTTCATTTTGTTTTGAACATCATTGATGTTTTGCTTTATGTTTTCTAAATCCCTATTACACCCCATTATCTCCCCGATGAGGATCTGGGCACTTTCACTTGTGAAATTACATTCCTCTTCCACATCACTATCACCTAAAACAAAAACAACAACAAAAAAAACACCATGTATTATAAATATGCAGACATCCATCTCTTACCTGAAGCTGTGGTTGCAGACACTTACCTGTTGTGGTGACAATTTCTATTATGTCTCCCTCCTCCTCCGGCTGGGTTTGGGGGATTTCCCCTTCTTCCTGAGGTGGGGGGGCCGTGGTCTCCTCTGATGAGTGGTGTCCTCCGAGTCTTTTCTCTCCTATGTAAAAAAAAAAGTGCGTACGTACGATCTGTGAGCGGAGGAAGGAGTATTGGAAGCGCCGATCGTGGTAACGAAGGTAACATTTAAACTTGGGCCTATACTGCTTATAGATTGAGGCCTATGTTGGGACAAGATTAGGAGACTTTAGCCTGACATTAGGGTTTGTCTTGTGTATTGCAGATACAATGAATGGCTTCAATGATCACAACTTCCTCCCCCTTTTCATAGACAAGTACAGGGAGCTGCCCTGTCCGTGGCAGGTCAAACACCCGCAATATGATCATAAACAAAAGAGGCAGGCAGCGCTAGAGAAACTGCTGGAGTTGGTGAAGCCGGTGGTCCCCACGGCAACCATCCCCTATTTAAAAGCCAAAATTGTTGGCCTGAGGAGCGCAAGAAGGTCCAGGATTCCCAGAGATCCGGAGCTGCAGCAGATGAAGTTTATGTCCCCAGGCTGTGGTACTATGAGAGACTGCGATTTCTGTCAGACCAGACTGAAGTCAGGGAATCCCTCTCAACCCTTCCTTCCACTCTTCCTTCCATTCTATCTTCCACCCCAGCCGAGGCTTCCGATGTCCAACCTGGGACTTCCAGCCAGGAAGAAGTGGTGGAGCCCAGCTTGAGTCTGGTATAGCATTGTTCTACAGATTTCTGGTCAATTAATAAATGATGTTTACTAGATTTTATTATTGATAACTAATTGCTGAGTTAATAAAGTGTTTTACATATCAATAGACAGTAGTGGGCAAAAATAATTGGGACAAGAATGAAAAATGCTGGGCTCAGAATTATAGTCTTTTATATTTGTTAACATTCAATTTGCAACAGTCATGAGATGAAAATTGTGTGTGATTGATGAACAAAATACTAAAACTATGTCCCTTTTTCATACACAGGAAAACCTCAGCCTGGAGGAGGCTGTGGAATGTGGCAGCCAGGAGTAGGCTGTGGAATGTGGTAGCCAAGAGGAGGCAGGGGTTAGTGGCAGCCAGGAGGTGGCCCGGGTAAGTGGCAGCCAGGAGGTGGCCCGGCCCAGTAGGAGCCTCACAGAATCCCAGGTTCCTCCCCTCCGCCTTCCAAACAAAAGACCCAGGAAGGGGAGTAACGTGGAGGATTCAGCACTCAGGCTGATTCAAGAGGCTTCTGCATCCCTCAGAGCCACCCCCACTCGTGAAGAGGCCTTTGCCTGCATGGTTGCCACCAAACTGCAGGACATGCAGGAGGGCCAACACCTCACATGTGAGGAAATCCTTTATAAAACATTAACTAAGGGGGTGAGGGGCGAAGTCACAACCAATACCCACCTGTGTTAGTTACATTATCCTCCTCCTCCTGCCACAACTCCACCACCACAGACACAGCATGGAAGGAAGAGTGGAAGGAAGACAAGAAAGTGATGGCCTGGGTTCAGTCTGGTCTGACAAAAGATGCAGGCTCTTGTATGACCACAGCCTGGGAACATACATGTCATCTGCTGCTGTTCATTATCTCTTGGACTTCTGGACCAGTTTGTACTCCCTTATATATGGACTCCTCAGGCCACCAATTTTGCATTAAAATAGTTGATGTGTGCCCTGGGGGCCAAAGGCTTCACCAATTTCTGCTGTTTCTCCAGCGTTGCCTCCCCCTTTATTTGGTTAGAACCCCTTAATAATTTTTTTTTTTTTTATTAATACTCGCCTATGTGTGTTTTCCTTCAAAAAGGACAGTTTGTTTGTGAAGAGGCAGTTACATTTCAAAAATACAATGTGAAATTAACAAGGGACACCAACAACAACCAAAGTCCTTAAGATTAAATAATACAAGATAATAATGGTGTTGTGGTAGCTTGACACACAAAACACACCCAAAACTATTCTGTAATTAAAAAAAAAATAATAATCAAAAAGTAACAGGAGATCAGGATTAAAAAAAAATTTAAAAAAATCTAAAAACATAAAAATAAAAATTATTTTCGGGAGATGTGATTAATCCAAATATTATGTTCATGAAATCAAGATAAATAATAAAGAAAGAAGTTTGTGAGAACTCTGTGTGAATATGAGCAGCAAAACAATTTCATTCTTCTAGCATTATAAAGAAGAAGAGAGTGCGCTGCATTAAACAATTTAAAACATTGCAGTGTGACGAAAGTGTTAGATCCATTACGAACGCTAATTTTACCAAGCAGTTCCGTCTCGGAATTTATTCTGAGCATGCATGTGCGTCGTAATTGTCCACACACGGTCGGAATTTACGCGAACGAATTTTGTTATTGGAAAATTTTATAGCCTGCTCTCAAACTTTGTGTGTCGGAAATTCCGATGGAAAAAGTCAGATGGAGCCCACACACGGTCGGAATTTCCGACAACAAGCTCCGATCGCACATATTTCGTCGGAAAGTCTGACCGTGTGTACAGGGCATTAGTGTTAAGCATGTCTGCCACTTTAACTATTCTCCTCCTCCTCCTACCTATTCCACATACCCTGTGCAAAAAGCAGTGGCAGCTGGTGGGTTTTTTTTTGGGGGGGGGCAAAGAACTACCTCCCTCCGGTCGGCCGACCGCAATCCCCCAACCCCCCCTGTCAGTCGGTCATCCAGCCCCACACTTACCCTATCCAGGTTGCAGGTGGGCAGTGCTCCTACGAGCGACGGACAGCGGCTTCGATCGCGTCTCCTCCTCTTCTGCATCACCATGCATCTCCTCCCTCCTCCTCCTAGGTGTCCAATAGGATCAGATCAAACATATGTCAAGGGCGCTCAGAATGTCAGGACCAGGCAGATAGTGTCCTTATTGGACGGATGAAGTGGTCTTCAAACACTTAGTGCTGCACTCAAAGAGGGGAGCAATCTCTAATAGAAAACAAATAAAAGAAAAAAGGCGCCTCTAAGTGCAGAATTAAAACTTTTAATATCCCCAAACAAGATTAAAAACACTTACAGAATCAAGGATAAGAAGAGGCATAACATGGATGTATGAAGCAGGTGATCCGGCGTCAGGAGGTCCCAGTGTATCACAGCTTTCCAGGGATAACGATATGCAGCAGCAGAAGGTCCCAGGATAACCAGCAGGATGAACACTCCAAACTCTGGGAACACTGGTGAAGCAATTGCGTCGTCTAAGTCAGCGTGGAGCATGAATCCCAGAAATGACGTCAGCGGGAGGGGACAACAACCAGCATGGACCGCAAACAGGAAATATGTCATCAAAATGGGACGCATTTCAGAACTACTGATTGGTTCCTTTTTCAAGCCAATGACCTTATCCTTGGACCTTCTGCTGCTGCATATCGTTATCCCTGGAAAGCTGTGATACACTGGGACCTCCTGATGCCAGATCACCTGCTTCATACATCCATGTTATGCCTCTTCTTGTCCTTGATTCTGTAAGTGTTTTTAATCTTGTTTGGGGATATTTAAAGTTTTAATTCTGCACTTAGAGGCACCTTTTTCTTTTATTTGTGTCCAATAGGATCTCCTGTGCTTTCAGCCAATTGGGTGTCGGGTCTCAGGACCCGCTTCCTGATTGGTCGGGAGGAGGATCAGTGTGAGAATTAATGATGTATTCAGTCCTTGACATGAAGCTCTTTTCACCCTAATATTAAAATCCACTTCTAAATTAGTTTTTATTCATCATTTTTATCAATTTCTTTTTTGGTTTGTCCTACAGTAATAGTTGTTACCCACATTATAATGTACTATTTATTCCTCTGATAGCATCCCCCAGGACTATGCCTCCTAATAATGATCTTTGTGTGTAAACACACCGATTTATATATATTTCTTCATATACTGTATATATTTTTTAAAATGATAAAATGATAAAATTATATATTATATGTTTACTATGATGACTATTGTCCAGCCATAGTGTCAGATTCTCTCTGTTGGTACATACACGGGGTCAATACACATCTGTTATCTATTAGATTGTTTTTCCTAATTGTGCAGTATGTGGTCAGGAGTATTCCAGGAGAAGGCTAATTGAAGATTAATCCCCGTATCCTTCCCCAGGCAATCGGCAGTCAATTATTTCATCCCAGTGGGCAGGTTCAAGTTAACAGAGGACGTATTTCTGTTGGCAACTCAGAATTTTGGATTTACCCTTACGTTCATTTAATTCTTGGTGACATTGGTGAGAATTAGGCTCATGCACACAAGTATCAAAACGTTAACCTTTAAGGTGTTATAAAAGGAATTTTAAAAAATTTACATTTTTAGTTTTGGATAGAGTGGAGAGCTATTAGAACACCCGGTCTTCATTGAAGTCTGTGCCCCTGTTTTCTTTGTCCTGTTTGTTGTTATCCTCAAGAGTGAAAGCAAAAGAAAATCACAAATTTTGGGTTTTCACCAGAACAGGAATAGGGGAAAATCTTCAAATGGGAACACTAGTTCTGGTGACCCTGGTGACAACTGGGGATTCCCTCATGTTGGAGGTTATCTTCCTCTCATTTCCTGTTATGGCTATGGGACAGGAGGTGAAAGGAAACTACTCAATGGGAACACAGATGGCAAAATAAATGACAGGGATTACAATGCTCCCTTACTCTATCCAAACATACAAACATTACAACAAACAAACATTCAGTTTTGCCTTTAGTTCTATTTTAAATGAACATTCCTTTAAGCAATGGTTAAATTTAGCCATTCTGTTGTGTACTGACAGTAGCTGAACCTAGGGCTGTTTGAGATAAATTGTCTTACCTGCAAAAATTCCAATAACACATGCCAAATTACAGGATGACCTATTAATTACAAATGGTACAGATCTGATTGCAGATGTGGAAATATGGGACAACTTGGGAACTAGTGACCACATAATTATTACATTCTGTATAAATCATAGGAAAGGGAGGCAACGAGGGGAGTGCATAAACACTAGATTTCAAAAGAGCCAACTTTTCTAAACTGCACCCAATGCTGTGGGATATTAAGTGGGACCAAATCCTTGAAACATTGAACACAAAGGAAAAATAGGAGTGCTTTAAGAACATATTAAATAAAAGTACCACTGAGTGCTTTGCGAGGGGTAATAAATATAGAAGAACAAAGGTTAAACCTGAGTGGCTAAACCAAAACGTAAAATGTCATATTAAGGACAAAAAAAGGCCTTTAAAAAGTACAAAGCGAAGGGGTCATTGTCAGCATTCCAACACTACAAGGAATGCAATAAGAAGTGTAAGAACACAATCTTACTATGAGACACATAGCGGAAGAGAGTAAAAATAATCCCAAGAAATATTTTAAATATGTTAACAGTAAAAAGGCGAGGTCCTATAAAGGACAAGGAAGGGAAGGTGGGTACAGATAACAAGGATAAAGGCAGCTGTACTAAATGCTTTCTTATCCTCAGTCTTCACACAGGAAAAGGATAGGTATAACAACCATGACTGTATTGTTAGCAACACACCACAGGATCTACCCTTGTGGCTAACAGAGGCCAGAGTCCAGAAAGGATTAGAGAAGCTTAACATAAATAAATCACCAGGGCCAGATGGCTTACACACTCACATTGTTTTAAATACACTTTAAAGTGATTTTACATTTTCATGTTTTCTCTTTTTAGATATCCATATCATTTTGATATTTCTGTTAATTTGTATAGTTTACAACAAACTATTAGCAACAGACACAAGTGATAAGTAAGCATGCCAGGAAATAAATATGAAGCAATATTAAGCATAAACATCAATTTACAAGCCATTTACATGATTTATTACATATGACCTAACCAAGATTGCTTCACCTGAGAGAGTGTGAAAACAATGCCAGCATGATTTTGGCATGAGAAGTCATTAAAACTATCCTTATAGGATTAGCTGAAAACATATTTAGATGTTCCCTATAATATAGCAAATCCTTGATTTTTGAGTTAAAGAGATTGTAAAGCCACCTTTTTATGTTTATACAATCCCCTGTGTTAGATAACATTATGTGCTCCAGTTTATGTGCTTTATACAAAAAATGTTGATTTTTACCTTATTTCATAGCGGCGCTCACATGACTGCCCGCTGCTCTCCTCTCGTGATTTGAAAACTACAGTGGGAGGGGCTGAGAACCCCCACTGAAATCAGCCAGGAAGAAGAAGGGGGAGGAGGAGAGTGGCGGGCAATCACGTAGGAGAAGAGGGGCACTTTGAAATAAGGTACAAATTGGCATGTTTTTTTATAAAGTACATACACTGGAGCATATAACATTATCTAATACAAGGGATTGCATGAACATAAAGTTATTTTAGCTGCAGAAGGGGAGGGGTGGGGAGCAGATCAGGAGAGACTAGCTGACAGGCAGGGAGGGAGAGGGATAGAAAAGAGCAGCGGGATGACCGAAGCACGTAAACTGACCACAGTAATCGGGGCTCAGTAGCCATGATAAACGTGGTCAGTTTACTAAGGGGAGGGAAGCACAAGGCAGGATCAGTCAGGCAGTTTAGATGATAGAATGGGACAAATTATGCAGCACAATCACTGTGCTGTTATTCATGCTTTAAAGGAACAGGATATTTTTTTTTATTTTAGGGTTACAACCGCTTTAAGTTTTACTTTAATATCATTCTAACAGGATCAAACGGCAATGTGCACCAAGGTTGGGAATGGAAGCTAAAAGAAACAGTTTTCCCACTCAGCTTTAGTACACCTGGAACCAACCACTATACAAATGGGCAATCCGTCTTCATATTCTGTTAGCAGTACAGTTCTAGGACCCAGCGAGGGTGAACTATATGTGCAATAAATTTTATTTTAAAAAATAAATCAGAAATTGTGCAGGAACAGAAACAGTGATTGCCCAGCTGAATTGTACTGTTATGGAGAACAGAACTGACATCAGGGCTGGATTAAGGGCAACGTATGCCCCAAGCGCAGCCCAACAATGGTGGCCTCTCCATTGCTTGACTGAAAAGATATTTAGATTTTAATAAGTGATAGAAGTGAAATAAAAGTTTGAAAATGCACTTATTCAGTAAGGAGTCAACAGCAGCAGATGATTAGTAGCTAGGTTAACAATAATTATTAAAAACTGATTTGAAATGTTTGTTTTAGCTAAAGGTCTACAAATAAATAGTCATAATCGAAAAATGCGGGTGTTCCTATTCCACCAAGAAATATTCATGGCTACCAAATGATGGGGTGTCGGATTGGAACTCTAAACAAATGTAAAAACAAATCTCTGGCTTGTTACAGATTGTAAACGAGCTGGCGGACATCCTGGGTGTGGTCATTGACCAAAAATGGCCAAATGTAGTTAATGATCCCTCAGAATCCTCAGCCATTTTTTCACATTCAGAAGCTGTTCAGGGACCATTATTTGCAATGGGAGTAGCAACAGGGCAGCATCGCGTTGCAGCGGATGATCATGTCAGCGGGTGGTTGCTCTTCAGGATTGACAATTTCTTAGGAGTTTTATTTCATTGTTATTGAACTCTATAGAACATGTTTTAATAAAAAAGTGCATCCAAAATGATTCATGCAGGACTTTTTTAAATGTGCCACACCTAAAATGCCCCACACCTAAAATGTTCATAAAACATACCTTGCTGGGTGTGGTGGGCTCAATCCTCACATCTCTGGCCTGAAGGATGATGGTGTCTGTGAGGAGGACTTATCAGAATCTGAAAGCCTCCTTTAGAATAAGAGGTCCCACAAATATCCAGCCCTCCCCTCTACAGGAATGAGTAAGAGGTACATAGCACCCCTTGCTACTCATTACCAAAAAAAATAATAGCAAATAAAAACACATACATCAAAGAAAAAGTATTTTATATAAAAAAAAAATAAGTAAAAAATAAATGAAGTCCCCAAAGTTAATCCAATTTCAATCACGTCATCCAGCAATGTAGATCAAGCATCAATCACAAGGCCCTGATGACCCACTGACATGACAACCCACAGTAATGATAACGCTGCCCCATTAGGTATTATAAGCAATAAATGATAGTTTTTTGGCTGCTACGGTAATATAAGCAGAGCACTCAGTGACCCCAGGTTGCGTCATTGACTGAATACTGTATATTACATCGTACTGGTGCGCAATTTCTTTTGCAGATTTAAAGCCTCCCCCAAGCGTGTTGCCCTTCATGTCACATTAAAAGAACCTCTCCCTACTGATTGAAAATATTTTTACACTGCTTCCATGCCCGTTTCTTTTTTTTACAACACAAGCTTGCAAATTGGCCTTAGAAAAGGCCAAAAAAAATAGGATTGGATTTACGAATAAAGATTGGCCTCATATAAACTTAAATGGGGTTTCCTGCTATAGGGTTTGCAGATATTTTACTGGGTTCATTGAAAATCCAGCAAACCAAACTTTGCTCAGTTAGCTCTTCACCACTAAGGAAGGACCTACAGTGCAAGGATCTCCTTGCTTCTACTTAATTATTTTTTGTGAATCTGTTCTTCTTCCACTTCTCCTGTTGATTATTCACACACCAGATCAGAAGTCATCAGGGAGACATCATGTAGAACAAGGTGCAGTCAAGTCATGGGCAAAAGAAGAGTTGAGGGAGCCCATAGGCAATATTGGAAACTAGTGCTTTGCCTTCTGCTTGCCTTTTTGGGTACATTTTCTACAGTACAGGTCCAATTTAAGACTAGCCCTGGGAAGAGGTGCAAGACAGATGGCATAATGGGGCAGGAAATACACATCTGGTCTTGTCTACCATCTAAAGTTTATGAATATGTCTAAGCAATTGATTAAAGAAACAATAAGCTAGAAAATGTAAGCTAAATGGACACTATTTTGTACTCCTACTCCTGGACCTCTGTGCTGCCTTTGATACAGTTCACCACCCACTCCTTCTCAAAAACTCCACATCTTTGGTCTCTGTGACTGTACTCTTTGCTGGTTCTCTTCCTACTTATCCGACCATACCTTTAGCATTATTTACAATTCTACTCCCTCCTTTCCTCTTCCTTTCTATGTTTGGGTCCCCCAAGGTTCTGTTCTTTGACCTCTTCTATTCTGGAGCTACGCCTCCTCCCTGGGTCAGCTAATAGCCTCCTATGGCTTCCAATACCATCGCTTCATCGACGAAACCCAAATGTATCTCTCTACCTCTCAGCTCACTCCTTCAGTCATCTCACATATCACTAATTTACTAACAGACATATTAGCCTGGATGTCGCACCACTTCCTCAAACTCAATCTATCCAAAACCGAGCTCATAATATTTCCCCCCCCCCACGTGCCCCTTCCCCTGATTACCCTGGCAAGATCAATGGCACAACTATCAGCCCATCCCTGCATGCCAAGGTTCTAGGTGTAGTCCTGTATTTCTAAACTATCCTTTTGGCCCCACATCCAATCACTGTCTAAATCTTGCTGCCTCAACCTCCGCAACATCTCCAGAATACACCCCTTTCTAACCAATTACACCACAAAGCTTACAGTTCACTCCCTGGTCATCTCCCACCTCGACTACTGGAGCTTTCTTCTCATTGGCTTACCTTTACATAGGCTATCCCCTCTTAGGTCCATTATGAATGCTGCTGCCAGGCTCATCCACCTTACCAACCGCTCAGTGTCTGCTACTCCTCTCTGTCAATCCCTCCACTGGCTTCCGCTCATGCAAAAAATGCAATTCAAAATACTAACAACTTACAAAGCCATCCACAACTCTGCCCCAGCTACATCACTAGCTTAGTCTCAAAATACCAACCTAATTGTTCTTTTTGTTCCTCCCAAGGCCTCCTGCTCTCTAGTACCCTGGTAACCTCCACCCATGCTCACCTCCAGGACTTTTCCTGAGCCTCTCCCATCCTTTGGAACTCCCTACCCCAATCTGTCTGACTATCTCCCTATCTGCTTTTAGACGGTCCCCGAAAACCCTCCTCTCCAGAGAAGCCTATCCTGCCCCCACCTAACAACTATACTTTTATTTTCAGATCAGATCATCCCCCACAGCTATTACCTTTTGTACCACTTGACCCTCCTTTCTAGAGTGTAAGCTCTAACAAGCTGGGCCTTCTGATTCCGCCTGTGATGAATTGTATTGTAACTGTACTGTCTGCCATCATGTTGTAAAGCGCTGCGCAAACTGTTGGCGCTTTATAAATCCTGTATAATAATAATAAAGGAATAACATAATAAAATAATGTGGGCCAAGTACTTGAGGGCATAAATAATTTCATAAAGTAGGTATAAACTAGTTTATTTTTAAACAACTTTTTTATAAAAAACCCAAAAAATTTACTTTGTTAGGTTTTAAAATAGTTTTGTGCTAAGTTGCCATCACAAAAGTATGAAACGCCGAAGTAGCACAAATAGATATTATGCAATGTTCCAGTCAAAATAATGCAGCTTTATTTGTGCATTACATCTGTTTAGGTATCATACATTTGAAGTTGAAAGCACTTATATACACTGTTCTACCAGAGAGAAACTGAGACATAGAGAGACTTTATATAAAAGATAAAGTATTTGATTTATATAGCATTTTTAGGCAAAGCATTTTGAAACAAGCACAGCTCGTCCAATAATACAGTCACATACAAGTCTTCATAAGATTCTTCTGTGGCATTGCTATCAGTCCACATTATCTTCTAGGTTAAGCAGCTTTAGTATACCAATTGTATCATTTGGAGGGGAAATGCAGTCACAGGGCTCTTTTTGAAAGTGGAAGGCATCATTTTATTGTTCAAATGTTCTTGTTCTCCACTGGGAATTAGCAGTATCTAGAAAAACACAGATATGATAACAGCCAAATATAATTAAGTGTCTTTGTAAACAGGATAAGCCAACATTTGTTCAATAGCTAAACTGCTCTTAGATGGCAGAACTAAGTTTGCAACGACCTCTGTCTAATGTAAGCTATCTATACTGGCTGGAATATGTAAATGAATCGAAATAGGTCAAGAAAGAGCAGCAACTCTCATGTGTGATATCACAAAAAATACATAAACCTAAAAACAGAGTCACGCATAACATTTACTATTCATAAACATATCAGCATATGTATTAATTAGTGCAATGTTATAAGCCCTTCTTCAGAAAAGAAAGGTTAAAAAATAGCATGGACATCCAATGCTACACAGTCTTGTGTGGTAGAAGGAATACCATTGCAGGACCAAGGTAGTGAGAAAAATAGAAGCGTCACACTCCTGAATTTTCCATCAGAGTTCATAGGTACACTCCAGACATTCCAGATCTCCTGTTCTGTTAACACCGCATGTGACCACCACCAAAGAAAAATATCTGCTTACCAGATATGCTAGACCTGTAAAAAGGTCAAAAACGCCTGTGGCTGATTGCCATCTCCTTTACACGGAAAAATATATAAAATACCAGCCGGTAAAAAATGAATGCCTGCACTTCAAGGACTTCGTAAGTCGCGATGATGTCAGTACGTTGTCCACCCTACTAGTTTCATCAAAGACTGACGTCGTCCTGGGGCACAGGCGATGTTCTGCGTCATCGCCTTTTATGTATACAAAACAAACCAAGCCTCCATTTGACTTCTGAAAGCTCAGTGAAAAACCAAGCCTCGTTTTGACCATCCAGGGTAACAATGCGTCAAGCCTCCCTATGAGAGTAAACTGGACACCTTTGGAATTTTGCCTTTTAGTTTAAATCCTTTTCCTTTGATGAGTTACGCTATAGCTAATACTATTTCTAACAGGTCCCTAACATGAAAGATTAAAAAAAGTTCAAAAGTTAAATTGCGTCAAATACGGACAACATCAAAGATCCGTCCACAGATACTTTGTTGAGGACGGATCTTTGACATCCGTATTTGACGCAATTTAACTTTTGAACTTTTTTTGGCGGTATGTTATCTATTCTTCCGTGTAAGGGAGATGTTCTCTCTTTTTTAACTATAATTTTGAAATAAAAGCATTGGATTTCATACTATGTGGAGCATCTTTTATTTTTCAAGTGGGATACCCGTGGACAACTGAAAGCGAGAGGATATGAGAGAGTGTCTACAGGACCATCGTGTGCTGAACAGACTGCAGTCCAAAGGCCCTGGCAGAGCAATCAGCCACAGGTGTTTTTGACCTTTTTGCAGGTCTAACATATCTGGCAAGCAGGCATTTTTCTTTGGTGGTGGTCACATGCAGTGTTAACAGCACAGGAGATCTGGAATGTCTGGAGTGTACCTATGAACTCTGATTGAAAATTCAGGAGTGTGACGTTTCTATTTTTCCTTGGTCCTGCACCTGTCTTCCTCCTACCACACAAGACTCTGTAGCATTGGCTGTCCATGCTATTTTTTAACCTTTCTTTTCCGAAGAAGGACTTATAACATTGCACTAATTAATACATATGCTGATATGTTTATGAATAGTAAATGTTATGCGTGACTCTTATGCGTGATTAATTAAAAAGGCTATATCTTTTCAAAAGTGTCTATATTTCCAATATACTGAAAATGAAGATCTAGTTCTACAATACATCAAAATAAATGACTTTATGTTATCAACAATGTTTCAGGGATTGTTTACAATAATTTCTTCAAGAGATGGGAATTATACTTCACACCGTGTCCTTTTAATGTGTGGTCAGTGGTAAGAAAAAGCAAAAAGATACAACACCAAATCAGTTTTGCAGCTGAAAGTTGATTCTGAATAATATAATACATTTAATCAAAGCAGAATAAAGCATAATTTTAAAACCTGATTGATTAGGACAGAAATCTGTTTTTCTAAGGATAACTTTTGTTTTTGAGACACATTGGGGTCAATTCACTAACGTTTACCGCATGTGATAACGCAGCCATGTGACTCATTTGCATAAATTATGGCATACAGTAAATTAAGTTCAATTCATGAAAAATAAAATAAATAACAATTACGCTGTATTTACCGAAAAAAAAAAAAATGCCGGTAAATATCGCTTTAAGACTCTTAAGTCTAATTCGCAAACGGACCAAAGAGTAAAAAAGCAAGCGATATTTACCACCAGGGTTTTGCTGGTGGGATCACTTGTCAAGAGGATCCCCACGCTGTTTTTTGATAAATAGCTGGTTGCTAAGGAGCGGGCCGGGAAGGTGGCCGTCAGATTCTTAACAAAGGATAACTCATCAGCTGAATGCAAAAAGAAAAGCCGACAATTAAAAATTATGAAAAAAAATAAATAAATTGCATGGGTCCCCCTCCCCCCCCAAAATCGATACCAGGCCCGTATTCGACCATGCAGCCCAGCAGGTCAGGAAAGGGGAGGACGAGCGCGTGCCCCCCCTGAACCATACCAGGCCACATTCCCCATACTTATTTACATGGGGGGGTGGGATCTGGGGGCCCCTTGTTAAAGAGGGCTTCCATATTCTGATAAGCCCCCTGCCTGCAGACCCCCACAACCACTGGTCATGGCTGTCAACATAGAGACAAGGTGCTTTGGGGTGGGAGGGGCAGAGCCCCCCTGTCCCAAAGCACCCACCCCCTTATGTTGAGGGCATATGGCCTGGTATAGTTCAGGGGCCGCTCGCTCATCCCCCCCGTTTTTTTTTACATTCAGTTGTCAGCGGGGAGCCCGCCTCCCGGGGCTACTCCTTAGCAACCAGCTATATGCGGTAAATTACCATAATAAATAATGCAGTAATTACCGCTGAATTGAACAAATACCGCATTCAGTGTTTAATGCAAAATTCTTAATGAATTAAACACTTGCACAATTGTTACCGTATGCAGTATTTTACAGCATTTTATGAGCCATTATTTAACTCTTAGTGAATTGACCCCTTAGTCAAGATTCTTATAAATTTTGCAGTTGGGCTATTTAGCCTTTTCATGACCAGAGGTTAATGATGTCTATATGCCCAGCCCAAATTTAGCAGCATCTGCATGTGTCAGTTAAAGTGGTAATAAACCCAAAAGCAAAAATATATTTTTATTTGCAGCTTAACAATTCTTAGATCTGATGTCTACATTTGTTTTCTTTTTTAGCCTTTATTTTCACCTGGTAATACTGCCAGTAAGTTTGTTTTTCAGTAGAATAAGCTGCCCTGCAGATGTAGCAGTTACAGGGATAAGACAAACCATTTACCACTGACAGGGGTGCTTACAATGATCATCTTTTATTTACAAACCTGAAAGGAGCAAAACTGCTTGATGTAACTGCTTATAAATATTAACTGGCTTCAATTTGTTAGTATATGTAAATCTTTTAGTACATCTAACACTCTTCACTCCCCCCCAGACTGACAATGCCACTGTCCAAATGTGGTCCCTCCTTCATCCTCCAGAGTGGGGGCACTTTAATAGAGGAGGTGTGTTACTGGCCAGATCACCAGGTAAAAACAGAGGTTACAAGCCTAAAAATAAGAAAACCAATGCAACCACCACATCCTCGGATGTGTAAGCTGAAATATATTATATTACTTAATACTAACTCTATGACTAATTTACATACCTAAATATGTTTTATACATCTTTTATAAGGATATTATTTGGTATACTGTTTTAATGAAAAAAATAAATTGTCCTATTTTCATTTTAGTTTGACAAATGTGCAAAAAAAATAAACAACGCACTTTTTTGTTTAAAGTAAGAGTATTTCATTTGATATTCATTTGTATACATGTACTTATCATTTTTAATAGCGAAACTGTGTCTGAGACTGCAAATACTGAAAACTAAAGACTCTTTTTTAGTCAACAGAGCCTTTAGGCTAGGTTCACACTGCTGCAATACAATTTTAACCCATCTTTCAGTGCAATTATGTAGTGCTACTTGAATGCAACTTTGATAAGGTGTGTACATTCTATGGGGCCAAAATCGCACTGGAATTGCACCAAAGTAATAGAGGAACTTTTTCCACCATTGCTCTGTGCTGAGTCGCATTGACGTGAACAGACACCATTGAAAACAATGTTATTTTTCCCTTGTCATGTGATTCTGTGAGGCTCAAGTCGCATCTGAAATCACACTAGTGTGAACCAGGCCTTAGCATGTGATCACTATGTCAGGGAACCAACTGAATTGTTTTCTCATAGTCATTGGAGACTTCAGCTGTCAGACAGCTAGGAATGAAAACCAACAGTATTGGTTGCTGGTTCTTAAAGGGAAGAATGTATACTAATCTATCCTTAGCTAGCATGACTAGGGTAGTTCAGAGCTCATCTTATTAATCTAAATTTCCCAACCACATTCTCCAAACTCCACCCTCCTGTAACCTCCTCCTAGCAATAATCACACTACTCTTTTGTGGAGTTAAAATGGCCGACACAGCCTTCTATTAACCACTTGTTTACTGGGCACTAAACCCCCTCCTGTCCAGACCAATTTTCAGCTTTCAGTGCTGTCGCACTTTGAATGACAATTGCGCGGTCATACAACACTGTACCCAAATTAAATTTTTACCATTTTTCCCCACAAATAGAGCTTTCTTTTGGTGGTATTTGATCACCTTTGCGGTTTTTATTTTTTGTTAAAAAAAAATGTAAAAAGACCGAATAAAAAAAAAAAAAAAAATTTCTTTTTTATATTTTGTTATAAAATTTTAAAATAGGTATTTTCTCTCCTTCATTGATGTACACTGATGAGGCGGCACTGATGGGCACAGATAGGTGGCAGTGATGGGCACTGATGGGTGGCAGTGATCGGCACCGATGGGTGGCAATAATGGGCACTGATCGGTTACACTGATAGGCAGCACTGCAAGGTGGCACTGATTGGCACCACTGGTGGCCATTGATAGGTGGCACTTGTAGGCATTGATAGGTGGCACTCATGGGCATTGATAGGTGGCACTGGTGGGCACTGTGGGCACTGGTAGGGGTAATGGTGTGCACAGATGAGGCATAATTGCCTCTTCCTCTTCTGAACCTCCCTTGCAGATGAGCCGGTGATCGGCTTTTTTTTTCTCCTCACGCTGTCAGCGTGAGGAGAAAAAAAAACGATTACCGAGCTTTTGTTTACATCATGTGATCAGTTGTCATTGGCTGACAGCTGATCACAGCTGATCACATGGTAAGGGGCCGGGACCGGGACTTGGATCGGTGACCACAGCCTGCTCCGTGCACGCCCTGCAGGGCACGCGCAGGGAGCGTGCACAGGGGAGGCTGTCATATGACGGCCTCCCGGAATTTCAGGTCCGCGCTGTGGCCGTCATTCGGCTATAGCGTGGATGGCAAGTGGTTAAACAACAAGATTTTAACCAACATAACATAATCCAGATAACCTTGGTTGCAGGTCCTTGACAGTACCAAATTACTACCAACTTTTGTGTCTGAGGCACCATTTAGCAAGGATGAGCCCCCAGCCGCTAAGCACCGCCTCGGGGGGGCTGAGCCAGCCGACTTTAGACACCTACCTGTACCAATTAGAGGATGCCATACCTCGGATGGCTCCCCACTGTTTTATCAAATCAGACCAGCTTTTAGATCCCTGTCAAGGACCCCAAACTGCCATAGCATACCAAAGAATATAATAACTCGAAATTCCTTGAACCATAAGGGCAGGAGGGAGGGACGTTCTTCCAACGATTCCAGATCTGAGACTGAGTCAAAGCCTCTCCTCCCCAGCAACTCTGCTCTCCAGCTCCACCCCATCACCCCATCTGCTCAGCCAATCAGGTAAGGGTCAGTAACTGATCACCCACACTAAATTAGTTAACCCCTCCGGCTTGGTTCCCCTTCCACCCAGTCATGTATGCCCTCTCCTTAATTCATTCAACATTAGTGCCGGGCATGTCTTCCTGCTAGGGAACATTAAAGTGGAACTTCACTCTCCCAATCAACATTGATTATTTTTAATCCTCATGCTGCTAGCATTGGTAAATAGATAGTAAAATAGATCATACTGTATTTACTTGTTTTAAACTTTTTTTTTTTTTTTTTACACTTCTTCAGTTACTTCCTGATTTCCTAGGGCAAATGATGTCATACATCCCAGGAGTCTTCAGGAGGGGAGGAGAGACTTTGCCAGCTAAGCACACCCTCTCCTGCATGCATGTTTGAGCTAAGGGCAGATGAATTCCAGAAATTAAATGCTACATGAATCATTTGCCCTTACTCAATATGACCATAGCTAGAAATGCTGGGGGGTTGTTTTTCAAAGTGATTTCACAACAAAATAAAGCATGGAGACATGGATAGATGTGGGAGTTTGCTTTGAATAATAAAAATGAATTAAATAGTGTTTTTGATTTGTGGTGCTCAGATGCAGTGAATATCCACTTTAATATACAGATGGCAGGACTCCAGATCTGTGACTGGCCGGAGTCGCGTGACGTCACTCCCATGCATGCGCGCGGGAGCCATCAGTCACGGCACTTGCTAGTGAAGAAGCAGCTCGGAGGGCCGTTTTTTCACAGTGAATGCGCCGATTATGTGGGCGCAAGCATATATGGTAAATATCTTGTAAACTGTGCAGGTTTAGGAGATATTTACCGTACCTACAGGTAAGCCTTATTATAGGCTTACCTGTAGGTACAAGCGGTATAACTAGGTTTACAACAACTTTATATACCTGAATTTGACTTGATTTCAGACACTTATAGCACACTGTACAGCTGCACTCAGACTGAGAAAGGGAGGGCAGCAAGTGCATGTGCTGACTGAAAACATGCTGTCAGAAATAGAGGCCATAAATGTGACCTCATTAGTCTGTTGCTACTGCAGAGAAAATTCAAGTCACCAGGCTGCATATGCTGTCTGTCAGAGCTGTGTTAATCTTAGGCTGGCCATAGATGATTTTTTTTTTTTTTTGCTACTGGCTGATTGAAAAAAAAAAATGAGTGGTTTTCCCCATCCACACGAGCCGGACTCCTTCACTCTCAAAATACAATGACCACTGGCTGCAACCGCTGATTGAGAACATTTTTCCAACATTCCTGTTTGACAGAAGTCGATCGTTAGAGAAACCACACTTGGATCGAAATTTGGCTTCGGTCCCTGCTGAACCAACTTAATTTCAATCCATCTATGGCCAGCTTTAAGATGGGTCTGTAGCATCCTCCTCTAGTTAGGCTATTAAGTTAAATTTATTTTTTTGCTCCGCTGTAGTGAGTGGAGCAGTGATTGATTGTTTTGGGCTGTTCAGGGTTTCCTGAGCTGAGAGTTTAATTCTTTCCACCTGCCTCTGAAAGAAGTAAGTATAGGGCAGAGAGATTCAAATGATCAGTGTGAATATTTATCATGTTCAAGCCAATACCTGGAAGGAGGCATCAAGAAGGTGACTGGGGAGATAGTAAATGTGTAGGAAGGAGTGTTCTTTCCTCGTCAAGGAGGGTTCCAGTCCTCCTGGGGCAGTTGCCCCTAGGAGAAGAAAGGGGATAAGATACCGCACTCTGGACCTCAGCAGCTGATGGGCTGAGGGCCTGAGGAAGATTTCCAGAGGATTACTATTTATCGGCGTATAACACCCGCCGGCGTATAACACACACCCCTAGTTTAGGAGGGAATTTTAAGGAAAAAAACTTTTAGGAGGGAAGTTTAAGGAAAAAAAACTTACATTAAAATGCCCATCAATGCAGCCTCATCAGTGTCCATCTGCAGCCTTACCCATTGTCCATTGCAGCCTTGTCAGTGCAGCTTTGCCCCAGTGCAAAATTGTCAGTGCAGCTTTGCCCCGGTGCAGCCTTGTCAGTGCAGCCATGTCAGTGCAGCCATGTCAGTGCAGCTTTGCCCCAGTAGTCAGTGCAGCCATGTCAGTGCAGCTTTGCCCCAGTGGTCAGTGCAGCCTTGCCCCAGTGGTCAGTGCAGCCTTGCCCAAGTGGTCAGTGCAGCCTTGCCCCAGTGGTCAGTGCAGCCTTGCACAGATCACTTGAAAGATCGCCGCCGACATACACATAGCATGTAGTTTTAAATATGGCGCCGCGGAGTTCGGAGGGACTCGGCGGAGCTGAACGAGCGGCGCCGAGATACACATAGTCGAGTGTACTCGGCTCTTTCCGGCACCGCTCACAGTCCCGCCCGGACTGGGTGGGACTGTGAGCGGCGCCGGAAAGAGCCGAGAACACTCGACTATGTGTATCTCGGCGCCGCTCGTTCAGCTCCGCTGAGTATCTCCGAACTCCGCGGCGCCATATTTAAAACTACACGCTATGTGAATGTCGGCGGCGATCGCTCCGATAGATCACAGATAGCGGGGATCGGCGTATAACACGCACCCACGATTTTCCCCTGATTTTAAGGGGAAAAAAGTGCGTGTTATACGCCAATAAATACGGTACTCTGGATTGCTCCAGAGGATCTTGTTATCTCCTTCACTGAGGATTTACCTGTGGATGCTTGGTGGCAGACAGCTCTTGGGACACTGTAAGACCTTGCTGTTGACTATTAGTTATGTCAGAAGGGAATTAAGTGCCAGAGGTTGCTATATGGACTGCTACTGTAAGGCCCTAGATATACTGGCCATTCTCTGTTACCAGAAAATATGCTATTTGAAGATGATAGAGAAGTTTGTCCTCTTAATGTTGCTACTTATCTCTTTGGAGTATGCTGTGACCCTAAACTCTTCTCCTGTTGAAGTTCTTCAGCACTAAAATACTGTACTAAAAAGACATCCCCTAGTGCCCGAATTGTCAGAGTGTGTGGGACTGGCGGCCTCTGTAGCACTTTGGGAGAACCTTCGTGTTACCAGCGGCCCCTCTGGGGGTAAGCACTACAGGTGGATAGAAATACAAATCTATTTGCTGGTAAAGCAGCTCCCATGTATTACAATTGTGTATTTAGCTTTGCATATTCTAGATTATGTACTTTAACTTGCTTTTTATATTATCTGTTTTTACTAAAAATAATTTCAAAAACTAAAACTGTACTTAAGAGCCTTAGTTGCATTTATTACAGAGTTTCATTTTACAAAACTGCATTAGCAGAGAAAGTGAATCTGTGTTAATTGTTAAGCTGAATTAACACAGACACATAAATCAGGCATTGGAAGACATCTGAACGTTAGTTAAAGTGTTACTAAACCCACAGTAATATCAGTCTGTACATGCAACAAAGCATGCTTGTTTTACTCACTGTGGAACCTAAGGGGTTAATCTTCTGCATTGTGTAAAAAGGCTGTTTGATCCTGTCCTCTTTTTTATTCTCCTCTTCATCCACAGTCCCAAACCCATCTCCTGATAGAACAGAGCCTCGGGGAAAAGCTGTGCATGCTCAGTTTGGTGTGTATTGTTAGAGAGTTGTTTTTTTTCCTGAGAGGATGCATGTGATCAGCACAGGGCCAATCAGCACTGTCCTGACAGAGGGTCAGGGGTCCTGCAGCCTCAAAGAACAGTCAGAGTAGAATGAAAACTCCTCTTATGAGCTTTAACCCCAAGGTGCTGGTCGCACGCAAATATGCGGCCTCTCGGTGCCTGGTCCTTGGCGCCGAAAGGGCCGCAAATTCACGTGAATCGCAGTCCAAACTGCTGTGCCGAGAGCGTGCGTGGTGTGCGCTCCGGACACAGTTACTGGTATCTAACTGAAAGCAGCGATCGGGAGTTTTCGGATCACATGCTCTTAAGCCCTGCCTCCCGGCATCATAAATCAGTTAAAGGGCCAGGAGGTGCCGCCGTGAAAAGATTAACCAGACACTCATATACTGCTGATGAGAAAAGGTATTTATCAGTTTATATTTAATAAATAATATCATTTCCATGTTCTGTGTACTGTGGAAGACCAGATATAGTGAATGCAGGGTCCTGGGTTTAGTAACACTTTAACTGACTTTGTAAGACACTCCAGGAACAGAGAGCTCTAATATGCAAATAGTGACTTCAGAAACTGCAGTCTTGCTCACATCCATCCACCTCTCTTGGTCCAATTTTATAATGGACAGTCTTGTGCTGTCACAGAAGCCTGTCTTTCATCATGTTTATTATACTTGGTATGTTCCCGTGTTTCCCCTCTCCTGTTTTGTGTCCAGTTAGTACAGTCCCTATCTAGACACTCCCTGTCTCTCATTCTACTGCTCAGTTTAGATTTACTTTCCAAGCAGAGGTAATGAATGGAAAAGCCATTGTTTTCTTACACTTTAAAAGACTGTAAACACTAAAGGGTTAAAGGAGAAGTGCAGCCAAAGCTTGTTTGGCTGTACTTCTCCTGTGGATCACAGGAGTGCAGTTTGTTTTGCGCTCTTGTGACCCATTTTCAGCAGATGTCACAGAGCCCCTCCACGGCTCACGACCATATGGTCGGGATCTGCCCATATGCCTGGACCGGCACCTGGCTCAGCCTCTCAGCGAGCTGCTGAGAGCCTGAGCTGGCTGCTCCCGCCCCCTTCCACAACCCAGCACTCCAGTCAGTGCGGGGGGGGGGGCAGGGCAGAGAGCTGGTGACTGTCACAGAGCTCTGAGAACTGAGTGATCTACGGTGTTTGATCGCTCAGTTCTCAGTGTTAGAGCCGGCAGGGACAGATGCAGCATCGGATCGATGCTACTTCCACCTAGGTAAGTATGATTCTGGAATAAAAAACAACACCATACTTCTCTTTTATGCTGCCAGTGGATTTTTGCCAAGTCAGCAAGTGTCTTTAGTGTCTTCACGGACTGGGGTTAAGGAGGTATATAAATTCCTATATAGGCATTTGAAACATAATAAGCCTCACTGACCAATACTGTGAGTCATGGGGGTGAGTTGTGACATCATAATTAAAGTCTAGCATGTGTTAGGTTTTAGAACCTTCTAAACATCAACCTTTTTATCACAGAGGAAGCCTTGAAACAACTTTCAGGTTTCAGGGAATCCTTGCCAATAATTGCTATATCTACAGCTCATGGTACATTAGTTTTGTGATCAGTGGGAAGATTGACTCTCTAACAAGTAGCTAAAAAGTGGATTATTGGTGTCAATGGTTACTTATCTGATAGACGCATTGCTCAAGAAACCCATAGCAATCTTAAGAGGAAAACAGGAGTCCACAAACCCCTGTTTGTGAAAAGCTGCTATAAATGAAAAGCATCTCCATACAAACCCTTTTTTGTCTGTTTATTTTGAATGTTGTGGGAAAATAACTTACTACAAGTTTTGCCTGTAACTTGATTAAGACATTTAAGTTTCCTCTCTGCTGACTTTGACTGCTAGTTCTAGATCTGAAGTGTGATTTGGTGATGTAACTACAGTGCTGCTCACTCTCCTCCCTACTGGAGGCTCTGGCATAAGGAAGCAAAGCCCTGTCTCTACCAAGATGGCCACCTCCACACAAGGACACAGTAATGAAACTGACAAATTTAAATAAGTCCTGCGCTACCTATAATTCCCTCAATAGTAAATAAAAAATGGATGTGACTGAATAAAAATATGTACAGTATAATGATGAGTGGCTGAAAAAACAAATAAAGAGGAGCTCCAGTCTAAACAAATACTGTAGCTGCTGACTTTTAATGTAAGGATACTTATCTGTCCAGGGATCCTGCGATGTCGGCATACCAGTCCGATTCATCAATCGGCTTCGGGCGCAGGTGCCGGCATTGTAAGAGAAACCGGCATTGAGACCTTCAGCCTTCACAGCCAGTTTCCTACTCAGCATGCGTGAGTCACGCTGTGCTTTCTGAACGGTCCCGTTGTCTTCTGGGTACTTCTTTGTGTGTCCCAGAAGGCAGCGGTGGGAGAGGAGGAGTGGCTGGAAATTTCCTACCCAGAAGTGAGAGTGGGTACCTTTCAAATCCAGGTACCCGCTCCCACATCCCCCCCAAAAAGTGCCAAATGTGGCAGTGGAGGGGAGGAGAGTGCGAACAAATCGTGTTCCCACAAAAAATGACAGCTGGGCCGTGGCTCCCGCTGTTCTTCCAGAGCCGGGTGATTTGCCGGAAGCCGGTAGTGATGCAGGAGCCACGGCCCCGCTGTCACTCTTATTTTAAAAGAGCATCTCTTTGTTGTACTTATGTAAGTACAATATTATTTGGATTAAAAGCATTTTTCTAACTTACTACACTATATGCCCCCCCTGCACTCTGTGAGCTTGGTTGCAGAGAGATCTACAATCCCTTAAAGGGCCATATGCCTATTTAAGTGGATACAATTTTATCCTACAATGAGAGTCCACAGGAGGAAAGAGTGGAGAAACAGCTTTACAGAATGGAAATTAGAGTATAGTCCCGGAGAGGGGAAAGCGCGTGTGATCTGAATAATTGCAGGTCCATATCCAAAGGTGAGCGCATAAATGTGTTGGTGGTGGGAGTCATTGCACAATTTGGGGGAAGATGATCCGCTGATCCCCGCTGAGCAGGCAGATAGGTCTGTCTCCGCTCACTGTGCACTGACACAGTCCCTCTTTCCTCTATGGGGAAATCGGGTGAAAACAGACCACCTGTCCATTTTCATCCAATCATATCCAATCCGATCTGGCAGACAGATGGAAAATAGGACCACCATCCAGACTGGGGGGTCCAATCAGGTCCCTGAAAACTGACAGGCGGACCTGATCAGACAGCCCATGTGAAAGGGCCCTAATAGGGAAAGATCAGCTGCTGGGAAACCATGGGCAATACTTGTGACTAGTCCTTTGCCTTCTGCTTGCCCTTTTTGGGACACAACTTGCAGAGTTCAATTTCTCTTTACATGTCTGCCTGTGGATTAACAGTATTAAAGTGAACACAAGGTTACTTTAAAGTCTCAAAAAATAGTGCTAAAATCTTGTGAGCCACAAATGGGTTAATGCCTCCAATGTGAATCAATGAACCTAATTCAGCTGCACACACTAACCACGTTCCATATCGTGTATATGCCAAAATAAAATAAATATATGTGCATGCGCTAAAGGCTATAAATACGTGAACAAAGAATATAATAAATCTATACAATATTGAAAATTACAAACAGTGTCAAACGCCTGTGAAGAAAGTGACTAAAATCCACAATTGAATATATGAATAAATGGTAACATGCAACATGCAAAAAAAAAGAAAAAATGTGAGAGAGAAAAGAAAAAAATCCTTTAAATAATTAACAAAATATATAAGTGCTACTTGATAAATAAAGTGTCCGAAACCAATTCATACAAATGAATATATCGCAGTCCAAACCATTCACAAGAGTATATAAATCAAAGTGCACAATAGTGTCCAAACAAATAGCAGGCATTCCTCATGCTTGTATTTATGAAAAAGTGCTAAATATTCCTCATGCTCTTCTTAAGAGATGTGCACGTTATGGCATGCTGCAGTGCTCTCCAGTGACCCCCAATGGATAATGTGCTCACCTTAGAGCGTGTGACACAGTGGCTAAACAGTGTCAAAACACGCATTAGAGCCACTCCAGGGCTCATACAGGGTCTGCTGGTGATGATCTGTACCACGCTCAAATGGTGACATATATGAAAGAAAGGAGACTCATAGCATAATACCGCCAGGAATTTATTTGAAAAGCCATAAAAACAATCCCTCCAGGAGGGTACTCACAATGCTTGGGTGCGTCAGTGCACCATCCTATCCAAAGTATGCAATACAGATGAATCCTGTGGTGTGCGGTGCGGTGTACAATCCTCTGCCTGTCTGTGTGTAGAAAGCTCCGTCCTGCCCCTGTCTGTGTGTAGAAAGCAGGACGGAGCTTTCTACACACAGACAGGCAGAGGATTGTACACCGTACCGCACACCCCCCCCCCCCTCGCGATCGCTCCCAGCCAATCGGAATCCTCCCCTGCCTGTGTGTAGTTTCACACAGGCAGAGGATGTGATGTCATCTCTCCTCGGCTCGGCAGTTTCCGTTCCAGCGCCGAGGAGAGAAGACATGTAAGTGCACCAAACACAAACACACTCAGTAGAACATGCCAGGCACATAAAACACCCCCGACCCCCCCCCCCCCCGATCGCCCCCGATCCCCCCCCAATCACCCCCCCCTGTCACAAACTGACACCAAGCAGTATTTTTTTTTTTTTTTATTTCTGATTACTGCATGGTGTCAGTTTGTGACAGTTACAGTGTTAGGGCAGTTAGTGTTAGCCCCCTTTAGGTCTAGGGTACCCCCTAATCCCCCCTAATAAAGTTTTAACCCCTTGATCACCCCCTGTCACCAGTGTCGCTAAGCAATCATTTTTCTGATCGCTGTATTAGTGTCGCTGGTGACGCTAGTTAGGGAGGTAAAAATTTAGGTTTGCCGTCAGCATTTTATAGCGTCAGGGACCCCCATATACTATCTAATAAAAGTTTTAACCCCTTGATTGCCCCCTAGTTAACTCTTTCACCACTGATCACCGTATAACCGTTACGGGTGACGCTGGTTAGTTCGTTTATTTTTTATAGTGTCAGGGCACCCGCCGTTTATTACCGAATAAAGGTTTAGCCCCCTGATCGCCCGGCGGTGATATGCGTCGCCCCAGGCAGCGTCAGATTAGCGCCAGTACCGCTAACACCCACGCACGCAGCATACGCCTCCCTTAGTGGTATAGTATCTGTACGGATCAATATCTGATCCGATCAGATCTATACTAGCGTCCCCAGCAGTATAGGGTTCCCAAAAACGCAGTGTTAGCGGGATCAGCCCAGATACCTGCTAGCACCTGCGTTTTGCCCCTCCGCCCAGCCCACCCAAGTGCAGTATCGATCGATCACTGTCACTTACAAAACACTAAACGCATAACTGCATCGTTCGCAGAGTCAGGCCTGATCCCTGCGGTCGCTAACAGTTTTCTTGGTAGCGTTTTGGTGAACTGGCAAGCACCAGCCCCAGGCAGCGTCAGGTTAGCGCCAGTACCGCTAACACCCACGCACGCACCGTACACCTCCCTTAGTGGTATAGTATCTGAACGGATCAATATCTGATCCGATCAGATCTATACTACCGTCCCCAGCAGTTTAGGGTTCCCAAACACACAGTGTTAGCGGGATCAGCCCAGATACCTGCTAGCACCTGCGTTTTGCCCCTCCGCCTGGCCCAGCCCACCCAAGTGCAGTATCGATCGATCACTGTCACTTACAAAACACTAAACGCATAACTGCAGCGTTCGCAGAGTCAGGCCTGATCCCTGCGATCGCTAACAGTTTTTTTGGTAGCGTTTTGGTGAACTGGCAAGCACCAGCCCCAGGCAGCGTCAGGTTAGCGCCAGTACCGCTAACACCCACGCACGCACTGTACACCTCCCTTAGTGGTATAGTATCTGAACGCATCAATATCTGATCCGATCAGATCTATACTAGCGTCCCCAGCAGTTTAGGGTTCCCACAAACGCAGTGTTAGCAGGATCAGCCCAGATACCTGCTAGCACCTGCGTTTTGCCCCTCCGCCCGGCCCGGCCCAGCCCACCCAAGTGCAGTATCGATCGATCACTGTCACTTACAAAATACTAAACGCATAACTGCAGCGTTCGCAGAGTCAGGCCTGATCCCTGCGATCGCTAACAGTTTTTTTTGTAGCGTTTTGGTGAACTGGCAAGCACCAGCGGCCTAGTACACCCCGGTCGTAGTCAAACCAGCACTGCAGTAACACTTGGTGACGTGGCGAGTCCCATAAGTGCAGTTCAAGCTGGTGTGGTGGCAAGCACAAGTAGTGTCCCGCTGCCACCAAGAAGAAGACAAACACAGGCCCGTCGTGCCCATAGTGCCCTTCCTGCTGCATTCGCCAATCCTAATTGGGAACCCACCACTTCTGCAGCGCCCGTACTTCCCCCATTCACATCCCCAACCAAATGCAGTCGGCTGCATGAGAGGCATTTTCTTTATGTCCTCCCGAGTACCCCTACCCAACTAACCCCCCCAAAAAAGATGTCGTGTCTGCAGCAAGCGCGGATATAGGCGTGACACCCGCTATTATTGTCCCTCCTGTCCTGACAATCCTGGTCTTTGCATTGGTGAATGTTTTGAACGCTACCATTCACTAGTTGAGTATTAGCGTAGGGTACAGCATTCCACAGACTAGGCACACATTCACAGGGTCTCCCAAGATGCCATCACATTTTGAGAGACCCGAACCCGGTTACAGTTATAAAAGTTAGTTACAAAAAAAGTGTAAAAAAAAAAAAACACAAACAAAAATATAAAATAAAAAAAAATAGTTGTCGTTTTATTGTTCTCTCTCTCTCTATTCTCTCTATTGTTCTGCTCTTTTTTACTGTATTCTATTCTGCAATGTTTTATTGTTATTATGTTTTATCATGTTTGCTTTTCAGGTATGCAATTTTTTATACTTTACCGTTTACTGTGCTTTATTGTTAACCATTTTTTTGTCTTCAGGCACGCCATTCACGACTTTGAGTGGTTATACCAGAATGATGCCTGCAGGTTTAGGTATCATCTTGGTATCATTCTTTTCAGCCAGCGGTCGGCTTTCATGTAAAAGCAATCCTAGCGGCTAATTAGCCTCTAGACTGCTTTTACAAGCAGTGGGAGGGAATGCCCCCCCCAACGTCTTCCGTGTTTTTCTCTGGCTCTCCTGTCTCAACAGGGAACCTGAAAATGCAGCCGGTGATTCAGCCAGCTGACCATAGAGCTGATCAGAGACCAGAGTGGCTCCAAACATCTCTATGGCCTAAGAAACCGGAAGCTACGAGCATTTTATGACTTAGATTTCACCGGATGTAAACAGCGCCATTGGGAAATTGGGAAAGCATTTTATCACACCGATCTTGGTGTGGTCAGATGCTTTGAGGGCAGAGGAGAAATCTAGGGTCTAATAGACCCCAATTTTTTCAAAAAAGAGTACCTGTCACTACCTATTGCTATGATAGGGGATATTTACATTCCCTGAGATAACAATAAAAATGATTAAAAAAAAAAATGAAAGGAACAGTTTAAAAATAAGATCAAAAAAAATAATAATAATAAAGAAAAAAAAAAAAAGCACCCCTGTCCCCCCTGCTCTCGCGCTAAGGCGAACGCAAGCGTCGGTCTGGCGTCAAATGTAAACAGCAATTGCACCATGCATGTGAGGTATCACGGCGAACGTCAGATCGAGTGCAGTAATTTTAGCAGTAGACCTCCTCTGTAAATCTAAAGTGGTAACCTGTAAAGGCTTTTAAAGGCTTTTAAAAATGTATTTAGTTTGTCGCCACTGCACGTTTGTGCGCAATTTTAAAGCATGTCATGTTTGGTATTCATGTACTCGGCCTAAGATCATCTTTTTTATCTCATCAAACATTTGGGCAATATAGTGTGTTTTAGTGCATTAAAATGTTAAAAAGTGTGTTTTTTCCCCAAAAAATGCGTTTGAAAAATCGCTGCGCAAATACTGTGTGAAAAAAAAAAATGAAACACCCACCATTTTAATCTGTAGGGCATTTGCTTTAAAAAATATATAATGTTTGGGGGTTCAAAGTAATTTTCTTGCAAAAAAAAATTATTTTTTTATGTAATCAAAAAGTGTCAGAAAGGGCTTTGTCTTCAAGTGGTTAGAAGAGTGGGTGATGTGTGACGTAAGCTTCTAAATGTTGTGCATAAAATGCCAGGACAGTTCAAAACCCCCCCAAATGACCCCATTTTGGAAAGTAGACACCCCAAGCTATTTGCTGAGAGGCATGTCGAGTCCATGGAATATTTTATATTGTGACACAAGTTGCGGGAAAGAGACAATTTTTTATTTTTTTTATTTTTTTTTTCGCAAAGTTGTCACTAAATGATATATTGCTCAAACATGCCATGGGAATATGTGAAATTACATCCCAAAATACATTCTGTTGCTTCTCCTGAGTACGGGGATACCACATGTGTGAGACTTTTTGGGAGCCTAGCCGCGTACGGGACCCCGAAAACCAAGCACCGCCTTCAGGCTTTCTAAGGCCGTAAATTTTTGATTTCACTCTTCACTGCCTATCACAGTTTCGGAGGCCATGGAATGCCCAGGTGGCAAAAACCCCCCCAAATGACCCCATTTTGGAAAGTAGACACCCCAAGCTATTTGATGAGAGGTATAGTGAGTATTTTGCACTTTTTGTCACAAAGTTTTGAAAATTGAAAAAAGAAAAAAAAAAATTTTTTTTCTCGTCTTTCTTTATTTTCAAAAGCAAATGAGAGCTGCAAAATACTCACCATGCCTCTCAGCAAATAGCTTGGGGTGTCTACTTTCCAAAATGGGGTCATTTGGGGGGGGGTTGTACCACCTGGGCATTCCATGGCCTCCGAAACTGTGATAGGCAGTGAAGAGTGAAATCAAAAATGTACACCCTTAGAAATCCTGAAGGCGGTGATTGGTTTTCGGGGCCCCGTACACGGCTAGGCTCCCAAAAAGTCCCACACATGTGGTATCCCCATACTCAGGAGAAGTAGCTAAATGTATTTTGGGGTGCAATTCCACATATGCCCATGGCCTGTGTGAGCAATATATCATTTAGTGACAACTTTGTGCAAAAAAAAAAAAATTTGTCACTTTCCCGCAACTTGTGTCAAAATATAAACCATTTCATGGACTCAACATTCCTCAAAGCAAATAGCTTGGGGTGTCTACTTTCCAAAATGGGGTCATTTGGGGGGTTTTATGCCATCTGGGCATTTTATGGCCATCAAAACTGTGATAGGTAGTGAGGAGTAAAATCAAAAATGTACGCCCTTAGAAATCCTGAAGGCAGTGATTGGTTTTCAGGGCCCCGTACGCGGCTAGGCTCCCAAAAAGTCCCACACATGTGGTATCCCCATACTCAGGAGAAGCAGCTAAATGTATTTTGGGGTGCAATTCCACATATGCCCATGGCCTGTGTGAGCAATATATCATTTAGTGACAACTTTTTGTAATTTTTTTTTTTGTCATTATTCAATCACTTGGGACAAAAAAAATGAATATTCAATGAGCTCAACATGCCTCTCAGCAATTTCCTTGGGGTGTCTACTTTCCAAAATGGGGTCATTTGTGGGGGTTTTGTACTGCCCTGCCATTTTAGCACCTCAAGAAACGACATAGGCAGTCATAAATTAAAGGCTGTGTAAATTCCAGAAAATGTACCCTAGTTTGTAGGCGCTATAACTTTTGCGCAAACCAATAAATATACACTTATTGACATTTTTTTTACCAAAGACATGTGGCCGAATACATTTTGGCCTAAATTTATGACTAAAATTGAGTTTATTGGATTTTTTTTAGAACAAAAAGTAGAAAATATCATTTTTTTTCAAAATTTTCGGTCTTTTTCCGTGTATAGCGCAAAAAATAAAAACGGCAGAGGTGATCAAATACCATCAAAAGAAAGCTCTATTTGTGGGAAGAAAAGGACGCAAATTTTGTTTGGGTACATCATTGCATGACCGTGCAATTAGCAGTTAAAGCGACGCAGTGCCGAATTGTAAAAAGTGCTCTGGTCAGGAAGGGGGTAAAACCTTCCGGGGCTGAAGTGGTTAAAGTCTGCTTTTAAACATAATCATACATAGAACCTTAATATTACTAAACATTCCTTCTTCAGTCACATAACACTGATGTCTTATGAGGAATGCTGTATTTTTCAAACAGAATTCACTTGGCATCTGTTTTGTGGAATTAAGAAAAACAGGTTCATACTATATTCACAAACAGAAGCACGTAGTGCTGCTCAATAACATATGCAAAAACACTTGCAAAGTCATAGCTTCCAACTGTCCCTGATTTCGAGGGATTGTCCCTGATTTGGAACAAAGTCTCTCTCTCTCTCTCTTTCCTCCTCATTTGTCCCTCATTTTTTATCTTTCAAAAAGTGTTTCCCAGTGCTAAACCTTTCATCCAATTTCTAAATTGCTGCATTTGTACATTTCAAAAGCCAGTATTAAGGAAAAGTAGTGGTTAAATAAAGCACTTGTGGGTTCAACTAATCATTTTATTTTGTCTTATTCTCCTTTAAGGAGGGTGACAGGGGGTGTGTCCTATGCCTACATACTTTTGCTAATATGTGTCCCTCATTCCTATCTCAAAAAGTTGAGAGGTATGCAAAGAGAAGTAGTTGATTTGTTCTATTTTCAGAGATGGAGTTTAATTTTAGACTTCGGGTAGAATTGCTCACAATCTGCCCTACCTAGAATAACCCTCGTCAACCTCCTCCCAGATATTTATTTATTTATTTCAGGTACTTATATAGCGCCGTCAATTTACGCAGCGCTTTACATATACATTGTACATTCACATCAGTCCCTACCCTCAAGGAGCTTACAATCTAAGGTCCCTAACTCACATTCATACATACTAGGGACAATTTAGACAGGATCCAATTAACCTACCAGCATGTCTTTGGAGTGTGATATTTGTCTTTTCCTAGGGCATTTCGGCCTAGGAGGTTGATGCACAACAATCATTGACCTTATGAGACTTGGAACCTCGTTTAGAGCCTTCTTGAGTGATCTTGGAGTATTCATAAGCCATAGCCTACGGCAGCAGGGACAGAAGCACTAAGTACAGTACTATTTACCAATTGTATTACCATTTTCCTTATTTTTTCCCTCTTCTGGACCTCTCTGGGTTGTGGATATTAAATTGTATATACAGAATTAGATCTGTAGAGGTAAAGGGGTGAAGTCAGAAGGCTCTTTACAGTTCAGAAAATGTTAAACTATTTAACCTTCTTCTTGTAAAGTGATCTGTACATTGGAAAATAGTTCTGTATTTAGGCAGATAGCATGATGCCTCCAATGGTGTACTGTAGCAGAGGATTTGACCAAAGCAATTACATGACACAAGAGGTGGAGCTTGAACAAATTGGAATGACTATGGCAGCATGATGTCCAAATAAATCTTTGGTCAAGTCTTCCATGAATGTGGCTACTCCTTGCATGTTATAATCTATGTCATAGATTAAACATAATTTTCAAAAAAAAATGTTTGTATTGACCTCTAAAATTGATAATGATGCTTTCATTTTTTTTTCATATGACACATACCTGTTTGAAGTTAAGCTATAGTAGCCACTGTCTTCTAACATTTCTTCAATCATGTTCTAAAGGAAAAACAAAGCCAGAGTTTAGAAAACCCCCTGCAAGTGCAAATATTTGATTGTAGTATTATTTTTCAGTGCTACATGTATTTTGAGTGATGGATATAAACAGCAGAATTGGCAGTAGCATAGGACAGTGCCTAGATGCTCTGTCACCTTTTCCTAACCCAGCCTTCAAAATTTCCGCTCGGCTGCTTGCATTTGGCTAGCTGAGGGCAATTGTTCCAGCTTGGCTCAGGCAAGTCCGCTTGGCTCAGGTGGGGAGACGGGCCTGCTTGGGCATAGAGGTGGTGTCAGGGCTGGGCTCAGCCCTTCCTTCTCTGAGCTGGCCGCTTAGCTGTCGGCTAATTGCCAGCTCCTACCTCTCCACAATTACTCAGCTGTTGATGATATTCTGCTTGTTAGTGCTGTCTACTTAAGCCGTCCAGTCCAGAGGATCTCTGCCTTCGCCTTGGTCAACATTACAGAAACTCCTGTGATCCTGTTCAAGACTTGCTTTGCTGACATCCCTTCTGGCTCCGGATCCTGCTTGCTGTTTCACTACATTGATCCCTGACTTCTGGCTTGGCTGACTATCCGTTCCGACTCGAGCGTGGCGGCAAGTCCACTCGGCTTGACTCGGGCAGGGGGTTGTCTAGGAACTGATGTAGTTTGAAATGCCTCCATCTCCTTTTGCAATAGTGCTCCGGCTTGCTGAGAGGGTGAGCTATCTGCTGATCCAGTCACAATCAGGATCTTTTTAGAGCCTGGACTGGCTTTGTGTTGTCAGCTTTAGCCCACTGTCCTCTGAAAATGGGTCACAGGAGTGCAGAACAACTGATCCATGGGAGAAGTACAGCCAAAAAAACTTTGGCTATACTTCTCTTTCATCTTTTAGGATATGCTCTGGAACATACAGAACAAATTTGTTGGCAGAATATTACTTCACTTTATTATTTATCTCACCTGCAGCTGTTCATAGGTTATTCCACCATCAAACTCAAAGGTACTAGTAGTTCCTACAAAAATTTAAAAACATGTTTTAGACAGAATAATCCTTAAATAGTCTTATGTTTATTGGGGTTTTTTGAGGTAAAACCACCCTTTAAAAAAAAAAAGAACATACCGTATTTATCGGCGTATAACACATACTTTTTTCCCTTTAAAATCAGGGGGAAATCGCGGGTGCGTGTTATACGCCGATCCCCTGCGATCCCCCGCTGACTGAGCTTCAAATCGCCGATTTGAAAATGGCGCCGACGGCGCCGAAATACACAGAGCCGATCCTCGGCTCTTCTCGGCCACTTTCGGCTTCACTCGAGCGCCGCCCGAACCTAGCCGAGTGTACTCGGCTAGGTTCGGCTAGCTCCGCTCACAGTCACGCCCATCTCGGGCGGGACTACGAGTGGAGCCGAAAGTGGCCGAAAGTGAACGAGAGCCGCTGAGAAGAGCCGAGGACCGGCTCTGTGTATTTCGGTGCCATTTTCAAACTGCAGTGACACTGACATGTCACTGCAGTTTAACTGCAGCCTGGGCAAGGCTGCAAAAGGACACAGAACAGCTTCAGATGGGCTGGCAAAGCTGCAAGGCTGCAAATGGACACTGATAAGGCTGCAAATGACACCAAGGCTGCTGACTGCAAATGACACCAAGGCTGCTGACTGCAAGGCTGCAAATGACACCAAGGCTGCTGACTGCAAGGCTGCAAATGACACCAAGGCTGCTGACTGCAAGGCTGCAAATGATACAGGACAAGCATGCAGATGGACGCTGTGCAAGGCTGCATTGATGGGCATTTAAATGTAAGTTTTTTTCCTTAAAACATTTTTTTCCTTATAATTCCCTCCTAAACTTGGGGTGCGTGTTATACGCCGGCGCGTGTTATATGCCGATAAATATGGTACATGAATTAAACTGTGAAAAATATAATGTTCGACTCTACTTAGGCTTAATGTATGGAAAGAATGCCCCAGGGATATTGCAGGCAAAGAGAGAATTTGGAACAGGGTACACCAAATAAGAATATAAGGTGTATATATATATATATATATATATATATATATATATATATATATAAAAATCTATAAATTTTATTGGTACAAAAATTGACAACAATATATGTATATACAAAAATCACCTAAAAACAATGAGTGAAACACATAGCAAATAGTAAAAACAGCTGCTATATCTGGAACACACCGCAGGTCCAGACTAAACGTCAAGTCAATGTGGTGTGTAAACCAAGATTCCCAACATGTTTTGGAAAACGAGGGGGGGAGGAGATTTTTTTGACATATATATTTCCTTCTTCAGGGGTTACATGAAAGCATGCTGTTCTATTTCTATTAAAGAGAAAGGGGTGTATCAATATTTTGATCATTTTGAATGACATTTTTAACATTTACATTAGCTGATTTGGCATAGCAACAATATAGCACATATTGTAGATGAAATAAATGTGTCTTGTACTCAAAGCTCTGTGTTCTCCGTATAACAATACATGTCAGTGGGATAGGCAAAACGTAATTTCTTAAATTCCACTGAACTGCATCTTCATAGTTTATTAAATTGGTAAAGCTTTGAATATTTTAAAATTCAATCCCATAAGACTGGGATGCAAGCTGGAATAACTGCAGCTAAATGGAAGCAGATCAGGTAGCCGCCTCGGAGCGATCCATCAAAGCTCACAAGGATTACCCCTTTAGAAAGGAGGAACAGATATCTAGTAGGGAAAATAAATGAAAAGGTATATGTATGTGTGTATTAATAAATATTCTACTAAGCTAAGCAAGAGTTCAACTATTGCCTAAAAAGGGGGTAGTATAATGCAAAAGTAAAAACAGCTGGAAAGGAATTGAGGAGTAAGGTGTATTGAGTAATCTCCATTACCTGTGATTTCATTGTAGTATTATGTTCACAGAGATCCCTGGCGTTTCCTGGCTGTGTAGCAAAGTCTGCTGACACTGTCAGGTATTTATACGCCTAGGGATCAGGGGGAGAGCCAATCACAGCCTTTTACCATTTAGGCATCTAGAGAGCCACCAGGTGTTGTGGACCATCAATTGATGTCTCCTTGAAACACCTGTGCCTCGATTACAACCAGTCTTCTGGTCTCCAATGGGGATCCTCTGGCCGATGCGGCGTCCAGCGTCACCGTGTCTTGTGCGGTGACATCAGACGTCGACACGGCCGCCGACACAGCAGTGGGCAGATTATCTGGACGGGATGAAGGTGTCCAGGGCGCAGGCGCAGAGAACAACTGTCTCCACAGAAGCCAGCTAATGTAAATGTTAAAAATGTCTTTCAAAATGATCAAAATATTGATACACCCCTTTCTCTTTAATAGAAATACCGACGGTAAAGCGCCGCTAACAATAGCGGCGTTTTACTGCAGCCCCCGCCCCAGTGTGAAAGGGGCCTTAGAAACTACTTCCAGTCTTTCTCACTCAGGTCCGGGATATCTACAGTCCAATGTCACTCTATGCAGGAGCGTTTGGAATGCTTACTCTGTAATAAGGAACCATACATTCTGGAGATCAGTGTTGTGTGCATAACCAAAGGAGAACCATTTCCAATATAGAAGGGCGGAAGGCTGAATTCCGTAAGCCAAACTGGGATGCAACAGTGAGTTTGAGTTGGAGATACTTAAAATGTCAAGCATCTGAGATTTTCAATTAGGCTAAGGCCCCTTTAACACTGGGGCGGGGGCGGTGGCGGCAGTAAAGCGCCGGTATTGTTAGCGGAGCTTTACCATCGGTATTCGGTCGCTAGCGGGTGGTTTTACCCCCCACTAGCGGCCGAGAAATGGTTAAAAACCACCGCTCCTTCACCGCTCCAAAGATGCTGCTAGCAGGACTTTTTTTCCCGTTGTGCTAGCGCACCGCTCCAGTGTGACAGCCCTCGGGGCTTTCACACTGGAGAGATAGCAGCGCCTGTTTTGGGTCAGTTTGCAGGCGCTATTATTAGCACAATAGCGCCTGCAAACCGTCCCAGTGTGAAAGGGGCCTACATTTACATGTACACTAAGAACAGGCATTTTACACGTTTTTAAAAGCCTTGTGAATGCCTGTCAATGCTCTGTACCAATTGGGTCTATTGCAGCTGACAGTGCAGTTGACATGGTCACATTTGTGTTGCTTTGTGTTGCATCACACCAAAATGTATCCAGCATGTAGCATTCAGCTGGCTAAACCGCTCCTCAAATACCTCCATTCATGTCAATGTAAAACAACTAATGTGTTTCCAATGCATTGAAGATGTGTTTAGGAAACATTACTAGCCAAGATTATAGTAAAAGAATCCATAAAAAGAGAAAACCAACACTGGCAAATGTGATGCAAATGCAACAATAATGCATCCTAATACGATAGGTGCGTTAATAGGCTTTCATGGTGTCTAAAATTTCAAAGTATGTTTAAATGAGTCCTTACTGTTTTGCAAGGCCTGTGTGTACAATTGTTGCACATACACTGTATTACCAAAACTATTGGGACTCCTGGCTTTACACGCACATGAACTCTAAAGGCATCCCAGTTTAAGTCCGTAGGGTTCAATATTGAGTTGGCCCACCCTTTGCAGCTATAACAGCTTCAACTCTTTTGGGAAGGCTTTCCACAAGTATAGGAGTGTGTCTATGGTAATGTTTGACCATTCTTTCAGAAACAGATTTGTGAGATCAGACACAGATGTTGTACGAGAAGGCCTGGCTTGCAGTCTAAGGTGTTCTATTGGGTTGAGGTCAGGACTGTGCAGGCCAGTCAAGTTACCGCACCCCAAACTTGCTCACCCATGTCTTTATTGACCTTGCCTTGTGCACTGGTCCAAATCATTTGGTGGAGGTGGGATTATGGTGTGGGGTTGTTTTTTAGGGGTTGGGCTTTGCCCCTTAGTTCCAGTGAAAGAAACTCTTAAGGCGTCAGCATAGCAAGATATTTTTGATAATTTTATGCTCCCAACTTTGTGGGAACAGTTTGGGGATGGCCCTTTTCTGTTCCAACATGACTGCACGCCAGTGCACAAAGCAAGGTCCATAAAGACATGGATGAGCGAGTTTGGGGTGGAGGAACTTGACTGGCCTGAGTCTAGACCTCAACCCGATAGAACACCTTTGGGATGAATGCAGCTAGGTTCCTAGGCCTGGAAAAAATAGGAGGGGTATCTATTCCTATAATATTGTGCAAAAAAAAACACAATGGGGAATGGTGGGGAATTGGGACTATACGATACCCAGGGTAAAATAATGCGGAGATATGCAATTAGCGGACCTCCAGCTGTTGCAGAACTACAAGTCCAATGAGGCATAGCAAGACTCTGACAGCTACAAGCATGACATCCAGAGGCAGAAGCATTATGGGTCTTGTAGTTTTGCAACAGATAAAGGTCTGCTAATTGCATATCCCTGATATAAAGAATGAAAATGAAGTAAAGATAAAAAATTACAAAATTTATTATGACAATATATAAAAAAAAACTCAAAAGAGGAAAAGCATTTTGGCAACACTGTTAGAATAAAAGGTCGCACGGTAGTTTCAATAAAGTAGGTACAAAAGGGGTGAACCCCATGCATGTAAGGTACAACTGAACTGAGCAGACATGAGATCCCAACACGTTTCAACAAACTGTCTTCTTCACGGGGTGAAGATGTCCACTAGAAAAGGATATCTGGAAATAAATTACATGTAGGATAATATCCAAATTGCAAAGAGTATAAAGACATGCATGTATTGGCAAACGTCATAGTACAAGTACTATGGGGTGAATTAAAGCAGAGACTGTGAGCCAGGCCTTCTCACCCAACATCAGTGCCTGACCTCACAAATGCACTTCTGGAAGAATGGTTAAACATTCCCATAGACACACTCCTAAACATTGTGGACAGCCTTCCCTGAAGAGTTGAAGCTGTTATAGCTGCAAAGGGTGGGCCAACTTAATATTGAAGCTTACGGACTAAGACCGGGATGCCATTAGTTCACGTTTGCTTTAAAGGCGGGTGTCCCAATACTTTTGACAACATAGTGCAGGTAGCATAGAGGTACCCTCATTGGTAAAAAATGTTTGTGAATAGGATCTAAGAAAGTTTTGTAGTAGGAAACCACTGCTGCCTTTGTGGCTACATTATTTCGTTGTGTAATTGCCACCAGTGTACTTACACCATCTGAGAGGCTGATATCTTAGAATATATAGGAGTAGGGATGAGCCAAACACCCCCCGGTTCGGTTCGCACCTAAACCTGCGTCTATGGGACTCGAACGTTCAAAATCAAAAGTGCTCATTTTAAAGGCTAATTTGCATGGTATCTTTGCATGTTGGTATCTGTTTGTGGCCTTCCAATGCCTCTTACTGCAATAGCCAGCTATAAGTGAGGGTGGTGGCAAGTTTTTTGCAATCACGTGGGTGTGTGTATTGGTCCAGCAACGCACCAGCACCTTCGCAGCCATTGTGCTACCTGCTGGGTGTTTGGTGTGCCCTGTACCTTTAAGAAGGGGTGGGCTCCCTTCAGTCCACCTGCCCTCACTTATCCATTAGAATGCTTGTGCCTCCACTGTGGGGACACCCAAATTTTAGTGTTAGGACCACAGATTACAGGGTGCCGTGACGTGGCTCTGTGGCTTACGCATGTGTTTGCAAATGCGTGCGGACTGAACCCCTGTTTTTAACGCACTGTTAGACAGGTCAATTGGTTGTCTGCGAGCTGGTGGTAAGTAGGCTTGGAATTTTTTCCTGGGCATTCCCCAGGTTTTGTTGGTATCTGTTTGTGGCCTTCCAATGCCTCTTACTGCAATAGCCAGCTATAAGTGAGGGTGGTGGCAAGTTTTTTGCAATCACGTGGGTGTGTGTATTGGTCCAGCAATGCACCAGCACCTTTGCAGCCATTGTGCTACCTGCTGGGTGTTTGGTGTGCCCTGTACCTTTAAGAAGGGGTGGGCTCCCTTCAGTCCACCTGCCCTCACTTATCCATTAGAATGCTTGTGCCTCCACTGTGGGGACACCCAAATTTTAGTGTTAGGACCACAGATTACAGGGTGCCGTGACGTGGCTCTGTGGCTTACGCATGTGTTTGCAAATGCGTGCGGACTGAACCCCTGTTTTTAACGCACTGTTAGACAGGTCAATTGGTTGTCTGTGAGCTGGTGGTAAGTAGGCTTGGAATTTTTTCCTGGGCATTCCCCAGGTTTTGTTGGTATCTGTTTGTGGCCTTCCAATGCCTCTTACTGCAATAGCCAGCTATAAGTGAGGGTGGTGGCAAGTTTTTTGCAATCACGTGGGTGTGTGTATTGGTCCAGCAACGCACCAGCACCTTTGCAGCCATTGTGCTACCTGCTGGGTGTTTGGTGTGCCCTGTACCTTTAAGAAGGGGTGGGCTCCCTTCAGTTCACCTGCCCTCACTTATCCATTAGAATGCTTGTGCCTCCACTGTGGGGACACCCAAATTTTAGTGTTAGGACCACAGATTACAGGGTGCCGTGACGTGGCTCTGTGGCTTACGCATGTGTTTGCAAATGCGTGCGGACTGAACCCCTGTTTTTAACGCACTGTTAGACAGGTCAATTGGTTGTCTGCGAGCTGGTGGTAAGTAGGCTTGGAATTTTTTCCTTGGCATTCCCCAGGTTTTGTTGGTATCTATTAATTTGCATGGTAGTGTCCTAAAAAGGGTTTGGGGACCCGGGTCCTGACCCAGGGGACATGTATCAATGCAAAAAAAAGTTTTAAAAACAGCCGTTTTTTCGGGAGCAGTGATTTTATTGATGCTTAAAGTAAAAAAAAGAAAAAGTGAAATATTCCTTTAAATATCGTACCTGAGGGGTGTCTATAGTATGCCTGTAAATTGGCGTGTGTTTCCCGTGCTTAGAACAGTCCCTGCACAAAATGACATTTTTAAAGGAATAAAAGTAATTTAAAACTGCTTGCGGCTTTAATGTAATGTCGGGTCCTGGCAATATGGATGAAAGTCAGTGAGACAAACGGCATGGGTACCCCCCAGTCCATTACCAGGCCCTTTGGGTCTTGTATGGATATTAAGGGGAACCCCGCAACCAAATTAAAAAAAGAAAGGTGTGGGGCCCCCAGGCCCTATATACTCTGAACAGCAGTATACAGGCAGTGCAAACAAGACAGGGACTGTAGGTTTGTTGTTAAGTAGAATCTGTTTGTAATTTTGAACTGGTACATTTTTAACATGTTTAGCTCCAGCCAAAAAATATATTTTAAGCTTTATGGAAAACATAGGGAAGGGTTATCACCCCTGTGACATTTGTTTTGCTGTCTGTGCTCCTCTTCAGAAGATTTCACCTCACTTTTTGTCACAATGACAAATGTTTTTTTGAAAATGTGGAGTTTTTAGTGAAACAAGGATTGGTGATAAAGCATCAGTGTAAAGGGGAAAAGTTTTTCCCATATTAACTCTTACAGGAGAGAATTTCCCTTCCTAGGGGTAGATTTCATCGTACTTCCTATTGTCTCCTTCCGTTTGCAAGTAGGAGTCGTTTGTAAGTTGGTTGTTTGAAAGTAGGGGCCTGCCCTATATACTCAGCAGAAATTTGGGCCTTAGGTGTTGTTGTGGCCACAACACTGTAAGCCCTCACAGGGCCCTGCTGTGAAATATTAGATCAAGAATTGTAATTACATGCCCCTGTTGAACAGGGGCAGAAAAATTGGGCCTTTGGTGGTGGTGGTGGTGCTGGTGCCACAACACTGTAAGTCCTCACAGTTACTCTTGGTGGGCGCAGAAACGCGCCCTGCTGTAAAATATTACATCAAGAATTCTAATTACATGTCCATGTTGAACAGGGGCTGAAAAGTTGGGCCTTAGGCACTGGTGCTGGAGCCACAACACTGCAACCCCTCACATATACTCTAGTTGGAGCGCAGGAACTAGCACTGCTGCAAAGAATTGCAACGAAAAATGTAATTACACGCCCCTGTCAAACAGGGGCTGAAAAATTGGGCCTTAGGCACTGGTGCTGGTGCCACAACACTGCAACCCCTCACAGATACTCTAGTTGGAGCACAGTAACTAGCCCTGCTGCAAAGAATTGCATCAAAAATTGTAATTACACGCCCCTGTTAAACAGGGGCTAAAAAATTGGGCCTTAGGCACTGGTGGCGGCTCCCAGAACCAAAAATGTTCTTACAAGCTATCAGCATGATCATTGAGGAGGAAGAGGATAATTACTCAGCATAACAGGATAGTCAGTCAGCATCAGCATAGGCAGTCTTTGAAGGGATCTGACATTTAAAAAAAAATTATTTGGTTACATCAGCATCAGGTGCTTGGTAGCTGGCGGTGATCCAAGACTGATTCATTTTTATGAAGGACAGTCGATCGACCGAGTCGGTGGACAGACGCACCCTGTGATCAGTTACAAAGCCTCCAGCAGCACTGAATGTGCGTTCCGAAAGAACGCTGGATGCAGGACAGGCCAGTAGCTCAATTGCATACTGTGCAAGCTCTGGCCAGTGATCCATCCTCAAGACCCAGTAACCCAGAGGATTTTCGGTGGGAAAGGTGTCCAAGTCAGATCTTGCCCCTAGGTATTCCTGCACCATGTAAAACAGACGCTGGCGATGGTTGCTGGAACCGATCATACCTTGGGGCTGCGGACTAAAAAATTGTCTGAACACATCAGTCAGGTGGCCACCTTCTCCACCGCTCCTTCTTTGACTGACCGAAGCCTCAGCAACACGTTGTCCAGAAACAGGAGTTTGTAACCTTCCAGTCTCTGGGAATGCATTGCACAGACCTTTCTGCAAGGCCTCCCGAAGATGTTTCATCCTCTGCTCCCTCTGCGACGGCAAGATAAGGTCCGCAACCTTACCCTTGTAACGTGGATCAAGGAAGGTTGCCAGCCAGTATTGTTCATTCTCCCTGATACCACGAATACGAGGATCCTTCCGCAGGCTTTGCAGTATCAGGGAGGCCATGCAGCGTAGGTTTGCTGAGGCATTCAGTCCGGAGTCCTCTGGGTCACTAAGGACGACATGATCCGCAGCCACCTCCTCCCAGCCACGTACAAGTCTGTGTGTTTCTTGGGACTGTAAATGATCCCTTAAAGACTGCTGCTGATGCTGAGTGCCAGGCTCCACCTCCATACTGACACAATCCTCCTCCTCCTCCTCTTCCTGTGTGATCGGCGGGCACGCAGGAACACTGTCTGGATAAAGGGGGCCTTGAGAGCTAAGGAAGTCCTCCTCTTCCTGCCTCTGTTCTGCCTCAAGTGCCCTGTCCATTATTCCACGCAGCGTGTGCTCCAACAGGTGGACAAGGGGGACAGTGTCACTGATGCATGCACTGTCACTGCTCACCATCCTCGTGGCCTCCTCAAATGGTGACAGGACAGTGCATGCATCCCTGATCATGGCCCACTGGTGTGGGAAAAAAAAACAAGCTCCCCTGACCCTGTCCTGGTGCCATAGTTGTACAGGTACTCATTGATAGCCCTGCTGCAGCAGGGCCAACGTTGAGTTCCACCTGGTGGGCATGTCACAGATTAGGTGGTTCTTGGGCAAGTTAAATTCCTTTTGGAGGTCTGCCAGCCGAGCACTGGCATTATATGACCGGCGGAAATGCACACAGACTTTCCTGGCCTGCCTCAGGACATCCTGTAAGCCCGGGTACCTGCCCAAGAACCGCTGCACCACCAAGTTAAGGACGTGAGCCAAACAGGGCACATGGGTCATTTGTCCCTGTCGGAGGGCAGAGAGGAGGTTGGTGCCATTGTCACAAACCACCATTCCTGCCTTAAGTTGGCATGGCGTCAACCACCTCTGAACCTGCCCCTGCAGAGCTGACAGAACCTCTGTCCCAGTGTGGCTCCTGTCCCCCAAGCACACCAGCTCAAGCACCGCATGGCATATTTTGGCCTGCATACTTGCGTAGCCCCTTGAACGCTTACGGAGCACCGCTGGTTCCGAGGACAAAGCACAGGAAGAGGCCATGGAGGAAGAAGAAGAGGAGGGGGTGGAGGAGAAAGGTGTGTCACAATCATTAGTAGTGGCATTTTGGAGGCGTGGTGGCGGAACAACCTCCAACACTACTGCACCTTGTCCGGCATCCCTCCCAGCTGCCAGCAGAGTCACCCAATGCGCGTGAAACTTAGGTAACGTCCCTGTCCATGCCTGCTGGACCATGAGTCAGCGGTAATATGCACCTTATCGCTGACCACCCTGTCCAGCGAGGCATGGACATTGCCTTCCACATGCCGGTAGAGAGCCGGAATCGCCTTCCCTGAGAAAAAGTGGCGTTTGGGTACCTGCCACTGAGGAACTGCACATTCCACAAACTCATGAAAGGGGGCAGAGTCTACCAACTGAAAAGGTAGCAGTTGAAGTGCTAGCAATTTTGCCAAGCTAGCATTCAACCGCTGGGCATGTGGATGGCTGGGAGCGAACTTCTTTCGGCGGTGCAGCAGCTGGGGCAGGGAAATTTGCCTGATACAATCTGACGTCGGTGTACCAAAAGCAGATTGCCCACAAGTACTTGGCTGTGACACATCTAATTCTACACCTTCATTCCTCTCAGTACAGGTCTCAGAGAGGACTGAAGGTATAGTGGGGTTGGAGATCTCAGCTGATGAGGAGCAAGGAGAGGTTCTCTTTGTTCTTTGGTGTGGGTCTTTTAGGTACGCTTGCCAACGAACTGCATGGCAGGTCAACATATGTCTGGTCAAGCATGTGGTGCCCAAGCGGGAGATGTTTTGGCCATGTGAGATACGCTTGAGACATATGTTGCAAATAGCAGCGGTGCGATCTGATGCACTCATCTCAAAAAAGGCCCACACCAAAGAACTTCTGGAATAACGCGCAGAGACAGCAGCGCCCTGCACATGCGGAGCTCTACGGTGTGATGCAGTCAGTGTGCTGCCCTTAGGCTGGCCCCTGGAGGGCATCCTGCCTCGTTGGTGATGTGCCTCCTCCTCCTCCTCCTCCTCTCTCCTACCAGGCACCCACATTGAGTCAGTGACCTCATCATCCCCTCCCTCCTCATTACTGGAGCAAACCTGGCAGTATGCTGCAGCAGGGAGAGCATGACTGCCAGATTGCTGTCCTTCTTGGGCACCCCCTCTGTCTGTGCTCACGTTACTGCCTTCATCTAGCTCAGTATCATCATCAGAGCCTTCTAAACGCTGGGCATCCTCCTGGAGCATGTACCCAACACTGTGGTAAACAGTTCGAGGGACTCGTCAGGAGGACATGGTGGGGCTAGGGAAGGAGTCACTGATGCCATTGAGCCAAGGGAAGAGGCCACGTTGGCAGCTGCTTTGCCAGACAAAGTACCCTGAGCATGGGTGAGAGAGGATGAGGAGGATGAGGACGGCTTGGTCATCCACTCGACCAAGTCTTCCGCATGTTACGGCTCAACACGGCCAGCTGACGAAAAAAAGGCCAAGCGTGTCCCACGGCAACGTGCTAATGAGGATGCACCATGTCCACGACCAGCACTGTTGCCTCTAGACACAGAGTCTGCTTGTCCTCTTTTATTGGCTTGTGACTGTCTGCCTCTCCTTGTTGGCCTTCCAGACATACTAATGGCCTGCAGTGAGATGTAGCTGCACTAAGCTGGGAGATATATATATATATATATATATATATATATATATATATATATACACTGATACTGCAGCTAGCAAAATCAACTGCCTGCCTGTAGTATGAGAACACCACCAATCTTCTACAGGTAGCTTTAGCTGAACACTGTGCAGAGGTCGCACTACACTAACTTGTAGCTTTAGCTGAACACTGTGCAGAGGACGCACTACACCAACGTTAAAATAATGTAGCTGCCTGCGGTAGTGATGGGATCAGGAAAACACCACCAACCTTCTACAGATAGCTTTAGCTGAACACTGTTTTGAGGACTCACTACACTAACGTGTAAATAATTTAGCTGCCTGCGGTAGTGATAGGATCAGGAAAACACCACCAACCTTCTACAAATAGCTTTAGCTGAACACTGTGCAGAGGTCGCACTACACTAACGTGTAAATAATTTAGCTGCCTGCGGTAGTGATAGGATCAGGAAAACACCACCAACTTTCTACAGGTAGCTTTAGCTGAACACTGTGCAGAGGTCGCACTACACTAACGTGTAAATAATGTAGCTGCCTGCGGTAGTAATAAGATCAGGAAAACACCACCAACCTTCTACAGGTAGCTTTAGCTGAACACTGTGCAGAGGTCGTACTACACTAACGTGTAAATAATGTAGCTGCCTGCGGTAGTAATAGGATCAGGAAAACACCACCAACCTTCTACAGGTAGCTTTAGCTGAACACTGTGCAGAGATCGCACTACACTAACGTGTAAATAATTTAGCTGCCTGCGGTAGTGATAGGATCAGGAAAACACCATCAACCTTCTACAGGTAGCTTTAGCTGAACACTGTGCAGAGGTCGCACTACACTAACGTGTAAATAATGTAGCTGCCTGCGGTAGTGATAAGATCAGGAAAACACTACCAACCATCCACAGGTAGCTTTAGCTGAACACTGTGCAGAGGTCGCACTTAACTAACGTGTAAATAATGTAGCTGCCTGCGGTAGTGATAAGATCAGGAAAACACCACTAACCATCTACAGGTAGCTTTAGCTGAACACTGTGCAGAGGTCGCACTTAACTAACGTGTAAATAATGTAGCTGCCTGCAGTAGTGATAGGATCAGGAAAACACCACCAACCTTCTACAGGTAGCTTTAGCTGAACACTGTGCAGAGGTCGCTCTACACTAATGTGTAAATAATGTAGCTGCCTGCGGTAGTAATAGGATCAGGAAAACACCACCAACCTTCTACAGGTAGCTTTAGCTGAACACTGTGCAGAGGTCGCACTACACTAACGTGTAAATAATTTAGCTGCCTGCGATAGTGATAGGATCAGGAAAACACCACCAACCTTCTACAGGTAGCTTTAGCTGAACACTGTGCAGAGGTCGCACTACACTAACTTGTAGCTTTAGCTGAACACTGTAAGGAGGACGCACTACACTAACTTGTAGCTTTAGTTGAACACTGTGCAGAGGTCGCACTACACTAACTTGTAGCTTTAGCTGAACACTGTGAGGAGGACGCACTACACTAACTTGTAGCTTTAGCTGAACACTGTGCAGAGGTCGCACTACACTAACTTGTAGCTTTAGCTGAACACTGTGCAGTACACTAACTTGTAGCTTTAGCTGAACACTGTGCAGAGGTCGCACTACACTAACTTGAAGCTTTAGCTGAACACTGTGCAGAGGTCGCCCTACACTAACGTGTAGCTTTAGCTGAACACTGTGCAGAGGACGCACTACACTAACTTGTAGCTTTAGCTGAACACCGTTCAGAGGACGCACTACACTAACTTGTAGCTTTAGCTGAACACTGTGCAGAGGTCGCACTACACTAACTTGTAGCTTTAGCTGAACACTGTGCAGAGGTTGCACTACACTAACTTGTAGCTTTAGCTGAACACTGTGCACTACACTAACTTGTAGCTTTAGCTGAACACTGTTCAGAGGACGCACTACACTAACTTGTAGCTTTAGCTGAACACTGCAGAAGTCGCACTACACTAACTTGTAGCTTTAGCTGAACACTGTGAGGAGGACGCACTACACTAACTTGTAGCTTTAGCTGAACACTGTGCAGAGGTCGCACTACACTAACTTGTAGCTTTAGCTGAACACTGTGCACTACACTAACTTGTAGCTTTAGCTGAACACGGTGAGGAGGACGCACTACACTAACTTGTAGCCTTAGCTGAACACTGTGAGGAGGATGCACTACACTAACTGTAAATAGTGTAGCTACCTAACTGTGGTACTAATAGGATCAGAAGAACACCAGCAATTTTCTTCAGGGAACTGTACTGTAACAACACCTGCCTGCCTGTCAGTAGAAAGATAATAACAGGAACGGATCTAGCTAAACTGAATACAGTGTATATATATATATATATAAACACACAACACCTGGGATGCATATATATACACAATACACTGTAAGTGCAGCTAACTGACTGACTGTCCTGCCTAATCTATCTAACTTAAATCACACTATCTCTCTGTCTCTGTCTCTCAACGCCGGAACACACTACACAGGGCCGACGTGCAGGCGGCCTTATATAGTGTAGGACGTGTACCAAACCCCCTGAGCCATAATTGGCCAAAGCCACCCTGGCTTTGGCCAATTACAGCTCTCTCTACAGACGGCGCTGTGATTGGCCAAGCATGCGGGTCATAGTGCATGCTTGGCCAATCATCAGCCAGCAATGCACTGCGATGCCGCAGTGAATTATGGGCCGTGACGCGCCACATGAATTTGGCGTGAACGGCCCATATCGTTCGCGATTCGTTGAACGATCAAACAGACGATGTTTGAGTCGAACATCGGTTCGACTCGAACACAAAGCTCATCCCTATATAGCAGTGCCAGGCCTCCCATACGTGACAGCGTCTGCAAGAAAGAGCTGTGCTATGGGGCAGAGCTGTGTATATATCAGAACTGGATGGACAGAAACAAATCTTGGTAGGTAAAATAATTCCCTTTATATGTATTTCATCTGTGTATGTACCTGTTTGCCTGAAGTTTAGCTTTGAATAACTTGACTTTTTATCATACCATAGATGCAACTAAATAAAAGGTACAAGATTTACAAAGACAGCTATTTAGGGAATTTAAATGGTTCCATTTTAAAACAGTCCATGTGCACAGTTTTATAAATATGATATTTTAGGCTTGACTGAAGACATTTTGTTTTTTTTGGAGGGAACGTACATGCAGAACAAGTAGTGGAACGGGTAAAGATATCTGAATTACTAATGAAAGATGCATTTCGTTAGTTTATTTGGGTCTGTAGCAGATCCACAAATAGATTCTGAAGGATGGTACAGCAGATCAAAGTAGGAGTGTTTGTGTATGAATTGATAACATCTCCCCAGTGGAGCTTTGTACAGTCTCTGAAAAAAAAATCAGTGCTTTATGTCATCGTTTATGATTTCCATTTTTTTGTAGCGTTCTAAAGCAGCTGTTCTTTGATCTGTATTCAGCTTTGATTAATACAAGTTTGCAAATAAGGCTTACTGCGAACATTTATCAAATCTGATCAAACATTTCATACTATTAAAAAAAAATGCAGCTTGTGTTTTTAAAGATCTAGTTAGTGTCTAATTGTAGTTATTGACTGCATGCTTGGTTTTTGTTTTTTGTTTTTTTGTTTTTTTTTTTAATAGCAAACCTGTCTTGTCATCAGTGAGTGATGATTTCCCATACAATTGCATAAGTCCATGGCAGTCATCAGTAAAAATCTCTATAAGCTCTGGAGATCCCTGTAAGACCTGAAACAAAAGTAAATTCAAACTTGCATGATAAATCTTATGTCCAAGTGTATGCAAATCTATTATTGAGCTTCTGAGCAAAAATGCTACTGTAATAGTTCTCAGACATTCACTAAATACAAAAAGATATTTTGCTACTGACAAAAGCACATTTTACTTTTGCTCATAAATGTTTTGGTTAAAACTGGTCTTGAAAATTGGAGAAATTTATTCAGGCATCTTTTATGTTCACACTATCTGCTATGACCTGCACTAGATAACTGCAGGTCAGTGGCGGCCCGTCCATTAGGGGCGCACGGGCGCCACCCGTGGCAAGTCTGACCTGGAATGAGATCCCTGAGTCACGCAGGTGGCTAATAGTTTAATTAACCTAATGTTTATAGTCTATGTAGGCTGTTCTTTCGTTATGTTAATTATATTCCTATGTACAGTTTGTCTTGTTAGGGTAATATGATCAGGAGGGGGGATGTCCTCCTGTGGGGTATATATTCTGTGTGAGTTTGTTCAATAAACAGTTCTTATTCTGGTTTGCGCCAAAACTGGTATTGCCTAGTTCTTGGGGTAACTATAGCCAGATTCACCGGTCTCGTGTTCCAGAGCTTGGGAAGCAGCTTCTTGGCAGAGATACCCAGTCAGGGCATAAGCTTTTCAACCCCAGAGCAACAGACCAGTGACCAGGGAGTTGTGGATGGAATTCCTGGGAGAGCGGCCCCAGGAGCAATGGGTGACTAAGTTGAGCAGGCTGGTCCAGCAGGTGGTGGGTTGTGCTGACGTCATCACGCCACATGTGACCCCGACACGCGGGTGTTTTGTTTTTAATTTGTCTAGCTGACTTTTTACTGTTTGTTTGTACTGTCATTTGCGGGTTATCCGCACGTCTATTTAATAAATACGTTTTCTACTACGCGATCAGCGTCCCCTATTCTCTTGCTTATCCACTCGGGGCTCGGAGCCCGAGTGGGTCTCTTTTCAGAGCCAGATAAGCTATCTTATCGGGTTTTTCTCCGCTCCCGTCTGACATCTCTATCAACTTGAGCGAACTGGACATCCGAGACACCAGATACCAACATATCTACAGCTCCTTACAGAGGGTAATCTGTCTGCTCACATGACCCTGCGTTGGAGGGGGTCCACCTTTTCTGGTAAGGGTCTGCACATACAGATTGCCGCTCTGCTATTGTGATTCATTCGTCCACCATCCAAGCCCCTGGGAGTTTCTTAATATCTCACCGTATTATTTCCCACCTTGGAATTTATCACACATCAGTTGTGTGTACTTATCCCTTCACGTTATAAATTGTGGACATTATTATATGATTCATTTACTGCACTTTGCAATAGCTTTGCAAGTTATATTTCAAAGTTCACGTAGTGCATTTAATTATTTATGCATATGTATTATTTTTCCACAATTATTTTTCCTAGCACAACTTTATTTATTTGACTTTTTCACCATGGAGATATTATATACACTATCTAGGTATTTTTTTCTTTATTTGTGGTCCAGCAGGAACTGGACAATCGATATCAGGCTCTGAAATGGCATGCAGAGCAGGATAATTTGGGGGAGACAACAGAATTCTCTCTGAAGGGATATGACTTTGGCGGCCCTGGATTGCTGTGGGAGAGCCTTACAAGTGTTTTTGTGTTTGGCGATGAAGGGGAACCTACCTTTGAGGACCTGTAGGAATACAAAAAGGCTACGCTCAGTCTGGTAGGGGTCTCAGAGCTTAAACCTGATCTGGAATATTTGCTAAGGAAAGGACAGCATCTGGAAAGGGAATACACCTATTGTCTGCTAACAAACTACTGTGGGGATGTGTTTATACTTGTAATAATGTTTATTGTACTGTGTGAGCTCGATGCCGGAAAGTCTGACCTGGAATGAGATCCCTGAGTCACCCAGGTTGCTAATTGTTTTATTAACGTAATGTTTATCGTCTATGTTGGCTGTTCCTTATTTATGGTAAAGTGGATGTAAACCCGAATTTTTTATTTTTTTTTTGTGTATCAAACTGTAGTAGAGTATAAGATTTCCTATCATTTCAGCCCAGTCTTGCCACACAGAGTTAATCCATCTCTGAGCAATCCTCTTTTATTGTTCAGTGAGATAAAACTTGACAAACTGAGAAAAACTTTGTCAAATACTCCCCCTTGTTGTGAGTGACAGGTGATTTCGTGCACTAGCCTAAGACATGCATTATTTTTTAATTCCCTCCCATTCCTTTCTTCAGCAGCTCTGCAAGGATTGGCTGTTCCACACCTCAGCATAATTTGGCATGCTGAAGTCAAGTGGTTACTTTCCTGTCTTTTCACTGGATGTTAGAGATCATAGCAGAAGTTCGGTGTTAGAAATACACAGGAGAAATGCAGTTTGACAAGGGGAGTGTAGAGGTGGGCAGGGAGTCTACTGACATCACGACTCCACCCACAGAATCTGTAGTTTTTCGGGTCTAATAACAGACAGAGGGGAGATATTTGACAGGTAAAGATACATGCAGGAGGCATGTATATCCTTATAGATAACCCCTATGGCAGTAGTTTAGAAAGGATGACTTTGGGTTTACATCCACTTTAATTATATTTCTGTGTACAGTTTGCACCGTTAGGGTAATATGATCAGGAGGGGGAATGTCCTCCTATGGGGTATATATTCTAGGTTGGCCCCAAAACTAGTGTTGCCTAGTTCTGTGGGTAACTATAGCCAGATTCACTGGTCTTGTGTTCCAGAGCTTGGGAAGCACCTTCTTGGCAGAAAGGGGCCTCAAACCCTGAATCCTTGTCCGACAGGGACAAGGCACTCTCTGGTCTACCTAGACAAAAGCCAGGTGGACCCTGTTTCTTCAGCACCTGCCGAAGCCAGTCCTCCAAGTACTTGGTGTGAGGTTCTCCCCTTTAGGGAGAGGAAAAAGACCCAAATACCACAGATACCCCCCCCAACCGACATCAGGGCAGGCCCTGATAACCTGAGTTCTCACTCTCTGTGCATAAAAAAACAAACCCCACATGCAGTGCTAGTGCCCATGATAAATAGTGTAAAAATAAATAAATTGCGCCAAGTGTAGGACATAAGGCAGGTCCTTCAGCCAGAATAAAAATTGCTCAGGACTAGCCATAAGGCTTGCCCTAGGGATGTGGCCAAGCTCAAGTGAAACTCTATGTGGTATGGCAGCCAAAGTGTTTTTCTGGCACCTCCTGTTTTTAATGGTTCCAAGTTGCCCATGTGAATAAGGCCTTAGCATGTTTTCATTCTACAGTAAATTCTCAAATAGCTGTCTTAGCAGGATAATATCCATGATGGCAAAATTCAGTTAGAGTTGTAGGATAGATTTAGAAAAATCAAAATTATATGGCTAAAGTAAAGCTTGTTTCCTGCTGCAATGAGGTTGGACAGATTAACCACTTAAGAACCGCCCCATAGCACATTTATTGCTACATGGCGGCCCTCCTGCACAGAATCACGTATGTGATTCTGTTATATGTGATTCTGCACTTCCGCCTAGGGGGATTACTCACAGCAGAAGACGATCTGTGGGTGTTGGGCATTGGATGTCCGCTGGCACCGGCCAATTGTCAGGCAGAGGCACAGAACAGAGATCTCCCTATGTAAACAAGGCAGATCTCTGTTCTGACAGGGGGGACAGGATGAATTTTGTGTCCCTGCAAAGCAGGGACCAAAATCCATAATTTTTCTAAGTAAAAGCAACACACATAGTACAGTAAAACACTGGCTAGGTACACAGATAGCCCTTTGATCGCCCTAGATGTTTAACCTTTTCCCAGCCAGTGTCAATAGTACAATGGAAGGAGGAAAATAATAAACTGCGCTAAACAGAAATCTTATATTTGGAGTAAAATGATAGTATAACCTAACATCAGCAAATATTTAAGAAATAATATAAAGTCCAAATCTTCAAAATAGGTAGGATGTTCAGTTTGAATGTGAATAATAATCCAAAATGAGCTATGATTGCTCTTACCAGAAATTTCAGTGATATGAGCGCATGGCAAAAAACCCTGCCAGGGCCTTTGGAATGATAGACCAGTCAGCACCGTCCGTTTTCAAATTAAAACCCCTCAATGGATGCAGGAGAAAAAACAAACAAAAGAAAACTGGCCATAGTGTAGTATATTAAATGTTAGGCATGGACAGACAGACATACCAAACACCCTGGTGTGCACATAACAACAACCAAAAAGGAGGGGAGGGAAGTGAAAAAAACCCCACCACCGTGGCTGTAGATTGTGCTTACTGACTCACGGTGATAAGCAGGCTCTATACTGAGTTGGAAGCGGATCAAAAGTTGGCAAGGAACACTTTGATTCATCCACATTAGCCCGAAGTCCACATCATCAGTACACAACCCAGAATACAAATCATAAGCTTTCCATGGTGAAGTACGTTTAAAATCGAGTTTAATAAGTAAAGTAATGCACTTACAGGATAAAAACACTTGTATCGCATAGAGTATAAGTCGCCGGCCGGCATACAAACATGGAAGCGAAGCTCGTCCTACTTCCTGGTCTCGTGGTAGCGTCACTGCGTGCGTACCCACGCAGCGACGCTACCACGAGACCAGGAAGTAGGACGAGCTTCGCTTCCATGTTTGTATGCCGGCCGGCGACTTATACTCTATGCGATACAAGTGTTTTTATCCTGTAAGTGCATTACTTTACTTATTAAACTCGATTTTAAACGTACTTCACCATGGAAAGCTTATGATTTGTATTCTGGGTTGTGTACTGATGATGTGGACTTCGGGCTAATGTGGATGAATCAAAGTGTTCCTTGCCAACTTTTGATCCGCTTCCAACTCAGTATAGAGCCTGCTTATCACCGTGAGTCGGTAAGCACAATCTACAGCCACGGTGGTGGGGTTTTTTTCACTTCCCTCCCCTCCTTTTTGGTTGTTGTTATGTGCACACCAGGGTGTTTGGTATGTCTGTCTGTCCATGCCTAACATTTAATATACTACACTATGGCCAGTTTTCTTTTGTTTGTTTTTTCTCCTGCATCCATTGAGGGGTTTTAATTTGAAAACGGACGGTGCTGACTGGTCTATCATTCCAAAGGCCCTGGCAGGGTTTTTTGCCATCCGCTCATATCACTGAAATTTCTGGTAAGAGCAATCATAGCTCATTTTGGATTATTATTCACATTCAAACTGAACATCCTACCTATTTTGAAGATTTGGACTTTATATTATTTCTTAAATATTTGCTGATGTTAGGTTATACTATCATTTTACTCCAAATATAAGATTTCTGTTTAGCGCAGTTTATTATTTTCCTTTTTCTGATTGGTGTTGTCGCACTGTTTACTGCTGCTTATCCTTATGCTTCTAGCGCAGAATTTTTTTGTCAATAGTACAATGACAGTGCATATTTTTAGCACTGATCACTGTTTTTGTGTCACTGGTTCCCACAAAGTGTCAAAAGTGTCAGAGTCTGACTATCCACTGCAATATCGCAGTCCTACTATAAGTCGCTGATTGCCGCTATTACTAGTAAAAAAAAAATAGAAAAACAAAAATTCCAGTATATATACCATAGTTTACAGATACTATAACTTTTGAGCAAACCAATTAATATATATTTATTGGGATTTTTAACCAAAAAAATATGTAGCAAAATACATATTGGCCTAAATTTATGAAGAAATTAATTTTTTTCAATTCTTTTATTGGATATGTTTTATAGCAGAAAGTAAAAAACATTGTTTTTTTTTTCAAAATTGTCGATCTTTTTTTGTTTTGTTTTCTGTTTGCGGTATTGCTGCATGTGACTGTTGTTACTCTCATCACTACTGTGCTGCTCACTGATCTCCTTCAGACTGGAGCAACAGTTGCACCGGAGCAAATGCACAGCAAGGATCTCCCTGCTCCTGTAACATTCATTCTGGGGATCTGAAGCATGGTCCCGCCTCTACCAAGATAACTGCCTCCACACAGAGACAGTGCAAAATCAGATAGTACCTGGGAAAAGAACAGCTGCAGGCAATACAGATGCATCATTTTTTATACCCATGCTTGCCTTTTTGGCCACAGTTTCCGCAGTACAGGTCCTTTTTAAGCTGACTATACAGATGATCTACCAACAACTATGTAGTGCAATGGCCTGCTTGATTAAAAACAGAATTCATTTATTATTTGAATAGATCCTTATTGTACATAGTTTTGGTAAATCTAGAAAAGATTAAACATTTCTGTTCAGCACAATCAGATTGTATGATGTATGGTCAGCTTTTGAAGTAAGTGGTGACCTGAAGCCTGACAGTTACTGGCTCTTCAAACTGTCTGACTTCATCGTGATCATGATTAATCTTTGTGTCAAATGCTGTTAAGGTTATGTAGGAGTGCAAAGACAGTGGGGTGATTTACTAAGAAGAAGGCACTGCACCAGTTCATACATGAATTGGTGCGCCGGAAAAGTCATTAATTGACCGTGCGAACCGGCGCACATTGAAGCGCAAACGATAATACCCACATATGTAAACTGCAACTGTCGCAAAGGTAACAGCAGTTTTCTCATTGATAATAGCGCACGCCCAGTACAATTGGTTAATTTCATCTCATTGGATGTGTCTTGGCAATTAGTAGGTGTTCTCAGTTAATTAACCCTTTTGATGCTAATCTCATTCCTATCAATTCTAATATATCTTTGAAATGTGTTTTTTTATTTTTTTTACCCAAATCTTTCAATACATTACAAAGAACAGAGAAGTGTTTCTAAACCCAATAAATACATTTTTTATGATCCTGATCTTTAAACGGTGACCATACACTGCAATCACTGGAGGGCCGTAGTTTGAAGACCCCTGTGCTAGACCATTATTATGCTTCCAGAATTGGGAGTGTGGCATCTACTCAACTTTTCTCTGCTGGTGGACACAAAAACCTACATCTATCTATATATATCTATATATCGATATCTATATATACACACATACATACATACATACATATACATATACATATATACACACGCACTGAAGCAGGAAGCAATATACATTGGCCCAGAAGTGAATCTGTACACAGAAAGTAGGTGTGTGTTTTGAGGCCAAATCATTTAGACATACACACATGACACCACCCCATGTAAATATAAATAAAAAATTATCTTAATTTGCAAATAAGGATCATCTCTTCCTCAGAGAACAGTGAGCGGGGCATGGTGGTAGGAAGAAATTACCAGCAGTACAAGCAACTTCCTGGAGGGGTGTAATGTCATTCCTGTGTGCTGGCCACCGATTCCGGGACCCAGATATGCGCCATGGGTACATACCTCCGCACACACAGCAGTTGCGCATCTCACATACACAGCAGTCGCGCATCTAGATGCATTTGACGCATCTAGCTGCAGGAACCCAATTTTTACGGAAACTAATAGTAAAGCAGATGCAGATTTCCAGGACTGGACTAGCAAATGTTTATAGTTAAAGGCAACTGGTGTTTTCTATTAAACAAGGTGTAAATGGGCCATTGACATGCATCACAGTTAAACTTAGGACTGTGTCTTTGCAAAGTTAAGCTAAATGAAATCCTTTCTTATTTTTGCTTGGGGATAGAGTGCAGAGGGATTAGAAGTCTTGTCAGTTTTTGGGAATGTCTGCACCCCTGCTAGGGTGAAGACAACTCCAAATTTTGCCAGTATCTCCTTCAATTTTATTCACTTCCTGTCACATAGCCAAACAGGAAGTGATGGTTAAACCCTACCAATGTCTTTCCTTGGGGACATACAGGTCAGTCTAAATAGTTTCCCCATTAGGTAAATTGCACTCTAGCATTTTGCTCTGTACACCCCAAATTATTAGGTATCTTGGACTTTGGGGTTTATTTACTAAAGGCAAATCCACTTTGCACTACAGGTGCACTCGGAAGTGCAGTTGATGGAGATCCGAGGAGGACATGCAAGGAGAATAAAAAAACAGCATCTTTGCTTCCACACGATTGGATGATAAAATCACCTGTGCTTCCTAATACCTAATAATTTGGGGTGTGCACAACAAAGTGCTAGAGTGAAATTTGCCTAATGGGGACACTAGTTAGATTGACCTGTGAGTCCCCAAGGAAAGACATTGGTAGGGTTTTGCCCTCACTTCCTGTTTAGCTATGTGACAGGAAGTCAAGCCAATTTTCCGAAAAGGGACACAAAGCCCAACCTAAAAAAGACCAGCAGGGGTTCTAACACTCACTTGGTTTCCCTCAAATGCCCACAATTAGAATAGGATTGTCTTGAGCTAGAATTTAGCTCAGTGCTCTAAATCAGTGGTTCTCAACCCTGTCCTCAAGTACCCCCAACAGGCCATGTTTGCAGGTTTTTCCTTCATCTTGCACAGGTGTTTTAAATCAGTCAATGGCTTGGTATTTTAGACAGCTATTTTAGCTAAGATAAATTCCCAAAACATGTCCTGTCGGGGGTACTTGAGGACTGAGGCTAAGAACTACTGCTCTAAATTGGAAAATCGAATACTTACCGCTCTGTAATTTTCCTTTCCTGGTGCCTATCCATGGCAGCATATGCACAATCCATGCATATGCTACCATGAAGGCACCAGGAATGTAGCTTGTAGATAAATCACACCTTTTTTTGTTTTGCCATGCCAATCAGCCTAGTTAAGCTGCAGCTGGGAAATCTGTTGCATGAAAACAGAAAATTGTTTCATACTTACCGTAATTTTCTTTTCCTGGTGCCTATCCATGTCAGCATACCTATTACAAGCTCTACATTGGCTCCTCCCTCAGGACCAGTGAATATTATAAAAGAAGAGGATTGGTGCACTCCCAGCATTCTACGTAATATAGCATACCGAGGGTGGGATTGTATGCTGTCATGGATAGGCACCAGGAAAAGAAAATTACGAAAAGTATGAAACAATTTTCTGTTTTCTTGGTGCCTCCATGGCAGCATACCTGTGACAAATAACTAGCTGAAATGGGTGGGATGATGCATAGTAAAATATTTATTTGAAAAAGAATTTAAAATAGGAAAACGCCAGCCTGATAGCCTGTCTGGCAGTTTCTACAGATGAGAAAGCTGGTCCACTTTTTAACATCACGTAAAGGCATGTTGGGATGACCATGATGCTGCCCTTTAGATCATTTTGATGGATACGTCTGCTCTGGCCATCCAAGAACCAGAAAACAACTGGGTGGCACACAGCCCAACTGAAGAGGGGGTTCCAGTCCCCTATCCCTGTACGCCTTCTTAACCAACTTGATTATCCATTAAACTATTGTACTAGAGCTGCAAACTATGGCTCCCCAGCTGCCACAGAACCACATGTCCCATGAGGTATTTTAAAGCTCTGATATTCACAGACATGACTAGGCATGATGGATACTGCAGATTCGGAATAGCTGGAGGGCCTCAGATGATGCTTCTTTGCCCCTGTCTTTTTTTTTGTTGAGTATGACAAATAGGTTAGATGAAAATCTGAAGGGAGTTGTGGCTTGAAGAGAGTGTCTTAGTACCGAAGTAATATCGTCTTCGTGAAGAAGGTCAAAATTGGATCTGAAAAGATCGGCAGGGCCCAAGGCTCAGAGATAGTAGAGGAAGAGGGAGAACTTAGGGATGAATCCATGTACCATTCCAAGTTTTACTACAAAAAATATTGTCTTGCTCTGTGATCACAGAGCCTGAAGTTCTGATACTCCCCAGCCCGATGCTATTACCACAAAGAAAAATAGTTTCCACGTGAGATTCCACAAGGATGCTGAATCAGATGGGGCAAAAGGCTGTTTGGATAAGGGCTCCAGAGTGATAGAGAGATCCCAAGTGGGAAAGATTTGTTTTAATGGGTGGGCTTATCTTCTTGATTGTCTTGAAGAATTTGATTATTAAAGGATCTTCGGCCCATCTGTTGTTGTCACAGCAGAGATTGCCACCAGCTGTACCTTTTAAGTTGCCAAATCTTAAATCAAGGTCTGCTGGCAGGAAGTCAAGGAGTTGGGAGGAAGAGGGTACATCAGGGTTGCCATTTTCGAAAGATCTAAACTTATTCCAAACCTTGTCACACATTGTTCACTGAAGGCTCCTGTGCTTTGAGCAGAGTTTAAATAACTCTGGAGGGACATCCTAATGATTAAAGCCTCTGTTTTAACATTCTAATGTGAAGATTTAATCTGAGGATTCTGATGAGTGTGATGCCTCGAGCCAGAAGAAAGGGTATCAGAGGAATATTTACCGGAGGCTGGAGACTAAGAAATATTGCCCTAGGGAATCATGGGTCGCCCTACAAATATGGCAGGATTGCTATTACCGTTTATTGTTGATATTGCAAGTCTCAAGAGAATTTTCAAGGTAGGAGGCCAGAGAAGGCCTAAATTAATAATATTAATACATTTTATTTATAATGCCCTTTTCATCAAAAGATCTCAAAGTGCTATAGGTTAAAAACAAAAAGGAAAATGAGCAGTTTATACAATGAAACAAACATCTAAAGAGGACAAAAAGCTTTGCTATAAAGAAATGTCTTAAGACCTTTTTAAAACAGTCAGTGGATTGAGGAGCCCTCAAGGTGTCAGGTAGGGCATTCCACAGGTGCGGGGCAGCTGCACTAAATGCCCTGTCTCCCATTGTCCTGAGTCTAGTTCTCAGTATATGAAGAAGGTTTGAGTAAGTGGAGCGGAGGGAACGTTTTGTGTTTTGCGGTTTGAGAAGTTCTTTGAGGTGGGGGGGGCATGTCCATGGATGCATTGGTGTGTGAGAAGGGAAACCTTGTACTCAATCCTGGTAGAGACAGGAAGCCAGTGGAGTGAGTGGAGAAAAGGGAGTAATGTGCTCAAGTTTCCGCACTCTCATCAGGATCCTTGCTGCAGAGTTTTGGATGTACTGAAACCTCTGCAGACTCATTCCAGGAATCCCAATGAGAAGTGTGTTACAGTAGTCCAGTCTAAAGGAGACAAAGGCATGAAACAGCTTTTCGTCATCTGGGAGAGAGAAAATGGGACGGAGTTTAGAGATATTACGGAGGTGGTAGAAAGAGGTCTTGCATAGGTGATTTATATGGGCTTCAAAAGGTGAGCTGGGAGTCCATTTTTACACCAAGATTTGTGACAGTTGATGAGAGGGGGATATTAGAACCAGAAAAGGTGATACTGGTTATGAATAATGATTTGGTCTGGTAAGGAGTGCCAATCAGGATGACTTCAGTTTTGGAACTGTTTAGTTGAAGAAAGTTGTGCTCCATCCATACTTTTATCCCCTCCAGACAGGTGGTAAGTATTCATAGGAATGATTGTGAAGATGTAGTTTCAGCTGTTGCATTTACATATAGCTGTGTGTCATCAGCATAGCAGTGGAATTAAATTTTGTGGCGGCTGATTAGATTGCATGCCCAAGGACTTGACAAGGCATCTATTGCTTCTGCCCAAGGGTGAGGTAGATGTGAAATAAACCTCTGCAGCTTGATATTGCTTGCTGTAGCCAAAGGATGCAGTTCAGGAAAGGTCCACTGGCCCACAATCCAACTGAATAACTTCAGTTGTAGGGACCATTTGTTGGTATCCAGGAATCCTTGGGATAGGTAATTTGTGTTTAAGTGGGCTTCCCTTAGTAAGGAACTGTTGTTGGTTCCACCTTGGTGATACATGTATGATATTGCAGCTCTATTGTCTATCCAAATCAGAACTGATTTGTCCTTGATCTGAGAGAGCAAATGCTGTTGATGCGAGATAAGCCGCTGGATTTCCAGGATATTTGCAATGATGTCTGCCGCATTGAACGCCCATCTCTCTTGAACCAACATCTGGTTGCAATGTGCCTCCTAGGCTATTGCATTGGTGTCTGTGGTAACTGTGGTCCGGAGGACATGCCTTAACCACTTGACGACCGCCTCACGCCGATGTACGTCGGCAAAGTGGCACGGACAGGCAAAATCACGTACAGGGTACGTGATTTGCCTTCCGCGGGTGGGGGGTCCGATCGGACCCCCCCCCGGTGCCCGAGGCGGTCGTCTTTTGTCCAGCGGCGATCGGTGATGAGGGGGAGACCATCCGTTCGTGGCCCCCCCCTCGCGATCGCCGCCGGCCAATGAGAACACTCCTTTGCTGCTGTATGCTAAACAGCAGCAAAGGAAGTGATGTCATCTCCCCTCGGGTCGGTATTTTCCGTTCCGGCCCGAGGAGAGACGACAAGTATGTGAGTGCACAAACACTACACACACAGTAGAACATGCCAGGCACACAAATCACCCCGATCCCCCCCCCCGATCGCCCCCCGATCCCCCCCCAATCACCCCCCCCCCCCCCTGTCACAAACTGACACCAGCAGTTTTTTTTTTTTTTTTTTTTTTTTTTCTGATTACTGCATAGTGTCAGTTTGTGACAGTTACTGTGTTGGGACAGTGTATATTACCCCCCTTTAGGTCTAGGGTACCCCCCTAACCCCCCCTAATAAAGTTTTAACCCCTTGATCACCCCCTGTCACCAGTGTCGCTAAGCGATCATTTTTCTGATCGCTGTATTAGTGTCGCTGGTGACGCTAGTTAGTGAGGTAAATATTTAGGTTCGCCGTCAGCGTTTTATAGCGTCAGGGACCCCCATATACTACCTAATAAATGTTTTAACCCCTTGATTGCCCCCTAGTTAACCCTTTCACCACTGATCACCGTATAACCGTTACGGTTGACGCTGGTTAGTTCGTTTATTTTTTATAGTGTCAGGGCACCCGCCGTTTATTACCGAATAAAGGTTTAGCCCCCCGATCGCCCGGCGGTGATATGCGTCGCCCCAGGCAGCGTCAAATTAGCGCCAGTACCGCTAACACCCACGCACGCAGCATGCGCCTCCCTTAGTGGTATAGTATCTGAACGGATCAATATCTGATCCGATCAGATCTATACTAGCGTCCCCAGCAGTTTAGGGTTCCCAAAAACGCAGTGTTAGCGGGATCAGCCCAGATACCTGCTAGCACCTGCGTTTTGCCCCTCCGCCCGGCCCACCCAAGTGCAGTATCGATCGATCACTGTCACTTACAAGGCACTAAACGCATAACTGCAGCGTTCGCAGAGTCAGGCCTGATCCCTGCGATCGCTAACAGTTTTTTTGGTAGCATTTTGGTGAACTGGCAAGCACCAGCCCCAGGCAGCGTCAGGTTAGCGCCAGTACCGCTAACACCCACGCACGCACCATACACCTCCCTTAGTGGTATAGTATCTGAACGGATCAATATCTGATCCGATCAGATCTATACTAGCGTCCCCAGCAGTTTAGGGTTCCCAAAAACGCAGTGTTAGCGGAATCAGCCCAGATACCTGCTAGCACCTGCGTTTTGCCCCTCCGCCCGGCCCAGCCCAGCCCACCCAAGTGCAGTATCGATCGATCACTGACACTTACAAAACACTAAACGCATAACTGCAGCGTTCGCAGAGTCAGGCCTGATCCCTGCGATCGCTAACAGTTTTTTTTGTAGCGTTTTGGTGAACTGGCAAGCACCAGCCCCAGGCAGCGTCACATTAGCGCCAGTACCGCTAACACCCACGCACGCACTGTACACCTCCCTTAGTGGTATAGTATCTGATCGGATCAATATCTGATCCAATCAGATCTATACTAGCGTCCCCAGCAGTTTAGGGTTCCCAAAAACGCAGTGTTAGCGGGATCAGCCCAGATACCTGCTAGCACCTGCGTTTTGCCCCTCCGCCCGGCCCAGCCCAGCCCACCCAAGTGCGGTATCGATCGATCACTGTCACTTACAAAACACTAAACGCATAACTGCAGCGTTCGCAGAGTCAGGCCTGATCCCTGCGATCGCTAACAGTTTTTTGGTAGTGTTTTGGTGAACTGGCAAGCGCCAGCGGCCTAGTACACCCCGGTCGTAGTCAAACCAGCACTGCAGTAACACTTGGTGACGTGGCGAGTCCCATAAGTGCAGTTCAAGCTGGTGAGGTGGCAAGCACAAGTAGTGTCCCGCTGCCACCAAAAAGACAAACACAGGCCCGTCGTGCCCATAATGCCCTTCCTGCTGCATTCGCCAATCCTAATTGGGAACCCACCGCTTCTGCAGCGCCCGTACTTCCCCCATTCACATCCCCAACCAAATGCAGGCGGCTGCATGAGAGGCATTTTTATGTCCTCCCGAGTACCCCTACCCAGCGAACCCCCCAAAAAAGATGTCGTGTCTGCAGCAAGCGAGGATATAGGCGTGACACCCGCTATTATTGTCCCTCCTGTCCTGACAATCCTGGTCTTTGCATTGGTGAATGTTTTGAACGCTACCATTCACTAGTTGAGTATTAGCGTAGGGTACAGCATTGCACAGACTAGGCACACTTTCACAGGGTCTCCCAAGATGCCATCGCATTTTGAGAGACCCGAACCTGGAACCGGTTACCGTTATAAAAGTTAGTTACAAAAAAAGTGTAAAAAAAAAAATATGAAATAAAAAAAAATAGTTGTTGTTTTATTGTTCTCTCTCTCTCTATTCTCTCTCTCTATTGTTCTGCTCTTTTTTACTGTATTCTATTCTGCAATGTTTTATTGTTATTGTTATTGTTATTGATTGTTATTGTTATTGTTATTGTTATTATGTTTTATCATGTTTGTTTTTCAGGTGTGTAATTATTTACACTTTACTGTGCTTTATTGTTAACCATTGTTAACCATTTTTTTGTCTTCAGGTACGCCATTCACGACTTTGAGTGGTTATACCAGAATGATGCCTGCAGGTTTAGGTATCATCTTGGTATCATTCTTTTCAGCCAGCGGTCGGTTTTCATGTAAAAGCAATCCTAGCGGCTAATTAGCCTCTAGACTGCTTTTACAAGCCGTGGGAGGGAATGCCCCCCCCCCCACCGTCTTCCGTGTTTTTCTCTGGCTCTCCTGTCTCAACAGGGAACCTGAGAATGCAGCCGGTGATTCAGCCAGCTGACCATAGAGCTGATCAGAGACCAGAGTGGCTCCAAACATCTCTATGGCCTAAGAAACCGGAAGCTACGAGTATTTCATGACTTAGATTTCGCCGGATGTAAATAGCGCCATTGGGAAATTGGGGAAGCATTTTATCACACCGATCTTGGTGTGGTCATTTGCTTTGAGGGCAGAGGAGAGATCTAGGGTCTAATAGACCACAATTTTTTCAAAAAAGAGTACCTGTCACTACCTATTGCTATCATAGGGGATATTTACATTCCCCGAGATAACAATAAAAATGATTAAAAAAAAAAATATGAAAGGAACAGTTTAAAAGTAAGATTAAAAAAGCAAAAAAATAATAAAGAAAAAAAAAAAAAAAAAAAAAACACCCCTGTCGCCCCCTGCTCTCGCGCTAAGGCGAACGCAAGCGGCGGTCTGTCGTCAAACGTAAACAGCAATTGCACCATGCATGTGAGGTATCACCGCGAAGGCCAGATCGAGTGCAGTAATTTTTCCAGTAGACCTCCTCTGTAAATCTAAAGTGGTAACCTGTAAAGGCTTTTGAAGGCTTTTAAACATGTATTTATTTTGTTGCCACTGCACGTTTGTGCGCAATTTTAAAGCATGTCATGTTTGGTATCCATGTACTCGGCCTGAGATCATCTTTTTTATTTCATCAAACATTTGGGCAATATAGCGTGTTTTAGTGCATTAAAATTAAAAAAAGTATGTTTTTTCCCCAAAAAATGCGTTTGAAAAATCGCTGCGCAATTACTGTGTGAAAAAAAAAAATGAAACACCCACCATTTTAATCTGTAGGGCATTTGCTTTAAAAAAATATATAATGTTTGGGGGTTCAAAGTAAATTTTTTTGCAAAAAAAAAAAACTTTTTCATGTAAACAATAAGTGTCAGAAAGGGCTTTGTCTTCAAGTGGTTAGAAGAGTGGGTGATGTGTGACATAAGCTTCTAAATGTTGTGCATAAAATGCCAGGACAGTTCAAAACCCCCCCAAATGACCCCATTTTGGAAAGTAGACACCCCAAGCTATTTGCTGAGAGGCATGTCGAGTCCATGGAATATTTTATATTGCGACACAAGTTGCGGGAAAGAGACAAATTTTTTTTTTTTTTTTTTTTTTTTTGCACAAAGTTGTCACTAAATGATATATTGCTCAAACATGCCATGGAAATATATGAAATTACACCCCAAAATACATTCTGCTGCTTCTCCTGAGTACGGGGATACCACATGTGTGAGACTTTTTGGGAGCCTAGCCGCGTACGGGACCCCGAAAACCAAGCACCGCCTTCAGGCTTTCTAAGGGCGTGAATTTTTGATTTCACTCTTCACTGCCTATCACAGTTTCGGAGGCCATGGAATTCCCAGGTGGCACAAAACCCCCCCAAATGACCCCATTTTGGAAAGTAGACACCCCAAGCTATTTGCTGAGAGGTATAGTGAGTATTTTGCAGACCTCACTTTTTGTCACAAAGTTTTGAAAATTGAAAAAAGAAAAAAAAAAATGTTTTTTCTTGTCTTTCTTCATTTTCAAAAACAAATGAGAGCTGCAAAATACTCACCATGCCTTTCAGCAAATAGCTTGGGGTGTCTACTTTCCAAAATGGGGTCATTTGGGGGGGTTTTGTGCCACCTGGGCATTCCATGGCCTCCGAAACTGTGATAGGCAGTAAAGAGTGAAATCAAAAATTTTCACCCTTAGAAATCCTGAAGGCAGTGATTGGTTTTTGGGGTCCAGTACGCGGCTAGGCTCCCAAAAAGTCCCACACATGTGGTATCCCCATACTCAGGAGAAGCAGCTAAATGTATTTTGGGGTGCAATTCCACATATGCCCATGGCCTGTGTGAGCAATATATCATTTAGTGACAACTTTATGAAAAAAAAAAAAAAAAAAAAAAAAAAAGTGTCACTTTCCCGCAACTTGTGTCAAAATATAAAATATTCCATGGACTCAATATGCCTCTCAGCAAATAGCTTGGGGTGTCTACTTTCCAAAATGGGGTCATTTTGGGGGGTTTTGTGCCACCTGGGCATTCCATGGCCTCCAAAACTGTGATAGGCAGTGAAGAGTGAAAGCAAAAATTTACACCCTTAGAAATCCTGAAGGCGGTGATTGGTTTTCGGGGCCCCGTACGCGGCTAGGCTCCCAAAAAGTCCCACACATGTGGTATCCCCATACTCAGGAGAAGCAGCTAAATGTATTTTGGGGTGCAATTCCACATAGGCCCATGGCCTGTGTGAGCAATATATCATTTAGTGACGACTTTTTGTAAATATTTTTTTTTTTTTTTTTTTTTGTCATTTTTCAATCACTTGGGACAAAAAAAATAAATATTCAATGGGTTCAACATGCCTCTCAGCAATTTCCTTGGGGTGTCTACTTTCCAAAATGGGGTCATTTGGGGGGGTTTTGTACTGCCCTGCCATTTTAGCACCTCAAGAAATGACATAGGCAGTCATAAACTAAAAGCTGTGTAAATTCCAGAAAATGTACCCTAGTTTGTAGACGCTATAACTTTTGCGCAAACCAATAAATATACACTTATTGACATTTTTTTTACCAAAGACATGTGGCCGAATACATTTTGGCCTAAATGTATGACTAAAATTTAGTTTATTGGATTTTTTTTATAACAAAAAGTAGAAAATATCATTTTTTTTCAAAATTTTCGGTCTTTTTCCGTTTATAGCGCAAAAAATAAAAACCGCAGAGGTGATCAAATACCATCAAAAGAAAGCTCTATTTGTGGGAAGAAAAGGACGCAAATTTCGTTTGGGTACAGCATTGCATGACCGCGCAATTAGCAGTTAAAGCGACGCAGTGCCAAATTGGAAAAAGACCTCTGGTCCTTAGGCAGCATAATGGTCCGGGGCTCAAGTGGTTAATGGATGTGGCTTTACAGGCATCTCCCTCTTTGTCCACTAGTGCAGAGTAGACCCCTGTGCATCAAACTTGTTTGATATATGGACTGGGATAGATGGTTTGCTTCATTGCTTCAGGAATTCTAGCTAAAAGGTGCCTGAGGTATCCATGTGTCCATGGGACCATCTGCATACAAAAAGACAAAAATCCCTATTAAGTTGAGTTAGCTCGAGGCTGTTATGTAGGACCATGTCCTCACTCTCCTTACTTTCTGAATGATCGCCCACACTTTCTGAGATGGGAGGGACACCATCCCCTTTGTTGAATAAGGCGCCTAAACTGGAGAAAAGATGACTCGTTTGATGATTTACCATCCAACCGTATCTTGATAGTGTAGGCCACAGCATCCCCCTGTGTTCCATTAGCTGGGCTGGATCTTTTGCTAAAAGGAGGATATTGTCTGGTTAGTGATAAAAATTGAGACCCAGGTCTCATAAAGAAGCTTAAATAATGATCCGAGCCCTTGTGAGGGCTCTGAGGGAAGTGCAGGGTCCGAAGGGGAGACTCTGGAATTGTAGATGGGCCTGGTGACCGAAAATCTCAGATACTTCTGTAACAGTTGTAGTATGGGTGCATGCAAGTAAGCATCCCTGAATCCCTGGGTACATCTAATTCTGTAGTTCCGGAAATCAGTCAGACTTTCCTCCTGTGACGCGGGAAATGCCTTTCTTTAACCTTTCTGTAAAGAATGACTTAGCATAAAAGAAGGGTATTTATACTAATTTTGTTTTGACACAATGTCAGTGAAGTCTGCTGAGAGCCATAATTCATCCAAAGCCTTGACTATATTTTCCCTAGGAACATTTTGATGAATCACTGTTTCCATGTTTTTGTTCCATGCCCACAGGGCTTTGGATAAGATAAGGCAACTACTGACTTCCAGGCGTTTACCTGCCATTTGGTAAGCTCCTTTAAGTTGGAGTCTATTCATCTGTCTATAGGATGCTCAGTTGAGGCTGAATTATCGATTGGTGAGATGAAATTCTTTGTTATATGAACCACTGCCACGTCTACCTCTGACAGATCGTCTGGCATTGCAGAATCTTGTTCCGACCTTGGATAAAGGTTTCCTAGGCAATTGAGAGGGAAAAAAAAATGTTTTTTTCTTTTCTCTTTAACAATGTCTCTGATATCATTCATCAGAGTAAGCCTATGTTTCCACTATTACGACCTGAAAGTCGCACGATTTCAATGTGACTTGAAACAATGCCTGTTTATACTTGAGGTCTATGGACCTCAAGTCGCATCAAAGTGGGACCAAAGTAGTGCAGAGACTACTCTAAACTTGAAATCGCACAGATAAACGGTACTCATTGGAAATCATGGGGTACGACTTGTCATGCGACTTTGCAGTCCCAAGTCGCATGACAAGTCGCACTAGTGGAAACCGAGCCGAAAGAAGGAAACCTGCTTCTTTCAAATGGGAAGTACATATTTTGACTACTCAGATTTAGTGTCAGCTTTCTCTCAGCCAATAGCTGGCTTTACAGCCTGGACATAGGGCTGAACTAAGAAAAAGTTGAAGCCAGAGGGCGGAGCTCTTCTGACGCATCCTCAGATGGGCCACCATCATCCAGATGTCTAGGAGGGATACTTGCTTAATGGTGAGAGGATTCTCTTGAGGATGAGCCAGGAAGAGTTAACTCCTCTGGAGGAGATTGAGCTAATTGCTGCAATGGAACTGCTGTAGCTCGTTCCGCTATGTATCCCCTGCCCATCTTTTGAGTAGGACAGCTTACCTGTAAACCCTCTGACACTCTGCTACATAGACCCTAAAACAGCTTTTGCAGAGCAATTGGCTGGTAATGGGATGACCCCGTATGCTCAGCATTTAGGAATTTGAAAGTTGGTGAATGTGAAGAACTAGGTCTTTTCACAGATAAACCCTCGCCACTTGCATAGTATCCTGATCTGGTTGGGGCCGTCATAGGTTTGTTTATGTCACCTTGATGTCCGCTTGGACTTCTTCTGGCGTACAAGACTGAAATACATAAACGTACCAGGATAAGTGCTCTCTTTTTTTTTTTTTTATACTCACCTGGCCGACGGTCCTACCTTAAATGTTGCAGAGGGTCTTGTTCAGGTGGCGTACTACTTATTTTAGGCAACAGACAGAAAAAGCAGCTAGAGAAAGATAAAGGAGTTAGCGACGAAATACATTTACCATTTGCTTATGCTCCCTGCATAGGCAACCTCCTCAGATAACAGGCTGCCATGCTGAAAGCCCCCAGCAATAAACAATGAAAAGGAGAGGGACACATGTGGAAGATACAACCCTCTAAAAATGATTTTAACAAACGAGGGCAAAAAATGTAAAATTTGCCCCTATTCAAGATGGCCACCATGACCTCAGGCCAGACCGCGCATGCGCGGCCAGTGGCACTAGGACCTATGTGGCCCGCCCGACTCAGCCCGGCCCACCGAGCCAGCTCTTGACGTCTGTGCATGCGCAGAGTGGGCAGGAAGACACTGAGGGACTCAGAAAAGCCGGCGCAAGGTGCGCTCCGCCCACTATAGTAACCAAGACTAAAGGTACAATATCACAAGGAGGGGAAGGTGGTGGGGGAGCAAGAAAGCGAAAAAGAGAGAGAGGAACGCAAGGAAAGCAAAGCGAGAGAGAATGGATGACAGGAGAGAGAAATGGAAGGATAAGGCTAAGTGAAAAACAGATATAGCTGCTTTCTCTGCTGCAGGCTTGAGCAAATGCCAGTATATAAATGCAGATATGAGCTCTTAGTTAAGAGACAACTGCTGTCCCAAAAAACCCACAGAAGGGACTCACATTTAGCTGCCCAAGAATAGGGACTGCACCTGGGAGAGGCTTGAACCCAGCTGGAAGCTGCCCACTGCAGAGGTAATGGATGTTTGACCACCATTCACTGACCATAAGGTATGAGGAAAAAAAGGAGAATGCTGGGAGTGCACTAATCCTTTTCTTTTATAATTTTCACTGGTCCCAAGGGAGGAGCCAAGGCAGAGCTTGTCACATTTATGCTGCCATGGAGGCACCAGGAAAATTGTTGGGGGGGGGGTGTAAAATGCATTACTTGGATTGAGCGTGCATCTGCAAAACAAATTATTAACAAAACTTTTATTGGTCAACAAAACAGGACTTGGAAAGGCCAAGAAAAGCAAAAAACACTTGTTAATTTGAGACACTAACAGAATATGGTTTTGAGGTCTGACCATTTTGCAGAAGAAATGAACAGGAGTTAAAAGGACTGTGCTCACAAACGGACAGTCTCTTAAGGATTTAAACGTTTTAGTTACATCTTGAGTAAGATTTTGCAAAATAATGCAGCACAGACAATTAAATCAAAGTGAAACTAACAACCTACAAACAACAAACATTGACAACATCAAAAATATTTCAGTGAAAAATATCCCCCCCCCCCAAAAAAAACAAAAGTAAAAAATACTTGCTCTAAAACACAACATCTGTTTTGCAAAGTTATAACAAACAAAATACAAAGAGAAAATCTGTGTTACAAACTCTATAAGGACACCCAAATGTGCAATCTTGTCTCTTTTCAGGGCAAGGTAAAGAATGCTATTTGAAAGCTTTAAATAACATAGGTTTGTGTGCTAATGAGGCAATTGAAAACACATGGACAGTCCATGAAACACACAAAATGCTTCACCCAATGTAGAGACAGAACTTCAAAGTGGGTACATCTGTTAAGGATGTCCTTAAATTATTAACCCAAAAACACACACTCTGAGCATGCCCAGAAAAATCCAAGTGCTGTTCACACACAAAAAGCACAAAAAAAAAAAACTCCCTGAGCATGCCCAGACCAACCCAAATGTATTTCACACACCAAAAGCCACAGCGAAAAACCAAAGTCCCTGAGCATGCCCAGACCAACACAAATGCATTTCACACACCAAAACCCACAGCAAAAAAACATGAGCATGCCCAGAACAACCAAAATGCAGCTAGCACAAAATAAGCCACCCCCTGTCCATAATTAAGCACATCATCCAGCATGCTACAAATTACAGATGGGACAAACACCCCCTGGTCCAGAGGGGCAAAGAACCTAACATGGGCAACAGTTATACAACAAATAACATTGCAGTCTATGGGAAATGCTTTATTAATTTTGCGAGTCCTCACTTGGCTGGCTTATATTCTAGTTATTGGTTCTAAAATGGGTATAGAGGGCCAGGTCCCACCCTGAGGGACATATATCAATGTCACCAATTTGGACAACCCCAAAAACGAAACAAGGAGAAGTGCCTTTTAAAATGCAAAATTGCTTAAAACCTAGTAACTTGGGGGGGCTTACTCTGTCTGTAAAGTGTTCCATCTGTAGCATGTATCCAAAATGCTGCTTCAAAGATGTATGGCTTTAGAGAAAACTTACAAACCTACATTGCAGCTGCAAGATTTTAACCCAAAACAAAAAATAGCCTGCCCCTCCCCCATACATACAAGGCCATTTGGGTCTGTTAAGGCTTAAAATGAGAACCCCCACGTGAAAAATAATACCACCCCAAACTAAATGTTGTGCCCCTCCCACACACTAATAAACCCCCGAGCCAAGCACACAGCAAGCCAGCCCATGAAAGGGGGGTGGATGTTTGGGGGCAGGAGGGGCTCAGGCACCCCAAAAGTCAACCACCTTGTTCCCATATTCAGGGCCTCTTCCACACAACGCTAGGCTGGGGTTGTGGGGGGCTGCAGACAGGGGGCTTTACGGAATGTGGAAAACCCCTTTAAACTAGTGGGTACAAGGTGTTTTGTGGTTGGTATTGGGCTAGGCCCAACATGCCCAAAGGCAGCCAGCTATGTTGCGTTCATGTGGCCTTGTATGGTTCAGAGGGGGTTGGGGGATCGCTCTTCTCACCCCTTTCCTAGTTGGCCCTGTTTTATGCTCTGAAAAAGGATGTGGTTTGGATTGGTGAAGGCAGCTCACAGCCTTTGGAGAATAGAGTGGAGTGTGGAGTTCCCCTTTAAAAGCAAAAGTTAGCCCATGGAAATCCAAGGGGTTAGAGGGGGGAGACAAGAGCATTGTAGAATGGAGTGTAGAGTTCCCCTTTAAAAGCAAAATCTAGCCCAAGGAATTTATATGCATTAGAGGGGGAAGGTTAAATGCCCTCTCAGGAGGAGCTAGAGGAGCGAGAGTCTTTTTACACAATTTTTAAATAGAGGCATGTCACATGTTGTCAACGTAACATGCTAACATGACCTGTGTGCAAATCTCCTTAAAAAAAATACAGAACGAGCATAAACAAAATGTGTCAAGTTTAGAGGTGCGCCCGTTCAACCGGTACAATTGCATGTACGTTGCTTAACCACTTAAGCCCCGGACCATTTGGCTGGCCAAAGACCAGAGCACTTTTTGCGATTCGGCACTGCGTCGCTTTAACTAACAATTGCTTGGTCGTGCGAAGTGGCTCCCAAACAAAATTGACGTCCTTTTTTTCCCCACAAATAGAGCTTTCTTTTGGTGGTATTTGATCACCTCTGCGGTTTTTATTTTTTGCGCTATTAACAAAGAAATAGCGACAATTTAGAAAAAAATGCATTATTTTTTACTTTTTGCTATAATAAATATCCTCAAAAAATATATAAAAAAACATTTTTTTCCTCAGTTCAGGCGTATTCTTCTACATATTTTTTGGTAAAAAAAATTGCAATAAGCGTTTATTGATTGGTTTGAGCAAAAGTTATAGCATTTACAAAATAGGGGATAGTTTTACGGCATTTTTATTAATATTTTTTTTTATTAGTAATGGCGGCGATCGGCGATTTTTATCGTGACTGCAACATTATGGCGGTCAGATCGGACACTTTTGGCGTGATTTTGGGACCGTTCACATTTATACAGTGATCAGTGCAATTAAAAATGCATTGATTACTGTGTAAATGTGACTGGCAGTGAAGGGGTTAACCACTAGATGGCGCTGTAGGGGTTAAGTGTGTCCTAGGGAGTGATTCTAACTGTGTGGGGGAGGGGCTGTGTGTGACACAACACTGATCACCGCTCCCGATTACAGGGAGCGGTGATCAGTGACAGTGTCACTAGGCAGAACGGGGAAATGCTTGTTTACATTAGCATTTCCCCATTCTTCCTCTCCGTGAGACGATCACGGGTATCCCCGCGGACATCGAGTCCGCGGGACCCGCGATCATACTCACAAAGCTTCCGGGGGGGTGCCTTTTAAAGGGCAATGTACAGGTACTTGATTCTGCCTGTATGTGCCCTTCTGCCGCAGTATATCTGCGTGAGGCGGTCGGGAATGGTTAACATTTACTAAGATTTTGGCCGCGCAGTGAACAAACGCATGTGAACAAGCGAAAGAGCCGATTGCGCATGCGCACTGCTTACATTGATCTCACGCAGTTCTAAACGTACTTGCAGGCACAGCAGGCTTTCTCTGAAAAAGTTACTTTCTCATTTTGGGCATATTTGTTACTTGGGCAGTTGTTACTAAACTTCCTCACATCACCCCATAATATTGGCACCTCTATCTTCTGTCAAAATTGATTTGGAGATGCCGTGCGCTATGTCCATAGTGGCGCACAGATTTCATTCTCCCGTCCGCCGAGATCGATATAGTAAATGGGGGATTCGCGCTCTGTTACAAGCGCACCATTTCGTAAATATGGAAATGTGCGTTCTACTGATGGAAATCACCCCCAGTGAATTGATTTTCTAAAGGGGTAGAGACTCCTCTCTTCGTAAGGTGAATGATCGTTGAACTTATTGAAGTAAGTTTTATTTGCTTTCAATACCCAATATTGTGCATTTTTTTTTTGTTGCTCATGATTGAATCTGTGAAGTAAACACAATTTCATATCATTTGCTCAGTGAATATTCAGTTGCCATAGTGAACACTGAACAGCTTATATTCCTTCAGTAAACCCTGAGTTCAGGCAGCTGAGTGATCACTTTAATTAAACACATGAAATGACTGATGCAACACAAACTGTAAATTTATTACATCAATCTGATCAAAATCAAAAACATACGGGGAATTACAAAAATGTGCATTTCAGAATTGAATGCTCTATACATCATGCAACCGGCTTAAAAACCATCAGAATTTTTCAGTCACAGCTAATCACTTCCATTCTATCAAAACAATAGTTTCATTGACTGTTCAGATTCACACATGTATGGATAGCACTACCAAATATGACTGTGATATATAGGTCATACAAATAAAACCAATCATAAGGAATTCATATTGCATTGGCTGCATATTATAGTAAAACCTTTTGCCCTGCAAAGCACATTTTTCTTATTTTCTTATGAGCATTTTATTAGTTCGCTTCTTCATATATGCCAATTAAAAAATCCTGCCTTTTTATTTATATGAAAATGAGATGATTATTTTCACAGCAATTGATGAATGAATACATTTTAGGTAACTACGGTAGACATTGAGAAGGAGCTGTCATTAATAATGAAAGTGCTGCTGACTTTGCTAATCGAGTGAGTAATAGTGTCAGATTGATTGAACATGTTCTTCAGAGGACAACCCGATGATATTAATTATGGAAGAAGAATGTTTAGCAATATATGACACTGATGATCCTGAGATCAGTAAATACTATTGGAATCACATTGCAGGACATTTTATGGGTTACATTGGAGCACTATGTTCTCCCATGGGATGGAAGCCTTTACCAATAACAATAACATAAAGGAAGGCAAAAATGTACTTGGTAGTGTTTATGAAATATTCCAATGAACAAGGGGGATGTGAATGCCTATTTAGTTTACAAAGCGGAATCCCTATACATGGGCAATTTGTCACATTAAACAGAAAAGTCCACACTTCTGCCTGTTCTCTTTTCTTTATATTTAACATTTTTTATTGTCACTTGCACATATTTACAGGTACAGCATATCACTTTCCACCAGGCCATGCTCCTACTCTCTCAATGGGGTGATTTACGAAATCCGTGCGCCATCAGTAGAGGCCAAATGGTGCGGGAGAATGCAATCTGTACGCCACTATGGACATGGCGCACGGCATCTCCAGATCAATATTGTTAGAAGATGGAGGTGCCAATATTATGGGGTGATATGAGGAAGTTTAGTAACAACTGCCCAAGTAACAAATATGCCCAAAATAGAATGAGAAAGTAACTTTTTTAGAGAAAGCCTGCTGTGCCTGCAAGTACGTTTAGAACTGCGTGAGATCAATGTAAGCAGTGAGCATGCGCAATCGGCTGTTGCGTTCGTTCACATGCGCTTGCTCAAATCTTAGTAAGTATTAAGCAACGTACATGCAATTGCGTGGGTTTACAGGTGCACCTCTAAACTTGACAATTTTTTTTTTACGCTGGTTCACCTTTATGTATTTTTTTAAGGAGATTTGCACACAGGTCATGTTAGCATGTTACATTGCCAACAAGTGACATGCACCTTGTTAAAATGATGTAAAAAGACTCTCGCTCCTCTAGCTCTTCCTAAAAGGGCATTTAACCTCCCCCTCTAATGAATATGATTTCCTTGGTCTAGCTCTTGCTTTTAAGAGGGTACATTTGGGTGTCCTTATGGAGTTTGTAACACATGTATGTTCTCTTTTGTTTGTTATGTCTTTGCAAGACAGATGTGTTTTAGAGCACGTATTTCTTTTTTTGGGGGGGGGGATATTTTTCACTGAAATATTTTTGATGTTGTCAATCTGTGTTGTTTTGTAGTTTGTTAGTTTCACTTTGATTTAATTGTCTGTGCTGCATTATTTTGCAAAATCTTCCTCAAGCTGTTGTGACTACTAAATGTTTAAATCCTTAAGAGACTGTCCATTTGTGGGCGCAGTCCTTTTAACTCCTGTTCATTTCCTCTGCAAAATGGTCAGACCTCCAAACTATATTCTATTAGTGTCTCAAATTAACATACATGTGTTTTTTGCTTCCCTTACTCTTTTCCAAGTCCTATGTTGTTGACCAATAAAATTTGTAGCAAATTTTTATGTTTTATGTGTTTTGTTAATAATTTGTTTTGCAGATGCATGCTCAATCCAAGTAATGCATTTTACACTCTCTCCCCCTCAAAACAATTTTTATGCAACAGATTTCCCAGCTACAGCTTAACTAGGCTGATTGGCATGGCAAAACAAAAAAAAGGTGTGATTTGTCTAAAAGCTACTTTCCTGGTGCCTTCGTGGTAGCATATGCATGGATTGTGCGTATGCTGCCATAGATAGGAACCAGGAAAGGAAAATTATCCCCAATGCCCCAATGCATGCGTGCTCCCGAATCCAGGTTTTGCATCCATAGACACAGAAAGCCTGTGCCCACGTCATTGCATTTGATTGACAGCAGCGGGAGCCAATGGCTGCGCTGCTATCCATCCATACAAAGAGGACAAGAGACACCAGCTAGAGCTTGTGTGCTCTTCCCCGGGGAGAAGAAAACCGGGTTCAGGTAAGTAAAACGGGGGCACTGGGGGGTTGCAGCACTACAGAAGGTTTTTCACCCTAATGCATAGAATGCATTAAGGTAAAAAACCATGAGGGTTTACAACCCCTTTAAGTGTCAATCACAATGTAAAAAGTCCAACTTCAGTGAGTGTTCTTGAAATACAACATTTAAACTTCCCAACTTCAGTGATCAACCACCAATATAAAATTCAAGCCTTTTACCAGAGGCACAAAACCTTCATAAATGCATGCACTGGCCTCTGACAAACCTTACCTTGGAAGAAACACGTTTGTGGACCTTAGCGGGCTGACATCATCACGCCTGCTGGCCGGCGGCACTGTATTTGTCTATGCTGATGCTTTCTTTTTGTAGTATTCATTGTTTTAACACTAATTTAACTTTAATAAATGGGATTACGCTATGTGTTTTGTCTCTTTCCTCCTTACGTCCCATATATGACACTCCTATGGAGGTGGTTATTCTTTGCAGTCTGGTCAGGTTTTTTTGGCTGGATTTTCAAGATGATACATGTGCACTAATGATCTCAGTTTATGGAGGTCTGGTGCTTCTGGTAGGAGGATTGGATTTTATATTGGTGGTGGATAATGGAATGAACACATTTAAATATTGTGTTTCTTGTGTAAATATTTTATTCATCAGGAAAGAAAAGAGGTGGTACAATAAAACATTGGTCCTTACACGGTGAAAAAAACAAAAGGAAACAGGTAGCACAGTAGTACCCATGAGCATTTAACACATAAGGCTTTATGTATATATGTAGATTTAGGATACAAGTGAAGTATTGTATGATAAAACCTGAAGTCTAGCAAACTAGAACATGTGAAGTTTGCCTTAAATACATTAGAACATTTAGTGAACAGGTAAATCTTACTCAACTTGGAGCTAAAAGTACGCATACATGAAAGCCTAAGGAGACTCAGTGGTGATTTTTAGAGGATTGGCTACCAATAGATGAGAGCCATCAGAAAGAGAAAAGAAAGTAGTAGGAGATTGTCAAGGAAGTGGCAGGGGGGAAAGAGAGAGAAAAGGAAGATGGGGAAGGAGGTACCCCAGGCTCCCCTAGACCGAACCTAGTGGGACATGTCAATAAGCCATAAGATAATGTTAACAATCACAGAAGCAAGAGGGATTCAACAAAATTGGGTAGGAGGAAGTGTGCCACCCATAGGGACCGGAGGGCTTCATATTTGGCTATCTATCAGAGATGATTGCTTCAATTTTAGCATGAATCATGGCTTGTGTGACCTTATTTTTCACTGCAAGAACGCAAGGATTGGGGGTTTTCCATGACTTGGCAATAATTTGTTTGGCCGCCGTTGTGACCTGCAAAAAAAGTTTAAATTGACGGTGTGTTACATCAGGCAGCTTTAAGTTTTTAATAGCTCTATAGATGGATCTAGAGAAAAGGTCAAATTAAATAAGGTAGAGAGCATGGTAAACAGGCTGGACCAAAAGGTTTGCGCTATGGGGCATGTCCATCAGGTGTGCATAAAGGATCCTTGGGCTGCACAGCCCCCAAAGCAATCAGAGGAATGGTAGGGGACATATTTAGAGATCCTGGCGGGGACCAAGTACCAGCGAGTCAAAACTTTGTAATTAGTCACAAGCGCCACTATATTCTGTGAGGAGGATTTTGTGGCTTGCCAGATGTGGTTCCAGTCTGCGACATCCAGTGTCCTTTCCAAGTCACTTTCCCACTTAGAGGCATAGGAAGGGCAGAGGGGAAATTAGTGTTGAGAAGGTGGGAATAAAGGGCTGAAATAAAGCCTTGTCTATGTGGATCACTCTTGCATGTTTGTTTGAAGACGGACATAGAGGGAGCAGAGGAATCTTTCGGGATTAAGGGTGTAAGGAAGTGTTTAATTTGGATGTATCTAAAAATCTCAGATGGGACAATAACATATGTCTCTCTAAAAGTGGGAAATGGCTAGATTCCGGAAGGAGTCATGAGTTTATAGGCTCAAAGAAGATTTGAAGATGACCATACACGAAAAGAGAATGGTGAGGTTCAGGCCGCGTAAAACGCAGGGTTACGAAGTTACGAGAGCATTGTGTTGTGGGGTGATTGGAGTGAGTGTTTGGACTTTAGGAGATCCCAGTGAGAAAGGGAGTGGCGAGTCACTGGGTTGAGTATGTTAGGACGATCAAAAGGATGAAACCAGAGAAGGTTAGCGACCGAGAGAGGGTATTTCAGTGGTAGCATGATACTTAGGCAATTAAGCTAAATGGCGGCGTGGTAATATCTTGTGAAATACGGCAGGCCTAGGCCGCCTCCCATTTTAGATAAGTGTAGGGTATGCAGGGGTATACGGGGCTTGATAGAACTTCAGATGTAAGAAGATATGCGTCATTGCAACAGGTGAAGGAAATTGCTTGATAGTGGGATGGGCAGTACCCTGAAAAGGTATAACATTTTAGGAAGGATGGTAATTTTAGTTACTGTTATCCTGCTCATCCACGCTAATGGTAGAGTAGACCACTTGGTCATAAGGGTAGTGAGATGCGTAAGCATAGATGGATAATTAGCGGAGAAGAGGTCCGATATGTTGGCCATCAGTTTGATACCAAGGTCTGGGATAGAATGGGAGGACCAGGGGAAAGGTAAAGCCATCTGCAAATAATTCAGTTCCACGGGGGGATGGAAATGTTTAGTGCTGTGGATTTAGTTGAGTTAACTTTTAGACCAGAAATGCAACCAAAATTATCTAGTAGTTTGATGAGATTGGGAGTGGAGGTTAACAATGACGTCATGAAAAGAAGGACGTCATTGGCAAATAAACATATTTTGTGGTGGTGATCACTGATTTCCAACCCTCTGTTTGTAAGGGTTTTGGCGGATCAAGTGTGCTAGGGGCTCAATAGCTAGGGTGAACAGGAGTGGTGAGAGCGGACAGCCCTGGCGTTTTCCTCTTTTAAAAGGGAAAGATTCAGATCTATAGCCCATGTAGTGCACAAAGGCGATGGGGTTTGCATAAAGAGCTGAGATCCAGGAAAGAAAGTCTGCACCGAATCCCCAGCGCCTAAGTATGAAGTGGAGATAAGGCCAAGAGACAGTGCCAAAGGCCTTTCTTATATATAAAGATAAAAGGCATAAGGGAATCTTGCAGGTACGAGCTATATGAGTCAAGAGGGCTGTGAGTCGGATATCGTCTCCTGCCTGCCTAGCGGGAATGAAGCCCACTTGGTCCCTATGTATAAGGGAACCAATAATTGGGTTAAGACGGGTGGTTAGGATTTTGGCTATTAGTTTTATATCAAGGTAAAGGAGGCATATGGGCCAATATATAGACCAAGAAGAGTCGTCTGTCTGAGGTTTAGGAAGCAGTGAGATGGTCGCCGTTAGTGTTTCAGCGCTGAATGCTTGGCCCTTAAGAATGGCATTATAGGCTTTAGCTAGCATAGGGGGCCAATGGGTCGGCAAATTTTTTTATAGTACGTGGCTGGGAACCCATCAGGCCCGGGGCGTTTATGAGATTTTAGGAATTTAATGGCTAGCAGAACCTCATCTAGAAGAAGAAGAAGAGAGAGACTGTAGAACGGCGTGCGAGAGAAGGGAGTCAGCCTGTGTGTGGTCAAGGGTGTCTGTTTTCGAGTAGAGAGTGGCTAAATGCTTACGGAACACTTGGAGAATTTTAGTTGGGTTGCTGGTGTGGATATTCTGAGACAACTGCAATTGAAACGGTTAAGGGCGTGATCTAGGCTTCTAAGTGAGAGGGCCAGAAAAGTGTCGGGTTTGTTCGCTTTAGTGTAATATCTATGTCTTGAGTGCCACAGGGTTTTCTCCGCCATCTCCATTAGAAAGAGGTCAAGCTCTAGCCTAGCTTATTCTAGGGCTTGCAGGTTTGGTATGGGGATCTGAATGAAACGCTGTGTGAGTGGCTTTGAAAGCGGACTCCAGACGCTGACGTGTGATACGTTTCTCTTTACAAAGATAGGACGCTTGACGCTTGGCACCTCTGATTACTGGTTTGTGAGCTTCCCATAATATGAGAGGAGAAAAGTCTGGAGTAGCTATTCCTTGAGCGCCGCAATCTCAAGGCGGTGAGATGGATGGGCTAAAAGATTGTCGTTCACAGCAAGTAGATAAAATGTTGACTTTGGCACATAAGTCCTCTATTGCAAATCGATACCAAGAAATTGGATACAAAATTGTGTGCCGATGGTATAGAGTCCCCTATATACTTCACAAGATGGATGGAGCCACTTCAGATAGGTGCTGGAGGTGCAACGCAGATACTGGCACGATTATGCATATTTTCTGGACCTGTCCGTTACTGAGGCCATTCTGGGAGGAGGTAACAACTACAATTAGAAGCTTGACAACTGTGGATCTGAAAGACAATCCGGCTGTGTGCCTTTTACATGTGACAGAGAGACCCATTCGGAAATATAAAAAGAGCTTGACCATACAGCTTCTTAATGCAGCAAGGGCATGCATTCCCGCACATTGGCGGCAATCTCAGCCGCCAACGAGGATCCTGTGGTATTCTAAAGTTCAGTGTATACTCCGTATGGAGGAATTGACCGCCACCCTCCATAATACAGAGGAATTAATACGGAACAAATGGAGGCAATGGAGATATTTCATGGGAACAAATGTGTACCTACAGGAGGTAGCAGAGTCTGTGATATCAGGGAATTAAGTAACTAAGATAATAATCATGATATTGAGACCCCGTTCAACTTACCTTATTAAGCCCCCCCCCTTCCCTTTTTTTTTTGTTTCTTTCTTTTTTCTTTTCTCCTCCTCTTCTTTTTTCCTCTTTATCTTTCTCTCTTTTGTTTTTTTTTGTTTTCTTTATTATGTAGTGAAATACAGCCGCAATTTTGGCTGTTATAAGTATAGAGAACATAAGATACATTAAGTTTGCAATTTAGTCTGTTGAAATGATGATATATGTTCAAGTATTTGAAAGACCAGATGTATATAACTTGGCAAATGTGCAGGGGGCTCCATGAGGCCCTTTGGTTTCTTATATGCTTTATAGGTATGATAGAGATGAAGTAGTTGTTATTATGTTAATGAAATTGTTTCAAGTCATGAAATGTCTTTTAACATATGGAACATTTTGACTAAGATGCGTATGTCTAAGGAATTGACGTATTTTGTGGTATGCCAAGGAACCATGTTTAAAATAAATAAATAAAGAATTTAAAAAAAAAAATGAAAAAAAAAAAGATTGTCGTTGATGGTCCAGGAGGGATCTTTAGTGGATGGGGCTAAGGAAGTCAAGGTAGTAATGATGGCACTATGATCAAACCAAGGGATCGGAAGAATAGTTGAAGAGAGAACTTGGGGTATGAAGCCTATAGTAAGTAGAAAGTGGTCGATTTGTGAAAAAGTATTGTGGGGGTGTCATTAAAATGTGTATTGTCGCCAAACAGGGTTATTTTCATGCCAGGAATCAACTAACAAGTGGCGATATAAGAGTTGCTGGAAGCTGAGCTTCATGCGGCTAGAAGAAGACGTCTGTGGGGATTTTTCTAAAAAGGGGTAGAGAGATTGGTTCGAACCTCCGCAGAGGAGAAGGGTACCTTGCTTATGCGAATCAATTTCTTCCAATAAGCGAAAGAGAAAAAGAGGGGGTGTGGAGTTACAGTAGGTGCATAGAAGGATACTATGGTCACTTCTGTATACAGAAGGAGAACGGAAAGTATTAGGTAGCAAGATTCTGGATCCTTGATCTCTGCCGGGGGGTGAAGGGGTGGTGCGGTGAAAGGCGATGAGGACTCCCATACGTTTGGTATCAGCTGATGCTGTGTACACTTGTGGATATGCCAGGTTGAAATACTTGGGGGGTGGAGCGAGGGGTAAAATGGGTGCCTTGGAGGTAAACAATGTATGCCTTAGAGGAGGCGAATGCCTTAAAAGCCTTGGATCTTTTATGTGGTGAATTGAGCCCCTGGACATTAAGGGTTAGTACAATTAAAGATCCCATCGTAGGGCTAAGTGTGGTCTAGCGTACGCACAACTTCCGAGATTGGGGTTCTCTAGAGGGCACCTGGCGTGGGTGGAGAGAAAAAGAGAAGGAAGGTCAGATAAAGAAGAGAGGTAGGATACCTTTGGGCATAAAGAAACTGGCGAAGAATACCTTAAACAAAAGCATATCTTGAAAGGTAAAAATGCATCACTGGGATAGTGGGAATTCATGAGTCTGGGGGACAAATGGCAAGTGCAAAAAGTGCAATGGCAAATGCTGGGGTAAGAGCAGCCTAACAAACATTTATCAAATGACAACCATGGAAATATGGAAGGTATAAACATTGCGTAAACCGGCATAATAGAAGCACCAGGGGCTCAATAATATGAGGCGGGAGGAAGGTAGACAGAACAAAGAGTGAATGTAATTATTGAGCTCCTGAGGTCCATTATCCTGTAGAGAGAAAATGTTACTTGACCTAGCGGTGTAGAGTCAGAGGTTCAAAATAAGATAGCTGTAAGTCAGTGGTTCTCAACTCCAGTCCTCAGGACCCACCAACAGACCAGATTTTAAGTATTACCTTGGGGAGATGCAGACTAGAATACTGCAATCACTGAGCAGCAAATGATGTCACCTATGATGTATTTCAGTTATCTTGCAAACCTGGCCTGTTGGTGGGCCCTGAGGACCGGAGTTGAGAACCACTGCTGTAAGTCATAGCTATAGTCATGGCAACAATATCCCAATAACGAGGAGATGAAGGTAATATAGCTATGAACGCAACCTCACGGTATGGGTAAGAGAGAGTTCAGGTGTGGGTGATGATTGGCGAGGGCAGTTATGAATTGAGCAGTGGTATGCATACCTTACGTGGCTGAGGTTGCAGGTCATATCCTGGATATCTTACATAGCAAATTCAGTTAGGGGAAAAGGTCTTACAAGCGCAATTTTGTGGGAAAAAATACACTTTTTTTAATTAAAAAATTCACTTGTTTTTTAATGAAAGTCATCTGTTTTTTCACTATATTTAGTTTGCCACTTTACTCTTGTTTTTATGTGTCACCTGTGGCTTGCACTTGCAAAGGGGTAGCACAATATATATACAGTATGTATAAATTTAAGTTCAATATTCTGTATTCAACGACTTTTTTGAGTGTGGATTCCCTATCATTATCACTATTGTTTTCTCACACTAACATTGTTTTAACTAGCACAGAGTTTTTTCTAATTAAAACCATCCAAAGGCAGCAGACAGTGGGAGCAAACGCACTAAGGAAGTGGGCCTCGCTCAGAGTTATGTTTAAGTGACTTTATTTCATTTTCTTATACACCTAGAGTTCTCATAGGGGAGAAATCCTCCTACATAAATTTTACTTGTTTATCTGCAGCCATCTCTTCCCTTCACTGCTTCAAAAGTGAACAATTGTGATAAAAATCATTCTGCATCTGTCAGGAGTAGAGAGGAAGGGGTGGCGAGCTACAGTTACAGCTCTTATACACTGTTTGAGAGCTGATTGGAGGAAAGGGACACCACCCCCTCCCCCTCCACACACGGTACATCAACGAAGGAATGATGCAGAGCAGCTGTGTCCTGAATAGACAAACTGTGTGCTGAACACCCTCCTCATCACAAATGTATCTCATGTTTTGGGAAAACTTGTCAGAAGTGACTCATGCTGATAACAGGGAAAAAAGTAGGAAAGAAGCACCAGAGAAAAACAACACTTAAGGCTTTGGAGATAGCAAGTAAACACGACATATAAATGTGCTTTCTTCTGATTTTCTGACTGGGGTTTACAACCACTTTAAAGTCTAAGTTCACCTTTGGAACATGTTACATGTTCCACACATATTTAGGGTGGAACATGTTCCATGTTCCAGCTCCAGCCACCTATCCTCCCAATCCCCCCCCCTTTGACAGCAGGCAGGGAATCTTCTCCCTGCAGCGCTGTCACAATGTGTGGCTGGTTGCCAACATTGGTCTGTGATCAGTGGGTTCCCCTCCCACGCTTGATCCTCTGGTTCTTTTGTTAGGGGTAGCTGATAACTTGCCTTCCACTACTCAAGTTAACTTGTTCATATTTTATGCTGCATATTATGCTAGGTAAACTATTCTGTCTCACTGGAAAGCATTTGTCCCTCCCACAGTATCTGCGTGGAAAGCCATGGTTAATGCCGCCTTACCCCTGTATAAGCTGATCTATATGGGCCGTAACTGTTCTTAAAAATTCCATAATATGGCCCGCTTGGGTGGAAGCTAGGCATCTTACAATCTAGTCTTCTAACATAATAGGTTTACCTCTGTTCTGATTCCCCCCCCCCCCCCCCGCCCCCGGTTTGAGTGTAGTACTATACTGTATTTCTTATATAAACTGTGTTGATGGGCAATTCTTGTATTGTACTGAGAGTCTGCAGGATCCTGGCATTAAACCCGCGATCTGCTGATTGCAGGCGCAATGCTTTATTACAGGCTCCAGTGTAAAAAAATAATGAATGCGAAAAGATGTGCATTTATAATTTTTTTAATAAAAGGTGAACTTTAAAGTTTTCTTTGCTTCATTTACACAGTTTATGGAAAAATTTAGAAAACATTCAAAACATCTAAGCATACAGAGAGGAGTAACCTTGGTTGCCAGGCAGCAAAATGACATGTGATCTAACCTTATCTCTTAACAGTACAAAATTCTTTGTCAGTTATAGAATAAACTGAGAATACTTTCCACCACCATTGTGTGCATGGATTCTCCCTGCGTACACAGTATTGGGCATATTTTAGATATATTTTTTTATTTTGTGTACAGCAGGCAGCTTCTTACTGTAACACTTTAATAGAAATAAATAATAATACCAATTATAATAATTGCTCTCACAAGGTGGAGAATGTAATAGGGAGCACTGAGCCCAGTGGCTGTAACATTTATAATACAGTGTTTTCACTCCAAAGTGGAAAAGGTTTTTTCCCAAGATAAATATAAAATATTGCAAATTAATATTTCTATTCTTATTTGAGCCAGCAGATGGAACTTTTTGCTCATGTTCACATATTTTGAAGGTTTCCCCTTTAACCCCTTCATAACTTCTTGTTTAGTATTAAAAAGGAATTAACCAGAACAGTGCAATGCACTTCCAAGTGCACTTGCAGTGCACTTGTAGTGCAAAGTGGATTTGCTTTTAGCAAATAACCCCCATAGTGCCCAGTGCAAATAAACAAATCTAAAGTTATAAAAAGTGACACCAAAGAAAAATGTATCTTCCCCTCTCCACAATAGAGCACTGGTTTGCACTCCACCTGCACACCAGAGATCGGAAGTGACGTGTCCCGGAAATCCCAACCAATGTTTCATCAGCAACATCATTTATATTAGGCTACATTCACAATTTTTGCGCGGGTGTGGATAATTCATTTGACATTGTAGTTTAACGGCAGTTTGGGGGACCTGTTCTTCTGAGCAGACGTTTTAAAATTATCTTGCGTAAATTAAGCATGCACAAAATGGGTGGCTTTTAAAGGCTAAGAACACCTTACCTACCTCATTATCAACATGCTTCTTAATTTTGGAGTGTCTACTTTTCAAAAAGGGGTCATTTTAGGTATGTTTGTACTGTCATGCCATTTTTATTTGATATGCGTTATATATAAGAGAAGCAGTTTTGTTTTTTTTTTCAAAAATGTTAGATTTTTCTTTTATATAGTAATAAATAAAAACACAGTGGTTAATAAATACCACCAAAAGAGAGCTCTATTTGTCTAAAAAAAAATGTAAAAAAAAAATAACATGTATTTGGGTACACTAATGCATGACCAAGTAGTTGTCAGTAAAAACATCACAGCACTGAAGACGGAAAAATCGTAATGAAGTGAAACATGGTAGCAATGAGGTGGTTAGAGAACATGCCTTTTTTTTACAAGCTGAAATATGCACATTTGCTTTGTCTGAGGTTTCAACATGACAAATCAAGCCAGAATGCTTCTTTTGTTCTTTTTTGTTCTCTCTTTAGTTTACTCATAAGGCTGTTTGGATAATTTATGACTTTTTTATTTTTTTATTTTTTGTGAAACAAAGATTGACTTTATGGGCATACATTTGCAAGCACATATAAAAATTAAACATACATGTGCAATAAAATTGAATAATATGTCATTTGAATTTATTAGTATTTTGCCTTTTATATTACATATTATTTATGTCTACCATACAATTCTTAAAAAAAAGCTCTTCTACTTTGTATAATTGGAATATTTTATATAAATATTGTAGGCCGATCTGACATTTTCTTGAAATGCTATATAGTCTGAAAATAAGATATATCTGATAATGTATTCGACTTCGTATTTTAATGTGTGTATGCTTCCTTACTCATTCAGAGCCATTTATGCAGGTCAGCTGTGAAAGGCATCAGTACAACACTGTCCTTGGATACAAGGACAATCATGTCATATATGTTCACACAAAGTATGATGGTTGCAAAGAGAATTTGTTTAATATTTAACTATTCAAAGACAGCCAGGTGGAAATGAAATGTAATACATACTGTGTGTCCTTACTAAAAGCAGGTGTAAATGTTTAGTATGATTATGGATTACCTTCCACTAGTCACTTGAGACCAAAAAATCAGGCACAGAAGCATGTCATATTTATTTAAAGGATTTTGTCATCTTTATATATGTGTAGTACCTCCATATAAATATTATTTATTTATATAATATATATATATAAACTTCCATGCATATACTCAGTGTATTATTGCGTTTTAATTAGTCATTTTTTTTTCTAGATAAACTGCTAGACAGGGCCAATTTGGTTGTTTTGCAGGCTGGCTGTTGTGTTGGGAAAATCTTTTGTTTGTTTGTGATGTGCATTGCCCCTCCACGTGCACCTTGCTGCAAAGGCTAGTTATAGGTTGGGGGGTTTGCCATTTTTTTGTACAGTTGGTCAAAATTGGTGCAGGGATGCACTGGATGCCTTTGCTGCCATTGTGCTATTGCTGGGCATCATGTGCATCCCTGTGCCTTTAAGGAGGGTTGGGCTCCCTCCAGGCACACCTGCTCTTAACCTATCCATTGATTTCTCCTACTATGGAGGCTCTGTAAATGTGAGAGTTAGGACTGCAGTATATACAGAGGTCTTTTGATATGGGCACTGCAGCTTATGCATGTATTTGCAGATGTGTGCAAACCAAACCCTCTGTTTTTTTTAGCACAAACTGTTAGACAGGGTCAATTTGGTTGTTTTGCAGGCTGGCTGGTAAGTGTCCTGGGAAATCTTTCCTTTTTTTTAGACAGTTTGAAATTATATATGTACATCAAAATGGTATTAAACCTCAAAACAAAACAAAAAGTATATATTGCGGTGTGGCTACATTAGTGTGATTTTTAGGCATGTTTTCCTTAATTTTCACAAGTTATTTTCAACTTCCTTTACCATACCAAGTTGTTTAACAAAAAAGTTAACCATTTAACTATAACAGGGGTGCTTACAATGGTCAGCTTTCATTCATTTATGTAAAGCCTTAATCCCAGAAGAAAAAAAAAGAAACTCTTGTTGTAAGTTCTTAAAAAGTGTTAGCAGGAGTGCTGCTTTAGTGAAGTCCAGCCAGATCAGCTAGTGCATCTAACTCTAGCCTCTTTAGAGTCTAAAAATGCTGCTGACCAGAAGCTCTGTAGAAAGGAAACAGCCCAGCAGCCTAATTTAGTTTGGGGGAATAATTTGGAGGGGCATTTGCCCCCTCTTGCCCCCCTGTATCAATACCACTGGGTGGAACAAAAGGACCCCTTTCTATGGAAAGAGGTGGTAGCTATACAGTAGTAGTAGTAAGTAGTAAGTATAGGCTGTTTTTTATGGGGTTGAAACCCTTTCCCCCCAGTAACTTCCTTAACAAATTTATCAAGGGATTCACCAAACAGGCATTCATCATCTAAAAGGTATGAGTAAAAGATGTCTTCTGTGCACAGGTTCAGCAGACCAAGCCTTTAATCAAACAATCCTGTGCATGTGCACACAAGGCAGCATCATCCTAGAGAACTGACAAAGTACATTGTCCAGAGCATCAACACAAAATAGCAGCGCTGAGGTCATGGGCTGCACTTTTTACAGCAGAATAGGGTCTTCAAACAAAGGATTGTGTTCTCTTTCATTTGTCCTGTCCAGTTAGCAACAGACTGACAAATTTACAAAACCGCAATGGCCAGTTGTAAGGCAGGACCTGCAAGAGCAAAGATTGCCTTCAATAGGGTTTCTAAGTGCCTATTGACAGAATCCTTAAAGGGGGGAAATATCCCCAAGAAGAACAGTAAGGTGCTTGCTGAGAACATAAATGTCAGGATTCCATACCAGTACAGACATTTTTTTTTCATAAAATTCATAGGATATGAGCTCAGCAAAGAGTTTTGGAGGAAGAAAATACCGTCTAAGGTTTTGACCAATTCTCATACACAGTTACTTTGCATGTGCAAGAGAAAGGTTTTTCTAGACTTCGCCAGCCTTTTTGTTCCCCTAGGAACTTGTTTTGGCTGAGGAGATTCCAGTGCTGAAAGGCAAAGGCTATTACGCACTGCATAAATAATTGAGCTAACAGAAAGCATATGGCATAAAGCCTTAGCTTGTGTCTCATAACACATGCAGAAGGTGATATTTTCTCTACAGGATTCTCTCCTGCATATACCTCGCTTTCCTCATAATCTTCCTTGAAGAGGTTAGGTCATTCAGGGTTATACTTCTGAATAGATTCTGGTGGTGAAGAGGCATCAGAGCTCTTTCGGACCTTGGAGGTTTCTAGAAGGGTAGAGAGTTTCCCAAAGAAATCAGACATAGCTGCAGTGTAATCTGCCTTAGTCAGATAGGCCATCTGTTGCAAGCCTGAAAGGGAGCTAGAATTAGAGGATGGGAGCTGTGTCAATATACTGTATTGACCTTGCTCTGATGCAGAGGAACAACTATCACCCCGAGCCTTTTGCAGGTTTTCCTGCAAAGTGTTGTTAAACTCTTTTCTCTCAGCTCCTCTGTGCCTCATCTTTGCCATTGCGAAGTGTGGGGATCCCCTGTGGGGTACTCACAAAATGGATATAGACTGAGAAGGTATTCGTGTGTCCAGGAAGGGAGCCGCAATAACCCAGGTGCTGACTGATGTCCTGTTATTGTGTCGCTGGAAAAAGCAGGCAGGCAGAAGATCTGATTGACTTTGAACCAAAGGTTTAAGTTTCAAAATCAGTATCAGCACTGTTTGGTCTAATTAGGCTTTACATTGGGGGAGTGAGTTTAATCACTTGAGCTCCAAAAGATTTTACCCCCTTTATGACCAGGCCATTTTTCGCTATTTGGCACTGCGCTACTTTAACTGGTAATTGCATGGTCATGAAACACTGTATACTTTCTGCTATAAAACATATCCAATAAAAAATGAAAAAAAATCTAATTTCTTCATACATTTTGGCCAAAATGTATTCTGTAAAAATGCAAATCTACTGCGCTTGAGCTAAGTAAGTAACAAATAGTAGCTAGTACAATATTGCTGGGTACAATAAAAGTACAATTAAAGTGCAGCGCTTAATTAAATGAAGTCTAAATAAATCAACTAATAGTTTGCGACGAGTCAAAGTGATGATCTTGTAGTAAATACTGGTGGAGTGGATCCATTTGCTGCTGAGGATCGCTGGCATTATTATTGGGTTACCTACTGTGCATACTCCTTGGGTTTAGGGTAAGAGTCAGTATTATTGGGTGATGGTGATGGTGATGGCTTTTCTACCCAGCATACCAGTATTTACTGCAAGATCATCACTTTGACTCGTAATGAACTTTTAGTCAATTTATTTGGATTTCATTTAATTAAGCGCTGCACCTCTTTTATCAAAATGTATTCTGCTACATGTTTTTTAAAAAAAAATCCTAATAAGTATATATTGATTGATTTGCGTGAAAGTTATAGCGCCTTCAAACTATGGTATATACTGTATACTGGAATTTTTTATTTTTTATCTATTACTAATGGTGGCGATCAGTGACTTAATGCAACTGCGATAGTGGGGTAGGTAATTTGACACTAACTGACTAACTGCCACCAACATCACACTGTTACTGTACTGGACACTCGCTGGAAAGTGGTTAACATCTAGGGTGATCAAGGGGTTAAATGTGTGCCTAAGTATGTGTAATGTGTGTAAAGTGTGCTGCTTTTACTAACATATCTCTCAGTTTCTCATCCCACTGGCGGATTGCTCCCTCTGTACAGAGCTCTGTGTTGTTTACCAGCTCAGTGTTGTTTACCAGGCATAAATAATTGATCGGGACTTGCTGACAGGCTCCAGCTGTGTACAAGTACATGCGCACGACCTAAACTCGAGAGTAGGCAGCGACATACCAGTATGTCGCTTTGCCTACAGTGGCCGCTCACCCACAGTACATTGTGGGCGGGCAGGCGCTAAGTGGTTAAAACGGCTATTGGAGCAGATTAAGAAGGTACAATGTTGTATGTTAGGGCCCAATATTTTCTTGTGGGCCGCCAATAAACCTACAGCGACCATGCAGCTGATCTGGCTAATTTTTAAAGATTTTTTTATTGCATGCATTGTGGTGAGCAGAAGGTCAGATGCACTTGTTTTTAGCATGTATGCCCACGGAAGTGCCAATAAAAATGAATGAACATATACCACATGTTGTATTGCACATTGCCGCACATTACGTGTATGCGTCATAACCAGAACCTCTGATAAGTCAGTACAGCCAGCCCTCCTGTACCAGACCAGCCACTGATTGACAAGAAAGTGAGCTGGTCAACGCCCACCAGTGAAAATTCATACATATATATCTTAAAATATGAGTGAGCACAGTACGTATAATTCAAAATGGCAAAACCAGTGCTTGCTGTACATAAATATATGTTTTTTAAAATACCAAAAAAAGACTTTACCTTTTGCATCTCTGCTTTCAGGTTACAAGGGTTGCTCTGGAGACTGAAAAGTGATTTCTTGTACCGTTCAACAACTCTTCTTTTTAGGTTATCATGTAGTGCTGGAGGGAGCTTTGGAAACATAGCGAGAAAGAGAAAGTGTTTTTACAACATTATGTTTTTATCAGTCTGTAATATATTTTAATTGCATCCCTAGGGATATACTATCATAAAATGTGTCCATATACTGAAATATGCCTTAACCTACTGCAAGCATAAATACCAAGCAAGAAGTAATTGTGTATTAAGCCGCATTTGAGTTGAGCTTGAGATTCAGAGCAACCTGTTTACAGAAAGATTGCCGTGCCCTTTTATATGTCAACACTGAGTTCCATCTTAAGCTAGTTACCAACATTAGATTACGATACAGAAGGGTGAGGAGGTGATTTTGAGAAGGATATAATGCTTAACGAAGCATGTTTTGTCTCTAGAAGGGTCATGTAACACCATAAAAATGTTAGGCAACCTAAAAAGCTTTCTGAGGAAAAAAGTTATGGCGGAGTCTCAATATATTCAACTGCCAGACTCATTTGATTCATTTAAATATGTGCTCCTGTGAACCCCTTTTACCCCAGAATGTCAAAGCTGAGTAAATATAAATCTTGATAAAAAATTCCCATGATATACATAGGATATATAGGATAGGATATACTCCTATTAAATTTGATTGAACAGAACTTGATAAAAACTATGACTTACACCAGTCAATCATCATAATATACAGTAGAGGGGGAGGTGGGCACAAACAACATTTTTGGATTCTTTAATATAAAACGTTGTGTTAACAGAGCCAAATAAGGGAATACATTGAAACTTACTGTGCGCCCCCTGACACTTTAGTCTTAGGCTTTGTTTTATACTGCAGCGCAGTAACTTTTTCATAGTGGTGCTTCTAAAGTGCACTATGCGTTTTAAAAAAACGCATAGTGCATTTTAAATGCGTTGCATTACAGCCCACATGCGTGAATAGCTGGTTGTTAGGGACACCGCTGGGTGCCGGCTCCTTAACAACTTGCTATTCATTGGTTGTTAAGGATGTCAGGGGGTGGTTGCCAGAGCCCACACCCACTGCTATCCTTAACAACCACTGAAAATGCCTCCCTCAGTGGTCAGCATGCTTAAGCTCCTCCTTTGCAGGAGCGATGCTACCACCAGAAGGGGAGGAGGCAGAGAGAAAGGGCAGGACAGTAGGGAGCATCAGCTCCAGGGGAGGATGGCGGAGAAGGACGCCTCGGATCCACAGCTGGCTCTACTAGTGAGCACCAAGGGGGCAGGAGGCTGTGCAGGGGGGAGCACTATATACATCCCTGATGATTGTTATGGAAGCTGACTTGTGCCTGCTCCTTAACAATCAGCATAGTGGCCCCAAAAATGTACCTAAAAACGAACCCTAGGTGCATTTTTGGTACATTTTTAGTGCATTTCCCATTGACTTGAATGGAAGGTGCATCTTTGGTGTGCTTTTTGTAAAGCACATGAAAGATGCAGCACACAGTACTTTTCAAATAGCAGCACAAACGCAGAGCAGCAATGTGAAAAGTCTCAAAGGATTTAAAGGCAAATAATTTTGCATGCGCTTTTGTCCCACTGGAAAGGTGTGTTTCAGTGCAGCAAAAGCGCATCATTGTAAAAGGGCCCTTATACTCACCTGTCTCTGATCCAGCAAGATATTGCTGACTAGATCACAGAGCTGTTTGTTTCCCTAGGTGCCGATAAATGACAGTGCTCTTTCATTTCAGTTCATTTTCCTCTGGCATGATACAAGAGTCATTACAAAAACTAAAACTGGAAGGTACATTGAGAGAAAGTATGTGTGCATTCTAGTAGAGCTACCACTGGACCGTACCAACTTCAAATTAGAAGTATGCAAAAAAAAAAAAATAAGAGATGTCTCATGTAAATTTAGAAGAAAAGTATCTTGTAACCCTTCGGTTTATAGACTGGATTAAAGCATATATAAACCCCAAAACAACAATTTAATATCTTGCAGCTTACTAGTCCTTAGATGAGGTGGATGCATTAGTTTTCTTTTCTTTCAGGCTTTCTTCCTATACTTTCATCTGGTAAGCCTGTGAACACTTTCTGTCCCTGGGTGGCTACATTCACTCCTCTACTGTATCTATAAAGGAAGCTGTGGTTTCCCCTAGGCCAAAAATGAAAACGAGTGCAGCCACATCTACAGGCTGGAATATGTCCATTTTTTGCTCTTGGGGTTAGTTAGTTGCTTTCACACACAAGTACACAACAAACTGTGCAATAAACACAAGTTGTAGATGTTTTACATAGAGCTGTCTCTTTTACTATGATGCCCTAGGCATTGGTCAATGAGTGCCTTATGATTAAGAAAGGCCCAAATTGGGTTGTTAAACTCCCTAGTAAGGGAATGCTTACGTTGCCTTATGATTTCTTTTAAACACCTTCCCAACTGTGTATTATGCTGTCAGTTTCTTTTGGAAGCATCTACTGAAGCTGAAAGATTGGAAGGCATGACTAAATCTAAAAAAATAAAGCTTTTATTCCTCATTTTAGGATAATAAGCAGTACATTCCATTCTCTATACTCCTTTATCCAACTGTGCATCAGTGCTAATTGTGTATAGCATGTTAGAGCTTGATAAAAACCATGACTTACACCAGTCAGTTATCGTAATATAGATGAGGAGGTGGACACAGACACAACATTTTTGGATTCTTTAATCTGAAACATTGTACTAATAGAGCCAAGTAAGGGAACACATTGAAAGTGTACCCCTGCACCTCCTCCCATCCTCTGTCTAAAGCCCTGTACACACGTTCAGAAAATCATACAAAAAACACCACTTTCGAAGCAATCGTACGATAATCTGATCACTAGTACACAGATTTCATCCAATATTATCTTTTCTTTTCTTGTACGACACTAGATCGTATGATTTTTGTTAAACCAGTTGCTGCCCGCCCATCATCACATGACAGAGGGATGGTGCGGCTCTCGTTCTAGGTGGAGGCGCCACGCTAGGACATGGCATAACCCCGACGCTGCTCTTTAACCATGTGATCAGCTGTGTCCAAACACATGGCGGCGCTGAGCAGGAAGCCCGGCAGCCTTATATGCCATTGTTTTCCCAGAGCTGTCCTTTCCCTGAGCCTCGGGCTCCACAGGAGGGATCTCTGTGTGTGGACCGAGCAGGGACCCCCCCCCCACAAAGTGAGCAGAGGAGGACATCCAGAGGACTTCAGCCTGCAGTGCCATGGGCTCCGCTGCAGGCTGATAAGGGAGCCCATAGCCAGCCCAGGGCCACGACAGGATGCCCGAAGCATGAAGTAACCGTGATGGAGCTGGTATCAGCGCGGGGCTTCAGACTCAGAGCAGCCGTGTCCAGGGGGTGGAGTAGTGCCAGGACTATGAGGAGGGGGGAGTAGGTGGTTTGTTTTCCCGGTGGCAGGGGTGGCGGGTGGTTTGTTTGCCGCCTCCCCAAAAAAATGGAGCACCAGCCGCCACTGCTCCCTGGTAAGAGAATGTTGCCTTATGATTTCTGTTAAACGCCTTCCCAAATGTGTATCAGGCTGTCAGTTTCTTGTGGAAGCATCTACTGAAGCTGAAAGAATGGAAGGCATGACTAAATCTAAAAAAAATAAGGTTTGTACTTCTCATTTTACGATAGTGTGCAGTCACATTTATTCCTTCCTCTATACTCCTGTGTCCAACTGTGCATCAGTGCTAATTGTGTATAGCAAGTTATAACTTACATTTGCAACAGTGCATACCCAAGAAATTCAGTGGGGTTCTTTTGCCACTAAAGTCACCAAGTAAAATAAGAAACCAACTGAACCCACTGACACAACCAGCTAATTATAAAACATCCATTTTCAGCAGACATGTGCTTTAACCACTTGCCGACCGCCGCACGACGATGTACGTCGACAAAGCGGCACGGGCAGGCAAAAGGGCTTACCTGTACGTCCCTGCCTGCCCGCGGGTGGGGGGTCCGATCGGACCCCCCCCGGTGCCTGCGGCGGTCGGCAAATGTCCCCCGGCGATCGGTGGTGAGGGGGAGGCCATCCATTCGTGGCCCCCCCCTCGCGATCGCTCCCAGCCAATGGGATCATTTCCCTGACTCTGTATTGTACACAGAGGCAGAGGAAATGATGTCATCTCTCCTCGGCTCGGTATTTTCTGTTCCGGGCCGAGGAGAGAAGACTGAACTGTGAGTGCACCAAACACACACACACAGTAGAACATGCCAGGCACACATTACACCCCGATCCCCCCCCGATCGCCCCCCGATCCCCCCCCCGATCACCCCCCCCCCCCCTGTCACAAACTGACACCAAGCAGGTTTTTTTTTTTTTTTTTTTTTTTTTTCTGATTACTGTATTGGTGTCAGTTTGTGACAGTTAGTGTTAGGGCAGTGAGTCTTAGGCCCCCTTTAGGTCTAGGGTACCCCCCTAACCCCCCTAATAAAGTTTTAACCCCTTGATCACCCCCCATCACCAGTGTTGCTAAGCGATCATTTTTCTGATCGCTGTATTAGTGTCGCTGGTGACGCTAGTTAGGGACGTAAATATTTAGGTTCGCCGTCAGCGTTTTATAGCGACAGGGACCCCCATATACTACCTAATAAATGTTTTAACCCCTTGATTGCCCCCTAGTTAACCCTTTCACCACTGATCACCGTATAACTGTTACGGGTGACGCTGGTTAGTTCGTTTATTTTTTATAGTGTCAGGGCACCCGCCGTTTATTACCGAATAAAGGTTTAGCCCCCTGATCGCCCGGCGGTGATATACGTCGCCCCAGGCAGCGTCAGATTAGCGCCAGTACCGCTAACACCCACGCACGCGGCATACGCCTCCCTTAGTGGTATAGTATCTGATCGGATCAATATCTGATCCGATCAGATCTATTCTAGCGTCCCCAGCAGTTTAGGGTTCCCAAAAACGCAGTGTTAGCGGGATCAGCCCAGATACCTGCTAGCACCTGCGTTTTGCCCCTCCGCCCGGCCCAGCCCAGCCCACCCAAGTGCAGTATCGATCGATCACTGACACTTACAAAACACTAAACGCATAACTGCAGCGTTCGCAGAGTCAGGCCTGATCCCTGCGATCGCTAACAGTTTTTTTGGTAGCGTTTTGGTGAACTGGCAAGCACCAGCCCCAGGCAGCGTCAGGTTAGCGCCAGTACCGCTAACACCCACGCACGCAGCATACACCCCCCTTAGTGGTATAGTATCTGATCGGATCAATACCTGATCCGATCAGATCTATACTGGCGTCCCCAGCAGTTTAGGGTTCCCAAAAACGCAGTGTTAGCGTGATCAGCCCAGATACCTGCTAGCACCTGCGTTTTGCCCCTCCGCCCAGCCCAGCCCACCCAAGTGCAGTATCGATCGATCGATCACTGTCACTTACAAAACACTAAACGCATAACTGCAGCGTTCGCAGAGTCCGGCCTGATCCCTGCGATCGCTAACAGTTTTTTTGGTAGCGTTTTGGTGAACTGGCAAGCGCCAGCGGCCTAGTACACCCCGGTCGTAGTCAAACCAGCACTGCAGTAACACTTGGTGACGTGGCCAGTCCCATAAGTGCAGTTCAAGCTCTTTTCAGCCAGCGGTCAGCTTTCATGTAAAAGCAATCCTAGCGGCTAATTAGCCTCTAGACTGCTTTTACAAGCAGTCGGAGGGAATGCCCCCCCCCCCCAACGTCTTCCGTGTTTTTCTCTGGCTCTCCTGTCTCAACAGGGAACCTGAGAATGCAGCCGGTGATTCAGCCAGCTGATCATAGAGCTGATCAGAGACCAGAGTGGCTCCAAACATCTCTATGGCCTAAGAAACCGGAAGCTACGAGCATTTTATGACTTAGATTTCGCCGGATGTAAATAGCGCCATTGGGAAATTGGGGAAGCATTTTATCACACCGATCTTGGTGTGGTCAGATGCTTTGAGGGCAGAGGAGAAATCTAGGGTCTAATAGACCCCAATTTTTGCAAAAAAGAGTACCTGTCACTACCTATTGCTATGATAGGGGATATTTACATTCCCCGAGATAACAATAAAAATGATTTAAAAAAAAAAAAATGAAAGGAACAGTTTAAAAATAAGATAAAAAAATAATAATAATAATGAAAAAAAAAAAAAAAAAAAAAAAAAAAGCACCCCTGTCCCCCCTGCTCTCGCGCTAAGGCGAACGCAAGCGTCGGTCTGGCGTCAAACGTAAACAGCAATTGCACCATGCATGTGAGGTATCACCGCGAAGGCCAGATCGAGGGCAGTAATTTTAGCAGTAGACCTCCTCTGTAAATCTAAAGTGGTAACCTGTAAAGGCTTTTAAAGGCTTTTAAAAATGTATTTAGTTTGTCGCCACTGCACGTTTGTGCGCAATTTTAAAGCATGTCATGTTTGGTATCCATGTACTCGGCCTAAGATCATCTTTTTTATTTCACCAAACATTTGGGCAATATAGTGTGTTTTAGTGCATTAAAATGTAAAAAAGTGTGTTTTTCCCCAAAAAATGCGTTTGAAAAATCGCTGCGCAAATACTGTGTGAAAAAAAAAAATGAAACACCCACCATTTTCATCTGTAGGGCATTTGCTTTAAAAAAAAAATAATGTTTGGGGGTTCAAAGTAATTTTCTTGCAAAAAAAAAATATTTTTTTATGTAAACAATAAGTGTCAGAAAGGGCTTTGTCTTCAAGTGGTTAGAAGAGTGGGTGATGTGTGACATAAGCCTCTAGATGTTGTGCATAAAATGCCAGGACAGTTCAAAACCCCCCCAAATGACCCCATTTTGGAGTAGACACCCCAAGCTATTTGCTGAGAGGCATGTCGAGTCCATGGAATATTTTATATTGTGACACAAGTTGCGGGAAAGAGACAATTTTTTATTTTTTTTATTTTTTTTTGCGCAAAGTTGTCACTAAATGATATTTTGCTCAAACATGCCATGGGAATATGTGAAATTACACCCCAAAATACATTCTGCTGCTTCTCCTGAGTACGGGGATACCACATGTGTGAGACTTTTTGGGAGCCTAGCCGCGTACGGGACCCCAAAAACCAATCACTGCCTTCAGGCTTTCTAAGGCCGTAAATTTTTGATTTCACTCTTCACTGCCTATCACAGTTTCGGAGGCCATGGAATGCCCAGGTGGCAAAAAAACCCCCCAAATGACCCCATTTTGGAAAGTAGACACCCCAAGCTATTTCTTGAGTGGTATAGTGAGTATTTTGCAGACCTCAGTTTTTGTCACAAAGTTTTGAAAATTAAAAAAAGAAAAAAAAAAAATTTTTTTCTCGTCTTTCTTTATTTTCAAAAACAAATGAGAGCTGCAAAATACTCACCATGCCTCTCAGCAAATAGCTTGGGGTGTCTACTTTCCAAAATGGGGTCATTTGGGGGGGGGTTGTGCCACCTGGGCATTCCATGGCCTCCGAAACTGTGATAGGCAGTGAGGAGTAAAATCAAAAATGTACGCCCTTAGAAATCCTGAAGGCAGTGATTGGTTTTCGGGGCCCCGTACGCGGCTAGGCTCCCAAAAAGTCTCACACATGTGGTATCCCCATACTCAGGAGAAGCAGCTAAATGTATTTTGGGGTGCAATTCCACATATGCCCATGGTCTGTGTGAGCAATATATCATTTAGTGACAACTTTGTGCAAAAAAAAAAAAAAAAAAAAAAAATTTGTCACTTTCCCGCAACTTGTGTCAAAATATAAAACATTCCATGGACTCAACATGCCTCAAAGCAAATAGCTTGGGGTGTCTACTTTCCAAAATGGGGTCATTTGGGGGGGTTTTATGCCATCTGGGCATTTTATGGCCTTCAAAACTGTGATAGGTAGTGAGGAGTAAAATCAAAAATGTACGCCCTTAGAAATCCTGAAGGCAGTGATTGGTTTTCGGGGCCCCGTACGCGGCTAGGCTCCCAAAAAGTCCCACACATGTGGTATCCCCATACTCGGGAGAAGCAGCTAAATGTATTTTGGGGTGCAATTCCACATATGCCCATGGCCTGTGTGAGCAATATATCATTTAGTGACAACTTTTTGTAATTTTTTTTTTTTTTTTTTTTTTTTGTCATTATTCAATCACTTGGGACAAAAAAAATGAATATTCAATGGGCTCAACATGCCTCTCAGCAAATTCCTTGGGGTGTCTACTTTCCAAAATGGGGTCATTTGTGGGGGTTTTGTACTGCCCTGCCATTTTAGCACCTCAAGAAACGACATAGGCAGTCATAAATTAAAGGCTGTGTAAATTCCAGAAAATGTACCCTAGTTTGTAGGCGCTATAACTTTTGCGCAAACAAATAAATATACACTTATTGACATTTTTTTTACCAAAGACATGTGGCCGAATACATTTTGGCCTAAATGTATGACTAAAATTGAGTTTATTGGATTTTTTTTAGAACAAAAAGTAGAAAATATCATTTTTTTTCAAAATTTTCGGTCTTTTTCCGTGTATAGCGCAAAAAATAAAAACGGCAGAGGTGATCAAATATCATCAAAAGAAAGCTCTATTTGTGAGAAGAAAAGGACGCAAATTTCGTTTGGGTAGAGCATTGCATGACCGCGCAATTAGCAGTTAAAGCGACGCAGTGCTGAATTGTAAAAAGTGCTCTGGTCAGGAAGGGGGTAAAACCTTCCGGGGCTGAAGTGGTTAAATAACACATACATATATTAAACAAAAACACAATTTCAAGACTTAGTACCGGTTCACATATATGCGGAAGCCGCACTGGAATCGCGCTGGTTCCCGCATCGCATGTCACCTGCCAGCGGTTCACACTGACATCTGCGACCCGCCACGGGTATCAATGCAAAGTTAATGACACCCCCAGATCAGTTCGCAGATCGCAGTGCAAAACGATTCTAGTGTGGACCAAAAAAAGGATCCTCCACTATTTTCGTGTGAATGCAATGTGAATTCAGCCATGCAATCTGTATGGCTAAGTTCACATCGCACAGACATCGCATGTGATCTGCACAGCAGTGCAGTGCGAATCACATGCAATGTCTAACATCACACCAGTGTAAACCCAGCCTAATGCCCCGTACACACGGTCCGATTTTCTGACGGAAAATGTTCGATGGGAGCCTTTTGTCAGAAATTCTGACCATGTGTAGGCTCCATCGGACATTTTCCATCGGAATTTCCGTCGCACAAATTTTGGGATCTGTTTCTCAAATTTTCCGACAACAAAATCCGTTTGCGTAAATTCCGATCGTGCGTACACAATTCCGACGCACAAAGTTCCACGCATGCTCGGAATCAAGCAGAAGAGCCGCACTGGCTATTAAACTTCCCTTTACTAGTGCCATTGTACGTGCTGTATGTCACCGCTTTCTGGAAGTTCGGAATTTCCGACCAACTTTGTCTGACCATGTGTAAGCAAGACAAGTTTGAGCCAACATCCATCGGAAAAAAAAAACATGGATTTTGTTGTCGGAATGTCCGATCGTGTATACGAGGCATTAGAGTACATAAATCTATGTCAAGTGTATGTAAACCTTAACAAAACAATGTGTTCTTTTTTGGTCTGTTGAATATACCATTGAAAATGTTTTGTTATATTTGTTCACTTTGTGCGATTAAATAACTCTAGATCATGTCAAAAATTTAGAGCTGTCCTTTATCTCATGCACATTTTCTGTGACATTTCAAGAAGAGTAATTAACCTAGTTTTTATCTCATTCTACAGAAAGATTAGCCTTTATGTAGAGATTGAAGAGTGGGAAGATTTGAATAGTTTAGCAACAAAGAACTGGCCTGGGTTTACACCACTAAGTTCACAAAACAATGCTGTGTTTTCAGCCCACAACAGGACTTAGGAGCCTAATGCATTTCTGGAAGATCAACAGGTATTTTTCTGTACTTGCAGGGCTTTTACAGCAATAAAAGAAAGGTAAATGTGCAAATATTACAGAGATGTACTGAAACTGCAAGCTGCTACACAGAAAGTTAGCGGGTGGACCCTCATAAAAGTTTTTCTATGGCGCCCCAAAATTCTGAAATACGCCCCTGCTTTCAAACGACTGCTGACCACATGCAGGTGTCTCAAGGAAGGTGCACATCAAGTCCATTGCCCATTTCAGTGTCCTTGGTACCTTTAATCCGAGGGCACCCCTATATAGAAATATCAACCTAGTGGTTGACTTAATGTTAAGTCACTCAGAGCTGTACGCAATGTGCAGCCAGAGATGAATTATTGCAAGTTTTCCCACTTCAAGTATGTTTTTAACACCAACAGCATGCTCTGTTTGGGGCATTATTTTATATAAGCATTAAACCATGCAAGATAAGTATACCTGTGTTATGTAAATTATTTTGTGCAGCTGGATTAAAATTTGTTGAATAGGATCACTGATCTGTCGCACTTTCCTCTGTGATACTGCAATGCCTGCAGAAGCTTTGGAATAGAAGACAGACAAAGTAGTCAGATTAAACATGGCATATTGAAGACACATTTGAATGAGAAGTTTTTTTTCTGAAATGAAAAGTAGGCATTTACACAGTTTAAAAAGAGAAAGGTGTTTCAGAGCTGCTGTGTGCAATATTCAAAACCTTTGATGATAATCAGACAGGTTTGGTTTGGGCATTTATGGATTAATTTTTGTTACTATTTTGTTTATGGTTCATATCTACAGATGCTTCAAACAAATGAAAATAAATATTAAACTTTTTGTAAAAGAAGTGTTAAAGTAAAAGCGTAAATGTGTCAATGTCTTTTTAAGCAGTAAAGACCTTACAATAAATCCATATCCAGTCAGCCTCTATGAGGTATGTAAATGGCATACATCTTTAGCAAGGGGCCATTATTCAACTTTAGTCAAAGCTGCACAGTTTGTTTTTATCTATAGACATCCCTTATCTGCATAGGCAGTTTTTTGGTAAAGCTAAACGAACCCTTTAACTGAAATGAAAACTGCTCCTGAAAGTAATACTGAAAACAAGCGATTAGCACTTTAAGAAATTACCAAGTAAAACTTACTTTAAAGTAAATCTAAACCCCAAAAACTTTTTAGATGCAGGAGAAGTTAACTTGTAAATATAAACAACATTCTTTCATCCCAGATCACTTTGTACTGCTTTTAGATGCTCCTGGTTTAGTCACATTTACTTGCATTTCTAATCTGATCGTGGATGCACAACATTTTATTTTCTCTAGACACAGTTAAACTCACTGCACTTAAGTGCAGGTAAATGGTCATTGGTACACTTAAAATATCATTGTTTACAATTTTATTCTTTTAGAAATGTCCTATAAAAGCAAATAACCGCAAGTTCGCCATTGTCAGTGTGAATGAGACATTAGTCCAAGTGACAGTGGTAATCACAAAAAAAGAAAAAAGGAGTTAATTTCCCTAATAAAGACACAAACAATGAGGAACTGATAGTTTTTTGTTGACTTTAAACCTAAATGGGTTAAAAGCTGCATCACTGTAATGCATTTGAACTCATCCATGGCCCAATCACAGTATATAATAGATGCAAGTTCACATTTAGAGAATACGCATTGGCCCCCATTTTGCGCAAAGTACAAACACTACAGAAAACCAGGAATGGAACCCACATGGATACAGGGTAATTACCATCACCAAATGCAATGTCTATTACAACATACATTACAAGATGTTTGAGACTCGGAATGTAAATACCGTAGTTAAAGCAGACTATGCACTTAAAGTAATCATCAGGCACATACATGGCTTGCTGTTGAGGGCCTGTTGGCGTGTCTGATGATGGTGAGAACCTTTGAATACCCCCAAAAATGGGTATCCATTTGGAGGCTACCCAGCAGCTACATCTTGATGCTTGTGAGAGTATAGTGTCACTTATGCATGTTTAAAATGTGAGCGGTTGTTTTTTTATCTTTTTTATATTTTAATAAAGCAATACTACTCTATGGGAAGCTATTGTTTTCTTTCCCAGTTATATATTAACCACCATTTCAGCATAAGGATCTACTGTATTTGCTGTGATGAACCTAAACAGCTTTAATCTTGTACTTCTAATGGAGGATACTGATAGAGGCACGCACTTCCTCTGATGTAAAAATATACATTCAGAAGTAATCCAAATATCATATCCTAATGTCATTAAAAGTATAGTGCCACTGATGCACTTTTTGAATGTGAGTGGTTTACTTTGATCATTTTGCCTTAATATCAATATTACTACTCTATGGAAGTTAATTGTTTCTCTTTTTTTGGGGAACATATACCCAAGGTGAGCCAAAATGGATATACAGTATGAGTTTTAAGATTTGAAAAGCTAATACCTGCAATCTATATGAACGGTCTAACCAGATTAGATAATGTATAGGAGTCTTCATTAATATCACATGCTATTATTGTATTTTCCAAATGTGAGTGTTTTTCTTTTGATCTTTTTTTTTATTATTATCAGCGTTACTACTCTATGGGAGGTTATTTTTAAATATATGTTCCCATTAGTCACAAGATTGGATGAGTTATTACTGCCAACATATATAATCAGTCCAACCAGATTGAATAATGTATGGGAGTCTTCAAGAATTTGATTAATACCATATGTGTATCTTGACCTTCCTATAATTTGGAAGGATGCATATGGTGAGTATGATTCTAAGAGATGAAGGCACAAATGGTAGTTGTCAATTTAAGAAGCAATCTTTTGCATTTCAACACCTTTGGACACATATTTCTCATAAAGGACTGCTTTGGTTTATCACATCTATTGTAGCCGATGGATATTTGAAAGCAGTGCTCATTTATTTAGTATTTTGTATGAGTATGTCCACATACTACATACTTCTAGGTCAATTCAGTGTAATGAGGATAACCCTGTATGCCTCTATTTTGTACAGCAGTCAAGGGAGAATATTTATTGGAGGAAATGCATAATTAATCTTAATGGAGTCCAAGGAATCACCAGGGCATCTGTCGCGAAGGCCAGCGGATCCCTAGTCCTGATTACAAATCTGTTTAGTTTGTTGTTGAACCTGGAGGCCAGGATGTCCACATCTGGCTTCCCCAACTTTTGGCAAAGATTCTGGAAGATCTTAAAATGCACAGACTGCTCCCCTGGGACAATTGTCAACACCAGGAATGTGGACAGCAGTGAGAGCTGGAGTGTGAATTTCCACCCAAGAGACGATCAGTTTGAAATCTACCATGCCAGAGAAATTTTTGTCTGGCTGTATAGACACATAGGGCGAACCGGAGAGTGGGTCAATTTGTTCTACATTGTAAGGATTTTAAATTAAAGTGAGCTGCTTTATAAGAGACTACCATTAGACCCAGAACCCTCGTGCAGAAGTGTACTGGATCTTTTGGATCAGTGCCCCAAGCACAATTAAAGGCCAGCCCCACACAGTGGGGTCTGGGTATAGTCCTTAAGGTATAACACAAGGGGTACCAATCCGGAAACTGCTAGATAGCCCAAGGCAGTGAGCAGTCAGATCTTGACAAAAGTGTCAAAAGAAAAAAAAAATGGTCTCTGAAGGAGAAGAGGGCCACCACATAAGAACACTAGAAAAAAAGTCTAGTCTCACAGAGTAGGTGGGTTAATATGTGGGTTAATATAAGCATGCAGTAGGTGTGGCCCTAGCAAGTTTTTTGCCAGTGTCCAGTGGCCTAAGGTATCCTGCATATAACCATGGTCTATGAATACAAGTCCTGGGTCCTGTACTGTACAACTAAGATATAACAATTATTATTGCACATAGTATGTGCTTTAACTTAGTGAATTGTGCTTAACATTGGATTAGGGCTTCAGGTCTTGTAAGATAGGACATTTCTTAAAGTGTAAGTTCACCTTTACAGAAAAATCTATAAAGTGAACTTACACAGGACCCCCTCCTCAACCCCCACAGTGCCACTGACCTGCAGTGTGGCGATCTCCCTTTCTGAGCCCTGCTATAGCTACCTCACTGGTCCAGGGCTTAGAAATCCCCTCAGCATTTACGCATCTTCTTCCCCGATGAGAGGACGGGCTACACGGGTTCTGATTGGTCGGTGGTGCCCATGTGACAGCCCCAACCAATTAGATGCTCCTAAATGTCCCCCCTGACTGGGTACGTTTAGGAGATTAAGTTGCAGGGATTCCTAAGCCCCGGACTGGTGAGAGGGCTATAGCAAGGCTCAGAATGGGAGATCGCCATGCTGCAGGTCAGCGGGACTGGGGGGTTCTGTGTAAGTTCACGTTACAGATTTTTCTGTAAAGGAGAACTTACCCTTTAAATTTGCTGCTCTGTAAACTGACAGTCATCATACTGATAACACATGCTGTTTCCTACATGTGCATAACAGTATCACATAACACAGTACCGCAGTTTAAGAGAAAAGTAATCAACTCTGTATGGTTACTCAGGCACTAGAAGACAGGTCGCTTAATCAGCAGTTGGCAAGACAAGTCAAAGCTCAAGATACCTTTTACCCATAGTACTCTCTTAGTTCAGAGTAGGCTGCTAGACATATTTAATTAACTTTTATGTAAACAGTGGAGCAGGGGTTTATTAGTTAAGGTTGTTCATTTTCTTACAGGCTGCTGTTCTGCTACTTCCCCCTGTTTTTAGGAGACTTCTGGAAGTATAGTGAGAGAGAGAGAGAGCAGAATAGGCAATCTGAGTCATCCTTAGAGAAAACCAGATAGGGCTCTTTCAGACAGGCAGTAATCTTACCTCCCTCTGAAAAGCAATTCATAGTGGCAAACATTCAGGAGGCACTACCGCCACCTCCTTTTGCCAGTTTTTTTTTTTTACTCTATTTTTTTATAAACGCTTAATGACAATTTTACATTGTGGGACCACACCGCAACTGTAAGCGAAGTGTGTGGTTCGTGGTTTTCAGTGCAGCACTACTGATCTCAATAGGCAAATCTGACAGGCGATGCCACCTGTCAAACTCTGTAACATAAGTTAAAGTTGAAATTCCAGTGGGTGGCCAGGAGGTGATAAAACCATGACTTAGCCACCTGTTTTTCTACCCCCTGACTGCCAGCATGAAAGCGTCCATTGAGCTAAATAAGGATGTAATTATAGATATTCTTAAGTGAGCCTGGAATTATTATAAGTCTATCTGATTCTGTTTAGGGCTAGCCATACACAGTACGATTTTTGTTCAAACATTCATATGAATTTCTGAAAAATCATTTGTCATGGCATTGGTTGATGCCATCCTTGAGTCAATTAATTTTGTTCAAATGCACTTTAAAATTTTGCCCAGACCTGCTAGTTGAATTTCAGGATGTAATGAATACAGATTTGTTTTATTGCTTATTAAATCAACGCAAGAATAATGCAAAGCAAAATGTATTTAAATGTAAGGGTATATTGCATATTTAGAAGTATATTCATATATACATTATATGCTCATTATTCCATAGGGTTGTAGTGGACATACATATATTATATACTGTACATGTATTTATATATTAGAATCTACTTAAAAATCCAGTCTTACATACACTATACAGAAACATTTGTTGTTTGTATTGTTCTTTCATACATTTCTATACCACACATAATTGTTTTAGAGAATGGATGTTCATGACCACGAAAATTCTAATTCTGGATGAAACTTTTCCTTGCACATGCACATTACGTAAATTATATATTCCCCAATTAAGGATCACATTGACAGCTAAAATTGTGTTCATTCAGAAAAAATGTTCAATCCTTCGCCTTCACGCATCAAAACAATCTTTGATTTGTCCCCACTAACCATTAAGAAAATGAACGAACATTACTAAAAAATTTACATTTTTGAACATCCTAACCGTGTATAGCTAACTAGAGGAAAAATGAAAACTTTCTGCATATAGATGCAAACTGAAAAATACACTAAAAGAATATACCAGGATTTTTCAGACTGTGAAACACCACAGGAGGAAAGTTGTGTGCAGGCCATCCTGTCCCTAAAGAAGTCGCTAGTTTCCTAGTTTGAGACCTGAACACCAGTGAAGGAACTTTCAGAAGAAGATCAAAAGGTAGCAAAGCTAAAGAAAAGAAAGCGAGAGATTGAACTTCATGTTACTTTGGAAGAAACAGAAAGATTTGGACTTCTTTGCTAAAGCTGAACAAATACAGTACCTGGTCTTGATTTAGAGCCTGTATTTGCTGTAGTTTCCCTGTAAAAAAAGGTACAAAATGCATGTAATTTTTTATAATCAGGATATTATACCATCAGAAACCCAAAAAAATCTCTTTATGACAGGGGTGACGTTTATAATAAAGATCTCTTTTTGAATCACATTGGTAAGATTTGTAGGAGGTATGAAAGTTCACACTCTACAGCTCAGAATCTTCTTTTCTGTTGGACTACAGGACAACTCTCCCTTTCCTCATCTCCAGCAACTTATCCTTGTTGCCATTCTCAGGATTCCCTCACCTAAACTGAATAATACTTTGAAGATATACACAGAAGTGTTGTGCAGATGAATAGAAGGGGAGGTGGTGTTGTCATCATGTACTGTAGTGCTGTTGTCCAGCAGCGAAAAATAGGGCTGACAACACTGCTTGAGATTTCAGTGCAGCAGAGGCAGCATTGTTGGCTTACTGCAGGAAGTTAGGAGCTCACTGAATTCCTGGCAGATCAACAGATATTTTGCTGTACTTGCAAATTTACAAGAGAAAAAACATGGTGGATATGCATGTATTGGACAGATGTAATGCATATGTTTTTTGTTGCCCAGAAAAAGTTGCATTAAACCCAAAACCAAAAACATAATATATAGCAGCTTACCAATCATTAGATGTGGTGGCTGTACTAGTTTGCTTATTTAGACTTCTTTCTATCTGTTTTCACCTGGTGATCTAGATGTGGTGGCTGTACTAGTTTGCTTATTTAGACTTCTTTCTATCTGTTTTCACCTGGTGATCTGGCCATTAACCTCCTGTATTAGAGTGCCCCAACTCTGGATGAAGAAGCACAGGGGCACCTTTAGACAGCAGCATTGTCAGTCTAGCGGGGAGAGTTGTAGATGTAATTAAATATTTGGAGCCAAACTCCAGCTCACACTGGAGTTACACAAGCAGATACAGCAACAGTTTTTTTTTCCTTTGGGATAAAAATAAGTGCCTATATTACGTATTAAAAACATATCACAACATATCCCTTAAAGTGTCCATGTGATATAAAATTGATATAGGAGTGCTCAATAGTCCATTCCACCACTATCATATAACTAACACTGGCTGAGAGTACTGACTGGTGTGCTCTGGGGGGGGGCACAATAGCTTAGCAGGGGAGATCGCATAGTTTTGCATAGTTAGTACAGTGGCTCCTCCCGAGCTCTTCAATTTTTTTTGTTCAGCCCGCTTTTTTGAACAAAAAAAAAACTGCTAGTGTGTACCAGGCTTTACACTCACCAACTCCAGTTGCTTTATCTAAATGATAAGCAATAGTGCCTTTTGTACTAAAATGTAGCCTCCAACAGGCACCATCTCTGTTTCTTCATCCACTCTCCCCTTAGTGGGCTTGTCACAAAATCCCAAGAGGAAGGAAAAGGAAAGCCAACAATGTAGTTCTACAAAACCAGCTTTTTATTAACATCCAATAAAACACCAATCACAAAAATATTACATCAGAAAGCCCATCATATCTCCTAAGGACATATGTGAGAAACCGCTAGTATGCCACTTAGATGGCGTCTCACCCGATCCCCTCACTATCAGTGGAACATCACTTCTAATGGGGGGTCTGTCGTTACTTATGGTTGCCGTGTGCTCTGACCCTTGGTTGGCCTAATTGTATACCCTTCCCCTCCCAGCATTCAACTCCATGAGCGCCAAACATAGTATTTAAATGGACAAAATCTCCATCTTGTGGACATTAAAGAGATTGCATAACTAAGATCCAACCTAATATTGACTGAATCTCTACCCACCCAACTATAATAAGCTCTCATAAAGGTAAATTGTGCATAATAAAATCTGATATTCTCCAATCAGTTAAGCAATACTCCTCAGAGTTTTAGTAATGACTATAAATAATTCCTTAGTCACAATTCATCAAATATGCTAAACACTATTTAAAATAAATGAAAATAAACTATAATAATATTTAAAATATTACAATACATAAATAATATATCTTAACCACTTTAAGACCACTGCCTGCAGTTGTAATGCGGCAGGTTGGCTCTCCTGGGCGAATCAATGTCATTGTATGTCGGCTCGGGCAGGCAGGTCGGGTGGATTTGATGTCCGCCGGCGACCCGCGATCGCCTAGTACAGAGGCAGATTGGGGATCTGCCTTTGTAAACAAGGTGGATTCCCATTCTGACAGATGACATGACAGAGATCTACTGTTCCCAGTGATTGGGAACAATGATCTCTGTCATGTCCCAGGCAGCCCATGCCCCCCTACAGTTAGAACACACCTAGGGAACACAGTTAACCCCTTGATCGCCCCCTAGTGTTAAACCCTTCCCTGCCAGTGTCATTTTTACATTGATCAGTGCATTTTTATAGCACTGATCAATGTAATAATGTCACTGGTCCCCAAAAAGTGTCATTTGTCCACCACAATTTCGCAGTCACGCTAAAAATTCCAGATCGCAGTCATTACTAGTAAAAATAATAAAAAAAGAAAAGTCCCTAAATCTATCCCATAGTTTGTAGACGTGGTAACTTTTGTGAAAACCAATCAATATATGCCTATTGTGATTTTTTTTACCAAAAATATGTGGAAGAATATATATCGGCCTAAACCGATGAAGAAATTGTCTTTTTTACATTTTTTTATATTCATTATAGCAAAAATTAAAAAATATTGCTTTTTTTTTTTTTTAAACTGTCGCTCTTTTTTTGTTTATGGCGCAAAAAATAAAAACCACAGAGGTGATAAAATACCACTAAAAGAAATCTCTATTTGTGGGGAAAAAAAAGGATGTCAATTTTGTTTGAGTACATCATCGCAGGACTGTGCAATTTTCAATTAAAGCCACGCAGTGCTGTATCGCAAAAAATGGCCTGGTCATTAAGGGGGCAAATATTTCCATTCCTTACTAGTTAAAATATTGCATATGGAGTAATAGCTTTAATTTAATTAACCTATTAAAAGAAACCCCTCACATCATGTATAATTATACATTGCATAAAACTCAACACTTCCTAAAAGGACATGTACAAAAGATATCTCTACAATTAACTACACCACTAAGCCAAATTACATTAGCGCCTTACACATGGTTAATAATAAAGATTAAAAAATGTAAGACATCAATAGTTACTTATAAAACAATTAATATAAATCTCTATGTTTAGAATCCACGGAACCATTGTGTTTAGCTAATAGATCCACTTGGTTTCCCTCTGCAGAGGTCCCAGATGATATTTGACCCTCTCCAGGATGGAAACACCCTATCTACTCCCCAAAACTGGAATCCCAAAGGACCCTTACCATGTGCTTGCCTAAAATGTAGTGATACACTATGATTGTGAAAATCTATACTGATGTTATAAATATGCTCCGCAATCCATTTCTTAAGAGGGTGTTTAGTCCAGCCCACGTACTGCATAACACAAGGGCACTGCATTATGTAGACAGCATGAGTGGTGTCACAAGAAATGAACTCAGAAACCTAAAACCTTTTCTTCCCAACCTCAGAATCAAAATGGTTTCTTTTAACCACATTATTTTTAGCTATCTTACATGCCTGGTACTTGCGACATGCAAAGAAACCCTTCCTTTCTGGAAAAAGGTATGTCTAACTGGGTCATATCTAACTGGGTTAGGATCTTCTTAACAACCAAATCCCCAAAATTCTGGTCCCTCCTATAGATAAACATTGGGGTCTTGGAAATAATAGGTCCTAATACTCGACCACTAGTTAAAACATGCCAATGCTTTTTAAAAATGTTATTTTTGTGATTGCCATTTTGTTGGATTTTAACCACTTTCCGACCACCTGACATACATTTTCTGCGAAAAGGTGGCTCTATTGCGGAAAATAACATACCTGTACGTGATTTTGTCAATAGCCACTGGGGAGCCAATCAGCGAGCCTGGCGGACGCAATCACTCCCCGCAGAGACAGAACGGCAGTCTGCCAATGTAAACAAGTCAAGCATGGCCACTCTGATCTAGTGTTCCTGCCAATCAGGAACACGGATTAGAGTGTCCATACAGTGAGCCCATCCCCCACACAGTTAGAAACACACTGAGGGAACACTGTTAACCCTTTTATCGCCCTGCCAGTGCCATTTATACTGTGTCAGTGCATATTTTTAGCATTGAACATTGTAATAATGTCACTGGTTCCCAAAAAGTGTCAAAAGTGTCAGCTAGGTGTCCAATCTGTCCGCCGCAATGTCACAATCCCGCTAAAAATCTCTGATCACCGCTATTACAAGTAAAAAAATAAATAAAAACTAAAAATGCCATAAAAATATCCCCTATTTTGTAGATGCTATAACCAATCAATATACGCTTATTTGTATTTTTTTTACCAAAAATATGTAGCAAAATACATATTGCCCAAATATGATAAAGAAACTTGATTTTTTGATTTTTTTTTTGTTAGATATGTATTATAGCAGAAAGTAAAAAATATTGTTTTTTTTTTGTTTTTTTTCAAGATTGTCGTTCTTTTTTTGTTTATAGCACAAAAAATTAAAACCGCAGAGGTGACCAAATACCACCAAAAGAAAGCCCTATTTGTGGGGAAAAAAGGGCAGCAATTTTATTTGGGTCCAGCGTCGCACGACTGCGCAATTGTCAGTTAAAGTAACGCAGTGCCGTATTTTTGTTTAATGCTAAGCACTGAATTTAAGTTTATGATATGTGATTTATATATCTTACGATTTAAGGTTGTGGTAGTGATTTTCTTGCTTGAATCACTAATAAAGGGGGCTTTTTTTCACTTGTTTCATTTTTTATTTTATTCACTTGCGCGGTGTGCTTATTTGTAATTTTTGGTCATAAAAAAAAAAAAAGCTGTTTATTGTAAGCACCCTCATCAGTGGTAAAAGGTTTGTTTCAACGCTCTAATCTTCTACATTTGCAGGGCACCTTGTTCTGTTGAGAAACATCATACTTACTGTACTGGCAGAATCACGAGGTGAAAATAAAGGAAAGAAGGTCTTAAAAAGAAAACTAATGCAGTCACCACATCTAGGAACTGGTAAAATGCATAATAATACATTTTTGCTTTTGGGTTTAATACCACTTTCAGTAGAATTAAGTAAAATCCCCTTTACAGATTTCTAACGTTGTTCTGTCCCAAATATATTGTTTTTGTTTCTGTTGCTGTATTGAACTGTAACTGTGTCCTTCCCTCTTCATTTGTACTAGTTAGTTCAATCCAAGCTAGGACTTCCTTGTTTGTTCCATGTTCTCTCAATCAGTGTTAGTTCTTTACAGAGACAGGTTTAGGCAAGTCATTGTCTTTTTAAACTTTAAAAGATGGAAAAAATGTCCTCTACTACATCTATCTGAAATAAAACTGTGTTGAATTCAACTTCTGTGTCTTCGTGAGGAGTTAAGCTTCCTGTGGAAGGTGCCAAGTCAGCAGGTGATTATACTGTCCAGACAGACTGAGCTTATGGAGGTATGTTAAAGCATTAAGGAAAAAATTAAAAATCTGTAATTAAAACTGAACAGTTAGAAGACAGATTTCTAATATGGTATACCCCACCACAAGCACCAGTTGGAGGTGGATGCATAGTGAGCACATAATTTTCGTCTGTCCACCAATAGCATTTGGTCCAATCGCCACATGCTTTTAGGTGCTAAAGGGCACATACACCGATCAGCCATAACATTATAACCAATGACAGGTAAAGAGAATAACATTGGTTATCCTATTACAATGGCATCTGAAAATTGGTGGGATATATTAGGCAGCAGGGGAACATGTTGTCCCTGAAGTTGATGCGTTGAAAGCAGAAAAAAATGGGAAAGTGCAAGGATTTGAGTAACTTTGACAAGGGACAAATTGCAATGGCTAGACAACTGGGTCAGAGCATCTCCAAAAGTGCAGCTCTTGTGGGATGTTCCCAGTCTGCAGTGGTCAGTGCCTACCAAAAGTGGTCCACAGAAGGAAAACTGCCAAACCGGCAAAAAATCAAGCAAAATGGACATGGAGGCCCCACGCACGCACGCACGCACACAAAGCCTGCAGGAATCACAGCATAGCAATACAGTTTAAGTTCATTAACACTTTATATAAATAAAAAAGGTTTACAGTGCAAATACTGCTGTTGCATATAATGTGCATAAAATTTGAACATTTTCAACAATTGAACATTTGCAAAAAAACACCACTGTACCATTGATTCAAAAAAGAAGCAATAAGATGGAAATGGGATGGTAAAGAAAGAAGAAAATGGAAAGAAAGCTATGGTAATTGTTTTTATTATGGTCAGCAAGCTACCATATTTTCATTACTAAATGGGTCTTGATGACTGCCTCCCCCCCTTACTACTCCCCCCCCCATGTTCTTTTTAACACCCCACCCTACCGCGTACCGCGCGGCAGGAGATTCAGTTTTCTGGACACTCAGTGTGTGCACTTCCTCTCAGTCTGGCAGGGAACAGGAAATTGAATCTCCTGTACTACGCGGACTGCAGGAGGAAGGAAGAGGAGCTCGGCCACGCTACAGGCTGCAGCTTATAGGAAGCGGCAGGCCGGCGGCGCGAGGCCCCAAGCAATTGCTTGTTTTGCCTGTCCTGACACGACGGGCCTGGTCGGCCAAAACTCATTGATGCACATGGGGAGCAAAGGCTGGCCCATGTAGACTTGTCATTCAAATTCTCCAGATCTTAATGCAATTGAGCATCTGTGGGATCTGCTGGGAAAAAAAAGCCAGATCCATGGAGGCCCCACCTTGCAACCTACAGGACTTAAAGGATCTGCTACTGACAGCTTGGTGCCAGATACCACAGCATACTGTACCTTCAGAGGTCTAATGGAGTTCATGCCTTGACCGGTTATGATGGGTGGTCATATTGTTATGTCTGTTCGGTGAAAATGTCCATGACCTTGACTCTGCTAAATTTACCATATACACATCCTGTCTGTGATAAGTGCAGATATAATTCTTCTATCAATGAGACACTGTTGTCCTGAAAATGTGGGCAAGTCTTCTGTTGACATTACGGATGTCGAAACATATTTATGTATGAGTAAAATCTTATTAGACATAAACATACATACATTTGTTTTTATGCTATTGGGGGCATATGGTTCATGCCCTTATCTTTTTACAGTATATATGACATTTGTAAAAATAAAAAGATTTTCTGTTTTTTGAAAAACAAATTTATATATAGTTTGGTCTCTTGTTTTGCATCTGTTGATCAGAAGGCCCAATTTTGAAAAAAAAAAGCATACTCGGGGAATTCAATAATTCCTTATTGGCAATTGTTTGGCATTATGGCCCTTAAAAATGGCTTGTGTCAAATTCAGAAGTCCCTGCTACCCGTTTCGGTAACTTTACCAACATGTGCGGCAGATTTAGGTAGTTCTTGATAGAGTTACTTTTACAAACCACCAAGTTCAAAAGTAATTACCTCCAGTTCATAGATAATGAAACTGGAGATAATAATACCTACTCTAGGGCCATACAATATACAATTTTCTTATTCAATTTCCTTTAGATTTACCTTCAACTATGTAGTGCAAGGGCCTGCCTGATTGCATAGCAATTGAAAGTGTTTAGGTTTGACCTCCTATTATATGGTTTTGGTAAATCTAAAGGAAAGTTGTACAAGAAAATTGTATAATGTATGGCCAGCCTTAGGCAGTGTACAGAGACAGACAGATTGACTGTTCAGGTACACAGTATAGCAGAGCAGCATTTTTGCCGATGTTACCCCCCTCTACCCCTTGGGCAGCTTCTCAGAGCTGCTTATCTTTCTTCCTGTGCTTTAAAGCTCAAATTATAGAAAGCTATTAAAATCAGTGAGGTTTGTCCAAGAGAAGGACTGTCCTAGAAAATCTCTGCTTCCCCACAATGACCACATTAAAAATGTCATTTATCGTGTGTCTCTTTTTTAGTGCAGGTTTGAATCTGCCTGGTCAAAACATACTGCCTGAGAAAAGCTCTTCCCTCAGACACTTTAATAACTAAAGACCATTTGTTTTATACGTTACACAAAAAGTGTAGAACTGAGTTTCTGGCAGGGCTTAATAAAGGGGCGAAAGGAGAGAAAACTCTCATGCTAGGAGAAACTTCTATAATTATATACATCCCATTCTGCAACCTGGAGATGCAGCTAGATGCATGTTATAACATTTAAAATTGATTCAACCCATCTCTGGCCTCTGCTCTGGGACTAGGGGCCAAAATCGACAGCCTTGTTCCAGAATACAGGTAATAAGGGGACTCCCAAAGCTGGAGGTCATATACTGAACGTATCTAAAAATCTGATCTGTCTCTATCGGCCTTATTAGACAAAATAACCATATAAACCAGGCATGTCCAAAGTCCGGCCCGCGGGCCAATCGTGGCCCGCAGTCCAGTTTTGAATGGCCCCCCTGGTTATCTAAACCATCCTTTCTCAGCCAGTGTGCCGTGGGATCAGGGCTGTCAGATGAGCCCGATCCCCTGCCGAACTGTACATCGGCACTGTGAGAAGCTCTGTCAGCCTCAAAAGTGAAAGTAAAGTGCAGGGGAGTGTGCTGTGCTCTCTGCTTCCCCCTACAGTGCAGTACCTGGCTGAATGAGGAAGCTGGAAAGGTACAGTACTGTGATTGAAGCTAGATTCGTTTTAAAAGGGCTTTATTCATGTGTCTGTGCATGTGTGTCTGTCTGTATGTGTGCGTGTGTGTGCATGTGTCTGTATGTGTGTGCATGTGTCTGTATGTGTGTGTGTGTGCATGTGTCTGTATGTGTGTGCATGTGTTTGTATGTATGTCTGTATGTATGTGTGTGCATGTGTCTGTATGTGTGTGCGTGTGCATGTGTCTGTATGTATGTCTGTATGTATGTGTGTGCATGTGTCTGTATGTGTGTGCGTGTGCATGTGTCTGTATGTATGTCTGTATGTATGTGTGTGCATGTGTCTGTATGTGTGTGTGTGTGCATGTGTCTGTATGCGTGTGTGTGTGTGTGCATGTGTATGTATGTGTGTATGTGTGTGCGCATGTGTCTGTATGTCTGTGCATGTGTCTGTATGTATGTCTGTATGTATGTGTGTGTGTGTGTGCATGTGTCTGTATGTGTGTGCATGTGTCTGTATGTCTGTAAGTATGTGTGTGTGTGTGCATGTGTCCGTATGTGTGTGTGTATGTGCACGCATGTGTCTGTATGTGTGTGTATATTTATCAAACACTTGTATATATGTGTATATAACACTTGTAAACATCAATTCGTCATTCTGAAAAACTGAAGTATCATTTGATACATTGCAAATTGACAAGTGTTACTGTACCGATCAATAGATTCTAATCAAAAGTGTATGCATGGTTGCAAACCTAAAAATACAGTAAATTACCACAGCTATCCAAATTCTTATTATTAATTTTAACCCTGTAGCTAACTGTTCAAATATACAGTATCTCACAAAAGTGAGTACACCCCTCACAGTTTTGTAAATATTTTATTCTATCTTTTCATGTGACAACACTGAAGAAATGACACTTTACTATAATGTAAAGTAGTGAGTGTACAGCTTGTATAAAAGTGTAAATTTGCTGTCCCCTTAAAATAACTCAACACACAGCCATTAATGTCTAAACCGATGGCAACAAAAGTGAAAATGTCCAAATTGGGCCTAAAGTGTCAATGTTTTGTGTGGCCACCATTATTTTCCAGCACGGTCTTAACCCTCTTGGGTATGGAGATCACCAGAGCTTCACAGGTTGCCACTGGAGTCTTCTTCCACTCCTCCATGATGACATCACGGAGCTGGTGGATGTTAGAGACCTTGCGCTCCTCCACCTTCCGTTTAAGGATGCCCCACAGATGCTCAATAGGGTTTAGGTCTGGAGATATGCTTGGCCAGTCCATCACCTTTACCTTCAGTATGTTACAGTACATGTTGACATTCATGGTTCCCTCAATGAACTGTAGCTCCCCAGTGCCAACAGCACTCATGCAGCCCCAGACTATGACACTCCCACCACAGTGCTTGACTGTAGGCAAGACACACTTGTCTTTGTAAACCTCACCTGGTTGCCGCCACATACTCTTGACGCCACTTGAACCAAATAAGTTTATCTTGATCTCATCAGACCACAGGACATGGTTCCAGTAATCTATGTCCTTAATCTGCTTGTCTTTAGCAAACTGTTTGTGGGCTTTCTTGTGCATTATCTTTAGAAGAGCATTCCTTCTGTGACAACACCCATGCAGACCAATTTGATGCAGTGTGGGGCGTATGATCTGAGCATTGAGAGGCTGACCCCCCACCCCTTCAACCTTTGCAGCAATGCTGGCAGCACTCATACATCTATTTCCCAAAGACAACCTCTGGATATGAAGCTGAACATGTGCACTCAACTGCTTGTGTCAACCATGGCGAGGCCTGTTCTGAGTGGAACCTGTCCTGTTAAACCGCTGTATGGTCTAGGCCACTGTGCTGCAGCTCAGTTTCAGGGTCTTGGCAATCTTCCTATAGCCTAGGCCATCTTTATGTAGAGCAAAACTTCTTTTTTTCAGATCCTCGGAGAGTTCTTTGCCATGAGGTGCCATGTTGAACTTCCAGTGACCAGTATAAGAGAGTGAGAGCTATAACACCAAATTTAACACACCTGTTCCCCATTCACACCTGAGACCGTGTAACACTAACAAGTCACATGACACCGGGGAGGGAAAATGGCTAATTGGGCCTAATTTGGACATTTTCACTTAGGGGTGTACTCACTTTTGTTGCCAGCGGTTTAGACATTAATGGCTGTGTGTTGAGTTATTTTGAGGGGACAGCACATTTACACTGTTATACAAGCTGTACACTCACTACGTTACATTGTAGCAAAGTGGCATTTCTTCAGTGTTGTCATATGAAAAGATATAGTAAAATATTTACAAAAATGTGAGGGGTGTACTCACTTTTGTGAGATACCGTATATTACAAAAACAGGAATTCTAAAGTTATTATATACAGTTGGAGATCTGTGACTAGGGATGAGCTTCGAGTTCGAGTCGAACACATGTTCGACTCGAACATTGGCTGTTCGCAAGTTCGCCGAACAGCGAACAATTTGGGGTGTTCGCGGCAAATTCGAATGCCGCAGAACACCCTTTAAAAGTCTATGGGAGAAATCAAAAGTGCTAATTTTAAAGGCTTATATGCAAGTTATTGTCATAAAAAGTGTTTGGGGACCTGGGTCCTGCCCCAGGGGACATGGATCAATGCAAAAAAAAGTTTTAAAAACGGCCGTTTTTTCAGGAGCAGTGATTTTAATAATGCTTAAAGTCAAACAATAAAAGTGTAATATCCCTTTAAATTTCATAGCTGGAGGGTGTCTATTGTATGCCTGTAAAGGGGCGCATGTTTCCCGTGTTTAGAACAGTCAGCAAAATGACATTTCAAAGGAAAAAAGCCATTTAAAACTACTTGCGGCTATTGCATTGCCGGTCCGACAATACACATAGAAGTTCATTGATAAAAACAGCAGGGGAACCCCGAACCAAAATTTTAAAAAAAATGACGTGGGGGTCCCCCTAAATTCCATACCAGGCCCTTCAGGTCTGGTATGGATATTAAGGGGAACCCCGGCCAAAATTTAAAAAAAAATGACGTGGGGGTCCCCCTAAATTCCATACCAGACCTGAAGGGTCTGGTATGGATTTTAAGGGGAACCCCACGCCAAAAAAAAAAACGGTGTGGGGTCCTCCCCAAAAATCCATACCAGACCCTTATCTGAGCACGCAACCTGGCAGGCTGCAGGAAAAGAGGGGTGGACGAGAGAGCGCCCCCCCCTCCTGAACCGTACCAGGCCACATGCCCTCAACATTGGGAGGGTGCTTTGGGGTAGCCCCCCAAAACACCTTGTCCCCATGTTGATGAGGACAAGGGCCTCATCCCCACAACCCTGGCCGGTGGTTGTGGGGGTCTGCGGGCGGGGGGCTTATTGGAATCTGGAAGCCCCCTTTAACAAGGGGACCCCCAGATCCCGGCCCCCCCTGTGTGAAATGGTAAGGGGGTACCCCTACCATTTCACTAAAAAACTGTCAAAAATGTTAAAAATGACAAGAGACAGTTTTTGACAATTCCTTTATTTAAATGCTTCTTCTTTCTTCTATCTTCCTTCATCTTCTTCTTCTTCTGGTTCTTCTGGTTCTTCCTCCGGCGTTCTCGTCCAGCATCTCCTCCACGGCGTCTTCTATTTTCTTCTCCTCGGGCCGCTCACCACCCATGGCATGGGGGGAGGCTCCCGCTCTTCTCTTCATCTTCTTCTCTTCTTCATCTTCTTCTTTTCTTCTCTTCTTCATCTTCTTCTCTGGGCCGCTCCGCATGGCCCGGAGAAGAGGCATGGAGGGAGGCTCCCGCTGTGTAACGGCATCTCCTCTTCTGACGGTTCTCAAATAACGGGGCGGGGCTCTCTGACGCACGGGACATGACGGGACTTCCCTGTGGCATTCCCCGTGACGTCACAGGGAAGTCCCGTCAAGTCACCATGCGTCAGAGGGGGGCGGGGTCACCGGGTGGCCCCGCCCCCCGTTATTTAAGAACCGTCAGATGAGGAGACGCCGTCACACAGCGGGAGCCTCCCTCCATGCCAGCATGGATGCAGAGCGGCCCGGAGAAGAAGATGAAGCAGAGAAGAAGATGAAGAAGAAGATGAAGAAGAGAAGAAGATGAAGAGAAGAGCGGGAGCCTCCCCCCATGCCATGGGTGCGGAGCGGCCCGAGGAGAAGAAGATAGAAGACGCCGCGGAGGAGATGCTGGACGAGATCGCCGGAGGAAGAACCAGAAGAGCCAATAGAACCAGAAGAAGAAGAAGAAGATGAAGGAAGATAGAAGAAAGAAGAAGCATTTAAATAAAGGAATTGTCAAAAACTGTCTCTTGTCATTGTTAACATTTTTGACAGTTTTTTAGTGAAATGGTAGAGGTATTCTTGTACCCCCTTACCATTTCACACGGGGGGGGCCAGGATCTGGGGGTCCCCTTGTTAAAGGGGGTTTCCAGATTCTGATAAGCCAACCGCCCGCAGACCCCCACAACCACCGGCCAGGGTTGTGGGGATGAGGCCCTTGTCCTCATCAACATAGGGACAAGGTGTTTTGGCGGGCTACCCCAAAGCACCCTCCCAATGTTGAGGGCATGTGGCCTGGTACGGTTCAGGAGGGGGGGCTCTCTCGTCCCCCTCTTTTCTTGCGGCCTGCCAGGTTGCGTGCTCGGATAAGGGTCTGGTATGGATTTTTGGGGGGACCCCACGCCGTTTTTTTTTTTTTGGCGCGGGGTTCCCATTAAAATCCATACCAGACCTGAAGGGTCTGGTATGGAATTTAGGGGCACCCCCACGTCATTTTTTTTTAAATTTTGGCCGGGGTTCCCCTTAATATCCATACCAGACCTGAAGGGCCTGGTATGGAATTTAGGGGGACCCCCACATCATTTTTTTTTTAAATTTTGGTTCGGGGTTCCCCTGTGGGGAATTCCCATGCCGTTTTTATCAATGAACTTTTATGTGTATTGTCGGACCGGCAATGCAATAGCTGCAAGTAGTTTTAAATGGCTTTTTTCCTTTGAAAAGTCATTTTGCTGTCACACTGTTCTAAACACGGGAAACATGCGCCCCTTTACAGGCATACTATAGACACCCCCCAGCTACGAAATTTAAAGGGATATTACACTTTTATTGTTTGACTTTAAACATTATTAAAATCACTACTCCTGAAAAAACGGCCGTTTTTAAAACTTTTTTTTGCATTGATCCATGCCCCCTGGGGCAGGACCCAGGTCCCCAAACACTTTTTATGACAATAACTTGCATATAAGCCTTTAAAATTAGCACTTTTTATTATTCATGTTCGTGTCCCATAGACTTTAACGGTGTTCGCGTGTTCGAACAAACTTTTTTCCTGTTCGCATGTTCTGGTGCAAACCGAACAGGGGGGTGTTCAGCTCATCCCTATCTGTGACCATGATGCAATACTAGTAACAATAGTTATATATAGTAATAGGTGAATGGTACATTTATCTTAAGCTGCACTGTGTGAACAAATGTTTGCAGAATGGCTGACATCTTGCTTCTTTTGTCTTTTTTAGAAAATGCCCACATGCAACATCAAAATATTGCAAATATAATTAAAACTTTTTTTAATGTATAGGACCGTGCAATCATTATTGCAAAATGGATTGACATTAGGAGTTTTTGGGTAACTCTAGGTTTAAAAATAAAGGAAAATTAATAAACGTTTCAAGAAAATTACTAATTTACAAGGCACAGAGCTCCTAGATAACCTCTTATATCTCTATAATAGAAATATAATAATAGATAATGGATAAATAATAGTGTTTGATAGATAAACAAAATAGCACATGGTTGTTTTAACAATTTTGCCTGATTTCCACCATAAAAGTTTCCTTGTATTTATGCATTTGCTGTCTGTTTTCTCCTTTGCTGTTGTTTGCGTAACTATTGATTTTCTGTTTTTCAATGAGCAGTTTGAGTCTCAGTACTATTCGTATACAGGCAATTTATAATAAGGAAATTATTACATTCAGCACTTTGAAATATTGCCATTTTCAAATGGTGACTCACTGATGTAATCTATGATTTACCAGTGATTTCTGTGAGACCAATGGGTAAAAAAAAAAAAAAAAGTTATTCAGCTGTAATTATTGTGTGAGATCATACATACCTTGCTTGAGATATGTCTCCTCTAGGAGCACTAGCACTTCTCTTAAGTGTACCTTGGGAGAGCACATATTTATTATTAATAATATTTGCATTTCTGTATAATGTAACAGAATATACTTATATTCATAATAGTTTAAATATTTAATGATTAATGTTTATAATACAATAGTTACATTTGATAACTGTACACATCTTTAGTCTGTCCAACAAATTTCCATATCCATGAAAACATATATAATATTGAATAAATCAGCACAGTTTTATTTTCTGCATGTTTCAACATTTTCATTCTTGGCTTTCTGCTCAAAGTCTCACCTTACAAATCATTCATTAATTCTTTCTTAAAGTAAAACTCCATTTTAACCCCTTTTTATTACAAAAACAACTTTCTTATTTTCCAAATCACTTTACTGGAAAATCACTGTCATTTTCTCCGATGTTACACCATAAGCCATCTTACTGCTGTTTTGCTAGAAATGTCCAAATTTCACAATAAATCCAATAATGCATTGCTTTAGTAACCACCATGTGTGCCAGATAGAAAGAAATATACTAAAAATGGAAATATAGTATATAATCAGCTTTCTTTTCTGGTTTTGCTGGAGGAACCTGATTCCTTAGCTGCTTGTTATTACATCATTTGATTTATATTTGTTTTAATATTTATTACTTCACTATATTTAGTTATAAGCCATGCAATGCTGAAAAAGGGGAAATAGGGAGTAAACTATAGACTCTGTAGATATCTAGCAGTGGAAATCTAAATGGAAAACAAGAGATTCCTTTAAAATTGGATGTTCCTAAAATGACTAAATACAATCCAATACAAATAAATATATTGTTATTGTAATAATTTTAATGTAAATAGTCATATCAGTAAAACATGATGTTTTAAAAACCTTGCTTTTATGTACCAGTTATTTGTCTGTTAGCAACATGCAGAACCTCCAATCTGGATGACCAAGATACTATTTTTTTGGGTGATTTCCAAAGACCTTTCCAACATGGTTGACCCTACTGACAGTTATCAAAATCAAAGTAGAGAAACTTGCTTTTTGCTAAAAGCTGAACTCCAGAAATGATTTCTCCCATACTGTGGGACTATGCTCGCACTGCACAGGGTAATTGCTTGTTTTAGTCTAGAGGAGAGGACAGCGGAGATATACAGTGCCTTAAAGTATTCATACCCATTCAAATTTCCCACGTTTTGACATGTTACAACCAAAAACATTAATGTATTTTATTGGGATTTTATGTGATAGACCAACACAAAGTGGCACATAATTGTGAAGTGGAAGGAAAATGCTAAATGGTTTTCAATTTTTTTTTACAAATAAATATCTGAAAAGTGTGGCGTGCATTTGTGTTCAGCCCCCTTTACTCTGATACCCCAAACTAAAATCTAGTGTTACCAATTTCCTTCAGAAGTCCCCTTATTAGTTACCGTATATACTCGAGTATAAGTTGAATTTTTCAGCACATTTTTTTGTGCTGAAAGTGCCCCCCTCGACTTATACTCGAGTCAAGCACTTTTCTGCAGCAAAAAAATTCATTTTCCGAACCAAGTTTGGGGCCCCGTATCTCAGGGCCTCTTGGTGCTAGGTACCCCAAATTTGGTGTACAAACCCGGTAGAACTGGCACCATAACATATCCAAAGCTGGGGTTCCTAGCACCAAGTGGCCCTGATATACGGGGCCCCAAAATCGGTTCAGAAAATGTCATTCTCTGCTGCCTAAAAGTGCTTGACTTTTTCTGAACTGACTTTGGGGCCCCATATCTCAGGGCCACTTGGTGCTAGAAACCCCAGCTTTGGTATGCAAACCCAGTGGAACTGGTACCATAACATATCCAAAGCTGGGGTTCCTAGCACCAAGTGGCCCTGAGATACGGGGCCCCAAAATCGGTTCAGAAAATGTCATTCTCTGCTGCAGAAAAGTGCTTGACTTTTTCTGAACCGACTTTGGGGCCCCATATCTCAGGGCCTCTTGGTGCTAGAAACCCCAGCTTTGGTGTGCAAACCCAGTGGAACTGGTACCATAACATATCCAAAGCTGGGGTTCCTAGCACCATGTGGCCCTGAGATACGAGGCCTCAAAACCGGTTCGGAAAATGTCATTCTCTGCTGCAGAAAAGTGCTTGACATTTTCTGAACTGATTTTTGGGGCCCTGTATCTCGGGGCCACTTGGTGCTAAAAACCCCAGCTTTGGAAATTTTATGGTGCTAGGGTTTGCACACCAAATTTGGGGTTCTTAGCACTAAGTGGCCCCGAGATACGGGGCCCCAAATTCGGTCAACTGTGTCCATCTGCAATGTCATTTCGGGACACTTTGGGTTCAGAGACCCCAAATTTTGGCTGCAGCTAGGGGGCATTTAGGAACCCTTAACTACCGAGTTTGAAGTTCAGGGGACTTATGGCTGCAAATGGGCACAGTGAGGCATGCAAATGGGCACAGTGATGCTGCAAATGGGCATTGTTGACCCTCTTTTCCACTTACAGTAGCTGTGCATTTCTCACCCTCATCTTATACATGGGTCAATACGTTTTTCCCATGTTTTGTGGTAAATTAGGGCCTCGACTTATACTCGGAACGACTTATACTCGAGTATATACGGTAATAGTGTCCACCTGTGTGTAATTTAATCTCAGAATAAATACAGCTGTTCTGTGAAGCCCTCAGAGGTTTGTTAGTGAACAAACAGCATCATGAAGGCCAAGGAACACACTGGACAGGTCAGGGATAAAATTGTGGAGAAATTTAAAGCAGGGTTAGGTTATAAGGTAATATCCCAAGCTTTGATCATCTCACGGAGCACTGTTCAAGCTATTATCCGAAAATGGAAAGCGTATGGCACAACTGCAAACCTACCAAGACATGGCCGTCCACTTAAACTGAGAGGCCGGGCAAGGAGAGCATTAATCAGAGAAGCAGCCAAGAGGTCCATGGTAATGCTGGAGGAGCTGCAGCTCAGGGGGGAGAATCTGTCCACAGGACAACTATTAGTTGTGCACTCCACAAATTTGGCCTTCATAGAAGAGTGGAAAGAAGAAAGCCATTGTTGAAAGAAAGCCATAAAAAGTCCCGTTTGCAGTTTGCAGGAAGCCATTAGGGGGACGCAGCAAACATGTGGAAGAAGGTGCTCTGGTCAGATGAGACCAAAATTGACCTTTTTGGCCTAAAAGTTAAATGCTATATGTAGCGGATTTTTTCCATCGGAATTTCCGACACACAAAGTTTGAGAGCAGGCTATAAAATTTTCCAACAACAAAATCCGTTCGTGTAAATTCCGACTGTGTGTGGACAATTTTGATGCACAAAGTGCCACGCATGCTCAGAATAAATTAGGAGAGGAAAGCTATTGGCTACTGCCCCGTTTATAGTCCCGAGGTACGTGTTTTACGTCACCACTTTCAGAACGATCGGATTTTCCGACAACTTTGTGTGACCGTGTGTATGTAAGACAAGTTTGAGCCAACATCGGTCGGAAAAAAATCCATGGATTTTGTTGTTGGAATGTCCGATCAATGTCCGATTGTGTGTACAGGACATTAGAGTCTGCAAAAGATTTGAGACTGGGGCAGAGGTTCAACTTCCAGCAAGACAAGGACCATAAACATACAGCCAGAGCTACAATGGAATGGTTTAGATCAAAGCATATCCATCTGTTAGAATGGCCCAGTCAGAGTCTAGACCTAAATCCAATTGAGAATCTGTGGCAAGACTTGAAAATTGCTGTTCACAGATGCTCTCCATTCATTCTGACAGAACTTGAGCTATATTGCACAGAAGAATGGGAAAAAAATGTCACTCTCTAGAAGTGCAAAGCTGAGATTTATTAACAGTGAAACAAAATCCTTCCAAACACTAGCAAACAGCAAACATGAAAATAAAAGTGAGCCAAAAAACCCAGTGACAGAATATCTGACTAATAACTAACAAACAGATGCCTAACGACTAACTATATACAATATATACAGAATGGGGAACACAGAAAAGCAGGGGAAAACTGGAGGTGAAGGAAGAATATTGGAAAGGGGGAACAAAGCTGGGATCAGGAACAAAGGGAAGCAGGTACAAGGCATTGGGGTACAGTGTACAGGGCAGGAAGCAAGAGCAGGGTCTAAGGAAACAGAATTAGGCAGCACCAAAACAGTGGAGTGAGAGTCACTTAGTAGGGGAGGACCTAAATACCTTCCCAGAAGTCAACTTCGGGTGGATACTGATTACTGGAATCTGCTGTCTGGTGGGAGACACCCGCTCGTGGACACTGGAACTACAACCCTCCACCCAGAGAACCGCAGTGCTACCACCAGGTGATCTAGGTCCAGACAGCCTGTGTACCACATTCTTCTGGTACAATTTGGTGCAATGAGAATTACAAGGACCCTTTAATTTCCTCCCTTGCATAGCAGTAGAGGGAGTATCTTCATTGGAAGGCATAAACCAGTTTGAAAGAGTCCAAGGAATGAACAAATCTACTGCAAAAGCTAGAGGATCCCTGGTCTTGGACACAAATGTGTTCAGCTTGTTAAATCTGAAGGTCCTGATATCCACATTTGGTTTCCTCCACCTTTGAAAGATATTTTGAAATATGTCATGGTGTGGAGACAACTTCCCTGAGTCTAGGCATTGACAGCTTAGGAAGCGCACCTACCGCTCGTAGACTCCAGGGATGTGACAACCAAGAGAGCTGGAAAGTTATTCTCCACCTAGAAGAGGATCAATTTAGTTTTTCTTAAAGCAGAGTTTCACCCATTTAAAAGTCAGTAGCTACAAAAAGTGTAGCTGCTGACATTTAATAATCAGACACTTACCTGTCCACCGTCCAGCGATGCAGGCGCACGAAGCCCCACTTCTCTCCCCCTCCTCTAAGCAGCGCCGGCATTCTAACTGGGGGCCCCCTTCACAGCCTGGGCATGCACTGCGCATGTGAGCCACTCTGCATGCTGTGAATGGCCGGGCAAACTTCTGGGACCTGTGACGTGTCCCAGAAGATTGCAGGGAGGGAGGGGGAGAGGTGATCTTCCTTCCAGCGCCGTGGTGCCAGGGGATGAAGTGGGAGCTGGGTGCCTCTAAAAACAGGATACCCGACCCCCCCAAAAAAAAATTACATGCCAAATGTGGCATGTCATGGGGTCACCATCACTTAAAGTGGAAGTTCCATTTTTGGGTGGTACTCCGCTTTAAGGCAGATTGACTTCTGGTGCTCCACTGGTGCTTTATGTAAGCCACTATTGTAACCTTGCAGAAGGAGGAACTGGTGCTGTAGAAACAACCTGATCACACTTAGTTCCAGAATGTTGATGGAAAGTTTTGACTCCTTTAAGAACCATGTCCCCTGGACAGTTAGCTATATTTGAATCTCTGCCCAAGCCTGTAAGACTGTCACCAACTTACAAGCAATGTCAAGGAATGCTCATTAATTTCTCTATTGGAGACTAGAAACCAATTGTCCGATAAAAGTTTCATAACGGGTAAATTGCTTGACAAAGTATGGCAGGAAATTAAAAATATTACAAAAATAAAGGGCTATATGAAATATATTCCAATACTGGTGAAACTGGAAGGATTTGAGATATGGAGGCTTAGGGGATTAAGGTATATAGTACAATTATTTCACGAAGATGTGATCAAAACCTATGACGGCGTCCCAGAACAAGAGCCGCACCGCCATCATTTGACAGTGGGCAGGCGGCAACCAGTTAAGGTCTGTCTTTCATTAGGTCCCCCTTTACAGCACCCTGTGCTTCCTTAAGACCTCAGTCTCAATCTCTCTGTCCTGCAGAAATCACCCTTAGATGATCTCTCCTGCAAAGTGACCTTCTTGGTTGCTATCATGTCTGTCAAATGTGTCTATGAGCTATCCACTTTCTCTTCTAGGGACCCATTCCTCATTCTTCACAAAGACCAGGTAATGCCAAGGCCTTAATTTCTTCCTAAGGTGGTCTGAGTCTTCTACCTCATTGAAGACTACTATCTTTGTACGCTGCTACAAAACACCCAAAGTAAATTGCTCTTCACTGCTTGGACACAGTCAGAGCCATCAGAGTCTACCTCAAAGCCACAGCTTCCTTTAGGAAGATGGACTTACTATTAATCTTACCCTCAGCTCATAATGGACATCCTGCTTCCAAGTCCACCATCACTAGATGGAGAAGACAACTCACTGCCAGAGCTGACACTCCAAAAGCTGAAACTTCTCTTGCACTTTAACATGCTCATTCTACCAGGTCAGTGGGTGTTTCCTGGGCATTCTGGCACCAAGCCTCTGTTGCCCAGCTGGTCTTCTCTGCAAAGTTCTACTAGGTGGACACTTAATTTTCTGTGGATGCAGATTTGGCTGCAAGGTTCTTGCAGCAGGACGCCAAAGTTCAGTCTGTTGACCCTTGTTGTTGAGCCTGTTGGCACAGTTATGTTTGCCTAGTTGTTGCCCACCCTTCTCATTCACTGTTTATGGACATTCCAGGGTCTTAGGATACTCAACCTGTGTCCTTTACTGCACAATTAGGATAAAAAAAAATTTGACTACCTATATATTCCAAATCTTGAATTACAGTACAGGACACGGGACACCCTCCTTCTATTACTGGGTTACTATGCATTGCTTGCTAAAAAAAAACTCACTCAAGGACTCACTGAGTGGTATAGGGTTATAGCAGGAACATCAAGGGGCCTGTTCTCAAAAACTTGCCAGTGTACCAACCTTTAACCTAGTGTCTATGAATAGACCGTACTGTACTCTAAGCTATGGAATTTACAGGTAAGTCAAAATTCCTTTTTTTGTCAAGAATATATAAATTTTAAAAATGTGTCAAATCCATGGAAATCATTCTACTTTGAGGATGGGCAGGCTGTGCTACCTGTAAGCATCTCAAAGTAAAATTTTACATTTTACCTACAGTGTACCCCTAATAACCCAGCAGAGGACTAAACTCTGCCCTCTTTATGTCAAATGCAATAATCCATTTTGGGTACCATAAATTGCTGCTCTAATACACTGGAACTGTCGGTGCTGCAATGTTCTAGAAATCCAAAGTAAATGTTGGTCAAATTGTAATCATTGAACCTCATTGAAAAAAAAAGCAATGTGTAGTAAAAGCAGCAGGTAAAAATCTGACAATGGAACCGACTGCTAATTTTCATGAAATGTTTGGCATGCTTACTGTGTAAATATACACATGATTACACTCTTAAATCTTATTTATATAAACACATTTTACACGACCTGGTGACATATGCATTGTTTATCCAATGTAATGATCTGTGAGTGTGTCCCAGACACTCTCAATACAATAATTCCCTGTAATTAAAATAATAAAAATTATTTTCTGGTTTCAAAGCATTTTAAAATGAAGGATATCTCAGTGTTCCTATATTAATAAGTTTCTTTGTTTGGTGGCAGAGTGGGACTGTGCAGTTCATACATTTGTTATAGCAGTTCTTCTCATGTACAGATTATTCTCAGTCTCTAATTAAATAGTCACAGTTGATAAATTTGAATGTATGATTGTACTGTAGCTTTCCACTTTGATTAATTGGCCCCATGCTGCTTAAACTTTATAAAGCTCCTGATTTGCATATTGCTCTGTTTATTTCTTCTGGGAGGAATTTTTGCACACTTCAAAAGTATTTGAATGACTTTCTATTCGGTATTGTATGCTACTCCAGATGTTTCTTCTTTTGGAATAGTAGTCCAGAGGATTGAAGGTTAAAGGAGAACTCCAGGCTGAGTAAGAATTTTATAGCAACAGCCCAAATACAGATTTAGTGATCTACACAAATGAATGTGCATTTAAAGCACATCTGAAAAAAAACTATATTGCAACTTACCAGTTCTTAAATGTGGTGCATTCACTTTCATTTTTCAGACTAAGAACATTTTCAGCAAGTACAGAAAATACTTGTTGATCTTGCATGAAATGCAGTGTCTTTGTCACTTCCTGTGAGATGAACTGGAAGCAAAAACAATGTTATCTTTGTTCTGTAAACTACTAACACCCCCTCATGTAATGGAGATAAAGTAGGGGAAGACACATTTAAAGTCTCGCCTGGGTGGCAACCAAGGCTGCTTCCATTATGGGGAAATTAACATAGCCATCCAGGGACAGGAAGTGTGTCATTTTCAGGATTATCAGGTGAAAATAAAGGTAAAAATCATGAAAAAAAAATTGAATGCAGCTACTACATCTAAGAACTGGTAAGCTGCAATGTACTGAATTTTTGTTTTTGGGTTTGGATATGTTTTAATATTTCCTTGAAATAGTATGCACATGGGAAAAGTGTGTTTTAAAATACATTATTTCCGTCAGGAATATATCTCTTAATATAATATATTACTGAGATTGTGATCTCTGTTCTTGGGTATATCAAAAACCAGTTTGCTGTCTACACAGTGCAGCAGTGAGGACTCACTACTAGGGATAAGTGTGAGATTTCACCAAGTTTGTTTTACATGAACATCTTCTCTAAAATCTTGGTAAAGGTAGCTTCATACTTTGCAACATGGATGGATTGGGTAAAGTTTGCTTGAAAAAACAATAATTACATGGCCTTTGTTCTTAAAAAAATCCATGCGATCACCATGTTAGCCATGATCAACAGCTTTGTTAACAAAGGCAAACTTAATCCTAACAATTTTTTATAGTGTTTACATGGCTTTTTTGATTGACAGCAATAATGTGCTTATTAACAAAGTCATGGCAGTGATAGTTACCATTGTATTTGTTTCTACTTGCACTACACATGCACCTGGAAATAAATACTTTACCTAAATGTTAAAGATAAAAATTGTAAAAAAATATTGAAAACATTTATAAAATATCAAAATATTTTAGAGGAACTTCCATAATCCTCGGGAGCCATTGAAAGTCCATTACACCCATAAAACAACCAGAAATGTAATTTCTTAAAGTGGAATTGTAGGTAAAACTTTTTTTTTTTTCATTTTGGATAGAGTGAGGGAGGGTTATAACCCCTGTCTGATTTTTTTTCACCAGCTGTGTCCCATTGCAGAGATTTTCCTTCACTTCCTGTCCCATAGCCAAACAGGAAGTGAGAGGAAATCCTTGCAAATTAAGGGACTTCCTTGGGGACTCCAACTCACCATTCACCATTGGAAGATTTTCCCTCTATTACTTTTCTGGGGACAACCGAAAATTTGGGATTTTCTTTTACTTTCATTTTCAATGATAATGGTAAACAGGACAAATAGAGAGGGTGCATCTCCCTAACAAGGGCACAGACAGCAATAAAAACTGACAAGTGTTCTAATCCCTCTCCACTCTATACAAAACTAGAAAAAAAAATCCTTTAGTTATACTTTAATTTCACCTCCAAAATAGGAAAAATGAAGAATTTGATATATGACCTTAAAGAATGTAGTCTTGTGGGAAGTTAATACATCTATAAAGTAGTTATTAAATAATGTTTTATAAGTTAGCAAACTGACTGGTAGCTATGGGTAACTGCATCTTACATATATTGGCTGTTCTTTTTTACAGCTCCAGAAAGTTGTATAAAATCATTGATCTTACCTTGGGTGCGTCCTTTAAAGTAGCTAGAACAACTTGAATTATAAGACATATCTGTCTCATCTTCAAGTTCAGAAAATACATCTGAAGAAAGAGAAAAAAATATGATCCATGGTATATGTGCCAATGAAGGAAGCTGAATTACTACACTGAATCCTACATGCAATTTCTACATTCTCAATAGGAAGTTGGTGATCTTGACAAAACCAGTGCCTAATTAGTCTCTCTCTTCCCTGTGTATAAAACCTTATGATTTAATTTATTGAAAGTATTGAAATAAAAATTGCCTTTATTACCTTCATTACTCCTCCATTCTTCTCTATGGTTGGCCACATCTCTTGTTTCCAACCTTCTTTGCAACCATATTGAGATCATCCAGCCATAATGCTCAGGGTCAGCCATTATGTATTTTTTTGGCTTAAATTGCTTCATGAAGTAATACATATATGATGGACAGCCCATTTAGGACAAGCAATGTATAGTTTTGCTGGTAAAGTAGTATTCTTAAACATTTAACAAAGCTTATTATTATATCTGCATCTTTATATTCCTCTAAAGGCATTAGCCCTTTTGTATCTGCTTGTCACAGGGTCTAACAGACATTGGTCTCGGAAGGTTTTATACAGCTAAATCTTTGCTATGCCAGACAGCAAAAAGTTGGATCTTGGAATGTTTCTAGCTCTAAGTAACAAAATTATATCAAACTTTCATTCCTTGCTATATTTTGAGGCTTGAAAGGCCTCTTCATTTGGCAAGCTGCCAGAAAGACCCCTTTGAATCTTGGATGCGTTCCGTCATCTATGTTATTATTGTTTTTAAGGCTATAACGATTACTGTTGTTACTTTGATCTCCAAAAATATTTCAGTTTATTCTGCAGTTAACAAGGACCCACTTTCTTTTGATTAACTCTGGTATAAACTTTATATAATTTGTTATATACAGGCTTACCCAAACTGCTGAAAGTTACTTTATTACAGTGATTTACAACGGTAAACATGCCAAATTTAAATGGTTCAGTCCAGTTCTCAAGTTATCAGTGGGCCTTGATCTCCTGATACAGTCACTAAACAGTTTATATTAGAACAGTCATGGCTGAATTTCTACAAAGCCAACATGGCTTACAGCAGCATATTGCTGACTGTTAGTAATACATTTCCATATATTATAACATTTTCCAGACAGCTATCCTGCCAGCCAGTGCAATCCAGCTGGATTGTCATTGTTGACGTCCTGCATAGTTTGTTCATTTTTGTGTGCTAATATTTCAATCACTCTAGGCCCATACAGCAAGAACTGAACTGTTAGCAGATAGGGTGACAGTTTTCCTACCTTTTCTTGTTGTTGGTAATAGGTGTACAGAGGTTGGGCAAACTGTATCTTTCAGTCTCAAACTTTTTGGTTTAACTATAATGTATAATCTTGTTGGTGTAATACTAAAGTCAGTCAGTTGAGATGGGAGGGAGGTGAAAAATACTTCACCTAGTGGAGAAAAAAAGTATAAGGCAGTCCCCAGGTTACAAACAAGATAGGGTCTGTATGTTTGTTCTTAAGTTGAATCTGTTTGTAAGTCGGAACAGGTACATTTTTTAAGTGTAGTTCCAGCCAGAAAAACATTTTTTAGGCTTTTTGGATAGCATAGGGAAGGGTTAACACCCCTGTAATATTTATTTTGCTGTCTGTGCCCCTGTTCAGAAGATTTCACCTCACTTTCTATCCCAATTGGATTTTGCAAATTTTGGGTTGTTGTGGAAACAAGCCTTGGTTATAAAGCATCAGTGGAGGTACCTTTTTCCCATAATAACTCTTAAAGGAGTGAATTTCCCTTCCTAGGGGTAGATTTCCTCTCACTTCCTGTCTCCCTCGTTTGTAAGTAGGAGTCGTTTGTAAGTCAGATGTCTGTAACTAGGGGACCGCCTGTAAATCCATCCCTGAAATTATTAAAGCCCTCTGCTCTATACACCTTGTCATACATTAATATGACATTTATGACATATATGTTATGAGTAAGTGCTAGTGTGTGTGAAACACATCATCAGTCTTTTACCCTCACTGCTGTTGCGATTGCCAAGATTTTATGGACATTTTGTGTAATAAAGGTGGTTACAGGTGAGCGACTATCCAGAGTTCTTCTTACTATGTATCATACAGCTACGAGCTGAGACAGTGCTCGATCTACGTATGAGGCAGATCAGCGTGAACCACCTTGGTGTCTAGTTTAGGTCTGATCTGCTGATATTTCACTTTCCCTGGTTACTCCTTTCCCCCTTATCAACATGTCAATAACATTTTTAAATAAAGCTTTACCATTTTTATTACATACTTTATTTTAGACCTAGTGATGTCTTCAAGAGGTCTTTGTACTTCTCTATGCAAAGGGTGCATCTTGGAAAAAGTTATATTAAAAAAAATGCAGGAATGAAGAGAAAATAAGCATACCAAGAAGTAGATTGGGAAGCAGGATTTACTGAAGTCCCATAACAGAAAAAAAAGGTGTACAACATTTCGATAGCATGGTGACCCTCTTTTTCAATGTGACAGCCATAGACAAGGACAAGGACTCCATATTTCACCTTCAAAAAGAGGGCCACCATGCATTGAAAACATTGGTATACCTTTTTTTCCCGATATGGGACGTCAGCAAATCCTGATCAAGGAATCTATTCCTTGATGTTCTGTTTTTTTCTTTTTTTGCTGCATTTAGAGGCAGACTGCCCTAACACCCACATGTGATTTTAAGGCCTCCTTCTCTTGAAGTTCATTGAGGGAAACAGGATTTAGAGACAGTAGGATGATACTGTTGCTTACAGGAAGATTTTGAACCTGGCAAACAAAAAAAAATGACGAGCCTAGTAAAACCCTTCCCACTCCCAGCATGACTCTGTTTTGTAATACAGCAGTAACATAAGCCAACTAACCGTAACCTGAGAGGTTTGGGCATGTGTCCCTCAATGTACTCCATAAAAAGGATTTTAAGGTGAAGGAGGAATATAGGGTCTGAAGCAGTGAACAGTGTTCCAGGTTATTGGTATCAGGACCATGGGAGAGAGAGAGAGAGAGAGAGAGAGAGAGAGAGAGAGAGAGAGCACTGCAGACAGTCCTGCAACTGTTAGTGCTCCACATGTCATTGGGGTTTGACATGTTGAACTGCTACTCAGGGATAACTTAAAGCTCAGAATACAAGGCAAAACCTTGGATATTTATTAACTGGCTGCTGGAAGCAGAAGATGTTCAACAGCTGGAGGGAAACTAGCTCACTGTAGGTGGTTGCAGGAGACACAGAGTGAAACTAAGTGTCTCTTGCAATTCGGATGCAGTACTATTTAAACCCTTTCCATGGAAAACAGAAAATAGATACAAAGTTAGAGATACTGAAGTTACATAGTTTGTCTGGTTGTAAAAAGACACCAATCCATCTAGTCCAACCAATAAAAGGGGGAAAAAATATACAATCGTATATACACAATCTTTTACCCACAGTTGATGCAGAGGAAGACAAAAAAAACAGCAAAGCATAATCCAATTTGCTCCAGCAGAGGAAAAAATTCCTTCCTGTTCCCCCAAGAAAATAGGAATAATAATAGTGTCCAGCAGTTTTAAATAAAGTAACTCCAGGTGCTTAGCCCACTCAGACTACACACAAGTCACTGTCACTATCGCTATGCCATGGCCCTGGACCTGGAAAGCACACTTTAACTAACTGTCACAGAACACAAAGGTCTGAAAATTGCCACAATGTGGAGTAGAGCGACAAGAGCTCACATTCCAGACAAGCCCTGCAGTCGTCCAGCGCAGTGGCGTCTGGACCTCCAAAGCTATTGCTGAAGATATGCCAATCCAGATAGCTGCATACAGAAACTATCTCAAACAGCATGTAGAGAAGTGTTGATCGAAGAAAAATAATATTGAAAAAGAAAACGTGCCTAGTAATAAATTTAGAATCTTAAATTTAACATTTTTTCCCAGTAGAGAAAAGGCATTTATTCTCCTAGGACACTAGCGAAAGAAAAACTGAGGCATGCAAGGATGCGTATACCAGTCTGGTCACTGCTTTTTTGTTTGCCAGTGTTCAAATTCTCCCATAAATTGGAGTATAGCCAAATTGCCTCTGAATTGTGTGTCCCTCAGTGAATGAGAAAGAAAAAAGAAACTTTTAATTTTCACATATTTTGCCTACATGGTCACTTAAATACAGAGATAGAGAATAAAGGAACTGCTGTGAATAGTCACAATGCTCTTTGTAGTCTACAGGCAACCTGTGAACTGATGCTGGGGTAGCAATGTTCTAAGAGTTTCAGAAAGAAGTTGGCAGCGGCAGCCTATATACTGCTCTTAGTACAGGTTAACTTTAAAGGATAAGTTCACCTTTGGGAAAATGTTTTATGTTCCACCTTTTTTGAGGGTGGAACTAGTAACATGTTTCGGCTCCTGCAGCCTCTTTCTGATCCCCCTTCTAATTCTGCCTGCAAACTAGGGATCTCCCCCCCCCCACTGTCACAATTTTAAAAGAACGCAGCTGTGTGGGACTCTGCCCACATTGCTACATCCAGGCCAGGACTTAGGGTGGTGGGGGCCCCTGGGCTTGAGTCACTTTCGGGCCCTACCCTTCTATACATATGCACAGCTCTATAAAACAGAAATAGAAAAGGACAAGGTGCGCCAGACTTGTATTGCAGTATAAAAGAACTTCTGTTTAATTGGGTAAGACAAAACAGCCAAATGGCTACTCACAAAAGTAGATAATATATAAGCGGGGGATACTGTACTGGTATTTGTCCTGGGTCCACGATTAATAAAAGCAATAAAAATGGATAAAATGATAATTACCGTATTTATTGGCGTATAATACGCACCGGCGTATAACACGCACCCTAAGTTTAGGAGGGAATTTTAAGGAAAAAAACTTTTAGGAGGGAAGTTTAAGGAAAAAAACTTACATTTAAATGCCCATCTATGCAGCCTTATCAGTGTCATTGCAGCCTTGTCAGTGTCAGTGTAGCCTTGCCCCAGTGTTATTTGCAGACTTGTCATTGCAGCCTTTCAGTTTAAAAATGGCGCCGCCAAGATACAGAGCCAGATGTCCTGTGTATCTCGGCGGCTTTTGGCCGCTCTCGGCGGCTTTCGGCCGCAACGGCGGCTTTCGAAACAGGCAGGGCCGGCGGGGGCCCCCTATTGGCCGGGGTCCATGGGCTTGAGCCCAGTCAAGCCCAATGGTAAGTCCGGCCCTGGCTACATCATTCATTCACAGAGTTATGTGGATGAATGAACTATAAGTATCGACAGCCTTTGCAGCTGACAGCCTGTGGTTCCCAATGAACTACCTGGGCACTGGTGAGCACTCTAGTGGTTCATTGATTCTTCCTGTCATTCAATAACTGCCTTGCCTGTACGAGATATGGGCAGACAGCTACACAGACAGTCTGCAGGAGTCTGATCTAATCTGATCTCAGGTACAACCTCCTAATAAAAAATAAAAATAAATGCACATTTATTTTTACCGGCAAAAAATCTGCATTTATTTATTTTTTTAGCAAGGTGAACTTTTCCTTTAAGTCTTTTGAATTAATTTCCCTTTCTATTCAAAATGTTAATAAGCACATAAAGTTTATTATAGAAAGGGCATTGTGGCCTTAATTGCCATATTTTAAATAAAGTAAATTTAAAGCCGAACCTTTTTTGTGAAATTGTTAAGCCTTTATAAAATAACACAATTGTTAAAAAGTGTCTAGGGCAGCAGTGGTTCCTTAAATAGTCCTGGAGTCAGCATATATTTACATGTACTGTGTATGTCTGCAAGTGTCACCTTTAGCAGCATTGTCCATGGAATAGCTTTGATTTGGGAAGAACACATCTGATTCCTTATCGGAGCTGTGTGGCTGTAGAAGACCCAGGGGGACGATGGTGCTCTCGGAAAAGTCACTCTTGCAGCTTGCTATTCCACTGCTGCTGCTGCTACTGCTCATGCTAGATTTTTCATAGTGATCCTGAAACTAGATGAAAAATGGATAAGAAAACAAATATTTGTATTGCAGGCTAATACTGTAATATGGATAGACTGCAGATAGCATTACCACATTTCATCATGAACAAATAAATGCAACTGATTTCTGGAAGCTTGTTAACTCGTAGTCGGGAGTTGAAAAATTATATAACTGTAAGGGCCTCTCAGATCTTTGCAGTCTGTAGCAGTACCTTACAGCAATATATTAAAGTATGGAATGTGTCTGTTTATGTGCATTGTATTACATTAAATCTAAAGGCTCCTGTATGACTGAGACAAATTTTCCTTTGTTTGAGCATTACACTCTCCCCCTTCCAGAAACTGCAGCCTACAGTGAGGGGGTTTCAGCAACTAAAGCAGTGCTGCCAATCCAGAAAGCAGTAGGCTGGACTGGATGTGGCCAGATGCCAATTGACAAGCTACAGGTTTGTGAATCAGCAGTGATAATGCTAACAGCCACACCCCTGACTTGTCCTCATTCCATTTTAACGCAGGCGGGCATAGCCTACATGAGATTGGCAATATTGCTTTGAATACAGAAGCAGTGAAGTATTGTTGCCACCCCATCACAGGAAACTGCATCAACACATGTTTGAGACTGTAGGGGGAATAGAAGAAAACTGTAAGCATTTATATTTAACCATTTGCCAACCATATAACTTACATATACGGCCGCAAAGTGGCACTGCTGCGCCGGATCACGTACCTAGTACATGTTCTGACACTTCTGGGTAGGGGGCACGCATGCTGATCTGCAGCTACTGCAGACTCGATGTCAACCGGTAGCCACCGTTCATTAAGTACAGAGGTAGAACTGTAGTCTGCTTATGCAAAGCAGGGACAAGGATCCGTGTCTTTCTCTAGTAAAAGAACCTCTCACACTGTATAAAAACACTGGCTAGGCACACAGTTACCCATTTGATCACCCCTGATGTTAACCCCATCCCAGCCAGTGTCATTAGTACAGTGACAGTGCATATTTTTAGCACTGATCACTGTATTAGTGTCACTGGTTCCCGAAAGTGTCAGTTAGTGTCCAAATTGTCTGCCGCAATATCGAAGTCCTGCTATAAGTTGCTGATCGCTGCCATTACTATTAAAAAAAAAATCTAAATTCCATAAATATATCTCATAGTTTGTAGACGCTATAACCTTTGCACAAACCAATCAATATACACTTATTGGGATTTTTTTTTACCAAAATTATGTAGCAGAATACATATTGGCCTAAATTGATGAAGAAATTCGATTTTTTTAAAAAATTTTTATTGGATATGTTTTAGACCAGAAAGTAAAAAATATTGTTTTTTTTTTCAAAATTATTGGTCTTTTTTTGTTTATAGCACAAAAAAAATTCAGAGGTGATTCCCACCAAAAGAAAGCTCTATTTGTGGGAATAAAGGACATCAATTTTATTTGGTTACAGCGCTGCATGACCAAGCAATTGTCTGTTAAAGTAACGCAGTGCCGTATGGCAAAAAAATGGCCTGGCCAGGAAGGGGGGGGGGGTGAATCTTCCAGAGGTCAAGTGGCTAGGTGCTGCAACATGTGTTTTATTGGAAGGCCATTGTTCTACTTTTAGAAAGCAACTTCTTTTTGAATACGATGCCAGTGCACAACAGTGAACAACAAAAAGTTGCTGCACATTTTTAACATGGCTCACCACAAACATTACATTATTGTGCTGTGCAAAATAGAAACTCATTTTGCCTAGCATATTCAAATTGCACTGTCTAAAATTAGAAAGTAAAAAAAAAAAAAACAGCAATACTTCATTGCACAAACTGTGCTCTTATAATATAATTTTGTCTAACTTTCTTTTTTGTTCCTGCTGAAGCCCATGAAGATGTTAGTGCTTATAAAACAGCAGTTTCTGTAGAGTTCAGAGGATTATTGATTTTACAGCTATTGTCAGTGAGTCACAATTTGCATGCCTTTATATTTACATAATGAGAAATAGCCAAATGATGACAAAAGTCAATGGGGCAAACTTAGAAGCCTTTTCCATCAAACAGACTTGAATTTTAAACATGCCTTGAGATTGTTACACAATATTATTTTGAACTCAGAAAGACAGAGAATTGCTTGCCGCTGGTATACACAAATGCAGTAAAATAGATCAAATATTTGAACTTAGGTTCTTCACTCACTCATTTTATGAGACAGGGGGATAAAACATGTCAGACATCAAGTAGCCTTTAATGGTAGAACAAATTAATTGATCGATCAGATATCTTCAGATATTTTCCGCTACTTTGATCAGTAAATGCACAGCAAATTAATATATGCTATGAGCCACAATCCCACGTAAGAATGATATAGACCAGTGATGGTGAACCTTGGCACCCCAGATGTTTTGAAACTATATTTCCCATGATGCTCATGCACTCTGTAGTATAGTTGAGCATCATGGAAAATGTAGTTCCAAAACATCTGGGGTGCCAAGGTTCGCCATCACAAATATACCACACTTCAGAGAATGTACTAATATAAGAATACTTAACATACAGTATACCTGTCTCAGGAGAACACAAATCCTCAGTAAACTATCTTAAGAAAATATAATGTGCACTTGGAGTTACATTTTTTTTTTTGCTTTGAGTAACCCCCTGACCATCATTGGTTGTCACAGTGGTCACATAATCGGAGAGCTCCAGATGGCTAGTATGCACCGGGAGCTTTCCGGTAACCGCTCTCAGTATGCTAAGTGCTTTAAACAGGGCCGCATATATATGTGGCCGTTTGGCGTGAAGGCCCACGCCGAGAGGCCCGATATGTGCGTTAAGCCAGTGTGAAGAGGTTAAAGGAACACTGTAATGAGAAGAGCTGCCATAGTTGACCTCCTTCTGAAAAGGCTAGTTGCCTGGTTATGTTCGACTTATAGCAGAGCTGAACTATAAGAAAAAAAACAATTGCTAAGAGGTACAGCTAGATAGAAAAAAACAACTTTGCATGTTTTCTGCCATTACAAAAAAACTCTTTCCCTTTGCTCCTTGCAGTTTTTTCTTGAGTTCACTGCCTGCAGTTGTAAGGTGCCAAGATTGAGTACAATTGCTGGAACAATGTAACTCCAGTGTGCATACACAAGAGCTTTATAATCAGTGATCACCCAATGTTCAAAAAAGAAGGTACCGGTCCCGAAAGAAGCAGAGGAGAAGATGGCAGCAGTGGTGGGCAGTGAAGGGGATGATGGAACTGTCAGCACTGGAGAAGGGCAAACTCAGATGTCAAAAACTGTTTACTCTCAACCACACTACAGTTCTGCTTTAAGTACTTTTACGTCACTGAGCTGGAAGCGGCTGTAACGAGTGTCAAAAAAGTGTCAGAACTATTTATATGTATATTTGCTTCAGCTCAACAACTTAGACAACATTGAAGCCAAAACATTTGCATCACAACCAGAAAACTAGCAATCTCAAAAGGAGCATTCAGCAATAGAAGCCTCCATTATTCACTCATGACAGATTTGTTTTTAACGGTAAGTATTGCAACTCTTTATAATTTCTGTATTCATTCATTCAGGACTAAAAACACATTTGAAAGAATATTTTTCACATTTAGTCTTTTACGCTTTTGATATGTTTACCAGAATATTTCCAACTACTTTGCTGAAAGAAGCCTATTGTTTACAGAGTCCAATAGTATAAGTTTAATTTTTACACACACCTGAATGAGTAAGAGTAGTGACTCCCTACTCTTTTCTCCCAGTTCTGTATGGTTCTGTACAGTTTAAATTAGAGGGAGATAGTATGAAAGCAAATTGCTACTGGTGTTTCTTTACAAAACTCACAATTCCCTGAGAAACCAGTTTAGTCAAAAATGACATCTTCTGGGGCTCGATTTTTGACAAAACATTTAAAGCAGTGCCTATGCTTGTGACATCATCATGTATTACGGATCCTGTAAACGATCTGCATATTCCCTTAGGGAGTGTGATTCAAACAGCACTGTCTATGTGTTTAAATATGTGAGTAGCACTGTTTTTTTAAAGTGGAAGTAAACCCTCCTATCATTTTCAGTCAAGGACGCTGCCATCTTGGCCTCTGTTTAATCTTCAACTGCCATGATGCTGCACATGTGATCAGTTACAGTATGACACCAGCCATTGGGTGGTTTGACAGTTTAATTGACAGCACAAGCAAATGTGACAACCAGCAATCCCGGCATGCCGGGCATGTAATGGTTTCCTGAAAATGTTAAGTCAATGGGTTTACTTCCACTTTAATATTTGATGCCATTGATTTTACACTATTTGGAACATTCTCATTTTTCACATTTTGCACATTCACTTGAGTGTCCTACAATATATATGGTGGAATGAAGTGGTGATATCATATATTCAGGATTTAAGCTAATCACTTTCAAGTGTAATGCCCTGTACACACGGTCGGACATGGATCAGACATTCCGACAACAAAATCCATGGATTTTTTCCGACGGATGTTGGCTCAAACTTGTCTTGCATACACACGGTCACACAAAGTTGTCGGAAAACCTGATCGTTCTAAACGCGGTGACGTAAAACACGTACGTCGGGACTATAAACGGGGCAGTAGCCAATAGCTTTTGTCTCTTAATTTATTCTGAGCATGCGTGGCACATTGTGCATCGGATTTGTGTACACACAATCGGAATTTCCGACAACGGATTTTGTTGGCGGAAAATTTTATAGCCTGCTCTCAAACTTTAGATGGTTTGGGAGAAGGGTATGGCGCTGTTCCTTTAAAAAGAACTCTTTTGTCCTACGTATGTGCTATATACAGTTCATACAATTATCTAAAATCAAAAGCCTTATATAGTGCTCCTATTTAAATTATATGTGTCACGTATTCAATAATTGGAAAGAATAAGGGGTTGCGCTAATACTGATTGAAGACGTGATGATGTCACGAAACGCGTAGGGCGGAGCCAGACGACGCGCTGACGTCACCCCCGAGCGATTTACATTCCAGCAGGACGGGTTTGTCCGTGCTCCGGTGGCCACGGAGCCGGACTTAAGGCTGTTTTATCAATCACGCTTGTAAGTGTTATTCTTTTATCTATTCTAAAAAATTTTATCAGTTTTACACTATGTGAGCCCCTTCTGTATTTCATGGTACCTTTGCTATGAGTCCGTTGGTGTGGCTGATGTTGAGATGACCTCTGGTGGAGACCGCTGGCAGTACTCATCCTTTGACATTTAAAGTTTTCTGCTTGCTGTGACCCTCTGTGGTGGGGGGTCATGGCCTTCTGGTAAGAAGTAACCCCTTCTATTCTCTGGTGGCGGACCCCTCCACGCTATTACAGCACTACACCTACTGTCACTTGGACTTTTTGATTTCTGATTTGGTGGTTTAAATCGTGATATCTCACTAATGTCTTGAACAGATGGGATTTTCCTTTTCACTTTATTATACGTTTTGCACATGAGTGTATTTTTATTTTTATATTCAATGTTATGTATGATCACTGTATAATTCTTTTTGCACTGCAGACTCATATTTTGCACTATCAGTATTAGCGCAACCCCTTATTCTTTCCATACCCATTTACAATTGATGTTTTTTGTGGGGATTGCTGCTGTACACAGATTCTTTTTTGGTTTATAGCGCAGTGTTCTCCATATTTAAACACATAGACAGTGCTGTTTGAATCACACTCCCTAAGGGAATATGCAGATCGTTTACAGGAGGGGTGAAGTGAGATAGTGAGTTGCTGCACATTTAGAGCACGGGATTTTATCATCAAAAGCACATCACGTGAACTAAGTTGTTCCGAAGCAAAAGGACTTTTTATATATATATATGTGACTGCACATGTGCACTTTATTAGAGTGTATTTGCTTATTGTGTTCCAACCACCTCACTCCCCTCCCCTTCTCTTTTCCCCTCCCCCCCTTTTTTTTTTTTCACCTTTGTTACTTTTAGGTTTACCGCATGTTTTTCCACACTGGGAATAATATTCCATATTTAAAAGGATATTGTGACACAAATGATTTAAATAGGAGCTTCATGTATGGTTTTTTGATGTTCACACTGGTTTCTTGAATTGCACATAGCACTTTCACGCTTGCTGCATTTTTTGGGTTGACAATTATTGAATACGTGACACATATAATTTAAATAGGAGCACTATATAAGGCTTTTGATTTTAGATAGTTGTATGAACTGTATATAGCACATACGTAGGACAAAAGAGTTTATTTTTAAAGGAACAGCGCCATACCCTTCTCCCAAACCATCTAATCTAGCCGTCCCCATATATATGGTGACTGCATGTTGGGAGGCAGCAGTTCCAAATAGATCACATCTCCACCATCTCCACTGTGCGGGTTTACTATTATTATTTTTGCTCTCAAACTTTGTGTGTCGGAAATTCCGATGGAAAATGTGTGATGGAGCCCACACGCGGTCGGAATTTCCGACAACAAGGTCCTATCACACATTTTCCGTCGGAAAATCTGACCGTGTGTACAGGGCATTATATGACTTCTCATTTTAAGGGTAATAGCATTCTGGTAAGCCTTTGATCTGGGCACTGGTATGGGAGCACTGAGTGTGTTTTTTTTACGTAGAGGAGTTTTCTAGACTATTATGTGGAGATTTATATGGAGATTTTTTCACCTATATTTCACGGTGGAGTTCTTTTGTTTGACTTTTTATTATAGATACACATACTGGACTTATATTGTTTTTTTTTTATTTTATAGCCACTGCAATTCAGTTTGGTTTACTTAATCTTACCACTTTTATATTTAATGGTGTGATAGCCGCTAGTTTATGGGTTTTACCTTTAGTGCAAAATTTATCTTAAATAGAAAAATACAATTTGACTAAACCACATGGCAAAAATGATTGAGAAGAAGTATGTGACTCTGAGAAGGAGAGTTTTCAGCCTTCCCGTCTGTCAAATCCAGACCACATAATGCCAAGCAACTAAAATCTTTAGAAGATGGTCATCAATGGCAGCCATATTTCAGTGCAGGCATTCTTAAAAATACATACATGTGATCGACCTACCAAAAGATTTATAGTTGGTATTAGTAATTGTAGTTCATACCCAGTCAAGCAAGGCAGGTGACACCTCTGCTTCATCAGTTTACTTTTTAGGTTGCCGTGCCTGTTCACTGGCCACTTAATCAGCATTATTATACTCTCAGTATAATAATGCTGATAATATAATATAAGAGTTATAATATAACCCTCTATTCACTCAGAACAGAGACCAGTCACTAGTGGTGTACCACAAGGCTTTGTACTAGGTCCTGTTCTATGTAATCACTATGTAAGTGATGTAACCAAAGGTTTGTTGGGCAAGGTATGTCTTTTTGCTGATGATACAAAGGTGTGTAATAGGGTTGATATCCCTGGAGGTGTCTGTAATATGGAACATTATTTGGCTTTGCTGGAAGATTGGTCAAAGCAGTTGAAACTGCAGTTCAATATTTCTAAATGTAAAAGGATGCAGCTTGGGAAAAAGAATCCCCTCAGAGAGTACAACATTGGGGGTACAGTGTTGGTCAGCACTACAGAGGAAAAAGATTTGGGGATACTTATTTCAGATGATTGCAAAATGAGCAGACAGTGTGATCAGGCAGTGGGAAAAGCAAATAGAATTCTAGAATGCATCCCTAGAGGGATCCCCAGCAGGAGGAATGAGGTTCTGATTCCCCTATATAGATCTTTAGTGAGACCTCATCTAGAATACTGTGTCCAGTTCTGGAGACCACTCACAAAAAGATATTGATAAAATAGAGTGAGTCCAGAGACAGGTAACAAACGGTGAAAGGTCTGGGGGATAAAACATATCGAGAGCAACTTCAGGAACCTAGTGTGTACAGTCTGAAGGAGATAAGGGGAAGGGGAGGCATGATTGAAACCTTTAAATACATCAAGGGGGTGAATAAGGCTCAGGAGGGCAGTTTTTTTTCAAGATGAAACCAAAATCAAGAACACGTGGACATGACCTCAAACTAACTGAGGAAAGTTCAAGACTAATTTTAGAAAGTATTATTTTACTTTTCTATGTTTCTATTTTTCTACTACTTTTCCTAAGAATTCGTGTTCAAAATGTTATCCCTCTATAGCCAGCTTTATGCTAGGTTCACACCTATACGTTCAGCTCATCCTGTGTTTGCGTGGACACAACAGCCCATTCACTTGAGTGGATTGCTGTACCTGTAGGAAACGTGGGAAAAAGGTCCCTGCACCTTTTTAAAAATGCAGCAGCAGGGAAGTCGCATGGTTTTGCACCTGTTCCCACATCCACAGCTTAAGTGCGCTGCATTTTCAGATGCGTGGGGGTGCCATTAAGAATGAATGGCACAACCCTTGCATTTGCAAAAAAGCAGTGCACTGGCTGTCGGTGCGGGAACAGCTGCGATTTACACACAGCCCCACATCTGCAACCAGCCGCACAAGTGTGAACCTAGCCTAAGGCATATTTTACATGTTTTTCTCTGTCGCCTTTATTTTCTGGTGGTAAAAAGGCTACTAAGGCCGGCCACACACAAACCTCAGCCGGTTCAGTAGGAACTGGCTGAGATTTGAATCATTGATGGGCAGGCTGAATGTACTAAGTTAATTGATCGATTAACTTGGGTACAACCAGCATGATGGATTATCTTGCGATTATCGATAGCGGCTGCTAGCAATACTCACTATCTTCTCCTGCCGGGATGGCTTCCCTCACCCGTCCCCGTCGGGAGCAGACGCTTGCTCAGCAGGAGGGATTCCTTTGTCAGCAATGTCTGTGTGGATGGGGGAATCATGCAAATTTCTTTCCTGCAACCCGTGATATGACCTACCTTAAGAGTGCTCAACAGATAAAACTGAAATTTTGCCTAAACAATGAATGGGTCAGAAGTGTGACTAAGCATTTATTAGATGGCTGTCTCTGAGGTTTCGAACAATGTAAAACAAACACTAGGCAGTTTCTGTTGTGTAATTTAGTAAAACAACAGTGCTCATAAAAGTTTTTGTCATGTCTTGAATAATGATATGTAAAACAAGTTTTTGTTTACTTACTAGAAAAAATATAAAATATAAAACACAAGTTTAAAAATAAACATAAAAAAAAATTGAAAAAAACCTTATTTAAATGTATTTACATTTTTATGAAAGATTTCACATTTCTAAACTGATGTTTTATATATCTTTTCATTATTTTTATAAAAGATTGATTTTACAAATAAACATTTACTACAGCATGTTTCCCTGGCATTAAGCTTGCAAACCATAGTGGGATTTCTAAAAAAAATTAAAAACAAAGGCTAATGCCGTGTACACACGAGCGGAATGTCCGACAGAAAAAATGCGACAGGAGCTTTTCACCATATATTCTGATCGTGTGTATGCTCCATCGGACTTTTTATGTTAAAAATTCTGACGGACCTAGAAAGAGAATATGTTCTAAATTTTTCCGACGGAACCAATTCCTATCAGGAAAACCGCTCGTCTGTGTGCTGTTCCGACGTACCAAAAACGACGCATGCTCTGAAGCAAGTACAAGACGGAAGCTATTGGCTACTGGCTATTGAACTTTCGTTTTCTAGTCCCGTCGTACATGTTGTATGTCACCGCGTTCTGGACGGTCGGAATTTGGTATGACCTTGTGTATGCAAGACAGCTTGAGCGAAATTCCGTCGGAACTCCGTCGGAAAAATCTTGAGAGTTTTTTTTGCGATGGGCAAACCGGTCGTGTTTACAGGGAATAACAGCATGTATTATGGCAGTCTGTATTTATGAATTAAGATATTTGCATATATGCTCAGATGAGGGGGTAGGGTCTACTATTTAGCACAAAAGCTGCATAATGATCCCTCGCCACCTACTGTTTACAAGTGGTAAACATGAAATATTAATACACAAATGTTTTATTTGCATGGTTAAAAAGTAATTAAAAACACCATTACATCTTTTTAACATTGATCATAATACAAATACAAAGAAAAATATATTTTATAAGAATACAGATTCTCTTTAAACATATGTTTAAATAAGTGAGTAGTTCTGCCTTTGAAGATTTTGGCTAATATATTATTGGCGATCAGAAAAAGGTAAAAAAATAAGGAAGGTGTGAATTAGAAGGGTTTTGTTTCTTTTAGGAAATCTTTCACCTTTTAAATGTTAACTAAGATTTTTTTAAAAGTCAACAGATGGTACACTCCCCTGAAAATTCAGTCTTCACAAGAAACCAATGAGGAATAGTTATAAAACAGACTTACGTATTATATACAGCTCAAAACAAATTAACAAGTTTATTCTCGATTTATTTGACAAAATGGAGAAACAGTGGAGAATGTTCACTTAGCTTAGTGATAAAGTGAAGTTGTATTCTCTTTGCGTATCCAATTATGTGCAGGAAGATTAAAACAGATGTAACCTCTAAATGAATTGCATTAAGTTTGCTAAAACATGTTGTATCATAAACAACTGCCATTTTTAAAAAAATAAAATGCTTGTTTTTACCCTTTTCATCCTTTGTTGGTGTTCATCTCCTGCAGACACTGCAACAATGGCTGCATGTCAGTTCTCAGGGCTGGTTTCCTGATAGTGACAACAGTGGGTAATGTCTGTATGTGTGTTTTTATGGACCATTCTCCATTGAAAGCCTACGTGATATGGTGACAACATGGGGGCACAATTGGAAAACTGAAACAGAGTATTGTCACCTTATAACAGGTATAATACCTGAACAAGGACCTTCTTAGCAGGATGCAGGTAATATTTTAATAAGAGCCGCCTACTTAAATTATTTGAGATTTAAGTGGGTGAGTTTACATCTCCTTACGGAAAGCAGGATATTTCCTTGCACAAGTTTAGATTAGTAAATACACTTTATAGAAGATTATGGAACTTTCTGCCTACAAGCAAAAAAAATATTCAAAGTAATCTAGTCAAAGTAAATATATTATTTTATATAAACTGATTGGCTGTATAAAGAAAATGTAAACTAATCTGCTGAACCCTTACTGGTTCTTGCCCTTAATATCAAGAGTGTCACTCGTACTATATTATACACTGGAGAAATACATACAGTTTTATGCAAAATTGTAGGGTTTAAAATATTTCACTAAAAGGATAGGCCATAAATAAAATATTCCAATCACATGAATTTTCAGTTAAATATGTTTTATTTACATGCTCTTTATGCACACTTGCATACTCTGCTTTGGTTATAAATATCTATCCAAAGTATATAAACTGTAAAGTGCATTAGCACCTACAGAGATGTAAAATGTGTTCAAAATGCTCAAATAAATACACTAAAGATGAATTCAACATTTAAATAAACCATAAATAACTATACAGTGCAGACTTATTTGGGCATCACACAGCAATTCTTAAAGTAAAAAAAAAAGAAAAGGATCAATTGCATATCCATTCTTTTTGGGGGGGGGGGGGGCTTTTGTCTTCCTAATAGGATGCTAATGCTGCGTACACACGACCGGACTTTCCGTCAGAGTAGACTCTGACGGTCTTTCTGACGGCGTTCCAACGGAGTTCCGTTGAAACGGACTTGCCTACACATGATCACACCAAAGTGCTTTCGTTTAGAATGCGATTACGTACGACGGGACTAGAAAAAGGAAGTTCAATAGCCAGTAGCTGCCCTTGCGTTGTTTTTTGTCCGTTAAACTAGCATACAGACGAACGGTTTTCCCGATAGGAATTGAGTCCGTCGGAAAGATTTGAAACATGTTCTATTTCTAGGTCCGTCAGGATTTTAGAAAGAAAAAGTCTGATGAAGCACACATTCCATCTGACCTTTTCTGCCGGAAAGTCCGGTCGTGTGTACGCGGCATTATAGCTAAGAACTGCAGCAGGGAATACAGAGGGAATATACAATATTTATAAAGTCCTATACAAAATCATAACCATGAAGCCATTAGTTTTTGTGAGAAAATGTAAAAAAAAAAAAATTTCACTGGGCATCTACATCTGCATACAGCCATGGTTTACCACAGAGGCTTTCATGAACCAATGCCTACAACTGTAGGCTAAGGGGCCAATAGAGCATCACAATTTACAAAATGTAAACATTTTACCTGTTCTGGCAACCTCTAAACAAAATCTAATACATGAACAATAGGAGATATATGTGTAGTAAGAGGAGCCACAAAATTCACTGTAGTTCAAGAAACACAAAGCAATCTTCTTTTTTTGTGTGTGTTGGTGTGTGTAGATAAAATTGTAAAGGTTAATATAAAGCAGAAAGGATGCTCCCTCCTAGAACACATTCTGGTATGTCCTCCAACAGCCCTCTACACCAGGAATATATTATTCATAATAAAACAGTAGGACATATTGAGCTAATATTTTGAAGGGCCATTGTATGTCTACTGAGGGCCACACTTCATTTCAAAATCATAGTGAATTGGTAATTACCATTACCGTAGCAATTGTTACATAGTTACACAGTTAGTCAGGTTGAAAAAAGACACAAGTCCATCTAGTTCAACCAAAAAAAAGAAAAATACAATCCCATATACACAATCCTTCACCCACAGTTGATCCAGAGGAAGGCGAAAAAACCCCAGCAAAGCATGCTCCAATTTGCTACAGCAGGGGAAAAAATTCCTTCCTTATTCTTTCTGATCCCCTGAAAGGCAATCAGATTTTCCCTGGATCAACTTTACCTATGTTAGTACCCAGTTATATTATTTACATTTAGGAAAGAATCCAGGCCTTTTTTAAAGCAATCTACTGAGCTGGCCAGAACCACCTCTGGATTGGAGTCTATTCCACATTTTCACAGCTCTTACTGTGAAAAAACCTTTCCGTATTTGGCGATTAAACCTTTTTTTCCTCTAGATCTAGAGTGCCCCTTGTCCTCAAAGTGAATAACGCAACCCTTTATCTTCTCTTCTCAAAAGGGAATAGATTTAGTTCCTCTAATCTTTCCTCATAGCTGAGCTCCTCCATGCCTCTTATCAGTTTGGTTGCCCTTCTTTGCACTTTCTCCAGTTCCCAGATAACCTTTTTTAGAACTGGTGCCCAAAACTGAACTGCATATTCTAGATGAGGTCTTACTAATGAGTGGCATAGGGGCAAAATGATATCTCTCTCTCTGGAGTCCATACCTCTCTTATATATATAAAACACAAAGCGCTGTGATGCTAAATAGCTGATAATTACACATAAAACCAAGTGAGGCTGCTATCAAAAGAGAGTGTTTTCAGAGTCACTTAAAAAGAATAAATAATGATATTTGAAGCGCTTCACAATGTGCATGAAAATGAATATAAAAGTAAATATAAATAGTCAAATAAATCCAGCGGTGAGTAAAAATTCCTAAAAAATCCAACAATCAAAATAGTGTAAAACTATAAAAAATTAGTGACACCAAATGTGTAAAAAATTCACATAAAAAATCCACATAAAAATAAATATATAGGGATGTATTCAGAAGGTTCAATTATACAGGTGTGGAATCCTGATTGGTATAGAGCTTTTGATCACTAGCAAAGCTGTTTAAAAACACTTGCTTAATTAAGGTGCTCATTGATCTTAATAGTACCAAAGTGTTTTTTGCTTCTATTCACAACCAATGTGAGAATCATAAACAGGCAAATAAGAGAAAAAACCAATCATTGTGCAATAGTTAGGATACCAAGGTACACAGGCAAACTTCAATCCACTCACGTGTGCCTTATAATGATAAGGCATATGCAGGTTTTACTATAGCAGTCAGCCGCCTTAGACAGGAGCAGATTCAGTGCAGTACACTGTGTGAAACTGCTGATCTGCACAGAGCGTCCTTGGCTCCTCCCACGCGTTGCATCACAGTCACGTGACTTTTTCAAGGATCAAAAAGTCCTTTTTGATCCTTGAAAAAGTCACGTGACTGTGATGTAACGCGTGGGAGGAGCCAAGGACGCTCTGTGCAGATCAGCAGTTTCACACAGTGTACTGCACTGAATCTGCTCCTGTCTAAGGCGGCTGACTGCTATAGTAAAACCTGCATATGCCTTATCATTATAAGGCACACGTGAGTGGATTGAAGTTTGCCTGTGTACCTTGGTATCCTAACTATTGCACAATGATTGGTTTTTTCTCTTATTTGCCTGTTTATGATTCTCACATTGGTTGTGAATAGAAGCAAAAAACACTTTGGTACTATTAAGATCAATGAGCACCTTAATTAAGCAAGTGTTTTTAAACAGCTTTGCTAGTGATCAAAAGCTCTATACCAATCAGGATTCCACACCTGTATAATTGAACCTTCTGAATACATCCCTATATATTTATTTTTATGTGGATTTTTTATGTGAATTTTTTACACATTTGGTGTCACTAATTTTTTATAGTTTTACACTATTTTGATTGTTGGATTTTTTAGGAATTTTTACTCACCGCTGGATTTATTTGACTATTTATATTTACTTTTATATTCATTTTCATGCACATTGTGAAGCGCTTCAAATATCATTATTTATTCATACCTCTCTTAACCACTTGCCGACCATCCACCACAGTTGTACTGCAGTAGAATGGCACGGTTGGGCGAAACAACGTAATGTAATGTCGCTTCGCCCTCTGGCCACTAGGGGATGCATGCGCACCACCGGGGGCACGGGTGCGCGCCCCCTGCTCACGCACGGAGCCGATGCGAGTGCCTGGTGGTCTCGATCACCGCAGGGCTCCCGCAATTGCTCAGGGCACACAGAGAACCGGGATCTGTGTGTGTAAACACACAGTTTCCAGTTCTCTGAGGGGAGAACAGACAGATCGTCTGTTCATACAGAGTATGAACAGCGATATGTCATCTCCCCTGCACAGTCCCATCCCCCCTTCAGTTAGAAAACACACTAGGACACACTTAACCCCTTCACTGCCCCCTAGTGGTTGACCCCTTCACTGCCAGTGACATTTGTACAGTAATCAATGCAATTTTATAGCACTGATCCCTGTAAAAATGCCAATGGTCCCAAAAATGTGTCAAAATTGTCCGCCATAATGTCACAGTCCTGATAAAAATCGCAGATCGCCGCCATTACTAGTAAAAAAAGAATAATAAAATTGTCATAAAACTATGCCCTATTTTGTAGACGCTATAACTTTTGCGCAAACCAATCAATATACGCTTATTGCGATTATTTTTACCAAAAATATGTAGAAGAATACATATCAGCCTAAGCTGAGGAAAAAAATAGTTTTTTTTATATATTTTTGGGGGATAATTATTATAGCAAAAAGTAAAATGCCATAAAACTATGCCCTATTTTGTAGACGCTATAACTTTTGCGCAAACCAATCAATATATGCTTATTGCGATTATTTTTACCAAAAACATGTAGAAGAATACATATTGGCCTAAACTGAGGAAAAAAATTGTTTTGTTATATATTTTTGGGGGATATTTATTATAGCAAAAAGTAAAAAATAATGTGTTTTTTTCAAAATTGTCATTTTTTTCAAAATAAAAACCGCAGAGGTGATCAAATACCATCAAAAGAAAGCTCTATTTGTGGGGGAAAAAAGGACATCAATCTTGTTTGAGTGCAACGTCGCACGACCGCGCAATTGTCAGTTAAAACGACGCAGTACCGAATCGCAAAAAGTGCTCTGGTCAGAAAGGGGGTAAAATCTTCCGGGGCTGAAGCGGTTAATACAAGAAATAACTTTGCTCGCTTTGGAAACTGCAGCTTGGCATTGCATGCTATTATTGAGCTTATGATCTACCAAAACCCCCAGATCTTTCTCCACTATGTATTCCCCCAGTTGTACTCCCCCTAGTATGTATTATGCATGTATATTCTTAGCCCCTAAGTGCATAACTTTACATTTATCAACATTAAACCTCATCTGCCACTTAGTTGTCCAATTAGACAGTGCAATGAGGTCTGCTTATGAATTGGAGACATCCTGTAAGGACGTTATTACACTGCATAGCTTATTGCCATCTGCAAAGACAGAAATGTTACTTTTAATCCCAGACCCTATATCATTTATAAAGATACATCTGCAAAGACAGAAATGATACTTTTAATCCCAGACCCTATATCATTTATAAAGATAATAAAAAGTAAGAGTCCCAGCACTGAACCTTGGGGTACACCACTGATAACCTTAGACCATTCAGAGTTATGCCGCCCACAAATGTTTGAGTAAAGCTCACTTAGAATACTTTCCTTCAACTCTGAACCAACATTTGCAAAGAAAACCTCTATTTGCCTCCACTGCACACTGCACATGATCAAAATTAAAGAGAACTCGCTGCTCCAGGTGAAGTTTAGTATGTCTGATGGAACCTTCGAATGAGTGCCAGTCCCGGCCCGCCTCCGTAGATAATATTGAAATTAAAAGAGATGGCTGCACATCCTGTGGTTCCAAATGCCGTTTTATTGAGTCACTGTGGTGACACCAGGGGGCATTTGGAACCACCCGATGTGCAGCCATTTTGTTTCAGTTCACGCTGCACATGCATCCCATGGCACCAATTATTTCTAGGGGGCGGCCATATTCTGCATAACTACAGAGGGTGTGATAAGTACAGCCATCCAATGGGAATGAATGGGGCCACAACACATATGTGCAGGGCAGGCCTTCAAAGCTACTATCACTGTATCAGGGCTGAAGTTACAGCATGCGTGTTACCATAAGGGCTGCACTCAGGGAGGTGGGGAAAATTCACTAAAGGACAACTTTACTAACGTTGAAGTTATCCTTTAACCACTTCAGCCCCTGAAGAATTTACCCCCTTCCTGACCAGAGCACTTTTTGCGATTCGGCACTGCGTCAATTTAACTGACAATTGCGTGGTCCTGCGACGTGGCTCCCAAACAAAATTTATGTCCTTTTTTCCCCACAAATAGAGCTTTCTTTTGGTGGTATTTGATCACCTCTGTGGTTTTTATTTTTTGCGCTATAAACAAAAAAAAGCGTCAATTTTGAAAAAACGCATTATTTTTTACTTTTTGCTATAATAAATATCCCCAAAAAATATTAAAAAAAACATTTTTTTCCTCAGTTTAGGTCAATACGTATTCTTCTACATATTTTTAGTAAAAAAAATCGCAATAAGCGTTCATTTATTGGTTTGTGCAAAAGTTATAGCGTCTACAAAATAGGGGATAGTTTTATGGCATTTTTATTGATAGTTTCTTTTTTACTAGTAATGGCGGCGATCAGCAATTTTTATCGTGACTGCAACATTATGGCGGACACATCGGATATTTTTGACACATTTTTGGGACCATTGTCATTTGTACAGCAACCGGTGCTATACAAATGCATTGATTCCTGTGTAAATGACACTGTCAGTTAAGGGGTTAACCACGAGGAGGCAGTGTAGGGGTTAAGTATGTCCTGGGGAGTGTTTCTAACTGTGGGGGGGCGTGGCTACGTGTGACACGTCACTGATCTCTGCTCCCGATCACAGGGAGCAGAGATCAGTGACACTATCACTAGGCAGAACGGGGAGATGCTTGTTTACATTAGCATCTTCCCGCTCTTCCTCTCCGTGAGGCGATCGAGTCCATGGGACCCGACTCATGGAGCTCCCAGGTGGCACACGTGCAATGGCACGGCGGCAAATTTAAAGGGACGTATGGGTACGCCCAATTGCCCGGCCCTGCCATTCTGCCGACGTACATCGGCGTGCGCCGGTCGGGAATCGGTTAAGCTTTATTCAATTAAAACCCTTAAAACATTTAGAGCAGTTGAGGACTGCAAGGAATGAGTCCAAGGGCTACATATGGCCATAAAACACCAATTTGACATGCCTGCTTTGCACAATGCAAATGGGTGTGATTCTCCTAGGTATGAACCCATGCCATCTACTTATACAGTTCCTTGAAAAAGTTTTCACACCCCTTGAAATTTTCCACATTTTGTCATGTTACAACCAAAAACATAAATGTATTTTATTGAGAATTTATGTGATAGACCAACACAAAGTGGCACATAATTGTGAAGTGGAAGGAAAATTATAAATCGTTTTCACATTTTTTTTACAAATAAATATGTGAAAAGTGTGGCATGCATTTGTATTCAGCCCCCTTTACTCTGATACCCCTAACTAAAATATAGTGGAACCAATTGAACCTTCAGAAGTCACTTAATTAGTAAATAGAGTCCACCTGTGTGTGATTTAATCTCAGTATAAATACAGCTGTTCTGTGAAGCCCGCAGAAGTTTGTTAGAGAACCTTAGTGAACAAACAGCATCATGAAGGCCAAAGAACACACCAGACAGGTCAGGGATAAAGTTGTGGGGAAGTTTAAAGCAGGGTTAGGTTATAAAAATTGAACTATTTGGAAATAAACAAAACGCTATGTGTGGCAGAAAACTAACACTGCACATCACCATGAACACACTATCCCCACCATGAAACATGGTGGTGGCAGCATCATATTGTGGGGATGCCTTTCTTCAGCAGAGACAGGGAAGCTGGTCAGAGTTGTTGGGAAGATGGATGGATCCAAATACAGGGCAATCTTAGAAGAAAACCTGAGTCTGCAAAAGACTTCAGACTGGGGCGGAGGTTCACCTTCCAGCAGGACAATGACCCTGAACATACAGCCAGAGCTACAATGGAATGGTTTAGATCAAAGCATATTCATGTTTTAGAATGGCCCAGTCAAATTCCAGACCTAAATTCAATTGAGAATCTGTGGCAAGACTTGAAAATTGCTGTTCACAGATGCTCTCCATTCACTCTGACAGAGCTTAAACGAGTTGCAAAGGCAGAAGTTTTTTTTATCTTAATGCATTCTATGCATTAAGATAAAAAGCCTTCTGTGTGTAGCAGTGTCCCCAGCACCCCCTAATACTTACCTTAGCCCCTTCTCTCTCCAGTGATGTCCATGAGTGTCTTAGCTGTCCCAGAGACTCCTCCTGATTGGCTGAGACACAGCAGAGGTGACATTGGCTCCCGTGGCTGTCAATCAAAATCAGTCAGCCAATCAGGGGAGAGTGGGGGCTCTGTGTCTGAATGGATATATGGAGCTCTGACTCGGCTCAGGTGCCCCCTGTAGCAAACTGCTGGCTGAGGGTCACTTGATAGGAGGAGGAGCCAGGAACAGCAAAGAGGGACCCGAGAAGAGGAGGATCCCAGCTGCTCTGTGCAAAACCAACTGTACAGAGGAGGTAAGTATAACATGTTTGTTATTTTTAAAGAAAAAAACAAGCATTTACAATCATTTTAAGCTATTTTGTAAAGCTAGATGTGCAAAGCTGGTAGGGACTGAATACAAATGCACGCCACACTTTTTACATATTTATTTGTAGAAAATGTTGATAACCATGAATCATTTTCCTTCCACTTCGCAATTATGTGCCACGTTGTGTTGGTCTATCACATAAAATCCCAATAAAATAAATTTAGGTTTTTGGTTGTAACATGACAAAATGTGGAAAATTTCAAGGGGTATGAATACTTTTTCAAGGCACTGTACATTAGACATGTGCATTTGTTTTCGTCCGAATGCATTTTCCTCCAAATTTCAGGTATTTTTGTTATCGTTTTAACAATCGATAACGAAAGTGCAGAATACGAAAACCAAAAGATCCGACATAAACAAATGCTTTATTTTCGTTTTCATTGCGACAACAGTTTGATATAGATAGGAGATTCGACATGACGCTGACAATAACAATCTGTGTCCATCAAACCTGTGGTCGAATGTGCCTAACCTTAACTCTATTAGTCCAAGATTATTCTACATAGAGAGAAAAGATTCGACATTGAGAGAAAAGATTTGACATAGAGAGAAAAGATCGCTGCTGGAATTGGGTGGAGGAAGTAAAATAAAAATAATGATGATGATGAATGTTATTGGCCGATTGTAACCAAAGAGGAGGGGCAGTAAAATAGCTAGAACTAAGTACACACTTACAGCCAACTTACTTTCACTTACGATTTGCTAGCAGAGAGAGACACACACACTGAATCATTTCAGAGGACAGTCAATCTTAGCTGGTCCGTTTGTCAGAGAACCTGAATTATTTAGCAATTAAGCAAAAGCACAGCTGCAGAACAAAAGTGAAGCAAGCTACAGTTCAACTTAACTTTTTCATAATAATCTGCTGCTATTGTGTTAGTGTTGTGAACTTGATAGTGATACTAGTGTTGCTAGTGTTGTGATAGCCTCAGAGGCTGCCCATGTTGTGGGGGGGGGGGGATTTATTATTATAGATTCTATATTATAATGCCATATCAATATCTGACACAACGTCGGATGCCGCGCCCGCTATTGCACTTGGAGATTGAGAAACGAATGTGAAGGTTGGGTGACTGTTGGGGTAGAGTAGACCATTCAACATGAACGGCGAAGATTCGACAAAGCAACGAAAAAAATACAAACGTCAAATCTTTGGCTTATGGTGTCTGTTGAAAGTTCTAAGAGGTTTCGACGGAGCAGCTAAACTGTACGATGCTGCAATCGTACATTTCCGGTCAAATGCATCCGCCCATAGGCTATAGAAAACTTCTAATGTTGGTTGACTAATGAAATAATTAATAAATAGAATTATTACTAGTCATACAACATTAGAATTCTACTACAGCTAGCTTGTAGGTGAAAAATTCGACCGAAAATGTACACGTACAGTTTAACTGCTCCGTCGAATCTTCTTTGAACATTTGACAGACACCATAAGCCTTCAATGACAGATTCAACCTTAATTAATTTGGATTTTCGGACGAATGCAATTTTTAACGAAAAACGAAATAAATAAAAACGAATTTCGGGAGTAACTAAATAAATTTATTTTTCGGATGAAAACGAAATTCCGAAACAAAATATTTCAGTGTGCACATGTCTACTGTACATATGCTATTCTGCAGCAATCTTTCAAATAACTCAGTTTGGCACATTGTTTCTGTAAAGATGTATGTTACTTCTTGTTAGCGTCCACAAAAATGTCCCATAGGCGAGTGCAAATAAATTCTTCTTATTCCATCTCCTCCTCTTATATTTATATTAAAATGCATGCTTAGGCAATCTATTCTTAAATGTTTAGTCTCTGTTAAAAGAAAGCCACCTGATCATTGTCTATATCTATATTCTGTGTATTGTATAAAAGCTGACCTAGTAAAATGGATAGTACAATCTATTTTCCTTTGACTACTACTGCACATGGAAAACAAGCAGTTACCGTAATTTTCTTTGAAGTACTTTTTTTCAACCTCAGTCATAATATTATTTAGGATCCTTGAGGAATCTGGTAAAATACTGCTAAATTACAGTCCAATCCAATTTCCAGGACAGAAGCGTTCAGCTGTCTGAAAATGGGGAAATTGCCAGCTGACTCATAACTATGTCAGTGCAATTATGCTGACATAATAAGCTCCCATGCTAGTGACAGTTTTTTTTTTTAAAAAGATGATGGGATTTTTATTGAAGTGTAAGCCCTCTGGGCAGCATTTCAAGAACCAATTCCTAAAATATTTTAGTAGATTGATACTATGTGTTAGTGGAAGTCATTAGTGGGATCAAATTATACCTTTCTATAGTTAAAACAATTAGCAAAGAAAAAGATAAAGCGCAAGTTACAAAAATCCCCAACTGATTTATCCAAGAGAAGAGCAAGTGCAAGTGCTATTGTTATCTCAGCAAACACTGCAGCCAGGGCCGGACTAATAGGTAGGGGAGGCGGTGTATCTTTCTAGGGTACCATATGTTATGTAACGCTAGCAATAAACAATGATGGTCTCATTAGTGTTCTAAGCTCTGCTCTGGAATTTTGTAACCATTTAGGTAGGCTGCTAGACAACTAGCTATTACTCCATGACTTAGTATGGCACATTGTTGGGAAAAAGAGACAGAGGTTGGACCACAGGGCAGCATACAGTAGTTGTACTCAGCTCTTTTCATCTAAAGAATGCCATGAACAGGAAAACTGCACCACTCATGACCACAAATTTTCCTGAACAAAATGAGTAACATTCTGTGTTTGTTCTGCATGGGCTGGGTCATTAACTACATGGCTATCTACATGGGAGGAACCATGATGATTTTATGGAGACTAGAGCAGTTTTTGACTTTCATCAATCAGTACATACAAGGTACATGTCGCTTTATTACACTATATCGTATACCTATGTTTTACAGCTAATGCTATTGTTTACACAGTGTGCCTATATATACACCTGTATATTGCATTTAAAGCTGAATTCTGATGGAAAAAAAATACCCTTGCAGTGGGCCCCCCTCTCGACTGCAAGTTTTACCTGCTTGCTTTGCTGAGGGGATGATGTATAAGATGATATACTTACCTTACACCTCACTTCTGCAGGATTCCTCTTCTTCATGCAATCCATCCCACAGTTGCAGCTCTCTAATGTCATCCCATACAATGCATGACCAGCAGTCTTGCATTGTATGAAAGAATGCTGAGGGACTGCCCACATTTCAGAGTGTAAGATAGTGGAGGAGAACGCCAGCTGCCGAGGAAATGATTAATAATATAAGTATATCATCTTATTCATCATCTCCAAAGCAAAATTATACTTCACCCTTGGGGTGGGGAGGGGGACCCACTACAAGGGTAAATCTTTTTTTCCCCTCATAATTCAACTTCAAGTGTAATGTACAGTTGTAAATATAGGCAATTGTGTAAATAGCATATAGTATAAAATATAGGTACATAGTGTAACAGAGAAATCTGTACCTTACACATGCCAATTAGTTACAATTTTGAGCTGCTCCAGTCTCTCTAAAATCATGAAGATTCCTCCCTTGACCCCACCCTGCAGCTTGGTGTTTTTGGGGGGCAAAAAGGATACATTTTTTTTACCTGCAGAGCTCAACCTAAATATTTTAGATCTGTAGATCCAAGCACATCATGTGTCACACCCAATGTTATGTCCTAGCTGTGATGACAATGAGGCCTGGGATGAAGGGCTATAATCAAAAACCTCATATTTAGCATCAAATTTTTAAATTGATCAGTCATCTCAAGGACACAGAGCAGGCTTCCAGCAACATAACCCCCACCCTAGAACATAGCTATAAACACAGAAATGCAATTTCAATTACAATTTTCAATGTGCTTATAATAAAAAAAAAAACCTTTCAGCAGGACCATAATCTCTACTTAGCAAATACATGTCAATTGCTAAATATTTAATTAGCTAGTTGAATGTCATAACCAGATATCTGGAAACAGAACACTGTAACCTTTTAATGGTTAATAAGCCATGACTTCTATACAAATTTAAATTATGTTAGTAATGACCTTTACCATAATTTTTGGAATAACACCCCAATCTTACGTAGTGTAGAGGGCCAATGGGGAAAATTACTTCTTCTTAGGAAGGTGCTTTTTATGGGTATGTCATGAGTGGTGTTGTTCAAAAGGTAATTTTATGCTGCATGACAAAACATGGATTATTAGATTGCGGCATATGGTACAATTGAAAACATGATGATGACATCATGGAAGGGTTTGCGTGAATATTATAAACATCTCAGCACTCCTACTTCCCATCCCCTAACCCATGTGATTTGGTGGGGGGGCTCAGTGATACCCTCTAGAACAGTGGTTCTCAACTCCTGTCCTCAGAACCCACTAACAGGCCAGGTTTGCAAGATAACTGAAATACGTCACAGGTAATATCATTTGCTGCTCAGTGATTGCAGTATTCTAGTCTGCATCTCCCCAAGGTAAAACTTAAAATCTGGCCTGTTAGTGGGTCCTGAGGACAGGAGTTGAGAACCACTGCTCTAGAAGTTTCGCAAAATGCTGTTGCAACTGCAGCTTGACTGCTTTGCTTTACCATCAAAGAACACCTGCAAATAATTATTTTTTATTTGAGGGCCAATTACTTTGTAGATTGAAGACTGATCTGAAGTAAAGAGTTTTCTTAAAGAAGATATTATTCATAATATAATATTATAATATTATATAATATTATAATATTCAGGGTAAGGATATTTTACATAGTTACATTGGTCCTGGAAGCTTGAAATTACTGTAGTAGACACTGTTTTAACAGTGACCTCCACTAGCTTCTGGATCCTATGCTTGGCATAGGTGCCATTCAGAGATTGCTTTTGATTTTCTTCAAAGAATTTGGTGCTGATGTCACGCGGCTGTTTGATTCCGCGGCTTTCAGATGTGAGTTTATCTATAAACTGTCCTTTATTTGCTGTATGCATGCTTTTAAACATTAAAATACTACACTACTGGAATCTTTCTCTGGCTCTTGGCGAGCTTTATTCATTCAGCGTTGGAGACTTTAAACGAGAAGTCCTGGGGGTCCCTATGCTGCAATGTTTCTTGTTTGATAAACATGCTGCTTTGGGTGTTTATGCTGCTGTAACAGCAGCTACTCGCTTTGGTGAGTTTGCATTTTGCATATTGGTGGTGGGAGACCACTGAAGCACTCCTGAGAACAATTGCATTACCAACAATGGTGTAATTACTTTGCATTTATCATCATCTTGGACATTTCACCAGGATTTCAGCTTTGTTACCTGGATTTTAATGTATTATTCACTTACATGCTGTGACAGACCTAGCCAGGAGAGAGACTTTTGGAGGGGACTGAATGCTAGCCTCTTGCCGATCGATCGTCGCCCTGGCATTTGGGGGAACGGTGCTCTTTGTGAGCTGTATGCCTGAGGACCTTTTAGGTGGTGTTACTTTGGATTCAGGTCCATATCCCCCCAAGAGACACAGACTCTGGGGACCCTGGATTTTCCATATTAGAAATAGAGGTTGATTCATAATGCTTGGACAAATACTGTTAGGAGATGCTGATGTCAATTCCAGCCACCTGTCTGTCTGTTACTTGCTAGAATGTGTTTATTGTAAATAAGTCTAGTATGGGATCTAAGAGTCATTAGATCCCCATTTTTGTTTGTGTTAATTAACTCTGCTATTGTGTGAAGAAGAGTTCTGTGTTGATTTGTGATAATGTTGATTGTGTTTTCTGAGCTACAAGACGGCCAGTCTAGCCTAAAGGTCATGACTGAGTCATCTAGGCTGTCTAAAGGGATTAGTTAATTAGCCCATGTTAATAAGCTTTCTGGTCACAGGTGTATGTTCAGAGTAATATGAGCAGGAGGTATGCACCTCCTCTTTTACTGTATAAAAGAGCCTGTATTCCTTTCAATAAAAAGAGATTCCTGGTTGAACTTACATACAGCCTCAGTTTGTTCTGAGCTATCACAACTGGATTCTATCACAATTGGATTTGAACGGCACATAGCTGTAGTTCAATCTCTGGAGCATCGGATGACTGAACCATCAGACGTTGCGATCTGCAATCTAATTCAATAGCCGCAGAGGAGTGTCGGGAGAGTGGAACCGAGCAAGCAGGGGCTCGTTACATTGGTTGGCAGCTGTGGGATTTGCTCTCCAGTTACTGGGACACTCCAAACCAGCCTGCAGGAGAGTCACTCTGAAAGACTTACTTGAGAGCTGGGAGGGACCGGTGGGATCGTGCTTCCTTGCCGTGAACAAATCCAAACCATCACCTGGATATCAGGAGAGGAGAGGTACAGATACCAGCCACCATGGAAGAGGAATTCAGAAGAAGGTTGCGAGAGATGCAGATACAGCACAGAGGACCAGTATCAGAGCAGGTCCTGCTAGGATGGTTTGATTCTATCCGCTGCGAACTCTGGAAGGAAGCGCTAGCCCGTGAGCAGCGAAACCAGGGAAAAGTTCTCCCCTCCATCCATGTAAGGTACTGGTTGCAGTATGAAGTGCGAATGCTGTTATTGGGGGAACAGCCGAACCAGGAGTGGACAGCTGAGTTAAGCAGGCTGATCCGGGCAGAAATGCGGTTGGACGAGAGCTACAGAGCCCTCCAGTGGTATGTAGCCCAAGTGTGGCCATGGACAGCGGATGACAGCCCCACGGAAGGCTTTGACTACGATGGCCTGGAATTGTTGTACTGGAGGCTGTCCAGGGACCCTGACTTTGGGAGTGATCGGGAGTGGCGTTTGGAGGAAATAATGGAGCACAGAGAGCGAAGACTGAATGTCTCGGAAGTGCACTGGGCACAGGAAGATTTGGAGTTTCTGGCCGTTCAGGAATGGGAACAGAGATGGCCTTAAGACAGCTGCTAGACTCTGCTCAGCAGCAGGGTGGGGCTACCTTTGCCTGGAACTATCAGGAAATACCAGTTGACAACTCTGAAATCCTGGCTGAAGAGTCGACAATGTGGCAGAGTAACAGTGTGCTTTTCCAACCTGCCCCCGCAGCTATGGACGTGGAGGTCTTATGGCGGATGGAGCAAGTGCTGACTGACCTTGATGAACCTGTTTCTGCATTGAATGATCTTGGATGGAGGAATGTGCCTGTCCAGCAGAATGCCAGAGAATTGGCAGTGCTGACTGACCTTGATGAACCTGTTTCTGCATTGGATGATCTTGGATGGAGGAATGTTCCTGTCAAGCAGAATGCCAGAGAATTGGCAGTGGAAAATCTGGAGATTGCTATCCCCAAAGCTGAAGTGCTGACAACAGGGCAGAGCTCTGCTAACCTCTGCCCAGCACTGATAGCATCTTCTGGGTTCCACGGAGAGGAGATGGTGAACCTTTATCCCCAGACACCAGTTGCAGAGACAGGGGATTTGATAGACTTTTCTGCTGAGGAAGAACAACCTGGTGAGCCTCCAGCAGAAGAGCTGTTATTAGGGACAAACTTCACTGTGTTCTGCCCAGCACCAACAGAAGTATCTGTGGAGTTACAAGGAACTTCCCCAGCTGAAGTGCTGGCAACCGGACAGAGGGTCCAAGATCTCTGCCCTACACCTGCGGCGGTTCCGGAGGCTCAGGGTGAGAAGGAGGTGGTCACTTCCCAGCAGCAGATCAGGATACAGGGGGAGAAGGGAGAGGAGGTGTTCGTCATCCCTCCCCAACAGTTGGCCACGGTGGAGGAAGTGGTCTTTCCTCCCCAGCAAAGATCCGTGCACCTGGGAGACAGTACCACAGACATATCGTCCCAACATCTAGATGAGGGAATGGAAAAGGAAGCAGCCCGCTCACCTCCCCAATGGCAGTTACACCGTTTGGGAGTGGAGGAAGCCAGCCTCCTGCCCCAACGGTTCCTGTTAAAAAAGAAACACCCGGTGGCAGAGTTTGCGTGAGCAAAGGGTAAAAAGCAGAGTAAACTGACCCTGTGTTGATCATTCTCAGTCTGTTGGCACTCAGATCATTGTGCCACAGGCTGGTAATTAGTGATGGGCTCTGACGTGTTCGGCTCGAACCCACCAGGAAGCTGTCACTGTACACTGCCAATCATAGGCAGTGAGACATTTCCCGACCGGCAGCTGCACATACACACGCTGCCTATGATTGGCAGTGTGCAGTGCCGGCTTCCTGGCGGGTTCGATCTGAGCCTAAGCCCATTCTACTGGTAATCTCTGTGCACAGTGAGGCTGAGATCATCATTACACCCTGGTGACAGCAGTAAGTTAGCAACACTACTGTGGTCATATATTTTCGGTGTGGCTAGGATTTGACTCTGCTGTCCGTTACAGTAGCCACAGACCAGTTTGACATTCTGACACCTGACTTAGATGGGACTGGCCAAATGTAAAGCAATCAAGGCCCCAAACAGTGCATGTCCTTGTAGCTGATTTTTTCCCTTTCCTCCTATAATCAACACAGTTGTCAGGTCACCTTGAGGCTAGGTGACAGATGCACACCGTAGGGATCAAGAGTGCACTGCAAGGTAGTGGACCCTAAGGCTGACTGCTGCGGATGGAAGTCAGGTGGTAAGGAAGGCCGGACCGCTGGAACACCAGCACGGATCCCACCGGGATTAGAGCGTAAGATTCCCTGGGGCGCGGAGTCTAAGAGCCAACAGGTGTTCACCAGAGCCTCTAGTGGTGAGGATGGACTGGGCTGCAACTGGCTCCAGGTCGCGACCCCCAGGGTCCCCCAACTCACACCCACAGTAGGAAACAGGAGGATAGGGATAGTAAGGGAATAAGCCAAGGTCGGGGCCACAAGCAGACAAGGACAACAGAGTTCACGCCAAGGTTCAGGGTCACAGGCAAACAGGGATAGTTGGGGACATGCCAAAGGTCAGGGTCACGAGCAGACAGGAATAGTCGAGAACAGGCCAAAGTCGGTAACTGGAATCAGACGCAGGAAACACAGCAAGTACACACGAAAGCTAACACACAATGGTTGATCAGCACTGCTGGCTTGCAGTGCACAGGTTAATATAGGGTTCCCTGATAGGGCCTGGGGTGGGGCCATGCTTAGAGGAGAGGTTATAAAACCAGTCAGGTGAGAGTCAGCTCGTCTTTAGAGATGAACGCATGGAGACAGGTAAGCTGACAGACAAAACTCTATTGCATAACCATGACAACAGTACAGCTGTGGATGGGAGCCAGTATTTGTATAGATTTAATTCCAGCACCAAATGTATGATCAAGTATGCAGCACTGTGAGATTGGTGGCAAAAGAAAGCTTTAGGTTATGTTGGAACATGTTGGTGTTTTCAAGTGTTGGTGACCTCTAATGGCCTATTGCAACAACTTGGCATCTTTAGTACTTCCTGCAACATATCTTTGTTCTTTAGTTGTCTTTAGTTGTCCCTTCCAACATGCTGGTAGGTAACTCCATAGAGCACCATTTGTTCCACCTGCATAGCATTCAATTGCTACTTCTAATGAATTTTCACTGGAAAAATCTTTCAGTAGAAAGAGATTACAATTGCCCACGTAGTCCAGTCTTTATGTTATCCATAGGCAGGGCTTTTTTTCTTAGCGAATAGGTGCAGGTACTCCCCTTTTACATCACCCCTTTCTCCACCCCTACCCCCCTCTGAGCCCTGTCCCTTGGTTCCACCCCCTACCCACCCCCTACCCACCCCCGAGCACTGTCCCTTGGTTCCACCCCCTACCCACCTCCCAGTACCACCCCTTTAGGAAAATACAGAGCCAAGTATCATTTTGTGGTGCTACGTAATTTGTATGGACTTTGTATATATTCCCTGCAGCCAGCAGCACTAGGCCCCTCCACAAAAAATAGACCCCCCCCCCCAGCAACAATAGACCTCCTGCCAAAATTAATACCTACTCCCCGCAAAATAGATCCACCCCAGCAACAAAAGGTCTCCCAGCAGCCAGCATCAATAGACTCCTCACTCAATAGTAGGTAATTCCCAGCAACAATAGATCCCTCTGCAACAATAGATCCCCTCCAGCAGCCAGGAATAGACCCTCCAGCACCCCCCAGCCATTACATACATTCAGTGCCAGGGGTGTTGGAACTGCATTCCCCTGTGTTCCCACTGAAAAAAGCCCTGTCCATAGGTATGGAACATTGAACAGTGGAACATAAACCTGACCTCAAACAGTGTAAACACCACTAAGATCTTTCCTGGTTTACTGACACATTCACAGATACTGTACATGGGTGTGGTGCATAGACTTTAGAAATGTTATTTTCTTTTCTAAATATAAAAGGCTTTTTTTAATAAAGCAGCAAGAAAATAGGGGTTCAGGTAAAAAGGAGCCCAGAACTTTACTTGTTGGCTTGAAATGTAAATATAAAATACTCATATGCAATATTTCATATTTATCACTCACAAAAAATGCTAAATATTTTGTTGCTTAAAGAGCACCCTGCATTATGATTATGTTAAAAAAAATACTATCTGTAAATAATACTCTATTTTAGCTTAATATGAATATGTGCCAGAATTGCTTTTGTCACTGCCTGGCAGATTCACACACGCATTGTATGTACTCCCTGTAGGAAGTGTGTGCTGGATCTGCCATATTAGATTATTTGCAGCGTTAAGACAAAAAACATACCTCCTGGTTATATCTTGCCTTCACAGCCTCTGAAGATTTGTGAGGCTTCAGAAATGTAGATCAGTGTGCAGCCGACACTGGGGAAAACAGAGGTTGCTGACCACACAAATCACATGACCAGCTGAACAAGAAATCTGGTCTGCCTTGTCATTTTGGCATTAAAACATGCAGAGTTGTAACCAACAACAAAAACTGGTCTCGGTTATAGACTGAAAAAACATAGCATAGTTATTTATTTATTTTTTTACACATATATACTTTTTTGCAAAGTTAAAGTGGAATTAAACCTAAAAGCAAATATTTATAATATTGCAGCTTATCAATTCTTAGATGTGATGGCTGTATTACTTTCCTTCTTCTATTTTCATCTGGTGATCCAGCCAGCAAATCTGTTGCTTTTCAAAAGCACAAGCTTTCTAACAGAATGTATCAGTTTACATGGATAAGACAAACCATTTTCAACTGGCAGGGGTGAGTAAAATGTTTAACTTTCATTTATTCATGTAAAACTTTTATCCAAAAATGGGGGAAAAAATGTTTGCTGTAACTGATTATAAAGTGTGAGCTTGAGTTTGGCTTCAATTTGTTAGTGCATTTAAATCTGCTAACACATGTATTACTCCTCCAGACTGACAATTCTGCCACCTGCTATGTTTCCTGTGCTCATTTATCCAGAGTTGTGTCTCACTAATACAAGAGGTGTGTTACTGGCCAGATCTCCATGTGAAAACAGAAGGGAAGAAGCCAAAGAAAAGACAACTACAGTAGCAACCAGATCTAATGATTGATAGGCTGCAATATACCGTAATACAATTTTAGTTTTGGGTTTAATACCGCTTTAAACACTTCCCCCAAGTGGCGATATCTGAATGATTCCCGCAGCTGCAGGCATCCAGATAACTTTGTTTTTAGCAGGCGATTCCCTGCACAGTAAAAACAGTCATAGTAATGGTTTTGCCGCTTGATTGCTTTTACAGGCGGCGGGAGGGGATGTCCCCCCTCCCGTCGCCCTCTGCTGCTTCTCCGGTGTCGCCCATGCGATTGGCGAGCCAGAGAGTGAGCCCGCCGGTGGTGGAAGTCTACCATAGAGCTAACCAAGGACCAGATGGTCCCCAGCCATCTCTATGGCCATGACATCACTTCCAGCGCCGACAGATGTAAACACTGCTGTTTTTTTTGTTGGAAAGCCTGAGTTCGATTTATTTATTTTTTTTATTTTTTTATCGCAGGCTTTCCAGCATAGAGGAGAGATCGGGGGACTTATAGACCCCAGATCCCTCCATAAAAAGGACCTGTCATGCCCTATTCCTATTACAAGGGATGTTTGCATTCCTTGTAATAGAAATAAAAGTGATTAAAAAATAAAAAATTGAAGGGAAAGTGGAAAAATAAATAAATAAATAAATAAAATAAACAATAAAAAAAATGTAAAGTGCCCCGTCCCCGTGTGTAAGTCATGCCCGCATATGTAAACGACATTTAAAACACACATGTGAGGTAGGTTAGAGTGACAGCAATATTTCTAGCACTAGACCTCCTCTGTAACTCTAAACTGGTAACCTGTAAACATTTTTAAAGCTTGGCCTATGGAGAAGTACCGAAGTTTGGCGCCATTCTATAAGTGTGCGCAATTTTAAAGTGTGACATGTTAGGTATCTATTTACTCGGCGTAACATCATCTTACACATTTTACAAAAAAATTGGGGTAAATATTGTGTTGGGTTTTTTTTTATTATTCATAAAAGTGTTTTTTTTTTACAAAAAAAATTCCATTTGAAAAATTCCTGCGCAAATACCGTGTGACATAAAAAGTTGCAACAACCACCATTTTATTCCCTAGGGTCTCCGCTAAAAAAATATATATAATGTTTGTGGGTCCTTAGTAATTTTCTAGCAAAAAAATTATGATTTTTACATGTAGGAGAGAAGTGTCAGCACTGGCTTGGGAGGCAAGTGGTTAAGCAAGCATTACAGGGTATATTGTTAGAATGCTATTTTCGATGCTTGCTCCACTTTATAAACAATATAGTAGAATGGTAATCAAGTATAAACTTTATATATCGGAAAAGAGGGGAAAGTGACTGTGGTACATTTACCAAGTTATTATGTATTATGTATTTTATTTTGCATTTTAGTGTTGCCCAGCAAATACAGCTGTAAACCTATTAGTATACTATTCCTCGGAGCGCCCAGACATCTCAAACTCATAATTGCAATATGATATTCTGTATCAAACTAAAAATTAAGCCTGGATATGCTTCTTGATTTTACATTTATTTAAATGTGATGAGAATTTCGATCAAATACGAGAAGAATAATAAGGGATTAGCGGAAACTATATTGCTGCATTATTTTTCAAAATAATAAAACAGCGTGATGCTGAATGCAAACGTTTTATAGTTTATAATAAAAACACAAATACACACAGATAGCTTATATATAGTCAGTATATTGTTAGTTAAGGACTTTTGGTACTGAAAACAAAGTGCATGCAATAGTTCCTAAAAAAAGAACCCCAGAAAAAATAGGAAACAAAATAAATAATAGCCAATTAAAGCAGAGCTCCACCCAAAAGGGGAAGCTCTGCTTGTTTGCTTCCTCCCCCCCTCCACTGCCACCTTTGGCACCTTTCTGGGGGGAGCGGCAAGGTCCCTCGGATGTTTGGCCTCCCTTCTGCTTCCCGCATGCACAATAGGGAACCGGCTGTGAAGCGGAATGGCTTTACTGCCAGTTTCCCTTACAACTAATGGCGGCAGCAGCAACCGAGAGCCGATTGGAAAATCAACTGGGGTGCTGACATCACGGGATCCCTAGACAGGTAAGTGTCCTAATATTAAACGTCAGCAGCGACAGTGTTTGTAGCTGCTGACTTTTAATTTTTTGGTGGGGGGGGCAGAATTCCTCTTTAAAAGCTAAAATAATCACCGGCTTTTGCTGCAATACTTTGCTTCAGTGCAGAACTGTACCTCTTACAAACTGCATGCACTGACCAACACATTCTCACATTCTAAACCATATATCAGAACAAAGGCTTTGGTATAATGGCTTCACCAAGCTCAAGCTTTTAATCAAACATTCTAATGGTCCCTAACCTCTTGTGCCCGCAGCCAAAATTCAGAATGGGATTAAATTCCGGTAACACTACTAAAATATAAAGCCATATTATGGTTCAGTTTTGGAACACATCAGTGTGATTACAGTTACCTACAAATTAGGTTCCCTTAGCAATACACGGTGATCCACTGTAAACACACTGCAACCCCTATTTTATGGGAACCTATTTAAATCTATTCCTTGAACCTGAGCGATATTCACATGCTATAAAAATGAATACAGTAAAGTATACAAAGAGCATGTATAGTATATTCATAATAATATATAAGCCCCAACATACCATTTTTCATAAACGAAACAGCTTCTAAAATGATTCAGGAACAGAAGTGCTTCATACATTTAATGCTAGCCATAATGTAGCATTTTTAGTGTATTATAGACACAAAACACTTCTTGCATAAATGTGTATTATTTTATCGAGAATGGTGATTAAGCATCACAGCAATACACTTTAATATGTCTCGAATGCAGAAAATCTTTGAATATTGACAGTCAACATCAGTCAATACGTAGGCTCTACAATGAAAAAAATGCATTTAGTTCGTACAGATTTTTCTTAGTCTTCATATATCTCATTATCCAAAACAAATTCAGTTGTCTGGGAAATATTTTAAAGTGCTAAAGCAAATTAGTGTTAATAAGACATGTGAATTCCCAAGTGTGCTAGGGTATGACTTCATCCTTTGTAATGGGCTTCCATACATCCAAATAGCAAATAATGCATTACAAGAGTGCATTGTACGGATTACTGAAATCACCAATACTATTAAGGTGAAAAGTTAGTGGTAATGGTCTTTACTGTAAAATAAAGTGAAAAGTTTGTCCTTTAAAGCTAACAAAGGGGGTTATTTACGAAAGGCAAATCCACTTTGCACTGCAAGTGCACTTGAAAGTGCACTTGGAAGTGCAGTCGCTCTAAATCTAAGGGGTAGATCTAAAATGAGTGGAAGCTCTGCTGATTTTATCATCCAATCATGTGCAAGCAAAAATGCTGTTTTTTATTTTCCTTGCATGTGCCCTTTGGATCTACAGCAACTTTACTTCCAAGTGCACTTGCAGTGCAAAGTGGATTTTCCTTTAGTAAATAACCCCCACAGTGTTCAGTGGTGACTATTCAAGATGGCATTGCTAAAATAAGTATGAGGTGCAAGGGGACATAGCAGCAAATCAGGATTTGATTTACTGAAAAGTGAATGACCTTTTCTTATTTGTTGTATTTTTTTACTGACAGTCTACTGACTGGAATGGTACCAGCTGATTGGAGAAAAGCCAATCAGCTGGTACATCAATAGTATGTAAACTCTTGGAGGGGATGATAAGGGACTATATACAAGATTTTGGTAATGAGAACGGTATAATTAGCAGTAATCAGCATGGATTCATGAAGAATCGTTCTTGCCAAACCAATCTATTAACCTTCTATGAGGAGGTGAGTTGCCATCTAAATAAAGGAAGGCCCATAGACGTGCTGTATCTGGATTTTGCAAAAGCATTTGACACAGTTCTCCATAAACATTTACTGTACAAAATAAGGTCGGTTGGCATGGACCATAGGGTGAGTACATGGGTTGAAAACTGGCTACAAGGGCGGATTCAGAGGGTGGTGATAAATGGGGAGTACTCGGGTGGGTAGTGGGGTCCCCCAGGGTTCTGTGCTGGGACCAATCCTGTTTAATTTGTTCATAAATGACCTGAAGAATGGGGTAAACAGTTCAATCTCTGTATTTGCGGACGATACTAAGCTAAGCAGGGCAATAACTTCTCCGCAGGATGTGGAAACCTTGCAAAAAGATCTGAGCAAATGAATGGGGTGGACAACTACATGGCAAATGAGGTTCAATGTAGAAAAATGTAAAATAGTGCATTTGGGTGGCAAAATATGAATGCAATCTATACACTGAGGGGAGAACCTCGGGGGGAATCTAGGATGGAAAAGGACCTGGGGTCCTAGTAGATGATGGAGTCAGCAATGGCATGAAATGCTAAGCTGCTGCTAACAAAGCAAACAGAATATTGGCATGCAATAAAAAGGGGATTAATTCCAGAGATAAAATAATTCTCCCGCTCTACAAGACTCTGGTCCAGCCACACCTAGGGCATGCTGTCCAGTTCTGGGCACCAGTCTTCAGGAAGGATGTACTGGAAATGGAGCGAGTACAAAGAAGGGCAACAAAGCTAATAAAGGTTCTGGAGGATATTAGTTATGAGGAAAGGTTGCGAGCACTGAACTTATTCTCTCTGGAGAAGAGACGCTTGAGAGGGGATATGATTTCAATTTACAAATACCATACTGGTGACCCCACAATAGGGATAAATCTTTTTCGCAGAAGGAAGTTTAACAAGACACGTGGCCACTCATTAAAATTAGAAGAAAAGAGATTTAACCTTATACTACGTAGAGGGTTCTTTACTGTAAGAGCAGAAAGGATGTGGAATTCCCTTCCACAGATGGTGGTCTCAGCAGGGGGCATCGATAGTTTCAAGAAACTATTAGATAAGCACCTGAATGACCACAACATACAGTGATATACAAGGTAATACTGACATATAGTCACACACATAGGTTGGACTTGATGGTCTTTTTTCGACCTCACCTACTATGTAACTATGTAACTATGTAAAGGGTTCATGCACTTTGTACTCCTTTTTTTAAAAAAAAATTGAATACGTTCAGTTCAGTATCAGTTTAGAAATGTCCTTTATACTCGCATAGGGTTTTGTTTAGCATTGCAGCAATTTCATGAACGCTGTCTAACTGCAAATATTTCAATTGTTTAGTATACATTATTCTCTATTTTAACATTATATTACAAGTTTTCCTTTTAAGGTACATTGTTATGACCTTGGCTGACTAGAAAGTTAGCATTTTTAATCTCTCTCATTTAGCAGATAAAGATGTTAATTCAGTTTTATGCTTTCCTACTTTTAACAATGACTAACAGCATACAAAACTACAATGTCATGGAGTTTAATTGTACTCATACCAGCCTATGCAGCTTCCATGGTCTTCCATGATACCCAGGTCAGAAGGGCCTCTGAATAGGGATGGGTAAAAAAAAAAACATTTTGGTTCCCGCCAAAACCTCCCATAAACGCAAAAGTTCAGACCCGAACCGCAAACCCTATTAAAGTCTATGGGACCAGAACTTGAAAAATCTAACGTCCCCATTTTGAAGGCTTATATGCAAGTAATTGGCCATGAAAAAAGGGTATGGGGGCCCAGGTAATGCCCTGGGGGACATGTACCAATGCAAAAAAACCTTTTGAAGCGTAATGCCACTTTCCTTGAGAAAAAACATTCCCCTCTGGGTGATCTATGTACATTGCCGGGATTTTAACAACCTTTTTTGAAGATTCCTACCTTTTGGTATTCTGAAGAAATCACTGTTTCTTCCTCTGTGCTGAGTGGGTCTAATGGGAGTGGTTTCATAATTGTCAATCAGCTGTGGCAGCTGCAGGGCACTAATGAGGAAAGCTGCTGGGCCTGCATCCCTTTAGTGGTGGTGGAGTGGTGAAGAAGTCACTTTTTTTGCACCGATTTTAAGAATATGAGCACCAAAAAACAGCACAGGCATAGTGGGAAGTCCACACTGGGATTTAAGCCCTGTATTTGCAGAATATATTTAATGAACTATATGTAACATTATTCATGCATGACAGTTACTGAATAGTGGATTTATTTTTTATTTGATTTTTGTTTGTTCTTTGTTTATATCACAAACATGATTTATAGGAATAGATTGATGTATTTGGTTTAAAGCGTTGAAGGTATCGCGGTCAAACACTAGATATATACACATTTTGATGTTCACTTTTTAAAGAATTTGTTTTTTTGACTGCAGCAACCACTTTTTATTTTTATTTAATTTTTTATTGAAAAGAAATTATTTTTGATATACACAAAAAAATTATATATTTTTTTTCCAATCACTAATTTGCGCTGGTGTCACATACATACGCACATCAAATTTACCATTGGTAAAACACTTCACTGGCAGCAACCATGGAAGTTTTCTAATTTCTTGCCAATCTGAGGCTAGATCTGGGAGAACTTTTTGAAAACTATGTCAACACCATAGCAGTAAATTTAGAACAAAGTTTTAAACACCTTAAAAATGCAATGGACAAGCAGATAAGGGTCTGGTGGGACATCAGTACACTAGAAAGGTATAGAGATGCCAAAATAACACCGATAAGATTGAGATGGGACTTGGGCCCTAATGACGGAATAATGGATGAGGATTTATCAAGGGCATGGTTCAACTGCTTCAATGGTTGTGAAAATAAGTTACTTGACACCATCATTGAAAGAAGAAGAATAAAACTAACAAGAATAGAAACCAACATTAACACCTTAAAGGAGAACATGCTTCCCCACATAGAAATCGTTGAGTATAAAACTAGGGTAACTAAGCTACAAGAATTCTTAACCAAATTAGATAATGAAGTAAAAAATAAAAAAGTTAAAAAATACCAAAGAGACAAGAAAGACTATATGGAAGAGAAGGTTTACAAAAGGCAGGAAGAAGAATTATTAACCAATTCAAATAACACATCCCTGAGTGAAGAGTTTGAAACAAGGGGGTTGGAGAGAGAAGGAGCAAACAATGGGGCAACCAGCACACCTGCCCTAAGTACAATTATTAGAAGTAAGAAAATGCCAGAACCCAGCCCCAATACTAGCACCCAACAGAAGGTAGTTACCAGCAAACCAGAATGTAGTGGAAACACTAATAATGCACCCGCTTACCAACCACCCATGGGCCAATACCCTAGACCCTGGAGGGGAGGGTTTAGAGGTAGAGGCAGGGGACATTATAATTATAATCCGTACTATGGCCCACCACAAGGGCAGGGGGAATGGAGGGACTGGAGGGAGCCTTACAAACCCCACATGCCGGTGTTCCAAACTAGCAGGGGGGGCTGGAACAGGTACTCACAGGAAGGCGGTTCGAACAGAAACCCACAAACAGAAGAGGCTGTGGGGGGGGAGCTAAAAAGAGAAAATTAAGGGAGGGGGTGTTTAACTTAACTGATGTAGTATTCACGCAGAAAGAGCTATTAGTATTGGATAAGGGAATTAAATATGCACCCAGTAAACCATTCAATCAATTTGAAGCGTTCATTGATCTACAAAAATTCGTCAGAAAACTTAACCTGAAAAAACATTTTTTAGAGAAGGGGGAACATAACACTAAGCAGAGCGATTCATTATACACACATAGTCAGTTGAAGAATAAGTCTACATTCAATCCTAAATCCAGCACCAACCAACACATTGATGTATTTAAGAGAACGGCGGAGTAAGAAATGAAAAACATAAAACCAGAAAACCCTAAAAAAGATAGGATATGGCAAGGTATAAGGAAATTAGAAAAAACAGAAAAACATAGTGATAAGACCTGCTGACAAGGGGGGGGGGAGTTGGTGATCCTAACAAAAGAAGATTACTATTCAGAATTGGAGAGATTGGTTGCAGAAACTACCACATACCAATTGCTTAATGAGAATCCAAATAGAGAGCTTAAATTGAAACTGAAGGAATTTTTGAATAAAGGCATTGCAGACAGGATAATAAACAAAAAAGAGGGTAGATATTTACTGCCTGAAGCACCAAGAGTCCCTGTAGTATACCAAGTACCCAAAATTCACAAGAGAAAAACCAAACCACCAGGAAGACCTATAATTAGTGGGATTGGATCAGTACACTCCAGGTTAGGTGAGTACCTGGATATATTCCTCCAACCACTAGCTGGGAAGGGGAAGGCCTTCATTAAGGATAGTAAAGATGTGATCGACATTCTGAGACAGATTGAGGTGGATAACTCCACGTGACTAGTCACCTAGTCACGTGGAGTCATTATACACCAACATTAAACAGACAGATGCCCTGGCAGCAGTGGCAGGTGCAATGAAAAATCTATCTGAACTAAGGCTAAAACAAAGGAGGTTTATACTAGAAGGACTCAGAATGGCCATGGGTAACAACTTTTTTTGGCACAACCATCAATATTACAGACAGATTAAGGGGGTAGGAATGGGCAATAAATATGCACCGAGTGTGGCCAACATCTTCCCCAATAAGTGGGAGGAGGAGGAGATTTTCGGAAGATGTTGGCCACACTTGCTGGTATACAAAACTTCATAGATGACATCCTGATCATCTGGAAAGGTAGTCGGGAAAAACTGGATGAATTTGTTAACCATATCGGTGCAAACCGATATGGAATAAAATTCACTGCAAATATAGATCAGGATAGTATGAATTTCCTTGATTTGGAAATCTTTAAGAATGAAAATAAACTAAGTACCAGAACGCACTTTAAAGAGACCAATCGAAATGGATACATACCAATGAGAAGCTGCCACCAATGGAAAAAGGCCATCCCCAAAGGTCAATTCATTAGGATTAGACACAATTGTGACCTAATGGTAGATTTCCACATCCAAACCAATATCTTGATTGAAAGGTTTGTGGACAAGGGATATAACAGACAGGAGCTGATACTCACCCGGGATAAGGTTGGAAATATGGATAGGGAAACTATATTACAAAATACAAATAGGGAACATAATCAAAAAGATAAAGTACCATTTATTACGGGATTCAACAAACAATATAAGGTGCTGGAGGATATTATTAAGAAAAACTGGCCCATAATCAGCAATGACCCACAGCTAAGCAAAATTTTGCGATCAAAACCTACATTTGTTTATAGAAGAGCTAAAAGAATTAGGGACCAAATAGTTAAGAACGTACCAGATCCCCCAAAAAAGATGTCCACTTTTTTTGACCACAAGGGCTTTTAGTGTGGCAGATAGACAAAATAGAAAGAAATTGGAGAAATCTGAACATGCGTAGAGAAGTATCGAAGAATGAAACCTACTGGATATTTAAATTAACACAATGCAACCAATGGGGTTGAATGTAGAACTGGATGTGAATTGTTTTATAGAGGATTATTAGAATTTGGTCAATTTTTCAATTTTTTAAATTTATTTAACTTTTTCTTTTCTTTTTTTTTTCTTTTTTTTCTTTTTTTTCATTTTTTTCATTTTTATTATTTATTATTTATTTTTTATTTACTTGCACTTTTATATTTTTTTCTATCTATGTTTTGGAATTTATAAAATATTGATCTCATCATTGGAGCACTTATTATGTTTGAACGCTTTGTTAAAAAATGATGCCCCTTTTTTATAGAATTTTTATAGAATTCTTATAGAATTTTTGGAATATAAAATTATGGAGTTGACCTATAGGCTCATTAAAGTATAACATGGATTAGAATGTATTAAAATAGTTATTTATTTATTATTTATCTACTTTTCATGTATTAAGGCTGTTTATTATTTATTATTTATCCATTTTTCATGTATTAAGTCTGTAAAAACTTCCCCAGCCGTTTATATGGATAATACTGATGCAGAAAAGGGATAAAATGGGCTAATTTTACACACATACCAAATGCCCCGTACACACGGTCGATTTTCCGATGGAAAATGTGTGATAGGACCTTGTTGTCGGAAATTCCGACCGTGTGTAGGCTCCATCACACATTTTCCATCGGATTTTCCGACACACAAAGTTTAAGAGCAGGCTATAAATTTTTCCGACAACAAAATCCGTTGTTGGAATTTCCGATCGTGTGTACACAAATCCAACGCACAAAGTGCCACGCATGCTCAGAATAAATAAAGAGATGAAAGCCATTGGCTACTGCCCCATTTATAGTCCCAACGTACGTGTTTTACGTCACCACGTTCAGAATGATCGGATTTTCCGACAACTTTGTGTGACTGTGTGTATGCAAGACAAGTTTGAGCCAACATCCGTTGGAAAAAATCCTAGGATTTTGTTGTCAGAATGTCCGATCAATGTCCGACACTGTGTACGGGGCATTAGAGTTCAGTGGGATACACAAGAAATAAACAAGCAGGGAATTTACGTAATAATACATTGGAAGGGTGTGGGTATATACCAGTAGTTAAAATGTTCACTTCCTGTACAGGGAGATGAACGATTGGTCTAGAGTGATAGGATTAAATTATAAAAGCAGTGACAGATCCACAATTAAGCAGCTTCCTGATGATGCAATTGTTATTGCGAAATGCGTAGAGGCTGCTGGGAAATACTCGCTACGTCATTACATCACTGCCGGCCGGGCAAAATCGAGGGCCTGAACCGCAAACAGCGCGCCGAGTGGGAGCGAGGCTTACACGCCACACAGGCGGAGGGAACACCGCGCCCGCATCTCTGCATTTTACCCATTCAAACTGCTGGAATAGCTTGGTGCCTGCCTGAGGGCACCTAAAACATGTGAGTTTATAGTTTTTTTATACCATTTTTTTATAAACAGTGTCAGCATATTGCGCTATGACCACTGTCTGTTGTCTTTTATGAGGGCGGATGTGTTTGCCTATTACTACATTGGGGTCAACATAAAACAAGCAGCAAAGTGGAATGAACCAAAGGCACATACATGCCAGTATCTGTTGAGTCGCCGATCCATGTGGTGGTGGTGTTGTCACTGGAGTGGTGAAGAAGTCACTTTTTTTGCACCAATTTTAAGAAAAAGAGCACCAAAAAAACAGCACAGGCATAGTGGGAAGTCAACACTGGGATTTAAGCCCTGTATTTGCAGAATATATTTAATGGACTATATGTAACATTATTCATGCATGACAGTTACTGAATAGTGGATTTATTTTTTATTTGATTTTTGTTTGCTCTTTGTTTATATCACAAACATGATTTATTGGAATAGATTGATGTATTTGGTTTAAAGCGTTGAAGGTAGTGCGGTCAAACACTAGATATATACTGCATCCCTTTAGACGTGTTCCTTCTAGGAGTATCTCACCAAAAATTAAATTTTTGTTGCAGGGAATGCCTGAAATCTGACTTCTATGTTAGACAGACTTCTGGAAAAATTGGTGAGCCAATCACACAAGCAGGGAATTATGTTTCTGGGGGGGGGGGGGGTTAGTACACATTCTTTGTACAGAACAACTCCAGGTAGCCAAATTGCATTTTCAGACATTACAGAGATGCAGTTTGAAAAGGAAAGTAAATTTTTAATAACATGCAATTACAATACGGCTTGTGTAGCGATTGTATTCGCTATATTATTTTTTCTTTATTTACAATTTTTTTACCCACGAAAGTGGAATTACCCTTTAAAAAAGATTGTTTTTAAAGGAGCAGTTATTTTAATGATGCCTAAAGTGTAACAATAAAAATAAAAAAATACTTAACACATAGTGCCTGGGGGGTTCCATTAGTCTGCCTGTAAAGTGGCACATCTGTACCATGTATAGTACCTGCTGCAGCAAAACTGATATTTATAAAGAAAAAAAATGACATTTAAATAGATTTTCCCTGCAAGCTTTCTTTATTTAGTAAACAACAGCTTGGGGAGCCAGTCTGTAAGATAAGGCCACAATTTAGTGCACTCGGAACAAGATTAGAGATTTTTTAGATAAATTCTGGTGTTTCTTTGGCAGACTTTAGATGGAAAAAAAACACGTTTTGCACCACAGTGAGCAAGCCTTAGGCTGGGTTCACATTTGAGCCGCATGCGGCTCACAGCAGGGGTCTGGTGCTTCCTGGTTCACCGTTCCAGGTCCGATTTCAGCCCGAATTTTGGGCTGAATTTGGACCTGAAACAGACCAAAAGACGCACAGCGTTTTTGTGCAAAATGCACTAGACCTGCTGCGGAGATATGTGAACTGGCTCCATAGAGAGCCAGTCAAAATCACCAGCTATTGCAAATTGGATGCGGGGAACCGCACTTGAACTCAGCCTTATGTGAAGAAGCCAGGCTATAGTACACTCAGGCCAAGCATTATAATTGTTTTTTGGATAAAGTTCGGTGTCTCTTTTGCAGACTTTGGATAGAAGTAACAGGTGCTGAAAAATTGTTCTTTGGGTGTTGGTGGTACCTTTACATTGTAACCATATAGAGGTACCCTTGATGAAAGCAAGAATTGGCCTTGCTGTACAAAACTGAAATTTGATACCCCTATCAACCAGTTGTGAAAAAATTAGGCTTTGGCTGTTGGTGGTGCCTTCACCCCATAACCTTCTAGAAGTACTCTTGATGCAAGCAAGAATTGGCCTTGCTGTAAAAAAATTAAATTTGATGCCCCAGTCAAATGGTTGCGGAAAAATTGGTCATTGGGTGTTGGTGGTGCCTTCACCCCATGACCTTCTAGAGGTACTTTTGATTAAAGCAGGAATTGACCCTGGTGTAAAAAATTTAAATTTGACACCCCTCAAACAGTTGCGGAAAAATTGGTCTTTGGGTGTTGGTGCTGCCATCACACCATAACCCTTAATAGATACTCTCAAAAGCAAGAATTGGCCTTGCTGTAAAAAAATTAAAATTTAATGCACCGGTCAGTCTACAGCAGGACTGTAGACATACAGTGAAATAAGGAAGAACAAGGCTCAGAAATGTTTAACAATGTATTGAAAACTCTATAGACATTTTGTGGCTAAAAGTGATTTAAATACCATAATTTATAAACCACTTGATGGCCCAGCTTTGGGGTTGCCCTCCATCTCTCCATTAGAATGCATGTGCTTCCACTGTGGAGGCTCTCATAAATTTACAAGATTTAGGACTGCAGAAATTTTGCTTTGCCTTGTAGCGGCTTTGTAACTCATGCATGTATTTGTAAATGTTTGCTAACTAAACCCCTATTTTTAACAAAAAACTGCTAGAAAGGATAATTTGGTTGGTAGCAGATTGGCTGGCGAGTTGAGCTGGGAATTTTCTTTGGTTTTGTTTTGCATGCTTTGCCCTTCCATGTGCTCCTTGCTGTGAAGGATAGTTATAGGTGGGGGCAGTGGCCAGTTTTTTGTTACTGATGTAATATTAGTGAGGGGACACACTGGATGCCTTTGCTGCCATTGTGCTATGTGCTGGGTGCCCCAGGGCCACAAAGAAGGACTGGGCTACCTCCAGGCTCACCTCCCCTCCATCTATCAATTAGAATGCATGTGCTTCCACTGTGGAGGCTCTCATAAATTTACAAGAGTTAGGACTGCAGAAATATTGGGGTGCCTTGGAGCGGCTCTACAGTTTATGCATTTATTTGCAAATGTGTGCAAACTAAACCCCCTGCAATTTTCTTTGGTTTTGTTTTGTGTACATTTACCTACAGCCTAATTCCATCAATTTTTAATAAAGCAATTAACATGATTTTTTTTTACGTGTCACACTCTCTAGTGGAAGGTAGAATCCCTTATTATACGTTCTGAATCACAAAAATGAATCTCAATGTAAAAAAAAATAAATCCTTCTGTATTCTTTAGTACCCCTTAGCAATAAACAAAATTTGAAGACTGAATATAACGGCTATTTCTCATATTTAAATGGTCTTCAATAATGTTTCATGGGGTTCACAGATAGTTTTGGTGTTCCTCATAGTAACCATAGTACCTGCAAGGCCACTGCTACATTATAAAATTTTCAAATGCATAAAAACAAGAACAGGCTGCCTCTTGCTTAACATTTAATATAATCTCTAACAATTTAGTAATACATTGTATTAATTTCTATATTTTCTGTCTACTGAATCTCACCACCACTTATCTGAATGTGGTTTTCCAGCTGAAAAAGCTTGGGGACCTTTACTCTACCAGATACCCAAAGTGTAGAAAAAAAAGGAAAAATGATTCATAGCAAAATAGAAATGTATTTGAAAAATGCATGAGCCAAAGCACTCAAATGCTTCCAATAATAGAAAGTGTTAAAATCTATTTGTTGACAATTTCCTAAGGTCAAACTCTCCAAGTAACAAAGCATGAATGAGTGCAAAATAAGATACTGTTCCTATTCAAGCAGAAAAGTTAAAATGACAAATGGAGACTTCCAAAATGTTTAACGTATTATTGCGATAATGTTTGTAGAAAAATTACCTCAAGGTGACCTTTAAACTGCTCTCATAGTGTGGTCAATAACATTTAGAGGGCATTTATAATTTAATAAACTAAGATAGACATACAATATTAACATACTCTAAAAGAAAGCGTGATAGATAGATAAATTGGATCCTGTCTAAATTGTCCCTAGTATGTATGAATGTGAGTTAGGGACCTTAGAGTGTAAGGTCGTGATGTGAATGTACAATGTATATGTAAAGGGCTGTGTAAATTAACAGCGCTATAAAATAAATAAATAAATAAATAATTTAGCGATTCTCTGGTGCAGGCCCTGTGGACTCCTCCCTCCACTCCCTCCTTTTCTTTTTATTATTCTCTTATCTCCTCATTCTCACTTTTTCCTTTTTCTTCTCTTCTTCACCTTAATGGATCTGTTCCATGCATCCACTCTAAAAGTCTACTAGGCTGCCAGGCTTTGCCCTGTAATAACTTGGATATGGAAATAATTTTCATGTTTTTTTTTGTTGAATTTTATTTACTCTTAACAACAAATTCTTCTATGATGTATGTTTAAATCTAGTCAAGCCTAGTCCTATGTGAGACACTTTTGTTCCCTTATTTACTGAAATGAACAATGGATCTCCCGGATTTATTTATTTTTTAACAACGTTAATTGACCTTTCTCTATGTAGGGACACCGCAAATGGGACTAGAGCAATTTCATTTTTCTTTCGTGTTTAGTTTAATTTGACTTATTATGTCCCGTAACCTTCTAGATACTGTTCTTTATCTGTTGTATTGCATATTAATAAAACCTTTTGTAAAAAAACAAAACAAAACAGAAAGAGCAAACAGATTTAAAGAAGATTAACCACTTAAAGTGTAGTTCCACTCATTTTTACAACTCTTCAGCATCCCTCACTAAACTGTGCACTGTAAACAAATTGGATATTTTTTTGGGGTTTTTTTCTCAGCACTTACTGTATATCTGCTGTATTAATTTTTCACTTCCTCCTCCCTGGCCGCGGCCCATTGCCTCATTTCCTGTTTGCAATGCCTTCTGGGAAGGGGCGGCAACTTCCACTGACACTGCCGTTGCTATGGAAACTGACCTGAAACCTAATTCACTGCTTGTGCTGCACTGAGCATGTGCGAGATCTGCAAGGATGAGATCCAGGAAGAAATACAGTCTGGCTTCAGATGCCCACACTTAAGATGGCCACAGCCTGCTGTAAGTTTATAAAATAACAAACTACTGCTATAAACTAACAAAACAGACCTTAGTTTACAGACTAACTTTACTAGAATACATTAAGCTTGTGTATTATAGGGGTATTTTTATTTAAAAAGTATCATTTCGGCAGGAACACCACTTTAAGGACCGTAAGGATTTGCCCCCTTAATGACCAGGTCAATTTTTGCTATATGGCACTGACAATTAATCGGTCGTGCGACGCTCTACCCAAACAAAATGTATGTCCTTTTTTTCCCACAAACAGAGCTTTCTTTTGGTGGTATTTGAATATCTCTGCGTTTTTTTTGTGCTATAAAGTCCGACACTTTTGAAAAAAAAAAACAATATTTTTTTACTTTTTGCTATATTAAATATCCTCAAAAAATGTAAAAAAACAAATTTCTTCATCAGTTTAGGCCGATATGTATTCTTCTATACATTTTTGGTAACAAAAAAATTGCAATAAGCGTATATTGATTGGTTTGCGCAAAAGTTATAGCGTCTACAAAATAGGGGATTGATTTATGGCATTTTTATTATTTATTTTTTTTTACTAGTAATGGCAGTGATCAGCCATTTTTAGTGGGACTGCGACATTGCAGCGGACAGATCGGACACTTTTGACACTTTTTTGGGACCATTGACATTTATACAGCGATCAGAGCTAAAAATAGCCACTGATTACTGTGTAAATGTCACTGGCAGGGAGGGAGTTAACACTAGCGATCAAGGGGTTAAGTGTTCCGTAGGAAGGTGTTTCTAACTGTGGGGGAGAGCAGTGACTGGAGGAGGAGACAGATCGCTTTTCCTAATCTCCAGGAACAGCAGAGCTTTCTCTCCTCCCCTGACAGAACAGGGATCTGTCTGTTTACATTGACAGATCCCCTTTCTACCTCTCTCAGGAGCGATCGTGGGTGGCTGGCGATCATCGCGGCCGCCAGCCACGTGCATCGGCTCCAGCGTTGTGCCCCCATCGGCTCCGGCATCATGCCCCAATAGGTCTTAAAGCGGCTGACGTACAATGACGGCGATTTGCCCGGGAGAGCCAACCTGCTGCATTACAACTGCGGTGGCTGGTCTTTAAGTGGTTAAAGTGTTACTAAACCCAGATCCTGCATTCACTATATCTGATCTCCCACAGTACACAGAACATGGAAATGCAATAGTTATAGTAAGTATAAACTGCTAAATACCTTTTCTCATCAGCTGTATATAGCAGTTACAGCAATTCTGTGACTTGTATCAGTGTGTGCTGATAGCTTGTACTGTAGGAGGAGTTTTCATTTCTCCCACGATTGTCCTATCAGGCTTCAAGATCCCTGATCCTCTGTCTGAACATGTCTGGACAGTGCTGATTGGCCCTGTGCTGATCACATGCACCGTCCCAAGAAAAAAAAAAAAACTCTCTAGCAATACACACCAAACTGTGCAGCCTGACTCCATAGATTGTAAATATTTGGTTACTTTTTTGAGTCTGTGGAAGAAGGCGATGATCAGAGAAGACATGATCAAACAGCCTTTTTACACAATGCAGAGGATTAACCCCTTAGGTTCCACACTAAGGGGTATAAAAAACATGCTTTACTGCATATACAGACTGATTTTACTGTTGTAGGTTTTAGTAACACTTTAATCATTCACCTGGGGTGGCATCTTTATTGTTAACATAGTGTACCATATTTCAATAAGCCCCGATCCACAGACCACGTTACCTACCACCACACATTTGTGGGGAAAATACCCTTGTCCTCAACATTGGAATAAGCTGCTTTGTCAATGCAGGTGTTTGGAATCTGGCAGTGGATTATAGGGGGGATAAGGATGACAAGAGGTAGGGTGTTAGCAAGGCGGCAGTGGGGTGCCAGGTGTGATGAGGATGAGGATAACAGGAGGTAAGGTGTTAGTAAGGTGGTAGTGGTGTGCCAGGTGTGATGAACATGAGGATTAGGATGACAGGGGGAGGTGTTAATAAGGTGGCAGTGGTGTGCCAGGTGGGATGAGGATGACAGAGAGAGAAAAAGAGGAAAGGCACAGAAAGAGAGAAAGAAGGATCACAAATGTGAGAAAAGAAAACATAACACATTTTTGGCACAATCTATATTATTTATGAATTTAGAAATTGGGAAATAAATGTATTTTTTAAAGTTTAGAAATATCTATTACCTCAATATGCACGTCTGCAGGCTGTAACTGATGCTGCAAAAACACGTATAGTGCTGTTATCTCGTTTATAGGAATCACTGCCACTTGAAATCCACTACAGCCCATGTCCTTGTGCTTTTATGGGAGGAGGATTATCCATCAAACAAGATGTGACATCCCACCCACTGTGTTCTTTTTTTAGTTACTGGGCATGGAGGTGGAGGGAGGGACTGACTGGGCTGTCATTTAGGATCTGTATACACGCCCAAATGTGTGATGGCAATATCATGTGACCTGAACAGCTCAACTGAAACAGGAAATGTTCCCTCCAGGAATAGAGACCAAACTGAGCGTGTGCAGCAGGACTACCCTCATTGTGTCTTATTTGGACTTGTCCAGCGTGACCCTGCAGGAGGGGGAGGATCTGTGCATACAGGATCAAAGAGCCTTTTTACACAATGCAGAGGATTAATCACTTAAAGTGGAGTTCCTCCTGGGTAAAAAAAATTAAGTCAGCAGCTACAAATACTTTAGCTGCTGACTTTTAATATATGGACACTTACCTGTCCAGGGATGCTGCGATGTCGGCACCCGAAACCGACCCATCCCTCAGCTCCGGGTGCAGGTGCCGGCATCCTTACTAATGGAAACAGGAAGTGAAGCCTTACGGCTTCACAGCCTGTTTCCTACTGCACATGTGTGAGTCGCGCTGCGATTTCTAAATGTCCCTGCTGTCTTCTGGGACCTGTGTGTCTCCCAGAAGGTAGTGGGGGGGGAGGAAGAGGGACGGACATTGCATAGTTCGCCATACAATATTGCAGCAATCTTTCCCGGGAAGTGGGAGCAGATACCTGGATTTGACAGGTATCCGCTCCCCCCTGAAAGGTGCCAAAAGGCACTGGAGGCGGGGAGAAATCATTTCTGGGTGGTATTCTGCTTTAAGTTCCACAGTGAGTATAACAAGCATGCTATTCTGCATATTAGAGCTGTACAATTAATCGTCAAGAATCGTTATCGCGATCTTGACTAAAGTGTTTCACAATTCTTTCTATGCAAAGAAATCTCTCTGCTCTTCTGAAGCCACGGCCATCAAAAGAAAGGAAGAGAAAAACTGGGCAGTCTGCCAAGGATCAAAACATTCTTTATCAGTTGAACTTAAGTATAAACATTGTAACAATTTGTAAATGGAATAGACTATGTGTATAAGTGAAAAAAGTTTAACCACTTAAACACTAAACCTTTTTCTGTCATTTGTTGTTTTCAAGGTAAAATAATTTTTTAGTAGACACCCTAGAGAATAAAATGGTGGTTGTTGCAATATTTTATGTCACAATGTATTTGCCCAGCAGTCTTTCAAATGCAATTTTTTTGGAAAAAATTATTTTAATGAATTAAAAAAAAAAACTAACCAGTAAGGTTAGCCCATTTTTTTTCATATAATGTGAAAAATTTTACGTCGCGAGAATCGTGAGAGAATCGTGATCTTTTTGTTCTAAGCAAAAAAATCGTGATTCTCATTTTGGCCAGAATCGTGCAGCTCTACTGCATATACAGACTGATTTTACTGTTGTGGGTTTAGTAATACTTTCACTACAAAATAGTGAAAAATTTTGGTGGTATTTGATCACCTCTCGGTGGTTTTTTATTTTTGCACTATAAAAAAAAAGAAGAACGACAATTTTGAAAAAAAACACAATGGGGGTTATTTACGAAAGGCAAATCCACTTTGCACTGCAAGTGCACTTGAAAGTGCACTGAAAGTGCACTTGGAAGTGCAGTCGCTCTAAATCTAAGGGGTAGATTTGAAATTCGTGGAAGCTCTGCTGATTTTATCATCTAATCATGTGCAAGCTAAAATGCTGTTTTTTATTTTCCTTGCATGTCCCCCTCGGATCTACAGCGACTTTACTTACAAGTGCACATTCAAGTGCACTTGCAGTGCAAAGTGGATTTTCCTTTAGTAAATAACCCCCAATATCTTTCACTTTTGCTATAATAAATATCCACAATTTTTTTCCTCAGTTTAGGCCAATATGTATTCTTCTACATATTTAATATATAAATGTATATTTATATATTATAAAGTATATATTTATATATATAAAAATCGCAATAAGCGATGATCAGTGATTTTTATCGGGACTGCGATATTGCGGCGGACACATCAGACACTTTTGACACATTTTTGGGACCAGGGACAATTATACAGCGATCAGTGCTATAAAAATGCACTGATTACTGTATAAATATTTTGGCAGGGAAGGGGTTAACACTAGGGGGCGATCAAGGCATTAATTGTGTTCCCTGGTGTGTATTCTAACTGTGGGGGGAGTGGGACTGACTCGGAGGAGACAGAGATCGGTGTTCATACATAGTATGAACAGACGATCTGTCTCCTCTCCCCTGAGAGAGAGTTTACACACACAGATCCCGGTTCTCGCTCTGTCACGAGCGATCGTGGGTTCCCAGTGGTCATCACGCCAGCCGGGCACTCGCATTGGCTCCGGCGATGCACGTGTGCCCCTAGTGGCCAAAATGCGAAGCGACGTAAGGTAATGTCGTTTTGCCCAGGGGAGCCAACCTGCCGCAGTACAACTGCGGCGGCTGGTCGGGAAGGGGTTAACATAGTAGACATAGTAGTATTCATCATGTGGAGCCATCAAGATGTATTTGAAGTGGTATTCCCCAGCTACTTGCTGTTTTGTTTCACCATCAAGTGTAAACTTGTGGATGGCTCCCAGTAGGTGGAGGTATCCAACGCGTTTCAAATTATAAACAGGGATTCTTACCACTTCTGTAATATAGTAGCAAGTATCTGGGGAATACCACTTAAAATATATCCTGATGGCTTCACATGATGAATACTACTATGTCTACTATGTTTAATGTGATGGAAAATCTTCTAGAATGTTGTATAATTGTTGAATGTTTTTACAATTTATAAAAAAAATATTTTCTTGATTTAAATGTTAAAATAAAAGATTTTAATATATATATTGTCTGAATTGCCTTAAAAATCCCAAACAATAAGGTAAACATATATATGGTAACCAAGAAGGGACGATGGCAATTACATACACAGTCGGTTTTTTTCACCAACACTTAATTATTAAGCCATATGCACTTACAGTTTTGATAGCCCCCCCTGCAAAGTCCAACAATTACCTTGAGCCTGCCAGTGAAGTCCACCCAACGCAGTGTGGCAACAATGCTGCACTGCTCCTGAATGCAGATCTAAATTGTCCCTCTCATCTAGGCTGTGCCTGCTTGCACTACAGTATGGAAAAAAAACGTTGCAGTGGGGCTGGTACTATAAGTGCTGATTGAAAAGCTTGTAGCTTTTGAATCAGTACCTGGCTACAATTAATCCTACCCACTATAAAAAAAATTCACCTGCGCTGGATGTACTAGTGTCTTTATGTATTTGTCTTGTTGCTGCTGTTCATGACACTGTCAAAAATATTTTAAACCACACACCACAGCGCAAACAATCCAAAAGTATACCGCAAATTCCTAACGTGCAAGTGCTGTGCATATATAAATCATACAATCAAAATCAAGTAAAAAACTGACAAGCATGTAGCCAGTGAAAGTCCATGTTGAGATTTTAGACCCCAACACAATATTCTTCAAAAGTGCTCCTGTGCAAAAAGTATTTAAAAGTGCTGTAGTGCTCCAAAAAAACAAAAAAAACACGCAGTGTGTGAAGCAGTGATCAAGCTTTAACCCACCAGATGGAATGGACCCCTTAGCAATACTGCATGTGGGTCAATCAGGCTTAGGCTGGTGAGCAGGGAGATGAGATGACACTTCTTATATATCTTCCTTTGAAGTTACAACTCATACATAAGGCGAAAGAATCCATATAGTGTAGAAAGTTTGGTTTATTTGAATAGAGAATTAAAAGCTCACTTACAATATTCCAGAGTAAAAAAACACATTTGTTAATCATCCTAAATGTGGCAATCCACCCGATCCTGGACCATACCCCAACATTTATATCCACAATTATTAACCTTAGTTTAATCATCATAGAGCCATTAAATGTGTCAACAGCAATAAATACCCCTGTAATAAAGCAGGAGCACAGTAGTCCAACAGTAGGATTGTATTCTTCATAATTCGTCATCAAAGGTTGTCACCATGTCGATCTCTCCAAACAGGATTGGGTACTACTAAAAAAAAAAAAATGAACAGGGGCACCAAGGGTACCAATACATTTGCAAATGTAGTCAGGCATGCAGTGCTCAATTTAGGATATGGCTGAGCTAACATACAGTGTATGCATCCAAGCTCTAGAGACAGCACCTCCAATCTGAAAAGGATCTGCAATGATTCAGTCAATAGATAATTCCTTCCCAAGCACCCTCAGTGCAGGATAACAACATCTCTAATAAACAAAATAGGGTTATATTTATACGTTATTAGTTACATTAAAGTTTGCAGACCAACATGGCTCACCTGAGGTTGTTGCTGGGTTAACAATCCAAGGCAATATAGCGATCTTTAAAATATATGCCCACAAGGGGGCACACAGACCTCCGGGCACCCCAGGGTAACATGTCCAGGAAAAGAAAAGGTGCTGGGAAGCTAACAAGGATGACAGATTTCTACCAGCCGCCCCGCCGTTCACATATCCAAGATGGCGACAGTAAGAAAATAAACAACACACATGGCAGGCGGACTGAGTGGGGAGATAGCACAAACAGCTCTCCTGCATTTAACCCCACATCTAACCAGTGAGGCAGTAACTGGTCTCAGTCCTCTTCCTCATTATCCAGCCCAGTGAAAGCTAAACAGCAGAACATGCAGTGGACTGACACTGAAAGGATGGGAGAGGAGCTAGACTCCACACTGAATGACACCAGAGAAATGTAGGACTTCATTCTAGAATTCCCCACTAAAAATCAACCTGTAATAGATACAACTCTGAAAGACATGCTTGTCTCTCTGTGCAGTACAATCCATGCTGATATCATGTCACTCACAAACCATTTTAAAGCTGAAATGAAAGAGGTTACAGGTAGAGTGACACATTGAAAACAAGATGGGCGAATTTGCTGATACAATAAATGAAGTCATCAATGCTCACAATGAAAGAGATGGTGGAATACAATCGCTTAAAGCCAAGCTGGCCGACCTCGAGGATCGCTCCAGAAGAAATAATATAAAGATCCGAGGGATACCAGAAACGGTTAAAACAAATGACCTTCATGATCACTTTCAGAACATATTACAAGAAATACTTCCTAATACATCTTTGGCTGAACTGTCGATCGACAGGATTCATAGACTTTCCAAACCAAGACACCTACCAGACCACCTACCCAGGGACACGATTCCCGAATACACTTCTTCCAAACTAAGGATAAATTCCTAATGCGCACAAGAAACCTTGATACTGCTATACCTTGCATTCAGGGCCTATCATTCTTCCCTGACTTATCTGCATACATGATGCAAAAACGAAGAAACATGGCCACCATCACCAAGCCATTGAGAAACCATAAGATAATCTACAGGTGGGCATATCCGGCTAATCTCCAGATCACAAAAGATGGCAAATCATACAACATCGGCTCTGTGGAAGAAGGTATACGCTTGTTGAAAGATTGGAACATTCTGGATCCGGATGAGAACCATCAAGTAGCTAGTACATCACTGCGCTCACTTTCTCCCACCTGAGATTCCAGGTTAAGCGACAGGAGACTCAGGATATAAAATATCCAACTAATTACATACAGCTCCGGTAAGCTTATGGAACATATTCTTATTAAGTTTCCCCCCTCGTTTGTTATTGTGGGATAAAATCCCCTCAGATTAGAATCGTTTTTTTTTTAATTTTTTCAATGTTGATACACCAGAGGGTTAAAGTTTTAATTTTTTTTCTCTGGTATATACCACTACCTTCACTTGAAGTGAACTTCTTCTACTAAACTTTGTGACACCAACTCACTACCATCAATACTAACATTCGTACTCTACTTCTGCATTCTTCTGTTCCTACAGAGACTATCTGCGACACATGCGGAGTTGCCATTGTTGTGAAGGATACTGTGTCCTTTAAATCTATCCATACCGAAATTGACATGATGGGCAGATATATTATACTAATATGTGAAATTAACAATGTGATATATACTGTTGTAAATGTATATCTTCCTAATGTTAAACAATTAACATGTCTGAAAAAATATGGAAACTGGTACAGAGAGTGCGACAGGGACACATCATCTTGTGCGGTGACTTCAACGCCGTATCCAACAGCCATCTAGATGTATCAGATACATCTCGTGATCGTCGGGGGAGGGCGACCCTTTCGCACTTTCTGTCATCTTAGAGCCTATATGATGTATGGCGGTGTCAACATTCAACAGAGAGAGACTTTTCTTACTTTTCGAGCGTACACCGCACATATTCGAGACTCAATCTCTTTTTGGTTGACAAATTCTTACTACAAAATGTCAGTGTCTCAACTATACATAATATTACTTAGTCAGACCATGCCCCAGTTTCAATTTTGGTGGAGGGGTCCCACACGGAAACTAGGGCAAACAGATGGAAAAACAATGTCTTTCTTCTCAACCACCCAGAATTTAAATCCAAAATTACAGCAACACTGCAGGAACTTTTTCACATTAACACTCCATTCGTGTCGGACCCATTCACCATATGGAACAGCCACAAAGCATACATGAGGGGTGAAACTAAGTAATGTTCTCAAAAGGAGGCGGAACCAGCAGCTATCAGATTTATTGACCAAGAGCCAAAAATTAGAACTACTAAATAAACAAAATCCAGATGTTACAACTAGCTCTCAGCTGGATCAGGTTAGACATTTATTTTATTTTATTTATTTCAGGTACTTATATAGCGCCGTCAATTTACGCAGCGCTTTACATATACATTGTACATTCACATCAGTCCCTACCCTCAAGGAGCTTACAATCTACGGTCCCTAACTCGCATTCATACATACTAGGGACAATTTAGACAGGATCCAATTAACCTACCAGCATGTCTTTGGAGTGTGGGAAGCGGAGTACCCGGAGGAAACCCACGCAGACACAGGGAGAACATGCAAACTCCAGGCAGGTAGTGTCGTGGTTGGGATTCGAACCAGCGACCCTTCTTACTGCTAGAAAGTGCTATCCACTGCACCACTGTGCCGCCCAGAGAAAACAGAACCAGGTTAGGTCAGTAGAAAACATTAGTTGTAAGGGCAGTGTCAGGCCTGTCGTAAAACTGTCACCCTCCCCATTCAGAGACCTAACAGGCCTCGGTCGTAAATTGTCTGAATACACCTCAGTAGAATAAGTATGAAATTTCAGCATGTTTCATAACTTCTGACTTAGTAATAGCACAGCCATAATCTGGACATATTTAGTTTCCTCAGATAATATGGAACGTTTCAAGTCCAGACACCCCTATGTCAGGTCATATGGGAAACCCCTGGGACCACTTATTCCTCCAAAGCAGGCTATACGTTATAGATATGGCATATTTAGACTTGTTTTGAAGGAAATCTCAAGTTGAATAATAATATGGATATTTGGAGTCTGTAAACACTATAGATGCAGATATATGAATATGTATTACAAAATCTACCTGGGACGTGGTCATGAGTGTAGACACCTTCCAGCAACCAACCCCTAAACAAGCTGACCAGACGATTGGTTACTGGTCACTGTCAACACCCCCTTTGATTTGACAGAAAAGAGGAGATGCCAAGACAATGGGCAGTTCTCCTTTTACCATCCAAGAAGAAACATCTGCCAAGTCGAGAACCGATTACCTAGCTCATCGATCGAACTCTGATCAACCCTCGGACATTAATTGCAAGTATCCTTCCTTCCCAATTCTACCTTATTACTTTGTGGCTGTATATTGTCTTTATCTTTTGAAACATCTTTTTTCTGTAAATATTTTATTTGCATCAACTTTGACCTTTTCATAATAAACCCTTATGTTGAAAAGTGTTAACCTTGTCTCTAAAGCTCTTAATGCAAGCTATAAACGAACCTGCCTCTTGAAGGGCGCTACTGTTGTAGAGTAAGACTCTGAGCAGACCTGTCTGTGGTGGCAGTGTGTGTGGCAGACGCTTATTCTAAAATTATAATTGGTATTGCTAAAATTACGAGTCTCCCCCGGCTCAGTCTTTTAAACGGGGGTGGTGGCAGTTAAAGGGTTAATTGTGTAATTAGCCTAGTGACAATCACTCTCAGGCTGCTCGCACCTACATTGTGGTCCTGCAAGCTGGAAAATCTTTGTGCTGGGCACAGCTGAGAGTGGCATTGTTACGTAAGTGACAGCGTGGTGTGAGGTTGGCCAGTCCTTTGTCGCGAGTTAGCGAGGAGGGCAGGGATCTGACACCCGTGTTCGTCACATATTGGACATGAACTTGGACATGAACTTCGATTGCTCCTTATATCGTATCACAATAACAAATTAAGCAAATGGAAAGCTCAACTTTACTGCCACGGCAATAGAGCTGGAAAGCTTCTAGCGAATCAAGTTAAAGAAAGATCGATTAAACAAAAAATATCTTTTATTCACCACCCAACTACAGGTGCTAGACTATCCAATCCAAAAGAAATCGCTAATGTGTTTTGAGACTACTATAGTAATAAATACAATTTAAAAGATGATGAAACAACGCCACAACCTACACCAACCATAATCCAACAATTTTTAGACTCCATATCCCTACCTAAATTAGACGCAGACCAACTACAAACTCTCAACACACAAATCTCGGAATTGGAAATTCAAAAAACGATCTTGTCCCTACCTAAAAATAAATCCCCAGGACCAGATGTTTTTTCATCTGAATATTACCGGACATATCAAAATGTTCTATGCACACACTTATTAAAAATGTATAAGGCTACTATCTCCAAATCATCATTTCCACCAGAAATGCTGACCGCCACAATTGTAACACTTGCCAAACCAGGTAAGACACCAGATCATCCACAAAATTTTAGACCCATATCGCTACTGAACATAGATGTAAAAATATACGCCAAAATCATAGCAAGTAGGATAGCTCATTTCATGCCCATATTAGTGAAACAAGATCAAGTAGGTTTTATACCAGGCCGACAAGCACCAGATGCCACACGCATACTCAACCTTCTACATATCGCTGAGTCTTCCAAAACACCTTCTCTGCTCCTATCTTTGGATGCAGAGAAGGCGTTTGACAAGATTCATTGGGGTTACCTACAGCAGGTCTTAAGTAGATTTGGGATAATGGGATAATGGGATCCATTAACTCAGCTATAACAGCTCTATACAAAAAGCAGGTTCTCAGATAATTTTAATATAACAAACAGGACACGGCAGGGATGCCCACTATCGCCACTAATATTTGCCTTGCTGATGGAACCACTGGCTGAGAAAATTAGATCCCATCTAAATGTTAGCGGGATTGACTCATCATCTCAATCTCACATTATTTCACTATTTGCCGATGATGTAATCCTCTCTGTATCAAATCCAAGTATATCCCTCCCTGCAATACATGACATTCTGGGGCAACAAAGTATCATAAAAGACAGGATCGAAAATAACCTAATCTCTCAATTCCCGAATCCCTCGTCTATTCTTCCTTACCACTCCAAGCTCAAACCTATACAAGACAAACTTCATCCCTCTCATCACATCATTAAAAGATGAATTAAACAGACTAAAATCCTTTTATATATCCTGGGCGGGAAGGCTGTCGGTTTATAAAATGCTAATTTTGCCAAAAATCCTTTACTCTTTTAGAGCACTACCAATATCAAATCCAACCTCCTTTTTTTAGAAAACTACAAATATAGTTTAGCAAGTTTGTGTGGGCAGATAAGAAACCAAGATGCTCCCAATCTACCCTAATGAAACACAAATCAGTAGGAGGAATGGGGTTACCTATATTACAAGAGTACTTTAAAGCTTGTGTTCTAGGACAAACTAAATTCTGGTTCCACTGCTCAGAGATGAAACACTGGACCTCAATAGAAAAAAATTGGGTACATCCTAATTCCCCTAGAGCTACCCTTTTAGCCAGCTCCTTCTCAAACACCTCTACCAAATTCACAAATCCTATTATACAATTGGTGGTAAACATATGGAAGTCCTTCTGCTATTCTGACACCCCATTAGGAAATCTGACAGATATTTCTACCCCACTTTCATCTATTAAACTTAAAATTCCAGAAATCCCAACAACACAATGGGAACAAAAAGGGATCAAAACAATATCAGATCTCTTACACAACGGGAAAATTATCCCATTCAACATTCTGGCACAAAAATGTTCCCTACTGAAAACAGAATACTATACATATACCAGGATAGCTTTATTCCTTAAGGTCCACCCCTTAAACCCCATCAGGTTCCACATGAAGCCTGGGCTTACTGGAATAACCTGAAAATAGCCACGAAAGGGATATCTTTATTCTATAACCTACTACAACAAAAAAATACCTTCCAAAAATCCCTAACTTTCCAAAAATGGGAAAATAATCTTCCTTCTCACATCACAGAAGAACAATGGAAAAAAGCGATCCAATTCAACCAACGCTACACCAGGTCAACCACATATTGGGATATAGCCCAAAAAATAGTACTGGTAGTACTGGTTATATACGCCTTATATTACAGCAAAATGTAAAAAATCTAAATCTAATGAATGCTGGCGTGGTTGCGGCAAAGTGGGCCCTCTTCTACACATGCTCTGGGAATGCCCCCACCTTCTGAGTTTCCGGAAAGGTGTTTTCCAGCTAATATAAAAAATTACGGGATTCCTCACGAAAGGATCGGTTGAGCAAGCCATTCTGAGCATACACATTGATTGCTTCCCACCAGCATTCAGAACTATAGTAATGCACACTCTCCTGGCAGCTAGATTATTAATCACCAGAAAATCGAAGTCAGATACACCCCTAAACGTCAGTGATGTAATAAAACAGATCGATAAAATTTACAGATATGAACAAATTATGGCCCATAGAGAGGGAAACACAACCAGCTTCTATAAACAATGGGAATTGTGGACCTCCCTTAGATCACAATACTGAACAACTTTGGTAATAAGTAAAAAGAGGGGTACAATTCTGGGTAGAAAATACTCATACTATGGGGGTTGTTTATTAAAGGCAAATCCACTTTGCACTACAAGTGTACTGCAAGTGCACTTGAAAGTGCAGTCACTGTAGATCCGAGGGGGACATGCAAGGAAAGTTAAAAACAGCATTATAACTTGCACATGATTGGATGATAAAATCAGCAGAGCTTCCCCTCATTTCAGATCTTCCCCTCAGATTTACAGCGACTGCACTTTCAAGTGCACTTGTAGTACAAAGTGGATTTGCCTTGAGTAAATAACCCCCTATGTGTCTACAAATTAATGTATCACATGTTCTTTAAGAGTAAAGTGTAATAGTTTATGCAAATATTGTTTAAGTTACAGCTAAATATAAGTACATCTGTACAACTAGTTAAAATATTTCACATGGAACTATCTTTGTTAATTTGGATTAAGACAGGCTACACAGGAATGTATTTATACTGATATTTCTTGTTCATTATATTCCACTGTGGACTGTAAGTTGGAAATTTTCCAATAAAAATTTCTATCACTAAAAGTATATGCCCACAAGACTACATAAACCATAGGAACACAATGCCATAAAAAACTGTAGTCAGGAACTCCAGATTAATTGTAAAACATTTATTAAAATGTGACATGTTGCAGACCAAACAATGCTCACTTTTCAGGAGTAACAAAATGACAGATTAACATAGAGCTACTGTATATACATAAAGAACCATAAACCTTCCCCTCCTCTAACTGAAATTAGTATTGCACATGATAATTAACCCTGTCATATACAACACTGTAGGTGTGTATGCGCCATTTCAGCAGTAGGAGTTATAATTGAAAGTCTCACAATTCCATTCCAAGATGTAACATATGCATATCCAGGTCAGTCATTCATAATTAAAACAAAATAAAAATAAAAGCTAAAGCAGGATAAATTCAAAAATATTAAAAGTAGCTAAAAAAATAAAGAAGTGTATTGTTAGTGCTGAATGCAAAGGATGCAAAGCATTTATGATAAAGGATATATTGTTAGTGCTAAAAGCAATAAAATAAAATAAATAAATGTAAATGTTTTGGTAATAGTAAAATTTGAAATATGAAGAAAATTAACAAAAGTGTTTAAAAAACTGCTATATTTATATATGTGTCAGGCAAAAAAGGTTTCTTTATGAAGCATAACGGATATTGTATTACATTACTCTTTGCATGCCTTTCCGATCAAAGTATAAAAAAAGTATATTTACTTTTTTTGTACCCCGACTACATAGAGGGAAACTATGATCTCTGTCTTATATCTCACTATCTTACTATCTCTCATCTCTTGTCTTATACATTTTACTTATCATTTTACATCCTTTCTTCTATTAATTATCAATGATTTTAAATGGCTCTACATACAGTATTTTCCCTGAGTAAAATCCTTATTCTCAAAGCACAAACCCAACATGTTTTTCAGTTGTTTTCATCGCTATTCAGGGATAACATAGTGCATTATGTGGACTGTATAGTGACAATGCTCATGGTGCAATTTTAACAGCAATTGTGTCCACTGGTGTTTACGGAGGTCCACCATTTCTAACCTCTCATACAAAAGTACAATAGAGTGCTAAGGCATTGCCATCATCCATAGTATACTGAAAATTCCCTCTATAAATTGGGACTATTGTTCCACAAGGCAAGCTTTTATATATAAAAAAGTGATTACAATAGATTTATTGATAAAAATACATAAATAAAACAGATAAAACCAATGCAGATTGCGGCTCAAACAACCATGTATACATTTGTAAGTAATCAGAAGACCTTGACCATAGTAACAAAGATGCCTAGACACCCACAGTGCCTAGACATCTTTGTTACTACGGTCAGAGTCTTCTGACTAGTTACAAATACAGTATATACATGGTTGTTTGAGTAGCAATCTGCATTGGTTTTATCTGTTTTTTTATGTAATTGTAACAATAAAGCTATTGTGATCACTTTTTGTACATATAAAAGCTTATAATTGTCTCCTTGCCGACCAATAGTCCCAATTTAGAGAGGGAACTTTCTGTGTTTTTTAGCCTTTTTTGGGCACCTTGAAATGTGGGTAGCAATAAATGATATCACTGTGTAACTGATATCATCATGTAATGCATGTGTGATCCATGTGACATCATCATGCACACAACATAATCCATACGATGGCTTCAATTCTAAAGTAGTAGTGTTCTAAACCCCTTACAATTTAGGTGTTATTCATTCTAATCCTTCTATTTATATAAATTTAAACCTAATTATTTTAACCTTTAAATCTTATACTTTTTTTGTTAAATGTGTATATGTATTTTATTCAGGTTTTTTTTAATAAATCCTGCTAATCCTAATTATTTATATCCATACTACTTTGAGCTTATTGTCATATGTTTTTGCACCTTATTTTCCTCCTTGTTGTTAATTATAGTTACATTTTATTTTTATGTTTATTCTTGTTTTACATTATACATTTTACATTCTTGGTTACATTATATACTGTAATGTAATGGGTATTGGGTAATGGGTACTGTAATTTATTGTAATGGGTAGAATAACAAGCCTTAATTTCTTAACCCCTTAGTGCTGGTACACTAAAATGGGGCTTCTTTGCAGGGCTGCATATATGCGTACATGCATGCTGTGCAGCTATCACAGTAAATCGGTCACTGTACAGTCCACCCATGTTTTTTTTTTCTCCTCTTAATCAAGAAAAATGTAAACAAACAAAAGTGTGTAAAAAAAGTTTATGTGTGCATTAATGAAAAACAAAGATAAAATAGCTAGATCAGGGTTTGATCAGGATTAGTGTGCGGATTTGGGTCAAGGTTGGGGTGAAAGGTCAAGGTCAAAGGCCAGTATCAAAGGTCAGGGTCAGTGTATTTTAGGTAGGATTTTAAAAAAAGCATTTTTAAAATTTGTATCAGTGTATTTTATTTTTTTTAAAAAAAAGCAATATGCGCACCATTGCTACTGAGCCCTACTGCGGTTACAAACAACAAAGAATATACACATACCTGGTGTTGCTGCAATTGACCAGAGCAAGAGAATTTTCTTTGGGTTGTTCTTTGGCAGTAGGGTATTGTAATCGCAAGAAATATACAGCTGAATTTAAAATTTGTAAAATGTTTCTACTATTTTGGGCCAGTTTTCCTTTGATGTAAAAAAAAAATCTGGAGATATCCATTACCATTTACCACCAAATGAAAACCAAACTTGTCTTGAAAAAATGTAGTATAATCCACCTGGACAAACTAAGTAGTTGCAATGATATCTACAGTTTTACTAATACATGTCAAAGTTGCAAATTTGTGATAAAAAGTTAGGATTTGTTTTACCCTCTTCATTAAGGGATTAAAGAAAGGAAATAAATGTGAAGTCTTCATTTAGTTCCTTAGGTTGCCTTTTTAGGGCCTCTACTTTTTTCCCATGTGGCTCAGTGTCAGTTTACCCTTTTTTTATCCTATGTCATTATTGTGTTCCTAGACACTTCTTCTCAGTTGCTTAATTGTCTTGCACACATATAATAAAGGCCATAGGAATTTTGCCACATGAATCAATATTGTCAAACTACAGTTTATAAAAGGAACCTATCTGTACCAAAAGTACCGTATATACTCGAGTATAAGTCGTTCCGAGTATAAGTCGAGGCCCTAATTTACCACAAAAAAAATTGGGAAAAACGTATTGACACGAGTATAAGACGAGGGTGAGAAATGCACAGCTACTGTAAGTGGAAAAGAGGGTCAACAATGCCCATTTGCAGCATCACTGTGCCCATTTGCATGCCTCACTGTGCCCATTTGCAGCCATAGGTCCCCTGAACTTCAAACTCGGTAGTTAAGGGTTCCTAGATGCCCCCTAGCTGCAGCCAAAATTTGAGGTCTCTGAACCAAATGGCTCCCAAAATGACATTGTTGCAGATGGACACAGTTGACCGAATTTGGGGCCCCAAATCTTGGGGCCACTTAGTGCTAAGAACCCTAAATTTGGTGTGCAAACCCAGTGGAACTAGCACCATAAAAATTCTAAAGCTGGGGTTTCTAGCACCAAGTGGCCCAGAGATACAGGGCCCCAAAAATCAGTTCAGCACTTTTCTGCAGCAGAGAATGACATTTTCTGAACCGGGTTTGGGGCCCCGTATCTCAGGGCCACTTGGTGCAAGGAACCCCAGCTTTAGATATATTATGGTACCAGTTCCACTGGGTTTGCACACCAAATTTGGGGTTCCTAGCACCAAGTGACCCTGAGATATGGGGCCCCAAATTCGGTTCAGAAAATGTCTAGCACTTTTCTGCAGCAGAGAATGACATTTTCCGAACCAATTTTGGGGCCCCGTATCTCGGGGCCACTTAGTGCTAGGAACTTCAGCTTTGGATATGTTGTGGTACCAGTTCCACACAAATATGGGGTTCCTAGCACCAAGTGGCCCTGAGATACCGGGTCGGTTCGGAAAATGAAATTTTTTGCTGCAGAAAAGTGCTTGACTCAAGTATAAGTCGAGGGGGGCACTTTGAGCACAAAAAAAGGTGCTGAAAAATTTGACTTATACTCGAGTATATACGGTAACATCGTTTGGATCAGTGGCGGCCGGTCCATAAGAGGCGCAGGGGTGCTGCCCCCTAATCTCCATGCGCCCAGTCCCTAATCTTCATGTGGGGCGCCATTTCTATGATGTTTTTATTTAAGTTCATGAATAGAGCCAGAGGCTCTAACTGACTTCAAAAAGGTTGGGCTCAGGGCGCAGAGCACTGCACTCCGAGCCCACTCCCTCGTGACATTAACGAATCAACACTGGCTATTGTCTTCCTGCTACTCTTCCCGGCCAATCGTGACAGGAAGCGGGTCCTAAGACCGGATTGGCCTGGAGGAGAAGTGACTGGTTTGGCCGGGGGGAGAAGCCGGGGAAGCCGCCGTGACCTGGATGGGGTAAGTGCGGGTGGGCGAGCTGGTGGGCGGGCGAGCGGGGGGGGTTATTTGCCACCCCCCCAAGAAAATGGAGCACCTGCAGCCACTGCTTTGGATTTATAAACTCCTTTACCATAGGCATATACTGGCATGCCTGTAACAATGCACGAGTTAAGTTGGTTTTGGCAACCAATTTTCTTGTGTCACTGTTTGTTTCTACCAAAGTAAATGTGCATTAGTTTGTCTTGTAGGTTGTTATCTATGCAATATGTTATTTAGATATTTTATTTGATTACGACGAGTAATTTCCAGTGATCCTAATCAGATCTTGGTCTTGTACTTCACAAACAATACATATTTTATATCTTTTATTTTTTCCCTGAAAAATGCTATTTTTAAAGTCTTTTCAAGATTTTCTATTATTCTGAGTCTTTTACACAGTAAATTGCATTTCGATTCAAATTCTTTCTTGACAGAGCAGTTTCTCTTTGCTCTGATAAATTTTCCTACTTGGATGCCACTCTTATGCCCCATACACACGGTCGGACTTTGTTTGGACATTCTGACAACAAAATCCTAGGATTTTTTCCGACGGATGTTGGCTCAAACTTGTCTTGCATACACACAGTCACACAAAGTTGTCGGAAAATCCGATCGTTCTAAACGCGGTGACGTAAAACATGTATGTTGGGACTATAAATGGGGCAGTGGCCAATAGCTTTTATCTCTTTATTTATTCTGAGCATGCATGGCACTTTGTCCGTCGGATTTGTATACACACGAACGGAATTTCCGACAACGAATTTTGTTAGAAAATTTTATAGCCTGCTCTCAAACTTTGTGTGTCGGAAAATCCGATGGAAAATGTGTGATGGAGCCCACACACGGTCGGAATTTCCGCCAACAAGGTCCTATCACACATTTTCCGTCGGAAAATCCGACCGTGTGTACGGGGCATTAAAGGTAACTGGATAGTGGTTCTCCCAATGCAAAAATGTTTTTATGGATGTTGGTTTCCTATATATTTTTGTTTGTGGAAATTCTGTTCTGTTTACCTACCTATAGATGGCTAGGTCCAAAAAAATCATATTTTCCTTTTGCACATCACTCAAAAAATATTCCTATGCGGTTATTATTTTATATAAAAATCTTCACATTTCTGTTCCAAAGAAAATGTATAATCATTCATTTCCCCACCAAACACCACATTTTCTTCCCACAATCCTTAAATAAATTTGCAAATGTTGGTGTACAGCTATGCTTCTTTGCTGTTCATACATCGAAAAGGAAATAATTATGTTTGAGGACAAAACTAAATATATTAACTATAAACTTGGAATGTTGTTATTTTTCTATTTTTTTTACCAAAAATGAGGTACAGGTTTGTATGCTGAGATTATGCTCAATGTTACTAAATAATCCCTTGACATCTAGGCTTGCTTAAAAAAAGTTTTATCCTCAATGGGTAGATCATTCAATCTCTACAAAAGCTCTCAAATCTTTCACGTATGATGAGAGTGTTTTTCCACATGGTTTCAGGATTGTATCTACATATTTGCTGTAGGATTTTGAATCCTTGACACCACTGGACACTCTGGTGGTGTTTCATGCTTTTGTGTAGCTTGGGCAATGCATAAAATGTCAAATTTGTAGGGTTTTGTATTTACAAAAAAAATGTAATTCATCCCCAGAATCCATTTTTGATATAATGCTTCATTCAGAATTCCATTCAATTGTTGTATATATTTGTTTGTGGTATCCTCATACAACCATTTGTAATTTTTTGCAACAATTGCAAGCATATAATCAAATATTCCTTTCCATCTATTGGGATAGATTTTTCACCTTTATCTGTAGGCTTAATTATTACTTTCTGATTAGAATTCCATTCTTTAAATGTTATTCTTTCATTGCTAGATTAATTGTGTTTGATCGTCATCCATCCAGTGTATGGAGCTCCTCCTCTACTCACTTTACAAAGAAATAAATATCTGAATATCCTGCAAAAGGGGAGTTGTTTTATTTTTATGTTTTAGATTGGTAAAGGTTTCCAATACTTCAGCTTCTGGTGCTTCATTTTCGTTTGTAGGAATTTGTTTTCAATATGAGTTTATTAAGGATTTTTATATAAACAAGATAAAGCATGGAAACTAAATACTGAGCAGATAGATAACAAATCCAGCCTTGTAGGAATTTGAGAAGTCTCAAAGTTGAGATCTCCTCTGCTGTTAGTCTATTTTGATTTCCTTTATTTTAGCATGCTCTTTTGTTAGTGCTAATTTCTTGGCAAATAAATTAACCTCCAATATAAGAAGACACAATATCTAATCTAATGTGGGGACAAAAGTAAGTCACATTTCAAACACCTTTTTGTGATTTATCTTCAATTTAATTGTTCACAAATTGCATATTTTCATCTTGTTTTCTTCTTGCATATTGGAGGATGATTTTATTTGGAAGTCCAGGGGCATTTATTATGCTCTTGTCTTATTGGGGATGCTTCTCCTTCCTCATCTCATTCCAGTAAATCTCCATTTGTCTGTGTTCCTCAGGTCGCTTTGATAGAACAGTCCTTTTTCATGTATCTGCTTTTCTACAAAAAGACCTTTAGAGGCAGTTTACCTTCACTCTCCAGGGTAATCCATGTAACTATTCCCATAATTGCTTCTTTGTTGATATTGATATCTATTTCCTCTACGTCTATCTCTGTTCCCTCTCCTTACTCTGTTGATCCAAGAAAACTGTTTATTATGAAATTGTTTATCATTGCTGGAATTTTCTGTTTCACTAGATTCTGAAATTTCTGGCAATGCTAAAAGCAGTACGAGTAAGTACTATGATCATAATAAAATCCTATGTGAAGGGAATAAAACACAAATGTGCAACAATAAAAACAGTAACAGTAAAATCGGATACGGAGGGAATGAACAAAAGCGTGTGGAAAGAGATTACTATGGGTAATTATGATAACACCAGGATTAATTTTTCGGTTATCTTCTTAACCTGGATTAGCAGGTGCAACGCTTTATACTAATAAAATGTGAAATAAAATACTGCGCTTAACAAAAAACCTGCTTGAGCTGCGACTAAAAAGTGGTAAACCGCATAATCTGTAAAATAAGAAAGTCGCGCTTAAAATGTGAAAAAGGCCAGAATCGAATGTCTCTAGCCTAGAGGGATATATGCACATAAGTGATAATCACTGTGCCTAAAAATTAAAATAGTGAAACACAAGAATTGCTCCTATGTCTACACAAAATGTGAATACATGGACAGTGTTGGAACGTGATAAAGTGACAAATAAATGCCTCAAAACACTCTAACGAAAATATGACAAACTAGCGTCACTGTGAAACATAGATATCTCAGAAAAACCCAGAAAAAAATATGTGAGTTGAAAAAACAAATCTTCAAGGTGCAAATAATGTCCCTAATAACAGTACATAAAGCAAATTTGGTAATAGTCCAAAAGGCTGAATAAGAAAAAGTATATCCTCAAGTGACAGGTGAATATTAGTAATCTTGCTGCAGTGAATAGGGTGCGTTGATGAACCTCCATCTTCAAAAACTGCTGCCTCTTACCAAAAGATGTTGGTCTCTAAATGATAGGAGACCTTACTGGGCGGATGGCTGTAACCCCAGCCCAGGATCTGTGTGACAGGCACTAGATGTCATCCGGTCTGCAAAAAACCTCCTCAGCCGGCCGCACCAGGATGGTTAGAATAGGTCACCAAAAAAGAAATAAACAGCTCCACATAGCGTAAAACCTTACACTGGGTTTGCACATCAAATTTGGGGTTCCTAGCACTAAGTGGCCCTGAGATACGGGGCCCCAAACTCGGTTCGGAAAATGACATTTTTTGCTGCAGAAAAGTGCTTGACTCGAGTATAAGTCGAGGGGGGCACTTTCAGCACAAAAAAATGTGCTGAAAAATTCGACTTATACTCGAGTATATACGGTATTTCCATATTATCCTTTAAAAGCCATGGAAGGAAAATATTCTATTTTGACAATTCAAAAAAAGTTCAATGTAATTGAACAATAGATTCAGACTTTGAAATAAAGGCCTCCATTCTAAGAAAAAATAAATTTAGACACTATCCAGAGAGATTAATGAATATAGTAAATAGAGCAAATACAGAAATATATAGATACAAAAAAATAGCGCAAAAATGTACAAAGAATCAATGGGGTTTATGTACTAAAGGCAAATCCACTTTACACTGTAAGTGCACTTGGAAGTGCAGTCGGTGTAGATCTGAGGGGGGCATGCAAGGAAAATTTAAAAAAAAACAGCATTTTTGTTTGTATATGATTGGATGATAAAAAACAGCAGAGATTTCCCTCATTTCAGATCTTCCCCTCAGATCTACAGCGACTGCACTTTCAAGTGCACTTGTAGTGCAAAGTGGATTTGCCTTTAGTAAGTCAACCCCAATGTGTGATTCCCAAAAAAATGATTGCTAAAAAGAAAATTTGTTTAATTAATAGTTTAATTGTAATGCCCCGTACACACGGTCGGACTTTGTTCGGACACTCCGACAACAAAATCCAAGGATTTTTTCCGACGGATGTTGGCTCAAATTTGTCTTGCATACACACGGTCTCACAAAGTTGTCAGAAAATCCGATCATTCTGAACGCGGTGACGTAAAACACGTACGTCGGGACTATAAACGGGGCAGTGGCCAATAGATTTCATCTCTTTATTTATTCTGAGCATGCGTGGCACTTTGTCCGTCGGATTTGTGTACACACGATCGGAATTTCCGACAATGGATTTTGTTGTCGGAAAATTTTATATCCTGCTCTCAAACTTTGTGTGTCGGAAAATCCGATGGAAAATGTGTGATGGAGCCTACACACAGTCGGAATTTCCGACAACAAGATCCTATCACACATTTTCCGTCGGAAAATCCGACCGTGTTTACGGGGCATAAGTCTAAAAGAACATGAAGATAAAATTTTAAGTTTCAAGTGTATAAGATTCACAAAAGAATTAAATAAAGACTTAATGGCACATTTCTGGCAGTTGTTTCCTTTAGAATTACTTACACTTGCAGCAAGTGTCTACGACACCCTTTATGAATTCCCCCCATAGTTATTTGTATACATGTGTTTATGTTTTGTGTTGATAGAGTATCTGAAGTTACTTCAGACATACAAATTTAGTCTCTTATTAATCTATTATTGATTGTAACACAGATTATGTTATATATATTGGAATCAGGGGCAGATCCAGAGTCTAGTCTCAGGAGGGAAAATATTTTTTTGGGGGGTAATTTATAGAGGAAATGGCTGGTGTTGGTGCTTCAATCATCTCGGCACCATGGTTGTTATGGTGTCAGGATGATTGAAGTGCATTTCTATTATTACATTGTTATATAAAATGAAATCGTTCACCTCACCATAATGCAGAATCAGTGGGAGCCTGAGTGTGTCACTTGCCACCGTTGCCTGCCACCAGATGCATATTGTCACTTGCCACGTCTCCTGCCACACGTTGCAGATTGTCACTTACCCCATCGCCTGTCACCAGGTGCAGATTGTCACTTGCCACATCACCTGCCACACACAGCAGATTGTCACTTGCCACGTCGCCTGTCACCAGATGAAGATTGTCACTTGCCACGACACCTGGCACATGTGTAGATTGTCACTTGCCACGTCGCCTGTCACACGTTGCGGATTGTCATTTGCCACGTTGCCTGTCACACGTTGCAGATTGTCATTTGCCTGCTACAATTGTCACTTGCTGTGTCGCTTTCCTGCTAAGGTGGTCTCTTGCTGTGTCTCTCTAAGGTGGTCTTTTGCTGTGTCCCAGAGTCAGGCAGCAGATTACCAGTCAGGCAGCAGAGAGATGATGTAATCTCTCTGCTGCCCACGGCTGCCTGCACAGTGAGGGCGGAACTGCAGGGACGCAGGGAGGTGGGAGATGATGTCATCTCATTGCTCCCCCGCCCATCGGCTCCCTGATTGTCCAGCTGCTCGCCCACTGTCTCAACCACCCACAGAGCCTCCCGCCCGCTCACCAACCAAGCCTCCTGGCCCACCTGTGGAGCCGCCCGCTCTCTCACACGCAGAGCCGCCCGCCCACTCACTCACCTGCATTCTTGGGGGGGCATTTGCCCCATTGCCCCCCCCCCCTGGATCCTTCCATTATTAAAATGACAGCACTTTATTTTGTCCCCAAAATTAATTGTCTAGATAGATTCCAAAAATTATGTTGTATGAAAACTATTAGGATTTATAGAATAAATGTGTTAATACCTGAGAAACTTAATTAAGACCTAATATTAGCTAAGAATTGTGACTTTATTTGAAAATGTTTAATGTTGATTTATTACATTTAAATGGGTTTTTTTATTATTATTATTGTTTATATTTTGTTTATATGTTATTTTAGCTTTTTTAAGATTTTTTTTAAACTATACACACATGGATGCATATAGCAATATATAATTTATTAATGTAGTCGTTATTTATTTGTAAAAACTATTTGAAAACCATTTATCATTTACCCTACACTTTACAATTATGTGCCACTCTGTGTTGGTCTATCACATAAAATCCCAATAAAATACATTTACATTGTAAAAATGTGGAAAATGTTAAGGGGTATGAATACTTTTTCAAGGCACTGTATATAAGCAGGCACAGACTGGCCCACTGGAGCACAGGAGGATCTCCTGGTGGGCCTCAGGTATGTGGGCAAAATTATCTAGAGAGAGTTTGTTTATATAATTTCTGCCTGTCCTTCCTGTCAATATCATGCCTGCCTCCCTGCACCGATCGTTCGAGCCCCCAGCCACATCATTCCAGTCATTTTCACTGTGCACAGCAACTTCTGAAAGTCACCAAGATGATTGAAGACTGCTGCCTGACTGGGACCCTGACTCTCTCTTCTGCTGCACTTGTGACTTTGCTGCTAGGCTGTAAGAAGTAAGAACCATTGTTGGACCACCTGACCTCTTCCTCCCATCAGTCCTCAGTCCTAATAAAAAAACAGCACTACATGCATGTTTGTGGGCTGTGAGGACCAAAGAGGAAGAAAGAGACATGTGGCATGGTAGTGGGTGACCATCTTCTTTAGTAAGTGAACAAATCTGAATAATTCAACTAATCTGAAGAATCGACTGACTAAAATAAAGATAAAACCTTTATCCTGCTGGAGCACAATAATTATGATAGTATAATTTATTTTGGTGTCCTCACTATTGAGCTGAGAGGCTGGTGGCTGAATATGTAATTTACAAGTATAGGCACGATGGAGCCTGTACATCATGTGGCAAGGAGCATGGAGCTCTGACTGCTGGCTGCAAAAGATTTAAAGTGTAACTCTACTTTTGTTGAGAAACAAAACATTCCCCTCTAGGTGATCAATGTACATTGCAGGGAATTTAGCCCATTTTGTTGCAGATTCCTACCTTTTTTATCCTGAAGAAATAACTGTTTGTTTCTCTGTGTCCATGTGCAAAATGAATGTGCATGGGAGTAATTTCATAATTATCAATCAGCTGCTGCACTTGCAGATTTTTAATGAAGAAAGTTTTAGGGTCTGCATCCCTTTAGACGTGATTTCCCTTTGGGAGTATTTTACCAAAAATGAATTTTTTGTTGCAGGGGATGCCAAAAATCCGACTTCTATCTTAAAATTTTATATGCTATATTGTTTTTTTTTTTTGTTTTTTTTGCTTTTTTGCTTTCTTTTCCGCAAAAGCAGAGTTACCCATTTATTTATTATTTTCACAACTGCATGCTCACATAAAAATTTAGTTTTTGAATATGTTGTAACTAGTGCTTTATGAATGCAAATTAAGTATGTAATGCCAATGGTTACAAATTATATATATACAGTGCCTTGCAAAAGTATTCACCCCCTTGGCATTTTTCGTGTTTTGTTGCCTCACAACCTGGAATTAACATGGATTGTTTGAGGATTTGCATCTTTTAATTTACAGAACATGCCCACAACTTTGAAGATGTTTTTTTTTTTATTGTGAAGCAAACAACAAATAGGACAAAATAACAGAAAAGGTCAATGTGCATAACTATTCACCCCCCTTAAGTCAATACTTTGTAGTGCCACCTTTTGTCGCTATCACAGCTCCAAGTCACTTTGGAAAAATCTCTAGGAGCTTGCCACATCTTATCACTGGGATTTTTGCCCATTCCTCTTTGCAAAACTGCTCCAGCTCCTTCAAGTTGGATGGTTTGCGCTTGTGGACAGCAATCTTTAAGTCTGACCACAGATTTTCTATTGGATTGAGGTCTGGGCTTTGGCTAGGCCATTCCAACGCATTTACATGTTTCCATTTAAACCACTCAAGTGTTGCTTTAGCAGTGTGCTTGTTAAGGTGAACCTGAGTCCTAGCCCCAAATCACACACAGAGTGGTACAGGTTTTGCTCAAGAATATCCCTGTATTCAGCACCATCCATCTTTCCCTCAACTCTGATCAGTTTCCCAGTCCTGACTGCTGAAAAACATCCCCACAGCATGATGCTGCCACCAGCATGTTTCACTGTGGGGATGGTGTTCTTTGGGTGATGTGATGTGTTTGGGTTTGCGCCAGACATAGCGTTTTCTTTGATGGCCAAAAAGTTCAATTTTAGTCTCATCAGACCAGAGCACCTTCCTCCTCACATTTTGGGAGTCTCCCACATGCCTTTTCACAAACTCAAAACATGTCATTTTGTTTTTTGCTGAAAGTAATGGTTTTCTTCTTCTTATGGCCACTCTGCCATAAAGTCCAACTCTATGGAGCGTACGGCTTATTGTCGTCCTATGTACAGATACTCCAGTCTCTGCTGTGGAACTCTGCAGCTCCTCCAGGGCTACCTTAGGTCTCTGTTCTGCCTCTCTGATTAATGCCCTCCTTGCCCTGTCCGTGAGTTTTGGTGTGTGGCCATCTTTTGGCAGGTTTGCTGTTGTGCCATGTTCTTTCCATTCGGTTATGATAGATTTGATGGTGCTCCTAGGGATCATCAAAGATTTGGATATTTTTATTATAACCTAACCCTGACTTGTACTTCTCAACGACATTGTCCCTTACTTGTTTGGAGAGTTCCTTGGTCTTCATGGCAGTGTTCAGTTAGTGGTGCCTCTTGCTTAGGTGTTGCAGCCTCTGGGGCATTTCAAAAAGGTGTGTATATGTAATGACAGACCATGTGACACAGGTGGACATCATTTCACTAATTATGTGACTTCTGAAGGTAATTGGTTGCACCAGAGCTTTTTATGAGCTTCATAACAAAGGGGGTGAATACATTCGCACATGCCAATTATCAGTTTTTTATTTCTGAAAAATAGTTTTATGTTTTTATTTTTCTAATTTTACTTCACCAACTTAGACTATTGTGTTCTGATCCATCACATATAATTCAGATTAAAAAACATTGAACTAAAGGCTGTAATGTAACAAAATAGGTAAAAAGCCAAGGGGGTGAATACTTTTGCAAGGCACTGTATATAGCCTTAATAACATGTAGAAAAAGTAATCAAGTAAGTGTCCATTAGTAATGAGGTCAATCCTCAGTGATATAGCAGAACTTAGTCCAACAAAATATAAGGGTATAATGCAGATCAAGTCCAATACCATCAAGAGGTGGTAAGGTGTCCCTGCCATCCATTTTTCAGGCATTATATCACAGCACAAAGGCTATTTTGTTACTATGAACAATAGGTGTTTATACTGTCACCACAGGATGGCTCTGTGGACAGTGTGGTGAGATATGCCATGTCCTATAATTTAGATCACAAGCTAAAATTTATAAAGAATGGACTTTTTAGGCATACTAAAAGCACTATAACAAAGTTTATTTTATTTATAACAAAATCATGGACAAACACTTGATAAAACACATATATATACAAAGTGAGAGTGATTAAAATTGTCTCTCGGGTCCGCCGTCTGTCCAGAGTCCAATTGGGCTCAATGGATACGACTGGTAGGCCTAAGTGAACCTGAGTGAGACGGTCAATCTGATACAATAGGTCAAGACCTAAGGTAAATAGTAATAAGTAACAGTAGCCAACTCAGGAGATGTAATTTCTGCTTTTCAAGATACAAATAACATGCTCTACTAGTTTTACGCCTGTAAACATGCTTCGTCTGGAGCTAAATCAATCTAAAGAGAGCAGAAAAACTAAAATGAGTATAAATGTTATACAATCGCAGTACATACACTACAATTACAGTATTTCTGAGATATTGTATATATTAAAACTATAGGAAAAAGGGTACTCACACATATAATATAAATTGCTGTCAAGGCGGTAGGACAACCAAACGGATACAAACTCCATGCAAACATAGGTATGGGGTCACACTGTAAGCACGGGCCCACCCTGAAGATCTGGCAGGCAAGGTTTTAAGATAGATATGATAGATAGGGGAAGTGGTTGTCAAAGAGACAACCAAACAATACGTATTTTATATGTATGTAAAGCAGTAGGAGCCTTAACCTACCTATAAAAAGATGAAAAGTTGTATATGCAACATAGATGTCTTTACATCAATTACTTTGAGGTAGGTAGTCCCACAGGTCTCAGCTGGTATAGATCTGTATATATGTTATAGATAATAGAAGAGGCATGGCCCTGTGACTTTATTGGAGTCACAGGGGTGTCAGTTTGTGTCAGTTTGGTTGTTCTGCCGCCTTGACAGAAATTTATATTATATGTGTGAGTACCATTTTTACTATGGTTTTATTATATACAATATCTCAGAAATACTGTAATTGTAGTATATGTGCTGTGATTGTATAATGTTTATACTCATTTTAGCTTTTATGCTCTCTTTAGATTGATTTAGGTGCAGAAGAAGCGCAAAACTAGTCAAGCATGTTATACTTTGTACAGTATATGTGTGTTTATCAAGTGTTTATCCATGATTTTGTTATAAATAAAACTTTGTTATACCGCTTTTAGTATGCCTAAAAAGTCCATTCTTTAAAAATTCTAGCTTTTGACCTATTTTGTTACTATTCTAGTGCTTTATGAATGATTTCACTTTTTTTCCCTAGATATTACAACCACAAACGTGAAATGGAAATTGTTTTTTTAGTGGGGATTGTAATATGTGGAAGCCTCAGAATTTTGGGGTCACTCACTTGCTCTACATAGAAAGGGCTTTTTTAGCCACACAGTCAAACACTACTCTTATGTATGTGAAAATGAGCTGATAGCTCCACCAGAATTTACAAGCATAGGCATGATGGAGCCAGTATATCATGTGACAAGGAGCTCCACCTTATGATTGCAAAAGATTTAATATCTAATTTTTAATACAGCATGTTCACGTGACTAAAATTCTATTTTTGTATTTTAGTGTTTTATGAATGATTTACCTTTTTTTCAAGATATTACAACCACAACCCTAAAATGTATAAAACTTTAGTGGGGATCGAAAAATTTGAAAGCCCCAGAATTTGCAACAAAATTATTTGTCCATTCTCAAGGGGAACAGATAATCAACCATGATATAACATAATGCTATCCTCCAGCCCAGCAGCACTGACTCATTGCTTAAGCCATTCCCAAGTCAATGGTCAAGAAAAAGATGTAACCAAGTGATGCCTTCCAGCTGCATTGCCCCCATTCCTGACCCCATAACAAAATGAGCATATACCAAACAAGATGCAAAACAGTGATGACTTCCCAGCAGCAGTGCCCAATTTCTTATGCCATCCCCTGTCCAATATTTGGCAACACAAGGATGTTCACCAAAAGTTGATAGTGGTGGAGTCTTTGTGAGGCCAAGTTTCTGAAACCGAGCCTAAAGGTTTGCCACAGCTTAAAGGATAAGTTCACCTTTTAAGAAAAAATAATAAATGCACAGATTTTTGCAGAAAAAATGTGCATTCATTATTTGTCCTGCAAATAATCTGGAGCCTGGAAAGCATTGCACCCCTAATCAGTGCATCAGGGGTGCAATGTCAGACTTCTGCAGACAAGCCCTGCAGCTTTCAGCCCATACCTCTGATACAGGCTGACTGTTTACAAGCTGCAGGGCTTGTGAATGAGCTACAATAGCGCTCATCAGCACCCTCGGAGTCCATTCGGAACTACAAGCTGTCGGCCGCGGTGGCTGACAGTAGTCTATCCATTCACAGGAAACTGAATGAATGACTCGGCCATGTGGGCAAATTCCCGCATGGCTGCACTCTTTTTAAATTGTAAAAGCAGGTGTGGTGAGAAAATCCCCTTCCCACAGTCATACTGAGGCAGGAAGCAGGGGGGGAGGCTGCAGGAGCTGGAACACGTTACATGTTCCACCCTAAATACAGGTGGAACATGAAACATGTTATGAAAGTTTAGACTTTAAAGCCTAAATATGTTAATAAATGTATTTCCTTTTTTTCTAAAAGGCTGATCCCTGAATCCAAAGTCCTTCACCATTTAACAGTGTTGAGCCTTAGTCTGAAGTAAATACAATTTTTATTAACTTGGTACTACATTTGTATGCATACATTTTGTATAGTCATTTCAATTAATTGTCATGCGATACAAATAGGTCATGCTTACATGTCTTCTAAAAATAGGTCATCTTCAAATGAGAAATGTGAAGCTGTGCATTAAATGAAGAATTTAAAATTGCTTCATAAATGAGATTACAAGCTGCCAAAAAAAATGACTGTTTTAGCAGGATCAGCACCTGCTCAGCAAAGATTATGTCTGCAAAAAAGTTCTACTATTTATAACTCACACATTTAAGTGACTGTGTTATAAATAACATGCAAAGCATTATTCTTTTGTGTTAAATCGTGGTTTCAGAAATAAAGGCAATGTGGTTGGATGATGACTGTAGCTGTGTCAAGTTGCAAAATTTGATGGGTTAGTGAGGTAGGCAGACAGACCTGACTTTCAACTGGGAGCCCCAGTCTGCCACTGTATGTATCTATATCAGTTTGTTTTCATACACATTTGTTCATTCACTCCACATCTGATTTCACTATGACCAGACCATTTGATTGTATATTTTATTTTTTTGCTTTTAGTGCTGTCAATACACTCTTTACCTCAAAAGCGGACTGACAACTGATGGGGCCCCCGGGCAATAGGGGATCCTGGGGCCCCCTGTCCCCGCCCATGTGTTCCCGCCCACACTCAAGCCACACGCACACAAATCCCCACCTATATATGGCACTGCCCACACGCGTTCATCACAGAATTTCTCTGCACTATGTTCAAAATAAATGTTTATTATAGAATATAAAGAAAAATAAAGTTACAAAATTTCCAAAATTAAGGATTTAATAAATTAACACAATATAACAGATGCAACAAATGTCTTCTTAGCTGAACAGTTTGATAAAAAAATATACAAAAAATTAAAAGCTCTGTCCAGCATGTTACAAAATTATTGCTCTAGAATTGCTCTTACTCCAACGTTCCCGACGATACCATACATGTGTGGCGCCATTATTGTTTACATACATGTGCTTGTCCTACATAAAGCTTTTCAAATAGAGCGTGTGCGGGGCCATGGGTGTGTTTTACATTTTTTTAAAATAATTTTTATTTACTTTATATTATTTTCACTGACCACCAATATAAGGGGCATTCTTCTCACTGGCCACCAATGTAAGGGGCATTCTTCTCACTGACCACCAATGTAAGGGACATTCTTTCCCCTGACCATCAATGTAAGGGGCATTCTTCCCACTGACCACCAATGTAAGGGGCATTCTTCTCACTGACCACCAATGTAATGGACATTCTTCCCACTGACCACCAATGTAAGGGGCATTCTTCTCACTGACCACCAATGTAAGGGACATTCTTCCCACTAACCACCAATGTAAGGGACATTCTTCCCACTGACCACCAATGTAAGGGGCATTCTTCTCACTGACCACCAATGTAAGGGACATTCTTCCCACTGACCACCAATGTAAGGGACATTCTTCCCACTGACCACCAATGTAAGGGGCATTCTTCCCACTGACCACCAATGTAATGGACATTCTTCCCACTGACCACCAATGTAAAGGGCATTTTTCCCACTGACCACCAATGTAAGGGGCATTCTTCCTACTGATCACCATTGTAAGGGGCATTCTTCCCTCTGATCGCCATTGTAAGGGACATTCTTTCTATAGGCCACCAATGTAAGCAGCATTCTTCCCAATTTTTCTTTATTAAAAGTCTTGCAATCAATAAGCATAAAATCACTATGTATAATATACATAAATATATACATATTTACATAAATGAAAATAAATATAGCAAATCTGCTCTCAAACAAAAAATGACTTACAGCAAATAAAAAACAAGACTCATCATGAACATGTCATTATTGGGGATAATCTCACTACGACTCACACCACTACACCAGACATCTAAACTGTGAGGTCAAGAAACAAACCCGCACCCATTATGCATGCAGCCCTTCTTCAAAAGAAGACACTAACCAACAAAAGCTAAGGGAGTGAAAGAAACAGAAAAAGAAAAGAGCTCCTCACCCAGAGATGGGCAATTCACCAAAGGCAGGTCTGATATTCCTCCATGCCCTTTTCCAGACCGCCTGAGGCTCCCTGCCCTTCTCAAGACCCTGAATTTTCCCAACCTCACCCAGAATATCGTGCACCACCACCTCAATAGAGAGGACTTTCTTCCGCAGGGTAATCTGGCACCGTGCATTCCATGTGAAGTAACGGACAACTATACTAAGTAAAAACAGTGTATCAAAATCCCAGCGAGTCAGGAATGCCCCGTATACCCACTCCGCATAACTCATGCGATAGAAAAAGGGGATGCCTAGAGCCCACCCCACCCTTTTATACACCTCTATGTTAAAGGGACACTGCAGCAAAAAGTGGTCCATAGACTCCACTTTACCAACACACTCCGCTCTAGGACAATCCCGATCATCCACAGGGCGATGCTTCAAGTTCCCTTTGACATAGAGCCTTCCATGGAAAGCAAGCCAGGCTTGATCCCTAAACTTCAAGGGGATTCTTTCTAAACTGATTAAACACAACCCCTCCCTCATTACAGAGCCTGGGCAATCCCTTAAGGCCAGTGACACACTGAAAGCAGAGCTCAAAATACTCTTCTCCAGAAGCTTCCTAGGGAGGGACTTGATATCCTCCACTGTCACCCGCCACTGCCGATGTATTTTCAGACACGGGGCAACATAAGCCGGGAGCTTGCCATGTCGGACTCTCAGACTTTTCCCTGGCCTGTCATCTTCCCAGCATCGCAGAAAAGGCCTAAAACAAAATTGAAAAATGCCCACCCATCCCGGGGGGTTCTCTGCTAGCATGTTACCAAGTTTGTACTTTAAAAAGAGCAGAGAAAAAAAAAACTATTGGGTTGACCATTCCTAGGCCACCCTCCCGCCTAGACAGGTAAGTTACATTGCGTTTGATCAGGTTCAGCCAACTTCCCCATAATAGTTGGAAAAAACAGCTGTACACCCTTGCATAGAGAGATGCTGGCAAGATACAGACGAAGCTGACATATAAAAAGATTGGGACCAGGTACGTTTTGATCAAGTCAACCCTCTCCCTCAAGGAAAGCTTCCATTTCTTCCAGCTTGCTACTTTGGCATTGGCACACACCAACCTGCTTTCCCAATTTCGAAGACCATAATCACCCGGACCAAATTTGATGCCCAACACTTTAATTTCCTGCTGGGGCTCTGGGAAGGCATCCGGAAGTTCAAAGCTTTCACCCTCCTCACCCATCAAGAAAACTTCACTCTTTCCATGGTTGACTTTAGAACCAGAAGCCTCCGTGTACTGCTCTATCATAGAGACCACCTCCTGCGCCTCCTCCATCCCAGAGACAATAACAGACACATCATCAGCATAGGCCACGACCTTCAAAGGCGGCACACCAGCAATGCCCAAAGGCACCCCGCACAAAGATCCACTCTCTAGCCTTCTTATGAAGGGGTCGATTGCGAATACATATAACAGGGGGCTCAGAGGACATCCCTGGCGCACACCAGAGCCAACCTCAAAAGGCCGTCCAACCCAACCATTAACCAGTGGGAAGCTCTCAGCCCCTCTATATAATGTCTTCAGCCAATCTATAAACCTCCGCTGCAGGCCGTATCTACAAAGTAGCAAATACAGGTACTCGTGATTGACTCTATCAAAAGCCTTTGCCTGATCCAATGACAGCGAGTACTTTCTCCATCCAGCAGCCCTGCATCGTTCCAAAGCCTCCCGGACAGCTAAAACCCCTGAAAAGGTACTTCTACCTTGGACCGAGCAGTGCTGATGACTGGACAACAAATCGCCTGCCACTGACGACAAGCGCCAAAAAAGAATCTTCGCCAGGATCTTTCTATCAACATTGAGAAGACTGATGGGGCACCAGTTCTCAATCATTGAGGGGTCTTTACCTTTTGACAGGAGAATCACAGCGGATTGCCTCATTGAGGGAGGGAGCGAACCCTCTTCTAGACAGCTGTTATAAACCTCTGCTAAAAAGGGAGCCAGAATGGACTCAAAACACTTGTAGAATTCAGCTGTCAACCCATCTGGCCCAGGCGATTTTTTGTTAGCCAGCTTCTCTATAGCATGAACTACCTCATCCACTGAAATTGGTTCTGTCAAATCCATCAAAGGCAACACACCATTTTCCAATCCTGGAGTAGAATCCAGAAAGCTTTCCATCCTGTCCCGACAAAGGTCCTTTCTTCCCAGAAGGTCTGCGTAATATGATCTGAAGATTTCCAGGATCCCTGATCTGGACTTCACCAGGGAACCCGTACTATCCCTCAGGCCTATGACCGTCTTAACTGCTATGCCTTGCTTACAGTTCTGGTAAGGATCAGGCGAGTGATATTTTCCATAATCCCTCTCCAGAACCAAGGAGGCATGCCGGTCATATTGACACTTCCTAAGAAGAAGCATTCTTCCCATTGACCACCAATGTAAGACACATTATTCTCTCTGACCACCAGCGTAAGAAACATTATTCTCTCTGACCACCAATGTAAGAAACAATATTCTCTCTGACCACCAATGTGAGGAACATTCTTCTCATTGATCACCAATGTAAGAAACATTCTTTCTGCTGACCACCAATGTAAGGAATACTCTTTCTGCTGACCACCAATGTAAGGAATACTCTTTCTGCTGACCACCAATGTAAGGAACATTCTTTCTGCTGACCATCAGTGTAAGGAACATTATTCTCACTGACTTTTTATATGAATTTTACCATTGTTATGTGTCTATATAATTTTTACTCCAACAATAAAATTTGACTACATTTATCTACACGAGTCAACCACCTCATTTAAAGTCCCAAATTTCCCTTTTTTGTCTTACTGAAACCGGGATGGAGGCACATTACATGTGCCTCATCTAAAGTCCCAAACTCCCCACTTATACTGCATTTGCAACAGGGATGGAGGTGTTTGACTTTGATTGGCACTGTTCCCCTGCCATCTATGTGTAGATTTTGTGCTCGGTGGCAAGATAATGTCAATGCATGCTCAATCAGTCGGCGGCAGTTACTCTGTTATGCCAATGGAATCAGCGGCTAATGTAGACATTGCCATCCCGGGCCTATGTTTTTGTCTGATTTCCAAGAGCTGCGATGCGATCTGCCCGCTCTCCCTCTCCCCCTCTCCCCCTCTCAGGGGTGGAGGCGGGTGTCCACAGTGCATCGGCACCACGCTCAGCGGCCCTGTGTGTCATGTGACATCACATCGTGGCGCCGCAGCGGGGTCGCGATTTGTTATCATCTGTCCGACAGCCGGGATTCTGGCGCTCAGTCACGTGCGGCGCTTGCCGTACGTGCTTGGGCCCCTCCCCCACACCTGTCATGCGCGGGACGTTGGTGGTGGCCCCTCCCCTTTGGACGCAGTTTCCCTCTCCTCACATACATGTGGCACGCTCGCCTCTTGGAAGCTTCTTCATTTTTGCACCTCTACTCAAGGTAAACACAGACGTGACCCAATGGTAGTGCTTGATCAGCATGTGTTTCCTCTTTCCTATTTTCTCATCACATTGGTTAATGTGACGTCTTGTGATACTGACTACAATACACCTTAGGTGGTTCACACCACCACCGTTCGTATAAACTATACCCTATCTTTCATTTAGGTTCCTACTTCCACATCACTTTCACCAACTAATGGTCACTTTATTTATTCACTATAGGCCATACCATAACTTCTGTTTCTTCTGCACCATTTGGACATACTTTGGAGACAAGGGGTCTGCGCCTCTTTTGGGGGTTTCTGCGTGTGCGCCCCCATGGTTATGCGGCACATGATCACCTCAGCTCCCGGGATGGACCACTCCTACAGCTCCGGTTCTGCTCATACTGCACACCGTCGCTACTTACTGGCATGTAAGTACTCAGGGTGGACAACATTGTCATGTCTTGTCCTGCTGTACTTACCCCAATACTAGGATTAATTCTTACGTTATATGTTTTTATAGATACTCTACAATATCCGCCCCTAATGAAGTGTTTTTACACAGAAACGCGTCGGGCTATAAGGATGTAGCTATCTGCCCTACTAGGATAATATCTGGATTTGTCAAATTTTCTAACCTTTTGAATTACCAATCAGGCTGCCAGCTGTTATGTGAATCGATCATGCTATATACGATTGCCATGTGTTTCCCATATATATATTTGTGAACATGATGATACTATTTTTATACATACGTACAAATATGATAACATTTACTCATTGACTTTTTTATATGAATTTTACCATTGTTATGCATCTATATAATTTTTAGTCCAACAAAATTTGACTACATTTATCTACACGAGTTAACCACCTCTTTAAAGTCCCAAATTTCCCTTTTTTGTCTCACTGACCACCAATGTAATAAACATTATTCTCTCTGACCACCAATGTAAGGAACATTCTTTTTGCTAACCAGCAATGTAAGGAACATTATTCTCACTGACCACCAATGTAAGGAACATTCTTTCTGCTGACCACCAATGTAAGGAACATTCTTTCTGCTGACCACTAATGTAAGGAACATTCTTTCTACTGACCACCAAAGTAAGGGACATTCTTTCTGCTGACCACCAATGTAAGGAACATTCTTTCTGCTGACCACTAATGTAAGGAACACTCTTTCTGCTGACCACTAATGTAAGGAAAATTCTTTCTACTGACCATCAAAGTAAGGGACATTCTTTCTGCAAACCACCAATGTAAGGAACATTCTTTCTGCTGACCACCAATGTAAGGAACATTATTCTCACTGATCGTTCTTTCCGCCGAAGTGTACAGATATCAGTGTTGTATACAAGGAATGGCACTCAGTATACAGATATCAGTGTTAGGGAAAAGCACTCAGTGTATAGATGTCACATAGGGACTATCACTAAGTGGTATTCCCTATATATAACTAACATCTGTACACTGACTGCTTTTCCCTAACACTGATATCTGTATACTGAGTGCTATTCCTTGTATACAACACTGATATCTGTACACTGAGTGGTACTCAGTGTACAGATATCAGTGTATTAGGGAATAGCACCTGATAGATGGGCACTGGGCATGAAGGAACTCTCAGTCAGCCTGGCTGGTGATCATAGACACACTAAACTGCAGTGATTACACATTGACCTGCTGCTGCACACGAGGCAGGTCAGGTGGCTATCTTTGACAGGACTCCACTCTGTCTTCACTCTGCAGCCTCCAGGTCTCTCACTGGCTTTGCCCCGCGGCATGGATGTATACTGTGGCCTCGCCCCGCTGCTGAATTCCCCAGGAGGGCAGGTGGCCGGAGCACCTGTCACTGCTATCATCCTCATGGCTCCATAATCACTCTGTAATCCCGGTCAGCCTCTCATATAGCCTTATCAACTGCAGGCAGGGATGACATAGCTCACTGCCTCCACGGTGCATACATTTCCCCTATCCTGCATGATAAGCTGTAGGCACATCCAGGGGCAGAATGAGCTGCTCATGGGGCCCCCCTGACCCCAGACTATCGGTCAGTGCCCGAGTGCCCGAATGGTCAGTCCACCCCTGCTTTACCTTCAATGCCTACAATGATAATGATAATGTTGTTATTTTGTGATGCTATCGTGTTTCAGCTTTTGGTTTTATTTTGGTTTGATTATTTATAAATGACCTGAAACTGAATACATTACATCTTAAAATGGAATTGTGAGTCTTTCAGTTATAACCTATTCTGCTGAATTGGTGCATACATACACATTCATGATTTGCAATGGCAGGGATTTATTATCATTTGTAATGATAATTTCAGTAATAGGAGGAGAAGGTTTGTGTTTCTACTTGTATCTACTTGTATACACCCGTAATCTGTCATTGTGTTTCTCTAGTAGAGGCTCTGCAACATGAGGTATTTTAATAATATGTTTTACAATTAATCTGGAGTTTCTGACTACGGTTTTCTTACAGGATCAAGTTCTGGTGCCCCTGGATGATGTGACTATCATGAAACGCTGCGTAGGGCAGAGCGACGTGTTTTCGTCACCTCCCATTGCTGCTGTTGTTTCCAGTAGGACGGGCTGTCTGTGAGCTTCCGGCCGGCGCTCCAGACTACACTACATGCCTACTATTGTCTACTAACATGTGAGTTTAACCTTTTACTTATCCAATAAAGTCAATGATTTTACACTATATGGAGCCTTTTTTTCCTTTTATGACCATATCTGCAATGCTGTGGGCTGATGTCTGAGTACCTGTCAGTGTGAACATCTTTAGCCTGACCCTGCAGTCATTGATGTCCCATCTCGGTATAAGGTCTCTGATCCATTGGTCGTGGTTCGAAGCAGTATTAACAAACAGCTTTCTCTGATCCTCTGTAACGGGGGATCTTGAGTTTCTGATAAGCGGCCAGTCTGATTTCACGGTGGTGGAGCAAGCACACTTTTTTCTTCTCACAGTAAGAATTTATGTTTTTTGGAACTTTTTTAAGATACTTTTATATCACTTGGGTGATTTATTTTTTATACATGGACTTTTTATTATCACTTTGAACATTTTATTTTTGGATTGATTATTCATTTGACATGTGTTTGTATATTATGTATACACTAAAGGGGAACTCTTCACTTAGTTCTAAATATTTGGTTTGGTGATGATGTGTATGATCACCAATCTGTTTTAGCGCACTTAAACCCCCCCTTTTTTCTTATGAATAATCAAAAGTGCTAATTTTAAAGGCTTATATGCAAGTTATTGTCATAAAAAGTGTTTGGGGACCTGGGTCCTGCCCCAGGGGACATGGATCAATGCAAAAAAAAGTTTTAAAAACTGACATTTTTTCGGGAGCACTGATTTTAATAATGCTTAAAGTGAAACAATAAAATTGTAATATCCCTTTAAATTTCATACCTGGGGGGTGTCTACAGTATGCCTGTAGGGGGCGCATGTTTCCGTTGTTTAGAACAGTCTAACAGCAAAATGACATTTCAAAGGAAAAAAAGTCATTTAAAACTACTTGCGGCTATTAATGCATTGCCGGTCCGACAATACACAAAGAAGTTCATTGATAAAAACGACATGGGAATTCCCCACAGGGGAACCCCGAACCAAAATAAAAAAAAATGACGTGGGGGTCCCCCTAAATTCCATACCAGGCTCTTCAGGTCTGGTATGGATATTAAGGGGAACCCCGGCCAAAATTAAAAAAAAATGATGTGGGGGGTCCCCCTAAATTCCATACCAGGCCCTTCAGGTCTGGTATGGATATTAAGGGGAACCCCGCGCCAAAAAATTTTTTAAAAATGGCGTGGGGTCCCCCCAAAAATCCATACCAGACCCTTATCCGAGCATGCAACCTGGCAGGCTGCCGGAAAAGAGGGGGGGATGAGAGAGCGCCCCCCCTCCTGAACCGTACCAGGCCACATGCCCTCAACATTGGGAGGGTGCTTTGGGGTAGGCCCCCAAAACATCTTGTCCCCATGTTGATGAGGACAAGGGCCTCATCCCCACAACCCTGGCCAGTGGTTGTGGGGGTCCGCGGGCGGGGGGCTTATCGGAATCTGGAAGCCCCCTTCACACAGTGGGGAGATCCCAGCCCTCCCCACTGTGTGAAATTGTAAGGGGGTACAAAAGAGAGTTCCCCTCTCGCGTGCCCCCTGGGGCGCGCACCTGAACATATCCATGACCGCCGGGTCCAGAGGACCCGGCGCATCACGGATCCTGGTAAATGGCCGCTGATTGCGGCCGTTTACCATTTGATCGCTCCGTCAAATGATGGAGCGATCACATGTAAACAAACCGGCGTCATCTGATGACGCCGGTTCCTCTCCTCCCCTCCTGTGTACCGATCGGTACACTGTGAGTGGAGAGGGGGATGGATGGATGGCTGCAGCGCTGTGGGCTGGTTGTGTAGTGCCCACAGCGCTAACCAGTGACATCCAGCCATCCATCCATGCTCAGCCATCCCTAACGCTCTGCAATGCCTGCACTACTCTGCAATACCCCCACAATACTCTGCAATGCCCTGCACTACTCTGCAATACCCCCACAATACTCGGCAATACCCCCGCAATACTCTGCAATACCCCCGCAATACTCTGCAATACCCCATAATACTCTGCAATACCCCACAATACTCGGCAATACCCTGCAATACCCCGCAATACTCTGCAATACCCCGCAATACTCGGCAATACCCCACAACACTGTGCAATACTCTGCAATACCCCGCAATACTCTGCAATACCCCGCAATACTCGGCAATACCCCGCAATACTCTGCAATACCCCACAACACTGTGCAATACTCTGCAATACCCCACAATACTCTGCAATACTCTGCAATACCCCACAACACTGTGCAATACTCTGCAATATCCCGCAATACTCTGCAATACCCCACAATACTCTGCAATACCCCACAACACTGTGCAATACTCTGCAATACCCCACAATACTCTGCAATACTCTGCAATACCCCACAACACTGTGCAATATTCTGCAATACCCAGCAATACTCTGCAATACCCCACAATACTCTGCAATACCCCACACCACTGTGCAATATCCCGCCATACCCAGCCATACCCAGTCATACTCTGCGATACCCTGCCATACTCAGCCATACCCTGCCATGCTCAGCCATACTCGGCGATACCCCGCCATACTCTAAAATACCCCACATTACTCTGAAATACCCCGCAATACTCTGAAATACCTCGCAATGCCCTGCCATACCCAGCCATACTCTGCAATACTCTGTGATACCCAGCCATACTCTGCCATACCCTGCCATGCTCGGCCATACTCTGCCATGCTCAGCCATACTCGGCTGTACTCGGCCCCTGTATGTGGCCAGGCTGTGGAAGTCTCACACATGTGGTATCGCCGTACTCAGGAGTAGGAGAATCTATTTTGGGGTGTCATTTTTGGTATTGTACATGTTATGTGTTAGAAATAATGTATAAATGGACAACTTTGTGTTAAAAAAAAAATGCATTTTAACCACTTCCTGGCCACCGCCTGTCATACGACGTTCTTGACTTTGTGTGGGGATATCTGAATGATGCCTGAAACTACAAGCATCATTCAGATATCAGCTTTTTTAGCCGGCGATTCCCTACACCATAAGACCAATCATAGTGGCTGTTCCACTGCTTGATCGTTCTTACAGGAGGCGAAAGGGGATGTCCCCCCCTCCCGCCACCCTCCGGTGCTTCTACCGACTCACCGCTACGATCGAAGCCAGGATCTTTTTTATTTTTTTTTTATTTCAGGCTTGCCAGCCTAGAGGTGAGATGTGAGGTCTTATTGACCCCATATCTCACTGTAAAGAGGACCTGTCATGCCATATTCCTATTACAAGGTCAATTTTTTTTTTTAAAAGCATCAAACCAAAATAAATAAAGTAAAATGAACAATAAAAAAAAAAAAAAAATTTAAAGTGCCCTTGTCCCTGTGTGCTCGCATGCAGAAGCGAACGCATATGTAAGTCCCGCCCACATATGAAAACGGTGTTCAAACCACACATGTGAGGTATCGGTGAGATCGGTAGAGCGAGAGCAATAATTTTGGCCCTAGACCTCCTCTGTAACTCAAAAAATGTAACCAGTAAAAATGTTTAAAGCGTCGCCTATGGGGATTTTTGAGTAGCGAAGTTTGGCGCCATTCCACAAGCGCGTGCAATTTTGAAAGGTGACATGTTGGGTATCTATTTACTCGGCGTAACTTCATCTTTCATATTATGCAAAAACATTGGGCTAACTTTGCTGTTTTGTTTTTTTTTTTAAAGCACAAAACTGTTTTTTTTCCAAAAAAAAGTGTTCAAAAAATTGCTGCGCAAATACCGTGCGAGATAAAAAGTTGCAATGACCGCCATTGTATTCTCTAGGGTCTTTGCTAAAAAAAACATATATAATGTTTTGGGTTCTATGTAATTTTCTAGCTAATAAATGATGATTTTTACATGTAGGAGAGAAATGTCAGAATTGGCCTGGGTGCTCCAGAACGCCTGAAGGTGCTCCGTGCATGTTGGGCCTCTGTATGTGGCCTTGCTGTGTAAAAGTCTCACACATTTGGTATCGCCACACTCGGGAGTAATAGCAGAATGTGTTTTGGAGTGTAATTTGTGGTATGCATATGCGGTGTGTGAGAAATAACCTGCTAATATGACAATTTTGTGAAAAAAAAAGTAACAAAAAAAAAACTTGTTTTTGCATAATTGTGGGAAAGAATTGACAACTTCAAAAAACTCACCATGCATCTTTCTAACTACCTCGGAATTTCTTCTTTCCAAAAAGGGGTCATTTGGGGGGTATTTGTACTTTTTTGGCATGTTAGGGTCTCAAGAAATTAGATAGGCCGTCAGTACTTCAGGTGTGATTAATTTTCAGATATTGGCACCATAGCTTTTGGACTCTATAACTTTCGCAAAGACCAAATAATATCCACCGATTTGGGTTATTTTTACCAAAGATATGTAGCGGTATAAATTTTGGCCAAAATATATGAAGAAAAATTACTCATTTGCAAAATGTTATAACAGAAACGAAGAAAAATGCATTTTTTTACAGATTTTTCTGTCTTTTTTCTTTTATAGCGCAAAAAATAAAGAACCCAGCGGTGATTAAATACCACCAAAAGAAAGCTCTATTTGTGTGGAAAAAAAGGACAAAAATTTCATATAGATACAGTGTTGCATGACTGAGTAAATGTCATTCAAAATGTGAGAGCACCAAAAGCTAAAAATTGGTCTGGTTAGGAAGGGGGTTTAAGTGCCCAGTGGTCAAGTGGTTAAAATCACTGCTCCAGAAAAAACTGACGTTTTTAAAACTTTTTTTTGCATTGATCCATGTCCCCTGGGGCAGGACCCAGGTCCCCAAACACTTTTTATGACAATACCTTGCATATAAGCCTTTAAAATTAGTACTTTTGATTTTTCCCATAGACTTTTAAAGGGTGTTCCGCGGCATTCAAATTTGCCACGAACACCCCAAATTGTTCGCTGTTCGGCGAACTTGCGAACAGCCCATGTTCGAGTCGAACATGAGTTTGACACAAACTCGAAGCTCATCCCTACTCCTCTCCTACACATACAGCCCACTGTCATATCCATCTGCATGCTTTAAACTCTGTAAAAGATCTTCAACATTGTTTGTAACATCCCCAACCTTGCCATCCTGGAAGAGGCACATTTTTTTCTAGGTAAAATAATACTTTGATTTTTAAATAATTACAGGTTTGTAAGACTCATATCTTTTTAGTGATAACCATGGTGTACCACCACATAATAAACAATGCTAAATATGCTTATTTACAAAAGAAGCCCGAAAACCCAAAGAAAATGGGACTTTAGATTTAGAGTTGGTCTCTCATAGAAACACTCACACTGACATATTAAAATCAAACAGCTCTTTTTAAGAAGCGTGTTAAAATGTACTAGGGATATCCCTAATACATTTTAACGTACTTAGTAAATAAAGCTGTTTGATTTTTATATGTCAGTGAAAATGTTTCTTTGAGAGACCATCCACCTTTAAAATTTTGTTTTCTTTGAGTTTTCTGAATTCATTAGGAAAAAAGCATATTTAACAGGTTTGTAAGAAGCAGACTTTACAGATTTAAAAGATGCAGACTAAATACATACAAACCCTAAAAAGAAATCAACACAATGATGAGGAAAATTAGCAATTTCTTTTAAATTATACCATTTATTTAAGAGTGAACCCAGTTGAATATTTGGACACAGGAGAATTAGAAAGTCCCATTAAACAAGTCTGGAAATGTGCTTTGGTTCTTTAGAAAAAAAAAGAAGGTAATGTACTCACATAAGGTAGTGAAGGGTGGCGGTGACGATACGTCCCTGTATTTTTGTTAGCTTCAATGAAATATTTTTGTGCACGCTTTCTCTCTCTTTCCAGTTTTTTCTCTGATGCAATTTGGCTTGAAGATAAGTTGTCCATATACCTCATCGTTATATCGGATATTAGAGCACATACTTCTACAATGTCTGGACGAAGATCAGCATCTGATGTCAAACACCTGAGGAATAATTAATCTAGAATCTGTCAACATGCCAGAGAAAAAGAGAATACATGTATACATAAGCTTACAGTTGATTGTGGTGATTCTATCTGCATATTGTATCTATATAGTTGTGCCCATGGAAAAACAAACAGTCATTAGTCAATATCTTTGACTTTCTCTATCTTTAGCTTTCTCTATTCTTCAAAAGCTAAACCAAGGAGTGGCCCCTGCTGGTGGCTCAGTAAGTAAACAAGAAGTAACAAGGAGAAAAAAACACTCCAACATATATGGGCAACTGCCAACAAAAACAAAGAGGCAGGTAATATTTCAGTCAATAAACTCTTATGTTATCTTTTGATCTTTGAGCTTACCTTTTTCTTCATGGAAGATGGATGTCCAAAAGCAGTGCCTTTATAGGGGAGCAAAAACTTGCAAACAACTATAGTATGGCAAGGAACTCTTCCCCAGGGCAAGGACCCTACATCACCACCTGCACAATCATGCATTTTTTAATGGCCCAACAGTGAACACAAAGAAGAAATCCATCAGGTAGAAGGAGGTCCCAGCATTCAAATAAACGTGAAAAGCCTAAACTGTACCAGGGCAATGAGGAGCTATCTTTTACGGACTAGGGACTGTTTTTGGAAAGTAGGACAATGTCCTTCTCTCAGTGAAAAAAAATGACCCCACCCTAAAAGAGAAAGACAGCTTTGGGCAAAGCACACCTTGTCCTTATGCATGGCCAGATGTGTAGAAATCTCCCTGAGTCATAGAGACAGCCACCAAAAAGGCCCTCTTCTGGGAATGAGTCAACAAAGGGATGACAGCTAAAGACAGTCCCCTTTACTTCCTGGCCTGACTTTCAAATAGTCTGACCATTAAAACCAGCCACTGAAAAGCAGGATGGAAGATTGGTCCTTGAGACAGCAACACTGGAAGAAGAGGAAGGCACCAGGGAGTGTCTACAGCCAGAAAAACTAGGTCCCTGCACCAACACCAACAAGGCCATTCAGGCATTGCAAATATTACTGGAATCCCTTTGGCTTTGATCCTTCAGAGTAGCTAAGGTAGAAACATTTTAAGACAAAAAGCATAAATCAGAGAGTACTGGTCCAAAGAAGATCCTATCTATGGCTGAAAGCCTGTCCACCTTGCAAATGAGGCAGGACAACATAAAGTCTGTGTCTTGTGTCATCACCACAGTCTTAACTGGTTAAAGTTTTTCTGGTGGAGAGACCACTCTTCTTGATGCAGAATCCTGTGACTTAGATAGTCAGCCTGCCAATAGTATATACCTTGTGTATACATCATAGAAGGAGATAACTCAAGCACAGCAGCCACCTTCTTTGTTCATTCTTGGTGGTTGATGAATGCCACCACTGTGCTTACACACAATTCTTTTGCAGGTAACTTTTCTGGGCAAGAGTAACAGTCAGACAGTCTGAAGTTTCAACACTTCGATAGGAAGGCGAGTCTCCTGGGACCACAGATTCTGAGCCGTGAGGTGACCCAGGACACACCTTCCCAGCCCAGTGGGCTGGCATCTGTTATCATGATGCTCCAGTGAATGGAAGGAAGACTTCCCAGCACTCAACAGTAGTGAGCGAAGCTACCAAACAATTAACTCGGCTTCATCACCCTGTCCAGAGAGTATGGAGACCTGTTTTATTTTTGAGATTTCTTTTTAAAGGATTGAGTGTGGTGTTGCCCGATTGAACTTTTACCAGGGGCAGAAATTCCATTTGGAATTTGGAAGGATTTTCCCCCTTTCAGAGCCTGAACTCTTAGTCTTGAAAGATTATGTCAATGAGAATCTCAAGAAAGGGTTCATCCGACATTCCAGCAGGGGCAGGAATATTTTTTGTCGTGAAGAAAGACCACTCACTCCGTCCATGTGTGGATTACGGAGAATTAAACCGGATTACCATTAAAAATCGCTACCCCTTGCCTCTAATTCCAGAACTGCTCCAGAGACTCTGCAAGGATATTCACTAAGCTGGATTTACGAGATGCTTACAATTTGATCAGAATCAGAAAGGCAGATGAGTGGAAAACGGCCTTGTTTTGGTCACTTTGAGTACCTCGTTATGCCCTTTGGGTTATGCAACACTCCGACAACCTTCCAGCATTTTGTAAATAATATCTTCAGAGACTTCCTAGACCTATTCATGATCGTTTACCTAGACGACATTCTAATTTTCTCGGTCTCTCTAGAACTACATTGTGACCATCTGAAACAGGTCCTTCTTAGATTAAGACAAAATGGACTCTATGCCAAGGCCGAGAAATGTGAATTTGAATGGCAGACCATTCACTTTCTCGGACTGGTATGGCAATGGATCCTCAAAAGGTTGCAGCTATAATGTCCTGGCCATCTTCAATTGATAAGAAAGGGATACAACGGTTCATCGGTTTCTCTTATTTCTACAGGAAATTTATTAAAAACTTCTCTGGTATCATCATGCCCATCACTCAACTCACCAAGAAACAAAACCATTTTCAATGGACAGAGGCAGCTAAAGCTGCTTTTGACAAATTAAAGGGACTGTTTACCTCTGCCCCGGTACTGAAGCACCTGACCCCGCTCTTCCACACATCCTGGAATTGGATGCCTCAGAAAGCGCTGTAGGGGTCATCTTGTCCCAGCGCCAAGGACCTAAGGCTCTGATGCACCCTGTGGCCTTTTTCTCGAAGAAATTAGGGCCATCAGAAAGGAACTATGATGTGGGAGACTGAGAACTGTTGGCAATCAAATCAGCCCTGGAAGAGTGGCAGGACCTCTTGGAGGGAGCAACACACCCAATACTGATCTTCACGGATCACAAAAACTTAGAATATCTCAGGACCGCCAAACGCCTCAGACCCAGACAAGCAAGATGGGCTCTTTTTTTCTCACACTTCAGTTTCCATATAACCTATGGGCCCGGGTCCAAGAATGTGAAACCTGACGCGCTATCGCGTATGTTCACGGAACAGGCTGGAAATTTTCTGCTTACACTATGAGTAAGCACTCAAACTAGAGTGCGAAACGCGTCAGCTGTGTCTGTACCATCTGCCTGATTGTCCTGTATCTTTGATGATCCTGATTTTACAATAAAGAAGAATTTTCAACTTTATCCAGTGTGCGGCATCCAGATTCTTTTGTTCCAAACCATGACTACCAGTTGGCCGGCCATTTCGGGGGATACAAGACCATGGATTTAATCCAGAGACATTTTTGGTGGCCTAGCCTAGCAAATAATTGCAGGAAATATGTTGGTTCCTGCTCAATCTGCCTCAGGAATAAGAACAGCAAAAGCAAAGCATGGGGCTTATTAAGACCACTAGCAATTCCTGAAAGACTTGGGATAAAATCGCGATGGATTTTATTATAGAGCTCCCTCCATCTGAAGGGTTTTCATCCATCTTTGTGGTGGTGGATCGCCTCTCCAGGATGTCACATTTTATCCCCATAAAAGGGACCCCATCAGCAACAGAAACTGCTAAAGTTTTCATTAGAGAGGTGGTTAGACTGCACGGAATTCCTAGTGACATAGTTTCAGATCGTGGGGTGCAGTTCACTTCAAGATTTTGGAAAGCACTATGCGAAGCGCTGGGCATCCAAATAATTTATCTTTGGCTTACCACTCCCAGTCCAATGGGCAGATAGAGCGTACCAATCAAACGCTGGAACAATACCTGTGCTGCTTTACCTCCTTTGCCCAAGAAGATTGGGCCTCACTACTGTCCTTGGCGGAATTCGCATTTAATAACTCTGCCCATGCAGCCACCAATCAATCCCCCTTCTTCTCAAACTATGGGTTTCATCCCTCTTTCTTGCCAACGCTGATTCCGGATTATCCTTTGCCAGCTGTTCAGGACAGACTAAACGTCCTTGCTACCAATAACCAGGTGCTGAGAGAGACCATTTCCAGGACACAGGAAGATAATAAAAGGTTCTTCGACAGGAGGAGGAGAGGAGAACTGGATTTGAAAGTTGGTGACAGTGTGTGGCTTTCAACATTAAATCCGAAATTGGCCTGTCCATCCAGGAAATTGGGACCTAAATACCTGGGACCTTTTCCTATAGCTAAACTATAATGGTGGATGGAGAGGAGGAGTTCGAGATTGAGACCATTGTAGATTGCAGGAGAAGGCATGGACAGAATCAATAGCTAAGTGGAGAGGTTTTGGTCCAGAAGAAAATTCCTGGGAACTAGAGACAAACCTCCATGCCCCAAGACTTATACAAGCTTTTCATCACTCTCATCCGGAAAGGAGAACCCAGATAGGCATCCGGAGGCTGCCCATAAGGACGAGGCAATGTCAGAGAACCATCGCAACAAATGCTGGTTCCCGTGCGCCAGCCAGCAGTCTTCGCTCAAACGTACGGCAAGAACGAGCGAGCCCCGGACCAGGCATGCACATTGGCGCACCAATACGAACGAGTGCACGTCAGCGCAGGCACGTTCGCAGGCCAACGAATCACGGCGCAAGGCGCCCTATTTAAATGATCAGTGTACTAGTGTCAGTGCTGGATTGTCTCAGCTCGTTCCTTTATCCTTGCTGCTGTCTTGTTTGATTACCTTGATGCTGAACTTCTGGCTTCCACAACTACTCTCTCAGATTATCCCTGCATCTCTGCCTGGCTTTGCTTCCTGTACCGACCCTGGCTTGGACTTCTGACTACGGCTCTGTCTCCTAATCTTGTACTTTCCTGCCAGCCTGTTGCCAACCACTGCCAGTCCCTGACTATGAGCCTGCCTGCCGATTGTGTACCTTACTGTAAGCACGTCGCCAACTCCTGCCTGCCCCTGATTCTGCAAGTGTTCCTGTTGGACTCTTCCTAAACCAATCCTGTGATCAGCATCCCACCTTCTCCACGAAGGCTTTGGTGTTCCTGATCCTGCCAGCAGGCACCTGCACCCTTCCGCCGCCCTAGCAGCCCTGTCTCAACCTCCAGGGGTGCTAGGACCAGGACCGTGCAAGAGGCCACCCTCGTCATTTCGAACTCCGCTGAAAGGTACGTGACAGCTTCTCTGAAGAGGAAGGTTTTCAAGGATCGCCTAAAAGTGGATAAATTTGGAGACAGTCTGACAGATTGGGGTAGGGAATTCCAGAGGATGGGCGAGGCTCAGGAGAAGTCCTGGATCCTGGAGGCGGATATGGGAGGAGGTGATGAGGGAGCTAGAGAGCAGGAGGTCTTGGGAGGAACGGAGAGGGCGATTAGGTTGGTATTTTGAGACTAGGCTAGTGATGTAGCTGGAGGCAGAGTTGTGGATGGCTTTGTAACTTGTTAGTATTTTGAATTTAATTAGTTGGGTGATTGGCAGCCAATGGAGGGATTGGCAGAGAGGGGTAGCAGACACTGAGCGGTTTGTAAGGTGGATGAGTCTGGCAGCGGCATTCATGATGGAATGAAAGGGGGATAATCTATTTAAAGGTAAGCCAATGAGGAAAGTGGCATGTGAATCCTCATCATTAGAGGCAGCATGGGAAAGGAAGCATTTCTTAGAGGGCCAGAACTGAGGCTGTGTATGTTCAGCGTGAGAGGCAAAACCCTCCATTAAAAAAGCAAAGTAACCCATGCACATCATTCTGTCTACTTCTGATTGGCCAAAAAACCTATCAAATCAATTGTTTTTATGAGTCGTGAGGGAGTCAAGGCAAGTGCACAGAAGAAATTTGTGGTTGGAGAGGTTTAGTATTTGTTGTCACCCAGGATTCTCATCCATGCAGGTTGAGGTGTCTTATTGCGAGAAAACTGGCCTTTCCAGGATTGGTAGATCCAGGATCAGATCCTGGAGCTCAGGGGCTTTGTAGTGTATTGGGTGAGATGAAGCCTCCAACCCTGTGTCTATGTTTTGACCAGCACTTATTGATTGTGTAGGTTTCCACAGGCTTCATGTTAAGGGAGCTGAGTAGAGCTGAGTAGAGTTCAGGGCTGCTCCCTCTCTAGGAGAGCTGTGCTGTACAGGGCAGCAGCATGTGTACAGACACATTGGGAGTGTGTGTGTTTGTGTGTGCTCTGGCCTTTCTCCCAATAAAGAAAGGCAACCTGCCCAGGTCATGATCGGAGAGTGGTGAAAGTCTGTCTGGAAGCAGACTGAGGGACAAAGTAGTCTGGTTAGCCAGAAGGCTAAGTTATTACAGTTGATGCAAATGCAAACTGTGAGTCCTACTGGACCAAAGTAGTTAGGAGACTGTAACTTCCTTAAATTTCCCATGTGATGCTTAAGCTCTGCCTAGGAAATCCGGTGTAAAATTACTTTTATATTGACAACATAATTTGCACGATTATACAGTTACAGTTAGGTCCATATATATTTGGACACAGGCACAATTTTTATTTTTTCAGGTATTTCCAAAACATATTCAAGCTATAGTTATATAATGGATGTGGGCTGAAAGTGCACACTCTCAGGTTTAATTTGAGGGTATGTACTCTTAGGAATAGCCATCCCACTTTATCAAGAGACCAAAAGTAATTGGACAATTGAATCAAAAGCTCTTTCATGGCCAGGTGTGGGCTACTCCTTCGTTATTTCTTCAATCAATTAATCAATTAAGCAGGTAAAAGGTCTGGAGTTGATTCTAAGTGTGGTATTTGCATTTGGAATCTATTGCTGTGAACCTACATCATGTCTTCAAATGAGCTGTCCATGCAAGTGAAACAGGCCATTGTAAGGCTTCAAAAATTAAACAAATCCATCACAAAGATAGCAGCAACATTAGGAGTGGCCAAATCAACAGTTTGGTACATTCTGAGGAGAGAAGAATGCACTGGTGAGCTCAGCAGCATAAAAAGGCCTGGACGTCCACGGAAGACAACAGTGGTGGATGATCGCAGGATCCTCTCTATGGTAAAGAAAAACCCATTCACAACATTCAGACAAGTAAAGGACACTCTCCAGGAGGTGGGCGTATCATTGTCAAAGTCTACAACCAAGAGAAGACTTTACGAGTGCAAATACAGAGGGTTCACCACAAGGTACAAACCATTCATAAGCCTGAAGAATAGAAAAGCCAGATTAGACTTTGCTAAAATCCATCTAAAAAGCCAGAACTGTTGTGGAAAAGCATTCTTTTGATGGATGAAATTAAAATTAATCTGTACCATAATGACGGGCATAATGATGCATGCCCATCTAACTACACAGGACAGTGGGTGGATCAGACCAGGAGTCTGAGACTCCTGGGTCTTTCAACTGCAGCGAGCAGCAACATAGATGGCATAGCAGCCACACTGTGCGACCACACTGTGAACAGGATATGAGGGGGACAGAGGGCTCTTCGCTGAACAAATAAAACTGGATTTCTCGCAGGCAGGTGGACTATGTTCTGTAGGAACAACAAATTATTTAAAGGTAAAGGAAGTTGGCTATAACTGTGTACCTGAAAGCTTGAATGGAGCCATATGCGGAGTCAAGGGCAAGGTGAAGATATAGTATTTATATGAGGTGAGACAATCCCCAGTAAGACCTTTGCAGGGTGTACTCATGTCCCCCGTAATTATACAGCAACCCAGTAGGCAGAATAGCTGTGTGGGTGGCTTTTCTTGAAAACAGTGCACAGAAAAGGTGTAGTGCCCAAAAACAAAACGGAGCAGCTGATTTGCTGCAGCACCGATTGAAGCAAAATTTTCCAACAAGTCAGTTTGAGAGCAGTCGGTCATTAGACTGGCTGCTTTTGAAAGGTAATGGCAATAGATGGATCAAATTTCCAGCAAAATTTCAGTCCATCTATGGCCAGCTTTACTAATAATCAAGAGTTGTGTAGTATAGTCAAGTATATTGGTGCAAGCTGTGCCCAATCAGCTTCTATGCTTAGTTTGTTCAGTTAAGCTTTGAAGATAAAAGATAGAAGCCCATATAAGGCATATAATGCACCAAGTGGGATCACAAATATATATGCTGTTTATAAAATGTGGTAACATGTCATGAGTGGTAGCAAATCCTCCATGAAACTTGACAACACTTAACAATGCAATGGGTGAATACAAGCTTATAAATTGCTCATGGACATTACCCTATTGAATAACGATGTAGGTATTGATTTTTTTTGTAGAAGAAATAATCGATTTACAGTAATACTTTAGGTACACACACATCAGAATTTATTAAAAAACATCTGTGATTTGTTTTAATCCCAGACAGCTCATGCTAATTCTTTACAATTTGTAGAATGTTAATATATATTGCTTTCTCAGGAATAATCAATGTGAGTTCTAAATATAAATAATAAATGTTGTTACCTTTTAATGGTATTTGAGACTTTTTCAGAATACATTCCCTCAGGTACAGGAACATACACGGCTTCTACAATCTAAAAGAAAAAATGTTTTGCTTTTATCACTGTGGCACAAACAGTAATAAGCAGACACTTAAGGTTTTTCAAGGCACACAAAAATGGTGAATCATTATACAGAGAGATCAGATGTTACAGTATACTGCAAGATATAGCATTAAAGGACATTTCCAGGCTTTATTAAAGAGGATCTTCACCCTAGAAAGAAAAAAATAAAAGTCACCAGCTACAAATACTGTAGCTGCTGACTTTTAATAAAAGGACACTTACCTGTCCAAGGATCCAGCACTATCCTCCCCGGCGCCCCATTTTTAGTGTGGGAAGCCGGCTGTGACTCCTTGCGACTTCACAGCCGGCTGTCCACTGAACATGCGTAAGTCACGCCGCGCTTTGTGAATTGTCCCACAGCCTTCTGGGACCTGTGATAAGTCCCAGAAGGCTGCAGGCAAAGAGGGAGGCTGAACTATCAAAACTAGGTACCCACTCCCCAAAAAAAAGAATAATAATAATGTACCAAATGTGATAGAGGAAGGGGGGAGGAGGACATAAAGTGGAACTTTCCTCTTTAAATTTTGACTACTACTTCCTATTCTCCTTACAGTATCATAGAGGAGTTCATCCATCCTGCCCCTTAACTCTCTGTTGTTTGCATTTTCTTATGGAGCTATCAGGTTCAACATTTCAGATATATTAACAGTTTTAGAACATAATTGTATCTGATCAGCTTGCTATAGCAAGTTTCACCTTTAAGTTGAGCTGTAGGCAATTTGACTGCAACAAGGTGGATTTAAGCTGCCCATAAACTTAGGCAAATGTAAAAAAAAGAAAAAGAAAAACTCCATCCACACAAACAAGCAAGGTCTGTCGCTGTCAGAATACACTCATAGATAAAAGTTTTTAGCATCTACTTCTGTCAAGCGGAGACAGCCATACACTGATAGAAATTTGGCCGGTCCCTGCTAAGTCGGCTGACTTTTGATTAGTGCATAGCCAGCTTTAGGCTAGCCATACATAATACAAACTGAATGTACAACTGTCTTTAGAGCTACCACCACTTTTACAGTTTAAGGGTCTGTCTGATTTGATACACATTCAATAGTTTGTTTACGTTTGTCCTCATACTACACAGTTTTGGTAAATCCAAAGCCAGCCATACCCTATACCAGTGATGGTGAACCTTGGCACCCCAGATGTTTTGGAACTATATTTCCCATGATGCTCAACTACACTGCAGAGTGCATGAGAATAATGGGAAATGTAGTTCCAAAACATCTGGGGTGCCAAGGTACACCATCACTGCCCTATACAATCTGAATGCACAGTCTCCCCAATATTTACCAAAACAATGCAATATAAGGATCAACCTAAACAATCCATTCAATCAACATCAAATCAGGCCAGCTCTTGTACTACATAGTTAATGGTAGAGATAACGGAGATTGTACAGATTGTTTAGTGTATGTTAAACCTATAAAGTGTAACTCCACTTTTGTTGAAAACATTCTCCTCTGGGTGATCTATGTACATTGCAAGTATTTTAACTTTGTTGCAGATTCCTACCTTTTTTATTCTGAAGAAATTCCTGTGTGTTTGTCTGTGTCCATGTGGGAAAGTGAATCTAATGGGAGTGGTTTCAAAATATTAAATCAGTTGCAGCATTTGCAGGGCACTAATGATGACATTTTTGTTGCAGGGGATGCCTGATATCTGACTTTTATCTTAGTGCAGACTTCTGGGAAAATCAGTGACCCAATTACACAAGCAGGAAATTACATTTCTGGGGGGCGTTCTGTATACATTCTGTGTACAGAACGCCTCCAGGTAGCCATATTGCATTGCATTTTTAGCATTACAGCGGATGAAGATTGAAAAGGAAAGGTAAGTTTTTAATAACATTCAATTACAATATGACTTGTGTCGTAATTGTATACACTATATATTTTCTTTATTTGCTATTTTTTTTCCTCCACAAAAGTGGAGTTACCCTTTAAGGAGATCATACAGAAATTTCACAATTAGATTGTAAAGTGTATGGCCAACTGTAGAGGGGTAAGAGGTAAATATGTTTAATTATGTTTAGAATTGATTAAATGTTTGATTAGTTTAGAGTACCTATTTTACAGTCATAGCTACCTAATATCAGTCATATCCACTTATCTAATCAAGATCTATATCTGTGCCAGGATTAGATTTCAAAGCAAAAAGAAATAGAGAATGTTCCCTCCAAAGTGAGCGTTTACTTTGGAAACTGCATGTTTATTTTGAAAGGCATACTGTATGTTCACCTAACTTAGTGAATAAACGGCTTCAACCTATTTACTAAGCTACGTGGACATTCACTCTGTTAAAGAGGAAGTAAACCCTGGTGGGTTTTACTTCCTCTTTATTTCCCTGCAAAGGTAAAGCATAATGGGCTACTATGCATCCCATAGTAGCCCATTATGTGTCACTTACCTGACACCGAAGCCCGCACTGTCGCCGTTGTCCCCATGAGCAGGGAGCTTCCAGCTTCCAGCTTCCTTCTTCCTTCCGGGGCCGCGAACTCCAGCTCTGTGAATGTCCGGAGTTGCGTGACGTCACTCCCGCGCATGCACGCGGGAGCCGCCAGTCACGGGATGACCCCTATTGGAAACAAACCGATGTGCCTTTCTAAAGGGCGCATGCGCCAATGACATCGGCGCATGCGCCGTAGTCATCGGTGCTGATCTGTTTAGTAAATATCTCCTAAACCGTGGAGGTTTAGGAGATATTTCAAGCACCTACAGGCAGGTAAGCCTTAATATACGCTTACCTGTAGGTAAAAGTTGTTGTACAGGGTGTACAACCACTTTAAGTGATAAGTATTACTTTAGCAAATCAACTCCATTCTACGTATTTACTAGTAAGGCAGTCTGGGCAACCTTTTACCGTATTTATCGGCGTATAACACACACTTGTTTCCCCTTGCAATCAGGGGAAAATCGTGGGTGCGTGTTATACACCGATCCCCGCCAATCTCCACTGACTGTGAGCAGAGCGAGCACCAGCGATATACACATAGCCGAGTGTACTCGGCTATTCTTGGCTCTACTCACAGTCAGGGGCGGGACTGTGAGAGGAGCCGAAACTAACCGAGTACACTCGGCTTTGTGTATCTCGCCGTCGCTTGCTTCTCTCCGCTCACAGTCAGCGGAGATCGGCGCCAATTTTAAATAATCAGCGGCTGGGCAATTCTGCAAAGAGACTGGCAAGGCTGCAGAGGCACTGGGCAAGGCTGCAAAGGCACTGGGCAAGGCTGCAGAGGCACTGGGCAAGGCTGCAAAGGCACTGGGCAAGGCTGCAGATGGACACTGGGCAAGGCTGCAATGATGGACAAGGCTGCAGATGGACACTGATAAGGTATTACAGAGATACCCCAACAAAAATAATAATCAGGTTGCCTTTGCGATGTTATTTTGAAACTATCTGAAGAAAAAACACAATATAACAGCTGACTGCAATATGCTTAACTGAAATATACCATTTAAAAGATGCAAATAGTGAATGCAAAGAAACTGTTTTGCAATAGGTGGAACACTTTTCAGATTGTCTGTTAAACTGCTGAGGTATACGAATTTACTTTAAATATGCAAATTATATTTCTATGTCATCAGAATAAAGCTTACTAACATTTCATTTTCAATTATATACTTTATAACTGGAATGTAACCTTTACAGAATCTCAAGGCAAGTTAAAATTATTGCTAGATTAGCAAAAACTGCTGCCGTGAGTCCTAAAAGATGAACACACTGATTTTAGTATTGCTATTAAGTTCTGAATTTTTTAATTCTCGCCTTTTTTTTAATAACAGTAAAATTGTTAAGTTTTTAAAGAAAAATGTTACTTAGACATTCCGAAAACAAATCACTATTTTTTGCAAAATAGAGAAGGGTTCGAAGCTCTGTTATTATAGTGCATTATGGTATCTGTCTTACAATCCCCATGACAACCACTAACCTCATTTCTTGTTCTGCTATTACAGGGGCAAAAAAATCAGGTGAAATCAATCAGACAATTATACGCACTAAGGCTGGGTTCACACTGGTGCGACACGACAGCCGTCCTACTTTGGATCCGACTTTGCCCTGCGACATGAAGCCGGCATGTGTCCGACTTTCAATGAACGGGGATCCGACTTGGATCCCCGCCAATGCCCGGCATTGTGTTTGGTATGAATCTTTTGGGGGAACTCCACGCCAAATTTTAAATAAAAATCCGGCATGGGTTCCCCCTCCAAGAGCATACCAGGCCCTTGGGTCTGGTATGGACCTTGAGGGGAACCCCCTACGCCGAAAAAGCGGCGTGCGGGGGTCCCCCCCAATCCATACCAGACCCTTATCTGAGCACGCAGCCCGGCCGGACAGGAATGGGGGTGGGGACGAGCGAGCGCCCCCCCCCTCCTGAACCGTGCCAGGCCGCATGCCCTCAACATGGGGGGGTTGTTGCCTTGGGGGAGGGGGGCGCGCTGCGGCCCCCCCACCCCAAAGCACCTTGTCCCCATGTTGATGAGGACAAGGGCCTCTTCCCGACAACCCTGGCCGTTGGTTGTCGGGGTCTGCGGGCGGGGGGCTTATCGGAATCCGGGAGCCCCCTTTAATAAGGGGGCCCCCAGATCCCGGCCCCCCACCCTATGTGAATGAGTATGGGGTACATCGAACCCCTACCCATTCACCTAGGGAAAAAGTGTCAATTTAAAAAAAAAACTACACAGATTTTTAAAGTAATTTATTAGACAGCTCCGGGGGTCTTCTTCCGACTTCGGGGGTCTCTCCGCGCTCTCCGGGTCTTCTGCCGGGCTCCTCCTCTCTCTTCTGCTCTTTTGCCGCTCTTTTGCTAAAGAGGAGGAGCCCGGTCTGCTGCCTTCTTCTCTTCGGGGGTCTCTCCGGTTCTTCTCCGCGCTCTCCGGATCTTCTGCCGGGCTCCTCCTCTCTCTTCTGCTCTTTTGCCGCTCTTTTGCTAAAGAGGAGGAGCCCGGTCTTCAATCTTCTGCCTTCTGCCCTCTTCTCCTGATGTTGACACGACGCTCTCTGGGGCTGGAATGCACTCTGAGCGCTCCGCTCTGACTTATATAGGTGGTGACCACGCCCCCTTATGCCGTCACAGTCCCTGGGCATGCTGGGACTGTGACGTTTTAGGGGGCGTGGTCATCACCCGATGACCACGCCCCCTGTATGCCGTCATAGTCCCAGCATGCCCAGGGACTGTGACGGCATAAGAGGGCGGGGTCACCGCCTATATAAGTCAGAGCAGAGCGCGCAGAGAGCATTCTAGCCGGAGAGAGCGTCGTGTCAACATCAGGAGAAGAGAAGAGGGCAGAAGACCGAAGACCGGACTCCTCTGCTTAAGCAAAAGAGCGGCAAAAGAGCAGAAGAGAGCGGAGGAGTCCGGCAGAAGACCCGGAGAGCGCGGAGAAGAACCGGAGAGACCCCCGAAGTCGGAAGAAGACCCCCGGAGCTGTCTAATAAAATACTTTAAAAATCTGTGTAGTGTTTTTTTTTTTAAATTGACACTTTTTCCCTAGGTGAATGGGTAGGGGTACTATGTACCCCATACTCAATTCACATAGGGTGGGGGGCCGGGATCTGGGGGCCCCCCTTATTAAAGGGGGCTCCCGGATTCCGATAAGCCCCCCGCCCGCAGACCCCGACAACCAACGGCCAGGGTTGTCGGGAAGAGGCCCTTGTCCTCATCAACATGGGGACAAGGTGCTTTGGGGTGGGGGGGCCGCAGCGCGCCCCCCTCCCCCAAGGCAACAACCCCCCATGTTGAGGGCATGCGGCCTGGTACGGTTCAGGAGGGGGGGGGCGCTCGCTCGTCCCCACCCCCATTCCTGTCCGGCCGGGCTGCGTGCTCGGATAAGGGTCTGGTATGGATTGGGGGGGACCCCCCACGCCGTTTTTTCGGCGTAGGGGGTTCCCCTCAAGGTCCATACCAGACCCAAGGGCCTGGTATGCTCTTGGAGGGGGAACCCATGCCGGATTTTTATTTAAAATTTGGCGCGGAGTTCCCCCTCAAGATCATCTGTGCACAAGTCGCGTGCCGAAGTCGGATCATGCAAGACGGCGATCCGACTTTGATCCGACTTCAATGATAGTCAATAGGCTGAAGTAGGATCAGAGTCGGACCAAAGTAGTACAGGGAGCATTTCTAAAGTCGGAACGACTTGTGTCGGACCAGTTAGGACGGCTCCCATAGGGAAACATTAAATTTCACACGTCATGCGACATGAGCTCCCAATGTCGGAGCGTTTGTCGGACCAGTGTGAACCCAGCCTAAGGAAAACTCAACACAAGTACTTCTTTCTTTTGATCACTTAATCACATAATCTCATATTCTCAGCTGCTCAGAAAGGTGGGAGTGAAAAAACAGCAATACACTGATCTTGCCAGTGAATGGCTGTGCAGGGGAGTGTGTCAGCACAAGTCTAACCATTCGAGGACTTGCTTCCAGCACAGCCAGAAAACTGAGCACGCTGGAATGAATGTGCTCTTACAGTATGCCCGGTGTAGTCAGTTTGAAATAGGTAAGCAGGGGTCATTCCAGGTGCCACACATCTGAGAAAACCCATAGGTGGCGATGGCAAAAGTAGCCTCAGCCCGACTCCATCCAGGCCATGCCCCCCCCCCTTCCCTGTTTTCATACATTGAGCTGAGACAAGCTCTTTCCTAGCCTGCACTCCCCAGAGGCTGTTCAGAGGGCTTGGAACGAGAGGAGCATGGAGCATCACCCCGTGACTTTTTTGTGTGGGTTCCCAGGAAAGCAAGGGGACTAGTAGGAACACCAGGTATTTCACACAAAGGAAGAAATACAAAAAGAACGGGATTCTTTTTAACACAATTACATGGTACAACAGACCCATATCAGGAATTTGAAATGTTGGGGTAACATATTCTTTAATCAGTTTTACGAACCATTTTTTGTCTTTTTTGCATGAATAATTTTTCTTCAATCAAGACTTCACTACACACTGCTTGAGCAAGTCTCTTTATGCAGCTTTCTGGATTGGCGATTCCTCAGCAGCAGCTTCAGAGGCCATACCTAGTCTGTGCTGGACAGGGTGATTGCAGGACCTGCTTGAAGTGTGATTTTTAAGCCCTGGGCTCTGCAAACCTTTGTGTACTCATTGGTTGAACTACATGGACTTTTTTTCAGCTAGACTAAGTATGTAACTATGTAACTTTGTTAGTTAGCCACAGAGCCTTTTCTGGTTCCACTGCTGTGACACACTCTTAGGTGGGACCTCTTAAGGTATATAAGTTTGCCATGTGGGCTGAGAATTTGAGGCTTATTCCTTTATTAGAACCATTGGGTTCTATATCCATTACCTTTATTCTGTTGGTTTCCACATAAGGGGAAGGGAAAGGGAAAAGAAAGGGAAATGTCAGACTTCAGAGAAAGCATAGAAAAAGTGTCTGGAGAGCACCAGCACTAGGTATTAGAGAATTTCAATGCAGAACCCAGTGAAATATGTCGTATCCCAGACAGTCTTTACCTTCCACCTGGGCATGCTCCCAGGGGAGTCTTCAGGGACAGGATAATGCTAGCGGATATATTATGGCCCTGGACCTCTAAAGCACTCTGTGGCTAACACAGAACACTAGGTGTCTGGAGAGTTCCAAAGCAGAGTACAGGCAGGCCCCCCATCTTTGTCATGGCGGAGAATGAGTATAGCCCCCAAAGTGTCGCCAAGGAACAGCTGTTCCGAAAAGCAATGCAAGCCCTAAAATACCTTGTTAAAATTGGAAAAATTGTAAACAATATAAGTAAAATGGGTTTGTGTCTCTCAGAGGAGAAAAGACATGCATTTTTTTAGAACACTAGCATAAAACTGAAACATGATGAAACTGGGAGGGGGTATACATAGCTGACAAGTGTTGTTTTTTTTTTTTTTGTCAGGGTCCATTTCTCCCATAGGCAGCAGTATAACCCGATTGTCTCAGAATTCCTCCTGACCCCTTTTTGCTTAATGAACAATTTCCACACCTTCCTTGAATGGGAAAAATCCACCTTTATCTGTTTCTCACATTTTCCCCCTACCAAACCGCTCACAGTAGGAGGGTTTAAGCAAGAGAGGCAGTGCTGCCATCTCAGAAAGCACTGGGAAGGGCTAGGTGTGGTCAGCTGCCGTCTGATAAGCTACAGCCTTTTGAATTAGCACTGACAATGCTAGCCATGCCCCCTGCAGCATTTTATAGATTTCACCTTAATGCGAGCAGGCACAGCCTACATGATAGTGGCAACTATTATCTGAATTCAGGAGCAGTGCACCATCACAGGAAGCTGCATTAAGTGGACTGGCAGGCAGTGCAGATGCACTTTTTCATAGGTGTACCCAGCCTACTGTATTAGGGTGTGCACCCCAAAGTTCAAACACACATGCGTGTGTGTGTATATATGTGCAGTAGGACAATGGACAGTGTCAGTAGAGCAGTGGATGGTGTCAGTAGGGCAGTGGACGGTGTCAGTAGAGCAGTGGATGATGTCAGTAGGGCAGAGGTTGGTGTCAGTAGAGAAGTGGACAGTGTCAGTAGGGCAGAGATTGGTGTCAGTAGTTTATTTTTATATATTTTTTTATTATAACCTTCTTCTTCTTTTGCAATCATTTTTTATTATTTATTTATTTTTTTACAATTTTTTAGGTGCCCCATTTGGGGCTTTGGTGAAATATCAGTCCCCTGATGTCTCACTTTTAGGACAGAGAAAGGGACTGAGGACAGAGATTCCCCAGTCTCTTTCTGTGCTCATAGTGCCAGTAGGAGGGTAGCAGAAATGTTCTGCCTGAAGCCTGTGCTATGCAACTTCTTTTTCCTCTCTCTGTGAATCACAAGTCACATTCAAACTTCCAAAGCAGCTTTGAATATATTTAGTAGCTATGAGAAACTTCTGAATTCTTTTATGTTTGTTAGTTTTTCTGTGTGTGTTTAAGCAGCAAAGAGGGTATCCCAGCATCACAAGCAAAAGTCTTCTAAGAAAATAAAATCACCTACAAAAAAGAGCACGGTTGTCGGATTCAAAAGCTGGAGTAATGATCAGGCTGGGTGTGCTATCTGTAAGCATTTTGAGGCTTTCAATTGTGCCTGGAGTTAATTTTTATTAATGGTGCATACAGAGTGAGCAAAGTCAGCAATTAACCGTCACCGTCACCTTGGATACTTTATGAATATCATAGGTATGATTTAATAACCTTGTGTATCCCCCCATCCTTATTTGTTCTTCTAGCTGTTCTCACACTACATAATTTTGCTGGAGACCAAATGCACAAAGCAACTGCTTAGGTAAAAAAAAAAAAAAAAACGTATTAGTCATTGCAAGCCACTGGCAATGCAGTTCACAGGAAACTTCATAATAGAAAAAGCCCATGGGGGGCTGAATAAAATATCTTGTTGTGAAGTGTAGATACACAGTAACATAAAAATTCAAATGGTAAAAGACAGAGACACATTTTTTTTTTGGGGGGGGGGGAGATGAGAAGATAAAGTTTTACTTTAAGGGCCATGTCACATTAGTGATCCTGTCAGTGGAAACAATTGCCACCAACAGGATTACTAAAGAGACTACTCTCCTGCTTCATATGGTGCCTCATCCTTGCTGACTGATATGCTGCAGACTCTTGTTCGCTAATGAGGGCACAGCAACAGAGAGACACCTCATTATGTTGGCCAAAAAATGATTTGATAAGGGCAACACAAGCACTTTTATTTTTAGATATTTGTACTTTTATACATATAGCCCAGAGTCCTATAGGCCACAACTTATGCTAAATTGTAACAGCTTTATGCATTACTTTGCAAACCTAAAAACGACGTCCTTAGCGTTCTCTGTTATAACTTTGCTACAGGTGAGTGCTATCATTTATAGTGGAAACATAAGATTAATTTTGCATTGAGGTTAGCCACAGTAGAAAAATTGTTGAATAGCACAAACTGAAATTAAATGTCACATAATGAACACATTACTGCCTCTGTAAGAAACATTAACCCTCTAAAACACTAAAAAAATAATGCAATATTTAAAATTTCATTACAAACTGTCATACTAGCATAATACTGTTTTGTATTTCCAAGAAACCCCCATTAACTAATACAACTAAATAAGTTGTGTCTGTGATATTATAATTCATACAAGCAAAACACTGCATGCTTTAGCAATTAAATATTCATAGAATAATTGGGAAGTTAATCTACTGGATAATATCTATTGTCCTTTAAAAGAAGTAGTTTTGTTAAAAAGAAAATTGCATTATTAGTAATGAAGCACAACTTCTGTGCTTACTCAAAGCTTCTACAAGTAGCAATAGACATAGAACAACAAATTTGTATTCAAAACAGATTTATAATTTTTAAATATAAAAAAGATTCAGATTGCTCTATAAACATTGCGTGGGATAGTTGGACAGTTCAATTTCACAACACTGTATAACCATCACTTAGAAATAAAATGAGAAAAATTAAGTCTTGGTGAAGATGTTTTTGTTTTTTGAAGTATGCATTTTACCCATACGTACTGTTGCATGGTTTTTGCATACATTTCAAGCATATGCTATCAATTTTTTAGGTGAATTTGAAGGCTTAAAGAGGAGTTCCACTAAATATTTTTATATTAGGACACTTACCTGTCCAGGGTTCCCGCGATGTTGGCACCCCAGATGGTTTTCGGATCGGTTCTCGGGTGCTGCCGCCGCCATTCATGGTAAGGGAAACCGGCAGTGAAGTCTTTCAGCTACACATCTGGTTCCCTACTGTGCATGCGCAAAGTGTGCCGCGCTTTCTAATTGGCCCGGTGGAGGAGGAAGGAGGAGGGGGGCCAAACTTCGAAGGTACGGTGCCATGAGGCAGTCTCCCGGTAGTGGGGAAGGGTACCTGTCAAACACAGGTACCCGTTCCCCCCTCCCGCCTGAAAGGTTGCAAATGTGGCATCGGAGCGGGGGGAGCAGATAAGCAGAGCTTCCACTTTTGGGTGGAACTCCACTTTAAGTTATCTGTTATGGCCAGTTATGCATTATAAGCATACAGATGCTTGGAAGATCAAGTCTAAATTCCCTATTTCTGGACGCTGTACACACTAGCTTTGTTATAGCAGTAGATTTGTAAAGTATATTGATGTTTACATATATAAAACAAACTATTAAAGTGAGATTCTAGAGAAAACATTGAATGTAAAAAACTGAATCCCTGTAAAGCAAGTAATCTGATAATTCCATTAGGAAGACCCTACTGCTGCTGGGGTTTTTGGGAAGTATAAAAGGTCTGTATGTCATACCAGCATTGAGTCATAATATAATTGAAGCACTAGAGCTTAATCACTTCAATTTGAATGCATTATAAACTGCACAAAAACACATGAAACATTTTGTACATTTTTCCTTATAAAAAAACAAACCGCTACACAGTAAAATTGCCTTTAACACACACATTAACATTGCATGTGTTTTTAAGTGCAGAAGTGTGAATGGGTGCATAATATTACAGTAAATTTATATAAAACATTTAGGCTTGTCTTCTTTTAGATCATACTATATTTGTGACAGCGGTTTAGCAGTCAACAAACTGTACACATATTGCTATTAGCATTGCCCAAAGTAAGTGGCAGCAAGTGCTGTAAATATGGCACCATTTAATATTATTCCTGTCACTATATCATATAAACTAGGACAAACAACTGCATGGCCCCTGCGCAAGGATGACACGCAAATTTGTAAAGTGTTTCATATTTTTTTTAAAATAAATAAACTAGGACAGAGCAGCCAGCTCCCTTGTAAGGGGAAACAATGCAAACCTGCGTACTTTGGTAGCTAAAGACAGCATATTGGTACTGTGGAAGGGTGGGTTTAATGTTGCCATTTGATAGAGGATGCATCCTGCTGCCCACACATCAGCCTTTTCACCATAAGGTTCACTCTTAACGACTTCTGGACTGTGGAGAAAAAAAAGAGCAATTATTTTTCATTATAGTTACTGCAAAAATATCTGACTTTTAGGAAAGTAACAACTATATACCATATAATGGGGCTACATCGATAAATAATTATAGGGCCACCTGGTTCTTCATCTTCTGTCTTCAATATGAAATCCCACCACTTAGAGTTTTATTATTCTAAAATAATTACACTGCAGCATACCAATTGCTTTTTTTTTATCACCAGATAAACACTGCCTGAACTATTGACTTTAATATAGAGAAAATTCCAAAGATGGGATTGCTGCACAAACACTTTAATTGATTTTTTAATTAATTAATTGTCAGTGGACTATATATATTACTACATGTATAGTCATTTGATAGGCATGATTTTCTGAGGAAGGGCGCAATCTACAATAGCCCAAAAACGTTTATATCATGTATGCCTGATTTTAAGATGTCATGTTGATATCTTTTTGATGAAGTTTTTCTAATAAATAAGTGTTTGTGCAGCAAACTCATCTTTGGAATTTTTTATATATATATTAGTTTATCCAAAACTATTTTTATAATGTTCCTGCTTTGATAGAATACTAAGCACAAAAACATAGACTACAGGGACACAGACTGAAAAAGCGCTTAAAACAAGCTTACTGATATTCCCAAGACTAATGCCTCGTACACACGATCAGTTAATCGGATGATAAAAATCGCTTTCGGATTGATCGCACGATAGTCTGATCATTAGTACACAGCTTTCGACAGCCGATCACGACAGCCTGTCCAACAATATCCAAAGGGACCAACACGAAAACTTTGCTCGGTGGATAGCCCAGCGAACGTCAATCATTTAATTAGTACAGAATGCGTCTGCTGAAAATCGATAAACAAACACCACGCATGATCGGAAACACGAAAATAACCTGGAAGGGGATGGGAGAACAATACGAACGGAAATAGCCAAAAGGCGTGGCAGACACAGGGGTCACATGTATTTGACATCATTTCCAATACGTAGCTACGCAAACAGGAACGTTTTCCAGAATCGTACGATAAAAATCGTACATTTTGTAGAGCACATTTTGCATTGTTGTATTCTAAATTAGTATTATGCAACAAAATGCGAATGATAAGTCGTACGATTATCTGATCGCGTGTATGAGGCATAGCACTTGACCCTTTCATAGCTCCCAACTGTCCCTGATTTCGAGGGACTGTCCCTCATTATGAACAAACTCCCTGTGTCCCTCTTTTCTCCTCATTTGTCCCTTATTTTTGGTATGATTTATCTATTCAAATGTGTTTTACAATGCTAAATCTTTTATCCAATTGCTAAATTGCTGCATTTGTAAATTCCAAAAGCCAATATAAAGGAATATTAGTGGTAAAAAAACACCTGTGGGTTTAACCAATCATTTTTTGCATAATTCTCCTTTAAGTTGGGAGGTATGCCCTTTACCCAACCAAATCCTCAAATTACATCATGCCATGAATAAAGATGTAACTATTCTTTATTGGGATTGGTGTAGGTATGAGAAAAGGAGAGTTGGCAATTTCTGTACGGCCCCTTTAGATCAAATGGGGAGTCTATATTTTGGTGATCTTTAATAAGATTTGTGGTAAAATAACATGTGCCTTATCCTCTACTTTTTCTTTGTTGCTATCATGTTCATGAGTTAACACCTCTTTAGGTTAGAGGTATGTTCATGAGTTATTTGATTTTTAACTACCTTTTGAGATTTGAGGTTATCATTTCTTTCAGCATGAGTAAGGTCATAAAGTCTGAAATGTGTATAAATACTCTATGTTAGCCTTTTTCAACCAGGGTGTCCAGGCAGCCTGGGGTGCCTTGAGGTTTCTTCAGGGGTGCTTTGGCAAAATGCCTAAATATTGCCATAAAATTGTACACAGGTGGTGGATGAAGCCTGCCTTTTAGTTACACAAAGCCCCAGGTTTTCATTGTGCACCACTAGGACCTTCTAACCAGTGGTGGCTTGTGTTTTTTTTTGGGGGGGGCGGAAAACAACCACCCATCCTCCCGCTGTTTGCCGGTCGGTCCAGCACTTACCCCATCATGGCGGCTGGCAGGCAGCGTGGTGCAGCGGCTTGGCTCCAAGTCCTCTCCTCCATGGCAGTGTCCAGCTCCTCCCCTCCTCCTCCTAGGCATCCAATAGGATCGCCTGTCCTTTCAGCCAACCGGGTGACCGGTGTCAAAACCCACTTCCTGATTGGCCAGGAGGAGAATCAGTGTTACAACAGCGAATATTTTTTTTTCGCTGTTGTAACACACCTAGGTAGGCTCAGAGTGCACTCTCTGCGACCCAAGCCCACCCTATATTGAAGCCTATCAGAGCCTCTGGCTCTAATCTGTGCTTCAAAAAACCAACCCCCCCGCATTGTATTCCATGCGCCGGTGTCCTGAAAGGGGCTGGACGCATGGATAGCGGAGGCGGTGATGGACATCTGGGTGGCGCCGTGCGCCCTTAATGGACAGGCCGCCCCTGGTTCTAACAACCAATGACATCATCAATTGATAAGGAAGATGTTAGGTCCCTGCAAAGCATCCTTGTGTGACCCTCCCCTGCCCCTTTCCATCAGCTTTGGGGTCACATTAGCTAAGTGATGGAAAAAAACTGCGGAAGAAGAGAAACATTGGAATACTAGTCAGTACTAGTTTGCACCTCTAATGTTGGGTGTTCTATGTGTGTGGATGTTGCTGCATTATGTAAAACTATTAGAATAGTTTTTACATTTTAGAATGGTGTGGCTCAAGACTGTCCATAGTTTTAAGGGATGCCTCGAAACTATACATAATTTTGGAGGGTGCCTCGAGATTGTCCATAATTTTAAAAGGTGTATTGACTGAGAAAGTTTGAGAAACACTGCTTTATGTTAACTTATAAAGAGTAGTGATTTTGCTAAAGATTTATTCACTGTGCTGTTTTTTAACTTTTCATTTGGCTATGCACTTCAAGTTTTACATTCTGCAATCCCAGACTGTTGCAACTGATATAATACAGGCAATGTGGTGTAACACATTTTACCAACCTGATCCTGGTATTTAATTACTTTGCATACATTTGCAAATATATGTAAAAATATATAGGAAAGCATATTACACTACTCTCAGCTGTCGTATTAAAACACTTTGAAATATGGGTATGAGCAATAAATTTCCCTAGAAATATACACATTACATATTCCTTTTCCTATTCACAACTGTAGTTAAAATGTGATAACACCATACTTTTGACTGGGAAAAGCATTTAGTAAATATTTTATTTTTACACTTAACAAGCAGCTTATTCAACATATAGACGTTTTAAGTATAAAATCAAATATGATCTTATATACTGTATCAGCCTTAATACAAAGTATCGGTTATGTGATTCTTTTTTAAATGTCAGATAATAATGTTAGTTGGGTAAAATAAATTTTTACTACCTTTCCTTCTTTCATGCAGATGTTAATGGCACTGTTACTTTCCATACTGCTTGACTTACAGTTTGAATGACTATTTTATGACGAAAGCTATGGTCAGGTCAGTACTTGGAGAACATTGCCCTGTCAGTAAGTATGTAAATTATAGTGTTAAATCTTCCTAGAGAACTGCTTGGAACATAACGAACTTTCTATAAATTTTAAAGAGGCATCTGGCAAGCCTCTCTAAGATGAAAATTATTTATTAAATATGTCACATGGCAATGCCAACTCTTGTAATACATTTAATAAATAATTTTCAGCCTATGAAGTGTTGCCAGATGCTTTTTCCAACATGTCAGTTCATAATTTTGAACTTTCTCTTGATCATCTACTAATTGTTATATGATGGTTGCTTTGTTGGAAATTTCCGTGGGCAAGATTAAATAAAGAGTAGGTTATACAAATACTGTATTGCAGCAATAATACAAATTTAAAATGACATGTCTTTTTTTTATAAATTTTTTATAAATTTTACATTTATTAAAAAAAAAATAACAAAGAATAATAAATAATGAATAAACAAATAATAATAAATAACAAATGATAAAGGTTAAATATAAAGCATCAGCTATGCATTTCTACTAAATTATTAAAATCATAAAATTTTCTTCATTTAGCTTAGTAAGTAATGTGAAGGTGTGTTTATCATCCAGTCATGTACACAAGATGCAGTTCCTTCAGAGCGCATGCATCAGTGATATCACCGGCTACTGCTTTGTGGTGTATCTCATAAATGGTACACGTTTAGGAGACATTCATTTTACCTACAGGTAAGCTATATTATAATCTTACCTGTAGGTAAAAAAGGAATACATGGGTTTATAAATTGTTTCTCAATTCAATTCAACCTCAGTGCGATCTGAGCGGCAAACTGCAAGTTAAACCCCAACTTTTCAGTATTCCTTAGCAAGCACCCACAATGAACCCTTAGAGCACATGTGTTAAAAACAAGGCCCGTGGGCCGAATTTGGCCTGCCAGACCACTTCATGGGGCCCTCGCACCCAGGGGGGGGGGGGAGTGGAAATGAGATATGGACAGCCTGTGAAAAAGAGCTGCTCTCTGTACATAGGGTACCCCTGAACTCTGCACATAGGGCAACCCTTAACTTTGCACTCTGTACACAGGGCACTCCTGAAATCTGCATTCTGTACATTGGGCACCCCTGAAATCTGCACTCTGTACATAGGGCACCCCTTAAATCTACACTCTGTACATAGAGCACCCCTGAACTCCGCACATAACTCACTCCTGGTATTTATGGTCCCTTTTATGATCCTTCCACTATTAATGCAACTTGGCCACACCGAACGTTCGATGCAGAGGGGGTGTGATTGAGTTGAGTTACTGCACCTATTCTCTGAGATAAAAAGCCCTGGATAAATTTATATAGTCTTACAGATACAACCAGCCCAACCATAATGCAGATGCAGCCCACAATGAAATTGAGTTTGACACTGCCTTAGATCAAAAACAACTAAAGCCTTCAATCACTTTAACTGATCGTGGACTACTCCACCTCCGTGCTTCTCCTTTAAGGGGTGGACTTATCAGAAGAGGTGCTTTGTTATGTTTTGTTAGGCACAGCTTAGACGCACTTTAATAGGTGAAGCTCAAAAATAGGAGGAGCTTCCAACACAGCATAAAACCTTTTGTTTTAGTAAAGGACAAGATAAAAAAAAACTTACACAAACAAGTGCTGAATCCAGCACCAGTGTGTAAAGTCCTAGCTCTGCTTGCTCTTTGCAGTCCCCAAAGCAAATGTAAACATAATGTCAACAATCTCACCCAATGCATTTTTCATATTGGGACTTTCTTCTTCTAGGGAAGTCCGGATATGACAAAATGCTTGTTTAAGTTCCATTTTAATGTTCCTAATTACACTGTGGTGCCATTCAGTGCACTGTGGAAAAATGTAACATGTCTGTATTTCTCCGCACTCACATCACACCAGTGTTGTGGTGTGAACAAGACACATAGAAAACAACTGTTTTATCTGTGCCCTAGTGGTGATCTGCTTTTTTCTTGAGCAGAAAAATGCAGGTCAGGTCAACACATATTGTGTAAATGCATCCTATGTATGCAAAATATTGTTACCATATAATACAAAATTCACTGTGGATAATAATGTGTCCATAAGATATTAAAAGCCATGCCTCCAGTGGTACACAGAAAAACCAGTGCAATAAAATGACCACCCACTGTCTGCACGTTGGAGTGGACTGGCACTGGACCATGGTATAGAAGTATATCACTCTATGTGACTGCCCAATTTACTCCTAGTACGGGTTGAAGCAGTGATCAGACACAGCAGAGCTGTTCATCAGTTGCTGCTGTTTTATGGCAAGGGAACAGGCTGTGGCAGCAAGCTCTATGATCCTTTCCTCATTCCATCACCTATTATCATACATACTATCCTCGTTAGCAGATTTATGACTAATTCTAAATAACAGATAAAATGTAATCTATGTCAAAGGACAACATTTACTGGGAATCTTACCAGGAGTAGAGAATGGTTCCAACAATTGATGTTAGTTTGCTATTTTCTTGTTTCTGCTTAGCAAGGCCAAAATCAGCTAGGAAGTGAAAAAATACAGTTACTACTAATATGCATTCAGTTAAAAAAAAAAATATATATATATATATCTTATAATGGGACAATTTGTTTACATTCCTAATGTTGCAAAGTAATGTCTATAATGTCTATCCTGTTTGCATATTTAGCTAAGTATCATCTGGTAATATGTACCCTAACTATTGTACAACTTTTGGTGCATCTTAATAACCAATTTGTATATGAACATAAGATAAAGAGATATATGTAACTTCAAAGTAACCTGCAGTTGTCAGCAATAGCTTATTTACAAACACATGTTGTGGTTAGAGGTTCACCAATTGGAAATTTTGGTGCCAACACCGAAACTTCAGGATGCACTTGGCCGAAACTGAAAATTATAGTTTTAAATATATATATATATATATATATATATATATATATATATATATATATATATATGTAATTAATATATTTTCATACATAATTGTATTGTATTCGACTTTTTAAATACTGTATCATCATGAATTTAAATGAAAGTGGATTTATTGTCGGCCATTATCCATTATCTGCACATTTAGCTCAAGAAAAGCTCAAGAAAAATGCATCCCTTTAAATTCTATATGTGTTTTCACACTGGTCTGTTGCGCTTCCGTTGTGATGTTAAAAATCTCATTAGCTGAGATTGCTTAGTCAGTTTAAAAAAAAAAACGCACCTCCCTGTTGAAATGCATTAAAAGATGCAACAAAAACGCATCAATAATGCACCTGTAAAAAACACACCATAAGCACAGTAAAATTGTGGTAAAATCACAGCAAAATTGTGGTAAAATCGCCATTTTCGGTCAATATGTTTCAGCCGCTGAAATTTCGATTCATCTCTAGTTGCAGTCGTTTTTTAGAACTGTTTTTCTATTACTTGTTTTTAGAAAATGTTATAGAGTATATAAAACAAAATATGTTTTATTCATTTTTGTTATGGCAACAGCCCTTTACAGGGAATAGTGTACCATTTACATCAGGTCATGCTCTTCACATTGTTTACGAAACACTATAATAATACACTACAGTACCGTACAATAGTTTCTACTAAATATATATAAATATATATAGAACTAAAGGTAGCCACTGCACTCTATGTGTGGGGTAAATGCCTAAATGCAAAGAAAACCATACAAATCCAATATATAGAGACACTCATTGGTCTTGCAGGAGATAAATCATATTAGCTTAGTCCACCTTTCTCAAGACGTTACAACATGGAAGTGAACAGACTAATAAACTTAAAGACCCAACCACCAACAACACCCTCTGGTGATGACAACACACAGTTCAAGGGTAAAAAGACACAAACAGGGTAGAGGTCAAGGAAATATCATGAAAGCAAAATCACAAAAGTCCATCAAAAAGCAAAATATACATCCTGGCTTAAATAAAGCTATACAGAAATGGCACCTACAATGGTACTAGTATATAACATTGTAGCAAGTTACAAGGTGGAAGGCTGTAGCGGGGGGCTATTCAGTGTCAGACATTTGTGAACACAACCAAGACCGCAAAGGCACAAGCCTATGCAATTGTATCATGTCAAAATCAGCCTAAACAGAGATGTATCTGACAGAAATGCAGATAGAGACATTATCAGGGGAGCACTGGGATCTCTGTGAGAGCTAATAAACACCTCCATCATTACGTGGCATGCACACATTTAAAGCTGAACTCAGTGGGATGGGATGCCAGGTCTGTTTTAATGTATATATTTGGCCCTTTTCGTGTCCAAGAATCACGGCCAGTGTAAAATATGGCAGGTGTGTTTTATAGAACAACAGAGAAAACAGCAGGACATCTAATGGTCATTATGATCATTTATCTGAGTAGAATCAGTACATTTCACTGAAGAGTACAATGAAATGATTTTATGAAATGGGACTAACACAGACTAATGAATCTTGAGTATGAGCTTGTGCTTAAGCAATTTATGATTTCTTATAATATGATAAAACAGCAAGGCCAAATTAGATGTTTTGATTCCCAGTTAAAATAATCAGGACACATATGCCCATGATGTCCTTGTCTGTGGCTCTTATCCTTCCTGCCCAAGGAAAAAAGGATAGCTTGGTGACAAATACAATGGCTCAAGTCGATCTATAATCTACAAAAGAGTTAAAGTAAAATGCACAATATTGCAGGTAGGATATATATTGTAATTTAAATGTAGGGTAAGCTTTGGATACCTATTTAAAGAACCAGACTCAAAGGAGCCTTAACTCATTTCTGGATGATTGCAGTGAGAAGTGGTCAAACTATTTCTTATGTCAAACTGCATTTTGTTTTGTCCATTGCAAACAGTAGAACCGTGGCCTTCACATGTTCTTACTATAAATCAACGTAGCAGTTCAAAGAAAAGTCAAGGCTGTTCAACAAATGTAATCTCAGCAATAAGAAATGTCTCAAATTGTAAAAGCAGTATTATTGTTCTAACATTTATGTGGAAAAAATATATATATAAATGCACTTTATTCTGTACAGTGGGGAAAATAATTATTTGATCCCCTGCAGATTTTGTACGTTTGGCTACTTACAAAGAAATGAAGGGTCTATAATTTTTATCATAGGTGTATTTTGAATGATAGAGACAGAATATCAACCAAAAATCCCGAAGACACACAAAAGAAAGGATATAAATACAGTTGCGGTTCAGTGAGTAAAATACGTATTTCATCCCCAAACAAAACATGATTTAGTACTTGGTGGAGAAATCCTTCTTGGCAAGCACAGAGGTAAGACGTTTTCTGTAGTTGGTGACAAGGTTTGCACACATCAAAGGAGGAATTTTGTTTCACTCTTCTTTACAGATCATTTCTAAATCCTTAAGGTTTCTTGGCTGTCTCTTGGCAACTCAAAGTTTCAGCTCCCTCCATAAATTTTTTATAGGATTAAGATCTGGAGACTGACTAGGCCACTCAATGACCCTAATGTGCTTCTTCTTGAGCCACTCCTTTGTTGCCTTGGAGGTATGTTTTGGGTCAATGTCATGCTGTGGACCCATCCATGACCCATCTTCAGTGTTCTGGCTGAGGGAAGAAGGTTCTCATCCATGATTTTACAATATATGGCCCTGTCCAATGGCCCCTCAATGCAGCAAAGTCGGCCTTTACCTTTAGCAGAGAAACAGCTTCAAAGTATGATGTTTCCACCTCTGTGCTTGACTGTAGGGATGGTGTTCGCAGGGTCATAGTCAGCATTTTTTTATCCTCCAAATACGGTGAGTCGCGTTAATGCCAAAGAGCTCAATTTTGGTCTCATCTGACCAAAGCCCTTTCTCCCAATCCTTCTCTGAATCATTTAGATGTTCATTGGCATGACTGTACATGTGCCTTCTTGGGCAGGGGGACTCACCATGTTTGGAGGAAGAAAAATGCTGACTATGATCCTAAAAACATCATCTCTACAGTCAAGCACAGAGGTGGAAATATTATGCTCTGGGGCTGTTTCTCTGCTAAAGGTACAGACCATCTTTGCCGCATTGAGGGGCCAATGGATGGGGCCATGTATTGTAAAATCTTGGATGAGAGCCTTCTTCCCTCAGCCAGAACCCTGAAGATGGGTCATGGATGGGTCTTTTAGCATTAAAATGACCCAAAAGATACCACCAAGGCAACAAAGGAGTGCCTTCAAGAAGAAGTGGCCTAGCCAGTCTCCAGACCTTAATCTGATATAAAATTTATGGAGGGAGCTGAAACTTCGAGTTGCCGAGTGACAACCAAGAAACCTTAAGGATTTAGAGAAGATCTGTAAAAAAGAGTGACTCAAAATGCCTCCTGAAATGTGTGCAAACCTGATCGCTAACTACAAGAAACGTATTACCTCTGTGCTTGCCATCAAGGGTTTCTCCACCAAGTACTGTTTTGCTTGGGGATCAAATACTTATTTTACTCACTGAACTGCAACTCAATTTATAACATTTGTATTGTGTTTTTACTGTTTTTTTGGTTGATATTCTGTCGCTATCATTTAAAATTCACCTATGATAAAAATTATAGACCCTTCATTTCTTTGTAAGTGGGCAAACTTACAAAATTTGCAGGGGATCAAATAATTATTTTCCCCACTATATATAAGTGACAAAAACACATGGGGGGTTTATTTACTAAAGGCAAATCCACTTTGCACTACAAGTGCACTGCAAGTTCATTTGGAAGTGCACTTGAAAGTGCAGTCGCTGTAGATCTGAGGGGGACATGCAAGGAAAATTTAAAAAAATACATAATGTTTGCTTGTACATGACTGGATGATAAAATCAGGAGAGCTTCCCCCCATTTCAGATCTTCCCCTCAGATCTACAGCGACTGCACTTCCAAGTGCACTTGTAGTGCAAAGTGGAGTTGCCTTTAGTAAATCAACCTCATATTATTGACCAAAAGCCCAGCTCCTTAGTTAGCATTAGTGGGTACCTAATTTAAAGTATAGGCATTGAATGGTGCATTGTGATGGCCACTGGCCAGTTCATCATATCTGCATTTCAATAAAAATGCTTTGACTGTGTATTTTTAGCACAGCGTTAGCTCATTCTTTAGGATCTGTAATTAAAGAGGATTTCCTATGCTCATATTGTCTTTGAGTAGCAAAATGTGGTATACAGTAAGCTATCAGTTGCTGTAAGCAAAATAATCTATTTATAATGTAAAGATTGAATTACATTTAGCCCTGGTTAACAGCGGTGCAGCTTTTAAATCACACTAATTCAGCACAATTTCAAAGCCGCATATCAGTGTGATTTGCACTGTTGATTTCATTGCAGCTTGCAACTTCATTTAACAGAAGTCTATGCACGTCAAAATGAAATCAGTAAAAATTAGTGCAGGAACCTTTTTCATAATCGCTGTGACTTGAGTCGCTGCGATATGAGTGGTCCCATTACCGGCAATGGGGTGCGACCTGTCATGTGATTTGGAACTGTCAAATCGCATGACAAGTGTGAATGGGGGCTCAATGCTTTTTTTTTACTGCTCAAACTAGTCTTCTGATTCTATCAGTGATTAAAAGAAAGTTCTAAAACCCTAGCCAAAGATTTTGATGGCGTAGACTTAGTATAACAGATATAAAATTGCCTCTGTTGCCCGGGCGCCGCCCCCTCTATCCACGCCACCCCCTATATGAATAATAGATAGATTCATGCATAGCATGAATCTATCCACGGTTGCCGTGGTCACCCCCTATTCATGCGTCCAGCCCCTTTCAGGACGCCGGGCACTGAATTACAGCAGTGGGGTGTTTTTTTGAAGCACCTGATTAGAGCCATAGGCTCTAATGGGCTTCAAAGTAGGGTGGGCTCAGAGCGCAGGGCATTTCACCATGAGCCCACCCAGGTGTTACAACAGCAAATTAATGCCCGATGCCCGTGGAGAGCAGAGGAAGGGAAAGCTGTCCCCACAGCCGCCGCTGAGCAAGGGAAGCCGCTGGCGAAGCACTGCATAGATGGGGTAAGTGCACCAGACCCGCCCGCCCTTTCTTCTCTAATGTATGCTACATCGATCCCACTCCGAGCCAGTCCTAATTATAATCTACTGCATATTATATCCACTCTACCTCATTCCTTTCATAATATGTTGAAACAGGGTAACTGGGCAACAGTCATAAGGTACACAGGAAAATTTCAAGCTATAACTATAAGCAATGGAGGCAATCCTCCAGCACCATACTTCATGCATTGCAAACTAGCACATTATGAAATGCTTACTTTAAAACAAAGTCCTCCAGCAATGCACTGTCACCGCTGACAGGGCTTCCATCTTCCCCCGGTCTTCCTTCCGTGTTTGCTGGCTCCAGTCATTTGAATGGCTGAGCCACGATGACATCACTCCCGCGCATGAACACGGGAGTCACATCTTACGGCACAGTGCTCTAAAGGGACGGCACGGGTATGCTGCCCATTCAGAGTGTGTGCACCAGTGACATTACCGCTGCATTCAGTGTGAATATCTCCTAAACACCCCAAGTTTAGGAGATATTCACTGTACCTATAGGTAAGCCTTATTACCTGTATGTACAAGTTCAAAAGTGGAGTTTACTATCGCTTTAAAGTTCCTTTAAATCCAAGAAGTGAAAAATGTCTATGTTAGCAAGAACAGTAAGGAATGTTAAGTGTGCCTAACATGTACTGTGAAAATATGTTTTTTTTTTTTTATCCTCCGAAAAAAATAGAAGTGCACTTCCTGGTATGTGAAGGTGCCTGGGCACTCCTTTGCCTAAAGCCTCACAGCTGAAGATCTGAAGTGCGTGTTCTAAGGCACTGCTGCTTGTGTTTGCTAGTTGGAGGAGATTTGGAGTGAGATGTGGTGGTGTCACTATTGTGCTGCTCAATTTTCCCCTATGGGTGGTTCTAACATGAGGAAACACAGTCCTGCCTCTACCAGTGTTACTCCCTCCACACAGATATAGCACAGAACAAGGCATGGTATGTCAGTAATGCAAAAAGATCAGCTGCAGGCAGACCACAGGCAATACTGATTTTTATTCCTTTGTGCAAGGGTTTTGCACAGAGCAGCCCTGATCCTATTGTTCTGGGGTGCCCCAACGGCGCTCCTGGCTCCTCCTCTTCATCAGGTGCCCCAAAAGAGAGCCACTTTCCATGGGGGCACCCATGCAGGTGCGCTCACAAGTCCCCCTGCTGCGTCCATTGACACAGACAGCAGGACTCGCTCCCCTCCCGTGTCACTGGATTTGATTGACAGCAGCGGGAGCCAATGGCTCCTACTGCTATCAATCTAATCAATGAGGACGGAGACAGCAGCTGGAGTCACTGGGCTCATGCACATCACTGGATCGGGCTCAGGTAAGTAAAAGGGGGGCTCTGGGGGCAGCTGCAGCAGAAAAGGTTTTTCACCTTAATGCATAGAATGCATTAAGATATAAAAACTAAGACTTTACAACCCCTTTCATTTCTTTTAAAGTAACTATGCGTACAGTTAGGTTATGAAAGCAGAGTCTAATGCCTTCTCATTGATAGCTGGTGGGAGTTTGGTGATGAGTAATAAGCCAAGTAAGACTGTATGATTACATGGAAGTTTCCTTCCATTATTGTAAACCCCCCTACGCTCACGCATTTCTGTGTTTATATGTTTTTTTATATGGTAAGTGTATAATAATTTCCAGTGTATTAAATATCAAATTTGTTTGTTATTCATCTCAGTTCAAAGGTTTCTTTTGCATTTGCTAGGTAAGTGCATGCCTTATTACCAGCGGAACATTTTACTGAAAACGACATGATTGAAATACAAGCTTTAAGCCTTTCCATGTTGAATAAAACAAGACCTCTCCAATGGTTAATAAGTACTTTTTCCTCCCACTACATAGGAAATGAATACGAACCATGGCAAAGACATAGTTCAATTTCATTTCAAAATTCTTTTTTATTCATAAAATGTATGGAGTGTAGGGGAGTTATAAAAGCTGTAATCAGTGATATAAGTACAAAGGCTATAGAAGTTACAGCAGAGACTACATTCCTAGGCAAATCTCAGGTCATCATGCTAAAAGGCATTAATGACCAGCCCTCTGATTAACATAAACGATTTGACTTTAAAACAGCCATGACATTAAATAAAACTGCCATGTTATTTTTTAGGGTCAACCATCCTGAAGTAAACGCATCTATTTGACCAATAGCATCAATACTATTTTACCACTGTAGCCATTAAAGCGTAACTAAACCCACAGCAGTAAAAACAAACAGTCTGTATAGGCAGTAAAGCATGCTTGTTATGCTCACTGTTGAACCTAAGGGATTAATCCTCTGCATTGCGTAAAAAATGCTGTTTGATCCTGTCTTCTCTGATCCTCCCCTTCTTTTACTATCCCCAATCCATCTGCTGATCGAACAGAGCCCTTGAAGGCACTCTGCACATGCTCAGTTTGATGTGTATTTCTAGAGAGTTTTTTTTTTGGGGGGGGGGGGAGGGTGCATGTGATCAGCGGGGGGCCAATCAGCACTGTCCAGACAGAAAGTCAGAGGTCATGCAGCCACATAGAACAGTCAGAGGAGAATGAAAACTCCTCCTACAAGCTTTAACCGGTGCTCAGTTGGACACTGATAGAAGTCACAAGACTGCTATATACTGCTGATGATTAAAAGTATTTAGCAGTTTATATTTAATAAAATAATTGCATTTCCATGTTCTGTGTACTATGGGAGACAAGATATAGTGAGTGCAGGGTCCTGGGTTCAATAACACTTTAACTAATAATGAATGAAATCTGAATGAACAGCTTTTAGGTTGTGCATGCTTTCCTTGTTGGAAAAATATCTGTCAGAATAAATCTACTGTCTATAAAAAAAGAAGAAACATTGCCTACCTGATCATTAAACATTAAACTTTTCTACAGACAAGTATATAGATGCACATACTTGTCTCCTATGAGTGTACATGTACTTTATCATGGGAAATCATGAACTAATAGCCAAGAACATTTTTACTGACTTTGCACAAAAGATACACCGTTCATGCCTGCTGGGGACTGAAAGTCATGCCTAGAATTAATGCAATGTACCTTTAGGCTAGTACACAATATGTTCTAGAAGTAAAAAATGATGTCTAATTGGTTGATATGATTTAGTGTTCTTATAGTCACTGCATTTTGCACTACCTTATTAACAATCCTGAAAATATACAGTATGTGTTTCCCCTCTCATCTTTGGCTACTGCTGGGAACTTGTATGAAAAATGTAAAGCTCATGAGAGAAATATTATGATGATTAAGGATGCACCGATACCATTTATTTTAGCACTCGCCAATACCAATTACCGATACATACCGCATCTGTTTTGTGTACACTTCAGCTGTCAGCAATGGTACAAAGCATTGAAAAGTGATTTATTGTTATTATACATGATTTATATAGCGCCAACAGTTTGCGCAGCGCTTATTTAAAAATGAAATACATTTTTTTTGCGCTTTTTTCAATGTATAACATGTAACTATATGTTAAAGGTGTAAAAAATATTAACGAACAAAGCAAACAAAAAAAAAGTTTAAATTATTAATAGTTTATAATATAGAAGTGAACACAAAAAAAATCAGCAGGAAAATAATAATTAAATGGTTAAGGAGAATAAGGAGTTAATAAATAATGGGTTAAAACAGAGGAACATTTAATTTAAAAAAAAATAAAAACATTTTTTTTACTAGACAGGTTGCTTTAAAGTGGATGTAAACCCACTCTCATTATTTCTAAACTACTGCCATAGGGGTTATCTATAAGGATATACATGCCTCCTGCATGTATCTTTACCTGTCAAATGTCTCCCCTCTGTCTGTTATGAGACCCAAAAAACTGCAGATTCTGTGGGTGGGTCTGTTGTACAGAGCTCAGTGGGTGGAGTTGTGATGTCAGTAGACTCCCCGCCCACCTCTACACTCCCCTTGTCAATATGCATTTTCTCCTGTGTATTTCTTACACTGAAATTTTGCTATGATAACTAACATCCAGTCAAATCACAGAAAAGTCACATGACTTCAGCATGCCCAATCATGCTCAGGTGTGAAGCAGCCAATCCTGGGAGAGCTGGAGAAGAAAGGAGGAGGGGATCTGAAGTACACAGAATGTCTCTCTCAGGCTCGTGCATGAGATATTTAAATCACCTGTCACTCACAGCAAGGGGGAAGAGCTGACTCCTATTTCTCTGTGTGTCAGTTTTTATCTCACTGAAAAAAGATAGGAGGACTGCTCAGAGCTGGATTAACTCTTCGTGGCAAGACTGGGCACAGATGGCATGAAACCCTATACTATACAAGGTGCAAGCCTTAATTAAAAAAAAAAATGGGTTTACATCCACTTTAACCTGACCTGATCTGCAGAGGGAAACTCATCCCTTTAATCTGTAGATGACGAAACAGATACAAAAAGAAACAATGTTTCTTTTTATCTCTCTGTTTCAGCGGCTGAGCAACGTTGTTGATAAGCATTGCCCGGCTGCTTATTTTTGACAGCTCTGATTGCCAGAACTTCATTTACACTTCAGCTGTCAATAGGGGAACCCCACTGACAGCTGAATAAGTCATCGGTTGTTAAGAACGTGGCGTCCCCGCTCCTTAACAACTGATAATTGCCAGCTTTTTTTTTAGATTTCAGCTGTCAGTGGGGGAATCCTGCTGACAGCTGAAAAAACCCATCCTAAAAGTATCGGTTTCAGGTATCAAAGCATTTGCACAAGTACTGATACTTGTGCAAATGCTTAGTATCGGCACCGATGCCAGTGTCGGTTTCGGTGCAACCCTAGTGATGACTATAGAAAGAAGCCTAAGGCTCACTGCAATACACATAATGCATACTACTATTTTATTTTCTGTAAAATCGAACAGAAGAGTTTCAATAAAAGTGTTTGTTACCCCAGTATTTCATATTCCTGATATGTGCCTACTGTACCATGTACTTGTATGAAAAAAATATTCTGCTCTTTTTGTATTGCTTCATTTGTGTCCCTGTCAGTCCTTCTGCTTTTCTATGAATAACTGATCACACTAAGCAGGAGAACAGACTGTGGTCAGTTCTCTAGCTGTGCTGGGAACTCAGCCTTCTCTCCTTCAATGATCAAACTTCTCCTTCACCCAGCTCTTATGCAGCTGAGAACAGAGGGAACAGAGGGAATGTGATCACTTTTTAAAAAAAAACAGGACAAAAAGTATTTATAATTTTTTTTTATATCTATACACAAACATTTTGCCTTTCATTTCTTTTTTAAACTGAATGGGTTGTTTTACAAGGTGATCATTTACAATCACTTTAAGTTAATAAACCTGTCATTAGAGGAACACAAAGGCTGCAAAGACTGACCTTGTTATGAAAATGTTGGTTGCCTAAATGTCAAGCTGATTCTCAATGTTAATGAGTTAGAAAGTATTAAAGCTATAGGAACAGCCTAGCAGCCAATCAACTAGTATTTTGAGAAGATAATCAACAATGGTAAACACAAGATTCCTCTCACAACTTTACTTTAAAGTGTAAAGCCAAAAATGCAATCTGTACCCACTGACCAGGAAGGATACACTAGGTTTATCTTCATTAAAGCAGAACTTCAGTCATTTTCCCCTCTTTCCATCTATTAAATCTTCTGCCCTTGCTGTTTTAACTTTGGATAGTAAAACATTTTTTTTCTGCCAGTAAATACCTTATACAGCCCATTTCCTGTTTCTTGTCTGTTAAAAAGCCTAGCCTTATGACATCATGCACAGCTCTCTCTCACTCTCCTGAGAGTTTGCCAGGAAAGTAGGGGGGTGAGTCATTAGAGGGCCAATGAGAGCTGCAGGGCTGTAGGCGTGCCTCTGTGTGTCCGTGTAAATCCAGGAAGTGAACAGGCAGCAGCTTCAGCTGCCCACAGTTAAAATGGAGGGAGATTTCTGCAGCATATTTGGCAAGTACAGAATCACAGTATATAAAATAATATGCAAAGTGGTTGGAGGAAAGCTTCAGGATGGCAAAGATGTTTTTATTACAAATTATGTGAGCAGACTGCAGTTCCTCTTTAAAAGAGAAGTTTAGGAATTGAAAAAAAATAAACTGTCATACTCACCTAGGTGGATGTAGCATGCTGCATCTGTCCCCCACCGCCTTAAAGACCCAGAACTTAGCGATCAAAGACCGCTGTTCGCTCAGTTCTTGGTCTTTACTGAGTAGAGAGTTGGTGATTGTAAGTCACCAGCTCTCTGCTCTGCCCCTCCAGCGCTCACTGGAGTGGTGGGCTGTGGAGGAGGCGGGCGCAGCTGGCTCAGTCTCCCAGCAGCATGCCGTTCAGGCATCTGGGTGGATCCTGACATTAAAAGTCAGGATTGATCCAGAGCCTGGTCACAGGGGTGCAGAATGAAGTGTACTCCTGTGACCCATAGGAGAAGTAGAACCAAAGGAGCTTTGGCCCTACTTCTCCTTTAAAGTGGTTGTAAACCTCAGGCATGAAATATGAAGGAAGCATATCCTTTTATAGTGTGTACTTGTCTCAATTAAGAGCACTAAGTCTCACTTCTATATGCTGCTTCGTTTCTCTGCTATCAGCATGAATCACTTCTGACAAGTTTTCCTGACACCACAAGAAAAATGGTGACGGAGAGGATCTTCAGCTTATTGACAGTCTCAGCGCTGTTCCTGTATGCTGTTTGAAGGAAGGGTGTGTTCCTTCCCTCCAATCGGCTGTCAGAGCTCTCCTCACTGAGCTCTGCAGACTGTAAGACAAGGTTTTTATGGTAAACATGAGCTCCCCAGCCCCTCTGCAAATCAGAGGAGAACTTTGGTTTTGAAATTTTCATTAAAAAAAGCAAATAAAATGTAAGCAGAAATTTGTATGTGTTATTTAAGTCATGCTATGTGAATGGGACTGAATGTAACACATATAAAGTAGGAACTATCCAAATTTGGCTGCAAAAGTGGAAATATACTTTAAGGTTGTTTCAGACCAATTTATATTATTAGTAACAGAATGTAACCCAGAACTTACCCACATAGGACTTTCTAACACCAATGAAAGACAATTCAATGTAATGTCTGATCTATGGTGAGGCCGCATATATGCGTACATGTGTTTTTCACAGCACACTACCAGCACAGAGACTGGGATCTCACCAAGAGCTCTGGGTCTCGTACTACCGATCAGGAACTCGGAGGCCTGGTTCCCGATCACCCTATTGCTGTGTTAGCCTCTGCTTGGCTATCACAGTGATCAGTCACTGTTCAACCCGCCCTGTGTTTTTTTTCTCCCCTGAATGTAGAGAAAGATACATTGTATCCTTTTCTCCTTTCTAGAGGAGAAAAATGTAAACAAAAACAAATGTGTGTAAAGATGAATAAAAAAAATAAAGAATACGACCCCTTTCACATGAAGCTGTCCGTTTTGACGGACTCCGCTTGCTCAGCAGGGATCGATCCGTTGCTCTCCACTGAGCAGGCAGATGACAGGTCCATCTCTGCTCACTGTGCAGAGACAAACCTGTCAGAGCCCCACTGTCCTCTATGGGAGATCGTATGAAAACGGACAGGCAGATTCGTTTTCATCCGATCTCCCATAGAGGACAGTGGGGCTCTGACATCCGCCAGATGGATGGTAAATAGAGTTTCCATCCATCTGGATTTGGTGGATCGGATAGCTCACAGCTGACATCCATCACTCCATAGAGGTGCATGGAGTGTCCGATCAGGTCCACCTGAAAAACAGACAGTTGGCCCTGATAAGGGCCCTAAAGGTTAAAGTCAAACATCGGGGTCATGGTCAGTGTATTTTAGGTAGGATTAAAAAAAATATACATTTTTTTAGATAAGTATTAGTGTCAATGTGTTTTAGGTAGAATAAAAAAAAGCAAAATGCGCACTATTGTTTCTGTGCCCCGCTACAGGTATAAACAACAAATAATATGCATATATGTGGTAATGCTGTGATCGTCAGGAGCAGCAGAATTTATTTTAGGTTCTGCTTTGGTGGTAGGCTATGGTAATAGAGAGAAGGAGAAACCAGCACCAACTTGTAAATGTATCGAAACATTCAACTTTGATACATTACAAGTTGGCAAGGGTTTCTCACAGTATGTCTCACTGAAGACACATCATTGAAGATTTCATGAACTGTTTAAAGGACGTTTATTCAATTTAATTTGGTTTACAAGTTGCACTATGGTTCAGCACTTTGCATTTTAATGTTTTATATGATCTAAAAGTTTATATTATGTATGTTATTGATGTCTTCCTATTTCAGTTGTCAACACAACAGGTATAGGTTTAACTAGCGCCCCCCCTCCCCTCCACATTTCTCTTTTTCACTATTCAAAGTATCGTTATTCTACACTTTTAGGGGAGCAACTTTTTTAGTTTCACAATTTATGTATTATTTTTTTGTTTTACTTATTGGCGCAAGGTACCGTTTTAGTCTAGGCTACGGTAATAGCAAGAAGTAAAAAGCTAAAAAAAATAAAATATTTTTTTACTATTTTGACCCAGTTTTTCTTTGATAATATAAATGAATCATGAGATATCCATTACAATTTACCTCAAAATAAAAGCCCAATTTGTCCTGAAACAAGCAAGGTATGATCCACCTGGATCACTATGTAGTTGCAATGATATGTACAGTTTTGCTAACAGTTGCAAAATTCAGGCATTTGTTCTACTCTCCATCATGAAAAGGGTTAACATATAACCCGTTGCATAATTTTATCATTTTATATATACTGTATATATTGAATTAGAATAACTCATATAAACAACAAATTGATGAGAAATCACACTGAGCCGATCAGCATGAGAATTTGATGCCAAGGCATGCTCAGTCTTCTAATTAAAAGTTTTGGGGTTTTTTTAGATAAAAATGCCAATGGTTACATCATATTTTGCAGGTATTCAAAATATTGAAATTATTTGAATGAATGTTTCAGAATTTCTTAAAGCATTTCTGAGCTAACTGGATTGTAAAGGGGTTGGAAAGCTTGTAATAATGAGCATGGTCACATTGTAGAAGGGTTCTGTGGCTTTCATAGAAACTGTAAAAAAAAATCCAAAAACTAATTAGAATAGAGTTGTTTTCCTTCTTCCTCAGAAAAGCAAACAATTTTTTTCACTGCTTATACACAGAATCTCTAAAAAAAAAAAAAAAAAAAAAAAAAAAAAAAGAAAAAAAAGAAAAGCCTTGAAGATGTTAATTATATATCGTTCCCAGTGTGCGATCTGTCTATTCAGGGGCAGTTAGAGCGTTCATGCACACTAGGCAGAATAAAAAAATGCCAGAACCTCTGGCAGAAAAAGCAGCTTAAAAAAGCTCATACTGTCTCTTATTGCATATGAGTTTAGGCGCGTTAATGGGCATTTGCTTTTATGAGCGTTTTTTTACAGAACATTCCTCTCAGTTAATTTTTAACTATAATCAATGTACATTTAAAAATTATGAATGTTCCTAAACGCTGTGTGTAGGCACACAGGCGTTTTTTTCTACTTGAAAGCTCCTCTCGAAAACACTCCTCTGCAAATATGCCTCTAAACACCCAAATGTGCATGGACAAATAGACTAACATAGAACACCATATACAGGATGAAGTAAAGAATGCCAAAACTCTGTTTAAGTAGTATTTTCTATGCCCAGTGCCCAGTGTGCATGAGGCCTTACATGACTTCAGTAAAATATGGCATGCAGTGTGTATGCCCTAACCAGAGGGCAATATATTTGTCTTTGCTTTACTGAAATGATATTCATGACATATTGCTGAAATAAACATACAGTATATCATTTCTGCACATATGACACATATGACATAAAGAACTGCACATATGACAGGTGTATTATGTTACAGCAAAGAAAATGAGCACACAATAAAAGTTATGTTTTTTTATCATTAATGAAATGTGATTACTTCCTATGGTCAACAACTTCAATATTGTTCTCATTTTCTTTTTTCAAGTTATGTTGCAACAGTATCGGTATGTTATTTAAACAAAACACAGTGAGGAGAGTTGGGTGAACGGTTCGGGCCAAGCAAAAGTTCGGCCCGAACATCTCCTATTCGCCCCTTCAGCGAACACCCGAAATTGTGGGGCGCTCGGCGGGATGTTCGCCCGCCGAGGGCCCCACAATGCACTACGCTCTTCACAGTGCATTCTAGGGCCCTAATTGAATGAAGCAATACACCTGACAGGTGGTCAGGTGCAAGGCTTTGCCCAATCAGGGCACAGAGCACTGTCAGAGCCCTGAGTGGACAAAGTTATGATGACTTTGCCCAATCATGGCTCAGTTCTCATAGTCCCACCCAATACTACAAAAGGTTCCCTCCGACAGGAAGCTTTGGCAGTGTGTTGTTGGAGTGGAACTACTAGCAAATTAATGTGTTAACTAATTGTGACTTATTGTGAGTGTTAGTGTAGTGTTAGTATAGTGTGAGTATAGTGTAAATATAGTGTAGTGTCAGTGTGGTGTGTCAGTATAGTGTGAGTATAGTATAGTGTGATTATAGTGTGTCAGCATAGTGTGAGTATAGTGTAGTGTGTCAGTATATTGTGAGTATAGTGTAGTGTGTCAGTATAGTGTGTGTAGTGTGTACAGTGCCTTGAAAAAGTATTCATACCCCTTGGAAATTTTCCTCATTTTATCATGTTACAATTAACAACTTAAATGTATTTGATTGGAATTTTATGTGATAAACCAACACAAAGTGGCACATAATTGTGAAGTGGAAGGAAAATGATAACTGGTTTTCAACATTTTTTACAAATAAATGTCTGAAAAGTGTGGCGTACATTTGTATTCAGCCTCCTTTACTCTGATACTCCTAACTAAAGTCTAGTGAAACCAATTGCCTTCAGAAAGTCACCTAATTTGTAATTAGAGTCCACCAGTGTGTAATTTAATCTCAGTATAAATACAGCTGTTCCGTGAAGCCCTCAGAGGTTTGTTAGAGAACCTTCCACAAAACTGCCCTTTATGTAAGAGTGGCAAGAAGAAAGCCATTGTTGAAAGAAAGCCATAAGAAGTCCCATTTGCAGTTTGTGAGAAGCCATGTGGGGGACACAGCAAACATGTGGAGGAAGGTGAACTGGTCAGGTGAGACCAAAATTCAACTTTTTGGCCTGAAAGCAAAATGCTGTGTGTGGCGGAAAACTATGCATCACCCTGAGCACAACATCCCCACCGTGAAACATGGCAGTGGCAGCATTGTGTTGTGGGGATGCTTTTCTTCAGCAGGGACAGAAAAGCTGGTCAGAGTTGATGGGAAGATGGATGGAGCCAAATACAGGGCAATCTTAAAAGAAAACCTGTTAGAGTCTGCAAAAGACTTGAGACTGGGGCAGAGGTTTACCTTCCAGCAGGACAACAGCCCTAAACATACAGCCAGAGCGACAATGGACATCAAAGCATATTTCTGACAATGGACATCAAAGCATATTTATGTGTTATGCCCCGTACACACGGTCGGACTTTGTTCGGACATTCCGACAACAAAATCCTAGGATTTTTTCCGACGGATGTTGGCTCAAACTTGTCTTGCATACACACGGTCACACAAAGTTGTCGGAAAATCCGATCGTTCTAAACGCGGTGACGTAAAACACGTATGTAGGCACTATAAATGGGCAAAAGTTTGACTCCCTAGATGCACAAAGCTGGTAGAGACATACCCAAAAAGACTTGCAGCTGTAATTGCAGTGAAACATGGTTCTACAAAGTATTGACTCAGGGGGGCTGAATACAAATGCATGCCACACTTGTTGAAAACCATTTATCATTTTCCTTCCATTTCACAATTGTGTGCCACTTTGTGTACATTTACGTTTTTGGTTGTAACATGACAAAATGTGGAAACCGTCAAGGCACTGTAGTGTCAGTGTAGTGTGTTAGCGTAGTGAAGTGTTTAACACAGCATTACATAACATTTAGTGCTGTATACCTTTAATTTTTTTTTTTTTTTTTTGGTTGCTGGGTGTTCTTTTTTTTGTCCCTTGTCTGTCCCCTTTCTTTTTTTAAATGGTCAGCTGCAGTTTTTTTGACTGCGACGCTGGTGTTCCCCCTTTTTTATTTTTTATTTTTTTATCGTGTTTACATTTCAGTCAGCGTCAGTCCTCTTAAAGTGCACCAAACACCACTTTTAATTCCATAAAGTGCATCAAACCACACATTTAAATTTAAATGTATGAAATAAGCCGCCCGATCATGTCTGGGGGGCCAACAAGGAGAGACAGATTTTCCAATGGCACTATGAGGGGGCCAGCAGCATCTATGTCCACAGGCAAAGGTGGATGTGGTTCGTCCTCAGGCAGAGCACCTTTGTCTTTGTTTGGTGATGTTGCCCGTGCTATCCTGCCACAGCATGCAGAGGAGGTGGTGGACTGATTTACTAAACCATCATCCTCATCCTCTATGACCCAAGCTGACACAAGTGCGCAGTCCACCACAGCTGTCAGAGTGGGTTATTCAGCCTCCTAGTCCACAACTACTCCTGCCATAGCCCCAGCATCATGCATGGAGGAATCAGCTGAATTATTTGAACACAGCATCAGTCATGGTCCACCCCGCTGCAGTGTATTGCTAAGCTGGCTCCAGTAATGATCAGGATGGAGGAGATGATGATGATGAGGTCACTGACACGACTACCAGATAAAGCAGAGGAGGAAAGTGAGGGGGAGGCACAACCCCAATGAGGCAAGATGTCCTCCAGAGACAGCCATCATGGAAGAGTAGAGAGCAGCCACCTGATTCCATCAGATTGTGGAGCTGTTATCTCCCAGCCCACTTCCCACACCTCATCTGTGTGGGCCTTTTTTAGCACATGTGCAGCCGATCACACTGTTGTAATCTCTGCCACAAGCAGATCAAGCGTGGCAAAAACACCAGCCATTTGAGTACCGCATGCTTGACAAGGCATTTAACCTCCCACCACTCAGCCCGTTGGTAAGGGCACCTGAAAGCCACACACAAGGGACACAATTCTTCTCCACCTCACACCTCACCTTTCATGTCTACCCCTGCTATATATCATGACCTTTTAGCAGCCTCCACTGACAGGAATGATGGTATAGCAAAGGGTGTCACAGGTCCTTGCAACACATCTGCCAGCAGTACACCACCAGCTGTAGAGTATAGTAGGCAAATTTCTCTGCCCCAGCTGCTGCTTTGAAAAAAAAATATGTTCCCTGCAACCCACATGCCCAGCATCTAAATTCCAGCTTGTCCAAACTCCTGCCTTTCCATCTGGTGGATTTTGCCCCCTTCCATGAATTTGAAGAATGTGCTGTACCACAATGGAAGGTTCCCAGTCGCTATTTTCTTTGCACGTAAGGCCATTCCAGCTCTGTACCATTACATGGAAGGGAATGTTTCGGCATTGTTGGGCAAGGCAGTCAGCAGAAAGGTCCACATTACTGCTGACACATGGTCCAGCAAACATGGTCAGGGACGATATATTTTGTTCACAGCACACTGGGTAACTCTGCTTGCAACTAGGAAGGATGCAGGACAGGGCTCAGTACTGGAGCTTGTTTTGCTGCCATGTCTCCATACAGCTGGTGGTGATGATGAGAGATCTGTCAGCTCCATCCCCTCCTCCTCCCTTCTGTTGAATTGTCCTATGAACCATCAGTACCCCTTAAGCATTCAAGGAGTTATTCAACAAGTCAGGCTAAAAGATGCCATGCATTGCTTCAGCTGGTCTGTCTAGGGGACAGGAGCCACACTGGAGCAGAGATTCTTTCAGCTCTGCGGGGGCAGGCCCAGAGGTGGTTCAGCTTTATGCATACACCATTCTTGCGACGCCACACAACACACAAGAGGAGAGGGGGAGGAAGATTCTGGCAGTTTTGGAGGCATTGAAGCAGAAGAAGACATACATCAAACATTAAGAGATGGTTTTCAGTCCCCGAAAACCTTAGGTGTAGTACGTGGCTGTGAGGAGGAAGTTCCAGATAGTGAAATCCTCAATGACCCCGGGGACTCTGCTTCTCATGCCCCCGCAAATTTGGGGTGCATGGGCTGCCTTATTCTTTAAAGCATGCGAAAGGACCCAATTCGTGGCATCAAGGAGAAGGATCATTATTGGTTGGTAACCCTACATGACCACCATTACACGGGTAAAGTCTCGGAACTCATCCTGCCCTCACAGAGAGAGCACAGGATGAAATAACTTGAGGACACCTTAAAGAGGAGTTTATGTAACACCTTTCCAGACTCTGATAGGTTACAGTCTCATAGAAAAGGTAGTTTTGAAGCTTCTGTTGGTCAAAGGAGGAGTGGTGGAAAAGGGGGCCACCTAAGTGATGTATTTTAAAAAAATGTGTCCACGGCGCCCAGCGCTGTCAGCTTCAAGATCCCATCGGCAGTGTCTGCATCATATGGTGGAAGATTATCTGGGGGGGAAAACATATACGGAGAGCTTTTCAGTAGATGATCCACTGGGTTACTGGGTCATGAGAATTGACCACTGGTCAGAACTTGCCTAGTACTATGCAAATGAGCTGCTGGGCTGCCCTTTATCCAGCGTGCTTTCGGAGCGGACATTCAGTGCTCCCAAAAGGTTTTGTGACAGATAAAAGAGCGTGTCTGTCCACAGACTCCATTGACAGGCTGACATTTGTCAAAATAAATCAGTCCTGGATTAGCAGCAGCTATCAAGCCTCTGATGCTGATGTCGCTGATTAAGTGTTTTTGGGGACTCAAATCTCTGCAAGTATCAAGAAGAAATAAACCAACAACTACAAGATGCCAGTACATATGTAAAACTCCTAAGGAACCCTTCATCACAATACAAGAATGAGTTGGAGAAAATTGTTCACCTGGTAACTAAAAAAGACATACTAGACAAGAAAGAAGCTAAATATCTCATGCCAGAAGCTTGTAGATTACCAGTGATCTATACCATTCCCAAAATCCATAAGGATAAAGACAACCCACCTGGATGACCCATTGTCAATGGGATAGATTCTTTAACATCAAGAATGGAACAATACATTGACTTCATACAATGGGCAGTACAACAAACAAAAGCATACATGTATTACAACTCTTATGCCGCGTACACACGGTCGGACTTTTCGGCTACAAAAGTCCGACAGCCCGTCCGACAGACTTTCGACGGAATTTTGGCGGACTTGCGGCAGACTTGCGACAGACTTTCTAATGAACGGACTTGCCTACATGCGATCACACAAAAGTCCGAGGGATTCGTACGTGATGACGTACACCGGACTAAAATAAGGAAGTTGATAGCAAGTAGCCAATAGCTGCCCTAGCGTGGGTTTTTGGCTGTCGGACTAGCATACAGACGAGCGGATTTCTGGGTCCGGCGTAGTTACGACGTAAAGATTTGAAGCATGTTTCAAATCTAAAGCCTGTCAGATTTGCGGCTGGAAAAGTCCACTGAAAGTCCGGGGAAGCCCACACACGATCGGATTGTCAGCCGGCTTTGGTCCGTCGGACTTTTGTAGACGAAAAGTCTGACCGTGTGTACGCGGCATTAGAAACACCAGTGTTGGAAGGAAGAACTATACTAGCCACGGCTGATGTTTCTTCACTTCACACTGTTATACATCACCAGGCCTGTAAAGCAATAAAACGGCTTCTTAAACAACATAGTAAACTCAAATGTAAACAGAGAAAGTACCTAATTAAATGCATAGATTTCTCCCTTAAAGCGGGGGTCCACCTATCTATCATTTTTTTTTTTTTTTAGTTCATTCACAAACTTTTCTTCTCAGCATTACATACTCACATATTGTGTGTAATATGTCCGCCTGTGTCAGATTTCGTCGGAAAGAATAACTTATATTATTCACTGCAGGCGGTTTCCATCTTCATTGTGGGCATTTGAAGCCTACAAGCATTTATTTCCTGGATGTGGTGAATGCTGTGCTCCCAGCATTCACCGCTCGTTCCTGCACATGCTCAGTGGCATCCTGGGAAGCCTGAGATTAGCTCCCAGGAGTCTGTGAGAGGCTAAAAACACGCCTACTCCCATGGGAGGAGAACCAGGAAGTGCAAAGAAGAATAGAAAAATAAAAGGTAATTACGGCGATTTAAATTTTTTTAAACGGCATGTCAGCATCTAGGCAAGGAAGAGAATACATACAGATATTGTTCAAAATTTGGGTGGAACCCCGCTTTAAGAACAATTATTTTTGGCATGACCAAGCATAATACAAACAAATAACTGGTATAGCCATGGGTGCCAAATTCACACCTAGTGTGGCTAATCCCTTTATGGTGCAATGCGAGGAAGAAAAGGTCTATAAACATCTACCCACTGAATTGACTTTCTATAAAAGATTTATAGATGTGATTATCATCTGGAATGGAAGTAGAGGATCACTGGAAAGCTTCTTACATGACCTAAACAATAATGATAAGAATATACAGCTAACATTAATAAAAAAAGTAATAGATTTCCTGGATTTGGAGATCAGAGTGGAAGGAGATAGACTCCTCACTAAAACACATTTTAAGAATGTGGACAGAAACAGTTATTTGTATATGGATAGCTGCCATTTTAGACCATGGTCATTCAACATTCCAAGAGGCCAATTAACAAGAATAAAACAGAATTGTACAACAGAAGAAGACTATAAAACTCAATCTGGACTAATAGGGAAGAGATTTATCGATAAGGGATTTACTCAAGAATTCATAGAAGAAGCAAATAGAACAGGTGAATAGAATGGACAGGAGATCCATGATTCATAATAACAGAAGTGTCCAACAACAATTACCAGATGACTCTAATCTTGGACTTTAACATTCAACACAAGGAAGTAGAAAAACTCATTAAACAACACTGGCATATTCTGACGAGTGACAAACATCTACATAGTATTTTAGCAGAAAAACCAACCTTCACCTACAAAAGAGCTCCCACACTAAGAGACATGATCTTTAAGAATGTAATTGAACCACCTCCAAAAAGAGAATTTACCTTTTTTACAGGGAAATGTTTTTGTTCCATGTAAATACTGTTATGCCTACACACGTTCAAAGAAACCATATATAAAGAGAACGGAATTTGAGGTCACAACAACAGGATACACTTAACCTAACATGGACTTTATTAGCTGCAAAACTGAAGGCGCAGTATATGTCCTTGAATGTACCTGTAAACTACAGTATGTAGGTAGAACTAAAAGAACTCTGAAGACTAGAATCAAAGAACATATACAAAAAAATTATAAAAGGATTTCCTAAGCATAGTGTGTCTAGACACTTTGCATTAGTACACAACAAAAATCCAACACATTTACAGTTTTGGGGCATAGAGAAATACAATAAAGCATGATGAGGGAGCCATGAAATCAGGACTCTTAGCTAGAAGGAATCCAAATGGATACATGCCCTAAAGATGTTCACACCAGATGGGCTGAACATCGAATTCAACCTTAACTGTTTCATAAGCAATTATTATCTTTCCCCCATTACCTGCTACTGTACTAGGGATCATTTAGTCCATGGGGTCACACCAGTATATGCAATATAGGGAATCTATATATGTAGGAGTAGTTGCTATATCATTTTAACCACTTCCCGCCCGCCATATAACTGAATGACGTGTGCAAAGTGGTTAAGTTATCCTGACTGGACGTCAAATGACGTCCAGCAGGATAAGCCGCAAACAAGTGCCTGCGGGGGCGCGCAGCGCGGCAATCGTTGGTGTGTCAGTCTGACACACTGCATCACTGATCTCGGTAAAGAGCCTCTGATGTAGGCTCTTTGCCATGTGATCAGCTGTGTCCAATCACAGCTGATCAAAGCGTAAACAGGAAGAGCTGTTTATTGGCTTTTCCTCCACTCGCGCTGACAGACGCAAGTAGTGGAGAACCGATCGGCTGCTCTCCTGACAGGGGGGGGTCTGCGCTGATTGATTATCAGTGCAGTCCCCTGAGGATGCCCATCCAGGTTCACCAGGTATGCCCACCAGGGTTGACAATCAATGCCCATTAGAGGTGCCAATCAGTGCCCATCAATAATGCCTGCCAGTGCCTCCTCATTAGTGCTGCCTATCAGTGCTGCCTATCAGAGCCATCTATCAGTGCCACCCATCAGTGCCACCTAATAGTGCCCATCAGGGCCACCTGTAAGTGCCCATCAGTGCGGCCTTTTAATGCCCATCAGTGTTGCCTATCAGTGCCCATCAGTGCCACCTCTGAGTGCCCATCAGTGCCACCTATCAATGCCCATCGGTGCTGCCTTTCAGTGCCACTTATCAGTGCCCATCAAGCCAAAATGCCAAAGCTGTCTGTTACACCACAGATTTATCAAGGACATTCACATACTAAAACTGGAGAGTGCAAAATCTGGTGCAACTCTGCAAAGAAACCAATCAGCTTCCAGGTTTTATTGTCAAAGCTTAATTGAGGAAACTGAAGTTAGAAGCTGATTGGCTATTATACACAGCTGCACCAGATTCTGAGTGCTATAGTTTTAGTAGAACTCCCCTAAGGCCCCATACACACTATTACAATTTCTGCAGATTTTTGTGTTCAGACTTACCAAAACCATATAGTGCAAGGGCCTGCCTGATTGCATACAAATTGAAGCTCTTAAGATTTGAACTCATATTATTATATGGTTTTGGTAAATCTGAAGACAAAAATCTGCAGAAAATCTAATAGTGTGTATAGGGTCTAAAGGCCCGTACAAACGATAAAAAAAAACGGAAGTTAAATTTCATCCGATGAACGATCTGACAATTTTCTGAGCATTATTATGGTGCTTTTGACAGCCGATTACGAATTTTCAGACAACAAAAACTGGATGTGCAGGCTCCAAAATCTTTGCCTGATGTGAACACAACGTCCGATTTTCGTTTTTAATTAGTACGGTTTTCGGATGAAAAAAAATCGTAAGAGCAAGGCTACGCATGCTCAAAAACAAAAGAACACATACAAAACAATTTAACACATTACGTCACTTCTGACGTTGAAATGTGTCGTACAAAAATTTTCTTATGGTGAGTAACCTCTTCACTTTCGATATGAGACTAGCATGCAACAAAAAACTGACGAAAATTCATCCAATAATCTGATCATGTGTACAAGGCTTTATTGTTGTCCATAATGATAACCATAAAGACACATCAGGGTCATTTCTTACTAATTGCAGAACATAATAGCTTGTATGTTACAAAAATGTTTTCTCGTGAACCAATTTATTCTTGATCATAAGATTCCCTGGATCAAAGCATTCCTGTCTATCCTAGCATTTACTTTTACTATTAGAGCCCTTTCACACTGGGGCGGGGGCGGCGTCGGCAGTAAAACGCTGCTATTATTAGCGGTGTTTTACCGTCGGTATGCGGCCGCTAGGGGGCGGTTTTACCCCCCCCCGCTAGCGGCCGAGAAAGGGTTAAATACCACCGCAAAGCGCCTTTGCCTGAGGTATAGCCGCGCTGTCCCATTGATTTCAATGGGCAGGAGCGGTGAAGGAGCGGTATACACTCCTCTCCTTCACCGCTCCGAAGATGCTGCTGGCAGGACTTTTCTTACCTTCCTGCCAGCGCATCGCTCCAGTGTGAAAGCCCTCGGGACAATGATCCCAAACACAAAGCCAAGGAAACGCTCAACTGGTTTCAAAGAAAGAAAATAAAGCTGCTAGAATGGCCCAGCCAATCACCTGACTGGAATCCAATAGAAAATCTATGAAAAGAACTAAAGATCAGAGTTCATAGAAGAGGCCCACAGAACCTCCAAGATTTGAAGACTGTGTGGAAGAATGAGTTAAAATCACACCTGAGCAATGCATGCAACATAGCTTACTTCCTGTACTTATTTGTTTTGGTTTCTTTGTATGTATGGATTGCATGGGTTGTCACTGACATGTAATGAAAATTTCATGTCAATAGCACCTTTAGAAATATACTTAGAATACGTAGAAAAATGGTGATGTGTTCAGTACTTATTTTACCTGCTGTACTTTCATTTTATAACATCAGCAAAGTAATAGCAAAACAAACAATAGGTGATGTTGACAATGTTGACAATAAGCTTACTTGATATACAGTAACTCCTTTTATGATGTGAGTTCTGCCTCCCTGCTGGCCACCTCTTTCCACAACTTTCTGGATTCCCTGCATGCTTTGCATCTTCTCCTCTGCTGTTTACTTTTAATTGCTAAGGACCACAAATCCCATGGTACCTTGCTGCCTGCAAGCAGCGATTACTGTACTGACTCCGCCTCCTGAAATTCCTCCACTCAGCTCCTCTGTAATTCAGAAGGCAGCCTCTGTGAAATGTGTGATATAGTAGTGCCTACTCACAGGACACAGTGTCACAGGAATAAAGGAAGTAAATGTGTCGGAATCTTTACAAAGTAAGTTTACAAACTTTAAAGGGGTTGTAAACCTCCATGTTTTTTCACCGTAATGCATCCTATGCATTAAGGTGAAAAAGCATCTGTCAGTGACCAGCCCCCCAGCCCCCCGTTTCACTTACCTGAGCCCTCAAACTTGACCCACGGGGATGCGCTGTCTTTCTGCCCAGGGTTCTCAGCTCTTGATTGGATAGATTGATAGCAGCGCGGCCATTGGCTCCCACTGTTGTCAATCAAATCCAATGACACGAGCACCGGGGGGGCTCGGACGAGTCCTGCATTCGGCCTCTATGGACTGCGGCCGCAAGGTAACCCCCTTGGGGAAGCGCCTCTCCGAGGGGGTTATCAGATTTGGGGGGGAGCCGCCGAAGGACCCCAGAAGAGCAGGTTCGGGGCCATTCTGTGCAAAATGAGCTGCACAGTGGAGGTAAATATGATATGTTTGTTATTTTAAAAAAATTAAAAATTACCTTTACAATCACTTTAAGTTTATTCAGATTACTCGAAATATAATGTGGAAATTAATATATAGTTTTACATTTTGACCCTAGATATGTTTTAAAGGATGAGTGTGGGGATCAAAAAAACTGTCCCCATCTGCTCTAAGCCTGAGAACTAAGTGATCACATGACTGCTGATCGCCAGTTCTTGGTGTGCCCTGATTCACTGCTCTCTGCTCTTCCCTCCAATGCTCTTGAAGGGTGGGATGGGGAGGGCAAGAGCGACTTGGCTTAGGCTCTCGGTGCCTTTTCGGGATCCTTCCAGAGCCTAGAGCTGCTCTGTGAAGGCAGTCTACAGCTTGAGCTCACTTTCCGCTGATTCTGACCCAGAAGAGAAGTATGACCAAATAAGCTTTGGACACACTTCTCCTTATTTAATATTACTAGGGGGTGGCACATAATATAAGACAGGGTATGAAATGGACAAAACTTGGAAAGCTCATTTAACAAGTATGTTGTTTCCTAAGATACTCTTCAAGACTAAACATGGGATATTTTGTAAAACTTGTTTATGGATAAACATTGCTAGTAATTACTAGATGTCTATTATATTCCTAATTAGAAAATTCACATCACATACAGTAGGTTTCATTACTCAAGCTAATATGAATTAGTATAGTATTAAAGTAGAATTTTTTAAAGTTTATTAATTTATGTAATGCTACCGCATATTTCTCTTGTATTTTGGTTCAAGCTAATGCATATTAATACAACACTCAAACTAAGTACTGTAAATAACAAGTACTTGAAAACTGTACAAAAGCATATAAAACCCAGCTGGAAAGTACATAGCTCACTAACAGCATGGTTACTTCCTATTTGTAAAAAATGATAGGATGCGAAGAAGTCTATGCTTCTCAAACCACAATAAACTTCTGATGATGCAAGAGAAGAACAAGAGTGCCACATAGTGGAAAGACAAGAGAATGACAGCACTAAAAAGGTATTCTGTACAATTTGTCATTTGAAAAAGCGTTCATGTGTAATACTTTACTACAGCAGTATTTTTCATTGACAGATGTTTCAACATATTGCAGGCCACTGTCCAAAGGCTTAGTTCTCATATGTTCCTGAAAGTGACACTAAACAATATCTTTATTCTCCAAAAATAAACCATACACATTTACTACCTAATGGCCCTGTAATATTTTTTTCATGAAATTATTTTAATGTGTTTTTCTGCCTCCTTGACACATCCTCTTTAAGCTCCCAAACCTCTCGTTTCCCACCTTGCTTCTGCTTGATTGCAACAAGCAGTGGGCATTATTTGTAGTCATGGTCCATGGTCCCTAGTCAATACCAGAAGCAAGCAAGAGAGGGTGGCTAGGGTTCTACGTTTAAGGGGACCATGGATGATGCATGTAGATATCCTCTAACACAGGGGTAGGCAACCTTAAAGAGGTGGAGATCTAGCTGAACAACACGGGAGAAGTTAATGGGACAAGTAAATGGGGCCACTCTGCAAGCACCCTGTGACTGCATGCTTCTGCGGGGTCTAAAGAGGGTTAAAGCAGGTGGTGAGAAAACAACACAATGGTGCCTGCTTTAACCCCTTGTTTGCTGTACTGCAAAAGGTTCCAGGGCACTTGCAGAGTGGCCTCATTCACTTTAATGGGTCATGCTTGTCATGTGCTACACCCACCAACCATGACAGAGCGTATAACTACTGCTGCGGCTGTGACATGTGTACACCCCCTGGGCACTGCAGCTAAAGGGGGTGTGGTTGAGGCGGGGGTGGTAAAAATGTGTTTTAAATATGGGGTTTTTACCACCCCCCAAACTACAAATGTAAATGAACCCTCACTGTTCTGAGCCCCCCATAAGGCTGCTTTAACACTGATGTGCTGCCGTTTACCAGCATCACGGGTGCAGCGCAGTGCATTTGTGACTTTCTCTGGTTAGCTGCACTTTACCTTGAACTTCTATTATATCCTCCAGAAAATGCACCAAACCCACAGGATATAATAGAAGTCAATGGCTAAGCACAGGAAAGCTGCAGGTACACTGCCCTGCACCTGCGGAGTGGGTAAAGTGCAGTGCATCGGTGTAAAAGCAGCCCTATACTCTTATGCCCAGTGTATTGCAGTTGTTATCACTCCGCATGGGACAGGAGCCAGAACTACAGAGGAGGCATTGGGGTTTATTTACTAAAGACAAATCCACTTTGCACTACAAGTGCACTTGGAGGTGCAGTCGCTGTAGATCTGAGGGGGATATGCAAGGAAAATTAAAAACAGCATTTTAGCTTGCACATGATTGGATGATAAAAATCAACAGATCTTCCCCTCATTTCAGATCTTCCCCCCATATCTACAGCAACTGCACTTCCAAGTGCACTTGTAGTGCAGAGTGGATTTGCCTTTAGTAAATCAACCCCATTGGCTTATAGGGCTCTTGCTTCCTACTACAGCTCCAACTTTACAAATGATCCCTCTGGATTGCACTCTGATGGGATGGCAGGTCAGCAAGCACAGACCACGATCTACAAGTCACCTGGCCACAATCTACTTGTAGGTCACAGGAAGCTAGATCACAGCAGTAACAAATAGGAATTTGGATATTGGAAGGAGGCTAAGAGCAATAGAATTCACTTTTTGAGTTTAGAATACATACTTAGAATATAATTTTTTTAAACCAGAGTTTGTGTTGTCAAGTTGTGTTGACACAGATTACATTTATCTAGTTGTCCTGGTGTTTAAACATGTCAAGTCAGCCAGTCACGTCTAATGGTTCTAATGCAATCATGTCAGCTAACAAAATTATGTATTCCTTAATTAGGCATTAATTAAGAGTACAATTCTAGGTGCATGTGTTAAAAGGTGGGTCTACCCAAAAGTGATGTTAGCTATAGGTGTAGAGTGGTGGGTCGGATCAATCAGGGGTTGCCCATCCATTAAGGGTGCCCCCCCTCCCAATGTATCCGCCCCCATGCAGGATGCCGGATGCATGGATTCCATTAGAAGGGGGGTGGAAGCATGTGATTAGAGCCAGAGGCTCTAATAGGCTTCAAAATAGGGTGGGCTTGGGGCGCAAAGCACTGAGAACCAAGTCCACCCAGGTGTATTACAATAGCGAAGTAATATTCGCTACTAAAACACTGATTCTCCTCCCAGCCAATCAGGAAGTGATTGGTTGAAAGGACAGGTGATCGGATTGGATGCCTAGGAGGAGGAGGGAGGGGACGCATGGTGGAACCCGACGTGATGCAGAGGAGGAGAAAACCTGATGAAAGCCGCAAGCCGCCGCCCGTTGCCCGTCCGCAACCTAGATGGGGTAAGTGCGAGGCTGAACGACTGACCAACCGACCGACATTGCCTGCTAGTGCGGGTGACCCAACCGACTGGTGGGGGGTTACCGTCGGCCGACCAATGGCCTACCAATAGTTGGTCCGGGGGGGGAGGTGGATATTTTTGCATGTTCCACTGCCACCTGCTGCAGTTTTAACCTCCTTGGCGGTATTTCCGAGTCTGGCTCGGGGTGGATTTTTAGTACCAAAAGCGGTAACCTCGAGCCAGACTCGGGATCGCATCACAGGTTCCAGGAATAGCTTACTTATCCTGTACCAAGGATCCTGCGATGTTTCCCCGCAGTGTGAGCGAGCCGACCTCCGCTCAATCTTTCACTGTGCCCAGGCTCCGTTCCCTGCGAGCATTGCGACGTACAGGGACGGAGAACGGCGCCAAATTCAAAAAGTAAAACACACAATACATATACAGTACACTGTAATCTTACAGATTACATTACTCTATCAATTTATTTCAACTCCCTTTTGCCCGTAGTGGTTTCTCCAGTGCCCCGCATGCAGTTTTATAGTATAAAAACTGTTCTTTTTGCCTGGAAACTGGAGATTGTCCATAGCAACCAAAACCGTCCCTTTACATCAAAAGCAGGTTTAGACCAGCTAGAAAACAGCGATAATAAATTAGAATCACTTGCAGAATTTAGAGATCGTGTATGTGGGAAAATTCGTCATCAAACACTGAAAGTAATGACAGCGACAATTCTGCAACATTGTTTTTGATTTGATTACATTATTGAATCATTTTTATTATTATTATATTATTATTTCTTATGATTATTTATAGTTATTTATTATATTAATTTATGATTTAGTGTTTCAAACTTTATCATACCCGGGATGTCTACTAGACTCTTGTTATTCCTAAGAATTACAGGCCTACAATATAAAACGCCAAATTTCCATGCAAAATAATGGTACCGCTTTCAGCACCAAAAATCTGAAATAATCATACCGCCAGGGAGGTTAATAAAATGCTGCTCTATTTTAGAAGACCAGGCCTTTTTCTGACACTTTTTGTTTAGAGGTAAAAAAAATTTTTTTTGATAGAAAATTACTTAGAACCCCCAAACATTATAAATATTTTTTTAGCAGAGGCCCTATAGAATAAAATGTGGGTTTTGCTATTTTTTATATCACACGGTATTTGTGCGAGTTTCTGGGAAATAATACACTAAAATTAATTTTAATGCACACAAACACAATATAATACCAAATTTTTGGTAAAATATAAAAGATGTTATACGCTGAGTAAACATGTCACAAATTGTGTTAAAACATGTTAAAATTGCGCACGCTTGTGGAAGGGCGACAAACTACAGTACTTAAAAATATATAAGCGAAGCTTTAAAAGCCTTTACAGGTTACCAGTTTAGAGTTACAGAGGAGGTCTGGTGCTAGAACAATTGTTCTAGTTCTGAAATCTGCGGCAATACCTCACATACACAGCACACCCCTAAACCCTGCACTCTGTATGTAGCACACCTCTGAATTATGCACTCTGTACATAGCATAATCCTGAACTCTGCACTCTGTACATAATGCACTCATGAACCCTGCACTCCCAAATCCCAAATACACCCAGCCCATTGAGGGCAACTTTACTGCTGATGTGGCCCACAATGAAATCGAATTTGACATCCCTGCCCTAGCTCATTAAGTCCATATACAAGGGTTATTTTGTAATTATTGCTGGTACTGGCAGTGGATAATAATTATGGGCTAAGTCTTTATCTGTGCCTGTGTATATTTAGTAGTTGTTATGGAATGCCTAAATACAGATAATTAGTACTGACTTGTAGAAGTAAATGCTGGAGTTAAGCTAGAAGCTGAGCTGGGCTTATGCCCTAAACCCCTTACCACGGGTGGAGGGAAAGACGGGGGGGCATGGGGAACCTTCCCAACCAGTGGGGAGCATTCCTGGCCAGCAGGACAAAATTATTACTGCTAGTAGCTATAGCCACCGGCAGTACTCAAAAGCAAAAAATACGACAGGCTGGTTGTACCCAAGTTGATCGATGGATCGACTTGGGTACAATCAGCCTACCCATACACGGATCAATGTTCAGCCGTTCCCTGCTGAACCATCTGAATTTCGAGCCATGTAGGGCCGGCTTTAGAACCTGTAAAGAGAAAGCTATTACTGTACATCTCTCAAGTCATATTGACAAAGGTGAATCGTTAGCCAAGATTCTTGATGTTTAGGATATTTTTTTGTCATCCAATCAGTGTGTACTATAAACGTAACACAGTTCTGGAACAATCCTAACAGCTAATATAGTTAAGTATCATGCATTCAATTCTGATTTTCATGGTATGGTCTTGGTAGATACACTGGGGGAGATTTACTAAAACTGGAAAGTGAAAAATCTGGTGCAACTGTGTATGGAAGCCAGTCAGCTTCTAAGTGGTCTTTGTCAAGAAGGCTCCATGCACACTGGAGCTCATAAACGGCCGTTTTTTGGAGTTTGGGCGTTTTTTTTAACAGCCCATAAACTCCACTCTATGTTATACTATGTGTCCATGTACACACATGGAGGTTTTTTAGCTTTTATCAGCAGTGGAGTTTATGGGCTGTTCTCTGAACGCCATAAAATCGCGTTCAAAGTGCCGTTTTTCTGACCACAAAAAATGCTAAAAACCGCCAAACGCCGATAAAGGCTCATAAACGCTAGTACAAAACGCTATTAAAAGCGAATTTTTCAACCAGCATTTTCTGCCAGCAATCTGGTGTCCAGAAAAAGCTTTTTTGAGCTCCAGTGTGCATGGAGCCTTAAGCTTTGACAATAAAACCTGGAAGATGGTTTCTCTACAGAGCTATACCAGATTTTGCATGCTCCAGTTTTAGTAAATAACCCCACTGTCAAGATTTTACCATCAATTAAAACAATATTATTATTGTTAAAGTGATTGTAAAGTCTTGTTTAAAATAAAAATAACAAACATGTTATACTTACCTGCCCTGTACAGTGGTTTTGCAAAGGGCAGCCTGGATCCTCCTCTTCTCTGGTCCCTCTTCTGTGCTCCTGCACCCTCCCTCCTGCTGCGTGACCCCACAACAAGCAGCTTGCTATGGGGGCTTAAAAGCCGAGTCACAGTTCCGTGTCCATTCAGGCACGGAGTTACGACCCGACCCATCCCCTCTCTCTCATGATTGGCTGACTGACTTTGATTGACAGCTGTGGCAGCTAATGGCACCGCTGCTGCATCTTAGCCAATCAGGAGGAGAGTCCTGGATGGCTAAGACACTCGTAGACATCGCTAGAGAGAGATGGGGCTCAGGTAAGTATTAGGGGGTGCTGGGGAGGCTGCTACACACAGAAGGTTTTTTTTTATCTTAATGCATTAATGCATTAAGACAAAAACCTTCTGCCTTTACAACTCCTTTAAGTATTCATGCAACATGCTGTGTGCTAGCACACAGGTCTAGGTGGTGATATCAAGGATGTTTATTTATATGCATACAGCCTCAGCTGTAAATCACGTACCTTTTAAAATTAGTGTTCAATAAATGTAATTCATTGTGGAATAGATATAAGCTCCGTTCTATGTATTCATTTTCTGTGTCTGAACAGTGAAAGCGCACATGGTGTAAATTGATTACCTTTGGGCAATAAGAGGTCCTAGATTTTTACTAGCCGATAAAGAGATATGACAGCATTAAACCATGCATCTAGTATAAAAAACATTCATAATGTAACAAATAATGCTGCAGGACTTTTAATCACTTTATGCAATAAAAAGAAATGAAAATCATGGTCTAGCTTTATATCTATTGCACACAATAACACAGTTTTTCTAAGAAATGTATATTCATTTTGTACATTTATTTTCACCTGGTGATCCAACTAGTTGTAACACACATTTCCGGTCCTAGGGTGTTGCCACTCCACTGGAGGAGCGACCAAAACTTTTTAACAGCAGCATTGTCAGTCTGGGAAGAGTGTTGTGTTAGATGGACTAGCAAATTTAGATGGACTTAGCTAAAAAATTTAATTCTAACACCTGCTAACACTTTTTAAGAAATTACAGAAACATTGTTTTCTTTTGGGATAATGGGACAGGAATAAGAGCTGATCATTGTAAGCACATTTGTCAGTGTTAAATGGTTAGTCTCAAGCTGTCACTTTTGCTGAACAGCAGCTTAAAAATAACAGATTTACTTGCAGGGTGAACAGGTGAAAAAATGGGAAAGAGCTATAAAAAAATAAAATGAATGCAGCTACAATGTTTCTAAGTATTCCAATTAAGCTGCAATATAATACTGTTTTGGTTTTGAGGTTTAATATAGCTTAGCTACATTTTTGTCAGATAAATAAAAAGCAGTGCTTATGAAAATTCCAAGTTTTCCTGTTTCCTTCAGTTTTACAAAGTCTGCCTTTAACAGAACTCAATAGCACAAACTGAAATGTACATACACAAGGCTCCACCTGAGGCATGTGAAAGGAATTTATTTCCTCTACTCTTTTTTTAACTAACCCATAGTGCACTGGGAATCATATATTAAATGTGTATTTGTAAAACAAAGATCATATTTACAGTACAAAACAAGGACATCAAGAAACCCACGCTCAGATATGCTAGCAGCCATTATTGAAGAGCATGCATGCTCTTTTGCAAGGATGCAATTAAATAGTATTATAAGCAATAAACTGTGACTATTCAAAAATATCTCCCTTTCTGATTTTGCTCCCAAAATTTGCATCTATAACTTACTCACTTGTATATAACCCAATGTATAATTTGAGGTTAATAGTCTTGTAAATGCATAACATTGATCAAAATTAGTCTTAGAATAATTAATTACAATTCATTTTTCAATACAGAAAAAAACAGTATATTATAATTATAATTGTAGCTTATATTTAGCCCTCTAGTTTTGTGACAGATTTTCTTTAGTCTGTGAATCAACTCAATTATGCATTCTGCCATTTTTCTGGGACCATATAACATTTTCCTATACAATGATATGCAAATCTGGCAATCTGCAGAGAGATTCTAAAAATCTAAAACCTGCAGGCTGAGCACTCATGTGCATCAGAGCAACGCAGGAGAATTCAGGGATCAACAATCAAATAGCATAGCATTTATTAAAGCGCCTAATATAAGAAATGTCTGTTTTACTCCACAGCAACCATTTCTATTTAAAACTGTACTGGACAATTACAACTCCAGAATTACATTTTGGATCGGCTTAGTTCTTGAGATGATATAGCTAGCCCTTATTTTAGATTTATTTAAACCCTCTAGAATCAAATATACATATGTAAAGTGTCAGTAATAAAACACACCATTAAAACACTATAAACATTATAACACTTTGGTTTCAAGAAAAATAAATCTATTCAAGCATATCCAAGTATAGTAACTCAAAAAGTACCTTCACTTAATATAAGCTTCCTACAAATCTCCAACTTTTTTATTTTTTTTGCTGGCTATGGGATTTGTAGTGTGCATAGAGCTGTGCACATGACCATAACTAATATGCGCAACTCATTCCAAATGGGAATGAGGTGCAAAAGGAAAGGTTTGGGAACTCACACAGGATGTAACAAAGAGGCAGATAAACACAGCAAAATAATGTTGTGAAATCAATGTTTCCGTATGATAGCTGTCCTAACTGGTCCGACACAAGTTGGTCCGACTTTTAAAATGCTCCCTGCACTACTTTGGTCTGACTTTGATCCTACTTCAGGCCATTGAATAACACTGAAGTCGGATCAAAGTCGGATCGCCGTCCTAACTGATCCGATTTTGGCATGCAACTTGTGCTCTGATGATCTTGAAGGGGAACTCCACGCCAAATAATAAAAACAAAAAACGGCATGGGTTCCCCCTCCAAGAACATACCAGGCCCTTCGGTCTGGTATGGATTCTAAGGGGAACTCCCACGCTGAAAAAATGGCATAGGGGTCCCCCCAAAATTCCATACCAGACCCATATCCGAGCACACAGCCCGGCAGGTCAGGAAAGGGGATGGGGACGAGTGAGCGCCCCCTCCTGAACCGTACCAGGCCGCATGCCCTCAACATGGGGGGGTGCTTTGGGGGCATGGGGGCCCATTAATGGGTTCCCCATGTTTTTAAACTTTTATGTATAACGGCAACAGATATTTTTACAATAAATCTGAAGCAATTTTACCCTATGAGAAGTCCATCCTTCTCTTTCTTTCTCCTGCACCAACAATCTTGCTACTGGAGTCACTAGTGACACTGGTACGAGGAAAGGATACTGGAGAGGGAGGATACTCCTGGTCTATGGGTGACCATTTAGCGATCTTAACTCCTTTTGTTATACAACAAGAGGGTCCACTCCATTTGGTGAGTGGGGACTTATTTCACACACATGGTAAATTGGTGGCACATTAACACATGTCATGTTGACTTGTCATGTTGAACATCACACCTATTTGGGACTGAGGACTTTTATTATTTTTCACTATTTGAATCTACTTTTTTTTTTTATAGTTGCACTACAGTGAATTACATTATTCTTCATTCATTTGATTTGCATTTTGCAAGCGCTGTTTTAACACATGGAGCTAATACTCCTGTGGGTTAAATTTTGAAGCGCTTTTTACTTGCCTGCTAGGGAGTTTTTTTAGATTGGACATTGACCTGAACATGCAGAGCTTAGTGTACAATCTGAGCATGCCATGGGTGCCAGTATGAATTAACTTCCATGAGCATGAGCTGGATTAATATCATCACAGAAGGAGAATAAATATGGCTGAAGACTCCTAACCCAAAAGAAGACCAGGAAAAGACTCTAGCAGTGGCACGGGAAATCGAGGATGTTGCATCGTTGGAGGGGAGTAAGTGCAGCAGATTTTAGTATTGGACGTTTCAGTAACTTTACAAGTCTGCATGAATAATTGCAGTATTTATAGGTCACATAATGCAGTGTCAGACTAGTACCATCTTTTATCATTAAAGAGCAGTCCTTGAGCTCCAGTCAAATGACTTTTCATATGCGAATAATGTCATCAGTTTAGTGCAAGTAGGAGGAAGTATTTTATCAGTCCCCCACCCTGTAACCCTGATTTAGAGGATACAGCAAAGGGCAGATTTGTATCTGACATTTTATGAATCTAAGGCAGGCAATACACAGTGAAAATTTCTTTCCTGCAACCACGATTTGCAGGAAAGTAGTTTGCTTGATTCCCCCATTAACACAGACAGTACTGACAGCCAGGGAATTCCTTCTGTCAAGCTATTGTCTGAAGATTATACCAGCCGCTAGCGATAATCGCAAGTAAAATCTGTCAGGCTGATTGTACCTAAGTTGATCGATCAACTTGGTATATTCAGCCTGCCCACACATGGTTTAGCAGGAACCGGCCGAGATTCCAACTGTCTATGGCCAGGATAAGTCAAAGAAGTAGATGCTGATGGTGGATAATGCCTGAACATAGATTACATTCCACTTCTGGAGAGAAAATCAGATAAGGGCATCATCAGGGGAAGTCCTGTAAACTCTGTGACAAGTAAAAAATATCTGCAAGGGTTACGCTTAAGCAGAGTACACACTATTCGTTTTTGAACAAAAAAAAACTGTCAGCTCTGGTCGGAAACCGCTGTACTAACCATGCAAGGTTAGTTCAACTATCTCCCTTGCTGAGCTGTTGTGTACTGACAGGGGAACAGCCCCCAAGCCAAAACACTCCAATCAGTGTTCTCTGCCATTGGCTGAGAGAGCTAATCAGGAGTCGGTCGGCTGCTGGTTTTCTAGCATGCACGTCCAACATAAGTCAGCCGACATACACACGGGCCAAATCTCAGCAATGTTTTTTTGAACCGGCCGGTGTCTCCCAACATTCAAGCCCATGTGTACCCGGCTTTAAACATTACATAGCATGCGTTAAAAGTATATAGGTCCACTTTAATTTACAAAATAGTTTTTTTCTTCAAAGGATCGTTGTGATGAGAAAACAAATCTGAATATTGTGTTTGCTGCATTTTTAGTTTAATAATATTAAGAGCTATAACTAGTAAGTGAGATAAGGAAGTGAGATAATTACATTGATTTCATTTTGCATGACTTGTGAACCTAGGTGTTCCCCTGCTGCAATTTCTGTTTGCATCTTTTTAACTGTATAGAATCGGTATAGAATATTGCACCCAGATATAATAAATTCCATCCATGTAGACAGCTGATATGCTGTTAATGGGCTGGACAATAAACAAAATACAATATATTTATATTTGGCTGCATGGATACTTACTGACAGTTACTTTATCTCTTTCCCCCAGCATGATGTTGTTTGGTGATAAGTCTCTGTGTACAATCCATTTTTCTTTGTGTAAATATCGCAGTGCTAAACATAACTGCAATGAAGAAGAAAGTTATATTTAGAATGATATTTCCTTAAAAGTTTGTGATATGTTTATTTGCTCATGAAAAATAGAAAAACCCCATTGCTACAGTCTATGGAAGTGTAATTAAAGTAACACTGAACAATATCCTTATTCTACAAAAATGATCCATACACATCCACTACTTCAAGTAGAAATCGAAAATGAAGCTTAGGTTTTCAGATGAATACAGCCTTAATGACATCATATTTTCAATCTAACAATTTCAGTTCGACACCTACAAGGCAAAGTCGGGGACAGCATGCCTTTCCTAAGAGAATGATCTTGGGCGGGAGTTATCAGATGATGAACAAATAAACATTAATGCTTACGTGCATAAAGGACCATTAAATGTTTTGATCCAAGAAAATGGATACAAACTTAGGTCACGTTGGTACAGGACACCTATACATAAAATATCTCCCACGATTTTGAATCACTATTGGTGTCGTGAGCAGAAAGAAGGCTCACTGATTCACATTTGGCAGTCCTGCCTGGAGATTTAGCGGTTTTGGCAAGGAGTGCATACAACAGTGATGGAGGTCCCCCTACTACTAGTAGAATTCTCCCCAGCTCAATCCTTCTTCACCTCCATCTATAACGAAAGTATACGAAAACTTAAGCATATGCTGGACACATTTTCAAATGACACTTAGCTACTGGTTTTTCCTCAGGAATTAGAGGGCTTTCCCTACTTTCGGGATCTACTCTAGAAGGTCACAGCTGTTCTGTATTTCCCAAATCATTTTGATTCTTTGTCAGTTAGGGCTGCAGTAAATGGGCACCCTTGTTAGTCATGGTAAACTATAATAAGAAGCATTTGATACCCTAACAGTCTCTGGGGCACTATGCCTAACAGCTGGTATCTCACTATACCTTCTAGAGGCATGCTCCTCCATATCCATTTCAAAGCCCTCTAAATCCCCTTTAAACACCCCCCCCCCTTTGTTTTTTTTTTCTTTTCTTCCTCCTCTATTCTTCTTCTTCTCTTTTGCTGACCCTTAGGACACGCATGACTTATACAAGACCTAGCCCACCCACTGGATAACAGTCTGATACAATAAAGGGCATAGCTTGCCCCTCTCCCTCCGCAGATGATGTACTTGTTCTCTCTGGTTGCTGGGCTTGAAAGCTGAGCCAGACGGCCAAAGGACAGGTGACAGGCTACCGATGTGTGGTATATAGTAAGTTCATGTTCCCGCCCCCCTCCCAGGGGTTTGTCTACAACACCAGGATTCACATTGCTGAACCCTGTACAGTTAATTGTTTATATCTTCTGTTTTGTATCTTTCTCTTGATGTATGCTGAGATGATTGTACACCGCTCTACAATAATCAGAAGTGTGGAAGATTTGTATAATTTCTAAGAACAGTAATGCAGATCTTCTTGGTTGCTAGACTCAAACTGTACATACGGCCTAAAAATCTAACTTTGTTGAGAAATAAGCCCCAACCTCAGACATTTAACCCTACCTACTGTCATACAACTGTCAAATGCCAGAACTTTTATTTGGTTTTAGCACTCCTGGCATTTACCAGTTGAATGATGGTTTGAGGCTTAGTTTAGGATGGGGCTGGGCTTAATCTTGACATGACCAGAAGTCAAGGTTCCCTGTACAGCTTAGGTCTAAGAACAAAAAATGTAAAATATGTATCTCTGCGCTGTTATGACGTGGTCGCTGGCACAGATAAGTAAAATACCTAACTTAAAAACAATATTCAAAAAATTGTGTAGCGCCAAACAAAAAGTGAAAAGAATAAAGTCCAAAAAAAATATTGTATATATTCCTTTCAGCAGAACCATGAAAGCTCATGCAAAGAATCCTCATAGAATGATGAAAGATGTGAAAGCAAATACAGTGTATTAGTGTACAATAACATCAACTGGTATATCTTGAGGTGAAGAAAAGTGATCCAATGAAGTGCTCCGAGATCAGCCAAAGCACCCCAGTGAACTGATTACTCACCAGAAAGGAAGAGTGCTGTGACAGCAGCAAACACATATTCAGTAAGTATCGGTCATCCAGTAAGATGGGCTGTCCAGTGACTCTCCTCAACAGGATAATGCTAAGATAGATAAAGCTTGCCAAGAGCCAGATAAAATCGTCATACTGTAGTAGCTTTATTTCAGTTGCATCCACAATAAAAGCCAGAATGTAAGAAACAATCCTTGCATTCAGTGCCGCTGCCAACCTAGAATCGGACAGCGATGTGATGTCTGCACTAGAATCTCCCCCCCGCGATGCGTTTTATCCAATAGGATATTATCAAGGGGTCCCCTAGTGTCAGATCTTGGACATGTTTATGTAGCTTCACAAATCTGCTTCACTCGCGGGGCTCAATTAAGATAAAATGAGTACCAGAAGTGTTCCGTCAGCCATTTTGCCTGTGATTCAGAGCCGGAATTAGTTATACCGTCATAAAATCATAGCTCTATGGAGCAAGAAATGGTCCGGACACCATTTTAATGGAGACAGGGACGTGTCTGGTTCAATATAGGACAGACACCATCCCAGATGATTAGGATAGTGGTGTCTCCTGTCATATCAAACAATCTAGTTCCTGCTGGAAAGAGGTAAATAAATAACTGGAAAAGGAACCAAAAAATATTATTACATCAATATCAACATGCCGACCGGAGAGCAGTATTGATCCGCCACTCATAAATACAAAAAAGTATAAAAATGAATGTCTATGTAAAACATAAAGCTACTACACTATGAGGATTTTATCTGGCTCCTGGCGAGCTTTATTTATCTTAGCCTTATCCTGTTAAGGAGTGTCACTGGACAGCCCATCTTACTGGATGACCGATACTTACTGAATGTGTATTTGCTGCTATAACTGTAGCCATGCTTTCTGGTGAGTGTTAATTTCACTGGGATGTGGTGGCTGATCTCGGAGCACTTTATTGGATCACTTTTCTTCACCTCAAGATATACCAGTAAATGTTATTGTACACTAATACACTGGATTTGCTTTCACGACTTTCATCCTTCTATGAGGAGTCTATGCATGAGCTTTCATGGTTCTTCTGAAAGGACTTTATAAAATATTTTTTTTGGGACTTTATATTTTTTTGAACTTTATTCTTTTCACTTTTTATCACTGATTGTCATATGTAATTGTTTGGCGCTACACAATTTTTTGAAAAAGAACAAAAATGTTTTATTTGAACATGAAAACAGGTATTTGCAGAGACCACATCGTACCTTGTATTTCAGCACTGGTGTTACTTAAACTGGTTGTAAACCCCAGTCATGGAATTTGAGCAAGGCACATATATCTGCAGTGTTTATTTATCTCTCTCCAAAGCTCTAATTGTCGTTTATCTCTGGTGCTTCCTTCCTCTGTTATCAGCATGAGTAACTTCTGAGATAACTTTGTGTCAGGAGGAGGGGAAAGAGCTCAGAACGGAGGATGTCTATTCACAACACAGTCCTTTAGCTGTGTAGAGGGGGGGTGTGCCTTTCCTCCAATCAGCTCTCACACACTGTTACTGCAGTCTCTCTGTCCCCTGCTTTGTGCTGCTGACAGATGCTGAAAGATTTTTAACATGATTTGCACCTTTCAAAGGGTGTAGAGAAGAGGAGACTGCAGATACACAAGTAAAATCCATGTAGAAGGATATGTTCAATCTCTGTGTACCATCTGAGGCTGTTCACTATCACTTCACTGGACATATGTAAGGGTTTACAACCACTTTAAAGAAATATTTTTTTGTAAGCTTCTTTTTATTGAAAAGGTAATATTTGGTTACAAACCAGCAGTATAAAAATGCATAAAAATAAAATTCCAATAATAGCCTTGTCTATTGCATACCAACTTAATGACTTTAGACATTTATGTGTTTTAAGTCTTTTTATTAATTTTATTGAAATAAATAACATTACAAAACATCTACAGACACATAAACCATTTCTACATCACCAACTACATAGAACATATAACACATATAACATTCCTAGAGCAGACATACCACAAAAAAGATATTTAAAATTTCCTTTAATAATTATTCCTAATCTATTCCCCCCCCAAAAAGGGAAAACCCTCCTTCCCCTTCTCCCCCTCTCCTTCCCCTTCCTCCCTCTCTCCCTTTCTCTTCAAAGTAAAATAATTTTAATTGTGATTTTATTTTATGGGACCTTAGACATTTAAAGAAATATTAAGCCGAAGGCAGGTTTGCTTTTAGCAGAAGACACATGATTAACACTGTGCAGCTTAAGTCCGCAGATGGCTGAGAATGCAGTAGGAACATCAGTCTGCATATATCAGGGTCTGTAGAGACAGGTGGAGGATTGATCAAAAAGCGCAACTGGGTTACAACCTATCTGCTCTCACAATGCATTGTGCAGCAAGGAAAATGTGGAAAATGTGGGCCCTGCTACTTCACCTATTAAAACAAGATATGAAGTGCTGCCTCCACAGGCTCTCAGTGCTGCGTATAAGAGAACTTACTGAGATGGAGAAGACCAAGCTGCACTTCAGGCAAATAGCTGAAAACCTACCTAAAACACAAATATGAGGGTTGGCTTATATGACAAAGGATGTACTGTCTAGTCAGTGATCTATGGCAGTGGTTCTTAACCTCAGTCCTCAAGTACCGCCAACAGGCCATGTTTTCGAATTTTCCTTTATCTTGCACAGGTGCTTTAAATCAGAGTCAATGGCTTGGTATTTTGGAAAGCTATTTTATCTAAGAGAAATTCCCAAAACATGACCCGTTGGGGGTACTTGAAGACCGAGGTTGAGAACCACTGATCTAGAGTGATCTGCCAGTTGTCGATCATACTTTTTTCCAATGCAGTTGAACTGTAACAGGAAAGGTCAACTCCCTGCCCCCAGCCTGTAATTGGCCAATGACAATAAAGAAGCAGGCCATTTGCCTTATCTGTGTGTCTGTCTGGATGTTTCTGGTTGGCACGTATGCATGCAGCAAAGCTTAACTGGGTCAGAATACTTACCCTCCTACTCACAGTTCTGAATGGCAATTACAATAGACTGCTATCGGTAAAAAATGGTTTCTCCATGAATGCATTTAACTATATTAATTAATATTAATAGTTTACCTCTGCTTAGATTTCAGTTTTAAAGTGGTTCTAAAAGCAGAAGGTTTTTTTTATGCATTAAGGTTAACCACTTCAATACCAGGCACTTAGACACCTTCCAGCCCAGGCCAATTTTCAGCTTTCCGCTCTGTCGCAATTTTAATGACAATTGCGCGGTCATACAACACTGTACCCAAACAATTTTTTTATCATTTTGTTATAACAAATAGAGCTTTCTTTTGGTGGTATTTGATCACCACCTTTTTATTTTTTGCGCAACAAATAAAAAAAGACCGAAAATTTTGAAAACAGTTTTTCTTTGTTTCTGTTAAAAATTTTTGGAAATGAGTACGTTTTCTTCTTAAATGACGGGCACCGATATGGCTGCACTGACGGGCACTGATACAGTGGCACTGATGGGCACCGATGAGGTGGCACTGACGGGCACTCAGCTGCGCTGATAAACAATCAGCGCAGACCCCCCTGGTAGGAGAGCCGCTGATCGGCTCTCCTCTACTCGTGTCTGTCAGATGCGACTGAGGAAAAGCCGATCAACGGCTCTTCCTATTGACATCGTGATCAGCCGTGATTGGACACGGCTGATCACGTGGTAAAGAGCCTCCACCGGAGACTCTTTACCAAGATCGGTGTAGCGGTGTGTCAGACTGACACACCGATCCACCGATCGCCGCGATGCGTGCACCCGTGGGCGCGCGACGGCATGTTATCCTGCTGGACATCATATGACGCCCAGTCAGGATAACTGAACCACCGCCCGGCTGTCATCTGCTATGGGCCGGGCAGGAAGTGGTTAAAAACCTTCCGTGTGCAGCTCCACCCCCTTTGTACTTACCTGAACCCGATGTGGATCCAACGCTGTGCATAAGAGCAGTATCACTACTCTCTCTCTCCTTACTGGCTTAGAGGCAGCAGCAGGAGCCATTGGCTGCTGCTGTCAATCACAGCCAGTGGGGAGGGAGCAGGGGGAGAGATTCACTGTGTATGTCAATGGACACACAGAGCACGGTTTAGAAAAAAGTTTGCATGAGTGCCCCCATAGCAAGCCTCTTGGAGAGGAAGAGCCAGGAGCGCCTGCAGAGGACCCCAGAAGAGGACTGGGGCTGCTCTGTGCAAAACCATTGCACAGAGCCGGTAAGTATAACATGTTTATTTCTTAAGAAAAAAATTACCTTCGCAAACACTTTAAGATACTATGGAAGCCATGACTAATTTTTGCTTACCTGTACAAATATGTGCCAGAGTCGTTCTTCTGTAAACTGCTGCTTTTTCTCCTTAAGTGACTTGAAATGTTCACCAAGAGATGCCCCTTCAATGAGCTCCATAACAATGTACACCTTGTCATCTATGGCACAGCAAGCACATTTGGAGTTATATTACTTTACACAAGTTCCATTCAGGTGATGGACCACCAAACTGAATTCAACTAAAAAATTTGAATGTCTCCCTATTCTATTTATGCAGAGTGTCAAAGAAAATGAATTGAACAGCTTGGGATATTTGGAGGTATAGATCTCTCAAGGAAAGATTAGGTAGTTCACAATCTGTTATATATTCAACTTATCTGAACTCTTGCTGAGTTGGAATTGGAGAAAGACAGAGAAGACAGGTTGCTTCCACTCATTTTTAAGTTGTGACACGTTTTACAATAGAACAGCGATGTAAAAGAGAACTAGGGATGAGCTCCCGGTTCATTCCAAACACAAATTCAGGCTGAACTTTTCTTGTTGGGTCATTCTTCTGAACACCAGACTTTTAGCCTATTTGGTATGAGCCAGACTTCAGGTTTTTTTAGTGGTTGTTAATGACTAACACCCTCCATGTCCTTACAATGTCCTTATCAACCAGTGATGTCACTTGACCCCATTAATTTACTGAGATTCCCAGCTATGTAAATACAGTGGCCTGAGATGTTAAAAAAAACAGGGTTAGGTCTCCAAAAGATTCTATACCAGATCCTTTGGGAATCCTCATTATTGTCCAAATATGGTCATTTTCATTTCTGGTCAATGATGTCACCTCCCTTTTGTTTATACTTCACTGGAGCTGTCGTTCATGGGCAAGCAGTCATCGGGAGAGTATTGTGTCGGCAGTCATTTTATTATATCTTTTGGTGGGTTGGTAAGTGCTGTTCGCCTCTTATCAATTCACATGAGGGGAGGTATATGGGAGGTCCCTATTGTTAAAGGGGGTCTACAGATTCAGATAAGTTCCCTTCCTACAAATCAAATCCCCACAACAACTGTACCAGGGTGGAGGAGGGGATGCACTCAGGCTGCTTGCTTAGGTAAGGATATGCTTTGGATTTTTGGTAGGGGGGCACATTTGTTTTCTTGATATTTATGTGGGGTTCCCTCTTCAAAATTATACCAAAACCAAAAATTACAGATGATTAAAGTGACACATTGACCATACTTTAGGATGGCCTGTATACCATATTAATGATAGTTCATGATAGTTCCAATTTTATTATCAAAGATAATTGTTGCTGCATAGCAATGTTTTTCATAACTATGACAACAATATGTTCCAAGCCAATCACCAACAAAATTATGAAAAATGCTGAAGGCAAATCAAAATGAAATATAGGCTGTGTGGATAATTTGAGAAAATATACAAGTTCCATAATGTTATCCAAAGCCATATTACCATATTAAACATCTCAAATGGTGAAAAAACAGACCATTTTAAGAATGAGTTTATAGCAGTGGTCATCAACCCTGTCCTCGGGGCCCACTAACAGGCCAGGTTTTATGTATTACCTTGGGGAGATGCAGACTAGAATACTGCAATCCAGGGCCGTCTTTAATATTGATTGGACCCTGGGCAAAACTTTTCTTGGGGCCCCCCATGCAGTTTTGCTCTCCACCTGCTCTGAGACATACAATATATAGCAGCTAGACTCAAAATCAGTTTACTGAATCAGATCAGGCAGCTATTGCGATTGGTTGCCAGAGGTTACAATGTATCATTACTGCTCACTGACTGGTTGCTAGAGGTTACAGTGTATCATTACCGCTCACTGACTGGTTGCTAGAGGTTACAGCACACATTATGGCTCACTGATTAGTTGCTAGAGGTTACAGCACATGATTTCTGCTTGTTGATTGGTTGCTAGAGATTACTGTGGATATGACCTCAAGGGGGCATGATATACATATCAATGCCGCTGGCCACCCCTATTTACATATGAATGCTGCCGCTATTTACATATGAATGCCGGTAATTTACATGTAAACACAGGTTCTGCAGGTGAGTCATCTGTACACAATAGGGCAGAGCTGGGCAGCATTAGTAGCAGCACTTCACACTGAGATATTGGGACACAGACACAGCACAGGATTAAAACCTCAAGGGACGAGGGAAATTAAACCAGGATAGTTGGCAAGTATGAGACAGCTGCTTTGGGCCCCACAACAATGACAGGGCCCAGGGCAGCTGCCCCTTTTGCCCTGCCTTAAAAACGGCCCTGCTGCAATCACTGAGCAGCAAATGATATCACCTGTTATGTATTTCAGTTGTCTTGCAAACCTGGCCTGTTAGTGGGCCCTGAGGACAGGGTTGATGACCACTGGTTTACAGGGAATATAACACCAGTATTAGCAAATGTATGCTATACCTAAAAAATAGTACAACTTTACTCACTTTCTAGAAAGGTTCGATAGTATCGCACAATGTTTGGGTGGCAAAGCTGTAAAATGGTATAAATTGGAAATACTTTGTCAGTTACTGAAAGCAACCATATATAAAACAATAAACAGTTAACATAATTGCACTTAGGATGCATTGTGAGGTATTTATCAAAACTGGAGCAGCCAGAATCGGGTAACCAACCAACTTTCATTTTCAAAGATTAACTGAAAAAGCTGAATATAGAAGCTGATTGGTTGCCATGCACAGCTGCTCCAGATTCTGTCTGCTTCGGTTTTGATAACTGTCCCCATTACATTTAAAGAAAAGTAAAAATAGGCAGTATTACACTTTTTTTAAATATGTACTGTATACTCAAAAGCACTCTGTTGTGGCTGATTTTAAGGACATGTAAGCTGTGCTCTGATCTCCCTCCCATTCCTGTGATCTTAGCACACACTTTACATGCTTTTTACAAACACAAATAATGTCATATAAAACATGGATCAATTACATTCCACTGAGATAAACTGGACTTTCACATGTGTGCAAATGTACTTGTTTGCCTGGACAATAAAATACAGCACATGCTGCACTCTGACAATGACAACACAATGGTAACACAAACACAAACCCGAGATGATGTCTTTTTTGTTTGGCGAAACATGTAGGGCAAGCCTAAGTGATATGGGTAACTCACACGTATTTTTAACATACAGTATATCTAGAGTTTTGTTTCCTTTGTCAACATCACTGACAGAAAACTGTAAAGCGAGCCATAGATGATGCGATTTTCTAAAATCGCTCGATTCCCTCATCAACACAGTCAGTTTTGATGGGGGAATCCATCCCATGCAGCCATTGTGTTGTTGGGTGCCAGGGTGTCGGCCCTACCTGGAGAACACACAGTGATTATTGTGAGCAACTATGAAAAATCTGACAGTCTGGTTGTACCCAAGCTGATCGATCAATCTACTTGGGTACAACTAGCCTGCCCATACATGCTTCGAATCTTGACCATTCCCTGCTGAACAGGCCAGGATTTGAACCATCTTTGGCCGGCTTTAGTCTAGTGGAGATCAACAAGACCAAGGAAGAAAAGTGAATTACAGAGAACAAACTTAAAGGGAAAGTATCAGGACTGAAATATAGGAGCAGTGATTGACTTGTATTTGAAAGTGTATTTGAAGGCTGCCACATTTAGCAGTGGTAGTAATACTGCTGCTAAATGTATCACATCCCACTGCTGAAGGTGATTCTACTCGCCTGAACATCAATTTAGTTCAGCCATTTTGTAAATCACTGAACAAGAAAAAAAACAGCAACTCTTCCCTATATGTGGCGCATATGTACTATAGCATCTGAAAAACATTGTAAAATATTCTTTAATGCAAGTTGTAGCTCCAAAACACCGACAAGGTTGCAGGATCTCCAACCCTGAGATACAAAGATGTGTTGATAGAAAGATGAAACTTTTCCTATTTCCCTTTAGTAAATTAGCCCCAGTGAATCACCCGGAAGATGTGGGCAGTATTGGGACACCTATGTTTCTATGATGACAGATTCCCCTTAGGGATACACAAACCTGTTCTCTGATTATTGTTAGTTCAGATACTATGTTCTCAGCACAGCTATCACGATCCCTTTTGTCTTTACCAAATGCCGGGTTGTGCAGATTAATCTCTTTCATAGCTAAGAGATTCTGACCATTGCGTTTTCTGACCTATTGGGAGATAGAAAGAAAAATAAAAGGTTAAAAGACGACTATTCATTCCTACCGCCAGCGAAGGTATATATATATATATAAGCAGAACACCAAACACTTTTGTTACTAATAGGACTCCTTTTGCATACATATATCAATCATTCATTGTCATCTTTTGGTATTGTTCATACTGATCGTATGACTTTCGATCCGACTTTGCCCTGCAACTTCATGTCCGGTTTCCATGCAACTTCATTAAGTGGGATCCGACTTTGATCTGACCATACCAGGCCCTTTTAGTCTGGTATGAATCCTTAGGGGGGAGACCCAAGCCAAAATTAAAAAACGAAAAAAGACGTGGGGTTACCACCCCCCCCCCCCCCCTCCAAGACCATACCAGACCCTTTGGTCTGTCTTCTCTTTCGTTGCTGTCTTCTCCGCCACTACCATCTTCATTGTCATGTGACTTCACAAGGGGTGATTATTATTATTATTATTTATATTATTATGGATTTAAGTGACATGCCTCAATTAAAGTCCCAGAACCTTTGTTATTTTTGCTAGGATATAAATGGAAGTGCCTGGAAACATTTTCCCTACTTTACTTTCATTGATTGGTAGGAATGGTAGGTCTAAGCAATGGAATGGTGTTGTGTGCTTCTGGCATACAACAGCAATGTCTCTCCTACACCTTTTAAAATGAGTGAAAAAACAGCTGCGGCATTAAATTGTACAGAATTGCTCATATAATCTGCTGCTTAAGTTAATTAGGTGGATATTTCTTGCACAACTGATCTTCAAAAAGCCTTAAAACAGTAATTAACCCAAAACCAAAAAATGTAATGTACAGCAGCTTATCAATGATTAGATGTGGTGGTTGCATTTGTTTTCTTTTCTTTGGCATTTTCCCCTCTGTTTTTACCTGTTGATCCAGCCAGTAACACCTATTATATGAGCGCTCCACTCTGGATGAAGGCGCACAGGGGGGACAGCAGACAACAGCACTGTCAGTCTGGGGGGAGGTGAGTGGTAAAAGTATTAGCATATTTAAATACACTAACAAACTGGTGCCAAACTACAGCTATATGATCAGTTACATCGAACATTTTTTTTTCTTATGGGATAAAGGTTTTACAGGAATAAGTAAAAGCTAAACATTGTAGGCACCACTGCCAGTGTTAAATGGTTTGTCTCATCCATGTAAACTAATACATTATGCTGGATCACTTGTGCTTTTGAAAAGCAACAAACTTGCTGGCTGGATCACCAGATGAAAATAAAAGAAAGAAAGCCTAAAAAAGAAAACAAATTCAACCATCACATCTAAGAATTGGTAAGCTGCAATATAATACATTTTTACTTTTAGGTTTAATACCGCTTCAAGCTGTATCCCAGGCATCTAAATGAACAAAAGAATAATCCACACACATCTTGCAGGGTTTATAATACTGTAACCTAGCTCGCATGCACTTAATGTCAGATGTCCATTTTCCATGGGCATCATAGCACAACAGCAGCAGACATCATACTGCAGGCAAGGTCTGAACTGACTTTCTGTCAATCATATAGTTAAAGGGTGGTGATAGATGTGGCCAGCTGTTGAATTACTAGCTAGGGTCTGATGAATCAGTGCTGGGGACATGTTTAGCCATGCCATGTCAAAAAGTCCCGCTGTAGTCTTGACATGTACAAGCCTCAAAGGAAATGGATAAATACCAGTACTGCTGACAGTATCACCATGTATTTTCAAGATATTGCAGAAAGCACAAGGAAATACAGACTCAGCAATGTTATTTAATCTGAAAGCCTAGATAACACACGTTGTATTACATTTTGTATTTTGATCATAATTCTTCTATAATTATGAAAGCTGTTGAGGTACTTTGTAAGATCAATAACAACCTAATAAGCTGAATTGCAGGTGAGGTTATCCTGTTTGTGTTGCCATAGTAAGTGGCAAACAGTACTGACGCATTTAGGATACCTTGAAAAACTATCTGCATGGGGAGGCGTGGCCGGCCGCGCAGAAGATGGCCACAGAGTGAGAGAGCTCCGGGACACCTTAGCTTCCACAAGCGGCAGACAGCGAAGTGGGGAACAGAAAAACCTCTCCCTGAACCGGAGAAGTCAAGATTTAGTCACCGGAGCAGACATGAGCAAAAGGGTGTACCACGGCGGACCCCACAAGCTCACAACAGTTGTTCACAACAGTCCGGAGCTCCTGGAGCCAAAATGGTACTTCAGCTTCACGAGACAGGCCTCACTCCAGGTTCCACAGGCTGGATACACAGACGAGATCGTCTCCTCGTCGCTCGGGGCAGGTAAGTAACAAAGACTCTTCTTCCCAGAGCTCACAGAAATCTAGGCCCAGGCTAGACTCTGTACCACAGGACCCTGATGAGGAAGAATGGGAGGGTGGCCACATGGAGGAGACCACAGATCCTAATGACCCCATTACTCAATTCCTCAATTGTGGACACTACACTAAAGAGCATGCTAGTAGCTCTCCGCAGCACACTGCACAGAGACATGCTTTCAGCAGTCTCAAACATAAGAGCTGAAGTGGCAGAGCTAGGAGACAGGCTGGAAGATAAAATGGGAGAGTTTGCAGAGGCCCACAACGATCTAGTGGATGCACATAGAGATGCAGGGGACACCATCACACAGCTCAAAATGAAAATCGCAGACCTCAAGGACCGCTTTAGGCATAAAAACCTTAATATCTGACCTGATCTGAAAAGATACATACACCAAACGATGTCTACCCTACTACCAGAAATCCCGGCACAAGAAATCGTTATTGATCGGGCCCACAGGCTGCCCAAACCCCCATATCTCTCAGAACATATCCCTAGGGATGTCATTGCAAGGATCCATGTTTTTCCATGTGAATGAGAAATTGTTCCAATTCACCAGGCAAGCGAATCTACTTGCAGACCCCTATGCAGGAATTAAGCTATTTGCAGACCTCTCCCAGCACACCTTGATGGCTCACAGGCAATTGGTCTCCGTTACAAAGATGCTACCGAACCACAAGATACTCTTCAGATGGGACCGACCAGCCAAACTAGTGATAAATAGAGGCAACAGACAACAGGTAATCACTACATTAGCAGATGGCCTCAACCTTCTTTGAGCATGGAACCTTCTACCACCCCTTGACGACCAAGACCAGCGAACAAGAAGTGATACCCAGCCTAGACAACCTGATGACATCTCAGACCGCTGAACATCCACAGATGACCAACACAATCCTCACTCTAAAGAAAGAAACCGTTTATACCTGAACTACTGGGACTTCTCTGTTTTTAGTCCCTACTCCCCTACAGAACCACCCAAAGGAAGCTGTCCCTAATGAGCTGGAAGTTTCCCCCGCTCACCGTTAGAGTAGCGGTTGCTACTCAGTAATCTATAGGATTACCTAAAAAGTTCACTGTTTACTCCGTTTGAAAAGAATACAAGAAAATTTTTTTTTTTTTTTTTTTCATCAATGCAGCAATGGCACAAGTTTTCCCTTTGTTGGTTGATTTTTTTCCTTGTCTTCCAAGCTTCAGCACCTACATAGAAAAGATCACCTTTGTTTGTTTCTTGCAATAACTCTTTTTTTTCTCAGATGATACCTCTTCCATGGCAACGATGCCCAAACACTCTGGAGACTGTCTGGTGCCTGTCTTACTCACAAGAGGACCCCGCGAACTCATGGACCAGGATGAACATTCGACCCTTCATTACCCAAGCATCGGGTAACTTACATAGCAATGCACCACTAACCCTATAACATGACTACCTCTCTAGTATCACTTAACGCCCATGGGCTAAACAGTCCCTTTAAGCGCAAGGCAGCTTGGAAGGAAGCTCTGAAGTTTCAAGCAGACATCATCTGCATTCAGGAGACCCACTTCAATGCTTCCAAAGCTCCACAATACTCCCATCATCTATTTCCACACGTTTTCACTGCCAACGCCCCAGTGAAGAAAAATGGTGTCCTTATAGCCATTAATTCCTCAGTAGCCTTTACAATGCATGAAGTCCACAAAGATCAAAAAGGACGTTATATATTATTCTAATCTGTACTATTAACAACATGCCTTATACAATTATTAATTTATATGCACCTAATGCCGGCCAACTTAAGTTCTTGAACTCACTTTACAAGAAAATAGAGAAGATCCGTAAGGGCTCACTCCTGCTTATGGGTGACTTCAGCACTATAGAAGACCAAAAAATGGATTTATCTAAACCAAGTTCTCATGTTAGACAAAGCCTACAAAATTTTTTAAAAAGAAACCTTCTATATGACTCGTGGAGGTGTATGCATGCCAATAAAAAAGATTACACCTACTTTTCAGCCCCCCCACGATTTATATTCAAGGATGAACTTCTTTCTAACAGACCTGAATCTATTACACGAAGTCTTTAAAACAGAAATTATGTCTATAACTTGGTCAGATCATGCTTCCATTAAAATGATATTGACAGAGGACCACAGAGCCCTTCCGACTCGTCTCTGGCGCAACAATGCATCTCTATTTAATAACCAAACCTGTAGGGAAAGAATCAATGTACAACTAGATGAATTTTTCCAACTTAACTTAACCCCTGATTCAAACATGTCCAATGTATGGCGTACTCATAAGGCCTATTCCAGGGGGCTACTGATACAACAGGCAGCTAGGGAAAAGAAACGCAGGTTGCAGTGGATTGAAAATCTTCTCACTAGGATCCAAAACCTTAAAAGCCAACACAAAAGAGCTCACGACCCTAATACCCTTACTGACTTAACAACATGTAGACACGAACTAAGACTTCTTATGCTTTCAGACCACGAGAAACAGACACGTAGACTCAAAGCCACTTATTACTCCCAGGGATATAAGGCTGGTAACCAACACAATGAACGACAAATTCAATAGCATATCTTTTGAACCCAGTATATAACTCAAAGATACTTCATCCAAAAGATATACCAAACTCCTTTTGGGATTACTATCAGTCTCTATATAACCTTCAGACTGATACCTCCACTATACAACCCAAAGATGATGCAATACAAAATTATCTGACCTCCCTTCAGCTCCCTACCATAGATGAAGATACACTCCTAAAGTTAAACTCCCCTATGACCGAAACAGAAATCTTTAAAGTCATTAAATCCCTCCCCAATAACAAGTCACTAGGAGCGGACGGCCTATCATCAGAATATTACAAACCTTCCAGACCACTCTCACTTCATACTTGCAAAAACTATTCAATGAGGCTGCAACCTCCGGATCATTTCCTGAGGAAAAGCTCAAAGCCATTATCATCACTTTGCCTAAACCAGGGAAGGAGCCAACTTGTCCGCAAAACTTTCGCCCAATTTTGCTCCTCAACACGGATCTAAAGATCTTCTCAAAAATTGTGGCAAATAGATTGGCAGAAATTACACCCTCCCTAACAAATATGGATCAATTAGGCTTTGTAAAAGCCTGCCAGGCCTCAGATGGTACTAGGAGAATGATCAACCTCCTCACCATACTGGAATCTAAGAAGGAACAGGCAGCCTTGTTAACGTTAGATGCTGAGAAGGCCTTAGATCGGGTCCATTGGAGGTATCTTAAGGCCACTCTCAGTAAGTTTGGATTTCAAGGCCCCATATCTAAGGCAATCTCAGCATTATACTCCTGTCCCTCGGCTCAAGTATATACATCCAATACACTGTTAGATCCATTTAAAATAACCAATGGAACTAGACAAGGTTGCCTTTTGTCCCCATAATCTTTCCCCTTATAATGGAACCCTTTGCCGAAACTATCCAACAAAATCCCCAAATTCAAGGAATTAATACAGCAAAATATGCCCACAAAATTGGACTGCTTGCGGATGACGTCCTTCTAACCCTGACTAATGTGGCTCCTTCCCTGAGGGCGGTACAAGACGAAATTGAGAAATTTGGAATGATCTCATATCATAAAGTGAATATAACAAAATCCTCAATACTCCCCATTAATATTAATAGGCAGGCAATTAGAGTCTTAAAAAGAGAATTCCCTTACTCCTGGGATAACAACACCATTGATTACTTGATTGATTACTGCATTAAACTGACTTTCCCCATATCCAAGCTATACAAAGCAAACTATCCTCCACTCCTACAAAACATCATACAGGACTGAAACTGAAATTTCCTGGATAGGCCGCATAACGGCATTTAAAATGTTGTCTTTACCTAAAATATTCTACCTCTTTCGAACTATACTTATCAAAATCCCAACCAGGTTCTTCACCACAGTAAATAAATATATTAATGCATTTGTTTGGAACTCAGGTAAGCCAAGAGTAGCACGTAACATCCTCCATAGATCAAAACAACAAGGCGGGGTAAATCTACCCAATAATAAACTTTATCATAAGGCAACGATACTAACTACCAACTCAAAGCATGGTTTGAACCTATTCCTACCAAACGTTGGGTCAATATATAAAAATGTATCCTACTAAATAGAGACCATTGTAACCCCTTTACTGATTGCAAGTGCCACACACCAGAAAGTATATGCAGCCTCTATCTTGGCAGTGGTGGATGCTTGGATCTCCTCCCTCCAAAACCTTCCCAACAACAACTCCCTAAGAGCCATAGTCATCCCTGCAACTGCCTATGAATACCTCATACCCTCATTTTTAGTGGACTCCAAAACCAATACAGGTCAACTGATCCTAGAAAAGATGCAAAAGTCCCAAGATATGAAAATTCTATATAAAGTAGCCCAAATAAAATATTTCCACAGAACTTACTCAAATTCCTTTGTAAAAGTGAACAATGCAATTTGGTCATACTATCACAATATATCGTCACCCAAGAAAGGGATATCATGGTTCTATAAATACCTAAACAACCAACAAGCTACATCTAAACCTCCCCAAATTATTAGATGGGAAAAAAATTATAAAAACGGAATACTCCCTCATAGAATGGAATAAAGCACTCAATACAACCCTGAGCTCTTCCCACTGTACATCTCACTGGGAGAATGCTATAAAAATAACCTATAACTTGTATATGACACCAGCCAAACTTAACCGCATATTCTCAGATACCACTTCAGTATGCTAGCCAATATGGACAAAAAGGCAACTTACTCCACATTCTATGGTCATACAAGGACATGAAACAATTCTGGGAATCAGTATTCGCCTTAATTTCACACATTACTAGAATGAACACTGAGCCATGCCAAACAATGGCCCTCTTTGGAATGCAACTAGACAGCTTTCCCAAACAGCTTTTGACAATAGTCTCACATATCCCTTTAGCAGCCTGACTGTCAATAACGAATAAACGGAAACAGCCGACAATTCCCAACATCTCTGAAGTTATCCATAGAGTAAATGTAAACTCTACATCTGTGAAAAATACTTAGCGGGCCAAAACAAGTCAATAAACTCTTTTGATAACAAATGGATGTCTTGGGTCCAGGAGTTTACCTGACCCACTTCTGAAATAGCCCTCAACTAACTTCCTCTGATCCACTTGGGCAGCACATGCTCTTCAGCCCCCCTGATTAGGGGTAGACCGAAGACACCAGACACATCAAGAATTAAACATTTTAAATGTATAGATGGCACCTCCATATCTAATGTTCATAGATAATTATTTGAACTTGAAATATATATTACAATCTTTAGCTGGGTGCAATTATAGGACAAAGTTATGTACTACCTTGTCAAAAAAAGTACAAGCTGATGGTAACAGTTTTATCTCACCCTGTTCATTATCCAACTAATGATTTCAAATGCAAGGAACTACCTAGTTATCTTATTTCAAATTGTAGGTATGCCATTATCTGTACTTTGTGAAAAAAAAACAATAAAAAATATTTGAAAGAACTGTTAAAAACTCGTAGGGGGTGCCCTTAACCCCGAGGCACAGTATGTTCCCAATAGGGGTGTTCGGGGAGAGAGTCACCTCTTCTGACGATAATATTTTCAACTTAATGGTTTATCTAAAACTTTGACGATTTCACAGTTCCTATGTATTACTCAATATACATTGATCGCTCTGAATCTGCACTAATCTTACCTTATTGTTTATATTGTTTCTGTCATATAAACATTTGTTTTTGTTCAATTTTCTTTGTGAAAACCCCAAAAAAAATATTTGAAAGAAAAACTATCTGCATGGAATTTACATGTTCTCCCTACACTTGCGCGGGTTTCTTCCGTGTACTCCGGTTTCCTCCCACACTCTAAAGACATGCTGGTAGGTTAAATTACTCCTGTCCAAATTGGCCCTATATATGCATATATGCATGTGAGATAGGAACCTTATGGCCCGTACACACGATCTGAATATCGTACGACAGATCGTACGACTTTTTTCGCTTAATAGTCGCAAGTAGAAATTGAATAGTTTACTAAAGTGATGAAAATTCTCGTATCACAGAAAAAAAAATCGGAAGTCATGTGTTGTAATGTTTTTGTATTGTATTTTCGGACGACAACTGTACCGACTAAACTAAAATCGTACGATCTGGTATCATACGAGGAAAATTTTCGTGCTTGTCCGTTCAAATAATATCGGATGAATTGTCGTGATCGGCTCTCGAAAGCTCTGTACTAATGATCCGATTATCGTACGATCGGGTCGAAAGCGGTATTTTTCGTCCGATTTTTGGATCGTGTGCAGGGCCATTAGATTGTAAAGCTGGCCATACACAGACTGAAATTTGGCTGGTCCACCAGGGCCTGGCCAAATTTTAAACAGTGTGCGGGCTCCCTTGCTTGAAAGGAGTCAATTGCTTAAATCGCTTCTGTCAAAGAGACCTGTTGGGAAATTTTCTATTGATGCCAATCAGCTGCAGCTGTTGATCAGTGTATTCTGACAGCAGCAAGTGCCAGTTTTAGAATTCAATACCCAGGTGGGGGGAGTGGAATTCATCTGTCCACCTCATTTGTGTGAATGGAGGAAACAAAAAAAACTAACAATGTATGACATGGTGTAAATGCACTGCATAAATGATCAGTGCAATAATAATACCTATAATAAATATATAACTAAAAAACTGAACTTTGGGCAAGCAGCTATATATACAGATGAAAAACATATATAGGAGAGCTGGTCTATTGCTAAAAAATGTATTATTCTATCCAATCATTCCTGAGATTTACACAACCTTATCAGACAGCAGAGCCAACCTGGAGACCTGACTTTTTTTTCTAGTTATATTAAGTAATACAGCTAGGTTCTGTCCATGCCTTCACCCTGAGACTTAGCAGTGAAAAAAGAAAAAAGCAGATTGATTATCTAATTTCTGCTCTCTTCTTATGAATATTTATACATGACACAACATGCCTGATTGGCCCCTTGTGCTGCTCCCCCTCTCCCAGTTTGAGCACTGTTGCACAAGGGATTGAAAGAGGTATGAACACATACTTGTATGCATTGGTAGTTTCTTTTTTTTATTTGCCAAGTTTAGCTTTAAATATACCACTTCCAAAATACACTTAAAACGGAGTTCCACCCAAAAGTGGAACTTCCGCTTTAAGGACTCCTCACCCCCTTACATGCCATATTTGGCATGTAATTTTTTTGGGGGGGGAGTGGGTACCTAGTTTTGACACATTCCCAGCTCCCATTTCCGCTCGGGCTGCCTAGGCGACTCGAGCAGAAGTTCTCCTCTCCCCCTCCCTTCCTACAATCTTCTGGGACACATCAAGGTCCCAGAAGATTACCCGGCCATTTAGGAAGCGCATTTGCTGACTCAGATCCAGGCACCCACCAAAAAAAATTTAAAGTCAGCAGCTACAAATACTGTAGCTGCTGACTTTTAATAGAAGGACACTTACCTGTCCGGGATCCAGTTATGTCCTCACCCGATCCGATTCTTCAATCGGCTTTGGGTGCAGGTGCTGGCATAGCAAGTGAAGGAAACAGGAAGTGAAGCCTTGTGGCTTTCAGTTAGAGCAGATATCTGTCAAAACCAGGTACCCACTCCCCCAGAAAAAGTACCAAGAATGGCAGTTCAGGGGGGAGGTGCAAACAAGCGGAGCTTCCCCTTTTGGGCGGAGCTCCGCTTTAAACTTGTGCATCAGAAAAACCAAATGGTGGTTACTCCTTCCTCCCCATCTTCTACTTTGCAAGATTATGTTTTACAGGGCCCAATACTGGGTATTTCTCTATGCTCCTGGTGCACTGAGGGAGCAAAGGTAAGAAAGTGGAGCTGGGGAAAGAGGAAGCTGGGTGACACTATTGTTTTTTCCTTTGTTGGTAAAACACAGGTTCACTTTAATTTCCATCTTCCTTTTTTTTAAAGTGTGGTGGTGGTGGCTGGGGTCCCTATGGGTCCAAGACAAATGCCCTGTGTAACCATTTATTTAACAGCCTTGACTATAATGTGGAGCTCACATCAATACAGATCTTGGAGAGCATCCATATGTTTTACTGAGCAACAATTTGGGGCAACACTTTTGTGTTTGCCCGATTTATCATGAGCTGAACGCAAAGATCTACGACTTTTTCCATGTACACAAAAGGCCTATTTCTCTCAAATATTGTTCACAAATCTGTCTAAATCTGTGTTAGTGAGCACTTCTCCTTTGCCAAGATAATCCATCCACCTTACAGGTGTGGCATATCAAGATGCTGATTAGACAGCATGATTATTGCACAGGTGTGCCCTCGGCTGGCCACAATAAAAGGCCACTCTAAAATGTGCAGTTTTATCACACAGCCCAATGCCACAGATGTTGCAAGTTTTGAGGGAGCATACAATTGGCATGCTGACTGCAGGAATGTCCACCAGAGCTGTTGCCCTTAAATTGAAGGTTCATTTCTCTACCACAAGCTGTCTCCAAAGGTGTTTCAGAGAATTTGGCAGTACATCCAACCGGCCTCACAACTGCAGACCTTGTGTAACCACACCAGCCCAGGACCTCCACATCCAGCATCTTTACCTCCAAGATCGTCTGAGACCAGCCACCCGGACAGCTGCTGCAACAATCGGTTTACATAACCAAAGAATTTCTGCTCAAACTGTCAGAAACCGTCGCAGGGAAGCTCATCTGCATGCTCATCGTCCTCATCGGGGTCTCAACCTGACTGCAGTTTGTCATTGTAACCGACTTGAGTGGCCAAATGCTCACATTCAATGGCGTCTGGCACTTTGGAGAGGTGTTCTCTTCACGGATGAATCCTGGTTTTCACTGTACAGGGCAGATGGCAGACAGTGTGTATGGCGTTGTGTGGGTGAGCGGTGTGCTGATGTCAACGTTGCGGATCGAGTGGCCCATGGTGGCAGTGGGGTTATAGTATGGGCAGGCGTATGCTATGGACAACGCATACAGGTGCAGGAGATACCGTGACGAGATCCTGAGGCCCATTGATGTGCCATTCATCCACGACCATCACCTCATGTTGCAGCATGATAATGCACAGCCCCATCTTGCAAGGATCTGTACACAATTTCTGGAAGCTGAAACCATCCCAGTTCTTACATGGCCAGCATACTCAATGGACATGTCACCCATTGAGCATGTTTGGGATGCTCTGGATCGGCGTATACGACAGCGTGTTCCAGTTCCAGACAATATTCAGAAACTTCGCACAGCCATTGAAGAGGAATGGACCAACATTTCACAGGCCACAATTAACAACCTGATCAACTCTATGCGAAGGAGATGTGCTGCACTGCGTGAGGCAAATGGTGGTCACACAAGATTTTGACTGGTTTTCAGACCCCCCCGGACCCCCCCCCCCCAAATACAGTAAAACAGCACATTTTAGAGTGGCCTTTTATTGTGGCAAGCCTAAGGCACACCTGTCCAATAATCATATTGTCTAATCAGCATCTTGACATGCCACAGCTGTGAGGTGGATGGATTATCTCGGCAAAGAAGAAGTGCTCACTAACAGATTTGTGAACAATATTTGAGAGAAATAGGCCTTTTGTGTACATAGAAAAAGTCGTAGATCTTACGTTCAGCTCATGATAAATCGGGGCAAACACAAAAGTGTTGCGTTTATAATTTTGCTCAGTGTACATATAACCCTGGTAAATCCTCCATATAAAACATTGAAGGCAAGCTATGAAGATGTTTTGAGCTTACACAGCCTTAATGCTCACAAATATTTATTGATCGAGGTCTGCTTAACTTTCAAAGAGAAATGCAAGGGCTATACAAAAATATTGATTATACTTCAACCATCAGATTTAAAAACACTGTAAAATAAAATCACCTTATATACACTCCCAAATGCTCCACTTCCAAGGTGATCTAGAATTGCATAGTTTCCAATAAATTTTGTGGGAGTTTTGTTCTGATTGATACCTTCAATGCCATCAGCCACTTGCTTCAGTTCATCTTCCTGGAAATTGCATAAAAGACCAGTTATTTTCGCTCTTGTGATTACAACACTTAATTTTTTTTTTCTTTTTAAAATGGCACGTAAAGTATCACTTACTGGTAGTGAATTCAATTTAGACACAAGGTCTTCATAGGCACTGATGTCTCGAACATAATGACCAATGTCAATAAACATCTCAAACAAATCTGGTGGAAAAAACCTAATAAAGAACAGTAAAAAACATTAAAAGGAATCTAACCCAGAGCAAGAATGAGGCAAGTGAAATCAGAGTAAAATCTAAACTACTAATCCAAATACCTGTCATTAAAGTGGAACATATATTGATTTATTGAACATATATCGTCTGTAAGGAGTATCTATTTTATTCTAATATGTATAAAATGCTATTTTGCCTTTGTCTGTGTAAAGATCTTATAAACATCTAGACTTAACATTTTATTTACAGAATTATTTTATTTTTATTCATTATTTTGTAAAGATATTTTTTATGAATCCATACTCTACCTTTTGAACAGATCTCGGTTTCTTTCCATGCTAAAGAGAAATCTTAAGGCTCGGAACGCATAACACTGTAAGATAAAAACAAAAGGCAGTCAAGCATTTCTGCCACCACAACAGTAGGACCCAGCAGGACTTGCACAATAATAAGTAGCTGCCAACGATGGTATTAATTTTGCTCAGTCTATGATCTAGGGCCATCTGGCTGTACATCTTTGTAGTAGGGATCTTCTGCCATCTGGAAGCTTGTACTACAACTTATTAGTGATACTATAGTGTACAATAAATAATCTTAATTATAAGTAGTTAGGGGAAAGGAAACAAGTAAAACAAACAAGTACAATTCTTAGGTTTAAAAATATGGTAACTTCATAGAATACTTTCATTTCATTAAAAAAAAAGAACCTGTCACATAGGAATACAAGAACTGCCATTGCAGAGGCAGGTAAATGGTCAGAGGGAACCTAAAATGTGATTGGCTTGTCATCTGCTTAACCTTACACACTGGGCTTGATTTACTAAAACCGGAAAGTGCAAATTCTGGTGCAGCTGTGCATGGTAGCCAATCACCTTCTAACTTCAGCTTGTAGGTAGGTGCAGTTTATTTTCTCCAATGCAGGTGGCACTCAACCGCAACAGCTCTGCAACTAAAAAGAAAGTCAGGAGCCGGTTCCTCTATGGATTCCTATGGCACTGGGGAAGCGATCTGTCACCCCATGTGACTCTGGCAGTCATCTTGAGTCAGTCAGAGCCTATTTAAGGCCCTGGCCCCCGGGTTTGCCATGCTTTATGCGAGTAGGTAGTGCAGGGAAAAGTACACCGTCTGTTAGGGACAGTACTAATGCTAAGGAAAGGTTCCTGACAAAGAGGGAAAGTGTAGGGTCGCATCCTTCAGGGTATCTTCCCAATTTGGCACAAACGGCCAGGCCGCATTCTACCCCTCTCTACAGACGCTGTCATTTTGGCTGGAATCCGCTCTGTCCATGTTGCTGTAACCGTGAGTGCACCTGGCTGGGCAGTCTTCCCACTGGAGTTGTTGTGAACTGTTGCTGCATTTCTTTAATATAAGTTTATCACCGTACCTGACTATGTGAATTATTGTCACCGCATCCTGCTGAACCTCACTTAGGTTCAAATAGTAAAGCTTGTTCAAATAAGCTTTAATCAAACAAAACGTGGAAGCTGGTTTCTACGCAGAGCTGCACCAGATTTTGCACTCTCTAGTTTTAGTAAATCAACCCCACTGACTACAGTTGTTTAACATTTTCCATCAACTCATTGTAACACAGTTATCTCTGCATTTCTCCCAAATGGGCTTTGGCTATGGAGAACAGTGAAGCAGCAATAACTCTCTGGCTAGGACACTCAGCGGACCTTTTCCCAACAGTATGTGGACCTGCATCACCACCATTTAAGTTTGCAGTGCACATAGGTCTGTTGCGTCTGGTCTTTTCCCTTCAATTAATTCACTTGAGTGTGTAAATTTCAGCTTGAGCTATTGAGTCATGTAAATAATAGGTTTACGCCAAAGAAACAGAGCCTGAAAAATGTGAAGAGGATCCTAAATCATCAGCTGCTTGTTCAAAATGAGTATACAAAATATCAATATGCAGTACTTCATATAACTTTAAAAAATGAAAGTGTTTTTAAAGCGTATTTTTTTTTTTTTACTTTTGATCGAAATAAATATATAAAAAATACAGTATCTCACAAAAGTGAGTCCACCTCTCACATTTTTGTAAATATTTTATTATATCTTTATATGTGACAACACTGAAGAAATGACACTTTGCTACAATGTAAAGTAGAGTGTGAACAGCTTGTATAACAGTGTAAATTTGCTGTCCTCTCAGTCTCAAAATAACTCAACATACAGTCATTAATGTCTAAACCGCTGGCAACAAAAGTGAGTACACCCCTAAGTGAAAATGTCCAAACTGGGCCCAATTAGCCATGTTCCCTCCCCCGGTGTCATGTGACTCGTTAGTGTTACAATGTCTCAGGTGTGAATGGGGAACAGGTGTGTTAAATTTGGTGTTATCGCTCTCACTCTCTCATACTGCTCACTGGAAGTTCAACATGGCACCTCATGGCAAAGAACTCTCTGAGGATCTGAAAAAAAGAGTTGGCGCTCTACATAAAGATGGTCTGGGCTACAAGAAGATTGCCAAGACCCTGAAACTAAGCTTCAGCATGGTGGCCAAGACCATACAGCGGTTTAACAGGACAGGTTCCACTCAGAACAGGCCTCACCATGGTCGACCAAAGAAGTTGAGTGCATGTGCTCATATCATATCCAGAGGTTGTCTTTGGGAGATAGACATATGATTGCTGCCAGCATTGCTGCAGAGGTTGAAGGGTTGGGGGGTCAGCCTGTCAGTGCTTAGACCATTCGCCCCACACTGCATCAAATTGGTCTCCATAGCTGTTGTCGCAGAAGGAAGCCTCTTCTAAAGATGATGCACAAGAAAGCCCGCAAACAGTTTGCTGAAGAGAAGCAGACTAAGGACATGGCTTACTGGAACTATGCCCTGTGGTCTGATGAGACCAAGATAAACTTATTTGGTTCAGATGGTGTCAAGCATGTGTGGCGGCAACCAGGTAAGGAGTACAAAGACAAGTGTGTCTTGCCTACAGTCAAGCATGGTGGTGGGAGTGTCATGGTCTGGGGCTGCATTTGTGCTGCCGACACTGGGGAGCTACAGTTCATTGAGGGAACCATGAATGCCAACATGTACTGTGACATTCTGAATCAGAGCATGATCCCCTCCCTTCAGAGACTGGGCTGCAGGGCAGTATTCCAACATGATAGCAACCCTAACACACACACAAGACGACCACTGCCTTGCAAATAAAGCTGAGGGTAAAGGTAATGGACTGGCCAAGCATGTCTCCAGACCTAAACCCTATTGAGCATCTGTGGGACATCCTCAAACAGAAGGTGGAGGAGCGCAATGTCTCTAACATCCACCAGCTCCATGATGTCATTCTGGTGGAGTGGAAGAGGACTCCGGTGGCAACGTGTGAAGCTCTGGTGAACTCCGTGCCCAAGAGGGTTAAGGCAGTGCTGGGAAATAATGGTGGCCACACAAAATATTGACAGTTTAGGTAGGCCCAATTTAGACATTTTTACTTAGGGGTGTACTCACTTTTGTTGCCAGCGGTTTAGACATTATTGGCTGTGTGTTATTTTGAGGGGACAACAAAATTATACTGTTATACAAGCTGTACACTCACTACTTTACATTGTAGCAAAGTGTCATTTTTTCAGTGTTGTCACATGAAAAGATATACTAAAAAATTTACATTTGTGAGATACTGTATATAAAAAACAAGAAAAAGGAGAAGAATTTTAGGACTTTAAATGAGGTAGCAGGGGGCCGTTCAAGTCCCCTCCTCCATCCCAGTTCAATAATGAGATTAAAAAAGAGAGCAAGAGGCGGGACTTTGCATGAGGCACACGGACGCAAATGAATAAATTAGATAAAAGAGCTTTAATAGATTCAAATAGTCATATATTAACATATATAATGATAATGCATATTGCTATTTATCAATTATTGTATATTTCACTAGAACCTAATTTTGCACAGTAGTATACATTCCAACAAGGAAATATTTACAAATACATAGAAAATGCGATGCATATAATACACATATAGTGCTTGGTGCCTATACAGAGTTAGTGATACACTGAAGTGTTGCTTAATGTGGATAAAAGAAAAAGGAAAAGAAAGTAGATCTAGATGGAACGTCCATACATCGTTACTAATTGTATATACATATCGGTAGTTGTGAGCTCTACGCATTACGGGACCTTCTAGCCCCTCATCAGGAGCAAAACCGTAGTAATTACCCAAGAATAGAGAGGACAGCCATATTAAAATAGCTTAAGCAAACAAGTGGGCAAATGTGAAATATGAAAAACGGGGAGCATGTGGTTCCATGATGTTGCCTGATGTGAGCAAATCTATGTGTGAAACCTAGCAGCGGGGGAGGCCTATGAAGGGAGCGCCGCCACGGCCCATCCCCCAAGGTCACGTCCCAGCAGCCAATGGGGGGGCACGGGAGGCGCCAACAAGCTAGCGGCCAGACCACCCAAGCCTACCAGCAAGGAGCGCCATCCCAAGCCCCCAATGCGCTGGAGAAGGTACATTAACCTGCGGGCAAATGGTGCGCCAGAAGATGCCACACATGCTGGCATGGACGCGCAGTGGTGGTGCCCCCTACCCTATGTCAGAGCCTGGTGGAGGGGAGGCCCCCAATGCGCATCGCAGCTCCGGAGCATAACAGAAAAAAGCACGGCCGCGTGACAAACTCCGGCTGAGGCCACCAGTGCGCACTTGTTGAATCAAATTATTGGGAATATGGGAATACAAACATCCAACCAATGGTGTGTATATACATTTCACATTTGCCCACTTGTTTGCTTAAGCTATTTTAATATGGCTGTCCTCTCCATTCTTAGGTAATTACTACGTTTTTCTCCTGATGAGGGGCTAGAAGGTCCCGAAACGCGTAGAGCTCACAACTACCAATATGTATATACAATTAACAACGATGTATGGATGTTCCATCTAGATCTACTTTCCTTTCCCGTATATAAAAACAATTTACATATTCCCTTTAAGCACGTTTTGTTATTACCTGTAACAAAATAGACTTGCTTCTAATACATTCATTTTGTCTGCTTGGTAAAATCAGCATACCAATAATGTAAACACCATTTTCCTGCAAAAAAGGAACACATTATGTAATATAGGTATGTTATTCCCTAAAATGAGGCAAAGGTATTTTGACACTGGTAGACAGTGTCATGTTTTGTGTGTTTGTGGGTGGGGTCTGATAAGGAATAATACTTATTAAATAGAACTTGACTGCTTTTATCAGAGACTCCTATGACCGCAATTTTGCCTCTAGACAGATTTCTAAAAAAGCAGTAAAAATTGTTAAAAATTGACAGAAGAATTTTTGGTAGAAAATACTTTGCAAGTCCCTGCTACCAAAAAAAAAAAATTCTTTTCTGATAGCAATTTTATAAAAATTGGACACAGAGTGATGCATGTGCAGTTCAGTGTGAACTCCCTGTATTTGTAAGATGCTGAGAGTGCGAGAGTGAAGACAGGTGCTAGGGTGATATAACTGCCATGCACAGCAGTAACACCATCAATGGCTGCCCCATGGCCAAAGAAAGAAGACAGTTGTCCAAAATAAGACCAAGAGAAGATAGCAACAAGGGGGAGTGCACACACCTTGCATCACTGGAGGAGGCTTGCCTATGGTGTAAGTCTTCCATAATATGAATACTTACAAACTATGGCAAATGCTCCAGGGATTGCAGCTTTATTTAGACTTAAAAACCATTCTGAGTAAAGCGACAAGCTCATTTGACAAGCCACCCCACTTACTTAATTTAAACAAGCTTTGATCTCTTGCTCATCTGAGGGATCTAACGATACTGACCTTGGCCTGTACCCTGACTGCTCTTCTGTCTGCTGTCTGCCTGATCTGATCGTTTGTTACTGACCCGGCTGATCTGACTATGCAGCCCTTTAGAGAGCAGATTCCCTTTGTAGGCACTGTGGCAGCCTATGTTGACCCTTACTCAGGGTTAATGACCTTCTGTACTCCCCTATGTGACAGAGTTCAGGCCTAGGGATTAGCTGGTTCCCCACACCTGGAAGCATTGGGTATATCCAAGGGTTCGATTAAACAAACAAAACAGGAGGGAAGAACAAAAAAGTAAAGCTGGCAATACACAATGTTTGAATTTTGCCCAGAGTTCCAGTTTCTACTCATCCTGCTCCTGCCAGCCCTGCTTTTCCTGCACCTGAGGCTCCAGGGCCAATACAACTTTTGTTGATGTGTCCTTCCCTGCCATCTGAAGAAAACACCTTCGCTGCCCACAGAACAATCTCTGCATGCACTGGGGGGAGGTTGGTTACTATGTATGCGCATGCCCTGCAAAATTGTGTAAATGTCTGTCTATTTGTCCTTTTAACCAGCCACTCTTGTCTGCCAGAGCAACTCATCTAGCTCTCCCAATTTCATTTCAGAGCAATTCCAGTCACCGCAATTATTGACTCCGGGGCTTGTGGTTGCTTTATTCATTTGGCCTTAAAAAGGACAACAGCGCATCCCGCTACAGCCAAAGACCAGAGGACTTTCACTGTACCTGACAGATGGTTCTCACATCAGATCAGGACTTGTAACTCAGGAGACACCACCATTACCCGTTATCACCCCCACTAACAGGGCTAGTGCTAGCAATCGGAAGGTCAGGCGGTTGCCTAGGGCACCGGTGGGGGGGGGGCGGCAAAATCCGGATGCCCAGCCACTCGCTGGGGATTCCGATTTGTAATATACCTGATACCAGATTTGTGGGGGGGTCCATTTACTACCCTAGCCTGTCCATATACTACCCTAGCCTGTCAATATATTACCCTAGCCTGTCCATATACCTGCAGACCATGGCTGGCACGAGGAAGCGAGAAGTTGCTGCCACTATTTGTCAAAAATATCCACCCCGTCACCCTCCACCATACACATGGACAGGGCAAAAGGGGTGGAGTCGGGGTAAAGCCAATGGGGGGGGCAAAATTAGGTTTCTTCTAGGATGTCAAAAATCCTTGTACCAGCCCTGCCCAATAATCACAAAGAACTGTTAAGTCTGGATGCTTTTTTTTCTCTACTGTTTCCTGTCATCCTGGTGCTACCATGGCTGCAGGCACATAATCCCCACACCGATTTAATTTCCGGAGGAATTAAGTTCCAATCGATTTACTGCCGAGGACATTGTGTGTTTGAACCCCCTGCTCCACGCGTAACCCTGGGGTTTGCATGGACCCTCACAGCGAAGCACGCCAGATGGTGTCAGGAAAAGCCCTCTTGCAGTTATCCAAGCAGATTGAGGGTTAAACAAATGCCTGTGCATAGAAGCGCCATCCGGCGCTCGAGCGCGCAATAGCGCCAATAGTGCTAACAAACGTACGCGCATGCGCAATAGCGCCAATAGCGCTAACGGGCGTGCGTGCATGCGCAATAGCGCCAATAGGAACAACACTTGGCGCCAACGATAGGCTATTTAAAGAAGACTGTTCCAATGCTGCCTTGCTGTCCGGTCTACAGCGTTTCCTGAGACCCCTGCTACCTTGTTACCAGTTTTCCTGTATCCAGTACTTACTTGGCTTATTCCTGACTTACCTGCTTGCTGCCCGCCCCGATCTTGGCTTGGACTCTGACTATTCTCTTGGTTTGCCCTTCTGTACCTGATCTGCCCGCCAGTACCTTGACCCGGCTTGTCTGCACCTCCCTGCTGTCTACAACCTGCTACAGGACTACAGTGCACCTCCCTGCTGTCTGCAACCTGCTACAGGACTACAGTGCACCTCCCTGCTATCTGCAGCCTGCTACAGGACTACAGTGCACCTCCCTGCTGTCTGCAACCTGCTACAGGACTACAGTGCACCTCCCTGCTATCTGCATCCTGCTACAGTACTACAGTGCACCCCCTGCTGTCTGCAACCTGCTACAGGACTACAGTGCACCTCCCTGCTGTCTTTATCTGGCTACAGGACTACAGTGCACCTCCCTGTTACCTGCACCCTGCTACAGTACTACAGTGCACCTCCCTGCTGTCTGCAACCTGCTACAGGACTACGGTGCACCTCCCTGCTGACTACAGGATCCTGCCTTCTATTTCAGTGTTCCAGTCAGGCACTTGTGCCCTCTGTACTTTCGAGTCCCTGTTCACACCTTCAGGGGTTCTTAAGTCGGAGGCATACGAGAGGCCGTTCTCTGCATTCCGGGCTCCACCTACCAGGTACGTGACAGATGGTGCCTGAGCCATACCATGAATATCTGGACGTACTCAGTAAACAGGGGCTGACACCCCTGGAAGCCTTGAAGGAATATGTCAATGAGAACCAAAAGAAAGGCTTCATCCATCCCTTCACTTCTACAGCAGGGGCAGGAATCTTCTTTGTGGAGAAGAAGGATCATGCCATTCTGCCATGCATGGACTACCCTGAGTTTAATAAGCTTATTGTGGAAAACTGTTATCCTCTTCCCCTTACACCTGAACTCTTTTAGCGGCTTAGATCTGCAACCTTTTTCACTAAGTTGAATTTGTGGGAAGCCTACAACTTGGTCCGTATCCGAGACGGGGATGAGTGGAAAACTGCTTTCCACATCAGGTTTGTCCATTTTGAGTATCTGGTCTTCTGGCCTTTGTGCCTCTCCAATACCGCTGCCACCTTCCAGCATTTTATCAATGATATTTTCAGATGCAGGCATTGTTCAGGTATTCTGATAGCTGGTAGCACCAGCTGTCAGAATAAAATAGCCCAGGATGGAGGATTTGTCCATCCACAATGTTTTGGTGGAGAGAGAAATCGAGCAGACTGAACAAAAGAAATCTATTTGTATAGCCAGCTTAAAGCGTAACTCCACTTTTGTTGAGAAAAAAAACATTCCCCTCTGTGTGATCTATGTGCATTGCAAGCATTTTAAAAAATTTAGTAATCCCTGTATTTTCCTCTGTGCCTCTGCGGTGAGTGGATCTAATGGGAGTGGTTTCATAATTATCAGGTGTGCACCTGCAGGGCACTAATGAGGAAATTTGCTGGGCCTGCATCCCTTTAGACGTGTCCCGCTAAAAATGAAATTTTTGCTGCAGGGGATGCCTGAAATCTGACTTGGGGAGCCAAACACACAAGCAGGGAATTATGTTTCTGGGGGTGGTCAGTACATAATCTGTGTACAGAACAGCCCGAGGTAGCCATATTGCAATGCATTCTCAGAAACTTACAGCAGCTGCAGATTGAGAAGGAAAGGTAATCTTTAATAACACTCAATTACAATATGACTTGTGTCGCAATTGTATACACTATATTACTTTTTCTTTTTTGCTATTTTTTTTCCTCACGAAAGTGGAGCTACCCTTTAAGTATCAGCACTCTGTGCTGTTAGTATAGAGATAAAGTTAATTGTAACTGCCTTTGCTCAGAATTATACTTTCAAATATTAGAATTTTCTCTGCAAATGTAGGTGACATTCAGCAACAAGAAAATCTGTGAAGCCCAAAAAAATACATTACTTAAGTAACTGTAAAATCTGCAGACTCCATGATAGTTAGTGATCTAATTTATCACCCTCAGCCTTCAATTTCACAGATACGGAGCATAGGAAGACCCTCCTCCCACCGTTCTGACCTCAGACAAAATGCATTAGCAGCTGGGAAAAATACACAAGAGGTTCTATTTTTGGGGGGCTTTTTGTCAGGAATTGCCTTATATAGCAAGAAAATAAGTTTGTTCAGCATTTTTATTTCTTCTAACTTAAAACCTATATTAGTAGGCAGAAACTTAAAATGGATTAATTGAATATACTGTTCATGCACAACCATCATAAGTGTTACATTTATAGCTGTGTAAAGGATGAACACACACATAGATTGAGCAAAAAATGTTACTCTACCTGAACTACTTGGTGAGCATTGGTGTCATTGAGCACAAGTTCAGTAAGAGCTGCACAGCAGGCTAGAATGAGACAAGAGGCTCAGTCAGTACATTTATATTCAGCTAAGGTACGATATGACTGGCCTTTTCTAAGACAAGAACACATTACAAATTCAGCACTTTATCTATAAGAAACAATGAATTATAAAACCCTTAATCCCATCAACATCTTAGCTATGTCAATAGGCCAGCATTAAATACTGCCATAAAATATATACTCAGCTATTAGCAGTAACTGGCAATATAAACATGACCTCCATCAAGAAAACAACTAAAATGGGAGAACATTACAAAACCTTTGTATTATATATAACACTTGCCATCTTTTCAAACTGATTAATACAAATATAGGCAGTTAGTAGCTTACATAAAAAAGCATTACATTCACCAAGTGAATCTTTAACCTCCTTTATGAAATAAATTCGCTCGGAAGATACACCTGTATGATCACCGAGCTGCGCAATATTCATTAACATTTACCCATGTAGCGCTGGTAGATTTACAATCTACCGCAGGTTAGCTAAATTTAGTAAACAGTGTGTTAGGAAGGTTAAAAGTTTGCCTCTGTTCCAGCTTGGCTGACGTTGTGTGTGCTTCCGTGCTGACCGGCGGGTGTCGCTGTTACCACTGGTCAGTGTTGGAAGGGCAACGTGTCGAAGTATATGGATGCTCCTCTGTCTCGGAGACGAGCTTGGTGGAGGTGGTCCTCCGAGTTGCATTCTGGGAAGAGGGTATTTATGGGACAGACGCCATGTTCTAGGGTTTTTTTTACAGCCACCTGCTGGCCCTCCTGGCCGACAGGTATGCGTTAAGGAGCTACCTCGTGGTCCTCCGATCGGGAGGCCCACGATACAGTGGCGCAGGGGTGGGCCCAGAGGCTTGTCTGGGGCCTACCACCGCGGCCGAGGAATGGTCCTGAGCTGTCGGTCCTGTGTGACGAAGCTGGACGGCCGAGGAGATCCCAGGAGAGGACCCGTCTTGGAGAGATCACGCAGCGTGCTGGTCTATAGAGGGGCCTGGTGACTCGGTCGAAGGACGTATCCAAAAGGAGTAACTATACAGCATAGTGTTGCCGGTTCGGCTTAAAGGTTCAGGCACTGTGACTGACTTTCACTGCAGAGAAAATCTGATACATCCTGTGGCAGAGGATCGTACGGATTTACCCCCCAAACGAGTCTGTGGCAGAGACTTTTGATTTGTGCTGCATACTGGCTGCTGGAGTGGTGAGAGAGGCCTATCCAGACAAGCAAGGAGTGTGTCCCACAAGGGGAGCGCATTCCACCTAATTATCTGAATTCTACCAGGACATTTGTCGCTAAGATTCTATAAGAAGATATTTGAGTTTCTCCTGAAAGTTTCCTTTTCCACCTTTTTCCTGCTACTTCCTAAAGTTTGTTTGTTCAATAAAGCATTGAAAACGTACTCCAGTGTTGGTGCGTGTGTCGTCCAGAAGTCAACGGAACCCCTAGATCCGGTGCCGGTGAAACCAAGGGAAGCAAGGTGAAGGTAACAGACCCGCTTAAACCAGCAGCTCCACCGTGAGTTAGTGCGACACCCATATATGCTCAACAATTGGAAATATGATTTACTATACTTGTCACCACATTTATAACTTAGCAAATGTGATGCTCTTTGCACATTCAGTGAAAAAGTTATATAGTACGCAAATCCATTCACTAAAATTTCATAAAAGCTTTAGCCCTGGTTCACACTGGACCGTTGTCACATGCGATTTGACATGTCAAATCAGCGGCAATTGCCGTCAGTAGCACCATCCTAATCAGTGCAACGATTTCAAAAAGTAGTTTCTGTACTACTTTTTGTGATTTCAGGCTGCAATTTACATTGACATCTGTGCAGAAACCTTTTGCACAAACTGCAAATGGGACTTCTTATGGCTTTCTTTCAACCATGGCTTTCTTCTTGCCACTCTTCTATAAAGGCCAGATTTATGGCGTGCACGACTAATAGTTGTCCTGTGGATAGATTCTTCCACCTAAGCTTTGGATCTCTGCAGCTCCTCCAGACTTACCATGGGCCTCTTGGCTGCTTCTCCGATTAATGCTCTCCTTGCCCGGCCTGTCAGTTTAAGTGTAAAATATATAAACAAAAAAGTGTAGCGCTAAAGTGTATATTGTGAAGATGGGAGGTTTTCGAGTAGGGAGAGGTCAATCCACATTAGAAGTGGCATGTAACCCCATCCAGACCAAAACCAAATAAATGTGTAGACAAACAATATCACCACCTAAGTGAAAGGTGCAATGCTTTTTCTTTTGAGAGAGATGTAAATATACATGAAAATAAATGAAAATAAAAATAAGTGAAATAACTCAACCAATAATATTCTCAAAAGTCCACATTTTTGGTAGTGAAGAAAAAAAAATAAGAGTAGGAAATATAAACAATGTCCACAATAATGGTGGGGAAGTGTAAATCCCAAGTGAATAATATAGGCTTGGTAATTTAGTCCATATGTTGCATAATGCCGTTGAAATAAATGGAACCCAAGGCAGATATCTTCACAATAAAGAGACTCCAAATCAAAGTGAAAGGTAGAATACTCTTACCAACTTAGGTGGACTCACAAGCCGTGGGCGGTGAGTCTAACGAGCTTGTACTGTCTCACGATGAATGACAGTGTAACGATGGGTTGTGCACCGGAAGGTATCCTCCTCGGATGGGGAACCCAGAGACTGTCCTGGAGGTCTAGTCTATTGCAAGTCGGAAAGACAAAAGAGTAGCCACCTCCAAAACCAAATGCCCCCTAGTACATCACCCGGAGCAAAAAACCCCTGGGTGCCAGATCCCAATGGGTAGTGCCGACAAGGGGACTGGACCGTGCAGAAGAATGGGCAAAAATCTAGTGATAGATTAAAGGTGCTGGTGTTTGGTAGGGATAGCCAGCGTCCGCCACTTCTGACATAGGATCGCGGAGTGTGTCTGTTAGGTTGATTGACCTCTCCCTACTCGAAAACCTCCCATCTTCACAATATACACTTTAGCGCTACACTTTTTTGTTTATATATTTTACACAGTCCTAGTCGTTCTGTAGTGTTGGCTGCTGTTTTGATTTTTTTGGATTGGCGCGGCATTTTACTTATCCATTTGTCAGTTTAAGTGGATGACCATGTCTTGGTAGGTTTGCAGTTGTGCCATATTCCTTCCATTTTCAGATGATGGATTGAACAGTGAGATGTTCAAAGCTTGGGATATTTTTTATAACCTAACCCTGCTTTAAACTTATCCACAACTTTATCCCTGACCTGTCTGGTGTGTTCCTTGGCCTTCATGATGCTGTTTGTTTACTAAGGTTCTCTAACAAACTTCTGAGGGCTTCACAGAACAGCTGTATTTATACTGAGATTAGACTACACACAGGTAGCCTTCTATTTACTAATTAGGTGACTTCTGAAGGCAATTGGTTCCACTAGATTTAGTTAGGGGTGTCAGAGTAAAGGGGACTGAATACAAATGCACACCACACTTTTCAGATATTTATTTGTAAATAATCTTGAAAACCATTTATCATTTTCCTTCCACTTCACAATTATGTGCCACTTGGGCTATCACATAAAATCCCAATAAAATACATTTACGTTTTTGGTTGTAACATGACAAAATATGGAAAATTTCAACGGGTATGAATACTTTTTCAAGGCACTATAAGTACTCCTTAATTCTATTATCATCAGCAATATGCCTTGTTCAACCAGGTTTCAAGAAGAGCAGTGTGCAAGCATTTTTTAAACTTTAAGTAACTTTTTAGCAACAACCTTTAAAGAAACAGTTACAGTGTGGGAACATTTTACACAAATCTTAACGAGATAGATGATTTTCACTTTAACACAAGCCAGGCTTCACCAGGCTTTTCACAAGCTTCAAGTAGTGCTTCTATTACTTTTTAAACTGACAGTCCAATCTACTATTAAGATTTGTATGTGAGCTTAATAATAATACTTTAAGGGTTAATTTACAGCTGTGTCAATGGAACATTTTTCATAGAGCATATTTTTCACTACAGCATATTGTTCCATTGATAGCGCAGCTGTTGAATTTAAGTATAAACTATTAATTTGGTGGTACATGGTTACCCAATGTCTGGTAACTTTACACCCACAATGTCTGACAAATGGTTCCAAGATTGCCAAATACCAGATAACCTTTTATATATCTGGTGGGATAGGCCCAAATTCAAATGATTCTAGACTGGCGTATAGCAGATGGTGTAATGACTAGATGGTCATATGCAAAAGCATACAAAAGACACTCAAAGAAGCTCTGCTGAACTTAAAACCATCTGAATGTACTAATAGGCAATTTCTTCTCATGATGTTCTTGAAAAAAGTGTGTGTGTGGGGGGGGGGGGGGTCTTCCAGGCAAACAACTGCCCATGTAAAACATGATTGGGTATGGGACTCAAAACAAAAAATGGCTGTGGTCCTTAACATCTAGACTAGGAATTTCGATAAAATCTGGACCGGGGGGCAGAATTCTATCTTCTGGTGAGCTTTAACAGGTTCCTTTTTCTTTTGTAAGAAACTGATTTGACAGGTTTTGTTTCCCCATTGGTAGTTCTCGTGATGGACCTCTTCCCCCACATTCCCTTGTCTTTTACACTTCTCCTTTTCTTTACTTATCCTTTCTTTTGACTTTCTCCTTGGGATACTTACCTTAACTTGAAGCTGAAGCAATGTTAGAAAGTTTCAATATTTATAGTAACACATACTAGACACTCCCACCCCATGCAGCTCTACAGTGGTTTGCGTCAGAGAGGATGCATAAAGACATTTAATTATTTCTTACTATGTTGATAATGATGAGTAATAGTTAGAGCTTTGTTACAAAATACTTGGGCCTCTTGGTCTTGTGTCTGCTACTTTTGCACAAATACTTGTTACACGCTGGGGTTGATTTACTAGGAGTGCAACATCTGGTGCAGCTGTGCATGGTAGTCAATCAGCTTGTTCAATTAGGCTTTGACAAAAAAACTTGAAGCTGATTGGTTTCTATGCACAGCTTCATCAGATTTTGCCCTCTCCGGTTTTATTAAATCAACCCCATGTGTTAAATTTTGTTTAACTGCATTGCTACCATAGACATTATAGTAAGCATCTTCACACATGGATACTGTAGTCTACTATAAAATGCACTGTAATGATGCTGTTACCTTGATATGTTACATTCAATAAAAAATTATTGACAAGAAAAACATTTATTCTATAAAAAAATTATGTAAGTAAAAAAACTTTATAGTTGTTAAAAAAAGACAAGTTGGCTATTTTTCACTGCACGCACAAACATATGTATGCCAAGTTATTATACCTGCTTGGAGTGAAAGAGTATTTTCTTGTATTTCCCTTGGGCTCAAATCCTCAGATAAATAAAGATGCTGGATTCGGCCTGCAGCATTCGCACTTGACAAGCTCCCAATGGAAGAGCGATCAGAAACTAGATACTGTTCCCTGGAAGAATTTAAAATGATATAGTACAAATGACTTGCTGCCAAGCATAAGACTTCACTGAGATTTCTTCATAAATAACTATGAATGATATCTCAGTGTATGCAACTCTATAGAAAGTATAATATTTACCCAAATAGAAAGGCCAGTAAAGATAGATAGATAGATAGATAGATAGATAGATAGATAGATAGATAGATAGATAGATAGATAGATAGATAGATAGATAGATAGATAGATAGATAGTACTGCAGTCAGTAGAGAAGTAACTGATTAAGTTTGTCTGGTTAGGGTTTGCTAGCTGGATGTTTGATTTCTCCCACCTGCTTCTGGAAGAAGCTTCTAGAATATGGGGCAGGGGCAGTCAAATGACCAGTATGAATATTTATCATGACCCAACTAATCTTTGAAAGGGGGCATCCAAAAGGTGGCTGGGAGGTGATAAATAATTGGGAGGTATTTCCAGGGTGTTCCAGTTCTCCTGGGGCTGCTGCTGAGGGTCTGGGGAAGATTACTAATGGATTTTCGATGGAGGGCACTGTCCTGAAGTCCTGGTCTGGAGAAGGATCTTTTGTCTCCCTCACCGAGGATGTACCTGAGGAAAACTAGGTAGCAGACAGCTCTTGGGATAGTATGAGTAAGACCTGCTGTTGGGACTTTAGTGTTTGCCTGCTGTAATAAGAATTCCTGCTGAAAATTAGACCTTCTATTAATTGCTACTATCGTTTTGGATTATCCTGAAACACCTGAACCACTTTCCTGTTTCAAGTTATTCAGCAATACATTCTAAAAAGAGTCAGCCTAGATTGAGCCTGTATTGTTGATGTGCCTGGAACTGTGCTTGTGATTGGCAGCCTCTATATTAGCAAGTTTGACCTGGGTAATCTATGGCAGCCCCTTCGTGGTAGAGCGCAACAGATACGATAGATAGATAGATAGATAGATAGATAGATAGATAGATAGATAGATAGATAGATAGATAGATAGATAGATAGATAGATAGATAGATAGATAGATAGATAGATAGATAGATAGAACAACTAACTTCTGTCCAGTAATTACACCGAACAGCGCAAACCAGTAGCATGTGATTAAGAGTACCTGTCATTCTGTACACCTATGTCATCACATATTTTGCATAAGCAATATTTCAAGCTGAATTTGCTTGGACTATTGCACTATTTGCCCCTGCATGAAGAGGACGGAGGCTGTATCTTTTCCACCTACTATCCAATCTCCTGTGTCTGCCCAAACTCCAACCCCCGGTGTGCACTGCATGGCAATGTTGTGCTTGTGAAAGGGGTTGTGTGGGCATTCGGATGGCATATTTCAAACAGAATCCACCAAAAAGAATAAAAATCTGGCTGAGACTCAAACTACCACCCTATATTCCATACTTTAGCCTCACTGTATTTGTCTTACATATATATATGCAAGTGCACATGTCAAAGCCAAATGATGTCAATATAGATATAAACATTTTCTATTATTACATATAATAAACAACGTGGGGGAGATTTACTAATACTGAGGCACACAGAATCTGGAGAATCTGCAAAATATGGTGTAGCTGTGCATGGTAACCAATCAGTTTCTAATTTCAGTTTGTTCAGTTAAGCTTTGACAATAAAACCTTGATTGGTTACTATGTACAACTGCACCAGATTCTGTGTGCACCAGTTAATATCTCTCCCCCTATATCACACAAAATGAATGTAATAGTGTCATAATTAAAATGCTTGGCCAAGGAAATATAAAATAAAACAATCTAAAAACAAGGCTGCTCCTCCTTCCCTGTATCCTTTATCTTGATCCTTTTTTATATGGATGACTGTCTTCCAAGCATGAATGTTTATTTTTCATCTGTCAATAACCTTTCTGGCCAATCCCAAAAATTATATTTAAACTTGGAATAACTATCATCCACTTTGTATACTGGAATCCTAGGTTCTGGACGCCACCATGTGTTTTACATATTTCATTTATTTCGTATCTTGTATATACTGGCAATATACGTGTATAAACACCATAAAAGGTTATCTGTTGAGCTGCAAACCATTGTGCTGGGGGTCTGAATACAGTACATAGTGTTCAGAGAGTTTAGTGTACAAAATCACGGAGAAACAAAAGTAATATCATCCTGCCACAATTTTTTTTCTCTTCTAATGAACACCTCCAAAGCTTTATCATGAAAACAACAGGACATCAGTTGTTGTTTGAACGCACTCCATTAAATTGCACATACTATATAGAAAGGCACAGGAGTGTTACCACCACATTCTGTATACATTCTTATCAGCTTTTTTTGCCAATATACAAAAGTATACATTATGAAAGTATAATTTTTGGGATTGACCTGAAAGGTTATTGATGGATGAAGAAGAAACAGTCATGCTTAGAAGACATTTATCTATATATAGAAAAAAAAGAGCAGGATAAATGATACAGGGAGGAGGAGCTGTCCTATTTTTTTACTGTTATATTTTATTTCTCCTTGACTAGGTATTTCTTTTAATGATAACATTAGTCTTTTGTGATTTAGGGGTTGATTTACTAAAGGCAAAAAGACGATGCACTTTGCAAAATGCAGTTGCACTCAGCAGTTGCTCAGAGTTTCTGCTCATTTACTAAGCTCTGGAGCAACTGCTCTTGCAGAGTGCACGGTCTATTTGCCCTTAGTAAATCAACCCCATAGTGTCTATTACATGTGACAATAAACATTCTTTGTATTATATTTATTTTGACATCATTTGCATTTGACATGTGCATTTTTTTCATATATAAGACAAATACCACAAGGCTAAAGTAAGGAATATAAAGCAATAGTTCGAGTCTCAGCCAGGTTTATATTCTTTTTGGTGGATTCGATAATTAATATATTTACCGGTGACTCCTCCACAGCCATTTGTGTACTGTTTATGTTTCTTGAAACTTTAGAACCTTGAGGAAATTTTTCAAAAAATGTTTTCAATACATTTCAAAGCATGTAGCTCTAGATCCTGGCTGCTTACTGTCCCTGCCAGAGCCTTGCGGAGACCAGCCCAAGATCCTGGGGGGAGGCAGAGCGTAATTGGTTAGAGAGCATACTGTAAAATGACCAGTCCCCCCTCTCCCCCTTCATTCCTTTCTTTCTCCCCCCCCCTCATTCTCCTTCTTTCCCCTCGTTCTCTCACCCCTTTGTCTCTCTCTATGCCCCTCCTTTCTCCCCTCTTTCCTCCCCTCTCTCTCCCCCTCCCCCCATCAATTTCTCCCCCATCTCTCGTTCTCCCTCTTTCCCTCTCTATCCCTCTCCTCCATCCCCCCTATTCTGTGTCCCCCTTCTTTCCCTCTATCCCCCCTCTCTTCCTCTTTTTCCCTCCTTCTTACCCCCCTTTTCCTCCATTGCTACCCTTTCTCTCTCCCTCCTCTCTCTATCCCCCTTGTCGCTTCTCTCCCCCCCTCACCTTTCTCCCTCCTCCCTCCTCTCCCCCCTGCCTCTCTTCCTCTCCTCTCGCCCCCCCCCCGCTCTATCCCCCCATCCTTCTTTGTCTGTGACTCCCTCTTTCCCTTTCCCTCTCTCTCTCCTCTCTTTCTCTCTCTACCTCCCGTCTCATCCTGACTGCTGCACTCTATATGCTGTGTTATATGTAACTTACTCCTGACCCCTGAATTCTACACCATATGTTGTATGTTACATGTTATTTGTTTTTGTTTTTTTACCAAGCAGAATTTATTTATGAAAATAGCATCATTAAAAGGTACAAATGCAGCGCATAAGTGGCGCAAGAAGAATATCAGGGTAACAACACCATGTGGGAAGACAAGTGATACAACTTTGTTAATAGATTGACAATCCCAAAAACTCCTAACTGTAAGACCCCTGGGAGGGAGAGATCCGCAACCCAAAAACAGCTAAAAGAAGGTGAGAAGAAGTGAATCATGAGGGGGGTGAGGGGGACAAGAGGTAATGAGAAGGGGGAACCAAGGAAAGAGAGGGACTGGGAATAGAAGGGCAAATAAAAACAAAATTCAACTAAAACTACTGGGCCGTCCAGGGAAGCCAGACCCTGCCATATTTCCAAGGGCAGCCACAATTTAGATACGTTAACTGATACAGCGGTAAGGCAGCATTTATCATAGACTTTCAAGATGACACAGTAGGAGGGGAGGCTGTGGTCCATTTGCACATTTCCTTTTTGGCATAGTACAGCAAGTACAACATTACTACCAGTATTGTATGGTGCGGTCGTTGGTCTTCATTGTTTATACCCAGAAGAGCAAGTTCTGGTGTCACTGGAAAGCTAAGCTGGAGACAGGAATGAACGAGGTCAAAGACCTCCACCCAAAACCTGGAGACTATAGGAGCACTACCAAAACATGTGCCCATAGGTACCTGAGTGAAGCAGGCAGCGTGGACAAGTAGGAGTACGCCCAGGAAAAATCCTGTGTAACTGTACTGATTTGAAATAGACCCTATGAAGAAAATTTGTTTTTATCAATTTATCCCTAGAGGAAATTACCAGTTTAGGACAAGCTTCCAGACAATCATCCTAGTCCTCTCAGTCAAGGGCAGTGATGTCATCCTTCCACAGATCCCAGAACCGCTTCACCTTTGTAGAATCAACACAAAGGAGAGCAGCATAGAGAGCAGAAAGAGGCTTACTAAAGTTGGTTTAAACCAGCAATTCTTCAATCGGGTTGGCTTGGAGCACTGGCACCTGAGGAAACTGTGATCTGGCAGTGTGGCATCCAGCCTGGTAAATGGAATTTCTGTGAGAGTTAAGAAAAGGTCAAAAGGGAACCCACTGGCATGATATCCCCAAAATATCTTAATCCCATGTCTAGCCCAAACCTGTGCATCTGGGATAGTGTAAAAGTGTTATAGATTAGGGTTCCCCCAAAGGGGCTGTGTGGGTGACTATTGATTGACCTGTAGGAACCGACACCTAGCAACCCCCACACTCTAAGTGTAACTTTGGTAGGAACAGTAAGCACTACATAAGCTCTGGGGCCTCCACAGACCAAGTTACATAATTCAGAAAAAGAATCAAGAAAGACAGTCTCCAGGCAGACCGCAGCATTGGATCGAGATCCAATAAACCACCAGTAGGCAGTGATCAGGTTACCCCCCCCCCCCCCCATAATACAACTGGAAGTTAGGTAAAGCTAAGCCTTCGAAACAAGACAGGAACTGCAAGGTAGATTTTGCCAATCTGGGAAGGACCTCGTACCAAATAAATGAAGTAACACAACAGTCAATCTCCTGAAAAAAGGAATTCGGTACCCAAACGGGGCAATTCCAAAAAATGTACATACATTTTGGCAGGAATATCATCCTAAGGAAATTGACACGCCCTAAGAGATTGAGCAGGAGATTAGACCAAGAGGCACACCGTACCCGGAGAAGTGAAAGTAAGGGATATAAGTTTTTAGCTATGAAAGCTGACAGGTCTCGGATCACTTCTACCCCCAAGTATCTAAATTTGTCCACCCAGCACAGACGAGAGGAGCAACCCACTTGTCGGTCCCTGAGTCTAATGGGAACAGAAGATACTTGGACCAATTAATTTGGATACCAGAATACATACCAAAGGTGTCAAACAGTTCCAGGGCTGCCAATAAAGGACTCACATCCTGTAGATATAACAGGACAGCAAACAAACTAGGTGAACGGGGGCAATCTTGACGGTTACCCCGTCGCAGCAGGAATGAGTCAGACAACGTAGAATTGGTACAAACTCGGGCAAATGGGGACTTATAGAGAAGCTGAAGACACTGTAAGATGGTAGGCTCAAAGCCTAATCTCCGCAGTATCTCCGATAGGTAAGTCCACGCCACTGAATCAAATGCCTTCTCAGCATCAAAAGAGGAAATTACTCTAGTGCTCATATTATCATGAGGGATGGACACATTTAGAAAAGGTGTCTAACATTAATGTCGGGGCCCTTCCCGGGCATAAAACCCATTGAATCAAATCATCCAACACCTTAGAGAGGTGGGTGGCTAGGATTTTTAAAAGTATTTTTGCACTGACATTTAGCAACAAAATCAGCCTATAAGAGGCACAGTCCCGAGTGTCCTTTCCAGGTTTAGGCGCAAACACAATAATTGCCTCTGCCACAGAATCAGGGAGTCCAGTGAGAGATAATGCGAGTAGAGATCAGTGCGCCTAGGAGGCAGGAGTTCAAAATGTAGGGAATAGAATTCCGTAGGAAGCCCATTTATCCCCGGAATCTTACCACCCTGAAGCTGCCCAATGGCTTCCTGAACCTCTTCCAAGGAAATACCAGAATCAAGTTTATCCTAGGCGGAGGGCTCTAGGGTGGGGAAAAAATGGCAACCAAAAAGGCTACTAGCTCAGAAACTCCATACTGCACACAGGAAGAATAGAGGTCCTGATAATTTTGCATGAAGCAGACGTTAATTTGGTGATGAGAGGTAAGGAGAGTACATCTCAAAAAGCTCCTATGTGCGTAAGCGTAAATTGGCTTTTAGCTAACCATGCCAGTAGGCGACCAGTTTTGTCCCTGTATTTGAAAAACTCTCTGCGCAGAATGCAAGAGTTGCTGGTTTTTAATTAAATTCTTCTTTAAGGCAGTCTCAGTCAAAGTGATATCTTTCAAATCTAATTGGAATTTTTTTTTTAACCACTTGAGCCCCAGAAGATTTGGCTGCTCAATGACCAGGCCATTTTTTTGTGATAAGGCACTGCGTTGCTTTAACTGACAATTGCATTGTCGTGCAATGTGTACCCAAACAAAATTGACGTCCTTTTTTTCCCACAAATAGAGCTTTCTTTTGGTGGTATTTGATCACCTTTGCGGTTTTTATTTTTTGCGCAATAAACAAAAAAAGAGCGACAATTTTGAAAAAAACACAATATTTTGTCATTTTTAATACATTTATAATAAATATCCCCGATTTTTTTCAAAAACGCTAATTTTTTCCTCAGTTTAGGGCGATATGTATTCTTCTACATATTTTTGGTAATAAAAATCGCAATACGCGTATATTGATTGGTTTGCGCAAAAGGTATAGCGGCTACAAAATAGGGTAAAGATTTATGGCATTTTTATTATTTTTTTTTTTTACTAGTAATGGTGGCGATCTGCAATTTTTATCGGGACTGCGACTTTATGGCGAACAGATCGGACACTTTTGACACATTTTTGGGACCATTGACAATTATACAGCAATCAGTACTATAAAAATGCACTGATTACTATGTAAATGTATTCTGGCAGGGAAGGGGTTAACACTAGGGGGCGATCAAGGGGTTAACTGTGTTCCCTAGTGTGTGTTCTAACTGTAGGGGGATGGGAATGACTGGAAGAAATAACAGATCGTTGCTTCTAGCTAGTAGGAACTCATGATCTGTCTGTCCTCTCCTTACAGAACAGGGATTTGTGTGTTTACACACACATGTGCATCGTGCCCGCGATCACGCCTGGCCAGCGGTCATCGCGACTGCTGGTCACACGCATTGGCACCCCCGCAGTGCAGCGGGCGCGTGCCTGCTATCCTGCTTAAAGGGACCAACGTACAGCTATGACGGTTCGTGGGATTGTGCCGACTTGCCGCACTATAATGACGGCGGCTGGTTAAATATAACCTTTGTTCTGAAGTTTATGTGTATCTATGAAACTGTCACTTGTGACAGAATAATTTGGAGTATTTTGTAAGTACAAGGACTGTGGCATATGTGTAGTGTATATAACGACTAGGCTCAGATTCAGTTTAATCATCCCTTTTTATGCCACTTCCACTGTTAGGCACAACCTCACCATGGCCACCGTATGCCATGGCTAGCCATCCTAAGACTTCCCAGGTTCTTCGCAATCCTAGTCTTGTCCACATTTTGTTGCGCTGATTGGACTTAATTGTACAGCCAGGGAGATTACTTGGATAATAGTAATGTTTACATATTGTTTAAATATCAATTGTTTTAGTTTCTAAAATAAGTTTCTGTCATATATTAGGTTTTAAAAAACATGCGCCCTGTTAGTAAATCTTTAATATTTTGTCATTTAAAAAAAAATTGTGGGGGGTTGGCCCCCATGATCTTTTATAATAATACGTACTATTAATTATCATAGTTTTAAGTATTTTTAAAAATGGTTCCCCATATCCATATTAGTTAAAGAGTAACTTCAATTTTGTTGAGAAAAAAAACATTCCCCTCTGGGCGATCTATGTACATTGCAGGGATTTTAACAAACGTTGTTGCAGATTCCTACCTTTTGTTATTCTGAAGAAATCCCTGTGTGTTTGTCTGTGCCCATGTTCTGAGTGAGTCTAATGGGAGCAGTTTCATAATTATCAACCAGCTGCTGCACCTGTAGGCCTCTAATGAGGGAAAACTGCAGGGTCTGCATCCCTTTAGACATGATTTCCTATTAGGATTATCACACCAAAAATGACATTCAGGGGATGCCTAAATTCTGACTTGTATCTTAGTACAGACTTCTGGGAAAGTCAGTGAGACAATCACACAAGCAGAAAAAGACATATCTGGAGGGCATTGTACACATTCTTTGTACAGAATACCTCAAGGTAGCTATAGGGCATTGCATTTTACAGAAAATTACAGAGCTGCAGATTGAAAAGGAAAGGCAAATTTAATAACACTTAATCAAAAAATCTGACTTGTGTCGCAATTGTATATGCTTTATTATTATTTTTTTTTTTTTTTGCTTTTTTTTTCCCACAAAAGTGGAGTTATCTTTTAAATCAGATTGTGGCTGAAGAGATTTCCAGGATTACAAACTGTGGTCATTTGGCAGCTAAGGTTCAATGGAAATTGCTATAGTAGATTTCACTTTATCATGTGTAGAGGGAGCCCTTCATCAGGTAGCAAAATGGACTGATAACTGACTTGGTTAAATTGATGATAGGCAACTCCTATCCTCATATTGATTAGTGGTTCCAAATTAATAATAACTACTGCAGTAGGGAACAGACACAAAAGATACGCTCAGCATCTTTCCAAATAACTGTTCTGCTTTATTACGCAATTGAAGGTTTTTATGCACATGATTACGTAGGTATCACATTAATATTACAATTGTACGTTTATGGTAACAAGGGGCGTTACATAGGCAGGCTAATTCTAATCAGGACTCAAAAGAATGTAAACATGTACTGAAAACATTATTAGTGCTGTGTGCACAGTGAGGGCAGTGTGCAATACATACAAAATACAATACAATTATATACAGAACTTACAAATTTCCATTACATAACAAAGAGAACTTTGTCATTGAATAGTCAGTGGTTCCTGTACTGATGAATACACAGCAATGAACAGTAGGGGAAGATAAAAACAAGGGCCATTTTAAATAAGGCTGGGTATTGCGGTGACAAGTCAGGTAATTTGTATTTCATACTGAAAGCATGAAATTTTATGTGCCTTCTATTTAATGTACAAGTCTGTACAAAAACTAATTTCCACATACCCCTTTAAAATATGGAGCAGCTGTTTGACTCCTCCCCAGGTACGGATCTCCACACTTATTTCAGGGTCTTCACAGATCTGAACCAATACCCAAACCACACTCCACAGAAGCTTTAGGTGATCGGAGTGAAGCAAACTAAGCAGGGTGGGAACGCCATCATAAACTTTGACTTGTTCTTTTACGTCAGACTCTGAACAAAGAAGTCGTAAAAGCTCTGCTGAAAGTCTGGAAAAAGGACAAAAATATACATTATGTCAGTAGTATAATACTAAAGGAAGATGCATTCTTTAGCATTTGATTACAATTCTTTCTGTTCATTTGAGTAAGATATAATGAACAAACAATTAAACATTACAAGTGTTAAAAGTCAAAATCCAGTCAAACCTCATTCATAGATACAAAGAAGAAAGGTTAGGAGCCTCTTTTTGTTTTTGTGTACTAGTTTGGGAGATTTTTCCTGACTTCCTGTCTATTTGATCTGTGCTAGACAGAATAGGAAGTGAAAGTAAACATGCTTAAAGGGGAAACAGACAGCAAAACAATGTATCATATTTATTTATATTTATATATTATATATACCGCATTTATCGGCGTGTAACATGCACTTTTTCCCCCTGAAAATAGAGTGCAAATAATGCGTGTGTGTTAAAAAAAAAAAAGCCATTTGGGGGAGGGCGCTAGGAAGGGCCAATCCTGGGTGGGTGCACAGGGTGCGCCGCGCCTAGAGGCAGAGGGAGGGGGAACACCTAGGGCCGGGCTGAGGGGAAGAGGGGGCGAGCGCCATCGGATTACACAGAGTGGGGATCTCCCGTCTACCCAGATGTCGGTGTCATACAAAGTCCCGCCTCCTGGACCAGCTCCTATGATAGACAGCACACTGGTCCAATGCAAGGAACGTGTAACGTCTATTATAGGAGTCGGTCCAGGAGGTGGGACTTTTATGACAGCGACTGTCGAGTAAGCAAGAGATCCCCGCTCTGTGTAATTCGGCAGCTCTCCTCTCTCTAATCCCTGTGCTAATAGGCACTGGTAAGGCTGCGCTGATGGGCACTGATCAGGCTGCATTCATGGACACAGGTGAGGCTGCATTAATAGACACTGGTGAGGCTGCATTCATGGACACTGGTGAGGCTGCATTCATGGACACTGGTGAGGCTGCATTCATGGACACTGGTGAGGCTGCATTCATGGGCACTGGTGAGGCTGCATTCATGGGCACTGGTGAGGCTGCATTTGATTAATTAAAAAAAGTTCTGAGCTACCCTTATTTTGCTTCAAAGTTCTTTATTTAAAATTTAAAGTGCAAGTTTACCTTTACAGAAAATCTGTAAGGTGAACTTACACTGGACTCCCTCCCCATTCCCCCCCCCCGGTTCCGCTAACCTGAAGCCCAGCAATCCCACGCACTGACAGCTCCTATCACCCCTGTAACAGTCTGGGGATTTGAAATCCCCACGGCTTTCTCTCCTCTTCGCCCGCGGTGACAGGATGGGCTGTGCGGGTTCTGATTGTTTGGAGCCGCTCATGTGATGCCGCCGATCAATTAGAATGTTCCTAAATGTATCTCCTGACGAGGTATGTATTGGAGATTAAGCTGAGGGGTTTTCTAAGCCCCGGACAGGTGAGGCGGCGACCTGGTGTGTCAGTGCGGGTGATCACTGTACTCCAGGTCAGCGGAACTGGGGGGGTGAGGAGGGGGTCCTGTGTAAGTTCACCTTACAGATTTTTCTGTAAAGGTGAACTTACCCTTTAAGTGTTTTCCTGAAACGTCCCTCTGCATAAAGTGCATTCTATACACCAACAAATACGGTATTTATATTATTTATCAGGTGGGTTTTTTTAATAAAAATCACTACACTATGATGGTATTTCGGTTCCTTCTCTATACTAACCGTATGGACATGAAGCACACTGACTATTGTCCATTGAACTATGGACCAGTGATTACAGCACTGAGAGACCTCACCAGGTATAGACTTAAGTGGTCAACATAATCTGGTGAGTGCAATTCCAGGTGGAGGCACTAGCGGTGGAGGCTTTGGTGTGATATTGGAGTGTCCACAGGAACATGACAACCTACAAAAATAAGTTGGATGATCTTGAAAATCGTTCCAAAAGGAACAATCTCTGTTGGATATTCTGAAAAGTCTTAAGGGACTACTCCTGAACTTTTCCCTGAATTATGGCTCTTTTTTGGAAATGAATATGCACATCACACACTACCAAGACATCTACTTCTGAGATTAACCTTTGGCCCAATTATTACCAGAATCCTGAATTTCAGGCATAAAGTTGCTATTCTTCATGACACAAGCACTTTAGGAGAGCTTCTCTTTAATAACAATGGCATCATAATTGTTCCAGATTTCTCATCAGGCATACTATACAATGCCAAAGTGACCCCTTCTTAGCTGTCAAGAAGCAATTTAAGAGACAGAAGACAGTTATATTACATGTTCTATCCTGCCATGCTCTGAGTTGTAGCAGACAGATAATTGTCCTTTACTACACCACAAGAAGTTGCTGCATGGCTTGATGGACGATTCCCAACAACCGCCTTGCAACCTAGGAAGGCCAGCTAAGTTCTGAATCTCTTCCTTAACCTTCTAACCTGTCAAGAGTTACATTGCCATTAACACTAAGCTACAGTATTACAATGTGCCTAGCACACATAGGCCACTTTCGCCACTGGTGGCCTGGGTTGCACTCTGTTACATACTGTTCTTTTAATACTACTAGGGGATCTGTGCAGCTCCCCATTTCTCCTTCAGTAATTATGAACCACCCTAATACTTCCTATGTTTACATGCCTACCATCAAGGGCCAGCATGCTGCTCCAACTGCAGTCAGCTATCTGATGCCAACAGGTTACCTACCTAACTTTCTCTCACAGTTATGGTTTCTTATTGTTCAATAAGCACTTTGCAAGACAGCTAGGATTTCTACCATGTATTGACTCTACATTCTAACGCTTGCAGTGGATACAGTGTATGAAATTCTGATATTTATCTGCATTTGGTTGTATATAACTTATCATAATCTCAAAACTGTTTCTGAACTTGAAAGTCAAGCTATCTCTAGTCTTCACATTTCTTAAGGGATACAAACTCATATTATCTGTGTTCAGGAGTTCCATGTGATTGGCTCCAAGGTCTTAGTGCTAAAAAAAACATGGGCTGTCAAATCTATTATTGCTACATATTCTGTCTACTCCAGAGAAGGCTCCATCCTAAAAGTCTTTGCCACTGAAGATCCTGGATCTTAAAAAAAAAAAAGATTTATCTGGCCATTATGTACTGCTTAAAGAAGAACTCCAGGAGTTACAGCAGTTTTAAAAATCTGCTACCTTAGAAAAGAGTTAAGTCCAACCAGGCGTATGTAGATGTATGTTTACAGCTATTGCTAAACCCCCAGTACACATAAATGAAAGATGCAATCTGCAAAACATTAATAGCCACTATTGAAAAAGCTGGCTCAAGCCAAACTGCAATATAAGAGAACACTATAGAATACAAGTGGGGAGATTTAATAAAACTGGAGCACACAGAACCTGGTGCAGCTGTACATAGTAACTAATAAGCTTCTAGCTTCAGCTAGTTCAATTAAGCGTTGACAATAAAATCTAGAAGCTGATTGGTTATCATGCACATCTGCACCAGATTCTGTGTGCATCAGCTTTAGCAAATCCCCCCCAAACTCTTCCTACTACAGTAGACAAAATAAAATTTGTTTTATGCTAGCCAAAAATCTTAAAGTTTGGCAATAAAGTTGGGAGGCTACTGGCTTATTTAGCCAAACTTGAATATAGCCTGACAGCAATGCTTAGAATAATAAATAATCTGGGGCATGAACAACACAAACTCCACAGATGCTGGATGATTCAAATCCTTTTTCCAACATTGTCAACAGGTGCTACAGAGGATCTAAAGGCCACAATTTCCTAGGAGGAAATCACATTTCTAAATAACAAACACCTGGCTTAGTGGGTTTCCAGAAAACTTATATAGTGTTTAGAAAAGTTCAACTGATGCCGCATACACACGAGCGGACTTTCTGGCATACTTGGTCTGACGTTCTTCTCGCCGGATTGTCCGGCGGACTACCGCCGGACTTTTTAATGGACGGACTTGCCTACACACGACCAGACTTTCCGTCAGGCTAGGTCCGCCCGTCTTTTGGACAGACTTTCGCCGGAGTTACGGTGGACTTTCAGAATGAACGGACTTGCCCACACACAGCCAAGTCCATTCATTTTGAACGTGACTCGGGTATGACGGGACTAGAAAAGGAAGTCAATCTCGCCGCTTTTATCGGTGAGATTGACACCTTGCAAGCCCCGTCGTGGGGCATACCAGGCCCTTAGGTCTGGCATGGATTTTAAGGGGAACCCCCTACGCCGAAAAATTGGCATGGGGTCCCCCCCAAAATCCATACCAGACCCCGATCCGAGCACGCAGCCCGGCCGGTCAGGAAAGGGGGTGGGGATGAGCGAGCGCCCCCCCCTCCTGAACCGTACCAGGCCGCATGCCCTCAACATGGGGGGTGGGTGCTTTGGGGGAGGGGGGACGCCCTTCAACATCACCCAGTGACCACGCCCCCTAAAACGTCACAGTCCCAGCATGCCCAGGGACTGTGACGGCATAAGGGGGCGGGGTCTCCGCCTATATAAGTCACATCGGAGCTCTCAGAGACCAGTCCAGCTGGAGAGACCGTCGTGTCAACATCTGGAGAAGAGAAGAGGGAAGAAGCCAAGAAGACAAGAAGCCAGAAGTCCGGACCTCCGCTGGCAAGAGAGCGGCATGAAGATAGCGGAGGAGCCGGCCGAAGAACTGGAACACCGGGAGAAGAGGAACCGGAGGGACCCCCGAAGCCGGAAGAAGACCCCCGCGGGAGCTGTCTATTAAATTACTTCAAAAACCTGTGTAGTGTGTTTTATTACTGACACTTTTTCCCTAGGTGAATGGGTAGGGGTATTATGTACCCCATACTCATTCACATAGGGTGGGGGGCCGGGATCTGGGGGCCCTCTTATTATAGGGGGCTACCGGATTCCGATAAGCCCCCCGCCCGCGGACCCGGACAACCAACGGCCAGGGTTGTCGGGAAGAGGCCCTTGTCCTCATCAACATGGGGACAAGGTGCTTTGGGGTGGGGGGGCCCCGCAGGGCGCCCCCCCTCCCCCAAAGCACCCACCCCCCCATGTTGAGGGCATGCGGCCTGGTACGGTTCAGGAGAAGGGGGGCGCTCACTCGTCCCCACCCCCTTTCCTGACCGGCTGGGCTGCGTGCTCGGATCGGGGTCTGGTATCGATTTTGGGGGGGACCCCACACCGATTTTTTGGCGTAGGGGGTTCCCCTTAAGATCCATACCAGACCTAAGGGCCTGGGATGCCCCGCACTCACCACAATAGAAAAATTAGTTTTTCCTATTGCAGCGAGCGCGAGATGCAGTAATCTGCCCTTGCGAAGTATCTGGTCCGTCGGACCAGCATACAGACGCATGCAGACGAACGGGCTTTCCCTCAGGAACTTAGTCCGGCGGACTAAGATTTCAAGCATGCTTTAAATCTAGGTACGGCGGACTTTTGGGGAAAAAAAGTCCGCTGGAGCCTACACACGGTCAGATTGTGCGGCAGACTCTGGTCCGCCGGACCAAGTATGCTGGAAAGTCAGACCGTGTGTACGCGGCATGAATGAACATCTCCTATACTGTGGTCCACCAGACTGGTATCCTCCTCTATGCATAAGGACCTCATAGTCCTTATATTAAAACTGAATATGATCCCGACAATCGGCCATTCGGATTAACAAATACCTGAAAACATCAACCAATAGTGATCAGACAAATTTTTATACCCGGTAGGGCAACTTGCATTAATATACACAGACTGTTTACTACTTTACAACACTCCCACAACTCTGGGTGTCATATGGTGGACTCCTTGGTCATACACAAAGCATTTAATAGTGTGGAAATTCCCAGTTATTATGGATTTTAACCTAACCTAATCAAATAGGTCAAACTTCTCTACACTGATCCCCTGGCCAGGATATAAGTTAATCATGCAGTCTCTGAACCACACACCTTTTTCAGAGGTACAATGCATAGTTGCCCACTGTCCCCATTACTTTCACTTTGGAAATGGAACCCATTGCCATTTTGATCCACATTTCCTCAAGAATTGAAGGCCTATGCAAAAATTCCATGGAAAAGCATACCTGTATCTAGCAGACCAAAATCAATCCATTTACAATGTCTTAGATATTTTCAGAGAATTTAGGATCTTCTGAAGACTCTGTGTGAATTGGAGGAAATATGCTCTCTACAACCTTGACAAAGACTCTCAATCTAAACACCCATACTCCCAATTGGAGGGTAGACAAATTTAAATAGGGGTGGTTGTGCAATTTCCTCTAAATAAATATAACATCAAAATATATAGCTTCTCCTTTTAACCCTTCAGCAAAAAATAGGCAATAGATGAAGCTCCCTCTTGATTTCATGGGCAGGGTTTATATTTCTTGCACAAATCTCTTATACTGTATTTCAGCAAATACCCCATTCTTGGGCTCACTTACCATCTTTAAACAGCTTATTAGTATCTGTGCCAGAGTCTGGCTTAAACGATTTGATGAAAACACCTGCACAGCAATAGAGAATGTCTCTTCTGAATCTTTACATAATATTATTTATAGCCAGTCTGTACCCTCTTTACCCAGTACCTCTACAATTACAACCCCATTTAAACTCTCCATATATGTAAATATCTACACTAGTTATTCTACAATAGTTATTGGAGCAGCTCCTTAGAAAACTATACCACACTGGATTAGTTTCCACCTGTTATTCTGCTCTTTTGAAAGGATGTACCTTTAAATAAGATAGAGCCAAGTAGAGACTGCAGATCCTGGGTGGACAGAATTTGAATCCACCTACATGACATTATTAGCCTATAAACACTAAGTGTTTCCGCTGAAACTTTTTCAGCAGGTCCATTATACTATAGTTAAATTACATAAACCAGGTCTGCTAATGTCTACCATGTTTTAAGAAGATGGGAAGAAGAGGTTGACTTTATATATGCTCTATGAAACTGTAGATATTTACAACAATTCTAGTCCAGAATCAACACTTTTACTGAGGTAGGTCCCTATAAGCTGTAACCATAAATTTGCCTCCTAGGCATCCTGTGGGACCTGCAAACCCCAGCACATGTCAAATTCTTCCTACGTATATTGTTTTTTTATGGTGTATCCTAGCATATACTGCCTCATTATTACATAAAATCACCTATGAACCTGCGGTCCAATGGCCGGCTTGCGATGGGCACTTTATTCCCTAGCTCCTCTAACCCCTCTCTCTGGATCATTGGAGAACTCTCTGGTTATCTAATTTCTTGCACTCTCTACCTAAACATACTTTTTCCTCGGAAATTCATTTATTCAAAGACTTTTGTTTGGGAGAGATCCCAATTCAAAGATCCCTTTCCACCTCTACAAGTTTCTTTGGGAACTTCACGCTCAGTCCTATCCCTCCTTCCTTGCTTTATGGGAAATGGATAAGTGTGTGATTAAAGTACAAAAAATTGTCCTCAATTGTGCTTCAACCCAACGAAATATTGGTAAATAATCAACCAAATCATATAATAAACATAAAGTCAATGAATAAATGAATGGGTGAGGAGTAAAGTGTCCCACTATGTAAATTATGGATGTAATCCAGAAGGGGATGGTGTTCAAACAGTTGGCAGAAAGTTGGCTCCGCGAAGGAAAAAACATCAACCAGATAAGGAAACCATGAGAGGGATGGTGTGTAGAAAACTCTTACCGGATCCTGTGGATTCCCTTGTCAGCGACAGGGAATCAGATGAGCAGTATGCCACTCTGGGCGTGAGGAAAGAGCACAGAGGAACACGCATGGATTCTTCAGAGTAACAAAAGACTTTTTTTTTTTTCTTTCCACATTTCTTTCCACCATCTGTATGAGAACAAGTGCTCATTCCAGCCCTATGAGAGATGTTGCTGCCTTTCTGATCCGCACCCTGGTTGTTCCACTGCGAGGACCCACCTGGCGGCCCCGGGAGATCCACGTTTCTCTGAGGAATATCTGCAACAGCTCTATATTGCATCATAATACTGAATGCATTAGGGGGAGTGACTAGTTTACCTAGGTTAAAAGGGAAAGGGGCCGTGCCACATCCAAAAGTTTATTTTGGGAAAAAAGGGGGTTCCCCTGAGTGGATTTTACCGGCACTTGCAAAATTGGTTATGTAAAATGGGAAAGTACACATACATGTATTGAGTAAAACAATATTTATATTTATTCAAAACGTTCTTATATTAAAAACAATGCAAACATTTGCAAACAACGAAGACATATACAGTAGACATAATACAATGCGGTTGTAGTATCTATTATGGTTAACAGGCAACAGAACGTTTAAATGATGGAAATCTTTTCAAGCCCAACGCGTTTCGGGTACATACTATTTCAATCCTTCTTCAGGGGCATGTTTGAAAAGAAAAGTTCATCTAGATTAATTGAAAAACATATAATTGATCAATTGCCATATAAATCTATATGTCAATAGTTAGTCGTAGGTTAAATGATCCATGGATCACTTACCTGTTATGTTACCGTTGATTTTTATGCAAGAAAGATAATGGTAGTTACAACCATGGGCGAGAAATGCTTGCGAGAGAAATGGCGTTAAGTTTGGTGTTCATAGATGCGGGATACTGTTCTCTGGGTACTTTTATCACATATATAGCACTTCCCCAATGAGAAGGGGAAGAGAGAGGGGGGGGGGAAAGGGAGAAGGGGGTTTCTCTTTGTTTGTTTTTAGTGGTGTGTATAGAGGTTCACCTACCCCTGCCTCCCACGGATGCGTACAGGCCACAGCGGTATACTGGAGCGAAGAGGAACAATCCTATGAATAGAAGTTCACATAGTTTGAATAAGTAACAAATTCTCACTTGATGAGAAGAGCAATAGATTTGTATTGATGTGTATTATTAGTTGCTGATGGTTGGTGGACATAGCCTACTTAGAAGTTTTGTGTGTGATGAGACACTAATGCTATGTCCATTTCAGTAAAGGGGATATGTGTTGTTAGTTGTAATATTAGTTCCTGGATATGGTCCACTTACAAAGTGTATATATATATATTTATAATCAAGAGCTCCTAGGCTTTCCTTATGGGTAGAAAATATGGTTTCATACGAGTTGTATTTATTTTATACTATGGGCTCCCATTATGTATATTCATATGGTTCATGTTAAAGCGTATTGATAGTTATAACATTATGTTATCAATATGTTTAGGAGCTATGTAATAAGGAGTGTATAGTATAAAAAAATATAAAAATATACGAATAATAAAGAGGGACTGTATGCATGTATAAACGTGCATACCTGCATACACTCACATACCCATATACGTTTAGATGTGTGCATGAATAGGAGATCACAGGTACCTGAGTTCATGACTTAAGTATTGCATTTCAAATCCATAAAAAGAACAGAGAAATAGTGATAGACAGGAGACACTTGTGTATATACAGGTCTATAGAGTAGAAAGAGAAGTCCAACATATTGGGTAGTTAAAACACAACAAAGTTCTTATACCTCTTCTCAGACAGTATATATGTTTGGCCAGCCACACATCCCAGCATCCGGCAGGTAAAACGCCTGAGCTGGGAATGAGTGGGTTCAGTCTATATGTGAGACGAGTTCCAATCAGCCGGCGCGATGATCGCGCTCAGCTGACTGGTAATTCTCGTCAGCTGGAAAGCCTCAATTGCTCCCTGAGACGGGGATGCGCGGCGCCGCCCCTACCGCGCATGCGCGAGCGCAGTTACGTTGGGGCGGCGTCACGCACACCCGTCCCACCGGCACGGAAGGCCTCACCGGCGGACTACGCATGTCCGCCGGAGTGGCAATATGGAGGTAGAGGGCATAGTTGTTGTGTTGCCCTGGTAACCTCCTAAGTGCCGTCCAGCTAGAGGTGCTGGGCGGCTTTTCCGTGCCGGGCAACCGCTAGTGGCAGACGCACCCGGGGGGGGGGCCGGGAGAAAGGCGAACAAAGGGGAGATGTTATATTGGAGGATTTAGGACATAAAAACGAAAAGGAAAGAATCTATTTTTGTGAGCCATCTCTATATATGGAGGTAAAATAGAGAGCCACAGGTATAACATGTAGTTATAGATTTTTATATACTTACAAGTACTTTTGATGAGTGGTTACTTTTAAATGGAAAGAAGAGGACTGGTTCTTTCATAAAACTCCCCTTCAAGGATCAAAGAATAACATACATGATACAGGCTGTTACAGATATCCTATGGTATCTTTATCAATGAGATAAATAACAGGGTTAATCTAGATTCAAGATTTATATAATTCTTCATTCACAATACATAAGTAGCCAAGAAATCACTTAGTTCGTTGTAGCAGTGCATCCAAATAAACATTCACAGAGATATTGACAGGCCAAGGTATTGTTAAATTAATGAGTTAATACTATTGGGCTTTCTGTACTCTTGCACACACACCTCCTCATTCCATTGTGAATGGTTGTAGTAAATCCACTATATTGTGGAGGTATATAGTAAAACCGTCAGATCTTAACCTTGAAATAAAATCGAAATAAAATCATAGGTATGTATTTAGTCATGTGTTAATGAAAGTATAGGGAAAAGTCAGAGTTTACTTTTATGAAAGCACAGCGGTTCATGGTGTGGGGGTGGTGGCGAGTGCAAAGAACAGTAAGCCCAAAAGTTTACAGCATAGACATCAGACATAGTATTATTTCATAATATTTGAACATCGTTGGGGATGTGGAGTGGGTACAAATCGGGGGTAAAGCTTATTCCTTGTATGTTAGTGGCGGATCTATTAGTTTAGTCCAATGGTGTTTTATTTCTCCATTCCACCGGAGTTGAAACCTTCGAGGAATGGTTTAAAACACATGGCGTCATTGAGCCCTGGAGGTAAAGTAGCTTTCAGCAAATAAATCCATTTTAATTCCCTCTGGAGTAGGGTTTTATTCCAGTCGCCCCCCCTAGAACTGGGGTGCGCTCGATCCAGAATTAAAAATTAAACTCTGGGGAATTTGCCACCGTGTACTAGGGCAACATGGCGACCCAGAGGGAGGTCAGGGTCAGAGGTTTGCATTGACAGAATATGTCTGTATGCTCTTTTCCAAAACTCCATTTTAGTTTTACCTATATAGAAACAACCGCAGTCGCACTGGAGTAAGTAGACTACTCCAGTGGTTCTGCAGTTTGCGAAATGCTTTGGAAATAGTTTTTTGCCATTGGGAAGAATGGGATTCTTGTGTGTCAGCATGTATCCACAGTATCGACACGAGCCACATATAAATGTTCCTTTGTATTTACAGTGTGTTTTAGTTAATTCATTTTTGAATTCACTGCTCACCATCTTGTCACCGATGGAGGTTGCTCTCCTGAACGTGAATTGAGGTTTATTTGGTATCAAATGACCTAGAGAGGGGTCAAGCGTTAGTAAGTGCCAATATTTTTCTACTATTTTTCTAATTTGGCGATGTTGTTGGTTATGCGTAGTTATGATGCGTAATGGATTGGTATCCTTGGGTTTAGAGGTCTGGAAGAGTGTACTTCTAGGTTTGTTCAGTACTCTCTTGTAGGATTTTTTTAAAGACGTACGTGTGTATCCTCGTGCCAGTAGTCTGTCTCTTAAGTTAGCAGCTTCCCTTATGAATGTGTCATTATCTGTACAATTACGTTTGATTCTGAGGTACTGTGAATAGGGTATCGAATCAATAAGAGGTTGGGGGTGAAAACTTGCTGCATGCAATATAGTGTTTCCTGAGGTGGTTTTCCTGAATAATTTACTGGATAGTCCACCTCGTCCATTTTTATAAATTTCTAGATCTAGAAAATTTATCTGGTTTGTGTCGGAGGACATTGTGAATGCCAAATTGAAATCGTTTTTGTTCATTCTTAGTACGCACTGCTCGAGTACATCCAAAGGACCATTCCAGATGATCAAAATATCGTCTATATATCGATACCAACCCACGATGTGGTTGGTATATTGGGAAAAATTATCATCAGACAAAAAAGTTTTCTCCCACTCCCCCAGGTACAGGTTGGCATACGATGGGGCACAACATGTCCCCATCGCAACCCCCTGCACCTGGAGGTAGTGGGAGCCATCAAAAGTAAACACATTATGGGTGAGGATGTACTCGAGCAGTGCGACGACGAAGTCATTGTAGGCAGGATCTGAGTTTGGATTCTGTTGAAGTATGTGTCTGATTGTCGCTAGTCCACGATCATGTGGAATAGAGCTATAGAGAGTCTCTACGTCGATTGTAACTAAGAGTGCTTGGTCTGGTATGTAAAGTTGGTCCAAGATCTGTAGAAGGTGACTTGTATCCCTTATGTAGGATGTCAATGAAATTACGAATGGTCTTAAGTGTTCATCGACTAGTTTACTAGCGTTATCGCTGATCGAACCAATGCCCGAGATAATTGGCCTGCCTGGAGGGTCTGTCAAGTTTTTATGTACTTTTGGGAGTGTATAAAAGGTAGGAATTCTGGGGAAGTTGTTCCTTATGAAGGACCAAGTTGATTTAGTAATGGTATTGTTCAAAAATGCCGAATCCACTAACGTGTAGAACTCTCTATTATATTTCTCAACAATGGAGGCCGGCATTCGGCGATACCAGTCTGCATTGTTGAGAATTTTTTTACAAATGCTGACATAATGATCATTGTTTAATACTACTATATTGCCTCCCTTGTCTGATGGCTTTATAGTGATTTTTTTGTTAGTGGCTAGGGCGGTCAGTGCATCTGCTTCTTCTGAACTTAGATTAGAGGGTCTTTTCATTTGTATTTTGAGTTTGTCTAAGTCATTGTTTACAAGTTTTAAAAAGGCTGCCGCATTAGGACACGTACTGGGTGGTGGGCATAAATCGGATTTTTTCTTTAATTTAGACATAGTTGGGCGGGTCCGGTCATCCGCATCCAGGTATTCTACTGATTGTAAAATTTGGGCAAGATCTATTTGATCAATCAGATCCGCTGTATAGGTCTCCTCCAAGAGAGCAATCAACTGGTCCAAGGCTTGGTTTTCTTGAGGGGTATAGTTTATTGTGGTATCCTGTTTTTGGTAACGTTTTTTAAGGATTACTTTACGGACAAAAAGTTGAAGATCCTTATATAACTCGAATTTGTCTAGATTATTATTGGGGCAAAAGTTGAGACCTTTCCTCAGAAGAGATATTTCACTCATCGATAGGGGATGTGCCGATAGATTGATAACACTAAGGTCAGAGTCCATGTGTGTCAGTGTGTTAGGATAGCTTCCTAAAGTGTCATTTGTGTGTAAGTGTTCAAGTTGGGTGGGGGTGGCTTGACGCCTGCCAATACTTGGTCTAAAAAAGATGAGTCGTTATGGCTCTGTTCGTGTAGACCTGTCGTGTCTTGATTTTTAGAAGAAGTGCATTGCTGTGGTGCCTGGTGAAGTATGGATGCATTGGTGAATTTGTCAGAAGGTGCAGGATTGGTATGTGAAGATAGAGGTGTCCTTTCTGAGACCTGTTTTTTAGATTTGTGGTCTTGTGTGGACTCGCCTTGGAATTGGCGTTTTGTACCAAGTGTAGTTTTTGATTGGAGGGTGGTTGGAGGGAGATTGTGTGTTGAAGGTTTGGTGGGGCGGGAATTTGGCATGATGTTAGTATTTCTATTAATATTTCTATTTTGGTTCCATTTATATGCCTTCCCAGTTTCAAATGCATTCTTGTCTCTTTGAAATTTGTGATTTTTCTTAATAAGAATGTCTTTGTTAAAAGATTCCAAATGGATCTTAAGTTTTTTCTCTTTGTTTGTGACAGAGTGGTGTGTTTTAAGTTTTTTTAAAAGTTCGCAAATTCTAGTTATTTCTATATCAAGTGCATGGGTTCTTTTTGTATATTCATTGATTAACGTTTCCATAAGGCTACGTGAGCATGTTTGTAGTACGTTTTCCCAAGTTGTTTTGAAGTCCGTGTCCAGGTCCTCCAGTGTGGGGAAGATCTGGACACGGAGTCCCAATGGGTTGATATTGTTTTTAATATAGTCCTGGAAGGATTTGATATGCCAGAAGAAGAGCGACTTCTTTTCTAAATTTTTTGAGAGCTTGAAGAACAGAGAGGATATCTCTGCTTCAATCTGTTCATTATCTCCAAATTTATCCAAATATTTTTGCATTAATGATTCCCAGTCCTGGCCTACAAATATGTTCTCAAAGCTTGCATTCTCCATTTCAGAAGACATCAAAGGGTCTAGGTTTTACTAAAGGTTAAATTAATCTTAGGGTGAAAAACAGTAGTTAGTTATAAAAATGGGGATTGTCCCCTAGTAGCAAAGTACGTTAACCTAGGGTAACTCAGTCGAGCGGGGAATTCTTATTAAGAAAAATCACAAATTTCAAAGAGACAAGAATGCATTTGAAACTGGGAAGGCATATAAATGGAACCAAAATAGAAATATTAATAGAAATACTAACATCATGCCAAATTCCCGCCCCACCAAACCTTCAACACACAATCTCCCTCCAACCACCCTCCAATCAAAAACTACACTTGGTACAAAACGCCAATTCCAAGGCGAGTCCACACAAGACCACAAATCTAAAAAACAGGTCTCAGAAAGGACACCTCTATCTTCACATACCAATCCTGCACCTTCTGACAAATTCACCAATGCATCCATACTTCACCAGGCACCACAGCAATGCACTTCTTCTAAAAATCAAGACACGACAGGTCTACACGAACAGAGCCATAACGACTCATCTTTTTTAGACCAAGTATTGGCAGGCGTCAAGCCACCCCCACCCAACTTGAACACTTACACACAAATGACACTTTAGGAAGCTATCCTAACACACTGACACACATGGACTCTGACCTTAGTGTTATCAATCTATCGGCACATCCCCTATCGATGAGTGAAATATCTCTTCTGAGGAAAGGTCTCAACTTTTGCCCCAATAATAATCTAGACAAATTCGAGTTATATAAGGATCTTCAACTTTTTGTCCGTAAAGTAATCCTTAAAAAACGTTACCAAAAACAGGATACCACAATAAACTATACCCCTCAAGAAAACCAAGCCTTGGACCAGTTGATTGCTCTCTTGGAGGAGAGCGATACAGCGGATCTGATTGATCAAATAGATCTTGCCCAAATTTTACAATCAGTAGAATACTTGGATGCGGATGACCGGACCCGCCCAACTATGTCTAAATTAAAGAAAAAATCCGATTTATGCCCACCACCCAGTACGTGTCCTAATGCGGCAGCCTTTTTAAAACTTGTAAACAATGACTTAGACAAACTCAAAATACAAATGAAAAGACCCTCTAATCTAAGTTCAGAAGAAGCAGATGCACTGACCGCCCTAGCCACTAACAAAAAAATCACTATAAAGCCATCAGACAAGGGAGGCAATATAGTAGTATTAAACAATGATCATTATGTCAGCATTTGTAAAAAAATTCTCAACAATGCAGACTGGTATCGCCGAATGCCGGCCTCCATTGTTGAGAAATATAATAGAGAGTTCTACACGTTAGTGGATTCGGCATTTTTGAACAATACCATTACTAAATCAACTTGGTCCTTCATAAGGAACAACTTCCCCAGAATTCCTACCTTTTATACACTCCCAAAAGTACATAAAAACTTGACAGACCCTCCAGGCAGGCCAATTATCTCGGGCATTGGTTCGATCAGCGATAACGCTAGTAAACTAGTCGATGAACACTTAAGACCATTCGTAATTTCATTGACATCCTACATAAGGGATACAAGTCAACTTCTACAGATCTTGGACCAACTTTACATACCAGACCAAGCACTCTTAGTTACAATCGACGTAGAGACTCTCTATAGCTCTATTCCACATGATCGTGGACTAGCGGCAATCAGACACATACTTCAACAGAATCCAAACTCAGATCCTGCCTACAATGACTTCGTCGTCGCACTGCTCGAGTACATCCTCACCCATAATGTGTTTACTTTTGATGGCTCCCACTACCTCCAGGTGCAGGGGGTTGCGATGGGGACATGTTGTGCCCCATCGTATGCCAACCTGTACCTGGGGGAGTGGGAGAAAACTTTTTTGTCTGATGATAATTTTTCCCAATATACCAACCACATCGTGGGTTGGTATCGATATATAGACGATATTTTGATCATCTGGAATGGTCCTTTGGATGTACTCGAGCAGTGCGTACTAAGAATGAACAAAAACGATTTCAATTTGGCATTCACAATGTCCTCCGACACAAACCAGATAAATTTTCTAGATCTAGAAATTTATAAAAATGGACGAGGTGGACTATCCAGTAAATTATTCAGGAAAACCACCTCAGGAAACACTATATTGCATGCAGCAAGTTTTCACCCCCAACCTCTTATTGATTCGATACCCTATTCACAGTACCTCAGAATCAAACGTAATTGTACAGATAATGACACATTCATAAGGGAAGCTGCTAACTTAAGAGACAGACTACTGGCACGAGGATACACACGTACGTCTTTAAAAAAATCCTACAAGAGAGTACTGAACAAACCTAGAAGTACACTCTTCCAGACCTCTAAACCCAAGGATACCAATCCATTACGCATCATAACTACGTATAACCAACAACATCGCCAAATTAGAAAAATTGTAGAAAAATATTGGCACTTACTAACGCTTGACCCCTCTCTAGGTCATTTGATACCAAATAAACCTCAATTCACATTCAGGAGAGCAACCTCCATCGGTGACAAGATGGTGAGCAGTGAATTCAAAAATGAATTAACTAAAACACACTGTAAATACAAAGGAACATTTATATGTGGCTCGTGTCGATACTGTGGATACATGCTGACACACAAGAATCCCATTCTTCCCAATGGCAAAAAACTATTTCCAAAGCATTTCGCAAACTGCAGAACCACTGGAGTAGTCTACTTACTCCAGTGCGACTGCGGTTGTTTCTATATAGGTAAAACTAAAATGGAGTTTTGGAAAAGAGCATACAGACATATTCTGTCAATGCAAACCTCTGACCCTGACCTCCCTCTGGGTCGCCATGTTGCCCTAGTACACGGTGGCAAATTCCCCAGAGTTAAATTTTTAATTCTGGATCGAGTGCACCCCAGTTCTAGGGGGGGCGACTGGAATAAAACCCTACTCCAGAGGGAATTAAAATGGATTTATTTGCTGAAAGCTACTTTACCTCCAGGGCTCAATGACGCCATGTGTTTTAAACCATTCCTCGAAGGTTTCAACTCCGGTGGAATGGAGAAATAAAACACCATTGGACTAAACTAATAGATCCGCCACTAACATACAAGGAATATGCTTTACCCCCGATTTGTACCCACTCCACATCCCCAACGATGTTCAAATATTATGAAATAATACTATGTCTGATGTCTATGCTGTAAACTTTTGGGCTTACTGTTCTTTGCACTCGCCACCACCCCCACACCATGAACCGCTGTGCTTTCATAAAAGTAAACTCTGACTTTTCCCTATACTTTCATTAACACATGACTAAATACATACCTACGATTTTATTTCAAGGTTAAGATCTGACGGTTTTACTATATACCTCCACAATATAGTGGATTTACTACAACCATTCACAATGGAATGAGGAGGTGTGTGTGCAAGAGTACAGAAAGCCCAATAGTATTAACTCATTAATTTAACAATACCTTGGCCTGTCAATATCTCTGTGAATGTTTATTTGGATGCACTGCTACAACGAACTAAGTGATTTCTTGGCTACTTATGTATTGTGAATGAAGAATTATATAAATCTTGAATCTAGATTAACCCTGTTATTTATCTCATTGATAAAGATACCATAGGATATCTGTAACAGCCTGTATCATGTATGTTATTCTTTGATCCTTGAAGGGGAGTTTTATGAAAGAACCAGTCCTCTTCTTTCCATTTAAAAGTAACCACTCATCAAAAGTACTTGTAAGTATATAAAAATCTATAACTACATGTTATACCTGTGGCTCTCTATTTTACCTCCATATATAGAGATGGCTCACAAAAATAGATTCTTTCCTTTTCGTTTTTATGTCCTAAATCCTCCAATATAACATCTCCCCTTTGTTCGCCTTTCTCCCGGCCCCCCCCCGGGTGCGTCTGCCACTAGCGGTTGCCCGGCACGGAAAAGCCGCCCAGCACCTCTAGCTGGACGGCACTTAGGAGGTTACCAGGGCAACACAACAACTATGCCCTCTACCTCCATATTGCCACTCCGGCGGACATGCGTAGTCCGCCGGTGAGGCCTTCCGTGCCGGTGGGACGGGTGTGCGTGACGCCGCCCCAACGTAACTGCGCTCGCGCATGCGTGGTAGGGGCGGCGCCGCGCATCCCCGTCTCAGGGAGCAATTGAGGCTTTCCAGCTGACGAGAATTACCAGTCAGCTGAGCGCGATCATCGCGCCGGCTGATTGGAACTCGTCTCACATATAGACTGAACCCACTCATTCCCAGCTCAGGCGTTTTACCTGCCGGATGCTGGGATGTGTGGCTGGCCAAACATATATACTGTCTGAGAAGAGGTATAAGAACTTTGTTGTGTTTTAACTACCCAATATCTTGGACTTCTCTTTCTACTCTATAGACCTGTATATACACAAGTGTCTCCTGTCTATCACTATTTCTCTGTTCTTTTTATGGATTTGAAATGCAATACTTAAGTCATGAACTCAGGTACCTGTGATCTCCTATTCATGCACACATCTAAACGTATATGGGTATGTGAGTGTATGCAGGTATGCACGTTTATACATGCATACAGTCCCTCTTTATTATTCGTATATTTTTATATTTTTTTATACTATACACTCCTTATTACATAGCTCCTAAACATATTGATAACATAATGTTATAACTATCAATACGCTTTAACATGAACCATATGAATATACATAATGGGAGCCCATAGTATAAAATAAATACAACTCGTATGAAACCATATTTTCTACCCATAAGGAAAGCCTAGGAGCTCTCGATTATAAATATATATATATACACTTTGTAAGTGGACCATATCCAGGAACTAATATTACAACTAACAACACATATCCCCTTTACTGAAATGGACATAGCATTAGTGTCTCATCACACACAAAACTTCTAAGTAGGCTATGTCCACCAACCATCAGCAACTAATAATACACATCAATACAAATCTATTGCTCTTCTCATCAAGTGAGAATTTGTTACTTATTCAAACTATGTGAACTTCTATTCATAGGATTGTTCCTCTTCGCTCCAGTATACCGCTGTGGCCTGTACGCATCCGTGGGAGGCAGGGGTAGGTGAACCTCTATACACACCACTAAAAACAAACAAAGAGAAACCCCCTTCTCCCTTTCCCCCCCCCCCCTCTCTTCCCCTTCTCATTGGGGAAGTGCTATATATGTGATAAAAGTACCCAGAGAACAGTATCCCGCATCTATGAACACCAAACTTAACGCCATTTCTCTCGCAAGCATTTCTCGCCCATGGTTGTAACTACCATTATCTTTCTTGCATAAAAATCAACGGTAACATAACAGGTAAGTGATCCATGGATCATTTAACCTACGACTAACTATTGACATATAGATTTATATGGCAATTGATCAATTATATGTTTTTCAATTAATCTAGATGAACTTTTCTTTTCAAACATGCCCCTGAAGAAGGATTGAAATAGTATGTACCCGAAACGCGTTGGGCTTGAAAAGATTTCCATCATTTAAACGTTCTGTTGCCTGTTAACCATAATAGATACTACAACCGCATTGTATTATGTCTACTGTATATGTCTTCGTTGTTTGCAAATGTTTGCATTGTTTTTAATATAAGAACGTTTTGAATAAATATAAATATTGTTTTACTCAATACATGTATGTGTACTTTCCCATTTTACATAACCAATTTTGCAAGTGCCGGTAAAATCCACTCAGGGGAACCCCCTTTTTTCCCATAATACTGAATGCTGTCTTTCTAACTACCCCAGTGGTGACCTCCTTTCCCCTCTTACCCCCCCCCCCTTTTTTTTCCTCTCTCTTCTCTTTTCTACTCTTGTTTTTTTTTTTTTTTTCCGTACTACCCTCTTTCTATAATATATAATATATGTAGAAATTATTTTTGGATGTGCACAGATCCAGGCAGGCTGGGGTATGTTTTGACTTTTGTACATTTGTGCTTACTATGCCCTGAGGCTTTCTGGTCATGGGTTCCTCCACTGCACCCACTCTTAGAATCCAAGAGGTCTTTCTATAGCAACTATACCAAGTCCCTTTTCTTTATTCAGTTAGACCTCTGACACCTTTACACATTGATTTTGGTTTGTCAATGTGGTTTTTGTATGTTATACTGTATATCTCCGTGGATACTTTTATACTCTTATAAAAGTACCTTTGCAGTGAACCGAAGTATATGTTAGACTCGTGTATGGAGTCAATATTTTTCTTGTTATCTGCTGCAATCCTCTAGACAAAAAAAAAATCACCTATGAACTAAGAAATAAACTTCAGAACTGTGAAAAAAATATGAGGCCCTTTGCTTTACTCAACACAAATCGTTTGTGACTCGATTATTAGCTATGAAGGTTCTTTGAAGATCGCTCCCTTTGTAATACTTGTTTCACTTACCAGAATTTCAATATATTGTAGAAGCTACGCTTATTTTGTATTCCCGCTTCTTGCTGCTAGGGAACGGAGTACCAATGAACAGCAAGAGGCATGTGTATTCTCACTTCAGTCTTGTATTTCTTTCACATCTGTTCAATAATCCTCTATTAAACAACTCAAGCTTCCTGACCAATCACTCCTGTTCTCTCTCCTTGTGCAGGGTGCCTGGTCTGCCCCTTTGTAGTTTTATGCGGACAGCCTGTAATAGGAAGGCATGCTGAGTCTCTTCTACAGCTCTGCTCCCGACTAGTGTTGCCACGACAGTCCGGGTTCTGAATCATGTGTCCTGCTTTCAGTCTGCTGGAAACCTGGACATATTATTTAAAACTGCATTGTGGTTCCCACCATTGCTGCCTAACAGGGAGGAGATGATGTGGTGCCCCCAGTGAAGAGAGGCGGCAGGGCTGTGTCTCTGACAGGATGGATGCCCAAGCTCCCCAGTGAGGACAGATTCTGATAGTGGAGGACACCCTCAGGATGCCCAGCTTTGGTTACACTCTGCTTCCTTAGTGACACAGGCGGTCATGCTTCCTGTAGCAAGGCTAAAATGGCAGCTCTGGAGGTAGGGGAAAGGTCAGAGAATATTACTGATGACATGATCTCATTGCGTATCTGCATAGTGCGTGGCCCGGTGTCTGACTCAGACGGTGTGTACTGTGCTCTGGGTGGTGGAGGGGCTCCTCATTGTTCCGGGCTCTCCAGGTGTCAGAAGTAGTGTGGACATGTGTCAAGCTCTGGGAGAGGGGAGCTGCTGTCACCTCTCAGGTCTTCTCTGCCTGGACTTCCCCTGACTTGTCCTTGGGATAGTCTGAGCTGTGACCTGTTACATGGGGTGCTGTGGACAGGAGGCTGGGAGATAGCCCAGATCTCTGCAGATCTCTCTTCTTGGATTATTCTATGAAGCTTCCTCATCTTCTTCCTCTCATCACAAGTTCTCTATAAGAGTCGTGTGCACAGCTGTGTGTGGAAGTTCAGGTGTTTTTCTGCATTCAGCCACTCCATGTATTATGAGTGGGCTTACAACACACTGAAGAGCATCAGTGTGAATTTTGACAGCACAGAGTGCCGCATTGCAGAGTACTCACACCTATACTCTATACCTATACTGTACTACAGTGCACAGTACTCGCATCTGTACATTGTGCTGCATCGCACAGTATTTGCATCTGTACAATGTGCTGCATCGCACAATATTTGCATTTATACATTGTGCTGCATCGCACAGTATTTGCATCTGTACAGTGTGCTGCATCGCACAATATTTGCATCTGTATATTGTGCTGCATTGCACAGCACTCACATCACTACACTGTTACACATTGCACAGTACTTCCTACACTCCTGCCCTATATACACTATACTACATACTTCCCACCAAAGTGTTTCAGTTGCTGGTCAAGCAGTCTCTGACTATTTTAATGAAGGTCTTCTTTACAGTAGGCTCAGATAAAATGTTAGCTCTCTGACTATTTTCGGTGTATGCAAAATCATATGTAATGGAAGAGTTTTATTTTATTTTTTAAATAATTGCACTGAGGTTTATATATGTCTGTGAGGCTCTTAGTTACATAGTAACATAATAGGTTGAAAAAAGACACAAGTCCATCTAGTTCAACCAAAAAAAAAAAATACAATCCCATATACAGGCGGTCCCCTAGTTGCAAACATCTGATCTACAAACGATAAACGAGGGAGACAACAGGAAGAGAGAGGAAATTTATCCCTAGGAAGGGAAATTCACTCCTGTAAGAGTTATTATGGGAAAAAGGTACCTCCACTGATGCTTTATCACCAAGGCTTGCTTCCACAATAACCCAAAATTTTGAAAATCCAATTGTCATTGGGACAGAAAGTAAGGTGAAATCTTCTGAACAGGGGCACAGACAGCAAAACAAATGATACAGGGGTGTTAACCCTTCCCTATGCTATCTAAAAAGCTTAAAAATCGTTTTTTGGCTGGAGCTACACTTAAAAAATGTACCTGTTCCGACTTACAACAGATTCAACTTAAGAACAAACCTACAGACCCTATCCTGTTTGTAACCCAGGGACAGCCTATACACAATCCTTCACCCACAGTTGATCCAGAGAAAGGCAAAAAACCCCAGCAAAGCATGCTCCAATTTGCTACAGCAGGGGAAAAAATCCTTCCTGATCCGAGATTTTCCTTCGGTCAAATTTACCTATAAATGTTAGTACCCAGTTATATTATGTACATGTACATGTACTCTTACTTGTGGCACAGCAAGCTAAGCATATTTTATGGGTACAAGAAAGCTTTTTTTTATTTAACCATGCCGCTATGTGCGCTGCATTACCACTCTACTTGGGGCACCTAAAGGTGTCCCAGATCTTTTACAATCCTGACTCAGGCCGTGAGCAACATAGTAATGATCTTACCACTAATTTTAAAAATTAATGGGATAATTCACAAAGCTAAAGTAGCTGGATAAGGATCCCTATTTTCAAAAATGTGACCGTTATTTTTATTGGAGTCAATAGGATTTGAAAATTACAGTTACATGGCTAAAAAAAGCCTCCTATTCTTGTGGTAAAGCGGAACTAAACCCTCCTATCTTTTACAGCCAAGGAAGTTGCCTCCTTAGCCGCTGTTTAATCTACAGTTGCCATGATGCTGCACATGTGATCAGTTGTGACACCAGCCATTTCATGGCTTGACAGTTTAGTTGACACCACAAGCAACTGTGTCAGTTATCATTCACAGCATTCCTTAAATGTTACAGTTTTGGGAAACAATTTAATTGGTGGGTATAGTTCTGCTCTAAAGCTTTGTGCATGAAGCCTAGTATCTATGTTTACAAAGGCATAGCTCCCAACTGTCCCTGATTTTGAGGGACTGTCCCTGATTTGGAACAACGTCCCTTTGTCCCTCTTTCCTCCTCATTTGTCCCTCATTTTGGTCTGGTCTATATAGTTGTATACAAAATGCACTTTTTATCTTTCAAAAAGAGTTTCCCTGTACTAAACCTTTCATTCAATTTCGAAAATGCTGTATTTGAACATTTCAATCGCCAGTATAAAGGAATAGTAGTGGTAAAAAAAAAAAAAAAAAAACACTTGTGGATTTAACTAATCATTTTTTTGTATAATTCTCCTTTAAGGGGGCATGGCGGGGGGTCTTTCCTATGCCTACATACTTTTGCTAACAGGTGTCCCTCGTTCCCATCTCAAAAAGTTGGGAGGTATGGCATAGGCATTTGGTGATAATTGACACTCACAAATGGCAATGTTGCTGGATCCACCAAAACCTGTATTTGTTTTATTAAATAAACAAAAGTTATATTACAAATGACACTGTATTTTCTGTAACAGAGTAGATGTATGAATGTGCAGTCCACAAATTGATAATAGGCTCGGTTTTAGCAGGGTGAAAACTAACACGTTGACAATTTTCATAGCTTTCCCTGTTCTCATGAAAACTGCAATAGGAAAGGAGGATCCAGGATCCTGAAACACTTTTCTCTGCTGAAAATATTACCATGAAATATAAACAGGTTATGACATATACGAAATATTCACATTCAGAGACGTATCCTAGCAAAGACCAGATACAGTAAACTACAGGTAGATAAATGATACTTAAATAGATTATCTCCATTAGTTTATTGCCCAGATTAAAAACTGTTTATCAATAGATTTTTATTCTGCTCCGACTTTGAGATAGTCTAACTTGTCCTTTAACCAATGAAAACAATCCCAGTGTGACATAAATTCCTTTTCCTGCTGCTGTAATCACCATGTCAGATGTCACAAGTTGGATGGTTAGGACGAGGATCAGACTTTGATCCAACTTCAATGATATTGAATAGGCTGAAAACAAACCAAAGTCAGACCAAAGTAGTGCAGGAACCTTTTTCAAAGTCAGACCGACTTGTGTCAGACCAGTTAAGACAGCTCTCATAAGGGAACCATTGATTTGTACACGGCAAGCGACATGTGCTCCCAAAGTTAGAGCATATGTCGCACCAGTGTGAACCAGGCCTTAGACAGGGTAGACAAGTGTTAAAACCCTTGTCAAGTTATTATTGCTGTATTTGGCCCAAGGTAGTGAGCATCACTCTTTCTACAGTATGTATCCTAGCAATCATTGTTAGAGAGATTTCTTATCACCTCCTGTTCTCTTCAGGGCAGGAAGTGAAGGTAAATCTCCCAATGGGAGACACAAAAAACCCTGATAGGGGTTTTAACCATTCCTTACTCAATCCAAGACAAAAACAGCATTATATATAATTTGTTTCCAAAACTACATCTAATGTGTTGTATTAAAGATGCTGGGATGTAAGACTGCAAGTTCTTTCGGGGCTAAAGAATTTATACATGAATTTTATATACAAATAAAATAATATACAAAATATTTTAGTGAAGTTCGGTGCCTGCAGAATATAAACATGTCTTTAACTCTATTACTAACCTTTTAGAAAGCAGATCATATTCATGCAATATAATCATAAGACTTTCAACCAAGCTGAGTTCACTTATTGCAGATCTGCACTCTGGGCTGCATAGTAACACAATTAAAAAGACAGTAAACAAAAAAAATCAGTAATTAATAAACAGTAAATGAATATGCCAAAAAGTGTTTATGATACAGCAATATATTACCCACTGAGCACAACTGAATTTCAAGCTGTCCGCCTTGTGTAATTCAATAAATGAAGGTCCTGCTTGCTTTATTTTAATTCTGCACCACACAGGAATAAATCTGACATAAGAAAGTGACTGTCCATTTGCAATACAGTAATACTGATGAATGCAACTTTCTATGTTTTCCTAAAGTTTAAAAACCTTTTTTTGCCAATGAACATTGATCACATTTTAAAATAGAAATTATTTTAGATGGTTCACCATTTGCCATATGGAGCTTTGCTCGAATGTCCACTCAACCTCCAGGGTCAAGGAAAAAAGTGCTGCTCATGAAAGTTAGTCCTTGTTTTGGCACATCTGAAGTCCATAAAAGAAACGACACATATGAGGGGTCTTCAAAAACGTTTATATTTTTGTTGGCAGGAGGAGTAGTAATTGGCCGTGTCTGAGAGTGTCATGTGACTAGTCTGTCTGGCAAGCCAGCTGACCTTGCAGTTTAGTGTAAGAGTTGTCACATCGTGTTGAAGAGGGCTGAGAAACGTATAAATAAAAAGTGCGGAAATTTTTGAAGAACCCTTGTACTAATGTCAGTCCTTAAAGATGTTTATTCAGGACATCTACACTGACAGTCCCTGCCTGTAGCCAGACCCCTCTGATTTGTTTTGCCCTGATTGGGCTTAGTCGTAAAGATAGTCTTTGATAGACATAGTAGCTTAGTCCCTATGATTAAGCTCAATCAGGGCGAACGGTGTCAGAGGGGCGTGTAAACTTTTCTTTAAAGACCAAGGTCATTAGTGTTTAACCTTTCTTGCGCTGAATTTTTAGATGGTTGTTTGCAATTATCATAACTCTCCTTTGTTGGTCAAATAATTTCTAGTATGTTGACTAGGATGTAAAGCTAGATATGCATACATATTCAAAAGGGTAGTATAACATTCAATGACAATAAAAGTGCAATACTGTAGTCCCAATAACTTTTTTCCATGCAGTAGTCAGAACAGCAGAAGAATAGATTTGCTACTATGGGTAACTACCTTTGACACATCACCATTACAATTTGCTTTACATTTTCAAATTAGCCCAATGATGTCAGGGTTATTATATACTTTATATATACAGTGCCTTGAAAAAGTATTTACACCCCTTGAAATTTTCCACATTTTGTCATGTTATAACCAAAAATGTAAATGTATTTTATTGGGATTTTATGTGATAGACCAACACAAAGTAGCACATAATTGTTGTGAACAAATAAATATCTGAAAAGTGTTGCATGCATTTGTATTCAGCCCCCTTTACTCTGATACCCCTAACTAAAATCTAGTGGAACCAATTGCCTTCAGAAGTCACCTAATTAGTAAATTGAGTCCACCTGTGTGCAATTTAATCTCAGTATTAATACAGCTGTTCTGTGAAGCCCGCATAGTTTTTTTAAGGTAACCTTAGTATATAAACAGCATCATGAGGGCCAAGGAACACACCAGACAGGTCAGAGATAAAGTTGTGAAGAAGTTTAAAGCAGGGTTAGGTTATAAAAAAATCCCCAAGCTTTGAACATCTCAAACAGCACTGTTAAAACCATCATCTATAATTCGAAAGAGTATTGCACAACTGCAAACCTACAAAGACATTGCCATCCACCTAAACTGACAGGCTGGGCAAGGAGAGCATTAATCAGAGAAGCAGCCAGGAGGCCCATGGTAACTCTGGAGGAGCTGCAGAGATCCACAGCTTAGGTGGGAGAATCTGTCCACAGGACAACTATTAGTCGTGCACTCCACAGATCTGGCCTTTATGGAAGTGTGGCAAGAAGAAAGCCATTGTTGACAGAAAGCCATAAGAAGTCCCGTTTGCACTTTGCAAGAAGCCATGTGGGGGACACAGCAAACATATGGATGAAGGAGCTCTGGTCAGATGAGACCAAAATTGAACATTTTGGGCTAAAAGTAAAAAGCGAAAACTAACCCTTTACATCCCCCTGAACATACCAACCCCACTTTGAAACATAGTCGTGGCAACATCAGGTTGTGGGGTTGCTTTTCTTTAGCAGGGAAAGGGGAAGCTGGTCAGAGATGATGGGGAGATGGAGACAAATACAGGGCAATCTTACAAGAAAGCAAGGACAGGGAAGCTGGTCAGAATTGATGGGAAGATGGATGGAGACAAATACAGGGTAATCTTACAAGAAAATCTGTTAGAGTCTGCAAAAGACTTGAGACTGGGGTGGTGGTTGGTGGTGGTCCTTTTAGCAGGACAACGACCCTAAACATACAGCCAAAGCTACAATGGGATGGTTTAGATCCAAGAACATTCATGTGTTAGAATGGCCCAGTCAAAGTCCAGACCTAAATCCAATTGAGAATCTGTGGAAAGACTTGAAAATTGCTGTTCATGGACGCTTTCCATCCAATCTGACAGAGCTGGAGCTATTTTGCATAGAGCGGGCTAAAATGTCACTCTCTAGATGTGCAAAGCTGGTAGAGACATACCCAAAAAGACTTGCAGCTGTAATTGTAGCGAAAGGTGGTGCTCTAAAGTATTAACTTAGGGGGCTGAATACAAATGCACGCCACTCTTTTCAGATATTTATTTGTAAAAAAATTTGAAAACCATTTATAATTTTCTTTCAATTTCACAATCAGACATGTACTGGCCATCGGGACTAACGGGAGTTTCCCGGTGGGCCGATGGCTCAGTGGGCCGTTTTTTATGCAGAGTTTGGCAGCAGCGGGAGCATGGCAGCAAACAGTGCTGGAGATTCGGGGAAGGTGGCCAGCGAAAAGGGCAGTTAGATGCGAGAGTCCGGGAGTGAGAAGAGCTTCACCCCCTCCTTGACCACCGAAGCGGAGTGGGTGCGGTCACCCGGCGCTCCCAGAACCTCGATTCCTGTACCTCCTCTCTGCTCCAAGAACAGTGCAGCCTGGGGCAGAGGACAGGCTGACTGGGGGCCCGGAGGAAGAGGATAGGTGGGAGGCGGAGGCTGCCAAAGAGCCGCTGGAAGAAGCAGAGCAGTGAGAGCACCCCCAGATCAAGAGGGAGACTCGGCGCTGACGCTGCTGGCTATCAGGTACCCGTCATCCTACACAAACCTGCCCGCACACAGAGCACACAGAGGGGGGGTGAGCAGAGGAGGGAATGCAGATAGGGACAGTGCTATGTGGTCTGTCTCAGCCCTTCCCTCTTTCTCTCAGCCCCCCTCTTTAACTCAGTCTACCCTCTGTCTCCCACCCCCTCTCTTTCAACCCCCCCTCTGTCTCTCACCCCCTGTCTCTAAGTCCCTTTCCTCTGTCTCCCAGTCCCTTCCCTCTGTTTCTCAGCCCCCTCTGTCTCTCAGACCCCCCTGTCTTTCAGACCCCCTCTGTCTCCCAGCGCCCCGTCTCTCAGTCCGCCTCTCTGTCTCTCAGAACCCCCTTCTGTCTCTCAGACCCCCCATTTGTCCCTCACCCCCCTCTGTCTCTCAGACCCCCTCTGTCTCTCAGCCCTCTTCCCTGTCTCTCAGCCCCCCTCTGTCTCTCAGACCCCCCGTCTCTCAGACCCCCATCTCCCAGCCCCCCCTCTGTCTCTCAGCCCCCCTCTGTCTCTCAGCCTCCCTCTGTCTCTCAGCCTCCCTCTGTCTCTCACCCCCCTCTTTTTTGCCCTCTCATGTTATGCAATAATGGAAGTGGAGGCCTTTTGGTGGGCGTGATTTTTTTTGGGGGGGCAGCATTTTATTCAATTAAAGTGGGCTGGTCTGGATGAAGTCCAGGGCCAAATTTTGGTCCCAGTCCAGCCCTGTTTACAATTATGTGCCACTTTGTGTTGGTCTATCACATATAATCCAAAGAAAAAACATTTACTTTTTGGTTGTAACATGATAAAATGTGGAAAATAGAATAGAATAGAAGGAGAAAAACAGACAATTAAAAACAACAGGTCTAATACTTGTAAGTGAACATGCATGTAGTTCAAAAAGAAGAAATGTAATGTTACATTTTAAAACGGACTCACCTTTCAGCCAAACTGGTAAGAGCAAGCAGAGCACCCAGCAGCACATTACTGTCTCTAGCAGCTAAAAGTCTGATCAGAGTCTGAAAAAAAGTATATACAACTTTTGTTTGCATGCTTAATAGGTATTAAACTTAAAATGTATGTCTGGCCAAAATAAAAAAAAAATATATTCAGTACATCCATGCAATGTATGCACACTTCCCCATTTTTTACAACTATACAATATGCAACTATATACTCTTTGAAATGTGGAGGTCACTCCAATAATTTCTCTTTCTACTAAATAGGTGTCTCTGTTTCAACCAGTATTATCTTTTTGGTTGGCCACACAATACTTATCCTATAGTTTTTGGGATTCAACAACCTAACAGTGAATGACTACCTGGGCCACCCTGCATAGTATCAGGAGTGAGAAATTAAGGAGTGGAGACAGGCTCTTCAAAAGCTGACCTATAGGTTTCCTGATCATCTTGGGGTTTCTGACAGTTCTGTAGTTGTAAATAAACATCAAATTTACTCTTTACGTACCCATGTGAATTATTTTATTCATTGTTCCTTGAATATCACATTTGAATGCACCTCTCCTGATCACTTTGGAGTAGCAAAAGCTGCCTTTTTAGGGTTCAAGCATTGTTTATAGCATAGTATACTGTGTGTATATAGTATATATATATATATATATATATATATATATATATATATATATATATATATATATATATATATATATATATATATATACTATATACACACAGTATATACAGTGGGGAAAATAATTGTTTGATCCCTTAGTCAAACCAGCATAACAGAGGTATGGATGGTCTCTCCTATACTCCTCTACATTCCCAATGCAATCTCCAGATTTAATATGACAGCAAATAATTTATTGAGTCAAACCAGAATAGTTGAGGTATGGATGGATGGTCTCTCCTATACTTCTCCTCCACCCACCCAATGCAATCCCCAGACTTAATATGGCATATTCATGACATAGGAAAGGATGATAAAGATCTCAGTAGTGTAGTATTGTTATACTTTATTAAAAGGTTAAAAGCAATTGCACTTACATTCACAAAGTTGACAAAAAGCATGTATAAACATCAGATGGCTGCCTCAGTGTGTGGGTCAGCTGTAAATTGCTTGTCACTGACTGTCCTTGCTTGACTAGTTCGCCCCTCCCACTGGGCGTCTTCAGAAGAGCTGGCCCCTCAATGCAGCAAAGTCGGCCTGTACCTTTAGCAGAGAAACAGCCCCAAAGCATAATGTTTTCACCTCTCTGCTTGACTGTAAGGATGGTGTTCTTAGAGTCATAGTCAGCATTTTTCTTCCTCCAAACATGGCAAATCGAGTTAATGCCAAAGAGCTCAATTTTGGTCTCATCCAGTGGCGGATGGTGCTCAAATTTTTTTGGGGGGGCACAAACAAACTAAAAAATACTAACCCCTCCCCCCATCAATTGCAGCCTCACTGTGCCCATCAAATGCAACCATTGTGCCCATCAAATGCAGCCACTGTGCCCATCGAATGCAGCCATTGTACCCATCAATTGCAGCCATTGTGCCCATCAAAAGCAGCCACTGTGCCCATCATATGCAGCTACTTATGCCCATCAAATGCAGCCACTTGTGCCCATCATATGCAGCGAATGTGCCCATCAAACGCAGCCATTGTGCCCATCATATGCAGCCACTTGTGCCCATAATATGCAGCCATTTGTGCCCATCAAATGCAGCCACTTGTGCCCATCATATGCAGCCACTTGTGCCCATCATATGCAGCCACTTTTGCCAATGATATGCAGCCACTTGTGCCCATTATATGCAGGCACACTGCCCATCATTTGCAGCCACTGTGCCCATCAAATGCAGCCACTTGTGCCCATCATATGCAGCCACTTGTGCCCAACATATGCAGCAATTGTGCCCATCAAATGCATCCATTGTGCCCATCATATGCAGCAAATTTGTGCCTATAATATGCAGCCACTGTGCCCATCATATGCACCACTGTGCCCCATCATATGCAGCCACTGTGCCCGTCATATGCAGCCACTTGTGCCCATCATATGCAGCCACTTGTGCCCATCATATGCAGCCACTGTGTCCATCATATGCAGCCACTTGTGTCCATCAAATGCAGCCACTAGTGCCCATCAAATGCAGCCACTCGTGCCCGTCATATGCAGCCACTTGTGCCCATCATATGCAGCCACTTGTGCCCATCATATGCAGGCACTGTGCCCATCATATGCAGCCACTTGTTCCCATCAAATGCAGCCACTTGTGCCCATCATATGCAGCCACTTGTGCCGATCAAATGCAGCCACTTGTGCCCATCATATGCAGCCACTTGTGCCAATCAAATGCATCCACTTGTGCCCATCATATTCAGCCACTTGTGCCCAGTATATGCAGCCACTTGTGCCCAGAATATGCAGCCACTTGTGCCAATTAAATGCAGCCACATGGGCCCATCATATGCAGCTACTTGTGCCAATCAATTGAAGCCACTTGTGCCAATCATATGCAGCTATTTGTGCCCGTCAAATGCAGCCACTTGTGCCCGTCAAATGCAGCCACTTGTGCCCATCATATGCAGCCACTTGTGCCCATCAGATGTAGCCACTTGTGTCCATCAAATGCAGCCTGGCTCGGCTGTCACTTCCCTAACCCCACCCCCTGCGCGGCTGGTGCAGAAGCACTTACTGCTAGTGTGGTGGGACTCTGCTCCTCCCCTGGAGTGACGGGGCTCTCCTCCTCGGTGGGAAGCGGTGGCTGCGGCTCCTGTGTCCGCTCGGCTCTTCCTTAGGCTTCCTCCGCTGTGTCTCCTCTCTTCCACCAAAGCGTTAGGCATCCAATAGGATCACCTAATGCTTTGGCCAATCGGGAGACAGGTCTCACTGACCTGCCTGCTGATTGGCAGGGAGGGACGTCAGTGTGAAAATAGCAAAAATGAATTCGCTATGCCACACAACAGGGTGGGATCAGGACGCAGTGCTCTGTGCCCCGAGCCCACCTTATTTTGAAGCCTATTAGAGCCTCTGGCTCTAATCAGGTGCTTCAAAATACACACCCCCCCGCCTATCCCCGCCATAGTATTTTATGTGTCCGGGGTCCTGAAAGGGACCGGCCACATGAATAGGGAGGGCGGCAGAGGTGTGGCGGGGGGCGGTGCCCGTGCGCCCACAATGCACGGGCCGCCACTGATCTCATCTGACCACAGCACTTTCTCCCAATCTTTCTCTGATTCATTTAGATGTTCACTGGCAAGCTTCAGACGGGCCTGTAGGATTTTAATCCATTGCAGCGTATTGTGTTATCAATGGTTTGTTTGGTGATTGTGGACCCAACTGCCTTGAGATCATTCTTGAGCTCCTCCCGTGTAGTTCTGGGCTGATCCCTCACTTTTCTCATGATCATCCTTACCCCATAAGGTGAAATCCTGCATGGAGCTCCAGGCTGAGGGTGTATTGTAGCCAGTCTGTTGGAGCTAGAATTATTGTTAGTTGGTAGGGGATCAAATACTTATTTTACACACTGAAGTGCAACTCAATTTATTTATATAATTTTTTATTGAATTGTATTAATTACATTTTTTTTGTTTTTGCCATATATCTGTTTATTACTTTTCAAATGGTTTCACATGTATATATAACATTTGTATCATGTTATTTTCTGTATTTTTGGTTGATATTCCAGCTCTATCATTTAAAATACTATGATAAAAATTATAGACCTTCCATTTCTTTGTAAGTGGGCAAACTTACAAAATCTGCAGAGGATTAGATAGATAGATAGATAGATAGATAGATAGATAGATAGATAGATAGATAGATAGATAGATAGATAGATAGATAGATAGATAGATAGATAGATAGATAGATAGATAGATAGATAGATAGACAGATATATAGAACAGTATAGTGCTTTTTTATTGTTCTTTGTATTTACAGTAAATATACTGATGTGTTGCTGTGCTATTAAATTGAACACAAACAAGCTGGTTCCTTACTTTGTGTGCTCCACTTTGAATTATCCATTCTCTTTGCTCTTTTGCGGCAGCAAGTTTTTGAAAAATATCTACAAAAAAGGAGAAAGATTATGTGACATACCAATAATATATATATAAAAAAAAGAACATTTAATATTAAGGGTACAAATCATTATGATGTTAAACGCACATAGGTCTTTATGACAATTCCAAATATGGGGATTAGCATTGTAGGCTGTAAATGGTAACATACAGTACAAGGTGCGATGCCTTCCCATACCAAGTGTTTGCAATTGCGCAAGTAAAGTAGACTGGTCACCTAGTTACTTTAAAGAGCAATATACCTCAAAACCATAGCTCCCAACTGTCCTTTTTTTTCGAAAGCACTGTCCCTCTTTTCATACACAATTACTCTGTCCTCCTTATTTGTCCTGCTTTCTGGTCTAGGGGTACTGACCTTGTTAATGTAATATATAACTACCAGAACTATTATACTATTATACTAGGCTAAACAGTTCATACAGCCTCTGACTTCTTACATGTGTTTTTTTGAACAGTCAGTAGGAAGGTGAATTAGTGGTAAAAAGGACTTGTGGGTTTATCCAATAATTTTCTGCATATTAAATCTTCCCGGTCTGCGTAGCAGTGGGCATGACAGGGATGTGTCCTTTACCTTTATACAATGTTGTCCCTCTTTCCCATCACATTTAATTTGGGAAGTATTACAACTAATGCATACAAATATTACTACTTACACTTGTAATAATTATACTTACAGGTCATATTGACCAACTTGTCAATGTTAAATTCATCTTCACCAGATGAAAGGTATGTATTACATGTTGTCTGCATGTACTAAAAATAAAAAGAACAGCGTATGTCATAATATAAAACTGGGAAAGCAGCATTTATATTTATATCCAGCAGATGGCGTAGTAACATTAAAGTTGAACTAAGTAAATGTTGTTATAGGATAACTACCGGTAGTTTAGTTTTAAGCCTCATGCACACTGGGCATAAAAAAATGCTGCTTATACAGGTGTCTGGGGTCTTTTTTTTTCAACCTGTAAAAGCAACTCTATTTTAGCCTGTGTCCATGCACATTTGGGCGTTTACTGCATATTTGTAGAGGAGATTTTGTACAGGCTGAAAAAACAAACAATCAGTGCATTTGTGAGAGGAGATTTTGGGCAGAAAAAAACGCTTGACATGCCTAAATTCGCATAAACGCATCTAAACATGGTTTTTATGAGCGTCAAGTATTTTTAAGTGTACATTTTTCTAGTGCTGTGGGGAAAAACGCTTAAAAACGCAAACAGGCCTAAAGGAGCATACATTATGCTCCATGGGAATGTCTTTATGCTGCTTTTTTCTGCCAGCAGTTCTGGTAATTTTTCTGCTGCCAAGTGTGCATGGACCCTTAAAGTGTATGTTAAGCCAAAATTAGTTTTATAGTTTTTGATAGAGTAAATAATGCTTAAGACCCTGTCCTGTATTTTTTCTGTCTGTTTCCCTTACTTCCGGTATGAGGGACACAGCAGTAAGAAAGAGGAGATCTCTCCAAAGCAATCAAATCCCCTCTTACATGACTGTCATCAGAAGAAAAGAAAAAAAGTTTGGCTTTAAATACAATTTAAATAGTAGTGAGAACAGGTAACATCGGTGGTGATGTTGTTATTAACACTACTTTTGTCATATCACCATGTTATTATGGTATAAACATAAAAGAACAATTAAATAAAATTAACCCAAACCATTAAAGTTTCCTTATAACAACATAAGTATGGTCAGGTTACAATAAAATAACTCATAAAACACACAGCATGAAAAGCAGAAGCGGACTTAGTAGATAAGCAGCTAATAGTCCTCATTTTCAGTTTATTGATATCAGATCACTAGATGATAACATCTGATAATCGGTTATGTTCTCAATACCATATGTTTATTTAATTAGATAAAAATAAAAACATATACCTGTGTAAGAGTGTTGATGCCATTGATCTGGTGAAGCACCCCCTACATTGGAAATAATTTGTTGTTAGCAATGTGTAGTCTTCTCTACTTAAAAGTAAACCTTAGCAAATCAAACAAATGAAAAATGCATAAGAGGTTTCCAGAAGTGGTCAACCGAGTCTACTGCTTTTTTTATTTTTTGGTTAGTTGCTTTTTTTTTTGTTTTTGCCTTTCTTTTTCTTTTTTTGCTTGTTTGTTTTAAACTTTTGGTCTGACTGTAAATTTATGTTTGTCCCGAGCATGTTTAAATTCCTATAGTCAACAGTAATTGAGTGTAAACATGCTTGGGACTAACACAAATCTATGCTCAGACAAAAAGGATAGAAAAAAAAATAATAATAATAAAAAAAGGGACACATTTGCTCTTTTCTGCCATCACTCTTTTATGTTTCTGTGTTATGTCTGGTGCACATGGGAAGAAAATTGGCTGAAAATGGTTGGTTCGGCAGGAACTGGACGATTTTCGGCCCATGTGTACAGCTCCCTGTCCGACAGAAGCCAGTCTCATAACTGGCTTCTGTTGAACTGGAATGCTGGAAAACCTATAAAAAAAACAAATGCAGCCATGCATCTATGGATTGGTCATCTGCAATATTTACATGTTTGTTTTTTGGTTTACATACATTTAAAAGAACATGTATAGCCAAAATTTTCCTTTTAAGCTTCGGATAAAGTAGGAAAGGGTTGTAAAGGGTTTTACTTTCTCCTGTCTGTGTCCCATTGGAAAGATTTCCCTTTACTTTCTGTCCCAGGGGCGCAACAGGCAGCAAAAGAAAATCTCTACAAATTGAAGGAAAATCCCCTCTCAAAGAGCTGTCACTGGACCCCAATGAATGATTTACCCTTATCTCTTGTTCTAGTGACATATGTTTTCCCATCACTTTCTTTCTTAGGAATAACAGTCACCAGGAGAAATATGGAGCATGATTTTATGACAGGGGTTCTAATCCTTCTCTGTTCTATCCAAAACAAAAAAATGGCCTCATATATATATATATATATATATATATATATATATACACATAAAGTCTACACACCCCTGTTAAATGTCAGGTTTCTGTGATGTAAATAAAATAATACAAAGATAAATCATTTCAGAATTTTTTCCACCTTTAATGTGACCTATAACCTGTACAACTCAGTTGAACAACAAACTGAAATCTTTTAGGTGGAGGGAAGTAAAAATAAAAAACTAAAATAATATGGTTGCATAAGTGTGCACACCCTTAAAATAATATTTTGTTGAAGCATCTTTTGATTTTATTACAGCACTCAGTCTTTTGGGGTATGAATAAAATGTGAGGGTCTCCGGCGCATATATAATAAATTAAATAAATGTGAATCCTACTTTGGTTGCTACAGTCAAAAAAACACCAATATAAGTGATGAAAAAATTTTTAAAAATACTGTTGACTGAGCCACCTTACTATTTTAAAATTAGATACACCACTAATTTACTCAAATTTGTTATGTGACCAAGATTCTATACTTCAATATTATATCCAAATCTACAAACTTAAAGTGCAATGTGCCAAATGCCAAAAATACCATAAAACCACATGCAGATACAATCGTTACATAAATAGATATAAGTTGCTACAGTGTCCAATTTATGCTACAGTATGTGCCAATGTTAACAAAGTGCTCTGTGAACTGTCCTTTATGAATAAGTGATTCTTATGCTTGTTAGCTCAATCATCCATTTCTTCTTGTGACATTTCCACCATTGAAAGTGACAATTCCACCACCACCTGTATTAACCACTCACCAGATACTGGTAAGTATGCGCCTTTGGTTCATTAGAAGGGATAAACACTCCACCTGTACTGTTCTCCTTGATGGCCCCAATTTCTATAGGCAAACCATATCCATCCTCATAAAAATAAACAGCGATCATTGCACAATAGGTAATGGATATTTATTTGATACAAAAGATAAAAAGACTATGCACTCACATTTTGTGGTGCCCAAAAGCCGGCACCAAGCTTTTCCAGCGGTTGTTAGTGGTTGAAGAAATCTCGTGTGTGGTTTCCAGGCCGGCGTGCGGTGCAGGCCCTGTTTTCACCCGATTTGCGTTCTGCGACTCGCTCTCGCCCAGCTGGAAATTGCGTAACGACGTGATGAATTTCCCAGCAGCCTCTACGCGTTTCGCAACGTCAGTTGCGTCATCAGGAAGCTCTATCATGAGTCTATCAGCATGGCACATCTTTACTTTGCAATTTTTGCCCACTCTTCTTTGCAAAAACACTCCAAGTCCGTCAGATTGCGAGGGCATCTCCTGTGCACAGCCCTTTTCAGATCACCCCCACAGGTTTTCAATGGGATTCAGGTCTGGGCTCTGTCTGGGCCATTCCAAAACTTTAATCTTCTTCTGGTGAAGCCATTCCTTTGTTGATTTGGATGTATGCTTTGGGTCGTTGTCATGCTGAAAGCTTCATGTTCAGCTTTCTAGCAGAAGCCTGAAGGTTTTGTGCCAATATTGACTGGTATTTGAAACTGTTCATAATTTCCACTACCTTGGGAAGGCAGCTGAAGAAAAACAGCCCCAAAGCATGATGCTGCCACCACCATGCTTCACTGAGGGTATGGTGTTCTTTTGGTGATGTGCAGTGTTGTTTTTTGAGCCAAAAATATCTTTTGGAATTATGGCCAAAAAGTTTGGTTTCCTCAGACCATAACACATTTTTCCACATGCTTTCGGGAGACTTCAGATGTGTTTTTGTAAAGTTTAGCCGGCTTGGATGTTTTTCATCGTAAGAAAAGGCTTCCGTCTTGCCACTCTACCCCATAGCCTAAACATATGAAGAATACGGGAGATTGTTGTCACATTTACCACACAGCCAGTACTTGTCAGATATTCCTGCAGCTCCTTTAATGTTGCTGTAGGCCTCCTGGCAGCTTGCGGTCCCTGGCGGTTCGGCGGCGCAGCCCATTCATTTCAATGGGCAGGGGCGGTTTAGGAGCGGAGTATACACTGCTCCTAAGATGCTGCTTGTAGGAGTTTTTTTTTAATGTCCTGCCAGCGCACCGCCTCAGTGTGAAAGCCCGAGACTGCAGGGGGCTCCATAGGGTCTGAGTCCGTAGGGGTCAATATTGAGTTTGCCTACCCTTTGCAGCTATAACAGCTTCAACTCTTCTGTGAAGGCTGCCCACATTGTTAAGGAGTGTGTTTATGAGAACCTTTGACCATTCTTCCAGAAGCGCATTTGTGAGGTCAGGCACTGGTGTGGACATGCTCTAATTCATCCCAAATGCGTTCTATCGGGTTGAGGTCAGGACTCTGTGCAGGCCAGTCACATTGCTCCACCCCAAACTCGCTCGTCCATGCCTTTATGGACCTTTCCTTGTGCACTGGTTAAAATTATTTGGTGGAGGGGGGATTATGGTGTTGGGTTGTTTTTCTCGTAAGCCACATCTTTGGGACCTTCCCCTGGGATTGGAGGTTGTAGCGGTGGTGTCATGGGATCTCTAGGGGAAAACGAACAGGCAATCTTTTGTTTTTAAGGGGACCTCTCTTACAGAAAGCCTCTCGCATAGGACACTCATCATTGGGTAATTATGTCATGTTAATATATGGTATATTTGTTGTGAAATCTATATATTTAACCTTTTCTGACATATGCACCTTTACTGTACAATTTTAGCAGATTGACCTTTGAAGAAGACCTGGAACTTATAGGTCGAAACGCGTCAGATCCACATCTCTAATACTGTCAATATATACATAACGTTGTTATGAAAACGTGCCTATATTGCATGTGCTGAGTGTCATGAGATTTGTAAACACTCTGTATTGGAGCTCATTTTTTTAACCAATGTGTTGAAGCTATTTTTGTATAATAAAATGTATTTATTTTTACATACATTGGCCTACCACCTTCCTTTGTGCTGCCTGAAAACCCAACTGGGGAACCTTTTCCTTTTTTGTTTTTCAGGGGTTGTACTTGGCCCCTTAGTTCTAGTGAAGGGAACTCTTAAGGTGTCAGCATATCAAGACATTTTGGACAATTCTTCTGGAAGAATAGTCAAACATTACCATAGACGCACTCCTAAACCTTGTGGACAGCCTTCCCAGAAGAGTTAAAGCTGTTATAGCTGCAAAGGGTGGGCCAACTCAATATTGAACCCTACGGACTAAGCCTGGGATGCCACTAAAGTTCATGTGCGTGTAAAGGCAGGCTTCCCAATACTTTTGGTAATATAGTGTAAGTTGCTATATATATGTATTTAATCAATGTATTTAGATGTTTGCTTAGATTACAGCTTTAGAGTCCACCTGGGGGGTTTATGAGGTGAGAGGAGCAGGGCCAAGTGCAATTTTAATTGCAGACATCTTTACTGGTCATCCCTTTTTATCTGAGACTCAGTCTGGTTGATTTACAAAAAGCTAATGGGGCTGTTTATTTTGCAATCACATTTTCCCCTAGCTTAGTGAATAAGGTAAAGTTCTGCTAAATGCCATAATTCAATCATGTGCAAGCAAAAATACTGTGTGTTCCTTTTTTAGTTTCTCACAAATGATTTTGGATTTTTTTTCAAAGTAAATTTTACAACATTAACTAAACTAAGGGGGAATTCTCTTGCATAGCGAACAGCCTATTTGCCCTGAGTAAATAAACCCCAATGCTTTATTCAGGGAATCAAAGCCCTGAGTGTCAATTTATGGGTGCACCAAAAGAGAAGGTTTCCCTGTATAGTTGTAGGCAGGGGCGGTTTATCCATTCTGCAGATGGAGCTGTGCCTCTGTGCAGATGACATGGTGGCTGGGAGGAACATTTTTTTCTTTGCAGGCCCAAAGGTGTCACCAGAGGACCAGTGGTAAGATTGGACACTGGAACATTGAGTGACTTTTGGCAGCCATCTTTAGTAAGGGCAGTGTCAATAGTTATCAGTGCCTTGCTAGAGTTGGAGCACATTTGCAAGTGGCTACAGTAGAGGGAGGAACCATGCTCGACGGGGACAGTGAGTTAGTCTTAAGGAAAGGTTTCTCTTCAAGAAGGGAGCAATTAGGGACACTTCTGTATGCCCTGCTATTCACCAGTCTCTGGGATTACTGCATAGGACCTGTAGTGCTCTCTCAAGTGCCGCTTGTGTTGCCACTCTGGCAGACAGCCACCCCTCCTGCAGATGCTAGACAATGCCTGCGTGACATCTTGGGGCATTAAGCTTCACCGTTGTACTACCAGCATTACTGTGACTTCTACTATCAGCATTACCTCCCTTGTACTGTCAGTGTTACTATGTTTGCTACTACAAGGGTACCTGGAACTGTTACTTCAAGTGTTCTGCTGCAGTTGCTACAACCGTATTACTAGTGCTAGTGATTGCACAATTGCCATTGCCTTGTTATCTGTTTTAGAAGCAAAGCATGAATATAATAAATGTCTAACCTTTTCTGGACTTAAAGAGGAGCTTAAGTCAGTTCTATAAAAATGAAGTCAGCAGCTACAAAAACTGTTGTTTTTAATAAATAGACGCTTACCTGTCCAAGGATCCATGTTAACTGTGGGCTGCCAGCTCTGACTCCTTCACAGGTGGCTGCCCAATATGCATGTACAAGCCACACTGTGCTTTGAGAATGGTCCCGCAGCCTTCTGGGACTTGTGACGTGTTTCAGGAGGTTGCGGGCAGGGAGGGCGGAGGAGAGCTTCCAGTGGATCCGCTGTGGTGATCCAACCAGAAGTGGGAGCAGGTACCTGTCAAAACCGGGTATCCACTTCCCCCCAAAGAAAATGTACTCCACAAGTGGTAGAAGAGAGGGGAAAAGGAGGAAGAGCAGAACTTTAACTTTAAGTATTGTTCCGTCAACTCACAGTGCACTGCATATACTGTATACGACTACGTGTGGTCCCCAAAACTAGATTTTACAAGGTCATTTAGGGCAATGACCAAAATCTTGTCTTACTGACATAAGTTTTGACCATAATGTACACTTTCCTAGTAAAGTAAAGGGGTAAATTAAGGATATTCAGGAGACATCTGCTATAATCATTTTCAGTTCATTCACAATGGGGTTGATTTACTAAAACTGGAGCGTGCAAAACTTCAAACTTCAGCTTCTAACTTCAGCTTGTTCAATTAAAGGAGTTGTAAGCCCTTGTTTCTTTTTTTAAATAAAAATAACAGACATGCCTATACTTACCTGCTCTGCGCAATCGTTGTGCACAGAGCAGCCTTGATCCTCTTCTTCTAGGGTGCCGCATCGGCGCTCCAGGCCCCTCCTCTGCATCGGGTCCCCCCCATGGAAAGCTGCTTTCCCTAGGGGCACCCAGGCAGGCTCGCTCCAGAGTCCCAATGCTGCGTCCATTGACAAAGACAGCGGGACTCGGCCCCAGCATGCACTCCAGTGTCACTAGATTTGATTGACAGCAGTGCAAGCCAATGGCTTACGCTGCTTTTAATGAGGAGGGAGTCAATGAGGACAGAGTCGCTGCTCTCGTGCACATGTCTGGATCAGATTGGGCTCAGGTAAGAAAAAGGGGGGGGGGGTCTGGGGAGAGCAGCAGCACTGAAGGTTTTTCACGAAGGAATGAATGAATGCATTAGGTTGAAAAACCTTGAGGCTTTACAACCACTTTACACTTGACAAAAAAACCTGGAGACTGGTTTCCATGCAGAGCTGCACCAGATTTTGCACTCTCCAGTTTTAGTAAATCAACCCCAATCTGACTGTTGCACAAGTATGTTGGAATCATTCACATTATTATACAATCCGTGATGAGTGTCCGTGAAAATAGATAAACGTAATATTTTCAAAGCCTGAAAATAGATAGGAAATCATTATCAAGAATTTTGTAGATAATGTAAGGATTAAGGTGTCACTAAACCTTCAGTCTAAAAGACACTATCTACGCCATAATAATACCTTACACATCCCCACATAATTCAATGTGCACACAAAGCTTATATACAGTTTTTGTTCCCCTCAAATTTTATGATCCTGGCACGCCACCCACAGATGCTTTCTTCCCCTCACTTCCAGTATCCGGATTCAAGCAGTGCACCTGTACTGCTGTCACATGCACTGCTCTCTGAAGACTGCAATTTTCATCACACATTGTTCCTATCTATGGTACTGCGCACATTCATCCCAAATTTCAAACTTAAGAATGAGGGACACTTGAGGGGGGTAGAAGCCTGTTTAAGGGCTTATGGGTATGGTTAAAGGATGCTGGGAGGGTTGCTTTAGGAGGTAGAGGATTTGTTCTAGAATGCGAGGTAGAGTGGGAAAAATATATAACCTGGGGGGGAGGGGTGGGGCTAATTTGGGAGGAGAAAGGATTTGTGCTAGAAGGCAGGGTGAGGGTTTAGAATTGTGGTGGGGGGGCCTTTGAGAGGGGGGAGGACTTGTACTAGAAGGTGGGGCAGAGGAGGGGATTGTATAAGAGCTGGGGGGGCACTTTGGGAAGGGAGTGGACTTGTGCTGGGGGGGTCATATACATACTGGGGGTGGCGCTTTGGGAGGGGTGCAGAATTGTGCAGGGGGGTCAGATATGTACCGGGGGCACACATTTGTTTGTGCTGGGGGGACCTTTGAGAGGGGGGAGGACTTGTACTGGAAGGTGGGACAGAGGAGGGGATCGGATAAGTGCTGGGGGGGCACTTTGGGAAGGAAGTGGACTTGTGCTGGGGGGGGAGTCAGATACATAATGGGGGTGGGCGCTTTGGGAGGGGTGCAGAATTGTGCTGGGGGGTCAGATATGTACCGAGGGCACACAATTGTTTGTCCTGAGGGGGCTTTGAGAGGGGGAGGACTTGAACTAGAAGGTGGCGCAAAGGAGGGGATCGGATAAGTGCTTTGGGAAGGGAGTGGACTTGTGCTGGGGGGGAGTCAGATACATACTGGGAGTGGCGTATAATTATGCTGGGGGATCAGATATGCACACATTTTTTTAAAAACAGTAAAACTAAACCATTTAATACTGGTCCTTGCTGTCTGTTTCCATTTTGGGTGTTCTGGCTCTGCTTCTAGGGTAGGAGGTCATTCCCGGTCCTCCAGATCCCACTCCAGCAGATGATGCCCAGCACTACCTCCTCCATGCTTGGCCCAACCTGCAAGGACTTCCATGACCCACCAGTACAACAGGGAACCCCCCTTTCAGCCCCCTCAGGACCGCAAAGCGCAAGCAGGGAGTAGTTATGCAAGACTCACCCTATAGCATTACCAGCCTGTACACAGCAAAAAAAAAATAGTCAGTTCCTGAAAAGGGATCTAGTGATCCTGTAAGGTGGATCAGAGCAGGTGGCATGCACCCTCCCCCCTTCCCCCACCTTGTCTCTGCTGGAAGTGCTCCTGTCTCTGGTCACAGCTGGGTGCTGTCACTTAACATAACTTAACAGAGCAGACCCTATCCAGGGGGAACAAGGCAGTCAGCATGCATCCTGTGTTTCACCGGGATCCAAGCTCTCTATAGATCCCTGCACAGGCAGTACACACTGACTCCTCACTTCCCATCCTCTGCTCTGTATGTGCAGGAACTGGGACTTGGGGACGTGGCTGCCTGCCCTCAGCCAATCCACTCCTGGGAACTTGGCTTGGTGACAGCTCCCCGCTGTCACACAGAGAAAGGAGCAGTGACAACCACTAGGGTACAGTGCTGGGGCAGCATTGCGGCCAGATGCAGCTGACAAAGGGAGGTATCAGAGAGAAGGTACATGGGGAACCAGGGAGAGGAGAAGGGAGCAGGAGCAGCCATGACGGATACACCGTGTATGTGATACCACATGTGACGTGGTCATTGCTGTGACATGGCTGCCTGTCACAGTAATGACAGGCAGACAACGGGGAGATGTCAGCTGCAATACAGAGACTGGATAGCGGTGTGTGGTATCACACACACAACACAAGCTGCGGGGCAGAGGCAACCAGCATTTCCCCTGCCAGACAAGTCACTGGAACCAAGTGCCAGACTGTCACTGGGACACCGGGACTTACATCAAATCCAAGTCCGGCGCGGCCATACAGCTTGCTGTTTCGGGAAAAGCACCTTGTATTTTCCTGCATAACGCAATTATGCGGTTTTAAATCGTCTTGCCTATTTAATTCTGTACCTTGAAGTGGATCCGTGTCTGCAAGTATTGTTTTGCTTGCGATCATGTTTTAATACATTTTTGAATTACACTATGGGCGCATATTTTTTGTCTTCCACCATATGCTTTACGCGGATGGAACTATCCTGATGGGACACATGCCTGATGTCTGGGAGTATCCTGATCAAAGGGACCTGACTAAGCGCGTTTGAACATTCATGTGATGGTCCACTGAATCTGGTAAGAGGCTCAACTATATGGTGTGACTCGGCGGTGGATTCACAAGGAATTGGGAGTGTGGGGTCACTCACATGTGAAATTGAGTGAAGAGTCAATTTTTTAATTTTATTGCTTATGCACATTATTAGAACTTTGGCCGTGAGGCTCTTAAGGATTGATTTCTTTCATATTTGTATATTTGCTAATTTTTTGCATTATTTTGCACTTTAATTATATAGATGCTTCATTGCACTATTAAAGACTGTTTGATTTAGCGCTACTTTTTTGAGATTTATGAAGGGGAGATTGCCTGTGCTGTTATGGGTTGATGCTGGCTGTATTGGCATGTAATTACACATTAATTTCTGAACTTATTTGTTTTGGTTTCTTTGTATGTATAGATTGCATGGGTTGTTACGGACATGTGGTGAAATTTTCATGTCAATACCACCTTTAGAAATATATTGACCTAGAAAAATGGTGACGTGTTCAATACTTAATTTACCCGCTGTACGTAACGTGTTTTTATACTACAGAAAGTGTTATGCTGCCCTAATTTTTTTTTTATCCAACCCCTACTACATATTACTACTTTTGGTATTTTGAAAAGCCAATATAAAGGAAAAATATAGGTCAAAAAAGCACTTTTTGGTTTAGCCAATTATTTTCTGCATGCTAGATCTTTGTGGAGCGTATAACCAGGGCCATGGTGTCCTTTGCCTACATACTGTGTGCAAAAAGGTGTCTTTTGGAAAATTGTGATGTATGAGGTTTGCGACAGGATCGCATTAAGAAACAGCCACCAGGTTTTGTAGCATTGACCAAAGAGATTTCCCTTCACATCTGCATTCTCCATGAAAGACAAATATACAAAAAGTGTTTTATAATGAATGCACCTGAAAGAATGGGTCCCGAATTAACAGCCGTAAACAGATCAACACTCGAAGCAAATGAACAGGTGGAGCTCTGTCAATCCATTCCCTGTAATAGAAACCATATACTGTATGAACATATTACATACACAACATACATTCCTGCTTAAAAGCAATATGAATTGTGTAGCATCATATATTTAAAACAATAAATGATTCAGATCTAGCATTTTTGTATAATTTGCATTTTTTCATATCTGAGTACACATATTTATAATAATTGTGCATTAATGTGTTTCTATGTAATATTTTATTGTTAACATGCCAAAAAGCATCTGAAGCCCAGTGAAACATAGTGTGTGGGATCTCAATGTGGGCTGTGATACCGTGTATATCTGAGATTATTAATGGCTGGTCTGGGAGGATGGCCAATGTGGATAATAAAATTATTCAGATTTGGAAAGATGTGAAAGACAATGACACAGAAAACCAGAAGAGAATGTTTGGAATCTTAACACTTCAGCAATGTAGATATTTTCAGAATTCCACACAGCTGCAGATTTCACACCCCGGAGAGGCCACATTAAGCTCACAGACCTTGTTTTAACTTCTATGTATTCCTATACATCATATTACTATGCAATTATATAAAGACATACTATCGTACACCACAGGGAAAAGCTATTTTCATTTTAAATTCATACGTCTGATGTAATGCAATGCAAGACTGAGGACAACTATGGAATTAATTCAGAAAAAGAGCAACTTAAAATGTTACTAAACCCATAACAGTAAAATCAGTCTGTATATGCAGTAAAGCATGCTTGTTATACTCACTGTGGAACCTAAGGGGTTAATCCTCCACATTGTGTAAAAAGGCTGTTTGATCCTGTCTTTTCTGATTCTCTCCTTCTACCACAGTCCCCAATACATCTGCTGATAGTACAGAGTCTTGGGGGCACTCTGCACATGCTCAGTTTGGTGTGTATTGCTAGAGAGTTTTTTTTTTTTTTTGGAGGGTGCATGTGATTGGCACAGGGCCAATCAGCACTGTCCAGACAGAGGGTCAGGGGTCCTGCATCCTCATAGGACAGTCAGAGGAAAATTAAAACTCTTCCTACAGGCTTTAACCAGACACTGATGGAAGTCACAAGACTGCTATATACTGCTGATGAGAAAGGGTATTTAGCCGTTTATATTTACTAAAATAATTGTATCTTCATGTTCTGTGTATTGTGGGAGACCACATATAGTGACTGCAGGGTCCTGGGTTTAGTAACACTTTAACCTCTTAGCGTCAGCGCCTCCCGGCCCTTTAAGAAGTTTACGATATCGGAAGGTGGGGAAGGGCTTACGTCCATGTGAGCGCCATGATTGGCTGTCACAGCGATCACGTGATCCAAAATCTGCCAATTGTAAGGAGCGATGGTAACTGTGCCGGGAGCGTGCAGCACACACTCTCTCGGTACAGGTAAATTGGCAGCAATTCGAGCAAATATGCTGCCTCTTGGTGCTAAGGACCAGGCGCCGAGAGGCCGCATATTTGTATACGGCCGGCGCAAAGTGGTTAAGCAAATATAAGGGAGGGAGTAAGAACGGACACAAATAACCTTACAAAAAAAATTGTGTTCCCTGGCAGAAGCACAAAAAAACATCTGCCTGTTGACCATTCTTATTTATCATCCACCAAAACCCAAAAAACTGCCTGCTCGAATCACTGTTTCCTATGATTATACAGTGCCAACACCAGGGGCAGCCCGTCCTATTCATGCGATCAGCCTCTTTCAGGATGCCGGGCTCATGAATTACATCGGTGGGTTTTTTTTTTTTTAATCACCTGATTAGAGCCAGAGGCTCTAATAGGTTTCAAAATAGGGTGGGCTCCGGACACAGAGCATTGCGCTCAGAGCCCACCCAGTGTTAGAATAGAGAATGAAGCCTGGGTGTGAAACGCGTTTCCTGATTGGCCGAAAGGAGAAGCATTCTGATTGCTGCCGAGGAGGAGGGAGGAGATGGAAGCCGCCGAGCAGGGGAAGGAGATGGCTGCTCGTGATGCCCACGGAGGAGAGTCGGGGAAGCCGCCCATGGTTGAGGCAAGTGCACCGATCGACTGACTGACCCGAACCCGGTGAGGGGGGTTGGTGGATGCACTGTTTGCTGCCACCCCCAGGAAAATTACCACAAGCTGCCACTGGCCAACACATTACATTTCTAACAGAATACATACAACTATTCACATCAGTCTCTTTGCAACGCAAAATCTAATACCCTAACCACATTATGGAAAACAAGTAACTTAACATTTACATTAAAATGCAAGGAACAAAAAAAAAAACCATTCTTGCTTGCACATGATTGGATGATGGAAGTCAGCAGAGCTTCACCTTATTAACTAAGCTCTGGGGCAAATTTCCTTTGCAAAGTGCAACTTTCTTTGCAAAGTAAACAGCCTATTTGCCTTTAAAATCAACCCTAAAGTATAATTGCAGCATGGTTGTCAACTAACATTTTCTGAAGCAGAGGTTAGCAGTGGGAGTCTCCATGTCTCTCTCATGGCAGGTTGCCTTTAAAAATGAAACAAATCACTGCACACAAAAAATAAACTTCCCTTACCTGCATCCCAGCCTGTTCTTCATTAGTGCCATAAAGATATCAAGAAACAGGTTGTGCTGAGAATGTTGGCTAAAATTCCTTTCATTTTTGAAATAAACACTAGAAATAGTAAACAAGACAATTAGTGAGAGCCAATTACATTTTTAAATCCAAGATACCAAATACTTTAATTTTTACTTACCTGAATTTTTCAAGCTCTACAGACTCGGTGGACTCTTGCCAATGGGTTTTGGATGTGTGTGCCTTTCCAAACTTCTGCTGAGACTTTGGTGTACCAGTTGTTTTTAAAGCTGGAAGCTACACATAGAAAATACTATTGAGTCAAAGTGTAGCTGACACTGGAGGAAAGGTACGACAGCCTTCTTTATATCGGTAATTGATTGTTCAATCTGAGGATATGTCGCTAGGTTTTGTAACAATAATGCCCTGTACACACTGTCGGACATTGATCGGACATTGATCGGACATTTCGACAACAAAATCCATGGATTTTTTCCGACAGATGTTGGCTCAAACTTGTCTTGCATACACACGGTCACACAAAGTTGTCTGAAAATCCGATCGTTCTAAACGCAGTGACGTAAAACACGTACATCGGGACTATAAACGGGGCAGTAGCCAATAGCTTTTGTCTCTTAATTTATTCTGAGCATGCATGGCACTTTGTGCGTCGGATTTGTGTACACACGATCGGAATTTCCAACAACGGATGTTGTTGTCGGAAAATTTTATAGCCTGCTCTCAAACTTTGTGTGTCAGAAATTCCGATGGAAAATGTGTGATGGAGCCTACACACGGTCGGAATTTCCGACAACAAGGTCCTATCACACATTTTCCGTCAGAAAATCCGACCGTGTGTACGGGGCATATGTGTTCAGAATGAGTCTCCATCCCTTTTCTCAGCTTGGGGTTCATCAAACCTCATTATTACTACAGCAACTCCATTTCAATGTCCATGATTGGAATGGAATATCCAAACATGTATATAAGTGTAATAATCAGGTGTCCACAAACTTTTGGGCATGTAGTGAATCTCATAAAATTAGGGGTTCAGATTTTCTATTTTATACAATATTAAAGTGGTATTAAACCCAAAACTGAAAATGTATTATATTGCAGCTTACCAATAATTAGATGTGGTGGCTGTATCAGTTTTTGTTTCTTTGGCTTTTTTCCCTCTGTTTTCACCTGGTGATCTGGCCAGTAACTCACCTCCTGCATTAGTGACACACATCTCTGGAGGAATGAGAACATGAGGCACAGCAAGCAGCAGCATTGTCAGTCTTGGGTGAGGGTTGTTAAATGTATTAGCAGATTTAAAGCCACTAACAAATGTAACCCAACTTCCAGGCCACACTTTATAAGCAGTGACAGCAAATAGTTTTTTTTTTCCTGTTAGGATAAAGGTTTTGCATGAATAAATAAAAGTTGATCTTTTTAACCACTTGCCGCTAGCTGCCAAAACCCTAGAATCTCCGTGTTCGGCCGGCGATCGGCTACAAGATAAAAGTGGTCTCTGCGGCGGATTCGCCGCAAGATCACCTTTATCGGTGGCGGGAGAGGCCCCCCCTCCCACCGCGATCCGGTGCCCTCCACTGCTTACCGGAGCCGTCAGCAGAGGTGGAGGCGATCGCGTCTGTCCCGTGGGCTGACATGGAGATGAGTGAGGGGAAGATGGCCCCCACCCGTCTCCAAGACACTGCAGGGCGGAAGCGACGTCAAAACGTCACTTCCGCCCATACCTCTTAAAGGCACATTTTTTTCAATGTCATTTTTTCAAATGACAATTTTTTTTTTTTTTTATTATTGCATTCAAGTCCAAATATGAGATCTGAGAACTTTTTGACCCCAGATCTCATATTTAAGAGAACCTGTCATGCTTTTGTTTATTACAAGGGATGTTCACATTCCTTGTAATAGGAATAAAAGTGACCCAAATTTTTTAAAAAAACAGTGTAAAAATAAAAAAAATCAAGTAAAATAAATAAGAAAAAGAAAAAAGTTTTTAAAACGCCCCGTCCCGACGACCTCGCGCACAGAAGCGAACACATACGTGAGTAGCGCCCGCATATGAAAACGGTGGTCAAACCACACATGCGAGGTATCTATGCGATCGGTAGAGCGAGAGCAATAATTCTAGCCCTAGACCTCCTCTGTAACGCAAAACATGCAACCTGTAGAATTTTTTAAACGTCGCCTATGGAGATTTTTGAGGGTAAAAGTTTGACGCCATTCCACGAGCGGGCGCAATTTTGAAGCGTGACATGTTGGGTATAAATTTACTCGGCGTAACATTATCCTTCACAATGAAAAAAAATTAGGCTAAGTTTACTGTTGTCTAATTTTTTTATTCAAAAAAGTGCATTTTTTAAAAAAAAAGTGCGCTTGTAAGACCGCTGCGCAAATACGGTGTGAAAAAAAGTATTGCAATGACCGCCATTTTATTCTCTAGGGTGTTAGAAAAAAGACAATATATAATGTTTGGGTGTCCTAAGTAATTTTCTAGCAAAAAAAACAGTTTTAAACATGTAAACACCAAAATCTCAAAACAAGGCTGGTCTTTTTTACATTCCAAATATTTTTATTGAAAATAAGGTAAGCATGTGTACAGTCATACATTTCTTATATCGGAAAAAAAACATTACAAGCATTACAATAAGTAATAACAAACAATTCGCTATGTCTATCCCCAGATTATATGTGTTATGCTATGTTAATTTTTTATTAATAAATCACCAATGATTTTCCGTATAGTAAAAGAAAAAAGATAAAGTAGCAAAAAGAAAAACAAAGTGAAAAAGAAAAAAAAATAAATAAGAAAAAACGTTCCAGATCCTGTGCACACATTATAATTTCATTAAATGTCTCTCTCTCCCATATAGAATTCCTGCATAAGGGCTATTGGTCTGTACGTCCTATTATAACATTTTTTAAATTTTATATATCACATGCAGGTTTCAGGAGCTTTAAGCCACTTATCCCAAATTTTTTCATATTTTGTTGGACACCCTCTATGTGAATATGTGAGTTTCTTATAGGGCAATACTGTGTTTACCTCTGCAACCCAGTGTTTGAGCTCTGGTGGATCAGGTCTCATCCATAGTCTGGCTATAACTTTTCGAGCAGAGAAAAGTGTTTCCTGAAGGAATATCTTTTGGAATTTGTTGATCTCTGTATTAGGGAAAATTCCTAAGATACACAGTTTGGGTTGTAGTGTGATAGGAGAGCCCATTGTGTCATGCAGGAATCTCACTACCTGGGTCCAGAAGGCCTGGATCTTTGGGCACTGCCATATTAAGTGAAAGAATGTGCCTATTGCTTGATTGCACATTGTACACGTTATAGACTGATTCTGTTTATATCTAGAGATTCTATATGGTGTAAGGTAGGACCTATGTAATATAAAAATTTGGGTCAACCTATCCGATAATTTAGGAGATACTAGTTTGCATGCATCAAGAGCATCACTCCATTCATCATCCTCCATATTGCCCACCTCTACCTCCCTCTCCCACCTAGGTTTTAGTGCATATGCAGTTTTGGTTGCTGTCGGTGTTGTCAGCATAATGTAAAATTGAGAGATCAATTTTTTGGGGTCTGGGTATTTTATTGATTCCATGAGGGGATTGCCGACTGAGGTGGAATCCTCTGTGGGGAACTGTGATCGGAAGGCGTGTCGGAGCTGCAGATATCTGAAGAATAATTGGTTTGGAAGCGTGAATTCGGATTTTAACCTGTCAAAGCTCTTCAGTTTACCATTACTGATGATATGAGACAAGTAAAAAATCCCTTTGGAGCTCCACACCTCGCTGTCTGGGATCGTTAAGAACTCGGGCAGGTCTGGGTTGTGCCACAAGGTGGTAAAGTCATGTACTGCTGGTATGCTCAACTTGTCCGAAGCCAGTTTCCATATCCTCCTATATTGGTATAATATTGATCTACGGTTATCCAACCTCGCCACCCCCTTTACTCCCCCTGTTATCATTACCATTGAATCCTGGGTCTTGCGAGACCATTCTGGACATAGAAAACTAAGGAATCTCTCCTTATCAACCTTATCTACATGGAATATTTGTGCTAGTTGGGCTGCCATATAATATATGTTGAAATCCGGAAGGGCCATACCAGCTAAATCTGTTGGGTTTTTCAACTTATGCCAGGAAATTTTGTGCCTGTTTTTGCCCCATATGAATGGTTTTAGAATAGCTTCCATTAACTTAAAGTGTCTGAGAATTAAGTATACTGGTGAGTGCCATATCATGTATAAAATTTTGGGTAAAAGGACCATTTTTATTATGTTTATACGGCCCATTATTCCCAGGGGGAGGCGTGCCCAAATTTGAGTTTTTTGTCTAAGCATTTCGTAGAGTGGGGTTATATTTAATGGTATGTAGTCTGCTGGGTCTCTAGTCAACCTCACCCCCAGGTATTTAATAACGTCCACCCTTTGTAGAGGTAGCAGGGCCCTGCTCCTAGGTGGTGGAAAACTATCCAGAGGGAGTATCTGGGATTTGTCCCAATTTATTCGGAGACCAGAGAACATGCCGAATTGTTTAATTAGATCTAGCGCTAAAGGTAGGGAATTGATTGAATCATCTAAATAGAGAAGTGTATCGTCAGCGTACATGCTGATCTTCTCCATCACTTCCCCTCTACCGAGTCCCATAATCCCAGGGTGTGCTCGAATAGCTATCGCGAGTGGCTCTGCCGCCAGTGCATATAGCAGTGGCGACAGAGGGCACCCCTGTCTTGTACCTCTGGTCAAAGGAAATTGTCCAGATGGCCAACCATTGGCCAACACTTTTGCAACCGGCGATTGGTATAAAAGTTGCACCCATTTTATAAATTTGGGCCCTAAGCCAAAGCTGCCAAGACAGGTCCACAGGTATCTCCACTCTACTGAGTCGAATGCCTTGGCTGTATCCAAGGCTACAATCACTCGGGATCCCTGACAATCATGGTTGGCCTGTAAATTAATAAATACTCTTCTGAGATTGAAGGAGGTGTTTCTACCTGGCATAAATCCGGCCTGGTCACTATGCACTAAGGACAAGATAACCTTATTCAGGCGGATGGCAAGCACTTTTGCGAGTATCTTCACATCCACCTGAAGCAAAGATATAGGGCGGTAGGACTCCGGGAGATGTGGATCTTTACCCGGTTTGGGGATTACAACAATAGTTGCTTCTCGCATTGAGGCAGGCAGTTCAGAGTTCTCAAAGATAGCATTGTATAGTTTAAGGAGCCTGGGAATTAATAGGTCCGAATAGGTGGAATAGAATTCCACGGGTAGACCATCGGACCCGGGGGCCTTAGATTTGGGGAATCCTGCTATAGCACTGGATATCTCATCTGCTGTTATTGGGGCTTCCAGTTCCTCCACCTGTTCTGCACTTAGCTGAGGAATCGTCAGCCCCTCCAAGAATGACTCCATACTGGATGTGTCATTCGTGACTGTGGTCATATATAGATTACTGAAGAACTCCTTGAATAAATCTGAAACTTTGCTAGGTTCCGTCTCCAGTACATCATCAGAGGAGCGTAGTGAAATCACCACAGGAGGTCTCTCCTCGCAATGGACCAGATGGGCCAGAAGTTTCCCAGTCCTTTCCCCGTATTCGAATGAATTTTGTTTGTGGAAAAAAAGTTTTCGTTTGGACTTTTCATATTGCAGTTGGTCAAGTGTTCTCGAGCATAATTTAAGAGCATTAGCTCTATCAGTGGTGGGATCATGAAGAAACCCTCTCTCTGCTTCCCGTACCTTTTCCTCTGCCCTCTCAATGTTTGCCTCAGATTCTTTTTTAATTTGATTAATGCGCCTAGTGAGATTCGTGCGGGCGTGTAGTTTAAACATTTCCCATACCGACTGTACTGTGGCCGAGTCGTCATTTGTCCTGAAGTATTGCTCCCATTCCTCTGAGAGGTCATTATCTTCTGGGAGCAACGTCAGCCAAAAAGGGTTTAGCCTCCATGAGGCTGGTGGACGGCCACAAGACAAAGCGACCGAGGCCCAGTAGGGACAGTGATCTGATAGTGATCGGGGAGAAAACCCTGTATCTACAAGCCTGGGAATAAGAGTTTTGGACATCAGTATGAGATCTATTCGGGACATAGCACGATGGGGCGTGGAAAAGCAAGAATAGGCTTTGGTGGTGGGGTTTCTGATCCTCCAAGTGTCTATGAGGTTAAAGTTATCTAGTAACCTGGCAAATCTTGTTACATAGGAGGAAGGTGACAGAGGTATTGAGCTGCTCATTCTATCCATCGCAGGGTTTAATACATTATTAAAGTCTCCCAACCATATCGCTGGGATGGTAGGGTACATAGCCATGTAGTCAAACCCAACAGTGATTACCTCATAGGTGAATGGAGGAGGGACATAGAACGCTAACAGGAGTACCATTTCCCCATATAGTTTGGCCCTTAGGAACACGTATCTACCAAGTGGGTCTATCTCCGAACCCTGAAGCTCGAAGTGCGTGGTTTTGGTAATTAGAATTGACACACCCCTGGAATGTGTGGTATGTACTGAGTGGAAGGCCCACCCTATCCAAGGCCGTTTGAGTGTTCTGTGGGCCATGCCTTCTGCATGAGTCTCCACTAGAGCCATCACATCCGCCTTTTGTTTTTTAAGCTGTGTAAATACTGCTGACCTCTTGATCGGGTCTCTAATACCACGAACATTCCACGTGAGCATTTTCAGGGTGGCCATTGAGATAAATAATAGAGATAGCGAGCCCCAGGCCTCAGAGAGCCCACCATAGCAAACACGGTGACACATATCCCAGGGCAATAAACAGTTTCGACTAGTACATTGTATCTATCATGGTGATGTAAGAACGTTATTAGTACATAGCAACATAGCAATTTTCTTCGTTGTTGAAAACCCCCCACCCCCCTCCCCGCCCTGCACAACCCCCAACTAGTGCGGGCTTTCATCCCAAACTGCCAACGTGGCATAAACAATGTCCGACCTGAGGAAAGAAGATTCAGTAAAAACCGATTAATAGACATGAGCACCGTGGTTGGCGAAAACTTAGTAGTGTTACAAACGGAAAAGTACATCAACACAACAGCGAATCGATTGTTCCATCTCAGGTCGTAGGCTTTGATGTGTGGGGCGAAACTACGCTGAGTATCGTTACACATCTCAGGACTTAGCTCACCTTCATTAGTGAGATTTTCAAGGGAGAATCATCCCCCGCCGGAAATGAATGTGGACTATTTACTGACATATAAAAGTAGTGGTCTAGGTGATCTTGCTTGGGGTCTACTTAGCAGGTATAAATTTCCAATAGGTGTGATGGGAAACAGTTAACTTGCGGGTATGCTTTAGGTATATACCTGTGATATTTGTTTGAGCAGTCAGATTTTAGTATTCGTGGATTCATTGCCAGTTCAGAGCTTTTCCCTGATGAACAAGTATTTATGCTGTAGAGTGTAACACACACAAGTATGGCCCTTTGAACGGCATACTAGGGGTTAATAGTAGCAGTGTGTTATGTTGCGGCCATGGCTCACCTTACCACTGCTGGGGGCAAAGTCAGAGTCAGTGAATGCCATGTCTAGTAGGGGAAACAGCTTTGCTATTCTGCAGAGGATTTGTATCCTGCTTTCTTCTCAAGTAAGTGAGGGTTCAATAAATATATGAGAGAATGATTATGTCACTTATCTGTGTGCATCCCTTTGCTCCAGCCATGCAATGGCCGCCTCCGGATCCTCAAAGAAGTGCGCCCGGTCTTCTCCTTCGACGCGTAGACGTGCTGGGAAAAGCATAGCATACTTTATATTTTTTATTCGGAGACGCCTTTTAACCTCCGTGAAGGTCCGCCTTCTGCGCTGAACCTCAGCAGAGAAATCTGGAAAGACCGCGATCATCTTATTACCGAAGGGAATGTTGCCCCTCTCCCTGCTGAGACGAAGAATGGTGTCACGATCTCTGAAATTAAGGAACTTTGCTATAAACGTGCGTGGGGGCGCTCCAGCAGGTGGCATTTTCCCGGATAGTCGGTGTGCACGCTCGACTACAAATGTAGGGGAAAGGGCGTCTCTCCCATATGTATCACATAATAAGTGTTCCAGAAATGTGGGGGGGTCTTTCCCCTCTGCTCCCTCAGGGATGCCAATAAATCTTAAATTGCATCGCCTCAGTCTATTTTCGATCTCATCTTGCTTTTGCATGAGCTGATTTACCTGGGATTGTATTTCTGCTGTGGAGTTCTGCAGCGGGGGGAGTGAGTCTTCCACATTGCTCAGTCTGGTCTCTGCCTCCGTCACTCTCTCTCTCAGCTTCTGGAAGTCTTGTCTCACAAGAGAGATGTCGACCTTCACCTCCTCAATCTTAGCTGTGACAGTGGTCTGGCAGGCTGCTATTGCTTCTTGGCATGCTGTTATAGCTTCAAGCACTTTGGTGGTGTCTGCTCCAACGGCCCCCTCCTCCCCCTGCATGGCGGCGCCATCTTCTCCCTGAGACTCAGCTCCCTGTCGGCGGTACTGTCCCAGCTTTACTACCGCAGCGTTGGCTTTTTTCCCCGGCGGTGACATGATCCAGGGGGGTTCCCAAAGCAGTGGGGATGATTTTCGGGTGTTAAGCTTTTCAGATAGTCCCAGGATTTTAAATAGCGGATATACGGCCGGCGGAGCTCTGTTCCCTAGCGTCCTACACCATGCCGCTCCAGGCCACGCCCCCAACAAGGCTGGTCTTTAAGTGGTAATCACCCTGGCCAGTGTTAAGTTGGCCATAGACGGTGACAGTGTTGATGGGGGAATCCCTCCTACTGAGCTATTGTGTTCTCCCATGGGGGGGGGGGGGTGGAGCTGTCTCGGCCAGGAGAACACATAGTGATTATTGCTAGTGGCGATAGCTGCTGGCAATAATCGCATGAAAAATCCAACAGGCTGGTTGTACCCAAGTAGATCGTTTTATCAACTTGGGTACAATTAGCCTGCCCACACATGGCTGGACTCTCATCCAGTCCCTGCTTATCCGGCTGAGATTCGAACCATCTATGGCCAGCTTAAAGTGGTTTGTCTCATTTATGTAAATGGATACATTCTGCTAAGAGTTTGTGCTGTGAAAAATAACAGACTTGCTGACTGGATTACCAGATGAAAACAGAAGAAAGCAAGCCTAAAAAATGTAACTAATACAGCCATCACATCTAAGAATTGGTAAACTACAGTATAAAAAGTGCTTGCTTTTGGGTTTAATACTGCTTTAATTTGTTTAATTTACTTATTTACCAGTTCCTTCCTTTACAGAGACAAATTATTTATTCCTATTAGTCCCAGCTGAAGAAACACACAATGTAATACACCGTGGCTTAGTGGTTAGCACTCTTGCCTTGCGGCACTAGAGTTTTCCGTTCAAAAATGGAGTTTGCATATTCCCCCTGTGCTTGTGTGGGTTTCCTTATACACTTCAAAGAGATGCTGGTAGGTTAATTGACTCCTGTGGAAATTGGCCCTAGTACGTGCTATTAAAGACCTTAGAGTGTAAGCTCCTTGAGGGCAGGGACTGATGTAAATGTACACCATGTACAGTAGTTGATTTACTAAAACTGGGGAGTGCAAAATCTGGTGCAGCTCTGCATGGTAACCAATTAGCTTCAAACATCAACTTATTAATATAAGCTTTGAAAAACTGTAACCTGATTGGTTTCTATGCAGAGCTGCACCAGATTTTGCATTCTCCAGTTTTAGTAAATCCCTTGTGCGAAGCACTGTTTAAATTGCTGGGGCTATATAAATTTCTCTAATAAATGTATTCTACCTATAAAATCCTCTGTACAGTAAAACCTTGGTTTGCGAGCATAATTCGTTCCAGAAACAATAATTCAACTTGTAATCCAAAGCACTCTTATATCAAAGCATATTTTCCCATAAGAAATAATAAAAACTCAAATGATTCCTTCCACAACCATTTATTCATAAGTCCTTCAGGTTATAGTCCATTAAAAATGATTATAGCAATGTGACCAGGTTCTGTAACTATAAAATGTCCATCCACAAATGGAAGGGGACTAGAAGAACAATCCAGCAGGAGCTACAGTGTATAAAATAGAAGAGAGACACCTCTAAGTGTAGCAATATGTTTACATTTAATGAAGGTACCACAATTAGCAACTCACATGGTTGGTGATTAAAAGAGGCACATCTAAGTATGCAGGCATCTGGGGTAAAGCTGTCCACATAGACAATCCCCCGCACCAGCGGCTCTCACCGCTGTCAGTCTGCAATCCTGACCGGGAAGACTACGCTGCAGTAGAGTGATCTGAAAGCGATGCTTGAACCGCTCATGGAGTGCATCGTGGAAGAGATGATGTCGATGGTGGTGAGGAGGATGGTCTATGTCAGTGTTTCTCAACTCCAGTCCTCAAGGCGCACCAACAGGTCATGTTTTCAGGATTTCCCTCAGATGAAACAGCTGTGGTAATTACTAAGGCAGTGAAACTGATCAAATCACCTGTGCAAAATAGTGGAAATCCTGAAAACATGACCTGTTGGTGTGCCCTGAGGACTGGAGTTGAGAAACACTGGTCTATGTGGACAGCTTTACCCCGGATGCCTGCATACTTAGTTAGATGTGCCTCTTTAAATCATCAACCATGTGAGTTGCTAAATGTTGTACCTTCATTAAATGTAACCATATTGATACACTTAGAGGTGCCTTGATTGGATGATAAAATCAGCAGAGCTTCCCCTCATTTCAGATCTTCCCCTCAGATCTACAGTGACTGCACTTCCAAGAGCACTTGTAGTGCAGAGTGGATTTGCCTTTAGTAAATAAACCCCATTGTCTCCTAGCATTTCATAAAACATAGAAGGATCAAATACTGTAAGTTCTGCAGTTAAGACGAATGTAAACCCGTACAGGGTTCTGCTGTTTGACACTTTTATGCACTTAGGAGTTGACTTGACAGATAGTGTGTGAGGTCAGAAAGTTGACAAGACAAATTGCCCCTAAAAATGCATATATATTGGCCCCATCCACAATTTGCTATGGTACACTCTGACAATTGCCATATATCACAAATATCCCATTTTGTTTTAGAAGGAATTCAGCAAAACCCCAGAAAAGCATCCCATTACCATTTAGGGTATTGCCTTTGAAAAGTATTTGGTTGCCTGTTATTATTCACCCGTTTGTCTGCCTAACCCCCAAAGATGTATCCATAGAACATCTATGTCAGCCATTTTCAACCAGGGGTTCCTCTAAAGGTTACCAGCTATTCCTGAGGGAGTGAGTCACAGGATGTTAACTTTTCACCTGATGGTGCTTGCATAGTTCTAAGGCTGATGTCACAGAGTCCAGGGTGTGGTACTAGAAGAGCTTCCCTTCGTCTTTCAGATAAATAACCACTAACACCATGTCCTTTTCAGCTCCCTGTTAAGGTGGCATTCTTCCTACTGACCACCATAGGCGTCGCCAGGGGGTGGCTATCGAGGCTGGAGCCCCGAATCTGGAGCCCATAGCCCCGAGTCTCTGCAGGTGCATTGTCCGCATAGGTCTGTTGATTATGTGATAGGTTTTGGCTCAGTAGGACCTGCAGCAGTGTGATCATCCAGCACAGCCAGGGATTGATGGACAAGCTGGCTGGATGTACATTGTGCAGTCAGGAAGGAAGACTTCACCTGTCAAATTGAGAGTGTGATGTCGGGTATGGGCGGGACTGCTACCCAGACCCGCCCCTCTGTAATCCAACCAGTGGAGACATTCATACATTGCTGGCTGGGACAAAGGGCGTAACATGAGGAGCTGCAACTGTGACCCCGCCCATGCTTCAGGGGGGCCGTGTGGCTCCCTGTTACATTTGGTTTTATGTCGCTGCTGTGTGTTAGGGTAGCGGGCTCGCATGAGGGTCAGAATGTTATAGGACAAACCACTCCCCTCTCCTGCACACAAGTGCCATTGGAACGCTGCTGAGTGGAGGAGGCGGGTCATCTGCTAAGGGGCTGTTCTCTTGATTAGAATGACACTGCCTCCCAACCACCTGTCCTCCCTATCCATGCACCTCCGTGAGTTGCGCCCCCCCTCCGCGAATTGACCCCGCCCCATCCATGAATTGGCCCCACCCCCTCCACGAGTTGGCCCCACCCCCTCCGCGAGTTGGCCCCGCCCCCTCCGCGAGCTGGTCCCGTCCCCTCCGTGAGCTGGTCCTGCCTTCTTGCTGGTCTCCTCACCGTTCGCTCCAATTCATTCCCTGCTGATCTCTCCTGGCTTTGTTTTTTCCCTCTCACCCCCCACCTGTCCTCAGTAATGGCAAGGGTCCGGCCGGCGGAAATGCTCTCTAAGAGGGTGCAGTAGATCCTACAAGCAAGCATATTTATGGTGAGAGCAGAGAATTGGGGTGACTGAGTACATTCTACTGTCCAGGAAACTGACAGGGCTGGGGGCTTCTATTAAAAGGGAGGAGGACTGAGACTTCCCTGGATTCCCCCTGGAGTGACAGGAGCCAGCATGTGGAAGTGATAAGTTCTGAACATGCTGGGACTTGTAGTGTGCAGGCAGCAGTCGGACTTCTGTGGACATAATGGCATAGTGCTGGGCCCATGCTCCAGGAGCCCGTTCCACCTCCCTGTCACATTATATTAGGGGCGCTCAGCTGTGGGTATGGCTGGCTTGCTGTCCCCCAGGGTGGTTATAACTGCCTGGGGGACAGCAGCAGCCGCCAGCCATACCCGCCCTGGAGGACAGCAGCAGCCACCAGCCATACCCGCCCTGGGGGACAGCAGCAGCCGCCAGCCATACCCGCCCTGGGGGACAGCAGCAGCCGCCACCAGCCATACCCCCCCTGGGGGACAGCAGCAGCCGCCACCAGCCATACCCGCCCTGGGGGACAGCAGCAGCCGCCACCAGCCATACTCGCCCTGGGGGACAGCAGCAGCCACCAGCCATACCCGCCCTGGAGGACAGCCGCAGCCGCCAGCCATACCCGCCCTCGGGGACAGCAGCAGCCGCCAGCCATACCTGCCCTGGGGGACAGCAGCAGCCGCCAGCCATACCCCCCCTGGAGGACAGCAGCAGCCGCCACCAGCCATACCCCCCCTGGGGGACAGCAGCAGCCGCCACCAGCCATACCCCCCCTGGGGGACAGCAGCAGCCGCCACCAGCCATACCCGCCCTGGGGGACAGCAGCAGCCGCCAGCCATTCTCGCCCTGGGGGACAGCAGCAGCCGCCAGCCATACCTGCCCTGGGGGACAGCAGCATGCGCCAGCCATACCCGCTCTGGGGGACAGCAGCAGCTCCTGCCAGCCATCCCCGCCCTGGGGACAGCAGCAGCTGCCACCAGCCATGCCTGCCCTGGGGGACAGCACCAGCAGCCACCAGCCATACCCGCCCTGGGGGACAGCAGCAGCCACCAGCCATACCCGCCCTGGAGGACAGCAGCAGCCATGAAGATTGAGGTCAGTTTTTTTATAAAATCAAACAGCAATGGACATGTCTGTTTTCTACACTGAGCTGCTTTTAAACTCATCCACAGGTGCAGCTGTGGGTTGCCTGCACTGAGCCATAGACTTCTGTTATTACCTGCAGGTTTGGTGCGCTTTCACATAGTACATCCATCACATCTGCAGTATATAATAGAATTCTATGGCAACTAACCTGCGGGAAAGTCACAGGTACACTGCGCTGCACCCACAGTGTGTGTCAACCACAGTGAATCAATGTGAAAGCAGCCTTAGGCCCTTTTCATACGATCAGTCCAATCGGGTCCGCCTGTCTGTTTTTCAGGTGGACCCAATCAGACCCTCCATTCACTTCTATGGAGCGGCAGATGTAAACGGATTTGTGTCTGTGTACACTTGCCTACCTCCAACCTCTGCCCTACTGACACTGTCCTCTGCCCTACTGACACTGTCCTCTGCCCTACTGACACCGTCCACTGCCCTACTGACACTGTCCACTGCCCTACTGACACCAACCTCTACTCTACTGACAACGTCCTCTACTCTACTGACACCGTCCTCTACTCTACTGACACCGTCCTCTACTCTACTGACACCGTCCACTGCCCTACTGACACCGTCTACTGCCCTACTGACACCGTCCTCTGCCCTACTGACACCGTCCTCTGCCCTACTGACACCGTCCACTGCGATACTGACACCTTCCACTGCAATACTGACACCGTCCACTGCCCTTCTGACACCGTCCACTGCCCTTCTGACACCGTCCTCTGCCCTACTGACACCGTCCTCTGCCCTACTGACACCATCCTCTGCCCTACTGACACCGTCCACTGCCCTACTGACACCGTCCTCTGCCCTACTGACACCGTCCTCTGCTCTACTGACACCGTCCTCTGCTCTACTGACACCGTCCTCTGCCCTACTGACACTGTCCTCTGCCCTACTGACACAGTCCACTGCCCTACTGACACTGTCCACTGCCCTACTGACACCAACCTCTACTCTACTGACAACGTCCTCTACTCTACTGACACCGTCCTCTACTCTACTGACACCGTCCTCTACTCTACTGACACCGTCCACTGCCCTACTGACACCGTCTACTGCCCTACTGACACCGTCCTCTGCCCTACTGACACCGTCCTCTGCCCTACTGACACCGTCCACTGCGATACTGACACCTTCCACTGCAATACTGACACCGTCCACTGCCCTTCTGACACCGCCCACTGCCCTTCTGACACCGTCCTCTGCCCTACTGACACCGTCCTCTGCCCTACTGACACCGTCCTCTGCCCTACTGACACCGTCCACTGCCCTACTGACACCGTCCTCTGCCCTACTGACACCGTCCTCTGCTCTACTGACACCGTCCTCTGCTCTACTGACACCGTCCTCTGCTCTACTGACACCATCCACTGCCCTATTGACACCGTCCACTGCTCTACTGACACCATCCTCTGCCCTATTGACACCGTCCACTGCCCTACTGACACCCTCCTCTGCCCTACTGATACCATCCACTGCCCTACTGACACCGTCCTCTGCCATACTGACACCGTCCTCTGCCCTACTGACACCGTCCACTGCCCTACTGACACCGTCCTCTTCCCTTCTGACACTATCCTTTATGGTAGGCTAACTTTTTATATTTTAACAATGATATTTTGTTTTATTATATTTATTATATTTTTTCCCTATTTTAGGCCTTGCTGGGTCATTTCTAAAAAAAAAAAAAAAAAAAAGGGCGCCAAACCCTGGTGATCTTTTTCATTTTGTTCAGATTGATCTGTTGCCTACCCCTGCTCCAGAGTAGTTAAAAGATTTTGGAGAAACTGTCCACATTTTGACATACTGTTCCTCCAAATTCTTTTGAATGATCCTCTCAATATCTAAATAAAGATCTGAAATTATTCTTTAGCCACTTGGAGTATCTTGGTATGTGGTGGAAGTGGCAGGTGGTAGTGGGGGGGGTCAACTTTTGCATTAACCTTTTGTTTAACCATGTCGTTTAAGTCCCTCCCACTGTTAAGTTTGACCACACCCACTTATGCTGTAGTGCGCGTAGCGCATTCACGTAGCATGCCACCTCATGCTTCCTTCCTCAAGTGTCCCTCATTCTGAAGTTCAAAAGTTGGGAGGTATGCCACAGGGTCGCGGCTGCGGCGGGCTGCATTAGAGGTGGAGGAGAGAGATGAGCAGGCGGATGGGCAGGGATGACATCATCTCTCTCCGCCCGCTCCACCGCTCTTCCGCCCTTACAGCCGGGCCACTTCAATGTGGGAGCGATGTGCGGCGGGGAGCAGAGAGATGACATCATCTCTCACTGCCCACCACACATCAGCGCTCTTTCGCCCGCACAGCACGGGCCTCTTCAATGTCAGAGATGCAGCGGGGAGCAGAGAGATTACATTATCTCTCACTGCCCGCCCGCATCGCTGCTCTCCTGCCCTCATGGACCAGTGCTGCTAGCCTGCCACCAATGCAGCGACAATGCACATTTGGTGGCACTGGCTGACATGGCAAGTGTCAATCCACATCAGTTGGCAAGTGACAACCCACATCTAGTGGCAGGTGATGTGGCAAGTGACAGTCTGCAAATTGTGGCAGGTGATGTGGCAAGCGACAATCCGCATCAGGTGTCAGGTGACGTGGCAAGTGACAATCTGCAAATGGTGGCAGGTGACGTGGCAAGTGACAATCTGCAAATGGTGGCAAGTGACGTGGCAAGTGACAATCTGCAAATGGTGGCAGGTGACGTGGCAAGTGACAATCTGCAAATGGTGGCAGGTGACGTGGCAAGTGTCAATCTGCAAATTGTGGCAGGCGACGTGGCAAGTGTCAATCTGCAAATTGTGGCAGGTGACGTGACAATCTGCAAACGGTGGCAGGTGATGTGGCAAGTGACAATCCACATCTGGTGGCAGGCGACATGGCAAGCGACAATCCACATCTAGTGGCAGGTGATGGTAGCAAGTTAAAAAGCTGCATCTGCTGACAGGCGATGGTGGCAAGTGACATGATGCATCTGGTGGCAGGAGATGTGGCAAATGACAAACCCAGGGCTCCCACTGATTCTGCATTATGGTGAGTTGAACCACTTCATTATATATTAGAATGTAACAATAGAAACAATGCACCTCGATCACCCCAACACCATATCAACCATGGTGCCATGATGATTGAAACGCCAACACCATCCTTTGTGCGCATAAATTTGCTTACCACCAGCCCCCCCTCCCCCGGGTCTGCAAAAAGGTTGGTGACCGCTGCTATGGGCTATAGCCCCAGATCTTTTGCAGACCTAGCAACGCCGCTGCTGAGCACTAACGGAAGGGGCATTTTCCCACATTCTCTTAATATGACAAAATATTTTTTACTGACCCATAATATAACGAAGCACTTTTTCCATTGACTGTCAATGTATCAGGCACTCTTTCCACTGATCACCAATGCAAGCGGCATGCTTTCTCCCACAAACCTTGAATGTAGGAGGAACCTCTCCTCTCCAATATCAGGGGGCCTGTCTCCCAATACACACCAATGTAAAGTGGCATTTTTCCACTGAGCACTGTAAGCAAGTATTTCTTCACTTAACACCAATATAAGAAGGCATTTCACTGAGAGTCTATGTAAATGACATGTGGAAAAGATTAATTGTGCTGTGTCCTATATAGCATAAAAACTGCAGCAGCTCTAAGTGAGATAGACACAAAAATAGACAAGAATAAGATATGAGAGCTGCGCACTGTGAACAATTCTAATGTGTGACATAAATAAATGTGTAACAGCATGTGAATCAACCCTATAGGCTATTGAGTACCAAAAAACAGCAACACAAGCAAATGTCTTTGGTAAAAATTGCTGATACACAATGTGCCCCAGGACAACATCAGACTTGTGACGAAACGCGCCGGAAGAAGTGACGTGCTGACGTCACTGCACTGTCAATGTTCCGAAGGAACGGGGTAAGTGATACTGTTTTTATAATAAATCATTAGTCTGGTTTTACCTTTGCGAGCCTTTTCCCTTTCTTTGGGTCATTATGAACACAGGAATTGAGGACCTTGGATCCCTGTGAGCTCTTTTGTTATTCCAAGTCCATCTGCTTGCAAGAGGCGTTTGGAGGTTGCTCTGGTTGGAGTCGCTGTTTGCCATCTCGGGAGTCAAAGGCCCTGGCTGGGTATTAGCCACAAGCAACCCAGCTTGTGGTAGCTGGTAAGCGTGCACTTCATGTGGTGGAGGATACACTTTGCATGTTGGTGTGTTCTTGTCATCTGCAAGAGGAGGATTCCAAACCCTTGGCGTTCGCCTTTTGTGTAACAGCAATACTTAGCAAAGACATTTGCTTGTGTTGCTGTTTTTTGGGACTCAATAACCTATAGTGTTGATTCACATGCCGTCACATATTTATTTATGTCACTCATTAGAATTTTTCACTGCACGCAGCTCTCATATCCTAGTCTTGTCTATGTAAATGAGATCCTTCTCCACTGACCACTAGTGTAAGGTAGGCTGCCTATATTTCTGGCCATTATTATTATTACTTATTAATTATTTAATTATTGTTCATGACTATTCATGAAAATAAGAGCAAGGGAATGTTTTAAAATTATCTGTCATGGTTGTCAAATAATCTACAGGATGTTTGCCACATTTGCCACATACATTTGACTATTATATCAACGTCTTACTGATCATACAAATAATTGTAATCTGTACATATACAAAATGTCATCAAGGGTTTTCTGAAACCCAAAAAATCTTTTGAGAAATCCTCCATGAAAAAATGTTAAGCAATACTTATCTAGGGCCTGTTAAGTGGTACCATCCTGTACAAAGATATCGATATGATAGGTGGATTTAGAAAGATGTTTGTCATTTCTTAAAAGCAGAACTATAATGTATCTGAGCACAACAAACTGAAAACTTCTTTCCTATCCAGGGAGGGTTCCAGTTCCAGTTCTCCTGGGGCTTCTACCCGTGGGTGATAGCTAGTGAGACAAGAAATCGAAGTCTGAGTCTCAGAAGGTGCTGGGCTGAGGACCTGTAGAATATTGCTAAAGGATTACTTGTTGGAGAGCATCATCCAGGAGTCCTGTCCTTGAGAAGGACCTTTTGTCTTCCTCACTGGTGGAGTACCCATGGATGTTGAGTGACAGACAGCTCCTTGGACATTGTGAGCAAAGACCTTGCTGTGGACTCTTGGGTGTGCAAATGCTAGAAGGGAAGTAAGTGCCAGGTGATGCTATAAGGATTGCTTTATGGACTGGGACTGCTTTTATAGAATTTTAGATATACTGGCCACCCCATGTTGTCTCCAGGAAAATCAGCTTAGGGAAGATTAGTGAGAAGCTGTTCTCATGTTATTTCTGCCATCATTTGGCATATCCTGATCCCTAAACCCCTCTCCTGTTCAAGCTATTCAACCAAAAAATTCTAAAAATACATCCCCTAGACTGAGCCTATATCATCAGTGTGCATGTAACTTTACTTCTGACTGGCAGCCTCTGTACTAGCAAGGAAGACCTGGGTACAATCTCAGGCTCCCCTTATAAAGTATATATATATATATATATATATATATATATATATATATATATATATATATATATATATATACCTATGCAACACCATTAATGGGTCTTATGCCGCGTACACATGGTCGGACTTTTCGACCAGACTGGTCCGACAAACTTTCCAGTGGACTTTCGACGGACTTCCAAACGAACGGACTTGCTTACACATGATCACACCAAAAGTCCGACGGATTCGTACGTGATGGCGTACACCGGACTAAAATAAGGAAGTTGATAGCCAGTAGCCAATAGCTGCCCTAGCGTCGGTTTTTGTCCGTCGGACTAGCATACAGACGAGCAGATTTCTGGGTCCAGCTGAGTTACGACGTAAAGATTTGAAGCATGTTCCAAATCTAAAGTCCATCAGATTTGCGACTGGAAAAGTCAGCTGAAGGTCCGGTGAAGCCACACATGATCGGATTGTCCGCCGGATTTGGTCCGTCGGTGTCCGTCAGACCAGTCCGGTCGAAAAGTTTGACCGTGTGTACGCGGCATAAGAGACACTGAGGATATTTTTGTGAATCTGGTCTTCTGATGATACTGTTTTTCCAGATTGGGTTCATTGTATTAATATCTATATCTAAATCAGTGTGGATCCTGAGAAAGTGATTTTATCGTGGAATGCATCAATCCCAAGTGCTATTTTGATGATTACATCAATCTACAACTCTTAGTGCATGTGTATATTGTAATTTTAAACCAGTAATAAAATATTTTTAGCTGTATATTTGTTTCCTTCTTTGTGGTACATTTAAAGTCCCACTTGCTATACTTACCTTATACTTGGGTCAATTGCAATTAATTAAGCGATGGTACCCATATAAGTTTTAGTCCTTAAAGCAGAAATAAAAGGGTTATTTCTCACCTTTCTAACGGTCCTGTGCATGCACAGCTCAGTTTATAGCACCGGAGAAGACAGGAAGCAGGCAGGTAGGGACATTTTATTGCAGAAGAGATATTGGATGTTTCTTCTGCAAAAAAAGTCTACATGCTTGCAGTTTGTTACAGCGGAACTTCAAGATGTTTAAGATGTCATTGTAGCAAGGTCCCGGAGCTCCAGAGGCCTAATGGTGACCTACAGGTTTAAGGAGAGCTGACATCCTTCCTTGTAGAGTGGGTTACCTGGCATGGTGGGTGTGATGCAAGAAGAAATGATGGGCGCCAGTCACTTACTGAATGTGAACAAGAGATTTATTGTCTCTTAACAAGAACTGTGTGAGAGCGGGTTAGGGCCAGGACACCCTCGAGTAGATGCAATGGTAATTGGCAGACTCTGAGACTACTATAGATAGACAGCTATACAGTGGAAGGCCTTCAGCTGGATGACACTTCTGTATAGGTAGAACCGCTGTGCCCTATGGCAACTAATCTTGCAACAGTCACTAACAGTAGTTGTACATAACTCTTTGTAACACAGAACAGTCCTTTACTTATCTCACAGTCCTTTACTTATCTCACAGTATCCCACTGTAGGTTTTCACTCACTGAGCTCCCAGATCCCAGTCGTCACTGTATCCCCTGAGCTCTTTCACAGCTATCCCACTGTATACTCCTCAAGCATCACCCCCGCTATTCTGCTGGGTCCCTGGCTTGCATTCCCACTTCTTCATCATCCCTGGTTGGTGAGAAGACTGCTCAGGTACTTGCTTCAGCTTACTCATAGTAGTCTCTGGTAACAAGGTGAATGGTCCCTTAGTAGCGAAACCTTCCCCTCTATCTCTGTCCACAACTGGTTCCCCGTCCGACTGAACCTTTGCAACTCGGTTGGACTCCAATCCTGCAGTCCCAACCCTAAACTCCTTCTCCTGCTCCTGGATAGACCTCAGGCAGCCTAGCTGCCAGGTGTCCCCAGGAATAGGCCTCAGGCTTCCAGCCTAGCAGCCCGGGGCGACATAAGTAGCCAGCTGTCCCCGGGATAGGCCTCAGGCTTCCAGCCTATTAGCACTGGCCGACATAACACACGTCCACCTAGACAGCCATCCAAGTGGCACAGAACCCCGATCACCTGACTCCACCCAAAAAATAGGCTCTCCAAGCAGGCCAAGGGGCTCAAAGAAACCCTTGCCCATGAGCTGAGACACCCCATCCTTTCATAATCTGTCCTTGTTATGCCCTTGTCTATCTAATGTCACAAGCTACAATGCCACCAAGTGACAGAAGAGAAAAGTGCAGCAATTCCAGAATTAGGAGGAAATCAGTGGATCTCCTAACAATTAGCCCAGACAATTACTACCTGGCAAACTAAATTGGTTAGCAACCCTGCCTAAACATTAGGGTGATTTTTATAAGCTTTAACAGTGCTTTATCATAAAATTTTGTCTCTATATGTCACTTAAAAAGCAGAGTAAGCTGAACAGTAACACTGTCTGTGCAGCAGACATGCAAAATGTCCCCAATCATTAATATAGATCAACACCTTTACATGATAAAAAGAGGGTTAAAAATTTAGTTATAAAGTGGCAGCTTTTAGAAGATTGTGCAATGCCAGTATGGCAGGACAATTATTCCAAGTCTGGTAGATAAACAAATTGCAAAATGAGTCCTAGGCTAATACCATAACACTGTGTTTACCAACTAATTTGTCCCTGTGGAATAATTTATTTGTACAAAGCAATGTACGTTAAAATGTGAGTTTTGGGAATATAAATCTAATTAAAGGGGTTGTAAACCTACGTGCTTTTTCACCTTAATGCATCCTATGCATTAAGGTGAAAAAACTTCTGCCAGTGACCGGCCCCCCAGCTCCCCCCATTTTACTTACCTGAGCCCTGGAACTTGACCCACAGGACGCGCTGTCTCTCTGCCCGGGGTTCTTGGCTCTTGATTGGATAGATTGATAGCAGCGCAGCCATTGGCTCCCGCTGCTGTCAATCAAATCCAATGACGTGGGCGCCGGGGGGCGGGGCCGAGTCCTGCATTTGGCCTCTATGGACTCGGGAGCGCTTTTCCTAGGGCGTTATCTGATGTGGGGAGGAGCCGCAAGAGCCGCCGAGGGACCCCAGAAAAGCAAAACGAGCTGCACAGTGGAGGTAAGTATGATATGTTTGTTATTTAAAAAAAAAAAAAACGAACCTTTAGTGTCACTTTAAAGCAAGACAAAAAGAACAACCTGAAAGAGGATTTTTATAGGAAAATCAACTTCCACAAAACAAATGTAGGGACCTCGTTCTAAGATGACATGTCTATAATTAAATGTAATATGTTTGTGGCTATGGTGTAACCAGCCTGCACTATGTTTACATTTCCTGAGCTTTGTTGGTCCTTTTACCTACTTCAGCTCTGACAAGTTTTACCCACTTCATGACCGGTGCATTTTTTGCTATTTAGGACTGCAATTGGTAATTGCACAGTCATGCAGCACTGTACCCAAAATAAATTTGTACCATTTTTTTCACACAAATAGATCTTTCTTTTAATTTTTGCGATTTAATTGAAACAAAGACTGAAAATTTTGAAAAAAAAAATATTTTTTACTTTCTGCTATAAAACATATCCAATAAAAAATAAAAAATGTAATTTCTTTATAAATGATGCTGGGGGGAACTAACTGCCAAAGACATCACCAGTTACACTAATACAGTGATCAGTGCTAATAATATACACTGTCACTGTACTAATGACACTGGCTGGGAAGGGGTTAACATCTAGGGTGATCAAGAGGTCAAATGTGTACTTTGTATGTACAACCAGCCTTTTGGAAAATTTTTGATCGATCAATGCCGCCAGCTATAGTCGGCGGTGCTGATGAGTGTATTCTGATGGCGAGGAAATCTCCCCGCTGTTAGAATACAATAGCTCCTCAGGGGTATCAATTCATTTTCTTTTGTTCAAGCCATGTATGGCCTGCTTTAGCTAAGAGCATGTGCTGGAGACCCAGAACTTTAGTTGCCCTGATGAAGTATGTTTATCCAGAAGAAGCTGGGCAAGAAAATGGCTGCCTGTAGGGAGCATCTGTAAGCTAAAGAGTTTTGCAGAGAACCTGAGTAGAAGTTGCTATTGAACATTGCAAGAAGGATTCATTGCTCATAAATCAAGGTACCTGTGACTTCTAACCTCCTCCACCTTTTTTTTTTTTTCTTTTTGACTTGAGACACAGAAAGGCTCATATTTGTATCTCCCTTACAATTATGCAACCTACAGTGCTGTTAAAAAGTATTTGCCCCCTTTTTTTTTGCATATTTGTCACACTTAAATGATTCAGATCATCAAACTACTGTAATTGTATTATTACACAAGGATAACCCGAGTAAATACAAAATGCAGTTTATAAATGATGATTTCATTTATTAAAGGAAAAAAGCTGTACAAACCTGCCTGGCCCTATATGAAAAAGTATAAATCCTGTATAATAATAATAATAATAATAATAATAATTGCCCCTTAATCCTAATAACTGGTTATGCCACCCTTGGCAGCAACAACTGCAATCAAATGTTTGCGATAACTGGCAATGAGTCTTTCACATTGCTGTGGAGGAATTTTGGCCAATTCTTCTTTGCAGAATTATTTAAATTCAGCCACATTGGAGGGTTTTCGAGCATGACCAGCCATGCCATAGAATCTCAGTCGGATTTAAGTCGGGACTAGGCCACTCAAAAACCTTAATTTTGTTTTAACAGTAGTCCAAAAGTGTCTGGCCCCACACACATTTCCAACAGTGACAGACCTCGCTCACATTCCCAATAAGGACAGGTCTGCCCACATTTCCAATAGTGACAGGCCACACTCACATTTCCAATTTTGACAGGCCACGCTCACATTTCCAATAGTGACAGGCCACGTTCACATTTCCAATAGTGACAGGCCACACTCACATTTCCAATTTTGACAGGCCACGCTCACATTTCCAATAGATACAGGCCCCTCCCACATTTCCAATAGTGTCAGGCCACACTCACATTTCCAATTTTGACAGGCCACGCTCACATTTCCAATAGTGACAGGCCACGTTCACATTTCCAATAGTGACAGGCCACACTCACATTTCCAATTTTGACAGGCCACGCTCACATTTCCAATAGATACAGGCCCCTCCCACATTTCCAATAGTGTCAGGCCACACTCACATTTCCAATAGTTACAGGCCCTGCCCACATTTTAAATAGTGACAGGCCTTGCCCATATTTCCAATAATAATAAGCCCAGCCCACATTTTCAATAGTGACAAGCCCCCCCAAATTTCCAACAGTGACAAGACCTGTCCACATTTCTAATAGTGACAGGCCCCACTTACATTTTTAACAATGACAGGCCCTGCCCACATTTCCAGTAGTGACAAGCCCCACCCACATTACCAACAGTGACAGGCCCTGCCCACATTTCCAACAGTGACAGGCCCCACGTACATTTTCAATAGCGACAGGCCCCACCCCCTCCATGACCAGTGTATTTTTTGCTATTTAACACTGTGCTACTTTAATGAGCAATTGCGCAGTCATGCAACACTGTACGCAAATTAAATTTATATAATTTTTCCACACAAATATAGTTTTCTTTTGATGGGATTTGATCACCACTGGGTTTTTTATTATTTATTACATAATCAAACAAAGAAAAAACTTTTGAAAAAAAAAAACATATTTTCTATTTTATGTTATAAAATAAAAAAATCGAATTTCGTCGTACATTTAGGCCAAAATGTATTCTGCTATGTCTTTAGTAAAAAATAACAAAACTGGTGTATAATAATCGGTTTGTGTGAAAGTTATAGTATCTACAAACTATGGTATATATATACTGTAATTTGAACAGCTATAGACAAGCAGCTATAATGTAATAGCAGTAATTAGCAAGTTATAATGTGACTGTGATAGGGTGGCGGGCAATCTAACAGACACTATCTGGGAGGGTCGCTAACTGACACTGATGTCGCTAGTGACACTAATACAGTGATCAGTGATAATACTGTACACTGACACTGTACTAATCACACTGGCTGGAAAGGGGTTAACATCCAGGTGAAATCAAGGGGTTAACTGTGTGCCTAACAATGTGTAATGTGTGCTGCTTTTACTTCCTGATCTGGCTGTTTTTTTTCTCCCTGCTTTCCACAGAGAAGAAACAGCCAAATCACTGTTCCTATGTACACAGAGTTCTGCATTAGTAAATACAGAACTCTGTGTGTGATTGGACACAGCTGATCAGCTGACTTAAGGCAATATCATTGGCTGAAATCTGTTGCCAAACTCATTATGTGTTGAACCCGGAAGACAGGCAGCGGCGTACAGGTACTTTGTTCAACCTGCCTGTGCCGCCCGTCGGCAGTACATCTACTGTGGGGGGGCAGCAAGTAGTTAAATAAATTATATACAGTAACCACAAATAAATGTCTCTAAAAAATCCAGTGTTCCAATTCTCAATACATGCTGCAAAGCAAAAGGTGGTCACACCAAATATTGATTTGATTAGGATTTCTCTTTTGTTCATTTACTTTCCATATTTTTAATTGATAAAAATAAACTAATAACACTCTATTTCTGAAAGCATTCTCAATTTCCAGCATTTCTTCACACCTGTCTCAGACCCCCTTCACACAAGACAGACACCACCAGCAGGGAATCTGTCCGCTGATCCCTGCTGAGCAGTCGCCTAGCAGAGCGGACACTCGCTCTCCTCTATGTGTGGTCAGATGTAAATGGACCGCCTGTCCGTTTACACCAGACTGTCATCCAATCCGCTAGATGGGTGAGGATCCTGCATAGTCTGTTTTTAGCAGATCAGATCAGACTGGATGTCAACGGGCAGCAGAGAGGAAGCAAGAGCAGGAAGGAGGTGTGGGCTGTGCTCTCCCCCACCCCAGCTCCTCCTTCCTATCAAAGCAGTGCTCCTCTTTACAGGAGGTAATAAAAGATAGTTGTCAGATCGGGACTGCAGGGTTTGATTACCTGCCCCTATCTCCTTCTCAGACTGCTCATGCCCCAGCAGCAGAAAATGTGGTTTGGGATCAGGTAATAAAAGCCTGCATAAAACCAATCTGACAGAGTTCCTGTATCAACTCCTGCTGGATGGAGGAGAGCACAGCCTGCACCTCCTGCTGGCTCTCTTCTTCTCTGCTGCTGTCACTACTCCTGTAAGATTGTAAACTTCAGGGAGGGAGGAGGGAATTGTACTAGGTGCACAACTGGAGTTGTGGTTAACAAAAATTTGTGCTGGGTTTGTGCTAGGAGGGTGTATTTGGCCTAGGAAAGGGGAACATGATTTGTGCCAGGAGATTTTTTGCTGGGAGGGGGAATTTGAGGAGGGAAGAAAATTTGAGCTAGGAGGGAGGATTTGGGGTGGTGAGAGGATTTGTGCTGGGAGGAGGCAGATTAGTGCTGGATTTTTTTAGGGGGTGGGAAGGGATTTTCACTGAGACACGAAGTTCACACATCGAGGAGTGGGGGATGCAGTTTACCATATATGCCCTGGACGCTAGATGACCTTGTCTCAGCACTGATCTCCAGAGAGGAACGTAGCTTATGTGGAACTTTGTACCAAGATGGGGCACTATCGTTTCTTTGGCATCTCAACTATTTCTGAAACAGCGAATAATCTGCCGAGTATCCCGGCATCAAGAAAGAATGGCTTATGTAAGCAGAGTTTTGCTGATGGACAGCAGAGTAGGGATGAAGCCCCACAGAAGCCCTTTGTACTGTTTGAACACTTTGGCATTACCTGTGGGATGTGTGGGAAGTTATTTTCTATAACCGTGGGCATGGAGTCACTGTGACTAGTGTGGAGACTTTTTGTTGAATATATTGCATAACAATATAACTCCAAGCATATTTGGTGTGGACTGGATGATTGGATACACTTAGGCAGATACCCAAATGTTTATCAGACCTGAAAGTGACAGAACCTGTTGAGGAAGAGAAAAGATTCACTACAGGCCAGCTAGTTGAATCCACAGCTGGGTATTCCCCGGGCCAGGGTAGAGAAGACTTGATTGACTGATGCTGAGAAAACCAGGACCTGCCGGCTGTACTGGAAGGTGAGACCTCTGGAGTTGCTAGCAAAGGATTAGAAATAGAAGAACCTAAAGAAAAACCAAGATGGTCACTAGTGGAAAACCCTGCCACACTATGGAAGTTGAGGAGGGGAAGCCAGAGGAGGTATCCAGTTTTGACAAATCCTGGAGAGAAATAGTGGAAGAGGAGCTACAGGGGACTGTTGTGGGGGTCACCTCATTTGCTACTGTTTGTGATATTAACATACGTTACTAAACACAATAGCTTTATTAATTTTACAGGTAACGTGCACTTTAAAGCTGAATTCCAGGCAGATACAGACGACATAAATGAATGCAGCTCTGTAATCATTAAAAGGCAACTCCTCTTTTGTGGGAAAAAAATGTATTCAACCTTTCCCTTTCAATCTGCAGCTCTGTAATTTTTTTTTAAATTGCAATGCAATTTGGCTACCTGGAAGCCTCCTGTACCTGTCCCCCCCCTCCCTTGCAGATATGTAATTTCTTGCTTGTGTGATTGGCTTACTGATTTTCTCAGACGTTTCCACTAAGATACAAGACAGATTTTGAGCATCCCCTGCAACAAAAATGTCATTTTTGGTGAGATAATCCCCAAGGCAAATCACGTCTAAAGGTTGGTACACATTATAAGAAAATCGGGCGAACAATCGTTTTTCTCGGAACAATCGGTTTTTCCCAAAGTTTCACAGCAAGTCGAAACCAAAGTTTTGTTTCACACACTATATGAAAATTGAACGGTTGTGCCTTGCACGGAATGTTTTTTTTCCGATTTTCTCATAGTATGTACCCCTCCTAAAGGGATGCAGACCCTGCCCCTATCCTCATTTCAGCCCTGCGGGTGCAGCAGCTGACTGATAATTATAAAACCACTCCCATACAGATTCATTCTGGAATGACACATGGACACAGACAAACAAACAGCTGTTTCTTCAGAATAACAAAAGGTAGGGAATTGGAACAAAGTATGTTAAAATCCCTGCAATGTACATAGATCACCCAGAGGGGGATGTTTTTTCTAAACAAAAGTGGAGTTACTCTTTATTGCATCATTTATAACTAAAAAATATTTTTGCTATAATATTCACCTTTAATTCAGAGATTTCCCCACAGTACTTTGTTTCTGCTATTAGATGACCTCAGTCTGATGGCTAGGCTAGTATCATTCAACTCAATGTTGCTATAGCTTATATCTTAAAAGACCAAGGACACTCTATGGCACAGGGAGGTGGCATTGTCAAATCTGTTTTGTTTAAGGAACATTGTAAACTAGTAAATCCCTATCCCACACCCACATAACTGTCCCTGAGCCACCCCCATCAAATCATTCTTTGCAGCTATTACCTTTTGTACCACCACCCCCTCCCTTTAGAATCTAAGCTCTACGAGCGAGGCCGTCCTGTACCTTTTGTATTGAACTGTACTGTAATTGTGTTGTCCCCCTTATACATTGTAAAGCGCTGAGTAAACTGTTAGCGCTATATAAATCTCATATTATAATAATAATAATAATAATAATAGTAAATACCAATGCTGGCATAGTTGATAACTGTAATGTCTCTGCATAATGTATAATGTACCTAGAACTAATTCCTGTAACATGCCTAGTGACCGGACATATCCAGCTGAGACCATTTTACCCAACAGCCTGTTATATCATCCACTAACACCAACATACTGTATGCCTACCAGGAGGGCATACATGACAAAGCAACAGTATATAATATCACACAGTACCAGCACATTATCTTAACCAGAAGCAATATATTATATTATCACAAAGCAACTTACCATTTCCTATCATGTCAGAGATTTCCAGAATTACCTTCCCTCAACACTCACCTCCCTTCACTGATACTCTACCTCCTCTCATCCTGTGCACAGTTGCTTTCCCTCTTTTGGCAAACCATTCCCCCAATTTTGAAAAATGTTCCACACTCCCATGTCCCATGGAAGCAAACTCCAATAGCATATTCTCTAGTGCAAGAAAGTTGTCTGCAAATAGGTTGGCAGCTATGCCGATGCAAGCACACATACCTCTATCGTACCATAAAATTGTTCTGTTGTCCTGTCTCATTACTGGTTGATTCTCCATTCATGGGACAAGACAACACAATGGACTTCTTGGAACTAGAGGGAAATGTGCCAGTCTTCTACTCATTAGCAAGCTACTATACAAGATAGAGGTGGCTTGACCTAGAGTTTATCACTGCTGCAACGTGTAAGACAACTCACATGAGCAGTGTTAGTGGAAAACAAAACATGATCTGGTGGAAATCTAGTCATGAGCCCCTGGAAATGCCCAATACCGGGCAGCCATAAGCCTCCTGAAGCATTGGGTACCAGCCAGCTACTCATATAGCACAATCTGCCACAGTACAGAATACTGACTCTCAAATATTGATTTATTTATATTATATGGTTCTAGAAATACAAACACAAAAAATTACCTGCTGCTTGCTTGCCGGGACATTTAAGAGAGACCAGAGTCTCTTCACATCAAAGCACTTCCTAAAAAAAAAAAAGCTGAGCTTGTACATCAATTCAAATATTATCTTGTAAACATTTCAAAAGCTCTTCAAAACTGATAATATTTAAAGTATTATGTGTATTATTTGTTTTTGAGGGGGAAATATTTTCTGTCTGAATGATTTCCTTGGGAAGATTCCCTTACTTCTGCTCACATGTGGTCATCAGGACAGGAAGAAACATTTCACTTTAATGGTTAGAGGATCGGGACTTAATTCTCACTTGGAGAGAAGCCAAGGCCTTTTATGTAACCTATGTCTGAGATATAAGGTCCTCCTAGGCTCAAAGAAGCTGACTGAATGTCAAGTACAGGTATATCTAAGTATAACAAACAATGGTATAATTATAGTCAAAGCAGCTCACACGACTGCAATGTGTCTTGGGGTAGGAGTGAGGCTCCAGTAAGGAAGCTTTTGGGGCAAAATAAACATGAAAAAATAATGTGTTGTATGTGAACACAACACATATGATATAGAGTACTATGTCATTAGGGGTTGGAGAAGTTTCTGTTGACACTGACACTGACCCTGGTCCACTTTGAATTCTCCAGTTTATAAGAGCTGACATCAGATGCCTAAGAGGAATCTTCAGGATCATTGTCATCACTAATTACAGATCTCCCTTGCTTTCTCAGTGTATCAAGCAGCAAGGATTTCCATCCCATCTGGAAGTGGATTTATTGCCTTCAGAGCATCTGATAATGTTCCAGCCAGCACTGTGAAATTAACCCTGTATCTTAACATAGTCTATTTGAGGCTGTAAAAAAATCTCAGAGTATCTCCTCAGCTAAAGATGTTTAACAAAGTCTGTATTAGAGTTATAGAGTAAAGGTGTATAGGAGAATTCACAATTATATAAAATACAGTGATTGATAATATTATTGGTACTCACCAAAGGTTGAGACCTCATATGATACAAGAGGTCAAATGCACTCATTTACCCAGTATCTCATATGTTGTTTTGGATGAGTTGCTCCGTTAACTCTCTCTCTCTTTTTCCTACCTTCTCAACCAATTAGCACGAATCACCACTTTATTTCTTTTGCAGGAAAGCGAATTCCTGGATCAGAAGAATTATTGACCAGCAGTATCTGCACCAGCAATCAAGATATCTGCTGGCCAGTAATTCTTTTGATCTGCAAATTCAATTCCCTGCAAAAGAAATAAAGTGGTGATTTGTGCTAATTGGTTGAGAAGGTTGGAAAAAGAGGAGGGTTAATGGAGTTACTCTTCCAAACAACATATGAGATTCTGGGTAAATGAGCACATTTGACCTCTACTATCGTATGAGGTCTCAACCTTTGGTGAGCAGCAATTTTACACATTTAGTGGAAGTGACTGAGCACATGGTGGAACAAAAGTTTGGGGTTGAAGATTTGAGTTATTTAATATACACATTGGACTGATTCATTCAGGCACTTGGGTGCAATTATTCATTGGAATTCTTTTTTGAGTGAAGTTTGTTCACTATATAATTTATACACCATATTAATTTATTTTTGTGGAGTGCTGGAAAGTTTGATTTATTATTTTAGTATGTGAGTGAAGTTCATATAGATGCTGGCTGCTCCACGCACATGCAATATCTCACAAAAGTGAGTACCAGATAGTAAATATTTTATTATATCTTTTTATGTGACAACACAGAAGAAATTACACTTTGCTACAATGTAAAGTAGCGAGTGTACAGGTTGTATAACAGTGTAAATTTGCTGTCCCCTCAAAATAACTCAACACACAGCCATTAATGTCTAAACCACTGGCAACAAATATGAGTACACCCCTTAGTGAAAATGTCCAAATTGGGCCCAATTAGCCATTTTACCTCCCCGGTGCCATGTGACTCGTTAGTGTTACAAGGTCTCAGGTGTGAATGGGGAGCAGGTGTGTTAAATTTGGTGTTATCACTCTCACTCTCTCATACTGGTCACTGGAAGTTCAACATGGCACCTCATAGCAAAGAACTCTGAGGATCTGAAAAAAAGAATTGTTGCTCTACATAAAGGTGGCCTAGGCTATAAGAAGATTGCTGAAAATGAGCTGCAGCATGGTGGCCAAGACCATAAAGCGGTTTAACAGGACAGGTTCCACTCAGAACAGGCCTCGCCATGGTCGACCAAAGAAGTTGAGTGCACGTGCTCAGCGTCATATCCAGAGGTTGTCTTTTGGAAATAGATGTATGAGTGCTGCCAGCATTGCTGCAAAGGTTGAAGGGGTGGGGGGTCAGCCTGTCAGTGCTCAGACTATACGCCGCACACTGCATTAAATTGGTCTGCATGGCTGTCATCCCAGAAGGAAGCCTCTTCTAAAGACGATGCACAAGAAAGCCCACAAACAGTTTGCTGAAGATAAGCAGACTAAGGACATGGATTACCGGAACCATGTCTTGTGGTCTGATAAAACCAAGGTAAACTTATTTGGTGCAGATGGTGTCAAGCGTGTGTGGCAGCAACTAGGTGAGGAGTACAAAGACAAGTGTGTCTTGCCTACAGTCAAGCATGGTGGTGGGAGTGTCATGGTCTGGGGCTGCATGAGTGCTGCCGGAACTGGGGAGCTACAGTTCATTGAGGGAGCCATGAATGCCAACGTGTACTGTGACATACTGAAGCAGAGCATGATCCCCTCCCTTCGGAGACTGGGCCACAGAACAATATTCCGACATGATAACGGCCCCAAACACACCTCCAAGATGACCACTGCCTTGCCAAAGGAGCTGAAGGTAAATGTGATGGACTGGCCAGGCATGTCTCCAGATCTAAACCCTACTGAGCATCTGTGGGGCATCCTCAAATGGAAGATGGAGGTCTCTAACATCCACCAGCTCAGTGATGCCATCATGGAGATGAGGAAGAGGACTCCAGTGGCAACCTGTGAATCTCTGGTGAACGCCATGCCTAAAAGTGTTAAGGCAGTGCTGGAAAATAATGGTGGCCACACAAAATATTGAAACTTTAGCCCAATTTAGACATTTTCACTTAGGGGTGTACTCACTTTTGTTGCCAGCGGTTTAGACATTAATGGCTGTGTTGATTTATTTTGAGGGGACAGCAAATTTACACCGTTATACAACCTGTACACTCACTACTTTACATTGTAGCAAAGTGTAATTTCTTCAGTTCTGTCACATGAAAAGATATGATAAAATATTTACAAACATGTGAAGGGTGTACTCACTTTTGTGAGATACTGGGGGTTATTTACTAAAGGCAAATCCACTTTGCACTACAAGTGCACTTGGAAGTGCATTAGCTGTAGATTTGAGGGGGACATGCAAGGAAAAGAAAAAACAGTATTTTTGCTTGTACATGATTAGATGATAAAATCAGCAGAGCTTCCCCTCATTTCAGACCTTCCCCTCAGATCTATAGCGACTGCACTTCCAAGTGCACTTGTAGTGCAAAGTGGATTTGCCTTTAGTAAATCAACCCAACTGTATATGAGATTATTTTTATTTGATTTTATTGATTCATTTATTTAGTCTCTAACACTTATGCAGTGTACACATGAGCTGACTTTTCGACCGGACTGGTCCGACGGACAATCTGATCGTGTTTGGGCTTCATCGGACCTTCAGCAGACTTTTCCAGTCGAAAATCTGACGGACTTTAGATTTGAAACATGTTTCAAATCTTTCCCACGGACTCGAGTCCGGTCGAAAAATCCGCTCGTCTGTATGCTAGTCCAACGGATGAAAACCCACGCTAGGGGAGCTATTGGCTACTGGCTATCAACTTCCTTATTTTAGTCCGGTCGTACGTCATCACGTACAAATCCATCAGACTTTGGTGTGATCGCGTGTAGGCAAGTCCGTTCATTCAAAAGTCCGTCGGAAGTCCGTCAAAAGTCTGACGAAAGTCCGACGGAATGGCCGTCGGACATTTGTTGCCGAAAAGTCCGCTTGTGTGTACGCGGCCTTAGTGGTCAAGGTTGTGCGGAGACACATCTATTATTATTATTGATACTACAATAGTTTTTGTCTATTACCACCTCTTTCAGCACTTGCTTACTGTGGTGGTGGAAGTGAACAAAGGGGTGAGAATGAGAATAAACATATAGGCCTTTTTAATTTACTGGTACCACCTCTTTAAACATTTGCTTGCTGTGGCAGTGGTGCCCCTGATAACTGGGTGTTAATGTGGCACCTCCCTGGTAATATTACTTTATTCAGGTAGATTGGCAGATCAAAAAGAATTAAATGGAGACCTTAGTCCAAGCAGCTAAATTACTAAATATATCATGTAATTTGAAATGTACTTAAAAGTTATATCTCCTGCCTATAAATTTACCCCCATTGGTATTTTTAATGTTTTATTGCCATAGAACTAAGTGAATCTTTGCATCTGTTTAGATCTGTAGTCTCCATGGTGCTGCCATTTGAATGCTTAAAAGACCAGTTGAGAGCCGATAATTGAGAGCACACTGGCAACTTTGAGGCTCCACAAACACTGTCTTAAAAAACATTGCTTTTACAGGAGTTTTGTGTTCTGCCTGTAGAAGCAGCTCAATATTATCCTATGTGTCCACGTACATTAGGACATTTTTTGAGCTCAACGTTTAGAGGCAGGAAAAAAAACTCTTCTGGTTCACATTTCCGATTGGAGCTCACTGGCAGAAAAAACTTAGAACTCTTCTAAAATCATCTAAATTTTGTACAAAAAATGCTCTTTATGTGCGTTTTTTACTCCAAAGAGAACAGACTTTTTCTAAGCCCAGTGTGCATAGAGGCTGACAGTTATTACCAGAAACATGCCTTGAATGTAGAATACATTGTGCATGAGCTACCATTGTGAATAGGTTGTCCATGCCCTAGTAGCAGAACATAATTGAAAACACTACAGAAAACAACATTGGTATACTTGAGTACAGTAATGATAATTTTTTTTTTTTCGTTTTAAAATAGCAAACATTATACTTACCTGCTCTGTGCAATGATTTTGCACAGAGCAGCCCCAATCCTCCTGTTCTTGGGTCCCCCGCCAGCGATCTTGGCACCTCCCCGCTGAGTGCCCACATAACAAGCTGCTTGCTATGGGGGGAACTCGTGCATGTATAGACACACAGAGCCGGGCTCAGCCCCACTCCCCTGTTTCCTCGTCACTGGCTCTGCTTGACAACAGGGGGAGCCAATGGTTCCCGCTGCTGTATCTGAGCCAATTAGGAGCAAAGGAGCCGAGATCGGGCTCAGGTATGTATTTAGAGGGATCTGTGGGGGAAGCTGCATGCAGAAGGTTTTTTAGCTTGCTGTATAGAATGCAGTAAGGTAAGAAACCTTCTGCCTTTACAATCACTTTGAGGATTTGAGGCATAACTATACTCATCTCTGCTCCAGTAATGCAATGTCCAGGAGGTCCATCAGCCAACCTGATGGACCAGACTGGGATGATATAACTCCGCAAGGGAGTTTATTTAAATCAGTACACGACAGGACTGTACACTGTAATGCACATGTGCACAGGAATTTAAGAAGCCCTCATTGCAGAAAAGCCTTTATTGCAGAATAGACATGGTATTAAGATAACACAATTTCTTGGAAAACATTTATTGAACATTTCAAACTTGAGCTTTCTTTTGAGAAATAGTTCAGTGAGTTTGACAAACCTTGACGATGCTCCATGACTTTTCTTTTCAGTTGCCCTTTCCGTTTTTTTCCCTTTTTCATCCTGATCAGGCATTATCAGACCTTAGTTCATTGACCTGAAATTGTGAGTCCTAAATAAAATATAAACAGATAAAAAAACAAATATCCATTTAAATCGGACATCTAAAATTGTTATAACAGTTCAAGCTTACCTGTGAAAGTTTTAAAATGACCCTGTTCCCATATAATGGGTATTTACATTTTCTGAACAAACAGTAAAAGCACTTTAAAACAAGCCCTCGTTCATCTCTGTATCTATAAGCATTGTGTAGAAGTGAATTTTCTGAGTTCACAACACAAGCATTGTAATTTTTTTTTTTTTTAATGAGAGCAAATCTTGGCAGGGGGGAGGCGGATTTTAAATTGAAATACTGTGTTGCAACCACCAAAGCTGGATTTGGCACACAATTGTGGCATGGTCCCATTGACTTTATCTCTTTACTGCCACCGACGTATGTCATACATCAGCAGCAGCTGGGGGTTTTACACACACTCCTGGCTGCAACAGCAGCCGGGAATGTGTGTAACTCTGACAAGTTGACTGTCAGCTGTCATATGGGAGCGACTGGGTAGCTGTACAGTCGCTTTATTACTTGCACACTCGTCAGAAACATTCATCCCTTCCCACTCCTGACACATTTCCCGAGCTCTACAGACCTGGCACCAGCATGGCAAGTGCCACTGGGTAGTAAGGAGAGGGGGACCAGAAAACATCCATATGCTGATCTACCCTAGCTAGTAAGAACCTGGAAACAATGTGTTAAAACATCACTTTCGGTTTCTGCTGTCATTTTCCTCTCCCTTTGGCTTCAATGAAGGGCAAGTGAGACATCAGGGGTCTAAAAGACTCATTAAAGAGTACCTGTCATAAAAAAGTATCACATAGGGGACTTTTTGTCCCCTTGTGATATGGAAAAAAAAGTAGTTACACCCAAGCACTTAAACCCCCCAAAAAATGTTGAATCCCCCACATCCACATACAGTACCTGCATATATGAATATAGACATACACATCTGGGCGTCTACACATTAAAACGTCAATTTGGTTATACTTGTTACATATTGCTGAGCACGCTGCAGTAAGCACAATTATTCTAGGATCATTATTCATGTTTAAAGTCTCGTACACACGATTGGATTGTTGGCCAACAGAGCGTCAGAATTTTGTCCGAAGGGCATGTGCCAGGAACTTGTCTTGCATACTAACGGCACACAATTGTCGGCCAACAAACACTAATGTAGTGACGTACTATGTGGAATTTCAGCTCTTGAGCGCCACTCTTTGGGCACCTTCTACTAATGTTGTGTTTGGTGAGCATTGATTCCGAGCATGTGTGTTTGTACTTTGGACTTTTGTGTGACAGAATTGTGTACAGACAATACGAAAATCTGAAAACAGACCGTTGTCCGCCGAAAATTTACTAGCCTGCCATCCAACATTTGTTGGCCGAAAGTTGGACAACAATTGTCTGAGGGGGCGTACTAACAGTCTGATTTTAGGCCAACAGTCTGTCATCACACAATCCCCTGCCAAAAATCGGATCGTGTGTACGAGGCTTTATTCTAAACTGATTAGGGGCTTTTAAAACGTTGCCTATAAAACAATTTAGGGTACCGAAGGCTGTCATTGTTTCATGGGCACATTAAATTTTAAGACTTGACATGTTGGGTATCTATTTACCCAGCACAACCACATCCTTTATATTTTACCAAAATGTTGGTGATATTTTGCATTCGTGTGCCCTAAAATTAACTTTAGTGTGATTTTTACTAAAATGTTGTACTTGATAAGCTGCTGCACGAATATAAGGTGAATACAAATAAACTGTCAGAATAGGGTCAAACAACTGAAAGGGCAGAAAATGTCAGACTTTGCCTTGCCATTGAAAACCAAGCGTCAGTTTTGAATAGGGTAAACCTAATATGGAGGGAAACAAATCTAATTCCATAGGCGAGCTTGCTCGCAAGACTTCAAAAGCTTAAGTCTTGACAAAGTCAACATCTTGAAATCCCAATATTGATACTCAACATTCCCCTCATGCATGTACAGTATACCGTACCTTGTTAGCTGTGGTCTATAAATTGTCTATATGGTTGATATCTCCATATTAGTCCAGGTCTCTCTAACTTGTATCGGTCTGGGTAATTTCTGTTTGTTACTTGAGGCAGTCTGGGCAATCTCTCTTTGTAACATGACATTTTGGAAAGATGGGGTTTCTCCGTAAAGCCCCGGTTTTGGGAATCTTTTTTTCTTTCTGTAACTTGGCAGTCTGGAAATCTCAATATGTAACTTGACAGTTTTTCTCTCTTATTTGGCAGTCTTGATAGTTTCTCTCTCTGTACAACTGCAGTCTGGGCAGTCTCTAGCTCAGACATATTAGTTTGAGCAGTATCTCTTTAATGTATGTGTATGTATGAATGTGACTTAGGGACCTTAGATTGTAAGCTCCTTGACGGCATGGACTCATGTGAATGTATACCATATGTAAAGTGTAAATTGACTGCTCTAGATAAGTACCTAAAATAAATAAATATATTTAAAAAATAATGCCACAGTCAGGGCACTCTCTTTCTCTAAAGAGTCACTCTCTTCCTTTAAAGCGGATTTCCAGACATTTTCTTTTTAAATTACCCCATTGATTGTTACCGCTCGTTCTTTTACAATTGGCAATCATTAACAGTGTTCCCTTTTCGTTACTTGTGCAGCATTGATTACTCACTGTGCTCTCCTTTGGAACAGTGCGGCCATCCGGACTGTGGGTATGTGAAGCCTGCTGGGTCTCTCTTTGGGGATTAGGTGCATGCTGGCTACCAAGCATGCACCTCCCGATCTCGTGTATGTGCAGTGTGCCCTTCTGGCAACAAACAAAACACTGCAATGCCACTATACATTCCCTATTCAAAAATGGCACCAATCTCCGTCTAGTATCGTGTAATTTCATGTTTTGAAATAACGCCATGCTAGCAGCGAGGGATGCCAAATGACTCCTGTGGTTGATGACACAGCAATCTCAGGAGCCGATGCAGCTGCAGGAAATGAAGTACCTAGCAAGGTAGGGCAGAAGTCAACAGGAAAACCAAAGGAACAAGGTACTAAACTAAGAGTAAAAAACAAAAAAATATTCAAAAACGAGGGGGGGGGGGATGTGGTCTTTTGAACAAGACCAAGTTGTATTTTTACCTGGGACTCCTCTTTAACTTTGCAGTCTGGGCCAGTCTCTTCACCTAGAGTTCTGTAGGACCCTATGGTTTTCCCACTGGTGGCTAGGGGTTCCTTGAGCATTGGGCTGTGGCACCAATGATCCACTGGGAAATGATCCAATGGGAACCACTGACCAATGATCTCTTTTAGTTGTCTGTAAGGGAGGCATTCTTCCCATGGACATTTAGTGTAAAAGTGGTATTCTTTCAAATGACCACCAAGGTAAGCAGACATTTATCCCACTTACCACTAATGTTATGTAATAGGAAATTCTTCCTACCACCAAACACCATTGTAAGGGACCCACTAATTACCAATTTAAATGGGCACTTCAACCACTGACCACAAACACCAATGTAACAGGGGCACTTCTCTCACTGACCACCATGGTAACAGGGTCACCTCACCTATTTACCACCATGGTAGGAAGGGGAGCAATTCTCCACTGACCTATAAAGAAAAGGGGCATTGCTATTACCACCAATCCATACCATACATTTTTTACTGGCAGTGCTTCTTTTCTGTCAATTATTAATCTTTGTTGTTTGATTATTGCTGAAAAACAAAATTAATTTATAGAGAAGAGAGATTTAATATCAAAATGTACACCTTACTAATCATGTTAATGTTCTGTGAGCTGTAGATAAAAATACTGTACATGTAAGCAGGAGTTCCCTGAGACCTGAAATGACTTCAAGGGCTCTCCTGGGGAGAATGGTTGAGAAAAGTTGCTGTGATCAGTTTCTCTCTCTCTCTGTGCTGCAGTCTAACAGTCTCTCTCAGTAGCTGGGTGGTCTGGTGAGTCTCTGGCTTTGCAGTTCAGCAGTCCATCTTTATAACTCAGTAGTCCAGGCAGCTTCTTTATCTCTGTGAAGTGTCAGTTTCAACAGTCTTTCTTTCTGTAACTCAGCCTGGACTCTCAAGTTTCTATAACTTAAGAGTCACATTCTAAGTCTCTCTCTGTAATTGGGTAGTCTGAGCAATCTCTCACTCTGTAGTTAGGTAGTCAGGACAGTCATTCACTCTGTAACTCGGCCCCTTCACACCTGAGGGATTTAAAGCATTGTTTGAAGTACTTCAATGCTCAAAACTTGGATTTCCATTATATTTAGTGGTGTCCATTCACACCTAAGTATAATGTTGCTGGAATCTCATTGCTCCAAAAAGTACATGAGCTTATTTTGAAGTAGAGTCGCACAGTTTGGGCCCAACAGGCTTTAATGGGAGGGTCTGAAAAGAGCGTGCAAAGGCACGCAAAATGCATTTTCTTGCCTAGTAACTAGTTTTCTATTGGCTAAAAATAATATTTAAAAAATGCTTAAAGCCGAACTTCACCCAAAAGGAGAAGTTCCACTGTTCCTCCTCATCCCCCTTCCACTGCCAAAATTGGAGACTGCGGGACCATTCACAAGGCACAGCGCAGCTCGCGCATGTACACTGAGCAGTCGGATGTGAAGCCGCAAGCAGTCATAGTCGGCTGCCCACAGTTATAATGACGGCGCCAGCACTGAAGAGCAGTGAAGAAACCCGGTGGGGAGAGCACGGTACTGGATCCCTGGATAGATGAGTGGATGTTTTTTAAAAGTCAGCAGCAACAGTTTTTGTCACTGCAGACTTTTAATTTTCACACATGGGACTGAAGAACTGCTTTAAGGCTGAAAAGACCGTCACAAATTACACAATGCTTTACATTTATGGTATATTCACATCAGTTGCTGCCCTCAGTAATCTTACAGTCTAAGGTCCCTACCACACATACTAAGGCCAACTTTGAGAGGTAAAAATTATAAAAACTACTTTCACCTGCGCTATCCCCTATCTATCTGCTGCTGTATCAGTTCACCCCTAGTGTGATCAGACTATTATTCAAATATATGTAGCACTATCCTAGGTAGGTGCTAGAAGAGAGTATAGTTTTGGGTCTTTCTGTTTATAAGGAAGATTGTTAGGCAAATTTAGAGTGCTCTCTGTCTACCAGGGAGCAGGATCTATTGGTGAGGTCTGCTCATGGTGCAGCTCAGCTTGTCTGAATGTTTCACACTGGCCTAATAGAGAGACATATTGGGCAGTGGGAGGACACCTGACAAGTGAGGGCACAGGCATTGTTACAGCCCTGGCTATTGGCAGAGGAACATGCCTTGTTGCATGCTTGATGACTGTTTAAAGGCCAAGGGCGTATGTGCTCATAATCTTTGGCTGGAGAGCGAGGTCCCGGAGGGAGAGGGCGGCTGCTCCTCCCATGTAAAGGTTGTCATGCGACCTTGGGTAGTCAACCTAGGGGCCTGAAAGTCAGACAGAAGACAGAGGTCCTGCAGAGCTGACTGGAAGGGAGACACCAGGAAGGATCTGATTCTGCCTACTGTGTGTACAGATCTGTGTCATGGGGCCTGTCAGTCAAGGGGATGTTAGATAGTGTCCTGAAGTTAAAGTACTTGCATCAAGTCTGCTGCTAGAGAGAGCAAGAAGACTTAATTCTTCCGTACAAGTGCAGTGTGGTAAAAGCAGTGTGTCTGCTTCCACAAGTAATCTGGTGAGGCCAAGTGAGAGTTGTCCTTATCTACTGTGAATAGTTCAGTTGGAGTATCCCGCTATTCCCTTCTCCCATCCAAGTTCCACAATAAATTAAATAAAAAACAAATACCCTGGACTGGTTGTTGAGTAACGAGCAAACGGGAGTAAGGAGGGATAAGTGAAAAATTCCCCAGCAACTGTCTGCAGGTAATCAGAGGCCTAAGAAGTCAACATACAGCAAGCCCTATGGCCTAAACTTGCACCAGCCTGAATAAAACACTGTATCTGGATGCTGGGAGACAGCACTGAGAAATGCAAGTGTTATTGGATCTATGTGCTTTTAAAAAATAAAGGATTTTATATTTTTCGGTGGCCTGCATGAGTGTATGAGAGGAAGAAGGAGAGGAAGGAGCACACTTACAAACAGCACAAGAAACAGATCACAGCTGTTTAAAGTGTTTTATGCATCATCCTGAGGAAGTGGCCAGTCTAGTGCCACGAAACACGTTAACAGTGTTTTATACTATCCTGTGAGTAATAAATTTCAAATCAATGAAGAATCTATTTCTCATCTTCTCCTCCACATTCGGGTGCTGCTGCTGACACCACTTTCCCATCTTTTGGGGCTCATATACCTCTTACTGAGATAATAAAGGGACCAGCCCTGAGCAATTGAAGGAGCGGTGGATGACCTTGGTGGATGTGGAGAGGAGAGATGGTGGAAACGCCTGCTATCTATGACCATAAGTTGAAACACAGCTAGGTGGGTCAATCTATCTGGTGAGTGAGGGGTGAAGGTGGAGGATAGCCCCGTGGTAACGAACAGTGGAACTGAGGACACATTGAATGATCAGTTTATTTTCAAATCAAAACATTAAAAGTGGCCATTTGCAGTTTTAGGATTTATGAGTAGCACGGTGCACTTTTTGGAGAAAATGTTGCACTTTATTTGTAATTGCACTTTATATATATATATATTGGTATTTAGACACATATGAATTTGTATAGAACATTTAATTTATATATGGACAGTATATATGGAAGTTTTATAGGATATTTATTTGATGATATTAAATGTATGTATATGTTTGCATGAATTTGAAAATTTATTTGAGAACATATGATTTTGTTTGCTGAAATGCTGTGTATATATATTTTAACAACTTAGAGAGAAGCCATTACCTACCAGCATGTCTTTGGAGTACCCAGAGGAAATCCACGCAAGCACAAGAAGAACATGCAAACGCCAAGAAGCTACCATCATGGTTGGGATTCAAACCAATGACTCAAAATATGGGTATATATGCGTGTATTGTAGAGCTGTACTTCATATGTTTTTTTTTTTATTTTACCCAGACAAATACTTCAAAGCTCTGGGTAGTCTAGCTAATATATGGAACTATTAGGCCACATCTGCTCAGATGAGCTTAGAAAATGCACAATGCATGAAAATACAGAGAATCATTAAAAAATGCTACATATTCATATCCATATTTTAAAATGGTAACATCAGTTCCAGCTAAACTTCAAAATATGTAGAAAGTATAATGTTTTTGTATACTACTTGACCAAAGTCAGAATGTATTTGAATATTGAAGCTATTAGGAATGTACCTGACTTGACTTATATATAGCAATGTAACCCTGCATGCTGGATTACTATGCTCAATCACATAGCATCCCTAAAGCGACACTAAACTGGTTTAAAATATAATTCAACTATATATTCCTAACTCAAAAAAGTTCCTAAAAATATTTAATGCCCTCAATCTACTCAATCTCAAAGTTCCTCTTTTCTTTTTTTTTGCTGCTATGATCTGAGTTCCTTTTAGAGGGTGGCCAAGTTCATTCTTCATGGTCCCACTGCGTGTAGGAATGTACAGTCAGGTCCATAAATATTGGGACATTGACACAATTTTAATCTTTTTGGATCTATACATGACCACAATGGATTTGAAATGAAACGAACAAGATGTGCTTTACCTGCAGACTTTCAGCTTTAATTTGAGAGTATTTACATCCAAATCAGGTGAACGGTGTAGTAATTACAACCGTTTGTATATGTGCCTCCCACTTTTTAAGGGACCAAAAGTAACGGGACAGATTAACAATCATCCATCAAACTTTTACTTTTTAATACTTGGTTGCAAATCCTTTGCAGTCAATTACAGCCTGAAGTCTGGAACGCATAGACATCACCAGACGCTGGGTTTCATCCCTGGTGACGTTCTGCCAGGCCTCTACTGCAACTGTGTTCAGTTCCTGCTTGTTCTTGGGGCATTTTCCCTTCAGTTTTGTCTTCAGCAAGTGAAATGCATGCTCAATCGGATTCAGGTCAGGTGATTGACTTGGCCATTGCATAACATTCCACTTCTTTCCCTTAAAAAACTCTTTGGTTGCTTTTGCAGTATGCTTCGGGTCATTGTCCATCTGCACTGTGAAGCGCCGTCCAATGAGTTCTGAAGCATTTTGCTGAATATGAGCAGATAATATTGCCCGAAACACTTCAGAATTCATCCTGCTGCTTTTGTCAGCAGTCACATCATCAATAAATACAAGAGAATCAGTTCCATTGGCAGCCATACATGCCCACGCCATGACACTACCACCACCATGCTTCACTGATGAGGTGGTATGCTTTGGATCATGAGCAGTTCCTTTCCTTCTCCATACTCTTCTCTTCCCATCACTCTGGTACAAGTTGATCTTGGTCTCATCTGTCCATAGGATGTTGTTCCAGAACTATGAAGGCTTTTTTAGATGTTGTTTGGCAAACTCTAATCTGAGCTCCCTGTTTTTGAGGCTCACCAATGGTCTACATCTTGTGGTGAACCCTCTGTATTCACTCTGGTGAAGTCTTCTCCTGATTGTTGACTTTGACACACATACACCTATCTCCTGGAGAGTGTTCTTGATCTGGCCAACTGTTGTGAAGGGTGTTTTCTTCACCAGGGAAAGAATTCTTCGGTCATCCACCACAGTTGTTTTCCGTGGTCTTCCGGGTCTTTTGGTGTTGCTGAGCTCACCGGTGCCTTCTTTCTTTTTAAGGATGTTTCAAACAGTTGATTTGGCCACACCTAATGTTTTGCTAGCTCTCTGATGTTTGTTTTATTTTTTCAGCCTAATGATGGCTTGCTTCACTGATAGTGACAGCTCTTTGGATCTCATATTGAGAGTTGACAGCAACAGATTCCAAATGCGAATAGCACACTTGAAATGAACTCTGGACCTTTTATCTGCTCCTTAGAAAAAGGGATAATGAGGGAATAACACACACCTGGCCATAGAACAGCTGAGCAGCCAATTGTCCCATTTCTTTTGGTCCCTTAAAAAAGTGGGAGGCACATATACAAACTGTTGTAATTCCTACACTGTTTACCTGATTTGGATGTAAATACCCTCAAATTAAAGCTGAAAGTCTGCAGTTAAAGTACATCTTGTTCGTTTCATTTCAAATCCATTGTGGTGGTGTATTGAGCCAAAAATATTAGAAGTGTGTTGATGTCCCAATATTTATGGACTTCTCTTGCTTGCTCCTGAAATAGGATTAAGAACTATAGACTATGGAAGTTGTAGTCAGTGTTCATTCTGCGTTGAAATTTTGATTTAGTTTTGGTCATAGTCTTTTGACTAAAATGCCATTTTTGTTTTAGTTGTATTTTAGTCATCTGAGTTGTTTTAGTTTTAGTCGTATTTTAGTCAACTAAAATCTCCAGTATGTTTTAGTCAAAAATACTCTAATGGGTTTAGTTAGATTGTAATGCATTATTGAAGCATTTCTCTAGAATTGCCAAACTAATCATATACTCCAGGAGTAAAAATCTAATAACATGTTATTATTTATGATATGGAACATGTACTACAGACACAGATTTAGCCGCTGTGATATATAACATCTTTATAAATAAAACTGAGTTTCATAAACAAACAAAAAATATTGCTTGTTAATAAACAGAAGTGCAACTTTAAAATATAAAAAAAAAACTGTAAATTTTATTGGCTGCAATGCCATTGCACATATTACCTGACTATATTAGCAACGAAAAATATTAGGAAAAAAAATAAAAAAACCTTTTTCTTATTTTTTTTTTCAGCAGCTTGGAAGATGCCCCCTACTTATTCTTATGTGATAGTGCAGTGTTAATTTTGATGTCAAATTTTAAGTTCAGTTTTGGTCATCGTTTTTTTAGTTTTAGTCATATTTTAGTCATTTGAATTGTTTTGGTTGTATTTTAGTCATCTGAATTGTTTTAGTTGTTGACTAAAATATTTTCATCGACAAAGTTACACTGGTTGTAGTGTGTAATTGGGAGCTCATAGAGGTTGTTACAAAGAAAAATATATTACAGGCCCATCAGGTAGGAGATGTGTATCGATTTTTAGAATAAGGATATTATTTAGTGTCACTTTAAGGGAAGGTGATCGGGTGACTTGAGTTCACTAGAGACAGAAAAAAAAACAGTGGGTGTTTCAGCCCAGTGACATCCACTCAGAACGGAAATGTTTGTTCTGGGTGGGCTGGAGTTACAAACATTACAGTGAACAGTTTCTTGACACGAAGGGTGCTTTTCACTGCTCTCTCTCTCTACCTGTCCTTCAGTGAAATGGACATGTAATCAGAATTTCAACTAAATATACATTGATATCACACGGTCATTGTAGGGTGAGGCAAATAGCACAGGATAAGAGCCATGTAAACGTATTGTAAACACAAGCACAGACATAGCCAACAAATTACAAAATATTTGCTCACCAGATGTTTACATATCCAGGAAAACGCCTTAACCACCACTAACTTGAAACAGCTGGCATTAGAAAGAACTATTACAAATATGATTAACTAATTATCAGAGCTTAATCACAGCTTTATTGGAGGTATTAATAATTCAGATATCAAATCCTGACACCAGCAAAGTGTTTGCTGTCGGATGCCAAGACTGCTGTAAGTATAACAAGTCTAATTAATAGCTTCTATAATATTTATGTCGCTGTTATGAAGCTTATGTTCATTTTTCAGTTTTGCAGTAGTTATCCTTTATGCCATAGTAAAAGGAGAGGCACAAGCCTGTCTAACATAAAAATTCTGACTGTAAGCTCCTGAACAGGTGAGCTACTGCTGAGGGCAAATGTATATCCTCATCTTGAGTAGCTCACCATTCTGTTGCTAAATTCCCATACCCTGTACACAAGGCTAAATTCCTACGTCATCACGATATTCACATTGTAGAGTACATTGAGGAGGCTGACGTGCTACCGTAGGCGGTCACAGCATACAGAGCAAGCTGCGAGGGACTGGTTGCAGCATCGGAGGAAGTTTGCTGGAGTAGGGTTGCCACTTTTTCTTCAAGTCAAACCCAAACACTTTAGCGGCGCACAACAATTTTTTTTTAATAGTATAAACTATACATATATTTTGCAATTAAATAACATTTCTAATCATATGAAGTTAATCACAAAAGTCTCCCTTTACATCAGAGTTCACAGAGTTCCCCCTTTACATCTGAATCTGCAGACTTCCCCTTTTACACTGTAAGGGGGGACTCTGCAGACTCTGATGTAAGGGAGAACTCTGGGTACTCTAACATAAGGGATACTCTGGGAACCCTGATTTAAGGAGAAACACTGAGAACTTTGATGCATGGAGGTGACTTTGATGTAAGGGGGAACACTGTGGCTTCTGGTGTAAAGAGAACTCTGATGTAAGGGGTACTCTGAGAACCCTGATTTACCTTAGTGTACTCACTCAGAGGCAGGAGAAAGAAGGGGGGCTTCAGTCACAGACAGGAATGGATGGTGCGCTCACTCACCCCTTGGCAGTAAGCACCTCTCATCCAGATGCATCTGAGGCTGCTGGATTTCAAATTTCCGGCCCCGCTTTCCTTTTCTGAGGCACAGTGCCAGGGATTGGAATGTGGGCAGACACAGAGAGGTAGGGGCAGGAGGAAGAGGAGCAGATTGAGCCCTCTCTCCTCTCCCGTCTGTGTGGGGGGAGGGGGGGGTGTTAGTGCTGACTTTGGGCAGTGTGAAAGAGAGTGCAACAGACACTCTCAGCTTAGACAACTGCAGCCAGCAACCCTGCTGGGAAGCCATAGTCCAGTCTAAATAAAGTGTCTGGGTTTCAGGCACTTTGAAACCTGGACACATGATTCCAAACTCGAACTGTCTGGGTGAATCACGGACAGGAGGCAACCCTATGCTGGAGCGAGGAGTGAAATCAGTATTTACCTTTTGATACTCTGCGTATAGACCAAACAAACAAGTAACCCTTGCACAGTTAGGAGGGGGGCCCACTGCGAAAGTGGATTTTTTTTTTTCCTGGAGTTGGATATGTTATGTATGCTGTAAATCTTTTAAAATAGATGTTGGGTGAGTGTTGGAATGGGGCCTGGGTTTCAGTTTTTAAAGACAAATTTTACCATCATATACAGTATATGTGTAAATATACATTCTCTCTGTTTATCTATTGCTTTCTTTTCCAATATTTTTTTTTGGCAAGGTTTTGAGTATGCATACAATACAAATGCAGAAAATACAGCAATACGTGTAAAATAATAGTAATAGAGCACATTTAAAACAGAAAATATTGTAGTCCACGAGCAGTACTACTAAGACTTGAACTTAGAGTTCCTGAGTCCATATAATGGTGGCAGCTATCCTCAGAGAAAGCCAGCTCTCTCAAATGAAGCAAAGGAGGGAAAAACAAGAAGCGCCACCTGAGTGTAGTATTAGTGTAAACAATTTAATTGTCAAGATACAAAACACTCACAAGATACAGGTTTAAAAAATGCTCATCTGTAGTGGTGTGTCACTCAGGTCTCGCCTAACGTCCTCGCACTGTATACACGGGCTGTAGAGGTGAAGGGAGGTCTGAAGTCCATCCTGTGGCGGCCAGGAAGTCCAACAAAAAAAAAGTGGGGAGACAGCCGGGAACATTGCACAGGATTGGCTACGAGCTCAGGGCATCAACTCCTTCTACTGGTCTCTGAGGACAGGGGTAGGAGTCCAAGCTTCTACAGAAGATGTTCGCCTTCAGCCAACCTAGCGAACATGTGAGCTTTGTTTTTGGGTCCCATCTGGCCTATGGATCCATTGACCCACTTGGGCTAATCAAGCAAGGTGTCCGTGCAGAGCACACAGGGGATGCGCTGTCTTCCCTCCAGGGGGACTAGTCTTTCCTTGGGGAGTTACCTCCACATTTTGTGCGCATCCCTTTGCGTGTTCTCTTTCTACTTTAGGTAAACACTACCTTTGTGTATTGTTGGTTTACTGAAAAGCTGTGTTTACTCCTCGCACTCTGTCGGTATCTCATTCTAGGGTATATGCAAGTTGGTTATTTTCCTACTTCCTCCTCCCCTCCTCAGTCCCCTAGATCCGGTACCTTCCCTCATTCCCCTATTCTACCTTTCCTGCCCAATTCCTTTCCAACCCTTACCCTTCTCCTGCACCTTTTTTCCCCACAGTGCCTTTGTTTTCAAGTTTTACTGCCGATCACATGCAATACTCATTGTTTTCTTAGGGTGCATTTAATTGAATGTTCAAACAAGATATTTGGGGGGCACACCCTAAAAGATGCATTAAAGCAGGTGCAGCCATAAGACCAGAAAACAGAACAAAATATTACAGCGCACACATACAAAAAAGACATTTACCTCCTGCAAGGCTATTTAAAACAAAAATATGGGGATTTGGTCACATCATATTGCTATATGGTGCTTAAGCCCATATAGAGTAGTGTATGTCTCCCATGGTTCAGAGAAGCAGGATCTCCCAATCTATGGATAGCGTAGGACCCACTAACTATGGGGTACTCTGTTGCAGTAAGTGGGCTTAAGCACCATATAGCAATATAGTGTGATCAGATCCCCATATTTTTTGAAAATGTTCAGGTGTTTTAAATAGTCTTACAGGAGGTAAATGTCTTTTTTGCATGTGTGTGCTGTAATATTTTGTTCTTTTTTTTTTAATTCCATGTTGGCCCTTAGCCTATGTTTTTGTGGTTTTAACAAATTTTGAGAGAGTCCTACGGCTGGAGCGGTGCTCATGCTCCTCCTCTTGTCTTGGACTTACAAAATTTTCTTCTCTCCTGGACAGAATCGTCCCCACTCTGGTAGTGGGGGCAACGTCAATGATGTTCGAAGGTTGTGAGGGCAGTGATCCTCCTCATCCTTCGGGGCGATTGCTATCCTCCTTTTACTCCATCTATTTTTTTTCTTTTCTATTCTCTCACTTTGCCTAACCTTATTTCTCTTCTAGTGGCCAGTTTGGAGTCCTTAGCTGAGTAGGTCACCGCGGTAGAGGGCTCGTTCCAGAACCTACGGGCCTTTGGTGGATTTTGGTGAGTGCTATCTTATCACTGGCTTTTCCTACCCTCATGCTCCATGGCTTCTGGTGATCTAATTAAAACTCCTCTGTGGGTGATCTCCCACAATGTTCAAGGCCTAAATTCTCCAATGAAACAAAGGAAAGCTCTGCAACAATACCACAAGCAAAAAAATAGATGTGGTACTCCTTCAGGAGACACATTTTCCCAAGCGGTATTGCCCTTCATTCAGGGAATACTTTCTACTAGATGATACTACAGGGATCTCTCCGGAAACACTTTGGGCTGCTCACAAGGCTACGATCAGGGGCAAACGCATACAAATAGCCTCTCAGATTCTCAGAGCTAAGCAAGAGGATTTGGATAGACTAGAGAAGGAATTTTTGACACTGACTAGAAAACACAAGGCCCACCCTAAATCTGTCCCAATTATTAAACTGGGCTCAGCTCAAATTGCTCTCAATCTGGCACTCACTTCCAAGGCAGAGAAAAGCATACGCAGGAGCAGTGCCCCAAGGATTCAGACCTTCAGGGCACCTAAAATTAAGATAGCTGGGGGCACATTGTCACAGAATCTGCAGCGTATCATGGGGGAATACCACGAATTCTATAAAAAATTATACAATGCCGACACTAACCCCAATCAACATGAACTTGATGGCTTCTTGGATGAGATCCAGGTCAACAAAACTTAGAGGACAGACAACAAGCAAAATTAGAGGCTCTGATCTCTGCTAAAGAAGTAGTTCAGGTTATTAAAAATCTGAGAGCTCGATCGTCGCCGGGGTCCGACGGGTTTTCTGTTCCGTAATGCAAAACCTTTGTCTCTACTCTGTCCCCTTACCTGGCTCGTTATTTTAACGTGCTAAGAAGGAGCTCTCCCATAGATCGATCGCTTAATACAGCATTTATTTCGGTCATCCCCAAAACAGGTAAAGATGTGAGCTCAGTAAGTAATTACCGGCCTATCTCCTTAATAAATAATGATTTGAAGATTCTGAGTAAGATCCTTGCCAATCATATAACCACCTTTATTAGCCTCTACATTCATAAAGACCAAGTTGGCTTAATCCCAGGGAGGCAGGGTCTGGATCAAATCCGCAGGGCGGTTGACATCATCTCCCTTTTACAATCAAACTGGGACAGAGGCAAAGCTCAGGAAGGCTTCCTGCTGTCACTGGACCTTCAGAAAGGATTTGACTCGGTCTCCTCGCCCTACCTTTTTTCAATTCTTAAGCGGGGATTTGGTGAATCCTTTCCTAATATAATCTCTGCGCTGTATTCTACCCTGGAAGCCCAGATCCGTATGCAGGGATTTTATTCAAAATAATTTAGTATTTCCAGAGGCACTAGGCAAGGCTGCCCACTCTCTCCACTTATCTTTGTGATGGCAATAGAAACCCTAGCAATTGCCATTAGAGACCATTGCGATATACAGGGCCATCTTTAATATTGATTGAACCCTGGGCAAAAAGTTTCTTGGGCCCCCCCCATGCAGTTTCAGTCTCCACCTACTCTGAGACATACAATAAATATCAGCTAGACGCAAAATCTGTTACAGAATCAGATCAGGCTGCGATTGGTTGCCAGAGGTTACAGTGTATCATTACCGCTCACTGACTGGTTTCTAGAGGTTACAGCACACATTACTGCTCACTGATTAGTTGCTAGAGGTTACACCTCATGATTTCTGCTTGTTGATTGGTTGCTAGAGACTACTGTACATCAATACTGCTCACTGATTGGTCGCTAGAGGTTACTGCACAACATCTCCTCACTGCCTGCACACCATGGACTGGGGAGGTGAAGGGACCCATTAATAGACAGAAAACCCCTAGGGATCCTAGGACTCCTGGGATCGGTGGCAATGCTGGGGGGAGGTGAGAGTGTGCTTAATGGCAAAGTTGAAATTTTATTTTTACCGACTACCAATATAAAGAGGACTTTCAACACTGCCCACCAATGTAATAGGGGTTTACACTGACCAATAATGTAATAGGGGTTTACACTGACCATTAATGTAATAGAAGCATTCACAGTAAACACTAATGTAAGGAGGGATTTACACTGACCACAAATGTAAGGGGGACCTTCACAATGGCCACTAGTGTGAATGAAAGGATTCTACACCAAGATTTACACTGACCACCAATGTAACTGAGACATTTAGCCTGCGTTCACATTTGTGTGTGTTGGGAACGCATGCAAAATCTATTTCCTGACACCACAGAAACATGCTGCCCTTTAGCAGATACACAGCAGTGCCATTAATTGTTAGACACCCTCACGCATTTGCTGACATGTGCCTTGGCACTGTGTGATTTTGAAAAAGGGTTTGGGACTTTCTTCCGAATTTGTTGTGCATAGAGCAGCCCATTCAAATGAATGGGCTGCCCTACACACGACCTACAGCTTTATCCAACCTGTCAGTACACCTTTGCATCCCAAAACCCATGCTAACTTCTGCACCCCAAACCTCCCCCATCCTCTCCACTCTAATCCCCCTCCCCTTTAACTCCACCTGCTGCCTCAGCTCATTTTTGCACCCACCATCCTTACCTCCACAAATCCCCTCCTTGCTCACCTATCCACCCAAACTGTAATTCCTTCTCTGCCATCCCACACTACCCTCCCCCTCACTAATTTGCTTACCTTTACAGAACAGGCTGCTGGTAGGCTGGACTTTCAAGCATGCCCCTTTATCTCCCCAGTGGGGAGCATTCAGTATAGGTGATGGTGGATATGACGTCAGGGGGGCATGATATACATAAGAATGCCGCCTCTATTCACATATGAATGCTGCTGGTCTGCCACTATTTCCATATGAATGCCGCTGCTTTTTACATATCAATGCCGGTTATTTACATGTAAACACAGGGTCTGCAGGTGAGTCATCTGTACACAACAATAGGGCAGGGCTGGCATAACAGAACTTCACACTGAGATATCAGGACACAGCATGGGACTAAACCCTCAAAGGACTAGAATTGAAACTGGGATTAGTTGGCAAGTATGAGGCAGCTGCTTTGGGCCCCACAACAATGACAGGGCCCAGGGCAGCTGACCCTTTTGCCCCAACTTAAAGACGGCCCTGGCGATATACACGGCGTTCAGTGTGGTACCCTCTCACAAATGTGCTTTATTCGCAGATGATATTCTTCTCTTTGTTACATCCCCCTTGATTTCTCTCCCAAACATCTGTTGCCTTCTGGAGAAATTTAGCAAAATTTCAGGGCTTCATGTCAACTACAAAACTTCTCAGGCCTTAAACATCTCAGTACCAGACTTCCTGGTCTCACGCCTAAATGATTAATTTAGGTTTTCCTGGAGCGACTCAGTAATCCCATATTTGGGAGCAAACTTAACGGCTAGAATAGATCTGTTATATGCTGCTAATAATCCCCCAATATTCCAAAAAATGTAAGCCGAGCTCCCTCAGTGGGCCCAATAAACCTCTCTTGGCTCAGTCGGATTAATACGACCAAGATGAGATTAGTTCCCCAAACCCTTTATTATTTTTAGGACCTTACTTATCCCAATGGTCAAAGACCATCTTCGGCGACTACAATCTAAAATCATTAATTTCGTCTGGGGAGCAAAAGGGCATCTTCTCTCTAAAGCTGTCCTTGTTAGGGGGAAGAACCAGGGAGGAGTTGGTTTACCCAACCTTTCTGGTATTACTAATCTGCCCAGCTTGCTCAATTATCAGAAGTCTATTCCCACGTGGTGCAACCTGATTGAGTTCACTTTGAAAGGCAGGCAATCCCACAACGCACCCTGGATTACATTCTTTGGTGTCCCAAGAAATTGAGACCCATGTTTCTGGCTCCCACACTATCCCATTGGCTTGCCCTTTGGGACACTCTTAGATCGCACCCCCAGCTGGTCTAATCACTTAACCCTTTAGCACACCTATTTAGGAATCCTCAGTTCACCCCAGGGTTGGAAATTCAGGCTTTTAAGTGGTGGTTGGATAAAGAGTTTTATAGGATCTGCCACTTTCTTCATCTGTTGGGCCCAATTTCCAAGGCGTACTGTGTCAGTAAGCTAGACATGCCTCCTTCTGAACAGTTCCGCTTTACTCAGACTTAATTTTCTACACAAATTATGGAATGTGAATTGCGAGATCTGCTATTGACATGCTGCCACTGCTTGTTCCTGAAATCCATGATTTTATATATTTTTTAACAACCTCCTTTGTCGTACTGTTTGTGGGTCTTTATACTTACCCTTTTTGTCTCCACGATGCGTATATCTGGCATCATTTGTGCAACTTAGTTATGCTCTATAAAAATGTATTGAAAGTAAAAATCTAAAATTTTGATTAGTCCCCGAAACAGAATTAAAGGGGAAATCTTCTAATGGGGACACTAATTCTGGTGACTGCCAGGGATTTCCCTCACTTTAGAAGAATTTCCTCTTGCTTCCTGTTGTGGCCTTTCATTTCCTGTTGTAGGTATGGGACAAGAAGTGAAGGGAGATTCCCCAATAGGACATAGATGACAAAACAATCTGACAGGGTTTAAAACCCTATCCAAAATGAAAAAAAAAAAAAAAAATATATATATATATATATATATATATATATATATATATATATATATACAGTTTTGCATTTAGTTGACCTTAAGTTTCTAAAAAATTAAGAATATAAACTAAATTTGCTATAGTGCATAAAAGCAAATGGTTTCCAAACTGCCTACTAAATATAAAACTAAACATGCTTCTAATGAAGAATAAAGGCGGATGTTCCAACGTACATTACTCAGACATGGTTTATTGTTGTCACAATCAGGAAAACTACCCTGGGAAATGCCATGCAGCTGCTAATGGAGTGCATATAGACAAGAGGCAGGAAATCAGCTGCAAAGAGTATGAAGGAAATCTGCAACACTGAGATGCAACCAAGGGTAAAATAAGTATGAAAGCTAAATATTAAAATTTGCCATTTTTTATGATACTAAGACTTCAGAAAACGAAATTTTGTTAGGGTTTACATCTACTTTAAAACTGAATGTGCTTACAAAACAGCTCAACAATGTCATACATACCATCTATCTAGAAGCATATTGATTTATTTATTAGGTTTAGGAAATAATGAAACAAACCTTAGTTTTTTTATAGGCACATTTGCTATGGAACATCCCAAACCTTTTCTTTCTCTGTATTATTTGGCTGTATGTGCTGCAGCAGAATTTTGTACTACAATAGCTACTGTCAAAGGTAGAAATCATTTTAGTTTAAGTTGAACTCCAGCCAAAAATATTTTTTTGTTCTGGAAGACTGATAAAGGGTATTATTCTTAATCAAGGAGCAGAGTGGTTCGGGGGATTGTGGGATGGGGTTACCATACTAATGTAATACAATATACCAAATAAGGAAGAACTATATTTCGTCATTAAGTGTTGTCCTATAACACTTAATTATTAGGTATATTAAATAACCAATATTCCTTCACATCTGCATTTAAGAAAAAGAAGAATCCCTTCTGGATCCTATCTACTCTCTCCTGGATTGCAGACTTCCCATAGATGGCACACCCATTTGTTGGTCAACATACATATCTGTACAGTCAGCGGAACAACCCAATTTACGGCAAATCCAGGTTCTCACAAAGTGACTCATCACATACATAGGATCTTACAGCAGCAGTTGTAGGTAGGTTGGATTGTTGGTTATTTCAAACTATCCAGGTTGAAAGGGGTTAAATCTTTTTTTACACTTTCCCCGGCATTTTCTGGGCTGTTCCCTCCACCCTGTGCTGTATATAAAGAGGGGGGTGGCTCTGCTCGGTGTGTCTGCAAGCTGCATGGGAGGCCAAGCTTGAGAATGTAGTCGCCAGCAATACCTGGACTGCAATTTAGGAAGCCTTCCCATGTAAGGACTCTATCTCTTAAGGACTCTCACCTTTGGGAAGGTATGCACCGGGCAGCCTGGGTATAGTTAGTCAGGAATGATCTGCATTACATTACTGGACTGTATACCCGAGTTGTCCAGTAAAGACTGTCCAACAACTTGCCTGAAGTAATTTGAAGGGGTGCAAGGAGGTACATGGCATATCTAGAAGAATGGGGCCTGTAAAGCACACACAGGATGAAGAGGAAGGAATGGAAGGTCACACAAAGGCTAATTTGGCAGAGGAGTTGGTGGGAAGGGTATATTTTTAACAGGTAGCCATGGACTGATGGAAATGTAATAGCAGCCAGGCAGGGAGAAGTGGTACAAGGCATGGGTGACAGGTCCTCCGCTAACAAGGGGTTGGTGCGCTAACTTCCTCCCTAGCAATTGGTTTTCCAAAAGCAATCTGGACTGAATCTGTGGTTCGGAGACCCCATAAACCTAGTCACATGGTATGGGAGAGCTGAAGAAGTTAAATGAAGTGCACACATGAGGTCAACGCTTAGTGAATGGAGGGACCTCATTCTGTCACTGGAAGTGGGTTGGAAGAAGAAAGCTGGACTGGTGGAGTGGGACACAGGCTCTGCGGAGCCCCACTTTAAATGCTACATTCTGGAAGGCAAGGTGTGCAGAGATATGGGGTAGATTGCTTTACTGTAAGAATCGGCATGTCGTTACGCAGCTGCACAAGGTGTACTACTCACTTATAATCCAGGGTACTGCCTTAATATTGATTTTCACATAAACCGTCTGGTTCCGGGCATTGGTGAGCGTGTACATGTAAGAGGTAGGCCCCGCCCACAAGCTGATTTCAATTGTGCAGTAATCGCATTTTTGTCACTCTATTTCTTAACCACTTCAGGCCAGCCACCGTCAAATGACGGCGGATCGGTGCGGCTCTCGTTCCGGGACAACGTCATATGACCCTGCCCCAGAATGGCCGCGCTCCTAGGACACGGCATGACCCCGGATCTCAGTAAAGAGGCTCTTTACCCATGTGATCGGTGGTGTCCAATCACAGCCAGTTACATGTAAATGCGGAAGTGATGTTTATTGGCTCTCCTCGCCTCAAACTGACAGAGTGTGTGGCGAGGAGAAACGATCAGCGGCATCTCCTCACAGGGGAGACCAGTACAGGTAATCAAGGCACTGATTATCAGTGCCCTGATTACAGTAAAGCCCCAGCAGTGCCTGTCAGTGACACCATTCAGTGACCCCAATCAGTGCCCATTAGTGATGCTAGTCAGTGCTGCCTTTCAGTGTCCATCAGTGCCTGCCCATCAATGCCTGCCCATCAATGCCGCCCATCAGTATCCATCAGTGCTGCCTATCAGTGCCCACCAGTGGCACCTATCAGTGCCCATCAGTTCCACCTATCAGTGCTCATCAGTGCCGCATATCAGTGCCCATCAGTGCGGCATATTAGTGCCCCTCATCAGTGCCCTTCGGAACCGCCTCATCAGTGCCCATAAGTGCCACCTCATCACTGCCCATCAGTGCAGCCTATCAGTGCCTATCAGTGCGCATCATTAAAGGAGAAAAATTACTTATTTACAAAATTTACTGACAGAAACTAAGAAAAACTGTTTTTTTTTTCAAAAATATTCGGTCCTTTTTCTTTTTTTTTTTTAAAAAATAAAAAACCCATCAGTGATTAAATACCACCAAAAGAAAGCTCTATATATGTGAAAAAAAATGAAAAAATGTCATTTGGGTACAGTGTTGCTTGACCGCGCAATTGTCATTCAAAGTGTGAGAGCGCTGAAAGCTGGAAATTGGCCTGGGCAGGAAGGGGGTGAAAGTGCCCAGTAGACGAGTGGTTAGATAATAAATTACCTACAGTTTTGATCTATAAGCTTTCATTGAATTTTTATCATGAAAATCTTAAAGTGCAAAATTCTAAATACATACGTGTCAACTGTCTCACCTGCCAAGAAAAATTGTAATCTTGTTCAGCTTTCTAAGGCAGACATCTGTGCCAAAAACTCCTCACCTCACTATTTACATTTCTCCACTGCAGACAAAACAATATAGCTTAGTCCAGGCAGTGGTTGGATAGAGAAGAAACAGAAGTTTACTGATGAGAGCATCTCTGTTCTCTCTCCTCCAATTAGCAAGCTTGGTTTCTTGGATTCATAGCATTATACAATGCAAAAAAAGCTCATTGACTAACTGTTGCCCCTTCCTCTCCCCTTCAGAACTTCTATTCTATTTCAGCATGACTGGTGATGAAGACTCCCCAAGCTGCTGTGTTTGTGCCTCCTCTTTCTCCTTCAGCTAGGAGGAGTCTGTAGGAGGAGTGGATGACGCACCCACACCCCAGCCCCGCCCACCAACTCTGACTGCCTCGGGAGATGGTGAGGATCCCAGAGGGACAACCTAAACTGATTAGATGATAGGGGAGAGGTACAAACAGTTTCCCCGACACCGCTAGGCTCTCTGCTAACTCAATTGACTTGGCCAAGCATTTTTACAAAGCTGCAAGGACAGGGAAAGTGCAGGGGCCCCCTATGCACCTGAGGCCCGCTCATTAATACAGATCTGCAGCTGTGCCAATCAGCTTCTAACTTCAGCTTGTTCAATTAAGCATTGACAAAAAAAACTGGAAGCTGATTGGTTTCTATGCAGAGCTGCACTCAGTTTTAGTAAATCAACCCCTATATTTGTATATTGTTACCTATCCTTGTGTGATCTGACAAATGTGCAAGTTACCCTAAAACTGAATAAAATAATTGAAAATAAAAGTAAAAAAGGGGTTGAAGTTTTATTTAAAAAACACAATTTACATAGGAAAGTAATGTATGAACTAGAAAATGCATTTCCTGGGGAAAATGCGTGGGAATGCTGAATAGCTAAATTGCTAAAATGGCCGCCATCAAAACTGCCCCATCATACTGCCATCAAAACTGCCCCATCAGAATTGCCCCATCAAAATTGTCCCCATTAAAACTGCCCCATCATATTGCCACCATCAAAACTGCCCCCATCAAAACTGCCCCATCATATTGCCACCTTTAAAACTGCTCCATTAAAATTGCCCCCATCAAAACTGCCCCATCATATTGCCACCATCAAAACTGCCCCATCAGAATTGCCCCATCAAAACTGCCCCATCATATTGCCACCATCAAAACTGCCCCATCAGAATTGCCCTATCAAAACTGCCCCATCATATTCCTCTATTATAAATCAGTACATGGTGTGTCTGTCCCCTCCCCCGGGCTCTGTAATCAGAGCTGAGATGCTCCAGCCACCTCCCCCCCCCCGTGTATAACAGAAGCTTTGGTAACCATGGCAACAAAACAAACACAGTACACTCTGATTAATGGCTAAAATTTCCTGAAATGACCTCTAAACAAAAAGCTTTTTCTCAAAAACTGTAAAAGATATCAAACTGAAAAGCTATAGCCAGATAGCTGAATATTTTGTGAACATTTTTAAGTTTGTTTGGTGTCTCTAGATGAAAGTATGAAGGAGCTGAAACTTTTGGGAGCGGAAGAAGAATTTAAGGATTTCAAGCATGCTCCCATAGACTTCAATGTTAAAAAAAAGTGATAAAAAGCTTAATATTTTAAAAAGTATAAATGGTAGAAAAAAAGTTGAAAAAGAGCACACCTCAGCTAAAAGAGACGAACATTTTGATAGTTGAATGGTTTTAATAGCTGAAAGTATGCAGAAGTTACACAGAACCAAAAAACGTACGGAATAATAAGAAGAAAAAGAAGAATAAATAAAATCGAATAACAATAGTGGGACTGCTAAAGCAGTCCCACTAATTAAGGCTATAACTGCAGGCTTCATTCATAAATCAAAGGAGAGTGGGTCACACCGACAGCTCAGTACAAAGAAAACAGCTTCTGCCAGCACTCTTGATATAGAGTGGGGCGCCATTCTCCCTCACTACCACACTGCCCAAGGCGGGCCTCTCCTGTCTCTGCTTCCGTCTGGCACCAGCGAAGTATCTTTTACTAATAAATACACATACAGTTGTGCTCACGATTTTACAGAATTTATGATTTCTTTGCCTTTTTTCTGAGAATATGAATGATAACACAAAAACTTTTCTTTCACTTATGGTTAGTGTTTGGTTGAAGCCATTTATTATCAATCATCTGCGTTAACTCTTTTTAAATCATAATGGCAACAGAAACTACCCAAATGACCCTGATAAAAAGTTGACATACCCCAGTTCTTAATACCGTGTATTACCCCCTTTAACACCAATGACAGCTTGAAGTCTTTTGTGGTATTTGTGGATGAGGCTCTTTATCTTCTCAGATGGTAAAGCTGTCCATTCCTCTTGGCAAAAAGCCTCCAGTTCCTGTCAATTCTTGGGCTTTCCTGCATGAACTGCACGTTTGAGATCTCCCCAGAGTGGCTCAATGATATTGAGGTCAGGAGACTGAGATGACCACTCCAGAACCTTCACTTAATTCTGCTGTAGCCAATGACAGGTCGACTTGGCCTTGTTTTTTGGACCATTGTCATGTTGGAATGTCCAAGTACGTCCCACGCGCAGCTTCCTGGCTGATGAATGCAAATGTTCCTCCAGTATTTTTTGATAACATACTGCATTCATCTTGCCATCAATTTTGACCAAATTTTGTAGCTCACACACCCCCAAAACATCAGCGATCCACCTCTGTGTTTCACAGTAGGAATGGTGTACCTTTCACCATAGGCCTTGTGGACTCCTCTCCAAATGTAGTGTTTATGTTTGTGGCCAAAAAGCTAAATTTTGGTCTCATCACTCCAAATGACTTTGTGCCAGAAGGTTTGAGGCTTATCTCTGTGCTGTTTGGCGTATTGTAAGCGGGATACTTTGTGGCATTTGTGTAGTAATGGCTTTCTTCTGGCGACTTGACCATGCAGCCCATCTTTCTTCAAGTGCCTCCTTATTGTGCATCTTGAAACAGCCACACCACATGTTTTCAGAGAGTCCTGTATTTCCCCTGAAGTTATTTGTGGGTTTTTCTTTGCATCCTGAACAATTTTCCTGGCAGTTGTGGCTGAAATATTAGTTGGTCTACCTGACCGTGGTTTGGTTTCAACAGAACCCCTCATTTTCCACTTCTTGATTAGAGTTTGAGCACTGCTGATTGGCATTCTCAATTCCTTGGATAACTTTTCTTATCCCTTTCCTGTTTTATACAGTTCAACGACCTTTTCCCGCAGATCCTTTGACAATTCTTTTGCTTTCCCCACGACTCAGAATCCAGAAACGTCAGTGCAGCACTGGATGAAAGTGCTACAACTACAAGAAACATATTACCTCTGTGCTTGCCAACAAGGGTTTCTCCACCAAGTACTAAGTCAGGTTTTGCTTGGGGATCAAATACTTATTTTACTCACTGAACTGCAACTCAATTTATAACACTTGTATCATGGGTTTTTTTCTGGATTTTTAGCTGATATTCTGTCTCTATCATTTAAAATACAACTATGATAAAACAATATAGACCCTTCATTTCTTTGTAAGTGGGTAAACTTACAAAATCTGCAGGGGATCAAATAATTATTTTTCACACTGTATAGCTATGAAGCTGTGGGTAAAGAAATGCCTTTTCTGGTCAAATTTCAAAGAACTGCTTAAGGACAATAACATTTCTAGATGTTACCTATATCATAGCAAATATTCACTTTTTTTTTTAGATCAGTTCCATATTAATTCAATTAACTGAAATATAATCAGTTGCCCCTGGTTACTGCATTTTGCTTAACATTCTGTTATTTGCAGTGTCTCTTTGGACAAACCTACCAGTGTGACGTCAGGGTTTATATGGTGTGATGTAAGCATTGAGTCCCGTACACAAACATATTTCACATGCTTTGTTTTGTTATTGTATTTGCTGGCAAACTCCCCATTGAATGGAGACGGAAGTGTAAACACAGTACTGTCACTTTCTCCGTCATAAACTATTTATTTAAGGTGGGACCAATTATTTGAAAGGAAAGCTTTATTTGTTGAAGGTGGACCAAACAGATTATCTGGAAAAGAAGATGCCGGACGTGGATCATTACAGTTATCTATAGCTTAGCTCACCCAACACACCTGCTAATTGTCATAAAGGTAAATATGTAACATAGTTATAAAGTGGTTATAAACCTCATACATGAAATATGAACTGCCTATAGTGTGTACTTGTTTCAATTAGGAACAGTAAGTGTTATTTCTGCCTGCTGCTTCCTTCTTCTGCTATCAGCATGAATCACTTCTGATAAGTTTTGCTGACACCAAGAGAAAAAAGGCGACAGGTAGAGGGACCTCCAGATGACTGACAGGCTCAGCTCTGTTCCTGTGTGAAGGGAGGGGTTGTCCCTTCCCTCCAATCAGCTCTCAGAGCTCCCCTCACTGAGCACTGCAGAGTGTAACTTCAGCTCTCCACCCCCTTTTTTGACTGCTCGGGCAAACTTTATAAACTCTGTGATTAGAACGGATGTAGAGAAGAGAAGACTGCAGATAAACATGTACTATTTACGTAGGAGGATTTGTGTACAACCACTTTAACAAGTCAGCTTTTTGAGGGTAAAATTCTAACTGCTGGTGGAACAGGATTCATGGTTAGAAGAAATTGTATTGCAGGCAAAAGCTAGTTTCCCAAACCACTGAAGCAGTACATTGTCTGGGTCAGGCTTTATGGTTTGCTGATGGACCAAAAATGAAGGAACATTATTTTGTCCCCCCCCCCCCCCCCCAGTGCAACTGAAAACATAATGCAGACATAGGTAGGAGGAATTGGTCACTTTAGCAGCAGACAGAGATGACACTAGTGTCCACACTGATCCGACATGCATTTCGATTTCCAGAGCACAAGTCGCACAACATGTCAAAGTCAATGGTTCCCTATGAGAGCCGTCTTAACTGGTCTGACTTGTGTTGGTCCAACTTTGAAAATGCTTCCTCCACTACTTTGGTCCAACTTGGGCATGATTTCAGCCCACTGATTTGAATGGAAGTCGGGATCATCATCTTAATTGATCCGACTTGTGGCATTTGCAGAGCAGACACGGACACAGCCTGCTGTACTCCATGGGCCCTTTGATCCGGTCCGCCCAGACAGAAGGGGACGGATCCCCTTCTAATTTTTTAAGTGGATTGGATTAGATATTGGCGGGTGTAAATGGACACAAGTCCATTTACATTTGCCACTCTATAGAGGTGAAAGGAGGATCCGACTGGGTCTGACTGAAAAACAGAAAGACAGGTGGACCCAATCGGACCGATCATGTGAAAGGGGCCTAAGGTTGCTTTCACACTGATGCACTGCGGTTTACCTGCACCTCAACTGACCTCAATCTCCACTTCTTCCTCAGGATTCCTGCAGGTATTGCTGGCTGCTGCTGTCCCCCAGGCGGGTATGGCTGGTGGCTGCTGCTGGCTGTCCTCCAGGGCTGGTACTGCTGGTGAGTACTGCTGGCTGGTACTGCTGGTGGGTACTGCTGGATTGTACTTCTGGCGGGTACTGCTGGCTGGTACTTCTAGTGGGTACTGCTGGCGGGAACTTCTGGCGGGTACTGCTGGCGGGTACTGCTGGTGGGTACTGCTGGCTGGTACTTCTAGTGGGTACTGCTGGCGGGAACTTCTGGCGAGTACTGCTGGCGGGTACTGCTGGTGGGTACTGCTGGCTGGTACTTCTAGTGGATACTGCTGGCGGGTACTGCTGTTGGGTACTGCTGGTGGGTACTGCTTCCTCTATCGCCGGCTCCATTCTTCACACTGATGCTTGGAGATGGTGGGTCGGGAACCTGTGATCTGGGCTTCCCACCTCAGAGGGCTCCGCAGGCCACATGTGGTTAGGCAAAACAACACCCCACTTTGTAAATGTTGCACCCGGACTGCTCCCCATTGTACAGCATGCATTTTAGTAGAAATTGCCAATTAGCTAACATTTTCTCTGCTTGGGAAGCCTTAGAAAAGCTTGTCCTCTCTATGCAATGTGTCAGGAATCAGCTGATCTTATTCAATAAAAAGTGCCATATCCACAACAACTAATAACAATCCATCTTAGATTGCTCTGGTTTCAGTAATGCAAATTTAAACACTATGGTTAAAGCTGAGTTCCACCCAAAAGTGGAACTTCCTCTCATTGTACTCCTCCCCCCCTCCGGTGCCACATTTGGCATCTTTCGGGGGGGGGGAGGGGGGGCAGGATACCTGTCTTTCACAGGTATGCTGTCCCCACTTTTGGGAGCCTCAGCCGCGGGTACTGACGTCACCGCAGGGCTCCCTCCTCCTTCCCCGGCCGCCGGGCCAGTAAGAGAGAGGATCGGCGCGTCACGCATGCGCAGTAAGGTTCCCGGCGTGAAGCCGTAAGGCTACACTGCCGGATTCCCTTACTCGCAATGGAGGCAGCATGCACCCGACAGCTGATGAAAACATTAGCTGCGGTGCCGACATCGCTGGATCCAGGACAGGCAAGTGTCCGATTATTAAAAGTCAGCAGCTGCAATATGTGTAGCTGCTCGCTTTTAATTTTTGCAGCTGTGGGCGGACGTCCGCTTTAAGACCGGCTTCAAACCTATGCGTTGTGGTAAGTGAACGCAGCGCATATTATAATGTCTGATGTGAACAAAGCCATCAAGTTTAAATACACTAACAAATTGAAGCCGCTGGATTCGTGGGTTGCCATGTTATCTGCTTCAGTTGTCATACCCTTTTTTTTTTTTCTTTTCTTTTTTTTCTATTGTTTTGACTGTACTGTCCCTCAAGCCAGGGAACGCCTAATAGGCTTTTTTTTGTACTAAAACTATTTAATAAAAAGAAATTGCAAAACAACAAACAACAAACAAACAAATTGAAGCCAAACTCATGCAGTTACAACAAACAGCTTTTCCTTTTGGGATAAAGGTTTTACATAAATAAATAAAAGCTGATCATTGTAAGTACCCCTACTAGTGTTAAATGGTTTGTCTCATCTCTGTAACTGTTAGACCCCATACACACTATACAACTTTTGCTGTCCTATTTCCTTTAGATTTACCAATCTGAAGGAAAAAATCTACAGAAATTTGTTTAGTGTGTATCCAGCTTAAGAGAGCTTGTACTTTTGAAAAACAACAGACTTACTGGCCAGATCACGAAATGCAAATAGAAGAAAGAAAGCCTAAAAACTACACTAATGCAGCCATTACATCTAAGAATTGGTAAGCTGCAATATAACAAATGTTTGCTTTTGGGTTAAATACTGCTTTAAAGAGGCTGTAAAGTCATTTTTTTATCTTAAAACAAACATGTTATACCTACCTTCTCAGTGCAAGGGTATTCCCTCCTCTTCTAGAGTCCCCCGATGGCGCTTTCCACTCCTCCTCCTTTCCATGTGCCACCACAGAAAGCTGCTACCTAACCGGGCTATGTGTGTCCATAGACACACACAACGTGGCTCGTCCCCGACCCCTGCTCCCGCCCCACAGAATTTGACTGACGGCAGCAGCAGCCAATGGCTCCCAATGCTCTCAGCCAAGCTTGTGAGAGGGGAAAGAAGACCTGCACAGGCACAGCACTGGATCGATACAGGACTCATGTAAGTATTTAGGGGGGAAGGGGGAGAACAACAACTTGAAGGTGCACAGAAAGCATTAAAGTGGTTCAAAAGTTTAAACCTTTTTTACCTTAATGCATTCTCTGCATTAAAGTAAAAAAAAAAATTTATCATGTATTCTTTGCCCCCGCCTACTTTTCTCCCTAAACACCCACCTGACTGCTGGATCGATCCAGCGCCATGCCTCCTCTCTCCTCTCTTCCTGCATTCACAGGAAGATTGGCTGTAGCAGAAGACATTGGCTCCTGCTTCTGTCAATTAAACCCTGTGAGAAGAAAGCGCGGGGCGAGGCCAAACAGCAATGTGTGTGTCAATAGATGCAGACAGCCAGGCTTGGGAGCGAGCCCACGGGTGCGCCACCATAGAAAGCGGCTTCTTATGGAGGATGCATCGAGAAGAGGAGGAGCAGATAGAGGATGTGAGGGACCCCAGAAGAGGAGGAGCAGAGTGAGGAGGTGAGGGACCCTAGAAGAGGAGGAGGAGCAGAGAGAGATGGTGAGGGACCCCAGAAGAGGAGGAAGAGCAGAGAGAGATAGTGAGGGACCCCAGAAGAGGAGGAAGAGCAGAGAGAGGTGGTGAGGGACCCCAGAAGAGGAGGAGGTGATGGACCCCAGAAGAGGAGGAGGAGCAGAGAAAGGTGGTGAGGGACCCCAGAAGAGGAGGAGGAGCAAAGAGAGGTGGTGAGGGACCCCAGAAGAGGAGGAGCAGAGTGAGGAGGTGAGGGACCCCAGAAGAGGAGGAAGAGCAGAGAGAGGTGGTGAGGGACCCCAGAAGAGGAGGAGCAGAGTGAGGAGGTGAGGGACCCCAGAAGAGGAGGAGGAGCAGAGAAAGGTGGTGAGGGACCCCAGAAGAGGAGAAGGAGCAAAGAGAGGAGGTGAGGGACCCCAGAAGAGGAGGAGGAGCAGAGAAAGGTGGTGAGGGACCCCAGAAGAGGAGGAGGAGCAATGAAAGGTGGTGAGGGACCCCAGAAGAGGAGGAGGAGCAGAGAGAGGAGGTGAGGGACCACAGAAGAGGAGGAAGAGCAGAGAAAGGTGGTGAGGGACCCCAGAAGAGGAGGAGGAGCAATGAAAGGTGGTGAGGGACCCCAGAAGAGGAGGAAGAGCAGAGAGAGGAGGTGAGGGACCCCAGAAGAGGAGCAGAGAGAGGAGGTGAGGGACCCCAGAAGAGGAGGAGGAGCAGGGAAAGGTGGTGAGGGACCCCAGAAGAGGAGGAGGAGCAGGGAAAGGTGGTGAGGGACCCCAGAAGAGGAGGAGGAGCAGGGAAAGGTGGTGAGAGACCCCAGAAGAGGAGGAGGAGCAGAGAGAGGAGGTGAGGTACCCCAGAAGAGGAGGAGGAGCAGAGAAAGGTGGTGAGGGACCCCAGAAGAGGAGGAGGAGCAATGAAAGGTGGTGAGGGACCCCAGAAGAGGAGGAAGAGCAGAGAAAGGAGGTGAGGGACCCCAGAAGAGGAGCAGAGAGAGGAGGTGAGGGACCCCAGAAGAGGAGGAGGAGCAGGGAAAGGTGGTGAGGGACCCCAGAAGAGGAGGAGGAGCAGGGAAAGGTGGTGAGGGACCCCAGAAGAGGTGGAGGAGCAGAGAGAGGAGGTGAGGGACCCCAGAAGAGGAGGAGGAGCAGGGAAAGGTGGTGAGGGACCCCAGAAGAGGAGGAGGAGCAGGGAAAGGTGGTGAGGGACCCCAGAAGAGGAGGAGGAGCAGGGAAAGGTGGTGAGGGACCCCAGAAGAGGAGGAGGAGCAGAGAGAGGAGGTGAGGGACCCCAGAAGAGGAGGAGGAGCAGAGAAAGGTGGTGAGGGACCCCAGAAGAGGAGGAGGAGCAATGAAAGGTGGTGAGGGACCCCAGAAGAGGAGGAAGAGCAGAGAAAGGAGGTGAGGGACCCCAGAAGAGGAGCAGAGAGAGGAGGTGATGGACCCCAGAAGAGGAGGAGGAGCAGGGAAAGGTGGTGAGGGACCCCAGAAGAGGAGGAGGAGCAGGGAAAGGTGGTGAGGGACCCCAGAAGAGGTGGAGGAGCAGAGAGAGGAGGTGAGGGACCCCAGAAGAGGAGGTTTGGGGCATCTCTGTGCAATGCAATTGTATAACATGTAAGAAATTGTCACATCATTCAAGTCTATGGGGTCTATTTATAAAAAAAATTGGGAACAGATGTCAAGAGCTTTTGCCCAGCCATCATGAATTATGACCGTATTTTGTCTAATATGTTGATTTCCGCCTTATAATTGTTAGCACCATCTGGTGGTCTTAATATGGTACTTTTCTGATTGCAGAATCTCTGGAAAAATACTGCATTGTGGAATAGATGGAGCTGACGATCCGATCGTAGGAAATCAACTTATTAAAAGAAAAGTATGATCAAAGCTTTTTTTTGGCCATACTTCTTTTCTGGGATACAGGAGTGCCGTTACTTTTGCTCCCCTGTGAGCCAGAGTCAGCTTTTAGTAGGCCTGCTGTCAGTTGACGCCATACACACTATACAACTTTTGTTGTCAGATTTCCTTTAGATTTACCAAAACCATGTAGTACAAGGGCCTGCCTGATTGCATACAAATTGAAACTCCTAAGGTTTGACCTCATATTATATGGTTTTGGTAAATCTGAAGGAAAAAAATCTACAGAAAATTGTAAAGTGTGTATCCAGCAACAGGCTCCATTTACACCAATGCGTTTTTTCATGCTTTTTGCAGAAACGCAGGACATTTTTTTAAACATGGGTTCTATGGAACACGTTCACATCAATGCATTTTTGTGCCTCTGCGTTTTTGAAAAGGGTCAGGGACTTTTTTAAGTGCAAAACAATGCTTTTTTTTGGTTCAATAGACTTCAAAGGAGAAGCTGCAAAAAAGCATGTAGTGCATTTGTACCATGATTTTGCATCGATTTGCGTTTTTATATCTACCCAACAACAAATCCCCCCCCCCCCCAAAAAAAAAGCATAAAAAAACGCAAAATGCTGTAAAATTGCAGTAAAAAAAACCAAAACGTTGAAGGCACAGCAAAAAACACTGCAGAGACGCACAAAACCAACATGAATAGATGTAAATCAAGCCTAAGAGCCGCTTTAGGCTCTGCAAGGACCCTGACCATGTTGTTGGGATCCACCCAGGTGCCTGAGTGACAGCTGGCCCCGCCTCCCAATGTGTGGCTGAGAGCTGAAGTCAGCTAGTCTCCCCATCCCCCCACCTCTAGCTCAGCACTCCAGTTAGTGCTGGAGTTGCAGAGTGGAGAGCAGTGACTGACAGTCACTGTTCTCCACTCTGAGCAGACCGAGCAATCAGCAGCCATGTGATTGCTCAGTTCTCAGGCTTAGAGCTGGCAGGGGACACCTGCAGCATCACAGCGATGCTGCAACATTCAAGAACGTATTAAAGAGGAACTGCAGTCTGTTCACATAATTTGTAATAAAAACATCTTTGCCATTCTAAAGCTTCCCTCCAACCACTTTGCATATTATTTTATATATATTGTGATTCTGTACTTGACAAATATACTGCAGAAATCTCCCTCCACTGAGTCTGGCTGCAATCATTTTAACTGTGGGCAGCTGAAGCTGCTGCCTGTTCACTTCCTGGATTTACACAGACACACAGAGGCACACATCCAGCTCTGCAGCTCTCATTGGCCCACTTATGACTCATACCCCTTCCTTCCCTGGCAAACTCATACAAGAGTGAGAGAGAGAGCTGTGCATGATGTCATTAGCCTAGGCCAGTGATGGTGAACCTTGGCACACCAGATGTTTTAGAACTAGATTTCCCATGACGCTTCACTACACTGCAGCGTGCATGAGAGTCATGGGAAATGTAGTGCCAAAACATTTGGGGTGCCAAGGTTCGCCATCACTGGCCTAGGCTAATGACCAGACAAAAAAAAGGAAGTGGGCTGTATATGCTATTTACTGGCCGAAAAAAAATAAATGTTACTATCCAAAGTTGAACCAACAAGGGCAGAAGATTTAATAGATGGAAAGATGAAAAAATGACTGAAGTTCCGCTTTAACCACTTAAGGACCGCCTCACGCCGATGTACGTCGGCAAGGCGGCACGGGCAGGCAAAATCGTACGTGATTTGCCTCCCGCGGGTGGGGGGTCCGATCGGACCCCCCCCTGCCGCCCGAGGCGGTCCCGTTCTGTCCCCCGGCGATCAGAGACGAGGGGGAGGCCATCCGTTCGTGGCCCCCCCCCCTCGCGATCGCCGCCGGCCAATGGGAACACTCCTTTGCTGCTGTATGCTAAACAGCAGCAAAGGAAGTGATGTCATCTCCCCTCGGGTCGGTAGTTTCCGTTCCGGCCCGAGGAGAGACGACATGTGAGTGAGTGCACCAACACACACACACACAGTAGAACATGCCAGGCATACAAAACACCCCGATCCCCCCCCCCCGATCGCCCCCCGATCCCCCCCCAATCACCCCCCCCCCCTGTCACAAACTGACACAGCAGTTTTTTTTTTTTTTTTCTTTTTTCTGATTACTGCTGTGTCAGTTTGTGACAGTTACTGTGTTAGCACAGTTACTGTTACCCCCCTGTAGGTCTAGGGTACCCCCCTAACCCCCCCTAATAAAGTTTTAACCCCTTGATCACCCCCTGTCACCAGTGTCACTAAGCGATAATTTTTCTGATCGCTGTATTAGTGTCGCTGGTGACGCTAGTTAGTGAGGTAAATATTTAGGTTCGCCGTCAGCGTTTTATAGCGTCAGGGACCCCCATATACTACCTAATAAATGTTTTAACCCCTTGATTGCCCCCTAGTTAACCCTTTCACCACTGATCACCGTATAACCGTTACGGTTGACGCTGGTTAGTTCGTTTATTTTTTATAGTGTCAGGGCACCCGCCGTTTATTACCGAATAAAGGTTTAGCCCCCCGATCGCCCGGCGGTGATATGCGTCGCCCCAGGCAGCGTCAGATTAGCGCCAGTACCGCTAACACCCACGCACGCAGCATGCGCTCCCTTAGTGGTATAGTATCTGATCGGATCAATATCTGATCCGATCAGATCTATACTAGCGTCCCCAGCAGTTTAGGGTTCCCAAAAACGCAGTGTTAGCGGGATCAGCCCAGATACCCGCTAGCACCTGCGTTTTGTCCCTCCGCCCGGCCCACCCAAGTGCAGTATCGATCGATCACTGTCACTTACAAAACACTAAACGCATAACTGCAGCGTTCGCAAAGTCAGGCCTGATCCCTGCGATCGCTAACAGTTTTTTTGGTAGCATTTTGGTGAACTGGCAAGCACCAGCCCCAGGCGTCAGGTTAGCGCCAGTACCGCTAACACCCACGCACGCAGCATACGCCTCCCTTAGTGGTATAGTATCTGATCGGATCAATATCTGATCCGATCAGATCTATACTAGCGTCACCAGCAGTTTAGGGTTCCCAAAAACGCAGTGTTAGCGGGATCAGCCCAGATACCTGCTAGCACCTGCGTTTTGCTCCTCCGCCCGGCCCAGCCCAGCCCACCCAAGTGCAGTATCGATCGATCACTGACACTTACAAAACACTAAACGCATAACTGCAGCGTTCGCAGAGTCAGGCCTGATCCCTGCGATCGCTAACAGTTTTTTTTGTAGCGTTTTGGTGAACTGGCAAGCACCAGCCCCAGGCAGCGTCAGGTTAGCGCCAGTACCGCTAACACCCACGCACGCACCGTACACCTCCCTTAGTGGTATAGTATCTGATCGCATCAATATCTGATCCGATCAGATCTATACTAGCGTCACCAGCAGTTTAGGGTTCCCAAAAACGCAGTGTTAGCGGGATCAGCCCAGATACCTGCTAGCACCTGCGTTTTGCCCCTCCGCCCGGCCCAGCCCACCCAAGTGCAGTATCGATCGATCACTGTCACTTACAAAACACTAAACGCATAACTGCAGCGTTCGCAGAGTCAGGCCTGATCCCTGCGATCGCTAACAGTTTTTTGGTAGCGTTTTGGTGAACTGGCAAGCGCCAGCGGCCTAGTACACCCCGGTCGTAGTCAAACCAGGTAACACTTGGTGACGTGGCGAGTCCCATAAGTGCAGTTCAAGCTGGTGAGGTGGCAAGCACAAGTAGTGTCCCGCTGCCACCAAAAAGACAAACACAGGCCCGTCGTGCCCATAATGCCCTTCCTGCTGCATTCGCCAATCCTAATTGGGAACCCACCGCTTCTGCAGCGCCCGTACTTCCCCCATTCACATCCCCAACCAAATGCAGTCGGCTGCATGAGAGGCATTTTTATGTCCTCCCGAGTACCCCTACCCAACGAACCCCCCCAAAAAAGATGTTGTGTCTGCAGCAAGCGCGGATATAGGCGTGACACCCGCTATTATTGTCCCTCCTGTCCTGACAATCCTGGTCTTTGCATTGGTGAATGTTTTGAACGCTACCATTCACTAGTTGAGTATTAGCGTAGGGTACAGCATTGCACATACTAGGCACCACTTTCACAGGGTCTCCCAAGATGCCATCGCATTTTGAGAGACCCGAACCTGGAACCGGTTACCGTTATAAAAGTTAGTTACAAAAAAAGTGTAAAAAAAAAAAAAAATATGAAATAAAAAAAAATAGTTGTTGTTTTATTGTTCTCTCTCTCTCTATTCTCTCTCTCTATTGTTCTGCTCTTTTTTACTGTATTCTATTCTGCAATGTTTTATTGTTATTGTTATTGTTATTGTTATTATGTTTTATCATGTTTGTTTTTCAGGTGTGTAATTATTTACACTTTACTGTTTACTGTGCTTTATTGTTAACCATTGTTAACCATTTTTTTGTCTTCAGGTACGCCATTCACGACTTTGAGTGGTTATACCAGAATGATGCCTGCAGGTTTAGGTATCATCTTGGTATCATTCTTTTCAGCCAGCGGTCGGCTTTCATGTAAAAGCAATCCTAGCGGCTAATTAGCCTCTAGACTGCTTTTACAAGCCGTGGGAGGGAATGCCCCCCCCCCACCGTCTTCCGTGTTTTTCTCTGGCTCTCCTGTCTCAACAGGGAACCTGAGAATGCAGCCGGTGATTCAGCCAGCTGACCATAGAGCTGATCAGAGACCAGAGTGGCTCCAAACATCTCTATGGCCTAAGAAACCGGAAGCTACGAGTATTTCATGACTTAGATTTCGCCGGATGTAAATAGCGCCATTGGGAAATTGGGGAAGCATTTTATCACACCGATCTTGGTGTGGTCAGATGCTTTGAGGGCAGAGGAGAGATCTAGGGTCTAATAGACCACAATTTTTTCAAAAAAGAGTACCTGTCACTACCTATTGCTATCATAGGGGATATTTACATTCCCCGAGATAACAATAAAAATGATTAAAAAAAAAAATATGAAAGGAACAGTTTAAAAGTAAGATTAAAAAAGAAAAAAAATAATAAAGAAAAAAAAAAAAAAAACACCCCTGTCGCCCCCTGCTCTCGCGCTAAGGCGAACGCAAGCGGCGGTCTGTCGTCAAACGTAAACAGCAATTGCACCATGCATGTGAGGTATCACCGCGAAGGCCAGATCGAGTGCTGTAATTTTTCCAGTAGACCTCCTCTGTAAATCTAAAGTGGTAACCTGTAAAGGCTTTTGAAGGCTTTTAAACATGTATTTATTTTGTTGCCACTGCACGTTTGTGCGCAATTTTAAAGCATGTCATGTTTGGTATCCATGTACTCGGCCTAAGATCATCTTTTTTATTTCATCAAACATTTGGGCAATATAGCGTGTTTTAGTGCATTAAAATTTAAAAAAGTGTGTTTTTTCCCCAAAAAATGCGTTTGAAAAATCGCTGCGCAATTACTGTGTGAAAAAAAAAAAATGAAACACCCACCATTTTAATCTGTAGGGCATTTGCTTTAAAAAAATATATAATGTTTGGGGGTTCAAAGTAATTTTTTTGCAAAAAAAAAAAACTTTTTCATGTAAACAATAAGTGTCAGAAAGGGCTTTGTCTTCAAGTGGTTAGAAGAGTGGGTGATGTGTGACATAAGCTTCTAAATGTTGTGCATAAAATGCCAGGACAGTTCAAAACCCCCCCAAATGACCCCATTTTGGAAAGTAGACACCCCAAGCTATTTGCTGAGAGGCATGTCGAGTCCATGGAATATTTTATATTGCGACACAAGTTGCGGGAAAGAGACAAATTTTTTTTTTTTTTTTTTTTTTTTGCACAAAGTTGTCAATGATATATTGCTCAAACATGCCATGGGAATATGTGAAATTACACCCCAAAATACATTCTGCTGCTTCTCCTGAGTACGGGGATACCACATGTGTGAGACTTTTTGGGAGCCTAGCCGCGTACGGGACCCCGAAAACCAAGCACCGCCTTCAGGCTTTCTAAGGGCGTGAATTTTTGATTTCACTCTTCACTGCCTATCACAGTTTCGGAGGCCATGGAATGCCCAGGTGGCACAAAACCCCCCCAAATGACCCCATTTTGGAAAGTAGACACCCCAAGCTATTTGCTGAGAGGTATAGTGAGTATTTTGCAGACCTCACTTTTTGTCACAAAGTTTTGAAAATTGAAAAAAGAAAAAAAAAAATGTTTTTTCTTGTCTTTCTTCATTTTCAAAAACAAATGAGAGCTGCAAAATACTCACCATGCCTTTCAGCAAATAGCTTGGGGTGTCTACTTTCCAAAATGGGGTCATTTGGGGGGGTTTTGTGCCACCTGGGCATTCCATGGCCTCCGAAACTGTGATAGGCAGTAAAGAGTGAAATCAAAAATTTTCACCCTTAGAAATCCTGAAGGCAGTGATTGGTTTTCGGGGTCCCGTACGCGGCTAGGCTCCCAAAAAGTCCCACACATGTGGTATCCCCATACTCAGGAGAAGCAGCTAAATGTATTTTGGGGTGCAATTCCACATAGGCCCATGGCCTGTGTGAGCAATATATCATTTAGTGACAACTTTATGAAAAAAAAAAAAAAAAAAGTGTCACTTTCCCGCAACTTGTGTCAAAATATAAAATATTCCATGGACTCAATATGCCTCTCAGCAAATAGCTTGGGGTGTCTACTTTCCAAAATGGGGTCATTTTGGGGGGTTTTGTGCCACCTGGGCATTCCATGGCCTCCGAAACTGTGATAGGCAGTGAAGAGTGAAAGCAAAAATTTACACCCTTAGAAATCCTGAAGGCGGTGATTGGTTTTCGGGGCCCCGTACGCGGCTAGGCTCCCAAAAAGTCCCACACATGTGGTATCCCCATACTCAGGAGAAGCAGCTAAATGTATTTTGGGGTGCAATTCCACATAGGCCCATGGCCTGTGTGAGCAATCTATCATTTAGTGACGACTTTTTGTAAATATTTTTTTTTTTTTGTCATTTTTCAATCACTTGGGACAAAAAAAATAAATATTCAATGGGTTCAACATGCCTCTCAGCAATTTCCTTGGGGTGTCTACTTTCCAAAATGGGGTCATTTGGGGGGTTTTGTACTGCCCTGCCATTTTAGCACCTCAAGAAATGACATAGGCAGTCATAAACTAAAAGCTGTGTAAATTCCAGAAAATGTACCCTAGTTTGTAGACGCTATAACTTTTGCGCAAACCAATAAATATACGCTTATTGACATTTTTTTTACCAAAGACATGTGGCCGAATACATTTTGGCCTAAATGTATGACTAAAATTTAGTTTATTGGATTTTTTTTATAACAAAAAGTAGAAAATATCATTTTTTTTCAAAATTTTCGGTCTTTTTCCGTTTATAGCGCAAAAAATAAAAACCGCAGAGGTGATCAAATACCATCAAAAGAAAGCTCTATTTGTGGGAAGAAAAGGACGCAAATTTCGTTTGGGTACAGCATTGCATGACCGCGCAATTAGCAGTTAAAGCGACGCAGTGCCAAATTGGAAAAAGACCTCTGGTCCTTAGGCAGCATAATGGTCCGGGGCTCAAGTGGTTAAGGTTTTTTTTTTTTTCTCTTACAAACCCATACATCCCTTTAACCACTTACCGCCCGCCATATAACAAAATGAAGGCGGCAAAGTGGTTTCAATATCCCGACTGGGCGTCATAGGACGTCTTCAGGATATTAAGTGGCTGCGCGCCCCCGGGGGCGTGCATTGCAGCGCTCGTTGTTGCGGTGTGTCAGTCTGACACACCACAACTACGATCTCGGTAAAGAGTCTCTGACAGACTCTTTACCATGTGTCCAATCACAGCTGATCACGATGTAAACAGGAAGAGCCGGTGATCGGCTTTTCCTCACTCGCGTCTGTCAGACGCGAGCAGAGGAGAGCCGATCAGCTGCTCCTCTGATAGGGGGGGTCTGTGCTGATCGATTATCAGTGCAGCCCCCCGAGGATGCCCACACTGGACCACCAGGGATGCCACTAGGACCACCAGGGATGTCACCACAAGGTATGCCACCCTAGACCACCAGGGATGCCAGTGCCCACAATGGATGCCAGTGCCCACAATGGCATCACTGATTGGCAGGCATTATTGTTTGGCACTGATTGGCATCCATCAGTACTATACATAACAGTATATCAGTGCCACCTATCAGTGCCCATCCATGCCCATCCGTACCGCCTTTCAGTGCCCATCTGTGCCTCCTATCAGTGCCCATCTGTGTCGCCTATCCGTGCCCATCCGTGCCGCCTATCCGTGCCCATCCGTGCCACCTATCCAAGCCCATCCGTGCCACATATCAGTGCCCCATCAGTGCCGCCTATCAGTGCCCCATCAAGTGCCGCATATTAGTGCCCATCATCAGTGCCCATCAATGCCACCTCATCAGTGCCACCTCATTGATGCCACCTCATCGGTGCCCATCAGTGCCGCCTTATCAGTTCCCGTCAGTGCAGCCCCATCATTTCCCATCAGTGAAGGAGAAAACGTACTCATTTACAAAGTTTTGTAACTGAAACAAAAAAAAACATTTTTTTTCTCAAAATTTTCGGTCTTTTTTTATTTGTTTAGCAGAAAATAAAAACCACAGAGGTGATCAAATACCACCAAAAGAAAGCTCCATTTGTGGGAACAAAATGATAACAATTTAGTTAGGGTACAGTGTAGCATGACCGCGCAACTGTCATTCAAAGTGTGACAGCACTGAAAGCTGAAAAATTGGTCTGGGCAGGAAGGTGTATAAGTGTCCTGTATTGAAGTGGTTAAAAGTGATTGTAAACTCTCTAACCTTGTAAAACAACCCATTCAGTTTAAAATTGAAATGAAGGGCAAGACATTTTTTGTATAGATATAAAAAAACATTCTAAATAAAAAAATGTTCCCCTTTTTTTTATAAGTGATCACATTCCCTCTGTCTCAGCTGCATAAAAGCTGGGGGAGAAGGAGAAGCAATATCACACTGAGCTTCCCAGTGAATGGCTGTGGAGGGGGTGTGTCAGGACAAGTCTGATGATTGGAGGAGAGCAGCCTGAGTTCCCATCACAGCTAAAGAACTGACCAGAGTGAACTCTCATGCCTAGTGTGATCAGTTTTTAAAGGAAAGCAGAGGGACTGGCAGGAACACCAGGGATATCACACAAAGGAAGCAATACAAAGAGAGCAGGATATTTTTTCATACAAGTACATAGTAAAGCAGGCACATATCAGGAATATGAAATCCTGGGGTAACAAATGCTTTAAAGGTAAGTTCACCTTTTGTAGCATGTTACAAATCCACTGGCCCCCGCACCTCCCCGGCTCCCTATGTTACGAGCAGCAGGGGATTCCCCCCCCCCCCCCACTCTCTGCCAGAATCACTCATTCACAGAGTTCTATGAATTGAAACCTACAAGATCCGGCAGCCTTTGCAGCTGTTGGCTTGTAGTTCTCAATGAACTACTAGGGCGTTGTTCAGCACTGTGGTAGTTTATTGATGCTTCCTGTTAACCGCTTGCCAACTGCCTCACACACATTTACATCGGCAGAATGGCACGGGCAGGCAAAGCAATATATATATACATTGCTTTGAACCTGCCCCCGAGCGGGCGCGCGCACGCCGCAGTCTCCATGGCCCTGCCCGTGGGACCCGCGGACTCGATGTCCGCCGGTGTCCCGCGATCGGGTCTCAGAACGGCAGAACGGGGGGATGCCTTTGTAAACAAGGTATCTCCCTGTTCTGCCTAGTGACACAACACTGATCTTCTGCTCCCTTTCATCGGGAGCAGCGATCAGTGACGTGTCACAATAAGCCACGCCCCCTAACAGTTAGAATCACTCCCTAGGACACACTTAACCCTTTCCCCGCCCCCTAGTGGTTAACCCCTTTACTGCCAGTGTCATTTACACAGTAATCAATGCATTTTTATAGCATCGATCGCTGTATAAATGACAATGGTCCCAAAATAGTGTAAAAAATGTCCGATGTGTCGCAGTCACGATAAAAATCGCAGATCGCCGCCATATCTAGTAAAAAAAAAATGTAATAATAAAAATGCCATAAAATTATCTCCTATTTTGTAGACGCAATAACTTTTGCACAAACCAATCAATATAGGCTTATTGCAATTTTTTTTAACCAAAAATATGTAGAAGAATACGTATCGGCCTAAAGTGAGGAAAAATTAACTAAACTGAGAAAAAAAAAATGGGGATATTTATTATAGCAGTATAAAATATTGCTTTTTTTTTAATTGTTGCTCTATTTTTGTTTATAGCGCAAAAAATAAAAACCACAGAGGTGATCAAATACCACCAAAAGAAAGCTCTATTTGTGGGGAAAAAAAGGACATCAATTCTGTTTGAGAACCACGTCGCAGGACCGCGCAATTGTCAGTTAAACCTCCAGTAACAAGGAAAAAGCAGCTACATAAAAATGTGACAAACATAAAGAATGAAACAGTAAATATCGTAGCGCTAACAAGTAAACACAAATATTGTTATCTAAGCGAAGCAGTGCAAAAGTCAAATATACACAAGTGGCATGTGAGAAAAAAATCTATGAAATATATTCGTCATTTATTGGACTTTTGTCATATATTTTTTCTCACATGCCACTTGTGTATATTTGACTCTTCTAAGAATATTTGTTCTGATGAGGATATTTCCTATTAGTAGTAGTGATGTACAGAGTGGGGAGTGGTGCTGTGTACAAATACAGAACAACCCACCCGAGTGGAAAGCTGTGTGATGAAGACAATCCCATCAGATGGACCCTTGTGTTGTTCTACAGATCAGCAGAATGATGGAGGTGACACAAAGTGACAGATGAAAACAATACACACTGTGCACCACTCTGCAAATAAGAGCAGATCTCTGTGTTGTTTTATTGCTGACTATCTAATCGTCTCCTATGTCCCTCCACATTCAGGAACATCACACCATTCCTCTGCAGTGACCATGACATTACTCATCACTGGTGACACAGATTCCACTACATGCCCGGACTCCCCCCGTATCCCCGGATCACACCCCCCCCCCCCCCCCCCTCTCTACTCACATGCTGCTCTGCCGGTGCTGGTGGCCGCTCTGCGGGTCCCGGCTGCCGGTCTCCCTGGTAACGCTGTAAACACTGAGTTGCCTAGTGCTAAGAAGGGGCGTGGCCAGACAGGCGCACGCCTTGTAATCCTACTCGGACAATAGAGCTGTGCTATACAGGATCATAGGAGGAAACTCCGATTTACAGCAAGAAACATGTCATTGCTGTCCCCTGATAATGGCACGATCCTTCTCCTGACCATGGAACGATCCTTCTCCTGACCATGGAACTATCCTTCTCCTGACCATGGAACGATCCTTCTCCTGACCATGGAACTATCCTTCTCCTGACCATGGAACGATCCTTCTCCTGACCATGGCACGATCCTTCTCCTCCTGACCATGGATCGATCCTTCTCCCCCTGACCATGGAACGATCCTTCTCTTCTTGACCATGGCACGATCCTTCTCCTCCTGACCATGGAACGATCCTTCTCCTCCTGACCATGGAACGATCCTTCTCTTCCTGACCATGGCACAATCCTTCTCCTGACCATGGCACGATCCTTCTCCTCCTGACCATGGAACGATCCTTCTCCTGACCATGGCACGATCCTTCTCCTGACCATGGCACGATCCTTCTCCTCCTGACCATGGAACGATCCTTCTCCTCCTGACCATGGCACGATCCTTCTCCTGACCATGGCACGATCCTTCTCCTCCTGACCATGGAACGATCCTTCTCCTCCTGACCATGGAACGATGCTTCTCCTGACCATGGCACAATCCTTCTCCTGACCATGGCACCATCCTTCTCCTCCTGACCATGGCACCATCCTTCTCCTGACCATGGCACAATCCTTCTCCTCCTGACCATGGCACGATCCTTCTCCTGACCATGGCATGATCCTTCTCCTCCTGACCATGGAACGTTCCTTCTCCTCCTGACCATGGAATGATCCTTCTCCTCCTGACCATGGCACGATCCTTCTCCTCCTGACCATGGAACGATCCTTCTCCTCCTGACCATGGAACGATGCTTCTCCTGACCATGGCACAATCCTTCTCCTGACCATGGCACCATCCTTCTCCTCCTGACCATGGCACCATCCTTCTCCTGACCATGGCACAATCCTTCTCCTCCTGACCATGGCACGATCCTTCTCCTGACCATGGCATGATCCTTCTCCTCCTGACCATGGAACGTTCCTTCTCCTCCTGACCATGGAATGATCCTTCTCCTCCTGACCATGGCACGATCCTTCTCCTCCTGACCATGGCACGATCCTTCTCCTGACCATGGCACGATCCTTCTCCTCCTGACCATGGAACGATCCTTCTCCTCCTCTCTTCCTGACCATGGCACGATCCTTCTCCTGACCATGAAACGATCCTTCTCCTCCTGTCCATGGAACGATCCTTCTCCTCCTGACCATCGAACGATCCTTCTCCTTCTGACCACGGCACGATCCTTCTCCTGACCATGGCACGATCCTTCTCCTGACCATGGCACGATCCTTCTCCTGACCATGGCACAATCTTCTGACCATGGCACAATCTTCTGACCATGGCTTGATCCTATATTCTCTTGACCATGGCATAAAACTTTCTCCTGACCATGGCACAATCTTCTGACCATGGCTTGATCTTTTCTTCTCCTGACCATAGCATGATCCTTCTCCTGACCATGGTACAATCTTCTGACCATGGCTTGATCCTAGCTTCTCCTGACCATGGCACAAACCTTATCCTGACCATGGCACGATCATTCTCCTGACCATGGCACGATCCTTCTCCTCCTGACCATGGAACGATCCTTCTCCTGAGCATGACATGATCCTTCTCCTCCTGACCATGGAACGATCCTTCTCCTCCTGACCATGGAACGATCCTTCTCCTCCTGACCATAGAACGATCCTTCTCCTCCTGACCATAGAACGATCCTTCTCCTGACCATGGCACGATCCTTCTCCTCCTGACCATGGCACAATCCTTCTCCTCCTGACCATGGCACAATCCTTCTCCTCCTGACCATGGCACGATCCTTCTCCTGACCATGGCACGATCCTTCTCCTCCTGACCATGGCACAATCCTTCTCCTGACCATGGCACAATCCTTCTCCTGACCATGGCACAATCCTTCTCGTCCTGACCATGGCACGATCCTTCTCCTGACCATGGCACAATCCTTCTCCTGACCATAGCACGATCCTTCTCCTGACCATGGCACAATCCTTCTTCTCCTGACCATGGAACGATTCCTCTCCTTCTGACCATGGCACGATCCTTCTCCTGACCATGGCATGATCCTTCTCCTGACCATGGCACGATCCTTCTCCTGACCATGGCACAATCCTTCTCCTCCTGACCATGGAACGATCCTTCTCCTTCTGACCATGGCCCGATCCTTCTCCTGACCATGGCACGATCCTTCTCCTGACCATGGCACAATCTTCTCCTGACCATGGCACAATCTTCTGACCATGGCTTGATCCTATATTCTCTTGACCATGGCATAAACCTTCTCCTGACCATGGCACAATCTTCTGACCATGGCTTGATCCTTTCTTCTCCTGACCATAGCACAATCCTTCTCCTGACCATGGTACAATCTTCTGACCATGGCTTGATCCTAGCTTCTCCTGACCATGGCACAAACCTTATCCTGACCATGGCACGATCCTTCTCCTGACCATGGCATGAACCTTCTCCTGACCATGGCACAAACCTTCTCCTGACCATGGCATGATTCTTCTCCTGGCCATGGCATGATCCTATCTTCTCCTGACCATGGCATGATCCTTCTCCTGACCATGGCACAAACCTTCTTCTGACCATGGCACAATCCTTCTCCTGACCATGGCACGATCCTTCTCTTGACTATGGCACGATCCTTCTCCTCCTGACCATGGCACAATCTTCTCCTGACCATGGTACAATCTTCTGACCATGGCTTGATCCTAGCTTCTCCTGACTATGGCACAAACCTTATCCTGACCATGCCACGATCATTCTCCTGACCATGGCACGATCCTTTTCCTGACCATGGCACAAACCTTCTCCTGACCATGGCATGATCCTTCTCCTGACCATGGAACAGACCTTCTCCTGACCATGGCACAAACCATCTCCTGAGCATGGCATGAACCTTCTCCTCACAATGCTACTTGTGCTGGCTGTGTTCGCAGATAAGGAAAGAAAAGTCTATGTAAAGTCAGAAATCTTTATTGGCATTCTTTCCCAGGGACACTGTTCACACCTTGGCATCCTGGCTTGTTGTGATAACTGGCATTTTTCTGTGTATTAACCACATCAGCACCGGAAGGTTTTACCCTCTTCATGGCCAGAGCCATCTTCTTTTTAGCACTGTGCTATTTAACTGGAAATTGTGTGGCTTATGAAACACTGTACGCAAATTATATTTTTATCACTTTTTTCAGACAAATAGAACTTTATTTTGGTGGTATTTGATGACCGCTGAGTTTTTAAATTTTTTATTATATAAATGAAAAAAAAAAAAAAACAATATTTTCTACTTCTTGGTATACTTCTTGTTAGGGCACAGGAGCCCTCCGCCGCTTATAAAAGTGATCTCGCGGCGAGTCCGCCGCAGAAACCACTATTATCGGAAACCGTACCGCCGGATGAAAAAGAGCATACCAGGGTTATGGCAGCTAGCTGCTGCCATAACAATGATATCCCTCTTCAAAGTTAGGACGTATATTGGTGTGCAGCGGTCCAGAAGTGGTTAAAGAACATGTTTTGAAGAAATGCAAAGACAATTACTAATAAAACTGGTGGGAAGACAGCCCAGCTGGGAACACTAACAAGTCCAACAGCGTGTAGAGAGCAGGTTTCAGCTGAACTGACAGTGCCTGTTGAGAGGGACAGAATGCAGCCTAGCCATCTCGTGCCCAAGCGAGAAGATGTCTGGAGAAGTTGCGAGCCCTATGTAGGGTGCCATGTGTTTTTTTTTTTTAGCGCATGAGCACCACTCCTGACACCAGTGGCTGCTCTCTAACTTGTAAATACGCCCTTAACCAGAAATCAAGTCACATACAGTATAAAAAACATCGTTCAGTAGAGTTTATAGATGAGCAGATTCATTTTGGCAAAACTGATCACCTATTTCACCTTCACCAAAATGAATCTCACCAGAAACAGGAATTTGCTTTTCACATGATTGGACAATTCAAATGAGTATTCACACATTTTACTGACTGAAGTTTCTCAACTCCTTTATTAAATCAGCACTTCTGTGTTGTGAGAATAAGATAAGGAGAGGGTTTGAGTAGTTTTGCAAAAAGACAACTGGGTAGGGCTGACACCACCCAGTCCACAAAAACGCTGAGTGTTTTAGTAGCAGAGTGCTTTTCTGGTGACTTAACTTTTCATACTTGCCTGATAAAACATGCGGAAATGTACACGTACTGCAGAGATATACTGTATGTACTCTGTATGTATTCTTTGTAATGTGGTCCACCTTGACATCCCATCTAGTTTATGTTCATATTTACTTCTACTGAAGTGTAGCCCTATATATACTCAACTATCTAGCTATCTACAGTATCTATTTATTTTTTTCCCAGACCTAACATGGTTTTTAAATTGTGCTTTATGATCATTCAGTACATTGATTTATTGTTATAATTTTTTTATTGAATATATTTAAAAAGAGGGATACAGAATATGTAAATGTTACAGCTTTGTTACATAGTATTGAACCATTTAAAAATAGTCATGCATTCTGTAACCCATTGTATACCAGACATCCCTAGGGGTGTTGTGTATTGTACTGAATAGAGACTCCTGTGGAATGGTCATGATGTTGGAAGCTTATGAATGGTCTAGGTGATGCATGAGCATCAGCAAGCCCCCCGGAATCAGCAAGATGTCTGCACACAGACACTGGTGTCCGTGAGCAGTCCTTGCAAGCAAGGCCGGGAGGAGGGGTGGGTGGAAAGGGCTAATGCCCTGGGCGTTATCTTGTGAGAAGGTAGGGGGATGCCAGATTGCAAGCTGCACTATGCTCATTACACGCAGGAGAAGCTCTTCAGCAACTCGCCCAGTTGTCACACTACCCTATGCCCTGAACTGTGATACAGCCCGCACACTGAACTGAGGCTGTGCTTGCCTGCTTCTCTGTAGCCACTGACACAGGAAAAGGTTGACCGCACTCACAGGTGTGAAGAAAAATCAGAAAATTTATTGAAGAAAAAACTCCAAACGATGCGTAATGACATCCAAAACATCAACAGCAGACTTGGGCAAGGATTAACGCATTTCACGAATCAAAATTCACTTAGTCATAATCTAGCAAACACCACTGAGCATATTCCTTAAATAGTATAACTACAGCTGAAACTAACTGGTGTTTGATAGTGCCAATTTACTCCTAATTGGGCGTTTTTGTCGGTTTACAAAGCAAGGTTTAACAGCCAGGCAAGTCTTCAACAGGAGCACAGCAGAGAGTCTACAGATATGTTGACCATGGTGAAGGCATCAAAGGAATGAACCAGGCAGTTTAAATAGCCAGAAGCCGCTGGCTAACGAGCAGGAGATGATAACCAGGTGAGCCAACGTGGAACGATGAGTGTTGACAATTAGACGACAGCTGAGCACTAGAAGTGAGGGCTCCTCCTCAAAGACCCCTACCCCTCGGAGGGCCACCAAGTTTTAGGGGAAAACGTCTATGGAAAGCAGGGAGGACAGGAGCATGTAGGTCCGAGGATGAGACCCATGAGCATTCCTCCAGACCGTACCCTTGCCAATGAAACAGGAACTGTATGCGCCCGCGGAACCTACGGGAGTCAATAATCAATTGTATCTCATACTCCTCATGGTTCTCAATCTGCACCGAGGAAGGACGTGGTACCGAGGTGGTGAAGTAGTTGCACACCAAAGGTTTCAATAAGGAGACATGAAAAACATTCAAAATATGCATGTTAGAAGAAAGGTCTAATGCGTAAGCCACTGGGTTGATCCTATGGAGAATATGGAAAGGCCCTATAAACTGTGGGGCCAGTTTCAGTGAGGGAACACGGAGTCGGAGGTTACAAGACATCAGCCAGACCTTCTCCCCAACATGGTAGGAAGGAGCAGGCAGGCGTCGGCAGTCAGCATGGGGTCTGTACCTCTCACTGGCACGTCGCAAGGACTCTTGGACCTGCACCCAATTGAAACGAAGATCACGGAGATGCTCCTAATGCAGGAATTCTTTGAGGAACAAATGAGTCAGGCAACATGGATGGTTGGAAACTATAATTTGCCATAAACAGAGACAATTAGGAAGCAGTATTGACGGCACTATTGTGAGCAAACTCGACCCAAGGTAGGAGGTCTGACCAGTTGTTATGGTGGTCAGAAATATAGCAGCGTTGGAACTGCTCCAAGGCTTGGTTGGCTCGTTCTGCGGCCCTATTGGGCTGCGGGTGATACAGAGAAAAGGAAAGCTGAATTTCTAACTGTGCACAAAAGGCTCATCAAAACCTGGAGACAAACTGGCTACCCCTGTCAGAGATGATAACCTTGGCTAGCCCATGTAACCAGAAGATCTCTTCTCAGAGATGGATCTCAAAAATGGATGCCAGTTCTTTGGATGTGGGGAACTTCTTTAGTGGAATACAATGTGACATTTTCGAGAACCGGTCAACCACCATAAGAATAACTGTGTTGCCCAGGGAGTTGGGTAATGTGACAGACCTAGCCGGGAGAGAGACTTTTGGAGGGGACTGAATGCTAGCCTCTTGCCAATCGATCGTGGGCCCTGGCATTTGGGGGAACGGTGCTCATTGTGAGCTGTATGCCTTGAGGTGGTACTACTGTGGATTCGGGTCCTGGTCCCCCAGGACACACAGACTCTGGGGACCATGTGTTTGCCATATTAGGAATAGTGGCTGATTCATAATGCTGGGACAAATACTGTTAGGAGATGATGATGTCAATTTCAGCCACCTGTCTGTCTGTTGCCTGCTAGAATGTGTATTGTAAATAAGTCTAGTATGGGATCTAAGAGTCATTAGATCCCCATTGTTGTTTGTGTTAATTAACTCTGCTATTGTGTGAAGAAGAGTCTGTGTTGATTTGTGATAATGTTGATTGGGTTTTCTGAGCTACAAGACGGCCAGTCTGGCCTAAAGGTCATGTCTGAGTCATCTAGGCTGTCAAAGGGATTAGTTAATTAGCCCCTGTTAATTAGGTTTCTGGTCACAGGTGTATGTTCAGAGTAATATGAGCAGGAGGTATGCACCTCCTCTTTTACTGTCTAAAAGAGCCTGTATTCCTTTCAATAAAGGGATTCCTGTTTGAACTTACATACAGCCTGCCTGGTGTTTGTTCTGAGCTATCACAACTGGATTAGAACGGCACATAGCTGTAGTTCTAATCCCGGAGCATCGGATGACCGAACCATCAGACGTTGCGATCTGCAATCTGATTCAATAGCCACAGAGGAGTGTCGGGAGAGTGGAACCGAGTGAGCAGGGGCTCGTTACAGGTAACTCCACAATAAAATTCATAGACAGGTGGTTCCAGGGCCTCTCTCCATTGGGTGTGGGTTGTAGGAGGCCCACTGGAAGGTGTCATGGTGTCTTACACTGTTTACACATGGAACAAGTGGCTACAAAGGCAGTTACATCAGCGCGGAGACTAGGCCACCAGGATTGTTGAGAAGTAGCCCAAATGAGTAGATTCACTGGGTGGCCAGCCGCTTTGGGAAAATGGTAAGTCTGGAGCAAAGCAGTGTGGAGATTCTCAAGGACAAAGCAGCGGTTACCAGGTTTCTTGGGGGAGAATGGATCTGAGCGGCAAGAATTCTGTCACCCAAAGCTCAAGTGAGACTGGTACGTACATTAGCCAGAATGTGATTGGGAGGTATCACAGGAACAGGCACTGACTCAATCTTGGAAGCGGAGGAAAACTGTTGTGACAATGCATCAGCCCTTACATTCTTAGCACCGGGTAAGACTGAGACTATGTAATTGTAACTTGACAGAAAAAAAGCCCAATGCGCTCTTCTAGGAGATAAGCGTTTTGCCTCAGACAAGAATGTGAGATTCTTATGGTCAGTCAAAATGAGGATCAGCACAGTGGTATCTTTGGGGAGATGCCTCCATTCTTTCAGAGCTAAAGTGATAGCAAACAATTCTCTGTCCCCAATCTTGTAATTGCATTCTGCAGGAGACAATTACTTGGAAAAGTAGCCACAAGGATGCATAGCACTCTCAGAGGTAGGATATTGAGACAGAAGGGCACCTACTCCAGTCTTGGATGCATCAACCTCAAGAATGAAGGGTAGTGTAGGATCAGGATGTACCAGCACAGGAGCTGAAACAAAGGCACGCTTGAGAGACTCATATCAGTCAGGGGTTTGACCAGAGAAGAGAAATTCTGAATACATTTCCGATAATAATTGGCAAAGCCAAGAAAATGTTGTAGCAGACGTGGACATAAAAGTCAAGGCCACTGTAGAACTGCAGATAATTTCTCTGGGTCCATCCAAAAAAGAGAAGTAGGAATGTCATAACCCAGAAATTTAACCTGTTCACGATGTAACTCGCACTTTTCCAACTTACAATACAGGTTTTTATCTCTTAAGCCTTGTACACACGATCGGATTTTCGGCAGGAAATTATGTGATGATAGACAGTTTGCCTAAAATCCGACCGTTAGTATGCTCCAGACAATTGTTTTCCAACTCTCCGCCAACAAATGTTGGATAGTAGTCTAGTAAATTTTCGGCAGACAATAGTCTGCTCTCAGATTTTCATATTGTGTGTACACAAGTCCGTTGCACAAAAGTCCAAAGTACAAACAAGCATTCTCTGAACCAATGCTTACCAAACATGACATTAGCAGAAGGTTCCCAAAGGGTGGCGCTCAAGAGCTGAAATTCCACGTAGTATGTCACTATGTTCGTGTTTGTTGGCCAACAATTGTGTGCCGTTAGTAAGCAAGACAAAATCCAGGCACACGCCCTTCGGACAAAAGTCTGACACTCTGTTGGCCAACAATCCGATCGTGTGTACGAGGCTTTAGCCTCTGTAGCACACGGGAGACATCTGTGTGGTGGCTCTCTAGGGATTTAGCATATATGAAAAATATTGTTGAGATAAACCACCACACATTGCTGCAACACATCTCGGAGGACATTGTTGATGAATTTCAGAAAAACTGCAGGAGCGCTGCAAAGACCAAACGGCATTACGAGGTATTCGCAATGTCCTGTCCTGGTGTTAAACGTAGTTTTCCATTCGTAGCCCTCTTTGATCCTCACAAGATTGTATGCCCCTCTCAGATCGAGCTTCAGGAAAACCGTTACTACAACTAAATCGGGTAGGCGTTCTTAATTGTGATGTGATTGAGACCACTATAATCGATACAAGGTCTCAGTTCACCACACTTCTGTTTCACAAAGAAGATGCCAGCACCTGCAGGAGACGATGATTTGCAGGTGAACCCTCGAGAAAGTGCGTTGGCAACATAGTCCTCCATTGCTTTATCCTCTGAGACAGACAAAGGGTAAACCTGGTCGGGGGGCATAGCACCAGGTTGAAGGTAAGTTACGCAATCATGCGACCGGTGTGGAGGCAAACTACCGGCCTGACCCTTGTCAAAAACATCGCTAAATTCCCAGGACTCTGCTGGCAAGGGGGAGAGGGAAGAGGCGCACAAGACCTTAGCCACTTTCCGAAAACATGTTTTACTGCATTGTGGCGACCAGGAAAGAACCTTTAGCACAAAGCCAATCAAAAGAGGGGTTGTGCCTTTGTAACCAAGCATAACCGATAACCACCGGATAATGAGGAGAGGAAATTACTAGAAATTAGATTATCTCATGGTAAAGAGCCCCTATGGCCATGGTAAACAGAGCAGTTTCATGAGTCACATGGGCAGACTGTGGAGATCTCCCATCAATAGCCTCAATAGCTAGTGGTGGCACGGAGTTGCAGTGGAATCAAGTGCTTAGACACAAAGGCACTGTCTATGAACAGGCCTGCAGCCCCAAAGTCAATTAGAGCCTGTGTATTGATGGACGACTCAGACCATGAAAGGGTGACCGGAACTAGAGGCTTATCCTTATCCCTTCAAGATAACTGGGAACGTAAAAACGCCACCTAAGGTCTGTCCCCTACAGGATCTCCAGTGCAAGCGTTTCCTGGACGGGTAGGACAAGACTTCAAAAAGTGATCTGCATGGCCATAATAAAAGGCACAATCTCTCCCTCCTCCTAAAGGCCCTCTCATCCTCAGAGAGACATGTGAAGCCCACTTGCATGGGTTCTACTACACTGGCAGACTCGGTACCAGGAGGCATGGGAGGTGAGGGAGGTGAGGGAGGCAAGGGTGGGTTTGCATAGCTCAGAGCCAAGTGTACAGGAGGCTTCCGCAAGCGCTCCTTAAAGAAAGGTCTCTCTCGGAGTCTGGAGTCAATGAGAATGGCAAACGTGATCAACTTCTCCAGTTCTGTAGATATGTCTCGAGCTGCTATCTTGTCAGGATATCTAATTGACCAGACTGTGTGGACTGCACAGAGGAGACCAGAAACACATGTAAATGAAATGATGGTGTTTACTAACAAGTGATAAGTGAAAGGAATATAAACAGTGCAAACCCACACAACAACCCACTACAAACAACAATATATATAGGTAAATGGAGATACCGTAATCGTAATCAAAGCCAAGCCAAGGTCATACACAGGGAAGTCAGCAGAAGGGTAAGGACGGGAAACTGAACAGGACAAGGAGAGGATGGATGGATGGGGTTCAGGGCAGGGATCCAAGGGAGCCAGGAACAGAAGGGACAGGACTAGGAAGTAGAGTTGCCACCTCATCCCTTTAAACCCGAACACATATTAATTACACAGGTTCTGTGGCTGATTAAGGTGGTAATTAAACTCACTTAGAGCCTTACCTGCATTCAATTAGACACAGAACCTGTGTAATTCATATGTGTTCGGGTTTAAAGGAATGAGGTGGCAACTCTACTAGGAAGGCCTCAGGATAGGGATTGGATCAGATCAGGACAAGGCAGATAGCAGTCTCAAGGTCAAACAGGCAGCAAGGTCAGAACGCAGGGAGAGAGAGATACCAAGGCAAGCCTATGAGGGCTTGCCGGGTATTTGTAAGGCTGTGGTAATTGACCTCATGTCACAGCTGAGTGCAGTGTGAGCTGTTTGCTCCACACTGCCAGAGTGCACCCGCTGGTTGACGCCGGTACTACGGCCCGAGGATGCAACAGTGCCACCAGCAGGAAAGACCTCTTACTGCAGGTCCTAGGTGTTGGAAGACACCTGCTGATGGACACTGGTACTGCGATCCAAGAGACCGATAGCGCCACCAACGGGTAGACCTTCTCATGACAGTACCCCCCCCTAAAGGAGCGGCCTCCGGACGCTCCAACAAGGTGCATCTGTTCAAAGTTCATGGCCTCCAACTGAACAGATGAGGGCACATCAGGCAGGGCATCGGGTACATCAACCTGGACAGTGGGTACTGCTGGCATGTCAGAGTCATTAAGCTGGGCAGCAGACGACAGGAACCACTTGAGCTGGGCAGCAGACGACAGGAACCACTTGAGCTGGGCAGCAGACGGCAGGAACCACTTGAGCTGGGCAGCAAACGACAGGAACCACTTGAGCTGGGCAGCAGACGACAGGAACCACTTGAGCTGGGCAGCAGACGACAGGAAACACTTGAGCTGGGCAGCAGACGACAGGAAACACTTGAGCTGGGCAGCAGACGACAGGAAACACTTGAGCTGGGCAGCAGACGACAGGAAACACTTGAGCTGGGCAGCAGACGACAGGAAACACTTGAGCTGGGCAGCAGACGACAGGAAACACTTGAGCTGGGCAGCAGACGACAGGAAACACTTGAGCTGGGCAGCAGACGACAGGAAACACTTGAGCTGGGCAGCAGACGACAGGAAACACTTGAGCTGGGCAGCAGACGGCAGGAACCACTTGAGCTGGGCAGCAGACGGCAGGAACCACTTGAGCTGGGCAGCAGACGACAGGAACCACTTGAGCTGGGCAGCAGACGGCAGGAACCACTTGAGCTGGGCAGCAGACGACAGGAACCACTTGAGCTGGGCAGCAGACGACAGGAACCACTTGAGCTGGGCAGCAGACGACAGGAAACACTTGAGCTGGGCAGCAGACGACAGGAAACACTTGAGCTGGGCAGCAGACGACAGGAAACACTTGATCTGGGCAGCAGACGACAGGAAACACTTGAGCTGGGCAGCAGACGACAGGAAACACTTGAGCTGGGCAGCAGACGACAGGAAACACTTGAGCTGGGCAGCAGACGACAGGAACCACTTGAGCTTGGCAGCAGACGACAGGAAACACTTGAGCTGGGCAGCAGACGACAGGAAACACTTGAGCTGGGCAGCAGACGACAGGAAACACTTGAGCTGGGCAGCAGACGACAGGAACCACTTGAGCTGGGCAGCAGACGACAGGAACCACTTGAGCTGGGCAGCAGACGACAGGAACCACTTGAGCTGGGCAGCAGACGACAGGAACCACTTGAGCTGGGCAGCAGACGACAGGAAACACTTGAGCTGGGCAGCAGACGACAGGAAACACTTGAGCTGGGCAGCAGACGACAGGAACCACTTGAGCTGGGCAGCAGACGACAGGAACCACTTGAGCTGGGCAGCAGACGACAGGAACCACTTGAGCTGGGCAGCAGACGACAGGAACCACTTGAGCTGGGCAGCAGACGGCAGGAACCACTTGAGCTGGGCAGCAGACGACAGGAACCACTTGAGCTGGGCAGCAGACGACAGGAACCACTTGAGCTGGGCAGCAGACGACAGGAACCGCTTGAGCTGGGCAGCAGACGACAGGAACCACTTGAGCTGGAGGGCAGACACCCGAACATCAGGCTGGAGGGCTGGAACATCAGACTGGAAAGCTGGAACATCCGACTTGGAAGCTGGCACATCAGACTGAGAAGCTGGCACATCAGACTGAGAAGCAATCTTCGAGACATCAGGCTGGAAGGCAAGCTGCAAGACATCAGGCTGCGAAGCTGGTACAGAAAACTGGGAAGCTGGCACATCAATCTGGGAAGCTGGCACATCAATCTGGGAAGCTGGCACATCAATCTGGGAAGCTGGCACATCAGACTGGTAGGTAGGCATCAAGACATCGGGCTGGAAGGCAAGCTGCAAGACATCCGGCTGGAAGGCAGGGACATCGAGCTGGAAGGCAGGCATCGGGACGACAGACTGGGAGGCAGGCACATCAGACTGTAAAGCTGGAACATCAGACTGCAAAGCTGGAACATCAGACTGCAAAGCTGGAACATCAGACTGCAAAGCTGGAACATCAGACTGCAAAGCTGGAACATCAGACTGCAAAGCTGGAACTTCAGACTGCAAAGCTGGAACTTCAGACTGCAAAGCTGGAACTTCAGACTGCAAAGCTGGAACTTCAGACTGCAAAGCTGGAACTTCAGACTGCAAAGCTGGAACATCAGACTGCAAGGCTGGAACATCAGACTGGAAGGCTGGAACTTCAGACTGGAAGGCTGGAACTTCAGACTGGAAGGCTGGAACTTCAGACTGGAAGGCTGGAACTTCAGACTGCAAAGCTGGAACTTCAGACTGCAAAGCTTGAACTTCAGACTGCAAAGCTTGAACATCAGACTGCAAAGCTGGAACATCAGACTGCAAAGCTGGAACATCAGACTGCAAAGCTGGAACATCAGACTGGAAAGCTGGAACATCAGACTGGAAGGCTGGAACATCAGACTGGAAGGCTGAAACATCAGACTGGAAGGCTGGAACATCAGACTGGAAGGCTGGAACATCAGACTGGCGAGCTGGAACGTCAGACTGCAAAGCTGGAACAGGTTGGGTTACTGGCAAGATGGTGTGGGTCGGGAAGAATTTTTGCTTCTTCTTTGGTTTAGCCCGTGCAGTTTTGTATGTAGGTGCAGGGCTGTAAGAAAAGAAAGTAGCTGGGCAGAAGGAAGACCAAGGAACTGTAGCTAGAGAGGGGTTTTGTGGGACTGTTACAGGTGGAGGAGAAGAGACAGGTGAATTGAAGGCAGGATGGGTGCGACACTTGGAGACTGGGTGGTAGTATTTGGTAGGGAGCTGATTAAACTGGGTTGTAGCTGAGGTTGCCATAGGTGACGGGGAAATAGATCTTTTGGAAAGCAGATGATTAATGGCAGGGCTGGAATAGTGTGGCTTAGCTAAAGACAGGAGGTCTGACCATGCCTGCAGCAAAGGTTGAACAAACGCTGATTCACATACAGCCTGACTAACCAAAGATTGTACTGAATAAATGCAATCGGATAACACCTGCTGGGAACAAGCGGAATAGTGTTCATCAAAGGAAGCCGGATCATCCTCTAACAACCATACCAGGGATTCAACCTGGTCACAACTGAAAGGAGGGGAGAAATCGTCACTACCTTCGGGAATGCATGACAAGGCTGACTTTGTACATAATTGGATCAAAGGCTGAACATCCTCAAATAACACATGACCTTGATCTACAAGTAAATGGGCGGTTTGTATCGTTTCCAGCAGTTGGTCTCGGGTCCAATCTTTAAGAGTCTGACAACAATATTCATTATCCTCTGCCGCCAGCAGAGAATAATAGACAATTTCATCAAAGTCCATTTTGCGCGCCCACCGTAACAGGACGGTTTCTCAGTGCAGCCACGTCTGGTCAGGGATGGCCTTGGTATGCTGTCAGGATATCTAATTGACCAGACTGTGTGGAATGCACAGAGGAGACCAGAAACACATGTAAATGAGATGATGGTGTTTATTAACAAGTGATAAGTGAAAGGAATATAAACAGTGCAAACCCACACAACAACCCACTACAAACAACAATATATATAGGTAAATGGAGATACCGTAATCGTAATCAAAGCCAAGCCAAGGTCATACACAGGGAAGTCAGCAGAAGGGTAAGCACGGGAAACTGAACAGGACAAGGAGAGGATGGATGGATGGGGTTCAGGGCAGGGATCCAAGGGAGCCAGGAACAGAAGGGACAGGACTAGGAAGGCCTCAGGATAGGGATTGGATCAGATCAGGACAAGGCAGATAGCAGGCTCAAGGTCAAACAGGCAGCAAGGTCAGAACGCAGGGAGAGAGAGATACCAAGGCAAGCCTATGAGGGCTTGCCAGGTATTTGTAAGGCTGTGGTAATTGACCTCATGTCACAGCTGAGGGCAGTGTGAGCTGTTTGCTCCACACTGCCAGAGTGCACCCGCTGGTTGACGCCGGTACTACGGCCCGAGGATGCAACAGTGCCACCAGCAGGAAAGACCTCTTACTGCAGGTCTTAGGTGTTGGAAGACACCTGCTGATGGACACTGGTACTGCGATCCAAGAGACCGATAGCGCCACCAACGGGTAGACCTTCTCATGACATATCTCATCTTTGATATTATCTGGGAAAGAGCAGCCACAAGCGATCTCCGATGCCAGAGTACGGAATTCAATGGCGTAATCTGCAACAGTTCTCGTACTCTGTTTGATGCACATGAGGCTCTTGGCAGTAGAAGTGGAGCCTGCTGGAACATCAAATACCCTTTTAAAGGAAGCCACAAATTCAGGGTAGCTCATGGGTTTTTGCATCTCCCATAGAGGGTTTGCCCAAGCCAAAGCTCTATCAGAAAGCAAAGAAATAATGAAGCCTACTTTGCTTCTGTCAGTGGGGAATGCCAGTGGCAGCATCTCAAAGTATATCCCAACCTGGTTGAGAAACCCTCTGCATTGAACTGGATCGCCCCCAAATCGCTGGGGAAGCGGAGCTGACCCAGACATACCTCTTACAGAGGTAATATTCAAGGCAGGTGCCTGCACTGAGACTGGAGCAGCCCAGGGACAGCCTGCAACACAGTTTGTACCGGAACAGACACAGTGGGAGGATCCAGGTGAGCAGTGCAAATCAGGAGCGTCTGTAACACTAGGGCAAACTGATCCATGTGGTGACCCTGCTCATTCAACCTGGAAAAAAGATTACCACCAGGTGGATTTCCTGCATCTTCTGAATTCATGGCCTTCGCCTACTGTCAGGAACCATGAATCAGACGGAGAAAGAAAATGCAGTAAAAATCACACTTTTTAATAAAATGGTAAAAATGGTACAAATAGTAAACCTAGTCAAAATATAGCCAGGGTTCGTTAGCCAAAGCGGATAGTCAGAACAAGCCAGTAAATCAGAAAGCCAGAGATCAGCATAGTCGGAGGCAGCAGACAGGATCAGGAACCAGAAGGGACATCAGCCAGGCAAGTCTTCAACAGGAATACAGCAGCGAGTCTACAGATATGTTGACCAAGGTGTAGGCATCGAAAGAATGAGCCAGGCAGTTTAAATAGCCAGAAGGGGCTGGTTGACGAGCAGGAAATGATCACCAAGTGAGCCACTGTGGAACGAGGAATGCTGGCAATTAGCCGACAGCTGAGCACTAGAAGGGAGGGCTGAGAGCCCAGTCCTGACACAGATAAAGCTCACTCAGCAGCACTGATCACTGTCCAGCCCAACAGTCACCAGAGCTCATCCCAGGCCAGCTAAGAAGTTCCTGAATCAAGCCATGGAACCTGCTATTAGGTGCAGTGCTAAATTATATTTGTAGAACAAGCTGGGTTAGTGTCAGTTTGTTCTGTGTCATGGTCAGTCTGTAATCAGTGCTTGCAGATTACCGTTTAATTATCAGTATCCAGCAACTCTGATAAGACCCCAGACCCGGGCAACTACACTACTTCCCAGGCTCATTACAAATCTGTAATTAATTTTGATCTGTGTGGAGCCCTACCATTTCTTTTCAAAAAAATTTATTGGTAATTAACAAGTATCCGTTACAAGCAGTTCAATGCAAAGTGGGGTGATTATATAAAACAGTGTACATCTCGATAATACTTTATAACGGTAGTTTGATAGAAGTGGGGTTTCCATAAGTGGGTACTCTGTCGGAGAACACAAAGTCCAGTATAAGCCTTAGATGTTGACATTAAGAGAGGGAGATGCCCTTAGATTAGTAGTGGGGGGCCACTGGAATCGATTCATATGGAGTCAGTCACGGAAGCAACCGAACCATCCCTACCATCAGAGTACAATACCAATGGTTATCAGAAATAAAGTGGGGGAGGGTCAGTGAGAGAAGAGAGAAAGCAGGATAGAGAAGGACAAAGAGCAAGAAACAAGGTACAGTTAGAAGGGGGATAGGTCAGTCGGTCCACACAGGCCCCGGAGTAACAGCAACACCGTCGCTGAGGTTTGAAGTGATCTCAAGGTTCGAAGAGATTTTTGTCTATGTCAGAGGGCAAAAAATGGTCTATGCAAGGATGCCAGACTTTGAGGTGCTGTGGAACCTTATCTAGGATTGTCGCTTCGATTTTGCTGTGTATCATTGCCTGGGTGACCCTGTTTTTCAGTTCGGCTATGTTAAGGGTGGGTGTCTTCCAGGCCTTGGCAATTATTTGCTTGGCTGCAGTGAATAGATGAAGGAGAAGACGTAGTTGTGCTCTTGTATAGTCTTGTGGAATAAAATTTAATAGGGCTATAGCTGGGTCTGGGTCTAAATTGACTCGGTGGAGTGTAGAGGCCATTTGGAATGTAGTCGCCCAGAAACGTTGTACAATCGGACAAGTCGATCAAATGTGCATGTGTGTGCCTCTGTCGCTGCAACCCCTAAAACAATTTGGGGGATAATTAGGCAGAAATTTTGTGATTCTGGCTGGGACCAGATACCAGCGCATGAGCACTTTGTAGTTAGCCTCTGAGGCGACAACATTCTGGGACGAGTTTTTTGTGTTGGTCCATATGGTCGTCCAGTCCTCCACCTCTAAATCGATTGCTAAGTCTTTGGACCATTGTTGAGCATAGGAGGGGAGAGTAGAGGGGGGCGACGTGAGGTGGGTATAAAGGCGAGAAATAATACCTGGAGCATGTGGGTCCGAGTCACACATATTCTCAAACATAGTTAGATTATCTAGTCCAGAGTAAGATCTTATGGTAGTTTGAGTGAAGTGAGCAATTTGGAGGTATCGAAAGCACTCCTTGTGGGGTAATTGTGTTTGTGTTTGGATGGTTGGAAATGATTTTAAGGTATCGCCACTAACTAGGTCGCATATGCGAGTCAGACCCACCTGAGCCCGGCTTGAAACGAGACTGGTTCGGTGTAAGCTGGGTAGAAGAGAGGGTGACCAAGAAAGGAAAGCAGTGGAGAGTGTGGTGATATCAGTTTAAAGGGGCTCCTCAACTTGTCCCAGAGTTTAAGGGTGTGTTGTGTTATAGGGTTGTTTATAGGGCCACGTGCTGCGGGGGGTTAACCATAACAAGTTGGTCACAGTGACCGGGTGGAGATCTATAGCTTCTAGACTGACCCATAGGGGTGTTTCGGTTTTGGAATGATAAAGTGTGGACTGGGCCAGTTGGGCAGCATGGTAGTATTGAAGGAAGTTAGGTATACCTAGGCCTCCACTAAGCTTGCTGCGGAGTAAAACCGGTCTGTGGAGCTCCAGATATATTTAAAGACACGGTTCTGTATGATCCGATGGTAGTAAGGGGGAATTGCAACCAGTAAAACCCGTTTAGTGGAGCTCCAGATATATTTAAAGACACGGTTCTGTATGATCCGATGGTAGTAAGGGGGAATTGCAACCAGGAAAACTCTATATAGGTACAAAAGTTTTGGCAACAATTACATCTTCACTGCCGCAACTCGTCCGAGCCAGGAAACACATAAGGGCTGCCAGGAGTTAAGTAGAGAGGATAGCTGGGATAGCATTGGGAGATAATTGGCATGGAAAAGGTTAGATGGATTACTAGACAATTTGATTCCCAGATAGGGTATTGATGATGTGGACCAGTAAAATGGAAAATTTTCTTGGAGCTGCTCGAGGCTCAGTCCGTGGAAGAGACACATTGAGGGCCTTAGATTTGGTTTGGTTAACTTCCAACCCGGAGACCAGAGCAAACTTATCCAAAATATATAGGAGGTTAGGTAAAGTAGTATGAGGACATGTAACAAATAATAGTGTGTCATCGGCAAATAGACACAGCTTGTGTGTGGTTGAAGCTACTTCTAAACCTCAGATATCAGGGTTTGCTCTGATCAGGGCTGCTAGGGGTTCGATCACAAGAGCGAAAAGTAAGGGGGACAGAGGGCAGCCTTGTCTTGTACCTCGTAGAATGGGAAAGGGCTCTGAACGAAACCCGGAATATTGTACATATGCTTGTGGGCAGGTGTATAGGGCACTGATCCAAATGAGAAAGTGTGGGCTGAAGCCCCAGCGTTGGAGGATATAAAACAGGTAAGGCCATGAGGCACTGTCAAAAGCCTTCCTTATGTCAAGAGAAAGGAGATGCATCAGTATTTTGCGGGAACGGGCTAAATGTTGCAGAAGGATGACACGTCGGATATTATCACTGGCTTGCCGTTTAGGTATAAAACCTACTTGATCGTTATGAATCAATCCCCCAATAATCGGATTGAGATGTAGGGCTAAAATTTTGGCCAGGATCTTAATATCCACGTTTAATAGGGATATGGGCCTATAGTTAGACCACAGCGTATTATCTGTATTAGGTTTTGGAATCATGGATATGAGCGCCCTCAATGTGTCTCGACCAAAAGAGTGCTGCCCGAGCAGAGCTTTAAATGAATTAGTGAGAAGGGGGGCTAATACGTTTGCAAATTTTTTATAGTATAAACTGGGGAGGCCATCCGGACCCAGGCGTTTGTGGGGCTTAAGTGTCTTAATGGCTGAGAGGACCTCCTCGACCGTGATCGAACCTTCCATAGACTCACAATTGGCATCTGATAGTGTTGGGATTGACAAGTTCTGAAACAGCTTCTCTGCCTGATTCAAAGGAAATGTAGCCTTTGCTTCATATAATTTCACCAATCGTTTACAGAACTCAGAGAGTACCTTGATCAGATTGCTCGTGAGTGTGTCTTTAGTCAATCTGAGTCTAATGGGATTACGAATATGATCCGGCCTACGAAGGCGTAAGGCTAGGAAAGTGTCTGGTTTATTAGCTTTAGTGTATATTGTGTGATTGGATCTACGAATAGCTTTATCAGCCGATTCAGCCAGAAGTAAATCCAATTCAATTTTAGTTTTTTCTAAGGTTATTTTATGTGCTTCAGTCGGAGAAGACTGAAATTGGTGAAAGTGGTTATGGAAATCTGCTTCCAATTGCTGCTGTTTAAGGATCCTATCTCTCTTAAGGTGTGAGGTAACTGAGATGCACTTACCCCTTATTACTGGCTTGTGTGCCTCCCAGAGCAGAGTCGGGGAGATGTCCGATATGGCATTATGTGTAAGATAGTCTTTAAGGGCGAGTTGAATGTCGAGACAATATGACTGATTGGTTAGAAGTGCATCATTCATGCACCATGACCTGCTTGTGACCTGAGGTATTAGTGATGAGACCGTAGTAACCACTGCACAATGATCTGTCCAGGTAATAGGATGGATACTAGAGTGGAGTAGGATTGGTGAGGATGATATTGGGACAAAGATATGATCAATCCTGGAGAAGGAATTGTGGGGATACGAGTAAAATGTATAATTTTTCTTTGAGGGGTTACACTCTCTCCATGTATCAAGGAGGGAGGCCTTTTGTAGTTGCTTAAGAAATTGTACAGAAGGGGAAAAATGTTCTGGAGAATAGGGAGACTTATCCATGTGAGGATGAAGTACCAAATTAGAGTCGCCACATAGGAATAAGGTTCCCTTAGTACAGTATGTGTCTTTATTACCTGCGAAATGCGAAAACAGGGGTTTGGATTAGTATTGGGGGCGTAATAGGAGACAAAAGTTGTTGCTACATCCTGTAATAATCCCACCAAAATAAGATACTGGCCTTCTGGGTCTTTTGTTTCAGACAATGGGGTGAACAGCATAGTATGATGGAAGGCTAGTAAAACCCCTCTATGTTTTGTTCCTGCAGATGCGGTGAATACCTGAGGTTATCTAGAACTAAAAAAGGTAGGGGTGCTACATGTGGAGAAATGGGTTTCCTGGAGGGCTACTACACTAGCCTTTAAAGTTACAAATGTTTGGAAGGCTTTCACCCGTTTGTTTGGAGAGTTAAGCCCTTTAACATTTAAAGACAATATATTCAGTGGGGCCATTTGAGGGTGTGAGGAGAGATGTTATTAGGGAACCCGAGGCCCGTGTGAGCCAACCAACCAGACGGAGGAAAAGGAGAAATAGTAGAGAGTAAGAGGTGGCAAAAGGAAGAAGAGGGGGAGAGGAAAAAACAAGTGGTGTAGGGCAAAGTACTGAAACATTTTTGTAGGAGGGGATAAATAGGTCAGAAATGCCCGACCAAGTAGCGCACCAACTCCGCGACCAGCTAGCTAGTCAAAGAGTGGGTGTACCGTAGAGGGGGGAGCAGTGACGGCTCCCCGCTGCAAACGGGGAAAATAAAAATAGACTAATATGTTTAACTCAGTCGATAACAAAAGAATATCAGTAAACAACAAGAAAAGAAGTAAGATGACATTTTTAAGATAAGAACAGCGTTTACAGGTGTCCACATAGTGCCATTCCAATGAGAGGGGGGTTGTGGGTGGGAAAACAAGGGAAGGGAAAAAAGGGGGTCTGAGGGGGAGGGGGAAGGGTGGGTAATTGAAGGAGAAGGGAGGCAGGAGGGGTGGAGGGAGGAAAAGGGCTGGGAAGGGGGATAGGGGGGGAGGGAAAGTGGGGGGAGAAAAGAATGGGTTATGCAAGGTCTTCATGAGTACCAAGTATAAAGGAAACAAGCAACCAATAGTCCTATAGAAATAAAACAGTACTGCTGAAGACTGAGGATGGGAATGGCGGGGTGGTGGAGCAAGTCAAATTTGCACAATAAAGTCCTTTATAAAACTGAGTATAGGTACACAACACAGAAAACTATGTTTAAGATTACAAAACAATTAAACAACTGAACCTGTGGAGACCCAAGAGGGTCTGGGAGCCCTTAAGATTGATATCCAGGGCGTGGAAAGTACATACCCAGCTGTAGCCGTCTAACAGGTCTCGGTCGAGGGAAAGGTACAGTTAGAAGTCCATTTCTAATTGTACAGCCGAGAACCTGTGTGCAGCAAAAGAGAAAAAGAAAAGACAGCATTTGCGAGATCAGCGAGGGGCAGGAGTGCGGTGTACGGGTGGGGATCAGACCGCCCGGAGTGCGAGGAAGCAATGTTTCAGACTGGTGGACCGGAGGGGTCAGGTGGAGTGTTTCCGGCAGTCGTTGCAATGAGTCTGGCGTAGTGCAGGAATGTTGATGTCCTTGGTAGGAGAACTGCAGGGCAAATGGAAACCGCCATGTATATTTAAGTTGATGTTGCAGTAAGATTTGTAGCTGTGGTTTCATGGCACGGCGCTTTGCGATGGTGAGGAGTGCCAGATCAGAGAACAACTGATATGTGTGGCTCTGGAACTGAAAGGAGCTCTTATTGCGGGCTACTGTGAGTAGCTGTTCCTTCGTGCGGAAAAAATGCAGCTTAACAATGATGTCCCGTGGTGGTCCGTCTGTTTGACGACGGGTGAGCACCCTGTGGATCCTATCAAGCTCAAGGCGCTCGATAGGTATGGAGGGTGATAGTTCCTGGAACAACGCAGTGGTAAAGGACTGCAGGTCATCGATCGTCTCCGGAATACCACGGAGGCGCAGATTGGATCTGCGGGAGCGATTTTCTGCGTCCTCTAAACGGGAAAGTAGCATGGAGTTCTCCTCACAAAGGGCTATATTCTCTTGAGCTTGCTCCTGCAAAGTGATTTCCATATCATCAACCCTTGTCTCTAGATCTGCTGTGCGCTGACCCAATTCACGGATTTCACGCGATAGCCTGTTAGAGATCTGATCAGAGGTTGTCTTCAGGGCTTTATGGAGCATTGTCTCCATGAGTTTAAGAAAGTCAGATTGAGACATACCTGACTGTGGGAGGAGAGGAGAGCCACCAGGGTTAGAATCCATGTCATTTTCGTCAACGCTGTCTGCAAGGTCAGACCTAGTAGGAGAAGCTGCTTGTTGCTCAGCCAGGGCCCGGGCCTTCTCCGCCATTTTGGAGGAGGCACAGGCTAGTGCTTCTTTGATAGGTTTCGGCTTAGTCTTGCCGCGGTGCCCCGTTAGCACCATTCCGGAGGGTGCTCGGGTGTTTAGAGAGACGATCCCTGGAAAAGCGAGGCGGGGAGACGGTTCAGTCATCCATACAGGTCCCGATAATGCAGCGGGGAGTGCGGAGCTCTACAGAAAAGAGTCTGCCATGTCGAGCTTCGCGCATGCGCCCCCCCTCGGAACCCTACCATTTCAACAGAAGGTGATCAGTAGATTGGCATCTGACAAACTGTCTTTTTGGAAAACCTCCTTCTATCAGCGGCATGCAGCCAATTGGTTGAATCGCTGATCTGTGTATTTACGGCACAGGAGTCCAGCTGTCAGAATACAGTGGGAGGATCCCTGCATCCACCTCAATTGCATGGATGCAAGAATCTGTTAATTGTTTTTTTGTTCAGCCCACTGGTTGAATGAAAAAAAAAGGTCTGTACCTAGCTTTAGGTAAATGCACCCCACAGAGCCCCACCCCCCTTCATACCACTACCACATCAGTCCTCCTAAGGGTGGGTACAGACCGATGCTAGTTCAGCAGGGACCAGCCAAATTTTATTCTGTGCGTGGCCCTCTCCCACCCTGTTAGACAGAAATTGATCAGCAGATCGACTTATGTCGAACGACCATGCTAGTGTAGCGGTACCCCTGTAGGAGCTGCTGAGTGTTGTGGCCCACCTGTCACCCTGCCCAGCCCGGCATTCACTTCCAGACACTCCAAGACAACGAACAGTCCGTCAGATTTGTTTTTGTGTTTTTTATTGAGGGGTTAGAACTTGGATAGGGTTAAGGAATTCATGGGATGCCAAGAAAGAATTGCAGTGTGGGACAAATTAGACTCTCTCTTCTTCCTCCAGCACAACTCTTTAGGCACAGCTAGCACATGGTTAGGCCTGACTCTGACTTCAGCCAGGCCTCAGCAACAGCCCTTTGCAGGCAGGGACTGTGGGCCCCTTTCGTGTAGCAGAAAAAAATAGAAAGTTCTGGTGCTAGCTGCCCTTGCTGGACTACTGATCCCAGTCAGCCCTCTTCAAGCCCTGCCATCCCTCCCGGCTGCAGCTGCCCGTCTTCACTGCCCCTGACATCACAGTCTCTCCCATTGGCTCTACATCCATCTCAGACCGCACACTCCTGGCATGCCTCCCAGCTCTCCCGACTGTGCCTGCCACTCACCGACACCTGGTGGATCCACCCTGGAGACTTTGCCTGGCAGTACCTTCCACTGTCCTCTCCTGCTCCTGGTCAGGACACCCCTGTGGTTTGTACGAGGGTCCCTTCCACTTCCGAGTTCCTGCCCCAAGGTCACCCCCCCCCCCCCCCAGACTGCGGAGCTTCCCCAAGGCCATGACAGTTAGTGCTCCATCTCCCAGTTCTTCCACCCAGAAACTTCTCCCCAACTGGGCTGACCCTGGGTATTTAAGGAGGCCTGCCCCCTGCCAATCCAGGTTGGGGAATGGTCAGGGCTCCCTAGAACATCATAGACAGCTCCACCCTTCTTCCCCACCTTCCTTCTAGAAGCAGAAGGGAGGTAACCAAAAGGTGAAGCTAGCTGTAAGTCACCATCTTACTCTAAGCCACTCTCTGCCCACACAGATCAAAACCTGTACTGACAAAAATCCTACTTCTTGCACCTATCTAAAGTAGAGGGTGCTACACTAGCATACTTTCATTTGATAAGCAGCCAAAGCCAAATGGCTGCAGCCACCAATTAGTGTATTCTAACAGCAGATGAGTCCCACTGTCAGAATACTATGGCACAGTAGGGAGGATTCCTCCATCCACCTCATTTGTCTGGATGGGGGGAATCCATTAGTTTTTTTTTGTTCTGCCCACCAGCTGAACAAAAAAAAAAACTGTGCAAACTCAGCTTTAGATTTAGACCACAGACGCAGGGACATTTTTCCTTCGAGTGACACGAATGATGCAAGGACATTTTTCCTTATAGTAACACGACTGATGCAGGGACATTTTTCCTTCCCATGACACGACTGATTCAGGAACATTTTTCCTTCCAGTGACACAACTGATGCAGGGGCATCTTTTCCATGACAACACCCTTTTCCTCACACTGATTCATTTCTTTCTACATGGCTGTTAGCCCAATATTTTGACTGCAGGATAGAATGTGTGCTGCCATTAAACTCATATGTTTCAGTAAGGCATGCGTGTGTCACTATGAACTGCACCCCACCCCTACTCCATCTGGTGGGGGGGGGGGCAGATTGGCATCTTTGCCCTGGACACCGATGACCTTGTCCCGCCACTGCAAGGTCAGTGTCACTGGGCACAATAGGAGACAGTAGCATTTGTATGGGCACAATAGGAGTTATATGGACACAATAGATTCTTTATGCTATTGTGCCCATATAGCTGTTATTGTGCCCATATAGATGCTGTTGCGCCCTTATAGATGCACAACAGCAGCTATATGGGCACAATGGCATAAAGATGTTATTGTGCTCATAAAGCTGCTATTGTGCCTATATACAGTTTCTCACAAAAGTGAATACACCCCTTACATTTTTATAAATATTTTATTATACCTTATCCTCTGACAACACTGAAGAAATTACACTTTGCTACAATGTAAAGTAGTGAGTGTACAGGTATAACAGTGTAAATTTGTTGTCCCCTCAAAATAACTCAACACACAGGCGTTAATGTCTAAACCGCTGGCAACAAAAGTGAGTACACCCTTAAGTGAAAATGTCCAAATTGGGCCCAAAGTGTCAATATTTTGCATGGCCACTATTATTTTCTTGCACTGCCTTAACTCTCTTGGGCATGGAGTTCACCAGAGCTTCACAGGTTGCCACTGGAGTCCTCTTCCACTCCTCCATGACGACATCACGGAGCTGGTGGATGTTAGAGACCTTGCGCTCCTCCGCCTTCTGTTGGAGAATGCCCCACAGATGCTCAATAGGGTTTAGGTCTGGAGGCATTATTGGCCAGTCCATCACCTTTACCCTCAGCTTCTTTAGCAAGGCAGTAGTCATCTTGGAGGTGTGTTTGGGGTCATTATGTTGGAATACTGCCCTGCGGCCCAGTCTCTGAAGGGAGTGGATCATGCTCTGCTTCAGTATGTCACAGTACATATTGGCATTCATGGTTCCCCCAGTGAACTGTAGTTTCCCAGTGCCGGCAGCACTCCCACCAACATGCTTGACTGTAGGCATGACAAGTCAAGTTTTTCTTGGTCTCATCAGACCACAGGACATGGTTCCAGTAATCCATGTCCTTAATCTGCTCGTCTTTAGCAAACTGTTTGCGGGGGTTTCTTGTGCATAATTTTTAGAAGAGGCTTCCTTCTGGGACGACAGCCATGCAGACCAATTTGACGCAGTGTGCGGTGTATAATCTGAGCACTGACAGGCTGACCCCCCACCCCTTTAACCTCTGCAGCAATGCTGGCAGCCCTCATACGTCTTTTACCCAAAGACAACCTCTGGATATAACGCTGAGCACTCAACTTCTTTGGTCGACCATGGCGAGGCCTGTTCTGAGTGGAACCTGTCCTGTTAAACCGCTGTATGGTCTTGGCCATCATGCTGCAGCTCAGTTTCAGGTCTTGGCAATCTTCCTATAGCCAAGGCCATCTTTATGTAGAGCAACAATTCTTTTTTTCAGATCCTCAGAGAATTCTTTGCCATAAGGTGCCATGTTGAACTCCCAGTGACCAGTAATGAGTGAGAGCGATAACACAAAATTTAACACACCTGCTCCCCATTCACACCTGAGACCTTGTAACACTAACGAGTCACATGACACCGGGGAGGGAAAGTGGCTAATTGGGCTCAATTTGGACATTTTCACTTAGGGGTGTACTCACTTTTGTTGCCAGTGGTTTAGACATTAATGGCTGTGTGTTGAATTATTTTGAGGGGACAGCAAATTTACACTGTTATACAAGCTGTACACTCACTACTTTACATTGTAGCAAAGTGTAATTTCTTCAGTGTTGTCACATGAAAAGATAGAATAAATATATTTACAAAAATGTGAGGGATGTACTTACTTCTGTGAGATACTGTAGATGCACAATAGCAGCTATATGGGTACAACTTCATAGAGATGCTATTGTGCCCATATAGAATTTAAAATTTTCACCTGGCTTACGCCAATGCGGTACCATGTAGGTGTAGGGTTTTTTTTGTAATTGATCAATTGCCTAAATGTATGTTTAATTATACCTTCACTTGCTGTGGTCGCAGCATATTTTGCATAGTTTTGCATGGGGCTCTGATCACCACGGCAAAACCAGATACACTCTCTTCTCCCCCCCCCCCCAAAAAAAATGGCAAATATGGCAATGGAAGGGGGGAGGGTGCAAACAAGTGGAGCTTCCCCTTTTGGGTGGAGCTCTGCTTTACCACTGCCACAAGCCACCAATAGGGAGGGTAGTTTGAAAGTAGAATTCCAGCTTGCACTAGCCTTAAAACCTGCCCCCCGCCACCTTGCACCTATGCTGACTAAATGCATCTTCAGACTGCTTCAATCTGGTCGTGTTATCACACCTGTGAGATCCAGCAGCGTATGCAGGGGAGAGGAGGGAGCACCAAGAATGACTGACATGGGAAAGTATGAGTGACCTCACCTCATCAGGCTTTATTAGCCATCACCAAGCGCTTTCTCCCCGGAAGCTGCTGTTGACTGACACAGGAAAGATCACATGACCAGACCTTAACCAGTTAAGGACCAGCCACCAAAGTTATACTGCGGCAGGTTGGCTCCCCTGGGCGAATCGCTGTAGCTGTATGCTTTAAGAGATCTGGGGGCGCGCACGCGGCACAACAGAGTTGATGCTCGTGCCTGGTGGCCGCGATGTCCGCCAGGCATCCACGATTGCTCCTGAGAGAGACAGAATGGAGATCTGTCAATGTAAACAGACAGATCTTCGTTCTTTCTGGAGAGAGGAGACAGATCTGCTGTTCATACTGATTATGAACAGCGATTGGTCTCCTCCTCCAGGCAGTCCCATCCCACCACAGTTAGAAACACTCCCTAGGACATAAATTTAACCCCATGAGCACCCCCTAGTGTTAACCTCTTCCCTGCCATTGACATTTATACAGTAATCAGTGGCTATTTTTAGCTCTGATCGCTGTATAAACGTCAGTGGTCCCAAAAAAGTGTCACTTAGTGTCCGATCTGTCTGCCGCAATGTCACAGTGTGGCTAAAAATCACTGATCAGCGACAATACTAGTAATAAAAATTTTTATAATAAAATGCCATAAATCTACCCCCTATTTTGTAGATGCTATAACTTTTGCGCAAACCAAACAGTATACGCTTATTGCGATTTTTTTACCAAAAATATGTAGAAGAATACATATCGGCCTAAACTGATGAAGAAATTAGTTTTGTTACTTTTTTGGGGGGATATTTATTATAGCAAAAAGTAAAAAATATTGTTTTTTTTTCAAAATTGTCTGTCTTTTTTTTGTTTATAGCGCAAAAAATTGAAATCGCAGAGGTGATCAAATACCACCAAAAGAAAGCTCTATGTGTGTGGGGGGGAGGACATAAATTTTGTTTGGGTACAACGTCACACGACCGTGCAATTGTCAGTTAAAGAGACGCAGTGCCGTATCGCAAAAAATGGCCTGGTCATTAAGGGGGCAAATCTTTCCGGTCCTTAAGTGGTTAAAAAGATGCCCCCCCTGAAAAAAGTTCTGCGGACAGCCATGAAATGTTGTGAGGATGGGTGAGAAAGTAAAGGCCTAGAAGGGTCAGAAAGTGGGTCTAAATGGGTAGTGTATTTAACCACTTAAGGACCGGAAGATTTTTCCCCTTAATGATCAGGCCATTTTTTACGATACGGCACTGTGCCGCTTTAACTGACAATTGCGCGGTCATGCAACACTGTACCCAAACAAAATCCTTTTTTCCCACAAATAGGAGCTTTCCTTTGGTGGTATTTGATCACCTCTGTGGTTTTATTTTTTGCGCTATAAACAAAAAAAAGACCGACAATTTTGAAAAAAAAAAAAAAATATATATTTTTTACTTTTTGCTATAATAAATATCCCCCCCCCAAAAAAAAACAAAACAAAACAAAAAACAAATTTAGTCATCAGTTTATGTATTCTTCTACATATTATTGGTAAAAAAAACAAAAAAATAATTGTATATTGATTGGTATAGGGGATAGATTTATGGCATTTTTATTTTTTTACTAGTAATAGTGGTGAGCTGCGATTTTTAGCGGGATTTCGGTGGAGAGATAGGACACTTTTGGGACCATTGACATTTATACAGTGATCAGAGCAATAAACGAGCACTAATTACTGTGTAAATGTCACTGGCAGGGAAGGGGTTAACACTAGGTGGCAATCAAGGGGTTAAATGTGTCCCCTCGTGAGTGTTTCTAACTGTGGGGGGATGGGACTGACTGGAGGAGGGGACATATCGCTGTTCGTAATTACTATAAACAGCAGTTGTCTCTTCTCTCCTGTCAGAACGAGGATTTGTGTGTTTACATGCACAAATCCCCGTTTTAGCTCTCGTGCCTGTGATTGCTGATGGCCGGTGGAGATCACACCCGCCGACCGCGCTCATCGGTTCCCTGACTGTGCAGAGGGCGCACACCTGCTATGGCTCTTAAAGGAGCCAACATACTGGTACGTCAATTCGCGGGAACGAACCAATTTGCCGACGTATATGTACGTGAGCCGGTCGGCAAGTGGTTAAGCTGCTCTTGATATAAGTTCTCAGTAAGGGTTATTGATAATAGACATGCATATTACCATTCTTTCTTCTTGTGCATTTTTCATATTGCAATTACCACTTTTATTTAATTAAGTGACAGTTTTTATGTATAAATTATCTCCATGGAACACGTTTTTTCTATTGTACTGCTGAAAAACTTAATAAACAATATGAAATATAAATGGGTATTGTAGCTTGATGATGGCAGGAGGCACATGTACACGCTTATGACAGGCTGCTAGAGAAACCTTGGTTACCCTTGGTAACCACTTGCTGTTTTCTGTACCACATTATCTTGTACTGCTGTCTCTATACCCCAGTGTGTTTAACTAACCCGAGCTGTAGATTATGTGTGCCGGTTACTTGCATTACAACTCTTTTTTTTTCTTCTCAAAAAGGATTTTAACATAAAAGATAAAAAAACATACATAGAAAAATACACGTTCCAGCAAAAACAAAACATACATACAGAAGCACTATACTCAAAAAGTACAATGCAATGCAGGCCTCTCCGCCTCCCACCTATTCAAATCAAGTTCAGTAATCCGTTGTCATGCAAGTAATCACCCCTTTCTCAACACAAGGACATGTGGGTTGAAGAAGCAGTCTATCCAACACTGGGTCTACAGGGGATAATCCTGGGGAGTTCAACCAGGGAGCCCACCTCAGATCAAATTTACCTGGTCAGCCCCGGTGTTGAAATATATATTTCTCCAATCTTAGGGTGGCTCCCATTTGGGCTATCCATTCCCGTAGAGTAGGAGGCTCAGTCGCCTTCCAGAGTTTGGGGAATAAGCTTAAAGCTTGGAAAAGACCTCTACCAATTGCCTTTTTTGGGTTGTCTTCAATTAGAAGGTCCTCAAGAATACCCAGAATACATGTTTTGGGGTCTTGTGGAACATTGACCTGGAATACTTTGTTGATGGTTGTGAGAACTCCGTCCAGTATAGGTGTAGCTTTGGGCAACGCCATAATAGATGGATGAGGTCCCCATGGTCTCTGGAACACCTTGTACAATCAGCGCCGTCACCTATGCCCATCCTATGCAGCTGCATTACAACTCTTTAGTAACTTCAAACCAGGCAAAGACAAGGTTTCAAGAACTTTACTTAGATAACTCAGCAAAGCAGACAAACACAGGTATCAGTCTTTCTGTAAATGAATCCCTAAATCAGGCTTTGTAGCTGCCCCAACATACCTGTACAGGAGAGTCCATAATGGCAGATCTCCAGAGTTGAGATCTTTGGGCGAACTGCAGATCTCAGTGGTCCTGTTCTCTGTAGAAGGCTCTTTATCCTCTGATGCATTGGACTTGGCCGTAGACTGAACATATGGACTTCGGCAATGGCATCATGTCTTATGCAAGATCACATAGGATTAGACCCTTGTCCCTTTTATAATGCACAGGACCCATTGGTTTAGATCCAAAAAAACCCGCCAAGGACCCGGCAAGCATGTTAACTCTAACCCTCCTGGCTGGGGCAGCATTAAACTTAATCTATGGATACTTATTTCATAAAGTGAACTGGTCATTAATCAAGCAAATTCAAAAAAGCATACCCGAAAAAGAGCGACTATTTACTTTTCTTGTTGTCCTGTGTCACCAGAACAATGATCCATTCATGGGAAATCCTTCTCTAAAATTCAGAGGAAAACTGACACTTCCGGGAGTGTTAATATCCTGAGTAGCTCACAGTGCTCACTGGTTCCTCCTGCCAACCTCCACGTCACTACAGAATACAGTTATAATGAGGAGGTCAGCAGGAGGAACTGTTGAGCACTATGAGCACAAAGAAGATTAGCACTCCCAGAATTGGTGGTTATCCCAGTGGAATTCAGTATAGAATTTCCAGTGTTCTGGCAGCATAGGTTGCGGGAAAAGTAAATACTCACCGTCCTTTGGTTAATGACAATGTCACTTCAAAAAGCGCCATTGTGGTTTGCATCCTTCCCATATGGTAGCAAGTTAAAGGATGAAAGATATCAATGAAAGCAGGAGCCAGGGGCACAAGGGAAAAGTAATGTCCCTTGTGCTGCCTTTTTCTCGGGACTAAACGAAAGTCTTGTACACACAATGCGATTATTGGCAGGGGATTGTCTGTCAAAAAAATAAAAAATCTGGCGTCGCCTCCAAAACCAACTAAAAATCCTTTTTTTACAAGTTGAAATGAATCCGATTGGAGTGCTGCTGTTGTATTTAAAGTGGAGATTAACTTAAATTGTAGAAAAAAAAGCATGCAGCCCTTTTATTGCTATGTCTCTTCTGCAGTAATACACACTTACCTGCCTGTTTGTAGTTTTGTATTGAATGTACGCTGAGCTGCGCATTCGCAGGTCAGTGTGCATTCTCGGCACGCTCTGGCTGTCCTGGAATGGTTGACTTCACCCCCCACTGGCCAGTCAAGAGGCTGAAAAATGTAACCACTGCATTGCTGGAAGGTTGAGGTGAGTATATTCCAGAGTTTGGTTCCTTTTTAAGCCAAGCTAAACGTAAAAGTAAAAAAAAAAAAAAAAAACCCATAATAAATTATACAACTGTAGCGCTTTGCTCTAGTCAGGCTAAATTTAGTTTTTGGCTCTGCTGCACTGAGTGGAGTAGGAATGTTTTTTTTGGGTCTGGTCAGATTTCCCTATACTTGGTGGTCGATTGCTCCTGCTTGCCTCTGGAAGAAGCTTCCAGAAGTAGTTGGGAGGGTCAGCCACTGAAGTAATGAATAATTATCTGACTTTAGACAATCCGTGGCTGGGGATAAGATTTAGATTTGGGAAGACTGTTCAGAATATTCTTGTTCCAGGGACTGTTGCCCCTGGGATGCAGCTTATGTACTGGAATTTGTTTGGGCATCAGGATATGCTTGGCTGAGTCTGAAGGAGATCTGATTGAGACATTTGCTGGAGAGTATTACCTGCGAAGACTGGCCTGGAGAGGGACCCTTTCCTTCCTTACTGGAGAGTATCGCATGGAGGCTGGTTGGCCAACAGCTGTCCTTGGACTTTGGGAGTAATGTGCTTGGGGATGTAAGGGCTACCTGTGTTTGTGCTGGGAGAGCACTATTCTGTTATAGGAGCTGAACACCTCTAAAAAAAATATAATCCTCACCTTTTTATAGCTTATATTTTGCAAGTTGCAATAAGAATGCTTGGTGGGTATTTATAAGTGGTGTGGTAATCCACAAAGCATAGTCTTAACTTTGCCGTTACATCTGATCTAAGCAGCTATGGAAGTATTGTCCTCAGTATACCTAGTGGGGTTCTACTTCTCCACTTATACTTTAGAAAATTAAGACCAATGTGCAGTAGACCTATAGTTGGGGCACGTGTCAACATGCTTTTGTTTGTTTCAGATGATTTTGCATTGCCATACAAGTCTATGGCAATGAAAAATAGGATTTTTTTTCATTATACTTACCTGTAAAAATCCTTTTCTTTGAATACACCACAGGACACAGAGTTGGGACTATTATTCTTCTTTTACTGGGTTATACGCCATCTCTAGGTGAATGGACGCGGGTAGACCAAAGGTCTTAGACAGGAAGTCCACCCCTGTATAACCCCTCCCATACAGGAAGTACTTCAGTTTTGTAGCAAGCACTGAATCCCCAAAAGAGGGGAGGGACCTCTGTGGCCCATGATGTATTCAAAGAAAAGGTTTTACAGGTAAGTATGACGAACAAAAATCCTATTTTCTTTTTTATACATCACGGGACACAGAGTTAGGCTATTATTCCTTACTTACTGGGATGTCCCAGAGCAATAGCCTTGAGGGGAGGGAAGACACCCTGCCAAACAAAAATTATCCTTTATACGGCAGCCTGTAGTACACTATGGCCAAAAGCCAAATCCACGGCTGCTCTAACATCCACCTGATAAAATCTTGTGAACGTATACACTGAAGACCAGATGGCAGCCTTACAAATCTGAGCCACAGATACCTGATGGCGAAAAGCCCAGGAGGTTCCTACACCCCTGGTAGAATGCGCTCTTACCCCGAAGGGAGAAGCCTTACGTTTCAGACCATTGGCTCAAACAGACCACATATTTCTGAGGATGCAATTTTCTGGCTTCACACCAAGCAATACATTTGAGACCTTATATTAGATCTTACTCGTGACCGCTTTCCTGGCATGCACTAGGGTAGATATCACTGGTCCCGAGATTCCACGACTCTTCAACAGCCTGGCTTCAATTGCCATGCTGTCAAATTTAGAGACTGTAAATTTGGATGGAATATAGGACCTCAAGACAGTAGATCAGGGTGGCGTGGAAGCATCCATCGCTCGTCCATTGCCAATCTCACGATCTCTGGCAACCAGGGGCTTCTGGGCCAGACTGGAACACCCTCTCTCCAAATCCTGCCCAACAAATGTGGAAGGAGAGGGATCGGGGGAAAAGCATAAACCAGGGAGAACTGGCTCTATCGAACTACCAGAGCATCTGCTTCGAATGCCAGGGAATCTCTTGTTTGAGACACAAACTGATGTAGCTTGTTGTTAAACCTGGATGCCAAAAGATGGACACCTGGCCATCCCCTCCACTGGCAAATTACCCAGAACACATCCGGGTGTAGGGACCATTCCCTTGGACAGATCTGCTGACGGCTGAGACAATCTGCCTTCCAGTTCTCTACCCCCGGGATATGGACCACCGATAGGACCGGCACATGTCCCTCTGCCCAGGCTAATATGTGGTTTACCTCCTCCCGAGTTGAACAGCTCCTGGTACCGCCTTGGTGGTTGATATAAGCCACTGCAGTGGCATTGTCGGACTAAACCCCGATAGGGCAGTCCTGAAGCTCCACTGTCCAGGATAGTAGGGCCAGACATACCGCCCGCAACTCCAGGATGTTGATGGGCAGGCTCTGCTCTTGACCATGTGCCGAGCTGTGAGCCCTTCTAGGGTCACTCCCCAGCCAGAGAGACTGGCGTCTGATCAGCACTCTCCAAGACACTGGGAGGAAGAATCTTCCTCTTCGCAGGTTCTGATCCTGCAACCACCAGCTTAGGCTTAAGCGCGCCTGGGGGGAGAAGGACATGGGCTAATGCAGGGATGCACTCTCCTGTTCCAAGCCGACAAGATGTCTTGTTGTATAGGCCTGGAATGGAACTGGGCATAGGGAAGTGCCTCGGAGGACACAGTGCCGAATAGAGGGTTGCCTGGTGCCCCTTACCTGACGTACCTGATCCTTCAGGGCACAGATCCTTTCGGGTGGCAAAAATACCCTTGCCTGGACCGTATCTAGGTTCAGTCCTAAATATTTCAGACACTGAGCTGGCCTGAAGGCTGACTTTTTTGGTATTTATGACCCAGCCCAGGTTTTCTAAAATACCGCACTGTGCAGGCTACGTTCTGTTCAAGGGCCTGCAGTGAGTGCTCTCTGAGCAGGAGGTCATCCAAGCATTCGAGCACCAAGATTCCCTGGGCGAACAGGTTCACATAAAACCCTGTGTCCCTTTCGGATACAGGGACCTGATAATCACTCCCTGATGCACTAAGTGATCTAGTGCCTGAAACAATAAGTCTCTTTGGAGGATCTGAAGGAACGCTGGATCTTGAAAACCTCTGACGAGGAAACACCCGCAATTCCAGCTTGTAACCCACTAGTTCTAAATCACTGTTCTCCAAATGTCCGCAAAGTGAAGCAGCCTTCCCCACCACCCGATAGAATGGGTAGAGTGGGGGTGTTCCCTCAAAAAAAGGGCTTGGTGCCGGGTTTAGAAGAGTTTTGGATCCAGGGCTTCTTCTGGCCCTGTGCCTGCGGCTTGCCCCTGGCTCTAGAGGCCTGTTGGTGGTGGAACTGCCTTGAGGCTGAGGAAGCGGTCCCTGAGGTTTTAAAACAAGGGACGCCTGGTCCTTCTCTTCACAGGAAGTGGAGCTCTTCCCTCCGGAAATCTTTTGGATAGATTTGTCCAAATCACCAAACAAGCGTTGAAAGGGGAACCCTGCCAACAACTTCTTACAAGGAAGCTCGGCTGACCAGTTCTTAAGCTACAGAAGTCTGCGCATGTGTATAGACAGGAGAGCCAAAAACGAGAGACTTGCTGTATTGAATCCTTCAAGGCATCTACAGCAAAAACACAGTGCTCAAGGTATACCTGCCCTACTTTCAGCAGGATCCCCCTGTTTAGGCCTGTCAGGCCATCTGACCTGATCTTTAAAGGACTGGCAGACTCCAATTGATGTGACAGCTGGCTGAATAGCTGAACTGGTCAAAAAAAAGGAAGCCCTCAATACTGACTCCAGTTTGTCAACAGGGTCCCTCAAGCCCTGTGCGTTATCCACCGGACAAGTTAAGTTCTTTTTTTTAAAGAAGAGACTGCTGCATCTATCACATTCTATCACTATCCAAAACTTGTCGCCTCAATCTCCGCAACATCTCCAAGATACGCCCATTCCTAACCAATGTCACCACAAAGCTTCTAATCCACTCCCTGGTCATCTCCCGCCTCGACTACTACAACTCCCTCCTCATTGGTTTACCTCTAAATAGGCTATCCCCACTTCAGTCCATCATGAACACTGCTGCCAGGCTCATCCACCTCACAAACCGCTCAGCGTCTGCTACACCCCTCTGCCAATCCCTTCATTGGCTGCCACTCAGTCACCAAATTAAATTCAAGATACTAACTATAACTTACAAAGCCATCCACAACCTGGCCCCCAGCTACATCTCTAACCTAGTCACAAAATACCAACCTAATCGTTCTCTTCACTCCTCCCAAAACCTCCTGCTCTCAAACTCCCTTGTCACCTCATCCCATGCTCGCCTTCAGGACTTCTCCAGAGCCTCCCCCATCCTCTGGAATGCTCTACCCCAATCCGTCCGATTTTCTCCTACTTTATCCACTTTCAGACGATCCCTGAAAACTCATCTCTTCAGAGAAGCCTATCTGGCCTCCACCTAACAACTGTACATTTATCTTCTCAATCAGCACATCACCCACAGTTATTACCTCTTGTATCTCTTGACCTTCCCTCTTAGATTGTAAGCTCTAAGGAGCAGGGCCCTCTGATTCCTACTGTATTAAAGTGTATTTGTACTGTCTACCCTCAAGTTGTAAAGCGCTACGTAAACTGTTGGCGCTATATAAATCCTGTATAATAATAACAATAATAATAATCTACGGCTGGCATGGTCCACTTAAACTTTTCCTCTGTGGGATATAAAAGGGAAAACCTCTTAGGAGAAACGAAAATCCTGTCAGGATGTTCCCAATCAGCATACACTGCCTGTTCCAACAGTGGGTGCAAGGGGAAAGCCTGTGCAGCCTGAGGCCTCAGGGATCCCAAAGAGGACCAGGGGGGCACAGAAACCTCAGCAGGAGGTAACAAAGGAAGAATGAACTTTTTTTTTTTTTTCTTGGTAAGAGTCTGGATCAAAAGCCTCTGAGAGGCTGATACCAACTAGATATCCTCTGGCCCAGATTTCTCAGAAGCAGACTCTGCCTGGCCCTCCACAGAATCCTTAGCATTTAGTTCTTCCTTCAGCAACCCATTCCTGCTTTAAGTTAGGACGATCAGGGGAGGGGCATCTGTCATGCTTCCTGCCACCCTTAGAGATGAAGACAATCATGCCAGCAATCCTGTCCTCTAACCTGCCTAGAGCTGAGGACAGATCATCCCTGGTGACAAAGGCTGAAGCAGCAGCATTGGCAGTAGGCATAATACCAGACAGGTTCAGCGGCTCTGATTCCCTGGAAGCCTATGGTCTCTTAGGGGATACAACACTAGGGTTACAACTAGGCTCCTCAGGAGCTACTGGCGACACAGATGTGCCATTCCCTGTAGTGTTAGCCCTGCTCCTTTTTTGAAGACATTGCAAGCAACAAAAAAAGGAATACCTGGGTTTAGCAGTTACACCACCCCAGAAGGGAGGCCCTTCAATAGGGCCTTAGCCTGCCAAACAACACCTGGCGACGCACGTGACCTTGGTAAATAGGAATGAACTAGGTCAGAGCCTGCTCCGTGTCCCACAGCTGTCCCTTGATGCCCTGCATGGCAGCCACCCTCAGTTTAAATATGATGGCTGTGTGCCAGGACATGGTCACGACAGACTACGTCTGTGTGCCATGTCGAATCCACTTCTTCCAAACCTAGTGCTAAGGAGGCTCTGCCGCGTGCGCCATGGCCGCTAGCACAGCTGCGAACCCGCGTGTGCCATGGTGAACCAACATGCCCAAAAGAATGGCCACCAAGATAACAAGAAAAAGGTATTCCCAACAAAACACCACCAGCAACCTTAGAAACTAAGAGCCCAATCTTCACCCATCACGACGGGTTCTGTCACTTGGAAACCTTCAAGGACTGGGTACCCTTTTCATGGTTTAGGGTCCACTCCCTTGGACCTATACAGCACCCTGCAGGAATGCCTTAGCTCTATAGTGTCCAGAATTCTATTATGCAGGGTCCAGCGCCCGAAGGTCGCATTACAGGCAAAACCTCGCTGGATGCTAGCGTCTTCTTTGCGAGGCATAGATACCATCTATTTAAGCATATAAGCTTTTCTCAAATGGATCCGATCGGTCAATCCCTTTGATTAATTTAAGAACAAGCTTTGGGACTCAAGACCTGGAGCTTGAGAGAGCTCAAACAAATGCACCCAACCACCTTGCAGAGACTGGTAAAAAAACTGAAGTACTTCCTGTATGGGAGGGGTTATAGTATGGGAGGGGTTAGAGTCAAAGTAAATTCAAAAGTTTTTTTCTCGTTACTTGTGGGTTAGGATTCCAAGTGCAGAAACAAAAAATTTAAAAATTCCTGAAAGTGCTGGTCTTGGAAGAAACTTCAGCCGGGAATTGCCCGCTACAATGCATGTGGTTGGCAGCGCAGGCAGCAGGAAAGGGAAGTATTACTTTGCAAGTACAGAGCATTTTGAAGAACTTTTTTCTAAGCAACATAAGTCTCTGTTAAGCAGAGATAAATGTACGTTGTATTCTCATCTTTTAATCAACATTTTGATTGTCAATTTTATTTTTATTTTTTTTAACCATACAACCTTTACTTAATAATGCAAACAACAAGATTGTAAATGGCTTAGGTTGATTTACAATCAGTATGATTACTGATTATATCTGCCATCTAAAAAAGGAACATGCATATATTTCTACATTTCCATCTAAATTATTAGACAAAAAAAAATCTGTAAAAAGAAAAAAAAACACATCACTTGCTGAAATTTCAGTAAACTTTTATTGCTTTCAATCTTTTTTTTTTTTGAACATTACAAAATAGAGTTTGCATTTTCCTAAGTTTTCCAACAAGTTAAAAAGACAGGGCTTCACATCTCAGGTAGAACAAGACATATCTCTCATAAAAACTAACAAAATATAATTTATGGTTTTGGAACTTGCTTTGGATTTGTTACAAAAGAAGACAAAAAAAACACAAATACAATATCTTCAATACAAAAACAGGCATAAAAAAACCTGGTGCTGTGCATTCTTAAAGGTATTCGGTATAATAAATACTAAAAATCTGGCTATGTTCAGGTACCTTCACTGAACAATGGAAGACAAAACACAATTTTAGCCAAGATACTGAAAACAGGGAAAATAGTAAAGAACTGTACATTGTTTTGTCCTTAGCTAGGGAAAGCAGTTAAATGTTCAAGTTCCCATTACAACAAATGCACCCAGTTTATTACAAATGCAAACATGTCTCAATGCACTTTTCATCCTTAAAAAGGTACAAAATAAACTTTCAGTTAAAAGTCTTTATTGAATTTTTTTAAAGTACCGGTATTACCAACAGTGGGACTTGAAACCTATAAACTAAATACCACTTTAGTTTATGAGAACCTGTGTTGTTATGTAATATTTATTGAACCAACACAGAGGGGGCGAATCTTGTTTGGCTACACAACCTGTCACCCAATTTCTTTACAATAACAGTTTATTAAAAAAATGTAATCTACATCTGCAGACTTCATCAGCTAAGCTAACAGGCTAAGTTGCTTTTAAACCATTGCAAGTTGCTTCCTAATCACTCTCTTAATAGTACAGCCAGCAGAGTTTAGTTAATGGCTGTTACACAATGTTTGATAAAAGACAACTTCAAAAACAAAACAAAAAAAAAGTGTGTCAAGAACATCAAGCAAATGACTGCCAAGGACAACTGGGGTTGATTTACTAAAACTGGAAAATGCTAAATTTTGTACAGCTCTGCATAGAAACCACTCAGCTTCAATTTTTTTGTCAAATCCTAATTGAACAGGTTGAAGTTAAAAGCTGATTGGCTACCATGCACAGCTGCACCAGATTTTGCAATTCAGTTTTAGTAAATCAACCCCACTGTTGTCTGTTTTCAGAGACCATTAAGAGCCAGTTCACACTGAGGCAGCACGACTTGCAGCGCAACTGCCTCAGGCGACCTGGATACGACAGCAGCGGCGACTTGCAAAACGACTTTTATATAGAAGTCAATGCAAGTCGCCTACAAAGTCGGACAGGAACCTTTTTCTAAGTTGGAGCGACTTGCGTCGCTCCTATTAGAAAGGTTCCATTGTACAGAGCGGGACACGACTTGTCAGGCAGCTAAGTCGCCTGACAAGTCGTCCCAGTGTGAACTCCAAAAGTGATTGTAAAGTCTTGTTTAAAAAAAAAAAAAAAATCATGTTGTTATACTTACCTCATTTGTGCAGTGGCTTTGCATAGGGTAGCCTGGACCCTCCTCTTCTCAGGTCCCTCTTTACTGCTCCTGGTCCCTCCCTCCTGTTTAGTGCCCCAAAAGCAAGCAGCTTGCTATGGGGGCACAAGAGCCGAGCTGCAGCTCCATGTGTCCATTCAGTCACAGAGCTGCAGTTTGGCCCTGCCCCTCTCTTCTGATTGGCTGACTTGTTCCTGCACTCTTATGCTTGAATATAAAAGCCCCATCGTACTTCTAGGATCATCTACTTTGTGACCCTATAAGGTATTGTGTCAGTGAAATATTTTTCTATTGCCAAGGATACCAAAAAAGCAATGAGTCTTTCAAGCAGCAAATCAAAACATGGGAACAGGGTAAGTGTAATTGAAATGCTGCATCCACCTTTTTTGTAATTAAGGACTTTGTGGGGCTGTGAACACTGTGCCAATCTAGGTACAAGGTGTGCAAGAAACCAAAGTGGCACAGTGTAGTCTATGAAGTTCTTGGCTGAGGGCCATTGTCCCAGACCCATAATCAAGATACTTCACCAAGTATGTGCCACACTATCACAATTCATATCAATTTGTCAAAATTACATTTTAACACATACGAATAATAAATCATTCATTTTTATTACAGATCTGACACAGCTAAAACAAAATGGAATAACACATTTTCTTTTTCTAAATCAGAAATGCTGACACAAAACATGAAATAAAAGTACAAAATGAAGGAAAAACTTTTATTAGCATTTCCCTATTGAAAAATCTATAAAAAGACTGGTACTAAAAGAAGATGGATGTTGGTAAAATAATAAAAAAAAAGAACCCCCCCCCCCTCTCTAAACATCACCAGACAACAAAGTATATGCTATACAACATTCTGGGTTTGGAACCTTTAAAAGGTATCCAAGAATAAATTGACTGTGTTCAGATTATGAGAACGGTCCACAAATAACAAAATAGAAACTTTTTAACCAAGATGCAAGGTTTATGACATCAGAGACATTTGGTGTAATTCAACAAGGGTTAAATGTAGTAACCCAAAGCTAAAATGTGATTAGAGTTAGCTGCAACTGACTGGGGTTCTAGCACTTGGCATATCATAGATGTTTGCACCCACTGGGCTAACCTAATTACTCAATATTGAACTTATTGGGTTCTGTGTTTTATAGGTCACTTTCTCATTTGAGTGCTACAAATGGCTGTACCAAATGCACACATACAGGGCATGAGCAACATTTCAATAACATTAAAATGCCCATATGGAAAATGAAATGGATCATTATTGAAATGTATATGTTTAAACCGTTGCCATAACCATGCTGATTTAAAAATACAAGAACATACCATTATCCAAATAGGCATATCTGGAAGCTTAGCTTAAGAGGCTGTAGTACATTGTGGATGCTAGGAAACTAAATACATCTATTTCATGCCGCTCTGAGAACACCTATTACACTAATCAAATAAATTCTGTTTCAACATGATTGTGTAGAGTTGAATTTAGTAACACTGTTCAAGATTTCTTGTATGAGGTCATGTATACACAAGAGCACTGCATTCATCTCAACCCAACAGCTGATGGCCATCACTTAACCTCGTAATGGTGGCAGTGAGAGATGCACATTAGCGTTCCTGAAAAGTAGCATGCAGCTTCTACTGGTAAGTGATATGTACTAGAAGCTCAAACACCAGCCTAGAACTGGAATCCACCATACATGAACGAAGACAACCATGTATCTGCAAAAGGTGTGAACTTAGTAGTTAAACAGTATTCTTGGAGCACGGCCATGTCCAATAGCATCCAGAAAATATTTCTTCCTATCAACAATGATAAATGCTCGGTCTGAAATCTAGACTATACAACCCATTCCATACCTGGCTTAATTTACAAAAATAAAAGTGAACCTCTGATCAAAACCTCTCTAGGTTATGAAAGGACCATATAATAGCAAAAGCTATTTGACTGATGGATATGATAGCAAACAACTGACATTGACTAAACAATGAGAAAGCCCTGTGCTTGCTGGGATGAATAATGGTCTATTGAGAAACCACAAATGAAAAATAGGGAGAAAGCCAAGTTTCATTACATGTCATGTCTGAATATACCGTATATATGTACAGTACATATAAAACTAGAAAAAAATGTACCTTGAAATCCATTTCAAGGGATGGCAGTTGCTCGCCTTAATTATTTATAGCATAAATTATACAACACTGGAATATTCACCATCCCTTCAAATTAAATGTCCTTTCAGAAATTAAGGGTTTGTACTAGTGACAACAGATGCCCTAATAATGTACATCATTCAGATAGTAACCCCATGCTTTAAAACGGAGTGGGAGGTGTTTACAGCATGAAATTATTTGGGGCAGAACATAGGGGCATATTTACAAAGCAGTGAATGCGGCTTACACAAAACCTTCTGAACATGAGCCAATCACCTAAAGCGCATGCTGCAGGAAGATTCACTGAATATGCACTTAGTGGACAGGCTCAAACATCAAGGGAAATGTCTCAAATGTAGTAAACAGCCCTTTAAAATGTCAAACCCACATAATTTCATTATTTGAAATACAAAAACGATCATGGCTAAACTGACAGGGTACTATATATTTCACAGCACCATCCTATATGCAACCTATAAAAGAATTTCACACAACAGCACAATTAAACTGCCACAGCAACTTTTTTTGCAGCAAATTTGGCAAGAAATCATAAAAGGTCCTTTACTGGGACCTACTAAGCACTGTTGCGGCATATTGCACAAAACACCTGAGTTACGTCATTGAGATGAGCCCTGGGCTCACATCAAGCTTTAGAAAATAGCAATATAGGTCATCACTGCAATTTAAGGGCTATTTAGTAGCCTCATATTGTAGAATGTGAATGTGGCTGTTAAGTATGGATTTGTGAAAATCCAAGAAAAAAAATTAATACATGGTAAACTATAGTTAAGCAAATCACTATAAAAAAATACTTCTTATGGCTTGTATGAGCTCTGATGCACCAGGCCTTGTATGCATATTCTGGCATCTATGGATTCACTCATAAATCACCATGAAGACAATATACCACCTATACACTACTAACGGCTGGTGTACTACTTCACACAATGTCTGTGGTGTCCCCAGTGGTGACGAATGAATCAAGCTGTACTTAAACCTGCATCTTCTGCAGAGAACACATATTTAATAAATGCAGTTGCATCCTGATGACAGAACGTATAGCAGGCATTGCTTATGAGTACAACTCCTTAAAGTGACTATCACTTTAATAAAAAAAATACAGATAAAGCTACTAGTAGGCAGTTCTAATCAGAAAAAGTGCCTACAACTCTAGCTTCCTGCTCTCTACAACTGATTTTTTTTCTTTTAAAGAGACAGTCACTTTAAGGTGTTGTATGACAGAGTTGAGTAACCCTGTCACTTTAAATTAAACTTGTCATAAGAAAAAAAATCCAGGGTCTGCCACAGTCAAATGTTATTTTTAACATACTAGTGGTCTTCCATATTTCTTCGCTTAACAGATTTGGTTTTTCTGTTTTCATTAAGTGGTGGGTCACTGATCTTAAAGCACGTGCAAAATTTGTTCTAGAGATACCGGATGTGCACATGCTTACTCTGGGTCATTGGGTAGTAAATTGAAGGTTAGAGGACAGCCATGGAGCGTAAAGTTGACCTAAACTCATTGAAAGTAACAGGGATTTTTTTTAGCACACTTTAATGTGGCAAATCAGAAAAAAGACTTAACATGCACTGCTGCTTCCAAGAATTACACTTGCAAAAATGCATCGATGCCTATGCACACTCCATTCTTCAGAAGTTTAAACAGCATACTCTGCCACTCCTTTACATAAAGTGGCTTTAAAGGCTCAAAGTTTTTCACCTTCTATGCAGGAAGGTAAAAAAAACTTATGTGCAGTTATAGAAAAAAAAAAAAAAAAGAACCTTTAATTACTGGATTGCATGAACAGGGTCAGAGATCATTGTTTATGAACAAAATAGACACTGCAAAATACAGTAATTAAAATAGAAGGAAAGGCTAACAGACCAATGTTTAAAATGTTGTCTCCCTCTGCTTATATACAGGCTGCATACTGCAAAACCTCAGTGTAAATCCTTTTTTTTTTTACTTTTCTTGTGAGAGGTCACATAACATAGCTCTGGCTCCCCTGTGTCAATGAGCAGCTTCTTTGTCTTGCTGAAGGCAATTCTCTTCCCAGTCAACAAAGAGGGCGGAGTGGAAGCCATTGGGTGACGTGACGAAGCTCTGTGCAATTTAGCCCTGTTGTTGAGCCACTCGTTGACACCGAGATATCTGGAGCTATGTAATCATGTGAAAGCTTTTACACTGATTTTCTACAAACACGATTCAGCATGTATATAAGCGGGGGGAGGCCATATTTTAAACCTTGGACACTTCAGCCTTTCCTTCTACTGTAAGTAATGATATATTATTTAATTTACAACTGACCTGTCTTCCTTGTCCTTCAAACAATGCTTGCTTAAATCTAGGCCTACTTGAAAATTTTCAAACACAATTGAGCAATGGCAGCCCCTGTATTTCCATCTTAGTTTCTTTTAAGAAGCCCAAAGGACATTAGACGCCCATTGTTTGATGCTTAGAATTATCACAGAACACCTGAGCAGTCTACAACAGGACTTGAGGGACTTCTGCCCGATAAAGACATCCATCGACCATGCTAAGAATTTTTTTTTTCCCTGAAAGCATAGTTTTCATACATTTGAAGACAACACAAAAGCTGTACCTTAGGGGTTGGTTTACTAAAACTGGAGAATGAAAAATATGCAAATGTGTTCCTAAAAAGGTATATAGAACTGAATGGGACTTTAATTGTGCCTCAAAGAAGCATAAATAGATGAACAATTAATGAGAAATTACATAATTTTATTTTATTCAGTATAAAAACAGTTAATACATTACAGTTACTATGATTGAAATGGATTCAGGGTGTGCAAATCCCCGATTTTAACAGAGTAATGGCCTACGCGTTTTGCGGACAAGGCCACTTCGTCAGGGCCTTTGAGAATGGCACAACGTGATCAAGTATAGATTCCGGGAACTGTAATTGGAGTGTACCGGCTCGGCGGGACAATGTGAGGCCTTTGTGCTCGTGGGAATACTCCAACCCCTACTCTCCTCAACCGAGAGGAAAAAGGGCAGGCCCCAAGTAGTTGTGTAGAGATATACAATAAATTTAAATGAAAAATAATAAGTATAATCCTGGAAAACAAAGAGATTTTTGTTGCTTGGATAGTTGTTTTCCCTTTAAGGAGAGGGGAGAGTGTATCACTGAGTCTTGAGAGGAGGATCAGAGAAGAGGCATCCCAGATTGGGAAGAAACAGACTGATTTTACAGATTACTTAAATCATGCAAAAGCCATGTCTCCTTAGCGTTCCGCATACAAACAAGCAGGTGAGCCAGTGGAGTATTCCCATGAGCACAAAGGCCTCACATTGTCCTGCCGAGCCGGTACCCTCCAATTACAGTTCCCAGAATCTACACATGATCACATTGTGCCATTCTCAAAGGCCCTGACGAAGCGGCCTCGTCCGCGAAACGCGCAGGCCATAACTCTGTTGAAATCGGGGATTTGCACACCCTGAATCCATTTCAACCGTATTAACTGTAATGTATTATTAACTGTTTTTATACTGAGTAAAATAATGTATTTTCTCATTAATTGTTTTTCATCTATTAATACTTCTTAGAGGCACAATTAAAGTCCCATTCAGTTCTATATACCTTTTTAGGAACACATTTGCATATATTTACGGGATGGTGCTTCTATAGAAGGGATGGTATTTTTGCACTCGCCCCATCCCGACACATGGAGAATAACAAATCTGTTTCAGCTGTGCATGGTAGCCAATCACCTTCAACTTCAGGCTGTTCAAGTAAGCTTTGACAAAAAAAAAAAAAAACACCTGCAAGCCGATTGGTTTCTATGCAGAGCTGCACCAGATTTTGCACTCTCCAGCTTTTTCGTAAGTCAACCCTTCGTTACCAAGAATATTGCAAGATGTGGTTGGGTGATCAGAAACTTTCTAATTTTATTGTTACTAAATTCCTCAATGCCATCTAATGCCTATGGGCTTTGTTAGCTCTATAGCGTAGTGTAAAGTTGCAGTAACAAAGAGTTCTAAATTTTTTAGAAGGACGCAATAACCTTATGCGGTCATCTTAAAGAGTAATTCTATTTTTGTTACAGAGTTTTAATTAATCTGCTAGAATTTTCCCTTACTATTCTGGCCTTAATGTATTTCTGTAAATGGATTTAGCGAATTAGGTGGGTGACATATGAAATTACAGAAACTTATAAAAATATATACGAAAAAAAGCATTCAAAATATACATCCACATGGGAAAACATGTCTATGCAAGTTCTGGGAATGACAAATGGAAAGTCGTCCGGTATTTAAACAGTATTGCTGGATGACAGGCTATTAAATATACAATAAAATCAATTAAAAAAAGGTCTATAAAAACTCCTATTGAATAAATAATTGCTCAGTGATCATTCTGTGGCATATTATTACAGTTGGATACAGCCCATTTTTAGACCCTATACAGTATTTACAGTGCTAATAATTTATCAGGTGCACACACAGTATTTTGGAAATGTTTTCACACTTTGATGGTTTGATAGTCATTGGAAACATGTACATTCATTCGTTCATTCTCGCGTTGACGTACATACGCACAAAACACACACGCTCCTCTTGACTTGGCTCTATACAGAGGTCTCAGCGTCCACGTACTTGCGGAGAGAGCCATCATCAATTGTGACTTTTAGATTTACTGGTTTGTCAGGGCTGTGAAGAAAAAAATAAACAGATCCTAAGTAAAATTAAAGTATACAGATTCCTTAGATGTAAAACTGCAAAGATCAGGTGTTAAAAATACATATTTGAATATATCAAACTTGCACTAAAGCAGCATAGGCATTCCAGAGAAAGGAAGAGGCTGTATTAATACATTTTAGTAAGTTGCAAACATTAAAATGTTAGGAAGGCACACAAAACAGAAAGGCAACATGCATGAGTAATTAGTATCATTATAGCTATACTGTACTTTAATGGGTACCTCAACAAGCCTAATGTGAACTCCTGCTTTACACTTGTCTGTGTAGTAACACGGGGGATCTCTCACCTTCTGAACAACACAGGAAAGACTACACTTTTTATATTCCTAATAAGACTGTGCAAAGTGCAGTGATGATGTAGAAAATGGATTGACCCACAGCACCCATTCAGATTTAAAGATCGTTACCCAATTTAAAGATAATTACATTAACTCAAGAAAAACAGAACATGATAGGTTGCTGCATGCCTGTGGTCTGTAAAGTGCAATATCACTCATGACATCAGAATGGAAGAAGCACAATGCTGGCCCTCACCTCCAGGACTGAAGATAAAATCCGAGAACACGGTTACAGGGATAAATTGAAGGTGTGCAGGAGGTAGGGACCCCTCCAAGTCCCTACATGGAAAGGTCTTAAGCAAGAGTTCACATTGGAAAGTCCCTTTAACAAGTCTAAACAAAAAATTCTGCATGCATATTTTATTTAATATGCCACTAAGGGCACAATAAAACTGCATCTCTAATATCCTCCAGTGTGATGTATCGGAGGGTCTCTGTACTGTACCTGGCTGGGAATCTTTTCTGTAAATTTTATTCTTGCTGGTATCTGGTTTTGCTCCTCCGAGGGTGCGACCTCCTATGTTATATGACAGGTTCACTAACAAGCAACAGGTTTACTGGGCCATAACCAACCTCACCAGTGTATCAAAGATGTTCCCCTTTCCTTTGGCGCCGAGGTGGACTAATTTAATTCTGTATCAATGCATGCTTTCTACTCAACAGTTGAAATTGGAGAAATATTAAACGATACACGCCAAATCTCTGCACACTCAAAAACTTCAACAAATGCATGCCTGTGCCTTTAAAGACAATGCATACTGTACGTGCGTTGTGCATGTGCTTCTGGCTGACACAAGGGACATGTATAAAAGATATACTGCGTATGTGATCAAAGAACATATTTTACATTTAAAATATATATTGAAAAAACAAAATACAACAAATGATCAAAGCAGCTAATAGGCAGTACCATGAGTGCAGATCTTACATCATTTATGCCAACGCCCTTCACTACATTGTACTGACTGCACAGGATAGTGCCATTTCCTTTGGCATTATGGAGCAAAGCTTTTTTTTCTCTTATTCAGATCTCCTCAATGATGATATGCAGAGGAGCAAACATTTACATTTGACCACATGGTACTATCTATCAGTAAGGGGCACTAGAGCACCATAAATTAATATCTATTCTGCAGAAAGGGTTGTATTTTTTTTTCAAAGAAAAATTATGAGACAATTTTAAACACAAGCAAAGCTTAGTAGAGTATTACAAAAATGTTTTGCTATATACAGATTCCTGGTAGTTCTGGAAGACGATGTTATGCCCTAACAAAAATGTCAAAGGGTTTTTTCAGAGCACTTTTATACATGTCCCATTATGTTGCAGCAGACTCTTTCACTTACCATCACTTTATGACATTGAACATTTTTACAACCTGTCAAAGACAGCTTTGCATTAGCCCTGTTGTCTTACCCAGACACATAAGAATATGATCCTTGCTTGTGCAAATAAAACTGAAGTGTGCAGATTGCAAAACTGCAAATGGACCTTGTTATCGCTTAGTTTTACCTGTTGCTTGCTACAGCTCCCCTCACCCCAGCAGTGCATATGCACCTTTCCTTCACTCCCCAGTACGCCAATCATTAGTATGGTCATGTGGAAAGACCCTTGGTCTTGTGTAAGCTACGCATTTTGAACGATAATTACGTGGTCATGCAACGCTGGACCCAAACAAAATCTTTATATTTTTTTCCCCACGCAAATAGAGCTTTCTTTTTGGTGGTATTTAAAGGGGTTGTAAATACTCGTGTTTTTTCACCGTAATGCATCCTATGCATTACGGTGAAAAAACACCTTGCAGTCACCGGCCCCTAGCCCCCCCCCCCCCGTTTTACTTACCTGAGCCCCAAATTTCCGTCGGGGCGTCCCCGCCGTCCCTCTCTCCATGGGTTCCCGGCTCTTAATTGGACAGCTTGATAGCAGGGCAGCCAATGGCTCCCGCTGCTGTCAATAAAATCCAATGACGTGAGGGCGGGGGCAATTCCTGCATTCGGCCTCTATGGATGCTGAATGCTGGGCTCGGGAGTGCGCCCGCAAGCTAATCCCCTTGGGAGAGCGCTCCGCCAAGGGGGTTATCTAATTCGGAGAGTAGCCGCAAGAGCCGCGGAGGGACCCCAGAAATTGATGTTTGGGGCCACTCTGTGCAAAACGAGCTGCACAGTGGCGGTAAGTATGACTTTTTTTTTTTTTTTAAATAAAAAGTAACGGTCCTTTAATATAACTTTAATAACCACTAGGTTTTTTATTTTTTGCTAAACGAAAAAAAAGATCAAAAATTTGGAAAAAGAAATAACATTTTCATGGTCTGTTATTATAAAATTTTGCAAACAGGTAATTTTTCTCCTTCATTGTTGTGCGCGGATGAGGCTACACTGATGGGCACGGATGAGGCGACACTGATGGGCACCAAAGAGGTGGCACTGTTTGGACTACATTGATAATCAGGACACTGATAATCAGTGCCCTGATGATCAGTGTACATGTCACTTTTAGAGTGCCGATAACCGACTTCTATTTACATCCGTGATAAGCTGTGATTGGACACAGCTGATCGTGTGGTAAAGAGCCACCGATTGGCTCTTTATCGCAATCTGTGATCAGCAGTGTCCTCCGGACACTGAACACAGAGCACGCTGCCCATGCCCAGCAGAGGGCATGATCACAGGAGGCCGTCATATGACAGCCTCCCAGAACTAGCCGTCCACATTCATCCGGCAATAGCGCGGTCGGCAGGTGGTTAAGCTTGGACAAAACAAAAACCTGGAAGCAGATTGGTTTCTATGCAGAACTGCACTCTCTAGTTTTAGTAAATCAACCCCTGTACCACCACTACTTAGTGAGACATTAACCCAGAATAAGCAAGCAGGTCAGGAATCTACTTGCTCTAGGTCAGTCCCTTCTTGTAATGAAACATGAACAAGAATGACAGCTCTCAGAGGTTGTACCTTCAAAAACAAGTGAACAGTGGCAGCTCCAATATTTATTTCCTGACAGGTTTCCTTTAAAAGCACTACATCTAAATTACAGTGTGATTCAAATATAGTAAGACCACATAACAGGCATATCTGCAATTTTATTTTTTTTCCAAGGCTGCAACTGAGGTTTATGATCCAATTGCATCAGTAAGCAGAGAATAAGCGATAAGCCAAATGTCTCAAATGTCAATGTTTGCATCACACAGAAAGTCTAACTTTGATTATAAGTGCCCGATAGCCAAACTTTTGCACTATTTGCGCATTTTTAAAGAGTGTTAAAACTTTCAATTATAATTGATGAAAATCATGTAGAGAATCATGTCATTTATACAGTACTTACCATTGTTTACATGAGCAACTAATAAATATGCAGAAATGAATGCAAACAAGCAGGTTTAATTTGTTTCCCCCATTTCCTGTTTCAGTGACACCATGTCATTACGTGCACTAATGTCTGGAGAAAGTCTCCCAAACAGAAGAGTATTAAACCTGAACTGCAAGGGAACAAGTAAAACATCTAGCTTGTTAACAAATTGGGATTTGTCACAAAACCTGCTTATGTGCATTTACTTGATGCTTTTGTCAAAAATAAATTAGACAAAACGTTAAAGTGAGATAGCTACCTCTGGTTAGATTTGGATAATTTTTCATTTTCAGGATGCATTGAAAGAGCCTTCCACTGTGCTGTTTTTGCCATCTCATCTGATATGTTTACAACTGATGGATCAAGGCTAGAGAATAAACATACGTTGATGTTAGTAGCTTACCCTAAAAGAGCATTAATGGAGTTACTGCTTTTAATCGCTTGCAGAGCAGCGTAAGGAGAGAATGTACCACGATCAGTCAAACTAAACAGATGCTTCAACAGAACTCAGCTCAACTAGACTCTTTTCTTGGTCATACATCACGGGGCACAGAGGCTTGGTAATTACTTAGTGGGTTAGATAGTACCTTCAGGTGATTGGACACTGGTAACCCTAATTACAAGATGAGTTCCTCCCCTATATAACCCCTCCCATATGGAGAGTACCTCAGTTTTTCCGCCAGTGTCTAAGGTGGTTGGTCACATTAAAGATGTCCTAAGAAGAAAGCTCCGTTTGATGGTCTCTGCGAGGACCTAGGAGCTATACAACCGGATCCATACCTTGGGCCAATACTAAAACGCCTAAGATGGATGGTACCCGGTTCTTGTGATAAGAAGAAATGAGGTTTTGCTTGTAATGTCTCTGACTGGAGGTCTGGGCTCTGGGATCCAGGCTTTGGTGTACTAATATAACAGTGGCACAAAAAGTTTCTGGCAGAGTCTTCTACAGGTCCAGGGAAGAGGATCCTGTGAGTAGGGACCCAGAACCCTGAAGGTTGGCACAACGATACCCGCCGTGATGGGTGAAGGCTGGAATCTGTCTGTTCTAAGCAGTTCCTGCAGCGGGGATTAGGTAAGTGAAGACAATCCTAACGTTTACACATTATGGATTATCTTCTGATTATCATCTTACCTGGTTTTCGCCACTAGAGGGAGTAAGACATACCTGGTGTTTACTTACATGCCTTCCAGGATACACACTAAGTGAAGCTGGTCTAAAAAGCCGCTCACCTCCTCCGCTGCAGGCTCTGCCACATAAACTGAAAGGGGGGATCCCACGCAGTCCAGGGGTGCCACGTAGTCCTCAGGGGGTCTCCTTTCTCCCCCCTCGCCCGCCGCCATGATGGTCCGGGGCATGCTTTTACAGCAGGGTCGGCAGGGAAGGAGGGGGGGGCATGGTTGTGGCGCTGTGCACATGTGGCGTACATGGCGTGTCAGTGTGCAGGCGCAAAGCGGCCCTTTTTTTTAAAGCCCAAGGCGCCAGAGCTCCTGTAAGCGGTGGGACACAGAGCTGTGGGCAGTAAGCATCTCAGTGGATCGGATCCAGGAAAACCTAAGACACCTACTCAGCATCAGGTTGTGCAGTTTGTAGCTAATGTTTATATTGTAAGACTATAGCACAATAGTGATTGCACTTTACCCCAGTACCTCTGCTTTGCAGCTTAGGACTATGTCTCCTCGTAAGAGGGCTTCAGGGGGAGGTAAAAGAGGCACCAGAAAATTACTGCCTACATCTAGGGGTTCTGGACATGCCTGCAGGATACCATCCCCTCCTGCAAGACTGGGGGCAGCCTCACAGGATGAGTCTGTACCCCTGTCCGGTTGTTTTGCAGCCTCTCCCAATGTTTCAGTCCCCGTTTATGTCACAGAAGATGCTTTGAAGGCTGCATTGGATGGTTTAGAAGGAAGGATTACTACCTTTGTCACAGCTTCCTTAAAAAATAGCAGAAAAAGGGGTAGATCCCCTCCCTCTGCTTTGGGTTCCCTATCGGATGAGCATTCTGAGAATGAGGAAATATCCCTGAGGATAGGGGATCAGGTGCAGTCAGACAAATCAGGGGAAGAGGGGAAGCTCTCTATCTCCCAGGCCCTCAAAACGCAGGTGTAATACTATACTGAATTGGTGCGTTCCACATAGAGATTGCCCTCTGCTGAGGCTTCCATTTCTCCGGTTTCCTCCCTGGGGTCCCAGAAATCCCCACAGGCTGCGTATGCCTTTACTGAATGAATTGTATGAGGACTGGGGTCACCCAGATAAACCATTTTCTCCTCCTAAAAGGTTTTCTATGCTTTATTTGGTGGAGGAAAGTTTCACCAAGGAATGGGGAGTCCCAGCCATAGATGTGGCTGTTTCTTGTGTGAATAAGAGCCTGACCTGTCCTGTGGACAATGCTCAAGGGTTTAAGGATCCAACTGACAAAAATCTGGAAACTTTATTTAAAGCCTCTTTCTCTGTGGCAGGTGCTGTCATTCTGGTGGCTCCAACTTGGCCCAGATGACCTTGGTATGCAGAGATCGTAAAGAAGGCAGTGGGAGGACCTTGGGTTCTTCCGCTGCGTCCAGATCTACTCTCACAAGGTCCAACATTCCATCCTGCCTTACGAAGTCTGAATTTGACTACTGAGACCCACATTCTGAAAAGCCGTGGGCTCTCGGAATCAGTCCTTTTCACTCTGGTTAATGCTAGGAAGCCGGCCCCCAGGCTCATCTACTACAGAATGTGGAAGGCATATGTTTCCTGGTGTGAACCCAGGGGGTGGCATCCTAGAAAGTATGCCATTAGCAGGATTCTTGCTTTTCTTCAATTAGGCATTGAAATGAGGCTGGCTTTGAGCACTGTCAAGGTCCAGATCTCGGCTTTATCAGTATTCTTTCAAAAGCCACTTGCCTCACATTCCCTGGTCCGGGCCTTTGTTCAGGGGGCACTGCGCTTGAATCCGCCAGTGAAACCTCCTGTGTGCCCATGGGATCTGAATTTGGTTTTGTCCGTTTTGCAAGAACAACCCTTTGCACCATGATTCTTCAGTTCTTCTGACAAAGAAACTGGTCTTTTTTGGTAACCATTTCCTCGGCTAGAGGGGTATCAGAATTAGCAGCTCTTTCTTGTTAAGAGCCATATTTGATTATTCACATAGACAGGGTGGTGTTGCGTCCTCACCCGACTTTTTTTTTACCTAAGGTGGTTTCACGATTCCATCTGAATCAAGATGTGGTCCTATCGTCCTTTTTTCCAGATCCGCGCTCCACGGAAGAAGAGTTGTTACACTCTCTAGATGTTGTAAGAGCAGTCAGTATCTATCTGCAGGCAATCGCTCAGATACGAAAGACTGATTGTCTGTTTATTCTGCCAGAAGGCCCCAGAAAGGGCCAGGCAGTGTCGAAATACACTATTTCTAGATGGATTCGGCAAGTTATTATTCAGGCCTATGGTATAAAGAAGAAGATTCCTCCTTTTCAGGTTAAGGCACACTCAACTAGAGCGGTTAGTGCTTCATGGGCAGTGCATCACCAGGCCTCCATGGCTCAGATCTGCAAGGCTGCAACTCGGTCTTCAGTCCATACATTCACTAGATTCTATCAGATGGATGTAAGAGGGCAGGAGGATGCCGCCTTTGGGCGCAGTGTAATGCAGACAGCAGTATAGATCCTCTTGTCCATTGGCGGTCTATGTATTTTCTGATCTGTCTCCCCCTCCCCTCAATTTGGGCATTGCTTTGGGACATCCCACTAAGTAATTACCAAGCCTCTGTGTCCCATGATGTATAAACAAGAAAATACGATTTTTAAATACAGCTTACCTGTAAAATCCTTCTCTTGGGAATACATCACGGGACACAGTGCTCCTGCCCCTCTTCAGGATTATACGTTGGGGTACTTATTGCTTTGCTACAAAACTGAGGTACTCTCCATATGGGAGGGGTTATATAGGGGAGGAACTCATCTTGTAATTAGGGTTACCAGTGTTCAATCACCTGAAGGTACTATCTAACTCACTAAGTAATTACCAAGCCTCTGTGTCCCATGATGTATTCCCAAGAAAAGAGAATATTTAGGTAAGCTGTATTTAAAAATCCTATTTGTCCATTTAGGACTATAAATGGAGAACAAAATTGAATCTCAGCTTCAAACAGCTAAAACACACAGATCAAATACAAATACATACAGTATATGAGAGCTATTTCACCTGTCAAAAGATATATCACCCAGTTCTGAAATATACACAGCTCTGCCAGACCCAACAGCCCTGTGCCTGGATCTTTTTACCGATACGCTTACAGATTTCTCCCTTCTCCATCATGTGACTGGACAGAATAATGATCTCATCTCTCTGCCACTCTGATCTCTTCTGCTATTAGCATGTTCCTGGTTAGGCAAAGAGCACAGCAACACAACTTACTGACTTCTTGTGCTGCTTCTCCCTATTCTAACCCTAGCTCTGCTGTATAGGGGATTGCAAAAGGTTGATAATAGGGCAAATTTAGGTACTTGCACCCTAAGCATTCAAAATGATGCCTGGGTTTCAGCTTTAAATGCTTGGGGTCACCTACAGCAGCTTTGTTGAAGCTGAACATATGCCTTGTGAATCCAATATTAACCTATAACCATCACGTAACTGTAGAAAGTAAAAGGGTAGGTCTCCTGCCCTGCCAGGGCTGTGTAAATCACAGAAATTAAAGCGTTTGTTACCGTAAAACTACATATTTCTGATGTGTCTGCTGTACTATGTACTTATATGAGATAGTATCCTGTTCTCTTTGTATTGCTTCCTTTATGTGAAATCCCCTGTGTTCTTGCCAGTACCTCTGCTTTCCTATTAAAAAACTGACCACACTAAGCGGGATAGCACACCATAGCTAGTTCTCTAGCTGTGCTGGGAACTCAGTGTGCTCTCCTCCGGTGTTTAGAATCACAGTCATTCACTGGGAAGCTCCATGTGCTGCTGCTTTTCCTCACCCAGCTTTTATGCAGCTGAGACATTAGGGAATGTGAGAATTTATAAAAAAAGGGGTAGAAAATAAAAAATAAAATAAAAAGGTTTGTGTTTTATTCTTTGTATCTATCCAAAAATATTTTTCCTTTCATTTCCATTTTAAACTGAATGGGATGCTTTATAAGATCATATACAGATCACTTTAAGAGGAAGAAACACAAATCCTTTGGCAGGTAAAACAGCTTCCTTATATGCATCTAATATATATATTTAGCCGTTTGTCAGCAATAAGTTACATGTAGTAGTTTTTCACAAACAATTTAGACTTTCCCAGGGAAGAGCTTAAAGCGATTGTAAAGGTTCATTGTTTCTTTTTTTTTTAAATAACATGTTATACTTACCTCCTCTGTGCAAGGGTTTTGCACAGAGTGGCCCCAATCCCCCTTTTCTGGGGTCCCCCCGCGGTGCTCCTGGCTCCTCCTCTTCTCAAGTGCCGCCATGTAGAGCCGCTTTCCATGAGGGCACCCATGTGGGCGCGCTCCCGAGTCCTGCTGCTGCGCCCATTGACACAGACAGCAGGACTCGGTCCCGTGTCACTGTATTTGAATGACAGCAGCGGGAGCCAATGGCTCCTGCTGCTATCAATCTATCCAATGAGGACACGAGACAGTGGCTGGAGTTGCTGTGCTTGTCCCCATTGCTGTAACGATCAGATCAGGTAAGAAAAAGGAGGGGTCTGGGGCCAGCTGCAGCACAAAAGGTTTTTCACTTTAATTCATAGAATGCATTAAGGTGAAAAACCCTGAGGGCTTACAACCCCTTTAATCTAGAGAACAGCATTTATTTTTCATTTCATATTTTATGTCCTACTCAGGGAGTGATTTCATCTCACTGCTGTCAGAAGCAACACTCGCCTTTATGCAAATTTACCTGATTGTACTGTGTGAATGCAAAAGTAGGGACATTTACTGACAACATGTTTATTTAAACACCACCTCTGGTCACTTGTCTGCAGCAAAACTGAGCAATGAAGAAGTCCAAAGGCTGCTTATGCTAGTTATACATTCATAGGCATGTGCACAGGGTGTGCCTGGGCACACCCTGATCACCTAGTGCGCATTAGCATTATCACTCCATGTAGTAGCGGAGAAATGGGAAAGATCTCCCTCTTACTGGTTCTGCCATAAGAGAAGTGCTTATGCACGTCTTTCACTGTGCTGGCAGGGAGATCAATGTGTGTATGTGTTTTGAGCTTTGAGGTGCACACACCTATGCATACATGCATGGATTTCTACCCTTCAGTATGCAGGCTAAACAGTGTGGATGGAGAATCTCCTCTATCAGCTACAGTATTTAAGTGGCCAAGACACCTATGGCTGCTTGAATACCCAGTGACTGCATCTAATAGGATGCAGACAATATCCGGTCGACAATTTTACACCCTTTTCCAATTTTTCAAGCAAAGTTTGTTGAGCTGCGTTTTGCTGACTTGGCCACCCAGGGCTTTAATTTTGGCTGATGCAGCAGGAGTTGGATGACATTAAAATCATGTATGGCCATCTTTACAGGAGTCATATTGTAGACTATCGTAGCTCTCTACAATAAAGCATCTTGCTTCAAGCAGTGCAGCTTGGTTTTATTATTCACAATTTGTAGCATACTGCAGTAGCTGTTAAAAAAAAACATAATTGGAGCTTGTAAGCAATTGTTGAATGCAAAATGCATGTGTGCCTAGAGCAGCACAAATGTTAGGCCCCTTTCACACTGGGGCAGTGCGGGTGCCGGCGGTAAAATAGCGCCGCTTTACCGTCGTTTTAGCAGCAGTATTCGGCTGCTAGCGGGGCGGTTTTACCCCCCTGCTAGTGGCTGAGAAAGGGTTAAAACCACCGCAAAGCACTGCTGCAGCTATGCCGGCGGTGTAGCCGCGCTGCCCCATTGATTTCAATGGACAGGAGCGGTGAAGGAGCGGTGTATGCATCGCTCCAAATATATTGCTAGAGATGTTGCTAGAAGGACTTTTTTTTACCGTCCTGCAAGCGCACCGCTCCAGTGTGAAAGCCCTCGGGGCTTTCACATTGGCGACACAGCAGCGCCTCTTTCAGGGCGCTTTGCATGCACTATTTTTAGTGCTGTAGCTCCTGCAAAGTGCCCCAGTGTGAAAGGGCTCTTAAAGAGACCCTGCCATTATCAGAAAAAGTTACAGGTAAAAGCACAGATTAAGTATCTTAAATGCTTATTCACTTGCAATGTGCTAGAAAATTTACTACAGGTTGTCATTTGAGTGACAGCCTTGATTCTGCTGGGGCTGCCAACATCGCGTTCAAGATGGTGATGCCCAGCAGCAGCCTCAGACTCTTTTGGATGTCTACACAAGGAAGATTTTTATAGGTAAAGAGTCTCTTTATATACATCACTGTATACAAGCCCAAAAGAGTATCAACCATGCAAACAAGACCCTGAACCTCGTACCTGTACTTCAAGCTTTTCACCGGAATCTGGAGAAGATTCCTGCCTTCGTACGCCAACTGAACATTGTCACTGTCCTCCACCTCGAGCATTCTCTCCGCTTCCTGCAGACAAAGTGAATAATTATTCTCAGCAAGGTTCTGTATTTATATTAGTTTTCTTTTTTTTCTAGTCTTCAAAAACAATGTGTTCTCATTAACTAGTAATGCAGTGATCCAGGGGCGGCTCCAGCCCAAATTTTTTGGGGGTGCTGTGCAGGTGCTGGAAGAAAAAGTGAGGGCGCTGATGTTGCCGTAAAATCTGCATGTGTGGGTGTGGCCAAAATGTGGGTGTGACCAAATGTGAGTGGTTCTTCCCTATCTATAGCTTGTAGTGTGCCACCTTTCCCTCTTTGTATAGGCTAAAAAGAGCCTGGAGGTACACTGAAGAGATTGTGAAGTAAATTAAGTTCCATTGAGGCCAACAATTATAGCCCCCATCATATGTCAGGGCCAGCAATAACCTCAAGTCAGTGGGGTAGTTAAAGTATAAAAAGTCAACAGCCAGAGACCCATCTAAAAACTCAGTCACACATTGAAAACGGGCCATGCAGTCAGGCACATTGTCCCATACCCAAAAAAACTACAAAATATGCTAAAGTTAATTATCACCACAATAATTCAAAGAAAACAGTAAAAATATCAATACATAATATATAAATTAAATATGTGAGAAAAACAATAAAAGTGGAATCTGTGCATACATATAAAGTGCAATGTGCATAACATAAGTGACCCCTATTAGAATTTCACATCAACAAAGTTCATTAGAATTGTCTGCAAGCAGAGTGAATCCTCTGCATGTTATTAGCAGCTACTTCCATGCACCATCACCCACTGGGTGAGAACTCAGCCTGCTTACCAGAGGTTAAGGCCTTAGATAGCAGGCCCAACAATGCATGGTCATGTCCCACGGGCAATCAGCGTACCACTAACCGGACCTCAGATAGTTAATCTTCCTCCAGCATTACCTGCATCAGGGATTGTTCCCACGATAACACACAGCAGCCAGGCCCGCAATTGTACACATAAAAATACAAAGAGCTGCCAAACAATTTCTAATACTGTTCAGCCAGCCTTATGATCCGGGCACCCCTGCCAGGGAGCAAAGTCGGGTTGTGATCTTACTGATCTCCACTGCAGTTAAAGAAAACCTACCACCTCCTCCTCAAATGTATATGAGCCCTTACATTGATTGGTGGCATATATATTTATCAGGTTAGATTTGTTTTTTAATGGTAACATGAGGGAGAGTGTTCACTTTTCTTATAGTGAGATATACTGTGACATCTCACCAGCAATGTTAGGGCTCATTCACACTAGCGGTTAAGCAATGGCATGCATTGTACGGCAGTTATAGCTTTAAATCAGCCTTTTCACAACCTGTCAAACATGCTTAGATCACTTTATAGAGGAACAGTGGTGCCTGGTCCACTTGTAAAACAACCCTTATCCCTATCCCCTTTAGCTGCAGAGGCAACAGCCAATAGTGTACACATGCCATGTGGTGCCCATATAGCTAATATTGTGCACCTGTATGGGCTCAATGGCATCTTTATGCTATTGTGCCTATATAGCTGCTATTGTGCCCACATAGCTTTTACTGTGCCTCATTATGCCCACTCATGCCTAACTTCTTGCAGAACTTCCAGCTGCTGTGGATCCCGCTACCAAGAATGAGAGGTGGAGTGCTATTGGTATCACTCCACCTGACATAGCAGAGGAACTATGGACAAGGCATTTGCTCATGAGGCAGGTTTTTTATTCCCCCGCCTGCCCTGCTTCTCTTGTTCTGTGACCGGCCGCTGCCTTCATCCACAATCACTGACAGAAGGTCAGCAAGCCCAGGACCAATTTATCAGTTACTGGTAGATCGCGGTCCACGGGTCGTCAACCTGGGCTCTATAGTAAACACGATTTCTTCTGTGAGAAAGGAATACTTGGTGTCTGTGTTCCCTCTGGCACTGTCCCTGAGCATTTTGTAACAGCCTCCCGGTGTGTAAATATACACAACATACAGTATATAGGGAATGCTTTCCTCTGTTTCCTTCACTGCTTGTACTAAACCAAGGAGCTGTGACTGTCCAGGCTGCTGCAGAAGATGGTTCTCCCCTCCCTGAAGCAAAGTACAGAAAAAGAAAAGACTCACGTGGGTGTTTGAGAGCTGAGGGGTCATTTCGGCTTCTTCTTGCTCTGGCATTGAAAATCATTTTTGGAGTGTGCAGCGAGTATAGGGGTGTATGGGAAATGCATGGAGTGTGTAGCAAGTATAGAAGGTGTGTGGGGAATGCATGGGGTGTGCAGCGAGTATAGATGTGTGGGGAATGCATGGAGTGTGCAGCGAGCATAGGGGGTGTGTGGGGAATGCATGGAGTGTGCAGCGAGCATAGGGGGTGTGTGGAAAATGGATGGAGTGCTCAGCGAGCATAGGGGGTGTGTGGAAAATGGATGGAGTGTGTGGCGAGCATAGAAGATATGTGGGGATTGCATGGCGTGTGCAGCGAGCATATGGGGTGTGTGGGGAATGCATGGAGTGCTCAGTGAGCATAGGGGTGTGTGGGGAATGCATGGAGTGTGCAGCGAGTATAAGTGTATGAGAAATACATGGAGTTTGCAGCGAACATAGGGGGTGTGTGGGGAATGCATGGAGTGTGCAGCGAGCATAGGGGGTGTGTTGGGAATGCATGGAGTGTGCTGTGAGAATAGGGGGTGTGTGGGGAATGCATGGAGTGTGCTGCGAGTATAGGGGGTGTGTGGGGAATGCATGGAGTGTGCTGCGAGTATAGGGGGTGTGTGGGGAATGCATGGAGTGTGCTGCGAGTATAGGGGGTGTGTGGAGAATGGATGGAGTGTGCAGCGAGCATATGGGGTGTGTGGGGAATGCATGGAGTGTGCAGCGAGTATAAGTGTATGAGAAATACATGGAGTGTGAAGCAAGCATAGGGGGTGTGTGGGGAATGCATGGAGTGTGCTGCGAGTATAGGGGGTGTGTGGAGAATGGATGGAGTGTGCAGCGAGCATATGGGGTGTGTGGGGAATGCATGGAGTGTGCAGCGAGTATAAGTGTATGAGAAATACATGGAGTGTGAAGCAAGCATAGGGGGTGTGTGGGGAATGCATGGAGTGTGCAGCGAGCATACGGGATGTGTGGGGAATGCATGGCGTGTGCTGCGAGTATAGGGGGTGTGTGGGGAATGCATGAAGTGTGCAGCGACCTTAGGGAGTGTGTTGGGAATGCATGGAGTGTGCTGCGAGTATAGGGGGTGTGTAGGGAATGCATGGAGTGTGCAGAGAGTAAAGGGGGTGTATGGGCAATGCATGGAGTGTGAAGCAAGTATAGGGGGTGTATGGGGATGGATGGAATGTGCCACGTTAAGAGTGCAGAGCTGAGGGGTGCACTATTTACAGAAATTTACAGGATTCAGGCTTGTGCTACACACAAAGTGCAGGGTTAGGATGTGTGCTACAATCACAATGCAGGGTTCAGGAGTGCGCTACACACACACACACAATGCAGGGTTCAGGAGTGCGCTACACACACAATGCAGGGTTCAGGAGTACGCTACACACACACACACAAAATGCAGGGTTCAGAAGTGCGCTACATACGCAATGCAGAGATCAGCAGTGTGCTACATACACAATATAGAGTTCAGGAGTGCGCTATGCACAAAATGCAGGAGATCAGGAGTGCGCTGCGCACACAATGCAGAGATCAGGAGAGCGCTACTCGCACAATGCAGAGATCAGGAGTGCGCTACTCGCACAATGCAGAGATCAGGAGTGCGCTACTCGCACAATGCAGAGATCAGGAGTGCGCTACTCGCACAATGCAGAGATCAGGAGTGCGCTACTCGCACAATGCAGAGATCAGGAGTGCCTTACATACACAATGCAGATATCAGGAGTGCACTATGCACACAATGCAGGGTGGCGTACATACACAATGCAGAGATCAAGAGTGCCGTACATACACAATGCAGAGATCAGGAGTGCCATATATACACAATGCAGAGATCAGGAGTGCCGTATATACACAATGCAGAGATCAGGAGTACTGTACATACACAATGCAGAGATCAGGAGTGCCGTATATATACACAATGCAGAGATCAGGAGTGCCGTATATACACAATGCAGAGATCAGGAGTGCCGTATATACACAATGCAGAGATCAGGAGTACTGTACATACACAATGCAGAGATCAGGAGTGCCGTATATATACACAATGCAGAGATCAGGAGTACTGTACATACCCAATGCAGAGATCAGGAGTGCTGTACATACACAATGCAGAGATCAGGAGTGCACTATGCACACGATTCAGGAATCAGTGCGCTATGTAGAAAATGCAGGGTACGGGAGTGCGATATGTACATAGAGCCGGGTTCAGGAGTGCGCAATGTACACAATGCAGGCTTCGGGTGTTCACTTGGTACACAATGTCGGGTTCAGGAGTGCGCTATGTACATAATGCAGGGTTCAGGAGTGCGCAATGTACACAATGCCAGAGTCAGGAGTGCGCTATGTACAAAATGCAGTATTCAGGAGTGCGCTATGTACACAATGCAGGGTTCAGGAGTGCGCTATGTATCAGAGCTCTGGCTTGTTACTAAAGTGTGGGAAATAACGGGTTAGTATAATGCCATCAAAATATCATTTAATTTTTCATTCCATTCTTCTTGTATTGTGACACCAGCAATGAGGAATGGATAGTCGGATGGATGGATGGATGGATAGATGGATAGATGGATGGATGGATGGAAGAATGAAAAGGCGAATGGATAGATAGATAGATAGATAGATAGATAGATAGATAGATAGATAGATAGATAGATAGATAGATAGATAGATAGATAGATAGATAGATAGATAGATAACCCAGAAATAGTGCATTTTCTCCCTGTCTGAGTCTCTGTAAGAACCATATGACTTGTGCTGGCAGAGATGAATGCAGGTGTCAGAATACAGGATGAATGGATGGATGGATAAACGATCTTGTTCTCCTCTGGTATCCTTCCCACACTGTAGAAACCAGCTTGTTCTCTAATGCTGGCAACAGTGCAGGCAAACACAACTCACTGTTTCTCAGTACTGGGGCTGAGGAATGTGTCCCCCATAGCAGGCTGTGTTCTCTCCTCTCTCTCCCCTTTCTCAGCAGCTGCCGACATCTTCTCTTCTCAGAAATCAAAGAAGGCGGGCTGGGGGAAGGGGGCAGGTACAGTCTTTACCATTGGCTGATAGGTGGATATCCATCTGCCTCTAAAATTAGCCTGTGCCGGGCCTAGCTAAAGTTTATCGGCTTCTGTGGCAGTAGCTGCTGTATGCTTTCACAAGAAAAAAAGTCCACAGCTTCCAGGCAGCAATAAAGAACATGCAGGCAAGGGAAAAAAAACAAACAAACAAAAAAAAAACACTAACATCTGCAAATACTACCATGTGGATTTTGGGGGTGCTATGGGGGTGCTTAAAGAATTTTTGGGGAGGCTTAAGCACCCCCAAGCACCCACCTGGCGCCGCCCTGCAGCGATCATGAACTTTCTTTAATGACATACATGATTTCAACAGCAAACAGTCAAAAAATGCAGCGCTCCCCAAGGAAATATCCTAGATATCAGTTGCAGTCCACAGGAAGGTGCTCAGGCTACGATGTCCTCACGACACCAAGTAATCAGCTGTAAACAGCTGTGATCAAGGCGGCTGTGTCAAAACGTTACCCCCATGTACCCCTTTATGTGTACCTAATAAACCATTTACTAAGGATTTGGAGTTCCGGCTTCTTCTATTGGAATACATGGTTTCAAGTAAGCCATCATGCTAGAGAACAGGGGCCATTCAATTAGTAAATAGAGAGCAGGCAATTTAAATGACATAAATACATTTTACAAATTTTGAACAATTCTCTAAGCCTTTTCTTTAATATGTGTGAATACTATATACTACTACTATACTGCTTAAGAAAGAACAGAAAAACCTTTATAAATCTCAACCAGTACCCTGTTTTCTTGTGCTTGCACAGGTTTTACATTTCCCATTTGGCTGGTTGTCATAAAGACAGAAGGGAGAGGAGAGCGGAGGGGGGGGGGGAGAGAGAAGAGATAGTGAGAGCTGGAGGGGGGGGGGGGAGAGAAGAGACAGCGAGAGCTTGGGGGGAGAGAGAAGAGACTGCGAGAGAGCTGGGGGGGGGAGAGAAGAGACTGCAAGAGCTGGGGGGGAGAGAGAAGAGACTGCGAGAGCTGGGGGGGGGGAGAGAGAGAAGAGACTGCGAGAGCTGGGGGGGGGGAGAGAGAGAAGAGACTGCGAGAGCTGGGGGGGGGGGGAGAGAAGAGACTGCGAGAGCTGGGGAGGGAGAGAGAAGAGATAGCGAGACGGGCAGGGAGAAGAGAGAGCGAGGGGAGAGGAGAGCGCGAGAGGAGAGAGAGGGGCGGGGAGAAGAGAGAGCGAGAGGAGAGAGAGGGGCGGGGAGAAGAGAGAGCAAGAGAGCGAGCGAGAGAGAGCGAGAGCAAGAGCGAGAGCGAGAGCGAGAGCGAGAGCGAGAGAGAGAGAGAGATTGAATACTAGTCTATATATACACATGCTTACTATGCCTTTTAATGCTTCTTTTGTAACTGAAATTTAAAACTGATAGCCTGTAAAATCAAAAGGGCAATGTAGATGGATGAGTTCTGAAGAAGAGGGGACACTGTGGTGGACTTTATACATTTTGCCTGGTTGTATCACTCATTTGTGAGTCTGTTTTAAAACCTTGCAATAATAAAAGTGTCGCAAAGGTAATGCGCAAGGCTGGTGCCCCCTCTGTTCCTTTTGCTTTTTAGAGTCTAATTTGGGTTTCCCCTGGCCTGTTGAGAGTGGCACCACAGCTGATGTGATGGCCTGATTAGCGAAGACCCGTTTTCAATCAGCCGAGCAGCCATTTCTCAAGCGCAGGAACCTTTTTTTTTTCCTTTATTGCAGATGGATAGTCTGCAATATAGACTGAGAACTAATTTGCTTACCTACCACACAGACCACTTTAGAAACAAATAGAATTTGAGCAACTTTACATCTATTTCTTGGAGTTAAAGCAAAGTCTGTGAACGTAATGACAAACCCTAAAAAAAAAGTTTATAAAACCCTATCTGGGCAGAGTATGAGAAATACATATTTAGTGTTTTTACCAACACCAGTAGCATCTAGGGCTGCAACCAACGATTATTTTCATAATTGAATTTCATAATTAGTTGGCCAATTAATGTTTTGATTAATCGATTATTCGGTTAATAACCTTAAAAAATAGTGTGGTGTATAATTTAGTTAATGTGTACAGTTTTAAAAAAAAGGTAATTTATTCTTAAATATCTCTATGCAGTGGTAAATATAAATAACCATCTATATGGTTAGGGAGCAAAATATCGAATCCATTCTGAGCATAACAGACAGAAGAGATATACTGTATATACTATTAGAGGAGAGATATACTGTATATACTATTAGAGGAGATATACTGTATATACTATTAGAGGAGATATACTGTATAAACTATTAGAGGAGAGATATACTGTATATACTATTAGAGGAGATATACTGTATAAACTATTAGAGGAGATATACTGTATAAACTATTAGGAGAGATATACTGTATATACTATTAGAGGAGATATACTGTATATACTATTAGAGGAGATATACTGTATAAACTATTAGAGGAGATATACTGTATATACTATTAAACAATATATACTGTATATACTATTAAAGGGTGAATCTGGTAAATATCATCAGACTCAGTGATCAAATTTTTTTTATTAAAAACAAAAACATTGTCTTCCTGAAAAAAAAAATGTCATTTTAAGAACGTTCGTTCTTTCATTCAGCAAATGTACAAAGATTTTTCATCTGAATATTCTCGTCTGAAAATTGATCCGTGTGGCCAGCATAAGGCTCAGTACACACCTGTGCAGTTTGCTTTTCATCTGTTTCTGCAGTGCTTTTTGCTGTGCGCTTTGATTTTTGTGCACGTGATTTTGCGGCGATTTGCGTTTTTGCATTTTTTTTGGCCAATTTGTTGTTGGGCAGATTAAAAAAAACACATATTGCTGCAAAAACGCATTACATGCTTTTCTGCAGCTTCTCTATTGAAGTATATTGAACCAAAAAAGCACAGTTTTGCATGAACGTGTCCCATAGGAAACCATGTGCATTAACTGTAGTGCGTTTCTGCAAAAAGCACCAAAAAACACATAGATGTGAACCAGGTCTAAGACGTTTAGTAATGGGTGAAAAAAAACTAAGAATTAGCCCTTTACAGTACAAAATAAAGCAGATAATCCCTACTGTAAGGGGTTCATATTTTTTAGTGTAGAACTGTGAAAGTAATATTTGCAGTAGCGATTATTTGCTCTTTTTGTACTATAAAGGGCTCATTTTAGTTTTTTTTTAACCCCGTTATGTTACTGGCCGATTAATTAATTATGAAAATAGTAATCGATTCATTTCATAATCGATTAGTTGTCGATTAATCAATTAGTTGTTTCAGCCCTAGTAGAATCATTCATTAGTAAAACTAATGTACGGTAATTACCACTTTAGTTAATCAACATTAGGAATTTTTTTTTTCAAAAGAACTTTGAAACCTAATTTATCATTTGCAGAAGAGATCAGAAACTTTGTATCACCATTCCATTTATCATTGTCTTTCCAAATAACATTTCATCTTAAATGATGCATCTGTTGCTTCATACTGAAAAAATGCAATCAAGAAACCAAACTATGCTGACAGTAAGTATGACAACTTCTGTGTCTGTATGTCAAATAAACAACCCAAATAACAGGCTATGACATGTACCAAACACAATTGGTCTCCAATATACGGTATGGCACTCAGAACAACAAGCTCAACCCTTGTATAAAAATATTGGCAGGATTTCAATCCAATAAAGCAGCGTGCGTACTCCACAAAGTGTGCACACCATTTAATACTTCTATTGACTTACCTCTGGCGAGTCATCTTCAATCTTCACGTTTTGTAAAGGAGAGAGGAAAAGGATGGTCAAAAAGCCAATTCACTCCTTTGCAAAACTCTACTTCTATGCACACAGTATTAGCAAGATATAAGCACAGTGTGCTGCATTTTTCTAAAAGAAACCAAATTTATTTTTTTATTTTTAAATCTAAAGTGCAGGTACATTTCACCAAAGAGCTGAAGCTGCTAAGAACTGAGGTACATGAATGAAGAAAAGGACTAGGAGCTGCCTGGGTGAATTACAAAGCAACTGGTGGGGTATAAAATGATGCTCCACACTTCTTCACACTATCCCTATGCGGTTGTTTTTTCTCAAATTAAAAACTGCACGTTACTTTCAGTGGAGCTTAATTTAAAAAGGGAATTGCGTAGTTATGTAGTGTAAGAGCCTACCTGATTGGCTACAGACTGATTTATCTGTTCTCATGGTAAATCTAAAGGATATTGTACAATCAAACAGTAACTTGTATACATAGCTTTAACTAGAACTGTGGTCAAGCTACGAACATTTAAATGATTACAATTCTTAAGGGCCAGTTCACACCACATGCAGTCCAGTGCGTTTTTTTTTCTGCATCAAAAAACGCATGGAAAGTAGAGCTGCACAATTAATCGTTAAAAAATCGTGATCTCGATTCAGCCCCCCTGACGATCTCTATTGCAGAGTTTGCCTATTCTTTCATATAGCAAGTGGAGAGACTTATCTGCTCACTCAGAAGTCAAAAGAAAGCATCCGGGCAGTTTGCCAAGTTTTTAATATGAAACATTGTAACTAACTCTTCCTTCTTAGATCAAAAGGGATAAACTTCTGTGTCTAAAGAAGTTTTTAACAATGTGTAAATGCAGCAAGTTTAACCACTTAAAGTCTAAATCTTTTTCTGACACTTGTTTCTTAAGTTAAAAATCAATATTTTTTGCTAGGAAATTACTTGGAACCCCCAAACAATATATATATTTTAGCAGAGACCCTAGGGAATAAAAAGTCAATTGCTGCAATATTTTAGGTCACACTGTATTTGCCCAGCGGTCTTTCAAACGCTATTTTTTGGGAAAAAATACACTTCAATTAATAAAAAAAAACAAACAAAAAAAAACCCAGTAAAGTTAGCCCATTTTTTTGTTTTAATGTGAAAGATGATGTTACGCAGCGAGAATCGTGAGAGAATTGTGATCTATCTTCTAAGCAAAAAAAACGTGATTCTCATTTTAGCCAGAATCGTGCATAGTTCACACCAGAACTAAAAAAGTAGAACATGCTGCAATGTTCCTGCACTGGACTGTACTTGAACGCATGAAAAATGCACCGAAATGCTCTAGAACGCATCAAAACGCATCGGACCCCAGTACAGTGGCAATAAAAACAGGGAAAAAAACCCACCTGGAATGCATTTGGAAACTCATCAAAAATGCACTGAAACGCGCCAAAAACGCAACCTCCAAAAGAGAAACTACAGTCTTCTCTCCCCTCCCCCAAAAAATGTAAAGTCAGCAGCTACAAATATTGTAGCTGCTGACTTTTAATATAAGGACACTTATGTGTCCAGGGATCCAGCAATGTCTTCATCCGAGCCCAAACTTCAATGGGCTTTGGGTCCAGCATCTTAAGTCAGGGAATGCGCGAATCGTGTTGTGCTTTGCGACTGGTCCCACAGAAGGCTACTGGGCGAGGAGGGGAGGGGGGGGGGTTTAGCTAAACTTCAGCTTTAAAAATGATTTGTTCCACCATGCCTGCCATTGCAGAGGTCAGTAAGTAAATATTTAATTGTCCATAGCCTAGCCTAGCCACAATTCTACTTTAAGGTGGAAGTTAAAGTGTTACTGAACCCACAACAGTAAACCATGCTTGTCATATTAGCTGTGGAACCTAAGGGGTTAATGCTCTGCATTGTGTAAAAAAGCTGTTTGATCCTGTCTTCTCTGATCCTCCTTTTACTGTCCCCAATCCTGCTGATAACACAGAGCCCTAGGAAGCACTCTGCACATGCTCAGTTTGGTGTGTATTGCTAGAGAGTTTTTTTTTTTGAGAGAGAGGGTGCATTGTTCAGCACAGGGCCAATCGGCACTGTCCAGACAGAGGGTCACGGGTCCTGCAGCCTCATATGACAATCAGAGAAGAATGAAATCTCAGGCGGACACTGATAGAAGTCACAAGACTGCTATATACTGCTGATGAGAAAGGGTATTTGGCAGTTTATATTTAATAAAACTATTGCATTTTCATGTTCTGTGTACTGTGGGAGACCAGATGTAGTGAATGCAGGGTCCTGGGTTTAGTAACACTATTACAGTGAGCTGTGGACTACAGCTCATTGGAACACCTCCAGCAATGTTAAGAGGGCCAGACATACAGACTTGTAACTGTTCTAGCATCTGCCCCTAGAGCTGCATAGCAAGTAAGCCATCATAAGTGTTAAAACGCATCGCTATTCAAAAAAATAAAGCATTGAATTCCTAATAGAACAGTACCTGGGCAGAACACTGGAGTCCTTAAAAAAAATTTATATGCTACTAAATGACAAATACATTAGAGAAGGAAAAAAAAGACTACCTCTTTCTCCTTTTTCTTCTTATCATCCTCTTTCTTTTTCTTACTTTCTGGCATCAAATCATCCAACCAGCTTAGCTCACGTTTGGTGAAAAAGAAGTCCAATAACTTACGAATAAATACCAGAGCAAGGACCTGAAACAGAAAGCATAGAAACTATAAACATTGTATTGTAACATACCCTCTATATTGCAGCAAGAAAAGGCTTGTCCACTGCTTATCTGGGATCAGCAACCTGCTATAAGAAGGCCTACATTGCTCAACCATTTGGTCTTATTTCTGCCATCACTCTATGTGTCTAGGAAATGCATAAGCATGGACACGTTCTCTTTAAATAAAGACGCGGTAATGATGGCCCTTTCTGGGTTCACACCTATGCGAATTAGATGCGGATTTCTCCACATCTAATTCGTATGGAAGGAGATTGTGACCGGCTCTCAATGGAGGCAGTTCACATATCTCCGCTGCGGCTCCGGTTCAAATTTGCACAGGGGTACTGGTCCTGTGCGTCTTTTGGCTTGTTTCAGGTCCGAATTCAGCCCAAAAATTACGGCTGAAATCGGACCTGAAACGATGAACAGGGGGGGGACGCACACTGGACCCCTGCTGTGAGCTTCATGTGGCAATAGTGTGAACCCAGCCTCAAGTGCAAGTGTTGATGTCCTTTGTGCTTTAATATATAATATACCTTTTACTCTTGGCTTCTAAGTCACAATCAATTACATTGCCTCCATCAGTGTGGTAAAGCAGAACTCTAGTGAATACACTTTTAAACTGTATATACATTTACTGTTGTACCTGCCAAATTATTTTTATTCTGTTTAGCCAGTTTTGCAATGTTCATACACCTACAACAGTGCACAGACAGGCAGACACACTGATTTCGTCATTCAGTAATGGTGGTTCTTAGGTCACCACCAAGAGTGTCTCAACAAAAGAACAAATTCCTTTGGGGAGGGGGGTGATAAACCAACACAAAGTGGCACATAATTGTGAAGTAGATTAAAAATGATAAATGGTTTTCAAAATTTTTTTACAAATAAATATCTGAAAACTGTGGTGTGCATTTGTATTCAGCCCCCCTGAGTCAATACTTTGTAGAACCACCTTTCGTTGCCATTACAGCTGCAAGTCTTTTTGGGGATATATCCACCAGCTTTGCACAGCTAGAAAGTGAAATTTTTGCCCATTCTTCTTTGCAAAATAGCTCAAGCTTTGTCAGATTGGATGGAGAGCATCTGAACAGCAATTTTCAAGTCTTGGCACAGATTCTCAATAAGATTTAGGTCTGGATTTTGACTGGGCCATTCTAACTCTTGAATATGCTTTGCTCTAAATCATTCCATTGTGGCTCTTGCTGTATGTTTAGGGTCTTTGTCTTGTTGGAAGGTGAACCTCTGCCCCAGTTTCAAAGTCTTTTGCAGACTCTAACAGGATTTCTTCTAAGATTGCTCTGTATTTGGCTCCATCCATCTTACCATCAACTCTGATCAGCTTCCCTGTCCCTGCTGAAGAAAAGCACAACATGATGCATGTTTCACAGCGGGGATGGCGTGTTCAGGGAGATGTGGAGTATTAGTTTTCCGCCACACATATCGTTTTGCTTTTAGGCCAAAAAGTTCAATTGTTGTCCCATCACCAGAGCACCTTCTTCCACATGTTTGCTGTTTCCCCCACATGGCTTCTCGCAAACTGCAAACAGGACTTCTTATGGCTTTCTTTCTACCATGGCTTTGTTTCAACAATGGCTTTCTTCTTGCCACTCTTCCATAAAGGCCAGATTTGTGGAGTGCATAATAGTTGTCTTGTGGATGGATTCTCCCACCTGAGCTGTGGATCTCTGCAGCTCCTCTAGAGTTACAATGGGGCTCTTGGCTGCTTCTCTGATTAATGCTCTCCTTGTCCTGTATACAAATGCATGCCACATTTTTCACATATTTATTTGTAAGAAATTTGAAAACCATTTATCATTTTCCTTCCACTTCAAAATTATGTGCCACTTTGTGTTGGTCAATCACATAAAATCCCAATAAAATACATTTATGTTTTTGGTTTTAACATGTCAAAATGTGGAAAATTTCTAAGTTTATGAATACTTTTTCAAGGCACTGTAAAACTGCAAAAATATATGAATTTCAACTGAATGTTTAGTTGTTTTGCTTCCTACATGCATATTATTCTAAAAAAATATCTGGACATAAAGGTGTTCTTTATCTAGTGGTTTTATAGTGTATTACATTTCTTTTTGCTTCCCAAAGTGGATCCATGATCATGTAACAACTAATTTGGCCAGATGGACAATGTAGAGTGAAAGAAAGGCTGAACTAATACAAACATGCATTATTGTACAGTATACAAATGGTATATGTTCCCTTGTTTTCTGGAAGTAGCAGTAAAATATGAATAAGAAAAGAAAGCAATAGTCAACAATTAAGCAGCGAACGCATGTTTTACAAAAAATTAAAAAATGTTGAACATGACCATTTACCATCATGGGAAACACAACAGCAGCTTGAGATACTTTGATGACCCATAAAAGAACCAGGCAAGTGAGCTGTATGACAGTGAACACATGCACTTTCCAGAGGGGGACATAACGCAGGTAGATGAGGTCTGGCTGATGTTTGGCTGGCATTCCAAATAGCTTTATCCGGTCAAAGAACTGCAAGTAGACATGGAAAGAAGAAAAGTAATAAAGTGAAGCAATAATCTGTATCTTACATTATTCTGCAATGGATGCAGGACTTGGCTGTTAAGCAGACAAGTGACAAGTTTATGTGGTGGGGACATGCATGGTTAAAAAGGGAAACATTACCCATAACAGTTTGATAACAATAATATTTTTTAACAGAAGAAGATACGTTCTACATTAAGAATTATGCTACCAAAATTTGTGTGTGCTCTAAATTGCCTTCAGCATTTCTCCTGTTTCTGCTTGCTGGAGGTCACCATTTTGCTGAAGTCCAGAGCAGTCACTTCCTACTGAGAACGCTCCCCCTCTCCTTGGTCTCAAGAACTATATGTCACTATATATTTCTAGCAGAGTTTGTCCTGTCACCTCTCCTGCTCTATTTTCGCTCTTCCTAATCTCTGTTCCCTCCGCACAGTCTGTCATTTCTGTTGCTTTCTTCCCCCTTCAGCAACAGTAAGACCCCTTTCACACTGGGGCAGTGTGGGCGTTAGCGGTGCTTTACCACTGTTATAGTGGCACTTTTAACCCCTGCTAGCGGCCGAGGAAAGGGTTAATAGCACCCATTTTGCGACGCTGCCGAAACGCTTTTCAGGCACTTTGGCATTGCTGCCAATTCATTTTAATGGGCAGGGGTGGTGGAGGAACAGTGCATAAACCTCTCCCGCACCGCCCCAAAGATGCTGCTTGCAGGACTTTTTCCCATCATGCAAGCGCATCGCCCCAGTGTAAAAGCACCTTGGGCTTTCACACTGGAGTGGCTTGAGAGGCGCTTTACAGGCGCTATTTTTAGCGCCAAAACGCCTGAAAAGTGCCTCAGTGTGAAGGGGTCTAAGGCTGGATTCGCACCCATGCATTTTTTGTGCTTTTTGCATTTTGCAGATTTGCACCGCAGTCCATTTAACATGGTTTCCTATGGAACACATTCCGTAGTGCAAATCTGCAAAATGCAAAAAGCACTAAAAATGCATAGGTGTGAATCAAGCCCAAGGCTCCTTTTACATTAGCGTGTCTCTAAAGTCGTGCCATTTCCAGCGTGACTTTGATCTGACTTTACATTCTCTGGTTCAAAGTCACATCAAAAGTTGGACTAAAGTGCAGGAACCTTTTCTGAAGTAGTGGTGACTTGTAGGAATGGCTCTTGTAGAAATATATTAAATTTCACATTTCCTGCGATTTGGGGTCTCACAAGTCAGATCTCAAGTCGCACAAATGTGAAAGGAGCCTTAATACAAAAGCTGTCAGCTGATCGGACTCTAGTGGCTCTGGTTTTAGGCACAGTGCTGAGAAAAGCGAGCAAAGGAGCATATGTAGAGCAGGGCATGACTGTGCATTACTGGATTTTAAACAGTACACTTATTTCAATTTTTTTTCATAGCTATAGCTTCAAAAAGGGGACAGCCTGAAGTGATCTATCAGGAAATAATTTTCTGACTGAAGTTCAACTTTAGGTGTCCCCTTCAACTGTGCTTTCTACAATACAATCAATGGCACTGGAGCGCATTGGAGGTCATTGGCTGACACATGCAGTGCATAGGTCGTTTGATTACTTGCAGGCTTCCAGTCCCAGTGTTGACACCACCCCTAAGAGACACAGCGCCACAGGACATGCAGGTATATAGACACTGACACATAGGTTGGCCATACATTATACAATTTTCATATTCAATTTCCTCTAGTTTTACCTTCAACTATATAGTGCCTGATTTCATACAAATTAAAAGTGTTTAGGTTTGACCTCATATTATATGGTTTTGGTAAATGTAAAGGAAAGTTGTACAAGATAATTGTATAATGTATAGCCAGCCTTAAAGTATGTGTCCCTATCCACTCACCACTACTACCCTACACTCTTCCAGTGCTAGCTGCTAATGTACCATTTCTGCACTGTGTGATGTGTTATACATTCTCCAAACTGCTGGGCTTTGTACACTATCACACATTTATCTTGCTATAAATATTTGTCAGAATTCTGTATATGGAAGACTTACCTGGATACCCTTTAGTGAAGACACTCCCATATATAGAAAAACACCATACAGAACCGGCATTGGAATAAACTGTAATGATATACACAAAATGTCAGCAAGAATGTATCATCGTAACCTACAGAGTTTACTACAAGTGCTGCTTGAAAATACTTTTAATCTGGTACTTTTACAAAATATGTCAATTTTTCCCTTGGATAAAGTCTTTATAGAGCACTGGTAATGGACTAACTCCGGACACCATAAAAGTCCAACATTAATTGTACTGCAACATATTATACCTTAGCATGAAAACATAAGGAAAGCAAAGACAGAGGGGAAAAGAAAGGCAGGAACATCCAAGTAAGGAAATATAAAACAAGGAATTATAACCTAGGTATTATAATCCTATGTAAAATACTGAAATATACTACAAAAAAAAAAAAAAAAGGGAAAACTTACTGAATTTAATGTTTTTATATGCCTTTTATTGGTGTAATTTATTATACTTTTAAATTATAACTGCAAGTTACAATACAATCTCAAATTGCACTACAATCGCAAACCACATGTTCATATGCCATTCATTTTTAATGCCATCTAGAAAACACAGAAGCTCCTGCTTCATTTTGGGCAACAAGCTTCACGCGTTGCATTTTGCCTTGATAATCGTGGCAAAACCGCACCACGTTTTGGGTGCCATTGAAAATTAATGGCACCCAAACATACGTTTTGATATTGTAGTAGGATTTGAGAATGCAGGAGATGCCAAATGGGAATAGAGCCTAACATTCAGATCTAAATTGGACTCGGCTGAAAATAACTGTCACTTTTTAAAAACAAGATTTGTTATTCTGGTGTTTGGCTCTGTATATGGAGCATGACACAATGGTCCCCCTTATAAGCTGGAAATTAGTATTTGTGGGGGATGGATTTGGGCACAAGGTTTTAAAACCTGCCTTTGTCCAAGAAGATTTCTCTTCTGTCAGTTACCTGGACAGGAAATAAGATACCTTCATTATAAGATCACCGACAATAATAAAATCCTACCAGAAGCTCTGAATTTTTCTAACTTTAGAGAAGGGGAAAGGGGGGTTCCCCTTTGTTCTGTGACACCCATCAAACAGACAGCAAGGAGTATTATCCAAACACCAGACAAAAAAAAAAAAGTTGCCCCGTATTCTAATTAATCGGAAAAAAAACATTTGGCTGGAGTTGTGGCTAAAAGCCAACATGTTATTTGATCCATTCCTATTGATAAATGCAACTTAAGAAAAGGACACCAAACAGCAAAAGCCTGTGTGACCGGCCTGCAGTGCCATTGTTAGCAGTCTGCATAGACTGGGAATTTACAAGATGAGCTATGACTAACTATGACACAGCAAGACAAATATACAGTGCTTGTATTTGAGCTTTTATTCCTTGTCCGGTATTTTAAGCAGTTCCAATGGAACGCAATAATAAGTATGAGTAATGTGTTTTACCTTCAAGATGTAAACTGCTTTCAACACTACGGTCTTATCTTTACAAGTATATGCAGTATCTATTACACGAATATATACACGTATACAATAAATCACAATGTGCTTACGGCAAGATCTCTTGTCAAAGGAACGCAACCACAAAGAAGCCCAAAACATTTATGTACATGAATGCTGCTATGAATAGGTCAGAATGCCATCTTACCTTTAAAACAGAGGTCATAAATACAGACAGTCCCATCAGAACAAAGATCAGAAGACCTGTCACTCTCTGCTCTTTGATTCCCAGGAATTTTGGCTGCTCTCCTGGAGCAGAACATTCAGATTCCACCTTTAAGCTGTTAACATGGCTGATGGATAGAACAGTTGCAGCAACAAACCATGGCAGTCCCATTAAGGAGCATACACCCAGCATGACAGAAACCATGAATAAGTCAAGATGGTAGCCACATCCTTTCTGTAAAAGCAAACAAAGAAAAACAGTCACATATAGCCGCTCTGGTTTATCTCAATGCCATTTGTTATTACAGTTCTAGACTGGCTTATCAAGTTTGAGGGTTTATATCCGTCACATTCAAGATAGGCAGACTTCTCATTTACGGTCAATCTCCCCCAACTTTTCTACCAAGCTGATTTTTTTTTGTTCCTTACTTTGAAGAAAATATATAAACCTTAAAGTGGTTGTAAATGCAGAAGGTTTTTTATCTTAATGCATTCCATGCTCCTAAACCCACGCTATAGCCGTCTTTCGGCTATAGCACGGGCGAGAAGTGGTTAATAAGCATTAAAACTTGTTAAAAAAGATGGAAATGATATGGCCTCAAAATAAACTTTATGGGCATGGAAAGAATATAGTGAAACAGATGCTTAAAAGGTAAAGTCAGGGTTTTAACTATGTAGGACATGGCCATATAATCATTGGAGGGCCTTGGCTCTTGATTTTCCTCAAAAAAATTTGACTACCGAGAACTGTGTCATTTAAAATAACATCTGTAAAGAATACTAATGTGAGGCATACTCTACATGAACGTCATCCTAAATTATTTGCCAGAGGCCATAGCAGTTAGACAATTCTGGAACTCCTATATTGCCCAGTCCAATAACAATTTCACATGCTGCTATGGTCATAGTTTTATTATCAGAGGATGCAGGGAGACACACATGACTTGCCACCAATCAGGATCGATACCAATGTTATTAACATAACACTTAACAGAGGTGGGTTGCGATAATACCTTCAGCTTGTGTTCTTTTCGATTAATGATCACAGCTGTGATTTGCTGATCCATGAAGACTAGAATGGTGCAAAGCAGAGCTGGAATAGCAGCAGCAGGTATAGTCCACCAAGGATTCGTTCCTAAAGGACCTATAAACCATCCTCGGTCCTTTAATGTGGGCTAAAAGAAAAGAGAAAAAAATAAAAATTTAACATGCTTTGTAAAGCAGCTACGAAAACCATATGTTTTCACATAGGTTAATAAAGCTTTTACCGAGACATTATCTAGCATTCAAAGTGGTCACCTATTGTATATAAAGTTATGTTAATTACCTCAAATTTTTCAGGAACATGCAGCTTTGGAGAAGGAACACCCACAAGATAGTCAATGACTACCATAATGACTATTGCGAGGAAGATGGCAAAATCACTAATTGTAGATCGCACCTGTGAAAATACAAAAGATGGTATAAAGGACCCATGGGTACTGTATTCTTGAAGAGGTTGTAAACCTCCAAAAACAAAAACAAAAAAAAACAAACAAAAAAAAAAAAACCTGCAAGACAAAGGCATACCGAGCTAGTACATCGCATACTAGCTCATTATGAAATACTTGCCTTAGAACGATGCCCTGGATCGGCGCCGGCACATCGCTGACAGGGCCGACATGTTTCCCGGAGTTACTTCTGGATTTGCGGGCTCTGGCGCCAAGGTTGGCTGGAGCCACGTTGCGTCACTCACTCCCACACATGCGCACAGGAGCAGCCGGTCACTGCACGGCAGAAGCAGGCAGTTTCTTTAGTGCACATGCGCCGATGACGTCGGCGGCAGCATATACAGTAAATATCTCCTAAACGGTGCAAGTTTAGGAGATATTTACAGTACCTACAGGTAAGCCTCATTATAGGCTTACCTGCAGGTATAATTAAAGAGGAAAACTTTACTAGTGGCTAGTCTGTGTAAAAATCTCACACATGTGCTAGCGCTATAATCAGGAGTAGCAGAATATATTTTGGGGTGTAATTTTTGCTATGTACATGCTATGTGTTAGAAATATTGTATAAATGGACAACTTTGTGTAAAAAAAAAAAAAAAAAAAAAAAAAAAAAAGCATTTTCATTTTCTTTCCAACATCTTTCAAAAACTTGTGGAAAAAAATGACATGTTTAAAAGACTCATCATGCCTCATAAAATATACGTTGGGGTGTTTGCTTTCCAAAATGGGGTCATTTTGAGGGCGTTGCCAGTGTCCTGTCCTGGTGCTCCGGAACCTTCAAAAGTGCAAGAGGTAGTCAAGAAATGATATGTGTAATTTATGCTGACAGATGGTGTTCCCTGCATGTTGGGCCTCTGTATGTGGCCACACTGTGTAAAAGTCTCACACATGGGGTATCGCCATACTCAGGAGGAGTAGCAGAATGTATTTTGGGTTGTAATTTGTGGTATGCATATGCTGTGTGTGAGAAATAAATGACAAAAATTTTATATGGGTACAGTGTTGTTGAGTAATTGTCATTCAAAATGTGAGAGCTCTGAAATCTGAAAATTGGTCTGGTTAGGAAGGGGGTTTAAGTGCCCAGTGGGTAAGTGGTTAAAGTCTTTAAACTGTACAAGAATTTCCAACACCCCAAGCATAGCATGCCAACCAACATTCACACTTCTTCCTACAGGGTAGCTTGTTTGTAGGGCTTGTTTGTAGGTTCTTCCTACAGGGTAGCTTGTTTGTAGGGCTGGGTAAAACAGCTCCCACATATACAGTATACATTTCCTTTCTGTATTTATCTGTGTGCCTGGAGTTCAGCTTTCAGGCAAACATTGTAATCATAACTCAAACTACGTACTCAATGAAAGTACACAATACTTTATCTTTAAACAGGATCAACAGCTTACAATGAGCATAGTTCATGTAGAATACAATGCAAGAAATGTCCCTAAACGTACTACTACTAGTGAGATGGAAGCAGAATTGTACAGGAAATGTTACCTTGGTGGGAAAATAATTTTTGGTCTTAAACTGTTTCAGAAAAGATGAGAGATAGAACGTTGTAAAGAACAAGATGATGGACCAGAAGAAGACATCTGGAATATAAGGACCATGATGACCACAGGCAGAACCTACAAACGAGCCATGATGTGCAATACAATCCTGAAGAGAAAAGAAATACATCGATATTAAAGCATATTCCTGATACTAGTAATGTTTACCCTGCTCTACTTCCACTTTGCTAGATGGAGACATGACACCATATTAACTCAATATAAACTTAAAGTCACAGTGTACCATTTGTAAACTACATACTGTATTCTTGTAATGCAAGTAAAACTCAAGCTGAAACATAGTTTTTGTTGGTTTTGGAACAGGATAAAAAAAGCTTTGCTGTTTAGCTATGCCTCCATATCTAAATGGCTCAATTACCAGTTAATACATAAATCAGATGAGCTTCTAGACCTAATATGTAGATTTAGTGGTGGCTTAAAAAATAATCAGGGGTCAGTGTGAGCCAGGTTGGGTCTGTGCCCATCCCCACTACTGCATCATCACAGCTGTCAGAGTAGATTAGGGCTGAAGAAAAAAAAGAGTAAACTAAAGAGTGGACTATGAAAAGCTAAAGATGGCCAAAGATGGAGTGATAGTGTGGTTTCAGGAAAGAAAATCACTTGATTCCCCATCAACACAATCAGTGTTGATGGGGGTTTCCCTCCCGCAGAGCTACTGTGTTCTCCCAGTGGGGGGAGCCAACCCGGCTGGGAGAACACATAGCGATTATTGCCAGTGGCTATAGCCTCTGGCACTCAAGTGAAAAATCCAGCAGGCTGGTTGTACCCAAGTTGATCGATAAACTTAGGTGCAATCAGCCTGCCCATACATGGTTTGAATCTTGGCCAGTCCCTGCTGAATCGGTCAAGATTTGGACTGTCTATGGCCGGCTTAAGCCTAGGTAGAAACTGATCAATCTCAGATCCTAATTTTGTTATCTTTTCCACAAGTCTTAAGCCTAGTACAAGCCAAATGTCGAGCAGCATTGGCTGGTTCAATAGAAACCGTCCGACATTCGGGCCACGTGTACTGCAGCCGGGCTGACAGAATCCGTCCAGTTTCTATTGAAGGTGCATGACCGAAAAAGGTCTGCTGGTCAGCTCCCGATCAGAGCTCTCAGCCAATGGCTGAGAGCATTGACAGGAGTGTTCTGGCCAAGTCAGAAAACAATAGACCAGCAGGGCAGATCTCTGTACTAACATTGCATAGTTAGTACAGCTGCTCCTTCTGAGCTGTCAGTTTTATTTCGTTCAGGCCGGTGGGTTGGAAAAAACAAAAACAAACAACCAGTAGTATGTACAAGGCTTTAGGGTGTACTCACTCTGAACCAGTGTGAATCAGCCCCTTGGGCCCATACACATACTCATATATATATACACACACACACACACACACACACACACATACATTACATACACATATATACATACACACACGCGTGTGCTTATGCTTGTGATACAGATGTACTGAGACTTACAGAGACAGTGAGGTTATCCCATTGCATGTCACTGACAGTAATATTGTTGCCACTCCAGAAGGCCAGAGTCTTGTTGTCAGGGTTGACTGGCTCTGCACAAACACACCTAGATAACAGTCAAAATACATAAATTAGGGTTTAAAGGCTAAGCTCACCTAACAAAAAAATAAATGCACATACTTTTGCAGGTAAAAAAAATAAATAAATTAGCATTTATTGTTTTTTTTTCTACAGGAACCTGAAACGTATTGCATTATTGGTCAGTGACTCACTGATGAAATGTCAGGCTACCTCTGTACAGCCTTTCAGTTTGAGAGAGAAAGAAAGGACTAGGGTGCGCTGATTGGCACACTGGCAGTCCATTGAGAACTACAAAGCCATCTGCCGTGGTGGAGGACGAGACTTGTAGTTTACTCATTGCTCATTGGCACAATCCTGTGAATGATTGATGTGGCTATGCAGATTTTAAAATGTGACAGTGACTATGGGGGAGAGGATCCCCCGCTGCTGTCAACGGGGCACGGGGGGGTTTGAACATGTAACATGTTTAAAAAGATGAACTTATCCGTTAACACTGACATGACAAACTCACTATTAGCCCCGTACACACGGTCGGATTTTCCGACGGAAAATGTGTGATAGGACCTTGTTGTCGGAAATTCCGACCGTGTGTAGGCTCCATCACACATTTTCCATCAGATTTTCCGACACACAAAGTTTGAGAGCAGGATATAAAATTTTCCGACAACAAAATCCGTTGTCGGAAATTCCGATCGTGTTTACACAAATCCGACGCACAAAGTGCCACGGATGCTCAGAATAAATAAAGAGATGAAAGCTATTGGCCACTGCCCCGTTTATAGTCCCGACGTACGTGTTTTACGTCACCACGTTCAGAATGATCGGATTTTCCGACAACTTTGTGTGACCATGCGTATGCAAGACAAGTTTGAGCCAACATCCGTCGGAAAAAATCCTAGGATTTTGTTGTCGGAATGTCCGAACAAAGTCCGACCGTGTGTACGGGGCATTAGAGTGATATTCAAATTTAAAAAAAAAAAAAAAAACACAAACACAAAACATGTCATACTTACCTGGTCTGTGCAGAAGTTTTGCACACAGCAGCCCCCCAATCCTCCTCTTCTTGGGTCCCCTAGCCGGTGCTCCTGGCCCCTCCCTCCTGTCGCGTGCCCCTAGAGCAAGCAGCTTGCAAACAGGCCGCTGCTCTGCATGTCCATTCAGACACAGAGCCGCTGCCTGGCCCCATCCCCTCTCTCCACATTGGCTGTCTATGGTATGAAATATGAACAAAGCATAACCTTCTATAGTGTGTACTTGTCTCAATTATCTGTCTGTTGCTTCCTTCCTCTGGTATCAGCATGAATCACTCCTGACATCAAGAGAAAAAAAGGTGACAGGGAGGGACCTTAAGCTAACTGACAGCCTCAGCTCTCTTCCCATGTGCTGTGTGTAAGGGGGGGGGGGGGTGTCCCCTACCTCCAATCAGCTCTCAGAGCTCTCCCTACTGAGCTTTGCAGAGTGTGACTTCAGCTCTCCACCCCCTTTTTTCTGACACCTCCCACAAGCTTTATAAAAATTCTGGACTTAACAGATGTAGAGAAGAGAAGACTGCAGATGAACAGGTACAACCTATGAAGGAGGATTTGTTGGTTTCATCTCTGTGTATCACCTGAGGCCAGTCACTTCACTGGGTACATGTAAGGTTTACAGCCAATCTAATTTGGGCTGGAAAAAGCCTCCCATTTACTCAACTTGTGGGTGTCTAATATTTCTTTGATGAAAAGAGAACCCCATTGGCATATCAGGCTTGTAATGGTCCTATTGAGAATGGCAACACTATTAAACTATGAATAGGGACATGAAGATGTAGAACGAATGTCATACAGTCAGCTAGCAGTTTGGCTAGACATCCTGCTTCTTTTAGGGCCCATTCCCACCTATGAACGCATATCACAACACAAAAGTGTGAATGGGCCGTCTAGTTTTCCTTTCAAAAACACACTAAACTGCCACATTAAAAATAGGATTTCAGCCTGAAATGTATGTGTTTTACTGTGAGAATATTTGAGGGTGAATAGGCCATAAACAAATGATGTCATATAAAGATAAACCACTTCATATTTCTTAAATACAACTAACAGTACTCTATGGAATGTTCGTTTGCCTTTAGTTCCATTATCTTAGCACATTTCATTTTTATGATAGAACATAGTAAAGGCTTTGTCAAAAAAGTGTCCCCAAGTGTACCAAACTGAAGTCTGGCCTGAATTATAAAGCCATGTGACCCAAGGCTGCTGGTCAGAGCCATGCTACATAGACACAAACAGAGCCAATAATCAGACTGCGACTATTTTAGAAAAACAGATGCAACAAATGAGTAAATGGGAGTGACAGTAATTATTTTTTTTTTTAGACTTACGAGTATTTTGTCAGCATGTCGAGATCATTGTGCATATTGAAAACATATTTCTCTGCCAAGTGGTACAGCTTCTCTAGCGCTTCATAAATAAAGATTATGCAAATGAGAGCAGCAAATGCTTCTTCTGTGAATCGTGTAATATAACAGACCAGGCTGCTCGCATCCGTGGCCACCAATATTAAACAGAGAAACGCAGTCCACAAGCCGATACTAGTGCGCAAAGGCAGGTAGGACAGTTTGTAATCTCTATGAAAATAAGGAAAAAAAAATATATAATAAGGACCCTACTTCAAAGCAAGTTGTAATTAAATAGTTGCATGCACAGTATGCATATACATAGGAAGCGTTAAAGAACAACCAAAGTTTGGAAATTGTCAAGGAAATGCAGGCAGAGGGCAAAAGGACCTGCCACAAAATGGACAACATACTAAACAATCACAGAACAAAAGTCATAGGATGGGGTCACTTATTTAAATCTGTGTGTCCAAATGATTAACAGATCCAGAGATAAAAAGGTTCCTACATAAAAATTACCTGTAAAATAGTAGTTTGGTCACACTCCTCAAGACTCCTGATTGGGATGATCAATAGGAAACTAGGGTCAAGCTCAACATTTATAGGAAGTGTTGAGATTTGCATATACATTACCTGCTATATCATACTATAAGACAGGCCCCGACAGCATCTTCTCTTCAGCATTCTGGTGGTTGAAAGCAGTCTGACGCCATCACATATAATGCAGGGCCAATAGCCCTGCATTGTACATGAGGAATCCAAGGGATCACCCACAAGGTAGAGAGTCAGGGAGAAGAGAAGAGCACAGGCTGCTGGGGAAGTGATGAAAAAAAAAAAAAAAAGTCCCTGCTACAGGTACCCAAAGCATATAACCCTTGTAGTTTAGGGTGAGCCCCACTGCCAGGCAGAATTTCTATTTTCCTCTAAGTTCCACTTTAATTGATGTTCTGTGATTAAACTAAAGTATTGCTCGTGATCTCATGTGTTAATATGCTGGGCAGCAGACAAATGCTAAATCATACTTACTTGCAAAACTTAAAAAGAATCTTTTCAAAAACTAAGACAGGTCCCGTGCTTCCCAATATGGTAAGGGGTTGTCCAGCAAATAGAGAATAGGCAATGCCCGTTAGTGATGCTCCAAAGAGAGACTCTATTGCACTCTGTTCAGAAGAAACAAAAATAACGGGTTGCATTTTTTGTTCAGTAACAAAAGTTCACATAAAAGGAGGTACAAACACAAGACAAAAAGGTATAAAAAGAAGTCATATCAAGCAACCACAATTCACATAACAACACACAGCTCATAATCTGCAAACATAGCATGTACACTTCCTCATCTGCGACTCTGCCTGTGCAGGTCATAGTAAAAATTTAAATGAACAGTACAGACATGACTGCACGAAAGATTATACACCGACAACAATTTACATTCAACTGCAAATTTCTACACGATTCTGAAAAAACAATCTTTATTAGATCCATTTGTTTTTTGGACACCTAAATACAATTTAGCACCAACTTCCTGTGTCTATGCAACAGGAAGTGAGACTTCTGTTTATCCAAATTAACCCTGTATTTTTATTGTACCTATTGTAATATAATCTAACTTCAGAACTGAATCTCTAATATTACACCTTTGCACCAACAGTGTTTGATCTGTTGTCTAAAAGTAAAATTACTTTGTGGCAATCAGAGCTCTGCCCAGTTTAACTGCTTACAAAAATACCAATATCTGCCAATAAACAAGAGTTAATACTACAAGTAGGGCAAATTACATTTGATACATTTATATACAACAAAAACCAGGCTGTTGGAACATTTTTGCATACATTGCTAAATATAAGTAGCAGAAGAAAAAGAAAGTTCTTTATAGTGGACTATACAGGCATAATTATAATGTGCACTTGTCTACTATAAACACAATGGAGACAGCCGCTTTGAACCAGTAAAATCATGAGAACACACAGCATTTCCATAAGGTATTAGTGACATTATTGAACCATGGATTTTTTTTTATTCCTTAAAGCTGAAGTCTAGGCATGACCTTTATTGCATAGTTACATTGGTCCAGCTTAGACCAACATACGCATATCTCATACCTGAAGGGCCTCTGTGGAAGACAAGCACAGTAGTAGTCGATGAAACTACCGCGATCACAACAATCCTCTGGGTTTCCATTCTGCATAGTGACCACAGAGGGTCGTCCATCTGACACTGTTGCCATTTACAAAATGCCTTGTATTTTAAATGAATACAAGGTATTCTGAGATTGGGTGAGGTGGAGAGGCAGGTGATGTTATGATCTCCACCTCATTCAGAGAACACCTTGTAGTCATTGAAAAAATACAAGGAGTTCTGTAAAATAGTGGTAGTGCCAAGCAAGCGACCTTCTGTGGTCATTATTCAGAAGGAAGCCGCTCAGCACAGGACCTGGAAGATTGTAGTGATCACTGCAGTAGCAGCAACTACTATTGTGATTGTCACCTTCCACAGCAGTCCCTCGTGTATGAGATATGCATACTTACATTGGTCAAAGCTGAACCAATATAACTATGCGTTAAAGATCATGCCTAGAATTTATCTTTAAAGGAGGAAAGCTGATGAAGAGGAGGGTGGCTGCCGCCCAATTTGACCAGACGGGCAAGATTTGGGTTAGTCAGAGGCAAGGTCTCACAAGTCGGCCGTTTTCATAATGAGTATAGGTAGTGCATATACATGAATTGATGAATGCTGCAGAAAAAAAATCCAGGTAGTTTAACGTATTCATTAGAAAACAAAACAACTACAATAAAGCATTTTACCTTTTTTAAGTAACAAACAGAAACCTAAAAACAAGGAAAGAAGCAAATGAAAAAAACGTTGCCTGGCGTAGGACTCTGGAGATCGCTTTGGGCCCATGTCTTGTTAGACTTCCTGACGTACAACTGTTTTACCTCAAACTCTGCATCTTCTGTTCACTTGGGCTCCCCCAAACTGTGTCAGAGCTGTAAGCGGGGGAAGTTCAAATACTGTGGGGTAGACTCTTTGGATCAAGCATGAACACGTGAGAAAAATGCACATGGACAACTTCCTGAGAAGGTCTAATAAAAGCCTGGGCACTACCAATCTTTCTTTTGTACTCACTATTCTGTTTTGTGTGGCTTCTCCCAGGAGACCTCCAAAAGTGATTACAGGAGACATACAGGCACAGTATAGGAAAAGAACGGAGGCCAGGCACTGCAGGCTTAATGCATCCTTGAAGTCACTCAAGAAAAAAGGTGCTTTCCTTTTGATGTCAAGCATCAAACCACCAAAAAGCCTAAATAGGTGAGATGAAACTCGTCAATCTGTACACTGCAGGAGTCTAACTAGTTTCTTATTTAAAAAGGAGCTAACCATCTACATTAAAAATGTTTTGCAATCCCCTCCCTAGACACAGCAGAACAGAAGGGGTATGATGGCCAGGGCTTTCAACTCTTAAAATTCAGGCCTTGGACTTTTGTATAGTTGCTACTGCCGAGATCACCATATACAGTGCAAAGACTAGCAATGACTAAACTTTTTTTGTTGATGAGCCTAATGAGACCAACAAAAGCTAGGCTGCAACTAGCAGCTGGGGGTTACCCCAAACCTCTTTGCGCACATAGAGCACTGAATTGGTAGCCAGAATGGGGCTTCTATCTTTAGACATCATGGGATTGATTTACTAAAACTGGAGAGTACAAAATCTGGTGCAGATCTGCATAGAAACCAGACAGCTGTTTTTTTTTGTTAAAGCTTAATTGAACAAACTGAAGTTAGAAGCAGGTTGGCTACTATGCACAGCATTTTAGTAAATAAACCCCCATGGGTCCTGGACATTAGGCCCCTTCTGTTAGCGGACCATAAAGAGGCCCTTCAATTGAAATAATCTGGCTGAACATAAAATTAACCATTTTATTTTTTCATAAATTTTGACCATATCTATATCAATTCAGGGATATCTCTATTATCAAAACTGGGGAATAGCTACTGAATTCCAAATAATGTATTATTCTAACTGCCAAAAGAGAAATAACTGTAACAAATAAACATTTATGCAATACTATACATGTGTTAAACAGTCATATGAAATCATTTACAAACCTGCATAAAATTACAAATGGATATTGAAATGCAATGAACAATTATGCAAGTGGGAAAGAGTCATGATTTTCTAGGTTTATCAAACAAACCTGTAGAGGTTATATGGCTTAAAAACCTATTTGCAAAACGATTTAAATATCTGCAGTGCAGTACCACTCATACAATGCCCACCCTCTTCTCGAGTTATAATCATTAGATTTCGCATTATCAGTGTCACATGCCAACAGCCCTGAAAGCTTATGGCATCGAGACCAAAAAAAGCATCTCAGTAATATATAGAGCTTCCTCCTTGGAATGTTTAAAAAGAGAATTGCCAAAAGACAGCTGGCCCTGGTTATAACACCAATTTTACCAGGACAACCCTGGACAAAAACACAAAAATTAAGTATTTGGAGTTCAAGAAGCTTGGTAAATAAGTAAAACTATGTAAAAAGTATGTATGTCTAAATAATCTCTGCCTTTTTACACCCAGGCTCATGAGAGTTGATTTATGAAACATGGGGAAAAAAAAAAGTGGACCTGTTGCCAGTAGCAATCTTCTGAGGACCTGAACTAAGAATCATTCTAGAATGTAATGTAATCTAATATGTTAGCCCCATGGCCTTCTGAATTTAACAGATTACACTCAACTCTGTATGTTTAAACAGCATTTAAAAATTGTAGAAATCAGAAGTGCCATTTACAGTCCCAAACAGCAGAAACTGTTTTACTATTAGAAATTCTTTCAATTTTACCATGGTCCTGGTATAAATTTATAACCTTATTTTAAATGCTATTCAAACAATCTGAAAATCTAAAACGTCAAAAATAAGCAAAAGGAAAAAAATCGGAGTTACTTACCGGTAACGTCCTTTTCCAGGAGTCTTTCAGGACAGCACCATAGAGAGACCTTGGCTCCTCCCCTTCTGAGGAAACACCGCCTTCAACTTTAAGCTTTAAATCTCACCGCTCTCCCCCGGCCCCTCAGTTCTTCAAGAGGACCTCCGGTTAGCTGGGGAGACACAAGAACACGTCATAATAACTTTGATCTTACCTGACGTTCTTCTGCGATGAACTCCTTCACGAATATCCCTACAGTAGGGTGGGTAACTGTGCTGTCCTGAAAGACTCCTGGAAAAGGACGTTACCGGTAAGTAACTCCGATTTTCCCACTTCCGTCTTTCAGGACAGCACCATAGAGAGGATGAGCGAGCACCTTACCTTAGGGTGGGACTACTGCCTGCAGAACCTTACGCCCAAAAGCCTGGTCTTTTGCTGACAGAAGGTCCAATCTGTAGTGTTTCACGAACGTGTCGAATCTAGACCACGTTGCTGCTCTACAGATCTGCTCCGGAGACGCACCAGCCCACTCGGCCTGAGAGGTCGCCACTGCCCTTGTGGAGTGTGCCCTAATACCCTTAGGGGCTTCCAACCCGCTAATTACATACGCCTGACTGATAGCTAACCTTAGCCACCTAGCTAAAGTGCGCCTCGAGGCTTTGCCTCCCTTTCTGGTTCCTGAAAATAACACAAAAAAGGAATCAGATTTTCTAAATGGTTTTGTATCCTCCAAATATTGCAGGACACACCTTCTTACATCTAGTTTATGAAACCTATGTTCCTGTTCCCTCACAGGATTCAAACAAAAGGTGGGCAAAACAATTTCCTGGCCTCTATGAAAAACCGAGGCTACTTTCGGTAAGAAGGCCGGATCGGCTTTAAAAATTACCCTGTCCGGGAATACCTGAAAAAAGGGGGCCCTAATGGAGAGGGCCTCGAGTTCACTTACTCTTCTTGCCGTAGTGATTGCCACCAAAAACACCGTTTTGAGGCTAATCCATTTTAGTGTACATGTCTCCAATGGCTCAAAGGGTTCCCCTGTAAGTGCTTGTAGGACCAAGGAAAGATCCCACATTGGGAAGGGGGGGACCTTCAGAGGTCTCTGCCTACTCAATGCCTTAAAAAATCTAATAATCCAGGGATCAGCGGCTAGTTGTTTCTCCAGAAACACACTCAAGGCAGAAACCTGTCCTTTCAGGGTGCCAAGGGCTAATCCCTTGTCCGCCCCTGCCTGCAGGAATTCTAAGACTGCTATAGAGCTGTGAATATCAAAAGAAGTCTCTGTGCACCAGCTATTAAAACGCCTCCACGTTTTTTGGTAGATGACCTGGGTTTCTTTTTTCCTGCAGTTAAGGAGGGTCTTTACTAAGCTATCTGAGAAACCTCTGTTCTTCAACAATTCTTCCTCAGTAGCCAAGCCGCGAGGCTCCATCTCCCCACCTGGGGACAACAGATTGGTCCCTGGGAAAGGAGATTCTCCTGAACTGGCAAAAGCCAGGGGGGTTCCGCTGCCAGACTTTTCAGGATGGAGAACCAAGGCCTCCTGGGCCAATGTGGCGCAATAAGAATGAGGGTTGTGTTTTCCAATTGGAATTTTCTTAGGACGGCTGGGATTAGTACAGGTGGGGGGAAGGCATAACACCTGTCGAAAGCCCAACTCTGAGCCAGAGCATCTATCCCTAGAGCTCCATCCCACCTGTTTAGGGAGAAGAAGAGATGCACCTTCCTGTTCTCTCTCGAGGCAAAGAGGTCTATGCATGGCCTTCCCCATTTCTGGGATATTGCTTCGAAAACCCCCTGATTCAGAACCCAGTCGCCTTCCCTCAGCCGTTTCCTGCTGAGGTAATCCGCCACCAGATTTTGTTCTCCCTTCAGATGTACTGCCGAGAGGGATAGGACGTTTACTTCGGCCCATCTGAGAATGCTTTCTACCAGGGTCCACAAAGGTCTGCTCCTGGTACCCCCCTGCCGGTTTATGTAGGCTACAGCTGAGGAGTTGTCCGACCGGACTCTCACATGCTGTCCCTGAAGTTCCTTTTGAAAGAGTGCCAAGGCTACTGCCTTCAGCTCCCTCCAGTTGGAGGATCTTCCTGCTTCCTCCTTCCGCCAGCCTCCCTGAGCCACCCGGTCCTCCATATGCGCCCCCCAACCCATGCCACTTGCATCGGTCGTGACGCATCTGGACACCGGCAGAACCCATTCCAGACCCTGTGAGAGATTGGCTTCTTTCCGCCACCACCATAGGGATCTCTTGACCTGGTCCGGTACCGTTATCAGGGAATCCAAGGATTCCTGACTGTGGTCCCAACTGCTCAGGATAAATAGTTGTAACGGGCGAAAGTGTAAACCTGCCCACTGGACTGCTGGAAGTGCTGCCGTCAGTAACCCCAAGGCTGACATAGCCTTTCTTACTGATATTTGTTGGCTGCCCTGGAGTAACAACATTGCCCTGTCTACCTTCTGGATTTTCTCCACAGGCAGGAAGACCTTCTGTTTTGTTGAGTCCAACAGGAAACCTAAAAAGATTACCCTTTGCGAAGGAATCAAATTGGACTTCTCCAGATTTAAGAGCCAACCTAGACCCTCTAGGATGTTCCTTGTCAACTGCAGGTCCTGCGACAGTTGTTCCGCGGAAGGGGCAAAAAGTAGTAGATCGTCTAAATAAGCGATCACTGAAATGCCCCTGATCCGTAGGAAAGCCAAGACTTCTACCATGACTTTGGTGAAGATGCGGGGGGAAGAGGATAGCCCGAAGGGAAGGGCCCTGAACTGCCAGTGAAAGGTCCCCTCTCTGGTATTTATTGCCAGCCTGAGGAACCTTTGACACTGATCTGCAATGGGAATGTGCAGGTAGGCATCCCTCAAGTCTATCGATGCCATGAAGCAGTTTGGAGGAAGGAGCGTCTTTACCGAATAGATTGAGTCCATTCGGAACCTCCTGTAGGTGAGAGAGACGTTCAGAGGCTTCAGGTTCAGGATGAGCCTGAACTTCCCCGAGGGTTTGCGCACCACAAAAATGTGGGAATAAAAGCCTCTGCCCGTCTCTCCTTCTGGCACTCGAACTACCACCTCCTGTTCCTCCAACTCCTGGAGGGAGGAAAGGAGAGCCGCTGACCTCTCTGCACATTTCGGTAGCGTGGTTACCAGGAGTCTGCATGGTGGAGGTTCTGCAAACTCCAACCTGTAGCCTCTTCTTATGACTTCCAAAATAAAATTGTTGGAGGTGATCATCTCCCACTGTGGAAGGAAGGCCCCCAGTCTTCCTCCCACCGTTATTCTGTCACTTTGTCTTTTTGGGCTGTTCAGGAGGGCGAAAAATAGCCCCCCCACGCCCCTTCCCTTTTTGTCCCCACCCCTTTTTCTGTTGATCAGATTTTGGGGGGTCCAATTTCTTCCACGGCCGAGACTTTCTTTTAGTCTCTGCCGGTTTTCTTTTAAAAGGAAATGCCTTTTTTCTGTCAGCCGTTCTATCCAATACAGCTTCCAGACCTGGCCCGAAAAGCAAGTCTCCCGTGAGAGGAATGCCGCAAAGTTTAACCTTGGATGCGGTATCTCCCTGCCATGTTTTAAGCCATAAGGCTCTTCTTGCCGAATTGGACAATGCGGCTGATCTTGCAGACATACGCACCGATTCAGCTGAAGCATCTGCCAGGTAAGCTATTCCCTTAAGGAGCATGGGAAAAGACGATAGGATTGTTTCCTTAGGCGTACCCCCCTCTATGTGTGCCTTAATTTGCGTTAGCCAATACTCCATGTTTCGTGCCACCACCGTGGACGCCATGGCGGGTTTAAGGTTCCCTAAGGAAGAGTCCCAGGATTTTTTCAGGAGGGAATCTATCCTTTTATCCATGGGATCTGGGAGTGCCCCCATGTCCTCAAAGGCCAAGTCAGTGTGTCTGGAGACCTGCGAAAAGGCTGCGTCTAGCTTGGGCGATTTGTTCCATACCAGCGCCTCCTCTTCAGCAAAGGGGAACCTACGTTTAAGTGCCCTTGAAAGGAAAGGCTTCCTTTCGGGGTCCTGCCACTCCTTTTTTATGGCGTCGACCAAGACCTCATGGACCGGGAACACCTTCCTCTTATGTTCCCCTAGTCCTTTGTACATCTGGTCATGGAGTGAAAGTTTCTTCCTTTCCTCCTGGATTCCTAGGGTGGTATGAATGGCTCCTAGGAGCTCCTCCACCTCCTCCAGGGATAGCTTATAGCGAGAGGATCTTGTGGATTCCCCTTCCACCTCCTCTCCCTCTGACTCCCCTTGGGGATCTGAGGACCCGCTATCAGGCTCTTCCTCAACCTCGAATCTGGCACCTCCTGGATTCTCTCCACTTCCCGAGGGAGCATCCATTAAGGATTGAGGAACACTCTGCTGTGCTGGTGGAGAAACAACCTGCGGCTGTGGCAACTGAAGACTGGCAAACAATGTTTTAAAGGTCTGCACCGTATTGGAGAGTTCCTTAACGGATGCTGCTAAATCTGAAGACTGTTCTCCAGACTGCTCCCTTACTAGCCCTTCTATACAATCCCTGCAGAGGGGTTTAGACCAAGATTCCCCCATTGTGATTCTACATGAGGGGCATCTCTTCTTGGTACTGTGGGGCGACTTGCTTTTCTCTGTAGCTTTGCCCTGGAAAACAAGTTAAAAGTAGGGAGCAATCAGCAAACTTCCACCAGCACTACCACGGAGGGCCACCAGGGGTGCACTTCCCGGGACCGACCACCACCAGGGACCCAGTCACAACCCTTTCCCCCCCTTCACCACCAGGGGGAGTTCTACACCTGTGGAGCTTTACAGGAAGCGGTAAGGGAACACCACCCCAGGGTTCCTCTTACCTTAGAGTGGCTGGTGCAGGATTCTCCTGGAGCGGTTCTTGAAGCCTCTGCTTCCGACATCTCCTTAGAGTACAGTGGTGATCCAAGCCCCTGTGCGCTGTCACCACAGCAGGTCAGAGGCAGCACCAGCCGAACGCGCGGTCCGTTTTCATCACCGCGACCGGAACCGGAAGTCACGGGTCAGACGGAAACACTGACCTCCGCCGGAAATGACGTCGCCCGTCCTCCGACCCAGCGCTCAGAGCTCCCACGCTGGCTGCACAAGCAGGGCGGTCTCCTGTGCCTCCGCCTATGCCCCGCTAGGCACAAGAGAAAACGGACCCCCCCAGCTTGCAACTTCGCTAAGGGAAGATGGGGGAGCGTGATGTGCAGTCTAAAAAGGTACTCAGCCACACTAGCCCCTTAGACTGCAGCTTTCCTAGAAAAACTGAGCAGGAGAGAGCCAGAGAGAGCGCGCCCCCCTTTGCTCAGCCTGAAATTTTAGCCTCAGCCTCCCTAGCTGTGCGGCCCTGGTTCCTTGCGATGTCTCCCCACCGGAGGAAACACCAGAACTGAGGGGCCGGGGGAGAGCGGTGAGATTTAAAGCTTAAAGTTGAAGGCGGTGTTTCCTCAGAAGGGGAGGAGCCAAGGTCTCTCTATGGTGCTGTCCTGAAAGACGGAAGTGGGAAAAATACATTGCCCACAACTACCAATCATCTTCCAGTCTTGCTATGAAACTGACACAGTGACTGATTGGTTTCTGTGGACAACAGGAAATGTTTTTTTGGCCCCTTTGTGTTTCTTGCCTACATGTTTTGATTATTATTGTAGCTAATGATGATGCACCTCTCTAATTGTTCAGCCATATTTGTTATGTGCGTCAGTTGTTTTCTATGGGTTTTATCATTTTATTCCCCTTACAACAATAAAACCTAGAAAAGCATGACAATTTTCCATTAGCAGTAGCTTAAACATTAAAACCCTCTGATAAGCAGTGGGAGTAAAGAATATTACTGGGACAAAAGGCCACCAGAATCATGTCACTTTGAAAAAAGGCACATTTTGTGATAAAAAGTTCAAACTCAAAATTTGAACCTTCTGCTCTTGTTAAACATTAACAGTTCAAGGAAGTTTGTTTTTTACTCACAGTGTGTGCAATTCTTAAAATGTTACTGGATACATTTTTTATACTATATATTCAACATTTTACAGATTACTAAAAATAAATGAATAAATAAAGTGCCATACAATGTATAAACATCATTAAAAAAAACAAAAAAAAAAACAAACCTACAGTGGAATTAAACTGATCCTTGAAGTTTTCTCTAGTAAGGCCACAAAACAAACATTTATACACTCAAGTCCATGATCATGAGTGTCAGTGCCACAGAGAAATCTACATGGAAACAGTTTCTACAACTATTCAAACATTTCAGCACTTGCAGTTGGCTAATATAAAAATGAAGAGAGTGATACACACCTTCCAGTTCTTTGGAGTTCTGGGCCAGCATGGTGTTGTTCCTCCTTCAACGTCTCACCTGTTGGTGTTGAACCATTTGGGATGGTTGGGATCTTGCGTTTTTCCTGTACAAGTGGGAAAAAGAATTAAGCAGTCAGTCAAATAAGCTATTTGAGCATATAAGCAGGAACAGGAATTAACAGAACACTCACCAATAAAGGAGAAGTTCACCCATTTTTAGGGTGGAACATATAACATGTTCCTGCTCCTGCAGCTGCTCCGGGATCCGAGCACCCAGTGTGACAGCAGTACAGGGAGAAGTTCCCTGTACCAGCTGTCACTTTTTGAAAAGAGCATGGATGTGCAGGGCTCCGTCCACATAGCTGTGTCATTCATTCACAGGGTCCTGTGAATAAATCAACTACAAGTCCTGACATTCTATGCGCAGGTCGGCTTGTAGTTCTCAATTAACTACCACAGCACTGTTGAGCACTCTAGTAGTTGACTGATTCTTCCTGTCATGGTGTAACTAACTGCCTGCTCGTGCAATGTGCAGGCAGACAGCTTACACCGAGTCTGCAGGAGTCCTCCATAGCACCAGCAATCTGCTGATCTCTGGTGCAATGCTTTCCAGGCTCCTAAAAGAAAAAAAAAGTAATTGCACATTTTTTTACCTGCAAAAAATGGCTATTTTTTTTAAAGGTTAACTTAATATGGGTGGATTCAGGTGTGCAGACCAATATACCAAACTTTTTGGGATCCATGGATAAGAATGGTAATTTAAAGACCCGAGTAGGTCCTACATTTTTGCTTTGAAAACAAATGCAGTGGTATAAGAAAATGATCATTCAGATTTATCCATATACAAATTTGGAAACAGGACCGACCATAGATAAATCGAAATTTGTTTGGTCCCTAGCCAACTTCAGGCTGCATCTTTTAAACTAGAAAAGACAGTCAGAGGATGTACTGGCAAATACTCTATGGAACGAGATATCTATTATATGGTTTTGATTCAAAAGCACTATGGAAATTCATTGGGGATATTTATTGATCTATTTATACATATGCACAACACGCAACTCTTGCAAATTCTTTATGAGAGGTGACATTGTATGCTATAGTTAACACATGGTATGGTGTGGTATAATACATTGTAAAAAAAAATACCCGCACTTTGCACAATATACCGCATTTTATAAATGCTGCCTGCTTAGATAAATTTTCCCCAGTGGATTACCTTTCATCCACATTCAGCAACCTCAGTTAGGCCGAAACCAACAACGCATAACACTGACCTGAGAAGGAACACTTTTTGGTGGCTCAATACGTATAGATGGATCCCACTCTCCAGGAGGCAGGACCGTCACTTGGTCTAAGAACTCATCTATTCCTGCTAAAAGATCATTTCTGTCTTTTGCTTTGTAGGCAACATCATGGAATATCTGTGAAGGAAACAGAAAATAATTACATCGTTCCCAAATCTTTGAACTAATGCCAAGAGAATTGTTCATTTTTATTTTGTCTGTTCTGTGCCCCACTGTGGTTTACTTTCACCAATCATTTTACAGGGTCTGACTTTTCCTGACTTCCATGAGAAGTTGACCCTGCATAACATGCTACACCAATATTCGGGTATAACATGTAAACGGTTATAAATGCACTGGCCCCTGCACCCCCGATCCCCGCCGTGCCAGCTAGCTGTGTTTTTCTCCACTCGCTAGCTTTCAAAATGTAAAAAAAAAAAAAAAAAGTGGCCATGTGGGACTCAGACCTCCCAGCTGCACCACTCATTTACAGCTTTATGAATGGAAAACGACAAGGGTCGGCAGCCTTTGCGGCTGTCGGCTTGTCATTTTCAATGAACTACCACTGCGTTGTGGAAGCAGATACACTGACAGGTCTGCAGGAGACCTGCATGGCATCAGCAATGCTTTAGAGGCTCCTGCAATGAAAAGATAAATAAATACATGCACATTTTTTACCTGCAAACAAAATTGGCATTTATTATTTTTTTCTGAAACATGTGAACTTGTCCTTTAAGTGAAGTCATGCAAACAGCCAATAAGGCCGCTACAGAGTCCAGTAAGGGCAATCCAATTAGCCAGGCAGTTTTTGGAGCTTAGCAACCAAGTTAGGGAAACTTTCTGTGGTGCCTCTTCTTAGGCACCAAGAAGATTCACCTTATCGGTTTGTCTTAGTAGCCATTAAGGATGAGCTCAGGCGTGTTCGCAAACAGCACGTGCAGAGCCCGCCAGGAAGTCGGCACTGCACAGCACTAATCACAGGCAGTGAGACATTTCCTGATCTCTGCAGCCGCGCAACGGGACAATGTCTCATTGCTTGTGATTAGTGCTGTGCAGTGCCGAATTCCTGGTGGGCTCCGCACATGCTACTTGCGAACACGCCTGAGCTCATCCTTAATAGTCACTTAAGTAGCCCCATACACAGAGCAAATTTCTTTCCTGCAACCACGGCTCAAACCGTCTATGACCAGCCTAAATTAATATAATGTAAAATCCAACATTTTCAAAGTTTCCTATTTCTTCCTGTCCCAGAGACGCAACTGGAAGAAAGAAATCTCGAACAACAGAACGCAGACTTAAAAAAATAAATAAACGGAGATCGAAATTTTAACCCTTTTCTACTCTATCCAAGACACAAAAAAAAGTGTTGACTTTACACACCTTTTAGCAACACCTGCACACAAAATCTATATATTGTACTGTAACTTGCAGTGCTAACATGTTAGGCACCATAGTGCCTACATCATTAAAGATTATTAGCAAAATAATAAAAAATTAAACTGCTCAATCAAAAAGGAAAATATTGCCAAATTCTCTGTACATGTGTATGTCTGTGTAGGAAACAAAAGCGAATGTGTGCATACAAAACTCAACACAAAGAAAAATGCAATCCATAAGCTTTAGCAATATGTAGAAAGATTGACTTCCCTAAATTATTTATTGGTATAGATTGTGGCAAGTCTAGACATAAAAATTTAGATTCATGATGGCATCCAGCAAGAGAAGATCAGGCATTATTCAATAGGTATGTTCAAAAGCATATACAATGCTTAAAATAAGACTCGCCTCATCAGTCATTAGAGTAGCTATTGATCTTCCAATTTCATGATATTGAGCAGCTTTTCCATTTGGACCCAATAATACAAATAAAAACCTGTTGAATGAAATGAGACGAGAATAAAATGCAAGTCATGTATATTTCAAGAGAAAGGAATGGAAAAGACTGTTTTATACAACATTATTTATCTGAACCCATTGATCGGGTATTAGATGAGAGTATCTTACTGAAGAATTAAGTTCACAACTTAACTGTAGCAAAACAGTAATGTGATTTCATAAACACGTCTCGGTTTAAAAAAAGCTAACTGTTTTCGGACTCCCATGTGCTCAAACACCATAAACATGTTAAAGTGCAAGTAAAGGCAGAACCTAACTCCAAACCTATTATCAGTCACATTCTAAGCCTAATCCATCTAGTCCCTGTAAAAGAAAAAAAAAAATCACTATACCTCACCTATTCTGAAGCTGCTCAGGTCCAGTCTCCAGCGGCGGATGCTGAAGCAGGAGTAAGCCGACAGAGGCTGGGAAATGCCTGGGAAGTGACGTCACCCATACACTTACTATGGGGATTTCATTGTCGGCTGACTCTTCTACACACTGAAGCCACAGCTGATAGCTCAGCCTGGGACTGGAGTGAACGCAGAATAGGGAAGTATAGCATTTTTTTTTACAACTCTAGATAGATAGATCAGGCTTAGAATGTGGCTAAGAGTAGGTTTAGAGTTAGTTTGAAAAAAGGGGGTCTCTAGGGTTTGGGATCCATAAGAATGGACCAGCGCCCCGGACCTATATAGCACCCTGCTACTAACTACACACAGTGCATTCAGCGACAAGGTGGGCACACTAGCAGCATCCAGTACCTGAAGCAACATTACAGGTTGTGCTCACAGTGTGGAATCTGGGTTTGGTTCTCAAGGTATTACCAAGGTTATGCTGATCCCGATCCACTGCTTTTAAAGCTATAGTAAAAGGAAGTAATTGTGCCAACTTTGGTTTTTTCAAAGTTCTTATTTCTATATGCCTATTATAAATGAAAGTAGGTACTTGTCCTTCATATAGATCTAAATGAGTTGTAATAAATACAGAAGATTAAGTTAATGCTATTACAGATACATTCAGACATTAAACTATGTTTAAGTGGCACTACATTCTATGGTGTTTTTAGATATTTTACATCTTTATTATATAGTTATATTTTTTTAATATCTCTTTATATACATTGTATGTACTTTCCTTATTTATAAAGAATAGGAAAGGATAGGAAAAAAGGAAGAAGGCCGTGAAGAGATGATTGAAAGAATCCAAAATAAGGAAACTAGTTAGAATAGAAAAGTGTCTCCATAGGGAAGAGGTGGTCCATCACAAAAGAACACTAGCAAACAATGAAATCTCATCTTTCAACGAAGCAGGGAAGAGGTATCTGCAGGGTTACATTGCGTAGACGAACTTTGCAGAACCAAATCGGTGGAGGAGCATTGAGGACACTGGTCAACCAGCACATAATTACCCAGCTGAGGGGGATTTGTCTTGCTTCAATGTTTTTTGTCTGCACAAAATGCTAACTTCTTTCACTGTAAGGGATGAAAGAACCTCTTCCTAAACGGATGGTAAAATCTTTCTTCCAAAAGGCAACCAGATGTCCCCTATGTTGAATGAAGTTCTTGCCCACTCCTGCTCCTCAGCATGTTATAGCAGTCAGTAGTGTACATAAAAGCATACCCCACTGACTCCCTGTGATCCTAAAGCAGACCAGTCCTAAACAAGGCATTATAATGGGCGTCTGTATTAGGAGACCAACAAATTTATTGGCAACCCTTCTACCTTCGAAAACTGAGACAAACTGTTAACAAGCTTTATTTAGAGAACTAAGCCACTCTTCAATTAGAAACCATAGTAGGATTATAAACTGGTATAGCCTGCCATTCATGTTTAAAGCAAACCTGTACCAATGAAGGGGAGAGAGGAAAAAAAAAAAAAAAAAAAGAGAAGAGATCTCTGTACTAACAAGCGATGTTAGTGCGGCAATCTTCCCCACTGTGCCTTTGCGTTCTGACTGGGGGACTGCCCCCGCCACCACAATACACTGATCAGCGCTGGCAGCCAGCGCTGATTGGATCCTGGTCGGATAATGGTCTTCCAGCATGCCGATTACGCACTGTAATCACACATCAAAGAGAAAGGTGGTAATTCAGGCAACGGTTTATATAATGTATACTCAGCAAAGCCAACATTTGTAAAATGTACTTAGACTTCAAAGACTCTTTCTTGCTAAGCAAACAGTATGGATGCCAGTGTTAATGCAAATGCATATTATTGGGACATGTACTCTACTTGGCAGTGAATAACAGTGGAAAATAGTTGGGCATCATTTAATTAGTTCATTACTTGGACACTTTGAATAAAGCAAGGGCTATGGAATATTGATTTATGGATTACAGCTGCTAATAAAAGTCCACTTGACTGGGAAGGCACATAATAGAAATGTGAATTGCTCAATTGATTTTATATCACATGGATTCCTTTTGCGCTGGAGCGGAAGGGTCTCACTCCTTTCCCACACTAAAAGCTGTAATGTTCTCAAAGGTGACAATAAAACTGATGCAACTAGCTTAATGGCTATTAATATTCATAAGTAATATCACCGTAGAAAGTTAATCTAAAGAGTATTTGATTGCCTAGCAGAATTATTTTCCTGTTGGAGCAAATTGGATCATGCTTTATAAGGGTTTAGCCTCGCTCTGGATTAACTGTGGGTTGATGATTCAGTATATGTAGGTTTTTGATTTATTCAGTAGGTTTCTACTGATTGAACTTGATGAACTTGTGTCTTTCTTCAGCCTTACCAACTACTTTACTGTTAACTACTACTTGACATAAAAATTAAAAAAAGTTTTTTCTTTCCTGCAAGGCCATATCATAATGTGCTAGTATGTATCGCATTGAAACTAAGCTCTCCAGTACCACGCTGTCACTGCTGCAGAGACTTCCATCTTCACCTGGTCTACCTTCCGGGTCCGCAGGCTGCGGCCAATTGAATGGCGAAGCCGCAATTATGTCACTCCTGCGGGTATACCGTTGCTTCAGAGAGCATGCCTCAGCTGCTGCTTGCTGGATTATCTCCTAAACTGTGCACGTATTCATTTTACCTACAGGTAAGCTTTATTATACGCTTACCTGTACAGTGAGGGAAAAAGTATGTGAACCCCTGCTGACTTTGTACATTTGCCCACTTACAAATAGTTGTAATGGTAGGTTTATTTTAACAGTGACAGACAGAACAACAACAAATAAATCCAGAAATACGCATTTGAAAAAAGTTAGAAGTGGATTTGCATTTTAATGAGCGAAATAAGTATTTGACCCCTTTGCAAAACATTACTTTTTTACTTGGTGGCAAAACCCTTGTTAGCATTTTACAGAGGTCAGATGTTTCTTGTAGTTGACTACCAGGTTTGCACACATCTCAGGAGGGATTTTGTCCCACTCCTCTTTGCAGATTCTCTCCAGGTCATTAGGGTTTTGAGGCCGACGTTTGGCAACTCGAACCTTCAGCTCCCGCCACATATTTTCTGTGGGATTAAGGTCTGGAGACTGGCTAGGCTACTCCAGGACCTTAATGTGCTTCTTCTTGAGACACTCCTTTGTCGTCTTGGCCATGTTTTACCCATCCACGACCCATTTTCAAATGCCCTGGCTGAGGGAAGGAGGTTCTCAACAAAGATTGGACAGGCCATGACCCCATCCATCGTCCCTTTGATGCAGTGAAGTGGTCCTGTTGCCTTAGCAGAAAAACACCCCCAAACCATGTTTTCACCTCCATGTTTGACAGTGGGGATGTTGTTCTTGGGTTCATAGGCAGCATAAGAGCTTGATTTTGGTCTCATCTGACCACAACACTTTCACCCAGTTCTCTTCTGAATGATTCAGATGTTCATTAGCAAATCTTCAGACGGACTTGTACATGTGCTTTCTTGAGCAGGTGCTGCAGGATTTCAATCCTTCACGGTGTAGTGTGTTGCCATTTGTTTTCTTGGTGATTATGGTCCCAGCTGCCTTGAGGTCATTGACAAGATTCTCCTGTGTAGTTCTGGACAGATTCCTCATGGTTCTCATGATCATTTAAACCCCACGAGGTAAGATCTTGCATGGAGCCCCAGGCCGAGGGAGATTGACAGTTATTTTGTGTTTCTTCCATTTGTGAAATATTCGCACCAACAGTTGTCACCCTCTCATCAAGCTGCTTGGCGATGGTCTTGTAGCCCATTCCAGCCTTGTGTAGGTCTACAATATTGTTCCCGACATCCTTGGACAGCTCTTTGTTCTTGGTCATGGTGGAGAGAGATTGGAATCTGATTGATTGCTTCTGTGGACAGGTATCTTTTATACAAGCTGAGATTAGGAGCACTCCCTTTAAGAGAGGGCTCTAATCTCAGCTCGTTACTTGTATAGAAGACACCTGGGATCCAGAAAATCTTGCTGATTGATAAGGGATCAAATACTTATTTCACTCATTAAAATGCAAATCAATTTATAACTTTTTTGAAATGCGTTTTTCTGGATATTTTTGCTGTTCTGTCTCTCACTGTTAAAATAAACCTACCATTAAAATTATAGACTGATCATTTCTTTGTCAGTGGGCAAACATGCAAAATCAGCAGGGGATCAAATACTTTTTCCCCTCACTGTAGGTAAAAATCTAAATGTGGAGTTTACTACCACTTTAAATGGCAGTATTCAGTATTTAAATTCCTTGTTTCTGTATTTCCCATGCCTTCATTTATATTTTTCTTTAGCTTTACATGCAGACCAAGCTGTCCATCACAAGTAACATTTACAGGGGTTGGATGAAACCATATAACACTGAGGGTGATTAAAGGGTCAGATGTCATCACCATCATCATCTTTGGGGCAGACAGGCTCCTGTAAGTGGCACAGCATTCTGCCTTGGATCTCATTTATGTATGCTCCTTCCTGCTGGCCACTGGGTGCAGCAGATTTGAGCTGTGCAATCTGCCAATTGGTTGCTTGAGCATGAGGGATGCTTGAGATATATTCTCTCATGTAATGCTCAGGAACAAGTTTATTGATGGCAGAGAAAGCTAATAGCTACGAGCTGCAGACAACAACAGTACAGATCAAGGAGGAGAGGTGACTGATTGATGATTGAAGTCATTCAGCGAGAAAAATGAAGACAGGATCAAAACAGCAGCTGCAGATTCAAAGGTTTATATTGTGGAGATGCAAGTTTGCAGGGAACTAAGAGCAATCAGTTTCAACACAAGAGAGGACTTGCTTTAATGTTAGGAAAAAAAAAAAGGTAAGGCTGGAGTTTAGCTTTAAAAAGATACCAGACTTGATTCACCTAGTTGGGATTGGTACTTCTGTGAGTCCAGACAGAAGGACTGCCGGACTCAACCTCACAAAGGCAATGATTGGCCGATCCAAAAACTCTACTTCTCCCACTAAAACGTTAGATGCCTCAGCTCCAGGGGGGATCTTCCTCATGAAGTTCATGTCAACCTATGGCAAAAAATAGTAGTTAACTTTCCACACATAGATTTAATAAAATATGTACCTGTGGATGAGAACAGGACGACTCTGGCACAGCACATGAAAATATGTGGAACATGAATTTGTGGTGGAGAACAGTTTTCACCAAGGAGAATTCTGTCAGATGTAATGCTTTTTCAAATACCACTTTACATACCTACTAATGTTTTAAAAGATTAAGCAAATTATCCAAAAAAAAAAAAAAAAACATTTCTGGCAGAGTCAATTAGAAAGTAATATATCCAGTTTTTTTTTTTTTTTAATGGTAAAAGCCCATTTATTTATACATGCTTAAAAAAAAAACATGAAATTAAAAAAATGCCTTACACTGACAGACATTCTTACACATATGGAGAAAAATACATTAACTATACAATAACTAAATAAATTACGTGATTCAAAATTAAAGGATAAAAACACAAAATTGATATTATACACAATATGTAGGGTTCTTTTAAAATTTAGCCAATGAAGATCATAGAAAAACCATGTCTAAGGTATAAAGTTTGTTCAGGTCAATATAGGTCCAATGAACAATTTGATTATATGTGTATAATAGCAGGGGCTACAGCACAAATGAGTTTGGTGGGCAATGTGTTGTGATGTGTACTGGAGAAAACCATTGACATGGCTATCTGCAGGAACTTACAGCAGACCTCTTGCGTCCCATTACAAACGTGCCACAATTACAGTGCCAGGAGTCATAATCCTGCTCGTCAAGGGGGAACAGGAGGCCAAGCAAAAACAATGATACACTGTCAAAAATGTTGCACCAGTTTTCAAGAATATGGTCCAATTTCAGTACATAGAGTGCAACAAGCTTATAAAAAGAGCATTACAGAAGCTTTCCCCTGTACAGACTATAGCCACCTAGGTCTGATATTCCACTGGTGGGCTGTATTTCTTGGACAAGAGTTTAACTTATTGCCTTAAGGTAAATTGTACTACTACTTTGTAAAACGCAGAATATCTTTACTCATTCCCATAGAGAGGTTGTGCACCCCAACGGTGGATGTCCCCTCCACAGAAATTAAGGTTCCTATCACGCATTTGCAGAACAAGCAGTTGCCTGTGAAGATAAAAATATGGCATGAGTGGGTTAAGGATGATGGAGTTGGGGGCAAAGGAATTTTGGGGATGGGGAGTAGCGGAGAGTCACTTAACCACTTGCCGACACGCTGCAGAACATATGCTGCGACAGCGCGGCATGTACATTATTGTTCTCTCTCTCTCTATAACAGAAAATATTGTTTTTTTATTTTAAAATGTCAGACTTATTTAATTTGTAAAACAAAAACCAAAAAAACCCAGTAGTGATCAAATACCACCTTTTTTTTTTTTTTTGTGTGAAAAAATGATATAAGTTTCATTGGCGTACAACGTTGCATGAACGCACAACTGCCAATTAAAGTAGTGCATTGATGAATAGCAAAAAACCGCCTGGTCATGAAGGGGGTAAAACCTTCCCGGAGCTCAAGTGGTTAAAGTATAGATGCACCAAAAGTACAGTTATGCCCTGTACACACGGTTGGACATTGATCGGACATTCCAACAACAAAATCCTAGGATTTTTTCCGAAGGATGTTGGCTCGAACTTGTCTTGCATACACACGGTCACACAAAGTTGTCGGAAAATCCGATCGTTCTGAACGCGGTGACGTAAAACACGTACGTCGGGACTATAAACGGGGCAGTAGCCAATAGCTTTCGTCTCTTAATTTATTCTGAGCATGCGTGGCACTTTGTGTGTCGGATTTGTGTACATACGATCGGAATTTCCGACAACGGATTTTGTTGTCGGAAAATTTTATAGCCTGCTCTCAAACTTTGTGTGTCGGAAATTCCTATGGAAAATGTGTGATGGAGCCCACACACGGTCGGAATTTCCGACAACAAGGTCCTATCACACATTTTCCATCGGAAAATCCTATCGTGTTTACAGGGCATTATTCTTTAAGATGGTCTCCCTCATACTCCTCCTGCTTCATAAAGAAAAGACCCAGTGTTCCTACTGCAGTCCCCATTGTGCAAATAAAGATTTCAGAATTGGTTGTGAGACTCCCCTAATAACACCAGCAGGTAAGTGCACATAGTAATTCAGAAACAGACAATTTGCTGCTGGCGTACATCAAATGGAAAGGTGGCAGATGATTAAACCTACCTGCATAAATTTAAAACTGAAAAAAAAAAAAGCCTTGGATAAATCGATCATTTAAAAAGAGTATGGTGTTTTGTATATTTATTTTCCTTGTTTTTTATGCTCCATTTGTTTCATTAGGTAATTATTACCTTTATTGTATATGCACACTTTCCAGGCATATACCTGAAGCTTAATTACATACACAAATGCTTTAGCCCTCGTTCCCACTAAATGGGATTTCGAAATCGTGCAAGTTCAGCTGAACTCGCACAATTTGAAACCCGCATGTCAGTGCGAGTTCAGGGGTGATTTAAAAAGACATGTGTGGGTGCCTGCACAGATGTCTATTGAAATCGCCCCCGAAGTCGCCAAAAGTAGTGCAGGAACTACTTTTGGAAATCGATGCGGCGCCGCAAAGTCGGCGTCACATCGATTGGGACAGTGCTGATGCCGGCAATAGGCTGCAATTTGGCATACGACTTGACATGTCAAATCTCGCCGATGTGAACGGGGGCTCAGAGAATTTCAACTAGAGAGAGGCCATCACAGAGGGAGAAGTTATAGCTGTGCCCCTTTTAGAAACCCTAGAAGGCTCTGCAAAACATCATGGCTGTACCCGAAACAAATTGTTAATTTAAAAAGTAAAATTTTATATAATAAATAATTCATAAACATACAATACAACTAGCTAGACTATAGGGTCAAGATTTTTCTTCTTGACAGGGGTGGAGCCTACATTTTAACATTTTGTCTGCAGATCGGTGAATGTTTATTAAGAAGGGTTAATCAGATGGTCAGATATCGAAAAGTATGTTACAACTTTAGCAGGCAAATTCTTGAGGAACAAATGGATTGACCAGGTTGGTGAACTAGATCGGTTTGCTCGTTGTATTAGCACACACATTTAGACAATAAGTCTATTGGAAGAAAAAAATAAAAAAGTGGACTCATAAGGGTTGTTTTAATAAAACTGGAGAGTGCCAAATCTGGTGCAGATCTGCATAGAAACCAATCAGCTTCTAGGTTTTTTTTCTCCTAAAAACTTAATTGAACAAGCTGAAGTTTGAAGCTGATTGGCTACCATGCAGAGCTGCACCAGATTTTGCACTCTCCAGTTTTATTACACATTTATTGCACCAGAGCTGCACTCTCCAGTTTTAGTAAATCAACCCTATAAAGTCACAGTCATCAAACATCTATGATTGGTTCTAATCTTCCACAAGGCAATGCAAATAAATAAAGGACAATTTCTCTTTATCCTGAGAGATTACAGTGGGGTTGATTTACTAAAGGCAAATACACTGTGCACTTTGCAAGTGCAATTGCTCCAGAGCTTAGTAAATGAGGGACAGCTCTGCCGACTTCCATCATCCAATCATGTGCAAGCAAAAATGTGTTGTTTTTTTTTTCCTTGCATGTGATTGGGTATCCTTTGCAAAGTGAAGCTTTACCTCATTTACTAAGCTCTGGAGCAACTGCTCTTGCACAGTGCAACTGCGTGTATTTGCCTTTAGTAAATCAACCCCCAAATCAATTTTTATTAGTTTGTAATGTCCTCAAAAACATTGGTAGAGGGTTCTATAAATTGCTTGCTCCTTGCACTATGCAACTAAATCAGTCAACAAGTTACAGTTTACGAGTACAAACCAAAGTAGGTCTGGCCTATTTCTACACAGCAATGAATGGCTTAATTTGACAAATCAGACTGTTCGGTGTATTTTGTTTTCCTACAAAACTTCTCATACCTTACTAAAGTCAACTGTGCTATTTTCTTGGCTGCCTCCTCCGGTTCCGTTCCGCTTGATCTCTGATAATCTACTAGCGTCCAAGTTTGCAGGGGTTGACTGTGGAGAAGATAGCAGCCCTACAAACAAGCACATATAGTCAGAAAGGTATTCTCTCTAGGACAGTGGTTCTCAACTCCTGTCCTCAGGACTCACTAACAGGCCAAATTTTAAGTATTACCTTGGGGAGATGCAGACTAGAATACTGAAATCACTGAGCAAGCAAATAATATCACCTGTGATGTATTTCAGGTATCTTGCAAACCTGGCCTGTTAGTGGGTCCCGAGGACAGGAGTTGAGAACCACTGCTCTAGGCCATCACTTGACTTGAAGTGAGGACAATTTTACAGTCTTTAGTGAAAGGTGCCTATATTTATCTTGGGGTGCCCCAGTGAACATTGTGACACATTGTGAGTGGTTAGTTTGACAGCTCCACAAATTTAAATGACATAATCAAGCATTTAAATGCGTCAAGAGAACAAGCACACAAGTAATTCCATTTTCAATAGCCTAACACATCATGTTCTAAAGCAGGAGCTCTGACCACATAAAAGTCAATTTAAGCAAACTGCCACTCAGACAAGCGTTTTATGCTGCAGATTCCTGTAACCATACAAGTTATTCAGTGATGTGATACTCTTTTCTTTTTTTTTTCAGTGAGATATATTTACATCCAGCACATTCAGTTTAGTTAGTACAAACATAGCAGCCATGATGGCTATACACAGCTTGGTAACAAACGAAACTTTTAGAATTCTAGAATAGTACATTTCTGTTTATATAGAAAGCACTGAGCTTATTTTTGTATACCACACATTCCTCATGGCTTCCCGTTCATAATCTGCAGTTGAAATCTACATAAACATTTTCTAAGAAAAAGGAAGTAAGAAAAAAAAAATTGATAAGTTCACCTTTTCACAAAAAATATAAAATGCACATTTTTTTTGCAGGTAAAAAAAAAAAGTGCATTTAATTTTTTTTGTTGTAGGAGTCTGTAAAGCATTGCACCAGTGGTCAGCAGAATGTAAGATGTAAGTCCTCTGCAGATCTGTCAGTGTATCGGCTTCCTCGTACGAGGAAGCCAATACATGCTGACAGGAAGAATGAATGAACAAATTACCAAGGCGCTCACAGTGGTAGGTCATTGAAAACTTAAAGCCGACAGCGGCGAAGGCTATTGGACCTTGTCGTTTTCCATTCATAGAGCGCTGTCAATGAATGACGTGGCCAGGTGGGCGGAGCCCCACACAGCCAAGGTTTCTTTTACATTTTGACAGCTACATATTTACATAATTAGTAAGGTTGAATAAAGACACCAGTCCATCCAGTTCAAGCTGAGTTAGTGTGGGTTCATGTCTACAGTTGCCCCTATCCCTGTACATTGTGTCTCATTAAGATGCTTCTCTATTATATATTATTTAAGGTACCCATATAGCGCTGTCAATTTACACAGCACTCCACACATACATCGCACACTCACATCGGTCCCTACCCTCAAGGAGCCCACAATCCAAGGTCCCCAACTCACATTCAAATACTAGGGCCAATTTTGGACAGAAGCCAATTAACCTACCAGCATGTCTTTTGGAGTGTGGGAGGAAACAGGAGTACCCAGAGGAAACCCACGCAGGCACAGGGAGAACATGCAAACTCCAGGCAGCTAGTGTCATGGTTGGGATTCGTGACAGCGACCATTTATACTGCTAGGTGAGCGTGCTACCCACTACACCACTGTGCCGCCCAACAGCTAGCAGGGGTGGAGAAGATCCCCACTAGCACGCATAGCGGGAGGTGTGGGGACCAGTGCATTATTAACATGTTACACCCGGAATATGGGTGTAACATGTTATGAAAGGTGAACTTGTCCTTTAAAAATTGTAATTACCTTTTGAGAAATATGAAAAAGTTTAGGAGGCCCCAGAACAATCATTTCAGCACAAATCTTTCTATAAAATTATATGCACATTTAATGTATTTTATGCTATTTTTCTGTAAAAGCCTTCCTTGTGTATACATCCAAAAGCCCAAAGACTGCTGCCGGGAGCCACCATTTTGTGGGGTCAGCTGCCCCAGTAAACAAAGAGTTGTCACTCAAGTGACATTCTACTGTACTCCTCCAACAGCTATATACAAGTCTTTTTAGGGAGGTGGGCTGTAGGAGTTGGGCCTGCACAGAGAATAATTAAATTCTCCCAGGAGAGGAGAGAGCTAGAACATGCAAATGTAAATAAATTCAAACATTATTTATAGAAAAGGAAAAAAAATGGCAAGTAAACATTTAAGATACTTGATTTTTCTGTGCTTTTACCTGAAAGTTTTTAATCTGGTGATAGGGTCTGTTTGAATATTACTTATATGTTAAAAAGGCCAATGTTAGAGGTTTACTTAAAAAGTTAACTGAATGTATATGGGGACACAGAAATCCTTCTATTTGTTTTCTAACCTAGAGATAGAACAACTGGAAATGGACTGATTGTTAGAGAATCACTCCAATCAAATCAGAATTGTTCAGCTTTTAGTAGATAATGGTGATCCACCTGATTTTTAGAACTCTCAAGAAGTCTGGCGATCTGATTTCTACACCCAAATTTTGTCCATTGGTCTTGGCCACTCCAATGAGCTTGTGTCTCCCTCCAGGATTTTTCAGTTTTTATGTGACAAGTAAGCAGGAAGGGTGGACAGTGGTGGACGTCACAAGTGGAAAGGTCTCCGTGACGTGGTCCACCAGCATCCATATCCCTGATTTGGTGGGCTTGACCTTTGATGTTATAAATCAGATTTTGTCCTCCAGATTTTAAAAATGAATCCAACCAAAATCTATTGCTTGGATGCTTGGAGTGGCAATTTGAGTTATCCCGAACAAATGTCTAATTACTTAATGGAAAGAAATAGAGTTGAACTGCTCTAGTGCAATGTTTCCTAACTCTAGTTCCCCCAAAGGGTCATAAGTCAAGAGTGTCTGTCAGACAGCAGTGGAAGTCATGGATCTAGCTAGATGGACAATAACATATGAATTAAAAAAAAAAAGAAAAGAAGAAAAGGTTCACCAATGTTCTGTCTACTGTAATGTTTGATGTTTTGTACTGCAAACATTTAAACAGATTGAAAGAAAAAAAAAAAGCATAAAATACTTGAGCGTTAGGGTTGAAATTAAAGGAAATTCCATGAAAAACAAAAATTTTTGCGTAGTTGCTGGTAAACAGATTCATATGCTGGGTTCATATATCCTTCAGGTGTTCCTTTGGGGAGATACATCCAGCAGACTAACCAGTATTACTCTACAGCAAAAGCTATTACAAAGCCAAACAATGGCGCCATGCTCTCCTAGTCGAATGAAAAGGCTGAACAAACAATTGAAGTATCCATCAAAAGCAACACATTTATAAGGCAAAAAACATATACACCCAGGCATGCGTTCTAGCACTACACACCAAGAGTGGCGCTTGCAATAATGTCCAGTGGTCCTCCCAGATAATCAGCACATTATTTGGATTGTTAAACAATATAAGTTCTTCATTATAATTGCTAGAAATAGATATGTATGTAATGCAGTAATTGCTTCCCGTAACGAGGCACACATGTCAGGATATAAAAAGATCAGGCACATAGGGTACATGGATTTCATACCGTACTTTAGTAACAATAGAAAGCAATTCAGAATTCTTAGAATGTGCATGGCTTATAAGGATTCTGGCATTACCTGAGAGGAGCACATCATGAACATGTAGCTGCTTTACGACCTGTGATGACAGCCCAGTGAAAATCATACAAATGTAATGTGGTTAGTACAGTAAGCAAAGCACCACACGCATTCCAAGTTACGCTGATCTGAAAAAAGGCTGTAAGGTTTGCTAAAGATGGGCAATTAAAAAAAACAAATAAAAAAAATAAAAAAATAAAAAATACACTGAAATTCAAGATAGCATTACGCACCCAAGCTACTGTATACTGCATATCTGTTAAAAGCGCCGCATACTTCAAAACGCAGGTGGCGTACTGGATCTTTCACTAGAGTTAAAATGTATGCTTTGCGGTCCAAGGCTCCATGCACACTGGACGTTGAAATAACGTTATAAAAACTCCAGTAGCTTTGCAGTGAGTCTTTCAACATTTATGCAAAAGCATTTATTAGCGTTTTTCCGCATTTTTTTTTTTTTTTGAAGAATTTTTTCTTTCAATGGATCAAAAATGTTAAAAAACGCTGGTGAGCCACGTTTTTGAGCGTTAAACACTGATAAAACGTATTTAAGTGTTTTTTGTGGTCAGAAAAACAGCACGAACATGAACACGATTTTAGGGCGTTCAGACAAAAACCCATAAACTCCACTGCTGAGAAACGTCCAAAAATGTCCATGTGTGCATGGACACATAGGAGAACATAGAGGGGAGTTTATGGGCTAACGCCCAAACTCCCAAAAACGCTTCAGTGTGCACGGAGCTTCAGCCCGGGTTCACACCTATGCGAATTAGATGTGCGTTTCCGCACATCTAACGCGCATAGCAGGAGAATGTGACTGGCTCCCTATGGAGCCGGTTCATATATCTCCGGGGTGGCTGTGGTGCGCACTGCACAAAAACGCTGTGCGTCTTTGGCTGCGTTTCAGGGCCGAATTCAGGCATAGAATAGGCCCTGATTCGTCCCTGAAATGGTGAACAGGGACGCACAGCGCTCCTGTGCGGTCCGCAGCGCATTATAGTGTGAACCCGGGCTTAATGTTTCTTGCCAAACCTGGCAAGAGAACAAAGGAAAGGACATGAAAGCTTGTAACTGACCGCTAGGCATTAATGCTTACAGTCAACAGACGATAACTAGTATTTAAATGGAACCCTGCAAATCGTAGCAATGAAATCCTATACGGTAGTGCCACCACAAACCCCCATCCTAAATTGCTAGGCCAAATAGAAAAAAAATATTATTATATTCCAATGGAGACATTAGATCTCCTGACCTAGGGGTCTCCAAGGGATTTCCTTAATTTTCAGGGATTTCCTCTCACTTCCTGTTTGGCTATGGAACAGGAAGTGAAGGGAAATCTTTCCAATGAGACAAAGATGGCAAAAATAAGCCTTACTGGGCCTATAGTTCTACTTTAAAGGTAAAAAAAACCCCAAAAACTAAAACGTTAACCTTTACAATCACTTTAAGTTGGCCATAGGTGGATCGACATTTGACCAGTTCAACCAGGACTGGCAGAATTGCGATCTATGTTCCTATTCAACAGAAGTCAATTGCTGGAACAACGTTTGTCGATCAGCTACTGGTCAATGAATTCCAACAGTGAAGAGTCCTGCTGTCAGACCAACAATGTCTTGTGGGGGGAGTTGTTGATCCACCTTGCTCGTGTGGATGGAAGAATCTGTAGGCCTTCCCCCCCAATTTAGCCCACTGGCTGAACGAAAAAAAAAATGGCCCATCTGTGGCCAGCTTTACATTCTGTTAGTGGCCTGAGCCACCTGGCTGAGCACCTTTAAGATGCATATATGCAACATGAGATTTCAGCAACAGAGAACCATGGTTCACTTAGATCTCAAAGAGTTCAGATAAAATAAATATACATTTTAATCAGTAGCCCATCCTTAAAAAACAGAAAAATTCCTTCTGAATATTGTTTGATAAATATTTATATCTGTAGATACTTAGGCTTCAGCATGTTTATAGCCCAAAGAAAGGGGCAGACTGAACATTGGTTGAGTTTACAGATGCAGCCTGCTTGCATAGCGGTATATGTCCACCATGAACGAAGCAATGGGTTCTGTGCAACAATTCTCCAGAAGAAATGTACTTAATGATTGAACTCCAAATGATAAAATGCATGCATATTGAAGCAACCGTGTGAGTTGGCAATCAATAAAAGGATGTCAGTTACATATGCTCAAGCAATCAGTTGTGCTCAAAAGCATTCCATTGTGAGTGATTCAACAGCAAGGTGCACCACACAGAAAGTGGAACAATAATTGCCTGGATCAAAATCATGAAAGTCTTCTTTCTTTGGGTCCAAGGCTTCCCGATTTTCATCCTCCTCATCAGGTGGGTGAATTATTACGGTGGGGATATCATCAACGGTACACTGCTGCATCAATGGGACCCACTCACTCTGCTGAGAACTCGTAGAAGGCAGCCGATCAAATTTAGGGCTGCCAGGCGGGGTGTTTTGGGGGGTTGGTACAGGGGTTGTACGGCGGGAGCCAGCTGGGGTTCCAACTCTCGAGGGAGGCAGAAGATAATTAAGCAGAAGGGATAAGCGAGATTCAGCTCGCAATGAATTACGGGAGGCTGAAAGGCCTTCCCCTGAGGTAAGACAAGAGAAGAAAATAAAACAAATAGTTTTTTCTATGTTCATACAACCCTTTTTACATTTTTTGCACAATTTTTATCATGTAGTCAAATTGCACGCTTAGTTCAGGAAAAAAACATGCAATATGAAGGAAACCGGACATAAGACACCAATGTTATGGATCTATACCTTTCTAAACACTGGGCCCGTTTACCGTCCTTCAGACTTTAGGTGGGCCGGACTGTGGCCATTGGGATTGGACAACTGGCGTCAGTGGGAGGAATAGTGCCCCATTGGTGGTGTCAGTGGGAGAAATGGTGCCCCATTGGTGGTGTCAGTGGGAGAAATGGTGCCCCGTTGGTGGTGTCAGTGGGAGAAATGGTGCCCCATTGGTGGTGTCAGTGGGAGAAATGGTGCCCCATTGGTGGTGTCAGTGGGAGAAATGGTGCCCCATTGGTGGTGTCAGTGGGAGAAATGGTGCCCCATTGGTGGTGTCAGTGGGAGAACTAGTACCCCATTGGTGGTGTCAGTGGGAGAACTAGTACCCCATTGGTGGTGTCAGTGGGAGAACTAGTACCCCATTGGTGGTGTCAGTGGGAGAACTAGTACCCCATTGGTGGTGTCAGTGGGAGAACTAGTACCCCATTGGTGGTGTCAGTGGGCGAAATAGTGCCCCATTGGTGGTGTCAGTGGGCGAAATAGTGCCCCATTGGTGGTGTCAGTGGGAGAACTAGTGCCCCATAGGTGGTGTCAGTGGGAGAACTAGTGCCCCATAGGTGGTGTCAGTGGGAGAAATAGTGCCCCATAGGTGGTGTCAGTGGGAGAAATAGTGCCCCATTGGTGGTATCAGTGGGAGAAATAGTGCCCCATTGGTGGTATCAGTGGGAGAAATAGTGCCCCATTGGTGGTGTCAATAGCAGGTATTATGTTGGAGTTAGTGAGAGGAATAGTGTCTTGTATCAGTCAGTAGGAGGAAAAGTGCCCCAAGGGCCAGATAAAGGCAAGCAAAGGGTCGCATTAGTCCCCTGGGCCGCAGTTTGGAGACCACCGATTTATACAGTAACATAAATGGCAATATAAATGTAAAAACAACAATACACAATGACAGTTTGATAAATAGATTTGTACAATCCTAGAAATAAAAAAGGTAAGTTGCATAACCTTGGAACTCAAGGTGTTTTTGCATATTGCAGAAAAAGGGCATGGATTTACAGATTCCATTTAAAAAAATCAGGAAAAAAAAAATCAATATCTTTCAACCTTTGTTTTTATAAGCTGGCCCCTCTATTTTGTATACATTGTATTTCCTAATCACATTATGGTAATTATTGCAGCTGGTTATGCAAGGTGCTAAATGTCAAACTTTGCAGTGGCAAATAATTCACCATTTCCCATTACGTCTGGTGTTGGAGTTCAGTGCACAAAGGATCTGATGCAATGTTGTATAAGAGAAATGAAAAGCATCATGTTTATGTGTAAAGCTCATTAATGCTTGAGGCTAATAGTCAATTATCCCAAATCCATCTCTGCTCAGTCACTGAACTGACATTGCATCCTAGGTCAGGACATTACTGGCAGGATGTCAGAACAATCTATAATTATAGGGGGCAGTGTACTCATAGATAGATATTTTAGCTAAGCCACCTGACAGGTTGTTCATTTTATTTGATATGTGTGCGTTTGCCCTTGTAAATGTTTATAATAATCTGATACATTTTCAGTGGTTGTTTCCTTGGAATACCCTGGTGTTCCTGTCAGTCCACATTTTTCCTACTTGTAAACTGACCACACCCAGCATGTAAGCAGCCCCGTGCTTGTTTGGTAGGTTTGTGTCCCAAGGCTTGCCGCAAAGAGCTACAGGACACCATGCTGACTCACTGGGGTTGATTTACTAAAACTGGAGTGCAAATAAGTGCAGCCCTGCCTAAAAAACAGCTTCCAGTTTTGTCAAAACTTAAAAAATGTAACAAGCTGAAGTTAGAAGCCAATTGGCTACTACCATGCACAGCTGCTCCAGATTTTGCACTCTAGTTTTAGTAAATCAACCCCACTGTGTGCGCCTGTATCTCGTGTAGACCATTTAATAGCCAGGCCACCCACCCGGCACTGCTTTGGTAAGTGACAGCAGCTTTTAATGTCAAATTTCAGCCACTCTCAGCTAAAGGTTAAATTGCCTGCCTGCTTCAGAAGCTGATCCACCCCCTGCTTTTCAAAAGAAGGCAAAAAGTTGTGCAGTCAGGTGACCTAGAAATAAAAAAAATGAAGAAACTCGTTTTTTAAAATGGAAAATCGGAATATAGTATCCAATTTAATATGTGCTTTTGCATTTGTGCATTCACATATACTTCAAAGCAAACCTGAGCAGCATATATATACACTTTGTTTTTGCTCCCCTGCTGCTTTGTTCACCTGCCAGCTGAGAAAATACCTAGTACTTCATGTTATAGAGGATCAGGTGTACTCACTCTCCAAATACATCAGCACTGTCAGATGGGTGTGGGGAGAGAACCATCATGGGTGAGCTCTAACTAGAGCAATTCAAAGCTTTCCTCATTCCTAAAGCTGAACAGGGCAGCAGATGAGTAAAGAAAAGGTGAGTATGTACTACTAGGGAGGGGGACACTGAAGCACACCTGTTGCTTTGTCTCTCATGGCTATAGCCAGAGCCGCTGATCGGGGGGCCACCGGTCCTCTTGTAGGGGGGCCTGAGCACACAAAGGCCAACACAGCGAGGGGGGATTAGTGATAGAGGACAATTGCAAAACTCTTCCTCCAGCAGATGAAAGCTGGTCTCTCCCTGCTGCCAGCTTTTATCTGCTGAAAAAAAACAAAACAAAAAAAAACGACATTTGTCTCTCACTAATCCCCCTGCCTGTGCGGGCCCCCCTCTCCCAGCGCTGGCCATCTCTAACTTTGTTTCTATCCCTCTGGGCCAGTTCACACCATAGAAATGCAGTCCAGGAGTGTTCAGATGCTTTTCTGCATGCGCGATTTTCACGCGTATTTGAGGCGTTCCAGTGCGTTTTTGATGCAGTCCAGTGCATTCCCCCCCCCTATTATTTCTTATCCTTAAATAAGGACATGTGTGTTCCAGTGCATTTTTGGTGCATTTTACAGTGTTCCAGTACAGTCCAGGGCAGGAAAAATGCAGCACGTTCTACTTTTTTTCAGGAACTGGAGCGCACTGGAACTACAACCTACTTGTCATGCATTTTTGATGCAGAAAAAAAAATGCACTGTACTGTATGTGGTGTGAACTGGCCCTCTGTCTCTCTGAACCCAGAGCTCCAACTGCCCAGCCTGTATATTTTTTTTAATCTCTTCTTCATTTTTCTTAATTAACTCAGTTTTCAATTTAGCAGGAAGTTATGTTGCATTTGTGTCTGTGAATATTGATTATATTGTATATTTAGCGAAATATAGCTTTAAATATTTTCTTGGGGATGGGGGGCCCTGTCAGGTAGTCTGTATGGGCCCAATTTCTATTAGCAGCCCTGGGTAATGCACAGACTTTCTTTGAAGTGACAGTGTGTATAGAGACTCAACCCCTCCCTTCCTTCCCCAATCCACCGATACCTCTCCAGCAATTTCTCACCACTTCTTTTCCCTGTGACATCCACCACTGAAGTACCAGGTGTCCACTGGTGTTGGAATAAAGATGGATCAGTGATGTCACCTTCCCGATATGACAGTGCGTTGCATCATGGGAGGGGGTCACATCCTTCTACATACCTAGAAGCAATTTTGTTCTTTACACAGACAATGTCATTTTGCCCTGAATTTAAGCCATAGTCAAGGTTCAGGAGTAAATGGATATTCTTTAACAGGAATACAAAAGAAGGGCCAAGCTGACTAGGATATTCTAGTAAGGCTGGCCATACATTTTTACAATTTTTTTGTACAATTTTCATTTAGGATTTACCAAAACCATATAATATGAGGTCGAGCATAAACACTTTTAATTTGTATGCAATCAGGCAGGGCCTTGTACTACATAATTGAAGGTAAATCAAAAGGAAATTGAATAAGAAAAGTGTATATATAATGTATGGCCAGCCTAAGACTCTCAGAAGCTGCTTTGACTTTTACACAAAGGTCTGAAATTTTAAGTAATTGCAGTTCAACCTTGGAGCCAAATCAAGCCTTCAGAGAAATTCAGCTAAATGCATTCCAGGTGCATAAAAAAAGGCATCCAGTGTCTCAGTGTTTTATTTCTAAAGCAGCTACAGCCTAAGCATAGAAGCCTGTCCCTGCCAGCAGCTTTGTGCCTAGCAGTGACCCATCTGTAGAAGTCAGACACCCAACATCTCCCATACTAAAAAAAATATGGGGCCTGCTCTGCAGTATAGGGGCAGGCTTTTCTACTTCAGCTGTGGCTTTTCTAAAGAAAGCAAACTGTAAAACTGGCCATAGATGGATCGAAGCTTGGTCTGATTCTAACCATATATGGGCAGCCTGGCAGTGCAACCAGCCTATCAGATTTTTTACATGCGATTACTGCCAGCGGCTATATCCGCTAGTAGTAATCATTATGTTCTGCCACCCGGGACGGCTACCCGCCGGCAGAACACAATAGTGCTGTGAGAGGGATTTTTTTCCCTCCACCCATGATGGAAGGAAAGAAAATCGAATAGTCTATGGGCTGTTTAAGAACGTGCCCCTAGATTGTATTTAGCTGATGTAAACTAAAGATCGAATTAGGCTTTTAAAACCGGTGTTCTAGGTCTCTTTGTATTTCAGTGTGTTAACACATATATATAACTTTTATGTTGCGTTAATCAAGGCTATGTCACCAACACTCCAACTCCATTATCATATGTTCCATTTGTTCTGTGTCTGCCCTAAAGAATAAAAATTCTGTTCTGCTTAAGAGTGTTGAGCACGAGATGTTTGATGGACAAAACACTAATTATATGCAAGTAAATACATCATCCAGTGAACGCATTTTCAGAATAATTCACAACACAACAAGAAAAAGGCAAATCAAAAGTAAAAATAAAGCAGCAGCCAATCAAGGCAGATAAAATATAAAAAGGGTAAATAAATAAAACCCCCAAATTGTGTGGCAGTTTCAAAGGAAACAATATGCAATGTATTTATTATGTTGCACACACAACAATCCCAATAAAATGATTTTGCTAAAAAAGTAAAGTAAATGGATGATTTCTTAGCAGATGAAAGGATTATAGCAGTTCTAGATGCGTTATTTATGCCAGCAGTGGATGAAGCATGATTTAAAGCCGAATTTTTAGAAATCATAAGTAAAAGCGGGGCTGCTGCTTTAAAATGAAAATCTCAGCGAAATAGGTTAGATGAAGCTGCTTGTGACAACTTATCTCACCGTTTCGTTCAAGCAAGTGAGGATCAGAATGTTTCTTGCCTATGTCAGCGAAGGACCGCACCAGTGGGATACGGTTACTCAGCTTCTTCTCGTTCTGATGGTGATGTCTTTTTAAGAGAGCTTCTCTGACACATTCCCTCATGGAATCATCCAGCTGTCCTGATGCAGTCATGTTGTCCAGCACCATATCTGCAATAACAGAATACCACAGGATTATTATAGGTCAGATTCAATTCCCATTAAAAACTCGTTAAAACCTGCAAACTAATATACTAATGTAGAGACCCAGAATAACTGATTATCCAGGTTCTGAGATCCTTCTGCTTTTTTTCAAGGGAATAAACTCAAATAACGGTTAAAGTGGAAAGACCTAAAATCTGTATTCCCATTGAAGAAAGTTTACCTGTTACCTGTACAGAAACTTCCTGGTGGGGATAAAGACAGCAATAAAAACCTTAAATCAAACCTCAAATCAATTTTTGGTGTGGCCACCCTTTGCCTTCAAACCTGCACCAGTTCTAGGTACATACAGTACTTGAACACACAGTTTTTAAAGGAACTTGGCAGGTAGATTGTTCCAAACATCTTGGAGAACTCAATGGCATTAATAAAAGTGATATTAAAAGGTTCCATGTTATTTATTTTTTTTCACAAACATGTCCTACTTTCCTGCTCTGCGCAATGGTTTTTCAAAGAGTAGCCCCAATCTTCTTCCTGGGTCGAGAGGGAGCTCAGGTAGACATTAGGGGGGTGTGGAGGGAGCAGCACACAGGTTTTTAACCTTCATGCATTCTATAAAATCTTTAGCCTTTACTACCACTTTAAGAACTATCTTCAGCTTAAGGAAGAACAAGGAGTCCTGGAAGTGATGGTTTGGCCCCCAAAGAAGCCTTGATCTCAACATTGAGTTTGTGTGGGATTACATGAAGGGACACAAGGTTTTGAGGCAGCATACCTCCACAGAAGATCTGTGGTTAGTTTTCCAAGATGGTTGGGACAACCTATTTGCTAAGTTCCTTCAAAAACTGTGTGCACAAGCACTGTGCGTACCTAGAAGTATTGATGCTGGTTTGAAGGGTAGTCACACCAAATATTGGATTTGATTTAGATTTTTTTCTTCTGTTCATTTGCATTTTATACATTCATAAAAACAAATAAAACATTCATTTTTGAAAGTATTCTTACTTTACAGCAGTTCTTCACACCTATTCAAAACTTTTGCACAGAACGGTATGGATTAATAATATATATATAATATATATATATATATATATATATATATATATATATATATATATATATATATATATATACATACATACACACACACACACATATACATATATATATACACACACACACACACACACACACACACACACACCCATAAGGCAAGAATTGCAGAAGTCAATTGCTCCTGGACAGCTTCACATTCTGAAACACCGGTCGTTAAAAGTATCTGTAAATCACTACAAACGCATAAGCATGTGTCACCAAAAAATCCATGGAAATATTTCATAGAACATAAGCTTATATTCGTCATCTCCCACCAACTCAGTTTGGTGTGTTAGGTTTCTTATATCCCTTTATGAAATTATCATTAATACAGGAGAGACTGGAACTACAGTCAGGTCCATAAATATTGGTACATCGACACAATTCTAATCTTTTTGGCTCTATACACCACCACAATGGATTTGAAATGAAACAAACAAGATGTTCTTTAACTGCAGACTCTCAGCTTTAATTTGAGGGTATTTACATCCAAATCAGGTGACTGGTGTAGGAATTACAACAGTTTGTATATGTGCCTCCCACTTTTTAAGGGACCAAAAGTAATGGGACAGATTAACAATCATCCATCAAACTTTCACTTTTTAATACTTGGTTGCAAATCCTTTGCAGTCAATTACAGCCTGAAGTCTGGAATGTATAGACATCACCAGACGCTGGGTTTCATCCCTGGTGATGCTCTACCAGGCCTCTACTGCAGCTGTCTTCAGTTCCTGCTTGTTCTTGGGGCATTTTCCCTTCAGTTTTGTCTTCAGCAAGTGAAATGCATGCTCAATCGGATTCAGGTCAGGTGGTTGACTTGGCCATTGCATAACATTCCACTTCTTTCCCTTAAAAAACTTTGGTTGGTTTTGCAGTATGCTTCGGGTCATTGTCCATCTGCACTGTGAAGCACCGTCCAATGAGTTCTGAAGCATTTTGCTGAATATGAGCAGGTAATATTGCCTGAAACACTTCAGAATTCATCCTGCTGCTTTTGTCAGCAGTGACATCATCAATACAAGAGAACCAGTTCCATTGGCAGCCATACATGCCCACGCCATGACACTACCACCACCATGCTTCACTGATGAGGTGGTATGCTTTGGATCATGAGCAGTTCCTTTCCTTCTCCATACTCTTCTCTTCCCATCACTCTGGTACAAGTTGATATTGGTCTCATTTGTCCATAGGATGTTGTTCCAGAACTGTGAAGGCTTTTTTAGATGTTGTTTGGCAAACTCTAATCTGGCCTTCCTGTTTTTGAGGCTCACCAATGGTTTACATCTTGTGGTGAATGCTCTGTATTCACTCTGGTGAAGTCTTTTCTTGATTGTTGACTTTGACACACATACACTTATCTCCTGGAGAGTGTTCTTGATCTGGCCAACTGTTGTGAAGGGTGTTTTCTTCACCAGGGAAAGAATTCTTCGGTCATCCACCACAGTTGTTTTCCGTGGTCTTCTGGGTCTTTTGGTGTTGCTGAGCTCACCGGTGCATTCTTTCTTTTTAAGAATGTTCCAAACAGTTGATTTGGCCACACCTAATGTTTTTGCTATCTCTCTGATGGGTTTGTTTTGTTTTTTCAGCCTAATGATGGCTTGCTTCACTGATAGTGACAGCTCTTTGGATCTCATATTGAGAGTTGACAACAGATTCCAAATGCAAATAGCACACTTGAAATGAACTCTGGACCTTTTATCTGCTCCTTGTAAATGGGATAATGAGTGAATAAAACACACTTGGCCATGGAACAGCTGAGCAGCCAATTGTCCCATTACTTTTGGTCCCTTAAAAAGTGGGAGGCACATATACAAACTGTTGTAATTCCTACACCGTTCACCTGATTTGGATGTAAATACCCTCAAATTAAAGCTGAAAGTCTGCAGTTAAAGCACATCTTGTTCGTTTCATTTTAAATCCATTGTGGTGGTGTATAGAGCCAAAAAGATTAGAATTGTGTCGATGTCCCAATATTTATGGACCTGACTGTAAGTAGAAAAACAGAAAATCAACATGGGCATTACTGATTGAAAAAAAGATAACTTTTGTTGGTACCAACAATCAGGTTTCAAGCTAAATTCTCCTAATGCAGGCTAAAGGTTGAAAGACAAACTGTGTGGGGCTGATATGACAAACCACATGTTCAAAGAACATTTCAAATGTCACCAATTAAATTAAAACTAAAGCAACATATTTCAAGCTGAACCCTGGGAAAGGGTAAAATCTCCCCAATACTTCTTTACGTTTGCTATAGTGAAAACATGCATGTTACCTTTTTAGCATCTGCATAGTTTGGGCGAAACTCACATTTTAAAATGACTTCATCGCCTCTTAAAAGGCAAAAGCAGCTTTGCCTGTGCATCATGAGAAGGTCTTTTAGTTTCTTTTTTATTGCCTATTTTGCAATGATTACCTCCTCTATCTGTATTTTTAGATGGCCTTGGCAGAAAAGTGGGGACACACCCCTACCAGGGCTCTGATAGCAAGCAAGCAAAAAAAAAAAACACACACCACCACATTTCTACCAAAAAAGTGCTGACTATTGCTGAGTTTTTCCTATTTTCTGTCTCGGTGACCCACAATCAGAATATAGATAGGAGATATCATGAGCTGCATGCACACAAGGAAGTAAAGTCTTATGTACACATAATACAATAAAGCCCAGTGAATGTACTACATGTAGGGAACATTTCAATCCTCCGAGATCAAATTTAATTTTAGCGCTTGAGGAACTGGAAAGCAGCCATCTGAAGTGATGACATGGCATGAGAACTAGAATTTCCAGTAAACTCTGTTACCTTTGGAACTAGGTACAAGTAACAATACTTTTTTTCAAGTACTCGTTGATACCGATACTTTTTTTTAATGTTATGTGACAGTGGCACTAATATGCAGCACTGATGACACGTGGACTGTGTCAGTAGTTTTTATTTTTACAATTTATTTTTTTTTATTTAAAAAAAAAAAAAATTCCCCACAATGATTTCTTTATTTTGGAGGGGGGAAGGGGTGTCAGTGTGTTTTTAATTTTGTTATTATTTTTACAATTTAACCTTTTCAATATTTATTACAATTCTTTATTTACCGACTCCTTCCTCCTCTCTCCATCCTGACAGATCAAGGACAGAGGGGGCCGAGGAGCACGGAGGGGGACAGTCAGGGGTGATCGGTGCGGCGCTGGGGAGTAGTTACAAGCACCGATCTCCCTGTATAGGATTTCAATAAAGCAGCTGAAAGCCACAGGAGGGAGAGCGAGGGAGGAGGAGAAGCGGCTGTCAGCTGCTTTATTGAAATGTATACAGGGAGATCTGTGATTGTAACTCATCCCCAGCACCGCCCCGATCACCCCTGACTGTTCAGGTATCAGATTAAGCATGGGAGCATTTGCCCGAGTACAAGTACTTGGGCAAATGCTCGCTATCGGCACTGATACTAATATCAGTAATCGGGACAACCCTATTTGGAACCATTAAAAGCCCAAAAAAAGAACCAGACAATAAAATTCACTTGCAGTGGCCCATCCATTATATTAAATGGTCAAAACCACTCAGCTTTTTTTGCTGTGTGTGTTCCATTTGGAGAGATTTCCTTTAATTTCCAGTTACAATAAGCACAAAGATAGAATATTAACAAAAATATACCTAAGGCAGTCCATAGACTGTTCAAATCTTGACAGGTTTAGCAAGAACCAACCGAGATTCGAGCCATGTATGGGCAGGCTGAGTGTACCCAAGTTGATCGATCAACTTGGGTACAACCAGCCTTCCTGATTCGCATAAGTGTGAACCCAGCCTTAATAAACCTTTTGATCCCAAATCAGGAACTCTTCCACCAAGCATTACCTGCAATTTCCTCTATGGTGCTGGCTCTCATGTCCAACATCACTGTGCCATTGAGTATGCAACTTCTCAATTCAAAGAGGCTGTGTAGTGAAAGCGTGGCCACGTAAGGCTTACTCCATCGGTCTCCACCATCTTCAACATCTTCCTCAAATTTCAGCCATCTGAAACAAAAATCAAAATGCTAAATTATGCTTTTACACCAATTTGGGAAATACTTACGATGAACAAGATTGAATCAACTTAATTATTATTATTGCTATCAAAAGATCACATTCTTCACAAAACACCACATTTTATGCTACTAGCAGGCGACTATATTTAAAGTGATACTAAAGTCCCCTTTTTTTGTTTAACCACTTGCTTACCGGGCACTTAAACCCCCCTCCTATCCAGACCAATTTTCAGCTTTCGGCGCTGACGCACTTTGAATGACAATTGCGCGGTCATACAACACTGTACCCAAATGAAATTTTTATCATTTTTTCACCACAAATAGAGCTTTCTTTTGGGTGGTATTTGATCACCTCTGCGGTTTTTACTTTTTATTAAAAAAATGTAAAAAACTGAATTTTTTTTAAAAAAAAAAGTTTATTTTTTTATATTTTGTTATAAAAAATTTTAAACGGGTAATTTTTCTCCTTCATTGATGTACGCTGATGAGGCGGCAGTGATGGGCACTGATAGGCGGCAGTAATGGGCACTGATGGGTGGCAGTGATGGGCAGCACTGGCAGGTGGCACTGATTGGCACAACAGGTGGGCATTGATAGGTGGTACTTGTGGGCATTGATAGGTGTCACTTGTGGGCACTGTTAGGTGGCACTGTGGGCACTGTTAGGTGGCACTGTTAGGTGGCACTGTGGGCACTGTTAGGTGGCACTTTTATTGGGCACTGATGAGGCAGATGTGCCTCTTCCACTTGGGGACCGATGTCCCTCACATCCGATCCGGTGATCGGCTTTTTTTTCTACTCGCGCTACTAGCGTGATTAAAAAAAAAAAAACGATTACCGATCTTTTGTTTACATCATGTGATCAGCCGTCATTGGCTGACAGCTGATCACATGGTAAGGGGCCGGTACCGGCCCCTTACACAGATCGGTGATCAGCCGAGTCTCAGAGACTCGGTGATCACAACGCGCCCGGCGTGCGCCCTGTAGGGAGCGTGCACAGGGGAGGCCGTCATATGACGGCCTCCCGGGAATGTAGGTCCGCGCTGTAGCCGTCATTCGGCTATAGCGCGGATGGCAAGTAGTTAAAAATAACAAACATGTTAATCTTACCTGCTCTGTGCAGTTGGTTTTGCAGAAAGCAGCCCAGATCCTCCTCTTCTCGGGTCCCCCGCTGGCACTCCTGGACCCTCCCTCCTGCCAAGTGCCCCCCACAGCAAGCAGCTTGCTATGGGGGCAGCTGAGCTAAGCCGCTGCTCTGTGTCCAGACACAGAGCTTGGCCCCGCCCCCTCTCTCCTCACTGGCTCACCGACTTTGATTGATAGCAGTGGGAGCCAATGACACTGGCTGTGGCCTCTGCCAATGAGGAGGGTAAATCCCAGACAGCCCAGACTCTCGTGCAACATCCCTGGATCGAGGTGGGGCTCAGATAAGTATTAGGGGGTCTGATGGGGGCTGCTGCACACAAGTTTTTTTTTATTTTATTTATTTTTTATCTTGAGGCCTCATGCACACTGGATGTTATAATAACATTATAAAAATGCCAGTAGCTTTGCAGTGAGTTTTTCAACTTTTTTCAACGTTTTTGCAATAGCGTTTTTTAGCGTTTTTCCACGTCAGCGGTTTTTTTTTTTTCAATGGATCAAAAACGTTAAAAAAAGCTGGTGAGTGAAGTTTTTTGAGCGTTAGAGTGTTTTTACAGCTGAAAAACGTCTCTCAGAACGCCCTAGTTTTGTTTTTTTTTACTGCTCAAAAACGCCACTGCCCAAAACTGCTGATAACAGTCTGTGTGCATGGACACATAAGATAACATGATGGTGAGTTTAATGACTGTAGAAAAAAAATGTCTACAGCCAAAAACAGCTGCTGTAAAAACGTCCAGTGTGCATGAGGCCTTAGGTAAAGGTTTATTTGTTGTAAAAAAAAAAATAGATAAAAATAAAACACGTTATACGTCCCTTCTCTGTGCAAGGGTTTTGCACAGAGTGGCCCCGATCCTCCTCTTCTGGGGTCCCTCGGCGGCGCTCATGGCATCTCCTCTTCTCAAGTGCCCCCACGAAAAGCCGCATTCCATAGGGGTAGCCGTGCAAGCGCGCTCCCGAGACCCATCTGCGTTCATTGACACAGACAGCAGGACTTGGCCCTGCGACCCCCCCCCCCCCGTCACTGGATTTGACAGACCGCAGCGGGAGCCAATGGCTCCTACTGCTATGAATCTATCCAATGAGGACCCAAGACAGCGGCTGGAACTGCTGTGCTCGTCCCCGTCACAAGAACAAAAGGGTTCAGGTAAGTAAAAGGGGGGCTCTGTGGGGCTGCTGCACTACAGAAGGGTTTCCCCCCTAATGCAGACAAAGCATTAGGGGGAAAAACCGTGAGGGTTTACAACCCCTTTAATGCATAGAGTGCATTAAGATAAAGAATCGTTTGCTTTTAGAGCCACTTTAAAAACTAAAATTTTTTTTAAGGCTAAAAAACTGTTTTGGGTGGAGATATATATATATATATTTTTAAGCAGGCCCTAGGCGAGTCGAAAACCGAAAAATTCTTGGTCATTCATTTTTCGCATCACCAGTGTGCCAGCTGTAATACGCAATTTAAATGTCGAAATGGAAAGTGCCCAATCCAACTTGCTGGATTTTGTTTAGAAAAACAAAAGGATGACACAATCGTATGCGCCATTTTAGTTTTTCGATCAACAGAACATATGGTTTTCTACTTCTCTATGGTTGGCCTTAGATTTATTTATTTTTTTTATCCAATATGTCTAGCATTTTTAGCAGTTTGTGACGTTTACTATTAAATTTTAATTTTGCAGTTTTTGAGTAGCGGGGCTGTACTCACTATTTCATAAGTAAACATTTCACTTTGTAAAAGATCTCTTTGATGGCAGTTTTAATCACATAAACAGTTCAATGTTCACTGCTAACTCCAAGTTCTTCTGAGCAGAGCAGAGCGTAGTATCGGATTTAGGGCTAGTACACAAGTGCTGGGTGTTCATATTTTAAATGCATTGTTGGTTTAGCCAAATTTCATTCAATCCACCGTGCTGCATAAAAATGATCATACGTGGATATGTGTTGTATGTAGTGGTGCACAGAAATGAAAACTCTAGTGCAGAAACCGAAAATTCAGGATGCACTTGGCTGAAAACCGAAACCAAAAATGGACAAGGATGGGGGAAGACTCCCCTGGCCTGGGTGTCGGGATGGGGAGGCGTCCCCCTGGCCTGGGTGTCGGGATGGGGAGGAGTCCCCCTGGCCTGGGTGTCGGGATGGGGAGGAGTCCCCCTGGCCTGGGTGTCGGGATGGGGAGGAGTCCCCCTGGCCTGGGTGTCGGGATGGGGAGGAGTCCCCCTGGCCTGGGTGTCGGGATGGGGAGGAGTCCCCCTGGCCTGGGTGTCGGGATGGGGAGGAGTCCCCCTGGCCTGGGTGTCGGGATGGGGAGGAGTCCCCCTGGCCTGGGTGTCGGGATGGGGAGGACTGGCATCGGGCTCAGTGTGGATGAAGCCTGGGGAAAGCACAGCACACATATTCCAGATGGGGGTCTGGCTCCGCTCCCCCTCCCACCTTCCTTACTTATCAGTCAGTGTTTCAGTGGCTCAGGCTGCCTAGAAAGTCCACACATCAAACTCACATCAACAAGCGGGTGACTAGTTGCTAGGACATTTGAGGAGCGTTTTATTTTTATTTTTTTAACCTCACTTGCTACCCATCCACAATGTACTGCGGGTGTGCGGCCGGTGTAGGCATAGTGACGTACCCAATCATTCACGGCCAGGACCCACTGACCGGGTGCAATTACAGCCGAAAGCTCAGTTTTGATAACAGCGTCAGTGCGGAGGGCGATTAGATACTATCGCAGCAACATTATAATTCATGGATCACCGTCACTAGTATATTTAAAAAGAAAAAAAATTCTCTCTATTAAAACACATACAGTCAGGTCCATAAATATTGGGACATCGACACAATTCTAATCTTTTTGGCTCTATACACCAGAACAATGGATTTGGAATGAATCGAACAAGATGTGCCTTAACTTAGACTTTCAGCTTTAATTCGAGGGTATTTACCTCCAAATCAGGTGAACGAGGAATTACAACAGTTTGTATGTGTGCCTCCCACTTTTTAAGGGACCAAAAGTAATGGGACAGATTAACAATCATCCATCAAACTTTTACTTTTTAATACTTGGTTGCAAACTCTTTGCAGTCAATTACAGCCTGAAGTCTGGAACGTATAGACATCACCAGACACTGGGTTTCAACCCTGGTGGTGCTCTGCCAGGCCTCTACTGCAACTGTCTTCAGTTCCTGCTTGTTCTTGGGGCATTTTCCTTTCAGTTTTATCTTCAGCAAGTGAAATGCATGCTCAATCGGATTCAGGTCAGGTGATTGACTTGGCCATTGCATAACATTCCACTTCTTTCCCTTAAAAAACTCTTTGCTTCGGGTCATTGTCCATCTGCACTGTGAAGCGCTGTCCAATGAGTTCTGAAGCATTTTGCTGAATATGAGCAGATAATATTGCCCGAAACACTTCAGAATTCATCCTGCTGCTTTTGTCAGCAGTCACATCAATAAATACAAGAGAAACAGGTCAATTGGCAGCCATACATGCCCACGCCATGACACTACCATAACAATGCTTCACTGATGAGGTGGTATGCTTTGGATCATGAGCAGTTCCTTTCCTTCTCCATACTCTTCTCTTCCCATCACTCTGGTACAAGTTGATCTTGGTCTCATCTGTCCATAGGATGTTGTTCCAGAACTGTGAAGGCTTTTTTAGATGTTGTTTGGCAAACTCTAATCTGGCCTTCCTGTTTTTGAGGCTTGGAAATGAAGAATACAGCACAGAGTACAATGATCAGTGCAAAGTGCTGTATGGGATACAATGATTCCAATGAATGATCACAGCCATCAGAGTTCTCCCCGGAGTAATCTGAGGACCCCTGTGTGAAGATCGGTGTTGGGAAACAACGTGGGTGGACTTGCTCTATCCTGAGAACATATTCCTTCTCCAGGAGGAAATACCGGAGATGTTAGTGGGGTTGTGGCACACAGCTGAGGTTCCCCATCCTGCTCTTGGCTCTCCCGATGTGATCAGACTCGGAGCTCTCTGCTCATGAGCAAAGAGCTCCGAGTCTGATCACATCAAGAGCGGAGAGCTCAGAGTAATCACATCACGTCAGGGGAGCCGAAAGCAGGATGGGAGACCTCAGCTGTGTGCCGCAACCCCACCAACATCTCCGATATTCCTTCTCCATGAAGAACTCCCTTCCGTGGAAAGAGTCTGACCACATTGATCCAACACCGATCTTCACTATGGGGTCCTCAGATCACTCCGGGAAGAACGATGATCGCCGTGATCACTCATTGGAGTCATTGTATCGCTTGCAGCACTTTGCACTAATCATTGTATTGTATTCTGCTGTATTCTTCTTTTTTATCAGTGTGCTCCATGTAATACTCTGGACTGTGATCACAGGAACAGAGTCTTCGTTTCCCTTCTGCCTGGGGGAGGCGAGGCCCCCCTAAAAAATGCCACCCAAGGCAAACGCCTGGTTTGTCTCACGGCAGATATGCCCCTAGGTGTATATATGTGTCCAGGAACAGATATATGCTCCTGGATGCAGATAGTTTACCAATCTACAGCCACTTCTTGTCATTAATTTGTACAAGAGGCTGTGTCCCGTGCACATAAATACAGCCAGTTTTTGCAGTGTAAGGCCTTATACGTCAATGTGCATAAAGCCCTTAAAGTGATACTAAACGATATCCTTATCCATAAAATCAATTAGGCCCCTTTCACATAGGCCAGGTCTGATTTTGTTCAGCAGGGGGATCTGTCCGCTAATCCCCTGCTGAGCGGAGTGGCCAGGTGACAGGTCCGTGTCCACTCCGCTTATGCAGAGCAGACACAGATGCAGCCTGCTTTGCTCTATGAGCAGTCGGATGTCAATGGCCCGGGTGTCCGTTTACACCCAACAGGGCTCTGATCTGATCCAGCCGGACAGAGGGGAACAGTTCGGCCTTGTTTGTTTTTGCTGGATTGGAGATGTTTACATCCGACTGCCCATAGTGGAAAATGGAGGGTCTGATCGGGTCTGCCTGAAAAACGGACAGGCAGACCCAATTGGATGGCTCATGCGAAAGGGGCCTTATTGTGCTTTTCTGCCTCGGTGTAATGTCCTCTGCAAGCTCCCAAACCTCTAGATCCCCCCCCCCCCACCGCTCTATGTACGCTACAAATATCATAGTCTGTAGTCTCTACTTAATCTTGGGAGCGAGAAAGAGGATGGCCAAGTTTTACATCCAGTGGGACCATGAAGAACAAAAGTACTTACCCTCTAACAGGAAGTCTGATTAAAGCACCAAAAATAAATACATTTGGAGATTTGAATCAGACTGAGAACAGAAGGTATTTTTTTAGTTCAAAATACTTGAACAGAATACGTTTTTAAACTAGGAGTAGAGTGTTACATGTTTTACTGTGCTCATTCTTAATTCTTGTTTCACTTTTGGGTCTCATCTATTTCAGTCATTAGGTTACATTAAGCGGAGGGCAGAATTAAGGATTGTTATCACAAAAGGGAACCTATTAATAGGCAGTGGGGAGAAGTCGTCATATGATTCCTGTGCACTTCTTTAGTAAAAGGAAAACTTCCAAGTACAGTTTGTACATAAAAAAATATTGAAGATTTGTTGTATAGATGTAAATTTAGGCCAAAGCCTTTGCATACTACATGTGTTAGCAGCCATATTTAGTAGTTTTTTTAGAGAGTGCTTAACTAAATTCTCAGCAATCATAAAATGGTCTACTCTATACCATTCATACAAGTAGACAAATTAGTACCATTTTGGGCAAATACATTAAAGCGTAGCACTACCCCAAAGGGGAAGTTCCGCTTTAAGTACTCCTCCCCTGCCACATTTGGCATAGGATTTTTTTTTTTGGGGTGGGGGCGATCCGAGCAGAAATTCTCCTCTCCCCCTCCCTCCCTGCAGTCTTCTGGGACATGTCAAGGCCCCAGAAGCCTGCTGCACCATTCAGGAGGAGCAGCGCGACATGCGCATGCACAGTGGACAGCCAGCTGTGAAGCCGCAAGCTATAACAGGCGGGTGCCCACAGGTGAAATGCCAATTTATGTAGCTGTTGACTTTTAATAAACAAAAACGACTGGAGCTCAGCTTTAACCTACCAGTAATGTTTCCAGAATTACTAGAAACTGGAGAAAATATAGGAAAGCCACACAAGAATGAGAGGATTAAAAAAAATGCTCATTAATAGAAAGGAACCCTGAAAGCAGGACCCAAGTGCTGCAATTAAGCAATCCATGTAGTCTGTCCTTACACTTCCTGCCCAAATCTGACCAACATTTAATGCAGATATCACTTTTAAAGGAAAATTAGAAAAAAAAATACTTGGGCCCCTTTCACATTTGTGCGACTTGTGACTGCAAAGTCGCATGACATGTATGTGCAACTTCAAGTCGTGCCGACTTCAAAGTAGTATTAATAATAGTTCAAATGTCCCATTTCCACATCCATAAAGTGAACTCAAAATGTGTGCTGCTCCAATGTTCAATTGAAGACACCCAGTGCTCCCCACAGGATAGACAGGGTAAGTATATCTGCTTGCCAGATTTTTAGACCCACCAGGGTCTATCTGCACATTAGTGAGCTTTCACCCCTCACTATGGGCTCAACTGCATCCACTACCCAGCCTTCTTAATTGGATTCCACAGCTATCATCAGTTAAGGAAACTCCAGAGTCCGGTCACACATTCAGCATATGAAAGAGGAAGATAACTCATTGCGCAACATTCTTTTAAAAGCACACAGTTTATTAAAAGTTGTACTTACAATAAAAACAATAAAATTAGGCTCAAAATGGAAACATTTGTTTGTCCAACACCCTCCATGAGTGTTCGGACGTCACCGCTGCTCCGTGCCTACCCTGACGTACGTTTCGTCCATTGGGACTTCTTCTGTGAGGCAGTAAGCCCGTACAACTTTTAATAAACTCCTGTGTGCGCAATGAATTTATCTTCCTCTTTCATATGCTGAATGTGTGACCGAACTCTGGAGTTTCCTTAACTGATGATAGCTGTGGAATATACACCTGTGGAATCCAATTAAGCAGGCTGATATACTCACCCTGTCTATTCTGTGGGGAGCACTGGGTGTCTTCACCAATTAAACATTGGAGCAGCACACATTTTGAGTTCACTTTATGGATGTGGAATTGGGACATTTGGACTATTATTAATAATATTTTTTTTCCACATTTTTCATCTTGCATTATATTAGATTATTTTTGCACTTTGATGATTAAGGTTATGGTTTGACAGCGCTACACGTTTTTAAATTTCATTTTTGTTATGAAGTGTATAGTGTTGTGAAAGCTGCTGTCGGTCACGGATCATCCGTGTCACTTACATAATTTAATTTACTCTATATACACTTTGCACAATATCACTTACTTACGACTTCAAAGTGGTCCCTGTACCACTTTGGTCCGACTTTCATGAGAGTTAAAGTCCATAAACCTCAAGTTTACACAGACATTCCCTGAAATTGCGTCAAAATCGCGGTGAAGTCACGGTATTGTGAAAGGGGCCTTAGGACCCCTCAGATCAGTTCTGTCAATGTAGACCACAGAATCAGATATCTTCTGTAAAAACCAGTATCTTGACTCCTTCCCAGTAAAGCGGCATCTATTATATCAAAAAGGACCGACACAATCCACAAATGTAGAGAGCAGCAAGAAAGGGACCCAAATGGTGCCTCTGAAAGCACGGGAAGCAATATCATTTCATGCAACAACACAAAGTGGTCTGAAGGTGGGGACCATTTTCCAGATAAAGTGGCATGCGTCCTTTAAATAGCAATCAAGACACCCGAGACACCATTCTGCCTTATCTATAGAATAGACTGAGGTCATACAGACAGGCTTAGATAGCTCACCTTGCAGTCTCCTTCCATTCACATTCCTCTCCATCCCGAACGCAAAGCTCATCCATCTCGGTGAAGAGGTCATGCGGTATGTGCTCTTCATCATCATCCTCAGTACCCAGAATAAACTGCACGCGCTGCGATGGGGTATCTGTACAAGTAGTAAAGCAATGCTTTAAATAGCTTCCTTTGTGTATAAATTCAGTGACAACAAACACTGCAATAGAAATGTCAGACACATTCACAACACATATGAATCTATACACTTTATTAACATTTTCCAGTAAATGAGTGTCATGTATTATTTAAACTAGCCAAAAATAGCAAAAAACATTCTATAAAAAAAAAAAAAAGTTGAAAAACAAAAAACTAACATGTGCATTTGTCTGCATTTCTATATACAGTGCCTTGAAAAAAGTATTCATAACCCTTAAAATCTTCCAAATTTTGTTATGTTACAACCAAAAACGTAGATGTATTTTATTGGGATTTTATGTGATAGACCAACACAAAGTGGCACATAATCGTGAAGTGGAAAAAAAATGATAAAAGAATTTTTAAAGAATTTTTTTTTTCTGAAAGCAAAGTGTTTACACCCCGGTCACACCAATTGCAACATTGTAATCATGCTACTTCACTTGAAGTAGCACGATTTCAAAGTAGCATTTCCGTGCGACTTCTGGTGCAACTTGGAAGACATCTGCGCTACTTCATGCACAGATAAGAGGTCTATGCAAGTTGAACTTGCAAAAAGTAGTGCAGGAATTACTTTCACCAATTTGACCGCTTCCAATGAGGACAATCATGACAAGACAATCATGACATGACAAGCCACACTGGTGTGACGGGGGCTTATAGTTTATTCTAATCCATTAACAAAATCTAAAAAGCAAATCAATATTTGGTGTGACCACCCTTTACCTTCAAAACCGCATACATTTTTCTAGATACACTTTTCACACATTTTTAAAAAGGAACTCAGCAGGTAGGTTGCTCCAAACATCTTGAAGGACTAACCACAGATCTTCTGTGGATGTAGGCTGCCTCAAATCCTTCTGTCTCTTCATGCAATCCCAGACAGACTCGATGTTGAGATCAGGGCTTTGTGGGGGTAAAACCCATCACTTTCCTGACTCCTTGTCATTGAAAACCATATTCAGTGTAAAGAAGAACAAGGAACATCGAGTCTGTCTGGGGATCATAGAGGTTGATTTACAAAAACTGGAGAGTGCAATATCTGGTGCAGCTCTGCAGAGACCAGCCAGTTCCCAGTAATTTTGTCAAAGCTTAATTGAACAAGCTGAAGTTAGAAACTGATTGGCTACCATGAACAGCTTCACCAGATTTTGCACTCTTTAGTTTTGGTAAATCGACCCCAAAGTTTATTGTAACTCAACACAGAAGCTAAAATAAACCTTTTTAATATATTCATACCTTTTCAGTTAATTTAAAGCAGGACTAGCAGGTCTGTTACAAAATTGATGATCCAATAAATTAAACTTCTTTCCACTTGCCCCCTAGAAAGAGTGACCAATTTGACTCTTCCCTCCCCTAAAGTAGAACTGCACTCCACCTGAGTACCACAAACCAAAAATGCCATTTCATTTTTAATATTTAAAGCAAACTCCCCCATCTATCTAAAGCCTCGTACACACAATCAGATTGTTGGCCAACTGAGCGCCTGATTTTTGTCCAAAGGGCGTGTGCCAGGATCTTGTCTTGCATACTAACGGTACACAATTGTCGGCCAACAAACACGAACATAGTAAATTAATACGATGAATTTCAGCTCTTGAGCTCCACCCTTTGGGCCCCTTCTGCTAATTTCATGTTTGGTGAGTATGGATTCCGAGCATGCGTGTTTGTACTTTCGACTTGTGTGACGGACTTGTGTACTGACCACCAGAAAATCTGACAGACTGTTGTCCGCCAAAAATTTACTAGCATGTCATCTAACATTTGTTGGCAGAAAGTTGGACAACAATTGTCAAAAAGAGCGCACTAACGGTCAAATTTTAGGCAAACAGTCTGTCCGACAATCCCCTGCCAACAATTTGATCGTGTGTACGAGGCTTAAGTCTCCATTTTTTTTTTTTTTTTGCAGAGAAATCATTTTGAAAAACACCCTCTGGCATTTCTGGCTATGGCCATCTTGAGTAAGGGCAGATGATTCATGTAGCATTTACTTCCTGGAATCTATCTGCCCTCTTAGCTCAGGCATTGGCTGAGCTAAGAACCCTCCCTCCCCTCCTGAAGACTCCTGGGATGTATGACATCATTTACCTAGGCCTGGAAATCAGAAAGTGACTGAATAAATGTAAAAAAAAAAGTTTAACACGAATATATATTTTATACTTTCCTAGCAGCAGAATCATTAAAAGAGTAAATGTTGATTGAGGGAGCGAAGTTCTGCTTTATAAGATTTCTGAGTGAAATTAGATCCTACAAAAGCTCAGCATCGTATATGTTACTAGGTATTGCTGCAGCTATAAATTTAGTGTTAGTGGAGATTCTCGGCCTAGTGGTTTCAGTATTGCTGTATTATTAGGGACTTGCCTGGCCTCAAGACAATAGACAACGCCAGGTTATTATTTATGAAACAATACTGATCCTTAATTCCAACCAGCTAAATTGAAAATAAAACAGAGGGTGTCTCCTCAGAGTAGTGGCCACATTGGAGGCTCTCATACCCTAAATGGAGGCCTAGAACCGTTTCTAATGATGGGCACACAGCACAGACAGCAAATCTGTTGTTGCACAGAGATCTGTCATTGTCTATACTGTTTTATTGCCGTCATAATATGTATCTGTGGCACCCAGGATTAACAGTAGATTATAACACTGACTTGGCAGATTCCCAGGCCTGAAGCAACAAGCTGTGCTTAAGCTTTTTGTTTAGACTAGATTTTCCAACATTTCCAAATTAAATACTTGTGGCAGCTCTGTGACAGCAGTGTGAAAGCAGACATTCAGAAAGTAATTGGAAAGCTAAAGGCCAAAAAAGTTACAGACATAGATATACAGTCAGATCGACATTGTACCAACAACCTCCGTTTTCATTGTTTAACCTCCACTTTACTGACTGGTGCCTTTTGGATTGTAGGCTTACTGCACAGTGTTCAACCCAATGCATGTACTAAGCAGCCCTTAGTAAGGGCTCAGTTACACTTGCAATGTTTAAAACAGGTAGTGAGGAGGTTACATAATGGCGCCTGTCGCATCCTAAAAACCTACATTCCATTGAACAGGTTAGGTTTGGCGGTACTGCCCCGAGTTCAACAGTAGGGATTAATCTTTCTTCAGCCACACTTGCACCCCTGTCCTTGTAGCTTAAGGGATAGCAGTAAAAATGTGGCTCAGCCACGTTTTTACCACCTCCCCAAACGCAAGTGTAAATGAGCCCTAAGAGAACTAGTTAGATATGCCGCCTCCCCCTATCCTTGAGGACACTTGTGATGAATGGAAAGAGGGATGTGGCATTTACAATGCCAACACAAAGCACTGGAGTGTGAGGTCCAGAAGCAGCATTCTCAGAGAAAAATTTCGAAATTAGTCAAAAATGTACCCTTGCAGTGCCCCCCTTCCCTGTAAAGGGGTAAAATATACTTGCTTAGTCAGGGTTACATAAATAAGGTTTAATACATTTTTTATTCCTCATTTCCCCCCCCAATCCAAGCGATCGGTCCAGCCCTGCTGCCTCTGAGGTGCTTTGGGTCCCTGGTCACATACAGTGGATATAAAAAGTCCCTGTTAAAATGTTAGGTTTCTGTGATGTAAAAAAAAAAAAAAAATGAGATCAAGATAAATAATTTTTCCACCTTTAATGTGACCTATAAAAACTGTACAACTCAGTTAAACAACAAACTTAAATCTTTTACAGGGGGGGGGGAGTAACAATGAAAAAACTAAAATAATGTGGTTGCATAAGTGTGCACACCCTCTTATAACTGGGGATGTAGCCGTGTTCAGAATTAAGCAATCACATTGTAAACTCATGTTAAATTGGAGTCAGTAAACACCTGCCATCATTTAAAGTGCCTCGGATTAACCCCAAATAAAGTTCAGCTGTTCTAGTAGGTCTTTCCTGACATTTTCTTAGTCGTATCCTACAGAAAAAGCCATGGTCTGCAGAAAGCTTCCAAAGCATCAGAGGGATCTCATTGTTAAAGGTATCAGCCAGGAGAAGGGTACAAAAGAATTTCTAAGGCATTAGATAGATCATGGAATGCAGTGAAGACAGTCATCAAGTGGAGAAAATATGGCACAACAGTGACATTAGTAAGAACTAGACGTCCCTCCAAAATTGATGAAAATATGAGAATAAAACTGGTCAGGGAAGCTGCCAAGAGGCCTACAGCAACATTTAAGAAGCTGCAGGAATATCTGGCAAGTACTGGCTGTGTGGTACATGTGACAACAATTTCCCGTATTCGTCATATGTCTGGGCTATGGGGTAGAGTAGCAATACAGAAGCCTTTTCTTACCAAGAAAAACATCCAAGCCCGGCTAAATTTTGTAAAAACACATCTGAAGTTTCCCAAAAGCATGTGGGGAAAATGTGTTATGGTCTGATGAAACCAAGGTTGAACTTTTTGGCCATAATTTCAAAAGATATGTTTGGTGCAAAAACAACACTGCACATCACCAAAAGAACACCATACGCACTGTGAAGAATGGTGGTGGCAGCATCATGCTTTGGGGCTGTTTTTCTTCAGCTGGAACAGGGGCCTTAGTCAAGGTAGAGGGAATTATGAACAGTTCCAAATACCAGTCATTATTGGTACAAAACCTTCAGGCTTCTGCTAGAAAGCTGAACATGAAGAGAAACTTCATCTTTCAGCATGACAACGACCCAAAGCATACACCCAAATCAACAAAGGAATAGCTTCACCAGAAGAAGATTAAAGTTTTGGAATGGCCCAGACAGAGCCCAGACCTGAATCCCATTGAAAATCTGTGGGGTGATTTGAAGAGGGCTGTGCACAGGAGATGCCTTCGCAATCTGACAAATTTGGAGTGTTTTTGCAAAGAAGAGTGAGCAAATATTGACAAGTAAAGATGTGCCATGTTGATAGACTCAAACCCAAAGAGACTGAGTGCTGTAATAAAATCAAAAGGTGCTTCAACAAAGTATTAGTTTAAGGGTGTGCACACTTATGCAACCATATTTTATTTTTTTATTTTTACTTCCCTCCACCTAAAATATTTCAGTTTGTTGTTCAATCGAGTTTTACAGATGATCGATCACATTGAAAAAAGGTGGAAAAAGTTCTGAAATGATTTATCTTGGTCTCTTTTTTTACATTACAGAAATCTGACATTTTATCAGGGGTGTGTAGATTTATATCCACTGTACTTGGCTCCTCACAAACAAAGCAGGGTTAACAGTCATTTCATTGCAGTGGATAACAAATTTGGAAATTCTTCAGGTGTATGTTGTAGAAGTAGTAGTAGTAGTAGTGCTGTGAAGTGATTGCACAATGTGTACAGAGACATTTTTACGACTTAATAGCGGTCTAAAGTGGTTTTGTGTATGTACGTACAGTATCTCACAAAAGTAAGTACACCCCTCACATTTTTGTAAATAATTTTATTATATCTTTTCATTTAACACTGAAGAAATGACACTTTGCTACAATGTAAAGTAGTGAGTGTACAGCATGTATAGCTGTAAATTTGCTATCCCCTCAAAATAACTCACACTGCCATGAATGTCTAAACCGCTGGCAACAAAAGTGAGTACACCCCAAAGTGAAAATATCCAAATTGGGCCCAAAGTATCAATATTGTGTGGCCACCACTATCTTCCAGCACTGCCTTAACCCTCTTGAGCATGGAGTTCACCAGAGCTTCACAGGTTGCCACTGGAGTTCTATTCCACTCCTCCATGACGACATCACAGAGCTGGTGGATGTTAGAGACCTTGCACTCCACCACCTTCTGTTTGAGTATGCCACACAAATGCTCAATAGGGTTTAGGTCTGGAGACATGTTTGGCCAGTCCATCGCCTTTACCCTCAGCTTCTTTAGCAAGGCAGTGGTAGTCCTGGAGGAATGTTTGGGGTCGTTATGTTGGAACACTGCCCTGTGGCCCAGCCTCTGAAGGGAGGGGATCATGCTCTGCTTCAGTATGTCACAGTACATGTTGGTATTCATGGTTCCCTCAATGAACTGTAGCTCCCCAATGCTGGCAGCACTCATGCAGTACCAGACCATGACACTCCCACCACCATGCTTGACTGTAGGCAAAACACTTGTTTTTGTACTCCTCACCTGGTTGCTGCCACGCACGCTTAACACCATCTGAACCAAATAAGTTTATCTTAGTCTCATCAGACCACAGGACATGGTTCCAGTAATCCATGTCCTTAGTCTGCTTGCCTTCAGCAAACTGTTTGCGGGATTTCTTATGCATCATCTTTAGAAGAGGCTTCCTTCTAGGACGACAGCCACGCAGACCAATTTGATGCGGCGAATGGTCTGAGCACTGACAAGCTGACCCCCCACCCCTTCAACCTCTGCAGCAATGCTGGCAGCACTCATATGTCTATTTCCCAAAGACAACCTCTGGATATGACGCTGAGCATGTGCACTCAACTTCTTTGGTCGACCATAGCAAGGCCTGTTCAGAGTGGAACCTGTCCTGTTAAACTGCTGTATGGTCTTGGCCACCATGCTGCAGCTCAGTTTCAGGGTCTTGGCAATCTTATAGCCTAGGCCTTCTTTATGTAGAGCAACAATTCTTTTTTCAGAACCTCAGAGAGTGCTTTGCCATGAGGTGCCATGTTGAACTTCCAGTGACCAGTATGAGAGTGTGAGCGATAACACCAAATTTAACACACCTGCTCCCCATATTCACACCTGAGACCTTGTAACACTAACGAGTCACATGACACTGGGGAGGGAAAATGGCTAATTGGGCCCAATTTAGACATTTTCACTTAGGGGTGTACTCACTTTTATTGCCAGTGGTTTTGACATTAATGGCTGTGTGTTGAGTTATTTTGAGGGGACAGCAAATTTACACTGTTATACAAGCTGTACACCCACTACTTTACATTTTAGCAAAGTATCATTTCTTCAGTGTTGTCACGTGAAAAGATAATATAAAATGTGAGGTGTGTACTTATTTTTGTGAGATACTGTATGTATGTAATAAATATTTGTGAAATTTTAGAATTTTTAGACCCTAGGAGTTATCTTCTGTCATACATGTCCCCCCTGCCTGTCAGCGGGTAATGTGATCTGAGCCCCACATGCGCAGCTCAGATCATATTTACAGCCCACTCTGCAAGCTGCAGCCATGTGACTCCCATGGGCATGCACGGGAGTGATGTCACATTGGTCCGGCCTATCAAGTGCCCGGAGATGCGAAACCTGGAACGAAGACCAGGTTGAAATGGAAGCAGCGGAGAGAGCCCCGACAGTGCTTTGCTGGAGGGCTCCGTTTATAGATAGCTTTGTAATAATGTACTAGTATGCGGCGCATACTAGTACATTATGGCTTAAACATGCGGGGGGCACATTATTTTATACCGTCAGTGATTTTACTACCGCTTTAAGCTCTGAGGAAGGGGGCTTGTCCCCCAAAACACATAAGCCTCTCAAGCCTTGCATTGGATGAGGAGATCTGGTCTATCTGGTAGAGCTTTGTCTGATAATCCTGATTTTATCTATATGTCTGACATGATGTAAAGCTCCTTGGTTGGATGGTTTTAGATCTTTCAGATTTTAAGCAATTCAAAGCATAATTGGTCACAACGAGTATAATAAAACTTGACATTGTAATATTCCACTCCACAAGACTGCAAAGGTTTAATACCACAAACGTGCACCATTACACCTGGAGAGAATATTATAAAGCAGATGACAGATCAACCATTTTGCTACACAGACACACGTACCATAATTTGGAGATTCCCGGCCGTCATCTTTGTCATTCTCTTCTTTTTCTTTTCTTTTCCGATGATGTCTGTGGCCCCGATGTCTGTGCCTTCTCCGAGTCTGTCTGCCAAGGGGTACATGTACACCGATATAAACAGCTCTGTGACCTAAAAGCAGAATGGAAAAAGTATTAGGATATTCCAAAAAAAAACATCACCTCGTTATTCAATGCTGTGAAGAGGGAATGGTTTTTATAGGACACTCACTGGTGGAAACCTGTACTTAAACGTTAAACATTTTTTATAATAATAAAATATTTATTTTTATATATACCGTATATACTCAAGTATAAGTCGTTCCGAGTATAAGTCGAGGCCCTAATTTACCACAAAAAAAATGGGAAAAACTTATTTACCCGAGTATAAGACGAGGGTGAGAAATGCACAGCTACTGTAAGTGGAAAAGAGGGTCAAACAATGCCAATTTGCAGCATCACTGTTCCCATTTGCATGCCTCACTGTGCCCTTTTGCAGCCATAGGTCCCCTGAACTTCAAACTCGGTAGTTAAGGGTTCCTAGATGCCCCCTAGCTGCAGCCAAAATTTGGGGTCTCTGAACCCAAAGGGTCCCGAAATGACATTGCTGCAGATGGACACAGTTGACCAAATTTTGGGCCCCGTATCTTGGGACCACTTAGTGCTAGGAACCCCAAATTTGGTGTGAAAACCCAGTGCAAATAGCGCCATAAAATTTCCAAAGCTGGGGTTTCTAACACCAAGTGGCCCCGAGATACAGGGCCCCAAAAATCAGTTCAGAAAATGTCAAGCACTTTTCTACAGCAGAGAATGACATTTTCCTAACCGGTTTTGGGGCCCCATATCTCAGGGCCACTTGGTGCTAGGAACCCCAGCTTTGGCTATGTTATGGTACCAGTTCCACTGGGTTTGCACATTAAATTTAGGGTTTCTAGCACTAAGTGGCCCTGAGATATGGGGCCCCAAAATCGGTTCAGAAAATGTCAAGCACTTTTCTACAGCAGAGAATGACATTTTCCTAACCGGTTTTGGGGCCCCATATCTCAGGGCTACTTGGTGCTAGGAACCCCAGCTTTGGATATGTTGTGGTACCAGTTCCACTGGGTTTGCACACCTAATTTGGGGTTCCTAGCACTAAGTGGCTCTAAAATACGGGGCCCCAAAGTCGGTTTGGAAAATGAAAATTTTTGCTGCAGAAAAGTGCTTGACTCGAGTATAAGTCGAGGGGGGCACTTTCAGCACAAAAAAATGTGCTGAAAAATTCGACTTATACTCGAGTATATACGGTATATATCTATATATATATATATATATATCTCTATCTATCTATCTATCTATCTATCTATCTATCTATCTATCTATATATATATATATATATATATATATATATATATATATATATATATCTGTAATCTACGTGTGCACTTTTTTTTAGATATCTGAAACGACAATACATTTGTTTCAGGTCTGAATACATCAATTTGTATTCAGCACGTACATTTCAATGACTTTTGTGGTCTTTATTTCAATGAATACATCAAGTGAAAGTTCAAAGTCAGAAAAAAGAAGTTATCGCCACAAATCAAAAGAGCACAAAAACATTAGTTTTGATGCAGTCTCTCATAATATCAAAGCCATTTCCTTTCACTTAGAACACAAATGCAGCAAGCTCAGGCTGGCACATGTAAAATGCTCCATTCATAAAGATAAAAAACAAATTCACCAGCAATTGGTATGTAGTCAGAGTGCATTTAAAATGAATGTGAAGTGCAGAAAAGTAAATAAAACCTGTAAGCTAACCAGCAACCAATTAGTAATTGCCTGCTATCTCTCAAGCTCGCGCACACTACAGTAGTAGAATTGGTCAAAAATGTTTTGTTTTAGGAGCGTCCTTTTTATTCTATAATTGTTGGGGACAAATCAGTGTTCGTTTTCAACCGCAGGGACAAGAACAATTGAAGGAGCAGGATGGAAATTTTTTTCCTCGAACGAACAAATTTCTAACAGTGAATGTGGTTTTCAAATCAGTAAAATTCTTTAGTTCCCAAAATTCAATGTTTTAAAAGTACTTTCAAACAACATTCATCAAGCCGTTGAATGTACATAGAATTTTTTTTGCAAATACTTTAAAGTATCCAGCATTTATAACTAAAAATGGAACATACAGTAGACAGCCAAGTCTACATAGTAACGCAGTACCATTCAAAAACACCGCATACATCAAAGTGCAGAGAGAACCAATCAAGGAGATGGACAATCTAAAAGACTTCCTGTAACATAAGCATATTGGCAAACCTTAGATCATACAGAACTATGAATGGTACAAAGAACTTTTTTTAATGCATTTTCGGTTGAAAAATCTACGTGTGTGTATAGCCAGCAAGTATAGAAGCAAGGGTCAGACTGGCTGCTATTATCTGTAGCCACAGAGGATAGGGTATTTGGACCGCAGTATACAGAGAAGCCTTGACGTGGGCACTGCGGCTTACGCATATGTTTGCAAGTCTGTGCTGCTCAAACAAAACCCTCTGTTTAACGTGAATTGTTAGACCGAATCAATTTGGTTGTATTGCAAACTGGCAAGTGTGCTAGAAAATATTGCGTTTGTGATGTACATTGCCCTTCCAAGTGTACCTTATTGCAAATGGCTAGTTATAGGCCAGGGTTTTTGCCACTTTTTTTGTACAGGTGGTTGAATTGGGTGTGGGGACGCACTGGGTGCTTTCAGCTGCCATTGGGCTCTTGCTGAGTCATGTGTATCCTTAATCTATCCACTGTTATATATGCTCCAACTTGGGAGACTGAAAACTTTATAGCGGAGTCTTGACGTTGGCATGCATATATTTGCAAACGGATGCAAACAAAACCCTCTGTTTTTAACATAATTTGTTGCACAGGGTCAACCCTTGGGGGGGGGGGGCTGTGTGTGACACGACACTGATCACCGCTCCTGATTACAGGGAGCTGTGATCAGCGTCATTAGGCAGAATGGAGAAATGCTTGTTTACATTAGCATTTCCCCGTTCTTCCTCTCCGTGAGACGATCACGGGTATCCCCTGTGGACATTGAGTCCGCAGGACCCGCGATCACACTCACGGAGCTCGTGGCGGGCGGCCGCAAGCCGCTTCTTAAAGGGCAACATACAGGCACGTGATTCTACCTATATGTGCCCTTCTGCCGACTTATATCTGAAGCGGTCAGGAAGCGGTTAAGAATTCCACTATCATTAATCCACACAGCAAATATTAATTAAAAAAAATTAAAAAAAACACACAACACACCACACCACACACACTTCTAAATCCCAAGAAAACAAACAATCATAGGAAAATTGCAATAAGGGTGTTCACCAAAAAGGAAATTTCCTAAGTAGATTAAAACTTAGACATTTCTAGGAAGGCAGGAAACGTCATGCATGTTGCTGATAAGTCAGAGCTGAGAAAATGTATATACAGTGAGGCTACACAGGCCACTAATAACGACAGCTTAAAGCTACGTAGACTGTGTTTAGAAAATGGGTGTGTGTCTAATTATTGCATTAAGCCTTCCCTGCACTAGGGCACTAGTCAGCATTTAGTCATGAATTGATGGGCTTTGTTCTCTGAAATATTGATTTAGGTCTGAAATAAACTTCCTCAAGCAATTAGGAAACACACCCATCTGTCACAGAATAAACTGCAGTCTTATTTAAAACACATGACAAATTTTTTAAATTGGGAGCTATTAACAACATGACCAGATGCAACAAATTTACACTTAAGGCCCCTTGCATATGGAGGCATCTAGCCCCCATGCATGCAATCCCAGTGATTTAGTGCCTACACTGTGGTTGGAAGGGCTGAATGCTGTACCTATGAGTTTGAGGACAAATGCCCAGGAACGCAAAATACCTGCGATCAGGGCATTCACCCCCCACCCACTTAGTTTCTCAGCAAAAGGGTATTCAGGACTAATCCCAGACATTTCAGGCTGTCAACAATTTTTGAAAATTCAGATTCCAAATTTGAGTCCGGCAGCAAATGCAATGCGACTCACACGTTGCCCTCCAAAGGCATCAATCACTGTTCCTGAAGATTATCATGTAATACACTAGGACAGGAATACCCTATGACCACAAAGGATCCAAGACCAGAACCAGCACCTCAGTGAACACCTGAGGAGAAGAGGAGAGGCACAATGGGAAAGCCACAATTTGGTAGTGGCAGGGCATTACAGCGAATTGGAGATAGTGCTCGAATGCAGGAAAGATAGTTATGTGAAGATATCATCTTTTATTTTCACTAAGGTCAGGAATCTCCCTGATAGCGAAAGGCGGTGACCAATCTCTGGGACTGTATCCAGAACTTGTGGGCATGGATGAACACAATAATGGCTTTAAGATCCAATATGGGGCTGATGCCCCTTTTGGATTGGGCAAAGAGAAATCACTGAAAACACTCGGACAGGAACCAGAGACAAATGGTCACCATGACAAAAAGAAAGGGTGAAACTTCTCAGCGGAAACAGCAGAAAAAAAAAAAAAACAGGATTCCAGCACTTCCTTCCAAAACTGAGGGGTGCCTTCATCCCGCTATAAAAATGTAATTGGGCTCCTAAATGAATGAGCAGTTAGCCAAATAGAACAAAAAAAGGGGAATTTGTATTTTTAATAGAGTAATGCCCCGTACACACGAGCGGAATTTGCGTCAAGCTTGGCTCGCATACACACAAAAGTTCTCGGAACTTTCGACCGTCAAGAACGCGGTGACGTACAACACTATGAAGAGCCGAGAAAATGAAGTTCAATGCTTCTGAGCATGCGTCAAATTGTTTCTGAGCATGCGTGGTTTTTCTGCGCGTTGGAATTGCATACAGACGAACAGAGTTTCCCATAGGAACTTTTTCCGAGGGAAAAATAGAGAGCCAGCTCTCAATCTTTTGCTGGCGGAAATTCAGACAAAAAAAGTTGGATGGAGCATACACACGGTCGGAATATCTGACCAAAAGCTCCCATCACACTTTTTTGGACGGAAATTCCGACCATGTGTATGCAGCGTAAGGGAAGATTAAAAGCCCTATCAGTTTTTTGCAATCTGTGGCCCATTGGAAGTTTTCCATTCACATCCTGTCCCTTAGCCAAAAGTAGTGAGAAGATACCCCTCCAAAGCGAGGGAGTCTTTGGCAGTCATCCTTCTAGACTTCCTTCCTATTCTTTTACGTTGGCAAGAGAGGGAGGATAAATAGGGTGACTCTACCTAATGTGTACACGGAGAGCAATAAAAACCTGACAGGTGTCCTACTCCCTATTCCACCCCATCTAAAAGCAAAATAAATAAATAAATAAATAAAATAAATAATGACCCTATGCCCTCTACTAAAGGCTTAGCAGTCCTCCTAGGTAACAAGATGACTAAAAACAATAGCTTGGTTTTACCCTACATAGGAATAGGTAGGAACAGCAGGCGAAAACCATAAAAGGTATATAGGGTGAGATTTTTACTGTGCAATCCAGGAGGTACAGTTACTGAAACGGTTGTCTGACACTTGTCACACAAGTCAATTTCATCACTTTCATTTCAGGTTTAGGATAATGCAAAGAATCACATTATATCCCCCTGTTTCTTAGTGCTTGAGCCCCATACCACCATGATTTGGATTCATATTCCAAGATGTATGGATACTCCCTATTAAGAACCTCTGCTCTAGACCAGTGTTTCTCAACTCCAGTCCTCAAGGCGCCCCAACAGGTCATGTTTTCAGGCTTTCCATTATTTTGCACAGGTGATTTGATCAGCTTCACTGGCTTAGTAATTACCACAGCTGTATCATCTGAGGGAAATCCTGAAAACCTGACCTGTTGGGGCGCCTTGAGGACTGGAGTTGAGAAACACTGCTCTAGACAATGTAGACAATGATGGATCTCCTGTCCGCACTACTGACAACTTAAGAAAATTGGTAAAGAGCACTGCATACTAAGCAATTAGCATTTTTGAGAAGAATGCCACCAATGGCAGCCTCAGTATTGCTCTCATGACAGATGTACATCAAACCACTCCTAAGACACTGACTACCTGATAAAATTAAGTGTCTCCGACTATGTTATCTTGCTCTTCTTCATTGGTATGTATGTATCTCACAAAAGTGAGTACACCCCTCACATTTTTTGTAAATATTTTATTATATCTTTTCATGTGACAACACTGAAGGAATTACACTTTGTTACAATGTAAAGTAGTGAGTGTACAGTTTGTATAACAGTGTAAATTTGATGTCCCCTCAAAGTAACTAAACACACAGCCATTAATGTCTAAACCATTGGCAACAAAAGTGAGTACACCCCTAAGTGAAAATGTCCAAATTGGGCCCAAAGTGTCAATATTGTGTGGCCACCATTATTTTCCAGCACTGCTTAACCCTCTTGGGCATGGAGTTCACCAGAGCTTCACAGGTTGCCAATGGATTCCTCTTCCACTCCTCCATGACGACATCACGGAGCTGGTGGATGTTAGAGACCTTGCGCTCCTCCATCTTCAATTTGAGGATGCCCCACAGATGCTCAATAGGGTTTAGGTCTGGAGACATGTTTGATAGTCCATCACCTTTACCCTCAGCTTCTTTAGCAAGGCAGCAATCATCTTGGAGGTGTGTTTGGGGTCTTTATGTTGGAACACTGCCCTGCAGCCCAGTCTCCGAAGGGAGGGGATCATGCTCTGCTTCAGTATGTCACAGTACATATTGGCATTCATGGTTCCCTCAATGAACTGTAGCTTCCCAGTGCCGGCAGCACTCATGCAGCCCCAGACCATGACATTCCCACCACCATGCTTTACCGTAGGCAAGACACTTGTCTTTGTACTCCTAACCTGCTTGCCGCCACAAACGCTTGACACCATCTGAACCAAATAAGTTTATCTTGGTCTCATCAGACCACAGATCATGGTTCCAGTAATCCATATCCTTAGTCTGCTTGTCTTCAGCAAACTATTTGCGGGCTTTCTTGTGCATCATCTTTAGAAGAGGCTTCCTTCTGAGACAACAGCCATGCAGACCAATTTGATGCAATGTGCGGCGTATGGTCTGAGCACTGACAGGCTGACCCTCCACCCCTTCAACCTCTGCAGCAATGCTGGCAGCACTCATACGTCCATTTCCCAAAGACAACGTCTGGATAGAACGCTGAGCATGTGCATGCAACTGCTTTGGTCGACCATGGCGAGGCCTGTTCTGAGTGGAACCTGTCCTGTTAAACCACTGTATGGTCTTGGCCACTGTGCTACAGCTCAGTTTTGGGGTCTTGGCAATCTTCTTATAGCCTAGGCCAGTGATGGCGAACCTTGGCACCCCAGATATTTTGGAACTACATTTCCCATGATGCTCAACTACACTGCAGAGTGCATGAGCATCATGGGAAATGTAGTTCCAAAACATCTGGGGTGCTAAGGTTCACCATCACTGTAGAGCAACAATTCTTTTTTTCAAATCTGCAGAGACTTCTTTGCCATGAGGTGCCATGTTGAACTTCCAGTGACCAGTAAAAGTGAGAGCGATAATGCCAAATTCAACACACCCTCTCCCCATTCACACCTGAGACCTTGTAACACTAACAAGTCACATGACACAAAGGGAGGCAAAATGGCTAATTGGGCCCAATTTGGACATTTTCACTTAGGGGTGTACTCACTTTTATTGCCAGTGGTTTTGACATTAATGGCTGTGTGTTCAGTTATTTTGAGGGGACAGCAAATTTACACTGTTATACAAGCTGTACACTCACTACTTTACATTGTAGCAAAGTGTAATTTCTTCAGTGTTGTCACATGAACAGATATAATCAAATATTTACAAAAAACGTGAGGGGTGTATTCACTTTTGTGAGATAATGTATTACGTAATTGGCTACATACTTACTCTCCTGATACGGTAAACATTTAAGTGCACAAATCACCGATGAAAACCCAAATAAAAAACACAGACAGATGTAACGGTGCCCCAACCCATAAGCTCTACTCCAGATCACATTTCTTATGTATGCCAAACAAATCTGACACTTGCTACATAAATGAAGGACACTGGACTCTATAATTTTTGCACTTCCAGTGCCTTAATCTAGTTCATAAGATTAGAGCCAAAAAACTGAACTGGTTTTATTTTAGTGAATTGTTCTAGTTAATTTCTTTTATTTATTTTTTTTAATACAGAAGGGAAGGATTACACCAGATGTCTGGAAATTTGACACCACCTAACCATCACACTTGTATACATTTTTTTTTGATATCCGAGTTGGCTACCCTTTATGGCAATGCCAGCCTCTACTTTTCTGGGATGGCTTTCCACATGATTTTGGAGTGTGGGAAATTGACCTCACAAATGCACTTTTGGCTGAATGGGAACAAATACGGATAATGGATGAGAAGACTTAGCTACAATTGGGAGTTCCCAATTGGGAGTTCCTCCTTACCAAAAAACTCATCAACCCATGTCTTTAGGTACCAAAGTGTGCACAGCGATACTGGAGCTAGCCAGAGACTGATTGAAATTAGTCTGGTTCAACAGGGATGGAATTAGTGCTAGTGATCTGACCACTAGCACTATATAAACATATGAATAATGACAGAGGAAGCGGGCTTACCGTCGAAACACGTTGGCTATGCATTGGGTGTTACATAGTTACATAGTAGGTGAGGTTGAAAAGACACAAGTCCGACCTATGTGTGTGATTATATGTCAGTATTACATTGTATATCCCTGTATGTTGCGGTTGTTCAGGTGCTTATCTAATAGTTTGAAACTTTCGATGCCCCCCCCGCTGAAACCACCGCCTGTGGAAGGGAATTCCACATCCTTGCCGCTCTCACAGTAAAGAACCCTCCACGCAGTTTAAGTTCAAACTTAATTTCTTCTAATTCTAGTGAATGGCCACGCGTCTTATTAAACTCCCTTCCGTGAAAGAGTTTTCGCCCCTATTGTGGGGTCACCAGTATGGTATTTGTAAATTGAAATCATATCCCCTCTCAAGTATCTCTTCTCCAGAGAGAATAAGTTCAGTGCCCGCAACCTTTCTTCATAACTAATGTCCTCCAGACCCTTTATTAGCTTTGTTGCCCTTCTTCGTACTCGCTCCATTTCCAGTACATCCTTCCTGAGGACTGGTGCCCAGAACTGGATGGCTTACTCCAGGTGAGGCCAGACCAGAGTCTTGTAGAGTGGGAGAATTATCGCTTTATCCCTGGAGTTAATCCCCTTTTTAATGCATGCCAATATTCTGTTTGCTTTGTTAGCAGCAGCTTGGCATTGCATGCCATTGCTGAGCCCATCATCTACTAGGACTCCCAGGTCCTTTTTCATCCTAGATGCCCCAGAGGTTCACCCCCTAGTGAGTAGATTGCATTCATATTTTTGTCACCCAAAATGCATTTTTTTTTACATTTTTCTACAATATAGTGGATGTAAACCCAATGTCATCCTTTCTAAACTACTGCCATAGGGGTTATCTATAAGGATATACATGCCTCCTGCATGTATCTTTACCGGTCAAATGTCTCCCCTCTGTCTGTTATCAGACCCGAAAAACTGCATAGTCTGTGGGTGGGTCTGTTGTCTGGAGCTCGGTGGGTGGAGTCAAGATGTCAGTAGACTCCCCGCCCACCTCTACACTCCCCTTGTCAATATGCATTTTCTCCTGTGTATTTCTTACACTGAACTTCTGCTATGACCTCTAACATCCAGTGAACAGACAGGAAAGTAACCACATGACTTCAGCATGCCAAATCATGCTGAGGTGTGGAACAGCCAATCCTTGCAGAGCTGCTGAAGAAAGGAGTGGGAGGGAATAAAAAAATAATGCATGTCTCTTAGTCTAGTGCACAAGATATGTAAATCACCTGTCACTCACAGCAAGGGGGAGTATTTGACAAAGTTTTTCTCAGTTTGTCAAGATTTATCTCACTGAACAATAAAAGAGGATTGCTCAGAGATGGATTAACTCTGTGGGGCAAGACTGGGCTCAAATGATAGGAAATCTTATACTTTAAACCTCATTTGCCATGTAGTTACCCACCCCATTAATTTATTCAGATCTTCTTGCAAGGTTTCCACATCCTGCGGAGAAGTTATTGCCCTGTTTAGATTAGTGTCGTCCACAAATACAGAGATTGAGCTGTTTACCCCATCCTCCAGGTTGTTTATGAGCAAATTAAACAGGATTGGTCCCAGCACAGAACCCTGGGGGACCCCACTTCCCATTCCTGACCATTCCGAGTATTCCCCATTTATCACCACCCTATGAACTTGTCCCTGTAGCCAGTTTTCAATCCATGTACTCACCCTATGGTCCATGCCAACGAACCTTACTTTGAACAGTAAACATTTATGGGAAACTGTGTAAAATGCTTTTGCAAAATCCAGATACACCATGTCTATGGGCCTTCCTTTATCTAGATGGCAGCTCACCTCCTCATAGAATGTTAATAGATTGGTTTGGCAAGAACGATTCTTCATGAATCCATGCTTATTACTGCTATTGATACCATTTTCATTTCTAAAATCTTATATATAGTCCCTTATCCCCTTCAAGAGCTTGCATTCTCTTGATGTTAGGCTAACTGGTCTGTAATTCCCAGGCATGTATTTTGGCCCTTTTTTAAATATTGGTGCTACATTGGCTTTTCTCCAATCAGCTGGAACCATTCCAGTCAGTAGACTGTCAGTAAAAATTAGGAACAATGGTCTGGAAATTACTTTACCGAGTTCCCCAAGTACCCTCAGATGCAAACCATCTGGTCCTGGTGATTTCTTAAAGTTAAGTTTCCCAAGTCTATTTCTAATTCTTTCCTCTGTTAGCCATGAAGATGCTTCCTGTGATGTTTCATGAGGACAAACACTGCAGTTTTAGTTACTGAAGCCCCCCCCTGTCGTGAAGACTGAGGAGAATAATTCATTCAATACCTTCACCATCCTTTGTAACCAGATGTCCTTTCTTATTCTTTATGGGGCCAATATGGTCTGTCCTTTTTTACTGTTTATATACTTAAAGAATTTCTTGGGATTTTTTTTGCTCTCCTTCGCTATGTCTTTCGTGTTCTTAGCCGCCCTAATTGCACCCTTAAATATCTTGTTGCATTCTTTGTAAAGTCTAAATGCTGATGATGATCCCTCAGCCTTGTATTTTTTGAAGGCCTTCTCCTTTGCATTTATATGCATTTTTACATTAGAGTCAAGCCATTCAGGACTTTTGTTCGCATTTTTAAATTTCCCAATGGGATGCACTGGCTAATGCCCTTATTTAATATGCTCTTAAAGAAAACCCATCTCTCCTCTGTGTTCTTTGTTTCTAAGATTTTATCCCAATTTATATCTTTCAGAAAGGTTTAGTAGTTTAGGAAAGATGGCTCTTTTGAAATTCAGGGTCTGTGTTCCCCTTTCCTAAATGTTGTTTCCTAAATTGTCCCGTATTTCCACATCCGTGATCAGGTCTGTATTGTTGGTAATCAGTAGATCTAGTAACGCCTTGTTTCTAGTTGGTGACTATCTAGAACTACAAATTGAGGCTACAGTTAGAGTCGCCTTATGGTTCATCTTATGTGCCTTATACGCATTTGATTTTGGTAGTAGAATTGTCAGTGCTTTACATTTTAATAAATGGTACAGCTGGTAATGCACTAGGCTGGTGCACCCTTTGTCGTTTTTGCTGGCCAACTAAAAACACCCTTTATCCTGTTACAAAGAAAGTATTCTAAAACCAAGATGACTTAACAGGAGAAGCACTTTGCTGATCTAAGTTTCTATGCCAGTGGCACTCTCCCCCCCCCTCCCCTCTATGCCCATAATTTGTTGCGCAGATTTCAATGAAAGCCCATCACATGACCCAATTATACTTAACCTGATATCTTTGCTCTCCCGCCTATCTGTTCATCTGCAGACCTGTGTAAGCTCGGTTTTGGATCTTGAATGGACAGGTGATCTGTGTATCAAAGTTCCCCGGACAAGGGGGAGGGGCTGTATGTGACGGCGCGCGGCTGGGAACACACAGCTATTAAAATGAAAGCCGTTATGTTCCCCGCGCTGTAATCAACCAGGCGGCGGCGGCTCTCCTCCCTCTTCCCCTGCACAGGCTGGCTGCAGTGAAGACACAGGCTGCCTGCAGTGGAGACACAGGCTGCCTGCAGTGGAGACACAGTGGGGGACACAGGCTGGCTGCAGTGGGGGACACAGGCTGGCTGCAGTGGGGGACACAGGCTGGCTGCATCTGTCGGGCACTGGTGAGGCTGCATTGATCTCTTGTATCATGTCCGCAGTCTCTGACCATCTCCTGTACCATGTCCCCAGTCTCTGACCATCTACTGTACCATGTCCCCAGTCTCTGACCATCTCCTGTACCATGTCCCCAGTCTCTGACCATCTCCTGTATAAAAATATTTTTTTAAAAACAGTCATTTTCGGTATCGGTCAGTTTTGGTATAGTTTTTCGGCCTAGTATATTTTTCATTTTCGGTATCGGTTTCGGCACCAAAAAACCCATTCGGTGCACCCCTAGTATATACGATTCCACCATGACTTCCAGATGACAAGGGGTAAATGTCAGCAAGTGTGCTCCAAGCTCCGATCCTAATTGTCAGACCCAATGGCTCAATCTGCAGGGAGAAAAATAGAGGCGGAGAGACACCGCTCGCTAAGGTGCACTTAGTGGCTGTATTCTGGATATCAGACTCACTGTGATCCAGGTGGTGTATTGTAGATCCCCCCCTCTGAACGACCTTAGTCAAGCTGGCTGATCAGGCTGGTTGGAACCTGGCATGCTGGAGGGCGCTCTGGATGGCGCACACTGAATCTGGAAGCTGGGAGGCAGAGTCAGAGCCGGAAACGAGGAGTACCAGGAAGCTAGGGACTTTGATAAAGCGCAGGAGCGTGAAACATGCAAGTCACGGTCGCCACGACTACTTTGAGCTTGCGATCCGCCTAGCTTCCTGGGCCTGACCCTGCCTCCCAGCTTCAGTGCGCGCCATCCAGAGCGCCCTCCAGCATGCCAGGTTCCAGCCAGCTTGACCGAGGTCATTCAGAGGCGCGATCTACAATACACCACCTGGACCACAGCGAGTCTGATATCCGGAATACAGCCACTAAGTGCACCTTAGAGAGCGGTGTCTCTCCGCCTCTATTTTTCTCCCTGCACATTGAGCCATTGGATCTGACAATTAGGATCGGAGCTTTGAGCACACTTGCTGACATTAACCCCTTGTCATCTGGAAGTCATGGTGGTATCGTATATACTAATTTTCGGATTACTTCAACCATGATAAGGAGTTGTGCTTATGAGGTATAATAATTTTATCATCTTGTTTTTTTCATTGACAGTTGATTTTAATTTCAAATCTCAGCATGCAGCCAATAAATGAACTTTATTGATTATACCATCAGCAATAGTTCTTTACTACTGGTCCCATTGAGCGCTGCATTTTTGTTTTATGCTATTCTGTGCCTCTTTTATAAAAAGTGTATCTTGCTTGTACAAATGGATCATAAAGAATTCCATCTATAAATTAATGTTTAGCTTTATTATTGATGCAGAATAAGTGAACCAGTTTGGGGAATCTGTCTTTGGTAGAATTGTATTGGGCATACAAAAACAAAGAATCGACCATCAAAAAAATGCCATAAGGGCAAGGGATTAAAAGATTATATGTAAAGATCAGAATTCAGTAGGCATGTCTATTTATGGATTGCTATTAAAAAGGGGTTGTAAAGCTTTTGTGTTTTTTTCACCTTAATGCATCCTATGCATTAAGGTGAAAAAACACATTGCACTCTTGGGCCCCCCCGAGCCCCTATTTTACTTACTTGAGCCCCGAATCTCCGTGGGCGCAATCCTGCGCTGCTTTCCCCCAGCTCCTGTGGGCTCTTTTTTTATTACATTATTATTATACGAGATTTATATAGCGCCAACAGTTTACGCAGCTCTTTACAATGTATAAGGGGGACAACACAATTACAGTACAGTTCAATACAAAAGGTACAGGAGGGCCCTGCTCGTACATTCTAAAGGGAGGGGGTGGTGGTACAAAAGATAATAGCTGCAAGGAATGATTTGATGGGGGTGGTTCAGGGACAGTTATGTGGGTGTGGGATAGGCTTCCCTGAATAAATGAGTTTTCAGGGATCTCCTAAAGGTGGACAGGGTAGGGGCTGATCGGACATACTGGGGCAGGGAATTCCAGAGGATGGGAGAGGCTCTGGAGAAGTCCTGAAGGCGAGCATGGGAGGAGGTAACAAGGGAGCTAGAGAGCAGGAGGTCCTGGGAGGAGTGGAGGGGGCGATTTGGGCGATATCTGCAGATGAGGTTGGTGATGTAGATGGGGGCGATGTTGTGAATGGCCTTGTATGTTATGGTTAGCATTTTGAATTTTACACAGTGGGGTAGGGGAAGCCAGTGAAGGGATTGGCAGAGAGGAGCAGCAGTCACGGATCGATTAGTGAGGTGTATAAGTCTAGCAGCAGCATTCATAATAGACTGAAGGGGGGATAGCCTGCTTAAGGGTAGGCCATTAAGGAGAGAGTTGCAGTAGTCGAGGCGGGAAATAATCAAGTAGTTAATAAGTTGCTTTGTGGTGTCATTAGTCAGGAAGGGCTGAATTCTGGAGATGTTGCGGAGGTTAAGGCGGCAGGATTTAGCCAGTGATTGGATATGGGGGCTGAAAGAGAGATCAGAGTCAAGGATTACACCCAGGACCCTGGCATGTGTGGCGGGACCAATGGTTGTGTTGTTGATATTAATGGTGAAGTCACAGGAGGGGGACCGTGAAGGAGGAAATATAACAAGCTCAGTTTTAGAAAGATTATGTTTGAGGAAGTGGTGTGACATCTATACAAATATGTCATTCAGCAAGTTTGAGATCCGTGAGGAGATAGTGGGGGCGAGTTGAGGAGTGGAGAGATAGATCTGTGTGTCATCGGCATAGAGGTGATATTGGAAGCCATGGGAGGTTATCAACTGGCCCAGGGAAGAGGTATAGAGAGTAAGAAAAGGAGAGGCCCAAGGATGGAGCCTTGGGGTATCCCAACAGAAAGAGGAAGGGGAGCGGAGGAGATGGAGTTGTAAGTGACACTGAAAGTGCGCTGAGATAGGTAGGAGGAGAACCAGGATAAATTGGATTTATCTTTTATTATCTTTTGGATTTATCTCTTCATTGGATGATTGATAGCAGCGCAGTCATTGGCTCCCGCTGCTGTCAATCAAATCGATGATGCGGCACGCCAGGGGGCGGGGCCGAGTAAAACAGTCGGCGGCTATGGCTGCCGACTGCATCACACGGGAGCGTGCCCGCAAGCTAACCCCCTTGGGAGAGGTATCGTATATACTAATTTTCGGATTACTTCAACCACGATAATGAGTTGTGCTTATGAAGTCTAATAATTTTATCATGTCATTTTTTCATTGACAGTTGTTTTTAATTTCAAATCTCAGCATGCATCCAATAAATGAACTTTATTGATTATACCATCAGCAATAGTTCTTTACTACTGGTCCCACTGAGCGCTGCTTTTTTTGTTTATTTTTGTTGTCTACTTTTCTTCCAGAAGTTTGCAGCTGCACCGGTGTCCAGCTATTCCTTGCAGAATTGTTATGACATGACAAAAGTTTCTAATGACTGCCAGTTTTAGCACTTCAGAACTCTTTATTTTCTGCACAGTATAGCATATTCTGTTAAATCCATTTCTACTGTATAAATTCAGCTAATGTTACCCAGTGATGTCAATGTGGGCCTAGCATATTTAGTAGCTTGGGAATACAGCCTGTAAAGTGAAAATTACTTAACGGAAATTGTGTCATGCAGCAGACTGGAAGATGTGGCGAGGGCTTCCAAGAAACAGAAGTCAGTTGTTTGTGCATCTGCAGACTCAGTAAAGGAATAACCACAAAACAGTTTCAGGTCTGTAAAAATACAATGCAGATCCTGCAAACAGCTGCTGTCAATGACTACAGTGTAATCCAGATTACTCTATTCCTTTTATGTTAGATTCAGATCTGCTGGTGCAAACAGACTGAGAAGACACTCTCCAAGGGTATGGCATCAGGACAGAGGGCACATCATATTACACTAGTTGGTAAGCTGCTTTAAGAAACCGTGCTTGTGTTCCCACAACGTTCTTGTATTATCCGCACACTTCAAAAGAGACAAAATGATCTGAAGGATTAATGACCTTGCAATGCATGCAGAAAAGAAAGCTGCACACAGTAATACTCACTTTCTAGCTCTTCCTTCTCAAAGTTGGTGTTAACTGTAGAGCTGGTTTTCCCCAAATCAACTACGGCTTCCTCATCATTCCCCTAAAGGAAAAAAAAAGGAAGAGGAGTTTAGTCAATTTCATTAAAAAAAAAAAAAAAAAAACCCACACAACTTTCATAAAGATTATTTAAAATTCAGACATAAAAAAACCAAAATGGGTTTTCACGATTGGATACCAAGGACTCTGAAATCGCCATATTTGCAAAACCACATCTTGGCAAAATTTGACACCTGGGTCCTTTTTTTAAGTTCCAGCATACCATATACATAATGTGAACACCATATACACATAGTGTTCACATTATGTATATGGGTGCCTGAAACTTCCCATGGTTACAAATGTGCACACACCAGAAGCTAAAGATAAAAGGTTTAAAAAAGGAACAGTCAGGATATCACTATATGAGATGACACTTTTACATTTGGAAAGTGCATACTTTTGGGGTGGTTATCCTTATCCTCATATCCTCCTAATTACAGTACTTGGTGAGACACCTCTCTCCAGGCTGAAGATTTACTAAAAGTAGTCAAGTGATAAGAACGACCGCCAACTACCATATACGTTGATCCTGAGAGATTCCTTTTCTTGCTCTATGCCTTGCTAAGCATAAAAATATTTTAGTCTGGCTCTGAATACAAAGATGGCACCTCCCAAACTGACCTGAAAGACGCATGAAAAAAAAAAAAAAAAGAATAGCTGCAAGAGAAAAGGCCCTGACCAAGATTTCAAAGTGCATTACCAGTAGAGACTTCTGTTTTAAGGGTTTATTCATGCATTGTGTTAAAAACAGGAGTAAAAATATGTCTTACTGCCACACATATACTGCATTGCAGGGCTATTCATTTTGAATGTTTCCACAATACAATAAATTAAAAAATAAAATAAAAATGATCAGGTCTGATTATGAATACATTGTGGTGTATTGAAAACCCCATTAAAAATCAATAGGACTGCCTTAATAGAGAAGTATGGCCAAAGCTTTTTCAGCCATTCTTCTCTTCTGGGTCACAGGACTGCACTTGTGCTCTCTTGTGATCCAGAATCAACGGTTGACATCAGAGCCAATCTAGGCTGTGGAAGGATCCCAACATTGTCCCACATGCCTGACCTACAGCTGGCTCAGCCTCTCAGCGCACCACTGAGCCTGAGCCAGCCGCTCCCACCCCCTCTCCAGCCTTGTGCTCCACTGAACGCTGGAGGGGCAGAGCAGAGAGTGGTGACTGACAGTCACCGTTCTCTGCTCAGAAAGGACTAATGCCCCGTACACACGGTCGGATTTTCCGATGGAAAATGTGTGATAGGACCTTGTTGTCGGAAATTCCGACCGTGTGTAGGCTCCATCACACATTTTGCATCGGATTTTCCAACACACAAAGTTTGAGAGCAGGACATAAAATTTTCCGACAACAAAATCCGTTGTCGGAAATTCCGATCGTGTGTACACAAATCCGACGGACAAAGTGCCACGCATGCTCAAAATAAATAAAGAGATGAAAGCTATTGGCCACTGCCCCATTTATAGTCCCGATGTACGTGTTTTAAGTCACCGCGTTCAGAACGATCAGGATTTTCCGGCAACTTTGTGTGACCGTGTGTATGCAAGACAAGTTTGAGCCAACATCCGTCGGACAAAAATCCTAGTATTTTGTTGTCGGAATGTCCGAACAAAGTCCGACCGTATGTACGGGGCATAGGAATTGGGCAATCAGCTGTCACGTGATTATTCAGTTCTCAGTCTTAGTACCAGCGGGTGACAGCTGCAGCATCAGACCACTGCTGCAGCCACAAAAGTGAATATGAAGGCTTTTTTTCTTTACTATTCCCACACTTCTCCTTTGACACAGCCTAAAAGGCAGAACCTAAAAAAACGTGAATCCAACCTAAGAGTAAGAAATAGTAAAACCCCCGTGGGCATTTTTTTTGTGTGTCCCATTATGGAAGTTCCCCTAGTTTGCAGACTCAAAATCACAACAGGAAGTGAAATATTTTTTTTTTTTTAGCCGTGTCCCATTAGAGATATTTCCCTAAATTCCAGTCCCTAAATCACAAACACAAAAAGGAAGCAAGAAGATTTAAGAGGCGCCTATCTTGTCGCTTGAAGAAATGTCCACCTTGCAAGACCCCCACCCAAATTCTGTCCTAATGTCCACCACCAGGACAAACCGCCAGGGAAAAGATCTCCCCAAAAGGTGCACACAGGCAGTGCCCTACTCCATCCAAAAAAAAAAAAGGAAGCCGTGTGAAGCCAAACATAAAGGACATAAGTTACTTACTTAGGGCCTTAAAAAGCACCGAGAGCCAATCTTAAGATTTTCACTCATGTTCATCCATTGGGAAAAGCAAAGAATCAGTTTTATGGGAGCGTGACAACTGTTACTGTTTGGAATTACAGCTAAAACCTTTCTGGCTATCACAAACGTGTGCAAGATCTTTAACCAGTGATTGGTTTTTATTGCGATAGGTATTGACATCAAACATTCTATCTGCTCTGTACAATTAGTTGACAGGTGGTGTTTGCATGTTGCAATGTTCATGAAACTGAAGTACAATAGTGGGTGGTATAAGATGTCAGAGAGAACACCTGATCAGTTACTACACCCAGGTTAAGTATACAGTTTATTGCAAGTTAGCCAGAGGCAGTGGCTTTGGGTGTAAGTGGTGCCATGTCACTCACTGGGGAAAAAAGCAAAGACTTTTGTACTCATTCTATACAACATTTCCCATGGGTTTATTCCAATACTATTGGCATGGCTCCTGCAGAAAAGTTCTTTGGCACTTCTGGAAATATGCTCTGGCATCGTGAGTGTTATATTAGCTGATGGCACTTTCGCCCCCATACAAATCGCATTTCACCTTGTTAATTGGCACAGAGTCAGTAAACAGAAGCGTACAACAACTGCGTGTCATCAAAAGGTTGTGGAGAAAAAAAAAACTTTCATGATTCGGGTCATAATGCTAGAAGGAACATTCACAGCGGTCTTGTTTAATAACTACTCAAATCAAAATACAATTGTTATATGCGTTTATTGTAAGCGCAAACTTTTCATTGTCTGGTATTTATGGTGAAAATCCCTGAAACCACTGCAATCTTCTAGGAGAATGCCAATGATGTCCAATACTATAAGTCAACCCTTTCTCATCTCTTCTATGAAGAAAAGGGAAATATAATCAGCTTTTACATGGGTCTGTACTATCCAAGGAAGCCCTACAAAGCTGAAATCCACCTCATTGTTAAAAGCAAAGGCAAATCATATACTGTCACTTTTAAGAGCACCGTGACCAATTTAAAGTATTTGCAGCTGCTAAATTTTTGGTGATGGTGGCGGAGCTCCGCTTTAAGACCTAAAACACTTTAAAATGACCAGTAGGGCTAAAACAAAAATGACCTTGCTAAGTAACGTTTTAAAAACGCAGTATTTTCTTTTTTTAGGATCATTCGATTTCTACAAGGGAACTCTGATGGGCACAATCACCCATTGGCCTCTAATGTTCCTTTAGGAACTTAGGAGACATGATCACTCATTTTTTTTCTCCTTGACGTCTCACTGGAAAATGGATATTCCCACTCTACCCATTTCATTCTGCATATTAAAGAACAAACTAATTACAAATCCAACAGCAACAGTGGGGTCCCTCATAATTGCTGTGCAACCCTGAGAATTGGATCTTACCGCTATAGTAATATAAATGTTGTAATATTAGTTCTGGTAGATTGACCCTTTACAGAAAATTAGATCTTTTACATTTAGTACATTTTTAAGTTTCCTGATATATGGTTATTGTAGTTTAGCAACACTAACCATTTGAAGTGTTAGCTGTATAAGTTCTTTAAGAGAAAAGAAGCCATTTTTTTGGGCAACAGTGCTAGTGCTGTGTAATTTGGCCCTCTGTATCACCTGAAATACCTGGTTGATCCTGCCTGGTTTTGCCCTCCCCCTGTAAACTGACCACAGTTTATCGTGGCTCCTGAGCCCTGACACTGTGGTCAGTTTACGTGTCTGTCATTCACTGTCTCCTTCTCCTCCTCCCTCCCTGACTGTCAGCTGTGTCAGGGCCCCCCCTCTCCTCCATCTGCACAAATTATTGTTTTCTTCCTATAATCTAATTTGTAATATTAAAATATGTGCCCCAGTGTATGTCATTTCTAAAAAAAAAAAAAAAAAAAAATGCCGCTTCATACCCAATTTAGAGCGCCGCCCGGAGCTCTCCTCCCGGCTGACGTCAGCCAGGTATTCTCAGCTCAGCCCGCTGTAGCTGTCTGATCGGGAAAGACAGTGGCAGGTGGTCACGTGAGCGCCGAGGGGTGCGCTGAAATTAGGCATAAAACTGCATTTATTTTATTTTTTTTATAAATGGACGGTTGATATCGCTGATCACCAGACCCCAATGTGCCTACACACAGTAACCTCAATGTGAGTTTTTAAAAATGCACCTTCTTTATTAAATATTGCAGTCCATACTCAGAGGCGCCTGTGTCTTTTTCTCTCTCTCTATGTCTGGATCTGTTACATAGAGCCGTTTTAGCTCAAAGGACTTTCTATGGACTGAGTTCTATTTATACACCCATTACCCCATGTATTTTTCTATGCATTCCAATGGGCAGGGGCGGTTTGGGAGCTCTGTTTACAGCGCTCCCAATCCACCCCAAAGAAGCTGCTTGCAGGACTTTTTCCTGCCCCACAAGCGCACCGCCCCAGTGTAAAAGCACTTTCACACTTTCACATTTAGGAGGCATGGGAGGCTCAGGCGCTATTTCTAGTGTAAACACTCGTGTTTTTTCACTTAACTTCTGACACTCACCAGCCCCCCAGTTTTACTCACCTGAGCCCGTTCGTTCCCACGGCGGATACACACTCTACCTCTCTGCCTGCTGTCTCAGTTCTTGATCGATAGCAGCGCAGCCATTGGCTCCCGCTGTTGTCTATCAAATCCAATTACGCAGTTGCCGGGGGGCAGGGCCGAGTCCGGCCTTCTGTGTCCATGGACACAAATGCTGGACTCGGGAGTGCGCCTGCACGGAGACCCCCAAGGAGAGCGCTACTCTTAGGTGGTTTCCCGATGCAGGGAGGAGCCGCGAGCGCCTTTGGGAGACCCCCAGAAGACGAGGATCGGGGCCACTCTGTGCAAAACGAACACAGTGGAGGCAAGCATGATTTTTTTTTATTATTATATAAATAAACATAACACACACAAGGGTTTACAACCCCTTTAAGGCCTCTTGCACACAATACTCCTGTTTGAGCATATACTTTTTCAGCCTTTTTTTGTATGCATTTGTGCGCATTTTCATACATATGCATTCGCGCACAAAAACGTATTCTTGCGTTTTTGTGCTGCACATTATGTAAATTTGTGCGCAATCGTGTGTATTTATGTGTATGAGGTATAAATTACTGACCAAAAATGCAGATTTTTCTATTTTTCTTTTACTGAAGAATGCAAGGATCTTATTTATGTGCCTGCCATAGGCACATTACAATTAACGGGCTGTATTTTAGCTCAGTAAAAAAAAAAAAAAAAAAGCTGTACTGAGCTTTTTCAAGCTGCAGTGTGCAAGAGGCCTTAAAGTGTATGTACACCCAAATACTACAGTTGTGTAAAAAGCTCATTCAATGGACCTTGCCGATTGATTTACAACCAACATGACCATTTAGCAGCGGAGGCAGGGACTTCCTGTAAATATAACTACCCATTTTAGTTTACAGCTTAGATTGATGCAGAAGGATGAAAAGGGTCAAAAAGTAAAACCACGTGCTGATAGGTCGAGAAAACCGAGTGATAGAGATCACCTCATCACTATCCTGCTGGCCAATTACAAGCTGGGACCTGGGCTCAAAGGAAGTGGGTTGAATGTGGATGGCCATGAGAATAAAGACACGGAGTGGCAGAAAAAAAAAATACTATAGAAGAAATCTCTAGATTGAAGCTGAACATAGCATCAACGGGCTGGGTTTGTCGTTTTATTTTTAAAAAATGATAGAACTGGAGAGCTAGAGAGAGCTATATTAGATATATCTATATCTATTCTATCTATACATACATACATACATACATACATACATACACCACACTTTTTCCTTTTTACCGGAGTTTTGCTTTACTGCCAGTGACACACTGGGGGAGGTTTACAAAAACTGGTGCACTCGAAATCCGGTGCAGCTGTGCATGATAGCCAGCTTCTGACCTTAGCTTGTTGGCAATAAAACCTGGAAGCCGATTGCAAAATGTGGTGCACCTCTGCATAGAAACCACTATCCAGTTTTGGTAAATAGCCTTTACTGCATCATATAGTCTTTGTCTATATTTACACATTGAGGGGCACGGGGGGGGGGGTTTACTACAACTGCCGCACACAGAATGTAGTGCACCTGTGCATAGTAACCAATCAGCTTCCAGGTTTTATTGTCAAAGCTTAATTGAACAAGCTAAAGTTAGAAGCGCATTGGCTACCATGCACAGCTGCACCAGATTCTGTGTGCTCCAGTTTTAGTAAGTCGCCCCTTTTGACACTATTCTATAAACCATAATGGGGTTCTTTTTCCATTAAACTCTGTTCATCAATTACTTTTCCAAGAGACACAAGTATGGCTTCATTAACTACATAAGAAACCAAAGCCAGCTTCTGCGAGTCACCTTGAACATATGGTCAGCAGCAGGTCAATCCTGGTAAAATAGGGTTGACAACACAGCTCTTTGCACCAGTTGCTACCATGTGTAGTAACATAGTCACAAGTCATACTGTTACTGGGAGAATGTACAGCCAATTAATACAAATATAGCACACATCTGACAGCATGCTTGGTGAACAAGCCCAAGACGTTTGTAAGCTCATAATCAGAGCAGGGAAATTTCCACATAAGCGGACCCAAGGATTCTTTACCATTCTAGCCAGTAAAGGTGGCCTTGTATTGTAATGTAGGGGTTATTACCAGAGTTCCTAAAACAAAATTATAGAAATATATAATAATATTGTACCTCTTTTCCTCCAGGCCATCATAGACATATAAAGTACTTGTATATATAATGGCTTTTTATTGATGCTTTCATAACTTGCATTCTAGTATTAAAACAACATCTATATAATCAAACAACAGATATATGTATAGTTCATCCAAGCTGCCCTCGCCAGGAGAAGACCATGACTATTGCTAGTGGCTATACCAGCTGCTAGCGATAATAGCATGCAAGATCTGGCAGGCTGGTTGTACCCAAGTTGATCGATTAACTTGGTACATTCAGCCTGTCCATACATGGTTCAAATCTCGGCGGCTTCCGGCTGAGCTGGCCAAGAAGATCCTAGCTTTCTATGGCCGGCCTTAGTTGCATTCAACTGGTTCTCGAATGTTGAAGATGTTGCATGGCTTATCCAAGTCACTTCATCAGTTCTAATTAGTGTCAGAAAAATAACCCAACATTTATACATTGAATAGGTTACACAACAAGCCCAGTTGAATGTGATCAACTACTAGCTATACCTTGACCTGGATGAATGAGAACCTTGACAGACATATTGGTACTATGAACCATGCCAGTGCTGTTCTATCTTTAGGTTGATATAAGGTAAGTCCCAGCTCAGAGGAGCCAACAATCAAATGTCCCATAGTTCATTCAAAAACATCCATGCACATTCTGATTGAAAGCCACTTTTCCTAATAGTAGTATCCTTTTGAATTGTGGGGGGAAGGGAAAAACTTAAGCACACAAAGAAAAAAAAAATCTATTCAGATAGCGGGGATTAAAACCCAAGTTTCAAGTGCTGCAAAGTCACCATCAGCCCCATTAATTTTCAGAAGATTGAGGATTCCTACAATCAGGACTTTATGGGCTCCTTTTTTGTAGGGGCTACACTGGCTCACTCTTGAATGTCCAACCCCATTACTTGAAGGGTACCGGGAAAATCAAGGCTGCATCCATATTTTTATTTAGTGTAAACACTATTTTTTTTTTTTGACAGCTCTGGTATATTTCTTTACATTTTTTCTGGGTGTGTATCAGGGAACACTCAGTAGGCGTTGGGAGTACATGCTGAGCATAACATTTTTACATCCTAATGCTAAGTCAGCATAAACTGCATGAACTTCCCACCTTCAGGTTTTTGTAAGTACAGCTGATCAATGAGATTTCAAAAAATAAATAGCAATTGCCCATTTAGGGATCAATAAAGAGAAATTCTGCTGTGAGAATTTATCTGCAAATATATTTCGATTTTCTTGATTTGTATAAAAAGTCAACAGGTTTGGTCTACTTGTATTAGGGCTCTATCACACAGGCGTTGAACATAGGTGGTTGGGTCATGTTTTTAACCCTTCCCGAATGCCTATCGAGCCACACAAAATTGTTACAATGGACAGATGATGGAGGCTTTCACACTGCAGCGCTAAAGTTGCTTTGCGTTACGGCTAGGCAAAAATAGCGCTGTCTGCAGAGTTTAGTAAGCGTTGACGCTTTGCAGCTGTCTCTATTCTCTTATGCAACTTCTATTGAAAAACACACCACAACCTCACCTTAAAAAACGCATTGTAAATGCACCTAATTTTTTAAAGCACCCCATCCCTCACGTGCCAAAGAAAAAACGCATATGTAAGTCGCGCCTGCAAATGTAAACAGTATTCAAATCACACGTGAGGTATCGCCGCAATCGTTAGAGCGACAGCAATAATTCTAGAAGACCTCCTCAAACTCTAAACAGATACCTGTTAAATTTTTAAAGCATCACCTATGGAGATTTTTAAGTACCGTAGTTTGTCGCCATTACACGCATGTGCGCAATTTTAAAGCGCGATCTGTTAGTTATCTATTTACTCGTAACATCGCCTTTCACATTATACAAAAAAAAAATATATATATATATATATATATATATATATATATATATATATATATATATATATATATATATATATTAAAAAGTGGGTTAACTTTACTGTTTCTTTTTTTTATAATTAATTGAAGTGCATTTTTTTCCCAAAATAAATTGCGCTTTAAAGACCGCTGCACAAATGCAGTATGATATAAAATTTTGCGACAGCCGCCATTTTATTCCTTAGGGTCTCTGCTAAAAAATATATATATATATATAAAATGTTTGGGGGTTCCAAGTAATTTTCTAGTAAAAAAAAAATGATTTTAACTTGTAAACAAATGGCAGAATTAGGCCTGGTCTTGAAGTAGATAAGATCCTCCCCCTAAGTGCACATTTGGCCACAACCACCTTTCAATGCAGTTCGGTGTGGGGGGGGGGTTGAGATTTTAACTTATTAGGTGAGAAAAAAATCCCGGCATACATTTCTCTAGTCTTACAGATAGAACTGGCTCTTTGGAGGACAACCATGATGCGGCCCACGATGAAATGGAATTTGACACCCCTGGTCTAGAGCAAAAGAGTGCAAAGTTTTCCTCTAGTGAATAGACAACTCCTCTCAGAAGGGCCAAAAGATTGAAAACTGGTTTTGGATTGCATGCAATACAGCCAAATACATTCACCTATCTTTGATATCATGTGTTTTTCTTTTGTGGAAAGAAACTTGAGCACTGTCTGGGAACCCATAGAAGCATGCAGTGTGCATAATAAGTCTAATTTAGCAAAGTGCGCCCGTTTTGTTCCTTAGAAGCCATCCGACTTCAAATAGCGTGCGTTTTCCAGTGAGGTTTTTCAAAAGGAAGTTGAAGTATGGGCCATCACAGGCATCCTTATATTACGCACAGGAAGTCTGCACCTATAGGTGGCAGAGGCACTTTCCCCCCCCCCCGTATAGCCATTGGCCGCACTTCATCATAAGTAATAATTCAGACATCTAAAAGCTAAGACAGGTTGGGAGTTTAATACTCACCAAAAAACCTTCTCTGCGTTCATTGAAGGACACAGCAGCCATCTTTAGATCTTGACCTTCCAAAAGTCAAGTTTTAAAGATTCACTGTGTTCTTCAATAAGCTGAAGAGAAACAAACATTCTGTATACAAGAGCACAAGGAACATGGGTTGGGTTTGCCTACGGCCATGAAAATCTGGCCCTGCACACACTAGTCATGGCCATGGGCGTCCGCACAACTTTATTTTAGGGTCACCTGTGCACCACCCCTTTTCGACAATGTCATGATCACATTATCATGGCCAGAAACTGCAGATATAGTACAGTCCCTAGGATAAGTAATGGATAAAGACCCTCTTACCAGACCCTGCGAAACTACAGCAGTGATCCCTCCGGCTGGACGATCGCTCACTCTGGGTTTGCCGGGAGTGACTCTGGTCAGTAGTGTAGCATGTCTGTACCCTGACAGTAGCTAAGTCTTTCTCCCTCTGGTGGTGCTGGGCAGCGTGGCTCTCCCTCTGGTGGTGCTGGGCAGCGTGGCTCTCCCTCTGGTGGGGCTGGCCAGCGTGGCTCTCCCTCTGGTGGGGCTGGCCAGCGTGGCTCTCCCTCTGGCGGCGCTGGCCAGCGTGGCTCTCCCTCTGGCGGCGCCGGCCAGCGTGGCTCTCCCTCTGGCGGCGCTGGGCAGCATACTCCTCATTCTTTGTCCTGTAGCACTCTCTCCCTCAGCTTTTTTTTTCAGGCTGCAGTCTCTCAATCTCTCTCTTGATAGAGCTGTAGCCTCCTCCCAGTGGAAAATGGGGCCGCCAATCTTTGGGACTACATGTCCCATGATGCTCTCCTCTCCTAGTCTTCTTTGATTGGCCCTCAGTTATGGCCAATAGGGAAGGAATGGAGCGGGCCAGAAAGCTGGGCAGGGAACCTGGTGAAAGACAGCATCTCTTCTTCCTGAAAGGAGAAAAAGGGGGGGGGGGGCGAGTGGGGACCTCTGATAGCCCACAGTCTGCCTTTCTCCTGTCACAGCACCACTGAGCTCTCTTCTGGACTGAGCAGGGAAAAGAGCCCGAAGTCACACTACACTGATGGGGGGCTTGACAGCACCCTAATGGTGTCACCCCACTGGCGGGCACCCTCATAGCGATGCAACTGTGCTGAATTTAAGATCCGATCCCTGATTCCAGGGGGGGGGGGCGCACTTGACCCCCCTTGCCTCTACCTGCGGATGCTCGTGGTCATGGCGTTCATTGAGGTTATACAATGGCTATTGTGGCTTGCTAAGCTTTCTACGCCATGATTGCTCAGTCCATTGCAATGTTCTAGCTCATTTTCTTTTACATTTGAGGCCAACATGGCTTTCTGCACCTGTAATGACCCAGCCATTATACCTTGCAGACATGAATTCATTTACACTTTAGATTTGCAGAATGATGACCCCTGTGCCAGCATCCAGGCAAAAAAAAAAACTCCATTCACGTGGAAGCTGCATGTCTCCTAGGATAACATTACACACAGGAATGTCCTTGTAAATCTTGATGTTACTTTATATTGCACTTAATGAAAGGAACGCAGGAGACCTTCCAAGAATAAACCACTGGCAACCGCTAAGTATATCTTAACAAATGAGACCATTCATAACTGCCATATGATTAGATGAGATCTGTTCCCTAAGTGTAATAATAAACACAACAATGTTGCCTCACGGCTCTGCACTAAACACTTGGACAGTACGGTACTGTATGGGAATAGTGACGCACAGCCCAAAAATTCCCATCACTAAGGCTACAACAAAATTCATAGAAACCCAAAGCACAACTTTTTCCACCAAGTAAAAAAAAATGCTTGGCTCTTAATACTATTCATATAGGCAGGCATTTCTGTATGCATATGCAAGACTAATGCGAAAAAATCTAGGCCCTTTGTGTACCAATCTTAAAGAGAACCTGTCTGAGCAGCGACTATTAGAACGCATTTAAAGCTGAACTTCAGGCAAACCACTAAATACACAGAAAAAAATACATATAAAAAAGGGAGCTGTTTATTTTCCATATGCTTTATATTTTACATCACTTTTATAGGAAGGTTTAGCGCCCCCCCCCCCCTCGTGACCAGGTGATCAAAGGGTTAAGGCAGAGTTCCGCCAAATTTTATTAATTAATTTACAAATACTGCAGCTGCTGACTTTTAAAATATGGACACTTACCTGTCCCAGGGGCCAGTGATATCCTCACCTGATGCCGATCTGTCCCTCGGCTTTCGGGCGGAGGCACTGCCATCTTCGGTAAGGGAACCAGGAAGTGAAGCCTTGCGGCTTCACAGCCTTGCGACTTCACAGCCTGGTTCCCTACTGCGTATGCGCGAGTCGCGTTGCGTGTCCTCACTGGCCCCTGCTGTCTTCTGGGACCTGTGTGTCTCCCAGAAGACAGCGGGGGGGGGAGGGGCCGAACATGGCGTAGATCACCGTGAAGCCTGCGGTGATCTATGCCCGTAAGTGTGAGCAAATACTTGGATTACACAGGTATCTGCTCCCCTTTCCCCCCTGAAATGTGCCAAATATGACACTGGAGGGGGGGAATCCGAAAAGCGGAAGTTCCATTTTTGGGTGGGACTCCGCTTTAAATGTGTTCCCAGGGAGTGCTTGCTAACTGTGTGAGAGTGTTTGTACTGTGGGAAGGCAGAGATCCATGTTCCTGCTTAGCAGAAACACAGGATTACTACCTCCCCTTCTCACAGAAAGGCGATCTGCCTTGTTTACATAGGTAGACTGCCGCTCTGTCTCTCTATGGAACGATCGGCGGGTCCGGTGGACATTGCATACGCCAGGCCCGCTGATTGAACCCAGCGGCAACCAATCACAGCGGGTCGCTGATAGCGCGCATGCGCCCCAGACCCAGAAGTGCAGGATCATGTACAGGTACGTGATCCTGCGCAGAAGACCTGCTCTGCCGCCATATATATGCAGTATACGGTCATCAAGCAGTTAAAAAGGGATTCTAATAATTTTTTTAAAAAAATAAACAGGTTATTCTTACCTGCTATGTACAATTGTTTTGCACAAAGCAGCCCCGATCTTCCTTTTTTAGGGTCCACCCCCAGCACTCCTGGCTTCTCCTCTGACGAGTGCCCCCATAGCAAGCCACTTGTTATGAGGGCACTCAAGCAGGATCCGTTCCAAGTGGGGATGTGTGTGTCCATAGACACAAAGACAGCAGGGCTCGGCCCCAACCCCACTCCCTCATCACAGGATCTGAATAACAGCAGCAGGAGCAAATGGCTGAACAGTATGCAAAAACCATATCTTCCTTCTGTAAACTACTAATCCCAACCCCAATTTAAGAGAGATAAAAGATAAGCAGACATATTTGTAGTCCAGCTTAGGTATGAACCATGGTTTCCCCCACAGACACAGTGGGGGAGGCAGTATTGCTACTCTAGGACAGCAAGAGTCTTATTTGCACTATCAGGTAAAATGAAAAAAGCCTGATAAAAGAAAAACCAATGCAGCCACCACATCCACAAACTGGTAATCTGCAATAGATTACATTGTTTTTGTGTTGGGTTTGCTTTAATTTTGCCTTAAAGTGATTGTAAGGTCTAGAGAGAAATCCTGTAATCTGCTCTGTCACAGGATAATACAAGTCAAGCCTTGTCATTCTACTACACGTGAGGACATACGGTAGAATGACATGTCGTATCTCACAGGGCCACAGTGCTATATACTAAATTAAACATAATTATAAATATACAAAGAATGAAATACAGCGAAGAACTGTGTTTAATGTGCAGTATTTGTGTTTGTATGAAATTATTGCGTTATACACCTTATTTACAGCGCCGCTGGGTGCTCACGTGACCTGCCGGAGCTCTCCTTCCCAGCTCCCAGCACTACAGCGGGAGAGGCAAAGATTCCCTGTTATTGTCAGCCAGGAGGAGAGCAGCGGGAGGTCACGTGAGCGCCCAGTGGCAATGTAAATAAGGTATTTTCCACAATAAATTTTAGACACACACACACACAGCACATTATATTATCCTGTGACAGAGCAGGATTTCACACCAATTATGTTACAGACTCCCGAGCCGATAGGCTGGGAGGGAGGGGGAGAGGAGAGCAGCGGGCTGAGGGAGGCATGTAAACTGATCACGGTAATCAGGGATCAGCAGCCATGATTACCATGGCCAGCACAGACAGGGGGACACGGGAACTAGCAGGATCAACCAGGTTTTTTTTTTAGAACATAGAGAGGGACAAATTATTATTATTATTATTCAGGATTTCTATAGCGCTAACAGTTTGCGCAGTGCCTTACAACATGGGAATGACACAGCACAAGCACTATGGATCAGGATCGCTTTTTTTTTTTTTTTCTTGGGTTACAACCACTTTAAGAAAATAACCAGATGTCTTCAACACTAACACAAAAAGTGTGAATTTTGCATATTTTGGCTACACACAAATATGAGCTGCTATGTTTTATGTTCCAGGACTGCGAGATTCATGAAAGGACCGATCTCTTTATATTTTTCATTGGAAGGTGATACATATCTAATTTTATCAGTCTTAACAGTTGTCAAGGAGGCAGGAAAAGGGACAAAGAAAAACTCACACTCTGTCAGCTATGACTCCCTGTGAGTAAAGCTTTACACCATAAGCCATGCACAGCGTGTGCCAAGGTTCGGGGTCATCATCTAATCCTCCACACGAAGATATAACACCAACTATGATTGATAAGTATAGTATGTGATCAGATCAACGCTAACAAGGTAAAAAAACAGATGGTGAAAAGCATGGTTGTAACTGACAGACTAAACAAACTTCTTAGTGCTTGTAACATTTTAGGAGGGGTGCACATTACAGAAATTCCAAAAAGTCAAAGTTCACAGGAATTGAAGGCCTTAGGCCCCTTTCACACCGTCTATCCGTTATTCTTCCATCTGTCAATGGAGGACAATGCATTCCTATGGGCAACCGGATGACCATCTGTTACCATCCGTTAACCTCCGCTTATGTTTTTATCCGTTTTTTTTAACGTACAAGGCTACGTCCAGATCCGTGAAAACGGATATTAACTGATAATGTCCGCCAACGTCCGATCAGTTAAGATCCGTTTTAAGAAATCATTTTTTTTTGTTTGACCCAGGCAGTAGTTGGACAATAGGAAATGCATCCCCAGTACATCCCCAGTACATGCCCAAGGAGAAACATGGCAAGACATGTCTCCTCATATAGGCAAATACAACAATGTCACGCTGTCCCAGAAATTGTTGGAATTTATTGCACAATGCAGATAGCACACACAAGGACAGGTACAAAGGAAGGACACAGCAAGGACAAGTCACTCACTGAAAACTGCAATGCAGCATGGGAGGAGCAATGCTTTCTGGGTAATTTCCTTTAAAGTGGGGTTCCACCCAAATTTTGAACAATATCTGTATGTATTCTCTTCCTTGCCTAGGTGCTGACATGCTGTTTAAAAAATTTTAAATCGCCGTAATTACCTTTTATTTTTCTATTCTTCTTTGCACTTCCTGGTTCTCCTCCCATAGGAGTAGACGTGTTTCTAGCCTCTCCCAGACTCCTGGGAGCTAGTCTCAGGCTTCCCAGGATGCCACTGAGCATGTGCGGGAACGAGCGGTGAATGCTGGGAGCACAGCATTCACTGCATCCAGGAAATAAATGCTTGTGGGCTTCAAATGCCCACAATGAAGATGGAAACCGCCTGCAGTGAATAATATAAGTTATTCTTTCTGAAAAAATCTGACACAGGCGGACATATTACACACAATATGTGAGTATGTAATGCTGAGAAGAAAAGTTTGTGAATGAACTAAAAAAAAAAAAAAAAAAACGATAGATAGGTGGACCCCCGCTTTAAGGCACAAAAACTGCTGTAAACAGATCAAAACGGATGTTAACGTGTACATTAACGGATGACAACGGATATTAACGGAATGGAAGACGGATGAAAACGGAGATTAACGAAACAGAGGATGGATGAAGCAACGGATAAGAACTGATACGTTTTTAACATGGCTAAACTGACGGTGCCCGTGTTTGCCCGTGTGAACAAGGCCTTATACAGACGGGTGATTACGGGCGTACAGCGGATTCCTGGGGCTAGGATTACAGGTGTATGCAAAACAGCTGTGGCCGCTCAGCCTGTACAAAGCAATGACAGGCTAAGAGGAGTCATCATTCTGCACATGTAGTTCACACATCCATCAGTTACCTGCAGTTAGGAACATATATACAACTCTAAACACATCTGTCTGCATCCAAGGCAGCACATCTGTTCATAACCGCAAAAAACCCGCTTAGATTTCAGATTGAAGCTTCAAAATGCTCAACATCCAAAATCCAATGGTTTCCAATTGTGCCTGTTCACACCTGAGCATAAGGTTGCCTAAAGCTTGCAATATGAAAAAGTACATGACCTTTGTTTGAGCTACAAACGTCAAGTTTTTTTTGGCCCCAATAAAATTTCATTGGAAGTGCAGAGAAGAAGTGCAAAAAATAAACAAAGTGTGTTTTTCCCCCTAGTAACAAGCTTTCCAAATGCAGCCTCAATGTGCCAATGCATGCACACAGGGGAGCAATGCCTCCTTTGCCTACCGTGTTTCCCCGAAAATAAGACATCCTCCGAAAATAAGGCCTACTTCCAGTCTTGTCTCTCGTTGTAATATAAGGCATCCCCCTGATAATAAGGCACCCCCTGATAATAAGGCATCCACCAATAATAAGGCATCCGCCAATAATAAGGCATCCACCGAACATAAGGCATCTGACTCTGGACCGTAGCGGCAGGCACCGCCGCGCAGCTCACTGATTGGCCGCAGCTGTTCAGGCAGTGCGAGGTCTCTTCAAATCAGTAAGCTCTCTGGATGACGAGTGACGTCCCTGATGTTGCGCAAGGGAACGTCGCCCGTCAGAGAGCCCGCGCCGCCGCTGCCAGACACAGGAGTCGGGCACATTATGTGTAATCTTGCCGCCACATGGGTGAATGAGGTGTGGGGGGGTGTCTGGTGAAGGTGGGAGGGGGGAGAGACTAAACTGTCCACTGGCACAGGGGTGGGGGGAGGGGGGCTTAAAATGACACATGGTGGATTTGAGGGGGGGGATCAAATCGGCACAGGAGGATCAGAAGGGGGGAATCAAAATGGCACAGGAGGTTCTTAAATGGTAATCCCCCCTCTGATCCTACTGTGCCATTTTTATTGATTCCCCCCCTGATCCCCCCTGTGTCATTTTAAGTGATCCCCCCATTTCAATCCCCCCTCTGATCCACTGTGTCACTTTAGGGGGTGACTGCTTTTCTGCTGATACAAGAAATACTGGTAAACAGTGCTGGTATATTTTTACCCCTAGACATGAGCGCAAAAAGAAAGAGCTACTCCATGGAGTACAAGCAAGGAATCGTGGAAGACTCTTGGGGCCAAAATCTTACTGCTTTCTGCAAAGAGAAGATGTTGAATTTCCGATTGGTCAGAAAATGGCGAGCAGAATACGGTAACCTCATTGAACAAGTGGACAAGGGAAATGCTAAAAAGCGCAAGTGTGGATCAGGTCAGCAACCATTATTTTCCGAGCTGGAAGACCTGATCTGTGAATGGGTTATTGACAGGAGAGCAAAGGCTTTGGTTGTGAATAGGGCTCAGATTCAAGAATTTGCCCTTGCAATGGCACCACAGTTTGACATAGCCCCCGAAGACTGCAAAGCATCACAACACTGGCTGGATAATTTCCTTCAGCGAAGTGAACTGTCTTTAAGAAGATCCACAACACTGTTTAGGCTGAAAGATGATGACATGACTGTCATTGGATAAATCTTACTTTGTGTTCATACCAGTAAATATCAGTAAATGTACCATAGATTGTTGTACATAGAAATGATAGTAACAAGAAATTCTTGATACCGTTGGATTCACAGTTTGTCTGGTTATGCTGGTTTGTGATGACCACTACTACCGTACCCTATACAGGTAATAAATTTACTTTTTTTTGTTCAACAAAAAATGTGTACCGTATTCTTCTTCATTGAAAAATAAGACATCCCCCGAATATAAGACCTAGCGCATCTTTGGGAGCAAAAGTTAATATAAGACATGGTCTTATTTTCGGGGAAACAGGGTAGATGAGATAAGAGGAAGTAGGGCCTCTTTGGCCACTTGATTGGCTGGGCTGTGGGGTCTTCGCTCCCACACATGCACATGGGTGTCACATCACCAGGACACACGGTGGGGATGGGGGGCATTAATAACATTTATGAACACTAGGGTCTCTTCTGTTATAAAAACCCTGCATATACAGTATGCACACAGTGGGGGTTAGGTCATCCTTGCCTAGACAAGAAAATAGGAAGTAGGGCCTCCTCAGCCACTTGAATGGCTGGGCTGTGACAGATAGCAGGGGATGGAGGAATGGAGTGTGGTTATGAACACTAGGGTCACTTCTGTATAAAAACCCTGCCTGTCAGCATTTTTGTAAATATGAGCTAAATGCCACGTTAATAAAATCTGCAGATTTTAAAATATTGAAAAGACCTTTTGAAATAACTTTAGCATGTTAAAGCTCATTAGGAGAAGAGACAATTGAGAGGATATTTGATAGCGATATACAATATATCTCAATGGTGATCCCAGCGTACGTATGAAACCTTTCAGTCCCAGGAAGTGTAAGAAGACACGGGGCCACATGATGAGACTTGGAAGAGAAGCGGTTTAACCTTAAAGCGGTGTTCTTGCCCCCATGAAAAAAAAAAATAAAAGTCAGCAGCTACAAATCTTACAACTGATGACTTAATACATGGACACTTAACTGTCCAGGGAGCCCACAATGTCGGCACCGCAGCCGATCTTCACGTCGGCTGTCGAGTGCACCTACCGCCATTCCTGGTAAGGGAACCCAGCAGTGAAGCCTTTCAGCTTCACAGCCGGTTCTCTACTGTTCCCTACTGTGAAGCCACAGCCAGGCGCCTACAGTTACAATGCTGGCGCCGCAGAGAGGCGGGGGAGACGAGCGGGGCTTCGTTCCCCCGCATCGCTGGACCGTGGGACAGGTAAGTGTCCGATTAGTAAAAGTCGGACGTCTAAAAGCCGCGCGCCGTCACTGGCCCCGCAATCATCTGGGACCGGTCACGTGTCCCAGATGATTGACAAGAGGGAGGGTGGAGAGGCGATCTCCCTTCCTGCGCCGAGGGAAGTGACGTCAGGAGCCCAGGCACCGAAGAGGCAGACTACGAGGGACCCCCTAGCAACAGGCATTTAGAGGCGAATAAAAAGAAAAAATTCTCCAAAATGTATTTTTTTTTTAAAGCACATTACTATTTTTTATTTTTTTATTTTTTTTAGGGTGAAACTCCACTTTAAGTAACTTACTAATTTACACAAGATGAAGCTTTTAAGGGCATAAAAACAGACAAAAAAGTTTAGACTGCCATACAGTACATAGGCACATTGTATGTAGCATGCTGTCCTACCAGAATTTATGACCACAGCACATTTCACACAAGCCTGTGAACTGGATACCGGTTCTCACGCTTCAGGATATTTGGTCCGGTAACCTAAAACTAGCTATACATCTGAAGCAAGTCTGGTCAGGTGCACTAAATACTGCACAAAGCAAACAGTAATTTTTTTTTTTATATACATAGTACTTGTTCCAAATTGGAACAAGTACTGTGTTAGTGACATTTGTCTAGCTCTGATCAAGTATACCTGTTATTTATTTTCTGCTGATCAAGAAAACGAAGACAAAATACTAAAGTAAAAAACAAACAGTGCAAGGTCCATGGTAAGAGTATGCTGATGGAATACCCGTCATGTGTGTATACCCTACGGACAGTCCCTGAACAGGTGACTACATGATGAAACAATTCCCAGAAATACAAGGACTGGGAGATGTTTTTAGGTCCTATGGAAATTAACCCCTAATGTTCACGAACTAAAAAAAAAAAAAAAAAAAAAAAACACCATTTAGCCCTCTAGTTTCCTTTAAAAAAATGTGAAGAAAAAAAAAAAAAAAGCGCAGCGCCAAAATCTTTTTTTTTTGTGCTTTGTATAAAGTTAGGGGAGGGTTAAAATCCCTATCTATTTTTTGCCATCTCCCATTGAGGAGATTTCCATGTACTCCTTGCCACACAGGCAACAAATAAAAGGGAATTTCCCTGTAGACAGTGGTCACCAAACAGATGTCTCCCTCCTTGCCACTTGTTCTGGTGACAACTTTAAGGCTTAATGTACACGGGACGTTTTTACAACCCCTCCTAAACGATTTAACTTGACAGATAGTGTACCACGATAAATCATCCGTTTTGCTGCGTTTACATGCCGCGTTTAGCCAGGTTTGCGTTTAGAAGAGTTTTTTTTTCAAAATAGCCAAAAATTAAAAAGGCCTGTAAATGCCTGCGGTTAAAGCGCGAGTTACCGCATTTAGAAGCGTTTACTGCTTGAAATGCCTCTAAACTTAGCGTCTGAACTCATTTTTTTGCTTTCCAAAAAAAGACCTCTAAACTCAACTGCCTAAAAACGACATTAAAATGAACCTGTGTACATGGACTGATAAGATAACATTGGATGAGTTCAGGGGCAGCTGAAAAGCAGCCAACTTCCTCTGAACGTCAGTTTACCAGCAGCATTGTACATGAGGCCTAAAGATTTGGATTTCTGTCTTGGTAACAATGGTCACCAGGATAAAAACGAGAAGGTAAATCTACCTAGCAGAGAACTGGGCAGCTATCAAGGCTTATCTAGTCCTATCTGAATCCTTTTCTAGGCTAGACAACGTTAAAAAATATATATACTGTATTTATCGGCGTATAATACGCACTTTTTCCCCCTTAAAATCAGGGGAAAATCGCGGGTGCGTGTTATACGCCGATCCCCCGCTGACTGTGAGCGGCCGCCGATATACATAGATAGCCGAGTGTCTCAGACTCGCTGATCACAGAGCGAGCCGTGCGCACGGGACTACGTCAATAGACGTAGTCCCGGCAAAGCAGGTCCGCGCTGTAGCGGTCATTCGTCTATAGCACGGATCTCTGTTGGTTAAATTGGTCAGGTGAGGCTAAAATTGAAATTAAAATCCAAATACAGCTCACCATCCAAATAGCACCATTCCTACAGTACAGCATGGCGGTGGTAATATCCTGTACTGGGGGTGTTTCTCTGCAGCAGGGACTGGAGCACTTGTTAGGATAGAAGGAAAATGAATGGGGCAAAATACCATCAAATCCTTGAGGAAAATTTGCTGCCCTCTGCCAGAAAGTTGTCAATGGGAAGAAGGTTTGCCTTTCAACAGGACAATGACCCAAAGCGCACAGCAAAAAATAAAAAATAAAATAAATAAAAAGTGGTTGAAGGGGGAAAAAGTGAAAGTCCTTGCATGTCCCAGTCAGAGCCAAGACTTAAACCCCATTGAAAACCTGTGGAATGACTTGAAGACCACAGAATGACTTGCAGTCCACAAATGGTCACCATCAAATTTAACTGAACTTGAGCAGTTCTGCAAAGAAGAGTGGGCAAATATTGCAAAGTCTAGATGTGCAAAGTTAGTAGAAACATATCCCAACAGACTTTAGGCTGTAAATAAAGCAAAATGTGGTCCAACAAAATACTGACATAAGTGGGGTGATCCATTTTTCAACTCAATAATTCGGTTTAGGAATTTTCTTTTTTTTTTTCTTTGACATGTTGGTGTTCTATCTCTCACTTGGAGATTTTATAAGTTGCACTAGTAAATGCAGCTGGATAAAAACAAAAACGGTGTCTTCGTTGCAGGCTATAAAGCAACAAAATGTGATTTTAAAGGGGGCTATTCTTTTCCATCCCAATGTAATGAAAAGCTAGATAATAAACTAGTATAGAAGAGTTTAGATTTTTTTTAAATGCACCCAAATCTGGAAGCCACAGGTAATTTAAAGATTAAAATAAAAAAGGGGATAATGAAGGAGGGCATAAATACTGATCAAAATTTGGCTAGTTAAAAAAGTAAAGCCAAAGCCAATTTGGTTGTACTGCTATGGATCACAGAAGTGCAGAACGAACTGCACTCCTGCTACCCATGAACCGGTCCAAGCTCTGAAAAGCCTGAGCCAGCCGCTCCTGCTCCTTCCACAGCCCAGCGCTCCAGTGAGCACTGGAGGGGCAGAGCAGCAAACCAGTGATTGACAAGTCACCGTCTCTCTGCAGGCTGAAGACTGAGAACTGGGTGATCAACGGTCTTTGATCACTCAGTTCTCAATCTTAGAGGCAGAGAGGGACAGACGCAGCTGGAAACAGTGCTACAGCCATATAGAGGAATATGACCATTTTTTTAAAGCCATACTTCTCTTTAAGCAAGGACCAGTCGACTCTGGATCCATCTGCGGCTGTTCCGGCTTCTCTTGAACCTGTTTGTTGAAAATTTTCCTTCGATCGGTGTATTCTAAGAGTGGAGGAGTCCCCACTGTCAATATACAACATCACAGAAAGGAGGATTCCTTCATCTACTTGGCATGCATGGCTGATAAAAAAAAAAAAAACACACACCAGAACTGATCCATGTATGGCTGGCCTTAGCCAGAAAACCTCCATCCCCAATTTGACTCACTAACGAGTAGAAAAGCGAATGAACATTCTTAAAAGCGACGTTCCACCCAAAAATGGAACTTCCACTTTTCTGGTTCCTCCCCCCTCCAGTGTCACATTTGGCACCTTTCAGGGGGGAGGGGGGGAGCAGTTACCTGTCTAATACAGTTATTTTGCTCCCACTTCCGGGCATAGATACTTGAGCCACAAGCAGGTATCTACGCCACTACCCCCCCCCCCCCGCTGTATTCTGGGATACACAGGGGTCCCAGAAGAAAACAGCAAGGACCAGTGGGATAGCACAGCGCGAGTTGCGCATGCAGAGTAGGGAACCATAAAGTGACGCCTCAAGGCTTCACTTCCCCATTCCCTTACTGAGAATGGTGGCGGCAGCACCCGACAGCCGAGGAATAGATCGGCTTGAGGTGCCGACATCGCGGGCGCACTGGACATGTAAGTGTCCATATTTTAAAATTCAGCAGCTGCAGTATTTGTAGCTGCTGACTGAAAAAAAAAAAAAAAAACGGCTGAACTCCGCTTTAAAACTAAAAGCTTTGAACAAAACTCTACCAGTGTACAGCTGGCTTTACACTGGTGGGGGGGGGAGAATTCTCCCCTTGCAAAAAACTAAAAAAGATCATTTGTGTCAGTGGCATAGCCGCAAGCAATAATCGCATGCAAAAATCTGACATGCTGGTTGTACCAAAGTCGGTTGATGGATCGACTTGGGTACAATCAGCCTGCCTGTACATGGTTCAGAATCAGAACCATCTATGGTCAGCTTTAGAGATTCATACAACCCTGGATAGGAAAAGGTTGCACTAAAGAACCTAGACTTTCAGCTAACTAGCACTCATTACAACTGTCTGCATTGAGACATCAGAACACACCCGCACTGTCTCAGACGCGTCCTTCCCCAACCATGTAATCAGAACACACAAGTAGATGAGCAACATGGGCAGAACTAAATTAAATTAAATCAAATTAAACAGGAAACTATAGGGTGAACAGCTGGTAAGATTTTACTGGAATTTATATAGAAAACTGATGACCAATTCATGGTTATTATGCAAACACTAATAAATGTCAAAATAGCTTTAAGTTTTTTAACCTGCAGTTGATTAAAGTAGTATTAAAGCCTCCCTTCCTTTAAAACGCAAGCAGATTTTCTTAAGCTAGGTATACACACACAGATCATTTTTGGTCAACCTGCGGGCTGAACGAAAATAATGTAACAAAATTCCCCATCCAAGGTATACAGTACAGATTGAGGAATCTGCTGCTGTGGCTATTGTATTTTGACAGGACCTGGCAGAATACCCAAACAGTGGCTGCATATTATTGTTTGCCGCAGCTGTTAACCTGACAATTTTCCATCTGCTCAAAAGGATGTCCGACAGGAAGTGGCCATTGGCCATATAGTAAAAGATTCTTTTATAAAATCAAACACTTGCTTTATTGCCATTCTATAGCCTCCCTCTTCCTGTGCGCACTTCTCGGAACTTGCGGTTGGAGATGGCACACTAATTACAACAATTTTCGTTCACTACGTTCATGAGATCGAAAGGTTTCATTGTGCCTTGTGACAGCGTACATCGATATTCACACAGTTTTGCTGATCGGAGAACCCTGCTGAGAGCTGCTGGCAATCACATCACTTATAAAAGGGGTCCAAGGTAGGTCTTGCGTTTCTTTGTAATCTTGGGCCGCATGTGCGTTTTGGCACAACCAACATCAGCATATCCCCGGTATGCAAATGAAGAGAGAGCCTGCAAAAAAGTGGCTTAAAGTAAAAAACTTTAGGAAAGTTTTTCTTCTTTTTTTTTTTTTGCCATCTATGTCCCATTGCGGAGATTTGCCTTCACTTCCTGTCCCATAGCCAAACAGGAAATACCTTCAAATAAAGGGAATTTCTTGGGGACCCCTGAGTCCCTGGAACTAGTATCATAGGTGGAAGATTTCCCCTGTATTACTTTTCTGGGGACAACCCAAAATTAGTTTTTTTTTAACTTTCACTGATAATGGTAAACAGGACAAATAGAGAGGGTGAATCTCCTTAACTGGGGCACAGACAGCAATAAAAAAAAAAAAAAAAAAAAAAAACTGACAAGTGTTCTAATCCCTCTCCACTAAGTTTTGCCTTTAGGTATACTTTATTGGGACCCTGTAAGGGAAAGGAGTCACCCGCAAAATGAGATGTCAGAGCCAGCGCCCAAGGGGCCAGCTTATTCGGAAGGAAACAAATACCGTATTTATCCACATATAACACACACATTCATTTTAAGAGGTGAACTTTCATGGAAAAAAAAAAAAAAACTTTCATTTTAAATAAGAAACTTTGAAGCAAAATAAGGGTCTGTGCCCATCTGCAGCCTCACCATTGCCATCAATGCAGCAACCTCGCCATTGCCATCAATGCAGCAGCCTCACCATTGCCATCAATGCAGCAGCCTCACCATTGCCATCAATGCAGCAGCCTCACCATTGCCATCAATGCAGCAGCCTCACCATTGCCATCAATGCAGCAGCCTCACCATTGCCATCAATGCAGCAGCCTCGTCATTGCCATCAATGCAGCAGCCTCGCCATTGCCATCAATGCAGCAGCCTCGCCATTGCAATCAATGCAGCAGCCTCGCCATTGCCATCAATGCAGCAGCCTCGCCATTGCCATCAATGCAGCAGCCTCGCCATTGCCATCAATGCAGCAGCCTCGCCATTGCCATCAATGCAGCAGCCTCGCCATTGCCATCAATGCAGCAGCCTCGCCATTGCCATCAGTGCAGCAGCCTCACCATTGCCATCAGTGCAGCAGCCTCACCATTGCCATCAGTGCAGTCTGATCGATGCCCATCTGCAGCCCAGAGGGTACAGGGAAGGGGCAGGACGAGCGCAGACAGATTACATCCAGTGAGAATCTCCTATGACAGACAGAACAGTGGTCCAATGGCGGCCCAGGAGATGGGACTTCCTATTACAGAGGCCACCAAAGAAACAGTAAATTCTCACTGCATGTAATCTGCCGGCGCTCGTCCCGCCCCCCTTCCTGCCCCCTCTGAGGCAGCTAAAATTGAAGTATTGGCGTATAACACACACCTGCTATTTGCACCCCAATTACATGGTGAAAAAGTGAGTGTTATATGCCAATAAAAAACAGTTTACAGCAACAAGGAGCAGCATTCATTGCAAGTGATTTTTACGACATGTCAAATATCTATCACTTCAGGGAAGGTAAAAGGTTTTATTGCTATTAGGAAGACATGTTATCTCAGATAGTATCAGTCCATAAATTAAAAGCAAGACACTAAAGCCTGGTACACAGAAGAATATTGGATGAATGATTGTCCGTTTTTTTTTTTTTTGTTTTTTTTTCATGCTAGTCTCACATCGAAAAAAAAGGAAGGAGGTTACTAAATTTACAAAAATTCTCGTTATTGTATTCCTGCATTTCTGAGCATGCGTGATCTTGCACTTCTGGTCTTTTTTGGACAAATACTGAATGGATTAACATGAAAATCGTACAATCTGGTATCATGAGAAATTTTCACGTTTGTCCCCTTTGGATAATTTTGGATGAACGGCCATGATCAGCTCTCAAAAGCTCTGTACTGTACAAAAGATCAGATTATTGTATGATCAATTCAAAAGCCGTATTGTCATCAGATTTTCTGATCTTGTGTACTAGGCTTAACATGCTGGAGAACTCTGCAGGCAAATGAAGTGGGCAATACACGGTATTAAGAACTGGGGTATGTAAACTTTTGATCAGGGTCATTTGCAGTTTCTGTTGCCATTATGATTTAAAAAGTGTAAACACAGTTGATTGATAATAAATGGCTTCAGCCAAACACTACTACCCTGTTCAGCCAAACACAACCCTGGCAAACAGACGACACCAGAAGTCTCAAGAGACACAGCCGTGCTCTTGAGCGAGCATGGTGTAAATCTAAATCCCTGTAAGATTTTACCCTCTACAAATCTGTCCTTCTCAAATACAACTCCTGCCTCCACACTGCTAAACAAACCTATTACAACACTCTCATCAAAACCCTCTCATCCAAACCTCGTCAACTCTTTTCTACCCTGAATTCCTTACTTCACCCCCCACTGCCCCCACCCACCAACTTGCTTACCGCTCAACATATTGCCAACCACTTCAATAGCAAAATCAACACAATTCGCAAGGAGATATCCAGCATTCAAATTCCTCCCCTACCCAACATATCAGGTCCAACACCACATTCAATACTCTCCTCCTTTTGCCCAGTTACCATAGAAGAAGTTGATAAACTCCTCTTCATGGCCCACTGGACCCTGTCCCCTCTCAATTACTGCGACCACCTTCCCACTCTATCCTCAACTCCCTAACCCACATCTTCAACCTCTCCCTCTCCTCCAGCACCTTTCCTTCCCCGCTCAAACATGCACTGGTTACCCCCATACTCAAAAAACCCTCACTAGACCCCACCTGTTTGAATAACTTAAGACCTCCTTCTCCCGTTTGCCTCCAAGCTCATCGAACGCCTTGTTCATGACCAAATGAGTCGCTACCTCACGGACAACAACCTTCTCGACCCCCTACAGTCTGGCTTCCGCCTACAACATTCTACCGAAACTCACCAATGACCTAATAACTGCCAAAACCAATGGCCACTACTCCATACTCATACTTTTAGACCTCTCTGCTGCCTTTGACACAGTTGACCACCTGCTGCTCCTCAGCAAATTACACTCCCTTGGCCTCCGTGATTCTGCATTATCCTGGTTCTCCTCCCACCTATCTCAGCGCACTTTCAGTGTCACTTACAACTCCATCTCCTCCGCTCCCCTTCCTCTTTCTGTTGGGGTACCCCAAGGCTCCGTCCTTGGGCCTCTCCTTTTCTCACTCTATACCTCTTCCCTGGGCCAGTTGATAACCTCCCATGGCTTCCTATACCACCTCTATGCCGATGACACACAGATCTATCTCTCCACTCCTCAACTCGCCCCCACTATCTCCTCACGGATCTCAAACTTGCTGAACGACATATCGGTATGGATGTCACACCACTTCCTCAAACTTAATCTTTCTAAAACTGAGCTTGTTATATTTCCTCCTTCACGGTCCCCCTCCTGTGACTTCACCATTAATATCAACAACACAACCATTGGTCCCTCCACACATGCCAAGGTCCTGGGTGTAATCCTTGACTCTGACCTCTCCTTCAGCCCCCATATCCAATCACTGGCTAAATCCTGCCGCCTTAACCTCCGCAACATCTCCAGAATTCGACCCTTCCTGACTAATGACACCACAAAGCAACTTATTCAATCCTTGATTATTTCCCGCCTTGACTACGGCAACTCTCTCTTTAATGGCCTACCCTTAAGCAGGCTATCCCCCCTTCAGTCTATTATGAATGCTGCTGCTAGACTAATACACCTCACTAATCGATCCGTGACTGCTGCTCCTCTCTGCCAATCCCTTCACTGGCTTCCCTACCCCACCGTGTAAAATTCAAAATGCTAACCATAACATACAAGGCCATTCACAACATCGCCCCCATCTACATCACCAACCTCATCTGCAGATATCGCCCCCTCCGCTCCTCCCAGGACCTCCTGCTCTCTAGCTCCCTTGTTACCTCCTCCCATGCTTGCCTTCAGGACTTCTCCAGAGCCTCTCCCAACCTCTGGAATTCCCTGCCCCAGTATGTCCGATCAGCCCCTACCCTGTCCACCTTTAGGAGATCCCTGAAAACTCATTTATTCAGGGAAGCCTATCCCACACCCACATAACTGTCCCTGAGCCACCTCCATCAAATGATTCTTTGCAGCTATTACCTTTTGTACCACCACCCCCTCCCTTTAGAATGTACGAGCAGGGCCCTCCTGTACCTTTTGTATTGAACTGTACTGTAATTGTGTTGTTCCCTTAAACATTGTAAAGCACTGCGTAAACTGTTGGCGCTATATAAATCTTGTATAAGAATAATATAATAAACACTAACCATGAGTGAAAGAAAAGTTTGTGTTCATTCATGAGTTTCATTCATATTCTTTGAAAAATGGCCAAGAAATCAAATTCTGCCAGGGTATGTAAACTTATGAGCAAAACTGTATACAAACTTCAATGCAAAAATCAAAGGAAGCAGGTGGTAAAATTGTCAGCTGAACAGCAAATGCATTCAAACAAATGTAGCCTTTGGGATTCAGACAGCTGCAGGTGCTCTGGCTATCTATATACACAACAGCCAGCAGGGGAGATCCCTCCATCTGCACCATTTAGCATGGATGGAGGAATCAAGTGATTTCTTTCGTTCAGCCCATCAGGGTTAAACCAGAGAAATCTAAACAGGAATGGTTAGCCCTTAAGGCAGAACCAATGTCTCCTTTTTAAAAACTACTAGCAAGCGGGGGCGCTTTATTGCAGAATAAAAAAAAACATGCAATGTCTTTTCTGCAGTAGAATAACCCTACCCGTCTGTGCAAGCACAGCTCAGATCACATTCTGGCACAGATCCTGTGTCCTAGAAGACTGAACTCCTTCACATGTGCAGCAGTCACATCATCCCACACTGGGCAAAGAAAACGGCTGCAACTAAGCATGCTCAAATGCTGGCGCCTAATGATGATGTCAGACCATTGAAGAAAAGAGAAGGACTTTAGTTCAGCGTTAAACAAAAGTAGTATGGCTAGCTTAAAGCGGTAGTAAACCGCACCAAAAACTAAAAAACAAATTGGGCCCTGAGCAATTAAAGTGATTGTAAAGTCTTGTTTTTTTTTCCTATAAAAATAAAAAACATGTTATACTTACCTGCTCTGTTGCAGCGGATTTGCACAGAACAGCCTGGATCCTCCTCTTCTGTGCTCCTGGGCCCTCCCTCCTGTTCAGTGCCCCCACAGCAAGCAAGCAAGCAAGTCACAGCTCCCTGAATCCATTCAGACGTGGAGCCCCGACCCAGCCCCGCCAATTCTCTTCCCTGTTTGGCTAGCCGACTTTGATTGACAGCAGCGGGTGCCAATGGCGCCGCTGCTGTGTCTCAGCCAATCAGAAGGGATAATCGGATGGCTGAGACAATCGTGGACATTGCTGGACAGAGAGGGACCTCAGATAAGTATTAGGGGGGCCGAGGGGGGCTGCTGCACACAGAAGGCTTTTTATCTTAATGCCTTTACAACCACTTTAAGTCATAATGCGCTAGTAGGCATCACCTACTAGTGCATTATGACAGACTTGCCTGAAAACAAAGCCCTCCAGTGGCATGCTGTCACCGCTGTAGGCGCTTCCATCTTCACTCAGTCCTCAGCCATATGAATGGCGAAGCCGCGATGATGTTCAGTCCCATGCATGTGGGCGCGAATTACAGCTGCGGCACAGAGTTCTGAATGGACCGCACAATCCATTCAGAGCCCAGTGCACACCAGCAGCTGCTAAAGTAAATATTTCCTAAACAGTGCATGTTTAGGAGATATTTACTGTAGGTAAGCCTTATTATAGGCTTATCTGAAGGCAAAAAATAAACCATGTGAGTTTACTACCACTTTAAAGTAGTACCAAAAAGCCCCCCCCCCCAATACATTTGTCTGCATTAATTCAACCCTGCACATATGAATGTTGCACAAAACGTCCAGAGAAAAAACACACACACCTTACTTTTAATGTAGTTACAGGTACTTCTGTGCTGCTTTCCTAAACCTCTGGTCACCTAACTGCATTTACAATAACCTGATCTCCCTTTCTCTGGACTACGTATCCCACAATTCAAAGCACCATCACACATGCGTGGTTCTTGCAAGCAAAAGATGACTAAGAAGAGTGTCTTAGACCCCTTTCACACCGAGGGCGTTTTTCAGGCGCTATAGCGTTAAAAATAGCGCCTGCAATCCGCCCTCAAACAGCTGCAGCATTGTCTCCAGTGTGAAAGCCCGAGGGCTTTCACACCGGAGCGCTGCGCTGGCAGGACGGGAAAAAAAGTCCTGCCAGCAGCTTCTTTGGAGCGGTGTGTTTACCGCTCCTCCACCGCTGCTCCCCATTAAAATCAATGGGGCAGCGCTGGGATACCGCCGGCAAAATGCCGCTATTGCGGCGCATTGTGGGCGGTTTTAACCCTTTCTCGGCCACTAGCGGGGGGTAAAAGCACCCCGCTAGGGGCCGAAATGTTCCGCTAATCCGACGGTAAAGCGCCGCTATAAATATAAATAGCGGCGTTTTACCGCCGATGCTATGGGCGGCCTGGTGTGAAAGGGCTCTTAGCAAATCTATTTGATTGGGGCTGCCTGTGCTTGTTGGTGCAGGCAGCATGTTTAGGTCACCAGTATTTCTTTTCCCAGCGATGGACATGAAAGGGTGGCTCCAGCAGGGCTCCATAGGGCCAGAGCAAAAATGATAAAGGGCTCACTCACACTTGTGGCAAGGGCTGCCGTCCCTCTGAAAGAGCAAAACTGACTTTGGAGAAAATGTTGGCTCTTCACTTTAAAAAGCCTGCACCACTGTGCCGCAATCACATACATTACACGCAATTGTAGCAAGGCCTCATTCGCTTGAATGAGTTTTGTTCTGTGGCAGTTCTGTCCGCGAAACAAGACATTTTGAAATTTATTTTTTGCCATGGCTGACACAAAAAAGGATCTTCAGGACCATGCACCGAATGAGATGGATTTGAATTTCCCCCGTGGGCGCGAACCAAGGCATCGCTGCTGTGGCATGTGTACAATCCCGTTCATAAAACCAGGACTTAATTGCATATATTTTATTGCTGCCTGTGTGTGAACAAGCCCGAAGGCCAGCCAAATAGTTGTCGAAATCCAAATGTTCTTTTGATCAAAAAAACAAAAATGATGCATACAATCGTGCAATCATTTGTTTTGTTTTTCTAAAAAAATAAATAGATAAAATAAAATATATCCAGATCAGGCATGAAACTTGCATGTCGCAGCTGGCACACGAATGAAGCAAAAAAAAAAAGACCTGACGATTGACAAAAGTTTATGTTCGGTTTTTGACTCGTCCATGGCCTGCTTTAACGTAAATAATAAAACGCAGTTAGATCAAAAGCAGCAAGATACAAAGTCACAGTCACTCGTTCTGCAAAATAGGCAGGGAATATTTTAGAATGGGGCATGTGTAACAACACCAATGAGTTCCTTGAACTTCCATTTATTTATCTTTCTGACGCACGTACCAGACTTCCCCCAGACACAAGCACAGCACTACCGCCAGACAACCACCTGCAAAATCCAAATTTCATGTGCCTGTAAAAAAAAAAAATAGGAAGAAAAAGCCTGACACCAATAAAAACCATGCTATCATGGCAAATTAAACATTTGCATTAAAGAAAACATGAAAATGGGGAAGTCGCCAGCATCTCGCACTGTAAAAACAGACGTTTAGCTGTAAACTGATTACCTTGAAGCACAGAATCAGCTTAGCTTAAACCTAAAGCGGATCAGGGGCATTTTGTTGCACTTTTTATTTGCCTGTGTCAGTTTGAAAAGAATGCCGAAGAACATCCAGACAGACACAATACCGGCAAAAATGACTCCATTCAGAAACAACAGACCATTTCATCACACTGCAACGATGGTGATTTGCTGGAACTGTTCTTTTCAGCAAAAGGCAGCCAATCAGAGCCACTGAAAATAATGACAGTTACGGGAAATAACACTTCTAGATGTGGGATTTAAGCCTCAAGACAGAGCTGGATAGCAGCAAACTTGTTTAACTAGTCTTACAGCACATAATACGTCGCAAATGTCCTTTGTCTGTCAAAGCAACCACACACACACACACAAAATTACACACACACACACAAAATTACACACACACAAACAAAATTACACACACACACAAACACACACAAAATTTCTCCAAGTAAAAAAAAAAATAAGCCATATTTTTAAAGGAAAAGCACCACTTCTGATAATACTCTACAAAAGTAACATAGTAATGATTGCAATCAGAAGCAGAGGCTACCATCTTTGGGCAAGCATGCCTTCCAATATACAATTTCTTAGCTTTTAGAAAAAGAAAAACAAAACAAAAAAAGGTGGCCAAGCCTTACGGAGATCATATCCTTACGAGGGCGGCTTCGATCCATGCTGGTTTCCTAAGTGTGGAGCATGTCCTTGGCTTGAAGCTGTGTAATGCAATCCAGCCCTGGTAGGACTGTGAAGCAGAGTACGTGACTGCTTTATGATGGTGCCGTTACACTGGAGTCTTCATCCAATGAAAGCAGAGGGCAGGCACACATTCTGCATCACACACTACTGAAGATTCGAGGGATAGGGCCAGGTTTCAGCTATTGAGAATTCCAAAATAGGAGCCAGGAATGACAAGAAATCTGCTAAATGACAAATGACGTTCCCAGAACTGAAAATGTATTGTTACAAAAAAATAAAATCAGCCTTTCCTAGACTTTAAAAAAGGGAATCTATAGTCTGTTTGAGTCATTTGTGGAAGTGTGTAAATGTCACCCATTTTAAAAAGTAACTGATAAGTTCGATTTAGGGCTTGTTAACACAATGGGGGTTATTTACGAAAGGCAAATCCACTTTGCACTACAAGTGCAAACTACAAGTCCAAAGTGCACTTGAAATTGCACTTGGAAGTGCAGCCGCTGTAAATCTGAGGGGTAGATCTGAAACAAGGGGAAGCTCTGCTGATTTTATTATCCATTCACATGCAAGCTAAAATGCTGTTTTTTATTTTCCTTCCATGTCCCCCTCAGATCTACAGTGACTGCACTTCCATGTGCACTTTCAGTGCAATTTCAAGTGCACTTTGCACATGTAGTGCAAAGTGGCTTTGCCTTTAGAAAATAACCCCCCATGCTCGTTGAGCTACATAGATCAATGCAGGCTCAACACAAGGACACATAGGGGGAGATTTACCCCACAGGTGTACTCAGAATCTGGTGCAGCTCTGCATAGTAACCAATCCGCTTTCAACTTCAGCTTGCTCAATTAAGCTTTGACAAGAAGGCTCCATTCACACTGGTCATGCGACTTTGGACATCAAAGTTCCATGTTTTCCAAGGATAACCATTCACATATGTGCCATTTAAGATGCAGCAACTTCAAAGTAGTTCATGCAGGACTTTGGTCCTACTTTCATGCAACTTGAGGGCTATAGACTTCAGGCCGGGTTCACACTGGAACCGGCTGCGGATCGCACAGGAGCGCCGTGCGTCCCTGTTTCAGGGACAAATCAGGGCTGAATCTATGCCTGAATTCGGCCCTGAAACGGAGCCAAAGACGCACAGCGTTTCTGTGCAGTGCGCTCCGCAGCCGCAACCGAGATGTGAACCGGATCCATAGGGAGCAAGTCACATTCTCCTGCTATGCGAATTGGATGCAGAGAAACCCGCATCTAATTCGCATAGGTGTGAACCCGGCCTCAATGTTAACTCTCAAAAGTTGCATGAAAGTCATACCTGAATGTTATCACTCAAAACAAATAATGCTGCGCTATTGATAATAAATGTATCCCCCTGATGAGTCACGGGACCCTGTGATGTAGTAAATGAGGGCCAGATTGGTTTGGCAAGACGTTTTTGCACCTCTCACTGAGAAGCACGAAATGGCTGCAGCATCGTGGTTTTATACGACATAAGCTGTATAGAGTTGGTGCACTGGAGAACCTTTTAAATGTGAGTTCTATGCACATTTTTTTAATATATTGAATATTGTTTTAACCAGTTCCGGACCAGCTGCCGTAGTTTTACTGCGGCAGGTTGGTCCGGCTGCGGGAAATCACGTTAGTATACGTGATGCGCGTGGCCGCCTGGGGGGTGCGCTCGCAACCCCCCCCCCCGGCCCGCTGGCCAAGACAATCGGATTCGATCAGGAACTGATCAATCCCCAGGCCAATGAAATGAAAATGGCCTGGACCTGGTGATCGCTCCTGGCGAATGAGATCCTTCCCCTGCATGCGTAAGTGTAAACACAGCAGGGGAAGTGATATCATCTCTCCTCGTGTCGGTCTTTTTGTTCCAGACCGAGAGGAGAGAGCATCAAACAGTGAGTTGCACCAACACTACAATGACACCAGGTCACATAGGCAGACAATTTACCCCCCCACCGTTAACCCCTTCACCACCTGTCACTGTGTCACCCAGTACAGCAATCGGATTTTTTTTTTTATTTTTTTTTTTATCGCTGTACTGGTGTTATGTCATTAGTGACAAAAATCAGTGTTAGGGTAATTAGTCTTACGCCCAGATAGGTCTAGGGACCCCCCCCCCATAAAGGTTTAACCCCTTGATTACCTCGTCACCTGTGATCACAGTACAAGTGTCACGGGTGACGCAGTTTAGCTAGTTTATTTTTTATAGCATCAGGGCACCCGCCGTATTTTACCCAATAAAGGTTTAACCCCCTGATCACCCGGCAGGTGATCAAAGCTAGGTTTTAGCATCAGATAGGGTCTGTGTCGCCCCAGGCAGCGTCAGATTAGTGCCAGTACCGCTAACACCCATGCATGCACCATACGGATCCCTTAGTAGTATAGTGTCTGAACGGATTGATATCTCATCAGATCTATACTAGAGTCCCCAGCAGTTTAGGGTTCCCAAAAATGCAGGGTTAGCGGGATCAGCCCAGATACCTGCTAGCACCTGCATTTAGCCCCTCCGCCCAGACCAGCCCAGCACACCCAAGTGCAGTATCAATCGATCACTGTCACTTACAAAACACATAACTGCAGCGTTCGCAGAGGCCTGATCCCTGCAAACTCTAAAAGTTTTTTTGGTAGCGTTTAAATCAGTCAGGAGCTTTTTTACCTGTGAGTCTCACTACTGTACCAGTAAATTTAGAGACCAAAATGGCAAATCGAAGGTACACTAGTGAAGTGGCCTACACGTTTCTGACCATGACAGATAGTGAAGAGGAAGTCACTCATCTGTCAGATTCAGGCTCGGGATACGATCCTGTAGACGACAGCGGCTCCATGACAGATAGCTCTGATGACAGAGTTGTGGTCCCTGCCAAGGTCAGGCGTACCCGACCCCAATCTTCTTCTACTGACATTGAGGTGCAAGAACCGCAGGTCCCTCGTATGGAGCAGACAGCCAGTACTAGCGCCGCTATTTCTTCTGGTGAACTGGCAAGCACCAGCGGCCTAGTACACCCTGGTCATACATCCAGCACTGCAGTAACACTTGGTGACGTGGCGAGTCCCATAAGTGCAGTTCAAGCTGGTGAGGTGGCAAGCACCAGTAGTGTCTCACTGCCACCAAGAAGAAGACAAACACAGGCCCGTCGAGCCCATAGTGCACTTCTTGCTGCATTCGCCAATCCTAATTGGGAACCCACCACTTCTGCAGCACCCATACTTCTCCCATTCACTGGCCAACCTGGAATTCAGGTGGAAACAGTTGATTTTACGTCACTTGATTTTTATTCGCTGTTTTTCACAAAAGATCTCTATAGATCTATTGTGGACCAAAGCAATCTGCATGCTGGTCAATTCATCGATGGTAATCCCCAGCTGACCCTTGCCAGAGATTGGAAACCAATTACGGTTTCCGAATTTGAGACCTTTCTGGGCCTTTCCCTCCTCATGAGGGCATAACTAAAAAGTGAGTTGCGGTCATATTGGTACACTGACCCAATTCACCATATGCCTGTGTTCTTTGCCTCCATGGCCAGGACACGATACGAGCAGATCTTGTGGTTCATGCATTTCAATGACAATGAACTCTGTCGTTCTCGGGGTGACCCTGGATTTGATCGGCTCTACAAAATTCGGCCCCTCGTAAACCACTTGAACCAACATTTTGCAGCCTTGTTTACTCCCGATCAAGTTGTCTGCGTTGATGTGAGTAAGGTTTTCTGGCCTGTTGTCTATCAACCAGTATCTTCCCAGCAAGCGTGCCAGATACAAGATGTATAAGGACAGGGCCACAGGCTATACATATAGTTTTATGGTTTACAAGGGAAGAGATAGTCACGTAGAGCCGGAGAACTGCCCAGATTACATAGGGAGCGCTGGTAAGATAGTGTGGGACTTGGTGTCACCCTTATTCGGAAAGGGGTACCACTTGTACATGAACAATTATTACACGAGCGTGCCACTTTAGTCACCTTTTTGATTATGGAATTGGCGCATGTGGCACCGTGCAATCTAATCGCCAAGGCTTCCCCCAACGGCTTGTAGAACCCCGAGTTAGACGGGGGAGAGCCTGCTTGAGGTGTAATAATTTGTTAGCAGTGAAGTGGAGGGATTCACGGAATGTTTTCGTTCTGTCCTCTCTTCACGCCTGTTTATTTCAATTGGCTTTCAATTGGCTTTGCTGAACGCTTTTGTGCTATACAAAGCTTCAGGAGGGACTGGATCCTTCCTTAAATTCCAGGAAGACATCGTCAGAGCCCTTCTGTTTCCAGACGGTTCTCTTGCCCAACTTCCCAATCCAAATGCAGTGAGGCGGCTGCATGAGAGGCATTTTCCTTTTGTCCTCCCTGGTACCCCTACCCAAACCCCCAAAAAAGATGTTGTGTCTGCAGCAAACGCGGATTTAGGCGTGACACCCGCTTTTATTGTCCCTCCTGTCCTGACAAACCTGGTCTCTGCATTGGTGAAGGTTTCAAAAGCTCCCACACACTAGTGGAGTTTTAGCATAGGGTACAGCACCACACAGTCCTAGGCACTCTAACACAGGGTCTCGAAAGATGTGATGGCAATCACATTTTGAGAGACTCTAATCTGCAACGTTCAGTTTACAGTTTTTTTTACAGTTTTTATAAAAGTGAAAAAAAAAATTAAAATAAAATAAAAAATCCAAAAATAGTTGTGGTTGTATTTTTCTCCTCTCTCTCTATTGTTATCTCTTATGTTCGCTCTCTACTGTTCGCTCACTATTGTTCTATATCCATCGTTCCCTCGGTTTTATTTTTACTATGTTTTATTGTATTTGCTTTGCAGGTATTGTATGTTATACTGTAATGTTTGTTTTACTGTTAACCATCATTTACTTAGCAGGTACGCCATTCAGCTGCAGCACGGGTTTATTTATCTTGACAGCAACAGCGTTTGCTCCCACGATACATAAAGCCGTGACTCCAGCGCTGTCGAAGGTGATTGCACCACCAAAGTTAAAAAAAAAAAAACATATATGCCGACGCATGGGGGCAGAGGTGGAGGAGAGATTTGCTCCTAACATTAGGGGCGGATTGCCCCCATGCTTCGGCATATATTTTTTTAGGCACAGATTGCAATGTTTTATTTTTACTATGTTTTATTGTATTTGCTTTGCAGGTATGGCAAGTCTTACCATTATACTGTAATGTTACTTTGTTTTATTGTTAACCCTCCTTTGCTTAGCAGGTGCGCCATTCACCTGCTGCACGGGTTTATTTATCTTGACAGCAACAGCCTTTGCTCCAACGATACGTAAAGCTGTGGCTCCAGCGCTGTCGGAGGTGATTTCACCACCACAGTTAAAAAAAAAAAAAAATGGTGCATGTACGCTATTCATTAGAAGTGGGTCGATGACGGGCGGTATTCTAATGGTGGGCATACCCACCGATCAATCTTGTTTTCGTTTAGCCCACAGGCTGCATGAAAAAAATAACATTACAATGTATGCCCAACAAGGACCAGCAAGGTACTGGTATGTTGCTGGACTTTGAATGGTTATACCAGAATGATGCCTGCAGGTTTAGGTATCATCTTGGTATCATTCTTTTCAGCCAGCGGTCGGCTTTCATATAAAAGCAATCCTAGTGGACTGCTTTTATAAGTAGTGGGAGGGAACGTCCCCCTCCCACCATCTTCCATGGTTTTCTCGGGCTCTCCTGTCTAAAACAGGGAATCCAAGAATGCAGCCGGTGGTTCAGCCAGCTGACCATAGAGCCGATCAGAGACCAGAATGGCTCCAATCATCTCTATGGCCTAAGAAACCGGAAGCTACAAGCATTTCATGACTTAGGTTTCGCCGGATATAAACAGCGCCATTGGGAAATTGGCAAAGCATTTTATCACACCAATCTTGTGGTCAGACCCCAATTTAAAATTAAAAAAAAAAAAAAAAAAAAAAAAAAAAAAAGTGTACCTGTCACTACCTATTGATAGGGGATATTTACATTCCCTGAGATAACAATAAAAAAAAATAAATGAAAGGAACCGTTTAAAAATATAATAAAAAAGCAAAATAAATAATAGAAAAAAAAAAAAAAAGCACCCCTGTTGCCCCCCATGCTCATGCGCAAAGGCGAATGCAAGCGGCCATCTGGTGTCATATGTAAACAGCAATTGCACCATGCATGTGAGGTATCACTTTGAAGGTAAGATTGTGGACAGTAATTTTAGCAGTAGACCTCCTCTGTAGATCTAAAATGGTAATCTGTAAAGGCTTTTAAAAATGTATATAGTTTGTTGCCGCTGCATGTTTGTGTGCAATTTTAAAGCATGTCGAGTTTGGTATCCATGTACTCGGCATAAGATCATCTTTTTTATTTCATCAAAACATATGGGCAATATAGTGTTCTTTAGTACATTAAAATTAAAGTGTGTTTTTTCCAAAAAAATTAAGTTTGAAAACTAGCTGCGCAAGTACTGTGAAAAAAAAATGCAACACCCACCATTTTAATCTGTAGGGCCTTTGCTTTAAAAAAAAAAAAAAAAATATATATATATATATATATATATATATATATATATATATATATATATATATATATATATATATATATATATATATATATATATATATATATAAATAATGTTTTGGGGTTCAAAGTAATTTTCTTGCAAAAAAAATATTTTTTCATGTAAACAAAGTGTCAGAAAGGGCTGTCTTCAAGTGGTTAGAAGAGTGGGTGATGTGTGACATAAGCTTCTAATGTTGTGCATAAAATGCCAGGACAGTTTAAATCCCCTCCCCCAAATGACCCCTTTTTGGAAAAATAGACACCCCAAGCTATTTGCTGATAGGCATGTTGAGTCCATGGAATATTTTATATTTTGTCACAAGTTTCGGGAAAATTACACTTTTTTTTTTTTGCACAAAGTTGTCACTAAATGATATATTGTTCAAACATGGCATGTTTGTGGAATTACACCCCAAAATGCATTCTGCTGCTTCTCCTGAGTACGGGGATACCTCATGTGTGAGAATTTTTGGGAGCCTAGCTGCATACAGGACCCCGAAAACCAATCACCACCTTCAGGGTTTCTAAGGGTGTACATTTTTGATTTCACTCCTCACTAAATATCACAGTTTTGAAGGCCAAAAAATGCTAAGATAGCACAACCCCCCCCAGATGACCCCATTTTGGAAAGTAGACACCCCAAGCTATTTGATGAGAGTCATGTTAAGTCCATGGAATATTTTATATTTTGCCACAAGTTGCGGGAAAATGAATTTTTTTTTGCACAAAGTTGTCACTATAATAGATCTATTGCTCGAAAATGCCATGGGCATATGTGAAATTACATCCCAAAATACTTTCTGCTGCTTCTCCTGTGTACAGGGATACCACATGTGAGACTTTTTTGGAGCCTAGCCGCATACGGGGCCCTAAAAACCAATCAACACCTTCAGGCTTTCTAAAGACATAAAATTGTGATTTTACTCCTCACTACCTATCACAGTTACGGAGGCCCTGAAATGTCCAGATAGCACAAAACCCCCCAAAATGACCCCATTTTGGAAAGTAGACACCCCAAGGTATTTGCTAAGAAGGCATTGTGAGTATTTTGCAGATCTCATTTATTTTTGAAAATGAAGAAATGAAGAAAGAAAAGAAAAATGCATTTTTTTTTTTTAAACTTTGTGACAAAAAGTGAGATCTGCAAAATACTCACCATGCCTCTCAGCAGATAGCTTGGGGTGTCTACTTTCCAAAATGGGGTTATTTGGGGGGGGGTTGTGCTAACTGGGCATTTTATGGCCTCCGAAACTGTTATAGGCAGTGAGGAGTGAAATCAAAAACGTACACCCTTAGAAAGCCTGAAGGCGATAACTGGTTTTCGGGGTCCCGTACGTGGTTAGACTGCCAAAAAGTCTCACACATGTGGTATCCCCGTACTCAGGAGAAGCAGCAGAATGTATTTTGGGGTATAATTCCACATATAACCATGCCATGTTTGAACAATATATCATTTAGTGACAATGTTGTATAAAAAATAAATAATTGTAATTTTCTTGAAACTTGTGGCAAAATATAAAATATTCCATGGACTCAACATGCCTCTCATCAAATAGCTTGAAGTGTCTTCTTTCCAAAATGGGGTCATTTGGGGGGGGAGTTTTGTGCTATCTTGTCATTTCATGGCCTCTGAAACTGTGATAGGTAGTGAGGAAGTGAAATCACCATTTTACGCCCTTAGAAATCCTGAAAGGCGGTGCTTGGTTTTTGGGGTCCTGTACGCGGCTAGGCTCCCAAAAAGTCTCACATGAGGTATCCCCGTACTCAGGAGAAGCAGCCAAATGTATTTTGGGGTGTAATTCCACATATAACCATGCCATGTGTGAGCAATATATCATTTAGTGACAACTTTGTGTAATTTTTTTTGGTCATTTTTCAATCACTTGTGACAAATAAAATATTCAATGGGCTCAACATGCCTCTTAGTAATTTCCTTGGGGTGTCTACTTTCCAAAATGGGGTCATTTGGGGGGGGGGGGGGGGTTGTACTGCCCTGCCATTTTAGCACCTCAAGAAATGAGATAGGCATAACTAACTAAACTAAAAGCTTTGTAAATTCCAGAAAATGTACCCTAGTTTGTAGACGCTATAGCTTTTGCGCAAACCAATAAATACACGCTTATTGACATTTTTTTTTTTTTTACCAAAGACATGTGGTAGTAAATATTTTTTTTCAAAATTTTTGGTCTTTTTCTGTTTATCACAAAAAAAAAAAAAATTACAGAGGCGATCAAATACCATCAAAAGAAAGCTCTATTTGTGGGGAAAAAAGGACGAAATTTAGTTTGGGTACAGCATTGCTTGACCACGCAATTACCAGTTAAAGCAACGCAGTGCCAAAGTGTAAAAAGTCCTCCGGTCATTGAGTTGCCAAATCTTCTGGGGCTGAAGTGGTATTTAGAGCTCTTTTTCTTATATATAGATATATATATATATATATATTTATTAGAGAGTCATAATGGAGGTACATCAATGGAGCAACCAGAAGGAAAGCATGATCTGTTTGTTCGGGGTGACTAAAAAGTTTTATTTGACCAAACTTAAGTGTGAGGTCACACTCTGAGGTGAGCACATTTCTTATGGGGGAGCACTGAGGTGAATAGATACAAAAAGCACAGATTTGAGGATTTATGAAGACTAAAACAAGTTACAACTTTTTTCTGACATTTTCATTAATTAAATATTTGACTGCACTCAAGCATGGGATTTATAATATTACAAGAAGAAAAATACATGAATGTATTATATTATTCACATGTTATTATGTTCGCACTCATATCTGCACAGGAGAATTGATATACTAAGTGGTTGGATACATTTATTATCACTGGCGTGGCATTATTTGTTTTGAGTTTATTTGCATATTTACAGTGGGAGAGTTTTACTTGCTGCTTGCAGGCACTGAATACTGGAAACTAACAGCTGATAAACCTCAGCTAAACAGCTTTTACATACTGAGTTTAGCAGCAGTTATCAGCAGTTGAGGTTAGAAGCTTTTTTTTTAACTTCAGGAGACCCTCCCAAATGTCCACAATGCAGGAAAAAACCATGTACATTATTAACCATTTCAGCCATTCTGTGAGAGAAGAGAGTGCAGTGTGCTTTAACTATGGATTGTCTGTCTGTCTCTCACGCTCTGCCAATCTCTCTCTGCCTGTGCCCCTCTCTCTCTCTCTCTCTGTGCTGATCTCTCTCTGTGTGCCTCTCTCTCTCTCTCCCCCTCTGTGCCTCTCTCTCTGCCTCTCCCTCTGTGTGCCTCTCTCTCTCCCTCTGTGTGTCTCTCTCTCTCTCTCCCCCTCTGTGTGTCTCTCTCTCTCTCTCCCCCTCTGTGTGTCTCTCTCTCTCCCCCTCTGTGTGTCTCTCTCTCTCCCTCTGTGTGTCTCTCTCTCTCCCTCTGTGTGTGTCTCTCTCTCTCCCTCTGTGTGTCTCTCTCTCTTTCCCTCTGCCCCCTCTGTGTGTGTCTCTCTCTCTCCCTCTGTGTGCCTCTCTCTCTCCCCCTCTGTGTGTGTCTCTCTCTCCCCCTCTGTGTGTCTCTCTCTCTCCCCCTCTGTGTGTGTCTCTCTCTCCCTCTGTGTGTGTCTCTCTCTCTCCCTCTGTGTGTGTCTCTCTCTCTCCCCCTCTGTGTGTCTCTCTCTCTCCCCCTCTGTGTCTCTCTCTCTCTCCCCCTCTGTGTCTCTCTCTCTCTCCCTCTGTGTGTGTCTCTCTCTCTCCCTCTGTGTGTGTCTCTCTCTCTCCCTCTGTGTGTCTCTCTCTCTTTCCCTCTGCCCCCTCTGTGTGTCTCTCTCTCTCTCCCTCTGTGTGTCTCTCTCTCTCTCCCTCTGTGTGTCTCTCTCTCTCCCCCTCTGTGTGTCTCTCTCTCTCCCCCTCTGTGTGTCTCTCTCTCTCCCTCTGTCTCTCTCTCTCTCCCTCTGTGTGTGTCTCTCTCTCTCCCTCTGTGTGTCTCTCTCTCTTTCCCTCTGCCCCCTCTGTGTGTCTCTCTCTCTTTCCCTCTGCCCCCTCTGTGTGTCTCTCTCTCTCTCTCCCTCTGTGTGCCTCTCTCTCTCCCCCTCTGTGTGTCTCTCTCTCTCTCCCTCTGTGTGTCTCTCTCTCTCTCCCTCTGTGTGTCTCTCTCTCTCCCTCTGTGTGTCTCTCTCTCTCCCCCTCTGTGTGCCTCTCTCTCTCCCCCTCTGTGTGCCTCTCTCTCTCCCCCTCTGTGTGCCTCTCTCTCTCCCCCTCTGTGTGCCTCTCTCTCTCCCCCTCTGTGTGTCTCTCTCTCTCTCTCCCTCTGTGTGTGTCTCTCTCTCTCCCTCTGTGTGCCTCTCTCTCTCTGTGTGCCTCTCTCTCTCTCCCTCTGTGTGCCTCTCTCTCTCTCCCTCTGTGTGCCTCTCTCTCTCCCCCTCTGTGTGCCTCTCTCTCTCCCCCTCTGTGTGCCTCTCTCTCTCTCTCTCCCCCTCTGTGTGCCTCTCTCTTCCTGTGTACCTCTCCCTCTGTGTGCCTCTCTCTCCCTCTGTGTGCCTCTCTCTCTCCCTCTGTGTGCCTCTCTCTCTCTCCCTCTGTGTGCCTCTCTCTCTCTCCCTCTGTGTGCCTCTCTCTCTCCCCCTCTGTGTGCCTCTCTCTCTCCCCCTCTGTGTGCCTCTCTCTCTCTCCCTCTGTGTGCCTCTCTCTCTCCCTCTGTGTGCCTCTCTCTCTCCCTCTGTGTGCCTCTCTCTCTCTCTGCCTCTCTCCCTCTGTGCCTCTCTCTCTCCCTCTGTGTGCCTCTCTCTCTCCCTGTGCCTCCCTCTCTCTCTGCCGCTCCCTCTGTGCCTCTCTCTCTCCCTCTGTGTGCCTCTCTCTCCCTCTGTGCCTCTCTCTCCCTCTCTGTGCCTCTCTCTCTCCCTCTCTCCCTCTGTGTGCCTCTCTCTCCCTCTGTGTGCCTCTCTCTCTCCCCCTCTGTGTGCCCCTCTCTCTCCCCCTCTGTGTGCCCCTCTCTCTCCCCCTCTGTGTGCCCCTCTCTTCCTGTGTACCTCTCCCTCTGTGTGCCTCTCTCTCTCCCTCTGTGTGCCTCTCTCTCTCTCCCTGTGCCTCTCTCTCTCCCTGTGCCTCCCTCTCTCTCTGCCGCTCCCTCTGTGCCTCTCTCCCTCCCTCTGTGTGCCTCTCTCTCCCCCTCTGTGTGCCTCTCTCTCCCTCTGTGTGCCTCTCTCTCTCTGCCTCTCCCTCTGTGCCTCTCTCTCCCTCTCTCCCTCTGTGTGCCTCTCTCTCCCTCTCTGTGCCTCTCTCTCTCTCCCCCTCTGTGCCTCTTTCGCCCTCTGTGCCTCTCTCTCTCTCTCTCTCTCTCTCTCTGCCTCTCTCTCCCTGTGTGCCTCTCTCTCTCCCCCTCTGTGTGCCTCCCTCTGTGCCTCTCTTTCTCCCTCTGTGTGCCTCCCTCTCTCTCTGCCTCTCCCTCTGTGCCTCTCTCTCTTTCCGTGCCTCCCTCTCCCTCTGTGCCCATCTTTCTCTGTGCCCCCCCTCTCTCTCTCTCTGTGCCCGTCTTTCTCTGTGCCCCCCTCTCCCCCCCCCCCCCCCTCTTGCAGCCAACAGCATGTAGTGAAAAATTGTGTTTCTCCCATATCTTACATATGCCTCTTTAGGAACGCTTATAAACAAAACTGTGCCTAAACTCAGGTTAGGCCTCATGTATACTGCTTCTGGTAAACGGACATTTAGGAGCAGTTGGGCATTTTTTTCAGCTGCCCCTGAACTCTCCTCTGTTATCTTATCAGTACATGTACACAGGGTTGTTTATAGTTGGTTTCATAGCTCTTGCAAACACAATGAGTGAAAATATGTTGACCAAAAAAAGAAACAAAGTCCAAATAAAGTGACTAAAGGTTCTCCAATCCAAAGTGAAGGAAATGTAGGGTGCTTCAGAAAAATTCAGGTGTGCAATACACCCTTATGTAGCCCCACTCACCAGATCAGAACGACCCCCAGTTTTTCAGTCTGGTGGGTCATTTAAAGCTTGGTACAGATATCCTGGGATGGCGCATATGGTGATAAGTCATCAGGTCCAAGAATTCTTTTGTAGAGTTTCTCAGCCAGAAACAACAACAGGTACCCAGAAGTAAAAACAGAAGGGAACCGATAGTGAAGTATCATTAAAAAAGGTTTTATTGTAAAAGGGAGTGGGTACTTACAACAAGTAAGATAAAACAAGCCTCAAACATGGAGCTGTGGGTGTAAAAACGGCGTTCCCGGCCTGCGTTCCACAGGCCTAGAAGTGACGTCAGTGATATCGGAAATAGCGTCAACGTTTCGCCCTCCCACAGGGCATCATCAAGGACCTAATTTCCGGCTAGCTGAGCCATCTTAAATAGAGGGCGGAGGAGAAACGCCCCCCCCAAGGAACCAATCAAATTTGGCATAGCGGCCATTTTGTTGGTGGGACAAAAGAGTCGCTCCTAGGGATAGAGCACAATCCATAGGACCTTACATTTCCTTCACTTGGAAAAAAAATTATGGGTTCAGACGGATCATCAAAGGCATTTGAAACACCAAATGCCTGTAACAGCCTGTAAAATGCTGCCAAATGCAGTAACTCGCTTTTAGTTTACAGACGTTTTTAATTTTAACAAAAAATAAATAAAAAAACTTTTTTCAAACGCTTCTAGATGCAAACACGGATAAACGGCCATTTTTAGATGCCCGTTTCTAGCTGTCAAGTTAAAACATTCAGGAGAGGTTGAACAACGTCAGTGTACATGAAGCCTTACAGCATTTACAAGCAGTTACAAGCATTTGGCACTTCAAATGCCTCTGAACATTCGTCTTGAACGCATAGTTTTGTGGCCCAAAAAAATGCTTCTAAGAGCCCTTTCACACTGGGCTGCCCCCGGCTTTTTCAGCGGCGCTTTACCGTTGTTTTTGCGGGGGTTAAAAGTGTCTCGCTAGCAGCCGAAAAAGAGTTAAAACCACCTACAAAGCGCTGCAACAGTGGTGCTTTGCTGGCGGTTCTGCCCATTGATTTCTATGGGCAGGGGCGCTAAAGGAGCGGTGAGTTCACTGCTCCGAATGCGCCCCAAAGAAGCTGCTGGCAGGACTTTTTCTGATGCCCTGCTAGCGCACCGCTCCATTGAGAAAACCCTTGGGCTTTCACACTGGAGTGAATGGAGCCGCTGTTTCGGGGCGCTTTTTTTAACGCTATAGCACCTGCAAAGTGCCTCGGTGTTAAAGGGGTCTTAACTAAACTGCCTATAAACAACTATAAAACGACCTTGTGTACATGTACTGATAAGATAACGGAGGAGATTTCAGGTGCAGCTGAAAAAAACCCAACTGCTCCTAAATGTCCATTTACCAACAACAGTGTACATGAGGCCTAAGTGTGAATGGAGCCTAAAACCTAGAAGAGGATTGGTTACTATGCACAGTTGCACCAGATTCTGTGTGCATCAGTTTTAGTAAATCTCCCCCACAGAAAACAAATTGTCTTCTAATGCAGCATGTAGACATTTTAATAAAACAGAAAAAAGCAGAGGGCACCTCCATCTGAGTGTAAACTATGCAAACCAGCATATAGAATTATAGTAATGCACCCACATATAGTAGAGAAAGATTCCGCATGTCATCCATGGAGGACTTATTAATGGCAGAGTGATCGGCAGGCAAGTGGTGGGTTCCCTATAGTTTGAAAAAGGGGCAGAGCCCTGAAACACGTAACTGCTCCGCCTTACTGAGTGCCGTCATCATCAATCTGAACAGAGGACTGCCGAACAAGCTGAGGACACCCGGAAGCCGCCGCGCTGCTTGCGTTCCAGCTCCCCGAGCTACTGCGCTTCTCTTCACATCCACCCGGCAGCTTCTTGGCCAAACTCTGCATAACATCAGTCACTTGCCTGCCAATCTCTACCATTGTCCTTCATGGATGACATGCTGATTCTTCCTCTACTATATGTGTGAGTGCATTACTATATTAATGTCGTTTTACACTCATGGAGGCGCCCTCTGCTCTTTTCTGTTTTATATATGTGTACTAGGTTGACTTCAAGACCTTGTTCAGGGGAGCTGCAACTTTCATTTGAATGACTGTCATATAGAGACGATTTCCCCAACACTTCTCTTATGGTTTCTCTGGGTGCCCACAGTAACGTCATAGTCTTTTCCCCTTTTTATGTAGGCATTTTAATGCCGAGCCGGTTACAGCGATACATATCAACGTACCATAGCGTACTGTAATGTTGCAGTGCAGAGTGTTGAATGAAGTGTAACTTTATTGTTAAAGTTAAAGCGGTAGTAAAACACCACTTGATTACAAGTAAGCTTACCTGTAGGTACAAGGAACATCTTCTAAACTTGCATTGTTTATGAAATATTCACCATTTCTGCAATATGAGCTGGGTTCTGAAGGGATGCATCCAGATTATGCCATCCCTTCAGAACGCTGTGCTGTGATCGTGGTTCCAGTGCGCATGCAGAAGTGACATCATGGCTCAGCCATTAAAACAGCTGGAGATCACAAATCCAGAAAGCAGATCAGGTAAAGATGGAATCCCCAGAAGCGGTGACAGGGTGCCGCTGGAGGGCTTCGTTTTAAGGCAATACTAGCACATTATGATATTGCAGCGAAAAAGTATTTTTTTTTTTAGGACTTTACTACTGCTGGAAAAAAAAAAAAAAAAAGTAAAAAAAACTGTGTGATGTGCTGTTGTAAAGTGGCAATTTTTAAATGACCTGACATCAGTGCACTGTATGCAAAAGAAAAAAAAAAATATAAATCTGCACCATAAACACACGCAATGGGAGTTTTAGAACAGAACAGATGTGTTAGCATCTTTGGCATATGTGCATTTGGAAGCCATTATAAATTGATGGCATTGAAAAGCAAACTGTACTGTGCATTACCATGTGCCGTGTTATATGTATACATAGAAGTGTGAAGCCAAGAGTAGTTATATCTCTTTGTTAGAAAAATTACAAATGACCCTTTGAACTGATATTAGTCCACTTAAATTGATTTTTTTTTTTTTAATGACTGTAGGGCTTCTATCTCTAGGTAATCTATCCTAAAAACCCAACGCTACTCCCCTTGCGTAATAGATGAATACTCACATTTCCACACTCCAACATGAGTCTGAATGGCAAAGGACAGAGCTACAAACTCCGATTTTAACATCAAAGTCCCTGAGAGATACAAAAAGCAAAAAAACATCTGATTCTACTTATCAGCATCTACCTGGAATTGAAATGTTACCAGACCCTTGAAGTGTGAAGCACCTGATATGTTAAAAAGGAACAAAAACTTGGCAAGAAAAAAAACAATTATAGGGATTTAAGCATGCATCTGGCTAGGAGATTATGAGAATGGAGGGGTGAAAAACATCCATAGTACGGAGTGACAAGCTCTATGACGAATGTTCAGTATGGACTCAAGAAGGTTCCCACACCGCCTACTACCCTGAGCAATGCAAAAATGCATTATCCATGTGGTTCCCTAGTCATTCAAGTAACTGAGAGGCCGGGATTTTAAAGCAAGTGGAAAAATTTGTACACAGGGCTGATGAGCTGTAAGAAGATTTGGAATAGTGGAGGGTTTTTTTTTCCAAAGGGCAACAGTTGTGTGTTAAAGGAAGAGTAAAGATCGTAAGCTCTAAAAACGGGCAGGGCCCCATCATTCCTCTTGTACCAAATTGTATTGTAACTTTAAGGTCTGCCATCATTTTGTTAAGCACTGCACAAACTGTTGGCGCTACACAAATCCTGCATAATAATAATAATAATAATAATAATAATAAACACAGTATTTTGCATCATCGTGTGTAGAGCATGGTGATCAACCTGTGGCCCTCTAGCTGTTGCTGAACTACAAGTCTCATCATGTCTCTGCCTTTGGTTGTCATGCTTGTAAAGTCTCATGGGACTTGTAGTTCTGCAATAGCTGGAGGGCCACAGGTTGCGCAAGCCTGGTGTAGAGGATGCCTACCTAACACTTATCAGTTTCAATGCATTACATTAACCTCCCTGGCGGTATGATTATGTCAGATTTTTGATGCTCAAAGCAGTACAGGCAGTCCCCGAGTTACGAACAGGTTAGGGACTGCCTGTTTGTCCTTAAGTCGGATTTGTTCGTAAGTCAGAAGCGCATGTGCAGAACGGCAGAGACATCGTTTTCCGATGTTTTCCGCTCTTATCCGATGTTTTCCCAATGTGCCCACCGACGCCGCCTCCCGTTCGCAAGTCGGAGGTTCTTAACTCGGGGACCTCCTGTACAATGTTACCTCTCCCCCCACATTCCATCACTTTCTTTCCATAATGGCGGATATACGTAGGATGGAACACTTGACTGCTAAAATCGAGGACACACTACCCTTCTTTTACAAAATATGGAAAACATGGGATGACTGTGTACCCCCTTGAATCCAATAACACTCTGTACTATCAAAATTTGAAATGCTATCTCTTTGTATTGCAATGCTTAATTTTTGAAAATTTTTATAAATAAACAATTAAAAAAAAAAAAAAAAAAAAAACACACAACAGCAGTACAAAGCTTTGCATGGAAATTTGGCATTTTATATTGTAGGCCTGTAATTCTTAGGAATAACACACTTAAATCTGTCCAAACAAGAGTCTATTAGACATCCCGGGTATGATAAAGTTTGAAACACAAAATCATAAATTATAATATAATAAATAACTATAAATAATAAAATAATAATATTTATTCACATAATGTAATCAAATCAAAAAACACTGAAATTTGCTCAGTTGCAGAATTATCGCTGTCATTACTTTCAGTGTTTGATGACAAATTTCCCCACAAATCACTATCGCTCAATTCTGCAAGTGATTCCAATTTATTAATCGCTGTTTTCTAGCTGGTCTAAAACCGCTTTTGACATAAAAAAAAGGACATTTCTTTTTGGTTGCTATGGACATTCTCAAATTTCCAGGCAGAAAGAACAGTATATATATATATATATTATATAAAAGTGCATGCAGGGCATTGGACAAAGCATTAGGGACAAAAGGGATGTGAAATAATGTAATGTAATCTGTAAGACTGTAATCTGCAACTTTTGAATTTGGCTTCACGACACTCGCAGGGAACAGGGCCCGGTCCTGATGAAGCAAGTGGAGTACACAGCGGGGAGACATCGCAGGATCCTGGGGACAAATTAAGTGCCTGGATCCTGCGATGCGATCCAGAGTGGCTCGGGGTTACTGCTTTTGGTACTGAATTCACCCCGAGCCACACTCAGGAATACCGCCAGGGAGGTTAATATGCAGGTTAGGTGTGTTAGTACATTGTGGCACCAAATTGGCCTCTGACACCTGCACTGCAGCACACCAAAAATACGTTGCATTGAGGTGCTTACGTCAAACAAATGGTACATGCCCATTTTGTTTTTGTTGTCTATTTCCTGGTTGCAGATTTTCCCCTTATTTCCTGTCTGGTAATCATCGTCCCCAGAATAGAAAATAAGGGAAAATCACTCCAATGTAGCAATGGAAAGCAATAAAGCTCAACATGTGTTTCCAACAAATATGGTTTGGGCTACAGATACACTTTAAAACTGGAGGAAATGGAAGTTGCCACTACTTCTAGAATTCTAATCTGCCTATAAAAAGAAGAATACAATCTGTATGATTACTATGGACAATGACAATTTTTTTTCGAAAATTCATAGTCACTGTCCATCTGGAAAAACTATGGAATTACGGATCTGTTCCCCATAATACCAGAATGTCTTTCCCGGTAAGAAGGTGAGCGTTAGTGCCTGAATTACTGCTTTAGGAGACAGCTCCCAGTTACTGTAAATATGTTAAATCCCTTCTACAACTAATCTTATGTTATGCTATAATTACAGCAGTCTGAGCTCTTCTTTTCATAGCTGCTTGAGGGAGTCATCATCTGGGTTTTATATACTGTAAAATACCGAGTAGTATTAAAGAGCATATGGAAAGAAAAATGTAGGTGTTACCCATGGAAATTGATATGTACAGGATACATAGAACAAAAACAGAAGAAAGAAGAAAGGCCCAATTTTTTAACATCTCTACTGAAGATCAGCAGCTTTTAGCTCCATCACAGACACAAAGGCAATAGATTCCAACAGATGATGAAAGGGATATGCACAAGAGTTTTTTCTAAATCAGATGTTTAAAAAAAAAAAAAATTAAAGGGTCCTTTCACACTGGGGCGGTTTGCAGGCGCTATTGCGCTAATAATAGCGCCTGCAAACCGACCCGAAAGTGCCGCTACTTTCATTCCAGTGTGAAAGCCCCGAGGGCTTTCACACTGGAGCGATGCGCTGGCAGGACGGTAAAAAAAGTCCTGCTAGCAGCATCTTCGGAGCGGTGAAGGAGCGGTATACACTCCGCCCATTAAAATCAATGGGACGGCGCGGCTATACCGCCGGAAAAGCGCCTCTGCAGAGGCGCTTTGCGGTGGTTTTTAACCATTTTTTCGACCGATACCGACGGTAAAGCGCGGCTTACAATAGCGTCGCTTTACCGCCGATGCCCGCCCCAGTGTGAAAGGGCTCTAATGCATGCAAGTTACAGTGCCTTGAATACGTATGAATACCCCCTTGAAAGTGTCCACATTTTGTCATGTTACAAAACAAAAACAAATGTATTTTATTAAGATTATGTGATTTACCAACACAAAGTGGCACATAATTGTGAAGTGGAAGGAAAATAAATGTTTTAATCTCTTTACAAATAAATGTCTACAAAAGTTTGGCGTGCATTTGTTTTCGTCCATTCTTCTTTGCAAAATAGCTCAAGCTCTGTCAGATTGGATAGAGAGCATCTGAACAGCAATTTTTAATTGGATTTAGGTCTGGACTTTGACTGGGCCCTCCTAACACATGAATTTGCTTTGATCCAAACCATTCCATTGTAGCTCTGGCTGTATGTTTAGGGTCGTTGTCCTGCTGGATGGTGAACCTCTGTCCCAGTCTCAAGTCTTTTGCAGACTCCAACAGGTTTTCTTCTAAGATTTCCCTGTATTTGACTCCATCCATCTTCCCATCAACTCTGACCAGCTTCCCTGTCCCTGGTGAAGAAAAGCATCCACACAACATGATGCCGCCACCACCATGTTTCACAGTGGGGATGGTGTGTTCAGGGTGATGTGCAGTGTTAGTTTTCCACCACATAGAGCGTTTTGTTTTTAGGCCAAAAAGTTCAGTTTTAGTCTCATCTAACCAGAGCACCTTCTTCCTCATGTTTGCTGTGTCCTCCACATGGCTTCTCACAAACTGCAAACAGGACTTCTTTTTGGCTTTCTTTTAACAATGGCTTTCTTTCCACATAAAGGTCAGATTTGTGGAGTGCACGACTAATAGTTGTCCTGTGGACGGATTCTCCCACCTGAGCTGTGGATCTCTGCAGCTCCTCCAGAGTTACCATGGGCCTCTTGGCTGCTTCTCTGATTAATGCTCTCCTTGCCAGGCCTGTCAGTTTAGGTGGTCGGCCATGCCTTGGTAGGTTTGCAGTTGTGCCATACTCTTTCCATTTTCGGATGATGGATTGAACAGTACTCTGTGAGATGTTCAAAGCTTGGGATATTTTTTTTGTTTTTATAACCTAATCCTGCTTTAAACTTCACAGCTTTATCCCTGACCTGCCTGGTGTGTTCTTTGGCCTTCATGATGCTGTTTATTCACTAAGGTTCTTTAACAAACCTCTGAGGGCTTCACAGAACAGCTGTATTTATACTGAGAATAAAATTACATACAGGTGGACTCTATTTACCAATTAGGTGACTTCTGAAGGCAAGTGGTTCTACTAAATTTTAGTTAGGGGCCGGGTGGATTTGATTTAAATCATAATTAATAAAGAGCAACTGTCATCTCTGTCCCGCAGTAGCTCCTCCTATGACCCGCTAATGACTCAACGATAATTCCATTTACTTTACTGGGACGGCTGGTGATGCGGCAGGGACAAGGTGAGGGACGTGGCGGCAGCAGGTGAGTGGATGCCTGCCAACAGGCGCTGCCACGATGGATCTGAAATGACAGGTGCTCTTTAAATGTAAGGACTTATTCTCACTGGTAGTTAGAATCTTTAATATTTGCAAACAAAATTTAGGTTTCCCATTTAGAATAAATAAGCTGTCAGGTTAGTAAAACAGCGATATCAGAACCGATTCAATCACAGTTTGTAGTGTGCATAGATTTGCATAACAATGAGATAAAAAAGGAACATTCCTGAACTTTGTTTCATCTCATGGTTACAGTGAAATTGTGTGAATACATCAATGCAGTGCATGTTGTTATCTCAGCTTGCAGAGCTTGGATTCATTGAATGAGTTTACCAAAAATGTAAATATTGCAAAATATACAGCCTCATGCTACATAACTAAGCTCCATTTCCTGCTAATGAAACTAAAATGACTAATGTATCGCAAATAGCTTTTTACTCCAAAAAGCATTTTATTAAAATAAATGTAATAAAAAATAAATAAATCATTTTAGGCCCCCTGCTTAGGAGTATCAGAGCAAATGGGGCTAAATACTAATGCACTCCACATCTTTTCAGGTATTTGCAAAAAAATTTTGCAACCATTTATCATTTTTCTTCCACTTTACAATTATGTGCCACTGTGTTGGTCTATCGCATAAAATCCCAATAAAAACATTTTTCAAGCTTTTGGTTGCAACATAACAAAATGTGGAAAATTTCAAGGGGTTATGAATACTTTTTCAAGGCCATGGGGTTGATTTACTAAAAAAGGCAAATCCACTTTGCACTATAAGTGCACTTGGAAGAGCCGTCACTTTAGATCTGAGGGAAGATCTGAAATGAGGGGAAGCTCTGCTGATTTCATCATCCAATCATGTACAAGCAAAAATGCTGTTTTTTTATTTTCCTACTCCATTTTCCAACTCCAGAAGCAATATCCAGTGCTCCTAGAGTTGGAGAAACTATTGAGTCACTCCCTTCCTCTGTGATAGCGCTGGTGCTTGGAGAAGTTGTGTCAGTAGTACAATCAGTTGATCCAGATTAAAAAATAAATAAAAAAGGGTGTAGTTGAAGCTGTATACATTATCCTGTACAAAGACACACCTAGTCCCAATCTTTGGTCAGTGAGGCCGCCCATCATTACATCATCAGGGTGAGCAATACATAGGAAAAATGAGCGTCTCCAGCCAGCCAGAAGAGGTTTGCTTTCAGTGGCAATGTTTGCACAAGTGATTGGCGGCATCGTCACTATATAGTGTTCTTCGCAGACCTATGTAATACTCACAGAAATGGCAATGTGTACTAAAATACACTGCTATCTAGTGTTGAGATTTAAAGTGTGTGACCTTTAATGCTTCACTGTCCCTAAAATGGTTTTGCATGCTCACACGCACAGTAATCAGCTGTTACTACCTAAACGTTTCAGAAGTCAATAGTGACATGTTGGAAGTTACAAGCCGTATGAAGGCAGCAGGTGCATAGGATGACCCAAGAGCTGCAAAGGACACATATACTTTTCTATGTTGCGGCATATAGATTTTTGGCTGGGTGGGCTGGGCTTTGACAGGGGTACCGAGGCCATGACCTATAAATCCATGCCCAAGGGTATAATAACCTTCATAAAATGTGTACTTTATAAATGGAATACTGTAGAAAAAAAAAACAAAAACAACGAATGCATCTTTGTTTTTGGGTTTAACATTGCTTTAAAGGGGTTGTATAGTCAGAATGTCTTTTATCTCAATGCATTCTATGCATTAAGATAAGCCTCCTGAGCCCCCCTAATACTTATCTGAGGTCCCTCTGTCCGGCAATGTCCACGAGTGTCTCAGCCATTCGAGATTCTCCCTCCTGATTGGCTGAGACGTAGCAGTGGCGCCATTGGTTACCACTGCTGTTGAAGTCAGCTAGCCAGGAGAGGGGGCGGGGCTCTGTGTCTGAATGGACACAGGGAGCTGTGACTTGGCTGGGGTGTCCCCATAGCAAGCTGCTTGCTGTGGGGGCACTGAACAGGCGGGAGGGGCCAGGATCACCGAAGAGGGACCAGAGAAGAAGAGGATCCCAGCGGCTCTGTGCAAATCCACTGCAACAGAACAGGCAAGTATAACATTGTTATATTTATAGGAAAAAAAAAAAAACAAGACTTTACAATCACTTTAAGGCTACATGCCCACGGATGTAGCTGCGTTAAAAAAAAAAAAAAAAAATGATTTTATCCGCGTTTTGCATTGAATTCAATGCACGTTACTCCACACTGGCTTTCAGCCGCGTTTCTCTGTCTCTATTCAAAATCAATGGTTCCCTATGGGAGCCCATTGATTCGAATAGAGGTCGCCCCAGAAGTCGGATCAGGAGGATGCGACTTGTGTGCTGAGAATCTTGAGGGGGGAACCCAGCGAAAATTTGAAAAAAAAATTTTGCGTGAGGTCCCCCCACCAAGACAATACCCTTCAGTCTGGTATGGATCTTAAGGGGAACCCCCACACCAAAAAAAAAAAAAAGTGTGTGGGTCCCCCCCCCCCCCAAGATCCATACCAGACCCTTATCCGATCGGTACGATTTACCCCATACTCAGTCACAGAGCGTTGGGGGCCGGGATCTGGGGGCCCCCCTTATTAAAGGGGGCCCCCAGATTCCGATAAGCCCCCTGCCCGCAGACCCCGACAACCAACGGCCAGGGTTGTCGGGAAGAGGCCCTTGTCCTCATCAACATGGGGACAAGGTGCTCTGGGGTGGGGGATGCAGGGCCCCACCTGCCCCAAAGCACCAACCCCCCATGTTGAGGGCATGTTGCTTGGTATGGTCTGGGGGGGCGCTTACCCCTTTCCTGACCTGCCAGGCTGCATGCTCAGATAAGGGTCTGGTATGGATTTTGGGGGGACCCCCACGCCATTTTTTTTTTTTTTTTGTGTGGGGGGTTCCCCTTAAGATCCATACCAGACCGAAGGGTCTGGTATCGCCTTGGTGGGGGAACTTCACGCAGATTTTTTAAAAAAATTTTTGCTGGGTTCCCCCTCAAGATTCTCAGCACACAAGTCGCACCGCAAGTCGGATCCTCCTGATCCGACTTCTGGTGCGACCTCTAAACAAATCAATGGGCTCCCATAGGGAACCATTGATCCTGAATAGAGACAGAAACGCCGGACGAGGCTTAACACAATTTAACGAGGCCTAACACCTTTTGCCGGCGTCTGATGTTTTTTACAGCTCTAGCGCTGGAGCCTCAGAACGCACTGGTCCTGGGGTTTTTTTGCAGCTTAAAAACGGCTATGCCATTTACAGCTCAAAAACGCCATGGTGTACATGAGGCCATAGGCTAACATGGAGAGGTGTTTTTAAGCGGCAAAAAACGCTCAAAAAAGCGTCTGTAAAAAACGTCCATGGGCATGAGGCCTAAGTGAAAGCACCAACATGTGCTTTGTTCAGTTCTTGGGTAGCATTTTGAACTTCCTCTAACAAAATGTAAATTTCCTGTAACATAAACCAATGTTCGGTAACAGTGGAAAGAATGACACCGCTTTACATGTTTTATACTCACACTCTACCTGAATATTATATTACACATTTTTTACCATTATACAAAATGCCTCCAAAGTTCAGAGCAGTATACAGTTTTTGACCCCAGATCTCATATTTAAGAGGTCCTGTCATGCTTTTTTCTGTTTACATTCCTTGTAATAGGAATAAAAGTGACATTTTTTTTTTCTGTTTAAAAAAGAAGAAAAATAAATATGTTCAGCCCTGAAACACTAAAATAAAAAGAAACATTGTATCTTTTTGTATATTTGTTTTATCTGCAGATCAAAAAAGGGATGAACAAATGTTCCTCAGTTTAACCCTTTAATAACCCTTAATTTACTCTAATCAGCCTTAATCAACTCCCTATTCTCCTCCATTTAATTCTTATTTTCCTGCTTTTTTCACGTTTACTTTATAAATGATAAACAATTAAAACTTTTTTGTTTACTTTGTTAATAGATATGTGTAAAAATATTCACTAACAAATTTACACATTTCACATTGAAAAAGCGCTAAATTAAAAAAAAAAAAAAAAATCAATTTATTTAAATTTGTAAATAACTTTTCAATGCTTTGTACCATTGCGGACAGCTGAAGTTACTGCAACTGTTTTGTTTTAGGTAATGGTAATTGGTATCGGCGAGTACAAAAAAAAAAAAAATGAAGTACTCATTGTAAGAAAATAGTATCGGTGCATCCCTACTTATTTTACATTTATGCGATGCCAGACACCAAATGCGATTCACAACGCATTGCTGTGCAAATCAGATGTGAGGTCTGTGCGATGCGAATTTAGCCATTAAGTTTGTATTACTGAAATCGCATTCGCACCAACATGGTTCAGGACCTTTTTTTGATCTGCACTGGAATCGGATCACATGAGTGTTCAGACCCATGCAATCCGAATCCACAGTTCACACTGCGTTCTGCAAACCGATTTGGGGGTGTCATTCATTTTATATGGTCACTGGTAGTGGTTCGCAGAGGTCAGTGTGAACAGCCTGAAAGTCCAATGCGATGTGGGAAACTGCACAGGAATTGCAGTGGTTCCCACATCGCACTGGTGTGAACCAAGCCTAAAAAGTGCTAAAAATATCGCTGTATAATAATGTTGATCTGAAGTGGAACTTGAGGGGTCTGCATTTATTTTTACCATTTAAAGCGGTAGTAAACTGCTGCAGAATCAAGGAAAAACCTGTAAGGTAATGGCATAGTGTGCTAGAACGTATCGCATACTAGCACATTATGAAATGCTTACCTTAGAACGAAGACCTTCCAGTGGCGCGAGAGGGCCGACATCTCCCCCCCCCCCCCCATCTTTCTTCCGGGCTCACGGGCTCCGGCACGGTGAGTGGTTGAAGCCGCAATGAAGTCACATGCACGCGGGAGCCCTTTAGTTCCGGCAAGAAGCTCTGAAGGTCCAGGGTTCTGACAAAAACTCACCAAAATCTCCAACCACGTCACTTCCGGTGACTCTGTAGCACCAACAATTGGAGATTGACAATGACTTTTCACAGAACAGCGGCAGCGTATACACTACAGTATATCATACAATCAGTGCATTGTTAGTCCGCCAGCTACTACCCAACAACATGGCTGCCTCCTAGAGGGCGGCAACTTTTTTCCTCCTTACCCGCTGTTCTGTCAAAATAGCCAACTTATCGCCGTGTACCGTACTGTATACACTGCCACTAATCTGTGAAAACAGCCAACTCGTTGAAATCTCCAGTTATTGCTGCTGGAGAGTCAACGGAAGTGATGTGGTTGGAGATTTTGGCAGAACGCTGGCACAGTATGCTGGACCTTCAGAGCTCATGCACCGGTGACATCAGCGGCTGCATCCAGGGTGACGATCTCCTAAATGGGGCATGTTTAGGAGATATTAACTTTACCTACAGGTAAGCCTTATTACAGTATAGACTTACATGTAGGAAAAATAAATACATTTACAAAAAAAAAAAAAAAAAAAAAAAAAGTTACAAAGCAAGCTTTACTACTGCTTTAAGCAGACTATGGCTTTGCTTTTAGAAACCCATCCCGCAATACCTCTCTATGGAAGCTGCTGGAAGCTCTTTATGGTTCCCTCACTCATGTCACACCTCTCTTGCAATCCCTGGATAGCAGCTGTGAAAATTCAGTCAAAAAATCAGACAAAAAAAAACCACCACACTAAAAAGATTGTACATTCCCTTGAACAAAAACTATGTTGCACTGTAAAGCCATTTATAGATTGGATTAATGTATGCATGCAACATAACAGATCTAAACTCATTCCACTTTGTCACTAAATGCACTAATGTGGTTTTAGAATGACAGTACTTGCAGAACACAAACAGCCAAGTGACGGTCTATACGCAGATTTCAAATACTGATAGCTATTAAGTACAGAATGTTAGTAAACCAAGGTTATAGCTGGCTACTTTTTCATTTTGCAATACTGGATCTAAATTTAGAGCAGTGTCTTTGCAATGATCATTACTCGGTACTCAGCAAATGACGCCACTGTCACTCAAATGCCCGAGTGTATCCAGCAGTGAGATAAAGACTGAGGCCACCGGCTGTGCATGCTGCGAGGAAAGACATCACCACAAAGGGCTTCCAGTCAGTGTGTGACCATTTAGAAGTCTTTTAATCATTGTTATACTGTAGAATACCTGGGTTATTAAAGCATTGCAAGCAGAGATGCTGATGTGCAGTAAAGACACCCAAACCATCTTAGAGGATTGTTTTTAACCTTCTCTGACAATAACTGGCCACTGCATATGGGGTTTTTTGTTACAAATACACGTTTTTTTTCCTTGTATTATGTGATCAATTTTTGGTGCTAATGGGAGAAGACCTTCTTGTGCGGTGCTTTACCAGAAATGAGCGGCATCACAATTTTTTTTTAAAGAAAATGATGGGAGAACAAAACCGCGGAATCTGATTTATAATAATGTATTTATTTGTTACAAAATGTGAGGCATCGCCACAAACATTAGAGCGAGAGCAATAATTCTAGTGCCTCTAACTCTTAACAGGTAACCTGTACAAATTTTTAATTACCATAGTTTGTCGCCATTCCACAAGCATGCGCAAGTTTAAAGCGTGACATGTTAGATATCCATTTACTCATGCCGTGCGATATAAAATATTGCAGGTGCTGCATATACTGCAGCTGGTCAGCCAAGTGAATGGTTAAGAAAGCCATGTGGTCAACAGCTTCCGCAGGGCCTCTTGAGACATAACACCAGCCCACTAATACTAGTGAAGTTCCTAGCTGCACCCCGTTTGGAAGCCCCTCTTGGCTTGCCATAAAGATACCTGGAGAACACCTGGAGACTATTGGTGAGGATATCTTCTGGATTCACACATTTCTACTGAGCCTGTTTTGACCCCCCTGAATAAGGGTGGTCGCAGGCTGTCCGGTAAGCCTCCAACTTTTATCCCTTGGTGGTGGGCCACAGCTGCGGTGGAACATTGAACCAGATTCTGTGTTGGAGTGTCACTACGCTTTGGGACCTGTTTTTCATAATTTTTTGGGACTGTTTATTTATTTATTTTAATTCCCTTTTCATTGTGATCACTAAGCATTAGGATTAATCAACACTATTAGTGAATAGAGGTTTTATGTTGATATAATTTATTTTTTATTTATTTTTTGCTGTCACATTGGTTCACTTTTATTCACCTGAAGTTCGCTATTTTTACATTTACTCTCATATCACTTTTCGTTTTTCAAATATATGCAGGTGCACTTGATTAATTTCTAGTGTCACTATACACGCACATGGACACTGGATTATTTTAGATCAAATGTTATATGGTCTTTATTTATTATTCACTTCATTTACACATTTATGGGTCCTGTCCACTCGCATATATCATTATATGCGTATTTTTATTAGTCCAGCGCTACACTGTTTTATCTATTGTTCAAGTGAATGGCTGTACACGGCTCTAGAAAACGCCAAATCCAAGTTATTCCTGGAATTCTTTTTTTTTTTTTCTCCTCTCTTTTAACGTCAGACAATTCTACAAAGATACAGCTTGTTTTGGCTGTACTTTTCCTGTGAATCACAGGGGTGCCGTTCGTTCTATACTCCGGCGACCCAGTTTTCACAGACAGCAGGCTGAAGCCCGATGTCGGCCGACTTCACAAAGTCGATCCAGGCTTGGGCAAGATTTCGACAATGAAGTCGGGATCCACCCACATGCCTGGACTGGAGTTTGGGCGAGTCGCTGAGAGCCTGAGCCAGGCTTGGCAGAGCAGAGAGAACCGAGCAATCGACAGTGTTCAATCACTCGGTTCTCAGTGTATGAGGCGCTGAGGGACAGATACAGCATTGGATCGATGCTGTATCCACCTAGGGAAGTATGATTCTTGTATTAAAAAAAAAAAAAAAATACAAATAAAAAACCCATACCTCGCTTTTAAGTGGTACAATAAACTTGTTACACCCACCTATGCCCTTGCAGTAACTACACAAATACTGTGGCTTCCTGAAACTGCATTTCATTACCAGCTAGTCTGACAACATTCACAGGATGTCTGTATTTTAAGACTACTTTGTGAAGTTTCTGCTTAAACCGCTGACACCAGCAATTGACAGGTGTTCCTCCGCCGTGTGACAGGAGCAGATCGCATCTGTGGCTGGCGACTAAACGAAGCCAAGATTAAACACTGAACATCTGGAGATGCCCCCAAACAAAAAAGGATAAAAGCCTACCGGTGTGGAGGTTTCAGCATGCCTTTTCAATTTTAATCTCTTGAAATAAATACACACAAAGAGCAGAATTATCATGAGAAATCTCATTGTTTTCTTCCTGAGTGGTTTCCATTGATGCAAACTTCAGCTAAATCTGGAGCAAGCTGAAATCACCTAACAATGTGCATCTGGATGGATGGACAGTCATCCAGCTGACTGAGAGCACGTTAATCTACTGTATGCCAGGTCTTGTGTACCCGATATAGAAAATTATATACACTAAAATAAATAGAATACTTCCCTGTACTCTAGCACAGAGTTTCTCAACTTCAGTCCTCAAGGCGCCCCAACAGGTCATGTTTTCAGGATTTCCCTCAGATGAAACAGCTGTAATTACTGATCAAGTCACCTGTGCAAAATAATGGAAAGCCTGAAAACATGACCTGTTGGGGCACCTTGAGGACTGGAGTTGAGAAACACTGCTCTAGCAGTCTAAGGTCCTTAACATAATCAAGACTGATGCAGAGACCATAGCCCCTCACTAGACATGGAGTACACCGAGGAACAGACCACTGCTAGAACATGAGAAAGTAAAGCACCGTCTGCCAGGAGAAAAGTGTTTTTCCCAGTCCCATAGAAAAACAAGCATTTAACCCTTGCAATACAGGTGCAGTCCCACAGCAAGGTAGGGGTTTTCCTCTTCCTGGAGTTGGGCTTTAAAGAGAATATTGAACTCTGGATGATGGGAGGCCAGCAGAGGTCAAATCACTAGTGACCAGTATCGCCTATGAGCTCCCTACAGCTGATCATTTTCTCATTAGTGACTTACCTTTTTTGTATGGCTTCTGCTTGGAGATGGGTTTCTCATGTCAGGGCCTCCAGCAAGGAGAACACTGAGCAGCAACATCACCTAATTCCGCTCCATATCTCCTGAGACTAGCAGTCAGTGATAGCAGTGCCTTAATTTGCCCATCGCAGATACAAATAGACTTTATGTGGCTTCCGGGAGAAGCGGGAAGAGGAAAACGAATCGAGTGTCACTTGAGTAACCACTCCCAGTCTGCTCAGGCTGCCACCATCACATCCAAGATTGCGGCACCCACCAGGATGTCTACATAATGGAGGCTTTTACGGGTAGATAACATGCATATGTTAATTTCATTTATTTATTCATATGCCAAATGTGGTCATCCCGGGACAGTCTGCTCCAACGGCTTGATTCACACCTATGCATTTAGTGCTTTTTGCAGATGTGCACTACAGCCCATTTAACAAGGTTTCCTATGGAACACGTTCTGTAGTGTAAATAGCACTAAAAATGCATAGGTCTGAATCCAGCCAAAGGCATAGACAGCAATAAGAACACATTGGGGGTTATTTACTAAAGGCAAATCCAATTTGCACTGCAAGTGCACTTGCAAGTAAAGTCGATGTAGATGTAGATCCAAGGGGGACATGCAAGGAAAATAAAATAAAAAAAAAAAAAAAAATAGCATTTTAGCTTGCACATGATTGGATGTTAAAATCAGAGCTTCCCCTCATTTCAGATCTACCCCTTAGATTTAAAGTGACTGCACTTCCAATCGCACTTGTAAGGCAAAGTAGATTTGCCTTTCGTAAATAACCCCCATTGACAGAAGTTCTGACCCTTGCCACTCTGCAAAAAAAAAAAAAAAAAAAGTTTGGTATCCCACATGTCGGAGACATTTCCGAGCACTTTGTTCTGATAAGAAATGGGGGGGAATCTTCCCAATACAGACAAAATAAAAACCCGACAGAGGCTCCAATATCCTTCTATGCTCTAATCTGTACTGCTGTAAAACATGTGACCTCTCCATAGTGCAGTGTTGCTATGTACACCAATGGTGGTCACCAAACAATCTGCTTATTACTGAGATCGCACAGTATGGGGTACGGCCAGAACATAAGGCATTATCAGATGGCTACACAGTATTCCAAAATTTGGGGCTTTTTAAAAGGGTAATAAAGAGAAACCTACAGTAAACTTCTCAAATGTTAACATCCTGATACATATTAGCAGGGGGTGAAATTGCTAAAAATGCTCATTTATATGGGTTACAATATGTGAATGTAAGTGAATCTGACACTTTTCCCATTCAGGGCAGAGTGCCAGGTTCTCTTGGCAGCCCACACTCCCATCCATACTGACCTTCCTCACATTCCCACACCACCCAGTTTGCCTACTGGGGAGTTACAAGCCCTGTGTGATGGAGCCGATGGCCTTCCCCCTGCAATCCACTATTAAAATGGTCACTCCACCCAAAACTGATCACTTAGAATTTTGGTAGAACTGTCAGATGGTTTAACGCTCCAGCACTTCACTTTTTCCACGTTTTGTTATGTTACAGCAGTATTCCTAAATGGATTAAAATTTATTATTTTTCTAAAAATTCTACAAACAAACAATACTCTATAATAACAATATGAAAGGTTTGTTTAAAACCTTTGCAAATTTAAAAAAAAAAAAAAAATCCCATGAAGATAAGTATTAACAACCTTTGTAATGACACTCAAAATTGAGCTCAGATGCATCCTGTTTCCACTGGTCATCCTTGAGATATTTCTACAACTTGATTGGAGTCCACCTGTGGTAAATTCAGTTGATTGGACAGGATTTGGAAAGGCACAAAACTGTCTATATAAAAAGGTCCCACAGTTAACAGTGCATGTCAGAGCACAAATCAAGCCATGAAGTCCAAGGAATTGTCTGTAAATCTCCGAGACAGGATTGTATTGAGGCACAGAAACATTTCTGCAGCATTGAAGGTGGGAGCATAGTAGTTTCCATCATCCATAAATGGAAGAAGTTTGTAACCACCAGGACTCTTCCTAGAGTGGGCCGCCCGGCCAAACTGAGCGATTGGGGGAGATGGGCCTTAGTCAGGGAGGCGACCAAGAACCCGATGGTCACTCTGACAGAGCTCCAGCAATTCTCTGTGGAGAGAGAAGAACCTTTCAGAAGAACCATCATCCGTGCAGCACTCCACCAATCAGGCCTGTATGGTAGAGTGGCCACATGGAAGCCACTCCACAGTAAAAAGGCACATAACCCACCTGGAGTTTGCCAAAAGGCACCTGAAGGACTCTGACCATGAGAAACAAAATTCTCTGGTCTGAAAAAACAGAGATTAAACTCTTTGGCCTGAATGGCAAGCGTAATGTCGGGCGTAAACCAGGCACCACTCATCACCTGCTCAATAGCATCCCTACAGTAAAGCATTGTGGTGGCAGCATCATGCTGTGGGAATGTTTTTCAGAGGCAGGAACTGAGAGACTAGTCATAATCAAGTGAAAGATGAATGCAGCAATGTAGAGACATCCTTGATGAAAACCTGCTCCAGAATGCTCTGGACCTCAGACTGGGGCGAAGATTAAAAAGGGGTTGTAAACCATCATTTTTTTTTCACCTTAATGCATCCTATGCATTAAAGTAAAAAAACTTGTCACTGACTGGCCCCCCTGTTTTACTCACCTGGGTCCTGTATTCCCCCACCAGATTATTCCCATTTGGAATAAGGCTGTAACATAATTTGGAAAAAGTAAAGCGCTGTGAATACTTTCCAGATGCACTGTATCGCTTAAGGTAAGAGGTTTGCAGTTTTCCTGCATCTGTACACCTGCTTTGGTCCTTATGATGGTTTCCAACTCACCCTGTTGGATGTTTTTTAGGCTTTCAACAAACCAGTTTGGTTTTTTTACTGGCAAGTACCAATACTTTTGATTAAGTACTTACAGAGTATCGATACCTTTGCATTGCAAATTGAGCTCTTGCAAAATGAATGGGCCCAAATCGCAGTGCATCGCATGAGTACTTACAAAAATGCTTAGTATGGACAAAGCGAAAAAAAAAAAAATATTTTTATAGATAGATAGATAGAGATAGATAGTTCTCTTTTTGGTTATAAAATCTTGTAAAAAAGTAATTTTTCTCCTTCACTGATGTGCATTGCTGAGGCTGCACTGATGGGCATTGACAGGCAGCACCAATAATCAGGATACTGATCAGAGTAGATGTTCCCTGTGTGGAGATTGCCGCTTGCTGTCTCTCCTCGCACTGTCAGCATGAGGAGAGGACTGGCGAAAACCAGCAAATCCTGTTTACACTGATCAGCTGTGATTGGACACAGCTGGTCACATGGTAAAGAGCCACCGTGATTGGCTCTTTACCCCGATCTGTGACCAGCTGTGTCCGAAGGGCACAGCAATCACAGATCCGCCGATGCACGCCACAGGAAGAGAATATAAAAAAAAAAAAAAAAAAACACAAACACACACACACACACACACACACACGACATTTTTTTTAGAATTTTTATTTTTTGACACGTCCTTTCTTCACACCGGAAATGCAGTAAAAGCGTATATGCATTTTTACAACGGAGCAGTGTAAAAACAGCATTAGGCCCCTTTCACACTGAGCCGTCAGTGTACGGACTCCTCTTGCTCAGCATGGAATGGCTCCGTTGATCCCCACTGAGCCGGCGGATGACAGGTCAGTCTCTGCTCACTGTGCAGGGACAGACCTGTGAGATCTCCGCTCTCCTCTATGGGATGCCTGTCTGCTTTCATCCGATCCAGTCGACGGAAGGAAAATAGGGTTTGCATCAGTCTGGATTCAGCGGATCTCACCGCTGACATCTATCGCTCCATAGACCTGCATGGGGCGTCCGTTCAGGTCCGCCAAAAAAAATAAATAAATAAATAAAATAAAAAACTGACAGGTGGACCGTTCAGGCCAGTGTGAAAGGGGCCTTAGGAAGGTACATGTAAAAAGATATAGAGGAGACACCCAAAGCCTCCAGGTGAACAAAATCAAAATCAGGATCCAAGAGGGATTTCACTGTTAGGAGTAATGTATAAGGCTGGGTTCACACTGGTCCGACAAACGCTCCGACATTGGGAGCTCATGTCGCATGACGTGTGAAATTTAATGTTTCCCTATGGGAGCCGTCCTAACTGGTCCGACACAAGTCGTTCCGACTTTAGAAATGCTCCCTGTACTACTTTGGTCCGACTTTGATCCTACTTCAGCCTATTGACTATCATTGAAGTCGGATCAAAGTCGGATTGCCGTCTTGCATGATCCGACTTCGGCACGCGACTTGTGCTCAGATGATCTTGAGGGGGAACTCCGCGCCAAATTTTAAATAAAAATCCGGCATGGGTTCCCCCTCCAAGAGCATACCAGGCCCTTGGGTCTGGTATGGACCTTGAGGGGAACCTCCTACGCCGAAAAAGCGGCGTGGGGGGTCCCCCCAATCCATACCAGACCCTTATCCGAGCACGCAGCCCGGCCGGACAGGAATGGGGGTGGGGACGAGCGAGCGCCCCCCCCCTCCTGAACCGTACCAGGCCGCATGCCCTCAACATGGGGGGGTTGGTGCCTTGGGGGAGGGGGCGCGCTGCGCTTCCCCCACCCCAAAGCACCTTGTCCCCATGTTGATGAGGACAAGGGCCTCTTCCCGACAACCCTGGCCGTTGGTTGTCGGGGTCTGCGGTCGGGGGGCTCATCGGAATCCGGGAGCCCCCTTTAATAAGGGGGACCCCAGATCCCGCCCCCCACCCTATGTGAATGAGTATGGGGTACATCGAACCCCTACCCATTCACCTAGGGAAAAAGTGTCAATTTAAAAAAAAACACTACACAGATTTTTAAAGTAATTTATTAGACAGCTCCGGGGGTCTTCTTCCGACTTCGGGGGTCTCTCCGGTTCTTCTCCGCGCTCTCCGGGTCTTCTGCCGGGCTCCTCCGCTCTCTTCTGCTCTTTTGCTAAAGCGGAGGAGCCCGGTCTGCTGCCTTCTTCTCTTCGGGGGTCTCTCCGGTTCTTCTCCGCGCTCTCCGGGTCTTCTGCCGGGCTCCTCCGCTCTCTTCTGCTCTTTTGCCGCTCTTTTGCTAAAGCGGAGGAGCCCGGTTTGCTGCCTTCTTCTCTTCGGGGGTCTCTCCGGTTCTTCTCCGCGCTCTCCGGATCTTCTGCCGGGCTCCTCCGCTATTTTCTGCTCTTTTGCTATAGCGAAGGAGCCCGGTCTTCAATCTTCTGCCTTCTTCTCCTGATGTTGACACGACGCTCTCTGGGGCTGGAATGCACTCTGAGCGCTCCGCTCTGACTTATATAGGTGGTGACCACGCCCCCTTATGCCGTCACAGTCCCTGGGCATGCTGGGACTGTGACGTTTTAGGGGGCGTGGTCATCACCCGATGACCACGCCCCCTTATGTCGTCATAGTCCCAGCATGCCCAGGGACTGTGACGGCATAAGGGGGCGGGGTCACCGCCTATATAAGTCAGAGCAGAGCGCACAGAGAGCATTCCAGCCGGGGAGAGCGTCGTGTCAACATCGGAAGAAGAGATGAAGAGAAGTAGCGGCGAGACAGCGGCGACAAGACAGCGGCAGCAGACCGGGCACCTCGCTGGCAATAGAGCTGGAAGAAGATAGCGGCGGGGCCCGGGAGAAGAGGCGGAACACCGGGAGAAGTCGGAAGAAGATACCGGAGCTGCCCAATAAATTAATTTTGAAACCTGTGTACTGTGTTTTTTTTAATTGAAACTTCCCTAGGTGAATGGGTAGGGGTACCATGTACCCCATACTCATTTACATAGGGTGGGGGGCCGGTATCTGGGGGCCCCCTTATTAAAGGGGGCTCCTGGATTCCGATAAGCCCTCCGCCCGCAGACCCCGACAACCAACGGCCAGGGTTGTCGGGAAGAGGCCCATGTCCTCATCAACATGGGGACAAGGTGCTTTGGGGTGGTGGGCCGCAGCGCGCCCCCCTTCCCCAAGGCACCAACCCCCCCATGTTGAGGGCATGCGGCCTGGTACGGTTCAGGAGGGGGGGGGGGCGCTCGCTCGTCCCCACCCCATTCCTGTCCGGCCGGGCTGCGTGCTCGGATAAGGGTCTGGTATGGATTGGGGGCGACCCCCCCACGCCGTTTTTTCGGCGTAGGGGGTTCCCCTTAAGGTCCATACCAGACCCAAGGGCCTGGTATGCTCTTGGAGGGGGAACCCATGCCGGATTTTTATTTAAAATTTGGCACGGAGTTCCCCCTAAAGATTCATACCAAACACAATGCCGAGCATTGGCGGGGATCCAAGTCGGATCCCCGTTCATTGAAAGTCGGACACATGCCGGCTTCATGTCGCAGGGCAAAGTCGGATCCAAAGTAGGACGGCTGTCGTGTCGCACCAGTGTGAACCCAGCCTAAGAAACCAGACTGCTAATGCTCGTTTGACAGAAGCTGGTCGTAAGATGGGCTTCTGTCGGACAGGCAGCTGTACAAACGAGTCGGCCAGTACCGGCTGATATGGGCCCATGTGTACGGGGCTATCACAAAAAGGTCACATTTCAGTGGACTGACCAAATGAGTGGTTTCTCGGCTCCTTGCAATTTGTCACAAGTTTAAGAAATTCTATCAGTGATATTCTGCTGTGTGGTAATACAGCCATGGCCAAAAGTTTTGAGAATTACACAAATATACATTTTCACAAAGTCTGCTGCTTCAGGGTTTTAGATCTTTCTGTCAGATGTTACTATGGTATACTGAAGTATAATTACAAGCATTTCATAAGTGCCAAGGGCTTTTATTGACAAGTACATGAAGTTTATGCATAGAGTCAATATTTACAGTGTGGACCCTTCTTTTTTTAAGACCTCTGCAACTCGCCCTAGCATGCTGTCAATCAACTTCTGGGCCACGGCTCATGGGAATAAGGGTCAGGGAAATTTCCTGGCCATGGACCCAAAATTTTGAGGTTTTGTTTCCCAAGCCACTTATCACTTTTGCCCTATGGCAAGGTACTCCATCATGCTGGAAAAGGCATTATTTGTCAAACTGTTCTTGGATGATTGGGAGAAGTTGCTCTTGGAGGATGTTTTTTGTACCATTCTTTATTCATGGCTGTGTTCTTATGCAAACTTGTGAGTGAGCTAACTCCCTTGGCTGAGAAGCAACCCCACACATGAATGGTCTCAGGATGCTTTACTGTTAGCATGACACAGGACTGATGGTAGCACTCACTTTTTCTTCTGATTGTTTGGGGCATCCGGAAGGGGGATTTAGCAAAGAAAATGACTTTACCCCAGTCCTCAGAAGTCCAATCCCTGTACCTTTTGCAAAATATCAGTCTGTTCCTGATGTTTTTCCTGGAGAGAAGAGGTTCTTTGCTGCCCTTCTTGACACCAGGCCATCCTCCAAATGTCATCTCCTCACACCTGTCTGCTGCCATTCCTGGGGCAAGCTCTGCACTGGTGGTGCCCCAATCCCACAACTGAATCAACTGTACGAGATGATCCTGGTGCTTGCTGAACTTTCTTGGGCACCCTATAGCCTTCTTCACAGATGCAGTGGAAAAGGTTTATGGGATTAAAAGGTAATTTTCATGGCAAATAGGAACTTTGCAATTCACCTGATCACTCTTCATAACATTCTGGAGTGTATGCAAGTTGCCATCATAAAAACTGAGGCAGACTTTGTGAAAGATAATAATATTTGTAATTCTCAAAACTTTTGTCCACTGCTGTAGAATCCCTCAGTGCACTATGGACATTACAGCAGATAGAGGAGTTTGAAAAAGCCAGGAAAACAAGATCCTAATTAGAATTTCCAGTTCTATATTCAGAACGCAGGATTTGAACAACAACTTGAATACACAGTCAATAAGCAGATGTCTATTTTGCATATTTCCCATAAGAGCTCACAATACATAAAAATCACGGCTGAAAAACATGAACATGTTTTTTCAAAGTCCCATTTTTAATGCACATTACTAAACGACTATGAGAACAATCGAGCGGTGCAATTTTATCCATGCACTTGTGAGATTTACACAGCACTGCCATGCCACACCATACAGCCTTATATGACAAGGCAGGATACCCAATTAGTTTATTTTTACTGCAGTTAAGCAATACTTACACAGGAACTACAATGCATCTGAGCACCACAAATAAAAAAAAAAAAAGGCAAATTCACGTTTAATATTCAAAGCAAATTCACCCACCCATCCATGTCTCCATGATATATTTTCCTTAGAAAACACCCTTTAGCATTTCTGGCCATGGCCATCTTGAGTAGGGGCAGATTCATGTAGCATTTACTTCCTGGAATCATCTGCCCTTAGCTCAGGCATGCAAGCAGAACGGTGTGTTTAGCGGAGAAAACCCCTCCAGAAGAATCCTGGGGGATGTAGGACATCATTTTCCTAGGCCAGAAACCAGGAAAAAAAAAATGGAATAAGATAAAAACAAAAAACAAAAAAAAACAGAAAAAAAAAACAAAACACATACACGTACGGTTTAGCAACGCACGCCAATGTTGGAAAACTGGGTTCAGGTAAAAAGGTTTGTTTTACCTGCCGTCTCGAAGGGATCAAGTAACCCTAAAAAGAGGTTCCGCTGGAATTTAGACGACCAAAACCCTTTCCTCTGTACACTACTGCAGAAGCAATATTCTAGGAATGCTTCTCTATGTTCTGCACACATTTTCAGATAAAAATTTATCAGAATATTTTCTCTGCTCAGCTAAACAGACAAGTGCTCTCAGCCTACTCCTCATTCGCTTCCACAAACTAAGCAAGACATAAACCATGCCAGATGACATTTTCCTTGGAAACAAATGGAGAGGAGGGAAAATAGCTGCTTCATCTGACGTAAAACATTCTTCCTACAAAGAACTTATCAACATTTTAGCTCCTTGCTATGTTATATTTAGTTGCATGGTGTAATCAGTCAATACAGCCATCAGACAACTTCCACAATCAGAGTGAAAACAAACAGGCGAATAAAATGCATTGTAATCACAAGGTCTACCCATTATCTCCCAGATGAATCTCTTGGAAGCTCTTGCATTTCATTCAGTGCATTTAAGTATGAACAGAACACGCTAAACAGAATTAACCCAAGAACTTCTTGGGTCAAGGTCAGGCGTTACCCAAGACCCACAGTTAGGTCACGGAAACAAAATTAAAATAGGTTAACACCATACAAGGAACTGAACGCCACATGAAAAAAAAAAAAATGGTTTATAAAAATCAGATGAAAGAACTGGCATAAGCACATTTTACTGTGGCCAAGTCAAAGTATGACCTATATTTGTCAGGTTACGAAGTAGAAATTATATAGCTTGGAACAGGGGTCTCTAAACTGTGGCCTAAGGGCCTGATGGGGCCCTTTGCTTGCCTTTATTTGGCCCTTGGGGCACTATTCCTCTCCCTGACACTAATGAAGAAAGATTCCTCCCACTGGCTATGATGGGGCACCATTTCTCCCACTGACACCAGTGATGGGGCACTATTCCTCCCCCTAATACTAAAGATGGGGCATGGTTTATCCCCTAATTGCCAGGACATTTCTACTCCTACTGGCCACCCTACAGTCTAACAAACAGTAAACTGGCTTCGTTTAGAAAGTTTGGAGAGATCCCTGGCTTAGAAAGTAGCCAAAAGCTAAAAAAGAGGAACTAAAGCCAACACCTTCCAATAGAGTAATGGAGGATTAGAACCCATCCGTTTTGTTGCCATTGTGTCCCATTGGGGAGATTTCCCTCCACTTCCTGTCCCACAAGGAAATACTTCCAAATGAAGGGAAATTTCTGGTGTTCATCTGAACTAGTGTCTCCATTGGAAGATTTTCCCTCTATTCCAGTTCTGACGACAACTGAAAATTTGGGATTTTCTCTTTCATTCACTTTCAGTCTTGGTGATAACAGTCACCAGGACAAAGAGGGTAAATCTCCTTAACAGGGACAGAGAAGAAGAAGAAAAAAAAGAAGAAGAAAAAAAAGAAGAAGAAAAAAAAGAAGAAGAAAAAAAAAGAAGAAGAAAAAAAAGAAGAAGAAAAAAAAGAAGAAGGAGGAAGGAAGGAAGGAAGGAAGGAAGGAAGGAAGGAAGGAAGGAAGGAAGAAGAAGGAAGGAAGAAGGAAGAAGAAGAAGGAAGAAGAAGAAGGAAGAAGAAGAAGGAAGGAGGAAAAAGAAGGAAGGAGGAAAAAGAAGGAAGGAGGAAAAAGAAGGAAGGAGGAAAAAGAAGGAAGGAGGAAGAAGAAGGAAGGAGGAAGAAGAAGGAAGGAGGAAGAAGAAGGAAGGAGGAAGAAGAAGGAAGAAGGAAGGAGGAAGAAGGAAGGAGGAAGAAGGTAGGAGGAAGAAGGAAGAAGGAAGGAGGAAGAAGGAAGGAGGAAGAAGGAAGGAGGAAGAGTACATTTTAGTTATACTTTAATGATGAAGCCCAACTCCAAACTATTTTTTTTTTTTGATAGAGTAGGGAGAAGTTAGAAACGCCATCAGGCTTTTTTTTGTCTGACTTCAGAGGGGAAATTTCCCTACAGTTTATCTCTGACATCAGGACAGGAAATGGAGACATTGGGGGGTTATTTAAACGCAAATCCACTTTGCACTACAAGTGCACCTGTAAGTGCAGTCGCTAAAGATCTGAGGGGGACGTGCAAGGAAAATAAAAAGCAGCATTTTAGCTTGCACATGATTGGATGGTAAAATCAGCAGAGCTTCCCCTCATTTCAGATCTTCCCCTCAGATCTACAGCGACTGCACTTCCAAGTGCTCTTGCAGTGCAGAGTGGATTTGCCTTTAGTAAATAACCCCCAGAGTCAGGACAGGAAGGCTTTTGTTGTCATCTTCATGTTCCAGAACTCCGTCAAATGCAGTTAACCTCTTGCACTTTCTTTCCACCAAAAGTGTTATATGGTGTTAACCTTTAAAAAGGGAGACATCTTCATAGATCTATCTCAGAAAACCTCTGATCTGTAACCAGTTTCCAGCCAACAGCTGTTTTAGAAATCCTACGAGCTGAAGATGTGAGTTTTAAAAATGAGAATTGGAAAGTGGCAGGAATGACTTGCCAACACAAAAAAACTTATGCCTATTTGGTGGAAAAGGGAAAAAATATATATATATATATCCCATAGAAAAACAGAGTTTTACAAGCCTGCACCTTAAAAATGTTCTAGTTTGTTTATGCAAAATGTGTTTAAAAATTTCTGTGTGGATTTCTTGACGTACCAACCTGTAGCACTTAGAAGGTAGGACAAAGCCGAAAAAAACACAAGGGCTACCACTGCCAAATTCCTTCCACAAATTCTATTTGTCTGATAATGTTGATGCTCCAGCTTACTAACCTGGAAAAAGTATGCACATCAGGAAAGTCAAAGTGAAGCTAGAAGTCATTATCGGCATATTTCTTACTAGGTTGATGCCTAAAGCCTCATACACACTTTTTCGTTCAACCCAGCAAGCTGAACAAAAAACAAAAAACAAAACAAAAACAAAAACAAAAACAAATATATCTGACAGCTCGGATCAGAGCCGCTGTACTATGTAATGTTAATACAGCAATCTCCCCTGCTGTTCTGACAGCAGGTAGCCGCAACCCCCCGCCAGAACACTCCAGTCAGCGCTCAGCCGTTGGCTAGGAGCGCTGATCGGCAGATCATTTTCAGCCATGCCCCTTCGACAGAAGCCAGCTGAACATTCAGGTTCTGTAGGACAGGCTGCAGTACGCATGGGGCAAATGTCATCCGATCTCTATTGAACCAACTGATGCCACCCGACATTCGGCCTGTGTTTACTAGGCTTAAGGCTTCATGTACACTGGCTGCTCCTAAACTTCCGTTTCCGTAGGAGCTTTGGGGAAAAAAAAAAAAAAAAAAAGCCAAAAGCTCCTAAACTCAAACTCCATAAAACTTGTGTCCATGTGCACATAGATTTTTGGCAGAGTTTAGGAGCTGTTGCGTTTAGGTGAGGTTAAACCTCCCTCTCCAGAATTCGGAAAAGTCACGTTCAGGATAGGAACGTTTTGACCACCACCATGGGAAATACGTGATTTGCGCTTTTGCCACGTTGTGCATTTTCCCACGGCTGTGGTCAGGGTAGGCTAGTGCAGTGGTCATCAACCCTGTCCTCGGGGCCTACTAACAAGCCTGCTTTGCAAGATAACTGAAATACATCACAGTTAATATAACATTTCCTGCTCAGTGATTGCAGTATTCTACTCTGCATCTCCCCAAGGTAATGCATAAAACCTGGCCTGTTAGTGGGCCCTGAGGACAGGGTTGATGACCACTGGGCTAGTGTACACACCATCAGTTTTTTCGTTTAACCCAGAGATGGAATGAACGAAAGAACTGAGGAGCTCAAGAGGAGCTTGCTGTACAGCGATCTCCCCACTGAGCTATTGTGTTCTGACAGGGGGACTGCCCCCACCAGAACACACCGGTAAAGTTGGCTGCCAGCGCTGATCGAATGCTGGGTTTTCCAGAATGCCCGTTTTAAAGAAGCCAGCCGCTCAGACACGAGACGGTTTCTGTTGAACCGGCTTTTACCATTTCCACTTTTACTTGGAGATCCCTTATTCACCAGGTCACTGGACAGTGAAAAAAAAAAAAAAAAAAAAAAGTGTACTTCTTGAGAAAACATCTGTTAATCCTACCAGTAACTTAAAAGCGATTGTAAAGTCTAGTTTCTTTCCAATAAAAACAAACATTATATTTACCTGCTCTGTGCAGTGGTTTTACACAGAGCAGTCCGGATCCTCCTCTTCTCAGGTTCCACTTCAGTGCTCCTGGTTTCTCCCTTCTGTTCAGTGACCCCACAGTAAGTAGCTTGCTATGGGGGCACCCGAGCCAAGCCACAGCTCCCAGTGTCCATTCATATGTAAATAGGCAGCCAAGACAAAGCAAGTTGTGCGTACACACAACTCTTCTCACAAGTGTCGGAGAATGAACACTGCATTAGCTCACTGTGCCTGCTAAGTGTTGTTTTATGGTGATTTGTTCCTCTGAGGCTTAATGTACACGGAACGTTGTTTAACCTCTCCTCAACCATTTAACTTGACAGCTAGAAACCGGCGTCTAAGAATGTCTGTTTAGCCGCGTTTACGTCTAGAAGCGCTTATATTAAAAAAAAAAAAAAAAATTATACCAAACGCGAGTTACCGCGTTTACAAGCGGTTATGGGCATTTGGCGTTTCAAATGCTCCTGAACCCATTTTTATTTGCGTTCCAAAAAAATTCTTCTAAACTCAACTGCCTAGAAAGGACTATAAAGCGACCCTGTGTACATGTACTGATAAGATAACAGAGGAGAGTTCAGGGGCAGCTGAAAAAAAAAAAAATGCCCAACTGCTCCTAAATGTCCGTTTACCAGCAGCATTATACATGAAGCCTGGGGGCTCATTCACACACACAAGACGTTTTTACAGCTGCTGTTAGGGGCGTTTATAAAAGAGTGTTAACAATATTACAAAAAAAAAAAGAAAAAAAAGAAAAAAGGGGAGCCCAAAAACACGCAATAGCACCAATGAAAAAGATTTGCGTTTTTAGCGCTGGCATTTTAAAAACGCATGCACAAGCCCTTGTATCAGCATGAGTCACTTCAGAGAAGTTTTCCAGACACAGAAGATAAATTTGTGAGGGGGGGGGGGGAGCTCAGAACAGAACTGGTCTATTCAGACTACAGCTGTGTGTGGGGGTGTGCCTTTCCTCCAATCAGCTCTCACACACCATTACTGCAGCCTCTCCACCCCCTCCTCTGTGCTCCTGACAGATCAAAGAAAGGATTTTAACACTTTTCTGCCCTTCTGAAAGGGTGCAGGAAGGAGAAAACTGCAGATAAACAAGTAAAACCTTCAGTATGTAGGATTTATTTAATCTCATTCATTTCACTGGGTATATGTGAGGGTGTATAGCCAATTTAGAGCTGAATTCCAGGAATGACAATATTTTTTTACATCACTCACTAATCCAACTTTGACCGAAGTATGTACGTTCCACACCTATGGGATCCCCCTAAAAGTCACTTGGCACAGGACCCAGAAGTTAGTGGAGATCACTAGAACGGTGCCTACTATGGCGATTTCCAGCTTCTACAAGTATAGCACATACATTCTTACATTTGTTCAGCAACTATGTATAAAATGGAATACTAGGGATTCAGCTTGATAGGACATCTCATTACATCTCCAAGTCACAGCAAAACTGGGTGTGAATCAAGCTCCATTTTTACCATCAACTATATTGTCAGGTCATTGGATGGAAATAGCATGACCTTCAAATAAAAGTTATTGTAAAAACAGGATCCATTTGGCTACACCTGGTAATCATTAGAAATTGGGTGCGTACCCGTCTATTACTTTTCCATGAACTGAGATCATTGGAAAGAGGAAATGTAGTAAAAAGTTTTGTCTTTAAAATTCTGATTGCCAAGAACTTGCTCACACCAACGAGCCAGATGCAGGATGTACAGGTGCATCAGATCACAGACTAGCACTGTCCAAACTGCAAGCTCAGCAAACAAAGGACTGCAAATAGAGAGAACAGGGAGACATCCTAGATATTTAAACTGCAGGAAATTGGACAAGAGGAAAAACATGCATTTCCCCCCTAGGAATTCTGCATAGGAACACAGCACTCTGGTAGTCCCTGGTTGCTGTTGTCAGGTCCTTCGACGATGGATGGAAGCAACCAAAGAAACACTGTTACATAAATTAGCAACATAATGTCGTTTGTAAAAAGGAACAAATGTTTCATCTTGTATTAATGGCAAACTGTGGAGCCCAAGGCTTCATTCACACTGACATCCTGCAATTACATTTATAGGAAATTTCTAATTTCTTATTTTTATCCTGAATAGGCGCTTTAAAAATTATCAATTCCGCATTGAGGTGGCATCACCGGCTTGAGCCCCTTCCTTCATTTGCTTCCTTCCCAGAAGGGTCCTTTGTCAGATATCCATCACATAAGCACAAGAACCTGCGATAAGGAACCTGAACGGGGCATATTTGTGAATATTTGTGGCACCACCAGGTAAGGGGGAAACAAAATGCCTGTCAAGATGGGTTAGAAAGGAGGTGGAGAAAATAGGATTTTATGCATCCAGGGTCAGTTTAGAAACTTTGAATGCACCTAAATGCATGTAAAGCCAAATACATCTAAATGCTGGAGAACTTGATCTGGAAAGAATAAATTTTGGTCATACTTTCCAGATATATTTTCCTTTGTTTAAATGTGAATGTAGCTTCAAGCTAACGCTACCCTCCACATGTAGGGGGGATTGGTCATGTAAACTGAAAAAAAAAAAAAAATTATATTATTATATATATATTTTTTTTTTTTTTTTTTTAATTTTTTTTTTTACACACATACATACTGGACTGAGTCTTTTACACAAAATGATTTTGGGACAACCGAAAGCTACGCTCACATGGTATCCTCGTCCTACTACTCCAACATGAGGTTGCAGTAAAAAAAGGTTTTCCTACGCAGTATCCAATCTCCCAACAGTCTGGGATTCTCCAGGAAGGGCACGATTTTTTTACCTTAAAAGCGGAGCTCCACCCAGAAGTGGAACCTCCGTTTGACTCCTCCAATGCCACATTTGGCACCCTTTCGCCACCGTTTGTTCGTCCCCCTCCTCCTTCCTCCACGCCAATTGGAAAGCGCAGCGCACTTCACATATGCGCAGTAGGGAATCAGACGTGAAGCCGAAACACCTCACGGCCAGTTTCCCTTAGTGGAGATGGTCGGTGGCAGCACCCGATAGTCGATCCGAATATATATTATATATATATTATGATGGATTAAACTTGTACTGAATCTACAGTGATAAGAGGATAGCCCATCTAATATACAGTATATCCAACATACTACAATGGTATCTCTACTCCTGGTCTATTTGTGTAAACCCTCAAGTGTGTGTATAAAATGTTACATTAAAAAACAGTCCATTTATTGCAATTTTCCATGCTAAATTTAGCAAAGCTCTATCTGAAAATGTTTCTGTGCGCACAAGGATTTGTTTATGATCTTCGGAGTGATGGGTTCACAGTGAGGTTGAAGAAGTGTTTGCATAAGAGTTGACTGGTACTGCACGTGGTAAAGTCATAAACCTTCTCAGCATTCTTGGATGTTCTCCTTATGCACATAATGCTTATTTCTCACTTTATAACTCAATAGTGGCCTTTTATAAGGCTGGTTTAAAAGCGCATTTCAGAAGTTTTACGATTACTTTGCAGTTTGACAAAAGCAACAATGGGCATCATTCTCATGTAATAAAAGTATGACCTTCACCATCCCATGATCCCTTTTAAGCTCCGTATACCCAATCACAACTACACTGATGGTAAAAGCATAGGACAATTTATATAAAGCTGGTCATACATGGTTAAGCCCTGGTTAACACTAACAGCAGGAACAAAATTGTGCGAGTTCAGCTGAACTCACAGGGTTTCATTCCCGCATGTCAGTCTCGACTTCGGGGGCTATTTCAGAGACATCGGGGGGGGGAATTCTGCACAGATGTCTATTGAAAAATCGCACCACTAAGTCGCTAAAAGTAGTACAGAAACTACTTTTGGGAATTGGTGCGGTGCCACAAATGTGGCGTCGCACCAATTCGGACGGTGCCATTGCAGGCCATAGCCGCCGATTTGGCAATGCAATGTGAACCAGGGCTAAACAGATTCCTCCAGTCACACAAAGTGACTGGAGGAACCCCCCCCGGCCAGGACATTGTATTCCAGCAACGGCACCAAACGCTGCCTCATTACACTGGTCAGCAAGTGCAGCAGATTTGTTACAGCTGCTGATCAAGGAACATTTTACCAACACGTCCCTTTTACAGAAGTTGGTCAAATGATAGACTTCTGTTGAGCAGGGACAGCCACACACACTGAAATTCGGCTGGTCCCTGCTAAACTGACCAAATTTCCACCTGTGTATGGCTCAGCTTAAAGTGGTAGTAGAGTCCCTTCTCATCACTTGTACCTACAGGTAAGACTGATTGTAAACTTACCTGATGCACGTGCACAGTTTAGAAGATATTTACATTGGTAATAGCCTATGACGTCACTGATACATGCCCAGTAATGCTCTGCATCCAAGGCACACAGTAGGCCATTGGATGTAGAGCGCTGTCCACAGCTGCATGTGGGAGGGACATCATCACAGCTCCAGAAATTTAAAAAAGACTAGAGACCGCAAACCCGTAAGGAAGACCGGGTTGGGGTGAATCTGACAATGCTGGAGGGCTCCATGTGCAGGTAAGGGTGTCATAATGTGCTAGTATGCATTGCATACTAGCGCACGTTGCATACTAGCAAACTATGGCTTTGACCGCCAGGTGACCCAGTTTTTCTTTTTTGGGGGGGGTTCACTACAGCTTTAAGAGAGCTAGCAGCTTTTATTTAAGTGTAATAAAAGTATACCTTCTAACAGAGACATTGTCCAATACAAGTGGGATGTATTGGGGACACATTCAGAATGATTCAAAATTAAAAATCAATAAGGAAAGACCATTGGGAAATTGGAACCAATTTGATAGATAACCTAGAGAATTACAGAAGGGTCTACAGTGCATACAAACATGCATACCCTTAGAATAAGATTGTGCTCCTGTCCAGAAGGTTTAGGATCACAGCCAATGCTTAAAAAAAACCCCAAGAGCTCAAGAGGAGTCAACAAGTCATGTCTTCTACCCCACTGTTCCACAACAATTGGGGACATTGCTCAAGTCTAGGTTCACACGTGATCCAATTTTTAAAAATAAAAGTTGAGTAAAAGAGTTCATATATATTTTGGGTAGAACATGTAACATGTTCCAGCAGCTGCAGCCTCTCCCCCTCCCAGCTTCTCTGGGCACCGGCTGTCACTGTTCTGCAAATGGGAAACTACAAAAACGGACAGCCTTCGCGGCTCTCAGCTTGTAGTTCTCAATGAACTACCATGGCGCTGTTGAGAGCTCTAGGTAGTTGTCTCTTCCGGTCAGTGTATCTGCCTGCCCTTACGAGCAGACAGATACACTGACATGTATGCAGGAGTCCTGCATGGCACCTGCGATCTGCTGATCACAGGTGCAATGCATTACAGGCTCCAAATACAAAAAAATAAATAAATGCACATTTTTTTACCTGCAAAAAGTTGAACTTATCCTTTCCGAAAAACAGCAGTATCCAATGTGAACGTACATAATATCATGGAGTACCAAATTAAATTTAACTTTACAGTAATTTAGTGTCAAAAGCAAGAAAGCCACTGGGGCAGATAGTACTTAAAGTGGGGTTCCACCCAAAAAAACAAAAATACCTGAAAAATTCTAAAAAAAAAAACAAAAAAAAAAAAACATTTGGATATAGATATATCTATATATATATATATTTTTTTTTTACTTACCTCTAAATGCCTTTTGCTAGGTGGTCCCTCGTAGTCTGCCTCTTCCTTTGCCTGGGCTGGTGACATCACTTCCCCCTCGGCACAGGAAGGGCTCGGCTCTGCTCCCTCCCTCCTGTCAATCATCTGGGACCCATTACAGGTCCCGGGTGACTGAGCGGCCAATCACGGCGCGCAGCGCCGCTCGCGCAGTGGGTGCCCACAGTTGAAATCCCGACGAGCGGAGGGGGGGGGGGGGAAGAGCGGGGCTTCGATCCCCCGCATCGCTGGACCCAGGAACAGGTAAGTGTCCAATTAAAAGTCAGCAGCTGCAGTATTTGTAGCTGCTGACTTTTATTTATTTTTTTTTTTTAATGGACCCCCTGGGTGGAACTCCTCTTTAACATACATAGTCCATAAATATAAATCCCATAACCTGTACATGGTAACATCAGTAATGGTAAGCCAATTAGTGACCATTGCTTCTTCAATATCCTTTTGATGTTTAGTAAGAAAGCTATGAGCCCAGGGGTTGGGACTGAAGATTGTGGGGAGGGGGGGGGGGCACAAAGAGAAGGGGGCATCTCTCCCCCTCTGCTTCAGCAAACCAAACAGTTACCGGGACAAGGAGTGGGCAGGAGGGGCATCTGCCTTGGGCAAAATTGTTTTTTTGCAGGGATGGGGTGGAACAGTTTGGCAATCTTTGCAGTGCGCACTGGGTGACCTTAGCCTGGCATTGGCCAAGGGTGCCTTGTCTTTGTAGAAGAAATATGGTGTGCAAGTCTGCCTGCAATCTGATGTTCAGTTCGACTTATGTAGCACAACTTTGATGTAGTTTGCATATTCTATGGGGCCACCAACTTAGATTTAATATTTTGCTCTCCAATAGTCATTTTCCATAGATTCAATTGTAAAACAAACAAAAAAAACAATCCATTGATAAAAAAAAAAAAAAAAGGTTTCTTCCATTTCCTACCAACTTTCATTCAGATGAATTTATCATTTTATAAACGGTTCCAAAAAAAAAAAAGAAGGAGGTTATGCCAGCAGCATTTCCGAGGAGCTATTCCTGTGCTTTGTGATCTCTCAGGGGAAATATTTCTCTGAAGGTCCAGTTCCTTCTCAGGGAAGCCACAAAGAGAATCTTGTTCAGAATATGAATTCACAGAAAGAAAACACTCCAAAACATCTGCTCTGAACTATGGAAACCAACAGTGGAAAATGGACTAAAGTCCAAAAAAGACATACAATACAAGACAACTCTTCTTTACTAACAGGTGCATAAGCCAGGTTCTCCATATGAAGACATATTTGAGGTGTTAGGTGATCAGCACAGTGTACACTGCACACCGAGTGCCTACAAAAAGGTCTCCATTGAAGATTGCAGGATCAAGTACAGCTAGAAACAGACTTTAGGCTTCATGTACACGGGACATTTTTCAACCTCTCCCGAACGCTGGAACATCACAGCTAGTAATCCACGTTTAAAAACGTGCGTTTAGCAGCGTTTACAACCCACGTTTGCGTTCAGGAGCTAAAGATAACCTCAGGAGACTCCCAAATGATTAGAAAGCACTAAAAACAAAGTATTTATTAACTATTTCAGCCATTCTGTGAGCGAACAGGCTGAGTAGCAGCTGAAAAAGCAGTGTACTTGTAGCTAGCTGTTATTTTTTGTTTGGTTTGTTAATATGGATCCCATGAGGAGCATGTGTGAGGAAATGCTCCTGATGTTGCTTTTGCTGAGGCTCCAAAGACGTAGAAAATTGCGAGAGAGGACCAGAGTTCGTCGCTACTGGACACATCCATTGATGGCTCAACACATGTCCACAGGATACATTTCTAATATGCATGTTCAGCTGCGTAATTACCCAGAGAAAGGTTTTAAATTTTACACGCGTGTCAATTGCCACCTTTGGCGTTCTCTTGGAAAAGGTTAGACCCCGTCTAGTTCACATGGACACCAACATGAGGCAAAGCATGCCACCAGAGGGACATCTGTTATATCAAGCTTGAATACAGTGATGATTGAGTTTTTGGTGCGATTTTAGCATTATCAAGGTTCAAAAGTAATGAATTAAAGGTTTCCCTTTAGAAACACTACTAGACGAAAACGCACCTAAATGCGGGTAGCCGCGTTTGGCATTTGAAATGCCTCTAAACACAGCTTCTGCCTAGAAACACTATAAAATGACCCTATGTACATGTACTGATAAGATAACAGGAGGAGAATTCAGGAGCAGTTGGAAAAAAATAAAATAAAAAATGCCCAACTGCTCCTAAACTTCTGTTTACCAGCAGCAGCGTACATGAGGCCTTAAAAAGCATGTAGCCTTCCGAGAGTCCCAAAATCGGGTCGTAATGAAAAAGTCTTCATAACACTATCCCCATACTGACAGTGTTAGATCTGAACTCTATAAAAGACATTAATGCAGATAGAATTATTAATATAATACAAGTGGTGAAAAATACCTGAACCACATCCTGCAGTCCTTGCAAGTCAGAGTGGAAGAAACAGTACAAAGCAATTCAGTTCATGTGCTGACAAGAAACACGCTAATAAGAGGGGGAAACCAGAGGGACACATCTATGTGCCGCTTTTCAGCTTTCATTGTCCAGTTAAAGGCCGAAGCGGGTCCAGGACAACCTAGGTTCAGAGAAGGTGGGTTGAATGGTGCTGTCACCAACAACAAACAAATGACATGTGCCACTCAAATCACACTTCTGGAGACATGCAAACTTCCAGGTTGTTTAAAGCCCCACTCAAGGGTAAATATTTTTTCTATTGCACCCAACCCCCCCCCGTGAAGATATCCTCTTCTGGATCCTGATGGGACCTTACCACTGGACATTCTATATGCAGGCATTGACATGGAACCCCCAAGAAGGAAGTAAACAGAAGATAGGAAGACTGCTGCGTCCCGTGACTACGGCTTAAAGGAAATCTATGGTCACAGCAGACACTTTCACTGTAGAACATCACCTTTGTAATAGCAACACAAACAGTATTTTTTTCTTACAATCCAAAAGGTTATTTTTCAAGTAAGCTTTTCATGTAGCGAGTGCTGACTGTCTGCTGGCCATCTCCTTCCACAACTTCCAGGATTCCCTGCATGCTTTGCAGAGTCTCCTTTGGTGTTTACTTTTGATTTGAAGGACTACATATCCCATGGTACTATGCTGCCTGCAAGCTGTGATTCCGGTACGGATTCCGCCTCCTGAAAATCCTCCTCGGTCCCTCTGCAGTTCAGAAGGCAGACTCTGAAATGTATGCCTACCCACAGGTCACAGAATTCCAGGAAGAAAATGTGTGGGGATTCTGCACAAAAGCAAGTTTGCAAACATAAAGATTATTCAAATTACTTACATTTGACCATAGATACACTTTAAAGTGCTTCTAAAGCCTTGGCTTATTTTCCTTAATGCATTAAGGGGAAAAAAAAAAAAAAAAAAAACACCTGTGCTGCAGCAATCCCCCCCCCCCCTTTTTCTTACCCAAGCCCGATCCGATCCAGCTATGTGTACAAGAGCAGCAACTCTTGCAGCTCTCTCCCTCTGCATTGGGCAGATTGATAGCAGCGGGAGCCATTGGCAAATTCTGTGATGAGAGAGCGGGGGTGCATGGGAGTGAGCATGCACAGCTGCCCGCATGGAAAGCAGGTTTTCATGGGGGCACTCAAAGAGGAGGGGTCTGGAGAAGAGAGATTGGGGCTGCTCTATGCAATATTACTTTTGGTATAAACAAAAAAAAAAAACAAAAAAAAAAACAGAACTTTTTTTTTTGATCCAGCAATCAGGTAGAGGGGCAAGGGTATATGAAAATGATTTTGAAGTGGGGCTTTAACCCCTAAACATCTATCAAAATAAAATAAGTTTGTGGTGGGATGATTTAATATATATTAGGTTAGGCTTAGCAATCTTATGTTGGCCATACACCCTCAGATAAATGATTGATTTCTTTTCCAAATGATCTCTTCCAAAAAGAATAACTGAACATTAGTCGACACCCCCATTTGATCAATAGACCGCACATTAGAATATGTAGGTCAGTCAATAGCTAAGACATGACTGTAGCTTACAATGATAATCGATAACATCCATTTCCAGAATATATTCTTAATCTAAAACACTGAAAATAAGGATTGCATTCACGCATATCTCAGTGCTGCCGATCGATGCAAAAATGACCAATCCACCATTTTCTGCACTGGCCGATCAGCTCAGTTTGATGTAAAAGTAAATCAATCGAAAGTGGAATAAAAAATGATTGCTTTTCTAGATCTTGCAGTTTTGATCAAAACTGCATTCGATCGGATGAAATGTATTATTTATCTATCTAGATCTCTATCCCCAAGCCTGTGTGGCCACTCGAAGCTACAAAAGGAAGCAAAATGTTTCTATTGCTCAATTGGACTTGAAAGGACACAGAACAGTGATCAGTTACACGTAGGCATCAGGAAAGCAGGCCAATGCAGCCCCTTGATCTACAGGTCTGAGACTTCTACTTTTAATAAAGGATTTGCTTGATCTTTAGGATACTAATCCCCATATACAAAAGTGACTCAAAGCAAAAGGTGGGTCAGCAATCTGACAGACAGCAAACTCAGAGTTCCCAGCCACCCCGCGCACTTCAAAGCCACAAGTTAAGCACTGATTAGGTAATACAGACACTCTCTCCCTACTGATCCCCATGGATCTGCAGTTTTTGCCTGGATGTTGCTTTTTCATAAACCAGCAGATTAAATAGAGCTTCATATGGCTCAGACAGGTTTTTCACATTGCTATTAAGGCACAGAAAATTATACCTCACTTTCCTTAGAAAGCATAGCACACCATTCAAGCCCTCTATTTGTCTTAGGTCACTTTCACACAGCGACTGGGGTAGGTGGCAAAAACAGGCAGCTGAGCCATGGCAGTCCACCTAAAGGCCTAATTTACACAGGGCGATTACCTGAGTGCCCCAAGCAGGTTTTGCGTGCGTCCATGTGCCGCCACAGCTCCATTGTTGTCTATTGGGACGAAGTACCTGCTGTGTCCCAATGCAACATCTGTGTGGGTGCAAGTCCCTAGACACATACAGGACGAGTTCAGGGACCTGCACCCACACACGTCATATTGGGACACAGCAGCCGTGTCCTGTGTGAAAGAGGCCAAAGTGTAAAATACAGCTGGAGGAGGCTGTTCACATGCAGCAGTCATGATGCTTTGTGCCACATCCATGGCAAATTTAGAGAGCCGAGTTGACTGGTAGCACCGTCTGTCAATCCCATTTGAGTCAATAAGTCAATGGGGCCACGTCTGACATTTGGCTCGTGGTTGTGGAATATTAGCCCAATATAAAATGTCATTTGGTTAAAAAAAAAAAAAAAACACAAACAACCACGCACTCACTGGTGGCAGGATCCCCTCCTGAACACTTGACAGCCAGGAGATCTTGACAACGATCCACCATGGATAGCTTTTCAAAGCACCGGCTAGTATGAACCTAGACTTACCGGCTAGTATGAACCTAGACTTACCGGAGGTTGGACAAAATTATGGAAACTAGTATGGTAAAGGAACAAATAGTTACCCAACCCAATGTGGCCTTTGGCATCAAAGATGGCCTGAATTCTCCTGGGAATAGATACAAATGTGTGTCTTGGATGGTGGATAACGGAATCCAATACGTACTGCTCATGCAAAACTCTGGGTCATAATCCTGTGCAATGTCCTTCTGTCTCTTTCCGACAGGACCATGCTTATGCTTAAAAGCGGAGTTCCGCAAAAAAAAAAAAAAAACACACCCACAAAAAAACACCCAAACACACCACACGGCGTGTTATTTTTGGGTGGAACTCCGCTTTAACAGAAATTTTCCTGGAAACTGTATATGCCATCATAACCTTTATACTGTACCGCACAACACCGCAAATAAATTGGAAACTTCAGTCAGAGGTACCAGCTAAGTGGGCACCAACAATTTGCCCTCTTTGAAACTCAGTAAGCTCGGACATGACCATTACTAGCAGCGCATGCAGTAAAATGACGAAAGTGAGGCTTCCCACTAGAGCTGCACAATTAATCGTTAAAAGATCACGATCTCGATTCACCCACTCTGACGATCTATGTTGTGGAGTGTCTCGATGCTTTCATGTTACAAGTATAGAGTTCTCTGCTTACTCTGGCAGTCTGCCAAACCAGGCATTCTACCAAGATTTTAACAACATTGTAACTCTTCTGACTTAGATCAAAGGGATGAAACTTCTGTGTGAATATGCAGGAAGTTTAACCACTTAAAGTCTAAACCTTTTTCTGACTATTGTTTCTTATGCCCCGTACACACGGTCGGATTTTCTGATGGAAAATGTGTGATAGGACCCTGTTGTCGGAAATTCCGACCGTGTGTGGGCTCCATCACATATTTTCCATCGGATTTTCCGACACACAAAGTTGGAGAGCAGGATATAAAATTTTCCGAGAACAAAATCCGTTGTCGGAATTTCCGATCGTGTGTACACAAATCCGACGGACAAAGTGCCAGGCATGCTCAGAATAAATAAAGAGATGAAAGCTATTGGCTACTGCCCCGTTTATAGTCCCGACGTACGTGTTTTACGTCACCGCGTTCAATATGATCGGATTTTCCGACAACTTTGTGTGACCGTGTGTATGCAAGACAAGTTTGAGCCAACATCCGTCGGAAAAAATCCTAGGATTTTGTTGTCGGAATGCCCGACCGTGTGTATAGGGCATTACAGTTAAAATCAGATTTTTTTTGCTAGAAAATTACTTGGAACCCCCCGAACACACTAATTATATATATATAAATATATATATATATATATATATTTTAATTTTTTTTTTTTTTTTTAGCAGAGACCATAGAGAATAAAATGGGGATTGTTGCAATATTTTATGTCACACTGTATTTGCACAGTGGTCTTTCAAACGCAATTTTTTGGGAAAAAGTACACTTCAATGAATAAAAAAAAAAAAAAAAATTGTGATTCTCATTTCAGCCAGAATCGTGCAGCTCTACTTCCCACTCATCACACAGCAGAAGCAAAAGAATGTTACAGCACATCCGCTTTCAACACAAAACATGTCATCGCTGTCACACCCGTGAATCATCGCTGTCACACCCGTAAATCATGTAGTGTTTGCATATTTTTGTCCAACCCCTGTACTATAAAAGTTACTTAGGGTTTTTGCTCACACGTGTGGCTGCCTTTGCAGTTGGCAGGCGATATGCCCATTTTAACTCTCAAAAGGCTGCATCACTGCACTACAACCATATGCATGTTCTCCTTACACATAATGCCTCAGAGCATGTCTCTGCAATATCACCAGACTTATCGGAATTTTTTCACCTTTACCTATTGCGTTTGGCGGGTGCTCCTGGGGTGTGTCGGTGCGCTCGCTTCCTCCTTGGGTTCATTCCCTTAGCTCCTGGGATAGACTTGCCTTGCAAATCCGCTATGAGTTTTCTTCTCATGAGTGGCAACTGGCTACGAAACGCGTCAATTATTATATTGACCTCAACAGATTTATTTGCATCCATTACTCAATAAGCACTGGCTTTTTTTTTTTTACCAGTTAGTTCCATTGGATACTATGCGATTTCAGATGCGTACATATACTAACTATATATATATATATATATATATATATATATATATATATATATATATATATATATATATATATATATATATATATATATATATATATATATATATATATATATATATATATATACACACATATACATACACACATATACATATATATACACACACATATACACACACACACACACACACACACACACGTTCAACACTTTGTTTATGTGCTAATTAAACAATTTTACATTTCTCCTACCATGTGTCTTGTGCCTCACTCAATTTCCAACCCCCCCTTTCTTATTTAGGGATGGACATTTATGGATGCATGTTGTCCCATATGCAAATGTACCAGGTATATGAAGGGACTTGCAAAAAACCCCAACAATAGTAATCACATCAAGTGTCCACTAGTGGGCAGAGAAGTGCTGACATCACATGTAAAGAAGTCTCACGAGTCCCGCACACATACAGTCCCTGGCTGAAGCCATATTGCGTGGCACTGCGCTACCAATGGGGGAAGCACTCTGCTCTGTGTGGGTGGGGGGCGTCAGGCAGATGGTCCTGTCATCAATGGAGCCCATCGCACTGCTCAGATGATGTTTCCCCGGCCAGGGCTGACTGACCAGAGTCAGTAGGCGGCTCAGTGGTCTCCCGGCTCCTCCCCTCTCTAGCGACCAACACTGTGCCCCTCTCTAGGCCTATACAATATTAAGTCAGTATGACCCTGACCAATGCAGAAATTCATTATTAGCTTGTAAGGCCAACCCTCACAGCCATTGGTAAAAACTAAAGCCTTGTACACACAATGATAACATTGGACAAATGATTATTTTTCCCCGCCCCCTCCCCCACCCCCTTCTTTTTGCATGCTAGTCTCATATTGAAACATGAACAGGTTACTCAACTTACAAAAAAAAAATAAAAAATAAAAAAAAACCCCAAACACTCATTACGACAGAATACAACTTCGGAAATAATGTATTGTATTCTTTCATTTCTGAGTACGCGTGGTCTTGCCCTTCAAATTTTTATTTTTTGAATGCATACAATACAATCTGGTATCATGAGAAAAAGCTGTGTACTAAGATTACTCAGATTATCGTATGATTGCTTCGAAAGCGGTATTTAAAAAAAAAAAAAAAAAAGCTTCTGTAAATGATGTATGTTGTTCAGTGTTCTCGTAAAAAAGTATGGCCGATTATGCAAACACTTTAAAATGAGAATAGAGTGTTAAAGTAGACATAAACCATTATTAAACCAAGTATTCCGCCATTCTTTTTGGTGCTCATCCTGCGATGTCCATTGTTGGATTTTGACATTCCCCTATCTGCCTTGTCCATCTATATAACAACTCTTTGTTTATTTCGTATATGTTGGGCAAGTTCCCTATTGCCATTACACCCCCTCCGTGAGAACCATTAAGCCTGAGATTATTTAAACAGGGCTTATTTTATTATGGTGCTCTGGATTTTGATTTTTAGTATTGTCATTAAAAAAAAAAAAAAAAAAAAAAAAAGTATTCAGATGTTCAATTCATATTGTTTGTTTGGAATTAATAACTTATGATTCTGTATGCCTTATTTGTAAATTTTCTCTTTTGTAGTGAATATTTGCCTTGCCACACCTGAAGAAGCACACAGTGAAACACGTAGAGTCAAAAAAGGCATTTTATAGCTACATTTAGCCCTATACACTTAACTGTAACATTTGAGGATTTTATATGTATATTTCTGTATCCAGAGAGTCAAGTTAATTTACTCTTTATATTTGGATTTAAAATAAAAATTATTTTTATTGAATATATATTTTAGTTATCTGTGTGTGGCACCACAAAAATCCCCTTTCCTATCCTTTTCCTAAACTCTTCAATTGGGACGAGGTGCCTTGACCTCTTGAGATAGTGTAATTATGTTCAATATTAGACATGAACCATGTTCAATGTATATTATCAAAAAACACAGTTGATCTTTTAATTTCTTAAAGCAAATGTCATTAAACAAGCAGGTAATCCTTCTAATGCATTTTAAAAGTCAGTAACAATATCCTAAAATGCCCAACAAACACTGTAATCCCAATCCACATAAGATGATCCTTCTTAACTTCTTTGTGACCTTATTTTAGACATAAAAATTGTCCGGTAGTTAAACGAGGCCATGTGCGATCCTATACCTAAGCTCACATCATGTAGTTAGCTCCTACACGAACATTTACCCTTTTTACATGGTGGTCACTACATTAAAGCAGAACTCCGGGTGGATACCAAAGGCACAAATCAGTGCAGTTCTAATCATAATGAATCATTAAAGCGGTACAAAATGTTCCATGTTGAAGTAAAGTCAGCATATAATACTACACCATTGCCAATTAGTATATTTTAAAAGCAACTTTCAAATACTGGCTTTTGGGGTGTTAAATCCTGTCCCCACACACCTCCCATACCGGCTCCTTTCTCTTCCAGACTGTGGGTGCGAGTAGCGTGCATATAAAATCAATGATCATATACACCACTGTCTCCAAAACTACAAATCCCAGCTATCTTTGGGGCCGCTCATTCTACACATGCCTGATGAAGGGGTCCTGCGTGGCTCCGAAACGTTGCAATCTGCTGCAACGATGTGATCACTGACTAAAGTTCTGGACCTACTATGGAGATCTTTGGTGTGCTGGTGACATTTGGTTTTCCTTGACTTGGCACGGTTCCAGCAGATAGTCGATGCAGCACCCGGAACAGCGATCTCTCTCCTCCTCCAGTCAGTACACTTCCCAGTCCAGTTAGAAACACCTCTCAGGGATTACATTTAAACCCCTTTCACACCTGGGGTTACGCCACGTTAGCAGTAAAGCGCTGCTAGTTTTAAGGGCGCATTACTGTCATTATGGTGGCGCTTTTCGTTAAAAAAAAAAAAAAAAAAGTAAAAAAGCGTCCGATCTGTCCACCGCAATGTCGAAGTCCCGCAAAAAAAAATAAAATAAAATAATGAGATAGATAGGCCATAAATCTATCCCCTATTTTGTAGATGCTATAACTTTTGCGCAAACCAATCAAAATATGCTTACTGAAATTTTTACCAAAAATATGCAGCATACACATTGGCCTAAAACGGATGAAGTTTGTTTTTTAATTTATTTTTTGATATTTATTATAGCAAAAAGGAATATGGTTTTTTACTTCGAAATTGGTCTTTTTTGTTTATAGCGGAAAAAAAATAAAAAAAAAAAAAAAACAGGAGGTGATCAAATACAACCATTTGTAGGGGAGAAAGAAATAAAATGGTCAGTTAAAGCGGCGCTGTGCTGTATCGCAAGAAATGGTCTGGTCATTAAGGGGGAAAATCCATTTTATTTAGGAAAGATATTGCTAGGTGGTGAGATTTGGAAAGTTATATAAAGGACTAGTTAGTTACGCAACATTATTGCTAGAAGTTAGCGTTTGACTTGTTTCAAAACAAATAAGCCTTGAAAGTTTGCAATTTAACACCATTCAAAGCAAACAAACGATCTGTTAACATATCATATGCCATTACAAAACAATACGGCTGTGTTATGCCCAGCTACTACAAAATACTTCACAAAGGAGAGAAGTACATAACAAAAAAAAAACAAAAAAGAGGTCGGGGGGGAAATCACATTTAGGATAGAGCCCAAGAAATTTGACCAGGGCTGCATGGGTCAAAAATTGAAGGAGGTTAACTCTTTCCTGCCGCCGCCCAGCCCATAAAGAGCTTCTAAATGCCAGGAGACGGAGGCGGGCATTCGGGTCGTGTGACCCCCCGTGATTGGCTGTCACATGATCAGAAAGCTCCAAATTGCAAGTATGCATCAGGAGCTTTTTCAGGCCCCACTGGTGACTGGGAGTAGTTCAAGGAAGGAAAGAGTGACCACTAGAATGCGTACATCTACGGTGTCCTGCTACGATGACTAGAGTGGCAACTTCAGTTTGGACTCCGATCAGGCTAAGTTTCCAAGACCGCATATATGCAGCCACTCGACGTTAAAGCCCACCTGCCGAGAGGCCTCATATATGAACCACGTCGGCAGGAAGTGGTTAAAGTGTAATTCCACTTTTGCGCCCACATTGCAAATTGAGATAACACATACTGTGATGTTTGGGGGGGGGGGGTATTTAGTGTGGATCACCAGCCACCAGGTTGGTAAAAGCAAAAGCAGTCTTATTTTTCAAAAAGGTAAAACAAGACAGCGTGGACTTCAGCCTAAAGATAAAAAAAAAAAAAAAAGTCCCCACTCCTAGTACACAAAATAAACTCACCACCAGCATATACCTGTCCCACAACAGGGTTTTGAAGGTCCTGCCTGCTTCTGGGGTCCAGAAAAATCAAACAGCTTCACACAACACCTCACAGATACCCGCTGACTGCTTTCTTCCCTTCTCTGCCCTCTTTGGCATGTGGGTTAACCCTTTCAGGTCCAAATGTACCCAGTCAGAGTTGGAGGCTCCGGGTCTCAGACTACGACTTGACAATCCTGGGAAAGCTGCAAGTCAGTTTTCCCCCTTTGTGACGGATCACCCCGGAGCCCCTCACCCTGCATGCGTGAGAATCCAGGAGTACAAAATGCAAAACAGCAGTGATCTATACACCTGCCTTCCGGGGCCCATCCCTGGCCTTCTGTATAATAAATTTAGATTTGTTACATGTTCCCACTAACACAGCATAACTTAAAGTAAAACTACACTTCATCTGAGCGCCACAAACTAAAAATGCTGTTTAATTTATTGTATTATTTAAAGCCATCCATCCATGTCTCCATGCTTTATCTTGTAGAGAAATCACTTTGAACCCCCCCCCCCCCCCAAGCATTTATGGGCGTGTCCATCTTAAGGGCAGATGATTCATGTAGCATTTACTTAACAGAATCTACCTGCCCTTAGCTCAGGCATTCAGGCAGGAGCGGGTGTGCTTAGCTGAGAAAACCCTTCTCTTATCCTCCCCTACTGAAGACCCCTGGGATGTATGACATTAGACTATGCATGGAAACCACGAAGTTGTGGTGGAAGAGCGGAGCGTCCCTTTTTGGGCAACATTCCACTTTAAGCTGTCCTATTGAAATGAGTAATAAAATGCAAAGGGCACAAAGACATATGCCACCGGCTCATTTGTTTGTTGGTACCCTTTTGCGAAAAAAATTTATAGATCCACATTAGCCATTGCTCTGAAAAGTGTTCCACGGTGGACTGCTTTTCAGGCTCTCCTCCTGAATACCCGTTTCCTTGTTCATGTCACTCTTTAATATTGCGCACGCCCATGCAATGGCGACAGACAATGTCAATTTTATTATCCACAGGTGACGCTGTAAAAGCCTTTACAGGTTACCACTTTAAATTTATAGAGGAGGTCTGGTGTTGGAATTCCTGCCCATGATTTTATGTTCGTGTGAAACCTCACATGTGTGGGACGATCGTTGTTTGCAGAACTGACACGTGCGTTCGCCTTTGCGCACTTTCAATTTTTTTAATTACTTTTTTTGCAGTGACAAGAAATGTAAAACATCCTTGTGACAGCAATAGGCATGTGACAGGTACTCTTGCTGGAGAGACCTGGGGGCTAAAAGACCCCAGACCCCTCCCCGGCACTTAAAAGCATTTGATCCCCCCCCCAAGATCGGTGCAATGAAAGGCTTTTCATTTTTGAAAATTGCGCCAGTTTACCCGGGTAAGTGATGCAAGGTCATCGCTTCCGGGTTACTAGATCAGAGCCATACAAAGCTGTTCCGGTCTTTGTTTGGCTCTGTGATCAGCCAGTGGAAGTGCCAGCTGGTCGATCGGGGCGCGGAAGAACATCTCCTCTCCTCATGCTGCTTGTAAAAGCAATCCAGCGGCCAGTTAGCCACTAGGATTACTTCTACAAGAGAGCCGACCATCAGCCTCAAAAAAAATGGTACCGGGATGATCCCTCCAGCCACAGGCATCATCCCGGTATAACCACTTGAAGTCTAGCGATGTTCCAAAGGCTGTTTTTTTTAGTTAACGCATCCCCTGGGAGGCGGGAGAAAAATAAAAAAAAGGGGGGGGGGCGATCATGTGACTTATGATTGGCCATCACAATGGTCACATATTTGGGAGTTGGCCCTGCTGGCTACCAATCTCTAGTAGGGGCCAGGAGCTGTCCTTGACACTGGCTACCCAGCAATGCATTTGTGCGGCATGTGGGCGTTAAAACCCAACCTTTTGGCATCGCACATCTGTGTTACCTTCCATCACACAATCATGTACTACACACGTGGTTGTGGTTCAGCCTTTTTAGGATTCAAAGAGGTGGCGATATTCCACCGCAAACCGCTTTTTAGGAGGGGGGCAGCAAGGGCTGCTGCACGTAAGAACATGTCCTTAGCCTAAAATATTGCTATGATCCAATTTTTTATAACCCTAAATACTACAAGAGGGGGAACCAAAAAAATTTTCCCAGGCCATTTTACGATAAATTTATCGTTTTCACGCTTTTTGCTTTACGGTTTGCCATACCAAAGACATGCAGGTATACATGAGACACGCCATTTTTTTTTTTTCACGCCATCATTTTTTGGAGAAATGAAGACTTCTTTCAATGAGCTGTAAGGCCACCAACACATTTGTTCACGGCTGTACATCCATCTGTACCGTAGAAAAATCTCTATTCTGAAAATATCTCTCATGTTCAATAGGTGTGAACAATAAAAGGTGTTCTGAAAGTCGATGACCACATGAAATGACAAGTGTCACAATGCATGTTCCTGCATGCGCAGCAGTGTAACTGGGTCCTTCCTGCTCTTCTCACATAATAGAAGCCCACAAATCAGCCAAAGACTTAAAAAAAAAGCAACTTTTCTATGTTGCCAATACTGTAACCTCAGCAATTATTAAACTATAGGGTAACTGCATTTAAAGTGATTGTAAAGGCTTGTTTAAAAAAGAAAAAAAAACATACATGTTATACTTACCTGCTCTGTGTAGTGGTTTTGCACAGAGCAGCCCAGATCCTCCTCTTCTCGGGTTCTCCTCTTAGCGAGTGCCCCCTCAGCCAGTAGCTTGCTACAGGGGACACCCGAGCCGAGTCAGAGCTCCGTGTATCCATTCAGACACAGAGCTCTGGCCTGGCCCCGCCTCCTCTCTCCCCTGATTGACAAAATTTTGATTGACAGCCATGGGAGCCAATGGCGCCGCTGCTTTGTCCCAGCCAATCAGGAGTGTCTGGGAAAGCGAAGACACTTGTGGACATCACTGGACAAAGATGGGGCTCAGATAAGTAATTAAGGGGTGCTGAGGAGGCTGCTGCACACAGAAGGTTTTTTATCTTGATGCATAGAATGCATTAAAGCGGAGTTCCGCCGAAAAAAAAAAAAAAAAAAATGTAAAAAGGTCAGCTACTACAAATACTGCGGCTGCTGACTTTTCAAATATGGACACTTACCTGCCCACGGTGTCCTTACCCGAAGCTGATCTGTCCCTCGGCTCTCGGATGGAGGAACCACCATCTTCGGTAAGTGAATCAGGAAGTGAAGCCTTGCAACTTCACAGCCTGGTTCCCTACTGCGCATGTGCGAGTCTCACTGCACATCCTCACTGGTCCCTGCTGTCTCTGGGACCTGTGCGTCTCCCAGAAGACAGCGGGGGGGGGCGGAGGAGGGGCTGAACATGGCTTAGATCACTGCGGAGCCTACGGTGATCTATGCCCGGAAGTGGAAGCAAATACCTGGATTATACAGGTATCTGCTCCCCCCTCCCCCCTGAAAGGTGCCAAATGTGAAGAATGATCGGAGGAATACGATCAGCGGAAGTTCCATTTTTGGGTGGAACTCCGCTTTAAGATAAATAAAAAAAAAAAAAAAATTCTGCCTTTACAACTCCGCTAAAGCTGCCCAAATGCTGTGTGAATTTCAGCCAGTTCTATGGGAACTTTACTCTGATGTAAGGGGGGACCTTGCTGGGGATCTTGATGTAAGGAGATGAGGGATAAGGGGGGGGGGGACACTGATGAGAACCCTGATGTGAGATGATGGGGTAGGGAGACTCTGATGTAAGGGGGGACCTTGCTGGGGATCTTCATGTAAGGAGATGAGGGGGGGGGGGAGACACTGATGAGAACCCTGATGTGAGATGATGGGGTAGGGAGACTCTGATGTAAGGAAGAATTCTGATGGGGACCCTAATGTAAGGGGAGGAGGTCTTGATGTAAATGGGGTGACTGATAGGGACCCAGATGTGAGGGGGGACACTGATCAAGTCATGATGTAAAGGGCGACTCTGATGGGGACTATGATGTGAGGTTGAGGGGGGGAGGGGGATCTTAATGTAAGGGAGAATTCTGATGGGGACCTTCATGTAAAGGGGGTGACTGATAGGGATCCAGATGTGAGGGGGGGGGGACAATGATCAAGTCATGATGTAAAGGGCGACTCTGATATGGACTCTGATGTGAGGTTGAGGGGGGGGGGATCTTAATGTAAGGGAGAATTCTGATGGGGACCCTGATGTAAGGGGAGGAGGTCTTGATGTAAATGGGGTGACTGATAGAGACCCAGATGTGAGGGGGGACACTGACTGAGCCATGATGTAAGAGAGACCCTGATTTAAGGGGGAGGGGACTTTGATGTAAGGGGGAATTCTAATGGGGACCCTGATGTAGGGGGAGGAGGCCTTCATGTAATGGGGTGACTAATGTAAAAGGGGACACTGATTGGGCCATGATGTAAAGGGGGACCCTGATAGTATGAATTCTGAAGGGGACCCCGATGTAAGAGGAGGGGGCCTTCATGTGTAAAGGGGTGACGCTCTTGGGGACCCTGATATATTGGGGGGGGGCTCTGACAGGGACATATAAGGTTGTGATTGGCTGAAGTTATTTGGAATGTCTTTGTATTCCTGATCACTATGAATCTTTTCATTCATTTAGGGATCGGATGTCCCTCCAGTATCGGTCATGAATAGTATATATATGAGTCCAGTAGTGAGAAGTCCCCCATCCACCTCTATACAGGAGATCCCACAATCACAGCTGGTCAGTGAGGTCTATGAGAGGAGACTATGATATGGAGACAAAGCTGTGCGGAGTACAATGCCGGCTGCCAGCCATGTGCACATCCAGCGCCGTCCTGTACACATCGGAGGACGCCACTTCCGTCTGACTCATTTCCACCAACTACGAGAAGAGACGAGAACATCCGTCCCATGTGTGTCCCCGGCCATCACACGGTGGTCGTACAGAAGACGCCGATCACCTGTAACCCATGGCAACCCCAGCTGGGTACCACTGCCCCCCTCCGGACACAGGCCCGTATTGTCACTCAGGTGACAGTTCTCCAATCAGAGGTGTACACGGAGCTCATCACTCAGCCCGATCTCCGTGCCATCTGCAACAGCTGCCCTGTGCTGTGCCCACATCTCCATAGAACTTTATACAGAACATCAGTGTGCCATGGCACACACCCCTCCCCCCTACACCCCACATTCCATACCGTAGTCAGCAGAGGTCTCATCTGCTCCCCGGCACGATCCTCGTCCATGGCCCCCCCACTGATCGGCAGATCTGATCACAAGGAGCACACCATCCGATCCACTCACAGACGATCGCACGGCGGCTTCTTTATCGGAAAGGAAAGCGGTGTCGTTGCTCGCCCCGCCCCTCCCCCTCCTCCTTGTGTGGAGCTCACTCTTTCTTTTTGCATGGCCTCTTCTATCTCTTCCATTGGTCGGGCCCTCCCCTTCCCTCTGCCTGCCTCCCTCCCATCCCCCTCCGTGCTTTGTGCTCCATCCCTGGAGGTAGAGTGATGGCTCTGGGATCTGTGTGTGATCAGCATGGCTCACTCATCTCTATGGCTGGCCTCTGATCAGCATTGTGTGTCACCTCTAGAGTCCACAGCTCTATGGCTGGCCTCTGATCAGCATTGTGTGTCACCTCTATGGCTGGCCTCTGATCAGCATTGTGTGTCACCTCTAGACTCCACATCTCTATAGATGGCCTCTGATCAGCATTGTGTGTCACCTCTAGAGTCCACATCTCTATGGATGGCCTCTGATCAGCATTGTGTGTCACCTCTAGAGTCCACATCTCTATGGATGGCCTCTGATCAGCATTGTGTGTCACCTCTAGAGTCCACATCTCTATGGATGGCCTCTGATCAGCATTGTGTGTCACCTCTAGAGTCCATATCTCTATGGCTGGCCTCTGATCAGCATTGTGTGTCATCTCTAGACTCTACACTTCTATGGATGGCCTCTGATCAGCATTGTGTGTCACCTCTAGAGTCCATATCTCTATGGCTGGCCTCTGATCAGCATTGTGTGTCACCTCTAGACTCTACATCTCTATGGATGGCCTCTGATCAGCATTGTGTGTCATCTCTAGAGTCCTCATCTCTATGGCTGGCCTCTGATCAGCATTGTATGTCACCTCTAGACTCTACATCTCTATGGCTGGCCTCTGATCAGCATTGTGTGTCACCTCTATGGCTGGCCTCTGATCAGCATTGTGTGTCACCTCTAGAGTCCATATCTCTATGGCTGGCCTCTGATCAGCATTGTGTGTCACCTCTAGACTCTACATCTCTATGGATGGCCCCTGATCAGCATGGCTCACTCATCTCTATGGATGGCCCCTGATCAGCATGGCTCACTCATCTCTATAGATGGCCTCTGATCAGCATTGTGTGTCACCTCTAGAGTCCACATCTCTATGGATGGCCTCTGATCAGCATTGTGTGTCACCTCTAGAGTCCACATCTCTATGGATGGCCTCTGATCAGCATTGTGTGTCACCTCTAGACTCCATATCTCTATGGATGGCCTCTGATCAGCATTGTGTGTCACCTCTAGAGTCCACATCTCTATGGATGGCCTCTGATCAGCATTGTGTGTCACCTCTAGAGTCCACATCTCTATGGCTGGCCTCTGATCAGCATTGTGTGTCACCTCTAGAGCCCACATCTCTATGGATGACCTCTGATCAGCATTGTGTGTCACCTCTATGGATGGCCTCTGATCAGCATTGTGTGTCACCTCTAGAGCCCACATCTCTATGGCTGGCCTCTGATCAGCATTGTGTGTCACCTCTATGGCTGGCCTCTGATCAGCATTGTGTGTCACCTCTATGGCTGGCCTCTGATCAGCATTGTGTGTCACCTCTATGGCTGGCCTCTGATCAGCATTGTGTGTCACCTCTATGGCTGGCCTCTGATCAGCATTGTGTGTCACCTCTAGAGTCCACATCTCTATGGATGGCCTCTGATCAGCATGGCTCACTCAGCTCTATGGATGGCCTCTGATCAGCATTGTGTGTCACCTCTAGACTCCATATCTCTATGGATGGCCTCTGATCAGCATTGTGTGTCACCTCTAGAGTCCTCATCTCTATGGATGGCCTCTGATCAGCATTGTGTGTCACCTCTAGACTCCATATCTCTATGGATGGCCTCTGATCAGCATTGTGTGTCACCTCTAGAGTCCACATCTCTATGGATGGCCTCTGATCAGCATTGTGTGTCACCTCTAGAGTCCACATCTCTATGGCTGGCCTCTGATCAGCATTGTGTGTCACCTCTAGAGCCCACATCTATATGGCTGGCCTCTGATCAGCATTGTGTGTCACCTCTAGAGTCCACATCTCTATGGCTGGCCTCTGATCAGCATTGTGTGTCACCTCTAGAGCCCACATCTCTATGGCTGGCCTCTGATCAGCATTGTGTGTCACCTCTAGAGTCCACATCTCTATGGCTGGCCTCTGATCACACTGCATTGCAAAATCCATTCTACTTCTCATCAGTGTCTTCTTTTCTATGGAAAACCTTCCAGGGGCCCTATCCATGTGCACAAACAAAGCAAACTTTCTCAGTTGTTTCCCTGTGGCCCCACATTTGGCACTTAGGGCCCATTCACACCGTTTCCACTGAGCTGTGTTGATCCGCATTGATCAATGTAAAGGTATACAGAAAACTGATCGCTCCATAACACTACGTGAAGGCAGGTGGCAGTGCGTTGCTTAAAAATACAGACGTGTTATTTTGTGACACTTCAATAAAGCTAATAAAAACGCATTGTAACAACTGTACAGGTCGGTGGGGATGGGTCCTAGACAGCAGGTATGTTTCCCCACTATTTTGGTTGTGGTCCCTTTAAGGGGGACAATTTGAGAGGCATTTTAAGCACTCAGGGATTCTTACCCGTTCAGGGGTAAGAGAGGAGAAGACTGAGTAACGGTTCTCTCAGGATCGGTAAGTCCTCATTTGGGACTCAGAATTCAAGATCACTAGGAAAATAGAGAAAATAAAGCTGGAAAAAAGAAAAACGAATGCAACCGTCACATTTAAGCACTTTCAAGCTGCAATATATAACAATTTTCTTCTTAGGTTTGGATATGCTTTGAAGTGATAATAAACCCTCAGTTTTTAAACCCAAAACCAAAAATGTAATATATTTCAGCTTACCAATCATTAGATGTAGTGGCTGCATTATTCTTTTTTTAATGCTTTTCTACCCTTTGTTTTCACCTGGTGATCTGCCAAGTAACAAGCCTCCTGTATTAGAGTGCCCCCACTCTGGATGAAGAAGCACAGGGTCACCATTAGACAGCAGCATTGTCAGTTTGCGGGGAGGGGAGTGTTAGGCGTACTAGCAGATTTAGATGAACTAACAAATTAAAGCCAAACTCCAACTAATAATTTAGAACCAGTTACAGCAACAGTTTTGTTCCTTTTGGGATAAAGGTTTACATGAATAAACGCTGATCATTGTATGCACCCACTGGCTAGATCACAGGTGAAAATAAAGGAAAGAAAACCTAAAAGAGAAAACAAAGGCAACAACCACATCTAGGAATTAATAAACTGCAATATAATAAACATTTGCTTTTGGGTTTAATACTGTTTTGAGCACTTTAAGGGGCTGATTTAATCACTTACTGAGTACGCAGCTTCTTTATCTTTTAATCCTTGCCTGTATTCTTGTTTAAGCTGCCATCCTGCCTACTGCCCAGGTTTCTTGTTTCAGGGTGGCTCCTTTCTCTTGCAGAGGCCTATGGTGCCACCCTTGCATGCAGGGACTAAAGCTGTGCCTCTGTACACAGTGTGCATCCATAGAGACACACAGCCCAGTCCACGGTAGCAAGGCACTCCCCTACTCCACCCTTCTCCTCCCCCTCCATTTTTTGTCCTGTCAAGACTCTAATCCGGGGGTTAGCAACCAGTAGACCGCAGTCTTGGCTTGCTGACCCGCCATCCCAGAGCATCAGACAGAGTGCAGTGCAGAGGGACTTCTTGTAAAGTTGGAGCTGTGGTAGAGAGTAAGAGTCGCATTAGCCGATACCTCCTCTGTAGTGCCGACTCCTGTCCCATGCGGAGTGATACCAACTGCACTCCATCTCTTATGCTAGGTATCTGTCTCCAGAGTGGTGCCAGCAGCAGGAAAGAAGAGATCTTCAGGTCAGCGTGAAGCAATACACTGGGCATAATAGTATAGTGCTGCTTTCACACTGATGTCCTGCGGTTTACCCACATTACGGGTGCAGTGCACCTGCAGCTTTCCTGTGGGTTTGCTGTGCTTAGCCATCGACTTCTATTATATCCTGCAGGTTTGGTGCACTTTCTGAATGCAGGAGTTTTGGTGCGCTTTCAGAAAGTGCACAACACCTGCAGGATATAATAGAGGTCTCGGGCAAAGCCCAGATAACCCAGGAAAGTCATAAATGCACTACACTGCACCCATGTGCCCAGGGGTGTACACATGTGGCTGCAGCAGGAGTTATACGCCCCGTCATAGTTGGTGAGTGTAGCACATGCCAAGCATGACCCATTTAAGTCAATGAGGCCACTCTGCAAGTGCCCTGCAACCTTGTGCAATACAGCAAACAAGGGGTTAAAGGAAGCAGTGTTGGGTTGCTTTCTCACCACTTGGCCCCCTTTACTTGAATGGGTCCCAATTGGCAGGCAGGAGGAACCCAACAAAAGCAACAGGGGGCTTTATTCCTGCTGCAGCATGTGTACACCTTTGACTGCCTCAGCACCTAAAAGGGGTAGGGATGGGGTTGGTAAAGCCGTGACTCAACCGCAAGGTTTTACCACCCCCCCAACTTTACGTGTGAACAAGCCCTAAGGGTGCTGCTGCCGAATGTAACTAAGGGCTCATTCACAAGTGCAACAGGCACTGCTGCTCCTCTGAAAAGCGATCCAAGTGTGTTTGACAGGTGGTGAGGCGATATGTTGCCTCCTCACCACCCGATTTAAACCCATGATTGCCGTGCAATGCATGTGATTGCACCACGTAGTACGGCAATAGGAGGTTAAAATCATCTGTGAGGAGGCAATCACCTGTAATTGTGCCAAATACCTTCGTTACAGCGCCGCTCAACTCTTCCCTGACCTGCCGGAGCTGACAGCTGGAAGAGGAAGAGAAGAGCAACGGGAGGTCAGCTGAGCGCAGAGTGACGCTGTATTGAAGGTATTTGGCACAATGATATTACAGAAACATACACATTGTACATTATATACTACTGTAATAGAGTGGATTATAGGATTTTACAAGCATTTTAAACTAGGGCTTATTTTCGGGGGTAGGGCTTATATTGCAGCCCTCCTGGAAAATAACAGTATTGGTCTTATGTTCAGGGTAGGTCTTATTTTCGGGGAAACACGGTATCTATGGAGGAGCAGCGTTGTCACCCTACGCTCCTCTCCTGATTTGGGTTACAAATATGTCCTCCATCTCTGTTGTATGTAGGATGTCAGAGATTTTAGTCCACAGGAAGTGACAAGGACACTGCATTTCTGTCACCATCAAGATGTACTTTCTGTACTTGCAGAAAAAAGAAAAACAAATACAGTCACCTCATCTAAGGACTGGTAAGCAGCAATATATAAAAGTGGATCTAAACATATAAAAACATTTTTTTAATGAAGACTTCTACCTGGTACAGTAGAGGATGTCAAGTTATCTGTGCTCAGTCTTGCCACAAAGAGTTAATCCAGCTCTGAGCAATCCTTTTGTCTTTTTGTAGTGTAGCAATCACTCTCAGCGGAGCTGCTAGTTTAAGTGGGCTTGTTACCTTCACTCTCGACAGTCCTGCTTCACCGGCACCGGGGTCTAGGGTTCCGTTGAGTTTACCTCTGGACGATAAAAGCACCAACACTTGAATACGTTTTCAATGCTTTATTGAACCAAGTAACGAAGGAAGTAGCAGGAAAGAGGCAGGGGGGATGCTATAGGGAAGCTCAAATACCTTTCTTTAGGATTCTTGAGAACGTCCTTTAAAGTTGAATATTGTAATTGGATACGATCCCCTTGTGGGGCACAATCTTTGCTCGCCTGGATAGGCCTCTCTCACTAGCCTAGCAGCTAGTACATAGCACGAACAAAAGTCTCTGCCATAGACTTGCTTAAATGCGTACAATCCTCTGCCACAGGATGTATTAAACTTTGCGGTGAATGTCAGACACAGTACTTGGACCTCTAAGTCAACCTGGCAATACTATGCTGTAGAACTACTTTAGGATACGTCCTCCAACCGAGTCACCAGGCCCCTCTCCAGACCAGCACTCTGCATGATCCTTCCATGACGGGTCCTCCCCTGGGATCTTCTCGGTTGTCCAGCTTCTTCACTCTGGATAGACAGCTCAGGACCATTCCTCGGCTGCTGTGGTAGGCCCCAAACATGCTTCTGGGTCCACCCACGTGCCACAGCGGTGTGGGCCTCCGGAACAGAGGACCACGAGATAGCTCTCTAACGCATACCTGTCGGCCAGGAGGGCCAGCAGGTGGCTGTAAAACGAACCCCAAAACATGGCGTCTGTCCCATAAATACCCTCTCCCAGAATGCAACTCAGAGGACCACCTCCACCGAGTTATCTCCGGGAAAGAGGAGCATCTATACACTTCGACACGTTGCCTTTCCAACACTAACCAATGGTAACAGCGACACCCACCGGCTCAGTGTGGAACCACACGCAACGTCAGCCAAGCTGGAACAGAGGCAAATCTAACTCCCTTAACGAGCAATTTACAAAATTTACCTATCAGTTGGTAAATCATAAATCTACCAGCGCTACAGTAGTAAGATAACAAAAAACGACACACAGATAAGTTTGTGTTGCCACATTCCCCACTGCTGTGACTGACATCTTATTTCTTTCTTTATCTCATGAACGGCATGAGAGAGAGTGTTACGATTCCAGCTTTACATCCCTCCTTCTTTCTTCTCCAGCTCTCCCAGCATTGGCTGCTCCACACCTCAGCATGATTGGGCATACTGAAGTCATGTGGCGCCTTTCGACTAGATATTACTCACAGGGCAGCCATCAGAAACTTTTGGGCCCCTTACATGTCGATGTCTGAGCTCATTTAATTTAAAGTAGATGTAAACCCGAATTTTTTTTTATCATACTGTAGAGTATAAGATTTCCTATCATTTGAGCCCAGTCTTGCCACACATAATTAATCCATCTCTGAGCAATCCTCTTTTATTGTTCAGTGAGAAAAACTTTGTCAGATCCTCCCCCTTGCTGTGAGTGACAGGTGATTTACATCTCATGCACTAGCCTAAGACATGCATTATTTTTTAATTCCCTCCCCCACTCTTTTCTTCAGCAGCTCTGCAAGGATTGGCTGTTCCACACCTCAGCATGATTTGGCATGCTGAAGTCATGTGGTTACTTTCCTGTCTTTTCACTGGATGTTAGAGATCATAGCAGAAGTTCAGTGTAAGAAATACACAGGAGAAAATGCATATTGACAAGGGGAGTGTAGAGGTGGGCGGGGAGTCTACTGACATCACGACTCCACCCACCGAGCTCCAGACAACAGATCCACCCACAGAATCTGCAGTTTTTCAGCTCTCGTAACAGACAGAGGGGATACATTTGACAGGTAAAGATACATGCAGGAGGCATGTATATCCTTATAGATAACCGCTATGGCAGTAGTTTAGAAAGGATGACATTGGGTTTACATCCATTTTAACCACTTGCTTACTGGGCACTTAAACCCCCCTCCTGTCCAGACCAATTTTCAGATTTTAGCGCTGTCGCACTTCGAATGACAATTGCGCAGTCATACAACACTGTACCCAAATTCAATTTTTATCATTTTTTTCCCACAAATAGAGCTTTCCTTTGGTGGTATTTGATCACCTCTGCGGTTTTTAGTTTTTGTTAAAAAAATTGAAAAAGCTAGAATTTAAAAAAAAAAATTATATATTTTTTATATTTTGTTATAAAATTTTGCAAACAGGTAATTTTTCTCCTTCGTTGATGTACGCTGATGAGGTGGCAGTGTTGGGCACTGATTGGCAGCACTGCTAGGTGGCATTGAATGGCACCACTGGTGGGCATTGATAGGTGGCACTTGTGGGCATTGATAGGTGGCACTTGTGGGCATTGATAGGTGGCAACAAGAAGGAGAAAGGAAATGCGACTTTGTATGAGGCAAGTCATTGGATTGTTCAATCTATTAAGAAATAGCAGATTACATTAAGGAAGGTGTCAACCTGTGATACAGGACACAATCCGGTGTAATACATTTGCATAATTATAAATTTAAAACAATTTTACAGAAGAAAGTACAAAATAATAGCTTAGCTTTCACATTACACAGTCCATCATCCACTTTTGATTTGGAAACAATCACATACTTTCTTATTTCATTTTGTGGGTTTGTTTCTTTGTTTTTTAGTTCATACATTTCATCACAACACCATTCATCACTCCACTCATCTACTGATATAGGCTCCACTCATTACTTACACACATTCATTTCACATGGTTTCATTTTCTTACCATTGCAGAGCAGTATGGACTGATAAGCAGACACCAGAACCACATGGTTGTGACATGGTCACCTGGTCTTCACCTGGCTGCTGTTTCTGGCTTGGATGGGATTCCTCACCTCAGCCCCGGGTGAGATGATCATCCTTGTCCCTCTTCTTCCTTTGGATTCTAGGTTCGGCGCCACCATTTGGCCGCACTGTAGGTTACACACCTTTATTTTGAGAGATTGTTTCTCCGTTTAAAGGATATCCCTACTCATAAATATTACTGATTTACTTTCAGAGCATCTTACTCCTGATGATTGGCAAGAGCCATGAAACGTGCGTCGAGTTATATCAAACCGATGCTTTAAACAATTTTGGCCTACCATGAAAAATCAATCATGTTCATTGAACTTTTATGAATGGATGAGTGTCCTTTTGTAATTAATATGTTTATTTATTATTTTGTACTTTCTTCTGTAAAATTGTTTTATATTTATAATTATGCAAATGTATTACACCGGATTGTGTCCTGTATTACAGATTGACACCTTCCTTAATGTAATCTGCTATTTCTTAATAAATTGAACAATCCAATGACTTGCCTCATACAAAGTCCCATTTCCTTTCTCCTTGTTGTATATATATTAGGGATGGAGGCTTGTCATTGCTACATTATGTTGTGTTAGGTCGTATCTACTATATTGATAGGTGGCACTTGAGGGCATTGATAGGTGGCACTGCTGGGCACTGTGGGCACTGGCAGGTGGCAATGACAGATGGCACTTTCAGGCACAGATGAGCTGCTTTTTTTTCCTCTTCACGTTGTCAACGTGAGGAAAAAACGAAACTGATCACCGAACTTTCATTTACATCATGTGATCAGCTGTCATTGGCTGACAGCTGATCACATGGTAAGGGGCCTGTGACCGTCATTCCGCACTGTGGCCGTCATTCGGCTATGGCCCAGACCTCAAGTGGTTAAAGCCCAGCTCCAGGATAATAGCAAAGTCCACCCCGCTTCTCTCTCTAACTATCAATTGGTATAAAAGAAATGAAACGAAACTATCCAAATGCCCATTTTCCTTACCTAAAGTCATGGTCACCTGAGGATCCTTCTTTCTTCTCCTCTTTACTTCCTAGGGCCCTTCTTCAGGTATCCATATTACTGCCTGCTTGATGTACACACCTCCTAGTGATGGAGCAGGGATAGTGCCCAGTTCCCAGGGCAGGAAATTGGCTTCTCTCATAAAGGAGCATGTGACTGCAAGATATACTGCAGGATGGCTTAGGAAGCAGAGACGTGCAGGGTAGGCAGGGACGAGACAACAGTATTAAAACCCTCCTATTAGTCCAGGAAATCAAAAAGAGCGGAGTCCCAGGTCTACTGCTATCTATAGACGCAGAAAAAGCGTTTGATAGAGTAGACTGGGACTTCATGATGAGTACGCTTGAGGAAGTAGGCTGCGGGGAGAGGATGTGTAAATGGATTAGGGCATTGTATTCAAGGCCGTCGGCGAGGGTAAAAATAAACGGGACCCTCTCTGAGCCAATCGACATGCACAATGGTACAAGACAGGGGTGCCCAATCTCCCCTATGCTTTTTCTGCTGACACTAGAACCCCTCCTTTCGAAGATAAGACAAAATAGGGATATCAATGGGGTAGTAATGAGTAACACAGAATACAAACTCGCCGCATTTGCAGATGACATCCTGTTGTACATAACCCACCCAAGGACTTCCCTCCCGAATGTTATGGCCACCCTGGTAGAATACGGAAAGTTATCGAACTTTAAAGTAAACCCAACTAAATCCGAAGCATTAGAAAAAAGCCACAGTAAGGAAAGTGACTACTCTTATCAAAAATATTTCCCCTTTGTGTGGGGTAAAAAAGAACTGAATTACCTGTGTGTAAAAATCACTACATCAATGGAAACGCTATACCAAGCGAATTTTATCGCGCTGTTAAATGAGGTAAAAACCGAACGAAATAGAATACATCTAGGTCAACTATCCTGGGCGGGAAGAATTAATGTATATAAAATGGTTTTACTACCAAAAATAACCTATAAAATGCGATTGCTACCAATAACATTGCCACACACATATCTTAGAAGATTACACTCAATGTTAATAAAATTTATTTGGAGGGGAAAAACACCAAGATTAAAATTTACACAATTGATTAACACTAAAGGTAAAGGGGGGTGGGGAGCACCAGACATAAGGAAATACTATGAAGCTATCGCCCTAGCCAGAGTTATTGATTGGGTTAAAAATAAAGAAAAACACTGGGTAGTAATAGAAAATAAAATTAGTAATACTAAATTGGACAAGATTATATGGATATCACCCCAACAGAGAAAATACAGCACTGAAACACATGAAATCACTAAGCATGCACTTAGGATATGGGACACCCTACACAGAAAGGAACACTGGGAATACAATTCACCCTTAATGCCACTTAAAGACTTAGAGCAGTTTGCACCAGGGAAAGAGGAATGGTTTGGCAAATGGTTACTAGAAGAAAACATACAATTAAAAGATGTAATGTGCAGGGGTAGAATATGCTCATTCCAAGAGCTGTAGGATAAAAGAAATATGATAGTTATAAACTCCTGGCGCTATAATCAATTAAAACATTATATAGATTCCCTACCGCGACCAATTAGATCGATGGATAATTTATTACCACTTGAGAAAATTTGCGTAGATAAAAGGGAGAGAGGGAGCTTCTCCCGGATATATAAAGCGCTAGTTGAACTTGGAAGGATAGATACCCCGGACTGTATAGGGAAATGGGAAAAGGAGTTAGAGAGAACTCTCACAGATACAGAAGTCTCACTGATCTTAAAAAGAGTCTCAACTACATCGGTTAATAGCAAATTGTTAGAACTAAATTTCAAGTGCCTGACTAGAATGTACCTGACCCCGGATTGGGCCCATAAAATACAAAGGGATAAGTCGCAACTTTGTTGGAGGGGCTGTTCAGAATTAGGGACAATGGCTCACATTTGGTGGCTATGCCCAGAAATGGGAATATACTGGGGCGAAGTGAGAAAATACATTAAAGAGATCACAAATTTAGAGGTCCCAAACGATCCCTGGATATTGTTATTTCATATGAGTGATATGCCCACTAAAACATATCTCAGAACACTATTGCCACATCTTATTGACGCAGCCAAGAGCCTAATCCCTAAGTATTGGCAAAAGAAAGAGAGACCAAAGATGAGGGAATAGTTTAATAAAATTAATGAGATACAGTGTCTGGAGTATTTAAGGTTTAGTGAAGGGATAAAAATGGGGGCCTATGAAACTAAATGGAAAGAGTGGGAAAAATTTAAAGAATCCCCAAAAGCGTTTGAGATGTGGTCCGCGTAACCCAGAAATAGGGGTCATCGCCCCAGAGCACGATATGGAGGTACACCCAAAGTGGGAGCAGACAGGAAGAGAGAACGGGAGGTCAGAGGAGAGGAACGCAGAGGGATGGATGGGGTACGGTCTCGGGGAAGGGGGAGGGGGCGAGGGGGGGGGTATCGGTAGGAAGGAAACATTAGTAAATGTTAGAATGAATACTTACTTGTGTTGTTTGGTAATAGATTAAAAAAAAAAGAAAAAAAAGAAAAAAAAAGGAAGTAGAGACGTGCAGTCAGGGGCGGCAGGTAAGGCAGAGCCTCAACTGCCATGAACATTAAAAAAAATAAATAAATCAAGCTTCAAGGATCATAGCTCGGCGACCTGAGGTTACAGAGACCCCAAATTTGGGGGGTAGGTAGCCTAAGTTCTACCTCACCACTGGTAAAATTTGGGGCTCCTACGACCTATGGTTCCGGAGACACGGGGCTCCTTGCGCAGCCTGTCAGAAGCTACATACAGTGCGGCCAGTTTAAATACAAGCTGGCACACTCTGTTTCCAGCAGACTGAGAGGATGAGCTCACAGTGCCTCTCACTTCTTGTCAGAGACACTGAGCTCAATGAACAGCTTGGAGTCTTGGACCAAAGGTAAAATACCATTGGCCCAAGCTGTCCAATAAAAATTAAAATAAAAATGCTGCAGTGGAGGCACCCCTCTCACTACAGTGTCATAGAAGGGGCATGTGTCTAAAAGACAAATGCTCCCTTTCAGCCCAGCACCCTTAAAGTGGAGGGCCACCCAAAAAAAAAAAAATTGCACCAAAAATTAAAAAAAAAATTTAAATAAATGTGAAAAAAAAAAATTTACTTACCTGAAACCCTTGCGGCTAGGCAGTCTTCCTAATCTGCCTCTCCCTATTCCGCGGCATGTAATGCTCCTCGGTGAGCGGCCCCGTTGCCTTCTGGGAACTGTGTGTGTTCCCAGAAAACCACGGGGCCATTCACAGAGTGCCGCGCGTGCGCAATAGGGAACTGGCAGTGAAGCCGCAAGGCTCCACTGCCTGTTTCCCTTACTTAGGATGACAGGGCCGGGAACCGAGAGCCGAGGGATGGGTCTGCCTCGGGCGGCCGACATCGCGGGTACCCAGGACTGGTAAGTACTTATTTAAAGTCAGCAGCTACAGTGTTTGTAGCTGCTGACTTTAAAAAAAAAATTTAGCTGGCCGGAATCCCACTTTAACTACAAGGAAAAAACATGGAAAAAACATGGGTTTATGGGTATAAGATTTACCCACCATCCCATGTTTTTCTCACACAGTTAATAGGGAGAATGAGAATCTGCTGCTCTTGAAAAAGTACTGTTATAATCAAGCTAAATCATATATTGTTATGCTATATGTTATAAGATAATAATTTATCATGTATCTATTTACTGTGAAATTACTGGTTTGAAGTTATAATTTCAAACTTCAGTAACTTGTCCATTAAGCCACCTGCTTGAGTACAGTTTTTGAAAATATAGTAAATTACCTTAAAAACAATACATAATAATTATTTGTACGTTATGGTAATTAGAATTATAAAAGAAACCGCGCTATATAAACTAAAAGTTAAAAATGAAAAATTAAAATATACACATCAAAATACTGAGTCCATTTGAAGATAATGTCAATAAATGTCCGACAAAAAATCACCAAGGGATATAACTCTTCATCAACATAATTAGTGACATTACACTCAGTTCACCCTTGGAAGTAGTGTTAGAGATAGGACAGTCCTCCACCTTCAAAACAACTGCCTCTTACCAGCTCCCTTGATCTCTGGTCAGGAGATCAATAGCGCCTTTTGGCTTATAACCCAGCCACAGTCTCAGATATAGATGGATATAAGGTCAGATCGACTCCTCCTGTTGTCCCATACAGCCCATACACAAATCTAGGGAACCACTGACATGGATGGGTACTGCATCATTACAGCTTGTCATATGCTGCAAACATATGTGGTATTTATCAAAACTGAAGCAGCCAGAAGATGGAGCAGCTGGGCATGGAAACCAATCAGCTTCTTTCTTCAGCCTATTCAGTTAAGCTCTGGTCTGTGTATCAGCCTTGAGGTAATTAACCCCTTGCCACCCAGGCCAATTCTGACACTTCTAAATGTAATAATCATCATTTTTTGCGGATAGAAAATTACTCAGAACCCCCAAACATTATATATGTTGTTTTAGCAGACACCCTAGGGAATAAAATGGTGGTCGTTATAACTTTTTATGTTACACGGTATTTGCGCAGCAATTTTTCAAACGCGCTTTTTGGAAAAAAACTGTTTTATGTATATATAAACATTAAAGATAACCAGATTTTTTTTGTATAATGTGAAAGATGATGTTATGCCAAGTAAATAGATACCTAACATGTCACGCTTTAAAATTGCGCACTCTCTTGGAATGGCACCAAACTTCAGTACTTAAAAATCTCCATAGGCGACACTAAAACTTTTCACAGATTACAGTACATGTTTAGAGTTACAGAGGAGGTCTAGTGGTAGAATTATTTCTCTCGCTCTAACAATCGCGGCGTATGTAACCTGTGTGTATCTGGCTCTGATACTAGCCAGTGCCTCACCAGCCACTGACCTCACCGCATGTCCCTGTTAGGAAGAGATGTTTAGAGTCAAGACTGAGGAGTAATTGATGCACAATGCAATGCATAACATAATATTAAAAGCTTCAGCCTGTTTTCTGGCTGGAAGTGGTTGTAAAAGGTGAAATGTTTTTACTCTCATGCATTCTATGCATGAAGTTAAAAAACCTTCGGTGTGCAGCCCCCCCCCCCCCCCCAATACTTACTCAAGCCCAATCCCGATCAAGTGATGTGCACAAGAGCAGTGGCTCTCCCGGGTATCTCTATCTTCAATGGCTGAGACACAGCAGCGGGAGCCAATTACTGTCAATCACAGCCAGTGAGCAGGGAGCTGGGGGGGGCGGGACTAAGCCACACAAGTGCCCCCAGAGCACGCAGCTTGCTATGGAGGCACTTGGCAAGGGGTAAGAGCCAGAAGCACCGGCAGAGGACCCAAGAAGAGGATGATGTGTTTATTATTTTAAAGAAAATAAAAAGGAACCACTTTAAGTTCAACTTAGGTTTAAAGTTTATGTCAACTGAAAACATTTTGTAATAGTTTCAGGGAAGGGTTAGAAAAGCTATTTCTACTATTTAGTCTTCTGTTATGGTGGCTATAAATGCTTTAATATATCATCTATTTCTTTTTTGATCAACCTTTTCTATAGTCAACAACCCATTAGATTAACATGCCACACACTGGGAAGTGGATTTAGATCATAAACCAAATTACAATCATAACTTACAATTGTTAGGTCCGGTCCGCTGATCAAAAGCTGATCAGATCAGAGTGGGAGGATGACAGGTCCGTGTCCACTCAGTTTCTGCAGAGCGGACATGGACAGAGCCCGCCCTGCTCTATGGGCGGCCGACTGCCCTCTGATCCAATTGCCTTAAACAGGATGGGATGGATCTCCTTCGTTTTTTTTTTTTTAGCGGACTAGATTGGACCGGAGGTAGACATGTGTAAACAGACACAAGTCTGTTTACATTCGCCAGTCCTTAGGGGTGAATGGAGCGTCCAATCAGGTCCACCTGACTTCATGTGAAAGGTGCTTAAGTTATTGTTCATATTTCTATTTCCACAATGCAATCTCATAATCTGATCGGTCAAAATATAATCATATTCATGAACAAAGTATCCTAGTGCTGCCGCTTGATGCAAAACAATTAATAATATTCCACCCTGGCTGTGTGATTATTTGCTGATTCAATCGTTTTTACTAAGTCTCATATTGGTATATTGTAGGGCTGTTACTGATTAAAATTTTCGTGTTCGATTAATCTTTTTTTTTTTAATCGATTAATTGACTAATTTTGATTAATTATAACGCACATACATATCCAACTACTTTTAGCTGACACCATGCGTAGCTCCTCCCCCGTACGCGTTACGTTCAAAATTGAACTTCCTCAGCGGGGCGGGGCTACGGCGTCACCCTACAGTCTATTTAAATAGCACCGTTGTGCATCAGGGGGACCGATGGAGAGCCAGAGACATCCATCACCTGCTGAAACAGCAAAGTGTCAGCTCTTTGGAAAAAAAGTGCCCCCATCATAAATGTTTCTTGATTGCTGGATAACCAATCAATGTCAGTTCATTGTCAAACTGACTTACAGCCAGGAAAGCCCTCAGATATGTTGATTTTCATAGCAAAGTTCAGGATTTACATAGATGTTTATCTGAATACTTTGACCAGTGAGATCAATCAAATCGTTAGGATCTGTCGTCCTCAATTTATGATTTCACGGACATCGATGTCACCGGACTCCTCCCCCCTTCCCTTCCTTAGCAGACAGAGACACTTGGGGAAGGGGGGGGGAGTCCGGTGACGTTGATGTCTGTGACGTCACCGGATCTCCGACTGAACTCCCTGAAGACCTGGAAGCCGGCGGAGAGGTGAGTACCGATCAAAATAATTTTGATCGATAAAAAGAATTTTGATCGATCAAAAAAAATCACGATTCATCGAGGAATTAATCTTTAATTTTCCCAGCCCTAGTATATTATTATTGAAGGTGATTGGTTTTGAAGTCTGTTTAATAGGCAGGGTTGATATAACTGATAGGCAGGGATTTTATAACAGAAGGGTTCCAGGTGGTCTCTTCTGTCATAAATTCCTCCCCCTGCCTGTCAGCAGTAATGTGGTCTGAGCCACACATATGCAGCTCGGATCACACTTACAGCTCCCTTGCTGTGTCATGGTAATGTAACTCCCATGTGCATGCGCGGGAGTAACGTCACCACAGCCTAGCCATTTAATCAACTGAAGAGAAGGAAACCAGAAGGAAGACCGGATGAAGATGGAAGTGCTGGGGACCAGGGAGAGCAGTGACAGCGCAGTGCTGGAAGGCTACATTTGATAGGTAAGGCTGGGTACACACTGGGTGAATATCAGCCAGTATCCGCTGCTTCAACAGGAACCTGATGACATTCGGTCAGTGTGCACAGCCGTCTTTCTGGCAGAAGCTGATCTAATGACTGGCTTTTGTCAAAAGGACATGCTGAAAAGCTAGCATTGGATTAGCGCTCGCAGCCAATGCCTTTTCCCATGTCTTTCTCCCCTTACTAATTTGTTGCCCTCTCCCATGATGTCATACAAAACTAACAATACACAACACCAAAATATTTAATATATGATTATACAGATATACAATGTAGCCAGGTGGTTAACAGCTATATCATCAAGAAGAGGGAACGGGGTCTGGAGCACTGAGTGTGGGGGTGCCGACAGCCAGAATTACCTGGGTGCAGAGCAGAGCATAGAGTGGACTAATCGCTGTGTGTGACTGGATGGTGAGCTGCAATTTCACTGGGACTGGCGAGCTGCTGCTGTGGGGATTTACTATCTGCTGCTGGAGGGATTGAGCCCTTTAGTAACTGACCGTATAGCCATCTAGTAGTCTTATTGCTGCCTGCAGGCTTGACTGGGATTATTCTCACCAGAGGTACAAGTGGGCCCCAACGCTAGTTGGCTGAAGAGTTAGGACTAAAGACTATCCCTTTACAGCTGCTACACAGAGACCTTCATCTATTGCTTATGCAATATCCGATATCCACTTCCTTTGAAGAATCGGTATCGGTAACAAACTTACCGATGTTACCAATATTGCTTCAAGTGGTTGTACCGGGGTGATGCCTGCAGGCATCAACCAGGTACCATTCTTTAGAGCAGACGGTCGGCTTTATTGTAATAACAACTGATGTGGCTAAGCAGCCAATCGGCCTTTATCACAAGTAGCGGGATGGGACTCCACCCCCCCTTCCAGTCGCTCAGCCTGGGTTCTCGTCCCATCGGGAGGCCCGAGCGACCAGCCAGCACGTCCGCCCGCTGGCCAGAGACCCAAACAAAGGCAATTGCTTTGTTCGGGTCTCGGATCTAGTAACCGAAGCAATGTCATGACTAGGGATGAGCCGAACACGTTCGCATCCAGAACATGCGAACAGGCAAATAATTTGTTTGAACACACGAACACCGTTAAAGTCTATGGGACACAAACATGAATAATCAAAAGTGCTCATTTTAAAGGCTTATAAGCACGTTATTGTCATAAAAAGTGTTTGGGGACCTGGGTCCTGCCCCAGGGGACATGTATCAATGCAAAAAGAAGTTTTAAAAACGGACATTTTTTCGGGAGCAGTGATTTTAATAATGCTTAAAGTGAAACAATAAAAGTGTAATATTCCTTTAAATTTCGTCCCTGGGGGGTGTCTATAGTATACCTGTAAAAGGGGCACATGTTTCTCGTGTTTAGAACAGTCTAACAGCAAAATAAAATTTCTAAAGGAAAAAAAGTCATGTAAAACTACTATCGCTACTATCACTAATAACTACTGTAAAACTACTATTGCTAGCGCCGGCTATAATGAATTGTCGGTCCGGCATACACTTAAAGTGGTTGTATGGTGTTTTTTGTAACTTTTACCTACAGGTAAGCCTATAATAAGGCTTACCTGTAGGTAAAAAAAAAATCTCCTAAACCTGTATGGTTTAGAAGATATTCCCCTTGCTATGAGCCGCTGACTGCAGCAGCGCATGCGCACAGGGGATTCTCAGCTGAAGGCCCGGCAACTGCCGGACCTTGCCGGGTAAGAAATCTCCCGCGCGCATGCATGGGAGTGATGACATCGCGGCTCCAGCCACTCACAGCGCTGGAACCGCGATACCCGGAAGACACGCTGAGGCAACATGACAGCTCCCTCGGCGTGGACCAGGTAAGATACCGACACCTCATTCTAAGGTAAGTATTTCATAATGAGCTAGTATGCGGTGCATACTAGCTCATTATGCCTTTTGCTTTACAGGGGTAAAAAAAAAAAAAATTTGCGGGTATACAACCGCTTTAAGAGTTCATTCATAAAAACGGCATGGGATCCCCCCACAGGGGAACCCCGAACCAAAATTTAAAAAAAAAATGCATGGGGGTCCCCCTAAATTCTATACCAGGCCCTTCAGGTCTGGTATAGATATTAAGGGGAACACCGCGCCAAAATAAAAAAAAATGGCATGGGGTCCCCCTCAAAATCCATACCAGACCCTTATCCGAGCACGCAACCTGGCAGGCCGCAGGAAAAGAGGGGGGACGAGAGAGCGCCCCCCCCTCCTGAACCGTACCAGGCCACATGCCCTCAACATTGGGAGGGTGCTTTAGGGTAGCCCCCCAAAGCACCCTCTCTCCATGTTGATGGGGAGAAGGGCCTCATCCCCACAACCCTTGCCCGGTGGTTGTGGGGGTCTGTGGGCGGGGGGCTTATCGGAATCTGAAAGCCCCCTTTAACAAGGGGACCCCCAGATCCCGCCCTCCCCCTGTGTGAATTGGTAATGGTGTACAAATGTACCCCTACCATTTCACAAAAAAGTGTCAAATAGATTAAAAAACACAAAAGACGGTTTTTGACAAGTCCTTTATTAATTTCTTCTTTTTCCATCTTCTTTCTTCTAGTCTTCCTTCGGTGTTCTTCTTCTTCCTCCATCTTCTTCTTCTCCATCTTCTTCTTCCTCCGCTCTTCTCGTCCCGCATCTTCCTCCGGGTTCTTCTCTGCTCCATCCGCATGATCCGCCTCAGTGGGAGTCTTCCACCGTGTGACGCTTCGGTTCTTCTGACACTGCTTATATAACGGACGGCGGGGCCACCGGTGACCCCGCCCTCCTCTGAAGCACGGGGACTTCACGGGGACTTGATCAATAGATTGACTTGCGTACAACAAGGCTGCCCATACATGGATCGAAATGAACTGGTTCTTGCTGCTGAATTGGCCGAATTTTGATTTATGTATGCCGGCTTAGCAAAATGTGGCGGCAGCGTGGTGCAGCGGCCCCGTGTCCTCTCCTAAATGGCAGCTTCCAGCTCCTCCCCTCTTCCTCCTAGGCATCCAATAGGATCACCTGTCCTTTCAGCCAATCGGGTGACCGGTGTCAAAACCAGCTTCCTGATTGGAGGAGGATCAGCGTTACAACAGCGAATATTCATTCGCTGTTGTAACACACCTGGGTGGGATCGGAGCGCACTCTCTGTGACCCAAGCCCACCCTATATTGAAGCCTATTAGATCCTCTGGCTCTAATCTGTGCTTCAAAAAAACAGCCCCCCCCCACATTGGAATCCATGCGTCGGTGTCCTGAAAGGGCCCAGGCGCATGGATGAGGGGGTGGCGCCCGTGCACCCTTAATGGACGGGCCGCCCCTGCTGGGTGATAAATTATCATGCAAATAGTGACTGCATCCTATTAGATGAAGTTGCTGTTCAGCAGCACAGTTGTATTCTGGCAGCCACGTTAGGAAGATTCACCCCCTCTATTTGCCTTTTTTTTTACTGATATCAGCAAGACTGAAAGTGAAAGAAAATCACTCATTTTTGGCTGTCACCAGAACAGGAATAGAAGGAAAATCTTCCAGTGGGGACACTAGCTCTGGTGGCAACCAGGAATTCCTCGCTTTGGAGGGCTTTCCTCTCACTTCCTGTTTTGTCTATGGGACAGGAAGTCAAGGGAAAAGAAATCCCTTTGGGACACAGATGGCAAAAAAAAAAAATATGACGGGTTATAACCCTCCCTTACTGTATTCAAAATGAAAAATAAAGTTTGCCTTTAGTTCTACTTTAAAGTTACTGGTCAGCTAAGATAAAAAAATTGCACCGATGACACACCCAGAATTTGTTACCACAACATATTAATGTTTTACAGCTAAATCAAAAATGACTTTTTGTTATCATAGTTTTGTTATCATAGTTGTGTTATCATAGTTGCCAGTGCTATCATTGTGTTGCTGTGTACTGTAATAGTTTGCCAGGAAGCCAATGGAAGTCTTTATTTCATCAGCACACATATATGTTACTCTTGATATATACTGTATGGTTTGTTATATTAAATTAATCACTAATAGACCTTTACAAATGAAACAGAAAGAGGACTAGTGATCATTTTAGAGAGTTTGCTGCAGCTGACTTTATATTTTTTTCTGCATAAGCAGTAAGGTCCCTTGCAAACGGGGTCATCTAGGCGCATCTCTTCCAGCTTTCTGCTCTTCCCATGAGCGACAGGTTCGGTATTCCGCTCCACTGCTGGCAGCCTGTAAAAGTCTATGGCAAACTGCAGCTGGACAGGGCTGTGCACTGTACGTACCGAGTGGTTCCCTGTTTAGGGCCCTGTGCATTCAGGAACAATGGTTAAGAATAAGTAGCAGCACCAAAAACTTCACCAGATGTCCTAAAAACTAGCTAACAATACCACTAAAATGGTACCTGTGATAACATTCAATTTAGTCTTTATGTTCCCAGGGAGGCCCTAGATTCCAGGCTTATGCATATAGTGTTTCCATTTCTGTCCAAATCCTGCCTATGGCCTCTTTATAGATGTGCAGACCTCATATAGTACAGTAGTGCAGAAAGAGGCGGCTCTCTAATTAGGCAAATTAGGCGGTCGCCTAAGGCCCCACACTCACAGGGGCCTCGCGGCCGCCTAATTTGCCTGTGATCAAACACTGATGTCAAGGTCTCATAACCGAGAGTCCTGGTCCGGGGCAGCAAGTGCGGGGAGCGGGACAGTAGAAGCCGCTAGGTGGCGGAAGCGGCTGGATGACAGCACCCAGCTCCAAGGCATGCGGGCGGCATGTCCATGTGGCCAGAAATGCTGGCACTAATTACACTACTAATACTAATTATTATTGTTACTATGACCCAATGTTTTAAAAGAGAAGTATGGGATTTTTTTACATTTTAGAATCATACAAGGTGGATGTTGCATCTGTCCCCCACCGGCTCTAAGGCCGAGTACCGAGCGATCAAACACTGCCGATCACTCGGTTCACAAAGCCACCTGAGCAGAGAGCTGCTGACTGTCAGTCAGCAGCTCTCTGCTCTGCCCCTCCAGCGCTCACTGGAGAGCTGGGCTGTGGAGGAGGCAGAAGCAGCCAGCTCAGGCTCTCATTGGCTCACTACAGTCCAGGCATGTGGGCAGATACCGACTATATGGTTACGATCTTTCCCGAGCCTAGACCAGCTCTGTGATGTCAGCTGACAGCAGGCTTTAGCCCGCTGTCTGCTGAAAACGGGGCACAGGAGTGTAGAACCAACTGCACAACTTGGCCCCCAGCTACTGTATATAACTAATCTAGTCTTTAAATACCAACCAAATTTCTTTGTTCCTCCCAAGACCTCCTGCTCTCTAGTTCTCTTGTCACCTCCACCCATGCTCGCCTCCAGGACTTCTCCCGAGCCTCTCCTATCCTATGGAATTTCCTACCCCAATCTGTCTGACTATCTCTTTCTCTGTCCATTCTTAGGTGATCCCTGAAAACTTTTCTCTTCATAGAAGCCTATCCTGCCTCCACCTAATTACTGCACTTGTATTTTCTCCATCAGCTCATCCCCCCACAGTTATTACCTTTTGTATCACTAGACCCTCCCTTTTAGATTGTAAGCTCTGATGAGCAGGACCCTCTGATTCCACCTGTATTGAATTGTATTGTAACTGTACTGTCTGCCCTCATGTTGTAAAGCACTGCACAAACTGTTGGTGCTATATAAATCCTGTATAATAATAATAATCATGACCAATGCTACTTACAAACTAGGCGTTTAGCTGTGTGCGTCCATCCAGGAAGCAGAGGTGTGATGACCAGCCCTGCTGCCTGTCAAAATCTTTGGCAGGGTACATTTTGCTACGGCTGGATAGTGCTGAATGCAGTGATACTCGTATTTAGGGCCCTATGCATTCGTGGAGCTATGCTCGGAATGCCGAATAGTGTTACTGTACATTAAACTAGTTCATAGCTCCCAACTGTCCCTGAATTTGAGGGACTGTCCCTGATTTGGAACAAAGTTCACCTGTCCCTCTTTTTTCCTCATTTGTTCCTCATTTTGGTCTGATCTATATAGATGTATATAAAATGCACCTTTTAGCTTTCAAAAAGTGTTTCCCAGGGCTAAACCTTTTATCCAATTTCTAAATTGTTACTTTTGTAAATTGCAAAAACCAATATAAAGGAATAATAGTGGTAAAAAAAAAAAGCACTTGTGGGTTTAACTAATCATTTTTCTTTTATAATTCTCCTTTGAGGGGGTGTGGCAGGGGGTGTGTCCTATGGCTACATACTCTTGCTAATAGGTGTCCCTCGTTCCTGTCTCAAAAAGTTGGGAGGTATGCTAGTTGTCTCTTGGTAAACAAACAGGGCCATTCCATATGAGTGGCACAGGGGCAGTAAAAACAGGTGGTTGATCTGTGATTCTATCCAACCACCATGTAAGGTTAGGGTGGATGGTAAAACTGCTGCAGCAAATGTAGACAATGCCTTGGTTTCATGCAAATTACAAACAAAACAAACGTGGTTTTATGGATAGTGAACAAGGAAGTGTTCTGAATAATCTGGGTATAAGAGCATGGTGACCTTGTATGGTAACAAATTACATGTCCTCTTCTATATTTAAGGGATACATAAATGGTCACACCTGTGATCATGTAACTGAAAATCACCCTGGGCATGAGATCCACATGAAAGTCCATGGTCAGCTCTCTGATTCTTTGCGTTATGCTCTGTTCGAGAGAAGATCCCTTTGTCTGATAGAAGTTCAAGCATGAGATTGCTGCCCTGAAAACATGCGTGGTACTGCTCTATAACCATGCCAGAAAAGAATACTTGATCTAATTGGTTGTTACTAGCAAATCTAAGGTGAATTCTTGCAGCTTTAATGAACCAAGTAGATCAGTAGAGCATACCTCCCAACATTCTGAGATGGGAATGAGGGACACCTATCAGCAAAAGTATGCAGGCATAGGACACACCACCTGCCACGCCCTCTTAAAGGAGAATTGTACAAAAAAAAAGATTGGTTAAACCCACAAGTGCTTTTTTTTTTTTTTTTTTACCACTACCATTCCTTTATACTGGCCTTTGGAATTTAGAAACTGGATGAAAGGTTTAGCACTATAAAACACTTTTTGATAGATAATTAAAGAATTTTATAAACTATATAGATCAGACCGAAATGAGGAGGAAAGAGGGACAGAGGGACTTTGTTCCAAATCAGGGATAGTTCCTCGAAATTAGGGACAGTTGGGAGCTATGGATAGAGTGTAGCTACTTTGAAAGGGTTACTGTAGTTCACCTTTACCAAAAAACTGCCTATGTAGATAAGGGATGTATGCTATTTACGTACTGTACCTCAGGAAGCCTGATTGGAAAACTCCCAGGATGTTGCTAAACGAGTCGTAGCTCATACTGTTCATCCTTACCACCATAGGAGCTGAGCTCTGATTCAGGTCTCCTCACATGCGCTTTCCTGATGCAGTAGCTCTGAGACCAGATCAAATGTTTGACAGCTCTCTCCTGTGATGGCGAAGGTAAACAATAATAGCTAGGCCTCACTTAGCAACATTCTAGCAACATCCTGGGAATTTTCCGGTCAGGCTTCAAGAGGTATGTAAATGGCCTACACCTATAGCAAGGGCATTATTCAACTTCAGTCAAAGCTGCACAGTAGTGGCGTAACTAGAACCTTCAGGGCCCAGATGCAAGAAACCATGAAGGGCCCCCCTGACAGGGCCCTTTCCTCCGATCCCGTTGGCGGAACAACAGGGCCCGGTCGCAAGTGGGTGGCTGCATATAAAAGTAATCGATTACTCCATTTCCCCTTGCTTCTCCTTCTCTCTCTTACGCAGATATTCAACAGCTGCGGGAGGAAAATGGAGTGATTGGTTCCTTTATGCCAGAGTTTCCCAATCTTTTTCCAGTCAGAGCACCCTTAAAGTATACCCCTAGGTGAACGGGGTTGCACTGTAACCACTCCGCAACTGTGTGCATTGCATGCAGCATAGTGATGATGCATTTAAGGGGTTAAAACAGGCGGTCAGTAGTCAACATATTGCCTCTTTACCGGTGGTCAAATGCCTCTGAAAAGCAATCTGAGCATGGATCGCTTTTTAGAGGAACAACATTTTTTTGCTGATACTATGAATAAGCAAGAAAAAATTATCAGTTCTGATTGTACACATATAGGGGGTCAGAATTAAAAGTGCATACATAATATGTGCATACATACATGTAAACACACATGTATGCGCACACACACACATAATCTGTATATATATATATATATATATATATATATATATATATATACACACACACACATATATATATAAATGCACACACATACAGTATACATACATGTACACAAACATACATGCACACACATACATACATACAGATAGCCTTTTAACCACTTGCTTACTGGGCACTTAAACCCCCCTCCTATCCAGACCAATTTTCAACTTTCAGCGCTGACGCACTTTGAATGACAATTGCGACAACAATGACAACACTGTACCCATATGAAATTTTTATCATTTTTTCACCACAAATAGAGCTTTCTTTTGGTGGTATTTGATCACCTCTGCAGTTTTTACTTTTTGTTAAAAAAATGTAAAAACCTGAATTTAAAAAAAAAAAAAATTTAAATTTTTTTATATTTTGTTATAAAAAATTTAAAAGAGGTAATTTTTCTCCTTCATTGATGTACGCTGATGAGGCGGCAGTGATGGGCACTGATAGGCGGCAGTGATGGGCACTGATCAGTTACACTGATAGGCAGCACTGCTAGGTGGCACTGATTGGCACTACTGGTGGGCATTGATAGGTGGCACTTGTGGTCATTGATAGGTGGCACTTGTGGGCATTGATAGGTGGCACTTGTGGGCACTGTTAGGTGGCACTGTGGGCACTGTTAGGTGGCACTATGGGCACTGTTAGGTGGCACTATTAGGTGGCACTGATGAGGCAGATGTGCCTCTTCCACTTCGGGACCGATGTCCCTCACGTCTGAGCCGGTGATCGGCTTTTTTTTCTACTCATGCTGTCAGCGTGAGTAGAAAAAAAAAACGATTACCGATCTTTTGTTTACATCATGTGATCAGCTGTCATTAGCTGACAGCTGATCACATGGTAAGGGGCCGGGACCAGCCCCTTCCTTAGATCGGTGATCACCCGAGTCTCAGTGACTCAGTGATCACAGCGCGCTAGGCGCGCGCCCTGCAGAGCGCGTGCACAGGGGAGGCCTTCATATGACGGCCTCCCGGGAATTCAGGTCCACGCTGTGGCCGTCATTCGGCCATAGCGCGGATGCCAAGTGGTTAAAAATCGGCAGTGGTTTACCTTACCTCTTCCTGCCGGGTACTTGCACTGTAGAGGGAGACAAAGAGAACACTGTGCTTTCACTTTATATGTAATAAATGTGGCGAGCTCCCTGCACAGTGCTGATTACAGTTCGGCTGAGGATCGGGTTAGGTCGGTCTCAGCTGCCCTTGCCACTCCTCCTATCGAGGTATACAGGGGGCCCTCAAGAGCCCCCTGCAGCATGGGGCCCGGTCGCCATGGCGACCTCAGCGACCCCTATACTTCCGCCACTGCTGCACAGGGAGATGCTACAAATCTGAACAGAGAGCAAAGTTTTCTCAAATTACCAATCAGGTAATAACCGGAATGTTCATATAATAGGTTGGCCAGTTCCTGTTCTCCGTCCAGATCTAAACCACTTCCCTCCTGTGCCCTGCTGGGAGGATGACAGGGGTGGCCAGGCAGGAGTCCTGGGAGAGGTCACCCAGGATGATAAGAGCCTCTGCCCTGTGATGTGAAGTAACACTGCGATATAAGGGGGGGCTGAGGACACCGATGTACAGGGGGGACTGTGATGTAAAGGGCTCTGTGATGTAACGGGAGACTGTGATGTGAAAGGGACTGCAATATAAAGGGGTGCTGTGATGTAAGGGGAACTAAGGACACAGTAGGACTGCTGTAAAGAGAGACTCTAAAGCAGTGGTTCTCAACCTGGGGGTCGAATGATGATTTGCCAGGGGTCACCGAATCCTGGGCTGTTCCTGCAGCCCACATTGCTCTCCCAGCCTTTTTGCGGCAGCCCAGCAGGGCTGTCCCTGAAGCGTGTGGCTGCCCAGCTGGGCTAATCCTGGAGCCCGCTGTCGCACATTCAGCCTCTTTGCAGCCGCCCATTCAGTTCCCGGCATGGCTGGGGGGCAGAGACTAGAGGTCAGCTGACTGGTGAGGAATGTTAAGTGGGAGGGGCTGGAGGAGACCCTATCCCCTGATTTCAGCATAGGTGTCACTGTTACCTGACATCACAAAGTCAGAGACACAGCGAAGCCGGAGACACAGTAAGTAACACTACCTGTGATTATAGTACCATTAAAAGTCCCCACTACAGTTCTCAGATCAGCAGAAGACCTTGATCAAGAGCACCAAAGTTGGCTGATCAGAACTCCCCCCAGCACTGCCACTGATCCCAACTCCCCGCCAGCACTGCCACTCATCCCAACTCCCCGCCAACACTGCCACTCATCCCAACTCCCCACCAGCACTGCTACTCATCCCAACTCCCCGCCAGCACTGCCACTCATCCCAACTCCCTGCCAACACTGCCACTCATCACAACTCCCCGCCAGCACTGCCACTCATCCCAACTCCCCGCCAGCACGAGGAGGGAGGAGCCGGATGTGGGCAGCTCATCTGACGCGATGCTAAGCCCGGGAGGCTCTGGGATCCCTTCCCCGAGACGCTGGCTCATGTGTAGCTAGGGCCGGGGTGTCCCTTCCCTTGCCCGGTCTGCTGCTTGCCCCCCCCCCCGTCTCCCCCCCCCTTGCCCCTCCGTGTCCCCCTCTGGCGGAGCTGACCCCTCGGCCGTCTTCAAGACTTGCAGTGTCTCCGGAGCCTCCGGAGCCTCGCTCCAGCCTGCACTGCCTCTCCGCTCTCTCTCTCTCCACTACGGGAACGCCGTTGCCGCGGAGACGCCGCACGGCTCAATGGAGGAGCCGAAGCGGCACTGAAAGTGACATACCCGCCTGAGATAGCCGCTGTTCCCAGCGTGCAGGGTCTCACAGTTAAGGACACAGTAAAATATGAATATGAATGGATTCTGACAAGACAAAACGGAACAAGGTAGCCTGAAAAAAAAAAAACTAGAGGAGAGAGCCTGGAATCGCAGGAAGGGGTAAGTGTTGTTAACCCCAGTTCTAACCCAGCCAGGGAGAAAATTGGTGGCAATAAAGGAAATTAAAACTCACCAGAACGGAACGGAGAAAAGGAAGACGGGCAAGTAATACAAGTCTATACTTTGTTTTTGTTTGGCTATTTTGTTTTATTTCATAGATAGCATAAGGCCTGAAGAGGATTAAGCAGCTGAATACTGTCTATATATTGTTTAAAGCCTGCACTTAAGGGGGTCTGCCCCCAGGAAGCTAGATACTTTTTTTTTTTTTTTTTTTTTGTGACACCTGCCTATCTTGTACCAGTAAATTAAGCGGCCTATTTAAAAACAGCCTATTAAGGAGTACTGTGGATTCAGCTGACTAACTTCATGTTAACTACAATTAAAAGGGGCGCCTGTGTTATAGATATGCTTAAGCCTACACCTCACGACCACATATAAGGAAAACATAGAGAAGGGAAAAAAAAAAAATCATTGACCAGGAGGGAAAGGGACTATTTCTATCAGTATAAAAGTAGAAATAGCGACTGTTAAAAATCAAGCTGTCTAAAAGGAAAAATCCAACTCCCCGCCAGCACTGCCACTCATCCCATTCCCCCCACCAAGGAGTAAGAGAAGGATTAAAAATAGAGAACAAATGGAAGAGAGATGGGGAGGAACAAAGAAAAAGGGAGAGAAAGAAGAGAAAAAACAAGAAAAACGGCTAGAGAGGGATGGGGAAAAAACAAGAAATTAGGATAGAGAGAGATAAAAGGGAAAGAAAGAAGAACAAAAGAGAAAAAGTGGTACATCCTAAAATGTTCCATAAGGGGTTCTAATACTGTACGAGTGGAAGGGACTCGGGGAGCGCCAAATGTCCGTGGGTTAGGGGTGTAAATTACTTGTTTTGCCTTGGGTGCTGACAACCCACGCTACGAAAATAATTTTACTGTTAGGGGTCCCCACAACTTGGGAAATTTTATCAAGGGGTCACGGCACTAGAAGGGTTGAGAAAAACTGCTCTAAAGTAAAGGTGGTCTGTATTGCAAAGGGGGACTGTGTACACTGATGTTAATGGGGGGCTATGATGTGAAAGAGGGACTTAGAACAATGATGTAAAGAGGGGACTGTGATGTGTTGTAGTTGTAGCACAAACATGGTATTCGGACCTCTGCCAGAAGAACATTTTATTGAGTGGACCTCCATGAATTTTAACTTAAGACCCCTGATTCAAGGAATTACAGAATGTGCTCTACACCTTGCATCAACACACAAAGTTCATAAACCAGCCAGGTATCATTTTCTTGTGCTAACTAGTGCCTTGGCTACCTGCCTCCTAAACATTACCAATCCCGCTGAAAAGGGCTTTCCATCACTTTTCATAATTGCTAAACAGGGCGCAGTTTTAACAGATTGTAAATTAACACATCTTACTTGATTTTTAAAGAGTTTGATTGCATGCATTTCTGATCGCTATCTATGGAATAATTGAATTTGTTTGGTGAATTTCATGATAGCAGAGAATTACAATTAATTACGTGACTGTGCATGATTAATTAACGTTTGCTATCACTTTGTTGTTCACGACTACACATTGAGTCACTGTTCCCAACACATACTTACTGTACCTTGTTCTCTACACTACCTCGAGCTCTGGGATGAAAAGTATGAACCAGGTCATGGCATGTCCTTCTTCCTCATTTGGAATTTCCACAAATTTAAATTGACTTCCGCTGGTTATATAAAAACACCCGTTATGGTTATTAGTTACCGAAATTGTTATTGCATATGAGAAGCACAGCACAGTTTTGTGCTAGCTTTAAATAGACTCCTATGTAAACTTTTTCAGTGTGTTCCATTAACCTTATAGATTATGTTCCTTCAAGGTAACACTGATAAGATTTCACACTCCCAATATAGAAATATAGAATCAATAAATGTGCTATGCTGTGTCTACCTATCCTGATAAATATAATTAATACGTGCTAACAAATTGAGTGTCAACTCTTATAATCAGTAGCGGCTGGTGCTCCATCGACCAGGGGGGCGGGGGGGGGGGAGGCAGACAGACATGACCACAGACCCCTACCACCCCGTCGCTCCAGCCTGCTAGCCCACCACCCCACACTGACCCCCTCCTGTCGTGGTAAATGCAAAACTGTCCAATAATGGCAAACATGAGAATCGAGCAGCAGTGAATTACTTATCTTCGAGGTGTGGGTGTCCTTCAGCTCTTGCTTCTCCTGGAACACAGGAATCCCACTGTCTCCCCTGCTCCTAGACTGAGTCGGCAACGCAAAAGCTGTGTGCAGTGAAAGATTATAGATTATAGCGGCGGCTTCCCCACCACTCCGTCTCCTCCGTGTCCCGGCCGCCACTTCTCCTCCCGGCCAATGGGGTCTTAGGACTCCCAGCCAATGGGGTCTCAGGACCCGCTTCCTGATTGGACAAACAGGAAGACATTATCGAATAATTATTCACTAATGTCACACAACAGGGTGGGCTCAGGGCGCAGTGCTCTGCTTCCTAAGCCCACCCTTTTTGAAGCCAATTAGAGCCTCAGGGGGGAGCACGGGTGAGGTGGCACATTGTTTTCTTTGGAACACTTATAAATGGAGCAATCGAATCAAGACGTGTTTCATGGAATGTGATTTGTTGAATAGTTCACGTTATGTGGGGGTTTTTTTTGAACTGCACATCAGGGGACTTTATTTATGCACTATGAACTGCATATTATTTTGTTTAACACTGTGATATTTATTTGGTATTATAAGAGTTGACACTCAATTTGTTAGCACGTATTAATTATATATGTCATTATACAGTGGGGCAAAAAAGTATTTAGTCAGCCACCAATTGTGCAAGTTCTCCCACTTAAAAAGATGAGAGAGGCCTGTAATTGTATAGGTATACCATACCATACCATACTATAGGTATACCTCAACTATGAGAGACAAAATGTGGAAACAAATACAGACAATCACATTGTCTGATTTTTTTAAAGAATTTATTTGCAAATTATGGTGGAAAATAAGTATTTGGTCACCTACAAACAAGGCACCTGTTTGAACTTGTTATCAGTATAAAAGACACCTGTCCACAACCTCAAACAGTCACACTCCAAAACTCCACTATGGTGAAGATCAAAGAGCTGTCGAAGGACACCAGAAACAAAATTGTAGACCTGCACCAGGCTGGGAAGACTGAATCTGCAATAGGCAAGCAGCTTGGTGTGAAGAAATCAACTGTGGGAGCAATAATTAGAAAATGGAAGACATACAAGACAACTGATAATCTCCCTCGATCTGGGGCTCCACGCAAGATCTCACCCCGTGGGGTCAAAATGATCACAAGAACGGTGAGCAAAAATCCCAGAACCACATGGGGGGACCTAGTGAATGACCTGCAGAGAGCTGGGACCAATGTAACAAAGGCTACCATCAGTTACACACTACGCCGCCAGGGACTTAGATCCTGCAGTGCCAGACGTGTCCCCCTGCTTAAGCCAGTATATGTCAGGGCCTGTCTGAGGTTTGCTAGAGAGCATTTGGATGATCCAGAAGAGGATTGGGAGAATGTCATATGGTCAGATGAAACCAAAGTAGAACTGTTTGGTAGAAACACAACTCGTCGTGTTTGGAGGAGAAAGAATGCTCAGTTGCAACCAAAGAACACCATACCTACTGTGAAGCATGGGGGTGGCAACATCATGCTTTGGGGCTGTTTCACTGCAAGGGGAACAGGACGACTAATCCGTGTACATGAAAGAATGAATGGGGCCATGTATCCTGAGATTTTGAGTGCAAACCTCCTCCCATCAGCAAGGGCATTGAAGATGAAACGTGGCTGGGTCTTTCAGCATGACAATGATCCCAAACACACTGCCCGGACAACAAAGAAGTGGCTTCGTAAGAAGCATTTCAAAGTCCTGGAGTGGCCTAGCCAGTCTCCAGATCTCAACCCCATAGAAAACCTTTGTAGGGAGTTGAAAGTCTGTGTTGCCCAGTGACAGCCCCAAAACATCACTGCTCTAGAGGAGATCTGCATGGAGGAATGGGCCAACATACCTGCAACAGTGTGTGACAACCTTGTGAAGACTTACAGAAAATGTTTGACCTCTGTCATTGCCAACAAAGGATATATAACAAAGTATTGAGATGAACTTTTGATATTGACCAAATACTTATTTTCCACCATAATTTGCAAATTTATTTTCTCCAAAATCAGACAATGCGATTGTCTGGATTTGTTTCCACATTTTGTCTCTCATAGTTGAGGTATACCTATGATGACAATTACAGGCCTCTCTCATCTTTTTAAAGCGGGGGTCCACCTATCTATCGTTTTTTTTTTTTTGGAGTTCATTCACAAACTTTTCTTCTCATGATTATCTACTCACATGTTCTGTGTAATAAGTCCGCCTGTGTCAGATTTCGTTGTAAAGAATAACTTATAAAATTCACTGAAGGCGGTTTCCATCTTCATTGTGGGCATTTGAAGCCCACAAGCATGTATTGCCTGGATGCGGTGAATGCTGTGCTCCCAGCATTCACCGAGATGTTGTGATGACGCTGTTGCACAATGCATGCTGGGAAGCCTGAGACTAGCTCCCAGGGGACTGTGGGAGGTCTGGGAGAGGCTAGAAACACGCCTACTCCCATGGGAGGAAAATCAGGAAGTGCTAAGAAGATTAGAAAAAAAAAGGTAATTACGGCGATTTAAATTTTTTTACACAGCATGTCAGCATCTAGTCAAGGAAGAGAATACATAGAGATAATGTTCAAAATTTGGGTGGAACCCCGCTTTAAGTGGGACAACTTGCACAAATGGTGGCTGACTAAATACTTTTTTGCCCCACTGTATATGTTTATGCTCTCTCACACCACGCTAGTTGTTATACGATCTGCAGATTGTTTTATCCAGGAACTTTATTCATGTCTTGTTGGACTTGTGGATTTACTATTTTTCAATAAACCATCGTGGTTTTATGCTATGTTGGCTACCTTTTCCTCTCTTTTTGCACCTTACCTGGGAGCGTGAGATAAAGGGAGTAACCAGTGGAGTGGATACCAACATTATCCTGTCTATATCCAGAGGACAGATCCTTCCTTGTTGTATGAATCAAAGCTTTACTAGGCTCCTATAATGTGGAGAATAGCCATCTGGTAAGGGCACAGCCTTTTCTTACTACGGCGATCCTTGCACTTTGTGCTGTTTAGTCGTATAGCATCTTTGAGACAAGACCACTTTGGATATTCCACATAACATTTACTTTGGACTTTCTCATGGACTGATGACTCTTCTATATTTCAATTGGCTATTATTTCACATTAGCGTGACAATTTTTTATTTTTCATTATATATGTCAGGATAGGTAGACACAGCGTGGCACATTTATCGATTTGATAATTTTTTGCACATGCATGTATATGGGAATGTGATCAGTGTCAGCAGCTAGATTCCAATTTTAGTTCAACTTCTAATTTCTTGCAAACACACACGGTAGCTCACAAGGCTTTTTTTTTCGAATTATAAAAATATAGAACCTACCATTCAGACCTATTTTTTTAAGTTCCATGCTCCAGGGCTGTTTGATGCATCATGGACCTAGAGCAAGCATGTGTGTATAAGGTATTGAGAACCTGTACATTCAATAATAAGTCAAGGATTGCAGGTTCCTTTGAAAAAGAATATATCATTTTATTATTTTGTACAAGCAAGGGAGAACTTAAAGTGGTTGTAAAGCCTTACAAATAACCGAAGTGGTTAACCTCGGGTGATACACAGAGATGAAAACAAATCCTCCTATATAAGTTATACCTATTTATATGCTGACCTCTCTTCTCTACATCCAAAGCGCAGAAGTTATACAGCTTGATTGAGCTTTCAGAAATCAGGGGGCAGGGAGCTAAAGTTACACTCTGCAGAGCTCAGTGAGAACTGATTGGAGGGAAGGGACACACCCCCCCTTCACACAGCACACATGGGCAGAGCTGGGGCTGTCAGTCACAGGCTGTGTGCTGGAGCTATCTCCCCTTCCACCCTTTTACCTCTTGGTGTCAGGAAAACCTATCAGATAGCAGAGGAATGAGGCAGCAGACAGAAATTATACTTAGTGATCTGCATTGAAACACACTATGGCGGTATATGCTTTGTTCATATTTCATGTCAGAGGTTTACAAAAACTTTAAAGTAACTCATCTTATCAGTGCGTGGGGTAAACATTTTTTGTGTTTTTAATTAAATGTATATATGAGTGCAGCTCATTACATTGATACAAGTTTTGCTTTGTATAGCATACACACAGGGCTGATGGCCCACTGACTGATCTACATTTCTCTACATTTAAAGCTGAAGATTAGGTATGACAATTTGTACATAATTATATTGGTCCAGCATGGATCAATGTCAGTATGTATGTATATTCTTGTGGAAGCTGCTTTTTTTTTTCTTTAAGCCTATTGTGTGTGAAACACCCGGTGCAAAAAAAGTGCACATACAAAACATTAAAACATAAAAAAGTGCACAGGGTGTACACATGGACCTCCTCTGAAGAGGAAGGACCCTTACCCTGATCGCCAGGGGCACAAGGCTCCTGACAGGGACTGAGGTACACACTGGCCCACCTAGCTGAAACCAGGTGGAGCATGTTCTCTGGGAGATCTGCCGAACAGACCACCCCTAAGTACTAGATGGGGCTCCCTCGAAGGCAGACCCCATGAGAGAGAGTGCGAACCAGGCCAGAAGGCCATGTCTACCCCCTTCCAAGACTTTCAGGGCAGGCCCAAGGACCTACACCCTACCAATCGTGCAGTGAAAAAAAGTATACCGTGCAAAAGTGACAAATACACATAAAAAGGGGGAAAATTAAAGGGTATAAGTGCAAAGTGGCATGGTGCAATACTAAGGCAGGCTCTTCAGCCAGGGCCGTCTTTAATATTGATTGGGCCCTGGGCAAACATTTTCTTGGGGCCCCCACCAGCTCCCCCCCCCCATGCAATTTCGCTCTCCACCTGCTCTGAGACATACAATAAATAGCAGCTAGACTTAAAATCAGTTTACTGTATCAGATCAGGCACACATTATTGCTCACTGATTAGTTGCTAGAGGTTACAGCACATGATTTCTGCTTGTTGATGGGTTGCTAGAGATTACTGTACAATAATACTGCTCACTGATTGGTTGCTAGAGGTTACTGCACATCATCTCCTCACTGCCTGCACACCATGGACTGAGGAGGTGAGCGGACCCATCAATAGACAGAAAACTCCTAGGGATCCTAGAACTCCTAGGATCAGTGGCAGTGCTGGCGGGAGGGGAGGGTGTGATCAATGGCAATGCTGATTTTTTTTACCAACTACCAATATAAAGAGGAGTTTCAACACTGGCCATCAATGTAATAGGGGTTTAAACTGACCACCAATGTAATAGGGGTTTACACTGACCACTAATGTAATAGAAGCATTCACAGTAACCACCAATGTAAGGAGGGATTTACACTGACCACCAATGTAAGGGGAGCATTCACACTGGCCACTAGTGTGGTGATTGGTGTAAAATCCTTTCATTCACACTAGCCACTGGCCACTAGTGTGGTGATTGGTGTAAAATCCTTTCATTCACACTAGTGGCCAGTGTGAATGCTCCCCTTACATTGGTGGTCAGTGTAAATCCCTCCTTACATTGGTGGTTACTGTGAATGCTTCTATTACATTGGTGGTCAGTGTAAATCTTCTCAATCTTCTCATTACATTGGTGCTTGGTGTAGAATCATTTCATACAATGTAATGAGAAGATTTACACTGACCACCAATGTAATAGAAGCATTCACAGTAACACCAATGTAAGAATGGATTTACACTGACCACCAATGTAACCAATGTAAGGGGACCTCCACACTGGCCACTAGTGTGAATGAAAGGATTCTACACCAAGCCCCAATGTAATGAGAAGATTTACACTGACCACCAATGTAATTAGACATTTAGCCTGCTTTCACATTTGTGTGTGTCAGGAATGCATGCAAAATCGTTTTTCTGACACCACAGAAATGTGCTGCCCTTTAGCAGATACACAGCAGTGCCATTAATTGTTAATGACACTCTTACACATCTGCTGACATGTGCCTTGCTACTGTGTGATTTTGAAAAAGGATTTGGGACTTTCTTCCGCATTTCTAGTGCATAGAGCCGCCCATTGAAATGAATACGCTGCCCTACACGTGACCTACATCTTCATCCACAATGTCAGTACACCTTTGCATCCTAAAACCCCTGCTAACCTCTGCACCCCAAACCTCCCCCATTCTCTTCACTCCAACCTTCCCCTCCCTAACTCTACCTGTCTCCTCTGCTCATCTTTGGACCCACCTTCCTTACCTCCATACATCCCCTCTTTGCTCACCTGTGCACCTCAAACTGTAATTCCTTCTCTGCCTACCTCTGCACACCCCACACTACCCCCCCCCCCACCACCACCACCAATTTGCTTACCTTTGCAGGACAGGCAGATGTTAGGCTTAATGACCACAGTTGTAGGCAGGACTTTCAAGCATGCCCCTTTATCTCCCCAGTGGGCAGCATTTAGTATAAGTGATGATGGATTTGACCTCTAGGGCATGATATACATATGAATACCACCTCTATTTACATATTAATGCTGGTTATTTACATGTAAACACAGAGCCTGCAGGTGAGTCATCTGTACACAATAGGGCAGAGCTGGGCAGCATTAGTAGCAACACTTCACACTGAGATATCAGGACACAGCACAGGACTAACACTTCAAGGTACAAAGGAATTTAAACTGGGACAGTTGGCAAGTATGAGGCAGTTGCTTTGGGCCCCACAACAATGACAGGGCCCAGGGCAGCTGCACCTTTTGCCCTGCCTTAAAAACGGCCCTGTCTGCAGCCAGTAATCAAAAATTCCCCTGGTCCCAGCCAAAAGGCCCGGCCCTAGAGGCAGGTGCGAAAAAAGTGTGATGTGGTGCAGTGACCTTGGTGCCAGTAAACTCAAAGTGAACCTTATACACAGTGAGCATTACGGCACCCCTGGACTGCCACCCCGGGGGCACATACAGCCCGGCCTTCCGCCAGACCAGTGCTTCTCCATCCCTACCAGGAGACATCGGAATTTAGACAGCTTAGGGAGAGCCTTGCTTACAACTGGGGACAAGCTCTGTGCACAGAGCCAGATTCAACCCAGGAGAAAAAAGGCCTCCCACCGCCATCACCATTCCTTACCAATTACATCAAAGAGGGATACTATCTAGCACCCTGTCTCTCCTTAGGACACTGACATTCTCCCTCCTGAGAACTTAGCTGCCACTGTAATTACAGTGATCACCACTAGATTCTAGGTCCTATGCTGAGCAACTCCCCTGCTGCATTGTGAACACTGTAGGCCGTTAACTTGGAGTGGGCACCATTCAGGGAACACTTTGCATGACAATAAGTGCAAAGTATTCTCTGATTAGATGAGGTGGAGAGGAGAGGCAGTAATGCCATGTTCTTCAACTCATCCACCTTTGCAAATATAAAGAAAATACAACATGCTTTCTGAATGGTGCCTGTGATGAGTGAGCGACCTCCTGTGTTCGGTAAGAAGCAGGGCAGCCACTCAGCATGGAACCTGGAAGCTAGTGGAGATCACTGTAGTGGTGTAGCCTATTATAGTGATTTTTTACCTTCCATTGGGATACCACAGGTGTGACACTCACATACTCAACATTAGTGATAGCTGAACCAATATAACCATGTAAAACTTCAGCATTAATGAAATCCCCAAAAAGATGAGCAAGCATAGCAAAATATGAAAGATCCCTTTAAGAACTAAAACATTCAGGTCTTTCATGGTGTGGTCTGGTTGTGAGAAGTGATTTCCCACAGGTGTGCAGAATCTCCTTATGTTGAGGCGCATGCACGGCGGCCCCTGACATGGACACTTAGTCCGGGAGCTCCGTCCCACCCCAGCAGCTGGAGACCCCCAGCGCCACGGACATCCCCGATCTCCTCCTGGATCAACCCCCCACGGTCAGCAGACGTCCTGAGGACATCCCCCCATGTCTTCGGGCGCAGCGAGGCTGAACCTGAAGCCAGCATTTAAGGCTGCTCAGTCTCAGACCGGGACTTCTAAGATGGCGGCCGCGCCACACAGCTCTGCACCTGCTAGCCTCACCAGTGCACAGGCCGCATCCTCACCCTCCATGCTGTAACAGGGATTCACAGTGAGTAAACCCCATCTGGACCCAGATTCCCCTGCCTCCACCAAATCCCTCATAGAACAATCACTGACAGACCTGGACTTCTCCCCCATGGAGCCCGCCCCCCCCCCCCCCCCAGACCCATCAGCCACTACAGCCTGGGGACTCAGGCCTAACACAGCCAGTGAATGTGGCAGACCTGTTTGCCAAGTTTGCAGATCTCCTTGACAAGGGACTACATAACACTGCAAACAAGATCACAAGTGACATTAGGGCAGACCTCCAGACCATAGGAACCCGCATGGATATCATAGAAACCATCCTAGAAGCCACCATAGCCAGGACGAACCAAAATACTGATTGTATCCAGCTCCTGCAGGATCAACTCGAGACTACCAATGCTAAAATTGATGACCTCGAGAACAGGAATAGGAGGCATCATTTCAGGGTCAGGGGGCCCCCGGAATCTTATAAAGATATCCCTGAAACAATACGTGTTTTTATCAGGGATTTGCTCCCTGACATTCCTCAGCATAGACTGGAGCTGGACTGGGCTAACAGAGCGCTTAGACCCCCCGGGGGCTGACGGCCTCCCCAGAGACATCGTGGTAAAACCACATTTCTATTCTGTCAAGGAGGAGGTGATACGTAAATTGCGTCCTATGTCTAAGCTTGTGTTTCAGGGTCACCAACTGCAAATTTTTGCAGACTTGTCCCCCTCCACCATCCAAAAACGGAGAACCCTAAAACCACTGCTCCAGATCCTGATGGACAAAGAAATTAAGTACTGGTGGCTCTTCTCTTTCCAACTTAAACTCCTCTTTAAAGGCAAAGCATATACGTTTGGATCCCTAAAGGAAGGAGAAAAACTGTTGCTAAAGCTAGGCCTCATCCGCCATGACCGAATACTCCCCAGCCTGGACCGGCTACCAACTCGGCAAAGAGACAACTCCCGACTAGCCCTCTATACCCGGTCTGGGAGCCCGCCTTATCCAAGAAATCCAAGGAAACCGTACCTCCTTGAGCCACATAGGACGATGGTTCACCATTCCTCATTTTAATTTGTTCTTCACTGCTATTTGTTGGAAGGACATGAACTCCCCAACAGAGCCTCACGAGATGAGTATGCCTTGGGTGTACCTAGGCACCTCTGCTGAGGCAGTCTCATGGGGTTCCTATCCTGGGGAGGACATTGACTTAGGTTTCCCCCCATTTGCTCCACCATGTTGCCTTATTATATGTGGCGGGATGTAGGGGGGGGCAGATCCTTGCGCCTGGCCAACCCCTAGGTCCCATTCACATAATTTAAAATGGTTTGTGGAGCCCTGCTTCCTATGACCCTCTCCTTCTAGCCTTTCCCCCTCTACCCTATCCTTCCACCCTCCCCCCCTGGTGTCCCTGACCCCCTCTCTCCCCTCCCCCCCCTTTTTTTTGTGTTCTATCCCCTACCCCCCCATTCCCACAGGACCCAATAGTCCTAACTGATCCAGGCAAATTTTTTTTGTTTTTCTTTTTACTACAAGAAAAGGTTATTGTTATATTTTATTGTTACATTTTTATCCTCTGTTTTCATATTTGTCTTTATCTCAGAGCATGAAATGTTTGAGGTGCCCATGCAACTGAAGGGCCCAGTGCCCTAAATTCTCAAAACCATCTATTGCAGGGGGGCTCTCTGCTGGGGTGGTGTTCATGTACCCCCTCCTGTCTAGCATTACAGGTATTATACCCTTCTCTAAACAGGGCTGATCCCTACTCACAGAGGGATCTTAGTGTACTACATTCTCACGGATAGAGGATCCTGTCCCCTCCATTCTACAGGAGACTCTCTTGTCCCCTGTCTTTCCTTCCTCTTTCTCTTTCTCCTTTCCACAAAGATGTTTTAAATAAGGTTCTTTTGCAGAAGTTGACTGGGGGGGAACCCCCCAACAAGCACAGGCACTCTCAGAGGTCCTTATCCGGCATGTGGGCTGCCTTGGGACCTGTGGAGACCTGATGGTAAGTGCTACTCGTGTTCTAGTGTGGTTCACCCCTCTGCTCAATGGCTAACGACCCTCCAGTGCAGCTCCCCCTTAGGGTAGTCTCCCATAATGTTCAAGGATTGAACTCCCCGGCCAAACAGCGTAAAGTTTTCCAATACCTGCACTCTCAAAAGATGTACGTAGTCCTCCTACAGGAAACATATTTCCCCAAACGCTACTGCCCATCCTTTATCCACTCCCCGTCTTTCTCACTGGCCAATACTGAGGACAAGACTAAGGGAGTGGGCATCTTCATCTCCCAAGGGTGCAAGTTTTCCCTCAAATCAGAGCTCAGGGACCCAGAAGGAAGGTATATCCTAGCAGTGGGGGAACTGGATGATCGACTGTACTCTCATCTCGTACTATGCCCCCAACAAAGGTCAACTAGCCTTTTTTCAAAACATGCTGAAACCCTGACCCCACTGTTGGAGGGTATGGTAATTTTTGGGGGAGATTTTACACATTACTGGAACCCCCACAGATCATTTGCAAGGATAGATCACATCCTCGTTACATCAGCCTCAGTCCCATTGACTAATAGGGCCTATATTAAAGACACTGTCTGGTCAGACCACTCTATGGTATATCTGACCTTGCAGCACCCGATGGGCCAAAGACCCTGTTAACGCTGGAGACTCAACGAGTCCATCCTGAGTGATCCGTTCAGAGCTAAGGAAATCGAAAACAATATCCAGAATTGCTTCCACACAAATGACACCCCTGACATTTGTACCTCCTGCCTCTGGGCGGCACATAAGGCCGTTATCAGAGGACGGCTGATCCAAATAGCCTCCCAGATTAACAAGGCCAACAGAGCAGATATAGAAAAACTAGACCAAGAGTTTATCGCCTTAGCTAAGAAACACAAAGCTAACCCCAGTTCAGTTCCCACAGCGAAGCTAGACGCGGACCGCACAGCCTTAAACCTTGCCTTAACTACAAAGGCTGAGAAATGGTTGCTCTGGAGTGGATCCCGATTTTACTGCCATAGCGATAAAATTGGCTCTATGCTTGCGGGCAGGCTCTCGCCGAAAATTAGATCCCCGGCCCTCCCCAAAATTAAATTAACGGAGGCACCCTGTCCCAGAACCCCCAAGCATTGCGGGGGAATTTCAAAATTTCTATAAATCTTTATACAGCGGAGAGTACTGGCCATCTCAGCGCACGGTAGACCATTTTCTTGAAAACACTCAGATTTCCATTCTGGAGGACAGATACCGCTTAAAACTGGAAGCCCCTATCTCCTCCGAGGAGGTTTGCGCGGTCATTAAAAACTTAAAGTCACACTCGGCGCCTGGCCCAGACGGCTTTTCAGTACCCTATTACAAAGCCTTTTCCGCTACTCTCGCCCCATACATGGCGCGCTTCTTTAATGCTCTGCGACAGGGTGACAGTCCAGATAACACAATTAACATGGCATTTATTACATTTCTCCCCAAACCAGGCAAAGACCCCAGCTCAGAAAGCAATTATAGACCGATCTCACTCATTAATAACGATTTAAGGATTCTGACTAAAATCCTTGCAGACCGCCTGGCCTCCTTCATTAGTTTACATATTAATAAGGACCAAGTGGCCTTCATCCCTGGGAGAAAGGGCCCAGATCAAACTCCCCACGCAATTAACATCATCTCCCTCCTCAACTCCAACTGGGACAATGATATTCCCAGGCAGGGCTGTCTACTAGACCTCCAAAAGGCATTCAATTCTGTCCACTGGCCATATATTTTCTCCACTTTAAATGCTGGGGATTTGGCGAATCATTCCTCAATGTCATGCACACTCTATACTCCTCACCATCGGCTCAGGTGCATCTGCAGGGATTTTACTCGGAATCTTTCACCATAACTAAAGGCACAAGGCAGAGTTGCCCGCTTTCTCCACTGATTTTTGCCATAGCAATCGAGTCCCTGGCGATAGCTATTAGAAACAATCCAGACATCCAAGGTATTCAATGTGGATTCCGATGTCACAAATGCGCATTGTTCGCTGACGACATCTTACTTTTTGTCTCCTCTCCACTAACCTCACTTCCTAACATATGTCGTCTCCTAGATGAATTTGGGGTGGCCTCGGGTCTCCTGGTTAATTATAATAAATTCCAAGCACTGAACATTACTATCCCAGACACTCTGCTCACCAGACTTCGGGAGAGCTTTTGGTTTACCTGGAGTGACTCTTCTATTACTTATTTGGGGATCAAGTTAACCCCCAGGGTTGAACTCCTCCACCAAGCAAACCACCCCCAAGTATACAAAATACTGGAGGATGACCTGTCCCAGTGGTCCTGGCTCTCCCTATCCTGGTTGGGAAGAATTAATACAATAAAAATGACTCTACTCCCTCGCATTTTATATTACTTCAGAGCCCTTCCGATCCCTATAGACAAAGCCTGCCAAAAACTGTTTCAAGCCAAACTCATTAAATATATCTGGGGCGAAGGGGGACACAGACTCTCGAAAGCGGTCCTTTACAGAACGAGAGAAGAGGGGGGCTTAGGTCTTCCCAATTTGTTATGGTGCTTTCAGGCAGCTCAATTGTCTCAGATATCGGCGGTCTACTCATGTTGGGAACAACCTGACTGGATACATATTGAGAGACAGGCCCCATTACACATATTGGACTATCTCCTTTGGAGCCCCAAGAAATTGAGACCCCCAATTTTATCCCCAACACTTTTACACTCATTCGCCCTTTGGGACGGTCTAAAGGGTAACAACCAACTGACTTCCCCTACAGAACCGCTACAACACTTATTCCAAAACCCAGCATTCCCACCAGGTCTAAACATTCTTCTAAACAGTCTTCAGTTGGTGGCTAGACAAAGGGGTTTATAGAATAGGACATTTCCTTAGGCCCTTGGGCCCGCTTTCCAAAGCATTCTGTATTAGTAACCTAGATATGCCACCGTCCGTGTTCTTTAGATTTACCCAGAGCTCAAACTTCTTGCACAAACGTTGTAAATCGCTACCCAATGGTCCTCAAATCACTGCATATGAACAGTGGTGTGGTCAGGCCGATGAGCAGAGGGAGAGAATCACGGTGATATACAGGCGGCTATCCTCCCCGCGCTCTAAGGCACCCTACATGCTGGCCTGGGAGGAGGACCTATCCCATCAATGGAAATTAGAAACTTGGCACAGGAATTCCTCTCAATCATACAAGGGCATCCTCAATTCCAGCCTCATAGAAGTAAGTATAAAAGTGATATCCAGATGGTACCTGGTCCCGTCGAAGCTGGCCAAATTATTCCCATCATCATCCCCCCTCTGTTTTCAGAGATGTGACCTCAGAGGAGATATGTACCATGTGTGGTGGGGTTGCCCCAGAATATGGAATTTCTGGAACAAAATTTGCTCACGGATTTGCAAGATCATCACGATCTCCATCCCAACGTCCCCCCTAATTGCTCTTCTAAACTTTCCAGTGAGGGAAGCCTCCAAGAGTACAAAATGCCTCATTTTCTTTATCCTCCTGGGAGCCAAACTTACCCTAGCCAAAGCTTGGAAAAAAACGTCTGTCTCGACATTACTAGCGAAAAGAAAGATTTTGATTATGAACCAAGAAAAGATGGCAAGTGTACTCATGGACCGTACCGAAAAATTCAAACAAACCTGGGACCCCTGGGCAGATTTTGTAGGAGTCACCCTTTATCCATAACCTTGAGATGATCTAGCATACTCACACATTCCCCCAGTCGACACACGCTTTTCTCTATACCCCCTTCTTTTCCCCTCTTCTACTCTTTCTTTCTTTTCGCTTCCTCTTTCTGTAAATGGGCTCCGACCATTTCCTAAATGGATCTAGCCAAGGCCAGGGTTCAGTCTCATCCCGGAACCGGTTACAAATCAGTCCTCTGTATATACAATTTACCTGGTTACCGGAAGACTATATATTTGTTTCACTATTTTAATTCAGTGCACCCATAACAGTTACCCGTGCAATATGCAGTACTTCCACCTTTTATTTCTTTTCTTTTGTTGTGCTTAGTCTCTGTATGTTTTGGGCCTAGTTCTAAGCCATTCAAATGCTGAGCAACACAATGCTAACCACCGGGTGGTGGGGCAGGGGAGCTGGGAGCTCCGTTCACAGTGTGATCCCTATTGGGGTGGCGGAGCTTCCCCCGCTCCCCCTGGCCCCTCCTCCTTTAATAACCTTAGTTGCTCAACATAATTTCTGTGTACAAACCCCAGAAACACTGATTGCTCTGTACAGTAGGAAGTATGTTCTAATTGTGATTGTATTTTGCACATCCCTTATTAATTCATAAGTTGTTCAAATGACCGTGTTGGTCGCTGCATGGCTATTGGTCCATTTTGTATCTTTGTTCATTGAATAACCTATTGAATAAAGACATTGAAATGGAAAAAAAAAGACTCTCCTTATGTTTCTTAATGGTGTGTCTATGTAAATTCATCCTTGTTTGCAATTTCTGTGCTGTTTTGCCAATGTAAGATCCTTTGTTGCATTTGTTTTGCATTGGATGAGGTACACAACATTAATGAATGGAGGTACAACTGTGCGATCCTACAGCTGCACCTCCAGTAATGTTGTTTACCTCATTCAATGCAAAAAAAAATCTGCAAAGGATCTTATGTTGGCAAAACGACAGAAATTGCAAATAAGGATGAATTTACATTAAGGAACATAAGGAAGATTCTGCACATCTGTGGGAAATCACTTCTCACAACCAGACCACGCTCTGGAAGACCTGAATGTTTTAGTTCTTAAAGGGAACTTAAAAGGAAAACGTTTGAACTAAGAATGACAATTCTTTTTGACACAAAAGATAATGGACTAAGGCTGGCCATACATTATAAAATTTCCTTGTACGATTTTCCATTTTATTTTTATTTGTTTTACTAGTAATGGCGGTGATCTGCGATTTTTAGCGGGACTGCGACATTGCGGCAGAAAGATCGAACATTTTTGACACTTTTGGAACCATTGACATTTATACAGTGATCAGAGCTATAAATAGCCACTGGTTACTGTGTAAATGTCACTGGCAGGAAAGGGGTTAACACTGGGGGGCGATCAAAGGGGTTAAATGTGTTCCCTAGGTGTTCTAACTGTAGGGGGGGTGGGCTGCCAGGGACATGGCAGAGATCACTGTTCCTGATCACTGGGAACAGTAGATCCCTGTCATGTCACCTGTCATAACGGGGAATCGCCTTGTTTACTAAGGCAGTTGCCCATTCTGCCTCTGTAATATGCGATCGCGGGTCGCCGGCGGACATCGAGTCCGCCCGACCCACTGGCACGCTCCCGCAGCGGGCGCAAGAGCGCACCGCCAGTGGCCCACCTCTGCCTGCGCGAGCTGCGGTACAGCTACAGCGATTTGCACAGGAGAGCCAACCTGCCACCATATAACGACGGCGGCTGGTTAGCAATCGGTTAATGCAGTGTTTCTCAACTCCAGTCCTCAAGGCACCCCAATAGGTCATGTTTTCAGGATTTCCCTCAGATAAACAACAGACAAGATAGCTGTTTAAAAGAACTCTAGCCAAGGAGGCCTATTGGCCTCCTACCATCACTTTTATCTCTAAGTGAGTTATGGGAACAGTGTACTACTGAACAGGGCAATTTCCTGTACCCAATCCAGGTAGGGTTGCCACCTCATCCCTTTAAAACTGAACACGTATTAATTACACAGGTTCTGTGGCTGATTAAGGCGATAATTAAACTTACTTGGTGCCTTACATGCATTAAATTAGCCTCAAAACTTGTGTAATTCAAATGTGTTCAGGTTTAAAGGGATGAGGTGGCAACCCTAGGTCCGCCCGATGGATTCCGCTTTGCTCAGCGGGGGATCGGTCCGCTGATCCCCGCTAAGCAGGTGGATAACAGGTCTTTCTTTGCTCACTGTGCAGAGTGGAGACGGACACAGTCCCACTCTCCTCAATGGGGATATCAGATGAAAACGGACCGCCTGTCCGTTTTAATCTGATCCGATCCTCCAGATGGATGGAAAATAGTTTTACCATCCATCTGGGTTTCATTGACAGTATCAGATCGGATATCGGTGGATGTCAGCTGACATCCGCTGCTCCATAGGAGTGAATGGAGACTCCGATCAGGTCCCTCTGAAAAACTGACAGGTGGACCTGATCGGACAGCCTGTGTAAAAGGGGGCTTATGCAGATTCTGATGCTAATTTAATGCAGATAAGGCACCAAGTGAGTTTAATTATCACCTTAATCAGCCACAGAACCTGTGTAATTAATATGTGTTCGGTTTTGAGGGATGAGGTGGCAACCCTAGATCCAGGGCTTCACTATAACTTCTGTTTCACTAAGAACCCCATTATGCTTTTTCCTAATTTTTATGGATCTGATGCTTCTGTTGCTGAACCTTGGAGACCTTTCATGACGAGAAAAAATGAACACAAAGATGGCCAATGGATGGACAATGACCATACCAATATAGTAGAGATACTGTATTTCACAGACGTGGTTTCAAGTTATGAAAACCTGCAGGTTAACGTGCCCTGCATTTTATCATTGCAGTTTGTTGTACAAGAAAAACTGTGCACTATAAGTACACCGAGGTCGCCCTTAGGGGATTTTACTGGCAAAAAGTAAATATATAGTATCAAGAGTATTTTGTATAAAAATGCACAAAAGTGCCAATTTTATTAAACATGTAGAAAAATATATATTAAAAGTAACAATACAAATACAATTATACAAGGTGCAAGTACAAACATAATATGCACATCCAAGTTTGTTGTACTTTATTATATTATAACTGGATTAATATAACATGAGATCAAATAAATATTTTCACTTTATTGTATGGTCCAGCTACGGTAACAGCTGCTTATACTTACCTTCCCTTCTGCTTCATTTGCCTAGGGAGGCGATGGGAAATACCCTCTACTTTCAAGTATGGGGGGACATGCTAATCACTACCCTTCATCCCACGTGACAGATTTGGTGCTTGCTAATTGGCTACATAGGCACCAAGGACTGTCACATTTGGAGTCCTTAGCCCTGTGTAAACTTCACATTGCTAGAAGGTCTGCTCCTCCTCACTCCCATGAGCAAAAGGAGCAGTAAGGTAGTGAAAGGAAGGTAATTATGTTGTACAAGCAGATCCAGGAGTGCCCATTAAAGTGAATCTGCACTGACAAATCCCAGGGTTTGATTTAAATAACCCCATGTGCCCATGGCAAAGAGTGTAATTGGCATGTTCATATAGAGATTGTCAAAAGGCAAAGCTTGGAACGCTGTCCCTGATGAACGTCATCATACTGTCTCAAGGGAAAATACACCACAGTTGACTAATCTCATGGCATCTAAAGCCATCAAAATATGAATAAATGTCCTTAAAGCAGGAAATTTAAAATGTTGCTAATAGTTTATGTGCACATGAGAATATAAAGTAATTTGTTGTTTTGGCCCTATTGATTTCAAATCATGAGTAGTTGCAGTCCGAATTGTTAGATTTTGAAAAATAGATTCAATCCTAAGAAAATATATTGTCTTTTTTTTTTAAATTTTTTCTACTTTGCTATTATGCATGTAGTCAGATAAACATATATAAAATAAAGTGTAGCGCTAATGTGATATATAAATGAAAAATAAATGAAAAAATGTCAGCCCTCAATAAAAAAGGGGGGGAGGGTTACAATAGGAGAGACTATTAATAATCGCACCCAAACAAACATGACCTCCAATCCTTCCTAAAGGATTATGAAATGTTACCTTCGAATAGAGTAAAGTGACTCATTCAGAGGCAACGTTACACTACTTTAATCCAATACATTAAATGAGTGTGTATAGATTCAAAAAATAAAAGGAATAGTGTATACAACTATCCCCTATATGGGTGGACATAAATCAATATGTGAATCAGAAAATAAATAGGGTGAAAGAAATTATTTTTAAGAATGTTGAAATATTAAATCACATCCAAGACATGTGTAAATAACAAATAAAATGAAGCAATCTTCGTGATGAATCAACTGGAAACAAACAACAGTCCCAAGTGTTTCGTATACCACTCAATAGTGAATTAAATGGTTAAAAAATGGCAGTCCCATGATATTCTATATGCTGCTTGAATCAAAGACTGGCAATAAGCCCAAGATGGAATACAGGTCTCCCCGAAGCCGGTCCCAGATATAAAGAGAAGCTAAAATACTCTTACCAGCTTTAGTGGACTCACAAGCCGAGAGCGGTGAGTCATCAAGGCTTAGGTTGTCGTACTCTCCATGACAATTCAGATACGATGTATAGGCACGAAATCCTCTTCCTCCGTAGGATATCCGGTCACAACCCAGGTGAATGGAGAGGTCTTCTTTTTTTTTTTTGTTTTAAATCTTTATTTAAGTTTTAAATATCCATACAAAAAAATCACATTTAATCATACTCCAATACGATAATACCACACCTCATATCCCTTAACCTCCCCCCTCCCACCCACCCCAACCAATGACCCCCCCCCCTCTCTCCCCTGCAGACCCCAATCCTGTGTTTCAAACCAGGCAAAACACCTACCTGCCCCACTAATGTCAAGTTAACTCAGCCTCTTCTCGGCGTACTTAGCAGACTTCCTGAAGGCCACCCAACTTGCCCATCTTCCTCCCACTGTCACGTGCTCCTTGATTGATGAATCTTTCTCCCTTTTCTCTAAATTATATGTTTCCTGCACTTTTAGAAACCAATCACTAATCTTAGGGCCTTCAGCCTTCTGCCTTTTCTTGGGGATTTCACTTTTTGCTGAATTCAATAACACGGGGATTATGGACACGTTATACTCCCGTTTTCCTCCCTCCGAGCTATGAAACAGGCATATCCAAGGGTCATAAGGGATTGATTTGCCCGTTATCTCCTCTATAATTTGGATTACTTCCTGACAGAACTTTTTAACCACCGGGCAGCTCCACCATATATGTGCCATAGTCCCCAGCGCCCTACACCCCCTCCAACAGTTCGGCGACCTATCTGGTTGGTATTTATTAATTTTTTCCGGAGTTGCATACCATCTGGATAGACACTTGTAATTTGACTCTATCATTTTTATGTCAGTTGCCGAGCTGTGTGTTGCCTTTATAATGTTTCCTATTGCGTTTTCCTCTAGTTTTACCCCCAAATCCTTCTCCCATTTTTTAATGAATGGCGGCATTTCCATCTCTCCACTGTTTAACAGCATTTTGTATATCGCCAAAATATACCCTCTGGTCTTGTTACTGCAGAATATTTTCTCTATTGGTAAGAGGTTATTTTCCTCTCTTAAAGACCCAGGGAGACTTTTGACAAAGTGCGAGAGTTGTGCGTACCGCCAGCCATTTAGTTTCATTAAATCTCTACGTGTGTCTAAGTGCTTGAAAGTGCCTATTTTCCCTTTTTTCACTATATCTTTTAATTGTGTTTCATTGCTTATGATCCAGTTACCCCCAACTTCCTTCATCCCCGGGGGAAACAGCTCATTATTTTTTAAATATATCAGTGGTGAATTATATTCCCAACTATTTATTGTGTGCATCAGGTCCCAGATTTTAAAAGTGTGTTGTGTAATAATATGTGTGTCTGGTCCTAACTTTCTACACCGTGGGGGATTCCACAACAAATATTTCAAACGTGCACTACTTAAACCCATTTCCAGGCTAACCCATCTTTTATTATTACCTCCCTTAACCCAATCTACAGCCCGTGCAATTACATTTGCATTAAAGTATTTTTGGGAGAGCCAGACCCCTTGTGCTTTTTCTCTACATAACTCTTTGTGTGCTACTCTAGGTTTGTTGTTATTCCACACAAACCCATTTAGTATTAGTGTCAATTTTTTTAAATAAATTTGAGGCAACGGGATAGGCAGCATTTGCATCTATAAAACACTTTTGGGGCCAACACCATTTTAACTGAATTTATTCACCCAATCCACGAGATCGGGCAATGACTCATCCTTTTTACTTCTGCTCGGATTTCGTCCAATAGTGGTATAAAATTTAAAGCGTAGATCTTCTTTACAGAGTTTGATAGCTTGACCACCAGGTACTGTATGTTTTCTCTCACTGGAAAGTGGAAAGTTTCCTTAATCCACACCTCTTCCTTCCTATCTATGTTGATGTTTAAAGCTTCAGGTTTTCCCAAATTGATTTTATAATTTGAGAGCTCTCCATATTTCTTAACGACAGATAGTAGGTTGGGGATCGAAATCCTCGGGTTTGTAACGTAGAGGAGGACATCGTCGGCATAAGCGGCCAATTTATGTTCCTCCTTCCCCACTATACAACCTCTTATGTTCATGTTTTTTCGTATAGCAGCTAGCAGCTGCTCTAGTGTCACCACAAACAGGAGGGGGGAGAGCGGGCAGCCCTGTCTGGTCCCGTTCTTCATTTCAAACTGAGCTGAGGTGACATTGTTGACTTTAACAAAGGCAGAAGGGTGATCGTATAAAATTTTAATCCACTTTATCATTTTTTCTCCCATCCCCAAAGCTTCCAGCGTTTTGATCATGAAACCCCAGTCTACTCTGTCAAAGGCCTTCTCGGCATCTATTGACAGAAATAGACCTGGGGTTCCATTGCTCTTGATGGCTTCTGCAATGAACAGGGACCGCACCCCATTGTCTCTGCACTCTCTCCCTGGAACAAAGCCCACCTGGTCCGGATGGACCAGATGCACCATTTTTTCCTTAAATCTAGTTGCGAGCACCTTCGCATACAGTTTTATGTCTGCGTTTATAAGCGCTATAGGCCTGTAACTAGAGCAAAGGGTGCGATCCTTGCCCTCCTTGGGGATTAAGGTCACAGCCGCCAGCAGAGCACCTTCACTCAGCGTGCCCTGCGTCCCGAGTTCGTTCCAGAGCCTACACATCTTCGGGACCAAAGAGTCTCCAAATGTTTTGAAAAAAACGGCCGTGAAACCATCTGGGCCTGGGCTTCTCCCGGTGGGAGAAGATCTCAGAGCCAGACGGACTTCTTCTTCTGTTATGGGATTATCAAGGTCTTTTATGTCCTTTTCGGCCAGTTTATCAAGCCCTGCCTCCTTTAAAAAGGCCTCAACCCTTTCCTTATTCCCGCTACTACAACCTTTCTTACCAACAGAGTACAAAGATGTAAAATACTGTCTAAATTCCTCTCCAATTTCTCTCGAAGAAAACCCAAGGTCCCCTTTTTTATTTTGAATCCTGTCAATGAAATTTATGTCTCGTTTTCTCTTCAGAGTTTTTGCCAGATGTTTACCTACTTTGTTTCCCCACCTAAATTTATCTCTAAGATGTCTATTCATAATTTGGTGCGTCTTCTCTTCCAATAAGTCTCTTAAGTCTCATCTCTTTTGATGGTCAACTGTTGCAATGGGGTCCTATCAGGTCCTCTGTAGGCTTTATGTGTCTGCTCTAACTTAAAAATTTCTGCCATAAGCATTTCCTTTTTTTTTACTCTTTCTTTTTTCAGTCCTGCCCCAACGGAGATCAGGATCCCTCTTATATACGCCTTAAAGGCTTCCCATACAGTCGCCCCCTGGGTTTCGCCCGTGTCGTTAATTAGAAAACACAAATCTATTTCCTGTTGGATTTTTTCAGCACTCTTAGAATCTTTAATTAAGTTCTCGTTTAGACGCCAAGTAAACGGGGGTTTTTGCACTCCTTTTAGTCTTATTTTCATCATGGCAGGGGCATGGTCTAACAATGTTCTAATCCCAATCTTAGTTTCTTCAACTGTCTCCACCAAGCTATGATCCACCATCAGATAGTCCAATCTAGAATAAGTTCCATGCACGGGGGAGAAGAAGGTATAGTCTCTGACCCCAGCATGTTGAACCCTCCACATATCAATCAACTGACATTCGTGTAATTTTTTCCCAATTCTTCTCAGGGTATCTTTACTCATCCCCCGTGCATTTGATGAGCTATCTAAGGATGGATCCAAACTGAGATTGAAGTCTCCTGCTACTATCATCTCCCCCTCCCTGAATTCCAACAATCTGTTAAGAACCTGCGAAAGAAATTTGGTCGGGTCCCTATTCGGGCAATATATGTTGGCAAGGGTGAGGGTTCTCTCTCCAATTCTAATCTTCAAGAAAAGGAAGCGTCCATCTGGATCTGTCTTCCTATCTATTAGGACATAATTTAAACCTTTCGAGAAATCTATTGCCACCCCTTTTGCCCGTTTCATGGGGGAGTCACTATATATCCATTTTGGGAAATGCCTAGAATAAAGCTTTATACCTGTTTCCCACATTAGATGGGTTTCCTGCAGAAAAACCACGTCTGCTCCATAATGGTGCAGCTCTCTCAATATCTTATGCCTCTTATTGGGGGAATTTAAACCCTTAACATTATATGTCAGACATTTAAAATTCATTTAACCAATACCTTGGGCCTTACTTAAGACCTGGTGTTTGCCTAAGGAGCTCTGTGTAGAACGAGTCTGCTCAGGAGAGATCCCCCCCATTCCTCCCCCCTCCACCTCCCCATCCCACCCCTGCCTCCCTCCCCCTTCCTCATCTCCCGCCCCCCACCTCCCACCCTCCCCCTCCCCCCCGCCACTACCTGGCAAATGGGTCGCAGAGCCGCTCTTACTGTGCTCCTGCCCTGCGCTCCGTTGTGCCCTGGAGTGGGGCCCTGGTGATGGACAGCGGTGACATCACCCCCCCCCTCATGGGGGAAGGATCTCTCAAGGTCCTCTATTTCGCTTATTTCCCCCCCTTCTCCCGCCCCCCCACCACCCCCCAGCCCCTCGGCCCTCCACCCATCCCCCCATATCAACCCCTTTTTTCAATACATATTGTTACTATCAAAACCCATTACTACAAAAGAACCCCTTCAGGGATAATAGGGACAACAATATCTAAATTCCTACAAAAGTCCTGCAAGTCTTCCGTGTGTCTCAGTTTAAAAGTCCTGCCCTCTTTTGTCACACTCAAAGACAGCGGGAAGCCCCAAATATATTATAGATTTGCCCCCCTTAATAAGTCCAGTAACGGTTTCAACTGGCGTCTCCTTGCTAATGTACCAGCAGAAAAGTCTGAGAATATTTGGATCTCTTGATTGTTGAATTTCACCGGTAGAGCCCCTCTTAATTTGCTCCAGATTTTGGCTTTGTCCTCGAATTGGTGGAATTTCACTATGATATCTCTAGGTGCGTCGTCTCTCGTGTTTGGGGGTTTTCTAATCCTGTGGACTCGGTAAATTTTCAATTCACTTTCCGGGTTTCTTCCCAAGAGGGGGTTAAAAATCTCTTTGATAACTATGGTCAGATCTTCTTCAGCTCTGGTAGGGATCTAATTCTTAGGTTTTGTCGCCTGTTTTGGTTTTCTTGTTCTTCCAACTTATACAACAGCTCTCGTTGGCCCCTCTGTAGTGTTTTTACTTGATTTTTTAGCGTAGAAATTTCTTCACCCTGCTGTTCCACCCCCTTCCCTGCTTCTTCCACTCTCTTAAGGAGGTGGCCCATGTCAGCCCTTACATTAAGGATTTCCGCCTTAATTGCCTTTTCCAACTTCACAAACATGTCTTGAATCTCCGTTTTTGTGGGGAGAGCTTCCCCTGCAAGATCCGTCTCCATATTCAAAACTGGTTCTCCTTCAGAAAGTGTCCCTGTGTTGACCGCCCCCCCCTGGGCCCCTTTGTTTTTAGTTAAGGCCTTTTTTTTATCTTTTGACTCTTGTTGTTTATTTTCTGTACCTGGACTTTTTAAAAACTTTTGAATAGTACTGGAGTTCAAACTATCTCTGGGTTTGTTAAGGTCTGCTGATTTTTTGGGAACGTCCTCTCATGTTCATTCCTCCTCCACACACCGCCAGTTCCCTTTTTGTACTAGCTTTTACCAGCTACTATACTAGCAATCCAGTTCTAGGCCCAGCTTGATCCAAAAGTTTAACAAAGTGATAAAGTTCAAATCTCAATGACCTTCCCTTTGGGGAATTACAGCAGTTCACTTAGCTGGCTTGTAACAAGTTGAGGTACCACACCTTAGTCACTGCTCCACTCTTAACAATTATTGACCATTTCTGCAACATACGCAATGTGTAGCCATAGAGTCCCCTTAGAGCTTTCAGGATTATTGGTCGGTTTGATTTTCATCCATGAACAGCTATTACAAACATATAACACAATTCATGTGAATAAAGTTCAGCCAAGCTGATCCTACCTGGCTCTCTGCAGCGCTGTTTTGGGAAAAAAGGGGGGGGGTCCACCAGACTTTTCCAAGCACTTCTCAGGCAGTCCTGCTCTGGGCCCGACTTGATCCAACAATTTAGCAAAGTGATGGTATTCAATTTTCTATGACCATCCGTATACTGAGTTACCACAAGTCACTTAGCTGGCAGTGTACCAGAAATGAGGTAGCAAACATTAGTCATATCACTGCTCTAAACATTTATTGTCCACTACTGCAGCACAAGCAATATGTTGCTATAGAGTCCCCTTACAACTTTCAGATTTCTTGCTCTATTTAATTTTCTTCTGCAAGTAGCTATATCAGACATATGACACAGTTCTTATGGGTGAGATTCAGCCAAGCTGATCCTACCTGGCTCCTGGGGACCTCATGTGGGGGAATCTTCCGCTTTCAGAATGGGTTCCCTTGCCCCATGCCAGCGCCAGCACTGCACTTAAAAAAAAGGGGGGGTCCCCACGCCTCTCGATCTTCCGGGGTTGTCTGCGCCTGAGCGTCCTGCTTTAATGGGACAAGGCTCAGCCACTCTCCACGCAACTGTCCTAGCGCGGTTGCTAGGTTGGGGAGAAAGAGGACCGAGGAATCAGGGAGCAACAGACGCAGGGGGGGAAACCAGGGGACGCTGCTGCGGCGGACCTCCACTCCGCCCGATCTCCATAAGCCGTACTGATGCTAGCGCCAGTCCGCAGTTCTCGTGGGGCCGCCTCTCTCGCTCGCTGGAGCCAGCTGTCAAGCGCGCAGCTTCAGAAGAGGGATATCTCGTCAGCCACGGTCTCTCACACCGTGCTTTTTAGGACGCCATCCCATTCAGGCTTACTCCGTTCACCGCCCCACCACCGGGCCCCGCCTCCAGACCTTAGCACGTCACATCCTCCTCCTTGGAGAGGTCTTCTACCTTAGCCGAGTATCCGCCATATGTAGAAAAAGAAAAATGGGGAGCCTCCACATCGTGTAAGTCCGCAAAATCATTTTATTGAATGCATAAAAGACATCAGATCCTCAATACAGGCATATCCGAATAAAAACAGTTCCAAAAAATATTTAAAAGAAATGATCGATCATCTAAAAGCGTGGTGAATAGGTGGCTGGGTCGTTTGCTGTACCCAGCCACTTATTCACCACGCTTTTAGATGATCGATCATTTCTTTTAAATATTTTTAAAAATGTTGAAATATTAAATCATATAATATTCAAAACAAGAGCTAATCACATCCAAGACATGTGTAAAAAACAAATAAAATGAAGCAATCTTCGTGATGAATCAACTGGAAACAAACAACAGTCCCAAGTGTTTCGTATACCACTCAATAGTGAATTAAATGGTTAAAAAATGGCAGTCCCATGATATTCTATATGCTGCTTGAATCAAAGACTGGCAATAAGCCCAAGATGGAATACAGGTCTCCCCGAAGCCGGTCCCAGATATAAAGAGAAGCTAAAATACTCTTACTAGCTTTAGTGGACTCACAAGCCGAGGGCGGTGAGTCCTCAAGGCTTAGGTTGTCGTACTCTCCATGACAATGCAGATACGATGTATGCGCCAGACAATGTGGTCAGACTTAAAGACTGCTGTTCACAAGTGCAAACCATCCATCTTGAAGGAGCTGGAGCAGTTTTGCAAGGAGGAATGGGCAAAAATCCCAGTGGTAAGATGTGACAAGCTCATAGAGACTTATCCAAAGTGACTTGGAGCTGTGATAGCTGCGAAAGGGGGCTCTACAAAGTATTGACTCTAGGGGGGTGAATAGCTATGTACATTGACTTTTTCTGTTATTTTATTCTATTTGTTGTTTGCTTGTTTGCTTCACAATAAAAAAAACCTTCAAAGTTGTGGGCATGTTCTGTAAATTAAAAATGATACAAATGTAAATTAAATGATGCAAATCCTCAAACAATCCATGTTAATTCCAGGTTGTGAGGCAACAAAACATGAAAAAATGCCAAGGGGGGTGAATACTTTTGCAAGGCACTGTATGTAGTCTGCCGTTGCTGATCTCCTGAAAAGCTAACTGTCATACTTATCTATTACTTTCAGTAGATTAAGTCACCGAACCTAATAAATATGTAGGTCAGGAGGATTGTTTTCAGTCTGACTTCACTTGCTGCTGCCTTGCTCTGGGCTACCGACTCAAGTATTGATTTTTAGTGGCATCCAAGCAGCTAGTATTTTCAGAAAGAGGTTACCAGTGGCAGCCACTATTTTTCTCTCATCACATGTCTACTTTAAAATGAAACTCCATTTTTATGAAAAAAAAAAAAAATGGCATTTCTGGCAGTATTCTGTACATAAACTTTATTTCTGCCAGGCTCATAAGGAAACATTTAATTTTTGGAATTTTAAGGAACTTTTGCTGCCTGCAGATTTTATGGAAAGGTAATTTTATTAAAGTATTTTTTAGTTTTGGATAGAGTGGAGAGGGATTAGAACACCTGTCAGATTTTATCATTGTCTATGCATCCATTAGGGAGATATACCCCCTCTATTTGCCCTGTTTACCTTTATCACCAAGTTAAAATAAATCCTGGTACACATTATGAGTTTTTTTTTTCATTCAACCCATCAGGTTGAACAAAAAAACTGTCAGCTCTGGTCAGAGCCGCTGTACTAACTATGCGAAGTTAGTGCAGCGATCTCTACTGCTGAGCTGTTGTGTTCTGACCGGGGGACGCCCCCCTGCCAGAACACCCAGATCAGCGTTCTCTGCCATTGGCTGAGAGCGCTGATCAGGAGTTGGTCGGCTGCTGGTTTTCATCCTCCTCCGTCTAGGTGAATCAGATCAGAGGGCAGTCCATATGGGTGAATCGACCCTTTGATCAGGTCTGCCTGAAAGACTTACAGGTGGACCTGATTGGACCCTTTGTGTGAAAGGGGCCTAAAATCAAATTTCAAAAAATCCCCACCTTTGGGTTTGTAACCAGAATAGGAATAGAGGGAAAATCTTCCAAGTCTTCCAACTAGTTTCTATGACCTTGGAAAAATTACTTGAGTTATAACCTTCCCTTACTTTATCCAAAATGGGGAAAAAAGTTTTGCCTACTTTACCATTAAAGTGGTAGAAAAAGTCCTTAATGTTAATGTTTTACCTACAGGTAAACCTATAATAAGGCTTACTTGTGGGTACAGTGCCTTGAAAAAGTATTCATAACCCTTGAAATTTTCCACATTTTGTCATGTTAAAACCAAAAACGTAAATGTATTTTATTGGGATTTTATGTGATAGACAAACACAAAGTGTGGTGTGCATTCGTATTCAGCCCCCCTGAGTCAATACTTTGTAGAACCACCTTTCACTGCAATTACAGCTGCAAGTCTTTTTGGGGACGTCTCTACCAGCTTTGCACATCTAGAGAGTGAAATTTTTGCCCATTCTTCTTTGCAAAATAGCTCAAGCTCTGTCAGATTGGATGGAGAGCATCTGTGAACAGCAATTTTCAAGTCTTGCCACAGATTCTCAATTGGATTTATGTCTGGACTTTGACTGGGCCATTCTAACACATGAATACGCTTTGATCTAAACCATTTCATTGTAGCTCTGGCTGTATGTTTAGGGTTGTTGTCCTGCTGAAAGGCGAACCTCTTCCCCAGTCTCAAGTCTTTTGCAAAGATAGACTTGGGGGGCACACCCTAAGAAAGCATAACATTAGATGGTGCAGCTATAAGACCGACAAACAGAGGAAAAGTTTACAGCGCACAGAGACTAAACTGACATTTAAATCCTGCAAGGCTATTTAAAACACCTGAACATATTCAGCAAATAAGCAACAAATATGGGGATTTGGTCACACTATATGGCCACATAGTGCTTAAGCCCACTACTGCATCAAAGTACCCCATTATCAGTAGGTTCTACACTATTCATAGAATAAAAGATCCTGCTTCTCAACCATGGGAGAAATACACTCCTCTATGTGAGAGAACTAAAGGACTATTACATGTACACTATGTATTTGTGTACATGCATTGGCGGGGGTGTAGTTTAAAGTTCAAAGTTAAAACCTTCAATATAACTCAAGATCTGCTTGTGACTAAAAGTGCCTAGAGACCAGAGGCCTGTGAAGGGCCAGGTAACAAGTGCCCCAGATGCCAAAAATGAAGGGGTGCATTGCTGGCTATTCAGAAACAGAATGTAACGAAGTTCATGCTGACTACTAATATAGGTGGGGGCTCAACGCTGACATCAATGTTATATTTAACTGAGATCCAAGGGACCATCAGTAAGGAGTCAACTCACCACTTACCGCCAGTGTGAGGGGAAATGTGAAAACATTATTCATCTTGGCTGTCCAATATGTTAGTGCTACTAAACCCGGGACCATTCATTCACTATATCTGGTCTCCTACAGTACACAGAACAAAGAAATGCAATTATTTTAGTAAATATAAACTGCTAAATACCTTTTCTCATCAGCAGTATATAGCGGTCTTGGGACTTCTATCAGTGTCTGGTTAAAGCTTGTAGGAGGAGTTTTCATTCTACTCTGACTATCTTATGAGGCTGCAGGACCCCTTACCTTCTGTCTGAACAGTGCTGATTGGCCCTGTGCTGATCACATGCACCCTCCTAAGAAAAAAAACTCTTTCTCCAAATAGCAAGCAATTGTACTGCAAGTTTGAAAAGGACTTGCTAAGCTATTGCTAGACTTGCCAGGCTTCACAAGCTTGCACAATTGCAGCAAGTCCGCATTGCATGACTCCAGATCAACATTCTTTGCAAATATTCTACAAGTCTGATGCAAGTTCTGGTTCATTCATGTTGTGCAATAGTCATCCCATCACAGGGGTCACTGTGGCTGAATTTTCATGCTGTAGACTTGCAGAGCTCTTGCTGTAGACTCACCACTGCAACTTTGTCAACTAGAACTTTTGCTTCAAGTGCTCTGCAAGTGTACAACTTGCCAGTGAAAATGTGCAGCAAGTTAACAGACTTATGCCCTGTACACACAGTCGGATTTTCCGACGGAAAAAGTGCGATTGGATTGTGTTGTTGGAAATTCCGATCGTGTGTGGGCTCCATCTGACTTTTTCCGTCGGAATTTCCGACACACAAAGTTTGAGAGCAGGCTATAAAATTTTCCGACAACAAAATCCGATCAGTTAAATTCCGATCGTGTGTACACAGATCCGACGCACAAAGTGTCACGCATGCTCAGAATAAATTAAGAGACGAAAGCTATTGGATACTGCCCCGTTTATAGTCCCGACGTACGTGTTTTACGTCACCGCGTTCAGATTGATCAGATTTTCCGACATCTTTGTGCGACCGTGTGTATGCAAGACAAGTTTGAGCCAACATCCGTCTGAAAAAATCCATGGATTTTGTTGTCGGAATGTCCGATCAATGTCCGATCGTGTGTACAGGGCATTACAGTTCAACACTGCCACAAATTTGTGGAAAGTTATGCTTGCTGTCTGGGTAGTAATACACACCAAACTGAGCATGTGCAGAGTTCCCCCAAGACTCTGTACTATCGGGAGATAGATTGGGGGCTGTAGAAGAAGGGGAAGATCAGAGAAGACAGGACCAAACATCCTTGTTTACACAATCCAGAGGATTAACACCTTAGGTTCTACAGTGAGTATAACAAGCATGCTTTACTGTATACACAGACTGATTTTACCGTTGTGGGTTTAGTAACACTTTGAGCTTTTCCCCAATATGGATGGCGCATAGAGCACTCCTTTTTCTTCCTTCATAAGCACCAAAGTGCAAGTCCACCCTATGCAAATATTCATGTTTGTAAAAGGATAAGTTTCTGTTTTGGCAATCGGAGCATTTGATTGCATCCACTGAAGCTCTCAAAATAATAACTTTGTTAGCTCTTTTTGTTGACTTCTCTTCTTATGTGTGTCAATATGCAAAGTTTATACACATGTAAAGGTTACATATACGTGCATTTGATTAGGCATAGTGCCCATTTGAAAGCCTGTGGCTGTGACTGATGACTATTTGCAGAGTAATAGAAGGTCACAACCGAGTGAGGAATTGTGTTCCAAATGTTCCAAATACTGGTTGTTTTCACTAACCTGTAGCAACGTACCTGCATTTCTAAATATTAGTCATGGATCCTAACATACAGTAAAATCATTAGGCCTTGATGTTTTGGATATTTCACCCCCACAAACTTCTTATGTCTACTGAAATCATACAGTAGATGACCAAAGTCCAATTATATTTTTCAGAAGGGTGGTAATCCCATCATTCTCAGTTTTCATAAAAACCCTGTGTTGAAATGTTTTTAATACCAGATTACATTTTTTACTACTGAATCGTATGTAAGTACACAAAATTAGCAATTGAATAAAATGTGAGCAGGGGTGAAACCTCTTGTACAAATCTCATATGAATCTGTTAGCCCCACACACATACCCATCCTCTGTGATTACCTCTTATTTCCATCCTCCGGACTGTGAATGATGACACACTTTGTACAGATTCCATCCTTTTGTCTTACTATTTCTGAAAAAACTAGAAAAAGAATGTGCTGGCATATTTACATGCAGAGCTATTCAACTGTGAAAAAGAAAGGAGAGATGGCATTTTTTTGCCCTACAAAACCTTGTAAACCCTGCAGCAACAATCCCCCTCCATTTATTTCTTTTGCTGGAGTTACTGGCAAAGGTCCAGAGGTAGCGAGAGAAGAGGAATGGATAAAAACAAAATTTTACCACTATTTTTTTAGGATTTTCTAGCCCCTTGTACAGTGGAACCTTGGATTACGAGCATAATCCGCTCCAGGAGAATGCTTTTAATCCAAAGCACTCGCATATAAAAGCGAGTCTCCCCATAGAAGTCAATGGAAACGAAGTTAATTCGTTCCGTATTGACTTCTATCACGTGCAATACCGCATGTAGCCAGAGGTGGGGGGGCGCAGGAGAGCCTCGGAAACACTCGGGAATGGAGTATTTCCGAGTGTTTCCGAGTATTTCCGAGTGATTTGGAGTATTTCCCGTTTGGGAAATAAGGCTCTGAACCATTCTGAGTGTCCACAGCGCCCTCGCACCTCTGGCCAAATGCGGTATTGCACTGCCCATTAGCTTGAATTCTGCTCATTTTGTGAGTTGCTTGTCTTTCAAAACGCTTGTTAACCGTGTTACTCGTAAACCAAGGTTCCACTGTAATCCTTTTGCCCAGGCACATGCCAACAAATACATAATGTAAATACAACCCTTCCCACCCTTTGTAGTCTCATTTCATCCGCCCAAGAAAACACCTGTTCATTACAGTGGTTTCTTCACTGCTTTGCAGGGGTCTGCCTCTGTGAATTGAAAAGAATTACCTCTTGGGCACGGATGTAATAATTTACTGATGCTTATACACAGGATCTTGCTAGCAGAAGCTGGCCGAAAGATCCTGAGTGAAAAATACCAGTTATGTTCCATAAAAACCCTGCATATAGACATGTACAGGCAGATACATAAATACATGTAAAATTCCTTTTCATCCTCTTCTAGCTCCTAGTGTTTCATTTGTATACACATACTGTACATATACTTGTGTATAGGAGTAAATTACTACCATCAAATGTATAATTATCCATTTTTTTTACGGGTGTGAATTATGGATCTTTATGCAGCTGTGTGCACTGTCCCATTAACAACAATACACCTGTGTTCAGATCCATAAAAAAAAACAACAACAACAGCTACAAAACTACAAATGCAATGTTTTTCGGTGTGACAGAGGCCTAAGGATAAGCTTTATGGGCTACTGATCAATGAACATCTCATTAACAAACAACACAAATATATTATAAAAGTAAATTATATAGTAATATGATTATCTATCTATCTATCTATCTATCTATCTATCTATCTATCTATCTATCTATCTATCTATCTATATATATATATATATATATATATATATATAGATATCTATATAAACATATATAGATATCAGATATCTATCTATATATATATATATATATATATATATATAGATAGATAGATAGATAGATAGATAGATAGATAGATAGATAGATAGATAGATAGATAGATAGATAGATAGATAGATAGATAGATAGATAGATAGATAGATATACAGGTGTATCTCATAAAATTAGAGAATCGTCGAAGAGTTCATTTCAGTAATTCAATTCAAAAAGTGAAAGTCATATATTTTATATAGATACGTTACACACAGAGTGATATATTTCAAGAATTTCTTTCTTTTCATTTTGATGATTATGGCTTACAGCTAGTAAAAACCCAAAATTCAGTAGCTCAGAAAATTAGAATATTACATAGGACCAATAAAAAAAGGCTTTTTAATACTGAAAAGTATGTCCATGTACAGTATAGTATGCACTCAATACTTGGTCGGGGCTCCTTTTGCATGAATTACTGCATCAATGCGACATGGCATGGAGGTAATCAGCCTGTGGCACTGCTGAGGTGTTGTAGAAGCCCAGGTTTCTTTGATAGCGGCTTTTAGCTCATCTGCATTGTTGGGTCTGGTGTCTCTCATCTTCCTCTTGACAATACCCCACAGATTCTCTATGGGGTTTAGGTCAGCCGAGTTCGCTGGCCAATCAAGCACAGTGATACCATGATCATTAAACCAGGTATTGGTACTTTTGGCAGTGTGGGCAGGTGCCACGTCCTGCTGGAAAATGAAATCAGCATCTCCATAAATAAAAATAGAGGTAGTGCCATGCTATAACCTAATTAATGTGCAGAATAAGGTGCAAAAGTGCTCAATGAAAGATATAAATAGAAGAGGCAATATACAAAAGGTCAAAATACATCAAATCCCTGGCAATATGAAAATGTATCCCATGTCCTGTAAAAGTCACGTGACAGTGACAAATACGTGCGTGAACATGAGGCACCAGAAGTGATGTGGGCGAGCTCGCAGCTCGTTTTTACATACCTGTTTTGATACTTCTTTTTGTGAGTACATTGATTTTATTTTTGCTGTTTATGAATTAATTTGGGAAAATCCTACACTATCGTTGCATCCCTCTTTACACCTCCCCATGCCCCACTGAGAGGCTCATTTGATGCGGACATACCAGGGACAAAAAAGGGGACTCTAATTGCAGAGACACACATTGGTGGAGCCGGATACGCCAGACTGGGAACTTATCAGGAGACACACTGAGATAGACCCACATGCTGTTACCTTACAGCGGTAAGGTAAGGGGACATCTATACATTACGCTGCACAGGAGTCGGGAAGTCACATACCATCAGCACTCTGTGTCAGAGAATTACCACCAGCACTTTGTCATTCTATGCTGACACCGCTAATATCCATTCACTTATTCATCCTGCACCGTATATGGACACCATTTATTTTATTCATTTTTATTCTATTCATTTTCACTCATAAGGACTTTTGCGGCATATATTTATATGTAAAATATTTTTATGCGTTACGCTCTTATATGTTTTTTTAGGATTTATCACATTTTTTTAGTATCGATTTTAGTAATTGTCATTTTAGTGCACGTTTTATTGAGCACTATTCATCTCCACTTTATTTGCACATTTCATGGATTTATTTTATCACCTTTTTATGAAGTATCCTCTGAGCATGTGATTTGCCTACTGTCAAGTATCATACTGATATATGTTATTATCGTTTATTTGAAGCATTTACAGGGCATGCAATACATTTTCATATTGCCAGGGATTTGATGTATATTGACCTTTTATACATTGCCTCTTCTATTTATATCCTTCATTGAAAACTTTTGCACCTTATTCTGCACATTAATTAGGTTATAGCGCAGCACTACCTCTATTTTTATTTATTTTGGGTTCTGACATTTCCTTCAGTGTTGCAGCTTTATTTTAAAATCCATACATTATTGGTAGCGCGGTAATACCATTTCATTGTATTTCCAGTATCTCCATAAAGTTGGTCAGCAGAGGGAAGCATGCAGTTCTCTAGAATTTCCTGGTAGAGGGCTGCGCTGACTTTGGCCTTGATAACACACAGTGGACCAACACCAGCAGATTACATGGCTCCCCAAATCATTGCAGACTGTGGAACATTTTGCATTTCATTTGGAAATCAAGGTCCCGGAGTCTGTAGGAAGAGTGGAGAGGCACAGAATCCAAGTTGCATGAGGTCCATTGTGAAGTTTCCACAGTCAATGATCATTTGGGGAGCCATGTCATCTGCTGGTGTTAGTCCACTGTGTTTTATCAAGTCCAAAGTCAGCGCAGGCCTCTACCAGGACATTCTAGAGCACTTCATGCTTCCGTCTGCTGACCAGCTTTATGGATATGCTGATTTCATTTTCCAGCAGAACTTGGCACCTGCCTTGTGTTCACGCACGTGTCGTCACTGTCACGTGACTTTTACAGGACATGGGATACGTTTTCATATTGCCAGGGATTTGATGTATTTTGACCTTTTGTATATTGCCTCTTCTATTTATATCTTTCATTGAACACTTTTGCACCTTATTCTGCACATTAATTAGGTTATAGTGCGGCACTACCTCTATTTTTATTTATGGAGATGCTGATTTCATTTTCCAGTAGGACTTGGCACTTGCCCACACTGCCAAAAGTACCAATACCTGGTTAAATGATCATGGTATTACTGTGCTGGATTGGCCAGCAAACTCGGCTGTCCTAAACCCTATAGAGAATCTGTGGGGTATTGTCAAGAGGAAGACACCAGACCCAACAATGCAGACAAGCTGAGAGCCACTATAAAAAAAAACCTGGACTTTCATAACACCTCAGCAGTGCCACAGGCTGATCGCCTCCATGCCACACCACCTTAATGCAGTAATTCATGCAAAGGAGCCCCGACCAAGTATTGAGTGCATACTATAGGGTACATGGACATACTTTTCAGTAAGCCAACATTTCTGTATTCAAAATCCTTTTTTTTATTGGTCTTATGTAATATTCTACTTTTCTCAGATACTGATGTAGCGCCCTGCTCCTGTTGATCAGGCGCTTATATGTAAATTTAGTGGGTTATCTGTTAATATATGATACAGATTTAATCTATGGCTAAATTAGCCTCTGTTCCAGCATTGGCTGTGTTGTGTGCAGTTTCACGCTGTTGCCTGTAGGTGTCATTGTCACCACAGACCGGTGTTGAAAAGCAACAGGCTGAAGTGTATTGAGTGCTCTTCTTTCTCAGAAGCAACTCGGCAGAGGTGGTCCACTGCTATACATTCTGGGAGAGAGTACTTAAGGGACAGATGGCACTTTTGGTTCTCTTTCACCTGTTGGCCCTCCTGGCCTAAAGGTATGTGATGGCTTCTTTTCAGTCTCGGGGCCATGCCTGCCTGAGGCTGCGTTACTATTAGTGGGCCCAGAGGTCGTCTGGGGCCCGCTGGTTTAGAGGTGGTCCTGTGCTGTCTGTCCTGCGGGAAGAAGCCAAGCAATTGAGAATATCCAGGTGAGGATCCATCTTGGAGAGGACCGCGCGGAAGGCTGGTCTCAAGAGGGGCCTGGTGACTCGATTGGAGGATGCATCCTAACCTAACTTCTCGCACGGTACTGCCGGGTCGGCTTAAAGGTTCTGGTACTGTGTCGCTGTTCATCTAAAACCATTACGTCCTGTGGCAGAGGACTGTTCATCTAATACTACATCCTGTGGCAGAGGATCGTACAACAAATTTTGTTCCTGGTGCATACATTGTTGGATACAAAGCTCAACATGGACTCTAGGTTCCTGATGTGGTGAAATTGAAATTAAAGTAAAGGGGTGACAGCAACAACCCAAAATATTTCAGCAGCTCCTTCGGGGGTTAGTGCTACATGTGGGGGCATCATCCGGGATTGTTTGCCATTGCCCGAAGCAACTCTGAGAAGTATTTCACTGAGAGTCTAAAAAAAGAGGTTTCTGGACTTTGTCACTCTCTCCAGGAAAAGAAGGGGTTAAACGGCAGAATCACATTTCTGACTGCGTAAGCTGCGGGTGAGAAGTAAAAGCCCGGGAGCTACGTGATCAGAGGAGCAAGTGGAAGGAGCTACACCTGCTTGTTACTGCGTGAGACACGTGTGTGTGTGTCTGGCGCCAAAGGAGAAGAGAGGCCTCGTGATCATACCGAGAGGATCAGAGTGCAGCCATGTCTTCTTTTCCACTGATACCTTCGGCCATGGGGTCCAAGATGTTCCCTACAAGTACCGCTGTGGGTGCTATGCTAACTGGAACCCTGCTGACGGATACTGGCATCCGTTTGAAGCTGCAGGGGTGGTTCGTGTTATACACTGTTGGAGATATTGAAGGGCTGGGCATGCTTTGCCACATGTGTGAGGGACTAGCCATACATCTCCGTCCATTTGTTCAATGTTTGCAGTGCGGAGAATACCTATTCACAGTGGAGCAACCTACCGTGCTTACCGAGTGAACTGGGCTGCAGGGATCGCTACGGTGGAAACTACTGCCATTACTGCTGGAGAGCAACAGGCCTTAGTGTCATCTGCTACCGTGAGTGTTCCTGAGGGAGATGTCGCTGTTACTGCTTCATCAGCAGACATCACTTTTGTTTCTACTTCCACTACACCTATTCCCGCTGCACCTGTCCCGAGGAAGGTGGGATATGTGAAGGCTTCTCGCGTCCGCGGTCGAGGCCTACCCCAGAGACTACCCGAACCGGAGCCGGAGGAAAGCATGAATCCGGAGAAGTCCACAACAGGAACGGGTGAGAGATCAAAGGGGAACATATCTGGGACTTTTTGTAAATATTTACCAGCAGAAGAGTTGAGAGATTCGGAAATAGATTCTTTGTCAGATCTCTCCGGTGATGATGATTTGTTTGAGACAATGTCACAGGAATTATTGTGGGCCCAGGGTGAAGATATTGCTTCTACTTTTACCTTCTCAGAATGGATAGCCATGGATTCTGGGAAGACATCACCATGTGTGGAGCCGCACAGTACTATTACAGAGACATTGTCTAAAGTTACTGGTTCGTTTGAGTCTGAGCTGATACCCATCAGATCTATGGTGCGCAAATCCCCAAATTCTTGTGTGCCTCCTGGTCAGGGAAAAACCAGAGCTTTACCTAGACATGCCCGTTTACAGAGAGTGCTCACCAAACGAGTTGCTAAAGAGTATGGTCTGGAATTTCCTTATGTTACTCAAGAAATTATGCAGGAAATTGAGGCTAATCGAGAGCAGTGGTACCATGAAGCTGTCTGGGACTATTTGTCTGTACCAAAACCTTTCCGGAAAGCTGGTTATTCTGCTGCTATGGATGAACGGTTCAATGGGTGTTTGCTGCATTGGAATTACGGCCGGCACATCTATGCTGACAAAGTGGTCATTTGCAGACCTGGAAAAGTTGACATTGTTTATTTTATCACCACCGTGGATAAACAGGGAAAGAAACTGACTTTACCGGACCCCCGGTTTTATTGGTGATTATGCAAAGGGAATGTTGTCTCTGCTTTGCTAAAGAAAAGAGAACTTTGGGGTATATAGCCAGATAATGCCAGAGTTTAGAGAACTTCGTGGTCAAGAGATTTAATTTACCTCAGCCCTCCTATATCCAAATACTCTTTGTTATACTAGATATTTTCTGCTAAATAGTGGAATTTGCCCAGAGATAGGGATGAACTTTTAAGTTACTTTTAGTTCATCGTTCATTTAAAGGAAAATGTGTGGAAGAAAGTTTCATTCTCCTGGGAGTGAGGCTTTGCTCCCAACTGATTAGTGATGCTGATGTATATTTTTGTGTGTTTAATTTTGTTCTTTTTCAGGTAAAACCAGATCTCCTATCAAGCTGTTAGAGGCCTTGCAGTTAGATAGATAGTGAGGTTCCTGTAACATGACTGATGTGAACATATGTTGATTAATGTTTGAAATTGTAACATTCTTTCTTACTGTCTTTCTTCTTTCCCATACAAGTTTTTTTTTATTCAAATACCTACTCTCAGGCTTGAGAGTCATATTTTTGACAGACGTTGAGGACACCGTCTTTTCTGGTTGGGGGAATATGTAGCACCCTGCTCCTGTTGATCAGGCGCTTATATGGAAATTTAGTGGGTTATCTGTTAATATATGATACAGATTTAATCTATGACTAAATTAGCCTCTGTTCCAGCATTGGCTGTGTTGTGTGCAGTTTCACGCTGTTGCCTGTAGGTGTCGTTGTCACCACAGGCCGGTGTTGAAAAGCAACAGGCTGAAGTGTATTGAGTGCTCTTCTTTCTCAGAAGCAACTCGGCAGAGGTGGTCCACCGCTATGCATTCCGGGAGAGAGTACTAAAGGAGCAGACGCCATTTTTGTTCTCTTTCACCTGTTGGCCCTCCTGGCTTAGAGGTATGTGACGGCTTCTTTTAAGTCTCGGGGCCATGCTGGCCCGAGGCTGCGTTACTATAAGTGGGCCCAAAGGTCGTCTGGGGCCCGCTGGTTTAGAGGTGGTCCTGTGCTGTCTGTCCTGCGGGAAGAAGCCAAGCAATTGAGAAGATCCAGGTGAGGACCCATCTTGGAGAGGACCGTGCGGATGGCTGGTCTCAAGAGGGGCCTGGTGACTCGATTGGAGGATGCATCCTAACCTAACTTATCGCACGGTACTGCCGGGTCGGCTTAAAGGTTCTGGTACTGTGTCGCTGTTCATCTAAAACCATTATGTCCTGTGGCAGAGGATTGTTCATCTAATACTACATCCTGTGGCAGAGGATCGTACAACAAATTATGTTCCCTTAAAGTCTGTGTCAGAGACTTCTTGTTCGTGCGCCATTCCGGCTGCTAGGTCAGTGAGAGAGACCTATCCGGGTGGGCAAAAGATCTTTGGACTGAAGGTTTAATCGTCTCTAAGATCTTCAATCCCTCAATGATCTAAAAAGGTATTTGAATTTTCACGCAACTCCCTTTCTACCTCTTCACTGCTACTTCTTTCAAGTTCTTTCATTAAAGCATTGTAAAATTACTAAAGTGACTGGTGCATACATTGTTGGATACAAAGCTCAACATGGACTCTAGGTTCCTGATGTGGTGAAATTACAGGTAAAGGGGTAACGGCAACAACCCGAAATATTTCAGCAGCTCTTTCGGGGGTTAGTGCTACACTGAATTTTGGGTTTTCACTAGCTGTAAGCCATATTCATCATATAAATGAAATATATCACTCTGTGTGTAACGCATCACTTTTTGAATTGAATTATTTAAATAAATTAACTTTTTAATATTGTAATTTTATGAGATGCACCTTTGTATATAATCATATATATATATTTATATATTATAATAGTCAATTATATATATAGTAATAATTGTATGTGATATGAAGAAAACAAGCTTTTTGTTTTCTCAGAACCTTAGTCTTCATTCCTAGGCCCATCTTACCTGGTAGCTAGACCTCATTTTTAGTCCCAGTTGTGCACAAGGCTTTATATATGTGAGCTAACTGATGCTCAGGGCTCTCTTGCTCTCTCTGCTGAGTGCTGACAGAACACTAAAACAAGGTTGCAAGTGCTTTCTGTTTGTGATGGGGAACTCTTTAGGCCCCTTTCACACTTATACGACTTCAAAGTCGCGCGACTTTACCGCGATTTGCCGCGATTTTACCGCGATTTGGGAGCAGTACTACTTTGCCACGTTTTTGGCATTAACAAATGAAAACACAGTAGTTGGTATAAATCATAAGGGGGAACTCCACGCCAAGTTTTAAATAAAAAAACTGGCGTGGGTTCCCCCCAGGGGCATACCAGGCCCTTAGGTCTGGTATGGATTGTAATGGGGAACCCCCTACGCCGAAAAATCGGCGTGGGGGTCCCCCCAAAATCCATACCAGACCCTTATCCGAGCACGCAGCCCAGCCGGGAGGAGACGGCGGAGAGACCCCCAAAGTCGGAAGAGGACCCCCGAAGTCAGAAGAAGACCCCGGAGCTGCCTAATAAATTATTTTAAAAACCTGTGTACTGTGTTTTTTATTGATGCTTTTTTCCCTAGGTGAATGGGTAGGGGTACCATGTACCCCATACTTATTCACATAGGGTGGGGGGCCGGGATCTGGGGGCCCCCTTATTAAAGGGGGCTCCCAGATTCCGATAAGCCCCCCGCCCGCAGACCCCGACAACCAACGGCCAGGGTTGTCGGGAAGAGGCCCTTGTCCTCATCAACATGGGGACAAGGTGCTTTGGGGTGGGGGGGCCGCACTGCGCCCCCCATGCCCCAAAGCACCCACCCCCCATGTTGAGGGCATGCGGCCTGGTACGGTCCAGGACGGGGGGGGGCGCTCGCTCGTCCCCACCCCCATTCCTGACCGGCCGGGCTGCGTGCTCGGATAAGGGTCTGGTATGGATTTTGGGGGGGACCCCACGCCGATTTTTCGGCGTAGAGGGTTCCCCTTAGATCCATACTAGACCTAAGGGCCTGGTATGCCCCTGGGGGGGAACCCACGCCGGTTTTTTTATTTAAAACTTGGCGCGGCGTTCCCCCTCTGGATTCATACCAGACAGCTGTCAGCACTGCCTGTCGCTCATCGGGAAAGGAAAGAAAAGTTTTCCTTTCCCGAATAGCGAGGCCAGGCTTGTGCTTACAAAGTCGTACTGAAGTCGTGTCTATATAATATTCAGGCACGACTTGCATGCTACTTCAGGGTTTAACATTGAGGTCTATGGAGTACAACTCGCATAGAAGTTGGACCAAAGTAGTGCAGGGACTACTTTCAAGTCGGCACGACTTAAAGTCGTGCCAATATGAATGGTAGTCATTGAAAATCATGGAGAATGACTTGTCATACGATTTTGCAGTACAAAATCGTGGGACAAGTCGTATAAGTGTGAAAGGGGCCTTAGGGAGATACCCCTGTTATTAAGAAACAGGTCTGAATTTAGTTAGTGACAAGGACGAGCAGATTTTTTGTTTTTGTTTTATGCTGTAAACTTGTTATACAAAGCTCCCTTGATGGAATAGTTCTTACTTACTGCCTTGTTGAATAAAAGTTCAGGACAAAAGCCAAGGGATTATGTTATGGTTATGCTAATCTCAGCCCAGCAATAAAAAAAAGTAGCAATTATATGTACAGTAAAACCTTGGTTTGAGAGTAACTTGGTTTCAGAGCATTTTGCAAGACAAGCAACATTTTTTAATAAATTTTGACTTGATATACAAGCGATGTCTTGATATACAAGTATGTCACAACTGAGTATAAAAGAGAAGAGAGGCACTATAGTTACATTTAATGAAGGTACAACATATAGCAACTCACATGATTGATGATTAAGCCCGGGTTCACACTATAACGGGCTGCGGATCGCACAGGAGCGCTGTGCGTCCCTGTTTCCCGTTTCAGGGACGAATCAGGGCCGATTCTATGCCTGAATTCGGCCCTGAAACGGAGCCAAAGACGCACAGCGTTTTTGTGCAGTGCGCTCCGCAGCCGCCCCGGAGATATGTGAACCGGCTCCATAGGGAGCCGGTTACATTCTCCTACTATGCGAATTAGATGTGGGAAAACGCATCTAATTTGCATAGGTGTGAACCCTGGGCTAAAAGAGGCACATCTAAGTATGCAGGGATCCGGGGTAAAGCTGTCCACATAGACCATCCTCCTCACCGCCATCGACGTCGTCCCTACGCTACACTCCACGGTTCAAGCCTCGCTTTCAGATCGCTCTATTACAGGGTAGTCTTCCCGGTCACGATTGCAGACTGACAGCGGTGAGAGCCGGCGGTGCGGAGGATGGTCTATGTGGACAGCTTTACCCCAGATATCTGCATACTTAGATGTGCCTCTTTTAATCATCAATCATGTGAGTTGCTAAATGTTGTACCTTCATTAAATGTAACCATATTGCTACACTTAGAGGTGCCTCTCTTCTCTTTTATATTCTGTAGCTCCTGCTGGATTTTGCTTCTAATCCCCTTGTGGAGGCTTCCATTTGTAGATGGACATTTTATGGACTATAAACTGAAATACCTATGAATAAATGGTTGTGTAACGAATCATTTGAGTTTCCATTATTTCTTATGGGGAAATTTGCTTTAAAATACAAGTGCTTTGGATTACAAGCATGTTACGAATTATGCTCACAATCCAAGGTTTTACTGTATAAATAATATAATTATAGTTATATAAGGACTGGCAAGAACAGACAAGGACTGATTTAAATATATATAGTAAATCTACCTTTTCCAGGCATTTCCCATTTATTTTCACTTGGTGATTTCTCTAATATCACACTTCCTGTCCTGAGATGCCAATGCTCACTCGCTGCACTGTGTCTATGGAAGAGAAGCGTTGATACCCTAGGTTTCATAGTGATTTGGACTACAAACTCTTCCTCCTCTCCCTCTATTACGCAGTGGGGCTTTGCTTTATAGTTGACAGAGGATAGCTAATAAGATTGTTTTAAATTTCAGTTCAGTCCCCAGGTAATTACAAGGACACTGTATTTATGACATTATCAACAGGTATTTTTCTGCAATTGAAGAAAATGTAAGTTTAGGACTTTGACATTGAAGTACAAATTCTGAATTGTGTAGTAGGGTCCTGTAAAAGCAGTTATAGAAGCCATTGTACAAACATGTTTTCTATCTGCTAATATCAATCTGTTAGATTAGTAATTTGCTTATAAGGCCAACGTTTAGGCTCTTGAATAGCACAGCATGCTGTAGGGCTTGTGTAGATTAGCTCCGAATGTGAACACAACTATGTTCGTTTAAACACAGCTGAAAGCAATGCTTGTCAAAATTATGCCTATGTTAAAACATGTGTGCAGTACATATATTCCACCTGCTTTTTGATGAATTTGCAAAGCTTTCAAAGCAGCAAAAGCAAAAAAAAGGCTCCATGCACACTAGTGTGTTTTTAAGCACGTAGAAGCTGTTATTGGCATTTTTTTATCTGCTCCTGCAAGCTAGATAGTGTTATTCTATGTGTCCACGTACACTACTTTAGGCTATTACCGTCTAGGAGAAAAAATAATTGTTTTTGTAGAGTTTTTTTGAGCATTTTTCCAGCAGAAAAAAAACGCTAAACACTTCTAAATGCATCTAAAACGTTCCTAACAGTTTTTTCCCTTCGTGTACTGTAAAAACACCAATAAAATGCTAACGCTCTTAAACGCTACTAACACGCTGCTAGAAGCAGGAACAAAAATGCTATTATCAGCGTTTTTCATCCAACTTTTTTTTCTAAAAAATAAAATTAGCGTGTGCATGGAGCATTAGAGTTTTTTTCTGCCCGGAAAATGCTCCCAAAAAATCTCTACAAAATTCATTTTTTCCTGCTCATGGATGCTGAAGATCAAAAAATGCTAATAGCTTAGTAGTGTGTATGGACAGCGATTAACCACTTCAGCCCCCGGAAGGATTTGCCCCCTTAATGACCAGGCCACTTTTTGCAATACGGCCCTTTAATTGACAATTGCGAGGTCATGCGACGCTGTACTCAAACAAAGTTGACGTTCTTTTTTTCCCACAAATAGAGCTTTCTTTTAGTGGCATTTGATCACCTCTGCGGTTTTTATTTTTTGTGCTATAAACAAAAAAAAAGCGACAATTTTGAAAAAAAAAATAATGTTTTTTACTTTTTGCTATAATACATATCGAAAAAAAAAAATATATAAAAAACCAAATGTATTCATCAATTTAGGCCGATATATATTCTTCTACATATTTTTGGTAAAAAAAAATTGCAATAGGCGTATATTGATTGGTTTGCACAAAACGTATCGCATCTACAAACTATGGGATACATTTAGGGACTTTTATTTTTTAATTGTTTTTACTAGTAATGGTGGCGATCTGCAATTTTTAGTGGGACTGCAACATTGCGGCAGACAAATCTGACTCCAAATTACACTTTTTGGGGACCAGTGACATTATTACATTGATCAGTGCTATAAAAATACACTGATCAATGTAAAAATTACACTGGTAGAGAAGGGGTTAACAGTAGGGGGCAATCAAGGGGTTAAGTGTGTTCCCTCAGCGTGTTCTAACTATAGGGGGAAGGGCTGGCAGGGACATGACAGAGATCACTGTTCCGGATCACTGGGAACAGAAGATCTGTGTCATGTCATCTGTCAGAATGGGGATCCGCCTTGTTTACAAATGCAGATCCCCATTCTGCCTAGGCGATCGCGGGTCGCTGGCAGACATAGAGTCTGCCCGACCCGCAGGCACGCTCCACGCTTGCAGTGGGTCCAAGCGTAAGCCACCACCGGCGTGCGCCCACCCGCCTGCTATCGCACCTGCGCAATCCGCCATACAGCTATGGCGATTTGTGCAGGAGAGCCGACCTGCCACCATATAACGAGAGCAGCTGGTCGGCAAGCAGTTAAAAAACACTAGTGTGTATGGAGTCCATATTTCTGAAGAATAACAAAAAACAGATGATGAAACCTGCACAAATATGGACTCCATCACAGCAACATCTGTGTGACTCAGTCAGGGTAATATGTAGCTACATAACATAGTCTCTCTAATGGCCCGTACACACGATCAGAAAATCGGACGAAATATACCGCTTTTGAAGCGATCGTATGATAATCAGATTGTTAGTACAGAGCTTTCAAGAACCGATCACGACAATATTATCCTATGGAGCAAGCACGAAAATGTTCCTCATACTATACCAGATTGTGTGATTTTCGTTTAATCAGTACAGTTGTCGTCCAAAAATACAATAGAAATACACCACAACACATGACATCACTTCCGATTTTTTTTATTCTGTTGTACGAGAATTTTTGTAACTTTAGTAATCGCTCCATTTTCGATATGCGACTAGCATGCAAAAAAAAAAAAACCAATGTTCTTTGGATCGAGTGTACGGGCCATAAGACTAACAACAGAAAATCTAGCTGGGAATCATGATTTCAGTAAAACAGTTCAGAACACAAAGCGTTGTATCTTAAAGATTATCACTCAAGGCTAAAAAAAAGTACATGGGCTTCTTTGAGACAAACTGCACGTTTTTGTCCCCTATAGACTCTACATGGTGTGCACGAAAAACAATAGAAAACTGCATGAAAACTTATACAAAATATGTTTGTGTGTGTGTGTGATTTCTTGCTTCTCCTCCTCCTAGTAACTAGGTTTTTATTGACTAAAATAAAAATGTCCAAAGCAAAAGAAAAAAAAACCCACAAAAAATCGCCTAAAATTGCTCATGCTGAATTGTGAATGTCCCCTTTTTCTTTGGAGAGTTGGACAATAGGGGCAAAGAAAATAAGGATAAGGTTATCATTTGTAACGTCTGCAGCTTGGCAAATGAAATAAAGGGCAAACAAAATAAGGAAAATGTTATCATTTGTAACGTTTGCAGCTGGGCGCTGTTTCATTTAACCCTGAGTCCTGCTTGGTACAAAAATATACTTTAATGACTTAAACCTTGGCCTGTTTTAATATGAATGATAATACCTTTTTCATTTTGCCAAGCAAACATTTTGATATCATATAATTACAACAAATGTTTGCATGATGGGCTATTAATGCTTATTAGGATAAGATTAGATTAATACCCATTAACAATCAGCTATTTGTAACAATTATATTATAACTATCAGCTCCCTACAAGTGTAACTTTGTTAGATTATTGAGCAATGATGTTATTTAGACATTTCTATCAAAATTCCTCTTTGCTCAGGGTTGCCAACTCATATCTTTAATTGCTGGCGTGCATTAATTATTGTACAAAGATTCTATGGAAGAGTAAATGTAGGCAAGGCACTAATTCTCCACAGGATCTGTATAACTTGGCTGCCTCAGTAATGAAACCGATAACTTGGCATCCATTTCTCAGCTACTTTAACTCCAGGAGAACATCTAAATTCACATTTGAAATGCATATGTGTGAACTGTTATACATCTATCCATCTAAACCTAAATTCACAGTTCTGCTAGTTAGTATAGCCAGGTTATTGACCGGACTTTTCTTTACTCCAGTTATGCAATACAGATAGGTCAATTCCCTGCACCAGACCTGTGTTTGGACAATGAAGGTAGTAGCATTAGACCGATGATCCCATCTCCTTTCACCAGCCTCCTGTCAGAATGTTCAAAGTCAGAAAATATGCATGTAGCACATCTAATTGACTTCTAGGGCTTGGAGGTTGTGGCTGAATTAGCTTTGGGAAAGCCAGCATCTGCAGTGATTCCAGGAGATTGAAAGTTCTGAGAGGAAAGGTGAGCCCACCGGGGAAACGGGAGAGACAGAGTCTGACCCAAGGTCCCCTAAATTTGATTGAGAACTCAGTGGTGATGGGATTACTGAGAGGGGCAGTCTTGATGGGTCACAGTCTGAGTGGTCTTGGGGGGGACAAGACAAGGAGAGAAGAAGCAAAGCTGACCCCTGCGATTGCCCCTGAGGAGGAAAAGCAGGAACAAGACTATCCATTGATGTAGGGATCTGAGAGCCTACCCTTGGGTCACATGCTCAGGGAACTAGGGGTTGAAGTGAAGGGCCTTAGCCTAGGATGAAGCTTACAGGGAGTTTCTTAGGTGAGCCAAAAACCTCTACATTCTTTTGGAGGAGGCGGTAAGGGTGACATTGCCAAGTTGCCCAGTTTCTCTAGGTTGCAAATAATTGTGCAAAGATTGGTGGCTCTAGAGAATAGATATAAGTACCTGGTACCTGTATGTGCCATCAAAATTAATGGACGAAATCAAAGTAAAACATCAGAGCTGATGGGAGGATGAGATCTTGGATTTCCTTGGTGTCTCTACGCTCTTTCAAACTTAAAATTCCACTACCTTCTGGCAGAGGTTCTTGGACATCAAAAACAATTGGAGCTTGGGAAGATCTATTCATAAGGATCAGATACTGGTTTATAAATCTGGCCACAGAGTACTGGAGCGGTCCATAAAAATTTGGAGTCCAGATGGGAAAATGGTACAAATACCCAAACCTGGTTATTACAAATAAGACTTAAAGCCTTTATGGTTATTGTTTGCACTTGTTGCTGCAGTATACTGGCCATCCTCAAAAGAAGTTCACAACAGAACTGAACTGTTGCCTAAAGCAGGGGCAAATCAGCTGTTAAGTAGAGGATGGGACACACTTGATGCCTTCAAGAGGAGGGGGAACCTTCTCCACCAGTCTACAGCTTGCTAAATGTTTGTGTTCTTTTTCTTTCTCTCCCATCAGTTGTAAATCACATTGTATGTGATATTTGATCCGGGAGGTAATACTGCAATGCAAGATGTAGATATATTAGTAAATAGTTAGATTTTAGATGAGTTAAGATGTATCGGTCTGCTTTTTTCCAGGGCTCTGGAAGATAACTATGAGTCAAGATTACCATATTTATTGTGTGCATTCTAATTATTACAATGTAATTTTTGTGTGTATATTTATGCCCACTAGGGGAATTATAATACCTCTAGGTCACTGGGTGGAAAAATAGTAGTAGTAAAATAGTGTGAGGGCTTTAAACAGTATATGATAGGACTGTATATGATAATGTAGTTGGTAGACTAGAATATTACATTTAGGATATTAGGGTGCTATGGTTTTGATTTGTTGGAGGATTATCTCTGTGGAGATAATGCTTGAAGCTTGGACTGTGATGTTTATGTTGTATGTGCTCTATTCTTTCTGAAGTGATAAAGATCTACAGTTCGGCTGAAGTATGACATGTTAGAAATATTGATGTACTAACCATTTGATATTAGCTAGCAATAGAAATCTATTTAAATAAGCTGGCTAATGTATTTATATGTGTTTATAGGTACATTTTACTGTAATGCCCCGTACACACGGTCGGATTTTCCGACAGAAAATGTGCGATCGGAGCGTGTTGTCAGACATTCTGACACACAAAGTTTGAGAGCAGGCTATAAAATTTTCCGACAACAAAATCCGATCGCGTCAATTCCGACCGTGTGTGGCCAGTTCTGACGCACAAAGTGCCACGCATGCTCATAAGAAATTCCGAGACGGAACAGCTCGGTCTGGTAAAATTAGCGTTCGGAATGGATACAGCACTTTCGTCACGCTGCAATGTTTTAAATAGTTTAATACAGCGCACTCTCTTCTTCTTTATAATGTGAGAAGAATGAAGTAGTTTTGCTGCTCATATTCACACAGACTTCTCACAAACTTACTTCTTTATTATTTATCGTGATTCCCTCAATATATTTTGATTTGTCACATCTGACCAAATTTCTTTTTGGTTGTTTTTAAATAATTTTTTTTTTTCAAGGCTGTTTTTTTTGGGGGTTTGTATTTTTTTCATGGCTGTTTTTTATCTTTTTTTATTTTGTGTTTTACTCCATATTTTTGTGTGTGTTTTGTGTGTCAAGTTACCACAACACCATTATTATCTTGTATTATTTATTCTCAAGGAGATTGTTTGGTGTTGGTGTCTCTTGTTAATTTCACATTGTATTTTTGAAATGTACCTGCCTCCTCACAAACAAACTGTCCTTTTTGAAGGAAAACACACATAGGCAAGTATAATTGAAAAAAAAATTCCTTTATTAAGGGCTCAGAACCAAACAAAGAGGGAGGCAACGCTGGAGAAACAGCAGAAATTAGCAAAGCATTTGACCCCCAGGGCAGACATCAATTATTTTCCAGCAAAATTGGTGGCCTGAGGAGTCCATATCTAAGGGAGTGCAGTCTGGTCCAGAAGTCCCAGAGATCCGGAAAGCAGCAGATGACATCTGTGTCCCCAGGCTGTGGTACTACAAGAGCCTGCATATTTTGCCAGACCAGACTGAACCCAGGGCCATCACTCTCTGGTCTTCTTTCCACGCTTCCTTCCCGGCTGTGGCTCTGGTGTTGGAGATGTGGCAGGAGGAGGAGTAGGACCTGGAGGAGGAGGAGGAGGACCATGTGTGAGGTCACAAATGTGGGTAGCACATGTTATTTGGCCCCTCAAACCCTTATTGAGAGCTTCCAAAATTAGGAACTCACACAGGAGTTGTTGGCCCTCCTCCATCTGCATCATTTTGCAGGCAGTTATGCCAGCAAAGTCCTCCTCCACAGTGTGGGGGGTTCTCAGGGTCTCTATAGCCTTCCAAAAGAGGCTTATGGCAGCCTCCTCCAGGTTACTCCTCTTCCTGGCACTTTGTCTTTGAAGGTGTAGGGGAGGGACCTGGATATCAGGCAGCCTGCTTGGCCCGGCCACCTCCTGGCTGAGACTTCCCTGTGTATGAAAAAGGGACATGGTTTTAGTTTTTGCTTTATCAATCACAATCAGAAATTAATACTCCGATCTTAAATCTAGTTAACATCATTGATTGGACAACCAGAAATATTTAGAAGAATGCTATACCTGGCTCAATCTGGGCTCCTCCACATATTGCTGCCTGGAAGGCCCAGGTTGGGCGTCAGAAGCCTCAGCTGGGGGGAAGGAAGCATGGAAGGAAGACTGGAGAGTGCTGGCCTGGGTTCAGTCTGACCTGCCAGAAAATGCAGCCTGTCATAGTACCACAGCCTGGGGACATAAATGTCATCTGCAGCTCCTGATCCCTGGGAATCCTGGACCTTCTTGTGCTCCCTTAGATAAATGCTCCTGAGGCCACCAATTAGAACCTTCAAATAGATGATGTCTGCTGTGGGGATCACCGACTTCACAAACTGCAGCAAATTATCCAGCGCTGCCTTCCTCTTTGTTTGGTTCATATATTCCGGGTGGTTTATCTGCCACAGACAAGGCAGCTCCCTGAACATATCAATGAAGATTGGCATAAAGTCCTTATCTTTCAAGATATTCATATTCACTGCAAGACACAACACAAGACAAACGCTAATGTCAGCCTAAAGTCTACTAAACTTGTGCAAATACAGGCCTCAGTCTAGAAACAGTATAGGCCCAATGTTAAATCTTACCTTCGCTATCACGATTGGCGCCTCCGTTACTCCTTCCGCCGCTCACAGATCGTATGTACTACGCACGTGTGTTGCGCATTGTAGACACTGCGCATGCGTGAAACCCCGCCTGCCCCTGACGTTCTTTCTAGTCTATTCCCCGCCCCTTCTTGTTCGGCGCAGTGGGGAAGAGCCCATGGCGGAGTCAGAGCAGGTGTCTGATAATTACACCAACGAGGAGGAGGAGGAGGAAAGCCCGGAGGCAGAAACGTCCCGATCCAGAAGGAGAAGATTTAAGGCATCAAATATGTCCTTTGGGGAGATGATGGAGATGGTCGACATAATGAAGAGGGCCGACTATGACGGGAAGTATGGACCTTACCCCAACCCCAATGTCCGAAAGGCCAAGATCATGGCGAAAGTGGTCAAAAGTCTGCACTGGAATTTCGGGGTACGACGATCGAAAGATCAGCTCAGGAAGCGGTGGTCGGACCTCAAATTAAGAGAGCATGAGCAGTACAGAAAGATCCGGAGAGTGCTGCAAAAAAGTAGGTAGTTGTGCTGTGTTCCTATTCTTTATTTTTATTACGTTCGTGCTGCTCCATGTGCTTTTCTTAACTGTTGTCCAGTTTAAAATGACAACTTTCATGTTCATGGGCACAGTATTCGTTCGTATCCAACATTGTTTGTTCGGCCTAGAAAACACAATGGTTTTGGCCATATGCATTTGGCCACATTTTTTAGGGCCTACTTGTCTGAAACTAATTTGGTTGTGTAGATGGGTTTGTAACTAGAATGAAATGCAAACTATATTCTGTGTAAGGAGAGGACACTCAGCAGCAGTTTTCACATCTGGACGCTGGAGCACTAGTGTGGGATACAAGAACACCCTTTTTATTAGGGGGCCCACACAGGTGCTCCAGTGTATACTATAGGGGTGTCTCCATCCATCTCCATCTCCATCCGCTTGTACAAGACAGGTAAAGTATTTAAGCTTGACAAAGGACAAGAAAAATGCTACATCTTGGAACTCTGTCCACAAAAAAAATTGTACCCCATTTCCAAACAATGTTTCATATTTATAGTTCTGACATCAAATATCTGTGTGCTAAGTATACCATTTTTTTTACATAGGGGAGAAAAGACTCGGAGGACACCCCTCATCCGAGGAGACCAGAGACCCCCCACCTCTGGAAGAAGGGGAAATCCACCCAAGCAACGCAGAGCAGGAGGAGGAAGACGTGGTGAAAATTGGTACCACAACAGGTGAGTGTCTGCGACCACAGGCTCAGGTAAGAGATGGATGCCGGCATATTTATAATACATGTTTTTTTTTTGTTTCTATCTTTTTAGGTGATCGTGATGTTGTGGATCTAGATCCTTTCACCTCGGAAAGTGCACAGATCCTGATTGGGGAGCTCATGGGGTGTAATAGGGACTTGGAAAACATCAAGAAAAACATCAACGATGTTCTTCAAAAAAATAAGAACATCATTGAAATTTTAGGGAGAGTTTAAAACCCCTCCAAATCCATTTGTTTTTTGGTGTGCTACAATTTTTTTACATTTTTTGACAAATTGGAGAAAAGCCAAATTTTGAAGATGCACACAGTGTGTCAACATGTGCTATCTGCCATCACCGGAGATCAATGGACGCGTTTTGGGGGTGCAACCCCTTCCTCAATAATAAAGTAGCTGAGAGGAAGGGGTTGCACCCCCAAAAAAGTCCCTTGATCCCCCATGATGGCAGGTAGCACATGTTGCCATTTGGCTATTTGTGTGCATCTTCAAAATTTGGCTTTTCCTGGGGTGACTTCACTCCATCTGAACGCAATATTAAACACAGTTTGTAAATACTCATGTCTGATATTGCCTTCAAGTTCTACCAAATGTGAACTTTGTAAGTTCAAGATTTGTGTCTTTCTTGTTGGTTTTAAACATATATAAACAAGGCCTGGGGAATGCCCAGGAAAAAATTCCAAGCCTACTTACCACCAGCTCGCAGACAACCAAATTAACCTGTCTAACAGTATGCCTTAAAAACAGGGGTTTAGTCCGCACGCATTTACAAACACATGCGTAAGCCACAGAGCCTCGTCACGAATATGAGTCAAAATATGAGTGTCCCCACAGTGGAGGCACATGCATTCTGATGGATAAATGAGAGCAGGTGGACTGAAGGGCAGCCTATCCCTTCTTAAAGGTACAGGAGCACACCAGACACCCAGCAAATAGCACAATGGCTGCAAAGGTGCTGGTGCGTTGCTGGACCAATACACACACCAAGGTGATCTCAAAAAACTTGCCACCACCCTCATTTATAGCTGGCTATCGCAGTAAGCAGCATTGGAGGGCTACAAACAGATATAAACAAGGCCTGGGGAATGCCCAGGAAAAAATTCCAAGCCTGTTTTATCTTAAATGGACATTTCTACTTTTTCTAATGTGACTCCAAAAATTGTTATACAACAAACATGTTGGTTTTTTTCAAAACCTTTTCTAAATTCACATGTGATTGTGCTGGTATTAAAAAGATTGTTAATCAAGAATGTGTGGATTATTGTCTCAACGCTACAACACATTTGTGGTGCTCTAATTTCTGTTTTCTGTGACAATGGGTGTTATTTCCTTAGGGCAAATCCACTTTGCACTACAAGTGCAGTTTCAAGTGCACTTGTAGTGCAAAGTGTCTTTGCCTTTAGTAAATAACACCCAACAGTGCTTTGTAATGTTACACAATCACGCCATTTTCAGGACTCACTACATTTTTCTCAGGGTCAGCTAAAACAAACACAAGCAGTAAATGTCACCAAAGATTTGATTATTTTTTTTTTTTATTTGAAAAAGGTTTTAGACATTGTCTGGCATATTGATAGACCCCCTACCCGCAAAGAATTCAAGGTATCTTAGCCGGACATCACGGGCACTCAGGGGGGGCAAACCAGGATGGCCACTTTCAAGCGCCGTCAGGGTTGGTTCATTTTGAATTCCGGCCTCAGGTCCAACTGAGCCAGCATAGTTGGCAGAATGTTGCCGTAAAAAGTTGTGTAGAACACAGCACGCCAGGATAATGTGATTCAGTTTGTACTCCGCCATATGTATGGGTGTAAGAAATAGGCAGAACCGGCTGGCCATGATTCTAAACGTGTTCTCCACCACTCTTCTGGCTCTGGCCAGCCGGTAATTAAAAACCCTCTGGTCCGGGGTGAGGGTCCTCATCGGGAATGGCCGCATAAGATGGTCCCCCAGCGCAAATGCTTCCTCCCTCCTGTCAATCATCTGGGACCCATTACAGGTCCCAGGTGATTGAGCGGCCAATCACGGCGCGCGTCGCCACTCGCACATGCGCAGTGGGTGCCAGGCTGTGAAGCCACAGCCCGGCGCCCACAGTTGAAATGCCGGCGCCGACGAGCGGAGGGGGGGGGACGAGCGGGGCTTCGATCCCCCGCATCGCTGGACCCCGGGACAGGTGAGTGTCCAATTAAAAGTCAGCAGCTGCAGTATTTGTAGCTGCTGACTTTTAATTTTTTTTTTTGACGGCCCCCCTGGGTGGAACTCCTCTTTAAAGACCAAAGTATAAGGTACAACTATCAGATTCCTTCTCCCCCCCCTCATGGGCCATTTCTAACATTATGAGGGGGGGGGGCTCTTGGGCAGGTAACCCTCTACACTTCATTGAGAAATGAATGCCTAAATAATGGGTCTTACTTTGGCCAGCCCCTCCTTAGTTACCCTATTGGCAGCCCACTGGACAGTGTCATAATACAAAGATATAAATACACACTGTACACATTTGAGCACATTTGGACATTCAGCTATTACCTATCAAGATAATAATAGGATATAAAAACTTTAAACAGTACCATTTGAAAGTATACAGGCAGGCCCTTACATGCTTTGGAGAATTCATCCATAAATCTGAGCACAAAAGAGATGGGTATAGTGTGTATAAGTTTGGCAAAGTCAGCAGATAGATGATTGAGGATAGATAGAGAATTGGTATCAGCTGACTTAGCAGTTGGGGGGAGGGAGGGTTCCAAATGATTTGGGGACACCCAAAAAAAGCCTCTGCCACTCTGCCTGAATTTAAAGCACAAATCACATTTCAAAACATTTTAGGGGGTATTTAGGGTAAAGCACTACTATGGAGCTGACAAAATACATTGTTAAGTGACTACATGAGGTGAATATAGGGCCAGGAGACCATGCTGGGGAGGTAAGTGAAGGCAAATATGTATGAAGGACAACAAAAATAATTACATAAAAATCCAGCATGCATGAGGACAAATGGGACATTCACAGCATATTACAATCATGGTAATTAGGGAATGAGGAAAGAACTACAATACATTAGCAAACATTAAATACAATAAAATATGATATTAAAGGATAAAAATCTTACCTTAATATACTCCTTCTGCAGGACCTGGATGATGGCAGAACAGGTCTCTGGGATAATGATCCCCAGAGCCTGGGGGGAGATGCCTGTCGAGAACTTCAAGTCCTGCAGGCTTCTCCCCGTCGCCAAGTACCGCAGGGCGGCGACGAGCCTCTGCTCCGGAGTGGTGGCTTGCCTCATGCAGGTATCCTGCCTGCTGATATAGGGGTCAGCAAAGCCAACAAACAGTGAAATACGGGGTCCGTCATCCGGAGAAAGTTCCTGAAATCATCAGGATTATTCTCACAGATCTCATGGAGCAAAGGCATATGACAGAACTGGTCACGCTGAAGCAACCAATTCTTGGTTCATGAACTCCTCCCCACCCTGTTCATGGACTGGACTTGTGTCAAGGTCAGGACCCCAACACCAAGCCCCCACACAGCACGAACTCTACAAAGAGTACGTATACGCAACATGGCTAGAAAGCGGTCGGCTGCTCAGAACGAAGTAACTGAACGCACTGAAGAACAGCAAGGCCTGTGAAGAGCGACCTGAAAAACAGTAACGAACGAACAAGAACACAATGACTGAGTCACGCGTAGCTTGCTGCACGCACTGAAGAGCAGATACAAACCCACAAGCACAAACTGAACAGCAAAAAACGATCTGAAAACCACGAGTCTGAAAAAGCGCGAATCGTCTTTCACTAAACTTTTACTAACACAAGATTAGCAAAAGGAGCCCAAAGGGTGCCTCACTTGGTTCTGAACTGGCCTTTTCTAGTCTCGTCGTACGTGGTGTATGTCACCGCGTTCTTAGCGAGTGGAAATTCCGACAACTTTGTGCGACCATGTGTATGCAAAACAAGTTTGAGCCAACATCCGTCGGAAAAAATCCATGGATTTTGTTGTCGGAATGTCAATGTCGTGCGATCGTGTGTACAGGGCATAAGAGTTCTGTCGCCAGATGGCTGCTTATTCGGTAAGGCACATGTCTCTGATTTTATTGTACAAAAAAGTGTTGTAATTAATATTTTGCATTTTCATTAAGAAAATATTTATTGTGTGGAATGCCACATACCAATTTTTACTTTGTTGTTTTCCTTTTCTCCACTCCTGTTATAATGAGATACTCTTGGTGACAAGGGCTATTTTTTTGTTTGTTCCGGCCCATGAGGACAGGGCTTATTTTTAGAGGGGGGTGGATGTAGCACCCTCCTAGGTAAGATGCTAGGATGTATCACCCCACAACCTACCCTGTTACAAGCTCTACAAGCAAATAAACTTTAAAAAGACTTGTTCAATGAGTCAGAGTGGATGGATTTTTGCTGTATGCTGCCTCTGCGCTGTGTAGAGAAAGTCAGTGGCTCCTTCGGGGGCAGCGCTACATTACATTTAAAGTAGTATTACACCCAAAAGCATACATTATATTGCAGCGTACCAATTCTTACTGTAGATGTGGTAGCTGCATTCGTTTTCTTTCTTAGGCGTTCTTTCTTTTATTTTCACCTGGTGATCCTGTCAGTAAGTCTGTTATTTTTCTTTATGAATTCAATGTTTATAAAGGATTTTACCAATTTGTACATCAAAACAGATATAAACAAAACAATAAAAGGAGTTGAATTAAAATAACTAATTAAAAAAAGAACACATAACCTCGGACAATACATATCTAAGTCACATTCAATACATTTTGTTATCAAGACTGAGAGTCTACATTTGTAGTCTACAATTGCAATGAAAGAATATTGGACCAGAGCCCACTGGGTTTGAAAATATTGTGGAAATATATGCCTTGTCAGAAAAAAAGGGGTAAGGGGGAAAGAGTAGTAAAGAGAAACTGTGAGAAAATAGATAATTAAGGGAAAGGAGGGGAGGGGTTGCCCTAGTACCCTGCCCAGCACTGGACATGTTACGCACCACAGAGCTGTCTGGTTACACAACAAGTGTTCTACAGCTGTGCTGATGCTATGCACAGCTACAGAAAGTACCGAGCACTTCAATAGTTAGCGTATGAGATTTAGAAGGCTATTAGCCCACAATAATTTGCTGTATTTCTTTGGTGCAAACCAAATCAACAGGGAGAGTGAAGTGGATGAATTCCATAATGTGGGGATACAAGAGCATGCAATGTTGATTAAAATAATTTGCCACAGATTTGTATGCCTTCAACGGAATAGTAGAATGGTGTAGAGGGAAAAATGCTGGTGTGTATGGTATGAGTTGATCGGTGAAATTTTGTACTATAGAATGGACCTGTTTCCAGAAGGTTTACCAACAGGTCTCAGGCACCGAAGGGTATATATGATGTATACAGTATCTCACAAAAGTGAGCGCACCCCTCACATTTTTGTAAGTATTTTATACCTTTTCATGTGACAACACTGAAGAAATTACACTTTGATACAATGTAAAGTAGTGAGTGTACAGCTTGTATAACAGTGTAAATTTGCTGTCCCCTCAAAATAACTCAACACACAGCCATTAATGTCTAAACTGCTGGCAACAAAAGTAAGTACACCCCTAAGTGAAAATGTCCAAATTGGACCCAAAGTGTCAATTTTTTTTTGTGGCTGGCATTATTTTCCAACAATGCCTTAACCCCCTTGGGCATGGAGTTCACCAGAGCTTCACAGGTTGCCACTGGAGTCCTCTTCCACTCCTCAGTGATATAATCACGGAGCTGGTGGATGTTAGAGACCTTGTGCTCCTCCACCTTTGGTTTGAGGATGCCCCACAGATGCTCAATAGGGTTTAGGTCTGGAGACATGCTTGGCCAGTCCATCACCTTTACTTCTTTAGCAAGGCAGTGGTCGTCTTGGAGGTGTGTTTGGGGTCGTTATCATGTTGGAATACTGCCCTCCGGCTCAGTCTCTGAAGGGAGAGGATCATGCTCTGCTTCAGTATGTCACAGTAAATGTTGGCATTCATGGTTCCCTCAATGAACTGTAGCTCTCCAGTGCTGGCAGTCCTCATGCAGCCTCAGACTATGACACTCCCACCACCATGCTTGACTGTATGCAAGACACACTTGTCTTTGTACTCCTCAGCTGGTTGCTGCCACACACACGATTAAAACACCATCTGAACCAAATAAGTTTATCTTGGCCTCCTCAGACCACAGGACATGGTTCCAGTAATCCATGTCCTTAGTCTGCTTGTCTTCAGCAAACTGTTTTTTTTTCAGATCCTCAGAGAGTTCTTTGCCATGAGGTGCTATGTTGAACTTCCAGTGACCAGTATGAGAGAGTGAGAATGATAACACCAAATTTAACACACATGAACCCCATTCACACTTGAGACCTTGTAACACTAACAAGTCACATGACACCGGGGAGGGAAATTGGCTAATTGGGCCCAATTTGTAAATTTTCACTTAGGGGTGTACTCACTTTTGTTGCCAGCGGTTTAGACATTAATGGCTGTGTGTTGAGTTATTTTGAGGGGTGTACTCACTTTTGTGAGATAATGTATATGGTGGGCTGGAGGTCAGTACCAGAGTGTTACAATTTTGTAACCAGATTCCTGATATTCACTACAAACAGAGGATCTGTAGGAGTGGGGTAGAATTTTAGGATGCTCCTCTAGCGTCAATTGGAGTTGGAGATCTTTCTCCCATAAGTCTAAAAATTTGGTGGGAGGCAGGATTCTGTAGGTAAAAGTTTATAGGTGAAAGATAGGGTATGTCTAGTGGGGCCTTCAGCATTCCCACTTAAACAATGTCAGGGAATGAGCAAACAGAGACGCATTTGGTAAAGTTTTCAAGACACGAGACAGTTGGAGAAAAGGAAATCGACCAAGATTGCAGAACAGCTTTGTCTGGGATATCATGAGTAAGAAAGGCCAAGCGTAAGGAAAAAGAAACCTAGACGGAGGGCCGGCATGACAGGATTAGAAGGGGGTTTGGATTAGTAGGAGTTGTTAGGTAGGTTTTAAAGTAAATAATAAGGGAACAGCTACTGGATTGGTGGAGTGGAGGAAATGGGAGGGGCTACAGGGGTAGACTAGTAGGAGGATCCTGGTGAGGTCTTCACTCAGGGGAGAGACTACGTCGGGACAACTTCCCTTGGTGGCCTATCATGGCAGCTGGTGGTGGGGTACAAGGTCCTTGTATGTGCTTTATTTGATAAATGTACAATGGTAGGGACCTATCTTGGGTACTGCTCCCTGTAGTTTGTTTGGGCTGTATCTGCTAGTAATGGTGTTGTCTTTGAGACGGTGCTTTGAGGGATGGAGGCCTAAGCCTAAGTTTGGTTAAGCAGGTACTTGAAGTAGTGGTGCCTACAAGGACCTTGGGGCTCCAAATTTTCACAGGGTACTCTGTGTTTTTTGTATGTTTTGTATATGTAATTTATACAATTTGGTTCAATAAAAGGCTGCTTTGGCAATTAAACTCCAGTTTTGGTGTCTTGTGGGTTACTTGGGTAAGGTAAAAGGGGAGTGTTGGTCAAGCAGTTACAGTGACAAAATCATCTTTTATACCCTAGTTATGTCAAGCCAATTCGATTGATATATTGTTATGCAAAGTACATGTCTGTTTGACAAAATACAGAGAAATTTGCTCCCTTCAGGCCTGGAGGGATAATGATGTTATTTTTCAACAGAACAACCTGTCCTGCAGATGTAGCAGTTAAATAGAACAAACCACCTCCTGCACCAGTGGCAGGGATTGCTTACAATGATCAACTTTTATTTATTTATAAAAAAACCTTTATCTCAACAGGAACAAAACTGTTGCTGTAACTTATAAAGTGTTAGCTGGAGTTTGGCTTTAATTTGTTAGTGTATCTAAATTTGCTAGTACATATAACATTACCCTCCCCCCAAGACTAACAATGCTGTTATCCAATTGTGCCCATGTGCTCATTCATCCAAAGTGGGGGCACTCTAATACAAGAGGTGTGTTATTGGCCAGATAACCAGGTGAAAACAGAGGGTAAAAAGCCTAAAAAAGAAAACAAATGCCCCCACCACATCTAATGGTTGGTAAACTGCAATATATGTATTTTTTGGTTTTGGGTTTAATACAGCTTCATGAATATAGTAGTGAGAACTGGATTTATTTGTGTTTTACTCAGCTTTAAAACCTCATGCACATGGAATTTTGCTGGCATAAAATATGCCCAGTGTAAAAGATAGCATTTTCCTGTACCGAGGGTGGCCATAGAAGTGAATGGCTGTACGTCCCTGTATTTATGTGAACCAGGATGCTTCTGTGCACTGGCGTTTATCCACCATGTGTGCACCACGAATTTTCCCAAACACACATGCACAGGGACATCAGCATTAGCCCACACATGTGCCTACAATGTATTTTGCTGAACATGGAAATTTTGCTTTGAGAAAGTATGTCATATGCCCATGTGCAGGTGAATGCCAATGCTTCTGTGCATCAGAGTTTACATGAGTACAGAGGCGTACAGCCATTTATTTCTAAGGCTGACTGTACGCCCTACCTGTGTTTCCCATGGTCTAAGAAAACAGTGTTTTTTTTATCCTAGACATATTTTATGTCTGCAAACGTTCATCTGCATGTTGTTTGATTGTGGTTCAAGAATGAATGAATGTAGTGTGCCAATGTTTGCTCACTTATCTGAAAGGGCACTTTTTATTCATACGTGATAGGCAAGGTGTTCAAATGTAACATGCATAAGTAAATGAGAATCATTCCTCACTAGTCAACCACTAATTCACATAAAAGCTCCCTTTGTAACTTGCAGTGACAAGGATAGTTAACTGACACAACATTGCCTAAAGCTGTAGTGCTCAAGCTAGCAGCTACATACGTGTACAAAAACCGTTTCTCCAGGTAAAAGTATTTGTAGCACTTCACAGTCTGTCTCCATATAAGGTTCACATAGCTACAGTAGCAGTATTTAAAGCTGAACAACAGGCAAGCAGCTGAGTACACATTTGTATATAGTAACTTTATTTGTAATTCTGTTAAGCCAGTCTTGGGATCTAAATTATTCTAAAAAAAAAATTGCGCTAAGTGTACAAATATTGTGAGTGAAATTATGAATATAATGAAATTATGAATATAAAACCTATGAAGAGGTGTCCTGCGGCTGAATACTATAACCCTGATAGGGGGCACCACTAAGTATGTATACAAAAAGTGCAGCGCTGGATATAAATGAACATTAGAAAAATACTGTGCTAAATACAGACAAACACTAAAAATAAATAAAATTAAAAAACTGTGCACAATAATTCACTTGAAATAAATATTGTCCATGAGTATTCCCAATAAGTGAAAACAAACTGAAATGTGGATAAAACGTGCTTATTCATTTAAATGGTGTCCATAGAGACATGTGTGAGAATCACTGTTGGATATATGACTTTCACCGCTGTTAAACCCATCACCACAGAGAGATTAAAGGCTTACCAGACAGCCCTTAAAGAAAGGCATGAAACGACCTCCACTTTAGATGCTGTCCCTTTAGTGGATTTAGACAGAAAAGACAGAAGAATTAGATAGAGTGTTAATGTTGGTATCAATGAAGTGAGATGGGCTGTAGTAGTATAAATCCTATATGGCGTTTAAGGGAGAAGAGACACAGATCAAACACATTTTTTTGATAGGATCAATGTCTGGCTGATTGAGTATATATATAAAAATAATACTTGTACGACTCTTGCACTGAAATTAATCAATGATCAAGAGGGGGTCCATGGGTCTCTATAAAGTAAAAAATACTCGAGAAAAAGAAAAAGAAAAAAAGCAATGAAATTGAGAGTGGATAGTATAATATAAGAGAGTAGGAATAAATGGAAAAAGAAGGGTTAACATGAAAAACTTGGAGAGTAGGTTGTTTTCCTTTAGTCAGACAAAATACTGATTCAATTCAGGGCTAAAGTTGTTTTTTGTTTGTTTTTTCTCCTTTCTTTTCTTTTTTTCTTTTTTCTTTCAAGTCTTTTCTGTAAGTATATGTATTTTTTATTTTTTGTTTTTGTTTTTTTTTTTTTTTTCCCTTTAGTCAGGCAATATACTGATTTAATTCAGGGCTAAAGCTTTTTATCATTTATATCTCACACTTTCTTGCATATCGAATTAACTCTATGCAAGATTGTGTGTCTATTGTGTCAATGTTTTTACCAAGTAATCTAATTCAAGGCAGAGACTATTTGCCCCTGCATCTCTTGTTCTGCCTTTCTATCTTTTATTTCCTTTTTCCCCTTTTCAGTTCCTTCTACAATATTTTATTCCTCACCACAGTCTCATCCAATCATTTCCCTGATACAGCTGATGCTGGGATCTATTTGATCTATCCCCCGGGGCCCCAGACGACGTCATTGTGTGACGAAACGCGTGTCGGGAGGCGCTGACGTGCTGACGTCTCGCGTGCTGTGTTCGAAGGACGGGTGTTTGTACAAGCCAGCCGGCTGATCTGTTTTTATTGCTCTAATACAGTGTAAGTGGCTTTCTTTTATTTAAATATATGATGCATAAACAGTATTATGCTATGGTGATCCTTTTTTGTTCTGGGAACATCTGAACATCACCGTATTCCATCCTGTCATGGTCTTTGGCTGATGAGTTTGGCGATCCCCATGCTGAGCTCCTAGAAGGGTTTTTCCTGGAGTTTTCCTGTGGCCACTTAACTGGATAAAGGCCCTGGCCGGGTATAGGTCGCAAGCGTCTATAGCTTGCCATCTGGTAAGCGAGCATTTTTTATCACTGGTGGTGCGGTGGAGGACGAAATTCACTATTTTGGACTGTATTGCAATCCTTTGGTTGATTTTTGCAGCACTATTTATTCACAGTCATGGACGTTTCACATTGTTTTTTACACTATTGATTTTAATATTATTGGTGTATGTTATTTAGTTTATTTAGCGCTGCTACTTATTATCTATTTAAAAATGGCCATCAATGTGAGGCGGGTCATCAGGTTCGGTACTGTTAGAGGCTGGCATAACCCCATTGGCAATCATAGAGGCAGGCTTGAGCAGATCAGCTGGTGTGGAAGCAGACTGGAGCAGATCGGCTGGCGTGGAAGCAGACTGGAGCAGAGCGGCTGGCGTGGAAGCAGACTGGAGCAGAATGGCTGGCGTGGAAGCAGACTGGAGCAGACAGGCTGGTGTAGAAGCAGACTGGAGCAGAAAGGCTGGCGTGGAAGCAGACTGGAGCAGATCGGCTGGCCTAGAAGCAGATCGGCTGGCATGGAAGCAGACTGGAGCAGATTGGCTGGCGTGGAAGCAGACTGGAGCAGATCAGCTGGCGTGGAAGCAGACTGGAGCAAATCGGCTGGCGTGGAGGCGGGATTGGATAAGGCAAGATTGTGCGAGTTGGGAAAAACTTCTGTTTCTTTTTGGGTTTAGCCTCTGAGGTACTGCATGTGAACGCAGGGCTGTGAGTAGAGAAAGCAGCTAATGGAAGAAAAGAGCTCAGGGATGGTATAAAAGAAGCAGTTACTAAGGAGGGTTTCTGTGGAATTGCCTCAAGCAGCGGAGAAGAGGTAATCTTCAATGGGGTAAATGCAGGGTAGGTGCAGCAAGTGGAAACAGGGTACTGACATATGGTTGGTAGTAGGGTATACTGGGCTGTAACTGTGGTTGCTGTGGATGATGAAGAGAGAGATTCTTGAGAAGGAGGGTGTCTAGCAGCAGAAGTGGGTTGTTGCAAGCTGACTGAAGCTGAGTGCAACATATCTGACAATGCTTGTAGTAATGGTTGAACAAAATGAAGTTTACAGTTTGCCTGTCTGACAAGAGACTGCACTGCGTTAATACACTCCACTTGCTGTGGATGTTGGGAACATGCTGAAAAGTGCTTAAAGAAATAAGCTGAGTCATCCTCCAATAATCATGCTAGTGATTTTATCTGGCCCATACTGAAGAGAGGAGAAAAGTCATCACTACCTGTAGAAGTACTGGACAGAGCCATTCCCGCACAAACTTGATCAATGGATGCACGTCACCAAACAACATACTGCCCTGATCAACTAGGGAATGAGCAAAATTAATGCATTCTAACAGCTGGTCACTGGCCCACTCCTTAAGTATCTGGCAGCAGTATTCTTTTTCCTCCTTCTTTTTCTAAGAAACGTATATAACCTCCCCAGGATGCATCTTGCCACAAACAACAGCAGAGTCAAGATGGCTTCCCTGTGCAGCCACTTCTGGTCAGGACTGGGCTTGGTGTTATGTCAGGATCAGGTGTGACCAGAAATGTGTGGACTGCTGCAGAGAATACCAGGCACAAATACAGTGTAAAAGAATATAATTTATTTAAAAATAAGCGAACAACATAAATGTAATTGTACCTCCTATATACCAAACTGTGTAAAACAAACCAGATAACCAAACAAACAATGACACACAATGAATAACTGCCCAAACCAAGTATATACAGCAAGCAGGGAATGCAAAGCATAGTCGTAACAGAGCCAGGGTCATACACGGGAGATCAAGCATGGGGAGCTGGGTGCAAGACAGGACAGGGAGAGGGTAACAGGAGACAGTGAGAGCAGGTGGGAAGGGATCAGGCTGCAGGTTCAGGATCCAGGAACAGGAAGCAGGATGCAGGAACACTGGAACGCAGGTCAGGGGCACATGGAGACAGAACACCAAGGCAACAGAAGAAGGACAGAAAGCACTTAAATATAGTCCACTGAGTCCAACAATGTAAGGTGTCCTTTCCACTGACCAACAATGCAAGAGCAAACCTCTCCATTGACTTCCAATTTAAGGGGGTCCTTCTGCACTCACCAACAGTGTTACAGTTTTTTGTAAACTAAAAAAATATTCACATAATTAAAATGTTTTTAAACCCTAACGATTCACTCCGTTTTGATCTAATAACTATACTAAAATGTTTTGTTATATATGTTAAAAAACTGAAAAAAAAATACTTGGGGATTTTTCTGGAAATCCTGTGCACTAAAAAACATCCCGCGCATTCTACCTGTGCACAGGGATGAGTTATAGAGAAGAGGAGAGGTCTGCATTCTTTGTAATCCATCAGGAATGAAACAGGAAGGGCTTGTACCACATGCTTAGAAATTCAGAGTTCAAAATGTTATGTCAATGAGGAAGGTAGAAGCTTACTATTCTGTAATTCTGGCATATCAACAACAATTTTATTTATTTATTTTTTTGTACAACGAAATTGCACCATGTACTAAAATTTTTTTTTTTTTTGACAAATATTTTAAAAACTGATTAAAAATCAATTTGTTTTTGTAGGATGCTGTAAAAAAATCCTTTACACTGTACAGTAAATATTTGCCTTGCCTGGGGATTACCAAGAGGGCTGCACCTATATTGGAGAAAAAAAATCACCAATATACACAAAAGTATTTGAAGAAAGTTGAACAAAAGAAAATAGAACTAACTAGTTCCCTTCAGCTGTCACTGAACTTCTCTATGTGTTTCCCCACACCAGTGAGAAGTGCACAAGAATTTAGAATCCATTGAAGAACTTTAATGATCAAAGCAATAATGCATTTCAATATAGAAACTGCCAAATACCAGTGGGGGAGGGAAACTGGTGACATCTAGGTGTGTACCCCTGTGAAGCAGAAGTCTGGAGTATGGGAGATTAATTCTAGGCAGGACAAGTGCTGCGGGTCAGCTATTATCTCAGATCAACTTTATGTACAAGGAGGAATGGTCAAAAAAGATGTAGAGAGTCTAGAAAAGTTTTTAATTGAAAGTTCTGTTTACTGAACACAATTTATAATAAAAATCTGTTCTGGATGCTATAGAATTTGCTTGGCATTTATCTCCTTACGTAAGCGTAAGCGCTAACCCCGCAGGAGCTGTTTGGTAATTTGGATTCTCTGTTCTGCACCTCATCTCCAAGAACAACCTTAGGCCCTCTGACACACCTAGTTGAGTGGAAGTTACTGCAAGCACTCATAAGAACACAATAAATAACTTTAACTCGGATGTGAATTAGCACCAGGAAATAGACAGTATGTGGTAAATGAACTCAATGTATTGTACGGTTTAGAACAAACAATGGTTTAAGCATAAATTAACACACACAAAGGTAGGTTCAGACCCATCCTGCTGGACCAGGGGTATCAAACTGGTGGCCCGCCAGCTGTTGCAAAACTACAAGTTCCTTGATGCCATTGCCTGTGGAAGTCATACTTATCACTGTCAGCCTTGCAATGCCTCATGGCAGTGGCGGAATTACCGGGGTCGCAACAGTCGCAGTTGCGACGGGGCCCGGCATTCCGCCACTGTGGGGGGGGGGGCCAGCGGGGTTGCTCTTCACATCGCTGAGGCTGAGCGTGTCTCTCATCTAACAGCAGAGAGACACCGGCATTGTTTGTTTTATTTCCCTGCTCTCCGTGTGTCCTCTCTCTCGCACAGCATGACAGGACACACAGCTGATCTCCCCCCTCCCCTCTCTGTGTGCTCCGCGGGCAGTCAAGTGTGAAGCTAAGGAGCTCACATTTCCCGCGGAGCACACAGAGACAGGAGGGGGGAAATCAGCTGTGTGTCCTGTCATGCCGTGCGAGAGAGAGGACACACGGAGAGCAGGAAAATAAAACAAACAATGCCGGTGTCTCTCTGCTGTTAGATGAGAGACACACAAGCGTACAGCGGACCGTACCGAAGCCGCCTCCCCCTCCTCTCTGGTTACGGAGGGGGAGGAGGAGGAGTCCGAGGGAGAACGCTGTTCTGAGGTCTGTAAAGTTTGTATTCAAATAGACATGTGCTGGGGGGAACACTATGGGGTGGGGGTCTGCACTGATGAGGGGTCTGCATTGATGAGGTGGGGGTCTGCACTGAGGGGGGTCTGCATTGATGAGGTGGGGGTCTGCACTGAGGGGGGTCTGCATTGATAGAGTGGGGGTCTGCACTGAGGGGGGTCTGCATTGATGGAGGGAGGTGGTCTGCACTGAGGGGGGGTGTGTGCTGATGGAGGGGGGTGGTCTGCATTGTGGGGTTCCTGCACTGATGGAGGGGGGGTCTGTACTGAGGGGGGTGTGAACTGATGGAGGGGGGGTCTGCAATGAGGGAGGGGAGGTCTGCACTGATGGAGAGGGGTCTGTACTAATGGAGAGGGGTCTGTACTGAGGCAGGGGATGTGAACTGATGGAGGGGGGTCTGCACTGATGAAGGGGAGGTCTGCACTGATGGAGGGGGTCTGCAATGATGGAGGGGGGGTCTACACTGAGGTCTATAGTGATAGATGGGGGTCTGCACTAAGGGGGTCTACACTGATAGATGGGAGTCTATGCTGATAGAGGGGGGCTATACTGATAGATGGGGGGGTCACTGAAGGGGAGGCACTGATAGGGGACACCGATGGGAAGCACTGATAGGGGACACCGATGGGAGGCACTGATAGGGGACCCCGATGGGAGGCACTGATAGGGGACACTGATGGGCACTGAAGGGAGGCACTGATAGGGGGCACTGATGGGAGGCACTGGTGGGCAATGATGGGGGGCACTGAGAAGGCACTAGGGGGCACTGATAGGGGGCACCGATGGGAGGCACTGATAGGATTTACTGATGAGCATTGATAGGGGGCACCGATGGGAGGCACCAATGGGATTTACTGATGAGCACTGAAGGGAGGCACTGATAGGGGGCACTAAGAAGGCACTAATAGGGGCACTGATAGGAGGCACTGAAAGAGGGCATTGATAGGCTGCACTGATAGGAGGCATTGATGGGCATTGATGAGCACTGATAGGCAGAACTCATAGGCTGCACGGATGGGCACTGAGGAACACTGATAGGCAGAACTAAGGCAGTATTGACGGGCACTGATGGGCAGTATTGAAGAGTACCGATAGGTGGCATGGATGGACGCTGCAATAATGAGCACTGATAGGTGGTGCTGATAGGCAGATTTGATGGGCACTAATAGGCAGCATTAATGAGCACTGATAGGTAACACTTGTAGGCGGCATTGATGGGCACTGATAGGTGGCATTGATGGGCACTGATACATTGCACTGATGATTGGGGCACTGATTATCAGTGTAAACAATTTACTGACATTCTTGACAGTTAATGGCAGTCCTTTCCTCACACAGACATAGCACGGAAGGAAAGGGCTGCGGATAACCGGCAAGTCTGTTTACATGTGATCAGCTGACATCACATGGTAAAGGGCCACTGTGATCCGCTAGATGCACGTCCCAGGGGGCATGCGGGAAGCACGGTTTTGGGAGGATGTCCATGGATGCCCTCCCAAACTTGGAAGCCTGGAGCTCAGATGGAAGGGGGGGGGCATCATTGTTTCTTGCACCGGGGCCCTGAAGGTTCTAGTTACGCCTCTGCCTCATGGGACCATGGGACTTGTAGTTCTGCAAGAGGTGCAAGAGGAAGCTGTGTCCTGTACAGTCTGAGAAAATTCATCTTTTTCCCCTTCTCCTGACAATCTCTCTCTGGGAAATGCAGTTCAAAAGCTCTTGATTACAGCAGAGTCTCTCTCCTCTGGACTACAGTTCCCACAGTGCAGTGCTGCCTGAACTCTCCTTACTCAGCAGCTTTCTGAATTAAAATATGAAAATTCCTAAGAAAGTTCTCTGTACATTCCATGACTTGATGAATGTTGTTCGAAAGTAGACATGTGCATTCGTTTTCGTCCGAATGCATTTTCGTCCGAATTTCAGGTATTTTCGTTATCGTTTTAACAAACGATAATGAAAGTGCAGAATCCGAAAAATGAAAATCCGACATAAACAAATGCTTTATTTTCGTTTTCATTGCTACAACAGTTCGATATAAATAGGAGATTCGACATGATGATGACAATAAAAACCTGTGTCCATCAAACCTGTGGTCGAATGTGCCTAACCTTAACTCTATTAGTCCAAGATTATTCTACATAGAGAGAAAAGATTCGATATAGAGAGAAAAGATTCGACGTAGGGGAGAAAAGATTTGACGTAGGGGAAAAAAGATTCGACGTAGGAGAGAAAAGATTAATAAAAATAATGATGATGATGAATGTTATTGGCTGATTGTAACCAAAGAGGAGGAGCAGTAAAATAGCTAGAACTAAGTACACACATACTTTGGCTTATGGTGTCTGTTGAAAGTTCTAAGAGGATTCGACGGAGCAGGTAAACTATACGGCGTCGTACAGTATAGCTGCTCCATCGAATCTTCTTTGAACATTCGACAGACACCATAAGCCTTCAATGACAGATTCGACCTGCATTTGGATTTTCGGACGAATGCAATTTTTAACGAAAAACGAAATAAATAAAAACGAATTTCGGGAGTAACTAAATAAATTTATTTTTCGGACGAAAACGAAATTCCGAAACAAAATATTTCAGTGTGCACATGTCTATTCGAAAGGTCTTTGAAATGTATTTTGTTTTAAGATTTTATTTTGGAATGAATGTAATTTTCTAAATGGAAAGCACATTCACTGTTAGAAATGTATTCATCTGAGAAAAAATTTCCATTCCACTCCTTTGAATTTTCTTGTCACTTTGGTTGAAAAAAATGTTTATTTGACACCATTTAATTATTCGAAAATTCACTGAATGTTTGTAAACCAGAAAATGATTAACTAAATTTTTCTAGTGTATAGCCAGCATTACCTGGGTACATCTGGGCCTCCTCCCTACACAACCCTTTCCTTTTTCACTTCATATGGGTTCTTCCTCTTGGATCCTGCACTTGGCTGTGAGCAACAACTGAGATCTGCACATAAACTGGAATTGGCCTCCAAATAGGACAGACTATGAGAAGGATCAGTTCCGAGGCCTGAGGTTGGTTAAGAAAATTATTGATATTATCCTAAGTACATATATGTTTTATTTTTAAGCGCATAGTCATAGTGTTGAATGTATTGTTTACCCCCTTTCTTCCTGGTTTGAACCAAGGTATAATATAATCTGTAGTCCACCCATGTAGGCACCTTGTGATCCATTCTATTAAACTGGAACTATAGGCAAAACTTTTTTTTTTTTCATTTTGGATAGAGCAAGGGAGGGTTATAATCAATTTTTTGCCATCTGTGTCCCATTGCGGAGATTTCCCTTCACTTCCTATCCAATAGCCAAACAGGAAGTGAGTGGAAATCCCAGCAAATTAAGGGAATTATTTGGGGACCAGATCACCAGAACTAGTGTCCTCATCGGAAGATTTCCCCTCTATTACTTGTCTGGGGGCAACCAAAAATTTGTGATTTTCTTTTCCTTTACTTGCAATGATAATGGTACACAGGACAAATAGAGGGGATGAACCTTCTTAATGGGGGCACAGGCAGTAATAAAAACCTAATAGGTGTTCTAATCCCTCTCCACTCTATCCAAAACAAAAAAAAAAGTTTTGCCTTTAGTTATACGTTAAAGTGGTTGTAAACCCTTACAGACCACTTTTACCTACAGGTAAGCCTAGGTTAAGGCTTACCTGTAGGTGCAAGAAATATCTCCTAAACCTACATGGTTTAGGAGATATTTCCAAAAGACAGGCACCGATGTCTACGGCGCATGCGCTGTAGACAACGGCGCGCAGGCGCAATGAGCGTGCCGTCTCTAACAGCAATCATGGCGGCACCAGCGCGCATGCGCGGGAATGACGTCATCGCAGCTCCCGCCAATCACAGCGCCAGACCGCGATACCCGGAAAGAAGATGGACGCTTCGTAGGAGAAGGGACAGCGGTGACATCGCAGGCTCCCTTGTCAGGTAAGTGACACATAATGGGCTACTATGCGATACATAGTAGCCAATTATGCTTTACCTTTGCAGGGAAACAAAGAGGAAGTAAACTCATCAGGGTTTACTTCCTCTTTAAGAGTGTAAATGTGCGAGTTTGGTTGCTGTGTATCTACTACATCCCATTTCCATCAGATAACTCTGTAGATCTTCTCCTATATGATTGTTAACCACTTAAGGTCAGCCCTATAGCAGTATATATACGTAATCAGACATGTCCGCGTAGGGGCACTCAAGTGCGCCACCAGCGGGTGCACAGTACCCGATGTCCGCCGGCAGCCGCTCATTGTCAGGCAGAGAGACGCAACTGTGATCTGCCTATGTAAACAAGGCAGATTGCCATTCTGACAGGAGGGAATGGATGGAATTTGTGTCCCTTAAAAAATAAACTCCATCTCTTCCCCTACTAAAAGCACCTCCCACAGTAGTAAAACACTGGCTAGGCTGTGTCATTAGTACAGTGACAGTGCATATTTTTAGCACTGATCACTGCTGTATTGGTGTCACTGGTCCCCAAAAAGTGTCAGTTAGTGTCAGAATGTCCGCCGCAATATCGCAGTTGAATGAATGATTTGTAAATCATTCATTGAATGAATGAATGAATGAATGATTTGTAAAGTGCTGCAAATGCGAACTGAATCGCCTCAAGGCACTGATGCATTGTGTTGTCAAACTTCACGCAGTTAAAATATCCCATAGTTTATAGACGCTATAACTTTGGCGAAAACCAATCAACATACGCATATTGGTATTTTTTTACCAAAAATATGTAGCAAAATACATATTGGCTCAAATTTATAAAGAAATTAGATTTTTTTTTAAAAAAAATATTGGATATGTTTTATAACAGAAAGTAAAAAATATTGTTTTTTTTTCAAAATTGTCGGTCTTTTTTTGTTTATATTGCAAAGAAATTAAAACCGCAGAGGTGATCAAATACCACCAAATGCAAGCTCCATTTGTGGGAAAAAAAGGGCATACATTTTATATGGGTACAGCGTTGCATGAAGTGAAGAGACATTTTTCCAAATGGGAACATGGACAGAGATAGAATGTTAACAGAGTTTCAAACTCTCCCTCATTCTGTCCAAAACTAAAAAAAAAATTGTGCTGGAATTAGACTTTAATAAGTTGTAAATTGAAATGACTACATACAGCATGAGAATACTGTTTTTTTTGGTCCTGCTTTAAGCTGTCCACAGCTGGATAGAATTTCGAAATTACAATTTTAAGAAAAAGTCTTAGGAACATTCCTACAAAAATTCTCAAAAACATACATTCATTGTTTAAAAGATTTTGTTTGCTTTTAACATTTGATTTTGAAATGAATGAACTTTACTGAACAAAAAGGCACATACTGTATACTTTTAGAATTTCCTTCGTTCGAGAAACATTTCTCATCTTGCTTCTACGAATTTACCCATCACTGCGGTTGAAAAAAATCGTCGATCTGACCCACTAATGATTAGAAAAATGAACATTATTCTCCTAAGAACTTTCATTCGAAAATCTACCCATCTATGGCCTGTTTTAGTGTAGCAATGAGCATATATAGAATCAGTAAATCCATTCTCCATACATTTCAGCCTTAAAGTGGTGTTCCGGCCGAAATTATACTTTTTAAATAAAAATACCCCTATAATACACAAGCTTAATGTATTTTAGTAAAGTTAGTCTGTAAACTGAGGTCTGTTTTGTTAGTTTATAGCAGTAGTTTGTTATTTTGTAAACTTACAGCAGGCTGTGGCCATATTAAGTTTGGGCATCTGAAGCCAGACTGTATTTCTTCCTGGATCTCATCCTTGCAGATCTCGCACATGCTCAGTACAGCACAAGCAGTGTAATAGGTTTCAGGCCAGGTTTCCATAGCAACGGCAGTGTCAGAGAAAGTTGCCGCCCCTTCCCAGAAGGCATTGCAAACAGGAAATGATGCGATGGGCCGCGGCCAGGGAGGAGGAAGTGAAAAATGAATACAGCAGATATACAGTAGGTGCTGAGAAAAAAAATAAAAAAGTATCCAATTCGTTTACAGTGCACAGTTTAGTGAGGGATGCTGAAGAGTTGTAAAAGTGGGTGGAACTCCACTTTAAAGCAATACAGGCATTCTGTCTCCACAGTATGTGCATTAACAAAATGATGTTACAGCTGCTTTTGCTACTAATAAAAATAGTAATGATGGATCAATACTTAAAAGTCATTTAACCTAATGTCATTACAATAGTCACCAAGGATTCTAATCCATACTAAATTCTGTAACAGATCAGGAAAAAATAACTTGCTGTCTGCTTTATAACTGTCTTTCAAAAGATCACTTTGCTCAGCTGTAAAAATATTCTTGGACACTTGAGTAAACTACAGTAAGAATTATAGCTGCCTAGGAACAGAAATGTTACAGAATCACAAGCCTGACCTCCAGTGGTTATTTGTGATAACACATGAGGTCTAGTTATTGAAGGTGAAACTTTTGATTTCACATTTTTTAATAAGCTATACAAATTTTCATGTTTGATGTTTTTCTCATCTGTTTTTAAATATGCTCTGGGGAAATTTTCCAGTCATTTTTGTATGATTTTGTGAAGGTAAAAATATTCAAGCAAAACCTCTTTCTGAAGACAGGCTTTGCCAATGTACACTCTTCTTTTGGGTCCATGACATGTTCCGTCATGGCATTTGACTTTTTTTAAATATTGTTTTAAAATATGCATTTTATAGAGCACCTTGATATATAATATTGTATACAGTAATACATTTGTATTTCTTTATGTGTTGTCTCTTAATTACTAAGTGCTGCGGCAACCTACCCTGAGCCAGGAGCATGCTGGAGAGCCATGCCATTACTCCCACACACAGCACAGCAGTCTGGGTCTTTACTGGTCCAACATGCTCCATGCGCAATGCTCCACTCAACATCTCTGTTTTGGGATCTGCTCCATATGTACAATATTGTCCTTAGAAACCAAGGAAGAGAAGGGGAGCTGCTTACCCTTAAAAATCGATATCACCTTTTATTAAAAGATCCGGTATAAAAACTGTACCTCCTGGCACTAGCTGTTCTAATGCGTTTCCCTCTTGTAAGTACTGCTACTGCCAGGGGTTACAGTTTTTGCACTTGATCTTTTAATAAATTGCAATATTTGTTTTTAATGGTGAATAGCTCCCCTTTTCTTCCTTGGTTTCTAAGGACAATATTGTACAAATGGATTTGCTCACGACTGCAGTGAGCCTGCACCCAATGCCAAAAGATTAGAGGGTGAATTCAGAGCTGGCAGTGGAATTAATTTCTATCAAACACCAGTGTAAGGAACTGTTTCATGTGGGTGCCATCCAAGCCTCACTTCATACCACTTCATCTACCTAAAGTGGAGCTAAACTCTGAAAAATAAACATTTTTACCTTCCAGCAATGGGACGATGACTGGCTAGCAGAGGATGCTCAAGTGCATGGGAATCAGTCAGTCATCATGGCACAGCCAAAGTGTACCAGGAATGCATGCTGAGCTACATATGCACAGCTCAGTTTACATTCAATAGAAGGCTGTGAACATTCAAATAATGCCCTGTACACACAACCGGTTTTGCCGTCGGAATAAACTCTGAAGGTTTTTCCGACGGAATTCCACTCAAGCTGTCTTGCATACACATGGTCACACCAAATTCCGACCGTCAAGAACGCGGTGACGTACAACACGTACGAGCGGACAACGCATATGACGGGACAACACGTACGACGTCTCGTACTTGCTTCAGAGCATGCGTCATTTTTGGTAAGTCAGAACAGCATGGAGACAAGCGGTTTTCCCGATAGGAATTTGTTCAGTCGGAAAAATATCATGTTCTCTATCTAAGTCGATCTGAATTTTCGACGTAAAAATTCCGATGGGGCATACACACGGTCGGAATATACGATGAAAAGCTCCCATCGGACTTTTTCTGTTGGAAATTCCGACCGTGTGTGCGGGGCAAAAGTGTGCTATTGTAGAAGAGACACAGCGTGCCTCTTCCATAAAGGGCTCCTTGTTCTCAGTTTTGGATATTATGTGTTTAGTTCCACTTTAATACCTTGATGCAGTAGGGGTCCAAACAGACACAGTGCAAGGCCGACGCCCATGGAGAGCGGACGTGTTGGCTGAGAGCACTTAGAGAGCCAAGCTCCCCGGGATGACAAGCGGTGTTTAGCAGGGAAAACAACCTCTTATGCTGGCTTAAGCATGACTACATGCCGCAGAGCAGCTTCACAACCGGCAAGCGACATAAAAAAACACAGGAGGAGGGATACGGACTTACCTCTCCACACACTCCCCAGATGCCGAGCAAGTAGGTAGAATGGCTCCAGACCGCGAAGGAGGGAAAAGCGAAAGGGTGCATAGCAAATCTCAGTGGAACCAGCACAGACTAATGGTGCCTTATTAAGAACATGTGGCAGCTCCCTGTGGAAAAAGGGATCCAAAGATATTGAACAAGAAAATGGATCCACTACTAAGGTGCAATATCTAAATGCAAATGTACATAATATGGAAGATGATAATTCTGTGAATCAAATAGATGAAGATAATGGAGACTTAGATTGGGATATGAGAAAACATATAAAAGCTCTCCCTACAAAAAGTGAAATTCAACAATTGATAGCTGCAATGGAACTTTTTTTGTATGCAAGCAGTAGAGGGACTCAAAGAAGATGGCTTTGGGACAGAGAGTGGAGATAGTAGAAAACAGCCAAGATGATATTAGGCATGCGATGGTAGAAGTTTAAGAGGTAATTAAATATCATGAAATGGCTATGAACTCCCTTATGAATCGTTTAGATGACTATGAGAACAGAGATCACAGACAGAATATTCGCATATGAGGGGTACCAGACACAATGGGGACTCATGATCTACACCAACCAGTACAAGGTCTATTCCGACAGATCTTGGGAGATTTAATACCAGAAGAGATTGAAATAGATAGAGTACATCGCACTCTAATGGCATCACCCCTTATAGTGAAAGGCCTAGAGACATTATTTGCAAATTACATAAATATTTAATAAAAGAGGCCATTATGAAAGCGGCACGGAGTAAACCTACTATTGACTATGGAGGAGGTCAGATTTCCTTATTTACGGATTTGTCAAGGCACACCCTTATGCAAAGGAGAGCAGTGCGACCTTTATTAGAAGCTCTGTGGGTAGTAAATGTCAACTCTCTATGGGGATTCCCATTTTGTCTAATGGCGGCCATGAATGGCAAGAAGGCAGCGCTACGGACGAAAGATGATTTACAATATTTTTTGGAAACACTGGACTTACCTATGAGCGATTTTCCAGACTGGAGAATGAACAGATCAACACCATATATACATCCCCCAGAACGTTGGCAGCAGGTTCCAAGAAGAGATAGGTGCAGGAACCAAAAGAATGGGAAAAGGCTTAAGCCCCCCCCCCCCCTTGTAGAGTCTAAGTAAAAGAGTGTAGTAGGGTTGTTAATTAGTCGCAAAATGAGACTTTGCTTGAATTGGCTTTTTTTTTCTTTCCATCCTGGGGAATAAGAAAACGACATGACTAGGACTTAAGTTGATTTGTTATTTTCAAATAGGTTGGCTCCGATTCAAGGGGCTGTAGATTCTGCAAGTTTGCAGTCGGGGGGAGGATCTGGGTATGGGCGATATGCCATTTTGTGGATTCCTATAACCCTTAGTTGGTATATCATACATGGTAGGAAATTTTTGTATACATGTATTGTGTGTTGGTTGTTTTTTTTAATGGGGTATAAAAACTTGTGGTGCATCTGGGGGATGGGGATGATGGGGAACATGTGTTTATATTTTTTTCTCCCTGAACCAAGGGAAGGGAAGGGTACTAAAGAGAGGGGAATATATATAAATTTTAGACCCTATTATGAAGTATACACTAAAAATTGTCTCATATAATGTGAGAGGTTTGAGCTTTCAAAATAAGAGGGGTCGTCTATGGCATGAACTGCGTCGGCTGGCAGCAGATGTTATCTTTCTGCAGGAGACGCACTTTGTGGCAGGATCAATCCCGTGTATGCCTCTGGAGCTTTATGATCAGTGGTTCCATGCGGTGTTCCCTATCCCAAGGGCCAGGGGATTGACGATTGCTTTTCGAAAATCATGTCCCCTTTCTCTTGATTCCATGCAAGTCGACCCAGAAGGTCACTTTTTGTTTATTAAAGGGAAAATACAGGGCCATAGCTACACTTTTGCTTCCATCTATGCCCTCAATGTGAATACAGTGAATTTCCTATCTAAGATAATTGGGAGGATGGGAAAATTTAGAGAGGGCTTTTTAGTATTGAGGGGGATTTTAATTTACTCCTGGACCCCAAGATGGACACATCATCAGGCAAGACCTCAATCTCCTTCAGGGCCTTAAAATGTATTAAACAACGTTTACGTTTTCTGCACTTTGTAGACAGCTGGAGGGCTCTACATATTCAGAAGAAAGACTATAGTTACTACTCCAAAGTACATAATTCATACTCCTGGCTTGATCTTCTGTGGATTGACCAATTTTACTTGAGTAATGTTTGCTCGGCCACAGTTGAATCTATTACAATTTCGGACCATTCTCCGGTAACAGTGACGATCCGTCTGGCTGTGGCAGGATGTAGAGAGCGGATATGGCGTATGAACAAAACTCTACTAGATAGAAAGGAGATTTCAGAGGTCTTGCTACAAACATTAACAGCATATTTTAAAGAGAACGATACGGGGAATGTGTCCAGTAAAACAGTATGGGAGGCCCATAAGGCAGTTATTAGATTCAAACTAATTGCTCATGGCTCACATATTAAAAAAGAGAAACAGAAAGAGATTGAAGATCTACTGGAGAGAATCCACACATTTGAAGTCAGACATAAGACACACCTCGAACCCACAGATGCCTGAGAGTTGGAAACAATACGAGTGAAGCTGTTACAATGTTTAGATCAAAAAAAACAAGGACAGGTTTAGATACTTTGCCCATCGTTTTTACGAGCAGGGGAATAAATGCGGTCGGTTGTTGGCAAGACAACTAAGGAAACAACAAGAAGCTCAACATGTACACTCCTTATTAGTAAATAAAAAACAAGTACTAGATGCCAAAAAAATAGCGGTGGAATTTCACCGTTTCTATGCATCTCTATATACTGTTTACCATCCCTTGAGTGTGGCGGGAGGAGAACAGGTAGAGTTGATGCAAACCTATTTTAAAGAGGCTGCAATGCCCGTGCTGCCACCAGCAGCTCTGGAAACGATGGAACAACCAATTACTACAGAGGAATTAGGCAGAGTAATAGCCACACTACCATTAGGTAAGAGTCCTGGGCCAAATGGCTTTACGAATGTTTATTATAAAAAGTTCCTCTTAACCCTGATACATCCTCTGTGCGAGTATTTTAATTCTATCACTGCTTCAAACTGGTTACACCCAAAAGCTGTAGTGGCACATGTTGTGGTCCTTCCAAAATCGGGGAAGGATCCACAACATTGCGCCAATTATAGGACAATATCCCTTATGAATTCAAACACTAAAATCTTTTCTAAAATATTGGCTCTAAGATTAAAAGACCAAGTGGTGAAATTAATTCATTTAGACCAGACTGGCTTTATGAATAATCGGGAAGCCAGAGACAATACAATCCGTGCTCTTCATATTTTACATTGGGCTCCGGAACAGATCCCACGGGTTGTATTGTCAATGGATGCTGAGAAAGCATTTGACAGGGTAAATTGGGCCTTTATGCGAGAGGTGTTGAGGGGGATAGGACTAGGAGACAGGATGATGGGGTGGATAACAGCATTGTATACAGGCCCAAGAGCAAGAGTAAACGTGAACGGTACATTATCTGACTATTTTGACATCGGCAATGGGACGAGATGGGGTGCCCCCTGTTCCCATTGCTGTTTGCCTTGGTCCTGTAGCCTTTTTTGTGTATGGTGAGGGGAAAGGAGGGGATTTCTGGGATTAGTATTGGGACAGTAGAACATAAGGTGTCAGCTTATGCAGACAATCTATTATTTTCTCTCTTCGACCCTCGGGCGTCACTGGATGCATTGATGTTCGAGGTGGACAGATATGGACTTCAAGACTTCAAGATAAATTTTGAGAAATCTGTGCTCCTGCCGATTCATGTGCCACCGGTGTCGGCATCTTTACTGCAATGGTCCTTTCTTTTATTTGGCGTTTAGATTACTTAATGTATCTGGGAGTGTATATAACTCTGGATTTAAGGTTCTTATATGAGCTTAATTATAATTAAGAGTTTGAGAGGAATAATTAAGGATTTGCAGGAATGGAAGGGATATAAAATGACATGGTTTGGGAGGGTAAATGCCCTCAAAATGATAATAATACCTAGGTTAATATATACCCTATATACAATACCGATTGCAATCCCACAAAGCTTTTTTAAAAAGATGAGTAGAGTTTTTTTGACATTTGAATGGAACGATAAGCACCCTAGATTGGCCTATGATATAATGTGTAGACCTAAATGGGAGGGAGGGGTTGGGCTTCCAGACATTGCCTTATACTATAAAGCTATGTTGCTTGTGTGTATTTTAAATTGGTGTCATGATACAACAAATAGAATATGGTTTCTGCAGTCCTTGTCGATATGGGATAGAATGAATTCAACGGGTAAACTGGCCCCGCAGACATCACCTCTGGCCCCATTGGGTGGATATGCGTAGTTTCTCCCAGGGGAAGAACTTAGAAACTTGGGAATATAGGGTACAGATGGGAATATGACATGTGCAAAGTTCGCCCCTGGGGGAGAATTGCTCCCTTTATTGGAGTTAACATCGTCTCTTGGGAATATACCCCTGGCCGTATGGAAATATCGCCAGATGACAGACTTTTTTGAGAGATTGAGTGAGTAAGAACCTTGAGTTCGTTAACAGCATTTGAGGTGTCATGTGTTAATATTTCAGAAGGTGGACATCTATTGGCGCAAATGTATAGATTGGTCCTTAGTGAACAATACACAGTAGCTCCATATTTTATCAGAGAATGGGAGAGAAAATTGGGATGCAATTTTTCTCCTTTACAAGTTAAAAGATTGATTCAAGGGACTTACTCCTCTTCTATAAGCTCTCAAATACAAGAGATGTCATATAAATTTCTATCCAGGTGGTTTTGGACCCCTGTGCATTTAACATAGATATATTCAACAAGAGATGATCGATGCTGGAGAGGGTGTGGACAACGGGGGGACATATGTCCACATATGGTGGACATGCCCTAAGATCAAGCCATTTTGGGACTCAATAGCACCATGGATTAAAAAACTGACAATTAGACCCAAAGAAGTTGATCCGTTGCACTTCTTGTTCCACGGTATGCCGTGTTCCAAGAATTTCTATAGGAAAATCACTACACCGCATTTATTAAATGCAGCAAAAACACGGATACCAATGTTTTGGAAACAAGAGAGAGGCCCCTCCCTGATGGAGTGGAAAAAAGAGGTTAACGCAATAATGGAAGCGGAAAGATGGGTGTCCATAGTGAAGCATCAAGAGGATAAGTTTAAAGAAACATGGGCAGAATGGATGTATTATTCAGGAGAAATATTAGTTGATTAGGGTCAGTAGTGAGCCCCTCATATTGGTTGTTGTATATAGAGTAATAAACCTCCCTTGGATGCACCACCCATCAAATTGGTCAAATTATTTTAGTTAAAAGATTCCCATACGGGAAATAATTCCGTTCAGTCAAGTAGTGGATAAAAGGGAAGAGGGAAGGGGAAAGAAAAATAGTCGGTGGGAAGGGAGGGGGAGTGTTGGAGGGGGTGGAATCCCCCCCCCATAAACCCCCCTTTTTTTTTTGGAGAGGGGTTAGTAAATAATGATATATTCACTAAATAAGGTGCACGTGTGTTTTTTTTTTTTGTTTATTTATATAATTGATATAGGTATGTGTTTTTGCTTTTTGGCTGAAGATTTATATTATGTTTGGCATGAACGAAGTGTAGTGAATTTATATGCACATTTGGTGGATAGTAGATGAATATAGTTCATTTTGAACTGCACAGAAGGGAAGGGATGTTCTTTTTTTCTTTAAAAATTTTAGAGGTATAAAGTACCTCCTTAAAATAAGCACGAGTGGGATGATAGTTATTTCTTTAAAGTAACTACGAGGGTGGTCTCTTTTTTTTTTCTTTCCCCTACAATAATGGGTAGTTATTTTTCACATGAAGAATATTAGAGGAATCACGGGTGGGGGTGGTTATTAAAACTCTTTTTTTTTTCCTCCTTTTTTTCTCTCTCTCTTTGTGCCCACACCTCTCTTCTCGTGAGAGAGATACAACATAAAGGCTGGGGGGGGTGGGATTTAGCTGATCTTAGAGGTAAATGAAAGGAAGGAGGATGATGAAGTGTTTTTTTTTTTTTTTTGCTTTGTTCGGGTTTGTTTTTTTAAATAAAATAGAAGAGGTAGAACATGGAAACTGTGCCATGGAGAAAAACTAAAGGAATATGTGTTGATATGTGTCATTGAGCTAGTAAATGGAGATGTTTGTTTTGATATATTGTCTAAATAAAGATATTTAAATTAAAAAAAATACCTTGATGCAGTAATGCAGTAATGCAGTGATGGGGGCTAAGTTGCATATAAAATAAATCACTGAAAATTTAGTCTATATCTATGTTATAAACAAGCACTTCTGAATTTTTAGTTGATCACAGGGTCGTACAGAGACAATTTACATGACTTCACTCACTTTCCTTTGTTTTTTGAGTCGTGTTGGCAGTTACAAGTGAATACTTTCTGTTTAAGGAAGGCATATTGTGTGTCCATATTCACATACAATAATAGACCTGTTTAAACGTTTGCTTATGTGGATAGAATGTCTCTGCATCAACACCTGGCGGTTAGCATGTTTAGAACATTTTCCTTCTATTTGTGTTCTGACAGGTATCTTATAAGCTATTTCTGGAAGAGCTGGAGAAAACAATAATATTAATCCATTTCAAAAATCCATACTGGATGATTATTTGCTCCCTGACCATCCAGTAGTGAGGCTTCATCAGAACTTTTTGGGAATGTCCTACAGACATTTTAATATTCCTACATTAAACTGTAAATGGTTGGATGTTTCATCATGTATTTAGGCATCACTATCCAGCATCCTTTGGCCCACCTTAAAGCCCAACTCTGGGAAAAAAAGTTCAAATGCCCACCCCCCTGGACAGCAAGCCAATCATTCTTCTAATGCCCTTTTACTTAGCTACTTTCACTGTCACGTTACAATGCCAAAACCTCCTCTGACAATTCACAGCTGTGATCAAAAGTTGCCTTTCATTCTAGCAGAATGCAGTTTCCACGCTTCATGTTGTGATGTCTTAATACTTTAGAACCCTCTGAGGACACCTTGAGGACCCTATGAGGGTCTTGCAGTGGTCATTTTTGGCAGTCATTGGGCAGTGTCCCTATCAGTGGGAAAAGACATGGAAATGGTGGTCTGGGCCATGGTGGTCTGGGCCTCCAAAATTTTACAAAATATTATCAGGCAACCCAACTGACACACATAGCTCAATATCATAGGACAAAAGAAGTTCCCTTGTGGATCAGCCTTGAAGCCACTGAATGTGTCCCTATACAGTAGCACAATCCACACACTTATTTGTCTGTTTCCTAGAGAGCAGAAGTTGATCTCCAATCCCATTATGCTTCATTACTTAGGGCTCTGGGACAGATTGAAAGTCTGGCTGCAGTCCCCACATACTCCTCTCCTGTCTTTTCCTGTCTTTTCTGAGGTACCCCTCATTTTATCCAGCTCGAACCTCTCCTACTTCCTTTCAATTTTGGAGCACACTCGGGCTAATTCGCTTGCATCACCTGATTACAGCCTCTTCTTTTTAATCATCCGCTTCCTTGGAAGAATGACATAAACTCCCAAATTCTGAGATATTCAGATATCTTCAGTGCTTAAATTTTTATTCAGTCTACATCAAGGACTAAACAGACCTACAATCACAAACATTATTTTAACATATCTGCTCATATCTGCAAGAACACAGCCACTTCCTAAAACTTTTTTTAAGGGCTTTTCTTGCCTGCCGACTATTATTACAATATAGTTCAAGACATCACATGTCAGAATAGGGGATCGGGCAGAGCGGGGGTGGGGGCCGGTGCATCTGTAACTTGTTACATGTTGCACCCTGGATATGGATGTAACATGTTACAAAAGGTGAGCTTACCCTTTAAGTCCTAAGGCCCTTATCTGTATCCTCCAGGCAGTCTGCTCACACAGATTCAATGCATGTACATAGCACCTCCCTGCTGCATTGACTCCAACTCCCAAACTAGGTTTTACCAACCTCCGAGAAAACAAAATATCCAGTATGAGACAAGCACCCTGGAGTTCCTTGATTTACATGGATGAGTGACACAAAACCCTTTTCACACCATGTCAGGCTCAGTCACAAAAACACTGGATAGCATTTTTTTTCCAAATGTGTTTCCTCCTGAACTGAACACAAATATAAATTCAATGAATGAAAAAAAAATTGTAAAAAACATCATTTTTAAATGAGCAGTAATATACTGATGCTTAAAGTGAAACAATAAAAATTAAAAATTCCTTTAAATATAGTGCCCCTTAGTCTGCCTGCAAAGTGGCGCATCTGTACTGTGTATAGAACCTGTTGCCGCAAAAATGACATTTATAAAGCTCTACAAGCTTTCTTTATTTAGACAAGCTGGAATTTAGACGCTGGGCATATGGATGGCATGGATTGTATATTTTTTTTCCACTGCAACAGCTGGGGTAGAGAGATTTGCCTGCTATAGTCTACAGCTGGTGGTATGCTGCTGGGAGACGTGCTGCAAGGACTTGTGACACCATTTGCTATACCATCATCCCTGTCAGTGGAGGCTGCTAAGAGGTCACGAGATATAACGGGGGTAGACCTGAAAGATGAGGAGTGAGGAGGAGCAGTATTGCGTTACTTTTGTATGGCTTATAGGTGCTCTTGTCAACGGGCTGAGTGGTGGGAGGTTAAATTCCTTGGCAAGCATGTGGTACCCAAATGGTTAGTGTTTTTGCCATGCTTGATCTGCTTGAGGCAAAGTTTGCAAATTGCAACAATGCGATCAGCTGCAAATGTGCTTTAAAAAGGCCTAGACAGCTGAGCTGTGGGAAGTGGGCCGGGAGATAACAGCTCCACGCTGTGATGGAATAGGGTAGCTGCTCTCTACTCTTCCATGATGGCTGCCTCGTTGGGGTTGTGCCTCACCCTCACTTTCCTCCTCTGCTCTATCCGGCACCCAAGTCGTGTCAGTGACATCATCATTATCCCCTCCATCCTCATCATCACTGGAGCCAACTTGCAATACGCTACGGCTGGGGGAACATGACTGGCAATTTGTTGTTTACCAGTGTTCTCCCCTCTCTGTAGGCTCATGTTCCTACCTTCCTCAACCTTAGAACCAACATCTGAATCAAGTAATGCCTGTGCATCCTCAAGGAGCAAGTGACTGACGCTGTGTTCAAATAACTCAGCTGACTCTTCCATGCATGATGCTGGGGCTATGGAGTAGCTGTGGACAAGAAGGCAGAATAAGTAACTCTGGCAGCTGAGGTGGACTGCGCACTAGTCTCTGCTTGGGAGACAGAGGATGAGGAGGAAGAGGATGTTTCAGTAAGCCAGTCCACCACCTCCTCTGCATGCTGTGAATGAATAGCACAGAAAACATCACTAAACAAAGGAAATAGTGCCCTGCCTGATGACAGACCACGTCCACCTTTTGCCTGTGGACACATACGCTGCTGGCCCCCTCACTGGACCATGGGAATGTCTGCTTATTCTTGTTGGCCTATCAGACATGATGGGGGGCTTATTACTGAAATGTAATAGAGAAGGGGAAATGTGTACTTGGATGCACTTTAATCAATGGAAAGTAATGTTTGGTGCACTTTAACTTAAGTACTCACTACACAGACACACTCCACTGACACACTAAAATATACTGCAAAATAACTGCACTAACGCACTTCAATATGCTACCATAAAAGTGTATTAAGGCACTTCAATATACTGCACTAAAAGTGCACTAACGCACTTCAATATACTGCAGTGAAAATGCACTAAAGCACATCAAAATAGTGCCATAAAAGTGCACTAACGCAATTCATTATACTGCCGTAAAAGTTCACTAACACACTTCAATATACTGCCATAATACTGCACTAACGCGCTTCAATATACTACCATAAAAGTGCATTAAGGCACCTCAATATACTGCACCAAAAGTGCACTAACGCACTTCAATATACTGCAGTGAAACTGCACTAAAGCACTTCAATATACTGCCATAAAAGTGCACTAACACACTTCGATATACTGCCATAAAAGTGCACTAACGCACTTCAATATACTGCCGTAAAAAAGCACTAATGCACTTCAATATAGTGTCGTAAAGGTGCACTAAGGCACTTCAATATACTGCTGTAAAAGTGCACTAACGCAATTCAGTATACTGCCGTAAAAGTTCACTAACGCACTTCAATATACTGCCATAAAACTGCACTAACGCACTTTAATATACTGCAATAAAAGTGCACTAAGGCACTTCAATATATTGCCGCACAAGTGCACTAACGCGCTGCAATATACCGTAGTAAACGTGCACGGGCGCACTTCAATATACTGCAGTAAACTTGCACTAACGCACTTCAATATACTGCAGTAAACGTGCAGTAATGCACTTCAATATACTACAGTAAACGTGCACTAATGCACTTGAATATACTGCAGTAAAAGTACCCTGATGCACTACTATGCTGCAGTAAAACTGCCTTGACACTCTACACTGACAAACCTCAATATACTGCAGTAAACCTGCCCTGAAACACTAAACTGACACTAAAGTAAAAATGAATGGTCGCACTACACTCACGATGCACTATAACTATATTCACACTACACTTACACTCTACACTCAAGACTCACAATAGCACACTATAGCACACTAACTCGCTAGTAGCATTGAACAGAGCTCTGTTCTTCCTATCTTCACTCCAATATCACACTGCAAATGGTTGCACTGGGAAGGAATCTTTTATAGTATGGGTGGGTCTATGATCAATGAGCCATGATTGGGCACAGTCATCATTACTTTCTCTAATCATGGCTCTGACAGTGTTCTGTGCCCTGACTTTGCCAATCCTTCATTGCTTCAGCCAATCAGGACTTCCAATATACTGTGCGGTTTGCAGTGCATTGTGGGGCACTCGGCAGGCCGAACAAACAGTCGAACACCCTAACAATTTGGGTGTTCGCCGAATAGGCGAACAGCCAATGTTCAGCCCGAATTCATGCTCAGGCCAAACCGTTCGCCCGACACTAATGAGAAAAATGAAATTAACTTTTAATGACTACAATGTATTTAATCTCATAATGTTTCTGAGATGCTGAGTGAGTTTAACAGGGCTAAAAGTGTGTTTCTTCCAATTTTTGATCCAAACTTTCAAATAAAAAAGCACTTAGGGATACTCTTGTGAAGTGTAATGTCACTGCATATAGGTTCCAATCTTATATCACCACAACACAATGTCCCTTCAGTACTTACTGAATACATTATCTTAAAAAGGGGAGGAGCTACTGATAGACATTCTGTATATAGCCCTACAGAACAGACAGACAATGCACAGTCCACATGGGCTCTGCTGCTTACTTTCAGACAGTAACAGGAAACTTTATTCAGAGAAAAGACATAGGGGTTAATTTACTAAAGGCAAATAGACTGTCCACTTTGCAAAGTGTAGTTGCCCTCTGCGAGTGCAGTTGCTCCAGAGCTACTAAATGAGGTAAGGTTTTACTTTGCAAAGAGTACCCAATCACATGCAAAGAAAATAAAAAACAGCATTTTTGCTTGCACATGATTGGATGATGGAAGTCAGCAGAGTTTCTGCTCATTTACCAACTGGTATACCAAATGTGCAGCACTAAAGAATACAAAATTATAAAACTAATATACATGTGTAGCACAAATACAATAAATAACTAGAAAGTATATCCTGTGATACAAAGGTAATTAATAAATGTCCAAAAAATATATAAATATAAATAAAGTCCACATGCTCCGTGTATTGCACAAAAATACTTAATATTATAATATTTTAAAAGTCCATTATGAAAACTTAAAACATGATGATGATATCTTCATGCAGTGTTCACACACCCTCCACCAGATGTACCCTCACCTTAAGGGCTTTATATAAAAGCTGTGGTAAATATTATTATCAGCTTGAAAAATCCTCCTATGATTCCTCTTTCCTGTGGTGGCTAATTTTGGCTTATATGCTGATACAAGCTATCACTCCTTCCTCCTGATTAAAGTGCAGATCAAAAGCCACTGCTTCCTCCTGGCTATCAGCAGTCTCCTCGTATATATCACATGCGGAAAACAATAGAAGCTTGCAATAGTGTGATAACGTTTAAAACAGGTTTATTGCAACTTAAATTCCACATAGATGTACACTCACATTTTTCATGTTAAAAACACGCCTTGGTATGCTTAAAGACAGAGGGGTGATAACATCATCTGGAGACCGAATCTGCAGCCCCGGTTCCTGACGTTCACCCCATCCTAAGCCTGTGCTGTAAGAGACTCCTTGCTTGCTTCCACGTCAGCCAATCAAGCTCCTCCTACCGGTTTCATTACAATCTCGTGACTTCCTCTGGGGATTGTCAATTGACAATCCCCAGAGGAAGTCACGAGATTGTAACGAGACCTGAATTTAAGTTGCAATAAACCTGTTTTAAACGTTATCACATTATTGCAAGCTTCTATTGTTTTCCGCATGTGATATATATGGGGAGACTGCTGATAGCCAGGATGAAGTAGTGGCTTTTGATCTGCACTTTAATCAGGAGGAAGGAGTGATCCTTGTATCAGCATATAAGCCAAAATTAGCCACCACAGGAAAAAGGAATCATAGGAGGATTTTTCAAGCTGATAATAATATTTACCACAGGCTTTTATATAAAACTCTTAAGGTGAGGGTACATCTGGTGGAGGGTATGTGCACACTGCATGAAGATATCATTATCACGTTTTAGGTTTTCGAAATGGACTTTTAAAATATTATATTATTAAGGATTTTTGTGCAATACACTGAGCACATGCACTTTATTTATATTTATATATTTTTTGGACATTTATTAATTACCTTTGTATCACAGGATATACTTTCTAGTTATTTATTGTATTTGTGCTACACATGCATATTAGTTTTATAATTGTTTATTCTTTAGCGCCGCACATTTGATATACCAGTTTGCATTGTCACATTTAGGGAAGTGTGGGAAGTGCAGGCAGCTGATTTTCAGTTTAATTTTTAACTTAGATTTTCACTTTAGGGGAGTACTTTGGCAGCTCACAAGGCTTTACACACCTGCTCATTTACCAAGCTCTGGACCAACGGCACTTGCAGAGTGCAACTGCACAGTCTTTTTCCCTTTAGTAAATCAACCTCATAGAGCAGGGATCTTCAAACTACGGCCCGCCAGTTGTTGCGGTACTACACATCCTATGTGGCATTGTAAAACTCTGACATTCACAGACATGACTAGGCATGATGGGAATTGTAGTTCCTGAACAACCGGAGGGCCATAGTTTGAAGACCCCTGCCATAGAGTATTACCAAAGATGCAGCTACAAACCTGTAAACACTGCCATCTGCTGGCTGATGTAGTTGTTGCACAAAATACATGAACACCCCCACTCAACAACTACTCCTTATATTAGTCCCATTTCGGATCTCATTTCTATAAATCTGTTTCTTGTAAGCTGTTTTGTCAAAACATCTGATCCACTTTTGTTTGTCATGAATTGGAAGTCTTTGCATCCCATCCCATGAATCTGGCCTTGGTTTTAATGCTAAGTGAGCAACATAGGACAGACGTTTGGCTGGGATGCCTTTATTGCTTCTGGTGGATTTCGTAATTGAAGCCTCTTGTGGCCTGGTTTCTTCTTTTACAATATTTGGATTGTCTGCATTACTATTATTTCTGTGTCACTTTTTTGCTTATCTTCTTGTTACACTGATGTGGAATTTTTCTCAATTTGAAGTGTTTTTGTGAGTTTATGAAGTTTTGAATACACTGAAGTTTCATCAACAATTACACTTCTACTGATGGTTACCTTGTGTGTGTCTTGGTGTAGAACTCTGTACCCCTTTTGAGATTCACTGTATCCCACAAGTACAACATTCCTTTGCGCAAGCATCCCATTTTGAACGTTTTTCTTTTGTGCCCATAGGCTTTGCTTTCAAAATTTTTTAGATGGTACAAATTCAGGGCCCTTCCATTCCACAGTTCATATTGAGTTTTCTTAGTTAATTTTCCTGGTAGTCGATTTTGGAGATAACATGCGGACATAACTGCCTCCCCCTTGTATGTGGTTGGCATACTGTATCTGCATCAGAGAGCATGGTTCTTCCACTCTCACATAGATTACGGTTTATTCTTTCTGCAACCCCATTTTGCTCTGATACAGTTCATCTGTAATTTTAGCCTTTGCAAGTAAGATATCTCTGTTTGCGATGGCACAACTGTCATCTTGGAAGGTCACTATATTACCTTGTTTTGTGAGCTTCTTCACTGACAAAAGATTAGTTTCAAGAACAGGGACATTTTTCACAGGTATCTTTCTGATAACACATTGTGAAATAGGACAGAAGGACAGATTCCTTCTAAATCCATTTTTAACCTATTAGCTGTGATGATTTTTTCTGTTTTACTCTGGTCAAGGTGATTAAAGAAATGTATGTCATTTGTCATGTGACTTGTAGTTCCTGAATCAACACACCATACCTGCAAAGATGAGGTGTAATTTTTGGAAAAGCATATTTATTATCTGAAGAAAAATCAGTTTCTTGCACACAAAACATTCATGTGTTTCTTGTTGCGTGTTACTGTTTTTATGCCTACTTTTTGTCTCTAAAGCAGACTCTACAACAGAAGCACCATCACTATTATATTAATGTTTTCTCTTTTACGCTTATATTCATCCACAAGCTTGCCCTTAACATATTCCAATGTCAATTCATCATCTGGATGTGTATCAAGTACCGTGACAAGTGTTTAATAACTTTCTGGTAAGCCACAGAGTAATAGTGTTGCTACACGAAAATATTTTATTTCTTCTCCTATACCTCTCAGGCATTCAAATATTTCCAAGGTGTGCATTATGTAATCCTGCATATCCTGGCCTTTCATTAGCTTAGTTTGGTATAGCTTTCTAATCAAATACAGTTTATTGTTGAGATTAGCTTGTTCATGCACCTTTTGTAACCCTTCCCACATTTCTTTAACAGTTTCACACAGATTTGCAAATGAAAGCTTTGTTGCAGCTGCATTACTGGCCATTTTCTGTTATTCTTTTGCAGTCTTCTTTCTGTTACTGTATCTTGCAGTTATATGCTGTAGCTGGCTATGACTGGGTGTCTGGGCTATGTCTGGGTCCATAACCTGTTAGAAATTCTGTATATATTCCTACAGAACAGACAGACAGTGCACAGTCCGCATGGGCTTTGCTGCTTAACTGCAGACAGGAACAGGAAACTTTATTTAGGGAAAAGACATAGAGTATTTGTCACGTACCTTGTGGACGAGCCCGACTTGCAGGGGATGGCCTCTCTTGCGGCTCCGACTCGAGGGTCCTGGTAGGATATACAGGAAGCACTAGAGTCAGGAGTGACACGAGCGCCTGGCAGGATCAACAGCAGGAAATGGGTCTGGAACTCTGAAAGCATTGTGCAGCAGAACTTTAGGCTGAGCTGGGAGGTAGACTGGAACCTGGAAGGAGCTGGATCAGCAGACTGGACCGGATAGCAGGCTGGAACACTGGTACAGCAGACTGGAACCACACAGCAGACTGGGACACAGGAAAGCAGGCTGGAACACTGGTGCAACAGACTGGAACCACACAGCAGACTGGAACCGGATAGCAGACTGGAACACTAGTACAGCAGACTGGAACCACACAGCAGACTGGAACCGGATCACAGACAGGAACACAGGATAGCAGGCTGGAACACTGGTGCAGCAGACTGGAACCACACAGCAGACTGGAACCGGATCACAGACAGGAACACAGGATAGCAGGCTGGAACACTGGTGCAGCAGACTGGAACCACACAGCAGACTGGAACACAGGATAGCAGCGTGCAGGGCTGGAGGGTTAGACAAGCCGGATCGATACCCAAGCGGACTGCGGATAAGCCAGGGGGTCAGGCAGAAGAGTGGTCAGACAGGCTGAGGTTGGATGCAGGCAGAAGACAGGGATGGTCGGAGACAAGCCGGGATCAGATGCAGGCAGATAGCTAGGATAATCAGGAACAAGCCGGGTCTAGTACAGAAACAGGTTCTCAGGAAACAATACACGTAACGCTGTAGAGCAGACAGCAGCTGCTGCGCGTGCGTGCATACGCGCGCGCCCGCGCAAATGCGCACACCCGCGCATGAGTGCAACTGTATGCCCAGGGTGCCTGTTACTGGCAGGATCTTTCTGACATTGCCCCCCCCCCCCAAGGGGCAGCCTCCGGATGCCCAACTGGGCCCATTTCTCAGGATGGGATCTCTTAAAGGATTGGACTAAGCTTTTAGCATGGATGTTCTCCTCAGGCTCCCAAGAGTTTTCTTCCAGGCCATACCCTTTCCACTTGATCAGGAATTGAGCTTGATTGTTCCTTTTCTTGCAGTCAAGGGTGGCTTCAATTTCAAATTCCTCTTCTCCGTCCACTATTACAGGGTCCGGGGGATTCAGATTTTGTTCAGGAAAAGGGTTGGAGACAAAAGGTTTCAACAGGGAAACGTGAAAAACAGGATGAATCCTGAGTGAGTTCGGGAGTTCCAATTCATAAGCTACCTCATTAATTTTCCTTTTTACAGGAAAAGGACCCAGAAATTTAGGACCCAACTTCTTGGAGGGACAAGTCAATTTTGGGTTTACAGTGGATAACCATACAAGGTTACCTGGCTCAAGTAGCAATTCCCCTCTTCTTTTTCTGTCGAAAGTTTCTTTGTTACGTTCTTGGGACTTCGTCATGGTTTCCTGTAGTATTTGGTTATTGGAAGAGAAAAAATTTATTGTTACCTGAACTGCTGGTACGGAACTTTCAGGGATGGAGCTGGGCAAAAAGGTAGGCTGAAACCCGTAGTTAGCAAAAAACTGACTTTGTTTTGTGGCAGAATGGACAGCATTATTATAGGCGAATTCAGCCAAAGGAAGCAAAGAGAGCCAATCATCCTGAGAAAAGGAAAAGAAACATCGAAGATATTGCTCGAGAGTCTGGTTGGTCCTCTCAGTTTGGCCATTCGTCTGGGGATGATAGGCGGTGGAAAATGACAGTTTAATTCCTAGGGCTTTACACAAGGCTCTCCAGAATCGGGAAGTGAATTGTACTCCTCGGTCAGAAATGATATTAGCCGGAATTCCATGGAGTTTAATTACTTCTCTAATGAAAGTTTGTGCAGTTTCAGGAGCTGTGGGGGTACCCTTCATCGGAATAAAATGAGCCATTTTGGATAACCAATCTACCACCACAAAGATGGCAGTGTGCCCTTCAGTCGGAGGCAACTCGACAATGAAGTCAATAGACAACATCTTCCATGGCCTGTCTGGGACAGGTAGAGGTTTCAGTAATCCCCAGGCCCTGGTTCTACTGACTTTATTCCGAGCACAGGTGGTACAGGATTCCACGTACTTCTTACAGTCTTTAGGCACTTGGGGCCACCAGAAGGTGCGCAGGACAAGATCAGCCGTCTTCGTAACACCAAAATGTCCTGCTAGTGCGTGATCATGACAAAGTTCTAGAATTGTGACCCGTAGGCCTTCAGGTACAAAGATCTTATTCCTGAACCAAAACAGACCATCCTTTTCTTGTAGTTTTGTCCCCATAGTAGGTACCAACCCTACTGAAGCTTGCTTAATCCGGGAGAGAAGGTCTTCTTGCAACAGTAAAAAATTTCCCGGAGAAAGGATCGTATCTGGAGGTGAGGTTTCTTGAGGCTTGTGGAACATCCTAGACAGAGCATCAGGTTTTATATTTTTAGAGCCTGGCCGGTAGGTCACGTGGAAGGAGAACCTGGAAAAGAACAAGGCCCACCTGGCTTGTCGTGGTCTCAGCCTCTTTGCGGATTTCAAATATTCCAGGTTTTTGTGATCTGTGTAGATCAGAATAGGATGGGCAGCTCCTTCCAAAAGATATCGCCATTCTTCCAGAGCGGATTTTATGGCCAGTAGTTCCCGATCTCCTTCATCATAATTCCTTTCTGCGGTTGATAGTTTGCGAGAAAAGAAGGCTACAGGGTATAACAGAGCTTTGGTCCCTTGTCGCTGGGAAAGAACCGTTCCAACAGCACTCTCAGAAGCATCCACTTCCAGGACAAACGGTAAAGAGGAATCAGGATGCTTCAAAATGGCAGCAGAAGTAAACAGTCTTTTGAGAGATTCAAAGGCGGATTGAGCTTCTGGCGACCAGTGAAAACGCACTCCTTGTTTGGTCAATTGAGTGATGGGCCCAATGATGGCTGAGAACCCCTTAATAAACTTTCTATAGAAGTTGGCAAAACCAACGAAACATTGGACCCCTTTCTTGTCAGTAGGGGCTGGCCAGTCAAGGATTGCAGCAATCTTATGGGGGTCCATCTTGATCCCTTCCACGGAAATGATTAGCCCCAAAAATGGAATACTCTCTTGCTCGAACTCGCACTTTTCAGCCTTAGCGTACAAGCCATGAAGCTGGAGTCGAGCTAAAACACATTTAACATGTCTGCGGTGGGAGTCCAGGGAAGAAGAAAAGATGAGAATGTCATCTAAGTAGACTATGACGAACAGATCCAAGTAGTCCCGGAAAACGTCATTTATGAAGTACTGAAAAGTTGCAGGGGCGTTACACAGTCCAAAGGGCATCACCATGTATTCAAAGTGCCCGAAGCGAGTGCGAAAAGCTGTTTTCCACTCATCCCCTTTTCTGATGCGAACCAGGTTGTAAGCCCCTCTGAGGTCTAATTTGGTAAAAATAGTAGCAGTCCCCAGTCTCTGGAATAGCTCTGGTACCAAGGGAAGAGGGTACCGATTTTTAACAGTTATTTTATTGAGTTTGCGGTAGTCTATACAAGGGCGAAGAGAGTGATCTTTTTTTTCTACAAAAAATATGCCTGCGCCTGCTGGGGATGTGGAGGGCCGAATGAACTCCTTTTCTAGGTTCTCATCGATGTACACTTTCAGTGCTCCTTGCTCCAGCTCAGTCTAAGGAAATATCCTGCCAAAGGGAACTTCAGCTCTGGGAAGAAGCTCGATGGGGCAATCGTAGGCCCGATGAGGAGGGAGGGTTTCAGCCCCTTTTTTACTAAAGACATCTAAAAAGTCATGGTAGACCTCGGGGACTGACTGGAATAGCTCAGAATCGGCGTTTAGACATAGCAGAGCAGGGGATTCACCAGAGTCCTTTAGAATGCAGAACTGTTGACAGTACTGAGAGGGAAATGTAACTTCTCCTGTGACCCAGTTGATAGTGGGGTTATGGGCTTGTAGCCACGGCATACCAAGAATAACAAGAAATAAAGGAGAAGCAATGATGTCCAGGCGAAGTAGTTCTTAGTGCAAGTTGAAGATGGTGACTGGAAGAGGAGCGGATTCTTGTATAACTGGCCCAGATTTTATTGCAGACCCGTCGGCCAGGTGAATAGAGAGTCCATGAGCCTTGTAACGCAGTGGGATCAAATGTTTAGCTGCAAAGGATGAGTCCAAAAAGCAGCTACAAGCTCCTGAGTCAATGATAGCGGGAACCTGTAAAGTCTTTCCTAGAAGCTGCAAAGATATAGAAAGAGTCAAGTGAGAGGAAGTTTTAGGCCAAGCAGTCACATCATCAGAGGAGACAGACAGGCACTTACGGAGCTTGTTAGGACAGTTCCTGACATAGTGTCCGGGTTCCCCACAGTACAGACACAGGTTATAAGCCCGGCGACATTGGCGTTCCTCCGTCGTGAGAGATGGGCGGAGGACTCCAAGTTGCATGGGCTCGGAGGTATCAGGTGTAACAGCTGGACTTGAGGTGGGTGCAGAACTGGTAACGGCGAGCAGCATCATTCCGGTCCGTATCTGCACTCCATCGGCGGAATTCCGCAACATAGTCCTCTACTGCCCTACGCCCTTGTTGAAGGGTGTGCAGGGCGGCTTCTACAGTTGCAGAAAGCTGTGAGTCCTCGTATAGCTGGGCCATTGCATCAAAGAAAGTGGTTAAATTATTCAACACCTCTGCCTTTAGTTCCAGAAGGCGGTGAGCCCATGTTTGGGGGTCACCCAGGAGTAATGAGATCACAAAACCCACTTTGGTGGCTTCAAGCGAAAGGTGCAAGATTGAAGGGCGAAGTACAGTTCACATGCATTCCGGAATGCCCTGAATTTACTTTGTTCCCCAGAAAACTTTTCAGGAGTGGGAACTCTTGGTTCAGAAGGCAGCATCACTACTGTAGGGGACGTAGTGCTGCTAGCAGAGGTAGATGGCAGAGAAGATCCCTGGGTTACAGTGGGACCAGACAGTACTTGGACCCGTTCTTCCAGACGTGTATATCCTTCTTGGAGACTCTTAACAGCCTGTGTAAGGCCGGCCAGGTGCATACAAAGTTCTTTCATAGGAGAGGCTCCCTGCTCGGGCTTGGTCATGGCTGTCTGCTACTGTCACGTACCTTGTGGATGAGCCTGACTTGCAGGGGATGGCCTCTCTTGCAGCTCCGACTCGAGGGTCCTGGTAGGATATACAGGAAGCACTAGAGTCAGGAGTGGCACGAGTGCCTGGCAGGATCAACAGCAGGAAGTTGGTCTGGAACTCCGGAAGCACTGTGCAGCAGAACTTTAGGCTGAGCTGGGAGGTAGACTGGAACCTGGAAGGAGCTGGATCAGCAAACTGGAACCAGATAGCAGGCTGGAACACTGGTACAGCAGACTAGAACCACACAGCAGACTGGGACACAGGAAAGCAGGCTGGAACACTGGCGCAGCAGACTGGAACCACACAGCAGACTGGAACCGGATAGCAGGCCGGAACACTGGTACAGCAGACTGGAACCACACAGCAGACTGGAACCGGATCACAGACAGGAACACAGGATAGCAGGCTGGAACACTGGTGCAGCAGACTGGAACCACACAGCAGACTGGAACACAGAATAGCAGCATGCAGGGCTGGAGGGTCAGACAAGCTGGATCGATAGCCAAGCGGACTGCGGATAAGCCAGGGGGTCAGGCAGAAGAGTGGTCAGACAGGCTGAGGTCGGATGCAGGCAGAAGACAGGGATGGTCGGAGACAAGCCGGGATCAGATGCAGGCAGATAGCTAGGATAATCAGGAACAAGCCGGGTCTAGTACAGAAACAGGTTCTCAGGAAACAATACACGTAACGCTGTAAAGCAGACAGCAAGATCCCTGTGTGACAGTTCAGTTTAAATAGCCCGCCTGGCGCGCCCGCCTGGCGCGCCCGCCTCCCACGCGTGCGCGCACACGTGCGCGCCCGCGCATGTGCACAACTGTACACCCAGGGCGCCTGTTACTGGCAGGATCTTCCTGACAGTATTACCATAAATGCAGCTACAAACTTGTAAACACTGTCATCTACTGGCTGATGTAGTAGTTGCACAAAATACATGAACAATGTATTCCAACAGCTACCCACCCTGTGAAAAACTAACCAGGCGATATCCGTGCAACTCTCCCTCCATACACAGCGGAAATCCTCGCAGTCAGGGCCGGGACAAGTGGTGGGCAGGAGGCTGCCCTGGGCACTGTGGTATCATGTGAGGTGGCGAGGGGCACTGCAAGTAGATTTGGAGGGATTTGTGTTGAAAGGGGGGGAGAAATTCTGCTAGGAAGGGTGATTTGAGGGGGGGTTGTGCTAGAACAGGTGATGTGGTAGAGGGGAAGGGGAATTATTCTAGGAGGTAAAATTTTTTTTTTGGGGGGGTGGAATTTGAGCTAGTAGGGATGAATGTGGGGTATTTGTACTAGAAGGGGAAATTTGGAGGGGGTGGAGGGTATGTGCTGTGAGGGGGGGGGTTGTGGGGAATTTGTGCTGGGAGGGGGGAATTTGAGGTGGGAGGGAGATGTGTATTGGGGGGATTTTAGGGGTAGAGGATTTGCTCTAGGAGGGGGTGATTTATTTTGGGGGAAAACATTTGTGCTGGGGGGGATTTGAGGGCAAAGATTTGTGCAAAGAGGGGGGATTTTAGCAAGGGGTGGATTTGTATTGGGAGGAGGGGACATTTATGTTGGGGGGTAAGCATGCAGATTAGTGCTCAATTTTCTTTGGGGGGTTTTGCTGACACATAATGCTCATATATCTTGGGGGGGTGAGTTGATGGGGGGTACAGTTTGGCATGTTCACCCTAGGTTTTAGATGACCTTGCCCGCAGCAGCCACTTGGTATGATGGGTTCTCTGTTCTGCCAAGACTTTTTAAGCTGCTCAGTCCCGACTGACATACCTGGTTGTGGGCAGGCATGTACTGGCTATCGGGACTACCGGGAGTTTCCCGTGGGCCGATGGCTCAGTGAGCCGTTTTCAGTGACAGGGGAGGAGAGAGAGATACAAAGTGTAGCATTAAAACAACTTTTATTCCACTAAAAGTACGTTACTGACAAAGGGAGTAGGGTAAAAGGCATTGAGACACAATGTGCAAGAGTCCAGGCTTGTAATTAACGAATTAGGGGCCGCCAGTGGGAACTGATCAGGCCAGTAGATGCAGAGCACCGCTGTGTACTACTTCCTGGTGGCAGTGGAACGCACGATGGAGCGGACTTGATGTCATTAGCTGGAAATGATGGCCTGAAGAAGGATGCGTTGCCTCCATGTCTTGCATCATTTCCGGCTGATGACATCACATCCGCCCTATCGTGCGCTCCACTGCCAACAGGAAGTAGTACACACCGGTGCTCTGCAGCTACTGGCCCCATCAGTTCCTGCTGGCGGCTCCTAATTCAGATTGATGACAAGCCTGGACTATTGCACAGTGTCTCAATGCCTTTACCCTACTCCCTTTGTCAGTAACATTCTTTTAGTGGAATAAAAGTTGCTTTAATGCTACACTTAGTTGGCATTGTGTATCTCTCTCTCCTTCTGTGTGTTGGGGGGGTACAGAGCTGGGTTGGAGGTGCACATCAAGTCCTGTAGTATTACTGCATCTGGTGACAAGTGACTTGACAGGTGACAAGCTGCATCTGATGGCAGGCAATGTGGCAAGTGACATGCAGCATCTGGTGGTAAATGACATGCTACATCTGGTGGCAGTCGATAGTGGCAAGTGACACATGGCATAGGTGGGAGGTGAGGTGGCAAGTGACACACGGCATCTGGTGGCAGGTAGCGTGGCAAGTGACATGCAGCATCTGGTGGCAGGCGGCATGGCAAGTGACACGTTGCATCTGGTGGCAGGCGACAGTGGCAAGTGACATGTGGCATCTGGTGGCAGGCAATGGTGGCAAGTGACATGCGGAATCTGGTGGCAGGAGACGTGGCAAGTGACAAGCTGCATCTGCTGACAAGTGACACGCTGCATCTGGTGGCAGGCGACAGTGGCAACTTAGTGATACGCTCCCTCTCATTCTGCATTATGGTGAGTTGAAGTATTTCATTTTTTATTACAATGTAATAATAGAAATAATGCGCTTCAATCATCCTGACACCATATGAACCATGGTGTCGTGATGATTGAAGAGCTAACACCAGGTGTTTGGAATAAAGCGGGCCGGTCTGGATGAAGTCCAGGACCAAATTTTTGTCCCAGTCCAACCCTGGTTGTGGGTTGGAGGCTGCTCATACCTGTGTAATTTATCTTAGTTTTTTTTTATGACTTTAAACTAAAGCTTAATTTGTTCAAGATTTTCTTGCTTTAACTTGACCTTTTACTAAGGGTCAGCAAGGTGAAGATAGCAGGGAAAGTTACAATGCCTTCATTTAAATGAGTTGATTGTGACTAGGAGGTGAATGAGGGGATTGTGACTTTTCTCAGGACAGGTACAGTAGAGGTTACCTAGAAGTGCTGAGTTATTTGGATCAGTGCACACCCTCTAATGCCGCCTACACACGAGCGGACTTTATGGCAGACTTTGCCCGGCGGACGGGATTTCGTCCGACAATTTGATCGTGTGTGGGCTCCAGCGGACTTTGTTTGCTCAAAAGTTGGACGGACTTAGATTTGAAACATGTTTTAAATCTATCCGTCGAACTCGAGTCCGGTCGAAAAGTCCGCTCGTCTGTATGCTAGTTCGACGGACAAAAAGCCACGCTAGGGCAGCTATTGGCTACTGGCTATGAACTTCCTTGTTTTAGTCTGGTCGTACGTCATCACGCACGAATTTGACGGACTTTGGTGGATTGTGTGTAGGCAAGTCCGCTCATTCAGAAAGTCTGTCATAAAGTCCGGCGTAAAGTCCGCCGAGACTAGGTCATTCCTTTCTGACTGTGTTATGTGTTATGAGATGAGGCTCACCAATCTACACAGCTCAAAATCCTGATCATTGTCACTGCACTTGCCTGGCTGGTGCACTGCAGCATCTTCTTTTACTAGAGAAACCAGCAACATTAGTCAGACAGAAGTAACAGTCTATCCAATGATCATTATGTTCTTGACATATCATCGAGAGAGCAAATGGCATTGCTTCCATGTTCCTCTGAGCCAAGCTCTAACACTGACAACACATTTTGCACAGCAAACGTGAGGAGCCCAGGCCTCTAGGCCTTGTTGTGATCAACAACCTTAGAACCAAAGTAAAGCTCATATGCTTTCTTAAAATGATAGTAAAGTCTCCTTAAGAAGGTTAAAAAAATTGTGCCCCCCAGCAGGTTTTAGTCATAATATACTAGCATGTAAAGCATACATGCACTATATATATACACTATAAGAGACTTACCTAAAAACGGAGTTCTCCAGCGCTGAGCTGTCACGGCTCCCCCTGGTCCCCGGCGCTTCCATCCTAACCCTTCTGGGCTCTGAATCTTGCTGTGGTGACGTCACTCCCATGCACGCACAGTAGTCACTTTGCTGTGGTACACAGAGCGGGCCGTAAATTTGGTCAGATCGAATTACCCGCTGACAGGCAGGGGGGACATTTAGACCTCTAGGGTCTCTTCTGTTATAAAAACCTTTTCTTTGAGTGTTTTTTTTTTCAGAAGAGAGTTTACTACCACATTAACAAATCCATTATTGGTGTGTCTTTGAAGCTTAAAGTGGAATTCCAGGCTATACCTAACTAATCATAAAAGAATTAAATACAATAAAAAAAGGTGTAACTGTGCTGGTACTGAAAAGCATAAGAAATGAAAAGCTGCCATGACATACAGAGCAAAGCAATCAACATTGGTATGCTGAATGTGCCACGTTAATCGGCTATATATACAGTATAACCATCTACAACATACATGTTGCACAATAAAGAAAAGAGAACAAATGTCCAGACTTGTGAATCTTCCCATAAAGCCAAATGTGCATAAAAAAACATCCAAAATGTAATCATTGTGAATCCAACTCCAAGTGACTCCACCACCTCAAGAGCACAGCAAAAGGCTTACCAGATGTACAGTATATGACTCTCAAATTATAGAGAAGTCATATATTGTATGATGTAGCAACAACCATTCTTAGACAGAGCTCCGGCTTCCATAAAAGCAACACCAAAGGGAACACCATATAACACTTATTCCTCAGTTCTGCATCTCATAAAGAACCATGTAGGGAAAAAACAGAGACCATGCACTCCACATAGTGTAAAACCCAATACAGTAAAAATGCTAAATCAATTGCACTTGCATCTGTAAAAGGTCAGCAGGGCTGTATATAAAGAATAACACTTTCAGGGACAATTCTGGTTGCATGATAACGTCACTGTACATTACTGCTCCCTACACATTTCATCACAGTTGATGTGATCCGGGACACGGACACTACATCGGGTCACCGCTAATTATATATCCTCTAGATGCTGTGGATAGCAGGAGAGGAACCAAGCTTCATTTTGAAACCAAGATGGCTCACAACTCTCGGTCATATAAATCTGCTTCAGATAGAATATAGTGCTATCTACTGGTTGTAAATTAATAAGAACACTCATAATTACTATATAGAAACAAATAAAGTTTCAAAACCTATCCTTTTAAAGCCGGCATGATTAGTCAATTTATCCAGGGCACCATGTAAGCCTCCATTTAAAGCTATGAACATAATTGTACAAATAAAAAATTCACATTCACAAGATACAAGCTTTATAATAGAATTAATAACTGAAGGGACTAATCCAACAATATTTAAAAACATTTATGAAAAAGGATAAAATAGAGCCAAAAAGTCAATACCAGCATAAGGGAGAAAAATTTACCAATGATGATGGGGATGTCAACTATTATTATTGAAGGCATTTATTATAATCATAATATACCTTATTTTCTCTTGTAACTTAAAGCAATACTCATAATAAATTAAGTGGGTAGGGAGTTGACATGTACCTACACGGGCTCCTCCGTGTAGGTACTAAATTTCCATTACAGAATGTGCAAGTGCCAGTAAGTATTTGGCCTTTTAAATAGTACAGTTTGGACTGGCTAGAGAATGATCACATTGATGCAGTTGGCCAGCTTGAACATGTATTGCAAAACATTCAAGCCAAGAATCTCTGTTTTTTTAGGCAACTTTGGTAAAAGCATGTACAGATGAAAAGTAGTTTGCAAATGGTTAATTGAAAGTGTTAACACTTCATATGTTATATACATTTAAGAAATACGGATTTGAACAACAAACATTGTTTTAGTTGTAGAACGTGGGACTTTAGGCAAATGTAATAATTCTGTATCTGTTCCAGCACAGAGATAGGTGGAAAGTTCATACTAAATGCCCTAATTTTTGCAAAATTTAAAAATATTATCCATAAAAAAATGAGATCCTTCACTGTTAAATCCCTAAAGGGCTTCAAAAGCTGCAGAGACAAATCTGATCTAAGCAGACAAAACAGGCAGTTTTAAGAGCTAAATCTGAAATTTTTAGGTGAATGTATAAAGCCACAGGGCAGAAGTCTGCTTCCAAATGATTATCTGTGACATCAGGAAGTGCTGTCTGATATTCCTGCAGGATGAAAGAAATTTGTCAAGCCTGTGGGCACCACCAAAATCTAAGGTGTTAATGTACCCGCTTGACTTATAACATCAAGTCATATGTGCAGCACCAACTAACGCCTTTTTATGTCTCTTTTTTCCATGTGTGCATTTCTTGAGGGTGAAATGGGTAGGAGATTATATGGAATGTTACTATAAAAAAAAAAAAAAACTATATATAAACCTAAACATATACTTACAATTATAGTTGAATTTTGAAATCCTGTAAACTAAAAGGTTTAAATGGTTCCTTGTTTTTTTAAGAAAATTATGTACATGAGGTGAGGTGCTGAATTATGCAGCCAAACAGATGAATACATGGTATATATATATATATATATATATATATATATATATATATATATATACAGTTGCAATAAAAAGTATGTGAACCCTTTTTGAATGATATGGATTTCTGCACAAATTGGTCATAAAATGTGATTTGATCTTCATCTAAGTCACAACAATAGACAATCACAGTCTGCTTAAACTAATAACACACAAAGAATTAAATGTTACCATGTTTTTATTGAACACACCATGTAAACATTCACAGTGCAGGTGGAAAAAGTATGTGAACCCTTGGATTTAATAACTGGTTGAACCTCCTTTGGCAGCAATAACTTCAACCAAACGTTTCCTGTAGTTGCAGATCAGACGTGCACAACAGTCAGGAATAATTCTTGACCATTCCTCTTTACAGAACTGTTTCAGCAATATTCTTGGGATGTCTGGTGTGAATCGCTTTCTTGAAGTCATGCCACAGTATCTTAATCGGGTTGAGGTCAGGACTCTGACTGGGCCACTCCAGAAGGCGTATTTTCTTCTGTTTAAGCCATTCTGTTGTTGATTTACTTCTATGCTTTGAGTCGTTGTCCTGTTGCAACACCCATCTTCTGTTGAGCTGCAGCTGGTCGACAGATGGCCTTAAGTTCTCCTGCAAAATGTCTTGATTAACTTGGGAATTCATTTTTCCTTCGATGATAGCAATCCTTTCAGGCCCTTACGCAGCAAAGCAGCCCCAAACCATGATGCCCCCACCACCATACTTCACAGTTGGGATGAGGTTTTGATGTTGGTGTGCTGTGCCTCTTTTTCTCCACACATAGTGTTGTGTATTTCTTCCAAACAACTCAACTTTGGTTTCATCTGTCCACAGAATATTTTGCCAGTACTGTTGTGGAACATCCATGTGCTCTTGTGCAAACTGTAAACGTGCAGCAATGTTTTTTTTTTGGACAGCAGTGGCTTCCTCTGTGGTATCCTCCCATAAAATTCATTCTTGTTTTGTGTTTTATGTATCGTAGGGCAGCTGTAACCAACACCTACAATGTCATCTCATTGATTGGACTCCAGTTGGCTGACACCTCACTCCAATTAGCTCTTAGAGATCTCAATAGTCTAGGAGTTCACCTGCACTGTGAATGTTTACATGGTGTGTTCAATAAAAACATGGTAACATTTATTTCTTTGTGTGTTATTAGTTTAAGCAGACTGTGATAGTCTATTGTTGTGACTTAGGTGAAGATCAGATCACATTTTATGACCAATTTGTGCAGAAATCCATATAATTAAAAAAGGGTTCACATATTTTTATTGCAACTGTATGTATATATATATATATATATATATATATATATATATATATATATAGTGGGCAAATCGTTTCAAGTAGAGAGTTCTCAGAGAGGCACTCCAGCCATGTGCGAGCTTAAGGGCTTCCTGCCCATGTTTATTTGGTCATCAAAACAGCAACAGACAAGGATTCCCACGCAGGGGTAGAAAACATAGTCTCAAAGCAAAAGTCCACCAAACAAAATGTAAGCCTCTTAGCTAATAAATAGACCTCACTGAGTCTGCTTCAGTCCTGCAGGCATGTTCCCTCACAGCCTACTTCCTTCTCTCTCAGAACCACCACTGATTCTACTCGGGTAAGTCAAAATTATACCCCAGGTGGGGGAGCAAGGTGTGGCCAGTCCTTAACCCATTGCTGCCTACAGACCTTTAACTATCACTCATTTATCTTAGTAACCTCAAGATCCTGCATGGCAGATACACTCCATCTATCACTGACAGGGGCTGTCTGTCACAATATACAGCTGTGCTCATAAGTTTACATACCCTGGCAGAATGTATGATTTCTTGGCCATTTTTCAGAGAATATAAATAATAACACAAAAACATTTTTTCACTCATGGTTAGTGTTTGGCTGAAGCCATTTATTATCAGTCAACTGTGTTTACTCTTTTTAAATCATATTCACAACAGAAACTACCCAAATGACCCTGATCAAATGTCTACATATCCTGGTGATTTTGGCCTGATAACACGTACACAAGTTGACACCAAGGGGTTTGAATGGCTATTAAAGGTAACCACCCTCACCTGTGATCTGTTAGCTTGTACTGTAATTAGTGTATGTGTATTAAGGATCAATGAGTTTCTGGACTCCTGACAGACCCTTGCATTTTTCATCCAGTGCTGCACTGACGTTTCTGGGTTCTGAGAATTGTTAAAAGATCTGCGGGAAAAGGTAGTTGAACTGTATAAAACAGAAACGGTATATAAAAAGATATCCAAGGAATTGAGAATGGCAATTAGCAGTGTTCAAACTCTAATCAAGAAGTGAAAAATGAGGGGTTTTGCTGAAACGAAACTACGGTCAGGTAGACCAACTGAGATTTCAGCCACAACTGCCAGGAAAATTGTTTGGAATGCAAAGAGAAACCCACAAATAACTTTAGGTGAAATACAGGACTCTCTGAAAACGTGGTGTGGCTGTTTCAAGATGCACAATAAGTTATTGTGGGTTTTCTTTGCATCCCAAACAATTTTCCTGGTAGTTGTGGCTGAAATTTTAGTTTAGTCCAATTCTACTGATTGGGCTCCAGTCACTTAAAACTACGTTTTTTAGGCAGCACGAGTATGACATTAACACTTATCCATTAACTTAATAGCACGCATTAAAGATTTGTGGTCCAATATTGTTCAGCTTCTAGTGAACTTATTCTTTATAATACTAGCAACAGAAAAGAAACACAGTGAAGTTATATGTAAATGTAGCACTGATAATATGTGCACTGAATATACACACAAGGTGAGTGATCAAATGTATATACAAAAATCAATCATAATAAGTAAATAAATACAAAGTAAGTCCAATATAGTGATAAAGTCCTGTGAGGGAAAGAAACATCCAAAAGTCCAAAGTGAGCAGATGGTGGTTCACAGATGCAAACGGCTGATGGGAAAAACGTATGGAACCTTCGAGATAGGGAAACATCCATGCATAGAAAAGAATGCATACGCCTACCAGAACCGGTGGACTCGAATGTCAGCGACAACGAGTCATTAACGCATAGATATCTAAATCGACCAAACGACCAGAACTTTCAGACGGTCCAAAGGATCCGGATGATACGTCCAAATGGGCTAGTGGATAGCAGCTGGACTGAAGAGTGGATGACCAGAGCGGAAGAACCCAAACAGCTCTCATCAAAGGAGTATATGAAAAAAAGAAGAAGGGGGCTTCCAATGGTGTAGGTCAAAAAGATTTGGTTTTTATTATAAAACCGGCATACATATGATAAAATAGTGATCACAATAAAAGCGATGTGGGGAGCAGAGAAGCGTATCCTGATGCGTTTCATCCAACTAGGACATCTACAGGGACATCTCAGATGCCCCATGTAGGTGTCCTAGTTCTATGAATGGATGTTTCCCTATCTCGAAGGTTCCATACATTTTTTCCCATCAGCCGTTTGCATCTGTGAACCACCATCTGCACACTGTGGACTTTTGGATGTTTCTTTCCCTCACAGGACTTTATCACTATATTGGACTTACTTTGTATTTATTTACTTTTTATGATTGATTTTTGTATATACATTTGATCACTCATCTTGTGTGTATATTCAGTGCACATATTATCAGCGCTACATTTACACATCACTTCACTTTGAATACTTGTCATATTCTTATGTAGCAACTTTTTGATTTTTCTTTAGAAATTCTAGTTTTTTTGCACCTAGTTAGCGCAATATTTACTTTACTTCTCAGAAAAGAGACACAGGACATGGGAGTGATTGGTTGACAACTTTTTCTTCCACTCCAGCAGCTGAGAAAAACATCTGCCTGGTCAAGAATGCTGCTGCAGATGGCAGGATGGGGTCAGGAGACTTGCTCTAAGTTGATGTTTTTGCTTGGCCCTACTCTAATTGGCTCCATGCTGACCCTAATCCCTGCTTAATGTGCCTTAAAAGAGGCCTCCCATACCTCTTTTCCAACTTCCATCCTTATCTCTTGAGGCCACCTATTTGCAGCAAATGCACATGGAGATTCTTGTGAGTGGGGGAGAAGTGGAAAAGGAGCCGTGAGAAAGAGGAAGAGGAATGAGGGCTTATTGCTGTAAACCAGTATCATTGTTGTGCAGATCCCACCAAGCATTGTGGGGAAGAATCATGTGCCTCCCGATGCCCTTTGGGCAGAGGCTGCAAGCCACTATGGTGCTGTCATAAGAAGATGAATTAAAGCGTATCTTATCCAAAAACCAAAATTGTAATATATTGTGCCTTACTAGTCTTTGGTGTGGTGCCTGTATTCATCTTCTTTTTTGCAAGCTTCTTTTGCTTTATTTCCACCTGGTTACCCTGCACATAACAAACTTCCTGTCCCTGGGTGGATACGTTACTTCTCCACCGTATCCTATGATGGGAGCCATGATTGGCACCCTAGGATGCTCTCCTGATATGGACTACAAACATTCCTGTATCTCTTCATCATGATTACATAGGAGAAGAGGGGGAGAGGTGGGACTTTGTATGAGGTGTGTAACCAATGGTAAATATAGTACATATATAAGTATACATCTATATAGAACGAAAAATAAGTACATAAAAACCAATGTTTGTTTGTATAATACATTCCAGCCAAAAATAGTACAGATCGAAAACGTAGGTCAGATAAATGCATACAGCAGTATTACATTAAAACCATAGTAATAATAGTAGTATATTGGTAGGGACTGTTAGAGAGAAGAAAAAAACATAATGGAGATGACTGATCAACTTGTTATAAATGGTGACCAATAGTAGATAATAGTTGAATGAGCTCATAATAAAAACAATAAAGATTGCATCCTATTTCTCTACGCGTTTTGTGAAATATTCTGTCATAAACCAGATGTGACCAGAACTGTGTGACTGCGACAGAGTGAACCAGACATAAATAGGTGAAAGTAAGTAAGTTTATTAAAGTAAATGCATATAAATGTGAACACACCACTAATACAAACAGAGTTAACAAACTGAACAACCAAACAGTGATAATAAACCAACCAGTATATATACAACCCCTGGCAAAAATGATGGAATCACCAGTCCCTGAGAATGTTCCTTCAGTTGTTTATTGTTGTAGAAAAAAAGCAGATCACAGACATGGCTTAAAACTAAAGGCATTTCAAATGGCAACTTTCTGGCTTTAAGAAACACTAAAAGAAATCAAGAAAAATAATTGTGGTGGCCAGTAACAGTTATAGGGCGTACACACGGTCGGACTTTGTTCGGACATTCCGACAACAAAATCCTAGGATTTTTTCCGACGGATGTTGGCTCAAACTTGTTTTGTCTACACATGGTCGCACAAAGTTGTCGGAATTTCCGATCGCCAACCACGCGATCACGTACACCACGTACGACGAGACTAGAAAAGGCCGGTTCAGAACTAAGCGCGGCACCCTTTGGGCTCCTTTTGCTAATCTCGTGTTAGTGAAAGTTTGGTGAGAGACGATTTGCGCTTTTTCAGACTCGTTTTCTGCCGTTCAGTTTGTGCTTGTGGGTTTGTATCTGCCCTTCAGTGCGTGCAAGCAAGTTCTGCGTGACTTTAGTCATTGTATTCTTGTTCGTTCGTTACTGTTTTTCAGGTCACTCTTCACAGGTCTTGCTGTTCTTCAGTGCGTTCTGTTACTTCGTTCTGAGCAGCCGACCATTTTCTAGCCATGTTGCGTATGCGTACTCCTCGTAGAGTTCGTGCTGTGCGGGGGCTTGGTGTTGGGGTCCTGACCTTGATACAAGTCCAGTCCATGAACAGGGTGGGGAGGAGTTCATGGACCAAGAATTGGTTGCTTCAGCGTGACCAGTTCTCTCATATGCCTTTGCTCCGTGAGATCCGTGAGAATAATCCTGATAATTTTAGGAACTTTCTCAGGATGACGGACCCTGTGTTTCACCGTCTGTTGGCTTCGCTGACCCCTTATATTAGCAGGCAGGATACCTGCATGAGGCAAGCCATCACTCTGGAGCAGAGGTTGGTCGCTACCCTGCGGTATTTGGCGACAGGGAGAAGTCTGCAGGACTTGAAGTTCTCGACAGGCATCTCCCCCCAGGCTCTGGGTATCATCATGCCAGAGACCTGTTCTGTCATCATCCAGGTCCTGCAGAAGGAGTATATGAAGGTAAGATTTGTATCTTTTAATATCACATTTTATTGTATTGAATGTTTGTTAATATGTTGTATTTCTTTCCTCATTCCCTAATTACCATGATTGTAATATGCTGTGAATGTCCCCTTTGTCCTCATACATGCAGGATTTTTATGTAATTATTATTTTAGGTCCTTCATACATATTTGCCCTTCAATAACCTCCCCAGCATGGTGTCTCCTGGCCTATAGTCACCTCATGTAGTCACTTAACAATGTATTTTATCAGCTCCATAGTAGTGCTTTACCCCAAACACCCCTAAAATGTTTAGAAATGTTATTTTCGCTTTAAATTCAGGCAGAGTGCCAGGGGCTTTTTTTTGGTGGTGTCCCCAAATAATTTTTAGTAACCCCCCCAACCCCCAACTGCTAAGTCAGCTGATCCCAATTCTCTATCTATCCTCAATCATCTATCTGCTGACTTTGCCAAACCCATACACACTATACCCATCTCTTTTGTGCTCAGATTTATGGATGAATTCCCCAAAGCATGTAGTGCAAGGGCCTGCCTGTATACTTTCCAATGGTACTGTTTAAAGTTTTTGTATCGTATTATTATCTTGACAGGTAATAGCAGAATGTCCAAATGTCTTCAAATGTGTACAGTGTGTATTTATATCTTTGTATTATGACACTTCTTACCTGTCCAGTGGGCTGCCAATAGTGTAACTAAGGAGGGGCTGTTCCAAGTAATACCCATTATTTAGGCATTCATCTCTCAATGAAGTGAAGAGGGTTACCTGTCCAAGATTTCCACACACCCCCTATAATGTTAGAAATGGCCCATGAGAGGGGGGGAGGGGGAATATGATAGGTGTACCTTATACTTTGGCGTTGTTAAATTCCCCTTAATAAATGCTATCTGGAGGTTGCCCCATAATGTTTGTGTCTAATATGCTTGCTATGTTTCTGATCAAAAATAGTAATGTTTATTGTTTTTTCCTCAACAGTTTCCTTCCATGCCACAGGAATGGCAGACTGTGGCCTCCCACTTTGCCGAGCGGTGGGACTTTCCTAACTGCGGAGGGGCAATTGATGGGAAACACGTCCACATCATCCCACCACCCAACTCGGGGTCATACTATTTCAACTATAAGGGGTTCAATAGTATAGTGATGTTGGCGGTGGTGTCGGCTAATTACGACTTCCTGTATGTGGACGTGGGGAAGAATGGCCGGATGTCCGATGGTGGAGTCATCGCCCAGACGGAGTTTTACAGGCGTCTCCAGAATGGCAGCTTGGACTTGCCAGCTCCAGAGGACAATGTTGAAGGACTCCCATTTGAGTTGGTTGCTGATGAAGCGTTTGTGCTGGGGGACCACCTGATGCAGCCATTCCCAATGAGGACCCTCACCCCGGAACAGAGGGTTTTTAATTACCGGCTGGCCAGAGCCCAAAGAGTGGTGGAGAACACATTTGGAATCCTGCCCAGCCGGTTCCGCCTATTTATGACACCCATCCATATGGCGGAGTATAAACTGAACCATATTATACTTGCGTGCTTTTTAAGGAAACATTCAGCCAACTATGCTGGCTCAGTTGGGCCTGAGGCCGGAATGATACATCAAACCACACTGACGGCGCTTGAAAGCAGCCGTCCTGGCTTGCCCTCCCTGAGTGCCCGTGATGTCCGGTTACACTACCTGGAGTTCTTTGTGGGTAGGGGGGCTATCAATATGCCAGAAAATCTGTGAAGCCTTTTTATAATAAAACAAAAAAAGAAATTCTTTGTGGACATTTACTGCTTGTGTTTGTTTTAGCTGACCCTGACAGAAATGTGTTGAGTCCCGAAAATGTTGTGATTCTGTAACCTTAATATACAAAACACTGTTGGCTGTTATTTACTAAAATGCAAAAACACATTTCACTACAAGTGCAGTTGCAACTGCACTGAAACTGCACTTGTAGTGCCAAGAGGATTTGCCCTTAGTAAATAACCCCCATTTTCTCAGAAAACAACAATGACATTACCTCAAAAGTGTTGTAGCGTTGAGACAATAATCCACACATTTTTGATTAACAATCTTTTTAATACCTGCACAATCACATGTGCATTTACCAAAGGTTTTTCACACAAACCAACATGTTTGTTGTATAACAATTTTTGGGGTAGCATTATCAAAACTCAAAATGTCCATTTTAGATAAAACAGGCATGTGTAAAACCAACAAAAAAAGACACAAATCTTGAACTTACAAACGTCACATTTGGTAGAACTTGAAGGCAATATCAGACATGAGTATTTAGGAACTGTGTTTGATATTGCGTTCAGATGGGGTGAAGTCACCCCAGGAAAAGCCAAACTTGGAAGATGCACACCAATTTAACAATGTCAACATGTGCGACCTGCCATCACGGGGGATCAAGGGACGTGTTTTGGGGGAGCAAGCCCTTCCTCTCAGCTACTTTATTATTGAGAAAGGGGTTGCACCCCCAAAACACATCCATTGATCTCCTGTGATGGCAGATAGCACATGTTGACACACTGTGTGCATCCTCCAAATTTGGCTTTGGGAAAAATCACAAAAACATTTAGCACATTGTAGCACACAAAAGAAGAAAGTGATTTGGAGGGGCTTTAAACTCGCCCCAAAACATCAATGATGTTTTTATTTTTTTGGAATAACATCATTGATGTTTTTCTTGATGATTTCCAATTGTAAATTACACCCCATGATCTCCCCGATCAGGATCTGGGCACTTTCGGATGTGAAAGGATCTGGATCCACAACCTCACGATCACCTAAAAAGAGAAGAACCCCAAAATAAAATAGGTCTAAAAAAAATGCCGCCATCCATCTCTTACCTGAGCCTGTGGTCGCAGACACTCACATGTTGTGGTGACTAGTTCCACCACGTCTTCTTCCTCCTGCTCAGATTGTGTTGGGGGGATTTCCCCTTCTTCCAGAGGGGGGGGGCTCTGGTCTCCTCGGATGAGGGGTGTCCTCCGAGTCTTTTATCCCCTATGTAAAACAAAAATGGTATAATTAGCACACAGATATTTGATGGCACAACTAGAAATAGGAAACATTGCTTGGAAGTGGGGTACAATTGTCAATTTTAGCAGAGTTCCAAGATGTAGCTTTTTTAGTGTCCTTTGTCAAGCTGCAATACTTTACCTGTTTAGTACAAGCTTCACAGATGTAGCCCCTCCTATAGTATACACTGGAGCACCTGTGTGCCCCCCCTAATAAAAATGGTGTTCTTGTGTCCCACACTAGTGCTCCAGTGTCCAGATGTGAAAACAGCTGCTCAGTGTCCTCTCCTTACACAGAATCTAGTTTGCATTTCATTCTAGTAACAAAGCCATCTACACAACCCAATTCTTTTAGGACAAGTATAGGGCGTCAAAATGGTGGCCAAATGCATATGGCCTAAACAATGGTATTTTATAGTCCGAAAGAAAAATGTTGGATCCGAACGAATAATGTGCCCATGAACATGAAAGTTGCCATTTTAAACTGTACAACAGTTCCTAAAAGCACATGGGGCAGCACGAACGTAATAAACATAAAGAATAGGAACACAGTACAACTACTTACTTTTTTGCAGCACTCTCCGGATCTTTCGTACTGCTCATGTTCTCGTAATTTGAGATCCGACCACCGCTTCCTGAGCTGATCTTTCGATCGTCGTAACCCGAAATTCCGGTGCAGACTCCTGACCACTTTCGCCATGATCTTGGCCTTTCTGATACTGGGGTTGGGGTAAGGTCCATACTTCCCGTCATAGTCGGCCCTCTTCAGGATGTCGACCATCTCCAACATCTCCCCAAAGGACATATTTGAGTCCTTAAATCTCCTTCTGGATCGGGACGTGTCAGGATCCAGCCTTTCCTCCTCCTCCTCCTCGTTGCTACAATTATCACGCACCTGCTGTGTCTCCGCCATGTGCTCTTCCCCCGCTGCGCCAAACGAAAAGGGGCGGGGAATAGACTAGAAAGAACGTCAGGGGCGTGCGGAGTTACACGCATGCGCAGTGTATATAAAGCGTAACACACGTGCGTATTACGTACGATCTGTGAGCGGAGGAAGGAGCATAGGAGGCGCCGATCGTGATAACGAAGGTAGGATCTAAACTTGGGCCTATACTGCTTCGAAATGGAAGCCTATATTGTAACAAGATTAGGGGAGTTTGGCCTGACATTAGGGTTTGTCTTGTGTTGTGTCTTGCAGAGAAAATGGATGGGTTCAACGACCACAATTTCCTCCCCCTGTTCATTGACAAATACAGGGAGCTGCCCTGTCTGTGGCAGGTCAGACACCCCCACTATAACCATAAACAGAAGAGGCAGGCAGCGCTGGAGAAACTGCTGGAGTTGGTGACGCCGGTGGTCCCCACAGCAACCATCCCCTATTTAAAAGCCAAAATTGGTGGCCTGAGGAGCACTTATCTAAGGGAGCGCAAGAAGGTCACAGATTCCCAGAGGTCCGGAGCTGCAGCAGATGACGTTTATGTCCCCAGGCTCTGGTACTATGAGAGACTGCGATTTCTGTCAGACCACACTGAAGTCAGGGAATCCCTCTCAACCATTCCTTCCACTCTTCCTTCCATCCCAGCTGAGGCTTCCGATGTCCAACCTGGGCCTTCCAGCCAGGAAGAAGTGGAGGAGCCCAGCTGGAGCCAGGTATAGCATTGTTCTACAGATTTCTGGTCAATAAATAAATGATGTTTACTAGATGTTAGTATTGATCACTAAGTGCTGATTGAAAGTGTTTTACATATCAATAGACAGTAGTGGGCACCCAAAATTGGAACAAGAATGAAAAATGCTGGGCTCAGAAGGATAGTCTGTTATATTTGTTAACATTCAATTTGCAGCAGTCAGGAGGTGAAAATTGTGTGTGATTGATGAATAAAATACTAAAACTATGTCCCTTTTTCATACACAGGAAGACCTCAGCCAGGAGGAGGCTGTGGAATGTGGCAGTCTTGAGGAGGCGGTGATTAGTGTCAGCCAGGAGGAGGCGGGGCTAAGTGGCAGCCAGGAGAAGCCAGGGACCAGTCGCAGCTTGACTGAGTCTCAGGTTCCTCCTCTCCGCCTTCCATATAAAAGAGCCAGGAAGACGACTCTGAGTCCCGTGCAGGATTCAGCGTTCTGGCTGATCCAGGAGGCTTCTGCGTCCCTACGAGCCTTACCCACTCCTGAAGAGCCCTTTGCCTGCATGGCTGCCACCAAACTGCAGGGCATGCAGGAGGGTTAACGCAGGCTCTGTGAGGACCTTATGTATAAAGTCCTACGTAAGGGGGTGAGTGGGGAACTAACACCCAAGACCGACGTGGTTGAGTTGGACCATCCTCCTCCTCCTCCTCCTGCTGCCACAACTCCACCACCACAGCCACCGCGTGTAAGGAACCGTGGAAAGAAGACCTGAGAGTGATGGCCCTGGGTTCAGTCTGGTCTGACAGAAGCTGCAGTCTCTCGTATGACCACAGCCTGGGGACACAGATGTCATCTGCTGCTTTCCGGATCTCTGGGACTTCTGGACCAGACTGCCCTCCCTTAGATATGGACTCCTCAGGCCACCAATTTTGCTTACAAATAGTTGATGTCTGCCCTGGGGGTCCAAGGCTTCGCCCACTTCTGCAGTTTCTCCAGCGTTGCCTCCCTCTTTGTTTAGTTGTGAGCCCTTAATAAAAATTTTTTAGGGAAATTATACTCTCCTGTGTGTGTTTTCATCCAAAAATGACAGTTTGTTGGTGACGATTCAGGTACATTTCTAACATAAAATGTGAAATTAACAAGGGACAACAACACCAAACAATCTCCTACAGATTAAATAGAACAACATATCAATGGTGTTGTGGGAACTTGTCACAAAAAACACACACAAACATTTTCGGGAGTACAAATCAAAATCCCCCCCCAAAAAAAACCCTTCAAAAAAATACAAACACAAAAAAATAATCTACATTAAAGCCAAAAAAAAAAAAAATATGTTGTCAGATGTGAGCAATCAAAATATATTGAGGGAATCCAGATAAATAGTAACGAAATAAGTTTGTGAGAAGTCTGTGTGAATATGAGCAGCAAAAAAACTATATTCTTGTCACATTATAAAGAAGAAGAGATTGCGCTGTGTTAAACCATTTTTAACATTGCAGCGCGACGAAAGTGCTGTATCCATTGCGAACGCTAAGTTTACCATAACGAGCTGTTCAGTGCCGGAATTTCTTCTGAGCATGCGTGGCACTTTGTGCGTCGGAACAGGCCACACACGGTCGGAATTGACGCGATCGGATTTTGTTGTCGGAAAATTTTATCTCCTGCTCTCCAACTTGTGTGTCGGAAAATCCGATGGAAAATGTCCGATGGAGCCCACACACGGTCGGAATTTCCGACAACACGCTCCGATCGGACATTGTCCATCGGAAAATCCGACTGTGTGTACGGGGCATTAGATTTATAGAACAAGCACAGGGAATAAATTATGGAATCACTCAACTCTGAGGAAAAAATTATGGAATCATGAAAAACAAACAAACAAAATAACACTCCAACACATCACTAGTACTTTGTTGCACCACCTCTGGCTTTTATAACTGCTTGCAGTCTCTGAGGCATTGACTTAATGAGTGATAAACAGTTCATCAATCTGGCTCCAGCCTTCTCTGATTGCTGTTGCCAAATCATCTTTGCAGGTTGGAGCCTTGTCATGGACCATTTTCTTTAACTTCCACCACAGATTTTCAATTGGATTGAGATCCGGACTGTTTGCAGGCCATGACATTGACTTTATGTGTCTTTCTTCAAGGAATTTTTTCACAGTTTTTGCTCTATGGCAAGATGCATTATCATCTTGATAAATTATTATTATTATTATTATTCAGGATTTATATAGCGCCAACAGTTTATGCAGCGCTTTACAATATAAAAGGGAGACAATACAGTTATAATATAATACAATACAATACAATAGGATTAAGAGGGCCCTGCTCAGAAGAGCTTACAATCTAATAGGGTGGGGCAGGTGGTACAAAAGGTTGTAACTGTGGGGAATGAGCTGGTGGAAGTGGTAGGAGATTAGTTGGAGACGTGATAGGCTTTCCTGAAGAGATGAGTTCTCAGGGATTGCCTGAAGGTAGCAAGAGTAGGGGATAGCCGGATAGATGGAGGTAGCGAGTTCCAGAGGATGGGAGAGGCTCTGGAGAAATCCTGGAGACGAGCATGGGAGGAGGAGATGAGAGAGCTTGAAAGCAGGAGGTCTTGAGAAGAGCGGAGAGTACGATTTGGGTGATATTTGGAGACAAGATTAGTGATGTAGCTTGGGGCATAGTTGTGAATGGCTTTGTATGTTGTGGTTAGAATTTTGAATTTAATTCGCTGGGTGATTGGGAGCCAGTGTAGGGATTGAAGTACAGGGTTGGCAGACACTGAGCGGTTGGTAAGGTGAATAAGTCTGGCAGCAGCATTCATGATAGACTGAAGAGGGGATAGCCTATGGAGCGGTAGGCCAATGAGAAAGGAGTTGCAATAGTCAAGGCGAGAGATAACAAGGGAGTGAATGAGGAGCTTGGTGGTTTCATTTGTTAAAAAAGGGCGAATTTTAGAGATGTTACGGAGGTGAATTCTACAAACTTTTGACAGCGATTGGATTTGAGGCTGAAATGACAAGTCGGAGTCTAGGATTACACCTAGTACCCTGGCGTGAGGGGAGGGACTGATGGTTGCATTGTTGATTTTGATGGAAAAGTCATGGAGGGGGGCATATTAATAGCTCAGTTTTAGAGAGATTTAGTTTAAGGAAGTGGTGCGACATCCATGCTGATATGTCAGTTAGTAAGTTAGTAATGCGAGAGGAGACTGAAGGAGTGAGGTGAGGAGTAGACAGATAGATTTGGGTGTCATCAGCGTATAAGTGGTATTGGAATCCGTGGGCAGTTATTAGGTGACCAAGGGAGGAGGTGTAGATAGAGAAGAGAAGGGGTCCAAGAACCGAGCCTTGGGGGACCCCCACAGAAAGGGGCAATGGAGAGGAGGAGACAGAGTTGTAGGTGACACTGAAGGAGCGCTGTGATAAATAGCCAGAGAACCAGGATAGAGCAGAATCTCGGAGGCCAAGGGAATGTAGTTTATTGAGAAGGAGCGGGTGGTCAACAGTATCAAAGGCCGCAGAGAGGTCAAGTAGTAGGAGTATGGAGTACTGGCTGTTGGTTTTAGCAGTTAGTAAATCGTTAGTGAGTTTTAGTAAGGTAGTTTCCGTGGAGTGCTGCGAGCGAAAGCCAGACTGTAAGGGGTCAAGAAGGTTATTTTCATTGAGGTAGGAGCTAAGACGGTTGTAGACTAAGCGTTCTAGAAGTTTAGAGGTGAATGGGAGTAATGAGATGGGTCTTAAGTTGTTCAGGTCGGTAGGGTCCAGTGAGGGCTTTTTAAGAATGGGAGTGATCTGTGCATGTTTTAGAGGGGAGGGGAAAATGCCACTAGAAAGGGAGAGATTGAAGATGTGGGTGAGGGAGCATAGGATAGAAGAAGAGGGTGACCGTAGTAGTTGTGAGGGAACAGGATCCAAGGGACAATTGGTTAGGTGGGCATTCGAGAAAATTTTTGTAACCTCTTCCGTAGTAGCCAATTCAAAAGAGGAGAGGGTTGAATGTGCTGCTGGGCAAGGTATGATGGGTGGGGAAGATGTACGCACAGTGGAGATGTCCTCACGAATTGCATTGATCTTGTCTTTGAAGTGATTGGCAATCTCTTGGGCAGTGAGTGAGTTAGTGGGTAGAGGGGGTGGTGGACGAAGCAGAGAGTTAAAGGTTGAGAAGAGCCGACGGGGACTGGATGACAAGGAATTAATAAGAGAGACAAAGTAGGCTTGTTTGGCAGCATGGAGGCATGAATTGTATTTTAGAAGGGCAGATTTATATAGGGTGAAGTCTTGCAGGCATTTGGTTTTACGCCACAGTCGTTCAAGAGCACGGCAATGTCTCTTGAGATTTCTAGTGTTGTCAGTTTGCCAGGGTTGTAACGGTCGGGGCCTAATTCTGCGTGTGGTTAGGGGAGCAAGTGCATCTAGTGATGATGAGAGTGAACTGTTGTAGACAGAAGTGGCCAGGTCAGGACAGGACAGGGGAGAGATTATGTCATATAGGTTGTCAGTAGCAGAATAGAGAAGAGAAGGGTTAAAGTGGCGAAGGTTTCTACAAGTAATTGTTTGCTGCTTGGAGGGATGGGTAGTTGGAGGCAAGGATACAGTGAAAGTAATGAGGTTGTGATCAGATAGAGGAAAGGGGGTGTTGGTGAGGTTGCCAGGGTTGCAGAGATGGGAGAATACAAGGTCAAGGGTATTACCATTGGAGTGAGTGGAAGTATGTGTCCATTGGGTTAGGTCAAAAGATGAGGTTAAGTTGAGAAGTTTAGCTGTAGTTGGGCTGTTGACATTGACAGGAATGTTAAAGTCACCAAGAATAATGGTGGGTATTTCAGAGGAGAGAAAGTAGGGTAGCCAGGCAGCAAAGTCATCAAGGAAGCGTGATACCGGTCCTGGAGGCCTATAAATTGCTGCAATCCTCAGGGAAATGGGAGAAAACAGACGAATACAGTGCATCTCGAAAGAAGAGAGGGATAGAGAGGGAGGGACAGTAAGGACTTGGAAGGTGCTTTGTGGGGACAGAAGGATTTCATCATCCCCAAACATCCTTTCAATAGATGGGATAGGAAAAGTGTCCAAAATTTCAATGTAAACCTGTGCATTTATTGAAGATTTAATGACAGCCAGCCCCCCAGTGCCTTTACCTGACATGCAGCCCCATATCATAATTGACTGTGGAAATTTGCATGTTTTCTTCAGACAGTCGTCTGCATAAATCTCATTGGAACGGCACCAAACAAAAGTTCCAGCATCATCACCTTGCCCAATACAGATTCGAGATTCATCACTGAATATGACTTTCATCCAATCATCCACAGTCCACGATTGCCTTTCCTTAGTCCATTGTAACCTTGTTTTTTTGTGTTTAGGTGTTAGAGATGGTTTTTCTGTATGTAAATCCCATTTCCTTTAGGCAGTTTCTTACAGTTCGGTCACAGATGTTGACTCCAGTTTCCTCCCATTTGTTCCTCATTTGTTTTGTTGTACATTTTCTGTTTTCAAGGCATATTGCTTTAAGTTTTCTGTCTTGACGCTTTGATGTCTTCCTTGGTCTACCAGTATGCTTGCCTTTAACCACCTTCCCACGTTGTTTGTATTTGGTCCATGTTTTAGACACAGCCGACTGTGAACAACCAACATCTTGTGCAACACTGCGTGATGATTTACCCTCTTTAAGGAGTTTGATAATCCTCTCCTTTTTTTGAATTGACATCTCTGGTGTTGGAGCCATGCTTCATGTCAGTCCACTTGTTGCAAAAGCTCTCCAAGGTGTGATCACTCCTTTTTACCTACATACTAACAAGCAGATTTAATCTGATGCAGGTGTAAGTGTTTGTAATGAAAATTTACAGGGTGATTCCATAATTTTTTCCTCAGAATTGAGTGATTCCATAATGTATTACCTGTGCTTGTTCTATAAATCTAACTGTTACTGGCCACCACAATTATTTTTCTTGATTTCTTTTAGTGTTTCTTAAAGCTAGAATGTTGCCATTTGAAATGCCTTTAGTTTTTGGCCATGTCTGTGATCTGCTTTTTTTCTACAACAATAAACAACTGAAGGAACATCCTCAGGGACTGGTGATTCCATCATTTTTGCCAGGGGATGTATAAGGGAGTACCAGAATTATAGTCAAGCCAGGCCAGGGTCATAAACAGGAGATCAGCAGATGGGGGGCCAGGAGTAAACAGACAGGGAACAAGATGGAAGCAATCAGGCTGCAGGGCAAGGATCCAGGGATACAGGAACAGATACAAACAGGATCAGGATACAGGATACAGGAATCGGGGTTCAGGTCCAGGATCAGGATAACAGATAAACAGGCTGCAGGTCAGGGCACAAGGACAATACCAGGGCAAGGTGTGTGTGCACTGGGCGGGTATGTATACACATCTCAATCAGACTCAGGTGATGCCTGATTGCAAGAGGTAATGTCAGCCCCACACTGCCAGGAACCACCCGCTGGTGGACGACAGTACTGCGGCCCAAAGATCACATAATACCAGCAGGGAAAGGCTCTCCTGACAATTCCAAACTGCCAGGAGACACCTGCTGGTGGACCTCAGTACCACACTCCAAATGAGAGATATTACCAGCGGAGGGAACCTTTCCTGACATATTCACTTCCTCAGGAGAGTGTGCAATTCATGTATCTATAAAAAATATATGTATAAACATCAAAATAGGTGGCCTCAAGAGATAAATATGGAAGTTGGAAAAGAGGTATGGAAGGCCTCTTTTAAGGCACATTAAGCAGGATTGAGGGTCAGCATTGGGCCAATTAGAGTAGGGTCAAGCATAAACATCAACCTTAGAGCAAGTGGCCTAACCCCATCCTGCCATCTGCAGCAGCATTCTTGACCAGGCAGATGTTTCTTCTCAGCTGAACTCAATACGTTTTCCCCTGAAGGTTACTGTTTCTTGTTTGTCTTTCATCTTTTATAGTACTATTATTCATTTTTGACTTTTTGGTTTTTGTAAAATGGTGACCATCTAGATTTAGATGGCAGTGAAGAGAAAGTGAATATTTCACAAAACACGTAGAGAAAGAGGATGCAATCTTTATCTTTTTTATCGTGAGCTCATTCAACTATTATCTACTATTGGTCACCATTTATAACAAGTTTATCAGTCATCTCCATTATGTTTTTTCCTTTAACAGTCCCTACTGTTATACTACTATTATTACTATGGTTTTAATGTAATACTGCTGTATGCATTTATCTGACCTACGTTTTCAACCTGTACTATTTTTGGCTGGAATGTACAGTATTATACAAATAAACATCTGCTTTTATGTACTCATTTTTTGTTATATATGGATATATATATCCAACTGTTGGTCAGCAAGTCTCACGCACCTATGCTTGATGTCCCACCACTGCGCTCGTGCAAATACACTCTACTAGAGCTGCCACTTGAAATAGTGATCAAGTGTAAACGTATTTAAATGAAAAAATAGTGGCGCTAATGTCACAATATTACCATGAAACAAATACTAAAACAATTTAAGTGACACCATGTGATAGTGACAATAACATAAACTGTGAAAAAATGAGGAATAATAAAATTAAAAATTAAAAAACAGAAAAAGTGAAAAAAATCCAATTAGTCCATAAAAATGACAATTTTCAAATGATTAGCTTGGTGATGACTCCCCTATGATTTATACTCAAAATTTACTTCCTTCCACCACACCGTTTGTGACAGTGATTCCGCTCCCTAACTCACTCCCCAACTTTAAATGCCTTGCACTCTCATGCTCGGCATCAACACTTTTAAACCGAACAGGGTTAACAGTACTTCCGATATCCGAACGTGCACAACAGAAGAGGATTGCTCCAACTGTGAATACTTGGACAGGACTTCTGTCACTTTCGCTCCAAACGTAACTGTTTTCTTTGGTGGAGAACTCAAAAAAACATATGATTCAGTCATTGTATCCTTGCCAAAGATCAGACATGGACTTTACTGACAGCAAACAAAACACCTATTACCCGAACACGTAGTAACAGATCCACAGCTCACGTACCGAGCTTTGGAGTTCCAAAGTTGGAGTTTGCTGACCCGAAGAAGGAGGCCACACCTCCGAAACATGTAGTCTTGGCAACAGTTTTTTGTTAGCTAAAGAGGAGACATCTCACTCACCTTGTCCTTCCTCTCTGGCCGTGAGTGACGTCATGCAGTGATGGCTGTACCGTTCACGTGCCCTACAGCAGACACAGCCTGACGAGACGAGGAAACAGAGTCCACAGTGACTTCTCATACCATCACCACTCGTCCTTGGGAGCCAAGCCAGTTATACAGGCCAGGAAGGGAGACATACATCCTGCTGTACATGCGATCTAAGTCCCATGTTTGTGAGTGCAATCCTCTATTGTTTGATTTTGCATTTGTATCATTAAAATGGAATTACACTAGGGCAGCCGTGCGCTCTCTTTTCCTTGTATATTATAGATTAGGTTCAGAATGTGGCTAAGAGTAAATTTATCTTTAGGTTTTGCCTGAACTTCTACTTTAATTTTCCTTACTTTAGGTGTAGTGAAAATATGCACAAAGCCCAGAGGTGTTGGTGATATGGCTTTCTTTTTAATCACAATTATTAAAATTTTTTCACTTATAATACACTGGTGTTTTACTGCTTTTACTTTTTCAAATGTATTTTTTTTTTTTTTTTCCCTGTGCTGTTTATCTGTGATTTGTCCTTGACCTGGTTCCTATAAATATAAAGTTGTGCTACATACTGTAATTCCCTTCAGACAATGGGGCACTGCTTTATCCCTTGAACCATGCTGTCACAAATTATGTTATTTCAATAAATCTTTTCACTGCATGTTAGAATTCCAGTATGCGTCATTTAATGGCATATGAATCCCTATTGCTAGTCTTACCCTTCTTTAGGGGCCTTGTTATCAAATGGTAAAAGCAAAATATGCTTCTTATACATCATTCACCTATTTTCAACTTTTCACCTGTTTTCAAATCATAAACAATTATTTTCAGCATGGGAAAACTAGAAATGAAGATTATAAGATGCATCCTTGCTTTTTTCAGCTCTTTCAGAGTACTTTTTATCTTTTTGTTACAGCATTTTTGCACTGAAAAATGGCAAAAACCTGTAAAACCTGGTGAAGGTAATGCCATATCACATCTCCTTTTTCAATAAATAAAAGACTCAGTTGCCAGGATTTTTTTTAAAAAAGGACCCCTGTAATAGAAAAGAGTTCATGCTTACTGCCCAGGTGAGCACTGACTTGGTGTATAGGATGAAGATTTACAACTGTAGAAAACTCTGACTCACTCCCCGATGTGTCAGATGCCTGGGCTCCCATTGTGTGCTGTGGTTTGATCTGCCAGCCCCTATGTCACTAAGTAAAGAAGTGGCTGGCAGAGAAAACCTAGGGTCCTTTTTTTTTTCTTAAATCTTTATTTAAGGAGTGCAGATTATACAATTAAACCAAGAATACAACATGACAGTTAACTGTTTCTAGTAGTAAGTCACAAAAAAAAAGAAATTCAAGTATATATTGGCTTGACAGCAGGCAAGGTTCCATTGAAATGTGCTATTAAGGCAGGAAGTCATAGGTTAACGATTCTGGCTTGATTTAACCATCAGCACAGAAGAGAGTGCCCCCTCATCCGAAGTTAAATGATAGACATAAACTAAGCATAATTCCAACGAGGGTGCATCAACAATGCAGTATAACTAACTAAGTGACTTCCCGAGGGGTAATACGAGCCTATCCCTATTGGCCTAATAGCACTCTGCTATCTTATGGTGAATTAATTCTATGCGTTGCATTATATAAAAAATATGGTTCTCAATCCTATCAACAGAGGAATGGTACCAAAATGGGACACTGCAATCCGGGGTTTTTTTTCTTATTAATGGGGAAAAAAGGTAAAGGACACTAGTGGTGCCATAGGAGGAAGAAAGGGATAGAAATAAGGAGGAGCAGATTTGGGGAAGTAAGAAGGAGAGGGGGTGGGTATAGGGTTCCGGCGAGGCCGACGACCCGCGGCCCCAATTCAACTAGGGACAGCATACTTATATATAAGACTTGTATTCGTCTGAAAAGCGAAACAGATCCCAATGTGTCCAACGGGTGCTATGTCCCTCCTCTTTTTCCCCGAGAGCAGCTGTAAGGCGTTCCATTCGCTGAATATCACAGACCCTGCTAAACCATTGTGTCACTGTCGGAGGGGAATGCTGCTTCCACATGCTGGGGACTCACGCCCTGGCCGCATTTAAAAGGTGTTTCAGCAAAGATTTGCGGTAACGCTTACTGGACATCGGAGTCACATTCAGGAGTACTGCCGCTGGATTGTTCTGAAGAGCCACATCAGTGAGTTTGTGAATAATTCCCAAAACCTGTCTCCAGAAAGGGGTCAAGACCGGGCACTCTCAGAAAATGTGAAGTAATGTGCCGTTCTATGTGCCACATCTCCAGCATAGTGGACTGTGCCCCGGGAATATGGGTGCCAGCGCCGAGGTTGTCCTGTACCATCGCGTCAAAATTTTGAAGGTAACTTCTTGGTATTTGCTACATAAAGAAAATTTATGCGCAAAGAAGTGGATTCAGGTTTTTTGATTTTCTGTAAACGTAATGTTAAGATCTCTCTCCCACTTCCTCGAGTATGGGGGATCCTGCTGGGACGTATGGGCCAGTAAGATATTGTAAGAATGAGAAAGAGATTTCCGAATTGGCTCCTTGCCCAGGCACAACTCTTCAAAGGGTGTTGGTTGTCTACAGAAACCGCTGACCTCTGGAAGGGATCTGAATAAGTGCAACAATTGCAAGATCTTCCATCTACCCAATAGGGAGGAGTTAAAGCTAGGATGTATGCTAGAAGGGTCGCTCCATTCCGAAGGCCCACAAAAAGAGGAGGCTCTAACTAGACTCCGATCTGAGTGGAGCCGGAAGGACCTATCAGAGAGGCCTGGTTGGAAATCTGGATGTCCAATTATGGGTGTCAGTGGGGAGGTGTAACTGGGCGTCTCCGCCAACTGGAAGTATCTGCGAAAATCCTGTAGGGTGAGTTCAAGCAATGGGTGGGGAGGGGAGGATCTGGATGAGTTCCACTCCAGGGTAGACCTTCAATGGGAAACGGGACTGCTTCCCGTTCTAACCCGATCCACAACTTATGGGATGAGTGCCTTCACCAGTCTACAACTCTGTTGTGTAGTATAGAGCTGGGTCAGGGAGACCAACACCTCCTCTCGATTTTGGTCATTGCAAGAGGGATCTCTTGAGCCTCGGGGGTTTGCTCTGCCAGACATATCTAATAAATACTGAGCGTAACTTACGGGAAGAAGTCCTGTGGTATCCTAACAGGCAATGCCTGGAGGAGGTAGAGCAGTCTCGGCATGATATTCATCTTTAAGACATTGCATCTACCAAACCAGGAGACCGCCAGGTCCTTCCATCTGCCTAGGTCTGAGGTGAAGACGCTCAGGAGTGGTTGAAAATTAAGTTGATAAATGCGGTATAAGTCAGAAGGGATTTTTGTGCCTAGATATTGAATGGCCTGGGGAGACCACTGGAAGGGGAAATTGCTGCTAATGGAGGCTCGGGAACCAGGGGTAAGAGTGATGTTTAGTGCCTCTGACTTTTGGAGGTTGATTTTGAAATCCGATAATTCCCCGTATTGACGTATTGCCGATAGTAAGATTGGGAGAGACGTGTGAGGATCCGAGATGTAAAATAACAGGTCATCCGCATAGGTGGCAATTTTATGGTGGTAAGTCCTCGTTTCGAGTCCCCTGATGTCCGGGTTAAGCCTAATATGTTGTAATAAGGGCTCTAGTGAAATTATGGAAAGGAACGGGGAAAGTGGGCATCCCTATCTCGTGCCGTTGCTTATCTTAAAGGGGCTAGAGGTTGTCCCATTTACTCTAACTGTTGCTGTGGGATAAGTATATGGCAGATATCCGGGATAGCATGGGAGCCGGCATGCCAAGGCGTCGCAGGGTGGCCAGGAGGAAAGTCCAATTTACCCTGTCAAACGCCTTTTCGGCGTCTGTAGACAACAAGATAAATGGGATGTTAAGGCGTTTGGCCCTTGCCAACACATTTGGCGTCTTAATGGTGTTGTCTCGTGCCTCTCTGTTGCGGATAAAACCTATCTGGTCTAGAGGAATTATGCATTGGAGAACAGAGCCTATTCGTTCAGCCAGGATTTTCGTGAATAATTTCAGATCACAATTAAGAAGGGAGATGGGCCTGTAACTCACGCACAGGAGCGGATCCTTCTCAGGCTTAGAAATGACAGATATGCAGGCTTGCAGGATATCTGTAGGTATTGCGTGGTTATCTAATATGGCATTGAAAGCAGTAACAAAGTGAACTGCCAGCTGAGTTTGGAAGGTTTTATAATAAGTGATGGTGAAACCGTCGGGGCCGGGTGCTTTTCCCGCCGGGGTGTTGTCTAGTGCGTTTGTGAGCTTGTCCGCAGTAATAGGCTGTGAGAGCAAATCTATCTCCTCCTCATTGAGGGAAGGCAGGTCTGCAGCCGCAAGGTACGTTTCTATGGCTTCCAAACTATTCTGGTTCCATTCCCCTGAGGGAGGAGAATGCAGGTCGTACAGGACTTCATAGAATACCCTGAAAGACTCAGCAATTTCTGCGGAATTTTGGATCCTGTGGAGAAAGATAAGGCAGGGATATAGGAAAGGTTGTGTTGGGTCCGTATGGCATTTGCCAGTGTTCTGCTGCACTTATCTCCGAACTCATAGAAGGTTCTGCTTATCTTCAAGAGGCTATTCTTAGAGTGAAAAAGAGAATGCTCTCTGATTTGCTTTTGAAGGTTGGTTACCTCTGCCTCTGTGGCCCTATCTGGGTGGTTTTTGTGACGTTTTTAGCAATCATGGAGTTTTGTGAGTAATTCGGATAGAGTTTTTTCTCTGGCTACTTTGAGTCTGTGTCCATGTTTAATGAATATTCCTCTTATGTAGCATTTATGTGCTGACCAGATAGTTAGAGAATTGGGGACCGATTGTTTGTTACTCTCGAAAAAGAGACCCAATTCTCGCAAAATGTCTGCTCTCACCTCAGGATCTTGGATAAGAGATTCGTTTAGTCGCCAAGTGGCTGTTTTGGGAGCCGGGCGTTGTAAATTTAGGGTCAGAGAGATCAGAGCATGGTCTGAGAGCGCAATGTGCCCAATCTGAGCCCTCGAGACAAGTGGGATCGTAGCGTGAGAGACAGGAAGAGGTCAATCCTGGAGTATGAGTTATGAACTGCCGAGAAAAAGGTGTAGTCTCTCTCTTGCGGATGGAGAATCCGCCATATGTCAACTAACCGGTGGGAATGCAACAGGTCCCTGATTCGGTTCCGGTACCTCGAAGATAGGGCCGAAGAGCCTGTCAACGTGTCTTTGCGGGGATCAATGGTAAGATTAAGGTCTCCCCCTAACACCAATGTTCCCTCTGTGAAGGAGGCCAGGGCGTCCAAGCATGATTCAAGCACCGGCAGCTGGTCCACATTCAGCAAATACAGATTCGCAAAGGTAAATGTCTGCGACTGAAGAGTACCCTTGATGAAAAGGTATCTATCCTCAGGGTCAGCGTGGAGGTCCCCCAGCTGCCAGGGCAAAGTTTTAGCCAGGAGGATACTCGTCCCTTTAGATTTTGAGGAGAGTGATGCACTGTGGTACACTGTTGGGAAATGCTTACTGTAGAGTTTAGGGATACTATCTGCCCGAAAATGGGTCTCTTGTAAAAACACTACCTGAGGTCTCTGCCCCCAAAGATCTGAGAGGCAACTGGTTCGCTTCTCTGGAGCATTTAAGCCCTTCATATTCCAGGATACAAACTTCAGAGACATGTCGGATAGGACGGGGTCGGGTCACCAGGCCTCGCCAGAAACTAGAGCTGTAGGCGGTGTGGGGGGGAGAGGGGGAGGAGGAAGATATATTAGAGTAGGAGAGTAGCAGTGAATGGGTGGGAAGGGACACAGAGGAGGACAAAGAAACAGAAAAAGAGAAAAAGGAGGACAAGAAGGGAGAAGTAAGAGTAAACTAAGTCTCCAAACGGAGGACTACTGCCTATTTGGGCAGCTAGGGCCTAGTGGGGGAAGAGGTAAGGCACTTCAGAGTTCAGACTCCTGGAGCACGAGTCTCCCCCCAACCCACTTCTCAGTAGGAGCGGTTGTATCAGGAACCTCATTATTATGTTAGGCTTCTTTTAAATGAGATTGCTCCATAAGGACACATAATATATAACCTTGTAACAATCAGTTTAACATAGCACGTCTTAACATTATAACAGGCAAAAATAAGACATTCAGTAATACCTTAATTATTGAGAAAACTATATCAGTCTCCGATCCCCTATTATCAGCCCTGTCTATTGAATGGACCACCTACTCCCACCTGGTCTAGGCCCAATGAGAGCAATCCATAGCCCCTTCCCCAAGTCAACATTCCTCATTCCTGAAGGGATCAAGTTCCAGCCGGAACAACCCTTGGGTCCCAAGACAGGGTTGTTATAAAAATTTAAAAAAGGGGGGGAGGGGGGTGGGTGAGGGAGAGGGTAAGGGGGGGAGAAGGGGGTGGATAAGGGTGAGGGGGAGGGGGGAAGGGAAGAGGGGAAGGGGAGGGAGGGTAAGGGGGGGACCATTGGTAGCATAGCAACATCTCCAGACAGATATTTATCTCTGGCTGTTGTTAAAATTTCCAAATTTGCTACTATGCATCCCCTCGAATCCCATCTTAGAATTAACCGCACATCAGCTGTTGGCATCAAAACTAATAGGCAGTATGACCTATGTATACCCATTTTTGTGTTTTGTTATGCGGTACAAGACAGAATGGAGGGGCCAACAAATAAGAGATTGCTATACAAATATTTGTAAGGTCCGTTATCTCTAAGTTATAACAGTAGGGTCAATTGGATCCGAATCTTCTCAGAGACGATCCTTCAGGTGAGACCAGCCTACAAAACTGTGTGCCTTCCCCCTGCCTCTGGCTATAAAACAACCATCCAAGATACTGGAAACTTAATATGTTTCCATGAGGCCAACGGGCCAGAGAGGGACAAGGAAGTCAATCTAGGTGGGCCAGAGGCTAATTTCAAAAGAGGTCTTCTGGATAGCCGATCAAAAGGAGAAGGTGAAGTACCATCAAGGCAAGGGTAGGGAATACTTACATACATAAAGGAAACAACAAAAGAAAAGTAAGGCCATGTTCAGGCTTAAGAGCAACTTAACTCTATAGATTCATGGTTCGTTGTCTTGAGGGGCCTGCGGTCTTCTACATTGTGATAGACGGTTGCGTCGAGGCCTTTGAGGTCTGCCCGAAGGGTTCACCGCTGGGGTATTGGTGGTGGGAGTCAGGACAAACGCTAGCTAGTTAGGTAGTGACATCGATGGTAGCCCGAGGGTATTGAGAAATGTGGAAACCTCCCTGGGGCATCGGAGGGTGTATGTGCGACCTCCCTTCCGCGAGATCAAATAGAAAGGGTGACCCCACTTGTAGGTGATTTCCTGTTCGCCAAATTTCTCCAGCAAGGGTTTCATGCATCGGCGCATCTGCAGGTTCCTTCGAAAACGTCTGGCAGGAGAGATATCTGGGTTCCATCAAAGTCAATATGTCCTCTATGCCAAGCTCTCTGGAGAATGTACTCTTTGATAGAATAATTATGCAGGCAATATCTAGGTCTGTCCTCCGCTGTGTTTCTGGGGCCAAGGGTTCTGTGGACCCTGTCTATGGCAATAGGTTTTTCCGTTGGGCGCTCTAGGCAGTCATTAAATAGAGCAGCCACCGTCATCCTTAGGTCTGCTTGCTGGGCAGCTTCTGGCAAACCGCGGATTCTGATGTTGCGCCTACGGCTACGATTTTCCTGATCGTCTAGCAACAAATGTAGCTGTGCGATTTGGTCTGCCATTTCCTCCCTTGCGTCGTTTAAAACAGTGATGTCTTGGCGAAGGGTAGCAGTGTCTGTCTCTACAGAGGTGACTCGTGTGGAGACCTCTGTTACAATTTGCTTAATTCAGCAATCTCCCCGCGTAGTGCTGCCTCCATTCTAAGTGCTACAGAGTCCAGGTCATCTCTGGTGGGCAGCTTTTGTAATAGTGTACATAGTGTGTGCTCTCCAGTAAGCACAGATGGGGGCTCATGTAAGGGCAGAGTCAGTGGAGCAGTGCTCATGGAGGCTTGCAGTGAGATGGGCAGAGGCGCACCAAGTGTTAGGCTCCATGGCTGGGAGCGCTGGATATCCTGTGATACCCACTGCGGTGAGCAGCTTGGTTCTCCTCCTGGGCTGTTAAGGGATGTGAGGGATAGAGAGCGGGGGAGGCAGGGGGAGAGATCACTAGTCGGGGAGAACGGCAGCATGTCATTACCATGATCTTGTCCCCCTCTTCCTCCTGCAGGCGCGCCATGCTCCACTCCCACATCTGTACCCGACGCCATCTTGGAAAGATCCGGACTAGAAGCCGCCGGCTGTTTCGGTATGAGGAATCTCTCCATCGGCATTCCCGAGCACGTAGCGCTGAAGAGCAGTCTTTTCGGCAGAATGGGTGAGCTGAGAAGCCAAAATATGCGGTAAAACTGTGCGGGTGGTCTATTAAGGAGCCGCGGACTGGGAGCCCTCTGAAAAACACGGCTTCACTCCTCCATGCTGAGACCACGCCCCCAGGGTCCTTTTTTAAAAAATTGGAAACCATGGAGTCTCTTTAAAGTAAAGCTATTCTTAGAGCATTATGGGGCTGAAATTGCTGATTTCCCTCTGAAAAATGTTAGTTGTCTGGCTGCCTCTAGCTTTCGTACAGCATAAAATCCACAGAACTCCTATTCTGCATACTTTTTCCAGGTCAGTGACTCAGAATGCATTGAACTTATTGGGTTAGCAAGACCTATACTGTCATCTTAAGATCAGGGTACCATCTGTCTTTAATTACCTATAGATGATGTAGCAGCTTACCAATGTTGGGCCTGCTTTCATTGCACTGTGGACAGGTTAGACATCCTGCTTCAATCACTCTTGTTCCCCACTGCTAAGCCAAACTCAACCTTTTTGTTTTAAATTCCCACCTTTCCTTTCTCCATTGACACAAGTTGGTATGGTTAGCAGTACTCCAGACACAGCTTGTCCTAATTGTGAATGGATTGCGATGGCACAAATGACTTGGCTATAGGCCTATAAGTCATATCAACCAGTGAAATAAGTAAATTCATGTTAGATTTGCTTCAGATCTACACCTAGACTACACATCTACATTTTTCCTTGTCTTAAAAATGTCTCAAAACAAAAGAGGTTCTTAATAAAGACTTGGGACGAAGTTTCTCCACTGCCATGTAGCATCCTGGTTGACATCTAGAAGAATCATTTAATTGCGATCTTTGCAGCTAAAGTTGGATCAACCAGTCAGTATTGACTGTGAAAGGGCAATTACCTTTTCAGATCAGCTATTGTCAATTTAATTTTATTTTGCGCCAAGATAATGAAATGAAAACAAAGTTGTGTACTTTTGGCAGCAAAAATAATAACAATATTAATAATAATAATAACAAAAAACAACAAAGGAGCAAATTCTTTTTCACATCCCTGTGGGAATAAATGTATGGTGGCATCTATTGTCATACCACACGTTATGTTGTTTCATGTTGTTACATTTTATGCTGATATATATATATATATATATATATATATATATATATATATATATATATATATATATATATAGATAGATATATATATAGATATATAGATAGATATATATATAGATATATAGATATATAGATATATAGATATATATATATAGATATATAGATATATCAAAATGACTGACATGCAACTGTCTTTGGACAAGGAAAATATCTTTTTTAAAGGAATTTTGCCTATAAACTGCACACAAAATACAATCAAATTTCTAATTCCATGGGATTTGTGATGGATATGGATTTTCAGAGTGTTTATCAAAGCGAAAGTCCCAGATCAGTTAATGTTTATTTTGTTCCCATCCTTTCACTGAACAGAATTTTTCTTTTGTGTATCTTTAGCTTGTGATTGCAAAAAGAAATATGATATGTTTGAAAAACTCTTGGGATTTGTACAGTAACAGTATAATTTCATATTGTTTATACACTTCTGAATTTAGCATTAGAATTTGTATTGTACCTTGCATTGATGCCATTAGAGTGCTGTTTATACTGTTGTGTTTTTTTCTTCAAATATTTTGATTAATGTCTGAAACTAAAAAAAATGTAGACATTGGGCTACTATGCAGTTTACTGGAAAGCTATAAGAAAATAAAGTACAGCTTATATTCTTGTTTCCACAATCGTGATAATTTTTTTATTGTGGTTGTTTTACTGTATTTATGGTCATAATTGTATATATATATATATATATATATATATATATATATATATATATATTTTGTCAATAGATTTATATTGAAGTTTAAATAGCGTACAAAATATTCAGCTGAGAGCAGATACTGTACACATGAAAAACTGTTAATCTCATATCAAATAAGGAAAAGAACAAAACACAAAGGAAAAAGAAACACACAGCTGTTGGTACCCCAGTTGACTATGAAATACAGCCATCAGTGGTTGAGTAGGTCTAAAGTAGGTCTAAAGTATAGGGCAAAATACAGTCACCTACTAGCCCAGGTGGACCAGGATTACCGTATGGAATCAATGTTCACTACCCAAACATTCCACACTGCTGGAATGCGCTCATATGAAAGGTGGAGTTTAATAATACTAATAATACTACTTCTGAAGGGTTAGGGGCATATTTGGCTTTCCATTGCTTGGCAGTCGTGACTCTGGCAGCGATAAGAATGTGGGTAACCACCATGCGAAAAGAACTAGGGATACTATCAATGTCCAGATTTAAAATGGCCAAGTGCGGGTTTGGTACTATTGGTATGCTTGTCACATCTGAAATTATTTGAAAAATTTTCTTCCAGAAACTTATAATGCATTTACAGGACCAGAGGATGTGGAGACCATATCTAATTTGGTACTATTGGTATGCTTGTCACATCTGAAATTATTTGAAAAATGTTCTTCCAGAAACTTATAATGCATTTACAGGACCAGAGGATGTGGAGACCATATCTAATTTAACCACAACCCTGCCAGCAGAGGGGAGAGTGAGAGGAAGAGATCTGGTATAGAGGATGGGGTGTAAAATTCCAACGGAGCAAGATTTTTGGATCAACTCCCAATATTGTACACAGTGTGTAGTCTTGTAGACTGCCTTATGGGCATTACTCCACTGTGCGGTGGTGAAGGTGGAGGCTAAGTCCTCCTCTCATTGTGTGAAAGATTTGGATTTAAAGAAGATCAGCTTCTCCTGGAGAATGTTATAAATGAGGGATATGCCCTTACGTTTGGTGGATGGTGAGAGAAAAGTTCAGTAACTGATGGGTTATCTTATCTCCAGGGAAGGGGATTATTTCAGGAGATGATTTTGTATTTGTATTCTACAATATGTATAAAGTTCTCATTCGTCAGCCCAAATCTGTTCTGTAAGGTCTATACTTTTTTATATTGTACCCTTAAACGATATGTCATCAAGACCTGAATGCCTGTGCGAAAGGACCCTGCATAATGCAAAAATTAATAATTCTCCTAGTGGCGTTGGAAGCCTGTCTTCCATTGGTGAAACCAATATGGTTGGGCTTGATAAGCTCGGGAAGTATATCATACAAAGGGCCTGCCAGGAGCTTGGCGTAAATCTTAATGTCAGAGTTGAGCAATTAATTGGGCCTAAAATTGTTAGGGGACATTGATTCCTTGCCAGGTTTAGGTATGTTTACCACGTAAATCTTCAGCAGCTCAGGGGGAAAGGTAGCTATGGAGGCTGCTGCCTAAAAGACAGAGCACAATTGGGGGGCCAATTGGGCCTTGAACGGTTTGTAGTATTCATTTGAAAAGCTGTCAGGACCTGGCCCTTTCCAGATAAAGAATCTATCATTTGAATAATTTCAGTCTCAGTAAATGGAGCATTAAGCATTAGGTTCTGATGAGATCCACGTGCAGAAAACTCTGCATGACTGAGAAGGGGGAGAAAATGAAAGGGAGAAAGCAAACTTCCAGCTGGGAACTTACATATTGTAGAACCCCATAAGAGGCCGTTTAGGACCCACCTAGGAGAGGAAAGAGGAAATGGGATATATTCCTGTTTGGACTGCCAACATCCTAAACATATAAAAGGTTTGTACACCTACACCGTAATGCAGGATTGGAGCAGCCTCCCTTGGACTTTTTAGGCAGAAATGGTCCTAAAGATAATTTTATAGTAAAAGGCAATATAATGCCACTTTTATTAATAAAAAACATAAAAAAAACTTGTTTAAATATAGACAAAAATGTAAAACACAGTACAAAATTAGAAAAAATGGTGATACATCAAAACATATTTATTTGTCAAACCCAACAAAAGGCAAGTATGCCCTGTGCTGCCAGAGACGAGCTGTGGTCAGTCAATAGGGATTTCTTGCATATAGCCCAACATGTTTCGGAATGAACAATGTGTATTCCTTCATCAGGGAAGATTATGTCTGGGTGACTTTAATTCTCACTGTCTAAACATAGTCGCATGATAATCACACTGTAAAGCACAATGTGACTGTAGCAAGCAATATAAGAGTACAAATTTGGTATATAATATATGTAACCATTCTAATACTCACATGATGATCCACAGTACAATAAACAAAAAGGAAACACAAGGAATAAAATTAATGGGGACTCCTAAAGTGACTGAAGCAGTCTGCAGAACAGCAGATGAGTGGGCATGCATCCCAGGATGAGCAAGCTTCAAACATCCACAAGAAATGCCTTGTAGGCTACACCAGCCACAAAGGTATCAGTATCCAAAGCAAAGAAAGCAATTGAAAGAGCGTATTAACACATACTTCCTAAACTTAAACATCAGCAGACAGGATGAATGTTGCATAGAAATAAGATAGGGGAATCAGGTATCTCATCACCTCACCATAGAGTACATTACCTTTCAACACAACAATGCAGATAACCACACCATGGCAGCAATGCTCAATCAGAGACATGCCTGTCTGGACTGTCTGCTTATATAGGGAGTATTTCTCAGGGAGAGCCAATAAGCCGTGGGGAGGAGGTGCTGGAAGCCTAACATCAAAGATGCTGCCAATCACGACAGCTCAGGACAGGGACAAGGCAGTTCTCTGATGCAATGGCACAAGGTGCAGTCCCACCCATTGAGCGGGATAACGTCACACGCCAAAGCCTCACCAAAAGCCTCACCGGCGCAAAGAATTCCACAGCAGCGTCATATGACGTGGTGGGGGTGGGTAGGAGATTCTCCCCGCAAAAAGGCCACGTGGATAGCAGGAAGTGTATACCCTCAGTGCCGTCCACTGGCCACAAGCGGGTGCCAGCCTACCTGCCGGGTGGTGAAGACTCCACAGGGGACATGCACATCGTCATCTAGTGGATCCGTGGGCCACAACAGTCACAGTGGGCAACTGATGATTCAAAAACCACAATGGAGAAATATACAAGAACAAAAAACAGTGATCGATTAAACGAAAATTTTATACATAGGAAAAAGCAAACAGGGAAAAGAGAAAAAAAATTATATATATATATATATATATATATATATATATATATATATATATATATATATATATAATATGATGGGAAAGAAAATAGCGAAGGATATAGAATACCAGGGACGAACAGATCTAAGATTAAAGATTCATTATTAAAGAATTCTGTATATGGTATTATATTTGACATGGGGGTCCCAGGATGTTATGGCATAGAGGCACACAGCAATGTCGCAAAGCATCAAGGAAGGAAGGGCTTGAAGTTAAATGCCTCATTCAAGCCTGGTGGCAGGGTGGCCTTGAGGTTGAAAATCCACTAAGTTCACATTGTAGTAGTTGCTTATTGAGGTCGCCTCTAGGGATGGACGAACTGTTTGGCCCGAGCATAAGTTTGGGCCAAACTTTTGTTTGGACATTCAGGGAACAGCCAAACAAACGGGTCGTTCGACTGTTTGTTTGGCCCCCCAAACTGACCACAGTGCATTGCGGCGCTGAACAGTGCATTGCAAACCCTGATTGGCTGAAGCAGTGAAACGCCATATAGCAGTGTGTGCTTTACTGCCAGTTTAACGCCATATTGTTCTGTGTGCGTTACTGCCAGATTAACGCCATTTACTTCTGTGTGCGTTACTGCCAGTTTAACGCCATAAAGTTTTTTGTGCGTTACTGCCAGTTTAACACCATATTGTTTTTTGTGCGTTACTGGCAGTTTAACACCATATAGTTCTGTGTGTGTTACTGCTAGTTTACCGCCATGTAGTTCTGTGTGCGTTACTGCCAGTTTAACGCCATATAATTCTGTGTGCATTACTGCCAGTTTAACGCTATATATTTTTGTGCGTTACTGCAAGTTTAACGCCATTTAATTCGGCGTGCGTTACTGCAAGTTTAAGGCCATTTACTTGACTGTAGCAGGCAAATTTCTTTGCCCCATCTGCTACAGCAGAAAAAAAATACAGTCCCTGCCACCCACATGTCCAACGTCTAAATACAAGCTTGTCAAAGCTGTTGGCTCTCCACCTTCTGCCCTTCAGCCTGGTGGATTCTGCCCCCTTCCGTGAATTTGCACAATGTGCTGTACCACAATGGCAAGTTCCCAGTTGTTACTACTTTTCATGTAAGGCTGTTCCATCTCTCTATCATCATGTGGAAGGGAAAGTTCTGGCATCGTTGGGCAAGGCAGTCAGCCTTAAATCCACCTTACTGCTGACACATGGTCCAGCAAGCATGGGCAGGGACGACATATTTTGTTCACAGCACAGGTAATTCTGCTTGAAACTCGAAAGGATGCAGGACAGGGCTCGGTGCTTCAGCTTATTGTGCCCCCACATCTCCATACAGCTGGTGGTGATGATGCCAGACCTGTGAGCTCTACCCCCTCCTCCTCCTCTGCCACCTCCATGCTCTCCTCTGCAGAATTGTCCTATGAACATCAGGTACCCCCTAAGCGTTCAAAGGGCTATTCTCAGAGTCAGGCTAAAAGGTGCCATGCAGTGCTCCAGCTGGTGTGTTTAGGGGACAGGAACCACACTGGAGCAGAGATTCTTGCAGCTCTGCGGGGACAGGCCCAGAGATGGTTCACACCATGGAGCCAGGAATGGTGGTGTGTGATAATGTCTCAAACCTCCTGTCCTCCCTTAGACAGGGAAAGTTGACACATGTGCCATGCCTGGCACATGTCCTCAATTTGATGGTGTAGCGTTTCCTAAATATGTACCCAGGGTTGCAAGATGTGCTAAAGCTGGCCAGAAGAGTAGTGGTCATACACAGCCAGTGCTCGGTTGGCTGAAATTCAGTGGGAAATCCACCTGCCCATAAACCGTCTGATTTGTGACATGCCCACCAGGTGGATCTTAACTTTGTCAATGCTGCAGCGGCTATACGTGCAGCAGAGGGCCGTCAACGAGTACCTGTGCGAATACGGCACGACCACAGGCTCAGGCCCCCTTAGCTTTTTTTACCCACACCAATGGCTGATCATTAAGGATGCATGCACTGTATTGTCACCACTTGAGGAGGCCACAAGGATGGTGAGCTGTGACGGTGCATGCATCAGTGACACAATCCCTGTTGTGTTCCTGCTGGAGCAGACTCTGCATGGCATTATGGGGAGGAGGATGAGGAGGAGGATTCTGGCACTTTCATAGGCTTCAAAGAAGAGGAAGACATGCATCAATCTGTAAGCGATGGCTTTCCAACACCAGGACCCTTGGGAGTAGTACGTGGCTGGGAGGAGGAAGTTCCAGATGCTGTCATCCTAAGTGACCCCGAGGAGTCTGCTTCTCAAGCCTCTGCAAATTTGAGGCCCATGGGCAACCTCATGCTTCAAAGCCTACGAAAGGACCCAAGAATACCTGGCATAAAGGAGAAGGATGATTACTGGTTGGCAACCCTCCTTGACCACCGTTATAAAGAGAAGGTCTCAGAACTCATTCCGTCCCCACAGAGAGTGCAGAAGATAAAATCTCTTGAGGACATGTTAAAGAGGATTTTATTAAACACTTTTTTTTACTCCAGTAGGTTACAGTGTTGTGGAAAACGTAGTTTTGAGTCTTCTGTTGGTCAAGAGAGGAATGTTGGCCTAAGTGAGGCATTTCGGAATTTTTTTTGTCCTCGTCTAGGGCTGTCAGCTTCCACATCCCATCTGCAGTGTCTGCATCACATGGTGGACGATTACCTAGGGGGAAAAACAGAGATGGAGAGCTTTCCAGCTGACAATCCACTCACTTACTGGGTAATAAGAATAGACCACTGACCAGAACTTGCCCAGTATGCTATTGAGTTGTTGGGCTGCCCTGCATCCAGCGTGCTTTCAGAACGGGCATTCAGTGCTGCAGGAGGTTTCGTTACTGATCATAGAACGCGTCTGTCCACAGACTCCGTGGGCCGTTTGACTTTTAGAAAAATGAATCAGTCCTGGATTACAAGCTATGAAGCCCCTGATGCTGATGTCACTGATTAAGTCTTTTTGTTTTCAATCTCTCTTTATTAGATTTTCTCTTTTAAAAATGTTTTTTTACAATAACATCCATACATCTTTACACTCTTTAGAATACATGTATACTCTCATATGCATACCCATATATAAATAATAAAAACTTGATCATTATCCCTCTAATTCACTAATTCTATATTCTAACGCACACCACTTCTGCTTTACCATACATACACACACACAAAAAAAGAAACACCCCCCCTGTTCCTTCCACTTATAAAAATTCTAACATTTCTTTTGATGACCGAAACTCATCCCATTTTTGCCATATTTCTGGCATTTGATTTATTATATACCCTTCATCTCTTATCTGTTTTTCCATATACTGAATTTCGTTCATTTCACAAATCCATTCCTCTATTGTTGGACCCCTTATTTCTTTCCATTTTCTTGCTATTAGTGTTCTAGCTGCGGATGTCATGTGGTGGAGGATATCTGTCTTAATTGATTTTAATGAATTTGATGTCAGAGATAATAACGAGATTTTCATACTTGGGGTCACTTCTACTCCTGACACTTTATAATAGATCCCAAATATGTTATTCCAGAATCCTCTCACCCCCTGACATCCGTACCATATATGATCCATCGTTCCTCTTTCTGTCTTACATCTCCAGCAGAACTCTGAATTTTCTTTGCTAATTAAATTCAGTGCCATTGGGCACCTGTACCATCTCATTGCAATCTTATAATTTCTCTCTTGATATTTACTCGCTATAGTAGGTTTATGTATAATTTCAAAGATTTTTTCCCATTCTTCCTCCGATAGAGGATTACCCATTTCCGCTTCCCATTTCTTTAATCCAGTTATCTCTCTGAGGGGGCCAGAAGGGAGTAACTCATCATAAATTCTCGAAAGTTTTTTAGTTGGAGCTTGTTCTTCAATGAGTATTTTTTCAAATTTAGTTAAAGATCTGTTTATTTTAGATATTTTCGCCTCTATAAATGTTCTTAATTGTTGATATTGTAACCATTTATTCTTGCTTTCAAATCCCATGTCCTGCAGCTCTGGTAGCTTTCCATTCACAAGAACCTGTACCATTCTTATGTACTCCATTTTTTCCATTTTAAGTAACTTGTAGCCTCCATAGCTGGGGGGATTAGAAAACAAAGGGGTCATAGGTCCAATCATTGTGGATAATTTCCCCCTTTTTATTATTGTGTCCCATATTTTTAGTGTGGCGCTTAAAAAATTGTTAATTCGTTACTTTTTGGTCTAAGCTGAGATTTTATCCATGGGAGAACTTTTAATTGTTAACCTATTATATCTTCTTCTAGATTAACCCATTGTTTAATATCTTTATTATGATGCCAATCTATGATGCTAGTCAGTGATGCTGCTTGTAAATATTTTACAAAATCTGGTAGTGCTAACCCTCCCTTACTCTTTTTTCTAGTTAGGTTTTCTCTTTTTATCCAGGGAGTTTTATGGGCCCATGTAAAATCTACCATAGCTTTTCTTAATTCCATCATCAATTTTTTAAGGAGGAACGAATGGTATAGTTTGAAAAATATACAATATTTTTGGTAATATATCCATTTTTACTGTATTAATTCTTCCCGTCCATATATAAGTTAGCTTTTCATATTTCTGTAATAGTTTAATAGCTTTTCGGATTGTCGCTTCGTAATTCAATTCCTGTAGTTGTTTTAGATCCCTTGGTACAAAAACTCCTAATATTTGATTGCTTTTTGTTTCCATTTAAATGGAAAATCTTTTTGCAAAAGTAAATATGTTTTTTCAGTTAGCGATGTATTCAACATCTCTGATTTGTCATAATTAACTTTAAAATAACTTAATTCTCCAAATCTTTTAAATTCTTTCATTAAATTTGGGATTGTTATAATCAGGTTAGTTATATAAACAGATCATCTGCATATACAGCAGTCTTATATTCCTTATCTTTCACCTTTATCCCTTTTATATCTTCATTTTTTCTTATTGCCGTAATTAGATGTTCCATTACTAATATAAATAACAAGGGGGAAAGGGGACATCCCTGACGGGTTCCATTTGATATTTTTATATCTTCTGATAATATTCCATTTATTCTCACTTTAGTTCTTGAGTTGGAATACAATGCGACAATCCTACTTAACATTTTTTGGCCCATTCCTAATTGCATTAGTGTTTCTTCTAAGAACTGCCATCCTACCCTATCAAATGCCTTTTCTGCGTCAACCGCCAGAAGACATGTTTGGACGGCTGTTCTTTGAGCATATTCCACCAGTGTACACGTCTTTATGATATTATCTTTGGTTTCTCTTCCTTTCATAAATCTCGTTTGGTCTAACTGTATATGATTAGGTAGGATTGGTGTTAATCTATTCAAAATTATTTTAGAGTATAACCTTATATCTATATTAGTTAAAGTGGATGTAAACCCACTCACATCTTTTTTTAAGTACTGCCATAGGGGTGATCTATAAGGATATACATGCCTCCTGCATGTATCCTTACCTTTCAAATGTCTCCCCTCTGTCTGTTTGCAGCCCCCAAAAACGCCGGATTCAGTGGGCGGGTGCGTTGTACAGTGCTCGGTGGGCAGAGTCACGACATCACCAGACTCCCCGCCCACTTCTACACTCGCATCTGGTCGGAGTGAAAAGTGCGCGCACAGGGGAAGAGGAGTGCGCTCGTGGCGCCCGTCACTGCCCAGTCCTGGATGATCGGTGCGGCGGGGACAGATGTGAGCACAGATCCCCCTGAGGAGACAGAGAAGGAGAAGCAGCTGATCAAACGCCATGCAGGGAGATCGGTGCTCACGGCTGTCCCTCCGCTGCACTGATCACCCCCGACTGTCCCTTGTGTCCTCCTCCTCCAGTGTCTGATGTGTTCTCTCCACCACCACCACCACCCCTTCTTCTCTGGCCCCCCTCCTGTCCTTATCCACCCACTTTGTCTTCCTCCTCCACCCCCCTTATCTCCCCCGCAGCCGACTCCCCTTCATTCCAGCGGGCTCTGTCAGGATGGAGAGCGGAGGAAAGGACGGAAATGTCATTGACAGGGGGGGTTGCTGCTGGACACAGCTTTATACAGTATATTATATATACATGTATATGTAATATAGCTGTGTCCAGCAGCAACCCCCCCCCCCATCAGACCAGTGGAATGTCTGCAGCCAGGGCTGAGCTTATGTGGAACAGCCAATCCTGGCAGAGCAGCAGAAGAAAGGAGTGGAAGGGAATTATAAAATACTGCCTGTGTCTTACTTAGGCTGGTGCACCAGATATGTAAATCACCTGTCACTCACAGCAAGGGGGCGTATTTGACAAAGTTTTCCTCATTTTGTCAATAATTTTTTCACTGAACAATAAAAGAGGATTGCTCAGAGATGGATTAACTCTGTGTGGCAAGACTGGGCTCAAATGATAGGAAATCTTATACTCTACGATATGACATAAAAAAAATAATAATTTTGGTTTACATCCACTTTAAGGAAATTGGTCGATAGTTTTTACATAGTGTATGATCCTTCTCTGGCTTTGGGATTAAGATGTGAGCTTCTGTGCTTTGTGGTACAAAACTTTGTATACTGGAAATAGAGTTATATGTTTCCTTGAGAATGTGAGTGATTATATCCTGGAAAGTCTTATAAAATCTAGCAGTGTACCCATCAGGTCCTGGGCTTTTCCCTCGGACCAGTTCTGCAATTGCTTGCTGGATCTCTTCTATTGATATTTCTTTTTCTAATTCCTCAGCTGTTTCTTTAGGGAACATAGGCAAGGTTGTTTCCTCAATATATTTTTTAATCCCCTCCCGTTCTTTTTCCTTTTCCTTTTTCCCTTGATTTGTTTTATTATTGTACAAGTTTGAATAGTATGTATAAAATTCTTTTAATATTTCCTTTGGATCATATGTCATGTCCCCGTCTGTTTTTAAAATTTTTACAATGGAGGTTGAGGGTTGTTGGTCTTTTATTATTTTAGCCAATATTTTCCCAGTCTTATTTCCATACTGGTACCACTATGCTCTATTTCAGTGTTTCTCAACTCCAGTCCTCAAGGCGCACCAACAGGTCATGTTTTCAGGATTTCCCTCAGATGAAACGGCTGTGGTAATTACTAAGGCAATGAAACTGATCAAATCACCTGTGCAAAATAGTGGAAATCCTGAAAACATGACCTGTTGGTGTGCCTTGAGGACTGGAGTTGAGAAACACTGCTCTATTTATATCCCTTAATCTTAAGGATTCCTCATCGAGCACGGCTTGTAATTCCATTCTTTTGCTTTTTAACTTTTATTTTTAATGTTTTTTATCCAACTTCTCAATTTCCATTGTCAGTTGAGATTTTTTTTGTTCTCTTTTTTTTTTAATCTTCAGCCGTGCTTGATGAGTATCCCCCGTAACACACACTTTAGTGTTTCCCATTGTATGGGAACTGATGTTTCATCATTTTCATGAGTTATAAAAAACTCCTGTATAGTTTTACTCCTCCTCTTCACACTCTTTATCATTTAACAAGTTATCATTTAATCTCCAATTTCCCCTTGTTTTTACCTGATCTATTACTTTAATTTCCAAATATATCAGGGCATGATCTGACCATAAAAACCCACCAAATCTGATATTGGGGTCATCATCATTCCAAAATAGTTAACAAAAAAATAATCTATTCTATGATAAGAATCATGTACATTTGAGTAATATGAATAATTCCTTTCCATTTGATGTTGAGCCCTCCATACATCTACCAGTTGGTATTTTGCCAGCAACTCTTTAAATTCCTCTATTTGACTGTTACTCCTATGAATATGGGTGTAAGTTGTGTCTTTTTTTGTATCCATAATAAAGTTAAAATCTCCTCCCATAATCACTATACCTTCTGCTTTTTCCATTGCAGTCATCAGGGCTCTCCCCTATTCCTGATTTGATCATAATTTGGCAGATATAAATTAACAATTGTAAAGGTTTTCCAATATAACCTTACTTTCAAAGCCAAAGATCTGCCATCTTTTCCATTATGAGTTTGCAATATGTGATGGGGTATATTCCTGTGGAATGTAATAGATACCCCTCTAGATTTGGAATAAGAAATCGTATCGTGGACCCAGGTGACATAATTCCTATTATTTATTTTCGGAATGTGATCTGAATGAAAATGTGTTTCTTGAAACAAAATAATATCAATTTTTTGTTTATTAAATGAATTTAAAATTTGATTTCTTTTAAAAGGAGAGTTAAGGCCTCTTGCGTTGAAAGAACAGAATTTAACCCCACCCATAAAAAAAAAAAAAAAAAAAATGTAACTCCTACCACTCAACACTAAGCACCTCCCACCATACACACTCAATCACACTCAACACTCAAACTTCCCTAAATCTACTTGACTTATATAAAGTCTACCTTACTAAAAGTAAGTTCCCTATTTTGGGGGGAAACCAAGACTGATGAACAAGATTTATCACTCAAGCCTTAGCCTCATGCTGCATTTTACATGCTAATTTTTTGCCTACCTTTCTATTTTTCTTATTCCTACTTTCATTACCTCCCCTTTTACATTTTCTTCGTTCCTTTTGTCTTTTCTTTTTCCCTTCCCTTCCTTCCCCTTTTCCCTCCTCTTTTTCTCTTTTCTTTCTCTGATTTTCCACTTATTCCCCACTACTTCACCAACTGACCTTTTCCTCTCTTCCTTTATTATTACCGTTTCTCTTATTACTATTTCTATTCCCTTCGTTCCTTCGCCCCCTCCCCACCAATTCCTCAGGGTTATCAAGAACGTCAGGGTCAGGGGAAAATGGAAGTGGGAGGGGAAGGAGGGAGGAAGGGACTGGGATTTACCTCACTGATATACCATATGTGAACTTTCCTTGATTTCCCTATAATATGTCACAGAATAACCAACCATATTACTGCACAGTATAAAAAAAAAAAACCCTTTCAACCACAAATGTTCATACCATCCCAGTGTTTGATACATTATTACAATTTCAATATTATTACTTTTTGATTCCAAAATTTGCAGCCAGATATACCAGTTATCTAAAATGTATACATTTTCCACCCTAAACAAATCCTACTTATTACAAGAAGAAAAGAAAAAAAAACATTTCTCTTTCTTTTCAACCACAAATATTCATACCATCCCCATGTTTGATACTTTGTTTCAACTTCAACATATTACTCCTTAATTCTAACATTACAACCAATGTGACCGTTCTATTATATATAAATTAATTCACCCTAATAAAAACCATATATATATATATATATATATATATATATATATACATATATATATATATATATATATATAGCATAACCTCCTATTACCTCAGTGTTATAATACATTTTTAAAGTAATTAAGTTTCTTTATACATTCCAACTTACAACATGATATACCATAGTTATCCCTTATTTTCTAATATTATAAGAAACAAAAAAACCCCCACAATCTTCCCCCTTGCAAAGTGTCCCACCCTACTATGACCTCAATAATGAGGATTCCTCTTATAACTCTTAAATTACAACTAAAGTCACCACCATATTCTAGTGCCTATTAATGTACAAAAAAAAACCCCTCTCCTACTGTGTGCTGTTACCCTGCTCATTCTGTAATCTAATGTAAAGTTTGTCTTCATCCCCTCCCCTTCCCTCCCTTTTCTCCCCTCCTCCCCATCCGTTAAGTATCAATTTAAAGTTTTCTTTTAAATATTTTCACTTATGAAATAGGCCAGTCCGGTAAGTTTACTTCCGGGGATTTCAAGGGTTGCTAGAAACTCCTGTAAATCCTCCAAGTCCCTGAATGATACTGTAAGCCCTTCATTTTAAACTTGCAGTTGAAATGGAAATTTCCATCTATATTTTAAATTTTTCCTTGTTAATTGTTCCAAAAGGGGTTTTAATGCTCTTCTTCGGTCCAATGTCAATTTTGATAAGTCCTGGAAAGATATTAATGGTTCTCCTTCATATTTAATATTTTTATTTTGACGTTCAGCAATCATGATTTTGTCCTTTGTTCGGGCATAATGCATTTTGCAGATAACGTCGCGTGGTTTACTAGAGTCTGATCTTCTTGCTCCTGCTATTCTATGTGCCCGATCGATTATTAGATCTTTTACCTCAAGGTCCTGAACCATTTCCTGGAATATCTTCTGCAATGTTGTTATCAATTCTTTTAAGCTCACATTTTCATTTATTCCTCTAATTCTTATATTACTTCTACTATTTCTATTTTCTTGCTCATCTAAGATATTTATTGTTTGTTTTAATTGCTTATCTTGCTCCTGGATTTTCTCCTTTACTTTTATCAGTTCTTGTTCCATATTTGACACTCTTGTATCTAATATGCCCATTTTCTCTTGTGTGTTTTTTGTGGATATTTTAAGCTCATATATCTCCATTTTGTCTGTCTTTTCCAGTCTATGCACGTATTGATCCATATCTGCCCTAGTTGGGAGAGATTGAATATATGTTCTCATATCCCATTCTTCCTGATCCTTTTCCTTTTGTTCAATTATTGAGCTTGTTGTATCAATGGGTGAACTATTTCTAGGGTGATTTACTTGTTCCTCCCCTGACGATCTAGATGTTACGGATGACTCCACTATATTTGATATTTCCTGAGATGTGTTAGTGCCTGTGTTAGTCAGGGAGATTGTGGTTGTAGTTGCTGAAAAAAACTCTTTAATATCAGTACTTTGCGTAGGTTGCGTTCCTGTTCTCTCTTTATTGGCTACTTTATATTATTTGTTCCTGTGAAGTTGCGGTGTTTTATTTCCTTTTTTGGGCGCCATTGCGGTTTACTTTCTTCTTTCTCCCCTCCTAACCCTATGCCAGACATCTGCTAAACTTGCAGCTAATATCAGGGTTTACCTCTTTCTTTTTACTTTCTATAAGAGTCTTTTGTAGGTTATAGTGTAGGTTATAGTGTGCAAAATGTGTTAAATCGACCCACTGTATCACTATGTGCTTTTAAATATACATTATGATATGCCTGTTGATGCACAGTCCTTCTAGCCCTACTGCTTTAGAATTATCAACAGTACCGTATGGTATATCGTCTGGGCGGCTTACTCTTCGGTTTTTCCCTTGTTAGCTTCGGAGATCTCCGGGATCCTCCTGATCTCTGCCGTATTTCCCGAGGTCTCCGCCAGAGGGTGCTTCCCAAGGCGAGCCGCCTCTGCTGTCCGCGTCTGCCGACACACAGGAGCTCCCGCCTAGACTTGCTCGCCGTCTCCGACCCTCGCTTCCACTCATGGCACCCCACAGGCTCGATCCTCCACGATCTCCTTCAGTCTCCTTAACACGCTCCGGGCCAGGGAAAGATAAGGACAATCTCAAAGGAGGTAAGCGGCGAACAACTCTGCGTTTTTTGGTCTGTGCTCTGTCCACGCCATCCTTCAGCATCTGCAGCATGTCAGGCTCGCAATCTTACTGAGCGGCCATCTTGGCCATCAGCTCTTCCCCCGAGGTGAGTCATCTGTACCTGATTAAGTTTTTTTAATAATAATCATTTAAAACCATTTGTGTTATGTATGCCATTGTATGTTTGTGATACTATTCACTTATTACAGATCCTTCAAGATATCAATATCAGTGACGACACACAAATAGTGGCTATAGATGTTGAGGCGTTGTATTGCACAATTCCTCATGATAAGGGCCTCGCAGTGATACGCCATGTTCTTTTTCAATCTAATCAATATGAACCCTAATACAACAAAATCTTATTGACGTCACTGGAGTTCATACTTCAACACAATATGTTTTCCGTCAATGGCTCCCACTTCCTCCAGGTACAAGATGCAGCTATGGGGACCTGCTGTGACCCACCCTACGCCAACCTATACTTGGGGGAGTGGGAACATCAGTTGTTGGCAGATGACACGCTGTCGATGTACATGAGCCATGTTATAGCATGGCATCATTCCATAGACAACGTCCTCATATTCTGGGATGGATCGAACGATTTTCTATATGAAACGTTTATTAAGATTAGTGATATATAAATACACAAACACCTCCAATACCAAACAGTGACAATAAACCAAACAGTGACCCACAAATAACAAATAACTATACACAGTAGATGAAGAATACCATAATCAAGAACATAAGCCTGGCCAGGGTCATACACAGAGGATCAGCACTTAAACAAGGGCAGTTCTAGAATCACAAACGTAAGCCAAGCCAGGGTCATACACAGGGAATCAGCAGACGGGGAAAGGTGAATGGGAATCAAGGCACAAAGCAAGGATGAAAGGGAACTGGAACACAGGAGGAACAGGATCAGGACAGGCTCTGGATGGGGATCAGATACAGGCTTAGGATCGGGTACAGGTACAGGTTCAGGTCACAGGCTAGCAGGTCAGGGCGCAAGGACGATACCAGGGCCATGGCAGCAATCATCAGCCAGGTATTTATATGAATGCCTGTAATTAGCCTCAAGTGACACCTGAACGCAGGAGGTGCTGTCTGCTCCACAGTGCTGGAAAACACCCGCTGGTGGACACCGGTACTACAGCCCAAGGATCCAACAGTACCACCAACAGGTGAACCCTCCACTACCTGACAGTACCCCCTTTAAAGGAGCGGCCTCTGGACACTTGTCAATAGTCAATTGTCAATAGTCTATGGCATCAAGCAGAACAACGGATGGGGGTACGTCAGGCTGGGCAACAGGCACTTCAGGCTGGTCATCAGGCACTTCAGGCTGGGCATCAGGCATGGCATTAGGCACTTCAGGCTGGGCATCAGGCACTTCAGGCAGGGCAACAGGAACATCAAACTCGGCAGCGGGTATGTCAAATTGGGGAACGGGCACATCAGGACAGACAGTGGGCACATCAGGGCAGACAGCAGGCACATCAGGGCAGACAGCGGGCACATCAGGGCAGACAGTGGGCACATCAGGGCAGACAGCGGGCTCCGGGTCATGGAGCTGAGCAGCAGGCTTCAGGTCCTCAAGCTGGGCAGCAGGCTCCGGGTCATCGAGCTGGGCAGCAGGCTCTGGGTCATCGAGCTGGGCAGCAGGCTCCGGGTCACCGAGCTTGGCAGCAGGCTCCGAGGTCATCGATCTGGGTGGCAGGCTCCGGGTCATCGAGCTGGGCGGCAGGCTCCGGGTAATCGAGCTGGGCGGCAGGCTCTGGGTCATCGAGCTGGGCAGCAGGTCATCGAGCTGGGTGGCAGGCTCCGGGTCATCGGGCTTGGTGGCAGGCTCCGGGTCATCGAGCTGGGCAGCAGACACTGGGACATCAGGAAGAGCACTGTAATGGCAGGCTGGGTAACAGGCACCGGCTCAGCAAGCTGAGTAACAGGCCCTGCCCAGTGGGCTGGGTAACGGGCCCCGTATCAGCGAGCCAGACGCCTGGGCACTGGCCCAGAAAGCCAGATAACGGGCACTGGCATAACAGGCTGAGACACGGCACCAAAACTTCAGGCTGAGGCTGGGACACCGTATCTTCAACCTGGAACACCGGATCTTCTGACTAGGACACCGGGACTCCAGACTGGGACACCGGGACCCCAGACTGGGACACCGGGCCTTCAACCGGGGACACAGGCACGGAACTTCAAGCGGGGACACAGACACCGGAACTTCAAGCAGGGACACAGACACCGGAACTTCAAGCGGAGACACAGACACCGGAACTTCAAGTGGGGACACAGACACCGGAACTTCAAGCAGGGACACAGGCACATCAGACTGGAACATGGGCACAGGATCATCAGGCTGGAACAAGGGTGCAGGAACATCAGGCTGGAACATAGGCACCGGGACGTCAGACTGTACAGCAGGCACTGGGAAGTCAGACTGGACAGCGGACACAGGCGTTGGCACAACAGGCTGAACAGCTGACACTGGCACAACAGGCTGAACAGCAGGCACTGGCACAACAGGCTGAATGGCAGGCACTGGCACAACAGGCTGAACAGCAGTTGCATTAGACTGGACAGCAGTCACTGGAACATCAGACTGGAACATGGACACCAGAACATCAGACTGGAACATGGGCACTGGGATGTCAGACTGGGCAGCAGGCACTGGGATGTCAGACTGGACAGCGGGCACAGGCGTTGGCACAACAGCTTGAACAGTAGGCACATCAGACTGGTCGGCAGGTATTGGAACATCGGACTGGTACATGGACACAGGAACATCAGACTGGGGCACAGGAACTTCAAACTGGATAGCAGGCAGAGAGTTGTCAGGATTAGGTGGGTCATCAGGTTTAGCTGGCATGAAGGTGGACTGGCGCAGGTTGGTTGGTGTGGAAGCAGGTTGGAGCAGATTGGCTGGTGTTGAGGCAGGTTGGGTTTCTGGCAGGATCGTGTGAGTGGGGAAGAACTTCCGTTTCTTCTTTGGCTTAACTGCTGCAGATCTGTAGGTGACTGCAGGACTGTAGGTAGGAGGTGAGGCATACTGAAGCGAAGGGCTGGGATATGGCAAGGAAGGGGGAACAGCGGTCAGAGGAAGTTTTTGTGGGGAAGTTTTAGGTAGTAGAGAAGAGGCAGGGTTAAAGGCAGTATAGGTGCAGGGGAAGCAGGGTATATTGGACTGTAGCTGAGGTTGCCATGGGTGATGGGAGGTAAGACGTCTGAGCAGGCAGGTGTTTAGTAGCAGGTCTGGGTTGTGGAGAGTTGACAGAAGCTGGGCTTAACAGGTCTGACCATGCCTGAAGTACAGGTAGAAGAAAAGTGGGCTCACATACCCTCTGTCTGACCAGGGACTGCACTTCATCTATACAATCCTTCAACAACTGTTTGGAACAAACAGACTAGTGCTCCAAAAAGAATGCAGAGTCATCCTCCAACAGCCACACTAAGGACGCCACCTGATTAATGCTGAAGGGGGGAGAGAAGTCATCATGGCCCTTTGGAATACAGGGCAGAGCCAGCTCTGTACATATCTTAATCAAAGGCCAAACATCCTCAAACAGTATACTGCCCTGATCAACCACAGAGTGAGCTAAACGAATAATCTCCAGCAGCTGATCACTGGACCACCCTTTCAATGTCTGGCGGAGATATTCAGAACTCTCTGATGCCAGCTGAGCATAATAAATAATTACAGCTGAATTCATCCCAGCAACACAAACAGAACCGAGATGGTTCCCCTGTGCAGCCACTTCTGGTCAGAGTGGCCCTGGTATACTGTCATTATACTGATTTCAAAACGAAGCTGATGTCCTGAGGACCAGACTCCTTGAGTGAGGATACTCCAAGTCCTCCCTCAAAAAAGCATATGTCATGAATTGGTAAGACCAGACTGTGGATTGCACAGAGAGAACCAAAAACGCATGTAAATGAATATAAACGTTTATTAAGATTAGTGATATATAAATACACAAACACCTCCAATACCAAACAGTGACAATAAACCAAACAGTGACCCACAAATAACAAATAACTATACACTGTAGATGGCGAATACCGTAATCAAGAACGTAAGCCAGGCCAGGGTCATACACAGAGGATCAGCAGATAAACAAGGGCAGTTCCAGAATCACAAACGTAAGCCAAGCCAGGGTCATACACAGGGAATCAGCAGATGGAGAAAGGTGAATGGGAATCAAGGCACAAGGCAAGGATGAAAGGCAACTGGAACACAGGAGGGACAGGATCAGAACAGGCTCGGAGGGGGGATCAGATACAGGCTCAGGATCGGGTACGGGTACGGGTACAGGTTCAGGTCACAGGCTAGCAGGTCAGGGCGCAAGGACGATACCAGAGCCATGAGAGTAATCATCAGCCGGGTATTCATATGAATGCCTGTAATTAGCCTCAAGTGACACCTGAACGCAGGAGGTGCTGTCTACTTCACAGTGTCGGGAAACACCCGCTGGCGGACACCGGTACTACAGCCCGAGGATCCAACAGTACCACCAACTGGTGAATCCCTCCACTACAGATCCTGAGTGTTGGAAGACACCCGCTGGTGGACACTGGTACTGCGATCCAAGAGACCGACAGTGCCACCAATAGGACAACCCTTTCCTGACAGCGTATTAGAAAACAATTAAGCTATCTCGTTGAGAATTGCTTTCCACCCCTAAAAAACCTGTAAATGATGCCACGAGCCATGTCATCACTACCTACTCTACACAACCCAAGCAAATTAGATGTATCCGAAACAAGTATTGGCATCTGCTTGTTATGGATCCTTTGCTTGCTCCTTTTGTGTCAGAGGTACCAGCTGTCCTACAGATGGATTTTCAACCTCAAGGCCACCCTGCCACCAGGCTTGAATGAGGCATTTACCTTCAAGCCCTTCCTATCTGGTTTTGTGTCAGGGGGATGTGAGTTGAACCTCTAATTTCTGGTATTGAGAGTCTTGAACTCCAGAGGAACTAATGCATTGCTGTGTGCCCCATGCCATGACATCCTAAGACCCCCATGCCAAATATAATACCATATACAGAATTCTTTAATAATTAATTTTTAATCTTAGATCTGCTCGTCTATATCCTTGGCTATTTTCTTTCCCATCATATTTTATATATATATATTTTTTCTCCTTTCCTTGTTTGCTTTCTCCTATGTATATCATTTTCGTTTAATCGATCACTGTTTTTTGTTCTTGTATCTTTCTCCATTGTGGTTTTTGAATCATCAATTGCCCACTATGACTGTCGTGGCCCGCGGATCTGCTAGTGGCGATGTGCGTGTACCCTGTAGAGTCTTCTGCTTACACCACCCGGCGGGTAGGCTCCACCCGCTTGTGGCAGGTGGATGGCACTGGGGGTATACACTTCCTGCTATCCACACAGCCTTTTTGCGGGGAGGAGCTCCTACCCACCCCCGCCGTGTCATATGACGCTGCTGGGGAATTCTTTGCACCAGTGACGCTCTGACGCATGACGTTATCCCGCTCAATGGGTGGGGCTGCGCCACGCATCCTTGCGTCAGAGAACTGCCTTGTCCCTGTCCTGAGCTGCCCTGATTGGTGGCGTCATTGATGTCAGGGTACCAGCCCCTCCTCTCCATGGCTTATTGGCTCTACCTGAGGAATACTCCCTATATAAGCATACAAAACAGACAGGCATGTCTCTGATTGAGCATTGCTGCTATGGTGTAGATATCTGCATTGGTGTGTTGAAAGGTAATGTACTATATGGTGGGGTGATGAGATACCTGATTCCCCTATCTTATTTCTATGCAACATTCATCCTGTCTGCTGATGTTTACGTTTAGGAAGTATGTGTTAATACGCTCTTTCAATTGCTTTCTTTGCTTTAGATACTGATACCTTTTTGGCAAGGCATTTCTTGTGGATGTTTGCAGCTTACTCAACCTGGGATGCACACCCACCCATCTGCTGCTCTGCGGACTGCTTTAGTCCCTTTGGGAGTCCCCATTGATTTTATTCCTTGTGTTTCCTTTTTTGTTTATTGTACTGTGGATCATCATGTGAGTATTAGAATGGTTACATATATTATATAGTTACATAGTTACATAGTTAGTCAGGTTGAAAAAAGACACAAGACCCTCTAGTTCAACCAAAAAATAAATAAAAATTATATCAAACAATCCCATGTACCCAATACTATACCCACAGTTTATCCAGAGGAAAGCGAAAAACCCCAGCAAAGCATTAACCAATTTGCTACAGCAGGGGAAAAAATTCCTTCCCGACTCCCCAAGAGGCAATCGGATTTTCCCTGGATCAACTTTATCTATAAATGTTAATACCCAGTTATATTGTGTGCATTTAGGACAGAATCTAGGCCTTTCTTAAAGCAATCTACTGAGCTGGCCAGAACCACCTCTGAGGAGGTCTATTCCACATTTTCACAGCTCTTGCTGTGAAGAAGCCTTTCTGTATTTGAAAATGAAATCTCTTTTTCTCTAGGCATAAAGAGTGCCCCCTTGTCCTCTGTGTTGACCGTAAGGTGAATAACTCAACACCAAGTTTACTATATGATCCCCTTATATATTTGTACATGTTGATCATATCCCCCCTTAAGAGAGAATAAATTCAGTTCCTCTAATCTTTCCTCATAGCTGAGCTCCTCCATGCCTCTTATCAGTTTGGTCGCCCTTCTATGCATTTTCTCCAGTTCCCTTATATCCTTTTTGAGAACTGGCTCCCAAAACTGAACTGCATATTCCAGATGAGGTCTTACTAATGATTTTTACAGGGGCAAAATGATATATCTCTCTGTCTCTGAAGTCCATACCTCTCTTAATACAAGAAAGGACTTTGCTCGCTTTGGAAACCGCAGCTTGGCATTGCATGTTATTATTGAGCTTATGATCTACCAAAACTCCCAGATCCTTCTCCACTACGGATTCCCCCAGTTGTACTCCCCCTAGTATGTATGATGCATGCATATTCTTAGCCCCCAAGTGCATAACTTTACATTTATAAACATAAAACCTCATCTGCCAAATAGTCGCCCAATTAGACAGTGCATTGAGGTTGGCTTGTAAATTGAAGACATCCTGTAAGGATGTTATTCCACTGCATAGTTTGGAGTCATCTGAAAAGATTGAAATGGTACTTTTAATTCCAGACCCTATATAATTTATAAAGATATTAAAAAGTAAGGGTCCCAACACTGAACCTTGGGGTACACCACTGATAACCTTTGACTATTCAGAGTAAGAATCATTAACCACTACTCTCTGAATTCTGTCTTTTAGCCAGTTTTCTATCCAATTACAAACTGATATTTCCAAGCCTGTAGACTTTACCTTACACATTAGCTGTGTGTGGGGAACTGTGTCAAACGTTTTTGCAAAATCCAAGTATTCCACGTCCACAGCCACCCCTCTGTCCAAGGTTTTACTTACCTCTTCATAAAAAGAAATCATGTTTGTTTGACAACTTCTGTCTTTTGTGAACCCATTTATTAAAACTCTCCAGTATCTTCCCGACTATAGAAGTTAAACTAACAGGTCTATAGATACTTGGTAAAGACTTTGTTCCCTTTTTAAATATAGGCACCACATTGGCTCTACGCCAATCCAGTGGTACCATTCCCATCATATTATATACCAAATTTATACTCTTATATTGCTTGCTATGCTCACATCGTGCTTTACGGTGTGATTATCATGCGACTATGTTTACATTTCAGACAATGAGAATTAAAGTCACCCAGACATAATCTTCCCTGATGAAGGAATACACATTGTTCATTCCGAAACATGTTGAGCTATGCATAAGAAATCCCTATTGACTGACCACAACTCATCTCTGGCAGCACAGGGCATACTTGCCTTTTGTTGGGTTTGACAAATATGTTTTGATGTACCACCATTTTTTTATAATTTTGTACTGTGTGTTTTACATTATTTGCCTTGTTGGCTATGTCTATATATAAACAAGTTTTTACGTTTTGTATTAATGAAAGTGGCATTATATTGCCTTTTACTATAAAATGATCTTTATGACCATTTCTGCCTAAAAAAGTCCAAAGGGGCTGCTCCAATCCTGCACTACGATGTAGGTGTACAAACCTTTTGGACCCACCTATAACATGTTGCTTAGGCTGGTGCTTGTATGAGACCACTTACCAACCCAATGAAATTGGAGTGGGGTCATTAGAGCCTGGTAAAGTTGTTGTTTCATCAGGTGGAATGTCCTATCTTCTGGCCTGAAAGAAATAAATCCTCAATAGCACATCTCTTGGGACAGATTGTGGCAGATGAGTTGGCTTAGGGATCCTGTGGATCCTGTCAATAGTGAGGTTTCCCTGCATTAAGGTGGGAACAATGTATTGGAAGAGCTGTCGTAATAATGGGCCAGTTGACCTGTTGTACTCATTCTGGAATTCCTCTTATTTTAAGATCATTCCAACAGAATCTATCCTCCAGATCTGCCACTTTTGCTTTGAACCAGTGCAGTTTATATCTATGGGTCTCATGAGCATCCACTAGGGAGGCATATTCTCCCATTTTATCTTCAATCTGCCTAACTCCCTCACCCACCTCCTGGAGTTCCCCCTTAAAGCCGTGTGTACAGGATAACATGTCGGCCTGCAATGATGCTCAAAGTGAAAGAAGCACAACCTTAAGTGTGGAATCTGACACTGGCTGGCCTGAAGTGGGGAAGGAGGCAATGGGGTCAGGGCAGTCAGCATTTGGGTTGCCTACCTTCATGTCACTCTGCATAAGGGGGTCATCAGTTGCCTCCATGTAGAGCCTAGACATGACAGGGTTGTCTGTGGGCAGCGTAGAGGAGCCAGATCCGGAGGATTCATCTGGATGGGGCTGCCCAGACTCAACACACCTGAGATGAGTGTCTACAGGGGCCTCTGTGTTGGATCCAGCTTGCTGTGTGTGGCAGCCGCTGCTGCCATTTTTGTGTAGCCTGGGAGGCAGCAGCAGGAGAAAGCCCTCCAGTTCAGCGGGATTGGATCTTCCAGGCATCTCTGGGTCTGGGAACCCAGGGGAAGGCAATCTGTCAGTCTCTGGAGCAGCGGTGGGACTTGTGCGGGTCAATCTCCCAGCTGTGGAGTGAAGCTCCCTCAGATAGCGGCCATTACCAAGCGTGGTCTCCATTACCCCCATTACATTTATATATTTTATGTGGTGGGTATGCGGAGGGTGGGCTGTTTCAAGGCTGGGTGCCAAACAAAACTACACAGCCTATGCTATTATATAGTGGTATCAGTTGTTTGTTTACAGCAACAAAGAACTTTGGGATTTTACTTGTACCCATTGCTGACTATATTGCTGCTAAAATGTGCGTTGTATAGTTTTGACTTCCTCTGTATTTCCTCTTTCTTTTTTTCTTAAAATTGGGTATAAGATTGTTTTCGTTTGCACTAAAATTCATTTCAGTGTATTCTTTGCTGAGAATAAGCATAATAATTGTTTGGCAGAAGGTTTTTACCTTAATGCATTCCCTGCATTAAGAGAATGCCCCTCCTTATATTTACCTGAGCCCAATCTTGATCCAGCGATGTGCACAAGAGCAGTAGATCTCTGAACTCCTCTTCATTGGCTCAGAGACAGCATTTATCCATTAGAATGCATTTGCTCCCATTGTGGAGACTCTCGTAAATTTAGCAGTGTTAGTACTGCTATTGATACAGGGTGCCATGAAGAGGCCTTGCAGCTTACGCATACGTTTTCAAATGCGTGCTAACTTAAACCTTGTTTTTAATGGACATTAATGGGCATTTTTTCCTTCCATGTGCTCCTTGCTGTGAAGGCCAGTTATAAGTGGGGGCAGGGGTCATCTCTTTGTTACTGGTGTAAATTTGGTCAGGGGACAAACTGGGCACTTTTGCTGCCATTGTGCTATGTGCTGGGTGTCCAATGTGCCCATGTGCCTTTAAGAAGGATTGGGCTACCTCCAGGCTCACATGCCCCTTATCTATCCATTAGAATGCATGTGCTCCCATTGTGGAGACTCTCATACATTTAGAAGGGTTAGGACTTCAAGTGATACAGGGTACCATGATGAGGCTTTGCAGCTTACACATGTGTTTGAAAATGTGTGCTAACTAAACTCCTGTTTTTAAAGCATACTGTTGGACAGGTTAATTTGGTTGGTAAGCAGACTGGTTGGTGGGGTTGGAATTTTCTCTGGTTTTGTGTTTCATGCATTTGCCCTTCCATGTGCTCCTTGATGTGAAGGCCAGTTATAGGTGGGGGCAGGGGCCATCTCTTTGTCAGAGACAGCATTGGCTCCTGCTGCTATCAATCACACCTAGTATGTGAGGATTGGGGGCAGGACCAAGCCCCATTCTGTGTGGTAATGGACTTAGGAGAGAGCATGCCCGAGTGCCCTCATAGCAAGTGGCTTGTTATGGGAGCACTCTGTGGGGGGGAAGGAGCCAGTAGTGTCTGTGGCGGACCCCAGAAGAGGCAGATTGGGGCTGCTCTGTGCAAAACCATTGCACAGAGCAGGTAAGTATAAGATGTTTGTTATTTTAATTTAAAAAATTGCAGCATTTAGAATCACTTTTAAGTAAAAGCAAATAAAATGCATATTTTTTTTTTTTGAAAATTCTTTTTTTATTCATTTTTTAAGCATACAAATAACAACAGGCCACATTTGCGGCGGACAACCACCGACTATAACACAATTGCCGGTGGACATTTACATACAAAAACACAAACATAAAGCTAACATAAATTTATAACCCCCCCCCTCCCTCCCCCCCAAACAACGAAGCTTTTGCCCAGATATATACTGTCCAAGTTGGCCTACAACTGGAGGAAGGCACTAGGAGACACCGCACCCTTGCTGTCTAACAACTTCGTTCGTGATGCTAAATTCAGTCCAAAGCATGACCCGGCCAAGAATTTCGTATGAAGAAATAACTCTCCCCCCTACAAGTGACTAGTTATCCTAATGCAGAATTATCAATATTTCTCCTGTATGTCAGTCATATACATCTTCCTTTGTGACCTCATACACCAATATCAATAGCTATAGGTTATCTGTAATTAGTCTGATACCGTATCCACCGATGCCATCCAACCTCCCCACACCTTGTCAAATTTGGTCAGTGCCCCCCTACTCAATTAAGTGGCTTTATAAAATGGTACTGCCTTATTAACCAATGCCTTCCAGGATTCCAGGGTTGGGGCTGAGGAACTCTTCCAGAAGAGAATAATCCTCTTTTTGGCATAAAACAACAATAGGGTAAGAAGAGTTCTAATAGCCCTGGTAGTAGCTAGGGGCTCTACCAGATGCAGTAAGCATACCTCAACTGTCATGGGAATTGAAATAGAGGTGACTGACCCTATGCAGCCTGCTACATCCTGCTAGTATGCTTTGACCTGTAGGCATTCCTAAAAGATATGCATAAAAAACTCGCTAGTGGCGAGGAGCACCTCAAGCAAGAGGAATGCTGATTCCCAAACATTCTAGCAAGTCTAGTTGGGGTCAGATAAATCCTGTGCAGGAATTTAAAGTGAATTAGTCTGTCCCTAGTGGAGACCAGGGTCTGAATTGCAATTCCCCATACATCATCCAAGTCATCTCTATCCAACCCCGAGGTTGCAGCCTCCCACGCTTGTCTGCAGGGTTCTAACAGTTTTATTGTTTCCTGAAAGAGATCTCTGTATATGCTGGGAACTGGTTTACATAACGAGTCACTGCGAGTCAGCAGTTCTAAATCACTGGGCTCAAGGTCAAGAGGTTCTCCTCCAAACTGGGATTGAAAGGCATGCCTTAATTGAATGTACCGAAAAAAATGGGTATTTGGTAGTTCATAACGTGATTTCAACACGTCAAAGGACATTGGGGTGCCATTCGCTACAATGTGATTTAGTGTCATAATTCCGTATTTTGTCCACACTATCGGATCGGGGTAGTCGAAGAAGTGCGGCAGACTAGGATTCCTCCACAAGGGGAGATTTGGAGAAATTTTATCATGACTAGAAGGCCGGAGCCCCTGAGTCACGGACCATGCCCTAATTACAGAGCGCATGGAGGGCGTCAGAGGGTAGGGGGCCCGTAAACCCCTATATACCAAGTGGGATAGTGCTTCATGTGAACCCAAAAAGTTAAAACATTTTTCCTGCTAGACACAGTTGCAGCACTGCTAGTTTAAATGCAGTCTAAAATCTGATCAGTAGCTTGCTATAAATTGGTGCAAATATTGGTGCAGTTTTTGATCAATAGAGATATAATTTAAAATAAATACAAGCCATATTACACATGGTATTGATAAATTTGTTCATTGCACCGTTTATGGTTTCATCAAATGAGGGCCACCATAAAAAGCCAAGATTGAGCATTGCCTCTGCTTTTACCTTTATGTGAGGATCAGGCCAAATTAGGCTCCCCTAAGGGACAATGAGGAGCTCTTCTGACTGTCAAATTTGCTCATTATCACAACTTTCCAATGTCTTGTAAAATTTCTATGTGGATGTACACCAATGCTTTTCTTTCATGTGAAGAAAAGGGAAGAGAATAGTAACAAAACCTGTGTTAAACATACCTCTCAGTTGAGTTACAAGGTACATTGCAAATGGTCTTGACCCATTTGATTACAAGCAAATGTCTCACTGTTTATTCTTTCTGATGACACTACTGCTTGGAACCCATTACAGCTCATAGTTGGTATTATGCAATATTTGCAATATTTCACCTGAAAAAGCACAGTGCATATATACGCAGCACAGTTGCAAGAAATTGTTCTCAGGGTGAATGCACTCTTTTGATGTCCATACATTTTGCCATTCCTGTTATTGGATGTGCTCTTAAATAGGCTTGTAGTATGGAAGTGCAAATGTTATAGCAGTATACAAGTTGCAGGTGTTCTTTGTAATTAAATTGTATTTCTAGAGAATTCTGCCTTGTGCTGATATGATTGCCTCATCAATATGATTAGAATCCCATCCTTCAGCCTTATCCATCTTCAAGATCTGTTGTGACAGCTCACAGTCTACTAGTCCCTAAAGGGAAGCTTCCATACCACTCTATCATGTTATTTAAATCGGAAAATACCCACTGCATTCAAGGGGTAAATATATTCCCCTTTGGTGTTATTTTCCAGACAGTGAAAATGCATAGTAATAGTTCTTGCTGTTATTCTCACACTTTATTTTCATTCCTTGTAGGATCATTTGAATGCTTACAGACTAGTAATCTGCTGTTACCACAACTGAGTTGCCATGTCTATAGTACAAGAGGTATCATCCTTTACTATTAACAAGAGTTACACTTAATTATACTAATTTCAAAAAGCATAAATAATTCTGGACAAGCCAAAAATGTAACCTTCTCTGTTCATCTTCCAGCCTCAATGTAGGGGTTTTGTTCAGTGAAAGGGTTGAGTGTTAGGGCCAGGTTCAGTGTTAAGGGTCAAATGTTTATTTATGACACATCCCACTTTAAAAATGAAACATTAGCCAAGAAAACTGAAATCGCTCAGTTCTTGTGTTTTCTTCCCATTGACAGGTGGTACTGTATATTCATTTGTGGCAAGGTTTGTTTTCAGCAGGAAACTCTTGGTTCCTAGGACAAGTATAAAACATGCAGCTTACTTGTGTTGCTATATTTCAGAGTGTCCCTAAGGACCCTTTCACGCTGATGGGTTTTTTCCTTCATGTTTTCCTTGCAAGAAAAATGCAAAAAAAAATGTTTCCCTTTAAATCCTAAAGAACTTTTTGGGACTTAATGACTGTTAACGACACCCCGATATTGGTTTACAAAACACAGCGCAATCACATGGGTGTGAACACCCAATGTGATGCTGGTGCAGACAAAAAAGGGTCTTGCACCAGTTTGGTGCAAATGCGGTGCGATTTGAACCATACAAATCCATGGCTCAAATCGCACCCCAGAGACACTGCATGTAATTTGCACAAGAATGTGCTACGATTCCTGTGTGAAAGGCATTGCATGTCTGAAACACAGCAGTGTGAACCCAGGCAAACACGCACAAAAAAATCGCAGCTTCCCATTGAAATGAATGAAAATCGTGGCAATGCGATTTTTGGTGCATTTTTGAGTCACATGTCTATTTTTCACAGATGCAGGCAACCCAAAAATGCACCAGGAAGCACAGCAAAATATGAAACACAGAAAAATTGCAGTAAAAAAACATATGCATTTTTACCGTGATTTTGCTACCGAGCAGTGTGAAAGTACCCCAACAACAGGGATTTGTTGACGGGGGGGGGGGGGGGGCAATATCGTCTCAATGGATAGACAATTTTATTTGAAAATGTTCTACGACATCTTAAGAAATTAAGAGAATTATGAGGTCTTAAAGAAGGACCCTACTGAGGAATACCTGCATAAGCTAAGAGGAATCCTAAAAGTAGAAATAAAGCAAAGGGTACTATCCAAGGCCAAATTTGCATTTATTTGCAGCACTACTCCTGTAGGAACTGCTGGAATACTTGTCCCCTGTGTGTCCCACTGATTATCCTGCAGCCAGTTACATGGTATTTCACACAGCCAGGTGCACACACTCTTTTGTTTGTTGTCTCCAATGACCAGTCTAGGGGATTTGTTTTTATGTTTTATTTGGAGAACTTGGATAGGAGAAGGGAATAAGTAGGATACTTCAAATGAACTATTTACAGCTCTTTATATTTTCTATCTTTAGAACTGTGGAAGCAGATGATCTGCTGAACCATATAGGGTCTGTATGGAAGAATAAGTCCCTCTATAGCAAAAAAGACTCAGTGGACTTTGTAATTAGACTCAAGTCTTCAAGACACTAGCCAGCGTCTCCTTTAGCTCACACACCCAGTATGCTGACTTCTAGGACCAGAGGGAGATTTCAGCAACACACACAGTCTCAAGGATCCCTTCAGGGTCTGTACAAAATGTCCAGGGACAGCTGGTAGCTTCCTTCCAACTTCCAAGTGACACTCTATACCAGTGACACACGACCAGATCCATAGACTTTCTCCCTCAGTCAGCTTGCACAGGAAGCCTGGGTTGTAGCTTGCAGGCTTCAGGCCCTCAGATCTGCAATCTGAGGCTGCATGGCTTACCACGCTGGGGAGAGGCAGCTGCCTCCTCCCCACCTGAATCTCTCTCCTCAGAGGTGGGCTGGACTGGGACTCTTGTGCTCTTACAATATAAATACAGTCACCCAGCATGCAATGGGGCACTTGCTAATTGGTCAAGGCTGTATCTACATCCCTGCTTTCACCTGCTGAGTTTCCTCCCACTGTCCAATATGATTCATCACTATTGGATCAGTGTGAAATTCTCCAAGACAGCATGAATCAACATCAGAGCACACTGAGCAGACCTCACTCATCAATCACTGCTCTCTGTTAAGCAGACAGCACCTAAATTTGCCTGTCTGCTTCTCTGTTAAGCAAAAAATCCAAAAACTATATACACTCTCTAGCACTTACCTAAGAGGGTGCTACATATTATTAACAACCTTTAATTGCGACCTTTTATGCACTCCCGAAAGTGCCCCAACATCAAGTCAAGCCTCCAGGCCATCCAATAGTTTCAGGTAATCAAAATCTAACTGTAGGGGGCCAGCAAATATATTGATTTCACCATGCAACCATATGTCCAGGGTTTGTCGTCGTATATCGAGGATACCTGGGATTTTGTCAATAAACCTTCTGACATAGCATTGGACGAAGATTGGCTGGCTTGCCTAGACATAGAGGCTCTGTACAGCAACACTGGGCATAATTTAGGACTGGAGGCTAGTAAATATTTCTTGAGGACCATAGGAGTGGCTTTCCAGACACACAATGAGTTTGTCATTGAATTCCTAAAGTTCCTTCTGGAGCACAACTTCTTCCTGTTTGATGGAAAAATCTATAAACAAACAAAAGGGTGCACATGGACACCACATGTGCACCCACATACCGAAACATATTTCTGGGTTGGTGGCAATGTACCCTGGTGTTTGTAGAGGATTTGGAACAATTCACCTCACACATACTACTATGGGTGCATTTCATCTGTGATGTATTCATCTTGTGGCAGGCCCATAAAGAGAGATTTGTGCACTTTGTAGCCCATTTGAACGTGAATAACATTGGGATGTATTTCATCAGTGAGATGCAATGTCAATTTTTTGGATCTTAAACTTATGAGAGACAAAAATGGGGTCATCAGTACAACAGTTTATCATAAGCTGTCCACAAACAGCCTGCTCCACTGGGAAAGACATCACCCAAGATCATCGAAAAGCATTTCCACTGGACAATTTATGCAGGCAAAAAGAAATTGCTCTGCGGAAACACCTTTTAGGCTGAAAGTCTGCAGTTGATGGAGTGATTCAGGAGATGAGGCTACCACATGCGTGATCTCAAGAGAACCTATGAGAGGGTAAATAATATCCCTAGAGAATCCTGATTGGGTCAGAAACAGATCAAAAATTATACCTAAGTTGGGTCGCGCATCATAGGGACGTATTCCAACCAGTCTGGCCAGATATTCAGCATCATTAGGAGGTATTGGAATGTGTTGCATAATGATAAAGACGTGTCCAAAATTCTTCCAAAAATCCCTATTATTACATAGAAGAGATGTAGAAATTTGAGGGACCTCCTTGTGTATAGTCTTTTGGGGAGCACTCTAGTACAACCAATAACTTCTACACGGCTACCAGAAAGGCCCGTGGGGAGTTTCAAGTGTGGGCACTGTAAGGCTTGTACCTACATACCCACATTAAAGGAATTTGTTAACCCCAAGAACAGTGAGATCATTAAGATTGAATCATTCTTTAATTGTAGCTCAGACAGAGTGATATATGCTGCCAAATGTTCTTGCCCACCAATATACAGTGGGGCAAAAAAGTATTCAGTCAGCCACCAATTGTGCAAGTTCTCCTACTTAAAAAGATTAGAGAGGCCTGTAATTGTCATCATAGGTATACCTCAACTATGAGAGACAAAATGTGGAAAAAAAATTCAGACAATCACATTGTCTGATTTTTGAAAGAATTTATTTGCAAATTATGGTGGAAAATAAGTATTTGGTCAATATCAAAAGTTCATCTCAATACTTTGTTATATATCCTTTGTTGGCAATGACAGAGGTCAAATGTTTTTTGTAAGTCTTCACAAGGTTGTCACACACTGTTGCTGGTATGTTAGCCCATTCCTCCATGCAGAGCTCCTCTAGAGCAGTGATGTTTCGGGGCTGTTGCTGGGCAACATGGACTTTCAACTCCCTCCAAAGGTTTTCTATGGGGTTGAGATCCGGAGAATGGCTAGGCCACTCCAGGACCGTGAAATGCTTCTTACGAAGCCACTTCTTCTTTGCCCGGGCGGTGTGTTTGAGATCATTGTCATGCTGAAAGACCCAGCCACGTTTCATCTTCAATGCCCTTGCTGATGGGAGGAGGTTTGCACTCAAAATCTCAGGATACATGGCCCCATTCATTTTTTCATGTACACGGATCAGTCGTTCTGTTCCCTTTGCAGAGAAACCATCCCAAAGCATGATGTTGCCACCCCCATGCTTCACAGTAGGTATGGTGTTCTTTGGTTGCAACTCAGCATTCTCTCTCCTCCAAACAAGACGAGTTGTGTTTCTACCAAACAGTTTTACTTTGGTTTCATCTGACCATATGGCATTCTCCCAATCCTCTTCTGGATCATCCAAATGCTCTCTAGTAAACCTCAGACGGGCCCGGACATGTACTTGCTTAAGCAGGGGGACACGTCTGGCACTGCAGAATCTGAGTCCCTGGCGGCGTAGTGTGTTACTGATGGTAGCCTTTGTTACGTTGGTCCCAGCACTCTGCAGATCATTCACTAGGTCCCCCCGTGTGGTTCTGGGATCTTTGCTCACCGTTCTTGTGATCATTTTGACCCCACGGGGTGAGATCTTGTGTGGAGCCCCAGATCGAGGGAGATTATCAGTGGTCTTGTATGTCTTTCATTTCTAATTATTGCTCCCACAGTTGATTTCTTCACACCAAGCTGCTTGCCTATTGCAGATTCAGTCTTCCCAGCCTGGTGCAGGTCTACAATTTTGTTTCTGATGTCCTTCGACAGCTCTTTGGACTTCACCATATTGGAGTTTGGAGTGTGACTGTTTGAGGTTGTGGACAGGTGTCTTTTATACTGATAACAAGTTCAAACAGGTGCCATTAATACAGGTAATGAGTGGAGGACAGAGGAGCCTCTTAAAGAAGAAGATACAGGTCTGTGAGAGCCAGAAATCTTACTTGTTTGTAGGTGACCAAATACTTATTTCCCACCATAATTTGCAATGGCTGACTAAATACTTTTTTGCTCCACTGTACATGGGCAAAGACAATGCGTCAATTCAGACGTTGTGTTCTGGAGCATATAAATTACATCACATTGAAAAAGGACAGACCCATTGAAAGACATGTTTGGGCAAATGCATAGACGAATACCAGATTTTTTTAAAATTCTGGGTTATTGAGCAATTTCATCTAGGTCCAAAAAAAAAGGTAATTTGGATAAATGTTTGCTGAAGTTAGAGGCCAGGTGAATATTCAGTTTGAGCTCACATTTTCCTCATGGGCTAAATGAAAGCTTCACCTACTTACCTTTCGTGTGTGATTGATCAATTTGAGGCATGGAGCATATTGTATCATACATATATTTTTTACATAGGTGTAGTGCTACCCCCGTGAGGGCTGCTTGCTGAATCCGTACCCCACTGGTGACCCCGACCCTGCAAGTCCTCTGACACCTCTGACAACCCGAGTTCAGACATTTTTGGTGATAATCAGGGTAATTAGAGACACACACACAATTTAAAAGAGAAGTATGGGTTTGGGTTTTTTCCATAATAATACTTGCCTAGGTCGATGCAGCATCGGTCCCCCAGCGCCTTTACACTGAGAACCGAGTGATCGAACATCGCTGATGACTCAGTTATCACAGCTCCCAGAGCAGAGAGCTGCTGTCAATCCTCGCTCACTGGAGCACTGAGCTGTGGAGGGCATGGAGTGGCCATCTCAGCCTCTCTGCGGCTCGCTGAGAGGCTGAGACGGGTGTCAGTCCAGGCACCTGGTGGATCCAGGCTTCCATTGTCGGGATGTTGCAGTGCCTGGACTGATTTCTGTGATGCTCGCTCTCTGCTGAAAACGGGTCATAGGAGTGTAAAACGAATTGCACTCCTGTGATCCATAGGAGAATCCCAGCCAAACGAGCTTTGGCTGGACTTCACCTTTAAGTGAAATAGTTGAGCTTTGTTCACTGGAAAGTTAGAAACCTGGGAATCCAGTAACATAAACTTAGCCCTTGGAAAAGTTTCACTATAGCAGGTGATAACAATGATATAAGACAGCAAAACAAACAGTAACTGATTGCAAGATATAAAGGCTACTCACACAATACTCTGTTTAGTAGGAAACCTATGGGAACAGGTGGGAGAAGGACAGAGGAATGACCTTTCTTATGTCAAACTGCTCCCTCTTGTGCCTCAAAATCACAGGCCAAATAAAGCAAAATGTTACAACACTGTTCTTAAATCAATTAACCTCCCTGGCGGTATGATTATTTCTGATTTTAGGTGCTGAAAGCGGTACAATTATTTTGCACAGAAATTTGGCGTTTTATATTGTAGGCCTGTAATTCTTAGGAATAGTTCACTTAAATCTGTCCAAACAAGAGTCTAGTAGACATCCCGGGTATGATAAAGTTTGAAAAACGAAATAAAAAATTATAATATAATAAATAACTATAAATAATTATAACAAATAATAATATAATAATAATAAAAATTATATAATAATGTAATCAAATCAAAAACACTGAAATTTGCTCAGTTGCAGAATTTTAGCTTTTGTTACTTTTAGTGTTTGATGACGGATCTCCCCACAAATCACTATCGCTCAATTCTGCGAGTGATTCTAATTTATTATCACTTTTTTCTAGCTGCTCTAAAACCACTTTTGATGTAAAGGGACAGTTTTGGTTGCTATGGACAATCTCCAGTTTCCTGGCAGAAAGAACAGTATTTATAATATAAAACTGCATGCAGGACACTGGGCAAACCACTAGGGACAAAGGGGATGTGTAGTTATTTGATACAGTACTGTAATCTGTAAGATTACAGTATGCTGTATCTATACTGTGTGTTTTACTTTTGAATTTACCGCCGAACTCCGTCCCCGTGCGTCGCACCGCTCGCAGGGAACGGAGCTCGGCACTGTGGATCGAGCGAGACACGGCGGCTCGCCGATCACAGCGGGGAGACATCGCAGGATCCAGGGGACAAGGTAAGTATGCTCTTCATGGATCCTACGATGCAAGCCCGAGTCTGGCTCGGGGATACCGCTTTTGGTATAAAAAATCCAACCCGAGCCAGACTCGGGAATACCGCCAGGGGGGTTAAACTAATAAAACTTTGAGTACCTAAACCCGCTCAATTAACAGATAGGGGTTGATTTACTAAAGGCCAATAGACTGTGCACCTTGGAAAGTGCACCTCTGCAAGTGCAGTTGCTCCAGAGCTTAGTAAATGAGGTAAAGCTTCACTTTGCAAAGAATACCCAATCACATGCAAGGAAAATAAAAAAAACAGCATTTTTGCTTGCACATGATTGGTTGATGAAAGTCAGCAGAACTTCTGCTCATTTACTAAACTCTGGAGCAACTGCTCTTGCCGTGTGCAACTGCACTTTCCAGAGTGCACAGTCTTTTTGCCTTTAGTAAATCAACCCCATAGCGTCCTGGGTGAAAATAGTTGCCCTGACTGCTTTACTCCTATAGTGGGGGGGAATATGTTGTAACCTCTAAGAGGAAAGAAACCCTTTTGTCTTCCGATGGCTCTTAAGGCCCTATTCACACTAATGCGTTTTTTGATGCATTTTGCATTTTGCAGAAATGCACGGGAATTTTTTAACATGGGTCCCTATGGAACATGTTCACATCAATTCATTTTTGTGCCTCTGCATTTTTGGAAAGGGTCGGGGACTTTTTTTCATGCAAAATGCAACATTTTGCATGTAATAGAATTCAATGGACCCGCATCCAAAAGTACCACGTTTTTGCCACGTTTTTACCGTGTTTTTGACGGGTTTTTGGAGCTTTTTTTTTCCTTTCTTTTTTTTACACTGTATGCAGTATAAAGAAAAAAACACTATAAAAAAAAAAAAACGTGGCAAAAACACGGCAAAAACACGGCAAAAATGCGGCAAAAGTGCATGTTCAAAAACGCGGCAAGCTCCGCAAAAGGCACTGCAGAAACGCTCAAGAGCAACATGCATAGATGTAAATCGAGCCTAATGAAGTACTTGAAATATCCTGGTAATTAGGAGAAGGTGAAGTAGCCTGGTGAAGCCTTAACAGGCAGTGGTGTCCGTTTATGAAGCAGTGATCAGCGGTGATCCCGAGGATCGCCGCTGATCACAGTCCATAAACAGTTTATGAAATAGTGATAATCGGGGGAGAACATGTTTGAACTTGTTCTCCCGCCGATTATCTCTACACACGTAGAATCCTCATTGAATGACACAGTAACGGCCAGTTTATGAAGCTGTGATCTCAGCGCTTCACTGGTGATCTGTGTCAGAATTCACACTCCCCGATTCACCAGCTCAGAGGTGGTGAATCGGGGAGTGAAGAGGAAATCTGGGGGATCTGAGTGGGAAGGAGGAAGATTTTTAACTTCCTTATGCCTCGTTCAGATCCCCCAACACTGTAAGCATGTCCCCCTGTCATATTTATGTGTATACATATATATACATATATATATATATATATATATATACATATATATATATAATGTGTATATATATATATATATATATATATATATATATATATATATATATATAATGTGTGTATATACATGTATATATAATGTGTGTGTGTGTATACATATGTATATAATGTAGGGGGACTCGTTATTTTATTAACATTAATCCACGCCGTCTGTCCGTGTATTAAGCGGTGATAATTTATAATATATATAGTTTTATGGCATTTTAAGGCCTCATGCACACAGGCTGTTAAAATAACGTTATGAAAACGCCAGTATCTTTGCTAGCGTTTTTTAGCGTTTTTGAGCGTTTTTCTGCGTTAGCATTTTTTATTGTTTTTTTTTTTCAATTTTTTTTTTTCAATGGATCAAAAACGTTAAAAAACGTTGGTGAATGACGTTTTTGAGCGTTTTTCAGCGTTAGAGCGTTTTTACAGCTGAAAAACGTCTCTCAGAACCCACTGGTCCTGGGTTTTTTTTACAGCTTAAAAATGCCTATGCCACTTGCAGCTCAAAAACGCGTAGGTGGGCATGAAGCCATAGACTAACATAGACAGGCCTTTTTAAGCTGCAAAAAAAGCTCAAAAAAGCAGCTGTAAAAACGTCCGTGTGCATGAGGACTTATTATTAATTTTTTTTACTAGTAATGGCGGCGATCTGCGATTTTTATCGGGACTGCGACATTATGGCGGACACAGTGGACACTTTTGACACATTTTTGGGACCATTGGCATTTATACAGCGATCAGTGCTATAAAAATGCACTGATTACTGTAAAAATGTCACTGGCAGGGAAGGGGTTAAAACTAGGGGGCGATCAAGGGGTTAATTTTGTTCCCTAGTGTGTGTTCTAACCAAAGGGGGGAGGGGAATGTGTAGAGGAGATGACAGATCGCTGTTCATACTCTGTATGAACAGACGATCTGTCTCTTCTCCCCTCAGAGAACCTGGAAACTGTGTGTTTACACACACAGATCCCGGTTCTCTCGTGTGTCAGCAGTGATTGCGGGAGCCCGGTGGTGATCGTGACCACCGGGCACTTGCATCGGCTCCGGGGGCGAGCAGCCCTAGTGGCCACAGGGCGAAGCGACGTAACATAACGTTGTTTTGCTCAGTCGTGCCATTCTGCCTCAGTAAAACTGTGGCGGCTGGTCGGCAAGTGGTTAAATCACCTTTGGCTTAACAAAAACAGCATTTTTTGAAAATGTTACTCTAATAACACTCACAGTCTTTGATTTCATAAATATGTTTACAGTTCAAATTGGAATTGAATTTGATGTAAAATTCAATTGGAATTTTGGAAATTCGGACGAATTTCATTTTGTTATTCGGAGCATTCGGTAAACTTTGTTTATACTGTAATTCGGGTATTCGGACATAATCGAATGTCCGAATAATGAAAAATTTGTCAGATTATTTATTCGTAACGAACTGCCCGTGTCTACCTACAGGCTTAGGCAAAAGAACAAGGCAATAGTGTCTGCATGCAGTGTCTCTTGTGGTAATAGAATGGGCAAGAGCCCGCTTACCAGTCCCAACGACTCTTGGTAATGGAAGCGGCGTGGGTCTTCGCGATAGGCCTCGGTAGAGCCCTGCTCAAGGAATAATGCGGCCTGGTGTCACACTGCGCTTCAGCTTGGCTTGATATGGGGTGGACATATAAAGAGCTGCTTCCAGGCTGCCTTTGGACAGTCAGAAGTAGCTGACAGTGGATGCTCCTGCACCCACACGCAATGACTCTCTTTCCCAGTAGCATAACTCCCAACTGTCCCTGATTTGCAGGGACTGTCCCTGATTTGGAGCAATGTCCCTCTGTCCCTCATTCCTCCTCATTTGTCCCTCATTTTGGTCTGATCTATAGAGTTGTAGATAAAATGCACTTTTTATCTATCAAATAGTGTTTCCCAGTGCTAAACCTTTCATCTAATTTCTAAATTGCTGCATTTGTAAATTCCAAAAGCCAATATAAAGGAATAGTAGTGGTAAAAAAAGCACTTGTGAGTTTAACCAATCTTGTTTTTTTTTGCACAATTCTCCTTTAAAGGGGCGTGGCAAGGGGTGTGTCCTATGCCTGCATACTTTTGCTGATAGGTGTCCCTCATTCCCATCTCAAAAAGTTGGGAGGTATGCTGTAGCACAGGTCGTGACTCGGTCACAGCACACACTGACACAGTCACTTGCTTGCAGTTCCATTCCAGGGTCCCAAGAGAAAGATCCCACCTGTTCACCCCTCCCAGCATCCTGTTTTTCTTTGTGGTTCAAAACAGTCCAGCTGAATGCAAATCTTGGCTCCCTGGACTACACGTCCCAAGATGCTTTGCTTTACTTTTAGTAATCAGTCACGCTATCTTCAGGATATGACAACACAGAGTCCAGGCTCAACACTAGGAGAGAACAGCTTCACAGTGGCAAGGCTGCACATTGTCTCCTGACAATGCAATCAACATTAGCCAGCTCCTGGCTACATTTGTGTAAACTGTAAGGAAATGGCGATAGAGGAAGACATGAGCAAAATAAATAATGACTAATGTTGGACAAATGGTTACTGACAGAGTAGATATATTTATACAGTTATTCTAATAACGATGAGTCCAGAAAATGGGGGGATGAAAATTGCCATAAATCTATATGGAAGGTCTAATGGAGTTTGATAGAAATAGTATGGTTGGCATGAAAGTACTTTTATAGGTGCTGTAGATTTGTCCCCCACACTTTATTTGATGATTTTGTTTAGTTCAGAATGACTCAGTATGAGAGTTTGCTGAAATTTGCCTTTCACCTTTTCTCATTTAGCGATCTTCCAAATACATACCGCACATGCGTGGACGTCATGAATTTAATGATCATAGATTCTATAAATAGGGAAAAACCTGTGTTCTGACTCCTATCCACTCTGCCCAAAACAAAAAAAGTTATGCCCTTAGTTATGCTTTAAAGCCCAACTCTGGTCACAATAAAAAATACATTTGCAGTAACCCCCCTGCATTGCAAAGGTTAAATGCTTGTTAAGTCTAGGGAAGAAATACTTACCTTATCAAGCAGACCCCTTTTAGCCATGCAACTGGTCCTCTGAAGCCTCCTCTCCAAGCTGCTTATGGCCGCAGTCAAATGTTCACCTCCAAATACAATGGAGGGTTAATAGTCCTGCATTGCATTGCTTTGGGAAGAAGAGAACAGCACTGGAGCAAGGGATTAGGGTAAATAATAATGTCTGTTCCTCTACTCCCTAGCCACTCCAATACCAGGCACTTACACCCCCTTCCTGCCCAGGCCAACTTTCCGCTTTCAGCGCTGTCACACTTTGAATGACAATTGCGCGGTCATGCTACACTGTACCCAAACACATTTTTTATCCTTTTGTTCCCACAAATAGAGCTTTCTTTTGATTTTATTTAATCACTAGTGGGGTTTTTATTTTTTGCACAACAAATAAAAAAATAACAAAAATTTTGAAAAAAAAAAAAGCTTTTTCTTTGTTTCTGTTATAAAATTTTGTAAATAAGTACGTTTTCTCACTGATGGGCACTGATGAGGCTGCACTGACGGGCATTGATAAGGCGGCACTGATGGGCACTGATGAGGTGGCACCAATGAGGTGGCACTGATGGGCACTGATGATGGGCAGTGATAAGGAGGCACTGATGGGTACTGATAGGTGGCACTGGTATGCAGCACTGATGGGCACTCATAGGCTGCACTGATGGCCACTCAAAGGTGGCACTGATTGGCACTCATTGGCGGCACTAATGGGCACTCATAAGTGGCACTGATGGGCACTGAAAGGCTGTACTGATGATTACTTATGGGTGGCACTGATAGGTGGCATGGATGGGCACTGATAGGTGGGCACTGATGGGCATGGATGGCCACTGATAGGTGGCACTGATGGACACTGATGGGTGGCACTGCTGGGCATCACTGACAGGGAGACATTTGGCAGGCATTCACAGTGGGCACCATTTGTAGGCACTGATTGGCATCTTTTAGGGCACTGACTGGCATCGCTGGTGGCCATGGGGGGCATACCTGCTCATCCATGTGTGGCTGTTTTCCCTGGTGGTCCTGGCGGCAACCCTGTTGGTCCAGTGTGGGCATCCACGGGGGGGGGGGGCTGCGCTGATAAACAATCAGCGCAGACCCCCCGGTCAGGAGAGCCACCGATCGGCTCTCCTCTACTCGCGTCTATCAGACACGAGTGAGGAAAATCCAATAAATGGCTCTTCCTGTTTACATTGTGATCAGCCGTGATTGGATACAGCTGATCACGTAGTAAAGCCCCTCCGTCAGAGGCTCTTTACCGAGATCGGTGTAGTGGTGTGTCAGACTGACACGCTGCACCACCGATCACTGCGCGCCCCCACTGGCGCGTGCCGGTAGTTAACCTGCTGGACGTCATATGATGCCCAGTCAGGATAACAGAACCACCGCCTGGCAGTCATTTTGCTATAGGTCGGGCGGGAAGTGGCTAGACATAACAAGCATTTAAAGCGTTTATTTACCCCCCCAAAAAATTATAGATTCTGGTCCCTTAAAGCAGATTACATAGTACAGTGTTTGTGCTGTGTAATCTGCCCCCCTCTAAACTGTAAAAAAAAAACCCTGAACATTGCCCTTCCTGTATGGCCTCATTAAACAGACCAGGATAGCCAGGGCTGCTCCGCCCTGATCACCGTGGTCAAAGTGCCTACCTCCGTGATAGGCTGACCTGCTCTACTCTCCTCATCCCCCCTCACCCCCTCCTTCCTGCCTGTCATCTGCCTCTCTGTCTGTCTCCAGCCCGGCCCTTCCCCTCCGCCGCTATTATTCTAAAAATACTTAAAATTGTTACTGCCAGCCCCTCTATTAGAGGCTGGCATAGCACACTGTGTATGTGGTTTTTTTAAGTCGGGCGTTGTAAATACTGATTTTCAGCTGTCTTTAGGCGGGTTACGTGACTTGCAGCCGCTTTGCAGCTCTGATGGATGGCTTCTGCGGAGGAAACGAGCGGCCACACGATCTCCCCGGCTGACGTCAGGGGGAGATCATGGCCCCTCCTGCAGAAGACATCCATCGGAGCTGGAAAGCAGCCGTGAGTAATGTGACCGTCCTGAAGACAGCTGAAATTCAGTATTTACAGCGCTCCTTTTAAAACCACATACTAGGGATGAGCCGAACATCCCCCGGTTCGGTTCGCACCAGAACCTGCGAACGGACCGATAATTTGCACGAACGTTAGAACCCCATTGAAGTCTGTGGGACTCGAACGTTCGAAATCAAAAGTGCTAATTTTAAAGGCTAATTTGCATGGTATTGTCCTAAAAAGGGTTTGGGGACCCGGGTCCTGCCCCAGGGGACATGTATCAATGCAAAAAAAGTTTTAAAAAGGGACGTTTTTTCGGGAGCAGTGATTTTAATGATGCTTAAAGTGAAAAAAAAAGTGAAATATTCCTTTAAATATCGTACCTGGGGGTTGTCTATAGTATGCCTGTAAAGTGGCGCGTGTTTCGTGTGCTTAGAACAGTCCCTGCACAAAATGACATTTTTAAAGTAATAAAAGTAATTTAAAACTGCTTACGGCTTTAATGTAATGTCTGGTCCCGGTAATATGGATGAAAATAAGTGAGACAAAAGGCATGGGTACCCCCCCCCCAGTCCATTACTAGGCCCTTTGGGTCTTGTATGGATATTAAGGAGAACCCCGCACCCAAAGTAAAAAAAGGAAAGGCGTGGGGCCCCAGGCCCTCTGAACAGCAGTATACAGGCTCTGTACTCTGAACAGCAGTATACAGGCGGTGCAAACAAGACAGGTGCTGTAGGTTTGTTGTTAAGTAGAATCTGTTTGTAATTTGGAACTGGTACATTTTTAAAGTGTAGCTTGAGCCAAAAAATCTATTTTTAAGCTTTTTGGAAAACACAGGGCAATGTTATCACCCCTGTGACATTTGTTTTGCTGTCTGTGCACCTCATCAGAAGATTTTACCTCACTTTCTGTCCTAATGACAAATGTTTTTTGACAATTTGGGGGTTTTAGTGAAACAAGGATTGGTGATAAAGCATCAGTGGAGAGGAGACACGTTTTTCCCATACTAACTCTTACAGGAGAGAATTTCCCTTCCTAGGGGTAGATTTCATCTCACTTCCTGTTGTCTCCTTCCGTTTCCAAGTAGGAGTCGTTTGTAAGTTGGATGTTTGAAAGTAGGGGCCTGCCCTATATACGCTGCAGAAATTGGGGCCTTAGGTGTTGGTGTTGCCACAACAGTGTAAGCCTTCACAGTTACTCTTGGTGGGCGCAGGAACGGGCTCTGCTGTGAAATATTAGATCAAGAATTGTAATTACATGCCCCTGTTGAACAGGGTCAGAAAAATTGGGCCTTTGGTGGTGGTGGTGTTGGTGCCACAACACTGTAAGTCCTCACAGTTACTCTTGGTGGGAGCTGGAACAGGTCCTGCTGTGAAATATTAGATAAAGAATTGTAATTACATGTCCCTGTTGAACAGGGGCAGAAAAATTGGGCCTTAAGCACTGGTGCCCCAACACTGCAACCCCTCACAGATACTCTAGTTGGAGCGCAGGAATGAGCCCTCCTGCAAAATATTGCATCAAAAATTGTAATTACACTCCCCTGTTAAACAGGGGCTGAAAAATTGGGCCTTAGGCACTGGTGCTGGTGCCATAACACTGCAACCCCTCACAGAAACTCTAAATGGAGTGCAGGAACAAACCCTGCTACAAAGTATTGCATCAAAAATTGTAATTACATGCCCCTGTTAAACAGGGGCTGAAAAATTGGGCCTTAGGCACTGGTGCTGGTGCCACAACACTGCAACCCCTCACAGATACTCTAGTTGAGTGCAGCAACGAACCCTCCTTGCAAAATATTGCATCAAAATTTATAATTACACGCCCCTGTAAAACAGGGGCTGAAAAATTGGGCTTTAGCCACTGGTGGCGGCGCCCAGAACCAAAAATATTTTTATAAGCTATCAGCATGATCATTGAGGAGAAAGAGGATAGTCACTCAGCATAACAGGATAGTCACTCAGCATCAGCATAGGCAGTCTTAAAAGGATCTGACATTTTAAAAATAATAATTCGGTTACATCAGCATCAGGTGCTTGGTAGCTGGTGGTGATCCAAGACTGATTCATTTTTATGAAGGTCAGTAGATCGACTGAGTCGGTGGACAGGCACACCCTGTGATCGGTTACAAAACCTGCAGCAGCACTGAATATGCGTTCCGAAAGAACACTGGATGCAGGACAGGCCAGTAGCTCAATTGCATACTGTGCAAGCTCTGGCCAGGGATCCATCCTTAAGACTCAGTAACCCAGAGGTTTTTCGGTGGGAAAGGTGTCCAAGTCAGATCTTGCCCCTAGGTATTCCTGCACCATGTAAAACAGACACTGGCAATGGTTGCTGGAACCGATCATACCTTGGGGCTGCGGACTAAAAAATTGTCTGAACGCATTGGTCAGACAGCCACCTTCTCCACCGCTCCTTCTTTGACTGACTGAAGCCTCAGCAACACGTTGTCCAGGAACAGGAGTTTGTAACCTCCCAGTCTCTGGGAACGTGTTGCACAGACCTTTCTGCAAGGCCTCCCGAAGATGTTTCATCCTCTGCTCCCTCTGCGACGGCAAGATAAGGTCCGCAACCTTACCATGTAACGTGGATCAAGGAGGGTTGACAGCCAGTATTGATCCCTCTCCTTGATACCACAAATACGAGGATCCTTCCGCAGGCTTTGCAGGATCAGGGAGGCCATGCAGCGTAGGTTTGCTGAGGCATTCGGTCCGGAGTCCTCTGGGTCACTAAGGACGACATGATCCGCAGCCACCTCCTCCCAGCCACGTACAAGTCCATGGGTTTCTTGGGACTGTAAATGATCCCTTAAGGACTGCTGCTGATGCTGAGTGCCAGGCTCCACCTCCATGCTGACACAATCCTCCTCTTCCCCCTCCCCCTCCTCCTCGTCCTCTTCCTGTGTGATCGGCGGGCACGCAGGAACACTGTCTGGATAAAGGGGGCCTTGAGAGGTAAGGAAGTCCTCCTCTTCCTGCCTCTGTTCTGCTTCAAGTGCCCTGTCCATTATTCCACGCAGCATGTGCTCCAACAGGTGGACAAGGGGGACAGTGTCACTGCTCACCATCCTCTTGGCGTCCTCAAATGGTGACAGGACTGTGCATGCATCCCTGATCATGGCCCACCGGCGTAGGTAAAAAAAAAAACAAGCTCCTCTGACCCTGTCCTGATGCCATAGTTGCACAGGTACTCATTGATGGCCCTCTGCTGCGTGTGCAGCCGCTGCAGCATGGCCGACGTTGAGTTCCACCTGGTGGGCATGTCACAGATTAGGCGGTTCTTGGGCAGGTTAAATTCTTTTTGAAGGTCAGCCAGCCGAGCACTGGCATTATATGACCTGCAGAAATGCACACAGACTTTCTTGGCCTGCCTCAGGACATCCTGTAAGCCCGGGTACCTGCCCAAGAACCGCTGCAGCACAAAGTTAAGGACGTGAGCCAAACAGGGCACATGGGTCAGTTGTCCCTGTCGGAGGGTGGAGAGGAGGTTGGTGCCATTGTCGCAAACCACCATAACTGTCTTAAGCTGGCGTGGCGTCAACCACCTCTGAACCTGCCCCTGCAGAGCTGAGAGAATATCTGCCCCAGTGTGGCTCCTGTCCCCCAAGCACAGCAGCTCAAGCACCGCATGGCATCTTTTGGCCTGCGTGCTTGCGTAGCTCCTTGAACGCCTACGGAGCACCGCTGGTTCCAAAGACAAATCAGCACAGGAAGAGGCCATGGAGGAAGAAGAAGAATAGGTGGTGGAAGAGAGAGGTGTGGCAGAATCACCACTAATAGTTTTTTGAAAACGTGGTGGCGGAACAAGCTCCAATACTACTGCACCCTGTCCTATATCCTTCCCAGCTGCCAGAAGAGTCACCCAGTGCACGGTGAAAGATAAGTAACGTCCCTGTCCATGCCTGCTGGACCATGAGCCAGCGGTAATATGCACCTTACCGCTGACCGCCCTGTCCAGTGAGGCCAAGACATTTCCTTACACATGCCGGTAGAGAGCCGGAATCGCCTTCCTTGAGAAAAAGTGGCGTTTGGGAACCTGCCACTGAGGAACCGCACTTTCCACAAACTCACGGAAGGGGGCAGAGTCTACCAACTGAAAAGGTAGCAGTTGAAGTGCTAGCAATTTAGCCGCAATTTAACTTCTTTCCGTGGTGCAGCAGCTGGGGCAGGGAAATTTGCCTGGTACAATCTGATGTTGGTGTACCGATAGCAGATTCCCCCCAAGTACTTGGTTGTGACACACCTAATTCTACACCTTCATTCCTCTCACTGCAGGTCTCAGAGAGGACTGAAGGTATAGTGGGGTTGGAGATCTCAGCTGATGAGGAGCAAGGAGAGGTCCTCTTTGTTCTTTGGTGTGGGTCTTTTAGGCACGCTTGCCAATGAACTGCATGGCAGGTCAACATATGTCTGGTCAAGCATGTGGTGCCCAAGGGGGAGATGTTTTGGCCACGCGAGATACGCTTGAGACATATGCTGCAAATAGCAGCGGTGCGATCTGATGCACTCATCTCAAAAAAGGCCCACACCAAAGAACTTTTGGAATAACGCCCAGAGACAGCGGCGCCCTGCACATGCGGAGCTCTGCGTTGTGATGCAGTCGGTGTGCTGCCCTTAAGCTGGCCAATGACCAATGGCCTGCAGTGAGATGTAGCTGCACAAAGCTGGGATGTATATATATACTGATACTGCAGCTAGCAGAATCAACTGCCTGCCTCTGGTATTATTAGTATGAGAACACCAGCAATTGTCTTCAGGTAGATTTAGGTGCACACTGTGCAGAGGACACAGTACACTAACTGTAAATACTGTAGCTGCCTGCCTGTGGTATTATTATAGGATCAGAAGAACACCATCAATTTTATTCAGGTAGCTTTAGGTGCACACTGTACAGAGGACACAGTACACTAACTGTAAATACTGTAGCTGCCTGTCTGTGGTATTAATAGGAGCAGAACAACAGCAATTTTCTTCAGGTAGCTTTGGGTGCACACTGTGCAGAGGATGCAGTACACTAACTATAAATACTGTAGCTACCTGCCTGTGGTATTAATATAGGTTTAGAAGAACACCACCAATTTTATTCAGGTAGCTTTAGATGCACACTGTGCAGAGGATGCAGTACACTAACTGTAAATACTGTAGCTGCCTACCTGTGGTATTAATATAGGATAAGAAGAACACCACCAATTTTATTCAGGTAGCTTTAGGTGCACACTGTGCAGAGGACACAGTACACTAACTGTAAATACTGTAGCTGCCTGCCTGTGGTATTAATATAGGATCAGAAGAACACCACCAATTTTATTCAGGTAGCTTTAGATGCACACTGTGCAGAGGACACAGTACACTAACTGTAAATACTGTAGCTGCCTTCCTGTGGTATTAATAGGAGCAGAACAACAGCAATTGTCTCCAGGTAGCTTTAGGTGCACACTGTGCAGAGGACGCACTACACTAACTGTAAATACTGTAGCTGCCTGCCTGTGGTATTAATAGGATCAGATGAACACCACCAATTTTATTCAGGTAGCTTTAGGTGCACACTGTGCAGAGGACGCACTACACTAACTTTACATACTGCAGCTGCCTGCGGTACTGTACTAATAGGATCAGAAGAACACCACTAATTTTTTTCAGGTAGCTTTAGGTGCACACTGTGCAGAGGACGCACTACACTAACTTGTAAATACTGTAGCTAATAGGACTAATAGGATCAGAAGAACACCAGCAATTTTCTTCAGGTAGCTGTGAATACTGTAAAAACACCTGCCTGCCTGTCAGTAGTAGGAAGAGAATAACAGGAACGGATCTAGCTAAACTGAATACAGTGTGATATATATATATATATATATATATATATATATACAACACCTAGGATGTATATATATACACAATACACTGTAAGTGCAGCTAACTGACTTGCCTGCCTACTCTATCTAACTTAAATCAAATGACACTGTCTCTCTGTCTCTCTATCTCTCTCTCAATGCCGGAACACACTACACAGGGCCGCCGTGCAGGGGGCCTTATATAGTGTGGGGCATGTACTAAACCCCCTGAGCCATAATTGGCCAAAGCCACCCTGGCTTTGGCCAATTATGGCTCTCTGTACAGACGATGCTGTGATTGGCCAAGCATGTGGGTCATAGTGCATGCTTGGCCAATCATCAGCCAGCAATGCACTGCGAAGCCGCAGTGAATTATGGGCCATGACGCGCCACTCGAATTTGGCGCGAACGGCCCATATCCTTCGTAATTCGGCGAACGACCGAATACACGATGTTCAAGTGGAACATGCGTTCGATTCAAACACGAAGCTCATCCCTACCACATATACAGTGTGCTATGCCAGGCTCTAATAGAGGGGCTTGCATAGACTTATAATATTGCCTTAACAAGCTGTCATGAGGGCCACATACCTAATGTGAGACCGAAGTAGTGGGGAGGCCTCCCTTGCACCTAGGATCTTTGAAGCCTCTGGAGATGGAGACAGAGACTTGGTGGACAATGAGTGGCAAGGGTGCCAGGGCTGCGGCGCACTGTGCAAGCCTTAGACCAAGATCCGAGCCGAAGTCAAGTCCAGTTCGGCAATGAAGTATAAAAGGGTTAATCAGAAGAAGAATGGTCGAGATCCAAGCCAGGGTTGGTTCCAATCTGGCAGCTGAGTACAAAATGGGCAAAGAAGTAGAATGGTCAAGGTACAAATCCGAGGTTAATGGCAAGCAGCAATCAAGAGTAGTCAAATAGGTTTCCAGGTCCCAGCAAGTTCAGACAGATCACACACTAGCACAGGAGCAAGGTGGGCTGAAGATAATCCAGCAATTTGACAGTGTCTGGGCTGGACTTATATAGGGAAATTTGAGGTCACTTCCTGTGCGCCTCCTGGGCATTTTCCTGCCTTTTTCCATCAAGTCTTCAGCGCAGGTGCGGGTTGGCACACTGAGGCCTCTTTGGCGCATGCTCAGTTGGCACGGATTTCCTCTTGTGGCAACGTGCCATTGGTGCATGCGTAGTAAGCCGTGGACTCTTACAGAGCCCCCTCCCCAAAGGGGCGGCCTCTGGACCCCCATCCGGGATGAAGCTCGCTGAAAGAACTGCCAGAGAAGATCTGGAGCATGGATCCTCAGGGCCTTAACCCCTCCACTGTACCACAAATTGGCGTCCGTGGCCCCTTCTATGGCAGTCCAGGATGGCCTCCACCTCTTACTCCTCAATACTTTTAATCATAGAGGGAGGCAGAGGATGGGCCTCACGTTCCCCAAAGGGGTTAGGGGCTTCAGGAGGGAGGCATGGAAGACAGGGTGGATCCGGTAAGTTGAGGGTAGTTTCAGTCTGTAGACAACAGGGTTTAATCAGGACAGGACAGGGAAGGGCCCAATGAACTTAGGGACCAATTTCTTGATTGGACGGGCCAACTTACAGTGCCTGGTAGACAGCCAAACCTTGTCTCCCGGTTGAATATCCAGGTCCCCCCCCCCCGCTGCCTTCGATTATAGATGGTCTTGCAATCCAGCTGTGCCTTGGCCATGGTATCCTTTAGGAGCTCTAAGTTGTTGTGTAGAAACTCCACTCTGTTCCAGACAGCCGGGACCGAAGAGGAAGCCGGTAGGACAGGGGAAAAAGAAGGGTGGTACCCCAGGTTGGCGTAGAACGTGATTGCTTACTGATATAATGTATTGCGTTGTTGTATGAGAATTCTGCGCAAGGAAGTAGGGACATCCAATTGGACAAAGGTGGAGAAACAACGAAGGTACTGTTCAAGAGTTTGGTTTCCATTTGTCCATTGGTCTGAAGGTGGTAGGCCGAAGAGTAGTGGTTTTCAATGTCTAGAGCAAGACAGAGCTCCTTCCAGAATTTAGAGGTGAATTGGACCCCACGATCCGATACAATATTGCTGGGGACCCCATGGAGGCGTATGATCTCCTTGATAAAAGCCTGAGCTGTTTCTGGGGCAGGAGTGCTAATCATAGGAATAAAATGAGCCATTTTTGTAAGGCGGTCCACAACAACAAATATGGATGTAAACCCATCAGAGGGTGGTAGCTCCACTATGTAATCCATGCTGATCTGTTCCAAGGGTCTGGAGGGAACAGGCAGGGGGCATAGGAGACCCCATGATTTATTCTTTTCCGTTTTGCTGTGATTGCATACCGGGCAGGAATTGACATAAGCGTGGCAGTCTGCCTTGAGGGTAGGCCACCAAAAGGTTTGCAAAAGCAGATCGGTGGTTTTGGTCACCCCGGAATGCCCTGCTAACTTGTTGTCATGGCAGAGTTTGAGCACAGGAACTCTCAGTTGAAGGGGCACAAACACAGCATGGTCATGGAAGAGAAGTCCATCCTTTTCTTGCAGATGTTCTCCTGAGGGCAGTTGGTCTAGAGAGGAGGCCAGTTTAATCCTGGACAAGAGGTCATCCATAAGTAGGAAGAAATTATAGGCAGGCAGTATCGCATCCGTCGTTGGCGAGTTATCTGATGTGGGATACATGCGGGATAGAGTATCAGTTTTACAATTCTTGGATCCCGGACGGTACGTGATATGCATTTGATATCGGATGAAGAAGAGAGCCCATCTGGCTTGTCTGGTCTGAGACGTTTAGCTGCACTGAGGTATTCCAAATTCCTATGATCAGTGTAGATAAGTAGAGGAAGCAAGGCTCCTTCCAATAGATATTCACCATTCTTCCAGGGCCAGTTTAATAGGAAGGAGTTCCCGGTCCCCTACATCATAGTTCCTTTCGGCTGGGGACAACTTCCTGGAAAAGAAAGCAACAGGATGCAACATGGCTGTGGTTTTGTGGCACTGAGAAAGGACTGCTCCAACAGCAAGCCTTTGATGAACCTTCTATAAAAATTGCCGAATCCCACAAATCTCTGGATGCTCTTACGGTCCAAAGGTACTGGCCATTCAAGAACTGCAGTTACCTGGGGGTCCATGGATATGCCAGAAGACGAAATAATAAGGCCAAGGAATTGTATGGTATCTTTCTCAAACTCAAATTTTTCAAGCTTGGAGTAGACTTTATGGGCTCGGAGGCGAAAAAGAACTTCTTGCATGTGGATGTGATGTGCCTCGAGGGAAGGTGAAAAAACAAGGATATCATCTAAGTACACTATCATGAAGATGTCAAGAAAATCCCGAAAGATGTCATTCACCAAGTGTTGAAAAGTTGCTGGGGCGTTACACAGCCCAAATGGCATGACCAAATACTCAAAATGGCCAAACCTGATACAAAAGGCCGTTTTCCATTCATTGCCCTCTCTTATCCGTATTAAATTGTAGGACTCCTGTAAGTCCAATTTTGAGAAGACCTTGGCGGTTCGGAACCTCTGAACGAGCTCAGGGACTAGAGGCAACAAGTATCGATTCTTGATTGTGATACTGTTCAATTCTCTGTAGTCGATACATGGTCTTGGTATGGTAAATAAAGCAGCTGCAAGCCCCAGAGTCAATAATGGCTGCTACTCAGATTATCCTTCCTGGTATCTGCAAAGAGAGGCAGAGAGTGAGATGCGAGGATTTAACAACGTACGGTGAAACAGATGGGGGTTCGATCCACTTACTCGGCCTAATGGGACATCCCTGAAGAAAGTAACCTGCTCCACCACAATACAAGCATAGATTGTTCAGGCGACGGCTTTGTCGCTCTTTGGGTGTGAGGGGTGCATGAACTAAGATGAGTTGCATCGGTTCTGCATCATGAATTGGGGTTGATGCGTGGGTCTCAGGGGTTCTCAGGTGTGGAGCCATGGGTACTCGTGGGAGCATCCATGTGGGACGGGCCATACTGGATTGTTCCCTGCGACGTTCTTGGAGTCTGCGATCAAGCTGGATAGCCAACTGAATTGTAGGTTCCAATGTATCAGGGAGCCCCACTCCGGCTAATTTGTCTTTGAGGGGCTCGGACATGCCCAAGCGAAACTGATGGCACAAGGCAGTGTCGTTCCATGCAGTGTCTGCAGCCCACTCCTGGAATCCTGAAATCCCGGAACTTATGGTGAACCCCTGAAAAACGTTCCGGCATAGGAACCCATGGTTCAGGAGCTGGAGTACAGATTGGCTGCTCCATAGCCATAACAGGTGGCTCCGCAGGGCTCAGACCTGAGGTATTGGCCATTGCAGTCAGCCGACCTTCCAGTTGAAAGTACTCCTCTTGTACAGATGTCAGGGCCTGAGACACAAAGGTCACTTGCTGGCACAGGGCCTCAAAGGCGGAAGCACTCCCCTCAGTCTCAGACATGGCTGGATTATTCTGTCACGAGGGCCACGTACCTGATGTGAGATCAAAGTAGTGGGAAGGCCTTCCTTGCACCTCGGGTCTTTGAAGCTTCTGGAGATGGAGACAGAGACTTGGTGGACACCGAGTGGCAGGGGTGCCAGGGGTGCGGAGCACCGTGCAAACCTCAGTCAGAGATCCGAACCGAGGTCAAGTCCAGTTTGGAAACGAAGTATAAAAGGGTTAATCAGAAGAAGAATGGTCGAGATCCAAGCTGGGGTCGGTTCCAATCTGGCAGCTACCCTGTTTCCCCGAAAATAAGACCTAGCGTGATTGTCGGTGATGGCTGCAATATAAGCCCTACCCCCCAAATAAGCCCTATTTAAAGTCCTTGAAGGTCTTATTTTCAGGGTAGGGCTTATTTTTGGGGAAACAGGGTAGGGCTTATTTGGGGGGTAGGGCTTATATTGCAGCCATCAACGACAATCATGCTAGGTCTTATTTTCGGGGAAACAGGGTAAGTACAAAAGGGGCAAGAAGTAGGATGGTTAAGGTACAAATCCGAGGTCAATGGAAGGCAGCAAAACAAGAGTAGTCAAATAGGTTTCCAGGTCACAACAAGTTCAGAAAGATCACACACTAGCACAGGAACAAGGGGGGAATGAAGATAATCCAGTAATTGGGCAGTGTCTGGGCTGTGCTTATATAGGGAAGTTTGAGGTCACTTCCTGTGTGCCTCCTGGGCATTTTCCCGCCTTTTTCCATCAGGTTGAGGTCACTTCCTGTGCGCCTCCTGGGCATTTTCCTGTCTTTTTCCATCAAGTCTTCTGCGGGGTGCGGGTTGGTGCATGCGGGCTTTGGCGCATGCTCAGTTGGCACAGATTTCCTCTTGTGGCAACGCCTTATTGGTGCAGGTGTAGTAAGCCATGGACTCTTACACAATTACTTTAAGCCTTGCAGTGCAGGGGGCCCAACTGCAAGAGTACATTTTTTTCTAATTCCTGGAGCTTTAAAAGTCCTGTACCTTTACTGCAAACTAGCATTCTGTCCCATGGATGAAGGTCAAAGTCTGACCTTTCCAACTCTCCTTGCGCCACCCATGACCGGTCTTTAACTAACCGTTGGACTTCAGATAAGCATAATTTTCACTCCTGAATCCAGGATGTTGGAGTGTGTTCAAGGTTTCAGTGTGGGCAAAGTGTGGGCACTGTGGCTCATACTGTAGGTCTGTGGGTCCTCCGAAAGTATGGCCAAAAATAAAGTGATAGGGTGAGCAGCCTGTCAGGGAATGAACTTTATGGTTGTATTTCCAGACCACTTCAGCTAAGGAATGGGTTAATTTTTGTTGTTTCTTATCAGTTATCCTCTTAAGCAGTTGTATCTGGGTGTGATGAAGCGTCTCATATGCTCCATTGACTTGTGGAAGGTACATGGTAATGTGCACCTTCTTAATGCTTAATGAGTGGCACCATTCACTTTCACATCAAGGTCCCTGGTCTAAATATGTCTTCTGTGAACAAAAAGGAAAGTGGATCCACACTATTCAGGTGGTGGTCTTTTTGGTCTGGTCATAGGTCGGTACTGCTACTGCATACTTGGCATAGTGGTCCACCATGACTCTGACATATCGAATGCAGACGTATTGCCAAGTCAGAGGTGGAATTCTGGCCTTAGTGCAATTTGACAGTGAACAGACTACACAGTGTTGGTAGATTTGCTCAACCAAGTGAAACTGACCCACAGGTGTTACTTGTCTCCAACCAGGTGAACATTTTGTGGACACCCCAGTGTCTCATTTACACATGGACTCTCTCTGTTACAGAGAGGCCCTTACCCTTGACAGTACAACCTATCAGGTCACTAATAAGTCACGGGGAGCATCTGTGGTATAGTATACCATCCCTCAGGAAGAGATAGGACCTCTCACTCAGACGTTTGTTGGTTTCTGGTAGTAGCTTGGATCTCTTTCTAGGACTGGACCATTGTCATAATGATATTGCCTCTATTAAGGGACAACCCTCTCTTTGCATCTCTGCCTAGTTATACTCATTTAATACATGGAAGAGGTTCACCTGAGGTCTTTTCAGGCCTTCCTCCACTCAAGTCAGGGAGTTCAATTTCTCCCCTTCTTGCCCCCCAAAAGAGTATTTTTCTCTAAGCATCAATGCTGATAACTCTTTCTGGAACTGCTCCATTCCTTCTGTCAGTTATTGGATGACAACCTCCCATGGAGGTGTCTGGTTGCAGATGGTTCCATCAGTTTCCTGTACAATACAGCCATGGGTGCATCTAAACCCATACATGTCTGCTCATGCTATGACTGCTTCTAACAGTTTGTGGAACTTCAAACTGGGGTTGCCTCTGTCTTTTCTTTTGCAAGGTTTCTCTGATATTGTAGGACAGCAGTACATCTACAAATTGTTCCTTCAGCCACCACTTCTTCTCATCTGAGTCGGCTTGCCCTGCTCAGTACCTTTTACTATGACTTATTACTGCTGCTATGTCTTGCAGTTCCATTGAGTTTTGCAGAATGGATTTTCTCGCGCTCTGCTTTCCGTTGGAGTGGAACCTAAGCTTCCCTAATGTTGCAACTTGGATATTGCTTCTAAGTGGTTAATTATCTTGTCAAGGGAATTCTGATCTTTCTTCCTCCTCTAAGGCAATAATGCCCATTTCTGCCTCCTGAGTGTGTGGGATTCTATAGAATTATATTAGGTCCCACAATCTCTTGAACCAGTCACCCAAAATCCTGACCTGGCCCTGTGTACTTAGGCAATTGTTGCACCAAAAAACTTGCCTGGAACAGGGATACCATTATTGTGAAGGCGGTAGATTACCTGCTTCCCTTTCATGCTACTCCTATCACCATTGTCAAGTGTAATGATCAGACAGTGAATAACTGGAGTTTGCTCCCAGTGAAGTCCAGGATAACTCTGGTGACACAGGTGTACAACTTGAGAGATTCAAGGCACAAGGACAAAACAAATATTGTGATTAAGAAGGCGCCAACCTAATAGCAATTAATAAATTAATTAATACATTAATAAAGTGCAGCTGCCCCCTTAAGTGTGAATCAAACTAAAATCATATATAGTGTAAAGGTAAGTGCTACTCCTCAAATGATAATATTGATTACATCATATCTCCACATTTCCACAAGTACAATAATAAATAATGAACAATTTTCATATCAGATATAGAAAACTTCTAGTCCATATCAATAACATCCCAAACACGGTCTTTATTAGTCTTGTGAAATGAATTTTCAATCAAATCCCATAGGGTGCTCCACCACATGTAGAAAAATGTGCACTCACACACCGCATAGGGTCACTCAGGATCTACATTGCTTTTCAAATGAGTATAGGTAGGAGGGTGCAATAAATCCACAATCACCAAGAACTTTATTAAGAATCAAGGATTTAAAATTTTGAAATTTAGACACTGACATTTGTAAGGTGCTTTTAGAAGCAGAGTATTGCAGAGCCAGCGTGCATTCCAAAGGACCGGAGGTCAGGGCCAGATCTAGCTAGTCTGATGTGGGGGTGCATTAAAATGTCAGGGGGGCAGAGGATGGGAGGTCAGCAGGGCAGTGTACAGGGGGTCAGCAGGGCAGAGAATAGGGGCAACAGTTTGTAGGACAGTGTACAACGGCCATTAGTTTGTAGGGCAGTGTACATGGGTCAACAGGGCAGAGGATAGGGGCCAGAAGGGCATTGTAGGGGGTCAGCAGAGTGGAGGACAGGGGTCAGCAGTAAGTGAGGCAGAGTTCGGAGGTCAGAAGTAGGTGAGGCAGAGTTCAGAGATCAGTAAAAAGTGACACAGGGGATAGAGTTTGCCTAACAAAGGGAGGGGCTTAAAGAGGGATGATTAAAGAGAATCTGTGCCTAGTCGCTGTTTACACTGCACAGTCCTTGTACCCACAAAATACAGCTACCTACTATTTCACAAGTTACAGTCTCATAGATCATTTTTAAAAATGTAACCACATATACTTTTCTGCACACAAAAAGTGATAATTTTGTCTGTCTGAGCCTACCTTAAAGGAAAACTTCAATCAAACCAGCAACTGTTGGCACAATGAACACCTTGGTCAGGAGTAATGTAATGTACAACATGATGTATAGAGTGCAGAGTTCAGGTGGTAAGTAACATGCAAAACAACATAAAGGGGTTGATTTACTAAATGCAAATAGACTGTACACTTTGCAAAGTGCAATTGCACTCTGCAAGTGCAGTTGCTCCAGAGCTTAGTAAATAGGGTAAAGATTCCCTTTGCAAAGAATACCCAAACACATGTAAGGAAAGTAAAAAAAACAGCATTTTTGCTTGCACGTGATTGGATGCTGGAAGTGAGCAGAGCTTCTGCTCATTTACTAAGCTCTAGAGCAACTGCTGTTACATAGTTGGGAAGATGGAAAAAAGACACAAGTCTATCAAGTCCAACCTGTGTGTGTTTGTGCTTTTATGTCAATGTTACATTGTATATTCCTGTATGTTGTGGTCATTTAGGTGCCTATCTAATAGTTTTTTTAAGTTATCTATACTCCAAGGCGCATGCGCGGAGGCTGCCAAGATGGCCACGGTCACCTGAAGCTCCGCGCTGTCCCGGTCTATTATCACCTGCCGCAGCCAACTGAACGCTTGTTTCCGGGCCCACTCCATGAGCGACAGAGAGGGGAACACTCCAGGATCACCCTGATGTCAGCAGGCTCTCCAGGTGGGACTTATCCCGATCACTGAACTCTGCCCCTGAACCTCACAGCCATTCCAAGATGGCGGCTGCGATCACACAAGGCAGAGGGACAGAGGAGGAAGACTCCATCGTGGACCAAGACACTCCTGGAACCGCGGCTCGCATACCACAACTGAACACAGTGAGTGCAGCCCACAGGATGACACCCTCCCCTGCATCTGCTGAATCCCTAATAGGGAGAACGCTTGATGGCCTTCTCCTGATTCCAATGTCTGACCCCATGACACCACTAGAGGCCTGTGAGGTTGCACTACAGGGCCTTCCACTCACACCTATGGACTTTCTTTCCATGATGTCAGCATCCTCCAAAATGCTGTCCAGGGGACTAGCTCACAACGCTGCTCAGATAACCTCATCTATCCATGCTGATTTACAACAACTGGGTATGCGGATAGAGCACATTGAAAGAAAAGCTGATCAATCAGTAACTAGAATTAACCAAAACTCTGCAAGAATCCAGGATGTACAGGGCCAATTAGAGGCTGCATTATCAAAAATTGATGACTTGGAAAACAGATCCAGGCGTTACAATGTTAGGGTGCGGGGACTCCCTGAAACAGTGAAAGAAGCCCAGCCGGTAATCCTGGCACTCATCAAGGACTTAATCCCTGACATCCCAGAACATCGCCTGGAATTTGACAGGGCCCACAGAGCTTTGCAACCTCACGCTCGGACGGTCTCCCAAGGGACATCATTGTAAAACCGCATTTCTACACAGTGAAAGAAGAGGTAATGAAAAGGTCACAAGCAGCAGAAAACCTGATGTTCCAAGGTCAACTTATACAAATCTTTGCAGACCTCTCACCCTACACTGTACAGAAACGGAGAGCCTTAAAAACCCTGCTCCAAGTTACCTACAGATGGTCCTTTCCATTACGCCTAAATTTCTCATTTCGCAACAAAAGTTATGCAAGCCCTCTCAAGCTGGCGTGGCAAAAGCACCACTCCAAAAGATCCAAGTACTCTCTACCACCCTGAGGACTGTCGGACAGATGCAGCTATAATCAATTTGATCTGAACACCCTATTTTGTTCCTCCGGTTGTTGTTGACCCCATCCAAATGGAACTTTACTCATCTTGCGTTATTGAGTGATCGATCCTTTGGGAACAATTTGAGGGGGGGAAAAGGGACACACTTAATGGTCCCTCTCTGTTATTTGATGCACTACGTAACGTTCTACTTTAGTTACAGTAGCGAGTTATGGCCGATTTCTAGTCGCTCTCTCCTTTAAATATGTTCCGATTATGAATGCTACATGTTCCTGAAGTGTAATAAGGCCCAGCTCTTCCCTTTAGGGGGGATACTCCAGGAATTTACTAATTCTTCCCATTATACAGTTCCTTTATATTATGTTAAGCCTGTTGAACCTATTATCTAATTCATGTGGGGTATGGGATAGTGGCTGCTCTGCGGGTCAAGGCCTTCACAGGGGGTACCCATGTCCTAGAGGTGCTCCTGGCAGGGGGGTCTGGGCTGGCTGAGAGACCACTCACCCGGTTCCTGGTCCAATTGTTTTTATGGGGAACGAGACTCTGTTCATTTGCAATTAATATTATTTGTTTAATGGCGGTTAGACCGTGGAGGATGCAATGCACCTCCACCAGCCTTTGAGGGGTGTTTATTTTCTCTTGGAGGCTGACAGAGGCTCCCCTACCCAGGGGACCTCCGACCTTATGGTTATGGGACAGGAAGAGGCTGGCCCTTTCCTGACCTGGGGGGGTTGGGGAATATAGCCTGCACTATAATGCTATTGTTCAGTTTGTCCTTCTCATATTTTCTCTTTTCCCTTTGCTTTTTATACCCTACCTTTTTTTCTATCCACCTGTCTTTCCCTGTAGGAGTCCTGGGAGGTCCCATGTCATTTGCTCCCCAGTCCAGACTGCAGCACCCATCGACAGTACCCATTGCCACCGATTGACCCGTCTATGTTGGGTAAGGTACAGTATGTATCCGAGATACCCCACACTCTGATCCATGTCTAGCACGACCCTTACCAACTCAACCTTGCGCATAATCTCTCATAACACACAAGGGCTAAACTTGCCGGTCAAAAGGTGGAAACTGTTCCAACTGTATCACTCTATGAAATCAGATATATTACTCTTGCAAGAAACCCACTTCCCCATCTCCTACCAACCCACCTTTCTGCACCATCGATACCCCCAATTCTTTCTCGCCAATGTAGACAACAAAACCAAAGGAGTAGCAATTTGCTTTTCAAAACATCTAAATTTCTCACCACCAAAGGTTCTTAAGGACTCTGCATGGCACTATGTGCTAGTGGCAGGCACCATTGATGGAGAGACCTGCACTTTTGTCTCCTACTAAACCCCTAACAAAGGGCAGGCAAAATTTTTTGACTCCCTGACACACACAATATGGAAACACTGTCAGGGCACAGTTCTCGTGGGGGTGACTCAAATATAGCCTTTGACCACTCTCAAGACAAAATGGTAACTGGGAAACCTAGATCCAAACGCCCCTCCAGACAAAGTTTAAAAATCACCCAGCTAGTATATTCAGCTGGATTGGTGGACATCTGGAGGGAACTCAACCCACATATAAGAGATTATACACACTTTTCCGCACCACATAACACTCATGCCAGGATTGACCACATCTTTATGCGATCAAACTCTATCCCATTAGCCCTTTTCGCCAAAATTACAGACACATCTCTCTCAGACCACTCTATAGTGGTACTTGGGACTCAGTGCCCTTTAGGAACATCGGCCCCTTTTAAATGGCGACTTAATGAAGCCTTACTAAGTGATCCGGTACGGTGCATGATACTAGAAAAGGCATTGAAAGACTACTTCAATGAGAATGATAATAACACAGTTAAACCCAAAACCCTATGGGAAGCCCACAAATCAGTGATTAGAGGGAAACTCATACAGATAGTGTCCAAACTGAAACACGAACATGGAACAAATATCCAAAACCACACAGAGATCTTCCTTTCACTGAGCAAGATCCACAAACTAAAACCCCACGCACGATACCCTGTCCTGCTTAGACACAGCTCGAATTAATCTTAATTTAGCTTTAACAACCAAAGCTGAGAAGCATCTTCGATGGACAGGAGCGAAATTCTAGTTTCAAAAAGACAGACCTGGCTCCAAATTAGCAGCCAAATTAACTCCTAGCCTTTCCCAAAATTTGCACCCCATCAGGCGACCTGACCCAAAACCCGATTTGGATTATGAAATAGTTTTAACTGTTTTACTTGCAACTTTATAAAGTGGACTCTCCTTCTTCACCTACTGCGATTGCTTCTTTCCTTAAAGACCTCCCCATTCCCATTATCTCGAAGAGTCATAGAGACCTGCTAGAAGACACAAACCCACTGCAGAGGTACTGGAAACAATCAAATCCCTTAAAACTGGCACCTCCCCAGGCCCAGATAAAATTTCAATCTGCTACTATAAAAAATGTGGCCCCTCCTTAGCCCCCTATATGGCCTTTTTTTTTAATTCGCTCAGGAATGGAGCCCCAGTAGATAAGGACCTTAACCAGTGGCGGCTGGTGCCCAAAATTTTTGGGGGGGCGCAGACAAACTGAAAAATTCTGAAAAAAAAACGCCATCAATTGCAGTCTCACTGTACCATCAATCGCAGCCACTGTACCATTGATCGCAGCCACTGTACCATCAATCGCAGCCACTGTGCCCATCAATTGCCGCCACTGTGCCATCAAACGCAGCCACTGTGCCCATCAATTGCCGCCACTGTACTATCAAACACAGACACTGTGCCATCAAACGCAGCCACTGTGCCATCAAACGCAGCCACTGTGCCATCAAACGCAGCCACTGTGCCATCAATTGCAGCCACTGTGCCCATCAAACGCAGCCACTGTGCCCATCAAACGCAGCCACTGTGCCCATCAAACGCAGCAACTGTGCCCATCAATTGCCGCCACTGTACTATCAAACACAGCCACTGTGCCATCAAACGCAGCCACTGTGCCCATTAAACGCAGCCACTGTGCCCATCAAACGCAACCACTATGCCATCAAACGCAGCCACTGTGCCATCAATCGCAGCCACTGTGCCCATCAATTGCCGCCACTGTGCCATCAAACGCAGCCACTGTGCCCATCAATTGCCACCACTGTGCCATCAAACGCAGCCACTGTGCCATCAAATGCAGCCACCGTGCCCAATAATTGCCGCCACTGTACCATCAAATATAGCCTCTGTGCCATCAAACGTAGCCACTGTGCTCATCAATTGCCACCACTGTACCATCAAACGCAGCCACTGTGCACATCAAACGCAGCCACTTTGCCATATCAAATGCTCCCACTGTGCCATCAAATGCTACCACTGTGCCATATCAAATCCTGCCACTGTGCCATCAAATGCTCCCACTGTGCCATATCAAATCCTGCCAGTGTGCCCCCCACCCGCCGTCTGCACTTTCCCTGTCTCGGTGGGACAGCTCCTTGATGTCTTCTCCCGTCCTCTCTTCCCGTGCTCTGCTATGATTGGACGCCTGATAGGTGTACAATCACAGCGCCTGTCGTTTCAGCCAATCAGTGACGGGTAACAGATCCGAGCACCTAATTGGTGGAGAGGCAGTTTAGTGTTAGGAAAGCGAAAATTCTTTGGCTTTTCTAAAACAGCTGAGGTCACCTTTTTTGATGCCTATGGTATTAGAGCCTATGGCTCTAAACAGGTGCTTCAAACCCCCCCCCGCCCCTGTAATTCAGATGCCCGGCGCCCGAAAACTAACGGTGCTAGAGGGGGTGGCAGGAGAGAGAGGGGGCGGTGCCCATGCACCCTTATGGACGCACCGCCACTGACCTAAACACTGCATACATTTCTGTTATCCCCAAACCAGGGAAATGCACGACTGACGTTAGCAGCTACCGCTCGATATCTCTTATCAATAATGACCTCAAAATCATGACGAAAATCGTTACATCCATAAAGACCAGGTAGGCTTCATTCCTGGAAGACAGGGCCCGGACCAAATCAGGAGAGCCATAGATATAATTCTCCATAATTAACTCCCAATGGGATGGGGGCTCCCCACAAAAAGGATTCCTGCTCTCTATAGACCTGTAGAAGGCATTTTACTCGGTCTCATGGCCCTACCTTTTTGAGATCCTGCAAAGATGGGGCTTCAGTCCCATCGGAGGTATAGTTACCTCTCCCTACTGAACTCCCAGTGCACAGGTTCACTTGATATGCAAATACTCAGAATTCCCTCGAGTTTAGAATAGGGACAAGGCAAGGGTGCCCCCTTTAATATTTGCCATTGCTATAGAGACCCTAGCTATTGCAATCAGATCTCACCCTGATTTTAAAGGGGTCCTCTGTGGCATTCAGGAACATAAATGTGCCTTGTTTGTGAACAATTTGCTTCTATTCCTCAAGTTCCCTTTCAACTCCAAATTTTTACAAACTGCTATAAGAGTTTGGTAACATTTCGGGCCTTAAAGTCAATGTCTCCAATTCTATTGCTCTAAATGTGTCTGTCCCACCCCAATCGGTAGAGCAATTGAAGCAGCATTTCTCATTCACTTGGGCATCCGACTCCATACCGTACTTCGAGATTAAGCTTACACAGACTATAGGAAAACTGTACGGAGCTAACTACCCTCCCATATTCCATAAGTGTGGGGAGGACCTGAAGATTTGGTCAAAGGTTGGTCTACCATGGCTGGGCAGAATAAATGCGGTCAAAATGACATTATTGCCACGTTTACTTTACCTCTTTAGGTCCCTCCCGATAGCTATTTTAAAAAAAGCCCTCCTTGAGGTCCAATCTCGAATTATGCATTTTATAAGGGGTAAAAAAGGTTACAGATTCTCCAAAGACACTCTTTTCCATTTAAAACGCAGGGGAGCCTGGGTCTCCCTAATATTTGGTGGCAGGGGCGTAACTAGAATTCACAGAGCCCCATAGCAAAATGTTGTATGGGTCCCCCCCTAAAAAATGAACTAATGCCACTGAACAACAGATTACCACACCCATGTAGCACAGTACCCAACTTACATTAATTTTGAACAACAAAATATGCCGTATACTGTACAGACACCCCCTACCTCAGTTCAGACCCCCCAGCAGTACAGACACCCCAGCAGTTCAGACACCCCCCTTCGTACAGACCCCCCCTCAGTGCCGACAGCCCCCTCAGTGCAGGCCCCCGCAGCAGTACAGACACTCCCTTCAGTACAGACACCCCCAGCATTACAGACCCCCCTCAGTGCAGACACCCCCTTAGTACAGACACCCCCCTAGTGCAGACCCCCAGCATTACAGACCCCCCTCAGTGCAGGACCCCCCCAGCAGTACAGACACCCCCCAGTGCAGACCACCCCCCTCAGTACAGACACCCCCCAGTGCAGACCCCCCAGCATTACAGACCCCCCTCAGTGCAGACACCCCCTCTCAGTGCAGACACCCCCCCTCAGTGCAGACCCCCTCAGTACAGAACTCCCCCCGCAGTGCAGACACTCCCCTTAGTACAGACCCCCCAGCATTACAGACCCCCCCTCAGTGCAGACCCCCCTCAGTACAGACACCCCCCCAGCAGTGCCCCCACTTAGTACAGACACCCCCCTAGTGCAGACCCCCTAGCATTACAGACTTCCCCTCAGTAGTGCAGACCCCCCTCTGTGCAGACACCTCCCCCCTTACATACCTCAAAACCACGCTGATAGTCTCCACTCTCCAGATACACACAGCGGTGTGTGTCCCTCAAGTGCAGGCTCCTCCTCCTCTGTGGATGTAAACAGAGAGGAGGGGAGGCGGCTTCTGTTGGCTCCGCTGAGGGACACAGTGTCGTGAGGCACAGCTAATCAGGGCAGCGAGCGGTGTTAGTGGTGCCGCTACCCAAGGGTGTCACCCCTCTGGCGGGCCACGGGTGTCACTCGGTGCGGCCCGCACCGCCTTGCAACGCTGCTCACCGGGCCCCACTCGGATGTGGGCCCCATAGCGCCCACATGGGTCACTATGGCGGTAGTTCCGCCACTGTTTGGTGGTACTATCAGGCAGATCAGTTAGCACAAATATCAGCGGTATACTCCAGAGGACCCAAACCTGAATGGGTCGCTATAGAAAGGGGTGGAGTTCCCTGACACACAATCAACTACTTGCTGTGGTGTAGTCTGAAAGCACGGCCAATATCTTATCGCCCACTCTTTCTCACTCAATGGCCCTATGCGACACCATACACAAACATCACAAGTTAATGTCTATTATGCACCCATTGGCTCATTTATTCAATAACCCTGCCTTTCCCCCCGGGATGAACATTCAAGCCTTTCATTGGTGGCTGAACAAAGGCTTATTCTGAATAGGACATTTCCTCAATTCTACAGGCCCACTCTCCCTGAGCTACTGCTCTAGCCAACTGGGAATTATAAAGTGAAAAAATATGTCACCTGGCGCAAAAATTACGTTTAAAATTAGAATAAAATCCGCTGCAGTTATGCCGCGTACACACGAGCGGACTTTACGGCGGACTTTGCCCGGCGGACTGGATTTCGTCGGACAATTCGATGTGTGTGGGCTCCAGCGGACTTTGTTTTCTCAAAAGTTGGACGGAATTAGATTTGAAACTTGTTTAAAATGTATCCGTTGAAATCGAGTCCGGTCGAAAAGTCCGCCGTCTGTATGCTAGTTCGATGGACAAAAAGCCACGCTAGGGTAGCTATTGGCTACTGGCTATGAACTTCCTTGTTTTAGTCCGGTCGTACGTCATCACGTACGAATTCGACGGACTTTGGTGGATTGTGTGTAGGCAAGTCCGTTCGTTCACAAAGTCCGTCGGAAAGTACGTCGAAAAGTCCGCCGGGCAAAGTCCGCCGTAAAGTCCGCTCGTGTGTACGCGGCATTAGAAATTTTCTACCATTGTTTAGAGGAAAATTGATATTGTATAAAAAATGTAACTGCGCTGATCATAAAGTTTTTTCTAGGCTCTGGTGAGTGACCATTTCAGAAGGTGGTGGTGATGCACGAAGTGGTGAAAAGGCTTCCAAAATAGCATGTATGTGATTTTGAGCACACTACGCACATGGGATTTAAATGCTAAAAGTGGACTTTGGGAAATATTGTTAAAAACCTGTGTCCTGCAGTTTTAATAATTTAGCAATTTTGCACTTGATAATTTAATAATTTGCACTATAACTTTTCACTATAGAGCTATATAGTTTTGATGTTTGTGCACACTTCATCAATACCGCTTTAGTGGGCATATTATATAAGCACTTTATGATGAGCGCAGTTACATTTTTTATACAACGCCAACTGGAAATGCCCACCTCTGAGAAGTTTAGGCTCACCAGAATTAGGCACTATCTAAACTCAATTTGGTCAAATAAATTGGAACCCCCCAAATCTACTTTCTAGGAGCAATGGTGCACTAACCTTATGGATCTTGGGGGGTATCTCGATCATATACACCTTGTTTGCATACAGCAGGACAGAGCAGTAGGCTCTCTCCTGTCTAACCTGCCACAATGCACTTGATGGTGTCACCCAAGGCTCAACCACGCCCCCCCACAACCCCCCCCCTCACAGGGGGAGAGCACACCGCATTAAAGGGTAGGTGTGACCGAATTGTGCTGTCAATGGGAGGGCCATACAAAGGCATTGTTAAATACCATGAGCGCATTATGCACAGGGTTCAGAAGTACGGTACATACAGAGTACAGCGTTCAGGAATGTGATACAAACAGGGTGCAGAAGTTTGCTATGTACAGGGTGCAGGTAGGGTGACCACATTTCCAAACTGCCATTCAGAGACACACACCCCCCCACCTCCCCCGCACCCGCCCAAAAAAGATGGTTTTTGATACTTTTTTTTTGCCAATTTTTGGGGAAAAAAAGCAAACAGTGGTAACCAGTTTAGACAGGTGGTATGGACAGCAGAAAGGAGGGGGACTGCAGAATGAAGGGGGACACAGAAGAAGAACGGAGGGGGACAGCAGCAGAAAGGAGGGGGACATGGAGGAAGAACGGAGGGGGACAGCAGAACAGAGGGGGACACGGAGGACACGGAGCAAACAGTGGTAACCAGTTTAGACAGGTGGTATGGACAGCAGAACGGAGGGGGGCAAAAGAACGGTGGGGGACATGGAGGAAGAACGAAGGGGGAAAGCAGCAGAACGGAGTGGGACACAGAGGAAGAACAGAGGGGGACAGCAGAACGGAGGGGGACAGCAGCAGAATGGAGGGGGACACATAGGAAGAATGGAGGGGGACAGCAGAACAGAGGGGGACACGGAGGAAGAACAGAGGGGGGACAGCAGCAGATCGGAGGGGGACACAGAGGAAGAACGGAGGGGGACAGAAGAACAGAGAGGGACACGGAGGAAAACTGGAGGGGCACAGCAGGAGAACCGAGGGGGACAGCAGCAGAATGGAGGGGGACACGGAGGAAGAATGGAGGGGGACATCAGAACGGAGGGGGACATGGAGGAAGAACGGAGGGGGACAGAGCAGAACGGAGGGGGACACGGAGGAAGAACGGAGGGGGACAGCAGAACAGAGGGGGACACAGATAAAGAATTGAGGGGGACACAGAGGAAGAATGGAGGGGGACACAGAGGAAGAATGGAGGGGGACACAGAGGAAGAATGGAGGGGGACACAGAGGAAGAACGGAGGGGGACAGCAGAACAGAGGGGAAAAAAAAGCAAAGAGAAAGCGCCTCTTAAGTATCAGTGTTTATTTGAGTATAAAAGCACACATAAGCACTTACATATGGGTTGGTGAATAACAGCTTCCAAAGAGAACTAATCCGAGTATCGTCAGACATCCATGTGTGTGTGTGGCTAGATGGAAGCCGGGCGGATGGCCGCGGACCTCCGCTCGGAAACGCCGGCTGTGGTGCGGTGAGGCTGGATAGACACTTCCGCGTTCCAACAGGGTCACGTGGGTAATGACGTCACTCGGGTAGTTCTGGTAACAGGGATCCACTACGCATTTCTGAGCATGCGGAATGCAGAAGTGTCTATCCAGCCTCACCGCACCACAGCCAGCGTCTCCGAGCGGAGGTCCACGGCCATCCGCCTGGCTTCCATCTAGCCACACACACATGGATGTCTGACGATACTCGGATTAGTTCTCTTTGGAAGTTGTTATTCACCAACCCATATGTAAGTGCTTATGTGTGCTTTTTATACTCAAATAAACACTGATACTTAAGAGGCGCTTTCTCTTTGCTTTTTATGTCTGTTATGGAGAGTTGACTTCACTCAACAGGAAGCCCTCACCATTACCGCGAATGATTTTATATGAGCTAATTTCTGATCTCCTATCATGTGAGTGTTCTTTTTGCTATTTTAATAAATTGATGTCTTTTAAAAAACGTTATTATGCCATGTGAGCTTTCTTTCTCGCATGATACTTGAATTACCCATTGGGCCTGTTGGAGTGTCTTGGGGACGTTTGAGGCTGTGGTGAACCCCCCCCCTTCCTTTGGAAGCCGAGGACCATCTGGCGGTTTACCCCGCAAGACCTGGTGGTCTTTAAGCTTTCTTTGACTTGTGAGATGTAAGTCTTCTCAGGTCACCTGCTTCCGGTAAGCCTCCTTAGATGCTTCGGTGTTGGTCCTGCCACTTAATTAGACCTTTCACCCATCTGTGATCTATTTATTCATCTATTATGGGGCGTACACACGGCCGGACTTTTCGTCTACAAAAGTCCGACGGACACCGACGGACTAAAGCTGGCTGGTAATCCGATCGTGTGTGGGCTTCTCCGGACTTTCAGCTGACTTTTTCAGCCTCAAATCCGATGGACTTTAGATTTGAAACATGCTTTAAATCTTTACGTCGTAACTACGACGGACCCCGAAATCCGCTCGTCTGTGTGCTAGTCCGACGGACAAAAACCCACGCTAGGGCAGCTATTGGCTACTGGCTATCAACTTCCTTATTTTAGCCTGGTGTACGTCATCACGTACGAATCTGTTGGACTTTTGTGTGGTCGTGTGTAGGCAAGTCCGTTCGTTAGAAAGTCTGCCGCAAGTCCGCCGAAAGTCCGCCGGAAGTCTGTCGGACAGGCTGTCGGACTTTTGTAGCTGAAAAGTCCGACCGTGTGTACGCCCCATTAGAAGTTACCACTTCGCTTAGGAGGAAACCCCGGGATTTTCTTAATTTTTTCTTAATTTTTATTATATTTTTACTTTTTTCATTTTTGTCCTTTATAGACTTTTGGTGGTGGTTTTCTGTTCCACTAATCATTATTGACTTTAACAATTAATGGACTACATTATTTGATTTACTATATTTATACGTTTTTTATATACCAAACATTTGTGTTCACAACACGAATTTATACCATTTATTGTAGTCATTTGCATATGTCTAATTTGTATCACTTAGTTTTGTTTTTATATTGGTGTTGTCCCGTATAGGACAATCTGACACACTGTTTACATATGTTATATATATGATTTGTATATACACATAGCGCTACACTATGTTTTTTATTTTTGTCTTTGCCTATGTCTAGAGGTGTGTTAGCTGCTAACTGTATATTATAATCACTTCTTGCTTTATTAACGTTTGGCGCAGCGCTGTACTCATTTTCCTTTTTGTACTCAACAGGAAGCTGCCCTGTGTATTGAGTCCACAGAGATCCCCCTGGCTCCTATATCTATCCACATTACGGATGAATTATATACTATAGACTTTTCTACTACATAGCATTGGACTATTTTTATTTTGATTATCGTTTTTATCAATTTTTATTGATCAGTTATATATATATATGTGTATATTTAATTTTATGCATATATGTGTATATTATATATTTTTTATATTTTTTTATACTTATATCCATGGACTTGAGTGCTGCTACATAATATATCTCATTCCACAGCAGAACAGAGGGGGACACGGAGGAAAACTGGAAGGGGACAGCAGCAGAACGAAGGGGGAGCATGCTCGCTGTAACAAAGTGTGAGTGTAACACAGTACACTAACCTGTCCTGGAAGTTTGTCAATGTCTGGCACTGCAGGCGGCAAACTTGCGGACCTCGTGGGTGGGAGCCTGGAGGAGGACTTGGAAGAGGCTCAGGCTGCTCAGGAGAGAAGTTGAACTGTTACTTCTCTGTGCGCTGCTGTCAAATGGCAATGTGCTGCAAAGCAGCGGAGAGCAGCTGCGGGCAGCGGTAGTAGTCGGCGGCGGCCCTGGCCGGGACAGGCTGGATGATCCTTACCAGCAGTAAGTGACTGTGGCTCTGTCTGGTCACTGGCGTGGTGTCACTCTGTATATAGTAATTGTGCCCGCGCTAATATAATGTCACATATAAAAAATATCCCATATAAAAAAGAGATGCCGTGTACAAATATTTAAATATAATAAATATGTATGAAACCGTACATGTAAAATAAAGTGCAAATATTTATATATAATAATAAATCACCAAGTGCATATAAAAAAGTGCAGTCGTGGTAATAATTATGGAAAGTGCAACGTGCTAAAATATTTTTCTGTGACATTTAAGTGTTCAACCTAATCAGCAAATGCACATCACAGAAAACAAACGTGAATAAATAGTGTCTATAAAATAAGTATTCATCATGCTTCTTCTGATGGGTGTCTGAATCACAACAAGCAAAATGTGCTCTCCCGTGACACCCCACATGTGCTTGCGCTCACCTTTAATCGTATGACACACTAATTAAACTGTGTCAAAATACGCATTGGGGCCACTCCTGGGCTCACTCAGGATACAATGATGCAAAACACTCCTCACAGGTAAAGCCAAGATCCACATTCATAGAAGAAACAAACAGAAGGACTCCATAGTGTAATATAGCAAGGACATTTATTGGATGAAAAAAGTCCTCCAGGAGGGTGCTCACATTAGATGGGTGCTACAGTGCACCAAACTGTACAGGTAAAAAACGAAAGCAGCTATTCGTATGGCGTGCGGTGTGGCATGTAAAATCCTCCTCCACTGCTGACAGCTCCGTCCTACCCCTCCCCGACGCGTATTCGGCACAGGGATCACGTGCCTTCCTCTGGGGGATCCTTCATATCTACATATTACATATTTGACTGTGTTTTTTTTTTTTTCATTCCGGGACACTGAAATCAGGGACAATCCCTAGCCATCCGGAACACGTGGGCACCCTAGGTGCAGGGCTCAGAAGTTTGCTATGTACAGGGCCCAGAAGTTTGCTATGTACAGGGTGCAAGGATCGCTATGTACAGCCAGGGTGCAAGGATTGCTATGTACAGGGTGCAAGCATCGCTATGTACAGGGTGCAAGGATCGCTATGTACAGGGTGCAAGGATTGCTATGTACAGGGTGCAAGGATCGCTATGTACAGGGTGCAAGGATTGCTATGTACAGGGTGCAAGGATGGCTATGTACAGGGTGCAAGGAACACTATACACAAGGTGCAAGGATCGCTATGTACAGGGTACAAGGCTCAAGAGTTCTCTATGTATAAGGTGCAAAGTTAAGTACCCCATGCTTCACAGGACAGAAAAGAGGACAGAAGAGTGGACAGAGAGGCTGCTGCCAATGAGCAGCTTCAACTAATAGACGGTCAGGTGTGCAGTCAGAAGGGTTGTAGAAGGAGCCGCCACTGGTCGAGATAGTGGAGCCGCTGCAGGCCGGGATAGTGGAGCCCCCGCTGGCCAGGATAGTGGAGCTGCCGCTGGCCGGGATAGTGGAGCCGCTGCAGGCCGGGATAGTGGAGCCGCTTCTGGCCAGGATAGTGGAGCCGTTGCAGGGATGGTAGAGCTGCCGTGCACATCATCCCCCCGCCCCCTCCCCCTTTCATGGAGATACAGCTGGGCAGGCATGACTGTGCACACCGCCGGGGCGCTGTTATCTGTTCTGTGTGAAAGTGAAAGCAGTAAGCGTGCGTAAAGGCTATCGCCGGAGGCGGGCAAAGAAAAAGCTCTAGTGTCACCCCTCTGACGGGTGTCACCTGGGTGCAGGCCGCACCCCCCACACCCCCATAGCAACGCCACTGGTTGGTACTATGTTTCTGCTAGATTGGCAGTAATGTACCCAGATGCCTCTCCCCTATGCTTTAGAAACTGCAATCTAGTGGGATCCATATTTCATGTGTGGTGGTCCTGTCCTCTTGTCAGAACTTACTGGAACAAGGTATTCCATCTCCTAAGGAAAATCTCTGGAGCGGCATTACCTCAAGATCCCACTATTGCTCTCCTGAATTGTAAAGTGGAAGCTTTACACAAGCACATGCAAACTTTAGTTTATTTCAACCTCTTGGGTGCCAAGATTACACTTGCGGGGGCTTGGAAAAAGCCTACTATCTCATTTATGGCAGCAAAGAGGAAAATATCCTGGATTATGTCGCAAGAGCACTTAGTAGCTAAGCTTCAGGACAAAGTACCTAAGTTTGAGGCCATTTGGGAAACCTGGGCAACCTATTCTGACATTTCCCTATGTCCGGGCATTTCACCAGACTCTTAGGACCTCCCTGACTTCATTTTCCTCTCATCTCTCTTCTCCTTCCTTTCTCTTTTCTGCTCGCTCGGAGGCATTTTGATGCCTCACTCTTCTACTTCTTTCCCATTTTTCAAACATATAGACTTTTATAGTTTACACTTAAAAAGGAGCTGTTGTCTCCCAGAGCGGGCCATATATATTGTAAGGGTATGGTTGGGGAGCCCCGGTCTCCGAGCCTCTGGGAGGCGACCTCGCACTCACAGTGTGATCCCATGGGGGTGATGTGTGGTTGCCTTCTAGAGCGAAGGGATCGGGGAACTTCACCCACTCAAGTAGCGATAATTTGATAAGTCACTCTGGGTTAGAACCTCTGGGTAATGACCTCCACCTAGAGATCTGAATACCATCAATGCTATTTTTCCTTATATAAGTTATACCTTATCTATTTTATGAAATCAGATGTCAACATATTGTCTCTTACATTATAAGTTCCAGTTAACACTCTGTCAGGGCTGGTGCAAGGATTTTTGACACCCTAGGCGAAACTTCATTTTGTCGCCCCCCCTTGGCTCCACCCCCTTTGCCCTGCCCATGTATACCCCACTTTTTTAATAAAGTGCCCAGCAAATGCAGCCCACCAGCGTCCATGAAATGCAGCCTCACCAGTGCCCATCAATGCAGCCTACCAATGCCCATCAATGAATGTTTGCTTGCTTCCATTCATTCGGGAGTCGGGACAGAGACGCAGTCCTCCGCCACCTCTGCGCCTCTGACACTGTGTGAATGGAGCGGCGGCTGCCAGCTGATGCAGAGACTTAGTTGTTTGCTGCAGAGAGAATATAGTAGGAACACCAGTGGCCGGGCGCCCTAGGCAGCAGTGCGCCCTAGGCGGCTGCCTAGTTTGCCTAGTGGTAGCACTGGCCCTGCACTCTGTTGTAGTAATACTTCAAAGCCATACAGGCTGATATGTCACTTGTACATTGTTGTTCTTTCTATATGAAAATTCAAAAAAAAATTCAAAAGAAATGAACTATGCTCCCTGCTGAAACCACAGCTTGTGGAAGAGAATTCCACATTCTCACCGCTCTTACTGTAAAGAACCCTCTACGCTGTTTCCGGTTAAATCACGTTTCCTCTCATTTTAGTGAATGGGCGTGATCTTTTTAAATGCCCTTTCACAGAAAAGTTTTATCCCTATTGTGCGGTCACCAATACGGTATTTGTACATTGAAATCATATCCCCTCTCAAGCGTCTCTTATCCAGAGAGAATAAGTTCAGTGCTTGTAATCTTTCCTCATAACTAAGATCCTCCAGTCCCTTTACTAGCTTTGTTGCCCTTCTCTGTTAAACATTTCCAGCACATACTTCCTGAGAACTGGAGCTCAGAACTGGATGGTACCAGAGTCTTGTAAAGTGGGAGAATTATCGTTTTATCTCTGGAGTTAAAGCGGAGTTCCACCCAAAAATGGCACTTCCACTTTAAGTGATGGTGACCCCCTGACATATCACAATTGGCATGTAATTTTTTGGGGGGTAACGGATACCCATTTTTTATGGGCACCCAGCTCCCACTTCCTCCCCGGGCTTCACAGCCCTGGAAGGAAGTTCACCTCTCCCCCCTTCCTCCTTGCAATCTTCTGGGCCACATCACAGTGCACGCCCGGCTGTGAAGCCACAGCCGGGTGCCCACAGTTAGAATGTCAGCGCCTCGGAGAGGAGGGGGAGAGGAGCGGGGCTTCATGAGCCCGCATTTCTGGACCATGGGACAGGTGAGTGTCTGATTATTAAAAGTCAGCAGCTACACTTTTTGTAGCTGCTGACTTTTAAATGGGCGGAACTCCGCTTTAATTCCCTTTTTAATGCATGCCAATATTCTATTTGCTTTGCTTGCAGCAGCTTGGCATTGCATGCTGTTGCTAAGCCTCTTATCTACTAGGACCCCTTTCCATCCTAAATTTCCCCAGAGGTTCTCCCCCTAGTGAGTAGATTGCATTCCACCTAAATGCATTATTTTACATTTTTCCACATTAAACCTCATTTGCCATGTAGTTGCCCACCCCATTAATTTGTTCAGATCTTCTTGCAAGGTTTCCACATCCTGTGGAGAAGCTATTGTCCTGCTTAGCTTAGTATCATCTGCAAATACTGAGATTGAGCTGTTTATCCCATCCTCCAGGTCATTTATGAATAAATTAAATAGGATTGGTCACAGGACAGAACCCTGAGGGACCCCACTTTCCACATTGGACCATTCCGAGTACTCCCCATCCATCACTACCCTCTGAACTCGCCCTTGTAGCCAGTTTTCAATCCAGGTACTCACCCTTTGGTCCATGCCGACAGACCTTAGCTTGTATAGTAAGCATTTGTGGGGAACTGTATTAAATGCCTTTGCAAAATCCAGATACACTACGTCTACGGGCCTTCCTTCATTTAGATGGCATCTCACCTCCTCATAGAAGACTAGTAGATTTGTTCAGCAAGAATGATTTTTCATAAATCCATGCTGATTACTGCTAATGATACCATTTTCATTACTAAAATCTTGTATATAGTCCCTTATCATCCCTTCAAAAAGCTTGCATACTATTGATGTTAGGCTAACTGGTCTGTAGTTTCCAGGGATATATCTTGGTCCTTTTTTAACCACTTGAGGTCCGGACCATAGCCAAATGATGGCCACAGCGTGGACCTCAGTTTCCAGGAGGCCATCATAGGACGTCCTCCCCTGTGCACGCGCACTGCGCGCACCCTACAGGGTGCGCAGTGTGCGCGCTGTAATCACCGAGTCACGGAGACTCGGATGATCACAGATCCAAGTAAGGGGCCGATCCCAGCCCCTTACCATGTGATCAGCTGTCAGCCAATGACAGCTGATCACATGATGTAAACAAAAGCTCGGTAATTGTTTTTTTTCTCTCCTCACGCTGACAGCGTGAGGAGAAAAAAAAGCCGGTCACCGCCTTATGTTAAAGGGACATCGGTCCCGAAGAGGAAGGAGGCACATGTGCCTCATCTATGCTTGCCAGTGCCACCTGTCTTATGCCACCTGCCAGTGCCCACAGTGCCCAGCAGTGCCACCTATCAATGCCCACAAGTGCCACCTATCAATGCCCACAAGTGCCACCTACCAAATGCCAACCAGTGGTGCCAATCAGTGCCACCTAGCAGTGCCCATCACTGCCACCCATTAGTGCCCATCACTGCCACGTGTCGGTGCCCATCAGTGCCGCCTCATTAGCGTACATCAATGAAGGAGAAAAATTACCTGTTTGCAAAATTTTATAACAAAATATAAAAAAATATACATTTTTTTTTAAAAATCGGTCTTTTTCAATTTTTTTAACAAAAAATAAAAACCACAGAGGTGATCAATTACAACCAAAAGAAAGCTCTATTTGTGGGGAAAAAATGATAAAAATGTCATTTGAGTACAGTGTTGTATGACCGCACAATTGTCATTTAAAGTGCGTCACCTCTTAAAGCTGAAAATTGGTCTGGACAGGAGGGGGGGTTAAGTGCCCAGTAAGCAAGTGGTTAAAGATTGGTGCTACATTGGCTTTTCTCCAATCAGCTGGTACCATACAAGTCAGTAGACTGTTCGTAAAAATTAGGAACAGCGCCTGGCAATTACTTGACTGATTTCCTTAAGGACCCTCGGGTGCAAGCACACTGGTCCCGGTGACTGAAGCCCCCCGTTTTCTCATGAAGACTGAGGAGAAAAATACATTCAAAACCTTTGCCATCTCACCATCCTTTGTAACCAGAATCCCTTCATAATTCTTAATGGGGCCAATATGATCTGTCCTCCCTCTTTTACTATTTATGTACTTAAAGAATTTCTTGGGATTTTTCTTACTCTCCTCCAATATGTGCCTTTCGGTTTCTATCTTAGCCGCCTTGATTATACCCATATATTTCTTATTGCATTATTTGTACAGTTGGAATGCTGATTATGTTCCCTCGGCATTGTATTTTTTGGCCTTCTCCTTTGCTTTTGTATGAATTTTTACGTTGGCGTCAAGCCACCCAGGGCTTTTTTTAGCTCTTTTAAATTTACTATGGGATGCACTGGCCAATGCCCTTATTTAATATGCTCCTAAAGCACACCCATTTTTCCTCCGTGTTCTTTGTTCCTAAGATTTTATCCCATTTAGTATCTTCTAGCAGGGAGCGTAGCTTCTGGAAGTTGGCTCTTTTGAAATTCAGTGTCTTTGTATTCCCCTTATGCTTCCTATATGTTTGATTTACGCTGAAACTAATTGACCTGTGATTGCTGTTTCCTAAGTTGCCCCATATTTCTACATCCGCGATCTGTCTGTATTGTTAGTCATCAGTAGGTCTAGTAACGCATTGCTTCTTGTTGGTGCATTTACCATCTGACCCATGAAATTGTCCTGTAAGACATTTAGGAAATGGCGAGCCTTAGATGAATGCGTGGTTCCTTCTGCCCAGTCTATCTACATTGGCCGAACTATACGACAACTCCAAGTATGGTTGAAAGAACACGTCACTAACATTAAAAACGGTTACCCAAAACAAAGTTTGTCCCACCATTACGCTACCCATCACAATAGAAGCCAAAAGGGTACATTTTTTTGGGCATTGATAAATTTATGGTAAACTGGAGAGGTTGCCATATGATGAGAGGGGTGTCCAAATTGGAGACCCAATGGATCTATAAGGCCAGAACTTACAATCCTCACAGTATGAACTTGGAATGGGATGTTAATGCATTCATCAGTAATTCATGATGAATGGTTTAATTGGTTGATGCTGAAACATCCCATTCCTTTTAGGTAGTTTGCCGTTAAATAATTTCTTTTATTTTTCCCATTCTTATATATTTTAAGTATTATTTTAATTTTGTATGTGAAAATCCAATTTTATACATTGTATTCATGTGTTTGTATTTTTATATGGTTGAATGTAATTTTTCCTCAAACCACAAGATGGCGTTGTGTCCGAGTATAATATTAGTTTTTTATAAAGATCCTTTACAATCTGTATATTATATACTAGCATTTTATTTTGCCATAGTGTGTTTATAGTACTTTTGGAACATTCCTTTTTGATTAAAGGGGGTGTTCTATTGTTAATAGAGGATGTAGACTTGGTTGCTCATATATCCCTGAGCAGTGTTGTCACAGCCTGTATTTGGAGCACATCCCACTTCCGCATATCAATTACTGTATACAGCATATATAAACTACTCGAGCGTCCGTTTAGCTACACCCCTGATGACGTGACTCTCTCACGAAACGACATAGGGAGGAGTCGGCAACGTGACGCTACTGAATGCTGGGACACGGCGGCCATCTTTCTGATGGGGAGAGGCTGTATACATACAAACAGAGCTTGCTTTTGTTTGTCAGTAATGTGAGTGCAATTTAAATTGTTTTTATCTGAATAAATACTGTTATGATGTACTGCACAATGAGGATTATCTCATTTTGTCTGCATGGGATGACATATATTTGATGATTACCGCTGGAGGGTAATTTTTGAACAAGGAGATTCGCATCCAGGTTTGCTGCATCCATTATCCGGTCTGCTGCGACTAAGTGTGTGAAGATTAATGTGCTTCCTTCTTATCTGAGTTTACTTTATATAAGCTGATGTGACCTTTGTGATGAGGGTCCACCACATGGGGTAGGCAGCTGTATTATCGGGTGCTGGTGACGGGTCTCCCTATTTCCTGTTTATCGCAGATTGAACTACTATTGAACTTTTGTTCCTGGATTGTCCTTTTGGGATTTAAAGCGTTGCACACTTACCATATATATATCCGCCCAGTCTATGTCTTAGTAATTAAAATCCCCCATTATAATGACACTTCCCATCCTTGCCGCCATTCCAAACTGTTATAGGAGGTCCGCCTCCCCCTCCTCCCTTTAGGTTAGATGGCCTATAGCATACTCCTAGTATTACTTTCTCCTTGGTTTACTCCCTTTGTAACCCTACCCATAAGGATTTCACCTCTTCCCTTGCTCCATTAGTGATGTCATCCCTCACATTCACCTGTATATCATTTTTGATATACAGGCATACCCCTCCCCCGTTTTCACCCTCCCTATCCCTGTGATATAGGGAATACCCTAAATACATCTGAGTCCCTAGAGTCCCTCTACTCACATCAGGATCCCCAGAGCTGCTCCCCAACATTAAATCAAGGTCTGCAGAGTTTCCTTACCCCCCTTTGCAACACAGTCCACTGCTTTACATTCTCAGTGCAGCCAGCAGCTACACGAGAATGCCGGGGGGTGGGCACTGGCCAAAGGTCTAGAGGAGGAAGTTCTGTCCTTCTCTCTGAATACTGGGGTGGAGCAAGCACTTGGTTGGATCCTAGGATGACTGGCGGTCTGAGAAACCAATTACTATAGCTGACAGCACTGGCAGGGGGTGCCACGGGTGGTGGAGCCATGCCAGAAATTATGTCAGATGATACCCGGAAGTGACAACAACAAAAAGCAGTGCCGCGGCCCTAATACATTTTGCATGTAGTGCATCCTCAGGAAGCCTTCAAGGGCAAGGACAAAACACCATACCACAGGAACTGCAATGCTTTAGTAGCAATAGGGGAGGTACCCCCCACAGTAGCTGGATCTTTTGGAGAAGCTGCTTAGTATTAGGCTGCTGTCCGGCTGCTCACATACCAGTTCTAACAGTGGAAGGCTTCCCACCTGCCTACCTCTTCCTCTTCATGTGTAGCCTCTGTGAGTTGCTGAGGGAGTGAAGCAGAGAAACATATCCTCCCTGGGCATGTCCAAGGACCCAGGGAGCTGTTGGGAGAAGAGGCAAAGGAGCCCGATCAGTGCATTGATTATCAGTGCAGCCCCATCAGAGATGTCTGCCAATGCCCACCAGGGATGCCCACCTGTGCCCACCAATGATGCCCACCTATGCCCACCAGTGATGCCAATCAGTGCCCATCAGTGGTGCCAATCAGTACCAATAAGTGATGCCAATCAGCTCCACCCATCAGTGCCACCCATCAGTGCCCATAAAGGCTGCCCATCAGTGCCGCCTATCAGTGCTCATCAGTGCTTCCTATCAATGTCCATCAGTGCTGCATATCAATGCTGCCTATCAGTGACCATCAGTGCTGCATATTAGTGCCTCCTTATCAGTGCCCATCCATGCCACCTCATCAGTGCTGGACAGTGCAGCCTATCAGTGCCCCTCAGTACAGCCTCATCAGCACGCATCAGTGAATGAGAAAAATTACTAAAAAAAAACATATTTTTTCACATTTTCTGTCTTTTTTCATTTGTTTAGCAAAAAATAAAAACCTCAGTGGTGATTAAATACCACCAAAAGAAAGCTCTGTCGCAAAAATGATTTCGCTTAGGTACAGCATTGCATGACTGCGCAATTGTCGTTCAAAGTGGGACAGCGCTGAAAGCTGAAAATTGGCCTGGACAGGAAGGGGGTGAAAGTGCCCAGTATTGAAGTGGTTAGGCAACCTTGATTGTGGATACTGTTAAAAAGGAGGAGAGATAAGTCAGCAAGATCACAAAGTAGAGATGGAGCTGGAGGCAGTGGGACCAGATTGCGGTAGAGGTAAAAGAACGAAGCTGTGAGAGTGAAGTGGAAGGGGAGAGAGAAATCAGTGGGTCTGTATAATGGAGTCATCGAGACAGTATTGTGATAAAATGTTTATGTACAGTATTTCATCTGCACGTTTGGTTAATTGAACTGAACATATGTAGTAAATCTTCGCTTCAGTGAAAACTGTAACCTAAAAGCTTCATTTTGATCCAGATATGTACAGTATCTAAAGATATATGAAAAAAAATCACTTTTTCCCAAATAGGAAAAAGATTCCAAGACCTGCAGGATCGAATGTTTAAGGTCACCACATCCCAAAATTAATAGAGAAAACGCCTTAGGTGGGTGGGACTTTTTAAGTGACCAAAAACAATACTAATAAGATAAATTAGAATAAAGTTGCATAAAACACAAGAAAATGAGCACCATAGGTCCCGTACCAAAGTATGGGTTACTGATATCCTTTGGTACGTGACCTATGGTGCTCATTTTCTTGTGTTTTATGCAATTTTATTCTAATTTATCTTTGAGATATATATGTATTGTTTGTATGAATGCCTTTTTAATGACATTATGCTTCTCTAATAGACACCTGGCTCTGTATGTTAAAAAAAAACCCTGAAGAAGGGCATCAAGCCGGAAACATCGGGTTCATCCATTAAGCCTACATGTGTCTGTATATGTATCATAATCCATACAAATGTTCATGCACTTTTTTGTCCTTGATGACTTAAAGTCTTTTATTGAATATACTATTTTGTAATAAATTTCTGTTTTATATGATAAAGTATTGTTTTTGGTCATTTAAAAAGTCCCACCCACCTAAGGGGGTTCCATGTTTTCTCTTTTTCTCAAATAGGCCCACTTTAGGTTGTTAGGCAGTATCTGTGCGCAAGGGTGTATTGGCTTTTGAAAAATAATTCACCTCTAACGCTGGGTGTCCTACATCTGTGCATGTTGCTGCATTATGTAAAATCATTAGTTTTGTTTTTTACATTTTAGAATGGGGTGCCTTGTAATTGTGCAGGATTTTAAAGGGTGCCTTGACAGAAGAAAGGTTGGGAAACACTGCCTTAACTATTTGTTGTTGATTTTCATCATTCTCGGGTTTGACCACTAGATGGTGCAGGGTATTCATCTTTTCCTTTTTGTAAAATTTAAGTAAACTGCAACTACCAGTAGATGCAATTTTCTCAACCAAGGCTTGAAATTTTCTAACTAAATATAATATTTTAAAACATACAGGTATGTGCTATAGCATGTAAATAATGCTTTACACTCGGAATTTTAAATCAATTACCTAAAAATACATGGTTGAAAATCTAAAGTGATGTGAACTGTAAGTTTGATGTTTTACTAGTATAATATGCAAGGTTATAAATAGTAGTCATCTTTCCAAAAATACAGTCAGTAGAACATACAGCCTTACAAACTCCAAATATATCTAGCGAAATAAAATAATAGAAATAGATTTTGACAAAATACTGTATTAGTAAAAATATAGTAAAAAAAAAGGGTGACAATACGCATTACAAGCAAATTGTACAATGTCTAAATATCTTATAGATTTAGAAACTTTGTAATAAAACCAGCACCTCCACATATGGATAAAATCAATATTTTATTTAAGTCCTTAAAACATCATAGCCATTGCAAAAATACAGGCAACTAGATTACGCATTTTGACCTGAGGGTCATTTTCAAAATAAATTAATCAGCACTCCTGCATATGGATAAAAGTCCTTAAGTCCTAAAATAAAATGTGATTTTATTCTCGTGTGGAGGCGCTGGTCATCTCCTGTTCAAAGCTTGCAATGTATTACATGTGGATTGTGTGCCCCACTGCATTCAACTTTCTTCCAATCAGGAAGGCCATTGCTCTTCAAAGCTGTTGTTACATCAAAAGGTGGTTGTGTAATTAGATTAGAATTGTGTGTGGTTGGCTTTAGGAGACTATTCCACTATAGATATACAGAGGCATTCAGTGATTTATATGTACATCAGCTAATCTTGGAGATAACTGTATTAGTAACAGGAAATAAAGAACTTATACATATTTGCTGTTTTAGACATCCTGAATCAGAGGTGTTTATTTATAGTTGTGACTGTTACAGCATGTAATGAATATTAACAAAGTTTGCACGTATGCAATAAAGACAATTAATGTAAAATATCAGTTTTAAAATGTACTGTCATGGATTGAGGTGGATCATATGCATCACCACTATCAGGCAGTAGAAGGTTCTCACTGATTTGAAGACTCTCGCTCCACCTAGTCCTCTCCTGGGGCTGCTGGTAGTCTGGATGTTGCACTGCAGGCAGTTTGGGCATCCTATGGGCAATCCCTATTTTTGCCTAGGTAGTGACAGCTGATGGTATCAAAACCAAGAACCCAATCATAAAGCAGTAATGTCAGGCTGTGGGTCACAGCTAACAGTAGGCAGTGAAAGGACATGCAAACATCAAGCAGATTTCAAACTGTACCACATGCATCCAGAAATAGAAGATATCCAAATCTGGCCATACACTAGTAGAATTTTGTGGAGCAGGATGGAAATATTTTCTTCATTGAACAAAATTGCAACTGTGAATGTAGTTTTTGTCTAGAAGAAAAAAAAATGTACATATTGTAGTGCACAAGCACATGTTCTAGGTACAAAACTACTTGGCTATTGGGCACTTTTACCCCCTTCATGCCCAGGCCAATTTATAGCCTTCAGTGCTGTCGCACTTTGAATGACAATTGTGCAGTCATACAACACTGTACCCAAACAAAAGTTTTACCATTATTGAGACAAATAGAGATTTCTTTTTGTGGTATTTAATCACCATCGTGTATTTTATTTTTTGCTAAAAAAAAAAAAATACAGAAAATTATTAAAAAAAGTTTCTCTTAGTTTCTGTTATAAAATTTGGATGGGCACTGATAGGCGGCACTGATGGGCACTGATGACACGGCACTAAAGGGCACTGATGAGGTGGCACTGATGAGGAGGCACTAATATGCAGCACTGATTGGCACTGATAAGCAGCACTGATGGGCACTGATAGGTGGCACTGATGTGCACTGATAGGCGTCACGGATAGGCATCACTAATGAGCGGGTACTGATGGGCACCGAAAGGCATCATCGAATGACATCACTAATAGGCACTGGTTGGCATCACTGGTGGGCACTGACTGGCATCACTGGTGGGCACTGTTGGGACTGTACAGATAATCAGGGCACTGATAATCAGTTCCCTGATTATCTGTGTAGATCTCCCCTGTGATGAAATGCTGCTGATCGGCTCTCCTCTGTCAGTGTGAGGAGATGAATGCAGATAACTGGCATTTCCTTGTTTACATGTGATTAGCTGTGATTGGACACAGATGATCACATGGGTAAAGAGCCTCATCATCGGCTCTTTACTGAGATCGGTGATGCACCGTGTCCCAGGGACAGAGCACACCACCAATCACCTGAATGCCCGGGGGAGGGGGGGTGCAAGCAAGGCAAGAGTGGGACAATGTCATATGACATCGTCCCAGAATGAGAGAGCCGCCTCCCGCCCGTCATTTTACAATACGCCGGGCAGGGGGCGGTTATTATGTCTGGGATTCCATTCATGCAGCAGTTATGTATGAAATTTTAAAGACTTAAATTAAAATAGTTGACTCTCTATGATGGCAAGATCAAATGTTCTGACAACTGATTTTTCTGAATTTCCATCCAAACAAAATGCTATTGGTGTATGGTCAGCCTAAAGCCTAGTACGCAAGCTGAATGTCAGTTGGTTACTATTGAACCGGCCGATGTCACCCAAAATTTGTACCGCATGTACTAGGCTTAAGATGAAAAAATTAAACCTGGTCTGTTTATGCCTTATCTGTAAGGTAAGGTAAATTTCATATTTTACTTGATCATTTTATATATTTTTTATATACTCTATTAATTATATGCATGACAATGATCCATTATAACCTTAGTTGTAATGATAGATAGATGTATATTATGTTATCAAGTTATTATAGCACATCTTTACCCAGAATTCATGCTATCTTTTAAGCTATTACAGTGCAATGAGGTATCCCTGGTCTCTGATTAACCTCTTACTCCCCTTAGGGGTTAATGGCTTCATTATTAGTAGCATAATTGTTCCACTGCTATATTGGCCAAAAAGACCCACACAGATGTGATTTAAACATCGGCGATCTTAAACACACCTCCATGGTATGGATGAGTCATCAGGGCTGCCATTGGGGGGGTACAGGCAGTACTCCTGTAAGGGGCCCCATAGTCACAAGGGCCCGGCCAGCCGGCCCGCTCCTCCTTCAGCAATACTGAAACGAAACTCTCATGTGCCGGCCGGGCCTGTGCGGCACCCGCTATAGAGAAGGAGAGAGAAGCCTCACTATAGGGAAGGAGAAAGGAGCTTAGTAGTCTGAGCCACCGCTGCTTTTCACTAGCAACAACCCTCCCCCTTCCACCAGTAAAACAGACTCTTTTCCTCAGGTCAGTCTGCCCAGTGAACAAAAGCAGCGCTGTGACAGGGGAGAGAGGCGAGCTGCGGGCTGTCAGTGTAGCTCCCCCGCCTGCCCCCTCCTTTCTCCCATCAGCAGTGAAGAGAGAGCAGCTCTCACCTGGTTCGCCGCTTAGCTCATTGCTTGGCCTGTTTCCCTCCCCATTGGCCACAGCAAATCCAATCTGAAGAGACTAGGGTCTAGGGGAGCATCATGGAACATGTAGTCCCAGAAGATTGACTGCCCCATTGTTGTGTATAGGCAGCAGACTTCAGCCCCCAGTATGCACTCTGCTGGGGGAGAGAGAAAGCCTGGAACCCCGGAAGAAGCTGAGGGATTGATTGCTACAGGAGACAGGAAAAAGAGAGGACTGTGCTGGGGGAAGCCAGAGAGGGAGCCACACTATACCCGTGCCATTGGAGAGGGAGCCACGCTGTACAATTGCCATCAGAGAAGGAACCACGCTGTACCCATGCCATCAGAGAGGGAACCACGCTGTACCAATGCCATCAGAGAGGGAGCCACACTGTACCCATTGCCATCAGAGAGGGAGCCATGCTGTACCCGCGCCATCAGAGAGGGGGCCACACTGAATCATTGCCATCAGAGAGGGAGCCACGCTGTACCCATGCCATCAGAGAGGGAGCCACTCTATACCATTGCCATCAGAGAGGGAGCCACGCTGTACCCATTGCCATCAGAGAGGGAGCCACGCTGTACCCGCGCCATCAGAGAGGGGGCCACACTGAACCATTGCCATCAGAGAAGGAGCCACGCTGTACCATTACCATCAGAAAGGGAACCACGCTGTATCATTGCCATCAGAGAGGGAGCCACTCTATACCATTTCCATCTGAGAGGGAACCATGCTGTACCATTGCCATCAGAGAGGGAGCCACACTGTAACATTGCCATCAGAGAGGGAGCCACGCTGTACCATTGCCATCATAAAGGGAGCCACACTACCCAGCACCACCAGAGAGGGAGAAAGACTGAGCCACTGCCATGGTACAGACATGCTACACTACTGACCAGAGTCAGTCTGGGCAACCCAGAGTGAGCAAACGTCCAGCCGGAGGGATCACTGCTGCAGTTTCACTGGGTCTGGTAAGGGGGCCTGTTGGCCATTATCCATTACTGCTCCTGGGGACTGAGCCCTTAGGAATTGCCTAACCTGATATCCTCTAGGCCTTAATGACCGATGTAGAGCGCGCCAACGAGCTCCAATGTAGGACTGCCAGGCCGAAAATATGGGGGGTGACACCAGCTCGACACCAACTCTAGTAATGCCACTACCCCCTGTGCTTTATATTTGGACTTTATTTAATATCCTTCTCCTTGGATGGGACACCTGAGGCTGCCAAGCTGACATGATGGAGTTGCATTGTGAAAATGGATGAGGATGGCTCTGGGTGGAGATGAGAGTTACATAGTGAAGAATCTCTTCACTGTGTAACTCTTATCCCTACCCAGAGTCATCCTCATCCATTTTCACAATGCAACTCCATTATCTTCATCCCCACCCAGCATCACCTATCCCTCTCTCCACAATGTATCTCCATCCACGCCCAGCATCACCTATCCCTCCAGTCTCCACAATGTATCCTCATCCACGCCCAGCCTCAACCATCCCTCTCCAGGATGCTGGCCATGGATGGGGATAAAGGTATTGTGCTTTAGTCAGTCAAAAGTTGTTATATTGATTGATTCATGTATCACACCGCACCGAAAGGACTCAATGGGATGGCCAGTGTGCGGATCCGGTGGGACAGTCAGTGGGCAGGCCCTGGGGAATGTTGATGGTCAGGCCCCGGGGGGCCCAGGCCTAAAGCTCTGTAAGGGGCCCCAAAATTTCTGATGGCTGCCCTGTGAGTCATTTGCATACGTAAGGACTACATGAAAATGGCTGCCACGGGAAAAATATCATAGACAAAATGGCAATGACATAAGTAATCTCTGGGCTACTAGAAAATGGCTGCCATCACAGACAATCATGTATAGCTATATAAGCACAACATCTATGCCCGCTACTATCCCTGAAGAAGTTACGTGGGCGTAATGTAATGCGTAGGGCGTGAGCAGAGTGACATCAGCGTTTGTAATGAGTTCGGCACTCGTGGATTACTTGTATTTTTTTATTGTTTCAAATGTGAGTAAAAGCTGTTTTTAGCCTAAATACATCTTTTAAAACGGTAATAAACTATGGTAAGTCTTTTTCACATATTTATCTAATTAGGGATGATACTGAGAGTGGACACCCAGGATTACCTTAGAGGAGATCACACTTACCATAGAGACTCAATGTAGGCTTAAGATGAGCTGTAAATAGAAACATGTGACATAAATTTGCAATGCAGCCTAAAGCTGGCCATAAATGGATCAAAATTTTGACCCCCACATCCTTGTGGTCGATTGAAACCAAACCACCTTTTTGGGTTCTAATTGCCTTTTTCTAAGAAAAAAGTTAAACGATCAATCGCTCTCTTAGATTACCACATGACTCCCTAGCTTAAGCCCTCATTCGCACCTGAATGTTTTGTGGTGTGTTACCCTACGCCCTATGCTCATCAGAATGTAATGTGATGTAAATGAGATATTTTTGAGTGTAATCAGGTCATTTTTGGCCCCATAGACTTCAATGCCGGTGACATCACATGCATTTTTGTGTGTTTTTGAGCCTGAAGAACTTCTTTCCTAACACCAGAAATGCCCAGCCCAACAAACAAACACCCAAAGCTTGATATAGTGCAAAACACTGGCACAAGGCTTGTAACATACTTGTTAAAAGCTTTCAAAAATGCCCAAATAACACACCAAGCATATGCTCTGCTCAGGTGTAAATGCAGGTTGATAACAGTGTTCTTATGTTGCTCTGGAGCATCCATTAAAAGGTACAGAATATGAAACTGTTGTACTGACTGTCCTCTAATGGATTTCTTCATAGGAATTTATTTACCAATTTAAGTTGGTGACAATAGCTTAAGTGAAACATAATGGGATTGATTTACTAAAACTGTAAAGTGCAAAATCTGGTGCAGCTGTGCATGGTAGCCAGTCAGCTTCTAATTTCAGCTTGTTCAGTTAAGCTTTGACAAGAAAATCTGGAAAGTGATTGGGTTCTATGCAGAACTGCACCAGATGTTGCACACAGTTTTAGTACATCAACCCCAATATATAGGAATATACGTATGGCCTTGTCATAATTAGGTTGACTACTAAAGGAGTTGGGACTCTTCACTCAATACATTGTGTGGCTATTCTCTTCAATTATCCAATCATGTGAAAAGCACATTTTCAATTACCTATTTCATCTGCATATAACTTAAATGACAGGAATTTGTTTTTCAAATTATTAGATACTTGACATAAATATCTACACAATTGGTGGCAATTCTTAACTCAATTCAGACCATTTAAAGGAGATCTTCACCCTCAAATACATTATCCCTCCTCTTCACCCCTCTTCACCCATACTTCGGTCCTCTGCATGAATAGCATTTTCTTTTTATTAATTTACCTTTTTTGTGATTAAATTGTCCAGGCACGCCTTGCACGTCATTCACCTATCTTCCCTTTGCCTTCTGGGATATGCACATTACATACCCCAGGAGGCAAAGTATTTAATTTAGTAAAGGAGGAGGGGCATCATTGGGAGGAGCTCCATGCAATAATGTACGTTGCAATAGGCAAGTCATTTGCTGCCTAACACACCAAAATGCACAGACAACACAGTGCACCACAATGCATGGTAGTGTGTGTTGAAGTGCCTTAGAATACTTTTGGGAGCTGCATTGGGGTGCCATTCAGGAAGCATGGCACTGCAGTGCACCAACGCTCATAACATGTGTTGCCACAGGTTACTACAACACAACAGTGTGAATCTGGCCTAAATCTTTGTGGCTCACTGTAATACTTGGACACCTCCATTCACTCTTGTAGATCTGACCCAGTGACTAGCACAAACAAATGACAAAGCTCCTGATGTTCAGGAATAGATAAAACTTTCTGAATTCATCAAACAACAACAATATCACCTTTCATTTCTGCTGGATTGCTACAAGATCTGAGATCTGAGTGAGAGCTACTGAGAAATCTCAGTGAGGGGCAGGTAAGCCAAGTATTTTGACAATTTTGGCAATTTATGACTATGTGACAATTTTGACTATAAATGACTATGGTATGAAAAAGTGGGCATAACTGTTTTATTAACTTACATAGGTCGTTAACCAATCTATGTCACATGTTGGTAGAGTAACTCTTCTTCTCTAGAATGAGTAAGGCCGGCCATACACGGTTTGAATCTTGGCCGGTTCAGCAGAAACTGGCCAAGATTAAAACAGTCAATGGGGAGGCTTGGGTGCAACCAGCCTGTCATATTCTGTTACGATTATCGCTAGCGCCTGCTACAGCCACTAAAGGTAATCACTGTCTTCTCCCGAGGAGATTTCCCTTCCTGTTCCATAGCCACAACAGAAAGTGAGAGGAAATTCCTCCAAATTTAGGGAAATCACCTGTAGTGTCCAGGGTCACCAGAACTAGTGTCCACATTGGAAGATTTCCCATCTGCTCCTGTTCTGATGATTGCTTAAAAATCTGGGATTTTCTTTTACTTTCACTTTAGTTGATAAGGGTGACCAAGACAAATAAAGAAGGTGACTTTCCCTAAGGCCATAGATTGTTCGAATCTTGGCCGGTGGGCACTGACTTGGTGTATTTGATGAAGATCCACAGCTGATAAGTTAGATGCCTGGGCTCCCACTGTGTGCTTTGGTTTGATCTGCCAGCCCCTATGTCACTAAGGCTGGTTCAAATTTCGGACGGTTTAGCAGGAACCAGCTGAGATTCCAACTGTGTGTGTGTAGGCTGAATGTACCAAGTTGATTGATCGATCAACTTTTGTACGACCAGCTTGCTGTTTCACTTTCGATTATCGCTAGTAGCTGCTAGCAATAATCACTGTCTTCTCCCGGTCCGGGTGGGGACAGCTTCCCCTCCCCCCCCCCACCGGGAGCAGACAATTGCTCGGCAGGAGGGATTCCCCTATCAGCGTTGATGGGGGAATTGTGTTAATTTCTTTCCTGCAACCCTTGGTTGCAGGAAAGAATTTGCACCATGTGTGGCCGGCCTAACTCTATAGTACCTCTTTTTCTTTCTTCTTCAGTTTCACTGCAGGTAAATAATGGATCCCAAGCACAGACTAGTCTATTTTTCCAGCAAGTTCAAAGGCACGTTGCTATTGAACAAAAAATATTTATGGAAAAGAAAAACACTTCAAGAAAGCATTTAAAAAACATGATTTTTTTAGCTTTTGTTTGGTAAAATACAGAGTGCAATTCTGATCAAAGAATTTCTCTATAAAGGTTTACACTTAAAGAGGAATTTTAGATGATTTGCAAATAATTGATAGGAGGTAGATTTTTTTTTTTTTCAGAAGAGACTTTGCATGTCTCTTCTTCTAAAAAAAAAAATAGCAAATTTAAAAATAGTGCACACTGCCTTGCGGTGCATGAGTTATGCAGTGTATTCACTGGCTTTTCCCTGGTCTTTGTAATAACCAATGCATTAACAAGGAAAACATTGTAACCAGAATAGACCCAGTTGAATGATTAAGTTATTAGCATTACCAGCATGGTAACTGGATTATGGGAATCTTCCAGGACCCCACAGGTCAATTTACTATTACTAAGTATCTGTCAACACTGGGTTTATCCAGGTGGGGCTTGAAGCTTATGTTTAGAGGCTTGGGTAGTGTTGCTACTCGGCAATAGGTTTTTCATTGAAATGGAGACAAACCCTGAAAACTCTAAAGATTCCTTGGCTTGTTTTGTTTACTTTCTGTAGAACACTAGTAAATGTGCTATGGGGGAGACATATTCCCTATAATCTGATATCAATGTTTTCTTTTAACGTTTGCCCTGTTAGAAGATGGGGAAACTCATCATCAGTTTTTCTAGAAGTTAGAAATTTGCCAGCTGAACATATTTTTAGTTATTCATTAATCTTAAATTATAGACTTACAAAACACAGATTTTATTACGTATAACAGATGCCTGCAAATCCTCAGTTGTTATTCTAGGGTTCTATATACAATATAACTTTGGACTCATAGAGGCTCCATTTATAGAGCCTAATTTTCCAGTTTAATGAACTTCAATAATAATTATTCTTAGATCTTAAAAAAAAACTATTTTAATTAGGCCATATTGCGCAGAATTGTTTTGCATAGAGCATATTACCTATATCTCCCAACTGGGCCACCCTACAATGTCAACCAAAACCTGGAATTTCATACATCTGGGCTGCAATACCAAAGCCCAGTACCGAAACAAGTTCCACCAGATGACTTTACTAGTTCACCTTGCTGTGGTGCGCTAGCGCTGAGCACCCATGCACGTACTCCATACCTCCTGTGGATTGCCCTGGGTCCCCAACACTGCTTTTACCCACTCCACAGCAGCAAGCATCTCTCTCTGCCAGCTGTCTATTGCAGAAATACACTTCAGAGCAAAGGAAAGCTTTTCCCGGGCACCTCCTCATTTCTAATGTGTATTATTCATGAGAGGAGGAGGGGCCTGTAAGGAGTGACATCCCCCCGCATTGAGCCACACTGATCTCTGTCCAAGGAACAGAGAACTGCATGGTAGTGGGGTCAAAACAATGATTTGTGCTGATGATGGAAGATTTATGCTGGGAGGAGTGATGTGGGGAGTAGGAGGATTTTTGCTGGGGGGCTATTTGAATTTTAAGTTAAAAGTGGGTGCATGGGGGAGCATTTGTGCTAAAAGAGGGGGGGGGGGTTGGGGAGAGAATTTATGATAAAACAGGGGTGAGAGATTTGTGCCAGGAGGGTGAATTTGTGCTAGAATGGGGGGAAGATTTGTGAGGAAAGGGGGAAGGGGAGGCCTTATGCTAAAAGGGGGGATTTGCAGGGGACCTGAGAGGATTTGTGCTGGGAGGGCAAGAGGATTTGTGCTGGGAAGGCAAGAGGATTTGTGCTGGGAGCGTGGATTTGGGGGGAGGATTAGTGCTGGGAGGGGTGATTGGGGGGATATGATTTGTGCTGACCTGGGGTACCTCAAAAGATAATGATAAAAAAAAGAGACAGAGGCCTTGAGAGAGTTCCTTATGGTGTAATAGCTTATCAGATACCGGATTGACCTCTTACTAGGATTTGTGCTGGGAGGGGGGTTTGGGGGAGGCAAAGATTTGTGCTGTCAGGGGATTTGGGAGAAGAAGAGAATTGGTGCTAGAAGGTGCTAGGAGGGGGAATTTGAAGAAAGGAGGATTTGTGCTGGGGGATATTTGAAAGGGAAAGGAATGTGTAGTAGAGGGAGGATTGGGGGAGGGGGATTTGTGCTAGAAATATGGATTTGGAGGAGGAGTTGTGCTGGGGGGGATGATTAGGGGGGTGAAGATTTGTGCTAGGGTGGGTGTTGGGGGGACAAAGATTTGTGCTGTCAGAGGGGATTTGGGTGGAAAAGAGAACTGGTATTAGAAGAGGGATTTGTAGGGGAAAAAATTGTGTTGGGAGGGGGGATTTGAGGTAAGGAGGATTTGTACTGGGGGAGATTTAAAAGGTAGGAGGATTTGTAGTTGAAAGGAGATAAAAGGTTAAGATTCGTGCAGGGAGGGGAAGAGATTTGTGTTAGGAGTGGGAATTGGGGGGGTTGTGTTTGGAGGGGGGAAGGGGGGATTTGTGCTTGGCAGGGAGATTTAGTGGGTGAAGGAGTATTTGTGCTGGAAGGGGGGATGGGAGAGGGGGATTTTGCTGGGAGGGGAGATTGGAGGGACTGTGTGGCAGAAAGGGAGAGAGGATTGGGCTGGGGGGAGAAAATCAGAGGGAGGAGATTAGTGCTAGGAGGAGGTTTTCTTATGGCAGGGGGAGTTGGAGTGAAAGATAATTTGTGCTGGGGGAGTTAGCAGGGGAGGGGAATTTTTTTAGCAGGGAAGTACAGCTGGGAGGGAAAGAGGATATGTGTTAGGGGGGACTGGGGGGAGACAATTTGCATTGGGAGGGGGGATGAGGGGGATTTATGCTACGAGGGATGGATGGGGGGGGCAAAGATTTGTATTTGGAGGGGTGAACATGCAGATTAGTGCTGGATTTTTTTTCAGGGAAGAGTGGGGTTTTTTGCTAAAATGTAAAATGGGAGCAAGTATTGCTTGTGGAGAGAATTTTGTACACTCGTGGCCACTGCATTGTACATTACACACCCCTGGCCCCTGCACTCTTTTCATTTTGCGCTCCTAATCCCTACTCTCTGTGTGATATTTTACTCCTAAACCTGGCACCGACTGTAAGCACTCTGTTACATACTCCTGACCCTTGAGCTTTTTGCATTACACTCAACACTCCCCTGTACTCTGTGCATTACACAGTCTGGACCCCTGCACACTAGATTATGGATAAGGTTGTTTTCACACTTCTTCTGCTCTGGGGACACCTGCCACAAGTATTATGGACTATTGCCAGAGACTTTTATGGACTCAATTATAATATAATATAGACTATATTACCAGAAGTATTGGGATGCCTGCCTTTACTTGCATGTGAACTTTATTGGCATCCCAGTCCTAGTCCACAGGGTTCAATATTGAGTTGGCCCACCCTTTGCATTTACAACAGCTTCAACGCTTCTGGGAAGGCTGTTCACAAGGTTTAGGAGTGTGTCTATTGGAATGCTTGACCATTCTTCCAGAAGTGCATTTGTGAGGTCAGGCACTGATGTTGGATGAGAAGGCCTGGTTCGCAGTCTCTGCAGTCTCTTGCAGTCTCATTCCCTGTTATAAGCAAAATTAGTGTGCAAAAAGGAAAATCCTGACCACCCCCCTCCCAGAGTAGTACAGTGTTGTTTTAATAACACTGTGTTGCTATCATTATAGTACTCAAAAAAAAGAAAAAAACTTTACATTTTTTTTTTACATACTGTCCCCAGTCAGTGTCCCGATCACTGCCACACCAGTTATATGATATGATCATGCTGTACTGTACTGGTGACAGTATGTATATAAAAATATATATCTATTATTTTTTTTTCCGTTCTGTGATGAGTAAAATAATTGTGAAAAAAACTATTTCTTAATTTTCCAGAAAATTGTGACGAAAAATTACAGCTTCGAAAAACTCACCATACCTATTACTAAATGCCTTGGACTAACTACTTTTCAAAAAGGGGTTGTTTGGGGGATATTTGTACTGTCTTGGCATTTTCAGCCCTCAAGAAATTAGATTAGATTAGATTAGATTAGATTAGGGAAGGGTGATTAGAAGGGTGTCAGTACATCAGGGTTGATCGATTTTCAGATATATATACCATAGTTTGTGTTTTCAACAGACTAAATAATATACACTGATTTGGGTTATTTTCACCAAAGAAATGTTGCAGAATACATTTTGGCCTAAATTGTTGAAGAACGATTATTTATTTGCAAAATTTTATAACATTTTCTGTATTTTTTCATTTATTTAGCAAAAAGATTAAAAACCCAGCGGTGACTAAATACCACCAAAAGAAAGCTCTATTTGTGTGAACAAAACAATAATAATTTCATATGGGTACAGTGTTGCATGACTGCAACAGCGCTGAAAGATGAAAATTGGCCTGGTCAGGAAGAAGGTGAAAGTGCCCTGCATTGAAGTGGTTAAAAAGGAGTCAAAGTCTTTATTAACCGTTTCCCGACCGGCTCCTGTACATTTACGTCGGCAGAATGGCAGGGCTGCACAAAGTAACGTACCCGTACGTTACATTGAATTTGCTGCCGTGTGTGCGCGATCTCCGTGAGTTGGGTCGCGGGACCCGCGGACTCGATCGCCGTGGGCATACCCGCGATCGCCTCACGGAGAGGACAAACGGGGAGATGCCATTGTAAACAGCATCTCCCCATTCTGACTAGTGACAAGTGTCACTCGATCTCTGCTCCCTGTCATCGGAGCAGAGATCAGTGACGTCACACACCAGCCCATCCCCCTGACAGTTAGAAATCACTCCCCTAGGACACACTTAACCCCTCCCCGCCCCCTAGTGGTTAACCCCTTCACTGCCAGTGTCATTTATACAGGAATCAATGCATTTTTATAGCACTGATTGCTGTATAAATGACAATGGTCCCAAAAATGTGTCAAAAAAGTCCGACATGTCCGCCATAATGTCGCAGTCACAATAAAAATCGCTGATCGCCGCCATTACTAGTAAAAAAAAAAATTATTAATAAAAATGCCATAAAACTATCCCTTATTTTGTAAACGCTATAACTTTTGTGCAAACAAATCAATAAACGCTTATTGCGATTTTTTTTACCAAAAATATGTAGAAGAATACGGATCGGCCTAAACTGAGGAAAAAAAATGTTTTTTTATATATTTTTGGGGGATAATTATTATAGCAAAATGTAAAAAATAATGCGTTTTTTTCAAAATTGTCGCTCTTATTTTGTTTATGGCGCAAAAAATAAAAATCGCAGAGATGATCAAATACCACCAAAAGAAAGCTCTATTTGTGGGAAAAAAAGGACGTCAGTTTTGTTTCGGAGCCATGTTGCATGACCGCGCAATTGTCAGTTAAAGCGGCGCAGTGCCGAATCGTAAAAAGTGCTCTGGTCGGGAAGGGGGTAAATCCTTCCGGGGCTGAAGTGACTATAGACCTGTTAGTTTAGCTTATATAGTCAGGAAGATACTGGAGAGTTTAAAAAAGACCACACAGATGGTTTTTGTTAGACAAAAATATATTAAGCCCTGGTCAGCATGGATTCATGAAAGACATGAAGGTGTCAAACAAACCTGATTTCTTTTTATGAGGAAGTAAGCAAAATTTTAGACGGAGGGTGGTGGTGGACGTAGTATACCTGGATTTTACAAAAGTGTTTGACACAGTTCCCCACACATGACTTATGTGTAAGGTAGTAGGTAAGTAAGGTAAGTCTACAGGCTTGGAAAAACACATTTGTAAATGGATAAAAAACTGGCTAAAAGACAGAATTCAGAGAGTATAGGTTAATGATTCTTACTTTGAATGGTCTAAGGTTATCAGTGGTGTACCCCAAGGTTCAGTGTTGGGACCCTTACTTTTTAATACCTCTATAAATGATATGGGGTCTGGGATTACAAGTATCATTTCAGTCTTTGCAGATGACACCAAGCTATGCAGTGGAATACCGTCCTTACAGGATGTCTCCAACCTCATTACACTGTTTAATTGGGCAACTATGTGACAGAGGAGGTTTATTGCACTTGGGGGCTAAGAATATGCATGCATCATACATACTAGGGAGAGAGGTATGGAAGGTGCTCAGCTATATGGATTGATTTGAGGAACTGAGTTTATTCTCTTTTGAGAAGAAGAGATAAGGGGGGGATATGATCAACATGTACAAATATATAAGGGATCCATATAGTTAACTTGGTTTTGAGTTATTCAATTTAAGGTCATCACAGAGGACAAGGGGGCATTCTTTACACCTGAAGGAGAAGAGATTTAATCTCCAAATGTGGAAAGGCTTCTTTATAGTTAGCGCTGTGAAAATGTGGAATAGACTCCCTCAAGAGGTGGTTCTGGCCAGCTCAGTAGATTACTTTAAAAAAGGATTGGATTGTTTCCTAAATTTACATAATATAACTGGATACTAATGTTTATTGGTAAGGTTGATCCAGGGAAAATCTGAATGCCTCTTGGGGGATCAGAAAGGAATTTTTTTCCCGCTGGAGCAAATTTGATCATGCTTTTTTGGGGTTTATTTTGCCTTCCTCTGGATCAACTGTGGGTATCGGATAGTGTATATGGAGGTTTTCGATTTTTGTGTTTTATTTTTTTTCTCAGTTGGTTGAAATGAATGGACCTGTGTCTTTTTTCAACCAGTATAACTATGTAACTAAAGCGTTAAGCACAGACTAGGTATAGGAGGAAAGACTTTTGCATAAATCGACATTTGAAACAGAACACCCCAAGTTTCTTTTATAGAAAGCGTAAGAGATTATAATAATAAATAATAATAATTATTATTATTTCTATTATTATTATTATTATTATGATAAGTAGCCTCACTAAGCTAGGTTTGAATCTCCCTTTTGTCAGAGGTTGGGCTTGCCTTGAAAATATTATAATGTGATGCCTATATCAAGTCCTGTGTGCCATATACCCCCTGCCTGTTGTCAGCACTTCCTGTTACAAAGACTCCGTGATCTACAGTATATATGTAGTTCGGGGGTGCCCCTCCTTGGAATGCCACATGTTCCTACACACACCTGCACTATCCTGTTCTCTATAGTTATACACTTGCTGTTTGTCCCTGTTGCTTTCCTGCAAGAAGGCTGGATAATGTGCTTGCATGCAGTGAACTTGCAAACACAGCTAGTCAGGGTGATATCTGTGGAAAGAAAATATGAGTAAAGGAAAGGATTGGCTGCATTCTTCGCAGAATTTAGTCATGAAAGGTTGGAGCAAGCACTTAGGCAGCCTACAATAGCACCTGACAGTCAGGGCTGCTGTTAGAAATCACGGGGCCCCATACAGCCTACCTGCTAGGGCCCCCCTTCCTGGCCAAAAGTGACTGAGGACCTAGATTTATCAGCCCCTTTCTTTGCAGCCTCAGCAGGACAGATTAATGAATAGGAAATGCTCTGAGGCTTCCTGGTTATTCACAAACTGAAGCATAGTAAACTATGAAAGAAGGACACAGGAGTGATGGGAACCAATCGCTCACTGCGTTTATTCAGGAAAGGAAGGGGCCAGTAAATGACATATTTCCCCTTTTGCCACTCTCTATCCTGAAACCTCTCTCTTTGTACCCATGGTAGCTGCCGGTAAGAGAGGAGAGTAGGGAAGCCGGAAGGGCTGCGGGGGAAAAGGGCAAACGAGGGGCCCGGACAGCAGGTGGGGGGAATGTGCTATGACCAATCCCCCTGCAGCGCAGCCAGAGGGAGAAAGAGTAAGAGAAGCTGGCAGCGTTGCAGGGGAAGGCAGAAGAGGATTGGTGGCTGCAATAAGACAGTATGCCTGGGCCCCCCTTTTAAACTGATAGTGCCTGGGCCCAGTACAGAAGGGCTGGCTGTATTGCCTTATCAGCAGGCCTGCTGACAGTCACAGGGACCACAGGATCAACTTGTAACATGGGTCAAAAGTATGCTTTATGAAGCCTAATTGAAATCACTCAGCCCACCCAGCTGAAATCGCCCAGCCCAACTTGGGAAGTAGCACTAGGACAGATCTACAAACTTAACATAATTAATTACTCAAGAGGGAGACATTTGTTCCATTTGTGGAGTGATCAGTTGCCACTTTTAGCAATTAATCGCTAACGTTTTTAGCAGTGTGATTAAGGTACTAAAACTTTCTGTCCTTGGGTTGGTGGTTTTAATAGATCACAGTACAACTAAAGACTCTTGCATGACAATCTAAACAAGTCCCAGATCTAGTAACTATGGGACAACTATGGGGTAACTATGGGGTTGATTTACTAAAAAAGGAGAGTGCAAAATCTGGAGCAGCTCTGCATAGAATCCAGCTTTTTTGTCAAAGATTAATTGCACAAGGTGATGTTAGCTGCTGATTGGCTACCCTGCACATCTGCACACGATTTTGCACTCTCTCGTTTTAGTAAATCAACCCCTATGTGAGCCTCAAGCCTATAAATTCAAAAAATCTCCTTTTTTTCTTTCCCTGATTGAGCCAAATCCTCCTTCATTTGTCACTCAAATGCTGCTCTTCCCAGGCACTGAGGCTCATTGTGGGAGGGTTTCATCAGCGGCACAATCCAGAAAGCATTTTTATCCCACTATAGTATGAGTATGCACAGCTTACATGAAAGTGGAAACTCTGCTGTGAATTCAGATGCAGTGCAGCATTGTTGCCACACCATCACAGGAAGCTGTATTTGGCAGACTTCACTGGCAGGATTATTTGTAGGACATTGCAGAGAGAATAGGAAAAATTGTAAGTGCAAATGCACTCATAATTGGGTGCTGCATCACATATTTTTAATAAGAGGCCATAGTTACTTTAAGAAAAATCGAATTGGTGCTGGCAAGTTGTAGGTAGACCGGTCATGGCCCTACAAAATTATCCTGCCTATGGGTTTCTTCCTTACCAGAAGTTAAGCAGGAAGGCCTCTAGTGGAACAATACTTACAATAATCTGTATTTATAGCCTGACAGTAAAGTAATAAAAAAAATCCTAAGACTAAATCTTTGCGTCTTCTACACCATGTTACTAAGAAGTGTCTGACCAACAAACAGATGCTTTGAAAGTGCTACTTGTTCTGGTTAAATGTACTTTCCTGCTATGTTTTTCACTTTTGCAATCTGATAAAACAGGAGCTTTGCTGTGTTGAGCGCCCTGCTAGAAACCAAGTGCACAACACTATGCTGTGTGTAGACCACTGGGTAAAACCTAAAAATATGCTGCTGCTATTGCCCTGCACAAATACCACTTCCCAACCACTAAAATATTTCTAAAGAATGGTGCCACTTTAGTTAACAGAAGTACATATACTATAGAACCTAAGAAATGTCCTTGTTCTTAAAGGAAATCTGTACTGAAGAATTATAGGGGCTGCTGTGTCCTCCTTCTGAAGATGCTAGTTGCTTGGCTATGAAGCTGACTAAATGTCCAGGCATTTAGCATTTTCAGGTTAAGGTATGAAATGACAGATACCATATTTCTACTATGACAAGTTGTCTTAATGTTTTTTTTAAATGTCAAACGGTGAAACTGAAATATTGAATGTAGGAAAAAAAATTGTAGCGATGTATATGTGTGTGTGTATATGTTTATATATATATACATATATATCATATATGTGTGTATATATATATATATATATATATATACTATTATTTATACTAATTTTTTCAACTTACTATATTTTTTCCTTTGTAATTTATATATATATATATATATATATATATATATATATATATATATATATATATATATATATATATATATATATATATATATATATATATAATCAAGGGAGTGTGTTGTCTACTATATGACAGGCTTTCTTTACCTTTTTAAAATGTCAAACACTGAATCTGAAATATTGAATGTATATATAATATTTATTTCCTTAGAGATGTATGTGTGTGTTCTTGCCTATATAAAATGTAGGGGAATAAGTTGAAAAGAAAAAAAAGAAGAAAAATATTATATATATCTATATCTATATATATATATATATATATATATATATATATATATATATATATATATCTATATATCTATATATATATATATATATATATATATATATATATATATATATATATATATATATATATATATATATATATATATATATATATATATAGATATATATAGATATATATATATAGATATATATATATATACTTTTTTTGTTTGTTTATTTATTTAAGGGAATGTGCTGCACTCTAAACGTTTTGAATTTCAATATAAAGCTCTGCCATCATTTTTTGTTTTATGACTTAACCAACCATAAAAAGTTATGATCTCATTAATAGAAGAACATTTTATTTTGATACATCGGATGTATCTAATTAGTGCTGGATTAATAGAAGCTCTCAGCCCTCTATAATCTGCTTTCAAGTCAGAGGGAAAAAAAAACAATATCGAAACAAATAAAGCAAGATAAAATATAATACAAATCTGGAACTCTGCTGCGTACATGTTTGAATCCTTATTCGTTGGACTAGTGCATTTCAATGCTAGAATTGAATGCATATTAATAATTTGATACATGGAATTTTCTCCAGAGTATAAATGAGTTGAAAACCAAATAACAGGAGTGTCATGCGTGGGGACAGTAAGATATAAGTGAATGCGGTGACGTCACTACTTAATGTATACACATTAATACAAGGGACAGATGTGTACTCTGGATATAGGTCGCCCTTGTCCTAGCAAGTCATCGGGGTCTTGCTGTGTCGCCCCCTCGCAGAGTTTAGGCACCTAGTTAAATCACATTACATCCTCTATAAAGAGGGTGGAAAACTAGGCTACTTAACCTCCCCTGATAGGAACTGTAAACAAGCACTCAAGATTCAGACCCTTGATCCTGCTTTAAATATAGACTTGTTTATCAGTGTCATCCTAGGAGGATTAATTAGATACATTTATTCACAATTTGGTGTCTGACACCACAGCTTAGGAATGCCTTATAATCACAAGGTGTTAATTGGGGCCAGGCAGGCACTTATGTTTCTATTAAGTGTGAGAGCTCCTCCAGAATACATTTCTGCTCCTGTGTCATGCCTTTTATTGTACTTCACTCTATACACAGAAAGACCGAATAATTTCAACTTGCTCAGATAAATGTTTTTAATAACGAATATTTTTGATTATTCTAGGTAAATAGGATAGTTACTAAAATACAAACAAAAAAATAAAACGGGGAACGTGAAAAAGAAAAATAATGAATTGTATCTTTTTTTTTTTAAACTAAATATCCTTTTTAACTTCTTCTTTTATGTCACTCGCAGTTTAATCTTATTAACTTCTTCATTTCCTCCAAAGGAAACAAATTGTACCTTTCTATGTATGCAAAGACCTTTAATTTAATTCCACCCTCCACCAATTAAACATTCTGAAAAGACTCTTTTATCTCTAATCTAGATGTGTGAAGCTGTAGAAAGATTATTTAGAAAAGGTTTACTATATATATATATATATATATATATATATATATATATATATATATATATATATATATATATATATATATATATATATATATATATATATATATATATATATATATATATATATAAGAACTGTATGTATAAGTGAGAACTGAAGTCATTAACTATTTTAAATGAGTATTTAAGTGAACACAACTGTATGTGAAAAACAAATATTAACCTAGTAAATATAGTCTAAGTACCTTTACTAAATGGATTGTAATGTCACGTTGAACTTCATTAACATTCCTTATTCCTGCTGTGAACAGTTCACATAGATCACTACGTAGTTGTTGAAATGTATTTCTTATCAAGTTGCCATTATTTCGAAATATCAAATTATTAATAATATCCCGTTGTTATTATCTATCATTTTATCATTTACTATCCATTATTATTATTATTTGTTTCCACACGATCAAAAACGTGATTAAAACAATAGTGTAATTGGAGATGTTAGAGATGATCCTAGAAAAACGTTGGCTATATATGCCTGCAATGTAAAAAACGCTATTCTATACAAAGAAAGCTTAAACTACTACATTGGAAATGTTGAATCGATTAGTTGGTGCTTTATTCAGTGATGACACATATTAAAATATTTTGGATTATTAGATTTAGAATTGTAACATTTGTTACACTAAAAAGTGATAAACAATATATCAGTTTGCCTGATTTTACACACTTTTTTCCTTTTCTTTTTCAACTTTTATTTGTTGTAATATAAAGTTATATTGTTAAGTAAAATATAAAATATTACATATTAAGTTATTTTTTTTTTCCTTGTCGTGAATTCCCCCCAGTAATTGCAGTCTCATACTAAGGAACTGAGTTTGCTTTTTCCAAAAATACAAATGAAAAGTCACATGCTTCAAAAAAAATGGATGAAATAAATACTTTTTCCAATCGATCTGCTTCAGAGCTGAAACTTCCCGAAGGCAACACATTTATTAAAAAGGACCAAGCATTATATACATAAAAATGTTTACTCACAATTTCATTTCAGATCAATAACGAATTCTACATTTTTACAAATGTCTTGTATCAGTGGCATTTTTTCTTATGTTCATTGTTGTTTTTTGATGTTTTTTTCTCGGAAACACAACAGAAAAGTACATTCTGACATGGCAGTCTAAAGTCTCTAGATAGAATTTCTTGTGTACTAGTCATTACACAGTTGTACAACAAACCAGTTCAGAAATTGTCTTGTAGAACAAGAGTAACACACATATAATGCATACAATATATTAAACTCCACAATAGTCATCAGAATATCTACACAATATTTACAATATTCTTGGTTTATAAATAAATCACATACAAAAAAAATAAGCAACTGAAACAAAGCAGATATTATCCACTTGAAATACTAATTACTGTCATATTTAGGACAGATTATGACAAGTTAGAACTTGCAGCACTCAGAGCTCTGGCCTTTCAGTCTGGAGAACTACAAATCAGTTTTTTATATTCCCTTTTGTTCTCCAGATGAAAGGCTAAACCACAATTTTTTGGCATTTAATGCTAAGGTCCACCCTGTGCTCAAAGTGTTAAGGTAATATCTATACATATATAAATACATATATAAATATATTATAATTCTTTAAGAACTAGAGTAGAAGGAATAATAGCCTAGGCTTTTGGAGGCATCTTTAAAGTCTTCGTTTGCAATGTCCTCACATTTAATGGGAGGGGAGTTTTCATTGCTTGAAGTGCTAGGTGAAAGTCGTCTTCTCTTGCAGGCTCCTGTGTAGACACCAGAGTCATTTGAGTCTAATGATTTAATGGAAGGAGGTGTCTCCACCCATGATGAGTTCAACTCTTCTTTGACCTTGTCTTTAGGTAGAAGGTCTTCAGCAAAACCTGAGGGGCTTGACCTGGAGGACCAAGGTAAACCAGTTGCCATTTTCCTTTGATATGGAGAACTTCTGCTGCTCCAGCCTGTCATGGAAGCAAAGGCCGCATCTGGATAGTATGCCATGGGATGAGAGGTCTGGATGGGCAGAGACTTAATGCCATAGGTGAGAAGTGAACTAGAAGAATAGTCTGTATCATAAGGGCCCATGTCCAGTTTGTTGGCTGCTGCTTGTTGGACAGGGGTCACAAACCACCTCTGGGGGGGAATGTTGGCCACTTCTTCATTAGACTGGGGTGACAGAAGACCATTGGTCTGGGGTACAGTCCTCTCCCCACTGTAGTACCTTGTAGGGGGCAGGTTGTTGACAAATTGCTCCTGGAAGAAGGGCTGGACACTGTAGCGGGCACCCGGCACTATTTGATGGGATCTAGGAGAATCCGCAGGAGATGGAGTTAATCGGTCATTTTCTGATGCCGTGTACATGCTACAAAAAAAAAAAGTTGCTGTGACTATGGCAAGCATGATCATAAATGGGTCAGCTATGGGTAAAGCAAGTTCTAGGAGTTGATTCCCTAAGCAAGAATCTTGACAAAGTGACTAAATCAAATCAGGTGGGTTGAGGGTTAGAAAAAAATAATAATTTTGCCCTGCACTTTGCCAGTAGTTGAGGTGAACACAATTTTACTCTGTTCACTAAGTTAAGCGTTCATTCACTTCCACTTTATGAAATTAAATAAATACCCTCACAGAATAATACAGCAGAAGCCATGAGTTTCTAGCTACTATAATTTGGTATTAATATTGACTCTACTGTCTTTAAGTCAATGAAACTGAAAATAGGGCCTGTTCACACTAGATGCAAGTGCATTGTCTATGCATCAAAAACCCAAGGAAAATAGATTACATGGGTTCCAGGGGCATTGTTCACACTAGTGCTGTCAGTTCCAGTGAGGTTCGGTTCCAGAAAAAAAAGTAGAACATACTGAACCGCAGTAAAACACATAAAAAATGCACTGGAATGCATTACAGCAAAAAAATAAAAATAATAAAAAATAAAAAAAACAAGAGGGGGAAAAAGGCACTGGAACTTATTAAAAACGCAAACACATCAAAACACACATACAGAGAGTGATTTTTTGTGGTGTGAACTGTAAGCAAAAATGTATCTGGAACACATGCAGAGTGCATTTTTTTGTGTAAACAGGCCCATATCAATTCTTCCCACATCAAGCACAATATACACAAAGAAGGTCACCTTGGCTAAACTATATGAGCTCTGTATTTATGCTTTAGGTTCTTGTAGGTTTAGCTGTATTATTAAAGTGGAGCCTATATGTAAAGCTGGCTGGTATTGTTATGCTATTTAGTCATCTGTTGTTATGATGGCTTTTAGGTATGCTCTATTTGTTTGTTTGTTTGTTTGTTTGTTTGTTTGTTTGTTTGTTTGTTTTATGTATTTTGTTTAATTAGTTTATTTGTCTATGTCTTTAAAACTTTTTCAAATAAAATAAAATTTTACATAAAAAACATAAAAAAAAACAACAAAGAAAATATACTTACGAGTCATAGTTGTCTCTGAAGCCTTTTGCAAATGGGTTGTGGTCAATTTTCAGTTGAGTGATCTAAAAGAAAACAAAAGCAATAAATACTGATATACAGCCTTATTACTATAGATAATTCACCCCTTTACATATAGCCCTTACTCCTTCTCATCCTATAGAAGACAATGGTGGGGCACTTACATCTGTATTCTGGTATGCTGTGACAGCAATGAACTGATTCTCTGGGAAGGTGAAGGTCTGGGTTTTGGCAGAGTCATTCAGGTCCTCCACTCCATCTTCACTGACTTCCACAATGTGCAGACGTGGCTGGTACTTATGTAGAGACTGCAGGACAATCATCTAAGGAGAGAGAGATCACTTTTAGTAAATCAGATTTAGAATAAGTAAGATATGGTAAATTTCTGCTAGACTTTTTAAAGATTTGAAAGCTGTTTGTGGGGAGAGGTGGAGGCATTGAGTAGGTGATTGAGGTGGGCTGCTTGTGTGTTATGTGGGTAAGTGCAGAAGTAGGTTGGTTGGGGTGTAGGCAGGTGTGAGGAAGAATTGGTAAGTGAGGGGAGAGAAGAAGGTAAGCTGAGAGGACAGATCTAATGGAGGGTAGTGACTGGAGGGTGGGTGACTCTAATAAGAGTGTGTTTGAGCTGGGGCACAAAGCCCATTAAATATGTGTACGGTAAGGGCTGACTCACAGGTAGGCAGGAGTGTGGGGAAGGTGTTGAATGTAATGCAGATGTGAGAACAGAGTGAGAAAAGCCAACATTTCTTAAAACGAATCATCTGAGAAAAGGAAAAAACCCGATGAAAAGAAGTTGACCTCCCAGCTGTTCTGACACAAGCTTTCATTTCCTGTAGGCTGTAGCATCATAAGAACGCGATGCATTATCTTGGCTCTACTAGGATTTATCAATGTTATGTTATTTACTAATGTGCGACACTTTAATAACTTCTTCCAGTGTATGGAGTGTGCGCCGCTTCCAGTAGCAGCACTATAGTGTACAGCTCCATAAACTGGACCAGGATCGCTGTCCATGGTATCAGTCTTACCTGAGTATTGTTATTATTGGCTCCCTTGTTATTAGTCAGCTTCAGCTTCCCGAAGGAGATCTCCTGCCTCATCCAGTGGGCTCCAGTATTGGGGGACTCGGGGTGTACATACACCTTATTACCTGGACAGAGGTGAGGGGACTTCATTAGATGGAGAGAAAGGGGGGATCGCCTTATAGTAAGAGGAGTTCTACAAGTCTCTACACTTACCAGGGATGTACTAAAATTGGAGAACTCGAAATCTGGTGCAGCTGTGCATGGTAGCCAATCAGCTTCTTATTTCAGTTTGTTCAATTAAACCTTGGCAATAAAACCTGGAAACTATACAGAGAGGCACCAGATTTTGCACTCGAGTTTTAGTAAATCTCCCCCAATGTGTTCATATATAACTACTTCTGTAATAACTCACCTGTCCTTTTATTTATCATTTGACTAGTTATAGTCTTTACCATGGTTCTTCATTTCCTATATTAACTATAATTATATGTATTATGTGTCCATACCTGATACTGGTCTTATGACATATTGGGGGTTATTTATGAAAGTCAAATCTACTTGAAAGTGCAGTCGCTGTAAATCTGAAGGGAAGATCTGAAAAGAGGGGAAGCTCTGCTGATTTTATCATCCAATCATGTGCAAGCTATAATGCTGTTTTTTTTATTTTCCTTGCATGTCCCCCTCGGATTTACAGCAACTGCACTTCAAAGTGCACTAGTAGTGCAAAGTGGATTTGTCTTTAGTAAATAAACCCCATTGTCTATCTGTTAAAATATATGTCATAATGTATGTATCATCCATTTGCCAATATATTGCCTATCAGTGTATGTATTATACATTCCTAATAATGATCTCATTATTTTATGTATTGCCTGTCCATCTATTAAGAAATCTATTATATGTCTGTTTGGCAAAGCACTAACAGTCCTCTAATTGCTATGTACTATCTGGTTGTATTAATGTATTATCATATCAATCTACTTAATTTTATACTTTTCAAGGTATTCAGAATTCATCTCCCCTTATTCTGTCAATCAATTTATATATCGTCTGTCCTATTAAAATCTTCCCTTTAATTAATATATTTTCTACCTATATAATATAATCATCTAGCCTATTAAAATCTTCCCTTTAATTAATACATTATCTACCTATAATATACTTGTCAATTTAAATTATATCTACCTATAAGCTAACTACCAATTACCTATCTATCTATCTATCTATCTATCTATCTATCTATCTATCTATCTATCTATCTATCTATCTATCTATCTATCTAATCTACCTAACACACACACACATATACATTTATAATCAACCTATCAATGCATTGCATATATCAATTACCTATTTATTGATGAATCTCCCTGATTACCAGTCCATTAAATGATGTATCATTGAGAAATCTACCAATCAATGCATATTTAAATTCCCTTTGCATCAGTTAATCTTCCCGATTAGCGATCTATCAAGTTATCATTGATTAATCTACCAATCATATATTTCTATGTAACTAATTATTAATCTACCAATTTACGTGTCATTGTGTGGTTACCCATTTTTTTTTCCCTATCTATCTATCTATCTATCTATCTATCTATCTATCTATCTATCTATCTATCTATCTATCTATCTATCTATCTATCTATCTATCTATCTATCTATCTATCATCTGTCTGTCTATCTATTTAATGTATCAGCACGACCCCATTGATACAATCATCGATACCTTATGTTGGAAATAAAACAACATTCACGTGAACTATTACAATTTATAGTTTATATTCACACATGTTAGGGCAGCCCTCATTGTGAATATACAAGCCGCCTATGCTGAAACGTGTAGCCCCCCATTGCCCTGTAGACACCGACCTTGCATGTTATTGTCCGCCTTGCCGCAGGTCACCCATTTGCCGCCTTGGAATCGCCAGTGGTTGGGATCGGCCAGAACCACCTCCACAAACACGTTGTAATGGGCTGTCGGATTTAAGCCGGTGATATTGAAGCTGAGAAAGGGGAACATTCTCCTAGAGAAGGGTACAAAAACTCATTATATACTTGTCCCCACGTCTGTACTACTCCGGAGTTTATAATGGGGACACACCTACACATGTCCTGCCTAAATCACACTCACCCTATGTGCTGCATTAGCAAAATATTTCAAAAAAACATTAAACCTAAAAATCTATAGGGAGAGATCAATTCCTGGGAGGAATATTAGTACATGCAAAATGTATAGCAATGTCATAATTGTCAGACAATAAAATAAGACAAAAATGTGATTTCCAGTATAAACTGGGCTAATATATAGGGGTGACCTCCATAGGACAAGGGTAATGACTTTGTAGCCGTGTTGTACTGTAAGCTAAACAAGGATAAGGATCGCTATTTAAGGATCATTATATTTAGCCATTTTCAAATCTACTAACTTAAAATAGTTGCCACCCTTTTTAAATAAAGGATCCTTACCCCAGTATAAAAAAAAAGAAAATATATATATATATATCAAACTTTCGGCATGCTCTAGAAGCTTGTTATAGTCAATTAAAATGTGTGTGTATGTATATATATATATATATATATATATATATATATATATATATATATATATATATATATATACACACACACAAACAAACTTTCTGCATACGCTATAAACTTTATACAATGTAATATATATATATATAGAGAGAGAGAGAGACACACACTTGTGCATTAAACCTTCTTGTGTGGCTGGCCCATCCGTGCCACCCTGTGCCCCGGACTCACCTGCCCTGTTTGGTTATATATATATATATATATATATATATATATATATATATATATATATATATATATATACGCAAACATACTTTCTGCATATTTTATAAACGTATATATATACTTGTGCATGCAATGTAACCTTCTGTGGATGGCAGTTGCCCATCCATGCCACCCTGTGCCCCGGACTCACCTGCCCTGTTTCGTGATGATCATCTCGGTCTGGTGTCGGTGAAATTTGAGCCATAGAGGGCGGTTGCAGAGGTAGACTTGTGCCCGGACTCCAGTCCCGCTGCCTGGCAGCCCCAGGGCGCTAAGCCCACTGGCAGAGCCGGCCGTTGGGTAGGGGCTGTACATGGTGCCGGGCGCCTGGCTGTACTGATAGCCGGTGGTGTACTGTGGGCGAGAGGGGCACACCGGAGGGGAGAAGCCGGCTGGAGGTAGCATGCTGCTGTAAGGGGGGTATCTGGCCGCTCCACCCGCTTGGTAAACGGCGCTGTGCTGCGGTGGGGCATAGGGGAAGATGGAGCAGGGGGAGCCCAGCTCTGCCCCAGTCTGTTGGTGCTGCTGCCCTTGGGCTGGCAGGTAGTAGCGCTCAGTAGCCGCCTGCATAGTGTTGTCCAGGTACCGAGGTGCTGAAGTTGGGGGGACAGAAGTCAGGTCCTCTTCTACCACTGGGGAGCCTTTCCTGCTTGTGTCCTGGAGGTTCTTGGTGGCTTGGAAGCTCTCAGTGGCCTCGCTGAGCATAGTACTGGCGGCAGTGTTACTGGAAGCTGCTTCTCTTGGGCTGTCTAAGTGGGGGCCCCTGGGGTACTTCTTGTGCTGCTGCTGCTGGTTCTTGTGCTGTCCCACGTTGAATTCCAAGCCTGGGCTCTGGGCGGCGCTGTTGGGGTCTCCAGGCAAAGGGTAGAAGGTGTGGGGCAGGTTAGGAGCAGAACTGGTCAGGATCTGCTCTCCTAGCTGCATCCTCTGTCTGGATGGAGGTTAAGCCTGCCTCAAAATCTGTACCGGCTGGGCTGATGCAGACACCATGTACAGCAGACCCTCACAGGAGCAAAAAGGGGGGTCAGGGGGAGGATGAGTGCTGAGAGATGAAATGTCCTTTCAGTCTACAATCTCATCCATAGGTGTCTCCAAGGGTGGGTGAAGCTAAAGGGGAGGGGGAAGCAGACCACCACTCACAGTCACAGGACTCCTCTCTTTGAAAGGGAAAATCAAATGTGTCAAAAAAGCTGCCTGTGTCACTTTATATACGGTCGCCTCCTTCACACCTCTATTAGGGCTAATGATTCCAGGGAGGGGCTTGCTGCCTCTTTCATGGCAAGACAGAGAGGAGGATAAGTACAGAAAAGTCTCATCTGACCATTGGTTGACATTAATTTAATTAGACAATTCCTAATTGGAACAAGTCACCTGTGCCCCACTCTCTGGCTGCTAGGCACTGCACATCAAATGCATCGCCTGCAATTATTCGTAGCCAAATTCCCTGAAAGGGAGAGGATGGGTTATTTCCACTTTCATCCAAACCATCGCACTCTCCTTCTTTAAAGGAACCCTACTTTTTTTTTTCTTTGGATCAGACAGGCCTTTCTTACTGGGAGCTGGTGGAGGGCAGCGAAATCAAAGGGGGGCTTTGATTGAGCTGGAAAACCCAGAGCTTACTTTACTCTGTTTACTGAGAAGACCGCAGGAGACCTCCAACACACAAATGCAGGAACCCAGCTCACAATTCATAGAGGATGGGTGGAAGAGTCTAATGTATAGAGCTACACTATACAAACCAGAACATCAGTCTGGGCTTCACACTTCTATCACATGGAGGCCTTGGATCACTCGGATTTCCTACAAAGGATGCATTTCACAACTCACAAAGGAGCTATAAGTTTGCAAAAATGGCACTACTTGTTATGGAAATTCAGCCTATTTAAAAATAAATGTATCAACGAAGGATCTTATTTCTTGCAGTACAATAAAGAAAAAGCTGAATAAATGTATTAATTGTACAAGAAAGTGAAAGACTGTAACACTGAGAAGACACTTCTAACCATAGTGTGTGCAGCAGTAAAGTTCAATGCTGAATTATGTAAATGTGTAATATACAGAAAAAGGGAGGGGGGAGAGAGAGAGATCACCAACTGGTAAAACCTATTGTTATTTTTTTTATAAGATGTATAAAAATGTATATGCTTATACTATAAATATAGAGAGAGGAGGGAGAAAGAGTGAGAAACAAAGAGAGATAGAGAGATCGCCAACTGGTGGCATTTATTATTGTTTCAGAAATATATACCAGTGAAATCCTGAATACAAAGAGAGATAAAGAAAGGAAAAGAGGGAAAGAGAGAAAAAGGAAATTCAGAGAGAGGGGGGGCAGAAAGAGAGAGGGTGCATAAAAAGTGTGTGTGTGTGTGTGTGTGTGTGTGTGTGTGAGAGAGAGAGAGAGAGAGAGAGAGAGAGAGAGAGAGAGAGAGAGAGAGAGAGAGAGAGAGAGAGAGAGAGAGAGATGGTAGAGAGGCATAGAAAGTGAGTGAGAGAGAGAGAGAGAGGGAGATATGGAAGAAAGAGACATAGAACGTGTGTGTGAGAGAGAGAGGGATGTGGCAGAGAGACATATAAAGTGAGTGTGTGAGAGGTAGGTGAAAGAGAGAGACATAGAAAGTGAGTGTGTGAGGGAGAGATGAAAGAGAGACACATAGAAAGTGAGAGAGAGAGAGAGAAGAGAGAGGGAGAGAGCGAGAGAGATGGAAGAGAGACATAGAAAGAGAGAAAGAGAGGGATGAAAGAGAGAGAGAGAGAGAGAGAGAGAGAGAGAGAGAGAGAGAGAGAGAGAGAGAGAGAGAGAGAGAGAGAGAGAGAGAGAGAGAGAGAGAGAGAGAGAAAGTGAGTAAGAGAGAGAAAGAGAGAGAGATCACCAACCGGTGTAATTTATTATTGTTTATTATTATTATTGCATACCAGTAAGATCCTGAAGAGAAGGCGAGAAAAAAGAAAAGATGGAGAGGGAGAAAAGAGGGAGAGGGAGAAAAGAGAGATGGAGAGAGAGCAGAGAGAATAGAAAGTGAGTTAGAGAGAGAAAGAGAGATCGCCAACAGTGGAATCATATATACCTATTGTTATATATATATCTATAGATATACTATATCTATAGATATAGACATAGATACCTATATATATAGTGAAATCCTGTAATCCCATGTCCTTGTTTTAGCAGTATGTGTTGAGGTTTTCTGCATTGTTCCAAGCTGTCTATAATAAAGATATATTGGTGTCAGTCTCCGAAGTGATCTGAGGACTACCAGTCCCTGACTTGTTTGCTATCCCTCCTGAAATCCTGAGCTCTGCTGCCTCACCAAGAAATCTTCCCATTTTCAGTTTTTAAACTCACTTTTGTATAGCTGATAAGATTGCAGACAAGAGGGAATAGCAGCAGTCTCGATGTGCGGCATACGGCTTGTGCAGAGTCTGTGCCAAAGAGCTCGGAGACAGCAGTGGGGTTTATCAGGGTTTTTATTGTTTGGGGACCACAAGGAAAAGGTTTTGATAAATTATTTTCACAGACTTGCAGGTGAAAGTGGCTATCAGATATAAACCATCTGGCATCCTTCAGTACATTTCATGCCTTTTGTTAGCGGTAAAAAGATATTTCAGGCAGGCAGGATTCCCTGCTAGATGAAATGAAGGCATCCAATTCTCAGCTCCTGATCTGCTGCAGAGTCCTGTTCATGTCACTCCGGGGCATCCCATGTATGTGGCACTTCCTAGGAAGGTGAGATGGATTAGTGGCTGTGACTTTACAGACCAGGGCTATCCCTCATCTCCAGCACAGTCATGTCTTCCCGAATATCAGACTTCTATTATAAATTGACATCCCAGATAGAAAATGACAAAGCCCCCTTTTTTTTGCCAGCTAAAGGGTGCAAATATTTTGTAAACCACGGGATCATTTTCTATTGGCCGCTTCTAATATGTGTTACTATGTGATAATGACATTATTTAAAACAAATTCTCAAAAAGTCGGCTTTCTGTACAAGCGCTGCTAAGAACTTCATAAAAACTGTAAAATGACTTTACAAAAGGAGTAATTTTCAGGATGACATGCGTCGTTTCAAATAGACAGTCAGCTTATATCTGTTGTTTTTTGTTTTCAAGAACCAAGTTGGGTCATTAAAGTATTAAAGTGACAAAAGATAAAGGATAATTAATACATTTAATAAAATCCTATTATTTTAATTATTATTATTTTTATCTTTTATTATCCTTACTTATTGTTTTAATTACATCCATATATTCACAGCAATTCCTAGAAAATACCCTCATTCCCCTAACAGCAGTTTAAAAGATCCTGTGATCCTTTTATACATCATGAGTGGTAAAAAAAAATCCATTCATATCAATCACTTTTAATTGTTATATTTTCAGATACTTAGTGCATTGCTGCTTGCTATATTTTCTATTGATCCGTATGTATTTATCAGTTCATTAGTCATGAAGCCTCATATGATGAGCCCGATACTTCTCTGTATTCGCTCTTATTTGTACATTGGATGACGATTCGCTGTACTATGGAATACTTTCCTAATTATAGATGATATTTTATTATAGTACAGGAAGCCATTTGTCCCGCTGTCACCTGGATGTGCCCCTTATTACCCCACTCTAGGATGTTCTTAGGATCTCCCAGCCATAAGGGGAAAATATTGGACTATTGACCCAGACACTAGGAAGTTCCATTGTATCCCAGATGTAAAGTAGACTATATCAGTGGGGTGCACAAGAGAGGGCGGAGGAACCAGCTTCCCCATATTATCTTTTCATGTCCTCTGCTTGTACAAGATCCAACTTCCCCTCTGCAAACCATCGGGGGGGGGGGGGGGGGGGGGGACAGGCACATAACTACATCGATTAGAATGCAAACTGAGTCCTAATTAGGTCCGAGTTTGCTTTATTTATTCGTTTTACTTTTATTAAGTTGTGTAAAGCGTGTGTGATCACAAGACGGACGGACTGATCCCTGCACTATATTAACCAGTGTGTGCCCGGAGAATAAAAAGAAGACTTTACTTACTTTAGTGACAAGTGACCACCGACCACAGATATAATTTATACCGGGGTCACAAGTCTACATAGTGTGATATGTCACATACAAGTCAGCCTACTCCTGGGGAAGTGACACCATCTCATGGTAATCACACTTCATATAAATTCTATATAGTAATAGATCAAATCTATCTATCTATCTATCTATCTATCTATCTATCTATCTATCTATCTATCTATCTATCTATCTATCTATCTATCTATCTATCTATCTATCTATCTATCTATCTATTTATCATCTATCTATCTCCTCCGTCTAAAGAGCATTGTATGATAACGTAAATACATAACTTAATATACATGTATCTATATTTTACAGATATACATCTCGTTCATGTATACATCTCATTTATCAATGTATCTAGTCTATCAGTTTGATGGGTGTCATCCAAGTTATATAGATGTATTTTTTTTTCTGTGGTATATCTATGCAAGGAATAATATGCATATAAAGTAAATCTTTTTATTTAGATACCTTCATATATTATCTATCTATCTATCTATCTATCTATCTATCTATCTATCTATCTATCTATCTATCTATCTATCTATCTATCTATCTATCTATCTATCTATCTATCTATCTATCTATCTATCTATAATTCTCTACACTAGCGATTTTATCTAGATATCCATATATATTATTTATATAATAATATTGAGGGAAGCTATCAATCTATTTTCCTTTCTTTCTGTTATCCATGCGTATTCTTTGTACTATCTCTTTATATCGACATCTCTGTATTACACATATTGGATGAAACAATATCTATCTATCTATCTATCTATCTATCTATCTATCTATCTATCTATCTATCTATCTATCTATCTATCTATCTATCTATCTATCTATCTCCTATTTTTCTATCATTATCTATGTATCAATCATGTATCTACGTATTCTCTTTTTCTATCGTATTTATATATCTCTATATATCTCTATATATCTCTATATATTATATGTATTGGGGAATCTATCTATCTATGTAGATACATCTATTTATATAGATGTATTTTTTCTGTGGTATATCTATGCAAGGAATAATATGCATATAAAGTAAATCTTTTTATTTAGATACCTTCATATATTATCTATCTATCTATCTATCTATCTATCTATCTATCTATCTATCTATCTATCTATCTATCTATCTATCTATCTATCTATCTATCTATCTATCTATCTATCTATCTATCTATCTATCTATTGCAGATAGATAGATAGATAGATAGATAGATAGATAGATAGATAGATAGATAGATAGATAGATAGATAGATAGATAGATAGATAGATAGATAGATAGATAGATCTATTTAAATTCTGTTTATCTATTATCTTGTCCCGATCCTTTCTGTTAAGCACAGCAGTCCCAGTCCTGTCACCTCTCCATAATGGCTCTATGGATTTAATGTAGAGATCAGTGATGGGGCAATGACTGTACTCACACCTCCTTCTATACACCAGGGAAGCATCTTCCAGAGACTCATTAATTGCCATCATCACAGATCAATTGGTGCTGTACCCCTCATTGCCAGCTGGGAGCCTCATGGCTTCAGTCCAGCAACTCATCATTGGCTCCTGAAGAGGTTAAAAAGATGACAAATGCATGTTTTAAAACAATTCATAAGCATTAACATAGATTGATCTGTTTGCTTCACATTCTATGCAGAAGGTATTTTCGGTACTGTACAGCAGCCGGTGACATAGAGACTTCTGCTTTCATAATCAATGCAAGATAAAAGAGATCAACAGGTATTGTTAAGTGCTCTTCAATGAACCAATATTAAATCAATAGCCCAATAAATTAACGTCGCAGCATATATTAATGACACATATTAATACGATACAATCATATAACCGATTAATATAATAGTGCAATTATTGGGACTGCCTGAGTGTGAAAATCTGCATACACTTATTGATCATCAGTGGTATGGAAAAATTCGGCAGTATATTGATCACAAATAAACAAGTAATATCAACGTATTATTTATGGAATACTATTGAAAATCTCGCACAGCATACAGCTAAATCATTTACAAAATAAGGCCCAGATTGGGGATTTTTATGGCATACATTGGATATATGTATATAGAGATGGGGGTTTTACTGAGATTGTACACAAATCATCTCAGGTTTTGGCTTTCCCCCAGCAGGCAAGATACAGTATGTATTACTTATAAACAATCCCTGACATCCTTCATCACTCGTTATACAAACTTGATTGAAGACTGCTGTTGCCAATATACACAACTTTTCTATATTTATTGAACCAGATCCATCGCTTGGAAACATATTGATTACGTTCAACAATAATGCACAGAGAAGAATACACTGCAAAATACACATAAAACATCATGTATCAGTGTTACAGACCCATATGGAGAAAGAAGGGGTTAAGATAGCCATGCAATACAATCTGATCACACATTGGGATTGATTTACTAAAACTGGAGAGTGCAAAATCAGGTGCAGCTCTGCACAGAAACCCATCAGCTTCCTTTTTTGTTTTGTCAAAGCTTATTTGAACAAGCTGAAGTTAGAAAATGATTGGCTACCATGCACAGCTGCACCAAATGTTGCACTCTCCAGTTTTAATAAATCAACCCCAATGTCTTACACTTTACTGAAACTGTAATATAATGGGGGGATTTACTAAAACTAGAGCACAAAGAATCTGGTGCAGCTATGTAAAGTAACCAGTTAGCTTCTAGGCTTTATTGTCAAAGCTAAAAAAGCTGAAGTTGGAGGATGATTGGTTACTATCTGCTTTTTTTGCAGAGAATAGGTGCAGGAACTCCGTCTGAGTCACCCCTTGTCTCTGCCCCCTACCCACCTCTGACCACGTCCCTTGATTCCACCCCCTACCCACCTACCAGCATAGGCGTGCGCACAGGGTGTGCCAGGTGTGCCTGGGCACACCCTAATCACCCCATTTACATTAGCATTATTGCTCTGTGTTTCTATGGGATCATGGGAAAAATCTCCCACTGTGCAACTCTGCTTATGGAGAGAAGTGTGGAAGCATTTCTCTCTCATTCTGAATCTGCGGGCAAGGGAGATTATGTGCCGATGGGGCAGAGTGCCCCAAGGAAGACTGTATATGTGTGTGTGTGTGTGTGTGTATATATATATATATATATATATATATATATATATATATATATATACACACACACACATACATACACACACACGAATGTACAGTATATATGTTTGAGCTTTGATGTGCACACCCTAATGCAATAGGCTGCGCAAACCTATGCCTACCAGTACTGCCCCTTTTAGAGAATATAGAACCAAGTATCATTTTGTGTTGCTAAAGCATTTGTATGAAACAGGTTGATGATAAAAATAAAAGCAGTCAAATAGATCCCCTGCAGTCAGCAACAATAGAATCCCAGCAATAGATCCCCACACAACAATAGACTCCCCCAGCAACAATGGACAACCCACTACAAAATATCACGCCCAGTAACAAAATATCCACCCAAGCAACATTAGACCCCCCAGCAGCAACAACAGATTTCCCAGCAGCCAGCATCAATAGATCCTCCAGCAGCCAGTAAAAATAGACCTCTCCCTCAACAGTAGATCCCTTCCAGCAACATAAGACCCCCCAGCAACAATAGATTCCCCATCAGCGACAATAGACCCTCACACAAAATCAGATCCCCACCAGTGACAATAGATCCCCCAGCAGCCAACATAATTAGACCCTCCAGCACACCCCACACTATTACATACATTCAGTGCTGGAGGTTCCGGAACTGCGTTCCTGCTGAAAAAAAGCCCTGGTTACTATACACAGCCGCACCAGATTCTGTGTGCACCAGTTTTGCAGGTAGGCCATTATATTACATTTTAGATGGTAGAGGAGATTGTACAAACATATTGCCTAATGGTGGCCATACATGCTTTGATTTTATGAATCAATCGATGTGTGATTTGATCAAAACAATAAAACGAGCAAATAAACGAATAGGCATAACATCACTTTCGATCGATTCATACTAAATGTAGATCAGATTCGATCAAACTGAGCCAATTGGCCAGGGCAGAAAATAATCAATTGTGTGTTGCATTGATTGGCACCACTGAGATGCTTTGTTCATAAATTGCTTCATATTTTGATCACCCAGATTATGAGATGACATGGTAAAAACAGAGATGCGATCAATAATCTGCAATCTTAGGTTAAGATCGGATGTTAACTATTGATTGAAATACAATTTCCTGCGTGTGGCATATCGATTGAATGGGTTGACAGCCATAGATCGATTATTCCTATTGGAATAGATCAATCATAAAAGAAATTGAGCATTTATAGAAGCGGGTATGGCCACCATAAGGGTGGTGGTATAGAACCTATCACTTTGATTTTCCAAAAGAGTACAAAACCTGGTCCAGCTCTGCACAGAAACCAGCCTCTAGTTTTTTTTGTCAAAGCTTATTTGAGCAAGCTGACGTGAGAAGCTGATTGGCTACCATGCAGAGCTGCACCAGATTTTGCACTTTCCAGTTTTAGTAAATGAACCCCTATATACTAGTCCTTATATAACTTCACTGGGAATGCTCTCACTTGATTAGCATTCATGATACTTTGTAGACACTCATTTTATAAATTGTTACTACTTTTAAATTAGAGAACTCATATACATTATAAAAAATGACATTTGATGCATCTAGGGCGTTGACTACCTAAAATCTAAACATTTGGCAACTATTTGTCATGCTAATGAGTTGCACTCAATGCTGGGAGGGATGGGCTGGAATGAGCACAATAAGGTCAGTGCTAATCTCTTCTATGAATAGACTGTCTGAATCAATCCACGTTCACTCACTATGGAAGGAGTCCAGGCTGATATACCTTTGTCCTGGCTAACAAATCAAATGATTGCTATATCTTTTTGTATGGCTGTGAGGCTCAGGTCACTTGAGCAAGTCACTTACTTTTTAGCACAACCCAGTCACCTAACCTTTGTCTGTTTGGTAGGGAACTCCCAACTAGGGTTGCCATCTTTTCTTCAAGCCAAACTGGAACAATTTAGGGGCGCAGGGCAATTTTTTATGGGATTATAAAAGACCTGGGACACCTTTGGGTGCCCCAAGGATAGTAGTAATGTGGCACGTATAGCATGCAGTGGCGAAGAATGGGTGTGGCCAAAGCGCTCTTGTTGACATCACCGCCCAGCCTCCTTGTGATGCTGAACCTGCCCCCAGGCAGGCGCCCGCAGCTCCCGGATGGCAACAGATTTGTGTGTGACTTGGTTACTTGGGGAGCCACAGCCTGGTCTGAATAATGTGTCCGGGTTTCAGGTGGACTAAAACCTGGACGCATGATTTAAAACCCGGACTGTCTGGGTGAATCCTGGACAGGTGGCAACCCTAGTCCCAATATACCTGAGTTATTTGGCTGGCATGCTAATCTAGCCCTGATTTTGATACAGTCTAAGCCAATGACCTGGAACAAGCATGCAGTAAGTTAATTCAGCAGATTTTATGATCTGCATGCTTAATCAAGGTGAATGGTTGCTAAAGGTTTGAAGGTATTAGATTAGCTCTAGAGTCAGACAGCAAGCATTTTCACAATGGGAGGATATTAGTGACAATCCCCCCATTTCTTTTTTCACAGGTTATCCTTAACCCCCCTGACGGTATTTCTGAGTGTGACTCGGGGTGGATTTTCAGCACCAAAAGCGGTAACCCCCGAGCCACATTTGGGATCGCATCGCAGGATCCATGTACAGCTTACTTACCTTGTGCCCAGGATCCTGCGATGTCTCCCCGCTCTGTGTGCGAGCTGTCCTCCGCTCAATCTATCACTGAGCCGAGCTCCGTTCCTTGCAAGCGTTGCGGCGCACGGGGACGGAGAACGGCGCCAAATTCAAAAAGTAAAACACACAATACATATACAGTACACTGTAATCTTACAGATTACATTACTGTATCAATTTATTTCACATCCCTTTTGTCCCTAGTGGTTTGTCCAGTGCCCTGCATGCAGTTTTATATTATAAATACTGTTCTTTCGTCCTGGAGATTGTCCATAGCAACCAAAACCATCACTTTACATCAAAAGTGGTTTTAGACCAGCTAGAAAACAGTGATAATAAATTAAAATCACTTGTAGAATTGAGCGATAGTGATTTGTGGGGAAATCCGTCATCAAACACTGAAAGTAATGACAGCGACAATTCTGCAACTGAGCAAATTTCAGTGTTTTTGATTTGATTACATTATTGAATAATTTTTATTATTATTATATTATTATTTGTTATAATTATTTATAGTTATTTATTATATTATAATTTATGATTTCATTTTTCAAACTTTATCATACCCGGGATGTCTACTAGACTCTTGTTTGGACAGATTTAAGTGTGTTATTCCTAAGAATTACAGGTCTACAATATAAAACGCCAAATTTCCAAGCAAAATAATTGTACCACTTTCAGCATAAAAAAATCAGAAATAATCATAACGCCAGGGAGGTTAAAGTTGAATTGGAGGGGGGGGTCTGTAATTACTGCTAGCGGCTATAAGAGTCGATAGCAATAATTGCATATAAAATCCCACAGGCTGGTTATGCCCAAGTTGATCGATCAGTCGACTTGGATACATTCAAGTGGAGTTCCACCCAAAAAAAAAAACTACATGAAAAATCCTAAAAAAAAATACAAAAAAAATTTGGATATTTTTTTTTTTACTTACCTCTAAATGCCTGTTGCTAGGGGGTCCCTCGTAGTCTGCCTCTTCCAGTGCCTGGGCTGGTGACATCACTTCCCCCTCGGCACAGGAAGGGCTCAGCTTTGCTCCCTCCCTCCTGTCAATCATCTGGGACCCATTACAGGTCCCAGGTGACTGAGCGGCCAATCACGACGCGCGGCGCCGCTCGCGCATGCGCAGTGGGTGCCAGGCTGTGAAGCCACAGCCCGGCGCCCACAGTTGCAATGCTGGCGCCGCTGAACGGAGGGGGAGACGAGCGGGGGATTGATCTTCGATCCCCCGTATCGCTGGACCCTGGGACAGGTAAGTGTCCAATTAAAAGTCAGCAGCTGCAGTATTTGTAGCTGCTGACTTTTAATTTTTTTTTTTTGACTGGAACTCCTCTTTCAGTCCTCCAAAATGTGGTTTGAATCTTGTCCAGTTCAGCGGGGATTCCAACCATTTAAGGCTGGCTTAAGTGTTACCCAACTGTAGCAGAGAAAAATCAGGTCACCTGCCCTACCAGAAAGGACTGTGATGTTTGGCAGAGCTGTGTTAATATCAGCATTGGATGTACATGAATGCAAATCCTTTGGCTGTAAATTAGGTTCCTTACATATATTCATTCCATCTAGTGTGTTTACCCTTTTGCCTGGAGTTCAGCTTTAAAATATATATACCCCATCTCTAAAATCTCTTAACATGTTAGGCCGGCCATAGAAAGAGCAAATTTCCTTCCTGCAACCACAGGTTGGTTGCAGGGAAATCCATTACACTGAGTCATTGGGTTCTCCTGACAGGGAAGATGGGCATGTAAAATCCGGTCGATCGATCAACTTGGGTACATTCAGCCTGCCCATACATGGTTTGAATCTCGTTCAATTCCGGATGAACCGGCAGAGGTTCGAACCATTTATGGCCGGCTTTAGTGAAATTTCCAAAGTCATTTTCACTATTTTAAATCTGCAACTTTCATTAAAATAACACCTGGCGATTGTGCAATAGGTGTTTGTTCAGGCACTTCCTGCTATAGGGTGACAATGCCCTGTCTCTGTTTTACCCATTGTTCTCCTGTTTTGTCACCCTATCACACAGGCTTCCCAATGAGACTACAAGTGACTGTTTCAACATGCATTACACAGGCGTGATCCACTGTTGTCACCATCAGGAAACTCACTCTTACAAATGCCTTGTAGCTACTGCTGGAGTGCATGGGTATAGACAGGAAGTGACTTAAAGAGGTTGCAGGGGAATAGCAGCATTGGCATACAATAAAAGATGAAAACATTAAAGTGAGTATTTAATTAAAAAATGAAAATGTTGTATATTACTAACTGCGATTTAGTTAGGATTTACATCTACTTTATTTTAAAATCTGAAACCCTGTTTAATTTTTTTTTTCACAAAGCTACTTCAAGCCTCCATGTATACAGCAAATTTCTGAGTGTGTTATGGTGTCTGTAGGTGGAGCACATACACATCCCTGGTGGAAGAGGCATTGTTAATACTACCCAAGTCAAGGCTGTGGCTCATCCCTCCTCTCTGCAGGGGTCCATTGCATCTCATTTGTCCTCATAGTCCCTACCCATGGCTAACACTTACAGGTTGTTTACATAAATAACAGACTATTATTCTCACAAGTCCTTCTATCACCACATATACACCCTTTAATATGCTTATTATATTGGTCAGCCAGTGCTGGAGCAAAGCTCATTTTACACCAACAGGTCAAGAAAACAAAACAACAAAGCCAGGCAGAGATCATCTTTGCAAAGCTATTAGCACCTGAACAAATCTGTTTACGGAGAGGACATAAAGAACAAGCTAACAGGAAAGACATTATATGATGTCATTGCAGGTTGATCATGTATTGTTTGATAAAAGACATTCAATTTCAAAATATCTTAAAGGTATAATTTTTAAAAATATTTTTGTAAACCATACCTTCTTAATCAGATTGCCATAGGGCTCATTTGCACTTGTAGACGTCAATGCCATCCCTCTGAAAAGTGGCACATGGTGGATCGCTTTTCAGAGCATTAAAAGGTGGCTTGGAGGTGATGTGTTGCTTCCTCGCTGCTTGTTTTAAAGCAGTAGTAAAGTTAACAAAAAAAAAAGTCCCCCCTGCAGGTTTAAGCCACAATGTGCTAATATGCACTGAATACAAATACATTATGTCAGACTTACCTTTAGAACGGATCCCTCCAGCAGAACTCTGTCACCGCTGTCACTGCTTCAACCGGTCTGCTTCTGGGTTTGCGGGCTCCAGCAGTCTGATTGGCCGAGCCGTGATGATGTCACTACCTCGCATGCAGGGCTGGTGCAAGGATTTTTGACAACTTAGGCGAAACCTAATTTTGCTGCCCCCCCTGACTCCACCCCCTTTGCCCTGCCCATGTATACCCCACCTTATTAATGAAGTGCCCATTAAATGCAGCCTCACCAGTGCCAATCAATGCAGCCTACCAGCGCTCATCAATGCAGCCTACCAGCACCCATCAATGAATGTTTGCTTGCTTCCATCCATTCAGGAGTCGGGACACAGACACAGTCCTCCACGGCTGCGCCTCTGACTCTATATGCGAACGGAGCTGCCTGCTGATGCTGAGACTTAGTTGCTTGCTGCTAGGAATGAGCTTCGTGTTCGACTCGAACATCGTCTGTTCGCCCGTTCGCCGAATTGCGAATGATATGGGTCGTTCGCACCAAATTCGTGTGGCGCGTCATGGCCCATAATTCACTGCGGCATCGCAGTGCATTGCTGGCTGATGATTGGCCAAGCATGCACTATGACCCGCACGCTTGGCCAATCACAGTGCCGTCTGAACAGAGAGCCGTAATTGGCCAAAGCCAAGGAGGCTTTGGCCAATTATGGCTCAGGGGATTTAGTACACGCCCCACACTATATAAGGCCGCCTGCACGGCGGCCCTGTGTAGTGTGTGTTCCGGCTTTGAAAGAGATAGACAGACAGACAGTGTCATTTGATTTGAGTTAGATAGATTAGGCAGAACAGTCAGTCAGGTAGCTGCACTTACAGTGTATTGTGTATATATATGCATCCCAGGTGTTGCATATATATATATATACACTGTATTCAGTTTAGCTAGATCCGTTCCTGTTATCTTCCTTCTGACAGGCAGGCTTGTCTTGTTACAGTATATACAGCTACCTGAAGAAAATTGCTGGTGTTCTTTTGATCCTATTAGTACCACAGTCAGGCAGCTAGACTATTTACAGTTAGTGCAGTGCGTCCTGCTCACAGTGTTCAGCTAAAACTACAAGTTAGTGGGGTGCGTCCTGCTCACAGTGTTCAGCTAAACCTACAAGTTAGTGGGGTGCGTCCTGCTCACAGTGTTCAGCTAAACCTACAAGTTAGTGGGGTGCGTCCTGCTCACAGTGTTCAGCTAAACCTACAAGTTAGTGGGGTGCGTCCTGCTCACAGTGTTCAGCTAAACCTACAAGTTAGTGCGGTGCGTCCTGCTCACAGTGTTCAGCTAGATCCGTTCCTGTTATCTTCCTACTGACAGGCAGGCTTGTCTTGTTACAGTATATACAGCTACTTGAAGAAAATTGCTGGTGTTCTTTTGATCCTATTAGTACCACAGTCAGGCAGCTAGACTATTTACAGTTAGTGCAGTGCGTCCTGCTCACAGTGTTCAGCTAGATCCGTTCCTGTTATCTTCTTACTGACAGGCAGGCTTGTCTTGTTACAGTATATACAGCTACCTAAAGAAAATTGCTGGTGTTCTTTTGATCCTATTAGTACCACAGTCAGGCAGCTAGACTATATACAGTTAGTGCAGTGCGTCCTGCTCACAGTGTTCAGCTAAAACTACAAGTTAGTGGGGTGCGTCCTGCTCACAGTGTTCAGCTAAAACTACAAGTTAGTGGGGTGCGTCCTGCTCACAGTGTTCAGCTAAACCTACAAGTTAGTGCGGTGCGTCCTGCTCACAGTGTTCAGCTAGGTCCGTTCCTGTTATCTTCCTACTGACAGGCAGGCTTGTCCTGTTACAGTATTTACAGCTATCTGAAGAAAATTACTGGTGTTCTTTTGATCCTATTAGTACCACGGTCAGGCAGCTAGACTATTTACAGTTAGTGCAGTGCGTCCTGCTCACAGTGTTCAGCTAAACCTACAAGTTAGTGGGGTGCGTCCTGCTCACAGCGTTCAGCTAAAACTACAAGTTAGTGGGGTGCGTCCACCTCACAGTGTTCAGCTAAACCTACAAGTTAGTGCGGTGCGTCCTGCTCACAGGGTTCAGCTAAAACTACAAGTTAGTGTGGTGCGTCCACCTCACAGTGTTTAGCTAAACCTACAAGTTAGTGCGGTGCGTCCTGCTCACAGTGTTCAGCTAAAACTACAAGTTAGTGCTGTGCGTCCTGCTCACAGTGTTCAGCTAAACCTACAAGTTGGTGTAGTGAGACCTCTGCACAGTGTTCATCTAAAGCTACAAGTTAGTGCAGTGCGTCCTGCTCACAGTGTTCAGCTAAAACTACAAGTTAGTGTGGTGCGTCCACCTCACAGTGTTCAGCTAAACCTACAAGTTATTTTTTTGCGAGCTCTGCACAGTGTTCACCTAAAGCTACCTGTAGAAGGCTGGTGGTGTTTTCCTGATCCTATCACTACCGCAGGCAGCTAAAAAAGCTACAAGTTAGTTTTTTGCGAGCTCTGCACAGTGTTCAGCTAAAGCTACCTGTAGAAGGTTGGTGGTGTTCTCATACTACAGGCAGGCAGTTGATTTTGCTAGCTGCAGTATCAGTACATATATATATATATATATATATATGTATATATATATATATATATATATATATATATATATATATATATATATATATATATATATATATATATCCCAGCTTAGTGCAGCTACAGGCCATTAGTATGTTTGGAAGGCCAAGAAGGAGAGGCAGACAGTCACAAGCCAATAAGAGTATGCAAGCAGGCTCTGTGTCTAGTGCTGGTCGTGGAGACGGTGCATCCTCATCAGCACGTGGCCGTGGGACACGCTTGGCCTTTTTTTCGGCAGCTGGCCGTGTTGAGCCGCAACATGCGGAAGACTTGGTCGAGTGGATGACCAAGCCGTCCTCATCCTCTCTCACCCATGCCCAGGGTACTTTGTCTGGCAAAGCAGCGGCCTCTTCCCTTGGCTCAATGTCATCAGTGACTCCTTCCCTAGCCCCACCATGTCCTCCTGAGGAGTCCCTCGAACTGTTTGACCACAGTGTTGGGTACATGCTCCAGAAGGATGCCCAGCGTTTGGAAGGCTCTGATGATGATACTGAGCTCGATGAAGGCAGTAACATGAGCACGGACAGAGGGGGTGCTCAAGAAGGACAGCAATCTGGCAGTCATGCTTCCCCTCCTGCAGCATACTGCCAGGTTTGCTCCAGTGATGAGGAGGGAGGGGATGATGAGGTCACTGACTCAACATGGGTGCCTGATAGGAGAGAGGAGGAGGAGGAGGAGGTGGCACATCACCAACGAGGCAGGATGCCCTCCAGGGGCCAGCCTAAGGGCAGCACATTGACTGCATCACACCCCAAAGCTCCACATGTGCAGGGCACTGCAGTCTCTGCGCGTTATTCAAAAAGTTCTTTGGTGTGGGCCTTTTTTGAGACGAGTGCATCAGATCGCACCGCTGCTATTTGCAACATATGTCTCAAGCGCATCTCGCGTGGCCAAAACATCTCCCGCTTGACCAGACATATGTTGACCTGCCATGCAGTTCGTTGGCCAGCGTATCTAAAAGACCCACACCAAAGAACAAAGAGGACCTCTCCTTGCTCCTCATCAGCTGAGATCTCCAACCCCACTATACCTTCAGTCCTCTCTGAGACCTGCACTGAGAGGAATGAAGGTGTAGAATTAGGTGTGTCACAGCCAAGTACTTGTGGGCAATCTGCTTTTGGTACACCGACGTCAGATTGTACCAGGCAAATTTCCCTGCCCCAGCTGCTGCACCGCCGAAAGAAGTTTGCTCCCAGCCATCCACATGCCCAGCGGTTGAATGCTAGCTTGGCAAAATTGCTAGCACTTCAACTGCTGCCTTTTCAGTTGGTAGACTCTGCCCCCTTCCGTGAGTTTGTGGAATGTGCGGTTCCTCAGTGGCAGGTACCCAAACGCCACTTTTTCTCATGGAAGGCGATTCCGGCTCTCTACCGGCATGTGGAAGGCAATGTCCATGCCTCGCTGGACAGGGCGGTCAGCGGTAAGGTGCATATTACCGCTGACTCATGGTCCAGCAGGCATGGACAGGGACGTTACCTAAGTTTCACGGTGCATTGGGTGACTCTGCTGGCAGCTGGAAAGGATGCAGGACAAGGTGCAGTAGTGTTGGAGGTTGTTCCGCCACCACGCCTCCAAAATGCTAATGATTGTGACACACCTCTCTCCTCCACCCCCTCCTCTTCTTCTTCCTCCATGGCCTCTTCCTGTGCTTTGTCCTTGGAACCAGCGGTGCTCCGTAGCCATTCAAGGGGCTACGCAAGTACGCAGGCCAAAAGATGCCATGCGGTGCTTGAGCTGGTGTGCTTGGGGGACAGGAGCCACACTGGGGCAGAGGTTCTGTCAGCTCTGCAGGGGCAGGTTCAGAGGTGGTTGACGCCATGCCAACTTAAGGCAGGAATGGTGGTTTGCGACAATGGCACCAACCTCCTCTCTGCCCTCCGACAGGGACAAATGACCCATGTGCCCTGTTTGGCTCACGTCCTTAACTTGGTGGTGCAGCGGTTCTTGGGCAGGTACCCGGGCTTACAGGATGTCCTGAGGCAGGCCAGGAAAGTCTGTGTGCATTTCCGCAGGTCATATAATGCCAGTGCTCAGCTGACGGACCTCCAAAAGGAGTTTAACCTGCCCAAGAACCGCCTAATCTGTGACATGCCCACCAGGTGGAACTCAACGTTGGCCATGCTGCAGCGGCTGCACACGCAGCAGAGGGCCATCAATGAGTACCTGTGCGACTATGGCACCAGGACAGGGTCAGGGGAGCTTGTTTTTTTTCCCCACGCCAGTGGGCCATGATCAGGGATGCATGCACTGTCCTGTCCCCATTTGAGGGGGCCACGAGGATGGTGAGCAGTGACAGTGCATGCATCAGTGACACTGTCCACCTGTTGGAGCACACGCTGCGTGGAATAATGGACAGGGCACTTGAGGCAGAACAGAGGCAGGAAGAGGAGGACTTCCTTAGCTCTCAAGGCCCCCTTTATCCAGACAGTGTACCTGCGTTCCCGCCGATCACACAGGAAGAGGACGAGGAGGAGGAGGAAGATTGTGTCAGTATGGAGGTGGAGCCTGGCACTCAGCATCAGCAGCAGTCTTTAAAGGATCAGTCCCAAGAAACACATGGACTTGTACGTGGCTGGGAGGAGGTTGCTGCGGACCATGTCGTTCTTAGTGACCCAGAGGACTCCGGACCGAATGCCTCAGCAAACCTACGCTGCATGGCCTCCCTGATCCTGCAAAGCCTGCGTAAGGATCCTCGTATTCGTGGTATCAAGGAGAAGGACCAATACTGACTGGCAACCCTCCTTGATCCAAGTTACAAGGGTAAGGTTGCGGACCTTATCTTTCCATCGCAGAGGGTAGCAGAGGATGAAACATCTTCGGGAGGCCTTGCAGAAAGGTCTGTGCAACGCGTTCCCAGAGACTGGGAGGTTACAAACTCCTGTTTCTGGACAACGTGTTGCTGAGGCTTCGGTCAGTCAAAGAAGGAGCGGTGGAGAAGGTGGCCGTCTGACCGATGCGTTCAGACAATTTTTTGGTCCGCAGCCCCAAGGTATGATTGGTTCCAGCAACCATCGCCAGCGTCTGTTTTACATGGTGCAGGAATACCTAGGGGCAAGATCAGACTTGGACACCTTTCCCACCGAAAATCCTCTGGGTTACTGGGTCTTGAGGATGGAATTGCACAGTATGCAATTGAGCTACTGGCCTGTCCTGCATCCAGTGTTCTTTCGGAACGCACATTCAGTGCTGCTGGAGGCGTGGTAACCGATCACAGGGTGCGTCTGTCCACCGACTCGGTCGATCGACTGACCTTCATAAAAATAAATCAGTCTTGGATCACCACCAGCTACCAAGCACCTGATGTAACCGAATAATTTTTTTTGAAATCTCAGATCCCTTCAAAGACTGCCTATGCTGATGCTGAGTGACTATCCCTGAGTAATTATCCTCTTCCTCCTCAATGATCACGCTGATAGCTTGTAAGAACATTTTTGGTTCTGGGCGCCACCACCAGTGCCTAAGGCACAATTTTTCAGCCCCTGTTTAACAGGGGCGTGTAATTACAATTTTTGATGCAATACTTTGCAGCAGGGCTCATTTCAGCATTCCAACTAGAGTATCTGTGAGGGGTTGCAGTGTTGTGGCACCAGCACCAGTGCCTAAGGCCCAATTTTTCAGCCCCTGTTTAACAGGGGCGTGTAATTACAATTTTTGATGCAATACTTTGCAGCAGGGCTCGTTCCTGCGTTCCAACTAGAGTGTCTGTGAGGGTTGCAGTGTTGTGGCACCAGCACCAGTGCCTAAGGCCTAATTTTTCAGCCCCTGTTCAACAGGGGCATGTAATTACAATTCTTGATCTAATATTTCACAGCAGGGCCCATTTCTGCACCCACCAAGAGTGAGTGAGGACTTACAGTGTTGTGGCACCAGCACCACCACCACCACCACCAAAGGCCCAATTTTTCTGCCCTTGTTCAACAGGGGCATGTAATTACAATTCTTGATCTAATATTTCACAGCAGGGCCCATTTCTGCACCCACCAAGAGCGAGTGAGGACTTACAGTGTTGTGGCACCAGCACCACCACCACCACCACAAAAGGCCCAGTTTTTCTGCCCCTGTTCAACAGGGGCATGTAATTACAATTCTTGATCTAATATTTCACAGCAGGGCCCTGTGAGGGCTTACAGTGTTGTGGCCACAACAACACCTAAGGCCCAAATTTCTGCTGAGTATATAGGGCAGGCCCCTACTTGCAAACATCTAACTTACAAACGACTCCTATTTGCAAATGGAAGGAGACAACAGGAAGTGAGATGAAATCTACCCCTAGGAAGGGAAATTCTCTCCTGTAAGAGTTAATATGGGAAAAACATTTCTCCTTTCCACTGATGCTTTCCAATCCTTGTTCCACAAAAAACCCAAAATTTTCAAAAAACATTTGTCATTGGGACAAAAAGTGAGGTGAAATCTTCTGAAGAGGAGGAAAGACAGCAAAACAAATGTCACAGGGGTGATAACCCTTCCCTATGTTTTCCAAAAAGCTGAAAAAAGGTTTTTTGGCTGGAGCTAAACACGTTAAAAATGTACCCGTTCAAAATTACAAACAGATTCTACTTAACAACAAACCTACAGTCCCTGTCTTGTTTGCACCGCCTGTATACTGCTGTTCAAAGTATATAGGGCCTGGTGGCCCCACACCTTTCCTTATTTTAATTTGGGTGCGGGGTTCCCCTTAATATCCATACAAGACCCAAAGGGTCTGGTAATGGACTGGGGGGTACCCATGCTGTTTGTCTCACTGATTTTCATCCATATTGCCAGGACCCGACATTACATTAAACCCGCAAGCAGTTTTAAATTAGATTTTTTCCTTTAAAAATGACATTTGGTGCAGGGACTGTTCTAAACACGGGAAACACACGCCACTTTACAGGCATACTATAGACACCCCCCAGGTATGATATTTAAAGGAATATGTCACTTTTTTTTTTTTACTTTAAGCATCATTAAAATCACTGCTCCCGAAAAAACGGCTGTTTTTAAAAGTTTTTTTTGCATTGATACATGTCCCCTGGGGTAGGACCCGGGTCCCCAAACCCTTTTTAGGACAATACCATGCAAATTAGCCTTTAAAATGAGCACTTTTGATTTCGAACGTTCGAGTCCCATAGACGTCAATGGGGTTCTAATGTTCGTGTGAATTTTCGGTTCGTTCGCAGGTTCTGGTGCGAACTGAACCGGAGGGGGTGTTTGGCTCATCCCTACTTGCTGCAGAGAGAAGAGAGTAGGAACACCTAGCAGTGCACTCTAGGCAGCTGCCTAGTTTGCCTAGTGCTAACACAGGCCATGCGCGCATGTGTGTAGGAGATCCTGGGCATGGCACAGAGATCTGAAGGGATGGCACGGGTATGCCGTTTCTTCAGAGTGCATGCGCTTGACATCACCGGCTGCTGCTCACTGGAATAACTTGTACATGGTGCCTAGTGGTAACACAGGCCATGCGCGCATGTGTGTAGGAGACCCTGGGCACGGCACAGAGATCTGAAGGGATGGCACAGGTATGCCGTTTCTTCAGAGCGAATGTGCTTGACATCACCGGCTGCTGCTCACTGGAATATTTTGTAAATGGTGCACATTTAGGAGATATTCATTTTACCTGCAGGTAAGCTTTATTATAAGCTTACCTGTAGGTAAAAATGGCACAAAAGGGTTTACTACCACTTTAAGGCCCCATGTACACTGGACATTTTACTAAACTTCTTTCCTCCTGGCAGCAGTATTGTGGTAGAAATAAGCGCACGGCGCTTGTAAACTCATGTGATGCATTTAGGTGCATCAATCGCATTGGCTATAATAAAAATAATAATAATAATTTATTCTGGCCATTGAAATGAATTAATCTCAAGTGCTAAACTCGTCTAGAGCTTAGACACGTTTAGACGCATTTACACGCGTTTAGTAAACCGGACGCACTGGTAGTGTTTTTCTTTCTTTGCCTCTTAACACCTCTGCCCCTAAACTCCACCTAAACGCCTATGTGTGCATGGACATCAGAAAAAACATCCAGTGTGCATGAAGCCTAACCCTTAAAAAGGCACCACTGGGCCACAACTGCATACATTACACATGGTTGCAACACTGCCCTATTTACTTGAATATAATTTTTGCCATGCAGCAAAAAGATAGAAAATAGCCCCATAGCGTATTAAAAGGTAAATCACATGAAGTTTATTATTAAATTTGCACTCACATAAAAGATAAAATCACTTGCACTTACATATCCCATAAACAAGATTGGGATACCCTGAAGAAGTCTCGTGCTTCAGGGACTTCCGGGACTTCCGAGACTCACCGGGTTAAATCGGATCTCTCAATAAGGCTCACTCCACACCCCATGTAGGGATAACACCCACAAGAAACTTCTCCTTGTTCCCCAGAAGGACGCCCTGCAGGGGGAGACTGGAGGATTGGGAAGATTTTCATTGAGCCAACACCCGGGGTCATTATATGCCGATGGGCGCTGGGGGACACCTCCCTGCTCCCTTCGCGCGGGAGGGGGGGTTCCTCGGGGCGACGGATAATGAATGGAATCTCTCACTAGCCAAATCCACAGATAGCTGTGCATCACTCTGCCTATAAAAAAAAGTGCCTAAAACCATTATCTTTTCCAGACCACCAAATTGACTAACAAGATCTGAGTTCTAAGGCCTCACTCAAGCATGTTGGTATCACCTCCGAAGCCATCTCGGCCTCAAGACTGCGAGTGGTGAGTGGGGGTGGATCGTGCCGTTGCTTCTCCCTTTTGCTCCATGGCTAAGAGTCCAGATGCTAAAATCCTCATAGCCTCCCACAATGTCCAAGGCCTCAACTCCCCGATTAAGAGGAGAATGGTACTAGATTACTATAAATCACTCAAGCTAGACATTCTCATGTTACAAGAAGCACATTTTCCTGCCCGATATAGCCCTAAGTTCCTTCATTAACACTACCTGCAATTCTATCTAGCCAGTGCAGATAACAAAACTAAGGGGGTGGCGATCTTAATATCAAAATCCTGTAAATTTGTGAAAATCTCTGACTATATTGACCCAGAAGGGAGATTCATCCTAGTGAAAGTCACGCTAGGGGACCAACTTTTCTCCCTAGTATCCTACTACACACCCAACAGAGGACAATACTAATTCTTCAACCCTCTATTGTCCACTCTCTCACCGAAACTTGAGGGAACAATCATCTTCGGGGGAGACTCGAATGTGGCTTTCGATCAGGGCCTAGACAAGTCCAAGCCTCCTAAGTCCCAACTGATTCGCCCTACAAAAGAGAGCCTCAAAATAGCGAAGACTTTATATGCATACGGTTTGACTGATACATGGAGAGAACTCAACCCCTCCAAGAGGGATTTCACCCACTATTCCCACCCCCACAACACTTACGCATGGATATACCATGTCCTTACACCCTTCTCCCAGCAGTACTCAAAGCCCATATTAGGGACACAGCACTATGGGATCACTCATTAGTGATCATTTCTATCCTTTCAGGGGTCCCAGGAGGGTCACAAAGACAATGGAGACTGAATGAGCCCCTGCTCTCTGACCATGTCAGAGTAATAGAACTGAGAAAAGCCCTTAAAGAGTACTTTACACTTAACAGCACTGAGGATACCTCAGTAGAAATGCTCTGGGCAGCACACAAAGCCTTCATTAGGGGCAAGCTCATTCAGATTTTAACCCGAGTTAAAAGGGAAAGGAGGGCTGATATAGAACGCCTGGAACAGGATTTTGCTTCCCTAAAAGCAATACACAAAAAGGACCCATCCAAGTTGCCCATAAACCAAATACATAAAGCTAGATTTGACCTAAACCTTGCCCTCGCGGCAAAGGCCGAAAAATCGCTCAGATGGAATAGACACAAATTCTATGCCCAAGCGGACAAAATGGGTACACTACTGGCAACTAAACTTTCCCCTCGGCTCAGAACCCACAATATGCCCAAAATTAGGATAGCGGGACAACCCCCCACAACCAATCCAGTCAGGATACTTGAAGCCTTCCAGGGATTCTACTCAAAATGATACTGTACCGCCACTCAGACCCACGTAGACTCGATCTCACGGTTCCTTGAGGGTCTACACATCCCCTCTCTGAAAGACGCACACAAAGACGTGATGGACTCACCCATCACAGAGGAGGAGGTGATAGAGGTCATCAAGGACCTCAAAATGGGGTCAGCCCCAGGCCCTGATGGCCTATCCATACCTTACTACAAAACTTTCACAGACACCCTGACGCCACACCCGGCCACACCTGACCAAATTTTTCAACTCTAAAACCAAAGGAGACCCCCTAGATATCCACCTCAATACGGCTTATATCACAGTCATTCCCAAACCAGAAAAAAACACGAATTATCGCCCAATATCGCTCATTAATATTGACCTAAAAATTCTCACCAAAATATTAGCGAACAGAATGGCCTCTTTCATCAGCCGATATATAAATAAAGACCAAGCAGGCTTCATACCCGGCAGGCAGGGCCCCGACCAAATCCGACGGCAATAGACCTGATATCAATCTTGCAAACTAATTGGGAGAGGGGGACCAAAAAACAGGGATTCATCCTGTCATTGGTCCTACAGAAGGCCTTTGACACTGTCTCATGGCCCTACATCTTTTCCCTATTAGAGTGCTGGGGTTTCAGGGCCAGATTTATGGGTATCTTACAGGCCATCTATTCTCGACCAAAGGCTCTCATTAGGCTACAGGGGCACTACTCCAAACCTATAGACATCACAAGAGGGACAAGACAAGGGTGTCCACTGTCCCCGCTAATTTTTGCAATAGCAATTGAAACCCTAGCAATTGCAACACATCAGAACCCTGACATTAAAGGAGTCATCTGTGGCGATCAGACGCACAAATGCGGTCTTTTTGCAGATGACATTCTATTGTTCCTAACCTCCTCCCTCACTTCTCTCCCCAACCTCTGCCACACACTAGAAGACTTCGCTAGAATCTCGGGACTCAGAGTCAATTACTCTAAATCACAAGCCCTCAACATCTCGCTATCTTCTCAGACGGTATCTCAACTGAAACAGTCATTTAAATTTGATTGGCACGGCACTGCAATTGGTTACTTAGGAATCTTGCTGATGGCAAAAATAGAAACCCTATACATCCACAACTACCCCCCGCTTTTCAGGAAACTGGAGGCAGATCTTAAACTCTGGTCCAAACATGGACTCACATGGTTAGGTAGGATCAACTCAATTAAAATGACCTTAATCCCAAGAATCCTCTACTTCTTCCGATCCATCCCCATCAGGAGAGACCAATTACGTTCCCTGCAGAGTAAAATATTGAAATACACCTGGGGAAACTCGAGGTATCGCGTTCCGCAGAGCACTCTATTTATACATAAAGGTAGAGGCAGGTTGGGCCTTCCCAACTTACACAAATATTATATTGCGACCAGACTGGCCCAACTTTCTATACTTTACTCCAGATATGAAAAACCAGATTGGGTAACAATTAAAAGACAGGCAAGCCCAGGCTTTACATTAGATTACCTCCTTTGTTGCCCTCAGAAGACCTGACCGCCCATACTATCTCCTGTCCTTTCGCACTCTTACACCCTTTGGGACAGTCTCAGAAAAAACCCTTCCTTGGTCTCCATTGGATGCCCCCTCGCACACCTCTTCCACAACCCTGATTTTCCGCCTGGCTTAGACATCACAGATTTCAGGTGGTGGTTAGACAAGGGGCTATATCGAATAGGTCATTACTTCACCACCAGCGGCCCCATTTCCCTAAGTTATTGTATTAACAACTTGGAGCTCCCAGAGTCGGAAAGGTTCCGCTTCAGACAAATTTCCCACTTCCTAAACATAATATGGCAAGACAAACCTCTGCCCCCCAAATTTACGGTTGATGAGATGTGGTGTGGACAGGCCATGGAGCAGAGGGGAGGTATATTGGTGGTTTATTCGGGCCTCACTCACCTTAACAAAAAAACCCCTTCCATGATGGCATGGGAGGCAGACTTTAAATACATGTGGGATCTAGAGACCTGGCAAACGGCATTCACTAAATCCTTCAAAGGGATCCAAAATGTCTCCTTGATGGAGGCTAACATAAAAATTTTAACCAGATGCTATCTTACCCCCACCAGGCTGGCAGCCATCTTTCCATCGGCAGATCCTCTATGCTTCAGGGGTTGTCAGTTGCTAGGCTCTGTGGCTCACATATGATGGGAATGCCCCAAGCTACGCACATTTTGGAGACTGATCTTCAACATGATCAATAAGGTGACGGGTTGCCAGAGCCCTAGATCTCCTGAGGTTGCCATCCTCAATGCACACATTCCACAACTCCCCAAGGCTACACAATCATTAATCCACTTTATTCTACTTGGGACTAAAATCACGATCGCTAAAGCCTGGAAAAAGCCTAAACCATCCATACAAGCAGTCAAAAGGAAAATATCATGGATTATGACACAGGAAAAGCTATCCAGCATCTTTACTGATACCACTGTTAAATTTCAAAAGATATGGGAACCTTGGCCCACCTATGTGGGGACCTCCCTTATTCCTGGTGTTCACAATGTAGCACACCATCCCAAGGCACTATAGTAGGCCCTCATCTCCCCCACCCCCTTCCCATCCCTACCTCACCCTCTCTTCACCCCCTCTCTTTCTTCTCTCTCTTCCTTTTTCCTCTTCATACAAACAGGTTTATATTGTACGATTATACAATTTATAACGGGACTATCTTACTGATGCTGGGCATACCCTTTTAGCCAAGCCATCACCCCCCGGGTGGCCTGACATAACCAAGGCGGGTGCCTGGGGGTGGGGGGACTCTACCTCCGGCACAGCTTGATCCTGACAGGATAGCCTTGGGGGTGGGGGAGAACCCCGCTACTCCAGGGACCTAACCTCTATTCTGATGATGTGTCAACATTCCCAGACAGGGACATAAAGATGGCCCTCCCATACTTTTCTTCGGTTGTATAATCTTTCACTTACTTATTTGAATTGTTTGTATGTTTCTATATTACTTCGGGGGACTTCTCCCCAGAGCAGTTTACCAAGCTACAACTGTACTTTGTCTACACTTGTTAAAATCAATAAACATCTATTGAAAGAAATGTTACAACCAAAAACGTAAATGTATTTTATTGAGATTTTATGTGATAGACCAACACAAAGTGGCACATATTTGTGAAGTGGTAGGAAAAGGATAAATGGTTTTCAAAATGTTTTTCAAATAAATATGTGAAAAGTGTGGTGTGCATTTGTATTCACCCCCTTTACTCTGATACCCCTAACTAAAATCTAGTGGAACCAATTGCCTTCAGAAGTCACCTAATTAGTAAATAGAGTCCACCTGTGTGTAATTTAATCTCAGTATAAATACAGCTGTTCTATGAAGCCCTCAGAGGTTTGTTAGAGAACCTTAGTGAACAAACAGTATTATGAAGGCCAAGGAACACAGCAGACAGGTCAGAGATAAAGTTGTGGAGAAGTTTAAAGCAGGTGTAGGTTATAGAAAAATATCCCAAGCTTTGAACATCTCGCAGAGCATCTCACGGAGCAGTGTTCAATCCATCTTTCAAAAATGTAAAGAGTATGGCACAAATGCAAACCTACCAAGACACGACCATCCACCTAAACTGACAGGCCAGGCAAAGAGAGCATTAATCGGAGAAGCAGCCAAGTGGCCCGTGGTAACTCTGGGGGAGCTGCAGAGATCCGCAGCTCAGGTGGGAGAATATGTCCACAGGACAACTATTAGTTGTGCACTTAAAAATTCGGGCCTTTATGGAAGAGTGGCAAGAATAATGCCATTGTTGAAAGAAAGCCATAAGAAGTCCCATTTGCAGTTTGCAGGAATCCAAGTGGGAGACACAGCAAACATTTGGAAGAAGGTACTCTGGTCAGAGGAGACCAAAATTGAACTTTTTGGCCTAAAAGCAAAACGCTATGTGTGATGGAAAACTAACACTGCACAGCACCCTGAACACACTATCCCCACCGTGAAACGCGGTGGTGACAGCATCATGTTGTGGGGATGCTTTTCTTCAGCAGGGACAGGGAAGCTGTTCAGAGTTGATGGAAAGATGGATGGAGCCAAATACAGGGCAATCTTAGAAGAAAACCTGTTAGAGTCTGCAAAAGACTTGAGACTGGGGGGGAGGTTCACCTTCCAGCAGGACAATGACCCTAAGCATACAAACAGAGCTACAATGGAATGGTTTAGATCAAAGCCTATTCATGTGTTAGAATGGCCCAGTCAAAGTCCAGACCCAAATTGAGAATCTGTGGCAAGACTGGAAAATTGCTGTTCACAGACGCTCTCCGTCCAATCAGTCAGAGCTTGAGCTATTTTGCAAAGAAGAGTGGGCAAAAATGTCACTCTCTAGATGTGCAAAGTTGGTAGAGACATCCCCAAAAAGACTTGAAGCTGTAATTGTAGTGAAAGGTGGTTCTACAAAGTAGAATACAAATGCATGCCATAATTTTCAGATATTTATGTGTAAAAATATTGAAAACCATTTTTCATTTTCGTTCCACTTCACAGTTATGTGCCACTTTGTGTTGGTCTATCACATAAAATCCAAATAAAATACATTTACATTTTCGGTTGTAACATGACAAAATGTGGAAAATTTTAAAGGGGTGTGAATACTTTTTCAAGGCACTGTATTTGTGGGAAAAAAAAAACAATATAAATTTAGTTTGAGTACAGCGTTGCATGACCGCGAAATTACCAGTTAAGTTAGTACAGTGCCGAATAGCAAAAAATGGCCTGGTCATGAAGGGGGTAAAACCTTCCACAGGGCAAGTAGTTATATATGTGTGGTACTGGAGGTGTGGTTCCACAGTATATGTATACACAGCAGAGATAAGTATATGGGGGACTTTGACTGTGATTGATTTGCACATGTATGTTGATGATATTAATATATAATTATACTATTTCTATACATCATTTTTGATGAGCACATAAATGGTGATACATATGTTTTTACACTTTGTTTAATTACACTGTAATTTGTATTTGGCAGCATGACACATATTTTTGTTTGTAGATATCTATTTACATGGGAACACATAGTGGTTTTCAGCAGCAGCTAGCATATCATTTTTGTTTATTTGTATCTTAGCCATGCAAGAGCAACATATTACATTTACCTTTAAAAGTGTTTAGTAATAACAACCTACAAACAGATAGTTGCAGGATTTTTATTTTTTTGCATACTTTATTTACCCTATTTTTCTTTTCCTCCATTTTCACTAAGGGCAGATGAATTAATTTCTGTTTTCTTCCTGGAACTCTGGGTCTACCTCCTGGAACATGAGACAGGAACACCCCAGATGCATCTGGGAGGCCCTGGTTAAAGTACCTGTGCCTCACTCAACCAGGAAGTGGAAAAACAGTAAAGATAAGTACAAATAAAAAATGTTTGTTTAACTATCTTAAGGTAAGATTTTAGAGATTTGCCCTTTCTATTCATCCTGCTTACTGTTATCACTGAAAGTAAAAAAGAAAAAAAAATTTTTTTTGAGTTGTCACCAGAACAGGAATAGTGGAGAAATCTTCCAATGGGGAGGTACAATGCATCACCCCACTGGGGAACTGAAAGCCAATTCAGTTGTGCAGTTATTCCACTTACTTTGTGTGGGCATTAACACTTTCAGCCTGGAGGCCAACTGACAATTAGAGGCCCACACACTTACAGAAGGATCGTGTCTCTACCTCAGGGGCAGTTAAGTTTGTTCAACCTTCCCAAACATATTACTCCTAAGCATTTTAAAAAAGGTTTGCTTATTAATTACTTAACCCTGCCAGCTTGTCTCACATTTCATCTCTAAATAGATTCTATCCTTGGGCACATAGGGAAGCCTTCAAGTACTTTTTTTTAGCAAGGCCTTGCACACCGTGTCCACGGGTGGGTCCTGTACTGAAGTGGGCTCAAATACGGCGTCGATACCATTAAGTGGGAATCATAAAGTAGTAAGCTGTTCCCTCATTACCATGGCCCCCATCACCTGCCACTGTCACCGCTTCCTCTACCAGCTTGATGCTTCTCCTTCTTGTTACACACCTATTTTTCTCAACCAAAAAAGGTTGACCGGAATGTTCACTTGTAGATATATATCCTCAAGAGTTAACTTGGTTACAGTTGTTACTACAGTGTTACTGTTCTTCTTAACCCGGTGGGTTAAACATGGCCTGATCCCAATTCCCAGTTCTTCTGAATATAGTAATACACTTAAGTTCCTTTATCAGTGATTCAGATCAGATAACTTATTTTCTCAAGACCTGTGTTTACTGAATACATTTAGTTTCCATGACGGGGTAGTTTACAATGAATAATACATATAGCGCCACCACTGTAGGAACCTTTGGTTAAGATGGGATCTTCTGTTCTCTGCCTTGACCTCCTCAAGAACTTCAACAGCTCTGACACACTAGATTGAATGTATAAACATGCAATATCACAGAAAATCAATACAATTTACACTTGATACCCAGTAATGTCAAAGAAAAGGGCACTAAATCTGGTAGTAAAGGCAACTTAATATGCATATAGTCACCCGACCCGTTGATAATGAGGTAAGCATAAAATAGTTTAACACTGACAGAAACACAGTAATTTAAGCATGCAGAGTGATTGACAGTAAGGACTAGGCATATGATGACACTTAGCATCCAGATCAGCATTATCAGTAGCAAGGCCACCTAAGATGTAGCAGTGGGCATTAATAAAAATGATTTACCAAACACAAGATGTATACTGACAAAGTGTATTGATGGCAGTTCTGCTAGACCTAGACTGATTGGATGTGCACTGTCCATAATAATGCAAGGAATGAAACAGGAACAAAGGGAACTTAAAGGAAGATTTTACAAGAGTGGCAATATTTTAGATTGTTCTTCTGCTGGCTGGCATTGGGGCGCTTTAAAAAATTTTGGCGCACTTAATGATAGTCTTTAGAAACCAGCATGCTGTTTAGGTGTAGAAAAAGGTGTGGAATACCACACCTCCTTAACCACTTGGGTGGTACTTTTTAAACACACTTCTGTCTGCTTTACTGGCTGGAAGTGTGTGTGCATTTGTAAAGCTGATTGTCAGCTTTCATATGGCAGTGATACGAAACTCTGTGAAGCTGCCTGATCAGTCCAACAACTACTACAATGTGCCACCCCCGCCATGCAGTCGCTGTGAGGGGTGGAGGCAGTACAACAAACAGCTGTTCTTTTTTCTTCAATCGACAAGGATGCGATGTGTATGACATCACTTCCTGGTCTGGCGCTGTCATTCAATGGGATCAATGCTCAGTAAAGCAGTTGATAGAACACCATCTGCATTCTATCAGCTGCAGCAGAGTATAGGGGAGACATCCAGGGTCCCCAGACCCCAGATGTCTCCATTAAGAGAACCTATCACCTATATGCTATCATATAGGGGGCTATTGGTCCCCTATGTGATAGCAATTTAGCTATGTAAAAAAAGGGGGTGTTTAAACAGAGACAAAGATATATATAGATCTATATATAGATCTATATATATATATATATCTATATCTATATAAAGATCTATATATAGATCTAGATATATATCTATATGGATATAAATCAATCTATCTATCTATCTATCTATCTATCTATCTATCTATCTATCTATCTATCTATCTATCTATCTATCTATCTATCTATCTATCTAGATATAGATATATATTTATATATTACTGAGCTTATATCATGAAATGCAGTATTTTGAAATCCATCAGACTCTTTTGATGTTGAATTTTAAAAGCAGCAAGCGGTGTTCTGTCAGATTAGCAAACCTGTGAGATCAGCACGCTTGCCGTTGCTTTTAAAATTCAGCATCAAAACAGTGTCACTGATTTCAAAATACTGTATTTCACTATATAAGCTCAGTTTACTGGTAAAAATAAGTGTGAAATGCAAGACTTGAGTGTTAAAAGATGTCTGCTGCCGCCTCCTGACTGCATGCTTACTGTGTACGAGTGCAAGGTGTACCAAGATGGCCGTTGCAGGAACGTCACTTCCGTTACAAAATCTGACAGGTCACCGAATATGACAGAACAGGCGGCGTCAGTACAGGAATCACAGCTATCAGACAGCAAGGGACCATGGGATATGTAGTCTTTAGAAATTGAAAGTAAACAGCAGAGGAGAAGCTGCAAAGCATGCAGAGAATTTAGGAAGAGGGGGAAAGAGATGGCCAGCAGACAGGCAACAGTCACAACATGAATGGAGATTTTTCAAATAAGCTTACATTAGATTGTCAATGTGAGGAAAGGTTTCACCTACTGGTGGCGCTGTCGCTCCAATGGGCCGCAGTTCCGATGTCCACCAACAGTTGTCTCCCGGCAGTCTGGAGTCGACATCCTCTTCTGCAATCAGGCATCACCTGAAACTGATTGCTGGAGGTGTGTATATATACCCGGCAGCTGCTTGCACTCATCGCCCTGTTATTCTGTGCATGTGCCCTGACCTGTATTCGCTGAATCCTGTGTGCCGGAACTCTTGTATCCTGTGTTCCTGAATCTGTTCCTGGACCCTTGCCCTGGAGCCTGATTCCTTCCCACCTGCTCTTTCCGAATCATGTTACCCTTTTCCTGCCCTGTCTTGCTCCCAACTCCCACTGCTTGATCTCCTGTGTATGACCCTGGCTCGGCTATGATTACGATTTTGGTATTCCCTATCTGCTGTATATACTTAGTTTAGATAGTTGTTCTTTGTGGGTCACTATTTGGTTATTTGATTTGTTTTTCACAGTTTGATATGTTGGAGGCGTGTTTATATCTTTGTTGTTCACTTATCTTTTAAATAAATTATATTATTTTATACTACTTGTGTCTGTCATTCTCTGGCGGTCCACACATTTCTGGTCCCCCCAGTTCCTTACATAATATTACTACAAGCATGGTCAAATCTATTATACTCAGCCTCAGTCAGATTGCAACAACGCATTCCTGCTGCCAGAGACCTACCTGCTCAGTGGTCTCTCTCTCCATCACCCACAGCAACCACAATCGCAGCCCAATATACCCTGCTACCAACTTAGTATCAGTATCCTGTTTTTACTTGCTGCACCTAACCCATCTGCCTCTTCTCTGCTGCCTACAACAATCCCACAAAAATCCCCCTTAGCCACTGCTCCCTCTTCTTTACCGTACTCCAGCCCTTCTCTTCAATCAGCTGCACCCCCTACTTACAGCCCTACAGTCACTTACAGAGCTTCAGTGGCTAAACCAAAGAAGAAACGCATGTGTTTCCCAACCCATACAATCCTGCCATTATACCAGCCTGCTTCCACACCAGCCAATCTGCTCCAGCCTGCTTCCAGACCAGCTGATCTGCTCCACCAGCTGATCTGCTCCAGCCTGCTTCCACACCAGCTGATCTGCTTCAGGCTGCTTCCACACCAGCCGATCTGCTCAAGCCTGCTTCCACACCAGCCGATCTGCTCCAGCCTGCTTCCACACCAGCCGATCTGCTCAAGCCTGCTTCCACACCAGCCGATCTGCTCCAGCCTGCTTCCAGACCAGCTGATCTGCTCCAGCCTGCTTCCACACCAGCTGATCTGCTCCAGCCTGCTTCTACACCAGCCGATCTGCTCCAGCCTGCCTCTATGATTGCCAATGGGGTTAGGCTAGCCTCTGGTCCTGAACCTGATGACCCACCTAACCCTGCCAACCCTCTGCCTGCTGTCCAGCTTGATGCTCCAGTGTTTGCTGACCAGCCTGATGTTCCGGTGCCCACATTCCAGCCTGATGTTCCGGTGCCCCATGTTCCAGCCTGATGTTCCGGTGCCCATGGTCCAGCCTGATGTTTTGGTGCCTGTTTCCCAGCCTGATGTTCCGGTGCCCACAGTCCAGCCTGATGTTCTGGTGCCCACAATCCAGCCTGATGTTCCGGTGCCCACAGTCCAGCCTGATGTTCCAGTGCCCGTTACCCAGTCTGCTGAGCCGGTGGCCATTACCCAGTCTGCTGGGCCGATGCCCATTACCCAGCCTGCTGAGCCGGTGCCCGTTACCCAGCCTGCTGAGCCAGTGCCGTTACCCAGCCTGCTGAGCCGGTGCGTGTTACCCAGCCGGCTGAGCCGGTGTCCGTTACCCAGCCGACTGAGCCGGTGTCCGTTACCCAGCCTGCTGAGCCAGTGTCCGTTACCCGGCCTGCTGAGCCGGTGCCCTTTACCCAGCCTGTTGAGCCGTTGCCCAGCCTGTTGAGCTGTTACCCATTACCCAGCCTGTTGAGCCGGTGCCCGTTACCCAGCCTGCTGACACGGTGCTTGCTAAATCGGTTCTTGATGCCCAGCTCACCGCTGCCGCTGTCCAGCCTGTTGCTCCAGTGCCCACTGTTCAGCCTGTCGCTCCAGTGCCCGCTGCCCAGGCCTGAAGTTCTAGTGCCTGCTATCCAGTCTGATGATCCGATGCCCGATGTCCGGCTTGATGATCCAGTTCCTAATGCCTGGCCTGATGTTCCAGTGCCCGCTGTCCGTCCTGATGTTCTAGTGCCTGCTATCTGGCCTGATGTTCCAGTTCCCTCTGTCTGGCCTGATGTTCCAGTGTCTCTGCCTGCCATCCAGTCTGATGATCCGATGCCCGATGCCCAGCTTGATGACCCAGTTCCTGATACTCAGCCTGATGATCCAGTTCCTGATGACCCGGTTCCTGATACCCAACCTGCTGATTCTGTGCCTGTTGCCCAACTTGCTGTGCCTCTGCCCGCTGCCCAGCTTGATGTGCCTCTACCCATTGCCCAGCTTACTGTGCCTCTACCCGCTGCCCAGCTTGATGTGCCCCTACCCGCTGCCCAGCTTGATGTGCCTCTACCTGTTGCCCAGCTTGATGTGCCTCTACCTGCTGCCCAGATTGATGTGCCTCTGCCTGATGCCCAGCTTGATATGCCTGAGTTCCAGCCCACCTCTGCTGATCCTTTAACCAAGGGGCAGCTTGATGTCATGAACTTTTTGCAGCTACGACTAGTTGGAGCATCTGGGGTACTGTGAGGAAAGGTTTCACCTGCTGGTGGCGCTGTCTGCTGGGCCGCAGTTCCGGTGTCCACTGCAGATGCAGTGGATGGAGAGACAGGCTGATCTCGGCCTGACTCAGGCAGGGGGATGGGTATGGAAAGGTGCACACGGGCCCAGCTTCAGCATAAGGCGGCATAGACAGCCACCTTAGTATGCCAAGATGTGGTCTAATAGACTGTGAATGTCTCATAATGAGTACCTATAGGTCCCCTATATGATAGCAATAATGCCATGTAAAAATAAAAAAAATAGATGAAAAAGTTTTAAACATTTAAAAAGACAGATAAAAAAAAAATACAAAAAAGAGCACCCCCTCCCTACACACACAAAAAAACATGTTAGCTAGTACCAACAGTATTACTTGAGGTCTGCCTGCAGTTAGCATAGTGCTATACACACACTAGAGCTCCTGCATAACTCTAAACTGATTTCAAGGTGCACACAATTTTAAGATTTGAATTGTTGAGTATCTAGTCATCTTTTATATTTTACCCCCCCCCCAAAAAAAGAGTAATAAATTTCATATATGTGTATAAAAATGTACTTTAGTGTATTTTTTTACCGAAACTGTAGAAAGGAGTCGGCAACACTGAAGTCCTTGAAGTGTAATTGATTGGTACATCGGAGTGACAATAAAACAATAACGCTGATGCGTTTTAGCAGAAGCCTTAATCGTAGCTAGTTTAAGACAGATATGACAAGATATATATATATGTGCATTTAGACAGACTCCACCTATAAACAATTAGCATATTTAATTGAACACACGTCATACTGTTGTGGAAATTTTTATTAATGTATGTTGTCAGATGTCCCCCAGTGTCAGTTTTGCTGTAATACGCTCATGCGAGCGTATTCGCACATACAAACGTTGGTGGAAGACCATTGGCTGCGGAAACCTTCCCGTAGACATGGCAAATCTGTTTGCTCTTTTAGGGATGATTGTTTATGCCTCACCAAGAGACTGGCCACCTCATGGCGATTGCATTAACACTCCTAGCAAACAGATCTGCGTACATGGGAACAATAGCATAACCATACAAAAATCATGGCCCACTGAGCCACGATAGAGTACAGCTCGCATCATTGGTAGCAGTGGGAATGTGCAACAATTATGTTCAGAGCCCTGTATGTAGTGTTCAAATTGTGAGACACTTTGGGGGTTATTTACGAAAGGCAAATCCAATTTGCTCTACAAGTGCAAACTTCAAGTGCAATGTGCACTTGAAATTGCACTGAAAGTGCACTTGGAAGTGCAGTCGCTGTAGATCCCAGGGGGACATAAAAGTAACATAAAAAACAGCATTTTAGCTTGCACATGATTGGATGATAAAATCAGCAGAGCTTCAACTCATTTCAGATCTACCCCTCAGATTTACAGTGACTGCACTTCCACGTGCACTTTCAGTGCAATTTCAGGTGCACTTTGTAGTTGTAGTTTGCACTTGTAGTGCAAAGTAGTTTGCCTTTCGTAAATAACCCCCTTTGTGCCTCACAAGAAGCTGACCGCATGGCTCTGCACATGTCACCACTGGAATTCTGTTTGAATATATACATGTGTGTGATTGGTTCTTTTGAAAGAATACAAGTGTCTGATTGGCTGATTCTGAAGCCACCACCTTCCTTTGTTATTCATGTTTACAGTATAAATAAAAACAGCAGATCACTGTAATCAGGATTTTGATAAGCTCAACGTGATACCAGCGTCTGTCTGTGTTACTTGGAGATAAACAAGCGTGCTTTCCCGGCATCATACAAGAGAGCTATGACAGTGGCGGAATTATAGGGGTCGCTGATGTTGCCATGGCGACCGGGCCCCTTGCTGCAGGGGGCCCTTGAGGGCCCCCTGTATACAGTACTTTGATAGGAAGAGAGGAGCGGAGACAAGCTCCCCGTCCTAAGCCGAACTGTATTCGGCACTGTGCAGGGAGCTGCTCACATTGATTACAAAGTGAAAGCACAGTGCTGTGCTCTTTGTCTCCCCCTACAGTGCAGTACCTGGCAGGAAGAGATAAGGTAAAGGTCTGCCGTTTTTTATCTACTGTATGTGTGTTTATATGTGTGTGTGAGCATGTATGTATATGTGCATGTGTGTGTGTGTGTGAGCATGTATGTATATGTGCATGTGTGTGTGTGAGCATGTATGTATATGTGCATGTGTGTGTGGGCATGTATGTATATGTGCATGTGTGTGAGCATGTATGTATATGTGCATGTGTGTGTGTGTGTGTGAGCATGTATGTATATGTGCATGTGTGTGTGAGCATGTATGTATATGTGCATGTGTGTGTGAGAATGTATGTATATGTGCATGTGTGTGTGTGAGCATGTATGTATATGTGCATGTGTGTGTGTGAGAGCATGTATGTATATGTGCATGTGTGTGTGTGTGTGTGTGTGTGCGAGCATGTATGTATATGTGCATGTGTGTGTGTGTGTGCGAGCATGTATGTATATGTGCATGTGCGTGTGTGAGCATGTATGTATATGTGTGTATGTATGTGTATTCAGTGACGGCACGTCCATAGAGGCGCATGGGCGCTGTCCCCTCTCTCCAGGCACCCCTCTATCACAAATAGATAGATTCATGCATAGTGTGAATCTATCTATGGCCGCCACTGTCCCCCCTATTCAGACGCCTGGCCCCTTTTGGGGCCTATCAGGAGGAGAGGATGGGAGGAAACGCATGGAGGACCCTGCTCGTCGCCGTCACCCGCTGCCTCACCGAGACAGGGTAAGTGCCGGGCAGACTGCGAGCGGGCAGGGGGGTCACAGTGGCAGCAATTGATGGGCACAGTGACTGCGTTTGATGGGCACATTTGCTGCGTTTCAGGGCACAGTGGCTGCGTTTGATGGGCACAGTGGCTGCGTTTGATGGGCACAGTGGCTGCGTTTGATGGGCACAGTGGTGACAATTGATGGGCACAGTGGCTGTGTTTGATGGGCACAGGGGTTGCAATTGATGGGCACAGTGGCTGCGTTTGATGGGCACAGTGGCTGCGTTTGATGGGCACAGTGGCTGCGTTTGATGGGCATAGTGGCTGCGTTTGATGGGCATAGTGGCTGCGTTTGAGGGCACAGGGGTTGCAATTGATGGGCACAGTGGCTGCGTTTGATGGGCACAGTGGCTGCATTTGATGGGCACAGTGGCTGCGTTTGGGGGCACAGGGGTTGCAATTGATGGGCACAGTGGCTGCGTTTGATGGGCACAGTGGCTGCATATGATGGATACAGTGGTGGCAATTGATGTGCACAGTGGCTGCGTTTGATGGGCACAGTGGCTGCATATGATGGGTACAGTGGTGGCAATTGATGTGCACAGTGAGGCTGCAATTGATGCGTTTTTTTAAAAGAATTTTTCAGTTTGCTTACGCCCCCCAAAAAATTTTGAGCACCATCTGCCACTGGTTTATGTGTGTGTGCATTTATGTATATATATACAGTATATATATATATATATATATATATATATATATATATATATATAATATGTGTGTGTGTGTGTATTTATGTATGTGTGTGTGTGTATGTATGTGTGTGTGTGTATGTATGTGTGTTTACATGTATATATGCACATTTTATGTATGCGCTTTTAATCCTGACCCCCTATATGTGTCCCATTAGATCTGAATTTTTTTTTTTTGCTTGTTCATAGTACCAGCAAAAAAAATGCTGTTCCTCTGAAAAGTGATCCATGCTTAAATCGCTTTTCAGAGGCATTTGACAGCCGGTAAAGAGGCAATATGTTGCCTCCTGACCGCCTGTTTTAACCCCTTAAATGCATCATCACTATGCTGCAACTGAATGCAATGCACACAGTTGCAGGGTGGTTGCAGTGCAGCCACTTCAAGGGTGCCCTGACTGGAAAAAGATTGAGAAACACCGACATAGAGGAACCCATCTCTCCATTTTCCTCCTGCAGCCCCTGAATGCCTGTGGGAGGGAGAGGAGGAGAAGCAGGGGGGGGAGAAAACGATTCCTTTACATGCAGCCACCCACTTGCGACCGGGCCCTGGTGTTCCGCCATCGGGCTCGGAGAAAAGAGCCCTGTCAGGGGGCCCCTCCATGGTTTCTTGCATCGGGGCCCTGAAGATTGTAGTTACGCCTCTGAGCTATGATTGTGCTTATTAGCGCATGGAATTATTTGCTTACAGGAGAAGCTTATACTTTCCACCACACACACATCATTAAAGTGATCGGCAATTACACTTGTGCCAAAAGAAAAAGAGGAGAGAAATCCAAGATATATAACCAAGATTGAAGATGGAAAATTATAGGAGAGTGTGGTAGGGAATAGTATAGGATTATATATATATATATATATATATATATATATTGAACCTTATTCTCCCAACAGGGAAGAAAAAATGTGACACATGAATATAAGAACAAAAATATAGGAGCAAAATAGATGAAAAAATTGCTGTGAATGGGGTCACAACAATTATTCAAAAATGTCACAGAAAAGACTCTCTAGGAACAGGAAATAAGTGCAAATGGGGATATATATATATATAAAATGATATATATATATATATATATATATATATATATATATATATATATATATATAATGGTATTATTTGAGGAAAAGTTCCACATCCCATCTGTGGTTCATGCCTGTGGGGGAGCGTGTCCCCAACAGAAAAGTCTATTTGACTTCCTGTTCCAGGAGCCTTCTGAGCATATCTCCTCCATGCACAGACATTCACATTTTTTGAACTGCAGAGAAAGAAAAAGAATCCATATTACCCTCATGTATATATTTAAAGTGCTTTGATACATTAGACATCTTTCTCTCATTACTATAGGCTACTGCATTGTAATGCTCGCTAATTCTTATGTGAAGGGACCTGGTGGTACACCCCACATACTGTAATTTGCAATGATCACACTCTATCACATAAACCACATATTTGGTGCTACAATGTAGTCCTTAATAGGAAATATTTTACCATTGTGGTATGAGGTGATAGACTTGTGATTTCTATACTGTTTTTTTTTTTACTGATAATTTGTGTTTCATAAACTGTTGCACTAATATCATGCAACATAGGAAATTGAAGCTATCAACATTTTATTCTCTATGGTATCTGCTTTCCAGTTGTTTGGGGTTTTTTAAGTAATCTTGAGGCCTAAAATGATTTTTTAAAACATGTAAGCAAACAAATTTAAAAAATTGGTTCTGGGACTTAAGGAGGTTGATTTACTAAAACTGGAGAGTGCAAACTCTGGTGCAGCTCTGCATGGTAGCCAATCAGCTTCTAACTTCAGCTTGTTCAATTAAGCTTTGTTAAAAAAAAACAAACAAAAAAAATGAAAGCTGATTGGTTTCTATGTAGAGCTGCACCACATTTGGCACTCTCAAGTTTTAGTAAATCAACCTCAAGTGGTTAAAATACCTGTCTACCATTCCCTAAAATTGCACCCTCTTTTCTACCAGGTGCAGCATGGAAGTTTTAGCTTGTCTCACTTGGCAGCGGCCTGTAGCCAGTGAGGGGGGGGGGGGGGGAGCAGGAAATGCATAACCCCCCTGCCCCCTTTCCCAGGCAAAATGCACATGCAAAAATCCTTGCACTGGCCCTGCGTACTGTACAACCAGTGTACAAACTGGTATTATCAGCAAAGGGCCCAACAAGAGTCCTGGTTGAATTTTGCACATATATCTGGTTATAGATCATTATTAACAGAGAAGCCTTCAGATTAAATTGCAATGAGGTTCAGTTGCAGGGGCTTGTGAGGATGATTACAATACAGCATTCTTCTTGGTGTCAGAGACCTGAAGACAAAACCCTCCAACAATTGTATAACTAGCCTTAGATACAGAGGGGCAATTGGACTATCGCAGTACAGTATAAAGAAGTAGATTCAGATGTATACACAAATACATATATAATCTCTCCCTCCTCCCCCCTTTCCCTCCCCTTCACCCCCCCCTCTCCCCCCCCTCCTCTGTCCCTTCATCACGCTTTCCCCATTCCCCCATCACATTCCCTCACTCAACTCACTCCTTTCCCCAGTACACTAACTTTACTCACAATCCTGCACTCCCAGTTATTTCTCCCAAGTACATAATTTACTCATACCACCTGCCTTATTCTATCTGTTTAGATATCAGTCCAGTGATTTATAAATCCCCCCTAGTTGCCATGGGGGGATTTATAAATCACTGGACTGCTATTATCTGCATGTGAGATAATAACAATAGGACTGGCATACTTTGTCTGTCATAATGTTCAGATGCCCAATCAGGAAGCCATGGGCAACCGCAGAAAAACTATAAGAACATAGCGATACTTGCATAATATTATCCACTTCTGGTCTGGGTAAAAGTACAGCTGCGGCCAAAAGTTTTGAGAATGACACAAATATACATTTTCACAAAGTCTGCTGCTTCAGTGTTTTTAGATCTTTCTGTCAGATGTTACTATGATATACTGAAGTATAATTACAAGCATTTCATAAGCGTCAAAGGCTTTTATTGACAATTACATTAAGTTTATGCAAAGAGTCAATATTTGCAGTGTTGACCCTTCTTTTTCAAGACCTCTGCAATTCGCCCTGGCATGCTGTCAATCAACTTCTGTTCCACATCCTGACTGATGGCAGCGCATTCTTGCAAAAGCAATGCTTGGAGTTTGTGTTTTTTTTGTTCACCCGCCTCTTGAAGATTGACCACAAGATCTCAATGAGATTAAGGTCTGGAGAGTTTCCTGGCCATGGACCCAAAATTATGAGGTTTTGTTCCCCAAGTCACTTAGTTATCACATTTGCCATATGGCAAGGTGCTTCATCATGCTGGAAAAGGCATTGTTCTTCACCAACTGTTCTTGGATGGTTGGGAGAAGTTGCCGTCGGAGGATATTTTTGTGCCATTCTTCATTCACGGCAGTGTTCTTGTGAGGGAGCCCAATCCTTTGGCTAAGAAGCAACCCCACACATGAATGGTCTCAGGATGCGTTAGTGTTGGCATGACACAGGACTGATGGTAGCGCTCATCTTTTCTTCTCCTGACAAGGTTTTTTCTAAAATGTCATTGGATGCACTTTATTCAATGGAAAGTGGTGTTTGGTGCACTTTACACTTAACATGCAGCAACCAAAAAAAGGGGGTGTACTGCACTGTATAAAGCACTAAATGTTATATAATGCAGTGTAAAACACTACACAGACACACTCCACAGATACACTATCATATACTGCAGTAAAACTGCACTGATACACTACAATATACTGCAGTAAAAGTGCACTAAGGCACTACATATACTGCAGTAAAAGTGCACCGATGCACTACAATATAATTGTAGTGCGGAAGCGCTAGGTCTGGTAAAACTAGCGTTCGTAATGGAGATTGCACATTCCTTACGCTGCAAATTCTATGATCTTTCAGCACATTCTTTTGTGCTTTATAATGCTAGAATAATGAAGTTGTTTTGCTGCTGATATTCACACACAAACTTATTTATTTATTATTTCTCGTGATCTCATGAATAATCTTTTATTTTTTTAAAGCCAGATCTCTATAATAATGTTTAGAATTAATTTTTATAGTCATATTTTTTTATTTATTTCATCAAGATCTCCTTTTTTTTGGATTATAGAAAAATTATTTTCTATCGATCCCCATATTTTTTTTTTTTTGTGCCAAGTTACCACAATAACATTATTATCTTGTATTTTTTGTTAACCTCAAGGATGTTGGTTGCTGTCCCTTGTTAATTAGACATTGTCTTTTTGAGATGTACCTGCCTACTCACAAACAAACTGTCCTTTTTATAGAAAAACACATAGGCAAGTATTTTCAGAAAATAAAATATCAATTTATTCTGGGTAACAAAATAAAGAGGAAGGCAACACTGGAGAAACTTTTGGAATTTGCGAAGCCTTTTGGCCCCAGGGCACACATCAAGCCTGTGGAAAATAAAATTGTTAGCTTGAGGAGTCCATATAATTTGGAGGACAATCTGGTCCAGGACTCCCAGAGATCAGGACCAGCAGCATATGACATATAGGTCTCAAGGCTGTGGTACTACACCAGCCTGCGTCTTCTGTCAGACCAGTCTGAACCCAGGCCATCACTTTCTTCTCTTCACTGCAGCCTTCCCTCCACGCTTCCCTGCAGCCTTCCTTGGATGCTGTGGCTCTGGTGGTGGACTTGTGGCAGGAGGAGGAGGAGGATGGGCGAGCTCACAAACGTGGCTGTTCTCAGTCAGCTGGCCCCTCAACCCCTCCTGAAGGGCCTGAGCAAAAATTCCCTCACAGAGGAGGGGTTGGCCCTCCTCCAATTTCTGCAATTTAATGGCTAGATATCATCCATTGGCCTCTTCAGCATTGGGGGGGCTTCTGAGGACATCACTTGCTTCCCAAATGAGGCCCAGTGCTGCCTCCTCCTTGATCATCCCCTTCCTGGGCCTTTTTGTTGGAAGGCGGAGGGGAGCCACCTGTGATTGGGTGAGCGACTGGGCCCGCCCACCTCCTGCCTGACACTGGGCCCGCCCACCTCCTGGCTGACACTGGGCATGGCCTCCTCGTGCCTGCCACTTTCCAGACCCTCCTCCTGGCTGAGCTCATCCTGTGTATAAAAAAGGGGCATAGGTTTAGTTTTTTTTTTCAATCACACACAATTTTCAGCTCATGACTTGCAAGTTTAATGTCAATAAATAGAAAAGGCTATCATTCTGACCCCGGCATTTTTCATTCTTGTCCCAAACATTTTTGGCCACTACTGTCTATTGATATGTAAATCACTTTTTTTAATCATTATTTGTTATCAATTATAACATCTAGTTAACATGATAAATATTAGGACAATAAATATGTATAAAAATAATATACCTGACTCCAGCTGGGGAAGGGTAGAAAGTGATTCCCTGGCTTCAAGCTGGTCATCCAGAAACCGCAGTTTGTTGAAGTACCACAGCCTGGGTACATACACTTGCGCTGCTGCTGCTCCTGATCTGAGTGATTTCTGGATCTTATTATGCTCCTTCTTATACATGCTTCTCAAGATCCCAATTTTCTTTTCCAAGAACACAATGGTTGTGTCCGGGACCCGAGTCTTCACAAATTCCAGAAGTTTCTCCAGCATTGACCTCCTAGCTTGTTTATTATAATAAAAGCTGTGTTTCACCTCCCACAAATTCCTCATCTCCCTGTACCTGTCTATGAAACTGGCCATGAATTCTGGGTCCTTAAAGTGATTCATATTTGCTGTAAGACAATACACAAGACAAAAACACTAATGTCAGCCTAAACTTTCATAATCTTATCCCAATATAGGCCTCAATCTTGAAGCAGTATAGGCCACTGATGGCCCAAGTTAAAATTTTACCTTAGTTTAGGACGCTCGCCACTTCCGTTCCTCCTTCCTGCACACACAGAACATAGGTATGACACATGTGTTAGCTTGATATACACTGCGCATGCGTGAAACTCCGCCCGCGTCAGCCGCCCCTGACGTTCTTTCTAGTTTATTTCCCGCCCCTTCTCTTTCGGCACGCAGTAGGAGAGACATGGCGGAGACACAGCAGGTGTGTGTTAATTCCAGTAACGAGAAGGAAAGCAGAGAACCCTAAACATCCCGATGACGGAGGAGAAGATTTAAGGCCTCAAATATGGCCTTTGCAGAGATGGTGGAGATGTGGACATCTTGAGGAGGAACGACTATGATGGGAAGCATGGACCGTACCTAAACCCAAATGTGAGAAAGGCCAAGATCATGACTAAAGTTGTGAAGAGTCTGTGGCGGAATTTTGGGGTACGATGATCCAAGGAGCAATTGAGACCTGAAACTGAGGGAGCAGGATCAGTACAGAAGGATCAAGAATGTGCTTCTAAAAAGTAAGTAGTTGTCGTGTGTTCCGATTATTATTATTACTTGCATTTCTTTACTGTTGTACAGTTTAAAATGGCGACTTTCATGTTCGTGGGCACAGTAATCGGTCGTAGTAAACATCGTTCGCTCATTAGATACGATGTTTTGGGCAGATACAGGTTAAATACATTTGGTCATGCCTATTTCTATAAAAATAAGTTTTGTACATTGCTGTCTAAATGTGTTTGTAACTAGAATGAAATGCAAGCTTGATTCCATGTAATGTAAGGAGAGGACACTCAGCAGCTGTTTACACATCTGGACTCAGGAGCACTAGTGTGGGACACAAGAAGAAACTTTTTAGGGTGTCCCACACAGGTACTCCAGTGGATACTTGGGTGTCTCCATGTGTGAAAATTGTCACAAAAAGGTAACTATTCCAGCTTTGGTAAGGTAAAAAATCATGTCTTCAGCTTGAAACTCTGCCAAAACAGACAATTGTACCCCACTTCCAAGCAATGTTTCATATTCATATTTCTGGATTTAAATATCTGTGTGCTAAGTATTAGTATGCTTTTTGTTTCATTCTCATAGGGGAGCAAAGACTCGGAGGACACCAATCAGAGGACACCGGGAACCCTACACCTCAGAAAGAAGGGGGACTCAGCACAACACCACACCCCGAGGATCTGGAGGAAGGAGAGGTGGAGGAAGTGGGCGAAATTGTCACCACAATAGGTGAGTGTCTGACACAGCTTCAGGTAATATATGTATGCCTGCATATCTATAATACATGCTTTTACTAAAATTTTTAGGTGATGTGCTGGTTGTGGAAGAGCAAGCTCAACATTTCACAAGTGCAAGTGCCCAAATCCTAATCCAGGACATCATGATGTGGAATCGTGAAATAGACATCATAAGGAATAAACCCAATGTTCTTGAACAACAAATGAAGAACATGATTGATGTGTTGGCGAAAATCTAAATGCCACCATTTTATCTTTTTTGTACTAAACAAAAAAAATGTTTGTACATTTTAAAAGACACATTTTGAAGATGCACATGGTGTGTCAACATGTGCTATCTGCCATCAGGGGATATCAATGTACACGTTTTGTGGGTGCAACCCCTTCCTCGTAACGCTAGTAGGTGAGAGGAAGGGGTTGCATCCCCAAAACACGTCCATTGATCCCCTATGATGGGAGATAGCACATGTTGACATTAGGCATGGGATCAGGAGGGAAATACCCATTTTGACTCCCAAATTGTGTGCATCTTTAAAATTTGGCTTTTACAGGGGTGACATCACCCCATCTGATGAAGGCAATATTAACACATTTTGGACATACTATAATGTCTGATATTGCCTTCATTTTTTCTACGTTGAACTTTGAAAGTTCCAGAGTTGTGTATGTTATGTTTTGAAACATGCCTCTTTATACCAAAAAAAAAAAAAAATTGTAAAAAACATGAGAAAAAAAAACATGTTTTATTTTACCCAAAAATTTTATAACGCACATGTGTACAGAGTAAAAAGTTTGCTACATAGAGGAACTCATATTCCACATAGAGGAACTCATATTGTGCCGACACCACCGCCATCAACATTATACTATTATTAAATCCCTTATAATTGTAATAGTATGACCCCAAATGGGGTGGTGGCACGATGTGGACGTGTTTCCCATCAATTGCCCCCCCACAGTCTGCCATTCCTGTGGCTTTGAAGGAAACCGTGGAGTCAAACCAGAAAAAAAAATATTAGTACTTTTTCACATAACATTGCAAGCAGATTACACAAAAAAATTCTTGGCCAACATCAGTATAAAATTTATTTTAAGGAGTATTTAAAGACAAAAATATAAGGTCCACCTATCAGATTCCTCACTCCCTCTGATGGCACATTGTAAAAATCTTAGGGGGGGGGGGGTTCGAGCTGAGTTTGGGACCCCCAAAAAAAGCCTCTGGCGCTCTGCCTGAATTTAAGGACAACAATAACATTTTGACACATTTTAGGGGGTGTTTAGGGTAAAGCACTACAATTAAGCTGACAAAATACATTGTTAAGTGACTAGGCTAGGTGTATATGGGCCCAGAATAGCATGCTGGAGAGGTTAGTAAAGGCAAATATACATGAAGGACAAAAAAGGAGCATTAAAAGCTTACAGCATGCATGAGGACAAAGGGAACATTCACAGCATATTACAATCATGGTAATTAGGGAATGATGAAAGAAATACAATACATTAGCATACATTAAATACATATAACATGATGTTAAAGGAGAAAACTTACCCTAATATAGTCTTTCTGCAGGACCTGAATGATGGCAGAACAGGTCTCTGTAATAATGATCCCCAGAGCCTGGGGGGGAGATGCCAGTCGAGAACTTGAGGTCCTGTAGACTTCTCCCTGTTGCCAAATACCGCAATGTGGCGACTAGCCTCTGCTCTGGAGTGATGGTTTGCCGCATGCAGGTGTCCTGCTTCATAATATAAGGGGACTGCAAAGCCAACATATGGTGAAAAACGGGGTCCTTCATCCGGAGAATGTTCCTGAAATCATCAGGGTTTTTCTCCTGGATCTCACGCAGCAAAGGCATATGAGAGAATTGGTCACGCTGGAGCAACCAATTCTTGGTCCATGAACTCCTCCCCACCCTATTCATGGACTGGGCTTGGGTCCAAGTAAAAACCCCAACACCAAGCCCCCACACAGCACGAACTCTACGATGAGTACATACCCGCAACATGGCTTCAAAACGGTCAGCTGCTCAGAACAAACTAACAGAATGCACTGAAGAACAGCAAGGCCTGTAAAGAGCGAGCTTAAAATCAGAAATGAGCAGACAAGAACGCACTGAAAAACAGATACGAACTGACTACACGTACTGTAGAACAGATACAAACCCACAAGCACAAACTGAACAGCAGTATGGATGATCAGCGAACAATTTGGGGTGTTCGCGGCAAATTCGAAAGCTGCGGAACACCCTTTAAAAGTCTATGGGAGAAATCAAAAGTGCTAATTTTAAAGGCTTATATGCATGGTATTGTCATAAAAAGTGTTTGGGGACCCGGGTCCTGCCCCAGGGGACATGGATCAATGCAAAAAAAGTTTTAAAAACAACCGTTTTTTCGGGAGCAGTGATTTTAATAATGCTTAAAGTGAAACAATAAAAGTGTAATATTCCTTTAAATTTCGTACCTGGGGGTTGTCTATAGTATGCCTGTAAAGGGGCACATGTTTCCTGTGTTTAGAACAGTCTGACAGCAAAATGACATTTCAAAGCAAAAAAAAGTCATTTAAAAGTACTCGCGGCTAGTTGAATTGTCGGTCCGACAATACACATAACAGTTCATTGATAAAAATGGCATGGGATTTCCTCATAGGGGAACCCCGAACCAAAATTTTTAAAAAAATGGCGTGGGGGTCCCCCTAAATTATCAGAATCTGGAAGCCCCCTTTAACAAGGGGACCCCCAGATCCCGGCCCCCCTTCGTGTGAAATGGTAAGGGGGTACAAAAGTATGGAATTTAGGGGGACCCCCAAGCCATTTTTTAAAAAATTTTGGTTCGGGGTTCCCCTGTGGGGGAATCCCATGCCGTTTTTAGAAATGACCTTTTATGTGTATTGTCGGACCGACAATTCATATAGCCGCGAGTACTTTTAAATGACTTTTTATCCTTTGAAATGTCATTTTGCTGTCAGTCTGTTCTAAATATGGGAAACATGCGCCCCTTTACAGCCATACTATAGACACACCCCCAGGTATGAAATTTAATGGAATATTACACTTTTATTGTTTCACTTTAACCACTTCAGCCCCGGAAGGATTTACCCCCTTCCTGACCAGAGCACTTTTTACAATTTGGCACTTTGTCGCTTTAAATGCTAATTGCGCGGTCATGCAATGCTGTACCCAAACGAAATTTGCGTCCTTTTCTTCCCACAAATAGAGCTTTCTTTTGATGGTATTTGATCACCTCTTCGGTTTTTATTTTTTGCGCTATAAATGGAAAAAGACCGAAAATTTTGAAAAAAAATGATATTTTCTACTTCTTATTTGCGCAGCGATTTTTCAAATGCATTTTTTTGGGATAAAACACACTATATTGCGCAAATAAAAAAGATAATCTTAGGTCGAGTACATGGATACCAAACATGACATGCTTTAAAATTGCGTAGAAACGTGCAGTGGCGACAAGCTAAATACATTTTTAAAAGCCTTTAAAAGCCTTTAAAAGGAGGTCTACTGCTAAAATTACTGCCCTTGATCTGACCTTCGCGGTGATACCTCACATGCATGGTGCAATTGCTGTTTACATTTGACGCCAGACTGACGCTTGCGTTCGCCTTTGCGTAAAAACAGGGGGGGACAGGGGTGCTTTTTTTTCTTTATTATTTTTTTGCTTTTTTATCTTATTTTTAAACTGTTCCTTTCATTTTTTCAATCATTTTTATTGTTTTCTCAGGGAATGTAAATATCCCCTATGATAGCAATAGGTAGTGACAGGTACTCTTTTTTGAAAAAATTTGGGTCTATTAGACTAGATCTCTCCTCTGCCCTCAAAGCATCTGACTACACCAAGATCGGTATGATAAAATGCTTTCCCAATTTCCCAATGGCCCTGTTTACATCCAGTGAAATCTAAGTCATGAAATGCTCGTGGCTTCAGGTTTCTTAGGCCATAAAGATGTTTGAAGCCACTCTGGTCTCTGATCAGCTCTATGGTCAGCTGGCTGAATCACCGGCTGCATTCTCAGGTTCCCTGTTGGGACAGGAGAGCCATAGAAAAACATGGAAGACGTTGGGGGGAGGGGCATTCCCTCCCACTGCTTGTAAAAGCAGTCTAGAGGCTAATTAGCCGCTAGGATTGCTTTTACATGAAAGCCGAGCGCTGGCTGAAAAGAATGATACCAAGATGATACCTAAAGCTGCAGGCATCATTCTGGTATAACCATTCAAAGTCCAGCAACATACCAGTACGTTGCTGGTCCTTGTTGGGCATATATTGTAATCTTTTTTTTTCATGCAGCCTGTGGGCTGAACGAAAAAAAGAGATTGATCCGTGGGTATGCCCATCATTAGAATACCTCCCTTCATCCACCCACTTCTAATGATGGGCATACATGCACCATTTATATATGCCGAAGCATGGGGGCATCTGCCCCAAAAGTTAGGAGCAAATCGCCCCTCCGCCCCTGCTGCCCCCATGCTTCGGCATATATCACCTCCGCTGGAGTCATGGCTTTATATATCGTGGGAGCAAACGCTGTTGCTGTCAAGATAAATAAATCTGCTCTGGAGCTGAATGGCGTACCTGAAGACAAAAAAATGGTTAACAATAAAACACAGTAAACAGTAAATTATAAAAAATTGCATACCCAAAAAGCAAACATGATAAAACATAATAACAATAAAACATTGCAGAATAGAATACAGTAAAAAAGAGATGAACAATAGACAGAGAATAGAAAGAGAGAGAACAATAAAACGACAACTATTTTAATTTTTTTTATATTTTTTTTGTGTTTTTTTTTTTTTTTTATGCCGACTGCATTTGGTTGGGGATGTGAATGGGGGAAGTACGGGTGCTGCAGAAGTGGTGGGTTCCCTATTAGAATTGGTGAATGCAGCAGGAAGGGCATTATACTGCACTTGGGTGGGCTGGGCTGGGCGGAGGGGCAAAACGCAGGTGCCAGCAGGTATCTGAGCTGATCCCGCTAACACTGCATTTTTGGAAACCCTAAACTGCTGGGGACGCTAGTATAGATCTGATCAGATCAGATATTGATCCGTTCAGATACTATACCACTAAGGGAGGTGTATGCTATGTGCTTGGGTGTTAGCGGTACGGGCGCTAACCTGACGTTGCCTGGGGCGACGCAGACCCTATCTGACCCTAAAAAGTTATATCACCGCCGGGCAATCAGGTGGCTAAACCTTTATTAGGTAAAAAACGGCGGGTGCCCTGACACTATAAAAAATAAACGAACTAACTAGCGTCACCCGTAACAGTTATACGGTGATCACTGGTGAAAGGGTTAACTAGGGGGCAATCAAGGGGTTAAAACCTTTATTAGGTAGTATATGGGGGTCCCTGACACTATAAAACGCTAACGGCGAACCTATATATTTACCTCCCTAACTAGCGTCACCAGTAACACTAATACAGCGATCAGAAAAACAATCGCTTAGTGACACTGGCGATGGGGGGTGATCAAGGGGTTAAAACTTTATTGGGAGGGTTAGGGGGTATCCTAGACCTAAAGGGGGCTTACACTAACTGCCCTACCACTTCTAACTGTCACAAACTGACACCAATGCAGTAATCAGGAAAAAAAAGAAAAAACTGCTTGGTGTCACTGTGACGAGGGGGGGGGGGGGTGATTAGGGGGTGATCGGGGGGTGTAAAGTGTGCCTGGTGTGTTTTACTGTAAGTGTGTGTGTTGTGCACTTACTCAGATGTCTTCTCTCCTCGGCGACGGAACGTAAAATACCGAGCCGAGGAGAGATGACATCACTTCCTCTGCCGCTGTTTACATTACAGCAGCAGAGGAAGATTGTCATTGGCTGGGAGCAATCGCGAGGGGGTGGCCACGAATGGATGGCCTCCCCCTTACCTCTGATCGCTCGGGGACAGAAGCCAACTGCCTCAGGCACCGGGGGAGGCAAGTAACGTACCCATACATTACTTTGCCTGCCCGTGCCATTCTGCCGCAGTATATCTGTGTGAGGCGGTCGGCAAGTGGTTAAGCATTACTAAAATCACTGCTCCCGAAAAAACTACCGTTTTTAAAACTTTTTTTTGCATTGATCCATGTCCCCTGGGGCAGGACCCAGGTCCCCAAACACTTTTTATAACAATAACTTGCATATAAGCCTTTAAAATTAGCACTTTTGATTATTCATGTTAGAGTCCCATAGAATTTAATGGTGTTCGTGTGTTCGAACAAATTTCTTGCCTGTTCGCATGTTCTGGTGCGAACCGAACCGGGGGGTGTTCGGTTCATCCCTGAACAGCAGTAAAACGATCTGAAAAGCACGAGTCTGAAAAGTGCGAATCATCTCTCACCAAACTTCTACTAACATAAGATAAACACGAGATTAGCAGAAGGAGCCCAAAGGGTGGCGCACTGGCTATTGAACTTCCTTTTTCTAGTCCTGTCGTAGGTGTTGTACGTCACCACGTTCTGGACGGTTGGAATTTGGTGTGACCATGTGTATGCAAGACAGCGTGAACGGAATTCGGAATTCTGTTGGAATTTCAGAGTTTATTCCGACAGGAAAACTGGGAGTTACAACGGGAAAACCGGTCGTGTGTACGGGGCATAACAGATATAGCAGGTAGGGATCAAACAGAAGTGTAGTCAGTAAACGAGCCAAAGATCAGTAACAAGTGGTTGCAGGTTGGGATCAAGCATAAGAATAGCAGAGGAATAAACCAAAGGTTGATAATGAATGGTTACAGGTTGGGACTAAGCAGAAGAGCAGTCAAGGAGCAAGCCAAAAGTTAATAACGAGTGGTGGTAGAGATGAGGATAGCTTTAGGTATACAAAGGAGCAGGATATTTGCTGGAAAGAGTACAATATTCTGGCAAACATGAAGTGCTAAGGCATGGTTTAAATAAGAAGTTCATTGGAGGTTAAAGGAGTTCAAGGTTCACCAGAAACAAGGCACTAGGCAAGATTATCCAAGTTATCAGAAAGGATGCTGTCCTTTGTAGCAATACCCCTATAGGAATTGCTGATGTCTGCTGTCCACTGTGCCCAGCCAGTCACACAGGATTTCGTTTTTGCATCCAGGCACAGAAATCAGTCCTTTAACTTGTTTTTTTTTTTTTTTTTTTTTTTTAGGGGATAATAACTTGGATGGGGTTAGGGATTATGGGATGTTCAACTTGAAAAATGTCCAGCCACAAAGCCAGGGACAACTTCCTCCCTATTCTTAGATTCCTCTTCTTCCTCCTCCACAAACTTTTGCACAGCTTTTGCTGGGTCCACTCCTTTGCGAACTAACAGTCTCTCATTAGCTCAGCAACAACCCATTATGGGCTAGGAACTCTCAGCCCCATAGTAAAGTAGCACATGTTGAGTAAACTGCATCTTGCAGCACCTTTTGCCTCCCTGTAGACACTGATCTCCGCTCTACCACTTGCAGAAATGCTAGCCCACCTGGCTGCCACCAGCCTACCTGGCTGCTTCTTTTTTTTTTCAATCCTTCTGACTGACATACACTGGAGACTTCCCAGGGCAGGGTTAGATGAAGACATTGGCACACTGCTGTCATCAAGGAAGGCCTACTACAGCTGGCAGTCTCTCCCCTTGTCTATTACTGCACCATACTGCTCAACTCACTCTGTCTCTTCTTGCTCCTGCTGTCTCTGCAGACAGGGTCCCTCCAACTGCCTCCTGTGGTAGGATCCTTCAAGGCCAGTCTCCTGAGCTCCAGCCCGAGGTAAACCTCCCCCCAGCAGGGGTCCCTCAAGGGCCCCCAACAGACTTTCTCGGCCCTGACTCTCCATCTTCCACCGACTCCCTTGCTGGCATGGCTCATTTCTTGGGGGATTAGCTAACGGCCTCTAAATATTCAAGGAAACCTCTCCTAGCTTCCACCCACTAGCTTGCATCTCAGGTGGTCCAGTAAGATGAGCTACTGCCAAATGCAGCAGAGATCATTGGTTCAGATCCTGGCCCTGACACTAATATACCATGGTGTTCAACACGTGCTTGCCAGAAGTGTAATAGCCCCATGGGGTGAGCTGTGCTGTGTAAGTAGGGGAAGACCTGGAGGGGGTGCAGCACTTCAGGTTGAGCTGTCTATGACATGCTCCTAACCGCTGCACTCTGCATACTGGGCTGCATATCACATACTCTTGACCACAACACAGCAGTGTCTGGAGCTGAGAGGCAGGCAGGGGAGGGGGAAGAGGACAGAGGAGACACAGTGGATGACAGAGGCATGTAAACTGACCATGTGTCAGGGCTCAGCAGCCATGATAAACCATGGTCATTTTACAGGGGGGAGGGCAGGATCAGCCAGGTATTTTAGGTTATACAAATGGCCAAATTACACAGCACAACCACAACAGGGTCTATTTTTTTTAAGGTAACAAACACTTTAAAAAAAGACATCTAGTCAACTGCAGGTTAGTTGTCAAATATGGATGAGTGATAAAAGACTCCAAAAGGAGATTAAGACGACAGGAGCATGTTGGACACATACACATTGTACATCCATTTTTTCTCCTTTGCTATTCATTGCAGGTTTAATAATATGCTTCATTTTTAATTTATTTAGTCCAGTGTAGGCTTAAACACAGTTCAAACAAAATCAAAAGATGTGACCCACTCTGCTGTTGGTGTAGTTATTTTACAAATGCAAACAAAGCCTAAGGCTGTAGTCACACCTATACATTTTGGGAACGCATGTTTCTGCTTGCGTTTCTGGAAATCCATGAAAAACACAGCAAAACATGCAATGCCCTTGCGGTGCCATTATTTCTTAATGGCACTGCAAATGAGGGTAGCAATCAGTTTATCACATTTAAATGAATAGGCTGCCCTATGCTGTTGCACGACAAAGCGTTGTGCTGCTTAGGTGTGAATGCAGCCTACTACTCAGTTCACACTACACAGGGCTTCTCTCTTTCACATAGGTTTCCTGCATGACTCATTCGTATAGGTGACTTCATACTGTTTATAAAAAAGGAAAAGGCACCCCAACATACAAGTGGGAAGTTCTGAAGCTTTCAGTTTGAATCACAGTTGATCTTATGTGGTTTTTAAAGTTTAATCCAACGTGTAATACAATATTTTATCTGCAACTGAACAATGCCCCAGAGCTGAAATCAGAAAAGAAAGGAGGCAGAGGTCATTGGCCCACAGCACAGACATAATTACTTTCTTTGATCATTTTCTGTGTACATATTTTAAATGTGACCCAATCTTTGTGCAATTTTACCCTTCTTTGTGAGTACCTTCGGCGGGCAGTTTTCAGGAGCAGTGCACAGATACAAGCAGTGTACAGACCCCTCCACCAGAGTTCAGTACACCCACTTTAGCAACTGTTGACTGCAACCCTTTAGTACACAGAATATGATTTTAAGTGTTCCAGATTTCTCCCTCAAGAGTTGTCCAAATATATTCGTTACCAGATGGCTGTAGTGAAGGTGTCACGATCAGGGGTCAGGCTTGAAGACAAGTTGCTATAGCAGTAGCGGTACTACCACCAACCAGCAGGATAGGTACACAGGCAGTCACCCTGGTGAATCACATGAGCAAGAGGTGAGCAAGTCAGGGCCTAGTAGCGGATAAGCAGGTAGGGATCAAACAGAAGCGTAGTCAGTAAACAAGCCAAAGGTCATTTCCGAGTAGTTGCAGGATGGGATCTGGCAGAAGTATAGTCGAGGAACAAGCCAAGGGTGGATAACGAGTGGTAGCAAAATATGGTTGGCAGCAGGGAAGACAAGAGCACGATACTGGCTGTAGACAGCACAATAATCTGGCAATCAGGAAGTGCAGAAACATGGCATGAATCAGGAAGTTCATGGGAGGAGCAAAGAGTTCAGAGCTCAAGACAAACAAGGTTCAAGACAGGATCATTCAAGGAATTGTCAAAGACACTGTCCAGCATTCCAGGTAGCTCAGCAAGTAGAGTTGTTGTGTGACACTGCAGAGATTATGGCTTCAAATCCAGTCCCTGACAAAAGGTTTATTGTGTCCTTTGTTCTGTTATTGTTTGTAAAATAAGGAAACAATAAAAATAACATCCCTGTTAAAGGAAACATATTTTGGGGAATATGCTATTCCTTCTAAAAATCCCAATTTGCATGGTTTCATACTGATACAAAGGTTTCAATAGTTTAGGTTACTGACTTGGAACAGGTATGGAAATCTGATATGCTGTGAGCTTGTTTTTGATTGCTTACAAAGCCTTGAGATGTGAAATGGCAAAGGTGTTAGGATTTTCAGAAGTCAGAAATGGCATACCTCTCTCAGTACAGGTTACGTTAAACTCTGTTAACAAAAAATATGTAAATTGTGGCATTGTACTCATATTTTCAAAAAACTCTTCTATGTAAAGATAACTGTTCTGTGTTTGGAGTCTTTTAAAATAGAACTAGCTTACTAGTGGTCTGTAGTGTCTTGTAATAGGTGTACTAAATAGAAATAAAGCTAAACAAACTGGTTTTCCACGCCAGCATATGACCTGGATTAGGTGAATATTGTTATATTGCCCAGTCTCCGAGAACTGACTTCTGGTCTGTGTTGAATTTATACTACCTGTCCCCAAGACCAACTGCTCTGTGACACCCCTTCCTTTGCCAGACAACTAGGAAGCCTTAATAGCATGCTAGCAAATACCTGCACAAGGAACTCCAGTGGAAATGGGGCATTTGTCCACTATACATAGATACATCTAGTAAAGCTTTGCAAATGCTAACACTTCTAACTCTTCTATGCAGAAATAGTGTCCTGCCTCTGGCCAAAGATTAAGAAAAAGTAGCATTTAGTGGAAAGTAGCATTTAAACAACCGGCAGGGTGCCCCCTTTCAAATATGATGATGCCATTTTTAACTTTTTTTTATTTTTGTTTTTATTTTAATTATGCCATCATATTTGAAAAGGATGACAACATTTTCTGCTTGTTGATGTTTTAAATAGGAAATCCCAATAGGCTGGAAATGAAGGAGGCCAGGAACCCATGCCCAAGCTACATGTGGTTTATGAAAATAAGAAAAAGAAATCATAGGATTGTGAAAATGGTGACTCCTGGCATAAAACATTTTAAAAAAGCTTCATTCATTTCTTATGTAACATAATGGAGTTTATCAGTGAATTTGTTTTATATATTATCGACTATTTCCATGTAGGGGCTTCATTTTGCTTTAGCAAAAGCACAGGTAAAAAGACCTGCAGCCAGAGGTTTGGTCACGCAGTTGTTTAAGTACTATTAACGTGTTTAGCAGAATAATTGGTAGGGGTTTGAATAATGCCTTAAAAAAGACAATCTGTTTTTGACTATATTGCCTCTTTTCGTCACCCCCCCTGATCTGCTTACAGGAGATGCATGTTACATGCAATACGACTAGATTTCTGAAATTTTGCTTTGTTCAAGAAGCTTATCATTCTGTTTTTACCTCCCAATATACACTTCCTTCTTACAATGCAGTGCTTCGTCAGCTCATTTCCTTTGCAGGGGGTTTCCTCCCCTGTACCAATTTTGGTGATTGGAGATTTTAAGATTTTAACAACGTAATTGATCTGTAGTGGGATAGGTGCCCAGCTCCTAGGTCAAAGGCCTCTGAGTTCCTTTACCCCTTTGGAAGACTCTGTAAGGATTTAGGGCTACATGATATATGGAGGCGGTTGCATCCTGACGAATGCGCCTACACATGTTACTCTGAATCTTATAATTCTTTATCAAGAATTGATTTGGTATTGTGTTCTGCAGAGCTTATTCAATGTTTAGTTGAAATTAATATAGAACCTTGTGGAATCTCAGATCGTTCCTCATTGCTAGTTACCTTAACATTAGGGTATCGGGTGTCTAATTGGCCTTGGCGGCTGAACCCCTTTTGGTTGGAGATATTTCCTAAAGAAGATGTTATCCCTGCCTCTATTGAGGACTTTTTGTCTCTCAACGTGTTCTGCTTCCCTATGGGTGGTATGGGATGCTCCAAAAAATTAGTGCTATTAAAACTGCATCCCATGGGGAGCTGAAATGGAAGCCAATTACATCCAGGATCCTTCTTTGGATGGCCAACAGGAGTGGTTATCTTCTCAAAGAAGGTTGAATGAACTGTTGGAACTTAGGGCAAGGAATAAATATTTTTTTCAGAAGTGATTGATGTGGGCTGAGGGAGAGGCGAATGGTAGGCTGCTGGCCCAGATAGTATCTCAATCTAATCCTACTCATGTATCGGCTTTGATGAATGGAGAGGGAGAGATCACTAATCAGACTAGCTCCATTGTATCTATTTTCCAGTCTTATTATCAGTATCTATATACCTCTAGGGCCAACTATACTCCAGCCGAGCTGTCTGCTTACCTGGCTACTATTAATTTTCCGGTTCTCCCATCGCCAGATCGGGAAATTCCTAATACTCCATTTACCTTACAAGAACTGAAAAATGTGGTAGCCAGTTTTCCCAACTCCAAAGCTCCAGGGACTGACGGTCTCTCCATTGAGATCTATAAAAGATATGGTGAAAGGTTGCTCCCAGCCCTTCCCAATGTATTTAATGAGGCCCTCTATATGGGTCGGCTTCCAGACTCTATGGGCGATGCCTTTATAGTAATTATTCCTAAGATTGATAAAAATCCTCTATATTCTGAATCTTATAGACCAATTTTTTTATTATTTACAGATGTTAAAATTCTTGCCAAAGTACTTGCTACTAGATTAAATAAGGTTATTGAGAAAATGATTGATTCTGATCAGGCAGGATTTATGGCCAATATGTCAACGGTGATAAATTTTAAGGGGGAACTTCTTAAACATACAGGTTCCGGTTTCGGTTACCAATGCCACAAAGCACTATGTAAGACTTGTAAATTCGTACAGCATGGTCAAAAATCTTTCAGTACTAAGGGTAAAACATATCCCCTAAAGGAATTCTACAATTGCTCATCTGACTACGTTGTTTATGGCCTCACTTGCCCCTGTGGATTAATCTATGTGGGACGTACTAAACCCCAAACAAATCTCATTTTGTTTCTTTCTCATTTTTTCTTTTTTTCACTTTTTCTTTTCCCCTTCTTACCACCCTTCCCCTTTTCCCCTTCTTTACTCTCACCCTGTATCCTGAAGACAGAGAGTTATTAACTCTCTGTGTTCTGGTGTTGGATACATACCCACCCAAATAAATATCTCATATCCTATTTTTTTCGTCTTCCTCCCCACCTACACTATAACCCCTCTACCCATCCTCATTTTTTGCTTCATGCACAAATTTAATTATTTATCAATTTGCATAATTCCCTGTATATACAATCTCACTAGTGGCTCCTCCTTAACACACTCTATCTCGCATGTTACCATTATTATACATATACTCATTTATAGTTATTCATAAATCCCATTGGCCCATTGCTACGTACAGTATCATTTATTGCTACTCAGTCACTTCTCCATGACCATACATTCCGCATATCATTACATTCCCCTTTACATAACAGTGCAGGCACCACACTCAATTTTATCCCCCCCCCCTTTTATTTTTATTTTTTAATGGGCTTGGTTTTCTTTTTCTTATGTCATTGTCAGCATCATTGTTTAAATTGGTTTTTCCTCATATATTCTTGCCACATGTTTTAATGTTTATTTTGTTATGAAATTTGCTATATATCTGTGATCATTTAATAATGTTTCCCCTTTAACTGTGTATTCTGTTTCTGTTTGCCCCAAGAACGGATCCAGCTATGTATTTTATTCATCTCTGATTATTATCATTGCCTGGTGCTTGTTATCACAGAGCGTTGACCAACCACTATGCGCCTTTTTAATTTGGCCACTCCCCCTCCATCTGTTCAGTCCTATTGTGTTAGCCTCCGAGTCCCCTCCCTCCAGCTTGATGAAGGAGCATGACTACCACGTCATTCGCAGCTAGAACGCTTAAGAAACGCGTCACATACCAGTGACGTCATCCGCTCCCACCGAGAACCATCTGCGCCATAAGCCTCGCTCTTAGTGCATCTCCACCGTGGCCGGCCAGTCACCATCCAGCAGTGTTTGGAATGAGCAGAGAGCTGAGAAGCGCCCCTCCAGTAGACATGAACTGGCAACATTAATGATACCCCCATGTTGGGACCATGCTTGTTTTAATCACTTAAATGTGAGTTGCCTATTAATGTATCTACATTAAATTTGTCCGATTTCTACACCCAGAGGCGCCTCTTCCTTGTGTTTTCTTGCAGTACTGTTGGAACATGGTCTCTGTTCCCCCCCTGCTGGCAGCCCTGAGTGATTATCCCTCCTCTTCACCATCATCTCACACGGTCTGTGGACGTTTCAATTACCAGTTAGACTGTGGACTTATGGGATGTTATCCCTAGTAAATACATATTACTCATGCCCATATAGCACTTAAACCTAAAACTTTGGGGCATTCAGTGCGTCTAGCCTTTGCACCGAGGGCTTTTACAATGGAGCGGTGCGCCCATTGAAATCAATAGGCAGCACCGCAGAACCGCTGGCAAAGTGCCGCTGTAGCAGCGCTTTGCGGGCAGTTTTAACTCATTTGGAGGGGGCATTGGGGGGGGGGGGGTGTTTCGCTCACTGCTATGCCTACTCTCAAGTTAATGTGTAAAATATGGGATACAGATAGGAAACAATGGGGTTTTCTTATCCTACCAGATACACCCCTATATAGGATAATGATAGAATTCCTGAACTTTTGATCCCCCTGGGTTTTAAGAAATGGGAAAGATCTGGAGTAACTACTTTAAATAAACTGAGAATGGTTTCCTCAAAACTTTTGAAGAGTTGAGGGGAGAGTTTTCTCTACAGTTGAATTGGTTTTATCAATTTCTTAAATTGCGCCATGCTCTACGGGTTAAATTTTCTTCAGTTGAGGTTTTTTTTCATGCAACCCTTTTTCTGGATAAAATAGTACAAGCGAGGTGAACTAAGGGTCTTACCTCTGCAACATACAGGGCATTACATAGTTACATAGTAGGTGAGGTTGAAAAAAAGACACAAGTCCATCAAGTCCAACCTATGTGTGTGTTTATGTGTCAGTATTGCATTATAGATCCCTGTATGTTGTGGTCATTCAGGTGCTTATCTAATATCTTGAAGCTATCAATGCTCCATGAGATCACCGCCTGTGGAAGGGAATTCCACATCCTTGCCGCTCTTACAGTAAAGAACCCTCTACATAGTTTAAGGTTAAACCTCTTTTCTTCTAATTTTAATGAGTGACCATGAGTCTTGTTAAACTCTCTTCTGCGAAAAAGTTTTATCCCTATTGTGGGGTCACCAGTATGGTATTTGTAAATTGAAATCATATCCCCTCTCAAGCGTCTCTTCTCCAGAGAGAATAAGTTCAGTGCTCGCAACCTTTCCTCATAACTAAGATCCTCCAGACCCTTTATTAGCTTTGTTGCCTTTCTTTGTACTCGCTCCATTTCCAGTACATCCTTCCTGAGGACTGGTGCCCAGAACTGGACAGCATACTCCAGGTGCGGCCGGACCAGAGCCTTGTAGAGTGGGAGAATTATCGTTTTATCTCTGGAGTTGATCCCCCTTTTAATGCATGCCAATATTCTGTTTGCTTTGTTAGCAGCAGCTTGGCATTGCATGCCATTGCTGAGCCTATCATCCACTAGGACCCCCAGGTCCTTTTCCATCCTAGATTCCCCCAGAGGTTCTCCCCCCAGTGTATAGATTGAATTCATATTTTTGCCACCCAAATGCATTATTTTACATTTTTCTACATTGAACCTCATTTGCCATGTAGTTGCCCACCCCATTAATTTGTTCAGGTCTTTTTGCAAGGTTTTCACATCCTGCGGAGAAGTTATTGCCCTGCTTAGCTTAGTATCGTCTGCAAATACAGAGATTGAACTGTTTAGCCCATCCTCCAGATCGTTTATGAACAAATGAATTAGGATTGGTCCCAGCATTGTTAGATAAGTTCCTATTGAACTGATTTTCCCATTCGCTCTAGGGCTGGGAGGGAACAGGATATTGGCCCTATTTCTGAAGAGGCTTGGGACAACATCCTTCGGTCTCTGCCTCGTGTTTTTCTCTCTCCATCACACAGACTAACTCAGATTTTTATCCTTCACAGGGTATAAAGAACTCCTCAATTTTTGCATGCTATAGGCTTGAGATCTGAGCCAACCTGTGCAACGTTCGGCAATACAAGTACTATGATAAATCTCTTGTGGCGATGTCCTAAACTCCAGAGATATTGGGCGGAAGTTGTTGGTACTCTTAATGGGCTCCTAGATGTCAATATCTCGGTTGAACCACTTACGTGCCTACTGATTCTTCTAATTATACTCCTCCTATCGTGAATACTATTAGGTGTGCCCTTTTTGTGGCCCATAGACAGATTGCCCTTAAGTGGACCCCTCCTTATCCTCCTACCTTATCTGACTGGATGTTTGATCTAAATAGGATTGTTTTTTTGAAAAACATACATATTTCTTAAGAAACTCCATGAGGAAGTTTGAGGATATCTGGTCACAATGGCTTTAGGCTATGTCCCCGGTAGGGATGAGCCGAACAACCCCCCAGTTTGGTTTGCATCAGAACCTGCGAACGGACCGAAAATTTGCGCAAACTTTAGAACCCCATTGAAGTCTATGGGACTCGAATGTTCGCAAATCAAAAGTGCTAATTTTAAAGGCTAATTTGCATGGTATTGTCCTAAAAAGGGTTTGGGGACCCGGATCCTGCCCCAGGGGACATGTATCAATGCAAAAAAAAGTTTTAAAAACTGACGGTTTTTTCGGGAGCAGTGATTTTAATGATGCTTAAAGTGAAAAAAAAAGTGAAATATTCCTTGAAATATTGTACCTGGGGGGTGTCTATAGTATGCCTGTAAAGTGGCGCGTGTTTCCCGTGCTTAGAACAGTCCCTGCACAAAATGACATTTTTAAAGGAATAAAAGTAATTTAAAACTGCTTGCAGCTTTAATGTAATGTCGGGTCCCAGCAATATGGATGAAAATCAGAGAGACAAACAGCATGGGTACCCCCTCCTCCCCCAGTCCATTACCAGGCCCTTTGGGTCTTGTATGGATATTAAGGGGAACCCCGCACCCAAATTAAAAGAAGGAAAGGTGTGGGCCCCCCAGGCCCTATATACTCTGAACAGCAGCATACAGGTGGTGCAAACAAGACAGGGACTGTAGGTTTGTTTTTAAGAAGAATCTGTTTGAGGCGGCACAGTGGTGTAGTGGGTAGCACTCTCACCTAGCAGTAAAAAGGGTTGCTGGTTCAAATCCCAACCACGACACTACCTGCCTGGAGTTTGCATGTTCTCCCTGTGCCTGTGTGGGTTTCCTCCGGGTAGTCCAGTTTCCTCCCACACTCCAAAGACATGCTGGTAGGTTAATTGGCTTCTGTCCAAAACTGGCCCTAGTATATGAATTGGACCTTGGATTGAGGGTAGGGACTGGTGTGGGATGTACAATTGTAGATACACGCCCACACTCACTCAGGTTGAACTGGATGGACTGGTGTCTTTATTCAAAAATATGTGTGATGGCTGCACTTAGGACAAGGATTAAGGTGTGCAGCCCCCCTGAAAGGAGCTTCCCTAAGTATTCCCTCCAAATATTTCCAGATTATCTACAATGGGGTATGGCGCTCCCTATAGGGTTATATGGGATGAGCAGCTACAGGGGGGGGGGGGGTTGTTTCCCCTTGTGTCCTGAATACGTGATAGTACAAGCTATAATAAATATCTAAGTGAGGTTTGCAACAACCACATAAACCCTAATGGTGGTTTGCAAAGACCACCAATAGATTGTGCCCAAATTATAACAGTCTCTATGTGATAGGAAGAAACATATTAGATAGTGAACTCATGAGTATAAAAGGTGTGAGCTAGAAACCTATAATTAGTAGTGATGCAACTTCAAAAAGAAACCACCATATGGTATAGTGACTTAGCACTGAGCAGAGACATAAAAATGCACCTCTGCCTAATAATCCAGGTATGTGCAAATAACAGCAAACAAATTATAAATAGTAATTATAGTCCATAGAGTGATAAATTTCTGCAAAAAACGTGTTCAGATTTTCTTCAAACAAAACCGTGACTGGGGTGCTTGCAAATGTTCTTAGTAACTTTTGTGCTCCCCCTCAAGGGTCCCCACTCACCGGATCCAACAACCCCAAAGGGGCATACAGCATATGATTATATCATCCACGATCTCCTCACCACCATGATCATCTAGGGCGCCCAGGGTAGTCTCCGATCTCCGTATGGGTGATTAAATTGTATTCATGGTAGCTCCCTCGTAAAAAAGGAATATAAGGCTCCCATAGTGTAGTAGGTAAAAATTTATTGACAAAACTCCATATTATAAACGTCAAAAAGTAAAATGAAAAAATTGAAAATAAACCAAATAATATTAAAAGTTCAAAATTAAAAGTTAAGGATTAAAAAGTCCAGCAGCAGTGTGCCAGCACTCCACCTGCATTCCAAAGGTCCGTACCCGGAAGTGACGTAGCGTGCGTGGCGCCGTGGTACGCGTTTCGTCATAGACGTCCTCAGCGACGTCGCTGAGGACATCTATGACGAAACGCGTACGACGGCGCCACGCACGCTAAGTCACTTCCGGGTACGGACCTTTGGAAAGCAGGTGGAGTGCAAACAACCAGCACTATCTCCATCCAGCGTCACGCTGCTGGGATACACCTGGCTCAATATTTTGGCACGTTCCACTTATGGTATCTGTACCTTGATTTGTGGTGTATCTGGCACACTGCTGCTGGACTTTTTAATCCTTAACTTTTAATTTTGAACTTTTAATATTATTTGGTTTATTTTCAATTTTTTCATTTTACTTTTTGACGTTTATAATATGGAGTTTTGTCAATAAATTTTTACCTACTACACTATGGGAGCCTTATATTCCTTTTTTACGAGGGAGCTACCATGAATACAATTTAATTACCCATACGGAGATCGGAGACTACCCTGGGCGCCCTAGATGATCATGGTGGTGAGGAGATCGTGGATGATATAATCATATGCTGTATGCCCCTTTGGGGTTGTTGGATCCGGTGAGTGGGGACCCTTGAGGGGGAGCACAAATTTCACTAAGAACATTTGCAAGCACTCCAGTCACGGTTTTGTTTGAAGAAAATCTGAACATGTTTTTTGCAGAAATTTATCACTCTATGGACTATGATTACTATTTATAATTTGTTTGATGTTATTTGCACATACCTGGATTATTAGGCAGAGGTGCATTTTTATGTCTCTGCTCAGTGCTAAGTCACTATACCATATGGTGGTTTCTTTTTGAAGTTGCATCACTACTAATTATAGGTTTCTAGCTCACACCTTTTATACTCATGAGTTCACTATCTAATATGTTTCTTCCTATCACATAGAGACTGTTATAATTTTGGCACAATCTATTGGTGGTCTTTGCAAACCACCACTAGGGTTTATGTGGTTGTTGCAAACCTCACTTAGATATTTATTATAGCTTGTACTATCCCGTATTCAGGACACAAGGGGAAACACCCCCCCCTCCCCCCCCTCGCTGGTGTCTTTATTCAACCTTGCTAACTATGTTTGTAATTTTGAACTGGTACATTTTTAAAGTGTAGCTCCAGCCAAAAATCTATTTTAAGCTTTTTAGAAAACATAGGGAAGGGTTCTCACCCCTGTGACATTTGTTTTGCTGTCTGTGCACCTCTTTAGAAGATTTCACCTCACTTTCTGTCCCAATGACAAATGTTTTTTGACAATTTGGGGTTTTTAGTGAAACAAGTATTGTTGATAAAGCATCAGTGAAGAGGAGACACGTTTTTCCCATATTAACTCTTACAGGAGAGAATTTCCCTTCCTAGGGGTAGATTTCATCTCACTTCCTGTTGTCTCCGTCCGTTTGCAAGTAGGAGTCGTTTGTAAGTTGGATGTTTGAAAGTAGGGGCCTGCCCTATATACTCTGCAGAAATTGGGGCCTTAGGTGTTGGTGTTGCCACAACACTGTAAGCCCTCACAGTTACTCTTGGTGGGCGCAGGAATGGGCCCTGCTGTGAAATATTAGATCAAGAATTGTAATTACATGCTCCTGTTGAACAGGGTCAGAAAAATTGGGCCTTTGGTGGTGGTGGTGCTGGTGCTGGTGCCACAACACTGTAAGTCCTCACAGTTACTCTTGCTGGGCACAGAAAAGGGCCCTGCTGTGAAATATTAGATCAAGAATTGTAATTACATGCACCTGTTGACCAGGGGCAGAAAAATTGGGCCTTTGGTGGTGGTGGTGGTGTTGCCACAACACTGTAATGCCCTGTACACACGGTCGGACATTGATCGGACATTCCGACAACAAAATCCATGGATTTTTTACGACGGATGTTGGCTCAAACTTGTTTTGCATACACACGGTCGCACAAAGTTGTCGGAATTTCCGAACGCCAAGAAAGCGGTCACGTACACCACGTACGACGAGACTATAAAAGGGCAGTTCAGTACCAAACGCAGCACCCTTTGGGCTCCTTTTGCTAATCTCGTGTTAGTAAAAGTTTGGTGAGAAACGATTCGTGCTCTTTCAGACTCGTGGTTTTTAGATCATATTTCTGCTGTTCAGTTTGTGCTTGTGGGTTTGTATCTGGTCTTCAGTGCGTGCAGCGAGTTACTATTGATTTTTCATTGTGTTCTTGTTTGTTCGTTACTGATTTTCTGGTCGCTCTTCACAGGCCTTGCTGTTCTTCAGTGCGTTCTGTTACATCGTTGAGACCAGCTGACCGTTTTCTAGCCATGTTGCGTATACGTACTCATCGTAGAGTTCCTGCTGTGCGGGGGCTTGGTGTTGGGGTCCTTACTTTGACACAAGCCCAGTCCATGAACAAGATGGGGAGGAGTTCATGGACCAAGAATTGGTTGCTCCAGCATGACCAGTTCTGTCACATGCCTTTGCTCCGTGAGATCTGTGAGAATAATCCTGATGATTTCAGGAACTTTCTCAGGATAACGGACCCCGTATTTCACCGTTTGTTGGCTTTGCTGACCCCCTATATCAGCAGGCAGGATACCTGCATGCGGCAAGCCATCACTCTGGAGCAGAGGCTTGTCACCACGTTACGGTACTTGGCGATGGGGAGAAGCCTGCAGGACCTCAAGTTCTCGACAGGCATCTCCCCCCAGGCTCAGGGGATCATTATCCCGGAGACCTGTTCTGCCATCATCCAGGTCCTACAGAAGGAGTATATGAAGGTAAGATTTTTATCCTTTAACATCACATTTTATTGTATTTAATGTTTGATAATATATTGTATTTCTTTCCTCATTCCCTAATTACCATGATTGTAATATGCTGTGAATGTTCTCTTTGTTCTCATGCATGCTGGATTTTTATGTAATTTTTTTTGTCCTTCATACATATTTGCCTTCACTAACCTCCCCAGCATGCCCTCCTGGGCCTATAATCACCTTGTGTAGTCACTGAACAATGTATTTTGTGAGCTCCATAGTAGTGCTTTACCCTAGATACCCCCTAAAATGTGTAAAATTGTGATGTGTGCTTTAAAATCTGGCAGAGTGCCAGAGGCTTTTTTTGGGTCTCAAAATCATTTGGAACCCTCCCTCCCCCAACTGCTAACTCAGCTGATACCAATCCTCTATCTGCTGACTTTGCCAAACCCATACGCACTATACCCACCTTTTTTGTGGTCATATTTATGGATGAATTCCCCAAAGCATGTAGTGAAAGGGCCTGCCTGAATACTTTAAAATGGTAATGTTCAAAGTTTTTGTATCCTATTATTATCTTGATAGGTAATAGCAGAATGTAAAAATGTGCTAAAATGTGTACAGTGTGTATTTATCTCTTTGTATTATGACACTTTTTACCTGTTTAGTGGGCTGCCAATAGTGTAAGTAAGGAGGGGCTGGCCAAAGTAATACACATTATTTAGGCATTCATCTCTCAATGAAGTGGAGAGGGTTACCTGTCCAAAACACCTCCCCCAATAAATTTATTTAAATGGCCCATAAGAGGGGGGGGAGGAATCTGATATGTGGACCTTATACCTTTGTCTTTAAATACTCCCTAAAATAAATGTTATACTGATGTTGGCCAAGAATGTTTGTGTCTAATCTGTGTTCCATGTTTATGTGCAAAATGATTATTTTTTTTCTTGTTTGACGCCACAGTTTCCTTCCAACCCACAGGAATGGCAGACTGTGGCCTCCCACTTTGCCCAACGGTGGGACTTTCCTAACTGTGGAGGGGCATTTGATGGGAAACACGTCCACATCATCCCACCACCAAACTCGGGGTCATACTATTACAACTACAAGGGGTTCAATAGTATTGTGATGTTGGCGGTGGTGTTGGCTACTTACGAGTTCCTGTATGTGGACGTGGGGAACAATGGCCGGATGTCAGATGGTGGAGTCATTGCCCACACGGAGTTCTACGGGCAACTCTAGAATGGCAGCTTGGACTTGCCACCTCCAGAAGACAATGCGGAAGGACTCCCATTCGTCTTTGTTGCGGATGAAGCGTTTGCGCTGGGGGACCATCTTATGTGGCCATTCCCTATGAGGACCCTCACCCCAGACCAGAGGGTTTTTAATTACTGGCTGGCCAGAGCCAGAAGAGTGGCGAAGAACACGTTTGGAATAATGACCAGCCGGTTCCGCCTATTTCTTACACCGATACACATGGCGGAGTATAAACTCAATCACATCATCCTGGCTTGCTGTGTTCTCCACAATTTTTTAAGGAGAAATTCTTGGAACTATGCTGGCTCAGTTGGGCCTGAAGCCGGAATTAATCTCAATGAACCAACCCTGACGGCGCTTGAAGCTGGCCGTCCTGGCTTCCCCCCCTGAGTGCCCGCGAGGTCCGTATAAGATACATGGAATACTTTGCGGGTAGGGGGGCCATCAATATGCCAGACAATGTCTGAGACATTTTTTAAATAAAATTTTTTTTAAAACTGAACAAATATTTGCTTACATTTACTGCTTGTGTTTCTTTTAGCTGACCAAGACTGCAATTTGGGGAGTCCTGAAAATTGCGTGATTGTGTAAAATTAAAAAGCACTGTTGGGGGTTATTTACTAAAGGCAAAGACACTTGAGACTGCACTGAAACTGCACTTGTAGTGCAAAGTGGATTTGCCCTTAGGAAATAGCCCCCATTGTCACAGAAAACACCAATTTTACCACAAAAAATGTTTATGAGCATTGAAAGAAGCATTGAAAGAAGAAGCCACACATTGTTGATTATCGATATTTTTAATACAAGCACAATCACATGTGCATTTATAAAAGGTTTTTAAAACAAACTAACATGTTTGTTGTATAACAAATTTTTAGGTCACATTAATAAAAGTAGAAATGTCCTTTTAAGGTAAAACAGGCATGTTTAAAACCAACAAGAAATACACAAATCTGGAACTTACAAAGTTCAACTTTTGTAGAACTTGAAGGCAATATCAGACATGAGTATTTATAAACTGTGTTTGATATTGCGTTCAGATGGGGTGAAGTCACCCCTGGAAAAGCCAAATTTTAAAGATGCACAAAAATTGCCGAATGTCAACATGGACTAGCTGCCATCATGGGGGATCAATGGACGTGTTTTGTGGGTGCAACCCCTTCCTCTCAGCTACTTTATTATTGAGGAAGGGGTTGCACCCCCAAAATGCATACATTGACCTCCTGTGATGGCAGATAGCACATGTTGACACACTGTGTGCACCTTCAAAATTTGGCTTTTCGAGAATATGTTAAAAATGGGAAAAAAGTTTTCGGGAAAAAAAGCCTAAAAAAATAGGGATTTCCAGGGGTTTTAAGCTCTCCCTAAAACATCAATGATGTTCTTCATTTTGTTTTGAACATCAATGATGTTTTGCTTGATGTTTTCCAAGTCCCTATTACACCCCATGATCTCCCCAATCAGGATCTGGGCACTTTCACTGGTGAAATGACCTTCATCCACAACATCCCCTAAAATATAGAAACAAAAACACACCATGTATTATAAATTTGCAGGCATCCATCTCTTACCTGAGGCTGTGGTCGCAGACACTCACCTGTTGTGACAATTTCCACCACTTCTCCCTCCTCCTGTCCTCCTGTTGGCTTTGTGGCATTTCCACTTCTTCGTGAGGTGGGGGGTCTGTTGTCTCCTCTGATGAGTGGTGTCCTCCGAGTCTTTTCTCCACTATGTAAAAAAAAAATAGGTATACTTAGCACACAGATATTTGATGGCAGAAATAGGAATATGAAACATTGCTTGGAAGTGGGGTACAGTTGTCTGTTTTGGCTCTGTTTTGAGTTCCAAGATGAAGAAATATTGTTTTCCTTTGTCAAGCTTGAATACTTACCTGTTTTGTACAAGCTTCACAGATGGAGACACCCCTATAGTATACACTGGAGCACCTGTGTGGGCCCCATAATAAAAAGGGTGTTCTTGTGTTCCACACTAGTGCTCCAACTTCCAGATATGTAAACAGCTGCTGAGTGTCCTCTCCTTACACAGAATCTGGTTTGCATTTCATTCTAGTTACAAACCCATCTAGATACTAGAATTATTTTAAGAGAAGTAGGCCAGAAAAAATGTATAGAACTGTATCTGGACCAAACATGTTCTTTTATAGGCCGAACGAACAATGTTCCCTACGAACGAATAATGTGTCCATGAACATGAAAGTTGCCATTTTAAACTGTACAACAGTAAAGAAAAGCACATGGAGCAGCACGAACGTAATAAAAAGAAAGAATAGGAACACAGGACAACTACTTACTTTTCTGCAGCACTCTCCTGATCCTTCTATACTGATCATGCTCCCTTAATTTGAGGTCTGACCACCGCTTGCTGAGTTGATCCTTGGATCGTCGTACCCCAAAATTTCTGTGCAGACTCTTCACAACTTTCGCCATGATCTTGGCCTTTCTGACATTGGGGTTGGGGTAAGGTCCATACTTCCCGTCATAGTCGGTCCTCTTCAATATGTCGACCATCTCCACCATCTCAACAAAGGCCATATTTGATGCCTTAAATCTCCTCCGGGATCGTGGCGTTTCTGGCTCTGGCCTTTCCTCCTCCTCCTCATTGCTGCTATTAGCACGCACCTGTTGTGTCTCCGCCATGTGCTCTTCCCCACTGCGCCGAACGACAAGGGGAGGGGAATAGACTAGAAAGAACATCAGGGGCGGGCGGAGTTTCACGCATGCGCAGTGTATATAAAGCGTAACACGCGTGCGTCGTACGTATGATCTGTGAGCGGAGGAAGGAGTATAAGAAGCGCCGATCGTGATCACCAAGGTAACATTTAAACTTGGGCCTATACTGCTTAGAGATTGAGGCCTATATTGGGACAAGATTAGGAGAGTTTAGCCTGACATTAGGGTTTGTCTTTTGTTGTGTCTTGCAGAGAAAATGGATATATTGAAGTATCAGGACTTTATCACCATATTCATTGATATGTTTAGGGAGCTGCCCTGTCTGTGGCAGGTAAACCACCCATGTTATAAGAATCAAACAAAGAGGAAGGCAGCACTGGATAAATTGCTGAAATTCGTGAAGCCGGTGATCCCCACGGCAGACATTACCTATTTGAAGGCCCTAATTGGTGGCATGAGGAGCACTTATCTAAGGGAGCGCAAGAAGATCCAGGATTCCCTGAGATCAGGAGCTGCAGATCACATTTATGTACCAAGGCTGTGGTAATATGACAGACTGTATTTTCTGGCAGGCCAGACTGAACCCAGGCCAACACTCTCCAATCTTCCTTCCACGCTTCCTTCCCCCTCAGCTGAGGCTTCTGACGTCCAACCTGGGCATTCCAGGCAGCAACATGTGGTGGAGCCCAGCTTGAGCCAGGTATAGCATTCTTCTAAATATTTCTGGTTGTCAAATTAATGATGTTAAATATATGTTAGAGTACTAATTTCTGTGTGTGATTGATGAACCAAAAACTAAAACGATGTCCCTTTTTCATACACAGGAAAGTCTCAGCCAGGAGGTGGCCGGGCCAAGTAGGCTGCCCAATACCCAGCTCCCTCCCCTCTGCCTTCAAAGAAAAGTGGCAGGAAGAGTAGTAACCTGGAGAAGGCTGCAATTGGCCTAATTTGGAAGGCTACTGAGGCCCTCAGAACACCCCACAGTGTTGAAGAGGATTTGGCTGACCTAACAGCATGCAAAATGTTGCAAATGGAGGAGGGCCAACGCCTCTTATGTGAGTTTATCATTTTAGAAGCACTAAATAAGGGGTTGAAGGGCCAACTCACATGCCAAAGCCACATTTGTAAACTCACCCATGGTGCTCCTCCTCCTCCTCCTCCAGGTACTACTCCTCCTCCTGCCACACCTCCAACATCACAGACGCAGCCGGGAAGGAAGCATCTAAGGAAGACCAGAGAGTGATGGCCTGGGTTCAGTCTGGTCTGGCAAAAGATTCAGGCTCTTGTGTGACCACAGCCTTGGGACATACATGTCATCTGCTGCTGTTCATGATCTCTTGGACTTCTGGACCAGATTGTACTCCCTTATATATGGACTCCTCAGGCCACCAATTTTGCAGGAAAATAGTTGATGTGTGCCCTGGGGGCCAACGGCTTCGCCAATTTCTGCTATTTCTCCAGCGTTGCCTCCCTCTTTGTTTGGTTATGAGCTCTTAATAAAGGAAATTTTTTGTTCAATTATACTTGTCTATGTGTGTTTTCCTTCAAAAAGGACAGTTTGTTTGTGAGGAGGCAGGTACATTTCAAAAATACAATGTGAAATTAACAAGAGACACCAACATCAAACAATCTCTTTGAGATTAAATAATACAAGATAATAACGGTGTTGTGGTAACTTGACACACAAAACACACCCAAAAATATTCTGGAGTAAAAAATAAATAAATAAAACACAAGATCAGGCTTTAAAAAAATCCTATAAAAATTATTTAATTTAAAAACATCCCAAAAATATTATTTTTTTGGGAGATGTGACAAATAAAAATATTATATTGATGAAATCACGAGAAATAATAAAGAAAGAAGTTTGTGAGAAGTCTGTGTGAATATGAGCAGCAAAACTACTTCATTCTTCTAGCATTATAAAGAAGAAGAGAGTGCGCTGCATTAAACAATTTAAAACATTGCATCCTGACGAAAGTGCTATATCCATTCCGAATGCTAATTTTACCAGACCGAGCAGTTCTGTCTCGGAATTTATTCTGAGCATGCGTGGCACTTTGTGCGTCGTAATTGTCCACACACGGTCGGAATTGACGCGATCGGATTTTGTTGTCAGAAAATTTAATAACCTGCTCTCAAACTTTGTGTGTCGGAAAATCCGATAGAAAAAGTCAGATGGAGCCCACACACGGTCAGAATTTCCGACAACAAGTTCCGATCGCACATTTTCCGTTGGAAAATCCAACCGTGTGTACAGAGCATAAGTCCTCACAGTTACTCTTGGTGGGCACTGGAACAGGCCCTGCTGTGAAATATTAGATCAAGAATTGTAATTACATGCACCCATTGAACAGGGGCAGAAAAATTGGGCCTTTGGTGGTGGTGGTGCTGATGCCACAACACTGTAAGTCCTCACAGTTACTCTTGGTGGACGCAGAAATGGTCCCTGCTGTGAAATATTAGATCAAGAATTGTAATTACATGCACCTGTTGAACAGGGGCAACAAAATTGGGCCTTTGGTGGTGGTGTTGAAACAACACTATAAGTCATCACAGTTACTCTTGGTGGGCGCTGGAACGGGCCCTGCTGTGAAATATTAGATCAAGAATTGTAATTACATGCACCTGTTGAACAGGGGCAGAAAAATTGGGCCTTTGGTGGTGGTGTTGAAACAACACTATAAGTCATCACAGTTACTCTTGGTGGGCGCTGGAACGGGCCCTGCTGTGAAATATTAGATCAAGAATTGTAATTACATGCACCTGTTGAACAGGGGCAGAAAAATTGGGCCTTTGGTGGTGGTGGTGCTGGTGCCACAACACTGTGATGCCCTGTACACACGATAGTATTTGCTGATGGAAAATGTGTGATAGGACCTCGTTGTCAGAAATTCCGACCGTGTGTAGGCTCCATCACACATTTTCCATAGGAATTTCCGACACACAAAGTTTGAGAGCTTGCTATAAAATTTTCCGACAACAAAATCTGTTGTCGGAAATTCCAATCGTGTGTACACAAATCCGACGCACAAAGTGCCATGCATGCTCAGAATAAATTAGGAAATGAAAGCTATTGGCTACTGCTCCGTTGATAGTCCCAACGTACGTATTTTACGTCACCGCGTTCAGAACGATCGGATTTTCCGACAACTTTGTGTGACTGTGTGTATGCAAGACAAGTTTGAGGCAACATCCATTGGAAAAATCCATGGATTTTGTTGTCGGAATGTCCGATCAATGTCCGACCGTGTGTACAGGGCATAAGTCCTCACAGTTATTCTTGGTGGGCGCAGTAATGGGCCCTGCTGTGAAATATTAGATCAAGAATTGTAATTACATGTCCCTGTTGAACAGGGGCAGAAAAATTGGGCCTTGGGCACTAGTGCCACAACACTGCACCCCTCACAGATACTCTAGTTGGAGCGCAGGAACAAGACCTGCTGCAAAGTATTGCATTAAAAACTGTAATTACACGCCCCTGTTAAACAGGGGCTGAAAAATTGGGCCTTAGGCACTGGTGCTGGTGCCACAACACTGCAACCCATCGCAGATACTCTAGTTGGAGCACAGGAACGAGCCCTGCTGCAAAGTACTGCAACAAAAATTGTAATTACACGTCCCTGTTAAACAGGGGCTGAAAAACTGGGCCTTAGGCACTGGTGCTGGTGCCACAACACTGCAACAAATACTCTAGTTGAGCGCAGCAACAAACCCTCCTTGCAAAATATTGCATCAAAAATTGTAATTACATACCCCCTTTTGAACAGGGGCTGAAAAATTGGGCCTTAGCCACTGGTGGCGGCGCCCAGAACCAAAACTATTCTTACAAGCTATCAGCATGATCATTGAGGAGGAAGAGGATAGTCACTCAGCATAACAGGATAGTCACTCAGCATCAGCATAGGCAGTCTTGAAGGGATCTGACATTTAAAAAAAAAATATTTGGTTACATCAGCATCAGGTGCTTGGTAGCTGGTGGTGATCCAAGACTGAATGATGAAGTGTAGAAATGGCGCTATTCTACTCTTAATATAGTATGATGAAAACAAAGTGCCTAACAATTTAATTGTACCTTTGGCTTAACACTAGTTCTGTACAGAAATATTAAGATGTCAAAAAGTAAAAATAAGAATAAACAGAATTTTTTCCAGTGGAAAGAAAAAGTGAAACTGTGAAAGCCCGTGTTATACCCTCTGCCTTATTGGGTCAGGCAACTAGGCTAAAAAATATTTATATAGTGGTGTTACTCTCCCTGGAGAATATGGCGAACTTCAAATTTCAAACCAACTTTGAAATCAGAGGATATATGCAAGTGGTACAATATGTGCAAGTGGTACAATTTAATATTCCTAGTAATAAACTGATAAAAACTTATGCCAAAAACCACAAAATGGATAGGTGTGTTACACCCTCTGGTGGGTGTCAGAGTGATTAATTGATCAACAATCATGCAACAAAAATATAATGAAACAAAACAAAAATGGACTGGGATTGTTACACCTTCTGGGAATAGAGAATGTTTAAAGAAAAAACTTTTTGCAAGCAAAATAATAAGTGTGTTTGATCCTCTGTATCAGAATACAAACAATCGCCGCTCTGACCAGAAGTGATGCAAAGATGTACGGTACCGCCCTATGCGTTTCATCATCAAGACATCATCTGGAGCGTCCATCTTGCTACACCTCCAGTCTATTTATAGGGTGTAGCGTCCCTATGACGATTGCGCTAGAAAAAACCCCGGTGGCCATTTTGGAGTAGATTTTGCAGACCGAAGCCCGCTAGAAACGAAATAATGTATCTTTACATAGAAAGAATACAGCGGCCATTTTGGGTTAGATTTTACAGACCGAAGTCCATTAGAAAGATGATATATTATTGCAGATTAAAATAATTCATGCTGTTCTCTGTTGGAATATCTCTAATATGCGCTTACACCTTATCTGACATACGAGAATTGGCTTTGAATGGCCCTAGATTGCAAACCAAAAATGAAATGTAATGTCAGTACCAGTAAATTAATATAGTTACGCCATGGTATGCGGGACACTACATACTATAACCAAATACATCTGTACCAAACAAATATAAATTTATCCATAAAAACCTAAAGAAACATATGATAGAAATAACCCTGTACATCTGTACTGAACAAATATTTATGTAACCATAAAATACAGAAAATAATTTTTGCTAAATATAGTGTTATTTACATTAACATACATACCCACATTAACATACCTACCAACATAAAAGAGAATATATGTGTACGTAGGTGTGTGTATGGGAGAAAGTATTTGGAATTGCATATCAGAAAGATTAATAAAAATTAAACATTTTTTTAAAAGATTATCAGATTGTTAAATATTATTAAACTATCCCCAGTGTAGTGTACATAAGTGCCCACACCATGTTCATGCACATATACACCCCCTGACGGAGGTGTGCGCAAAGATATGCATTACAAAGGACGCCTAAAATAAAGTGGATAGTGGGATCAAGGAAAAATAAAAATAAAAATGAAATAAAAAATAAAAATAAAAAATAGAATATAAACAAATAAGGGTAAAAATAAATGAAAATAGGCGCAGAAACCTCAATGTATGGTGGAAGGAAAACTATACATATAAAAAGTTGAAAAATAAATAAATGTAGATTATTGACTATATGAATTATGAGGAAAATGTAGAAATAATATATACATAAAAATATATATATAGGAAAAAAACTAAATTACAAAAAATAAAATAATAATAAAAAATAAAAAATTGAAAAATTGAACAGAGTACCGGTACATAAAACTACCCTAGGAGTGATAAAGGGGAGTACTGAAAAAAGTTCCAATGAATGTATTATAAAGAAATATATTACAAAAATGTATTATAAAAAAAACGCCAAAATGTAGGTGGCCATGATCCATACTATAAGCAAATAGTAAAAAATAGTAAAAAGCAAAACCCATGAGTGGCCCCAACCCATAGTAGAAAACTGAGGTGCCCATCACTTTTTGGCCTGTTTTTAAATAATACTAAAGGCATGTTGGTTAGATAGTGTATGCCCCTACTGTCTAGACAAGGTTTTAGAAATTGGTCAAAAAACAATTTAAATCCAGGTCAATATTTAATCCTGCTGGCTGCAGAGTGTCCAATTTAAAAACCCTATTTTCGTTTTGTGAGACCTTGATTCTTTTATTTTCCCCTCTCCAGTGGCCTTTTATCTATGGCATAGAAAGTCTTGCATGAGGGATCTCTCCTGTGATAGTCTCTGAAATGTCTTGAGACGCTGTGTTTATTAAACCCATTTTTAATATTAGTGATATGTTCCCTAATTCTGACGCATAGCTCCCTAGTTGTTCTTCCCACGTATTGTTTGCGGCATGGGCATTCGATAACGTAAGTTACGTACGTACTGTTACAAGTTTTTCCTACACACTTTTCTTATAATTTTTTATATATATATATACACATTTCTTTATATACCGTATCTCCTACTACTTTTTTATATTTTTTTGATAACTGTGGCATCCATTTACTGGACCTTAATACTAGGGCCACTTTCTTTTCGCTTGATAGATACCATAGCGCAGGGTCACCTACTATTTCTCGGTGATTCAAGACTGATTCATTTTTATGAAGGTCAGTCGATCAACCAAGTCGGTGGACAGGTGCACCCTGTGATCAGTTACAAAACCTCCAGCAGCACTGAATGTGCGTTCCGAAAGAATGGATGCAGGACAGGCCAGTATCTCAATTGCATACTGTGCAAGCTCTGGCCAGTGATCCATCCTCAAGACCCAGTAACCTAGAGGATTTTCGGTGGGAAAGGTGTCCAAGTCAGATCTTGCCCCTAGGTATTCCTGCACCATGTAAAACAGACGCTGGCGATGGTTGCTGGAACCGATCATACCTTGGTGCTGAGGACTAAAAAATTGTCTGAACGCATCGGTCAGATGGCCACGTTCTCCACCGCTCCATCTTTGACTGACCGAAGCCTCATCAACACGTTGTCCAGGAACAGGAGTTTGTAACCTCCCAGTCTCTGGGAACAGGTTGCACAGACCTTTCTGCAAGGCCCCCCCGAAGATGTTTCATCCTCTGCTCCCTCTGCGACGGCAAGATAAGGTCCACAACCTTACCCTTGTAACATGGATCAAGGAGGGTTGCCAGCCAGTATTGATCCCTCTCCTTAATACCACGAATACGAGGATCCTTCTGCAGACTTTGCAGGATCAGGGAGGCCATGCAGCGTAGGTTTGCTGAGGCATTCGGTCCGGAGTCCTCTGGGTCACTAAGGACGACATGATCCGCAGCCATCTCCTCCCAGCCAAATACAAGTGTATGGGTTTCTTGGAACTGTAAATGATCCCTTGAAGACTGCTGCTGATGCTGAGTACCAGGCTCCACCTCCATGCTGACACAATCTTCCTCCTCCTCCTCCTCGTCCTCTTCCTGTGTGATCGGCGGGCACGCAGGAACACTGTCTGGATAAAGGGGGCCTTGAGAGCTAAGGAAGTCCTCCTCTTCCTGCCTCTGTTCTGCCTCAAGTGCCCTGTCCATTATTCCACGCAGCGTGTGCTCCAACAGGTGGACAAGGGGGACAGTGTCACTGATGCATGCACTGTCACTGCTCACCATCCTCGTGGCCTCCTCAAATGGTGACAGGACAGTGCATGCATCCCTGATCATGGCCCACTGGCGTGGGGAAAAAAAAACAAGCTCCCCTGACCCAGTCCTGGTGCCATAGTCGCACAGGTACTCATTGATGGCCCTCTGCTGCGTGTGCAGCCGCTGCAGCATGGCCAACGTTGAGTTCCACCAGGTGGGCATGTCACAGATTAGGCGGTTCTTGGGCAGGTTAAACTCCTTTTGGAGGTCCGCCAGCCGAGCACTGGCATTATATGACCTCAGGACATCCTGTAAGCCTGGGTACCTGCCCAAGAACCGCTGCACCACCAAGTTAAGGACATGAGCCAAACAGGGCACATGGGTCATTTGTCCCTGTTGGAGGGCAGAGAGGAGGTTGGTGCCATTGTCGCAAACCACCATTCCTGCCTTAAGTTGGCGTGGCATCAACCATCTCTCAACCTGCCCCTGCAGAGCTGACAGAACCTCTGCCCCAGTGTGGCTCCTGTCCCCCAAGCACACCAGCTCAAGCACCGCATGGCATCTTTTGGCCTGCGTACTTGCGTAGCCCCTTGAACGGCTACGGAGCACCGCTGTTTCCAAGGACAAAGCACAGGAAGAGGCCATGGAGGAAGAAGAAGAGGAGGGGGTGGAGGAGAGAGGTGTGTCACAATCATTAGAATTTTGGAGGCGTGGTGGCGGAACAACCTCCAACACTACTGCACCTTGTCCTGCATCCTTCCCAGCTGCCAGCAGAGTCACCCAATGCGCCGTGAAACTTAGGTAACATCACTGTCCATGCCTGCTGGACCATGAGTCAGCGGTAATATGCACCTTACCGCTGACCACCCTGTCCAGCGAGGCATGGACATTGCCTTCCATATGCCGGTAGAGAGCCAGAATCGTGAGAAAAAGTGGCGTTTGGGTACCTGCCACTGAGGAACCGCACATTCCACAAACTCACGGAAGGGGGCAGAGTCTACCAACTGAAAAGGCAGCAATTGAAGTGCTAGCAATTTTGCCAAGCTAGCATTCAACGGCTGGGCATGTGGATGGCTGGGAGCAAACTTCTTTCGGCGGTGCAGCAGCTGGGGCAGGGAAATTTGCCTGGTACAATCTGACGTCGGTGTACCAAAAGCAGATTGCCCACAAGTACTTGGCTGTGACACACCTAATTCTACACCTTCATTCCTCTCAGTGCAGGTCTCAGAGAGGACTGAAGGTATAGTGGGGTTGGAGATCTCAGCTGATGAGGAGCAAGGAGAGGTCCTCTTTGTTCTTTGGTGTGGATCTTTTAGATACGCTAGCCAACGAACTGCATGGCAGGTCAACATATATCTGGTCAAGCATGTGGTACCCAAGCGGGAGATGTTTTGGCCACGTGAGATACGCTTGAGACAGATGTTGCAAATAGCAGCGGTGCGATCTGATGCACTCGTCTCAAACAAGGCCCACACCAAAGAACTTTTTGAATAACGCGCAGAGACTGCAGCGCCCTGCACATGTGGAGCTTTGGGGTGTGATGCAGTCAATGTGCTGCCCTTAGGCTGGCCCCTGGAGGGCATCCTGCCTCGTTGGTGATGTGCCACCTCCTCCTCCTCCTCCTCTTTCCTATCAGGCACCCACGTTGAGTCAGTGACCTCATCATCCCCTCCCTCCTCATCACTGGAGCAAACCTGGCAGTATGCTGCAGCAGGGGGAGCATGACTGCCAGATTGCTGTCCTTCTTGGGCACCCCCTCTGTCCGTGCTCATGTTACTGCCTTTATCGAGCTCAGTATCATCATCAGAGCCTTCCAAACGCTGGGCATCCTCCTGGAGCATGTACCCAACACTGTGGTCAAACAGTTCGAGGGACTCCTCAGGAGGACATGGTGGGGCTAGGAAAGGAGTCACTGATGACATTGAGCCGAGGGAAGAGGCCGCTGCTTTGCCAGACAAAGTACCTTGGGCATGGGTGAGAGAGGATGAGGAGGATGAGGACGGCTTGGTCATCCACTCGACCAAGTCTTCCGCATGTTGCGGCTCAACATGGCCAGCTGCCGAAAAAAAGGCCAAGCGTGTCCCACGGCCACATGCTGATGAGGATGCACCATCTCCACGACCAGCACTAGACACAGAGCCTGCTTGCCCTCCTTTATTGGCTTGTGACTGTCTGCCTCTCCTTCTTGGCCTTCCGGACATACTAATGACCTGTAGCTGCACTAACTTGTAGTTTTAGCTGAACACTGTGAGCAGGACGCACCGCACTAACTTGTAGTTTTAGCTGAACACTGTGAGCAGGACGCACCGCACTAACTTGTAGTTTTAGCTGAACACTGTGAGCAGGATGCACTGCACTAACTTGTAGCTTTAGATGAACACTGTGCAGAGGTCTCACTACACTAACTTGTAGTTTTAGCTGAACACTGTGGGCAGGACGCACCGCACTAACTTGTAATTTTAGCTGAACACTGTGAGCAGGGCGCACTGCACTAACTTGTAGATTTAGATGAACACTGTGCAGAGGTCTCACTACACTAACTTGTAGTTTTAGCTGAACACTGTGAGCAGGACGCACCGCACTAGCTTGTAGTTTTAGCTGAACGTTGTGAGCAGGATGCACCGCACTAACTTGTAGTTTTAGCTGAACACTGTGAGCAGGACGCACCCCACTAACTTGTAGTTTTAGCTGAACACTGTGAGCAGGACGCACCGCACTAACTTGTAGTTTTAGCTGAACACTGTGAGCAGGACGCACCCCACTAACTTGTAGTTTTAGCTGAACACTGTGAGCAGGACGCACCGCACTAACTTGTAGTTTTAGCTAAACACTGTGAGCAGGACGCACCCCACTAACTTGTAGTTTTAGCTGAACACTGTGAGCAGGATGCACCGCACTAAATGGTAGTTTTAGCTGAACACTGTGAGCAGGACGCACCGCACTAACTTGTAGTTTTAGCTGAACACTGTGAGCAGGAAGCACTGCACTAACTTGTAGTTTTAGCTGAACACTGTGAGCAGGATGCACTGCACTAACTTGTAGCTTTAGATGAACACTATGCAGAGGTCACACTAAACTAACTTGTAGTTTTAGCTGAACACTGTGAGCAGGATGCACCGCACTAACTTGTAGTTTTAGCTGAACACTGTGAGCAGGATGCACTGCACTAACTGTAAATATTCTAGCTGCCTGACTGTGGTACTAATAGGATCAAAAGAACACCAGCAATTTTTTTCAGGTGGCTGTAAATACTGTAACAAGACAAGCCTACCTGTCAGTAAGAAGATAACAGGAATGGATCTAGCTAAACTGAATACAGTGTATATATATATATATATATATATATATATATATATATATATATATACAACACCTGGGATGCATATATATACACAATACACTGTAAGTGCAGCTAACTCACTGATTGTCCTGCCTAATCTAGCTAACTCAAATTAAATGACACTGTCTCTCTGTCTATCTATCTCTCTTTCAACGCCGGAACACACACTACACAGGGCCGCCGTGCAGGCGGCCTTATGTAGTGTGGGGCGTGTTCTAAACCCCCTGAGCCATAATTGGCCAAAGCCACCCTGGCTTTGGCCAATTACAGCTCTCTCTACTGACAGTGCTGTGATTGGCCAAGCATGCAGGTCATAGTGCATGCTTGGCCAATCGTCAGCCAGCAATGCACTGCGATGCCGCAGTGAATTATGGGCCGTGACACGCCACACGAATTTGGCGCGAATGGCCCATATCGTTCGCAATTCGGCGAACAGGCGAACAGACGATGTTCAAGTCGAACATGGGTTTGACTCGAACACGAAGCTCATCCCTAGCTATACTGTAGGTGCAACTGTGCAGGGTACACAGTACACTAACTGTAAATCCTTCAAGAGCCTGCCTGTGCTATTAATAGGATCAGAAGAAGAACACAAGCACTTGTCTTCGGGTAGCTATAGGTGCAACTGCGCAGGGTACACAGTACACTAACTGTAAATACTTCAAGAGCCTGCCTGTGCTATTAATAGGATCAGAAGAACGCAAGCACTTGTCTTCAGGTGGCTATACTGTAGGTGCAACTGTGCAGGGTACACAGCACACTAACTGTAAATACTTCAAGAGCCTGCCTGTGCTATTAATAGGATCAGAAGAAGAACACAAGCACTTGTCTTCGGGTAGGTATAGGTGCAACTGTGCAGGGTACACAGTACACTAACTGTAAATACTTCAAGAGCCTGCCTGTGCTATTAATAGAATCAGAAGAAGCACACAAGCACTTGTCTTCAGGTAGCTATACTGTAGGTGCAACTGTGCAGTGTACACAGTACACTAACTGCGATGTCACTGCTGTCCCCTCTGCAACAGAGTGTCCATCTTCTTTCCAGGTATCGTGGCTCTGGCACATGCGCACAGGAGCCGCATATAACGGCATATCACCATTAGCAGCGGCATGCTCAGTGCGCCTGCGCACCGTTGTCTACGGCGCATGTGCCGTAGACAGCGGTGCCTGTCTTTTTGCAAGTATCTCCTAAACTGTGTAGGTTTAGGAGATATTTCTTGGACCTACAGGTAAGCCTTAATCTAGGCTTACCTGTAGGTCAAAGTGGTCTGTTATGCCGCGTACACACGGTCGGACTTTTCAGCTACAAAAGTCCGACAGCCCGTCCGACAGACTTTCGACAGACTTTCGACCGACTTTTGGCGGACTTTCAACAGACTTTCTAACGACCGGACTTGCCTACGCACGATCACTCCAAAGTCCTATGGATTTATACCTGATGACGTACACCGGACTAAAATAAGGAAGTTGATAGCCAGTAGCCAATAGCTGCCCTAGCGTGGGTTTTTGTCCGTCGGACTAGCATACAGACGAGCGGATTTCTGGGTCCGGCGGAGTTACGACGTAAAGATTTGAAGCATGTTCCAAATCTAAAGTCCGTCAGATTTGCGACTGGAAAAATCCGCTGAAGGTCCAGTGAAGCCCACACACGATCGGATTGTCCACCGGATTTGGTCCGTCGGCGTCCGTCTGACAAGTCCGGTCGAAAAGTCTGACCGTGTGTATGCGGCATAAGGGTTTACAACCACTTTAATTCAATTCATTATCATAGTAGCTTAAATTGTTTATAAAAAAACAATTATATATTGAATGGTAAATTATATTAATTTTAACTTTAATCGTTTCAAAATTATAACTATAATTACAGGACACAAATTCAATGTAAGTAAACCCACTAAAAGGTTCCCATAAATAGTAGCCATCATGTCCCATATATAGTAGCCATCATGTCCAAAAAGGACAAAAAACAAATAATAAATAAATGTTATTACTGTAGATTGTTATTATAATATTGTCATTAAAACATAAAAATATAAAATATGTAGAAAAATAAAGATCTTTTGCTTATTCATAGAAATGGGATACATCCCATTCAAAATTTAAACCTGTCGGCTTTCTGGTGTTGAAATGGAATATCCAGAACACCTCTTGTTTACACAATAACATAAATGTATCCCCCCTCTTAGTGGCATAGTAATCTTCTCCATACCCTGAATAACTAAACTGGATACATCTTTGTGATGGTGTTCTTTCCAGTGTCTCGCTATATTGGTGGAGTGATTTTTGCGATATCATATAAGTGGTCATGTCCCTTAACCTATGTGTCATACAGCTTACATATCGTATTGGACATAGTGTACATGTGATCATGTAAACTAAAAACCGTGTACTACAGTTAATGAAAGATGAAATTTTAAAGGGTTTGCCTGTGCTTACTAAGAGCACCTCTTCCCCTCTTTTTATGAATGGACAATAAGAGCAGGTTTTAACTCCACATGCAAAAGTGCTCTTAAACTGTAGCTAATGCGTGGCTGAATTGCGGCTGGTGTTAATTTGTGGTGTGTTCTCTGAAATATTGAGGGCCCTATTAATTATGGATTTAGGGTGGCCTCTCTCCTCAAATCTCAATACCATATCTGTGGCTTCTCTTCTAAAATCGAAATGTTTACTACATATCAGTTTAAACCGTAAAAAATGACCTACTGGTATACTTTTGATGGTGTTTTTTGGATGGCTAGAATCCGCTCTCAGTAAAGTGTTACCCGCAGAGGGCTTTCTATAAAGACTAGATGCTATCCCATTGCCATCACTAACCAATACAACATCCAAAAATTCAATCTGTTCCGAACTACAGTGTCCAGTAAACTGTAGGTTCAAATCATTGTCATTCAAGTAATGCAACCAATCCTCCAATTCTATGTCCTGCCCTGACACCACAAACAGCAAATGATCTATGTAGCGACAGTAAAACATAGTGTTTTTCCTCCAGGGGCTACCATGTCCAAAAATGGGGGACCTCTCCCACCATCCCATATAAAGATTGGCTAGGGATGTGGAAAATTTGGCTCCCATGGCAGCCGCGGGGCCTTTTGGAGATAGTAGTCCCCATCAAACATAAAAAAGTTGTGGGTAAGTAAATCTTCCAGACACATTAAAATAAAGTCTTGAAGGGCAAGAGAGAACCTACCTGATTTGGCCAAAAAGAAAGAAACAGCTTGTAGACCTAAAGTGTGTGGAATAGAAGAATAAAGGCTACTAACATCACATGTAATTCATCTATATCCCTGCTTCAATTCAAAATGTTGTAGTTTATGACCTACCCATTGACCCAAACGTTCATTCGGGGAATAGATGCCAGCTACTATCAGTCAACCTGTTAAGGGACTTAACCCTTTATGTATTATTGGGAGGTGATAAAATACAGGCATAACTGGGAACTTGGGATGAACATGTCTCTCGGTTTATGAGAAAAAATGCCTATAGCTACTGCCCTATTCAATAGGTTCCCAAGTTCTTGTTTAAAGGATGTAGTGGGGTTACTGTGTCAGACCATTGGTGTATAGCTTCTTCTTTGTACATGACAGAATCAAGGACAACTACAGATCCCCCTTTATCTGCATTCCTAATTAAAATGTTAGTGTCCTCGTTTAAACTTTTTAATGCTTCCTTCTCATCTGTTGTAAGATTATCCTGCGTGTGACCCCTATTATGACTAAGTGCCAGACTAGTCAGATCCCTTTCCACCAAGCTCTGAAATAAATCCAAATCCTTGTCCCTGAATCCTACCAGGTAAAAAAATCTAAGTTTTAATAAAGTTACCAAAGGACCTAATCTATGATCATCTGGGCAAGGATAAAATTCACTAGCCAAATCCATAAGGTCATTTAAAACACATACATCAGAAAAGAGTTGAGGAGAGGGAGGAGACTCACCTATAATGGACAGAGCTCTTTGATCTAAAGCATCTTTATTGTCCGGTTCGTTGAAATAATGTTTTCTTAAAGTTAAAGCTCGTGCAAATTTATTAACATCCAACAGCGTTCCAAACAGTTCCAAAAAGTACTTAGTAGGGCAAAAATTTAAACCCCTAGATAGGGGAGAAATCTCTGGTGCCAACAAAGGGTGTTGAGACAAGTTAACTACATTGACAGTTAATGTGGGACCCGATTCCGTAGTGAATAGTAGCTTCTACTTTCTTCCTTTGTGTTTCTTCCCTCCTCTTTGTTTTCCTGACTTTTTCGCTGATGTTTTTTTTTTCTTTTTCTTCTTGTTGAAACCATGAGCACCCTGATTTAAATCTTGTCTGTTTGTTGAACGATCGACACCCATCGGCCGATTTAAGTCAGGAGGAGAATCTGAGGAGGAGAATCTGTAGCAGCTAGAGTGTTATTGGCTGCCTCACTATCATTGTCTGATAAACTGACCTGTTTCTTGTTGGAAAATTTCCTTGATTGACCAGAATAGAATGGCGGCTTTCTCCAAGTATAAACATTATTGCTTTCATAGTCGATTCGGTCTCTGGTCATTTTATCTTTTTTTGTGACCATGACTTCCTTCTCCACCTTGTCAAGTCTTTTGCTGAGCTGACTATACAAATCAGAAAATCCTGCAAGATTTTGCTGAATTAACAACTCTTTTTGAATCACAGACATTTCATATTGTAAGCGTTCAATGTCCTTCTTTTTAGAGGTAATGATAATTTGCATCAGCTTGAAAGAACAAGTTTACAGGGTAGTAGTCCATTCCTGTTTAAGCTCATCAAACAGGTCAAAAGTGGGGAACTTTTTGATCCTGAGTCCACGCGGAATTCGTTCCAAGGTAAGATATTCAATTAAGGTATTCACATCCGAATATGACCTATCCTCTTTAGTCATAAGTTGCTCGAGCTTCTGAAAGGACCGTTCCAAGATCACATAGTCTGAATCTCTAGATTGAGATATCCTTCCTTAACAACCCACACAAAGGGGGTAGTCTGATGGTGCTGTAAGGGTGCTGCTAAATCTGGCCTCTGAATCTATGGTAACCGGTCTGCCATGTTCATCATATCAGATGTAACAAAAGCAGGGTATTGAAAAGGAAAAAGAGCTCTCTCAATATAAAATGGGAGCGTAGCCGAGCTGGTGCTGAAAGAGCATAGTTTAGATACAGAAGACAAGTGAACACTGCTCCAGGCAATTAACCCATAATGATATCCATCCTTCTGATGAAAAACAGGTGCTGGCTCTGCACTAAGTGAGGAATTGAAGAAAAAGCTGGACAGCTGCACTCTGTTGTAACAACTTTATTAACCACTTCAGCCCTGGAAGGATTTACCCCCTTAATGACCAGAGCACTTTTTACAATTTGGCACTGCGTCGCTTTAACTGCTAATTGCAATGCTGTACCCAAACGAAATTTGCGTCCTTTTCTTCCCACAAATAGAGCTTTCTTTTGATGGTATTTGATCACCTCTGCCGTTTTTATTTCTTGCGCTATAAACAGAAAAAGACCGAAAATTTTGAAAAAAATGATATTTTCTACTTTTTGTTATAAAAAAAATCCAATAAACTCAATTTTAGTCATACATTTAGGCCAAAATGTATTCGGCCACATGTCTTTGGTAAAAAAAAATGTCAATATGCATATATTTATTGGTTTGCACAAAAGTTATAGCGTCTACAAACTAGGGTACATTTTCTGGAATTTACACAGCTTTTAGTTTATGACTGCCTATGTCATTTTTTTGAGGTGCTAAAATGGCAGGGCAGTACAAACCCCCCCAAATGACCCCATTTTGGAAAGTAGACACCCCAAGGAAATTGCTGAGAGGCATGTTGAGCCCATTGAATATTTATTTTTTTGTCCCAAGTGATTGAATAATGACAAAAAAAAAAATTTACAAAAAGTTGTCACTAAATGATATATTGCTCACACAGGCCATGGGCATATGTGGAATTGCACCCCAAAATACATTCAGCTGTTTCTCCTGAGTACGGGGATACCACATGTGTGGCACTTTTTGGGAGCCTAGCCGCGTACGGGGCCCCGAAAACCAATCACTGCCTTCAGGATTTCTAAGGGTGTAAATTTTTGATTTCACTCCTCACTACCTATCACAGTTTTGAAGGCCATAAAATTCCCAGATGGCACAAAACCCCCCAAATGACCACATTTTGGAAAGTAGATACCCCACGCTATTTGCTGAGAGGCATGTTGAGTCCATGGAATATTTTATTTTTTGACACAAGTTGCGGGAAAGTGACAATTTTTTTTTTTTTGCACAAAGTTGTCACTAAATGATATATTGCTCACACAGGCTATAGGCATATGTGGAATTGCACCCCAAAATACATTCTGCTGATTCTCCTGAGTACGGGGATACCACATGTGTGGGACTTTTTGGGAGCCTAGCCGCGTACAGGGCCCCAAAAACCAAGCACCGCCTTCAGGATTTCTAAGGGCGTAAAGTTGTGATTTCACTCCTCACTACCTATCACAGTTTTGAAGGCCATAAAATGCCCAGATGGCACACCCCCCCCAAATGACCCCATTTTGGAAAGTAGACACCCCAAGCTATTTGCTGATAGGCATGTTGAGTCCATGGAATATTTTATATTTTGACACAAGTTGCGGGAAAGTGACAATTTTTTTTTCACAAAGTTGTCACTAAATGATATATTACTCAAACATGCCATGGGCATATGTGGAATTACACCCCAAAATACATTCTGCTACTTCTCCTGAGTACGGGGATACCACATGTGTGGCACTTTTTGGGGGCCTAGCTTCATACGGGGGCCCCGAAATCCAATCACCGCCTTTAGGATTTCTAAGGGCGTAAATTTTTGATTTCACTCCTCACTACCTATCACGGTTTCAAAGGCCATAAAATGCCAAGATAGCACAAAACCCCCCAAAATGACCCCATTTTGGAAAGTAGACACCCCAAGCTATTTGCTGAGAGGCATGGTGAGTATTTTGCAGCTCTCATTTGTTTTTGAAAATGAAGAAAGACAAGAAAAATTTTTTTTTTTCTTTTTTCAATTTTCAAAAGTTTGTGACAAAAAGTGAGGTCTGCAAAATACTCACTATACCTCTCAGCAAATAGCTTTGGGTGTCTATTTTCCAAAATGGGGTCATTTGGGGGGGGGTTGTGCCATCTGGGCATTCCATGACCTCCGAAACTGTGATAGGCAGTGAAGAGTGAAATCAAAAATTTACGCCCTTAGAAAGCCTGAAGGCGGTGCTTGGTTTTCGGGGTCTCGAATGCGGCTAGGCTCCCAAAAAGTCTCACACATGTGGTATCCCCGTACTCAGGAGAAGCAACAGAATTTATTTTGGGGTGTAATTTCACATATTCCCATGGCATGTTTGAGCAATATATCATTTAGTGACAACTTTGTGCAAAAAAAAAAAAAAATTGTCTTTTTCCCGCAACTTGTGTCACAATATAAAATATTCCATGGACTCGACATGCCTCTCAGCAAATAGCTTGGGGTGTCTACTTTCCAAAATGGGGTCATTTGGGGGGGTTTTGAACTGTCATGGCATTTTATGCACAACAATTAGAAGCTTATGTCACACATCACCCACTCTTGTAACCACTTGAAGACAAAGCCCTTTCTGACACTTTTTGTTTACATGAAATAATTTTTTTTTGCAAGAAAATTACCTTGAACCCCAAACATTATATATTTTTTTAAAGCAAATGCCCTACAGATTAAAATGGTGGGTGTTTCATTTTTTTTTCACACAGTATTTGTGCAGCGATTTTTCAAACGCATTTTTTGGGGAAAAAACACACTTTTTAAAATTTTAATGCACTAAAACACACTATATTGCCCAAATGTTTGATGAAATAAAAAAGATGATCTTAGGCTGAGTACATGGATACCAAACATGACATGCTTTAAAATTGCGCACAAACGTGTAGTGGCGACAAACTAAATACATTTTTAAAAGCCTTTAAAAGCCTTTACAGGTTACCACTTTAGATTTACAGAGGAGGTCTACTGCTAAAATTACTGCCCTCGATTTGACCTTCGCAGTGATACCTCACATGCATGGTGCAATTGCTGTTTACATTTGACGCCAGACCGACGCTTGCGTTCGCCTTTGCGCGAGAGCAGGGGGGGACAGGGGTTCTTTTTTTTTTTTTTTTTCTTTATTATTTTTTTTATTTTTTTTTTTTAAAGATTTTATTGAGGTTTTTACAACATAACAAAGGTATGAATAATAAGGTTACAGAATCAGGAATTCAGGGTTTTTCAACATAGCAAAAATACAGAGTAAATGTACAGTGTATACATTGAACCTCCACTTATTGTACTCAGTCGATGATAGTGGATGTATGCGTTTCAAGGGGGGTATCAGCGACTGTGTAGGGAACTAAGTATTCGTGGGCAAGTGTCTCTTTGGGTTCGAAGCGTTCAAGGTGCATCTGTGGTTTGTAAACCAGTGGGGCAATGCGTGTGTTGGAAAGACAAACCTAAACGGATCATCCCAAAACCCGTTCACCCCCATCGGGAACTATCTGTGGGCGGGTGGGGGATGCATTTAGTTGGTAGTTTAGGTGTGGTTCGTCTGTGGGCAGGCGTTAAAACGCCTCTATGTGCTAGATTAATGCCGAGATCTGGCCAGTCTTTGTTAGGATTTAGGCATGTCTTGTTATGATATTACCCCATATAGGATAGGTGATGGGGTTTGTAACCCAGGTAGTCCATTGTTATATATCTGGCTGCCCACTGTTGGTGGGCGAGAAAAAGAAAAAGGGGGGGGATGGGATATGAGTGACGAATTATTTGTATGTCTTGGGTGGAGTCTAACTAGTCTCCCTCCGGTGGAAATTCAAGTATTTGAGTGGGGAATGTCAGTGCCTGTGGAGTTTCTATAATGCAGCCAGCATGCCCAGGTGTTTTGAAATTTAGTGGGAGTTTCTTTTGCTTGGTGGATAAGTCTCTCCATTTCGGCTGTTTTCTCTACACGGCGGAGCCATTCAGAGACTGTAGGTGGGTCTGTGCTTTTCCAATGCACCGGTATACATTGGGTGGCGGCATTAATCAGGTGTAGGATGAGGGATTTTTTGTACGTCTTCAGGGGAGTAGAGGTGTGGTGAAGCAAGTATTGTGCTGGGGTGAAGTCCGGATTGTATGTTGTGATTTGCGAGATCAAGTGATGAATTTCCTGCCAGAATGGTTGGATCATTGGACAATCCCACCAAATATGAAGTAGTGATCCTTGAGCGGAGTTGCATCTCCAGCAGAGCGGGGAGACACTGGGTAAAAATCTGTGTATTTTATCGGGTGTCCTATACCATCTGGAGTATATTTTATATCTGTTTTCTTGCGCGGAAATGTTGATGGTCCCTTTGTGTACGTGTTCATATATGTTGTCCCACTCTTCTTTTGAGAAGTCGGTGGCTAGTTCTGTCTCCCATTGTTGGTTTGTCTTGGCGTTTGGGTTGTTTTCAGAAAACAATAGTATGTACAGTGCTGATATTAGGTGTCTCTGGGGTTCTGTACTGGTGCAAATGTGTTCAAAGGGGGTTAGATCTCTATGCCAATGTGCTATAGATGGGGTTTATTGGAAAAAATGTCTGATTTGAAGATATTTAAAAAAGGGTAAATTAAGATCTGGGAGGGCAGAACGTAACGCCGGGTAAGCAAGGAGTTCCTCGTTATGAAAGAATTGGTGGGCTCTGATTTGTGGATTATTAGTGGAGTCTGGCGTATTATGTCCTATGAGGCCCGGTAGGAAGTCAGGACTTTGTGTTAGTGGGGTCAAGGGCCCAGGGGATGGAGTTATATTGAGTGATTTGCATGCTAAGTTAAAGTTAAGCAGTGTGGGACCTATTAGTGGGTGGGCGGAACATTCTTTTGGTACAGAGGTTTTGGTTATCCAGGGAAGGTGTGATATTGGTATGTGGGCAAAGGCGTTTTCAATCTGGATCCAAGCTTTGTTGTGAGCGTGTACATGCCAATCGACAATTCTGGTGAGTTGGGATGCCCAGTAATACTTGTGAATATCCGGGAGGCCTATTCCACCTTTCCGTTTGGGCATGGTCAATTTGTTCCAGCTCAATCTGGGTGTGGTCGAGGACCACAGGAAGGTTCTACACATTCTTCTGTACAATGCAAAAAATGAGGAGGGGAGCTTGATGGGAATCGCTTGCAGGAGATAGAGGATTCTGGGAAGGACATTCATCTTTAAGATGGCGGTTCTGCCAAACCACGAAAAGTGACCCTTGTGCCAATTGCGTAGGTCTCCTTGGATTTTCTGCATGGCTGGTAAGAAGTTTGTGGCATATAATTCAGATAGTTTGGTGGGAATCTTAGTGCCCAAGTATGTTATTGCATGCGGTTCCCAACTGAAAGGGAAGTTGTGTTGGCATTGGGCCACAGTCTTGGTCAGGAGCGTAATATTCAGGGCTTTAGATTTACCAAAGCTGATCTGTAAGTTGGAAAGTTGTTTGAATAGGTCAAAGTCTTTAAGGAGATTGGGAATGGTGGTTATGGGGTCTGAAAGGAATAGTAGGATGTCGTCCGCATAAGCAGCGATTTTGTATTGTGTATGTTTGATGTCAATCCCTTTAATGTCGGGGTTCTCTCTCAATCTGCGGAGGAAGGGTTCCATGGTCAAGACAAAGATGAGGGGAGAAAGAGGACATCCCTGGCGTGTACCGTTGTTAATGGAGAAGGCGTTCGACAGTCGGCCGTTAACCCTGATTCTGGCGGTAGGGGATGAATATAAGGCAAGGATCATTTGAAGCAAGCGAGAGGAAAGTCCCAATGCCGATAACGATGCTGTCATATAGTCCCAGGCCATTCTGTCGAACGCCTTCTCCGCGTCCAGGGATAGAAAAAATCCTGGGGATGAGGTTGTTGTCAGCCAATGATGAATGTTTATGGCTTTTGTGGTATTATCCCTGGCCTCTCTGCCCGGGACAAAGCCAACTTGGTCAACTGATACCAGTCTGGGGAGCAAGGGAAGAAGTCGGTTTGTTAGAATTTTGGCGTACAGTTTTACGTCTACGTTGAGTAGGGAAATGGGGCGATAATTAGAAACCAGAGTGGTGTCTTTTCCTTGTTTAGGGATAAGAGTTATGTGGGCCTCAAGAATATCTTTGTTGGCGAGGGGGAGGAGGTTAGGTTGTTAAATGCCTTGACAAAGTGGGGAATGAGAGTTGTAGAGAATGACTTATAGTAGTTTACCGTTAGTCCATCTGGGCCCGGGCTTTTGCCCGTCTTTAGTTGTTTCAACGCAGTCAGGGTTTCGTCAATTGAAATTGGAAGGTCTAAATCCAGAGCTTCTTCCATCGTGATAGGGGATGGACTATATTTAGATAAAAAGTCATTGATGGTCTTGTTCCGGTCGAGGGGGGGGTCGGTCACGTTCGATTTGGGAAGATTATACAATTTGGAAAAGTATTGGACAAACTGGTCTGTGATGTCACCTGAAGAAGATAGAGTATGTCCTGAAGGAGGTTTAATAGCGTGGATAGTAGTTGCTGCTTTTTTAGTTTGAAGAGCACTTGCCAGTAATTTACCCGCCTTATTGCCAAATTCGTAAAATATTTTTTGTGTAAGAGCGTATTTGCGTTTTAGTGTTTTTTGTAGTTCTTCTAAGAGTTCTTCCCTTGCTTTTAAAAGATCTGCATGGCATTTGGTGGCTAGCGTGAGTTTGTGTGCACGTTCAAGGGAGTGTACGCGAGCAGATAATTTTTCGATGTGGGCTTTCCTGAGTTTGTGCCGTTTCGCTGTCATGGATATAAGTTAGCCTCTGATCACACTTTTGTGCGCAGCCCATATGATAGGGGGAGAGGTGCCATCTGTGGTATTCTCAGCGAAGTATTGGGATAGGTGTTTGGAAATGTTATTCGTGTTTTCCATGTCCATTAGAAGGGAGTCGTCAAGTCGCCAGATATTGGATTTTGTGCGTGTCAAGGGCAATGTCAAAGTCATCGTGATGGGGTGGTGGTCCGAAAGTAGCATGGGTTCGATTGTGGCTTCTGTAAGGTAAGTCAGGTCATTTTGAGAGAGAAAGAAGAGGTCAATCCTGGAATATTTGTTATGCGGAGGGGAGAAGAAAGTGAAGTCTTTTTCATTGGGGTGTAACGTGCGCCAGGTATCGTGAAGGGTCAATGTGGTGAATTGGGTTTTGATCGCACGAAGGGCCCTGTATGTCATACATGAAGTCCCATTGGATGCGTTTTGAGATGGTATCAGGGGAGCGTTAAAATCCCCACCCACAATAAGAGTGCCCGATTGGAATGTTGTGAGTTCCTTTAGGGTCTTACGGAAGAAAGATACTTGTTGCGAGTTTGGGGCATAAAGATTGGCAATAGTGATTGGCCTGTTATGTAGTATTCCTTTGAGGAAAAGAAACCGACCTTTACTGTCTCTGAGCGTATCCGTGATCTGGAGAGGGCAGTTTTTTGAGATCAAGATGGGGACACCTTTGGATTTTGCGTCTTCATTAGCAGCGTGATATACCGTAGGGAAGTTGTAGTTGTGTAGTTTAGGGATATTGTCGGATCTGAAGTGGGTCTCTTGTATAAGGGTGATGTGTACTTTGGTTCTGTGTAGCGTGTAGAGTAATTGCGATCTCTTCTCAGGGACATTAAGTCCGCGGATATTCACAGAGCAGAATTTAAGTTGTAAGGGGGTAGATATTTGGTGTTGAATCATGATGGGAGGGTAGGCTTCGTCTGTCAAGGTGGAAGGGGTAGGGGCGGGTTGGTAGAAGTGTCAGGAATGAAGATGGGGTATGGAATAATGCAGCGATAAAAATTGAACTATTGTTTTTTAGGGGGGTACCGAAGAGGGGAGGGGATCTTGTCCCACCTCCTCGAATAGGTGTGGATATCGGGGTGATACAGAGCGTACATGGTGTAGGTATACCAGCCGGGGCACCTACACCGTAATACGCCACTGCTTGGGGGTTGGCGATGACCACACTTCAAAGAGTGTGCAAAAACTATACGAGATAACCCGTCGCCACAGGATATCGGGTTAAGAGGGGAGGAGGCGATTCTCGTAAGAATAGATTGCATCATGAAGAAATGAATGTATAACCGTAGGGGTGTTTGGGGGGTTGCATAGTAGATACACCACCCCATAATAGGGTTGTGAGTTAATCAGGAGTGATTCATCGTTAGTTTCACTGAATAACAGGTCCCTGTGATGAATTCCCCACTGTAAATACAGTGAGGCATCCATGACAGAGGATAGAAAGATAAATAGTAAACAGTTCACAGTTCTGAGATCTGCTACCCATACAATAGATCTCAACATTTAACCTGGAACAATAACTGGCTGTTATAGCGAGTATATAAAACAATAACAGAAAAAATAGTAGCACTGCTAGTCGTACCTCATGTCTGTGGTCAAATGTCTGAAAAAAAAAAACAAAAAAAAAAAAACACGTTGTTTTCTCTGTCCCTTTCTTCGTCCCCTTTGTTGTGATAAGACAGTCTGGACACTGACGTCTTGAGATTTAGTAGCAGAGTGTGTGATTCATGTGTTCGGTACAACCTGGAAGCAGAAGGGTGCAGCGATTCAAGGATGAGCAGTAGTAGTGTCGGATGTCACGGAGCTGAAGTCTGTATAATGGAGGAGAGTCACAGTTTTCATCAGCGGTGAGAGATAGCTGCCACTAAGTCATGCATGTCCATTTGACTCGATAGGGCTGCTGCTTTGTGTAACGCAGGGTAACGAAAGCGCGAGTTCCTGGCAGTCATGACATCAGCGTTAGGTGTTCTTGCAGGAGTTGATGTGAAGTGTCTTCCGACTCCAGCCAGGCTGCGGTATGATTTCGCTAAGAATTATGGGTGTTGTAGTTAAAGCCAGTGTACAGCATATTAGCATTCAGCAGAGGCTCGGCATAGTATTTCTTTGTGGGGATGAGCGTGTGCAGAGTCAGAATTGAGTAGTGCAGACGAACTGATAACTAAAACTGTCATTAAATGATTGAAAGTGGAGCAACGAATTAAACTTTAAAAACTGATAAACTGGATATTATATACGTGAGGCACAGACAGTGAACTAGGCAGAATTATCGTGTGCCAATATTATCCATGTGAGGAGAGATACCTGGCCGTGAGTTAGCGGTCCCTCCGAGCCCTCCTGGGATTCGGTCGAGTGTTGGGACTAAAATCCCTCGGAGAGTTACGAGATGGCATGTGATGTCTGGGTCCTGAGGGAGACCGTCTCCTGCGATATCTGGTAGCTTGGTCATCCATAGGTTCCTCCTGTTGCTTGTCTTGTCTACCGACGGTGCTGCGGAAGTTGGCATACCAATGAGGAACCTCCACAAGCGGGATGCCTATGGTGTCTCAGAAATTAGGTAGGTCCTCCGGGACCTTTAGCAATGCTGTACGGCCTTGTGCAGGTGCGGAGAGACAAAAAGGAAACTTCCATTTGTAATGGATTCCCTTACTGCGCAATGTGTCCAGCAGGGGTCTCAGATCTCGGCGGTGCTGCAGAGTGATAGCTGACAGGCCTTGAAAGATTTGGATGTCATAAGTCTCGTAAGTGAGATGTGCACTGCTCCTTGCTCGTCTTAGGATGTTCTCCTTAAGCTTGTAGTCCACCAAGCAGCACACAATATCTCTGGGGGGATCCGACTCTCTGCCCCTAGGTCTCAAGGCTCGATGAATCCGTTCCATTTCTATCGCTGTATGAGGTGGTCTGTTCAGTAAATTGTTGAAGAGTTTGGTGACCGCGGGTGGAATCTGGTCTCCTTCAACAGATTCCGGTATTCCTCTGATCCGCAGGTTGTGACGTCTCCCCCTATTGTCAAGGTCCTCCATATGGCGATTTAAATCTCTGAGTAGGAGAGTGTGTGAGTCTATTTTCTTTGTAGTCCGACGAAGGACCGTGTCCTGTCTCTCTGTCGCCCTCTCTACAGACTGCACTCTGTCCGCAAGTGTGTGTATGTCAAGACGGAGCTCCGAAATGGCCGCCGAGAGGGTATCCTTAATATCAGCGGCAATGGTCCGCAGATCTTGGATGCTCAGCTGATGTTGTTGGGGGGTTTCCATCCCGACAGTATTTGCCGTGAGTGGCAGAGTCGGAGCGGGAGCAGTGCCTGTCGGTGAAGGTCCGGACAGCGGAGGTGACAGCTCCAGAGAGTGTTCCTGTGGGGTTCTGTGGCGGGAGGACGCCATGTTACCTCTTGAGGTTCGGAACATCTCCGGTATGTTTTGATATATGCTCCCTGTATGCCCACGGGTGGAGCGGGATCTGGAGGTCGATGATTGTCTGGATGCTGTCCCCATGTTCTGAAAGCAAATTGGGTAGAGAATACCTCCGTTAGCTTATGGATATATCCTGTGGCGATGGGAGCTCAGGGTTTAAGCAGCCATCTTCGAGCTAGGTCCTTTTTTGCTTTTTTATCTTATTTTTAAACTGTTCCTTTCATTTTTATTTTTTTTTAAATCATTTTTATTGTTATCTCAGGGAATGTAAATATCCCCTATGATATGTAATAAGAATATTCCTGCGCTACCCAATTGGAAAAAGAAAAGACAACAAGAACTCAGAAAAATAGTAAAAATGCACGTATGTGACTGGACAGCTGCATGCACCGAAGCAAGGGTCAGAAATAAGCCCAAAATCAAACTGAGGTATAGGGGGGGAGGTGCTGCGCTAACCAGAAGAAAGTTGTAAATCTCTGTCTGTGGTCAATTAATAAAATGACAAAAAATCGCATAATAAATCGCATAAATAAGTGTTGACACTAAAAAACATTCAAGTCTTAATAATCAGCATCATGTGTATGTGAAAAAAAGTGCATAAAAAATCCTTTTCAATTGGTATATACTAAATGACAAAAAAATTGCATGTTAAATCGCATAAATAAGTGTTGACACTAAAAACATATAAATCTAGATAATCATGTGTTGGTGCACAAAGGGACATAAACACTACTTCATGTGAATAATTCTAAATAAAAATACATAGAATAAATCAGAAATAACCATCAAAAACATATCCTTAGAAATGGTGAAAAACGTACAAAGTGCCAGTGCTTAAAGGTGATCTAGATATCGCAAATAAAACACATCAATCCAACGCAATATGGATAATAAATAATATAAATAAATGTCCCAATAATAGTGATATAAAATATATTGTGCTGGCCTGCGAAACAAATGACCAATGACATGCCAGTAAGTGCAGCAAACTTAAAGTGCCAGTGTAAAAGTCATTGAAGGTGCAAAAGCAAGTTCTGGTGTATTCAATAAAACAACAGTGGGGTGTCTGGGATGCAATTCACTCAGTGTCCTCTTCGTGCATAAAACACTAATGTAAGCAGTGGCCCCTTACCTAGCGGTGCTAGGTCAACCGCATGAATTGTAGCTAAAACGCCAGGTCCTGAGCCTCAATCGCGTCCCTATATCCACGCTTGCCGGTGTTGGGTTATCCTAATGGCAGCTGATTACAAGTGGCTATGGTCCTATCAGGGGTCCTGGACCAGCGCGGATCCTATCTCAGCCTCCACATCTCAGGTATGTATGTACAGGAATATGCAGGACAAAGGTACTTGATAGTGAAGTATGTATTAACCAGGTAATGCTTTATTAAAAATCTTTAAGTAGATGTACTCACATAAAAACAATGCAGAGCAAACCTCTCTCCTACGAGCAGCAAACTCGTTCTGTGTCTAGCAATGTGAAACAGCCTATTTCGTTCCTACGCGTGACATCACCGATCACGTGACTTCTTCATCACAGAACGAGTTCGCTGCTCGTAGGAGAGAGGTTTGCTCTGCATTGTTTTTATGTGAGTACATCTACCTAAAGATTTTTAATAAAGCATTACCTGGTTAATACATACTTCACTATCAAGTACCTTTGTCCTGCATATTCCTGTACATACATATCTGAGATGTGGAGGCTGAGCTAGGATCCCCGCTGGTCCAGGACCCCTGATAGGATACCTCCCCCCCTATATCCCCTATGATAGCAATAGATAGTGACAGGTACTCTTTTTGGAAAATTTTGGGGTCTATTAGACCCTAGATCTCTCCTCTGCCCTCAAAGCATCTGACCACACCAAGATCGGTGTGATAAAATGCTTTCCCAATTTCCCAATGGCGCTGTTTACATCCGGCGAAATCTAAATCATGAAATGCTTGTAGCTTCTGGTTTCTTAGGCCATAGAGATGTTTGGAGCCATTCTGGTCTCTGATCAGCTCTATGGTCAGCTGGCTGAATCACCGGCTGCATTTTCAGGTTCCCTGTTGGGACAGGAGAGCCAGAGAAAAACATGGAAGGCGGTGGGGGGGCATTCCCTCCCATTGTTTGTAAAAGCAGTCTAGAGGCTAATTAGCCGCTAGGATTGCTTTTACATGAAAGCCAACCGCTGGCTGAAAAGAATGATACCAAGATGATACCTAAAGCTGCAGGCATCATTCTGGTATAACCACTCAAAGTCCAGCAACATACCAGTACGTTGCTGGTCCTTGTTGGGCATATATTGTAAACTTTTTTTTCATGCAGCCTGTGGGCTGAACGAAAAAAAGATATTAATCGGTGGGTATGCCCATCATTAGAATACCTCCCTTCATCCTCCCACTTCTAATGATGGGCATACATGCACCGTATATATATGCTGAAGCATGGGGGCATCCTCCCACAAAAGGCAGGAGCAAATCGCTCCTCCACCCACTGCTGCCCCCACGCTTCGGCATATATGCTGAAGTATGTAACTGTGGTGGTGAAATCACCTCCGACAGTGCTGGAGTCACGGCTTTATGTATCGTGGGAGCAAACGCTGTTGCTGTCAAGATAAATAAATCCGCGCTGCAACTGAATGGCGTACCTGCTAAGCAAATGATGGTTAACAAAAAACAAAGTAACATTACAGTATAATGCCCCGTACACACGGTCGGATTTTCCGATGGAAAATGTCCGATCGGAGCGTGTTGTCGGAAATTCCGACCGTGTGTGGGCTCCATCGGACATTTTCCATCGGATTTTCCGACACACAAAGTTGGACAGCAGGAGATAAAATTTTCCGACAACAAAATCCGATCGCGTCAATTCCGACCGTGTGTGGCCTGTTCCGACGCACAAAGTGCCACGCATGCTCAGAAAAAATTCCGAGACGGGACAGCTCATTCTGGTAAACTTAGCGTTCGCAATGGATACAGCACTTTCGTCACGCTGCAATGTTAAAAATGGTTTAATACAGCGCACTCTCTTCTTCTTTATAATGTGACAAGAATTAAGTAGTTTTGCTGCTCATATTCACACACACTTCTCACAAACTTTTATTTGTGTTTTTTTATTGGGATTCCCAGAATATATTGTTATTAGTTGTCACATCTGACAGTTTTATATTAATTTTTTTATTTTTTTTTGGATTTTAAGCCTTTTTTTTTCTTTAATGTTTGGATTTTTTCAAAGGCTGATCTTTGTTCAATGATATTTTTATTTTTACTCCCGAATATTTTTGTCTGTGTTTTGTGTGTCAGGTTACCCCAACACCATTGATATCTTTTCTTATTTAATCTCCAGGAGATTGTTTGGTGTTGGTATCCCTTGTTCATTTCACATTGTATATTTGAAATGTACCTGAATCCTCACAAACCAACTGTCCTTTTTGAAGTAAAACACATAGGAGAGTATAATTCCAAACAAAAATCCTTTATTAAGGGATCAGAACCAAACAAACAGGAAGGCAACACTGGATCAACATGAGAAATTAGCGAAGCCTGGGACCCCCACGGCAGACATCAATTCTTGAACATCAAAATTGGTGGCCTGAGGAGTCCATATGTAAGGGAGGCCAGTCTGGTCCAGAATTTGCAGAGATCCGGATAGCAGCAGATGACATCTGTGTCCCCAGGCTGTGGTACCACAAGAGGCTGCATTTTTTGGCCGACCAGACTGAACCCAGGGCAATCACTGTCTGGTCTTCCTTCCATGCTTCCTTCCAGGCTGTGGCTGTGCAGTTGGAGATGTGGCAAGAGGAGGAGTAGGACCTGGAGGAGGAGGAGGAATGGGAGGACCTGGAGGAGGACTGGGGGGACCTGGAGGAGAGGGAGGAGGAGGAGGAGGACCTGCAGGAGGAGGAGGAGGACCATCACAAAGGTGTGTCTGAGGTGTCATTTGGCCCCTCATACCTTTCTCAAGAGCCTCCAATATGAGGGCCTCACACATGGCTTGTTTGCCCTCCTCCATCCTCTGCATTTTATATGCAATGACAGCAGCAATGTCCTCCTCCACGGTCTGTCGTGCTCCCAGGACCTCTGTAGCCCTCCAAAAGAGTCCTCCGGTAGCCTCCTCTAGGGCACTCCTCCTACTGCCACTTTCTCTTTTCAGGGGGGATGGAGGGACCTGCAGATCAGCCAGCCGGCTCGGCCCGCCACCTCCTGGCTGAGACTTCCCTGTGTATGAAAAAAGGACATGGTTTTAGTTGTTGCATCATCAATCACAATCCTAAATTAGTACTCCCAACTAACATCTAGTTAACATCATTGATTGGACAAGCAGAAATATTTAGAAGAATGCTATACCTGGCTCAATCTGGACTCCTCCACATGTGCCCTGGAAGGCCCAGGTTGGGCGTCAGAAGCCTCAGCCGGGGGGGAAGGAAGCGTGGAAGGAAGACTGGAGAGGGATGGCCTGGGTTCAGGCTGGCCTGCCAGAAAGTGCAGCCTGTCATAGTACCACATCCTGGGGACATAGTTGTCATCTGCTGCTCCGGATCTCTGTGAATCCAGGACTTTCTTGCGCTCCCTTAGATATGTACTCCTCAGGCAACCAATTAATATCTTTAAATAGGTGGGGATCACCTGCTTCACAATTTCACACAATTGCTCCAGTGATGCCTTCCTCTTTGCTTGGTTCTTGAAATGGGGGTGGTTAATCTCCCACAGACAGGGCAGCTCCCTTAGCATCTCTACGAATACTGACATGAAGTCATTATCTTTGAGTAGCATATCCATGTTCACTGCAAGACACAACACAAGACAAAGCCTAATGTCAGACAAAACTCTCCTAATCTTGTTACAATATAGGCCTCAATCTAGAAGCAGTATAGGCACAAGTTTGTCTCTTACCTTCGTTCTTACGATCGGCGCGTCCAATGCTCCTTCCTCCGCTCACAGATCGCACGTAATACGCACGCGTGTTACGCTTTATACACACTGCGCATGCGTGTAACTCCGCCCGCCCCTGACGTTCTTTCTATTCTATTCCCCGCCCCTTTTCATTCAGCGCAGTGGGGGAAGAGCACATGGCAGAGTCACAGCAGGTGCGTGCTAATTGCAGGAACGAGGAGGAGGAGGAGGAAAGCCCGGATCCGGACACGTCCCGATCCAGAAGGAGACGTTTTAAGGCCACAAATATGTCCTTTGGGGAGATGTTGGAGATGGTCGACATCATGAGGAAGTCCGACTATGACGGAAAGTATGGGCCTTACCCCAACCCCAACATAAGAAAGGCCAAGATCATGGCGAAAGTGATCAGGAGTCTTCTGAGGAATTTCGGGGTCCAAAGATCGAAAGATCAGCTCAGGAAGCAGTGGTTGGACCTGAAATTGAGAGAGCCAGAGCAGTACCGAAAGATCCGGAGAGTGCTGCAAAAAAGTAAGTAGTTGTGCTGTGTTCCTATTCTTTCTGTCTTTATTCCGTTCGTGCTGCTCCATATGCTTTTATTCATTGTAACGTTTAAAAGAGCAACTTTAATGTTCATGGGCCCATTATTCGTTCGTATCAAACATTTTTCTTTCGGCCTCTAAAACATCATTGTTTAGGCCATATGCATTTTCCCACATTTTTTTTGGGCCTACTTGGATGCCAAATATTTGTTTGTGTAGATGGGTTTGTTACTAGAATGAAATGCAAACTAGATTCTGTGTAAGGAGAGGACACTGAGCAGCTGTTTTCACATCTGGACACTGGAGCACTAGTGTGGGACCCCAGAACACCATTTTTATTAGGGGGGCCACACAGGTGCTCCAGTGTATACTATAGGGGGGGCTACATCTGTGAAGCTTGTACTAAACAGGTAAAGTATTGCAGCTTGACAAAGGGCAATATAAAATATACATCTTTGAACTCGGCTAAAATAGACAATTGTACCCCACTTCCAAGCAATGTTTTCTATTTCTAGTTCTGCCATCAAATATCTGTGTGCTAATTATACCATTTTTGTTTTACATAGGGGAGAAAAGACTCGGAGGACACCCCTCATCCGAGGAGACCAGAGACCCCCCACCTATGGAAGAAGGTGAAATGCCCCCAAACGAAGAAGAGCAGGAGGAAGAAGAAGATGTGGTGGAGATTGGCACCACAACAGGTGAGTGTCTGCGACCACAGACTCAGGTAAACGAGATGGATGGTGGCAGATTTTTGATACCTGTTTTTGTTTTGTTTCTCTCTTTTTAGGTGATCGTGAGGTTGTGGATCCCGAACGCTTTACTTCAGAAAGTGCCCAGATCCTGATCGGGGAGATCATGGGGTGTAATCTCGAATTGCACAACATACAGCAAAAAATCAATGATGTTATTAAAAAAAATAATAACATCATTGATGTTTTGGGGCGAATTTAAAACCCCACAAAATATATTTTTGGGATTGTGGTCCAATTTTTAAAATCTTTTTGCAATGTTTTGAAAAGCCAAATTTGGAGGATGCACACAGTGTGTCAACATGTGCTATCTGCCATCACGGGAGATCAATGGACGCGTTTTGGGGGTGCAACCCCTTCCTCAATTATAAAGTAGCGTTGAGGAAGGGTTTGCTCCCCCAAAACACGTCCCTTGATCCCCCCTGATGGCAGATAGCACATGTTGACATTCGTAAATTGGTGCGCATCTTCCAAATTTGGCTTTTCCAGGGTGATTTCCCCCCATCTGAATGCTATATCAAACACAGTTCCTAAATACTGATGTCTGATATAGCCTTCAGGTTTTACCTAATGTGAACTTTGTAAGTTCAAGTTTTTTGGCTTGGTTTTACACAGGCCTGTTTTATCTGAAATGGACATTTCCATTTTTGATAATGCTACTGCAAAAATTGTTATACAACAAACATGTTGGTTTGTTTTAAAAACCTTTGGTAAATGCACATGTGATTGTGCAGGTATAAAAAAGTGGCTTACTCAAGAATGTGTGGATTATTGTCTCAACACTACAACACTTTTGGGGTGATGTAATAGCTGTTTTATGCAAAAATGGGGGTTTTTTCCTAAGGGCAAATCCTCTTTGCACTACAAGTGCAGTTTCAGTGCAGTTGCAAGTGCACTTGTAGTGAAATGTGTTTTTGAATTTAGGAAATAACACCCAACACTGCTTTGTATAAGGTTACCCAATCACGACATTTTCTGCACTAACATTTATATCAGGGTCAGCTAAAACAAACACAAACAGTAAATGTCCACCAAGAATTTCTTTTTTTTTTTATTATAAAAAGGCTTCACAGATTGTCTGGCATATTGATAGCCCCCCTACCCGCAAAGAACTCCAGGTAGCGTAACCGGACATCACGGGCACTCAGGGAGGGCAAGCCAGGACGGCCACTTTCAAGCGCCGTCAGTGTGGTTGATATAGGATTCCGGCCTCAGGCCCAACTGAGCCAGCATAGTTGGCAGAATGTTTCCTTAAAAAATTATGGAGAACACAGCACGCCAGTATAATATTGTTCAGTTTATACTCCGCCATATGGATGGGTGTCAGAAATAGTCGGAAGCGGCTGGCCAGGATTCCAAATGTGTTCTCCACCACTCTTCGGGCTCTGGCCAGCCGGTAATTAAAAACCCTCTGTTCCGGGGTGAGGGTCCTCATCGGGAATGGCCGCATCAGGTGGTCCCCCAGCGCAAACGCTTCATCAGCAACGAACACGAATGGGAGTCCTTCCACATTGTCCTCTGGAGCTGGCAAGTCCAAGCTACCATTCTGGAGACGCCTGTAGAACTCCGTCTGGGCAATGACTCCACCATCGGACATCCGGCCATTCTTCCCCACGTCCACATACAAGAAGTCGTAATTAGCCGACACCACCGCCAACATCACTATACTATTAACCCCCTTGTAATTATAATAGTACGACCCCGAGTTGGGTGGTGGGACGATGTGGACGTGTTTCCCATCAATTGCCCCTCCACAGTTAGGAAAGTCCCACCACTGGGCAAAGTGGGAGGCCACAGTCTGCCATTCCTGTGGCGTGGAAGGAAACTGTTGAGGAAAAAACAATAAACATTACTATTTTTTCACAGAAACATGGCAAGCAGATTATACACAAACATTATGGGGCAACCTCCAGATAGCATTTAGTAAGAGGAATTTAACAAGGCCAAAGTATAAGGTACACCTATCATATTCCCCCCCCCCCTCTCATGGGCCATTTCTAACATTATGGGGTGTGTGGAAATCTTGGACAGGTAACCCTCTTCACTTCATTGAGAGATGAATGCCTAAATAATGGGTATTACTTTGAACAGCCCCTCATTAGTTACACTATTGGCAGACCACTGGACAGGTAAGAAGTGTCTGAATACAAAGATAAAAATACACACTGTACACATTTGAGGACATTTGGACATTCTGCTACTACCTATCAAGATAATAATAGGATACAAAAACTTTAAACAGTACCATTGGAAAGCATACAGGCAGGCCCTTGCACTACATGCTTTGGGTAATTCATCCATAAATCTGACCAGTAAAGAGGTGGGTATAGTGTTTATGGGTTTGGCAAAGTCAGCAGATAGATGATTGAGGATAGAGAATTGGGATCAGCTGACTTAGCAGTTGGGAGGAGGGAGGGTTACTAAAAATTATTTGGGGACACCACAAAAAAAAGCCTCTGGCACTCTGCCTGAATTTAAATCAGAAATTACAGTTCCAAACATTTTAGGGGGTGTTTGGGGTAAAGCACTACTATGGAGCTGATAAAATACATTGTTAAGTGACTACATGAGGTGAATATAGGGCAGGAGACACCATGCTGGGGAGGTTAGTGAAGGGCAAATATGTATGAAGGACCTGAAATAATAATTACATAAAAATCCAGCATGCATGAGGACAAAGGGGACATTCACAGCATATTACAAGCATGGTAATTAGGGAATGAGGAAAGAAATACAATATATTAGCAAACATTCAATACAATAAAATGTGATATTAAAGGATAAAAATCTTACCTTCATATACTCCTTCTGCAGGACCTGGATGATGGCAGAACAGGTCTCTGGAATAATGATCCCCAGAGCCTGGGGGGAGATGCCTGTCGAGAACTTCAAGTCCTGCAGACTTCTCCCTGTGGCCAAATACCGCAAGGTAGCGACCAACCTCTGCTCCGGAGTGATGGCTTGCCTCATGCAGGTATCCTGCCTGCTAATATAGGGGGTCAGCGAAGCCAACAAATGGTGAAATACGGGGTCCGTCATCCGGAGAAAGTTCCTGAAATCATCAGGATTATTCTCACGGATCTCACAGAGCAAAGGCATATGAGAGAACTGGTCACGCTGAAGCAACCAATTCTTGGTCCATGAACTCCTGCCCACCCTGTTCATGGACTGGACTTGTGTCAAGGTCAGGACCCCAACACCAAGCCCCCGCACAGCACGAACTCTACGAGGAGTACGCATACGAAACATGGCTAGAAAACGGTCGGCTGCTCAGAACTAAGTAACAGAACGCACTGAAGAACAGCAAGGCCTCTGAAGAGCGACCTGAAAAACAGTAACGAACGAACAAGAATACAATGACTACCTAAAGTCACGTGGAACTTGCTTGCACGCACTGAAGAGCAGATACAAACCCACAAGCACAAACTGAACGGCAGAAAACGATTTGAAAGTCACGAGTCTGAAAAAGCGAGAATCGTCTCTCACCAAACTTTTACTAACACGAGATTAGCAAAAGGAGCCCAAAGGGTCCCGCGCTTGGTTCTGCACCAGCCTTTTCTAGTCTCGGCGTACGTGGTGTACGTGACCGCATGGTTGGCGATCGATAATTCCGACAACTTTGTGCGACCGTGTGTAGGCAAAACAAGTTTGAGCCAACATCCGTCGGAAAAAATCCTAGGATTTTGTTGTCGGAATGTCCGAACAAAGTCCGACCGTGTGTACGCCCTATAACAGTAATACTTACCATACCTGCAAAGCAAATACAAAAAAAATAGTAAAAAATAAAACATTTAACACAACCTGTGCCTACCTTAAATATATATATGCCGAAGCATGGGGGCATCCTCCCGCAAAAGGCAGGAGCAAATCGCTCCTCCACCCACTGCTGCCCCCACGCTTCGGCAGATATGCTGAAGTATGTAACTGTGGTGGTGAAATCACCTCCGACAGCGCTGGAGTCACGGCTTCATGTATCGTGGGAGCAAATGCTGTTGCTGTCAAGATAAATAAATCCGCGCTGCAACTGAATGGCGTACCTGCTAAGCAAATGATGGTTAACAAAAAACAAAGTAACATTACAGTATAACAGTAATACTTACCATACCTGCAAAGCAAATACAAAAAAAAACATAGTAAAAAATAAAACATTTAACGCAACCTGTGCATACCTACAATATGTATATGCCGAAGCATGGGGGCATCCTCCCGCAAAAGGCAGGAGCAAATCGCTCCTCCACCCACTGCTGCCCCCACGCTTCGGCATATATGCTGAAGTATGTAACTGTAGTGGTGAAATCACCTCCGACAGTGCTGGAGTCACGGCTTTATGTATTGTGGGAGCAAAAGCTGTTGCTGTCAAAATAAATAAATCCGCTCTGCAGATGAATGGCGTACCTGAAAACAAAAAAGTGGTTAACAATGAAAAAACAAAGTATAAAAAAATTGCATACCTATAAAGCAAACATTATAAAAATATAACAATAAAACATTGCAGTATAGAATACAATAAAAAAGAGCAGAACAATAGAGAGAGAATAGAGAGAGAACAAGAAAACAACAACTATTTTTTGTTTTATATATTTTTTTGTGTTTTTTTCTTTTTTTTTACTTTTTTTTATTTATTTTTTTTACACTTTTTTTGTAACTTTAACTTTTTTAACTGGTACCAGGTTTGGGTCTCTCAAAATGGCATCTTGGGAGACCCTGTGAAAGTGTGTCCTAGTCTTTGCAGTGCTGTACCCTATGCTAAAACTCAACTAGTGTATGGTAGCGTTCAAAACATTCACCAATGCAAAGACCAGGATTGTCAGGACAGAAGAGACAATAATACCGGGTGTCACGCCTAAATCCGCGCTTGCTGCAGACATGGCATCTTTTTTGGGGGGCTCGTTGGCTAGGGGTACTCGGGAGGACATATAGAAAATGCCTTCATGCATCCGGCTTACCGCATTTGGTTGGGGATGGTGAGGTGGAGCACCATCTGGAAACAGAAGGGCTCTGACGATCTCTTCCTGGAATTTAAGGAAGGGTCCAGTCCGTCCTGAAGCTCTGTATAGCACATAAGCATTCAGCAAAGCCAATTGAAATAAATAAACAGACACTTTTTTGTACCAGCGTCTGGCCTTATGGGCAACTAGGTACGGCGCCAACAACTGGTCGTTGAGGTCCACCCCTCCCATATTTTGGTTATATTCGTGGACACAGAGGGGTTTCTCCACAACACCAGTCGCAGTAGTAATTTGGACCGTCTTGTTTGCATGAAGGGAGGTAAGAACGAAAACATTCTTATTGTCCCTCCACTTCATAGCGAGCAAGTTATTACACTGCAAGCAGGCTATCTCCCCCAGCCTAAGACGGGAATCTACAAGCCGCTGGGGAAAGCCCCAGCAATTAGGTCACATGGTGCCACATGCTCCAATCTGATGATCAAAAAGGTGTCTAAAAAGTGGCACGCTCGTGTAATAATTGTCCACATACAAGTGGTACCCCTTTCTGAATAAGGGTGACACCAAGTCCCTCACAATCTTGCCAGCGCTTCCTATGTAGTCAGGGCAGTTTTCCGGCTCTACGTGAATATCTTGGCCCTCGTAAACCATAAAACTACATGTATAGCCTGTGGCCCTGTCACAGAGCTTATACATCTTGACCCCGTATCGGGCACGCTTGCTGGGAAGGTACTGTTTGAATGACAAGCGGACAGAAAATTTAATGAGGGACTCCTCAACGCAGACAACTTGATGGGGAGTAAACACGTCTGCAAAACGTTGGTTGAAGTGGTTTACGAGGGGCCGAATTTTGTAGAGCCGATCGTATTCAGGGTCTCCACGAGGATGACAGAGTTCATTGTCGTTGAAGTGCATGAACCGCTGTAGATGTGTTGACCAGCGTACAAATTGCTTTGTTGTTTCCACCTGAATTCTGGGTTGGCCAGTGAATGGGGGAAGTACGGCTGCTGCAGAAGTGGTGGGTTCCCAATTCAGGTTGGCGAATGCAGCGGCACTATGGGCACGACGGGCCTGTGTTCATCTTCTTGGTGGCAGCGGGACACTACTTGTGCTTGCCACCTCGCCAGCTTGAACTGCACTTATGGGACTCGCCACGTCACCACGTGATACTGCAGTGCTGGATATACGACCAGGGTGTACTAGGCCGCTGGTGCTTGCCAGTTCACCATAAGGAATAGCGGCGCTAGTACTTCTCTGCTCCATACGAGGGACCTGTGGTTCCCACACTTCAAGGACAGAAGAAGAAGTTTGGGGTCTGGTACGCCTGACCTTAGCAGGGACCACAACTCCGTCGTCAGAGATATCTGTCATGGAGCCGCTGTCCTCTACAGGATTGTATTTTGAGCCGGAACCTGACAGATGAGTGACTTCCTCTTCACTATCTGTCATGCTCAGAAATGTGTAGGCCTCTTCACTAGTGTACCTTGGATTTGCCATTTTGGGCTCTAAATTTAGGGGTACACTAGTGAGACTCACAGGCAAAAAAGCTCCTGACTGTTAGCGACTGTATCAAAATGCTACCAAAAAACTGTTAGCAATCGCAGGGATCAGGCCTGACTCTGCGAACGCTGCAGTTATGTGTGCTTAGTGTTTTGTAAGTGACAGTTATCGATCGATACTGCACTTGGGTGGGCTGGGCTGGGCTGGGCCGAGGGGCAAAACGCAGGTGCTAGCAGGTATCTGGGCTGATCCCGCTAACACTGCGTTTTTGGGAACCCTAAACTGCTGGGGACACTAGTATAGATCTGATCGGATCAGATATCGATCTGTTCAGATACTATAGCACTAAGGGAGGTGTATGCTGCGTGCGTGCGTGGGTGTTAGCGGTACTAGCGCTAACCTGACGCTGCCTGGGGCGACGCAGACCTTATCTGATCCTAAAAACGTAACTTATATCACCGCCGGGCAATTAGGGGGTTAAACCTTTATAAGGTAATAAACGGCGGGTGCCCTAAAACTATAATAAACTATACAAAACAAACTAACTAACCAGCGTCACCCGTAACACTTATACGGTGATCGCTGGTGAAAGGGTTAACTAGGGGGCAATCAGGGGGTTAAAACCTTTAGTAGGTAGTATATGGGGGTCCCTGTCGCTATAAAACACTGACAGCGAACCTATATACTTACCTCCCTAACTAGCGTCACCTGTGTCACTAATAAAGAGATCAGAAAAACGATCGCTTAGCGACACTGGCGATGGGGGGTGATCAAGGGGTTAACCTTTATTAGGGGGGGTTAGGGAGGTACCCTAGACCTAAAGGGGGATAACCCTAACTGCCCTAACACTTATAACTGTCACAAACTGACACCAATGCAAAAAAAAAACTGCTATTGGTGTCACTGTGACAGGGGGTACAGGGGGTGATTGGGGGGTGACTGGGGGGTGACTGGGGGGTGAAAAGTGTGCCCAGTGTGTTCTACTGAAAGTGTAGTGTTGGTGCACTTACTTGATGTCTTCTCTCCTTGGCGCCGGAACGAAAAGACCAGCTCGAGGAGGGATGACATCACTTCCTCTCCCTCTGTTTACATTACAGAGGCAGAGGAAGGATTTTCATTCACCGGGAGGAGCGATCGGGAGGGGGTGGCCACCCCCTCACCTCTCATTGCCGGCAAACAAATGCCGGCCGCCTCTAGCACCGGGGGGGGTCCGATCGGACCCCCCGCCCGCGGGAAGGCAATCACGTACCAGGTACGTGATTTTGCCTGCCCGTGCCATTCTGCTGACGTATATCAGCGTGAGGCAGTAGTCAAGTGGTTAAAGACGATAAAATCCATATGGTTACATAGACATCAGAGGCATAGGGACAAAATTCGGACGCGTTTCACATCACTGTAGGGTGCTTAATCATAGCTGCCAGAAGATGGGCTGACTATCCATATTTAAAGGGTTAGAGAAAATCAATCAATCAATTAAAGAACCTCATATAAGGTGCCACCCACATGGGCATGTCAGTCCAAATTCTGAACCATATGGGAAACACCTGAGGTAATACAGGTGCATGGAATATTTGATTTACATTAGACACACAATTGTGTTGCGTTTGTTAAAATATGATTTTTTTTAATAAGTCAACTGAAGCAGACCTGTTTTTCCGTGGTGTGTTGTGTAGCTTGTGCTAGGTAAAATGTTGCATAAGCTGTTTAGGAAAAACAAGGCTGTAGAGGGTTCTGGTGGCCAGGGAGAAGTGTGCAGCTTACCTATCTGGGCCAGAGACAATGAGTGGGATCCTCTTGCTAAAGAATTTGTAAAGTATGCTTCTCCCTTGAAGCTGACTTGGGATTGATAAAGTCTCAGATCATTTTGTAGATTTTAGACTTAAGGGGTTGGATTTAAGTAAAAAACACAAGAGGACAGTGTCCACAGTGAGTTGGTACTTCCTTCATGCTATTTGTTCGGAATCACATAGAAGGGAGAAGGCAGAGACAGAAGTTAAGTTATTAAAAGACCAGCTAACAGTTGCTTCAGAGTATGTTCGTTCAACTGCTAGTCAGGCTGATGATTTGCAAGAGCGGTGTGCAGCCCTCATGACCAAATCAATTATTGCCTTAAGGAAAAGGAAGGGTTGTAAACCTGTTAGTACAACCAGGGTACGTGCCATTGTCACATCCCAAAACTGGGGAACTATGTATAGTCTCTAGAGTCAATAATAATGTTTAGAGAATGTAAAAAGAGTTGTACCATTATCCAGACCCCCCTTATTAGTGACGCCTTGTGCCCTGTGCCTGCCGGGATGTGGGTAAGTAGCCTCGCTGTTGCCCCTGTACATATAAATACATTGTTTAACTGACATATTGTATTAAATACTGTTACCTTTTATGTCTTTGGCCAATTATATTGTCATTGATCATTTGTCAATCAAATTACAGATATCCTTATGATGAAGCGGCATTAGTCCGCAAAACTAGTTGAGATGTTATTCGTGATCAACTATCCCACTGTGATCTTCCCTGTTTGGGGATTAAAAACAATACAAACAAAGGTCCGGTGAGAGCCTATTGAGTTGGCTCCTATGCATGAGGGATGAAGGGGCGGACAGTGTTATATTGTCAGGTAAGGAAGCAGTGGCTATGGGAGTGTTAACCCATGATCCACAATTGCGTCAGGCAATGCGAAAAGCCCGAGAGTTTAGTGTGAATTTTTCACTGTTAGACCTTGTGAGAGATGGAATAGTCCGAGAAAACACTAGTCCTACTGACCTGGAAAATACCGTATTTATCGGCGTATAACACGCACAGGCGTATAACACGCATATTCATTTTAAGAGGGGAGTTTCAGGAAAAAAACTTAAATATTAAATAAGGAGCTTTGAAGCAAAATAAGGGTCAGTGCCCATCTGCAGCCTCACCATTGCCATCAATGCAGCCTTATCAGTCCACATCAATGTAGCCTCACCATTGCCATCAATGCAGCAGCCTCACCATTGCCATCAGTGCAGCCTGATCGATGTCAATCTGCAGCCTAGAGGGGACAGTGAGGGGGGCGGGACGAGCGCCGACAGATTACATACAGTGAGAATCTCCTATGATAGACAAAACAGTGGTCCAATGGCGGCCCAGGAGAAGGGACTTCCTATTACAGAGGTCGCCAAGTAAACAGGAGATTCTCACTGTATGTAATCTGACGGCACTCGTCCCGCCCCCTCCTTGTCCCCTCCGAGGCAGCTAAAATTATAAAAAGTATTGGCGTATAAGACGCACACGCTATTTGCACCCGATTTTCATGGTGAAAAAGTGAGTGTTATACGCCAATAAATACAGTACCTACTCCTGGAGATCAATAGGAGAAGGTTACGCGAGATGGGTTGTATAACTGGATTAGATACATATTCAGAATGGATGGGTCCAGATATGGAACCCTTTACCTCTGCTCTGCACTCTAAACTTATGAAGTCTGCGCCAGTTAATCTCAGGGCTCCATTATTGTATTTGTTGGGAGGCCTGGGATTAACAAGCAAGATTCATGAAGCCACAACCCACTTAAGCCATGGACTGAGATATTGTAGCACTGCAGTGGTCACCTATTCAGGACTTTTGCTTGTTCATCCTTGCAAACGCGCAGATCAAGCCGCAACGTTTCAACTGCTCAAGAAACTTGTCGTTGCTTGTCCCAAACAAGTCCAAAGTGATAACAGCTCACACTTCACATCAACAGTACAGCAGTGGACCAAAGATTCTGGAGTGTACTGGTTGTGCCACATCTCATACCATCCACAGGCAGCTGGTTTGATTGAAAGATACAACGGGCTATTGAAGGACCAGATACGCAAACTTACACCCACACATACACTAAGGGGGTGGGTTTGGGTCCTCAAATAGGCAGTCATGTTGCTAAATTCTAGGCCAATAGCCAAAAGCACACCATATGAGAGGATGGTAGGGGCTGGGGCTAGGGATGACCCGAACACCCCCCTGTTCGGTTCGCACCTGAACATGCGAACAGGCAAAAAATTTGTTTGAGCACGCAAACACCATTAAAGTTTATGGGACACGAACATGAATAGTCTAAAATGCTAATTTTAAAGGCTTATATGCAAGTTATTGTCATAAAAAGTGTTTGGGGACCTGGGTCCTGCCCCAGGGGAAATGGATCAATGCAAAAAAAAGTGTTTTGGGGGCTACCCCAAAGCACCCTCCCAATGTTGAGGGCATATGGCCTGGTATGGTTCAGGGGGGGCACTCTCTCGTCCCCCCTCTTTTCCTGCGGCCTGCCAGGGGTCTGGTATGGATTTTGAGGGGGACCCCACGCCATTTTTTTTTAAATTTTGGCTGGGATCCCCCTTAATATCCATACCAGACCTGAAGGGCCTGGTATGGAATTTAGGGGAACCCCCCACGTCATTTTTTTTTAAATTTTGGTTTGGGGTTCCCCTGTGGGGAATTTCCATGCCGTTTTTATCAATGAACTTTTATGTGTATTGTCGGACCGGCAATTCATTAATAGACGCGAGTAGTTTTGAATGACTTTTTTTCCTTTGAAATGTCATTTTGCTGTCAGACTGTTCTAAACACGGGAAACATGCCTTTACAGGCATACTATAGACACCCCCCAGGTACAAAATTTTAAGAAATATTAACTTTTATTGTTTCACTTTAAGCATTATTAAAATCACTGCTCCCGAAAAAACGGCCGTTTTTAAAACTTTTTTTGCATTGATCCATGTCCCCTGGGGCAGGACCCAGGTCCCCAAACACTTTTTATGACAATACCATGCATATAAGCCTATAAAATTAGCACTTTTGATTTCTCCCATAGACTTTTAAAGGGTGTTCCGCGGCTTTCGATTTTGCTGCGAACATCCCAAATTGTTCGCTGTTCGGCGAACTGGCGAACAGCCGATGTTCGAGTCGAACATGAGTTCGACTTAAACTCGAAGCTCATCCCTATCTGGGGCACAGATTCCACAGCTGTAGTGCAGAGTTTAGTATTTATGTAAGGTTCCTGAAAGAGCAGGGCTTAACAGATACCATGTTACTGCTTCCCATGACATAGAAACCAAGAGTGACTTATCTGAAGCTGAAGCCTATCTAGGAATGAGAGGGAATCTGTCAGGAAAGTTTGATGTTATATTTGTATTGGCAGATGAGCTTTAAGTTAGTGACTGGAACTCTGACTGGTTAGTGGATACTTCTCAGCAAGAGTGGAAAGTGAGGCTACATAACTTCAAAACTTCCAAAATAAACAGCTGTGATCTTCTGGGAAAAACAGTATATTTCCTTTCCTCCCTATAGATGTTCCTTGTGAGGGTCAGAAGTGGATACAGGCAGGCAAAGTGTTGGTCAGAGGACCAGGCAAGAAGCTAGTTAGAGGAGAGATTGTAGCTGAAGGGCCTGGGTCTACTGTTTATGTATTATTAGAAGGAACAGATAATCTGCTTTGTTTTATACTCCACAGGCTGTCTCCGATTTGATCCATAGGAAGACCAGAGAAAAGTGGTTACATGATGGACAGAATGATGACTGCAGGAGCTGTAGAGAGCAAGGCCTTTGATGTATTATAAGCCTGGACTTGTTTCTAAAGAACTTTAGAATGGACTTTCCAATGAACTTTTAGCCAAAGACTGAAACACCTTCTCAATGACATAAATATGGGAGGGGTTGCATTCAAGGAAAATGAATGTTTAAAATTAGTTTTCTTAGAAATCAAGTGATTTTCTGTATGGAGTCTGAAAGGGAAAAAAAATCAAGGGCGGAATGTGTTGCGTTTGTTAAAATATGATTTTTTTATATTAATCAGACATAACATTACATGGGACAATAAAACAATAGTAGTTGGTCATAGAAATCAGATTACTGTCAGGTTTTGGCTTGAGCAGATATTTCTCAAACAAATGCTGTTGGATACAATAGGAACGTAGATACCATTGTTGTATTCAATTGACAGTTTGAATAGGCTATTGTCTCTATAGCTACAGTGAACAAGTAAGAGAGGGTCTCTCAAACTGAAAGAATGATTGTTAGTCGGTTATTATGGAAAACAAGTTTGTTACCATGGTAAACAAAAGCCCAAATAAAAGGAGCAGTAGAGACTGATTGTGGAGCAACTCAACATGGATTAACACTGAAGGACACTCGAATCTTTAATCTTCGAACAAGAAGGTGCCTGATCTCCAGGAGCAACGGAGATCATGATTACACAGTAACCGGAGTTAAGTAACTGTTAAGTGTATTTCTACGGGTACAGACCATAGGCTGTTTATTTGCTAGGCATTTTGCTTGTTATAGATATCTGTCAGTCTTGTATTGTATTCCTAATATTGTAATAGTTTTGTATGTACAGCATCTTTGTATAGTAAAAGCACACTTACACACTGCAGAGGTCTCAGCTTCCTTGCTTATACCACTAAGTAACCTTGCTAGATAGACGCAAACAAAACAGCAATCCCAACGCAAAACTACCAGGTTTTGAGGGACCAGTAAATTTACACTGTTATATAAGCTGTACACTCACTACTTTACATTGTAGCAAAGTGTCATTTCTTCAGTGTTGTCACATGAAAAGATATAATAAAATATTTACAAAAATGTGAGCGGTGTATTCACTTTTGTGAGATACTGTATATATATATATATATATATATATATATATATATATATATATATATATATATATACACTATATTGTCAAAACTATAGCTATAACAGCTTCAACTCTTCTGAGAAGGCTGTCCACAAGGTTTAGGAGTGTGTCTATGGGTATGTTTGACTATTCTCCCAGAAGTGCATTTGTAAGGTCAGGCGCTGATGTTGGACGAGAAGGCCTGGCTCGCAGTCTATGCTCCAATTCATCCCAAAGGTGTTCTATCAGGTTGAGGTCAGGACTCTGTGCAGGTCAGTAAAGTTCCTCCATCCCAAACTTGTTCATGCATGTCTTTATGGACTTTGCTTTGTGCACTGGTCCAAATGATTTGGTGGAGGGGGGGGGGATTATGGTATGGGGTTGTTTTTCAGGGGTTGTTCTAGGCCCCTTAGTTCCAGTGAAGGGAAATCTTAATGCGTCAGCATACCAAGACGTTTTGGACAATTTCATGCTCCCAACTTTGTGAGAACAGTTTGGGGATGTCTCCTTTCTGTTCTAACATGACTGTGCACCAGTGCACAAAGCAAGTTCCATAAAGACATGGATGAGCAAGTTTTTTTTTTATTTTGCACACAATTTTGGACTTTGCATATTTCACATAGCCACTTACTGTATACACTCTATATTTTTTGAGTGTATTTATTAGTTTTTGTGATTGCATCTGTTGTGTTTTTGCATATGTTGCACTTTGCACTTTGTATATATTGCGATATATAAGATTTGTATATACTGTAAACTTAGAGGGTGTGAGCACACTTACAGTATGTAGCATAGTAATGATAGCGCTGTCCATTCTCTTTTTTTTTTTCGTTTTCAAAAGAGCTTTATTGGTAACAAGGAAGATAACATTAGTGCAGAGTAACACCCACGCAGGGGTGGAGGAGGTTTACACAATTATAAATGAGAAAGGATAAATTATTGTACAAAGCGATCAGCATATGAGCAATCAGCATAATGCAAAATAAGGTTTAAGGAAAACACAGTGGATGCATATATATGTGGTGTACACTGTAGGTCACGGGAAGCTGGCAGAGATTAGCCCAGATGCCCCGGCACCCCTAGTGGGAACAATCTGTGCCATGGGGCGCTGGGCCAACCCCGTATAGGTTGCTAAAAGTGAGCCTGTGTACCCACTGGGAGGAAACCCATGTAACTTAGGGAATAATATAAGTAACAATTAGAAACACTTTTAGTGAAACAAAACAGGGCAGGTTGCCCTTCCTGAAGAGCGTTGACAAAAAAAAAGAGTCGCCCTGTGTAAAAAAAGGTATTATACGGGAGCAAAAGTTGAAGGGATGTTATGCTCATAATCCAAATACCCTATTAGTTAGGTCTAATGGGGTGCATGAGGAAGGAGAGAGATTAGAGGGGAGAGGAAAGACAAGTTTAGAATGAAAGGGAGAAGCAGTCAAAAAGCTGGAAGAGGGGGGGTCCAGGTGCAGCAACATTAATAGCTAGGCAATGAGGGGGTGATGAAAATCCAAAGGGTTACAAAAGGGGTTAAAAAGTAGTGGGTTATATAGAGGTGCTGATGTGCTGGGCCCAGGGTTCCCAAATGTATTTAAAGGATTCGGATTTATCCAATATAGTCCTGGAGGTTTTCTCCTGGAGCATAATCCAAGTAATTTTTTGTTTGGCTAAATGCAGAAATACTGAGGGGGACTTCCATGCCCGAGCTATCGTTATTTTAGCTCCAAGGAGCATGAAATGTATCAGCCTTTGTGTATATTTCGTGATATGAGGAATCCTCTTGTTCAGAAGGGCTATTGTTGGATCTTGGATGAGTACTGCCCCAGTAACTGTACGGATTAAGCCAAAGAATTTGTTCCAAAAGCTCCTGATCCTGGGGCACTGCCAAAGGATACGGAGCAGGGAGCCCAGGTGATCGCAACCTCTGAAACAAAGGGGCGAAGATTGTGGGAAAAATTTAAATAGTTGAGTTGGGACCAGGTACCAGCGTGTTATGACCTTAAGGTTTGCTTCATTAAGGATTCCTTTGAAGGCTTTGGAAACCTGAATGTTCCAAGTGTCCATATCCCACTCGAACTCCCAGCTAAGCATATAAGGCGCCTTCTCCGATGGGTCAGCAAGTGCTGAGTATATCAGGGAGATTCCTCCCCGCACATCCATGGCTGAGGAGCACCACTGCTTATAAGGGGTGACCGTGAGGGGGATATTATCTTTGGGTGTCAGAGAGAGTAAAAATGTGATATTTGGTGAAAGCAGAATTTTTCGGAGGGGGGCATCTCTAGTTTAGCGGTACAGTAACCAAGTTTTAGGGGGCCTTTCGAATTAAAAAAGTGTCCAATTCGATATAGGCCTTTATCAAGCCACCATTGAAAGGCCCTAATGTCCATTCCGGGGGGGAATTGAGGGTTGTGAAATATATGAGCAAGGGGGTGCCACCTTGATGCTATAGAGCTCAATTTGTGTAGGGAGTCACATAAGGCGAACGAGTGGGACAGTGTGGGAGAAAGGATAGGGGGCCTAGATTTAGGGGGCCGCCAAATAAGGAAATCTAAAGTATAGTTAGGGACAGCTTGTTTTTCTATTCCCACCCAGTCCGGTTTAGGGCCTCCGGAATAAATGGCAGAAAATTGTGATAGTTGGGCCGCCTGGTAGTACCACCAGAGGTTAGGAAATCCTAGGCCTCCTTTTTTTCTGGGACGAAAGAGCGCCTGTTTGGGGGGGCGGTGATTTAACTTGCCCCAGGTGAAGCGAATAATTGCTGATTGGAGGTTAGTTAAATGGATTTTGGGGACTGGTAAGGGCAGGGAGCGAAAGAGATAAAGGATCTTGGGGAGTAGGGTCATTTTGATGGCATTTATCCTGCCTAGCCAGGACAGATTGTAGAGCGACCACTGGTCAAGGTCGGACTTGAGTTTCTTGAACATGGGTGGATAATTATTTTTGTAAAGTTGATCAATAGAAGCTGTTAGGTGGACGCCTAGATAAGGGATAGAGTTGGAACTCCACTCAAATGGGAAGTGTTCTTTATTCTTTATTATTAGGGGTCGAGATGAGGGGGGAGGTTATAAAGAGGAGGATATCGTCCGCAAAGAGCACACATTTGTGTGTTGAAGGGCCACTGGTAACTCCGTGAATGTCTGGGTGTTCTCTTATTGCGATGGCTAAAGTCTCTATTGCTATGGCGAAGAGGAGGGGGGAAAGAGGGCATCCTTGACGTGTTCCTTTAGTTATAGGGAATGGATCAGAGAGGGATCCCTGTATCCTAACCTGAGCATTGGGGAGGGAATATAGGGCCTTTAATGAGAGGAAGTGAGGGCCAAAACCTCACTCTTCAAGGGTTGTGAATAGAAATGGCCAGGTGACTGTATCAAAGGCCTTCTGAAGGTCTAATGAAAGTAGGAATCCCTCCTGTGGTGGGCCTCCATCCCAACACGATCTAAGAAGGGAAATGATGTCCACCGCCCTCCTTATCTGGTCCGGTCCCTGCCTCCCCGGTATGAAGCCAACTTGGTCTTTGTGTACATAAGACCCTATGAAAGACCCCAGTCTGTTGGAGAGAATTTTTGTCATGATCTTAAGATCGTTATTGATTTGTGAAATTGGCCTATAATTGCATACTTGACTGGGGTCTTTACCGGGTTTGGGGATGACAGAGATGTAAGCAAGGTTTGCTGTCGTGTCTAAAGACTGTCCCTGTCGAAGGGAATTGAAGAGCCGGACCAGATAAGGAGAGAGTATCCGAGAAGATCTTGTAATACTGGGTCGAGAAACCGTCTGGGCGAGGGGCAGAGCCTTTTTTAAGTCCTTTGATGACCTCCTTAACCCCTCCTTCAGTGAAAGGGGAGTCCATAATAGTGCTATGAGAATCGGAAAGTTTGGGAAGAGGGGTTTTGTCCAGAAAGGAGTTTAGTTGAGGAGGGGAGCAGGGGTTGGTATCAGCGTAGAGGTTAGAATAGAATGAGTGGAAGGCCTCTAATATCTGCTTTGGGTTTTGGGATAACCAGCCTGATTTTATTTTAGGAAGAGCGCAAATTCTTTGTTTAGGGGAGAGTTTTGCTGCTAGTTGGGGACCGAATTTGTCAGCAAGGAGGTAAAACTTGCCCCTAACCCAATCTAGGTGTTTTTTGGCACTGGAGGTAAGGGCTGTATTCAGGGCTATTCTCGCTGCATCAAGTTTAGCTAGTGAGTAGGGATGAGCCGAACACCCCCCTGTTCGGTTCGCACCAGAACATGCAAACAGGAAAAAAGTTTGTTCGAACACGCGAACACTGTTAAAGTCTATGGGACACGAACATGAATAATCAAAAGTGCTAATTTTAAAGGCTTATATGCAAGTTATTGTCATAAAAAGTGTTTGGGGACCTGGGTCCTGCCTCAGGAGACATGGATCAATGCAAAAAAAAGTTTTAAAAACGGCCGTTTTTTCAGGAGCAGTGATTTTAATAATGCTTAAAGTCAAACAATAAAAGTGTAATATCCCTTTAAATTTCGTAGCTGGGGGGTGTCTTAGAACAGTCTGACAGCAAAATGACATTTCAAAGGAAAAAAAGTAATTTAAAACTACTCGCGGCTATTGCATTGCCGGTCCGACAATGCACATAAAATTTAATTGATAAAAACGGCATGGAAATTCCCCACAGGGGAACCCCGAACCAAAATAAAAAAAAAAAATGACGTGGGGGTCCCCCTAAATTCTATACCAGGCCCTTCAGGTCTGGTATGGATACTAAGGGGAACCCCGGCCAAAATAAAAAAAAAATGATGTGGGGGTCCCCCTAAATTCCATACCAGACCCTTCTTCCTCCGGTGTTCTAGTCCAGCATCTCCTCCACCCGGTGACCCCGCTCCCCTCTGACGCACGGTGACTTGACGGGACTTCCCTGTGATGTCACGGGGAATGCCACAGGGAAGTCCCGTAATGTCCCGTGCGTCAGAGGGGGGTGGGGTCACCGGGTGGCCCCGCCCCCCGTTATTTAAGAACCCTCAGAAGAGGAGACGCGTCACACAGCGGGAGCCTCCCACCGTGCCAGCATGGATGCGGAGCGGCTCGGAGAAGAAGATGAAGAAGAGAAGAAGATGAAGAAGAGAAGAAGATGAAGAGAAGAGCGAGAGCCTCCCCCCATGCCATGGGTGCGGAGCGGCCCGAGGAGAAGAAGATAGAAGACGCCGCGGAGGAGATGCTGGACGAGAACACCAGAGGAAGAACCAGAAGAGCCAGAAGAACCAGAAAAAGAAGAAGAAGATGAAGGAAGATAGAAGAAAGAAGCATTTAAATAAAGGAATTGTCAAAAACTGTCTCTTGTCATTTTTAACATTTTTGACAGTTTTTTAGTGAAATGGTAGGGGTACTTTTGTACCCCCTTACCATTTCACGCAGGGGGGGCCGGGATCTGGGGGTCCCCTTGTTAAAGGGGGCTTCCAGATTCCGATAAGCCCACCGCCCGCAGACCCCCACAACCACCGCCCAGGGTTGTGGGGATGAGGCCCTTGTCCTCATCAACATGGGGACAAGGTGTTTTGGGGGGCTACCTCAAAGCACCCTCCCAATGTTGAGGGCATGTGGCCTGGTACAGTTCAGGAGGGGGGCGCTCTCTTGTCCCCCCTCTTTTCCTGCAGCCTGCCAGGTTGCATGCTCGGATAAGGGTCTGGTATGGACTTTTGGGGGGACCCCACGCCGTTTTTTTAAAAATTTTGGCACGGGGTTCCCCTTAAAATTCATACCAGACCTGAAGGGTCTGGTATGGAATTTAGGGGGACCCCCACGACATTTAAAAAAAAAATTTTGTCCGGGGTTCCCCTGTGGGGAATTCCTATGGCGTTTTTATCAATGAACTTTTATGTGTATTGTCGGACCGGCGATGCAATAGCCGCGAGTAGTTTTAAATTACTTTTTTTCCTTTGAAATGTCATTTTGCTGTCAGACTGTTCTAAACACGGGAAACATGCGCCCCTTTACAGGCATACTATAGACACCCCTCAGCTACAAAATTTAAAGGGATATTACACTTTTATTGTTTGACTTTAAGCATTATTAAAATCACTGCTCCTGAAAAAAACGTCCGTTTTTAAAACTTTTTTTTGCATTGATCCATGTCCCCTGGGGCAGGACCCGGGTCCCCAAACACTTTTTATGACAATAACTTGCATATAAGCCTTTAAAATTAGCACTCTTGATTTTTAAAGGGTGTTCCCCAAATTGTTCACTGTTCGGCGAACTTGCGAACAGCCGATGTTCGAGTCGAACTCGAAGCTCATACCTACTAGTGAGTTTGGTGTTGGATTTTTCTTGTGTGTTTTGCTTAGGGACCGGAAATCCTTCTCAAGTTTAAGGATGTCCAGTTGTTTCTCATGTTTGAGACGAGAAGAGAGTTGGATGAGTTTACCCCTCATGACTGCTTTATGAGCCCCCCCATAAGGAGTTGGGTGTACTGTCAGCATTGTCATTAAGGAGGAAATATTCTTTTAGATCCTTTTCTAAAAAAGTGCAATGCACTGGGTTGGAGAGAAGAGATTCCTTAAGGCGCCATTGGGGTGGGCCTACTCGAGATGGGGAGCTTGTGATTTGGAAAGTAACTATAGAGTGGTCTGACCAGGGTACCTCACAGATGGAGGATTGGGACGCTAAGCGTATCGTTGATGTGTGTAAGAAGATGTGATCTATACGGGAATAGGTCCCGTGGGGAGCCGAAAAGTGAGTGTAGTCTTTTGTAGAAGGGTTTAATTCCCTCCAGGTGTCTATCATCCCTTTAGAGTGGAGTAAACGGGTGATGTGGAGACTCTGTTTGGGGGGTCTTTTGGAGATGGGGATGCCTTTTGGTGATTTGTCTAAAAGGTGATCGAATGCTATATTCGAATCTCCTATTATCACCGTGCCTTCAAGATGTGGTGATAGGGCAGTGAACATAGATGAGAAGAAGGGCGCTTGTTTCCTGTTGGGGGCATAGTAAGAAACCAGAGAGAAAAGGGCACCATTGATGTGACCTTTGACAAGGATGTAGCGGCCTTCACTGTCTCTAATGGTCTGGGAATGGGTGAATGATACATTTTTAGAGAGGAGAACTGCTACCCCTCTTTTTTTGTCATCCGCGTTGGCCAGATAAAAAGTTGGGTAGCTGTGGTGAAGGAAGGTGGGGGAGAAACTTTTGGGGAAGTGGGTTTCCTGTAGTAAGAGAATTTCCAGCCCTCTGGAGTGATAGTTTTGTAAAGCTTTACGTCTTTTGATGGGGGAGTTAAAGCCCTGTGTGTTATGGGAGGCTATCTTGAGTTTAGCTGGTTGTGGGGAGGGGTCAGCCATGGATGTGAGGGGGGAGCGCACGTACAATAAGGAAGATCCTACCTGGAATTGTGGAGCGGGAGGTCTTGTCTTGAAGCGGCCTATTGAGTTCTGCAACCTGGGAGAGCAATATCTGTGAGCCATTACTGAGTGCACCTGGAGGGGATTGAAGAAGAAATTAGGGAGGGTGGAGGAAAGCCAGAAATAAGGTTGAAAAAAGAAGAAAATGAGAGACCCTAAAAAAATCAGAGTTCGGTGTGGGGGCAACTGACAATGGGGTTGCATTCCTGGTGAACCTAGGGGAGAAGAGCTCCTCTAGAACTCATCAGGTGGAGTGGCAAGTAGAACCGCTCCGGCCACGAGGCCCCTTGGAAAAAATAGGAGAAATGGACCCAAAGATGAGAGTCAACGTTTCTTGAACCAGATATGTTGATACAGCAAAACATTATAAAAAACAAAGTAGCAAACCAAAAAATACAAAAATCAACTAAACTTCCCAGAAGGGAAAACATGTTTGTTGGTCCCACACCAAGGGATCGTCTCGGGGAATTGGGGGGGAGGGTAAGAAGGGGAGGGTAAGAAGGGGTATGGGATTTTTTTCATTATTTCTTCTCTTACCACGTAGAAATGAGGTTTGACCACTATATCTCGTGGGAGGCCATCCTGGCGAGGGGGTTGCAGCGCTCTGTGGGCCCTATCCAATTCTAATCTGTGGTACGGAATATCAGGAATGATGTTTTTTATGAAGGATTTAACGGTATCTTGTATGTCTTCGATCGATTCCGGGACACCTCTGATTCAGAAATTATAGCGTCTGCTCCTGTTCTCTAAATCATCGATCTTAGAGAGAGCTATTTCCAGTTGATCTTGCAGTGTCTGGATGCATGCTGTATTTTGGTTAGTGGGAGCTGAAGATTCGTCCACCGCATGTTCAATGGTGTCCATGCGGGTTCCGAGGTTCTGCAAATCAGCTTTGATAGATGTAGTCATTTGCTGAGCCGTTTGTGCAAGCCCTGCAGCTAGCATGTCAGAAAATCTGCTGAGGAGCTGTGCCATTTCATGAGAATGATTTTGGATTTTGGATGTACCTCAAAGAAAAGGATTTTACAGGTAAGCTGTTTTAAAAATCCTGTTTTCTTTTTATACATCAGGGGACACAGAGCCATAGTAATTACTATGTGGGATGTCCCATAGCAATGGCAACTGAAGGTAGGGAGACACAATAAAAGGTAGGGCATTAAGAGGCCAGAGGACTTATACTGCAGCCTGCAGTACACTATGCCCAAAGGCAATATCCTCATGACCTTTTACATCGATTTGATAGAATCTGGTAAATGTATGGACTGAAGACCAAGTTGCGGCCTTGCAGATCTGAGCCATAGAGGCCTGGTGACACACCTCCCATGAGGCACTAACAGCCCTGTTGGAATGTGTTTTAACATGAAAAGGAGGAACTTTCTTCCTCAGACCATAAGATTAAACAATCACTTGACTAATCCATTTGGAAATAGTAGATTTTGATGCTGCTTGTCCTCTTTTAGGACCTTCTGGCAACACAAACAAAATATTTGTTTTTGTGAATCTGAGCGGTTTCCTAAAAATAGGCCTTAACCGCTCTTACTACATCAAAGGAATGTAGTGCCTTCTTTTCCTTAGATCGAGACTCTGGGAAAAAAAAAGCAGAATAATATCCAGGTTCAGGTGTCATCACTTTCGGTAGAAATTTAGGATGAGGCCGCAATACCACCTTATCCTTATGCATGGCTCTTTACAAGACAGAGCCGCCAATTCCGATATTCTTCTTGGCAGAAGATATGGCAACCAAAAAGACTATTTTTCTTTAAAAGAACTAAGGGAATTTCCTGTATAGGTTCAAAAGGCTGATCTGTAAAGCCGACAAGACTAAAATTCAAATCCCAAGGATTTAGAGGTGCCCTGACAGGGGGATTAATTCTTGTTACCCACTGTATAAAAGTACGCACCAGAGAGTGAGAAGCAAGAGGCCGTTGAAAAAATATTGATCGTACTCAGGGCCAGGTTCATTTCTAATCCCATATGCAGGAATTCAAGAATCCTACCTATGACATACTTCCTGGGGTGCCAACCCCTGGATCCATACCAGAAAATATGTGCCTTCCAGATTCTAAAGTAAATGACTCTGGAGGCCGGCTTCCTAGCATTAATCAAAGTAGACACTACTGAAGGAGATAACCCACAATCCTTTAGAATGTGGGTTTCAATAGCAAACCACTAAATGTTAGTGTTTTTAAGGTAGGATGGAATACCGGACCTTGAGCTAGAAGGTCTGGCCATAATGGCAGGGTCCAAGGGACTTCTACTGCCATCTTTATGATCTCGGCAAACCAAGATCTTCTGGGCCACACTAGGACCACCAGAATTGCTTCTTCCCCTTCCTGCTTGATTCTGCGGAGAAGGCGTGAAAGTAGCAGAACTGGAGGCAGGCATAGATCAGTGAAAAAAACTGATCCTATTGGGAAGACCAAGGCATCTGTTCCGCATGCTAGCGGATCCTTCGTCCTACACACAAAGTTGTCGACTTTGTTGTTGAATCTGGACGCAAACAGGTCTATGTCCAGAATACCACATTCTTGACATACCGAGAGGAAGATGTCAGGGTGAAGGGACCATTCTCCCGGAAACAATGGTTGGCGAATCAATAGTCCGCCTGCCAATTCCCTATCCCTGGAATGGACATTGCTGATAGACAAGGTATGTTGTCTTCTGCCCAAGTTAGAACATGATTAAACAGAGCAGAGATTAAACTTTGGTTTTAGGCCAGAGACTGATTGATCTACTAAAAGCAGATCATCTAAATAGACTAAGACCGTTAACCTGACTGAGGGAAGTGTCAGGAGTTTTGTGAATACCTGTGGTGCAGTGGCTAGACCAAATGGCAGAGCCACAAACTGAAAATGGTGATTTTCTACTTCGAAGTGTAGAAATTTCTGATGAACTGGAAATATCGGTACGTGGAGATATGCATCTTTGATATCGATTGATGCCAGAACTCTCCTCCTTGCAAAATGGAGACCACCGATCGGATTGCCTCCATGCGAAAAGACCAGATATTTAAGTGCTGGTTCAGATCTTTGAGATCTAAAATGGGTATTACCTCCCCGTTTGGTTTTGGAACCATAAGAAAAAAAGGTTTGAGTAAAACCCTAAACTCTGTTCCTCTAAGGGAACCTCTTATATCACCTCTTGAGATAAAAGATGATCCAGACCTTAAAAGAGAGACTTCCTTTCCTCTGGATTTCTGTAAACATTTGACTTTAGAAAACAAGGAAACGGGAACTCTCGGAACTCTAGTTTGTAACCTAGAGAAACTGAGGAAGCCCATCTGTCCTGACATTGTTCCTGCCAGATTTGAAAATTGCAGAAGCCTTCCCCCCCACCCGAGCAAACGGGGGTGCTCCTTTATAAGGAGGCCTTAGCATTTTGCTTTGTCAGGCTTTCTGTCCCAAGACCTCTTCTGGCCCTGGGACTGCCCCTGAGGTCTACCTCTTGAGCTTGACAGTGAAGGCCGTCGAGACTGCCTAGGGGCAGATGCTCCTGGTACTGAGAGGAAGCACGCTAAAAGGAGAAATGTCTGAACTTCTTCTTTTACTGGCAAAAGAGAACTTTTCCCATTAGAAAACCTTTGGATATATTTATCCAGATCGTCTCCAGTAACCGTTCGCCATGAAAAGGGAAACTGGCTAGGAGCTTTTTACATGGTGCTTTGGCTGACCAATTTACCAGCCACAGGACTTTGTGTGTATGTACTAGTCCCAGCATAAGCCGTGAGGCTTGAATGATACAATTTATCATTGCATCCACCGTAGTGCATCTGATACACCAGCCCATTGCTGGGCCTGCTGATCAGGAAGAATCTTAAGTATCTCTACAAACTGATCCTTTATGGACAGAGATACCCCAATTGCCGTAAGAATCGGCTGCGCTACTGAACCTGCCAGAGACATGTTGTTCTTAAGCAGAACTTTTTATCTGTTGAATTCTTTATCATTTACGCATTGTCTATCGGACAAGTGAGATTTTTATTCCCCGAGGTGATTGCAGCATTAAATTGCTGGAACCTCCCACTTCTTATAGAATTCTTCCTCCATAGATACACCCTTTTTGGAGGAAAAAAACTGCTTATCCAGGTGTTCCCATTCTGAATATAACAGCTTTTTTAGCTCTGAATGGATAGGAAAAGCGTCCCCAGATGGGGAAGGTTAGTGATCTCAACCAGAGGTGGGCTCATCACTAGACTGCACTACAGGCAGCAAAAGGGTTAAGCGAACCAATCTAGTGAGGGAGTATACCAGAAATGTGAGATTACTCCCTCCATACTAGGATCCTCAGCAGAGGATATATTAGTATCTTCCAGGTCTCTTTGGAAGACCTTCCTGATCCCCTGCCCCTTGTACCTCAAAATGAGGGTCCTGAGCACTGGATGGGAAACTGCTATGATTGAACCAAAAAAATAACAAAATAATGTTGCGCTACTACAAAAAACGTGTGAATGGAATAGCAGCCAGCATCACCAGTGTAGTGACAGTGTGAACAAAGTGAAAAAATAAATAAATGCAGCGCTAAACAAAAATTCATAAGAGTTAGCTAGCACAGTGTATACTAGTAACATATATGTGACAATTAATCATTCAACGTGATCAAAGATGACAACCAGATTGAAAAAAGTGGGAGGGTAAACCTCAATGGCTAAAAGTAATGTCCATAACAAAGTGAAAGTTCATCCACCTAAGCAACATAATGCTTCTGGTGCCAAAGAGGAAGAGTGTATGTGATAAGTACACTTAAATCGCATGGGTGGTCTTCATATGCTGAAAATCCACAGGAAAAATGGAAGGAGTAAATACGCTTACCGGAAAAGGTGGACACATTCACCGTATGGCTAAGTGTCATTCAGGCTTGTGGATCCACCGATCCAGATGGATGCTTGTAAAGAGACGTTAGTAGTGGATTCCAATGGTTCCTTCTGAGGCGGCCGTGGACAGCCGTGGGAAACGGATGATGTTCAGATCCACAGAGGGTGGATGGATTCACCTTAGCAGCAAATGAATGGCTGGAGAATGTAGCTTACACTGCAAACAATGACCACATAAGCATCCAGCATGTATGAGAACACCACCATGTCCATGTGTTGCCCAAAAATGCCTTAATACCCTAATAAATTGAACCCACTATGGGAAGTGATCATAGCATCAATCTTCTTTATCCACTAGAAATGGTAGAAGAAAAAAACTCTTGTGTGATATATATACAGGGACTGAAGTGTTCAGCGCTGCTGCAACACCAGTCTCCCCTGACGGCTCATTCTGATCGACCGCATAACTCTCAGAGGAGGATGACATTTTTTTGGACATGGATTTAGGTTGTTTGTAAAATAATCAAATTACTACCACTCATAGCCTAATGCACAAAGCAGAAGCACTACCAAAGAATGCATACACTGCTAGGCTATAGTCCAGCAATAAAAATGCTGCTATTAATGCCCAGCCTGAAAACAATGTGTCAAAGGAAATACCTGTGTTACCAACCTGGGAAAAAAGCCACCTCTGCTTTTGTGTCCCTCTACAGCCTGCAGCAGCACACAGTGTGCTTTAACAACTACCTCCATGCGTCCCTGGCGTCGGAGAACGCTGATGCTGATAGCCCTGCCACCCCACACTGCTTACGGCTCCACCCTTCTTTCAAAAGTATGGGTTTTCCCCGCACGAGCAGCGGGCTATAGATTCATCTGAATCTTTCCAGAGCTGTCCGGCGGGGGGGGGGGGTAAAACAGCCGCAGCGGTTTTCTTTTCTTTTTTTAAATGAATCTGGGCCTCTACTCTCCCCCGAGGGGGGAATCCCAGCACAGGGGCTACCCACAGGAAGACAAGTTACCCCTCTTACCAGAGATCTGCTTTGCCGGAGGAGAAGGAGGAAGTGTTCGCTCCTGACACAGCGGCTGTTTTCAGCATGAGGCGGTGAGGGCTCAATACAGCCCCCAGTGGTGACACAAAGGCATGACAACATTATTCAGTTAAAGGAGACTTTCATGAAAAAATTCAAAAATCTCCACTTACCTTTTCCCGCTGCAGGGTTATCTGTGGTAAACCATCAGACCCAATCTTCACCCTTCATGGTGGGCTCCGTAAAACCTTCAGGAACAGGGGAACCTCGAGGTATCCCACAGTCCTGGACCTGCGACAGTACCCTGCCATTAAAACTTTATTGGCCTTACTACCAAAAGTACTGGATCCCAGAGTCCAACTCTGTAGAAAGAGAAGCATTCGCAAGCAAAAACCTTGTTTCTTCGGATACGAGGCCCGGGTACCATTCAACCTGGCCTGAAAGACACTCTGAATGGATCCGGTCAGCACGGCTAGCCCCAGCAAGGATTGTTCCAGTGGAGCTCAGCACAGCACATCTTTACTCATGACCAACAACTCCCAGTAGTAGGAGGGGTTATATAGGGAGTGTACTTCTTAATTTAGTGCGTGCCAGTGTCCATCACCTAAAGGTGGCCTATAACCCACATAGTAATTACTATGGCTCTGTTTCCCCTGATGTATGAAAAGAAATATAGAATTAAAAATAAAATAGCAAAAGAAAAAACAAGGATGCTTCTCTTGAGAATTTTTTTTTTAATAATACAGATTAGGAAAGTAGGTTCCATTGAAACTACACAGACTACAGTAAACTACAAAAGCGAAACTCTGTATGGCAGTGCAAAGTGAAAGGTCCCTTTGGTTTCACTTTCATGTTCCCATCCCAAGTTTAATTGTCAGAAATGTGTATCTGAGGTTGTGGTATTACCTAGAACACTAGAATTACAAACATGTAATTCTCAGCATTTTATTTTGGTACATACAGAGACACAACTATGAAAAATCATTCCAGTGCAAAATCTATATAGAGCCCTCTAAGCTCCATTGTCCTGAGACCACTACAAAAACTTCCATGACTGTAAAAGAATAATGCTGCAATTTTCAACGAAATGTCACATCTTGGAACAAGTGTCTGAACTACGGTGCCTATAAAAAATATTCATCCCTAGAGATGTTTTAATATTTTTTTGTCTTAGAACACTGGATGCAAAGGAATACCCACAGTAATTAAGAAACATATACGTGTGATTGAACCATCAAACAATATAAGTGAAGAGTCGGATAGACTCAAAGGTGGAGCTCACCTCTCACCACCTCCCAAAAACAATCAATGAAAAAAAAAATATATGGACCCCAAAAGGGTGGCGACCGAAGGGATTTTGTGGATGGGAGGGAGACAAAAAGTAAAGAAAAGTATAAAGGTGAAGGATAACAGAGTATATAAAAAATTGTATTACTTTATTCAAAATTACACATAATGTAGAAAATTAAAAACAATCAGATGTACAGAAACTGCAAATGATCCTAAACATACAGGTTCTACTAATGAAGAACTCATACGTGAATGATACATATGGAAAAGTTCCAACATGTTTTGGAATATTTGAAATGTGAATTCCTTCTTCAGGGGATCCTGTGCAGTTATACAATGTAATCTGCAAGTGTATAAGAGATAAAAATATACTAAGAAACAAAGTACAAAAATACTAAGCATCTATAGTTTGGTGGGCATACAGGAGTTGGTTGGGGAGCTTGGAAATTAATGTAGCTAGTAATAGTGACACACCAACACAAAGCAAACTTACTGGTTACACCGTTTACAGTTGTTTATGAGAATCAATATTACCGGACTATAAACCAGCTGATTGCGAGGTAAATCCGCCCGTAAAGGGCGGAGAATCTGGCAGCTGTAGGTGTTTAGTAGGTCAGAAATGTAAGAGCAGAGAGGAGGGCTGTATCAACTAGGCGATACACCTCCCACAGCTGACAAGTGTCAGCAAAGGAGGTGATGCTATCACCTAGAGCGCGTTCCCCCGGCGCAGCGGCACATGACGTCACCACGCCGGCTGGCGCGATGATGTCAGACGTCCAAGCGCCGCCGACACGGAGGGAGGGATACCAGTGTGATGAATCCGAAGGTCCGCCGTACAGTGCGTGCGCGGACGGCGGAATACTGTAGATCCCCAGGCATCCAAGGTATGGCTCCACGCATGGATGCGTGGAGCCTACCCGTGCCGGGGGACAACGCAAGGGTCGAGGAACAAACCGACAGTGCCTGAATAATGCTGATTTGAATGGAGAAAAAGAGTAATTGATGATACATTAGAATATTAAATATGGGAGATCAAAACAGGTAGTTGTGATAATGCGCAAGGGAATGTCAAAGGATATTGTAATATTACATTGCATTTTCCCGATTTACATACCATATATACAGTTGGAAAATATTAAGTGCATTTGTACAGTCAAAGAGTATTAAATACAATTGTAACATTGATACTCTGATGAGAATCAACAAGACTATTGGCAGAATGGTTTGAAACCCCATAGACATAATGCACATACCAGCAGACAAACCATATAATAAGATAAATATTACACAACATATATATTATTGTACAGAATGAAAAAAGGGGAGATGAAAACAGGTAAAATAAAAATAAAAATAAGAATCCGAAAAATCTCTCTTGAATCCATCTATTAGTTCCAATATAAAATCAGACATCTTCTAAATTGAAGAAAAAATCTGACCTATAGGGATGAGCCAAACACCCCCCGGTTCGGTTCGCACCAGAACCTGCGAACGGACCGAAAGTTCGCACGAACGTTAGAACCCCATTGACGTCTATGGGACTCGAACGTTCAAAATCAAAAGTGCTCATTTTAAAGGCTAATTTGCATGGTATTGTCCTAAAAAGGGTTTGGGGACCCGGGTCCTACCCCAGGGGACATGTATCAATGTAAAAAAAACTTTTAAAACGGCCGTTTTTTCGGGAGCAGTGATTTTAATGATGCTTAAAGTAAAAAAAAAAAAAGTGAAATATTCCTTTAAATATCGTACCTGGGGGGTGTCTATAGTATGCCTGTAAAGTGACGCGTGTTTCCCGTGTTTAGAACAGTCCCTGCACCAAATGTCATTTTTAAAGGAAAAAATCTCATTTAAAACTGCTTGCGGGTTTAATGTCATGTCGGGTCATGGCAATATGGATGAAAATCAGTGAGACAAACGGCATGGGTACCCCCCAGTCCATTACCAGGCCCTTTGGGTCTTGTATGGATATTAAGGGGAACCCCGCACCCAAATTAAAATAAGGAAAGGCCCTATATACTCTGAACAGCAGTATACAGGCGGTGCAAACAAGACAGGGACTGTAGGTTTGTTGTTAAGTAGAATCTCTTTGTAATTTTGAATGGGTACATTTTTAACGCGTTTAGCTCCAGCCAAAAAACTTTTTTAAGCTTTTTGGAAAACATAGGGAAGGGTTATCACCCCTGTGACATTTGTTTTGCTGTCTTTCCTCCTCTTCAGAAGATTTCACCTCACTTTTTGTCCCAATGAAAAATGTTTTTTGAAAATTTGGGTTTTTTGTGGAACAAGGATTGGAAAGCATCAGTGGAAAGGAGAAATTGTTTTCCCATAGTAACTCTTACAGGAGAGAATTTCCCTTCCTAGGGGTAGATTTCATCTCACTTCCTGTTGTCTCCTTCCGTTTGCAAGTAGGAGTCGTTTGTAAGTTAGATGTTTGAAAGTAGGGTCCTGCCCTATATACTCAGCAGAAATTTGGGCCTTAGGTGTTGCTGTGGCCACAACACTGTAAGCCCTCACAGGGCCCTGCTGTGAAATATTAGATCAAGAATTGTAATTACATGCCCCTGTTGAACAGGAGCTGAAAAATTAGGCCTTAGGCACTGGTGCTGGTGCCACAACACTGCAACCCCTCACAGACACTCTAGTTGGAACGCAGGAACGAGCCCTGCTGCAAAGTATTGCATCAAAAATTGTAATTACACGCCCCTGTTAGACAGGGGCAGAAAAATTGGGCCTTAGGCACTGGTGCTGGTGCCACAACACTGCAACCCCTCACAGACACTCTAGTTGGAACGCAGGAACGAGCCCTGCTGCAAAGTATTGCATCAAAAATTGTAATTACACGCCCCTGTTAGACAGGGGCAGAAAAATTGGGCCTTAGGCACTGGTGCTGGTGCCACAACACTGCAACCCCTCACAGACACTCTAGTTGGAATGCAGGAACGAGCCCTGCTGCAAAGTATTACATAAAAAATTGTAATTACACGCCCCTGTTAAACAGGGGCTGAAAAATTGTGCCTTAGGCACTGGTGGTGGCGCCCAGAACCAAAAATGTTCTTACAAGCTATCAGCGTGATGATTGAGGAGGAAGAGGATAATTACTCAGGGATAGTCACTCAGCATCAGCATAGGCAGTCTTTGAAGGGATCTGAGATTTCAAAAAAAATTATTCGGTTACATCAGCATCAGGTGCTTGGTAGCTGGTGGTGATCCAAGACTGATTCATTTTTATGAAGGTCAGCCGATCGACCGAGTCGGTGGACAGACGCACCCTGTGATCGGTTACCACGCCTCCAGCAGCACTGAATGTGCGTTCCGAAAGAACGCTGGATGCAGGACAGGCCAGTAGCTCAATTGCATACTGTGCAAGCTCTGGCCAGTGATCCATCCTCAAGACCCAGTAACCCAGAGGATTTTCGATGGGAAAGGTGTCCAAGTCTGATCTTGCCCCTAGGTATTCCTGCACCATGTAAAACAGACGCTGGCGATGGTTGCTGGAACCGATCATACCTTGGGGCTGCGGACCAAAAAATTGTCTGAACGCATCGGTCAGACGGCCACCTTCTCCACCGCTCCTTCTTTGACTGACCGAAGCCTCAGCAACACGTTGTCCAGAAACAGGAGTTTGTAACCTCCCAGTCTCTGGGAACGCATTGCACAGACCTTTCTGCAAGGCCTCCCGAAGATGTTTCATCCTCTGCTCCCTCTGGGATGGCAAGATAAGGTCCGCAACCTTACCCTTGTAACGTGGATCAAGGAGGGTTGCCAGCCAGTATTGGTCCTTCTCCTTGATACCACGAATACGAGGATCCTTACGCAGGCTTTGCAGGATCAGGGAGGCCATGCAGCGTAGGTTTGCTGAGGCATTCGGTCCGGAGTCCTCTGGGTCACTAAGGACGACAACGTCCGCAGCCACCTCCTCCCAGCCACGTACAAGTCCATGTGTTTCTTGGGACTGATCCCTTAAAGACTGCTGCTGATGCTGAGTGCCAGGCTCCACCTCCATACTGACACAATCTTCCTCTTCCTCCTCCTCCTCCTCGTCCTCTTCCTGTGTGATCGGCGGGCACGCAGGAACACTGTCTGGATAAAGGGGGCCTTGAGAGCTAAGGAAGTCCTCCTCTTCCTGCCTCTGTTCTGCCTCAAGTGCCCTGTCCATTATTCCACGCAGCGTGTGCTCCAACAGGTGGACAAGGGGGACAGTGTCACTGATGCATGCACTGTCACTGCTCACCATCCTCGTGGCCTCCTCGAATGGTGACAGGACAGTGCATGCATCCCTGATCATGGCCCACTGGTGTGGGGAAAAAAAACCAAGCTCCCCTGACCCTGTCCTGGTGCCATAGTCGCACAGGTACTCATTGATGGCCCTCTGCTGCGTGTGCAGCCGCTGAAGCATGGCCAACGTTGAGTTCCACCTGGTGGGCATGTCACAGATTAGGCGGTTCTTGGGCAGGTTAAACTCCTTTTGGAGGTCCGTCAGCCGAGCACTGGCATTATATGACCGGCGGAAATGCACACAGACTTTCCTGGCCTGCCTCAGGACATCCTGTAAGCCCGGGTACCTGCCCAAGAACCGCTGCACCACCAAGTTAAGGACGTGAGCCAAACAGGGCACATGGGTCATTTGTCCCTGTCGGAGGGCAGAGAGGAGGTTGGTGCCATTGTCGCAAACCACCATTCCTGCCTTAAGTTGGCGTGGCGTCAACCACCTCTGAACCTGCCCCAGCTGACAGAACCTCTGCCCCAGTGTGGCTCCTGTCCCCCAAGCACACCAGCTCAAGCACCGCATGGCATCTTTTGGCCTGCGTACTTGCGTAGCCCCTTGAATGACTACGGAGCACCGCTGGTTCCGAGGAAGAGGCCATGGAGGAAGAAGAAGAGGAGGGGGTGGAGGAGAGAGGTGTGTCACAATCAGCATTTTGGAGGTGTGGTGGCGGAACAACCTCCAACACTACTGCACCTTGTCCTGCATCCTTCCCAGCTGCCAGCAGAGTCACCCAATGTGCCGTGAAACTTAGGTAACGTCCCTGTCCATGCCTGCTGGACCATGAGTCAGCGGTAATATGCACCTTACCGCTGACCGCCCTGTCCAGCGAGGCATGGACATTGCCTTCCACATGCCGGTAGAGAGCCGGAATCGCCTTCCGTGAGAAAAAGTGGCGTTTTGGTACCTGCCACTGAGGAACCACACATTCCACAAACTCACGGAAGGGGGCAGAGTCTACCAACTGAAAAGGCAGCAGTTGAAGTGCTAGCAATTTTGCCAAGCTAGCATTCAACCGCTGGGCATGTGGATGGCTGGGAGAAAACTTCTTTCAGCGGTGCAGCAGCTGGGGCAGGGAAATTTGCCTGGTACAATCTGACGTTGGTGTACCAAAAGCAGATTGCCCACAAGTACTTGGCTGTGACACACCTAATTCTACACCTTCATTCCTCTCACTGCAGGTCTCAGAGAGGACTGGAGGTCTAGTGGGGTTGGAAATCTCAGCCGATGAGGAGCAAGGAGAGATCCTCTTTGTTCTTTGGTGTGGGTCTTTTAGATACGCTTGCCAACGAACTGCATGGCAGGTCAACATATGTCTGGTCAAGCATGTGGTACCCAAGCGGGAGATGTTTTGGCCACGTGAGATACGCTTGAGACATATGTTGCAAATAGCAGCGGTGCGATCTGATGCACTCGTCTCAAAAAAGGCCCACACCAAAGAACTTTTTGAATAACGCGCAGAGACTGCAGTGCCCTGCACATGTGGAGCTTTGGGGTGTGATGCAGTCAATGTGCTGCCCTTAGGCTGGCCCCTGGAGGGCATCCTGCCTCGTTGGTGATGTGCCGCCTCCTCCTCCTCCTCCTCCTCCTCCTCTCTCCTATCAGGCACCCACGTTGAGTCAGTGACCTCATAATCCCCTCCCTCCTCATCACTGGAGCAAACCTGGCAGTATGCTGCAGCAGGGGGAGCATGACTGCCAGATTGCTGTCCTTCTTGGGCACCCCCTCTGTCCGTGCTCATGTTACTGCCTTCATCGAGCTCAGTATCATCATCAGAGCCTTCCAAACGCTGGGCATCCTCCTGGAGCATGTACCCAACACTGTGGTCAAACAGTTCGAGGGAATCCTCATAAGGACATGGTGGAGCTAGGGAAGGAGTCACTGATGATATTGAGCTGAGGGAAGAGGCCGCTGCTTTGCCAGACAAAGCACCCTGGGCATGGGTGAGAGAGGATGAGGAGGATGAGGACGGCTTGGTCATCCACTCGACCAAGTCTTCCGCATGTTGCGGCTCAACACGGCCAGCTGCCGAAAAAAAGGCGAAGCATGTCCCATGGCCACGTGCTGATGAGGATGCACCGTCTCCACGACCAGCACTAGACACAGAGCCTGCTTGCCCTCTCTTATTGGCTTGTGACTGTCTGCCTCTCCTTCTTGGCCTTCCAGACATACTAATGGCCTGTAGCTGCACTAAGCTGGGATAGAACACCAGTAATTTTCTTCAGGTAGCTTTATATACTGTAACCAGACGTCCAGATGAAGCTACGCACATTTGTCCTGTGAAACGCGTCGACGTCACTGCGCCCAGACGTCACGCCCGCTGTCATCCCCCGTGGGGGCTAGCCGGCTCACGCATCGAGAGAGTATCCCGCTCCAGAGTCTGGAGCAGCCGCATGTAGGACGATAGGTGGACTTACGTGTATGATCACCGCTACTAATAGCGGCATACCAGCAACATACCGCGAATTACGGATCACTACCCTGGCCAGGACACGGAAGTGTACACGGTGACAGGATGGTTTGTTTACAACATTGAAGCCACCGCCATCCGGAAGTACCTCAGCAGTTCAGAACGGGACCCGGAAGTGGTAATGTACCTGGCAATATTCCATGTTTCTTTACCCATACCTGTCACCAACTGACTTTACCATAGCATTTTCTGCATAGAGTCTACCCACACTGGGGACTGTACACGCTGCAACTAATTACTCCGGAACCTGGGAACAGTGATCCCACAGCTGTACCATACAACCAACACCTATTTCCTAGCCAGGACATATTGAAGTCTGATCCAAGACTTCAAACCAGCATCCTACTCAACGGCCGATCATCTCCCTCCAGGTTTCCCATTCCCTTCCTCCCCCCTCCCCTCTCCCTTCCCCCTGCCCACCCCTCCACTTCCTCTTGCCCTCCCTTCACCACCCCACACCCCCCCCCGGGGGTATTGATGCCTGTATCACAAACCGTATTCAGCAATTGCTGCATTATTTCCCTAGGTGGTTTGTGTAGACATCAATAGCCAAGACGTCCGGACGCAATTGTTTTGTTTTTGTCTACCCATACATGTTTTATGTTTCCCTAGTCTGTGTTTGGTTTGTACTTGATCAAAACAGTCTTTTGATCAATTTTATAAGGGCAGTATTTTCATACTTGTTGTGATTATGCTTGTGCACATATCTCCATGTATATCCATTCTGTACCAATAAATATATATTTTATATTGACCACACACTGAGTGTGCCTTCCCTTGAGCCCCGCTTTTCTTTTTTGGTCCCCCCCTGTTTGGGACAACCTGTTGCATTGTTTATGGGGGTTGGAAGGCAAACATAGAGTAATGGTACTGAAGTGGTTTACATGATCAAACAAGCCTCACCACACTACATTTTGTTTCATGTAACCAGACAAGCCTGCCTGTCAGTAGGAAGATAACAGGAACGGATCTAGCTGAACACTGTGAGCAGGACGCACTGTACTAAATGTAAATAGTCTAGCTGCCTGACCGTGGTACTAATAGGATCAAATAGAACACCAGTAATTTTCTTCAGGTAGCTTTATATACTGTAACCAGACAAGCCTGCCTGTCAGTAGGAAGATAACAGGAACGGATCTAGCTGAACACTGTGAGCAGGACGCACTGTACTAAATGTAAATAGTCTAGCTGCCTGACCGTGGTACTAATAGGATCAAATAGAACACCAGTAATTTTCTTCAGGTAGCTTTATATACTGTAACCAGACAAGCCTGCCTGTCAGTAGGAAGATAACAGGAATGGATCTAGCTGAACACTGTGAGCAGGACGCACTGTACTAAATGTAAATAGTCTAGCTGCCTGACCGTGGTACTAATAGGATCAAATAGAACACCAGTAATTTTCTTCAGGTAGCTTTATATACTGTAACCAGACAAGCCTGCCTGTCAGTAGGAAGATAACAGGAACGGATCTAGCTGAACACTGTGAGCAGGACGCACTGTACTAAATGTAAATAGTCTAGCTGCCTGACCGTGGTACTAATAGGATCAAATAGAACACCAGTAATTTTCTTCAGGTAGCTTTATATACTGTAACCAGGCAAGCCTGCCTGTCAGTAGGAAGATAACAGGAACGGATCTAGCTGAACACTGTGAGCAGGACGCACTGTACTAAATGTAAATAGTCTAGCTGCCTGACCGTGGTACTAATAGGATCAAATAGAACACCAGTAATTTTCTTCAGGTAGCTTTATATACTGTAACCAGACAAGCCTGCCTGTCAGTAGGAAGATAACAGGAATGGATCTAGCTGAACACTGTGAGCAGGACGCACTGTACTAAATGTAAATAGTCTAGCTGCCTGACCGTGGTACTAATAGGATCAAATAGAACACCAGTAATTTTCTTCAGGTAGCTTTATATACTGTAACCAGACAAGCCTGCCTGTCAGTAGGAAGATAACAGGAACGGATCTAGCTGAACACTGTGAGCAGGACGCACTGTACTAAATGTAAATAGTCTAGCTGCCTGACCGTGGTACTAATAGGATCAAATAGAACACCAGTAATTTTCTTCAGGTAGCTTTATATACTGTAACCAGACAAGCCTGCCTGTCAATAGGAAGATAACAGGAACCAGGGCTGGACTGGGACAAAAGTTTGGCCCTGGACTTCATCCAGACCGGCCCACTTTACTCCAAACACCTGGTGTTGGCGCTTCAATTTTCTCGGCACCATGGTTCATATGGTGTCAGGATGATTGAAGCGCATTATTTCTATTATTACATTGTAATATAACATGAAATAGTTCAACTCACCATAATGCAGAATCAGTGGGAGCCTTGAATGTGTCACCTGCCACCTCATTTGCCACATCGCCTGCCACCAGATGCAGTGTTTCACTTGCCACGTCACTTGTCAGCAGAGGCAGCTTGTCACTTGCCACGTCGCCTGCCACCAGATGCTGCATGTCATTTGCCACGTTACCTGCCACCAGATGCAGAATGTCACTTGCCACGTCACTTGTCAGCAGAGGCAGCTTGTCATATGCCACGTTGCCTGCCACCAGATGCAGAATGTCATTTGCCACGTCACTTGTCAGCAGAGGCAGCTTGTCACTTGCCACCATCACCTGCCACCAGATGCAGCGTGTCACTTGCTACGTCGCCTGCCACCAAATGGCGCATGTCACTTCCCACGTTACCTGCCACCAGATGCAAAACGTCACTTGCCACGTCACTTGTCAGCAGAGGCAGCTTGTCACTTGCCACGTCGCCTGCCACCAGATGCTGCATGTCACTTGCCACATTGCCTGCCACCAGGTGCTGCATGTCACTTGCCACCATCGCCTGCCACCAGATGCAGCGTGTCACTTGCCACATCGCCTGCCACCAGGTGCTGCATGTCACTTGCCACCATCGCCTGCCACCAGATGCCACATATCACTTGCCACGTTACCTGCCACCAGATGCAAAACGTCACTTGCCACGTCATTTGTCAGCAGAGGCAGCTTGTCACTTGCCACGTCGCCTGCCACCAGATGCCGCATATCACTTGCCCCGTCGCCTTATCCTGCCAAGTCACATGTCACCAGATGGCAGATGCAGTGCTACTACAGGACTTGATGGGCACCTCCAACCCAGCTCTGTAACCCCCCCAACACACAACGTGACAGGGGAGGAGAGAGAGATACACAGCGCCAATTGTAGCATTAAAACAACTTGTATTCCACTTAAAGAACGTTACTGACAAAGTTTGTAGGGTGAAAGGCATTGAAACACTGTGCAAGAGTTCAGGCTTGTCATCGATCTGAATTAGGAGCCGCCACCGAGAACCGAACGGGCCAGTAGATGCAGAGCATCGGTGTGTACTACTACTTCCTGGTAGCGGTGGAACGCATGATGGGGCGAACGTGATGTCATCATCCGGAAATGATGCAAGATGTGGGAGGTGACGCATCCTTCAGGCCATCATTCCTCCGCCACCAGGAAGTAGTAGTACACACCGATGCGCTCTGCATCTACTGGCCCGATCGGTTCCCGGTGGCCGCCCGCTCCTAATTCAAATTGTTGACAAACCTGGATTCTTGCACAGCGTTTCAATGCCTTTCACCCTACTTTGTCAGTAACGTTTTTTTAAGTGGATTAAAAGTTGTTTTAATGCTACCTTTGGCGCTATGTATCTCTCCTTCCCTGTCTCTGAAACTGGCCCACTGAGCCATCGGCCCACCAGGAATCTCCCGGTAGTCCCGATGGCCAGTCCATCCCTGACAGGAACGGATCTAGCTGAACACTGTGAGCAGGACGCACTGCACTAAATGTATATAGTCTAGAAGATAACAGGAACGGATCTAGCTGAACACTGTGAGCAGGACGCACTGCACTAAATGTAAATAGTCTAGAAGATAACAGGAACGGATCTAGCTAAACTGAATACAGTGTATATATATATATGCAACACCTGGGATGCATATATATACACAATACACTGTAAGTGCAGCTAACTGACTGACTGTTCTGCCTAATCTATCTAACTCAAATCAAATGACACTGTCTGTCTCTCTCTCTCTCTCAATGAACGCCGGAACACACACTACACAGGGCCGCCGTGCAGGCGGCCTTATATAGTGTGGGGCGTGTACTAAATCCCCTGAGCCATAATTGGCCAAAGCCTCCTTGGCTTTGGCCAATAATGGCTCTCTGTTCAGGCGGCGCTGTGATTGGCCAAGCATGCGGGTCATAGTGCATGCTTGGCCAATCATCAGCAAGCAATGCACTGCGATGCCGCAGTGAATTATGGGCCGTAACGTGCCACACGAATTTGGCGCGAACGGCCCATATCGTTCGCAATTCGGCGAACGGGCGAACAGCCGATGTTCGAGTCGAACATGGGTTCGACTCGAACACGAAGCTCATCCCTACTAACCTATATCCCTCTCCAGGTACCAACCAGGGCATATCTACGTTCCTAAAATTATCAGCTCAGGAAATCAGAGAGTTGAATGCAAATAGAAGTCTCCCTGATAATCTAACAAACAAGGAGAAACAGGACTTGAATGCACTAGCTAGTCACCCCAATTTAGTCATTAAACCCTCAGATAAGGGTGGAAATATTGTACTAATGAACAACGATAAGTACATATTGATGTGCATGCAGATACTCAACAACACTGAATGGTATAGACCAATTAAGCCTGAAATAATCACTTCATTCAACGAACAATTCTATATCCTGGTAGATAAAGCACTCAATAACAACATTATTTCTAACCAACTATGGAAATTCATCCGTACCCCTTTTCCCATTATCCCTACATTCTATTCTCTCCCCAAAATTCACAAGAACAATATAGATCCCCCAGGTAGACTGATTGTGTCTGGTAATGGGTCCATTACCGAGAACCTTTCCAAAATGGTAGACGAACATCTAAGACCATTCGTACTTTCCCTACCATCATACGTAAAAGACACAATCCACCTACTGTCACGACTAATACTCACCGAGGCCAAGATCCTGAGAGCGGCTCGCCCTTACGACCACGCGCACCCGAGCTCCTGGTGGTGATACAGGGAGTCAGGGGCACGCAGAGGCATGGGCTTCCGGTAGCTGCAGGATATCAGGAAGGCCGACTAGAAGTCCTAGTTGGTTATTGGAGAACACCGGTGGGTGCCGTGCGGGACCGGGGAACTGAGAAACAGAAAGTCCGTAAAGCAGGCAGAGGTCAGAGCCGGGGTATCAGGCAGATCAGAGTCCGTTAAGCAGGCAGAGGTCAGAATCGGGGTATCAGGCAGATCAGAGTCCGTTAAGCAAGCAGAGGTCAGAACCAGGGTATCAGGCAGATCAGAGTCCATTAAGCAGGCAGAGGTCAGGGGTATCAGGCAGGCAGAGTAATCCGTTAAACAGGCAAAGGTCAGGGGTATCAGGCAAGCAGAGTAATCCATTAAACAGGCAGAGGTTCAGCACAGGTAGACAGGAACAAGGAACGGGTGCACGGCGCGCACATGGGACCGCCGTGCACCCGTGTGCGTCGCACCATCGGGCAGCGAACGGGTGTACGTCTCAGCGCTAGCCCACTGCGCATGCGTTTCCCCCTGAAGCCCGGCGGACGGAGGCGACCTGCGTCTCCTGACAGTGCCCCCCTCCTAAGGGCGGACACTGGATGCCCAGGCTGGACATCAATTCCGGATGGTCTCGATGAAAGGCTTGAATTAAACGAGGTGCATGTAGGTTCCTTGCGGGTTCCCAAGAATTGTCCTCAGGTGGGTATCCTTTCCACTGGATCAGATACTGTAGTTGCCTGCCCCTCTTCCTACAATTAAGGATGGATTCTACCTCGAACTCATTCTCCCCGTCCACCCTGATTGGTGGAGGAGGGAACTCTCCACTTTCTGGAAAAGCACTGGGCACCACAGGCTTTAGCAGGGATACATGGAAGACAGGATGGATCCTGTACGTCTTTGGTAGTGCTAACTCCATGGCCACAGGATTGATAATTCTTTTGATAGGGAAAGGACCAATGAACTTGGGTCCCAGTTTCTGAGATGGCACAGGTAGTTTAAGATTGGCGGTGGATAACCAGACCTCTTCCCCTATATTAAACGTTGGATTCTCCTTCCTACCCTGGTCATACTGCTCCTTGTAGTCCCTTTGAGCTTTCTGTAACATGTCTTGGATCCTCTGGAAATTAGATTGTAAGGAGGTTATCCTGTCGTGAACTGCAGGGACTGCTATCTCAGGAATATCGTTAGACAGAAACGTAGGGTGGAATCCGCAATTTGCCCAGAAAGGCGTTTGGTTGGTAGCTGCGTGAACGGAATTATTATAAGCGAACTCCGCATACGGGAGAAGACTTGCCCAATCATCCTGGGATCCTGAGCAGAAGCAACGGAGGTATTGCTCTAAGGTCTGGTTTGTCCTCTCCGTTTGACCGTTGCTCTGAGGATGGTAAGCTGATGAGAGGAAAACTTTGATATCCAGGGCTTTGCAGAGTTCCTTCCAGAATTTAGACATAAATTGCACGCCCCTATCTGACACTATACTCCTTGGAAGGCCATGGAGCCTGATGATTTACTTCAGAAAAGTATTGGCCGTCTCCACGGCAGAAGGAGTGCCCTCCATGGGCAAAAAACGAGCCATCTTGGAGAGACGGTCGACCACAACAAAAATAGTGGTAAAGCCTCCCGAGGCCGGCAAGTCCACGATGAAATCCATGGACACGTCGGTCCATGGTCGTTCTGGAATGGGCAGGGGTTTGAGCAGACCCCAGGACTTAGTGTTTTGGCCCTTGTTCCGTTGACAAAGAGGACAGGAGGCCACATACTCCCTGCAATCCCGTCTCCACCCAGGCCACCAGAAGGAGCGAGAGATCAGCTCAGATGTTTTCCTAATTCCGAAGTGCCCTGCCAGTTTATGGTCATGGCACATTTTAAGGGTTAATGACCGTGTCTCCTGAGGTAAAAAAATTTTCCCCCGGATCCAAAAAAAATTCCCATTTCTTCAAGGAATGTACCTCTGGTTCTGTACATGAGTTAGACGAGGCTTTGATGGATGACATTAAGTCCGCCTGCGCCATCCCAAGGAAGTTTTGAGGAGAGAGGATTGTGCTCGGTTCCGGAGTTTGGGGATCAGCCGAGAACATCCGAGAGAGGGCGTCTGCCTTTCCATTCTTTGCACCAGGTCTGTAGGAAATATGAAAATTGAAGCGAGAGAAGAAGAGGGCCCAACGGGCTTGTCTGGGTTTGAGTCATTTTGCTGTCCGGAGATATTCAAGGTTCTTGTGATCTGTAAAGATCATCACTGGGTGAAGTGCCCCCTCAAGCAAATATCCCCATTCCTCCAGGGTGAATTTTATGGCCAGCAGCTCCCTGTCACCCACATCGTAGTTTAATTCCAGCGGGCTGAGTCTCCGGGATGCAAACGCAACGGGATGTAGGATGGCTTCAGGTCCCTGTCTTTGGGAAAGAATTGCTCCTGTTGCGATCTCCGATGCGTCCACCTCCAGTACAAATGGCTGAGAAGGATCAGGGTGACGAAGGATTGAACAGGGTCTTCAATCTCAGAAAGGCTTCCTGTGCGGCTTGGGTCCACCGGAATGAACCGTGCTGGCGGGTTAGCTGGGTGATAGGTGCCACTATGGCAGAGAATCCAACAATAAATTTCCGGTAGAAGTTGGCAAATCCTATAAACCGCTGGACTCCTCTTTTATCAGATGGGGCTGGCCACTCCTGGATAGCTTGTATCTTTTGAGGATCCATTGCGACCCCATTTGCTGATATGATGAACCCCAGGAATTGCACAACTGGTTTTTCGAACTCGCACTTCTCCACTTTCAAGTAGAGCTTGTGTTGTTTCAGTATGGTAAGAACCTTTCTGACGTGCCCCTTGTGTAGCTCAATCGTGGAGGAGAAAATTAGTATATCGTCCAAATAGACCACAAGGAAATCATCCAGGTATTCTCGGAATATATCATTTACTAGGTGTTGAAAGGTGGCTGGAGCATTACAAAGCCCGAATGGCATCACCAAGTACTCGAAGTCCAAATCTGGACCTGAAGGCCGTCTTTCATTCATCCCCGGCTCTGATTCTGACAAGGTTATAGGCACCTCGGAGATCTAATTTGGAAAAGACTTTAGCTGATCGGAACCGTTGGAACAACTCCGGAATGAGCGGCAGTGGGTACCTATTCTTGATGGTAATGTTATTAAGCTGCCGGGAGTCCACACAGGGTCTAAGGGAGCCGTCTTTCTTCCCAACAAAGAATATACCCGCTCCGACAGGTGAGGACGAGGGACGGATAAACCCCTTCTTCAGGTTCTCGTCGATATATTGTTTGAGAGCCTCCAGCTCAGTCTCCGAGAGGGGAAATATACGACCAAACGGGATTTCCAACACTGGTAACAGGTCAATTGGGCAGTCATAGGGTCGATGAGGTGGTAGGCGATCGGCCATTTGTTTGCTGAAGACTTCCTGGAACTCAAGATAATCATGGGGAACATGTTGGAGGTTATCTGATGGAACAGTAACCGTAGCACAGACTTTTGGAGCCGAAGGGAGACAATGTTGAGAGCAATATGGGGAGGGGAACAAAACCGCCTAGGTACTCCACTGGATCTGTGGATCGTGAGCCTGTAGCCAGGGCAGGCCTAGAATGACTGGAAACATGGGAGAGTGAATGAGGTCTAGGCGTAGGAGCTCTTGATGCCCGGAATCGGTAGTTACTAGAATAGGTTGGGTCTCCTGGGTAATTGGACCTGAACTAGGGAGAGACTAATCAGCCAGATGTACTCGTAGATGTTGAGCTTTAGTTTGCAAGGGGACATGCAGGTTGCGCAGGAAGTGTCCGGCCCCCCACAATAGAGACACAAATTGGACTGCCGTCTGCGTTGCCTTTCTTCTGAGGTCAGTGGTGCCCGGACCAGGCCAAGCTGCATGGGTTCGGCCTCAGGAGGTGTAGTAGAACCAGCTGTCATAGGAGATGGTGACTGCACAGGTAGGGGTCTCGACGGCGTCCACGCAGGGCGTGGATTTTGGAACCATTCTGAACGACGTTCCCGCAAACGTCTGTCCAGCTTTGTGGCTGCCTGGATTAATTCCTCCAAGGAAGCGGGGGTCTCCATCCTGGCTAAATCGTCCTTGAGGAGTTCGGACAGGCCTTGACGGTACTGATAGCGCAGAGCCGGCTCGTTCCAGTTCGTATCGGCCGCCCATTTACGGAACTCCACCGTATAATCCTCAATTGGTCTCCTTCCTTGGGACAGGTGATGCAGGATGGCTTCGGCTGTAGCTGTATGACTGCATCATAAAGCTGGGACATACTCTCGAAGAAGGTATCGATTGTATTTAGCACCTGACTTCCCTGTTCCATCAAGCCGTGGGCCCAGGCCTGAGGTTCTTCAGACAGCAGGGAGATCGCAAATCCCACCTTGACCACCTCTGATGCGAAGGTTCGGGGCTGGAGGGCGAAATAGAGAGAACATGCATTCTTAAAAGCCCTAAATTTCTTACGGTCCCCTGAGAACTGTTCGGGTGTAGGGACCCTGGGTTCCGGAAGCGCCATGACAACTGTGGGACTGGCGGTAGCCTGGTGAATCGGACCTTCACTGCTGGGTGCGGGAGCTGCGGCGGCAGAAGGGAGTGGCCCCGTAAGCTGTTGGAGGCGGTTGTCAATTTGAGTATATCCCTCTTGTAGTTTTTGCACCGAGTCGGCCAGGGTGGAAACCTGCTGACACAGGATCTCCAAGGGGGAGTGCGCTCTGTCGGCCTCGGACATCTGGCTGGTTTGTACTGTCACGACTAATACTCACTGAGGCCAAGATGCCGAGAGCGGCTCGCCCTTACGACCACGCGCATCAGAGCCCCTGGTGGTGATACAGGGAGTCGGGGGCACGCGGAGGCACGGGCTTCCGGTAGCTGCAGGATATCAGGAAGGCCGACTAGAAGTCCTAGTTGGTTATTGGAGAACACCGGTGGGTGCCGTGCGGGACCGGGGAACTGAGAAACAGAAAGTCCGTAAAGCAGGCAGAGGTCAGAGCCGGGGTATCAGGCAGATCAGAGTCCGTTAAGCAGGCAGAGGTCCGAACCAGGGTATTAGGCAGATCAGAGTCCGTTAAGCAGGCAGAGGTCAGAACTGGGGTATCAGGCAGATCAGAGTCCGTTAAGCAAGCAGAGGTCAGAACCGGGGTATCAGGCAGATCAGAGTCCATTAAGCAGGCAGAGGTCAGGGGTATCAGGCAGGCAGAGTAATCCGTTAAACAGGCAAAGGTCAGGGGTATCAGGCAAGCAGAGTAATCCATTAAACAGGCAGAGGTTCAGCACAGGTAGACAGGAACAAGGAACTAGCAATGGTTCAGGGGAACAGGAACAGCTGACGACAAACCAGCAACCCGACTGGGTGCTGGAGCCATCTGAAGTAGCCTCCCCGGCGAGCGCGTCAGCGGGACGCGCTACCAGGCACCCGCACGGGCGACGGCGCGCACGCAGGGACCGCCGTGCACCCGCGAGCGCCGCACCATCGGCCCGCGAACGGGTGTACGTCTCAGCGCTAGCCCACTGCGCATGCGCCCCGAAGCCCGGCGGACGGAGGCGACCTGCGTCTCCTGACACCTACTCAATATCATCGACGGCGTCCGGGTAACTAATGAGACCATTTTGGTCTCCATCGATGTCAAAACACTTTACAGTTCAATCCCCCACGACAAAGGGTTAACTTGTATTCAAAAAGTCTTATCACAAACTCCTCTGGCTAAGAAACCATTTAATGAATTTGTATTATTAGCACTGGATTTCATACTCCGACATAATGTGTTCAGCTTTCATGGCCAACATTTCCTCCAGGTGCAGGGCGTAGCCATGGAAACTTGCTGTGCCCCTGGCTACGCCAATCTGTACCTGGGGGAATGGGAGAAATCCCTAATGGAAGATACGGACCTCGCTCTGTACCTGCGCCATATCAGATTATGGCGCAGGTACATTGATGATATCCTCGTCCTATGGGATGGACCTGTGGAATTACTGTTTACTTTACTAGATGTCTTGAACAATAACGCATTGATCCGGCCTCTGTGTTTCCTGGTTAAAGCTTTTCCAGGATGGTGATCTGATCATGCTCAGGCACTGATATCGCTAATGGCAAATTCCATGGTTTACTCTTAGATGTCCATCTCCATCATTTCTCTGGAATATCTACCATCACCCACCACCCAAGTCTGATTTGACCCAATTGGGCGTACGTCCTCTTGGGTCCACGAGATTCGGTAAGCCTTCTCATTGTCGGTGGTGGTGTGCTTCTTCTGTTTTCACTTCCGATGTCATGCATTTGATCTGTTCTTCACATGAAGTCACTGCATTTATATGGACCATTAACCTTTATGAGTCATATAAACATTGAGAAATTTCTTCTAAGTTTCTCTTAGATATTTTTCACCATTAGTTGGACTATATTGTCCTTTTGTTGAACGTTTAGTTTGTTTAGCGCTACACATATTTTTGTTTTAACTGCCCTTTCATAGTCTTGTCGCACGTGGTGTACGTCACCGCGTTCTTGATGTTCGGAAATTCCGACAACTTTGTGTGACTGTGTGTATGCAAGACAAGTTTGAGCCAACATCCGTCGGAAAAAATCCATGGATTTTGTTGTTGGAATGTCAGATCAATGTCCGACCGTGTGTACAGGGCATAACTGTGAGGGCTTACAGTGTTGTGGCAACACCACCACAACCACCAAAGGCCAAATTTTTCTGCCCCTGTTCAACAGGTGCATGTAATTACAATTCTTGATATAATATTTCACAGCAGGGCCCGTTCCAGTACCCACCAAGAGTAACTGTGAGGACTTACAGTGTTGTGGCACCAGCACCACCACCACCAAAGGCCCAATTTTTCTACCACTGTTCAACAATGGCATGTAATTACAATTCTTGATCTACTATTTCACAGCAGGGCCCGTTCCTACGCCCACCAAGAGTAACTGTGAGGGCTTACAGTGTTGTGGCAACACCAACACCTAAGGCCCCAATTTCTGCAGAGTATATAGGGCAGGCCCCTACTTTCAAACATCCAACTTACAAACGACTCCTACTTGCAAACGGAGGGAGACAACAGGAAGTGAGATGAAATCTACCCCTAGGAAGGGAAATTCTCTCCTGTAAGAGTTAATATGGGAAAAACGTGTCTCCTTTCCACTGATGCTTTATCACCAATCCTTGTTTCACTAAAAACCCCAAAATTTCAAAATACATTTGTCATTGGGACAGAAAGTGAGGTGAAATCTTCTGAAGAGGTGCAGCTTAACAAATGTGACAGGGGTGATAACCCTTCCCTATGTTTTCCAAAAAGCTTAAAAATAGATTTTTTTGTCTGGAGCTACACCAAAATGTACCAGTTCAAAATTACAAACAGATTCTTCTTAACAACAAACCTACAGTCCCTGTCTTGTTTTGCACAGCCTGTATACTGCTGTTCAGAGCATATAGGGCCTGGGGGCCCCCACGCCTTTCCTTTTTTAAATTTGGAAGCAGGGTTCCCCTTAATATCCCCAAGGGCCTGGTAATGGACTGGCAGTGGATGGTTACCCATGCCGTTTGTCTCACTGATTTTCATCCATATTGCTGGGACCCGACATTACATTAAAGCCGCAAGCCGTTTTAAATGACTTTTTTTCCTTTACAAGTGTCATTTTGTGCAAGGACTGTTCTAAGCACAGGAAACACGCGCCAATTTACAGGCATACTATAGACACCCCCCAGGTAGGATATTTAAAGGAATATTTCACTTTTTTTTTCGCTTCAAGCATCATTAAAATCACTGCTCCCGAAAAAAACGCCCGTTTTTAAAACTTTTTTTGCATTGATACATGTCCCGGGGGGCAGAACCCGGGTCCCCAAACCCTTTTTAGGACAATAACTTGCATATTAGCCTTTAAAATTAGCACTTTTGATTTCGAACATTCGAGTCCCATAGACTTTAATAGGGTTCTAAAGTTCGCACAAACTTTTGGTCCGTTTGCAGGTTCTGGTGCGAACAAACCCGGGGGGGGGGGGGTGTTCGGCTCACCCCTACCCAGCACAACCGTTTAAGAAGTAGGGCATCTGGGAGAGCAATTAAATTGCCAGGGGGTTGGCTTTTAGAATTCTGGGCATGTAGATATGAATCAACCTTGGTGTTAGCAAAGAGGTCATGCAGAAGAGGTAGCAGTAAGGATACCGCCTTCTTCTTTTACAGTCACAGGATTGGCCCTTTTTTTTAAAAGTACAAAAATATGTTTGCCTGACAATCTATACTTTATTAGTCATTACTGCTTGTGCTCCCCAGTGCCTGAAGGGACAAGGTGCCCAGCAGCAAAATTCACTAAACCACAGATGATTTTAATAAAGACTCAGTATGGTTTATGGAAAATGTTGCTCATAATAATGTTTTTTCATTTGCCCATGATTAGGCACTGCTTTTGAAAATCACGCTTTATCAAGCATGCTGCAGGCAAATCATATCACAAGCAGCATTATACAGTATATATGGGTATCTCAAAATGATTGTACTTTATGTACATATTTATTCTTGCACATACATTACTTTTCATTTTCCACAATGTACTACACTAACTTCTTTGTTACTCACATACATTTCTATGTTTCAAGGCATACATGTAATTATGGTAGTTTATTACATACAGTTACATTTTTGCTTCAGGTGTATTACTCTTCCCACTTTTTTTTCAATTTATGATATGTTGACTGCAATATACAAACATAAAAACAATAAAACTAACTATGCAAAGACTTTCGGGAACTCATAAAAGTCACTCTTTGGAAAAAAATGTTCCACATTTATGGAAAGTGCAATTCCCTGTGGAGTTCCCATCTAAAACGAAAGAAAAGAAAAATGGCCAATTATTTTTCTGTCTCAAAGAATAAGTGATGTGTAAGAGAGTGACAGCTCTGAGAAAGGAGACAACACTTCATTAAAACAGCTATTAAACATTTTGAATATAATGTCATCTCTTCAGCATTTCATGTATTAACCAGCCCCAAAGAAAAATTTACTTATAGTCTAGGAGTGAATTATGTGGTATCCGGTTACATAAGTAATAATACATGTGAATATTTTTTTGTCTTTCATTTCAATAACCAGGTAGAACATCATCACAGTAATCCTACTGTGCATTCTGCTAATTAGTCTAATTGCCTTAGGTGAAATGGTAAAAAATGGTCCCCTCTTACTACATGGGCTGGATGTTCAGATGAATATAAATTCATCTGAACAAAGAAACATCTTATTCATTATATCAATATGAATGTCAATACAACTGAGGAACATCTCATTCTTTTTAAGCATTGAGCTATTGAAGATTCAGCACCTTTGTCCAGCTTCACAAATGCCTAAAATAAAGAGATAGTACTCATTATGCCTTCTGATTAAATGGAAAATGTCCAGTGGGTGAAAAAGGCAAGATATAGCTCATGTTTAAAAAGAAGCACATGCATATGTTTGTAGAAGGGATCTCAGTGAATGCTTTTAGAAGAACAAATTTGCTAAAAGGGTCCATTTTCAATTTCAGTTCTAGATGCACTTGGTATACTTGGAGCCTTACTCATAGTGAGCTTATTATTCATCTTGCCCTTGGCTGATGTGAAGTACACAGTCTTTTAATGATATTGTGTTGCTCATGCAGCACATTTCAACAAAACCTTAATTTATGTATTTGGTGGGCTTCTAGGTAATATTTTCCAGTGGTATAATAAAAGGAAGAACTTATTTTTGCTGTTCAGGAGAAGATTTTACTTAGTGATTATCATTGCGGATAATTATTTTAGTTTTTTGTTTAGTTTTATTTAAATTTAATTTGAGACTTATTAGGCTAATGATCAATATATGATTCTAAATAATTTTAACGCTGATCCTCTTGGAATGGACTGAAGTGTCTTCTTGCAAGATTTTGCCTGCTCGACATTCCCCAGGAATCTTGCCGGAAAGAAAGTGTTATAACTCGAACCCAGAAATGCGGGTGACGGAGATAAGACAAGTGTAAACCTAACTTTTTTTAACAGGTACATTTTACATCTAGTAGCAGTAAATGATTTGTAAAGTGGGAGGGGACCCAGGTATTTTGAGTGGACCTTGCATTTTACTGCAAGTTCCACTTTAAACTCTACATCATTTTAATATTTTTGGGATCTTTGCATAGAATGAGGAAGAGTTCATATATTTTTCAGGTTCTGTATCTGCAGGTACTGTGAAGCAATTCACCCTCAAAGTTCACAGCCAAACCTTCTTAACACCTTCCCAGGGACACAGCTCGCCACCAGGCGTGTACAAGCAAGGCGATGTGAATGACATCATAAGACATCCATTTAGGATGGTAAAGCCACCTCCAAGCCATCATTTTGCTATAGGCCAGATGTTGGCTTTACCATCCTGAATGGACATCATCTGATGTCATTCACATCGCCCCTGGGGCACGCAGCACTGCGATTGGTGATGGGCTTTGTCCCTCGGGCACAGCACATCACGAGCAGGATAAAGAGCTGATGACGTAGGCTTTTTACCATGTGATCAGCTATGTCCAATCACAGCTGATCACATGTAAACAAATGTCAGTTATCGTTATTTCCTTTGCTCAGTGCTTTTAGTATCTGAGGAAAGGAAAGCTGATAACTGGCTTTCCAGTTACAGGGAACATTTACACTGATATTAAGGACACTGATCATTAGTGCCCTGATGATCAGTGCAGCCTCATCAGTGCAGCATATCAGTGTCCATCAGTGCAGCATATCAGTGTAGGATACCAGTGCCCATCAGTTCAGCATATCAGTGCTGCCTATCAATGCCCATCAGTGCCACCTTATCAGTGCATCCTCATCATTGCCCATCAGTGCTGCCTCATCAGTGCCCATCAGTGCAGCCTCATCAGTGACCATCAGTGCAGCCTTATCTGTGCTCATCAATGCAACCTATAAGTGCCCATCAGTGCAGTCTATCAGTGCCCATCAGTGCAGCCCTGTCAGCGCACATCAGCGAAGCAGAAAAATTACCTATTTGCAAAATAGTATAACAGAAAAAAACAAAAAGGTTTTTATTATTCAAGATTTTCTGTCTTTTTTTCGTTTGTTTAGCAAAAATAAAAACACCAATGGTAAAATTACAGTTAATTATGTCAAAGATAACAGCCAGAAATATTGTGCAGATTTACTCCACAGTATGTAAGCACTTTTTTGAGGCTGCAATTTAATAGGGAGAAACCATCCATGTTATAGCTTAGAAATATTTTTTTAAAGGATTCACCAATCAGCAAGACAAAATTAAAGTGTATTATATCGCCTAAAAAAAAAAGAAAAAATGTTCAGTCTATGCACACCATGCAGGATTCAGGCCACAGTTTGGAGCCAATGGGCAGATTTAAAATCACAATAACCATGTTGTTTTATTTCATGGTAATTTGGCAAAAATATTGTACTGAAGCCATACATGGAATATAAGTTATTTTTGAAGAAGACAGACAACAGCCTGCTTTTAATTAAAAAATCCACATTAGAATGTTGTTGTTTCACAAACAAAAGCCCACAAAATATTGTAGTGAGCGCATGCTCAGTTTTTAAGCTCAAGTCCACATTTTGAACAGGTAGTACATTTTGTAGTACAGGCATACCCCACTTTAAGTACACTCACTTTACGTACACTCGCGAGTACGGACATACCTGCGAGTGTATTTTTTAATACCCTGCAAGTAAAGATATCCTGCGCCATGCAGCCACAGTATGGCCTGGAAGAGGCAGGGCTGCAGCCGGGAGTTGTCACCAGTGAAGAGGCCGCAAGTGAAGAGGCAATGTTCCTCCCAGCCAGCCCAGAGTTGCCCACCAGCCATGTCTGTCAGCCAGCCCAGAGTTGCCCACCAGCCTAGAGTTACACGCCAGCCAACCCAGAGTTGCCTGCCAGCCAGCCCAGAGTTGCTGCCTAAATGTAAGTGGATTACTGTACAGCACTGTACAGTACGATAAACTTCCTCTCCCTGATCGTCCACTACAGCCAATGGCCCTCCACTATAGACCCTGATCCCCCCACTACAGCCCCTGACCCCCCTCTACAGCCCCTGACACCCCCACTACTGCCCCTGACCCCCCACTACAGCCCCTGACCCCCCAGAAGTGAAAAAAGGCATTGCTTCACTTTAAGTACATTTTTGATTTACATACATGCTCTGGTCCCATTGTGTACTTAAAAGTGGGGTATGCCTGTGTATATGTGCACAGTCTTTAAACACTTTGACTAGGCCACATGTTGAACAAGACCAACATCAACCAGCATTGTATAGAAAAAAAATAAACATTGACGTGTATTCATTTTACTGAAAAAAGCGCCTAAATATTATAGTGAGTATGTGCATACGCTTTAAAAATGTTGACTAGGACACCATGTTAACAGGAGTCAAATCAGACAGCTTTTTTTAAAAAAAAAATCTGCATTATATTATTTTCTTTGTAAAAAAGCCTCCAAAATATTGTAGTGAGTATGTGCAAAATCTTTAAACACTTTGACTAGGTCACTTTGTCAACCAGACCAAATCAAGCCAGCTAATATTAAGAAAATCAACATTATAGTGTATTTATTTCACTGTAAAAAGCCCCTAAAATATCTTGTCTTTAACCACTTCAGCCCTGGAAGAATTTACCCCCTTCCTGACCAGGGCACTTTTTGCGATTCGGCACTGCGTCGTTTTAATTGACAATTGCAGGGTCATGCGACGTTGTACACAAACAATATTGACGTCCTTTTTTTCCCACAAATAGAGCTTTCTTTTGGTGGTATTTGATCGCCTCTGCGGTTTTTATTTTTTGTGCTATAAACAAAAAAAGAGCGACAATATTGGAAAAACGCATTATTTTTTACTTTTTGCTATAATAAATATCCCCCAAAAATAAAAAATAAAAATATTTTTTTCCTCAGTTTAGGCCGATATATATTCTTCTACATATTTTTGGTAAAAAAAATCACAATAAGCGTATATTGTTTGGTTTGCACAAAAGTTATAGTGTCTACAAAATAGGGGATAGATTTATAGCATTTTTATTATTATTTTTTTTTACTAGTAATGGCGGCGATTGGCGATTTTTATCATGACTGTGACATTATGGCGGACACATCGGACAATTTTGACACATTTTTGGAACTATTGGCATTAATACAGCAATCAGTGCGATTAAAAATGCATTGATTACTGTAAAAATGTCACTGGCAGTGAAGGGGTTAACACTAGGGGGTGGTGAAGGGGTTAACTGTGTTCCCTGGGAGGTGATTCTAACTGAAGGGGGAGGGACTAACTACAGGAAGTGACAGATCGTGGTTGCTAGCTAATAGGAACACACGATCTGTCACTCCTGTCAGAACAGAACAGGGAAGTGTGTGTTTACACACACACTTCCCTGTTCTGTGTCTCCTGGTCACGATCGCTTGTGGCCGGCGGTCATTGCGACCGTCGGCCACGAGCATTGGCACCCCCCACTGTGCAACACATGATCTGTCACTCCTATCAGAACAGAACAGGGAAGTATGTGTTTACACACACTCGTCTCTGTTCTGTGTCTCCTGGTCACGATCACTCGTGGCCGGTGGTCATCGTGTCAGTTGGCCATGAACATCAGTACCCTCCGGCGGCACGCACGCCTGCCATGTGATTTCGCGCAGGGGAGCCAGCCTGCTGCAGTAAAACTGCAGGGGCTGGTCCGGAAGTGGTAAACACTTTGACTAGTTCCTGTTTTCAGCCACACCCACATCAGCCATATTAAAATCAAGAAATAACAATAGAATGTACACTATATTACCAAAAGTATTGGGACAATTGCCTTTACACACCCATGAACTTTAATTGCATCCCAGTCTTAGTCCGTAGAGTTCAATATTGAGTTGGCCCACCCCTTCCTTTGCAGCTATACCAGCTTCAACTCTTCTGGGAAGGCAGTCCACAAGGTTTAGGAGTGTGTCTATGGGAATGTTTGACCATTCTTCCAGAAGCGCATTCGTGAGGTCAGGCACTGATGTTGGAGAGAAGGCATGGCACGCAGTCTCTGCTCTAATTCATTCCAAAAACCCCTAACTAAAGAAAGAAGGACTTTAAAGGTACCACGTTTTTATATAAAAAAGTGATTTTATTCTACAAATGTAAAAAAATATATATAACATTTAAAAAGACAACAATATTGCATGTAAACAATACAAGTACATGGGATTATATCATATATCATCACTCATCATTCCCGTCAAGTTTGGGCAATGGAATGCTTGCTTTGACTTTGACACGTTTCATGGGTCTATGCCCACTTCATCAGGAAGATAACTACAGTCAAGCTCTACAATAGTAAAAGATGTATTCATCAAGACAACAGTATAATGAAACAGTATCCAATGCAAAAATAACCGGTAGGAAAAGAAATGGGGCTTTAGACTGATGCAATACTCAACAAACATGAATTATGTGAAATGATTCAGCTTTATTGGTACAAAATTGTAAAAACATTTTAAAAGGATGGTTTTACATGTATTTTACATGTAATTTGTATGTACATGTATTTTGGCAGTAAATCCAAACATCAACATATTTTGCTATACAAATAGCTTCTTCAGGAGATAAACTTATATGGATGCTGTACATGTAAACTACAAATGAATTTACAATTAATTATTACACATTAAATACAGGTACAACATTACACAAAAAAAGAATATAATCAGAATCAAACAATTGGTGCTTACATTAATAGGTCCTCAGGGAACTAGAATCATCATCTATATCTGAATTTAATACCCTGATGGAGACACTTGACTTGAGCATAGGATGGTGTTTACAGGAAGATATCAGCAACTGGGGGGGGGGGATACGGACCAATGGAGACAATACCTGAGAAGGGACATTGGGGTAGTATTGTAGTGACTAGATAATCACGCTTTTGTAATTAGGTCATATACAAATTTCAAGGTTAGTATGCTTTAAAAAGTGGATTATTATTTACCTCCCCTCCAATGGGAAATCAGGCCGTTAGTAGAGCGCCTGGATGCAACCATTCAATACCATTCAGTACTCAGATAGCAGGCCAATACGATTATTCATCACATCAGACAAGGCAGGGCATAAAAGGTGATCATATCACCTCCTGTGAATTCAACAAAGACCAATATAATAATCTTACATATAAAGCTAATCCACAATGAAGGTGCACGAAGCACCTCTACATAAACACATCTTTTACCTTAGTGTCTCCTGCATAGTATGAGTCCTCTTGCACCAGTGTCACAACAATAAGTGCTCTCCAGGGGCCTATTTATATCCCCCCCACCTCCAGGCGTACAATGGTCCTTATGGAGGTGTAGACTCTGAGTATACCCACTGCGCATGCTCAAGATGTCACCCAAACCGACGTCATGGCGCACGCGCGCCGTGAGTCCGTCGGCACCATCTTGGAAGTCCCGGCCTGATAGGAAAGAAGCTGAGGGATTCGCTCCAGTCCCAGATTGGAAAAAGGCCAGATTGGAAATGGCAAAACTTTGCAAGGTCCTGAAAAGAGACACCCTCATAAGGGGGTATCAGCCTGGCATAAGTGTCAATAAGATGTCCCTGGGCGTCCATATGGCTGCCCATCTAGCACACACACATCGAAAGGGAAATACTAATGCCAATGACTTTCAGACACTCAGACTATATTTAAGTATCCAATACAAGTTTATCCTCCCTGATAGGGAGCAAATACTGTTACATACCTGTATTTTACATGTAAAACATTCATGAACAAAGTGGGATGAGCCGATGTTCGACTCAAACATCGGGTGTTCGCCTGTTCACCGAACAGTAAACATTATGCGATGTTCGCGGCAAATTTGAAAGCCGCGGAACACAGTTAAAGTCTATGGGACATTAAAAACCAAAAGTGCTCATTCTAAAGGCTTATATGCAATTTATTGCCATAAAAAGTGTTTGGGGACCTAGGTCCTGCCCCAGGGGACATGTATCAATGCAAAAAAGTTTTAAAAGCAGTGATTTTAAAAATGCTTAAAGTGAAACCAAAAAAATGAAATATTCCTTTAAATATCATGCCTGGGGGTGTCTATAGTATGCCTGTAAATTGGCACAGTTTTCCCATGTTTAGAACAGTACCACAGCAAAATGAAATTTCTAAAAGAAAAAAGTAATGTAAAACTGATCGCGGCTCTAATGAATTGTTGCGTCTCGGTAGTATAGATGAAATTCATTGAAATAAATGGCATGGGTCCCCCCCCCAGTCCATTACCAGGCCTTTTGGGTCTGGTATGAATATTAAGGGGAACCCTGAACCAAAAATTTTAAAAAAATGGAGTGGGGGTCCCTCCAAAATCCATACCAGACCCTTCAGGTCTGGTATGGATATAAAGGGGAACCCTGCACCAAAAAAAAAAAAATTAAGGTATGGATTTTAAGGGGAACCCTGCGCCAACATTTTTTAAAAAATGGCGTAGGGGTCCCCCCAAAATCCATACCAGACCCTTATCCAAGCACACAACCTGGCAGGCCACAGGAAAAGAGGGGGGATGAGAGAGCGCCCCCCCTCCTGAACCATACCAGGCCACATGCCCTCAACATGGGGAGGGTGCTTTGGAGTAGCCCCCAAAGCACCTTGTCCCCATGTTGATGGGGACAAGGGCCTCATCCCCACGACCCTTGCCCGGTGGTTGTGGGGGTCTGTGGGGGGCTTATTGGAATCTGGAGGCCCCCTTTAACAAGGGGTCCCCCAGATCCCGGGCTCCCCTCTATGTGAATTGGTATCGGGTACATTGTGCCCCTACCATTTCACAAAAAAGTGTCAAAAATTGTAAGAAAGACAGGAGACACTTTGGGACAAGTCCTTTATTAAAAAATAAAAATGTCCCACAATGTATGTAAATCCATCTCACACAGCTGAAAAAAGAAAAAAAAAAAGCAGCAACAGCTCCGCCTCCATGGGAGGCTCCTGCCGAGTCACGCTTCTTCTCGGTGACAGCTGTTATATAGCTGAGGGCGGGGCCACCCAGTGATGTAAACGGGTGACCCCACCCCCCCTCTGATGCCATGTGACATCAGGGGAAGGTGGGGTTGCCTATTTACTGGAACTAAGGGGCCAAGCCCAACCCCACACCATAATCACCCTCCATCAAATGATTTGGACAAGTGCACAAGGCAAGGTCCTGACCTCAACCTGATAGAACACCATTGGGATGAATTTGAGTGGAGACTGCAAGCCAGGCCTTCTTGTCAACAATCAGTGCCTGACCGCACAAATGCGCTTCTGGAAGAATGGTCAAACATTCCCATAGATACATTCCTAAAACTTGTGGACAGCTCTGAAAATCTGCATCTAAACCGTATGTAGAAATTGCAGCTGAACCACTGAACAGCTGCTTTGGAAATTCACAGTGAAAACAGTTCCCTTTCCCTCAAAACTGGGATAATGTGATTAGGCGGCTGCGAGGCCCCGGTGAGTGCTAGGCCTTAGGCGACTACCTAATTTGCCTAATTAAAGAGGCACCTCGGATGCCCCTTTGTTTACAGGACCCACACTAGCCATTTTGAAGTCAAGAAACCAACTTAAGGGTGTACTTAATTCACTGAAAGAAGCTCCCAAAATATTGAGTAAATACATGCAATATCTTTAACTATTTGCCAACCAGCTGCCGCAGTTGTACTTTGCACTTGTAGGTTTGCACTGCTGTGTGAATCACCGTTATTGTACAGCAGCCGCTTTAAGAAGCTATAGGGGACGCGCCTGCAGCGCAACGCTGGAGCTGATCCTCTGGCCACCTGCGTTCGCTCCTCAGAGAGCCAGAACGGGGATCTGTCAATGTAAACAGACAGATCCCTGTTCTGACAGGGGAGTAGAGGGAGATCTGCTGTCCTAGTGATCTCTCTCCTCCTCCAGTCAGTTCCATCCCCCTACAGTTAGAAACAGCTCCCTAGGGAACACTTAACCCCTTGATCGCTCCCTAGTGTTAACCCCTTTCCTGCCAGTGACATTTATACCATAATCAGTGGCTATTTTTAGCTCTAATCACTGTATAAATGTCACTGGTCCCAAAAAAGTGTCAAAAGTGTCCGAGCTGTCCACCGCAATGTTGCAGTCCTGCTAAAAATCTCAGATCGCCGCCATTACTAGTAAAAAATAAATAAATAATAAAAATGCCATAAATCTATCTCCTATTTTGTAGATGCTATAACCTGTGAAAAACAATAAATATACGCTTATTGCGATTTATTTCACCAAAAATATGTAGAAGAATACATATTGGCTTAAACTGATGAAGATATTTTTTTGGGGATATTTATTATAGCAAAAAGTAAAAATTATTATAATTTAATTTTATTTTAAATTGTCGCTCTTTTTTTATTTATAGCACAAAAAATGAAAACATCATAGGTGATCAAATACCACCAAAAGAAAGCTATATTTGTGGGAAAAAAAGGACATAAGTTTTGTTTGAGTGCAAAGTCACACGACCGTGCAATTGTCAGTTAAAGCAATGCAGTGCTGTATCGCAAAAAATGGCCTGTTTATTAAAGGGGCAAATCCTTTCGGTCCTTAAAGGGGTTGTAAACCCTCAAGGTTTTTCACCTTAATGCATTTCAGTTCAGACAGCGACTGGTGCACTAAACTCAGGAGGTAGTTCTAAAATAAGCCACTTTTAAATTGAATGTACAAAATTTTAAATAAAACACCAACAGTTTGTATCCCTTGAAAGTGGAACTAATTAAGACCAACTCTCTTTTGGCATACAGAGAGAAAAACTGGAGCAGACAGATATTGCGAAAGTGTCTTGCGTGCATTCTAAAGATGACGCAGCATGCACCAAATTCAAGTAAATCTCTAGACAGATACATGAGAAACACATTCACAAAATCTGTCTGCACCAGACTTTATGATTCCTGGGGGGTGTGACTGTAGGTATATGTAAATATGAACATTTTGAGCAGTGATGACAGCATTTAAAAACACTCCAAACTCTCTGTAGCACTGTACAACACTCTATTAATGTGTCTCAGTGTAAATACTGAAAGACATTGTTAGCAATCAGACCCAGTGCAGTACCCAGCTTCTCCTGCAGTCTGTTAAGTTTCCCTAACTTCCCCATATCTGTCACACAGCCTTTTAGGCCACCCAATTGCAGTTCAAAGGCCAGGAAGTGCATTGCTTGTAACTGGTTGCTAGAATGCAAATGCAACATTAGTGTGCGATACTGTCGAACCACAAATGACATGGGTTTGAGTTGAATTCATATGGTCGACCTGAACCCAAAGCTTATCCTTATTTGTGAACTTTGTGCCAAGCCTCATTGAAATGGGGGGGAATCATTTTTCAATTCTTTCCATTTTTAGGGATAATGAGGCTGGCCATACACGGTTCGAATCTCGGTTGGTTCAACAGGAACTGGCTGAGACTGGAACCATTAGTGGGCAGGCTGAATGTATCAAATGAATTGATCAATCAACTTGGGTACAACCAGCCTGCCTGATTCACTTACAATAATCGCAATCGGCTGCTATAGCCTCTAGCGATAACCAATGTCTTCTCTCACATGTATGGAATTGTCCACTATCAGGTATTATCCCCTTTTCCCTACTTTTTCATCAGTCTTTATTGTTTATGTTCTTTCTTGGCCTCTTTTCTTTCTTTGTTTTTTCTCTCTTTTTTCACTCCTTCCTATCCCACCCTCTCTCCTTATTTCCACGTTTGTCACCACATCACTTTTTTTTACATTTTCTCACACTCACACATCAACACATATCCCTATGCCTTGTTTCATCCAGGTTTCCCACATGGAGGTCCCCATCCTACACTCATTGCACCCACCAGCTATGGTTTTGCCTAGGGCGGTTGTCCTCATTCCTGCAGATTACCCTGGCATCGGGCGGCGTTGCTTTGCAGCTCTCTGTGATTCTGGATGCTGTTTCACTGGATCACTGATGCAGACGTGAGTTTGGACGCACAAGCTTTAATTAATTTTATACAACCAAACCATTCTTATACAAAACCTTTTTTTTACTTCCTGCTTATTTACTGTATATTTTTTTTTCTATAAAAGTATTTTTTAGAATTATTCCATGACGTATGCTCCTGATGAGCGGTTGCTATTCCGCGAAACACGTAGAGCTTTGATTATTACCAATCTTCCCTTATCATGGAATACCAAGATTTCAATTATTCCACTTACCTCCATAAGTATCTGTCATGGCATTAAGTCTCTTTTACTATTTCAATTTTTTGTCCTAATTTTCATGGCTCTTTTGGGTCTAATTACAGTAACAAATGTACACATGCATATTGATTGTTATCTTTGCTTTCTGTGTGACAATGGATCATGACTTATTGTGTAATTGATGTGTATTTTATGTACAATTAGTCCATGGTTTATTATATAGAGGCTTGATGCCCACAGCATTTTAGAGGTTGGATGCCCAAAATGTTTTTTACATACCATGGATTGTATCAAATAAATGAGTTTTGGTTACTTGACCTGCGTTTGTGCTGCTGTGTACTTCATTTAAAGTTCCACCCCTCTTTTTCTTTTTAACCTAAATATGACTCAAGGTTGTGGTTTTCCTGGGGATTGTAATTAGTCACATACAGTTTTACATGCTGTCTGCGTGTTTTATCTAATTTTTTTTTCTTAGTAGAAGCTCACATATTGGCGTTAGCCTTTAAATGTACAAACGTTTATAAGATCAAATGTCAAAGGTAGGAGATAATTGTTACATGCTGCCCTGGCTATTCTATCTTTATTGTTGGCAGATGAAAAGCTTTCAAGAGATGATCATGTTTTAGCACTGATGTCTTCTGATTAGTTAGAGTTGTCATCAAGGCCAATGAGTAGCTCACACATCATGATAACACCTTTCATACCCATTGTCTTATTTCTGCCATTAATGTTCCTTTGTAAATCACATAACCTGTACTTCTGAGACCCAAGAGTATGCTTTTCTTGCAGCAGAGGATATGACAATCTGCGATTACTTCTTCCATTGGTGAAATCCATTACTGCACCCCCTTCTACATTTAAAATTGTACGATTTTGCTGGTGTGAAGAATACTATTAGTCACGGTTATTGAACTTCCTCTGTTACTGTATTTTACCAAAGAATGTACTTTTAAGGAACATGTCTTGTATGAAATCCTACACAATAACTGTCTTTGTAGAGCACTTTCAACCTCATTGATTTATGTAAATTTGAATGTTGCAAATCTGAGGGTTTAAAGTGGTATTAAACCCCAAAACAAAAATATATTGCAGCTTAACAAAATGTGATGGCTGAATTAGTTTTCTTTTTGTAGTTTTTTTTGCTTTACTTTCACTGTTGATCTGACCAGTAACATACTTCTTGTCTTAGGGAGTCTCCACTCTGCATGGAGTAGCAACAGGGACAATTTTTAATCAGTGCTGTTAAACTGGGCAGAGGGTATTGGTAGATGCACTAGCAGATATAAATAGACTTAAAGCCTAAGTTCACCATTTTGGGCAGAATTTCACTTTTCATAATAAGTTGAAGGGCTTTCTATTGTTATTTCTGGCCCAGCCATCCCAATGTGCTTATCTCTCACTTACCTGGTCCACAGAAACTTTGAAATTTCATGTTTATTTAAGTGTTTGCTTTCATCATTTCCTATAGATCACGTGACATCCAGAAAGCTTTAAATCCCAGTATGCACTGCCTTGCTGCATCGCAGAAAGGGGCCTGATAGGGCATGTTTACCACTCTGGACCCCATTTCCCTCATTACTATACCACTTCTAATCATTTCTGTGCATTCTGATTGTACAATCTCCTTTAGATCTACATCAACTATGTAGTGCAAGGGCCTGTCTGTTTTGATACAAATTGAATACATTGTTCAGGTGGGTCCTCCTATTCCATAGTTCTGCCAAATCTAAAGAAAGTTGTACAAAGATTGCATAGTATATGGCCAGCTTTATATAAGTACATAGGATGGAGTGGATGGGAACATTCAGTTGTCAGGCCCTGTTCACATCTCGGTGTAGCAGGAACTCATTCCTGCATTATTTTTTGGAGCTTTTTCGCTCCTCGCACATAGGGCAGCCCATCAACTTGAACGGGCTGCTCTACGTGCAACAATCACCTTTAAGAAACTCCAGAACTTTTTTTAGAGTAGCGTGGTGTGTTTTTTACTATGCTTCTCAATGTGTTTGCAGCACGTTGCTGAAACGCAAGGCAAAGCGTACATTTTCTGTGAGGTTTGCCATGCTTTTGGAAATGCAGATGTGGATGAAGTCTTATTGTTCTTGTGTAAACACACCAATTTCAGGCCCCATTCACACTTAGCATAGTGGGAACGCACGTTTTTGGCTATTTTTCCCAATGACATGCATAGGGCAGACTGTTGATTTCAATGGAGTGCCCTATACGTGGTAAAGTAGCACGTGGGACATTTTGGCGTGATGCAGGTTGCACATTTTTTACTGTGCATTTTGCTGAATTTGTTACTCATTTTTTCATATGGCATAATGTGTGTTTGCTTATGCGTTTGGTGTGCTTTTATCAATTGCACTGAAAGTGCAACTAGTTGATTTTAGGTGTATAAAGGTGGCCATACACTATACAATCTGATTACCAAAACTATATAATAGGAGGACATATCATCTATTCAATCACTTTGTATACAATCAGGCAGACCTTTGCACTACATAGTTAATGGAAGATCTAAAGGACATTGTACAATCAGACAACACACTTGTTCTGTTTTCAGTACTACAGCTCTATCCACATGTTATGTGATTGCTCACTCCTGCACACTCTGCCAAAGAAGCAATCTAGTCAAGATGAAAGTATGGTAGAAAAAAAATGATGCCTGTGTATTTAGTGAGAGCGCTGATCAATGATTGATTATATTGGAAAACAATGCACCTAGGGAGGTGGGTGGAAATCATCTCCTGGAAGGGGAAGGCAGCTGCAGGGTGTGTGCTAATGAGGTCAACTGATTTAGTCCTTCCTGTGTCTTAACAGTTTTCATGCCCTAAGGTATGTCCAGGAAGTAATGGAGAAGTGTTTTTTATACAACAAGCTAGACATTCCCTGCATTAAGGTAAAAAAAAGTTACCACTTGTCCACCCCCCCCCCACAACATTTATGTAGGTAAGTATAACATGTTGTCTATTTTTAAATTAAAATAATATTTACAATGATTTTAAGTAAGTTGGTGTAGATGTGAAGTTATACTTTAAGTTAGCTTTTAGGCCCAATATCAGTACCAGAATGGGTATTGGCTAGGGTAAACTGTAATAGGATGTATATCCACTTGACCTCCGGAAGGTTTACCTCACTTCATGACCAGGCCATTTTTTGCAATATAGCACTGCTTTAACTGACAATTGCATGGTCATGCGACACTGTTCTTTTTTTCCCACAATTAGAGCTTCCTTTTGGTGGTATTTGATCACCTCTGCGGCTTTTATTTTTTTGCAGATTTTTTTACTTTCTGCTATAAATTATACCCAATTAAAAAAATGTCAAAAATCAAATTTCTTCATCAGTTTAGGCCAAAATGTATTCTGCTGCTTATTTTTGGTAAAAAATCCCAATAAGCTTATATATTGATTGTATTGTGTAAAAGTTATAGCATCTACAAACTATGGGATATTTTTATTTATTTATTTTTTAAAATTTTTACTAGTAATGGTGGTGATTAGGGATGAGCCCGATGTTCGAGTCGGTATGGAATTTGGGGGGGACCCCACGCAATTTATTTTTTTAAATTTTGGTTCGGGGTTCCCCTTAATATTCATACCAGACCCAAAGAGCCTGGTAATGGACTGGGGGGATCCCATGCCGTTTTTTTCAATGACTTTTATCTGTATTGCCGGACCCGACAATTCATAATAGCCGCGAGTACTTTTAAATGACTTTTTTTCCTTTAGAAATGTAATTTTGTGCAGGGACTGTTCTAAACACGGGAAAAATGTGCCACTTTACAAGCATACTGTAGACACCCCCCGGGTATGAAGTTTAAAGGAATATTTCACTTTGTTTCACTTTATTGTTTCACTTTAAGCATTATTAAAATCACTGCTCCTGAAAAAAAACCCATGTTTTCAAAACTTTTTTTTGCATTGATACATTTCCCGTGGGGCAGGACCCAGGTCTCCAAACACTTTTTAAGACAATAACTTGCATTTTAACCCTTAAAATTAGCACTTTTGATTTTTCAGGTTCGTGTCCCATAGACTTTAAAGCGGAGCTCCACCCTGTTTTACAAGTTTTGCTCAATCACATGCCAGGACTATATTCAGTTATAAACGGATATAAATATATATTTTTTTCATTTGTACCTGTGTTTTTTTAATGTCCATCTCTGCTTCCTGTCTTAGCTCCCTGCGGATATGGGCGGGTCATCTGCGGCTATTTCGCAATTTCCTTTGTAGCTGCAATGTCTCCTGGGAGCTCCTGTCATTATTCCCAGGAGTCATTGCGGAGGCCTGCCGCGAGTTCTCGCGGGATTTCGATGACGACGCCCGCCCGTTGTGATGGCAACCCTGAGTTTTACAGGGCTGCTCACCGTAAATACTGAGCATGTGCGGGAAATAGCGGTGAATGCTGGGAGCTCAGCATTCACCAGATCCCGGAAATCCATGCTTGTGGGCTTCATATACCCACAAGCAAGATGGGAACGGACACAATCGAGATTTACAACGAAAATGGACAGCAGCAGCTTAAAACAACTGAAACCGTGAGTGTCACTTTATGATTGTACATGTGTCAGAATGATTAAAAAAAAAAAAGGGAATAGTCGCGGGAACCCCGCTTTAATGGTGTTCGCACAAATTTTTTGCTTGTTCCCATGTTCTGAAGCGAACCAAACCGGGGGGTGTTCGGATCATCCCTAGTGGCAATCAGTGACTTATAGTGGGACTGCGATATTGCGTCAGACAAATTGGACACATAACTGACACTTTTTTGGGGACCAGTGACACTAATACAGTGATCAGTGCTAAAAAATATGCCAAATATGTCACTGTACTAGTGACACTGGCTGGGAAGGGGTTAACATCAGGGGCATTCAAAGGGTTAAGTGTGTGCCTAGGTGGTGCTTACTCGCTGTGGGGGAGGTGCTTTGACTAGGGGAAGAAAAAGATCTGTGTTCCTGCTTTGCAGAAACACAGGATCAATGCCTTCCCTTCTGACAGAATGACAATCTGCCTTGTTTACAGATTGTCATTCTGCCTGTGTCCTGTGTAATCAACAGGTGCCGGCAAACATCGAGTTTGCGGTACCTGTCGCTGGGCTCCCGCTGTGTATAATCACAGCGGGAGTGGGTTGCCAATGGTTCCTACATGTGAGCCAGACCCTGAAGTGTCAGATCACGTACCTAGTACCTAGCAGAGCAGTCGCCCTGCCACAGTATATCTGCAGTGGGCGGCCATTAGGTAGATATTAGATCTATAAATCTGATTCCTACAACATTCAATATATACAGTACAATATCCACAGGTTGAACTGGATGGATCTGTTTCATTATTCAACCTTACCAACTATGTAAGTAACTATATGTAACACAGACTCTTTATGAAAGTGAATTTAATTTAGTTTTTATTTTTTTAACATTAACAAAATAACAAAGATTACATGACAGGAGATGTTTTTTCTTTAACAGGTTAACTGCAATAGGGTGCCTTTTATATCTAATAACTTTATTTTCTTTTGAACATTAACAAGCTAACAAAGATTAAATGATAGGAAATGGATGGTGTTCATTTAGCAGTAATGTTAGGAATTTTCCCAATCTAAAATCAATGCATCCACTTTAGGTATTTTGGGAACAGTGGACATGAAACAGTAACATCACAAATTGTTACCGTTGCTTGGAAACCAGTAAGGTGTCAATGGACCATGATCTAGGGGCAGGAAAGTTACATGGACATGCCACAGTTTTACCAGTGATTTCCTGTTTCTTTATAAATGGATTACAAACCTTTAAGGGATAGGAGACTTGAAGAAGGGTAACTCAAAATCAATATTTTGCTTTTAAAGTCGTAAGGGGAGGCCCAGGAGGGACGCACTTACTCCTTATTCTTTATTCTCAAAGGATGGGCTGAAAAGTGGCAAGACATCTCTATTTTTTTACTTAGCTTGGACATTCCAGACTAGCAACCCACTTGTTAACAACTGGTGCTTTGCATTCTAACATCATGCACTAGTTTGTTTTTTGAAAGAGTATATATAAACTTTATCACTGATTCCAAAAGCTTAGCGTCAAAAAAGATATGTAATAATATGGAATTAAGTTAAAGACCAAGATATAACATAAAAATATTAAATTGGTACTTACATAGACCTATAAATACTGTATATAAACTTTTAGCCTTTAGAGAACAAGGCATATTCATATATATATATAACAATATTTTATGTTTACATTTCAAACAACTTGTGACTTGGTAGTGTTTACAATGTACTTATTAAAGGTTAATAATAAGGTTAATTAATTTTACCTCCTTCCTGACCAGAGCACTTTTTGCGAATCGGCACTGCGTTGCTTTAACTGATAATTGCGCGCTCGTACGATGTTGCACCCAAACAAAATTGACGTCCTTTTTTTCCCACAAATAGAGCTTTCTTTTGGTGGTATTTGATCACCTCTGTGGTTTTTTTGCGCTATAAACAAAAAAAGAGCGATAATTTTGAAAAAAACACTATATTTTACTTTTTGCTATAATAAATATCCCCAAAAATATATATAAAAAAATATTTTTTTCCTCAGTTTAGGGCGATATGTTTTTGGTAAAAAAATTGCAATAAACGTATATTGAAAAGTTTTAGCGTCTACAAAATAGGAGATAGTTTTATTAAATTTTTATTATTATTTTTTGATTAGTAATGGCGGCTGCGATGTAATCTGCGATTTTTTATTGGGACTGCGACAATATGGTGGACACATCAGACACTTTTGACACTATTTTGGGACCATTGTCTTTTATACAGCGATCGGTGCTATAAAAATGCACTGATTACTGTGTAAATGACACTTGCAGGGAAGGAGTTAACCACTAGGGGGCAATGAAGGGGTTAAGTGTGTCCTAGGGAGTGATTCTAACTGTGGGGGGGATGGGCTTCAACTCACATGACAGCGATCACTGCTCTCAATGACACAGAGCAGTGATCTCTGTCATGACACAAGCCAGAACGGGGAAATGCCTTGTTTAAATAGGCACTTCCCCGTTCTGCGGCTGCGTGACACGATCGCCGGGAGAATGGTCACGCTGTATTCCAGCACTGGTGAAGCCTTCATTGATGTTTTTACTTCATTTTTATTGAGTGTTATAGGATAAGTTCACCTTTAAGGAAAACATAATAATTGCACGTTTTTGCAGAAAAAAAATATGCATTCATTTTTTTTCTTACAGGAGCCTTCAAAGCATTGCATTCGTGATCAATGGATGTAAGGCTCCTGCTCACTCTCCCAGGGGTTTTTTAGTTAGAAAACTGGAGGAAAAGTGAATGGACTACAAGCACACTGATCGGTGCACTCAGAGTCCATTGAGAACTACAAATCGTCTGTTGTCGTGGAAGATGGGACTAGTAGTTTATTTATAAATGTGAAAAAAACTTTCCGTGCTATCCCTGTGTATAAACCACCTATTACTCAACTCTATATACTATAGGAGGCAGCTTACACCACTATGCATCCAACCACCTGTACAAAAAGCAATGAGTCTATATAGCCACAAAAAAAGGTGCAGCGTTCTCCTTCAATAAAGTGCATTCAAATTATAGTGCATAAATAAATACCCCAAAACAATGTAAATATAATCTGTATATAATATATAAATTTATGTGAGTCCATCTTTTCTTTTTAATATATAATTACATGATTCAATGTCTGTAAAAACAAGTGTGCAGTCCCATGCACAAAAAGCTCTTCAGTAATGGCCTCTGATCACCACAGTGCCCTTCACCCCACCTATGGGTGTCTTCTCACTTGCTTTAATGGAGCTCACTAATTTAAAGAGGTCTATATGCGCTTTGCAGTGTTATAAGTGGGACCGCTCCCATTGGCTGTACACTCCAAACCCATAGCTCTCAGCAGCTCTCAGCATGGTGTCAATCATATAGGAGGCATAGTGCAAATCGCTAATAAAAAGTATTTATTTCCATATACAAATACACTCACATTTCAGAAGTAAAAAACGGGCATTTCACAATCCTCTTGCATACACAGCTCCACCTAGTCCCAGCTTGATTACGTCACCGCCCACCTCAGGTGTATCACCCAATGGGCTTTCTCAAAGGGTCAGAGCCTGTCAGTTCACTGTCTGGTAAAAGGTTATCAGCAGGGCAGGAAAAGAAGTGTAATTTCTCTGGAGCCTGAAAAAGAAGAAAAAAACCTGCTGCGGTTTATACTTTATTAAGTAACTTAAAGCCTAATTAAAATTTCTGCTAAAAAAATAAAAATATTTAAACAGAGGCTGCAACAAAACTATGGGGTCTGTTTATTAAGGAAATGTGCTCTGTGTCTCTTTTCCTGCAATTTTCCCAAGTGAGTTTTAACATTATTCACAGTCAGGTTGACCCTATTTATAGTATTATAAATGTGCACCAGGCAAGTGCGAATTCACTAGCCAGTGAACAGCTGTCAAATACGACTTGCATTACAGAAGCAAACAAATATTTGTTTAACCTGCAATTGAATGTGCCATTCAGGAGCTCTCCATAGTGCTGAAATTGTGTTACATAGCAGTCTGTCTTAGCAGGGGGCATGTCGGACAGTCCAGTGAGAGATCTCTGCTCTCACACAATGAGCTGTGCTACTTCTTTGTACCCTGCAGCCTGATGAAGAGGAGTTTGGACTGGCAATAGGACTGCATCATAAAAGAGATAGGAGTTATCCATTTATAAATCGTAGGGGTTAATTTAGTAAAGCTGAAGAGTGCAGACATTTGGTACAGCTGTGTATAGTAGCCAATCATCTTCCAGCTTGTTCAAGTAAGTTTTGACAAAAACCTGGAAGCTGATTGGTTTCTATGCAGAGCTGCACCAGATTTTGCACTTTCCAGTTTTAGTAAATCAACCCTATAGTTTACTTGCAGACTCAATTGACATAAATACTTTTTACTGAGACTTCAACTGAGCTTTAAATGTAAAAAAAAACTAATAAGAACAATTACAAAAATGAATGTAAAACTTCCTCTGTCCATTCAAAGAATTTACAGGTAATATTAATACAGCATTGCCTAAAATACATGTCATTATGGATTGGGGAATGCGATAAGATGGAGACTGCAATTAAGATGTCAGCTTTACTTAGAAATATAACTATCCAGCAGCAGATTTAAATATCTACTATTTTAGACCTTTTTCCACTTTACACAAAAATCCAAGATTTCCTGTTATTCCCAGAAAGAAAACATTGAGATCCTATCCCAAAGGTACAGGGACCCATCGACACTGCATAAGTTGTTTCCATCTACACCTAGTTCCTGCTGGTGATGTGGCTCAGCTGAGGGTACATATTTACATATCTGGTGGGAATGAGAAAGAATATGTCCCTTCTGGTCTCAGGTCTTTCAGGTCTACAACAAGGTCTATGATGAGTCGCTGACCCCTACACTGGAGATCGCTCTCCTATCAAGGCTCCCGGGCTCCGTAGCCTTTCAGAAACAATGTCTGTTATGTTTTTTCCTTTCAGCTGCAAGGCAAATTATCCCTTTGTTTTGGAAGACGGACGCAACCCCCCCCTCTGTTATTACTGTGTGTGTCCACCATGAATGATATTATGCAGGTTTGGAAGAAATGTGGGTGCTTGATAATGACACTTTTGATAAACAAAGTCTTGTGGTATATCTGAGTCCACTTTTCTTCTCCTGAAGCCCTCACAGAAATGCTTCTACCTTTTTAGTGCTCCACTGTCTACACCCTCTTAGCTCATATGGAGGGTGACCTAGCAATGCTTTGATATTCCACAGCTCTTTATCACAGGTTTAAACCCAGCTCATTTGTCAGATAATGTACCCATTCCTTGACTTTCCCTTTATTACCCATTTTTTTTTTATATATAGTTAGATGCTTCTCTGGGCCCAACAGATCCCTGAATCTCCCATCTCTCTTCCCCTGTCCCAAATTTTTCTCCCTCCTTCTTTCCTTGTTCCTTCCTTTTTTTTTCTTTTTTTTTTCTATTTTTCCCTCTTTATAAATTTGTTCAAGTTTATATAGTTTTAGGCAACGCCCACATTGCTTGCTCACTTTAAGTATTTAGGTATCAATGTACTTGACTCCTCTGCTGTGTTGCAACCTCCAGCTCAGACTATGTAATGTATACATGATGTGTTCTAGGCAACAGCCTCTCATATTGATGTTACAATATTTGATTGTTGTATCTTTTCTATTAAGTGTAAAACAATAAAAATATTTTCACCTGTAAATTTTCAACTATTTTTTAACTGCCTAAAACATTATCAAATGTATTGCATTTTTATAAATACAATTTAAAATTTGTCTCTTTAAAGCAGACTTTCATGCATTAAGGAAAGGCAGCTCATCCTCTGCCTCCCTGGCTCCAAAACATTTGCAGCATTTTTTTTTTTCGGGAAGGAGGTACCTATTTATGACAGGTACTCATAATTGTCTAGGCAAAGATGACGGATGACGGATGATGGATAACAGCCTCTTGGGACATGCCACACATCTCAAGAGGCTGCAGGGGCAATCTTACTACATTGCTGTGCTTCATTCATACACAGTGGGGAGCTGGCTATGAGACATCAGAAAGTCACAGCCAGCTCCCAAATCCAAGATGGTGGTGCTGGAGGGCTAAAACCCAGAGAAGAATTTGTTGCAAGGAGGACATCGCTGGAATCCATGGGCTGGTTAGTGTCTGTTTCCAAAAAGTCAGCAGCTACAGTATTTGTAGCTTGTGACTTTTAATTTTTTAATTCTTTGTACTTATTTTTTCCATGCTTCATCCCCTTGAAACACAGATTCTTGACTAGTTCACAAACTGTTGCCTACAGTGACAGTCTTAAAAGACAGATAAGATTTGTGCCATCCTTGGAAGCAGACAATGTTTCAGCTAAAATCTGGAGCCATATCAGCATCTTGTTTTTGCCATCAACATGTACAAAATATTGTACCAATTAATAAGAGATAACATATTGTTTCTACAGAACAGGCTGAGTACCGTATGGGATCACAAAATATGGATTATAGTCGAGCGGTTCACTACAACACAAGCCCATATGGCTCTTTCCATCTGTAGTTAGTGGTTTATTTACAAAAATCTGAATTCATTGATTGCAATTATTTACACAACACTCCATGCTGTAAATTCCCAAAAGATCACAGCACACGTCAAGCCAAATGTTTTAAAATATGAGAAATCTGACCATAAGATGTGAAATGACACAAAATAAATATTTATAACATACTTGTTGGTACTGCTGTATTTTTTTTAACTGTGCAGTTTATGGCTTCAGAATAAGAACAGAACAGACTAATAAATTGTTAGGTCTCAGTTATTTTAAAAATATTACTTTAGAATTGTGCCTAAATAGTGGATTTACCCTTAGTCTTGAATCCCCCCCCCCCCCCCCCCGAAAATAGCAGTGCATTTTCTGTACTTAGGCACCCCTTGTGTTTAAAGAATTATAGCTGTATACCCTATATTACCAAGTATTGGGACACCTGCCTTTACGCGCACATGAACTTTAATGGCATCCCAGTCTTAGTCCGCAGGGTTCAATATTGAGTTGGCCCACTCTTTGCAGCTATAACAGCTTCAACTTTTCTGTGAAGGCTGCCGACAAGGTTTCGGAGTGTGTCTATGGGAATGTTTGACCATTCTTTCAGAGGCGCATTTGTGAGGTCAGGCACTGATGTGGATGAGAAGGCTTGGCTCACAATCTCCGCTCTAATTCATCCCAAAGGTGTTCAGGCCAGTCAAGTTCCTCCACCCCAAACTCGCTCATCCATGTCTTTATGGACCTTGCTTTGTGCACTGGTGTGCAGTCATGTTGGAACAGGAAGGGGTCATCCCCAAACCATTCCCACAATGTTGGGAGCATGAAATTGTCCAAAATGTCTTGGTATGCTGACGCCTTAAGAGTTCATTTCACTGGAACTAAGGGGCCCAGCCTAACCACTGAAAATCAACCCCACATCATAATCCCACCTCCACCAAATGATTTCAACCAGTGCACAAAGCAAGGTCCATAAAGACATGGATGAGCAAGTTTGGGGTGGAGGAACTTGACAGGCCTGCACAGAGTCCTGACCTCAACCCGATAGAACACCTTTGGGATGAATTAGACCGGAGACTGCGAGCCAGACCTTCTTGTCCACATCAGTGCCTGACCTCACAAATGCACTTCTGGAAGAATAGTCACACATTCCTATACACACAATCCTAAACCTTGTGGACACTTCCCAGAACAGCTGAAGCTGTTATAGCTGCAAAGGGTGGGCCAACTCAATATTGAACCCTACGGACTAAGGCTGGGATGCTATTAAAGTTCATGTGCGTGTAAAGGCAGGTGTCCCATTACTTTTGGTAAGATAGTGTATCTTATGTGTGTGAGCTCTAAGAAACTGCTACATCTGACTTTTTTTTTGCGATTGGGTAATGTCACTACACAGCTACTCACTGTCCTCCTTGCTGAAAAGAAAGTTGCAGATCATCAGATTTCCCTGCTTCTGTTTTATTCATTCTGTGGATTTGTGCTTTCTCACCATACTGCTTTCACACCATGTTGTATGTTTTTGAAAAAAAAAAAGAACAAAAAACTTTAATAATCATATATTATGCTGTGTTAAGATGAGGCACAAAAGCACTATACATGCATTTTACTGTTACCCAAAAGAATGTGACAATGCAGTAAAGTAGGAGACACACTACTGTGTTGGAAGAAAACCATCTCAATAATTGCTATACTTACTACTGGCTGCTTCCTATTGAATGATAATGTTTGGATGCTAAGTAGATGTCAAAAATAAACTAATCACTATTTCAATATCTTTAAATTCTCAGTCATGTAAAATCAGTTCCGAAACATATGGATTCAGCTTTGACCCACACTTCCTTTGAACATATATGTCAAAGTCACCATTCGTCTAAAGGTATAAATATGCCTGATCTGCAAATCTCTTAAAAGAAGGGAAATGTTGTCTGACCCCCCCCCCAGTCTATATTTAGTAATGAGAAAAAGACTTAGGTGGGATATTGAAACCACAGCAATGGACCCAAATCTGGGATACAACTGCCCACAATTCACTAAACTCTTAATTCCCAGAGGTCAATTTTTAGGTGGTACATGGTGCCCTTTAGAATATCTAAATTCTCTCAGGGCAACTCGGATTGCTGTTTTTGGGACTTTGGATTGGCTGGCACTCTGGTACATGTTTGGTGGGTATATCCTAGAATTAAAATGTTCTGGACTAGGGTATACCAATTATTTTACACAGTTTTGGGAGACAGCATCTCTTAAAATCCCCATGAAGCTTTAATAAACCTAACATCTTTCTCATGTACCTCCAGTCAGTATAAACTTGTGTCCTTCATCTTCACAGTTGCTAAACAAACTCTAGCGAGACCATGGAAACCTGAATCTCTAATAGTTGTGCAGGTGAAACAAAAAATATCATGGTACATAGTCAGTGAAAAGCTGGCAGCTATCTTAGGTGACAAAGTCAAACATTTTTAAAAGATTTGGAAACCGGGGATATCTAGCTACTTTGGGGGAACTTTAAGGCTGAACTCCAGGAATTCAGCAATTTTGATAAATGTGCAAGCATACTATGAGTTAAGTCCAATGAGGTGCACGTCACCTCCTGGACTTATCTCTTTAATTTACATCTGACAGATTTATTGCGCTTCAGGAATATAGTTTTAGAAGCTCCAAAGCTGGACACTCTGCAATTGCTATCCCTGCTCCCCTCCTCCTTCTGCCCAATCACAGAAGTCTTTGTATTATGGGAACTCACTCACAAAATACAAGGGCTTCTTTGAATTGACAGCAGAGGGGAGGGGAGGGCAAAGCTGCTATGTGTGCCTCAGCTGTAAATAATAGAGAATAGGCCATGAGGTGGCATGCTCCTCATTGGGCTTAACCTGTAGTATGCCTTCACTATTTTTAAAGTGGCTGAATTCCTGCAAATACGTGTTATACCCATATTTGCAAATCCTCTTTAAGCCATATGTCAAGATATGTATTTCTGTAGAAACATAGAGATGACACGTATATGTTTTCTGTTATAGGTTGTTTGATCAATAAAAATGTATTGAAACAGACAATAATAAACTGATGCCTAAGAAATGGCAATATATTTTTCAGATCTTAGAATTGTGATTCTTGGTCAGAAACTATGCTTTGATAAAAATACAATGGATGAGGGGTTCTCAAACTTTCTAAATGAAGGGGAGAGTAGAAAATGCCAATGGATCAGAGGGCAGTAGAAGTAAAAAATACCCCAGGATTGGGAAGAGGCAAGAATTAAAAATTCCCAAGCATCTTTGGTTAGTAGTAGGAGGAATAATGCCCCATCGTTGGTGTCAGTGTGGCGTTATTTCTCCTCTCTCTAAAATATGGGGCCTATTTTTTGTGTCAATGGGAGGATAAGTGCTCCATCATTGGGGTCATTGAGAGAAACAATGCCCCATTTTTGGTGTGAGTGGAAGGAATAGTGCCTCAAAGGCCAGTTTAACTGCAGGCTACAGTTTGGGAACCACTGCATTGGAGTCTGAAAATATAGGCAATACAAAGATTTATTGTGCTTGTCAGGGGGCAGGTGAACGTTATGTTACGGAACTAAATTATGGTTAACCAGATTATTTTAAAACTAGAAATAAACAAAAGTCAGTAGAGGCTCTTGGCTGGGATGCTAACTATAGAGGTAACTGATCTTCACTAGAGTCACTAATGTAGTGGTTGGAATCTGTGAGACTGCCAAATCCAAAGCACAAATTCAAGGATTGCATTCCTGGTGGCAGTGAACAAGTCAGAAAACCTTAAAAAAAGTTGCTTTAAAGTTGACGAAAGCTTAGCAAATGCTTTGTAAAAGCAAACTGTACACATTGCCCATATACAAGCCAAAAACACAAATTTGTACAAAGCTTTCATTTAAAAAATATGTTTTTATGAATTGTGTTTTAAACCATTTCAAGATTAAAGGATATTGTGATGCAGATTTCAGGGCTTGTTCACTGAAGGTCCTGGTGAATATGTTGACACGGTGTATTTTTTTGTCATGAGAAATACAAACTCCAACAATGTTTACAATTTATATTTATTAATATATAATGTTCAGATCATTTTTCTATTTATTATAGCAGTATTTTAAAATGGTAAAAATAATCAGGTGAAATCAATGTTCCACACATTTTGTACTAAAAATATTGCTGATTAAGACACAACCTTGATCCTGGAGAAATGTTTTATTTTGTTTTCACAATAAAGGTTTATTGTAAAGTTAGAATGAATACAAACAAAGTATGGTATATTATAAAACAAGAGAAAAGGGTAAACAAGGAGGGGTATCATGTACATTAATACATATGATGTTAGGTTGGTGTTGAAAATGGATACAATGTCATACATTACATATAAAATGTTTTCAAAATAAGAAGTACATTTTTTCATTGTTCTACTGTAAATGTTTTATTTTTAATGCAGGTAATGAAGAGGGATCCTTTTATTAAGGTGGTGCATTTTTACGTTTCACAAGCATGCATATCAAACTTAAAAAAAAATAGAAAAAAATGGCAAATTTACCAGTGAAATATGACAATGGGCGCTAAAGAAAAATCAATTATTTGACTTTTTTTTTTTTTTTTTAAGTCTCCTTTTATTCCAGTATTCCCTTTTCTGTACAGTGCTGGTTGTTGGTTTTAGAGAGGAAATGGCTAAGACTGCACTCCATCCTTCATGTTTTCTTATGGTAATTATATGTAGCACAATGCCTATTATGACCTTACTTGAATCTCTCTACAACATGCATTTATACTAGTTTATACTCTTTCGCAGCTTTGCTTAGGATCTTCTTGCTCAATCCACATTGTAGCACAAACACATCTTTTGTTCCCACATACCTTAGTGGATTCAATGGCTTCCTGATTATTAAGATCATACTGGTCTATATATTAACAGTTTTTCCAGACACGTAGTTTAGCATATTTTCTTTGAGGCAGTACATGAAAGAGGAATACACAGACTGAATTAATGTATCACTTCCTTCTGGCTGACTTTCTATGACACAAAAGGCAGAAGACAAATTAGAACCATGTTCATGTAACTCTTTTGCTTCTATTCATTAACATCCAGCCAAAAGCAAACAAAGGAAGACAGGTAAAATGTCACTGAATGTAGAAAAAGAACTAAAATTTTTATTAGCAATCACAAAAGTTTGATAATTACCTGGGTAAAGGTCACATCCGCTGAGAAAAGCAGAGTTCTGTCCAAAAGTTTGAATATCCTATTGGATAAAGTAATAGTGCTAAAATTGTAGTAGTAATAATAATAATAATAATAATAATAATTTAGAATTACATATTTCAGCTACAAAATGCCATCTTACTTCTATAACATTATTGCTATCGTTATTAATAATATTACCAGTAGTAGTATAAGCAGTAGCTTGCGTACTCTTATTTGAATATTTCTATATTTGTTAACACTTAAAGTTAACACATTGGTTAAAAGGAAAGCCCACCCAAAAGTGATGTTGAATCTTATAGGCTGAGAGTGAGTGCCTGGCTTTTTACATCTCTTTCAACTCCAGTGGAACCCTACCATAGTTCCTTGCTATGATCTTGCCTCGCCCACTTTTTGGGGTGGTCCCATGTTTCCTATTACATTATCCACAATATGAAAAAAAAAGGAAACTTTAGCAGGGAGATTGTGACCCCATCCCATAATGGTCCTGGCAGCTGTGTAGACCTAAGAACTTGAAATTAAAGATCTGCTCACCTTGGGCTAAAACTACCTCTCTTAATGCAATATACTCAATATCACCCCTGCCCCTTCTTATATACTGGTTGTGGTAACTGTGCAAATCTAAGAATTCAAGATTTGTGATCTGTTCAATTTAAGAGAGAGAAATTTAGGAGTAAAGATCTTGCCACTAGAAACCTCAAGAATTATTAGAAAATATTAAAGTTTTAAAGTCTATTAAACCCCAAACCAAAAATGTAGTATATTGCAGCTTACCAATCATTAGTTGTGGTGGCTGCATTAGTTTTCTTTTTTAGGCTTTTCTGTTTTTACTTGGTGATCTGGCCAGTAACACATCTCCTGTATTAGAGTGTCTCGACTCTGGATGAAGGAGCACAGGTAATAGCAGATTGAACTACACTAACAAATTGAAGCCAAACTCCAGCTCACACTGCAGTAACACAAGCCGTTACAGCAACTGTTTTTTTCTTTTGTGATAAAGGTTTTACATGAATTAATAAATACTGAAAAGAAAACTAATGCAGCCATCACATCTAAGAATTTGTAAGGTTCAATGTGATAAATGTTTGCTTTTGGGTTTAATACCACTTTAACTTTCCAGCATCTACAGGCAGGGCTGCATTAACGACAATGACACTTATAGACAAGTGCCTAAGGCTACAGGGTAAGTTGGAGCAGCATCAAGCCTTTAAATGTACAAATTTTGACAACCATTAACTTTTCTTGTCTCTCTTTTTTAGCCACCTATAGACATTTGTGGCTATTTTAACACAAGAACTGTTGGGATGAAAGGGCTGCAGGAGGTGCTAAGGCTGGCCATACACGGTACAAATTTCTTGCCTGCAACAACGGGTTCCAGGAAAGAAATGTGAATGATTCTCCCATCAACACAGAAAGTGCTGACAGGGAAATTCCTCCTGCTGTGCAATTGTCTGCTCCTGGCAGGGGCGAGCAGGGCAAGCCATCCAGCCAGGAGAAGACAGTGATTATTGCTAGTGGCTATGGCAGCAATTGATCAGTTAACTTGGTACATTCAGCCTGCCCATTAACGGTTCTAATCTCAGTCGGTTCCTGCTGAGGTGTCTGAGATTCGGACCGGGTATGGCTGGCTTAAGAGGAATCAGAAGACTCACCATATTTCAAGAAACATGAAACCATGCCTGTCTCCTCTTGTTGGTTAAGGTGGCCATAGATGGAACGATTTTCCCATGGTTCAGGAAAGGAAATCACTAGATTCCCCAATTAACACAGTCAGTGTTGATGGGGTAATCCTGTCCGTGGAGCTTATGTGATCATCTAGCATGGGTGGGGGGAGTCATCCCTGCTGGGAGGTCACACAGTGATTATTCCTAACAGCCATAGCAGCTGCTGGCAATAATTGCATGAAAAGTCTCACATGCTGGTTGTACCCAAGTTGATCGATCAATCCACTTGGGTACAACCAGCATTACAGATTTCTCTATGGCCAGCTTTAGTCTGTACAGTTGAACAATAGCTATGAGTATAAACAGACACCCTTGTCTCCATTTCAATATTGAATGTAAGGATTCACACCTGTTTAACCATTATGGCATTCTCACTCCTGATTTGTTGTAACTGTATATTCTGATTGAAGAATGCAGGAAGATAGAAAATGCAAAACAAATAAATAAACAGACAACCTGTTTTCTTCAATAGCACAGGATAACTTCAGTTGTTACTAAAATAATTGAATGATGCAAGGGGAGGAGCTAGTACAAAAAGGTGTCACAATTTGAAGTGTGCCTGAGGCAGCAGGATGTCCAAACATGGTCCTATTAACAGATACTGAAATATCCTTTTTGGTGGACTGACTCTATAATCATGATATCTGAAAATTATATTTATTATTATTATTATTATTATTATTATTATTATTATTATTATTATTATTATATACATTTTTTAATATAAGTGTTCATAAAGCAGCTATGCCCTGGCACTAGGCACTTAAGCATGATGTGATGTGAAAATGTATTTAGTATTTCTAACAGAACCAGTAAAACCATCCATAGCTTGAAGCAATGAGGAGGAGCCAGTTATGTACAAGAAATTATGTTTTGTTTTTGGTGAATAATTGCATGTAATAGAACATACTCACTTCACACTTTAGATGAAATGTTAAGTTTTTGAATATTTTTAAATGGTTTGTTATGTCATGGCCAATAATGAAAGACAATAGCTAAATCTGTGATTTAAGAGAACTTTTTTTTGTATGTGTGTTTGTTTTTAATTTATCTAGTAATAAAGTGATCAGCGGTAATCAATATACAGTAGATATAATTCATATATATTATTACATATAGAGGCATGGATGTGCAGTCAATCACAGAAAATGCTTAGTTTTCTACTCTCATTTAAATAGATCAAAGCTCTTTTTGATTCAAGTTTTCTAGTGAATATTGGTGATTTACATTTTTACACGTATGTTAGGAAATCACTTCACTGGAATCATTAAAAGGCATTGCAAACTTCAATCTGACATAATACCAGTATAACATCAGTCATCCCCTGTTTTTACTTACCCTTAATTAACTACCATATGGATGATTGTAAGTGCATTCAGTGAATAATTATTTGCATAAATAATATTAACTGACTGTTTAATTATCACCCTTTCAGTTCTCCAATTTGCTCCTCACTTGTTTTGGAGCACTAGGCCATGTTCATGAGATCTTATGGTAGGAAAAAAGAGTAATGAATAAAATGTTCACTTAAATATACTATAAAATTGCCATGTACAGCTTATTCTAAAACCCCTTATATTTTCAATGCGTATTATCAAAGAAAAATAGCTATTTTTATAAATGTTTCAAACATTTAAAGCCCCACTCCCGGCTGCAGTTAAATTAGGATCACCCTCACAGCATGGATTAAATGTTTGACTAGGAGAGGATAAGTACAAATACCTTATTCTTCGCTCCTGCAGATTTCCTTCTCTCTGTGTTACTGGCCCACCCAAACCATTTCATTTTGCTGCCCTGCTGTTTACAGCTCTGCAATATCATCATGTACAATACAGGGCCAGCATTCCAGCATTGTATGGAAGGACAGCAAGGACATTCTGGGCCACCAGAAAGCAAATGAGAAGGCTGGCTGCCAAGGAGTATGAAATGAGGTACAGTAAATATTTGTGCTTATTCCTACCTCCCAAATCATAGCTGTGGGGGGGGGGGGACCCACCACAAGGGTATATTTTCCAGTAGCCCAGAGTAAAGCTGGCCATAGATGGATCAAACCTAAGCCGATTCAGCAGAGACCAGCTGAGATTCGATCCATCTATGGGAAGACTGGTTGTACTGCAGTCGATCCTTAAATTCTTTGCATGCGATTCATGCCAGCGGCTATAGCAGCCAGTAGAGATCACTGTGTTCTGTCTGCAGAGAAGGCTCCCTGCAAGCAGAACACAATAGTTCTGTTGAAGGGATTCCACTGTCAACACTGACTGTGTTGATGGGGGAAGCAAGTGATTTTCTTTCCTTCCACCCATGGTGAAAGGAAAGAAAAGTGTATCATCCATAAAGTGACATCTGAGAGAAGCAGCACACACAATGAGGAACACCCAATATGATTGCAAGATCCACACACAGGGGCCTGGGCTCAGTGTGTCTGTACACACCAGAACACACACCATAAAAGACCTGGGAGACCGCACTCAATTCTGAAAAATAGAAGGAGATCCAGTAGTAATACTAAAGCTGAGTTCACACTGGCATTAAGAGCAGGCATTTGAGAGGCATTAAAAAGGTTCTTAAATGCCTATGCACACAATACAATAGGCAGCACCGTGTGCTGTTCACACTAAGCGTTAGCGTCTCGTCGTTTCAAAATTGAAGCCTCATGTCGAGTCAGGAGGCATTTGAAGCTTTTCAACGCCTCCCATTCAAGTCTATGGTAACACCTCACAAATGCCCTGGCAGGCAGTTGCGGAGTGTTTGCGGAGTGTTACGATTCGTTCTTTTACTGTAATGAAATAGGCATTTGTGGAGCAGTTTTATCGCTCATTAAATGCTTTAAAACTGCCCATAGGGCGTTTGGGGAGCATTTTTTAACTCCTCATTAATGCTTGTAAAACGCCTGTCTAATGCCCATACTAAAGCTCGTTGATGCTTGTCTGACGCCCATACTAACGCCATGCAAACACTATAGGAGCATTTGTTGAGCGTTAGAAATTTAGGCAAGTGTGAACAAGCCCTAACAGACATGTGTGTTTCAGCTCCCCAGAGCAGCCGGATTCACAAGCATAACTCTCAGATGCAAACAGTGTTGAATCTCCAGTCTCATCAAGCGGCCCTGTCACATCAGTGTTTTTAAAAGAGGATACTAACATCACTCTGCCAAAAAAGAAAAACAAGAGGGGACACACAGGACCAAGGACAAGCAGAACAAACTATCCATGCAGAGCACAGAACAAATAGGACTAAAACAGGTAGACAGAAATGATAATGCAAGTATTGTAAATGTTGTAAATCTATCTAATGTTCCACTTACATCTTATGAGGTCTCAGTGGCAGAACTATAGGGGTCGCTGCAGTTGCACTTGCGACTGGGCCCTGCCATTCTGCCGCTGTGGGGGGGCCCAAGACCCGGCATGTCACCCTGTACCTCTGGGGATCCCTGGGTACCCTGATGTAAGGAGGGAGGCTCTCTGGGGACCCTAATATAGGGAGAGGCTCTCTAAGGACCCTGATGTAAGGGGAGGCTCTCTGGGGACCCTGATGTAAGGGGAGGCTCTCTAAGGACCCTAATGTAGGGGGGCTCTCTGGGGACCCTGATGTAAGGAGGGCTCCCTGGGTACCCTGATGTAAGGGGGGTTCTCTGGGGACCCTGATGTAAGGGGAGGCTCTCTGGGGACCCTGATGTAAGGGGAGGATCTCTGGGGACCCTAATGTAGGGGGAGGCTCTCTGGGGACCCTTATGTAAGGGTAAGCTTTCTAGGGACCCTAATATAGGGGGAGGCTCTCTGGGGACCCTGATGTAAAGAGGGGCTCTCTGGGGACCTTGATGTTAAGGGGAGCTCTCTGGGGACCCTGATGTAATGAGGGGGGCTCTGGGGACCCTAATATAAGTAGGGAGGCTCTCTTGGGACCCTGATGTAAGGAGAGGCTCTCTAGGGACCCTAATGTAGGGGGGACTCTCTGGGGACCCTGATGTAAGGAGGGCCCCCCGGGGACCCTGATGTAAGGGGGGCTCTCTGGGGACCCTGATGTAAGGGGAGGCTCTCTGGGTACCCTGATGTAAGGGGAGGATCTCTGGGGACCATATTATAGGGGGAGGCTCTCTAAGGACCCTGATGTAAGGGAAGGCTCTCTGGGGACCCTGATGTAAGGGGGGGCTCTCTGGGGACACTGATGTAAGGAGGGGCTCCCTGGGAACCCTGATGTAAGTGGGGCTCTCTGGGTAGCCTGATGTAAGGGGGGGGATCTCTGGGGACCCTGATGTAAGGAGGGAGGTTCTCTGGGGACCCTAATATAGGGGGAGGCTCTCTAAGGACCCTGATGTAAGGGGGCTCTCTGGGGACCCTGATGTAGGTGGTGGATCCCTGGGGACCCTGATGTAAGTGGGGGATCCGCATTCAGATATGTAATGTTTTATATATATATATATATATATATATACACACACACACATATATATTATATACGTGTGTATGCCCGCCAAAGTGTATGACTTTCCTTACTTAGCTGCTATGGGCTCTAGCCCGAGTTCTTTTGTAGACCTAGCAATGCCCCTGGTGGGGGCCCTTCATGGTTTCTTGCACCGGGGCCCTGAAGATTCTAGTTACGCCTCTGTGAGGTCCCTCTTTTGTCCAAATGCCTTTCATTTGCCCTAACATTGCATTCTGATGTCTTTTCCACACTTTTAGATGTCAATAGGTTTTTCTGTAACATCCTGTTGAAAAAATATTCTTCCACACCTATTAATGCATATACACCTTTCCCAACAGTGATCGAGACAATGCAGATTTCCTTGTCAAAAGAAGTTTATTGAGTATACAATATTATAAAGATACATAAAGTAAGTTTACAAGGATCTATAAAGTAAGCTCATTGTTTTACAGTAGGGTTTATATAGGTAAATATCATGAAATTTCAAATATTAAACATTGGGTTCACGTAAACCTAAATTAAAGATATATATCATTTCCTTAGTTACTTTTGTAGGTATTTAAATGATTTATACCTACTATACATATTGTTTACAGGTAGAGTGTATATAGGTCAAATAAATTCTGATAATGAGCTTTAATCGTAAGGTGGAGAAAAGGAAAGAGAAAGAAGAAAAAGGGTAGAAAGGCAGAGGTATGGTCCACAAGGTTGTCCCGCTCGTCAGTTTATTATTCTTTTTAGTTCTTTTTGAAGCCTTAGAATGGGTATCTCTGTAAGTCATTTAATCTGTTACCATAGCAACAGGACAGAGTCATTGAAATTTGACAGGAACTGTTGTTTTATCCAAGGATGCCAAAGTTTCTCAAATTTTGGAATTTGATTTTGATCGATGGCTACCATCTTAGCATGGGACATTGTTTTATTCATTCTGTGAATTGTTTCTGCTAGTACCAATGTAGGAGATTTCCATGCCTTGGCCACTGTTTGTTTTGCAGCCATTATAAGTTGGATCATAAGTTTGAATTGAGAGAGTGTTAACCATTCCGGTTTTAGATTAAGTAAAGTTATATATGGATCTGGTTGTATTATTTTTTAAAATATTTTAGATGCAATCACGAAGACTTCCTTCCAGAAGGTTTGGATTACTGGGCACGTCCACCATATGTGTAAATGTGTGCCTATTTCTGGGCATCCTCGAAAACAAAGAGCTGAGGTATTAGGTGAATATTTTGCCACTCTAGCGGGTACAAGGTACCAGCGAGTTAGGACTTTATAATTTGTCTCCAGTGCTAAGATGTTGGGTGAAGATGACTTAGATGTGAGCCATATGTTAGACCAGTCCGTGTCTTCTAAAGTTCGTCCCAGGTCCTCCTCCCACCTCTGAACGTAAGAGGGTCTATTAAAATTTACTACTCCATAAAATTGATTATAAAGTGATGAAATTGTACCTTTAGCAAATGGATCTTTTGTACAGATTGATTCAAAGATGGATAATTGGGATAATGGTGTATCCTCCTTTAGGAATGGTGTATAGAAATTTTTATTTTGTTGATATCTAAATATCTCAGAGTTTGGTAGATCATATTTTTCTCTAAGCGATGGGAATGAAAGGAATGATTTAGATGCTATGAAATCATTTAGTGTCTGAATGCCTGATGTTGTCCAAGCTTTAAAAGAATTTGGGTAGATCCATGCCGGATAAAAGGCCGGATTTCTGATAAAAGAAAGGAGAGGATTGTGTGGAGATTGTAACTGATATTTGGTTTTTAGTTTATCCCAGAGAGATAAGAAGTGTTTAGTTATGGGATTATGAATTTTAAAGCGGTCTTTAGGTATAAGCCATAACAAGTTTGATATTAATAGAGGGTCATTTTCTGAAGCCTCTATAAATACCCATAATGGGATTTCCTGTTTTGCATGGTATTTGGACAGACTGGCCAAATGTGCTGCTCTGTAGTAGTTAGTAAAATTAGGGTATCCCAGGCCTCCTTTATTTTTGGGAAGATGTAGTGTGTGTATAGGTATACGTGGTTTAGAAGAGCCCCATATAAACGAAGTTGCTCTTTTTTGTACTATTCTCAAAAAATAGGAAGGAATTGGAATAGGGAGGACTCTGAATAGATAAAGCAATTTGGGTAGAATTGTCATTTTGATTGCATTAATCTTCCCTATCCAGGATAAAGGAAGTTGCGACCATTGTTTTATTAGATTTGTGATCTGTCTTAATACAGGAGGATAATTGGTTGAGAATAAGTTAGAATGAGATGCTGTTAAATGAATTCCAAGGTATGGGATTGATTTTTCTGCCCATGTGAATGGGAGTGCAGCCCTAGCCGGGATCAATTCCATGTTTGTGAGTGAAATATTAAGCACTAGGCATTTCTTAGGATTAATCATAAGGCCGGATAGGGCTGCAAATCCATCAAGAGCTGGTAATAAGTTAGGACCAGAGACCTGTGGTGATGATAGAAAAAGTAATATATCGTCTGCAAATATACATAATTTGTGTGTAATACCTCCTACTTCAATGCCAGTTATAGTTTGGTTTGTTCTGAAGTATTGGGCCATGGGTTCGAGTATAAGGGCAAATAATAAGGGAGATAATGGGCAACCCTGTCGGGTACCTCTTTCGATATTAAAGGCATCAGATTTGTATCCAGCGTATTTTATATAGGCTTTGGGTTTATTATATAATGCTTTGATCCATGTTAAAAAGTGGGGTCCAAAACCCCATTTTTGTAATGAATATTGCATATATTGCCAGGATACTGTATCAAATGCCCACTTAATATCGAGAGATAGAAAACATAAAGGGATTTTCCGTTTTTTAGCAATATGTGCCAATAACACTGCCCTGCGTATATTATCGCCTGCCTGTCTATTTGGCATGAAGCCTACTTGATCTCTGTGTATTAATTTTCCTATAATGCTATTGAGACGTTTTGCTATTATTTTTGCTAATAATTTAATATCAAGGTTTAACAGAGAGATAGGCCGATAATTCACACAGGAAGTATCATCAGAAAGGGGTTTTGGGATCATACAAACAATTGCCATTAATGTTTCTTGCCGAAAAGAATGTCCTTCTAGAAGTTTGTTAAAAGTTTCAGTGAGAATGGGAGAGAGTATTTCTGAGAATGTTTTATAGTATAAAGCCGAGTAGCCGTCTGGGCCAGGTCTTTGGTAAGTTTTAGGTCTTTTATGGCGTTAGCAACTTCATCTATAGTTATAGGCTCATCCAAACTGCTTTTTTGATTCTGAGACAACTCAGGTAAGGTTATTTTTGAGAAGAAGGATTCAGCCTCTGTAGGATTAAATTCATTGTTTGTCTTGTATAAAGTTGCGAGGTGTGAGTGAAATTTATGGACTATTTTAACTGGATTACAAGTATAAACATTTTTTGATAATTTCAAACGTATTGGTTTGAAAGATTTGTTAGTTGAATTTAATGCCTGTGCCAAATATGTGCCTGGTTTGTTTGTATTCATGTAGAAATTGTGTTTGGAGCGTTTGAGGGATTTATCAACTGACTCAGTGAGAAATAGATCGTATTCCAATCTAGATTTTTCCAGATGAGATTTTGTACTCTGAGATGGATTATCTTGGAATGATATGTAGGCTGCATTAAAATTGAGTTCTAGTTTTTTTGCTAGATTTTTGCTTTCCCGTTTAAATAGTGCCAATTGTCTTTGTATTGTACCACGCAAGACAGGCTTATGAGCTTCCCACAGTGTTATTGGGGAAATGTCTGTTGTATTATTAATTGTTATGTATTCCTTTAAAGCTTGTTCAATGGCCAACTGATGTAGTGGGTGTTTGAGCATTATGTCCGGTAAGTACCACGTTGGGTCATGCGCTTTTGGTATGGCTGAGGCTATAGTAGTGTATACTGCATTATGGTCACCCACGGAATCGGAATTATATCTGATGCAATAATTTCTGGTATCATTCCTATTGTTAGAAAAATATGATCTATTCTGGTGAAGGTTTGATGAGGGTGCGAGAAATAAGTGAATTTCTTTTTCATTGGGTTACTTTCTCTCCACGAATCTACCAGATTGTATTTGGAAAGAAGTTGAGGAAAAGGAAATCTAGAGGTTATTTTAGATGGTGTAAAAGGTGATTTATCTAGAAATGGGAGGAGGACCTGGTTCGAATCCCTGCACATTATCACTGTTCCTATTTTGTGTGTATTAATCACTTGTAATATATGTGAGAGGAATGGTGTAGGTTGTTTGTTAGGAGCGTAGTAGGAAATCACCGTGATTGCTGTATCCATTATATAACCCATGAGTATCAGGTATCTACCTTCTGGGTCTTTAATTTCTGATGATAAGGTGAATGGTGTGGATCGGTGAAATGCAATTAGAATACCCCTTTGTTGGTACAGGCAGAAGCCGTGTAAATTTGTTGATAAAAAGGAGAAATATATTTTGGAGTAGAATCTTTGGTGAAGTGTGTTTCTTGGAGGCATACTATGTGAGCCTTCTTGTTATGGAAAGTACGGAAGGCTTTGGTCCTTTTTTGAGGGACATTTATTCCCTGAACATTCAGGGAAAGTATATTCAGTGGTGCCATGGTAACAGATCAAATAGTTTTGACTTACTTTTTGTTATGCAGAGCTGACTGCGCAGATCAACCTGTGTGGACTGAAGAGATGAAAAGATAGGAAAGAAACCAGTGAATTCTGGAGTAAAGAGTAAACAAAAAACATATGAGATTAGATGATACATTGTATAAATTATTTTTTGCAAGTAATCACAATTTACCAGTGAAAGAGAATAAATATCTCTCTCAGGGGAATAAGTGCCTTCGTCACACTCCCACATAATATGGTTGGGAGAATGAGGAGGGCTAATGGGGGTACACGGATCTTCCACTTACAGGAGAGAAGTGCTATGTCAAAAGACATCAAAATGATGATTCATTAATTGGAGTGCAGAATATAGTTTTTGTTGAAATTATTTATTCCAGGGTGGTTGTATATGGTTAGTTTACAGGAGAGAAGTGCTATGTCAAAAGACATCAAAATGATGATTCATTAATTGGAGTGCAGAATATAGTTTTTGTTGAAATTATTTATTCCAGGGTGGTTGTATATGGTTAGTTTTGCCCTAGGCTAAATAATTCAGTTAGAAAGGTACTGTTGATAACTTTGGTATTGATGAAGATGGTTTGAATTATTTTGGGATTTTAACCCTTTTAGAGTAAACAATTACATATTTTATTCATATGTAATTGTTTAGATATGTTAACTCATAAATATGAGGTTGCATTGCTTCAGATTAGAATAAACAAAAACATAGTTCTAGGAACTAGTTAGGTAATAATATATTTGTTTTAAGAAAAGAAAGAAAAAGCTTCCATTACTTCTGGATTATTGAACATATTTGTCCTAAAAAGTAATAAATCTATTGTTATTACCTGAAAATATATAACTGAACAAGAATTTCCTTGTTTCACTTATATATTCTAAGGCTATATGAATCAGAAGTAATAAGAAATATAACTGGAATGTAACATGATCCCACACAGTGTGTGACTATCAGAATGCAGTTACATTCAGTTATAAATACAGTTTTTTTTTATAGAGAACCATCTCTTAGTATATTAAATGAAGAGATATCAGGAAATAGGATGTCAGTCCATTGAAACTTCTTGGTCCATGGATGATGTGGCATAACGGCCTCTTTTGTGAGAATGATGATTCCCATTTTGTTCTGAAATTTTCTGGGTGCTGCCTGAAGGTGAAGATGATGCCATTCTTCTGCGTGTGGGAGAGTTGCTGCTTGTGGGTTCTGTCAGATTTAATTTTAAAAGGGTTTGTTGTAGTTCATCTGCTGATCTGCTTCTGTAAATTGTACCTTGGTAGTTAAATCTGACTGAAAAGGGGAAACCCCATTGATACATAATGTTGTGTGCAGTTCCATTAGTTGGGGTTTCATGGATCGTCTTTTAGTAATAGTAAGTTGGGATTGGTCAGCAAAAATTTGATAATTGTGTCCTTGAAAATTAAGTTCCTTTTTTTCTCTTGCAGCAATTAGTATTTGTTCTTTCGTTCTGTAATAATGAAATTTTGTGATTATATCACGTGGGGGTCCATCTTTCTTTTTGGCTGTGAGGGCTCTGTGTACTCTGTCCAGTTCTAAACGTTCAATCATGATATCTGGCTTTAGTTCTTGTAATAGAGCAGTAATAGTAGATTGCAGGTCTGTCACAGTTTCAGGTATTCCCCTTATGCGCAAGTTTGAACGTCTGGCTCTATTTTCGTAATCTTCGAGCTTAGTTTGAAGTATTAAAATCTCTTCTTTTAATTGTTCCAATTCTGTTATATTTTCTTGGGTTGTAATTTCAATTTCATCCATTTTTATTTCTAAGGCTGCGGTGCGGTTTCCCAGCTCTCTTATTTCTTTGGTTAGGCTGTTTGTTATTTGGTCTGAGGTTTGTTTTAAAGCCTTATGAAGCATCTTTTCAAATTGTAATAATACTGGGGATGCTGAGGAGGCTTGTGGAGAAGTTTGTGAGAGGATTTGTTCTGTATCTGACTCAAATGGAGAGTCTTGCTGTGACATTTTCTGTCTGTGAGAGCACCCTGATGCTGTATATTGTGAGGTGACTGGAGCCGCTTTAATTGCAGTGAGTGCCTGTGAGCTCTTTGTGAGGTGATTTTTATTTCTGCCACGGCTTTCTCCCAGTACCATTTTTCCTGCCCAAACTTTCACAGTTTGTTCCCTGGGGCAAAAAGGTTCAAATGGACACCTTTTGAGCCTGCAGGCTCCGCTTTGTCCTTCTCTTCTCTCCTCAGCGGTGTGGAGCTCTAACAATGCATGTCTGCTCTGCTAGACTCCACGCATGCACCCCGAGACAATGCAGACTTCTTTAAAACATCTATTTTTCAGGATTTGATTGCTAAATCCACTTTAGAGAGTCTGAAGTCTGAATCCACGGGGGGGGGGGGGGGTATGGTATTGAAGGGGGCTCCACCTATGCGAGTAACACATTTTTCTATCCTGTACAATATAGAAGCAATATAGTCAATACTTTCCAGGATTTAGTGAAGATGGAGCTCCTGTCTCTAAAAGAGCCTACGATCACTACCCCTGCATCTAATAATCTCAGTAAAACCGAGAATCAACCCCTGTTGATCTTAGGGCCCGCAAGGATATTGTGATATGGGGGGGGCAGATAAGGGGGTGCAGTAATAGTGCTTAATGAGAAAGATTATAAAGCTGAAGCTTTGCGTCAACTTAGTGATCCCCTTACTTATTGAATGCTTAGTTCTGATCCAACCCAGGTTTTTAAAAATAAACTAGAACATCTTCTTGACACAGGATTAGAAAAAGCAGTCCTAACCAAGAAAGTGGCTGAATAACTTTTGGTGGATTGCCCAGTCATTCCGGCATTCCACCATTTGCCCAAAATCCACAAGAAGGATATTCCACCTAGAGGGCGCCCAATAATAGCAGGTATAAGGTCCCTCTTTGAGAGACTTGGGGAATGGGTGGATCAATTTTTACAGCCACTAGTGATGAGATTGCCAAGGTACATTAAATATATAGCTTCAGTTTTAAGACATGTTAATGATATTCACTGACCAGATTTTTTCTCCTGGGTTACCTTGGATGTCAAGTCCTTGTATTCGAGTATCCCACACTCCCTAGCACTGGATGCACTTAAGTGCCACCTGTCTAAATATAGCACATATTATCCCCCATTGAAAGAGTTTCTTTTTTTGTCAGTGACCTTTTTATTAGAACATAATTATTTTATCTTCGATGGGGTTCACTATGTACAATGCTGTGGGGCCTCCATGGGAGCCAAGTTCTCCCCGTCGCTAGCCAATCTGTACATGGGTTGGTAGGAGGAACAATTTATTTTCTCACAGCATAATCTATATGCCTCCCATAACCATTGGCATGGGGGGTATATAGATGATTTGATCTAAATTTTTCTGATTATATAGATGCTGCTCTGATTTCCTTTGTTTCGTATTTGAATGACAATAATTTAAATCTTGAATTCACTTGCAAGCATAATAAGGATAGTATAAACTTTTTCGATATTACACTCAATGGCAATCAGAGCACAGGTGATATAGAGACAAGAACTTTCCTGCAAACCCAGCGCAGTAAATTCCTTACTCCTGGCTACTAGTTGCAATCCCTCCCACACCATTCATTCCATTCCAGTTGGAGAATTTATCAGGGCCAGGCGTAATTGCTCTACTCTGGAAAGTTTTTTCAAAAAGAATGTCATAACATCTCTTTGCGGCTAAGAAATCGGGTATTCCAAGAGTGGCACTTGAACAAAGCCATTGCCATTGACTCTAACAGAGATAGAAATGATTTAATTTGCAAAAAAAGCAAGCCCCTGAATAATAGGAAGGAGGAAAAGGGCAGTCGCTCTGTGACATTTGTAAACAATTAACAAATATCACCCTGTTTTAAATGGAGATAGTCACCTAGCTACAGTCATTTATAATGGCTGTAATTTTTCCAGTCACCATGCTTGCACCTTGGGTAACTCGTTGTACCCTAGTCTGTATAAGTCAGTTTCACCATCTAATACCTGGCTCAGTGTTACAGGTTCGTATACTTGCTGGTACTGCGACAAACATAATAGGAATCACAGGACTATTACTTCATACCACAATGGTAAACAATTTCCCATTAGGGATTTTATTACCTGCAGCACAAAATATGTGATATATGTGGTTGAATGCAGTCTCTGTAGGCTGCAGTATGTGGGATGCACTACAAGGTCTCTGCACATCAGAATTAGTGATCACTATAATGGCACTGCCTCTACTAATATAAAAAGTACGTTTAATGTATCAAAGCATTTTAAAACAGTACATGAAGGCAACATCACCTAATTTTCCTTTTGTGCAGTGAATCAGACGAGCAGTACGTGGAGGTGATATACATAGAAGACTCCTAGAACAGTAAGTGAGGGAGATCTTTTCCTTGGGGACACAGATCCCTGCTGAAATGAATCACAGATGGGATGTAGACCTTTTCTTAAAATAATGTTATCCATATCCACCATCTCTGAGCATTTACTATGGTCTCTAATGACACATCTCTGTGATTGCCTTTCTCTGCCTTTTTTGTCTTTAAAAATATTGTTCCAAATTGTTGTCAGCGGTTCAGTATATTTATTTATATGGGTTTCCCTTTTTTTGATTAAAGCATAGTAGCTTGGCTGCCCAAGTCTATATGTACAGTATCTCACAAAAGTGAGTACACCCCTTACAGTTTTGTAAATATTTTATTATATCTTTTCAACACTGGAGAAATTACACTTTGCTACAATGTAAAGTAGTGAGTGTACAGCTTGTATAAGAAAAAAGACCTCTCCTGCGCTCAGGTGTCCATGAACTGGATATGTGGTGCAGCCACCTATAGAAGTAATGCCTAGCGTCTTGCAGCCCTCATTTGAACAATGGGTATTCAAGCTAAAAAAAACAGAAAAGAAAGAGGGCGCACCAACCTAGTGCATTACCACTGATAAACTTTAATGCAGCATAAAAACAGTAAAAATTATACTCACAAACAAGCTAGTATAAATAGCTTTCAAAAGGGCGCAAAAGTGCTGTTTTTGTGGATCGACACCCTGGGACCTGTTGCCGAGAGAATAGGACCAGCGCAAATGGCTGTTTGTACAGCTTGTATAACATTATAAATTTGCTGTCCCCACAAATTAACTCAACACACAGCCATTAATGTCGAAACCGCTGGCAACAAAAGTGAGTACACCCCTAAGTGAAAATATTCACATTGGGCCCAATTAGCCATTTTCCCTCCCTGGTGTCATGTGACTCGTTAGTGTTACAAGGTCTCAGATTTGAATGGGGAGCATGTGTGTTAAATTTGGTGTTATCGTTCTCACTCTCTCCTACTGGTCACTGGAAGTTCAACATGGCACCTCATGGCAAAGAACTCTCTGAGGATCTGAAAAAAAGAATTGTTGCTCTACATAAAGATGGCCTAGGCTATAAGAAGATTGCCAAGACCCTGAAACTGAGCTACAGCATGTTGGCCAAGACCATACAGTGGTTTAACAGGACAGGTTCCACTCAGAACAGGCCTTGCCATGGTCGACCAAAGAAGTTGAGTGCACATGCTCAGCATCATATCCAGAGGTTGTCTTTGAGAAATAGATGTATGAGTGCTGCCAGCATTGCTGCAGAGGTTGAAGGGGTGGGGGGGTCACCCTGTCAGTGCTCAGACCGTACGCCGCACACTGCATCAATTAGTCTGCATGGCTGTCGGTCCAGAAGGAAGATGATGCACAAGAAAGCCTGCAAACAGTTTGCTGAAGACAAGCAGACTAAGGACATGGATTACTGGAACCATGTCCTGTGGTCTGATGAGACCAAGATAAACTTATTTGGTTCAGATGGTGTCAAGCGTGTGTGATGGCAACCAGGTGAGGAGTACAAAGACAAGTGTGTCTTGCCTACAGTCAAGCATGGTGGTGGGAGTGTCATGGTCTGGGGCTGCATGAGTGCTTCCAGCACTGGGGAGCTACAGTTCATTGAGGGAACCATGAATGCCAACATGTACTGTGACATACTGAAGCAGAGCATGATCCTCTCCTTTCAGAGACTGGGCCTCAGGGCAGTATTCCAACATAACGACCTCAAACACACCTCCAAGACGACCACTGTCTTGCTAAAGAAGCTGAGGGTAAAGGTGAGGGACTGGCCAAGCATGTCTCCAGACCTAAACCCTATTCAGCATCTGTGGGGCATCCTCAAATGAAAGGTGGAGGAGCGCAAGATTCCTAACATCCACCAGTTCCATGGTGTCATCATGGAGGAGTAAAAGAGGACTCCAGTGGCAACCTGTGAAGCTCTGGTGATCTCCATGCCCAAGAGGGTTAAGGCAGTGCTGAAAAAAAATGGTGGCCACACAAAATATTGACACTTTGGGCCCAGTTCGGACATTTTCACTTAGGGGTGTATTCACTTTTGTTGCCAGCGGTTTAGACATTAATGGCTGTGTGTTGAGTTATTTTGAGGGGACAGCAAATTTACACTGTTATACAAGCTGTACACTCACTACTTTACATTGTAACAAAGTGTCATTTCTTCAGTGTTGTCACATGAAAAAATATAATAAAATATTTACAAATATGTGAGGGGTGTACTCACTTTTGTGAGATACTGATGCATATACTGTGATACTGTGTATATATATATATATATATATATGTATCTCACAAAAGTGAGTACACCAATCACATTTTTGTAATCATTTGACAACACTGCAGAAATCACACTTTGCTACCATATTAAGTAGTAAGTGTACAGCTTGTATGACAGTGTAAATTTGCTATCCCCTCAAAATAACTCAACACACAGCCATTAATGTCTAAACTGCTGGCAACAAAAGTGAGTACACCCCTATGAAAATGTCCAAATTGGGCCCAAAGTGTCAATATTTTGTGTGGCCACCATTATTTTCCAGTACTGCCTTAACTCTCTTGGACATGGAGTTCACTAGAGCTTCACAGGTTGCCACTGGAGTCCTCTTCCACTCCTCCATGACAACATCACGGAGCTGTTTCTCCACCTTCCATTTGAGGATGCCCCACAGATGCTCAATAGGGTTTAGGTCTGGAGACATGCTTGGCCAGTCCATCACCTTTACCTTCAGCTTCTTTAGCAAGGCAGTGGTTGTGTTGGAGGAGTGTTTGGGGTCATTATCATGCTGGAATACTGCCCTGTGGCCCAGTCTCCAAAGGGAGGGGATCATGCTCTGCTTCAGTATGTCACAGTACATGTTGGCATTCATGGTTGACGCAATGAACTGTAGCTCCTCATTGCCGGCAGCACTCATGCAGCCCCAGGCCATGACTCTTCCACCACCATTCTTGACTGTAGGCAAGACACACTTGTCTTTGTACTCCTCACCTGGTTGCCGTCACACACACTTGACATCATCTGAACCAAATACGTTTATCTTGGTCTCATCAGACCACAGGACATGGTTCCAGTAATCCATGTCCTTAGTCTGTTTCTCTTCAGCAAACTGCGGGCTTTCTTGTGCATCATCTTTAGAAGAGGCTTTCTTCTGGGACGACAGCCATGCAGACCAATTTGATGCAGTGTGCAGCGTATGGTCTGAGCACTGACAGGCTGAGCCCCCACCCCTTCAACCTCTGCAGCAATGCTGGCAGCACTCATACGTCTATTTCCCAAAGACAACCTCTGTATATGACGCTGAGCAACTGCTTTGGCACCATGGCGAGGCCTGTTCTGAGTGGAACCTGTCCTGTTAAACCGCTGAGGTGCCATTTTGAACTTCCAGTGACCGGTATGAGAGAGTGAAAGCGATAACACCAAATTTAACACACCTGCTCCCCATTCACACATGAGACCTTGTAACACTAATGAATCACATGGCATCGGGAGGGAAAATGGCTAATTGGGCCCAATTTGGACATTTTCACATAGGGGTGTACTCACTTTTGTTGCCAGCGGTTTAGACATTAATGGCTGTGCTATAGGCTTTCTAGACTTGTGATCCAGCCATCCATGCCAATAAACTTTAGTCGAGAACATGTCCCCAAACTGCTTAATATGCAGTGATGAAGAAGCAGTGTAGCGATGGGCTTATCTCTTTGTCACTCTGCTTTCTTCCCCTACATAATGTTCCGTTTCCATACATGTGTACTGCAGTAGATCTTGACCAGCCCCTAATGCTTCCCTCCCTCTTCCAGTCTGAGTGCTGCTGCTTTAACCCCTACAGTGCAGAGGGACCCCACTGCAAATGCTCATTAAATCTAGAGGCTAAAGGAATAAGGATTAATACTTACCTTACTACAGGCTCAGCCATGCAACTGTTCAAGCACTGCTGTCTCTCCCAGGAGCTGCCAGCTATTGTATGTGATGAGGCTGAGGGATTGCCCATGGCGTGCAGCCCCAGGGAGAAGAGGACAATGCTGAAGCTAGAGAAGGGAGTTCAGTAAGTAATAGAGCTCCATCAGATACCCCTAGAAATAATGAGCTTTAAACTTTTGCAGTGCAGAGGGACCCCACTTCAAGTGTATTTTTTTTACAATTCCAGAGTTTAACTTTAGGTTAGTTGTCCATGGCTTGAATTCCTGCTGATTACGACAGACCTCAAGCTGTTGGTGGCCCTGTTAGTACCAAATAAAAACAAACACAAGAGGGTGTCTCCATCTAGGTGTAGCGATTTATTTAAAAAAGTATAAAAAACAATAAAAAATTCACTCAGTAGATAAAAGTGAATCAAGGCTTGTCATAAACCCATATAGACCTCCATAGGATCACCGTGAGGCTACAGAGCTCTGCAGGCATGTGGCTAGTTGATGCAGAGTTCTTGATGGAAGTACACCTGTCAGGCTTCAGGCTGGAACATAAGCATCAGCAGTTTCCAGAAATGGCAAGATGGCTGCGGCTGGGTGATGACAGGAAGTCGAGGGAATGGGGGCCTGTCAGTACCACTTAACTCAACAGACTTTGGTTGAAAATTTTCAGGATCTGGGTGGAAAATGTCAGATGAAAAGTTTCTGAATCCAATCAGCAGGGCCGAATTAAGAGCATCATGGGCCTGGTGCTGAGGATTTTAGTCGGTCTTTTTATGGAAACAAAATGAAAATGCAAACAATTTTTTGCTAAAACAAATTAAATATACTCTCACCAGTAATACCAGCCGTGCAGCCTCTGAGCAGCAGCAACACCACCAATACCACTTGCTATGCGTTCTCTCACCAGCAGCAACATTGGGTGACCACATTTACAAACTGCCATTAAGGGACAACCCCCAATTCCCAAAAAAAAGATGAGGGTGGGGGATGCAGTCTCGGGGTTGATGGGGAAATGGGCGGTTGGGGTGATTTGTCGGGCAAATGGCTGGTGTTAGCACTTAAAAGAGAAGTATGGCTTTTTTTTAAATTTTACATTCATACTTACCTCAGTGGATGGAGCATCAGACCGATGCTGCATCTGTCCCCCGGCATCTCTGCACTGAGAACCGAGCCACCGAACATCGCTGATGGCTCGGTTCTCACAGATCTCCGAGAGCCAGGGTCAGCCAGGGTCTCTCCTCTCTGCTTCTCCATGCTCACTGGAGCGCTGAGCTGTGGAGGGGCGGGGAGTGGCCATCTTAGCGGCTCGCTGAGACTGCCATCAATCAAGGCAGCTGGCAGCTGACGTCAGCGGAGAGCAGACTTCAGACTGCTCTCAGCTGAAAACGGGTCACAGGAGTACAAAACAAATGACACTCCTGTGACCCTTAGGAGAAGCCCAGCCTAAAAAGCTCAGGCTGGACTTCTCCTTTAAAATCATCCTGACACCATACTTGATATGGTGTCAGGATGATCAAATTCCATTATTTCTATTACTACATTGTAATATATAGTGAAGTAGTTCAACTCACCATAATGCAGAAGCAGTGGGAACCTGAGCTTTTCACTTGCCACCAGATTCAGCTGATTACTTCCCACCATCGCTTGCCACCAGATGCAGCATGTCACTTGCCACCCATAGGATGCCACCAGATGCAGCGTATCACTTTCCACAGATGCCTGCTGCCAGATGCAGCTTGTCACTTGCCACCATCACCTGCTGCCAGATGCAGCGTGACACATGCCACCAGCAGCTTGCCATCAGATACAGTGTGCCACTTGCCACCAGATACAGTGGGCCACTTGCCAACAGCAGCCTGCCACCAGATACAGTGTGTCACTTGCCACCAGCAGCCTGCTGCCAGATACAGTGTGCCACTTGCCACCAGCAGCCTGCCACCAGATACAGTGTGCCACTTGCCACCAGCAGCCTGCCACCAGATACAGTGTGCCACTTGCCACCAGCAGCCTGCCACCAGATACAGTGTGCCACTTGTCACCAGCAGCTTTCCACCATATACAGTGTGCCACTTGCCACCAGCAGCTTGCCACCAGATACAGTGTGCCACTTGCCACCAGCAGCCTGCCCCTAGATATAGTATGCCACTTGCCACCAGCAGCCCATCACCAGATACAGTGTGCCACTTGCCACCAGCAGCCTGCCACTCCCTCCAGGACTTTGCCCGGATGGGTAGAAGTGACAGCATAGTCAAACAAATCCCTGGAGCCCCCACCTCTCCTGAGCTAGGATGGTATGGCTGTGTGTAAAATGAATGCCAGGAGTACTGATCAGACCAAGTTCTACAGAGGGGGTGTGTACAAGCCTTTGGGCTCACACTGGTGTACTGCAGTTTGGGCGCACTGCTTGTGTATCTGCAATTTTAGCTGCAGTCCTATTGATTTATATTAGGTTGCAGGTTTTTGCCGCATTTTCTGACAGTGTGCCAAAGATGCAGCATGCAGGAAAAAAATAACGCGCAACCTAGTAGAAATCAATAGGACTGTGGGTAAAACGCAAGAAAACTGCTGATACACCAGCAATGGGCCAAAACATAGCAAACCAGTGTGAACCCACTTAAAAGCACAAGGAACCAAATCCAAACATATTGGCTATTGCTGAAGGAAAAAGTAAAAAAAAAAGAGGGGGAGGAAAGGGAGCTAAGAGTCCGGTCACTGAGCTCACACTTGGATGGTCGGAAGCTTATCACTCAAATGTCATTTTCACCTTATCTGCTGGCTGCTGTTCATAATTTTCCACCCACACGGCTCCTTCACTGCACGAGTGCACGGACTTCACAGAGGGAAAGGGAAGAGAGAGGGGAGGGGGGAGACAGAGCTGAACCAGCTTCTCTCCTCTCCCATTTGTGCAGGGGGGAACTGTATACTGTGATATTGTAATAACCACAGTGAGCCAGACACCCCTACATTTACACACAGCTTCTCCTGTCCCATAGATGTTTATGGACAGGAGAAATTGGGCTTGTACCTCTGGCTGGGTGGCCCCTATGTCAATCTGGCCCTGACAATCGTGTGTGCTGCAGCTGTCAGAATACAACAGCCGGAGGGGGAGATTTCTCCATCATGCCATTTAGCATAGATGGCAGAATTTAATGATTTCTTTCTAACATGAAAAATTGAAATGGTAATGACTATGGTAATGGTAATGCCCTTACACACGATCCGAAAATCGGACGAAAAATACGGCTTTTGATATATTCGTACAATATTTGGATCGTTAGTAAAGAGCTTTTGAGAGCCGATCATGACAATTCATCTGATATTATTCGACCGGACAAGCACGAAAATTTTCCTCGTACGATACCAGATCATACGATTTTAGTTTAGTCAGTACAGTTGTCGTCCAAAAATACAATACAAATACATTACAACACATGACATCACTTCCAACTTTTTTTCCTGTCGTACAAGAATTTTCGTGACTTTAGTAACCTATTCAATTTCTACTTGCGACTATTAAGCCAAAAAAAGTCATACGATCTGTCATACGATATTCAGATGTGTGTGCGGGCCAGAAATCTGAAGCCAGGAAAGAGCAGGTCTCTGCTTCCACTAGTTCACACTAGGGATGAGCCCAATGTTTGAGTCGAACGTAAGCCACGGAACACCATTTAAAAGTCTATGGGAGAAATCAAAAGTGTTAATTTTAAAGGTTAATATGCAAGTTATTGTCATAAAAAGTGCTTGGGGAACTGGGTCCTGCCCCAGGGGACATGTATGAATGCAAAAAAAAGTTCGGCCGTTTTTTCGGGAGAAGTGACTTTAATAAAGCTTAAAGTGAAAAAATAAAAGTGAAATATTCCTTTAAATTTTGTACCTGGGGGTGTCTATAGTATGCCTGTAAATTGGCACATGTTTCCCATGCTTAGAATAGTCCCTGCACAAAATGACATTTCTAAAGTAAAAAAAAAATTCAAAAGTAATAGAGGCCATAGTGAATTGTCGGGTCTCAGCAATACAGATAAAAGTCATTGCAAAAAACGGCATGGGATCTCCCAAGTCCATTACCAAGCCCTTTGGGTCTGGTATGAATATTAAGGGGAACCCCAAACCAAAATATAAAAAAAGTTGCTTGGGGTCCCCCCAAATTCCATACCAGGGCCTTCAGGTCTGGTATGGATATTAAGGGGAACCCTGCGCCAATTTAAAAAAAAAAAGGCGTAGGGGTCCCCCTCAAAATCCATACCAGACCCTTCAACCCCGCTCCAAAATTAAAAAAAAATGGCATGGGGTTCCCCCAAACACTCACGCCAGACCCTTATCCGAGCACGCAACCTGGCAGGCCACAGGAAAAGAGGAAGGACAATAGAGCGCCCCCCTCCTGAACCGTACCAGGCCACATGCCCTCAACATGGGGAGGATGCTTTGGGGTAGCCCCCCAAAGCACCTTGTCCCCATGTTGATGGGGACAAGGGTCTCATCCCCACAATCCTTTCCTGGTGGTTGTGGGGGTCTGTGAGCGAGGGGCTTATCGGAATCTGGAAGCCCCCTTTAACAAGGGGACCCCCAAATGCCGGCCTCCCCCCTGTGTGAAATGGTAATGGGGTACAAATGTACCCCTACCATTTCACAAAAAAAGTGTCAAAATGGTACAAAAGACAAGACACAGCTTGGGTCCTTTATTAAAAAATAAAAAAATAAAAAGCTTTGACAGTTCTTATATAACTGAGGGCAGGGCCACACGGTGACGTTCCCGGGTGATCCCACCCCCCTCTGATGGACGGGGACTTCCCCATGGATTTCCCGGGGCGTCAGAGGGGGGAGGGGCCACCCAGTAACCGTGTGGCCCCGTCCTCAGTTATATAAGAACTGTTAAAGCCAAGATGCGTCATACAGTGGGTGCTTCCCATGGAGGCAGGTAGGTCACGGCTTTGTTTTTTTTATCTTTTTCGGTCTGTCGGCGGAGTGAGAGAAGAAGATGAATGGACTTCGTGGGACATTTTTATTTTTTTATTTTTCAATCAAGGACTTGTCCCTAAGCTGTGTCTTGTCTTTTTAACATTCTGATATTTTTTTGTGAAATGGCAGGGGTACAATGTACCCAGTTACCATTTCACAAAGGGAGGGAGGCCGGGATCTGGGGGTCCCCTTGTTAAAGGGGGCTTCCAGATTCCGATAAGCCCCCCGCCCGCAGACCCCCACAACCACCGGGCAAGGGTTGTGGGGATGAGGCCCTTGTCCCCATCAACATGGGGACAAGGTACTTTGGGGGGCTACCCCAAAGCACCCTCCCCATGTTGAGGGCATGTGGCCTGGTATGGTTTAGGAGGGGGAGCGCCCTCTCATCGCCCCTCTTCTCCTGCGACCTGCCAGGTTGCGTGCTCACATAAGGGTTTGGTATGAGTTTTTGGGGGAACTCCATGCCATTTTTTTTTAAATTTTGGCGTGGGGTTCCCCTTAAAATCCATACCAGACCTGAAGGGTCTGGTATGGATTTTGAGGGGGACCCCTACGTCATTTTTTAAAAAAATTTGGCGCAGGGTTCCTCTTAATATCCATACCAGACCTGAAGGACCTGGTATGGATTTTGGGGGGACCCCCACGCAATTTTTTTTTTAATTTTGGTTCGGGGTTCCCTTTAATATTAATACCAGGTCCAAAGGGCCTGGTAATGGACTGGGGGGATCCCATGCCATTTTTTTCAATGACTTTTATCTGTTTTGCCAAGACCCGACAATTCACTATTACTTTTAAATGACTTTTTTACCTTTAGAAATATCATTTTGTGCAGGGACTATTCTAAACATGGGACTGCCACTTTACAGGCATACTATAGACACCCCCAGGTATGAAATTTAAAGGAGTATTTCACTTTTATTGTTTCACTTTAAGCATTATTAAAATCACTGCTCCCGAAAAAACAGCCGTTTTTAAAACTTTTTTTTGCATTGATACATGTCCCCTGGGGCAGGACCCAGGTCCCCAAACACTTTTTATGACAATAACTTGCATATTGACCCTTAAAATTAACACTTTTGATTTCTCCCATAGACAATTCACTATAGCTGCTATTACTTTTAAATTACTTTTTTTTCCTTTAGAAACTTCATTTTGTGCAGTGACTATTCTAAACACTGGAAAAATGCACCACTTTACAGGCATACTATAGACATCCCCCAGGTACGAAATTTAAAGGAATATTTCACTTTTATTGTTTCACTTTAAGCATTATAAAAATCACTGCTCCCAAAAAAAGGCCATTTTAAAACTTTTTTTTGCATAGATATATGTCCCCTGGGGCAAGACCCGGGTCCCCAAACACTTTTTATGACAATAACTTGCATATTAACGCTTACAATTAGCACTTTTGATTTTTCACGTTAGTGTCCCATAGACGTTAACGGTGTTTGCATGTTCAAACTAATTTTTTGCCTGTTCGCATGTTCTGTTTCTGCTGTGAACCGAACCGGGGGGGGGGGGGGGGTGTTCGGCTCATCCCTAGTTCACACACTGTCCCTTTCTGACCATGACAGAATGGTTGTTTAGAATAAAGTTAAAGGGGGGGATTACATACAAATGCTAAAAAGTAAACCAGACTTTGTGACTTTAGACTAGTGGCAGGAGTTTCTGGGTAGTAATTGTTCAGGCACCTCCTGACAGTTGTGTCAAGACATGCTTTGATGTCATAACCCTATCTGAAAATTTCACAAGGACTACAGTAGCAGGGAAGAAATTGATGTTGGTCAGCCAAACAGAAATTAACATTCTTCTAGCTCCCTCCAACTAATTCAGAAACACAATATTTTGTATGTTTCACACATATATTATATTGAAATCTATCTGTATATACTTCTCAAGTATCTTATCTCTCCCTTTCACACATGTCAAGCAAATCTGCTATGTCTCAGGTGTCACAAATCTGTTTATAAGTGCTGTCAGCTGCCAGTGTGAACCAGCTCTGCACAGACGTGAGAGCCAAGTAGCATGATTCCTATTTCTCAATAAATGTATTGCTATTTAGCCTAGTTTCTTAAAGTATATCTAAATCCAAGAGCAAAAATTTAATTTACTGTAACTTGTCTGTCCTTAGATGTAGTGGATACATTTGTTTTCTTTTTTCAGGCTAAGCCAGCAAATACAAAAAATATCTGTTAATCCTGCCAAAACTTCAACATGTTTGTAAATTTTTTGTGTATTGAACTGAAATCTCAAAAAATGTTATCTGCCTTTCTACTTCTCTTCTGTAAATTGCAGGGCACCCCTGCCTAAGTTATAGAGATAAGGAAGGGGGAGGTGTTTGCAGTCCAAATCACAAGAGCAGCCGAAGGTGTCAGCTCTGCTCCTCCATTGATACAGTACGCTGAGTGAACATTGCCATCCTAGGATGGGAAGTATGTTACTGGCATGGTCAGCAGGTAAAAATAAAGGCAAAAAGCCTGAAAAAAGGGTAACAAATGCAGCTGCCACATCTAAGCATTGATAAGCTCCAATATCACATTTTTTCTTTGGTTTAGATACACTTTATGTTTAACATTGTTCATTATGTCAAGAAACCCAGTTTAAACAACTGTGGGCTATCCAAGCTATATATACTGTATTTCTGTGTCTATTAATACCTCTCACATATCATAATTTTTTTTCGTTTTTTAATGTTATTTTATTGCCAAATATATAATTTAAACATGTCATAATACATCTTTCTATATTTGGCAGATAATTTTTATGGATAGCTATTGTTACAATGTTCATTCTAAATTAGATTTAAACCCTAAGTGGATATTTTATGTGATAAAGTTCTGTGAATTATAATCAAATGCCATGTTTTCTTTCCCATAAAACACTGTTTTCACATTTTTTTTTCTATACGATGATCTAGCCTCTTTTGGCTACTTCTTGTTTACATGCATCTGCTTCAATGCCGGCCACATACTGTTTTTAAGAAATGGCTTCCTAAATACGAAATTGTGGTCCATACCTACCCAAAGTGGGTGGGCTTGGCCACTTGTAGTGTCCACCAATATGACAATGCAGGAGCATAAGTAGAAGGATGTCGTCACCTTATGACAAGAAATGCCTGAATGAAGACATTTATGGCGGGACCACTGGGTATTATTTTAATGAAAGCTGCCAGTTTAAAAAGACTGAAAACAATATTTGAAATTACTTAACATGTTGAAGGATAGATATGGTTTTAGTGAATGGATTTACATATACGTAAGGGCTCATTCATATGGCTGTTCTGGTGTATTTTGTTAATGCGCTTGCATTATTGTGTGTTAAAGCGGCTCTAAAGTCAAAACATTTTTTTACCTTAATGCATTCTCAGCATTAAGGTAAAAAATGTTTTACATAATTCTGTCCTCCCCTTCCCTGTATGAAGGGGAAGAAGAGATCCAGTACTGTGCATTGCTGTATTTCTTATCCCCTCTCTTCCTCTCCACACAGGAACTTGGGCAGCAGCAGGAGCCATTGGCTCCTGCTGCTGTCAATCAAATGCAGTGAGGAGGTAGTGGAGGCAGAGCTAAGCATTGTTGTGTGTGTCTATGGAGCATGGCCCCATAGACACTCACAGCTCCGGAGCGAACATGCACCATGTGCTCCCAATAGCAAGCTGCTTGCTATGGGGGCACATAAAGAAGTGGAGGAGCCAAGATCGCTGGCAGGATCCCAGAACAGAAGAAGAGGTTCAGGGCTGTTCTGCAACCCCAATGTAAAGAGCAGGTAAGTATACCATGTTTGTTATTTTAATGAAAAATGTTTTAACCTTCAGTAACATTTTAAGTTATTGGGTTGGAGTGCCATTCAAATTAAATGGCACAATACCGAGCATATAACGTGTTACTGCAATGCACTGCAGTGCAAAAGTTTTAGAAACTATTAATGTGTTATAATTATAATTGATGTGTTATTAAAAAATCTTTGTCAATAAGTCACTACAGGAACTACTTGGTGGCTCAGTCCAATTTACTCTGTCCTTCCCTGTCATAACAACTGTTGAGACAAGATATCAGTCAAAAGAGTTGGCAGAATATAATGGAGTGTAAAAATGGCTGCCTCCAATCCTCCGTGTACACATGTAATTAAAAAATTATACATACAGTAGGAACAAGCTTTTTTAAACCATTAACACCTACTAATTAAATTATTGACATCAACCTGATTTGCTTTATATATTTTAAAAACCAGTCCACAGAAAACTGATGCTTCAGTTTTTGATAGCTGCTACCCAATTGACAATTTCTTATATTTCCTTGGAACTCTATTGATAACATCTATGTACTTGAGTTCCTGTGTCTGCACACCTTCTGTAGCCATTATACAAGGTACTCTATCTCTGCTTAAGCATTTTTATTAGGAGAATTCAACAGGAGGAGCTGGTACATGCAAAGGTGGATGGGTGTTGGTAACTATGGGGCTGAGGTCTCTCCAAGACATAGACATAAAAGAAGCCAAGCACTGAATTAGACCACACAACACCATGTATAATGAATTTATCCCAACATCATCAATAGAGTTACAGAGAAACTTAAGAAATTGTCAGCTGACTTAGTTTTCTATCTTCTGCCAAAAATTAAATTTTGTTTTTCAATTTTGTAAACAATATAGGAATATTCTTTAAACTAAGTGTTACATGTGACCAATGTACACACAGCCATTTGTATTTCCCTGTAACATTGGTTGTGTTATTTGGCAGTATGAAAGATGGTTACTCACATGGCCTTTATTGATCTTTGGTAGAAGGTAATGGACTGGCTATGGACATCTGAGCTCTGGGGAGACAAATGGTGGAGCAGAGATGGGGCAATATATGCTTTATTTTTCTTAGTCTCTGATCTGGCTCCCACCCCTTGAAATCACTCATGTGTATGCCCATGTATGTGGTCATTTTGATACTCATAGATCAATAACACCTCAGAGAATACATTTTGTTCCATTATATTTCTGTAAAAAGACAGACCTGAGTGGTGGCAGAAATAAAAATTCTAAGTGCCAATGCCATTTGAGCTAAATTATTGAAGGAAACAGTTTTTCTTATCTCATGCTTGTAGTGTTCAGACATACTTGAAATGACACAAATAAATACACATTTTATGCATACATTTGAACTAGTAATGATGAGTACAGAAGAGTCCCTGACAACCAGAATTCAATATAAAAGGTATTAAAGCCAAGACTATTTTCTTGGCTAGAGTAGATGTGGCCCATTGTTTGCTGCTGTCTATGTGGAGAGAAATTCACACTATTATTTGTCCTGGGAGTCAAAATTAGGCAAATCACAAAATCTTCAGTTGTCACGAGAGCAGTCATAGACATTTTCCAATGAGAAGACCTTTTCCAGTGACAACTGCCTAGGAGTAGATTTCCTCTCACTTTCTGTTGTGTTTTCAGGACATATAGTAAAGGGAAATCTCCCTAGTGGAACACAGATGACAATAAAAACTTACAGTTTTTTTTCCCTATTCTTATGCTATCCAAAAAAGTTTTGGCTGTCAGTTTACTTACAGTTTGCATATTCTGTCCTGAAAGTGGATTGCTGGCACTGCAGAATTAAGGTATATCAAAAGTAATTTTTTTTTATAGTTTTGGATAGAATATGGAAGCGTTGAAACCTTTTTCTGGTTTTTATCCCTGTCTGTTTCCACTGGGAAGATTCACCCTCTATATTTGTCCTGGTGATCACTGTCACTGCCATAGAAAGTGACTGTTTCATGTGTAGATAGAAAAGGATGTCTCCTCCTAAAAATCCTAGGTGCCTGGTTGTTGATTTTCAACTTAATGCTTTTTGAGACACTGACCAATTATCTGAACTGGATTCGTTTTCAGTTACTCGTTTACCAGCTACCTTTTATGTATTATTGGCATGATAGTACTGTCCTGCCTAGTCCCATGACTGTTGGTCTACTCACTAGCCACAAATGGTCTGTTTGGAACTTTGATAGTATTATTACCCTAAAAATATAGCAAAGGAGCTTTGGGACTTCAAAACTTGTTTGTTCAAGAACATGAAAGAACCATAATTATTGGATGTGCTGATCAGCTCTGGTAAGGCTGCATGTGTGGAATAAGGCTGCCCTTTGGTAATTACCATGAAAAGTGACTCAAAGCATGTACTTACACCACAAGCTCCAAACCAATGATGAAGGAGTCCAAAACGCTTTAACTGTTCATAAAATTATTACATAAAACAGCCAATATGTTTTGGGGCCAATTATGCACCCATTTATAAAGGCTCAGTAATTTTTCCAGAGCCTATATAGACTTGGAAAAACAGATGCAGATAGCTCTCCCCATAAAAATAATTCAGCAGGACAGACTATGCAGCCATTAACAGTGGCATACTCTGCCCTGTTGAATTCTTTCTCAGTTTATACCATTTTTTTTTAAAGTTTAATTACTAATGCTGACACCCAAGGATTTCATCATATTGTCAGGGAAATGTGTATAAAAAGAGTAACTAAGAAGTTTAATTGTAATTTTAAACTAGATGATGTAGAATTAGAGTGTATGCAAATCTGTTCATTAAATCTCACGAAAAAACGTTAAAATCTGACTTTACAACTCCTTGAAGTTATATTCATAAGGTTTTTTTTATCTTAATGCATTCTATGCATTAAGATAAAAAAACTTCTGTGTGCAGCAGCTGCCCTAGCACCCTTAATACTTATCTGAGCCCCATTGTCCAGCGATGTCCATGAATGTTTTGGCCGTCAGAGACTCTCCTTCCTGATTGGCTGAGACACAGCAGCGGCGCCACTGGCTCCCGCTGCTGTCAATCAAAGTCAGTCAGCCAATCAGAAGAGAGAAGGGGTGGGGCAGGGCCACAGCTTTGTGTCTAAATGAACACAGGGAGCTGTGACTCGGCTTAGGTGTCCTCATAGCAAGCTGCTTGCTGTGGGGGCACTCGACAGGAAGGAGGGGCCAGGAGCACAGAAGAGGGACCCGAGAAGAGGAGGATCTGGGCTGCTCTGTGCAAATCCACTGCAACATAGGTGGTGGGTATCACATGTTTGTGATTTATTTTAAAAAAATGTGACTTTACAATCACTTTCAAGTCGTAATCAATATTTTAAAAACTTCTGTGTATAGGGTGACAACACTCTATCCCTGTATTTTGCATTGTTACCCTGTCACATGGGCTTCCGACAGAGACTACAAATGGCCATTTTATCACACCTTACACAGGAATAGTCAACTGTTGTCATCATCAGGAAACCTGCCCTGAAAAAAGCCAAGCAATCTTCATTAGAATGCCTGCGTTTAGTGAGACAAAGAGCCTGCAGAATATATGCAGCACAGGTGCAACAAAGGACAAAAAAATGTGAAAACAAGAAATTTATTCTTAAAAAAATGCCAATGTCTTAAATATATGCAGTGCTTTATAAAACTAAATATCATTCAGCTAGGGTGTAAATCTCCCAAAAATTTTACATTCTGCAATAATGGGACCTCTTCATTATAAAAGGATTGCGATAAATGCTAGTATAATTTGAGAAGTTTGTAGCTACTACAGTCTAATTTTTAGTATGGCGCCATCCATATCACGGCGGTCCACATCCAACATATGGTTAGATAATTTTCCTCATCTCCTGCTTCTATTCCAAATAAAATAAATATAAAAAGACAAGTAATTTTCTCACCTAATTTGCGTGCAGACTTGATAATTAAGTGTTGTTGGTTGCATCACCAGAACACATTTGTGAGATACTTACATTACTTTCTCTGCATATTTAGTGTCTAGTCTTGTAAATAGTGAAACTGGCTTATTTTTCTAAAATTTGTCTCTGAACATGTAAAAATATTTTCTTTTTTATGATATGAATGCCATGTATTTTCAACATAAAATGGCTACTTAACACATTTGACTTTCAATTTATGCTATTATTCCCTAGCAGGAATGGAAATTACATTTCATAAACAAGTCACCAAGGATGTCAAATGTGGTAACACATAATAAATATGCATTTACAATGAAGACATTCCTAATTGCCTATGTATAGGTAGAAATCATGAAAACAGTTAATATAACTGAAATATTGTAGTGCTGTATCTATATAGTTCTGTCTTACCATCTTTGATAGGTAGATAGAATGAACAGAAGTCTGAATCAACCATGTTCAAAATCAAGCAAGCTTCGATTTATAGATATTTGTCATTTTTTAGGAAAAGATCTTTAGATTTTAGCATAAACAGACATTACTGAATCCCCATAAAAACTTCAAATAAATGACATGCTATTGTGGAAGACACTTTTACAATAATTATCTTTATTCATTTACAGTAAATATCAAAAACTTGTCTTTACGATCCTAATTTAATAGGACGTTTTACAACACTGAAATTACATAAAGGAACAACGAATTGTAAATTACATTTCCCCATAGTTTATTAGAAATATTACAAATGCTGTTTCTCATATTTGCATTATTGCATTGGCATATTTAAAAAATTACATTTGCTATGCTATAGTATGCAATCTAAATAAATATTTTAATATGACTTAGCTTTTAGGGGATATATCACATCAAATCACGGCCAGGCTGATAACACACTTTTTTCAAGGTTTAGTAATCCACCTCCTTTGTCATAATATGAATGTGCCTTTATGTCCTATGGGAAGTAAACCGCATAAAGGCTGAACTGGAAAGCAGTAAAAATGTTTCAAAAAGTAGCAGAGTGATCCTACCGGCTATGCACCATGGCAGAAGTGTATGTGAATCACCAGAATGGCTGTACATTTACAAAACCTTAAAGGGTAACTCCACTTTCATGGGGAAAAAAATAGCAAATACAGAAAAAATAATATAGCACATATAATTGTGACACTAATCATATTGTAATTGAATGTTATTAAAAATTACCTTTCCTTTTCAATCTGCAGCCACTGTAATTTTCTGAGAATGCATTGCAATATGGCTACCTGGAGTTGTTCTGCACACAGAATGTGTACTGACCACTCCCCAGAAACATAATTTCCTGCTTGTGTGATTGGCTCACCAATTTTTCAAGAAGTCTGCCTAAGATACAAGTCAGATTTCAGGCATCCCCTGCAACAAAAATGTCATTTTTGGAGAGATACTTTTTAATAGGAGCACATCCAAAGGGATGCAGGCCCAGCAGATTTCCTCATTAGTGCCCTGCAGCTTCACACCTGACAGTTAATTGTGAAACCACTGCCATTAGACCCACTCAGTACAGAGGCACGGACAAACACACATGAATTTCTTCAGAATAACAAAATGTAAGAATCTGCAACAAAGGTTGTTATAATGCTTGTAATGTACACAGATCACTCAGAGGGGAATGTTTTTTTCTCAACAAAAGTGGAGTTAAGTCTTAAATATAAGAAGTAAAGTAAGAGTTGAATATGTATAAAATACTGCCAACGTCCTTAATCAAATTTAGAACAGAGAGAACTGTGCACTAGATGCACACAGGGTTGTGGAACTGCCACCCAGAGGTCTGTGTCTCGTATGGATATGTGAAATTAAAAGATTTCAATCAGGCGCCTCTTGTGAATGTGCTGCGGCATCCGGTCCTGTACCTAGAGTTGCCCATCCCATATTTCTGTGGACCTCCCAGCCAGCCTGCTCTATTTTCTGGTCTTTGGTTCTGTTTTGTTATGTTTGATTCTTTATGAACCTTTTTATATAAAGATTTGATCACCCAACTGTAAATCCCTTGATGAAGTAATAATACATACCAATTTCTGAAATATGTCGGGATATGTGCTGTAAATCCATCCATTTGACCTCAAACTACTTAGGCTGTGGGTTGTAAGCACTGGGTTGATATATCTACCTTGTATAATTTGTGTATTTTAATGAATACGTATATTGTATAATTGTATCCGTATTTGTATTTCTCTATTTTTTCTATAATTTAATAAAATTGGCACTTATGTGCATTTTGCCACTAAACCATTTGCCACTAAAGTCCTAAGGGGCGACCCCTGTGTGCATCTAGTGCACAGTTCTCTCTGTTCTTAAATATAATGTGTACTTGGCCTCTATAGCTATCTAATTCTTCTCCTCGGACTGTATCTCCTCCATCTTCTAGTCCAATTCAAACCCACTATATCCATACAGTGGCCCTCACTTATAAATACCATCAGGCAACATCCAAGAGCAGGCTGCTAATTCCCTCCTCAAATTTTTTTTCTGCTTCCCCTGTACTGACATCAAGCAGCCTCAAAATTCATCCTGTGCTGTTCTGTCCTTGAAGTTTCTTCTTAAAATAAGGGCCATGCTCAAAGAAGTTTAATGTTGGTTGGCCTCACTCTACAACAAGTGGAACATACAGTTGTGTGCCATGATCAACCTTTGGCCAGATTTTTAGCTGACTTGTTTACCCTACCACAGAAATTGGCACACTTCTCCAGGGGACATGCCTCACAGATTAAGCATTGCTGGTTTATATCCTTTTGGCTGTGGTATGTTTTGGTTTTAAAGCTCAGTCTCAGTCAAAATCTGTATTGGTTTTAGGGACCAATAAGGAAGAGTTCCAAAATTCTGCCAGGTGTTTTCTACCTGTGCCCTCATTTTCCATCACTTCCTGTTACTTCATATTAAAAAACAATTGGAAGATATGAAGGCAGGAGTAGGACTATTTTAAAAAGAGTAAAATTATCATAAAGTTTTGAGTGGCCAGTGACTTTAGATCTTCTGATCATTTTGACTTCTGGTGTTCACTGAGGATAACTCTCTTTAACTCTTTTTATACAGTCTTCAATTCAATGTTTGGATTGAATTGGCCACTTGCTGTATATGAGAAGTTTAATTCAACCCTTAAACTTAACATAATACCTAACCTTTATCCTTTACCCCTAAAGCCAACGCCTCAATGTAACATTAACCCTAAATACCAAATCTTACCTTTAAACTTTGCCTTAACTCTTTCATCACAGTATAACCTCTTCCTTTGTATTTGCTACAGCAGACTGCTGAGCATTGCGTGGAAGCTGAAATAGGAATCTTTTTCATCCACAATTGTTTTTCTGATTATTATTATTTATCAGTTTTTGTGATCCTCGTTTGATACATTGCATATAATGTATGTATTTCCTCCATTTGTTTTAGATTCACAGTGAGATATTGTAAAAAAAATAAATTTCATAAATCAAACGTAAAACAGATAGAATGTTTAACCTTTACGTAATGTGTGCAGATTGCTTTTCAAGCAGACAGTTCAGGGTAGTCTACAGATTAGACATGCATAAGAAGACAGACCACATGATGTTAACCTTACATTGATGTTTTCGGGTGATCTTTAAGTAGGGTTTGCTGTAGGTGCTGAGTTACCAGATACATGAGTCCATCTTCAGATGGCTGCGGGGGCGTTAAAGGAATTTCTGGGTGTCTTTATGTGTGACTCCTGAAGAGGTGCTAAATTGCTGAAGGAAATTAAAAACAGGCATATTTGGGGAAAAAGAATATGTCATGCTGAAGATAAAAATGCCAGTTGATCTTTCTGTGTGACTTTTGCCCAACAGTGTTAAAATCAACTCCTATTATGAACAGATTCTAGATGTTACTAAAAAAAAAAAAAAAAAATATATATATATATATATATATATATATATATATATATATATATATATATATATATATATATATTACTCCAAGTGCCAAATGCTGGCACACAGATGCATAAAGGCCAACAACCTGGGTGCATACAGAGATCAACACAAATGTACACCAAATTGAAGATTTATATACAAAAAACAAAATACTGTACAGTATGTGCTCCTTTTTTGATTTGCCCATATTGTTAACTTTTAAACATATTGAATTAATGAAGCATCACCACGTGGTAATGTGGATACATGGATAATATTAAGTGCCTCGTCCCGATATAGTACGTATGAAAAAAAATAATAATTTTTGGGCTTTGGACTTTATTGGCACAATAAACACTATAGTTATTAGAATTAAAAATCCAATTTATTAAAGAATATTTAAAAAAAAAGTATAAAAAGACAAAAACAGAAATCAGTTCATGGCCATACATTTACAAAATATGCACTCCATACACAGCTCTGTATTTATACAAGTCGGTTAGACAGTGATTGAAATAATCAATTTACATACAGTTATACCGAAGAGGAGCTATGCAGAAATAGTAATCAGTAACGAGACTTCGCTAAACATGTTGCGCGCCTGAGCGCTTCTTCAGGAGCACAGAACAGATTACTAAAATACATAAGACATACAATAAATAAAATAAAATAGAGAAACATATGCACAAGTATAGTTATAATTAATCATACATTTGGTATTATTGCCACTCGAGCCCAGCAGGTGATGCTAATACATAATCAGGATAATATTCAAATACCATGGGGACATGTGTATCATGATAATATCATACTATCTATCATTATCATGATACACACGTCCCCATGGTATTTGAATATTATCCTTGCGATGCGCCCAGGTCCTCCCCCCTGCTCATCTTCTATAGTGATGGGGGTGGGCTTTTACCTTGGCGCATCAATGTCATGCTAGCACACTGCACGTACGCCGTCTATTGACGCTGAGGTTCGTGACTGTGCTCTCTCCACCTCACGTGGCGTAGGGGGGTGGGCAGGCTCTCGCTGAGGTCTCTGTACCGAAAGTGGAAGTTCCCCTTGTCCCACACACTGCCATTACGTTTACGCATGACGTTGGCGGGGACCTGCCCCAGGCCATGGGTACTTTAGCCGGGGCGGACCGGCGGCTCACTTAACACAGTTCCATCCTGTGGAGAGGTTCCATGGGTCCCAATTTACACTGCAGGTATCTGGGGGGGTCTCACAGAACTACACTTACACACACATGCACACACACATACTCTTACATGGACACACATACACACACACACATCCACCCACATACATACACTACTGAATTGGCAATATATTGGCACCCCATCCTTGGAAGTGTAGACATTTTTTAATCACTTCTATTTTCAGTTTCTATTTGATAACACTTATTTTAAGTTCAAGTGCAATCACTGGTGTAGATTTACACATATCATGCAACGCATACACACATTCACTGCGGGTACACAGAGTTGTTTTAACTATCATCCTACACCGCCCATCCTTCACTTATTTTCACATTCTCCACTCATTTTTAATCATTTGTTCATTTAGTTTATATTTATTTTTTCACATCTTTTCACAGAATTGCGCATATGTCCCATGTATGCACACCTCATACTTTGGAGCTGCGTCGTGGGCATCCGGCTCCATGGCTGCTGTTCCCCATGGCCCCCTCTCTGGTCTCCATTGGTTGTTGGGGAGGGGAGGTTGTCCCGGCCTCAACCCTGGGGGAGACAGCTCATTCAGGGCCACCGTCCTACTCCATCATGAGAACTGCTAGGTCATACCTATAGACTGTTCCTTAGGCAATGTATAAATTGCTAGCTCCTGCTCTCTTTTGGAAAGCTTGGCACATTATCTGAGACTCTATTTACCCATTCATTTATTTACTCCATTTTGTAGCCAAAATACATGCATCCTACTCCTGGTGATTGGACCACCCTACAGGGGTTGTGACATCCATTTTATTTTCATTTAGGTATTTCATATAGCATCATTCACATATACATGCCTCATGTAAAGTCCCAAAACCCATTCCTTTTTTCCGCATACATATAGGGATGGAGGCTTTTCTATGTCTTGTTTGGGTTAAATAGGTTACCATTTGTTCTCTACCAGTTTATGAGAGTATGTATAAACCAAAATAAAGTGGACCTACCATCTAAACATTACATGGATCAGAAAGGCATATATCAGTATTACCAAATCACATTATAATTTTAAGCAAAAATTTATTGGAGTGAATTGATACATTGATGAATTGCAATGAACTGATAAAACAATCTTCCTAGCATAGATAGAGCCTACATATGTGATGAACTAATATAGTTGACTCATGTACATATATAATTTTAAAATTAGACATAATGTTCAAAATAAAAACATCAATTTACATTAAAATATGTTTAAATCAGATCACTCAAATATCAATTAAAGAGAAATTTCAGTTTGCTTCTTTTTTTTTTAATTTGTCAGCTAAAAATAATGCAGCTGCTGACTTTAAAATAGAAGGGACTTACCAGTGCCTGGGATCCAGCGCTGCGTTATTGCAACCTGTTCTTCTTGCCACTGGGGGGGGGGGGGCAGGCACCAGTCTTTTGGATATGGGAGCTACCAGTGGCTTCCTGAGGAGGCAGTGGTGAAGAAAGTGCCTCAATCACATAATCGCTGTGCTCACAGTGATCACATGAGTGGGAGCCTGTCCTGCTGGCTCTTGATGAGAAACAGAGAAAGTGAGCTTTTGGTGACAGTTAGGTCAGTGTGCTCCTAGTATAGAACCTTGGACCCACATGGATGCATTTTTGTGGCAGCTTAGCGTTAAATCCCACCCAGATTGTTCCTGCATATATGCGTTACAGTGGCAGTAAGTGGTTAATGTACTTTAAAAAGTAATTTTAATTTTTTAAAAATCTGCAGCCTTCATTAAAATAATACCTGGTGATCCTGCCATGAAGGTCCTGGCTCACACAATTTCTGTTATAGGATGACAATGCTCTAATCACGTCTTCCAATTGTTCTTCTGCATTGTACCCTCTTTATTAAAAAAAAATACTCTTTTGTTTATGATGCAAATCATCATTCTATTGTACTACAAGATTATCTCTTTTTATTTATGTCTAGAACATAAACAAAACAAGAGTATTGCTTTCCAATGACAGTGATGTTGCCCCCCCAAAAAAATCCCCATAGCAGTTCCCCGTAATAGACAAGGTAATATACTTTTCTTTCCAGTGGCCTGTGTCTTCTGTCTTCCCTCAACAGAAACACCAAACCACAGTCAGGCTTTTCAACATTTCACACTTCTGCAGGATGCCTGTTTCCCAGGTCGCATACTGTGGTTCCATTCTCTGGCCTCTGTACCACTACAGGACACATACGTGATGTAGGGGTCAGTGGGTGGAACCACGGTGCAGGTTGGGAGTCACAAGCATCCGACATGTCCAGAAGTGTAGAAGGCTAGAGGAGCTGATTGAGGTTGCAGTGCTTCAACTGAAGGAAAATAAGTGGCATAAGACACTGGGGAGGCAAGTATAACATTTTTTCTATTACAAAGAAATGCTTTGGGGAATTTTGATGGTTTGATGACAGTGCCACTTTAATTATAAATGCAATAACCAAACCAAATATCGCAAAATCACTTAGAAAAAAAAGTAAAAAAACAAAGAAGGTGGAAAACTTTTTTCAGCATCTGATTAAAGAATGACAACATAAACCATTTGTGTATCATATTTTATAGATTTTTTTTACCTAATCAAATTCATTCTAGCAATATCAATAAAAGATAGTAAATGACAGAGAAAGCCTTCATCAAAAGATTGTTTTTAGGATGTGAATATACAATGACGGCGGTGTTACAGTCATGAATTAATTAATTGAGTGCTGGCATGTGGATGTTTCATAACTATTGTTGGAAACGTTTAGCTCAGTCTCCTAAAAAGCTTTTGGGGCATTTTCCAGGTGACAAGCAAATTTGAAGTGCAGTTTACTAATAATATTTGGGAAAAATATGTAACAGTGCTAATTCATGAAGTCATTTAAATGTATCCTTATTTTGAGTTTTATTTAATCAGCTGCCATCAAATTTAATGGGTTTGACGGAGATCTGGATGGTGGTGTTGGCTCCAAATAATTTGTTATGCAACCTTCCCCTAGAAGTGAGTTGCTAAGGTGAGACTGGAGGGAGCAAAACTAGAAATTATGGTGGGGAGACATTCCTACAAGAGTTTGCACCCATCGTTTTTTTAACTCTAAAAGACTTGCCATCTACCTGAAAATCAACTCTTTGTGTGGGTTAACCTTTTAAAACCATGGCTCTAAAACCAGAAGAACAAGGCGTGCAAAGTAAACAGCAAAAACTAAGAGCTAAGTGGAAAGACATTTATTAACTGTGCCTACCAAATCTAAAGGGTAATATCCTGAATTCCTGATGAAAGTACAATTCATTTTCACTCCTTTTCATGCATTTAATGGTGCTGGTGACTGACAGTGACCTAAGGATACTCTTGCCTTGATAAAGGGAACCTTGCATGAAGCGAGGGTATGCTGGGGACCCATACTATATACCAATTTGGAATGTTCCATCTTGTTTTCTGTCTATTTGACAGACAGGAATGGAGGGGAAATCTCCTTACTTCTTGTTTAAGGGACTGATGTCAGACAGAACAGGAAGTGAGAGAAAATCTCCAAAATCGTGCCCCAAGCAGCAATTATCATATTATCTAGTATGTGTGAAGTACAAATACCTCTATCAAGATTGTAATAACATCTATGTCCCCATAAGGTAGATTTACCTTTACTTCCTGTGCAGGTGATTGGTGTCAGACAAAATAAGAAGCAAGCTAAATACCCTACTGTTGACTCTTAGATAATTGGGTGGGTGGGGGGGGGGGGGGGGGGCAGTAATCAAAGACCTGCCACTATCCCCTATACAAATGAAATAATCAGAGGGTAAGTCCCCACATTTCCTCAAATAGAAGAGATGATGGGAAAAGGGGATTTTTAAGTGCCAAAAAAAGAGTGTCTAAAAACCACAAGTTTTATTCATATAAATATATATTCATTTAAAAGATATGTATCAACAAGACATACAGTGGGGACGGAAAGTATTCAGACCCCCTTAAATTTTTCACTCTTTGTTATATTGCAGCCATTTACTAAAATCATTTAAGTTCATTTTTGTCCTCATTATAGTACACACAGCACCCCATATTGACAGAAAAACACATAATTTTTGACATTTTTGCAGATTTATTAAAAAAGAAAAACTGAAATATCACATGGTCCTAAGTATTCAGACCCTTTGCTCAGTATTTAGTAGAAGCACCCTTTTGATCTAATACAGCCATGAGTCTTTTTGGGAAAGATGCAACAAGTTTTTCACACCTGGATTTGGGGATCCTCTGCCATTCCTCCTTGCAGATCCTCTCCAGTTCTGTAAGGTTGGATGGTAAACGTTGGTGGACAGCCATTTTTAGGTCTCTCCAGAGATGCTCAATTGGGTTTAAGTTAGGGCTCTGGCTGGGCCATTCAAGAACAGTCACGGAGTTGTTGTGAAGCCACTCCTTCTTTATTTTAGCTGTGTGCTTAGGGTCATTGTCTTATTGGAAGGTAAACCTTCAGCCCAGTCTGAGGTCCTGAGCATCTGGAGAAGGTTTTCGTCCAGGATATCCCTGTACTTGGCCTGCATCAACTTTTCCTCAATTGCAACCAGTCGTCCTGTCCCTGCAGCTGAAAAACACCCCCATAGCATGATGCTGCCACCTCCATGCTTCACTGTTGGGACTGTATTGGACAGGTGATGAGCAGTGCCTGGTTTTCTCCACACATACCACTTAGAATTAGGGCCAAAAAGTTCTATCTTGGTCTCATCAGACCAGAGAATCTTATTTATCATCATCTTGGAGTCCCTCAGGTGTTTTTTAGCAAACTCCATGCAGGCTTTCATGTATCTTGCACTGAGGAGAGGCTTCCATCGGGCCACTCTGCCAAAAAGCCCAGACTTGTGAAGGGCTGCAGTGATGGTTGACTTTCTACAACTTTCTCCCATCTCCCGACTGCATCTCTGGAGCTCAGCCACAGTTATTTTTGTGGAGGGCTGCAGTGATGGTTGACTTTCTACAACTTTCTCCCATCTCTCGACTGCATCTCTGGAGCTCAGCCACAGTGATTTTTGGGTTCTTCTTTACCTCTCTCACCAAGGCTCTTCTCCCCCGATAGCTCAGTTTGGCTGGACGGCCACCTCTAGGAAGGGTTCTGGTCATCCCAAACGTCTTCCATTTAAGGATTATGGAGGCCACTGTGCTCTTAGGAAACTGAAGTGCAGCAGAAATTTTTTTGTAACTTTGGCCAGATCTGTACCTTGCCACAATTCTGTCTCTGAGCTCTTCAGGCAGTTCTTTTGACCTCATGATTCGCATATGCTCCGACATGCACTGTGCACTGTAAGGTCTTATATAGACAGGTGTGTGGCTTTCCTAATCAAGTCCAATCAGTATAATCAAACACAGCTGGACTCAAATGAAGGTGTAGAACCATCTCAAGGATGATCAGAAGAAATGGACAGCACCTGAGTTAAATATATGAGTGTCACAGCAAAGGGTCTGAATACTTAGGACCATGTGAAATTTCAGTTTTTCTTTTTTAATAAATCTGCAAAAAATTTCAACAATTCTGTGTTTTTCTTTCAATATGGGGTGCTGTGTGTACATTAATGAGGAAAAAAAATGAACTTAAATGATTTCAGCAAATGGCTGCAATATAAAAAAGAGTGAAACATTTAAGGGGGTCTGAATACTTTCCATCCCCACTGTAATTATATATCAACATTGTCAACATATAATATGACCATTCCGTGCAATCAATGTGTGGTCTTGGTGCATATAGATCTGATGTGTATGGATCACCAACTGTTGACTCTCAATCTGGCTCCCTCCCCTGGCTGCTTCTTACACTGTAACCTACCAGTGTGAAAATCCACCATATAAAGTATTCTCCATATGCTTCTTACCTTGTATTCTGCCAGAAATTTTCACTGAGGGTGATTACAAGGCGAAAGGAAATGCTTGTGTCAGGCTGACATTAGGCTGACATCATTCTTGATATCTTGATTAGGGATGAGCTTCGTGTTTGAGTCGAACCCATGTTCGACTCGAACATCGTCTGTTTGCCCGTTCGCCGAATTGCGAACGATATGGGCCGTTCGCGCCAAATTCGTGTGGCGCGTCACGGCTCATAATTCACGGCGGCATCGCAGTGCATTGCTGGCTGATGATTGGCCAAGCATGCACTATGACCCGCATGCTTGGCCAATCACAGCGCCGTCTGAACAGAGCCGTAATTGGCCAAAGCTAAGGAGGCTTTGGCCAATTATGGCTCAGGGGATTTAGTACACGCCCCACACTATATAAAGCAGCCTACAGGGCGGCCCTGTTTAGTGTGTGTTCCGGCGTTGAAAGAGATAGACAGAGAGACAGTGTCATTTGATTTGAGTTAGATAGATTAGGCAGAACAGTCAGTCAGTTTAGCTGCACTTACAGTGTATTGTGTATATATATGCATCCCAGGTGTTGCATATATATATATATATACACTGTATTCAGTTTAGCTAGATCCGTTCCTGTTATCTTCCTACTGACAGGCAGGCTTGTCTTGTTACAGTATTTACAGCTACCTGAAGAAAATTGCTGGTGTTCTTTTGATCCTATTAGTACCACAGTCAGGCAGCTAGACTATTTACAGTTAGTGCAGTGCGTCCTGCTCACAGTGTTCAGCTAGATCCGTTCCTGTTATCTTCCTACTGACAGGCAGGCTTGTCTTGTTACAGTATATATAGCTACCTGAAGAAAATTACTGGTGTCCTTTTGATCCTATTAGTACCACAGTCAGGCAGCTAGACTATTTACAGTTAGTGCAGTGCGTCCTGCTCACAGTGTTCAGCTAGATCCGTTCCTGTTATCTTCTTACTGACAGGCAGGCTTGTCTTGTTACAGTATTTACAGCTACCTGAATAAAATTGCTGGTGTTCTTTTGATCCTATTAGTACCACAGTCAGGCAACTAGACTATTTACAGTTAGTGCAGTGTGTCCTGCTCACAGTGTTCAGCTAAACCTACAAGTTGGTGTAGTGAGACCTCTGCACAGTGTTCATCTAAAGCTACAAGTTAGTGCAGTGCGTCCTGCTCACAGTGTTCAGCTAAAACTACAAGTTAGTGCTGTGCATCCTGCTCACAGTGTTCAGCTAAACCTACAAGTTGGTGTAGTGAGACCTCTGCACAGTGTTCATCTCAAGCTACAAGTTAGTGCAGTGCGTCCTGCTCACAGTGTTCAGCTAAAACTACAAGTTAGTGCTGTGCATCCTGCTCACAGTGTTCAGCTAAACCTACAAGTTGGTGTAGTGAGACCTCTGCACAGTGTTCATCTCAAGCTACAAGTTAGTGCAGTGCGTCCTGCTCACAGTGTTCAGCTAAAACTACAAGTTAGTTCTGTGCGTCCTGCTCACAGTGTTCAGCTAAAACTACAAGTTAGTGTGGTGCGTCCACCTCACAGTGTTCAGCTAAACCTACAAGTTATTTTTTTGCGAGCTCTGCTAACCTAAAGCTACCTGTAGAAGGTTGGTGGTGTTTTCCTGATCCTATCACTACCGCAGGCAGCTAAAAAAGCTACAAGTTAGTTTTTTGCAAGCTCTGCACAGTGTTCAGCTAAAGCTACTTGTAGAAGGTTGGTGGTGTTCTCATACTACAGGCAGGCAGTTGATTTTGCTAGCTTCAGTATATATATATATATATATATATATATATATATATATATATATATATATATATCCCAGCTTAGTGCAGCTACAGGCCATTAGTATGTCTGGAAGGCCAAGAAGGAGAGGCAGACAGTCACAAGCCAATAAGAGAGGGCAAGCAGGCTCTGTGTCTAGTGCTGGTCGTGGAGACGGTGCATCCTCATCAGCACGTGGCCGTGGGACACGCTTGGCCTTTTTTTCGGCAGCTGGCCGTGTTGAGCCGCATGCGGAAGACTTGGTCGAGTGGATGACCAAGCCGTCCTCATCCTCCTCATCCTCTCTCACCCATGCCCAGGGTACTTTGTCTGGCAAAGCAGCGGCCTCTTCCCTCGGCTCAATGTCATCAGTGGCTCCTTCCCTAGCCCCACCATGTCCTCCTGAGGAGTCCCTCGAACTGTTTGACCACAGTGTTGGGTACATGCTCCAGGAGGATGCCCAGCGTTTGGAAGGCTCTGATGATGATACTGAGCTCGATGAAGGCAGTAACATGAGCACGTAGATACAAGCGTATCTCGCGTGGCCAAAACATCTCCCGCTTGGGTACCACATGCTTGACCAGACATATGTTGACCTGCCATGCAGTTCGTTGGCAAGCGTATCTAAAAGACCCACACCAAAGAACAAAGAGGACCTCTCCTTGCTCCTCATCAGCTGAGATTTCCAACCCCACTATACCTTCAGTCCTCTCTGAGACCTGCACTGAGAGGAATGAAGGTGTAGAATTAGGTGTGTCACAGCCAAGTACTTGTGGGCAATCTGCTTTTGGTACACCGACGTCAGATTGTACCAGGCAAATTTCCCTGCCCCAGCTGCTGCACCACCGAAAGAAGTTTGCTCCCAGCCATCCACATGCCCAGCAGTTGAATGCTAGCTTGGCAAAATTGCTAGCACTTCAACTGCTGCCTTTTCAGTTGGTAGACTCTGCCCCCTTCCGTGAGTTTGTGGAATTTGCGGTTCCTCAGTGGCAGGTACCCAAACGCCACTTTTTCTCACGGAAGGCAATTCAGGCTCTCTACCGGCATATGGAAGGCAATGTCCATGCCTCGCTGGACAGGGCGGTCAGCGGTAAGGTGCATATTACTGCTGACTCATGGTCCAGCAGGCATGGACAGGGACGTTACCTAAGTTTCACGGCGCATTGGGTGACTCTGCTGGCAGCTGGGAAGGATGCAGGACAAGTTGCAGTAGTGTTGGAGGTTGTTCCGCCACCATGCCTCCAAAATGCTAATGATTGTGACACACCTCTCTCCTCCACCCCCTCCTCTTCTTCTTCCTCCATGGCCTCTTCCTGTGCTTTGTCCTCGGAACCAGTGGTGCTCCGTAGCCGTTCAAGGGGCTACGCAAGTACGCAGGCCAAAAGATGCCATGCGGTGCTTGAGCTGGTGTGCTTGGAGGACAGAAGCCACACTGGGGCAGAGGTTCTGTCAGCTCTGCAGGGGCAGGTTCAGAGGTGGTTGACGCCATGCCAACTTAAGGCAGGAATGGTGGTTTGCGACAATGGCACCAACCTCCTCTCTGCCCTCCGACAGGGACAACTGACCCATGTGCCCTGTTTGGCTCACGTCCTTAACTTGGTGGTGCAGCGGTTCTTGGGCAGGTACCTGAGCTTACAGGATGTCCTGAGGCAGGCCAGGAAAGTCTGTGTGCATTTCCGCTGGTCATATAATGCCAGTGCTCGGCTGACGGACCTCCAAAAGGAGTTTAACCTGCCCAAGAACCGCCTAATCTGTGACATGCCCACCAGGTGGAACTCAACTCATGCTGCAGCGGCTGTACACGCAGCAGAGGGCCATCAATGAGTACCTGTGCGACTATGGCACCAGGACAGGGTCAGGGGAGCTTGTTTTTTTTCCCACGCCAGTGGGCCATGATTAGGGATGCATGCACTGTCCTGTCACCATTTGAGGAGGCCACGAGGTTGGTGAGCAGTGACAGTGCATGCATCAGTGACACTGTCCCCCTTGTCCACCTGTTGGAGCATACGCTGCGTGGAATAATGGACAGGGCACTTGAGGCAGAACAGAGGCAGGAAGAGGAGGACTTCCTTAGCTCTCAAGGCCCCCTTTATCCAGACAGTGTTCCTGCGTGCTCGCCGATCACACAGGAAGAGGACGAGGAGGAGGAGGAAGATTGTGTCAGTATGGAGGTGGAGCCTGGCACTCAGCATCAGCAGCAGTCTTTAAGGGATCAGTTCCAAAAAACACATGGACTTGTACGTGGCTTGGAGGAGGTGGCTGCGGACCATGTCGTCCTTAGTGACCCAGAGGACTCCGGACCGAATGCCTCAGCAAACCTACGCTGCATGGCCTCCCTGATCCTGCAAAGCCTGCGTAAGGATCCTCGTATTCGTGGTATCAAGGAGAAGGACCAATACTGGCTGGCAACCCTCCTTGATCCACGTTACAAGGGTAAGGTTGTGGACCTTATCTTGCCATCGCAGAGGGAGCAGAGGGAGCAGAGGATGAAACATCTTCGGGAGGGAATGGGAGGTTAAAAACTCCTGTTTCTGGACAACGTGTTGCTGAGGCTTCGGTCAGTCAAAGAAGGAGCGGTGGAGAAGGTGGCCGTCTGACCGATGCGTTCAGACAATTTTTTGGTCCGCAGCCCCAAGGTATGATCGGTTCCAGCAACCATCGGTATTGCCCCTAGGAATACCTAGGGGCAATACCTTTCCCACCGAAAATCCTCTGGGTTACTGGATCTTGAGGATGGATCACTGGCCAGAGCTTGCACAGTATGCAATTGAGCTACTGGCCTGTCCTGCATCCAGCGTCCTTTCGGAACGCACATTCAGTGCTGCTGGAGGCGTGGTAACCGATCACAGGGTGCGTCTATCCACCGACTCGGTCGATCGACTGACCTTCATAAAAATGAATCAGTCTTGGATCACCACCAGCTACCAAGCACCTGATGCTGATGTAACCGAATAATTTTTTTTGAAATCTCAGATCCTTTCAAAGACTGCCTATGCTGATGCTGAGTGACTATCCCTGAGTAATTATCCTCTTCCTCCTCAATGATCACACTGATAGCTTGTAAGAACATTTTTGGTTCTGGGCGCCACCACCAGTGCCTAAGGCACAATTTTTCAGCCCCTGTTTAACAGGGGCATGTAATTACAATTTTTGATGCAATACTTTGCAGCAGGGCTCATTTCAGCATTCCAACTAGAGTATCTGTGAGGGGTTGCAGTGTTGTGGCACCAGCACCAGTGCCTAAGGCCCAATTTTTCTGCCCCTGTTTAACAGGGGCGTGTAATTACAATTTTTGATGCAATACTTTGCAGCAGGGCTCGTTCCTGCGTTCCAACTAGAGTGTCTGTGAGGGGTTGCAGTGTTGTGGCACCAGCACCAGTTCCTAAGGCCCAATTTTTCAGCCCTAGTTTAACAGGGGCGTGTAATTACAATTTTTGATGCAATACTTTGCAGCAGGGCTCGTTCCTGCGTTCCAACTAGAGTGTCTGTGAGGGGTTGCAGTGTTGTGGCACCAGCACCAGTGCCTAAGGCCTAATTTTTCAGCCCCTGTTCAACAGGGGCATGTAATTACAATTCTTGATCTAATATTTCACAGCAGGGCCCATTTCTGCACCCCCCAAGAGCGAGTGAGGACTAACAGTGTTGTGGCACCAGCACCACCACCACCACCACCAAAGGCCCAATTTTTCTGCCCCTGTTCAACAGGGGCATGTAATTACAATTCTTGATCTAATATTTCACAGCAGGGGCCATTTCTGCACCCACCAAGAGCGAGTGAGGACTTACAGTGCTGTGGCACCAGCACCACCACCACCACCAAAGGCCCAATTTTTCTGCCCTTGTTCAACAGGGGCATGTAATTACAATTCTTGATCTAATATTTTACAGCAGGGCCCATTTCTGCACCCACCAAGAGCGAGTGAGGACTTACAGTGTTGTGGCACCAGCACCACCACCACCACCACCACCACCAAAGGCCCAGTTTTTCTGCCCCTGTTCAACAGGGGCATGTAATTACAATTCTTGATCTAATATTTCACAGCAGGGCCCTGTGAGGGCTTACAGTGTTGTGGCCACAACAACACCTAAGGCCCAAATTTCTGCTGAGTATATAGGGCAGGCCCCTACTTTCAAACATCTAACTTACAAACGACTCCTACTTGCAAACGGAAGGAGACAACAGGAAGTGAGATGAAATCTACCCATAGGAAGGGAAATTCTCTCCTGTAAGAGTTTATATGGGAAAAACATTTCTCCTTTCCACTTTCCAATCCTTGTTCCACAAAAAAACCCAAATTTTCAAAAAACATTTGTCATTGGGACAAAAAGTGAGGTGAAATCTTCTGAAGAGGAGGAAAGACAGCAAAACAAATGTCACAGGGGTGTTAACCCTTCCCTATGTTTTCCAAAAAGCTTAAAAAAGATTTTTTGGCTGGAGCTAAACACGTTAAAAATGTACCCGTTCAAAATTACAAACAGATTCTACTTAACAATAAACCTACAGTCCCTGTCTTGTTTGCACCGCCTGTATACTGCTGTTCAGAGTATATAGGGCCTGGTGGCCCCACACCTTTCCTTATTTTAATTTGGGTGCGGGGTTCCCCTTAATATCCATACAAGACCCAAAGGGCCTGGTAATGGACTGGGGGGTACCAATGCTGTTTGTCTCACTGATTTTCATCCATATTGCCAGGACCCGACATTTCATTAAACCCGCAGTTTTAAATGAGATTTTTTCCTTTAAAAATTACATTTGGTGCAGGGACTGTTCTAAATACGGGAAACACGCGCCACTTTACAGGCATACTATAGACACCCCCCAGGTACGATATGTAAAGGAATACTTCACTTTTTTTTTTTACTTTAAGCATCATTAAAATCACTGCTCCCGAAAAAACGGCCGTTTTTAAAAGTTTTTTTTGCATTGATACATGTCCCCTGGGGTAGGACCCGGGTCCCCAAACCCTTTTTAGGACAATACCATGCAAATTATCCTTTAAAATGAGCACTTTTGATTTCGAACATTCGAGTCCCATAGACGTCAATGGGGTTCTAACGTTCATGCAAATTTTCGGTCCGTTCGCAGGTTCTGGTGCGAACCGAACCGGGGGGTGTTCGGCTCATCCCTACTCCTGATCTCTCGGAGTCCTGAACCGTATTGTGCTCCCTTTTAAATGGACTCCTCAGGCTACCAATTTTGCCTGTCAAATAATTGATGTCTGCCCTGGGGTACAAAGGCTTCACCAATTATAACTGTTACTCCAGTGTTGCCTTCCTCTTTATTTTGTTAGGACCCCTAATAAATTTTTAATTTTTGTTTGGACAAATACTTGGCTATGTGTTTTACTTCAAAAAGGACAGTTTGTGAGTAGGCAGGTACATTTCAAAAATACAATGTCAAATTGACAAGGGACACCAACACCAACCAACCTTTTTGAGGTTAATAAATACAAGATTATAATGGTGTTGTGGTAACTTGACACACAAAATGACAAAAAATATTATGGAGATCACTATAAAAAAATAAAATAAAGATTATTTTGGAGATCTTGCAAAAAAAACAAACAAAAACAAAGATTATTCAGGAGATCATAAGAAATAATAATAATAATAATAATAATAATAATAATAATAATATCAGCAGCAAAGCAACTTAGATTCAAAATTGTGACGAATGTGCTATCTCAATTACGAACGCTAGTTTTACAAGACCGAGCGCTTCTGTCTCGTACTTGAATCTGAGCATGCGTGGATTTTGGTGCGTCGAACTTGTGTACACATGCTCGGAATTTCCGACAACAAACTTTGAGAACCTGCTCTCAAACATTTGTAAGCGGAAATTCCGACAGCAAATGTCTGATGAAGCATACACACGGTCGGACTTTCCGTCAACGAGCTCACATCGAACATTTCCCGTCAGAAATTCCGATCATGTGTACGAAGTATTAGCCTTTCTTAGAGCATACGGGTGATGTAACCATTTTATGTATTGATTCCGTGATCTGATTAAATTTGTCAACAGCAAGCTGGCCTGCATGACAACTGTGTCTAGGGTGATTTCCACGAAAGTAATAACCTTTGCAGGACCTTCAACGTTATGGGCTATGACAGGAAGGTTGAGATCCCTAAGAACTGACAATGGTGTTTGAAGGTCGATTGGGGCCTTAGCCGGTGATTGTATAAGTATAAAATCATCTAAACAATGAATAACTTTCTGGCAACGGACCGACTCAGTCAGCACCCAACTAAGAGATTGTGCAAACAAATCAAATAACCAGGGGCTGCTCTTGGACCCGAAGGTTAGCTTAGTGGCAAAAGAATACATGTCTGTCCATTTAATACCATACCACTGCCACAAGGAACATTTACTGGGTAATAATTTGAATGTGTCAGTTATATCTGCCTTTGACAACCATGTGTTCTTGCCCGATCGAATGATGCACTGTATGGCCTGATCAACAGAGGCGTATTTTTGAGAAAAATTTTTTTGGAGAAAATTCCTCAGATGGAATGAGTGAGTTTAAACTTGGTACATGGGATGAATGAGGTGCTGACAAATCATAGATTAATAGGAATTTATTAGAAAATTTACCACATACCCGGCCAATAGGGCTAACCCTCCATAGCTTGAAAGGGGGAGACTAAAATGGACCAATAATAATCCAATTCCTTTATCCAATTCCATTTTAATCAAATTTTCACCAGGTTAGACATGGCCGATCTTAATTCAGGGCACTCAAAAGAGAATTGCGGTAACGCTACTAACCCAGTATGAAAACCTTCAGTAAACTCAACCAAAAGAAAATCCGTGAAGGAGGAGGAAGGCTGTGCTGCCAGGAAGCATATCAAATAGTCGATATTGACCTGGACTAGTCATAGTGGATTGGATGGCTTCAGCGTACAAGCTGTTTTAGGATGAGCCCTGAAACATACAGCACCAATGTGTCGCCGTCTGCATTGCACATATTTACATGCCCTAAAGTTATAATTGTTGCAGATCTGATGCTTACCTAAATATAGATTTGGCACACCGAGTTTATCCACCTGTACCGTAGTAGCAGGTACAGCTGAACTGCTGGCAGTCGGTTTGAAGGTTGCAATAGGCTCATTAGTACCTGCATTAGGGCAGCAACTAGCAGTGTGGGAGGACTGACAAATCAAGCAGACTGAAAACTTAAAACCTGCGAAATGTCTAAAGAACAGTTGCAAGTTACACAACACTTTAGCTGCAAAGGCTTTGTGATGATCATAAAATGCCGTGCTACTGTACTTATGAGCCAGATCCATCACTATATGCAAGATATCTAGTTCCTCTCTCCTATTAAGGCTGACCGAGCAAATGATGTCTCTGTATGTAGCAAAAGCCAACACGAACTCAGCCACGGTGAGTTTACGATTTAACCGGGGATCCTTGGCTTTGAGAATGACTGAGACTTCACCGCAAGCATAAGATTTATTTTCAACAACGTCATTCGCTGCGATCAGGAGAGAGGCTAGATTAACTTCTTTCCCCTCAAAAATATTCTTTGGAAGGGTAGGGGGTACAATATTTGCAGATTTAACCATGGGAGAATATGGCTCTGTACCTGGGACAGACAGTGCAGGGGTGCTAGAAGTGACTGGAAGAACTCTAGGTGGAATAGATACGTCCAGTGCGGGACTGGCTGGAGTAGCCATGGCCTTATTTTCTAATGTTTGAGTGCGATGTTGTAATTTACGAAGGAATATGGTAATAGTGGTTAACATCTTACATATCAGGGTAAGTGACATAGAAGGGTGTGTAGGGAAACCTGCTCCATACTGGTGGAGACAGCACTGGGGGGGAACAAGAGCTTAAATAATTCTGCCTTTCTGGTCATAGCTGAAATAGGGCTGTTCTAGCGGTGAAGTTCCGCTAATAACTGTAAGTTTGTCCAAGTTCTGATGGAAGGAGCAGCTCCATGTTTAGAACACCTAACTGTTGAAACAGGGAGCGAAAAGAAATCCGCACTGTCAGATACATGAAACATGCTTGTTCCTGCAAAATCAACAGTAAGGATCAAAAATCAAGTGGTGGTATTAAAGCAGCAGAAGTAACAGAAAACAAACGCCAAACAAACAATTTGTGAAGTGAATGTGAGTGGAGAACTAAAATCAGAGCAGTGTATGTGCGATCGCAGTATACACGTGAAGACCTATCGATAAGGCCATCTAAAAACCTGAAGCACGAAAATACCTGCAGAACACGAGTCTAATCTCGCAGGGTGTGGCAGACCTGGAGCCTATGGCAATCAGGCTAACGAATGAACTACTGATCTGCCTGAAGAGCTGAAGTACGAGTCAGGTAGCAGTAATGCCTCGTACACACGATCGGACATTGTTTGGACATTCCGACAACAAAATCCATGGATTTCTTCCGATGGATGTTGGCTCAAACTTGTTTTGCGTACACACGGTCGCACAAAGTTGTCGGAATTTCCACTCCCTAAGAACGCGGTGACGTACACCACGTACTACGAGACTAGAAAAGGCCATTTCAGAACCAAGCGCAGCACCCTTTGGGCTCCTTTTGCTAATCTCGTGTTAGTAAAAGTTTGGTGAGAGACGATTCACGCTTTTTCAGACTCGTGGTTTTCAGATCGTATTCTGCTGTTCAGTTTGTGCTTGTGGGTTTGTATCTGCTCTTCAGAGCGTGCAAGCAATATACGCGTGACTTTGTCATTGTGTTCTTGTTCGTTCGTTACTGTTTTTCAAATCGCTCTTCACAGGCCTTGCTGTTCTTCAGTGTGTTCTGTTACTTCGTTCTGAGCAGCCGTTTTCTAGCCATGTTGCGTTTACGTACCCCTCGTAGAGTTCGTGCTGTGCGGGGGCTTGATGTTGGGGTCCTGACCTTGACACAAGTCCAGTCCATGAACAGGGTGGGGAGGAGTTCATGGACCAAGAATTGGTTGCTTCAGCATGACCAGTTCTGTCACATGCCTTTGCTCCGTGAGATCCGTGAGAATAATCCTGATGATTTCAGGAACTTTCTCCGGATGACGAACCCCGTATTTCATCGTTTGTTGGCTTTGCTGACCCCCTATATCAGCAGGCAGGATACCTTGCATGAGTCAAGCCATCACTCCAGGGCAGAGGCTCGTCGCCACCCTGCGGTACTTGGCGACGGGGAGAAGCCTGCAGGACTTGAAGTTCTCGACAGGCATCTCCCCCCAGGCTCTGGGGATCATTATCCCAGTTCTGTCATTATCCCAGTTCTTATCACTGTTCTGCCATCATACAGGTCCTGCAGAAGGAGTATATTAAGGTAAGATTTGTATCCTTTAACATCACATTTTGTTGTATTTAATGTTTGATAATATATTGTATTTCTTTCCTCATTCCCTAATTACCATGATTGTAATATGCTGTGAATGTCCCTTTTGTCCTCATGCATGCTGGATTTTTATCTAATTTTTTTTGTCCTTCATGCATATTTGCCTTCACTTACCTCCCCAGCATGGTCTCCTGGCCCTATATTCACCTCATGTAGTCACTTAACAATGTATTTTATCAGCTCCATAGTAGTGCTTTACCCCAAACACCCCCTAAAATGTTTTTAAATGTGATTTGTGCTTTAAATTCAGGCAGAGTGCCAGAGGCTTTTTTTGGGGTTCCCCAAATCATTTGGATCCCTCCCTCCCCCCCAACTTCTAAGTCAGCTGATAACAATTCTCTATCTATCCTCAATCATCTATCTGCTGACTTTGCCAAACCCATACACACTATACCCACCTCCTTAGTGTTCAGATTTATGGATGAATTCCCCAAAGCATGTAGTGCAAGGGCCTGCCTGTATACTTTCAAATGGTACTGTTTAAAGTTTTTGTATACTATTATTATCTTGATAGGTAATAGCAGAATTTCCAAATGTGCTCAAATGTGTACAATGTGTATTTATATCTTTGTATTATGACACTTCTTACCTGTCCAGTGGGCTGTCAATAGTATAACTAAGGAGGGGCTGGCCAAAGTAATACCCATCATTTAGACATTCATCTCTCAATGAAGTGGAGAGGGTTACCTGTCCAAGATCTCCCCCCCTATAATGTTAGAAATGGCCCATGAGAGGTTGGGGGGGAGGGGGAATATGATAGGTGTACCTTATACTTTGGTCTTTCAAAACTCCCTCCAAAAAATGTTATCTTGATGTTGGCCAAGAATGTTTGTGTGTAATCTGCTTTCCCTGTTTATGTGCAAAATGACTAATTTTTTTTTGTTTTGACTCCACAGTTTCCTTCCACGCCACAGGAATGGCAGACTGTGGCCTCCCACTTTGCCCAGCGGTGGGACTTTCCTAACTGCTGAGGGGCAATTGATGGGAAACACATCCACATCGTCCCACCACCCAACTTGGGGTTGTACTATTACAACTACAAGGGGTTCAATAGTATCGTAATGTTGGCGGTGGTGTCAGCTACTTATGAGTTCCTGTATGTGGACGTGGGGAAGAATGGCCGGATGTCCGATGGTGGAGTCATCGCTCAGACCGAGTTCTACAGGCATCTCCAGAATGGCAGCTTGGACTTGCCACCTCCAGAAGACAATGTGGAAGGACTCCCATTCGTCTTCGTTGCGGATGAAGCATTTGCGCTGGGGGAACATCTTATGCAGCCATTCCCGATGAGGATCCTCACCCCGGACCAGAGGGTTTTTAATTACCAGCTGTCCAGAGCCAGAAGAGTGGTGGAGAACACGTTTGGAATCATGGCCAGCCGGTTCCACCTATTTCTTACACCCATACATATGGCGGAGTACAAACTGAATCACATTATCCTGGCGTGCTGTGTTCTACACAACTTTTTACGGCAACATTCTGCCAACTATGCTGGCTCAGTTGGGCCTGAGGCCAGAATTCAAAATGAACCAACCCTGACGGCGCTTGAAAGTGGGCGTCCTGGCTTGCCCCCCCTGAGTGTCCGTGATGTCTGGCTAAGATACCTTGAACTCTTTGAGCGTAGGGGGGGGCTATTAATATACGAGACAATGTCTAAAACCTTTTTCAAATAATAAAAAAAAAATAAAATCTTTGGTGACATGTACTGCTTGTGTTTGTTTTAGCTGACCCTGAGAGAAATGTGATGAGTCCTGAAAATGGCGTGATTGTGTAACATTACAAAGCACTGTTGGCTGTTATTTACTAAAGGCAAAGACACTTTGCACTACAAGTGCACTTGAAACTGCAGTTGTAGTGCAAAGTGGATTTGCCCTTAGGAAATAACACCCATTGTCACAGAAAACAGCAATTAGAGCACCACAAAAGTGTTGTAGCGTTGAGACAATAATCCACACATTCTTGAATAACAATCTTTTTAATACCTGCACAATCACATGTGCATTTAGAAAAGGTTTTTAAAACAAACCAACATGTTTGTTATATAACAATTTTTGGGGTCACATTAGAAAAAGTAGAAATGTCCATTTAAGATAAAACAGGCATGTTTAAAACCAACAAGAAAGACACAAATCTTGAACTTACAAAGTTCACATTTGGTAGAACTTGAAGGCAATATCAGACATGAGTATTTAGAAATTGTGTTTGATATTGCGTTCAGATGGGGTGAAGTCACCCCAGGAAAAGCCAAATTTTGAAGATGCACACAAATAGCCGAATGTCAACATGTGCTACCTGCCATCATGGGGGATCAAGGGACGTGTTTTGGGGGTGCAACCCCTTCCTCTCAGCTACTTTATTATTGAGGAAGGGGTTGCACCCCCAAAAGGCGTCCATTGATCTCCCGTGATAGCAGATAGCACATGTTGACACACTGTGTGCCTCTTCAAAATTTGGCTTTTCTACAATTTGACAAAAAATGTTAAAAAATTGTAGCACACCAAAAAACAAAGGGATTTGGAGGGGTTTTAAACTCGCCCCAAAACATCAATGATGTTCTTATTTTTTTGAAGAACATCATTGATGTTTTTCTTAAAGTTTTCCAAGTCCCTATTACACCCCATGATCTCCCAGATCAGGATTTGTGCACTTTCCGAGGTGAAAGGATCTGGATCCACAACATCACGATCACCTAAAAAGATAGAAACCAAAAAAAAACATGTATTATAAATATGCCGGCATCCATCTCTTACCTGAGCCTGTGGTCGCAGACACTCACCTGTTGTGGTGCCAATTTCCACCACGTCTCCTTCCTCCTCCTGCTCTGTTTGTCTTGGGTGGATTTCCCCTTCTTCCAGAGGTGGGGGGTCTCTGGTCTCCTTGGATGAGGGGTGTCCTCCGAGTCTTTTCTCCCCTATGTAAAAAAAAATGGTATACTTAGCACACAGATATTTGATGGCAGAACTATAAATATGAAACATTGTTTGGAAATGGGGTACAATTATTTTGTGGCCAGAGTTCCAAGATGTAGCATTTTTCTTGTCCTTTGTCAAGCTTCAATACTTTACCTGTCTTGTACAAGCTTCACAGATGGAGACACCCCTATAATATACACTGGAGCACCTGTGTGGGCCCCCTAATAAAAAGGGTGTTCTTGTGTCCCACACTAGTGCTCCAGCTTCCAGATGTGAAAACTGCTGCTGAGTGTCCTCTCCTTACACAGAATCTAGTTTGCATGTCATTCTAGTTACAAACCCATCTACCCAACCAAATTAGTTTCAGACAAGTAGGCCCTAAAAAATGTGGCCAAATGCATATGGCCAAAACCATGGTGTTTTCTAGGCCGAGCGAACAATGTTTGATACGAATGAATAATGTGCCCATGAACATGAAAGTTGTCATTTTAAACTGGTCAACAGTTAAGAAAAGCACATGGAGCAGCACAAACGTAATAAACATAAAAAGAATAGGAAGACAGGACAACTACTTACTTTTTTGCAGCACTCTCCAGATGTTTCTGTACTGCTCATGCTCTCTTAATCTTAGGTCCGACCACCGCTTCCTGAGCTGATCTTTCGATCGTCGTACCCCGAAATTCTGGTGCAGACTCTTGACCACTTTCTCCATGATCTTGGCCTTTCTGATATTGGGGTTGGGGTAAGGTCCATACTTCCCGTCATAGTCGGCCCTCTTCAGGATGTCCACCATCTCCACCATCTCCACAAAGGACATATTTGAGGCCTTAAATCGCCTCCTTCTGGATCGGGATGTTTCTGGCTCCGGGCTTTCCTCCTCCTCGTTGGTGTAATTATCAGACACCTGCTCTGACTCCACCATGTGCTCTTCCCCACTGCGACGAATGAGAAGGGGAGGGGAATAGACTAGAAAGAACGTCAGGGGCGGGCGGAGTTTCACGCATGCGCAGTGTCTATAAAGCGTAACACGCGTGTGTAGTACGTACGATCTGTGAGCGGAGGAAGGAGTAATAGAGGCGCCGATCATGATAGCGAAGGTAAGATTTAACATTGGGCCTATACTGCTTCTAGATTGAGGCCTGTATTTGCACAAGTTTAGAAGACTTTAGGCTGACATTAGGGTTTGTCTTGTGTTGTGTCTTGCAGTGAAAATGGATATCTTAAAGAGATAAGAACTTTATGCCAATCTTCATTAATATGTTCAGGGAGTTGCCCTGTCTTTAGCAGATAAACCACCCTGAATATAAGAACCAAACAAAGAGGAAGGCAGCGCTGGATAATTTGCTGCAATTTGTGAAGTCGGTGATCCCCATAGCAGACATCATTTATTTGAGGGTTCTAATTGGTGGCCTGACGAGCATTTATCTAAGGGAGCACAAGAAGGTCCAGGATTCCCAGAGATCAGGAGCTGCAGATGACATTTATGTCCCCAGGCTGTGGTACTATGACAGGCTGCACTTTCTGGCAGGTCAGACTGAACCCAGGCCAGCACTCTCCACTCTTCCTTCCACCCTTCCTTCCCCCCCAGCTGAGGCTTTAGATGCCCAACCTGGGCCTTCCAGGCAGCAACATGTGGAGAAGCACAGATTGAGCCAGGTATAGCATTCTTCTAAATATTTCTGGTTGTCCAATTAATGATGTTAACTAGATGTTAGTTAGGAGTACTAATTTATGATTGTGATTGATGAAGCAAAAACTAAAACCATGTCCCTTTTTCATACACAGGGAAGTCTCAGCCAGGAGGTGGCTGGGCCAAGCAGGCTGCCTGATACCCAGGTCCCTCCCCTACACCTGCAAAGACAAAGTGCCAGGAAGAGGAGTAACCTGGAGGAGGCTGCCATAAGCCTCTTTTGGAAGGCTACAGAGGCCCTGAGAACCCCTCACACTGTGGAGGAGGACTTTGCTGGCATAACTGCCTGCAAAATGATGCAGATGGAGGAGGGCCAACGACTCCTGTGTGAGTTCCTAATTTTGGAAGCTCTCAATAAGGGGTTAAGGGGCCAAATAACATGTGCTGGCAAAATATGCAGCCTCTTGTAGTACCACAGCTTGGGAACATACATGTCATCTGCTGCTTTCCGGATCTCTGGGACTTCTGGACCAGACTGCACTCCCTTAGATAAGGACTCCTCAGGCCACCAATTTTGCTGGAAAAGAATTGATGTCTGCCCTAGGGGTGAAGGGGTTCGCCAATCTATGATGTTTATCCAGCGTTGCCTCCCTCTTTGTTTGATTCTGAGCCCTAAATAAAGGAATTTTTGTTTCAATTATACTCGCCTATGTGTGTTTTCCTTCAAAAAGGACAGTTTGTTTGTGAGGAGGCAGGTACATTTCAAAAATACAATGTGAAATTAACAAGAGACACCAACAATAACCAATCTCCTTGAGATTAAATAATACAGGATACCAATGGTGTTGTGGTAACTTGACACACAAAACACACACAAAAATATTATGGAGTAAAACACAAAAAAACAATAAAAACACAGCCTTGAAAAAAATACAAACCCCCCAAAAAAAACAGCCTTGAAAAAAATACAAACCCAAAAAAAGACAAAAACAGCCTTGAAAAACAAAAAAAATAATTTCAAAAACAACCAAAAAAAATTTGGTCAGATGTGACACATCAAAATATATTGAGGGAATCCCGAAAAAGAATAAAGAAAGAAGTTTGTGAGAAGTCTGTGTGAATATGAGCAGCAAAACTACTTCATTCTTCTCACATTATAAAGATGAACAGCGTGCGCTGTATTAAACTATTTAAAACATTGCAGCGTGACGAAAGTGCTGTATCCATTCCGAACGCTCATTTTACCAGACCGAGCTGTTCCATCTCGGTAATTTCTTCTGAGCATGCGTGGCACTTTGCGCGTCGGAACTGGCCACACACGGTCGGAATTGACGCAATCGGATTTTGTTGTCGGAAAATTTTATAGCCTGCTCTCAAACTTTGTGTGACGGAAAATCCGATGGAAAATGTCCGATGGAGCCCACACACGGTCGGAATGTCCAACAACACGCTCCGATCGCACATTTTCAGTCGGAAAATCCGACCGTGTGTACGGGGCATAAGAGTGTAACGAAGTGACGTGAAATGTATGAATGAAGTAGGATTGCCAACTATGAGTGTCAATTGTACATAATGTTGAAAACCCTGACGTACAATGTATAGTGTGTGGGACAACATAGAAAAGTAAAAAATAATGCAGACACATGATGACCAAACTCGAACAGTCAGGTATATAGTCAGGCAATATAACACGTCTGAAAAAGGAAGATTTGAGTAAAAGACAATGCACTTAACAGAAATTACGAAAAGACCACAAAGATGGATTCGAAAGGCGACCCTTTAATCCTGTTGTGGTCAACATGAAAAGAGATTTTTTACAAATAAACATTGGAACATATTTACCAAACAAATACAAAAAGTATAACATTTTTACGACTAAACGTAGAAACATACTTACCAACTCCAACATCAGTGCCTGACCTCACAAACATTCCCATAGACACACTCCTAAACCTTGTGGACAGCCTTCCCAGAAGAGTTTAAGCTGTTATAGCTGCAAAGGGTGGGCCAATTCAATATTGAACCCTACAGACTAAAACTGGGGTGCCATTAACGTTCATGTGCGTGTAAAGGCAGGCATCCCAATACTTTTGACAATATAGTGTATGTGTATATATATATATATATATATATATATATATATATATATATATATATATATATATATATATATATATACACATATACATATAATAAAAAAAAAATTTCAACATTTTATGTTTTTTTTTGTTTTATATGATAAAAAATAAAATAAAAAACAGTCGTGATCAAATATCACCGAAATAAAGCTCTATTTGTGTGAAAAAATTATATAAATTTTGTTTGGGTACAGCGTTGCATGACCCCGCAATTACCAGGTAAAGTAGCTCAGTACTGAATAGCAAACATGGCCTGGTCATGAAGGGGTGAAAACCTTCCGGAGATGAGGTGGTTTTACAAGGTGAATGTTCACATATACTTTACATGTTTCCCACACTGTCAAGGAGGAGGTTTCCAAGGCTGGGTTGCCTTTTGGGAAATTTTTAATTTCTTCTTCTACCAAGTCTTTAGTTTGGTCATTCTATAACAGAGATTTATTGATGGTCCAATTTTGTTAAAGGTAAGTGTAGAATACATGTAATTGGTTGCAGAACACATCTAGCAGGGAGTATAGGGCCATGTTTAGCTCATCCTCCAGGCAGGGCTTTTTTTCAGCGGGAACGCAGTTCCGGCACCTCCAGCACCAAATGTATATAATAACAAGGGATGTGCTGGAGGGTCTATTGATGCTGTCTGCTGGAGGATTCATGGTCACTGGTGGGGATCTGTTTTTGTGAGAGGGTTTATTATTGCTTGTGGGGGATCTGTTGTTGCTGGAGGGGGGGTGTCTTATGGTGCTTGTAGGGATCTACTGTTGAGGGAGAGGTCTATTGTTGCTGGGTGCTGGAGGGTCTATTAATGCTGACCACTGGGAGATCTGTTGATGCTGCTGGGGGGGTCTAATGTTGCTGGGGTGGATCTTTCTTTGCTGAGAGTGGTATTTTGTTGTGGATGGTCCATTGTTTCTGTGTGGGGGGGTCTATTGTTGTGTGGAGAACTATTGTTGCTGGGGTGGGGTCTATTGTTGCTGGGGGGGAACTATTGTTACTAGGGTGGGGACCATTGCTGATGGGGAGTCTATTGTTGGGTGAGGGATCTATTGCTGCTGGGAGGGGAACCTATTGTTGTTGGGGTAGGTCCATTGTTGCTGGGGAGGTCTATTGTTGTGTGAGGGATCTATTGTTGCTGGGGTGGGATCTATTATTGCTGGAAGGGGAATTTTTGTTGCTTGGGAGAACCTATTGTTGTTGGGGTGGGGTCTATTATTGGTGGGAGGGGAATCTATTGTTGCTTGGGAGGATCTATTATTACTGGGGTGGGGTCTATTGTTGCTGGCTCCAGTGCATCTATTTTTACTGCTTTTCTTGTTATTAGACAAGAACAAATTCCATACAAATTATTTAGCAAATGACACTTGGGGCAGTACTGGGAGGCGGATAGGAGGTGGAATCAAGGGAGAGTGCTTGGAGGTGGGTAGGGGGCGGAGACAAGGGGGGACTCAGAAGGGGCGAGTTCCTGCACCTATTCTCTGAGAAAAAAAGCCCTGCTCCCAGGATAACCTGACCTTCCTTAAAATCCACCAGTCTGCCAAAACAGATTTCCATGAATTCAGTCTGACTAGTTTTTGATGTATATATATTCACTATCATGGCCAGTTGACTGTTTATCAAGCCTTAAAGGAGCAAGAGCCATCCCCTTTTATCTGACATTTGCCTATAGAATGTAAAAATAGCTATTTGCGAGATAACAAGGCTCACCCCTCTAGATTTGGAGTCAAGGTTTACAGAGACTTTTAATTATAGTGAGAATGTATGAAAGCAAACAGCTGCTGTAGTGTTCTCTTTAAAAAACAAATGATGCTTTTATATATATAGTAAAGGAAATATAAAAGACATCAGTTTAAAAACCTATACTTAAAATATACTTGAAATCCTTAGGGTTTATATACTAAAGGCTAATGCCCCGTACACACGGTCGGAGCGTGTCCGATCGGAGCGTGTTGTCGGAAATTCCGACCGTGTGTGGGCTCCATCGGACATTTTCCATCGGATTTTCCGACACACAAAGTTGGAGAGCAGGAGATAAAATTTTCCGACAACAAAATCCGTTGTCGGAAATTCCGATCGTGTGTACACAAAGCCGACGGACAAAGTGCCACGCATGCTCAGAAAAAATAAAGAGATGAAAGCTATTGGCCACTGCCCCGTTTATAGTCCCGACGTACGTGTTTTACGTCACCGCGTTCAGAACGATCGGATTTTCCGACAACTTTGTGTGACCATGTGTATGCAAGACAAGTTTGAGCCAACATCCGTCGAAAAAAATCCTAGGATTTTGTTGTCGGAATGTCCGAACAAAGTCCGACCGTGTGTACGGGGCATAAGAGTTTGTTCACTTTGCAAGGGAATTTTTTTCTCAGCTTACCGTATTTTTCGCTCCATAAGACACACTTTTCCCCGCCAAAAATATGGGGGAAAATGTCTCTGCATCTTATGGAGCGAATTTACACCAGGCATCACCCTTCTAGATTTGGAGTCAAGGTTTACAGAGACTTTTAATTATAGTGAGAATGTATGAAAGCAAGCAGCTGCTGTAGTGTTCTCTTTAAAAAAACCCATGATGCTTTTATATATATATAGTAAAGGAAATATAAAAGACATCAGTTTAAAAACCTATACTTAAAATAAATACAAAAAAAAAAAAACTGACGCAAAACCATTTGAGAAAGCAAATCTTGCAACTTCAATATGCATTGGCTGCAGGATGTAGTTTTTTTTTTGTTCATGGAAATAAAGTACTGTACATACATCAGCACTTAGAAGAAGGACTATATATAACTCTTAGTGACTATTTTAGATTTGATCTTTGGAATGCAGATATACACATTCCAGCTGCAATGCACAATATTGAAACATTTGAAATGTATTCACACCATCCCCTGGTGCCTGTGTAGTAATTAGTAAATATCACACATAGGTCTGTGCTAGAATTGCTTTATTATACTCCCTTTTAATTAACTGTAGATAATCTTAGCGTCTAAACATATCCTAATATATTATTTTGGTAATTTGTTCATAGAAGAGACATTCATTTGGACAAATGTTATAGTAAATGGACAGTTAATATAAATGCCAAAATAATCTAAACATTTTTATGTTTATGACACAGTGCAAGACAAAATCATTTTTGTTATCTATTTTAACCACTTGCCACCAAATCATGTACCTGGTACATCATTTGACTTTATAGTGGTTGTACCAGGATGATGCCTGCAGCTGCAAGCATCAGCCCGGTACAATTTTTAGAGCTGATGGTCGGCTCTCTTGTAATAGCAATCAGAGTGGCTAACTAGCCACTCAATTGCTATTACAAGCATCAGGAGGGGACTCCCCCCTTCTTCCGCTTTCCACGGCTCTCCCATCTCACCGGAAGACCTAAACTACTAGCCGGCACATCCGCCAGCTAGTTGGAGATCAATACAAAGCCGAAATTGGCTTTGATCGGGTCCCTGCTATGGTAACCAGGAAGCGATGACATGACATTTTGCAAGTGCAAATGAGGGATTTGATTTTATTGGATCCCTCCATTAAGAATACCTGTCATGTGCCTATTGCTATCACAAGGATGTTTACATTCCTTGTAACAGCAATAAAAGTGAAAAAAAAATTAAAGCAACAGTGTAAAAAAATAGATAAATAAACATAATTAATAATATTATAAAAATATTTAAAGTGCCCCATCCCCCCATCCTAGCGCGCAAAGGCGAACGCGTTCTTCGGTCCTGATATAAAGTAGTAACTTGTAAAGGCTCTTAAAGCGTTGCCTATGGATAGTAAAATGTATATCTTTTGCCACCATTGCACAGGTGTGCACAATTTTAAAGTGTGACATGTTTTGTATCTATTTACTCGGCATGACATCTTCTTTTATATTTTACAAATAATTGGGTTATGTATTTTTCTTTTCAATAAAGTTTAAAATAGTTAAATTTTTCCCAAAAATTGCATTTGAAAAAGCACTGCGCAAATACCATGTGGCATAAAAAAATTGCAAAACCCACCAATTTGTTCTCTAGAGCCTCTGCTTTAAAAAATATATAATGTTTGGGGATTCTTAAGAATTTTTCAAGCAAAAAAAAAAAAATTACTTTGACATGTATACCAAAAGTACCAGAAAATGCCTGGTCTTCAATTGGTTAGGAATCTAACCATATATTTTTAAGCATTAGCATTAGCATAACAAGTTAATTACCTTGTATAAAAAATTCCTATCTATGACTTTTTCTAATTCCTATGAAAGTGTTATATAAGTCTGCTTTTAGAGATAACTACTTTATAATACACCATAATAGGTGAGGGGTTCTTTATCTACACTCACTATGTATTGGTGGTGGGATAAGTTCTTGATATATGACTATTGAATATAGTAATAGAAATTTAAGCTATACATACAGTAGATGCTTGAGGTTTGTCTGACTTACAGGGACAATCTCACAGTATGTGAGCAGGTGTGTGCACTTTAATAGAAATGTTCAACTTTGATAAAGATTCCTTCTTCAGTCTTTTCCTAATAGAGGAAGTGAATAGTGGCAGATTACAATAATGGTAAAATGGGTGGTTGTCCAGGGTTGCAGATTACAGGAGGACCTGTGGGGATGTTGAAAAAGTTCTGCCCTCCTGTGTTCTTCATAATAAGCCTATTTCAGCTTTAAAGGTTTGTAGAATTTTTTTTTCAGAAGGTAGTTAGCAATGACAGTCCTTCTTTTGTTCTCAGTAAAGATTGCTAAATCAACATACACAATGGGGTTGATTTACTAAAATTGGAGAGTGCAAAATCTGGTGCAGCTCTGCTTAGAAACCAATCAGATTCCAGGTTTTCTTGTCAAAGCTTAATTGAACAAGCTGTCCAATTTTAGTAAATATATATATATATATATATATATATATATATATATACACACACACACATTTCCTTTACTTGAAATCCTTAGGGTTTATATACTAAAGGCTAATAGTTTGTTCACTTTGCAAGGGAATTTTTTTCTCAGCTTACCGTATTTTTCGCTCCATAAGACGCACTTTTCCCCGCCAAAAATATGGGGGAAAATGTCTCTGCATCTTATGGAGCGAATTTACACCAGGCACCACCACCCCCCTGCCACCGCCGCCATGTTAGTACTGGAAGAGAGGCAGGAGAGCGGAGGACAGACATCCCAAGCCCCCGCGAGCACCAGGTGATCTCCCGGCTGGGCCTGATACTGTTGCTGCACTGTTGCCGAGACAGAAGACAGAGCAGCCCGAGCGTCTGAATGAAGTACGGTCGCAGCGGCCACTCTGGCTGCTCTGACTTCTGTCAGGGGTATGTGATGACGTCAGGTAAGGCTGCATTTATGGGACGGGTAAGGCTGCATTTATAACACTGGTAAGGCTGCATTTATGGCACTGGTTAGGCTGCATTTATGGCACTGGTAGGGCTGCATTTATGGCACTGGTAAGTCTGCATTTCTTTGGCACAGGTCAGGCTGCATTTATGGCACTGGTAAGGCTGTATTTCTTTAGCACAGGTCAGGCTGCATTTATGGCACTGATAAGGCTGAATTTCTTTGACGCAGGTCCGGCTGCATTTTATGGGCACCAGTAAATATTTTAGTACACAATTTGGTTCAGAATATTTTTTTTCTTGTTTTCCACCTCTAAAACCTAGGTGCGTCTTATGGTCAGGTGTGTCTTATGGAGCGAAAAAATACAGTAGTTAAGGAGATAAAGCTTTGCTAACCTCCATCATCAATCATGTGCAAGCAGAAGTATTTTTTTTCCTATTTTCCTTGTATGTGATTGGGTATTTTTTGCAAAGTGTATTTTCACCACATTCAGTAAGCTAAGGCAAATTTCCTTTGCAAAGTAAAAATACCCTTGTAAAGTGAACAGTAAATCAACCCCATCATTTCATAATTTTCAGATATTATCATAATAAATATGCAAATGGTATACTACTACATGAGATCATTTTCATTCTTCAACAGTACATTCCAAATCCTGCAGAAATGTTTCACAAACTCTTTTCAAAAAGCAAAAAATAAATGTCTGTTAACACTGACCCTTATGATCAAATTAAACTAAAAGGAAGCCATTTAATTTATAACAGCTCTGGACTTACAGTACACTTATTCCAATGGGGGTCTACATATGGTGGGGAGACACGTGGAGGTATTTTCTGGTGGCACTCAAGTAGGAAAAATATAATGACCAGACACTATACGCTGATAGTGGATGGCGGGCAGTGTTTGCAGGTATCAGATAGAAATAGGATTATTGTTTTTGGCTGAACTGGGCAAATGTAATTGTATGTCTACAGATGTTGTTACACATGTGTTATTATGCAAGATCATGCTTATGATAGTAATAATAGGTTGAGCCTACTCAATAGATTTGTGTATGCCCATATCGGAAAAAAAATCTACATATGGCAACCAAGCTTAAAACCTTGATTATGTGGTAGAAATAATATTAATAATATTATCAATGATAATAAAAACCATAATAATACAGTAGCATTGTGACTTATTGATAATGAACTTTACCATGTTCTTCAATAATTATGACAACAATGCGATTATGTTGTCAGAATTGTAGGCATAAATAAAAACAGTATTATATATGCTGAGGAAAGTTCAACAGTGACATCTGGTCTAAAGCTGCATTCAATAAACAAAGGTATAAATTAGCATATGAAATGAGATAGAAGCAGCAGAAGGTGTGATAAAGGCTTCATGCTCTTTAAGATTCATGCTTGTTAAGATGTATGGAGATGATCTAGGTTGCATCATCACTGCTAAAATAATTCTACAGCAAATCAGGCAGAAATATTTTTTATTGAGTAGTACACTGTGTAGCACATAGATACCAAATATGTCACTCCAAAGCTGGTCATACATGGATTGAAATTCAGCTGGTTCAGCAGGGAGCGGCCAAACTTCGATCCATGTATGGGCACTCTGGTTGAACAGAAGTCTATCTACCGATCAACTATTCAACAAGGATTTTACTGCTGGGCTAAAAAGGCACTTAATGTGGTCACCGAAATCTACATCAAAGAAAACTGAAAGGAGTATGCCTGTCTTACTTCTAACCATTGGTTATGGTCTACTCTTCTAGAAAAAGAAGTGAACAGTACAATAAATATACTTCTTTTAAATAATATCGCTAGTCTACACAGAAAGTGGAACATTTTGTATATGGCATACACTTTTACATACAAGTATGGGTGAAAAATATTTTGTTTAAAGACATTTAGTTAAAGAATATGTAAACCCAACATTTCATATTTCTTAAATGTGCCTTCTGTACTATGTACTTGTATGAAAAACTATCCTGTTCTGTTTGTATTGCTTCCTTTGTGTCAAATATCTGGTGCTCCTGCCAGTCCCAATGCTCTCCTATTAAAAACTGATTACACTAGGCATGAGAGCACAGCTTGGTCAGTGTGCTGCTGCTTCTCTCCCCCCAGCTGCCTCTCTCCCCCTCTCTAAGATCCTTATGCAGCAAAAGAGGGTATGTGGCCACTTATAAAAAAGGTGTTTTTGTTGATTGGACATTACTCTGAGCTTACATAATGTGGGCACATGCAGGGATGGGCTTTATGTTTGGGTCGAACATGAGTTTGACTCGAACATTGGCTGTTCGCCAAATAGCGAACAATTTGGGGTGTTCGCGGAAATTCGAAAGCCGTGGAACACCCTTTAAAAGTCTATGGGAGAAATCAAAAGTGCTAATTTTAAAGGTTAATATGCAAGTTATTGTCATAAAAAGTGTTTGGGGACCTGGGTCCTGCCCCAGGGGACATGTATCAATGCTAAAAAAAGTTTTAAAAACTGTCGTTTTTTCGGGAGCAGTGCTTATAATAATGCTTAAAGTGAAACAATAAAAGTGTAATATTCCTTTACATTTCGTACCTGGGGGGTGCCTATAGTATGCCTGTAAACATGTTTCCCGTATTTAAAAACAGTCTGACAGCAAAATTATATTTCTAAAGGAAAAAAAGTCTTTTTTTTTTTTTTATAATTGTATTTTTATTGAAATTTTTTTTCAAGGAAAAAACAAGATATCAATATGAACAGACAATATCAAATTTGTAAGATAATCCAAAACACTGGATAAGAAATGTCCACATATGTAGAATACAAATGTAATCTGCAAGCAAATGTAGGAGTGAGAACAACTCATATGCAAAATAAATGAAAGAATAGAGGCCATATGTAAGTAACACCATCAGCCAAAAATAATACTGGAGAGAACAGGTAATGCTAGGAGGTATTATATGATAAAAAATTCGGAGAGTAAAAAAGGAAGTTGGGCTTTTCATGATACTGTAGCCGGCAGGGGAATCCCAAATTCCGACTGGTCCCACAAATCCCAGATTTTATTAAATTGAGGGACACTGTCGTGAACAGAAGCCGTCAAGTATTCCATCCTGCGGATATCAGCTATAAGTTGGTGTAATCTGGAACTTGAGGGAGTGGTGTTGGATAACCAACATAATGGGATCAATCACTAATGTAAGGGGTCTAGCGGAAGAAATACATCTACCACCTTCTGAATCAACAGCATCGCCTCCTGCCAAAGGGGTTGGATCACAAAACATTGCCAAAAAATATGAAACAGGGTACCCACTTCCTGACCACAACGCCAACATTTGTCTGAGGTCGAGGGATCATATTTATGGATGACTTCAGAAGTTTTATACCAAAACATAAGTATTTTTATAGAAGTCTCCCTCTGCAAGACACATTTTGAGGATTTAAAAATAGAAGCACATATCTTATCCCATAGCTGGGAGCTAATAGGTCTACAAAGCAATTGAGCCCATTTACTTATAGATAAGTAAGAAACCTCAGTAAGGGGAGTTGACTCGTGGCGGATGCGATGGATAGAGGATACTAAATGTAATTGGTGGGGTCCCTGAGCACACAAATATTCAAAAGGGATAGGTTTATCTAAGGTCAGTGTCGGAGACAGGGAATGGAAAAAAATGTCTGATTTGTAGATAGAAGTAGAACTTATGAGAGCTGATATTGGACTTCTCACGGATAATGTCAAAAGAGTGCAATCGACGGGAAATCGGATGCACTAGATTACGGATTTGGAACAGGGAAGCATTCATCCATGGAAAGATATGTCCCAGAGATAAACTATCAGGGATGGATGGATTAAATAATACATTTATCAGAGGGGGACATTTTGATGTGAGGGTAAACGTTTCCCTGCATTTATACCATATGGATAGAGAGAAGTTCATAGGGGCTGTACATTGACGTCTAAAAATAGGGTCAGTGTGTTGTGAGGGAGACCAGATCAGGGAGCATGGGTGGACCGGATACAATGTCCCTCTTTCTATATCCGACCAATGACTGAGGGCGTGTAGGCTGGACCAAGAGGTAATAATTCTTAGGTGGGTTGCATAATAGTACTTTATAATGTCCGGGGCACCCAATCCCCCTCTAGATTTAAGGGCGAGGACCACCCAATTCGCAATGCGGTGAGCCCTGCCGTTCCATATGAATTTTAGGAAGCTCCTTTGAATGGCTTTAAATTGAGAGAGGGGGATGGCCACGGGTAATGTTTCAAAATAATATAACAGCCTGGGTAGAGTGGACATCTTTAATACATTTATTCTACCTAGAAGGGAGAGAGGGTACTTAGTCCAGCTTTGCAAGGATTTGTTGATGTCTAAAATTAGAGGGGGAAAGTTTACAGAGTAGAGGGTTGAGTAAGTAGGGGTAAGATGGACCTCCAAATATTTGAGGGAGGTGGAACACCATTTATAAGGATAAGATTGCATCAATTGAGATAAGAGAGGTGGAGGGATGTTCAAAGGAAGGGCCTCAGTTTTTGTGATGTTAACTTTGTAGCCAGATATGGCACCAAAAGAGGAGAGAAGATCATGTAATGAGGGGAGAGACAACAACGGTTGGGTAATGGTTAACAGAATATCTTCTGCAAATAATGACAATTTGTATTCCCTCTGTCGCATCACCACCCCACGAATATCCAGATGTAGACGGATAGATTCAGCCAGGGGTTCAAGGCATAGTATGAAGAGTAATGTGGATAAAGGGCATCCCTGCCGAGTACCATTACTCATAAGGAAGCAAGGCGACAGAAATGAAGACAGCTGTACTTGTGCTGTTACTTGGGAATACAATGCCTGTAGCGCTCTTAGAAAGGGGCCTCCAAAACCGAACTTAAGTAGCGTTGCAAACATATAAGGCCAGCTCAGCCTACCAAAGGCTTTTTGTGTGTCAAGACTTAAAACTAGAGCTTGACGTAAGGATCTGTTTAGAAGATCAATTAAGTCTATGGTGCGTCAGGTGTTGTCCCCTGCATGCCTAGTCAGGACAAAACCTACCTGATCTTTGTTAATCAGTTTTGGAATGTATTTAGAGAGTCTGGAAGCCAGTATCTTAGTAAAGATTTTATAGTCTGAGTTTAATAGAGCAATAGGTCTGTAGTTGTCAGGAAGGGAGGGATCCTTTGCCAGTTTAGGTATAACAGAGATATAGGAATGTGAAAAATGGGAGTGTGGGGATTGACCTTTGAGAAAGGTACTGTATAAAGTCAGTAAATGAGGGGATAGGATGTCAAAGAATGTCTTATAGTAGGTATAGGGGAGGCCATCTGGGCCAGGGGATTTATGAAGTGGGAGGTCCTTAATTGTGTTGTGAAGTTTCTCAGCAGTTATAGGAGCATTCAGATCAGCCAGATCAGTAGTAAATAGTTTCGGAAGACTAAGACCTTCAAAGAAAGCATCAAATTTTTCTTTAGTAAAATTAAAGTGATTTTCGGGTTGTAGGCAATTATATAGTTTGAGGTAAAAGGAACCGAAGATCTTAGACATTTCAAGAGGGCAGTGGGTTCTGGTTCCATCATCCTTTAAGAGGAAATCAGGTAAGGAGTTGAAGGGGCGAGGGCGTAACTTGTTTACTAGCACCCTGTGAGGTTTATTTGAAAACTCATACAATTTTTGTTTTACCCAAAGTAAGGATTTAGCTGCCTTACCAAGAGTCAAGGATTTAATCTGCTCTCTGAGGCATGCAACCTTGCAGAGTCTCGACACCGTGGGTTTGCACAGTAGCTGACGCTATCATCAAGGTAGACGTCAATGACTGTAAAAGTTTGTTTCTGTCTTTTTTCAGGCGAGAGCCTTCCGCGGTGCAAACACTGTGGAAGAGCACCTTATATGTCCCCCACAGTGTGGAAAAATCCGAAACAGAGCCCACATTGAGCAAGAAAAATTCTTTAAGGCTGGCAGCCAACTTAATGCAGGAAGGCTCAGAGTGTAGGAGTTGGTCATTTAGACGCCAGTGGCAAGACCTAGAAGGGATTTGAGATAGCATGACATCTAGTGTGATAGGGGCGTGGTCAGACCATGTAATGGGGGATATGTCTGAATCGATAATGTAAGGGATAAGTGGAGCTGAAATAAGAAAGTGATCTAGACGTGAATACATTTTGTGGGCCATGGAATAGAAAGTGAATTGCTTAGCGGTAGGGTGCTTAATCCTCCAGGAGTCAAATAATTGGTGAGATCTGACACATCTACGGAAGGCATTATCTTGGGAAGCAGCTTTGCGCAAGGGAGAGTCATTTAAAACAGTTTGCCTATCTCTAGAAGGTGACATGACTAGATTGAAGTCACCTCCTACGATTATAAAGGGTTGGGAGTGGTACTGAAGCAAGTCAAATACCTTGTTGAGGAAATCCACCTGACCACTATTAGGTGCATATATATTAACTAGAGTGAAGAAGGAGGACATATAATCATAATCCAGAATAATAAACTGCCCATGAGGATCAACGTGTGTATTTTTGACCCTAATGGGACAGGACTTCCTAATTAGAATGGCCACTCCAGCCTTGCCTGAAAAGTCAGCTGCCAGGAAGGAGGTAGGAAAAAACTTTGAGGCAAATTTTAATGTGCCACCAGCATGAAAACGTGTCTCCTGGATCATGATTATGTCCGCGCCTGAGGATCTAAACTCCTTTAAAGCAATCAATTGCTTCTGAATGGAATTCAGGCCCTCGACATTATATGACAAAAGCTTTAAGGTCATGATATCAAGTAAACAGGTAAAGGCAATAGATATATATTGAACTTATGGTAGCCTAAAACATAACTGACATTGAAAAGGACATGTAAATTAGTTATAAAGACATAGTGAGAAGGACAAACCCGACGGATCTGAAAATTGATCCAGTATACCTCATAGAAAAAGAAAAAAAAGAAAAAAACCTTAGAAAAAAGGGAGGAGGGGAAAAAACGTGATCTCATCCAGCAATACCGACATGAGTTTAGACTCAAGAAACCAAAAACATGAGCAAGTGGACAAAAACATTTGACCAAAAAAGAAAAAAAATAACATTTGAAAGCCCAAGACACTGATGTGTCTCAGGAGGCCCTGAACCATGTCATAGGCCAAGTAGGAACACATGTGGACCTCCCAGCAGGAAAGTCAAGGGGAGAGGGGTAGGGAGACCATCCACTCTCCTTAAAAAGAAAAGAATAAAAAGACTTAGTAGATGATGCATAAAAAATCATCAAAAGAAAGAAAATAAAATGTCAGAAAAAGTATTGGTAATAGTAATAATAATAGTAGTACCCCATGGGAATGGGATGACAGTGCCCCTGAAAACAGACCAGGGTAACACTTAAAACCTAAAGTCCAGAATTCAGCACTGAATTTTGTATGGACCGGAAGAAGAAGAAAGGACAAATGAGGATTATAAAGTCCCTTTCAGGGGCATCAAGGAGGTTGCTTGGCAGATCTTGGATGTTGAGGAGTAGAGAAGTGCTTCTTCGGTTGTCCTCTGACATCGGGGTCCAGATGCGATTCGGTGTAGACGGAAGAGGGCAAGCTTGTGGAGGAGCAGCTTGTGGATCGTCATCAGGCAAAGGAGGGAGATTAAGATTTTTCATGAAGGCATCTCCTTCCTGAAGATCTCGTAGGCTATGCTGGACACCATCCTTAGACACTATGAGACGAAAGGGAAAACCCCAATAGTATGGGACCCTATGTTGTTGCAGGTGTGCTGTTATTGGGCGTAAATTCCTCCATTTTGCCAGGGTGATGGGGGACAGGTCGCTAAAGATTTGTAGCTTGGCCCCTTTATAGGTGATACTTGATTTATTTTGTGCGGCTATGTTCAGGGCTTCCTTACTGTCATAAAAATGAAACCTGACGATGACATCTCTGGGCCTAGTTCCAGCAGGAGCTTTCAGGCCCAGGGAGCGGTGTGCCCTGTCCAGGCGCCAGTCCACATCCACCACCGTGGGGGCTAAAGTATTAAAGAGACCCAGGAGGTATGGGCGCTGAGAGGAGTCTCCTACTGTCTCAGGGATGCCAAGGAACCAGAGGTTCTGGCATCTCTCCCTGTTTTCCAGATCCTCCTGTTGCACTTGCAACTGGGTAACAGAATGTTTAAGATTGTAATTTTCCTCCTCAATGGCTTGAACATAGTTCACCATTTCATCAAATTTTTGTTCCAGGGCATCTGCACGCTCCCCAATGTGATTAATTTCTCCCCTTAGTTCTGTAGAGATTTTGTTCACCTCTGTCACAATGTTTCTGGTGATTTGTTGGAGGAGAAGCTGTAGCTTGGCATCTAATTTCTCATCCAGGACATCCGGGGTTAAAACCCCCTGAGCAGAGGGAAGGACAGGGCCCGGTATATGTCCTGTGGTGACAGGGGGGTTGCCTGCTTCTTCCATCCCCAGAAGTGGATCCATTGCGGCAAAGGGATCAGCAGGGGAACTTGAGGCAGAGGATTGCGGCCTAGTGATGTAGTGGTCCATGCCTGGGCCCACTCATGATCCGAAAAGCGGGTTGTACTTGTGCTTTTGCTGGCCAACCTTGCCCATGGGGGGCCCGTGGATTAGAGTGATCAATTGGGCTTACCCCCGAGTCTAATGGTAGCTTTCGTTGCGGCGCGGAGGTCTCGGAGAGCGGACAGTTCCCGGAGCTCTCTCAGATCACGTCCGCCATGCCAGGAAGCCGTGCATGTGCCCCTGAAAAAAAGTCATTTAAATCTACTTGCGGCTATAATGAATTGTTGGTCCGGCAATACACATAAAAGTTCATAAAAACGGCATGGGATTCCCCCACAGGGGAACCCCGAACCAAAATTAAAAAAAAAAATGCATGGGGTTCCCTCTAAATTCCATACCAGGCCCTTCAGGTCTGGTATGGATATTAAGGGGAACCCCGCACCAAAATGTAAAAAAAAATGGCATGGGGGTCCCCCTCAAAATCCATACCAGACCCTTATCCGAGCATGCAACCTGGCAGGCCGCAGGAAAAGAGGGGGGGACGAGAGAGCGCCCCCCCTCCTGAACCGTAGCGGCCCCGCACCTTGTCCCCATGTTGATGGAGAGAAGGGCCTCATCCCCACAACCCTTGCCCGGTGGTTGTGGGAGTCTGTGGGCGGGGGGCTTATCAGAATCTGGAAGCCCCCTTTAACAAGAGGACCCCCAGATCCCGGCCCCCCCTGTTTGAAATGGTAACCGGTACATTGTACCCGTACCATTTCACAAAAAAGTGTGAAAATGGTAAAAAAAAAACCACACACTGTGGGAGAAGTCCTTTATTAAAAAAAAATAAATAAAACTGTCTCACGTAGTCCATTCACCTCTGCCGACGGACCGAAAAAAAAATTAAGAAGATCTGCCTCCATGGGAGGCACACGCCATATGACGCATCCTCGCAGGTGAAAGCTCTTTTAAAACTGTGGGCGGGGCCACATGGTATCGCTGCAGAGGAAGCCATAGGGATGTCCCCGTGTGTCAGAGGTGGGGGGGGGTCACCTGGCAATGACACTGTGTGGCCCCGCCCACACTTTTACTATCTTCACACTTTTTGTATGAAAAGGTACGGGTACAATGTACCCGTTACCATTTTAAACAGGGGGGGCGGGATCTGGGGATCCCCCTGTTAAAAGGGGCTTCCAGTTTCTGATAAGCTCCCCACCCACAGACTCCCACAACCACCGGGCAAGGGTTGTGGGGATGAGGCCCTTCTCCCCATCAACATGGGGACAAGGTGCTTTGGGGGCCCATTTTTTATTTAAATTTTGGTGCGGGGTTCCCCTTAATATCCATACCAGACCTGAAGGACCTGGTATGGAATTTAGGGGAACCCCACGCATTTTTTGTTTTAAATTTTGGTTCGGGGTTTCCCTGTGGGGGAATCCCATGCCATTTTTATCAATGAACTTTTATGTGTATTGCTGGACTGACAATTCATTATAGCCGCGAGTAGTTTTAAATGACTTTTTTTCCTTTAGAAATGTCAATTTGCTGTCAGACTGTTCTAAACACGGGAAACATGCGCCACTTTACAGGCATACTATAGACACCCCTCAGGTACGAAATTTAAAGGAATATTACAGTTTTATTGTTTCACTTTAAGCATTATTAAAATCACTGCTCACGAAAAAACAGCCATTTTTGAAACTTTTTTTTGCATTGATACATGTCCCCTGGGGCAGGACCCGGGTCCCAAACACTTTTTAAGACAATACCATGCATATAGGCCTTTAAAATTAGCACTTTTGATTTTCATGTTTGTGTCCCATAGACTTTAACGGTGTTTGTGTGTTCAAACTAATTTTTTGCCTGTTCGCATGTTCTGGTGCAAACCATTTCCCCATGAGGAAGCTGTGGTGGGTGTGGTGAAACATGTCAGGAGCATAGCTTGAGGATGGCAACACCTTAGGCAGGAAGGAAGGACACTTGTATGTGAAATGCTAAAAGTGGTTGTAAACCCTTACATACCACTTTTACCTACAGGTAAGCCTATAGTAAGGTTTACCTGTAGGTACTGGAAATATCTCCTAAACCTGCACAGCTTAGGAGATATTTACCATTTATACGCTTGTGCAGACGTCATCGGGGGAAAGGGCACTGAAGAAAGGGCACGATTGTGCCGTTTCTACAGGGCCCATGCCGCGACCGTCGGCTCCCGCGTGCATGCCTGGGAGTGACATCATGCAACTTCAGCCAGTCACAGAGCTGGAGTCCATGGTCCCAGAAGGAAGAGAGGTGAAGATGGATGCGGCCAGCAGTGGGGACATCAGGGACATTGCGGGCTTCGTTTGCAAGTAAGTGGCACATAATGGGCTAGTATGTGATGCCCATTATGCTTTTACTTTGCAGGGAACAAAAGAGGAAGTAAAACCCATCAGGGTTTACTTCCTCTTTAAGGGGCAATACTGTTTTCACCACTTGCCAGCCACCCACAGTACAGTACATTTACTGTGTGCTGGTGTCATGTACAGGCAAAGCGACCTACCCTTACATTATTTTGCCTTCACAGACCCCAGGGTGTGTTGCACACCTGCTGGGGTGCGTGAACAGCCCCCCACATGACCGCTGTGTCCACCAAACACCGGAATGCGAAACCTGATAATGTTTTCCACTTTGGCTTCATAGTATGGGGAGATTTTTCTCCCTTTTGTATATTTTATACAAATCTGTTGCGCTTTAGGTACATAAACTTAAAATTAAAATTGAATTAGAAAGTCCTATTGTAAGCTGCTAGCACAATAAGTATAGGTAAAACATAAACAGATATAGTGGAAATGGTGCAGTGCTATATTCAGTTAATTATTCCATAATAACAAAAGTCCATATATATATTCAAAGTGGTGTTTGCTAAAGCAGAACCATGTGTCATAGGCATAAATAGACCATCACCAGCACCTGAACACACTGACTCTTACTCTCTAATGGGATAAATAACGCAATATATATCACTCAAATGATAGCTCCATCAGCAATCCACTCCAGGGAAATTCCCCAGTGTCTCCACCACTGCACCCAAAGTCTCAAATGAACATAAAAGAAACACTCCTCATTGTAGACATCCCAACAAAGGTTTATTGTAAAATTCTGAAAAAGAATAACACTCACATTTCAAGAGATTAAAATTGGCTCATCAGAAACATCCGGCGTTTCAAACCCACAAGATGGCAGCTACGCCCCAGCATGTAGTCGCGGGATACGTTGCCGACTCCTCCCTAAGCATTTTATCATCAAATGACGTCATACTTGTACTAATACCTGATATGATTTTTATGTTTTAGTCAGGGTTTAATACCAGCCACTATTTGTATGTACTGATAGTTTAACGGATTAACTAAGGACATCTGCACAGTCATTATGATGATATTTTGATGAATTAATTAACTTTAATTTTTATTGATTTTGTTTTTGTTTTTTTTCTTTATTGCACAGGTACGTGGTTCTGTTAATTGGAGTCAATTACGTATGGAAACATTGAACTACTCTAAAAAAAAATGTTTTTAAATAAGTAAGTAAAAAAATAAAAATGAATTAAAAAAAAAGTATTTAAAATAGTGAATAAAAAATAATGTCATATCACAATGCTATACTGTGCTGGTGACGGTATGTAAAAAAAAAAGATAATTGTAAAAAAAAACAAAAACAAATGTAATTTCTTAATTTTCCAAAAAACTGACAAAAGATTACAATTTGATAAAAATTGCCATGTCTCCTACTTAATGCCTTAGACTGTCTACTTTCCAAAAAGTAGTAATTTGTAGGGAATTTGTACTGTACAAACAAATAGCCACTGCCCGCACTTATAGCTGGCCTTTGCAGCAAGGAGCACATGTAAGGATGACGCATGTCAAACAAAAACAAAGACAATTCCCAGATTAACTTTCTGACCAGCCTGCAACCAACCTAATTATCCTGTCTAACAGAATGTTTTAAAACGGGTTTCGTTTGCACACATTTGCAAATACATGCGTAAGCTGCCGAGCCACTTCACGGCATCCCAGTATTATTTGCAGACCTAACTCTAAATTCTGAGAGCCTCCATAGTAGAAACACATGCATTGTAATTGATAGGCAGAGGGCAGGTGAGCCTGGGGGAAGCCCACCCCTCCCTAAAGACACAGGGGCGCACTGGGCACACAGCATATGGCACAATGGCAACAAAGGTGTCCAGTGTGTCCTCTCACCAGTATTCCAACAGTACAAATAAATAGTCACTGCCTTCACCAATAATTAGCCTTTGCAGCAAGGAGCACATGGAAGGGCGAGGCATTTCAAACAAAACCAAAGAAGGTTACCAGCTCATCTTACCAACCATTCTGTAAACAACTGAATTATACTGTCTAACAGTATGTATTAAAAACAAGGGTTTCGTTTGCATACATTTGCAAATACATGCGTAAGCTGCAGAGCCACTTCACAGCACCCCAGTATTATCTGCAGTCCTAACTATAGATTTTCAGAGCCTCCAAAGTAGAAGCACATGCATTTAAATGGATAGGCAGAGGGCAGGTAAGCATGTAGGGAGTCCACCCCTCCTTAAAGGCACAGGGGCACACGGGACACCAAGGTATTTGTAATGTCCTGACATTTTAAGGGCTTGAAGGAATGATTAATCAATTTTCAAATATATTTATACCATATTTTGTGGATGCTATGACTTTTTTACAGACTAAATAATGTACACTTAATGGGATTTTTTTTTTTACAAAGACATGTAGCAGAATCGATTTGGGCCTAAATTTATGATGAAATTTGATTTTATTGGATATGTTTTAAGACAGAAAGTGTTAGTTGTTTGCATGATTACTGGGTAGTGTAGAGACAACAATATTTTTTTACTGAATGAACTTGGATACAAAATTCACGGGTTTCTTTTTTTTATTATAATGATATGCAACAGGAAATAAACAAAACTGAAATTGTACAGGCATGCTAAATATACTTACGGTAAGTAAGTAAGTAAATAAGGAAGAAAATCGTGGAATTGCCACCATCATACAGCAAAGTTATATGTGGCCACTATATGTGGAAGATTTTTGAGTGATTGTCAAAGTTAAGGAAAAGAATTGATATGAGGGCAGAGTTCTGCGATTCAGAACATTATTTGCATCTTACCCTCTGTATAGTTCTTTAACTATGAGCACCGAAGATTTTAAAATTCAAGGTTTTTCTTGAACCATCTGCTCTCACAATACACATTTGCTGAAATTGTTTATTAATCAGTTCTACACTTGTCATTTTTCATTTTTTTCCTCAAAGTTCTAACTTATACTGTAAATACAGGATTCTGCTTTCCATGTATGTATTTCAGGTTCTAGGTTAAAATGTTCTATATCCCTGTAATTTGACTGCAAAGTTTTACCAGGGCCTGCACACGATTGGGTATTCTTTGCAAAGTGAAATTTTACTTAGGTTGACACATTTATTAAGCTAAATTAAAATTCACAAATTTACAATGATTCATTTTCATGGGCACCACATCCCTTAACACATCCTAGTCTACATATTCTTTTTTCAGTGGGACTTTTTAAGTGAAAGACATACATCACTTATACATCACACATACAGTAGCTATTATTTGTACAAGGCAGACTTTATTTTCCCATAAAATCCACTTAACATCATGATATGTTTAATTAAATATAACAAAACAATCTCTCATAGTTCCAGAAATAGTATGTTGGATAGCTTCTTACTATACCTTTCAATGTTTTGTAAACTACTACCATGGAATGGGTACAGAAGACCGTTTCAAATTGTGGTAGAGATCTCTACAACACATAAAAATGCTGTTTTCAAAAGAACGAGTTTATATATATATATATATATATATATATATATATATATATATATATATATATATATATATATATATATATATATATATATATGTATATATATAGTGCTGCACAGCTACATTTATGATATACATTAAAAAAAAGAAAACAATACCGAAAGAATTGCTGGAAATTCTATATCATTCAATTTCCATATATATAATAGCAAAACAAAAAAGATCCTAATTCATTTGTGACAAATATATGAGTCAATTCATCCAAATATAAATGTCCAAAATAAAGTCATTCACAAAATGTAAAAGTCCTAGGTGTAAATTCATCAGAAGTGTCAGTGAATGAATCCAATAACTCTGAATCCCACATGTTCCCCCACCAATCACGTTATGCTTGCACCTGAAAGTTTTGACCTATATGAAATAATAGGTCACACTGCATCTTCTCCTTTAAGGGGGCACACACCTCCTGGGTATCTCCAAACCTGTCACAGTGCTTCCTTCCTATATGGTTCCTTAGATCTGTTACAGCAACCAACCTCCTCCCAGAAAGGATCTCTCCAACATATAACTAAAAAATAGAACCATCATCATGCTTTTCTGTTTGTCAAAGCTCTTTTTATTCAACAGTGGTTAAAAAAAGTCACTTTTTTTGGTGCACAGTAAGCTGGTGCAGCGCTGTATAGAGACATTTTAAAACCCTTAGGAGGACCTCAGATTGGCAGTTCACATAGGATCCACCCCTATGTGTTTCATCACTTGTCATGTGACTTCCTCAAGGGAGAAACAGAGCTTAGGTTCCTGCCGGTTTATATCTATGCTACGGTGCCATCTTTCCATCAAATACTTGTCATAACAATTGGGCGCTATCTTTCCTGAATTACCGATGTGAACTCCATCAACAAACCACATTATAAAATCATGTTTTGTACATTTGGGTAAACAAAGTTTTTTTCCATGGGATTTTCATGTTTTATTTTTAGCATTCACCAATTATTTTTTTATTATCAAATTTTTTATTTATTTTCCATTATATACATTACTTCATACTTTGAATCTACAATATTCAAGTTTAGCCAAATAGACACATTTATGTTAACAATTAACAATTCTTAACAATTCTTCCCCCTTTCAAGCACAAAAAAAAAAGACTCCAATAAAATTTAAACACCTTCCCCATTCCTTATTTCTCCCACCCCTACACCAGTAGTGCTCCCTCCCACAGTCGTCTCATCTCTTCCTCTAAATATAGTGTTTCCATTGTGCTCCACACTTCCCTTCCAAATCCACAAAATTGAAAAGTCATTCTGTCCTTGTGATAGAGAAAAAAAAAAAAGCATTCACCAATTAAATGAACAAAACATACTCAGAAGTTAATTAAAGACCCCCAAATCATATACATTCTCAAAGAAGGACAACTCCTGTATATACATGTATGTAAAATGTTTCCTTGTGTTTATACATTGAGTAACACCTGAGCAAATATTTAATTTATTTTTTTCAAAAATACACTAAACTCACTCGGAGTGCATGCACACACCTTATAAAATCCACAGCACCTGCTAAATATAATAGTGATGGATCAATAGTAATGTGAGGGGATGGAACTTAGTGGCAAGCACCGATACTACCTTGAAATGTAAACGCTTTGCCTGTCAGAATGTATTTGGCTGTGGCAGGCACCTCTAGGTGCCTAACCTTATACCTGCAGTCGTTTTTTTGTTTTAACCCTAGAGGTAGTCCTAGAAATATAGTACACTTTTATATATCCCGGGTTAATTGTGAGGTTTCTTGAAATTTTTGTACAGTAAGTACAAGGTACTGTTATCTACACATTATTCAATTCAGTCCCTTTATTTTACAGCCACAGGTTGGGTAAACTGATGATTCAGAGGTGTAAAAATTCATATTTTAACACTTAACAATTGGAGACAGCATTAAACCACTTAAAATGAATACTGATGAAAGCTAAGAACATTACATCTGCTTTAGGCAACAGCATACATTAAAACCCTAATTAAAAATGAGATACTTAATTGCTTTTATTTCATATTCAATTCTTATTTTTAGAATGAAACACAATGCAATAAATTACCATTTATATAAATTATAGTTGTCCTTCCAGGACTTAAGATTGTGGTTTCTTACAATGTCCACATCTAATGAACAGAAAAGTGGACTTATTCAGTAAAATAGGGCAGGCATCACAATTCTAATTATAATTTGTCCATATATGACTGTTACAATTTTACTGAATTCTGATTGGTTGCTAGTTGTTGACACTGCACTTATGCATAAACGATCCAACATCATTCAGTATTTTTTCAGCCCATTGTACATAGTTGTACTGTATATGCCCATATCATAGGAGCGTTCGAATTGAAATATTCTGTAGTTTAATTCTGTTTAATAATTTATTGGTTGTTGGACTGTAAGCCATGGTCAGATCGAAATATAGTATAAGTATAGCTCTACCCCCATAGGGCCATTGGTAATAACTGGTTCTTCCCAAATAGTATAGAGGCTACCTGTCCCCATAAGCACTAGTCCATGCACACTGGCTCCAATATTTATAAACTGTGTATTGTACTGCCCAATGAATTAGACCTTATTGGGAATACCCCTGCTGCTGAACCATCCCTTTGTGTGCAAAAAAACAAACATTGTCGGCTTAGGGATCGTCTAAAGACTATTAGGATGTGATATCATATCTAGAGGGATATAGCACACTGGCTCAATAGCTTAGTCTAGGTCAGTGGCTCTCAACCTGGGGTTAATGATGATTTGCCAGGGGTCACCGAATCCTGGACTGTTCCTGAAGCCCACACTGCTCTCCCAGCCTTTTCGCGGCTGCCCAGCAGGGCAGTCCCTGGATCCTGTGACCACCCAGCTGGGCTGTTCCTGGAGCCTCCGACCACCACTCAGCCTCTTCGCAGCCCCCCATTCAGTTCACAGCATGGCTGGGGGGCAGAGACTACAGGTCAGCTGACTGGTGAGGAATGTGAAGTGGGAGTGGCTGGAGGAGACCCTATCTCCTGATTTCAGCATAGTAACACTGCTGCAAGACACCACAAAGTCGGAGATGCAGTGAAGCTGGAGACACAGTGAGTAAAACTATCAGGGACCATGAATCAGACCGAGACAGAAGTATAGTTAAATCACACTTGTTTAATAATAATAATAATAGGTAAACAAAGTAAGCGTAGTCAAAACAAGCCAGAGTTCAGTAACCAGATCGGGTAGTCAGCCAAGCAAATGTCAGAGAGCCAGAGATAAATGTAGTAGTATAGCAAGCAGGATCAGGAGCCAGAAGGAACGTCAGCCAAGCAAGTCTTCAACAGGAACGCAGGAAAAAGTCTTTGTGAAGATGAAGGCAGAGATCAAGTGAGCTGGATGACTTTAAGTAGGCAGGACTGATGAGCAGAATCAACAACAGCTGGGTAACTGTGGAGAGAGATGGGAGCTGACAATTAGCCGACAGCTGAGTGGCCAGCTCAGAGAAGGAAGGGCTGAGCCCAGCCCTGACAAAAACTACCTGTGATTATAGTTGCCATTAAAAGTCACCACTACAGTTCTCAGATCAGTAGATGACCTTGATCAAGAGCACCTAAGTTGGCTGATCAGAACTCCCCCCAGCACTGCCACTGATCCCACCCACCACCAGCACTGTCACTGATCCCACCCCCCCACCAGCACTGCCACTCATTCCAACTCCCCACCAGCACTGCCACTCATCCCATTCCCCCCACTCCCCAACTAAGGAGTAAGAGAAGGAATAAAAATGGAGAATACATGGAAGGGAGAGGAAAAGAGGGGGAGGAACAAAGAAAAAGGGAGAGAAAGAATAAGAGAAAGAACAAGAAAGATGGCTAGAAAGAGGAATGGGGAAAAAAACAAGAAATTAGGATAGAGAGAGATAAAAGGGAAAGAAAGGAGAACAAAGAGAAAAAGTGTCCCCACCACTTGGGAAATTTTATCAAGGGGTCACAACACTAGAGTGGTTGAGAACCACTGCTCTAGGGGATGGCTTTTTGATAGGTGATGCTTGAAGAACAGGAGGGGGGTTAGGATGTGCGATACTCCAAAACACTGCAGAGTAACAGGAGGACAATCTTCCCCAGGTTCCCATTCAGAAATTCTGCTGCAGACACATAGGAATGGCCGGTACTCTGGGACCGTTCTCTGTCCTTAGCTACTCTTGTCACTTACATCCTGAAAACATAAAGTCACCAAGGATCACAACTCAGGGCCATTACTCACAAGTTCCCAGGGCAGCTGCACACCTTCTAGCTTCCTCCAGACACCTCCCAGTGAAGGGAACAATTCTTCTTCAGACCATATCCCGTAAGGTGTACTCCCACAGCCAGTTCCTCAGAAAAGTCATTTCAGGTTCTCAGCCTTGCCACTGCTGAAACTTCAGAGAACAGCTACATAGTCCACAGACTGCCTCAGGGGGCAGTAGCCCCAGAGGCTTTGAAACCCTCCCTGATGAGGAAAGAATCCTCTCTTCAGGACTCCAGACTATTTATCTCTCCATCAGCCATCTTCTGGGCATTCACCTCCAGTGATTAGCTAGGGAATGATAAATATTCAGGCTGGACAATTGCCTCTTACAGCCCCATATTCTGGAATCTTCTTCCAGAAGCAGAGGAAATCAGTCAAACTCTCAGTCTGTGATTCCCTGAACAGACCAGAGCAAACAACCACTGCTCCCTTGACTACAGAAGGAGCCAAAAACTAAATTTGCCTAGCATTGTATGCTACATGGATAGAATAATTGGCAATAATGGAATGTCTGTTGGAACATCATAAAAAATCTCAACACCCCCTAGGCACACCCATTGGACACTTCAATTGGTGGTGTTATGTCTGTAAATACCTTCTTTGGGCACCTGAAATATGACTTAATTTGCAGCTCAGCAAGTCTTGTCTCCGTATCCTTTATATGGGAATGCTAACGGTCATTCAGGAGAGCTGATGACTCTGATATAGCAGACTGGACTACTCTGCAATTGAACTGTACTGTAAATGAAACCAAGAATGAAGTAAATTTACTGTAGTTAAAGTGATTGTAAAGTCTCATTTTTTTAAGTTAAAAATGACTTGCTCTGTGCATTGGATTTGCACAAAGCAACCTGGATCCACCTCCTCTTGGGTCCCTCTTCGGTGCTCCTGGTCCCTTTCCTGCTGAGTGCCCCCACATCAAGCAGGTTGCTATGGGGGCACCCAACCCGAGCGAATGGCCAATGGCGCTGTGCTGCTGTCTCAGCCAATGAGGAGGGGAGTCCCGGGCAGCCGAGACACTCCTGCAACATCGCTGGATCTAGATGTACATCAGGTAAGTATTAGGTTGACCGCTGCACACAGAAGGCTTTTTATCTTAAAAATATAAAAAAAAACCTTCTACCTTTACAACCACTTTAAGTACTTTTTACTTTTATAATTATTCATTTTACTGATGCTAATGTTGAAATTTTTGTTTTTCAATTTTTTTAAATGTATTTAACTAAATGTTGTTAATTTAGAAATTAAAGAATCCTTGCCTCTGTAAAGGCTATTGAGTTTGACAACTTTGTCAAATTCCTATCTGAGCATGGCAATAAGTGTTACATGAATTTCATAAAAGTCAGACTTGCTGCAAAAGATGCTATAAATGATGATGAAAGATGCCATGAATGATGATACTTTGTGCACTGGTCTAAATCATTTGGTGGAGGGGGGGATTATGGTATGGCATTGTTTTTCAGGGGTTGGACTCGGCCTCTTTGTTCCAGTGAAGGGAACTCTTAAGACATCAGCATACCAGGACATTTTGGACAATTTCATGCTCCCAACTTTGTGGGAATAGTTTGGGGATGACCCCTTCCTGTTACAAAATGACTGCTCACCAGTGCACAAAGCAAGGACAATAAAGACATGGATGAGCGAGTTTGGGGTGGAGGAACCTGACTGGCCTGCACAGAGTCCTGACCTCAAACTGCTCAAACTGATAGAATACCTTTGGGGATGAAGTAGAGCGAAGACTGTGAGCCAGGCCTTCTCATCCAACATCAGTGCCTGACCTCACACTTGCGCTTCTGGAAGAATGGTCAAACATTCCCATAGACACACTCCTAAACCTTGTGGACAGCCTTCCCAGAACAGTTGAAGCTTTAATAGCTGCAAAGGATGGGCCAACTAAATATTAAACCCTACAGACTAAGACTGGGATGCCATTAAAGTTCATGTGCGTGTAAAGCCCTTTATAGTAAATATTAACCGCTTCAATACAGGGCATTTTCACCCCCTTCCTTCCCAGACCAATTTTTAGTTTTCAGCGCTGTCACAATTTAAATGACAATTGCGCGGTCGTGCAACGTTGTACCCAAACAAAATTGACGTCCTTTTTTCCCCACAAATAGAGCTTTCTTTTGGTGGTATTTGATCACCTCTGCAGTTTTTATTTTTTGCGCTATAAACAAAAGAATAGCGACAATTTTGAAAAAAACACAATGTTTTTTACTTTTTGCTATAATAAATATCCCAATTTAAAAAAACAAAAACAAATTTTTTCCTCAGTTTAGGCCGATACGTATTTTTGGTAAAAAAAAATTGCAAAAAGCGTATATTGATTGGTTTGGGCAAAAGTTATAGCTTCTACAAAATACGGGATAGATTTATGGCATTTTTATGCGATTTTTTTCATGACTGCGACATTGTGGCAGACACATCGGACACTTTTGACACATTTTTGGGACCATTCACATTTATACAGCGATCAATGCTATAAAATTGCATTGATTACTGTATAAATGTGACAGGCAGGGAAGGGGTTAACCACTAGGGGGACACGAGGGGTTAAATGTGTTTCCTAGGGGAGTGATTCTAACTGTAGGGGGTGGGGACTCACAAGGGGAGGAGACCGATCAGTGTTCCTCTGTACTGGGAACACAGATAGGTCTCCTCTCACCTGACAGGACGTGGATCTGTGTGTTTACACACACAGATCCATGGTCCTGTTCGGTTAACGGGCAATCGCGGGTGCCCGGCGGCAATCGCGGCCGCCGGGCACACGCACCGGGTCCCGAGCAATGCCGCAGGCGCGCGCGCCCCCTAGACGGCCGGGAAGCCCAGGACGTCATATGACGGCCACCCAGGATGGGAGATCCCATCTCAGGCCGTCATTTGACTATGGGCGAGTAGCGAAGTGGTTAACTAGACTGCAAGTAAGATTGTCTATCCTGCTAATTAAATAGTCTAACTAAAGGCAAAACTTTTTCTTTAGATTTGAACATAATGGAAAGAGATTAGGACACTGATCGGGTGTTTATTGCTGTCTTTTTCCCTGTTAAGGAGTCACCCTCTGTTTGTCATGTTCAATATTATCACCAAAAATGAAAAAAATCCAACGTTTTGGGCTGTCCCCAGAACAGTATTAGAGGAAAAAATCAATAGGGACAGTAGTTCAAGTGACACTGGTAACAACCAGGTGTTTCCTCACTTCCTGTTTTGGCTTTGGTTATAATCATCCCTTACTCAATTCAAAATAAAATAAAATGTCCTCAAATTTTGTCTTACTCCATGTCTTTCAAATTTAGACATGGAGTAAGCTGCAGCTGTTAAATGTTGCCTTTTTAGGGCTCATTCACTTGGTTGATTTCTCCATACACCACCAAGAGTGAGCAGTTCCCAGCAGGAGGTTTGGCCAGGTATTTGTGATCAGCTGCAGACAGCAGCTTCTACAAATCAGTGATAGGCTGCTGACATACATCTGAAGGGTTACATTCAAATTAGGGACAGAGGAGCATCTGTCTTCATTCAGGGCCACTTATATGTCCCTAATCACATGTAACAATTCGGATGTGTGAACAAATGTGAACAGCCATGGCACCTTTGAGCCTATCATTGATTTGTACAGGCTGTTGGCTGCGGCTGATCACAAACACTTGCGCATACCCACTGCAGAAAAACACTGTTTGTTGGAGGCATTTGCCCCAAATTGGCCCTTAGCCATGTCTCTCCATTCCTCATAGTAATCTATACTGATATTTTATCACACAGTGGGCCATCCTTCTTACTTTCTCTAGTGGACCCCAATACCCCAGTCCTGCACTGTCTGTGCTATAGACTATTGCACAGTGCAGATATCTTGTATATGAGAATTAAGTTCGGTTGGTAGGGGAACACAAGTTTTTTTTTTTACTTTTAATGAGGCAATCACGTTATTTGGTCCAGGGTAGGCTGGAAACCATAAGGTGTTCTTAAAAAGTCCTACAATATTAACAGATATTAGACCCCTTTCACACTGAAGCTGCGGCCGCGTTAGCACTAAACCACCGCTCGTTTTAGAGGTGCTTTAGCGCTGTTACCGCTTTTGGACGATTGGGAGGGGGGGCGCTTTTAACCCTCCCATTTTGCGATGCTTGAAAGCGCTTTGAAGGAGCTTTGAAAGCGCTGCCCATTCATTCCAATGGGCAAGGGCTTTTTTGGAGCGCTCCCAAACCGCCCCAAAGATGCTGTTCGCAGGGCTTTTTCTAAAGTCCCGCAAGCACACCGCCTGGGTGTGAAAGTACCTATTGCAACGAATGGAAGGCAGTTTTCAGGACCTTAAAGGTTCTATTTCTAGCACTAAAATGCCTGAAAACTGCCTCAGTGTGAAAGGGGTCTAAGAGAAACTAGTAAATATTGAAGTGCCGTAAATTTTATTTCATTACATTTTTTTAGTGCTTGGTGCCAACTCTTAATTTTATTAATTTGATTACTCTTGTTCAATGTACCGTATTTATCGGTGTATAACACGCACTTTTTTCCCCTTAAAATCAGGGGAAAATCGTGGGTGCGTGTTATACGCCAATCCCTGCTAATTGTGATCTACATTCACATAGCGTGTCGTTTTAAATATGGCGGCGCAGAGTTCGGAAGGAACTCCTGAACGAGCGCCGCCGAAATCACAGTGACTGCTCGGAGCCGAGATACACATAGTCGAGTGTAATCGGCTCTTTCCGGCACCGCTCACAGTCACGCCCAGTCCCACCATTGGACCTGTGTTATGTCCACATTAGGGCGAGACTGGGCGGGACTGTGAGCGGCGCTGGAAGGAGCCGAATACACTCTACTATGTGTATCTCGGCGGCGTTCGTTCAGCCCTGCCGAGTCCCTCCGAACTCCGCGGCGCCATATATAAAACTACATGCAGCTACGTGTATGTCGGCGGTGGCGGCAGCAAGCATGGACACTGGGGGCAAGGCTGCACTGACCACTGGGGCAAAGCTGCACTGACAAGGCTGCACTGACAAGGCTGCACTGGGGCAAAGCTGCACTGACAAGGCTGCACTGGGGCAAAGCTGCACTGACAAGACTGCACTGGGGCAAAGCTGCACTGACAAGACCGCACTGGGGCAAAGCTGCACTGACAAGGCTGCACTGACAAGGCTGCACTGACAATGAAAAGGCTGCAATGACACTAACAAGGCTGCAGATGAACACTGATGAGGCTGCATTGATGGGCATTTTAATGTAAGTTTTTTTTCCTTAAACTTCCCTCCTAAAAGTTTTTTTCCTTAAAATTCTCTCCTAAACTTGGGGTGCGAGTTATACGCCGGCGTGTGTTATACGCCGATAAATACGGTACTTAATCAGCTCTTTGCTATATTAGATCATTGCAGACTAGAAAATAAGGGAGTTACTAGTTATTTTTTGGAAAATGTAATTGCTTTGAAAGAATACTTTTTCTTCTGTGCTGTTTCTATTTCAACAAAAACACACTCAAGTTTCTTTAAGTTGTCTTATTTTTTGCCCTTTGAGTAGCCAGTGAAAGGTCTCAGAACGAAATAGCCTTAAATTATAATGCGTGAAATCCCACAATATTGTGGCGTGCCTTAGTCATACACTGTGCATATGTGAAGTTGGTTAAAGACTAGGACATAAATAGAATGACACTCTTGTATTTAAACTTCAAGGCCTAAGAGACAGTTTAAGTGTGAGACGCACTCAACCCAAATGAATCCTCGTCAGATAAGAAGTACTATCTGTGCAATGCGTTCAGCTGCAGCAACTGACTGCGAACAAAATGTGCATTTTTTTCACTTCAGAGAATTTAGTAGTTGATTAAATACAAAAGCAAGCTTGCTGGGTAAATGACTGGCTTTTCACTTCAGGGATTTCAGGTCAAGCCCTCTAAGAATCAAGTTCATGTCTCATTTGGTGTCCCCTGATGGATACTAAGCCCCATCACAAAACCACATTAAATGATTTGGCACTGTAAGTCAGGAGTGGTTATTTCTTCCCAGAGGGGGGTGACTAAGGCGTATGAATACAGGGACTATATCATCTTCTGATTTTAGAAATGGTAGATCCCAATGGAGGACTATTTAATGCTGATATGAGTTGCCATTATGTCACATATCTTTCTTTATTGAACATTGAAGAACTTTGCTTTCATAGCGGATTCAAGTTTTTCTTTAAGATTTAAGGAGTAAATGCTAGAAAGAAGGACAGTTAGGGAAAACCAGTGTTAGTTGGGTTGTTATTATTATGTATACTTATTCATAACTTGTAAAGTGGAACTACAGTAGACTAGTTTTTCTCCACTGTAAAAGAGAACGTTAACATGGTAGACAGCAACAGAGCTGCAAATAAAAGTAGATGGTTGCCTTTATGTACAATCTTCAATGTATCAAAGTCATGTACTGTACTTTATTTGTAAGATTAGACCACAGATGATCAAATTACTGTAGAATTCAAAAGCCACTCCTCATACTTTGGATGTCTGAACATCTGAAGAAATGCCAGGCAATCTGCAGGTAAATTCTGAAATATAATTAGTTCCTACTTAATCAAATAAAGGTTATTCCTTTATTCACTGTGGTTTATTTTTCCCCAAAGACATCCAATTATTAAATCAGTCAACTAATTAAAATTATGCACAACCTATATATTACAATATTGAAAAAAATAAAATACAATCTATAAATAATAATAAAATATACCGGTAATGTGGCTTCAAAGTTAACCAATAATGGTCAAAAATTCTATAAATGAAACACAAAATATTATTATTATTTTTGTGAAATACTGTCTATGCAAATATTGAGTTTGCTGCTAACTGAGTATAGGCATGCCCACCCTCTCTTCATGGCAATGGCCAGGCCTGTCTGAAGATGCTAAGCTTCCAAGTGTTGCATTGTGGGGAGCAGACAGTGATATTCATAATCATCTTCCTTTGATGGCAAAGGCCAGGCATATATGAAGATTCTCAGCCTCTGAACAGTCCCCTGTAGAGAAGAGACTTTCCTCAATGGGTACTTTATCAACTTCCCCCATCAGCTCTTATGCTGAATGTGTGCATTCATGTTAAAAAATAGCTAGGGAAGGGACAATTAAAGAAAAAGTAACCACAGTTTATGAAGTGTAAATACCGAATGTAATATAATGGAAAGGATCAGGTTTATCATATTTAGCCTGACACAATATAATATAATTCTGAGACTTTAATGAATTTAGTCAATGCAATACTCCCAACCTAGATATTACGATGCAATATGGTCTGTCTTCATCTAAAGTATTTCATTCTGTGCTTCTGTTTTTAAATGCATACTTGTATGTTTGTAGCCTAAGGTACTTTGTTACTTTGCTGATATTTGTTGTTGCTTTGATTTGTAAAACAGTACATGGATAAAAGTGACATGCTATGAGACCATTCTGAAACATCATTATATATATACCAATATTAAGCCTCAAATTGTGTTGTAGATCATTTCCTGATTTGCATTGTAATGCCCTTGATATTCCTTTAATTTCACTGAAATTAGTTATTCATTACGTTAGTCATTATGAATTCACAGAATAGTAGAAGTTCAAGTTAACACCATTATGAACTTCTGCTAACCTACAAAATTAGCACATTCAAGCTTTTTTTTAAAAAAAAAGAACTGCCTATATGAAGTTGTATATTCTATCAGGATTAGTTATTAGCTTACAATGAATAGAAATAAATGGCAGTGACATAATGAATTTGAAACAGGCATGGCCAGTGAACACTAATGCCCTGTACACACGGTCGGACATTGATTGGACATTCCGACAACAAAATCCATGGATTTTTTCTGACGGATGTTGGCTCAAACTTGTCTTGCATACACATGGTCACACAAAGTTGTTGGAATTTCCGAACGTCAAGAACACGGTGACGTACACCACATACGATGAGGCTATAAAAGGGCAGTTCAATACTAAGCGCGGCACCCTTTGGGCTCCTTTTGCTAATCTCGTGTTAGTAAAAGTTTGGTGAGAGACGATTCGCGCTTTTTCAGACTCGTGGTGTTCAGATCGTATTTCTGCTGTTCAGTTTGTGCTTGTGGGTTTGTATCTGGTCTTCAGTGCGTGCAGCGAGTTCCCATTGATTTGTCATTGTGTTCTTGTCCATTTGTTACTGATGTTTAGGTCGCTCTTCACAGGCCTTGCTGTTCTTCAGTGCGTTCTGTTACTTCGTTCTGACCAGCCAACCGTTTTCCAGCCATGTTGCGTGTACGTACTCATCGGAGAGTTCGTGTTGTGCAGGCGCTTAGTGTTGGGGTTTTTACTTTGACACAAGCCCAGTCCATGAACAGGGCGAGGAGGAGTTCATGGACCAAGAATTGGTTGCTCCAGCGTGACCAATTCTGTCACATGCCTTTGCTCCGTGAGATCTGTGAGAATAATCCTGACGATTTCAGGAACTTTCATCCGGATGACGGACCCCGTATTTCACCGTTTGTTGGCTTTGCTGACCCCTTATATCAGCAGGCAGGATACCTGCATGAGGAAAGCTATCACTCCGGAGCAGAGGGTAGTCGCCACCCCGCGGTACCTGGCGACGGGGAGAAGCCTGCAGGACCTCAAGTTCTCGACAGGCATCTCCCCCCAGGCTCTGGGGATCATTATCCCAGAGACCTGTTCTGCCATCATCCAGATCCTGCAGAAGGACTATATTAAGGTAAGATTTTTATCCTTTAACGTCACATTTTATTGTATTTAATGTTTGCTAATGTAATATATTTCTTTCCTTATTCCCTAATTACCATGATTGTAATATGCTGTGAATGTCCCCTTTGTCCTCATGCATGCTGGAATTTTTTTAATTTTTGTTTTTTGTCCTTCATACATATTTGCCTTCACTTACCTCCCCAGCATGCTCTCCTGGGCCTATATCCACCTCGCATAGTCACTTAACAATGTATTTTGTCAGCTCCATAGTAGTGCTTTACCCTATAAATGTTATTTGTGCTGTAAATTCAGGCAGAGTGCCAGAGGCTTTTTTTTGGGTCCCAAAATCATTTGGAACCCACCCTCCCCCCCATCTGCTAACTCAGCTGATGCCAATCCTCTATCTGCTGACTTTGCCAAACCCATACACACTATACCTACCTCTTTTGTGGTCAGATTTATGGATGAATTCCCCAAAGCATGTAGTGCAAGGGCCTGCCTGAATACTTTCAAATGGTACTGTTTAAAGTTTTTGTATCCTATTATTATCTTGATAGGTAATATCAGAATGTAAAAATGTGCTAAAATGTGTACAGTGTGTATTTATATCTTTGTATTATGACATTTCTTACCTGTCCAGTGGGCTGCCAATAGTGTAAAGTAAGGAGGGGCTGGCCAAAGTAACACACATTATTTAGGCATTCATCTCTCAATGAAGTGGAGAGGGTTACATGTCCAAAACATCTCCCCCCCCTAAAATTTTTTAAATGGCCCATGAGAGGGGGGGGATCTCATAGGTGGACCTTATACCTTTGTCTTTAAATACTCCCTAAAATAAATGTTATACTGATGTTGGCCAAGAATGTCTGTGTCTAATCTGCTTTCTATGTTTATGTGCAAAATTATTAATTTTTGGTTCTTGTTTGACTCCACAGTTTCCTTCCAAACCATAGGAATGGCATACTGTGGCCTCCCACTTTGCCCAGCGGTGGGACTTTCCTAACTACGTAGGGGAAATTAATGGGAAATATGTCCACATAGTCCCACCACCCAACTTGGGGTCATACTATTACAACTACAAGGGGTTCAATAGTATTGTGATGTTGGTTGTGGTGTCGGCTACTTACAAGTTCCTGTATGTGGACGTGAGGAAGAATGGCTGGATGTCACCTCCAGAAGACAATGCGGAAGGACTCCCATTCGTCTTCGTTGTGAGTGAAGCGTTTGCGCTGGGGGACCATCTTATGCGGCCATTCCCTATGAGGACCCTCACCCCGGACCAGAGGGTTTTTAATTACCGGCTGGCCAAAGCCAGAAGAGTGGTGGAGAACATGTTTGGAATAATGGCCAGCCAGTTCCACCTATTTCTTACACCGATACACATGGCGGAATATAAACTCCATCACATCATCCTGGCTTGCTGTGTTCTCCACAACTTTTTAAGGAGAAATTCTTGGAACTATGCTGGCTCAGCTGGGCCTGAGGCCGGAATTAATATTAATGAACCAAACCTGAAGGCGCTTAAAGCTGGCCGTCCTGGCTTGCCCCCCCAGAATGCCCAAGAGGTCCGTATAAGATACATGGAATACTTTGCGGGTAGGGGGGCCATCAATATGACAGACAATGTCTGAGACATTTTTTAAATAAAAATATATTTTAAGCTGAACAAATATTTGCTTTGATTTCCTGCTTGGCTTTCTTGTAGCTGTCTCCTCGGTTATCTTGTATTAATGGTCTAATTTTTTGGCCTTTTTCTTCAACAGTGCAAATGAAATTTCGTTGACACATGAGGTGACAATCTCTTCTTCGGGTAACTATTAATTATTATGTTGTGGGTCTGCTACACACACACCTTGTTTTTTGTGAATGTGTGTAATGCACTACTGACAAAAATAATAATAATTTTCAACACCATGCCCTAAATTTTGTGGAGTCCTGAAAATGGTGTGATTGTGTAAAATTAGAAAGTACTGTTGGGTGTTATTTACTAAAGGAAAATACTCCTTGTACTACAAGTGCACTTGAGACTGCACTGAAACAGCACTTGTAGTGCAAAGTGGATTTGCCTTTAGTAAATAACCCCCATTGCAAGTGAAAACACCAACTTTACTACAAAAAATGCTTTTGAGCATTGAAAGAAGAAGCCACACATTGTTGATTATCAATCTTTTTAATCAAAGCACAATCACATGTGCATTCTAAAAGGTTTTTTGAACAAAACAACATGTTTGTTGTATAACTTTTTTTGGGTCACATTAAAGTAAGTAGAAATTGCCTTTTAAGGTAAAACAGGGATGTTTAAAACCAGAAAAAATACACAACTCTGGAACTTACAAAGTTCAACTTTTATAGAAAGTGAAGGCAATATCAGACATGAGTATTTATAAATTGTGTTTGATATTGCATTCAGCAGATGGGGTGAATTCACCCCTGGAAAAGCCAAATTTTGAAGATGCACACAAATTGCCTAATGTCAACATGTGTCAGCTGCCATCATGGGGGATCAATGGACATGTTTTGTGGGTGCAACCCCTTCCTCTCAGCTACTTTATTATTGAGGAAGGGGTTGCACTCACAAAACACGTACATTGATCTCCCGTGATGGCAGATAGCACATGTTGACACACTGTGTGCATTTTCAAAATTTGGCTTTTCTATGATATGTCAAAAAATTTTCATAAATATAATAATACTAAAGCTGCAATAAGTTGGGGATTTCTGGGTGTTTTAAATTCTCCCTAAAACATCAATGATGTTCTTCATTTTGTTTTGAACATCATTGATGTTTTGCTTGATGTTTTCCAAATCCCTATTACACCCCATTATCTCCGCGATGAGGATCTGGGCACTTTCACTGGTGAAGTGACATTCCTCTTCCACAACATCACGATCACCTAAAATATAAAAAAAAAACACACCATGTATTATAAATTTCACAGATGGAGTCACCCCTATAGTATACACTGGAGCACCTGTGTGGCCCCCCAAATAAAAAGGGTGTTCTGGTGTCCCACACGCTCCAGCGTCCAGATGTGTAAATAGATGCTGAGTGTCCTCTCCTTACACAGAATCTAGTTTGCATTTCATTCTTGTTACTAACACATCTGGACAAAAAATGGTGTTTTATTGGCCGAACGAACAATGTTTCCTACAAATGAATAATGTGTCCATGAACATGAAAGTTGCCATTTTAAACTGTACAACAGTAAAGAAAAGCACATGGAGCAGCACGAACTTAATAAAAATAAAGAATAGGAACACAGGACAACTACTTACTTTTTTGCAGCACTCTCCTGATCCTTCTATACTGATCGTGCTCCCTGATTTTGAGGTCCGACCACCATTTCCTCAGTTGATCCTTGGATCGCCGTACCCCAAAATTCCTGTGCAGACTCTTCACAACTTTCGCCATGATCTTGGCCTTTCTGACATTGGGGTTGGGGTAAGGTCCATACTTCCCGTCATAGTCGGCCCTCTTCAGTATGTCCACCAACTTCACCATCTCAACAAAGGCCATATTTGAGGCCTTAAATCTTCTCCTGCAGGATCATGACGTTTCTAGCTCCGGCTTTTCCTCCTCCTCCTCGTTGCTGCTATTAGCACGCACCTGTTGTGTCTCCGCCATGTGCTCTTCCTCACTGCGCCGAACGAGAAGGGGTAAGGAATAGACTAGAAAGAACGTCAGGGGCGGGCAGAGTTTCATGCATGCGCAGTGTATATAAAGCGTAACACGCGTGCGTCGTAGTATGATCTGTGAGTGGAGGAAGGAGTATCGGAAGCGCAGATCGTGATAATGAAGGTAACATTTAAACTTGGGCCTATACTGCTTATAGATTGAGGCCTATATTGGGAAAAGATTAGGAGACTTTAGCCTGACATTAGGGTTTGTCTTGTGTATTGCAGATAAAATGGATGGCTTCAATGACCACAACTTCCTCCCCCTGTTCATAGATAAATACAGGGAGCAGCCCTGTCTGTGGCAGGTCAAACACCTGCAATATAATCATAAACAAAAGAGGCAGGCAGCACTGGAGAAACTGCTGGAGTTGGTGAAGCCGGTGGTCCCCACAGCAACCATCCCCTATTTAAAAGCCAAAATTGGTGGCCTGAGGAGCACTATCTTAGGGAGCGCAAGAAGGTCCAGGATTCCCAGAGATCAGGAGCTGCAGCAGATGACGTTTATGTCCCCAGGCTGTGGTACTATGAGAGACTGCGATTTCTGACAGACCAGACTGAAGTCAGGGAATACCTCTCAAGCCTTCCTTCCACTCTTCCTTCCACCCTGTCTTCCACCCCAGCTGAGGCTTCCAATGTCCAACCTGGGATTTCCAGCCAGGAAGAAAGGGAGCAGCCCAGCTTGAGCCAGGTATAGCATTCTACAGATTTCTTGGCAAAACATAAATGATGTTTACTAGATGTTATTACTGATCACTAATTGCTGATTTAATAAAGGCGTTTACATATCAATAGACAGTAGTGGGCAAAAAAAGAACAAGAAAGAAAAACGCTGGGCTCAGAATGATAGTCTTTTATATTTGTTAACATTCAATTTGCAACAGTCATAAGATGAAAATTGTGTGTGATTGATGAAGAAAAAACTAAATGTGGCAATGTGGCACACAGCAGGAGGCTGTGGAATGTGGCAGCCAGGAGGAGGCGGAGGTAAGTGGCAGCCAGGAGGAGGCAGGGGTAAGTGTCAGCCAGGAGGTGGCCGGGCCCAGTAGGAGCCTCACAGAATCCCAGGTCCCTCCCCTCCGCTTTCCAAACAAAAGACCCAGGAAGGGGAGTAACGTGGAGGAGTCAGCGCTCAGGCTGATTCAGTCCCTCAGAGCCACCCCCACTCGTGAAGAGGCCTTTGCCTGCATGGCTGCCACAAAACTGCAGGACATGCAGGAGGGCCAACGCCTCCTGTGTGAGGACATCCTTTATAAAACATTAACTAAGGGGGTGAGGGGCGAAATCACACCCAATACCCACCTGTGTGAGTTGCATCATCCTCCTCTTCCTCCTGCCACACCTCCAACACCACAGACACAGCCTGGAAGGAAGCGTGTAAGGAAGACAAGAAAGTGATGGCCTGGGTTCAGTCTGGTCTGACAAAAGATGCAGGCTCTTGTATGACCACAGCCTGGGGACATGTACGTCATCTGCTGCTGTTCATGATCTCTTGGACTTCTGGACCAGATTGTACTCCCTTATATATGGACTCCTCAGGCCACCAATTTTGCAGTAAAATAATTGATGTCTGCCCTGGGGCCAAAGGCTTCGCCAATTTCTGCAGTTTATACAGCATTGCCTCCCTCTTTCTTTGGTTATGACCCTTTAATAAATTTTTGGTTTGTTTTATTATACTCGCCTATGCGTGTTTTCCTTCAAAAAGGACAGTTTGTTTGTGAGAAGGCAGGTACATTTCAAAAATACAATGTGAAATTAACAAGAGACACCAACACCAAGCAAGCTTTTTGAGGTTAATAAATACAAGATTATAATGGTGTTGTGGTAACTTGACACACAAAACTACAAAAAATATTATGGAGATCACTCTAAAAAAATAAAAAAAGATTATTTGACATTATAGACAATAATGGTGTTGTGGTAACTTGACACACAAAGCACACCCAAAGCTATTCTGGAGTTAAAAAAAAAATATACAAAAAAATAACAGGAGATCAGAATTTCAAGAAATAAAAACAAAAAAAACAAAATCTAAAAACATCAAAAAATTAAATTCTTTTCGGGAGATGTGACAAATAAAAATATTATATTCATGAAATCACGATAAATAATAAAGAAAGAAAGAAGTTTGTGAGAATATGAGCAGCAAAACAACTTCATTCTTCTAGCATTATAAAGAAGAAAAGAGTGCGCTGCATTAAACAATTTAAAACATTGCAGCGTGATGAAAGTGCTATATCCATTACGAACACTAATTTTACCAGACCGAGCAGTTCTGTCTCAGAATTTATTCTGAGCATGCGTGGCACTTTGTGCGTTGGAATTGTCCACACACGATCGGAATTGACACAAACGGATTTTGTTGTCGGAAAATTTTAAAGCCTGCTCTCAAACTTTGTGTGTCAGAAATTCTGATGGAAAAAGTCCGATGGACCCCACACACACGTTCGGAATTTCCGACAACAACTCCGATCGCACATTTTTCGTTGGAAAATCTAAAGTCACTTAGTGACTTTAAAAAGCCTTTATAGTCTGTGTATTATTTTTTTTTAAAAACCAAAGGCCTCAGATGCATTTCTTAATTGCAACTGTACCACAAAGTGCTTCTCATTCTTTAAAATTTTCTGCAATTCTTTTTGGTTCTTTTTTTCAGTTTATGCATTCCATTCTTACTGTGTTTGCTTGAATTCATTCATCTCAGTGAAGTTTAAATCTTCCTTTTTTGTGTGTGTATGTGTGTATGTGTGTATGTGGGGGTCTAATTAAATACTCTTGACAAGGTAATTTTTTCCAAGTTGGGCTGTGTAACTGAACCTACTGAAAAAGTATCAGAGGCATAACTAGATTCTTCAGGGCCCTTGTGCAAGAAACCATGAAGGGCCCCACGACCCTGGCAGGGGCCCTTTCTTCTAAGTCCAGGGCACTCAATTTCCATCTTTGCATCCTCAGCTGCACAGAATGAATGGACAGGAATAGCTCTATAGAGAGCTTCTTCTCATTAATTCACAAACTGATGCATAGTAAACACAGTTACTATGCTTCAGTTATGGACACAGTGAGTGTGGTACCAATCACTCACGATGTCCATTCAGAAAAGGCAGGAGCCCGGAGGGGTGGCACTGTAAAAGGAAGGGGGAAGTGTAACAAGAAGAGGGTAGTATGATGGAGGGCAGTGTGACAAGAGGGGGGCATTATGACAGGGATGGTAGTGTGATGAGGAAGTAGTATGATGGGGGGTATTGTGACAGGAGGGGGGCAGTGTGATGGCCGATGTGTGACAGGAGGGGCAGTTTGACGGTGGGGGGCAGTATGACAGGGAAAGGGTATATGGAAAGTGTGGCAGGAGGGGGGGTGTGATAAAAGGGGGCACTGTAAAAGGAGGGGGGCAGTGTGACAAGAAGGGGCAAAATGATGGGGGCAGTGTGGCAGGAGGGGCAGTGTGGCAGGGGCAGTGTAATAAGAGGCAGGCAGCATGACAGGGTGATATTGTAACAAGAAGGGGGCTGTGTGACAGTAGAAGGGTACCTGGGAAATGTCAGAGGAGGGGGACAGTGTGAAAGAAGGAGAGCGTGGTGATAATAGAGGGTCAGTGTGATGAGAAAGCACTTTGAAAGGAGGGGGCAGTGTAACAAGAAGGGGGCAGTATGACAGGGGGTAGCGTGACAGGAGGGGGATAAGTGTGACAGAAGGGGGCAGTGTGATAAAGGGGCAGAATGATAGAGGGGCAGTGTCATATGAGGGGACCAGTATGACAGGGGGTATTGTGATAAGGGGGCAGTGTGATGCGGGACAGTGTGACAGGTGGGGGGCAGTGTGATAGGGGGACAGTATGATGTGGGCAGTGTGATAAGAGGGGGCAGTGTGACAGGTGGGGGGCCAGTGTGGCAGGTGGGAGGGCACTGTGACAGGTGGGAGGGCAGTGTAACATGTGGGGGGGGGATTGTGACAGGTGGGAAGGTAGTGTGACAGGTGGGGGAGCAGTGTGACAGGTGGGAGGGCAGTGTGACAGGTGGGGGGGCAGTGTGGCAGGTGGGAGGGCAGTGTGACAGGTGGGAGGGTAGTGTAACATGTGGGGGGATTGTGACAGGTGGGAAGGTAGTGTGACAGGTAGGGGAGCAGTGTGACAGGTGGGAGGGCAGTGTGACAGGTGGGGGGCAGTGTGGCAGGTGGGAGTGCAATGTGACAGGTGGGGAGGGCAGTGTGACAGGTGGGGAGGGCAGTGTGACAGGTGGAAGGGCAGTGTGGCAGGTGGGGGGCAGTGTGACAGGTGGGGGGGCAGTGTGACAGGTGGGAGGGCATTGACCTAGAGTCAAAGATCTTACTGCAGCCCTGGCATATTTGTGACAACCAGGGGTCTGCTGCAACCTGGACATCCTGGATCTAACATTTTTAATCCAAACACACTGGATTACTCTTATGCCGTGTACACACGGGCAGACTTTTCGGCATAAAAGGTCCGACGGTCTTTCCGACGGACTTTCGACGGCCTTTCTAACAAACGGATTTACCTACACACGATCACACCAAAGTCCGACGGACTTGTACGTAATGACGTACCACCGGATTAAATAAGGAAGTTCATAGCCAGTAGCCAATAGCTGCCCTAGCGTCGGTTTTCATCCATCGGACTAGCATACAGACGAGCGGATTTCTCGATAGGAACTGGGTCCGGCGGAGTTCCTGCGGAAAGAATTAAAACATGTTCCAAATCTAAAGTCCGTTTGATTTTCGAAAGAAAAAGTCCACTGAAGGTCTGATGAAGCCCACACACGGTTGAATTGTCTGACGGATTCATTCCGTCGGACCACTCCGGTCGAAAAGTCCGCCCATGTGTACACGGCATTAAGGATACAAAGAAAATGTTTTAGAAAAGTCATGCAGATAACTTATATCTTCACATGTTTAAATGACAAATAGATAAACTAAAATGTATCTGATCAAACCAAGCTAAATGTATGAGTCTACTATCAAAGAAAAGGTATGAGTGTAATATAGTAGAATAGGATTGTAACCCACACATGTGCAGCAGAAAAATCAACTAACAAAACCTACCCCGAACCTTCCGCCCTTTTACTTTTACTTTAATTCTTCATCTCTGTCTTTTCCTACTTTTGGTTAACTAACTTACACTAGTAAAGAACATCTTAAGCGTAACACAAAGTCCACATCTGCATAGGAACACATTAAATCAATTGTGTGTAAATAAGCTACAGGCTTTCACGAACCACGGGAATATTAAATGACCAACTTTTATTGTGTCATAGTTGTTTTGGTGTACCTCTACTATATCACTTGAGTTGAATGTTAACAATGCCAGTATTCTCAGGCCTATGTTCAAACTGATATGCAATTAATCTCCGCATATGATTTCTATGCATGACTGTACACCTATCTGTACTACTGTTGAATTTAAATAAACTTTAAATGTTTAAAAAGAAAATGTTTTAGAAAGCTGCATAGTCCTGGCTAACACAGTTGTGTTAGGGTTATAAGATCTCTGTCAGGGTCACAGGCAGCAGTAGAAACCCAGAGGATCATATAACCCTGCATCACACCACCTAAAAAAAGAAAAATTCTATGTTAAAAATTGGTCATTTCATTCATGATGGTGAACATATTGCATATACAGCAGTTCATCTGTTTGAGTGCAAGTGTGAACAGCATGAATATGTAAATATGACAAGTGACAGATCTTAAGGGCCTGTGTCATATGATGTGATCACATATGACAACAGAAAGTAAGAATATATCTAAGCATGTTCTGTTAGTCTTCCAGTAGAAATCCTCTGTTTATGTAGCTGGTAGCTTGGCATACAGCACATTTCCTGTCCTCTTATTATATATGTATTTAGATATGCTGTAGTCACCTACCTTCTTTCCACAGAAGAAATAACTTTAGACTTCCCTGGCTTGGAGGACACATTCACACCAATATGTTAAGCAGGGCAAGTGAAGTTTTTAAAAGTTTAAAAAGTATATTGAATACAACCATACTTGTTCCACCAGTGGCGATTGTGGTCTACCAAAAATTTGTAGAGTTCCTTATAGACTTTTATGTGCCTGATGCCTAACAGAGAAAAAGAATGAACAAAGGCTACTCTTTTAGACAATCCCTGAAAGCCCTCCACTTCAGAAAAACTTATTCTGCCTCTATCTAACAACTGGACTTTTATTTTCTTCATGAGTTCATTCCCCACAGCTATTATCTTTTGTACCACTTGCAGGGACTTCTTTTCGTATAGGCATGCTGGGCAGTTGCCCGGGGGCCCCACTTGCCTGAGCCCAGCAACCCCAGCCAGGGCCGGACTGGCCTACCAGGATACGGGGAAATTTCCTGGTAGGCCGTCTGCCCTGGGGCCGCATTGAGTTGCGGCTGCAGGGCTCTGCTCTTTCCCTCTCTCCTCCTCCTCCTGTGTATCATGGAGCTGGCTGGGTCTGTGTTCGGTGACCGCGCTGTAACAAGGTCCCGCCCTCTAGACCGGCTCATGTAATAGTAGATTGAATCAGTGTTCCACCTATCACACGAGCCGGTCTAGGGGGGCGGGACCTTGTTACAGCGCGGCCGCCGAACACAGATCCAGATCTGCGCCAGATCACATATATGTATGTGATCTAGCGCAGAATGGCCACCCTGCCACAGTAAAAAGGCAGTGAGCAGTCTGCAAGCGGTTAAAACAGCAGATCCGGAACTGAGAGATGCTTGAAAACAAACAGCTGGATTTGCTCTTTTTAGTTATAAAATCTGGAGCTTATCTATTAAACTTGTAGGTAGTCTGTATTTAGTTTCACTATGAAATGAATTGTACTAAAAAAAAATGGATTTAGCCAAGCAATTATCACATTAGTCATATCACAATTTACACACTAAAGCATACTGGCCTTGGACTGGAAACATTGGCATATACTGTAGCAGAAGTTTAGATATTGATAGGTATGTTTGAAGGCTGACATGAACTTTCTGTGACCACTCAGTCTCAGCAAAGTCTGATCTTCTGTACATTCAAAGGTGTACTAGTACTTATAGATTGTTTGATAAACAGGGCTTAGCAAATCATCATATGTCATGTGTAGGGCTCCATGCACACTGGAGCTCAAAAAAGCTTTTTCTGGATGCCAGATTGCTGGCAGAAAACGCTGGTTGAAAAACGCGCTTTTAACAGCGTTTTGTACTAGCGTTTGTGCGCGTTTATGAGCGTTTTTTAGCATTAGCATTTATGGGCGTTTTAAATAAAAATACACAGGGGACAATCCAAAAACCCCACAATGCAGTCCCAAACTTCCACAATGCATTGAAAAAATAGAACGCCGAATGCTAATTAACGCGGGTTTATGTGCGTTTATCACCGTTTAGCGGTTTTTAGCATTTTTTAGCTTTTTTGTGGTCAGAAAAACGGCACTTTGAATGTGATTTTATGGCGTTCAGAGAACAGCCCATAAACTCCCCTGCTGATAAAAGATAAAAAAGTCCACGTGTGCATGGACACATAGGATAACATAGAGTGAAGTTTATGGGCTGTTAAAAAAAACGCTATACTCCAAAAAACGTCCGTTTATGAGCTCCAGTGTGCATGGAACCTTAGTGGATGTATTCCCTCTCACTTGGTCAACTGTGTCTCCTGCTGCTTGGGGAGAGATTGCATTCTTAGCAGCAGCATTGCTGGTGAGTATGGTGCTTATTCAGGCTTGCAATAATTTCTAAAGCAAGCAGCTCCAAATTAAATCCCCTTCCCCAAGTTAACATAATAAAGTGATGTAGCTCACTGTCTGCTGGATGGTTCTGGCTATGGAAACAATGTGGAGGTGCCCAATAGCAAAACCCAAAAGGCTTTCTACATTTAACAAGGAAAAGGCTTGGGAGGCATTTGATAGTCCAGCAAAGGTAAAGCAAATACATTATACATGTAAAATATATAAAAAATATGGGGACAGTGTTTCTTTATTATTATGGTACATATTCCTAAAAAACAAATACTCCTGTTTACAAAAAAATGAGACAAAAGTCTAAAGCTGTAAGCTCTGTGTTGACCACTCTGTACATTTCTCGCTTTTGTTATTTTTTATATATTCCAGGAACCAGTGTGAAAGACACACATTGGGGAGATATAGTGAAAACATTCTTTTTCACCACAGCCAGGAAATGTTTCTTATAGGATATTAAACTTGTAAAATGGGCTGTGGTTTATATAAACTTAGCTGAAGGTGAGAAATTGGCTTAACATTCTAACCTTAATATGATATTTAATTTTGAGATATATATTGGGTGAAAATGGAATTAGGCAGTATCTGAAATTTGATTATTCTATCTGGTTCCCTGCTGTGTGTGAAGTATTAGTTTAATATTTTTTTTTTTTTAATTTTGAGTAGAGCACATTGAAAGCTTCAAGTCCGCCAGAAAGTAACATATCGGTAATTTTGGATAGAGTGGAGAAGAGATAAACATTTCTGTTAGGTTCTGTTTGTGAACTTTATGGGGAGATTCTCCCTCATTTCTTGTTTCTGTGATGCCCATACAACAAGTGAGGGTAAACCTCTCCAGAATGGACATATAAGACAATAAAAACCCGACAGAGACTCTATCCTTGCTAATTACCCTTTCCTGGCCATTTAGGTTGCATGCCTGGATAAGGGCCTGGGTGGATTTTTTGGGGGGAAAATGATTAAAAAGTAATGGATGTACTGCCAGCGTACGTTGTTACTGAGACTGTTCATGAAAATCGTACTGTTCCATAATACCACATGCATCTTTAACCACTTGACGACCGCCTCACGCAGATATACTGCGGCAGAATGGCACGGGCAGGCAAAATCACGTACCTGGTACGTGATTGCCTTCCCGCGGGCGGGGGGTCAGATCGGACCCCCCCGGTGCCAGATCGGACCCCCCCCCGGTGCCCGAGGCGGTCGGCTTTGGTCTGGCAGCGATCAGAGATGAGGGGGAGGCCATCCATTCATGGCCCCCCCTCGCGATCGCTCCCAGCCAATGAGAATCTTCCCCTGCCTCTGTGTAGTACACAGAGGCAGAGGAAATGATGTTGTCTCTCCTCGGCTCGGTATTTTCCGTTCCGGCGCTGAGGAGAGAAGACTGCAATGTGAGTGCACCAACACTACACACACACAGTAGAACATGCCAGGCACACATCACACCCCCCTTTACCCCTCGATCCCCCCCCCCGTCCATCACACTGACACCAGGCAGCTTTTTTTTGATTACTGCATGGTGTCAGTTTGTGACAGTTAGTGTGGTGGGGCAGTTAGGGTTAGCCCCCTTTAGGTCTAGGATGCCCCCCTAACCCCCCTAATAAAGTTTTAACCCCTTGATCACCCCCCGTCGCCAGTGTCGCTAAGAGATCATTTTTCTGATCGCTGTATTAGTGTCACTGGTGATGCTAGTTAGGGAAGTAAATATTTAGGTTCGCTGTCAGTGTTTTATAGCGACAGGGATCCCCATGTACTACCTAATAAATGTTTTAACCCCTTGATTGCCCCCTAGTTAACCCTTTCACCACTGATCACTGTATAACCGTTACGGGTGACGCTGGTTAGTTCGTTTATTTTTTATAGTGTCAGGACACCCGCCGTTTATTACCGAATAAAGGTTTAGCCCCCTGATCGCCCGGCGGTGATATGCGTCCCCCCAGGCAGCGTCAGATTAGCGCCAGTACCGCTAACACCCACGCACGCAGCATACGCCTCCTTTAGTGGTAGCGGGATCAGCCCAGATACCTGCTAGCACCTGCGTTTTGCCCCTCCGCCCGGCCCAGCCCAGCCCACCCAAGTGCAGTATCGATCACTGTCACTTACAAAACACTAAACGCATAGCTGCATTCGCAGAGTCAGGCCTGATCCCTGTGATCGCTAACAGTTTTTTTGGTAGCGTTTTGGTGAACTGGCAAGCACCAGCGGCCTAGTACATCCCGGTCAGAGTCAAACCAGCACTGCAGTATCACGTGGTGACGTGGCGATTCCCATAAGTGCAGTTCAAGCTGGTGAGGTGGCAAGCACAAGTAGTGTCCCGCTGCCACCAAGAAGAAGACAAACAGGCCTGTCGTGCCCATAATGCCCTTCCTGCTGCATTCGCCAATCCTAATTGGGAACCCACCACTTCTGCAGCGCCCGTACTTCCCCCATTCACATCCCCAACCAAATGCAGTTGGCATGAGAGGCATTTTCTTTATGTCCTCCTGAGTACCCCTACCCAAGGAACCCCCCAAAAAAGATGTTGTGTCTGCAGCAAGCGCGGATATAGGCGTGACACCCGCTATTATTGTCCCTCCTGTTCTGACAATCCTGGTCTTTGCATTGGTGAATGTTTTGAACGCTACCATTCACTAGTTGAGTATTAGCGTAGGGTACAGCATTGCACGGACTAGACACACTTTCACAGGGTCTCCCAAGATGCCATCGCATTTTGAGAGACCCGAACCTGGAACCGGTTACAGTTATAAAAGTTAGTTACAAAAAAAAGTGTAAAAAAAAAATATATATAAAATTAAAAAAAATAGTTGTCGTTTTATTGTTCTCTCTCTCTCTATTCGCTTTCTATTGTTCTGCTCTTTTTTTACTGTATTCTATTCTGCAATGTTTTATTGTTATTATGTTTTATCATGTTTGCTTTTCAGGTATGCAATTTTTTAAACTTTACAGTTTACTGTGTTTTATTGTTAACCATTTTTTTGTCTTCAGGTACGCCATTCACGACTTTGAGTGGTTATACCAGAATGATGCCTGTAGGTTTAGGTATCATCTTGGTATCATTCTTTTCAGCCAGCGGTCGGCTTTCATGTAAAAGCAATCCTAGCGGCTAATTAGCCTCTAGACTGCTTTTACAAGCAGTGGGAGGAAATGCTCCCCCCCACCGTCTTCCGTGTTTTTCTCTGGCTCTCCTGTCTCAACAGGGAACCTGAGAATGCAGCCGGTGATTCAGCCAGCTGACCATAGAGCTGATCAGAGACCAGAGTGGCTCCAAACATCTCTATGGCCTAAGAAACCGGAAGCTACGAGCATTTCATGACTTAGATTTCGCCTGAATGTAAACAGCGCCATTGGGAAATTGGGAAAGCATTTTATCACACCGATCTTGGTGTGGTCAGATGCTTTAAGGGCAGAGGAGAGATCTAGGGTCTAATAGACCCCAATTTTTTCAAAAAAGAGTACCTGTCACTACCTATTGCTATCATAAAAAAATGAAATGAACAGTTTAAAAATAAGATAAAAAAGCAAAAAAATAATAAAGAAAAAAAAAGCACCCCTGTCCCCCCCCCCCTGCTCTCGTGCAAAGGCGAACGCAAGCATTGGTCTGGCGTCAAATGTAAACAGCAATTGCACCATGCATGTGAGGTGTCACCGCGAACGTCAGATTGAGGGCAGTAATTTTAGCAGTAGACCTCCTCTGTAAATATAAAGTGGTAACTTGTAAAGGATTTTAAAGGCTTTTAAAAATGTATTTAGTTTGTCGCCACTGCACGTTTGTGCGCAATTTTAAAGCATGTCATGTTTGGTATCCATGTACTCGGCCTAAGATCATATTTTTTATTTCATCAAACATTTGGGCAATATAGTGTGTTTTAGTGCATTAAAATTAAAAAAAGTGTGTTTTTTCCCCAAAAAATGTGTTTGAAAAATCGCTGCGCAAATACTGTGTGAAAAAAAAAAAATGACACACCCAACATTTTAATCTGTAGGGCATTTGCTTTAAAAAAAATATATAATGTTTGGGGGTTCAAAGTAATCTTCTTGCAAAAAAAAATAATTTTTTCATGTAAACAAAAAGTGTCAGAAAGGGCTTTGTCTTCAAGTGGTTAGATGAGTGGGTGATGTGTGACATAAGCTTCTAAATGTTGTGCGTAAAATGCCAGGACAGTTCAAAACACCCCCAAATTACCCCATTTTGGAAAGTAGACACCCCAAGCTATTTGCTGAGAGTCATGTCGAGTCCATGGAATATTTTATATTGTGACACAAGTTGCGGGAAAGAGACAATTTTTTTTTTTTTTTTTTTCGCACAAAGTTTTCACTAAATGATATATTGCTCAAACATGCCATGGGAATATGTGAAATTACACCCCAAAATACATTCTGTTGCTTCTCCTGAGTACGGGGATACCACATGTGTGAGACTTTTTATGAGCCTAGCCGCGTACGGGACCCCGAAAACCAAGCACCGCCTTCAGGCTTTCTAAGGGCGTAAATTTTTGATTTCACTCTTCACTGCCTATCACAGTTTCGGAGGCCATGGAATGCCCAGGTGGCACAAACACCCCCCAAATGACCCCATTTTGGAAAGTAGACACCCCAAGCTATTTGCTGAGAGGTATAGTGAGTATTTTGCAGACCTCACTTTTTGTCACAAAGTTTTGAAAATTGAAAAAAGAAAAAAAAAATGTTTTTTTTTGTCTTTATTCATTTTCAAAAACAAATGAGAGCTGCAAAATACACCCTTAGAAATCCTGAAGGCGTGATTGGTTTTCGGGGCCCCGTACGCAGCTAGGCTCCCAAAAAGTCCCACACATGTGGTATCCCCATACTCAGGAGAAGCAGCTAAATGTATTTTGGGGTGCAATTCCACACATGCCCATGGCCAGTGTGAGCAATATATCATTTAGTGACACTTTGTGCAAAAAAAAAAAAATTGTCACTTTCCCGCAACTTGTGTCAAAATATAAAATATTCCATGGACTCAACATGCCTCTCAGCAAATAGCTTGGGGTGTCTACTTTCCAAAATGGGGTCATTTGGGGGGGGGGTTGTGCCATCTGGGCATTTTATGGCCTTCAAAACTGTGATAGGTAGTGAGGAGTGAAATCAAAAATTTACGCCCTTAGAAATCCTGAAGGTGGTGATTGGTTTTCGGGGCCCCGTACGCGGCTAGGCTCCCAAAAAGTCCCACACATGTGGTATCCCTGTACTCAGGAGAAGCAGCTGAATGTATTTTGGGGTGCAATTCCACATATGCCCATGGCCTGTGTGAGCAATATATCATTTAGTGACAACTTTTTGTAATTTTTTTTTTTGTCATTATTTAATCACTTGGGACAAAAAAAAAATAATATTCAATGGGCTCAACATGCCTCTCAGTAATTTCCTTGGGGTGTCTACTTTCCAAAATGGGGTCATTTGGGGGGGGGGTTTGTACTACCCTGCCATTTTAGCACCTCAAGAAATGACATAGGCAGTCATAAACTAAAAGCTGTGTAAATTCCAGAAAATGTACCCTAGCTTGTAGACACTATAACTTTTGCGCAAACCAATAAATATACGCTTATTGACATTTTTTTTACCAAAGACATGTGGCCGAATACATTTTGGCCTAAATGTATGACTAAAATTGAGTTTATTGGATTTTTTTTATAACAAAAAGTAAAAAATATCATTTTTTTTCAAAATTTTTGGTCTTTTTCCATTTATAGCGCAAAAAATAAAAACCGCAGAGGTGATCAAATACCATCAAAAGAAAGCTCTATTTGTGGGAAGAGAAGGGCGCAAATTTCATTTGGGTACAGCATTGCATGACCGCACAATTAGCAGTGCCAAATTGGAAAAAGTCCTCTGGTCTTTAGGCAACCAAAGGGTCTGGGGCTGAAGTGGTTAAAGTGTTACTAAATCCAGATGCCTGCATTCACTATATCTCGGTTCCCACAGTACACAGAACATGGAAATGCAATTATTTTAGTAAACTGCTAAATACCTTTTCTCATCAGCAGCATATAGCAGTCTTGTCACTTCTATCAGTGCCTGGTTAAAGCTTGTAGGAGGAGTTTGCATACTGCACTGAGTTGTCCTATCAGAATTCAGGACCCCTGACCCTCTGTCTGGACAGTGCTGATTGGCCCTGTGCTGATCACATACACTCTACCAAGGAAAAAAAACTCTCTAGCAATACACACCAAACTGAGCATGTGCAGCCTGACTCCACTAACTCTGTCTTATCTGGATATGTTTTGGAGTCAGTGGAAGAAGAGGAGGATCTGAGTATACAAGATCAAACAGCCTTTTCACACAATGCAGCGGATTAACCCCTTAGGTTTCACAGTGAGTATAACAAGCATGCTTTACTGCATACAGTGCCTTGAAAAAGTATTCACACCCCTTGAAATGTTCCACATTTTGTCATGTTACAACCAAAAACATAAATGTATTTAATTGGGATTTTAACTGATAGACCAACACAAGGTGGCACATAATTGTGAAGTGGAAGGAAAATGAGAAATGGTTTTTTGAATTTTTTTACAAATAAATATCTGAAAAGTGTGGCATGCGTTTGTATTCAGTCCCCTTTACTCTGATACCAATAATTAAATCTAGTGGAGCCAATTTCTTTCAGAAGTCACTTAATTAGAAAATAGAGTCCATCTGTGTGTAATTTAATCTCAGTATAAATACAGCTGTTCTGCAAAGCCCTCAGAGCTTTGTTAGAGAACTTTAGTGAACAAACTGCATCATGAAGGCCAAGGAACACACCAGACAGGTGAAGGATAAAGTTGTGGAGAAGTTTAAAGCAGGGTTAGGTTATTAAAAAAATATCCCAAGCTTTGGACATCTCATGGAGCACTGTTCAATACATCATCCAACAATGGGAAGAGTATGGCACAACTACAGACCTACCAAGACATGGCTGTCCACTTAAACTGACAGGCGGGGCAAGGAGAGCATTAATCATAGAAGCAGCCAAGAGGCCCATTGTAACTCTGGAGGAGCTGCAGAAATCCACAGCTTAGGTGGGAGAATCTGTCCACAGGACAACTATTAGTTATGCACTCCACAAATCTGGCCTTTATGGAAGAGCGGCAAGAAAAAGCCCTTATTGAAAGAAAGTCCCATTTGCAGTTTGCGAAAAGCCATGTGGGGGACACAGAAAATACGTGGATGAAGGTGCTCCAGTCAGATGAGACCAAAATTTAACTTTTTGGCCTAAAAGCGGAAAACTAACCCTGCACATCACCCTGAACACGCAATCCCCACAGTGAAACGTGGTGGCAGCATCATGTTGTGGGGATGCTTTTTTTCAGCAGGGACAGGGAAGCTGGTCAGAGTTGATGGGAAGATAGATGGAGCCAAATACTGGGCAATCTTAGAAGAAAGCCTGTTAGAGCCTGCAAAAGACTTGAGACTGGGGCGGAGGTTCACCTTCCAGCAGGACAACGACCCTAAACATACAGCTAGAGCTACAAGGGAATGGTTTGGATCAAAGCATATTCATGTGTTAGAATGGCCCAGTCAAAGTCAAAATCCAATTGAGAATCTGTGACAAGGCTTGAAAATTGCTATTCACAGATGCTCTCCATCCAATCTGACAAAGCTTGAGCTATTTTGCATTGAAGAATTGGCAAAAATGTCACTCTCTAGATGTGCAAAGCTGGTAGAGACATCCCCAAAGAGACTTGCAGCTGTAACTGTAGTGAAAGGTGGTTATACAAAGTATTGACTCAGGGGGGCTGAATACAAATGCACGCCACACTTTTCACATATTTATTTGTAAAAAATGTGGAAAAATATTTATCATTTTCCTTTCATTTCACAATTATGTGCCACTTTGTATTGGTCTATCACATAAATTCCCAATAAATTCCCTTTTTGGTTGTAACATGATAAAATGTGAAAAATGTCAAGGGGTATGAATACTTTTTCAAGGCTCTGTATACAAACTTATTTTACTGTTGTGGGTTTAGTAGCACTTTAAGACTTCCTCCAAGGATGTTATTTAATAGATTTGTGTGTTTTAACCACTTGAGCCCCGGACCATTATGCTGCCTAAGGACCAGAGGTCTTTTTCCAATTTGGCACTGCGTCGCTTTAACTGCTAATTGCGCGGTCATGCAATGCTGTACCCAAACGAAATTTGCGTCCTTTTCTTCCCATAAATAGAGCTTTCTTTTGATAGTATTTGATCACCTCTGCGGTTTTTATTTTTTGCGCTATAAACTGAAAAAGACCGAAAATTTTGAAAAAAAATGATATTTTCTACTTTTTGTTATAAAAAAAATCCAATAAACTCAATTTTAGTCATACATTTAGGCCAAAATGTATTCGGCCACATGTCTTTGGTAAAAAAAATGTCAATAAGCGTATTTTTATTGGTTTGCGCAAAAGTTATAGCGTCTACAAACTAGGGTACATTTTCTGGAATTTACACAGCTTTTAGTTTATGACTGCCTATGTCATTTCTTGAGGTGCTAAAATGGCAGGGCAGTACAAACCCCCCCAAATGACCCCATTTTGGAAAGTAGACACCCCAAGGAAATTGCTGAGAGGCATGTTGAACCCATTGAATATTTTTTTTTTGTCCCAAGTGATTGAATAATGACAAAAAAAAATAAAAATAAAAATATTTACAAAAAGTTGACACTAAATGATATATTGCTCACACAGGCCATGGGCCTATGTGGAATTGCACCCCAAAATACATTCAGCTGCTTCTCCTGAGTACGGGGATACCACATGTGTGGGACTTTTTGGGAGCCTAGCCACGTACGGGACCCCGAAAACCAATCACCGCCTTCAGGATTTCTAAGGGTGTAAATTTTTGATTTCACTCTTCACTGCCTATCACAGTTTTGGAGGCCATGGAATGCCCAGGTGGCACAAACCCCCCCCAAATGACCCCATTTTGGAAAGTAGACACCCTAAGCTATTTGCTGAGAAGCATATTGAGTCCATGGAATATTTTATATTTTGACATAAGTTGCGGGAAAGTGACACATTTTTTTTTTTTTTTTTGCACAAAGTTGTCACTAAATGATATATTGCTCACACAGGCCATGGGCATATGTGGAATTGCACCCCAAAATACATTTAGCTGCTTCTCCTGAGTATGGGGATACCACATGTGTGGGACTTTTTGGGAGCCTAGCCGCGTACAGGGCCCCGAAAACCAATCACCGCCTTCAGCGTTTTTAAGGGCGTGAATTTTTGATTTTACTCTTCACTGCCTATCACCGTTTCGGAGGCCATAGAATGCCCAGGTGGCACAAAACCCCCCCAAATGACCCCATTTTGGAAAGTAGACACCCCAAGCTATTTGCTGAGAGGCATGGTGAGTATTTTGCAGCTCTCATTTGTTTTTGAAAATGAAGAAAGACAAGAAAAAAACATTTTCTTTTTCTTTTTCAATTTTCAAAACTTTGTGACAAAAAGTGAGGTCTGCAAAATACTTACTATACCTCTCAGCAAATGGCTTGGGGTGTTTACTTTCCAAAATGGGGTCATTTGGGGGGGTTTTGTGCCACCTGGGCATTCCATGGCCTCCGAAACTGTGATAGGCAGTGAAGAGTGAAATCAAAAATTCACGCCCTTAGAAAGCCTGAAGGCGGTGCTTGGTTTTTGGGGTCCCGTACGCGGCTAAGCTTCCAAAAAGTCTCACACATGTGGTATCCCCGTACTCAGGAGAAGCAGCAGAATGTATTTTGGGGTGTAATTTCACATATTCCCATGGCATGTTTGAGCAATATATCATTTAGTGACAACTTTGTGCAAAAAAAAAAAAAAAAAAAATTGTCTCTTTCCCGCAACTTGTGTCGCAATATAAAATATTCCATGGACTCGACATGCCTCTCAGCAAATAGCTTGGGGTGTCTACTTTCCAAAATGGGGTCATTTGGGGGGGGTTTGAACTGTCCTGGCATTTTATGCACAACATTTAGAAGCTTATGTCACACATCACCCACTCTTCTAACCACTTGAAGACAAAGCCCTTTCTGACACTTTTTGATTACATGAAAAAGTTATTTTTACTTTGAACCCCCAAACATTATATATTTTTTTAAAGCAAATGCCCTACAGATTAAAATGGTGGGTGTTTCATTTTTTTTTTCACACAGTATTTGCGCAGCGATTTTTCAAACGCATTTTTTGGGGAAAAAACACACTTTTTTAAATTTTAATGCACTAAAACACACTATATTGGCCAAATGTTTGATGAAATAAAAAAGATGATCTTAGGCCGAGTACATGGATACCAAACATGACATGCTTTACAATTGCGCACAAACGTGCAGTGGCAACACAATAAATAAATTTTTAAAAGCCTTTAAAAGCCTTTACAGGTTACCACTTTAGATTTACAGAGGAGGTCTACTGCTAAAATTACTGCCCTCGATCTGACCTTCACGGTGATACCTCACATGCATGGTGCAATTGCTGTTTACGTTTGACGACAGACCGCCACTTGCGTTCGCCTTAACGCAAGAGCAGGGGGCGACAGGGGTGCTTTTTTTTTCTTTATTATTTTTTTGCTTTTTTATCTTATTTTTAAACTGTTCCTTTCATTTTTTTTTTTAATCATTTTTATTGTTATCTCGGGGAATGTAAATATCCCCTATGATAGCAATAGGTAGTGACAGGTACTCTTTTTTGAAAAAATTGGGGTCTATTAGACCCTAGATCTCTCCTCTGCCCTCAAAGCATCTGACCACACCAAGATCGGTGTGATAAAATGCTTCCTCAATTTCCCAATGGCGCTATTTACATCTGGTGAAATCTAAGTCATAAAATGCTCGTAGCTTCCGGTTTCTTAGGCCATAGAGATGTTTGGAGCCACTCTGGTCTCTGATCAGCTCTATGGTCAGCTGGCTGAATCACCGGCTGCATTCTCAGGTTCCCTGTTGAGACAGGAGAGCCAGAGAAAAACACGGAAGACGGTGGGGGGGGGCATTCCCTCTCACGGCTTGTAAAGGCAGTCTAGAGGCTAATTAGCCGCTAGGATTGCTTTTACATGAAAGCCGACCGCTGGCTGAAAAGAATGATACCAAGATGATACCTAAACCTGCAGGCATCATTTTGGTATAACCACTCAAAGTCGTGAATGGCGTACCTGAAGACAAAAAAATTGTTAAAAATAAAGCACAGTAAACGGTAAAGTATAAAAAATTGCATACCTGAAAAACAAACATGATAAAACATAATAACAATAAAACATTGCAGAATAGAATACAGTAAAAAAGAGCAGAACAATAGAGAGAGAGAATAGAGAGAGAGAGAAAGAGAGAACAATAAAACGACAACAATTTTTTTTTATTTTATATATATATATATTTTTTTACACTTTTTTTGTAACTAACTTTTATAACTGTAACCGGTTCCAGGTTCGGGTCTCTCAAAATGCAATGGCATCTTGGGAGACCCTGTGAAAGTGCGCCTAGTCTGTGCAGTGCTGTACCCTAAGCTAATACTCAACAAGTGCATGGTAGCGTTCAAAACATTCACCAATGCAAAGACCAGGATTGTCAGGACAGGAGGGACAATAATAGCGGGTGTCACGCCTATATCCGCGCTTGCTGCAGACATGACATCTTTTTTGGGGTGGTTAGTTGGGTAGGGGTACTCGGGAGGACATAAAAATGCCTCTCATGCAGCCGACTGCATTTGGTTGGGGATGTGAATGGGGGAAGTACGGGCGCTGCAGAAGCAGTGGGTTCCCAATTAGGATTGGCGAATGCAGCAGGAAGGGCATTATGGGCATGACGGGCCTGTGTTTGTCTTTTTGGTGGCAGCGGGACACTACTTGTGCTTGCCACCTCACCAGCTTGAACTGCACTTATGGGACTCGCCACATCACCAAGTGTTACTGCAGTGCTGGTTTGACTACGACCGGGGTGTACTAGGGCGCTGGTGCTTGCCAGTTCAATAAAAAGCTTCCAAAAAAACTGTTAGCGATCGCAGGGATCAGGCCTGACTCTGCGAACGCTGCAGTTATGCGTTTAGTGTTTTGTAAGTGACAGTGATCGATCGATACTGCACTTGGGTGGGCTGGGCCGGGCCGGGCGGAGGGGCAAAACGCAGGTGCTAGCAGGTATCTGGGCTGATCCCGCTAACACTGCGTTTTTGGGAACCCTAAACTGCTGGGGACGCTAGTATAGATCTGATCGGACCAGATATTGATCTGTTCAGATACTATACCACTAAGGGAGGTGTACGGTACGTGTGTGGGTGTTAGCGCTACTGGCGCTAACCTGACGCTGCCTGGGGCTGGTGCTTGCTAGTTCACCAAAATGCCACCAAAAAAACTGTTAGCGATTGCAGGGATCAGGCCTGACTCTGCGAACGCTGCAGTTAAGCGTTTAGTGCCTTGTAAGTGACAGTGATCGATCGATACTGCACTTGGGTGGGCTGGGCTGGGCCGGGCGGAGGGGCAAAACGCAGGTGCTAGCAGGTATCTGGGCTGATCCCGCTAACACTGCATTTTTGGGAACCCTAAACTGCTGGGGACGCTAGTATAGATCTGATCGGACCAGATATTGATCTGTTCAGATACTATACCACTAAGGGAGGTGTACGGTACGTGTGTGGGTGTTAGCGCTACTGGCGCTAACCTGACGCTGCCTGGGGCTGGTGCTTGCTAGTTCACCAAAATGCCACCAAAAAAACTGTTAGCGATTGCAGGGATCAGGCCTGACTCTGCGAACGCTGCAGTTAAGCGTTTAGTGCCTTGTAAGTGACAGTGATCGATCGATACTGCACTTGGGTGGGCTGGGCTGGGCCGGGCGGAGGGGCAAAACGCAGGTGCTAGCAGGTATCTGGGCTGATCCCGCTAACACTGCGTTTTTGGGAACCCTAAACTGCTGGGGACGCTAGTATAGATCTGATCGGACCAGATATTGATCTGTTCAGATACTATACCACTAAGGGAGGTGTACGGTACGTGCGTGGGTGTTAGCGGTACTGGCGCTAACCTGACGCTGCCTGGGGCTGGTGCTTACTAGTTCACCAAAATGCTACCAAAAAAACTGTTAGCGATCGCAGGGATCAGGCCTGACTCTGCGAATGCTGCAGTTATGTGTTTAGTGCCTTGTAAGTGACAGTGATCGATTGATACTGCAGTTGGGCTGGGCCGGGTGGAGGGACAAAACACAGGTGCTAGCAGGTATCTGGGCTGATCCCGCTAACACTGCGTTTTTGGGAACCCTAAACTGCTGGGGATGCTAGTATAGATCTGATCGGATGAGATATTGATCCGTTCAGATACTATACCACTAAGGGAGGCGTATGCCGCGTGCGTGGGTGTTAGCGGTACTGGCGCTAATCTGACGCTGCCTGGGGCGACGCATATCACCGCCGGGCGATCGGGGGGCTAAACCTTTATTCGGTAATAAACGGCGGGTTCCCTGACACTATAAAAAATAAACAAACTAACCAGCGTCACCCGTAACGGTTATACGGTGATCAGTGGTGAAAGGGTTAACTAGGGGGCAATCAAGGGGTTAAAACATTTATTAGGTAGTATATGGGGGTCCCTGACGCTATAAAACGCTGACGGCGAACCTAAATATTTACCTCACTAACTAGCGTCACCAGCGACACTAATACAGCGATCAGAAAAATGATCGCTTAGTGATACTGGCGACAGGGGGTGATCAAGGGGTTAAAACTTTATTAGGGGGGGTTAGGGGGTATCCTAGACCTAAAGGGGGGTAACCCTAACTGTCCCAACACTGTAACTGTCACAAACTGACACCAATGCAGTAATCAGAAAAAAAAAAAAAAACTGCTGGTGTCAGTTTGTGACAGGGAGGGGGGGGGGTGATTGGGGGGGATCGGGGGGCGATCGGGGGGGGGATTGGGGTGTTTTGTGTGCCTGGCATGTTCTACTGTGTGTGTAGTGTTGTGCACTCACAGTGAAGTCTTCTCTCCTCGGCGCTTCAATGGAAAATACCGAGCCGAGGAGAGATGACATCATTTCCTTTGCTGCTGTTTAGCATACAGCAGCAAAGGAAGTGATCTGATTGGCCGGTGGCGATTGCGAGGGGGGGGCCACGAACGGATGGCCTCCCCCTCACCTCCGATCGCCGGGGGACAAAACAGGACCGTCTCGGGCACCGGGGGGGGGGGGGGGTCCGATCGGACCCCCCACCCGCGGGAGGCAAATCACGTACATGTACATGATTTCGCCTGCCCGTGCCGCCTTGCCGACGTACATCGGCGTGAGGCGGTCCTTAAGTGGTTAAAGTGGCTGTAAAGCCTCAAGGTTTTCACCTTAATACATTATGCATTAAGGTGAAAAACTTTCTGTGCTGTAGGTTCCCCAGACCCCCTCCCCTTTTTTCTTACCTGAGCCCAATCCGATCCAGCAATGTGCACCAGTGCAGTGTCTCCAGCCGCTGTCTCTCTCCTCATTGGACAGATTGATAGCAATAGGAGCCATTGGCTCCCGCTGCTGTTATTCAAATCCAGTAACATGGGAGCAGGGGGTGGGGCCGAGTCCCGCTGTCTGTGTCAATGGATGCAGCAGCAGGACATGGAAGTGAGCCCACATGGGTGCCCCCAGGGCAAGTGGCTTGAAGAAAAGGATGAAGAGGAGGAGCCTGGTGCGGCGGTGGGATACCCCAGAAGGAAAGGATTGGGGCTGCTCTGTGAAAAACTATTGCACAGAGCAGGTAAGTATAGGCATGTTTGTTATTTTTATTTTAAAGAAATAGGGTTTACAATCCCTTTCTGCTGTATGATATTTTTCGATTTTATTTTGATTTATTATATGTCCCTTATGACAGTTCCCAGCTCCCCGTGCCCTTTTTCACAAAAGCTTGCTTATTAGCCTTAAAATGGACAGAAAAAATAACAGGATTGTCCTTTTATAGGCTTTGATGGGGTTCAGTGCAAAGTTCAGGGTTCATGGACTTTAGCCAGGATTCAATGAACCCGACTGAAACCAAATCAAGGCAGAGTGGTGACTAATCCTTAATCATCAGTGGCAAAATCATGGCTTTTCTTTTGATGTTTAGTTTGAGATGTATTTTTAGAGTCAGAGTTTAGGAAGGGGTTAAGGATTATATTTAAGGTTTAAATATATACCTTATGGTTTAAGGTTAAAGCATATCTAAATCTATCTATGGAGGAGCAGCATATCCATCTTTGGACAGAAGCATTATTATTATTATTTTTTTATTTTGGGATAGAGGTTATTATGAAATGAATAAAAAATGACCACCATAAGCACTCCAACCAGTGTGAGATGTTTTTTCTAAACGTTCTAATTGACATTTTTTCCTGGACAACTTGGTTCCTCTCTCTAATTGCCCTGATCGATAATGTCACTGGGAATGAAAGTGAGGGTAAGCTAATATTCTTATTCTTGCTTTAGTAGCACTTATACTTAAATTGGAAGGATATGGAGAAGATTAGATTAGCCCCTGTGCAAGGATAACATGCAAATTCGTGAAACATTCTAATTTGCCAATAGAAAGGGAAATGAAGGAAAATCTTTCAATGGGGACACTTATTGCTGTGACAGGGATAATCCTAACATTAGATATAATCTATTAGAGATAATCTCTCTAATAAAACAGAGATAGTTAAAAAAATGACAGAAGTTTAAACTCTTCCCTACTCTATCCAAAATGAAAGAAAAAATAAGTTGTGTCCTGATATAGTATATACTTTAAGGGTTAGGTTAGAGATTGAGTTTAGGTGAATGTTAATTTGAAGGCTGAGGTTGAAGTTAGGGCTTGTGTTAAAGTTTAGGTAAGGTTGAATTTAAGAGTAAGTAACTTCCTAAGTATTACATTTCTGCATGTCTTTTAAGAGAAAAATGTGGGGGAGAACTACATACACAATTTTTAATGAGGCCTTATGTATTACCAGCTCAACATTTGTATGCATATTACGGTAGGGAAGTGCACTCTTTTTCACCATGCCTAAATGCAGGCACAGGCCCCTTTAACTTCTGTTTACACAACTTCCTGGTTTCCTGGACATGCCCAGAAAAGATACGTTTCTCAGCTTCCCTCCCTAAAGCTGGATTCACACTATACAATTTTCTGTAGATTTTTTCCTTCAGATTTACCCAAACCATATAATATGAGGTCAAGCCTTAAGTTTCAATTTGTATGTAATTAAGCAGGCCCTTGCACTACATGGTTTTGCGAAATCTAAAGGAAATCAGACAACACAAGTTGTATAGTGTGTATGGGGTCTTAGCAGCACAGATATGCCACACCTTATAAGGCAGAGGTAGCTGGAAAGTGATCTGCAGCCAGATGAGAGTCCTTTCACTGTCAGAACCTGAGTGCGGGCACATGGGCAAGAGATTAATAGCACACAGCTTCTCCTAAAGACCCAGCTGCTGTGGAGAACCCCTTCATAAATGCCACAATTCCAGTGAGGTGTTCACCTGTGTTACCAGAGCTTCCCTGGACTTCTCTGAAAGGAATTAAAGGTACTGGTGATAACCACACCTTTCTGTTTGTGTCCTGAATTGTTTTACTGAAGTAATGATTCTCAGCTAGACCTTTTGATGTTAGAGAGTCTTATGTAGACTATACTATGCAGCTACATGTTACCCTGATTGGGTCACAGAGACATTGCTGTAAAGAATCCATGTTTGTGCCTCTTGAATAACCTGTTTTGCATTATTGCTTTTAAGTTTGCAGCCATTGTGTAAACTGCAAGTTACAGTTATGGGGCATACACACGGTCAGACTTTTCGTCTACAAAAGTCCAACGGACGCCGACGGACTAAAGCTGGCTGGTAATCCGATCGTGTGTGGGCTTCCCCGGACTTTCAGCTGACTTTTTCAGCCTCAAATCCAACGGACTTTAGATTTGAAACATGCTTCAAATCTTTACGTCGTAACTACGACGGACCCCGAAATCCGCTCGTCTGTGTGCTAGACAAAAACCCACGCTAGGGCAGCTATTGGCTACTGGCTATGAACTTCCTTATTTTAGTCTGGTGTACGTCATCACGTACAAATCCGTCAGACTTTTGTGTGGTCATTCGGTCAATTACTTATTATGTTAAAATGCTTACATAAAATGTTTTAAAAATCTGTTCCATTAATTGTTATGATCATATTAATTAACATGTAACGCCAGATCATTTTATTTAAGAAAGGACTGTACACTTATACCCATAATCACCTTCTCCCCTTTAGCTACTACAAGAATGTAAAAATCTGGTATTGCATAGTCATGCTACAAGCAGTTGGTAAAAAAAACAAACAAACAAAAACAATGCTGGGTTCCCTCCTCCAGGCAAACAGTTACATACACAGTTATGTTGTATAGTTCTGTCATACCATGGCAATCAGAACCATGTACAGTGGGGACGGAAAGTATTCAGACCCCCTTAAATTTTTCACTCTTTGTGATATTGCAGCCATTTGCTAAAATCATTTAAGTTCATTTTTTTTCCTCATTAATGTACACACAGCACCCCATATTGGCAGAAAAACACAGAATTGTTGACATTTTTGCAGATTTATTAAAAAAGAAAAACTGAAATATCACATGGTCCTAAGTGATCTGTTTCTGGGACAGCTAGCTAAACCTCCTTATCCCAATAACTGTAGATACCATATTTCTTTGATCTCAGTTTTATTAGAACAAGCCAGGTGAAACTACAAAAAAACAGAAATAGACCTCAATAAGTATAATATTGCATACAATACAGCATACATTGCATAAACAACGGTATACAGTACAAGACGAGATAATAAAAACTTACTTTTTAAGTTCTCTAAGGGGTGATGGCGATAGATTGAGAAATACACGTATTGCTTCCTGCAATGTGTTAAAAAGAATGGTGACTGGTTCACTTCCTGCTAAGATTCTACCCAGAATTCCCTGCTTTCTGACAACTTCCTTAGTTACACATACAAATAAACAAAGAAACAGAACTGCAGCAATACCAAAAAGGAACGCTAGATGGAGCCTGCACACCACATATCATTGTCTTAAGTAAATTACACATTTGCATGTAAATTTAACAACACAGGTACAAATAACCAGTATAAAATATCTGGTGGACAGAACACTCCCCGTCTGACATTAAGTGATGTCACTAACAGAGTCCTCCGTAGAAAGCAACAGAATAAGTTCGGTCACTGGTCTCAAGAATACTTTAACTCCATTCTGTTGAAAGATCTTGACCTCGACCTTACGGACACGATTATCCTTGCTTGGCAGTACTTTGGTGATCAAACCTAAAGGCCACATATTTCTTAGTGTCTGGCAATCTTTCATGAGCACAACATCTCCAGGTTTAAGATTAGGCTTTTCAGTGTGCCACTTTCTCCTTACTTGTAGAGTAGATATATATTGTTCCCTCCACCGGTTCCAGAAGGTATTGGCAAGGGTTTGTACTTGTCTCCATTGATGTTTGTCCTTCTCACAAAACTCTCCAGCTGGAGCACCGGCAAGACTAGTATTTTGCGTGAGTAACATGGCAGGTGTGAGGACCACTGGATCCTCAGAGTCACTTGAAAGGGATGTCAAAGGTCTGGCGTTAATGATAGCTGTAACCTCTGCCATAAATGTCACTAAACATTCGTGAGTAAGCCTTGCAGTTCCTACTTGTAGAAAGATAAAATCAATAATTCTGCGGGCTATGTCTATCATCCTCTCCCAAACACCTCCCATGTGAGAAGAGTGAGGTGGGTTAAAGATTCATGTGCAGTTTTGCTTTTCCAGCCTGGGTATGGTATGTTTGAGAAGTGATGCAAGTTTTGCTTTCCTCATTACAAACCCTATGTAACATTGTCCTTTAGTGTCTATGGTTTTCAGGTAAGACACAGCAGCAACTGCTTTAACAGAAGCATCTGAAAACACACATAGTCTTTGCATCTGAATGTCAGCAGATGACAGAGGAGCATATGATCGTGGAATTTTAAGGTTGGATAGAGCTGTTAGTGAGTCCTTCCACTCTACCTATAGGTTCTTTTTGTCAGTGGGGAGAGGGTGCTCCCAATTTAGCGATTCACAGGTTAAGTCTCTCAGTAGTGCTTTACCCTGGATGGTGACAGGTGCTACAAAGCCTAAGGGATCATACAGGTTGTTTATGGTAGACAGGACACCTCTACGGGTAAAGGGTTTTTCTTCTGTGTTTACTTGGAAAGTAAACGTGTCAGATCTTAAGTCCCAAAGCAAACCAAGACTGAGTTGCATAGGAAGTGAGTCTGTGCCTAGATCTAAGTCTTCTAACTCGTTAGAATGATCTTGGACAGGAAAGGCTTCTAAACCTTCTCTACTGTTGGAAGCATTCTTATGGAGTCTTCAGTTGGAACAAGCAAGCATTGCTTGAGTTCTTTTGAGGAGACTGATTGCGGCTTCATTTGTGGGTAGTGATTTCAAGCAATCGTCTACATAGAAATCCTTGTCCACAAACTGTCTGACATCTGACCCATACTCTAACTCTCCCACTCTAGCAGAGTGTCTGAGGCCATACATAGCAACTGCAGGGGAAGGACTGTTGCCAAATATGTGCACCCTCATGCGGTATTCTGTGATGTCTCCAGAGGGGTTGTTGTCCCTGAACCAGAGAAACCTCAGAAAGTTTCGGTATTCTTCTTTAACAAGAAAGCAATAGAACATTTGCTGTATGTCTGCCATAAATGCAACTGAATCCCTGCGAGAGCAAAGAAGTACTCCTAATAGTCTGTTGTTAAGGTCAGGGCCAGAGAGAAGGACATTGTTTAGAGAGACACCCTCATGCTTTGCGCTAGAATCGAACACCACTCTAATCTGCCCTGGCTTCTTAGGGTGATAGACCCCAAATATGGGTAAGTACCAGCATTCCTCTGAGTCTTTGAGGTTTGGGGCTATCTCAGCATGACCATTCTGGAATATTTTCTCCATGAAGGAAAGGAAATGTTCTTTCATCTCTGGTTTCCTTTGAAGATTGTATCTTAGGGAAGTGAGACGTTTATATGCTATTTCTCTATTGTTAGGCAAACGTAGTCTTTGTGGTCTAAATGGAAGAGGTGCAACTCAGCTATTAGTCCCGTCTTTCTCTATACTCCTTTCTATAACTTCTAGGAAGAGCCTATCCTCAATGGACACTGCTACCTGGTTATCTTCCTTTGTTCTCTAGAACACTGTGCTTCCTAAGTCACTTTGGTCATTGTCATAGGTATTGCTGTCACAGAGGGGACTTAGGAAGGGAAGAGGTACAGGGTTGTTGTGTGGTAGTTCATTTACGAGGATGTGATTTTGACAGGGTTGGAAAAGAGAAGGACGACCATTCTCGAGGGTACTAGTGAGCAGGTTACTAACAGATGCAGGTTTGTGTGCACCTCCCAGGCAAACATCACCTATAATGATCCAGTTTTTGGGCATATGGGGCATTTTTAGGACCATTGATCAGTTTTCTTACTTTGTGGACTTGCAAGATATCTCTTCCTAGGAGTAAGATTATCTGAGCCTGATCATCTAGTTCTGGTATGAGATGTGCTATGTGATTCAAGTGAGTCTGGTGAGCTGCTGCGTCTGGTGTGGGATTCTCTGATCTGTTGTCTGGCATCTGGTTGCACTCTATTATGGTCGGTAAGGGTAGGCATGTCTTACCATCCATAGATTCAATTTGTAGACCGTCAGCTCTTCTCCCTGCCGTTTCCACTGTACCTGCACAAGTCCTAAGGGAGTAAGGACTGCTGGGGCTTTTAAGGTTTAGAATGTCAAAAAACATAGATCTAGCTAGTGACTTGTTACTCTGATCATCCAAGATGACATAGAGCTTGACTGCTTTGTCTCTGTGTCCTTTTGGATAAACTCTCACAAGACAGATTTTAGAGCAGGATCTGCCACCTGTACTTCCTTTGCAAACTTCAGTACACTGTGAAGTGATTGCTATGGCGTCTGTACTAGAGTCTTTGGTCTCCCTGCCTTGCTCCTTGTCCCTATGAACAGATGGGAAGGTTCTTGGAGTAGGCCTTGGGTGTAGAGCTGTGTTGTGCTCTGTGCTGTCACATTCTGTACATTTGACACTGACCTTACAGTCCTTGGCGAAATGTGTGGACGAAGAGCAGCACTTGTAACAGATGTTGTTCTCTTTGAGGAAAGCTTTGCGATCCTGGATTGTCTTTGTCCTGAAGGCTTTGCATTCCAGAAGAGGATGTGGCATCTTATGTAGAGGGCAGAACTTAGTAGGGTCGCTGTCTTGATCTTCTTGCTGAGACTCTGCAAATCTGTGGGAAGAAATGTTAGTTTTGTGCACTGCTACTGGAGCTCTGAGTTGTTTAGGGCCAGAAGAAGTGGTATAAGACACTGGAAAAATGAAGCTGGGGTCATTTTTCATTCCTGCTTGTCTGTCTACAAAGTCCACAAACTCACTAAAGTGTGGAAAAGGCACATTGTGTTTTCGTTTGTAGTTGCAGCCATGAGTAATCCATCTTTCGTGCAACTCATAAGGAAGCTTTTGTGCTAAGGAGTTAATTCCTCTAGCAGAGTCAAGATAAGAAAGGCCAGGTAAGTCTCCTTCTGCTTTAGCAACTTGTAACTCCATACACAGGTCACTGAATTCTCTGAGTCTTTGGTAACCTCTGCTAGGTATTTTTGGGAAGTCTTCTATCCTTTTAAACAGTGTACTCTCTATAGCCTCTGGTGAGCCGTAACATTTATCCAGTCTGTTCCAGATGTTTGCAAGGCCTATCTCAGGGTGGTTTATGTTAATGTCTCTGATCCTTTTGGCATGTTCAACAGAATCATTGCCAAGCCACTTTACGAGGAGGTCTATCTGGTCCCTGCAGCATAGATCTAGACCTTGAATGGCACTCTGGAAAGAGGATCACCCTGTAGTGTTGGGGGCGATCACTGAATTTGACAAGTCCTTGGGTAACTAACTCTATTTTGGCCAGGAACTTGGCAAAGTCTACAGTAGCCTGATTGGCAATGGGGTAGGCTGCTGGAGTATTGTGGTGCGGCGTAAAGGCATACCTGGTAAAAGTATCTTCTTTAGGCTCGCTAGGTTCAAACTTACATAAGGTTGGCAGTTCGTATCGGCACGTTGCATACACCTTTGGAGTGAAGACTGGTGTTTGATGCTTGTATGAAGGCTGGGTACCTTGTGGAGTAGAAGGTATGTTTGGAACTGGAAAGTCTGGAACTGTCAGATTTTTCTTGCTTGTAGCACTGGGGTCCCAGGTGATCTTGTTGCTGCTTTATTTGATGTGACTCACTGACGTCATGTTTAATTTCTTGTTGTGGGATGCTGCTTGGGTCACAGTGCTGGTAGACATAATCTGACGTGCATTGCAAAGAATCTTGTTGGTCCTCTTCTAGACCCGGTATGTTGTTGCCTAGTCTTGGCTCATCGTAGATGGCTGCTTCTAAAGCTTCTGCTTCTGCAATGGCGGCGGCAGCGTCTCTACTGCTAGCTTCTCCATGTTAGCTTCTAAGAAAGCTTGCTGCAATTTCAGAGATGCTTCCTGCTGGGCTAGCTCTTCTTCCAGGCGTATTCTTTGCTTCTATTTCTCTTGTTCCATGTGTACTCTTTCTTGCTCTGTCTTTTGTTCCATGCGTACTCCTTCCTTCTCTCTCTCTTGCTCTAAGCATACTCTTTCCTTCTCACTCTCTTGTTCCTGTCTCATCTTTTCTGCATCAAGGCGGGCCTTTTCTTTTTTCATCTGCAACTCTAGGTCTGCGAATGCGGCCCTGGTTTTTGCTGCTTCGGCTTTTGAACGGGCGATAGCTGCTGCATTTGCGACAGATGACTTAGATGAGCTTGCTCGTGAACGTGTTTTGTAAGACGATGTCCCACTGTGAGACATGGCTGCGGGGAAGAAGCTGTCTTGCTGTATAGAGACCGCTCTAGTGTCGATGCTGCTTGACAGAGCGCATCTCTGTGTAGCGTGGCTGCTTGCTTCGCCTACCATAGGCCTGTTTCTTTAAGGCTTCTGACTGTATGGATACTGCGTAGACCCGGATGTACAGACTTCCGAAGTCGGCTTATCTTCCCTTCAGAGGTCAGCTTAAAAATTTCACTGTTCTGTCTCTGGGACAGCTAGCTAAACCTTCTTATCCCAATAACTGTAGATACCATATTTCTTTGATCTCAGTTTTATTAGAACAAGCCAGGTGAAACTACAAAATAACAGAAATAGACCTCAATAAGTATAATATTGCATACAATACAGCATACATTGCATAAACAAAGATATACAGTACAAGATGAGATAATAAAAACTTACTTTTTAAGTTCTCTAAGGGGTGATGGCGATAGATTGAGAAATACATGTATTGCTTCCTGCAATGTATTAAAAAGAATGGTGACTGGTTCACTCTCTGCTAAGATTCTACCCAGAGTTCCCTGCTTGCTGACAACTTAGTTACACATACAAATAAACAAAGAAACAGAACTGCAGCAATACCAAAAAGGAACGCTAGATGGAGACTGCACATCACATATGATTGTCTTAAGTAAATTACACATTTGTATGTAAATTTAACAAAACAGGTACAAATAAGCAGTATAAAATATCTGGTGGACAGAACACTAATGCCCCGTACACACGGTCGGACATTGATCGGACATTCCGACAACAAAATCCTCGGATTTTTTCAGACGGATGTTGGCTAGACAAGACTAGAAAAGGCCAGTTCAGAACCAAGCGCGACACCCTTTGGGCTCCTTTTGCTAATCTCGTGTTAGTAAAAGTTTGGTGAGAGACGATTCACGCTTTTTCAGACTCGTGGCTTTCAGATCGTTTTCTGCAGTTCAGTTTGTGCTTGTGAGTTTGTATCTGCTCTTCAGTGCAGGCAAGCAAGCTCCGCGTGACTTTGTCATTGTGTTCTTATTCGTTCGTTACTGTTTTTCAGGTCGCTCTTCACAGGCCTTGCTGTTCTTCAGTGCGTTCTGTTACTTCGTTCTGAGCAGCCGACCGTTTTCTAGCCATGTTGCGTATACATACTCCTCGTACAGTTCGTGCTGTGCGGGGGCTTGGTGTTGGGGTCCTGACCTTGACACAAGTCCAGTCCATGAACAGGGTGGGGAGGAGTTAATGGACCAAGAATTGGTTGCTTCAGCGTGACCAGTTCTCTCATATGCCTTTGCTCCGTGAGATCCGTGAGAATAATCCTGGTGATTTCAGGAACTTTCTCAGGATGACGGACCCCATATTTCACCGTTTGTTGGCTTCGCTCACCCCCTATATCAGCAGACAGGATACTTTCATGAGGCAAGCCATCACTCCGGAGCAGAGGCTCGTCGCTACCCTGCGGTACTTGGCAACAGGGAGAAGCCTGCAGGACTTGAAGTTCTCGACAGGCATCTCCCCCCAGGCTCTGGGAATCATTATCCCAGAGACCTGTTCTGCCATCATCCAGGTCCTGCAGAAGGAGTATATGAAGGTAAGATTTTTATCCTTTAATCTCACATTTTATTGTATTTAATGTTTGATAATAGGGATGAGCCGAACACCCCCGGTTCGGTTCGCACCAGAACCTGCGAACGGACCGAAAATTTGCACGAACTTTAGAACCCCATTGACGTCTATGGGACTCGAACGTTCAAAATCAAAAGTGCTCATTTTAAAGGATAATTTGCATGGTATTGTCCTAAAAAGGGTTTGGGGACCCGGGTCCTGCCCCAGGGGACATGTATCAATGCAAAAAAAACTTTTAAAAACTGCCGTTTTTTCAAGAGCAGTGATTTTAATGATGCTTAAAGTAAAAAAAAAGTGAAATATTCCTTTAAATATCGTACCTGGGGTGTGTCTATAGTATGCCTGTAAAGTGGCGCGTGTTTCCCGTGTTTAGAACAGTCCCTGCACAAAATGTTATTTTTAAAGGAAAAAATTTGCGCTTTTTCAGACTCATGGCTTTCAGATCGTTTTCTGCGGTTCAGTTTGTGCTTGTGGGTTTGTATCTGCTCTTCAGTGCGTGCAAGCAAGCTCCGCGTGACTTTGTCATTGTGTTCTTGTTCGTTACTGTTTTTCAGGTCGCTCCTCACAGGCCTTGCTGTTCTTCAGTGCATTCTGTTACTTCGTTCTGAGCAGCCAACCGTTTTCTAGCCATGTTGCGTATACGTACTCCTCGTAGAGTTTGTGCTGTGCGGGGGCTTGGTGTTGGGGTCCTGACCTTGACACAAGTCCAGTCCATGAACAGGGTGGGGAGGAGTTCATGGACCAAGAATTGGTTGCTTCAGCGTGACCAGTTCTCTCATATGCCTTTGCTCCGTGAGATCCGTGAGAATAATCCTGGTAATTTCAGGAACTTTCACAGGATGACGGACCCCGTATTTCACCGTTTGTTGGCTTCGCTCACCCCCTATATTAGCAGGCAGGATACCTGCATGAGGCAAGCCATCACTCCGGAGTAGAGGCTCGTCGCTACCCTTCGGTACTTGGTGACAGGGAGAAGCCTGCAGGACTTGAAGTTCTCGACAGGCATCTCCCCCCAGGCTCTGGGAATCATTATCCCAGAGACCTGTTCTGCCATCATCCAGGTCCTGCAGAAGGAGTATATGAAGGAAAGATTTTTATCCTTTAATCTCACATTTTATTGTATTTAATGTTTGATAATAGGGATGAGCCGAACACCCCCCGGTTCGGTTCGCACCAGAACCTGCGAACGGACCGAAAATTTGCACGAACGTTAGAACCCCATTGACGTCTATGGGACTCGAATGTTCGAAATCAAAAGTGATCATCTTAAAGGCTAATTTGCATGGTATTGTCCTAAAAAGGGTTTGGGGACCCAGGTCCTGCCCCAGGGGACATGTATCAATGCAAAAAAAACTTTTAAAAACTGCCGTTTTTTCAGGAGTAGTGATTTTAATGATGCTTAAAGTAAAAAAAAAAAGTGAAATATTCCTTTAAATATCGTACCTGGGGTGTGTCTATAGTATGCCTGTAAATTGGCGCGTGTTTCCCGTGTTTAGAACAAACCCTGCACAAAATGTCATTTTTAAAGGAAAAAATCTCATTTAAAACTGCTTGCGGGTTTAATGTAATGTCGGGTCCTGGCAATATGGATGAAAATCAGTGAGACAAAGGGCATGGGTACCCCCCTAGTCCATTACCAGGCCCTTTGGGTCTTGTATGGATATTAAGGGGAACCCCGCACCCAAATTAAAATAAGGAAAGGTGTGGGGCCACCAGGCCCTATATACTCTGAACAGCAGTATACAGGCGGTGCAAACAAGACAGGGACTGTAGGTTTGTTGTTAAGTAGAATCTGTTTGTAATTCTTAACGGGTACATTTTTAACGTTTTTAGCTCCAGCCAAAAAATCTTTTTTAAGCTTTTTGGAAAACATAGGGAAGGGTTATCACCCCTGTGACATTTGTTTTGCTGTCTGTCCTCCTCTTCAGAAGATTTCACCTCACTTTTTGTGCCAATGACAAATGTTTTTTGAAAATTTGGGTTTTTTTGTGGAACAAGGATTGGAAAGCATCAGTGGAAAGGAGAAATGTTTTTCCCATATTAACTCTTACGGGAGAGAATTTCCCTTTCTAGGGGTAGATTTCATCGCACTTCCTGTTGTCTCCTTCCGTTTGCAAGTAGGAGTCGTTTGTAAGTTAGATGTTTAAAAGTAAGGGCCTTCCCTATATACTCAGCAGAAATTTGGGCCTTAGGTGTTGTTGTGGCCACAACACTGTAAGCCCTCACAGGGCCCTGCTGTGAAATATTAGATCAAGAATTGTAATTACATGCCCCTGTTGAACAGGGGCAGAAAAATTGGGCCTTTGGTGGTGGTGCTGGTGCTGGTGCCACAACACTGTAAGTCCTCACTCGCTCTTGGTGGGTGCAGAAATGGGCCCTGCTGTGAAATATTAGATCAAGAATTGTAATTACATGCCCCTGTTGAACAAGGGCAGAAAAATTGGGCATTTGGTGGTGGTGGTGGTGCCACAACACTGTAAGTCCTCACTCGCTCTTGGTGGGTGCAGAAATGGGCCCTGCTGTGAAATATTAGATCAAGAATTGTAATTACATGCCCCTGTTGAACAAGGGCAGAAAAATTGGGCCTTTGGTGGTGGTGGTGGTACTGGTGCCACAACACTGTAAGTCCTCACTCGCTCTTGGTGGGTGCAGAAATGGGCCCTGCTGTGAAATATTAGATCAAGAATTGTAATTACATGCCCCTGTTGAACAGGGGCTCAAAAATTAGGCCTTAGGCACTGGTGCTGGTGCCACAACACTGCAACCCCTCACAGATACTCTAGTTGGAACGCAGAAACGAGCCCTGCTGCAAGGTATTGCATCAAAAATTGTAATTACACGCTCCTGTTAAACAGGGGCTGAAAAATTGGGCCTTAGGCACTGGTGGTGGCGCCCAGAACCAAAAATGTTCTTACAAGCTATCAGCGTGATCATTGAGGAGGAAGAGGATAATTACTCAGGGATAGTCACTCAGCATCAGCATAGGCAGTCTTTGAAGGGATCTGAGATTTCAAAAAAATTATTCGGTTACATCAGCATCAGGTGCTTGGTAGCTGGTGGTGATCCAAGACTGATTCATTTTTATGAAGGTCAGTCGATCAACCGAGTCGGTGGACAGACGCACCCTGTGATCGGTTACAAAGCCTCCAGCAGCACTGAATGTACGTTCCGAAAGAATGCTGGATGCAGGACAGGCCAGTAGCTCAATTGCATACTGTGCAAGCTCTGGCCAGTGATCCATCCTCAAGACCCAGTAACCCAGAGGATTTTCGGTGGGAAAGGTGTCCAAGTCAGATCTTGCCCCTAGGTATTCCTGCACCATGTAAAACAGACGCTGGCGATGGTTGCTGGAACCGATCATACCTTGGGGCTGCGGACCAAAAAATTGTCTGAACGCATCGGTCAGACGGACACTTTCTCCACCGCTCCTTCTTTGACTGACCGAAGCCTCAGCAACACGTTGTCCAGAAACAGGAGTTTGTAACCTCCCAGTCTCTGGGAACGCGTTGCACAGACCTTTCTGCAAGGCCTCCCGAAGATGTTTCATCCTCTGCTCCCTCTGTGATGGCAAGATAAGGTCCGCAACCTTACACTTGTAACGTGGATCAAGAAAGGTTGCCAGCCAGTATTGGTCTTTCTCCTTGATACCACGAATACGAGGATCCTTACGCAGGCTTTGCAGGATCAGGGAGGCCATGCAGCGTAGGTTTGCTGAGGCATTCGGTCCGGAGTCCTCTGGGTCACTAAGGATGACATGGTCCGCAGCCACCTCCTCCCAGCCACGTACAAGTCCATGTGTTTCTTGGGACTGATCCCTTAAAGACTGCTGCTGATGCTGAGTGCCAGGCTCCACCTCCATACTGACACAATCTTCCTCCTCCTCCTCCTCCTCCCCCTCCTCGTCCTCTTCCTGTGTGATCGGCGGGCATGCAGGAACATTGTCTGGATAAAGGGGGCCTTGAGAGCTAAGGAAGTCCTCCTCTTCCTGCCTCTGTTCTGCCTCAAGTGCCCTGTCCATTATTCCATGCAGCGTGTGCTCCAACAGGTAGACAAGGGGGACAGTGTCACTGATGCATGCACTGTCACTGCTCACCATCCTCGTGGCCTCCTCAAATGGTGACAGGACAGTGCAGGCATCCCTCATCATGGCCCACTGGCCCTGTCCTGGTGCCATAGTCGCACAGGTACTCATTGATGGCCCTCTGTTGCGTGTGCAGCCGCTGCAGCATGGCCAACGTTGAGTTCCACCTGGTGAGCATGTCACAGATTAGGCGGTTCTTGGGCAGGTTAAACTCCTTTTGGAGGTCCGCCAGCCGAGCACTGGTATTATATGACCGGCGGAAATGCACACAGACTTTCCTGGCCTGCCTCAGGACATACTGTAAGCCCGGGTACCTGCCCAAGAACCGCTGCACCACCAAGTTAAGGACGTGAGCCAAACAGGGCACATGGGTCATTTGTCCCTGTCGGAGGGCAGAGAGGAGGTTGGTGCCATTGTCGCAAACCACCATTCCTGCCTTAAGTTGGCATGGCGTCAACCACCTCTGATCCTGCCCCTGCAAAGCTGACAGAACCTCTGCCCCAGTGTGGCTCCTGTCCCCCAAGCACACCAGCTCAAGCACCGCATGGCATCTTTTGGCATGCGTACTTGCGTAGCCCCTTGAACGGCTATGGAGCACCGCTGGTTCCGAGGACAAAGCACAAGAAGAGGCCATGGAGGAAGAAGAAGAGGAGGGGGTGGAGGAGAGAGGTGTGTCACAATCATAAGCATTTTGGAGGCGTGGTGGCGGAACAACCTCCAACACTACTGCACCTTGTCCTGCATCCTTCCCAGCTGCCAGCAGAGTCATCCAATGCGCCGTGAAACTTAGGTAATGTCCCTGTCCATGCCTGCTGGACCATGAGTCAGCGGTAATATGCACCTTATTGCTGACCGCCCTGTCCAGCGAGGCATGGACATTGCCTTCCACATGCCGGTAGAGAGCCGGAATCGCCTTCCATGAGAAAAAGTGGCGTTTGGGTACCTGCCACTGAGGAACCGCACATTCCACAAACTCACGGAAGGGGGCAGAGTCTACCAACTGAAAAGGCAGCAGTTGAAGTGCTAGCAATTTTGCCAAGCTAGCATTCAACCGCTGGGTATGTGGATGGCTGGGAGCAAACTTCTTTCGGCGGTGCAGCAGCTGGGGCAGGGAAATTTGCCTGGTACAATCTGACGTCGGTGTACCAAAGGCAGATTGCCCACAAGTACTTGGCTGTGACACACCTAATTCTACACCTTCATTCCTCTCAGTGCAGGTCTCAGAGAGGACTGAAGGTATAGTGGGGTTGGAGATCTCAGCTGATGAGGAGCAAGGAGAGGTCCTCTTTGTTCTTTGGTGTGGGTCTTTTAAATACTCTTGCCAACAAATTGCATTTCAGGTCAACATATGTCTGGTCAAGCATGTGGTACCCAAGCGAGAAGTTTTGGCCACGCGAGATACGCTTGAGACATATGTTGCAAATAGCAGCGGTGCGATCTGATGCACTCGTCTCAAAAAAGGCCCACACCAAAGAACTTTTTGAATAACGCGCAGAGACTGCAGCGCCCTGCACATGTGGAGCTTTGGGGTGTGATGCAGTCAATGTGCTGCCCTTAGGCTGGCCCCTGGAGGGCATCCTGCCTCGTTGGTGATGTGCCGCCTCCTCCTCCTCTCTCCTATCAGGCACCCACGTTGAGTCAGTGACCTCATCATCCCCCCCTCCTCATCACTGGAGCAAACCTGGCAGCATGCTGCAGCAGGGGGAGCATGACTGCCAGATTGCTGTCCTTCTTGGGCACCTCCTCTGTCCGTGCTCATGGTACTGCCTTCATTGAGCTCAGTATGATCATCAGAGCCTTCCAAACGCTGGGCATCCTCCTGGAGCATGTACCCAACACTGTGGTCAAACAGTTCGAGGGACTCCTCAGGAGGACATGGTGGGGCTAGGGAAGGAGTCACTGATGGCATTGAGCCGAGGGAATATATATATATATATATACTGATACTGCAGCTAGAAAAATCAACTGCCTGCCTGTAGTATGAGAACACCACCAACCTTCTACAGGTAGCTTTAGCTGAACACTGTGCAGAGCTCGCAAAAAACTAACTTGTAGCTTTTTTAGCTGCCTGCGGTAGTGATAGGATCAGGAAAACACCACCAACCTTCTACAGGTAGCTTTAGCTGAACACTGTGCAGAGCTCGCAAAAAAATAACTTGTAGGTTTAGCTGAACACTGTGAGGAGGACGCACCACACTAACTTGTAGTTTTAGCTGAACACTGTGAGCAGGACGCACTGCACTAACTTGTAGCTTTAGATGAACACTGTGCAGAGGTCTCACTACACTAACTTGTAGTTTTAGCTGAACACTGTGAGTGGGATGTACTGCACTAACTTGTAGGTTTAGCTGGGGGGGCGTGGCTGGGATGTGATCGAGGCAGGACGTGTGTGCTCTGAGCTCCTGCGTATCTCCGGCATTTTATCCGATTTTGTGGATTGTAACCCCGCTGACGGTGCCCCAAGGTGAGCGGAGACGTCTGGGTGACTTAATATGCCGTCCTCTGCATCGAAACATCAGAGAACTTCCCGTTCTCAGCCGCCGAAAGAACAGAAAAATCTCCATTCTCAGGGCAGCATGGCGACTAGCCCCGCCCACTCCTCCTCCGATGCAGCTCCTGTGAAAACAACACAGTGCGCCACGACAAGCAAGGTAAAGATGGCGCAGCGAGATGTATCCTCTGCACCGCAATCTGAGGATAATCCTCTCGCATCGGCAGAGATTGAGCTGGACACGGCAGCCATAACTGGTCCGATCATAGAGGCTATAGCGGCCTCTAAATCTGAGCTAATGGGGCGCATTGATCTACTGGCCTCGGAATTCAACCTTATCCGCCATGATTTAGATAAAATTAGGGGCAGACTAACCACTGCAGAGGACCGTATTTCTGAAGTGGAGGATACCTCTCACAGTCATGGGTCGCAATTGCGGGAGCTAAAGGAGATGGTGGGGGCCCTACAACACCATGCAGATGATTCTGAGGACCGCCAACGACAAAATAATGTACGGGTTGTGGGCCTTCCGGAAGGAGCTGAGGGCACAGACACGACCGCGTTCGTAGAGCAATTTTTTAAAATGTTGCTGTCTCTGGGTGATCTCCCCCCCACTTATGTGGCTGAAAGGGCTCACAGAGTCCCCACGGGAGCCAGACCTTCAGGTGCCCCACCTAGGCCATTGCTGGTAAGGTTCCTTAATTATAGGGACCGCGACATGTTGCTAGCGGAGGCCAGGAAGCACAAAGAGCTAAAATTTGAGAATGCCCGTATTATGCTATTCCCAGACTTCTCGGCAGAAACCCAGAAAAGACGTCGCTCATTCACGGATGTCAAGAGGCGGCTCAGGGAGAGAGAGTTAAAATACAGCATGCTTTACCCCAGTGGTCTCAGGGTACAACATAAAGGTACTGTGAAATTCTTTGAAACCCCGCAAGATGCTAACGATTGGCTGGATCATAATCTGTGATGATACCGTCATTTGCCGGAATGCTTTACACTGAAGTTTCTTTTTGTTCATTTTGATTTTCTTCAGCATTCAATTCCTGGATCTATGCTCTGGCCTGCTCTATTTTTTTTCCTTTGTTGCCGCCTGTTATACAGCAGGACTTTCCTTCTACTTGCTCTGGTCATTTGAGGAAAGAGGTCCCCCTAGAGGGCGGAGAGGCGAGAATGGTAACACAGGCTTGCAGCTGCTTTAAGGAGTCATCCTCCTGTTGTAATACTTTCAGCCCATGAGGTATTATTCTCTACACTGTATTCATTAGTTGGAGCTGAGAGGCCTACCTGGAGATGTTTGTGTAACACCACAATGATTTTCATCAGTTTTGCACCATATTCAGCAATGTCAGATTTAATCGGCTGTACTTCTACATGGAACTGACAAGGAGTCTCCAGAAGCAGACAAAAAGGATTTTTTTTTTATTCTTATTTATGCCGAACTATCGACACTTTTGGTTGAGCTCTTTTGGAGCTTTTTGTTACAGGGTAAAAGCTGCATACCGGACTTTTTTGGGTTTTTTTTAGTTTTTGTTTTGTTCTAAGGTTACTAGTTTCTGGTATAACAGCAGGGGGGAAGGTTAGACAACAGTCATATAAGTAGTATAAAGATTGCATCAGTGGTTCCTTACTTAATCACACTCCTAGATGTATTTTGCTTAGCTATCAATGTGTTATCATGGGGGAACTCTGGTACTTTGGATAAGTCTTTTAAAAATGATGGAGAGTAGGATAAAAATCATTTCATGGAATGTTAGGGGTCTGAACAACAAATTTAAGAGGGCAGCTGTGTTTCAATATCTTAAACAAGTGAAGCCGCATGTCGTTCTCCTCCAGGAGACACATCTGGATGGAAATAAATCGCTTGCACTGCGCATACCCTGGATACAGAGGTCCTTTCACTCCTCATACTCAACATACGCTAGAGGCACATCTATTTTGATCAGTAAAGCGGTTGCATGCAACATCCATCAGGTGTTTACTGATCCGGGAGGGCGATATGTGGCATTGGTGTTAGATCTGGCATATCAAAAAATACTACTTGTGAATGTTTATTTACCTCCTCCATTTAAAGTACAGTTGTTATATGATTTGTTAACTATGCTAGCATCGTATCTACATCTACCTATGTTATTTATGGGTGACTTTAATAGTATAATGGATTCTACACTAGATACCTCTAATGCTACTAGGACAGCCTCAACGGATCTCTGCACGTGGGCTTCAGTAGCGGGTTTGACGGAGGTCTGGAGGTGGAAAAACCCGGGGATCGTGTCATATTCACATTTGTCTACCACTCACAAATCATCAGCTAGAATAGACTTAGCATTTGGGAATGCCCAACTATTGAACGGTATATGTGCATCAGATTACTTAGCTGGGGGGACCTCGGTCCCCTGTTGGTCACATTGACTTATCCCACCAGAGGTCATAAGGGGGGTTGGAGATTGGCACCGGGTTGGTTGCAGGAGGAGCAAGTAACTACACCTGTTCAGGCTGCCATGGAAACCTTTTGGGTGACAAATGTGGATACGGCTGACCCGCCTATTGTATGGGATGCTTTGAAAGTGGTCTCAAGGGGTGAATTTATATCAGCAATTAAAGCAGCTAGGATTGAACATAATCAGGAAAAGGAAACGCTTATGGCTAGGGAGAGGGATTGTGCACAGCTTCAGATGAACTCCCCTTCTGGGTTAACTATGCCTCCTTGCTGCACAGTAGAAGAGCAATAGAAGTTCACTTCACAGAATTGGCTCATACTGAGGTGAAAAGAAGGGCCGAAAATATTTTTGCTGAGGGGGACAAAAATGGCAAGTTGCTGGCTAATCTGGTAGCGGACCAAAAGATTCCTGTTAGTATACCGGTAATCAAAAATAGTGCAGGGACTTTATTGTCGGATCCGGGGGAAATTTTGGAGGAATTTGTGAGTTTCTACAAGGCCCTATACTCCCCAATCCAGTCATATGACGTGGCAGAGCTGGAAGAACTTCTTCAGAGCCTTTCCATGCCTAAATTAACAGATACTGATGCCACTCAGTTAGAGGCAGATATCTCTGTTCTGGAAGTTGAGGCAGCCATACTTTCCTTCCCCCCAAATAAAGCCCCGGGCCCAGATGGCTTTCCCGCAGACTTCTATAAGGTACACATGTCACAACTGGCCTCTAGATTAACTTTACTGTTCAAGTACTGTTGGGAAAATGGTTCCTTGCCTGCTTCAATGATGGAGGCCTATATGATACTTCTCCTGAAGCCAGGCAAGGAACCGCAGTTGTGCTCGTCATATCGCCCAATAGCATTACTTAACTCGGATTTAAAAATCCTTGCTAAGATTTTAGCCACAAGGCTGGCCACGGTCATTTCGACCCTGGTTGACATTGACCAAACAGGTTTTATACCTGGTATGTCTACAAATACAAACTTGAGAAGGCTATTTACACATACCCAAATGGATAATGCCGAGTACCCGGCCAAAGTGGTTGTCTCCATAGATATCGAGAAAGCCTTCGATTCTGTTGACTGGCAATACATGCACAAGGTTTTGGAGAGCATGGGGTTCGGTCCTGGCTTTCGTCGCTGGGTCGGCCTACTTTACAGTGCACCGAGGACGGCGGTGAGGCTGGGCTCCATGGTATCTGACTTCTTTTATATAGGTAGAGGCACTAGGCAAGGATGTCCGCTCTCCCCGTTCCTTTTCGCCCTGATGATGGAGCCCTTGGCTAGGGCCCTCCGGCGTTCGGAGGGGGTGCTGGCAATTCAGGTGGGATCCATAAGTGAATGTATTGCATTATAGGCTGATGATTTGCTTCTGTTTCTTAGAGACCCAGGTCCGTCTCTCAGAGCGGCGTTGCTGATTTTGGATAGATTCGCCACCTTTTCGGGGTTGCGTGTAAATTGGAGTAAGTCATCTATATTACCATTGGGAAAAGAGGCAAAAAAATTGGCTGACGATTCACTGCCGTTACAGTGGGTCTCATCAATCACGTACTTAGGGGTTAAAGTCACAGCCAATGTCCAAGATTATCTGTCTCTGAATCTCCTACTCTTGATTAATAGACTTAAACAAAAAACGGCGGCATGGAAGACCCTTCCTCTTTCCTTGATTGGGCGGGTCAGCCTAATAAAAATGAAATTTCTGTCAGTGATCCTATATTTTCTACGGCACTCTCCAGTGTGGATTCCCAAGGGGTATTTTAAAACATTAAATAGTATCATTGGATCATTTATATGGTCCCCAAACTCTCCATGTATAAATATCAAAGTATTACAGGAACCATGGGGTCAGGGGGGTTGGCTCTGCCTGATTGGCAAAAATATTTTCTTGCCGGACAGATGGTCTTTGCTAGGAGATGGTTGACGGCGGATTCTGGTGATTCTGCCACAGTAGTGGAAGCTGCACATCTGGGGTCGTACGAAAGTTTAAAGCTGGCTTTGTATAGAGGCCCGAAATCCTGTCTTCCCCTGACAGAATCTATGAAAATGACAATTAAGGCCTGGGAAGTAGCCACCACTTTAATGTCTCCCAGTTACACAGGAATTACGTCCTCAGCTCCCCCATGGATGAACCGGAGGCTTCCACACTTTTTCTCCCTTCCGGACCCTATGATCTGGGCATGCAAAGGCATTAAGATTTTAAAGGACATTACCAGTGAGGGGGAACTTTGCACTTTCGAGCAGTTAAAGGCCAGGCATGACCTTCCGAACTCCTTCTTTTTTCGTTACTTACAACTGAGACATGCTTTTAGGGAACAAAATAGAGAGCAAAGGGTAGAATATCTACCTTCATCACTGGAATCCATTTTAGCAGAGGAGGAACTAGCCAAAACTTTATCCTCAGTGTACAAATCCCTTTTTAAAAAAACTCCCCCAGGGAATTACTAAATGTAGGGAGAGATGGGAAGGAGAGATTGCAGATATTCAGGGGGAAGACTGGGATGACATGTGGGACCATCCATTCAAACACCTAGTTTCGGCCAGGGATCGCTTAATTCATTTTAAGTTCCTACACAGGATATACCTCACCCCGGCTAGGTTGTCCCGTATTTATCCAACAGTGAGTAGTCAATGCTGGCAATGCTCACATGCCCCAGCAGACGTGGAACATATCTTCTGGAGCTGTGCACACATTCAAAGATTCTGGTCGGGAATAATAGAGTGTCTGGCAGAGGTGTTGAGTATACCGATTCCATTAACGCCTAGAGTCTGTCTGATAGGACTGGTGGAGGAGGTGGTCCCTTCCCGTGCGCTCCGCACCCTACTTAATATTGGGTTATTTTATGGTAGAAAAGCTATATTACTGAACTGGAAAAAAACAATGCCCCTACTTTATTATTTTGGAAAAAATTGATAAATTCGGTTATCCCCTTATACAAGGCAACGTACCACGCCAGAGGTTGTCCTAAGAAATTCTCGAAGGTATGGCAGGCGTGGCTGGACTCTACTGCTACAGTGAGTTAAGAGGGGTATGCATTGTTTAGGAGGTAAGAAGTGATCTAACTAACGTTCTTTGCTGATTGATGGTCGTTAGTATACAAAAAACCATCTAGTGTGTTCTGATCTATAATGCATAATAATAATATACACGGGGAGCTAAGAGAGGATGTTTTTATAAAACTGAAATTCAAGATGCACAGTTTATTATCTGCTACTATATCCCTGTTGTATGGGTGGAAGGGGGTGGGGGGAGGGGTAGGGGGAGGGGGGAGAGTTTAAGTCTGTTTAGATGGTTATTACCGGCCCTGCGAGGTCGGTTCGATTGGTATGTTGCCAGTCGAAGTATGTTTGTGATTGTTTGTTTGTCTTTAAAATCAATAAAAAGAATTAAAAAAAAAAAAGACTTGTAGGTTTAGCTGAACACTGTGAGGAGGAAGCACCACACTAACTTGTAGTTTTAGCTGAACACTGTGAGCAGGATGCACTGCACTAACTTGGAGCTTTAGATGAACACTGTGCAGAGGTCTCACTACACTAACTTGTAGGTTTAGCTGAACACTGTGAGCAGGACGCACTGCACTAACTTGTAGCTTTAGATGAACACTGTGCAGAGGTCTCACTACACTAACTTGTAGTTTTAGCTGAACACTGTGAGCAGGACGCACTGCACTAACTTGTAGCTTTAGATGAACACTGTGCAGAGGTCTCACTACACTAACTTGTAGGTTTAGCTGAACACTGTGAGGTGGACGCACCACACTAACTTGTAGTTTTAGCTGAACACTGTGAGCAGGACGCACTGCACTAACTTTTAGCTTTAGATGAACACTGTGCAGAGGTCTCACTACACTAACTTGCAGTTTTAGCTGAACGCTGTGAGCAGGATGCACTGTACTAACTTGTAGCTTTAGATGAACACTGTGCAGAGGTCTCACTACACTAATTTGTAGTTTTAGCTGAACACTGTGAGCAGGACGCACTGCACTAACTTGTAGCTTTAGATAAACACTGTGCAGAGGTCTCACTACACTAACTTGTAGGTTTAACTGAACACTGTGAGGAGGACGCACCACACTAACTTCTAGTTTTAGCTGAACACTGTGAGCAGGACGCACTGCACTAACTTGCAGCTTTAGATGAACACTGTGCAGAGGTCTCACTACACTAACTTGTAGTTTTAGCTGAACACTGTGAGCAGGACGCACTGCACTAACTTGTAGCTTTAGATAAACACTGTGCAGAGGTCTCACTACACTAACTTGTAGTTTTAGCTGAACACTGTGAGCAGGATGCACTGCACTAACTTGTAGCTTTAAATGAACACTGTGCAGAGGTCTCACTACACTAACTTGTAGGTTTAGCTGAACACTGTGAGGAGGACGCACCACACTAACTTGTAGTTTTAGCTGAACACTGTGAGCAGGATGCACTGCACTAACTTGCAGCTTTAAATGAACACTGTGCAGAGGTCTCACTACACTAACTTGTAGTTTTAGCTGAACACTGTGAGCAGGATGCACTGCACTAACTTGTAGCTTTAGATGAACACTGTGCAGAGGTCTCACTACACTAACTTGTAGTTTTAGCTGAACACTGTGAGCAGGACGCACTGCACTAACTTGTAGCTTTAGATGAACAGTGTGCAGAGATCTCACTACACTAACTTGTAGGTTTAGCTGAACACTGTGAGGAGGACGCACCACACTAACTTGTAGTTTTAGCTGAACACTGTGAGCAGGACGCACTGCACTAACTTGTAGCTTTAGATGAACACTGTGCAGAGGTCTCACTACACTAACTTGTAGTTTTAGCTAAACACTGTGAGCAGGACGCACTGCACTAACTTGTAGCTTTAGATGAACACTGTGCAGACGTCTCACTACACTAACTTGTAGTTTTAGCTGAACACTGTGAGCAGGACGCACTGCACTAACTTGTAGCTTTAGATGAACACTGTGCAGACGTCTCGCTACACTAACTTGTAGTTTTAGCTGAACACTGTGAGCAGGACGCACTGTACTAACTTGTAGCTTTAGATGAACACTGTGCAGAGGTCTCACTACACTAACTTGTAGTTTTAGCTGAACACTGTGAGCAGGACGCACTGCACTAACTTGTAGCTTTAGATAAACACTGTGCAGAGGTCTCACTACACTAACTTGTAGGTTTAACTGAACACTGTGAGGAGGACGCACCACACTAACTTCTAGTTTTAGCTGAACACTGTGAGCAGGACGCACTGCACTAACTTGCAGCTTTAGATGAACACTGTGCAGAGGTCTCACTACACTAACTTGTAGTTTTAGCTGAACACTGTGAGCAGGACGCACTGCACTAACTTGTAGCTTTAGATAAACACTGTGCAGAGGTCTCACTACACTAACTTGTAGGTTTAACTGAACACTGTGAGGAGGACGCACCACACTAACTTCTAGTTTTAGCTGAACACTGTGAGCAGGACGCACTGCACTAACTTGCAGCTTTAGATGAACACTGTGCAGAGGTCTCACTACACTAACTTGTAGTTTTAGCTGAACACTGTGAGCAGGACGCACTGCACTAACTTGTAGCTTTAGATGAACACTGTGCAGAGGTCTCACTACACTAACTTGTAGTTTTAGCTGAACACTGTGAGCAGGATGCACTGCACTAACTTGTAGCTTTAGATGAACACTGTGCAGAGGTCTCACTACACTAACTTGTAGGTTTAGCTGAACACTGTGAGGAGGACGCACCACACTAACTTGTAGTTTTAGCTGAACACTGTGAGCAGGACGCACTGTACTAACTTGTAGCTTTAGATGAACACTGTGCAGAGGTCTCACTACACTAACTTGTAGTTTTAGCTGAACACTGTGAGCAGGACGCACTGCACTAACTTGTAGCTTTAGATAAACACTGTGCAGAGGTCTCACTACACTAACTTGTAGGTTTAACTGAACACTGTGAGGAGGACGCACCACACTAACTTCTAGTTTTAGCTGAACACTGTGAGCAGGACGCACTGCACTAACTTGCAGCTTTAGATGAACACTGTGCAGAGGTCTCACTACACTAACTTGTAGTTTTAGCTGAACACTGTGAGCAGGACGCACTGCACTAACTTGTAGCTTTAGATAAACACTGTGCAGAGGTCTCACTACACTAACTTGTAGGTTTAACTGAACACTGTGAGGAGGACGCACCACACTAACTTCTAGTTTTAGCTGAACACTGTGAGCAGGACGCACTGCACTAACTTGCAGCTTTAGATGAACACTGTGCAGAGGTCTCACTACACTAACTTGTAGTTTTAGCTGAACACTGTGAGCAGGACGCACTGCACTAACTTGTAGCTTTAGATGAACACTGTGCAGAGGTCTCACTACACTAACTTGTAGTTTTAGCTGAACACTGTGAGCAGGATGCACTGCACTAACTTGTAGCTTTAGATGAACACTGTGCAGAGGTCTCACTACACTAACTTGTAGGTTTAGCTGAACACTGTGAGGAGGACGCACCACACTAACTTGTAGTTTTAGCTGAACACTGTGAGCAGGATGCACTGCACTAACTTGCAGCTTTAGATGAACACTGTGCAGAGGTCTCACTACACTAACTTGTAGTTTTAGCTGAACACTGTGAGCAGGATGCACTGCACTAACTTGTAGCTTTAGATGAACACTGTGCAGAGGTCTCACTACACTAACTTGTAGTTTTAGCTGAACACTGTGAGCAGGACGCACTGCACTAACTTGTAGCTTTAGATGAACAGTGTGCAGAGATCTCACTACACTAACTTGTAGGTTTAGCTGAACACTGTGAGGAGGACGCACCACACTAACTTGTAGTTTTAGCTGAACACTGTGAGCAGGACGCACTGCACTAACTTGTAGCTTTAGATGAACACTGTGCAGAGGTCTCACTACACTAACTTGTAGTTTTAGCTAAACACTGTGAGCAGGACGCACTGCACTAACTTGTAGCTTTAGATGAACACTGTGCAGAGGTCTCACTACACTAACTTGTAGCTTTAGCTGAACACTGTGAGCAGGACGCACTGCACTAACTTGTAGCTTTAGATGAACACTGTGCAGACGTCTCACTACACTAACTTGTAGTTTTAGCTGAACACTGTGAGCAGGACGCACTGCACTAACTTGTAGCTTTAGATGAACACGGTGCAGGGGTCTCACTACACTAACTTGTAGTTTTAGCTTAACACTGTGAGCAGGATGCACTGCACTAACTTGTAGCTTTAGATGAACACTGTGCAGAGGTCTCACTACACTAACTTGTAGTTTTAGCTGAACACTGTGAGCAGGACGCACTGCACTAACTTGTAGCTTTAGATGAACAGTGTGCAGAGATCTCACTACACTAACTTGTAGGTTTAGCTGAACACTGTGAGGAGGACGCACCACACTAACTTGTAGTTTTAGCTGAACACTGTGAGCAGGACGCACTGCACTAACTTTAGCTTTAGATGAACACTGTGCAGAGGTCTCACTACACTAACTTGTAGTTTTAGCTAAACACTGTGAGCAGGACGCACTGCACTAACTTGTAGCTTTAGATGAACACTGTGCAGAGGTCTCACTACACTAACTTGTAGCTTTAGCTGAACACTGTGAGCAGGACGCACTGCACTAACTTGTAGCTTTAGATGAACACTGTGCAGACGTCTCACTACACTAACTTGTAGTTTTAGCTGAACACTGTGAGCAGGACGCACTGCACTAACTGTAAATAGTCTAGCTGCCTGACTGTGTACTAATAGAATCAAAAGAACACCAGCAATTTTCTTCAGGTAGCTGTAAATACTGTAACAAGACAAGCCTGCCTGTCAGTAAGAAGATAACAGGAACGGATCTAGCTAAACTGAATACAGTGTATATATATATATATATATGCAATACCTGGGATGCATATTTATACACAATACACTGTAAGTGCAGCTAACTCACTGATTGTCCTGCCTAATCTAGCTAACTCAAATGAAGTGACACTGTCTCTCTGTCTATCTATCTCTCTTTCAACGCCAGAACACACGCTACACAGGGCCGTCGTGCAGGCGGCCTTATATAGTGTGGGGCGTGTTCTAAACCCCCTGAGCCATAATTGGCCAAAGCCATCCTGGCCTTGACGCGCCACACGAATTTGGCGCGAACGGCCCATAACATTCGGAATTCGGCGAATGACCGAACAGCCAATGTTCGAGTCGAACATGGGTTCGACTCGAACATGGGTTCGACTCGAACACGGGTTCGACTCGAACACGAAGCTCATCTCTATTTGATAATATATTGTATTTCTTTCCTCATTCCCTAATTACCATGATTGTAATATGCTGTGAATGTCCCCTTTGTCCTCATGCATGCTGGATTTTTATGTAATTTTTTTTTTAGTCCTTCATACATATTTGCCTTCACTAACCTCAACAGCATGTTCTCCTGGCCCTATATTCACCTCATGTAGTCACTTAACAATGTATTTTATCAGCTCCATAGTAGTGCTGTACCCTAAACACCCCCTAAAATGTTTAGAAATCTGATTTGTGCTTTAAATTCTGGCAGAGTGCCAGAGGCTTTTTTTTGTAGTGTCCCCAAATCATTTTTATTAACCCTCCCTCCCCCCAACTGCTAAGTCAGCTGATCCCAATTCTCTATCTATCCTCAATCATCTATCTGCTGACTTTGCCAAACCCATACACACTATACCCACCTCTTTTGTGGTCAGATGTATGGATGAATTCCCCAAAGCATGTAGTGCAAGGGCCTGCCTGTATACTTTCAAATGGTACTGTTTAAAGTTTTTTTAGGATCAGGATCTGTGCACTTTCTGATGTGAAAGGATCTGGATCCACAACATCACGATCACCTAAAAAGAGAGAAACCAAACAAAAACAAGTATCAAAAATATGCCGGCATCCATCTCTTACCTGAGCCTGTGGTCGCAGACACTCACCTGTTGTGGTGAAAATTTCCACCACATCTTCTTCCTCCTCCTGCTCTTCTTGGGTTGGGGGTATTTCCCCTTCTTCCAGAGGTGGGGGGTCTGTGGTCTCCTCGGATGAGGGGTGTCCTCCAAGTCTTTTCTCCCCTATATAAAACAAAAATGGTATACTTAGCACACAGATATTTGATGGCAGAACTATAAATAGGAAACATTGCTTGGAAGTGGGGTACAATTGTCTATTTTGGCAGAGTTCCAAAATGTAGCATTTTCAGTGTCCTTTGTCAAGCTGCAATACTTTACCTGTTCGGTACAAGCTTCACAGATGGAGTCACCCCTATAGTATACACTGGAGCACCTGTTTGGCCCCCTAATAAAAATGGTGTTCTGGGGTCACACACTAATGCTCCAGTGTCCAGATGTGAAAACAGCTGCTCAGTGTCCTCTCCTTACACAGAATCTAGTTTGCATTTCATTCTATTAACAAAGCCATCTACACAACCAAATTAGTTTCATACAAGTAGGGCGTAAAAAATGTGGCCAAATGCATATGGCCAAAACAATGGTGTTTTATAGGCCTAAAGAAAAATGTTTGATACAAACGAATAATGTGCCCATGAACATGAAAGTTGCCATTTTAAAATGTACACTTTTAAGAAAAGCACATGGAGCAGCACGAACGTAATAAACACAAAAAGAATAGAAACACAGCACAACTACTTACTTTTTTGCAGCACTCTCCGGATCTTTCTGTACTGCTCGTGTTCTCGTAATTTGAGGTCCGACCACCGCTTCTTGAGCTGATCTTTCGATCGACGTACCCCGAAATGCCGGTGCAGACTTTTGACCACTTTCGCCATGATCTTGGCCTTTCTGACATTGGGGTTTGGGTAAGGTCCATACTTTCCATCATAGTCGGCCTTCTTCAGGATGTCCACCGTCTCCAACATCTCCCCAAAGGACATATTTGAGGCCTTAAATCTCCTTCTGGATCGGGACGTCTCCGGATCCGGGCTTTCCTCCTCCTCCTCCTCGTTGCTGTAATTAGCACGCACCTGCTGTGTATCCGCCATGTGCTCTTCCCCCACTGTGCAGAACGAAAAGGGGCGGGGAATAGACTACAAAGAACGTCAGGGGCAGGTGGAGTTACACGCATGCGCAGTGTGTATAAAGCATAACACGCGTGCGTATTACGTTCGATCGGTAAGCGGAGGAAGGAGCATCGGAGGCACCGATCGTGATAACGAAGGTAAGATCTAAACTTGGGCCTATACAGCTTCGAAATTGAAGCCTATATTGTAACAAGATTAGGAGAGTTTGGCCTGACCTTTTGTCTTGTGTTGTGTCTTGCAGAGAAAATGGATGGCTTCAATGACCACAACTTTCTCCCCCTGTTCATAGACAAATACAGGGAGCTGCCCTGTCTGTGGCAGGTGAAACATCCACATTATAACAATAAACAAAAGAGGCAGGTAGCGCTGGAGAAACTGCTGGAGTTTGTGAAGCCGGTGGTCCCCACAGCAACCATCCCCTATTTAAAAGCCAAAATTGGTGGCCTGAGGAGCACTTATCTTTGGGAGCGCAAGAAGGTCACGGATTCCCAGAGGTCCGGAGCTGCAGCAGATGACGTTTATGTCCCCAGGCTGTGGTACTATGAGAGACTGCGATTTCTGTCAGACCACACTGAAGTCAGGGAATCCCTCTCCACTCTTCCTTCCACTCTTCCTTCCACCCCAGCTGATGCTTCCGATGTCTAACCTGGGCCAGGAAGAAATGGAGGAGCCCAGCTGGAGTCAGGTATAGCATTGTTCTACAGATTTCTGGTCAATAAATAAATGATCTTTACTAGATGTTATTATTGATCACTAATTGCTGATTGAAAAAAGTGTTTTACATATCAATAGACAGTAGTGGGCAAAAATAACTGGGACAAGAATGAAAAATGCTGGGCTCAGAATGATAGTCTGTTATATTTGTTAACATTCAGTTTGCAACAGTCAGGAGGTGAAAATTGTGTGTGAATGATGACTAAAAAACTAAAACTATGTCCCTTTTTTATACACAGGAAGACCTCAGCCAGGAGGAGGCTGTGGAATGTGGCAGCCAGGAGGAGGCAGGGGTTAGTGGCAGCCAGGAGGAGGTGGGGCTAAGTGGCAGCCAGGAGAAGCCTGGGACAAGTCGCAGCCTGACAGGTTCCTCCCCTCCGCCTTCCATACAAAAGACCCAGGAAGGGGAGTCACGTTCAGGATTCTGCACTCAGGCTTATTTAGGAGGCTTCTGCGTCCCTCCGAGCCTTACCCACTCCTGAAGAGGCCTTTGCCTGCATGGCTGCCACAAAACTGCAAGGCATGCAGGAGGGTCAATGCCTCATGTGTGAGCAACTTAGTCCTAACTAAGGGGGTGAGTGGTGAAATCACACCCAAGACCGACGTGATTGAGTTGGACCATCCTCCTCCTCCTCCTCCTGCTGCCACAACTCCACCACCACAGCCACAGCGTGGAAGGAAGTGTGGAAAGAAGACCAGAGAGTGATGGCCCTGGGTTCAGTCTGGTCTGACAAAAGCTGCAGTCTCTTGTATGACCACAGCCTGGGGACACAGATGTCATCTGCTGCTTTCCGGATCTCTTGGACTTCTGGACCCAGAATGTTTGTTTATTGTTATGTTTATTGCATTTTTCAGTACAAACATACACATAAAACACAAGTGCTAAGACACATCGGCGCTACACATCGGCACTACAATTCAGTAAAACACATTTACATTTCCATGGGCATTATATATACATTACAACATTGCACAACAAAATGGTGCGTTTATCCTTTTCCCAACTTGCAGCCTCTAGAAGTTGAAAAACCCTCTCCAGGGTGATTTGCAAAAATCTTATCTACTGCATATATGAAAGGGTTTTATCTAAATTTAGTTAGGCCATGTCTGGTTCAGATAACCATCTTTTCCATACCTTTTCGTTTTTCATTGGGCATCCCCTATTCATGTATGTTTCTTTATACAGGGGGAGATCATCATTAACCAAGCGTTTCCATTGCATCAAAGTGGGAGGATTCGTTTTCTTCCATAACATGGCAATTTTCTTGCGGGCATAAAAAAGCAAGAACCCCACTAGTGTACGTTTTGCTATGGTCGGAACCAGTGTTTCAATCAATCCCAGAAGACAAACCTCCATTACTTGTGGCAAAGTGGTTGATGCGACTTTATTTATCAAATCTAGCACCTCTCTCCAATATTGCTGAATTCCAGGGCAACTCCAGAAAATGTGGGAGAAATCACCTGGTGAGATTCCACACCTCCAACATTCAGCGGAGCAAGCAGGGTTTATAATATGAAGTCTATGTGGAGTGGAATACGCTCTGTGGTACAATTTTAAACTGTACTAGTCTATCTCGTATGGATACTAGGGAGTGGAAAGGAAAGTCCCACACATCATCCCAATCATCATTATCCAGGGTGGGAATGTCTTGTTGCCAGCGGGTCCAAAGTTTTTCTAAAGATGGCAAGGATATTGAGACTAAATGTGCATATAATTGTGAAGCAGGTTTCTCAGTACAGTTAGTTCTAATTGTTCTCTCCAGCCCCGACTGAACTATGATACATGTGGGACGTGGAAATTGTGTGACAAAGGCGTGTGATAATTGGAGATATCGAAATTGATAGTGATGTGGTACATTGTACAGAAAGGAGAGCTGTGATAGTGGTAATAAAGACTTTTGCGAGACAATTTGTGATAGGGTTTTTATGTTGTATTTGGTCCATGCATAAGGGTCTGGGATTTTATATATATGTGATAGATTTGGATTTAACCATATCGGAGCATTAGGGGAATTTTCTGTCTGTTTGTATTTTTCTATTGCTAGACCTGCCCACCATGCTCTCAGAGTGGTGCGCATCGAGGGTGTTAAGGGGTACGGGGCACGGGGACCTCTAAAAAACAGAAAACGGAGGGCCTCCAAGGAACCCACCACTGTGGCTTCAAGGGCTGTGGAGGAATTGGTATTATCGGGGTGTAACCACCAGACCACAGTTACCAACTGAGTGGCCAGGAAATATCGGTAGCAGTCTGGGAATGCCATTCCGCCCTGTGTTGTTGGCCTCATCAAAGTCCTTAGTTTATATCTAGGTGGTGAGGAACCCCACAAAAAGGAAGTAGATAACTGGCTAAGCTTTGCGAAAAAAGATCTGGGAACCCATTGAGGGGAGTGCCGAAAGAGATAAATATATTTGGGAATTTTTTTCATTTTTATGAGATTCACTCGCCCCCAAACAGATAAAGGTAGTTTATGCCATGAGTTAAGTTTCATCTTAGTGTCTGTAAGCATTGGGGTTAGATTCATAGAGATGAAATCTGAGGCTTGCGCGGATATATAAGCCCCCAAATACTTAAAGGTGTCTACCCACTGTAGTGAACAGTCCGGAGGGGACGTGGACCTAGCTGTATGATCTATCGGGAATAATAAGGATTTGGACCAGTTCACTTTAAGTCCTGTGACCTTCATGAAAGTGTTTAGAATCCTCAATGCTCCCTGCAGGGATGGGCCAGCATCGTTCAGGAACAGCAGCATGTCATCTGCATACAGGGCTACCCTCTCCTCCACTTGCCCAATACGCAGACCCCTGATATAAGGTGAAGTACGCAAAGCCTCCGCCACCGGCTCAATGGCCAAAGCGAAGAGGGCCGGGAAGAGTGGGCAGCCCTGACGAGTTTCCTGATACAATGCAAATGGTGCAGACAGTCCTCCCCCCAATCTCACCGACGAGGTGGGGCATTTATATATCACTTGAAGCCAATGAATAAACACTAAAGGGAATCCCATCCTGCATAATGTTTCCCATAAAAAGGGCCATTCTACAGTATTGAAAGCCTTTTCTATATCAAGAGAGGCTATCGCTCTCGACCCAATGTTTTGGTGTTGGGCATGGATATTAGTAAATAGTCTTCTAAGGTTTACATCAGTGGATCTACAGGGCATAAAACGAGTTTGATCTGGATCTATCAAGGATGGGAGGAAAGGATATAATCGGAGAGCCAATAATTTTGTTAGAATTTTGAAGTCATTGTTTAGTAATGCAATTGGTCTGTAAGAGGCACACGATGATGGGTCTTTAGGAGATTTATATGTTAGGGTAAGGTATGCATGATACATAGAATCTGGTAGCTTGCCATCAGCTAAACATGTGGTGTAAAGCTGGGCTAATAAAGGCGCTAATAGATCCCCGTGTGCCTTATAGAAATCTATGGGGAGGCCGTCTGGTCCAGGTGCTATCCCAGGAGCGAAGGATTGTATAGCGTTCAGTACCTCCAATGCCATAAATGGTTGGACCAGTGTTTCCCTCTCTTGGTCTGAAAGCCAGCCAAGTGCCAGCAGATCCAACAGACTCCGCATGCTGTCAGGCTGAAAGTCAGAGTGTAAAGTGGACTTATATAAGGTCTTGTAAAAAGCACCAAAAGTTTGCAGGATCTCCAAAGGGACTGTTACCTTCCTCCCTTCTGAGGTCTGCAATTCAGATACAAGAGTGAGCGGTCTATCTCCTTGTGCCAACATGGCCAAAAGGCGGCCATTCTTATCACCTTGCTCAAAAAATTTCTGTTTATTACTAAAGGCCTCTAATCGTGTGACTTCAGATAAATGTAAGTGTAATTCTCTTTGCACTGCCATCAGCGCGTTGAATTGAGCAGGAGTAGGGTCTGAGCTATATTTAGATGCCTGATCGGTTACTGCCTGTTGTAGTGCTTGAGTCTCGAGGGTCTGCTGCTTCCTGATGTGTGCGATAGACGAAATGTATTGCCCCCTAGTATAAGCCTTGAATGTGTCCCAGACAGTGCTGGCAGAAGAGGACTCAGCATTTCGATCCCAAAACTCAGCTAGTAAGGGGACAGTTTTTCGGATAACTCCGGGTGCGAAACCCAGTGTGCTCCCAACCTCCAAAGTGCAGCATTTCTATGTGTAGGAGAGCAAAGTACTACTGCCAGGGGGCTATGGTCCGAAAGCACGCTTGGTAGATAGGTTGCCTCCATTACGTCTGCCAACATGGCAGAGTTAGAGAAAGCCAAATCTATACGCGATGCAGTTTTAAAGGAAGTGGAGAAGCATGAATAGGTTCTAATAGTGGGGTGTTTCCATCGCCAGATTTCTTCTAGACCCATTGTTTGAGCCCAGACAGATAGATCTTTATTATGGTGTTTGGGTGGTATTGGTCTATCTAATTCTGGGGACAAGGTGGCATTAAAATCACCCATAATTAGTAGTTTACCTGGGCAAAAAGATGCCACCTTCTTCATGACTGTATAGAGTAGATCATGTGAAAAGGGTGGGGGTATATATAGACCAGTCACAATGTACCTTTGATACCATACTTGAAATGCCACAATGACATATTTACCCTGATATATACGGGGAGACCTCTATTACCCAGAGTCCAACAGATTTCCATCCTGCCAAGTAGAATATCCGACCATGCACCGCTTCTTCTCCAGATGTCTTTAGAAGGTTCCCCCGTAGATAAATTGTGGAGGTTGTCGAGATTTTGGATCTCTGACCCTGGAGTGGATGCTGGGTTCCATCAACAAATGAATACCTATTGGGCACTAAATCCCGGCTCGGCTCCGGCGGCGGTGGTGTGGGATGCCTTCAAGGCTTCCTACAGGGGTCAATATCAATTGACTGATTGGAGGAGTCCACAGACAGCATAGAGCAGATTTAGTTCAGGCTAAAGATAGGGCCGCCTCCCTGGAGTGTTAATACACCCAGACTAAAGATCCAGGGCTTTATACTAAACTTCAGGAATGCACTAGAGAGAAAATGCTGCTCCGCACCTCACTGACCAAAAAAAAAAAGCTACTGCAGAAATCCCAGAGAATCTTTGAGGAGGGTGAATGGGGGGGGCAAACTCCTGGCATGGTTTTTCCGAGAACAGTCGGCCTCCATGAGTGTCCCTTTGCTGATTGACAAAGATGGGGTCAGACAGGTTTCCTCTAGAGCATTAGTGAGGGGTTCATGTCCTATTACTCAGACCTATACTCCTCTTGAGTTGACTATTCTATGGAGGACCTTCACATATACCTTTCAGATGTTGACTTCCCTGTCCTGACTGATACTTACAGAGACCAACTCGACTCCCCTATCACCCTTGAGGAGGTCCAACGGGCCATCTCCTCACTCCAGGCAGGGAGGACGCCAGGTCCAGACGGGTTTCCTGCTGAGTTTTACAGAATGTATGCCGAGGAACTAGCACCCAAATTTCATTCTATGCTCCTGTCCTCGCTGAGAGAGGGGGCCTTGCCGGCTTCCATGTCTGAGGCGGTGATAGTGGTTATTCCCAAGCCGGGTAAGGACCCTGAACTCTGCAAATCCTATCGCCCGATCTCTCTGATCTACGTGGATGCCAAATTGCTGGCCAAAATCCTGGAGACCCGGTTGAATGGGGTCATTACAACCCTGGTTCATCCGGATCAATCCGGCTTTATGCCAGGTAGAGGAACGGACATTAATATCTTTAGGCTGTTCACTCACGTTGATCTGGCAGGAGAGGGCGACACAGGAATAATGGCTGCGCTTGATGCCGAAAAGGCATTCGACTGGCTTTTCCTCTGGGAGGTGCTGGAATGTTTTGGTTTTGGACCTAGGTTCATCTCCTGGATCCAACTTCTTTACAGGGACCCGACTGCCCGTGTTAGAGTAAATGTCTTATTGTCAGCCCCATTCAGTTTACATAGAGGTACCAGACAGGGGTGCCCTCTGTCTCCTCTGGCTTTTTGCCCTGGCGATTGAGCCCTTGGCTATCCTGATACGTCAGGATCAGAGAGTGCGAGGCCTTCAGGTTGGGATACTCCAAGAAAAAATCTTGCTTTATGCTGATGACACATTGTTATATCTGGCTGACGCGGGTGCCTTCCTAAGCTCTGCCCTTGAGATAATAGACCAATTTGGGAAATACTCTGGAGTCCGCATTAATTGGAACAAATCAGTCTTGTTCTCCCTCCATCAGTCGGGTCATAGGGCGGTTACTGACACTCCACTCCAGTGGGTGGACGAGTTTAAGTATCTTGGAGTAATTGTCAGAGGATCCCTTCAGGCATATATGGAAGATAATATCTCTCCCCTACTGACCCAGTTTAGTAAGAAATGCCGTCTTTGGAAAACACTTCCCCTGTCCCCGGTGGGGAGGGTAAACCGTACCCTATCCCTAAGTCCTTCTTTCAAAAATTGGACTCCATCATTTCTACCTTTGTCTGGGCTGGGAAGATCCCGAGACTGGCGAAGCGGACGCTCCAACTCCCCCTGTCCCAGGGTAGCTTGGCAATGCCTCACTTCCAGCTTTACTACTGGGCTGCAGTCCTGGTGACGGTCCGGTGGTGGTTTGCCAAGTCCAGACAGAACCCGGCGGTGACCCTCGAGGCGGCCATCCTGGGATCCTATGCGGCATTAATTTGCCCTACAGAGGGTCCAGAGCCCATTCCCAAATAACGACTCTAATGCGTACAACTATACAGGTATGGCAAAGGGCTAAGGCTATTTACAAAATGGACTCTGTCATCTCACCCCATACACCTTTATGGGGCAACCCCATGCTACCTCACCTCTACAAGCTTCCAGACCCCCAGTTATGGGCGGCTAAAGGGATAATCACAATCAAACACATCTACACTGATGAGTTCTTCTCCTCCTTTGAGACGCTAAAAGCCAATTATGCCGTTCCAACATCCATGATGTTTAGATACTACCAGCTCAGACATGCAACTCAGGCACAGTTTCCCAATCCCCTGACTTTACAGACCGACAGTGTGGAGCGACTGCTTATTGCTAAATTCTTGGACAAACCCCTGTCTTTCCTCTACTTTTATCTGTCAGTTGCCCATATGACATCCCTGACCAAAGTGTATAATAAGTGGAAGACTGACATTCCAGAGCTGACGGATGAAGGCTGGGAGGATGTGGTATCTGATTATACTACCAAGATGATTGGTATCAGAGCATAGAACATATTACACCCCTGTTAGATTAGCCAATATATACCCGGGGACGAGTACCCTATGTTCCAGGTGTGGCTCATCCCCTGGATCATTTCTTCACATGGTATGGTCCTGTCCGAAACTGAACCTCTATTGGGAGGGAGTACTGGAGACCTTAGGATCCTTTGGGGACTGGTCTCTTAGAAGGGACCCGGCCCTGGCATTGCTTGGTAGTATGGAAAATGTTGAGGCCTCATGACATGAAATACTAATCTTGTTTTATGCTCTATACTACGCCAGACGAGAAATTCTCCTCAAGTGGAAGTTACCCACCCCTCCCACGCACCATATGTGGATTGCCACTATCAATTTTGTCCTGCCATTATATAAGCTAATGTATGAGAGTAGAAACTGCCCCAAAAAATTTGATAAGGTCTGGTCTCAATGGATAGATGCACATGGTCAGGCCCCCTAGAGCCCATGGTTACCCTGAGTAATACTACTGGCTCCTGTGGTGCCTTTCGATTATATCTGGATATGCTGTCTTAACAAATGTCTGTTGTCCCCCCTCTCCCTTCCCCTCCTTCTTTCTCTCCCCTCCCTCTCTTTCTCCCCTATCTCTCCCCCTCCCCCCTCTTTCTCATTTTTCTCCCTATTCTCCTTTCTTTCTCAAATCCAGTATTGATGCTTTGAATCAGACAGTTTTATTGTATAATACTGATAGAAACTGTTAATCACTCAGGAAACTAATTATCAAATGTAACTGACCAACTATTTGACCTATTGGGACCTTATGTACAATGTAATGTCCGTATACTGTGTCATTGTCAACTTTAATACTTTTAAATAAAAAATCTATTTACTGTTAGAAAAAAAAAGTGGCTTACACATTAGACCTTCCTTCTAATATGCGTATCTCAAATGTTTTTCATGTCTCCTTATTAAAACCTTTGGTCTGCAACCACTTTACCACCTCAGTGCCACGTCCTCACCCTGTTAAGGTTGAGAACCATGAGGAGTATGAAGTACAGTTCATTGTTGACTCCCATAGGTTCACTGGGAGCATACAGTACCTGGTACATTGGAAAGGATACGATCCGGATATGGGTCCCATCCTCGGACGTACATGCCCCTGTCCTCCTCCATGATCTCCATAGACATTTTCCCCTCAAACCTGGTGGTCCTCCGAGGGGGAGGGGTCGTTGAGGAGGGGGTACTGTCAGGGCTGGGCTCAGCCCTTCCTTCTCTGAGCTGGGCGCTCAGCTGTCAGCTAATTTCCAGCTCATATCTCTCTACAGTGACTCACCTGTTGATGATCCGGCTCGTCGGTTCTACCTACTTATACCGTCCAGTCCAGATGATCTCTGCTTTCACCTTGGTCACATCTCTAGAGACGCTCTCCTGTGTTCCTGTTAAAGACTTGCTTGGCTGACATTCCTTCTGGCTCCCTGATGTTTTGGCTTGTCTGACTATCCGTTCAGGTTCCTGAACTATGGCTATGTTTTGACTACATTTACTCTGTTTACCTTTTTATTCTTATTATTAAACAAGTGTGATTTAACTGTACTTCTGTCTCAGTCTGATTCATGGTTTCTGACAGGAAGCTGCTGATCGCCACCATAACCAGCATGGAACGCAAAATGGTGCCGGGTCGGATGTGACGTCATTGGGAGGGCATGCTGACGTGTACATGGGCGGTAACGCGTTTCAAAGCAACGGTTTCTTCTTCAGACCTGATTGGCTGATGGCATGTCAGTATAATATAGGGAGAATAGATGGAGGAATGGATTTGATTAGCTAAAGCGTATGTCAGTTTACTAAAGGGAACCAAGTGGAAGGGGTAGGCCTGAAAGGTTACTTAGTAGTCTAGCATGTAAAATGGGACTCTAGCACATCTATATGAGACCATTGTATAAACATAGTATATAAATACACATGATACATTAAAACAGATTAAATATCTGGTCTAACAACAAGATAAAAACAGGAGATGCTTGCAATCAAGGTTATATATAAAATGATATTAATGATGAATGAATCTGAAATAAAAATAAAATGAAAAATTATAAAAAGTAAATTATAAATTCATGATTATAATCTATATATATACTACTTGGGTGTGAAATTCATGCTAAAAATTAAGATAGGTAAAATAAATACGATGCCTGAAGGATTATGAAAGGGAAAATATTATTGAAGTTCTTGATGACAATAATGTCACAAGATAAACAGGATGGATGTATATCTGCTACATTCATATTTCTAGAAACTGTGTGTTACTTTTAAGGGACATATATATATATATATATATATATATATATATATATATATATATATATATATATAAACAGTTGTGCTCAAAAGTTTGCATACCCTGGCAGAAATTTTGAAATGTTGGCATTAATATTGAAATATGACTGATCATGCCAAGAAACTGTCTTTTATTTAAGGATAGCAATCACATGAAGCCATTTATTATCACATAGTTTTTTTGAATCCTTTTTAAATTATAACAGAAATAACTCAAATGGCCCTGATAACAATGCACATACCCTGGACTATTTGGCCTTGATACAGACACAGAAGGTTACACAGGTTAAAATGGCAATTAAAGGTTAATTTCCCACATATGTGGCTTTTTAAATCACAATTATTGTCTGTGTATAAATAGTCAATGAGTTTGTTAGCTCTCACATGGATGCACTAAGCAGGCTATACACTGAGCCATGAGGAGGTAGAAAAGAACAGTCAAAAGACCTGCGTAACAAGGTAATGAAACTTTACAAAGTTGGAAAAGAATATCAAAGGATATCCAAAGCCTTGAATATTCCAGTCAGTACTGTTCAATCACTTAAGAAGTGGAACATTTGGGGATCTCTTGATAGCAAGCCAAAGTCAGGTAGATCAAGAAAGATTTCAGCTGCAACTGCCACAGGAACTGTTCGGGATACAAAGAAAAACCCACAGGTAACCTCAGGAGAAATACAGGCTGCTCTGGAAAAAGATGGTGTGGTTGTTTTTAAGGAGCACAATACGATGATACTTGAACAAAAAAGAGCTGCATGGTCAAGTTGCCAGAAAGAAGCCTTTACTGTGCAAGTTCCACACAAAAGCCTGGTTACAATATGCCCAACAACACCTTGACATGCCTCATTGGCTTTTTTGTGGCATTGGCGCAGTAAAGGCTTCCTTCGGGCAGCTCAACCATGCAACTCTTTTTTGTTTAGGAATCGTTGAATTGTGCTCCTTCAAAACAACCACACCATCTTTTTGGAGAGCAGCTTGTATTTCTCCTGCGGTTACCCCTGGGGTTTTCTTTGTATCCTGAGCAATTTTTTCGCCAGTTGGGGCTGCAATCTTTCTTGGTCTAGCTGACCTTGACTTGGTATCAAAAGAGACCCTAATTTTCCACTTCTTACCCCCCCTGGCGGTTTTCCCGAGTGTGGCTCGTGGTTAAAATTCAGTCCCATTAGCGGTAACCCCGAGCCACACTCAGGATCGCATTGCAGGATCCTGGGGCGGCGTTACTTACCTTGTCCCCGGGATCCTGCGATGTCCCTCGCAGTGTCCGTGGGCTCCGTCCTCTGCCCGAAGCCTCTCCGTGCCAGGCTCCGTTCCCTGCGAGCGTCGCAACGCATGGGGGCGGAGCCTGGCAGCAAATTCAAAAAACTGTAAAAAGAATAACACATACAGTACTGTAATCTGTAAGATTACAGTACTGTATGAAATTATTTCACATCCCTTTTGTCCCCAGTGCTTTGTCCTATGCCCTGCATGCAGTTCTATATTATATATACTGTTCTTTCTGGCTGGAAACTGGAGATTGTCCATAGCAACTAAAAAGTGTCCCTTTACATCAAAAATGGTTTTAGACCAGCTAAAAAACAGCGATAGTAAATTAGAACACTTGCAGAATTGAGCGATAGTGAATTGTGGGGAAATTTATTTTATTATTATTTTATTTTTATTTTTTTAATTATTTATTTTTATTTATTATATTATAATTTATGTTTTTGTGTTTCAAACTTTATCATACCCGGGATATCTACTAGACTCTTGTTTGGACAGATTTAAGTGTGTTATTGTTAAGAATTACAGACCTACAATATAAAACGCCAAATTTCCATGCAAAATAATTGTACCGCTTTCAGCACCTAAAATCCGAAATAATCATACTGCCAGGGAGGTTAATAAGTGATCAATCAGTACTGACTGGCATATTCAAGGCTTTGGATATCTTTGTATATCCTTTTCCATCTTTGTAAAGTTTCATTACCTTGTTACGCAGGTCTTTTGACTATTCTTTTCTACCTCATCATGACTCAGTGTATAGCTTCTGTGTCTGTACCAAGACCAAACATTTCAAGGTATGTAAACTTTTTATCAGGGCCATTTGGGTTATTTCTGTTATCATTATGATTTAAAAAAGATCCAAAAAAATACGTGATAATAAATGGCTTCATGTGATTGCTATCCTATCTAGCAAAACACAATTTTTTGGCATGATCAGTCATATCTTCAATATTAATGCCAAAATGTCACAATTTCTGCCAGGGTATGCAAACTTTTGAGCACAACTGTATATATATATATATATATATATATATATATATATATATATATATACACACACACCAACCAACACAACCTTCCGAATTAGGTAGAAAAAGACCCATATCGGGAGAAAATCTAGAATAAATCTGCTAAGCAACCATCTCAAGACTAGAACAGAGCCTACCCTAATTATAATCATAGTAAAATGGATAATCAGAAAAAATTATTATGTATGTGTTATGAAAACTTAAATGAGAGTATACCTATGTGGCATACCCATGTAGCCTGCCTACATGAGCCCTGGGATATACTCTGATCGAAATCATGATGAAATAGGTAATCAGAAAAAAGTTGCCATGTGGAAATTAGTACCAGAAGGGCCATAAGATATTGTATAACAGTGAGTGACAACTCAATAGGGGTCTTTTTGGAGTAATACATATACAAGATCAGATGAAAGTACTGACTTCGATCTGTTCATTCATTCCCTTTAGTGCCATAGTATCTAGGCTGAAAATCCAGTACATTTCCTGCTGGAATAGGCCCTGGAAATGTTCTGCTAGAGAAAGCTGTCTGGATAAAATTTGAGCACCCACATCTTAAGATCCCTAGAGGATTTTTTGTCAAGTTATAAAAAAAGGCAGGGAAACCTATGTTTAGGGAGACCTGCCCCTACAAATCTGCTGTGTTCTCAGAACCTTGTGCATAAAGTTGCAATGGTGCAGCCTACATATAACATCCAATATGGGCAGGGTAGACAGTGGAATACAAACATAGCTGAACGCGTTACTGTCCATCTACACGCCAGCATACCCTCCCAGTGACGTCACATCCAGCCCAGGGCCATCTTGCGTTCCACGCTGGTTTTGGTGGGGATCAGTTGCTTCCAAAGCTTCCAGAGCAAAGGGACACAAGGTCCCAGCAAACCAGAGTCTATGGTCTCGCCACATCCAGTGGTGGCTGCCCTTGCTAATGGACAAGAGGTCCCGTGCCTGATTGACACAAGTTTAGAGGTCACTGTCATTGAATATGATGTCTACGCCCAGTGGTTTGGGACATGAGACCACCTAGATCCTTCCTGGCTAACCCTCAAGGCAGCCAACAATTTGCCAAACCTGGTAGAAGGTGTCACCTGGGTGAGAATCTAGATTGATAATCAAGTAATGGACCAAGTAGAAGTAGTGGTGACTCATGGCCCAGTAAGCTTAACAGTGCCTATTGTTGTGGGTATTAATATGTTAGGGTAGGGGCCTGGACTTGCCCCACTTACTGGCCAAGTTTGAACATTTTAGCCGGTGTGCACAGGGCTGCGGTCTGCAAGCTGTGTGGCTCAATGTGATACAGGCACACTCTCCCTCCACACACCTCCCAAGCAAAAACTGGCACCAAAAACTATTCCTAGCACCTCTCCAAGAGGTAGTCTGATCTCTTCCCACGAGAGACTTCAAGGGGTCACAGTAATGGTTGAACCCTGCAAGGAAGCAGTGGTGCCAGGGGAGTGGCTAGTAGTATGCACCTTGACAAAAGTTCACAAAGGAAAGGACCTAGTGCACCTCATCAACCTAGGAACAACCCCGGTTTCTCTTCCCAACCATACCACCCAAGCAGATCTGTATGTAGTGCCCCGTCGCTGTATCTGGGAGGCTCAACCTGTGGTCGAGGCCATTTGTGCTCCACTACAAGCAGCCATGTCCTCCTTGGATGAGTCACAATACAAGTTGCTTCTGGAACAACTAGACATTCCCTTTCGGGACTATCCCCTACTTCAACAGAGACTGCTCCACCAACTGCTTGAAAAGCATCTTCTGGTTTTTGCTGCCAGCCAAGAAGACTACAGCTATACCGAAGCCATTGATCACCCAATCCAAACGGGGTGATGCTCTACCCATTCGGGAGCGATACCGTCATATTCCCCCAGCTTTGTGCCAGGAGGTCAAGGACTTGCTCCACTACATGCTATAGAGCGGGGTGATTCGAGAGTCAAAAAAGCCTGCACTCATAAGATTCTTACCCATTACCCTGGGTAGAGGAGTCGCTTATGGCATTGGGTCAAGCCAAGTACCACTCCACCCTTGACTTGGCAAGTCCCAGTGAGAGATCAAGATCGTAAAAAGACTGCCATTTATCACACCCTTGGGACTGTTTGAATTTTTCCGTATGACTTTTGGTCTAAATAATGCCCCAGCATGTTTCAGTGCCTAATGGAGAGATGCCTGGGGGTCTTCAACTTTGAGACTGTGTTAGTCTACTTGGATGATATCATAATTTTCTCCAAGATCTTTGAAGATCACATCAAGTACCTGGATCGGGTGTTGGTGAAAAACACCAAGAATAAGCGAGGCAGAAAACTGGAGCCCAAGTGGGAGCATACTCCATATAAGGTTGAACAACAACCCTTTCCTTATACCCCAGTGTAGGAACGTAATTTGAGAGGGACCTAATCCGATCAAGAGACATTTCCACCGCAACTTGCTGAGGCCCTGTGTGCTAAATGGCAAACCAGCCAGAGATAGAGAAATGTTTGATCCTGTGGAAGTCCCACATACAGTATGCAGGAAGTCCCTGTTGAATGGTACCTGCCTCCATTCTTGCTTGAGTCTCTGGCCCATCCCAAACTGAAAAAAGAGGAAGCCCCCAGGTATTACGGCTACAGACAGTCCAGGCACAACTGCAAGTTCCACTGACTGCCCAGAAGCAACTGAGAATTCAGACTTGGGTCCAGGTGATGGAGGGGTATAGAAAGCTCTGTTAAGCAAATTGATTTGCCCAGACTAAGATTTAAATGGGACTGAGCCTTTTTGTGCAGGCAGCAATTCACACCCTTCTGCCAGCAAATTTCATTTTTTTGCCACTACTTTAGGAGGACCAAGATGGTTCTTTGCAAGTCCTCTTAGCTGCTCTTCTTCTGACCACGTTTTGCAGAAGCCAGTCGATATGTTTTTTCGTTTTCAGATATAAAAGCATACCGAAGCATAGTAGCTGCCATTTATTCTACAGTTAGGGAAACAAAAAACCCCTTTAAAGTGTAAGTAAAGTTTACAGTTCTTTTTTGTTTTATATATAGGGTAAGGTTATATTTGCTGCATGTATCTCACTCCCTTCACTTTCTGTCCAGTAGAAGCAGGAAATGAGAGAAAATCTCCAAAGTGAATGGAATTCCCATCCTAGATAGGTTGCACAGGAATGGGTGTCCCTATTCAAGGATTTTTCTTCATAGCTTGCTCTAGTGACAACTCCAAAAACTCCAAAAAACAAGGTGAACCTCCAGCAGAAACACGGAAAGAAATAAAAACTTGGCAAAGTTTTATTTTTTATTCAGATTCAGGTTTAAAATAATATTACGTTATGACTGGGGTAGAGACCGGACCGTGTCACCACATCCCTCCAAGATACTAGGCACAATTATCCCTGGATTAACCAAGGAAACACATAAATGGGAATTTTGGGGTGAATTATCTTTCAAATAAAGTCTTGCACAATCACAAATACATTAAAGTATTAGAGCTTTATTTACATATAGGTTAAAAAAAATCATAAGGATGTACCAACCCCAATATGCAGTTTGGAAACATGATCCTTACATCCTTGCATCACTATTATTATAAAGACACCCCAACACTCCTATAAGGTATAATAAATACAATATACCCTTCCCACTTTGTTGAATTCAGGAGATTTTGACAAAGAGAGCTTTTGTTTTGCTGTGGATGAATAAGATAGTGCCAACGCATTTCACCCTGGGAATTTTTTCAGGGGAGCAAAGGAGCTATGTTCTGTTGGTAAAAAAAAACACATAAATAAACATACATGCAATTCAACAGATATTTTTTAAAACATATGATATTGAAAGGGTGAATGTGCAAAATGCATGTGAACCAGCACGAAAAGCAAGACACCATTCCCAGGGTCCACCCAGATGTACATTGGTTGATGAAACCATTTAATTCTTTATGCTTATTTAAATTGGATTTCAATCAACTTATTACCACTTCCGGACCACCACACATCGATATACGTCCTTACTTTGAAGGAGGATATCGTTGTTATGGCAGCAGCTAGCTGCCATAACCCCGGTATCCTCTTGTTCGGCCGGCAGTTCGCTTCAAGATAAAAGTGGTCTCTGTGGTGGATTTGTGCAATTTGTGCTTCGGTGCCCTCCACTGCTTACCGGAGCAGTAGGCAGCGGCGGAGGTGATCGGGTCCTTCTGCTGGCTGGGCATGGAGACCCGTCTCCATGACATTGCAGGGCGGAAGCGACATCAAAGCGTCACTTCCACCCATAGCTCTTAAAGGGCCATTTTTTTAATTCTTTTTTTAAATGACATTTTTTTTAATTGCATTTTAATGTAAATATTAATATTACCGTATTTATCAGCATATAACATGCACAGGCGTATAACACGCACATTCATTTTAAGAGGGAAGTTTCAGGAAAAAAACTTAAACTTTAAATAAGGAACTTTGAAGCAAAATAAGGGTCAGTGCCCATCTGCAGCCTCACCATTGTCATCAATGCAGCCTGATCAATGCCCACCTGCAGCCTCATAAGTGCCAGTCAATGCAGCCTTATTAGTCCACATCAATGCAGCCTCACCATCGCCATCAATGCAGCAGCCTCACCATCGCCATCAATGCAGCAGCCTCGCCATTGCCATCAATGCAGCAGTCTCGCCATTGCCATCTATTGACTTCCTATTACAGAGGCCGCCAAGTAAACAGGAGATTCTCACTGTATGTAATCTGATGGCACTCATCCCCCCCCGTGTGTTCTGAGTGGCGGACAATGACACACACCCCCAGAATGGCATTTCCCCATTAGGGGAAAACCAAAATGGCCACCCCATATTTGGCCATATTGGGTTACACTCAGGACCTCTTCATACAGCTCCATATAGCTCTGCAGTCTGGGCCCTTCTTCACACATCTTATGCCAACAGCAGCATTGTGGTTTGCAGCCTCTGTCTACAGTACATTATTCAGGTGAAAACTACTAGTCATTTGGGTATTAGAGTAATGGGATGACACATGAATCTGCACCACAAAGCTAGGTGGAAGCAGCACCTCAATGATACTGGTTGGTAGCAAAAGGCTTCTCCACTTCTTCATTCCTTGCATTCCACCTATTCTCCCACTCAGCAAGATTGTTAAATTACATGAGCTGCTACATATGCCTCGGATGATCAGGAGGGAAATCTGTTAAGGGGTTTGAGAATCTTATCCTTTGGAACAGCAAGGGGGTGATGACGGTCACATTCATGGTGCCTTGCTGAGGAGGGTTAAGCATAGACTTGAACCTCATGTTAGGTCTCCTTAATCCACTTTGTCATCTCCAGCATCCTTGACCTGTCAGGTAATCTGCAGCTGCTGGAGCAGAGAAAAAAGATGTCCACTAACCACCCCCACACCGAGTGTATCAATGCCGGCTTGACAAAATCGCTGGCTTTACAGCTGAACCTATTCTAGTTGCTGGAGTTGGTGCCCTTGCTGCACCACAGTTTAAGGTACCCAGTCTCAATTTTCTTGCCAAGAAAGCCATCTTTGCCATCCACTACCATGTGGAAGATAATGTGTATATGTCTCTGGGCCATGTTGTCAGCAGCAGGGTCCACATGGCCACAGACACGTAGTCCAACAAGCATGGGCAGGATTTTACATGTCCTTCACAGCCTGTTGGTTAAATATACTTGTGACTGCTAAGAGTGCAGGATGGGGCACACCACTGGAATGGTTGTGTTGCTCAGTGTCCTGCATCTTGGTGATGGTGACAGTGCAGTCAGCTCTACCCTCTCTACTCAATACCCTCATCTGATGACTCCTCAAAACAACCAGTCTATCTCAAGCAACCCAGAGCCAATGCATTGTCCCAGGCAAAATGCTGCTATGCTGTTTTGCAGCTGATATGCCTAGGGGATAGGAGGCCCACTGGACTAGATTTTCAAGCAGCTCTTCAGGGACAGGCTGAGAGTTGACTGATCCCATGCCATCTTGTGCCAGGTAAGGTTGCATGTAACAACAACAACCTGTTGGCTGCTCTTCAGCAGGGAAAGTTTACACATGTATCTTGCCTAGCCCATGTCCTAAAACTGATGAAGCAGCAGTTCCTGGTTAGGTACTCTGGCTTCCAAGATGTCCTTTGGCAAGTTAAAAGAGTGTGTGGACACTTTGGACAGTCATACCCTGTAAGTGTTTGCCTGGCCAAAATTCAGCAGTAACAAAAGTTGTCTGCCAACCAACTGATACATAATACACTCATGCACTGGATTTCGACATTGGCCATGATACACAGTGGGGCTGCACTAGCAGGTCATTAACAAGTATCTGTGTGAGTATGGGACATAGACAGGCTCTGGGAATCTGGTGTTCTTTTTACCAGATCAGTGGCTTTTGATTCAGATTACTTGCAACATCTCGTTACCACCCGAAGAGACAACCAAAATGGTGAGCTGCGACTAAGCAGGGATTAGGTACATAAACCCTTTGGTTTTCCTGCTGATGCACACACAACATAGTGTAATAAACCAGGAAAAGAAGGCACAGCAAGTGAAAGAAGAGGGCCAGCAGGATCCATTGCCTAAGGTCTCCATCCCTGTGGGGCAGAGGCAGCAGGATTCAGGGGAGGAGTAAAGCGAGGAGTAGGCTTGGGGTGTTGGTATTCCTCAGTAACACAGAGGACTCTTGGTCCTCTGCAGCAGGAAATTTAAAACAAAATGGCTCTTTTATGCTGAATTGCCTGTGCAAGGACACAATAGTTTGATCCAGGAAGGAAAGAGATCTTTTTTTTCTGGGTTACCACTCTTTTGGATCACAGATACAAGGAGAAATGTCAGATTTCATGCTATCAATCCAGAGCAAAAAAGTGTGCCTTAGAAGGAAGGCTGCATATTCAAATAGTTGCAGGATCCTCTCCCATGCCCAAAGTGCCTCCAATCTTCATATTTCTGAAAGAACAATTAACTTTTTCAACTATAGAAAACAGGCACAGCTGCAGACAGCAGTCACAAGCAGCACCTAACCATATGATTGCAGACTACTTGGGGTTGAGAACTACTGAGGACACTCTTCGAAGTAAGGACCCCATGACTATTAGGTGTCCAGGATGGACCACTGGCCGGAACTTGCACAGTGTGCACCGGAACTTATAGTTGCCCTACAGTCATTGCACTGTCTGAATGGGCCTTTAATGCAGCAGGCAGTTATGTGACACAGAGCACAAATCCACCTGTCCCCTGAAGCTATGGGCCAACTCACTTTCTTCACATGAACCAGTCCTGGATCAGCAATTACTACAAAACCCTTGCAGCTGTTGCTAATGACCCAATTTTTTCTGGACCCAAAAAAGGTATCTTATACCATTATCATTAATGCTGGCCTGTCAGCATTACCAGCTCCTGACACCTCTGCTGGCTTGCCACCATTACCAGCTCCTGCCACCTCTGCTGAACTACCACTATTACTAGCTCATGCTACCATTACTGGCTCCTACCACTGTTACCAGCTACTGCGTCCTCTGCTGACCTACTACCATTACCAATCTATTGTTTATTTCAAGATAAACCCGCTTCATCACTTACTTTTACATTGCGGCCTAATAAAGCTGCTTACATACTGTGCAGCAGCTGTACAATATTTCTGGCCATTGTCTCCAAAATAATACACTTTCATTTTTTGACGATAATAATTGCCTTATCTCTACCTCCTATGTTGCAGACTAAGCATGCTGCTTACATACTGTGCAGCAAATATACAATATTTATGGCTATTGTCCCTGAAATAATTTAATAATAAAACATGCCTCGTCTCTCCCTCTTACATTTCAGTCTAATCCAGCTTCTTATATACAACACTTGTGGCTATTGTCTCTGAAATAATTCAATTTATCTTTTATCATACAAACTGCTGCTTTGCTCCATCTTACATTGTGGCTTAATCAAGCTGCATACATACTACATAGTGACTGTACAAAACTTCTCTTTAATCGTTTCTGAAATAATACACTCACATCTTTATTTCAAGATAAAAACTTCTTTGTTTCTCCCTCTCACATTGAGGCCTAATCAAGTTTCTTACATACTCTATAGTAAATGAATAATATGAGAGGGTTTTGTCCCTGAAATAATACACTATAACTTTTATTTCATGTTAAAACCTTCCCTTATTAATGCGCAGTGACTGTAAAATATTTAAGGCTATTATTTCTGAAATAATACTCTAAATTTTACTTCATGTTAAAACTTGCCTTTTCCCTGCTGCTTATATTGAAGCCCAGTCAAACTGCTTACATATTGTGCAGCAACTGTACAATATTTCTGGACAGTGTCACTGAAATAATACAGCCCCCGTTTTATTTCATGATAAAAGTCTCCTTATCTCTCACTCTTACATTAAGCTGCTTACATTCTATATAGTGACTGTACAATATTTCTGGCTATCATCTCTGAAAAAATAAATTTTATTTTTTATTTCATGATAAAAACTTCAATTTCACTCCTGCTTACATTGCAGCCCAATCAAGCTGCTTACACACTTTGCGGCTACTATACAATATTTCTCGCCATTGTCTCTGAAATAATGCATTTTAATTTGCATTTCATGATAAAAACTATATCATCTCTCCCTCCTACATTGTGGTATAAACAAGCTACATGCATACCCCTATCCACTGTACTATACACGTGGCTGAAATAATATACCTAAATGTTAAATTTAAGGATAACAATTGACTTGTCTCTTTAATGTAGGGTTATGGTTTTGAATTGTTTATTTGCACTCTGTTATGAATTGTATTTGTATTGTATTAAACTTAATAAAGACCTATACAGTGTGGTAGTGCCAAAAATAGCTAGAAAACTATACTATGGAACTGGTTTCTCACTATCCAATTGGTACAAATTGTGGGCTTAGGTGAATTGTTTTTAAGAGTACACTTTCCTATAACTTTTAGATCTGTTGTTGTTCAGGCACTGTGGACAAAGCTCCCTTAAAAAGCCTCGTTTTAATGTTACAAATTAAGTTGCTGCTTCTCTATTTAAGTCAACTAATAATGTAAAATTAAAAATGAATTACACATGCAAAATATGTGTCTGAATACTGTCTGTGAGAACTGTACTGTTCCATAACACCACATGTAGCTTAAAGACATCTCCTAAGCCTGTAAATGAAAATTTTGGTGTTTTCCAATGTCATCTCCATGACTAAACATTTTATTTTGCATTGGTATTTTTCCCCATGGCAATGTCAAGTTCCCTATAGCCTTTGACAATCCCTTGCCTACTAGCCATAAAAATGGCCAGAACTGATTTTTAAAATTTCCCCCATGGGCTTTGGAAGTTCACAATTTTGGGACTTTATGGTAGGATTTTATAGGTAAGTTTTAGCACTACATAGTTTTTAGTAAATGTAATGTGGATTTTTCATAGATTGTACAAAGATTATACTATTAAATTGTGATGTTATTTAGACTTCTATAGGCACTAAATATATATAATGCATTGCAGGTATTTCAGCACTTACCATAGTGTACAATGAGTACTAAGTTTATGTTTCTTTTTGAAGCCTATTTATCTGTTCTGCTTATGGAAGCAAAAAGTGTACAGGCATACCAATGGCCCTGATCACTGCAAGAAAAAGACAGTGAGTACAAGCACTTCTCTTAAAATGCCGTATGTATCAATATATCCTCCTTACATAGTGGGGACTGATCAGTATTAAACCTGTCTGAATAGTGTGAAACTAACTGGAGACTGAGGCGAAGTTACATTACCTTCCTACTAATAAAAAAGCATACATTTATTTGATTTAGAACAGACTGTTTATTTTTTGCATGAATTATTTGAAATATAAATGATGATGACAATAATATTAATAATGATATAAAATAAAAGTCTTGTGGTATTACATTCACAGAGTAAGTGATTTTAAATAGGCCTTATGATCAATTTAAAGTGTAACTCCACTTTAGTTGAGAAAACAATCCTCTCTTAGTGATCTATGTACATTGCAGGGATTTTAACCACTTCAGCCCCGGAAGGTTTTACCCCCTTCCTGACCAGAGCACTTTTTACAATTTGGCACTGCGTCGCTTTAACTGCTAATTGCGCGGTCATGCAATGCTGTACCCAAACGAAATTTGCGTCCTTTTCTTCCCACAAATAGAGCTTTCTTTTGATGGTATTTGATCACCTCTGCCGTTTTTATTTTTTGCGCTATACACGGAAAAAGACCGAAAATTTTGAAAAAAAATGATATTTTCTACTTTTTGTTCTAAAAAAAATCCAATAAACTCAATTTTAGTCATACATTTAGGCCAAAATGTATTCGGCCACATGTCTTTGGTAAAAAAAATGTCAATAAGTGTATATTTATTGGTTTGCGCAAAAGTTATAGCGCCTACAAACTAGGGTACATTTTCTGGAATTTACACAGCTTTTAATTTATGACTGCCTATGTCGTTTCTTGAGGTGCTAAAATGGCAGGGCAGTACAAAACCCCCACAAATGACCCCATTTTGGAAAGTAGACACCAAAAGGAATTTGCTGAGAGGCATGTTGAGCCCATTGAATATTCATTTTTTTTGTCCCAAGTGATTGAATAATGACAAAAAAAAAAATTACAAAAAGTTGTCACTAAATGATATATTGCTCACACAGGCCATGGGCATATGTGGAATTGCACCCCAAAATACATTTAGCTGCTTCTCCCGAGTACGGGGATACCACATGTGTGGGACTTTTTGGGAGCCTAGCCGCGTACGGGGCCCCGAAAACCAATCACTGCCTTCAGGATTTCTAAGGGCGTACATTTTTGATTTTACTCCTCACTACCTATCACCGTTTTGAAGGCCATAAAATGCCCAGATGACATAAAACCCCCCCAAATGACCCCATTTTGGAAAGTAGACACCCCAAGCTATTTGCTTTGAGGCATGTTGAGTCCATGGAATGTTTTATATTTTGACACAAGTTGCGGTAAAGTGACAAATTTTTTTTTTTTTTTTTTTTGCACAAAGTTGTCACTAAATGATATATTGCTCACACAGGCCATGGGCATATGTGAAATTGCACCCCAAAATACATTTAGCTGCTTCTCCTGAGTATGGGGATACCACATGTGTGGGACTTTTTGGGAGCCTAGCCGCGTACGGGACCCCGAAAACCAATCACTGCCTTCAGGATTTCTAAGGGCGTACATTTTTGATTTTACTCCTCACTGCCTATCACAGTTTCGGAGGCCATGGAATGCCCAGGTGGCATAAACCCCCCCAAATGACCCCATTTTGGAAAGTAGACACCCCAAGCTATTTGCTGAGAGGCATGGTGAGTATTTTGCAGCTCTCATTTGTTTTTGAAAATAAAGAAAGACGAGAAAAAAAATTTTTTTTTTTCTTTTTTCAATTTTCAAAACTTTGTGACAAAAAGTGAGGTCTGCAAAATACTCACTATACCTCTCATCAAATAGCTTGGGGTGTCTACTTTCCAAAATGGGGTCAGTTGGGTTTTTTTTTTGCCACCTGGGCATTCCATGGCCTCCGAAACTGTGATAGGCAGTGAAGAGTGAAATCAAAAATTTACGGCCTTAGAAAGCCTGAAGGCGGTGCTTAGTTTTCGGGGTCCCGTAGGCGGCTAGGCTCCCAAAAAGTCTCACACATGTGGTATCCCCGTACTCAGGAGAAGCAACAGAATGTATTTTGGGGTGTAATTTCACATATTCCCATGGCATGTTTGAGCAATATATCATTTAGTGACAACTTTGCGCAAAAAAAAATAAAAAAAATAAAAAATTGTCTCTTTCCCGCAACTTGTGTCACAATATAAATTATTCCATGGACTCAACATGACTCTCAGCAAATAGCTTGGGGTGTCTACTTTCCAAAATGGGGTCATTTGGGGGGGTTTTGAACTGTCCTGGCATTTTATGCACAACATCTAGAAGCTTATGTCACACATTACCCACTCTTCTAACCACTTGAAGACAAAGCCCTTTCTGACACTTATTGTTTACATAAAAAAATAATTTTTTTTTGCAAGAAAATTACTTTGAACCCCCAAACATTATATATTTTTTTTAAAGCAAATGCCCTACAGATTAAAATGGTGGGTGTTTCATTTTTTTTTTTCACACAGTATTTGCGCAGCGATTTTTCAAACGCATTTTTTGGGGAAAAAACACACTTTTTTACATTTTAATGCACTAAAACACACTATATTGCCCAAATGTTTGATGAAATAAAAAATATGATCTTAGGCCGAGTACATGGATACCAAACATGACATGCTTTAAAATTGCGCACAAACGTGCAGTGGCGACAAACTAAATACATTTTTAAAAGCCTTTAAAAGCCTTTACAGGTTACCACTTTAGATTTACAGAGGAGGTCTACTGCTAAACTTACTGCCCTCGATCTGACCTTCGCGGCGATACCTCACATGCATGGTGCAATTGCTGTTTACATTTGACGCCAGACCGACGCTTGCGTTCGCCTTAGCGCGAGAGCAGGGGGGACAGGGGTGCTTTATTTATTTATTTATTTTTTTTCTTTATTATTATTATTTTTTTATCTTATTTTTAAACTGTTCCTTTCATTTTTTTTTTTTAAGTCATTTTTATTGTTATCTCAGGGAATGTAAATATCCCCTATCATAGCAATAGGTAGTGACAGGTACTCTTTTTTGCAAAAATTGGGGTCTATTAGACCCTAGATTTCTCCTCTGCCCTCAAAGCATCTGACCACACCAAAATCGGTGTGATAAAATGCTTTCCCAATTTCCCAATGGCGCTGTTTACATCCGGCGAAATCTAAGTCATAAAATGCTCGTAGCTTCCGGTTTCTTAGGCCATAGAGATGTTTGGAGCCACTCTGGTCTCTGATCAGCTCTATGATCAGCTGGCTGAATCACCGGCTGCATTTTCAGGTTCCCTGTTGAGACAGGAGAGCCAGAGAAAAACACGGAAGACGTTGGGGGGGGGCATTCCCTCCCACTGCTTGTAAAAGCAGTCTAGAGGCTAATTAGCCGCTAGGATTGCTTTTACATGAAAGCCGACCGCTGGCTGAAAAGAATGATACCAAGATGATACCTAAACCTGCAGGCATCATTCTGGTATAACCACTCAAAGTCGTGAATGGCGTACCTGAAGACAAAAAAATGGTTAACAATAAAGCACTGTAAACGGTAAAGTATAAAAAATTGCATACCTGAAAAGCAAACATGATAAAACATAACAACAATAAAACATTGCAGAATAGAATACAGTAAAAAAGAGCAGAACAATAGAGAGAGAATAGAGAGAGAGAGAACAATGAAACGACAACTATTTTTTTTTTATTTTATATTTTTGTATGTGTTTTTTTTTTTTTTTTTTACACTTTTTTTTGTAACTAACTTTTATAACTGTAACCGGTTCCAGGTTCGGGTCTCTCAAAATGCGATGGCATCTTGGGAGACCCTGTGAAAGTGTGCCTAGTCTGTGCAATGCTGTACCCTACGCTAATACTCAACTAGTGTATGGTAGCGTTCAAAATATTCACCAATGCAAAGACCAGGATTGTCAGGACAGAAGGGACAATAATAGCGGGCATCACGCCTATATCCGCGCTTGCTGCAGACACAACATCTTTTTTGGGGGGGTTCGCTGGGTAGGGGTACTCGGGAGGACGTAAAGAAAATGCCTCTCATGCAGCCGACTGCATTTGGTTGGGGATGTGAATGGGGGAAGTACGGGCGCTGCAGAAGCGGTGGGTTCCCAATTAGGATTGGCGAATGCAGCAGGAAGGGCATTATGGGCACGACGGGCCTGTGTTTGTCTTCTTGGTGGCAGCGGGACACTACTTGTGCTTGCCACCTCACCAGCTTGAACTGCACTTATGGGACTCACCACGTCACCAAGTGTTACTGCAGTGCTGGTTTGACTACGACCGGGGTGTACTAGGCCGCTGGCGCTTGCCAGTTCACCAAGACGCTACCAAAAAAACTGTTAGCGATCGCAGGGTTCAGGCCTGACTCTGCGAACGCTGCAGTTATGCGTTTAGTGTTTTGTAAGTAACAGTGATTGATCGATACTGCACTTGGGTGGGCTGGGCTGGGCCGGGCGGAGGGGCAAAACGCAGGTGCTAGCAGGTATCTGGGCTGATCCCGCTAACACTGCGTTTGTGGGAACCCTAAACTGCTGGGGACGCTAGTATAGATCTGATCGGATCAGATATTGATCCGATCAGATACTATACCACTAAGGGAGGCGTATGCTGCGTGCGTGGGTGTTAGCGGTACTGGCGCTAACCTGACGCTGCCTGGGGCTGGTGCTTGCCAGTTCACCAAAACGCTACCAAAAAAACTGTTAGCGATCGCAGGGATCAGGCCTGACTCTGCGAACGCTGCAGTTATGCGTTTAGTGTTTTGTAAGTGACAGTGATCGATCGATACTGCACTTGGGTGGGCTGGGCCGGGCCGGGCGGAGGGGCAAAACGCAGGTGCTAGCGGGTATCTGGGCTGATCCCGCTAACACTGCGTTTTCGGGAACCCTAAACTGCTGGGGACGCTAGTATAGATCTGATCGGATCAGATATTGATCCGTTCAGATACTATACCACTAAGGGAGGCGTATGCTGCGTGCGTGGGTGTTAGCGGTACTGGCGCTAATCTGACGCTGCCTGGGGCGACGCATATCACCGCCGGGCGATCAGGGGGCTAAACCTTTATTCGGTAATAAACGGCGGGTGCCCTGACACTATAAAAAATAAACGAACTAACCAGCGTCACCCGTAACAGTTATACGGTGATCAGTGGTGAAAGGGTTAACTAGGGGGCAATCAAGGGGTTAAAACATTTATTAGATAGTATATGGGGGTCCCTGACGCTATAAAACGCTGACGGCGAACCTAACTATTTACGTCCCTAACTAGCGTCACCAGCGACACTAATACAGCGATCAGAAAAATGATCGCTTAGCAACACTGGTGACAGGGGGTGATCAAGGGGTTAAAACTTTATTAGGGGGGTTAGGGGGGTATCCTAGACCTAAAGGGGGCCTAACACTCACTGCCCTAACACACTAACTGTCACAAACTGACACTATGCAGTAATCAGAAAAAAAAAAAAAAAAAAAAACCTGCTTGGTGTCAGTTTGTGACAGGGGGGGGTGATCGGGGGGGGGGATTGGGGGGCGATCGGGGGGGATCGGGGTGTTTAGTGTGCCTGGCATGTTCTACTGTGTGTGTGTGTTTGGTGCACTCACAGTTCAGTCTTCTCTCCTCGGCCCGGAACGGAAAATACCGAGCCGAGGAGAGATGACATCATTTCCTCTGCCTCTGTGTACAATACAGAGGCAGGGAAATGATCCCATTGGCTGGGAGCGATCGCGAGGGGGGGGCCACGAATGGATGGCCTCCCCCTCACCACCGATCGCCGGGGGACATTTGCCGACCGCCGCAGGCACCGGGGGGGGGTCCGATCGGACCCCCCACCCGCGGGCAGGCAGGGACGTACAGGTAAGCCCTTTTGCCTGCCCGTGCCGCTCTGTCGACGTACATCGTCGTGCGGCGGTCGGCAAGTGGTTAACAAGTTTTGTTGCAGATTCCTACCTGTTTCTGCTCTGAAAGAAAGCTGTTTGCTGTTTGCAGTATGAATATGAATAAGGGTGGCTTTTTAATAATGAATCAGCTGATGTACTCACAGTGTTCAAATGAGGAAAGTTAAATGATCTGCAATTCTTTAAAAGTAATTCAAACTTTGGGAGTATTTCACCAGAAAATACATTTTTGTTGCAGAGGATGTCTAAAATATGACTTGTATCTTAGAGCAAGCTTCTGGGAAAACCAGTAAGCCAATCACACAAGTAGAAAATTACATTTCTAGGGAAGTTCTGTACACCAATGGTGTACAGAGGACCTCCAGGTTGCCATATTGCATTGAATTATACAGAAAATTATAGCAGGTGTAGTTTGAAAATGAAAGGTAATTGTTATTATTATTAAATTAAAATATGGCTTGTGCAACAGTTCTATATGCCAAATATTTTTTTTTTATTTGCTGTATTATTTTCCCATGAAAATATTGCAGACAAATAAGGTATTTTTAAAGCTTGCTTACAGCATTTTTCCATTCCAAAAATTATTATTAATAGTCTTGAATGTGCCTCTAAGCTTGCTAGTAAATTTAAATAGTTTAGAAAGTGTCCTTTTCCCCACAAAACCCTCTGCCTCCTTCTATCCTCTTCAAGGAGTGTCTAATTACTCTCTATGCCGACTATGCTCCCTCCCTGGTAGGGATAAGCTTCGAGTTCGAGTTGAACTCATGTTCGACTCGAACATCGACTGTTTGCAAGTTCGCCGAACAGCGAACAATTTGGGGTGTTCGCGGCTAATTCAAATGCCGCGGAACACTCTTTAAAAGTCTATAGGAGAAATCAAAAGTGCTCATTTTAAAGGCTTATATGCAAGTTATTGTCATAAAAAGTGTTTGGGGACCTGGGTCCTGCTCCAGGGGACATGGATCAATGCAAAAAAAAGTTTTAAAAACGGCCGTTTTTTCAGGAGCAGTGATTTTAATTATGCTTAAAGTCAAACAATAAAAGTGTAATATGTCTTTGATTTTAATAGCTGGGGGGTGTCTATAGTATGCCTGTAAAGGGGTGCATGTTTCCCGTGTTTAGAACAGTCTGACAGCAAAATGACATTTCAAAGGAAAAAAGTCATTTAAAACTACTCGTGGCTATTGCATTGCCGGTCCGACAATACACATAGAAGTTCATTGTTAAAAATGGCATGGGAATTCCCCACAGGGGAACCCAGAACCAAAATAAAAAAAAAAAAATGACGTGTGGGTCCCCTTAAATTCCATACCAGGCCCTTCAGGTCTGGTATGGATATTAAGGGGAACCCCGGCCAAAATTTAAAAAAAATGATGTGGGGGTCCCCCTAAATTCCATACCAGACCTGAGGGTCTGGTATGGATTTTAAGGGGAACCCCGCGCCATAATTTAAAAAAAAATGGCGTGGGGTCCCCCCAAAAATCCATACCAGACCCTTATCCGAGCATGCAACCTGGCAGGCCGCAGGAAAAGAGGGGGGTACGAGAGAGCGCCCCCCCCCTCCTGAACCGTACCAGGCCACATGCCCTCAACATTGGGAGGGTGCTTTGTTGATGAGGACAAGGACCTCATCCCCACAACCCTGGCCGGTGGTTGTGGGGTCTGTGGGCAGGGGCTTATCGGAATCTGGAAGCCCCCTTTAACAAGGGGACCCCCAGATCCCGGCCCCCCCTGTGTGAAATGGTAAGGGGGTACCCCTACCATTTCACTAAAAAACTGTTAAAAATGTTAAAAATGACAAGAGACAGTTTTTGACAATTCCTTTATTTAAATGCTTTTCCTTTCTTCTATCTTCCTTCATCTTCTTCTTCTGGCTCTTCTGGTTCTTCCTCCGGTGTTCTCGTCCAGCATCTCCTCCGCGGCGTCTTCTATCTTCTTCTCCTTGGGCCGCTCCGCACCCATGGCATGGGGGGAGGCTCCCGCTCTTCTCTTCATCTTCTTCTCTTCTTCATCTTCTTTTCTTAGTGAAATGGTAGGGGTACTTTTGTACCCCCTTACCATTTCACACGGGGGGCCGGGATCTGGGTGGTTCAGGAGGGGGGGTGCTCTCTCATCCCCCCTCTTTTCCTGCGGCCTGCCAGGTTTTTTAGTGAAATGGTAGGCCCTTACCATTTCACACGGGGGGGCTGGGATCTGGGGGTTCAGGAGGGGGGGTGCTCTCTCATCCCCCCTCTTTTCCTGCGGCCTGCCAGGTTGCGTGCTCGGATAAGGGTCTGGTATGGATTTTTGGGGGGACCCCACGCCGTTTTTTTTTTTTTGAAATTTTGGTGCGGGGTTTCCCTTAAAATCCATACCAGACCTGAAGGGTCTGGTATGGAATTTAGGGGGACCCCCGCGTCATTTTTTTTTTTTAATTTCGGTTCGGGGTTCCCCTGTGGGGAATTCCCATGCCGTTTTTATCAATGAACTTCTATGTGTATTGTCGGACTGGCAATGCAATAGCCGCAAGTAGTTTTAAATGACTTTTTTCCTTTGAAATGTCATTTTGCTGTCAGACTGTTCTAAACACGGTAAACATGCGCCCCTTTACAGGCATACTATAGACACCCCCAGCTACGAAATTTAAAGGGATATTACACTTTTATTGTTTGACTTTAAGCATTATTAAAATCACTGCTCCTGAAAAAACAGCCATTTTTAAAACTTTTTTTGCATTGATTCATGTCCCCTGGGGCAGGACCCAGGTCCCCAAACACTTTTTATGACAATAACTTGCATATAAGACTTTAAAATTAGCACTTTTGATTATTCATGTTCGTGTCCCATAGACTTTAACGGTGTTCGCATGTTCGAGCAAACTTTTTTCCTGTTCGCATGTTCTGGTGCGAACCGAACAGGGGGGTGTTCGGCTCATCCCTACTCCCTGGTATCTCCATTCACTTCCCTACATAACCTTTTATGTAGATGCATGGGGAAGAGTGATAGAGAATGTTATAGATTGTCACTTAAGTGACAGCTCTTATTTTGTTGGGGCTTCTGGCATCACATCCAAAAAAATTAGCACCCAGTAGCAGTCTCAAGGCTTTTGAAGGTTTACATAAGAAATGTGTTTACAGGTAAATAACATGCCTAAAATATTTTAAAATCACACGTGATCATTGGGAAGATTGTTGTTGATTAAATGATGGGTCTGTTGACAGGATCTCTTTAAGAACCAAGGACATTATGTACAATGATAGGTAAGCACTCTCTGCAAGCATGTATGTATGCTTGATTTCAAATGGTGGTTTAATTACTTTGAGACATTACATATAAACACGTACACTGAAACAGAAAAAAAATACATTAATTTTAGAGTATTCGGATTAAAAACCATCCAAGAGAACACTGCACAAATGCAGCACAACAGGTAAAGTACATATTTTTGGCTAGAGGCAATCAAATTAAACAGTGGGTCTACATAAAATCTGGATAGGTTTTAAGCATGTTCTTTTGCTCTAATGGCATAGGGAATGTGATTAAAGCCCTAAGGTTGTCACACAGCAAAGAACTAATGCTAGAAAACTGACATCTTATAAATTATTAGGAGTGAATCTGTTCCATGCTGCTTTACTGACCCCACAAGAGTAAATATGCCACTATTAATAAGTGTTTACCCAAAAAGGGTTTAAAAACACAGAACTTGTAGACTAGACTGTAGTTGCACTCTGATTGACTGTGACTGCTAGGTTGCATCACTTCTAGGAAAGCTGCCAGACACCTTTTTAAGAAAAGTGGAGCTACAATCATAGAAACAACATACACATTTAGAAGTGACAGATTTTTCTTTTTTACATTTTGACAGTATAGAAGGCCCAATATCTCCACTAGCAGACACTGAGTTGTCTTATATTTATCAACAGAATCTATAACAGTAGCATAGCACAGAAACAAAGAAGAAATAAATGGGACTTTAAATTCGGTATGTGCGGCAGCAGAAAAACAGTCAGTATAAAAACACAATGTTTATTTCCTAGTAATGATATTGAGGATTTGTAGAATGGCAGTGTTTGTATGGCCTGGCCTGGCCAATCCAGCAGACAAACAAGAAAAAAGCCTAATATACAAGGCACAGCATAACCCCTCAGGATTGCGAGGACAGACCAGGAAAGTATTTAAAAATAATACATTTTAGTGAGAAAGTTATTATCAATAGAAACATTAAAATCAATGTCAGTACAAAATTGTATACATAGTAGTAATTGCCTTCTTAATTACTGAGGAGTTGATACACGCAGCTGCTATGGATGATGTCTGAATTGTTTCAGACTCAAATGTCCTTCTTCATAGGCTTTTTGTCATCAAGAGCATACATGTTCTATGATGTAAACATATTTAGGCATTAATACAATAGTATAATCGCATGGAGATCGTTTTTAAACAGGAATAGGGTGGTCATTGAACATAATAAACATGACAAAAAAGAAGACAGTATACTCACATGGCTGAGCTGTTCACAACCCAGGACAGAGGGGAACGACAGTGTGAAAAATGCCTGTACAGGTGTTGACTTGCGATGTGAAACTAAGGATATGTGGCTGAGATGGTAAGCCAAGGTGAGGAAAGGCGAGGGCTGGACAGACCCACAATGGTTGCAAGAACTCCCACTGATAGGAGTAACTACTCCACTCAGTATATGGTCGGCCAGCAAAAACAAAATAAGACTTGTAGCTTCCTGTCTGCATAAAGAGAGACAGGTGATGATAGTGAGTGTAATGATCTGGGTTACAGATTAGTAGTATAGAAAAGTTTGCAAAGGTAGTTACACTTAAAACTCACCACATGTGAAAGTATGTGCAAGTCAGTGGGTCCCAAGAGTAAGCACCAGCAGTGTGAGTGCTGCTGGTGACCAAATGTTTAAATAGCCAATGAGGCTATTGCAAACAGCTGAGTGCAGGTTGCACTGGGCCACCAAATCAGCTGTGGCTGATGAGGCAGAGTGTTGCGCCAGATGGCTGCAATGATCTGCCTCAGAGTTCTCTGACAGAGCGGTGCGCTGCGCAGGCCCGCCCACCATTAGAGGGGTGGAGCTGCATCCCATGACACCCCGTCACCGGCGCGCATTTAGCCCGCCCCTCAATGGAACACAAACAGGAAGGAGCGCAACCTGAAGGCTGCGCTCCTAAGGGCAAAGAGACCACGAACCACCGCCGATGGGGCAGGGAACAGAAGTCTCCCTTGCACTGGGCAAACAAGTGGGATGGCCAACCCAGGCATCCCGCAGCAATGTAATAATAGAAAAATTAAAATATATCATAGACATTGGCAACCAGGCAGGTGCCATCAGGAGAAATAAATGAGCCACCTATTGGTGAGGAGTGATCAGCTCAAGCCCGGATGTCAGTAAAATAGTACATCACCATTTTTTCTGTGGAAATATCTAGAACAGCAAAAACAACAATTAATAATGTGCAAAACAACAACGCTACACTCTACATATCTTGATCAAAATACAAAGACAGTTATAAAAGGGGAATATGAATATGTGATTTTTCATATTCCCCTTTTTCAACTATCTTTGTATTTTGATTAAGATATGTAGAGTGTAGCGTTGTTGTTTTGCACATTATTAATTGTTGTTTTTGCTGTTCTAGATATTTCCACAGAAGAAATGATGATGTACTATTTTACTGACTCCCGGACTTGAGCTGATCACCCCTGACGGCACCTGCCTGGCTGCCAATGTTTGCGATATATTTTAATTTTTCTATTATTACATTGCTGCGGGATGCCTGGGTTGGCCATCTCACATGTTTGCCCAGCGCACGGGAGACTTCTGATCCCCGCCCCATCGGCAGTGGTTCGGGGTTTCTTTGCCCTTAGGAGCCCAGCATTCGGGCTGCGCTCCTTCCTGTTTGCGTTCCATTGAGGGGTGCAGAGGGGCTGGCTACACGCGCGCCGGTGACGGGGTGATGCGGAACACAGCTCTGCCCCTCCAATGATGGGCGGGCCTGCGCTGCACACCGCTCTGCCAGAGAACTCTGAGCCAGATCGTTGCTGATTTGGTTGCCCAGTGCAACCTGCACTCAGCTGTTTGCAATAGCCTCATTGGCTATTTAAACATTTGGTCACCAGCAGCACTCACATTGTGGGTGCTTGCTGCTGGGATCCACTGACCTACACATACTCTCAGATGTGGTGAGTTTTAAGTGTAACTACCTTGCAAACTTGTCTATACTACTAATCTGTAACCCAGATCATTACACTCACTATCATCACCTGTCTCTCTGTCTTTATGCAGACAGGAAGCTACAAGTCTTATTTTGTTTTTGCTGGCCGACCATATACTGAGTGGAGTAGTTACTCCTATCGGTGGGAGTTCTTGCAACCATTGTGGGTCTGTCCAGGCCTCGCCTTTCCTCACCTTGGCTTACCATCTCAGCCACATATCCTTAGTTTCACACTGCAAGTCAACACCTGTACAGGCATTTTCCACACTGCCGTCCCCCTCTGTCCTGGGTAGTGAACAACTCAGCCATGTGAGTATAAAGTCTTCTTTTTTGCCATGTTTATTATGTTCAATGACCACCCTATTCCTGTTTAAAAACGATCTCCATGCGATTATACTGTTGTATTAATGCCTAAATATGTTTACATCATAGAACATGTATGCTCTTGATGACAAAAAGCCTATGAAGAAGGACATTTGAGTCTGAAACATGTCGGGCATCATCCATAACAGCTGCGTGTATCAACTCATCAGTAATTAAGAGGGCAATTACTACTATGTATACAATTTTGTACTGACATTGATTTTTATGTTTCTATTGAAAATTACTTTCTCAATAAAATGTATTAATTTTTAAATACTGTCCTGGTCTGTCCTCACAATCCTGAGGGGTTATGCTGTGCCTAGTGCACTAGACCTTTTTATTTCCTAGTAATGATTACATAACATGTTAAAAAAAAAACATTCATGGGTTTATGTCCATATTGACAACATGTAACAAAACATTGTAAATAAAATTGGCAACAACAGCAAGTTGATATATTGCATAACAGATATATGAAAACTGACAACAGCATTAAGAAACTACATTGTAGGATAAATATGTAGCAGCCATTCTAGGTGACATAGACCACCTCCAGAACAAGTATAAAGTATAAACATTAAATCTGTATTTATAGAACTAATTCAACCATGTAATGAAAATGTGATGCGTCAAATAATCCATACGCGTTTCGTGAATATATTCCACTCTTCAGGGGCAAATGCATCAAATATCTGTGAAAAAACACAAATATAAAAATAATAATAAAAAATATTATTCTATAAAATAGTCTAACAAGGTTGCCTGACAAAAAATAAAAAATAGTAACCAAAGGGAGGAGATTGCTCCTTCCTCTTGGGTACTTACATATGAGCAGAATTTAAAGTGGTGAAATTGCAACAAGAGTGCTGCCCAAGGCATCTGTCATGGGAGTTGAAGTACTGGCACCCACGGAATGAAACAGGAGCATAACTTGAACCTCCACAAGAAAAGAATGTCCAGAGATGATGTGTGTGTTGGCTCCAATACTATGATTTTAAAAAAATGATTGACGTGGCCTCGTGATGGTTGAGTGAGAGTGTGAGAGCACCAGCTGGAGCTCTGCTTGGACCGTTCGACTACTGTTCATCACCCAGACCCAGTCTGGTCTCCAGACACTGGCTATTACTGGCTACCTGCTATCTGCTGCTTTACGCCGGCCCATGCTAACCTATGCTGATCAGCTAAAGTTTATCTGCTAAGTCTAGCATGGTGCTTGACATTTCGACATTTTACCGGTGCTGGGTTTGAAACTTACCACTCACCACTCACCGATCACTCAGTGTCACTGAACTACCACTGAACTATCACTGAACTGTCAAATTGCCATACCGCCGTAACACCTCTATATGGTCCTGTCGTGCTCTGCTGCTATACAACCAGAGGGGGTGAGCTGACTTACCTGTTTAGAGCCCCTGTAGGGGAGATGCCAAGAGGTTCCAGACATTCTAGACGATCAAGGAGGTGTATCAAGGAAACCCACTGGCACGCGTCCTGTCACCCGTAGCTCATTGTGGGGTATAGGTGTAGCGCTATAGAAAGATTATATTCAAAAAGTCCATATGTTGAACCATAAAAAAATTTGCAGGTTTTAGGCTATCTGAATCAGTTCATAATAAATCTCTGTAGACATAAAAGGAGAAAGAGCCCATCACCATCACCCAAACACACTGACCCTTACCGTCAGCAAGTGGATTAAACAGCATAGCATTATTAGATGGTGTCCACGAAGAAATGCCTTTCATTGCCCAGAGCTCCTCACTCCATTGATAAACTCAGAATTGCGGTAAATGCTGTTAGCTAGAATGGTTATGCCGATAGGGTACAATGATTGTGTGGAGTCTTTCCAACTCCTCTTCTCGGTCTCTATACAAAGTCATGCTTCTTCTGCCGCTTTCTGCAAATCACCAGCTGGCTCCTCTCCATGAGCCCTCACACCGCTTCCACCACCTGTAGCTCATTGCTTACAAGCTTCTATCCTGTACGAGCTCCTGCGATACCAGCTTTGCCGACGACACCAGTGCTGTCTCACATAATCAGTACGTCTGAAGCAGCTACACACGACACGCTGAGTGGAGGTCTCCGAGCCTCGCACTACCTCCTGGCAGAAATGCAATCCGAAGCTGAAGGGGGGTTCTAGCCAGCCATCTATGGCATTGTACACAGGTGAGACTGATGAGCCTACAGGGGGTTCACCCGGGTGCCTCCCTGGGAGCCTCCCCGAGATTCAGCACGAGATTCCCACACGGACAAACAAACTGCTAGGCAGAGTGACGGGAACAGCGCAGAGCCAGCGCAAGTAGAACACATACAAGTAAACAGTGGGTATACAAGGGATGGGTCAGTTCAGCCTGCTAAGTCTATTCAGTCCACATTATATACTTCTCCTGGGCCACCTCCTGGGCTACCTGCTTTATTTGGGCTATCTACTTTGTTGGGAGATCCTGACACTAGGGCTTTTTTTATCAGCACTGTCTACAAAATCTGATATGGACCTTATGTCAGTCACCCTACAACAGGTGCTCAGGGAGGAATTTAAAGAGGTCAAAGATTCACCACATAGCTTATCAGCAAGAGTTGACACTGTGGAGCAAAATCAGATTTCTTTAGATATCATAGTACCACTTCTCCCCTCATAGGTTTTTTTTTGCCACCCAGTGCTCTCCCTTCCTAGTTATACTGGGCAGAGACCGCAGGGGTGTGCAGGCTCAAATAAGGACCCTACTAGTTAAATTGCTGCGTGGTTTGTTCTTTTTTTTTTCTCCCCCCCTATTGCTCCCCCTCTCCTGGTGCACAGACTATAGACCCTTGGTTTCAGTATGACCAATGTACGCTGCCTATCTTTAAATGTTAATGGATTGAACATACCTGAGAAGCGTACAACGGTTCTACTTGAACTTTGGCGCATGCGTACACAAGTTGCATTTATACAAGAAACCCATTTTCAAACGGGGAAGATTCCAAAATTGCAGGATGACCAGTATCCACATGTATTTCATAGTACAGCCCTTGATTCCATGACAAGGGGAGTGAGTATCCTGCTTTCTTGGTCAATTCCGTTGTCTCTTGTGGACCAGATGATCGATTGGGAGGGACGCTACCTGTTCCCTAAGGGAGATTTGGCTGGTCATCGAATTACACTAGCTTCTATTTATCTACCAAATCGTGCTCAGTTAAGTTGCCTAGATGGCATTCTTAATGCTTTACAAGGCTTTATGGAGGGGGGCGTGATATTGGGCGGAGATTTCAATGTGGCGCTCGACCCAGAATTAGACACTTATAGATCTGCCTCACATCTCTCATACCGACACCTCGAACGAATAAAAAAAGCCCTTCAAACTGTCTGTCTGGTGGACATTTGGAGAATTCAGCAGCCAGCCGAGTTGGACTATACTTTCTGTTCGGCCCCTCACGACAGTTACTCCCGAATTGATTATGTATTAGTATCCCAATCTTTATTATCAACAGTGGCGAACTCCTCAATTGGAATACAGACAATATCCGACCATGCACCAATGTTTATAGATCTCTAACTGGACAAGCCGGTTAGTAGACCATGGTCATGGAAACTTAATGAATCACTGATACAAGAAGGTCCACTCTGTAACGACCTCACCAAAGAATTGACTAGAATCTTTAACGAAAATGAAACAGACGATGTTTCACCATTTACAATATGGGAAACACATAAGTGTGTTATGCAAGGTGTATTAATTAAAAAAGCAAACTGAAATGCAGAAAAAGAATCAAGCTGCTTTCCTAGCCCAACTAAAGACAGTCGCCAATTTAGAATGAAAACATAAAAAATCTCTTTCACAGTCGGTGGCAGTTGACCTCAGGCTAGAGCGAGAAAAACTCTTCTCTATGCTGAGACAGGATATCAACACACGGATACTGAGGGCCAGGAATTTATTCTATGAACATGGTAATAAATCAGGCAAACTACTGGCTCATTCACTCAGGGAAATATCCCGGAGAAACTATGTTCCCCACATAGACTCTCAGAGAGAGGGAAACGTAATTTTGTATCAAGTGAAATCGCAGAGATATTTCGAGAATATTATCTATCCCTCTATAACTTGCTGTCCAATCTCTCGTCTGACCAAAGCTTCCAAATGTGACAATTAATTTGCGACTATCTTGCCTCACCGGGATTACCGTCTATACCAGCCGACGCATCTGCATTACTTAACGATTTCAATTGAACAATATATGAGTGCGACCAAGGCACTTAAACATCATAAAGCCCCAGGTCCAGATGGATATACGTTAGCCTATTATAAGGCCTTTGCTTCCACTCTAGGTCCTAGATTTACAAAAGCGTTCAACTCTCTGCTAGAAAATCAATCTATACCGAAAGATACTCTAAGGGCACATATTACAGTCATTCCGAAAGAAGGTAAAAATTTTGCTCAATGCAAGAATTATCAACCTATTTTCTTATTAAACGTGGATCTAAAAATCTTTACACGGATACTAGCATCAAGGCTGCAACCTCACCTTCAGTAGATCATCCACCCTGATCAGTCAGGCTTTATGCCTATGAAGGAGGCAAAGGATAACACCACTAGAGTCCTAGATATCATCCATCTGGCCCATTTACATAAAATACCTTTGTGCTTGCTATCCTCCGATGCAGAAAAGGCCTTTGATAGGGTGGTTTGGAAATTCCTGAGGGAGACCTTGTCCCATATTGGTGTAGGTAGGGCATTTAACAAATGGATAGAGGCTATCTATTCGGTCCCAGCCGCAGCTGTAAGAATCAATGAGGTGATCTTTTCCTATTTTAACTTGAGCAATGGTACAAGACAGGGATGTCCCCTATCCCCGTTGATCTTTATATTAATCTTAGAACCATTTCTCCGACATGTTCAGGGAAGTAACAATATTCAAGGATGCTTGGTCAACAAGTCTGAGCATAAAATAGCGGCTTTTGCCGATGATATATTGTTTTTTATTACATCACCTGAAACCACATTGCCAAACTTATTAAGAGAGTTCGAAAGGTATGCCTCTCTTTCGAATTTTAAAATTAATATTCAAAAATCGGAATTACTTAATATAACGTTGATACCTACACGAGTCCAAGCTCTCCAATCATCATTTTCCTTCCCATGGGCATCGTCACACTTGATATACCTAGGAGTTAAAATATCCTCTTCAATTGACAAAGTTTTCCAAGCCAATTTCCCTCCGCTACTGCGGGAACTCTCCTCCGACCTGGAAAGATGGAGTAAAGCCCCTTATACATGGATGGGTAGGAATGCTATCCTCAAGATGAACATACTACCAAGATTATTGTATCTTTTTCAGACTCTACTGATAGTTATCCCAGAATTCTTTCTGAAAGCATTAAGTAGTGCTTTTATTAGCTTCATCTGGGCAAAAAAGCATCTGCGTCTGTCTCACCACTATTTGGCCATGCCAAAAACTCAGGGAGGTATGGCCTTCCCAGACCCGGTTAGATACTATAATGCAGTACACCTTGTTAGGGTACTAGCCTGGTGTAGAGATGGGAGAAACAAAGCCTCGGTAGCAATAGAACAATCGTGCACAGAGATCCCACTTCAATGCGTACCATGGCTGCAGCCAAGGGCACTGGGAACTCTAAAACTCCATCCTCTAATAGAAGCAACACTGAGAGTAATTCAGCAAAGCCATCTTTTTTCAAAGACAACTGGGGAAATTACTCGGCTCTACCTAGTATTGGGGAAATCCGGAATTTCCCCTAGGCTATACAGATAACTGTTTGTAACAAATTTTTAGACAAGGTAAATTTCGCTTAGGCGATTTTCTTGAAAAATCAAGGCTGAAGACCAAAGCGGAGATTTAAAAGTTGTTTAACTTGGCAGATGCAGCAACTTACACACTTCTTGAGTTCCCTCCTCCATAGGGAGAGATCAGACTGTTTAAATACACCAATGGAAAATCTATGTCTGGTAAAAACACCCTCCGCCCATGGGGTATCTGAGGCATATAAACTGTTAACAGACCCGCCTGCGGAGTACGTTCCCGGATTCCTCTTAAAGTGGGAAACTGATTTGGAAACTACATTTTCTAAAGAACAACGGAATTATATTCTCCGCTTTGCTCACTACTCCTCAACAGCTAGCAAATATCAAGAGTTGTGCTACAAAATTCTTACAAGGTGGTATAAAGTTTCATCATCACTGCACAAGATCTACCCGGAAAAGACGAACAGGTGCTGGCGTTGCGGAGAGGCAGAGGGCAACATGCTGCATATCTTCTGGTCCTGGCGGAAACTAGAGGACTTTTGGTCTGGATGAGGCACTATAATACAACTAACTGAGTACGATTTGGAATCCGATCCAGCTAGATATCCTCTCCTTCTTTCAGAACTCCTAAAGCGCAGGTATAGAAACTCAAAGATTGCCCATTTACTGAATGCTGCTAAAGCATGCATTCCAGCTCTATGGAAGCAGGAATCACCCCCCTCGATTGCGCTGTGGCTTAAAAAAATAGCCAAGATATAAGCTATGGAAAAAGCCACCGCAATTATGCTAGGTAAAGAGGAGAAATTTAACAACAAATGGATACAATGGTCTCTCTTTGTCAGTACCAGGGAATATGGCTGTGCACTCACGGAGGGGGAGCAGGTGGGTTAATTCAAAGGGAGTAGAGGCGTTCCTTTTTTTTTTGTAGGAAACACATGAAGATAGAACGTATATATATATGTAGATACACATAAGATATAAGAAATGTGAAATTTCAAGATCTGTATATCTGCAGAAAATAGAATGGATATATGTTTAAGATATATTTTGATACGCTCATGCAAAAGTTTTTTGTTTGTTTCTATGTTTAAAAAGGTTGGAAAATAAAAATATAGAATTTAAAAAATAAATAAATAAATGATTGAGTGAAATATATAAGAAACTACACTTTACAAAATCATGAATAAGATTTAATAGAACCCACAACCAAAGAAAAGCTAGAGATACAGAGAAAGAAAAGTTAGAAGGGAGCATAGCCATAGTGTAAAAATATATGAATACAAACTGGGGCAAATATGCTTATGAATAGAGAACCCCCATGGGTAGGTGAGAGTGTGTGCTCAAGGGATTAAAATAGAGTAAGGGATATAAAATCTCCAGTGATTACCTTGAACATTGGGCCATGATCTAGATGAGTATGTGTAGTGTGCACAGTGTGTGATGCCAGAAAGATTGGCTAGAAACAAATGAGAGTCTTATATGCTCCAAGCCCAGCCCAGGGTCCCACCCAGTGTCACTATGGCCCCTATACAGTAATTTATCCACTTACTGTATTACCCTTCCCTGCAGGGGTATGAGCCCCATTAGACATCTTCTTAAGTGTACTGTTAAGATTGTATGGTTAATGCCTATGTTTATCCTTGAAAACTTAATAAAGTTATTGGGAAAAAAAAGAAAAAAAAACTGTCAGTGGCTCTGATTTCACACCACTCTAAACCCCAAAAATGTTTTGTCTTTAGATATACTTTAAAGCATATCTTAATTAAAAAAGTTTACTTAGTTTTCTTATTTAAAGTTTTTTTTCTCTTGCTTTTCACCTTGTAATCCTGTTAATAACACACTACCTTTCCCTGGGGGGCTACACTCACACCTCCAATGTGTCTATGGAAGGAGCTTGGACATGTATACCTTTTGTTTATCTCTATTATATTATGAGAGATGGGATAAGTAGTTTACATGGGAAAGAAATAGAGATTATTTTTATTTAACCACTTCAAGCTTAGATTGCAGGGAGGGCATCCATGTACATCTTCCCATGCTCGCGCTGCCCGCGCACCCCCTGTGGCATGCTCTGTGTTCACCGAGTCTTTACTACATGATCAGCTGTCAGCCAATGACAGCTGATCAGATGATGTAAACAGAAGCCGGTAATCTGCTTTTTTTTTTCATGAGGAGAGTAAAATAAGCTGATTATCAGCTCGTGTAAATGGACATCGGTCCCACACAGTGACAGTCACTGCTGCTAAGCAGTGCCCACCAGTGCCACCTACCAGTGCCCTTCGGTACTGCAAACCAGTGCCACCTACCTGTGCCACCTATCAGTGCTGCCAATCAGTGCCTCATCATCAGTGCCACCTATCAGTGCCCATCAGTGCTATCTATCATGCCACCTTTCAGTGCATTTCAGTGCCACCTATCAGTGCAGCCTCATCAGTACCTCCTGATCAGTGCCCACCAGTGCTGCCTCATCAGTGCCACCTATCAGTCCCACAGTATAAATGCCTATCAGTGCAGCCTATCAGTGCCCATCAGTGCAGCCAAATCAGGGGACATCGATGAAGGAAAAATAATAATAACCTGTTCGCAAATTTTTTAAAAAAACTATGAAAATTGATTTTTTTTTTCAAAATTGTCTGTATTTTTTGTTTGTTTATCAAAAAATAAAAACCCCAGTGGTGATTAAATACCACCAAAAGAAAGGTCTTTTTGTGAAAAAAATGATTTGTGCTCCTACTGTGCATGCACTCACCAAATAGCCTCACACCCACAGGGGTACTGCGCAGCCACAGTATCTGTCACTGTGTAGCAATCCCTGGCGGTCCTGGTTTGTGCTTTAAGTGTTGTTAGCAGCATACTGTATGTTCATCATGTAGAAGAGAAGGGATGCCCATAGTGTAAAACCGTTTTTTAAAACTTTATTTTATTAGTTAAAAAATTGTACTCACATTTGTGATAAATTGTATAAGCATGAAAGTATGGGTGGATGGAAGCCATCAGAAAGCTGTTTTTGTCTAGCCAGAGGTAACGTAAGACGTTCGTGACCCCGCCATATGCGTTTCGTCATTGGACATCAACAGGAGCGCTCCTGTGGACGCTCCTGTTGACGTCCAATGACGAAACGCATAGGAGCATGAATAAGGAACACAGTAGAAGCACGAATAAGGAGCACCATCACTAGCTTGCACCTGAACAAAAAGTGTTTTTTTTTTGTTTTTTTCTACAATATTGTTTTTCAGCAAACAGCAAATATTGGACTTTTTTCAGAGCACATGTCACTTTGCTATATAGCTTATTTGTCAGCACTGGACACCTTTTAAGCACTTAGCACTTTTAAATATGCATTTCTAGAAAAATGATATAAACCTCTAGCGGGATTTTTAAGGCAATGAATGAAGATTTTGAAGATTTTGATTTAAGTAAAAACTATTTTTATTATTATAAATCAGGATAAAAGAAGTCCGAAAGTTTACAAAAATGATCAAATGAATTGCAAAATTCTGTATACATCAAAATATTGATAAATCACATTGAAAATATTACATAACTGATAAAAAGAGAACTTTTTGGAAAGAAGTGATACAGCACACCACCCGATGCAGTCACCACAGATGACAACCGTGGCGTCGAGTAGTGGGATTCCAACGCGTTTCAACATGTATATTTGAAAGAAAAGTCTTCTTCAGGGAAATGCATCACATTCTAAAAAAAAACCAAATAGTGATATTACAATTTATGAATATATATATATGTATAATTCCTGCACTGTAAGATCGTTGTATTACTCACATCCTCCCAAAGCATCCCGTGGGTAAACGTAGGCTCCCATGCCAGGGTAAAGAGTCCCAAGTCTCCAAGGGTTAAAATATCCTATAACTCCTACAAGATGGCTGGATATAAAAATTCAAACCACATTTTTGGCGTTTCAGCATCAAGTAGTGATAGCTGTCTGAAAAAATAGGGCATAATCAGTAAAAATGATGGGGGGACGGGAAAGGGCCGAGAAAGGGAAGGGTGGGTGGGGGGCGCGCCACAGCGAGTCCCCCCAGTATCCTCCACCCCACACACACCCACACAAACCCCCACCTCCACCTAAATCCCATCAAATCACCAAAAAGTTTCAAACCTCCCATATAGGGAGGGTCCATTCTGTCTAAATAGTAAGGGGCAAGAACACTTACTTTCCCCAAGGGTGCAGGTGGAAATAGCCAGCGGTAGTAAGAAAAATCCTTATGGATCCGGCTGGACCTCTGTCCTGATGGCCCTCGGTGAGTCCTGAGAGAGGAGTGTGTGCCATCTTGCAGTCTCTGGCATCCTTTATGTGGTGTGGGCGGAGATAGGGCGCAGCTCGCCTATCTTGGCCGCCGTCAGGTGTGTTCCACGTGGAGACGCTGAATGTCACCTTGGAGACGGATGCCGCCGCAAAGCCCGCCATGCGTGCCGCGAGAGCGTGCGTCAGATCACGCACGTGCACCGCGGCGTCCGGGTCTGTGACATCGTAGGATAACATGTATGGGCCGGCTGCCATGTTGGAAAAGGGCTGTGCCCATACTTCAAAATATGAGTAAATAAGGCCATCCAGGGCAAAAATTGTCCCTGTGGATGGATTGGCCTAATGTAAGAAACCCTCCCAAAAGGAACCCTAGATATACCCCTGATTCAGAGGCTGGAGTGACCGCCCGCATGGGTGGTAAGATCCGGCAGGTGGACCCGCCAACTGCGGGGAGGGGGGGAGAAATGGATCAAAACCATTAAAATGAATAAATGAAACCACAAAGAGTCCCCATTCTCACTCGGGATGTATAGAGTGGGAGGGGGGCTAGGACTAGTAACCACTGACACGAAGGAACCCCCACCCGAAGAAAACCCTGGGCAGGGAAGGTTAGCAGGCCCCCATGTATATGTGACACCGGGGCCCCCCTGTGTCGGGTAGGGATAAGATATATGGGGTAAAAATACAGGGGGGCCCTGGTGTCACATACACATGGGGGCCTCCTAACCTTCCCCACCCAGGGTTTTCTTCTGGTGGGGGTTTCTTTGTGTCGGTGGTTACTAGTCCTAGCCCCCCTCCCACTCTATACATCCCGAGTGAGAATGGGGACTCTTTGTGGTTTCATTTATTCATATATTCATTTTAATGGTTTTGATCCATTTCTCCCCCCCCGCAGTTGGCAGGTCCGCCTGCCGGATCTTACCACCCAGGCGGGCGGTCACTCCAGCCTCTGAATCAGGGGTATATCTAGGGTTCCTTTTTGGGAGGGTTTCTTACATTAGGCCAATCCATCCACAGGGACAATTCTTGCCCTGGATGGCCTTATTTACTCATATTTTGAAGTATGGGCACGGCCCTTTTCCAACATGGCAGCCGGCCCATACATGTTATCCTACGATGTCACAGACCCGGACGCCGCGGTGCACGTGCGTGATCTGACGCACGCTCTCGTGGCGCTTTTGCGCGGTCTTTGCGGCGGCATCCGTCTCCAAGGTGACGTTCAGCTTCTCCACATGGAACACACCTGATGGCGGCCAAGATAGGCGAGCCGCGCCATTAGTCAGCGCGGCGCCCTATCTCCACCCACACCACATAAAGGAAGCCAGAGACGGCAAGATGGCGTCACTCCTCCCTCGGGACTCACCGAGGGCCATCAGGGCAGGAGTCCGGCCGGATCCATAAGGATTTTTCTTACTACCGCTGGCTATTTCCACCTGCACCCTTAGGGAAAGTAAGTGTTCTTGCCCCTTACTATTTCGACAGAATGGACCTCCCTGTATGGGAGGTTTGAAACTTTTTGGTGATTTGATGGGATTTAGGTGGAGGTGGGGGTTTGTGTGGGTGTGTGTGGGGTGAGGGGATGGGGGATACTGGGGGGACTCTTTGGGGCGTGCCCCCGCCCCCCTTCCCCTTCTCAACCCTTTCCCGCCCCCCCATCACCGTGGCCATTTTTACTGATTATGCCCTATTTTTTCAGACAGCTATAACTACTTGATGCTGAAACACCAAAAATTTGGATTGAATTTATATATCCAGCCGTCTTGTAGGAGATATAGGATATTTTAACCCTTGGAGACTTGGGACTCTTTACCCTGGCATGGGAGCCTACGTTTACCCATGGGATGCTTTGGGAGGATGTGAGTAATACAATGCTTTTACAGTGCAGGAATTATACATATATATATTCATAAATTGTAATATCATTATTTTGTTTTTTTTAGAATGTGATGCATTTCCCTGAAGAAAACTTTTCTTTCAAATATACATGTTGAAACGTGTTGGAATCCCACTACTCGACGCCACGGTTGTCATCTGTGGTGACTGCATCGGGTGGTGTTCTGTATCACTTCTTTCCAAAAAGTTCTCTTTTTATCAGTTATGTAATATTTGCAATGTGATTTATCAATATTTTGATGTATACAGAATTTTGCAATTCATTTGCTCATTTTTTGTAAACTTTCGTACTTCTTTTATCCTGATTTATAATAATAAAAATTGGTTTTACTTAAATCAAAATCTTCATTGCCTTAAAAATCCCGCTAGAGGTTTATATAATTTTTCTACAAATTTATATGGGATGATGGCAATGACACATCCATACCACCGAGGTCACATGTATATAAATATGCACTTCTATTAAGACTTTTCAATGTTTATTACACAGATTGTGTAGAATGCATTATTAATCAATTTGACCATATTTTTGGTTGTTGAGATCGTATTGACAACCGGCTGCCAGAGGGTATAACACAATTTAGACAGAATTGAATTTATTTATCCATTTTACTTTTATTTAATTTTATTTTATTTTTGCATTAACCATTGAACATTAGCAATACCCCAAATACGGTTTTTACACAGAGGATTCAGTATCATTATAAGAAAGGCACCATTGGAATACACACTCCCCTTTCTGTAATTTCAGACGTGAATACTAGAAGACAATTTATCTGTCTGTTTTTTCACCATAAAACATTTCATTTAACGGAACAGCGCCACGCCTACATTCTCCTTTATATTCATCTTAGTGCACTCCACCTAGGTGGAGGTGTACTTGTAGAGGCAGCAGTTCCTTTTTTGTTTTTCCTTGCACGGATTTACTCATATATTACTTTAGCTTTGAAATCGTGCAATTTCAGATGAAGTAGCACGATTTCTAAGCTGCGGTCAATGTGAATGAGGGCTTAATCTGCAATAACAGTCAGAGTAAAAGGAAGCAAAAATTTTAAGCATTGCCAAGTGAGCCAAAAGATTAACTTTCAATCAGAGAAAGACAGCATAAAATCTAAGAGCTTCTGCTGTGCTCTCTTGCCAGAAAAAAAATGCTCTGTTAATCTGGTGTCATTGTGCTGACCTTTATTAAAAGTTTATTTGCAAAATATAGATTTTCATAGAAATAGTAAAAAAAATGTGTACCCTTGAAAAAATACAATCAAATTCACCCCAGTTCAATATAGTTTTACGTTAGTATACTTGCCTTTTCCACATTTTTGTGAGTTCCTTAATTGTTCATTAATTGACCATTGCATATGTGCAATCAGGGATGAGCCAGTCTTTTCAATCTCTGACAGATGTAGAGCAGTAAAGAATTCACAGCTTAGAATAAATTAAACTTCAATTATTCACAATATTTTACAAATACCTGCATGCATCGGTGTAGCTGGTGAAATCCTACCAATAAAAATTGTCATTCATAATTATTATTAAATTTATATGTAAGTGAAGAAGTGTCTGTAATTTGTTCGGGAAGATTTGCTGTTTAATTTATATATCACTGGAGTCACTATGTCCACTAAATGCTAGCTTGTCAATATTTTTTATTGTGTTCAGTAACATGCCATGGGTTTCTTATATAGGTTATCTTAATGTCTCTCAATTTTCGTCTTCTTTTGTTTATTTCTCTGCTTTTTTGGACCCTGTTAAAAACCATGACACCAATTAAAAGGATCATCAGGTTAAGAAACATTGCTTAAGACAAAGAAAAGGCAGCTATGTTCTTGGGTAACGGAACAAGCTGCGGTTGGGTGTGAAATCCTGAACTTTCGATCAAGAGATGAGCTGGGTTCATCTAACACCAACAAACATGATATAGCCACAGGGTATTTCACCCTGGTTAAATACCAGATGAATTAAATTCTGTTGCCGGCAGCTGTGATGAATGTCACTGGGATGCAGGCTGATTGCTTGCTGAGTGCTCTGAGTGAAGTATGTCGAATCCTTCATCGTTAAGGTCAGCGTGTATTTCCAATGGTTCATGTGTGGGGCTTTGCTGGAGGCGGGAGGATGAACACAGGTGTCGGAAAATGTCTTCTCCAAAAACTAACTGAGGATTAAATTTTTACACTTTCAAAGAAAAGATATGTCTTTATGACACTTTAGCTACAGGTATCACATAAGAATTTAAAAACATATATTACTGTCTGTTTTTACAAATATGCCTTAAGAGGACCACATGATTTTATTCATTGGGAAAGATCAAACCCTCAGGAAATTCCACTAAACAGTCTGACTAAGCCAATTATAGAGTTTCATTAATGGGTCCAGATTATCTTTGTTACATCAGCAGCAAAGAACAATAGAGAAACAAGCATAACATTTCTAATATGACCATTGAATGTACAATTGTTATATATTGACTACTTGCAGTTTCACACGTTAGGTAATCAGATAATTGCATAACAGTATCAGAATTCAGATCGCAAGTGCTTGAGAAGGCTTGTAGCTATTAACCACTTCAGCACCGGAAGGATTTACCCCCTTCCTGACCAGAGCACTTTTTACAATTTGGCACTGCGTTGCTGTAACTGCTAATTGCGCGGTCATGCAATGCTGTACCCAAATGAAATTTGTGCCTTTTTGTTCCCATAAATAGAGCTTTCTTTTGATGGTATTTGATCACCTCTGAGAGTTTTATTTTTTGCGCTATAAACGGAAAAAGACCAAAAATTTTGAAAAAAAACGATATTTTCTACTTTTTGTTATAAAAAAAATCCAATAAACTCAATTTTAGTCATACATTTAGTCCAATGGTAAAAAAAATGTCAATAAGTGTATATTTATTGGTTTGCACAAAGGTTATAGCGTCTACAACAGTGGTTCTCAACTCTGGTCCTCAGGACCCACTAACAGGCCAGAATTTAAGTACTACCTTGGGGAGATGCAGACTAGAATACTGCAATCACTGAGCAGCAAATGATATTACCTGTGATGCATTTCAGTTATCCTGCAAACCTGGCCTGTTAGTGGGTCCTGAGGACAGGAGTTGAGAACCACTGGTCTACAAACTAGGATACATTTTCTGGAATTTAAACAGCTTTTAGTTTATGACTGCCTATCTCATTTCTTGAGGTGCTAAATTGGCAGGGCAGTACAACCCCCCCCAAATGACCCCATTTTGGAAAGTAGACACCCCAAGAAAATTGCTGAGAGGCATGTTGAGGCCATTGAATATGAATTTTTTTGTCCCAAGTGATTGAATAATGACAAAAAAAAAAAAAATTACAAAAAGTTGTCACTAAATGATCTATTGCTCACACAGGCCATGGGCATATGTGGAATTGTACCTCAAAATACATTCTGCTGCTTCTCCTGAGTATGGGGATTTTTGGGAGCCTAGCCGTGTATGGGGCCCTGAAAACCAAGCACCGCCTTCAGGATTTGCTGAGAGGCATGGTGAGTATTTTGCAGCTCTCATTTGTTTTTGAAAATGAAGAAAGAAAAGAAAAATGTATTTTTTTTTCTTTTTTCAATTTTCAAAACTTTGTGACAAAAAGTGAGGTCTGCAAAATACATACCATACCTCTCAGCAAATAGCTTGGGGTGTCTACTTTCCAAAATGGGTTAATTTGGGGGAATTTTGTGCCATCTGGGCATTCCATGGCCTCCGAAACTGTAATAGGCAGTGAGGAGTAAAATCAAAAATTTACACCCTTAGAAACCCTGAAGGCGGTGCTTGGTTTTTGAGGTCCTGTATGCAGCTAGGCTCCAAAAAAGTCTCACACATGTGGTATCCCCGTACTCAGGAGAAGCAACAGAATGTATTTTGGGGTGTAATTTTACATATTCCCATGGCATGTTTGAGCAATATATCATTTAGTGACAACTTTGTGCAAAAAAAAAAAGAAAATGTCTTTTTCCCGCAACTTGTGTGTCACAATATAAAATATTCCATGGACTCGACATGCCTCTCAACAAATAGCTTGGGGTGTCTACTTTCCAAAATGGGGTCATTTGGGGGGGGGGTTTGAACTGTCCTGGCATTTTATGCACAACATTTAGAAGCTTATGTCACACATCACCCACTCTTCTAACCACTTGAAGACAAAGCCCTTTCTGACAGTATTTGTTTACATGAAAAAATATTTTTTTGCAAGAAAATTACTTTGAACCCCCAAACATTATATATTTTTTTAAAGCAAAGGCCCTACAGATTAAAATGGTGGGTGTTTCATTTTTTTTCACACAGTATTTGCGCAGCGATTTTTCAAATGCATTTTTTGGGGAAAAACACACTTAATGCACTAAAACACACTATATTGCCCAAATGTTTGATGAAATAAAAAAGATGATCTTAGGCCGAGTACATGGATACCAAACGTGACATGCTTTAAAATTGCGCACAAACGTGCAGTGGTGACAAACTACATACATTTTTAAAAGCCTTTACAGGTTACCACTTTAGATTTACAGAGGAGGTCTACTGCTAAAATTACTTCTCTCGATCTGACCTTCGCGGTGATACCTCACATGCATGGTGCAATTGCTGTTTACATTTGACGCCAGACCAATGCTTACATTTGCCTTTGCGCAAGAGCAGGGGGGGACAGGGGTGCTTTTTTTTTTTTCTTTATTTTTTTTTTGCTTTTTATCTTATTTTTAAACTGTTTCTTTCATTTTTATATCATTTGTATTGTTATGCCAGGGAATATAAATATCCCCTATGATAGCAATAGGTAGTGACAGGTACTCTTTTTTGAAAAAAAAAATGGGGTCTATTAGACCCTAGATCTCTCCTCTGCCCTCAAAGCATCTGACCACACCAAGATCGGTGTGATAAAATGCTTTCCCAATTTCCCAATTTCCCAATGGCGCTGTTTACATCCGGCGAAATCTAAGTCATGAAATGCTCGTAGCTTCCGGTTTCTTAGGCCATAGAGATGATTGGAGCCATTCTGGTCTCTGATCAGCTCTATGGTCAGCTGGCTGAATCACCGGCTGCATTCTCAGGTTCCCTGTTGAGACAGGAGAGCCAGAGAAAAACATGGAAGACGGTGGGAGGGGGGACATTACCTCCCACTGCTTGTAAAAGCAGTCTAGAGGCTAATTAGCCGCTAGAATTGCTTTTACATGAAAGCCGACCGCTAGCTGAAAAGAATGATACCAAGATGATACCTAAACTTGCAGGCATCATTCTGGTATAATCACTTAAAGTCGTGAATGGCGTACCTGAAAACAAAAAATGGTTAATAATAAAACACAGTAAACGGTAAAGTATAAAAAATTGCATACCTGAAAAGCAAACATGATAAAACATATTACAATAAAACATAGCAGAATAGAATACAGTAAAAAAGAGCAGAACAATAGGGAGAAAATAGAGAGAGAGAGAGAGAGAGAGAGAGAGAGAGAACAATAAATCGAGAACTATTTTTGCTTTTTTTATTGTAAATATTTTTTTTTTTTACACTTTTTTTTGTAACTGTAACTTTTATAACTGTAACCAGTTCTAGGTTCGGGTCTCTCAAAATGCGATGGCATCTTGGGAGACCCTGTGAAAGTGTGCCTAGTTTGTGCAATGCTGTACGCTAATACTCAACTAGTGCATGGTAGCGTTCAAAACATTCACCAATGCAAAGACCACGATTGTCAGGACAGGAGGGACAATAATAGCGGGTGTCACTCCTATATCCGCGCTTGCTGCAGACACAACATCTTTTTTGGGGGGGTTCCTTGGGTAGGGGTGGACCTAAAGAAAATGCCTCTCATGCAGCCGATTGCATTTGGTTGGGGATGTGAATGGGGGAAGTACGGGTGCTGCAGAAGTGGTGGGTTCCCAATTAGGATTGGCGAATGCAGCAGGAAGGGCATTATGGGCACGACGGGCCTGTGTTTGTCTTCTTCTTGGTGGCAGCGGGACACTACTTGTGCTTGCCACCTCACCAGCTTGAACTGCACTAATGGTGCGTGCGTGGGTGTTAGCGGTACTGGCGCTAACCTGATGCTGCTTGGGGCTGGTGCTTGCCAGTTCACCAAAACGCTACCAAAAAAAACTGTTAGTGATCGCAGGGATCAAGCCTGACTCTGCGAACGCTGCAGTTATGCATTTAGTGTTTTGTAAGTGACAGTGATCGTTCGATACTGCACTTGGGTGGGCTGGGCTGGGCTGGGTGGAGGGGCAAAACGCAGGTGCTAGCAGGTATTTGGGCTGATCCCGCTAACACTGTGTTTTTGGGAACCCTAAACTGCTGGGGACGCTAGTATAGATCTGATCGGATCAGATATTGATCTGTTCAGATACTATACCACTAAGGGAGGTGTACAGTGCGTGCGTGGGTGTTAGCGCTACTGGCACTAACCTGGTGCTGCCTGGGGCGACGCATATCACCGCTGGGCGATCAGGGGGCTAAACCTTTTTTAGGTAATAAACAGTGGGTGCCCTGACACTATAAAAAATAAACTAACTAACCAGCGTCACCCGTAACAGTTATACAGTGATCACTGGTGAAAGGGTTAACTAGGGGGCAATCAGGGGGTTAAAACCTTTATTAGATAGTATATGGGGGTCCCTGACGCTATAAAACACTGACGGCAAACCTATATATTTACCTCCCTAACTAGTGTCACCAGTGACACTAATACAGTGATCAGAAAAATGATCGCTTAGTGACACTGGTGACAGGGGGTGATCAAGGGGTTAAAACTTTATTAGGGGGGTACCCTAGACCTAAAGGGGGCTAACACTAACTGCCCTATCACTTCTAACTGTCACAAACTGACACCAATGCAGTAATCAGAAAAAAAAACTGCTTGGTGTCAGTGTGACGGGGGGGGGGTGATTAGGGGGTGATCAGGGGGTGATATGGGGGGTGTAAAGTGTGCCTAGTGTGTTTTACTGTGTGTGTGTTGTGCACTCACATCGATGTCTTCTCTCCTTGGCGCCGGAACGGAAAATACCGAGCTGAGGAGAGATGACATCCCTTCCTCTGCTGCTGTTTACAATACAGCAGCAGAGGAAGGATTTCATTGGCTGGGAGCGATCGCAAGGGGGTGGCCACGAATGGATGGCCTCCCCCTCACCTCTGATCGCTCTGGGACAGATGCCGACCGCCTTGGCCACCGGGGGGGTCCGATTGGACTCCCCGCCCGCGGGAGGCAACGAACGTACCCTTACGTTACTTTGCCTGCCCGTGCCATTCTGCCAACGTATATCATCGTGAGGCGGTCGGCAAGTGGTTAATATATATTGTGCTGTTATGGTTGGATACAGATACTGTATATTAACAGAGAAATTGTTTGTCTATTGGTTGAACAAGATGGAGTTGTGTCTTCTTTCAGCCAAACTAACTATGTAACACCTGCCCCATTAAAATCAACTAAAAAGTGCCTTAAGAAGATGATAACTGTCTGTTTAATGTGGGCGGGCAGCATGGACGGGCTCCATCGAACAAGTTCCGGGTTAGGGGCGGTGGACACAGCAAATTACATGTATCAGTAACCAGGTACCTGGTATCATGTGATTGCTATGATTGGTCATTGAGATCACATGATAACAATGTAAGCTAATGCCCTGTACACACGGTCGGACATTGATCGGACATTCCGACAACAAAATCCATGGATTTTTTCCAACGGATGTTTGCTCAAACTTGTCTTGCATACACACGGTCACACAAAGTTGTCGGAAAATCTGATCGTTCTAAAAGTGGTGGCATAAAACACGTACGTCGGGACTATAAATGGAGCACTAGCCAATAGCTTTCGTCTCTTAATTTATTCTGAGCATGTGCGGCACTTTGTGCGTCGGATTTGTGTACACACGATCGGAATTTCCGACAACGGATTTTGTTGTCGAAAATTTTATAGCAAGCTCTCAAACTGTGTGTGTCAGGAATTCTGATGGAAAATGTGTGATGGAGTCCACACACGGTCGGAATTTCCGACAACAAGCTCCTATCACACATTTTCCGTCTGAAAATCTGACCGTGTGTACAGGGCATAACTGTCATGAATGGATTTACATTCATGAACAGCTTGCTTATGGTTGAGATCTGTGATTGGATCAAAGCAGTCACATGGTATCTGGTTACCTGTACCTTTGTGGTTAGTTGTAGCCAATCACAGCTCACAGCCATAAGCAAGCTGTTCCTGAATGGTAACCTATTCATGACAACTAAAACTCTATTGCTTATACCAGTGATGGCGAACCTTGGCACCCCAGATGTTTTGAAACTACTTTTCCCATGATGTCCAACTAGGGATGAGCAGAACACCCCCGGTTCGGTTCGCACCAGAACCTGCGAACGGACCGAAAGTTCGCACAAACGTTAGAACCCCATTGACGTCTATGGGACTCGAACGTTCAAAATCAAAAGTGCTCATTTTAAAGGCTAATTTGCATGGTATTGTCCTAAAAAGGGTTTGGGGACCCGGGTCCTACCCCAGGGGACATGTATCAATGCAAAAAAAACTTTTAAAAACGGCCGTTTTTTCAGGAGCAGTGATTTTAATAATGCTTAAAGTGAAAAAAAAAAGTGAAATATTCCTTTAAATATCGTACCTGAGGGGTGTCTATAGTATGCCTGTAAAGTGACGCGTGTTTCCCGTGTTTAGAACAGTCCCTGCACCAAATGTCATTTTTAAAGGAAAAATCTCATTTAAAACTGCTTGCGGGTTTAATGTAATGTCGGGTCCTGGCAATATGGATGAAAATCAGTGAGACAAACGGCATGGGTACCCCCCAGTCCATTACCAGGCCCTTTGGGTCTTGTATGGATATTAAGGGGAACCCCGCACCCAAATTAAAATAAGGAAAGGTGTGGGGCCACCAGGCCCTATATACTCTGAACAGCAGTATACAGGCGGTGCAAACAAGACAGGGACTGTAGGTTTGTTGTTAAGTAGAATCTCTTTGTAATTTTGAACGGGTACATTTTTAACGTGTTTAGCTCCAGCCAAAAAATCTTTTTTAAGCTTTTTGGAAAACATAGGGAAGGGTTATCACCCCTGTGACATTTGTTTTGCTGTCTTTCCTCCTCTTCAGAAGATTTCACCTCACTTTTTGTCCCAATGAAAAATGTTTTTTGAAAATTTGGGTTTTTTTGTGGAACAAGGATTGGAAAGCATCAGTGGAAAGGAGAAATGTTTTTCCCATATTAACTCTTACAGGAGAGAATTTCCCTTCCTAGGGGAAGATTTCATCTCACTTCCTGTTGTCTCCTTCCGTTTGCAAGTAGGAGTTGTTTGTAAGTTAGTTGTTTGAAAGTAGGGTCCTGCCCTATATACTCAGCAGAAATTTGGGCCTTAGGTGTTGCTGTGGCCACAACACTGTAAGCCCTCACAGGGCCCTGCTGTGAAATATTAGATCAAAAATTGTAATTACATGCCCCTGTTGAACAGGAGCTGAAAAATTAGGCCTTAGGCACTGGTGCTGGTGCCACAACACTGCAACCCCTCACAGACACTCTAGTTGGAACGCAGGAACGAGCCCTGCTGCAAAGTATTGCATCAAAAATTGTAATTACACGCCCCTGTTAAACAGGGGCAGAAAAAATGGGCCTTAGGCACTGGTGCTGGTGCCACAACACTGCAACCCCTCACAGACACTCTAGTTGGAACGCAGGAACGAGCCCTGCTGCAAAGTATTGCATCAAAAATTGTAATTACACGCCCCTGTTAAACTGGGGCAGAAAAAATGGGCCTTAGGCACTGGTGCTGGTGCCACAACACTGCAACCCCTCACAGACACTCTAGTTGGAACGCAGGAACGAGCCCTGCTGCAAAGTATTGCATCAAAAATTGTAATTACACGCCCCTGTTAAACTGGGGCAGAAAAAATGGGCCTTAGGCACTGGTGCTGGTGCCACAACACTGCAACCCCTCACAGACACTCTAGTTGGAATGCAGGAACGAGCCCTGCTGCAAAGTATTACATCAAAAAGTGTAATTACACGCCCCTGTTAAACTGGGGCTGAAAAATTGTGCCTTAGGCACTGGTGGTGGCGCCCAGAACCAAAAATGTTCTTACAAGCTATCAGCGTGATGATTGAGGAGGAAGAGGATAATTACTCAGGGATAGTCACTCAGCATCAGCATAGGCAGTCTTTGAAGGGATCTGAGATTTCAAAAAAAATTATTCGGTTACATCAGCATCAGGTGCTTGGTAGCTGGTGGTGATCCAAGACTGATTCATTTTTATGAAGGTCAGTCGATCGACCGAGTCAGTGGACAGACGCACCCTGTGATCGGTTACCACGCCTCCAGCAGCACTGAATGTGCGTTCCGAAAGAACGCTGGATGCAGGACAGGCCAGTAGCTCAATTGCATGCTGTGCAAGCTCTGGCCAGTGATCCATCCTCAAGACCCAGTAACCCAGAGGATTTTCGGTGGGAAAGGTGTCCAAGTCTGATCTTGCCCCTAGGTATTCCTGCACCATGTAAAACAGACGCTGGCGATGGTTGCTGGAACCGATCATACCTTGGGGCTGCGGACCACAAAATTGTCTGAACGCATCGGTCAGACGGCCACCTTCTCCACCGCTCCTTCTTTGACTGACCGAAGCCTCAGCAACACGTTGTCCAGAAACAGGAGTTTGTAACCTCCCAGTCTCTGGGAACGCGTTGCACAGACCTTTCTGCAAGGCCTCCCGAAGATGTTTCATCCTCTGCTCCCTCTGCGATGGCAAGATAAGGTCCGCAACCTTACCCTTGTAACGTGGATCAAGGAGGGTTGCCAGCCAGTATTGGTCCTTCTCCTTGATACCACGAATACGAGGATCCTTACGCAGGCTTTGCAGGATCAGGGAGGCCATGCAGCGTAGGTTTGCTGAGGCATTCGGTCCGGAGTCCTCTGGGTCACTAAGGACGACATGGTCCGCAGCCACCTCCTCCCAGCCACGTACAGGTCCATGTGTTTCTTTGGACTGATCCCTTAAAGACTGCTGCTGATGCTGAGTGCCAGGCTCCACCTCCATACTGACACAATCTTCCTCCTCCTCCTCCTCCTCCTCCTCCTCCTCTTCCTGTGTGATCGGCGGGCACGCAGGAACACTGTCTGGATAAATGGGGCCTTGAGAGCTAAGGAAGTCCTCCTCTTCCTGCCTCTGTTCTGCCTCAAGTGCCCTGTCCATTATTCCACGCAGCGTGTGCTCCAACAGGTGGACAAGGGGGACAGTGTCACTGATGCATGCACTGTCACTGCTCACCATCCTCGTGTCCTCCTCAAATGGTGACAGGACAGTGCATGCATCCCTGATCATGGCCCACTGGCGTGGGGAAAAAAAACAAGCTCCCCTGACCCTGTCCTGGTGCCATAGTCGCACAGGTACTCATTGATGGCCCTCTGCTGCCTGTGCAGCTGCTGCAGCATGGCCAACGTTGAGTTCCACCTGGTGGGCATGTCACAGATTAGGCGGTTCTTGGGCAGGTTAAACTCCTTTTGAAGGTCCGTCAGCCGAGCACTGGCATTATATGACCGTCGGAAATGCACACAGACTTTCCTGGCCTGCCTCAGGACATCCTGTAAGCCCGGGTACCTGCCCAAGAACCGCTGCACCACCAAGTTAAGGACGTGAGCCAAACAGGGCACATGGGTCATTTGTCCCTGTCGGAGGGCAGAGAGGAGGTTAGTGCCATTGTCGCAAACCACCATTCCTGCCTTAAGTTGGCGTGGCGTCAACCACCTCTGAACCTGCCCCTGCAGAGCTGACAGAACCTCTGCCCCAGTGTGGCTCCTGTCCCCCAAGCACACCAGCTCAAGCACCGCATGGCATCTTTTGGCCTGTGTACTTGCGTAGCCCCTTGAACGACTACAGAGCACCGCTGGTTCCGAGGAAGAGGCCATGAAGGAAGAAGAAGAGGAGGGGGTGGAGGAGAGAGGTGTGTCACAATCATTAGCATTTTGGAGGCGTGGTGGCGGAACAACCTCCAACACTACTGCACCTTGTCCTGCATCCTTCCCAGCTGCCAGCAGAGTCACCCAATGCGCCGTGAAACTTAGGTAACGTCCCTGTCCATGCCTGCTGGACCATGAGTCAGCGGTAATATGCACCTTACCGCTGACTGCCCTGTCTAACGAGGCATGGACATTGCCTTCCACATGCTGGTAGAGAGCCGGAATCGCCTTCCGTGAGAAAAAGTGGCGTTTGGGTACCTGCCACTGAGGAACCGCACATTCCACAAACTCACGGAAGGGGGCAGAGTCTACCAACTGAAAAGGCAGCAGTTGAAGTGCTAGCAATTTTGCCAAGCTAGCATTCAACCGCTGGGCATGTGGATGGCTGGGAGCAAACTTCTTTCGGCGGTGCAGCAGCTGGGGCAGGGAAGTTTGCCTGGTACAATCTGACGTCGGTGTACCAAAAGCAGATTGCCCACAAGTACTTGGCTGTGACACACCTAATTCTACACCTTCATTCCTCTCAGTGCAGGTCTCAGAGAGGACTGAAGGTCTAGTGGGGTTGGAAATCTCAGCTGATGAGGAGCAAGGAGAGGTCCTCTTTGTTCTTTGGTGTGGGTCTTTTAGATACGCTTGCCAACAAACTGCATGGCAGGTCAACATATGTCTGGTCAAGCATGTGGTACTCAAGCGGGAGATGTTTTGGCCACGTGAGATACGCTTGAGACATATGTTGCAAATAGCAGCGGTGCGATCTGATGCACTCGTCTCAAAAAAGGCCCACACCACAGAACTTTTTGAATAACGCGCAGAGACTGCAGCGCCCTGCACATGTGGAGCTTTGGGGTGTGATGCAGTCAATGTGCTGCCCTTAGGCTGGCCCCTGGAGGGCATCCTACCTCGTTGGTGATGTGCCGCCTCCTCCTCCTCCTCCTCCTCTCTCCTATCAGGCACCCACGTTGAGTCAGTGACCTCATCATCCCCTCCCTCCTCATCACTGGAGCAAACCTGGCAGTATGCTGCAGCAGGGGGAGCATGACTGCCAGATTGCTGTCCTTCTTGGGCACCCCCTCTGTCCGTGCTCATGTTACTGCCTTCATCGAGCTCAGTATCATCATCAGAGCCTTCCAAACGCTGGGCATCCTCCTGGAGCATGTACCCAACACTGTGGTCAAACAGTTTGAGGGACTCCTCAGGAGGACATAGTGGGGCTAGGGAAGGAGTCACTGATGACATTGAGCCGAGGGAAGAGGCCGCTGCTTTGCCAGACAAAGTACCCTGGGCATGGGTGAGAGAGGATGAGGAGGATGAGGACGGCTTGGTCATCCACTCGACCAAGTCTTCCGCATGTTGCGGCTCAACATGGCCAGCTGCCGAAAAAAAGGCCAAGCGTGTCCCATGGCCACGTGCTGATGAGGATGCACCGTCTCCACGACCAGCACTAGACACAGAGCCTGCTTGCCCTCTCTTATTGGCTTGTGACTGTCTGCCTCTCCTTCTTGGCCTTCCAGACATACTAATGGCCTGTAGCTGCACTAAACTGGGATATATATATATATATATATATATATATATATATATATATGTACTGATACTGCAGCTAGCAAAATCAACTGCCTGCCTGTAGTATTAGAACACCACCAACCTTCTACAGGTAGCTTTAGCTGAACACTGTGAGCAGGACGCACCCCATTAACTTGTAGGTTTAGCTGAACACTGTGAGCAGGACGCACTGCACTAACTGTAAATAGTCTAGCTGCCTGACTGTGGTACTAATAGGATCAAAAGAACACCAGCAATTTTCTTCAGGTAGCTGTATTTACTGTAACAAGACAAGCCTGCCTGTCAGTAAGAAGATAACAGAAATGGATCTAGCTGAACACTGTGAGCAGGACGCACCCCACTAGCTTGTAGGTTTAGCTGAACACTGTGAGGTGGATGCACCCCACTAACTTGTAGGTTTAGCTGAACACTGTGAGCAGGACGCACCCCACTAACTTGTAGGTTTAGCAGAACACTGTGAGCAGGACGCACTGCACTAACTGTAAATAGTCTAGCTGCCTGACTGTGGTACTAATAGGATCAAAAGAACACCAGCAATTTTCTTCAGGTAGCTGTATTTACTGTAACAAGACAAGCCTGCCTGTCAGTAAGAAGATAACAGAAACGGATCTAGCGGAACACTGTGAGCAGGACGCACCCCACTAGCTTGTAGGTTTAGCTGAACACTGTGAGGTGGACGCACCCCACTAACTTGTAGGTTTAGCTGAACACTGTGAGCAGGACGCACCCCACTAACTTGTAGGTTTAGCAGAACACTGTGAGCAGGACGCACTGCACTAACTGTAAATAGTCTAGCTGCCTGACTGTGGTACTAATAGGATCAAAAGAACACCAGTAATTTTCTTCAGGTAGCTTTAGATACTGTAACAAGACAAGCCTGCCTGTCAGTAAGAAGATAACAGGAACGGATCTAGCTGAACACTGTGAGCAGGACGCACTGCACTAAATGTAAATAGTCTAGCTGCCTGACTGTGGTACTAATAGGATCAAAAGAACACCAGTAATTTTCTTCAGGTAGCTTTATATACTGTAACAAGACAAGCCTGCCTGTCAGTAGGAAGATAACAGGAACGGATCTAGCTGAACACTGTGAGCAGGACGCACTGCACTAAATGTAAATAGTCTAGCTGCCTGACTGTGGTACTAATAGGATCAAAAGAACACCAGCAATTTTCTTCAGGTAGCTGTATTTTCTGTAACAAGACAAGCCTGCCTGTCAGTAAGAAGCTAACAGAAACGGATCTAGCTGAACACTGTGAGCAGGACGCACCCCACTAACTTGTAGGTTTTGCAGAACACTGTGAGCAGGACGCACTGCACTAAATGTAAATAGTCTAGCTGCCTGACTGTGGTACTAATAGGATCAAAAGAACACCAGTAATTTTCTTCAGGTAGCTTTATATACTGTAACAAGACAAGCCTGCCTGTCAGTAAGAAGATAACAGGAACGGATCTAGCAGAACACTGTGAGCAGGATGCACTGCACTAAATGTAAATAGTCTAGCTGCCTGACTGTGGTACTAATAGGATCAAAAGAACACCAGTAATTTTCTTCAGGTAGCTTTATATACTGTAACAAGACAAGCCTGCCTGTCAGTAAGAAGATAACAGGAACGGATCTAGCTGAACACTGTGAGCAGGACGCACTGCACTAAATGTAAATAGTCTAGCTGCCTGACTGTGGTACTAATAGGATCAAAAGAACACCAGTAATTTTCTTCAGGTAGCTTTATATACTGTAACAAGACAAGCCTGCCTGTCAGTAGGAAGATAACAGGAACGGATCTAGCTGAACACTGTGAGCAGGATGCACTGCACTAAATGTAAATAGTCTAGCTGCCTGACTGTGGTACTAATAGGATCAAAAGAACACCAGTAATTTTCTTCAAAATACTGTAACAAGACAAGCCTGCCTGTCAGTAAGAAGATAACAGGAACGGATCTAGCTGAACACTGTGAGCAGGACGCACTGCACTAAATGTAAATAGTCTAGCTGCCTGACTGTGGTACTAATAGGATCAAAAGAACACCAGTAATTTTCTTCAGGTAGCTTTATATACTGTAACAAGACAAGCCTGCCTGTCAGTAGGAAGATAACAGGAACGGATCTAGCTGAACACTGTGAGCAGGACGCATTGCACTAAATGTAAATAGTCTAGAAGATAACAGGAACGGATCTAGCTAAACTGAATACAGTATACATATATATATATATATATATATATATATATATATATATGCAACACCTGGGATGCATATATATACACAATACACTTTAAGTGCAGCTAACTGACTGACTGTCCTGCCTAATCTAGCTAACTCAAATGAAATGACACTGTCTCTCTCTCTCTCTCTCTCTCTAAGCACACCGGAACACACTGCACAGGGCCGCCGTGAAGGCGGCCTTATATAGTGTGGGGGGTGTACTAAATCCCCTGAGCCATAATTGGCCAAAGCCTCCTTGGCTTTGGCCAATTACGGCTCTCTGTTAAGGCGGCGCTGTGATTGGCCAAGCATGCCGCAGTGAATTATGGGCCGTGACGCGCCACACGAATTTGGCGCGAACGGCCCATATCGTTCGCAATTCGGCGAACGACTGAACAGCCGATGTTCGAGTCGAACATGGGTTCGACTCGAACACGAAGCTCATCCCTATGTCCAACTACATTGCAAAGTGCATGAGCATCATGGGAAAAAATACAATCAAATTCACCCCAGTTTAATATAGTTTTATGTTAGTATACTTGCCTTTTCCACATTTTTGTGAGTTCCTTAATTGTTCATTAATTGACCATTGCATATGTGCAATCAGGGATGAGCCAGTCTTTTCAATCTTTGACAGATGTAGAGCAGTAAAGAACTCACAGCTTAGAATAAATTACTTTCAATTATTCACAATATTTTACAAATACCTGCATGCATCGGTGTAGCTGGTGAAAGCCTACCTATCTTCCTGAACAAATTACAGACGCTTCTTCACTTACATATAAATTTAATAATAATTATGAATGACAATTTTTATTGTCATCACTCAGTATCCCTAATCACTGCCACACCATTCATATGATGATGCTGTACTGAACTGGTGACAGAATTGTGAAAATGTTTATTTAATATGTTTATTGTGACAAAAAAAATTACAGCTTCAAAAAATGTACTAAATACCTCAGACTGCCTACTTCCCAAAAAGGGGTCATTTTAGGGGTGTTTGTACTGTCCTGGCATTTTAAGGGCCTCAAGAAATTAGACAGACTGTCAGTACATCAGGATTGATCAATTTTCAGATACGATACATATACCGTAGTTTGTAGATGCTATAACTTTCACACAAACCAATTAATATGCATTTATTGAGATTTTTTTTACCAAAGACATGTAGCAGAATACATTTTGCCCTAAATTTTTATGAAAAAAATTTATTTTATTGGATATGTTTTATAACCAAAAGTAAAGAATATTGTTTTTCTTCAAAATTTTTTGTCATTTTTGTTTATATAGCAAAAGATAAAAAACCCAGTGGTGATCAAATACCACCAAAAGAACGCTCTATTTATGTATAAAAAGTATATAAATTTAATTTGCATACAGTTTTGCATGACCGAGCAATTGCCAGTTACAATAGCAGAATAGCAAAAAAAAATGTCCCAGTCATGAAGAGGGTAAAACCTTCCGCAGGTCAAGTTGTCAAAGGAGACTAAAGCCACCTGTGTAATAATAACTTTGTTTTCAAAATGCTTATTTTATGCCAATGCAACTAGGAATTAGGGAAACTGGAATGGTTTTTGTTTTTTAAGGATGAAATAGGTTTTCAAACCTCCTGAATGTTACAAAACTCATTAAATCTTATTGTACGTTTTAAACTTGTATTCTTCTTATTTTTTAAAACAGCTTTTATAACAAGTATTTCAAAAAAAGGTGCAGATTGAGTACGCTTAAAAGAAATACAATGCCAGGTGTCAATAGAATTGCTTAGCTATCTCAAAAAAGTTTGGGAAATTATATGAAGCATGCGATAACATGGATAGCAAGTATGTCTGACAAGTAGCTTATAATAGTATAACCGCTATATAACAAGGTAAACAAAGCATGATTTGTGTATAAAACAAACTGATTTATTCCATACATGTAATACATAAAACGAGGGCGAAGGCCAGCCAGGGTACTTGTACCTCCTCTCCCATGCTGAGACCCATTGATAACTACCATTATTTATTACCTTCTTTAGATTTTTACAATGCATCTGCTCCTGCATGAAACGCGTTGAGAAACTGGATGCTAAATACGTGTTTAAACCGCATGAACATCTTACAAATTCTTATTGTATTATGCTGATAATATGATGTATGGCTTTACTTTTTACTCACATGGATCAAATGAGTCTGCTATTATCATGTATTACTATTTATTATGCTATGATGCTTTTATGTATTACATGTATGGAATAAATCATTTTGTTTTATACACAAATCATGCTTTGTTTACCTTGTTATATAGCGGTTATACTATTATAAGCTACTTGTCAGACATACTTGCTATCCATGTTATCGCATGCTTCATATAAAGTCCCAAATTTTCCTTATTTGAGCTAGCCTTGCAATTTAGAGATGGAGGTTATGAACTATCATGTCCTACACCTCATATAAAGTCCCAAATGTTTTTAATCCTTTTCTATAGAATTGCTTTGTCAATAAACAATTATATTTGTTTATTGACAAAGCCACATTTTATATTAACAAAGCCATGTGCTCACTCTGTTGCAAAGTGAGTGCTTTTCTAAATAAGGCTATGCAATTTTATTTTTCTTGCAAATTAAACTTAAAGCCTGGGTTCACACATATGCAAACACAGACATTGCATGTGATTCGCACCCGCATTGCTGTGCCGATCATATTCGATGTCTGTGCAATGTGAGTTCAGCCATACAGTTGTATGGCTGAACTCGCATTGGATTCGCACAAAAAAGGGACTTTTTTCCCACACTGGAATCAGATCGCATGAGTGTTCCTTTCCGAAGCCTGCGATCTATGAACCGTTCTGGGGATATCATTAACATTGTATTGACACCCGCATCGGTTCGCAGAGGGCAGTGTAAACTGCCTGCGGGAGAGATGCGACGCGGGAACCTGCAATGAAATCACGCTGGTTCCTGCATCGCTATAGTGTGAACCCAGGCAAACAGTCTGAATCCTGAAACCTGAGAATCATATTTGACAAATGTGTCTTATGTGCATTGTGGGTGATGTGGGTTATTGGGGATCTGTTATTTATATGCAGTAATTATTTGTATTTATCAATAACCTTTTTTGTATGGTATTTGTAATAGCATACACACTGTAGGTGTGAATATGTTTTTGTTGGGGGATTCATTTTATTTTTGGATTATTGATCTTTTCTTGCACACCCAGTGGTGCTGGTTAGTTTGGGTTTGGCAAAAATTTAAGGTATGGGCAAAATCTGTAATTTTACTAAAAAAAATGTTTGGCCAAATCATTCAGTCATCCATAATTGTTCCATGTTCAGGTTATTCTAATTACCCCAAAAGATTATCGCAGTCATTACTTGGAATTTTATCTTCTTAAAGCAGGGGCCACCGCTGCAAAATTTAAAAGCCAGCAGCTGCACATACTGCTGCTGCTGACTTTTAATAATCAGACACTTACCTGTCCTGGAGTCCAGCAATGTCGGCACCGCAGCTGATGTTTCCATCAGCTGTCGGTTGCATACTGCCTCCATTGCGAGTAAGGGAACCCGGCAGTGTAGCCTTTCGGCTTCACGTCAGGGACCCTACTGCGCATGCGCGAGGCTCCGCTCCTCTCTCCTCCTGGACCGGTGGCAGGGGGAGGAGGAGAGAGGAGGAGGGAGCCCCAGCCGTGACATCAATAAACACGGCTGAGGCTCCTGGAAGTGGGGAAAGCATATCTGATAAAGACAGGTATGCTGTCCCCCCTCCCTCCCGAAAGGTGCCAAATGTGGCACCGGAGGGGGGAGTACAATGAGCGTAAGTTCCACTTTTCGGTGGAACTTCGCTTTAAGCTGGCCACAGATGGATCAAAATGCAACGGTTTCAACAGGGGCTGGTTGAATTTCGATCCTTCCGTGGCTGTTTTGTTAATGAGAAGTTGATTTAACAGTGAAATGCCCTGTACACACAAAGGGCAGTTCAGAACCAAGCGTGGCACCCTTTGGGCTCCTTTTGCTAATCTCGTGTTAGTAAAAGTTTGGTGAGAGAGGATTCGCGCTTTTTCAGACTCGTGGTTTTCAGATAGTTTTCTACTGTTCAGTTTGTGCTTGTGGGTTTGTATCTGGTCTTCAGTGCGTGTAGCGAGTTACGCTTGACTCTGTCATTGTGTTCTTGTTCGTTCGTTACTGTTTACCAGGTCGCTCTTCACAGGCCTTGCTGTTCTCCAGTGCGTTCTGTTACTTCGTTCTGAGCAGCCGACCGTTTTCTAGCCATGTTGCGTATACGTACTCCTCGTTGACTTTGTGCTGTGCGGGGGCTTGGTGTTGGGGTCCTTAACTTGACACAAGTCAGTCCATGAACAGGGTGGGGAGGAGTTCATGGACCAAGAATTGGTTGCTCCAGCGTGACCAGTTCTGTCACATGCCTTTGCTCCGTGAAATCTGTGAGAATAATCCTGATGATTTCAGGAACTTTCTCAGGATGACGGACCCCCTATTTCACCGTTTGTTGGCTTTGCTGACCCCCTATATCAGCAGGCAGGATACCTGCATGAGGCAAGCCATAACTCCGGAGCAGAGGCTCACAGATCTCACGGAGCAAAGGCATGTGGCAGAACTGGTCACGCTGGAGCAACCAATTCTTGGTCCATGAACTCCTCCCCACCCTGTTCATGGACTGGACTTGTGTCAAGTTAAGGACCCCAACACCAAGCCCCCGCACAGCACAAACTCTACGAGGAGTATGTATACGCAACATGGCTAGAAAATGGTCGGCTGCTCAGAAGGAAGTAACAGAACGCACTGGAGAACAGCAAGGCCTGTGAAGAGCGACCTGATAAACAGTAACGAACGAACAAGAACACAATGACAGAGTCAAGCGTAACTCGCTGCACACACTGAAGACCAGATACAAACCCACAAGCACAAACTGAACAGCAGAAAACTATCTGAAAACCACAAGTCTGAAAAAGCGCAAATCCTCTCTCACCAAACTTTTACTAACACGAGATTAGCAAAAGGAGCCCAAAGGGTGCCACGCTTGGTTCTGAACTGCCCTTTTATAGTCTCGTCGTACGTGGTGTACGTGACCGCGTTCTTGGCATTCGGAAATTCCGACAACTTTGTGCGACCGTGTGTATGCAAAACAAGTTTGAGACAACATCTGTCGGAAAAAATCCATGGATTTTGTTGTCAGAATGTCCGATCAATGTGTACGGGGCATTAGTGTCAGTGTGTTTCATGTAGGGTAAAATGAATATTTAAATAAGTACATGGATTTAAGGTACGATGGTTCTTCAGAAAGTTTCTGTACTTTTTATATTTTTGTTGAAAACGATGAGGGTGGGAGGTGTAGTAGTTGGTCGTGTCTGAGAGTGTCATTTGACTAGTCTGTCTGGCAAGCTGGCTGATCTTTCAATTTAGTACAAGTGATGTAAATTGTTTTTTAAATTCTTAATAAAAAGAGTTAAAAAAGTGCAGAAACTTTTTGAAGAACCATCATATTTTGTTTATTAACTATGGTAGTGCCAAGGGGTATAAAATGCATGTGGTTATTTGACTATAGTGTAAGCATTATGTGACTATAGTGTAAGCATTAGTGTGAGCATTCAAATCAGAGTTAGCATTAGTGGGAGTGTATTGTCAGGGTCTGTGTGTTTTAGGTAGGATAAAAAACATATTATTTATCACTGTGATTTGTCAGTTTATTATCTGTCTAGGTCCCATTGCTTTAGGTAGGTAAGTTTTTGATTTATTGCCATGGTAGTATACTGTGTGTAATTTAGGTTTACACTGCAAAATATGTGTGATACCTGATAATTAGATTTGAATTAACTGCCTTCTCTGGGGGCAAAATGTGCACTATTGTTTCTGGGCCCTACTAGAGGTACAAACAACAAATAAGGCACACATGCAGTATCTCCAGCAACATCAAGAGTATGAGTTTTTTTATTTTTAGGGTTTTTTTTGTGGTGGTTCATGGTATTGGCAAGAGATATACAGCTAACAATTAAAAATTATACTTTTTACTATTTTGGGCCAGTTATCTTTTTTTAATTGTATTTTCAATAAGTTTTTCCCCCCCAAAAGTAACACAGAAAATGAAAATATAAAGTACATCAATATCAAAATAAGAAGCTCATATAAGCAAACAGCTTACAGCCACATTAAACAGAAATCACCTTATATGTATGGCCCTATCATGGCATAATGATAGGATAACGACAAATGAAGGGCAGATACGTGGGATGGGTGTGACCAGCCCAACCCAAGATCACTCTGGGAAAAAGAAAAGATCAGGAGTTCTCTACCAGAACATTATGACCTTGTAGGTAGTCTCTCTCTCTCTGCACCACACAATGTAAGGATTTAGAGACTGAGTCACATATTTTTTTGCCATTGATTTAAAGGGGTAGTTGAAGCTTTTGCACCCACTTATGTATGTATAAATGATATTTAGTGAAAAGTTGATATTCTTCATGAAGGATTTTATACATAAAGGATATTAAATCGAATTGATTTGGGCCTTGAGCAAAAACTGTTTCAATTTTTGTGGGTTTGTCTAAAGTTAAAGAGAAAAAGTAGTCTTTAATCTGGAGATAAGAGAAAAAAGGTGTTTGGGAATGTGTTTTTTTAGAATGGAGTTATTCAAGGGAACATAGCTTATGAGTTACTGGGTGTGCAAGTTGTTGAAGTTGAAATATAGCTGTTCAGGCCTATGGCATCATACACCCATAGGACAAACTATCCATATAGCTGGATTATATAGAACATTACATGAGTGAGGGCATAGTGAAGAGAGAGAGTACTTTAGAAGTTTCAAATGAACATTGACATTAGGTAGATTGGACCAGGTCAAGGAGCATGGATGGGGGGGATAAAGAGACTCTATCTCGATTCCTGACCTTCTATTAGGTGCATGTTGAGTGGACCAAGAAGTAATGGCACACAAATGTGGGCCATTAAAGTATTTAATCACATCTGTTGCTCCCAAATCCCCACAGGGTTTAAGAGGGAAAAGTGTTCTAAACTAACTATTTGTTTTGTATTTGTTATGCCAGATAAAATTAGTGAACAACCTGTGGATAGACCGAAGTTGGGACGTAAGAGCTGAGACTGGAAGTGTCTAAAAAAGATATAACAATTTGGGTAAAACTGAAATCTTGAGCACATTTATTCTCCTGAGCAGGGAGATATTATAAGAATCCCTTTGTTTTAACATGTGAGATATTTCCTTAAACAGAGAGAACACTTAAGGGCATGGAAGCACCAGCAGTATGGGAAATTTTGTCTTAATGGAACTGATTATCTTTTAGTAATATAAAAAAGAAGATATTCATTAACATTTGCCATCACATTAAGGCCCGATTTGACCTAAAAAATGAAAGGTAATTTACTCAAGTACACTAAGTACACTGCCACTTTATAAAACTCTGGTCCGGCCACATCTGGAGTATTCCGTCCAGTTCTGGTTACCAGTCCTCAGAAGGGATGTGCTGGAGCTGGAGAGAGTCCAAAGAAGTGCAACAAAATTAGTAGGGGATTGGAGGACCTCAATTGGGAGGAGCGACTACAAGCACTAAATTTATTCTCGCTGGAGAAGAGACAAATAAGAGGGGTCATGCTAGCAATTTACAAATACCTCAATGGTGATCCCAGCGTAGGAAAAAAGCTATTCAGTCTCAGGGAGTGTCATGAGTCTGCAATAATGTTTCATGCCCTGTCTGTCTGCCTACCTCAGGTCTGTGTATCAGCTTAGGGACCGCGCTCTCACACCTGCATGTTTAAGTAATCTTCTCTCAGGGTGGCTCCACCCAAACCTCTAAAAGGAAACACTATTTAACACCGTGCACTGCAAGCCAGCCTTGCCTGAGCAATAGTGTGTTTAGGCTCCCCTGTGTGTTTCTTGCCATGTGCTCTATGTTTGATTCCATGTACCGACTTTGACTTGTTCTCCTGACTATCCCTGTCTGCTTGTTACCCCAACCTTTGGCGTGTTCTCCTGACCATCCCTGTCTGCTTGTTACCCCGACCCTTGGCTTGTCCTTCTGACTATTCCTTGTTGCCCTGCACTGTTGTTTCCTCTCCATCCACCGGAGCCTTCCGTGAGCGTGAGTTTTGAGATCCTGGGGGCCGCGACCTGGAGTCAGCTGCAGCGAAGTCCATCCTCACCATCAGAGGCTCTGGTGAACACCTGCTGGTTCTTAGACACCGCATCCTGGGGAATCTATGCTCTAGCTCCCTGTTTTATCCTTGTCGGTGCTCAGATGGAGCTGCTTTCCTGAACCACCCAAAGCTCCATCCACAGCACTCAGCCAAAGGCTGACCTGACCCCAGCGGTGTGCATCTGTCACCTGGCCTCAGGTGACCTGACAGAGAGTGTAAGAGGACACATCGCCACACAATGAGATTGGAGGAGAAGCGGTTTAAACTTAAGCTGTGCAGGGTTTTTTTAAAAGATTCTTGGACATGCATTTAAAAGAACACAACATACAAGAATATGGGAAATGATTATTGACACTGACAAACACAGACCTACACAGGTTGAACTGGATGGACTAATGTCTTTATTCAACCGTACCTACTATGTAACTACATAAGTTGCTTTACCTCCTTCATTAGCGTTAAAAAAAAACATGTTTTACATGTTCATTATATATCATTTTAAATTATTTAGGTACATGGGAGAGGGGGGTCATATTTGTTCTTTACTTATGCAGGCTCTTTTAACAGACTTCCCAGTATTACACATCAGTGCTTTACTGCTGGTTCTCATAGTACAAACTTATCAGTCAGCTAATAACTTAAACACAATGCTGTCCTTTTGTGGTTGAAAAACAGCAAGCATGTGAGCCTGTGAAAATGATAATAAATCAATTTAGGACAAACACTTGAATAATAACTCAAAATACGTGCAAACTGAAGATACATTATACTTTCCCCTCAAAACAAAATTGCAGGCAGATATAAAAACACCAATTAATTTTTTTACCTATTAAAAAAATAGTTTTGTATTTGCAAAGGCAACTATTGTTAGCACCAGAATCTTGATATATGCCTCTGTAATCTCCTGTACAGCAGGTCTGGAATAAGGAGGGTGAAAGCTCTATGCCAATCAGGATCTGCTGTAGTGCACATGTAATGACGGTGAACATGCTGAAGGAACAACAGAACAAAATGAGCAAAGTAATAACCTAATCAATATGCTTTTGCTCCCTCAACCATCCACTTCAGCAAGCTAGTGGAGTGTTCTTGACTAAGCTGTACTGCTACAGTGAATGTCAAGGACCTTTCTCTCCTATTTTGATGCAGTACCTGGTCTTAAAGATTAGCTGAACAGATTTGTAAATACTACGGCAGATGAAACAGTCTCCACACTACATAAGTATTTCAGCTTTGTACTTGCTTTCCTGGTGTACAACTTTTAAAGAAAAACAGGAACAATATTGTTTTTGTACCATACAAATGCTTATTGGAGACTGTTAACTTGCTCACTTTGTTATCAGAAAATTAATCTGGCATTTAAAGAAACAGTTATATACAATAATTATTGAGACAGTATGAGACCATGATATAATAATGGATTGTGATAACAGAAAGTTGCCATTTTTTATATCAACGAAAACATTTTAATTTCAGTGTGGCTAAAATGAAGCCAAGGGGGCAAGAACACTTCCTCACTGGACACATCCCTTAGGGCATAATGACGCCTAGTATTTCTTAAGTGAAAAAGCCAAGAGTGAGCTATGAAGATTTTTCTTTAATTGAGTTAATTGCACATCCCAGTGTCAGTAGTAATGGATTTTGTTTGGACCAGTAGCTCCTAAATTATTTATAATTAAGCTGAATCTCTTCTTCATCCATTACAGTGGCTTCACTAGATACCCAGATATCTAATGTACAGCAAGTGTTAGGAAGTGACAATTTTGAGCTGTTGAGACTAGCAAGACATGTGAGTGTACTATACATGAACTACGTTCAAAGGAAAACAGAAAAATAACAAAGTATGATATCACAACATTAAAACATATTATTTCTTAACCACTTCAGGTTTCACACCTGTATATTCCTTATGAACCAGAGCAATTTCAATTATTTTTTTTACAAATATAATTATTATTGAATTTTCCAAAAAAAAATCACAGTCATTTACATAATATGTTTAAATACAATTCTAGTATCTTATAATCAATAAAAAAACAAACAAATATTACTACTGCTCCAAACAGTAGAGAAGAGAAAAAAAAGGATTAACACCTGATAACACCTTGTGTCTCTCCATATGGAACACAAAATAGAGAAAATGAAAAAAAAATTGTATCCTTCTCTCTTATATCTAAATGTATTTCCTCTGCATGGGGAAATGCCCCCACTGCACCCCAGCCTTTCATAATCTACCGTCTTCCTATGGCAAGGCACATACCGTATTTATTGGCGTATAACACGCACCCCAAGTTTAGGTGGGAATTTTAAGGAAAAAAACTTTTAGGAGGGAAGTTTAATGAAAAAAAACTTACATTAAAATGCCCATCAATGCAGACTTGTCAGTGTCATTGCAGCCTTTTCAGTGTCAGTGCAGCTTTGCCCCAGTGTCCTTTGCAGCCTGGTCAGTGCAGCCTTGTCAGTGCAGCTTTGCCCCAGTGCAGCCTTGTCAGTGCAGCTTTGCCCCAGTGCAGCCTTGTCAGTGCAGCTTTGCCCCAGTGCAGCTTTGCCACAGTGCAGCCTTGTCAGTGCAGCCTTGCCCCAGTGCAGCTTTGCCCCAGTGCAGCCTTGTAAGTGCAGCTTTGCCCCAGTACAGCCTTGCCCCAGTGGTCAGTGCAGCCTTGTAAGTGCAGCTTTGCCCCAGTACAGCCTTGCCCGAGTGGTCAGTGCAGCCTTGTCATTTCAGCCTTGCCCCCAGTGTCCATTACAGATTTAAATATGGCGCCGCAGAGTTCACAGGGACTCGGCGGAGCTGAACGAGCGCCGCCGAGATCACAGTGACTGGGCGAAGCCGAGATACACATAGCCGAGTGTACTCGACTCTTCTCGGCGGTGCTCGTTCCACTCCGCCGAGTCCCTGCGAACTCCGCGGCACCATTTTTAAATCTACACGCTATGTGTATGTCGGCGGCGATCGCGGTGATTGCCCCGATCGATCAAAATTAGCGGGATCGGCGTATAACACGCACCCACGATTTTCCCCGGATTTTAAGGGGAAAAAAGTGCATGTTATAGGCCGATAAATACGATATTTAAAACAGCTCCCTGAATTTAAATGACGAACAGAAAGTTCTCCACAGGGGGCCACACTTCCAATAACTTGGCATGATTATCATATAAAGTAGCAGATAATTAATTTATTCTTTGTAAACATTGCATTTCATTCACCTACTTCCTCAAATTAAGTGGGGATGGTGACTTCCAGTGTTTTGCTATGATCGCTCTAGCTGCCATTAAGAAAAAACGTAGAAGTCCGGCCTTTGCCACTTTACTCGAACCCAGGAAAATAGACAAAAGAGCTATTTGAGGTGCATGGGCTATGTGATTCCCTGATATGTGTTCATGTATATCAAATATTGCAAACCAAAATGGCACAACATTTGGGCATGACCACCATAAATGTAAGATTGTGTCTGGATAATGCTGGCACCTCTAACATAGGTCCAATCATTACGGCAATATTTTATGTAGCCTAACAAGATATTGATACCCCCTAGATAACAACTTAAAATTTCTCTCCTGTATCCTACTAACAACAGACATCTTATGAGTTAATATAAATGCTTTATTGGCTTAGTTTCAAGGTATTGGGCACTGTAATTCCTTTTCCCATTCAGCAATATAATTTGGTAAATTCAGTCACATATGGGACAATATTGCATAAATAGTTGAAATAGGGCATTTTGGAGCTTGCGATCCTATACACAATTTTTCACATGATGTGCGAGGTTTATGAAATGAACCTACCTTTTGAAAGGGTTATACTGTATACAAATTTCTAAGCTGAAAATACAATGGCCATTGTCCCTGTGTATAGTCCCTATTTCCCACTCCCCCCCAGAACACGTTTGTTTATGTGTATAATAGAATATAGAATCAAAAAGTCTTGTTAAAAGAGCTGATCTATAAATAAAGGAATAGACTCCGAAGGTCCAGTCCTCATTTTCGCCTTATGAGCACATCATAAATTAGACGTGGTTTTGAACCTGAGCAGATACTGTATATTTCAGAAGAGGAGATTGAATTATACTAAAAAAAATTGCTAGGAGATCTACAGGCACTGTTTGAAAAATGTATAAAAAACAAGGAAGAATATCCATTTTAAACAGTGCTAATCTACCAAACCATGAGTGGCATAGACTTGCTTCATGCTTTAGTTTTGGTTGTGTCAAAGTTACGGTTGATAGATCAAAGCATACACAGTAGGTCCCCCTCTGAGCTAGAGGGATAAATCCTCAAGTATTTTAAAGCATTGTCCTGCCAACAAAAAGAAAACCCTTTTTTGAGGGCATCAGTAACCTCAGCAGATAAGGACAAAGTAAAGCGGGGCTCCAACCAAAAGGAGAAGCTTTGCCTGTTTGCACCCCCCCTTCCACTGCCACATTTGGCACTTTTTTGGGGGGGGAGTGGGTACCTGGTTTTGACAGGTACTCGCTCCTACTACTGGCACTTCTGGCACTGCAGGTCCCGGAAGACTATGGGACCATTTACAAGGCGCAGCATGACTCACGCATGCGCAGTAGGAAACAGGCTGTTTGGGAGCCGGTCGACTGCTGGTTTTTCAGCATGCTCTTCCGACAGAAGCCGGCCAAATGACCAGCTTCTGTGTAACCAGCTGACAAACACACGTGCCGAATGTTAGACGGTTTTTATTGAACAGGCCGATGCCTCCTGACATTCAGCCCATATGTATTATGCATTAGGGATTAAACACCTTTTCAGCTTCCACTACTAAAAGACAAAGATATATTTTATGCTTGTTGGTGTAATACTTGTGGTAAAGGCCTTTAACCATGTTATCCCTTGCTTCTCTTTGAGGTACAAACCAGACTTGATCCAAATGGTTAAGAAATTAAATAAGGGGTTTTAAGTGCTCAGCAATTATGGTATTTTAGCATAAATGTCTTGATGTCCACATTTACTAGTGAAATTGGATAACTAGAACACAAAGAGGTGTTCTTACCCTCATTAGGCATTATAGTAATATGAACCTCTTGAGATTGTTGTGTAAACGGACATGTGTCAGATATTGCATTAAAAGTTTGTAATAAAATTGGCATCAATTGTTTTCAGAATACCTTGTAGAAGAGCCCGTAAAGCTCTTCTCCAAGGGCAGGGGTCCCTTTTACATCCACAATTCCTGATAATTCCTGATATATGGTAGGATCTGCATGAATCTTATGATGGTGTTCTAGATCATAAATATTATTCAATAATGTGGAAATTCGGAAAGATCTTTCTTTTTTCAACTTTGTACTGTGTTGAATTAATTTACCCCATAAAACACACTTCAAAGTTTCCCACTTAATTGGTGAGGGGGTCGGGTCAAGAGAATGGATCAACAAAAACTCATCTATGGTCTCCCAGAGGACTTTTAAAACTGAATCCTCTCTTAATAGAGATTAATTTAGTTCCTTGATGAGGCCATCTTCTGGGTGTTAGGTATTTGTAAAGTGTACCATTAATTATAATACCTTGGCAAAAAATTTGGAATCTTCTTTTTTTGAAAGTGTGTCTCCTGTAGAAATAAAATCTGAACCTTCTGTTTATGCATAAGGTGCAATATTTGATTTCTCTTTTGAGGGATATTAAATCCCTGAACAATTAAAAAACAAACTGAATTTAGTCATAAGTAATAATTAGACCCAGCAGTAAATATGGGGGGTTTTAGTGAAGTTCTCTTCCCCTGTGCAAAGGAAAAGCTTAAAGGGTAACTCCACTTTTGTAGGGGAAAAATAGCAAAAAAATATATATAGCGTATACAATTGCAACACAAGTCATATTGTAATTGAATGTTATTAAAAATTACCTTTCCTTTTCTGTCTGTAGCCACTGTAATTTTCTGAGAATGCATTGCATAATGGCTATCTGCAATTGTTCTGTACACAGAGTGTGTACTGACCACCCCCAGAAACATAATTTCTTGCTTGTGTGACTGGCTCACCAATTTTCCCAGACGTCTGCCTAAGACACAAGTCAGATTTCAGGCATCCCCTGCAACAAAAATGTCATTTTTGGTGAGACACTCCCAGTAGGAACACGTCTAAAGGGATGCAGGCCCAGCAGATTTCCTCATTAGTGCCCTGCAGCTTCACACCTGATAGATAATTATAAAACCACTCCCATTAGACCCACTCATCAGTGAGGCTCAGAGTAACATACAAGGATTACTTCAGAATAAGAAAAGGTAGGAATCTGCAACAAAGGTTGTTATAATGCTTGCAATGTGCATAGATCACCCAGAAGGGAATGTTTTTTTCTCAACAAAGTGGAGTTACTCTTTAAGGGGTAAAAAATGTTATATTTCTCATACAGGCTTATGATTTATTGATATCTTTGTCATTATCTAAGTAATATATGTATTGCTTTTTGGGGACAAACAGCAGGCATTATTTCAAAATGTTGTTTTTTTTTGTTTTTGTTTTTTTCATTTTCTTTACAAGCTATAGGAAACAAAACATAACAAAATTGAAAGAAATTCACTTTTTCTACTTTGACTGTGCTAATTTTAAAACAACTAGTGGTATAAGTATATATAAGTATAAATAAGTATATATACATATATAAATATATATAAGTATACATTATATTCTAAGATTTGCCCCATTTATGAGATTAAATTTATGATTCCAGTACAAAGCACCGAAAAGTTAATTACAACAGAAATTATGATTTTTTTCAATTTTGCAAATTTTTTTTAAAATGTGACAATAAAACATTTAACAAAATAATTTAAGAAATAACTAAAGGTTAAATAGGAATATTTTTTGTAAAAAATCTTTTTTCTTTACTTGTGTAGCTTTATTAAGTGAAATCATAGGCAGATTAAAAGGCCACTCCATAGATTTACACGTGAATGCAACATAGTTTGATTTTCTCAGCTGAAGCTGTAATTTTGACCGCCAGGATTTGTCAGCAAATAGTGATTGGGTGGCAAAGGGTTAAGAGAAACAGGCAGTATAGCATTCGCCTTAGGTACTTTGCTAAAGTATGCCATACTCCCAAAGTTCTTATCTGTTTAAGGGTCATTTACATGCCTTGATAGTGCAGAACCCTATCAATGGGGTGATCTTCTAAAGGTGTGATTGGGGGCTTTATTGGGGGTTTTTGCCTTCCTCTAGATCAACTGTGGGTATAGGATTGTGTATTTAGGATTGTATGATTTTTTATTATTTATTTAAGGATATTCTTTTTTCCCTTTTATTGGTTGAACTAGATGGGCTTTTGTCTTTTTTCAATCACACTATGTGTCTATGTAACTATGTGATGCACATTCACTTAGCAAGTACATAACACTTTAAAGAAGGTGAAACTGTGTTCACTTCTAATGTGACATCCAGGATATTCAAGCAGCGGCTGCATCTCAATTAACTGCAATGGGACTGCCTGCACGGGGATGCACAGAACATTTGTCTATGTAGGTAAACACAGCCCTTCATAGGCATACAGTTATGTTCATCCTGTGTGAATGAGGCCTTAGAATGAACAAAGACATAACAGAAATTCTAGTGTCACAAAAAGAAGAGGAAAGAAATCCCCACAAAGTAAGGGAACTCCCTTAAAGTGGGAATAAACTCCCATGCATGAATTGTACCTACAGGTATGCCTATGATAAGGCTTACCTGTATGTACTGTAAACATCCTCTAAATCTGCACCGTTTGGGAGATATTTACTGTACATGCATCTGGTGACGTCACCTGATATCAGAGTCCTGTACCATTAATGCCGCCTCCCGCACACATGCGCGGGAGTGACGTCATCGCTGCTCCAGCCACTCACACAGCCAGAGTCTGCCATCCTGGAAGGAACACCGCTGAAGGGCTTCGTTCTAAGGTAAGTTTCACCTTACCTTACCTAGTAAGCGATGCTAGCACATTATAACTTTGCCTTGCAGAGGGCTGGTAGGACAGTAGTCAGCCAAACAGGTATTCCCATTGGAAGATTATTTCTACTCAGGAAATGTTGGATTTCCCATCACTTTTTGTCTGGCGACAAAGGTCACTAAGACAAACAGAGAGGGTAAATCTCCCCAAGTGGCATAGAAAGCATTATAAACTAACTCTCCACTATTTCAAAAACTAGAAAAAAACTTGGCTATAGATATTCTTGAAGATAAGTGTAAAGATATCAAACTTTCACTCACATTAAAATCTATAAAGGTTTAAACTCAATCAGTAGTGGCTTCTTTTAAGTGTTTGAGTTTCTAAATTGAAGTCAAACTGTTCATGCTTTGTGTGGTAAAAATACAAGCATTTATCATAATAATTTTGAGTAATTTTTAGAGTAATAATTAGAGTAATAATTTGAACTGGTTTCTGCCCTTTTTGCAAGACAGTCCTGATTGTTTGAGATGCTAATACAAATGTAGATGTCTTAGTGAGACATCTGCTTGTCTATGGCCAGCCTTAGGCTTACAGAATACAAGCAATTAAGACCAAGACTAAAGTTCAATGCCATGTCACATTTACGTTTGTTGTGGTAATTTACAGACTCTGCCACAAGCTTTAAAGACATCAATAATAAGGTTTAAATGACAAAAGATGACTGTTACTTAAAGGGCATGACCCTTGGCCTAGATAATTGTTTAAATAATATGACATAGCCTTAAGTGTGTAATTCAACACAACATCTACAAATTGACTCCCAAACAATTCTGATACTCCTGACAAAATTTTGCAGTGATGCATGAGAATCTTTTTCTTGAATACTGATAAGCCCAAAGGATAATACAGGAAAATTAACACAACTGGGAGATGTACTGTAGGTGTCAGGTTCATTAACATTATTTAGCTTTAGAAGAGCAATACACCTGCCTATATCATAACATTTTTTTAATGTATTTAGGTGTATACAGACAGACTAGTTTAAAAGGTTTTGAGATACTTGTAATTTCTATCACAAGTTTCTTTCTTTACTTCCTTCCTTTTTTTTTTAGAAAAAAAGTTCTTTGGAAGATGGATTTCAGGATGTTTTCTGGTATGTAGCAATTTAAAACACCAAAGTTTATGAAAACATAGTGTATGTCTTTATTGCAAAATATTACAACAACACAAGTTTCTCTATATCACAAAAATAAAACCATTTTGCAAAAATTCTAAAAATGTGAGTCCAAAGAACTTTCATAGAGATATGGAATACATGCATATGTTAATGGTATAGTTATATAACATGATTTGCAAACAAAAATACACTAAATAATATGTATATTTTTTCCCCATTCAAACTAATCAAAATGTATTAGTTCATCTTATATACATAAAGTATCTCACAAAAGTGAGTACACCCCTCACATTTGTGTAAATATTTTATTATATCTTTTCATGTGACAACACTGAAGAAATGACACTTTGCTACAATGTAAAGTAGTGAGTGTACAGCTTGTATAACAGTGTAAATCTGCTGTCCCCTCAAAATAACTCAACACACAGCCATTAATGTCTAAACCGCTGGCAACAAAAGTGAGTATACCCCTAAGTGAAAATATACAAATTGGGCCCAATTAGCCATTTTCCCTCCCCGGTGTCATGTGACTCGTTAGTGTTACAAGGTCTCAGGTGTGAATGGGGAGCAAGTGTGTTAAATTTGTTGTTATCACTCTCACTCTCTCATACTGGTCACTGGAAGTTCAACATGGCACCTCATGGCAAAGAACTCTCTGAGGATCTGAAATAAAGAATTGTTACTCTACATAGAGATGGTCTAGGCTATAAGAAGATTGCCAATACCCTGAAACTGAGCTGCAGCATGGTGGCCAAGACCATACAGTGGTTTACCAGGACAGGTTCCACTCAGAACAGGCCTTATCATGGTCGACCAAAGAAATTGAGTGCACCTGCTCAGCATCATATCCAGAGTTTGTTTTTAGGAAATAGACATATGAGTGCTGCCAGCATTGCTGCAGAGGTTGAAGGGGTGGGGGGTCAGCCTGTCAGTGCTCACACCATAGGCCGCACACTGCATCAAATTGGTCTGAATGGCTGTGGTCCCAGAAGGAAGCCTCTTCTAAAGATGATACATGAGAAAGCCAGCAAACAGTTTGCTGTAGACAAGCAGACTAAGGACATGGATTACTGGAACCATGTCCTGTGGTCTGATGAGACCAAGATAGACATATTTGGTTCAGATGGTGTTAAGCGTGTGTGGCGGCAACCAGGTGAGAAGTACAAAGAGAAAGTGTGTCTTGCCTACATTCAAGTACGGTAGTTGGAGTGTCATGGTCTGGGGCTGCTGGCACTGGGGAGCTACAGTTCATTGAGAGAACCATGAATGCCAACATGTACTGTGACATATTGAAGCAGAGCATGATCCTCTCCCTTCGGAGACTGGGCTGCAGGGCAGTATTCCAACATGATAACGACCCCAAACATACCTCCAAGACAACCACTGCCTTGCTAAAGAAGCTGAGGATAAAGGTGATGGACTGGCCAAGCATGTCTCCAGACCTAAACCCTATTGAGCATCTGTGAGGCATCCTCAAACAGAAGGTGGAGGAGCTCAAGGTCTCTACCATTCACCAGCTCCGTGATGTCATCATGGAGGAGTGGAAGAGGACTCCAGTGGCAACCTGTGATGCGCTGGTGAACTCCATGCCCAAAAGGGTTAAGGCAGTGCTGGAAAAATTTGGTGGCCATGCAAAATATTGACACTTTGGGCCCAATTTGGACATTTTCACTTAGGGGTGTACTCACTTTTGTTGCCAACGGTTTAGACATTAATGGCTGAGTTATTTTGATGGGACAACAAATTTACACTGTTATACACGCTGTACACTCACTAGTTTACATTGTAGCAAAGTGTCATTTCTTCAGTGCTGTCACAAAATGTGAGGGGTGTACTCACTTTTGTGAGATACTGTATATACTGTATATGTATACTTGACTTGACTATGATGTATTGGTATTGGACACTAGATGTACTACATGCTTAAGAATCAAATCTTTCAAAGATGTGCTAGAGGTGGGGAAAAGAGGAAGGGACTCAGTTCTATATACAGTATTCTGGTTATGCCTATTAATACAACCTTACTATGTTTCCGTCCAACAACTTTTGTGTCAAATATTAGACATCCCTCTTCCTTTAGGCCCTATACATTACCCACTAGGTCTACCATTTAAAGGTATTCCTAAATATTCTAAAAACTTTCCACCCATATAACAGCTAAGAAGAATATACTAAGTGCGCTTGAAATCCAGTGATCAGAAATGTGAATAGAATGTTCTATTCACATTTCTGATCACTGGATTGCAAGCGCACTTAGTATATTCTTCTTAGCCTATTACACCGATATTAGTGTTTTTTTGCTGCAGCTGCAATTTAAGGTGTTCTATAGCTTTTTAGCGCATTTTTTTCTTTTTTTCTTTATATCATAACAGCTGCTAGAAGACTCATTCCTCTCCATTGGCAAACTAATACGCCACCATCTTTAGTCCAACTATTATTGCAGACATTTGACATATGGATCATTGGACACCTTCACTATGCAGCTTGATTAAACTATTTAGCAAAGTTTAATCCCAGTCCAGTCTACTTATGGCAGACTCCCTTCTGAAATCTCTTCCTGTTGCCAATAATTAGTATACTTATCCATTGGTCTTATTGTATGTTTTTCTCACTGGTGTGTACCTATTGATTTGTTTTTTGTAACTCCTAGACAACTTATGTCTTGTTTCTTAATTTTGTATGTATCCCCAGTTTATTCTCTTGATATGTTCAATGAACGCTGGCCAGTTCTTTCGATACAATGTTTTCTCAAATGTTTTGATGACAGTATATTTGTATTTACTGCTATTATTTGTTTGCTGCTCTCTTTCACTTCATTTTCAGCCATTCATGTACAGTATACAGTATATAGTTACATAGTCAGGTTGAAAAAAAGATATCTAGTTCAACCAAGGGAAACCCCCCCAAAAAACATACAATCCCATATACACAATCCTATACCCACAGTTGATCCAGAGGAAGGCAAAAAAAACCAGCACCCCAATTGCTCCAGCAGGGGGAAAAATTCCTTCCTGATTCCCGGAGAGGCAATTGGATAAAAGCAAGCTACTGAGATAGCCAGAACCAGATCTTGAGGGAGTCCATTCCACAGGTCTTACTGTGAAGAAACATTTTTTCTGAGAGATAGCCTGTTTAAGATTGGTGCCCCTCCAATGTTTCTCCACCCTATCAATGCCACAAAATGTGAGTTTTGATTGATCTCTTTTTTTTCTTTCCACCCTTACATGTCCTGCAGATAAGACATCTGCCACATATCTGCAGAACATGTAAGGGTAGAAAGAAAAAAACTACACACTTTAAATCTAGGACAACAGGACAAATATCTCCAAAAATCTCCAAATTTATAACCTGCGGCACCACGCATGTCACATACCTTTTGGAATGTGAATGTGGTCTCGAATATGTGGGATGAACCACAAGAGAACTTAAAGTTAGACTGAGTGAACATATTAATAACATTAAAAATGGTTTCCGTAAACACAATTTATCATATCATTTTAGGAGATGCCACAATAGAGATCCTTAAAAACTCACATTTTGTGGCATTGATAAGGTGGAGAAACATTAGAGGGGCACCGATCTTAAACAGGCTATCTCTCAAAACGAGACCCAATGGATATACAAATTACAGTTCTGAACGCCGAAAGGGATAAATGTGGACCTGGACATTAATTGTTTTATTAGTAATTTTTGACTGTTTATTTTTGTTATTTTTGTTATTTTTATTTTATTTTATTTTTATATTTATTCTTACTTTTATTTTATTTTCATTTTTATTTCTATTTTAAATTTTTATTTTTAATTTTATTTTTATTTTATTTTTATTTATTTGATGTGTTTTGTTTATTATTTGTTAGACCAGGTCTCCATTATATCATTCCCAATCATTTAACTATTTATATTTTTCATATGGAGTATACTGTTATCGTCACAATGGTTCACATAATGTAATATACTAAGATCTGCTTTTTATGTTTTTTATGTAATACCGAATTACTAACATTAGATGGCCTCTGATCACTCCCTGGTAATTCAGGAAGTAGGAAGTTTGTGTTCACCTTTTGTCAACAAAGATTACATCACTTCCGGTGCTGCTGACCATTTCCGGTATCGGCAGATACGTCACTTCCGGTTCCGGCGGAAACCGGAAGTGAGGCCAATTTCATACTGCACCATCAATTAGAGTAGTGGGAGTCATTGGGTGTAGTAGGCGGTACTCAAAGTATATAAGACACCCAATCAGAGACTCCATAAGCTTCTGATGACGCCCAGTGGGAGGGGCGAAACATGTCAAGCTAAGGATAATCTGTGAAGGCTGTTTGGATGCCAAGCTGGCAATTTTTGCACATTTTAAAGACTCTGATGTAAGTGTAATGATTTTAAACCTTTTAATAAACCTTGCAGTATTACACTATATGCCCTCTTTTCTTCACTTGTCCAAACTTTACTACTTCGATCGTCTTGGACCAAGTAAAGTATGTAGGATCTACATCAAGTGTTGGAGGAGAGGAGATCCCATTCTCTGAGGCACAACCAATCCATATATCTGCTGGACAGGAGACACCATCTTTATATACACAGGCGTATTTATCATCTTCATCTGGTGAGTGGGGACCCAGGAGGGGAGCACAGAAAGTCACCAAGATTACATCAAAGTGTCACCAGCCCTATACCTCACACTTGATTAACTTCATTGGTTGCACTTTATTTTGCACCTTTTTTTGAACTTTATTGAATGCATTTTTTTGCACTTGATTGGCACTTTGCTATACATGTTGTCACATGACACATATTTGATGCGAGTATATGTATATTCATGATTTAGAGGGGCAGCGCTGAGTATAACATTTTCTGTTGTTACATCTTTTGGGGTACTCACCTTGCACTACAGCGGCAGCCCTACTAAATATGTACATGGGTGTGTGTGTGTAATCGCACACATATATGTACATTTTGTATTTATTCAATATTTACCGTATTTATCGGCGTATAACACGCACCCCAATTTAGGAGGGAATTTTAAGGAAAAAAAAACTTTTAGGAGGGAAGTTGAAGGGAAAAAAACTTACATTTAAATGCCCATCATTGCAGCCTTCTCAGTGCAGCCTTGCCCCAGTGCAGCCATGTCAGTGCAGCCTTCCCCAGTGCAGCCTTCCCCAGTGCAGCCTTCCCCAGTGCAGCCTTATCAGTGCAGCCATGTCAGTGCAGCCTTGTCAGTGCAGCCTTGTCAGTGCAGCCATGTCAGTGCAGCCTTCCCCAGTGCAGCCTTCCCCAGTGCAGCCTTGCCCCAGTGCAGCCTTCCCCAGTGCAGCCTTGCCCCAGTGCAGCCTTCCCCAGTGCAGCCTTGCCCCAGTGCAGCCTTCCCCAGTGCAGCCTTGCCCCAGTGCAGCCTTCCCCAGTGCAGCCTTGCCCCAGTGCAGCCTTCCCCAGTGCAGCCTTGCCCCAGTGCAGCCTTCCCCAGTGCAGCCTTGCCCCAGTGCAGCCTTCCCCAGTGCAGCCTTGCCCCAGTGCAGCCTTCGATCCCCTGTCCCTGCTGCTGTGCTTCAAAATCGCCGACCGCGATTTGAAAATGGCGCCGCCGGCGCCGAAATACACAGAGCCGGTCCTCGGCTCTTTCCGGTGGCTCTCGTTTACTTTCGGTTTCACTCGTAGCCCCGAGCGGAGCTATCCGAGTAGGTTCGGATAGCTCCGCTCGGGGCTACGAGTGAAACCGAAAGTAAACGAGAGCCGCCGGAAAGAGCCGAGGACCGGCTCTGTGTATTTCGGCGCCGGCGGCGCCATTTTCAAATCGCGGTCGGCGATTTTTAACTTTTGACAGCTCGGGATCGCAGGGGATCGGCGTATAACACGCACCTGCGACTTTCCCCTGATTTTAAGGGGAAAAAAGTGCGTGTTATACGCCGATAAATACGGTATTTACAAAATTTTTTTACAATTTTATTTATTTTTCTCCACAGCGCGGGTTCTACCTTTATTAGTTTTAACCGCTGCTAAAGCGCCTCAAAGATGCTGCTTGCAGGACTTTTTTTTGCGTCCTGCTAGCACACCACTCCAGTGTGAAAGCCTCAGACTTTCACACTGGAGTGACAGGAGAAGCACTTTACAGACACTTTGCAGGAGCTTTTTTTTAACGCTATAGCACCTGTAAAGCACCTCAGTGTGAAAGTAGCCTTAGAGTAAGGCTTAACCACTTCCGGACCACCCGACATCATTAAACGGTGGTACTTTGAAGTGGAATATCGTTGTTATGGCAGCAACTAGCTGCCATAACCCCAGTATCCACGTCTTCAGCGGACAGTCCGCTTTCAGATAAAAGTGGTCTCTGTGGCGGATTCACCACAAGATCATTTTTATCAGTGGTGGGACAGGGCCTCCCCCCTCCCGCCGCTCTCTGGTGCACTTTGCCGCTTACAGGAGCTGCCGGCAGCGGCGGAGGTGATCGCGTCTTCTTCCATGTTAGGTATGGAGCTGAGTGAGGAGAAGATGGCCCCTGCTCGGCTCCATACAATTGAAGGGCATAGCTCTTAAAGGGACTTTTTTTTTCAAACAACTTTTTTTTATTGCATTTTAGTGTAAATATGAGATCTGAGGTCTTTTTGACCCCAGATCTTATATTTAAGAGGTCCTGTCATGCTTTTTTCTATTACAAGGGATGTTTACATTCCTTGTAATATGAATAAAAGTGACACAATTTTCTTTTTTAAGAACAGTGTAAAAATAAAAATAAAAAGTAAAATAGGTAATAAAAAAAATAAATATTTGTAATGCGCCCTGTCCCGCCGAGCTTGCGTGCAGAAGCAAACGCATAGGTGAGTAGCGCCCGCATATGAAAACGGTGTTCAAACCACACATGTGAGGTATCACAGCGATTGGTAGAGCAAGAGCAATAATTCTAGCTCTAGACCTCCTCTGTAACTTAAAACATGCGACCTGTAGAATTTTTTAAAGATTGCATATGGAGATTTTTAAGGTTAAAAGTTTGTCGCCATTCCATTAACGGGCGTAATTTTAAAGTGTGACATGTTGGGTATCAATTTACTCGGTGTAACATCATCTTTCACAATATAAAAAAATTGGGCTAACTTTACTGTTATCTTATTTTTTAATTAAAAAAAGTGTATTTTTTCCACAAAAATTGTGCTTGTAAGACCGCTGCGCAAATACGTTGTGACAGAAAGTATTGCAACGACCGCTATTTTATTCTCTAGGGTGTTAGAAAAAAATATATAATGTTTGGGGGTTCTAAGTAATTTTCTAGCAAAAAAAAAAAAAATTTAACTTGTGAACAACAAGTCTGAAAAATAGGCCCGGTCTTAAAGTGGTTAAAGTGTATTTTTACATTTGCAGTGGAAATTGGGATAACACCTACCTCATATTTGTTATATGTTCCAATTCACATAGCATAACTTAAGAAAAAAGTAAAAAGTGTTGCTTATTTTTTAAATGTTCTGTTCTGATAAATCCAGCACTGAAAAAATCTTACCAAGCTCTCGTTGTTTATGTGGAAGCCGGGGCATTGTGTTTGCCATATACAACCCCTGGGAAAAAGCTCTTGAAAAATGTTCATTCATTTGTTTGATTGTGTAGAAAAAAAACGAATCACAGACATGCTTCAAAGCTATTTTCATTTAACATTCAAAAATTCTGGCTTAAAAAAACTGTTAAAAACATAAAAAAAAAATAATGAAAACAGTTGCAACTGTCAGTTGCAACTGTTTTTACAGATCAAGCAGAGGAAAAAAATATGGAATCACCCAATTCTAAGGAAAATATTATGGAATCACCACGTACTTTGCAGTTCTAAAACAAACATTTGCATCAGATTACATTCTGAAAAACGATGTCATCATCACCAAACATCCTTTAAATTGATGGGATAAGAAAAGTGTCCAAAATCTCAATATAAACGTGTGCATTTATTGAAGAGTTAGGCCCCTTTCACACTGGGGCGGTGGGGGCGTCGGCGGTAAAACGGCACTATTTTTAGTGCCGCTTTACCGTCGTTTTAGCGGCGGTATTCGGCCGCTAGCGGTACCGTTTTAACCCCCGCTGATGGCCGAAAAAGGGTTAGAACCGCTCACATAGCGCCGCTACAGCGGCGGTATAGCCGCGGTATAGCCGCTCTGCCCCATTGATTTCAATGGGCAGGAGCAGTTTAGGAGCGGTGAATACACCGCTACTTCACCGCTCCAAAGATGCTGTTTGCAGGAGTTTTTTTTCTCTCCTGCCAGCGCACCGCTTCAGTGTGAAAGCCCTCAGGCTTTTACATTGGAGAAACATTAGCGGCAGTTTTAGGTCGGTTTGCAGGCGCTATTTTTTGCGCAATAGCGCCTGCAAACCGCACCAGTGTGAAAGGGGCCTTAATGACTGTCATCTCTCCTGTACCATTACCTGACAAGCAACCCCATATCATCAATGATTGCGGAAATTTGAATGTTTTCATACATTTCATTGGAACGGCACCAAACAAAAGTTCCAGCATCATCACCCTGCCCAATGTAGATTTGTGATTCATCACTGAATATCACTTTCATCCAGTCATCCACAGTCCATGATTGCATGATTGCCCACTGTAACCTTGTTTTTTTTTCTGTTTAGGTGTTAATGATGGTTTTTGTTAGTAGAACTCAAATGGGAAGGTTGTTAAAGGGAAGCGTACTGGTAGACCAAGGAAGACATCAAAGTGTAAAGTTTGAAAACTTAAAGCAACATGCCTTAAAAATAGAAAATGCACAACAAAACAAATGAGGAACAAATGGTCAGAAACTGAAGTCAATGTCTGTGACCATATAATCAAACCAAACAATAATTGCGCTATTACAAAAAATAATGAAAAAGGCAGCTGCTGGCATGTAACACAGTGGTGAACAATGTACGAGAAAAGTGAGATAAACAACATGCAGCGCTCAAAAGGTGCATAAAAATCAATGATTTATATCTATGAGGGAGTGTTAAAGAGAAAAACTATACTCATGAGGTAAAAATCAAATGTGTACCAAATTATAAAAAAAGTCCATAGGTATACAGTAAATCATCTGTTAGTCCTAAACACACATGAGGGTTCATGGGTGTAACTGGTGTCGTGCGTCCACGCACAGTGGGAACCGAGGAGGACTCTGTATGAGGAGACACTCTGCACATGGGTCTTCTAAGTACACAATGGACACTGTAATCGGTAGAAATGGATATCCTTACCAGAAAAGGTGGACAGAGTCACCGTATAGTGGAGTGTCATACAGGCTTGGGGGATACACCGATCCCAAAGGTATCCAGCTGGAGGAGTCCTGATGGGGAGTCGCATCCAGGATCCGAGTCGTCGGACGGTGGTATGGGGGTTCCCGGTCTCTCAGGGTCTCTCTTTCAGATGGAAGAGGTATGGAGATAGAAATGGTTGGGGCTCAGCAAGGTCCCATTCATGAGGGGAGATAAGAAAAAAACCTCCACATAGGGCATGAATCAGTTAAAAGTAGAAGCTTTATTTAAAAGCTGGAAAAAAGTGCTAAACAGTGCACTTAATAAATAAAATGTGATCACAAAAGGTAAAATAAAATCGCGTGGCAACAGGTCATTTAATGGCGTGAGCAACCCGACATGTTTCGGAGCATCGTCCTTCTACTGGGGCACCCCAGAAATAATTAAATAAATAAAAAAAGAAGATCAGGCCTGAAAAAAAAAAAAATACCTTACCTTTTCTAGTGATCCGTGTTGTGAGACACTGCCACTTCACTGATCTATCGCTACTGCAGGTATTTGACCCTTCTGGGGTCTGGAAGACTGAGGATATCTGGTGGTTATAAAAAGTTCTGCAGGGAACAACTCCAGACTCAAGTAATTATTAAGGCAAAATCAGTTTTTTTCACTGGACATCATTTTTGTTTTGTAAAAGATAGAATTCCACTTTAAAGAGATCTGTACTCTTTTGTTGTGTATGTATATGTACGTGAACATCAATAATTATGAATATAAAAATGTGAGCTGGCATATTGGCTCATTACCTATACATGTAACATATATATGTATACATATACATACTTCCTAATTGTTAGTTAGGTACATTACTTTGTCTTCTGATTAACCCCTTGTCACCCTCAATATCTTCAATAACATTTCCCAGCATGGGTAATGCGCTGATAATACATTAAAAAATATTCCTATTCTCCTTCTGGATTATCAAATTACTAGGCTAGTAGATTAGAAAAGGGTTTCTTGTAGTTTTATGCAAAGAGGAATTGGAATTTTGAAAGCTGTATTAATCTAAGCTGAATCAACTGTTAAATAAAAAAGAAAGAAAAAAGAAAGAAAAGGGTATAAGAGCTACAGTATATCAGACCTAAATAAATACAATATTCCTGGCTATAGACCAAGTGCTATTTTCAAAAGAGCAAATACAGATGCTTACTGAGTTTTGCTTCCAATGCATCAGTAGTCACTGGGAACATAGCAAACTCCCTGCATAATGTAAATAGCAGGCACTATTAGGTACATGAATATAGCCTCCCTTATCATTATGCCCTATTATGTTGATACAAAGTTCACCTAGAGAATAAGTATGCCTATGCTTCACAACTAGTAATTAAGACTGTGCATTATATTTGACAGGCCTATAGGAAGGCCTAGAAGATAAGAAAGAAGGGCTAAGCACTTATTTCCTATCTGAAGTAAAAATTAGCATATTATATTGGTACAGCTTTCAAGGTTATAAGGATGTTTTAGAAAAGAACGTTTGCTTTAAAGTATACCTCCATATGTGAATGAGTTTGTAATAATTAAACCCCTCATAAAAGCAATGGCATGTTTTAACAGCTTACATATCCTTTATTTTTTATTTCTTTGTGCCTCTGTTGCCTGTTCAAAACATTTAATTGTCTATTAAAGTTTTTAGTCAGTAAGCCACCTGATCAAATTTCTTGGCACCCCTTCTGTCATAACATGGGCTGTCAATGAAAGGGAAACTATGATTTACAGTCAATTTCAGTTTGAATGTTTTAAACATAACGCGTTTCATCATTTCGACTTCGACTGAGGGAGTGGCCTCACAGCGTGGCGCACCGGTCTCTTAACAGCCGTCACCCCAGCCGGTTAACCATCTGAGTGTCCAACCGCTCCACTTCTCAGTGGTGTCAGGGCTGGGCTCAGACCTTCCTTCTCTGAGCTGGCTGCTCAGCTGTCGGCTAATTGCCAGCTCCTATCTCTCCACAGTTACTTAAATGTTGATGATATCCTGCTCGTCAGTCCTACCTACTTAAGCCGTCCAGCCCAGATGATCTCTGCCTTCACCTTGGTCACATCTCTGGAGATGCTCTCCTGTGTTGCTGTTAAAGACTTGCTTGGCTGACATTCCTTCTGGCTCCAGATCCTGCTTGCTGTTCTACTACACTCATCTATGGCTCCCTGACGTTTTAGCTTGTCTGACTATACGTTCCGGTTCCTGAACTCTGGCTATGTTTTGACTACATTTACTCTGTTTACCTTTTTTATTATTATTAAACAAGTGAGATTTAACTGTACTTCTGTCTCAGTCTGATTCATAGTTTCTAACAAGTAGTACATGCTAGTGGTGGAATCTAAAGTGCTCAGAGGGTAATATACTCCAACTGTAATAGATGCGACCTACAGATATTTAGCAACAATTAGTACGGTCAATTCATATACATGAGGGCAAAAATCACTAATAAAACAGTTAATATCAAGTTCTAAGTTTAACCCTTTTGGCGTGAGAGTATCTGTCAAGTAAATCCAGTGTTTTTTAACGTTTAGAAAGTTCTCTGACTATATTGGAGCCTCTACACACTGGTTTAACACGATCAACACCCCAAAATTTTAAACCAGAAGGGTCCTGATTATGGCAGAGTTTAAAATGTAGTGACACACTGTGGTCTTTAAATCCAAGTTTAATATTCTGGATATGTTCAGCAATTCAAATTCTCAAAAGTCTCTTGGTAAGACCTATGTACATTAACCCACAGGAGCATTTCAAAGCGTACACTACATGTGTAGTGTTACATGTAATAAATTATAAATTTACTGATTTGAAATTCCTTATTATTGGAGGTGGAAGTAAACCTCCTCTAAGCCTCCCATGGGTCTGGAAACCTACATGCCCTACACTTCCTGCACTTTTGCATGCACTTCCTGCATGCAAAAAAAATCCCTATCCCAAAATGATGGTGGTCTTGTGGGAGGATCTAATACTTTTTTAACTACCATGTCGCCAAAACTAGGGGCCTTTCTGTAAATAAACTTTGGTGCAGGTGGTAGTACAGGTTTAAGTATTTTATCTAGGCATAAAATATGCCAGTGTGCCTCAAAAATCGCTTCCACTTCTTGTATTGTGAGTGGAAGCCATAGATAAAACTCCATTCATGATTGACATTTCTCCTCTGAGGTGTTATGTCTTTCTCTGCAAACCTATTAAATTTGCACTCAGCATTGCAAATCTCTTTATGGAAGAATGGGAGGATAAATTTGTCTTTGGAAATAAAATAGATGAACTGCTCTTCTACAGACACTTCATTAATGATCTGTTCCTCATATGGGCTGGATCAGAAACATCCCTCTGTGAATTTTTGGACTATTTACAGTGCCTTGCAAAAGTATTCACCCTGTTGGCATTTTTCGTGTTTTGTTGCCTCACAACCTGGAATTAACATGGATTGTTTGAGGATTTGCATAATTTACAGAACACAACTTTGAAGATTTTTTTTTTATTGTGAAGCAAACAACAAACAGGACAAAATAACAGAAAAAATCAATATGCATAACTATTCGACCCCCTTAAGTCAATACTTTGTGGAGCTACCATTTGCAGCTATCACAGCTCCAAGTCGCTTTGGATAAGTTTCCTTGAGCTTGCCACATCTTACCACTGGGATTTTTACCCATTCCTCCTTGCAAAACTACTTCAGCTCCTTCAAGTTGGATGGTTTGTGCTTGTGAACAGCAATCTTTAAGTCTGACCACAGATTTTCTATTGGATTGAGGTCTGGACTTTGACTAGGCCATTCCAACACATTTAATTTTTTCCACTTAAACCACTCAAGTGTTGCTTTAGCAGTGTGTTTGGGGTCATTATCCTGCTGGAAGGTGAATTTCTGTCCTAGCCTCAAATCACACACAAAGTACTACAGGTTTTGCTCAAGAATATCCCTGTGTTTAGCACCATCCATCTTTTCCTGAACTCTGACCAGTTTCCCAGTCCCCACTGCTGAAAAGCATCCCCACAGCATGATGCTGCCACCACCATGTTTCACTGTGTGCCTATGGTGTTCTTTGGGTGATGTGATGTGTTGGGTTTGTGCCAGATATGGCATTTTCTTTGATGGCCAAAAAGTTCAATTGTAGTCTCATCAGACCAGAGCACCTTCCTTCATACATTTTGTGAGTCTCCCACATGCCTTTTCGCAAACTCAAAACGTGCCATTTTGTTTTTTGCTGAAAGTAATGGCTTTCTTCTGGCCATTCTGCCATAAAGCCCAACTCTATGGAGCGTACAGCTTATTGTTGTCCTATGTACAGATACTCCAGTCTCTGCTGTGGAACTCTGCAGCTCCTTCAGGGTTACCTTAAGTCTCTGTGCTGCCTCTCTGATTAATGCCCTCCTTGCCCAGTCCATGGGTTTTTGTGTCGTCTCTTGGCAGGTTTGCTGTTGCGCCATGTTCTTTCCATTTTGTTATGATAAATTTGATGGTGCTCCTAGGGATAAAGATTTGGATTTTTTTGTAACCTAACCCTGACGTGTACTTTTCAACAACATTGTCCCTTACTTGTTTGGAGAGGTCCTTGGTTTTCATGGCAGTGTTTGGTTAGTGGTGCCTCTTGCTTAGGTGTTGCAGCCTTTGGGGCCTTGGTGTATATATGTAATGACAGATCATGTGACACTTAGATTGCACACAGGTGGACATCATTTCACTAATTATGTGACTTCTGAAGGTAATTGGTTGCACCAGAGCTTTTTAGGGGCCTCATAACAAAGGGGGTAAATACATACACACATGCCAATGATCAGTTTTTAATTTCTGAAAAATAGTTTTATGTATATATTTTTCTAATTTTACTTCACCACCTTAGACTATTGTGTTCTGATCCATCACATTGACCTAAAGGTTGTAACGTAACAAAATAGGTAAAAAGCCAAGGGGGGTGAATACTTTTGCAAGGCACTGTAAATAGTAAGAATTAAATAGTAATAATAATATCAAATTAACAAGCCAGTGGAGTAAAGATCAAATACATTTTTGAACGTCAATGTATATAGACATAATGATAGATTAGAGACCAATGTTTACTTTAAGTCCACTGATCGCAACAGCTATCTGCCATTACAGAGTTGACATCATCCCCTCTGGTTAAGGAATATTCCAAAAGGCTAAATAATAGGAGGAAAAAGAAACTGCTCTACCACTAATGATTTTGTTATACAGTCCCAAGTGTTAAAGAGTAGATTTGTAGAGAAAGACTATAATCCTCAACACTTGGACACAGTGGTAGAGGAAGTAATAGCACTCCCATGAGAAGATTATTTTGAAAGACATAGGAATAATGCCAATCATGAATGGGGTTTTATCTCTGGCTTCCACTCACAATACAAAGAAGTTGAAGCGATTTTTGATGCAAACTGGCATATTGTATGCCTAGATAAAACACTTAAGCCTGTACTACGCCCTGCACCAAAGTTTATATACAGAAAGGCCCCGAGTTTTGGCTACATGGTAGTTAAAAAAGTATTAGATACTCCCACAAGACCACCATCATTTTGGGATAGGGATGTTTTTTTGCATGCAGGAAGTGAAGGGCATGCAGAGAGGTTTCCAGACTCATGAGAGGTTTAGAGAGGTTTACTCCCACCTCCAATAGTAAGGAATTCCAAATCAGTGAATTTATTACATGTAACACTACACATGTAGTGTACGCTTTGAAATGCCCCTGTGGGTTGATGTACATAGGTCGTACCAAGAGACTTTTGAGAATTTGAATTCTGAACATACCTAGAATGTCAAACTCTGATATAAAGACCATAGTGTATCACTACATTTTAAACTCTGTCATTATCAGGACCCTTCTGGTTTAAAATTTTGGGGTGTTGATCGTGTTAAACCAGCGTGGAGAGGCTCCAATTTAGTGAGAGAACTTTCTAAAAGTGAAACATACTGGATTTACTTGACAGATACTCTCGCGCCAAAAGGTTTAAACGTAGAACTTGATATTAACTGTTTTATTAGCGATTATTAAAAATACATTTTTGCACTATTGTCTATTTTGGTTTTAAATCTATAAAAATGTGTGTTCCTTTTTATTTAATTTTAATCATAAGCACAAGTTATGTAGTTTTATATTCAGCATTTAGATATAAATGTAGATTTATGAATGGTTTTATGATTTATTGCATTCATGTATATGAATTGACCATACTAATTGTTGCTAAATATCTGTAGGTCGCATCTATTACAGCTGGAGTATATTACCCTCTGAACGGGGTGGTGACTGTGCGCCGCGCTGTATTAACTTTTAGGTAACCTAGTGCTTAGGTAGTGTAAGTAGACCCTTAAATACACTCAGATTATTACAGTTTCAAAAATGATTTAAATTAAATAAATAAGAAAATAAGAAAAAAAAAATAAAGATCCCCCATTCCCCATACTCACACGCCTGTACATCCTGCACATATATGTAAACAGGGATCGCACCACACATATGAGATATTGCCCCCAAACGTCAGAGCAAGAGCAATAATTATAGCACCAGACCTCTTCTGTAACTCTAAACTTGTCAACTGTAGAGGCTTTTAAAGCGTCACCTTTGGAGATTTTTAGGTACTGTAGTTTGGTGACGTTCCATGGGTGGACGCAGTTTTAAAGCGTGGCATCTTAGGTATCAACTTACTCAGCGTAAAATACATTTTTATGTTTTATTAAAAATTTGGGTATTGTATTGTGTTTGTTTTTACTAAAACTCAAAGTGTATTTTTTCCCTGAAAATTTGCGTTTGATAAACCACTGCTCAAATATTGTGAGACATAAAAAATTGCAACAACAACCATTTTCTTTCTCTATGGCCTCTGCTTAAAAATATATCATGTTTGGGGGTTCTAAGAAATTTTTTCTAGCAAAAAAAATGCTATGCTGATTTTTACATGGGAGCAGGGCACTGATTTTTACATGGGAGCAGGGCACATTACATGAGAGCAGGGCATATTACATGCAAGCAGGGCATATTACATGCAAGCAGGGCACATTACATGGAAACAGGGCAGATTATAGGGCACACAGCAGGGCACTTTACATGGAACCTATGGAACTATGGAACCCTGGTTGAGAAATCCTGCTCTAGCCATTTGCAACAACAGGACACAGTATTTATTTAGAAAAAAAAATCCACTTGCTAATGATCACATTGTGGTAAGCTGACAATTTTTATTTTTATCCTTAACATCCTAAACATTTTCTTTTGCAACCCCCTGTCTACAGTACATAAAGTACTTAGATAGTTTGAGTTTTGGACAACTATTTTTCTTGTTTTTTATTTTTTGTTTTTAATTATTTTTTCAAAAGCAATATTTAAAATAGATAAAAACAAGCATGTATGTTCCAAGGCCCAACATATGCAGCATGTAACAAGAAAATGTACCTCTGTGGATGACAGAAGTCCAGAGGAACAGAATACTGAGCATCAACAGGCCAAGAGGAACTCTCCACAGAAAATCGCACAGACGTTCAAGGACTACTATGAGAATTTATATCAGTTAGAAAAGAAATCTAACCCAATAAACGTTCAAAGAAAGTGGGAAGCGGCGAGGGAATATATCGAAGAGACAGAAATGCCAAAGCTAACAGAAGAAGCAGCCAGGGAACTCGATGCCCCAATTACAACAGAGGAATTTATAGCGGCGTTAAAATCATTGAATGTGGGCAAAGCCCCAGGCCCAGATGGGTACACCCTGTTGTATTACAGAAAATATGCAGAGGAATTGGCCCCCGAGATTTGTAGCAGCTTATAATTCACTACGCAAAATATAGCAGTGCAGCGCTTACTAGAACATGTAGACCATAAACACATAAAATATAAACACATATGAGGCAAAGTCCAAAATTATGTCCTAATCCGAGGAGATGAAAGACTGCCCACTTGCAGAAAAGAAATTCTTCAGATGGTAAACAGGGGTGCAGTGATAGGATAAACTTAGCATTCGTGTATCAACACCACTGTGTTCCACCACCAGGAGTCTAGGCCGCTCACCTTATCAAGTGGACCTTCTGCGCTAACAGAAAGGTCACTCGTGCATTCCCTTCCACAGGGTTATTATAAAGATGAGGGTCCACTTGCAGTATCCAAGAGTCAATCTCATCGGCAGGTATATATCATGTTAAAACAAAATAACAGACATAGTGCTCTCCATACGGTAAACATAAAATTTATTACATAAACGAATATTACTCACTTCCCAGTGCAAGAGTATAAAACATGTTAAAAGTAGAACTAGATGGGTGGCTTGCTGCTGAGACACCTTTTAACAGCAGCTAGGGCATGTATCCCTGCTCTGTGGAAAAAAGACAGCTCTCCAACTAAGGCACAATGGTTGGCCAGAATTGCAGAAATACAACAAATGGAAAATCTTACTTTGACAATGAAAGACCAAGATGAGAAGTACCGGACAACATGGGCCCCATATTTGGACTATAGAGAGAGAATGGACTGAAGTGGGGAGAAATGGAGGAGAGGGGAGAGAGGGAGGGGTCGAGAGGAGTTCTCTCTTTTTTTTTTTTATTACTCTGGGTTAGGGAGGGGGTAAAAGGGTAATTTTTTTTTTTTGTAGCAATAGGTTAATAGTAGAAAAAGGGAATTCACAAGGAATTAAAGTGTCAATTAAAGGTAACATGATGTGCAGATGAATAGATTTACTAAAGTTTAGGGATGAGCTTCGTGTTCGAGTCGAACCCATGTTCGTCTCGAACATCGTCTGTTCGCCCGTTCGCCGAATTGCGAACGATATGGGCCGTTCGCGCCAAATTCGTGTGGCGCGTCACGGCCCATAATTCACTGCGGCATCGCAGTGCATTGCTGGCTGATGATTGGCCAAGCATGCACTATGACCCGCATGCTTGGCCAATCACAGCGCCATCTGAACAGAGCCGTAATTGGCCAAAGCTAAGGAGGCTTTGGCCAATTATGGCTCAGGGGATTTAGTACAAGCCCAACACTATATAAGGCCGCCTGCACGGCGGCCCTGTGTAGTGTGTGTTCCGGCGTTGAAAGAGATAGACAGAGAGACAGTGTCATTTGATTTGAGTTAGATAGATTAGGCAGAACAGTCAGTCAGTTTAGCTGCACTTACAGTGCATTGTGTATATATATGCATCCCAGGTGTTGCATAAATATACACTGTATTCAGTTTAGCTAGATTTGTTCCTGTTATCTTCCTACTGACAGGCAGGCTTGTCTTGTTACAGTATTTACAGCTACCTGAAGAAAATTGCTGGTGTTCTTTTGATCCTATTAGTACCACAGTCAGGCAGCTAGACTATATAAAGTTAGTGCAGTGCGTCCTGCTCACAGTGTTCAGCTAGATCCGTTCCTGTTATCTTCCTACTGACAGGCAGGCTTGTCTTGTTACAGTATGTACAGCTACCTGAAGAAAATTACTGGTGTTCTTTTGATCCTACTAGTACCACAGTCAGGCAGCTAGACTATTTACAGTTAGTGCAGTGCGTCCTGCTGACAGTGTTCAGCTAAACCTACAAGTTAGTGGGGTGCGTCCTGCTCACAGTGTTCAGCTAAACCTACAAGTTAGTGTGGTGCGTCCACCTCACAGTGTTCAGCTAAACCTACAAGTTAGTGCGGTGCGTCCTGCTCACAGTGTTCAGCTAAAACTACAAGTTAGTGGGGTGCGTCCTGCTCACAGTGTTCAGCTAAACCTACAAGTTAGTGGGGTGCATCCTGCTCACAGTGTTCAGCTAAACCTACAAGTTAGTGGGGTGCGTCCTGCTCACGGTGTTCAGCTAAACCTACAAGTTGGTGTAGTGAGACCTCTGCACAGTGTTCATCTAAAGCTACAAGTTAGTGCAGTGCGTTCTGCTCACAGTGTTCAGCTAAAACTACAAGTTAGTGCCGTGCGTCCTGCTCACAGTGTTCGGCTAAAACTACAAGTTGGTGTAGTGAGACCTCTGCACAGTGTTCATCTCAAGCTACAAGTTAGTGCAGTGCGTCCTGCTCACAGTGTTCAGCTAAAACTACAAGTTAGTGCTGTGCGTCCTGCTCACAGTGTTCAGCTAAACCTACAAGTTGGTGTAGTGAGACCTCTGCACAGTGTTCATCTAAAGCTACAAGTTAGTGCAGTGCGTCCTGCTCACAGTGTTCAGCTAGATCCGTTCCTGTTATCTTCTTACTGACAGGCAGGCTTGTCTTGTTACAGTATTTACAGCTACCTGAATAAAATTGCTGGTGTTCTTTTGATCCTATTAGTACTACAGTCAGGCAGCTAGACTATTTACAGTTAGTGCAGTGCGTCCTGCTCACAGTGTTCAGCTAAACCTACAAGTTAGTGGGGTGCGTCCTGCTCGCAGTGTTCAGCTAAAACTACAAGTTAGTGTGGTACGTCCACCTCACAGTGTTCAGCTAAACCTACAAGTTAGTGCGGTGCGTCCTGCTCACAGTGTTCAGCTAGATCCGTTCCTGTTATCTTCTTACTGACAGGCAGGCTTGTCTTGTTACAGTATTTACAGCTACCTGAATAAAATTGCTGGTGTTCTTTTGATCCTATTAGTACCACAGTCAGGCAACTAGACTATTTACAGTTAGTGCAGTGCGTCCTGCTCACAGTGTTCAACTAAACCTACAAGTTGGTGTAGTGAGACCTCTGCACAGTGTTCATCTAAAACTACAAGTTAGTGCTGTGCGTCCTGCTTACAGTGTTCAGCTAAAACTACAAGTTAGTGTGGTGCGTCCACCTCACAGTGTTCAGCTAAACCTACAAGTTAGTGCGGTGCGTCCTGCTCACAGTGTTCAGCTAAAACTACAAGTTAGTGGGGTGCGTCCTACTCACAGTGTTCAGCTAAACCTACAAGTTAGTGGGGTGCGTCCTGCTCACAGTGTTCAGCTAAACCTACAAGTTAGTGGGGTGCGTCCTGCTCACGGTGTTCAGCTAAACCTACAAGTTGGTGTAGTGAGACCTCTGCACAGTGTTCATCTAAAGCTACAAGTTAGTGCAGTGCGTCCTGCTCACAGTGTTCAGCTAAAACGACAAGTTAGGGCTGTGCGTCCTGATCACAGTGTTCAGCTAAAACTACAAGTTAGTGTGGTGCGTCCACCTCACAGTGTTCAGCTAAACCTACAAGTTATTTTTTTGAGAGCTCTGCACAGTGTTCAGCTAAAGCTACCTGTAGAAAATTGGTGGTGTTTTCATACTACAGGCAGGAAGTTGATTTTGCTAGCTGCAGTATCAGAGTATATATATATATATATATATATATATATATATATATATATATATATATCCCAGCTTAGTGCAGCTACAGGCCATTAGTATGTCTGGAAGGCCAAGAAGGAGAGGCAGACAGTCACAAGCCAATAAGAGTGGGCAAGCAGGCTCTGTGTCTAGTGCTGGTCGTGGAGACGGTGCATCCTCATCAGCACGTGGCCATGGGACATGCTTGGCCTTTTTTTCGGCAGCTGGCCGTGTTGAGCCGCAACATGCAGAAGACTTGGTCGAGTGGATGACCAAGCCGTCCTCATCCTCCTCATCCTCTCTCACCCATGCCCAGGGTACTTTGTCTGGCAAAGCAGCGGCCTCTTCCCTCGGCTCAATGTCATCAGTGACTCCTTCCCTAGCCCCACCATGTCCTCCTGAGGAGTCCCTCAAACTGTTTGACCACAGTGTTGGGTACATGCTCCAGGAGGATGCCCAGCATTTGGAAGGCTCTGATGATGATACTGAGCTCGATGAAGGCAGTAACATGAGCACGGACAGAGGGGGTGCCCAAGAAGGACAGCAATCTGGCAGTCATGCTCCCCCTGCTGCAGCATACTGCCAGGTTTGCTCCAGTGATGAGGAGGGAGGGGATGATGAGGTCACTGACTCAACGTGGGTGCCTGATAGGAGAGAGGAAGAGGAGGAGGAGGAGGAGGCGGCACATCACCAATGAGGAAGGATGCCCTCCAGGGGCCAGCCTAAGGGCAGCACACTGACTGCATCACACCCCAAAGCTCCACATGTGCAGGGCACTGCAGTCTCTGCGCGTTATTCAAAAAGTTCTTTGGTGTGGGCCTTTTTTGAGATGAGTGCATCAGATCGCACCGCTGCTATTTGCAACATATGTCTCAAGCGTATCTCGCATGGCCAAAACATCTCCCGCTTGGGTACCACATGCTTGACCAGACATATGTTGACCTGCCATGCAGTTCGTTGGCAAGCGTATCTAAAAGACCCACACCAAAGAACAAAGAGGACCTCTCCTTGCTCCTCATCAGCTGAGATCTCCAACCCCACTATACCTTCAGTCCTCTCTGAGACCTGCACTGAGAGGAATGAAGGTGTAGAATTAGGTGTGTCACAGCCAAGTACTTGTAGGCAATCTGCTTTTGGTACACCGACGTCAGATTGTACCAGGCAAATTTCCCTGCCCCAGCTGCTGCACCGCCGAAAGAAGTTTGCTCCCAGCCATCCACATGCTTGGCAAAATTGCTAGCACTTCAACTGCTGCCTTTTTAGTTGGTAGACTCTGCCCCCTTCCGTGAGTTTGTGGAATGTGCAGTTCCTCAGTGGCAGGTACCCAAACACCACTTTTTCTCACGGAAGGTGATTCCGGCTCTCTACCGCCATGTGGAAGGCAATGTCCATGCCTCGCTGGACAGGGCGGTCAGCGGTAAGGTGCATATTACCGCTGACTCATGGTCCAGCAGGCATGGACAGGGATGTTACCTAAGTTTCATGGCGCATTGGGTGACTCTGCTGGAAGCTGGGAGGGATGCAGGACAAGATGCAGTAGTGTTGGAGGTTGTTCCGCCACCACGCCTCCAAAATGCTAATGATTGTGACACACCTCTCTCCTCTAACCCCTCCTCTTCTTCTTCCTCCATGGCCTCTTCCTGTGCTTTGTCCTTGGAACCAGCGGTGCTCCGTAGCCGTTCAAGGGGCTACGCAAGTACGCAGGCCAAAAGATTCCATGCGGTGCTTGAGCTGGTGTGCTTGGGGGACAGGAGTCACACTGGGGCAGAGGTTCTGTCAGCTCTGCAGGGGCAGGTTCAGAGGTGGTTGACGCCACGCCAACTTAAGGCAGGAATGGTGGTTTGCGACAATGGCACCAACCTCCTCTCTGCCCTCCAACAGGGACAAATGATCCATGTGCCCTGTTTGGCTCACGTCCTTAACTTGGTGGTGAAGCGGTTCTTGGGCAGGTACCCGGGCTTACAGGATGTCCTGAGGCAGGCCAGGAAAGTCTGTGTGCATTTCCTCCGGTCATATAATGCTAGTGCTCGGCTGACGGACCTCCAAAAGGAGTTTAACCTGCCTAATCTGTGACATGCCCACCAGGTGGAACTCAACTTTGGCCATGCTGCAGCGGCTGCACACGCAGCAGAGGGCCATCAATGAGTACCTGTGCGACTATGGCACCAGGACAGGGTCGGGGGAGCTTGGTTTTTTTTCCCCACGCCAGTGGGCCATGATCAGGGATGCATGCACTGTCCTGTCACCATTTGAGGAGGCCATGAGGATGGCGAGCAGTGACAGTGCATGCATCAGTGACACTGTCCCCCTTGTCCACCTGTTGGAGCACACACTGCGTGGAATAATGGACAGGGCACTTGAGGCAGAACAGAGGCAGGAAGAGATGGACTTCCTTAGCTCTCAAGGCCCCCCTTATCCAGACAGTGTTCCTGCGTGCCTGCCGATCACACAGGAAGAGGACGAGGAGGAGGAAGATTGTGTCAGTATGGAGGTGGAGCCTGCCACTCAGCATTACCAGCAGTCTTTAAGGAATCAGTCCCAAGAAACACATGGACTTGTACGTGACTGGGAGGAGGTTGCTGCGGACCATGTCGTCCTTAGTGACCCAGAGGACTCCGGACCGAATGTCTCAGCAAACCTATGCTGCATGGCCTCCCTGATCCTGCAAAGCCTGCGTAAGGATCCTCGTATTCTTGGTATCAAGGAGAAGGACCAATACTGGCTGGCAACCCTCCTTGATCCACGTTACAAGGGTAAGGTTGCAGACCTTATCTTGCCATCGCAGAGGGAGCAGAGGATGAAACATCTTCGGGAGGCCTTGCAGAAAGGTCTGTGCAACGCGTTCCCAGAGACTGGGAGGTTACAAACTCCTGTTTCTGGACAACGTGTTGCTGAGGCTTCGGGCAGTCAAAGAAGGAGCGGTGGAGAAGGTGGCCGTCTGACCGATGCGTTCAGACAATTTTTTGGTCCGCAGCCCCAAGGTATGATTGGTTCCAGCAACCATCGCCAGCGTCTGTTTTACATGGTGCAGGAATACCTAGGGGCAAGATCTGACTTGGACACCTTTCCCACCGAAAATCCTCTGGGTTACTGGGTCTTGAGGATGGATCACTGGCCAGAGCTTGCACAGTATGCAATTGAGCTACTGGCCTGTCCTGCATCCAGCGTTCTTTCGGAACGCACATTCAGTGCTGCTGAAGGCTTTGTAACCGATCACAGGGTGCGTCTGTCCACCGACTCGGTCGATCGACTGACCTTCATAAAAATGAATCAGTCTTGGATCACCATCAGCTACCAAGCACCTGATGCTGATGTAACCGAATAATTTTTTTTGAAATCTCAGATCCCTTCAAAGACTTCCTATACTGATGCTGAGTGACTATCCCTGATAAATTATCCTCTTCCTCCTCAATTATCATGCTGATAGCTTGTAAGAACATTTTTGGTTCTGGGCGCCACCACCAGTGCCTAAGGCACAATTTTTCAGCCCCTGTTTAACAGGAGCGTGTAATTACAATTTTTGATGCAATACTTTGCAGCAGGGCTCGTTTCTACGTTACAACTAGAGTATCTGTGAGGGGCTGCAGTGTTGTTGCACCAGCACCAGTGCCTAAGGCCCAATTTTTCAGCCCTTGTTTAACAGGGGCGTGTAATTACAATTTTTGATGCAATACTTTGCAGCAGAGCTCATTTCAGCATTCCAACTAGAGTATCTGTGAGGGGTTGCAGTGTTGTGGCACCAGCACCAGTGCCTAAGGCCCAATTTTTTTGCCCGTTTAACAGGGGCGTGTAATTACAATTTTTGATGCAATACTTTGCAGCAGGGCTCATTTCAGCATTCCAACTAGAGTATCTGTGAGGGGTTGCAGTGTTGTGGCACTAGCACCAGTGCCTAAGGCCCAATTTTTCTGCCCCTGTTTAACAGGGACTTGTAATTACAATTTTTGATGCAATACTTTGCAGCAGGGCTCATTCCTGCGTTCCAACTAGAGTGTCTGTGAGGGGTTGCAACTAGAGTGTCTGTGAGGGGTTGCAGTGTTGTGGCACCAGCACCAGTGCCTAAGGCCTAATTTTTCAGCCCCTGTTCAACAGGGGTATGTAATTACAATTCTTGATCTAATATTTCACAACAGGGCCCATTTCTGCACCCACCAAGAGCGAGTGAGGACTTACAGTGTTGTGGCACCAGCACCACCACCACCAAAGGCCCAATTTTTCTGCCCCTGTTCAACAGGGGCATGTAATTACAATTCTTGATCTAATATTTCACAGCAGGGCCCTGTGAGGGCTTACAGTGTTTGGCCACAACAACACCTAAGGCCCAAATTTCTGCTGATTATATAGGGCAGGCCCCTACTTTCAAACATCTAACTTACAAACGACTCCTACTTGCAAACGGAAGGAGACAACAGGAAGTGAGATGAAATCTACCCCTAGGAAGGGAAATTCTCTCCTGTAAGAGTTAATATGGGAAAAACATTTCTCCTTTCCATTGATGCTTTCCAATCCTTGTTCCACAAAAAAACCCAAATTTTCAAAAAACATTTGTCATTGAAGAAGAGGAAAGACAGCAAAACAAATGTCACAGGGGTGATAACCCTTCCCTATGTTTTCCAAAAAGCTTAAAATAGATTTTTTGGCTGGAGCTAAACATGTTAAAAATGTACCCGTTCAAAATTACAAAGAGATTCTACTTAACAACAAACCTACAGTCCCCGTCTTGTTTGCACCGCCTGTATACTGCTGTTCAGAGTATATAGGGCCTGGTGGCCCCACACCTTTCCTTATTTTAATTTGGGTGCGGGGTTTAAGACCCAAAGGGCCTGGTAATGGACTGGGGGGTACCCATGCCGTTTGTCCCACTGATTTTCATCCATATTGCCAGGACCGGACATTACATTAAACCCGCAAGCAGTTTTAAATGAGATTTTTTCCTTTAAAAATGACATTTGGTGCAGGGACTGTTCTAAACACGGGAAACACGCGCCACTTTACAGGCATACTATAGACACCCCCCAGGTACGATATTTAAAGGAATATTTCACTTTTTTTTTTTTTTTACTTTAAGCATCATTAAAATCACTGCTCCCGAAAAACGGACGTTTTTAAAAGTTTTTTTTTGCATTGATACATGTCCCCTGGGGTAGGACCCGGGTCCCCAAACCCTTTTTAGGACAATACTATGCAAATTAGCCTTTAAAATATGCACTTTTGATTTCGAACGTTCGAGTCCCATAGACGTCAATGGGGTTCTAACGTTCGTGCGAATTTTCGGTCCGTTCGCAGGTTCTGGTGCGAACCGAACCGGGGGGTGTTCGGCTCATCCCTACTTAAGATGTATTAAGCTGGCACTGTATGAGTGCAATGAATTGTATTGTGAAACCCATGAAAAATAAAGAATTTAAAAAAGAGGAACTCTGGATCCAATCCTGTGACTGCTAATAGAGAGCAGTGAGGTCTGTTTGATGACCTCCATGAGGAGAAATTAATTGAATACACATGGATTTCAGTCAACAGGTGAGTTCAGATGATCTACAGTATTAGTAGAATAGAGTGGACTGATCCAGGTCATGCTGTGGCATTGTCTTCTTAATTCCTCAGGGGATGGAGTCCTCACTGCATCAGCCAAGGCAGAAGGTGTTGGCAGAGAATGTGTTGTAGGGGAAGTGGTGCCTGGTGGTGCATACTGTTGCTTGCTTTTGGGTTGATATGTAGTGTATGTGGACTGCGGGGAGTGTTTTGATGTTGTTATGGCATTTTGAAAGGATATGTTGGCATAGGGGGAGGCGTGTGGCGTTGTATGTATGGGTTTGATGGTGGTGGTGCCAGTGCAAGCTGCTGTGCATATGTGGAGCTTGTGTTAGAGGAAGGAAGAACGAACAATGCATTGTACTTAAGGATCTTTGACTGCAAAACTTTTTTATATACTTAGCAACTGGTCAGTCCTTGGCTAGTTTACATTTTGATATTCTGGAGAGAAAATCTATAGCAAGCTACATTATACATGGCACCTGCACTGCCATATAAAATGTGCTAAAGGATGTGGCCATGAAAACCCCTGCAAAGGAGGAAAAGTCACACAGATAGTGAATCTTTTCTGGAAGTGCTGCAATTTGGCAAACTGTGTAGGAGAAATAAGTGGGAAATACATACAGGTCATTAAACAAGTATTGAGTTTTAGCAAGTACTTTAACTGTATTTTTTTCTTTTGTTTTAATGGTGGTCACTGATGTGAATTGCTTTCATTACTTTGACTAAATTGGCCTTGGAGAAGAAGAGCAGAGGAGGAGAGGGTGTGCACGTGCAAATAAACACTTCCTTTGAAGCCTATGGGGCCAAAAAAGCATGACACAGCTTAAAAAAAATGTTAATGTAAATTTCCAGCATAGAACTTTAAGTGACTAATGCCGCGTACACACGGTCGGACTTTCCGGCATACTTGGTCCGGCGGACCAGAGTGTGCCGGACAATCCGCCCGTGTGTAGGCGCCGGCGGACTTTTCCGGCTGACTTTTTCCCAAAAGCCCGCCAGACCTAGATTTGAAACATGTTTTAAATCTTTCCGTCGGACTCAGTTTCGGGTGGAAAGTCAGCTCGTCTGTGTGCTAGTCCGACGGAAAGCCCGCTCGTGTGTATGATGGTCCAACGGACCAGATACGACGCGAGGGCAGGGTATTGCATTTCGCGCTCGCTGCAATAGGAAAAACAAATTTTCCTATTGCGGCGAGCGCGGGGCATACCAGGCCCTTAGGTCTGGTATTGATTATAAAGGGGAACCCCCCTACACCGAAAAAACGGCGTGGGGTCCCCCTAAAATCCATACCAGACCCCGATCCGAGCACAGAGCCTGGCCGGTCAGGAAAGGGGGTGGGGACGAGCGAGCGCCCCCCCTCCTGAACCGTACCAGGCCGCATGCCCTCAACATGGGGTAGGTGCTTTGGGGGAGAGGGGCGCCCTGCGGGGCCCCCCCACCCCAAAGCACCTTGTCCCCATGTTGATGAGGACAAGGGCCTCTTCCCGACAACCCTGGCCGTTGGTTGTCGGGGTCTGTGGGCGGGGGGCTTATCGGAATCCGGGAGCCCCCTATAATAAGAGGGCCCCCAGATCCCGGCCCCCCACCCTATGTGAATGAGTATGGGGTACATGGTACCCCTACCCATTCACCTAGGGAAAAATTGTAAATAATAATACACTACACTACAGGTTTTTTAATTATTTTATTAAACAGCTCCGGGGGGGAATCTTCCTCCGACTTCGGGGGTCTTCTTCCGGCTTCGGGGGTCCCTCCGGTTCATCTTCTCCCGGCGTCCGGTTGGTTCTTCTCCGCTCTCTTCTCCCGGTGTTCCAGTTCTTCGGCCGGCTCCTCCGCTGTCTTCAGGTAGCTCTCTTGCCAGCAGAGGTCCGGACTTCTGGGCTTCTTGTCTTGTTTTTTCTTCTCCAGATGTTGACACATCGGACGCCGGGAGAAGATGAACCGGAGGGACCCCCGAAGCCGGAAGAAGACCCCCGAAGTCGGAGGAAGATTCCCCCCCCAGAGCTGTTTAATAAAATATTTTAAAAACCTGTGTAGTGTTTTATTATTTACACTTTTTCCCTAGGTGAATGGGTAGGGGTACCATGTACCCCATACTCATTCACATAGGGTGGGGGGCCGGGATCTGGGGGCCCTCTTATTATAGGGGGCTCCCGGATTCCGATAAGCCCCCCGCCCGCAGACCCCGACAACCAACGGCCAGGGTTGTCGGTAAGAGGCCCTTGTCCTCATCAACATGGGGACAAGGTGCTTTGGGGTGGGGGGGCACCCACCCCATGTTGAGGGCATGCGGCCTGGTACGGTTCAGGAGGGGGGGAGCGCTCGCTCGTCCCCACCCCCTTTCCTGACCGGCCAGGCTGGGATGGATTGGGATCTGGTATGGATTTTAGGGGGGACCCCACGCCATTTTTTCGGCGTAGCGGGGTTCCCCTTTATAATCCATACCAGAACTAAGGGCCTGGTATGACCCGCGATGGGGCTCGCAAGGTGTCAATCTCGCCGATAAAAGCGGCAAGATTGACATCCTTTTCTAGTCATGTTCAAAATGAATGGACTTGTCCGTGTGTGGGCAAGTCTGTTCATTCTGAAAGTCCGCCGTAACTCCGGCGAAAGTCCGTCGGAAAAACGGGCGGACTTAGCCCGCGCAAAGTGCGGTCGTGTGTGGGCAAGTCCGTCCGTTTTAAAGTCCGGCGCACCTGGCGGACAAAGTCCATCAGAAAGTGTGCCGGACCAAGTAGGACAGAAAGTCCAACCGTGTGTAGGTGGCATAAAGCTGGCCTTACATTAATCATTTTTTTTATTCAATCAGCAGGTTGAACAAAACAAAATGACCAAATTCCCCCATCCACACTTTCAAGGTGGATGGAAAAATCAGTCCCGCTGTGCTATTGTGTTTGGGAGACTTCCCCACCGGCAGAAAACACTGATCAGTGTTTCCACCTCAAGCTGGTGGCACTGACCTGACGAAGCATACGTGGGAGTATGCGAAATGCATTGACGTAGGCAGCTCAACAGGATGCCAAGCATCACCAATGCGTTCCATGGGACCGGCATTGTTTAACACGCGGTCATAATAACAACAGTCACCTTCACCCGCTCAGCTCCCTGGTTCACAGATGAGCTTCATATAATGAAAGCAGCAGGGCGGGTCCTTGAGTGGCGCTTCAAAGCCTCTGGCCTCACTGTCCACAAACAAATTTACCGGGAGCAACAACAAAAATATGCACAATCTCTCAAAGAGGCAAAGTCACAATTTTATTCTAATGCCATCATAAATGGCCCAGGATATTCTAAGCAGCTTTTCTCCACTTTAAGCCACCTTCTTAAACCAAAATCCCCTCCACTTACTGCTCTTACAGAAGAGCAGTGCAATAAATCCATGGATTTTTTTGCATATTCGCTCTGCCCTTTGTGGTCCTCCCACCAAAATTGTTCCCCCAACAAATATCGTCTCCCAACCCCTAAACTGCTTTCCTGAGGTATCAACAGAAGAGGTGCAGAACATCATCAGGGAGATGAAACCCTCCACCTGTTCCCTGGACCCTCTTCCAACCTCCCTGGTAAAAATTCACATTACTATCCTAAGTCCCCTGATCACCACTGCTATAAATCCTCCAAACTGGTCACTTTCCCCCTGTTTTAAAAACTGCCATTATTAGACCATTGCTCAAAAAACCCACTCTTGATCCGGAAGTCCTATCCAACTATAGGCCCATCACAAATCTCCCCTTCATATCAAAACTACTTGAGAAAGCAGTTGCCACTCACCTTCAGGACCACCTCAAACATAATAACCTCTTTGAAAAATTTCAGTCAGGTTTCCGCTTTGCTCACAGCACAGAGACTGCCCTTGTCAGAGTTATAAATGATCTCCTTATATCATCCGATGCTGGCTCCTCCTTATCTTCATGGACCCTTCTGCTGCATTCGATACTGTTGACCATGGCATTCTTTTAAACTGGCTCCACCTCACCATTGGACTTAATGACACAGCCCTCAGTTGGTTTAAATCGTACCTCACAAATCGGACAGAGTATATCTCCCTGGGTCATTTTAAATCAAATCCACATACAGTTACTTGTGGTGTCCCCCAGGGGTCAGTTCTTGGCCCCATTCTCTTCATTCTCTACCTCACCCCCCTTGGCCAAATTATTAGCCACCACAAAATTTCATTGCACTGTTATGCCGATGACACACAGCTGTATGTAAATGCAAGAGCTGAAACCCCACCTTCACAGTCATCCCTATCAGTACTCACCACCTGTCTGGAGGAGATAAAGGTATGGATGGAGCACAACTTTCTTCAATTAAACAGTTCCAAAACTGAAGTCATCTTGATTGGCACTCCTTATCAGACCAAATCATCATCGATAACCAGCATCACTTTTTCTGGTTCTAACATTCCCCTCTCATTAACCGTCACAAATCTTGGTATAAAAATGGACTCTGAACTCACTTTTGAAGCCCATACAAATCATTTATGTAAGACCTCTTTCTACCATCTCTGTAACATCTCTAAACTCCGTCCTATTCTTTTCTTTTCAGATGCTAAAAAACTGGTTCATGCCTTTGTCTCCTCCAGACTGGACTACTGTAACGCACTTCTCATTGGGATTCCTAGAAAGAGTCTGCAGAGGCTTCAGTACATCCAAAACTCTGCAGCAAGGATCCTGATGAGAGTGCGGAAACTTGAGCACATTACCCCCATTCTCCACTCACTCCACTGGCTTCCTATCTCTACCTTCCCTCCTCACGCACCAATGCATCCATTGACATGGCCCCCCCCATCTTAAAGAACTTCTTAAGTCACAAAACACAACACGTCCCCATCGCTCCACTCATTCAAACCTTCTTCATATACCCAGTAGACATGTGCACACTGAAATATTTCGTTTCGGAATTTCGTCTTCGTCCGAAAAATAAATTTATTTAGTTACTCTCGAAATTCGTTTTTATTTATTTTGTTTTTCGTTAAAAATTGCATTAGTCCGAAAATATAAATTAAGGTTGAATCTGTCATTAAAGGTTTATGGTGTCTGTCGAATATTCAAAGAAGATTCGACGGAGCAGCTAAACTGTACAACGCCGTATAGTTTACCTGCTCCATCGAATCTTCTTAGAACTTTCAACAGACACCATAAGCCAAAGTACGTGTGTACTTAGTTCTAGCTATTTTACTGCTCCTCCTCTTTGGTTACAATCAGCCAATAACATTCATCATCATCATTATTTTTACTTATCTTTTCTCCCCTACGTCGAATCTTTTCTCCCCTACATCGAATCTTTTCTCCCCTACGTCGAATCTTTTCTCTCTATGTAGAATAATCTTGGACTAATAGAGTTAAGGTTAGGCACATTCGACCACAGGTTTGATGGACACAGATTGTTATTGTCATCATCATGTCGAATCTCCTATCTATATCGAACTGTTGTAGCAACAAAAACAAAAATAAAACAATGTTTATTTCGGATGTTTCGTTTTTTGGATTCTGCACTTTCGTTATCGTTTCTTAAAACGATAACGAAAATACCTGAAATTCGGACGAAAATGCATTCGGTCGAAAACGAATGCACGTGTCTAATATCCAGAACTAGACTTAGGACAATGGGAGACCGGGCCTTTTGTGCAGCTGCCTTGCGCCTGTGGAATGCCCTACCTGACACTTTAAGGGCTCCTCAATCCACTGACTTTTTAAAAAAAGGTCTTAAGACATTTCTTTTTAGCAAAGCTTTTTGTCCCTTTTAGATGTTTGTTTTTAATGTATAAATTGCTCATTTCTATTTTAACCTGTAGCACTTTGAGGTCTTTTGATGAAAAGGCAACTATATATAAAATGTATTATTATTATTATTATTATTAACAGCTGCTGCATGCGGTTACCAGGCGGGACTGGCTACACAGTGTCAACCACGAAGAAAGCTGTAAAATCTACCAGCACCTTTTTGCAAAGTCTCAGCCGTTGAAGCAATATCACTGCCAGTTGGGAAATGAAAGGAGGACAGGCTGGACTAAGGACACAAACACCGAAGAGTGGTGAGAGCCTCCGGGCGGTTGTATCTTTTCCTTCCCCAATCTCCACTGGGAGGTTTGCATAGCAATCATTGACATAGGGTCAATTTTGCTACACATGCGGCGACAGTGCTGGTTCTCTACAGATGGGAAAGTGGTCTATACTTGAAGCTGTATATGTGTCAGTTCCTTTCCTGAAGCAAGCCTTACTTTAACTCATTACTTGCTCCCAACTGGCACAAAGTTCATTGATGTGTTGCTAACAATAGTCTGCCACTACTTCCTGAAGACGGCCTGTCTGATTGGCTAAAACATGTAGAGGTTGGTCCACTTTATCGCATCATCACGACACACTTCCGGTCCCGGAAATCAACCAGTATACCACGGCGGCGGCTTACCACTGCTTATGGGCAGATTTCCTGGGAACTTATCTGTTGTTTACACTGGGTGCCAGGCTTTTAGGCACCCTTATATGTGAGTCTAATACCATGTTTTTTTTATCTGGAATAAATGTTTTAAACGCTGCTGTGCAATGAGGCTTTTTCTGTCATTTTTATGAGGAACATCTGCCCCAAACATCGGAATGAGGCACTCCTTATTACGTCCATTCATATGAGGAAGCAACTATCTTAAACCACATCAGCCCACAGAAAATCCACAGAGACTGCCCCACGTGTGTGTTTGACCAAACTAGAAATAGTCCACTTGGAGGGGTGAGTTCACATCTATGTGGGTGGACCATTTTGTGAGAACATATCAAGCACTTATCAAGCACAGATTTGTATCCACTTTGTAGAGCACGAGCACTTTACTTGGGATTTGGAACTCTTATTGCTTCAAGGTTGTTGATGTTTGCAACAAATTATCTGCATGGGACTTTTTTAGCGATTTTTTTCGAAGTCGCATCGGTTTAAAATGTGATATTTATTTAACATTTTTGGCACTAAGCGCGGTATATTTATTTTCTTTACTAGTCTGCCACTAAGACTGGCTATGGAAGATCACTTAGATTTCTGATTGCAATTTTGGATTCCATTCAGAAACCTGATGATTAAAGAGGAGGGTCATCCATGTGTTATCTGGGGCCAAACTTCATAAGCATTTAGCCACCCCCCCTCCTGCCTGGCCAGACACACATCACTGGATATATTCCAGATTCTGTGTCAATATTGGGGGCAGCTTGGAGACGCAAACATAGCATCAAACATTTATATGCTAGGTTGCAGCTTAAGACTGCTTTACCTCATAATACAAATTCTTCCTATAATATATCACTGAGGCTGACAGCTGTGATTGCACGGTATTGTCTAAGGCAGTGGAGGAGTCAGTCGTGCTAGTAGCCTTCAATCAGCCCTGTATGGGGCAAGTATTGCTCAGAACCCTATTACCCCCTACCCAGATTTCTTAGGCTCAGATATGAGGAAGTTTCTTACTGTGGTATGCCTGCATGTGTGAGTGGAGCCCTGGTGTGTTGATAGTGAGTGACAACATTGTCCACTCTTTTTAAACCATTTTTAATAGTTGTTTGGAGGGACAGGCCATTGTGCCTGCCAATTTTCTAGTTTAATTTTTGTACTCAATAAAGTTTTCACTATTTAACACAACACCATTTTCGGTTCTCCATATGCAACTTCTGTTACATGTGGCTCATCTGACACCCCTGTTTCCCTTTGCCCCCTTTTTTGTTTACACGTCATGCTTATAGATACCCCGTCCACTGGGAGAAATTGGTTTAACTGTGATAGTGACTTTTACTACAGTATGAAATTCACTTTTTATGCTTTTTTCTAGTGGCACTGATTGTTTGGTAAAAACCAGACAGGCTGGTTGTACAGAAGTTGATCAGTAGACTTCTGCAAGTTCCATGCATCTTCAGTTTGGGGAAGGCTTTACACAGATCTTAATGGGAGTGCTTTCACTTTAAACAAGCTACTAGTAGGGTTCATCAGCTTCAAAGCTTGTTGAAAGCCTGCTGCCATTTTGGTTTATTTTTATTTTGCACTTCCATTATAATCAGGTCCAAATTGGAACTGATGGGCTTCAACAAAAGTCTTTTAAGCTTCCCAAAAACTTTGCAAATGTTTTGCAAACGTTAGCAGCACACACTGCTCTTATACAAGCTGAAGCCCTTTTCCTGAAAGAAGCATTTGCATATTTATGTTTGAATCACCTGATAGGTAGAAATATCTCAGACATCCTCCAAACTCATCTCTATCTCAACATCAAAATCATGCTTTTTTTACTCCAATCAGCTGCGGGCTGGGACATTATCTGCCCCACAGCACATGTAAATGAACGTGAGGAACACTGGTGATGCCAGTGCCCTTATATGGACACATGGCCATATTTAGCCATTGACCTGTCCAACAGCTGATCGGAGTTAAAAAAACATGATTTTGATCCTCAGATAGAGATGTGTTTGTCTCTACAAATGGGCATGACTTGAATATTTTCATTGTTTATTACAACTATCTTTTGACACAAGAACAGTGCTCTTTTCTATCACTAGTTAAGTAGAAAATTACTTTCCAAATCAATACCTTCTAAATAACCTCCCAGAGAAGAGATGTTTTCAGTCATACAGTGGGTCATTTACTATAGCGCTGTGGGCTAATTAGTGCTAATCATGGTAATTAGTGCTAAAACGGTATTCTGCTAAAACGATATAGTGCTGGTACAAAAACGAATTTACCATAGCTCCCTGAAGACAAATAGTGCCCAAACCCTAATGCCGCGTACACACGGTCGGACTTTACGGCAGACTTTCCCCTGCGGATTTTTCAACGTACTTTACGACGGACTTTCTGAATGAACGGACTTGCCTACACACAATCCACCAAAGTCTGTCGAATTTGTACGTGATGACGTATGACTAAAATAAGGAAGTTCATAGCCAGTAGCCAATAGCTGCCCTAGCGTGGCTTTTTGTCCGTCGAACTAGCATACAGAAGAGCGGACTTTTCGACCGGACTCGAGTTCGGCAGATAGATTTAAACATGTTTCAAATCTAAGTCCGTCCAAATTTTGAGCAAACAAAGTCCGCTGGAGCCCACACATGATCGAATTGTCCAACGAAATCCCGTCCGCCGGGCAAAGTCTGCCGTAAAGTCCGCTCGTGTGTACGCGGCATTACTCTTGTTAGGACTCCAATCAGCTGCGGGCTGGGACATTATCTGCCCCACAGCACATGTAAATGAACGTGAGGAACACTGGTGATGCCAGTGCCCTTATATGGACACATGGCCATATTTAGCCATTGACCTGTCCAACAGCTGATCGGAGTTAAAAAAACGTGATTTTGATCCTCAGATAGAGATGTGTTTGTCTCTACAAATGGGCATGACTTGAATATTTTCATTGTTTATTACAACTATCTTTTGACACAAGAACAGTGCTCTTTTCTATCACTAGTTAAGTAGAAAATTACTTTCCAAATCAATACCTTCTAAATAACCTCCCAGAGAAGAGATGTTTTCAGTCATACAGTGGGTCATTTACTATAGCGCTGTGGGCTAATTAGTGCTAATCATGGTAATTAGTGCTAAAACGGTATTCTGCTAAAACGATATAGTGCTGGTACAAAAACGAATTTACCATAGCTCCCTGAAGACAAATAGTGCCCAAACCCTAATGCCGTGTACACACGGTCGGACTTTACGGCAGACTTTCCCCTGCGGATTTTTCAACGTACTTTACGACGGACTTTCTGAATGAACGGACTTGCCTACACACAATCCACCAAAGTCTGTCGAATTTGTACGTGATGACGTATGACTAAAATAAGGAAGTTCATAGCCAGTAGCCAATAGCTGCCCTAGCGTGGCTTTTTGTCCATCGAACTAGCATACAGAAGAGCGGACTTTTCGACCGGACTCGAGTTCGGCAGATAGATTTAAACATGTTTCAAATCTAAGTCCGTCCAAATTTTGAGCAAACAAAGTCCGCTGGAGCCCACACATGATCGAATTGTCCAACGAAATCCCGTCCGCCGGGCAAAGTCTGCCGTAAAGTCCGCTCGTGTGTACGCGGCATTACTCTTGTTAGGACCACAACTATTGCACATGGAAATAATGATTAGAGCATTATATGATTGCCTAAATTGTACTGAAATATGCAGTATATTGTTTAAAGATAATCTTTTTTTAAACTGTGTGAAAAAGTGATTTCTACACTGAAATAACTTTAAAAGTCTGAGAAGAGATAAATTCCCTGTCTCTTTACAACTAGGTGCCAACACATCTGAGCATGCTCAGATCTGCAAACAACTCTCATTTTAACTCCCATGGCTTTTTTTTTACCAAGAGTTATAGTAAATACCAAAATGAGAGCTGTGTTAAAGAGCATGTTTTGGGAGTGAAAATAAGTTATGTAGCCCAATGCAAGTTTTAGCCATTGATTCTAATGGTACAGTTGTAACTTCCCCAATTAAATCCTTTTCATGTTGAGATGAAATGTATCTTTCTCTCAAAAAAAATGTCTTTGCAACAATGTAGCTTCCTTTTCATCTATTTTGTTTTTAAGAATGCTAGAATGTGTAATGTTTTCATGTTTTGGTAAAATATTTTTTTTTCTGTGACTTTCACTTGTTGCTTTCCGTCTCACAAAAATCTTTACCCAAACTCACACAGGTGTCTTTACAAACCACAAACAATGCCATTGCTGGTGCAAATTTAAAATGAGTCTCAATTTTGTGTTTTTTATTATTTCCAAATAATCATAATTTGAGCCCCAAAAATGTGATATGTGTACCAAGATCAGAAATAAAAATGGCATTCCCAAAAATCTGAGGGTAACATCACTATTCCACACTCACACACCAAGAACCACCAAATATCACAGAATAAATCAAGATTAATAACTCCTGACTAGTGTAATTCCACCACCTATATGTCCAAAAAAAATGCAATATTTATGTGTATTTATGTGTAGGAAGGCTTCACATGTGGCAGCTCAGTGGCTAGAGGTTAGCATTTCTGCCTACCAGCATTGAGTTTCTGAGTTCGCATGCCACTTCATGTAGAGAAGTTCTGTTCTTCCTATGTTGTTAAACATAACTCCTGACTCAGGGACTTCCCTAAATTATGTCTAAATGTAGTATTTATGTGTGGGAGGGTTCCACCACCATTGCAAATTGTGTCAAGTGTTTTCCATGGGCATGGACTATAATCAGCCTTAACATTTCCTCACCACCACTAATTGCAGCCTCTTAGAAAGCCAAAACCCACAAAATGACAGCTGTTTGTCTCTCGGCATGCTGACAGTAATCAGCCATACCCAGCCTTCCAAACAGATGGCATATGCCAGAAACAGGTTGTTCATTGGCTCTCTGGCCTTCTACAGTACATCTGCATTGATTAAATTCTTGCACCCCTGGGACTTAGGACAGTTTGACACCACAGAGATGGAGCCTAAAAACATGGAACAGCATGGTGGCTCACAGCCTAAAGCTTCAGCCTTGCAGCACTGAGTTTCTTGGTTTGATTCACAATCCTGCTAGCTGGCTAGAGGTTTATATGTTGTAGTGTTAAACTTTCTTTTTCGCCAGTGCTAACATTTTTGTGGGGTTTCACATAATGGAACCCCAAGAAATCACATTATAAATCAAGCAAGTGTGGATTTGCACCAAATCTAGAACTGGGGTGTTTTGGCCCAGATATGGATGTATACGTCTGGTGTGATGCTGCACACATATTTAAATGTTGTACGCTTATGATGAATGAAGAATGCGCTTTGTCACCAATTTGTGTGAAGCGCCCCTCACAAAGTTGTCATTTCCCCTTTTACCCTGCCCAGATATCAATGCTGAGGCATTTTTTTCATTTGTAAAGAGTGTGTATTCCTAATGAACTGGTGTGACCACTTAAGTCCTACCTCAAGAGACAGAATCAATGACACTGGTGGTTGTGTCGTTTACTGGGTAGGTGGAGGTGAGCAAGCTTGTTAGGTTATTTAAAGGTCAGCATTTGTGGCAGATGTTTGGCCTAAGAACAGGCCTGAATTTTTCTTTGCAGTGTGTATATTGGGTTAGGAATAGATTTGGGTTTTGGTTGGAGGTTACATAATTCCTAACCCTGCACATCCCACTAAGGCTGTTTGATGATTGCTTCTAAATCTCACATGTTAGACTTCCAACTGCTATGTAATGTTTGAGATAAAAAGGAATGCTCCTGCTAATTCATTCCTGCTGTGTGTGTTAATGTAGTTTGTGCTCTGCCTTTTGTATTTTGTTTTTTTGCTTATGATAATTCTGCCATGTAACGTTTTTGGGGTTTGGGGCGAGGACTTCTGATCACAAAAAATGTTAGTCATGCTTGGGTATGGCAAAAATGAAATAAAATTGTGACCTGACCACACCAGTAAATGCATTGACATGTCTCCATCCCAATAATTTGAGACAAAAAAAGAGAGAGGGGACAGTAGTGGGACTTTACTTGAGACATGTCAATGAGTATAAAGACTAGTTATTCATGGACCGTCTCACTGCAGGCATTGCCATGGCTGGGGAAGGACCTATCCACACCGCACTTGTATCATCTAGGTAATCACATCCATTTCTCACACTCTCTTTTCACCTCTTTGCCATTCTGATTGTTTGTTTTTTAAGCTCACACACTCCCCGTCTTTCACACTCATTTCTCCTCTACATCACCCATGACCCATTACACTTCCACTGGCTTTCTAGTATTTCACACATAACTCTCAATTATCCCTTCAACATGCAGTCTTCACTGTAACATCTATCCCCCACACTAATGCCCCGTAAACACAGTTGGATTTTCCAATGGAAAATGTCCGATCGGAGCGTGTTGTCGGAAATTCCGACCGTGTGTGGGCTCCATCGGACATTTTCCATCGGATTTTCCGACAACAAAATCCGTTGTCGGAAATTCCGATCGTGTGTACACAAATCCGACGGACAAAGTGCCACGCATGCTCAGAATAAATAAAGAGATAAAAGCTATTGGCTACTGCCCCGTTTATAGTCCCGACGTACGTGTTTTTGACAAGTCCTTTAATGTAAAATTGCTACGAGCCGTCTCTCCCGCCACCATCTTTTCCTGCCGCTGTCTTCTCCATCTGCCGTCTTCTCTTTTTCTGTAGCTGGCTTCCTCCACTGTGTTGTCCCCCCACTGTGTGGCGTCTCTTACATAGCCATGGGGCAGGCTCCCCGTGTGACATCATCAGATGGCCACACCCCCATGGCTATGTAAGAGACGCCACACAGCAGGGGGACAGGGGAATAGCGGAGTTATTTTACAATAAAGGACTTGTCAAAAATTTCATTGCTTTTTTTGGTGAAAGGGTATGGGTACGATGTACCCGATACCCATTCATATAGGGGGGGCTGGATCTGGGGGCCCCCTTGTTAAAGGGGGCTTTCAGATTCTGATAAGTCACCCGCCCGCAGACCCTGACAACCACCAGCCAGGGTTGAAGGGAAGAGGCCCTTGTCCCCATCAACGTGGGAACAAGGAGCTTTGGGGGACCCCAAATCACCCTCAAATTGAGGGCATGTGGCCAGGTATGGTTCAGAGGGGGGGTGCTCACTCGTCCCCCCCTTATCCTGGCCTCAAAGCTGCATGTTCGGATAAGGGTCTGTTAAGGATTTTGGGGGGACCCCATGCCAATTTGTTTTACATTTTGGTGTGGAGTTCACCATTAAATCCATACCAAACCCAGAGGGCCTGGTATGGATTTTGGGGGGGACCCCATGCTGTTTTTTTTTTAGATGTTGGGCCTGGGGGGGACCCCACGCCCTTTTTTTTATATGTTTTTTTGGGGGCAAGTTTTTGTTTTTTTACATTCACCCTGCTGACAGCTGAGGACTCATTGGTTATTAAGGACACGGCAGCCAGCTTTCTGGCCCCTTGCTTAGCAACCTTATAATGTGAAAATAAAAAGTGCAAAGCTTACATCTTAATCAGCAGCATATGCTGATAATAGGCGAATGCTTAATAGCCAATGCCGCATGATTGGTACCATAATTTTAATTCCTCAAATGCAAAACATTATTGTATAGAATGAAAATAATCAAACATTAGTAATTGTATTTTCTATGTATGATTGTGCTCAGCTTTGTAGCGTAGTAGTATTCCCTGCTACCTTCAAAGGTTTAAGCCATGGGTTTGAATCCCACCAATGGTATCATCTCCTGAAAACGTGTACTCAGCGGCACAATTAGCCAGTGCACATCAGTTTGGTTTATTCCATAATTTTAACTCTTCAAATGCATGCAATGGTATGTAATTATTCAATAATATTATAGTTTGGAATTCCAAAAATCTGACTATTCACAAAGCAGAGGAAAAAGCGGTGTAAGGTCCCCCCCAGTACATACCAGGCCCTTTGGGTCTGGTATGGACTTTAAGGGGAACCCCACTCCAAAATGTAAAAAAATTTGACATGGGGTCCCCCGCCAAAACCCTTATCTGAGCATGCAGCCTGGAGGTCAGGAAAGGGGGGTGGACAAGCGAGCGCTCCCCCTCCTGAACCATACCAGGCCACATGCCCTCAACATGGGGAGGGTGGTTTGGGGTCCCTCCCAAAGCACATTGTCCCCATGTTGATGGGGACAAGAGCCTCTTCCCAACAACCCTAGCCATTGGTTGTCTGTGTCTGCAGGCGGGGGGCTTATCAAAATCTGGAAGCCCTCTTTAACAAGGGGGCCCACAGATCCCACACCCCCATGTGAATGAGTATGGGGTACCCCTACCCATTCACTAAAAAAAATTGTGTAGTGTGACAAAGGACAATAGCCTGTTTTTGACAATTTCTTTATTAAAAATGTCTTCTTCTTCTTCTTCCCTGCTTCTTCGCCTGGTATTCTCCTTCTTCTCTTGGTCTTCTCCTTCTTCCTCCAGTCTTCCTCCGGCTTCTTCTTCCCCCGCTTCTTCTTCTGGTCTACTTCTTCTTCCTCCACCGCCATTCCCACCAATGACCCGCTGAACATGAAAAAAAGACCCTCCTCTAAGGCTGTGGGCAGCCGATCTGTCCGCTTCCATAGCGCACATTTCATATAAAACTATGGGGCGTGACCACCAGATATCATCATCTGAATACCCCGCCCCCTTGTGACATCACGGACCCATCATGCCCCGGGCGGTTAAGTCACAAGGGGCAGGGTCTCAGAATGACGTCATCCGCCCCATTGTAGCATCGGAGGAGGTTGGTTTTTTGAATCTTGAGCGGGAGCGGTGGCGGAGGAAGAAGAACGGAGGATGAAGCAGAGGAAGAAGAAGCTGGAGGAAGAAGGAGACGACCGGAGGAAGAAGCAGGAAAGAAGAAGACATTTTTAATAAAGGAATTTTTAAAAACCGACTATTGTCTTTTGACACATAACACTACTTTTTTTGGTGAAGGGGTAGGGGTACAATGTACCCCTACCCATTCACATGGGGGTGGGATCTGGGGACTTGTTAAAGGGGGCTTCCAGATTCCAATAAGCCCCCACCCACAGACCCCGACAAGTACCGGGCAAGGGTTGTCAGGAAGAGGCTCTTGTCCCCATCCTCCCCATGTTGAGGTCATGTGGCCTGGTATGGTTCAGGAGGGGGGGCGCTCACTCTCCTATCTTGTCCTCCAGGTTGCATGCTCGGATAAGGGTCTGGTATGGATTATGGGGGGCCCTAAGTCAATTTTTTTTTTAATTTCAGCGTAGGGTTCCCCTTAAAATCAAAACCAGACTCAAAGGGCCTGGTATGGACTGGGGAGGGGACCGCACGCCATTTCTTTCCTTTGATTTTTATCTATATTGCAGGGAATACATTACAGCCGCAAAAAGTTTAAATGACATTTTTCCTTTAGAAATGTAATTTTGCTGCGCCACTATTCTACACATCACACAGATGTGCCACTTTACAGGCACACTAAGGGGACCCCCCAGGCATGATATTTAAAGGATTATTTATTTTTTATTGTTTCACTTTGAGCATTATTAAAATCACTGCTCCCGAAAAAACGGTAAATTTTTTTATATTGATACATGTCCCCCAGGGCAGTACCCAGACCCCCATACCCCTTTTATGGCCAATTGTTTGCATATAAACCTTCAAAATGGACACTTGATTTTTTCTGTTTTGCTTCCATAGACTTCAATGCGGTTCGCGATTAGAGCCGATTCTGCATTTACTAAGACATGTTTGCCACTAATAGTGAGATTTTTCATGCACATGTTCACCTAGTTAAACTCTTAATTGCCTGAAATCATGTAGTGTGCCAGTACTTCCAATAACTCTTAGTAAATGACCCCCACAGTATCTAAAAGAATAGAAACTTTGCCTGCACATAATTAGATGAATTTTGGGAACTCTGTTTCACTGGGCTAAATAAAAAAACATACTCCTTAAATAAAAGCATCATCACAGGGTCAAGCTGATGAATGTGGAGTTCACTGATAAATTGTAAGTACATTTTTCAAGGTCAAAATGAACATACAGGAACAAGTGTAATTTAAAAACATAGATAGGAAGTTATCTAAGGAAAGATAAGAGCAGAGCAGATCATTTCTTGCGCATGGTAGGTCAAAGGGGTAATCTGATACTGCTACCATAGATTTTTCTATATGTCAAAGGGTTGGCATAGGATGAGGCAAATAAGGTAGATAAAAGGCATCAGATAGAAATGACTAGACATGTGAATTTGTTATCGTCCAAATGCATTTTCGTCCAAATTTCGGGGATTTTTGTGTTCGTTTTAACAAAATGATAACAAACACATAGAATCCGAAATCCAAAAGATTCCAAATAAAAAATGCTTTATTTTCGTATCCATTATATTTTTCCCATCGTTGCGACAACAGTTCAATATAGATAGATAGAAGATTCGACATGACAATAGCGATCTGTGTCTATCGAACCTGTGGTCGAATGTACTCTATTAGACCAAGATTATTCGACAAAGAGAGAAAAGATTCAACATTATAGAGACAATAGTAAAAGAGCTGTAAGACCCCTTTCACACTGTTTTTTTTTTAAGACACTACAGCGCTAAAAATAGCGCCTGTATAGCGCCTGTAAAAAGCAGCTCCTTTCACTTCAGTGTGAAAGCCCGACAGTGCGCTGGCAGGGCGTCACAAAAAGTCCTGCCAGCAGCTTCTTTGGAGCTGTGGAGGAGCGGTAATTGAAATCAGTGGGGCAGCGCCGCTCCGGCGGTGTTTTGCGGGCGGATTTAACCCCTTTTCGGCTGCTAGCAGGGGGTTAAAACTACCCCGCTAGCAGCCGCGGCTCGGTGTGAAAGGGCTCTTAGTGGTTTCTGCTGGAATGGGTTGGGGAAGTAAAATTATGATGATGAATGTTATTGGCTGATTGTAACCAAAGAGGAAGAGCAGTAAAATTGCTTGACATCAAGATTCAAAGAAGCAGCTAAAAACATACGATTGGCGCGAGCGGACATTTACGGTCAAATGCTCCTCCCATAGGCTATAGAAGAATTCTAATGTTTGACTAATAATAATAATTAATAATTATAATTATTACTAGTCAAACAACATTACAATTCTACTATAGCTTGTGGGCGGAGAATTCAACAGGAAATGTACGATCACAGCGTCGTACAGTTTAGCTGCTTCGTCGAATCTTCTGAGAACATCCGACAGACACCATAGGCTTTCAATTGACAGATTTGACCTTAATTAATTCGGATTTTCATACAAATGCATTTTTTAACAAAACAAAATAAATAAAAACGAATTTCGGGAGTAACTAAATAAATTTATTTTTCGGACAAAACCAAAATTCTGATATAAAATATTTCAGTGTGCACATGTCTAAAAATTACTCATGTCAAGGATATAATTTTTCTCCATCCAGCAGAAGATGTTTAGGGTTCTTTGTTGTCTCTTTAAACATGTAAAACTTACCTTATTTTTTGATATTTGACTGTCCTCTAGGATAGGCCACCGAGTCAAGCAATTGAAAACCGATGAAATAGGTTAAAATTGATGAGCCATAACAGAGCACTTACATTTTGTAGATTTAGGAACATATTTAGTACTTTTGTGAAGTAATCTACTAAACTGGCTAGAACAAGCAGCTGTAGTAGTCTATCCAAATTTTTTACAGCTGTCACAGTAAACATCCCTTTAAATGATGGGGTTAAATCCACTTTTCCTCCAGGTGCAAAGAGTGCCCTTTTTTCTTTTGCAATGACCACAGTGTTTACAGTATGGGCCACTTGTTTATTTATACAAAGTAATAATATCCTTCTTTAATCACCTTGGCTCAAGGATGAATTTATTCAGTTCAACTAATCTTTCTTCCTAGGTGAAGTGCTCCATGCCCATTATTAACGTAATCGTCTCTGCCCCTTCTCCAGTTCCACACCATCGTTTATTGTAAATGCATGTCCAGAACTGGATTGCATATTTAAAATTAGGCTTTACTAATACTTAGTATAGGGGTAAGATTGTAACTCTCTCTTTTTTAACAATTTAATTCAATTTTCATGATAACATAGAAAAATAACAACCATAAATAAGAAACTTATCATGATCACACCAAGTGTATGGGCCTTCATGACATATTCTAATGGTGTGAAAAGTTTTTTGAGGATGAGAGGTTGTAGACAAACGAAAGAAAAAAGAAAAGAAAAAAAAAGAAGAAGAAAGAATAACACGTTCAAGCAAGCTATACAATAAATATTACAGCTGTGAGTTGTTAAAATTGCTATATATTTATGACAGCCTCTGAGACTCCAAACATTTCTCAATTTTTTCATAGTGTGGCAAGTTTAAATATATTCATTATTTGATTTTTTTTCTATCTAAACCTTATTAAAAGATTTCTCAATAAATGTTTTGCATGTTTTGACATTTTTATTGTATGGAAAATCTGTTTATCGGATTTTGCATTTAGCTTTTTATGGTAAAAAAAAAAAATATATATATATATATATATATATATATATATATATATATATATATATATATATATATATATATATATATATATATATACAAGCTTTGTCTAAGTTGCAAGATATTTAGAAGAGTGGTAGAGTCACGTTTTCATCATGCAGCTTCTGACCACCAACAGACAAACGTGTGTTCACTGAAGTTTGCATACCCATTGGTTGATGGGAGTAGCGTTTTAGATTTAAAAAAAGAGTAGTAGTGGGTAAAGGGTCAAAAGCGAACCTGTTAATGTCAGTATTATATTGGGTTACTTATTTGCAAAATCATGTTATATACCTTCACTACTATAAACAACAAGTTAGCATAGCCTTTAGTTATTTGGGGTATTCTATCAGCAGGTATACTTGTTGTTAGGTTATACATTTTTGGGTGAAAGCCCAAGTACTGTATGTTCGTTGAAAAAATTGGGATTGTATTTTCTTTCAATGATCATTAATTGTGTAAAAGTCAAGTATCCTGAAATAATTTTAGTTATTATTATCATTTTGGTGTGGGGTTCCCCTTAAAACCCATTTCAGCCCCAAAGGGCCTGATATGCATGGGGGAAGGCCCAACGCCAGTTTTAAAAATGTTTTGTTGTATTGCCGGCAATTGGCTCCCACTGCTGTCAATCATAGCCAGTGAGCCAATGAGGAGAAAGAGGGGGCAGACCAAGCTGTGGCTCAGTGTGTGAATGGACACACAGAGCCATGGCTCATAAACAAGCCTACTTGGGTGCCCCAATTACAAGCTGCTTGCTCTGGGAGCACTCGGCAGGAGGGAGGGTCAAGGGCATCAGTGAGGGACCCGAGAAGAGGAGGATCAGGGCTGCTCTGTGAAAAACTACTGTACAGAGTAGGTAAGTATAACATGTTTGATATTTTTTAAACCACTTGCCGAACGCGCTATAGGCGATGGCTACGGCGCGGTCGGCTAGTTCTGGGACGCCGTCATATGACAGTGTCCCGTGCTTGCGTGCCCCCTGTGCCACCACAGCAGCATGAGCTGGCATGATTCTGTGCCATTCAGTGCCATTACAATGCCATCAGTGTCACTACAGTGTCCATCAGTGCCATTACAATGCCATCAGTGCCACTACAGTGACCATCATTGTCACTACAGTGCCACTGCAGTGCTCATTAGTGCCCTACAGACAAGAAGGGGGGCTTCCATCATGACAAATATGGAGTGTGGTGGTCCCATCCCTTACGTGATAAATCATAGAACAAAGAATCCCCCTTGGATTGGGACTTTGACCACCAGACCACCAGACCCGTTCAAGTAAAAAAAAAAAATATTTTATTGATATACTTTAAAAAAAGACATAAGAGCGTTTATGGCATATGATATATAAAAAAATATCAAAAAAATCATTCCATGCAGAATAGAGACAAAATCAGAAACAGAGAAAATATACAAGGTGACGATAGTTGGTATACTCTCATGGGGGCAGTGTGCCCCGATTTTAAAGTATATCAATAAAATATATATATTTTTTTACTTGAACGGGTCTGGTGGTCTGTCAAAGTCCAAGGGGGATTCTTTGTTCTATGATTAGTGCCCTACAGTGCCATTACAGTGCTCATTAGTGCCCTATGGTGCCATTACAGTGTTTATTAGTGCCACTACACTGCTCATCAGTGCCACTACACTGCTCACCAGTGCCCTATGGTGCCACTACAGTGCTCATCAGTGCCATAAGGTGACACTACAGTGCTCATCAGTGCCATAAGGTGCCACTACAGTGCTCATCAGTGCCCTACGGTGCCACTACAATGCTCAACAGTGCCCTACAGTGCTCAATAGTTCCCATAAGTGAGTGCTTATCCGTTCCATCAGTGCACATCAGTGCCCTACAGTGCACATCAGTCCTACCAGTGAGTGCTTATCAGTGCTCATCGGTGACCTACAGTGCTCAATAGTGCCACTACAGTGCTCATCAGTGCCACTACAGTGCCCTATTAGTGTTCATCAGTGCCCAATAGTTAGCCACTATCTGGGCACCATCAGTGCCCATCAGTAAGTGCTCATCATCAGTGCCACCCTATCAGTGGATCCTCATCAAAGCCCGTCAGTGCCATAAAAATGCGTAAAAAATGTGTTTTCATTTTCTTTCCACATTTTCAAAAAACTTGTGGAAAAAAATAACATGTTCAAAAGATGTACTATGCTTCATAGAATATACGTTGAGGTGTTTGCTTTCAAAAATGGGGTTTTAAATTTCCTAAATTTTATGATGGGTGCAACTTTTTAGCCCCCAAGTGCCTATATTCCTTTTTATTAACATTATAGTTCAATTGCCATGAAGCATAGAAAGTTTTGTGCCTACAGGCTCTAGTGATGGCAGTTCACACCTGGAAGCAATCTTACCAGCTTAACCGGTTCAATACCGGGCCTTTTCACCCCCTTCCTTCCCAGACCAATTTTTAGTTTTCAGCGCTGTCGCACTTTAAACGACAATTGCGCGGTCGTGCGACGTTGTACCCAAACAAAATTGACGTCCTTTTTTCCCCACAAATAGAGATTTCTTTTGGTGGTATTTGTTCACCTCTGCGGTTTTTATTTTTTGCGCTATAAACAAAAGAAGAGCGACAATTTTGAAAAAAACACAATATTTTTTACTTTTTGCTATAATAAATATCCCAATTTTTTTTTTTAAAAAACAAATTTTTTCCTCAGTTTCGGCCGATACGTATTCTTCTACATATTTTTGGTAAAAAAAATCACAATAAGCGTATATTGATTGGTTTGCGCAAAAGTTATAGCGTCTATAAAATACGGGATAGATTTATGGCATTTTAAAAAAAAAATATATTTATTTTTTTTTTTTACTAATAATAGCGACGATCGCGATTTTTTTTCATGACTACGACATTATGGCGGACACATCGGACACTTTTGACACATTTTTGGGACCATTCACATTTATACAGCGATCAATGCTATAAAATTGCATTGATTACTGTGTAAATGTGACAGGCAGTCACCACTAGGGGACGGGGAGGGGCTAAATGTGTTTCCTAGGGAATGCTTCTAACTGTAGGGGGCGGGGACGCACAAGGGGAGGAGACCGATCAGTGTTCCTCCATTCTGGGAACACAGATCGCTCTCCTCTGAGCTGACAGGACATGGATCTCTGTGTTTACACACAGAGATCCACGGTCCGGCCCGGTTAACGGGCAATTGCGGGTGCCTGGCGGACATCGCGGCCACCAGGCACACGCATCGGGTCCCGAGCAACGCGAAGGGTGCGCGTGCCCATGGCGGCGCGCGTGCACCCCTAGGTGGCCGGGAACCCGAGGCCGTCATATGACGTCCACCCAGGATGGGAGATCCCATCTGTGGACGTCATTTGACTATAGGCGGGTAGGGAAGTGGTTAAACAATATGCAGTAGACATTATTTTAATGCAAGTTTCCAATGGGGAAGCATGGCTCAAGATTAAAAAAAGATAAAGAGAAAAAGAAACTTCAACGTATGATAGAAATTGAGAATTTGGAAAAAAAAACAAACACAGTGTTAATACATGTGATAAAATCATATTAAAAAATAAACAGATGGAATTACAAGCCGCGCTGGATGGGGAATCCCTTCAAGTAAGGGATAAAAACAGAATACAATAGTATCAATATGGAAATAAAACTGGTAAAATACTAACTAAAACAGTAAGAGAACAGCAATCCATGACCTCCATAGTAAAAATCTTAAAAACAAATGGGGATCTAACTTACGACCCAATAGAAATATCTAAAACGTTCCATACATACTATTCCAGACTGTATAACATTAATAAACAACACGGGAGCAGAGAAAAGGAAAAGAATAGGGAAGAGATTAGAAAATATATAGAGAAAACAGCTTTACCCAGATTTTCTGAGGAAACAATTGAGGATCTAGAAAAAGAAATATCATTAGAAGAGATTCAGCAAGCCAACGCTGAGCTGGTCCCGGGAAAAACCCCAGGGCCAGACGGATATACTTCTAGATTCTATAAAGCATTCCAGGACTTAATTATTCCTATCCTTAAAAAAACATATAACTCTATATCCAATACACAAATCTTCGTCCCACAAAGTACAGAAGCTCATAAAGTATTGATACCAAAGCCAGAGAAAAACCATACATTATGTAATAATTACAGACCAATTTCATTGACCAACATAGATATAAAACTATATTCAAAAACTATCGCTAATAGAATAGCACCTATCTTACCTAAGCATATACAATTAGATCAAACTGGGTTCACGAAGGGAAGAGAGACTAGCGATAATATAATAAATACTTGCACATTGGTGGAATATGTTCAGAGAACCGCCATCCCGACATGTCTTCTGGCCGTTGATGCGGAAAAAGCATTTGACAGAGTGGGATGGCTGTTCTTGGAGGACACTAATCCAGATAGGAATGGGTCCCAAAATGCTTAGTAGGATCCTTGCATTGTACTCCAACTCAAGAGCTAAGGTAAGAGTAAATAGAATATTATCAGAATATATAAAAATATCAAATGGAACCCGACAGGGATGTCCCCTTTCCCCTTTATTATATATATATTGGTAATAGAACATCTTATCACGGCAATAAATAAAAATAAAGATATTAATGGGAAAAAGATCAAAGATATAGACTATAAGACAGCCGTATATGCAGACGATTTGTTAATATATGTAACTAATCCCATCATAACAATTCCAAACTTAATAAAAGAATTTAAAAGATTTGGGGAATTGAGTAACTTTAAAGTTAATTATGATAAATCAGAGGTCCTGAATATATCATTATTAAAAAAAACATACACACTTTTGCAAAAAGATTTTTCATTTAAATGGAATCAAGAAGCAATTAAATATCTAGGAATATTTATTCCGAAGGACCTGAATCAACTACAGGAGTTGAATTACAATGCAACGATCCAAAAAGTAATTAAACTATTACAAAAAATTGATAAAATAACATATTCATGGATGGAAAGAATTAACATAATAAAAATTGATATATTACCAAAGATATTATACATTTTTCAAACAGTTCCCCTAGTCCCTCCTAAGAAACTGATGATGGAACTGAGAAAAACAATGGTGAGCTTTATTTGGGCTCATAAAACCCCTCGAATAAAAAGAGAAATTTTAATTATAAATAAAAAAAATGGAGGTTTAGCATTACCAGATTTTACAAAATACAAGCAGCATCATTAACTAGCATTATTGATTGGCGTAATAATAAGGAAACTAAACAATGGGTAAATCTAGAAGAGGAATTAATAGGTCCACAACTTAGGTTCCTGCCTTGGATTAAACCCCATTTAAGACCAAAGAAGAAAGAATTAACAATTTTTGTAAATGCTACATTAAAAATATGAGATACTATAATAAAAAGGGGGAAACTTTCCACTATGACTGGTCCTATGACACCTTTGTTCTCCAACCCTGAATTTCCGCCAGCTTTAGAAACCACAAATTACTTAAAATGGAATCGTTTGGAGAACGCAAGGGTGGAACAGATCTTAGTAGATGGTAAGCTACCAAAATTGCAGGACTTGGGGCCTGAATATAAAAGCAAATGGTTACAATATTATCAATTAAAGACATTCATTGAGTTAAAAATACCTTTGATAAATAGACCAAAAACAAAATTTGAAAAAATATTAGTAGAGTAACAAGAACCAACTAAAAAATTATCAAAGATATATAACTTATTACTCCCCTCCGGTTCCCTTAGAGAATAAATAGGAATGAAGAAATGGGAAAAGGAAATAGAAAATCCTATATCAGAGGAGGAATGGGAGAAAATCTTTGAAATAATACATAAAACATCTATAGCAAATAAATATCAAGAAAGAAATTATAAGATTGCAATGAGATGGTATTGGAGCCCAGTAGCTTTAAATATAGTTAACAAAGTTAATACAGAAACGTGTTGGAGATGTAAGGTAGAAAGAGGGACTATGGATCATGTATGGTACAGTTGTAAAGGAGTGAGGAGCTTCTGAGACAAAATATTTGAGATATATCAGAAAGTGTCAGGAGTAGAAAGGAGTCCAAATATAAGCACCTCGTTGTTTTCCCTTACATCAGATACAATAAGGGTAACCAAAATAGATATTCTTCACCACATGACAACTGCAGCTAGAACAATTATAAGCCAACTGTGTTGGAATGGATATGTAAAATGAACGAAATTGAATATATGTAAAAACAGATAAGAGAAGAAGGGTATGTAGGGGGTCAGGTACCAGAAATATGGCAAAAATGGGAGGAATTTTGGTCCTCGAATAGATTGATGGAGTATTTATAAATGGAGGGGAATGGGAAGGATATGGGATGAAAGGGAGGGAGGAGAGGGGAGGAAAAATAGGATAGGATTTTCCTATAGCAATAGGAAATTAATGTTTTGAGGTATGTATGAGTAATGGGAATTTAGTTAGATGATTCTATAGAAACAGGAGGAAGTGGGTATCATTAAGATTATTTATTATGTAAAAGGAATTTTTAATGTATATATTTTTGAAGATGGTATGATGTGTGTTACTTGTCTTTTTTAAAAAATGTAATAAAAAGAAGGTTGATAACAATGGGAAGCACACACCAATCACACACAAGAAAAGGGATCCTAGAATAATCTGGTATGTCACTTTCAATATCTTACTCTAAAGGGTGCCTTGCAATAACCTTCCAATTTAAGATTGGAGTCTTCCATTTGCCATCTCTCAGTCTAGTGCGTGGATGTCCCAAAACTCTCAGCACAATAGGGTCATAGTGTATAATACAAACTCTTCAGAAGGGGTTACCAAACTATGACGCTCTGCTTTATTGTGGCTTTTAAAGAAAATTCTACATTTAGCTCCCTCCCTATTACAGATGTTCTACCAAAAACATATGAACACAGCTATCCAGGGTCAGGGTAAGCTAGATGCAACCTAAAATTAAATACAATTGGATGGGAAAATTCTTAAAACTTAATTTGAGGCAGATATCAGAAACACAAATGAATGCAGTTCTATATTCGTAATTACATCATTAAATGTGGTTTTTTTTAATGTAAGTAGTGTAAGTGTCTAAATTTGACTTTGTGTCAGCCTCCTGCAAAACAGGCAGAAGTATAAGGAGTCAGTTGAAGTGCTTACAAAAAGTATGCTGATAGGAGGAGAAAGCAGATTGACAGAGAGATTAGATCATTGCATTGCTGCTGCTCCTTCAATATCCAGTCATAAGTTGAGGGGGGGGGGGGGTCTGTGTCTGGGTTTGAAGGAAATAAGGAAATGGGTTGAAATATCCTGGCAGCAGAGAGCATTCAACCCAAAAGACTGAGGACATCTAATGGAGTAAGAGAAAACTGTGGGAGACTGTGGGAGACAGCTTCAGACTAAAGGTGAGTATTGCAGCAAAAAAATTGATATTTTTGACTGCAGCCATGAACAGCACTAAGTATTACATACGTCACATCATCATTTCTCTTGTTCAGTGTATTTTATTGGTTTGATTAGGTTACAAAGGTTATAAGACACATGGGTTACAATATTAACAACCAAAAATTTCGCTTGATAGGCCAGGTTAAAATCGCATTACATAATAAGTGAGGTTACAATAGATTGTTACAATAGATTAGAAGGAAACCATGTAAAAGTGGTGTGGTCCAGATACTAGTAATAACATAAACTGGACTTTATAAGGAAGCCGCCAGAGTTTACAGAGGCGTAACTGTAAGCAGGGAGAATGGATAGGTGATCAGGCTTGGCCTATGACAGTAGGAATATAAAATGGCTAACTAGGTAACCCAAATTGCTTACAGCTTGGCAGAGAGAGAGCCAGAAAGGGGAGAGGAGGAGAGAAAAAAGGTGGTCAAAGGGAAAGGGGACAGGACTGGGGTCGGGGTCCCAGGTGTCTACTGGATGGGGCAATGTAGGTCAGCTCGGAATCAGTAATGTACCTTCAAAGTTTGCAAGAGGTAGTGTTCTACACATGGTTTCCAAGTAATAATATATTTTGTGACTCTATATTACAGCACAGCTTCGATCTTAGTGTGGATCATTGCTTTTTTCACCCTATTTTTAGTCTCAATCAAGTGAATTGGATAGGACTTCCTTGCTTCTGTTTTGGTTTGTTTGGCTGCCCTGGTTATTTGTAGTAATAGTTTAAATTGGGTCTTTGAAATATTATCTGGCTGACGGTTCAAAAGTGCTATAAGTGGGTCAGGAGTGATTGTTTTTAAGGTGCCACCAGTCATGACCTTATAGTTTGCCTCCAGGGCAGTGACAGTTTGGGTCAAAAATTAATGTTAATCCATATTGTGTTCCAGTCATCAGGAGTTAAAATGAGTCCAAAGTCCGTTTCCCATTTACTGGTATATTCTGGGGGGTGCAACCATTTTTTCTTCAAGTGATTGCAAAGCAGAACTTCATCCTTCCTAATAAGTTTCCTCCTCTCCATCTGTGCCCCTCCTTCGCTGCACAGTTATTTTTCTATTTTTTTTTATTTATTATTTCTCCTTTTTGTTTATGTACCTTTTTGGCAGCATGAATTTCTTCCCGACCCCCTCCTCTGTCATTCGACCCTGGTGCCGCTCAGGATATATTATGTGGCTGTCCCAGGAGGAGCCAGCAGCTTCCATTCACCAAAGCAGATGGGGCAGGCCTAGTGGCGTGTCATTGGGTGGTTAACCTGTGCGACCTGATGACATCCCAGAAGAAGATGGTGGTGCGGGATCTGAGTGCTGGCTACAGAGAAGGGGACAACGCTGGATCCACTGGATTGGTGAGTATCTTTCCTGTGCAGAACATCGCATCAGGTTGGCAAGGGAAAAAAAATAGGGGGGTAGGGTAAAGTTCTGCTTAAGTAAAGTTTTTGTCCAAGGGTATGAGGGTCTCACTTACAAAAGCATTCAAATGAGGTCATTGTGTCAAGGGTCTGGCGCGTTTATGGCACAGTGGGTCATAAAAGTGCTTAAGTTGCGGGTAATAGAAGATTTCAGAATTTGGTAGGCTACGGGCTTCCTGGAGAGCTGGGAAAGTTTTGAAGAACATGGGAGTGGTCAGATGACATAATCAACTGCGCCGCTACCCAAGGCTGGTCGCTTCATTCTTAAAGAAAGAAATGCACTTTCATTAGATGGTAACATGCCCAGATCTCATTCTTAAAAAAAAGAAATGCACTTTCATTAGATGTTAACATGCCTAGATCTAATTCACCATTCTTTTCTGAAGTACAGTCTGCATTTTCATTCTTCTTAATCTTCTATTCTCACATTAGGAAATCAGTGCTGGTTAGTCTCTTTTTCCTTAAAGACCTGCAATTCATATTTTCCTGTACAGTATAAATATTTTCCTTTTGCACCCAGTTCACTGAGGAAAATATAATCCTTTATAATATAAAACAACAAATATTAAACTGCCTGAGAAAAGATTTGCCAGAGACTATGATGCACCACAGAAGCTAGTGTCCTAATTTAATTAACAAACTGGTTACTATAGGACTGATTTATAATTACAGGAGTGAACATGGAGCAGTTCCCTATAGAAGCCAGATAGGTTTCAACTTTTAAATGGATCAATGAAATTTATTGGTTCTTGTGGTTATTTACTTAAAGTGTATGTAAATCATAAAAACACCATACATTCATTTTCACATTGTATTTCAGTTATTACTAGCCCACTCCAATTAATATGAAGTATCTTGAAATGTATAAACTTATTTTGTGAAGATCCCCAAACATTTACATTCTTGAATTCTGTAAACCTATTGACTATACCTTGTATGTAGGCACTGCTGTTTCACTCATGGAGCCTGCCTTCTAAACTACAGAGTTGCTGCAAGGAAGAGTTTTAATAGGTGGGCTCAGTACAGGAATCTTTGATTGCAAGCAGCAAGGAACCATGGGATATGTAGTACTTAGAAATAGGGGTGCAACGGATCAAAAAACTCACGGTTCGGATCGTTCCTCGGATCAGGAGTCACGGTTCGGATCATTTTCGGATCAACAAAAAAAAAAAAATCTCCCCCACAGCAATATCCACAATCTCCCTATTGGCAGGGTATTGGCAGGGTATTGGCAGGGCATTGCAGCAGGGTATTGCGGCAGGGCATTGCAGAGTATTGGCAGGGCATTTCAGAGTATTGGCACTGCTGCCATCCGATCTCTCCCCTCCACTGTACAGATCAGTACACAGAGGGGAGAGAGAGAGAGGAACCGGCGTCATGACATGACGCCGGTTTGTTACAAGTGATCGCTCCGTCATTCGACGTGCTAAACGGCCGCCGGGTGTACCAAGATGGCCGCCGCTCCGGAGCTAGGCCAAAGCCGCGGCCTTTCTTATGGCCGAGGCCACAGAGGTGTCCCATACGGATCAACCTCCGCGGATCGGATCAACCTCCGCGGATCGGATCAACCTCCGCGGATCGGATCACGGATCGATGACGATCCTTTGCACCCCTACTTAGAAATTGAAAGTAAACAGCAAAAGAGAAACTACAAAACATGGGAAGAATCCAGAAAGTTATGGAGAGAGATGGCCAGCAGACAGGCAGAACTCACAACATGAAAGGAGATTTTTCAAGAAAGCTTACATTGGATTGTCAAAAATATTTTGTATTGCTTTTACAATGCTGATGTTATGTTGTATGAATGTGCATGTTGTGCCTATAGAATTCCTTTAAGTGGTGTTAGCAGTCCTGCCCAGTTCTCTCTATGTACTATAGAACACTGTTTCTTATGTTATAGTCAAGAGTAGAGGTGGAGGTGTTATGTATTAATCAGGAGTGAGCAGCCTGGAGTTACAGTGCTGATCTATCATAGATATAGTACATCTAGTAGATGTTTTCATCCCAAGACAGAAAGTATGTTACTGGCATGGTCAAACATTGTGTAAAGCAGACCAATCCCCAAGGAAACATTCATTTTATAAACAGATCTCAGGAGAAGTCACATCTACTGTTCACGTCTTGTCAGAAAAATGAATGCAAGAGATTGTGAAAAAGGTGGGTTATCTGTGTACAATTCACAAAGGATAATGGTGATTCTATGCATATTTTCCTACAAGGCATACATTTCTTTCCTCTACAGCTGAGGTTTTTTTGGCATTATCTTCTGTGTTTGTTATTGCTCTATATGCTATGTCACCAAGCCAAAGTCTATATATATCATTTAAGAGCGTCCCGGAAAATAATGTAGCTCCAAGACAGTTCTGGAAGATTTCCATTTCCATAGAAAAGAGAAAATCATTACACGATTCACACATTAAACTGGTTCTCTGATTCAAAGGAAAAAGTTGTGTTGTTAGTCGTCTCTGTGGGTACAAAGCAAAAATAAAAAAGCACTCTAAGTAAAAACAACATAATATTGTACATAATTTAATATAAAAATATCATACACATAATAATGCACACAACAAGCCTATAGTCGATAGTCAAATTCCATTTCACATCTCATACATAAACATAGAATCTTGCAACTTGTAGCCTGAAATGGTGAAAATTTTGTAAATGCTCCTTATGCAACAATGTAAATAATATATGTATTAGCTTTTAGATTGTAAGCTCTAATGATACCTCCTGTATTGAATGATATTTTAACTGTACTGTTTGCCCTAACATTGTAAAGGGCTGCACAAACTGTTGGCGCTATATAAATCCTGTATAATAATATAATAATAATTTTAAAAAAATCCTTAGGAATTTAAAAAAAGGCAATGGTACATAATTCAAAATTTCAGGTAAATAATAATAGTTATGATTATACACACATTATTTTACAAGCATCATTTTATTCCAACTCAATTACTACATATTTTGGAGTGGATAAGAGAAATACATTTGCCACATCACTTCACAAATCAGAACGTGTTAAATAGCAGTAGTTAAAAAACACAGAGAGTAATTTTCAGTGTGGCTAGCCTCTCCGCTTGATATCAAATTGCTTAAAGTTAATATATTTATTGAAAAATAAAATCCCCCCCCAAACCGTCTGCCACCGCTGTGCATCAGATCAGAGCTTTGACGACTTCCACCATGAGGAACAATACACTAGATGATTCTATACAGGAGACTCTGGGGTGACCGTTGGGTGCACTCTGATTTTACAAACTGTCATATGGCGAGATAGTGGTGGGTTTCAATGCTGTCACCTATTCAGTCAGCCCAGATGAACTAGAATCACCATTTCAGTTATATCATAGCTCGGGGCGAGAACATGTCACCCTCTTTATTTCAAGCTCAGAACAAGCTGCTTAGACAGATGCTAACTGTGGCCCTCCTCGCCATGTTCTGTAGAGTGGCCTTTGTCTGGGTTAATTGAGCCCCCACTCCATTTAATAGGCTGTTGAATTCTTATTGAAACAGAGCTAGTGCCGCAGGTTAAATACATTGCAGTGCTCTTGTTAATCCTCTCATTAACTAAGCTTTAAAGCTTGTTGAGAGTTGTGAGTTTGCATATATTAACAGGGAGCTCTTCACTGAAGTGCTATCAATAAAATGACAATGCCAGTTTGCAAATAGTGAAATCAACACTGACATGGATCTATGTACTTTTATAAAATATATAAACAGTTAACTGACTGATAAAACTAAATCTTCACACTTGTTTGTAAGAAAACTCTACTCGGGAGAAGTCTTTATTCTCAAGGAGCTGGAATTAAACTGCATTGCAAACTAGAGTGGTGCTGGTGTCAAATTTTCACATCCAACCCGAGAGTATGAAAAGAGGAATAATAACAGAAGCCGAAAAATATGTAATTAGCTGTTGTGGGGCACCATCGGTATAACAAAGTCAGTTCATAACTGCTAATAATCAATGATATCCATAAAACATGATTAAAGAATAAAATACAATTTATAAACCAAAAATACTAGTCGGAGTAAAGATTCGTTCTTGTATTTAAAATTGTTTTGTGTACTATAGCAATATACATAGATACATTAAAAGACATTTTTTTATATATAAATAACAATAACAGCGTATTTTGGATCAATTATTTACTGTCAATGTTTGGGATTTGGGTTATTCATGCCAATTATTTTTCTTTAGCTTAGGGTACAGTGCCAGAGTAAGATAGAGGTTAGTCCCTTTCTAAAGTGTCCACCTGGTGTTTATAACAAACCTATGATCCCAACAGGACAGGAGTGAATCTTCCTACTCAAATTCCTACACTTCCCCCTCTAAATGTATTCCCTTTATTGGTTTTTGTCTCAAGATGAGAAAGATGGTCAACCCTTCTCAATGTGCAGCTAACAATAGCAATACATGGAGAGCTATGTATGATATTCAATAAAATCTAAAAAGCGAAGATAGATAACACTTTGAGATAAGAGCAAAAATACATCTCTCAAAATGGCAAGTGCATGAATTGGTGGAATAAAATGCTTTAACATCTTATGGGTTATTGGAGGAGAATCCCTGCCCCATGTAATTCCATTACCCTAATAAGGAAGTAGCATAATTTATTATCAGATACCACCTTTATGAGGAAGTATATAATGTCTTTTGTTTATTCATTTTGCAAGATATAAAAGTTACACTGGTAGTTTCCACACAAAACTGTTTAACCTGGACCCAGAAATACAAATAAGATAGTAGTTACAGCTACGTCATGTACAGAGTAATACAAAACTCGTGAAAGATGAAATAATCAGAGCAATGGTTTAACAACCCCAGAAAGACTCTTCATATTTACCATCTGTATGAGTGGAGGCATGGATGTAATTTGTTCTTTCGTTATGTCATACTGCCCCGACTAGTGATGGAAGGGCTCGATATAAACCCCTACATCTAAATGACAAGAGGCCCATAGCTGCCCAAGACATACTGTATATCCATACATTCTGAAGGAAATGCATCCTTATATCTTATGTATTTTACCTTATAAGCTTTTTTTTTTGTTTAACATCTGTTTATTTAGAAGAATAGTGGAAAGCAGAAATAGCATGTGTACAGTGTACAATAATCACCTACAAATGTATATAAATTAATGAAATACCCACAAACCTTCTAAAAAAAATGTAAATATAGTACATATAAACATTGCCTGGGTTCGGGTTAGAGATACATAGTAGACGTTGACCAATTATTAAGGTAGAGAGAAGAGGTATGGAGATATGGAGAGGTAATGGGGAAGGAATGTGGTGAAAAAGAGAAGAAGAAGGAGAGAGGGTAAAGATGGGTGGGAGTAGGAGAAAAAAAGGGAGGGAGGGGGAAGGGATATTCAATAAGGTGCCGAGAACAAGTGGGCTATACCTACAATAATAAAATATGACAACAAGTATTTCAATGAAATAGAGAAAAAGTATTAAGTACCAACACAAAGTTACTCATCAGGGGAGTCAAGCATGATTTTTTTAAATCGAGAAGAAGATTTGAATTCAAAACAGTGGGTCCATATTTTGGTATGATGGCTGATGTTACCTTTAGAGATACAGGTAAGTTCCTTTAACAAACAAACCTCATCCACCTTGCACAGCCATTGCCTCAGAGAGGGGATTAGTGGCTGACCCCATAGGGTGGGAATGAGGGACTTTGCTGTATTCAAGAGATGGGGGGTGAGGGAATGTTAATATGAGCAGACTGTTATGAATGTAGAGTGAAACAGTATTGTCCAAGGATCAAGGGGAAGGGTGAGATCCATTATCTAGTTTAGGAGTTTGAGTATTTCTGACCAAAAAGGGTGTATTAAAGGGCAGTCTGAGCATATGTGAGCATGGGAGGCTTTATTCCCACAATTCCTCCAACACAACGGGGAAATAGAGGGTAACATGTTATGTAGTTTGGCTGGGGTGTAGTGCCATCTGGTTAGAAGTTTGTAGTTAGTTTCCACCATTTTGGAAGATATTGAAGATGTATGATAGAGTTGCAAGATTTTGTCCCTTTGCTTGTCCGAGAGATGAGATTGAAAGTCAGCTTTCCATTTGGCAAGGTATTCAGGGTAGGGGGGCCTTGCAGTGTAATGAGAGCTTTAAAAAACTGCGAAACCCAGTGCAGCGGAGGATCTTTGAACAGAGATTCTACCGGGTTTAAGTCTTGCAAGTTACATATTGGACGCGGCAGAGAGTGGAGAAATTGGTTTAGTTGGGCATATCTCCATTTGTCCATGAAGGTGCTTGGATTTGTTCCCAAAATAGACTGAAAAGGCTTGGGTGCATGATTTTGGAGAACATGGTGAAGCAGTAGAGGACTGTCAGGAGACCATTGTTTGAAGCAGAGATCCATGGAGCCAGGTATAAAGTAACTGTGGTTTAAGAGAGGCATTAAGGGTGAGTTATAGGCCAAGGAGTACTTTTTGTGGAGCATGTCCCAAATGTCCAAAGTAGAGGTGATTAGGGGTAAGGTGGAAGGAGATAGAGCTTTTGAGAACTGGGGTATCCACGTAATGCTGTATAGGTCCTTGCCACTGAAAGTAGATTCCAGGTGGACCCAGAGTTTGGCGTTACCAGCATATTTCCAGTCAGATATCCGTTGATAAGGCAATAGCATGATAATACATTTTGAGGTTACGAATGGCAAGCCCCCCAGATCGTTTGGAGCAGTGTAAGATCGACCTTGATATTCTGGGATGCGCAACCTTCCAGATATAGCGAGAGATCAAGGTCTGAAGTATGGAGAAGAACCCTATAGGCACACCCAATAGTGACATTTGAAATAAAAAAGAGAATGCGTGGTAAAACATTCATTCATTTTTATAATATTTATTTTTTCCAGCCAGAAGTGGGACCATTGCTGGAGATCAGATTTATTGCTATTTAATAAAGGGATATAGTTATGCCTAAATAAAGTATTCAGGTGTGGGATAAGGAAGATACCTAAGTATTTTAGGTTCTCGTGCTTCCAATGAAAAGAAAAGAGGGATTTTATTTTAAAATTTTAATTTAAAATTTGATAGCAATTGGACTGTGTGGAAGGCAGACAAAGAATTTGGTAAGGAGATGCGTAGTTGCTGGATCAAAAATAAGATATCATCTGCATAGGCGGCGTATTTGTGTACTCTGGAACCTACCTTAACTCCTTGGATGCTGTCATTATTTCTGATTGCAGATAAAAAAGGTTCTAGTGAGATGGCGAACAACAGGGGTGACAAGGGGCAGCCCTGCCTAGTGCCATTATGTAGAGTGAATAAGTCGCTTAATAGGTCATTAATTCAAATTTGTGCAGTGGGGTTGGAGTAGAGGGAAGATATACGGTAAAACATTTTGGGGCCCAAACCAACTAAGCGTAGGGTCATCAAAAGGCAATCCCAGTCCACCCTGTCAAACACTTTTTCAGCATCTGTCAATAGGAAAAGGGTGGGCTGGGAGTACTTAAGAAGAAAGTGAATCAGCGACAAGGAGCATAAATAGTTATCTCTAGCCTCTCTGTTATGAATAAATCCTGTTTGATCCTCGGTAATCCATTTAGGAAGGAGAGGCAGAAGTCTAGTGGCCATAACTGTAGCGAATAATTTGACATCTACATTCAGTAGAGATATGGGTCAAAAACTGCCACAACAGGTAGGGACCTTGTCCAGCTTGGGGATTACCGTAATATGAGCGGTAAGGGATTCTGGGCGTAGGCCCACAGTAGTAGAGTTGGTGTAAGTTGTTAAATGGAGGAGCAAGACATCACTAAACGTTTTGTAGTAAAAGACATATTGCCGTCGGGGTCGGAGCTTTCCCTAGAGGCATAGATTTTGTTGAAACTCCTCAACAGAGAGGTCAGCCTCCAACCGCTTAAGAGTTTTACATGGAAGCCTAGGTAGTTTAGCTTGTTTGAGATAGTGAACAATACGTTTACGTTTCTCTGTAGGGAATAGAGAAGCTAGGTCACCCTTCACGCTGTAAAGGTTTGCATAAAATTCCCTAAAAGCTGTGCCAATTTGAGGGGAAGTGTGGACCATGTTTTCTGAGGGAAGTTTAATTTTAGATATGAAATAGAACGTGCTGGTTGCCTACCAAGTTTATCACCCTATTCGTACATTTTCTGTGAAACTAAGTGAAACCTTCTTTTAGTGTCTATGTCAAGAAGAGCTTTGAGTTCTTCCCTCTTTTGTATAAGAACCTCCAAATGAGTTTTATGCAGAGGGAGTTTGTGAGACTTTTCAAGATCAGCAACCTGTTGCAGAGTTTCTTTAGGTTGTTGACCATATTCTCATTTTCTCCTCTCCCTAAATTCAATCAACTTACCCCTCATTGTGGCCTTGTGAGCCTCCCACAATAGGAATGGAGCAGTTTCTGGAGATGCATTCTCCATGAAATACTGTATCAAAGAAAAAGATAAAATAGAGACATCAGTAGGATTCGAGAGGAGGGAAAAATTTCCACTTATTGGTGCAAGGGGGTAGAGAGGGCATGGTCAAGCAAATAGAGACAGATGCGTGATCAGAAATGGAGGCATTACCAATGGAGGCCGAACACAAAAGAGGAAGGTGAAAGTGGTCAATAAAAATTCTTGAGTAGGAATCATGCGTTTTGGAGTAGTAACAATAATCTTTGGCTATAGGATGAAGTGAACACCATACGTCTATTAATTGCAAGTCATTAAGTCTTTTTTTAATGAAAGGCAAACATTTAAATGGGATAGCAGAATGGCCCTGTGTGTCTAGAATAGGATTTAAGGGCATATTAATGTTTCCTGCTAGAATAATGACCCCTTTGGCAAAATCTGCTAGTTTCATTAGAATTTGAGACATTAAATATCTTATAAACTCTATAACATGACAACTTAGACCTAAAGGTCAGAGTGCAACAGAAGCCCTGAGCCTGAAAAGCCCAAATCTGAATGGGTTTTGGGCTTTCTTGGCAATATTTGTGATAGAAAAAGAATCTAGGTGTCTGCTTTTGATTGCTCAATACATTTTCTTAAAGCGAACCCATGGGTAAAGTTTACCAAACGGATATACTGTAAGTTGCTACTAGCAAGAACAACAAAGTGCATTCTTTCTATGTTACACAAATATTCTCCTGCCTGCTCAGGAGCCCCAATGCTTAGTCCAGTATTAACCAATAATGAACAGTTGTCTATGCTGGATCTCTGACATCTTACACAATAATCTATGAATGGTGAATGGATTGTACTGTAGGAATGTACAGATCTGCTAGAATGCTCCCTAAATCAAGAAATCAATAGGACTCAGGACGTTTATTCATCATTCTACAATAAAAATGCTGGAGTCCTGAAGAATAGAGGAAAATATTATTATTATATATTAAAAAAAATTGCATTTTATTTCTAAAGTGAATGCATTTGCATACAAAATGTATAAGGGCACATGAAATAATATAATAGTAATACAGATGTATGATTTCATGCATTTTCAAATCCAAAGACACTTCACATAAACAGTGGTTAGACTGTGTTATTGGTCTGTGCATTTGCCTCTATCAGTGTCATTCCCCCTTAGTGTCTGTCACGGAACGTCCCACACTCCGCTTGAGTGTTTCCGTCAGTATACCACTTCCTCCCAGTCTGAATACAGATATCAGATATTCCAACCGCTCCCAAGCATAAAACAAGGCGACACTTGCTTAGATGCTAACATGGACTATTTCTTTATTTGAGATCTCACACAAATTTATACAGCAGGATGACTCAAAGCTAACCTAATTAACATGAGCTAATTATCTAATCTTTTATACAGCCTAGTTGACTGAAACATGACCTTTTGCCCAGACTTGTGGTCACCGAGTTTCACACAGTAGCAAAGTTAATTAACACAAACAACAATGGATGAAAAGACTCTTAGAGCCACACTAGACTTATTTACAATATACACATTATAGCAGACAACAGACAGGTAGCTGGAATTGATGACATTAGCATTTAACAGTTGGAGTCCCAACGGTATGAATCAGTCACTATTCTAATATGGCATATAAAGGGTTCCCAGAGTCTTGTGTCTTGGGGGGACATGGAGCTGAATCCAAAGTAACACCAACCCCAGGGTCCCCAGGCATACAGCTCACAGAGAGCACCATTCCCCCAAATGCCAGGGCCCATAATCGGTGGGCAAGAGGCTTGCGTTCAGTCCCCTCCAATAGCCTCTGTCCCGGGTGAGTCTGTCACAGTGTCACTCTGAGTGTCTGAGCAGGCCCATGTGTCACTTGCAGTCAAAAAAAGGTCTCTGTCAGGGTTAGTTTGTGTGTCAGTGAGAATCAGGATACGCAGAGTTAGTTTCCTGTGAGTACAAATGATATATATATATATATATATGGTATATCTATACACAAACACTCAAACATGTACACACCAAACACAGACACAGTACATACACACAACAGCGATAGGCTCACACAAATTCATACATACAAATTCACACACACGATAAACACATGCTGTAATCAGTCACATAACACTAGATATAAACCAGATACAGGAAAAAGAAGTGGGGAGGTGTAGGGAACAATGACATTATCAATTAACAGCATATGCCTCTCCCCCCTCCCCACCCATATTTAGAAATGGTTGGGTCATTTAGGTCAGCCATGGAATGTGAAGTCATGCAGAAAGGCAGACCTCTTTTATTACATACAAAAACAAATAGTAGCGTATCTAAGGTATGGCAGCCATGGCAAGTGCCATGGCTGCCATGAGGGAGAAGGGTGACAAAAAAGCCGCCCGCATGAAAAAAAACCCCCAACCGTCCTCCCGCAGTAGCTCTCGGCTCTGGTGGTTGCCTCCCGCACTAATATAGCCCCTGGCCGGCGACACAGCTGGCCTACTGGAGTACGGCGCCGGCACTTGCTAGCTACTTGGCCTGGGGAGGGGAGCGACAGGCGTTCCCAAGACAGCCGATGACGACTGGTCAGACCAGGTCCACGTAGGGTAGAGTAACTGCTGAAGGCGGAGCCTAATGCTCCACCTACCTTCCTCTGGGCGGCATCATTGTCTCTCTCCCCAGAGTGGGGACTGTGGCGTAAGGAGCAGAAGAGACCAGAGAAGGAATGGATGACGGGGAACCCCGGGCCAGGCAGCAGCAAGGATTAGCAGCCTAGCAGTAGCAGGTACACCATACTACTTCTTGATCTTGATTATCATCATGTGCCATTGTGCGTGTGTGCCAACTGCCAAGAAGAAGAAAGCAGCCAATTAAATATAGTGCTCAATGGATTAAATATATATCAATAGTCATTGCCATAGATATCATAACTAAAGTGTAATAAAGTGATTTGTGCAGCAGCAGGTACTACATAAAAGTAGTACCTGCTGTTGCACAAATCACTTTATTACACTTTATTTATGATATCTATGACTATCCATATTTATTTAATCCATACTGAGCACTACATTTGATTGGCTGCTTCTGCTTGGGCCTGGCACACACGCACAATCTCACATGATGATGACTTAAACGTTTTAAGTCATCATCATGTGCGATTGTGCGTGTGTGCCAAGCAGAAGCAGCCAATCAAATATAGTGCTCAATGTGGATTAAATAAGTATGCATAGCCATAGATATCATAAATAAAGTGCAATAAAGTGATTTGTGCAACAAGCTCATTAAACAGTCTACATTCAGTGAAAGTTCATGTACTGCAAACTTTGCAGTACATGAACTTTCACTGAATGTGGACTGTTTAATGAGCAGGGATGGACTGACCCATTGGGCACTCGAGCACTGTCCGAGGGCCTGGGGCCATTAGGGGGGCACCATAAGAGGCTCTGCAAGATTGCAACACATACAGTCTAGCACGGGCAGTGGCTGTAATAAGACCTCTCATGGTGCACTGCTCCCCACCGGCCCCTCCTTCCCTCCCATCCACCCCAGGTGCTTGTACTGTACATTACATCACACGGGATGGATGAGAAGAGAGGGGGGGCCGGTGGGGAACAGCGCACTGTGAGAGGTCGTATTACAGGCATCAGGTGAGGCTGTGTACTTTTTATTTTTTACAGGAGTCTAGAGACACCAGGGCTGCCACCATCGGGAGAGGGGGTGAGGAGGGGCAGCCAGTACAGATGTAGGGGGCCTGGGCTTGTAGGGGGCTTAATTAAAGATTAAAGAGCATGATTTGTAGTTTTGTGATGGGTTTCAAACGTTTTGACAGGGGCGCAGTTTCAGTGCTTGCCATAGGCGCCATTTTCACTAGATATGCCTCTGAAAACAAGCTATATATAGAGCTAATAAATACAGTGTCTTGAAAAAGTATTTATACCCCTTGAGATTTTCCACATTTTGTCATGTTACAACCAAAAACTTAAATGTATTTTATTGGAATTTTATGTGATAGACCAACACAAAGTGGCAAATAATTGTGAAGTGGAAGGAAAATGATTAATGGTTTTCACATTTTTTTACAAATAAATATGTGAAAAGTGTGGCATGCATTTGTATTCAGCCCCCTTGAGTCAATACTTTCTAGAACCACCTTTTGCTGCAATTACAGCTGCAAGTATTTATGGGTATGAATCTAACAGCTGTGCACATCTAGAGAGTAAAGTTTTTGTCCATTCTTCTTTGCAAAATAACTCAAGCTCTGTCGGATTGGATGGAGAGCGTCTCTGAACAGCAATTTTCAAGTTTTGCCACAGATTCTCAATTGGATTTAGGTCTGGACTTTAACTGGGCCATTCTAATACATGATTATGCTTTTATCTAAACTATTCTATTGTTTCTCTGGCTGTATGTTTAGGGTCATTGTCCTTGCTGGACTCTAGACTCTAACAGGTTTTCTGCTAAGATTTCCCTGTATTTGGCTCCATCGATCTTCCCATCAACTCTGACCAGCTTCCTTGTACCTGCTGAAGAAAAGCATCCCCACAACATGATGCTGCCACCACCATGTTTCACAGTGGGGATAATGTGCTCAGGGTGATGTGCAGTGTCAGTTTTCCGCCACACATAGCGTTTTACTTTTTAGGTCAAAAAGTTCAATTTTGAGCACTTTCTTCCATATGTTTGCTGTGTACCCCACATGACTTCTCGCAAACTGCAAACGGGACTTCTTATGGCTTTCTTTCAACAATGGCTTTCTTCTTGCCACTCTTCCGCAAAGGCCAGATTTGTGGAGAGCATGACTAACCGTTGTCCTGTGGATTCTGACACCTGAGCTGTGGATCTCTGCAGCTCCTCTAGAGTTACCATGGGCCTTGTCACAGATCAGCTGCGGAGCTGATCTGTGTCTCACCTTTACTGCTGTAGGCCAGCTGGCACCTGTTTTTCCACTAGCTTGTGTTCAGCTCTGCTGCACTCTGCAGCTATGGGTGTCACCAACTTCACCTGTTGCTTAATATATGATTCCTTCCTACTACTTCCTGTTTAGTCCCTCATGTGCTTCTCTATTTAAATCCCTCTCAGGCTAGGTCTAGTTGCTTGAGCAACATTTGTTTCTGAGCTCCCTTCGTGTAACCTGCCTTAACCTGACCTCTCGTGAACTGATCTCTTGTGTACCGACTCGCCTTGTTCTGATTACGTTGTCTGCAGCCTGCCCTGACCTTGGCTCGGTATCCAGCTCTCCTTTGCTTCATTCATCCATCCTTGTCTGACAGTGTCTTCTGGTACCTCCCTAGCAAGCGGGGTGAACCCGGAGGCCGTGACCTGGGGTCAGCACGAAGCTAAGCCCAAAGCCTTGTAAGGGGGGGCCCTGGCAGAATACCGGCTGGCCCTTAGACTCCACGCCCTGGGGGATCCCGTGTCACCTGCTCGCCTGTGGGCTCACTGTAAGTAATACCATGACAGTTTGCTCAAGCCATGAGCGTCTCTGAGAATCAGCCACTGACCGAGGATCAAATGCAACATCTAGTTCAGAGACTTAACACCCAGCGGTCTTCCAAAATTTGGTTAATGAGATCTTCCACAGTCTTCTGTATGTCTGTGTTATTGTATATCTGGATGATATTCTTTTTTTCTCACCAGACTTACTTACCCATCGTCTTCATGTGAAAGCTGTGCTACAGCATCTACGGGACAATTGTCTATATGCAAAATTGGAGAAATGTCTATTTGAACAAACACAAGTTCCAATTCTGGGCTACATAATCTCATCACAAGGCCTCCTCATGGACCCAGCCAAACTTCGGGTCATCTCTGAGTGGCCCCAGCCCTCTGGTCTTAAAGCCACCCAACGTTTTTTCGGCTTCACCAATTACTATAGCCAATTCATTCATAACTACTACATCTTGGTGGCCCCTATTACAGCTCTCACTCGCAAGGGTGTCAATGCCCAGCTCTGGTCCCCTGAAACCATTGATGCTTTCCTCAAACTCAAGGCAGCCTTCCTCTCTGCCCCAATTCTCCTACGTCTGGACAATACAAAACCCTTTTTTTTGGAGGTTGATGCCTCTTCAGTAAGAGTCGGTGCCGTCCTACTCCAAGCTCAGAAGGGCAAGTCTCAGCCTTGCGGATTCTTTTCCAAGAAGTTTTCTGATGCGGAGAAGAACTATACTATTGGGGATCGTGAGCTACTCGCTATTAGACTAGCTCTTCAAGAATGGCAACATCTTCTTAAGGGTTCTCCCCATTGTATTACCATTTATACTGATCATAAAAATCTGCAATATTTACAATCCTCAAAACACTTGAACCCACGTCAAGCTCGCTGGGCCCTCTTTTTCGCCCACTTCAACTTTAACATTACTTTTCGTCCAGGTGCCAAAAACCTTTGAGCTGATGCCTTGTCCAGGTCGTTTGATGTCAATGATTCTGAGAATCACCTAGATCCTGGTCCCATCATCCTTCCGCATCATATTCTAGCCACTACTCAGCTCCGGTCTATGCAGTCTCCTCCAGGTAAAACTTTTGTAGTTCCTGCACTTCGTCTCAAATTCCTTGCTTGGGCACATGACTCCAAGTTCTCTGGACATCCTGGTATATCTCGTACTTGTGACCTTCTTCAGCATCATTACTGGTGGCCTTCTCTTCGTAAGGTGTTCGCCAGCCTCACCATTGATATACAGTGGGGACAGAAAGTATTCAGACCCCCTTAAATTTTTCACTCTTTGTTATATTGCAGCCATTTGCTAAAATCATTTAAGTTCATTTTTTTCCTCATTAATGTACACACAGCACCCCATATTGACAGAAAAACACAGAATTGTTGACATTTTTGCAGATTTATTAAAAAAAAATAAAAACTGAAATATCACATGGTCCTAAGTATTCAGACCCTTTGCTCAGTATTTAGCAAAAGCACCCTTTTGATCTAATACAGCCATGAGTCTTTTTGGGAAAGATGCAACAAGTTTTTCACACTTGGATTTGGGGATCTTCTGCCATTCCTCCTTGTAGATCCTTTCCAGTTCTGTCAGGTTGGATGGTAAACGTTGGTGGACAGCCATTTTTAGGTCTCTCCAGGGATGCTCAATTGGGTTTAAGTCAGGGCTCTGGCTGGGCCATTCAAGAACAGTCACGGAGTAGTTGTGAAGCCACTCCTTCATTGTCTTGTTGGAGGGTAAACATTTGACCCAGTCTAAGGTCCTGAGGTCCAGGATATCCCTGTACTTGTCAGCATTCATCTTTCCCTCGATTGCAACCAGTCGTCCTGTCCCTGTAGCTGAAAAACACCCCCACAGCATGATACTGCCACCACCATTCTTCACTGTTGGGACTGTATTGGACAGGTGATGAGCAGTGCCTGGTTTCTGCACACATACCGCTTAGAATTAAGGCCAAAAAGTTCTATCTTGGTATCTTGGTCTCAGACCAGAGAATCTTATTTCTCACCATCTTGGAGTCCTTCGGGTGTTTTTTAGCAAACTTCATGCGGGCTTTCATCTGTCTTGCACTGAGGAGAGGCTTCCGCCGGGCCACTCTGCCATAAAGCCCTGATGGAGGGCTGCAGTGATGGTTAACTTTCTACAACTTTCTTCCATCTCCCGACTGCATCTTTGGAGCTCAGCCACAGTGATCTTTGGGTTCTTCTTTACCTCTCTCACTAAGGCTCTTCTCCCCCGATAGCTCAGTTTGGCCAGACGGCCAGCTCTAGGAAGGTTTCTGGTCCTCCCAAACATCTTCCATTTAAGGATTATGGAGGCTACTGTGTTTTAGGAACCTTAAGTGCAGCTGAAATTTTTTTGTAACCTTGGCCAGATCTATGCCTTACCACAATTCTGTCTCTGAGCTCTTCAGACAGTTCCTTTGACCTCATAATTCTCATTTGCTCTGACATGCACTGTGGGCTGTAAGGTCTTATATAGACAGGTGTGTGGCTTCCTAATCAAGTCCAATTAGTATAATCAAACACAGCTGGACTCAAATGAAGGTGTAGAACCATCTCAAGGATGATCAGAAGAAATGGACAGCCCCTGAGTTAAATATATGAGTGTCACAGCAAAGGGTCTGAATACTTAGGACCATGTGGTATTTCAGTTTTTCTTTTTTAATAAATCTGCAAAAATGTCGACAATTCTGTGTTTTTCTGTCAATATGGGGTGCTGTGTGTGCATTAATGAGGAAAAAAATGAACTTAAATGATTTTAGCAAATGGCTGCAATATAACAAAGAGTGAAACATTTAAGGGGGTCTGAATACTTTCCGTCCCCACTGTATGTCCCCTGGGGCAGGAGTTGGGTCCCCAAACACTTTTTATTGCAATAACATTACATATAAGCCTTTAAAATGAGAACTTTTGATTTTTCACGTTCGTGTCCCATAGACTTTTCTTTTTGTTCGTGTGTTCAAACAAATTTTTTGCCTGTTTGCATGTTCTGCTGCAAACCAAACCGGGGGGGTGTTCAGCTCATCCTAGTCCAGGCAGGAGGAGAGCAGAGGAATGACTCCCTTTGTGTCAGGTCTCTTTCTCCTGTCCCCTGACACCAGAGGCCCGACTTTAAACACCCCCAATGCATATACAGAGCCCTGAATATGTGTGTGCGGATCCGTATAGCACTAGTAGCTTCAGTCCTCCTGAAGAAAAGGTAAGATTTGGTGTCTTCAGCTAGCCACTTTCGTTGGTGCAGTTAAACTCCTGTATAGCGGGCTCATACAACACAACTGGCCCAGCTTATCAAGTGAATCAGGCAGGATCCTCCTCAGCAAGGTGAGAGGACAATGGTGTCTGTATGCAGTATTCCAGAAATGGATAGCCTTATCCCTTATCTCTGTGGTACTACAAGTGTCAGCAAGATGACTACCAGCAGCGATGTCTATATACAGTGTTCATGTGTTCAAGTGTCTCTGTTCCCTGCAGATGGGAAAAATGCCCTCTCACCAAATCCTGTGATCAAGGCCCAAACAAACATCCTTGGAACAGCAGGTTTTCTTGGTGACCCGACTAGTCACCTCACACTGGAGCGCTTCACCGTCAGTGCAGGTGCGCCTTGATATGCACCTGGAATTCCCCTCTCCCAGGCTGGATGTCCTGACTGGCGGGGGAGGCCTGAATTGCACCAGGAGATCAGCTTCTCTCCTACAGGTCTGATCTCTCTCACTGCCTCATTGTGACTGAAATTCCCTCAGGACACAACATGGAGTCCTCAGCTCCTTTTTGTGCAGAGCATCCAGGGCTTTGTAGTTCCCCTCTGTATACCAGTCTATGGGGCTGTTTTTTGAAGGAACTGCATGTCCCAGAATCCATTGCAGCTGCTTCCCGCAGTATAGTACAGTTTCCCTAATTGGCTACTGTAACTGTGCCTTTAATTGGCTTTCTTCTTCCTGCCAAAAGGGGCACAAGGGAGGCTACAGAATGAACAGCTCTGTGTGTGTAAGCTTATATTACATTAGACTCAGTCAGTGAAACAGGGAGAAGGAGGGGGGTTAAAAAAAGGCCATGCAGACACTGACAGGTATTTTGTCCTTCCTTTCCTTCAAGTCTGGAAAGCCTGTGTACATCATGGTGGCCAGCTTGGCAGTTGGGGGGAAGAAATTAGATACCCGCTACAGATGCTTGACACATACAGAAATAATAATGTAAAGAATAGGATGTTACCTGGCCAAAATATTAAAAATTCTTTGCAACTGTGAAGCACCTGTGGAAAACTTGTTTTTTTGGGTGTTAGTGATGCAAAACACTAAAGCCACAAAGAAATATTTGTGCAAAGCACAGGATGTTACCTGGCTAAAAAAATTTAATTCTTTGCAAGTGTAGAACAGCTGTCAAAAAATGTAATTATTATTATTTTGGATGTACCAGATTAAAAGTGTAATTGCAATAAACAACATAAATGGGCCCAGTATGAGAATGGTGGCAAGACTACAGGTGTGGTAGTAGTTATTATAGATGTTAACATTGCCAGACCTGCAGTGGTGTTAATAGCGGCAGGGTGTGCTCAAGGGGGCAATAGCGGGATCTCTTTCAGGTCAGCAACAGGCTTAGGCTGTACAGAAAATAAATGCTTTGGGTGTCAGAATCATCCAAATGTTTAATCTGACATATCTGCAGTGTGTGTGTGTGTGTGTGTGTGTGTGTGTGTGTGTGTGTGTGTGTGTGTGTGGTCAGTAGCTGTTGCTAATCCAGGACCGGTTCATTTTAACAAATAACAGCCAGTCAATTGTGTCTGGGAACATGCGCACACTTTTGTCTGTCACAACATCCATTGTAGCACTAAATGTACATTCAGAGAGGACGCTGGCAGCATGGCAGCCGAGTAGATTGTTGTATACTGGGCAAACTCTGGCCAGTGGTCTATCCTTTGGTACCCAATAATCAAGGGGGTCAACTGTTGGAAGGGTATCAATATATGTATTTGACCCCATGTACTCCCTTACCATATAATACAGTAACTACTGATAGCTGCTGGTAGCAGACAGCCTTGGGTACTGGGTAGAGAAAAATGTTTTGAACGCCTTGTTTAGGCAGCAACCAGCAAGCTGTGCCTCCTTTTAACAACAGCAGGCTCCAGGCCACATTGTCCATGATACAGTATACATGCAGCTTCTGCAAAGGAGGTTAACAGGTTCCTCCACAGACTGTCCTCCGGGAATTTAATTTTTTGCTCACTCTGCAACGGTAGCATAAGCTCCCTGATTTTCCCCTTGTAACATGAATCCAAGAGGGTTGCCAAGCATTAATGGTCCGTCTCCTTTATGCCATGAATCTAGGTGATTGGATCGCTGTAAAGTTTTTTACTAGAAAGCTGTACACTTTAACTAGAAAGCTGATCACAGGATGTAAAAAACAATGCCAAAATCAAAGTACAGGCCGTCCCCGGCTTACAAACAAGATAGGGACTGTAGCTTTGTTCTTAAGTTGAATCTGTTTGTAAGTCGGAACAGATACATTTTTTAAGTGTAGCTCCAGCCAAAAAAATCTATTTTTAAGTTTTTTAGATAGCATAGGGAAGGGTTATCACCCCTGTAACATTTGTTTTGCTGTCTGTGCCCCTGTTCAGAAGATTTCACCTCATTTTCTGTCCCAATGACAATTGGATTTTGAAAATTTTGGGTTGTTAGGGAAACATGGACTGGTGATAAAGCATCAGTGGAGGCACCTTTTTCCCATATTAACTCTTACAGGAGAGAATTTCCCTTCCTAGGAGTAGATTTCCTCTCACTTCCTGTTGCCTCCCTGTTGTCTCCCTCCGTTTGTAAGTAGGAGTTGTTTGTAAGTCGGATGTTTGTAAGTAGGGGACCGCCTGTAATAGCTGCAGTTAGGGTTTATTTGTGCTATATTTCAAGTAATTGTGATTTGGAAGAGGTGATGTTAGGAGACCTTAGGAGAAGAAATGAAGACTGTGACTAAGGAGCTCAAAAGCGAGATAACAGTAGTTAGTGATTACATAATCATAGCAACAAAGGAGGATTGGAGAAGCAATGACAATGGTTTGAAGGAGGGTAAGGGGCATGCTTGAGGAATATCCTAAAATGGACACTGGGTATGTCATGGTTATTCAGATGTTGGCGCAGATCACACAGTGCATAATCCCAGTGATGAAATAGCAGTATGAAAAGATGCAGATGCATGTGTGAACTCATTATAATTTGTCACCCATTTTCAAAGTTACAAAACAACTGGAAATAACTTTGGATGTTGAATGAGTAGAAAGGAGAAGGAGAGGATTGGAGAAGCAATGACAATGGTTTGAAGGAGGGTAAGGGGCATGCTTGAGGAATATCCTAAAATGGGCACTGGGTATGTCATGGTTATTCAGATGTTGGAGCAGATCACACAGTGCATAATCCCAGTGATGAAATAGCAGTATGAGAAGATGCAGATGCATGTGTGAACTCATTATAATTTGTCACCCATTTTCAAAGTTACAAAAAAAATGGAAATAACTTTGGATGTTGAATGAGTAGAAAAGAGTGAAGGGGTTGTCCTGAATTCAGGAGCTCCCTTGCCTGTGGGTGGCACTGGATGAGATGAAACACACAGGCCACAAACTGAGACGGTAACATTTGGTTTGATTAAAAAATGGCTGTGTCTGAAAAAGACGTGACATGAAAAACAAAATTACATTTTTCCCATTACTTAACCAAGGTCATATTTTATTTTAGTTTTATTTTAGGATAGAGTGGGGAAGGATTAGAAAAACATCATTTATATTTGAAGATTTCCACTGACCTCCAGTTCCAGTAACAGCTGTAGAATTTTACTTTCCCCATAATCTCTATCTCATAATATCTATCCTGGTGACTAGAAAGTGACGAGAACAAGTAGAGAGGGAGAATTTCCTCAGATAGGACACAAACAGCAATAAACATGAACTTCACTGCAACTGCTTTCTTTCTGTTCTGAACCTTCCCCACACTTTTTTTTTAATCTTTTTCTATGAAACCAACAACACACAGATATGTACTTGTCTTCTTTTAAAAACAGGAGCCTCCTCTCTAATATATCTTTTGTAGTAAAGTTTTATAACATCATTTGACAGGGTCTGTAAAGCATAAAGGGGTATGAAGTAACATCATTACAAAAGGGTTAACTCAGCAAAACAAGGAAGAGGAAAGGTTGCTAAGTGTAACTAAGCACACGTTTGGGAAACAAAGCAACCAGCTGTTAGGCATGGTACCTTGTAAGGTGACAGGTCCTTTGGTAGTGAAGGGATCGCCGTCTCTCTCTCTAGTGGTTGGTTTCCAGTAACAAACAGAACCAAACCAACCCACATTACAGAGATCTATGGCCTGGTCACATAGGTATGGGAAGTGAAGAAGATAATATCGAGCATGCATGAGGTCCACGCTAGTGCTCGGGGGGACACCATTCTGTTACCGGGAGTGAGGCAACAGAGGTACACTGGACTGGTGGAGTGGGCTCAGCACATCCCTCCTAATGCAACATGCAAGTTGAAGTGAGTAGTGACACGGGACAGTGCTTTTTCAGAAGAGCTCTGTATTTTTACTGCACACAGTAAAGGCTCGTCTATAAGTTGGGGAACAGCCCTAACGTTAGATTCTTCACATGACCGCGCTCTTTGCCAGTATTGATGAGTGCGCTCAGCGTGAAGGGTCCCCCCACGTGAGAGGCGAGTAGGCCCCGCCCACAAGTAAGTCTGTTGTTTTTCAAAAGAACAAGCTTTCCAGCAGAATGTATCAGGTCCTGAGATGAGATAAACCATTTAACACTAGTAGGGATGCTTACAATGATCAGTTTTTATTAATTCTATTTTATTTATTCATGTTAAACCTTTATCCCAAAAAGAAAAAAACAGTTTGCTGTAACTGATTATAAAGTGTTAGCTTGAGTTTGGCTTCAATTTGTTAGTGTATGTAAATCTGCTAGTACTTCTAACATTGCCCACAGACTGACAATACTGCTGTCCAAGGGTTCCCCCTGTGCTCATGTATCCAGAGTATAGGCACAGGAGATGTGTTACTGGCCAAACCCTCAGATGAAAACAGAGGGGAAAAAAGTCTAAGAAAAGAAAACTGATGCAGCCACCACATCTAATGATTGGTAAGCTGTAAAATATTAAATTTTTGGTATTGAGTTTAACCACTTGCCGATTAGCCACCCCAGTTGTACTGTGGCAGAATGGCACGGCTGGGCAAAACGACGTCATGTAACGTCGTTTCGCCCTATGGCCACTAGGGGCCCCCCGAGCTGACGCGAGTGCCCGGCGGTCACAATCACCGCCAGGCTCCCGTGATCGTCGCTGACACGCGGAGAACTGGGATCTGTGTGTGTAAACACACAGTTTCCGGTTCTCTGAGGGGAGAACAGACAGATCGTCTGTTCATACACAGTATGAACAGCGATCTGTCATCTCCCCTGCACAGTCCCATCCCCCCTTCAGTTAACACACACTAGGGAACACATTAACCCCTTGATCGCCCCTAGTGTTAACCCTTCACTGCCAGTGACATTTGTACAGTAATCAATGCATTCTTATAGAATTGATCGCTGTATTAATGCCAATGGTCCTAAAAATGTGTCAAAATTGTCCGATGTGTCTGCCGTAATGTCGCAGTCCCAATAAAAATTGCAGGTCACTGCCAATACTAGTAAAAAAAATAATAATAAAAATGCCATAAAACTATCCCCTATTTTGTAGACGCTATAACTTTTGCGCAAACCAATCAATATAGTCTTATTGCGATTTTTTTTTTACCAAAAATATGTAGAAGGCCTAAACTGAGGAAAAAAGTAGTTTTTTTATATATTTTTGGGGGATATTTATTTTAGCAAAAAGTAAAAATTAATGCGTTTTTTTCAAAATTGACGCTCTTTTTTTGTTTATAGCGCAAAAAATAAAAACCGCAGAGGTGATCAGATACCACCAAAAGAATGCTCTATTTGTGGGAAAAAAAGGACGTCAGTTTTGTTTGGGTGCAACATCAAATGACCACGCAATTGTCAGTTAAAGCGATGCATTACTGAATCGCAAAAAGTGCTCTGGTCATGAAGGGGGTAAAATCTTCCGGGGCTGAAACGGTTAATAGCGCTTTAAAGCTGTCCTTTAGGCAGATATAAAAGATCAAGTTCAATAACTTCTCTATGCTTCCCACTATTCTATCCTCCACAACACCTCCTTATTAAGGTTCAGCCCATCCATATCATGGAGCCTGTATAAAACTGAAAATGTGACATTGTGGCTCACTGTTCCGTAATAAGGGTTTGAGAGTGAGAGTCTGTTGAAGGCTCTGCAAACTATTCGTTGAAATTATGTAAATAAAATTAATAAAAACATTCCCTTTTTTAATTACCACTACTTTAAAATAGTTTTAGACCCCTTTCAAACTGGGGCGTTTTTTCAAGCACTTTAGCGCTAAAAATAGCGCCTGTAAAGCGCTTGAAAAATGCCTCATCTGCAGTCCCAGTGTGAAAGCCCAAGTGCTTCCACAGTCAGGCAGTGCACTTGCAGGACGTTAGAAAAAGTCCTGCAAGCAGCATCTTCGGGGCGGTTTGCAAGCTGTGTATACACTGCTCTTCCACCACCCCTGCCCATTGGAATGCATGGGCAGCACTACTGAAGCGCATGAAAAGAGATTTTGGCAGCTGCACTACACAGGTGCTTTTAACCCTTTTTAACCCCTTCTAGGGGGTTAAAAGTGTCTCGATCCTGCCCGAATAGCGGCACCAAAGCGCCACTAAAACAAGCAGCGCTTCACGGCTACCGCCCCTTTGTGAAACGGCGCTTAGTGTATGTATTATTTGATTATAACATCATTTCTGGGCATTAGCAGTTTTTATTATTTCCTGTTCAAGAATATTGTATGTAAAGGGCCCAACAGGTTTCCCTTTTATCAGTAAGGACAATGGCTGGTATGAGATGTCCATAATAAAATGTTGTCTAATATAGACCTGGCCCCAGCTAAGGGCTTCTTCTATAAAAAGAAGTGTTAAAATGAGACACCAAAAGGAGATTAAACTATTAGGAATGAAACATTTTCATCATGTGTTATCATGTAGGAGGCTCGAGAGATATGGAAATGAGGACAAGTGACAAAGCTAAACAAATAAATCAGGTTTTATTTGGAAACCGATTAAAATGCAGCAATTCTAACTAATTGAACTTCATGGAAAACATAGTTGAAAGCTTAAGAGTCTTCAAATTACAAAGATATCCTATTATAAATGTACTGAGATTTATAATATGCATATATTATATTTTAGTAGCCAATCAGTATACCAGTTTCCATCGTTTTTTACATGCACAGTAACAATAACAGTTGGAAGGAACTTTGAAGCCTTTAGCCTAGTACACATGGGCTGAATGTTGGGCAGCATTGGCCGGTTCAAAAGAAACCAGCTGACATTCGGCCCTTGTGTACGGCAGCCGGTCTGACAGGAGACAGCTGTTGGGCCGGCTTCTGTCAAAGGGTCCTAATTGAAAAAGGTCTACCGACTGGCTCCCGATCATCGCTCTCTAGTGGGGGACTATCCTTCTGTCAGAACACAATAGCATAGCAGGGGAGATCACTGAACTAACATTGAATAGTTAATATAGAGGCTCCGACCTGAGCTTTCAACAAAACTAGCAGTGTGTATGAGGCTTAAACTGTAAGTTCCTAGGGTCTAAGTTGCAGACAGCAAGTGAGTGACTTTCATCAGGGAAAGTGTCAAATGCATATGGGTGACTTTGGTGCTGGTAAATCGTGGCCAGCTGTGGATGCACCGGTGTGACAAAGTCCTCATCATTGTTTGCAAATTAATGCTGTCTTCAACCTCAAAATGTCACTGGCACACTGGGAGGACAAGATGTTGACATTGCCTCTACATTGTTATTCTAGAGGTACATCTTTACCATTACTTAGGTATCCAAAAGCACCAGGGAGGCCCCCTAAAGAGGAATACAGAAGAAGCCACATGGTCAAATCTGTCCTCATGAGAAAGTAGAGCCTTCCCTTTGCTAAAGACCATCTGACCTTCTGTAGATGGGCCAAACCCCAATAAGGATGCTCAAAGGTTGAAAGCCTATGACGTGATTGAATATATTTATTCTGGTAACATTGTGGTGCTTCTGGTGATGCTGGTAACATTTCAGCAGCATAGTTTGGGAAATACCGGACATCAAGCAAACTTAGTAGGTAATTCTACTTATTTAATCATTTAGTCAAATTAAGAGAACATTTTTTTTTACATATATTTTGCTGTTTGGGCATTTGAAGTGAACAATGACTTTCTGTGCTGGTGAAGCTTTAGGAACAGAACCCCTACAAATGTATAATGTATTAAGCATCAGCTAATAAAGCATTTCTTTTCAATTCGTTATTTGTCTCAAACAAATCTGAGCAACTTTCAGCCATCACTGTACAGGTTAACGATGTACAATAGATAGCATTTGTTGACTAAGTGCATTTACTGTTGAGTCGGATTTGTAAAGAGAAAAAAATACATTTAGAAAAGATTCTCCCACTGCATCTCACTCTTGTATCTCCTGCCATCATGCATCATTCCCAAAGTGCATGACAGAAAAAGGCACTTTATGGTGTTAAAATCTGAAAACGTCTCTGGAAACACTTGAGAAGCACATAACATGTGAGTTCCCTGGAGAAGATTTTAGCTTCCAAACAGCAAAATCCTGAGGGCAAAGTGCTGCAGCGGGGAGCAAATATGAAAACATAAAGTAGAACTTTGACATGTGCTTTCAATAACAAGGATGTGTGTGGAATGCAAGATATCGAGATACAGGTGTTCTTGTGTAATGTCCTACAACATTTTAACAAAGGAGAAAAAAGATACAAATAGTTTCATACCTTGTGTGTTATGTAATTGTAAATGTCCTTTATAAATGTAAATTACAACCCAGTTTATTTATTAAGTAAAATTGAAATAAATGAAGCTGAAAAAATCATAGCAACAAATCAGCAACCATTTGAGATCAGTGAACATCTACAAACTGCTATGAAATACACAAGATAATCAAGCTCTTTATTTTTTAACACATACTTTGATTTATTTTTAGAGGTGTAGAACCCTCCTAGATAGGTTGCTAGGATGTTAGGTAAATGCAGTCCTTTTTGGCTCTTCTGTAATATTTGAGGCAGCTGTTGATTACTTTGGGCTGATCTGGATCTCACATGCTGCAGGTTTGATTGTTCCCCCTGCCTTCTAGAGGCTTCTAGAACATAGTGGTCTGGAAGAGTTAAATCGGAAGCCTTAATATTTATTGGGCTGCAGCCTATCCCTGGGGAGATGTGGCTAGTAGGTGTCTGAAGGAAACATAAATCTCAATTGTCTGGGGTTTGGAGCAGCCCTAGACCTTGTCCTGCTGGAGGAGTTCCCAGCCTCAAGGGTTCTGCCCCTCTAAAGCAGTTTTTCTGGAGTTTGCTGGTGTTCATTGAGGTCCCAACTGTGGCAGAACTGGGGGGCCTATTCCTAATCATCTTTGAAGCTAACCAAGCAATCTCACCTATAGATCTGGTCTGGAGGACTCACTGAAGAGTGGCAGGTGGAAGCTGGAAGGTGTGCAGCTGTCCTCCCTCACTGAAGACCATATGGTGAAAGTTAGGAACTGAGACATTGCCTTGAAGCATAGAGATGCCTGAAGGAAACTGGGGAGTTCATCTGTCCTGGGACATTATGAGAATAGACCTGAGCTCAAAATCCAAGTAACTATGTGCTGTTTCAAAGGATAAGTGCCAGCAGTAGCTCTTTCTGAGACAGCTCTTACAGGGTCTCAGTTCTGGCCATTAAAGTAACATAAGGTCTATTGCCTACCAGACAAGGATGTAAAGTATAGCAGAACAGTTTAAATCTCAGGACTGGATGGAAAGAAATACAAATATCTTGGTGGGTAAAACAGCTCCCATGTATGAATTTGATCTATGCATTGAAAGTTCTGTTTTAAACTTTGCTCCCTTTGGCAAATTTCTCATTTGATGACATTTGGACCATATTAATAAAAAATCCCAAACTTTGCTACTCTGAGCCTTCATAATATTTTTTCCTGGAAAAACTGAATAAAATACTCCCTACTGAGCATTATCTATAAATAATGTAGTAATAATAGTATGAAAGTGCTCCAGGCAGAAAGGCAGAACATTATGATTTATATAAATGTGCGACTATGGTGGCTGATGCTATGCAGGAGATTACAGTCTTGGAGAGGCCTGCTTGAAGTGGGGTGAGGCTATCTTTAGTGAGAAAACAGCAGATCAGATTAAGTCGATCTTCTTATATATTTTGATACTAGAGATATCGGGCACTATAATCCATTTGTATGGACAAATAGTCTGCAGATACTCTGTGAACTGTTTGATCTATTCACTATGGAGATATCCTCTATCAATGGATTTGCAGTTGCTTCTATATCTTGTTTGGATTTTTCTCTCCTTTTTCCTCTTTCTGAGTGATTTGTAGTGAGACCCCTGTTTTTAGATAATTTTGAAAGGGGTCAACACTTTTTTCTTATCTGATATCACATTAAATACAAAGCTGCGTCTGCATCGAGCATGGCATGCCACTCTCTCACCTAACTTTGAAGACATGCCCACTGTTGTTTGTCAAGATAAAATGGTCCTTAGGAAGCAGATTGCGAAACACGTTGACCTCTTGACAGAACGGTGCAGGCTAACACAGTTTGGCCAATAATTCACATTCATACATGAGCTTCGACTCTGAATATTTTATATCTGTTATTTTCAACTTTTATAATAAACCTTTTTTGATACAATTTTGGTTGCTGCGTCTCCTTCTGATACCGTTAAAGTTCATACAATTGTTCTCTTTTTTCTCAAATTCCTATTTGGATGAGGTATCTATATATAGCCTTCCATTTAGTTTCCAGTAAAACAACTGTGTGTGGACATACAGGAAACATAAGTCGGCCATAGGAGCCCGCTGCTGGAGGGATGTGAATGTGTTGATGGGGAAATCAAGTGATTCTCTTTCCTGCAAACCTGCGGTTGCAGGAAAAAAATCAAATCATCTAGGGCTTGCCTTAGGGTAAACTGATCAGCCAGTTGGTGGTGGTAGTCCAGGAACACAGAGAAAGATAATATTACCAGAAATTACATGTGAATGTAACCCATACAATGGAATAATAGGATACTCCAGAGATAAGACAGAGTAATAAAAAGATTAAAGGGAAAATAAATGCAACAAGGTTGGCCAGCCAGATACAGGAGATGGGTTTAACGGATGTGTGGAGATCCAGGTACCCTGATAGTAGAGAATATTCATGTTGCTATAGTACTTACGGTCATTATCAAGAATTGACCTGGCTTTGAGAAACAGGAGTTTTCTCCCGTGGCTAAAATCAGTTCAGTATGAATCAAGGGGATTCTCCGACCATTCTCCGTTGACTCTTTCTCTGGAATTGAGGGAACAACTTGTTCTTCCATTGTTCTTTCATTGTTGAAAGTCAACCCCCAGTGGCTGACCCTGATTCCAGAGAGGAGTCAAATAGAATTATTGCTGCTAGGATTTGTTAGAGACAATAAGTGCTCAACCTCTATGGTAATAGTTTGGGATGCCATGAAAGCCTATCTACGAGGCGTGATAATTAAAGAAATCACTAGGACCCCTAACTAAAATCTAGTGGAACCGGATGGGGATGTGGCTGGTGGGCGTGACCGAAGGTTGAGGGGAAGGGGAGGGCGTTGCGGACCCGAACCCAGCTGCTCCTCCTGATGCCCACGCTGGAAGCCTGAATATCGGAGCGGTAATCTCCATGCCTGTGGCCGCCGGACTCCTGGGGAGACATCCTAGCGTCCTAACGATCGGTTCACCCGAGGACCGGACCGGCGCGCTGCCTCTGCCTGCTTTTTTTTTCTCTCTCTCTGGAGACAGGAGTGCATGACCCATAGGATCCCTCTTTAGAACGCTTGTGCTGGCTGAACACAAGCAGGAGGACGCTGCTGAGCAGAACGGCTGACTGGTTGGTGGGGTAAGATACACTGCACAGGTATGCTGCATGATATGCGCTGTATGCCCTAGGAAAAGCCTGATTGTATTTTCCCTGGACGAAACTGTTGGAAGCTTTAAAGTTTAATTGCATGTTACATTTGCTTTCTGAAGGCAGTGTTTCTGTGGGGCTATCAATAGAATCCCAAACATCAAATCTTAATTATATAGCAGGATTGTATAATTTTCTTTTTGTCCTCGAAATCCCAAGGGGTGAGGGAGGACAGGATGACCAAAAAAAAGGGTCAGAGGAGACCGCAGCACAAGAAGGAGCTGGGGCACATAATTTGCGTGGCCCCAAGGATAAAGCAGGCCAAGGTGCAGCAGCAAAATTGGAACGCTTTGCCCATACACCAAACTGTACACCTAAAAAAGGTAGCCAGATAGGGGGTGCGCAGCATCAAGGGGCCCAGGCCAATCACCCTGGGGGGAGGAAAAGTCAAGGCCCAGCCCAAGCTTGTGTACCCACAGTCACCGAACCAGTGTCGCAGACACATTTGGGTAGGGAGAGCGGTTTGGGTAATGAAGCGATAGAGGATAAGGGGATACCAGAGCAGGAACCATCTTTAAAGGACATTTTTCTAGCAACTAATGCCTGCAAGACCGCTGTCTGATTTATCGGACCAGCTTAGAGGTATTAGAGACGATTTAGTTGTGCTGAAAAGGGATATGCAGGAGGTATGCGCTCGGACCACTATCCTCGAGGAGAGACTTAGTCAGGTGGAAGACGATGTGAATCCGCTAAGACAGGAGGTTAAAAGGATGAAGGAACAATTGGACACCTGCTTAAGGAAGATGGACGAATACGAGAACAGGGCACGTAGGAAGAACGTGAGGGTCCTGGGTCTTCCCGAAAGAAGCGAGGGTAACAACCCGGTAGAATTCATGGAGGGATGGTTCAGGGATGTGTTTGGCAAGGACGTACTCTCTAGCTTGTTTGCTATTGAACGAGCAAATAGAGTGGCCCCTAGGATTCCATCTTTAGGGGGTCAGCCAAGGCCTCTTATAGTTAAACTTCTGTTTTTTGGAGACAAAGTCACTATCCTTCAGAAAGCAAGGGAGATGAAAAATATTCTATATAATGGTGCAAGAATATCCCTGTATCCAGATTTCTCCCCTGAGCTGCAGAGACAGAGGGCAAAGTTTATAGAGTGCAAACGGAGTCTACGGCAACATAAAATAGGCTATGCACTGTTTTACCCAGCTCGTTTACGGGTAATAGTAAATGGGGAGGTACAGTTTTTTAATACTCCTGCGCAAGTGTTCTCATGGCTGGAGAAGAATGAGGGAAGGTTTCGGCTGGGAGAAAGGCCTTAGAAGAAGAGCGGAAGGCCTTAGAAGAGGAGTGAGAGGGAAGAGGAGGACAGAATTTGGGGGGTTTTTTTTGCCCAGCGAGTAGATGCATATCTGGGGACATGACTTTGTTTTTTGTTTTTTGTTTTTTTTTTCTCCAGTCTTTATTATTTTTCCAGGTCTTCTTCCCTCCCCTTCTTTCATGGTTATATTTGCAGAGGTGTGGGTTTAGGAAGGTAGTAAATAAGAATCCTTTATATGTTGGTTATGATGGGGGTAAATCCCCCTCCTATATGGGTTCGGGTTGCAATGCAAAGGAGGGAAGGAGGTGTATCCACGGTTTGTGGGTTAACACGGTCACTTTAGAAGCTCGGTGAGATGGGCCCAAGGTTGGGTCGGGGGGGAGGGGGGGATGGGATTGGGGAGGGAGGGGGGGAGGGGGGGATGGGATTGGGGAGGGAGGGGGATTGGGTGGGAGTGGGGAGGGAGATGTGTATGTGGTTGTTGGGGGGGAGGGGGGGTAAAAGGGCAATGTGGTGTGAAGTAGGAAGTACTGAAGAAACACAAAAAGTAAAAGCACTAAAATTTCAATTTTTAATCACAATAGTTTTTAGAATAGAGAATTATTTTGAGTTAAGACACAGGAATAGGTGAATGGTAGGCACTAAAATAGATAAGAGGGTAACCTTAGGTAAATTTAAATATATGAAATATGTTAATGGAATGTGAGAGGGGTGAAAGATGTATGTAAGAAACAAGCAATTTTTTTGACGGCCAGAACAAGGGATGTCAGGATACTCTGTCTCCAGGAGACCCACCTAGATAAGGATACAGTGAACATTTTGAGGAATAGGAACTATCAAGAGCAGTATCACTCAACTCATACCTCGTACTCAAGGGGAGTGAGTGTGCTGATAAATACTGGGTTGGTTTTCTCCTGCAGGCAGAGTAAACTGGATAAGTATTGTCGATATGTTTTTCTCTATTGTAATATTGAGGGGTGGGACTGTATTCTTGCGAGTGTGTATATTCCTTCACCATTCAAAACAGAGATACTTAACGAATTGATAGGCTTCATAGCGGACAAACCTGGGGTACTGGTTGTAGTGACAGGGGACTTTAATACGGCCGTGGATAACTGTGTAGATAGATTCCCGACAAAGGGGATCCCTGGAGGGTCATCTAAGGGCCCGCTTTTCCAATTCTGCAAGGAAGTGGGATGGGTGGATGTCTGGAGGAAGTGGCATCCGAGTGAGAAGCAATATTCATGCCACTCGAGGACGCATGCTACTTTGTCCAGGATTGATTTGGTGCTCTGTAATGAGGAAGCCCTGAGGATAGTGGGAGGGATAGATTACGAGCCGAGGGGGCTCTCGGACCACTCTCCATTGGTCTTTTCAGTAAAAATGGGGCTGAGTGTTGGAGGGGGGGAGTGGAGACTGAACCCCTTTTGGCTTGAATTAATCAAGGACGATGAGGGGATCGTTGGCAATTTGGAAGAATTCATAAATATGAATGTAGGATCCGCCCCGCTAGGTATAACCTGGGACGCCTTGAAGGCGTTCCTTAGAGGGGTTTTCATTCAGAAAATCTCCTATGCCAAAAAGAAAACACAGGCCAGGGAATATGGAATAAGAGAAAAGGTGAGGGTGGCAGAAGGGAAGTACTTGGAGGAGCCAACCATAGCTAGATATGAGGCTTGGGTAGAAGGCCAGGAAGAATACAGGAAACTAGTACTGGAAAAAGAAGAAAAGAGTAGAATGTTTCAGAAACAGAATTTTTTTTGTGAAGGGGAATTAGTGGGTAGAACTTTGGCATTGATAGCCAGGGCAAATGGCCCCTCATCCACTATATCAGGAATATGGGATAAGGACGGGAATACTATTAGAACTACCCCGGGTATAGTGGAAGTGTTTAAAGACTACTATGAAGGTCTGTATAGGGCCCCACAGTCGGATGTAGAGGGGGAGATGTGGGAGTTCTTTGAGAAATTGAAAATAACCCACGTTATCCAGCGAGAAGAGAGATGCCCTGGAAACTCCGTTGACATTGGTGGAGTTGCAAGGAGTGGTAAAGGAAATGGCGAATCAAAAAGCGCCAGGACCTGACGGTCTGCCCATAAAAACTTATAAGAGATATGGGGATGTTTTGCTCCCAAAACTATTGGAAGTTTTGAATGGAGCCGTTATGGAGGGTAGATTGCCCATGTCTATGACAGAAGTTACTATTGTAATTTTGCTAAAGGAAGGGAAGGAACCGTTAGATGTACCTTCATACAGACCAATCTCACTTCTATGTACAGATATTAAAATTCTGGCAAAAGCCCTAGCAAACAGGTTAAAAAAGATAATTGCGAAAGTAATCCACTCAGATCAAACTGGCTTCATACCGGGTAGATCGGTGAGTACGAATATTAGAAGATTGTACAGAAATATACAAGTACCTACAAAGAAGGAAGGGAATAGAGCCATCTTATCACTAGACGAGGTCAAGGCATTTGATTGCCTTGAGTGGCATTATTTGTGGAAAGTACTGGCAGAGTTCAAATTTGGCCCTAATTATGTGAACTGGTTGAGTCTTTTATATGACAAACCAAGAGCCAGAGTTAGGGTCAATGGTGAGTGCTCCGAGTGCTTCCGGCTGGGGAGGGGGATGAGACAGGGGTGCCCATTGTTGCCCCTGCTCTTCGCCCTCGCGTTGGAGCCTCTGGCGGTCGCCCTAAGAATGTCGCAAGAATTTCAGGGTTTTAAAAGAGGGGATATAGAGGAGAAAGTCGCAATGTATGCGGATGATATCCTGTTGTTCCTGGAAGACACACAAGCTTCCTTGCTAGGGGCTATGAAATTGATTAAAGAATTCGGGCGCTTTTCGGGCTTGAGAATTAACTGGGAAAAATCGTCTCTTTTACCAATAGACCCCCTGGTAAACCCACTCCCAGGACAGGTAAATTCCATAAAAACTGTAAATCAAATGAGGTACTTGGGGGTAAATATAACCAAAGACCCAGGGCAGTACATAACTGGCAATGTAGTACCATTAATGACAAAATTAAAACAGAAGAGCTGGGTGTGGGTTGGCCTTTCTCTCTCGGTCGCTGGTAGATGCAATCTTATTAAAATGATATGGATGCCGCAAATTTTGTTTGTGTTACACAATTCTCCTGTCTGGATTCCGAAGCATTGGTTTAGGAAGCTGGATAGTTTGTTTAGGGAACTAATTTGGAAAAACAGAGTGACAAGAATTAGCCTGAGAGCGCTGCGGCGGCCGAGAGAGGAGGGAGGCTTGGCGCTACCGGACCCCTGGAGTTACTTTTTGGCAGCCCAAATCCAGTTTATGAGAGGCAGTAATCTGGTGGAAGAAAGGGTAGGAAGAAATAGTGTATGGTTGTACAATATCAGTCATGATACAGAGGTGGAGGCAGTGGAGGCTGAACTTTTTGGATATAGCTGCCCAACAACTCAGCTAATGATCAAATGCTGGAAGACGGTAAAGGGCTGTATTGGGATATACAGGGTACTTCGAGTATTCCCTGATATGGAATAATAAAAATCTGAATGAGCTTAGTATGATGGGGAAAATAGAAGAATGGGACAGGAGGGGTATTCACTGCCTGGCGCAATTGTATAAGGCAGGGAGGTTGAAAACGTTTCAAGAGATAAAAGAGGAGTTTGCATTTCCCAATAGATTATTTTTCAGCTACTTGCAAGTAAGGCATGCCCTGGAGGTACAATTTAGAGGCAAGGCGATAGAGTGGAGTGAAATGCCCTTGTTAAGGAAACTGGTAAACACCAAGGGGTCTAAAGGGCTGATCTCACAAATGTACAGGAGTATAAGTAAGGTGGGGCAAGAAGGGGAGGTGGAGTCCAGGAAGAAAACTAAATGGGAGGAAGAAGTCGGCACAATAACGGAGGAACAATGGAAGTTTATTCTGGCATTAGGGCCAAGGATATCTCTATCACCGTCACAGGGGGTCTCTTATCTATATTTGATTTATAGACTTTACTACACACCATAGAAATTATTTAGGTTTGGTAAGAGGCAGGATGCGAAGTGTCAGCGGTGCGGAGATAGGAGAGGAGACCTAGTGCATATGCTTTGGCGATGCCCCAAGTTATATAGGTATTGGGAAAAATTAGTGGAGGAGATTAACGCAATATTTGGGTCTTCCTTGGAAATGGAGGCCAGAACTTGCCTGTTGAGTTTGCTGGAGGAAAATGATATGTTGAAAGACACCCAGACCGCTATCATAAGATGCCTGTTTCAGGGAAGGAAAATCATAGCACCGAAGTGGCAGGAGAAAGAACCCCCATCAGTAGGAGAATGGAGAAAAGAGGTTAAGGATATCATCACGAAAGAGGAATTCTGGTACAGAAAGAGAGGTAGTTTAAAGAAATATAAGAATATATGGAAGTTATGGTTAGAGTATGAACGGGTTGGATAGGTGTAAGAATATTAGGGATGGGGGGGGGGGGGTATGAGGGGAAAATGGAGGGTTTTAAAGGCTTGTGAATATTACTGAAGATTGTATATGTGGTCTCTATATGATCTGCTCGCTTGGAGGAAATCTGTGTTTTACTTTTAATCATAAAGTTTAGGATTAATAAAAATAGAACATTATTTAAAAAAAAAAAAAAGAAATCACTAGAATTAAAAAGTCAACAAGGCAACAAGAGGAAGAAATAATGCAAAGAGTCAAGCAAATAGAACAGAAGTTTATTTTAGATCCCACAGAAGAAAAATGTTTAGCCTGGCAGGAAGCTCAGAAGCTATAAAGAAATGTATCTATAGTCAAGGCAGAAAATAGCAGATTCCTACAGAGTCAAAAGCATTATGAAATGGAGGAGCAGGTGGGACATATGCTGGCTATGATAGCACTGAATCAAGAAGGCCTGTCTGGTATAGCTGCCATTAAAGATATAAAAGGTGTAATGGTATATGACACAGAGAGTATCCAGAGCACGTTTATGGATTTTTCTACACGGGTTTGTGAATCTGAAATATCAAATAAAATAAATCAATTTCTGGATGATCTAGTCATACCTAAACTGACACCAATAGAAAGTGAGTCCTTGAATATCCCTATAACTCTGGTAGAGTTGGAAGAGGCAGTGAGGCAAATTCAAAATAATAAAGCCACAGGAATGGACGGACTCCCTGTGGAGATTTTTTTTTTTTTTTTTTTACCACTTCAGCAAAAATCTTTCTGAGAGACATTGTATCAACTTTGAAAATCAAAAGTTTATCGCCTCTCATTTTTCACATCATTGTGGCTTATTTCCATCTTATCTTTTTTATACACGTCCCTTTTTTTTTTTTTATTATTTTTTAATTTGAAATAAAGACTTATCCAACCAAGCAAATAATGTACACATCACATATAAAAACTTCCTAAGAAAAGTCAGCCTACAAAAAAGAGGAGAAACAAAAGACAGCATCCCCAAACATATTCCCCTATAACACCCCTCCACACCTCCCTTCCCTCCAACACACCATTCCTTCCAGCCTCCCTCCACCCCATACTCACTCCACCCATTCTACCTAATCCTCTCATACCTGATAAAACCATTCATACTCCAGCCATTGCTTCCATATCTTTTTATATTTCTTCAAACTACCTCTTTTTCTATACCAGAGTTCCTCCTTCATAATTATATCTTTAACCTCTCTCATCCATTCTGCTACTGTTGGGGGGTCTTTTGCCTGCCACTTCCTTGCTATAACCTTCCTACCCTGAAACAGGCATCTTATTATTGCGGTCTGGGTGTCTTTCAGAATACCATTGTTCTCCATCAACTCAAAAGGCAGGTTCTGACCTCCATGTCTAGCGAGGTCCCGAATACTACGTTGATTTTCTCCACTATTTCTTCCCAATACCTATATAGCTTGGGGCAACGCCAGAACATGTGTATCAGGTCCCCTCTCCCGTCCCTGCAACGTTGGCATTTTGCATCTTGCCTCCTTCCAAACCTAAATAGTTTTTCTGGAGTATAATATAGTCTATAGACCAGATACAAATGGGATACCCCTTGTGCCGGTGACAGAGAGATCCTAGGCCCTAATGCCAGAACATACTTCCACTGTTCCTCCGTAATAGTACCAACCTCTTCCTCCCATTTGGTTCTCTTTTTCGACTCCACTACCCCCTTCTGCCCCGCCATATTTATACTCCTGTTTATTTCTGAAATCAGCCCTCTAGAGCCACTGTTGTTTACCACTTTCCTCAACAAGGGCATTTTGTTCCACTCTATCCCCTTTCCTCTGAATTGTATCTCCAGGGCATGCCTCACTTGCAGATAACCAAAAAAAACCTATTGGGGACTGCAAACTCTCTCTCTTAGCTCTTGAAATGACTTCAGTCTCCCCGCCCTATACAAGCAGTGGATACCTCTCCTATCCCATTCCTCTATTTTTCCCATCGCGTTAAGCTCTTTTAAATTTTTGTTATTCCATATTGGAGAGAACTCAGAGAACCCTGTATACCCCAATACGGCCTTCACGGTCTTCCAGCTTCTAATCATTAACTGGGTTGAGGGACAGCTATACACAAAAGATTCTGCCTCCACTGCTTCCACCACTGTATCGTGACTGCTGTTGTTCAGCCATATACCGCTACCTCCTGTCCTTACTTCAGGCAGGTTGCTACCTCTCATGAACTGCATTTGGGCTGCCATAAAGTAACTCCAGGGGTCCGGTAGAGCCAGGCCTCCCTCCTCCCTCGGCCGCCGAAGCACCTGCAAACCAATCCTTGCCACCCCATTCTTCCAGATTAATTCTCTGAACAAACTGTCCAGACAGGGGAATTGTGTATTACGAATAGAATTTGCGGCATCCATATCATCTTAATAAGATTACATCTACCGGCGACCGAGAGAGGAAGACTATCCCACACCCGACTCTTTTGCTTTAACTTCACCATTAGTGGTACTACATTACCTGTTATGTACTGTCCCGGATCTTTTGTTATATTCACCCCTAAGTATCTCATTTGATTTACCACCCTTATTAAATCTACCTGTCTCGGAAGCGGGTCTACCAGGGGGTCTATCGGCAAGAGTGAAGATTTTTCCCAGTTGATTTTTAAACCAGAAAAATGGCCAAATTCTTTAATCAATTTCATGGCTGCTAACAGTGAGGACTGTGTATCCTCCAAAAATAACAGGATATCGTCCGCATACATTTCGACTTTCTCCTCCTCACTCCCTCTTTTAAACCCACAAAACTCCTGTGACGTTCTTAGAGCCACTGCCAATGACTCCACTGCGAGGGCGAAGAGCAGGGGAGATAATGGACACCCCTGTCTCGTCCCCCTCCCCAACTGGAACCCTTCGGAGCACTCCCCATTGACCCTGACTTTGGCTCTTGGTTTGTCATATAAAATTCTCAGCCATTTCACAAAATTAGGACCAAATTTAAACTCAGTACTTTCCACAAATAATGCCATTCAAGGCTATCGAAAGCCTTGACCGCGCCTAGTGATAAAATGGCTCTATTCCCCCCCTTCTCTATAGGTAATTGTACATTACCATAGACACGCCTGATATTCACGCTTACCGATCTATCCGGTATAAAACCAGTTTGGTCCAAATGTATTACTTTAGAAATTATCTTTTTTAACCTATTTGCTAGGGCTTTTGCCAGAATCTTAATATCTGTGCATAAGAGTGAGATCGGTCTATAGGAGGCTACCTCTAATGGATTCTCCCCTTCTTTCAACAAAATTATGATAGTGGCTTCTGTCATGGACATGGGCAATCTTCCTTCCACCACGGCCCCGTTTAAAACTTCCAGTAATTTTGCGAGCAAAACATCTCCATATTTCTTGTAAATTTCTATAGGCAAACCATCGGGTCCTGGTGCTTTCTGATTCGCCATTTCCATTACCACTCTTTGCAGCTCTGCCTGTATTAAGGGGGTTTCCAACATTCCCCATCTTCACTGGATAACGGGACAATTTTCAGTTTTTCAAAAAACTCCCACATCTCACCCTCTACATCCAACTGTGGGGCCTTGTACAGGTCTTCATAGTACTCCTTGAACACCTCCACTATACCGGGAGTAGTCCTTATGATTCTCCCTCCCCTATCCCATATTGCTGATATAGTGGATGAGGGGCCATTTGCTCTAGCTATCAATGCCAAGGTTCTTCCAACTAATTTCCCTTCCTCAAAAAGATTCTGCTTCTGAAACATTCTCCTTTTTTCCTCTTTCTCCAGAACTAGCTTCCTATATTCCTCCTTATACCTAGTGGGGCAGATCCTGAATTCAGCTTTATAAATTCTTTCAGGTCACCTACAATCCCAATCCCTCAATTACTTCGAGCCAAAAGGGGTTCAATTTCCTTTCCCCCCCACCAAAACTCAACCCTGTTCTAACTGAAAAAACTACTGGAGAATGGTCTGAGAGCCCCCTTGGCTCATAGTCTACCCCTGCCACTATCTTTAGGGCTTCCTCATTGCAGAGCACTAAATTGATCCTAGATAAAGTGGCATGCATTTTAGAGTGGCATGAGTATTGCTTCACATCCGGGTGCCACTTCCTCCAAATATTCACCCACCCTACCTCATTACAAAATTGGAGGAGCGGACCCCTCAGTACTCCTCCAGAAACCACCCTTGCCGGGAACCTATCTAAGCAGTTGTCCATAGCCATATTAAAGTCCCCCATCACTATTACCGGCACCCCAGGTTTATCCGCTATAAAGCTTATCAGTTCCCTGAGTATCTCTGTGTTAAATGGTGGAGGTATATATACACTTGCAAGAATACAATCCCGACCCTCAGTATTACAGAACAGAAAAACCTACCGTCCCTTCTTGTCCAGTTTACTCTGTCTACAGGAGAAAACCAACCCAGTGCTTATCAATACACTCACACCCCTTGACAGGGCCGGACTGGCCTACCGGGATACCGGATATTTCCCGGTAGGCTGGCTGCATTTATTACCGCTGAGGCCGCTTTTGCTTCAGAGCTTGGCTGGCTGCCTGTGTCAGCAATATGAAGAGCAGCGGTAGCCGCCGCACTATGCAATGCCTGTGTCACTGTCTCCTCCTCCGATCCGGCGCCGCCCACACTCAACTAAAGTGTAATATGCCTCTGTGTGTGAGGGGAGGAGCAGGAGAACATCGTGCTGCTTGATTTTCGTGACTTGTCCCGTACGGCACCAGCACCGCCCACTAATCTGAGGAGAATAGAAGTGGCCAGCCGTGCAGCTGCAGCACAACAATTAAGGTACAAAATTCTCTCTCTCTCTCTCGCTCTCTCTCTCTCTCTCTCTCTCTCTCTCTCTCTCTCTCATCAAATGCAGCCACTGTTGTACCCATCGATTACAGCCACTGTGCCCATAAATTCCAGCCACTGTACCATCAAACGCAGCCACTGTACCCATCGATTACAGCCACTGTGCCCATCAATTACAGCCACTGTACCCATCGATTACAGCCACTGTGCCCATCAAATGCAGCCACTGTACCCATAAATTGCCACCACTGTGCCCATTAAACGCAGCCACTGTACCCATCGATTACAGCCACTGTGCCCATAAATTGCCACCACTGTGCCCATTAAACGCAGCCAATGTGCCCATAAATTGCCACCACTGTGCCCATCAAACACAGCCACTGTACCCATAAATTGCCACCACTGTGCCCATTAAACGCAGCCACTGTGCCCATAAATTCCCGCCACTGTGCCCATCAAACGCAGCCACTGTACCCATAAATTCCCACCACTGTGCCCAATAAACGCAGCCACTGTGCCCATAAATTCCCGCCACTGTGCCCATCAAACACAGCCACTGTGCCATCAAACACAGCCACTGTACCCATCAATTGCAGCCACTGTGCCCATTAAACACAGCCACTGTGCCATCAAGCGCAGCCACTGTACCCATAAATTGCCACCACTGTGCCCATTAAACGCAGCCACTGTGCCCATAAATTCCCACCACTGTGCCCATCAAACACAGCCACTGTACCCATAAATTGCCACCACTGTGCCCATTAAATGCAGCTATTGTGCTCATAAATTCCCGCCACTGTGCCCATCAAACACAGCCACTGTGCCATCAAACGCAGCCACTGTACCCATCAATTGCAGCCACTGTGCCCATTAAACACAACCACTGTGCCATCAAGCGCCATCACTGTGCCCATCAAGCGCCACCACTGTGCCCATTAAACGCCGCCACTGTGCCCATCAAATGCAGCCACTGTGCCCATCAAACGCAGCCACTGTGCCCATCAAATGCAGCCACTATGCCATCAAACGCAGCCACTGTAACCATCAATTGCCGCCCTCTCTTTCTCTCTCTCTCTCTCTCTCTCTCATCAAATGCAGCCACTGTTGTACCCATCGATTACAGCCACTGTGCCCATAAATTCCAGCCACTGTACCATCAAACGCAGCCACTGTTGTACCCATCGATTACAGCCACTGTGCCCATAAATTCCAGCCACTGTACCCAATGATTACAGCCACTGTGCCTATAAATTCCAGCCACTGTACCATCAAACGCAGCCACTGTACCCATCGATTACAGCCACTGTGCCCATTAAACGCAGCCACTGTGCCATCAAGCCCAGCCACTGTACCCATAAATTGCCACCACTGTGCCCATCAAACGCAGCCACTGTGCCCATCAAACGCAGCCACTTTACTCATAAATTCCCACCACTGTGCCCATTAAACGCAGCCACTGTGCCCATAAATTCCCGCCACTGTGCCCATCAAACATAGCCACTGTGCCATCAAACGCAGCCATTGTACCCATCAATTGCAGCCACTGTGCCCATTAAACACAGCCACTGTGCCATCAAGCGCAGCCACTGTACCCATAAATTGCCACCACTGTGCCCATTAAACGCAGCCACTGTGCCCATAAATTCCCACCACTGTGCCCATCAAACACAGCCACTGTACCCATAAATTGCCACTACTGTGCCCATTAAACGAAGCCACTGTGCCATCAAACGCAGCCATTGTACCCATCAATTGCAGCCACTGTGCCCATTAAACACAGCCACTGTGCCATCAAGCGCAGCCACTGTACCCATAAATTACCACCACTGTGCCCATTAAACGCAGCCACTGTGCCCATAAATTCCCACCACTGTGCCCATCAAACACAGCAAATTGCCACTACTGTGCCCATTAAACGCAGCCACTGTGCCCATAAATTCCCACCACTGTGCCCATCAAACACAGCCACTGTGCCATCAAACGCAGCCACTGTACCCATCAATTGCAGCCACTGTGCCCATTAAACACAACCACTGTGCCATCAAGCGCCACCACTGTGCCCATCAAGCGCCACCACTGTGCCCATTAAACGCTGCCACTGTGCCCATCAAACGCAGCCACTGTGCCCATCAAACGCAGCCACTATGCCATCAAACGCAGCCACTGTAACCATCAATTGCCGCCAGTTTGCCCCATCAATTGCCGCCAGTTTGCCCCATCAATTCCTCTCAGTGTCCCCCCCGCCCGGCACTAACCTGTCTCAGGTCAGCGCGTTGCTCCACGCTCCCTACGATCACAGCGCCTGTCTCTTCAGCCAATCAGGTGACAGGTAACCAGACCCAGTGCACCTGATTGGCTGAGAGGCGGGTTAGTGTTAGGGAAGCGATTTATTTGATTTCCTAACACAGCACTGTGTAAGCAGCGAACGCACAGCAGTGTATATATATATATATATATATATATATATATATATATATATATATATATATATATATATATATATATATATATATATATATATATATATATATATATATATATTCACTTGTGGAGGAGAACCGCACTCTGCTTACGATTTAGTGCCAGCAATCAGGTCTTCCCACCGACCTTGTATATAGAAAAAGAGTCCAAGAGGTTGCTGCACTTAAAAATTTTCTTTGCTTTATTTCACAAATTGTTCAGTAGGGATTTACAAAGCAAGTATAATCCAAAATCACAGGCACGAAATGCCTACACAGTTTCAGACACAGGTAGATTCAGATATGGATGGATGGATGGATTACGTCTCGGGCTAGTCAGCTTACGCCCTTCCTAAGATCCATTGAAGCACATCTGAGGGTTTCAATCCAATCATTCATTTAAATACAGGTTAAGTGAAGTACTTCACATATGGAATCAATATGGCTAATTAGTTCAAATCGCATACCATTTAACATCTATATATGCATATATTTATCTATAGCATGCCATTAAAACAAGGATAAGCAACAGGTGTCGAATCTCTCATTCTCTTCACTCTCATTATAGAATATTTGAAATACCTATAAAAACGCAGGGAAATGTTGCATTCATGGGTAAATACAAAAACAAAAAGAAAAAACAAAAAAGATATCCCCATCATGAAGTTATTTTATCTGACTACTTTCATATACTCATTCCAACAGTTAAACAAATAAATAAAGATCCAAATCAACATTTAAGCCATATGGAGCAATTGTATTCAAAAAATGTATCCAGTATACTTCTCTTTTTCTTAGAATCAATTCACGGTTGCCCCCTCTCCTATTTTTCTCAATACCTTCTAGGACCATATACTTTAGTTGTGATACATTGTGGCCAAATTCCAAAAAGTGTCTCGCCAGCGGTAATTGGGTTAATTTATCTCGTATTGAGTATTTGTGTCTCGCTATCCTATCTTTGATTTTTTGTGTAGTCTCCCCTACATAGACTAAACCGCACGGGCACTTTATGGCGTAAATTACATATGAAGATTGGCATGTGTAGTAACCCCGTATGGGGATGTTGAAACCCCTATGTGGATGTGTAAAGTATTTACCTTTAATCATAGAGTTACATTGTATGCATGACAAGCAGGGATACGATCCCAGATTTTTAGGTCCCAGAAAGGTTAGTTTGGCTGCTGTAGCCACAGGTTGATCAGATTTAATCAATCGATCTCGTATCGTTCTACCTTTTCTATAGGAGGACATGGGTGGATTCCAGAATTCCTGTACCGTGGGGTAACTGGATCTTAAAAGATTCCAATGTCTTTTGATAATTTGATTAATTTTGTTGGAGAAGGGATGGTACTGCATAATAAAGGGGATTCTCTTGTTTTCTTTTCGGGGTGATCGATTACTATCCGTATTAGGATGATCGATATTAACTAAAGCTTGCGGATATCTTCTACTAATAAGTTTGTTTTTTATTTCATCAAGTCTCTGATCACGGCACAGCGGGTCACTCACGATCCGCTGCACCCTCATCATCTGACTTTTTGGGATGGATGAAAAAACGTTTGGGGGGTGAAAGCTATTAAAATGTAGCAATTGATTGCGATCTGTGGGTTTCACATATAAGTCAGTAGTGATCTGCCCATTGTTCAATTTAAGAAGAGTATCAAGAAAGGAGATCTCATTTTTACCAATTTCAATGTTGAACTTTAATCCAGGTACTAAATAGTTAATGTATTTATCAAATAAGTATAGGCTTTCCATGTTGCCATCCCATATAGCGAAAATATCGTCCACAAATCTGTACCAACATTGGCAATGTTTTAAAAATAAATCATTGACATAAATAAAGGACGTCTCTATCATATTCATAAATGCGTTCGCATATGGGGGTGCAACATTTGAACCCATCGCTGCTCCGTTCAGTTGCAAGAAATGAGTATCCCTGAAAAGAAAATAGTTCTCTTCAAGAGTAATTTTCAAAAGGTCAAGCAGAAATGAAATCTGTTCGGTTTTATAGATGCCTGATTGAATTAACAATCGCTGACATGCCTCTATTCCTAAATCATGTGGAATGATAGTAAATAAGCTAGAGACGTCCCATGATATCAGGATGGAATCTGATGACAAGTTTATATCTTGAATTTTTGACAAAAAGTCAGTAGTATCTCTTATAAATGATTTAGTGTTTAATAGCAATGGTGTCAAACACTTATCCAGGTATTGTGCTAGATGTGTTGTCACAGATTCCATCCCTGATACAATGGGACGTCCGGGGGGATTTTTAGGGTCTTTATGAATTTTTGGTAACATATACAGTACCGGTGTAACCGGATATTCACATATCAAAAACTCCATAGTTTCATCATCAATGATTTTTTGTTTAACTGCCTTAGTTAGAGTTGTTTTTATCCTTTTTTGCACTTTAAAAACAGGACAGCAATCAAGTCTTTTATAAGTAAGGGTATCACTCAGATGTTTCATTATTTCATTTTCATACATGGATGTATCCATGACCACAATAGCTCCCCCCTTGTCAGCCGGCTTGATAGTGATATCATGCCGGGCTGACAAGGAGTTTAACGCTGCAATCTCATCTCTATTTAGATTGTGAGGTATATGGTCTCTCTTATCTCTGTCACACAAAAAACGTTTTATATCATTTTCCACTTTGTCTATATATACCTCTACAGCAGCACATGAAGTGGGTGGTACTTTAGTGCTTTTTGGTTTTAAACCCATGTTTTTGATCGATAATATTGATAATTCTTTAGTTGTGGCAGTGGGTACACCAGAATAGTATGCTTTAAATCTTAATTGTCTAAAAAATCTATATAAATCCTGTTTAAGTACAAAATCATTCATTTTCTCTTTAGGGCAAAAGCCCAAACCCCTATTCAAAACACTTAGTTCAGTTTTAGACAAAACAATAGAAGAAATGTTATGTACCAGGTTTTCATCTAATGTCTCTGGCGGTTCTGGCGTCTGGTGGTTACACCCCCTGCTGTGTCTTTTCTTTGTTCGCCGGCCGCCCCTCCTGGTCCGGATTCGGTCAGGTTCCCTGGTAAAAAAGGAGTAGTTGATACACTGGTGGATGATCCATTAGATGTCATAGAGGAGTTTGAGCTAGCCAGATTTTTTCGTTGTATTTTTCTGTAGCCCTTTGAATGGTAATATGTAGGATCAGTCCAATTGTAGACACGATCGTTTTTATAATCTTCCCGATCTCGTTCAAGTTTTGTACGTTTACGGAATTGAATATTGGTGCGGAATCTTTCTAATTTATCATTATTCATTTTCTTAAATTGCTGTAGTTCCTCTTGATTAGAACATTGTTGTAGCTGTCTTTCAAGTTCAGCAATCTCCTGCTGTATGAGAGTCCTCTCTTGTTGCAAGAATTGCACAGTTAATGTCATGATATCAAAGGAACATTTATTGAGAATCTGGGCAAATTTGGTTTTAAAGTCCTTGTTCTGTGAAAAGAGGGTTGGAGTCAGGCGAACCCTCAGCCCTCTAGGTATCATTTGTAACTTATAGTATTCGGCTAATGTTACCTCATGAAGTTCCATAGTGGTGGCTCTTTGCATTAGTTTCTCCATTTTTCTGGTAAGTTGTATAGAGGAGGACTGGATCAGAAAATCTCTGGATCCCATGGTGTCAGTGAAAATCCTTGAAGCCTCTGTTTCAGAGAATGAGTATGAGCCACCTGTTGCCATCCTTGCAATGATTCCTTGATAGTAGCTGGTGCTTGTTCCCAGGGGAAAATATATTCACTTGTGGAGGAGAACCGCACTCTGCTTACGATTTAGTGCCAGCAATCAGGTCTTCCCACCGACCTTGTATATAGAAAAAGAGTCCAAGAGGTTGCTGCACTTAAAAATTTTCTTTGCTTTATTTCACAAATTGTTCAGTAGGGATTTACAAAGCAAGTATAATCCAAAATCACAGGCACGAAATGCCTACACAGTTTCAGACACAGGTAGATTCAGATATGGATGGATGGATGGATTACGTCTCGGGCTAGTCAGCTTACGCCCTTCCTAAGATCCATTGAAGCACATCTGAGGGTTTCAATCCAATCATTCATTTAAATACAGGTTAAGTGAAGTACTTCACATATGGAATCAATATGGCTAATTAGTTCAAATCGCATACCATTTAACATCTATATATGCATATATTTATCTATAGCATGCCATTAAAACAAGGATAAGCAACAGGTGTCGAATCTCTCATTCTCTTCACTCTCATTATAGAATATTTGAAATACCTATAAAAACGCAGGGAAATGTTGCATTCATGAGTAAATACAAAAACAAAAAGAAAAAACAAAAAAGATATCCCCATCATGAAGTTATTTTATCTGACTACTTTCATATACTCATTCCAACAGTTAAACAAATAAATAAAGATCCAAATCAACATTTAAGCCATATGGAGCAATTGTATTCAAAAAATGTATCCAGTATACTTCTCTTTTTCTTAGAATCAATTCACGGTTGCCCCCTCTCCTATTTTTCTCAATACCTTCTAGGACCATATACTTTAGTTGTGATACATTGTGGCCAAATTCCAAAAAGTGTCTCGCCAGCGGTAATTGGGTTAATTTATCTCGTATTGAGTATTTGTGTCTCGCTATCCTATCTTTGATTTTTTGTGTAGTCTCCCCTACATAGACTAAACCGCACGGGCACTTTATGGCGTAAATTACATATGAAGATTGGCATGTGTAGTAACCCCGTATGGGGATGTTGAAACCCCTATGTGGATGTGTAAAGTATTTACCTTTAATCATAGAGTTACATTGTATGCATGACAAGCAGGGATACGATCCCAGATTTTTAGGTCCCAGAAAGGTGAGATTGAGATGAGATTGCAGCGTTAAACTCCTTGTCAGCCCGGCATGATATCACTATCAAGCCGGCTGACAAGGGGGGAGCTATTGTGGTCATGGATACATCCATGTATGAAAATGAAATAATGAAACATCTGAGTGATACCCTTACTTATAAAAGACTTGATTGCTGTCCTGTTTTTAAAGTGCAAAAAAGGATAAAAACAACTCTAACTAAGGCAGTTAAACAAAAAATCATTGATGATGAAACTATGGAGTTTTTGATATGTGAATATCCGGTTACACCGGTACTGTATATGTTACCAAAAATTCATAAAGACCCTAAAAATCCCCCCGGACGTCCCATTGTATCAGGGATGGAATCTGTGACAACACATCTAGCACAATACCTGGATAAGTGTTTGACACCATTGCTATTAAACACTAAATCATTTATAAGAGATACTACTGACTTTTTGTCAAAAATTCAAGATATAAACTTGTCATCAGATTCCATCCTGATATCATGGGACGTCTCTAGCTTATTTACTATCATTCCACATGATTTAGGAATAGAGGCATGTCAGCGATTGTTAATTCAATCAGGCATCTATAAAACCGAACAGATTTCATTTCTGCTTGACCTTTTGAAAATTACTCTTGAAGAGAACTATTTTCTTTTCAGGGATACTCATTTCTTGCAACTGAACGGAGCAGCGATGGGTTCAAATGTTGCACCCCCATATGCGAACGCATTTATGAATATGATAGAGACGTCCTTTATTTATGTCAATGATTTATTTTTAAAACATTGCCAATGTTGGTACAGATTTGTGGACGATATTTTCGCTATATGGGATGGCAACATGGAAAGCCTATACTTATTTGATAAATACATTAACTATTTAGTACCTGGATTAAAGTTCAACATTGAAATTGGTAAAAATGAGATCTCCTTTCTTGATACTCTTCTTAAATTGAACAATGGGCAGATCACTACTGACTTATATGTGAAACCCACAGATCGCAATCAATTGCTACATTTTAATAGCTTTCACCCCCCAAACGTTTTTTCATCCATCCCAAAAAGTCAGATGATGAGGGTGCAGCGGATCGTGAGTGACCCGCTGTGCCGTGATCAGAGACTTGATGAAATAAAAAACAAACTTATTAGTAGAAGATATCCGCAAGCTTTAGTTAATATCGATCATCCTAATACGGATAGTAATCGATCACCCCGAAAAGAAAACAAGAGAATCCCCTTTATTATGCAGTACCATCCCTTCTCCAACAAAATTAATCAAATTATCAAAAGACATTGGAATCTTTTAAGATCCAGTTACCCCACGGTACAGGAATTCTGGAATCCACCCATGTCCTCCTATAGAAAAGGTAGAACGATACGAGATCGATTGATTAAATCTGATCAACCTGTGGCTACAGCAGCCAAACTAACCTTTCTGGGACCTAAAAATCTGGGATCGTATCCCTGCTTGTCATGCATACAATGTAACTCTATGATTAAAGGTAAATACTTTACACATCCACATAGGGGTTTCAACATCCCCATACGGGGTTACTACACATGCCAATCTTCATATGTAATTTACGCCATAAAGTGCCCGTGCGGTTTAGTCTATGTAGGGGAGACTACACAAAAAATCAAAGATAGGATAGCGAGACACAAATACTCAATACGAGATAAATTAACCCAATTACCGCTGGCGAGACACTTTTTGGAATTTGGCCACAATGTATCACAACTAAAGTATATGGTCCTAGAAGGTATTGAGAAAAATAGGAGAGGGGGCAACCGTGAATTGATTCTAAGAAAAAGAGAAGTATACTGGATACATTTTTTGAATACAATTGCTCCATATGGCTTAAATGTTGATTTGGATCTTTATTTATTTGTTTAACTGTTGGAATGAGTATATGAAAGTAGTCAGATAAAATAACTTCATGATGGGGATATCTTTTTTGTTTTTTCTTTTTGTTTTTGTATTTACTCATGAATGCAACATTTCCCTGCGTTTTTATAGGTATTTCAAATATTCTATAATGAGAGTGAAGAGAATGAGAGATTCGACACCTGTTGCTTATCCTTGTTTTAATGGCATGCTATAGATAAATATATGCATATATAGATGTTAAATGGTATGCGATTTGAACTAATTAGCCATATTGATTCCATATGTGAAGTACTTCACTTAACCTGTATTTAAATGAATGATTGGATTGAAACCCTCAGATGTGCTTCAATGGATCTTAGGAAGGGCGTAAGCTGACTAGCCCGAGACGTAATCCATCCATCCATCCATATCTGAATCTACCTGTGTCTGAAACTGTGTAGGCATTTCGTGCCTGTGATTTTGGATTATACTTGCTTTGTAAATCCCTACTGAACAATTTGTGAAATAAAGCAAAGAAAATTTTTAAGTGCAGCAACCTCTTGGACTCTTTTTCTATATATATATATATATATATAAAGCCCTATGTGCTTTTGTATGTGTCTTATCTATAAATAATGCACTCTTTAAATGTGCTTTAAAATGCATGGTTTTCCATTTTATGAACAAGAAAATAATGACGTTATGCTGTTGGGCTGGTATAATAATGCTATGAGGCTGGTATGACATTTTTTCCAGGGCTGGTTTTCATACCCAGTCCGGCCCTGCCCCTTGAATACGAGGTGTGTGTTGAATGATACTGCTCCTGATAATTCCTATTTCTCAGAACATTAATGCCCCGTACACACGGTCGGATTTCCGATGGAAAATCTCTGATTGGAGCGTGTTGTCGGAAATTCCGACCATGTGTGGGCTCCATCGGACATTTTCCATCGGATTTTCCGACACACAAAGTTGGAGAGCAGGAGATAAAATTTTCCGACAACAAAATCCGTTGTCGGAAATTCCGATCGTGTGTACACAAATCCGACGGACAAAGTGCCACGCATGCTCAGAATAAATAGAGATGAAAGCTATTGGCCACTGCCCCGTTTATAGTCCCGACGTACGTGTTTTACGTCACCGCGTTCAGAATGATCGGATTTTCCGACAACTTTGTGTGGCTGTGTGTATGCAAGACAAGTTTGAGCCAACATCCGTCGGAAAAAATCCTAGGATTTTGTTGTCGGAATGTCCGAACAAAGTCCGACCGTGTGTACGCCCTATAACTGTACCTTTATCCAGGTGGGTCTCCTGAAGACAGAGTATCCTGACATCCCCTGACCTGGCCATAGAAAAAATTGCCTGTTTTTTACACACCTCCCTTACCCCCCGTACATTCCATGAACATATCTTCATACACCTGAATATTCCTGAAGTTACCTTCCTACCACCTTTAGTGCCTAACATTCCCTTGTTCCTGTGTCTTAACTCTGCTCAAAATAGTTCTCAATCCTAAAACCATTGTGACTAATATTTGAATTTTTAGTGATTTTGCTTTTCGTGTACAATCAATACATCTCACTACATTCCACACCACACCCCTACCGCCCTCCTGCCCCCTTACCACCTTATACATACCCTTTCTTCCAATCCTCCCCCCTCCCACCCTCCCTCCCTCATCCCCCCCAACCCATCCCTCCCTCCCCCCCTTCCCCCACCCCCCTTTGCCCACCTTTGGGCCCCTATCCTGGGCTTCTAAAGTGACCGTGTTTAACCCCCTAAACGTGGGTGTTCCTCCTTTCCCCTTTTACGTTGCTACCCGAACCTTTATAAGAGGGGAATTACCCCCAACATAGCCAATGTGCAAAGGATTAAATCTACTACCCCCCCTAAACCTTCACCTCTAAAAAAAATACATCAGTGCAAGGGGGAAGGAAAGAGAGGAAGAAAAAAAAAATTGTCCATTAGTCCACTGAACAAAAACCCCGAAAACGTATTTTATCCTTCTCCTCTTTCCCCCTTTCCCTCTATAAACCTTCACCATGCTGTAGCCTTCCTTCATACTTCTCCAGCTATGAAAAAACTTCTGCAGGAGCATTAAAGAGCTTCACCTCCCCATTTGCTGTTACCCGCAAGCGGGCTGGGTATAATAGCGTATAACCAATGCTGCTGTAGTTTCCGTTTATACTCTATAAACTTTGCCCTCTGTCTCTGCAGCTCAGGGGAAAAGTCTGGATATAGGGATACTCTTGCGCCATTATACTGTATGTTTTTCATCTCCCTTGCTTTCTGGAGAATGGTGACTTTATCTCTAAAAAACAGAAGTTTGACAATGAGAGGCCTTGGCTGACCCCCTGACAATGGAGCCCTAGAGGCAACTCTGTGTGCATGTTCAATTGCAAAAAATTTAGAAAAAGAGTCTTTGCCAAACATGTCCCTGAACCAGCCCTCCATATATTTTACGGGGGTTGTTATCCTCGCTCCTTTCGGGGAGACCCAGAACCCTCACGTTCTTCCTACGTGCCCTATTCTCGTATTCATCCATCTTCTGTGAACACATATCCACTTGCTCCTTCAACCTTTTAATTTCATGTCTCATTGGGTTCACGTCATCCTCCACCCGACTGAGTCTCTCCTCGAGAGCGGTAGTCCGAGCACATACCTCCTGCATATCCCGTTTCAGCGTATATAAATCCTCTCTGATGCCTCTAAGCTGATCCGATAAGTCCGACTAAGAGGTCTTACAGACATTGATTGCTAGGAGAATGTCCTTTAGAGATGGTTCCTGCTCTAGTGGCCCTTCACACTCTATTATTTCATTGCTCGATCCACTCTCCCTTTCCAAGTATGTTTGTGATGCCGATTCCGAAAGTATCGGTACACATACTTCTGCTGGTCCTTGACTTTTCCTTCCCCCAGGGTGGTTGGCCTGTGCCCCCTGATGTTGCGCACCCCCCACCTGGCTGCTTTTCTTAGGCGTGCAATTTGGTGTATGGGCAAAACGCTCCAATTTTGCGGCTGCTCCCTGACCTGCTTCATCCTTAGGGCCGCGTAGGTTATGTGCCCCAGCTCCTTCCTGTGCTGCAGCCTCCTCTGCCCCTTTCTTCCTAGTCATCTTGTCTCCAATCACCCCTTGGGTCTTTCAGAATAAAGGGCTGCACAGTCTCTGCCAGATGCCTCCTCCCTGTACTGTTAGCCCCAGGAGAGAGCCGCGGGCAGGCTCTCTCACAGCACACAGCGTATCTGAAAAGTCCTCACCGCACGGCCGTCCGATCAGCTGTTCAGCCCGTCAGCATCCTCCCGCCACTCTCAGCCACTGATCCGATGGGCGTGCAGGCTCCTGTCCCCAGGAAGACACAGATCGAGACTCCGGTCGGATCTGTACCGCCAACAGGCTAATGGTACCACCTGCCTCCACGAGAACCGGCCAGCACAAGTATAGGGAGAGCCGCTACCGCAACTAAGCTTCCAGCACGGGCATTAGGTAGAGCAGCTGGGTCCAGTCCCGCAACGTCCTCCCCCTCCTCTCAACCACCGGTCACGCCCATCTCCCACCAGTGGAGATTATTTAAATTATTTTTTTGGGTGCTACCGCAGAATCCCTAGAATCCCTAGAGGGACTTATGATGCTTGTCTTTGCATTTGGACAGTTCTCGGGGTTTCGTATTCATTGGGAGAAATCAATATTAATGCCGTTACATGATGGGAATATCTCTTTACCATATGGCGTCATACAAATACAAATAAAACATAAAGTGGGATCGAGGGATCGAGGTAACATGAAATGTTGATTTGAATCTCAAACCATTACTGCTCAGGTTCAGGGACAAGTGTCGGAGTTGGTGTAAACTTCCATTAACAGTGATTGGCAGTCAGTCTTATAAAAATGATTTGGGCTCCACAGCCACTGTATATTTTTTATAACTATCCTACTTGGATAACAACGCTCTGGTTTAGGAAGGTAGAATATCTCTTCCGTGAGCTTATATGGAGGAAAAAACAGCCACGCATAAAATTAACAAGTTTAATGTTAGTCAAAGATGAAGGGGGACTTGCTATTCCACAACCTAAAAATTACTTTTTAGCCTCACAAATACAGCAATTTTGTGGTTGGACGGAGGCTGTGGAGTCTGATCCTATACAGGGATTATTATTGCCGCTATGTAGGGGATATACATTGATCTCCCTACTGGAGACAAAAACTCTACAAATGGATAAAAAGTTCATGACAGGTAAACGTTTTACTAAGGTCTGGCATGAAATGAAAAATATTACTAATATTACGGGTTATACTTCTTATACCCCAATTTGGAACAATGCAAACTGTGAGGAGCTGCGAAAGTTAGAAGAGTTTGAGCTATGGCAAACACAGGGGTTAAGATATGTGGAGCAATTGTTTTGGAATGATAGCCTAAAATCCTTTTCTCAAATATCTGATGAATTTGGGATTCCAAGACAGAGGTTTTTCCAATATCTGCAGTTTAGACATGCCTTACAGGCTCAGGCTCATACTTTTGAATTTAATCTAAATAACTCTAAAATAATTTCATTGTTGAAAGATAGAGGTCAAAAGCAGGGTCTTATTTCATGACTCTATGAGACACTGCATAAAAAGTTTAAAGAATCTATAGATATTCCTTCTTGGGCTCAGTGGGAACAAGACCTGGGACCATTGTCAGATGATCAGTGGTTAATGGCTCTGTCCGTGACCCCAAAGGTATCGTCATCCGCTACCCAAAAATTAACGCAATTGTTTATCCTACACAGATCGTAATATACCCCGAGAAATTGTTTAAGTGGAAACTTAGAGAATCCCCCTTATGCCCTCATTGTAGAGGTGCCCCGGCAAATTTAATACACGTTATGGAGATGTTCCAAACTCCACCGATATTGGCAGGGCATAATTAAGACTATTAATAATGTGCTTCAAATTAAACTATCACTGGATCCTGGAATGTGTCTGCTAAACATAATGGAGGAATCCAGTTTTTCTGAAAATATCTATGTCTCAATAGTAAGAAGTTTGTTCCAGGCACGGAAACTAATAGCGCAGGAATGGATCTCCATATACCCACTGACTGTGGAGGAATGGAGAACGCAAATAAAAGAACCCATATTAAAAGAGAAATGTATCTTTTTGCATAGAAGCTGTCAAGGGAAATTTGAGGCTATCTGGAAAGGCTGGCTAGAGGTCTTGGGTCCGGAAATGTGAGATGCCTTAAAAGTTTAGGAGGAACATTACCCGGTTGGATTGAGATGGGAAGTAGAGGGATTGGATTCCCTTAGAAAGAGAGGTGGGGGAGGTTGAATTCAGGGTGGACGTGGGAAGGGAAAATGAGAGGGAAATTGGGGTGTCAATAACCCCCTTTTTTTTCTTTTATTAAATGATATGTGTATTTGTGCTGTATCTGGATAATATGAATGTGAAATGTATTGATGGAAGAAAAATTCTTCAATAAAATTTACTGGATTTAAAAAAAAGAGATAAGACTGTATTTAGTTCACACACATATAGATACCGTATTTATCGGCGTATAACACGCGCCGGCGTATAACACGCACCCCAAGTTTAGGAGAGAATTTTAAGGAAAAAACATTTTTAGGAGGGAAGTTTAAGGAAAAAAAACTTACATTACAATGCCCATCAATGCAGCCTTATCTGTCTATCTGCAGCTTTTTCAGTGTCAGTGCAGCCTTGGTCCAGTGCAGTCTCATCAGTGCAGCCTTGTCAGTGCAGCTTTGCCCCAGTGCAGCTTTGCCCCAGTGCAGCTTTGCCCCAGTGCAGCCTTGCCTCAGTGCAGCTTTGCCCCAGTGCAGCCTTGCCCCAATGCAGCCTTGCCCCAGTGCAGCTTAGTTCGTGCAGGTCTGCCCCAGTCCAGCCATGTCAGTGCAGCTTTGTGCACTCAGTGTAGATTCAAAAAATGGCGCCGAGACTGCAGGGAGCCGAGATACACATACTCGAGTGTTCTCGGCTTTTTCCGGCGCCGCCGTCACGCCCAGTCCCGCCCCTGGACCTGTGTTATGTCCATCATAGGGCGGGACTGGGCGTGACTGTCAGCGGCGCCGAAAAAAGCCGAGAACACTCGGGTATGTGTATCTCTGCTCTTGTCGGATCCGAGATACACATACCCGAGTGTTCTCGGCTTTTTTCGGCGCCGCTGACAGTCACGCCCAGTCCCGCCCTATGATGGACATAACACAGGTCCAGGGGCGGGACTGGGCGTGACGGCGGCGCCGAAAAAAGCCGAGGACACTCGAGTATGTGTATCTCGGCTCCCTGCAGTCTCGGCGCCATTTTTGAATGTACCCACGGCTGTGTATGTCGGCGGCGACCGCGGCAATTGCCGCGATCGCTCCGATGACACAGAAATCGGCGGGGATCGGCCTATAACACGCACCCACGATTTTCCCCTGATTTTCAGGGGAAAAAAGTGCGTGTTATATGCCGATAAATACGGTATATACAGTATAAATATAGTGTTACAGTATGCAGAAATATGTGCCTATGCAAGACTGTTTAATTTAGGCTGAATGAAACTTAGCATCTGATTGATTCATATTTGCACTGGTAGGTATTATTGACCGATCAGAAAGTACTTTAGCTGGATATGTGCCATCTTGTATGACCTGATTCTTAGGGGGAGATAGAGTTTTTTTTTTTAAAGGGTAAATTTTATTGATATTTCGCAAAACAGTAATGAAAGCATCCACAATGCATAAAGTACGTAAGAGGATACAGGTAAAAGGACATTAATTTACTTATTAACGAAATATTAAAGTATACCTTGTCAATATCTTTAACCGCTTACGGACGGTCGTTATACGTCGGTACTTTGAAGAGGGTTATCGTTGTTTTGGCAGCAGCTAGCTGACATAACCCTGGTATCATCTTCTTCAGCGAGCGGTCCGCTTTCAGATAAAAGTAGTCTCTGTGGCGGATTCACCGCAAGATCGCTTTTATCAGCGGTGGGAGAGGGCCACCCCTCCCGCAGCACTCCGGTGCCCTCCGCCGCTTACAGGAGCCACCGGCAGCGGGTCCGCTCTCCTCTGCGGTATGGGGATGAGTGAGGGGAAGATGTCCCCCACCAGTCTCCATACAATTGCAGGGCGGAAGCGATGTCAAAATGTCACTTTCGCCCATAGCTCTTAAAGAGACATTTTTTTTTAAAAATGACATTTAATTTATTTTTTTTATTGCATTTTAGTGTAAATATGAGACCTGAGGTCTTTTTAACCCCAGGTCTCATTATTAAGAGGTTCTGTCGTGCTTTATTTTCTATTACAAGGGATGTTTATATTCCTTGTAATAGGAATAAAAGTGACACAAATTAAAAAAAATAAATAAAAAGTAAAGGGTAAAATAAATAAGAAAAAAAAAATGTAAACCCCATCCCCCCGAGCTTGCATGCAGAAGCGAACGCATATGTGAGCAGTGCTCGCACATGAAAATCATGTTCAAACCACACATGTGAGGTATCGCTACGATCTTTAGAGCAAGAGCAATAGACCTCCTCTATAACTCAAAACATGCAACCTGTAGAATTCTTTAAACATCGCCTATGGAGATTTTTAAGGGTAAAAGTTTGTCGCCATTCCACAAGCGGGCGCAATTTTGAAGCGTGACATGTTGGGTATCAATTTACTCGGTGTAACATTATCTTTCACAATATAAAAAAAATGGGGCTAACTTTACTGTTGTCTTATTTTTTCATTCAAAAAAAATTCTCCAAAAAAAGTGCGCTTGTAAGACCGCGGCGCAAATATGGTGTGACAAAAAGTATTGCAATGACCGCCATTTTATTCTCTAGGGTGTTAGGAAAAATATATATATAATTTTTGGGGGTTCTAAGTAATTTTCTAGCAAAAAAAATGTTTTTAACTTGTAAACACCACATCTCAGAAAGAGGCTCGGGGCTGAAGTGGTTAAAAGTGAATAAAGGTAAGCCTGAAAAATTCTATGGTGGGTTCATCTGGTCAATTTAAAAGCATACATAACTAACAACAAAACTAATTGATATAGTATAAACTGCATGGAAATAACATTTGCATCCACACCAAGATCAAATAAGGATAAACTGTACCAATCTCTTTTACAATTAAATGTACATCACCCATCTCCATTTTAGGATATACCATTTCCTATATTTGTCTCAAACATCAATGTCACCAGAGACCGAAGTGAGCCATTTTGCCCAAATTTTCTCAAATTTTTTTGGAGCATCCCTTAGAGGCATACATTAGTTTAAACAGTGGTAATGCTTTGTTAATGAAGTCCACCTTAAATTGGATAGATGAGGGGGTAGGGTCTTTCCATTTGAGTGCTAAGGCTTTTTTGGCATAAAAAATTACTATTCTCAGTAGGCTCTTTTTAGAACTGGTAAGGTCCTCCTCTCCAAAGTCCCCTAAAAGACATCTAGCTGGAAAGCAGATATTTTAAAGGCCAACCTGTCCCCCAGAAACCTGAGAATTGCCTCCCAGAATCTCCCAACACAGGGGTATAGCCAAATCATATAAAAATATGTTATTACTGACATGAAAAATTTTATAAGCACGTTTAAGAATACCCGTCCCATCCAAGGGGTATGGGCCATTTCTGTATAGAACATTAATCAACGCTTCATAAGAATGAACCAGGGCAGCTTGAGTAGCTGCAAAGGCAACATCTAGATGTGGGAAGAACCACCAGTGTATATGGGTTCATTGGGATGTTAAGTAGTAACATTGGAGATTTGGTAGAGCCAGTTCACCTGCCTGAATGGGCAAATATAACGTATCGAGGGAGATGCTAGTTGGCCTAGATCCCCAAAGAAACGAGGAGAGTATAATATTTATTTCTGTGAACAGTTTTTTGGGGATATAAATTGGGGCATGCTAAAATATATAGAGAAATCTGGGAAGGTATATCATTTTAAATATGTTGATTCGGCCTAGGAGATTAAGAGCCAGCTTGTACCAAGTCTGCAGATAATTCCTCAGTTGGGCTATTTAAGAGGAGAGATTATTAGGAATAATTGTACTTAGTGGCAGCTGAATCTCAACCCCCAAATACTTGAATCTGGAGACCATCTGTAATGGGACATCCGGGGACATCCTAGGAGTGAACAGGGGATCAAAAGGGAAAACAATTGACTTACTCCAATTAACTTTGAACCTGGAGTAAACCCCAAATCTTAAAATTATATTCAATGCATTGATTAAAGATCCATCCGCATCTGCTAAATATAGTAACAAATCATCAGCAAATAAAGAGTTTTTTTTCTTCCACAGTATTTCTCCAACATCCCCTAACAGCCCGATCTGCCTTTAGCTGCCAACGGTTCTTTAGCATGGGCAAACAACAGGGGTAACAACGAGCACCCCTGCCGCATTCCCCAACCTATTTCAAAAGTGTTGGTAATTATATCATTTACATGTAAAAGAGCCACAGGGTCAGAGTATCTAATTCTGCTGCTGCCTCTTGGGACAATACAAAAAGAGGGATGTGCTCTAGGTATTGCTGGACCTCCTCTGCTCTCTACCTCACACGAGAGGAATATAGGGTAGGATAGAACTGTATAAATGCATTTGCTATGTAATCTGGGGCAGTACAGAGGGTTTGGTGTTCATTATACATTTGAGGAATAGAGGCAGGGGCAGGTTGAGAATGGGCTAGGTATGCTAACAGTTTGCTATTTTTATCTGCAAATTCAAAGCCACGCTGGGATTGGTAAAGTAATTTATTTCGTGTCTTTTCAACTAATACTAAATCAAGTAGGCGTGCATAACCTCTTCAAACCCTAAAATTAGAAAAGGATGGGTTTCTAATGTATTCCACTTCAGCTTCTGTAGCGGCCTTTTCACAGTGCGGACCTTACATTCCCTATTGGATCTCCTAATGACCCCTGAAATAGAACCTCTTAGGGTAGCTTTAATAGCATCCCAAGTAGCACTCAGTGAGACTTAATTTTTGTTTTCTGACCAGAAAATACCAATAGAGGTAGCAGAGGATCTTTCGACACACTCCTCCTTTAACTACTATGGGCTCATGCTCCACAATTTATATCCACATGATTGGCCCATGGCCAGAGTAAATAGTAGAGGGGAGTGGTCCAAAATTGCCCTTAAGAGATATTGAACCTCCACCACCCTGGGCAAGACATCTTTAGACAGAAAACACATATCAAAATGAGAGAGGGTATTATGTGCAGAAGCAAAACAAGAATAAACATGGGTATCTGGGTTTTTCCATCTCCAAGCCTCGACTATATTGTGTCATACAAGCCTCTAGTGGGGAACTGCAATTGGATGTGGCATGGAATCTTTCTATATCAGGAGAAAGCACCGTATACAAGTCCCCTGCTAAAATAATTGGACACCCACTGCCACCTGGAGCACCTTCACCATCAATACATCCTACACAGCTATGGTATATGGTGGTGGAACATAAACTGCTACAAAAGTATGGGGCAAATTATTAATTATAAGAACCATCACAACAAACCTATCAAATGAGTCTGTTACAATAGTTTTAAGGGTACACGATAGGGACTTGGCTACTAGAACAGAAACACCTCTAGCATAATTATAACACATGGAGTGAAAGGCATGGCCTATAAATGCCTGTTTAAGAGATAGGATTTTGGTTTCAACCAGGTGGGTTTCCTGAAAGAGAATAATATAAGGTTTGCGTTTTTGTATATAATTGAAAACTAGTGCATGCTTGATCTTAGAATTAAGGCCTCTCACATTCCAGGAGAGTAAATTAAGAGTTTGCAAGTTTGGTGCCATAAGACTGAAGAACTACAACAGCATTGACCATTAGGGTGTAGTGGGGAAAGGCTCCTGGAGAACATAGAGAGCAACATCCAAATCTGCAATACATGGAGATGTCGGTGAAAACCATATACATTCTTTACATTCTTTAAAGAGTGAAAGGCATCATTAGTGTGGGCTAGAATAAAAAACACAATTAAACAACAAAAATGAGTAACCAAGTACGAAATGACCCAAAACGTAGGATCGTGTCCCCAACCCCCACCCTGACTGCAGTCCCAAATATACTACAGGCTTCTTCCCCAAACTTCAGTACAACAATATCACCCTAGTGTGGGAATTCTTCCTCGTCCAGCCGAAGATGAGGAAAAGGGTGTAGATATGATGAGCAGCAGAAAAAACGTTGAACTGCAACAGAGTGCAACCATCAATATGGATTGTAGTATAACAATCATTGGTAAATAGAGACCTCAGCTCTCTGCCCCTAGATGCTAAAATTAGAATGTAGGCATAATGGAGATTAGGTGCGTCCCAGAGATTCCAGTCATCTGTTGGCTTCTTTAGGGGAGGTGAAGAATTGTACTTTGCCCTTATGCACCACGCAAAACCTTGCAGGATACAGCATACTATATGGCAGACTGCAGTCTCACAGGCATTGTTTCACGTTCTGGAATGCTGCACATTGTTTCTGCGTTGCCGCAGAGAAATCAGGAAAGATGGTAATATGATTATTGTTATAAAGCAATTCAGGCATATTTGAGAATGTTGCAGAATTATTTCTTTATCTCTGAAATATAGAAGACAAGCCAGTAATGGTCTTTTGTATTGCCATGGTGGAGGGGTGCGTAGCGGGACCCGGTGAGCCCTTTCGATTGCGAACAAGTGGGAGAAGCTCTCTTCCCCAAAGGTTTGCTTCAGCAATGTAAGTAAGAATTCTTCAGGACGTTTGCCCTCCAAGCCCTCTGGAAAGCCTAGGAACCGGAGGTTGCTTTGGCGGAGTCGGTCCTCAATATCACCCAGCTTGGCTTCCTGGGACTTGTGGTCTGCCGCCACCTCTCTAATGGTCACCATGAGGGGGTTTAAATCATCTTCTACTACGCTACTCAGAGTCTACTGGGAGAGTTTTTATTTGTGTGGAAAGCGAGGCCTGGCAGATCTTGATGGCTGCCATGATTTATGCTAGGGTCTGCTCTCCTACATGTGCCCCCTGAGGTTCCTGACATTGGCTCTGCAGAAGAAGAGGTTATCGGAATAGCCAACGGATCTGTAGCATCCAGTGAGTCTGATTCCCCCTCGGCCCAAGGTTGGGCATCAGCAGTAGGGGAGCAGCAGGTATAGGCTGGAGATTCGGTCCAATCTTCACCATGGCTGAATGCCTTGTGTGTCCTGTAGGTGATCTGAATGGTTGTAGGTTAAATAAGCAAGCTGGTCAGGATACTGTAGGATCTCAATGCGGCCTGGAGCTCTGGAAAAAGGTTGCTTACATACCGGAAGTCAGGCACACCCCCCAAGAACAGTGGGAGATAGAGTTTAAGCTGATTGTGGATATAGGATCCACTTCAAAGGATCTAGTATGAGACTACAGGTGTCATAAGAATAGCTGGCCCAAAATTCTAAATACTATGGTAGATTAAGTAGCAAACACATCTGTATTGCACTTGTAAATATAAAGTAGAAGTAAGCACTACCTACATTACATTTACGTATTTGTAGAAAAAGGACTGCAGTTATGATAGCTTTAGTAAAAAGTACATGCAGAAATGTGAGCCAGGGGACCTATAAATACATAAAATTTGATTCAACATCTACCAGTGTTTCTTGATGTAAAAATTATATCCTTACTGACTTTACAAGATATTCCTATTGATCTATATGTCACCCTCACAGCAAGAGAGTGCAGCAGTAAAAGAAACTGAAAACAATGTAAGCAGTTCATACCACCTTACATTAAAAAGATCAGACTTGATCCTAGAATCTGATACTAGACTTATTAGCAACAAAGGCAGACACAAATGATAAAGTAAAGCCTGGAAGCAGGCAAATATCTACTGAATAAATATAAGTGCACAGTAGTGTGCCGAGGAGGAGACTTCTCTGACCTAGCTCACATGATGGTAAGAACGCTCCTTAGGGTTTTGTTGAGTTGTCTTCAAAAGGCCTCCTACAGGATAGTTGGCTGTCTGTTTGAACATTGTTGTTTTGATGCTAATGTTGTCATTCATTGTCCTGCTCCAAACCTCTCACTGCCACCATTTTCAGTACCTTATGAACTACAAAATCCTATGCGGCAGACATACTCCATCCACAAATGACAGGAGATGTTTGTCACAGATTGTACATTGAATTTTGCAATAAAATGACTGCACTGGCTGGTCAAAATTCACTCAAGCAGCATTATATAAGGGGAAAGCAGGAGATGATTTAAAGTGGAAGTAAACTCTTTTTTGCACTTGTACCTACAGGTAAGCCTTATTATAGGCTTATCTGTAGGTACCGTAAATATCTCCTAAACCTGCATTATTTAGGAGATATTCACACTGCATGCAGCCGGTGATGTCACTGGTACATGCGCTCTGAAGAGGCAGCATATGCGCAGGAGTGACATCATCACAGCATGGCCAGTCAGATGGCTGGAGCACGCGAACCCGGAAGGAAGACCGGGTGAAGATGGAAGCCCTCTCAGCGGTGACAGTACACCGCTAGAGGGCTTTGTTGTAAGGTAAGTATTTCATAATGTGCTAGTATGTGACGCACCCTTTACCTTTGAAAAAAAATTTGATGTAGTTTACTACCATTTTAAAAGGTACAAGGTTAATCAACAGATCCTCTGGTCATGCATTTGATCAAAATTTGATGCAATTTACTACCGCTTTAAAAGGGACAAGGTTAATCAACAGATCCTCTGGCCATGCAATTTTTATATTACTTTCTGTGTTTTCATGCTTTCATGTGTTCCAATATATTTGACAACCCTTGCTGTGGCCATGATCCTTTATTCACAATACGTTTATTTTTCAGCAGGAATAAGTCAACCCTCCATAGTTTTTTAAAGATGACTTGCAGCACAAAGCTAGCTAATCAATTGACTGTTACAAGAATGGGTCTAAAAGGTATATATTAATAATTATTTTGTACCAAGGGGCCTTAGATTTTCCCAACAACATTCCAGAATGTTATAAGTTTGTTATAACTTTCACAAGTTCTGTCAATCATTGACAATTTCCATGTAAAAATGTAATTTGCTGTTATTCTGACCCACTCTTTACAATACTTTCTTACTCAAAAACCAAGTAAAAATTTTGCAGGACAGGAAAGTCAACCAGGCAGCTGGTATTTGAAGATGCAATGACATTATAATCAACTCAAGTGAAGCGCAACACTATTGATAACTACCAGTATTGTAATATATGAAAAATATATGAATAAAAGTCCATATATACATATCCATATATACATTGTAAAACAGTCCTGCACCAAACAGTGCTCTGTGTGTGATTATTCCTCCCAAATCTTCTTGTGAATAGTGCTCATCCATCACCAGGTCAAAAACCTGCATACCTTTAACACAATTCAAATAAGCTCATCTGTGTTCTCCACTTGTTATTACTCTCCCAGGTAGTCGACCTCCAACTGGTTCCCTCAGACTCTGGACGGCAACACTTTACCCTTCCACTTCAACTTGTCAGGCATCCATCATATGTTAAATAGGACAAAATGGCAACAACATAATGCTCTCCATTTAAAATACTTTATTTGATCCCCTACTAATTAAAACACTCACGGGAAAAAAAGGATAAACTGTTTGGTGCAGGACTGTTTTATTAAATTTTTGAAGCTGTTCACAACATATATATGGACTTATGCATAATGTATTTTAAAGAGGCACATTTTATTAGTACATTTTTCATATATTGCAATATTAGTAGTTATCAGTAGAGTTGCGCTTCACTTGAGTTGATTATAATTTATGGTGAAAGGTGAGGTTGAAACACCTAATAGTGTTATAGCTGGCAACACAAGGTTTTACATTTAATTTTCTTTTCTTTTTTGTCTGCGCTGATTGAAATAGTTTTGACTTTTTTGCACAATGACACGATATGACATGCAATGAAATCATTATATTCAGTATAAAAAATTTAAGGTAATAATATTGTGTGTTTATTGCCACTTTATTTTTAAAAGCTAATTTTGCAGCCCTTAACACATCCTTATTTTAACATTTTAAACAAGTAACAAAAAAAAAAAATGTGTTTAGGATAGCTGTAATAAAGAATATAAGCAGAAATTCTATCCATCTAATTTGAATCACTGAAGAAATCTGTTCTAACTGAACGGAAAAATAATAAAAAATAAAAAACAGAAGTTAGAAGTAGAGATGGGAAGGTCCAGAAAAAAATGTAAAAATTGGGAAAAAACGTTTTTTCCCGTGTCTTTTTCAAAGTTGTTTTTTGTGTGGAATATGTTCTTTTACTATGATAAATAATATACCTATGCAATGGTATTCAAACTATATCATATGAAGAGATTAATTAAATATTTCAAAAACTTTATGTGAAGCCTTAAATTATTGCAATTTCTCTCAGCTGAAGACAATAAATCCTGGAATACAATTCAAGTAACACTGTGCTTCTCAATGCAGATCTCAAAGAAGATAAATATGCATTTCTGCCACTAAGGGGCACTACAGGGTAAGGCTCCAGTTTAGGTTGTTTTATTTTCCAAATGCTACTGTACAAGGATGACAAAAAACATCCTTGCACGAGGTTCGTTCCCTAAAGACATTACAAAATACTTCATGGAATTATGAGGGCCATAATGAAAGTGCAGTAGTTTTTCCCTCCAAAGTTCTCATTTCAGAAACACTCTTTCTGCAGCTTCTGGATCATCACAAAGTATTTCTTCACAGCAGCATCTTCAAGTAAAGAGGTGTTACAAACCATTGCCTCCCCAAAAATACACAATCCCTTCATAGAGAAAATGACACCTTAAAATCAGGAGAACTTGTTAATATATTAAGAATGTTTCAACTATACACGAGAACACCCCCCTTTCCCTCATAATAATGTAAAATCTTCCTGCCGATATGCATTATCGGCTGGGAGATTTTACATTATTTAGAGGGAAAGGGGGGAGTTCTCATGTATAATTGAAATGTTCTTAACACATACTGTACAGTCCTTGGTATACAGCACTGCTTTTATCTACTTGAGATTGTAAGTGCAATTTTGTATAATATTTGCTTTTAATCATTGGGATTTGCACTATGACAAGTATGCATATTCCTTACATGTTTAACCTGGATTGGTTGTGATTGCATTTTTGCCATTGGAAGCTTAGGGGCCATTTGCTGCAGTATACCTGGTTGTTTGCAGTAATCGGAGGGATTTTCATCACAAAGCCATGTTTGACCGTGCTATAATTTGAGGGTCAAACTCACCTGGTAAGCTCAAATTAAGGACTGTGTTGGGTGAATACAATTTAAGAAAGCAAGTTTAGTTTATTTACTGAATAAGCTGTACTTTTATTTCAAGCATAACACTTTTATATACACTGTATTTCAGATTCCCAGTGTGACAAAGTGACTTTCAATTTGTAAAACTACTCCACACTAATTTTTTCCAAAATGTCCATTTTGGGCAGAAAAAATAGGGAATTTTTTTTGTTTTTTTACCATGGCTTTCAAATTCTCAGAAATGTTACATCTCTAGTTAGAAGTTATGCAGGTTGCATAAGTAAAGAATCTGTGAGTTTTATTATTATTATTATTATATTTTATTAACAAAATTCCTAAAAAAACAAAAAAAGATCTTTTTTTGTTTTTTTAAGATATTTGTTAATAAAATATTCATGTTTTTTACTTAAATATAATTGTGTATTTTTTGGCACCGCTATAATCCCTGTACTCCCTCTTCTCAACTTGATTTTCCAACATCACATTCCAATTCAGATTTGAATCTATATTCATTTTTTGCATGCAGACCCCATTGCTCCCTTCAGCAAATGTTAAAGATTTTGTAAACTGTGGTTGAAAGACGCAGCGCATAAGGTAAATCATCCATGTATAGTCATCTAAGGGAGCTGTCTGTGTTCTGCAAATATCTTCTTTTTTTTTTTTTACTGAGGAATCAAGGCCTCAGTAACAATAACATACTTTATAATCACATCAAACATAGAGTGCTTACTAATAGTATGTTATTGATTTTATCACTGCTTCTCTATGTCACTTGATTTTATTTTGTTGTCTGGTTTACACCAATAACTAAAGGTAAATACTGACAAATAGGACTAAAATGTATTACATTTTACTTATTTTATTTCATCGGGCTTTCTCAGTCTTGGAAGTCAGGGATTTGCGTTTTACCCTTTGTTGTGTGTGTATGTGTGTGACTCTTGTAGGCACTGGCTCTAGTCACCCTATAGAGCCTGGAAAATGTATTAGTTTCCTTTGAAAAAATAATTTAGACTAAATATAACATAAACGTTACATAGAGTGAAATGTACACAGTACATAATTCTATACATCACAATATTGGTGTAACTAAATTAAATAATTAAAAAATACCATTGTACAGTGTTGGGTGTGCAGTATCTGGAGCATTCTGCTTGGTGTTTTCAAGTGGAAAATGTGTGACTTATGATTGTACTTTACCTACAGTATATTGCTGATATTGCTGGAATAGCCAATTTAGCTTTGTACAATATGTTTTGATACTTTGTGATATGAAGAAAGATTTTTTGTATATTTTTTATAAAGTTTATCAAGCTACAACTTATTATCTAAAACTAAGGAATGGTGGAAAAAACTTGCGCTAATGAGCAGGACACAGTGAGTCAAAATTGCTTAAATTCACAGAATGCAGCTGCAACAAAATACTCCAAATATCCATAAAGTAAAAAACATATAAATTAAAAGTTTGTGCGCTAGCAAAATATATATTGAAATAATACAAATAAAACGCTCCTTGGGGTAATAACCAGAGCCACAATGTGTTTGAATCCCAACACAAGAAAATACCAAAACAGTAGATACAAATAGTGCATTAAATTATATCTCAATAAAAATAAAAAATGAAAGAATGTGAAAAAATATTTTAAAAAAAAGTGAAAATTCTGAAGGTACGATTGATCACTCAATCATTTTAGAAAACACCACATTCAGTCCATGAAAACAGGTTAGCAAAAAATAAGTGAAAAGGAAAAAAAGAAGAAGACGTTCCTTTGGTGTATCACATCAAAAGCAGGAAAGTGATAACATGTGAAAAACACTTCCAAACCACCATTGATTGCAGAAGAGGAGTAATGGATGTGCCCTTACCTCATTCGTTGGACCTCCTCTATGGCGAGGTCATACAGGCTTGCAGATATAACCCTCTGCGGGGACAGATGGAATATTGGTGTCCGGGTCCTGTTAGCGTGCACCACCGACTCCGAGCTGATCCGATTGATCCGAATGCTACAGCATCAGAAGGGAGACTCAGGATTGGGAGGATCCATATTTAAGAAAAGAAGGGGAAAAACTCCAATGGTGTAGTAATAATATTTAGAGATTTATTGGTTAAAATAAACCGCAGGTATGTATACAAAAAATTCCAGTATAAAAATCATTAAAACTAAAAAGCCGGCATAAAAACAGAGGCTGAACGCCCGTGCAAACAAAGAACACGTGATGGCAAGCACTGCGAGGCCACGCCCTACATGTTTCGTCATACGTGACGTCTTCTACGGTGCCCCGTATATATATATTTTGCTAGCGCACAAACTTTTAATTTATACAACTTATTATCAAACATTGCTGTTGCCCCTAAAGTCCCATTTATGAGGTCTTCTGTTCTATGTATATGAAATTAAGGGATATGGGCAACCATCAGCTACATTGTACATTCATTTCTCATTGTGCACCTTGGAAATGCCATTAACAAATAAGGTTTTATATCAGTTTTTTAAAAGACCCAATAACAGTAATACTTATTGTACACAGCGTTAGCCTGTCAGCAAGTCCCGGCCAATGATTCATGGCCAAGACCTGCTGATCGGCTGTGTACAATCGCAGCCCAGAGCACTGTGTTGGTAAACAATACAGAGCTCTGTACCGAGGGAGTGATCTGTCAGTTCTCATCCCTGCCAAGCAGGGATGAGAAACTGAGATCATTAATGAAAAGCAGCACACTTTACACACATTACACATAGTTAGGCACACTTTTAACCCCCTGATCATCCTAGATGTTAACCCCTTCCCAGTCAGTGTCATTAGTACACTGATAGTGTATAGTTTTGAGAATAATAGTTGTAGATTGCACTGGACTGACTTTATCAGTCAGTGTTGTAGTGTTGTAGATTGGTAGGGTGTGGGCAGAGGGAAAGAATTAGTTTCCAGAGGTCCATGCCCAGTTTGGAGAATAGTGGTAATGAGCCCTATTAGGGCTTGAGCAGCTACCTCGGTGTGCATCCTTACGGTCGACTCCACATGTAATGTAGAAGAAATTAGGATAAAGGAGTGCCCAGTGATCAAAGAGTTAGGTAATTTGTATTTTATTTGAAGTTTCAGCAATAAAAAGACAACGTGTTTCAGGGGACTAAAGACTCCCCCTTGATCAGGGCTGCTAGCAAAAATAGTTGTGGGATGATCCTGTTGGAGGGTGTCTTTAGCACATGGATCTGGACTAGGGGTGAGCTTCGTGTTCGAGTCGAAGAACATCGTGTGTTTGGTTGTTCGCCGAATTATGAACGATATGGGCCGTTCGCACCAAGTTCGAGTGGCGCGTCACGGCCCATAATTCACTGCGGCATCGCAGTGCATTGCTGGCTGATGATTGGCCAAGCATGCACTATGACCCGCATGCTTGGCCAATCACAGCACCGTGTGGACAGAGAGCCGTAATTGGCAAAAGCCAGGGAGGATTTGGCCAATTATGGCTCACAGGGTTTAGTACATGCCCCACACTATATAAGGCTGCCTGCACGTCGGCCCTCTGTAGTGTGTTGCAGTGGAGAGAGATAGATAGACAGAGAGACAGTGTAATTTGATTTAAGTTAGATAGAGTAGGCAGGTCAGTTAGCTGCACTTGCAGTGTATTGAGTATATATATGCATCCCAGGTGTTGTATATATATATATATATATATATATATATATATATATATATATACTGTTTTCAGTTTAGCTAGATCCTGTTCTTCTCTTCCTAATATACTGACAGGCAGGCAGGTGTTTTTACATTATTTCCAGGTACTGTACTGTGTATCCTGCACAGTTGCACCCACAGTATAGCTACCTGCAGCCAGGTGCTTGTGTAGGCTCTTGACGTATTTCCAGTTACTGTACTGTGTACCCTGCACAGTTGCACTTACGGTATAGCTACCTAAAGCCAGGTGCTTGTGTAGGCTCTTGACGTATTTCCAGTTACTGTACTGTGTACCCTGCACAGTTGCACCTACAGTATAACTACGTGCAGCCAGGTGCTTGTGTAGGCTCTGATGTATTTCCAGTTACTGTACTGTGTACCCTGCACAGTTGCACCTACAGTATAACTACCTGAAGCCAGATGCTTGTGTAGGCTCTTGACGTATTTCCAGTTACTATACTGTGTACCCTGCACAGTTGCACCTATAGTATAACTACCTGAACCCAGGTGCTTGTGTAAGCTCTTGACCTATTTCCAGTTACTGTACTGTGTACCCTGCACAGTTGCACCTACAGTATAACTACCTGAAGCCAGGTACTTGTGTAGGCTCTTGACGTATTTCCAGTTACTGTACTGTGTACCTTGCACAGTTACACCTACAGTATAACTACCTGCAGCCAGGTGCTTGTGTAGGCTCTTGACATATTTCCAGTTACTGTACTGTGTACCCTGCACAGTTGCACCTACAGTATAACTACCTGAAACCAGGTGCTTGTATAGGCTCTTGACGTATTTCCAGTTACTGTAGTGTGTACCCTGCACAGTTGCACCTACAGTATAACTACCTGCAGCCAGGTGCTTGTTTAGGCACTCAACACATTTCCAGTTACTGTACTGTGTACCCTTCACAGTTGCACCTACAGTATAACTACCTGAAGCCAGGTGCTTGTGTGAGCTCTTGACGTATTTCCAGTTACTGTACTGTGTACCCTGCACAGTTGCACCTACAGTATAATTACCTGAAGCCAGGTGCTTGTGTAGGCTCTTGACGTATTTCCAGTTACTATACTGTGTACCCTGCACAGTTGCACCTACAGTATAACTACCTGCAGCCAGGTGCTTGTGTAGGCTCTTGACGTATTTCCAGTTACTGTACTGTGTACCCTGCACAGTTGCACCTACAGTATAGCTATTTGAAGCCAGGTGCTTGTGTGGGCTCTTGACATATTTTCAGTTACTGTACTGTATACCCTGCACAGTTGCACCTACAGTATAGCTACCTAAAGACAAGTGCAGGTGTTCTCATACTAATAATACTACAGGCAGGCAGTTGATTCTGCTAGCTGCAGTATAATCGGTATATATATACATCCCAGTTTTGTGCAGCTACATCTCACTGCAGGCCAATGGTATGTCTGGAAGGCCAACAAGGAGAGGCAGAGAGTCACAAGCCAACAAAAGAGGGCAGGCAGGCTCTGTGTCTAGAGGCAATAGTGCTGGTCATGGACATGGTGCATCCTCATCAGCACGTGGCCGTGGGCCACGCTTGGCCTTTTTTTCGGCAGCTGGCCGCATTGAGCCGCAACATGCAAAAGACTTGGTCGAGTGGATGACCAAGCCGTCCTCATCCTCCTCATCCTCTCTCATCCAGGCTCAGGGTACTTTGTCTGGCAAAGCAGCTGCCAACGCGGCCTCTTCCCTTGGCTCAATGGCATCAGTGACTCTTTCCCTAGCACCACCATGTCCAGGGGCCAGCCTAAGGGCAGCACACTGACTGCATCACACCGCAGAGCTCCGCATGTGCAGGGCGCTGCTGTCTCTGCGCATTATTTCAAAAGTTTTTTGGTGTGGGCCTTTTTTGAGACGAGTGCATCAGATCCCACCTCTGCTATTTGCAACATATGTTTTAAGCGTATCTCGCGTGGCTAAAACATCTCCCGCTTGGGCACCACATGCTTGACCAGACATATGTTCACCTGCCATGCAGTTTGTTGGCAAGCGTACCTAAAAGTCCCACACCAAAGAACAAAGAGGACCTCTCCTTGCTCCTCATCAGCTGTTATCTCCAACCCCACTATACCTTCAGTCCTCTCTGAGACCTGCACTGAGAGGAATGAAGGTGTAGAATTAGATGTGTCACAGCCAAGTACTTGCGGGCAATCTACTATCGGTACACCAATGTTAGATTGTACCAGGCAAATTTCTCTGCCCCAGCTGCTGCTCCGCAGAAAGAAGTTCGCTCCCAGACATCCACATGCCCAGCGGTTGAATGCTAGCTTGGCAAAATTGCTAGCACTTCAACTGCTACCTTTTCAGTTGGTAGACTCTGCCCCCTTCCATGAGTTTGTGGAATGTGCGGTTCCTTAGTGGCAGGTTCCCAAATGCCACTTTTTCTTACGGAAGGTGATTCCGGCTCTCTACCGGCATGTGGAGGGCAATGTCTGGTCCTCGCTGAACAGGGCAGTCAGCGGTAAGGTGCATATAACTGCTGACTCATGGTCCAGCAGGCATGGACAAGGATGTTACCTAAGTTTCACAGCGTATTGGGTGACTCTGCTGGCAGCTGTGAAGGATGCAGGACAAGGTGCAGTAATGTTGGAGGTTGTTCCACCACCACGCCTCCAAAATGCCAGTACTGGTGATTCTGACACACCTCTCTCCTCCACCCCCTCCTCTTCTTCTTCCTCCATGGCCTCTTCCTGTGCTTTGTCCTCGGAAACCAGCGGTGCTCCATAGGCGTTCAAGGGGCTACACAAGTACGCAGGCCAAAAGATGCCATGTGGTGTTTGAGCTGGTGTGCTTGGGGGAGAAGAGCCACACTGGGGCAGAGATTCTGTCAGCTCTGCAGGGGCAGGTTCAGAGGTGGTTGACGCCACGCCAACTTGACAATGGCACCAACCTCCTCTCCGCCCTCCGACAGGGACAACTGACCCATGTGCCCTGTTTGGCTCATGTCCTTAACTTGGTGGTGCAGCGGTTCTTGGGCAGGTACCCGGGCTTACAAGATGTCCTGAGGCAGGCCAGGAAAGTCTGTGTGCATTTCCGCTGGTCATATAATGCCAGTGTTCGGCTGGCAGACCTCCAAATGGAATTTAACCTGCCCAAGAACCGCCTAATCTGTGACATGCCCACCAGGTGGAACTCAACGTTGGCCATGCTGCAGCGGCTGCACATGCAGCAGAGGGCCATCAATGAATGTGAATGAATGAATCAGTGAATGCATCAGTGACACTGTCCCCCTTGTCCACCTGTTGGAGCACACGCTGCGTGGAATAATGGACAGGGCACTTGAGGCAGAACAGAGGCAGGAATAGGAGGACTTCCTTAGCTCTCAAGGCCCCCTTTATCCAGACAGTGTTCCTGCGTGCCCACCGATCACACAGGAAGAGGACGAGGAGGATTGTGTCAGCATGGAGGTGGAGCCTGGCACTCAGCATCAGCAGCAGTCTTTAAGGGATCATTTACAGTCCCAATTAACCCATGGACTTGTACGTGGCTGGGAGGAGGTAGCTGCGGATCATGTCATCCTTAGTGACCCAGAGGACTCCGGACTGAATGCCTCACGACCTACGCTGCAGGGCCTCCCTGATCCTGCAAAGCCTGTGGAAGGATCCTCATATTTGTGGTATCAAAGAGAGGGATCAATACTGGCTGGCAACCCTCCTTGATCCATGTTACAAGGGTAATGTTGCGGACCTTATCTTGCCGTCGCAGAGGGAGCAGAGGATGAAACATCTTTGGGAGGCCTTGCAGAAAGGTCTGTGCAATGTGTTCCCAGAGACTGGGAGGTTACAAACTCCTGTTCCTGGACAACGTGTTGCTGAGGCTTCGGTCAGTCAATGAAGGAGCGGTGGAGAAGGTGGCCATCTGACCGATGCGTTCAGACAATTTTTTAGTCCGCAGCCCCAAGGTATGATCGGTTTTAGCAACCATCGCCAGCGTCTGTTTTACATGGTGCAGGAATACCTAGGGCCAAGATCTGACTTGGACACCTTTCCCACTGAAAATCCTCTGGGTTACTGGGTCCTGAGGATGGATCACTGGCCAGAGCTTGCACAGTATGCAATTGAGCTACTGGCCTGTCCTGCATCCAGCGTTCTTTCGGAACGCACATTCAGTGCTGCTGAAGGCTTTTTAACCAATCACAGGGTGCGTATGTCCACCGACTCGGTCAATCGACTGACCTTCATAAAAATGAATCAGTCTTGAATCACCACCAGCTACCAAGCACCTGATGCTGATGTAACCGAATGATTTTTTTTTAAATGTCAGATCACTTCAAGACTGCCTATGCTGATGCTGAGTGACTATTTTGTTATGCTGAGTGATTATCCTCTTCCTCCTCAATGATAATGCTCATAGCTTGTAAGAACATTTTTGGTTCTGGGTGCTGCCACCAGTGGCTAAGGCCCAATTTTTCAGCCCCTGTTTAACAGGGGCGTGTAATTACAATTTTTGATGCAATACTTTGCAGCAGGGCTCGTTCCTGCGCTCCAACTAGAGAATCTGTGAGGGGTTGCAGTGTTGTGGCACCAGCACCAGTGCCTAAGGCCCAATTTTTCTGCCCCTGTTCAACAGGGACATGTAATTACAATTCTTGATCTAATATTTCACAGCAGGGCCCATTCCAGCACCCACCAAGTGTAACTGTGAGGACTTACAGTGTTGTGGCACCAGCACCACCAGCACCACCACCATCACCAAAAGGCCCAATTTTTCTGCCCCTGTTCAACAGGGGCATGTAATTACAATTCTTGATCTAATATTTCACAGCAGGGCCCTGCAGGGCTTACAGTGTTGTGGCAACACCAACACCTAAGGCCCCAATTTCTGCAGAGTATATAGGGCAGGCCCCTACTTTCAAATATCCAACTTACAAACGACTCCTACTTGCAAACGGAAGGAGACAACAGGAAGTGAGATGAAATCTACCCCTAGGAAGGGGAATTCTCTCCTGTAAGAGTTAATATGGGAAAAACGTTTCGCCTTTCCACTGATGCTTTATCACCAATCCTTGTTTCACTAAAAACCCCAAATTTTCTTAAAACATTTGTCATTGGGACAGAAAGTGAGGTGAAATCTTCTGAAGAGGAGCACAGACAGCAAAACAAATGTCACAGGGGTGATAACTCTTCCCTATGTTTTCAAAAAAGCTTAAAATAGATTTTTTGGCTGGAGCTAAACATGTTAAAAATGTACCAGTTCAAAATTACAAACAGATTCTACTTAACAACAAACCTACAGTCCCTGTCTTGTTTGCACTTCCTGTATACTGCTGTTTAGAGTATATAGGGCCTGGAGGCCCCATGCCTTTCCTTTTTTTAATTTGGGTGTGGGGTTCCCCTTAACCACTTAACGACCGTCTCACGCCGATGTACGTCGGCAAAGTGGCACGGGCAGGCAGAATCACGTACATATACGTGATCTGCTTCCCGCGGGCAGGGGGTCCGATCGGACCCCCCCGGTGCCCGAGGTGGTCGGCTATTGTACAGCGGCCGGCCAATAGAATCATTCCTATGCTGCTGTATGCTAAAAAATGTCATCTCTCCTCGGCTCAGTATTTTCCGTTCCAGGGCAGAGGAGAGAAGACTGGAATGTGAGTGCACAAACACTACACACACAGTAGAACATGCCAGGCACACAAAACACCCCCCAATCACCCCCCCCGATCACCCCCCAATCACCCCTCCCCCCCGTCACACTGATACCAAGCAGTTTTTTTTTTCTTCTGATTACTGCATGGTGTCAGTTTGTGACAGTTACTGTGTTAGGGCAGTTAGTGTTAGCCCTCTTTAGGTCTAGGGTACCCCCCTAACCCCCCTAATAAAGTTTTAACCCCTTGATCACCCTCTGTCGCCAGTGTCGCTAAGCGATCATTTTTCTGATCGCTGTATTAGTGTCGCTGGTGACGCTAGTTAGGGACGTAAATATTTAGGTTCGCCGTCAGCGTTTTATAGCCACAGGGACCCCCATATACTATCTAATAAAGGTTTTAACCCCTTGATTGCCCCCTAGTTAACCCTTTCACCACTGATCACCATATAACTGTCACGGGTGACGCTGGTTAGTTTGTTTATTTTTTATAGTGTCAGGGCACCCACCGTTTATTACCGAATAAAAGTTTAGCCCCCTGATCGCCCGGCGGTGATATGCGTCGCCCCAGGCAGCGTCAGATTAGCGCCAGTACCGCTAACACCCACGCACGGAGCATACGCCTCCCTTAGTGGTATAGTATCTGATCGAATCAATATCTGATCGGATCAGATCTCTATTAGCCCCCAGCAGTTTAGGGTTCCCAAAAATGCAGTGTTAGCGGGATCAGCCCAGATACCTGCTAGCACCTGCGTTTTGCCCCTCCGCCCGGCCCAGCCCACTCAAGTGCAGTATCGATCGATCACTGTCACTTACAAAACACTAAACGCATAACTGCAGCGTTCGAAGAGTCAGGCCTGATCCCTGCGATCGCTAACAGTTTTTTTTGTAGCATTTTGGTGAACTGGCAAGCACCAGCCCCAGGCAGCGTCAGGTTAGCGCCAGTACCGCTAACACCCACGCACGCACCGTACACCTCCCTTAGTGGTATAGTATCTAATCGGATCAATATCTGATCCGATCAGATCTATACTAGTGTCCCCAGCAGTTTAGGGTTTCCAAAAACGCAGTGTTAGCGGAATCAGCCCAGATACCTGCTAGCACCTGCATTTTGCCCCTCCGCCCAGCCCACCCAAGTGCAGTATCGATCGATCACTGTCACAAAACACTAAATGCATAACTGCAGCGTTCGCAGAGTCAGGCCTGATCCCTGCGGTCGCTAACAGTTTTTTGGTAGCGTTTTGGTGAACTGGCAAGCGCCAGCGGCCTAGTACACCCCGGTCGTAGTCAAACCAGCACTGCAGTAACACTTGGTGACGTGGCGAGTCCCATAAATGCAGTTCAAGCTGGTGAGGTGGCAAGCACAAGTAGTGTCCCGCTGCCACCAAGAAGAAGACAAACAGGCCTGTCGTGCCCATAATGCCCTTCCTGCTGCATTCGCCAATCCTAATTGGGAACCCACCACTTCTGCAGCGCCCGTACTTCCCCCATTCACATCCCCAACCAAATGCAGTCGGCTGCATGAGAGGCATTTTCTTTATGTCCTCCCGAGTACCCCTACCCAACGAACCCCCCCAAAAAAGATGTCGTGTCTGCAGCAAGCGCGGATATAGGCGTGACATCCACTATTATTGTCCCTCCTGTCCTGACAATCCTGGTTTTTGCATTGGTGAATGTTTTGAACGCTACCATACACTAGTTGGGTATTAGCGTAGAGTACAGCATTGCACGGACTAGGACACACTTTCACAGGGTCTCCCAAGATGCCATCGCATTTTGAGAGACCCGAACCTGGAACCGATTACAGTTATAAAAGTTAGTTACAAAAAAAGTGTAAAAAAAAAAATATAAAATAAAAAAAATAGTTGTCGTTATATTTTTCTCTCTCTCTCTCTATTCTCTCTCTCTATTGTTCTGCTCTTTTTTTTACTGTATTCTATTCTGCAATGTTTTATTGTTATTATGTTTTATCATGTTTGCTTTTCAGGTATGCAATTTTTTATACTTTACCGTTTACTGTGTTTTATTGTTAACCATTTTTTTGTCTTCAGGTACGCCATTCACGACTTTGAGTGGTTATACCAGAATGATGCCTGCAGGTTTGGGTATCATCTTGACATCTTTCTTTTCAGCCAGTGGTCGTCTTTCATATAAAAGCAATCCTAGCGGCTAATTAGCCTCTAGACTGCTTTTACAAGCCGTGGGAGGGAATGCCCCCCCCCCACCGTCTTCCGTGTTTTTCTCTGGCTCTCCTGTCTCAACAGGGAACCTGAGAATGCAGCCGGTGATTCAGCCAGCTGACCATAGAGCTGATCAGAGACCAGAGTGGCACTAAACATCTCTATGGCCTAAGAAACCGGAAGCTACGAGCATTTCATAAATTAGATTTCGCCGGATGTAAACAGCGCCATTGGGAAATTTGGAAAGCATTTTATCACACCGATCTTGGTGTGGTCAGATGCTTTGAGTGCAGAGGAGAGATCTAATGTCTAATAGACCCCAATTTTTTCAAAAAAGAGTACCTGTCACTACCTATTGCTATCATAGGAGATATTTACATTCCCTGAGATAACAATAAAAATGTTTTTAAAAAAAATGAAAGGAACAGTTTAAAAATAAGATAAAAAAGCAAAAAAATAATAAAGAAAAAAAAAAAAAAGCACCCCTGTCGCCCCCCTGCTCTCGCCCTAAGGCGAACGCAAGCGGCGGTCTGTCCTCAAACGTAAACAGCAATTGCACCATGCATGTGAGGTATCACCGCGAAGGTCAGATCAAGGGAAGTAATTTTAGCAGTAGACCTCCTCTGTAAATCTAAAGTGGTAACCTGTAAAGGCTTTTAAAGGCTTTTAAAAATGTATTTATTTTGTTGCCACTGCACGTTTGTGCGCAATTGTAAAGCATGTCATGTTTGGTATCCATGTACTCAGCCTAAGATCATCTTTTTTATTTCATCAAACATTTGGGCAATATAGTGTGTTTTAGTGCATTAAAATTTAAAAAAGTGTGTTTTTTCCCCAAAAAATGCGTTTGAAAAATCGCTGCGCAAATACTGTGTGAAAAAAAAAATGAAACACCCACCATTTTAATCTGTAGGGCATTTGCTTTAAAAAAATATATAATGTTTGGGGGTTCAAAGTAATTTTCTTGCAAAAAAAAATAATTTTTTCATGTAAACAAAAAGTGTCAGAAAGGGCTTTGTCTTCAAAGAAGAAGAAGAGTGGGTGATGTATGACATAAGCTTCTAAATGTTGTGCATAAAATGCCAGGACAGTTCAAACCCCCCCCAAATGACCCCATTTTGGAAAGTAGACACCCTAAGCTATTTGCTGAGAGGCATGTCGAGTCCATGGAATATTTTATATTGTGACACAAGTTGCGGGAAAGAGACACATTTTTTTTTTTTTGCACAAAGTTGTCACTAAATGATATATTGCTCAAACATGCTATGGGAATATGTGAAATTACACCCCAAAATACATTCTGCTGCTTCTCCTGAGTACGGGGATACCACATGTGTGAGACTTTTTGGGAGCCTAACCTTGTACGGGACCCCGAAAACCAAGCACTGCCTTCAGGCTTTCTAAGGGCGTAAATTTTTGATTTCACTCTTCACTGCCTATCACAGTTTCGGAGGCCATGGAATGCCCCCCCAAATGACCCCATTTTGGAAAGTAGACACCCCAAGCTATTTGCTGAGAGGTATAGTGAGTATTTTGCAGACCTCACTTTTTGTCACAAAGTTTTGAAAATTTAAAATTGAAAAAAGAAAAAAAAAATGTTTTTTCTTGTCTTTCTTCATTTTCAAAAACAAATGAGAGCTGCAAAATATTCACCATGCCTCTCAGCAAATAGCTTGGGGTGTCTACTTTCCAAAATGGGGTCATTTGGGGGGGTTTTGTGCCACCTGGGCATTCCATGGCCTCCGAAACTGTGATAGGCAGTGAAGAGTGAAATCAAAAATTTAAACCCTTAGAAATCCTGATGGCGGTGATTGGTTTTCGGGGCCCCGTACGCGGCTAGGCTCCCAAAAAGTCCCACACATGTGGTATTCCGATACTCATGACAAGCAGCTAAATGTATTTTGGGGTGCAATTCCACATATGCCCATGACCTGTGTGAGCAATATATCATTTAGTGACAACTTTGTGCAAAAAAAAAAAAATTGTCACTTTCCCGCAACTTGTGTCAAAATATAAAATATTCCATGGACTCGACATGACTCTCAGCAAATAGCTTGGGGTGTCTACTTTACAAAATGGGGTCATTTGGGGGGGGTTTGTGCCATCTGGGCATTTTATGGCCTTCAAAACTGTGATAGGTACTGAAGAGTGAAATCAAAAATTTACGCCCTTAGAAATCCTGAAGGCGGTGATTTGTTTTCGGGGCCCCGTACGCGGCTAGGCTCCCAAAAAGTCCCACACATGTGGATCCCTGTACTCAGGAGAAGCAGCTGAATGTATTTTGGGGTGCAATTCCACATATGCCCATGGCCTGTGTGAGCAATATATCATTTAGTGACAACTTTTTGTAATTTTTTTTTTGTCATTATTCAATCACTTGGGACAAAAAAAATTCATATTCAATGGGCTCAACATGCCTCTCAGAAATTTCTTGGGATGTCTACTTTCCAAAATGGGGTCATTTGGGGGGGGGGGGTTGTACTGCCCTGCCATTTTAGCACCTCAAGAAATGACATAGGCAGTCATAAACTAAAAGCTGTGTAAATTCCAGAAAATGTACCCTACCTTGTAGACGCTATAACTTTTGCGCAAACCTATAAATATACGCTTATTGACATTTTTTTTACCAAAGACATGTGGCCGAATACATTTTGGCCTAAATGTATGACTAAAATTGAGTTTATTGGATTTTTTTATAACAAAAAGTAGAAAATATCATTTTTTTCAAAATTTTCGGTCTTTTTCCGTTTATAGCGCAAAAAATAAAAACCGCAGAGGTGATCAAATACCATCAAAAGAAAGCACTATTTGTGGGAAGAAAAGGACGCAAATTTAGTTTGGGTACAGCATTGCATGACCGCGCAATTAGCAGTTAAAGCGACGCAGTGCCAAATTGGAAAAAGTCCTTTGGTCCATAGGCAGCATAATTTTCCGTGGCTCAAGTGGTTAATATCCATACAAGACCCAAAGAGCCTGGTAATGGACTAGGGGGTACCAATGCCATTTGTCTCACTGATTTTGATCCATATTGCCAGGACCCGACATTACATTAAAGCCGCAAGCAGTTTTAAATGACTTTTATTCCTTTAAAAATGTCATTTTGTGCAGGGACTTTTCTAAAAAGTCGCCACACATGCCACTTTACAGGCACACTATAGACACCCCCCAGGTACGATATTTAAAAGGAATATTTCACTTTTTTTTTTTTTACTTTAAGCATCATTAAAACCACTGCTCCCGAAAAAATGGCCGTTTTTAAAACTTTTTTTTTCATTGATACATGTCCCCTGGGGCAGGTGTTTAGGGACCTAGGTCCTGCCCCAGGGGACATGTATCAATGCAAAAAAAACTTTTAAAAACTGACGTTTTTTCGGGAGCAGTGATTTTAATAATGCTTAAAGTGAAACAATAAAATTGTAATATTCCTTTAAATTTCGTACCTGGGGGGTGTGTATAGTATGCCTGTAAAGGGGCGCATGTTTCCCATGTTTAGAACAGTCTGACAGCAAAATGACATTTCAAAGGAAAAAAAGTAATTTAAAACTACTCGCGGCTATTAATGATTTGTCGGTCCAACAATACACATAAAAGTTCATTGATAAAAACAGCATGGGATTTCCCCACAGGGGAACCCCGAACCAAAATTTAAAAAAAATGGCCTGGGGGTCCCCCTAAATTTCATATCAGGCCCTTCAGGTCTGGTATGGATATTAAGGGGAACCCCGCGCCAATATTAAAAAAAATGGCGTGGGGGTCCCCCTCAAAATCCATACCAGACCCTTATTCGAGCATGCAACCTGGCAGGCCACATTAAAAAAGAGGGGGGACGAGAGAGCGCCCCCCCTCCTGAACTGTACCAGGCCACATGCCCTCAACATTGGGAGGGTGCTTTGAGGTAGCCCCCCAAAGCACCTTGTCCCCATGTTGAGGGGGTCTGCGGGCGGGGGGCTTATCGGAATCGGGGGCTTTAACAAGGGGACCCCCAGATCCCACCCCCCGTGTGTGAAATGGTAATGTACCCCTACCATTTCACAAAAAAACTGTTAAAAATGACAAGAGACAGTTTTTGACAATTCCTTTATTTAAATGCTTCTTCTTTCTTCTATCTTCTTTCTTCTGTCTTCTATCTTCGGTTTCTTCCTCCATCTTCTTCTTCTTCTGGTTCTTCCTCCGGTGTTCTCGTCCGGCATCTTCCTTCACGGTGTCTTCTTCCCTTCTTCTCCTCGGGCCGCTCTGCATCCATGATGCTATGGAGGGAGGCTCCCGCTGCGTGACGCTTCTCCTCTTCTATAGTAGGTGTATGGGGTAAATCCGCGCAATGAATTGAATGTTTTAGTTATGGATATGGCTGCTGCCTCTACACATACAATACCACCTAAGTGTAAAGTATTAAAAAATGGTAAAAAAGCAGGAGTAGTATGGCGCTGCCCTTATGGAGACAAAATGTTTTCTTTTTTTTTTTTTTTTTTTCTTTCTTTTTTTTTTTTTTTTTCCTTTCTCTTTTTTCTTTCTTTGTAGTGCATGTATTGCCTAGTATCCTTATAGAATTGCTTCTAAAACCTGTATATGTTCAAAAATTGAATAAAACTGACTGGTGGTGAATATTTCTATTCAAAATGAAAATACAACAACTGGTGCTCCAATTGTTCAACAAAGGTGCATTGCGCCCTTTAAGTTAAGTAATAAAGTAGTTGTGGATATAGATGTAATATCATCTAGGTGGAAAGTGTTAAAAAAAAAAAAAAAAAAAAGGAAAACAGGAATAGTATGGCGCTGCCCTTATGGAGACAAAAAAAAAAAGTCCTCTCTTTAAAATGACTTTATAATTCCTAAAGTGTGTGTGCCATAAATGAATAAATATGTGACTGGTGCCAAGTCCTTACTGTTAAAGGTACAATTGCAACATAAGGTGCTTCAATTATTCAACAAAAGTGCATAGTGCAGCATCACTAAAGTGACCAGTGTTAAATCATACAAATCCATACAACATTGTGCAAAATATCCATCATAAATAGTGACTCTTGTGCTGTGACCAGTATTGGTTGGATAGGAAAAGTTCCGTTTATGAAAAAAACAAGTTCTTTTTGGAATATTTTGTAGTGTTCAATCTTTGAGGGTCAAATATCTGTAGGAAAGCTTCTTATCCAGGTGCTGGTTTCTTTAATTAGTGCCTTGTCTGCATGCTCTGACAATGCTTGCACTCACCGGATTCTCCTTTCCCCTGCAGGGGTATGCACGGTCACAGTGTCTGCCACTGTGCAGCAATCAAGGATATCCCCCAAACTTTACTTGCGTATTGTGGTGTAGTAATTACATGTAAAGGAAAGAAGGTATGCCCATCGCGTAAAACCATAGGAGGACTTTTATTAAAACTTAATAGACAAATGTACTCACATTTCAAATGAACAAATCAAGCATGCAAAAATTAGCGAATTCCCTTTGTTAGAGGTGCTGCAAGACGTTCGTAACCCGCCCTACGCCCCAGTAGAAGTCTGACGACGAAACGTGCGTAGGGCGGGTTACGAATGTCTTGCAGCACCTCTAACAAAAGGAATTCACTAACTTTTGGCATGCTTGATTTGTTCATTTGAAATGTGAGTACATTTGTCTATTAAGTTTTAATAAAAGTCCTCCTATGGTTTTACGCGATGGGCATACCTTCTTTCCTTTACATGTAATTACTACACCACAATACGCAAGTAAAGTTTGGGGGATATCCTTGATTGCTGCACAGTGGCAGACACTGTGACCGTGCATACCCCTGCAGGGGAAAGGAGAATCCGGTGAGTGCAAGCATTGTCAGAGCATGCAGACAAGGCACTAATTAAAGAAACCAGCACCTGGATAAGAAGCTTTCCTACAGATATTTGACCCTCAAAGATTGAACACTACAAAATATTCCAAAAAAAACTTGTTTTTTTCATAAAAGGAACTTTTCCTATCCAACCAATACTGGTCAAAGCACAAGAGTCACTATTTATGATGGATATTTTGCACAATGTTGTATGGATTTGTATGATTTAACACTGGTCACGTTAGTGATGCTGCACTATGCACTTTTGTTGAATAATTGAAGCACCTTATGTTGCAATTGTACCTTTAACAGTAAGGACTTGGCACCAGTCACATATTTATTCATTTTTGGCACACACACTTTAGGCATTATAAAGTCATTTTAAAGAGAGGGTTTTTTTTTTGTTTTTTTTTTGTCTCCATAAGGGCAGCGCCATACTATTCCTGTTTTCCTTTTTTTTTTTTTTTTTTAACACTTTCCACCTAGATGATATTACATCTATATCCACAACTACTTTATTACTTAACTTAAAGGGCACAATGCACCTTTGTTGAACAATTGGAGCACCAGTTGTTGTATTTTCATTTTGAATAGAAATATTCACCACCAGTCAGTTTTATTCAATTTTTGAACATATACAGGTTTTAGAAGCAATTCTATAAGGATACTAGGCAATACATTCACTACAAAGAAAGAAAAAAGAGAAAGGAAAAAAAAAAAAGAAAGAAAAAAAAAAAAAAAAAAGAAAAAATGTTGTCTCCATAAGGGCAGCGCCATACTACTCCTGCTTCTCCTCTTCTGATGGTTCTTAAATAACAGGGGGCAGAGCCACCCAGTGACCCCGACCCCTCTGATGCACAGGGACTTGACGGGGACTTCCCTGTGGCGTTCCCCGTGACGTCAGAAGGGGGCGGGGTTACGTAACGGGTGACCCCCTCTGACATCATGGGGAATGCCACAGGAAAGTCCCCGTCAAGTCCCCGTGCATCAGAGGGGGGCGGGGTCACCGGGTGGCCCCACCCCCCGTTATTTAAGAACCGTCAGAAGAGGGCAAGCGTCACACAGCGGGAGCCTAACTCCATGCCATCATGGATGCGGAGCGGCCCGAGGAGAAGAAGGGAAGAAGACGCAGCGGAGGAAGATGCCAGACGAGAACACCGGAGGAAGAACCAGAAGAAGAAGATGGAGGAAGAAACCGAAGATAGAAGATAGAAGATAGAAGATAGAAGAAAGAAGATAGAAGAAAGAAGAAGCATTTAAATAAAGGAATTGTCAAGAACTGTCTCTTGTCATTTTTAACATTTTTGACAGTTTTTTTGTGAAATGGTAGGGGTAAGTACCCCCTTACCATTTCACACAGGGGGGAAGGCCAGGATCTGGGGGTCCCCTTGTTAAAGGGGGCTTCCAGATTCCGATAAGCCCCCCACCTGCAGACCCCCACAGCCACCGGGCAAGGGTTGTGGGGATGAGGCCCTTGTCCCCATCAACATGGGGACAAGGTGTTTTGGGGGGCTACCCCAAAGCACCCTCCCAATGTTGAGGGCATGTGGCCTGTTACGGTTCAGGAGGGGGGGCGCTCTCTCATCCCCCCTCTTTTCCTGCGACCTGCCAGGTTTTGTGCTCGGATAAGGGTCTGGTATGGATTTTTGGGGGGACCACACGCCATTTTTTTAAAAAGTTTTGGCACGGGGTTCCCTTAAAATCCATACCAGACCTAAAGGGTCTGGTATAGATTTTGAGGGGGACCCCACGCCATTTTTAAAAAAAATTTTGGCCAGGATTCCCCTTAATATCCATACCAGACCTGAAGGGCCTGGTGTGGAATTTAGGGGGACCCCCACGTCATTTTTTTTTATTTTGGTTCAAGGTTGCCCTGTGGGGAATTCCCATCCCATTTTTATCAATGAACTTTTATGTGTATTGTCGGACCGGCAATTCATTAATAGCCGCGAGTAGTTTTAAATGACTTTTTTTCCTTTGAAATGTCATTTTGCTGTCAGACTGTTCTAAACATTGGAAACATGCGCCCCTTTACAGGCATACTATAGACACCTCCCAGGTACGAAATTTAAAGGAATATTACACTTTTATTGTTTCACTTTAAGCATTATTAAAATCACTGCTCCCGAAAAAACGGCAGTTTTTAAAACTTTTTTTGCATTAATCCTTGTCCCCTGGGGCAGGACCCAGGTCCCCAAACACTTTTTATGACAATAACTTGCATATAAGCCTTTAAAATTAGCACTTTTGATTACTCATGTTCATGTCTCATAGACTTTAACGGTGTTCGCGTGTTTGAACAAATTTTTTGCCTGTTGGCAAGTTCTGGTGCGAACCGAACAGGGGGGTGTTCGGCTCATCCCTAGTCAAGGCTATTCTTGGTTTGCCCTTTTTCCATAAGAAGTTTGTAATTGCCTTATTTGGAATCTGTATATCTTTGTGTTTTAATAGCAAAGGTAATGTTTGTAGGGGGTATAAGAGGCGGGCAAAGCTGACCATTTTGAATAGCACACATCTCCCAAAAAGTGATAGTGGCAGGTTGGACCAAGCTTCCAATTCACCCACAATTTTCGATATCAGGGGAGGATAGTTGAGATAGTATAGAGACAAAGGTTCCTTGCCAATTTTAATGCCCAAATAGGTAATGTGTTTCTCATTGATGTGAAAGGGGAAAGAAGGCAGCCAAGACCGTGAAGACCTTGTACTAAGAGGGAGAATTTCGCTCTTGGTAAAGTCTATTTTCAGGCCAGAACATTTGCGAAAGGAATCGAATATTGTTTGGATGGCGGGAATATCTGTTTGGGGAAAGATAGTAAAAATCAGTATATCATTCGCAAAAAGAGCGACCCGCATGTCGCCGCGCCCGATTGGGATTCTGTGAATGGACAATGTGATGCCGAAGTATCGTGACAGGGGTTCGATGGCTAGATTGTGTAGTCGTATGGGGTATGCCTGCAGCCCTTGTGTAGTCGTATGGGGTATGCCTGCAGCTATTACCGTGGCTGACGGAGCAGAATATACCACTATATACCAACCGGGAGGCCAAGATAGTGGCCTCCCGATTGGCAAATATTATGACATCCCTTAAAAATATATATAGATAGATCCGCGCTTAGGACAGTGTAAGAGCTGCTGCCTATCTCTAATTAGTACCCCTAATGGTCTAATTGCATAATAGATAAGTAGAATGAGAATGAAAACGGCGCTGCCCTCTATATTATTAAGTATTGGGTAAGAATGTCATAAAATACAGACTGAATCCAAATGACTCCGATGTATAAAAGCTCCACCAATATCTAACATAATACGGTCTAAACCAAAGGAGACCATATATTCGGAGATAACCAAAAATATTCAAAAAACACAAGTATTTTAGAAACTGCTGAATAAAATGTGTCCCCCCAGCGGGATAAATGTGTCATCCAGGGTGGAATATATAGTAAATGAGTGAAAAAATATTATAGTGAACGGTGAAATTATTTGAAAATATAGAAAAAAGGAAGTTAAGAAATTAACCCCAGAGTTCAAAAGTATTGGGACAAAATGGCGCCAGAGAAAAAAAATAATTAAATAGTGAGAAAATATATGTGCGTATTATTGTCAGTGTGATGTCCGTGTTGCCCCTTCCATATGTATATACCAAAAAATTGAGTAAGGTTATGATTGACCCCAATGTTCAAAAATATTGGGACAGTATGGCGCTTGTGAAACGTGAGGTGTCCTTCTGTGTGACAAACTAAATTAAAATTCAATTAAAACACTTCCTGTGCATAAATTACAGTAAATAAAAAACAACATGCATATACGATTGATTCCAGTTTCTTTTGTTTGTAACAGGTGATAATTAATTTCTAAAGAGTTTTTATATATAATCCATGCGGAAAAAGAGTGTTGTTAACCAGTTGGAAAAAGCAGAGTTCAAATGAAAATGCTGTTTATTTCACCCTAGAGGGTACACCGCAGTGACTTCTGTGCGATTTGTTCATAAGGTGACTTGAAGTGCTCGCCCCCCAGTGCTTCCCCACTCACCAGAAATAATCACCCCTACAGGGGTACCGAGCGACAGAGTGGGTGCCTCAGGGCGGATGATGTTCACTCCAGTTATGCTTCCATTCCTCTGCTATATGCGATCCTTACGGCTGTTCCAGGGAAAATATGTGCTCTAATATGACCAAGCTTACTCCAGCAGTGTACCACCTTAATCTGTTAAACTCTCCAGAGATCCAGAGAAAAGAGAAACACAAGGGGGCTGCCTTCGTGAAGTATGTTAAGTTTGTTTATTCCATATAAGCAAAGAAAGTCCAAAAAATACAAGCCACAAAGTAAGTAATAGTAAAACAGACAACGCTGTGTGCAGGGATGGGACCAGCAGCGTTCTGCAAGCGTGCGTCCCAACTTGCGTTCCAGCGTACACTTCCGGGTATGACATGTGAGCGTGACCCCCTCTTACGCGTTTCGTCATAGGACGTTTTCACCTGTTACAAACAAAAGAAACTGGAATCAATCGTATATGCATGTTGTTTTTTATTTACTGTAATTTATGCACAGGAAGTGTTTTAATTGAATTTTAATTTAGTTTGTCACACAGAAGGACACCTCACGTTTCACACAGAAGGACACCTCACGTTTCACAAGCGCCATACTGTCCCAATATTTTTGAACATTGGGGTCAATCATAACCTTACTCAATTTTTTGGTATATACATATGGAAGGGACAACACGGACATCACACTGACAATAATACGCACATATATTTTCTCACTATTTAATTATTTTTTTTCTCTGGCGCCATTTTGTCCCAATACTTTTGAACTCTGGGGTTAATTTCTTAACTTCCGTTTTTCTATATTTTCAAATAATTTCACAGTTCACTATAATATTTTTTCACTCATTTACTATATATTCCACCCTGGATGACACATTTATCCCGCTGGGGGGACACATTTTATTCAGCAGTTTCTAAAATACTGGTGTTTTTTGAATATTTTTGGTTATCTCCGAATATATGGTCCCCTTTGGTTTAGACCGTATTATGTTAGATATTGGTGGAGCTTTTATACATCGGAGTCATTTGGATTCAGTCTGTATTTTATGACATTCTTACCCAATACTTAATAATATAGAGGGCAGCGCCGTTTTCATTCTCATCCTACTTATCTATTATGACATCCCTTATTCATCATGCACAATCACGATTCACCAAGGGCAGGTCAGCCTCCTCAAATCTGAGAAAAGTCCTCGCCGCCCTAGAATACGCAAAACAACACCCATTGGCAGATGTAGCAATAATCACCCTAGATGCCGAAAAGGCTTTTGATAATGTAAGCTTTCAATGGTTATCCTTAGTGATGCAAAAATTAGGAGTTTCAGGCCCCTTTTACCACTACCGCTTTTGAGGGAGCTCCCCAGTCTAGAGGGGGTGACCTTGGATCTGGGCTCGGGTGTGGACGGGACCTTCCCAAAACCCACCTGGCCAGGAGGCACTGGGAGAAAGGAGAGGACAGCAGGAGAACAGTGCCAGGCAAGTCTCCAGGAGGAATAGGAACAGCCAAGAGGGCTGGTGAGTGACACACAGTCAGAAGGACTGGGAAGCAAGCCTGAGAGGACTGGGATGGAGCAGTCCGGGATGGGTGCAGAGCCAGTCAGGAGGACTGTGGTGGCACGGGCAGTGGGAAGGGGCAGCTGCAGCCAGGAGGGCTGGCAGTGCCTGAAGAGGTGGTACTGGGAGTAGTAGCCACATGTAGGACAGCTATTACTAAGGACTAAAATTTATTTTGCTGCACCATAGGGGCTACGGTCCCTGCCTTCAAAGGGCATTTGCTTTGGGTCTGACAGAGTCAGATCCCCACATCAGTGCTAACTGGTCCTGGAAGGGATAGTCTGCAAGCATGTGTATGTGCTAGAGGTTGAGGAGAAAAAATTGGATATACTGACTGTATATAGTTGAGTCCCTACCAGTTTTTCTTCAATCAAGTGGACATCCCATATTCACCTTATCCCCATCCAAGCTTTATTCCCCTAATAAAAAAAACAGTCGCAAGGACTGCTTCTTGACTCTGTGTGACTGGAAATTTGTTTGCCTGGATGTGAAGGGTGGGAGATGAACCACATTCACCAGCAGTTACTATGGGGATAGCGCTATATTATTTCATTTTTTTTCTTACAGCATTTTAGGAATGTAAAGTAGGGGTGAAGGTAAATAGCAGACCTTACTTTTTGTGTGGCCCTGTAGATGGTTGCGGGATCATTTATAACTCTACACACTGCAGATGATCGTATGGAGAAGCTTATGCTTATGGCCGCTTCTAATGTACCGTTAGTGGCCTGTTAAAGGTATTTTTATGTCTTGCATCTTAGTTACCACCATCTGGAAAATTATTTTATAGTGGTATATATACCACTATAGCCACTATCTTGGAAAGTATTTTAGAATCTACGTTTAGTAGAGAAATGGGGCGGTAGGATCCTGGGTCCGTTGGATCCTTTGCTTTTTTGGCAACAAGTTTAATGTTAGCTTGATGTAAGGTTGGGAGTTAAGGTCCTCCATCCCAGATTGAATTGTAGACCGCTAGTAAAGAAGGAGTAATTTCCTCCTGTAGTATTTTATAAAATTCGGGCATGGCAAATTGGGGCTTTGCCATTCGTCAGGCCACTGATAGCAACCATAATTTCCTCTGCGGTGATCGGGGTGTTTAACTGTTTTAAATGGTCCGGATTGATCTGTGGAAGGGGAGTAGAGTCTAGCCAGTTGGATGTTGCAGTTGGGTCTATCGATTCTTGGGCATAGAGGTTGGTGTAAAATTTTTCAAGCGTTTTATTAATGTCTTTGGGAGATGTGGAGAGTGTACCGTCGGTATTGTGCAGTGCAGTAATATGCGTGGAAAGGTATGTTCCCTTGGTGAGTCTGGCCAGAAGTTTCACTGCCTTATTCCAATAATTATGGTATTGTAATTGGGCATAAGACATTTTCACATGCTCTAAATTATCTGCCCAGGTATCAAAAAGATCCTTGGCTTCCAACCAGGCTTTACAGTTTTCATCGGTATTCTGATCATTAAGACGTGCTTGGGCAGTTCAAATTATGTTGCTGGCTTCTAGATATTGTTTTTGGGTGTTTTTCTTATAGGCCGATGCAAAGGAAATAATCTTTCCTTGCATGAAAGATTTGCCTGCCTCCCAGAACAAGTTAGGGTTATCTTCATGATATCTGCTGTCGTGAAGCTATCATTTTCATTCAAATGAGCTGGGAATCTCCATTGTCTATAGTCTGGGCGGGTCCGTAAATTGTCTAGGGTGACCGAAATAGGGGAGTGATCTGAGATGACCCTGTCATGTATGCATGATTCTCTGACATTGTGCAGCATGGAGTGGGTGCAGAGGAAGTAGTCAAGTCTGGTAAAAGAGTGATAAACTGGGGAGAAAAAGGTGAATTCTTTATCCAAGGGGTGGTGTAACCTCCATATATCTATCAAACGGAGGGCATGAACCATGTGGTAGAGGTGGGTGTACTGGTCAAGTAGGATTGGTCTTGGACGATGGTAGGGTCTGGATCTGTCTTCATTGTTGTTAATGGTCGAGTTAAAGTCCCCCCCTATGAGGTTGGGGATACTGCACTCGTTCCCTAGTTTAGATGTTAGGTCGGTGAAATAGGACTGGTCTGGAGAGTTTGGGGCATATACATTGTTATCCTTACTTCGCTTGTCAGAAATTTGAGGTGAATTGACACTAACCTGCCTTCCTCGTCTTTGTCGACGGAAACTAAATAATATGTTAGGTTTTTGTGCAGAAGTATAATTGTGCCTGCTTTACAGCCCTTGGAAGCTGAACTTATCACCTTCCCTACCCAAAGCTTTCGCATGCGGAAGAAGTCGCTTTCTGCCAGGTGTGACTCCTGGAGCAAAGCTATGTCCGATTTTAATCTTTTTAGGTGCCTGAGGATCTTCATTCGTCTTGTCGGGGAGCGCAATCCCTTAACATTCCAAGATGTTGTTCGAATAGAATGCATTGATCAGGTAGGAGGGACAAAGTGTATGAGGTTGTATGTGGTTGGAGGAACTATCCCTTCTGAAGAAAGTAGGGCGACTTCACTTTTTTCCATATGCAATTTCACCACAGGGTGAACCGTTAGCCCGCAGGGCAAAAAGATATATGCGTAAAGTCGGGCGCTGCTCCTCAGATGGAGTGGCTGTGTAGGGGGTAGAATTCCACCATTTCTATGCCAATGTAATGCCTTATTGGGAAAACCCTGCTATGAAAGTGCATATAACTTCTCCAGGGGAAGAGAGAATCATGGTAGAGACTGTTAACAAAACAAAATAACCGTAATTGATAACTGAGCAAACTTAGGAGAAAGGATCATATGTATCCTTAAGTCCACCTAAAAGAACCTACTGCCATTAAGCCTGCAATGGTGTTAGCTGGAGATTTTTTTTTTTAAGTCTGTTTCAGAAACCATAGGTTCCTGGAAGGTGAAAGCACCTAAATGATATGTACCCGCACAATACTGGGCGTGCAATAACTGCCATTTGTTGTGTTCAGCGATAATCCGGCTAATCAAGTAGGGAGGAAGGCTTCAGACGTTAAGGGGGGTCCTTCCTGGGGCTCCTTTGCTCCCTTGGCCCATGTTTCACCTTAAATATAGAAAATGGGGTGAATTGGCGCTACCCTATATGGTGCTAAATGGTTGGTCAGGAGGCAGTACAAAAAGTATACTGTACTCCTAACTCCAAATCAACAGTAAGCGTGCTCCCTCTTGGGGATAAGGTATGTGAATATTAAACAGATATCAGTGCTCAGAAAGCGTATGTATGTACATCTAAAGGGTAAGTGCGTATTGAAGGATATAATATAAGCTAAATCCAATTATCTGTGATCAAATATTAAAATTAAAATAAAAATAAAAATAAAAAAAATGTAATAAAAACCACATAGAAATCAAATGATAGCAAATAGGGCTATATAGCATATACGTGCAAGGGTGTCCAAGAAAATCCACACCTTATCTTACAAATATTGGGCCTGTGTGCATAACCCACTAATATAGTGCAATAAGTCCACTTTCAAACAAAATATATTAAGTGTCCAATTAGTTAGCCCAAAAAATGGATCGACGTCAAAAAAGCATACACGTGAAAAATAAATAAATAGATAGTCCCAAAATGTTCAGTGTTCCATAAATAAAGTGACTTCCGTGCTCGACGGGTATTGTGACTGTAGTGATCCCCCAATGGGTCCCCACTCACCAGACGTAGATACCCCTGCAGGGGTAATAGGCATAGAGTGGGTGGCTTTATATGGCTTTCCTCCTTAATAGTTGTGTCGGCCAGTCTGTTCCTCCATCAAACTAGTATCTCTGTTCGGTCAGAATCAAGTATGACTATTCAGAGCTTCCCAGGGCGTTCTCCATCACCAAACGGCAGAGTCCTCTGCCTTTGAAGAGCGGGTATCATCTTTTGAGGAGTTGGTCACCTGTTGGAGCCCTGGGGGAAGATCGAAGGTTGTTCTCTGCGAAGGTTCGTGGACCGAGATTGTTATAGGTGGGACCATTACTTGCGAATCCTGGAGTGGGATTTGGATGGTCCCTGGAGGCTTATCACTCAGAGATATCCTGTACTCCTTCCATCTGCCGGTGTTCTGTTCATAATTACCCACCCACACGGCTCCTTCACTGCACAGACTTCCATGTTTCACCTTATCCGCGTAGGTGTCAGATGCGGCTTGTCTAGGTGGGAGTGTCCATAAAAATGCGTTCGCCTTTTCCAGAGATTGGAAGGTGAGTTATTCCCCGTCTGGGGCTTGTAAGCAAAGAATTGCGGGGTATGCCAATGTGAAGTGGATGCTCCTTTTGTAAAGCTCTGCACAAATTGGTTGGAATTCTTTACGTTTGCAGGATACCTCTGCCGAGTAATCCGCCAAAATTAGAAGCTTGTGGCCTTCTATCACCACCGACCGTGCTTTGCGGAAGCTCTGCAATATGTCCGTGCGATCGGCGTAGTTAAGATATTTTGCTATTACGGTCTCGGGTGCTTACGATCGTCTGTCGGGGCTCCGATCCGGTGAGCCCTTTCCAATGTACATCAGCGGTGTATGCCGAAGGCCTCTGGAAGGGTGGAGGTACAGAGGTCTAGTAAGGAACTCTGTTTGTGGAATTCAGGGAGACTAATTATCCTCACATTGTTCCTCCTGGAACGATTCTCGAGATCTTCCTTTCGATAGTGTAGATTTTGCTGATCCTGTATGAATTTTTCCATTGCAGCACTCATGTTATATTGATCATCCTCCACTGATGATATGCGCTGTTCAGCTTTTGTCAGCCTCTGGGAGTGTTCTCCCATCTCTTTCATCAGCTGCTGTGTGCCCTCAGCCACCGCTCTGTCTACCGCAGCTGTAATGGTGGGAGAAAGCAGAGCAGCCACCACCTGAGCTATTTTGTCATAGGAGCTGTTTGTCTCCTGGTTCTTTATCACACCAGTTTCCATAGCCTTGTGTGGTGCCTCCCTATCACTGAGGCTGCCATGTATGTGTGGCTGCTGGACACACTGTGAGGGAGAAGAGGCTTGTGCTGCGTCAGCCATCTTAGGTATCCCTGGATCCCCTGAGAGAGCGGGAAAAGTGTCTCTCGAACTGGCTCCAAAGCTCGATCGCGGCTGGGTCAGATACTGCTCCATTCACGGCAGTGAGGGAGAGGTGGGAGAGCAGTTTTCCAGCGGATCGGGAGCAGCGCCGGGGTTTTATATGCAGATTTGTCTGCGGGCTGAGTGGAGTCTCCGGTCTCCCTGTCCCTCACATATGGCGCCGGAACCGGAAGTTGATTTTCACTGTTCCAAGCTACAGTGACTCCTTTTGCATGCTAAAAATTGGGTGCCTAGTCAGAAAAAAAACATGTAAACCATGGAAAACACAAGCAGCCACACTCTGGTGATGTCACTTAAATTAAATCAACTTTATTCCACAGGACAAAATGCGCTAATGATCCCCTTATGGGCTCAGATGTACTACTATTAACCTCTTCAGCCCCAGAAGGATTTACCCCTTAAGGATCAGGCCATTTTTTGCGATACTGCATTGCGTTACTTTAAAGTGGAAGTTAACCCTTCTATTGTTTTCAGCCAAGGAAGCTGCCATCTTGACCTTGGATAAAAAAAATTTTGAAAAAAAAAACTATTTTTTACTTTCTGCTATAATACATATCCAAAAAAACCTAATTTATTTATCAGTTTAGGCCAATATGTATTCTACTATATATTTTTGGTAAAAAAAATCCCAATAAGCGCTTATTGACTGGTTTCCGCATAAGTTATAGCATCTACAAAATAGGAGATAGATTTATGGACTTTTCATTTTTTTAAATTGTTTTTACTAGCAATGGCGGCAATCTGCAGGATTTTTAGCGGGACTGCAACATTGCAACGGACAAATCTGACTCTAAGTGACACTTTTTTAGGGAGCATTGACACCAATACAGTGATCAGTGCTAAAAAAATGGACTGATCACTGTATAAATGACACTGGCATGGAAGGGGTTAACACTAGGGTTAACTGTGTTCCTTCAGTGTGTGTTCTAACTGTGTGGGGGATGGTCTCACTAAAAGAACACAGAGATCGCTGTTCCTGATTACTAGGAACTGACAATCTCAGTGTTGTCCCCTGTCAGAACGGGGATCTGCCTTGTTTACATAGGCAGATCCCCACTCTGCCTCTGTAAAGCGATCATGGGTGTCCAGTGGCATGCGCACTCCCACACTATCTATTGCATGAAACAATGTACAGGTACGTTGTTTTGTGCAATAGAGGCTCCCTGCCACAGTATATATACGGTGGGCACTCTTTAACTGGTTAAGCCTTATGGGCTCAGATGTGCTGCTACTAAACAAAAAAGGGTGAAATGCTACAGAAAGGGTACATATTTAGACACGGACCAGTGTGTTTTAGCTTGTGGGATAAAAGTTGATTGTATTTAAATGTGATCATCAGTGTGTGGTTGCTTTTTCTTTTTTTTTATTTATTCTTTAACATTTGTGGCCTTTTGTTGTTTACCTGTATATTCGTTTTTTTACTATGTGCACTGATCTTTTTTTACACACAAAATATTCATGTGTTTTCCACTGCATTTTTCTTTTATTGTGGTTATTGATTCTTAGTGCAGATTCTGGTTTGCTATTCATACTTTCTGTTTTTTGCTTATATTTATCCACAAGCTTGCTTTTAACATTTTCCAGAGTAAGATCTGTAAGATCTGTAAAAAAGTGTCTCATAGCATAGTGGCAGACCACTGAGTAGCAGTGCTGCTGTGTAAAAGCTTTATCCTTTATAGGACTGCATGTGCTGGCATTTCTAATAAAGTACAGTTTTTTGCTAAGGTTTGGTCTTGAGTGCTCTTTCTGTAGCTCCTCCCTCACAGTTTTTGCAGTTTCACACTTGCATGTACTTAATCTGATCATCATCTATGCCTAGGTATATAGCACTTTGTGCTTTTTGATCTTTCTCTGTCCTCTCATCTGTAGATAGGTTCGAACTGGGGTAGTGTATACACTTCCATGCCCCCTTTCTTATAAGCAGCATCTTCATTTTAATTTCCCAGGACTGCTAGTTCTGGTTTGTCAGATTAGTGCATAAAAACATTGAAAATGCATGGTTAGCAGCTATCAAATATGCTTTCTGATATTTTCCTTTTCAGAGACTGTTTTGTTGTAACCCTGAGCTGTATTGATATCTACAGCAGTATCAAGTACTTTGGCTGTAACTGAGCTCATGACCGGATGGGAAGGTGCTGCAGATATGACTGTTAGCAGTTTAGGCACTGGGTACATTGTTGAGCCCTTCTTGCTTTATTAGGGACAACAAAAACATAGAAATAGGAAATTACCCAACCACATAGTTTCATGTAGAGAGAACATCATGCACATATCACTGCCATCTAGTGGTGGAACTATTCATTACAATATAATATATGAGAATGGCTTTTGCGCCTATAGTATGTCTATATAAACAACATGCTTAAAAAAGGCATTCCTCAAGGACACAAACATTTAAGAAAATAAATAAGGCATTTGATGGAAGTAAAATGTAACTGAATTTTAGCATTGTTATTTTAGTACTTTTTGGGAAATTGTGAGTTCTATTAGTGAATCTAAAATTACATTTTAAGGTAGACATGCTTTTCTTTCTTTTTAGTTTTGGATAAAATAAAGAAGAGGTAAAAGGTCCTGTTAATTTATCTTTATTTTTTTAAGTTGTCCGTGTCCCACTGAGTTTTACATGTATATCTGCTGTCTTCATCTTTATATACTGTTTAGAAAGTGCACATCCTGTTAGAATTTTCTCTTCTTGATTCATCTGTAGGAGTGGATTATTGCTATACACTGTGAGACACTGTGAGACACCTGATTGGAGGAAAGGCACACACCTCCTCCCCACACATGCAGAGGTTGTCTGTGAATAATTTAGTTGTGTGCTAATCTATTTATAGCAACCTCCCCAAACACACACTTCAGGCTCCCATCTTGGAGAGCTTGTCAAAAGTTGTCAGGCTGATAACAGAAGAGTGGAGCAGGACAAAGCTATGGGACTTCATGCTTTGAAGAGAGATTAAAAAAACACTGCAGATAGATGTGCCCAGCTCAAATTTCATGAATCAGGTTTATATCCACTTTAGGTCCTTAAGTGTGAAGTCTAATACTGCCATCAAAAAAGTACACTCTCACTGGGGCAACTGGCAATGAATTTTACAGTGGGGGAAAATGCTTTTCTTGACCTTACCATTGACAACCTGATCTAATTCCTGGATCAATCACCCAGCTCATTAATTACAATAATTAAAACTTGAGATGCCTTGTTAAGTAGGTAGTGTAAAACTCACACTTGAATTAATTAGCAATGTAGAATAAAATACAAATCTTATGTGTAAAGCTTGCCCCAAACAGTAATGGGTATTTTCAAAATCTTTTTAGTTTTTCTTCTTTATACTTAAACAAATTTCTTGGAGCATTGTCATACCATCCTTTATACTTAATGAATTATTTTAATTTAGATAATTAACACAGTCTGTTCCCTATATGTCACTTGCATTCCTGTTTAGTCCTTATTTTGCTTTTGCATTTCTAATTAATGCTAATACATACTGCCCTACAAGAATTTGCATGCTGCAGTGTGAAATAATGCAGTGTTAGTTTTGTACTCTAGCGTAGAAAGCACATTTGTGCATAAGCCTCCTAAACTGGGCCGTTGGTCAAAAGAAGCAATTAGCACGTTGTTAGTATGCAATGAAGAACTAATCTGCACAGCATCAAAACAATTGTCTGCTGTACTTTGTTAAATTTACTGGGTATATGTAACAACCACTGTTAAAAGTGTTGTGATGCTGTTAAGGATTGGCTTTCCTTAATGTTGACTGAATATCATGCGCCTGATTAATTAAGAGAATGATTATGATGGATGTCACAGTGACTGAAATACAATGCAGAGGAATGTGTGAAGAGCACATTTCTCCAGTGTAGTGTTTGAAATACCCCAGGACTTCCCTGGAGAAAAACTCAGCAAAATGATGTCCCAATGGACGTTTTTCCAAAAATTATTTAATATTAGGTCTGGGCTTCATGTTTGCCCATTTAAAAATACTCAGCAATCTAAAGTGTCTTTTTTATGCACCAGCAACCAAGCTCCAATAATGCACTTCCTGGCCTTTGCACTGCTGTTTAGGGAGCAAAATGATGTGTATTTCGTGGTATTTAGCGTTTGGGTTAAAGTAAAGATTTTTTACATCTATAGTACTCCCTTACTTACCCCTGGAAGGTTGAAGAGACCCCCTAGTGTGTTGATGGACAAACATTTTAACTCTCAATGTCACAATCGGGGTCAGACTTGAAGACTGGTTGCTATAGCAGTTGCGGGACTACCACCAACCAGCAGGATAGTTACACAGGCAGTCACCCTGGCAGGTGACGCAGGCTCACATGAGGTGCAGAGTCTAAGTACTAACCGGTGTTCACCAAAGCTCCTGATGGTGGAGATGGATTTTGCTGCATATTAGTACCAGGTCGTGGACTTCGGGATTGCCCCACCAGGAGGTGAGCAAGCCGGGGGGTACAGTAGCGGATAAGCAGGTAAAGATCAAGCAGAAGCGTAGTCAGCAAACAATCCAAAATGTCAGTAACCAGTAGTTGCAGGGTGGGATCAGGCAAATGCATAGCTGAGGAACAAGCCAAGGGTCGATGACGAGTGGTAGCAAAATATGAACGGCAGCAGTGGAGACAGGAGTGAGATACTGGCTGGAGCACAATAATCTGGCAACCAGGAAGTGCAAAGACATGGCTTAAATCAGGAAGTTAATGGGAGAAGCAAAGAGTTCAAGGTTCAGCAGAAGTCAAGGCACAAGGCAAGGTTATCCAATGGATCAGAAAGGGGGCTGTCCAGCTGCTCAGGTAGCCCAGCCAGAAGAGTCATTGCCAGACATAGCAGAGGTCCTAGGTTCAAGTGCAGGTCCTAACACTCAGGGCAGAATTCTTAAAGTGGTTGTAAACCCTTAAAAAAGCATTGCATACTAGCTCATTATGAAATACTTACCTTAGAATGAAGCTGTTGTAGCGGCGCTCGCACACCACTGAGACCGCTGACATTTTCCCCAGAGCTTCATCCAGGTTCACGGGCTTCGGCTCTGTAATTGACCAGAGCCACGATGACGTCACTCCCGCCCTGAAGAAACGGCACCATCGTCCGTTCCTTCAGTGCACCGATGACATGGTGCAAGGTTTGGGAATTATTTACAGTACCTACAGTTAAGCCTTATTATAGGCTTACCTGTAGGTACAATTGAACAGGAAGACTTCCTCTTTAACACATTGTGGGAAATCTCAACTTTTTGCATAAAGTTGACCTCAGAATCCATACCAGAGCCTTATTGTGGTTAAAGGCCTGGCATGGATTTTAAGGGGGGCCCTATTTTTTCATTTTTGTTTTTTCTTTTCCTTCTTAGGGCATGTGGCCTGGCACAGTTCTGGAGCGGGTAGGGGGGTGCACGCTTTTTTTTTTTATGGAATCACCATTATAATTCATACCAGACCCTTGTCCAGGCATGTTGTCTGGGTGACACCCCCACTCCTGAACATACCAGACTACATGCCTTGAAGAAAAAACAAAACAAAAAATGGCATGGGATGTAAAGTCATTCATTTAGTGGTGGTTGTGTTCCACAAACCTTGCACAGCTAGGATTCAGGTTGAACCTATCCTCAGTCCAAACCCAAAGCTCATCCCTATTCAGGAGATATGATCACTTGTAAGCATTTTAGTTACAGCCTTGCCATCCCTGCTCACCATGTTTGCTTAACCAGGGTAGGGATGGACAAGGAAAAAATAAAATATAGAAAAAAAATTATAATAAATTAAAATGATAAAAAATGCAAATGTTTTATGTAAATAATGCTAAAAAAATTGTAAAAAATTGTGGTGGCTGGGGGATAATAGCTTGGTTTGGTCAAGTGTTTAACTATCAGCACTATCAAAGGTCAGGTTTCTGCTCGTTTTATCTTGTTTAGGAGACCATTGGCTTCTTACTACATCAGATAAGCAGAGTTATTTTGGTTCTCTACATGCTTTAGAAACAGGACATTATATTATATTAGGGACATTACTTATTCTACTCTCACCTATGAGATGGGGCTCCTTCTATCCATCACCTCTGCAAGACAAGTGTCTGAAATGGCGGCCTAATCTTAAAACCCATTTTTTTTTGGGAATGTGAACAATATGAGATGTAGGCCTAAGACTTCTTGTTATTATGAAGGTATATATATATATATATATATATATATATATATATATATATATATATATATGAAAATATAAACAAAATGTGTAAATATTTAAATTAAAAAAAATTTCTAGTATTTGTGTTATCCTCAAATCCAAAGATTTTGTTTGCTGCTTCTTGCTTTTCCCAACCCATTAAGGAAGAATAGACAGCCTTTTGTCAGTTATTCATGAGACAGGGTTTGGACCCAGGACTTCCTTTATTTTTAAACGATAGTACCCAGTTTGCTTTGCTGTGCCTACCCTACTGCCTTACAGTAAAAACAAATAAAACATTGAAATTACATGCATAAACCAAATATGTAAATAATAAAATAAATGACTGCCTGTAGAATTTGTTTCATTTTCAAATCTAAAGATTTGAGGAAGGGCAGGAAGTCCATGGTCGTAGTATTCTACACCTAACTTTTTTCTGCTGCTTTTCCTTCCCCCTGCTTTGTGGAAAGGTGGGTAGCCTTTTCTAGTTTTGCATAGGGACAATGTGGTGTTTAGGCCTACACCTTTTTTTTTTGTTTTGGTGAGGGAGTATGCAGATAACATTGCAAAGTAAAGTTTCACCACATTTATTAAGCATTGGGGAGAACTCTTTGCAGAGTTAACAGTGTATTTACCTTTAGTAAAGAAAGTCCACTGACTCACTGACTGAGGAAAGTCACAAGTCCATATTCACTTACTTGTTCAGTATCAGTGACTCAAAGTACTGAAGACAGAGGAGTCAATGGGGCAGTGGCAGCCTACACATTTCTCTCAGGAAAGGTTTCTTTAAAGTGACCCTGTCAAGAGAGAAATTTGTGTGCATTGTGGACACCTTCTAAAAAATGCTTGTTACCTGGTTGTGTCTTGTGTCAATATTTTTTGAGTAACAGATCTGGAACAAGCATAATCTTATATTATTTTAGGACTCTGCCCATTTCCTTCCCACTTGAGGTCCAAATGAACATTTTTAAATTCATTTGGGGCACCAAAGGCAGTAGCCTGGCCTGAGCAACAATGTATAGTATGTTCCTAAAGAATTAGGTGGACTGGGGGTCCAGGATATATTATGTAGCAGCACAACTCACACAACTGTGTTAGCTCCATTATAGCTCTTATCACCCTGACTGGGTATCTCTTGAGGACCAAGCTTGTTACTTGCTACCCATAGACTTGGTGCTTTGGCTTCAGTCCTGATACTGTAGAGCTATCATGTGTCACATCCTTTAAATCTGCAAAAGATGGCCCTTATCCTCCCCCATACACTGGTTGCTCCCCTTTTTAACAACCCTTATTCCCAACAGGTATGCAATCTATCCATTTTAGTTAGTGGCTGAATATAGGCCTTTACCATATTGGTCATTTTCTTGACCATAAGGGTGTGCGTCCCTCCTCATATTTTATGCAAACTCTGGAGAGGCTCCCCTCCGAAAGTTTCCATTTGGAACATATCTTCCACTTTCTTTGTTCGCTACAAAAAAACAAGCCCTGATCTTGCAGTGCGATCTCTGTTTGAAAACAGGTGTATAAGAGAGACTCTACAGCCAGGTTGCATCTGGATGTTGTACAAACTATTTATCACCAACATCGAAACTTGTTACTTGCTACCCATAGACTTGGTGCTTTGGCTTCAGTCCTGATACTGTAGAACTATCATGTGTCACATTCTTTAAATCTGTAAAAGATGGCCCTTATCCTCCCCCATACACTGGTTGCTCCCCTTTTTAACAACCCTTATTCCCAACAGGTATGCAATCTATCCATTTTAGTTAGTGGCTGAATATAGGCCTTTACCATATTGGTCATTTTCTTGACCATAAGGGTGTGCGTCCCTCCTCATATTTTATGCAAACTCTGGAGAGGCTCCCCTCCGAAAGTTTCCATTTGGAACATATCTTCCACTTTCTTTGTTCACTACAAAAAAACAAGCCCTGATCTTGCAGTGCGATCTCTGTTTGAAAACAGGTGTATAAGAGAGACTCTACAGCCAGGTTGCATCTGGATGTTGTACAAACTATTTATCACCAACATCGAAACTCTCTTATCGAATAGCATGGGACCTTAACATAGCCCCTGAGGCTGAGGACTGGAGGGCCTGGAATCCACACATTTATAAAGGAGTTTTAAATATAGAAGCAGGATACAAGGTACTCACTAGATGGAACTTGGTACCCGAATGCCTTGCCAAAATGTATCTGGACTCCCTGTCCTCATGCTTCCAGGGTTGTGGCCAGCTGGGCATGGCCTTTCATACGTGGTGGACCTGTCCTAAGGACGCTTTTGGATATGGGTCCATAAGACCCACCCCACTTCTCTATCCCACCCGGTACTGCTTCCCCCCCTCACCGATCCCCCGTGCCCCCTCTCTGCAGCATGGGGGGCTGGTAAACATGTGAAGTTTACCAGCCCCTACTTGAATGAACACAGTGAGTAATTGGTACTGATCGCTTCTGTGTTCATTTATTACTGAAGCATAGTAAACTGTATTTACGATGCTTCAGCTTGTGAATGAATAAGAAGTATCAGTAGAGAGACTTCTGTTCATTCATCTGCAAAGCATTTATTTATTTATCTAAAGATGGGGCTTTAGATAAGAGGAATTATGACTCAAGGTCATCAGTCTCTTTATCTGTCTCAAAAAGGAGACATCAGGGGCCTGTTATGACCCCTGATGTTTCACTAAAGCCCCCTCCCCTTAAAAACAATTAAAAGATTAAAAAATAACATTGTAAAAAAAAAAAAAAAGAGGCCTCATTTAAATCGGCATACTACAGAGTACACCTGTGCAAGGCCCTGTTTACCTGCATGGAGTTATACAGCTGTTCTGTGCATTGATGTCAGCTGCACGGGCACAGCCACAGCCACTGCCTTCCATTTGACATCTTTGTGGGTGCATATCCCTGAAGTCACACTGTCTGCTTTCAGGGCTGTGCATCCGCACCCACACAGATGTCAAATTGGGAGCAGCAACTGTGTCCATGGAGCCGCTGCATCCCAATTGACATGAATGGGACTGCCTGCATGGAGAGGCAGGGAACACCTCTGCATTTCCATGTGCATAAACACAGCCCTCACATGGGCATACACTTTAGTGTGCCCCACTTTAGCGAGCTGCTGAGAGCCTGAGCCGGCCGCTCCCACCCCCTCTACAGCCCAGCGCTCCAGTGAGTGTGAGGGGGGGCAGAGCAGAGAGCTGGTAACTGACAGTCATCAGCTGTCTGCTTAGAGAACCAAGCAGTGTGTGGTGTTTGATCGTTTGGTTCTCGGTGTTAGAGGCGGCAGAGGACAGTTGTACTGATGCTTAATACACCTGGGTAAGTATGAATTTGGAATAAAACTAAACCCCATACCTTTAATGTGCTAATAAAAGTTTTAGTGTATTTTAGTGAAAACAGTGATTTGATAAACATTTGCTCAACTACTGTGGGGCCTAAAAATGATCTATTGCGGGGATTGGAATTTATCAATCTGTCTCCCAGTACAATCCCCCTAGGCAGCCTAATTGATCTGAAAGTGATCGTACTAAGGGACAGACTGACCTGTATGGAGATTATACTGGGGGACAGACTGACCGGGAGGGATTATACTGGGGGACAAACTGGCCTGGGGAAATTATACTGGGGGATAGATTGATTTGGTGGAGGAAGGATTACACTGGGGAAAGATTGACCTGGAGGGGAATATACTGAGAGACAAATTGACCTGGATGGGGATTATACTGGGGGACAGACTGACCTAGGGAGATTATACTGGGGGACAAACTGGCCTGGGGGATATATTGACTTGGTGGAGGAAGGATTATACTGGGGGACAAACTGCCCTGGGGGATAGATTGACTTGGTGGAGGAAGGATTATACTGGGGGACAAACTGGCCTGGGGATAGATTGACTTGGTGGAGAAAGGATTATACTGGGGGACAAACAGGCCTGGGGGATAGATTGACTTGGTGGAGGAAGGATTATACTGGGGGACAAACTGGCCTGAGGGATATATTGACTTGGTGGAGGAAGGATTATACCGGGGGGGGACAAACTGGCCTGAGGGATAGATTGACTTGGTGGAGGAAGGATTATACTGGGGGACAAACTGGCCTGATGGATATATTGACTTGGTGGAGGAAGGATTATACTGGGGGACAGGCTGTTCACCGCTGCATGCCACATTACTCTTCTATTTGGTGTGCCTAAAAGGTGCCTGAGGTCTTAAACAATCATAGTATGCCCCTGGTACAATGAAAACCATGTCCACTCTACACTGTGGCACATTAAGCACCTCACATTATTTTCAATCTAGCAATGGGCCCAACTTATGATCTTGCACACAGGCCCACTGATTTCATATAAAGCCCATTGCCATGGTCCTTCTCATGTGATCAGCTATGACACAATCAATTTGATGACAGTTAGGTTAAAGCTAATATAAGCACACTACAACCTATAACAGTAATAATTCAAGGCATTCCTTGAATTTTATTGTTTTGGGAAACAATTACATTGGTGGGTGACGACTGGTCAGTGAATTTCAAATGTTTTTTCAACTTCAACCAGACCTTTTTTCCTTTGGTTTTTGAATCGAGAGGGAAAGCAGTTACAACATTTACCAGGTTTATAAAGCTCTCTGTTATTTCTCACTAGTAAAGAGAAAAATGCTTTTTGTAGAGTAACAGCAGGTTTTGAACCTCAGTCACTCTTTAAAGGCTATACAGTATGTATATATCATTTTAGATATTGTTTCCTCACTTCTAGTGACTGGTAGGACACCAACACCAACAAAAATCCAACAAAGGTCCTAACCCTCAACACCCCTAAAAACTTTCCCAAAGAGTTCCACTTAGGCAACAAGTTAAACCAATCAGTGGCCTGCCTATGCTATGAATCAATGCTAGAATGCTTAATTTTGAAAGTATACTTTATTTACCGTATTCTTGATTCCCTGCAACACCATGTAGTCAGATTTCACAGAACTTTCAATGTGTAAAGTGGGTGTGTTTCCTGAAGTTCTCTTTCTGCTTTGCTGTGTCAATACTAGGATGTAAATTTGTAAGGGAAAGTTTCAGTTGATTGTGTGTTACTTAGAGATTTCTGTTTCACTTTGATACATCAAACTTTCCATGTAAACAACTTACATGGGTATCACTATGCATACACACACACACACACACACACACACACATACACATTATATACATACACACATATGCAATTGATACAAGTGACTATATCATACAAAACATAATTCAACCAAATCTCAGCCCATATATAAAAAAATTCTCGGTGAATTACTCAGGCCACAAAATGTTTACGAAGTAAAAAAAAATTTATAACATTTTTCTACCTTTCATTATTTCAAAGACAAAAATATAAACCAACTTGAGGAAACTTCAAATATAACAAAAAACACATGAGAATAACATTTAACAAACAACAAATGGGAATCATGGAGAATCACGATGAAGCAGCTAGCCTGTCATAAATATATAGCACAGCATTTTCATCATTGGGCTGCTAGGTAAGGTTTTCTTGTCTGATCATTTTTTTGCTGATCTCTATTTGTAACAAATTTTTATTTAAATATTTTGCTTTTTTGTGGGTCAGAGATATGGTTTCTAATTTTTCAGGTTGAAAGGCTGTGGCTTAGCACCCCTTGGTGGTACATAATTCTAAATGTTTTACAATTTTCAAATTCATATTAAATAACTACGGAGGTGCATGAGGTGCAACTGCCCTTCTAAGGTCTGGAACCACAAGCATGAAATACTGTAGAGACTAAAGAAACATTTCCCTTTCTTTCACATTTCCTTTTCTCTTATATTATCTGCTGTCTATGCTTGTAGTAGACTTATTAAAATGACTAGAAAAACATGTGGGCATTCAAGGCACAAGAAATGTCTAATGGAGTAATACATTTATACAGATAGATAATGTATATGTTGGGAAAGTTGAAGTTAAAGAGATAACATTTTGAAAAGAAACATTAAAGCAAAACTAAAATTCTTCTGTCTCAAACAGTGAGCAGGCAGGTTTTTTTATTGCAGAAAAGACATACAATGTTTCTTCTGCAAAAAGAAGTGCCTACTTGCCCGCTCTCTCTCTGCTGCAGCATAAAAAACTGAGTTCTGCATGCGTAGCTCAACTTTCATCGATGTACTCTGTGTGCGGGGATGACTGACTCCTGTGCATGTAAAAGAATGATGTCATCCCGCTCTGGTCAATGAAGAATACCGAAGGCCGGAACACATCAGAAGATTACTGGCCCTGGCGAGAGACAGGACCGTTGGAGCGAAAGTAAGTTTAGTTCTGCTTTAAAACATATATAAACCCAAGAACAAACATGCAATAAATTGCAACTTACCAGTCCTTAGATATGGTAACTGAATTTGCTTTCTTTTAACCAGTTTTTTTCACTTTATTTCCTCCTGGTGATCCTGCCAGTAATACACTTCCTGTCCTATTGTGACAATGCTTACCCACTGTACCGTATCTATAAAGAAGCAGCATTTTTACCTTAGAAAAGGGCTACAGAACACCTCCTCCTCTCTTCTTTTTCATATCAAATCGGCAGGGTGTCTTGTAGTCTGCAGACATAGCTGGAAACATTGGTAACTGGTGAAGAAGAAGATAAATGGACATCGTGGAAATTTTTATTTTTTTATTTTTTAATAAAGGACTTGTCCCCAAGCTGTGTCTTGTAGTTTTTAACATTTTGGCACTTTTTTTGTGAAATGGTAGGGGTACTTACCATTTCACACAGGGGGTGAGGCCGAGATCTGGGGGGTCTGGTATGGATTTTGGGGGGACCCCTACGCCATTTTTTTTTAAAATTCAGTGCAGGGTTCCCCTTAATTTCCATATCAGACCCGAAGGGCCTGGTATGGATTTTAAGGGGACCCCCACGCAATTTTTTTTTCTAATTTTGGTTTGGGGTTTGGTTTGGCTGCTAGAGGTGTTCCTCATCCATATATTCTATACATAATAACACCCAAAAATTATAATTGGACTTTATTGGTACAAATGGGATGCACAAGCCACCAAATAGAAAAATTGCAAAGAATTTTAATTTAAATTAAAATCACATTTTTAAAAAAACAGCATCTTCAAAAAGATTTTTCTTGAGGGTCATAGAGACAAAAGACTCACACAAAACCATTTATACTACTCAGTTCATGTATCAACCCCATACAAATAGCCCAGAGATTAGAGGCCGAAGTGTTTCGCTTTTGCTTCCTCAGGGCCTTGTATCTTTGGACGTGGGGCTGAGTAGTCTAATTGAGAAAATACATGCATAATAAATGCATGATAGACTATGAAATATTACAAACAACAATCCATTACAAATTTAATAAGTTTCATGTGCAGATATGGGTATATTTCTGTAACTTACACATTGATCTCAAATTGTAGAAAATGGCGGAGGACAATGGTGGATAACGGCAACCCCCCAGGTGGACACTTATAGGGACCAGCCCAGTATATAAAATCAGAGTACTTGAATTACTCTCTTAAAAATAAAATGAAGTACAAATAATAAAAAATAACATGGGTCCACTGACAGCATTTGCCAAAGTTTGTGCATGATTGCAAGCAGGGATTTTTTTCAGTGGGAGCTTGCTGGTATATAGTACTGACACCTCCGGAAGTGCAGGCGCAGGTCCTGGCTAGGGGGACAGTGGTGGTGTTTGCCCACAGGTAAGCTGTATCCCTTACAGACTTCCAGTCAGTGAGAATTCACTGTGACAGACAGAGCGGTAATGAAGGTTACAAGAAATGCAGAGCAATAATGCAGGTGACAAGAAAGCACAGAACGGTAATGCAGGTGACAAGAATGTGCAGAGCAGTAATGCAGGTGACAAGAATGTGCAGAGCGGAAATGCAGGTGACAAGAATGCGCAGAGTGGAAATGCAGGTGACAAGAATGTGCAGAGCGGAAATGCAGGTGACAAGAATGTGCAGAGCGGAAATGCAGATATCAAGAATGTGCAGAGCAGAAATGCAGGTGACAAGAATGTGCAGAGAGGAAATGTAGTTGAAACGAATGTGCAAAGCGGAAATGCAGGTGACAAGAATGTGCAGAGCGGAAATGCAGATATCAAGAATGTGCAGAGCAGAAATGCAGGTGACAAGAATGTGCAGAGAGGAAATGTAGTTGAAACGAATGTGCAAAGCGGTAATGCAGGTGACAAGAATGTGCAGAGCAAGCATGGTGGTAAAAAGAAAGTGCAGAGCAGTAATGAAGGTGACAAGACTGTTCAGAGCAGGAATTGTAAGTATAAGGTTGTGAAGAAAATAACCATTGGGCTGAAGAAGGAAATTGTAGAAAAGCATGACCGTGGTATTCGTGTGACTGATCTGGCCTCGGAGTACAAGATGGCAAAGTCGACGATCTTGATTATTTTGAAGAAGAAAACTGCCATCAAAGGAGCTGATGTGGCAAAAGAAATAACAATGTTAACCAAGCAGAGGTCGCAAGTGGAAGAGGTGGAAAAACTTGTTAGTGTGGTTGAATGAGAAACAGCTGGCAGGTGTAAGCATTAGTGAAGCTAGGATCTGTGAAAAAGCCAAGAAATTGCACAGTGATTTAGTGCAAAAACAACCCTCAACAAGTGCAGCAAGTGAAGAATTTAAAGCCAGTAGAGAGTGGTTTGAAAAATTCCACAAGAGAAGTGGCATCCACAGTGTGACAAGACATGGTGAGGCCAGTGCAGAAGCCTACAAGAAAGAATTTGCGGAATTCATGAAGTCAGAAGGATACGTCACTCAACAAGTGTTCAACTGTGATGAAACAGGGCTCTTCTGGAAAAAGATGCCAAACAGAACCTATATCATGCAGGAGGAAAAGACACTGCCGGGGCACAAGCACATGAAGGACAGATTGACCCTTTTGCTGTGTGCAAATGCAAGCGCTGATCTGAAGATTAAGCCACTACTGGTGTACCATTCCCAGACCCCTCGTGCATTCAGGGAACAGAATGTGAACAAGGCCAGACTGCCTGTCATGTGGAGGGCCAATGCGAAAGCTTGGGTCACAAGGCAATTGTTCATGGCATGAGGTGTTTGCAGCCACCGTAAGAAAATATCTTTCTGACAACCAACTGCCTGAAAGGTGCTTTCTTCTGATGGACAATGCCCCGGCACACCCTCCAGCCTTGGTGGATGATATGGATGCTGAGTATGACTTCATAAAGGTCAAGTTCTTCCCCCCCAACACGACACCTCTTCTGCAGCCCATGGACCAGCAAGTGATCTGCAACTTCAAGAAGCTGTACACAAAGCCGCTCTTCGCTAGGTGTTTTAATGTCATTGAAGAGACATCCTTGAGTCTGAAAGAATTCTGTAAGAAACATTTCAGTGTTCTCCACTGCATTAACCTCATTGACAAAGCCTGGGAAGATGTCACTCACCGAACCTTAAGCTCAGCCTGGAGGAAACTGTGGCCAGAATGTGTCACTGAATGTGATTTTGAAGGGTCTGATGCAGAGGTAGTGGAGGAGATTGTGTCCATGGGCAACAATATGGGTCTGGACATCGATGGTGCAGACATAGAGGCGATTGTTGAGGAACATAAGGAGGAGCTGACCACGGAAGAACTTTCTGAACTCCACAGTGAGCAGCAGAAGGCGTTTATTGAGGAGCATTCCACTGAGGAAGAGGAAGACAGGGAGGAGGTTAGCAGTGATGCCAAAAAATCTATTATTAAAAAATGGAATGAGTGCCATGATTTCTCTGAGAAGCACCACCCCAACATTACTGTAACAAACAGAGTGTTAAATCTGATGAACAATAACGTGGTTTCTCATTTCTGGAGGGTTATGCAGCGTAGGAAAAGACAAGTGACATTGGACAGATTTTTCACCAAAACTGAGCCTGCAGCTAAGAGACAAAGAAGAGAGGAAACCCACGAAGGAGATCTCCCCAATGTCCTTATGGAGGGGGATTCTCTCTCCGAACAATAGCCGCCTCCCAGATGTCGTCTCAAGCAGGGTTAGTGTTCGCTCTCTCTTCATACTGTACTGTACTGTACTTTGTTTCATATTTTTGTGGTTCAAAAACAAAAAAAAAAGTTCAGAATGGATTAACCTGATTTACATTGAACCCTATAGGAAAATTTGCCTCAGTTTGCGACCAATTCGGTTTGCGACCAGGGTCGTTTCACAAATTAAGTTTGTGAACCATTGGTATCACCATTGGTATCACTGTATTACATATAATGACATAAATTACATGCATTTGGGTGCTTCTCTAAATGTCCTTTATAGTTAAAAGTGCCTTCAAAAAAGTGTAACAGTTCACACAAGTGATACTAAATTCTTGTTTTTTTTGCTAGCAATAACAAACACGTTATACTTACCTGCTCTGTACAGTGGTTTTGCACAGAGCAGCCCCAATTCCTCCTCTTCTCGGGTCCCGAGCCAAGCTGCAGCTCCCTGTGTCCATTCAGACACGGAGTAGCGGCCCAGCCCCTCTCCCTCTCTCTCCTCATTGGCTCACTGACTTTGACTATCTCAGCCAATGAGGAAGGAGAGTTCCAGGCAGCCGAGTCTCTCATGAAACATCATTGGATTGAGATGGCCTTAGGTAAGTATTAAGGGGGATTGCTGCACACAGAAGGTTTTTTTATTTGAATGCATAGAATACATTAAGATAAAACACCTTTTGCCTTTTCAACCACTTTAATCTTCAGTGCTTCACTCCACTAGATCACAGCGGTTTGACCCACAAACTGCAAAGCTGAGGGTCCATTCATTTTGGTGAGTGGGGTCACAAGAGGGAAGTGTGGCACACGGCACAGCAATATATTTGGAGCACTTCAGCACTTTATTTCATTTGGAGCACCTTATCACATTGCAAGAGACTATGTGTTTGTCATTATATTTGCTGGTATTAACACTGTAAGCACTGTTTATATACATATATTCGGTCTTTGAGGTTGCAGCACCTTTGTGGACAGCTGCTGCAGGTTCTTTATTCCTTCACTTTTCACATTGATTACATAGCGCGAGTTTTTGGTTTATTATAGAATTCCTCTCACTGACACCAATGGTGGGTTACTACTCCTTCCACTGACACCAACAATGGGGCATAATTCTTACCACTGATATAAATAATGGGGCACTATTCCTCCTCCTACTAAATACAGGTGCTATTTAATTTGTTTTACTCGTACTGCCCACCAAGCCAGAGACACTGTCTAATCCCACTGACGCTGATGCTTTTTCTGCTCCCACTGACCATGGTCTAACCCCCCTAAAGTCTGACGGACAGTAAACTGTTCCTTTGTTTAGAAAGTCAGGAGGACACTGGTGTACAGCTGTAGCTGCTGCTCAAGGCATCAGCATTGGTCTGCATCTGGGCACACAGGAGAAATACATAAAGCATGTCACTTTACCACTGACATTAGTACAGTACAGAGATATTTTTATGTCATAAATAAATGTGGCTTTGCAGAGACCAATCCATACGTTTGTCATACTTCACTCTATATATGTGAATCCTAGTACTGTTTACTGTTGTCAGACATTTATGGTGCAAACAGAAATATTTAAATAAAAGTCCCACTGTTGTTCTCTGTACTGCAATCTTTTTTTCAAAGATTTCAAGTCAGAACAAGCAGGATAATCCATATATCTAGGGGTGACTTTTAAGCCCTAAATAATTTAAATCACGTAAATACATTCCAAGTACATAAAAAAAAACAAAAAACACAGGTACGCAGAGTCTTGCATTTTGTTTTCTATTAAAAGCAGCCACAACCTGAGTAAAAAAAGCCTGTCCCTGCCAGCATGCTGCAGAGCGGGACCATTGCTCTTAGGTGGAAGCAGTCTCTTTGTAGAGATCCAACACTTCCACTTCAAAATCAGAGCTAGAGCACTTAAATCAGCAGGGAGCATGAGCTTTGCTGATTGTAAAGCTAAAGGTCTAACTCAGCAGGGGTGGGAGAGGTGGCTATTAGACCTCTGCAGAAAGACCACTGATTCCACACAGACAGCAAGGCCTCCTTCACAGCAAACTGGCATGGGACAGCCTTTTTTACTCAGGTGACAGGTTGTCTTCTAAAAAAAATAAACTGTAAGACTGTGTATATCTTTTGTTATGAAGCAGCTGGGCTATATCTAGCTAATTTAAACTGAAAGTTCAAATATGTTCCTATTATGACACATTTTGAGTATCTGACAAGTTTATACGTCTTAAATGGAAGTGGTATATTTCTTTCTACTATTTATTTAAAATATTTATTTTAAAAAAAATTAATGCACCCATGACACTGAAGTCATTGAGATTCTAAAGAGAGAATAGAAGAAGCTGTTTTCTTTCAGACTGTTTCTCTCTATATGTTTCTTTGTATGTCCCCTTTGAACATAATAATCAGAGGATGGAGAGGTAACGATTTGCTCTGAATTAGGCAGAGAGGGAGAGGAAGAGGGGGGCTGATGAATCATTGTGCTGCCTCATTCAGTTGCATGTGTTAATTAAAGCTGGAGCTTGTAGTTTTGTTTTTTGTAGAAATAAGACCTAGGTTCTGCCTTCTGGCTGTAAATGTAAATATGATATAATCTGCAATATTTCATATTTTCCTCATATTTGCATTTAAAGTGGAACTTAATCTGAGCACCACAAACCAAAAACGCTATTTAATTATATTTAATGTTCAGAGCAAACTCACCCATCATTCCATCTCCCCATGCTTTATTTTGTTGAAAACTCAATTTGAAAAATAACCCCCTAGCATTTCTTGTTGCGATTATCTTGTGTAATGGAAAATGATTCATGTTACTTATTGCAATACAACTGTACTTAGGTTGGGCATGCAGGCAGGAGGGTGTGCTTAGCTGAAAAAGCCTCTCCTCCAAATGAAAGAAAAAAATGCCCATGAAGACTCATGGGATGTATGACATATTATTTGTATTTTGGCCTAGGCCAGAAACAGGAAGTAACTGAAGAAATGTACAAAAAAAGTTTAAAACTAGTAAATACAGTATATACCATCTTATCTACTTACGAATGCTAGCAGCAAAGGGATTAAAAATAGTTAATACTGATCCAGAGGGTTTAGTTCCACCTTAAATAAATATTTTTAGTCCTGAATAAATAATAAAATAAATGATGTACTAAAAACAAGACTTTTCTTCTCAAATGAAAGGATAATATGACAAAATAGATATAGCTTTAATATAAAAAAAGCAGATGCAATATGCCATGAACAATATTTTTGATATTGTATAAATATTTTCTACTATTGTCAGTTTTTCTTTCATTGGTTAGCAACTATCTGCTGCTCAGAAAAAATCTCTCAAATGTTTTTCAATATGGTTACTGACAGGAAGCTTGCTGTCACACAGAAAAACCTGAACTGCGATCAAAACCCTTATCTGACATATGTTCAGCTCAGATAAGCATCTGACATGCTTTATACATGTATTTTTTTCTAAATGTGAATAAATAATATTTAAACTCAAGCTATACTTAAATTCTTTTCTGCTGCATTTAACTTGTAACATGCAAGCAAAGGTGTGCCCACTGGGGCACAGGACAAATTAGCTTAGAGTTATGTAGACGCACAGGGGATGCCAGTGGGAGATATTCTACAAAAGTGCATATGTTAAAAAGGCAATGTATAAGTTACAGTCATTTATATATTATGTTGGCAGTTGAAAGAATGTTGTATGACATGTCTGTTGGTTGGGAGATTAATGTATATATAAACCCACAATACATTTTTCAGTATGCATGGCATAATGCCTCACTGTATTTAGTTTTTCTAAGCAAATTTGTTTATGAATGTGTTACAAAATTTCATACTTCGAGATCCTGCCGGTAACAGCACTACCTCTTGAAGCACAGATATTTGATAATTGAAGGACTTTTATTTTATAATTATTGTGGACTTGCACAGTTGATTTTGTTTTTGTTTTTTTGGCTATATAATTTATGGCTTTAAATAAGTTCAATAATTATTTGTTTTATCTAATACTGCACGGCACTATTTAATATATTGTTGACTACCTCTTGAAGGCCTACAACCCTACTTGGAAAGCGCTCATTATTCATCCAACTGTCCTCCATTCATTGATTGCTTTTTATTGATGAAAGCTGTAGAACAGCTTCTTTGAATGGAGGACAAAGGAGGAAAGTGTGGGCATGGCCAGCACTTTTGATAAGTTCCCTTTCACACATCCAGCACCTATATTAATAGTACTGCTGCATGACTATGCACCGGAAGCATAGGACTTCAGATTTCAGATTTCAACAGATCAGCCAACAGCACATGGGATGTGATACTTATGCCTAGTACACACGGGCCAAATGTCGGGAGACAATGGCCGGTTCAATAAAAACCGGCTGATATTCGGCCTATGTGTATGTCAGCAGGTGCGACAGAAGCTGGCCATATGGTCGACTTCTGTTGGACGAGCATGCTGGAAAACCAGCAGCTGACTGGCTCCTGATCAGCGCTCTCAGCCAATGGCAGAGAGCATTGATTGGAGTGTTCTGGCGGGGGGGAGGGGGCAGTCCCCCTGTCAGAACACAACAGCTCAGCCCTCTGGGTTGAAGGAAAAAAAAACTATTAGTGTGTATCCTGCTTTAGGCTTTACCAGAATGCGTCATGAAAAGGATGCTGGCTTATTTTGGGTCTTCTCTTGACACTATAACAGTAGCAGCAAACATTTTCAGAGTAATTTAACTTTTCTAATAGTTAGAGTATATATCATGTTACAGTTATCATTACATTTACAATATATCACACTGACCATCAATAAATGCCATAAATACAGGCATCTAGTTGTTATAGTGCCATAATCTACCAATCCTGTTGATGTCGGAGTGACAGGTGCTCAAGTATCTCCAGGTTTGTCTTCACAGAACAGAGGAACACAGCCCCTTAGCATTGTCAATAACAGCAGTTCAAACAACATCTACATGTACATCTGCTGTTGGCACGGTGCTCCTACAAACGCTTCTATTGCTTCGCCCACCAATGCTGAAGGATGGGCAGTGCAAATGTAAAGAGGAATACCAGGAAAAATTGCCACCAGTTATTTGTATAGTAGTAAAGCTCACTTCACTGAAGAAACTATCTGGAATATTCTTCTACCAGAAAGTGCAGTCGATACACATTACACGGCACACTTCTTTATATCACTGTAGATGTACAACAACATCCAGATCTCTCTGCAAAAGACTCTATAATTATCTATTATAATAATATTATTATCTATTATTATCTATTATCTCTATTACACATATTATTATCACAGGGTTTAATTCTCCGTTATAGCAAGGTAATGAAGATGCCAAACAAGTTTTCCATTGGATAAAGACGCAGCAGTGTCAATGACATTTTCTGTGTCCTAAAGGATAACATTGTCAGGATCTTGTGGCACCTGCAGTGCAGAATCATGTGCTGGCACTTTTTGTTTATACTGTGCATAAAAAATATATTATCTACAAGATAATGCACCCTGTTGTTATCTTATGGAAAAGGTGTGATCTGTATTATAAATGTATAGAAAGAATAATTAGTGCTTCAGGCTACTTAGTGTATTGTAAGCAGCAAAGCACAAGTTAACATAAAAATGCATGGACAAAGTTTAAGTACCTCTATCTATCTATCTATCTATCTATCTATCTATCTATCTATCTATCTATCTATCTATCTATCTATCTATCTATCTATCTATCTATCTATCTATCTATCTATCAAAAAAAAAAAACACTAGAAAAGAAACACAATGATTTTTTATGTGAGACCCTGTAACTTTTTACCCACCAAGCTTGGTTATATATTTTAGTGTTTCACTACGAGTATTTTTGAGGTTTGTGGTGATTCTGAAAAAAAGAGTGGGTGTAGCTGTGTGCACAAGGTGAAGCAATTTAATTGGCTATTATGTAGATAGTTCTGATGAGAATAATGTTTATAGGCACCAGTGTGGTCTATTAACAATGGCTTGTGGTTTTAAGAACAAAAGATGTTCCGTATTGCTTCAGCAAGCTCACCTTTGCAGTTGCAGGTATTAAGTGTTGCCTATTAACCTGCACATAAATAAGGCACATAGTGATTTTTTTTAAAGAGGAAGTAGTTTGTACACCCACTCATTCACACACAAAAACAACATACTACCTTCATATAATATATAACTAATGCCAGGAATGGTGGAAACAAGAATACATTTTAATTTAGTAAAACTGGTAGCCAACAAATAAGAACAATAATAATGGAAATAATCTTATAATTCGTATTGTGTTAATTTAGTTCAAGGTCACTGGTTCAAGGCTTTACACTGTTCCACTTTCTTTTTTCATGCTTGTGTATGGATAATTCAATGCAAAGTCCACCAAACTCTAATAATAAATTAGTTACATATAAATCCAAACCAGACGCATGGTTGAATAACCAAATGAGTGTCAAGCAGTGGTATGGATTAGAAATGACAACTCTGGCAACTCACATACTCATATGAACTACATGAGAGACAGAACCACATATAACATAGAGCGCCTAGGTGTCCATCAAATCCTCTGCATTGTATAAATGCCTAAAAGTCAGAAAATGAATAAAAAAAAGAAGTGAAACATTCCAGGTATTGAAGTAATAAAAACCATATATATTGGTATTCCAAAAATCCATAAAAAATGCTTGTGCAAAAGTACTTTTGCAAACCAAGCCTTAAACGAACCTATGACTCATCGTCACAGTCCCAAAGAAGGAGATTGCAGAAACTGGGTCTCTTCTGGGATGTGGATGGAGTGTTCAGAACCGGCAAGTGCCGGAATCAAGTGGATGGAGTCACCAGGAAGCCTCAAAGAATGCTGTCAGCGGGCCGGAAATGATGTCACAGGTCTGGTAAGAGGCTGGTGTTCTGTCAAAATAGCCAACTCTTTGAAATCTCCAACCACGTAATTTCCAGTTACTCTCCAGCATTAGTAAATAGAGATTTACCGGCAGTGTATACACTACAGTACATGACAACTTGGCTGTTTTGACAGAACTGTGGCTAAGGAGGAAAAAGTTGTAGCCGCCTTGGAGGCGGCCATTTTGTTGGTTACTAGCGGGTGGACTAACAATATGCCCTTATAATATCATGCACCGTAGTGTATATGCTGCTGGGGTTGTGTCAAAACAGCAAACTCATCCAGATCTCCGATTACTGATGCTATAGAGTCACCAGAAGTGACGTGGTTGGAGATTTTGACGAGTTGACCATTTTGACAGAACACCAACAGTAGAATGCTGAATGTGGGTAGATGAAATAGTTGGAGTGCCTGTGGGAAGGAGCTTGCATATGGAGCTCAAGGAGCCTGAAACGACTCGGCCGACAAGCTGGATGTGATGTCACAAAGCTGGCAGGAGGCTCGGATGAGAATCCGAAATGAGGGCAAAACAGGCTGGAGGTCTGGTGTGCACATTTGAGAATCTACATGGCCGGTTACTATGACAACATGTTTTGGGGCACACCCCTTCCTCAGGTTTGATTAAAAAAATGGCTTGAATTGCACTTTAAGTGCTAATTCTTAAGGGCAGTAAACCATGAATACCAACCAGACTCCAATCTTCTTCTGAGTTGGTTTCTGCAGGATAAATTATGATTGGTTACAGCAAGTTACTGCAAATAAAACAAGTACTTTAAGCAGAAATTTAGGATAAAAAAATCTCTACAGCGTTTGAGACAAAACTTACCGGTAATGAAGCATGTCCCACGTTCTGCAGACAGCTGGATCCTGTAGAAATCTATGTGTAGGGTTGTCAAGCCTCTTCCTGGCTCTTAAATTCCAGTTAATAGCTCCAGGTCTTCTGGCAGAACAGCAGTAAAGAAGCAACTGATGTGAAATGAGAACCCCCCCCCCCCAGCACTGAAAGTTTAGAGAAAGGTAGAGGACGGGCATTGCTGCACAGAGAATTTCTACAGGATCCAGCTGCCTGCATGTGATACATACTCCATTACTGACGAGTAAAAAAAATAGCTAAGCTTCAAGTTTAAGGATAACAAGTTTTTTGGTATAGGGCATTTTGAGTGTTTTATAGCCACAGACAGAAATATAGTTACTGTAAACACTTATGCCCCGTACACATGGTCGGATTTTCCGACGGAAAATGACCGATCGGAGCTTGTTGTCAGAAATTCCGACTGTGTGTGGGCTCTATCGGACTTTTCCCATCGGAATTTCCGACACACAAAGTTTGAGAGCAGGCTATAAAATTTTCCGAAAACAAAATCCGTTGTCGGAAATTCCGATCATGTGTACACAAATCCGACGCACAAAGTGCCATGCATGCTCAGAATAAATCAAGAGACGAAAGCTATTGGCTACTGCCCCGTTTATAGTCCCGACGTACGTGTTTTACGTCACTGCGTTCATAATGATCAGATTTTCCGACAACTTTGTGCGACCATGTGTATGCAAGACAAGTTTGAGCCAACATCCATCGGAAAAAATACATGGATTTTGTTGTCGGAATGTCCGATCAATGTCCGACCGTGTGTACAGGGCAAAAGTGTGCTGCCTAATCCAGTCCCTTACCCTTGTGACCCCCAACTACCACCCCAAAGAGGTATTGCTTCTATGGATGTTTCCAATCCTCATAGTCATTGAAAAAAAGGCACATACTGTACAAAGCAACAATCCTCATTTCTCACACTGACTTGACAAATTGTTATCACTTTCCTATGGTGTCTCAATATACTTTGTGTATTTTCAGGCTTTATACTGCATATACTGTAGTTTCTCACTCGTTTCCACAGTGTTATCTCTTTCTCTGATCTGTTCATTTACAAATGTCTCTCTACAGATATGCTTGGCTCCGTCTTGCACAACTGTTCAGTGGTTTCTTTATGATTTCTCTCTTTGCCTTAGTGCTTTCTCACTGTATTGTGTCATTTTTCTCCTTCACCCTTTCAATCTGCTCATTTTCCATTCTCAAACCGAAACTAGCAATCTAAACATGTCACCTCTTTAAGGTTGAATTCACAATGATTTGCAGTAAAATGAAGGGAAAATGAATGTACATTTCCATCCATTTTATGTGCATTATAATGCATGTTGACTTGCGTTGATGCCCTTTTTGACGTGCATTGACCCGCATTTTAGCGTGCATTAAAATGCTATGCATTTTGCATGTTTCCTGTGGCGTTTCCTGTTCCTGTTTGTGGGTTAGGGACAATACTAGTAACGAGGCATTTTTTTTCTTTACTTGTGTTGTGCTGCGTTGACATGCATTTACAGGCGTTTACATGCGTTACATTAAAATGCATGCATGTTGCATTTTGACGCAACACATGTCAACACAGTGTTGTAGTATGAATATGATACTTAGAAAACAATTTTTTTTTATGTGTCTATGCATTGATCTGCATTTTACAAGTCAGCTAAAATGCAGATCAACATGCTAGTGTGAATTAGCCCTAAAAGGGATCATCCCTATTCTTCCTGTATTAATTACTTCCCATTCCTTCAAAGACAGTCTTGTGGACATTTACCTCATGGCTTGATTTAGATTTATGCATCACATTCTGCAACAGAGGTAGGATGATGACGAAGGACCAACTGGCACACCCCATCCTACCAATACAACCCCATAGGATCCCACCCCCATAAATTCTGAGACTGAGCCAGGGGCCGTGTTTAGTAACTAGCCTACTTATGACACTGTGAGGGTAGCCATGTTGCCATGGAGTCCATCAGGAAAGGAAAATTACAGTAAGTATCAAATAGGACATTTCCATTTTCAGGCTCCTTGGCAGCATATGTTTGGCAACTAACCAACCCCCCCAAAAAAGGGAGGGTTGCTGAAAAAAAGTATGATTTCTATCATAGCACTCTATGGCTAAAGATTAACAGCGAGCCAGAACAGCCTAAGTGGAAGACATATTACCCCCCTAAAATTATTCCTGTGCCCTTTTACAAGGAGCCCACAAAGTCTACACACTCCTGGTTGAGTATGTTGTCACTGCTTCCGTCTGAACCAAGCCCTAAGCAGCCATTTTGACTTTGCCGGCGGCCAGGAAGGAGGCGTGTCTTCTCGGAGCTCCTGTGACAGAACAGCACCCTATAGCGGAATCATCTGGGACTACACCACAGCTCTTTCATCGGAGATAGATAGTGTTACCAACTGACACCCACGGCCCTAAGAATCACTCGGTTCTCCGCTGAGAGTTGCCATATCGACAATCAACCAAGTTATATGTCTGGGTCCAGCCGAGGTTTTACTTTCTTTCTTTCTTAAGGAAACATCTGCCCTGCTTAGTTTGGTATCTGGTAGGGAGGCCCTCTATGTGGTGATGGTACACTCAATCTTGCTTTATCCACTGGGTGGTTGTCTGTTTGTGCAATCCTTGGTTGTCAACAGTTCAACTGCATTTATTGTGCACATATTTATATATTTTTTGACAATATTACGCTATGTTATTTTTCTGTTTTTTTGGAAACACAAAAAAATTATTTGTGGAATCAACGCCAACCCATGCTAAGAGGCTCGCAACACATACATCTCATCTTGCAAAACCACTAGCCCGGGCTGGGGTAATAGCCACCTGCTTATTTGGCTTACAATCTGGTAAGCATGTTTTCCACAAGGTGATCATACACTTTTTGTGATTTAGTCACTGGTGAACATTGAACATATCTTCAGTTGGTCAAGCATTTGGAACATTATATGTTTTTTTATTATTATTTTGGACTTTATTAACGCGATTTTCTCTTTTTCCTAAGCCTTATAAGCCAGTCGGCTAGCTGGAATGACCCAACCAGTGATGATTCTGGATGATATCTCCATCCTGCTGGTTCTGCTCCCAAAGGGATATCCTAAAACTGTATCCCAATATCCAGGGCATGGAACCAGTTATCCTTAGTGGTCCATAGTTACTCTTTAACAGCCTGCACAAAGTCTGACCTCAGACATACTCATCCTAGACCTCTTCTGCAGGGCAGTTGATGTACATGGTGGGCACACTCTGGACCACCAGCTGTTAGCTGGGCATTTGGTCAAAGTCCTGTCGATGGCTGGGAATGCTCTAGGATATGCTTCTTATCGCATGCATTCCATGAATATCACCCCACTGTTTTCTAGGGAATCCAGACTCATCCTGGCACCATTTCACTGATAGCTGGGGGTGCAGTGTCACAAGGTACAATGACTGGAAACACTGATCCTCACTTTCTGTGTGCTATGAATACCTATCACGTACCTGGTGAAGACTGGAATGTTGTGGAGGCTTCTCTTGCACCTCCTGCCCAACACTCCTGAAGGTGGAGTGCTGAAATAGCTGGTTGGTGATGTCCGCTGCTTAGGTAGGTAGAGCTGGAAGTTGGACAGGATGCTAAAGAAGCTGGGCACCAGAGCAGAAACAGAAACAGTGCCATAAGGCAGGCAGCAGTCAGCAACAACCAGGCAGCAAGGGGCCAAATCATCAGACAGAGCTAGTCCAGGAGACAGACCAGGATCAGTAACATCCAGGCAAAGCAGTACAGGATCAGCAGGCTAAGACAAGTCCAGTAACAAGCTGAGGTCAGAATAGTCAGATGAACCAAGTAAAGGCAAGAGCAGAGGCGAAGCCCAGGTCATACACGGGTAAGCAAGTCAAGCGGATCAGGTTTAAGGAACACAGGAACAAGCTGAAGACCATTTACCAACTTATTATAGTTCAGTTTAAATAGGCTGCTGGGTGCCAAGAGCACATGTTAATTGATATGTGCACGTGCATGTGTATGTGGCAAACTAGAATGGTATATCTAGCATTGCCTGTCTGCTTAGAAGTACGATCATGCATGCAATGTGCATGTGCATGAGCACAAGCATAGGTCTGCACTGGTTTCCTGGCGCTGGGAATCTGGGTACCTTACAATACCACCACCCTGATAGCGGGGGAACCTGGTATCATCCTGTAACTGTCCCGCTGCTAGCTGGCAACAACTTGTCTCTACCCATGACCCTGCCAGAGATCCAGCAGCTGATATCCATCAGTAAACTAACAAGGCAAGAGAATGCCATCTTGATAGGTTCTTTGAGGATGACAAAAAGGAACACAGCCTTTGGCTTAGCCCCAGAATTTTTGAGGAGTGGGGTCCTATGAGGTAGGAGCATGGGCGAAGCTGCCATGTTGTCCATTTACATGCACCTCTGTAATCCTTGTAAAACCAACCTTCCGTCCCGGGCTTTTCGGGATATGAGCAGGGTCAGACCTTTGTGTTGTGTTAAAAACGTAATTCAACCAATCTGAAAAGCAAGATACAGACTAATAACTTTTCACAGCAGTTTTGATTATGTAGCAATATGCAGGACAACAGGTCTGGCATGAACACATCCTCAAAAGTCATAAAACATCTACTCTACCTAGTCATTGGCATGACAGGTTTCTCAGGCAGGTGGGACAATCTTTACCAATTCTTACTAGGAGCCTTAGTAATTGTGTTTAGTTCCCTCTTTGAAAAGGAATGACTTTTGAGAGACACCAGTTTGCATTGTGTGCAGGTCTGTAGAATGCCTTTTATAAGAATCACAACAAGCATTCATTCTGCACCGACAGATTACACATACACAGCTTCAGGCAATGAGACTACTACAAGATGACAGATTACATTGCCCCAGTGCCTAACTCCAGAACAACAGTCCTGATACTTTAGTGAGCATTTATCCAGCAAGTGACACTCCCACAAACTGCTCAGCACAATTATCTTTCTTTATTGACAGTCTTGACTACCAAGTTAATAATAGGGGAAGGTCTAGCAGCACTTTGGAAAAACTCATTCAGATCATTAAGCCTTGTACACAAGCTTTTCAGCTTGTAGAAGAGTAGTGAGTACAACAAACTTTTACAATGCATTTGCAAAGCTTTTGGAGAGCTTAAAACAGCTTTCTTTGATGCCTATAAAGCAATTAAAGTGTATGTAAATCCTAACAATGAACTTTCTCTTATTTGGTCTGTTAAATATACAATTGAAAGTATTTTTATATATCTGTTCAATAAGTGCATAAACATCCCTGTTGATCAAGGAAGGATATTACACCCCACCCCCATCAGTTCTTATCCTGGAACTTCAGAATGATTTGTCTCTTTCTTGTAAAGATGAAGAGAATGGGAAGGACACAGTAGTTTAGCAAAAAGACAACTGGGTAGGGCTGACACCTCTCTCTACACTGTCTACAAAATTGCTGTGTGCTGTCAAATCTCAATGGGACCTAGGAACTGAGTGCATTTTTGGAAAATTAACAAATATTTTTCTGTATTTGCAGGGTCTTTAACCACTTCAGCCCCAGAAGATTTTACCCTTTTCCTGACCAGAGCATTTTTTGTGATTCGGCACTGCCTCGCTTTAGCTGACAATTGCGCTGTCGTGCGACATTGTACCCAAACAAAATTGATGTCCTTTTCTTCCCACAAATAGAGCTTTCTTTTGGTGGTATATGATCACCTTTGTGGTTTTTATTCGGTTTTTATTTTTTGCGCTATAAATAAAAAAAGAGCGTCAATTTTGAAAAAAAGCAATATTTTTTACTTTTTGCTATAATAAATATTCCCCAAAAATATATAAAAAAACAAATTTTTTCCTCAGTTTAGGCTGATATGTATTCTTCTATATATTTTTGGTAAAAAAACGCAATAAGCGTATATTGATTGGTTTGCACAAAAGTTATAGTGTCTACAAAATAGGGGATAGTTTTATGGTATTTTTATTATTCATTTTTTTTATTAGTAATGGTGGCGATCTGCGATTTTTATCATGACTGCGACATTATGGCGGACACATCGGACACCTTTGACACTATTTTGGGGCCATTGTCATTTATACAGTGATCAGTGCTATAAAAATGCCCTGATTACTGTGTAAATGACATTGGCAGGGAAGGGGTTAAACACCAGGGGGCGATCAAGGGGTTAAGTGTGTCCTAGAGAGTGATTCTAACTGTGGGGGGGTGGGCTTCAACTCACATGACAGCGATCACTGCTCCAGTTGACAGGGAACAATGATCTCTCTCTCTCTCTCTCTCTCTCTCTCTCTCTCTCTCTCTCTCTCTCTCTCTCTCTCTCTCTCTCTCTCTCTCTCTCTCTCTCTCTCCCTCCCCCCCCCCCCCCCCCCAGGCCAAGAGCAATTTTTTGCTCCAGTCCTGCTTTATTTATACCACCTGTTGGTAATTTTTGAAAAAAATGTTATATTTACAATTACTGGCATCCTTCTATAGTAATTTTTAATACAATATTGTTAATGTATGGGTGTGCTGGGGAGGTGGGAATGGGCATGGCTGCTGGGAGGTGTCTGTGCACCGAAGGCTGTAATTCACTTTAAGAATAAGGCTTGTTTTTGTTCATTCAGTCAGCGAAAAAGCGGCACTGCGCATGCGTGATGCCGCTAACCATATAGGGAATTGTAGTTCCCATTAACATCTGATGTAGCAGCAGGGAGGGCGCTCCAAAAACCGGAAGCTAAGGAAATCGAACATACTGTAAAGGAGGAAGTGCCGAAAATCGTTATCAATATAACTGGTAAAACAAAAATTTTGGCATAAATAATAGATAGATTCCCGATCTATGCTGCATATAGATCAGATATATGTAAAAATAAATGTAGCTTTACAACCCCTTTAAGCCTCTGCGTCTAAGCAACTGTCCCAACCAGAGAATAGACACTGGATAGGGCATTTGCATTATTCTGGTGTTTTCCAGTTCTATGCTCCACTGTGAACTTAAATACTTAAAGGGCAGGGAACCACCTTGTGACCCGACTGTTTTTCTCCTTGTTATCACACAGTGGGGCTGCAATGGGGCAAAATTGGCTATAAAACGTCTGTAGTATCCTGTGAGGACATTGGAGGGAATAAATTGACCTAGGTCTTTCCTTCCTCTTTTGTTCTTTGTTCCATCTCTGGTGGCATTCAGGTTCCCTGGGTATCTAGGTGCGCCTTGATCGGGACTTTCCAGTGGAATACCTTCCCCAGCTGCTCCATCAGGTGCAGGCTAGTTTGGGGAATTGCCCGATTCCTGCATGTCTGCCTATTGCTAGACAGACTTTCCAAGATGGTGATTAGGGACTCGGCATGCGTGCGTCTGACGTCACTACGCTATGACGTTCACGCATGGGCAGTGGTTCCAATTGTGTCCACGATCAACCGCTGACATCAGATGCCGGCAGATCAGGGTGAGCATATAAAAGTGGTGCTTTTGGTTATATCACCACAGTACCCGGCCGGAGCAGAGGTATGCTGCAGATGCATTCCTGTTTTTGTGTCTTGGTAAGCAATGATAGACACCTCCTTTGTGTGCAATCTGTTTACCAGCAATGTATTTTTTGTTATACTTTGCGGCATCTTCTTTCTCTAAATTGGGTGTCAGGTCACCTGAGACCAGGTGATAGATACACTCCGTGGAAGTCAGGAGTGCACCACTAAGGTAGTGCACCCTAGGACTGACTGCTGCTGATTGAACCCTGGGAGGTTCAGGAAGCAGTTTAACTGGAACACTGACACAGATCCCACTGGGAGCTAGAGCATAGATTCCCCAGGGCACGGAGTCTAAGAGCCAGCAGGTGTTCACCAGAGCCTCTAGTGGTGAGGATGGACTGCGCTGCAGTCATGCTCCAGTTCGGGGTCCCCCAGGGTCTCACAGCTCATGCTCACGGTAAACTACAGGAGAAGAGATAGGAGGCAGCAGGCTGGAACAACAAGGAAAGTAAGGGATAAGCCAAATGTCGGGGCGATTAGCAGACAAGGATAAACATAACACGCCAAAGGTCAGGGTCACAAGCAGACAGGTATAGTCAAGAACAGGCCAAGGTCGGTAACTGGAATCAGATGTAGGAAACACAGCAAGTACACACAAAAGCTAACACCCAATGGTTGATCAGCAAGGTTGGCTTGCAATGCCCAGATTAATATAGTGTTCCTAATTAGAGACCAGGGTGGAGCTATGCTGAGGGAAGATTATTTAAACAGTCAGGTAAGGGGTGGCTGGCCTCTAAAGGTGAACACAGAAGGAAAGGTGAGCTAACAGACACACATTACTGCATAACCATGACATTGGGCTTATTTTGCGTTTTAGATGGGGCTTTCTTTCTTTGTTAGTGCCAATATATTCTGAGCCATACTGTTTGGAGCTGCACATACGGTTTCCTTTTGGATGACTAGACTACTGGAATATACTCTTTCATCGTATATTTTCATAAGAAGATGCTACTATCTCCTTGGGCATTATATGGATACTGTATCAAGGTAACCTTGACCCTTTTTTCCTTCTTTCCAGCATCACCTTGTTCCATTTCTACTACACATTTTTATGTCATTTTTTTGAGGTATATCAGCAACATTTTGGGAGGGTTTACTCTTATTGCTGCATTGTTATGCCTATTGTAGGTGTGATATTGTTTCTTTCTGGTGCCCACCTTGCGATCCCCATTGCTTTGGATTGGATGCTTCCACTTTTCTGCTCTTACTTACCTGAATATACAGGATTTTAACCAGTTTATGTGTGAGTATGAGTTTAACCATAGCCATAGCTCATTGAATAGGCATGTTAATATGTTCTATATCGCTTTCATGACTAAGCCTATTTTTGAAATTTGGTGTTTACAAGTTAAAATCTGTATTTTTTGCTAGAAAATTACTTAGAACCCCCAAACATTATATATATTTTTTTAGCAGAGAATCTAGAGAAAAAAAAGGAGATTGTTGCAATATTTTATATCACACGGTATTTGTGCAGCGGTGTTTTAAACGCAAATTTTGGGGAAAAAGGACACTTTCATGAATTTTAAAAAATCCAAACAGTAAAGTTACCCCAATTTTTTTGTATAATGTGAAAGATGATGTTACGCCGAGTAAATAGATACCAAACATGTCACGCTTTATAATTGCACGCACTCGTGGAATGGCGACAAACTACGGTACCTAAGAATTTCCATAGGCGACACTTTAAATTTTTTTACGGTTACCAGGTTAGAGTTACAGAGGAGGTCTAGTGCTAGAATTATTGCTCTCGCTCTGACGATCGCGGCGATACCTCACATGTGTGATTTGAACACCGTTTACATATGCGGGCGCGACTTCCGTATGCGTTTTCTTTACTGCGCGAGCTCGCAGGGACGGGGGCGCTTTAAAAACATTTTTTCTTATTTATTTTATTTAATTATATATTTATAAATTGTGTTAAAAAAAAATTTTGATGACTTTTATTGCTGTCACAAGGAATATAAACATCCCTTGTGACAGTAATAGGTGATGACAGGTACTCTTTATGGAGGATCGATCCTTTTGCACTTCAAAGTATTCAGATCGCCAAAAACAGTGATTCTGAATACTGTGCATTTTTTAAAAATCTGCGCCATTGGCAGCCGAGTAAACGGGAAGGGACGTCATGACGTCGCTTCCCCGTTTACAATTAGAAAGCTGGAATGAAGCCACCCACAGCTTCATTCCAGCCCGCCCCCAGCCGCTGGAGACAGGCGATTGGCCACTTATCTGTTTTGATGTCTTATTTATCTCGTTTTGTATCTTTTTGTAGCCAAATACAGTGGGGACGGAAAGTATTCAGACCCCCTTAAATGTTTCACTCTTTGTTATATTGCAGCCATTTGCTAAAATCATTTAGTTCATTTTTTTCCTTATCAATGTACACACAGCACCCCATATTGACAGAAAAACACAGAATTGCTGACAGTTTTGCAGATTTATTAAAAAAGAAAAACTGAAATATCACATGGTCCTAAGTATTCAGACCCTTTGCTGCGACACTCATTTATTTAACTCAGGTGCTGTCCATTTCTTCTGATCATCCTTGAGATGGTTCTACACCTTCATTTGAGTCCAGCTGTGTTTGATTACACTGATTCGATTTGATTAGGAAAGCCACACACCTCTCTATATAAGACCTTACAGCTCACAGTGCATGTCAGAGCAAATGACAATCGTGAGGTCAAAGGAACTGCCTAAAGAGCTCAGAGACAGAATTGTGGCAAGGTACAGATCTGGTCAAGGTTACAAAAAAATTTCTACTGCACTTAAGGTTCCTAAGAGCACAGTGGCCTCCATAATCCTTAAATGGAAGACGTTTGGGACGATCAGAACCCTTCCTAGAGCTGGCCGTCTGGCCAAACTGAGCTATCAGGGAGAAGAACCTTGGTGAGAGAGGTAAAGAAGAACCCAAAGATCACTGTGGCTGAGCTCCAGAGATGCAGTCGGGAGATGGGAGTAAGTTGTAGAAAGTCAACCATCACTGCAGCCCCCCACCAGTCGGGGCCTTATGGCAGAGTGGCCCAACGGAAACCTCTCCTCAGTGCAAGACCCATGAAAGCCCGCATGGAGTTTTCTAAAAAACACCTGAAGGACTCCAAGATGGTGAGAAATAAGATTCTCTGGTCTGATGAGACCAAGATAGAACTTATAATGTGTTTGTGGAGAAAACCAGGCACTGCTCATCACCTGTCCAATACAGTCCCAACAGTGAAGCATGGTGGTGGCAGCATCATGCTGTGGGGGTGTTTTTCAGCTGCAGGGACAGGATGACTGGTTGCAATGGGAGGGAGAGAAAGATGAATGCGGCCAAGTACAGGGATATCCTGGACGAAAACCTTCTCCAGAGTGCTCAGGACCTCAGACTGGGCCGAAGGTTTACCTTTCAACAAGACAATGACCCTAAGCACACAGATAAAATAATGAAGGAGTGGCTTCACAACAACTCAGTGACTGTTCTTGAATGGCCCAGCCAGAGCCCTGACTTAAACCCAATTTGCATCTCTGGAGAGACCTAAAAATGGCTGTCCACCAATGTTTACCATCCAACCTGACATAACTGAAGAGGATTTGCAAGGAGGAATGGCAGAGGATCCCCAATTTCAGATGTAAAACTTGTTGCATTTTTCCCAAAAAGACTCATGGCTGTATTAGATCAAAAGGGTGCTTCTACTAAATACTGAGCAAAGGGTCTGAATACTTAGGACCATGTGATATTTCAGTTTTTCTTTTTTATTAAATCTGCAAAAATGTCAACAATTCTGTGTTTTTCTGTCAATATGGGGTGCTGTGTGTACATTAATGAGGAAACAAAATGAATTTAAATGATTTTAGCAAATGGCTGCAATATAACAAATAGTGAAAAATTTAAGGGTGTCTGAATACTTTCCATCCCCACCGTATGCCTTACAGCTCCTGAAGAAATATCTAGCAAAATATGTTGAGCCAACAGGCATTTATATAGCTTAATTTAGCTCTCTATGTCCTATATTGTCTTTGCATCATGTTGTGACAATTTTACATTTGTCGGTTTGTTTATAAGAGTGAACATTTGTTTACCCTTTTTATTTAAATAAATGTGTTTTTATTCTTACCAATGTTGTACTATTTGTGGCACCATTAAAATCCCCCTCTCCTAGTCCCTCCTATTAATTCTCAAAATTTGGGGTGTAGGTGCCATTGATCTTTTGAATCAGTGTGACTGATTCACAATCTGTCAACAAGCTCGTCAACCCAAGGCATTGGGTATGCATCGAATTTGGACACGCTGTTCAACTTTGTGAAATCATTACAAAACCTTATAGAGCCATCTAGCTTTGGGACCAACACTATGGGACTTGACCAGTCACTGTGGGACTCCTCTATGACTTTCAACTCTAACATGTTCTTTATTTCATTTGCAACTGCTTCTTACCTAGCCTATTCTATAGGGCTTTACATTTACGCGTATTAAAAAGTGTATACTGCACTGTGATTCCGCAACACAGCAGCCAGCATGGCTGTAGACAAAAAAGCTAAGTATGTAAAGTATAATAAGTGCAGCGCTAAGGTTGCAAAAAAAGGAAGGTGATAAAGTTATATGTAATATAAACATATAAGTGACCTAATATCCTTGAGGTAGGATGGGGTTTTTCTGACAAATGGTTGTAAGAAAAAAATCGATGGGGGGTGAAGGGGGTCCTTATGGATTTTGGGCAAATAATAAATTATGTGGATGCATGGGGCCAACGGATCAAGAAACTATTTTTCTTTATGGTTTAGAATCAAAGAATCAAAACCCTTACAAATGATACTGGTCAATTTTCTTTTGTAGGTAATTCTTTATAGGTGGAATGATCACTTAAGATGTTGTACATCTCCCCCATATAATCAGCTTTATTTAAATGTATATACTAGACCTGTATATACGTGACAAACCCATCATGTTTTTTGTTTACGTTATGATTGCTTTACCGGGCCTCACTTCCAGAGTGAGACTTGGTTGGTGTGCAAGGCGGAGGTTACCAATCCACGCCTCAGTCTCATAGCGAGGCTTGGTTTGGATAGAAGCCATATAGCCATGCCTCGACTTCGCAGCGAGGCTTGGTTGATGGACCTAATGCTGTAACACACCAAGTAATGATACACAGAAAGTAAGTCACTCATCCAAGCCTCAGTTTCACAACGAGGCTTGCTGATTTTGAGACAACAGCCAGGGAACCATGCCTCGTCTTCACAATGAGGCCTGGCTAACGGACTAAGCATTTTAATGTATGATGCATTTAGAATATAGTCCGTTATGTCATTTAGAAACAATGGCTATTGCCAGTATCATATTCATACAATCCATTTATGTGTTTAAACCACTTTCTTATTTGTATTTTAGATCTAAACACGGAGACAGGAAGTGATGTCATTTGAGATCCCTTCCAGTGTCAAACAAACTCTGGGGTCATTATTCTCATTTAAGCAATGTTTTCTGGGGGGTCCACACCCCAGATGACGACTGTGCAGTCGAAACGCATTGGGTGGACCTTCTGTCAACATCACCTTTATGCTTTTACATGCTTTATACATTTCTACCAATTGTGAGTGTTGAACTTGTATTTTTAATAAAATCACCACTTTTTTAAACGGTATCACGCTATGTCAGCTCCCTCTCTCTATTACATGATACCCTTCCTGTGACAATAAGTTTCAACGTTTCTTGAAACTCCTGAAGCCTTCAGTTAACATCCAATGGCCGTTTAAGGTTGACCGACTGACCGAGTTCCAGGAACTGCTGTCCCCCATTGGGTGATTTGAACCCAACAAGCCTTGTTGACTTGGGTGGTATATGCCCCGCCAAGTCAATACCATCCGGTAAGCCTCCTCCCTCTTTCACGGTGGGGGTGTTTGGTTCTATTTCCTCACTTCAAGGTTCCCAGTAATGTCAGGAATTCTTCCCATGTGCATTGGATCACAAACCTAATTGGACTGTATTTCATCATTCTGCTCAATGTGGACTTTTGGGTGTAGTGCAATGACTACATTAGCACACTATATAATTTATTCACATTTATTATGATTGGAGTTTGTGCTGTTATGTCACTTACATGTTTGTATCACATATAATTCTATGTTATTATGTCACTTATATGTTTATATTACATATAACTTTATCACCTTCCTTTTTTTTGCAACCTTAGTGCTGCACTTACTATACTTTACTTTACATTTACGCGGACCCCTGGTTCCATAATTATGTCATGCTGTATAACACTGGTCTGTTCAAGGTTTAAATTATAGGTATGTCAGTTGTTACAATGTCCTTTTGGGGGGTTGGCACTGCCAGTAAAGTCTCTCTGTCCTTCCAAGCTTTCAAGAGATTAACATGATATATTTGCTCTGGTTTCCTTTTCCCTGGCTGGTAAAGTTTATAGTTTACTTCCCCTACTCTTTCCGTAATTTCAAAGGGACCTTGCCACTTTGCTAGGAATTTACTCCCAACTGTGGGGACTAGTACCAGCACTCTATCACCAGGGTTGAAGATTCTGGTCTTGGCACCCTGATTAAAAACCCTTCTCTGGGCCTCCTGGGCTTGCTCCATATGTTCCCATACAAGTGGCATGACATCGGCAATCCTATCTTGCATCAGTAAGATATGCTTGATGGCGCTTCTATAAGCCTGGGTCTCTCCCTCCCATGTTTCTTTTGCAATGTCTAGCAATCACCTGGGATGTCTACCATACAGTAGTTCAAATGGGAAATAATATGTAGAGGCCTGAGGTACCTCTTGTATATCAAACATGAGGTACGGCAGCAAAATATCCCAATTTCTCCCATCTTTGTCCGCCACCTTTTTTAACATGCTTTTGAGCGTCTTGTTAAATCTCTCCACAAGACCATCAGTTTGGGTGTCCAGTGTGCTCCTGTTCCTTTAAGGGGGATTGGGCTGCCTCCAGGCCCACCTGCCCCTCATCTATCCATTTAATGCATGTGCTTCCATTGTGGAGATACTTATAATTTCAGTAGCGTTAGGACTGCAAGCATAACCAGGGTGCCGTGAAGAGGCCTTGCAGCTTATGCATGCATTTGCAAATTCAGCGTTAAACCCCTGTTTTTAACGCAGACTGGTGCAAATATCTCCACCTTCAGCGTCTCATAATCCTAGGCAGCATCTGATTCCTGGTTAAAATAGGCATTTTGGGGTTCTCCTGTCAGAAAGGGTACTAGCAGTCCTGCTCATTGATCATTTTGCCATCCTTTTCGAACATTGACTCCTTCAAAAGTCACTTGGTAAGCCCAGATAGGGGTACGCACCTCTACATTTTTTGGAGCTGCAATGTACTTCAACCTCTATGGTTGAAAGTATCCAACAAGGTAACCCATATCACTGGAATACGTTATAATCTAACATTTCAGGTGGACTTGCTTTTTGCGGACCTCCCTGAGGCATCCCCCCCAGCCCAAAAACTAGCCCACACACTATTCAGTGCAGTACATTGGGCCATAGCCCTGCACTGGAGATCACCGGCAGTTCCCTGGGACCAAGTATTACGTCGCATGGAGGCGATCCGTCTTATGGAAAGAATTCAATACACCCTGATGGACACTATGCAGGCGTTCAACAGGAAATGGGCCCGCTGGTCATCATATGATATATAAGATGCTTGGAAAGAGAATTTACTAATGTAAGGTGCCTTGCTGCTAACAGGTCAGAGCCCCCCCCTCTCTTTGTTTTTTTCTTTTCTCTGATTTGTGTTTTTTTTTCTTTGTTACAGTTTTTGCATACTGTGCCCTTAGGATTTTTGAGCTTACTTATATACAATATATATAATCCTAGATACCGGTTAGGGCAATGCAAAATTCTGGGTGTGAAGTTTTCTGCCAGATGTGTTAACTTACCTTTGTGTTGAATTTTTCACCTGTTGATCCTGTAATTGAATGCAAGTGCTATGTTCATGAAGAAAATTTATATACAGTATGTATGTTTTTCTTTTCAACAAAATAAAAATCGTTGGTAAACAAAAAAGTCACTAAGTAAGCTTCCACATCATCTGCATGTGTCATTTTCTGCTGGTAAAAGCTAGCATGCACCATCTTCTGTTCCACCTTCAGATCCCTTCTTTAACTCCACCAGGGCCTCCGCAAACTGGCGGTTGGCCTCCTGCTGCTGGTGGTTGGTTTCCTGCTGGGCTGCAGTGGCCTGCAGCAGGGCTTTGAACACATCCTCCATCTTTCCACTTGTTCAGGAAGATGCCTATTGAAAATCCACCATATGTGGGGGGTTAGCTCAATGAGGATTACCTTCCCTGGGAAAAAGGGTTTTCTTAAAATCTGACTTATAGCCAGTTTTATTTTTAAAGGGTTGCATGAAAATCAAAAAAAAAAAACAGAAAATAAATCTTCCCCATACAGGCACTTACTAAACAGTTCAGGATCCTACCTCACAGATGAAAGGCTTTTTTCTGTCTTTCACAAAGCAGACATCACATCAGTAGCTCTCTCCCAGGTATGGCTTCCTGAGTCCCAGGCCAAGAGCAATTATTTGCTCCAGTCCTGCTTTATTTATACCACCTGTTGGACCACAAAATCTGGTTCAGAACCAACCCTGCCAAGGTGGCTGGTAAAACCCGGACGGGATTCCACCTTAGTTCTGAAAATGAACGTATGCGAGCTGAAACATAACGCCCATCAATCATCTCGCCTTTCATAATGTCACAATGTAAAGCCGCAGCATTCAGTTGTTTTGCATAGAGAAGAAATTACTTAAACCGCTGTTATCTTATTTTTTCATGTTGTGTCATATTGGGGAAATTTCCTTTTAATACCTGTCTTGGGGATGCAATGGGAAGTGAGAAGAAATTTCTACACAGTGAAGACATGATCCTAACCTTTTGTTCTGGAGAAAACTCTAAAATTTTGGACTTTTCTATAACTTTCTGTCTAGGTGACATTGGTCACAGGACTTATAAATAGGGTGAATCTACTTCGCTGGGACACAGGCAACAATAAAACTTGACATGGGTCCCTATCCATCTCTACACTTTGGGGTTTATTTACTAAGGCTGGAGATGTGCAAAATCAGGCTCACTTCTGAATAGAAACCAATCAGCATACAAATTTTATTGCCAAAGCTTAATTGAATAAGCTGAGGTTAGAAGCTGATTGGCTCCCATGCACAGCTGTACCATATTCTGATTGCACCCGTCTTAGTAAATCTACTTTCAAATTATCTTGCTAAATGTGCATACATTATAACTTTATTAAATACACACAGTTTTTGGGCATCCTTAAAGGAGTTGTAAAGGCAGAAGGTTTTTTTATCTTAATGCATTCTATGCATTAAGATACAAACCTTTTGTGTGTAGCAGCCACCCCAGCACCCCCTAATTACTTACCAGAGCTCCGTCTCTCTCCTGTGTCCATGAAGGTCTAAGCCATCTGGGACACTCTCAAACACAGCAGCGGTGCCATTGGCTTCCATGGCTATCAATCAAAGTCAGTCAGCCAATCAGGGAACAGAAGGGGTGGGGCCGGGTCGGGACTCCGTGTCTGAATGGACACACGGACCTGTGACTCGGCTCTAGTGCCCCCATAGGAAGCTGCAGACTGTGGGGACACTCGATAGGAGGGAGGGGCTAGAAGCAGGAAGGAGGGACCTGAGAAGAGGAAGATTAGAGTTGCTCCGTGCAAAACCAACTGCATAGAGGAGGTAAGTATAACACGTTTGTTATTTATTTATTTTTTTAATTGGACTTTACAATCACTTTAAGCCTGTAGTTGGAAGGGCATTTTTTACAGGTCACCCTCAAAGCCACATAAAAAAGATCTTTTTCTTGTTGTACAATATATATTTTTTTATTGGTTTTGGTACTTGGCAATGGCATGGCAGTGCTCAGCTTCTCATTCCCTTTTTTGTGATAATAGTTTGCCTATTAGTCCTAAAAATTACATTAATTGAATTAGTCATTACCTAGTACTGACTAATTACTAATTACATAGTATTACTAATATTTGCCTCACCCCAATAGATTTCAATAGGATTCGCTACTAAGTTCAGGTTTCCTGAATTTCAAAAAAATTGTGAATCAAACCCTGGGTAGATTTACCTCTCTCTGTTTAATATCTCTCCCATAAACTGCAGCTTTGCAGTCCACCTTGAAGAGAAATGCTCCAGCCAGAATGACCTGGTGCATCAATACTCTGCCTGGTATTGCAGGGTGTTTTGGTACCCACACAAATGCATGCTTCCCTTTCTGGTTTTCACTGTATGCAGCTGCTTTAAATAAAGGATGTTCTATGCTTGCACACAGCATCCCCCTTAGGGAGAGCGGAATTTCACTCAGGGGAGCCCCTCATAGCCTCATGTTATATAATACATGGAAACTCAATCCCTAACATATCTATGGACATCTTTACACAAGAAACGTTTAAATAGTGCTGTTAGGCTACAACAGGGGTCTCCAAACTATGGCTCTCCATTTGTTCAGGAACTACAATTCCCACCATGCCTAGTCATGTCTGTGAACATCAGCATTTTACAATGCCTCATGGGGCTGGAGGGCTGGAGGGTCGTAGTGTGGAGATCCCTGAGCTAGAACCATAATCCTGCTGCTTTACCTTACCTTATTTTATATGGTAAAAGTTTTTGTAAGCAATATTGCAAGACCCACTCCAGGTTTCTGCTAGGGTTCTCCTCTTACCAAACATACAGTACATAGATATGTCGTGCTTTATGAGGATAATTTTCCTGCAAGGTATTTATGAATGAGTAATTTCAAATGATAATGTTTTTAAGATATAGGATCAATTAATATGAACACTAAAAATAGGAGATTTATTCACCAGACATGTATTCATATTGGTAAACAAAAACTATTTTTACATAAAATCAAGAAAACTGATTGAAACACCTGTTAATGGCAGTGTTGTACTTTTTAAATGACACAGAAATGATAAAACTTCCCTGTAGAATCAATAACCATGTAAATATGATGATTAGACAGAACATCTGTATTTCACTAATTCAACCGTTACTATACTGCAGGTAAGTAAGTGCTCAATAATGTGAAATAAAATTAGGCATTTTCTATGCCAATAGAATGGAAACTATAAAAATTATAATGAAAAATTGAAGCTTAGAGAAAAATCTACCAGATGGTTATCGACTCGAGAGAAAGTTATCCAACTGTATATAATAATCAATAAATCAATATTTAAGATAACCCAAATGGATATAAGGTAAAAATCAATACGGCATAATTACCCTTTCCAAAATGGCTACTGGTCTGAAATGATGGTTACCAGAGTTTTAAATTGGCTGCCGTGGTTTCCAAGATGGCTTCTGCTTAAAGATGGATTACATCTTGCATCCTCAGAGTTTCAAAGTATAAGGTGTCAAGGAATCTTCATGAATGTGGAGATATGAGTTGATGAATGAAGTGTGTGTGTCTGTGTGTCTGATTGAGTGTCCCTCCATAGCAATAATTGATCCTATATACCATTTTTGACAATAGGCTCATAAAAATGATAATAAACCTAGCCCAGAAGGTATAACTTCTTTTCCATTGGTTGAAAGATCTATTGATTACCTTTTTGTAGATTTAGGTAATATCTCTTGCAACCACCAGGTGTATCCGATGGCAGAAATACTTGTTCTGAAATATCTTCTAAGTAATATGTTCAATCTTCATAATGTGTATCTGCTTGTATACCCTCGGCTTCTTTAGCAAGGCAGAGGTGTGTTTGGGTCGTTATCATGTTGGAATACTGCCCTGCCTGTATGTCACAATGCAGGTTGGCATTCATGGTTCCCTCAATGAACTGTAGCTCCCCAGCACTCAAGCAGCCCAAAGACCATGACACTCCCACCACCATGCTTGACTGTAGGCAAGACACACTTGTCTTTGTACTCCTCACCTGGTTGCTGCCACACACGCTTGACACCATCTGAACCAAATAAGTTTATCTTGGTCTCATCAAAACACAGGAAATGGTTCCAGTAATCAATGTCCTTAATCTGATTGTCTTCAGCAAACTGTTTGTGTGATTTTTTGTGCATCATCTTTAGAAAAGGCTTCCTTCTGGGACGACAGCCATGCAAACCAATTTGATGCAGTGTGCGATGTATGGTCTGAGCACTGACAGGCTGACCCCCCACCCCTTCAACCTCTACAGCAATGCTGGCAGCACTCATTCGTCTATTTCTCAAAGATAACCTCTGGATATGACGCTGCGCACGTGCACTCAACTTCTTTGGTCGACCATGGTGAGGCCTATTCTGAGTGGAACTTGTCCTGTTAAACCGCTGTATGGTCTTGGCCACCATGCTGCAGCTCAGTTCAGGGTCTTGGCAATCTTTTTATAGCCTAGGCCATCTTTATGTAGAGCAACAATTATTTTTTACAGATCATCAGAGAGTTCTTTGCCATGAGGTGCCATGTTGTAACCCCCAGTGACCAGTATGAGAGAGTGAGAGTGATAATATTTACAAAAATGTGAGTGGTATACTCACTTTTGTGAGATACTGTATATATAATATTTAGGCATTCTGGTAACCAGTACAATGTGAGGGTATAATTTTACTCATCAATATCACATAAAATTATTGAATATGGATAAATGTGTTACTCTTGTAGATACTATGAGTACTTATTCATTTAGGTAAAAACACATGCTATATGTATATTTTTATGTAGACATGGTCACGATATATATATATGTCATTCACAACCATGATTGGTATACTTTAAAATATTTCCGAGTAAGGAAAACAAATCAGATAGTTCTTTGAGTTGCTTAACATGGTTTTTTCCCAGTCTAACTAATTATTTAGCCAGCTCAGCTGGATAAACAACTCTTGGAGTCTTCACATTAGTCTCTGTCCACAGACAGGGATTTCACCTGGAGAACAATAAGTCAAGTATATTGTTCACTCATCTTAGTGGTATCAGGTCTTTTTATCTAACAACCCAGAACATGTAAATATCTTTGGTTCTTTGGTTTATAGCTTTGCAAATAGTTTGTTTATAGTGTTTAAGGATGGGTGATTCATTAAGACCCGGTTCAAACAGGGGCGACCTGTCAGGCAACTTAGCCGCCTGACAAAACCCCCGCAGTAATGGAATCCAAATGTCGTAGCAGTTTGAGACAATTATTGAGGTAGTCTCATGAAGAAATATGGCTTAATTCGGGTCTTGTAAGTCTTGTTTGAGAAGGTTCAGAACTGTGGGTATGAAATATTTAAAGGGGTGTCGACACCTTTCAATAGGTGTAATTCCTTTGGAGAAATATGGGTTTCTGATCGATGTGTGCATCCCAGGGCCGTCATTCGTCTGTTGGCGGGAAATGGATCACTCCGGGCACCTTTGGTCTTGGCCGTCCTGACGGGTCTGTCCTGGTAGACTGGCCATCAGTGGTATTCCTGGATCCCCCATACAGTCCCTTCTCTGAATGTCTCACACACATCGGACTTTCGGTTCTGTTGACTGGCTCATGGACATCTTAGTCCTGTAAAGGAAAATGGATTCCATGATTAAAGGCACATATGTTTTTCATTAACATGACCTGTGTTTGAGATCTCAGTGTCAAGCTGATATCCTGGGCTTCCTCTGAGCCCCCCTTTAGTCCATTGTGTGATCAGTCTTTTACCTGAACACTCTGAATGGCAAGACAAGGTATGAAACTGTTGCTATGGGAGGTATAGCTCCGGGGCTCATTAACATGAGGACATTTGTTTATAGCTATGGACACCAGACACTAACAACTGAATTACACTCTTCAGAATCATTTTAGAGCATAAATACAGCGATTTTGGAATGATAAAATTATAAGGAGATCTCAGTTTTACATGTGGCATACTTACTGTCAGTAATAAAATATTTGACATGACAGTCAACCTTCTACTTGGGAGGAATAAAACAAATAAGATCTCCCCCCTGTCAATACAACTTATTTGAGCGAATCAAACTACCTTATGCTGATGACTCATCTTTTACCAGAATATCAGACCATTTAGGCGTCCTGACATCATTAATGCCTTTAGGATTCGGTCTTCCGCTGGAATTATCGTCTTCGGCGACTTCTTGTTTTGAGCGACCTGCTTATGTCAGAGCAATGAAGTGACCACTGAAAAATAGGAGAATAATTAATATCTAAATACCAAGATCTGGGGAAAAGTGGTGTTAGAACCCCTGTCTCCTATGCCTTTATTCAGTGCATTCCTCTGAATTACTTTAACATAGATGCTTCGAAGGCTCCGTGGCCCTTGGCTGGACACAGGATTTGTCCCTAAAGAAGCGTTATTCAGGTTCTGTGCAGCAATGAAACTGTTTAACATATCAATCTTTCAATCTATTTTGGTCTCCATGTTGCTCACGGGACATCAGAATTGGGTTGTAGGACCCAGTTTCTGTCATTTCTTGGGATTTCTGATCAGACATATCCCCGTCAGAATCACTGTCTTGGTTCTGGCATGGTGGTCTGGGCCTTAGTTGCTCCCTATCTTCCCAGGGATTTTGGGGTGTCCTAACGTGTGGTGGATCCCTATTTACCTGTGTAGGTCCCCGGGGCAAACTATACTGGTTTTAGTGAGGGTTTCCACCTTCTGGATTAAATCTGGCCCTTTGGGTATACTCCCTATAGTTTCTCCTAAACCTCGGGTCTGGTTCCCTTGAAGGATACTCCTGAGGTGGTCTTTGTGCTCCCCCTCTGAAGGGTGGTCACTGCTCCCATCCTCTGACTGTTGGGGTATCTGGTCTCCCCCTGGGGAAACCATGTGGCATATCTCCTCTGACTATATCAGCATATGTCTCTTTCTTGTTTTCGAAATGTAACGATTGAGAAGATATATGAGTTTCAGCCACAAATTTAGTTATAGGTCCAGGTCTTTCTTTGTATTTACCAGTCTGTTAGGTAGAGTACAAATTGATACTCTCTTTTACCAAGTATGCCAGTGAACACCCCAAATTGTAGTCCCTTGTTAAACTCATTTTTATGTAGGTAGGTAGGGCCTCGAAGAACAGGGATTTAAACTCAGGGTGATTGTAATCTGATTGTAAGCTGTCATTTTGACTCTTTCTTCACCTTTCTCTCATGGGGCTCATGACATAAAATTTTTTTATAGATATTATTATTTCTTCTCAAAAGGTCTAACACATACAACATAAGATATGTCAGCAAACTTAGGATAGACACATACAGTACATACTGCTTCTACATTACAGACATTCCAGGAAATTAAAGGGTCCCCTTTGAGAAGCAAAATGCATACCAACATATGCTTGGCAAACTGTGTTTCTCTCATATTTTCTCAACACAATCTGTTTATACTTCCTATGCTAAAAATTTAACTAATTTAATTCAGAGCAAGTCAAAATTGAAGAATCTAGTCTTAAAGTGGTTACTGGCTGTCTTTAAAGCAGTAGTAAACTTAAAGTGGATGTAAACCCTCACATATACCAGTGAAGTGAACAGCCTCAGATGACACACAGAGATGAAACAAATCTCCCAATATAAGTTTTACATGCACATCTACTGTCTTCATCTGTATATATCCTTTAGAAAGAGCATGTCCTGTTATATTACCATGCTTGTAATATACTGCGAATGTCCCCTTTGTTCTCATGCATGCTGGATTTTTATGTAATTATTATTTTAGGTCCTTCATACATATTTGCCCTTCAATAACCTCCCCAGCATGGTGTCTCCTGCCCTATATTCACCTCATGTAGTCACTTAACAATGTATTTTATCAGCTCCATAGTAGTGCTTTACCCCAAACACCCCCTAAAATGTTTGGAAATGTTATTTTAGCTTTAAATTCAGGCAGAGTGCCAGAGGCTTTTTTTGTGGTGTCCCCAAATCATTTTTAGTAACCCTCCCTCCCCCAACTGCTAAGTCAGCTGATCCCAATTCTCTATCTATCCTCAATCATCTATCTGCTGACTTTGCCAAACCCATACACACTATACCCACCTCTTTACTGGTCAGATTTATGAATGAATTGCCCAAAGCATGTAGTGCAAGGGCCTGCCTGTATACTTTCCAATGGTACTGTTAAAAGTTTTTGTATCCTATTATTATCTTGATAGGTAATAGCAGAATGTCCAAATGTCCTCAAATGTGTACAATGTGTATTTATATCTTTGTATTATGACACTTCTTACCTGTCCAGTGGTCTGCCAATAGTGTAACTAAGGAGGGGCTGTTCCAAGTAATACCCATTATTTAGGCATTCATCTCTCAATGAAGTGAAGAGGGTTACCTGTCCAAGATTTCCACACACCCCATAATGTTAGAAATGGCCCATGAGAGGGGGGGAGGGGGAATATGATAGGTGTACCTTATACTTTGGCCTTGTTAAATTCCCCTTAATAAATGCTATCTGGAGGTTGCCCCATAACGTTTGTGTCTAATCTGCTTGCCATGTTTCAGAGTAAAAATAGTAATGTTTATTGTTTTTTCCTCAGCAGTTTCCTTCCACGCCACAGGAATGGCAGACTGTGGCCTCCCACTTTGCCGAGCGGTGGGACTTTCCTAACTGCGGAGGGGCAATTGATGGGAAACACGTCCACATCATCCCACCACCCAACTTGGGGTCGTACTATTATAATTACAAGGGGTTTAATAGTATAGTGATGTTGGCGGTGGTGTCGGCTAATTACGACTTCTTGTATGTGGACGTGGGGAAGAATGGCCGGATGTCCGATGGTGGAGTCATCGCCCAGACGGAGTTCTACAGGCGTCTCCAGAATGGCAGCTTGGACTTGCCAGCTCCAGAGGACAATGTGGAAGGACTCCCATTTGTGTTCGTTGCTGATGAAGCATTTGCGCTGTGGGACCACCTGATGCGGCCATTCCCAATGAGGACCCTCACCCCGGAACAGAGGGTTTTTAATTACCGGCTGGCCAGAGCCCGAAGAGTGGTGGAGAACACATTTGGAATCCTGGCCAGCCGGTTCCACCTATTTCTGACACCTATCCATATGGCGGAGTATAAACTGAACCATATAATACTTGCGTGCTGTGTTCTCCATAACTTTTTACGGAAACATTCGGCCAACTATGCTGGCTCAGTTGGGCCTGAGGCCGGAATCCTACATCAAACCACACTGACGGCGCTTAAAGGTGGCCATCCTGGCTTGCCCTCCCTGAGTGCCCGTGATGTCCGGTTATGCTACCTGGAGTTCTTTGCCCTTTTAAACGTTACAATTAATAAAAACACATGGAGCAGCACGAACGTAATAAAGACAGAAAGAATAGGAACACAGCACAACTACTTACTTTTTTGCAGCACTCTCCGGATCTTTCGGTACTGCTCTGGCTCTCTCAACTTCAGGTCCGATCACCGCTTCCTGAGCTGATCTTTCGATCTTCGGACCCCGAAATTCCTGTGAAGGCTTTTGATCACTTTCACCATGATCTTGGCCTTTCTGATGTTGGGGTTGGGGTAAGGCCCATACTTCCCGTCATAGTCGGACTTCCTCATGATGTCGACCATCTCCAACATCTCCCCAAAGGACATATTTGTGGCCTTAAAATGTCTCCTTCTGGATCGGCACGTGTCCGGATCCGGGCTTTCCTCCTCCTCCTCCTCGTTGCTATAATTAGCACACACCTGCTCTAACTCCGCCATCATGCTCTTCACCCACTGCGCTGAACGAAAAGGGGCGGGGAATAGACTAGAAAGAACGTCAGGGGCGGGCGGAGTTACACGCATGCGCAGTATGTATAAAGCGTAACACGCGCGCGTATTACGTACGATCTGTGGGCGGAGGAAGGAGCATTGGACGCGCCGATCGTAAGAACGAAGGTAAGAGACAAACTTGTGCCTATACTGCTTCTAGATTGAGGCCTATATTGTAACAAGACTAGGAGAGTTTTGTCTGACATTAGGCTTTGTCTTGTGTTGTGTCTTGCAGTGAACATGGATATGCTACTCAAAGATAATGACTTCATGTCAGTATTCCTAGAGATGCTAAGAGAGCTGCCCTGTCTGTGGGAGATTAACCACCCCCATTTCAAGAACCAAGCAAAGAGGAAGGCAGCACTGGAGCAATTGTGTGAAATTGTGAAGCAGGTGATCCCCACGGCAGACATCACCTATTTAAAGATATTAATTGGTTGCCTGAGGAGTACATATCTGAGGGAGCGCAAGAAAGTCCTGGATTCACAGAGATCCAGACCAGCAGATGACATCTATGTCCCCAGGATGTTGTACTACGACAGGCTGCATTTTCTGGCAGGCCAGACTGAACCCAGGCCATCCCTCTCCAGTCTTCCTTCCACGCTTCCTTCCCCCCCCGGCTGAGGCTTCTGACGCCCAACCTGGGCCTTCCAGGCCGCATGTGGAGGAGCCCAGATTGAGCCAGGTATAGCATTCTTCTAAATATTTCTGCTTGCCCAATCAATGATGTTAACTAGATGTTAGTTGGGAGTACTAATTTAGGATTGTGATTAATGAAGCAACAACTAAAACCATGTCCCTTTTTCATACACAGGGCCGGCTGGCTGATCTGCAGGTCCCTCCACCCCTGAAAAGAGAAAGTGGCAGTAGGAGGAGTGCCCTAGAGGAGGCTGCTATAGGATTCTTTTGGAGGGCTACAGAGGTCCTGGGAGCACCCCACACCATGGAAGAGAACATTGCTGCCTTCATTGCATATAAAATGCAGAGGATGGAGGAGGGCCAACAAGTCATGTGTGAGGCCCTCATATTGGAGGCTCTTGAGAAAGGTATGAGGGGCCAATCGACACCTCAGACACACCTTTGTGATGGCCCTCCTCCTCCTCCTGCAGGTCCTCCTCCTCCCTCTCCTCCAGGTCCCCCCAGTCCTCCTCCAGGTCCCCCCAGTCCTCCTCCAGGTCCTCCCAGTCCTCCTCCTCCTCCAGGTCCTACTCCTCCTCCTGCCACATCTCCAACTGCACAGCCACAGCCCGGAAGGAAGCGTGGAAGGAAGACCAGACAGTGATTGCCCTGGGTTCAGGCTGGTCGGCCAAAAGATGCAGCCTCTTGTGGTACCACAGCCTGGGGACACACATGTCATCTGCTGCTATCCGGATCTCTGCAAATTCTGGACCAGACTGCCCTCCCTTACATATGGACTCCTCAGGCCACCAATTTTGATGTTGAAGAATTGATGTCTGCCGTGGGGGTCCCAGGCTTCGCTAATTTCTCTTGTTGATCCAGTGTTGCCTTCCTCTTTGTTTGGTTCTGATCCCTTAATAAAGGAATTTTTGTTTTGAATTATACTCTCCTATGTGTTTTACTTCAAAAAGGACAGTTTGTTTGTGAGGATTCAGGTACATTTCAAATATACAATGTGAAATGAACAAGGGACACCAACACCAAACAATCTCCTGGAGATTAAATAAGAAAAGATATCAATGGTGTTGGGGTAACTTGACACACAAAACACACACAAAAATATTCTGGAGTAAAAATAAAAATAACATTGAACAAAGATCAGCCTTGGAAAAAATCCAAACATTAAAGAAAAAAAAAGGCTGAAAATCCAAAAAAAAAAAAAAATATAAAACTGTCAGATGTGACAACTAATAACAATATATTCAGGGAATCCCACAAAAAAAACACAAATAAAAGTTTGTGAGAAGTGTGTGTGAATATGAGCAGCAAAACGACTTAATTCTTGTCAGATTATAAAGAAGAAGAGAGTGCGCTGTATTAAACCATTTTTAACATTGCAGCGTGACGAAAGTGCTGTATCCATTGCGAACGCTAAGTTTACCAGAATGAGCTGTCCCGTCTCGGAATTTCTTCTGAGCATGCGTGGCACTTTGTGCATCGGAACAGGCCACACACGGTTGGAATTGACGCGATGGGATTTTGTTGTCGGAAAATTTTATCTCCTACTGTCCAACTTTGTGTGTCGGAAAATCCGACGGAAAATGTCCGATGGAGCCCACACACGGTTGGAATTTCCGACAACACGCTCCGATCGGACATTTTCCATCGGAAAATTCGACCGTGTGTATGGGGCATTAAAGTTTTTCTCTTCCTGGTTAGCACTGGGAGTGGCTTATTGGCATACAGCCAAGAAACCAAGAAAGCTGATTGGAGGAAAGGCACACACCCCCACTCCACATTGGCAAAGAAAGAAAGGAATGTGCACAGCTATGCTCTTAGACGGCAAGCTGACTGCTAATCTATTTATAGCAACCTCCTCCGACACACACTTCTATCTCCCATTTTGGAGAGCGTGTGAGAAGTTATCAGGCTGATAACAGAGCCACGGAGCAAGAGACAGCTACGGAACATAGTGCTTTGGAGAGAGATAAGAAAACACTGCAGATTTATGTGCCCAGCTCAATATTCATGAATCAGGTTTACATCCACTTTAGCCTAAAAAAAACCTTCTCCTTGCAAGGTAAAAGCATAATGTGTTAGTATGCATTGCATACTAGCACATTATGAAATACTTACCTTGATACGAATAGCTCCAGTGGCACGCTGTCACTGCTGACAGGGCCTCCATCTTCGCCCGGTCTTCCTTAAGGTTTCATGGGCTCTGGCCACTTGAATGGCTGAGCCGCAATGATGTAACTCTGAAGGAAGTATGCCATTCCTTCAGAGCGCATGCGCCGGTCGTTTCACCGGCTGCAGAGACACTGAATATCTCCTAAACAGTGCATGCTTAGGTGATATTCCTTGAACCTACAGGTACGCTTTATTATAAGCTTAGCTGTAGGTACAAGTGTCAAATGGGAGTTTACTACTGCTTTAATGAGTCATTTGGTTTATAAGTGACTGGTAATGAAAGAAGTGATTCTTCGGTAGTTTTGGAATGAACTTCTTTCTAAAAAGATAAATGGGGGTCGATTTATTAAAACTGGAGAGTACAAAATCTAGTGTAGGTCTGCATAGAAACAATCAGTAAAATAACAAAAAAGTCAGGAAACTGGGACATATATTGCACTGGGAACCTTGTAAATGTCCTACAGGAGCCCAAAAAGCAGCTGAGTGGTGTGGGTGAGCACACCAGGAGTGGTGTGAATACAAATACAAACATTCAAAATCAACCACAATTGGAAGCGATGATCGGGACAGTCTTGTATGGACAAATTCTCAGAAGGCTCAATGCGATAAAATCATATGCCAATTTATTAATAGCATCTAATGAATTATTAGAACAACCCGAGGTTGTTCTAACAATGGAAGTTTTGCTGCAATGGAGAAACCAGTTATCGTTCCTTTAAAAATGTGATTCTTCCCACAGTCTACTCCTATTTAAATCCCCTTGGTTGTCAAAGTCATATGACTTGAAGAAGGGCCATGCCTGAAATGCGTTGTCAAGACAACAGCTATTCTCTCCCTTCACTCTCCTCAGCTTGCTCTCCACCATCCTGTGCTTCAAGCCTCGGTCTGGACCTGTGCTTCCCGAACATATGACGTCACGCTCGGGTGTTTCCATCTGCTGGTTCCTGTCGGCGGTTGTACCGGCTGCCTCTCGGTCCCTTAACGTTTCATGGCTGTCTTGCCATCTCACCATCTACCACTGGGTCTTTGATTGAGGCTTCATACAGTCCATCCATCTCTGCACATGCTGGTTTCCTCCTTCTCAGTGGATCTTTCAGGAATGTATGAAGATTTGCCATTGCAGCATTGCTTCACCAAGACAGCCCACCACCAACCACTTTTACAAGGTACTGTCACAGCGGGGAGCAAGCATTATAGTTGTTCACTCGATGCAAGGAGATTTTAACTATTCATTTATTCATTACATGCTATTAATAAATTGGCACATGGTTTTATTGTATTGAGCCTTCTGAGAATTTGTCCATACAAAACTGTCCCGATCAGAGCTTCCAATTGTGGTTGTTTTTGAATGTTTGTATAGAAACTAATCAGCTTCCAGTTTTTTTTTTGTCAAAGCTTAATTGAATAAGCTGAAGTTAAAAGCTGATTGGCTACTATACACAGCTGCACCAGATTTTGCACTCTCCAATTTCAGTAAATCAACCCCATGGTGCTGAGTTTTTGTCATCATTTGTTTTGTTTTTTAATTGGAAAAATTCTCGAAACCTTAAGGCCTTGAGCACATCAGCATCAAATCCCAGTTTTTTTAGGCACCCAGGAGGCAGAAGTGTAGCATCCACTCCAGCCCCACTGTCAGCAGTCTGTCAAAATCTATGACAGGCTGAGATATGCGGTAACAGGATGTGGCTGAACACTGTACCGAGAGTTCAGAGACATACTGTATTCCCCAGATGCAGATTTCCTCAGAGACAATGAGTGACAATGCTGTGGATAATTTTACTGGCATCTCACAATGTTGACACCTTAACCTCCCTATCGGTAATCCCGATTGTGGCTCGGGGTTAATTTTCAGTACCAATAGCAGTAACCCTGAGCCACACTCAGGATTGCATCGCAGTATCCAGTTACAGTTACATACCTTGTCCCCAGGATCTTGCGATGTCCTCCCGCTGTATCCTCCGCTGGAACCTCCGCCGATGCATCAATGTTCCGGGCTCTGTTACCTGCGAGCATCACCACGCATGGGGGCGGAGCTTGGCGGCAAATTCAAAAAAGTCCAAAAAACATAACACACACAATACATTGTAATCTGTAGATTACAGTACTGTATCAAATATTTTCACCTCAACTTTGTCCCTAGTGCTTTGTCCAGTGCCCTGCCTGCACTTTTATATTATATATTCCGTTCTTTCTGCCTGGAAACTTGAGAACGTCCTTGGCATCCAAAAAACGTCCCTCTATGTCAAAAGCGGTTTGAGACCAGCTAGGAAACAGCGATAGTGAATTAGAATCATTTGCAGAATTGAGCGATAGTGATGCATGGGGAAATTTGTCATCAGACACTGAAAGTGGCAACAGCGACAATTCTACGACAGAGCTCAGTGATGTGCGAACTTGGTGCCCTATTAACTGTGGTACAGATCATTCAGCACTGAGCTCAGTCACAGAATTGTCGCTGTTGTCAATTTCAGTGTCTAATGATGAATTTCCCCACGAATCACTATTGCTCAATTCTACAAGTGAATCTAATTCACTATCGCTGTTTTCTAGCTGGTCTCAAACCGCTTTTGACGTAGAGGGAAGCTTAACATTGTCCTGATGGTGATGTTGGACTTTCTGCAGTCCCATGTTTCAAAATTTTTCATACCTGGGATGTTTACTAAACCAATATGCAGTGTCTAGTATTACAGTGACTAGTAACCCTTGTTTGGACACATTTCAGTGTTTTTGATTTGATTACACTATTGAATAAAATGTATTATTATTTTTTTTATAATTATTTATAGTTATTTATTATATTATAATTTATGATTTCATGTTTCAAACTTTATCATACCTGGGATGTCTACTAAACTCTTGTTTGGACAGATTTATTCCTAAGAATTACAGGCCTACAATATAAAACGCCAAATTTCTATGCAAAACAATGTACCACTTTGACATTCAAAAATCAGACATCATGCCGCCAGGGAGGATAAAGCAGGAAGCGAACCTACAGCTCTTTTACTAGCTGGATTAACACTAAAGAAGTGGACAAGACAGCAAGTGCTTAAGTAACCTTAACTACTTAAGGTTACATTGCTTTCTATTTGACATCTAATGGATTTGACATCCCTGTGATGAAATTATTACAAGCTGGAGTCATTGGGTATAAACTTAGGCCCCTTTCACATTTGTCTTTAATCAGTTCAGTCAAATTTTAAAAAAAAAAACTTATTCAGTTTTAATCAGTTTATTATCAGTTTTACATCATTTTTCACATCCACTACCAATGCAAAAATCGATGCAAAAATAGACCGTTTGTCCATTTACATCTGTTTTTTGTCTGTACTGTTTTTTTAATGGAAGAAAAATAAGGCTTTGATTGGTTCCAAAAAATTGATGTTGACGGAAGTGGATGTAAGCGGATGTAAATGGATGATCATCCGCTTACATTCATTTTTCCATAGAGATGCATTGATCTGTATTGATGCTTCGAAACGGAACACTCATATGAAAGGGACCTACTATTATCTCTTTTCCAATTAAGCTGCTATTGGTGACTGTTACAGCTATCAACATCTATAGACATAACATTAAAAGACAAAGCTGTACTTTTAAATAAATAATAATGAATCTTTTTTAACTACTCACATAAAAGCACTAATACAATAATCTCCCATGTTCCACACATTTTATGATTTTTTAGCTAAGTAGTTAATATGGAAGTGGAGCATGGTCTCCTATTGTTGTGCATATAGATGTTAACTGTTGTAGTACACTATAGAGCAGGGATATGCAATTAGCGGACATCCAGCTGTTGCAAAACTACAAGTCCCATGAGGCATAGCAAGACTCTGACAGCCACAAGCATGACACCCAGAGGCAGAGGCAGAGGCAGGTAGTTTTGCAACAACTGGAGGTCCGCTAATTGCATATCCCTGCTATAGAGGTTTAATTGGAGGATTGGTTCCTTTAAGTTACTCAACAAAACTCATGTTTTTTAGTTCATGAGTTGACAAGAATCGAGATTTCCATAGAAGATGTTAAAATATAATGCTTGGGATAGTACTCTACCCTGTTTCCCCGAAAATAAGACCTAGCGTGATTGTCTGTGATGGCTGCAATATAAGCCCTACCCCCCAAATAAGCCCTACCCTGTTTCCCCAAAAATAAGCCCTACCCTGAAAATAATACCTACAAGGACTTTAACTAGGGCTTATTTTGGGGGGTAGGGCTTATATTGCAGCCATCACCGACACTCACACTAGGTCTTATTTTCGGGGAAACAGGGTAGAAACCCCCCTAAGCCAACTTAATGTGATGACAACCTGCCATTGCTGTTACCCAAAAATCTGTCATGCTTATCCAGTGACATCAAGACTTTCTTCTTCATTTCTACTTTGCTTTCTACATACATTTTCTTGGCCATAGATCCATAGGAAAAAGAAATTACAACAGGTTAGATGTTTAGAAGGTGTACAACAAATAAATACAAGCTATAAATACAGTAGAAATGGTAACAAAGTGGTACGCAACTATATTAAAAGGAAATGTGGTCAAAAATGGGTGAACATGTAAGACTGTTAAAACATTGTTGTTAAATGTAAAAAGCGTTAATGTATTATTTCAGTATATTTAATTTGTATCAGTCTCACTAAAATAACAGCCTTGCTAATCTCATTAAAAATCAAAAAAATCTATTTGGTCGCCATATGTGGTGGAATTAGGATTGAAAATACAAAAGTAATATAATCTATCTGTACTATTTAATACTGAATTTCTATAATATGCTATAGTAATAACTGCAGAAGATGCATTTTTCTTTCTAAAAAGTCAATTTCTTTATTCAAAAATGTTCCAGTGTCCTGAGAGATTAATGCAGAGGTCACTACTGGGTTCTGTCTATCCTGAATGCTCATTATCCATAATTGTTGACTTGCACACCACCTGATTATTGTAAGCAACATTCTTGTCTGTTAACATCTAACCTGTTATACTAGTGAAAACCGCATACTGTATAATCAGCATAAAAATTGCCGTAAATGCATGTATAAAATAAATAATAAAGTAAGTAAAAAAAATCAAATAAATACTAACTAATAAAATATTTTTTCCATGAGTTTCAAGTTTATGCAAATAATTAACCTGATAATTTTAAAAAAATGCGTTTTTTTATTAAACAATAATGGGATATAACTCTAAATAATTTTCCTTTATACTTATATTTTGTTCTCCTATAACTGGCTGATGTAAATGATGCTGGTAAGAAAAATGATATAGCGGATTGTGTTGTTCCTTTACTGTATTAAATATGTTTTGTTATTCACACTTCTCCCCTGCCTGCTTCCCATGCATACAGCTGTCTTGTAAGTCAAATGGAAACAAAGCTGATGAACACCCAATGAAAGAAGCCATACATAATCAAAACGGCATATGGTGGGAATGAAGAACATCTTTTCTTTTGTTGACTTTTTTCTTTTCTCTTTTTGTATTTCTTTCTGTTATTCTACTTTTCTGCCCCTGAAACACAGCTAATTACAAAAAGTTGGAACTCGAAGCTAGATATCTTTAAGGGCTTTGCTTTTTCAGGAGGAACAAAAGAGAAAAACTAAGGACATGGTCAGAACCTCACAAAAAGAAAAAGAAAAAATCATCTAATGAGGATGTAGCAATAAGTGCTAGCAAGAAAAGTTGAAATAAAAAGGGCTTTTAGATAACATTGCTTTAATAGATGGGCTTTAGAAAATCCTAATATATAAAATATGAGCTTTATACTAACATTTTTACTATTTACTGGTTTTACTTGGTATTTTGTTCTGATTATATAATATAAATGCAATCTATATTATTGTTTATCTAAATGTATACAGCTTAGGCTTACTATGTTACATGCCCACTGACTAACGTTACTTCCTCCAGCAGGGCTCCTCCATTGGATAGACTACCCAGATTTACTAAAATAGGCTCAAAGTCTCACTGGAGCTGGATGCATTTCTATATCAAGCACTTTGTCTATAAGGCCCTTATAGAAATGAATACAATATATGCACAGTCTAAATAAATAGTACCTCTATTTATTTAGACTGTGCATATATTGTATTGATTTCTATAAGCTTATATAAATTATATAGTTTCTAAAACCCACATAATACATATTACTAATTTTATGATTTTTACATATTTTGTGCAAAGAAGTAAGATTATTGATCTCTATGTGCTTACCTTAGAATATAAAATAATTTCCTCAAGCACAATGGCTTGCTTTCATCTTTCATTGCCCAATCATTGAGTACTGCACTGGGTGGAGGCAGGGTGAGTATCACACGTTCCTCTCCTCTATCACTGGAAGTACCAAGATAAGTGGAGGAGTGACCTTAAAAGTAAGTATAAGCACCAGAGGGTACCTAGCCAGAGTGATGGGTGGGTTGAGCAATTTATATAATGTCACACAACATATCAAATTTAAAATTATATCATAATTGAGTCTTGCCAAATTTCACCTAAAGTTTGCCTAGAACTGCCAACAAAAGTCATACTCAATGGAAATCATGTCCATTGTTGCAAAGTACCACTCATGTCAGGGGCCAATGCAGTCCCTCCAAAATCAGACACCCCTACATGTATTCGAAACAGTAATAAATACCAATGATAATTGGTTGCATTGGAAATGTAATTTTTCAGTATGAGACATAATCATGCCTAGATAATCCAAATGAATTAAATTTGTCCAGCCATGCATATGAAGGTAATTTTGGAGGACTACATTTTTGTAATGGCGGACAATAAATATATATTACAATAATTGAACACGCTGTACAAGATATAAAAATTTGCCAAAACAATGTGAGAATATTTGCACTAATCTGCATTATTGGTTCTCACTATGGTATTCTGCTCTAGGTTCAAATGTTAGCTTTCTAACATGGTAAATTAATTAATTTAGTGATCCAACTGCAAAGAAAATAATGTTAGTACAAGTACTGCACTTAAAGTTCATCCCTTTGAATGCCCCACAATTATTGCTTATAAATGTCAGTATTTGAATTGGTCACGGTGCCAGTAAAAATAATCTAGACAAGTGTGGCAGGATGTGGTTTTGGTTCTTTAAGAATTTCTATTCCTGATATTGCACCAGTCAGAAATTAGCTTACAATGGAAATCAAGGCCGCTCATCAAATAAAAGTAGCCTTTATCTACCTAAAGACCTTAAGTAAAATAAAGTATGCAAGTTAAGAGAATGTTGAGCCCCAAAATGATGACCTCAGTAGCATGGAAAAAAAAAAAATATATATATATATCTTCACTATAGTTGAGGAAAGCAGCACCCGGTGTTTATCCAGTGCAATGCAATCTAATCTTCATCACCGACCAAATATAGAAAAAGTCCAACGGATTGCTGCACTTAAAATATTTATTAATCAATTATTCAAGAAATTACATAATCAGATGTTTGAAGATGATTTCCGTTTCGGGCTCACAAGCTTATGCCCTTCATCAGATCAAAAGGACATCTAACATTTCGGACAAATTCATGAGGTTTTAAAGACTTTCACAAAGAAATCACATATGGAATTAATCCTGTGTTTAATGACTAATCAGTACAATTACATTCCTTTATTGGTTATTTTTCTCCACTCTCACAGAAATGGTTAACCAGGACAGGTGTTCTCATCATACTTCAATCCGGATCCATTACTTTATCAGTCTGTCAAAAAACATACATATGGATATCACCGCATATTGAATCTATGTTTTAAATAAACAAATACAAATACAAATCAGTATTTAATCCTTTAGGGGTAATAGTATTGAGAAAATCTATCCAGTATACCTCACGTTTTCTGAGAATTAATTCTCGATCACCTCCTCCCCTGTTTTTATTAATCCCTTCCAATACCATATACTTTAGTTGGGAAATAGTACTAATGAGACTGCACTGATGAGGCGGCACTGATATGTACTGATGAGGCTGCACTGATATGCACTAATGAGGCGACACTGATATGTACAGATGGGACTGCACTGACGAGGCTACACTGATGTGCTCTGATGAGGCTGCACTGATGAGACAGCATTGATGGGCACTAATGAGGGGGCACTGATGGGCACTGACAACCTTCACTGATGAGGACTGACGACAATGCACTGATGAGGTGGCACTGATGGGCATTGATAGGCGGCACTGATGGGCACTGATAGGTGGCATTGATATGTGGCACTGATGGGCACTGATAGGAGGAACTGATGGGCACTGATGGGTCTTTACTGATAATCAGTGCCCTGATTATCAGTGTAAATGCTGTACTCCCTGTGCCCTGTCAGATCGGCTCTCCTTTCCTCACACGCTGCCTCTGTGTGAGGAAAGAAGTAACTGGAAAGACAGTTTACATGTGACCAGCTATGATTGGTCACAGCTGATCACATAGTAAAGGGCCAATGTAATTGGCCTTTTACCCAGTTCTGTGATCCACTGTGTAAAAGGGACACAACAATCACAGACATTTCCCTATGTGCTCCCCAGGGACGGCCCCCCAGAACTGGAGAGCTGTGATGTAGCCGTATATTGGCTATAGTGCGGGGGGGCAAGTGGTTAAAGAAGGATACATTCTTGTGCCCCATCCTCATCACACTAGAAGCAGTGGTGTACACAATCAAAAAGTAGATATCTCATACAAAAATTGTTCCACTGGGCATAAAAAGGTCAGGTCTGCTAATAAAAGGCCCCAACACATAAAAAAGTAAGTACAGAAGCACTAAGAAAGATTAAAAGTCTAAGATAATGTGTGTCTTATAAGCCCCAGATGGCAAACAACCTCAGTCCAAAGTAGTGGATGTTGCGGAAAGCCATTCGCCCCATACTTCGTCACACTTGCGAAAAGCACATCTATTGGGATATGAAGCCTTCAAAAGGGGAATAGCATTGTTCCAAGCTGTTAACTTCATTGCCATTGTTTTTTCCATGCGAACAGTAAGAAGAGTACATATGGCATTTGAGGGAGCCAAAGAATCCACTATAACTTAATAGGCAAATTTCAATGGAGGGAGCTAGGAAAATAGTAGTAACTAAAGAAATGCAAGTCAGAAGCTCCTGCCAGAATTGTCGGGTAGCTTGGAATTCACAAAAAATATGTACAAAATAAGCATAAGAGGAGGAACAGCACCAGCATGAGGAAGATTGATCCTGTATAGCCTGGCAGGAGTAAAATATATCCTAGGAAGGAATTTGTAATGAATAAGATGATCTCTGGCAGAAACTAAATGGTAAAAGGGACCTCTCAGGCATCATCCCAGTCATCTCTATCTAACCCAGGAGCAGCAGCATCCCACACAGATATGCACGGATGTAAGAGATAATGGGTTTCAAGGGACATATTTTTGTAAATAGAGGAAAGTACTTTGGTCAATGAGTCATCCCTCAACAGTTGCTTGTTATCAGTAGATTGTAGGGTAACCTGGCCAGCACCAAACTGAGAATGGAAGGCATGCCTAAATTGTAGGTATCTAAATAGATGGGTAATTGGCAGATGGTAAAATGGTTTAAGCTCACCAAAGGTTAAAAGGTTAAATAGGTCCTGTGGTTGACCACAAGATCCTCAGTTCCCGTAGTGGACCACAAGATCTTTTTGATTCCATGCTAAGTCCAGGCAACTGGGTCTGGATAAGTGTAAAAGTGTCCCAAATTAGAATTGTTTCATAGTAGGTGGGGATACTGTGGGGGATGCATGATTATTTCACCCATGGATAGGGATGAGCTTCGAGTTCGAGTCAAATCCATGTTCAACTCAAACATCGCATGTTCGACCGTTCATCGAATTGCGAACAATATGGGCCGTTCGCGTCAAATTTGAGTGGCGCGTCACGGCCCATAATTCACTGCTGCATCGCAGTGCATTGCTGGCTGATGATTGGCCAAGCATGCACTATGACCCGCATGCTTGGCCAATCACAGCACTGTCTGTACAGAGAGCCGTAATTGGCCAAAGCCAGGGTGGCTTTGGCCAATTATGGCTTAGGGGGTTTAGTACACGCCCCCACACTATATAAGGCCGCCTGAACGTCGGCCCTGTGTAGTGTGTTCCGGCGTTGAGAGAGAGATAGAGAGAGAGAGAGAGAGAGAGAGACAGTGTCATTTGATCAGTTAGTTGCACTTACAGTGTATTGTGTATATATATGCATCCTAGGTGTTGTGTGTGTATATATATATATATATATATATATATATATATATATATATATACACTGTATTCAGTTTAGCTAGATCTGTTCCTGTTATTCTCTTCCTACTGACAGGCAGACAGGGGTTTTTACAGTATTTACAGCTACCTGAAGAAAATTGCTGGTGTTCTTCTGATCCTATTAGTCCTATTAGCTACAATATTTACAGTTAGTGTAGTGCGTCCTCTGCACAGTGTGCACCTAAAGCTACCTGAAGAAAATTGGTGGTGTTCTTCAAATCCTATTAGTACCGCAGGCAGCTGTAGTATTTACAAGTTAGTGTGGTGCGTCCTCTGCACAGTGTGCACCTAAAGCTACCTGAAGAAAATTGGTGGTGTTCTTCTTAATCTATTAGTACCGCAGGCAGCTGTAGTATTTACAAGTTAGTGTAGTGTGTCCTCTGCACAGTGTGCACCTAAAGCTACCTGAAGAAAATTGGTGGTGTTCTTCTGATCCTATTAGTACCGCAGGCAGCTGTAGTATTTACAAGTTAGTGTAGTGCGTCCTCTGCACAGTGTGCACCTAAAGCTACCTGAAGACAATTGGTGGTGTTCTTCTGATCCTATTAGTACCGCAGGCAGCTGCAGTATTTACAAGTTAGTGTAGTGCGTCCTCTGCACAGTGTGCACCTAAAGCTACCTGAAGAAAATTGGTGGTGTTCTTCTGATCCTATTAGTACCGCAGGCAGCTGTAGTATTTACAAGTTAGTGTAGTGCGTCCTCTGCACAGTGTGCACCTAAAGCTACCTGAAGACAATTGCTGTTATTCTGATCCTATTAATACCACAGGCAGGCAGCTACAGTATTTACAGTTAGTGTACTGCGTCCTCTGCACAGTGTGCACCTAAAGCTACCTGAAGACAATTGCTGTTGTTCTGCTCCTATTAATACCACAGGCAGGCAGCTACAGTATTTACAGTTAGTGTACTGTGTCCTCTGCACAGTGTGCACCTAAAGCTACCTGAAGAAAATTTGGTGGTGTTCTTCTGATCCTATTAGTACCACAGGCAGGCAGTTGATTCTGCTAGCTGCAGTATCAGTATATATATATATATATATATACATCCCAGCTTTGTGCAGCTACATCTCACTGCAGGCCATTAGTATGTCTGGAAGGCCAACAAGGAGAGGCAGACCGTCACAAACCAATAAAAGAGTGCAAGCAGGCTCTGTGTCTAGAGGCAACAGTGCTGGTCGTGGAGACGGTGCATCCTCATCAGCACGTGGCCGTGGGACACGCGTGTTCTTTTTTTCGGCAGTTGGCCGTGTTGAGCCGCAACATGCAGAAGACTTGGTAGAGTGGATGACCAAGCCGTCCTCATCCTCCTCATCCTCTCTCACCCAGGCTCAGGGTACTTTGTCTGGCAAAGCAGCTGCCAATGCGGCATCTTCACTCAGCTCAATGGCATCAGTCACTCCTTCCCTAGCCCCACCATGTCCTCCTGAGGAGTCCCCCGAACTGTTTGACCACAGTGTTGGGTACATGCTCCAGGAGGATGCCCAGCGATTTGAAGGCTCTGATGATGGTACCCAGCTAGAGGAAGGCAGTTTGGTGAGCCCAGAGAGGGGGTAACCAGGAAGGACAGCAATCTGGCAGTCATGTTCCCCCAGCTGCAGCATAGTGCCAGCTTTGCAGTGATGAGGAGGGAGGGGATGATGAGGTCACTTACTCGACGTGGGTGCCTGATAGGAGAGAGGAGGAGGAGGCACATCTCCAATGAGGCAGGATGCCCTCCAGGGGCCAGCTTAAGGGCAGCACACCGAATGCATCACACCACAGATATCCGCATGTGCAGGGCGCTGCTGTCTCTGCGCGTTATTCCAAAAGTTCTTTGGTGTGGGCCTTTTTTGAGACGAGTGCATCAGATCCCACCACTGCTATTTGCAACATATGTCTCAAGCGTATCTCGCGTGGCCAAAACATCACCCGCTTGGGCACCAGATGCTGGACTAGACATATGTCGACCTGCCATGCAATTCGTTGGCAAGCGTACCTAAAAGACCCACACCAAAGAACAAAGCGGACCTCTCCTTGCTCCTCATCAACTGGGATCTCCAACCCCACTATATCTTCAGTCCTCTCTGAAACCTGCACTGAGAGGAATGAAGGTGTAGAATTAGGTGTGTGACAGCCAAGTACTTGCGGGCAATCTGCTATCAGTACACCGACGTCAGATTGTACCAGACAAATTTCCCCGCCCCAGCTGCTGCACCGCCGAAAGAAGTTCGCTCCCAGCCATCCACATGCCCAGCAGTTGAATGCTAGCTTGGCTAAATTGCTAGCACTTCAACTGCTGCCTTTTCAGTTGGTAGACTCTGCCCCCTTCCGTGAGTTTGTGGAATGTGCAGTTCCTCAGTGGCAGGTTCCCAAACGCATGGAAGGCGATTCCTGCTCTATATGGAAGGCAATGTCTTGGCCTCGCTGGACAGGGTGGTCAGCAGTAAGGTGCATATTACCACTTACTCATGGTCCAGAAGGCATGGACAGGGACGTTACCTGTCTTTCACCGTGCACTGGGTGACTCTTCTGGCAGCTGGGAAGGATGCAGGTGTAGTAGTGTTGGAGATTGTTCCACCACCATGCCTCCAAAATGCTATTAGTGGTGATTCTGCCACACCTCTCTCTTCCACCCCCTCCTCTTCTTCTTCCTCCATGGCCTCTTTCTGTGCTGATTTGTCTTCGGAACCAGCAGTGCTCCGTAGGCATTCAAGGGGCTACGCAAGCACGCAGGTGCTTGAGCTGGTGTGCTTGGGGGACAGGAGCCACATTGGGGCAGAGATTCTGTCAGCTCTGCAGGGGCAGGTTCACAGGTGGTTGACGCCACGCCAGCTTAAGGCAGGTATGGTGGTTTGCGACAATGGCACCAACCTCCTCTCTGCCCTCCAACAGGGACAACTGACCCATGTGCCCTGTTTGGCTCATGTGCTTAACTTGGTGGTGCAGCTGTTCTTGGGCAGGTACCCGGGCTTACAGGATGTCCTGAGGCAGGCCAGGAAAGTCTGTGTGCATTTCCGCAGGTCATATAATGCCAGTGCTCGGCTGGCTGACCTCCAAAAGGAATTTAACCTGCCCAAGAACCACCTAATCTGTGACATGCCCACCAGGTGGAACTCAACATTGGCCATGCTGCAGCAGGTGCACATGCAGCAGAGGGCCATCATTGAGTACCTATGCGACTATGGCACCAGGACAGGGTCAGGGGACCTTGGTTTTTTTCCCCACGCCAGTGGGCTATGATCAGGGATGCATGCACTGTCCTGTCACCATTTGAGGAGGCCACGAGGATGGTGAGCAGTGACAGTACATGCATCAGTGACACTGTCCCTCTTGTCCACCTGTTGGAGCACACACTGCGTGGAATAATGGACAGGGCACTTGAGGCAGAACAGAGGGAGGAAGAGGAGGACTTCCTTACCTCTCAAGGCCCCCTTTATCCAGACAATGTTTCTGCATGCCCGCCGATCACACAGAAAGAGGAGGAGAAGGAGGAGGATTGTGTCAGCATGGAGGTGGAGCCTGGCACCCAGCATCAGCAGCAGTCTTCAAGGGATCATTTACAGTCTGAAGAAACCCATGGACTTGTACATGGCTGGGAGGAGATGGCTGCGGATCATGTCGTCCTTAGTGACCCAGAGGACTCTGGACCGAATGCCTCAGCAAACCTACGCTGCATGACCTCGCTGAACCTGCAAAGCCTGCGGAAGGATCCTCGTATTCGTGGTATCAAGGGGAGGGATGATTACTGGCTGGCAACCCTCCTTGATCCACGGTACAAGGGTAAGGTTGCGGACCTTCTCTTGCCATCGCAGAGGGAGCAGAGGATGAAACATCTTCGGGAGGCCTTGCAGAAAGGTTTGTGCAACGCGTTTCCAGAGCCTGGGAGGTTACAATTTCCTGGTCCTCCTGGACAACGTGTTGCTGAGGCTTCTGTCAGTCTCAGAAGGAGCGGTGGAGAAGGTGGCGGTCTGACCAATGCTTTCAGACAATTTTTTAGTCCACAGCCCCAAGGTCTGATCGGTTCCAGCAACCGTCGCCAGTGTCTGATTCACATGGCGCAGGATTACCTAGGGGCAAGATCAGACTTGGACACCTTTCCCACCGAAAATCCTCTGGGTTACTGGGTCTTGAGGATGGATCACTAGCCAGAGCTTGCACAGTATGCAATTGAGCTACTAGCCTGTCCTGCATCCAGCGTTCCATCCGAAAGCACATTCAGTGCTGCTGGAGGCTTTGTAACCGATCACAGGGTGCGCCTGTCCATTGAATCGGTCGATCGGCTGACCTTCATAAAAATTAATCAGTCTTGGATCACCAGCTACCAAGTACCTGATGCTGATGTAACTGATTGATTTTTTTGAAAAATGTGAGATCCCTTCAAGACTGCCTATGCTGATGCTGAGTGACTATCCTGTTATGCTGAGTCACCATCCTCTTCCTCCTCAATTTTCATACTGATAGCTTGTAAGAACATTTTTGGTTCTGGGCAGCGCCACCAGTGGCCAAGGCCCAATTTTTATGCCCCTTTTAACCGGGGTGTGTAATTACAATTTTTGATGCAATACTTTGCAGCAGGGCTCATTCCTGCGCTCCAAATAGATTATCTGTGAGGGGTTGCAGTGTTGTGGCACCAGCACCAGTGCCCAAGGCCCAAATTTTCAGCCCCTGTTTAACAGGGGCGTATAATTACAATTTTTGATGCAATACTTTGCAGCAGGGCTCATTCCTGCGCTACAACTATAGCATCTGTGAGGGGTTGCAGTGTTGTGACTAAGGCCCAATTTTTCTGCCCCTGTTAAACAGGTGCATGTAATTACAATTCCTGATATAATATTTCACAGCAGGGGCCCGTTCCAGCGCCCATTAAGAGTAACTGTGAGGACTTACAGTGTTGTGGCACCAGTACCACCACCACACCACCAAAGGCCCAATTTTGCTACCACAGTTCAACAATGGCATGTAATTACAATTCTTGATCTAATATTTCACAGCAGGGCCCGTTCCTGCGTCCACCAAGAGTAACTGTGAGGGCTTACAGTGTTGTGGAAACACCAACACCTAAGGCCCCAATTTCTGCAGAGTATATAGGGCAGGCCCTGTCAAGAAATGCCTTCCAGCAAACGTCCTAGCAATATTAGAACTAGAAGAACACCTGTGCACAAAAGAGCCATCCGGCACATGTGCATACGCAATAGCGTGAATAGCGGCGGGGAGGAGCGTGTGCACCTCCCTGCTGTCTGCATCCTGCTGCTGTATTACAGTGCACCTCCCTGCTGTCTGCACCCTGCTGCTGGACTACAGTGCACCTCCCTGCTGTCTGCATCATGCTGCTAGACTATAGTGCACCTCCCTGCTGATTACAGGATCCAGCCCTCTACTCCACCCTTCCAGTCAGGCACTTGTGCCCCTTTGTACTCTCGAGCCCCTGTCAACACTACCAGGGGTTCCCGAGTCATAGGTATACGAGAGGCCGTTCCCTGCATTCCAGGCTCTACCTACTAGGTACTAGACAGTACCGGACAGCCATGTCCGAGCCCACGCAGGGAACCTCGCCCATGGAGGACTTATGCCGTCATCTAGCTGGACTTGCGCAAGCTGTTAAGGACTTACAAGACAGTTATAACCGACTGGAAGAGCGTGTCCAAGTTTTATCTACCCCAGCTCCTGGAACGTCCACTGCTCCTTCAGTGGTCATGCTCCCTCCTAAACCCAAAGTTCCCACACCAGAAAGGTTCTCCGGGGATCACAGCAAGTATAGGGCATTCCGTAATGCCTGTGAACTTTTCTTTGCATTACAACCCAGAACCTTTTCTCTTGAAACTACCAAAGTGGGCTTCGTCATTTCCCTCTTACTAGGCGAACCCCAGGCATGGGCCCATCGCCTCTTGGAGCAGAAGGATAACTGCCTTAACCACCTGGATACTTTCTTCCAAGCCATGGCCCTTCTCTATGAAGATCCGCAACAAGCAGCTACCGCAGAAGCAGCATTATTCTCTCTCCTGCAGGGCCGTAGGGCAGCGGAGGACTATGCATCTGAATTCAGGCGTTGGAGTTCCAATACAAACTGAAAGGACGCCGCCCTACGTTACCAGTTCCGCATGGGTCTCTCCGAGCCATTAAAGGATGAGTTGGCCGGGGTTGTTATTCCGGCAACACTTGAAGCTCTCATCAACCTGTCCATCCAAATAGACAGGCGTTTAAGAGAACGAAGAGCAGAAAGTACCGCTGGTCCCTCTCGCCCAGTATGGATTCTACCACGTGTACCAAATCCTCCTGTTCACACTTCCACTGATACTTCTGAGCCAATGCAATTAGGCTTGATCCGTCCCTCTCTGATTCCTGAAGAACGTCAACGCCGATGGGCTAACAATCTTTGCCTCTACTGCGGAGAATCTGGACACTATGTGAGGACTTGTCCCGCAAAGATCCGTAAGCACATTACCCTCTCCTCTACCTCCTTACCTGCTGTGTTTAATAATGCAACTCATTTGTCTATCTCCATTTCTCTACAGCTTCCAGGAGGGAATACTCAAGCAACTGCCATAATTGACTTCAGAGCTTGCAGCGGGTTTATGGACTTATCTTTTGTCTGCAAACTCCAAATCCCTCTACGACCCAGAGCACAGGGACTGTCTGTACACCTAGCCGACGGATCGGCTATTATATCTGAACCTGTAACACAAGAGACGGTTCCTCTAAACACCATCATTTCTGGCAACCATCAAGAACTACTCTGTCCTGATATCATCGAGTCTCCCTTGTTTCTAATCATACTGGGAATGCCCTGGCTCAAAGCCCATAATCCACAAATTAACTGGTCTACTGGAAAAATCAGTTTTCACTCCCCCTATTGCCGTCAGCATTGCCTACAGGGAGCTACCGATTTCCCGTCTTCCTTGCTGTGTCTGAAAACCGATGCTGAGATCTGCTAAGCTGTTCCCGAGGCATACCATAGTTTTCTGGATGTGTTCAGCAAAAAGGGACACTTCCTCCACATAGACCCTATGACTGCCCGATTGAACTTCTCCCCGGAGCAGAGATTCCCTTTGGGAGAATTTTCCCCTTAACCGAACTGGAGCTAGGTACTCTTAAAGAATACATTGATGACAATCTGAAAAAAGGGTTTATACACCCCTCCCCCTCTTAGCAGGAGCAGGGATTTTCTTTGTGGAAAAGAAGGATCACTCCCTACGCCCCTGCGCAGATTATTGGGACCTCAATAAAATTACAATCAAAAACCGGTACCCTCTACCTCTGGTACCTGAACTTTTTCAGAGACTCGGAACTGCATCTATATTTACCAAACTGCATCTTTGCGGAGCTTACAACCTAGTCCGGATCCGAAGCAGGGACGAATGGAAGACTGCCTTCCGCACCCGCTTCGGACACTTTGAGTATCTTGTTATGCCCTTTGGGTTATGCAATGCTCCACCTTCCAGCATTTTGTTAATGATATTTTTAGAGACTACCTTGACCTGTTTATCATAGTTTATCTGGATGACATCTGGATTTTTTCCTCCACTCTGCCTACCCACCAGGAGCATGTCAGAAAACTCGACTTCGCCAACACGGCTTGTACACAAAACCTAAGAAGTGCGAGTTCATACGCCAAAGCATTAAATTTCTGGGCCTGATTATTTCTATAGACGGTGTCAAGATGGATCCGCAGAAGGTCTCCGCCATCCTGGATTGGCCAGCCCCTACGGATAAAAAGGGAGTTCAGCGCTTTGTGGGTTTTGCGAATTTCTATCGCAAGTTTATCAGGGGATTTTCTTCCATCATCTCCCCCATCACAAGTCTGACTCGGCAGGCACCCGGTTCCAATGGTCTCCTGAGGCTCAAGCTGCTTTCACCTCCTTGAAAGATCAGTTCGTGTCAGCTTCTGTCCTGAAGCATCCTGACCCAGCTTTACCTTACATATTGGAGGTAAACACCTCCGAGATAGCAGTAGGGGCGGTACTTTCACAGAGACAAGGATCCAAGGCTCTATTACATCCAGTGGCATTCTTCTCCCGCAGGCTAACCGAAGCTGAGAAGAATTACGATGTTGGGGACAGGGAGCTACTTGCAATCAAAGCCACACTTGAAGAATGGCGTTACCTCTTTGAAGGAGCGGCCCACCCTATTCTGGTGTACACCGACCACAAACATTTAGAGTACCTGAAAGTTGCCAAGAGATTGAAACCACGTCAGGCCAGATGGGCACTCTTCTTTACTAGGTTCGCTTTCAACATCACTTACAGGCCGGGATCAAAAAATACCAAACCGGACGCGCTGTCCCGGATGTTCAGCGAACCTGAAGTTCCTTCTCCTCCAGATACCATTCTTGCTCCTGGAAATTTTCTCATGCTTCAAGGAGACCTACTGTCCCAAATCAAACAGGCATCTTCAACGGCTCCCCATCCAACAGACATCACTTTACAGTCCAGAGATGACCTATTATGGTACAAAGACAGAATTTTTGTGCCACAACCAACACGGGTTGCTGTCCTCAAATCTTGTCATGACCATGAACTAGCTGGCCATTTTAGTATACACAAGACCTCCAAACTCCTCCAACGTACGTTCTGGTGGCCTCAGCTATTGAAAGATTGCAGACGTTATGTGGAATCATGCATTACCTGCATTCAGAACAAGGGCAGCAAGACCAAGGCTTGGGGGCTGCTAAAACCTCTACCTGTCCCGGAAAGACCATAGAGGATGATCTCCATGGATTTCATTGTTGAATTACCACCATCAGAAGACTACACCACTATCTTCGTAGTGGCTGACAGACTTTCCAAATGGCTCACTTCCTGCCTATGAAGGGTACCCGATCTGCCTCTGAAACCGCAGGGATTTTTATTAAAGAGATTGTAAGACTCCACGGTATACCTGCAAACATCGTATCTGATCGGGGGTACAATTTACATCCAAATTCTGGAGAGCCCTATTTGAATCCGTGAAGATTGACCTTTCTTTCTCCTCTGCTTATCACCCCGAGACTAATGGTCAGACTGGAGGAACAAATCAAACCCTTGAGTAATATTTACAATGCTATTCTTGTTTTTCTCAGGATGACTGGGTACCCCTATTACCTCTTGTCGAGTTCGCCTATAATAATTCTGTTCATTCTGCAACCAAACAGTCTCCATTTTTTGCGAACTATGGTTTTCACCCCTTGTTTTTGTCTAACAATGTTCCAGAGTGTGCAGTACCGGCTGCCCAAGAAGCCTTGAGTTTCTTTAGCACAAATAACAAGCTACTCCAAGAGACAATGACAAGGACTCAAGAACATAACAAAGAGACATTTGACAGAAAAAGGAGAGGGGAGCTTGACCTGAAAGCTGGAGATCAAGTCTGGCTGAATCTGAAGCTAGCATGTCCATCCAGGAAATTTCAGAAGAAGAGGTAACAAATAATTCTGTGCTGCCCAAAAAAGAGGGGGGGGGTGTAAGCAGCTAACACGACCAATATAGTGAAGGCATGTAGTGATAAAACAGAAAATATGTGTAGCGCTAAAAGTCCAACGTGAAAACAAATGTCCAACCAATGTTAAATGGTATTGAGGAAAAAAAACTAGAAGAAAAGTCCTTCATATATATAAGGCTCGTAAAGTGGTCAATATGATTTCAGTGACTTCATGTGAGGAACACATAAAACATGTGACATCTGGAGTGAACACAGAAGAGACACACCACCACCAACAATAGGGAGGCTTACCGGATCGCGTAGACCCAAAAGGGCATACGCCCAACTGGGTCAACTCAGGCTTGCGTGGTGGGTGATGATGGATGTTCCAGAAGAGTAGTAGGGATGAAGTCCAAGGGCTGACAAGATGTTAATGAGTCCCTCGAAATGGTATTGGAAAGCGAATAGCAGTGTTGTAAATAAGGAAGGAAAAAGGCCACATAGTGTGATTCCGTAAAATAAGTACCAAATTTATTAAAAAAGAGATACACTCACATGAATTCCTTAAAAAACAGCTCTGTAAAAGTATGGCAGCAGTGGGGTCCTAACCGACGCGTTTCGTCTTCTTAGACATCGTCTTGGGGTCCCCCCACTGCAGCCAGCAAGATATATATAGATGATATGATTCTAATGGTGGGAGGCCACTCCACGTTGTGTAAAATGGTCACTTCCGGTTTCCGGGCAAGATGGCCGCTCGGCATGCGTTCCACGCCTCTCTGTGGGGCCAGATGCCGGAACCGGAAGTGAAACCAATGGAGTTAGAAAGATCACAAGTGAGAACAAATAAAAACACCCAAAAAATCTCCCATTGGAACCTATGACCAATTCCTGTAGCCTGTGGGAGCAGAATATGTGTACAACTGTGAAGATATGACCGTAGAAAAAATGTGCTTGGGACGAACAGTGGTGCGCTCGCACAAAAAAGTTTTGTATGTGTGCATATATTTAATGCAACAAAATTACATGCGTGATATGTGGAAGATTGTTGCTGTGGTCACAATACATAAAGAAGCAACATAGATACAGATCATGGACATATGTCGTGATAATGACATATGTCCCTATATATAGGTGCAAAACAGATAAGGGGACCACCCATGTCAAAAACAATGCAATAAGATGACAAATGTACACATGTGGAGTGGACTCCCCTCACAGTGTACAGATGAGTTTTTTGTGCTCACACACAAGAATAAAACTAAAAAGTAAGTAGAACATACACATACATTGTGCCAAAATAAAGTGATAGGTGCACATATATACTATGGGCTCACCTCACGATGTACAGATAAACAACATGTGTAAAAACAAAAAATTGAAATTACAGAGCACATTAAACATATAAATACATAGTGCCAAAATGGTGAGAATGGTAAATATATGTAAAGGGGAATTAATGTGTTCCTATAGAAATGCATATAGAGAAATATATTGGTGAAAAACTGCTGAAAATTAAGAGAGAAGATGCAAATGAGAGAGAAAATATCTAAAAAATAAAAATGATAGTGAAGCTGGGCATCAAGACATATTAATGAAGGCATTGACATCCAGCTCAACGTTAATACCCAGAGGGAAGTGCGTTCGGAGCTTATGGATCCAGAAAGTCTCCAAGCGTGACACCCCTCTGGTCTTGGCGCCACCCCTCCAGGGGGGAATGTATTTGTCAATTACCACAAATTGCATCCCCTCTATTACCCGGTTGTGGTTAAGCTTATAATGTCTAGGAACAGTATGTTTGGTGTCACCACTCTTAATGAGAGCAATATGCTCTGCTACTCTAACTGAGAAAGAGCGAATGGTGCGACCCACATACTGTTTACCACAGTGGCATGTGATCAAGTATACAACATAGCTAGTAGTGCAGGTGCAAAACTGCTTGATGGGGTACCTTTTGTGGGTCACCGAAGATGTGAAGGATGCAGTTTTCCGTCCTATCCCAGAATTATGTTGACACACTACGCACATCTTGCGAAAGAAAGGCTGGCGTATAGGAGGGTTGATAACATTTGGGGCAATTTTGCTCTGTAGAGTGGGGGCACCTCTAAAGATGACCTTGGCTCGGTCTGGCAAAACTGAATTTGGGTCTGGGTAGCGCTACCTTATCTCCAACCCTTACAGAGGGGGGGTGCTGCTTCATCAGGCACTGTTCATTCAGGCCTAAGAAACCCTTCATTATTCAAACCCCCTGGTCCGGTAGCACCTGCTATTAGTATTTTTAAGGACCTTGTCCTCAAGGACTTAGCTGAACTCCCAGATAAACATATACGCCACCGCCCTTTGTCTAACATAGGCCTCAAGTCCCTTTGTTCCCAAAAAGATCTGGTTATCCGTCCAGCTGACAAGGGCGGTGGGATTGTTATTCTGGATAAGAAGGATTATGAATTAGAGATGCATAGAATCCTTAACGAACCCGATACTTACAAAATCATACCTAATAACCCTACTGTTGTTTATAAGAGAGAGCTGACTAAAATTGTGGAAAGAGGTTTCGACCAGGGCATTTTGAATAGAAAGGAGAGAGACTTTCTGGTCCCCTTGGCACCCAGGGTACCAACTATTTATTATTTGCCTAAGGTCCACAAGAATCCAGTACAACCTCCTGGTCGGCCTATCGTGAGTTGGATAGACTCTGTCACCTCACGTATAGGCCGATACATTGACTTTTACCTCCAACCTCTGGTAAGACGGATACTATCCTATTTAAAGGACACAGGTGCTACCATCCGTCTATTGGAGAGTTTGGAGCTACATGAGGATCACATTATTGCGACAGCAGATGTCGCGTCTCTGTATACGTGCATCCCCCAAGATAAAGGTCTAGACGTGATTCAGTATTTTTTGGAAAAGGAGCCAAGCATTGCTTCTTTCCAACGTTCCTTTATCATGGAGCTATTGGAATTTGCCATCAAGCGAAGCTATTTTTGGTTCAACCAACAATACTATTTACAGTTACGTGGCGTTGCTATGGGTGTCAAATATGCCCCTAGCCTCACTACTCTATTTATGGCCAAGTGGGAGGAGGATGTAGTCTATACCAATAGGGATTCTTCCCTTACCATGTGGACGCGTTATATAGACGACATCCTCCTCCTATGGAGGGGTAGTGCTGAATCCCTTGATTCATTCTTCAAACATTTGAATGATAACGACAGAGGCATTTCCCTATCTTATACAGCTAGTAAAGACAAGATCAACTTCCTGGATCTAGAAATAGGAATACATAATGGTCAATTCCAATTTCAGATGCACTTTAAAGCCACGGATCGCAACAGCTTTATACCACCAGATAGCTGCCACCATCGATCCTGGCTGGATTCTGTGCCACGTAGCCAATTTCTCAGGTTGCGGAGAAATTGTTCAGATATTAACACTTTTAAAGTACAAGCTGAACTTCTAAGAACTAGATCTATAGATAGGGACTATGATCCCGATCTTGTGGAACGTGAGTTCCGGCATGCTCTTGCGGTTGATAGAGAGTCGTTACTAGAGGAAAGACCCAAGAAAGAACGAGATGACAGCTTTAAATGGTCTATGCTTACTTCCTTCTCTGTTCAACACAAACAGATTAGAGCCATCCTCTCCAAACATTGAAATAAAAATGTATCGAATTTTAAATTCAGTTTTGCCAGACCGAGCCAAGGTCATCTTTAGAGGTGCCCCCACTCTACAGAGCAAAATTGCCCCAAATGTTATTAACCCTCCTATACGCCAAAGTGCGTAGTGTGTCAACATAATTCTGGGATAGGACGGAAAACTGCATCCTTCACATCTTCGGTGACCCACAAAAGGTACCCCATCAAGCAGTTTTGCACCTGCACTACTAGCTATGTTGTATACTTGATCACATGCCACTGTGGTAAACAGTATGTGGGTCGCACCATTCGCTCTTTCTCAGTTAGAGTAGCAGAGCATATTGCTCTCATTAAGAGTGGTGACACCAAGCATACTGTTCCTAGACATTATAAGCTTAACCACAACCGGGTAATAGAGGGAACGCAATTTGTGGTAATTGACAAATACATTCCCCCCTGGAGGGGTGGCGCCAAGACCAGAGGGGTGTCACGCTTGGAGACTTTCTGGATCCATGAGCTCCGAACGCACTTCCCTCTGGGTATTAACATCGAGCTAGATATCAATGCCTTCATTAATATGTCTTGATGCCCAGCTTCACTATTATTTTTATTTTTTAGATATTTTCTCTCTCATTTGCATCCTCTCTCTTATTTCCCAGCAGTTTTTTACCAATATATTTCTCTATATGCATTTCTATAGGAACACATTAATTCCCCTTTACATATATTTACCATTCTCACCATTTTGGCACTATGTATTTATATGTTTAATGTGCTCTGTAATTTCAATTTTTTGTTTGTACACATGTTATTTATCTGTACATCGTGAGGTGAGCCCATATTATATATGTGCACCTATCACTTTATTTTGGCACTATGTATGTGTATGTTCTACTTACTTTTTAGTTTTATTCTTGTGTGTGAGCACAAAAAACTCATCTGTACACTGTGAGGGGAGTCCACTCCACATGTGTACATTTGTCATCTTATTGCATTGTTTTTGACATGGGTGGTTCCCTTATCTGTTTTGCACATATATATATATGGACATATGTCATTATCACATTGACATATGTCCATGATCTGTATCTATGTTGCTTCTTTATGTATTGTGACCACAGCAACAATCTTCCACATATCACGCATGTAATTTTGTTGCATTAAATATATGCACACATACAAAACTTTTTTTCATTCTAAGTTTTTTCAAGTTTATGCTGACATCACATTCTTTGTTGATTCGGGGCCACCGAACACATGTGATCCCATTGTGCATATGCGGTAGGTTAATTCTTCATACACGGAGTATGCACTCCAAGGCGGAGCAGTTCCCGTATAGAGAGCCGACCGCTGTTTGAACAACATGACATTTCAGGCATGTTTATCCAACTGGTGCGCATGCGCAGGTTTGCGCGTGCACATCGCCATTGGTTGTATCTGAACACGACACTCCTAGTCATGTTCACTTAACTATTGCACATGCGCGGGTTGCGCGCGCATATCGTCGCACGTCTGATACCCCATAGAAACCATTATACATCGCGGTGTGCGCGCGCACCACTGTTCGTCCCAAGCACATTTTTTCTACGGTCATATCTTCACAGTTATACACATATTCTGCTCCCACAGGCTACAGGAATTGGTCATAGGTTCCAATGGGAGATTTTTTGGGTGTTTTTATTTGTTCTCACTTGTGATCTTTCTAACTCCATTGGTTTCACTTCCAGTTCCGGCATCTGGCCCCACAGAGAGGCGTGGAACGCACGCCGAGCGGCCATCTTGCCCGGAAACCGGAAGTGACCATTTTACACAACGTGGAGTGGTCTCCCACCATTAGAATCATATCATCTATATATATCTTGCTGGCTGCAGTGGGGGGACCCCCAGACGATGTCTAAGAGGATGAAACGCGTCGGTTAGGACCCCACTGCTGCCATACTTTTACAGCGCTGTTTTTTAAGGAATTCATGTGAGTGTATCTCTTTTTTAATAAATTTGGTACTTATTTTAAGGAATTACACTATGTGGCCTTTTTCCTTCCTTATTTACAACACTGCTATTCGCCTTCCAATACCATCTCGAGGGACTCACTAACATCTTGTCAGCCCTTGGACTTCATCCCTACTACTCTTCTGGAACATACATCATCACCCACCACCCAAGCCTGAGTTGACCCAGTTGGGCGTATGCCCTTTTGGGTCTACGCAATCCAGTAAGCCTCCCTATTGTTGGTGGTGGTGTGTCTCTTCTGTGTTCACTCCAGATGTCACATGTTTGATGTGTTCCTCACATGAAGTCACTGAAATCATATTGACCACTTTACGAGCCTTATATATATGAAGGACTTTTCTTCTAGTTTTTTTTTTCCTCAATACCATTTAACATCGGTTGGACATTTGTTTTCACGTTGGACTTTCAGCGCTACACATATTTTCTGTTTTACCATCCAGGAAATTTGGCCCTTAGTTTTTGGGTCCCTTCCCAGTGCTAAGAAAAATGAATAACGTGGCTTATGAATTGAAACTACCAGAGTCATTTCATATACACCCAGTTTTTAATGTGGCTTTACTTAAACCTTAAGTCCCGGACCCCTTCTTTAACCGGAACACCGGTCCTCCTGAGCCTGTGCTCATCAACGGTGAAGAAGAATTTGAGGTTGAATCAATCATAAATTGCCGGAAGAGACGCAATCAGGTTCAGTATCTGGTAAAATGGAAGGGATATGGCCCTGAGGAAAACTCCTGGGAACCAGAGACTAATGTCCACACCAAAAGACTGATCCAAGCCTTTAAAAGATCTCACCCCAGTAAATTGGCCCAGTTGGGAATCCTCAGGCTGCCCATTGGTGGGGGGCAATGTCAGGAAATGCCTTCCAGGCAAACGTCCTAGCAATATTAGAACTAGAAGAACACCTGTGCACAAAAGAGCCATCCGGCGCATGCACAATATCGCGAATAGCGTCGCGTGGACGCACGCAGGAGCTCGCGCGCGCTCCTTGTGACAGCACTTGGTGCCAAGATGTGCTATTTAAAGGAGACTGATGCCTTGCTGCCTTGCTGTCTGGTCTACAGCATTTCCTTGCTGCCCTGTTTCCTTGTTACCTGAATCTATTATCTAATTTGGCCTGTTCCTGACTTCCCTGTTTGCTGCCTGCCCCGATTCCGGCTTGGACTTTGACTACTCTTTTGGATTGCCCTTCTGTACCTGATCTGCCCACCTGTGTTTTGACCTGGCTTGTCTGCACCACCCTGCTGTCTGCATCCTGCTGCTGTACTACAGTGTACCTCCCTACTGTCTGCATCCTGCTGCTGTATTACAGTGCACCTCCCTGCTGTCTGCATCCTGCTGCTGGACTACAGTGCACCTCCCTGCTGTCTGCATCCTGCTGCTGGACTACAGTGCACCTCCCTGCTGTCTGCATCCTGCTGCTTTACTACAGTGCACCTGATAAGAAAAATGAGGGGAATAACTGCGCTACGGTGAAATACATAAACAATAACAATTATAGCCATGATTCATCTATGTAACACAAACACAGTGAAATTAAATAAGAAAAAAGGGGGGTTGAATCACGCTAAAACAGATTGGTGATCATACACATCATCACCAAATCAAATATTTAGAACTAAGTGAAGAGTTCCCCTTTAGTGTATACATAATATACAAAACACATGTCAAATGAATAATCAATCCAAAAATAAAATGTTCAAAGTGATAATAAAAAGTCCATGTATAAAAAATAAATCACCCAAGTGATATGAAAGTATCTTAAAAAAGCCCTGGATGATGTGACTCTATCACGAAACGCCGCGTAGGGCAGAGCGACGTGTTCTCGTCACCTCCCATTGCTGCTGTTGTTTCCAGTAGGACGGGCTGTCTGTGAGCTTCCGGCTGGTGCTCCAGACTACACTACATGCCTACTATTGTCTACTAACATGTGAGTTTAACCTTTTACTTATCCAATAAAGTCAATGATTTTACACTATATGGAGCCTTTTTTTCCTTCTATGACCATATCTGTAATGCTGTGGGCTGATGTCTGAGTACCTGTCAGTGTGAACATCTTTAGCCTGACCCTGCAGTCTTTGATGTCCCATCTCGGTATAAGGTCTCTGATCCATTGGTCGTGGTTCGAAGCAGCATTAACAAACCGCTTTCTCTGATCCTCTGTAACGGGGGATCATAAGTTTCTGGTAAGCGGCCAGTCTGATTTCACGGTGGTGGAGCAAGCACACTTTTTTCTTCTCACAGCAAGAATCTATGTTTTTTGGAACTTTTTTAAGATACTTTCATATCACTTGGGTGATTTATTTTTTATACATGGACTTTTTATTATCACTTTGAACATTTTATTTTTGGATTGATTGTTCATTTGACATGTGTTTTGTATATTATGTATACACTAAAGGGGAACTCTTCACTTAGTTCTAAATATTTGGTTTGGTGATGATGTGTATGATCACCAATCTGTTTTAGCGCGATTCAACCCCCCTTTTTTCTTATTTAATTTCACTACAGTGCACCTCCCTGCTGTCCCGTCTGCACCCTGCTGCTGGACTACAGTGCACCTCCCTGCTGTCTGCATCCTGTTTCTGGACTATAGTGCACCTCCCTGCTGATTACAGGATCCAGCCCTCTACTCCAGCCTTCCAGTCAGGCATTTGTGCCCCTTTGTACTCTCGAGCCCCTGTCAACACTACCAGGGGTTCCCGAGTCAGAGGTATACGAGAGGCCATTCCCTGCATTTCGTGCGCTACCTACCAGGTACGTGACAGGCCCCTACTTTCAAACATCCAACTTACAAATGACTCCTACTTGTAAATGGAAGGAGACAACAGGAAGTGGGATGAAATCTACCCCTAGGAAGGGAAATTCTCTCCTGTAAAAGTTAATATGGGAAAAACGTGTCTCCTCTTCACTGATTCTTTATCACCAATCCTTGTTTCACTAAAAACCCCAAATTTTCAAAAAACATTTGTCATTGGGACAGAAAGTGAGGTGAAATCTTCTGAAGAGGTGCACAGACAGCAAAACAAACGTTACAGGGTTGATAACCCTTCCCTATGTTTTCCAAAAAGCTTAAAAATAGATTTTTTGGCTGGAGCTACACTTTAAAAATATACCAGCTCAAAATTACAAACTGATTCTTCCTAACAATAACAAACCTACAATCCCTGTCTTGTTTGCACTGCCTGTATACTGCTGTTCAGAGTATATAGGGCCTGGGGGCCCCATACCTTTCCTTTTTTTAATTTGGGTGCGGGGTTCCCCTTAATATCCATACAAGACCCAAAGGGCCTGGTAATGGACTGGAGGGTGGGGGGTACCCATGCCTTTTGTCTCACTGATTTTCATCCATATTGCCGGGACCCGACATTTAATTAAAGCCGCAAGCAGTTTTAAATGACTTTTATTCCTTTAAAAATGTCATTTTTTGCAGGGACTGTTCTAAGCACGGGAAACACGCGCCACTTTACAGGCATACTATAGACACCCCCAGGTATTATATTTAGAGGAATATTTCACTTTTTTTTTTTTCACTTTTTTTTTTTTTTACTTTAAGCATCATTTAAATCACTGCTCCCGAAAAAACGGCAGTTTTTAAAACTTTTTTTGCATTGATACATGTCCCCTGGGGCAGGACCCGGGTCCCCAAACCCTTTTTAGGACAATAACTTGCATATTAGCCTTTAAAATTAGCACTTTTGATTTTGAACGTTCAAGTCCCATAGACTTTAATGGGGTTCTAAAGTTCACATGAACATTCGGTCTGTTCATAGGTTCTGGTGCGAACCGAATCGGGGGGTGTTCGGCTCATCCCTACCCATGGACAGTACCCCAGGCCCTGAGGATTGAGCGCATAAAGCATGTTAAGCTATAGGGAGACCTCAGACCTCTGTGTAGCAAATGAGTCAAGTCCTCGTACAATCTCAGAATAGCTACCCCCAGGGACACAGCAGCGTCATCATACTGGGTTGTTAGCCAGATGCGTGCAAACACCAATTGTCCAGCAAGAAAGTATTTAAAAAAATTGGGCATGGCTAATCCACCCTCCTGCCAAGGCTGTTGTGAAATTGCCATTTTGATGTGAGGAAAAGGGATAGCAGCCTGTCTATCGACTTGAAAGTATATTTGGGAAACCACACAGGTAAGTCCTGAAAAACAAAAGAAAAGGGGAAGAATTTTCATTTTCACCAAGTTTATTTTACCAATTAATGAGAGTGGGCAATTCTTCCGGGTATTCAATGTTTAAGTAGGTTGAGAAGTGGGGAGACATTTAATGAGGAGAAGTCTGACACCAAATTCGTGATAACCAGGCCAAGGTATTTAATCTGCGTCACCCCCTGGAGAGGGACAGATGGAGTGGAGATGACAGACCTTGTATTAGAACCTATTGGACTTAGCCCAATTAGCTTGTAAGCCTGGAGATGTTATCCAAGATAGGGAAAGTCCGGCATCTCAAAGGAATAAAGCTAAATCATCTGCATATAAAGCCATCTTTTCAACAAGGCTGTCTACCTGCACGCCCTGCAATGTGGGTGAGGAGCGCAATGTCAGAGCTAAGGGTTCCATCAGGACTTCAAATAGCCCCGGGGAAAGGGGACACCCTTGTCTAGTGCCCCTAGATACTGGGAAGGAAGTGGTTACTTGCCTTTTGGTTTTGATGGCTGCCACAGGACGGTCATATAAAAGAGATATCCATTAGAGAAATGACTGACCAAACCCCATGCGGCACAAAACATGTTTCATTCAGGTCCAGTCAATAGAATTGAAAGTTTTCTCCAGGTCCAGAAACACTAGTACCCCACCACTAGAAACTGAGCTGGGTATGTGATACACCCTACACGGGTTGATATGCGCAGCTTTTTAACCAGTTTGATCCTGAGACTAAATAATTAAGGACCTTAGTAAGCCTGGTGGCTAACATTTCAGTAAGTATTTTAAAAATCCATATGGAGGAGGGCTTTGGGGTGGTAAGGGGCAAAGTATAGAGGGTCATTATGTGATTTTGGTAACAACACAATATTTCGCAAAAGGAGGGGGGAAGGGTACCCGTATCCAGACACTCCCTATGCAGCTGCAATAGCTGAGGGGTGAGATGCTCTGAGTAGTTTTTTTATCACTCTGCCAGGATCCCATCCAGCCATAGGCAGTCATTATTTCCTCCTCTGTAAAAGGAGCCTCCAGTTGTGTTCTAACAGGCAGGGAGTACAGGGATTGGGAGCTGATCTAAAAACGTGGTAAGGCAACTCTCCTCGTAAGAGGGAATTGAAGAATACAGGGACCTATAGTAGATAATGAATGCCTGGAGAATCTCCTCCCCATTCCATACTAACCCACCACTCAGAGAATAAATGCAGGGTATCACTGTATGCAATCTACGTTCAGCAGTTAGAAGAGCTAGCAGTTTACCAAGCTTATCTCCTTTATCAATACGTTTTCCATCCTCTTTTTAACTACTCAGTGAGATAGGTCTTAATAATGCACTAAAAGATCTCTATTAGCCATCTGCGACTCCATCAAGGAGCCAGGGGAAGGTAGTTTGGCATGGGCTTAGGCACACCTCTGCTTCCTATCCTGCAGTTCCTTCATAGTTTGGTTGTGATTGGCTCTAGATGCATTATTGGCAGAGATATAGGCACCCTTAGTAGCCACCTTAAAAGAGTCCCACACTTTTGGCAGGGCAGCGGTGCCCCCATTTAACTCCCAAAAATCTACCAAACTTTAGGAAAGGAAGGATTTCACTGAGGGCTCCGCCACCCAGCCAAGATGTAGGTGTCACGTACCAGACTGCTTGGTCGAGGAAAAAGACAATATAATCTATAAAGTAGTGTGATCCAGTGATTCCTCCAGCTAGATAAGTGACGATGTCAAAGGCCAGTTCAATTCTAAAGGTTTAAGCAAAAAGTAGGAGTATGATAAATAAGTGTTTCGCCTGAGAGCAGGATTTTTCCAGCACCAAAGTTCGGTAAGGGCTGCAGAATCCAACCAATGTTTAAGATCTAGGTCTTGTGCCCTGGAGAGGTTGAATATGAAAGGGGTGGGATGTACATATTAACTAGGGCCAGCAATTGAAAATCCAGTTCAACAATGACAGCCACGTACCTGCTCTTGGAAATAGTGACACCATGCTGAATAGAATCAGAATAGTTCATTAATCCCAAAGGGAAATTATTGCGACACAGTCACACTCAACAAAGACAACAAAAAATCACAACAATGAACAGAACAAGAAACAATGACATAACAAAATTACCAATAACAGCAATTAGCACCAAAAAACAAATTAAAACTATACTCTAATAAACCATCCATAGAATTAAAATGCAACATAGAATAAATAACACAGATTGAAAAATAACAGAAAAACAAACTACCAAAATGCAAATAATACACCACTTTCTCTAGCATTACCTCAAGTAATAATTACCAACATGCTATAAAACTACATACAAAAATCCTAATCATAAACCAGATTTAAATCTTCACCTCCAGCGCTCACAGAGAAGAGTTATATAACTTGATGGCCACAGGTAAAAATAATTTCCTGTGTCGCTTTGTGGTGCATCGTGGTTGTAACAATCTGTCCCTGATGGTACTTCACAGACTGACCAGCATATTGTGGAGTAGGTGGGAGGAGCTGTCCAAGATTGAACGTACCTTAAACAACATTATCCTCTGCAACACTGTTGTTAATGACTCCAACTCCAATCCAACAACATCACTGGCCTTGCGAATCAGTTTGTTGAGTCTGTTGGTGTTGGCCACCCTAAGCTTGTTTCCCCAGCATGCCACTGCATACAGGAGAGTGCTAGCCACCACAGACTCATAAAACATCTTATCCAGCAGATGTTTAAAGACCTCAGTCTCCTCAAAAAATAGAGGCGACTCTGGCCCTACCTCAGTGTTCTTGCTCCAGTACAGCTTATTAGTATGTGCATAGTATGTGCATCCCCAGCTACACTGTCCCAGAAGATGCCACAGACACAAGTGTGTATTAGAGAAATGTAACCAGTTGTTAAAAATGGATCAAAGGAGCGTAACCAGGTAAATGGTTGTCTGTTTATAACCAGTTCCGCTATACAGCCAGGCAATCGATGGAATTAAATAAACTTGCCCGATACGGAATCAAAAAGCAAAGGGAATAAAGTCCAAAGAAATGGTCCCTGTTCACTGTGATAAAGAAAAAAAAAAAGAACAACAGCAAACTGCCAGAAACCTTATACCTGGAACCAGAAAAAACATTTGCAGAGCGTCCAGTTGAACAAACAACTTGGGAAGCGTAACAGGTTAGTGATAACACCATATAGAATAATAAGGGCAATGGGGTAAAAAATAGTTGGAGGGTAGTGGGGGGGGAGGATGGGTGGGGGGAGGGAGTAATATGTGCATGGGTGTGTGGTGGGGAGGGGGGAACGTTGATTTTGAAGTAAGGGTAGGAGAAGTAGGGAGAAGTTTAACCCACAAATATCACTGGAGTCACATTAAGAGTTGGTTCAATTTTGTTAAGAGACACAAGGATATAGGATTCACTGATGCATGGTAGAGGTGGTTTTAATAGCACTGGGAACTTAAAAAAGAAGCTCACTATATGTTCCTGGAACGTTCGGGGAGTTAAAGACAATTTGAAAAGGCAGATGATCCTCTCTATGGCAGATAAAGGGGGGGTTCAGATACTCTGCCTGCAGGAGAGGCACCTGGATAAGGACTCAATTAAGATAGTGGACCATAAAAAATTTCAGATACAGTTTCATTCCACTCACACCTCATATTCAAGTGGGGTGAGTGTCTTGATAAAATCAGGGTTGGCCTTCTCCTGCAGCCAGAGTAAGGTGGATGTATTGGGCCGGTATATTTTTCTCTATTGCATAATTGAGAATAGGAAATGTGTATTAGCTAACATCTATATTCCTCCCCCTTTTGGGAGGGAGGTTTTGGATGACCTAACTGAATTTATGGCGGGCTTCTCAGGGTTCCCGGTAATAGCGGTCGGGGATTTCAACATGACCATGAACAATGAGACAGATAGGTTCCCATCAAAAAAGTTGGGTAGAGGAAAACCTAAGAGTCCTCTTTCTCAATATTGTGATGAAGTGGGATTAATGGACATCTGGAGAGAGAGGCATCCTGAGGTGAGACAATACTCCTGTCACTCTAGGACACATGCCACCCTGTCCAGGATAGACCTAGTGTTGGGCAATGAGGAATCGCTAGACATGGTGGAAAAAATAGTTTACGAGCCAAGGTGGATTTCGGATCACTCGCCAGTGATAATTGATTTAAAGGGTGAGAGAGGCCTTAATAAGGGCGACTGGAAAGTAAATCCCTTTTGGCTCGAGATTATTGAGGACGCGGGCACTGTCGTGGAGAGGTTGGCGGAATTTGCAGATTTGAATATAGGCACTGCTCCATTAAGGATAGTTTGGGATGCCCTGAAGGCTTTTTCCAGGGGATCCTTATTCAAAAAATATCCTATACTAAGAAAAAATCACAGATAGAAGAACTAAAAGTCAAGGAGAGGGTTAGTAGGGCAGAAGAACCGTATGTTGAGGCACCGACCCCATCCAGATATGAGGCGTGGGTAGAGAGGCAAAATGAGTATTGTAGAACGGTTTTGGAAAAGATGGAGAGGAAAAAGCTATTTCAAAAACGGAGGTTTGCCTGTGAGGGGGAGTGTGTGGGGAAGACTTTGGCCCTGATTATCAGGGCCAATGGCCTTCCAAATTCCATACCAGCGATTGAAGGAAGAGAAGAAATAATAAAAAACACTAACTCAGAAATATTAGAAGAGTTTAGGAAATACTTTAAAAATCTATATAGTTCGGCACAGGAAGACGTGATGGGAGAAATGAAGGCTTTTTTTGGACAGCTAAAGTTAACCCCGCTTGCGAAAGAGGATCGGGAAATGTTGGAGGCCCCTCTGACACTCGAAGAGTTACAAAGGGTTGTGGCAGATATGGCAAGCCAGAAAGCCCCTGGCCCCGATGGCTTACCCATAGAAATATTCAAAAAGTATGGGGAGTTTTTGCTCCCCATGCTTTTGGAAGTACTAAACGGCACTAAGAAGGACGGTAATTTACCTGCGTCTATGACAGAAGCCATCATAATAATGTTGCTGAAGGAGGGGAAAAACCCGTTAGAATTGGCATCATACAGACCGATATCATTATTATGTTCGGACATGAAGATTCTGGCAAAGGCCCTGGCAACAAGGCTAAAGAAAATAATTTCAAAATTAATTCATATAGATCAAACCGGGTTTATCCCGGACAGAGCTACAAGTACGAACATAAGACGAGTATATTTAAATGTGCAGATTCCCACAGTAAACAGCGGTAAGAGAAAGCTCCTCTCGTTAGATGCAACCAAGGCATTTGACTGCCTGGAGTGGCATTATATTTGGAAGGTGCTAGCGGAATTCCAATTTGGCCCAAGCTTTGTTCATTGGCTGAGTCTTTTATATGACAAGCCAAAAGCAAAGATCAGAGTCAATGGAGAATGTTCAGATTGGTTCCAATTAAGAAGGGGCACCAGGCAGGGGTGTCCTCTGTCACCCCTCCTGTTTGCCCTTGCAATGGAGCCGCTGGCTGCGGCTATAAGGGCGTCTCAGGGGGTTCAGGGGTTTAAAAGAAGGAGGAGAGAGGAGAAAATAGCAATGTATGCGGACGATATTTTGTTGTTCCTGGGGGACACACAGGATTCATTAAGGACAGCCATGGGGATAATTGAGGATTTTGGCCAATTCTCCGGGTTAAAAATTAATTGGGAAAAGTCAGCAATATTACCCATAGACCCTCTGACAGAGCCCCTTCCGTACCAAACTCCACAAATTAAGGTAGTAAATCAGTTGAAATACCTGGGGATTAATATCTCAAGGGATCCGGAACAATATATCGCAGAAAACTTAGTCCCATTAATGAAAAAACTTAAAAAAGAAATGTCGGTGTGGGGACGGTTGCCTCTTTCGGTCGCCGGGCGCTGTAATCTGATAAAAATGGTTTGGATGCCGCAAATTCTATATATTTTACACAACTCACCGGTTTGGATCACTAAACGCTGGTTTAACAAAATGGATAGCCTATTTAGAGAGCTGATCTGGAAGGGCGGGGTAGCAAGAATCGGCTTGCAGATGCTCCGGCGACCGGGAGAGAAGGGTGGATTGGGAAGGGTGGAGTGCCGGATCCGGGATGCTATTTTTTGGCATCACAGGTCCAGCATATGGGAGGGTGTAACAGGCCCGGGAAATGGGTAGCGGGGAACAGTGTACTATTAAACGACACTAACCATGATACTATAGTAGAAGCGCTGGAGGCGGACTCCTTTGACACTAGATGTCCCACCACCCGGTTGATGGTCAAGAGCTGGACTAAGGTTAAAAAAATAATGGGATATGTGGATTTCTCTGAGTTTTCCCCATTGTGGGAAAATAGCAAGCTTAATGAGTTAAAAATAATGGGGAAGATTGAGGAGTGGGATCGGCAGGGCATCCATTTTCTACCACAGCTTTATAAAGCTGGGAGATTAAAAACATTCCAGGAGCTAGTGATTGAATTTGCGATCCCCAGCTGATCATTCTACAGATACTTGCAATTAAGGCATGCCCTAGACGCACAATTTAACGGCAAGGAGCCATTATGGAGCGATATGATCTCTTTGAGAAAGCTGGTCGATGCAGATTCCACGAAAGGCTTCATTTCCGATATGTACAGTAGTTTGAGAGTTTCGGTCCAGGGGGACAGGGTGGTAGACAAAAATAGGAAGAAATGGGAGGAGGTTGGGTTAATGTCGGACAGTCAATGGGAGTATGTTTTATCATCTGGACCTAGGGTCTCCCTCTCTCCATCACAGGCAGTGTCTCATTTATATCTGATATATAGGGCGTATTTTACGCCCCTAAAGATGTTTAGGATGGGGAAGAGGGTAGATGCGGGGTGCCAGAGGTGTGGAGGAGAGAGGGGACAGGATAAATTTCATTTTTAAGACATCACTGAGCATGGGTGCCAAGACCTGTCCTCTGGGCCTGATGGAGGATTAACAGCCCGCGAGGGATATACAAACCGCAATAGTTAGGTGCCTGTTTCAAGGGAAAAAGCTCATAGCTAAGAACTGGCAGAGTAAAGAACCCCCGACGTTCGAGGAATGGGTGAAGGAAGTAAAGGAGGAAGTCAGTAGAGAGAAATATATATATAAGAAAAGAAGTAATTATAAAAAATTTTAGAAAATATGGAAGTATTGGGTGATGTGGGAGGAGCATAAATTGAATGGTGGTGAGGAAGAATGAGGTATAGGAGGGCTGGGGGGAAGGGAGGGGGAGGGGGATGTATAGGGGGCAGGGGGGTGGAAAGGGGGAAAAAGGGAAAAACTGAATATCCCTTTGACAAAGGAGGGTATTTTATTGACGATCGTTTTCTTTGCTTTCTATGTGGACTACTGTACAAATGTGGTAAATTTAAGGACTACGTAGATGTTGGCTATGTCAGTCCCGGTTTATGATTTGATCCGTTGTTTTTAATGTGAAATTTTTTTCAATAAAAAAGGATTTAATAGAATAATAAGAGCTGCCAGTGTAAATCAAATAAAAAAATAGGTCTAAAGAGAAAAGTCTCAAACAAGCATATTAAAGAGTTCAGCAGAGAGTTCTCAGGCATAAACATTTAACTGTGTAACCTCAGGCCCTTAATGAGTAAGGCCCTTAATGACTTGGCAGCGTTACTATGTTTCAGGTGATGGAATCAAGCCAGTCTGTGGCTTCTGTAGGAGATTCCATGAATTTAACTGAGCCATTATATTGAACCCGGAGCCTCCTTAGACAGAGCATACTATATTGCATCTCTTAATCTCAAAGCCATCTGCAGACAGCCACAAAGGAGCGCCTCATCTTCTGAAGCTCAGGAGAAATGTCAGTGTCAGGGAAAAAGCAGAAGAATGAGTAATCCTGCCAATACTCATCATGGTTGCACCAGACGAATCCCCGTGCACATGTGAGCATGCAGGTGTGCGACGGTGGGCGCACGCCGTGACAGATGTTGGCGCCCCTGGGCCTATTTAAACCTACCACTGACACATGCAGGTTGCTGAATTATCATCAGCTTCCTGTGTCTGCTCTGCCCTGTATAACCTGATCCCTGGACTTCCCGCAACCAACCCAGCTTGCTATACCTGTTTATCCTGAACCTCTGGCTTGACCCCCGACTTCCGTCCTGACCTGTGCTCCTGTCTGTCTCATTTTGTTTGACCCCGGCTTGGCTGACTACTCTGCTATCTCCTGCCCTCTGTGTATGACCTGGCATGCTGCTGTATCCATCTCAGACTGATTCCACTGTGTATGACCCCAGGCCTGGCTACTGACTCTGTTCCTGGTTCACCCTGCTGTCCCATTCCTGAAATCCCTCCTTGCAAGGCTGCCAACACAGTCCTCCCAGTGCACCCCAGCTGCTCTCTGCTAACCAGCTTATCCAGCAGCAGTACCAGCAATCCGTGCTTCTTTGGGCACCACACTCCCTGTATCACTCCCAGGGGTGCGTTGCACTTAGCCGCAAGGGGCGCCCTCTCAGCAACCCGGTATAGCACCTGAGACTTGACAGTCAGGGTAGAGATGGACCACAGCATTTTTGTATTGCAGCTGCTTGTGTTTTAGTGGGCTTCGGCCAACCCTGAAATTGTGTAAGCGGGCCAAAAAGAGCCTTGGGGACCTGTGAGTCCATTCCACCTGATAGAGAGAAGACACCTGTTGCAGATTGATTAGATGCTTAAAGAAAGTCTCTGCAAAGATGGCTAGATTGTAACCTTCTCCCTCCTCTGGTAGGCCGCCCACCCTGATGTTTTTGCAGCGGAGCCAGTTCTCCACGTCCCCTGAGCAAGCCATAAGTATTTTGACCTTGCACTGGTGTTCAGTCAAGGTCTGGGAATTAGAAGCAGTGGTATCCTCCACTGCAGATATGTGGGATTCAGCGATGGTAAGGCAGCCCCAGAACTTGTCCAGGTTCTGTCTGAGCAGTCCACATTCCAACAACAGGGTGTTTATTCTACTTATCAGGGAAGACTTACTGGCTTTGATGGCTGCCAGGATAGTCACAGTCACTGGGTCTTCAGGGAGATCCGCAGCTGCTGTGTGAGAGGAGCTCTCCGGATTGAACTCTATAGCTGCTGCGATTCACTGCTCCGTCTTCACCGCCACTGAGGTAGCCAAGGGGTAGATAGCAGGTAAGATGGCTGCCGAACGTGTAGCTGGGAGGCGTACCACTGCATCAGTGGAGGCTTGCTTCTTACCCGTGCAATCTTTGCAAGGCATGGGGAGAATAAAAAGAAAAAAAGGGGCTGAAGAACTTTGTAGGTTCAGACCTTGACACAACTACCCTCAGTGCAAGCCTTCTTCCAAGGGATGAAGAGAAATGCACAAATTAACAGGTTGGTTTTCATTAAAATGTATAGCAATGAACAAAGGAAACAGGACAGCAGTAAGGAGCAAATGAACAGTTTGTTGCCTAATGTGGGTAGGCTTCTAGTTCTTAACAGAACTTTGCTGAATCTGATGTATTTGAAAGCATTTTTTTTTCTTTTCAGCAATGTGTATTATTTTTTTTAAGCAAGAGAAACTAACTAAGTGGGACTTTAGATGAGGACATTTCTAAAATGTACCTCCATCCCCAAAATGCATATATAAAAAACACAGAAAGCTAAGGGGGTTTGTGGGACTTTAAATGAGACAGGCCTGGGAAGATAACACAACATGGTAATAATAAGAACATATGTTGATTGCACCATAAATGCGACCACATCGTGTTGCATAGTAATAATTACATAAACGATAAGTTATAATAAATCCAGGAGCTTTTATTCCATAATAAGGTATATATTGTAAAAACATCATAAGACAATATAATAGCATAGCAGCCTATTAGGTCAGTATGGTACCATAGTAGAAATTCATCAGACTGATATTTGCATGTGACTGCATCGTAGTATCAATAATGTCTGGTGAATGGGCCATATTAATGACCAAATAGCTTGCATGGATACAGAGTAAAGGAGTATGACATATGAAATAATTGTTCCCTGAGTATGAATCAACATAACAAGGTGACCCATCAACATAGCAGCATGATGTGGAACGCAACGGTGAGGTAACAATAATTCAATTATGAAGTTGTGTGTCTTTACAGTAATAAAGTAACATAACAGTTGGGGGCATCCAAACGGCGTAATCTGATAAAGATGTAGAGAGGCTGTTCATGTAAATAGCATCTAAGAGCTCTACGCGTTTCATGCATCTTTCCAATCTTCAGGAGCAGATGCAATATGTAATGTCTATAAAAAGATGTAGGAGAAATTTTCAGGAGCTAATCACAGGGCAGGTCGGAAAAACTGTTATAACTGTTATAGGTCGGAAAAACTGTTATAACATGATCCCAAGGTAGTAATAATAGTCAAAAAACCATAAGAGGTTACTTACAAGGAGCCTGTGTAGGTGGGTGGAGGGCCCCAAGGGTGTGAGCCTGTCAGGGATGAAGGTCAAGCCATCCCGGGAGCTGAGGTGGTACCTAGAGGGCGACTTTATAGGGAAATGTTGAAAGTGAGAATCGCATCTTGATGTTAGTAGAAGGATAAAAAAAATAAAGGTGACTATAGAAGGGAAATAATAGAGAATAGGAGTATTTGAGGCTGAGAAAGTGTGTGTGAATACCGGACCAAACCAAAAGGTATAGCGGTTACAGTAGTGAAGGAAAAAACAGAGGGAACAGTGAAAATTATACCAATAAGTGATAATGTGGTGACCGAGAAAGGAGAGTATAAACAGAAGGGTTAGAATTATATGTATGTGCCTGTGCCATAGGAAAGAGTGTAAAAAAAATAGTGGAGACCAAAAGGGGGTCATAGTATTACCTGAGCTTCCCAGAACACCTAATTGCCAACAACGTGGCCACCGGTAAGGGGTGTGTTAGCAAGGAATGTGTATCCAATAAAGGGGAAGAATTACAAATTGGAAACGCCGCCGGTAGGTAACCGCCAACGCCACGTGGGCGGCTAAAATAAAGAAGAGTAACAGCTATCGGAGCCGAGCCAAGCCAGCCCGCAGCCGGCGCTTCTTATAGACGCTTGGATGGACGACGCACAGTGTCGACGTGATGGCGTCATATCGACGTCACACGCACGACGCTGGGAACGTGGCGTCGATGCGTGATGGGAAGTCCGCCCCAACCCCCACGTGACAGGGGAGGGGGAGGGCTCGCAGCACGCATCGCAGCTCCCGGGATTGCGATCCCCGGCAAGAGAACCCACCCAGAGGCCAACCATACTCCCCACACACAGGGTAATGTCCAAGGGGAAATAGAAACCCTTTGAGGTATAGGATGGTAATCTAAATATTAAATAGGTACCTGTCTCTGGGGAGAAGCCTCAAAGGGGGGGAAAGGGAATTGTACCGAAAAATATCGAGTTATACAAGTACTAATGATGGAAAATACCGAAATAATAAGCGGTAAAATAACACTTACGATCCTATCTACAGAAAAAATAAAAACCTCACTGAAAAAGTAAAAGCCTAAATAGCACTTACACTGAATGCCACCAAGACAAGGTAACATTTATTTATTTATTTATTTTTTTTTTCCTTCCACTTCAGAAACCAATAATCAGAGGGCTAAATCAGCTTGATGTTCATTGACTGGTCGCCTTCTCCGGTTTACATCATCGTGGATAATGCATTAACTCTAATTCCCTTTATAACGTCTCTCCGGCTACTTTAATGTGGCAACTTGGAAGGGACTCGTATAAGGAAATAGAAATATAGAAAAGATAAAGAGAAAACAGGAAAGGGATATAAGATAGAAGGCTTATGGGCTCCCCATGCCCGTTCTTTGCTGAGCTGCCCGAAATTTCCCAAGAGATTTACTTATTCCCAGATCAACCCCCCCCCTCCCCCCCCCTCAGAATTTATCCTACATACCATCAAAACCATCATAAAACGAGAAATGGGTCACATACAAAAAACAAAAAAACAAAAAAAAAAACAAAAAAAAAAAACAAAGAGATATGCATATCCAAATCACTTTGCTATACCGCTCCTTGGTCTCAAGGATCTCGGTTATCTATGTAGTCACCTAAAGCCCCACTCCTGGGCTGATCCTACACCTTGCCTACTAGGGAGCACCTACTTTCTCTAGCCATGGCTTCCACATGTCTTCAAATTCCTGAAGGTTGCCTCTCTTTATATACTCCACCCTCTCCCTACTCAGGGTATCATTGACAGTGGAGATCCATTCTCTCACCGAGGGGGGGTCTCTTGATTGCCATCTTAATGTTATCATCTTCCTAGCCTGGAACAAGGCCCGCGTGATGGCCAATGTAGTGCCCAGTCTCTCCCCCTGAGCTCTTCTATACCCCAGGATACAGGTTATGGCCTCTTTTACTACTATAGTGCCGAAGATACTTCCCAGGTTTCTGGTCACTTCTTCCCAGTATCTAAATAACTTGGGGCACCTCCACAACATGTGGATGAGGTCTCCTGACCTCTGACATCTGGGGCAGTTGTCATTAGGCCTTCCCCCAAATTTAAAAAGTCTTTTAGGTGTATAGTAGGATCTATTCAACAAAAATAGGTGAGAGAGCCGCTGTGAAGGGGACACCGAGACCTGTACACTCAGTTCCAAGGTTTTCGCCCATTGTTCCTGGGTCATTCCCCCTATATCCTCTTCCCATTTGGCTTTTAGTCCCTGGAGTATCCCCCCGCTGTTGTCTGGTTTACTTAATTGGTCATAAATTCTAGAGATTAGACCTCTAGTAGGGTTTACCTGCATTATGCACTGAAATAGAGGCATTTCTTCCCAGCATAGAGTCTGATCTTTAAATTGTGCTTTAAGAGCGTGTTCTAGCTGGAGATATAAGAAGAAGGAGCTCTGAGGTAGCTTGAATTCCCTTACTAATTCCGGGAAACTCTTTAGTTTAGTATCATTATAAAGCTGGCTTAACCTTCTGATGCCGAGATTCGCCCATTCCCCAGAGGTACCTATTTTAAGGACTTCCTGTAGATTACGGTTGTTCCAAATAGGGGAATAAACTGTTGGATCTTCATATCCCATCGTTTTCTTGACAGTTTTCCAGAGTTTAGTTAGCAGCTTAATAGTTGGATAGTTATCGTGGAACATATCCGCCTCTAGTGTTTCAACTAGGTTATTATGTGGAGTACTCAGCAATAGCAGTTTGCCATTGGGGGTGCCGCCTTTCGGTATCCCACATCCTAGCAGCTGCTGCAGCTGCGTTGCTAAGAAGTAGCGCTCGGGGAGTGGGAGGGCAAAGCCCCCCTCCCGTGTGGGCAGCTGAAGCACTCGAAGTCGAATTCTGGCTTGCTTCCCCTTCCAAATCAGCTCCCTAAAGAGACTATCAATTCTTTTAAACCACTTCTTGCCTATCCAGACTGGCGAGTTGTGCAGGATGTATAGCAGTTGTGGCATCCAAACCATTTTTATTAAGCTACATCTTCCTGCGGCGGACAAAGGCAAGCGCCTCCAGATTACTATTTTTTGTTTCAGTTTTGTTAAGAGGGGAGCGAGGTTTGTGCTGATATACCGGGTCGGGTCCTTCGTGAGGACTATTCCCAGGTATTTCAAGGCATCCACCATTACCATCTGGGATATATCGCCCGCTATTAACTCGCTGATGGGATCTATCGGCATAAACTCGGACTTCTCCCAGTTTATCTCTAAGCCAGAAAAGTTGCCGAAATCCTTCACTATCCTCATCGCACTCGGTAACGAGTGTCTCAAGTCCCCCAGGAATAACAAAATGTCATCCGCATATAGCGCAATTTTTTCCTCGCCCGATTTTCGCAGGAATCCAGTTATCGCTCTACTTTCCCTTATAGAGATGGCCAGGGGTTCCATTGCCAATGCGAACAGCAAAGGAGATAGTGGACACCCCTGCCTAGTCCCCCTTTCCAGCTCAAACCATTCTGAGAGTTCGTTGTTGATTTTTAGTCTTGCCTTAGGGCGGGTGTATAACATTCTAATCCACCTTATAAAAGACGTGCCAAATCCGAATTTTTCCAACACGCGCCATATATAGCCCCACTCCATCAAAAGCCTTAGATACATCGAGGGTCATTAACGCTCTCGAGCCTGCGTTTTCCGATGGTAATTGTAGATTCAGAAACGCTCTTCTAATGTTCAGGCTCGTAGATCTGTTGGCTATAAAGCCCGCCTGGTCTTCGTGTATCAATTTGTGAATAACTCCGTTCAGTCTTACTGCTAGTACCTTGGCAAGAATTTTTACATCAGTACAAAGTAGAGAGATTGGTCTATAGGCAGCTACATCCAGTGGGTCTTTCCCTTCCTTCTGTAGTACCGTAATTGTTGCTTCTAGCATTGAGGCAGGCAGCTGGCCCCCCTCAAGTGACCCCTCCAGGGTTTTTAGTAGTTCAGGGATCAACACTTCACCATACTGCTTATATGTCTCGCTTGGAAGGCCATCGGGTCCGGGTGACTTAAGACATGCCATGCCCGCTACTGCTTGTTGCAGTTCTGCTATCGTTATTGGGGCGTCTAATATGGCGCTTTCTTCCTGCGAAATAGTAGGGATGGTTAGTCCTTCCAAAAAGTCCTCCATCAACGCCTCCTTGCCCCTTTTCTGCGAAGAGTAGAGTTTTTTATAATACCCCCTGAAGGCTTGTACAATTTCTGGGGTGCTTGAGGTTATATCTCCACTCTGTGATCTAATAGCGAGGACCGTGGATGGAGCCGCATTTGATTTTACAAGCATAGCCAATGTTCTTCCTACTCTTTCCCCCTCCACCATGAATTCCTGTCTCTGAAGTAGGCGCCTAGTCTCTGCTTTCTGCATGACCACCAATTTATACTTTTGTTGTTTCTCCTGCCAGGTGCTTTCCAGCTCCGGCGTTGGGTTTCTGATAAAGTTATTTTCGGCCTCGAGAGCCTCCCTCAGAGTGCCCTCTTCTTCGCTCCTAGCCTCTTTATTAAATTTAGCCATCTGTTGTATTAGAACCCCTCTAAGAAATGCCTTAAGGGTGTCCCATAGCACAGGGGGATCCACCGAGCCCTGATTGAACTCCACAAATTCCCTTAGGGTGGAGAGAATTCCATCCGATTTTTTAATTACTTCGAACCAGTGTGGACTCACGCTCCAACTCTTCCTGGGCTTGTACTCTCCTACATTTAGTGTAGCCACCATAAGGGAATGGTCTGAGATGCCTCTTGGCCAATATGCAATTTTTTCAAGCAGCTGAAGTGCCCTGTCATTCCCCAGGATTAAATCAATCCTTGAGAGCGTGGAGTGTGACATAGAACAACAGGTGTATTGCAGCGCACCTGGGTTTCGCACCCTCCACAAATCTACTAACCCAACTTCTTCCAGGAATAAACTCAAGCGGGTCTTCCCTGATTCCTCTGAAAGTTGTCGTATCGGGAATCTATCCAATTTTCTAACTAGGACCTCGTTAAAGTCCCCGACAACTACTATCGGGCATTCCTTTTTATCCAACAGAAATTTGTGCAATTTAAGCAATACGTCCAAATTAAAAGGGGGAGGGATGTATATGTTTGCCACCACTAACATGACTCCGTCAATGGAACAGAGTAAAAAAATATATCTACCTAGATCGTCTATACTGGTCTGTCTGCAGGAGAATTTTACCCCAGCTTTCACAAAGATACTCACCCCCCTACTAAAAGAGGAGTGATATGCATGAAATTGGTATTGAAATTTTTTCATCTGTAACTGCTGGCTGGTATCACTAGTTAAGTGAGTTTCCTGCAGACAGACCAGATCTACCCCAGAGCTTTCCAGCACAGAGAACACTGCCAACTAGGGATGAGCCGAACACCCCCCGGTTCGGTTCGCACCAGAACACGCGAACGGACCGCAAGTTCGCACGAACGTTAGAACCCCATTGACGTCTATGGGACTCGAACGTTCGAAATCAAAAGTGCTCATTTTAAAGGCTAATTTGCATGGTATTGTCCTAAAAAGGGTTTGGGGACCCGGGTCCTACCCCAGGGGACATGTATCAATGCAAAAAAAACTTTTAAAAACGGCCGTTTTTTCGGGAGCAGTGATTTTAATGATGCTTAAAGTAAAAAAAAAAAAGTGAAATATTCCTTTAAATATCGTACCTGGGGGGTGTCTATAGTATGCCTGTAAAGTGACGCGTGTTTCCCATGTTTAGAACAGTCCCTGCACCAAATGTCATTTTTAAAGGAAAAAATCTCATTTAAAACTGCTTGCGGGTTTAATGTCATGTCGGGTCATGGCAATATGGATGAAAATCAGTGAGACAAACGGCATGGGTACCCCCCAGTCCATTACCAGGCCCTTTGGGTCTTGTATGGATATTAAGGGGAACCCCGCACCCAAATTAAAATAAGGAAAGGTCCCTATATACTCTGAACAGCAGTATTCAGGCGGTGCAAACAAGACAGGGACTGTAGGTTTGTTGTTAAGTAGAATCTGTTTGTAATTTTGAACATTTTTAATGTGTTTAGCTCCAGCCAAAAAATCTTTTCTAAGCTTTTTGGAAAACATAGGGAAGGGTTATCACCCCTGTGACATTTGTTTTGCGTCTTTCCTCCTCTTCAGAAGATTTCACCTCACTTTTTTGTCCCAATGAAAAATGTTTTTTGAAAATTTGGGTTTTTTTGTGGAACAAGGATTGGAAAGCATCAGTGGAAAGGAGAAATTGTTTTCCCATATTAACTCTTACAGGAGAGAATTTCCCTTCCTTAGGGGTAGATTTCATCTCACTTCCTGTTGTCTCCTTCCGTTTGCAAGTAGGAGTCGTTTGTAAGTTAGATGTTTGAAAGTAGGGTCCTGCCCTATATACTCAGCAGAAATTTGGGCCTTAGGTGTTGCTGTGGCCAAAACACTGTAAGCCCTCACAGGGCCCTGCTGTGAAATATTAGATCAAGAATTGTAATTACATGCCCCTGTTGAACAGGAGCTGAAAAATTAGGCCTTAGGCACTGGTGCTGGTGCCACAACACTGCAACCCCTCACAGACACTCTAGTTGGAACGCAGGAACGAGCCCTGCTGCAAAGTATTGCATCAAAAATTGTAATTACACGCCCCTGTTAGACAGGGGCAGAAAAATTGGGCCTTAGGCACTGGTGCTGGTGCCACAACACTGCAACCCCTCACAGACACTCTAGTTGGAACGCAGGAACGAGCCCTGCTGCAAAGTATTGCATCAAAAATTGTAATTACACGCCCCTGTTAGACAGGGGCAGAAAAATTGGGTCTTAGGCACTGGTGCTGGTGCCACAACACTGCAACCCCTCACAGACACTCTAGTTGAAACGCAGGAACAAGCCCTGCTGCAAAGTATTGCATCAAAAATTGTAATTACACGCCCCTGTTAGACAGGGGCTGAAAAATTGGGTCTTAGGCACTGGTGCTGGTGCCACAACACTGCAACCCCTCACAGACACTCTAGTTGGAACGCAGGAACGAGCCCTGCTGCAAAGTATTGCATCAAAAATTGTAATTACACGCCCCTGTTAGACAGGGGCAGAAAAATTGGGTCTTAGGCACTGGTGCTGGTGCCACAACACTGCAACCCCTCACAGACACTCTAGTTGAAACGCAGGAACAAGCCCTGCTGCAAAGTATTGCATCAAAAATTGTAATTACACGCCCCTGTTAGACAGGGGCTGAAAAATTGGGTCTTAGGCACTGGTGCTGGTGCCACAACACTGCAACCCCTCACAGACACTCTAGTTGGAATGCAGGAACGAGCCCTGCTGCAAAGTATTACATCAAAAATTGTAATTACACGCCCCTGTTAAACAGGGGCTGAAAAATTGTGCCTTAGGCACTGGTGGTGGCGCCCAGAACCAAAAATGTTCTTACAAGCTATCAGCGTGATGATTGAGGAGGAAGAGGATAATTACTCAGGGATAGTCACTCAGCATCAGCATAGGCAGTCTTTGAAGGGATCTGAGATTTCAAAAAAAATTATTCGGTTACATCTGCATCAGGTGCTTGGTAGCTGGTGGTGATCCAAGACTGATTCATTTTTATGAAGGTCAGCCGATCGACCGAGTCGGTGGACAGACGCACCCTGTGATCGGTTACCACGCCTCCAGCAGCACTGAATGTGCGTTCCGAAAGAACGCTGGATGCAGGACAGGCCAGTAGCTCAATTGCATACTGTGCAAGCTCTGGCCAGTGATCCATCCTCAAGACCCAGTAACCCAGAGGATTTTCGGTGGGAAAGGTGTCCAAGTCTGATCTTGCCCCTAGGTATTCCTGCACCATGTAAAACAGACGCTGGCGATGGTTGCTGGAACCGATCATACCTTGGGGCTGCGGACCAAAAAATTGTCTGAACGCATCGGTCAGACGGCCACCTTCTCCACCGCTCCTTCTTTGACTGACCGAAGCCTCAGCAACACGTTGTCCAGAAACAGGAGTTTGTAACCTCCCAGTCTCTGGGAACGCGTTGCACAGACCTTTCTGCAAGGCCTCCCGAAGATGTTTCATCCTCTGCTCCCTCTGCGATGGCAAGATAAGGTCCGCAACCTTACCCTTGTAACGTGGATCAAGGAGGGTTGCCAGCCAGTATTGGTCCTTCTCCTTGATACCACGAATACGAGGATCCTTACGCAGGCTTTGCAGGATCAGGGAGGCCATGCAGCGTAGGTTTGCTGAGGCATTCGGTCCGGAGTCCTCTGGGTCACTAAGGACAACAACGTCCGCAGCCACCTCCTCCCAGCCACGTACAAGTCCATGTGTTCCTTGGGACTGATCCCTTAAAGACTGCTGATGCTGAGTGCCAGGCTCCACCTCCATACTGACACAATCTTCCTCCTCCTCCTCCTCCTCCTCCTCGTCCTCTTCCTGTGTGATCGGCGGGCACGCAGGAACACTGTCTGGATAAAGGGGGCCTTGAGAGCTAAGGAAGTCCTCCTCTTCCTGCCTCTGTTCTGCCTCAAGTGCCCTGTCCATTATTCCACGCAGCGTGTGCTCCAACAGGTGGACAAGGGGGACAGTGTCACTGATGCATGCACTGTCAGTGCTCACCATCCTCGTGGCCTCCTCGAATGGTGACAGGACAGTGCATGCATCCCTGATCATGGCCCACTGGCGTGGGGAAAAAAAACCAAGGTCCCCTGACCCTGTCCTGGTGCCATAGTCGCACAGGTACTCATTGATGGCCCTCTGCTGCGTGTGCAGCCGCTGCAGCATGGCCAACGTCGAGTTCCACCTGGTGGGCATGTCACAGATTAGGCGGTTCTTGGGCAGGTTAAACTCCTTTTGGAGGTCCGTCAGCCGAGCACTGGCATTATATGACCGGCGGAAATGCACAGAGACTTTCCTGGCCTGCCTCAGGACATCCTGTAAGCCCGGGTACCTGCCCAAGAACCGCTGCACCACCAAGTTAAGGACGTGAGCCAAACAGGGCACATGGGTCAGTTGTCCCTGTCGGAGGGCAGAGAGGAGGTTGGTGCCATTGTCGCAAACCACCATTCCTGCCTTAAGTTGGCGTGGCGTCAACCACCTCTGAACCTGCCCCTGCAGAGCTGACAGAACCTCTGCCCCAGTGTGGCTCCTGTCCCCCAAGCACACCAGCTCAAGCACCGCATGGCATCTTTTGGCCTGCGTACTTGCGTAGCCCCTTGAACGCCTACGGAGCACCGCTGGTTCCGAGGAAGAGGCCATGGAGGAAGAAGAAGAGGAGGGGGTGGAGGAGAGAGGTGTGTCACAATCAGCATTTTGGAGGCGTGGTGGCGGAACAACCTCCAACACTACTGCACCTTGTCCTGCATCCTTCCCAGCTGCCAGCAGAGTCACCCAATGCGCCGTGAAACTTAAGTAACGTCCCTGTCCATGCCTGCTGGACCATGAGTCAGCGGTAATATGCACCTTACCGCTGACCGCCCTGTCCAGCGAGGCATGGACATTGCCTTCCACATGCCGGTAGAGAGCCGGAATCGCCTTCCGTGAGAAAAAGTGGCGTTTGGGTACCTGCCACTGAGGAACCGCACATTCCACAAACTCACGGAAGGGGGCAGAGTCTACCAACTGAAAAGGCAGCAGTTGAAGTGCTAGCAATTTTGCCAAGCTAGCATTCAACCGCTGGGCATGTGGATGGCTGGGAGCAAACTTCTTTCGGCGGTGCAGCAGCTGGGGCAGGGAAATTTGCCTGGTACAATCTGACGTCGGTGTACCAAAAGCAGATTGCCCACAAGTACTTGGCTGTGACACACCTAATTCTACACCTTCATTCCTCTCACTGCAGGTCTCAGAGAGGACTGAAGGTCTAGTGGGGTTGGAAATCTCAGCTGATGAGGAGCAAGGAGAGATCGTCTTTGTTCTTTGGTGTGGGTCTTTTAGATACGCTTGCCAACGAACTGCATGGCAGGTCAACATATGTCTGGTCAAGCATGTGGTACCCAAGCGGGAGATGTTTTGGCCACGCGAGATACGCTTGAGACATATGTTGCAAATAGCAGCGGTGCGATCTGATGCACTCGTCTCAAAAAAGGCCCACACCAAAGAACTTTTTGAATAACGCGCAGAGACTGCAGCGCCCTGCACATGTGGAGCTTTGGGGTGTGATGCAGTCAATGTGCTGCCCTTAGGCTGGCCCCTGGAGGGCATCCTGCCTAGTTGGTGATGTGCCACCTCCTCCTCCTCCTCCTCCTCCTCCTCTCTCCTATCAGGCACCCACGTTGAGTCAGTGACCTCATCATCCCCTCCCTCCTCATCACTGGAGCAAACCTGGCAGTATGCTGCAGCAGGGGGAGCATGACTGCCAGATTGCTGTCCTTCTTGGGCACCCCCTCTGTCCGTGCTCATGTTACTGCCTTCATTGAGCTCAGTATCATCATCAGAGCCTTCCAAACGCTGGGCATCCTCCTGGAGCATGTACCCAACACTGTGGTCAAACAGTTTGAGGGAATCCTCATGAGGACATGGTGGAGCTAGGGAAGGAGTCACTGATGACATTGAGCTGAGGGAAGAGGCCGCTGCTTTGCCAGACAAAGCACCCTGGGCATGGGTGAGAGAGGATGAGGAGGATGAGGACGGCTTGGTCATCCACTCGACCAAGTCTTCCGCATGTTGCGGCTCAACACGGCCAGCTGCCGAAAAAAAGGCCAAGCGTGTCCCATGGCCACGTGCTGATGAGGATGCACCGTCTCCAGGACCAGCACTAGACACAGAGCCTGCTTGCCCTCTCTTATTGGCTTGTGACTGTCTGCCTCTCCTTCTTGGCCTTCCAGACATACTAATGGCCTGTAGCTGCACTAAGCTGGGATAGAACACCTGTAATTTTCTTAAGGTAGCTTTATATACTGTAACCAGACAAGCCTGCCTGTCAGTAGGAAGATAACAGGAACGGATCTAGCTGAACACTGTGAGCAGGACGCACTGTACTAAATGTAAATAGTCTAGCTGCCTGACCGTGGTACTAATAGGATCAAAAAGAACACCTGTAATTTTCTTAAGGTAGCTTTATATACTGTAACCAGACAAGCCTGCCTGTCAGTAGGAAGATAACAGGAACGGATCTAGCTGAACACTGTGAGCAGGACACACTGTACTAAATGTAAATAGTCTAGCTGCCTGACCGTGGTACTAATAGGATCAAAAAGAACACCTGTAATTTTCTTCAGGTAGCTTTATATACTGTAACCAGACAAGCCTGCCTGTCAGTAGGAAGATAACAGGAACGGATCTAGCTGAACACTGTGAGCAGGACGTACTGCACTAAATGTATATAGCAGGAACGGATCTAGCTGAACACTGTGAGCAGGACGCACTGCACTGAATGTAAATAGCAGGAACGGATCTAGCTGAACACTGTGAGCAGGACGCACTGCACTAAATGTAAATACCAGGAACGGATCTAGCTGAACACTGTGAGCAGGACGCACTGCACTGAATGTAAATAGCAGGAACGGATCTAGCTGAACACTGTGAGCAGGACGCACTGCACTGAATGTAAATAGCAGGAACGGATCTAGCTGAACACTGTGAGCAGGACGCACTGCACTGAATGTAAATAGCAGGAACGGATGTAGCTGAACACTGTGAGCAGGACGCACTGCACTAAATGTAAATACCAGGAACGGATCTAGCTGAACACTGTGAGCAGGACGCACTGCACTGAATGTAAATAGCAGGAACGGATCTAGCTGAACACTGTGAGCAGGACGCACTGCACTAAATGTAAATACCAGGAACGGATCTAGCTGAACACTGTGAGCAGGACGCACTGCACTGAATGTAAATAGCAGGAACGGATCTAGCTGAACACTGTGAGCAGGACGCACTGCACTGAATGTAAATAGCAGGAACGGATGTAGCTGAACACTGTGAGCAGGACGCACTGCACTAAATGTAAATACCAGGAACGGATCTAGCTGAACACTGTGAGCAGGACGCACTGCACTGAATGTAAATAGCAGGAACGGATCTAGCTGAACACTGTGAGCAGGACGCACTGCACTAAATGTAAATAGCAGGAACGGATCTAGCTGAACACTGTGAGCAGGACGCACTGCACTGAATGTAAATAGCAGGAACGGATCTAGCTGAACACTGTGAGCAGGACGCACTGCACTGAATGTAAATAGCAGGAACGGATCTAGCTGAACACTGTGAGCAGGACGCACTGCACTAAATGTAAATACCAGGAACGGATCTAGCTGAACACTGTGAGCAGGACGCACTGCACTGAATGTAAATAGCAGGAACGGATCTAGCTGAACACTGTGAGCAGGACGCACTGCACTGAATGTAAATAGCAGGAACGGATCTAGCTGAACACTGTGAGCAGGACGCACTGCACTAAATGTAAATACCAGGAACGGATCTAGCTGAACACTGTGAGCAGGACGCACTGCACTGAATGTAAATAGCAGGAACGGATCTAGCTGAACACTGTGAGCAGGACGCACTGCACTAAATGTAAATACCAGGAACGGATCTAGCTGAACACTGTGAGCAGGACGCACTGCACTGAATGTAAATAGCAGGAACGGATCTAGCTGAACACTGTGAGCAGGACACACTGCACTAAATGTAAATAGTCTAGATAGAAGATAACAGGAACGGATCTAGCTAAACTGAATACAGTGTATATATATATATGCAACACCTGGGATGCATATATATACACAATACACTGTAAGTGCAGCTAACTGACTGACTGTTCTGCCTAATCTATCTAACTCAAATCAAATGACACTGTCTCTCTCTCTATCTCTCAGCACACCGGAACACACACTACACAGGGCCGCCGTGCAGGCGGCCTTATATAGTGTGGGGTGTGTACTAAATCCCCTGAGCCATAATTGGCCAAAGCCACCCTGGCTTTGGCCAATTACAGCTCTCTCTACTGACGGCGCTGTGATTGGCCAAGCATGCGGGTCATAGTGCATGCTTGGCCAATAATCAGCCAGCAATGCACTGCGATGCCGCAGTGAATTATGGGCCGTGACGCGCCACACGAATTTGGCGCGAACGGCCCATATCGTTCGCAATTCGGCGAACGACCGAACAGCCGATGTTCGAGTCGAACATGGGTTCGACTCGAACACGAAGCTCATCCCTACTGCCAACCTTTTAAGAGAAGAACCCAGGCCCCTAATATTCCAGGATCCTATTTTCAAGGGTCCGACTACCATCTAGGTTCCAAAAGCCTGTCGTGTCATGACAAGAATTACCCCATATGTCCTTATTATTTTTATAAAGTGAAGTTTATGCACCTCTTTACACGAAGAGAGATAAAAGAATAAAAAGGAAATGGAGGAATATATAGAGAGAAAAAGATCTCTCCCAGCGACTACCGTATCAAATCCAAACGTATGCATATTGTAAATTCTAAAATACACGCTTAGTTTAATCAAATCTACCCTGCTTTATTAAAATATACTGCAAAAAGTGCCTGCATGTGTAACAATAATCTGTAAGTGGAGGTCCGAAGGCCTCCAGTGTGATTTCTAATGGTGTATGTGTTTGTAACGATAATCTATAAATGGAGGCCAGAAGGCCTCCAATGTGATTTCTGATGGTGTAAGTGTTTATAACAAGTGATTTTCCCACCCTATTTCCCTTCCCTCCCAAATTCTCCCCCCTTCCCTTCCCACCCCACCTAATCTCCCCTACCCTCTCACCCCATCCCCCCCCCTTCCCTACCCACCTCTCTAGGTGTAACCCTTGGGGGTTTACCATGACCGCTACCTCTTGCACTAACACCACCCTTTTACACCAATTCTTCCACTCACAACCCCACACCGCCCTACCCCAAGTCAGCTGTGTGCACCCATCCTGTCCCGTCCTTCGTAACAAGAAACCGTTAACGGGTAACCGGGAAATGAAAAAAAAAATAGGACAAATCAAAGTAACAAATATAAAACTGCAGCCTTTATATCTCCCAGTACCCTACCATATCATCCTATCATCACCCCGGTCTGTTATGTATTCCCCCGCTCTCTACGTGAGGTTCATAATTTTTCCTCTGTTGTCTTCCAGCCACTTCTCAACTTCAACAGGGGCATTAAAAAACAGAGTTTCCCCCAGGGCCACAATCCGCAACCTCGCTGAGTAAAGAAGAGCATAGGGCAGCTTAAATTTTTGTAGGCTGCGTTTTACCTGGGTGAACTCTGCTCTACGCTTCTGCAAGTCCGGAGAAAAGTCGGAGTAGAATGATATTTTTGCCCCATTAAAGAAGACCTCCCCTACTTCCCTAATCTTCCGCAGCAGGGTCACTTTATCCTGGTAATTAAGAAATCTCAGGAGGAGAGGTCTCGGGTGGCCCCCCTCTTGTGGTGCCCTGAGAGGGATCCTATGAGCTCTTATGATGGAGAACGAAGCCGAGAACAGATCTTTCCCGATTAGATCCCCTAGCCATTTTTCTAGAAATGCTATTGGATTGGCGCCCTCACTCCTTTCAGGTAGACCTATCAACCTCACATTATCTCTTCTACTCCTGTTCTCCATCTCATCCATTTTAGAGGCCTGTTTAGATAACTGTTCCCTCAGCCATTTTAATTCTTTAATTATTGGGTGCACATTGTCTTCTAGCCCGCTAACCCTTTCTTCCAGGGCGGTTGTTCTCTCTGCCGTCTTCTGTAGCTCTTGTCTAACCATTAAAAGATCCGCTTTGAGACCTTTCATCTGTTCACAGAGATCTTTGAGCGAGCTATTACACACCCCTACAGCCATAAATACATCCATTAAGGTTGGTTCTCTATTCAGGGGCAAATTCGGATCGTTCATTGACTCCGGACTCACATTCGTGTTAAGATCACTTAGCTCTGGCCCTTTATTACATGTTATTTTGGAAGACTGGGTTGCCAACACGCCCCCTAGGGACTGTGAATGTGGCTGGCCCTGGCTTTTCCTGTCCGATGTCCCCCCTTGTTGGCTCTTTTGCTGCATCCCCTTTTTTGGGGGGGTCAGAGCGGTGGCATGAGCATATTGCTCCAGTTTTGCTGCTGCTGCTGCTGCCGCAGCGTGCTGCGGATTTTTCTCTTTAGAGGAGCGTAGATTCTGCATCATTCACTCCTGTTGGTATACAAATAATTTAACAGCAAGAATTCGACGGCGTCTCACTACCCTTATCTACCCGCTGAGCAGTATAACCACCTTGTTGCTTTGAAAGTAGGGTGTGTGGTGGGTGTATGGAGGGGGGGAGGGCACCCCGACACGGGGGGTGAATTTCACACCGGGGGAAACTACAATACCTTCAGGGGTCGAGGTGGGTTAGCTCCCCTCTCCCAAGAGCGTCTCAGCTACAGCAATACTTAATGCGACCTCCCTCCCTCACCGCAGTCTTGCACAGCTGGTTAAATGCCGCTAAGGCAGTCGCCAGCAGACTACGGCTAGTTAGGTATGTACGCAGGTATGCGTATAGTCGCTGAGGAGCCAGGGGCTTTTTAATTGACTTATAGTTTATAATGGTCCCACCTAGATATAGGGGGATTGATATAATCTTAGTAGCGAGGGGACCCCCCCGCTGCTTATCTTCCCCCACCCGTATCAACAACTCACCCAAAAAAAAAGGACAAAAAGGAAATATATTTTGCCTCTTATATTATTTCACTCTATTCACACATTTAGAACCACCAAACAGCAGGTGAAACAGACTGCTGACACATAGTTATATAGTTATATTACTGTGCAGGTGCCTAGTTACCAGGGTCTACCAGGGGGCTACCTGGGATTATTTCTAAATCAGAGGTTCTCACATATGTTTTTACAACAGAATTCCGTTTACCATGTAGCATATAAAAAGCAATACAATACCAGTTCCAGCCGACTTTTACTCCGTGCCTGGCATGAGGGTACAGCAGTGAAAGCGAAAGTGAAAGCTACTGCAGCGTGCAGGGGATAACATCCCCCCCTGAAGATTCCTCAGCCCTCACCGGTCATCCGGAGATCAAAAGAATAAGAGAGCTCTTAGCTGAGGAGCAGAGGTGACAGTACAGCACCGAGCTCATGGAAACAGACATCCATTGAGGGGTCAGGGCCGTCCGAAGCGCCGTTCCTGTGGCCGGGGAGAGCAATGAGAACGGGGGTGGGACGGAGCACACAGCGTCCCTGCTCTCACTCACTCACTCCATACAGCCACTCAGCAGACACCCGCCCTTCCGGTCACGCCCCATCCTTCACACAGTGCTAATTCCCAAGGTAACATTTATAGAAGGTAACAAGCATGTCTCCATCCCTGATATTTTGAAGCAAGAGAAACTAACTAACTAAGTGGGACTTTAGATGAGGACATTTCTAAAATGTACCTCCATCCCCAAAATGCATATATAAAAAACACAGAAAGCTAAGGGGGTTTGTGGGACTTTAAATGAGACAGGCCTGGGAAGATAACACAACATGGTAATAATAAGAACATATGTTGATTGCACCATAAATGCGACCACATCGTGTTGCATAGTAATAATTACATAAACGATAAGTTATAATAAATCCAGGAGCTTTTATTCCATAATAAGGTATATATTGTAAAAACATCATAAGACAATATAATAGCATAGCAGCCTATTAGGTCAGTATGGTACCATAGTAGAAATTCATCAGACTGATATTTACATGTGACTGCATCGTAGTATCAATAATGTCTGGTGAATGGGCCATATTAATGACCAAATAGCTTGCATGGATACAGAGTAAAGGAGTATGACATATGAAATAATTGTTCCCTGAGTATGAATCAACATAACAAGGTGACCCATCAACATAGCAGCATGATGTGGAACGCAACGGTGAGGTAACAAAAATTCAATTATGAAGTTGTGTGTCTTTACAGTAATAAAGTAACATAACAGTTGGGGGCATCCAAACGGCGTAATCTGATAAAGATGTAGAGAGGCTGTTCATGTAAATAGCATCTAAGAGCTCTACGCGTTTCATGGATCTTTCCAATCTTCAGGAGCAGATGCAATATGTAATGTCCGACCTACAACAGTTATAACAGTTTTTCCGACCTGCCCTGTGATTAGCTCCTGAAAATTTCTCCTACATCTTTTTATAGACATTACATATTGCATCTGCTCCTGAAGATTGGAAAGATCCATGAAACGCGTAGAGCTCTTAGATGCTATTTACATGAACAGCCTCTCTACATCTTTATCAGATTACGCCGTTTGGATGCCCCCAACTGTTATGTTACTTTATTACTGTAAAGACACACAACTTCCTAATTGAATTATTGTTACCTCACCGTTGCGTTCCACATCATGCTGCTATGTTGATGGGTCACCTTGTTATGTTGATTCATACTCAGGGAACAATTATTTCATATGTCATACTCCTTTACTTTGTATCCATGCAAGCTATTTGGTCATTAATATGGCCCATTCACCAGACATTATTGATACTACGATGCAGTCACATGCAAATATCAGTCTGATGAATTTCTACTATGGTACCATACTGACCTAATAGGCTGCTATGCTATTATATTGTCTTATGATGTTTTTACAATATATACCTTATTATGGAATAAAAGCTCCTGGATTTATTATAACTTATCGTTTATGTAATTATTACTATGCAACACGATGTGGTCGCATTTATGGTGCAATCAACATATGTTCTTATTATTACCATGTTGTGTTATCTTCCCAGGCCTGTCTCATTTAAAGTCCCACAAACCCCCTTAGCTTTCTGTGTTTTTTATATTATTTTTTTTAAACTGATGTTTCCATTGCTGAAAATCTTGCAAAGCTTGAAACTGTACATCATAAACAATTAACAGGCTGTGATAGTAATTTCTTTCAATCTGGTCTTTCCACTCAGTGGACAAATTTATAAGTTAAAAGGATTTAATTTTTAAACATTTCGAACCTGAGAATAAAAATGATATGGTGACACAAGAATGAGGATCAAAAATAGTTTCAGGTTGATGATGCTTTGGTTAAGATGGGTTTTTCATGTTGTCATAGCTGGCATTTATAGGAAAAAGAAATTGAACAGAATGGATTTCTGTAAATGATGCATTTATCTAAAGTGACTCCATTCAATCAGTTGCATGTTTGTTTAAAACGATTTCAGTGTTTTCCATCAGGTCCCGATGCTTTTCACAAAGCTGCTTTAGAAAAAGACCGTTGTCCCCTTAGTCTTTGCTGACACTGGAGCCCCAGTGGGACACACATTACTTCTTTCTTGTTTCTGTATATTTTCTGTCACTGTTAATTCCGTTTTGTGGTTTATCCTTCTGTGACTGAGCATTACCAAGTGTTTCACGGCTCTCTGCATTAGTCCATAAACCAGTTAGAGCAGAGAGTAAATGATACATATAGCTATCAGTGCACACGGTTCAAAGCCAGGTCAATATTCTCCAGGCTGCAGTCGATATTAGATATAGACCTACACAATGTCAGCCATATTGATTTGAAAAGGTTACTTTGTCTTTGTCACTCTGTGTGTTACAAAACTAACTTTGATTTCCTGGGTAATAACTAAGACCAATATTAAACATGAAAAGAAAGTGTTCTTAAACACTGAACCTTTATGGATTTTTATCTGTAAATATGAAACTCTCTTCAGCCTTAACATGCAACACTGCTGCTTACATCTTGCATCAATTAGGCCACTACATAGTCTTGTATTGTGCTTACCGCTGTCTTTCTAGCAAGAGATCAAGAAAAATTATGACAGCAGTCTGAAAGCAGTGCTTAACCCATTTGATCACATATAAATACAATAATCGTATATCTAATTATGAGTTGAAGTTAGTTTATATGTATAGCTTTAGATATACAAAACTATTGTGGCTGGACTTGTGTGATGAGTTTATACAAATTGACCAATATTACAACACTACCTTAATATAATATATATCACTGCATTTTTCCAGAGCAATGAACAAAACACTTGGAGCAGGTCAAATTAAACATTTATCAAGCAGGAATTACAGTCTAAAGTCCATACATACAGACCACGAGAAAGGCATTGGAGAAGAGTACCCAGGAAATTGGTGTTTTGGGATGAGATTTCAGTGCAAAGGCTAGACTTGTCCGTTCACAGCAGCTTTTGAATAATAGATATAAATTTTATTACAGTAGATCATACTGTAAATATTTTTACTCAAAGTTGTGTGTCAAAATGTGAAAATATTTATGAACATGTAAGTAGATGTCGGTTTACACAACAACTTACATAGCATTGTGAAATTATCAACTAAATGCTGCTTTAATCACAAATATTTAGTAAATTTTGCTTGTTTTTTAATTTTTTTTTATAGGGTACTGGGTTTATAGCACCAGCTTAGACCTCCCGGTCTCATGCAACCCAGAAACTATTACTCTCTGAACCATGCGAGCTCTTTTATTTAGTTTGCTGGGCATTGTGATATCTGGGTAACATATACCAGGTATTAGCTAATCTATTGGACTACAATAATATTATTATTACATACCATGTTACCTAGTGCTATTTGAAACTTGGTGGAAAGTCATACTCAAGCCAAAAGTTGTTTTTTTTTCAAGCTCTTGCCTGAGTGGGAAAGAGTTTGAACTTCTCGCAAACCTCTTGTTGTTGCTTAGTTTAGATGGCACCCATTATTTACATATTTATAGCTTTGATACAGACAGTAATCAGTTTTAAAACATGCCTGCTCACATGGCCCCAGATGCTCCAGATCTGCAAAACTGATTCAATGGACCCACATTATTATGGCTAACCAGGGGTCCCTGCATAGCTACAAGAGTTTAGTACAAATAGCAGCTTAATAGTAATGAGCTATGTGAACATGTAAGCATAGTAGTAATGAGCTGAGTAAGCATGTTTAAACTATGCCTCTGTCCCTATTATACTTCAAAATCAGAGCCACACCCAGCACAGATAAAGGGGAGGTGACAATACAGTATGGGAACCTGGTAGAACATACCCTCACTCAGTTCCAGACACTTGATTGTGAGGTCTAATATAGCAGTAAGGGCAAGGTGGGCCCAGTGGTTTTACACAGTGTACATAAACATCTTTATAACTGTTTATATATCATACTATTCCTTCCTATTTGATGATTCCTAATAAGTTCCGTTATGAGTCCCAGAGCCCAGGCGCATTGTAAAACCTTGTGTGGGATAAAGCCTCCATTCCTTGGTCTTCATCTTACCTAGTAGCCAAACCTCATAGCCTCAGGTATCCACAAGCCTATATATATGTGAGTTGACTGACGTCCAGGTCTCTCTCTTGCTCCCTTTGCTGTGGGAGTCTGATGCTATGTAAAAAGACTGACTGCTGGCAGAACATTAACCACTAGCCGACCAGCTGCCGTCATTATACAGCGGCAGGTCGGGTCTCTCCCGCAAATTGCCATGGCTGTACGTTGGCCTTTTAAACAGCTATAGCTGCACAGCGGGGGACCAGATGAGCATTGCTGGCGGTTACAATGACCGCTGGCCACGTGCAATCACGGGCACACAGGCTAGAATGGGGATTTGTGTGTGTAAACACACAAATCCCTGTTCTGTCAGGAGAGGAGAGACAGATTGTGTGTTCCTACTAAGTAGGAACAGCAATATGTCTCCTCCTCTAGTCAGTCACATCCCCCACAGTAAGAAACAAATGAGGGAACACATTTAACCCCTGGATCGCCCCCTAGTGTTAACCACTTCCCTAGCATTTTTATAGCACCGATCGCTGTATAAATGTCAATAGTCCCAAAAATGTGTCAAAAGTGTCTGATCTTTCCGCCGCAATGTTGCAGTCCCGATAAAAATCGCAGATCGCCGCAATTACTAGTAAAAAAAAATAATAAAAATGCAATAAATCTATCCCCTATTTTGTAGACGCTATAACTTTTGCGCAAACCAATCAATATACGCTTATTATAATTTTTTTGCCAAAAACATGTAGAAAAATATATATCAGCCTAAACTGATGAAGAAGTTTGTTTTTTAAAAAAAGGTTTGGGGGATATTTATTATAGCAAAAACTAAAAATATTGTTTTTTTTTTCAAAATTGTCGCTCTTTTTTTGTTTATAGCACAAAAAATAAAAAAACGCAGAGGTGATCAAATACCACCAAAAGAAATCTCTATTTGTGGGAAAAAAGAATGTTAATTTTGTGTGGGTACCATGTCGCACAACCGCACAATTGTCAGTTAAAGTGACGCACTGCCCTTTTGCAAAAAATGGCCTGGTCATTAAGGGGGCAAATCCTTTCGGGGCTGAAGTGGTTAAAGAAGGTAAAAGTGCTGTCTGTTTTGGGCAACTGATGAGTTGGTACCCTGTTAGACAGAAACTGACCAGAGTTTAGCTGGCTTAAACGAGCGGGTGTTTTGTTTGTTTTATGTTATGGACTGGTTGTACAAAGCCTTCCTGCCTTGCTGAATAAAAGAGTAGTACAAACCTGCCTGGATGGGTCCTTGGTGTCTCTATCTTGTGCACAGTTTACCATTGGCAATACTTATTGAGTCTGTCCCTTTTATGATATATACACATTACAAAAACCAAGGAGGGCATGGTGCTGGACTGCTCGTTTGATCAGTTCAGTCACTTTTTTTCAAAGAAAAAAACATATAAAGTTTATAACAGTTTGTCATCAGTTTTTCATCTGTTTTTATATCAGTTTTTTACATCTGCCAGCTAGAGTCCTTAACCACTTGAGACCTGAAGCCATTCTTTCATGCAAAAACACACCGTTCATCCGTTTACATTCGTTTTTCGGCCAATCTGTTTTTTAATGTAATTTAAATAGGGCTTTGATCCGTTCCAAAAAACAGATGTTGACAGAAGTGGATGTAAACGGATGTAAATGAATGATCATCCATTTACATCTGTTTTTCTATTGAGATACATTGATGTGCATTTTTCATCAGTCAACGGGTCGATGAAAAACGGACAAACTATCCGCATGTGTGAAAGGGGCCTAACGATTACACTCGAAGGAGCCACTGTAGTTTGGGTTCCCATGCTCCTGGTGTTAGCCAACTACTGGGCAGAACCAACAGTCTCTGACAATCTGAAAGAAAGGTTGTTTATTCAGGCAACATGCCCAGCAGAGTTGAACAACCTCAACAACACCAATAGACAATGGCAAAACATAGACAATAAACAGTGCATACAATATCACAGCTTACAAATGCGATTATAACTTAATTACTTATGATGGGATCCCAGTAACCTGGTTCATTGGCAACATGTATACCTCCTAGGCCCTGACTTATGGGGATGCCCTAAATTCAGGAGCTCTAACACACAGTTCTTCCTGTGTTTTTGTCCTTGTCCTGAGTCCTTTTTCTCCTCCACTGGCCAGTGGTAAGTAGCTGTTGGCAGCCAGTGTGAGACCCATAGGCTATGTTGGAGTGCTCTAAACAAAATTCTGTAATGCCAACAAGAATAGGTAAAAAATTCTCAGAACAAATTCCTGAGAGTCCCAAAAAAAGGGGTGGTTATGTCCTTTTAGGCAGGAATGTAACAAAGATCTGTAGCCAAAGGCCTATCACCAATGTGGAGTCAGACACGAAGGTTCCTCTCTTTCCTGGGGTGTCCTGTAGCAGTCACAGCAGTGCCTTGCTTGGTAGTATCACAGTAGGATGGTATCTCTCTGGATTATTGCTCAGCCAAAGGGCGTCTGCAGATTGGCGGTTGTGGCCCTGGGCAGGTAAGCCCCCACATTCAGCAGCAAAACCCTGGTGCAGCAACAGTGATTTTACCCAATCAGTGTGGCAAAGGCAGCCTCTGGCACACAAAGCAGCAGCAGCTTCAAAGTGGGGGGGCAGCCTTGTAGGCTCTATGGCAGACTAGCAGGTGTATATAACCTCAGCGCTGTCACTACCCCAGCCACGTGTCTCCACTGAGTCATTTCCTATAGGTGTTTAACCATTTTAAATGTCAGTGTAATGATTTTATACATTGTTATTTTAAATAAACTGAGTTACACTATGAATATTCTTTCATCTCCTCCATGCAAAACCTGCCTGAGATATTAAGGGGCTGCCTAACCTCAAAGATACAACAGATGGTTAACAGACATATGAAGCGCATAACTCACTAGGAGTCAGTGAGTGAGGGTACATAAGGAAAGGGGAGCACAGATTTGCACTCTTTATTCATCAATATCAAGATTGTAACAGCACGGATTGCACTTTATGAAGATTCTGAACACATTTTATTTATGGACTTGTTTTGCACAATTTTCTTGTTTTTAAAATGTGTTTTGTATATATGTCCATTTTTGCACATGTGAATTGTAGTTGTTGTGTATGCACATACCACTTTAACGTACTTTAATATCTTAAAGAAACTTTTTTTTTTTTGCTGGGGTATTGATAGTGCTGAGGTTATATACACCTGCTGATGCTTAAAACAATTTGTTCAATTCACCACAGCAGCAGTCAATTACAAAACACCCATATTTAACACATCACATAATAGTCTATGCCAGACTAGCCTGCTTTACACACGGTGTAGCATACAGGGACCCCTTTCCTCCAGCTTTGTAGTAGACTTGTGTACAATGGAAAATTTCGTTTAGTTTCGGTTCATTGTCATTAGTAAAATACATAATTTTGTTCTGTTATATTCGTTATGTTAATACATTTTCGGATAATTCGTTATTTCTGTAGAGTGTCGATATTCGTTATACTGAATCTCGAATCATGTCGAATTCATTTGTTATATGCGCTATAATTTCGTTCGTATTCGTTGAAATTCGATATTTATGTATGTATATATATTCATGATAATGATTCGTAGTTTGGAAAGTCGTTTGTTTATTGAATCTTTTAACACACATAATGACAATATCTCTTCTCCTCTGCTCAAATACAATACACCACCCTTCTCTCACTCAGTTCTCAGGAATTCACTTTGCCAGTAATCCAACCTCCAGCACAAAATTAATCAGCTGATTGGACTGTAAGATTTACTTTGAGCTGACCTTTTGTTTCATTAGATCTTTAACGAATTACCGAATCATGTGGAATTAATTTGTTATATCCACTATAATTTCTTTTGTATTAGCTGAAATTCGTAATATTTTTATTCGAACATTCGGATGCATCCGAATGTCCGAAAGATGCAAAATTCGGCCGAATTTCGATTTGTTACAAAAGGAATTGCATAAGCCTACTTTGTAATTCTTACCCTGAAGTCACCCAGACACAGCCTGTTTCCTTTTTTCTGCAGCTTTGTGAAGCACACACTTTCCCATTGTCCCCTTGTAGGAAGCCCAGTACACTCTTGGCAGTCACAGGCTCTTCAGCCAGCCAATTTATTTCTCCACTTGTTTTCTATGTGAGAATGTCCTCTCAGTGCAGAATTTCACAGTTCTCTCTCCTTCTTCAACAACTACCCCTCCTGAGACTTGTAGTCTCACCCAGTATTCCCCTTGCTGGGCCATGCCAGCCTGGGAACTACATCTCCTATGCGTCCCTACAGGTCATCCTACTATTAAAGGCCCTCTCAGGGCTGAAGCTGCAGCCAGTAGGAATCCTACTTCTCCTCGCTCTGTGGAAAGGAGAGAGAAAGTATACCTCCACCCCCTTAAAGGATCAATGCTACTTGGCTATATATATATATATGAGCAGTGCACAACACACAGGGTGCAGAAAGAAAAATTAGCAAACAGGATAGTACTTCCATTTATTGCAAAGCATCCTTTGTTCTCAAAAATATGGAGCATATAGCCCTGTGTACAAAGTGCAGGGGTCAGGAATATGTAACATAGAGCCCAGCACACAGAGAGCAGTGGTAAAGCGTATGTAATATGCAGCCCAGCATACAGAGTGCAGGGCTCAGGGGTATGTAATGCAAAACCCATTGTACAGAGTACAGCATTCAGGAGTACCATACCAAGGCCTTTAATATGTAACATACAGCAGAGCACACAGAGTATAGTGGTTCTGAATATGTACAAGGTGTTACAAAATGTGTTACAAAAGGTGTTACAAAATTCTCACCACTGGACCTTGCATGCTGTGCCATACATTACATACTCTTGCTCACTAACTCTGTATGCTTTAATCCCCTGTCACAATGAGGTGCTTTACAGGCGTTTTTGCACTAAAAATAGCGCCTGTAAACTGCCTCTCTGCAGCCCTAGTGTAAAAGCCCGAGTGCTTTCACACTGGGGCGGTGCGCTTGCGGGACGGGAAAAAAAGTCCTGCAAGCAGCATCTTTGGAGTGGTGCCCATTGTAATGAATGGGTGCCGCTTTCAAAGCGCCTTAAAAGCGATTTGAAAGCAGCGCTAAGCGGGAGCTTTTAACCCCTCTTTAACCATCTCTGGGGGGTTAAAAGCACCCCACTAGTTGCGCCAAAGCGCCGCTATAACAGCGGTAAAGCACCGCTAGTTTTAGTGCTTTACCGCTACTGCCCACACCGCCCCAATGTGAAAGGGGTCTTACTATACCCTAGCAAATTTCCCTGGTCTTCTCCCTCAAGTATTCCCCAAAAAGTAACCATCAAATCATCCCTTCTGCTTCCCCCATCCACATCTAACCTCTGCAACCCTCATCCACAGCTCACCTCTTTTTTCCCTGTCCGCAGCTCCACTCTGCACCCCTTTCCACAACTCACCTTTGCCCCCCAGTCCACAACTCACCTCTGCACCTCCATCCATATTATCTCTGCTCCCCTTCTGCACCCCCCATCTAAAGCTCACCCCAATCCACAGCTCTCACCTTTGACACCCACCTCTGCACCCCCAGCTTCCCCTACAGCCCTCACCCCTGTACAACCTACCCCACAGCAGTCATTTTACACAACTTGCCCTCCCCTCCCCCCTTCACATCTCTCACTTTGCACAACCTGCCTTCTGCCCTCTTCAGCTTGTACCTCTGTACAAAGCTCCCTTCCCAGTTCTCCTCTATGGACAAATTTCCACCCCCCTCCTCGCTGCACAGATTACCCCCCACACACATACACTTTCACAGTTCTCTCTACACAATCACCCCCCCCCCCCCATCTTTCACAGTTATTCTCTCTCCGTGAACTCAGTCTCTGGAGGGCTCTCGATTTCCCCGTCCCATCCCCCATTTTTCATTCAGAACTCCCTCACCTCTTCCACCGCCAATCTGTGCTCCAGTCAATGTGGTATGCGTGGACTTTTCAGAACTGTAGCTGGGGCGGAGTTTCAGGGCTCCTCTGCTCTGTGCTACAATGTGAGAATAGGTGGGGACAGGAGCTGCCTCCTGAGTCAACACAGGCAGCTGTATGTTGCCGTGCTTGGACCCGAAGAACTCGAAGGCAGCAGCGCTAGTGTGTGTTACATGACAGTTCAGAGCAGAGAGGGCTGCCTGTCATACTGTCATAGGTGCCAGAGCGGCGTATCACCGCGTTCCGGCAGAAAAAAAAGCCCTGTTTTATATATATATATATATATATATATATAAAACAGGGTTTTTTTTCTGCCGGAACGCGGTGATACGTCGCTCTGGCACCTATGACAGTATGACAGGCAGCCCTCTCTGCTCTGACCTGTCATGTAACACACACTAGCGCTGCTGCCTTCGAGTTCTTCGGGTCCAAGCACGGCAACATACAGCTGCCTGTGTTGACTCAGGAGGCAGCTCCTGTCCCCACCTATTCTCACATTGTAGCACATTGTATATATATATATATATATATATATATATATATATATATATATATATATATATATATTAGGGTTGTATGTGTGTCTATATCTTTAGTTTCTTTGGTTTTTGATCATTAAATTATGTATTTATATGCTTACACCCAGAAATGCGGCATTCTTTAGCTATTCTATAGCTATACTACATCAACATTGTGGCCACCCCCATTCTTGACCCAAATGCATTGCTTGTCCTATATATTTATTGAAATAGTCTTTTGGAATCCTAGTAACGCTGCTGTACAGTATGCTGCCTCTTGTGGAATGAATAGTATACCCTTATGTTTTTTGGCAAAATTCTTAATAAATGTCTTCTTTTTTTGTTTAAAGGCTTTATTTATGCAAAAATCAACAATGAATTCAATTTAAAAGGCATTTTTAGGATGAGTAACAGCTAGCATACAGTAGTTATTTTCAGTTTTGTTTTCCTTCCTAATTAAACTAGTAAATATGTCTAAATTGGGAGATTATGGAAGAAATGGAAGCACACTGTTAAAAATGATATTATTATTATTGCTTGGCATAGTATGTGTCTATGGGATGGCAAATTGTAAACCACATGATAAGTCACAAGCAGGGAAAGCAAGTAGAGAAGGAATGTTAAAACAGACTGTAGCCAAATCGTCCTCAAAAACACGTCAGCAGAGGAGAGGCAGAGGTACATTTGTGGAGTGTAGGCATTCTTGACCCCCAATTATAAATCTACAACAACAGTTCCTGCCAGTGAGATGTTCAATTCCAAGCAGGTCAGTAGGAAGATACTCCATGACCACTAATCTTGTCTCCAGGTCTCTGGCACAAAGACAGATGCTGCATCATCCTCAGAGGGTCCTGCAACTGGACTTTGCTGCAACATTGATCTGGGGGTATCTCCATTAATAACTATACTGTATATACCCAGGTATATGTGCACAATTCCACCAGGACTATCGTCGGGGACTTTGCTGATAACCTGTTTGTACATTGGATGTATGTACTATTATTAAAGTGGTTGTAAAGGCTAAAGGTTTTTTACCTTAATGCTTTCTTTGCATTAAGATAAAAAATCTTTTATGTGCAGCCCCCCCTCCCCCAAATACTTACCTGAGCTTGATCTTGATCAAGCACTGTGCACAAGAGCAGAGGCGCTCTCTCTCCCTCCCTCCTCACTGGACTTAGTGAGAGCATTAGCTCCTGCTGCTGTCAATCAGATCCAGTGATGAGGGAGTGGGGGCTGAGCCACACTGTGTTGTGTGTGTCAATAGACACACAGCTTGGCTTGGGATTGAGCCTGCACATGTGCCACTGTAGGAAGTGGCTTTAGATTTAGGCTACTTTCACACTGATGCAGTTTTCAGGCGTTTTATCACTAAAAATAGCGCCTGAAAACTGCCTCCCCAGTCTGAAAGCCCTAGTGCTTTCACACGGGTTGGTGCGCTTGCGGGAAAAAAAAGTCCTTCAAGCAGCATCTTTGGGGAGGTGTAGGAGCGCTGTATACAGTGCCCCTACACCGCCCCTGCCCATTGGAATCAATGAAAACTGCTTTAGAAGCGCCGCAACACGGGCGCTTTTAACCATTTCTTAACCCCTTCTTGGGGATTAAAAGCGCCCAGCTAGCGGCCGAAACTAGCGGTGAAGCGCCCCCTAAAACTAGCAGCTCTTTACTGCTAACGGACCTGCTGCCTCAGTGTGAAAGCAGCCTAGAGCCAGAAGCACAGCACATGAATGAGGGGCACAGGGTCAGGTTCACAGTGACCGGTCAGGAGACAAAAAGGGAGGAAAGAAGATAAGATTCAGAATAGATGTACAGCTTATAGAAAGGGTCAGTATGTAGATAAAAAGGCGCATTAAAGAGAAACTTCACTCTGGTTGTAAAAAAGTTAAAAGTACGCAGCTGCAAATGCTGCACTTACTTTTAAGTAACAGATATTTACCAGTCTGTGAAGTCCAGTGCTGTTATCCCAGCACGTGACTCTTTGCCAGGCTTTGGCTCTCTATTGCCACCATTGCCACTGCAGTCAGACTAATCCCGCAGCTTCCTAGGATGTGTGATATGTCCCCGGAGACTGCAGGTCAAGTATACGTCATTCTCACCTAGACATGCATTGAGGAAGTGATTGCAAATGTAAAAAAAAAAGGAAACCGCTCCCCGAAAAAAAGTCTACAAATGTGTTAAATGTGGAGGGGTGGAGGTGTGAGAGGAAGAGGATGAGTTGCACTTTCCACTGCTGCCTCGATCTCCAGTGCGGAGAGAGAGAAAGTCGAGAGAGCCGCTGCTCTCGGGCACAGCGCTGGATCAAGATTGGGGTATTAACCCCCCTGGCGGTATTCCCGAGTCTGGCTCGAGTTGGATTTTTTATACCAAAAGCGGTATCCCCGAGCCAGACTCAGGCTTGCATCGCAGGATCCAGGAAGAGCATACTTACCTTGTCCCCTGGATCCTGCGATGTCTCCCCGCTGTGATCGGCGAGCCGCCGTGTCTCGCTCGATTCACAGTGCCGAGCTCCGTTCCCTGCGAGCGGTGCGACGCACGGGGACGGAGTTCGGCGGTAAATTCAAAAGTAAAACACACAGTATGGATACAGCATACTGTAATCTTACAGATTACAGTACTGTATCAAATAACTACACATCCCCTTTGTCCCTAGTGGTTTGCCCAGTGTCCTGCATGCAGTTTTATATATATAAAACTGTTCTTTCTGCCAGGAAACTGGAGATTGCCCATAGCAACCAAAACTGTCCCTTTACATCAAAAGTGGTTTTAGAGCAGCTAGAAAAAAGCGATAATAAATTAGAATCACTCGCAGAATTGAGCGATAGTGATTTGTGGGGAGATCCGTCATCAAACACTAAAAGTAACAAAAGCTAAAATTCTGCAACTAAGCAAATTTCAGTGTTTTTGATTTGATTACATTATTATATATTTTTTTTACTCCCCAATGGTCAGAGGCATTCAATAAAATTCAAGGCCACATGTCAAACTCCAGGCATAGTTTATTTAGCTCAGTGTATTTGCGGCGGATTTTATGTGGGTAAAACAAAACGACCACTATACAAACGAATTAGAGACCACATAAAGCCAATCTTGAAAAAACAAATGGACACAGCCATTGCCAGGCATGTAGGACTATATCACAACTTCAATCCCAGAACCATAAAGTTCTACGCTTTGGAACATGTACCATTAGATGAAAGAGGGGGAAGTGTCGATCGGACGCTCCTCCAGCTTGAAGCCCGCTGGATTTACAGTCTCCAAGCCACTCATTTCCCAGGTTTCAATGAATGCCTTAGTTACAGACCCTTCCTCTGAGTTAAGCTGCTCATGTCATGTTCAATGATGTCACCTTCCAACTGACACCATCCCCATTCATCCCTCCACCCCTTTCCTACTTCCCCTCCCCTACCCTTACCTTCCTTCCTCTATGTCATTTCTATAATTTGTTGTCTGCAAGTATCCACGTTAGCTTATCTTTCCATTGTTACATTTGTGTAAATGTGTAATTGTTGCCCAAATGATGTTTCACTGCGTAACCATGTTCTTTATTGTATTTATGATTTGATAGATACAGTATGTGTTGTCCCTCAGCAGCACCGATCGAGATCGGCTGGTTTGTGGTCCCTCCGAATCGATCGGTTACTCCTTTGACCCTTCTCAGCCAGACCGCTCCAGGCCGGTCCTGTTGGGACAGTTTTAGGGGAGCCATCGCATCCACACGGACGCCCATGATGTGCCCAATCCGCGCCGTGCATCCCCTCCAAACCAGCCTCCTGCTGGTTTCCATCGCAACCCTTCCCCGCCCCCTCCGTCCCCACGTGATCGTTGTGCGGGAGGGGCTACTATGCGCAGTTGTGCGCATGTCGGCTGTCTCCTCCGGCGCGGTGATTTGTGGGGATTGAGGTTCGACGAGGTCCGGTCTTCCGGGCATGCGCAGTAGCGCCATCACGTCCGCATTGAGCCGGCTACGTCACACGCCGTCTCGATGGGGAGCAGTATTTAAACCGGCTAATCTGACAGCCATGTCTGCCAGCGCCGGAGGATGCAAGCGAAGATTTAAGCTAGGTAATGTGACTGGTGTTTATCACCATACCTTGCTCCATATTCTATAGTTATGTTCTTATGGTTATACTTGTTGAACTCTGGTTGAGTCCCTAATTTGTTTATAACTTCTCCCTTTCTTTTTAAACTAACTGAAAACTCTATACTCTGAACATACTTTTACTATGATGTTGATTGACAACATCATTTCTCATTATTTCTCTATGGAGCATACCCTTAATTCCAACTTTAATTATCTCCTTGTGCAAATTGTGTTTAGGCTTTGTCTCCCAGTTCCAAACGTATATTCCACCCATTTATTTCCGGCTATCGCCACTTCTGGCGTTTAACTGCACTCGGATTGCAGATGCAACTAATAATTTTCTGATGTAAGTGATACCCATTTAAATTTTGTGTTCTCCACAAACCCAATTAACCCTTTGTACAATGATATCTATCCCCCAATATTTAATATCCCTTTATTTGTACAACAGCTTCTCCTTACTGCTCCCTGTGGTTGCAAAATAAGCCCTCCTTCCTGTCCCGCACGGCTGCGTCTGCATATGCTGGTTCTGACGAGTCCATCTAGGGTCAATTATCCTTTTTTTGGGGGGTAAGCCTTTATGGGTGCTTCAGAGTGACAACACATTTTTCATTTTATGTTGTATTATTATTGCAAAATATTTTCTTATATGTAAAACCCTTTTTCTTCTTTTGTAGAATAATTAAAAGTATTGGATGATTCGCTACTCAATTGCATACCCCTTGATAAAGCGACTAATGCGAAACATGTCGGGCTAGTATGCAATAACGACTACCTATGAATTTGTAGCGTATATCCTATATGTTACTCTCCATTATTGACCACGCTGTTTTAACTGTATTGTCACAATTTATTGGCATATGTGTTTGTTTTTAATGTAAACAATAAAACTGTTTTTTAACAAAAGAGAAAAAACATATAGCCTTCTTTTCTACATTTGAATAAATTGCACCGTAAAAATCCCTTTCTTTCCTCTTTCACTTACATTATTATATAATTTTTATTATTATTATATTATTATTTGTTATAATTATTTATAGTTATTTATTATATTATAATTTTTTATTTTGTTTTTCAAACTTTATCATACCCGGGATGTCTACTAGACTCTTGTTTGGACAGATTTAAGTGAACTATTCCTAAGAATTACAGGCCTACAATATAAAACGCTAAATTTCTGTGCAAAATAATTGTACCGCTTTCAGCACCTAAAATCAGAAATAATCATACTGCCAGGGAGGTTAAAAGTGTAAGGGGGACTGGGGTGGGGGAGCTGCACAGAGATGGTTTTCTACCTTAATGCAATGAATGCAGTGAATGCAGTAAAGTAAAAAAAACTTGTATCTTTAGCACCACTTTAAACAGGTACACAAGCATATTGTTGGAAATCATGTAAACGTAAAAAAAATCTAATTTTGTATGTCAGAGTAATACATTCTGATTTGCGGTGCTGCAAATACTGTGAAATACTACTATTACTGTGAAATACCAATATTATAAGGGCCAGTTCACACCGCCCACACACTAAACCACAGAAGTTAGGTGTGTGCAGCACACTATTCCAGCTGCAGTGAGCTGGCCATAGGGGGTAATGTGATATGCGTTTTACTGCATTGCACAGCTACTTATTAAAAAGTAAGAAAGAGACAGTGCTCTCTCGAAGATTATGGTGGGATTTTTGTATGGAGATAGTGTGTCTGTTAAAAAGGTGAGCACCAAAACAACAATTGATTAAGAAAGTATAAATTTATTAAAGGATATCAGATTAAAAACAACACAGCCATAATACACTTATAGACCGTAAGTAGATACTTGTTGTATGAAATTAGATGCGTAGATATGCAGGTGTTGCTAACATGTTTTGCAAAATGCTTCATCAGGGCACCGCATACATCTATGATTTCATCTAAGTTATATAAGACAACATCTCTATTATCAGGATCACACAGCCGGGATTTGGCATTTGGTTATGCATCCCATTACTGGGATACCGACCTATTGGCAAGCTAATTGTTTTAGCACCTATCTTATATATATTACTCACTTTTTCCTCTTTTTACCTCAATTCAGCAGCTTTACTACTTAAAACAAAATATAAAAAGAAAAAGAATAAGACAAATAATGTGTATAGCCACAAAAAAATTCTCATCAATATGCTTATCCCTTACTATATTATCTCCCTGTAGACTAATATTAATAACATGTTACAATTATAATTGTGGTGTTATCACCCCTTCTAAGTGGATTATTATCCAATATTATTATTACCTTTGTTATTTAATTAAATTTTTAGACTTTCACTATCTCAATCTCAGCAATCACCACAATCCAATCTTTCCACCGGCTACCCCATTTGGATCTGGCTTCCAGTGGGAATTAGCCCCAGCTAGTGTATTCCATAATGGGTGGATGAGTGTACAATGTTGCGCTGAGATCATTTATTTTTACAGACCAGGTGAGCATATGTATCTATGTTGTCACTATATAAAATGTAATGCAATACAAAACTCCCCCTTTTTACCTTTGTTAATGAATTGTTAACTGTATGTTTGATATTATATTAATGACATGTTTTATGTCTTATATAACTTAGATGAAATCATAGATGTATGCGGTGCCCTGATGAAGCATTTTGCGAAACATGTTGGCAATGCACCTGCATATCTACGCATCTAATTTCATACATCAAGTATCTACTTACGGTCTATAAGTGTATTACGACTGTGTTGTTTTTAATCTGATATCCTTTAATAAATTTATACTTTCTTAATGAATTGTTGTTTTGGTGCTCACCTTATTAACAGACACACTATCTCCATACAAAAATCCCGCCATAATCTTCAAGAGAGCAGTAACCCATCAGCAACCAGTCTATTTATCATACTGAATAAGGTTCTCAGCCACCAAAGATACAACCTTACTTAACTTACCTTAAGCTACTTTCACACCGAAGCGCTGCTAAAACAGAGCTAAAGTGCTGGACATTTTTGCTGTGCTTTAGCACCATTTTAGCAGTGCTTTTCCGGCGCTAGCGGGTCGTTTTTTTGTAAGGTCCCGTATTAAACGGGACCTTAAAAAAACGAAAAAAGACCAGTTTTGTGGCTCTTTCAAAGTGCTTTTAGGGCGCTTTGGAAGCGCTGCCCATTAATTTCAATTGGCAGGGTATTTTGGGAGCACTATTTATAGCGCTCCCAAGCCACCCCAAAGATGCTGCTTGCAGGACTTTTTCTAACATCCCGCAAGCGCATCGCCCGATTGTGAAAGCACACATTGAAGTGAATGGGAGGCAGTTTTCAGGAGCTTTACAGGCGCTATTTCTAGCGCTAAAGTGCCTGAAGACTGCCTCAGTGTGAAAGGGGTCTAAGATGCAAGTTTCATAATATATGTATTGATAGCTTTGGTACTCATTTTTGTCATTTACATAACATTCACATAACTTAGTATACTACAAGCAAAACGGGATCCACCATCCTGTGAAAAAGGTTTGGGAAATGAGGTCACCCACCTTAGAGATTACCAATGAAGAGCCTGTGGTTCTGGGATTTTGCAGCTGAATCCCGATTGTGCCTGCATATTTGCTATGACCACATAGTCCTGGGAACATTGTAATTATTCATACATTCTAGCACCTTTTCTCCTTGACAGGCTGGTGAAAACCACAGGAGACTTAGGGTCTTTAGCTTCTAATACAGGAGGTGGTAGATTCTGGTGTGAAGGAAAATTAGAAGATATGGAAACACTATGGAGCATTATAATGGATTCTGTCCTAGGGTGCATTTTCAATGAAATAAAGAAACTCCAGAATTACTTGCTAGCTAGAAATCTAAATGTTTCCTTGCTTCCCTAGACACAAATGTATACAAAGGTAAATGATCTATCTATCTATCTATCTATCTATCTATCTATCTATCTATCTATCTATCTATCTATCTATCTATCTATCTATCTATCTATCTATCTATCTATCTATCTCATAAAGGCTACAGAAATACGTTGTAGGTAGAAGACTATTACTTAGCATTAGTTTCATGTACTTAAAACTTTAGTACATGCAACTATCTATTGTGACTTATGTTCCCACATTTCTCTATTTAATTTTATTCCTGTTTTGTGTAATAATTTAAAGCTCATTTCCAGAGAAGGTCCTGTTAATGCATTTTTAGCACTATATCTGCAGTACTGCATGGTTTGATAATGTAATCACATGGTAAAAAAGTGAACATTCATTTAAAAGGATTTGCCAAGTCTTGCCAAATAAGTCCCTTTTTTAGAATGTTTTAAAGCACATACTCTGTTCTATTAGAGACTTTGTCAGAACTGCTAGTACCAGCTGAACATATAGCGTTCAAACCATGTTTCAGGAGACAAAACCATAATGCAGTCTCTGAAAATACAATTGCACTGTTCAGAAGAAAAAAAAAATATATACTACATGAGACCCACTAATAAGCACTAAAAGGAAAGAGCAGCTAGAGAGATAACAATAGATGTAGCCACCATACTGTAGCTGCCTAAAACCTTTAATTATTTCTTGACTGGAATTACTATCTTATACCTTCTCTCTTTTATATCTGATATTGTAAGCAGCTCATAAGCTTGCTTCGCATATTTTCTCTACCTATGCACGGGCAAAGTACAGGTTCGCTTTAAATTTCACTGTTGGCTCATTACTGTGAAGGACTTGCTCACTGGCCAGTAGTGAGGCTTAGGAGGTGACAGGAGGTGGGAACAGTATGGGGTTGATTTTCTAAAGGCAAGTAGGCTGTTCACTTTGCAAGGGAATTTGCCCCAGAACTTAGTGAATATAGTGAAATTTCACTTTGCAGAGAATACCCAAGTGGAAGAAAAAAAAAAAAGGCTTTTCTAATTGCACAAGATGGGATGATGGAAGTCAGCAGAAGTTCCCTCGTTGACTAAGCTCGTGCACAGGGCAACTTGCCTTGCAACATAAACAGCTCATTTGCCTTTAGTAAATAAACACCTATGCGTCTTTACTTAAAATGCACCTGATATTCTGACATTTTGAGGTGTCTTCTAAGTGTTGACAGCACTGAAACGTTTAGTTCCATTTTTGCTTTGCTTAAATTATCATCTTGACCGTTAAAATCTCTATAGATATACAGTATATAAATTTTTCCTGAATGGAATGTGTAGTAAATTTGTATATATTTTCTATAGTTACCATGGCCAAATAAAAAAAAAAAGGAACCTAGTATTATATATATATATATATATATATATATATATATATATATATATATATATATATATATATATATATATATATATATATATATAGCAACCACGGAATGCTCCTAAATGCTCCTAAAAAGCAAACAGCTTTTTTTTTTCATGTACTGTAAAAATGCTAATAAAATGCTAATGCTTCTAAATGCTAATACAAGCCAGCGCAAAAACGCTATTATTAGCATTTTTCATCCAGCATTGTTTTCTAGTGTTTTCGTGAGCATTTAAAAAATGCTAGTGTGCACGGAGCCTGAAAGGGGGCTATGTTTGCTGTGCTTTTTTTAGCTAGCCCACAGTGCTTTGGGATTTTTTTTGTTATGTATTAAACGTTTATCTGTAAAACAAATAAAATGCATGTATATAAAGACTTTCCAAAACTTTTAATTGGCTTATTAAAGAGTTTAGATTTAGAATGTATATCTTATGTTTTTTAAGTTTTTTTATAGTCAGGTAAATATGAATTGTTGCATATAGATAGTTTATATGCAGCCAGTTAGTGAAGCTTCTGGGTCTGCTGACTGCAAGATTTCTGTAGTTTTCTACTTCTTTGTTGTGAAAAAAAGGTAATTCAGCTCTTTAGCTCTATTTGGAACACACAACACACACAAAACTCCATGATTTAGAGGAAACACACACTACCCTTCCTGTTTCTGTTTTTTATGACTGGGTTCACACTATTGCGAATTGGATGCGGGTTCCCTGCATCCAATTCGCAATAGCAGGTGATTTTGACCGTCTCTCTATGGAGCCGGTTCACATATTTCCGCTACGGCTCCGGTGTGAATTTGCACAGGAGCCCTGTGCGTCTTTTGGTCAGTTTCAGGTCCGATTTCAGCCAAAAATTCGGGCTGATATCGGACCTGAAACAGTGAACGAGGACGCACTGGACCACTATTGTGAGCTGCATGCTAAGGTAGTGTGAACCCAGCCTAAAGCAGCGTAAAGGGATTGATTTACTAAAGGCAAATAGGCTGTTTAATTTGCAAGTAAAGTTGCACTTTGCAAGCAAATTTTCCTCATAGCCTAATGAATACTGTAAACTTTCACTTTGCAAAGGATACTCAATCACGTGCATGGAAAAAGAAAAAAAAACAGCATCTATTGTTTGCATGTGATTGGGTGATGTAAGTCAACAACGCTTCCCCTCATTTACCTTGTTCTGGAGCAAATTCCCTTACAAAGTGCAACTTCCTTTGTGAAGTGAACAGCCTACTTACCTTTAGTAAATCAATCCCAAAGCATCTCAATGAGAACTTCATTTTAGTGATTTAAGCTGCCTTACTGAACACGCTTGATGTATTTACAATTTCCCTTTGGCTACAAGTTAAATAGGAACAGTAAAATGAGTAGCTCAATAACCTGCAGAAGCATAATAAACTAAGATAAATACATTTTACAATTATATGATTTTGCTGCTCTGCCATTACCACATTTGCCATAAAGGTGACGTTACCCTTTAAGTCATTATATTAAATGCTAAAGTTCAGTTCACAGCCTTCACTCAATCTGTCCTACTTTTAATTTTTTTTAATTCACTGTTCTAGAAAATATGCCAATTTTTAGATATTAAGCTAATGTCTCCCAGCTGTGGAGAAATAGTGTTAACAGCTCTGTCAAATGAGCTACCCTGATCTCCTCTGTGTAGATAGTAACTGTGTAGTTTGCTAGTCACTTCACATTTACCATTGAGGCAGCTGTGATGTAGATGAAATTTTCTTGCCTATAGGACAGATTTCTGTGAGCAGTAGAAAGCAGGTCTTTCTGCTACTTGGACGAAATGGGTTTATTCACAGGATTTTGTTACTGGTGAAAAAAATAAGGATTGCTGACAGACTACCAGGGATAGATACATACTTATCTATGGCCTTAAGGTTGCTAATTGAACTAGTAGCAATCCACTGGGATGTGTTCTGCATCTTGTCATGTTTCAAATATAAAGAAATAAAATATTAAGTGTGAACTTGCTCAAGGTCATGTCCTTTAATTGCACTGATTCTTCCAAGACTCTTGGCAAGATTTAAAGTGGATATGTGCACTCTTCTATTTATAGAAATAATCTTTTTTTTATATATATTATTACAGTTTTGTCAGCTTGCCATTTTGTTTACAGTTTGAATCGAAATAGAATTTTCTTATACAGAATAATCTTTCTTTGAAGATTGATATTTGTACATTTTGCAAAGAATCAAAGGCCATCTTCTATTGACTCTTGGTTCTTACTTTCTTATATATATTTTAGATCTTATCTACTTAATGGTGAAATATATATATTTATTTATTTATTTGGGATAGAGGTCGGACTAATTCAACAATAAGAACATTTTTATAATTCCTTTTGATTTTACAGGTCAACCCCAACTTTTTTTTAATAGTTAATAGGTTCACGTTCTTTGCTGCTCCCAGTCATGCCCAGCCATCTGGAAAATATAATGCCATCAACACAGACTGTGTAGGGCCAAATGTCTCCACATATTTAAACATTATTGGCACTAAATTCAAAATAGTGCTTATTTTACTGAAGCTGGTCATACACAAGGCAACCTGATAGACAAATTACACTTTTAATTACATTTTAATTGAAATTACAAAGCAGCTAAAGAGACATAAAATAGTGGTTTTGATCAACTAAAGGGAGATATGCTTAAAATAGCTTTGACCAAACGCAGAAGAAAAATACATAAATAAAAAATATGACAAAAGTGCTATAGCTTTTCTCATGTCAATTCCACTTCAGTTTGACATTTCAATAGATTGTATTTTAACTGTCAATGTATTGCTCGGTGTCAACTTCTCAATTAACCAAATTCTGACTGGAAATCTAACTCGTGGATGGTATATTTTGCTAGTTTCTGGCCATTACTAGTCATATTTGCATACCCTGGAGGCTCAAAAGTGATTGAAAATTGTCATGAAATCTTATGCCGCGTACACACAATCAGATTTTCCAACGGGAAATGTTCGATGTGAGTTTGTTGTCGGAAATTGCAACCTTGTGTAGGCTCCATCGGACATTTTCCGTCGGAATTTCCGACAAATAAAATCTGAGATCTGAATCTCAAATTTTCCGACAACAAAATCCATTGTCGGAAATTCCGATCGTGTGTACACAATTCCGACGCACAAAATTCCACGCACGCTCGGAATCAAGCAGTAGAGCCGCACTCGCAATTGAACTTCATTTTTCTCGGCTCGTCGTACGTGTTGTACGTCACCGTGTTCTTGACCTTCGAAATTTCCGACAAGATTTGTGTGACCATGTGTACGCAAGACAAGTTTGAGCCAACAACCGTCGGAAAAAAACATAGATTTTGTTGTCGGAATGTGCAGTCGTGTGTACACGGCAATAGAGTATCATTGAGGTATTACCCCGTTCAGGAAAGTTACATAATAAACATTGACATTCTTCCTAAACACTTATTTTTTTGTTTGTTGATTCAATTGATTAATTGAGTGCCCATAGCTAAAATAATAATGATCATGGGTAGGCCAGTTGTAAAATGACTAATTGTCTTCAAGGTAATCCAAAACCAGTGAACAAAATTAAATTGTACTTGAAGGGCTGTAAAAACTGGCACAATTTAATTATTTTAATCATTTTTATGTAAATGACAAAAAAATCTATATAGCCATAGTCAGGCGACATATACAGTTTTGACAGTCTGACTCCACTACTTTTTATCACAAATTTTTATCTAAACACACTTAAAGCAGAGTTCCACCCAAAAGTGGAACTTCCGCTTCAAGCACTCCTCGCCCCCTTACATGCCACATTTGGCATGTAATTTTTTTTGGGGGGGAGTGGGTACCTTCTTTTGAGAGGGACTTCCTGTCCCACTTCCTCCTTCCTTCTGTCGGCCGCCTAGGTGGCTCCTCCTCTCCCCCTAGGCGGCCCCTCCCTCCCTGCAATCTTCTGTTCCAGAAGATTGCCTGGCCAATAGCAGAGCGCAGCGTGACTTGCGCATGCACAGAGCGCGCCCAGCTGTGAAGCCGCAAGCTGTCACGGCCGGGTCCTCACAGTTACTATAATGGCACCTAAGAGAGGAGGGGGAGAGGTGCGAGGCTCCGAGCGGCCGCATAGCTGGACCGTGGGACAGGTGAGTCTCTGTTTATTAAAAGTCAGCAGCTACACTTTTTGTAGCTGCTGACTTGTAATAAACGAAAAAAACGGGTAGAACTCCGCTTTTAGCCTGGTACACACTAATAGATTTTTTCCCCAAAAAAACCTGACAGCTCTGGTCGAAGCCACTGTACTAATGATCCAATGTTAGTACAGCGATCTTCCCTGCTGTTCTTTTGTGTTCTGACAGGGGATGGCCCCCCCACCAGAACACTCCTTTGGCTGAGAGCGCTGATCGGGAGCCGATCGACGGTTGGTTTTCCAGCATGTTCGTCCAACAGAAGCTGGCCAAACAAACCTGACCAGCTGCCTTACACACAGGCTGATTCTTGGCCGGTTTTTATTGAACTGCCATGTGTACTAGTCTTCAAAGTGGTTGTAAACCCTTACATGTACTGTTACAGTGAAGTAACTGGCCTCGGGGGATACACAGAGTTGAAACAAATCCTCCTACATAAATTGTACCTGTTTATCTGCAAACTTCTCTTTTCTATATCCGTTCAAAGTCTAGAATTGATAAAGTTTGTCTGAGCTGTCAAAAAAAATGGACTGAAGTTATGATTTGCAGAGCTCAGCGAGGAGAACTCTGAGAGCTGATTGGAGGGAAGGGACACACCCCCTTCACACAGCATACAGGAACAGAGCTGAGGTTGTCAATTAGCTGGAGCTCCCTCTGCGTTGCCATTTTTTCTCTTGGTGTCAGGAAAACATGTCAGAAGTGATTCATGCTAATAGCAGATAAATGAGGCAGCAGACAGAAATGACATTTAGTTCTCTGGAATGAGACACACTATAGAAGGATATGCTTTGTTCATATTTCAAGTCTGAGGTTTACAACCACTTTATGTAGTGTTTGAAAATTAAGCATTACCATTCCTCAGAAAAGAGTAATTGCAAAACCAATATGATATGGATCCTCGATTTTCTCCAGGACGCCAGTAAACGGATGAATCAATTGGTTGTCTAGTGTTGTCCAGCTGTCCACCTAATTCCAAAAAAGAAATATGTGAACTCAGGGGCACTGATTGGTTACCACATTGAACTTAGACAATTTTGTTGGTGGTAGGAGTCCACTATTGATGTTGTTTCTTAACTCCAGGCATATAAAAAATAAATCATGCGGTTATGTAGCCACTAAAATGTTATTAAGTGTATTTTTTAAATACAACTAGTGTAAGAGCTGCATTAGTTAAATCTGGGGGAAGCTTTAGGCAGAGTTAGTATTCATTAGGCACTGCTGTTGAATGTACATGTAATCACAAGAAAAATGGTGACATAAGAATGACCTTTTTAGTCTGCTACTGCTATTTCATTGTCCAATCCCAAGCTGAGATCAGGAAGGTGGCCAAACTGTCTTGAATAAATGCAGTAGTAAAAAAAAAAGTCACTAATCTCAGGACTAGTGGATCAAATAAATCTTTGATCATTATAAATCTTTTAATAATTAAAATGACCCCAATACATAATTTCAACCATGTAATTACCATTATTCAAGAGGTTCTGCTTTAAGGTTGCATATAGTTTACTACACTGGATTACAGCCTGCATTGGTTTTTCCCTCAAAATTGAAAAAATAACATTTTAATATTGATTCACTTTTTTTTTATTAACTTCATTATACACATTTTCATTTTTTAAAACTATTTCACCAGGAATTCCGCTGTACTATAAGCAGTCTCTGTCAACTTAGCTTTTTTCTTTGGTGTCCAGCCAGCCACAATGGCACCCTTAAAAGTATCCTTCAGATTCTCTGCATTGGACTTGATTTACTAAAACTGGAGAGTGCAAAATCTAATGCAGCTGGGCATCTTAGCCAATCAGCCTCTAACTTAAGCTTGTTTAATTAAGCTTTGACAAAAAAAAAGAAGTTGCAAGCTGATTGGTTTCAATGCACAGCCACACCAGATTTTGCACTCTCTAGTTTTAGTAAATTAACCCCATTGCGGCAAACTCTTTGCTTTGATTAGTAAGGACTCCAATTTCAAGACAAAGGTTTGGATAACCAATGACCAGGGACAAGATTAGCTATCACAGTCAGCAGCCAAAATATCTTAAGTTCAATACCCTAAGCATTGAATAGAGACACGCAGATAAGGGCAGTCCTAGCAACTAGGCACAATTCTAGAACTCTGCAGTCTTAGCTGCAGTCTTAGCTGGCTATCTAACCTGTCTTCTCCATGACTAGATTTGCCTAGTGTTACTCAGATGCCCCAAGACTTACTTGGCACAGGAGAAAAACAGAGATTAGAAAAAAAAACTACCAATCACCTTTAGATCTACCATCAACTATGTAGTAAAATGGCCTGCCTGATTTGATGCAAATTGAATAGATTGTTTAGATTTGCCCTCACAGTAATGTTTTTTTAAATCTAAAGGAATGTACAGAAATTGCACACTCAGTCTATACAGTACATGATCTTATTAAAAGAGAAGTATGGCCATCGGAATAAACTCTGTCTCTGATCACGTTCCAGTAACAGTAAAAGTTAGATATAGAGATATAGAGCGGAGAAAAGGGCTATGGAGACTAAATGAAGATCTTATTGATGATGAAGACGTAGAAAGAATAATAAAGACTGAAATAGACCAATATTTTAAAATTAATAACACACCAGATGTGTCAAAGGCAACAATCTGGGAGGCCCATAAGGCTTATATCCAGGGGAAACTGATCTCCATTGGTGCTGGGGAAAAAAAAAAAAGAGAATCAAAAATGAAAAACCTAATAAAGGAATCATATGAGCTGGAGCAAATTCATAAAGCACACCGAGATACAGATACACACCAGAAGATTATCATAAAAAGATGCCAACTAAATGATATGATGGAGCAGGAAACTAGGAAAGCATTTAAGAACGTGGCGAAAGAGAGGTACATGTGGGGGAACAAACCTGGGAAATACCTAGCAAAAATATCAAAGGAAAAAAACCCCTTAAATTACATCGAAAAAATAAAAAACGAGAAAGGGGAAATGAAATACAAAACAACGGATATAGCCAATGCCTTTAAAACATATTACAGTGCATTATATGCAATTAGAAAGATGGAGATACCTAAGGAGGAAGAGTTTAGGAAAGCTGAAAAACAGGCATACCTAGCGGAAGTTAATCTAACAAAATTATCAGCAGAAAGACCAGAACTTTTAGATGACCCAATCACACAGGATGAAATATATAAAGCTTTAAAGGAAACGCCAGGGGGAAAAAGCCCAGGCCCAGATGGCTTTTCAATCAAATATTATAAAAAATTTAAAGAACAACTTGTCCCAGAACTATGTAATTATTTGAATAAATTAGGGGAGAATGAGGAAATAAGAAAGGAATCTCTCATGGCAAGTATCTCTGTCATACCAAAATCAGGGAAGGATAGAACTATTTGCTCCAGTTATCGGCTTATAGCGTTATTAAATGCCGATACAAAACTATATGCTAAAGTCCTGGCATCGAGATTAAAAAACTTTATGCGGGAACTGACCAAGCAGGTTTTTTTACCAGGAAGGGAGGGGAGGGATAATAGTATAAGAACCATGCTACTAATGAAAAAAGAGAAGGAGTGCAGGCCCCCAATGATCTTAATATCGATCGATGCCGAAAAGGCATTTGATCGAGTAGATTGGTGTTTCATGATGGAATCACTTCGAAGTATAGGACTGGGACCAAGAATTATGAGATGGATAGGTAATCTATATAAAAACCCAACAGCCAGGGTGCGGGTTAATGGGAGTATGTCGACCACCTTTGAGATGTACAACGGAACAAGACAGGGGTGCTCGTTGTCGCCACTCCTGTACGTAAACGCACTAGAACCTCTGCTAACAAAAATCCGAAATAATGTGGACATAAGGGGAGTAAAACTGGGAGATGAAGAGCATAAAGTTGCAGCGTATGCAGACGACATACTTCTATATATTACAAAATATTTTACAGCGCACACATACAAGAATTACATTTCCTGCAGGGCTAGTTAAAAACACCTGAACATATTCAAAAAATACAGGGGTTTGGTCACACTATATGGTCATATAGAGCTAAGCCCACTTACTGCGACAAAGTACCCCAAATTAGTGGGTCCTACACTAGTAATAGAATGGAAGATCCTTTGTCTCAACCATGGGAGCTGAACTCCTCTATGTGGGAGAACTGAAGGGGATACATCCTAAACACTGGTGGCCACTAAATAAGAGGTAATGAGGAGGGGGAGGGGTGCTCCAGCCCAAAAAACCTGGTCAGGGCCTATTACAATATACAAGAACATATTTGGGGGGCACACCATACAATGCGTTTGAATTCAAGATGGTACTGCTATAAGACCTACAAACAGTACAAAATATTTTACAGCGCACACATACAAGAATGACATTTCCTGCAGGGCTAGTTAAAAACACCTGAACATATTCAAAAAATACGGGGGTTTGGTCACACTATATGGTCATATAGTGCTAAGCCCACTTACTGCGACAAAGTACCCCGAATTATATATTGTATACTTCTATATATGACCAAACCCAGGCTGTCATTGCCCTGTCTAATTAAAGAACTGAAGGATTATGGAGCTCTATCGAATTTTAAAATAAATCCCGTAAAAACTGTAATATTGAACCTAGGAATAAATAGAAAAGAGGAAAAACTATTACAACAAGAATTCCCTTTTGCGTGGGAAAAAGAGGACATAACATACCTAGGAATTAAATTAACATCTACTGAAGATAAATTATATCAATCCAATTTTATTCCGCTACTAAATGAAATTAAGACAGAGATAAAAAATATAACAAGGAGACCAATTTCATGGGTAGGCAGAATAAATATGCTAAAAATGGTGATTTTGCCAAAAATAATATATAAATTCCAGATGCTCCCAATAGGAATACCATCCAACTTTATTTAAGGTAATTAAAACAATATTTCTAAAGTATATATGGCAGAACAAAAAACCTAGGGTAAACAACAATTTGCTAACTAGAAAAAAAAGGGGGGGTTGGCACTCCCGGACGTGGGTAGGTACTATAAAGCGATAACCTTAGCTAGATTAGTTGAATGGGCCAATTTAAACACTAAAAAGAGATGGGTAAAGATGGAAGATACACTTTATGGGACACAACTTCAAAAAATTATTTGGATACCACCTAAATACAGAATATATAGTAAAACGACACAGGAGATAACTAAAACAACACTTAAAATATGGGATACACTTTATCATAAAGAAAAATGGAAATATAATTCTCCATTAATCTCACTTGCGGGCACAAATTTTTTCACACCAGGGAAAGGATCACGGATAGGAAAATAAATGGGAAATGCACAATTAAAAGATATTACAATACACGGGAAAATTATGACAAAGCAAGACTTAATAATGAAGCACGGGTGGTCCTACTTAAAAGACTGGGAATACCTACAATTAAAGCACTTTGTAAACACAATCCATCAACCAATTAGAGAAGAGAAAGAATTAACACCAGTAGAAAAGCTTTGTAATATAAAAAATCCTGCAAAACACGACATATCTCAAATGTATGAAATCTTAACTGAACTACATGGACATGGGCCCCTACCCTTCATTGGAAAATGGGAACAAGATATTGACCTAAAACTGGATGAAATGCAAATGATAAGTGCAGTATACAACTATGCATCTGATATCTCCTCGATAGAGGTAAATTATAAGTGCATGGTGCGTTGGCACCTGACACCAGATAGAATCAATAAAATACAGCCAAGCAAGTCCCCACAATGTTGGAGGGACTGTAAACAACAAGGAACAACATTGCACATGTGGTGGGAATGCCCAGAGATAAAAGAATATTGGAGGGGTATGGTATATTTGATCATATAGAGATAATAACAGGAGAAAGGATTCCTCAACACCCCTGGAACTGTCTGTTCCATGGAACAACCAAAACAAGGAAACATTATAAAAAGACTTTGGTTCAGTTTCTGCTCAATGTGGCAAAAGGTCTTATCCCTGAAAAATGGCTGTGCACTAAGAAACCAAGTATTAAAGAGTGGTTACAGCGAGTTGACCACATTAGCAATATGGAGTACTTGTGCAGCGCGGAGCAAGGATGGATGGAAAATTATAGGGCAACCTGGGCGACTTGGAGAGCGTTTAAAACATCAAAAAAATGTATGTCTTTTCAAAGTTAAATTTAACCCTTTTACATTATAGGATAAAAATTTGAGTGTTGTCATTTTCCCTCTATTCTTGCCAGCTTTTGTACCTCTAGCCTATCTCGAGTTGTTCCTGTTTCTGTCATAGCATTTGCACAATGTATCCCCCCTCCTTCCCCTTTCCCCCGAATTGGTATTATGGAGACGCAATATCAAAAAGAGCAAGGGGAGTGGCGATAGGGTTGGCAAAAGGGGTGCATTTTAAACTAGAAGGTATGATGCAGGACCCAGAGGGGAGATTCCTATTCATCAAAGGAATACTTGGGGAAATAGAATGCACTATAGCCAACATATATGCCCCAAATAAAAATCCAACAAAATTCCTGAAGTACACACTGGAGAAATTAATGGATTTCAGGAGTGGGATATTAGTAGTAATGGGTGACCTTAACATGTGTTTAAATCCAGAGATCGACAGTACGTCCGGGGCACAGGGGACGAATAAGAATAACGGTCAGACAAGGAAGATAAAACAGGAATTGCATAAAAATCTATTGGTAGATATATGGAGGGTCCTGAATGGTAAAACACGAGATTATACGTTTTACTCCCCTGTGTACTGGACGTACTCTAGGATCGACTATATTTTAGTGGACCATAAACTTCTGGACAGAATAGTAGGTTCAAAAATAGGAATTATTACAATATCAGATCACGCCCCTATAGAGATGGAGATGCAGATTTCCAGGGCACAAGGAAAACAGTCACTATGGAGAATAAATGAAGATCTACTGCAAAATAAAGACACCTTTAACAAGGTAGAGAGAGAGTTAAAAAATTACTTTGCAACAAATGAAACAGGAGATATATCGGGGTCGGTGATATGGGAAGCACATAAAGCCTACATAAGGGGAATAATGATACAAGAGCGAGCCAGGAGAAAGAAGGAAAGAAAAAATAAAATGGGTAACCTTATAACAGAAATTTTTAACCTAGAACAAGAACACAAAAAATATAGAGGACACCACCAAACAACATACCTAGCACTGGTAAATAAAAGAGATGAACTAAAAAAGCTGATGGAGCAAGAAACAAAGGAAAAATTCAATCAAATAGCTAAAGAAAGATACCAGTGGGGAAATAAGGCAGGAAAACATCTAGCTAGAATACTCAGAAAAAAAAAGCCCTAAATTTTATAGGAAAGATACAGGATAAACAAGGGAAGATGGTATATGAAACTAAAGAGATCGACAAAATATTTAAAAATTATTACAGCGAACTGTACACGGGGGAGATGAACGGAGGCCAGATAAGTGATGAAATTAAAAACAGGAAGACAAAGGAATTCTTAAGGCTAGCCAACTTAACCAAGATTTCGGAAAATTCTAGAGAGGCCCTGGAGAAGCCAATAACAGAGGAGGAGATATATATAGCAATAGCAGACAGCGCACAGGGGAAAAGCCCAGGTCCGGATGGGTTCACCACCTATTATTATAAGAAATTTAAAGATATACTAGTACCGAAAATGTGTAAGTACATGAATGGGTTGGGAAGCGAGTATGAACTAAGTAGTGAGGCGCTTTTTGCCACAATTACCGGGATCCCAAAGGAGGCTAAAGGTGGAACTCTATGCGCCAAAATATAGTAAGTAGACACAAAAATATATTCAAAGGTATTAGCTACGAGGATGAAAGAATTAATGAGTGGGGTGATACATCCGGACCAAGTGGGCTTTATAACAGGAAGGGAGGGAAGAGACAATGGGGTAAGAACCCTGCTGTTGCTCCAGAAGAGAAGGGAGGAGGGACTCCCAGGTCTGCTCTTGTCAAGTGATGCCGAAAAGGCATTTGACAGGGTAGACTGAGAGTTCCTATTTCAAACCCTAGAAACAATAGGAGTAGGCATAAAGATGATAAGACGGATTAAAACACTATACAAAAAACCTAAGGCAGCCATTAAGATCAATGGAACCCTGTCTTCACCCTTCGAGATGAAGAGGGGGACAAGACAGGGATGCCCCCTGTCCCCCCTTCTCTTCGTGTTGGCCCTATATATATTTATGTTTGTATACAGATATGTAAATGTAAAACTGAGAAATTTATAAATAAAGATAAAAATTTTAGAGAGTAAAAGAGGAAGGGGAAATAAGGGTGGAGCCTTGTGAGGATGTGTGAGGCTATATATTTATTATTCCCGGGTAAAACCCTGCTGTTTCTCTTTTCATCTTTTGTTTTTTTTTGTTTTTTTTTTAAATGAAATATATGCCACAGTGATGAAGAGATGAGAAGAGACATGTATGAGCGAGCAAGCTGAATTAGTCTCTCTAGGAAATCTCTGAGGTGGCAAAAAAAAAAAACCATCAAAAAAAATATTTGCAGGTAATGGCAGAAATAGGTTAATGTAAAACGACGTTGAGGAAAACAGATCAAGAGGGTGGGTGCGCGGGAAAGAAGATTTTGAAATATGTGATATAATGAATAATTTTAAGATGTGATTTGATGATTTTTGTTTGTATATATATAAAACTTATAATAAAAGATTAAATTATTAAAAAAAAAAGAGAGAAGTATAGCCAAAGTTTTTTGATCATACTTTTAATGTGGGTCACAGGAGTGCACTTATTTCTGCACTCCTGTGACCCAGATTAATTCGGCCTAAAGGGAGCTGTCGGCTGACGTCACAGAGCCGATCCAGACTCTGGAGAGATTCTGACAATAGTGTCGAAATTCACAAACATGCCTGACCAGCAGCTGGCTCAGCCTCTCAGGGCGCTGCTAAGAGCCTGAGCCAGCAGCTTCTGCCCCCTCCACAGCCTGGCACTCTAGTGAGCACTGGATCGGCAGAGCAAAGTGCAAATGACTGACAGTCACAGCTCTCTGCTCAGTGAAGATTGAGAAGTGAATGATCAGCGATCATGGGATTGTTCAGTTCTCGGTCTTAGAGCTGGCAGGGGACAAGTGCAGCATCTGACCAATGCTGAAGCCACATAGGTGAGTATAGATATTTGGGTTTTTGAAATCCTGCACTTTCCCTTTAAGAGAGAGACTAGGAGTGGGACTAGTTAACAAAACCGAAGACCAAAAGGCTAAAGCTGGCCATAGTTGGATCAAAATTTTCGACCCATCTATCACTGCTCTCATGAACTATTAGACATTCTCATGAACTGGCTTGTTGGAAAATTTGTCTTCCATCAATACTGCAGCCAATTAGAATGTGTGGGTGGGGTATTGGTTATTTTTTTCGTTCAGCTCAGTGGTTGGATAAAAAAAACTGAGCCATGTATGGCCAGCTTAAGCGCAGCAACATGGGAGAAATAATGCCTTGAAAGGAAGAATCTAGAAAATAAATAAGAAGTACTAAATAGGTGAAGAAAAACATTCTAACATTAATTTAGACAGTAGTTTTGAAGCAGGCAGACCGACTAACAAGCAAGCTGGCAAACAAGAAGGCAAACTCCTTTACAAGATATAACCAGGGGCAATCAGGGGATAGAGGTCAGTATAGCTACAAAGAGCAAAGGGGCAAGGCAGAGGTGTGAGAAATACGGAAATAAGACAATAAACACATTGTGAACTGAAGACAAAAGAAGAGTTCAGATAGGCAACAAAAGAACAGCAGTTAGGCAAAATAATGAACAAGACTGAGAGACATAAACAAAACGTGAAGATGCAGGGCTTAACAAGGTTACATAATGAGATTCAAACAACATGAGCAGGGACCACACTGGCAAGACAAGTAGAGAAAATACTGCAAGATAACAGAGATTACATAGGCAGGACTCAAATCCAGGGTGGCTAGAACTCAGTATGCCAGTTCTTCCATGGGCTGGTAAACAGAGAAATGCATAGAAGCAGTGATAAACAGGGACCTTACAGACTTTAGAAAAACTTATTGCAGAATCCTACTGGCTTCTGGAGATAATACAAACACATTTTTTCCTAGAAAAGAGAAGAATATTGAAGGTTTAACAGGAAGGATGTGGTCATTAATTCAGTTACTCTTCAAAAAGTTAATTTCTAAATTAGAAGAAGGGAAGCCCCTATTGAGATAAAGGGAAGTTTGGCATAAATAATAGTACAGAAGCATTCCAGAAGAGTTTCATATTTTTGATTTATGAATATCCTGGTTATGTTTCCAAGTATGATTTTTGCCCAAAAAAGGTAGAAATACACTTTCTATAAAAATGTTAATTCAGTAATGTTTTTACATAAAGAAAATATTCAGGTATTTATTAATATACCCGAGATAATAATGATTTAAGCGGGCACTGGGACTGCTGATTAAAACTAGTGTTCATGACAAAACATGATTTTTGTTTGGTACCTGGGTCATGCCCACATTTTACTGTTATGAAATGTTCACATTTGTATTATCATTATTATTATACAGGATTTATATAGCGCCGACAGCTTGCGCAGCGCGTTACAAGGTTAGGGCAGACAGTGCAATTACAATATAATTTGATACAGGAGGAATCAGAGGGCCCTGTTCGTTAGAGCTTACAATCCAGAAGGGAGGGACAAGTCATACGAAAGAGTAATAACTTTGGGGCATGAGCTGATACAGAAAAAAAAGTGCAGTTGTTAGGTGGAGGCAGGGTAGGCTTCATCCGAAGAGAAAAGTTTTCAAGGATCGCCTAAAAGTAGATAGATAGATAGATTTGGAGATAGTCTGACAATTTGGGATAGAGTTTTCCAGAGGATGGGAGAGGCTCGGGAGAAGTCCTGGAGGTGAATATGGGAGGAGGTGATGAGGGAGCTAGAGAGCAGGAGGTCTTGGGAGAAACGAAGAGGAAACTATAACAGGAAAAGCTGGCAATGGGGCATGGAGGCAGCTGTCTATTAGGTCGATGTTGTTCCGACAACCAAGGGCTGACACTTACCAATAAGGCAGGTTTCCTTCAGTGGTGGACATTGTCAATATTGCTTAGGCACTAAAATGGCAATTTAACTGATGTCACTAGCTTGTAGGCAATGTGTTGATATGTCACTACAACATTTTTTTAAAATCAGCCTGGTCTGTCAGGCTGGGGTAGCTTTCTAAAATCTTCGCTTTTACTGTATAACCTGGAAAACAAATACGTAACATTGAATTACGCAATGGATTGTGTCCTTTCCCCTTGTAAAGGCATATTAGGACTTGCTGTACCAGCAAATGAGCTTCTCAGGCCTGGTTTACACCTATGCATTTTTTAGTGCATTTTCAGTTTTGCAGAAACACACTACAGTTACATGGTTTCCTATGGGTCATGTTCACATCTATGCATTTTATGGAAAGGGCCAGGGACTTTTTTTCTGTTTTTTGGTTCCATAGATTTCAATGGATCAAACCTGGAATATGCAAACTGGGCAACTGAATCCAACTTTCTATGTACAACACATCATCACGCAACATTGTGATTCTTGGAGAAATGTCCAAAAATACTCTCCTTTTTTAATTCCTTGTTTATCATTGGGCCTCCAGTTAACAGGTGATTTGGAATGCATTCGATTTTAATTTGTTTTATTATTGAAAATATTTAGTTTAAAGCTCCACTGAATAGAAATATATGGAAGATGACTGTGCCCTAATATAAAACTGATGTTGTAACCTACTGTAATATACAGTATATTCAAAATAGGCTGGTTAAAATAATATATGGGACTTTTTCTACACTTCAACATACACTATATTGTCAAAAGTATTGTGATGCCTGACTTTACACGTACATGAACTTTAATGACATCCCAGTCTTAGTCCATAGGGTTCAATATTGAGTTGGCCCACCCTTTGCAGCTTTAACAGCTTCAACTCTTCTGGAAAGGCTGTCCATAGGGTTTAGGAGTGTGTCTATGGGAATGTTTGACCATTCTTCTAGAAGATCATTTGTGAGGTCAGGCACTGATGTTGGATGAGAAGGCCTGGCTCGCAGTCTCCACTCTAATTCATCCCAAAGGTCTTCTATCGGGTTGAGGTCAGGACTCTGTGCAGGCCAGTCAGGTTCCTCCACCCCATACTCACTCATCCACGTCTTTATGGACCTTGCTTTGTGCACTGGTGCACAGTTATGTTGGAACAGGAAGGGTCCATCCCCAAACTGTTCCCACAAAGTTGGGAGCATGAAATTGTCCAAAATGTTTTAATATGCTGATGCCTTAAGAGTTCCCTTCACTGAAGCTAAGGGGCCAAGCCCAACCCCTGAAAACAACCGCACACCATAATCCCCCCTCCACCAAATGATTTGGACCAGTGCAGAAAGCAAGGTCCATAAAGACATGGATGAGCAAGTTTGGGGTGGAGGAACATGACTGGCCTGCACAGCGTCCTGACCTTCAACCGAGAGAACACCTTTGGGATGAATTAGAGCAGGGACTGCGAACCAGGCCTTCTCTACCAACATCAGTGCCTGACCTCACAAATGTGCTTCTGGAAGAATGGTCAAACAGTCCCATAGACACACACCTAAACCTTGTGGACAGCCTTCCCAGAAGAGTTGAAGCTGTTATAGCTGCAAAGGGTGGGCCAACTCAATATTGAACCCTACGGACTAAGACTAGGCTACCATTAAAGTTCATGTGTGTGTAAAGGCAGGTGTCCCAATACTTATGACAATACAGGGTATTTAGGTATATTCAGCAAAGGAGTGAAAAGAGTCTAGCTTAAGTGCAGTACTGATTACATTTTAATTACTTTCAACTGGGATAGTAAATGAATTAGCTTGACTTCCTTGTGTTCCCATACAGTTCTCAGTGAGGTTTACACATTTGTAATATATGGTACATGAGATATTACAGTAGGTTGGTTATACACTCAATATTAGCAGGTAATGATGTGACTGTTTTAAGCATAACAGGTTACTCCAGCCACTAGTTTTTGGCACTTGTGACAGAGCTGGATAATTTCCAAACACCTACGTCCTCCCAAGTTTCAGCTATGCCTAACGCTGATCATCACCTTGACACCTAAAGTACAACTAAAGGCAAAACCTTTTTTTTAGTTTTGGACAGAGTGAAGAGGGATCAGAACACCTATTAAGTTTTTATTACTGTTTGTGTCCCTTTTAGGGAGATTCACCCTCTCTATTTGTCCTGTTTACTATTATCATTGAAAGTGAAAGTAAAGAAAACCCCTAATTTTGGGTTGTCCTCAGAAAAGTAATAGAGACATTTTCTAAAGGAGAGACCAGTTCCGGTGACCTGGGGGTCCCTAAGGATTTCTCTTAATTTGTAGGGATTATCTCTCACTCCCTGATTTGGCTATGGGACAAGAAATGAAGGTAACTCTCGCCAATGAGACACAGATGGCAAAAAAAAAATGAAAGGGGTTATAACCCTCCTTTACTATATCCCAAATGAAAAGAAAAGTTTTGCCTATAGTTTTACGTTAATGTGCACCTCCCCATTACCTTAACACTTACTACCCTCTAAAATTATACACTCAAAGAGAAACTCCAGCCAAAACCTTTTTTTGGGTAGAGTGGAGAAGAGTGAAAGCCCCAGGTTTTTTATGTTTCTGCTACAACAGTATTATTAGGACAGAAAGGGAGAGAATATCTCTAGTAGGGACAGTAATAAAAACTAAGAGGGGAGGAGGGGGAAATGCCTTACTTACTAATTTCCTGTCCTGGGGACACATTATCTCTATTGCAGGAAGTGGGGGCAACCCCCCCCCCCCCCCCCCCCCCCCCCATCGTGGCTATAGAGAGCAAAAATTGACAGAGGTCTAATTATTTTCTGTTCCACTGAAAACTACAAAAATGTTTTGGCTTGAGTTTTGACCTACAACCTATCCTTTAACTCTAAGGCCCCCTTTACACTTATGATTTTACTACATGTTAATGCAATACAAGCCACTGTGATTGATATATTTTGTTGTTATTCAAGTGTCATAGGTCTTGCAGAGTCACACACCAAAACACACATACTGGGGTTGATTTATTAAAACTGGAGATCGCAAAATCTGGTGCAGCTCTGCATGGCAGCTAACTCAGCTTCTCTTCAGCTTACTCAATCAACCCCATTGTGTAAGTTTATTTCTGCTACTGCCCGGTGTTGGCTGCCTTAAAAGAACACAAGAAAAATAGCGCACCACAACAGTTCTTTAAACTTGACACCTAAACAAATCCAAAAGCATTAACCCATCCTAACATTTAATCCTTTAAATTAGCCCTTAAAGTGTTTGTAAACCCTTACAGATCACTTTTCGCTACAGGTAAGCCTATAATAAGGCTTACCTGTAGCTACCCAGGATATCACCTAAACCTGCACGGTCTAGGAGATATTGCCTGTATTTGCATGTGCCGACGTCATCGGCACATGCGCGCTTACACAAACTGAAGCAATGGCACGTATGTGCCGTTGCTTCAGTGAGTGTGCCGTTACCGCACACATGCGCGGGAGTGTCATCATCACGGCTCCGGCCAATCACAGCGCCGGAGTCGCGATACCCGGAAGTAATCCCTGGGAGTGACGTCGGCCGCCGGAGCGGTGTATGAGCACTGCAGCTAGGGGTTTGATCTCAGGTGAGTATTACATAATGAGCTAGTATGCTATGCATACTAGCTCATTATGCCTTTGTCTTGCAGGTGTTAGTTTTTTTTTTGTTTTTTTTAATGGGTTTACAACCACTTTAAAATCACTTCCTAACTTAACACTAATGCCCTGTACACACGGTCGGATTATCCTATGGAAAATGTGTGATAGGACCTTGTTGTCGGAAATTCGGACCGTGTGTGGGCTCCATCACACATTTTCCATCTGAATTTCCGACACACAAAGTTTGAGAGCTTGCTATAAAATCTTCGACAACAAAATCTGTTGTCGGAAATTCCGATCGTGTGTACACAAATCCGACGCACAAAGTGCCACCCATGCGCAGAATAAATTAAGAGAGGAAAGCTATTGGCTACTGCCCCATTTATAGTCCTGACATACGTGTTTTACGTCACTGTGTTCAGAACGATCCAATTTTCCGACAACTTTGTGCGACCGTGTGTATGCAAAACAAGTTTGAGCCAACATCCGTAGGAAAAAATCCATGGATTTTGTTGTCGGAATGTCCGATCAATGTCCGACCGTGAGTACGGGGCATAACTCTAACTTTACTGTTACATTCACCATTAAGGCTAATTCCAATTTATACCTGTAGCACCCTCCTAGCATTGATTGCTTGGCAAATTTGCCTCTTTCTGCAATCAAGGGAGCAGTAATTGTTTGTTCGGGCCTGTTCAGGGTCTCACAGGCTGGAATTTGATTGCTTCCCCCTGCTTCTGGAAGAAGCTTCCAAAGCTTAGGGCGGGAGAATTAAATTGACCTGCCTAATATTTATTGGGTTCTAGGCTAGGGGAAGTGTGCAGTAGAGAGCTGGAAAGTGGCAAAATAGTCTGAGACACTGGAAAGCAGGGTTCCCTCTCTCTGGGAGCATTCCAGACGTGCAAGGGCTGCTGCTGCCATGCAGCCCATGGCCTGAACAGCTACTTTAGGAGACTTCAGTGATGCCAAGATCAAAGGTTCAAATGGACTTTTCTCAGAGCTGACTTTTTTTTAGACTTTTCTCAAGTAGACCCACAACACAAGGGATCCTCTCCTGAGAGGCACCATCCCACTCGCTAGATTGTGTCCGGAGAAAGCTGGAAACAGGTAGCTGTCCTGGAGACATGTGCATAGTGACCTTAAGTTGATCTCCGAGACTGTGTGCTGGATGCTGCACTGGATACCGATAGTTGCACAATGGCATAGGGTAACCAGATGCCCAAAGATTTGCTCCAAAGTCTTCAGCTGTGGGGCCTTGAATTGTTCACTGTTAGCCACTACTATTACTGCTAGAAAGACTGTCCTCTGTTCACTATCTTCTGCTGAGCGTTTTGGGGTACCCCATACCCCAATTCCTATCTTGTTTCAAGTTTTAGCAGCAAAAAGTCACAAAAAAAGACAATTCATATAGACAAACTCATATTGCTTATTGGAGCCAGTGGAAATGGAGTGTTGCTTGGGTGGCTGGTAGCCTCTGCACTGTTTTGGGGACCAAACCAGTAAAAATCAGTCAGAGGTAGTGCTACATACCTTTACTTAGAACAAACAAAAGTAACAATCCAATGCCAAGAAGTATCTGCATGCAAATAGCAGTGCTGAAAACTAACAATTTGTACTCCCGTTTTTCAAAATGGTATTATAAACTGGAGGGCAACACTCATCTAGGGGATACTACGGACCTCTCATGGGGACATCCCACATACTGCAAGGGAAATAAATACAAAGTTTAGGCAATGTAATTAAATTAGACTTGAAACCAGCAAAACTGTGAATATTTTTATTTTCCCGAATATACGCATAAAGATTTGCGCAATATGAAGATGAATGAAAAAAAAGTGCAGTCATCAATTTTTTCTGGTCCATTCTTGCCAAATTATAACCAGATGAAAGTGCACGTAATAGGGGCAATTCCCCATAAGTGCACTAAACACATTTTCAGGTTATAATTTGATGACAGTCATGCCTCACAGTCATTCACAAAATCTGTTTATTTTAGAAATAAAAATATCTCTGTTATTATGCTGCAGTTTTATTCACACTATTCACACTGTAAACATAATTGCGAATAATTAAAAAGTATTTACACTTTTAGGGGCATATTTTTAAAGCAATGAATGTCACATTCACCAAACATTCACTGTAGGTGAATCAATCACTGTAATTTAGGACCCATGTACATGGGACGCTGCTAAACGTACGTTCAGAGCCTTTTTTCAACTGCCCCTGAACTCATTCAATGTTATCCTATGTGACCATGTACACAGTCTCGTTTATTGCTCTCTTTAGGCAATTGCGTTTAACAGCGTTTCTTTGAAAGCAAAAAAATGGGTTCAGACGCTGAAGATTTCCACGTTTCAGACGCCAAACGTGACTAAACGCGGCTAAGCACGGTACTGGCGTTTAGACGCGTTTTCGTTTATAAGCGTTTTTAAAGGTACCCTATGTTTTTAACATGAAAAAACAAAAATATGATGGAAAACGATGAAAAAAACATGACAAAACATAAAAAAAAATGTCTAAAATGTTTTAATTACTTGCAATGATTCATAAATAAATAAAAAATAAGAAATTACATATACAGCTTTAAAAAAAATCCCAAAAATGTATTAATTAATTAATATTTAATTATTAAAAATATAAAAATAAATAGCAAATAAAAATTTGATATGTTATAAAAAAAATGAAAGTAACGTTTAAATTTGCATAAAATAGACAAAATATATATATTTTTAAAAAGTAATAAAAAACAAAAATAATATCATATACAGCTGAAAAAAATCCAATAAATATATTAATCAATTAATATTTAATTATTAAAAATATTTTAAAAATTTGCCAAAAAAAGTTAGATATTCTAAAAAAATTTAATTAACATTTAAATTTGCATAAAATAGACAAAATATTTATTTTTTCAAAAAATAAAGGAAAAACAAAAATAATAAATCCGTATAGCTATATATATAAATAAATATATGCACATACCTGATCGTCACCAACAGACGCTCCTCTGGTAACATACTCTTCCTCATGTTGGTGTCCATGTGTGTCAGACTGGGTCGTACTTTTTCTAGTAGAAGGTCAAATGTGGCAATGGACATGCGTGTGAAATTTAAAAAATTGTCGGGGTAGGTACGCAGCTGTACGTACATGTTGGAAAAATATCCTACCGACATTCGCTGCGCAATCAATGGATGGGTCCAATAGCGACGAACTCTGACTCTGGACCTTGCACGCAATTTTATACATCATTCTAGCCTCATCAAGAGCAATGTCAGGAGCATTTCCTCACATATGCTCATTATGGGATCTATTGCAAAAAAAAGCACAGAAATACAGTAGAGGCAAATACAAGTATACAGCTAAGAAATACAAAAGAACCACGCTGAAAAATTAATACAAAAATTGATAATCAAACTTAGTGAAAATATAGTCCTGTACAGAGGAAAAGTCCACCAATCACACGGTGAATAACGTGAAGTTCTTCAATATTCATATGTTGTTGGGTGAAAATTCAAATGAAACAAATCTATGTGGTGAAATGCTTACCAGAGAGTAAGCCAAACAGGTAAGTGGCTTAAAACCCAGCCTGGGCCTTTGTGGAAAACGATCCCAATGAAACAGGATAAGTCACACTCGTACCGTGTATTCAGATCCACGAAGGATTACCCAGAAAATATTTTGAAAAACATAGCGTAATACTAACAAAAATTTGAAATCCAAAAAAAGAAAAAGAAAAATTGTGCAGCACTCAATAAAAGACAAAATCATATATACTCATAGGAACACCCAGTGTATATAAACACACATAGGATCGTTATGTGAGTGACATGCAATTATGCAATAAAGTGTATATTCCCCAATAAGGAAAGTTAGTGCGTAAACCTTACAAAGGATCTGCTTACCAGATATTATAAACAAGTGAGCATATAGCTATCCCCCAGATGAAAGGTTGGAAAGAAGTACCAGAAGATGCAGCAAACCACATAAAAATCCTGCTTACCAGATGGTAATTTTAATGTGAGCAAATTCCGCACAACCACAGACTATCTACCAGAAAAAGGTTGCAAAGGGGTACTAAAAAATGCAGCGAACCTCATAAAAATCCTGCTTACCAGATGCCAACTTTAAGTGAGCAGACTATCACAAACACAGACCGAACTTCCTGACAGGAGCAGCGTAGATACGTCCTGGCATCCATATCCCGAACTCAGCAGTGCATAATGTATAAAGAAGCAGCCAATAGTGTGATACTGTATCAAACTAAAATGTATTATATCAAAATAACACTTACAATAAAACCGAAGTATAAAAAGCGATACCGGCCAGCACTCAAACTCCCATCCTCAACAGGGCAACGTGGTGACGTCAGCACGTCCCTCCCAGATGCGTTTCGTCATAAGGTGACGTTCTCAATGGGGAACGGCAGCGTGCTGAACCACCACATTATATGCGCACACCAAGCCTCGCTCTGAGTCCCACTACGGGAATCACAGAGCGCCATCTTGGATGTGGGCACAAACAGTATATAATCTTAAGAAAAAGAGGGAAAAGAGCCGAAGACTCACATGCCTTCTAAATCATCTGAATAAAAAGATGTCAAACAAAAATATAGATATATAAACAGCGGGTGACTGGCAATTCTAAAGAAAGACAATACCATTATGCAATTAATACAATACTGTAATTAGAATTTCTCCTTAGATGCCAATGCAAGAGTTGCCAGGCACCATATTGATTTTGGGCATAGCCATTACTCATATTACATCCCAATTAGAAAGGACCAATTTTAACTCCTAAGAGGGTGGAGGTAAACACAGGTCTAAAAGGTAAAAACAATGTAAGACAATCATTCCAATTATGATAATAAAAACATACCTTAAAAAATAACCTCATAATCAAAATTAATAAATTAAGTGAAACTTCTATAAGAAAAATTTCTTTAAAAATTTTTCCTGAAAATATTAATAAATAAATAATGTTTATATAAATCAACACTTCAGCTGCTCTCTCTGCTGCTGCTACTCACTCTGGTCAAAATGGCTGAAATAGTTAAATAACAATGTTTTTTGAGCTTGGGGAGGGTCTTAATGAGGTTATCTTAATAAACGCTTCTAGACACAAACGCGGTAAAAACGCTGCTAAATGTGGCTAAACGCGGCATGCAACCGCGGCAAAACGGGCGTTTCTAAACGCCAGTTTTACGTTCGTTCAGAGGAGTTTGCCCCAGCGTCCCATGTACATGGAGCCTTAAAATGCATGCACTAGAAAGAATTATCCACATTGAATAACCACAACTTTATAAATATTCTATATGCTATAAACCTTTTTTATTCCCCCCCCAACCTTACTCTTGTACATATTAAAACACACTTCAGACAAACAATTTGTTCAAGAAACTAAAATAAATCTAAATAATTAAGAAAACACATTGTCTGTTATTATAGTACATTGTTCTTCTAAACAGAAATAAATGACTCACATTAACTGAGCTTGTAAATTTTGGGTTAACTTTCCAATCCACTTGGCTAAATGCTTTTCACATTTTAGCGTTTGCTAGTCTAAACTCATTCTTTTTACATATCTTTTAATTTGCTTTGGTTTACAGATTATATCAAATTTAATCAGATTATGGTCACTTGACCCCTGGGGCTCCACTTTAATTTGCTTCCACATTCTCCGATGTTGGTTAACCAGATGTAGACATGAAATGTTCCTGGCAGGGTTCCTTACACATTAGTTCGAAAAACCATCATCTGCTATATCCATCAGCCCAATCATATCTTCAAGATTACATTGAGGAATAGAATGAAAATCAATGCAGCCAGGACACATTTGTGCCACCAAGCCTTTCTGCTTGTACAGAGAATGAAAGATCGATATGGCATTCTTTCTTCAATTCTATATGCAGATTAGAGAGCACATATAAAGAACTTACTAAATTATCATTATTTTATTAATTACTTTTGTAAATAAATAAATTTATTCATTTTCATCCATTTGTATTGTTACCCCAAACACAACTACTATTACTGTAGTAATAGTTAGCATTATGTTTTCCTTTATAAGGAGGTATAACCAGTGGCGTCTCCAGCTTTCAAATTTAGGGGGGGCACATGGGGGGACAGGGACAAAAGTAGGGGGGGAACTATAAAATGTATATATATATATATATATATATATATATATATATATATATATATATATATATATATATATATATATATATATCCTGGGGCCCTTTACTACGACCCCACAACGGGCCCTTTCACATGTTCTGCAGTGAGCTCCCTTCCTACTGTATTGGGGTCCCCCAGGGTGGCAGAAAACAAGAGATATATGTCACCAGCATATCAAGAAAATATAAGGATCCAAAGCAGTGGGAGAACTATCAGGGTTGCAAAGGTTGTCTTGCCCTGGTGTTCTGCCACTGTGGGGTTCCCCAGCCTCCTCTTGCTGTCCTGCCCCTGCTATTGACAGCGCTGGTCTGGCATCTCTTGGAATTTACAGGCTGGTCCTCCTGTCCTAAGAACGGGAGAAAGCAGTCTGTTTTTTCAGTAACTGAGAGTCCTGGTGGAGTCCTTCCTGCAACTCGCTCTTCTCCCTGCCAATGAGGATGCAGGTGAAGGAGCAGATCGGGTGGCCGTGGTTGTGTGAACGCTCGCATTATGCAGTGTTAGCGAGCAGGGGAGGGGGGAGGAATCACCCACAGGAGCTGACTGGGGACTCTCTCCCTCTTAGACATTGATTTTTTGTAAAAAAAAAAATTTTTTTTTTCTTTGGGGGGGCACATGGTGGGGCACAGCATAATGTTGGGGGGGGTCAGGGCCCCCTCTGCCCCCCCCCTAGGGTCGCCATTGGGTATAACATATAATGATGATAACAAAAATATAAACAGTAACAAAAATAGAGCTTATATCATTTAACATTTGATTCTACACTAATCACTTAAAATTCAGCTATCACTCATACTTTCGTTATATTTACGTGAATTATATTCCGATTGTCAAGTTACCAGGAGCTAAAAAGAGTTGTAATATTAAAATGCCAACAACTTTTTTTAGTCTTTAGGCTTTATTCTTTAGTCTTTAGGCCAGTCTTATGATGTCACGAGTCCTTCCTCCTTTTACTTGATGGTGTCAGTGGACAGCCCTTTCTCCTCGACTAAGTGGCCATTAAATATTGACATGTTAGCACAGCTCATTGCAACACTCTGAACCCAGTTTGAGGTTGCCATCAGGCTGATATTTTACCTGCTGTCATGCCTACCCCTAATGTAGGTGGTCAGGCACTATAGCTGGCATCTGTGTGATTCACCTATAGCAGCCCCATTTCTCATAAGGCATTTCTCACAGGCCTACTGTACTCGGTTGCCCCCAGGTCTTATACACAATGCTATAGTGTCTGGCTACCACGCCCAGGCAGGTGCGAACTAAGCACAGTGAACAGGTACTTGAACTGAGCACAGCTAATGGGTACTTGCAGTTGGCAGACAGGCAGAATGGTCCGTGACAGTCAGGGTTCAGGGCAGGCAAGTTTCAGAATATTCAGGGTCCAATTTGTAGTGAAGATGCAGGCAGAATTCCGAGAATAGTTCAAGTTTCAATCTGAGGTCATAAATAGGGGAATCCAAACAGCAGAGCAGGGCAGACAAAGAGGGATCTTGAAGTACGTGTAACAAACACTATCACAAGTATGAAACTGCAGGCTTGCCTGGCTTAAATCAGATTAGGTCTCCACCCAGGGACTGGCTACATCAATCACCTTGCAGATAGACATGCAGACAGGGAGAAAGCATCACAGCCAAAACCAGGATGCTGGAATGAGACCAGCAACTATCAAGTACCGTGTTTCCCCAAAAATAAGCCCGGGTCTTATATTAATTGTGTCAACCAAAAACACAGTAGGGCTTATTTTCGGGGTAGGACTTGCTATCTTCTCTCCCCCTCTCCCTCCCTGCATGCCAGGAATCCCCAGTGTGAGCAGAGTAAAAGTGCCTGTAAAATGCTGGAATCCTCTCTAATACAGGATTGTGTAATGTGCAGGGTGTGTGTTTCTGTAATATAATTATGAAAGTACCTTCTTATAGCGCCGCTTAGTGTTTCAATGGCCTGCCTGAGCTGTCTTCCACCAAGCACTGAGCACTCCGAGCACTGCAGAGGGAGGGGAGCTGAGAACCCATACTAACACCTGGGAGATGAGTAGAGCAGGGGAGCTGAGACCCTGCAGAGGGAGGGGGCCGAGATCCTCCACTGACACCCGGGAGACAAGGAGAGCAGTGGAGCTGAGTACCTGCAGAGGGAGGGGGCCGAGATCCCCCACTGACACCTGGGAGACAAGAAGAGCAGCAGAGCTGAGCGCCTGCAGAGGGAGGGGGCCAAGATCCCCCACTGACACCTGGGAGAAGAGTAGAGCAGTGGAGCTGAGTGCCTGCAGAGGGAGGGGGCCAAGATCCCCCACTAATACCCGGGAGACAAGGAGAGAAGCGGAGCTGAGCACCTGCAGAGGGAGGGGGCCGAGATCCCCCACTGACATCCGGGAGACAAGGAGAGCAGCGGAGCTGAGTACCTGCAGAGGGAGGGGGCCGAGATCCCCCACTGACACCTGGGAGACAAGAAGAGCAGCAGAGCTGAGCGCCTGCAGAGGGAGGGGGCCAAGATCCCCCACTGACAGCCAGGAGAAGAGATCAGCTGAGCACCGCTGTACCGATTGTATGTGATACCATTGTATTGCAGAGGCACACACCTTTTGAATTGTGTACTACTGTAGCACAGTAAATTCTACCTTTTTCCAACCATTTTCAACTAGGGCTTGTTTTTGGGGTAGGGCTTATATTGCAGCCCTTCCCAAAAATCTAGGTAGGTCTTATTATCGGGGTAGGTCTTATTTTTTGGGGAAACATGGTAGCGGGAGCACTACATTATTCCTGACATTAACCCATTATAAGACAACACAGCCAAAACCAGGATGCTGGAATGAAATCAGCAGCTGTCATGGAACAGGAACATTTACATGCTCCTGACACCTGCTTGGCCGCTAAAAAATATCACTTGTTGAAGATGTTAACAGAAAGGAAAACATGGCAGATATTGCTTCAGAAAAGGTGGCTACCTTAGACCAGGCTGTGTTGTAAAGCAGACCCAGTGCAGGTCTATGACAGTCTGGACGTACAGGAAGTGGATTGATGATACTTGCTGTCATTCTACCCAGATGATTGGTGACATTTAGTGGTGGAGAAGAAGCACTACAGGGGACAACCCTGGATTGATTTGAAATATTACAGCAAAATAGTTGCAGACACAAGTCAGTTTTTTTTTTTAAATAAAGAAAATCCTGTAGTTCCACTTTTTCTGCATTACAATACAACTTCACCATCTATTTGTTCAGCATCCTTTTATAGGCCATTGCAAATTGGCTTTTGTTAATTTCAGTACTGCTCTCTACATACAAGTCTATAGGGATGCAAAAGGAACTGAAATAAGTCAAATACAGGCTCAGTGCAGGTCACCGGCATCTGCAATAAATTTTGAATGAAGCGGATTCAACTGATGTCAGAAGCAAGTGGCATATGCCCATCAAAGCCTTTCACTTTTGCTTATTTGTTGTAGTGTGTGTAATTATATACAGTACATGGCATTACATTTTTACTTGAAACACTTTCAACATTATAAAAATGGTGGGGGCAAGTTTAAAGTCATCACAGTGATTTATGAATCAAGCTACAATATTATAATTTATAATAATTTGTCTTACTTCTCCTGTTTAGCATTTCCTTGCTCTGAGGCTTTGATTACACTTGTGGTTGGGGGAGGTAAAAACACACAGATGAGACATTTTTTTTCCTGCCCTCAAACTGCTACCCTATAAGGCAGTGAATAACACATGTTGTGGCAACAATGATACCCCCCCCCCCCCCCCGCTGTGTTTGATGGGCAGTACTACCTGCCGAACCCAACCCATGCAATTGAATGGGCCCACATCGCAGCCACAACCCAATTGCAGTGCAGTGGAGTGGGATTTTAGGGGTTAAAAAAGGCAATGAGAGGGTCAACATAATGCCCTTCAGAAGCTAAAGTAAGCGAGCCCTAAGATAGGATTGATTGATAAATGACGTGCAGATCATGAAATTTACAACAAAAGATATGTTATGCAGAGCAACCACACACATCATGGCTCCTTACAATCAAATCATGGTTATTCATAGTATAAAACTCAACTGATACACCCATTTTTTCTTCTTTTATTTTCATGAAAACAATACTGTTACTCTTATTTTTAGATGTGTAAGTATGACAGATTCATTTGTAGAAACAGTTGTCTTTAGTCACAGTGAGACAGAGCTGCATTTATCACTGCAAGACAAAGCACACATGATACAGTATACCCTACAAAGATGTGTATAGCCCCTGAGATAGCTTGGGGTCACCATGACATTTTCATCACTATTCATGTTGACAGCCTCCTGGTACATGTAAAGGAAAGATGACTAGACATGCTTGTAAGTTATCTGTCGTCTGCCTGTTTCAAGGCTTCCTTGTGTTTTTCCCAAATCCGACTTTATTATACAAGTGCTCTATATTTTTTTTTACTTTAAAAATAAATAACAAATAAAAAACAGGGACAGAAAAAAACAAGTAGTGAAATATTAACGCACAGGAGTATAAGACTATTGTTACATTGGCAATTAAATTGCTTTGCTGCTGAGAGAATTAAAGAAATAGTTTACCGTTAATAATATATATAATTTTTTTACATTATTTACATTATTACATTATTATTACATTATTACAACTTTTACTGTACATTAAAGCCCAGCTCTAGGAAACGTAACTGCTTGTTTAGCATGGAAAAGTAGATTTACTTACACTATTCACTGCTCCTGCATGCTGCTAGACCATACCTCCCAACATTTTGAGATGGAAATGAGGGATCTACTAACAAATGTATGTAGGCATAGGACACACCCCCCGGTCACACACCCCCTTAACGACTTGCTTACTGGGCACCTAAACACCCCTCCTGCCCAGACCAATTTTCAGCTTTTAGAGCTTTCACACTTTGTACAACAATTGTGCGGTCATACAACACTGTACCCAAATGAAATTTTTATCATTTGTTTCCCACAAATAGAGCTTTCTTTTGGTGGTATTTGATCACCTCTGGGTTTTTTATTTTTTGTTAAAAAAATTAAAAAAGACTGATTTAAAAAAAAAATACAAAACCATTTTATATTTTGTTAATAAATATTGCAAACAGATAATTTTTCTCCTTCATTGATGTATGCCGATGAGGCTGCACTGATGGGCACTGATAGGCTGCACTGATGGGCACTGATAGGCTGCACTGATGGGCACCGATAGGCTGCACTGATGGGCACTGATAAGACGGCACTGATGGGCACTAATAGGTGGCACTGGTGGGCACTGATGAGGTGGCACTGATAGGTGGCAGTGATGGGCACTGATGGTGGCAGTGATGGGCACTGATCAGCACTGGTAGGTGACACTAATAGGCAGCACTGCTAGGTGGCACTGATGAGGCACCGATTGTCACCACTGGTGGGCATTAATAGGTGGCACTTGTGGGCACTGATAGCTGGCACTGATTGCTGGCACTTACTACTGTGGGCACTGATTGGGGCACTGTGGGCACTGATTTGTGGCACTGGCAGGCGGTACTGGGGGGCACATGTTAGGCAGCTTTGCCTCTTCCTCTTCGGGACCAATGTCCCTTCAAACAGAAGCCGGCGATTGGCTTTTTTTCTTCTCACGCGGTCAGCGTGAGAAGAAAAAAAAAAAGATTACCGATCCTCTGTTTACATCACGTGATCAGCTGTCATTGGCTGACAGCTGATCATGTGGTAAGGGGCTGGGATCGGCCCCTTACTTGGATCTGTGATCACCTGAGTCTCATTGACTCAGGTGATCAGAGCGCGCCGCGCGCCCCCTTCAGGGGGGTGCGTGGCCAGCTTTGATAGGGGAGGACATCAATAGACGTACTCCCAGAAAAGCAGATCCACGTTGTAGCCGTCATTCGGCTATAGCACGGATCTGAATAAGTTAAAGGTGAATTAACCAAAAAAAGGTTAATTAAATCCACAAGGACTTTTTTTTACCACTGCTATTCCTTTATATTGGCTTTTAAAATGTACAAATTTAGAAATTGGATGAAAGGTTTAGCACTGGGAAACACTTTTTTAAAGATAAAAAGTGCATTTTATATACAACTATATAGATCAGACCAAAATGAGGGACAAATGAGGTGGAATGAGGGACAGAGGGACATTGCTCCAAATCAGGGACAGTCCCTCCAAATCAGGGACAGTTGGTAGCTATGCTAGACCAGTCCCTGCAGCATCTTCTTTTCCATGCTCCAGGAGCCCAAGGCCCTGATGTCATCAAGACTGATGTAGGGTCCATAGCCCTGCATTGGACATAAGGGTGCTAAGGGACAGTTTAATGCCAGAGCATTGGGAAGAACCGTTTGCCAGGGGAAGCTTAGGATCAGGTAAGTAAAAGTGCTTTTTTTCATATCTAGACGAAATAAGCAGTTAACCCTTGCAAGGGAAAATGTTCACCACCTAATTGGGAATGTACATCATGATTTTGACGATAAATACCGTTGTTATGGCAGCTAGCCCCAGTATCGTTTTTCTCCTTGGGCTTTCGGATAAAAGTGATCTCAGTGGAGAATTTACCACAAGATCACTTTTATAGGCGGCGGGAGAGGTGCCCCCCCTCCTGCTGCTTCCTGGTCGTTTTCGAGCTTACTGGAGCTGTCAGTAAACCCGGAACCGATCCGATGCGACCAATGGCAAGGCAGGAAATCAAGTGAAGGAAATATAGCTCCCACTTGGCTCTATTCCCTTCCGACCTCCGACGTCCATTCTCAGGCTTAAAGTCAAAGTTGCTGTTTGCTTTTAAGGGTTTGTGAGAGATTTGGGGTCTTTTTGACCCCAGATCTCTTAATAAAGAGGACCTGTCATTTTTTTTTCTATTACAAAAGATTACATTCCTTGTAATAAGAGTAAAAGTTATCAAAAAAGAAAGGAATAGTGTAAAAATAAAAAATAAATACGATTCTTTTTTTAAAGTGCCCCATGCCTCTGTGCTCGCGTGCGGAAGCGAACACATATACAAGTCGCGCCTGCATATGTAAACAAACCACACATGTGAGGTATCGCCCTGATTGTTACAGCGAGAGCATGTCAGGGCTGGGCTCAGCCCTTCCTTCTCAAAGCTGGCCTCTCAGCAGTCGGCTAATTGCCAGCTCCTTTCTCTCCACAGTGACTCACCTGTTGATGATATCCTGCTCGTCAGTCCTGCCTACTTAAGCCGTCCAGTCTAGATGACCTCTGCCTTCGCCTTGGTCACATCTCTAGAGACGTTCTCCTGTGTTCCTGTTAAAGACTTGCTTGGCTGACATTCATTCTGGCTCCAGATCCTGCTTACTGTTCTACTAAGCTCATCTCTGGCTCCCTGATGTTTTGGCTTGTCTGACTATCCATTTCGGTTCCTGAACTCTGGCTATGTTTTAACTACGTTTACTCTGTTTAGCTTTTTATTATTATTATTAAACAAGTGTGATTAAACTGTACTTCTGTCTCAGAGCAATAATTCTAGTGCAGGACCTCCTCTGTAACTCTAAACAGGTAACCTATAAAAAACCCTGTTTATGTACCGTAGTTTGTTGCCATTCCACAAGCGTGCAGCATTTTAAACGTGACATGTTAGGTATCTATTTATTCAACGTAACATTATCTTTCACGTTATACAAAAAAATTGTGCTCAATTTACTGTCTTGATTTTTTTTTTTATTCAATAAAGTGTATTTTTTCCCCAAAAAATTGAGTTTGAAAGACTGCTGCGCAAATACAGTGTGACATAAAATATTGCAATGACCACCATTTTATTCTCTAGGGCCTAAAAAATATATATCATATTTGGGGGTTCAAGTAATTTTCTAACAAAATATACAGATTTTTAATTGTGAACAACAAAAAAAAAAGGCTGGTTAAAGCGGAACTAAACTGCATCTGAGCACCACAAACTGAAAACCCAATTTAATACATTTTTATTATTCAAAGCAAACTCACCCATCCATCCATGTCTCCATGTTTTATTTTGTTAAAACAAGAAAACCTAATATACCTTCTCATCTATTAATGTTGGCAGCATAAGGATTAAAAATAGTTCATGTTGATTGAGGGAGTTTAGTCCCGCTTTACAATGCTGAAGTTGCATCTACCGTGGTCTCTCCTCTCCAAACTGTTATTGGATGCACAACCCCAGCACCTCACATATAAACACTCGCCTACAAGAACTCAGGTCTCTCTCTCACTTTCAGAATGCTGAGCTTAGTGGCTGCCATTAAAGAGAGCAGACTGTGGATGCATGTTTGGGCAAGCTGGGTTCCGGTAGCTGGTCAGTTCATTCCTGTCATTTAGGCAGGTGGAGAAGGGGGGCCCACAATTGCATTCAATATATATATATATATATATATATATATATATATATATATATATATATATATATTGAACAGAGGGCGAAAATAAGAGAAGTTCATAGGATTTCCATAGAATTTAACTTATTACTGGCAGTGGTTGGCTTATATGCTTGCTGACATCCCCCCCCCCCCCCCCAATGTGTTACATGGGGGCAGAAAGTAAATCCTTTCCCCTATGTAAGTTTCAAGCCATTACTGGAAAGTTCAAATTTTTTATTCACTCCCATTAACCTCCCTGGCGGTATGATTATTTCGGATTTTAGATGCTGAAAGCGGTACAATTATTTTGCATGGAAATTTGGCGTTTTATATTGCAGGTCTGTAATTCTTAACAATAACACACTTAAATCTGTCCAAACAAGAGTCTAGTAGATATCCTGGGTATGATAAAGTTTGAAACACAAAATCATAAATTATAATATAATAAATAAAAATAAATAATTAAAAAAAATAAAAATAAATATTAATAAAATAAATTTCCCCACGATTCACTATCGCTCAATTCTGCAAGTGTTCTAATTTACTATCGCTGTTTTCTAGCTGGTCTAAAGCCACTTTTGACGTAAAGGGACACTTTTTGGTTGCTATGGACAATCTCCAGTTTCCAGGCAGAAAGAACAGTATATATCACATAAAACTGCATGCAGGGCATGCGCCAAAGCACTGGGGACAAAAGGGATGTGAAATAATTTCATACAGTACTGTAATCTGTAAGATTGCAGTACTGTATGTGTTATGATTTTTACTTTTTTTTTAATTTGCCACCAGGCTCCGCCCCCGTGCGTCGCGACGCTCGCAGGGAACGGAGCCTGCCAAGGAGAGGCTTTGGAGGAGGACGGAGCCCACGGACACTGCGGGGGACATCGCAGGATCCCAGGGATAAGGTAAGTAAAGGCACACCAGGATCCTGCGATGTAATCCCGAGTGTGGCTCGGGGTTACCGCTAATGGTCCTGAATTTTAACCCCGAGCCACACTTGGGAAAACCGCCAGGGAGGCTACGGTGTATGTAGTGGTGAAAGAGTGGCGGGAAGGTATGCTGTAGAGGCTGACATTAAAGTGAGCCTGTATGAGAAAATCCAAGGTTCACTGTAAAGCCTCATGCACACGTGGCCATATGATGTAAAATTCTGGAGTATTTTGCCCACCCGGGAGACACCCGGGTGGGGAGACACATGTCCAAGCCTGAACACAAACAGTGTGCATTAAGAGCTGAATGTATGTACGCATGCTCATGTACCAGTGTATACCTGTGTGAAGCCGCATCCTGCAATTTATTTCTAAGGGAGGCTGTATGCAGCAGCTGTGTCCCCCAGTTCAGGAAAATATGTACAAAATTTTACATTATATGGCCATAAGTGGCTGTATGCAAGAGGTCTAAGGGTTAATATTATAAAAATGTTGTTGCTGTAAACTAATCCTAATCTGTAATGGAGTCTGCAAAAAAAGTTTGCAAAACCTGAGATCTATAGCATCCTGAAAGCCTGCATTATTAATATCTTAAAGCTGAACTCCATTCTTACCAGGCTTATGCAGTTGTACAGGCTCCTCTCCTGTACTGAAATTGCTTATTCTAATTTCACTGCACACTGTGAGCTTTTTACATTGTGCATTAGAAGCTGAAGCAAGTCAGATAGAGTCCACCTCATTTAACCAGGATGTTATGGATGTTTGTAAGGTGTTCCTTCACCTTACAAAGATTGAGAAAGGTTGACTTTCTCTATTTGTCCAGATGACCATTGTCATTCAGGCAGAAAATGAGGTGAAATAAAAAATGTTACATTTGGAATTACAGGTGCATCTCAAAAAAATTTGAATATCATCAAAAAGTTAATTTATTTTAGTAATCCAATTCAAAAAGTGAAACTCATATATTATAAAGATTCATTACACACAAGCATTTCTTTCTTTTAATTTTAATGATCGTGGCTTACAGCTAGTGAAAACCCAAAATTCGGTATCTCAGCAAATTAGAATATTACATAAGACCAATAAAAAAAACGGATTTTTAATACAGAAGTGTTGGCTTAAAAGTATGTCCATGTATTGTAAACTCTCAATACTTGGTCGGAGCTCCTTTTGCATGAATTACTGCATCAATGCGGCGTGGCATGGAGACAATTAGCCTGTGGCCTTGCTGAGGTGTTATGGAAGCCCAGGTTGCTTTGATAGTGGCTTTCAGCTCATCTGCATCTTCCTCTTGACAATACCCCACAGATTCTCTATGGGGTTTAGGTCAGGTGATTTTGGTGGCCAATCAAGCACAGTGTTACCATGATCATTAAACCAAGTATTGGTAATTTTGTCAGTGTGGGCAGGTGCCAAGTCCTGCTGTAAAAAAAAATCAGCACCTCCATAAAGCTGGTCAGCAGAGGGAAGCATGAAGTGCTCTAGAATTTGCTGGTAGAGGGCTGTGCTGACTTTGGACTTGATAAAACAGTGGACCAACACCAACAGATGACATGGCTCCCCAAATCATCACTGACTGTGGAAATGTCACACTCGACCTCATGCAACTTGGATTTTGTGCTTCTCCACTCTTCCTCCAGACTCTGGGACCTTGATTTTCAAACCAAATGCAAAATTTACTTTCACCTGAAAAGAGGACCTTGGACCACTGAGCAACAGTCCAGTCTTTTTTCTCCTTAGCCCAGGTAAGACGCATGTGACGTTGTCTCTGGTTCAGGAGTGGCTTGACAGAAGGAATGCAACAGTTGTAGCCCATGTCCTGGATACATCTATGTGTGGTGGCTCTTGAAGCACTAACACCAGCCGTAGTTCACTTCTTGTGAATCTTCCAAAAATTCTTGAATGGCCTTTGCTTCACAATCCTCTCAAGGCTGCGGTTATTATTGTTGCTTGTGCACCTTTTTCTACCCTGCTTTTTCCTTCCACTCAACTTTCCATGAATATGCTTAGATACAGCCAGCTTCTTTAGCAACGACCTTTTGTGACTTACCCTTCTTGTGAAGGGTGTCAATGACTGTCTTCTGGACAACTGTCAAGTCAGCAGTCTTCCACATGATTGTGTAACCTACTGAACCAGACTGAGAGACCATTTAGAGCTCTCAGGTGTTTTGAGTTAATTAACTGATTAGAGTGTGTCACCATGAGTCTACAATTTTGAACTTTTTCACAATATTCTAATTTTCTGAGAATTTTGGGTCTTCACTAGCTATAATGTTATCAGGCCAAAATCACCAGGGTATGTAAACTTTTGATCAGGGTCATTTGGGTAGTTTATGTTGCCATTATGATTTAAAAAGAGTAAACACAGTTGATTGATAATAAATGGCTTCAGTCAAACACCAACCATGAGTGAAAGAAAATGTTTTTGTCTTATCATTCATATTCTCTGAAAAATGGCCAAGAAATCATATGTAAACTTATGAGCACAACTGTATATTAAAGTGGATGTAATTTTTTTTAAATCATACTGTAGAGTATAAGTTTCCTATCATTTGAGCCAAGTCTTGCCACACAGAGTTAATCCATCTCTGAGCAATCCTCTTTTATTGTTCAGTGAGAAAAATCTTGACAAACTGAGAAAAACTTTGTCAAATACTCCCCCTTGCTGTGAGTGACAGGTGATTTACATATCTCGTGCACTAGCCTAAGACAGGCATTATTTTTTAATTCCCTCCCACTCCTTTCTTCAGCAGCTCAGCAAGGATTGGCTGTATCACACCTCAGCATGATTTGGCATGCTGAAGTCATGTGGTTACTTTCCTGTCTTTTCACTGGATGTTAGAGATCATAGCAGAAGTTCAGCAGAAGTTCAGTGTTAGAAATACACAGGAGAAAATGCATATTGACAAGGGGAGTGTAGAGGTGGGTGGAGAGTCTACTGACATCACGACTCCACCCACCGAGCTCCAGACAACAGACCCACCCACAGAATATGCAGTTTTTTGGGTCTAATAACAGACAGAGGGGAGACATTTGACAGGTAAAGATACATGAAGGAGGCATATATATCCTTATAGATAACCCCTATGGCAGTAGTTTAGAAAGGATGACATTGGGTTTACATCCACTTTAAAGGTCAACTCAAGAGAGAAATAAAACACTAATTAGTACAGGTATGTATTTACTAAAAAAGAATAAACTTGTTATTGAAGTGTCTTGAGTATGAGAGTGAAGGGCAGCATTAAGTGCCAATCAGGCTCTGCTGCACTACAGAAATAGTAACAGTGAACATGACAATAGGCGGAGAGAGTAGAGCAGAGGGATGGCCTGAAAAGGAAGCTGCTCCTCCCATTTTGTCCTATTAGCAGGCTAAGGGTGTGTTCTTGACCAAGCTGTGTTGCTGCAATTGCAGTCCAAGAATTGTCTGTGCTTGGTAGTTAATCTGATCCCATGCCGACGTGTTACACCTGCTCATGCCTGTAGTTTAGCTTTAATTAATTCTATTTTAATAATGCAGTCATTTATATCCCAAGGCAGGTACCATGCCATAGAACCACAACATTCTATTGTGTTATCCCAAAGGCGAATATGGAATGCTTTAAAAAAAACTGTATCAGTTCATATCAGAAGAAGAGCAATAAAGCACAACACAGCAGGTGTCAGTGACTTCCAAAAATAACATTAACACAACCTATAATTTCTGGAGGTTTCATGTGACACATTGCTCAACAATAAAGGTTATGTAAATAATTACTGACTTGAAAATTATCACAGTTTTGAATAGCTTTACATTTATACTATTTTGCCCAGAGTATCATGGTGTTGTGAATGCACACATGCTGAATCTAACACTTAAGAAGCTATAAAACACATATAAAATTAATTTTAACTTAAATGAATTAGGAACATTTTAAGAACCTAGTTAAACATTGTTAACTGTAGTACAGTACATAATGAGAATTCACTTTTATTTTACTTTTTATAAATACCCTTATGGTGAAATTTATTAGAATTTCAAAATTTTCCATCAAATTCTCTTTTTTAAAAAATAGGCAGATTGGTAAATCATTTAGGACCAAGCATACTTTACTTAACAAGTGATAAAAACTGCAACTCTAAAGTAAAAGTAAAGTCTTGTTTTTTTTCCTATAAAAATAACAAACATGTTATACTTACCTGCTCTGTGCAGTGGTTTTGCACAGAGCCACCCTGATCCTCTTCTTCTTGGGTCCCTCTTTGGCTCTCCTGTCCCCTCCCTCCTGTCGAGTGCCCCCAAGAAAGCAGTTTGCTATGGGGGCACCCGCACCGAGTCATAGCTCCCTGTGTTCATTCAGACATGGAGCCCTGATTCAGCCCCACCCCCTCTCTCTTCTGATTGGCTAAACAACATTGATTGACAGCAGCTGGAGCCAATGGCGCCTCTACTGTGTCTCAGACAAGCAGGAGGAGAGGTTGGGGAACTCATGGATGGTCGGGGAACTCATGGACATTGGTGGACAGAGATTGGGGCTCCAGTAAGTATTAGTGGGGTGCTGGGGTGGCTGCTACACACAAAAGTTTTTTTTCTATCTTAAGTCATAGAATGCATTAAGATGAAAAACTTTCTGAGTACAACCCCTTTAAAGTCCATCCTTCCCACTCACCCTGGTCCCACCAATTCACTATCTTTAAAAAGAAAAGAAATATCCAAAAGCCATTCTTATTCCCCTGCCATCACCTCTTCTGAGAGTAATGACCGGTGATCCACCATGGAAGTCTGGCCCTGTTACTACCCAATCTTTTTGCAACCCCTTGTTGTGATGTCATCTTACCTCCACTGGGGTCTTTAGGAACCTGTGGGGAGCCCACCAATGGACAGGTAATGGGAAGTGTCCACATTTCAAGGCAGCGGCATGAGCACTGACAGAAGAAACTTCCTGCTCTGCAATCCAGAGCTAGGAGGACTCAGGACCCAGCTTGACAAGTGAACATATATTTAGGTAGGTATTAAGTTTATGCTCAGAAATGTGAATTAACTCCCTTAGCGATACGTTTGTACCTGGAAAAATATGCAGAAATATTGTTTTTTCCCAACACACATGTTAAAATGTGTATTTTTAGACCTGAAAAGTGTGCTTAAACCCCAAAATATATATTTCCTGATAGTAGAGGACCTGTAGAATAAAAAGAAGCAACTGTTTTGTAAACCTAAATTTTCAGTAAAAAAAGTACATTAAAACATATTTTAATGTACACATACACAATATAATTTTTTTTTGCAAATGTAAAAGACAAGATATTGTCCAGTAAATAGATGCAAATGTTACGACCAAAAGTTGCTTGTGCCCACAAAACGGTGAAAAATAACAAAACTAAATAGGTGGGGCTGTGAAAGCTTTTACAGGTCATAAGTTCAGAGCTAACCATAAGTATTGTTTCAAGAACAATGTAATGTATTCTAAGCAATTGTTATTTACATGCACCTGCACATCTTGGCGGTACGCCTGTATGCACATAGGTGGGGAACCCTTTTTATGTATTTTATTTATGTATTTTATGAATACTTTTTTATGTATTTTATTTAACTTTATTTTTTTTTACATTTAATTATTCATGTATGTATGTATGTATATATTTATTTATTTTACTTAGTTTTTTTACTATCACACAGGACTAACAAGCCTCTATGTGATAGCATGATGCAGGTGAATAGGTCCTCTTTATGGAAACATCTGGGGTCTTTAGACCACTGATGCACCTCCTGCACTGCTTCAAAGCAAACCAAGTACAGACAGTTTTCAGGCAGCCAGAATGTGGCACCTGCAAACTTGGAAGAGCTCAGTGCAGTGCACTTCCAGGGCCACAAAAAAGAGGGTGGGTTAGTGAATGGAAAATAGCTGATCCTCCAAGACATCCTGACTTCTGCTTGGCCATCCTACATTTCTAGCACTAATCCAGTGCACCTGGGCCAGGAATTCATAATTAAGACAGTGACCCTTGTCAGCCTTACTTCACAGCACACCATCAACTCAGCCCTCTATTGCCACATGCTATCAGCTTATCCTTCTGTCCCTGCATACCATTATCTGAGTGCTTTACTGCTTTTATTAATAAAGTATATACTGAAAAAAGCAAACACAGTTTATTGCTTTTAAACCAAGTTGGTAGGGAACCGCTGACCTGGTGGGTGACCTGGTGGGTGACCTGGTGACAAACACCGGGGGGCTGGCTGGGGTTGGCATGTATAGTATCCTTTAATTGGGATTTCAAAACCTTTATGAGAATGTGATATGGATTTCCCTCTGATCATAGAATTGCATTGTATGCATGACAAACAGGGATATGACCCTGTATTACGTGGTCCCAAAAATGTTATATTGGGACTAGAAGGTGAGTACTGTTGAGATCTAACCAATCGATCTCTCAATGTTCTACCTTTCCTATATGAAGGCAAAGGTGTAACAGAAAATTCATCAATATAAGGGTAATGCCCCGTACACACGATCAAACTTTCAGACAACAAAACCGTGAACTTTTGTCCTAAGTCTGATGGCTCCAACTAGACCTACTACGTGGTTTTTCAGATCTTTAGCGCCACCCTTTGGGCTTCTTCTGCTAATTTTGTGTTAGTAGAAGTTTGGTGAGTGTTGATTCACGCTTTTCATTTTGCTTTTTTCATTTATCGCTTTTCAGTTCATTCCTGAATGGCTGTTTGTCAACCAGACATGTTGCAGAATCGGAGGAGATAACGTGTTATTTATTATTGGCCTTGGAGTTATTGCTTTGACATTATTTTTTGGGTTGAAAAATAATGATTTGATTTGGTATATTTGCTATATTTTTGGATGCAGGTCTAATTTTTTTTTTTTTTTTTTTGAATGCACAATAAAAAAATTGTGGAGAATAATACTTGGCTATGTGTTTTACTTCAAATGACAGTTTGGGAGTAGGCAGTTACATTTTATAAAATACAATGTAAAATTAACAAGGGACACCAACATAGCTTTATCTTTGATCTTAAAAACTACAGGATAATGGTGTTGTGGTAACTTGAACAAAAAAAAATAAAGCATAATAATATTATTCTTGATATCAGTAGAAAAAAAAAACCTTTGAAACTTTGTTTACAATCACTCCATCAGTATCACCAGCAAAGCAGTCTCATTATTATCCCATTAAAGAAGAGAATGTGCGCTGCACTTGGAGATTTCATAATTTGCCACGTCACAAATGTTAATTCTCCATTACGAACGCTAGTTTACAAGACCGACCGCTTCTGCTTTTGAGCAGACTGGACTGCTTCTGGACTTTTGTGCAACGGACTTGTGTACACACGATCGGAAAGTCCAACAACAAAAATTTGTTGGCGGAAAATTTGAGAACCTTCTAGCCAACATTTGTTGTCGGAAAATCCGATCATGTGTACATGGCATAACTCTCTCTCAATAATCCCCAATGTTTTTTAACAATATTAAAAATACGATAAGAGAATGGATGGAATTGTGAAACAAAAGGTATTCTTTTTACATGTCTAATTGACGTCCTGTTACTCAATGGATTAACCCATTCTTTTTTAACCAGTGCCACTGGGTAATTCCTTTTGATTAATTTAATTTTCATTTCATTCAATCTCTCCTCCCGACATTGTGGATCACTGACTATTCTTTTGACTCTGGTCAATTGACTTCTTGGGATAGAGTTGAATACTCCCTGAGGATGTATATATAGCTTGCTATGGGGGCACTGGGGGCACCCGTGTTGAGCTGCAGCTCCATGCTGGAGCTGGCGGTCAGCCCCGCCCCCCCTCTTTCCTCTTTGCTGTGTCTCAGCCAATCAGGAGGGAGAGTCCCGGACAGCCAAGGGACTCGTGGACATCACTGGACAGAGATGGGGCTCAGGTAAGTATTGGGGGGGGGCGAGGAGGACTGCTACAAGAAGAAGGCTTTTTATCTTAAAGAGTTCAGTCATTTTTTCATCTTACCATCTGTTAAATCTTCTGCCCTTGTTGTTTTAGGTTTGGATAGTATTTTTTTTTTCTGCTAGTAAATACTTTATACAGTCCACTTCATGTTTCGTGTCTGGTTAAAAGCCTAGGCCTATGACATGATGCACAGCTCTGTCTCTCACTCTTGTGAGAGTTTGCTAGGAAAGGAGGGGTTGGTGAGTCATAAGAGGGCCAATGAGAGCTGCAGGGCTGCAGAGCTGGAGGTGTGCCTCTGAGTACCTGTGTAAGTCCAGGAAATGAACAGGCAGCACCTTCAGCTACCCACAGTTAAAATGGATGCAGCCAGAATCAGTGGAAGGAGATAGCTGCAGCATATTTGGCAAGTACAGAATCACAGTATATATAAAATAATATGCAATGTGGTTGGAGGGCATCTTTAGAATGGCGAAGATGTTTTTATGACAAATTATGTGAGCAGACTGCAGTTCCTCTTTAATACATAGAATGCATTAAGTTAAAAAAACCTTCTACCTTTACAACTCCTTTAACCACTTCCCGCCCACCCCCATCAAATGACACTCATTTTGGGTGGACGTCATATAATGGTGCCCAGAAGGGCTGCTCTCGAGTGACTACAGGGGCACGCAGCACGGCGATTGCAGCCACGCCGTGTTGCTAGGACATCGCGTCCACAATCTTTTTAAAGAGCTGATCATGAGGCTCTTTAACCATGTGATCAGCTGTGTTCAATGACAGCCGGTCACATGTAAATGTGGAAGTGCCGAACTGACAGAGTGTGTGGCGAGGAGAGCTGATCAGCGGCATCTCCTCGCATGGAACACCCAGATCATCAGTGCCCTGATTACATTAAAGCCCCCCAGTGCCACAAATCAGTGCCCATCAGTGACACCAATCAGTGACATCAATCAGTGCCCATCAGTGACACCAATCAGTGCCCACAAGTGCTGCTCATCAGTGCCACCTATCAGTGCTCACCAGTGCAGCATATCAGTGCCACCTATCAGTGGCCATCAGTGCGGCATATTAGTGCCTCCTCATCAGTGCCACCTAATCAGTGCCCATAAGTGCCGCCTCATCGGTGCGCATAAGAGTCACCTGATAACTGCCCATCAGTGCAGCCTATCAGTGCCCATCATTGCAGCCTCATCAGCACCCATCAGTGAAGGGTAAAAAACACAGCAGTGATTAAATACCACCAAAACAAAGCTCTATTTGTGTGAAGAAAATGACTAACAATTCATTTGGGTACAGTGTTGCAGGAGAGCAGTGGCTTGGCTTGGCTCGGCTGCCCATATAGTAAGCTGCTTGCTGTGGGGGCACTCGGGAGGAGGGAGGGGCCAGGAGCACCAGCAAAGGACCCAAGAAGAGGAAGATTGTGTCTGCCCTTTGCAAAACCACTGCACAGAGCAGGTAAGTATAACATGTTTGTTATTTTTAAACAAAAAAAACAAGACTTTAATATCACTTTCAGCTTGTTCAAACAAGCTTTGACAAAAAAAAGTGGAAGCTGATTGGTTTCTATGCAGAGCTGCAGCAGATTTCATTGCTGCAGCAGTATTTCAATGCAAGCCAGTAGATGAAGCTCTTGACTCTTTGTCATATTTTTTTTTTTATCTGACCACTGCTAGCGACTTTACATGCACATCTCAAGTGGTATCACAACCACATGACATCATTTAAGGCAATTTATTGTGTTTCCTCTGCAAACGTTCAGGAACACATTCATGTGAGCCCACAAGCTATACTATAGAGACTTATCTCTGCTTTTATTCATTTCCTTGAGTAAATCATGACAAAAGTATCTAAAAGAAAACAACCATTTTGTTCTGTTTTTGAAAACCCATAGTGCTCTGGGAATGAGTACACGCTATATTAAATGTTTATTTCTAAAAAAATAACTTTTTATATGTGGTAAAAGAAAAATTTCAGTTTGAAAAAAAAATACTTTATATTACATTTTAATATCAAACTGACCCAAAACCATCATTGTCTTTTAAATCTTTAACCAAAATTGATGGTTTAAAGCATGCTTTTGTTTGCACTCTACAGCCTGTGGGTTTTCATGTAAATATGATCAAGGTCGCTGTAAAGCCACAGGCTACAGGCTGCAGAGGTGCACATGTAAGCGCCAATTGCACAACACCTTGTAGCACATGCTGGAATGAGGGGAATAATTCTAGGGCCATCATTTAAATTTAAATAGATGAACTGTGGAGGTTTTTAAAGTGTTGCCTATGGACCATTATGGTGGTAGGGTGCATGCAATTTTGAGAATTGACATATTTGGTATCCGTTTACTCAGAACAATTTCCCTTTATTCTACAATTCCTTTGCTTTCAGAAAATATACTGTATAATGTGTTGTATAAGTGTATTCCACTGCGCTGAAACTGTGCTACAAAACTAGTATCGTGACAAGTGTGCTGCTACCTCATTGAATGTCAAATACCATAAAAAGTGAAAATATGTCATTGGTTATCTACCAATAAAATAATTCACAGTAGCGCATACAACTCTAATAATAATATGTGAATGTGTACGGTGATCACACTTCTTTTTTTAAATAGTCCAAGAAATAAAGTTCAAGTGGAAGTGCAATTTGTGCTGCAATAAGAAAATAGATAAATATATGAGTCCTCTCAGTGAAAGTCCAGATAAGTAGTCAAACCCCAGTGTGGGATCTTGTAAAGAGTAATTGCACCTTGAAGCCACCACCAAAGTGATATAATAAACCCTTCTCCCTTTGGAAAAGCACTCATCGAACCAAATAGCCCCCCATTCTTATGAGTAGGCATAAGTATGCCTACTCATGAGAATGGGGGGCTATTTCAGAATTTGATAATTAAAATCTAGATATAAAGATGTTTTGATGTGTAAAGTTGTATATGACACATGAGTAGATGAGTCTTTTCTCCTTCACTTTCACTTACAAAGTGAAGTCATTTCCTTTTGTTAACTTTCATTTACAAAGTCATGTTTCCAGGTTATACTCATTTGACTCATACTTAATACATCCTACAATCTACTGAACCAAGCTAGTTATGAATTGATAAACTGCCAATTTTAGCCACAAGCTATAGCGTTAGTTCAAGATCAGTATAATACCATGAAAATGTAAGTTTTATTTTCCAAGCAGAGCTAATTACTATCGTCTTATGGAACATATAGGTTTCAATTCTAAGAATATTTTTATTACCGCATATGAACATATTTATCATATAGTTCAATACTAAGAGAAGATAAATCTCATTTCAGAAGGGTGTGCAAGGCTTTCTTCAATACACTGTAAATTATTTTTAGAACTCAGGATATCAAACCCAAACACAAACCTTTAATATATTGGAGATTGCCAGTCCTTATGTAACCTGTTTCAGGAGGATCATGTGAGATGATCCCCACCATACAGTAATTACACAAACAGGCTGTAGCACCTGGGCAACAGGAGATCTCAAGCCTTCACTAGGTGGGTGTTTACAGTGACTGTCCTAATGTTCTTTTGTCTTTAGTGACTCTATCTATAGGAGGAACCTTAGAAACACAAAAGGGATTTTTCCGTAGGACATTCCAAGTCTCTAGGATTTTAAACTTACTTGCCAAATGAAGGAAAGTAGGTGTACACAGATATCATTTTCAATGCTTTACTTTTATCTGGTAGCACAGGAGAGGCAAAAGGAGGTAAAATACTCAGAATACTTAATGGGCAGGTCTCGGCATCCAGGAGCATCATACAGCTTCCTCTGAAGCACAGTGGCCAGAAAACAGGAAGTTCTTCTTTAAGATAATTGGCCAAATAATCAAACAGGGAGTAAATCTAACTTGCAGTTTACTAAATAGGTGCAAAGTTAGAAGTAATCATACACAACAGGTTTAAGATGGCAATGAGCATACATATAGTACAAAATAAATTGTTAAAACTACAGAAACATGGAATCGTGTCTCCGTGGCTTATGTGGCTGCATAGCAATATAGAGTCTAGCTTAGAATCTTTACTTCAGTAAAACAGATTAAAACACAAAGGTCTACACCATTGGAACTACAGTACTCTGGTAGTAATTGAGGAGGTGCTCTCAAACAGTAGCTGGGTCTACCTGAAAAGCTGCATGCTATTATACTGGTTGTCTTCACACTTGTTCTAATAGTGGAGGGTATTTTACTTGACTGCAGATCACTTGCCCAGCTACCGAAGGGAGGCAAGTTAAGTTACTTATAGGGATGAGCCGAACACCCCCCCCGGTTCGGTTCGCACCAGAACCTGCGAACAGACCGAAAATTTGCACGAACGTTAGTACCCCATTGACGTCTATGGGATTCGAAAGTTCAAAATTAAAAGTGCTCATATTAAGGGCTAATTTGCATGGTATTGTCCTAAAAAGGGTTTGGGGACCCGGGTCCTGCCCCAGGGGACATATATCAATGCAAAAAAAAGTTTTAAAAACGGACGTTTTTTCGGGAGCAGTGATTTTAATGATGCTTAAAGTAAAAAAAAAGTGAAATATTCCTTTAAATATCGTACCTGGGGGTGTCTATAGTATGCCTGTAAAGTGGCGCGTGTTTCCCGTGCTTAGAACAGTCCCTGCACAAAATGACATTTTTAAAGGAAAAAAAGTCATTTAAAACTGCTTGTCGCTTTAATGTAATGTCGGGTCCTGGCAATGGATGAAAATCAGTGAGACAAACGGCATGGGTACCCTCCAGTCCATTACCAGGCCCTTTGGGTCCTGTATGGATATTAAGGGGAACCCCGCACCCAAATTAAAAAAAGGAAAGGCCCCTTATACTCTGAACAGCAGTATACAGGCGGTGCAAACAAGACAGGGACTGTAGGTTTGTTGTTAAGTAGAATCTGTTTGTAATTTTGAACTGGTACATTTTGAACGTGTTTAGCTCCAGCCAAAAAATCTATTTTAAGCTTTTTGGAAAACACAGGGAAGGGTTATCATCCCTGTGACATTTGTTTTGCTGCCTGTGCTCCTCTTCAGAAGATTTCACCTCACTTTTTGTCCCAATGACAAATGTTTTTTGAAAATTTGGGTTTTTTTGTGAAACAAGGATTGGTGATAAAGCATGAGTGGAAAGGAGAAATGTTTTTCCCATATTAACTCTTACAGGAGAGAATTTCCCTTCCTAGGGGTAGATTTCATCTCACTTCCTGTTGTCTCCTTTTGTTTGCAAGTAGGAGTCGTTTGTAAGTTGGATGTTTGAAAGTAGGGGCCTGCTCAGCAGAAATTTGGGCCTTAGGTGTTGTTGTGGCCACAACACTGTAAGCCCTCACAGGGCCCTGCTGTGAAATATTAGATCAAGAACTGTAATTACATGCCCCTGTTGAACAGGGGCGGAAAAATTGGGCCTTTGGTGGTGGTGGTGCCACAACACTGTAAGTCCTCACTTGCTCTTGGTGGGCGCAGAAACGGGCCCTGCTGTGAAATATTAGATCAAGAATTGTAATTACATTCCCCTGTTGAACAGTGGCTGAAAAATTGGGCCTTAGGCACTGATGCTGGTGCCACAACACTGCAACCCCTCACAGATACTCTAGTTGGAACGCAGGAACGAGCCCTGCTGCAAAGTATTGCATCAAAAATTGGAATTACACACCCCTGTTAAACAGGGGCTGAAAAATTGGGCCTTAGGCACTGGTGCTGGTGCCACAACACTGCAACCCCTCACAGATACTCTAGTTGGAATGCAGGAACGAGCCCTGCTGCAAAGTATTGCATCAAAAATTGGAATTACACACCCCTGTTAGACAGGGGCTGAAAAATTGGGCCTTAGGCACTGGTGCTGGTGCCACAACACTGTAACCCCTCACAGATACTCTAGTTGGAACGCAGAAATGAGCCCTGCTGCAAAGTATTGCATCAAAAATTGTAATTACACGCTGAAAAATTGGGCCTTAAGCACTGGTGGTGGCGCCCAGAACCAAAAATGTTCTTACAAGCTATCAGCGTGATCATTGAGGAGGAAGAGGATAATTACTCAGGATAGTCACTCAGCATAGGCAGTCTTTGAAGGAAGAAAAATATTCTGTTACATCAGCATCAGGTGCTTGGTAGCTGGTGTTGATCCAAGACTGATTCATTTTTATGAAAGTCAGTCGATCGACCGAGTCGGTGTACAGACGCACCCTGTGATCGGTTACAAAGCCTCCAGCAGCACTGAATGTGCGTTCCGAAAGAACGCTGGATGCAGGACAGGCCAGTAGCTCAATTGCATACTGTGCAAGCTCTGGCCAGTGATCCATCCTCAAGACCCAGTAACCCAGAGAATTTTCGGTGGGAAAGGTGTCCAAGTCGGATCTTGCCCCTAGGTATTCCTGCACCATGTAAAACAGACGCTGGCGATGGTTGCTGGAACCGATCATACCTTGGGGCTGCGGACTAAAAAATTGTCTGAACGCATTGGTCAGACGGCCACCTTCTCCACCGCTCCTTCTTTGACTGACCGAAGCCTCAGCAACACGTTGTCCAGAAACAGGAGTTTGTAACCTCCCAGTTTCTGGGAACGCGTTGCACAGACCTTTCTGCAAGGCCTCCTGAAGATGTTTCATCCTCTGCTCCCTCTGCAACGGCAAGATAAGGTCCGCAACCTTACCCTTGTAACGTGGATCAATTAGGGTTGCCAGCCAGTATTGAGCCTTCTCCTTGATACCACGAATACGAGGATCCTTACGCAGGCTTTGCAGGATCAGGGAGGCCATGCAGCGTAGGTTTGCTGAGGCATTCGGTCCGGAGTCCTCTGGGTCACTAAGGATGACATAGTCCGCAGCCACCTCCTCCCAGCCACGTACAAGTCCATGTGTTTCTTGGGACTGATCCCTTAAAGACTGCTGCTGATGCTGAGTGCCAGGCTCCACCTCCATACTGACACAATCCTCCTCCTCCTCGTCCTTTTCCTGTGTGATCGGCGGGCACGCAGGAACACTGTCTGGATAAAGGGGGCCTTGAGAGCTAAGGAAGTCCTCCTCTTCCTGCTTCTGTTCTGCCTCAAGTGCCCTGTCCATTATTCCATGCAGTGTGTGCTCCAACAGGTGGACAAGGGGGACAGTGTCACTGATGCATGCACTGTCACTGCTCACCATCCTCGTGGCCTCCTCAAATAGTGACAGGACAGTGCATGAATCCCTGATCATGGCCCATGGGCATGGGGGAAAAAAACATGCTCCCCTGACCCTGTCCTGGTGCCACAGTCGCACAGGTACTCATTGATGGCCCTCTGCTGCGTGTGCAGCCGCTGCAGCATGGCCAACGTTGAGTTCCACCTGGTGGGCATGTCACAGATTAGGCGGTTCTTGGGCAGGTTAAACTCCTTTTGAAGGTCTGCCAGCCCAGCACTAGCATTATATGACCGGCAGAAATGCACACAGACTTTCCTGGCCTGCCTCAGGACATCCTGTAAGCCTGGGTACCTGCCCAGGAACCGCTGCACCACCAAGTTAAGGACGTGAGCCAAACAGGGCACATGGGTCATTTGTCCCTGTCAGAGGGCAGAGAGGAGGTTGGTGCCATTGTCGCAAACCACCATTCCTGCCTTAAGTTGGCGTGGCGTCAACCACCTCTGAACCTGCCCCTGCAGAGCTGACAGAACCTCTGCCCCAGTGTGGCTCCTGTCCCACAAGCACACCAGCTCAAGCACCGCATGGCATCTTTTGGCCTGCATACTTGCGTAGCCCCTTGAATGGCTATGGAGCACCGCTGGTTCCGAGGACAAAGCACAGGAAGAGGTCATGGAGGAAGAAGAAGAGGAGGGGGTGGAGAAGAGAGGTGTATCACAATCATTAGTAGTGTCATTTTGGAGGCATGGTGGCGAAACAACCCCCAACACTACTGCACCTTGTCCTGCATCCTTATCAGCTGCCAGCAGAGTCACCCAATGCGCGGTGAAACTTAGGTAACGTCCCTGTCCATGCCTGCTGGACCATGAGTCAGTGGTAATATGCACCTTACCGCTGACCGCCCTGTCCAGTGAGGCCAAGACATTGCTTTCCACATGCCGGTAGAAAGCCGGAATCGCCTTCCGTGAGAAAAAGTGGCGTTTGGGTACTTGCCACTGAGGAACCGCACATTCCACAAACTCACAGAAGGGGGCAGAGTCTACCAACTGAAAAGGCAGCAGTTGAAGTGCTAGCAATTTTGCCAAGCTAGCATTCAACCGCTGGGCATGTGGATGGCTGGGAGCGAACTTCTTTCGGTGTTGCAGCAGCTGGGGCAGGGAAATTTGCCTGGTACAATCTGACGTCGCTGTACCGAAAGCAGATTGCCCACAAGTACTTGGCTGTGACACACCTAATTCTACACCTTCATTCCTCTCAGTGCAGGTCTCAGAGAGGACTGAAGGTATAGTGGGGTTGGAGATCTCAGCTGATGAGGGGCAAGGAGAGGTCCTCTTTGTTCTTTGGTGTGGGTCTTTTAGATACGCTTGCCAACGAACTGCATGGCGGGTCAACATATGTCTGATCAAGCATGTGGTGCCCAAGCGGGAGATGTTTTGGCCACGCGAGATACGCTTGAGACATATGTTGCAAATAGCAGCGGTGCGATCTGATGCACTCATCTCAAAAAATGCCCACACCAAAGAACTTTTGGAATAACGTGCAGAGACAGCAGCGCCCTGCACATGCGGAGCTTTGGGGTGTGATGCAGTCAGTGTGCTGCTCTTATAAAAATCAAAAAGTCGCGCTAGAAACTGAGGGTGACAACAAGAGGTGTCCAAAAAGTCTCATGCAAATATGAGGATGAGTGGTGGTCACTAAGTGAATGTATTATGATAAAAAAAATTGTGCTAGTCAATGTAATTATGCACTGTAAAAATAAACAAATAAAACTGAAAATAACAATTAATTAATGGGACACAGATATTGATTACTATGTCCGGAAAGAATAATCAATATTAAGTGACACAATCACTGACAGATGAGTAACTCAAATATCAGAAAGAGTGATAATGTGACAAATCTATGGAAACTAAACCATAATTTATATAAAGAAACAATATAAAACTGAAGAAAAATAAACCCAAAGAAAGTCCATAACTCAAAAGAAAACAGTAATGATTAAAATCCATCCATGCTGGATAACATGCATGAAACAAAATTTGTCTCCAAGTGCTCTGTGAATATTGGAACATAAACTTGCTGTGGTGACAATAGGGTGCGTAGATAGACCTCCACCTCTTGATAAAAATGCTGCCTCTTACCGGATAGAGTTGGTCTCTTAATTACAGGAGACCTAAAGGGCGGATGGCTGCAACCCCAGCTAGGGATCTTTAAAACAGGCGCTTAGCCTCCGAATCCAGGGACTCTCTCCAACTCACATCAGCATAAATGGAAATATCCCCATGTAAAAAACAAAGTGCTCCACATAGTATAAAATCCAACGTTTTATTGAGTGTAAAAATAAAGGTTGCACTTACAAAACCATTGTAGTTAGAAAGCGTATAAGCGAAAGCCGGCCGGCTCCAAGGTAACCCGTGTCTTTCGGGTATGTGAATAGCGGTGTCGTCGGGACGTAGCTCCTCCTCCCTACGCCGTTTCGTCACAACAGGACGTGGTCACGGGATGTATATATATATATATATATATATATATATATACTGATACTGCAGCTAGCAAAATCAACTGCCTGCCTGTAGTATGAGAACACCACCAACCTTCTACAGGTAGCTTTAGCTGAACACTGTGCAGAGCTCACAAAAAACTAACTTGTAGCTTATTTAGCTGCCTGCAGTAGTGATAGGATCAGGAAAACACCACCAACCTTCTACAGGTAGCTTTAGCTGAACACTGTGCAGAGCTCGCACTACACTAACTTGTAGTTTTAGCTGAACACTGTGCAGAGCTCCCAAAAAACTAACTTGTAGCTTATTTATCTGCCTGCGGTAGTGATAGGATCAGGAAAACACCACCAACCTTCTACAGGGAGCTTTAGGTGAACACTGTGCAGAGCTCGCAAAAAACAAATTGTAGCTTATTTAGCTGCCTGCGGTAGTGATAGGATCAGGAAACCACCACCAACCTTCTACAGGTAGCTTTAGCTGAACACTGTGCAGAGCTCACACTAAACTAACTTGTAGCTTTAGCTACACACTGTGAGGAGTACGCACTACACTAACTTGTAGCTTTAGCTGAACACTGTGCAGAGGTCACACTAAACTAACTTGTAGCTTTAGCTAAACACTGTGAGGAGTACGCACTACACTAACTTGTAGCTTTAGCTGAACACTGTGCAGAGGTCGCACTACACTAACTTGTAGTTTTAGCTGAACACTGTGAGGAGGACGCACTACACTAACTTGTAGCTTTAGCTGAACACTGTGCAGAGGTCACACTACACTAACTTGTAGCTTTAGCTGAACACTGTGCAGAGCTCGCAAAAAACTAACTTGTAGCTTATTTAGCTGCCTGTGGTAGTGATAGAATCAGGAAAACATCACCAACCTTCTACAGGTAGCTTTAGCTGAACACTGTGCAGTGCTCGCAAAAAACTAACTTGTAGCTTATTTAGCTGCCTGCGGTAGTGATAGGATCAGGAAAACATCCCCAACCTTCTACAGGTAGCTTTAGCTGAACACTGTGCAGAGTTCACAAAAAACTAACTTGTAGCTTTAGCTGAACACTGTGAGGAGGACGCACTACACTAACTTGTAGCTTTAGCTGAACACTGTGAGGAGTACGCACTACCCTAACTTGTAGCTTTAGCTGAACACTGTGCAAAGGTCGCACTACACTAGTTTTAGCTGAACACTGTAGTGTAGCTTGTAGTTTTAGCTGAACACTGTGAGGAGGATGCACTACACTAACTTGTAGCTTTAGCTGAACACTGTGCAGAGGTCACACTACACTAACTTGTAGCTTTAGCTGAACACTGTGCAGAGCTCGCAAAAAACTAACTTGTAGCTTATTTAGCTGCCTGTGGTAGTGATAGGATCAGGAAAACACCACCAACCTTCTACAGGTAGCTTTAGCTGAACACTGTGCAGAGCTCGCAAAAAACTAACTTGTAGCTTATTTAGCTGCCTGCGGTAGTGATAGGATCAGGAAAACATCACCAACCTTCTACAGGGAGCTTTAGGTGAACACTGTGCAGAGCTCGCAAAAAACTAACTTGTAGCTTATTTAGCTGCCTGCGGTAGTGATAGGATCAGGAAAACACCACCAACCTTCTACAGGTAGCTTTAGCTGAACACTGTGCAGAGCTCACAAAAAACTAACTTGTAGCTTATGTGAACACTGTGAGGAGTACGCACTACCCTAACTTGTAGCTTTAGCTGAACACTGTGCAGAGGTCACACTAAACTAACTTGTAGCTTTAGCTGAACACTGTGAGGAGGACGCACTACACTAACTTGTAGCTTTAGCTGAACACTGTGCAGAGGTCGCACTACACTAACTTGTAGTTTTAGCTGAACACTGTGAGGAGGACGCACTACACTAACTTGTAGCTTTAGCTGAACACTGTGCAGAGGTCACACTAAACTAACTTGTAGCTTTAGCTGAACACTGTGCAGAGCTTTCAAAAAACTAACTTGTAGCTTATTTAGCTGCCTGCGGTAGTGATAGGATCAGGAAAACACCACCAACCTTCTACAGGTAGCTTTAGCTGAACACTGTGCAGAGCTCGCAAAAATATAACTTGTAGCTGATTAAGCTGCCAGAGTTAGTGATAGGATCAGGAAAACACCACCAACCTTCTACAGGTAGCTTTAGCTGAACACTGTGCAGAGCTCACAAAAAACTAACTTATAGTTTTAGCTGAACACTGTGAGGAGGACGCACTACACTAACTTGTAGCTTTAGCTGAACACTGTGCAGAGGTCGCACTACACTAACTTGTAGTTTTAGCTGAACACTGTGAGGAGGACGCACTACCCTAACTTGTAGCTTTAGCTGAACACTGTGCAGAGGTCACACTACACTAACTTGTAGCTTTAGCTTAACACTGTGAGGAGGACGCACTACCCTAACTTGTAGCTTTAGCTGAACACTGTGCAGAGGTCACACTACACTAACTTGTAGCTTTAGCTGAACACTGTGAGGAGGACACACTACACTAACTTGTAGTTTTAGCTGAACACTGTGCAGAGGTCGCACTACACTAACTTGTAGCTTTAGCTGAACACTGTGAGGAGGACGCACTACCCTAACTTGTAGCTTTAGCTGAACACTGTGCAGAGGTCACACTAAACTAACTTGTAGCTTTAGCTGGACACTGTGAGGAGGATGCACTACTCTAACTTGTAGTTTTAGCTGAACACTGTGCAGAGGTCACACTAAACTAACTTGTAGCTTTAACTGAACACTGTGAGGAGGACGCACTACACTAACTGTAAATAGTCTAGCTGCCTGACTGTGGTACTAATAGGATCAAAAGAAAACCAGCTATTTTCTTCAGGTAGCTGTAAATACTGTAACAAGACAAGCCTGCCTGTCAGTAGGAAGATAACAGGAACGGATCTAGCTAAACTGAATACAGTCTGGGATACACCTGGGATGCATATATATACACAATACACAGTAAGTGCAGCTAACTCACTGACTGTCCTGCCTAATCTATCTAACTCAAATGAAACTGTCTCTTTCTCTCTCTCTAAGCACGCCGGAACACACTACACAGGCCTGCCGTGCAGGCGGCCTTATATAGTGTGGGGCGTGTTCTAAACCCCCTGAGCCATAATTGGCCAAAGCCACCCTGGCTTTGGCCAATTTCAGCTCTCTCTACTGACGGCGCTGTGATTGGCCAAGCATGCGGGTCATAGTGCATGCTTGGCCAATCATCAGCCAGCAATGCACTGCGATGCCGCAGTGAATTATGGGCCGTGACGCGTCACACGAATTTGGCACGAACGGCCATATCGCTCGTAATTCTGCGAACGATCGAACAGATGATGTGTGTGGTGGAAAAATCTGGACAGCCGCACTCCGGATTGGAAAAGTGAAAAATAAAATCCTCTTTATTGAAAAAGTAATAACATGATTAAAATCCGTACATGGCTTTGTTGGGATAAGGCAGCATAACCGCTAACGCGTTTCACACTCCCATAGAGCGCTTACTCATAGCTCTGAGCTATGAGTAAGCGCTCTATGGGAGCGTGAAACGCGCTAGCGGTTATGCTGCCTTATCCCAACAAAGCCATGTACAGATTTTAATCATGTTATTACTTTTTCAATAAAGAGGATTTTATTTTTTACTTTTCCAATCCGGAGTGCGGCTGTCCAGATTTTTCCACCACACACATACCTTTGGAACAGCAATTGCCTGCACCTGGGGCTCTCACAATCATCCACACAGCGGAGGACGGGAAGTTTGAACCCGGTCACCTAGAGAGGTGGTAACTATTTCGTTTATCTCAGATCAAACAGATGATGTTCAAGTCGAACATGGGTTCGACTCAAACGCGAAGCTCATCCCTAGTTACTTATTTTCCAAGGATGTGTCCAGGAACCCAGGGAGTTGTGGAAAATAGAGTTAAAGGGACTTGTGCCTGCATCTGAGCATGATGAGTAAATGGGCATTCCAGTAAAATTCCTTAAAGTGGTATTAAACCCAAAAGCAAACATTTTTATATTGCAGCTTACCAGTTCTTTGGAGGGATGGCTACATTTGTTTTCTTTAGGCTTTATTTTCTTTATTTTTATCTGGTGATCCAGACAGTAAGTCTGTTGTTTTTCAACAAAACCTAACTCTCCTGCAAATGCATCAGTTAAAGTGTTGAAACAAACCATTTGTTTCAAATGCATCAGTTAAAGTGTTGAAACAAAGGGGTGCTTACAAAGATTGTTTTTTTTTTTTTAAACCTTTATCCCAACATAAAAACTTTTGCTGTAAATGCTTGTGTAACTGCAGTGTTAACTGGAGTTTTGTTTCAATTTGTTAGAGTATCTAAATCTGCTAGTACATCTAACACTCCGCTCCCCCCAAAATAACAATGCTGCTGTCCAAAGGTACCCATGTGCTCCATCATCCAGAGTGGAGGCACTCTAATACAGGGAGCTCTGCCCGCCCAGCCACGTCATTCATTTACAATTTTCTGTGAATGAATGAACTACAACTACATACAGCCATTGTGACTATTTCAGTGATTTCCACTTGATTCCCGGTCTTGTGCTGAGCGGCCAGCCAGATACATTGTGAATGCAGCAGATCAGCTGCTTGGCACAGGTACTATTCAGAGAATGCTTTGCATTCTCTGAATGAATGCTTTGCATTCTCTGATTTAAGGAATTGGAGAGTATCCTGGTGTGACAACCATGGCTCTCTCCAGTATGGTAAAAAAGCCCAATAAAACGAAAAGCAAAGCAGCCCCCACATCTAAGGACTGGTACGCTGCAATATATTACACTTTAGATTTGGTGTTAAGATATGCTTTATAGGTTTTTCTAAGCCTACAACTGTGTGGTTTATTTATTGGTATGTTAAGCTAGTAAACAGTAATTGTAATAGTGCTGCAAAAGCTATTAAAGAAGATATTTAGTTTCCTGCTGCATAGTGAAGTCAAATATTAGGACCAGATTCAAACTTGTGTGTCATGGCAATGTACAATAATGCAAGAAACAAACAGAGGTCCATTGCGGTGCTATTCATTTTTAATGGCAGCCCACCGCACCTTGCCAGTGCATCTCAACGCACATGTGTTTCAGTGCATCAGTTTACACAGATGACAACTATCTGTGCATTGTTGTACATTGCTTTAAAAAAAGGGTGCATTATAAAGCACTGAAAAAGTGTATATCTGGCCTATACATCTAAACCCTAAGATCTGATTCACACCATTGTTGTTTGGTGCATCGCGTTGAGGTATATGTGCTAATGTGTGTTATGCTGCCTGTTAAGGTCCATTGTGTTAAGGCAGCTAATTCAATTGAATAGGTTAGCAGCAAGCCAGAATGTACTAAAAACTGTGTGCATTTTGTTTTTGCAGCACACCACAACACTATGGGGTTGATTTACTAAAGGCAATGAGACTGTGCACTTTGCAAAGTGAAGTTGCACTCTGCAAGTGCAGTTGCTCCAGAGCTTAGTAAATGAGGTAAGGCTTCACTTTACAAAAAATAGCCAATCATGTGCAAGGAAAAAAAAACAGCATTTTTGCTTGCACATGATTGGATGATGGAATTAAGCAGAGTTTCTGCTCATTTACTAAGCTCTGGAGCAACTGCTCTTGTAGAGTGCAACTGCACTTTTCAAAGTGCACGGTCTATTTGCCTTTAGTAAATCAACCTCATGGCGGTGTCAGAATGAATGGCATTGCAGCAAACCAGTGAGAATAACAAGAAAAAATGCATTTTCATGTGTTGCAGTAACATGCAATAGTGTGATTAAAGTAGTTCTAAAGCCTCAAGGTTTTCTACCTTAATGCATTCTGTGCATTAAGGTAAAAAACGTTCTGTTTCACTGTGCATGAGAGCTACGCTCTTTTGGCTTTGTTCCTCCTTTCTGGGCAGTTGGATAGCAGCGGGAGCCAATGGCTCTCGCTTCTGTCAATCAACTCTAGTGACGAGGGAGCAGGGGGCGGTGCCGAGTCTCACTGTATGTGTCAATGGACGCAGCAGCAGGGTTCGGGAGTGAGCCCACGCAAGCTCCCCCATGAGAATCACTTTCCTATTGGGGCAGCAGCAAGAGGGGACTACCCAGCAGTGCCAGCGGGGGACCCAAAAAGGGGAGGATAAAAGCTGCTCTGCGCAATTCTATTGTACAGAGCATGTAAGTACTGTATATACATGTTTGTTATTTAAAAGAAAAAAAATTCCTTTACAATTACTTTAAGCCCTAAACGGATAATATTTAGATTAAAGTCGTTGTAAACCTCTGACATGAAAAAATAACAAAGCATATCCTTCTATAGTGTAAACTTGCCTCAATTCAAAGCACTGGGTATCATTTCTGTCTGCCATCTAGTTCCTCTGCTGTCTGCAGGACTCACTGCTGAAAGTTTTTTCGACTCCAAGAGATGGAGGGGGATGACGGGAGAGGCCCTCCAGCACACAGCCAGTAATTGATAGTTTCAGGTGTGCATGATTCCTGTGTGCTGTATGGGGGGGGGGGGGGGGGGTTAGTTCCTCCCCTCCAAATCACTGCTTACAACTCTCCTGTCTGTGCTGTGAAGTGTGGGGTACCAGATTTCTGCCCCTTGTATTATAGAGCTCAGACAAGCTGTGTCAATTCTGGACTTTGAATGGATGTAGAGAAGAGAGGGCTGCAGATAAACAAGTACAACTTATGTAGGAGGATTTGTTTGTGCGAATCACCTGAGGCTAGTCACTACACTGTGTATCATAATCAGCTACCATGTTTTTTCATAAACTACTGGTTTCACCTTTTTTATGGCTGACCTCCACTTAGTACCCAAACAGCTAAATTCTATTTTTTTGTATGTCTAGTATAAAAGGATGATGGCAATCATCATCATTAAGGGGTTGTTATCCTTTATTTCCTTCTAGTTTTTTCCAAGTGATAATCCTAGCAGAGGGTATTGGTTTTTGGCATCTAAGGCTGTTTGCCTACAGATTCCTTCGATAAAAATTTGACCCGGCATGCAGGTTTTTGGGTATACCATTCATATCATGGAATCTCTAATAGTGTGTTTAAAGTGATACTAAAGTCTTAGTTTTTTTGTTAAAAATAAAAAACATGTTATACTTACCTGCTCTGTGCAGTGGTTTTGCACAGAGCAGCCCAGATCCTCCTCTTCTCGGGTCCATCTTCGTTGCTGCTGCCCCCCCCCCTCCTGTTGAGTGCCCCCACAGCAAGCAGCTTGCTATGGGAGCAATCAAGCTGAGCAGCAGCTCCCTGTGTCCATTCAGACATGGAGCTGTGGCCTGGCCCCGCCCCCTCTCTCTCCTCCTTGGCTTAGTGACATTGAATGACAGCAGCTGGAGCCAATGGCGCTTTGCTGCTGTGTCTCAGCCAATTAGGAGGGAGAGTCCCGGACAGCCAAGTCTCTGGTGCAACATTGCTGGATCGAGATGGGCTCAGGTAAGTATTACGGGGGCTGCTGCACACAGAAGACTTTTACAACCACTTTAACCACTTGCCAACTGGCTCACGCCTATATACATCAGCAAAGTGGCACAAGTACGCAAAATCCAATATGGGTAAGTCGGCCCTTTAAGAGCCGCCAGAGGGCACGAGCGATCGCTGCCGGCCATGCGCGATCAAGTGCAGAGCGCCAGCATGGGGCTTTGTGTGTCTAAACACACAAATCCCTGTGCTGTCAGGGGGGAGGATAACGATATTTCTCCTCTCTTACCCAGTCCCATCCCCATATAGTTAGATCACACTGAGGGAACACACATTTAACCCCTGTTCTGTCAGAAGAGGAGAGACAGATCGTGTGTACCTACTAAGTAGGAGCAGCAATATGTCTCCTCCTCTAGTCAGTCCCATTCCCCACAGTAAGAAACACAAACGAGGGAACACATTTAACCCCTTGATCGCCCCCTAGTGTTAACCCTTTCCCTACCAGTGACATTTACACAGTAATCAGTGCATTTTTCTACCATTAATCACTGTATAAATGTCAATGGTCCCACAAATGTGTCAAAAGTGTCCGATCTGTTCGTTACAATGTTGCAATTCCGATAAAAATCGCCTCCATTACTCGTAAAAAAAATTTAAAAAATAAAAATGCCATAGAAATGCCATAAATCTTTCCCATAGTTTGCAGACGCTATAACTTTTGCGCAAACCAATCAATATACGCTTATTGTGATTTTTTTTACCAAGAATATGCAGAAGAATATATATTGGCCTAAAGTAATGAAGAAATTTGTTTTTTAAAAACATTTTTTGGGATATTTATTATAGCAAGTAAAAAACATTGTTTTTTTTTTTTGTTTTTTTCAAAATTGTCACTATTTTTTGTTTATAGCGCAAAAAAACAAAAAAACAAAAAAAAATACAGAGGTGATCAAACACCACCAAAAGAAAGCTCTATCTGTGGAAAAAAAGTAAGCAAATTCCATTTGGGTACAGCGTTGCAAGACCGCACAATTACCAGTTAAAGCGACGCAGTGCCAAATTGTAAAAAGTGCTCTGGTCAGGAAGGGGGTAAAATCTTCCGGGGCTGAAATGGTTAAGGAATCTTGTAAACGTGCACTTATAATATGCCACGGCAACCACATTCGACTGGCCTGAGTAACAACATCACCACATAACCCCATAACCTATTGTTCACGTTTTAGGACCATGCCCAGAATCACCTCAGCCTGCATGCCTTTCCAGCATGCGCTGAGATGATGATGCGTTCCACCAATGAAAACAATAGAAGTCTGCAGGTACATGTACCAAGGTGCAGATGGAGACTACCTTTTTTAACCCATGGTAGTTCTCATGATCACCACAGTGCACATGCCAGTCTAGGGATTCAGAATTTTATCGAAATAAAGTATAGACTATGGCAGCTTTCGGAGATCAGTGGGTTCTACATGATTGATTGCTTACTTGCCTCTCCTATTGCTACACCTCTGTTTGTTTATGATGGTCTATGACAGCTATTGCATTTTTGTATGGCTACAGGGCTTTGCAGGAAGTGATTTGGTTCATTAAATAAGGCATGTGTACCATGCATAGTCAGAGAGCTATATAAACACTGGAACAGAGTGTATCCACACAGATGTTCCATGCATCTGAACCAAAGAAAATCTACAAAATAAAATTTTTTCTGGGCTTACTCTATTGACGCTATGGAAGCTACTTACATCAGAATATCCCAAGGCTGGGGTCTTAGATTAAATACTAATCAGTTCCTTTTGACATGGAGTTTTTATCCAGAGTTTCTTCTTAGAGCCCTAGGTTCCTCTCACAATCAAAACATATTTATGTAATTTAAATGGCTTTTAAGTGACATAACTGTAAGTGTGGTTTTATCTTTGTTGTAGAAATACAAGGCTGTATGCATCTATGGGGACAGAGGCTAAAGTGAACGATTTAGTGTTTTTTTGTGAAGTGTTACAAGAAATAAATGTAATTCAGATCTGTTTATTTATATTTAACCGTGCATAAGTCTTTTTCATTTTCCAGTTTTCAATTTTATTTTCTTCCATTTAGTAAGAATCCTGGGTCTACTGCCATACTGTACATATTCCTTGAATTATAATAATAAGTATAACATATGCAATGTTGTTGGTGGTGCTAAAGGTCAGAAAATAACCTTGTGGCAAAATTTGACTCAATTGGTGGTTGTGCTAATGCCAAAAGACATTTCATACTTGTGTAGCATCACTGATATGTCTGATCCTGGGGGGAACGGGTCTTTGACATTGACATTACTATATACTAAGGTTCCTTTTTATTTAACCATGAAGACCAAGAGCTTTTTATACAAATTTTACTGTTTGATACTTGGTATAAATATTTAGCAGTATTTTGGGTAAAAATTATTTAATATGTGTAAATAAATTCAAAGTTTAAAATGCACAGCTAAATAGTGACTTGGGTTTAATAGCAGAATGCAACTAAAAGATTACCTAAAAATGTTTTACACTTCCAAAAATAAAATGGAAAGCCCATTCTGTCCCTGACCATGTCTATTGTCACATACTTACCAATTATTCCACTTATTTGTCCATTGCCCCACTATTTCTGTGTCCCAAGCCAGGTCTCAATTTCTATAATGTGCATGCTTCTTCCCTACTTGTTTATCTTGCTCACCATGGTGACAGGGTGCTGAGGCCACAGCATTGTAAAGGGATCACTTTCATTTGTTGAGGAGACTGTGGGCAGGTCTGTGGCCAGACTCCAATCCTTGAAGGGAGCACAAAACCATGCCCTGGCTCCAACCCCCTGCTCACCAGAGTTGTGTGGTGGGATACAGTGGTGGCAGAGGAGGGAGATGGGCTACAGTGGTGGCAGAGGAGTGCGGGGGGGGGTACAGTGGTAGAGATGTGCGGGGGAGAAACAGTGGTGGCAGTGATGTTCGGGGGTGTACAGTGGTGGCAGAGGAGTGCGAGGGGGTACAGCGGTGGCAGAGGAGTGCGAGGGGGTGCGAGGGGGTACAATGGTAGGGGTGTGCGGGGAAGAAACAGTAGTAGCAGAGATGTTCTGGGGAGTACAATGGTGGCAGAGGAGTGTGAAGGGCTACAGTGGTGGCAGAGGTGTGTGGGGGGGGGGGTACAGTAGTGACAGAGGTGTGCCTGGGGGATAAAGGGGTGGCAGATGGCAGCTTGAAGGGCTACAGTGGCAGCAGAGATGTGCAGGGGGTACCGGCTCTCTGCACTCCCCTCCAGTGCTCACTGGAGCGCTGGGTTGTGGAGGGGTTGGGAGGGGCTGGCTCAACCTCTCAGCAGATTACTGAGAGGCTGAGCCAGGTGCCGATCCAGACTTCTAGGTGGATTTCGACCATATGGTCAAGATCTTTTCAGAGTCTGGACCGGCTCTGTGACGTCAGCTGACAGCGGACTTCAGTATAATAAATGCCTCAAACCCAAGTTAAGTACATTCACCGTTTACAATGGCTTGCTCGACACACAGCAAAAAGGGTGTCCCTTGAAATGTTTGTGAAGTGTCGGCAACTATGTTTTCAGTGAAGGGAAGACACTGCTGAAACGGCTCAAGGGCAGATGGAGTTTTCCACCATATTTAGGGCTGGTATACATGGACATGCGTGTTTGTTTCTGACTTGCATTTTTTTGAGATCCTGTCATCAAACCATTTATTTCTGAACAATCTTCTCATAAGATAATATGGTTAATTTACTAAAGGAGTTGAAAATATTCATGTGACTGGATTCCCATTTACGTATTTTCTCTGCACATGATTGGGTATTCAGAGCAAACAGGAATTGGCTTTTCTCATGATTGAATGACTATAGTGAATTTTCACACAATTTATTGCGTTAAATCAGTACATATATGTACATTTCCTATATGTGCCACAGTCACTGTTTGGGTAGTCTGACAGTTGTGTATGGTATATAACAAGGACAGGGATGAAACAGCATGCATAAAATGTGAGATATACAATGCCTTGCAAAAGTATTTACCCCCTTGGCATTTTTCGTGTTTTGTTGCCTCACAACCTGGAATTAACATGGATTGTTTAAGGATTTGCACCATTTAATTTACAGAACATGCCCACAACTTTGAAGATTTTTTTTTTTTTTATTGTGAAGCAAACAACAAATAGGACAAAATAACAGAAAAAGTCAATGTGCATAACTATTCACCCACCTAAAGTCAATACTTTGTAGAGCTACCTTTTGCGGCTATCACAGCTCCAAGTCGCTTTGCATAAGTCTCTATGACCATGCCACATCTTACCACTGGAATTTTTGCCCATTCCTCCTTGCAAAACTGCTCCAGCTCCTTCAAGTTGGATGATATGCGCTTGTGAACAGTAATCTTTAAGTCTGACCACAGATTTTCTATTGGATTGAGGTCTGGGCTTTGACTAGGCCATTCCAACACATGTACATGTTTCCCCTTAAACCACTCAAGTGTTGCTTTAGCAGTGTGTTTGGGGTTATTATCCTGTTGGAAGGTGAACCCCTGTCCTAGCCTCAAATCACACACAGAGTGGTACAGATTTTGCTCAAAAATATACCTATATTTAGCACCATCCATCTTTCCCTTAACTCTGACCAGTTTCCCAGTCCCAACTGCTGAAAAACATGTCCACAACATGATGCTGCCACCACCATGTTTCACTGTGGGGATGGCGTTCTTTGGGTGATGTGAGGTGTTGGGTTTGCGCCAGACAAAGCATTTTCTTTAATGGCCAAAAAGTTCAATTTTAGTCTCATCAGACCAGAGCACCTTCCTCCATACGTTTTGGGAATCTCCCACATGCCTTTCGCAAAATCAAAACGTGCAATTTTGTTTTTTGATGAAAGTAATGGCTTTCTTCTGGCCACTCTGCCATAAAGCCCAACTCTATGGAGCATATGGCTTATTGTCATCCTATGTACAGATACTCCAGTCTCTGCTGTGGAACTCTGCAGCTCCTCCAGGGTTACCTTAGGTCTCTGTGCTGCCTCTCTGATTAATGCCCTCCTTGCCCGGGCCATGAGTTTTGGTGTGCGGCTGTCTCTTGGCAGGTTTGCTGTCGTGCCATGTTCTTTCCATTTGGGTATGATAGATTTGATGGTGCTCCTAGGGATCATCAAAGATTTGGATTTTTTTTTTTTATAACCTAACCATGACTTGTACTTCTCAACAACATTGTCCCTTACTTGTTTGGAGAGTTCCTTTGTCTTCATGGCAGTGTTTGATTAGTGGTGCCTCTTGATTAGGTGTTGCAGCCTCTGGGGCCTTTCAAAAAGGTGTGTATATGTAATGACAGATCATGTGACACTTAGATTGCACACAGGTGTACATCATTTCACTAATTATGTGACTTCTGAAGGTAATTGGTTGCACTAGAGCTTTTTATGGGCTTCATAACGAAGGGTGTGAATACATACGCACATGCCAATTCAGTTTTTTACTTCTAAAAAATAGTTTTATGTATATATTTTTCTAATTTTACTTCACCAACTTAGACTATTGTGTTCCTATCCATCACATATAATTCAGATTAAAAAACCACTGGCTGTATTGTAACAAAATAGGTACTGTAGTTCTTATTTTTAGTTAGGATATATTTGCCTGGAAAAATTTTTTTTTTTCTTTTTTTTTTAGATATACATGTAAAAGAGATTATTAGTATTGTCATGGTTATGCAATAGAGGTTGTTTGTCAGCATACCTGTTTCCATGTGTTCATCTCCTAAGACCAGCTGTCTCTCACCTGACTGCTTTTATTAGCTCTCCTCTAGCATGGCTCCAACCCAGCTCCTATCAGAGAACTCTATATTAACCTCTGCACTGCAGGTCAGCCCTGCTGATCAACCTGTGTGTATTTGGCTTCCTGTTCCTGCCTGCCGTGTGCTCTACATTTATTTCTGTTACCGACCTTGGCGTGTTCTATACTATTCCTGTCTGCTCGTGACCCTGACCTTTTGGTGTGTCCCCGACTATCCCTGTTTGCCTGTGACCCTGAACCTTGGCGTGTACTCTGTTGTCCTTGTCTGCTTGTGGCCCTGACCTTACTATCCTTATCCTTCTGTTGCCTACTGTGGGTGTGAGCTGGGGGACCCTGGGGGTCGCGACCTGGAGCCAGTTGCAGCCCAGTCCATCCTCACTATCAGAGGCTCTGGTGAAAACCTGCTGGCTCTTAGACTCCGCGCCCCAGGGAATCCTATGCTCTAACCCCGGTGGGATCCGTGTTGGTGTTCCAGCGACCCTGCCTTCCTTGTACCCGGACTCCCATCCACAGCAGTCAGCCGTAGGGTCCACTGCCTTGCGGTGCACTCCTGATCATAACGGTGTGCATCTGTCACCTAGACTCAAGGTGACCTGACATGTATAGGTTGTGATTGCATATGTCCTCAAGGTTTAAATGCTAAGATCCTTCGCGCTAAGGTGAGATAAAGGTGAATGTGGTGACAATCACAAAATAAATCAAATAAATATAAACTTAAAGTGGGTGAAATTTATGATGATATCTATACCGATTGCAGCGAAATCGACAAGTGTACACATGGCACTCGAAAGATAAATAAAGATAGAAAGAGTTGAAGTCACGAGCGGTGACGTAACGCGTAGGGCGTGGCAGAGAGCAGACTTTACCGGAAGTCACGTGCCTGACTGAAGCAGAGGGGAACACAGTCATTATTATATCTGCATGCTACAGTGTACAACATTGAAATATATACATCGATGCCTGCTATTTCTTTATCTAAGGTGAGAGTTTAGAGAGCCTGTGTGAGCCGGCAGTGGTTTTATGAAGAAGAACATTACTATTACCTACATTTACATCTTTATCCCAGCAGTCACCATTTCCAATGAACTTTTTATTGTCACTTTTATGAACTTTTTTCATTGATTTATTTATCCATTTGATATATCCTACACTGTGGTTTTTTGCAGTTTTGCACACTTATTGCACATTTTTGCATTTTTGCACATCTATTGGAGTTTTCCCCCCTTTTTTTGATCCAACATTGGGATTTATGAATTTTTAATACAGTTTTTCGGATTGATGTTTTTTAATATTATTTTTCCGAGTTGAATTTAAGATTTGTTATCTTACACACCTGCACATTAATGTTTTAATTATTTTCATTTTTTATCAGATGTGATTACAGTTTTTATGATAGATTTTATGCGCGAAATCTTTCTATCTTTATATGTCCTCAAGGTTTGTTACTGGCTCGTCCTAACAAATGATTAGATAGGTCAAAAGGTCAACAGAGGACAGGCTAAAACTGTTAAAAAAAAAATTAAAATTTTATTAAAGTCATATAGCTTAGCAGGGGCATTGCTAGGTCTACAAAAGATCTGGGGCTAGAGCCCATAGCCCATAGCAGTGAAGTAAAGAAAGTTATAAGCTTGGGCGGGCATACACGTGTATATAATATACGTGTGTGTGTATGTATATATATATATATATATATATATATATATATATATATATATATATATATATATATATATATATATATACAGTGGGGACGGAAAGTCTGGTTGTCCCAAATATCTTCCATTTAAGGATTATGGAGGCCACTATGCTCTTAGGAACCTTAAGTGCAGCAGAAATTTTTTTGTAACCTTGGCCAGATCTGTGCCTTGCCACAATTCTGTCTCTGAGCTCTTCAGACAATTCCTTTGACCTCATGATTCTCATTTGCTCTGACATGCACTGTGAGCTGTAAGGTCTTATATAGACAGGTGTGTGGCTTTCCTAAACAAGTCTAATCAGTATAATCAAACACAGCTGCACTGAAATGAAGGTGTAGAACCATCTGAAGGATGATCAGAAGAAATAGAGAGCACCTGAGTTAAATATATGAGTGTCACAGCAAAGAGTCTGAATACTTAGGACCATGTGATATTTTAGTTTTTTTTTTTAAATAAATTTGCAAAAATGTCAACAATTCTCTGTTTTTCTGTCAATATGGGGTGCTGTGTGTACATTAATGAGGAAAAAAATAAACTTAAATGATTTTAGAAAATGGCTGCAATATAACAAAGAGTGAAAAATTGAAGGGGGTCTGAATACTTTCCGTCCCCACTGTATATATATATATATATATATATATATATATATATATATATATATATATATATATATACACAGTCATGTCCATAAATATTGGGACATTAACACATTTCTAATATTTTTGGCTCTATACCCCACCACAATGGATTTGAATGGAACGAACAACGAACAAGATGTGCTTTAACTGTAGACTTTCAGCTTTAATTTAAGGGTATTTACATCCATTTACATCAGGTGAACGGTGTAGGAATTACAACAGTTTGTATATGTGCCTCCCACTTTTTAAGGGACCAAAAGTAATGGGACAGATTAACAATCATCCATCAAACTTTCACTTTTTAATACTTGGTTGCAAATCCTTTGCAGTCAATTACAGCCTGAAGTCTGGAACGCATAGACATTACCAGACGCTGGGTTTCATCCCTGGTGATGCTCTGCCAGGCCTCTACTGCAACTGTCTTTAGTGCCTGCTTGTTCTTGGGGCATTTTCCCTTCAGTTTTGTCTTCAGCAAGTGAAATGCATGCTCAATCGGATTCAGGTCAGGTGATTGACTTGGCCATTGCATAACATTCCACTTTTTTCCCTTAAAAAACTCTTTGGTTGCTTTCGCAGTATGCTCATTGTCCATCTGCACTGTGAAGCACCGTCCAATGAGTTCTGAAGCATTTTGCTGAATGTGAGGAGATAATATTGCCCGAAACACTTCAGAATTCATCCTGCTGCTTTTGTCTGCAGTCACATCATCAATAAATACAAGAGAACCAGTTCCATTGGCAATCATACATGCCCAGCACCATGCTTCACTGATGAGATGGTATGCTTTGGATCATGAGCAGTTCCTTTCCTTCTCCATACTCTTCTCTTCCCATCACTCTAGTTCAAGTTGATCTTGGTCTCATCTGTCCATAGGATGTTGTTCCAGAACTGTGAAGGCTCTTTTAGATGTTGTTTGGCAAACTCTAATCTGGCTTTCCTAGTTTTTGAGGCTCACCAATGGTTTACATCTTGTGTTGAACCCTCTGTATTCACTCTGAAGTCTTCTCTTGATTGTTGACTTTAGCACACATACACCTACCTCCTGGAGAGTGTTCTTGATCTGGCCAACTGTTGTGAGAGGTGTTTTCTTCACCAGGGAAAGAATTCTTCGGTCATCCACCACAGTTGTTTTCCGCGGTCTTCCGGGTCTCTTGGTGTTGCTGAGCTTACCGATGCATTCTTTCTTTCAAAGGATGTTCCAAACAGTTCATTTGGCCACACCTAATGTTTTTGCTATCTCTCTGATGGGTTTGTTTTGTTTTTTTCAGCCTAATGATGGCTTGCTTCACTGATGGTGACTGCTCTTTGGATCTCATATTGAGAGTTTACAGCAACAGATTCCAAATGCAAATAGCACACTTGAAATTAACTCTGGACCTTTTATCTGCTCCTTGTAAATGGGATAATGAGGGAATAACACACACCTGGCCATGGAACAGCTGAGCAGCCAATTGTCCCATTACTTTTGGTCCCTTAAAAAGTGGGGGGCACATATACAAACTATTGTAATTCCTACACCGTTCACCTGATTTGGATGTAAATACCCTCAAATTAAAACTTTATTTATGGACCTGACTTTACGCAAACCAATGTAAGCACCAGTCACTTAGTTCTTCTTCCAATGCTTTATTACAAGACAACTTGAAAGAAGTAGTAGTAAAGAGGTTGAAGGGGAATTGCAGATATCTTTTTGTAGCAGATCACTTACAGACTCTTCAGAATATAAAGGACAAAACACAATTTTCTCTCTATAAATCTTGTATGGCTGGATAGATCTCTGCCACAGATCTAGTAACCTGCAAGATGTCTGGACAAGCCTCTCTCACAGGCTTAGCAGTCAGCGTACGCCTGGATAAGTCTCTCTCACAAACTTAGCAGCCAGACAGTTAGTTACCTTGATTGAATTGTAGAGCAGCTTCTTCACAGTACTAGAACCTTTAAGCCGACCCGGCAGTACTGTAAGGGTAGGTTAGAGATAGGTGCCATCTCTGCGGTAGTAGGCCCCAGACAGGCTTCTGGGCCTACTTGCTCAGCTGCAGTGATGTGGCCTCCAGCCCGGAGGGCCATGAGGTAAGATCTGACCCCTAGCACATGGCATCTGTCCCATAAATACTCTTGCCCAGAACGCACAGCGGCAGGAACCTCCCACTGGGCTGTTTCTGAAAGAAGAATATTCATTAAAGTTTCACTAAGTTGTTATTCACATGGTACCAGTGACACCTACTGGCAACAGTGGGAACTGCATAACCAAGTCAATTCCAGAACAGATCCAGTAAACTATATACATTCAATCTGAGCTGTTTCCAGCTCAGCCAAAAACTAAATTTACCTGAGAGCGCCTGGTCAAAAGGAGTAGGGCGCTACATATATATTAGGGGAGGGGCATATTTGTTTTGCAAGACACTTTTGCATCTTTCACAGAGAAGCACAAAGTAGCTGCAGCGTCGTGGTTTTATATGACATAAGCTGTATACAGTTGGTATACAGTAGGGATGAGCTTTGAGTTCGAGTCGATCTCATGTTCGACTCGAACATTAGCTGTTCGCAAGTTCGCTGAACAGCGAACAATTTGGGGTGTTCGCGGCAAATTCGAATGCTGCGGAACACCCTTTAAAAGTCTATGGGAGAAATCAAAAGTGCTAATTTTGAAGGCTTATATGCAAGTTATTGTCATAAAAAGTGTTTGGGGACCTGGGTCCTGCCCCAAAAAAGTTTTTAAAATGGCTGTTTTTTCAGGAGCAATGATTTTAATAATGCTTAAAGTCAAACAATAAAAGTGTAATATCCCTTTAAATTTCGTAGCTGGGGGGTGTCTATAGTATGCCTGTAAAGGGGCGCATGTTTCCCGTGTTTAGAACAGTCTGACAGCAAAATGACATTTCAAAGGAAAAAAGCCATTTAAAACTACTCGCGGCTATTGCATTGCCGGTCCGACAATACACATAGAAGTTCATTGATAAAAACGGCATGGGAATTCCCCACAGGGGAACCCCGAACCAAAATTTTAAAAAAAATGACGTGGGGGTCCCCCTAAATTCCATACCAGGCCCTTCAGGTCTGGTATGGATATTAAGGGGAACCCCGGCCAAAATTTAAAAAAAAAATGACGTGGGGGTTCCCCTAAATTCCATACCAGGCCCTTCAGGTCTGGTATGGATTTTAAGGGGAACCCCGCGCAAAAAAAAAAAAAACGGCGTGGGGTCACCCCAAAAATCCATACCAGACCCTTATCCGAGCACGCAACCTGGCAGGCCGCAGGAAAAGAGGGGGGGATGAGAGAGCGCCCCCCCTCCTGAACCGTACCAGGCCACATGCCCTCAACATTGGTAGGGTGCTTTGGGGTAGCCCCCCAAAACACCTTGTCCCCATGTTGATGAGGACAAGGGCCTCATCCCCACAACCCTGGCCGGTGGTTGTGGGGGTCTGTGGGCGGGGGGCTTATCAGAATCTGGAAGCCCCCTTTAACAAGGGGACCCCCAGATCCCGCCCCCCCTGTGTGAAATGGTAACGGGGTTCAACCATTTCACTAAAAAACTGTCAAAAATGTTAAAAATTACAAGAGACAGTTTTTGACAATTCCTTTATTTAAATGCTTCTTCTTTCTTCTTTCTTCCTTCATCTTCTTCTTCTTCTTCTTCTGGATCTTCTGGCTCTTCTGGTTCTTCCTCCGGCGTTCTCGTCCAGCATCTCCTCCACGGCGTCTTCTATCTTGTTCTCCTCGGGCCGCTCCACACCCATGGCATGGGGGGAGGCTCCCGCTCTTCTCTTCTTCATCTTCTTCTTCATCTTCTTCTTTTATTCTCTTCTCCTCTTCTTCTCTTCTTCATTTTCTTCTCCGGGCTGCTCCGCATCCATGCTGGCATGGAGGGAGGCTCCCGCTGTGTGACGGCGTCTCCTCGTCTGACGGTTCTTAAATAACGGGGGGCGGGGCCACCCGGTGACCCCCCCTCTGACGCACGGGACATGACGGGACTTCCCTGTGGCATTCCCCGTGACGTGACAGGGAAGTCCCATCAAGTCACCGTGCGTCAGAGGGGGGCGGGGTCACTGGGTGGCCCTGCCCCCCATTATTTAAGAACCGTCAGACGAGGAGACGCCGTAACACAGCGGGAGCCTCCCTCCATGCCAGCATGGATGCGGAGCGGCCCGGAGAAGAAAATGAAGAAGAGAAGAAGAGAAGAAAAGAAGAAGATGAAGAAGAGAAGAGCGGGAGCCTCCCCCCATGCCATGGGTGCGGAGCGGCCCGAGGAGAACAAGATAGAAGACGCCGCGGAGGAGATGCTGGACGAGAACGCCGGAGGAAGAACCAGAAGAGCCAGAAGAACCAGAAGAAGAAGAAGAAGAAGATGAAGGAAGAAAGAAGAAAGAAGAAGCATTTAAATAAAGGAATTGTCAAAAACTGTCTCTTGTCATTTTTAACATTTTTGACAGGTTTTTAGTGAAATGGTAGGGGTACTTTTGTACCCACTTACCATTTCACACAGGGAGGGGGCCAGGATCTGGGGGTCCCCTTGTTTAAGGGGGCTTCCAGATTCCGATAAGCCCCCCGCCCGCAGACCCCCACAACCACCGGCCAGGGTTGTGGGGATGAGGCCCTTGTCCTCATCAACATGGGGACAAGGTGTTTTGTCCTACCCCAAAGCACCCTCCCAATGTTGAGGGCATGTGGTCTGGTACGGTTCAGGAGGGGGGGCGCTCTCTCGTCCCCCCTCTTTTCCTGCGGCCTGCCAGGTTGTGTGCTTGGATAAGGGTCTGGTATGGATTTTTGGGGGGACCCCACGGCATTTTTTTTTCTTGGCACGGGGTTCCCCTTAAAATCCATACCAGACCTGAAGGGTCTGGTATGGAATTTAGGGGGACCCCCACGTCATTTTTTTTAAATTTTGGCCGGGGTTCCCCTTAATATCCATACCAGACCTGAAGGGCCTGGTATGGAATTTAGGGGGACCCCCACTTTATTTTTTTTTTTAAAGTTTGGTTCGGGGTTCCCCTGTGGGGAATTCCTATGCCGTTTTTATCAATGAACTTCTATGTGTATTGTCAGACCGGCAATGCAATAGCCGCGAGTAGTTTTAAATGGCTTTTTTCCTTCGAAATGTAATTTTGCTGTCAGACTGTTCTAAACACAGGAAACATGCGCCCATTTACAGGCATACTATAGACACCCCCCAGCTACGAAATTTAAAGGGATATTACACTTTTATTGTTTGACTTTAAGCATTATTAAAATCACTGCTCCTGAAAAAACGGCCGTTTTTAAAACTTTTTTTTGCATTGATCCATGTCCCCTGGGGCAGGACCCAGGTCCCCAAACACTTTTTTTGACAATAACTTGCATATAAGCCTTTAAAATTAGCACTTTTGATTATTAATGTTCGTGTCCCATAGACTTTAACGGTGTTCGCGTGTTCGAACGAACTTTTTTTCGGTTCGCATGTTCTGGTGCGAACCGAACAGGGGGGTGTTCGGCTCATCCCTAGTATACAGCTTATATACCTCCATTGTGTCAAGTTATAATGGAGGTACATCAATGGAGTAACGAGAAGGAAAGCATTATCTGTTACTTCGGGGTGACTAAAAAGCTTTATTTGACCAAACTTAAGTGTGAGGTCACACTTAACACGCATTTCTTATAGGGGAGGACTGAGGTGAATTGATACAAAGCACAGATTTTTGAGGATTTGTGAAGACTCAACAAGTTGCAACTTTTTACAGACATTTTCATTAACTAAATATTTGATTGCACTCAAGCATGGGATTTATATTATCACAAGAAAAAGTACACATGAATGTATTATATTATTGTATATTCACATGTTATTATGTTCGCACTCATATTTGCACAGGAGAACTGATACACTAAGTGGTTGGATACATTTATTATCACTGGCGCAGTTTATTTGCACATTGCAACTTTTCTAATTGAGACCACTTGGTTTATACTCTGCCACAATTATTTCAGCTTCCTAGGCAAGTTCTTCCAAAACTGCACCAGACTCTGGAAGGATTCTGACAATAATGTTGGGATTTACCCAGCTGCCCTACAGGCAGTTGGCTCAGCCTCTCAGCATGCCGCTGAGACACTAAGCCAGACTCTCCCACCCCCTCTCCTGCCCGACGTTCTGCTGAGTGCTGGAGGGGCAGAGCACAGAGCAGTGACTATCAGTCACTGCTCAGAGCGGACCTGAGAACTGAGAGATCATGTTTTAGACTTAGAATTGCTATGAGTAAGCATCTTTGTATGTGAAACGCGTTAGCTACTGCCACTCTCCAATCATGTTTTTGATGGCTATTGTTGGATTTTAATTCATGAAATAAAGATGTCCGTTACCAGAGTGCAGCAGTCCGGGATTTTCTTGCTTCCTTAGACTTAGAACTGACAGGGACAGCTGCAGCATTGGATGAATGCCATATAGGTGAGTAGGTATGTTTGTTTTTTATTTCCCAAACTTCTTCTTTGAAACCTAACTGGGGAACATTTAGTTTAAAAGTAATGATTTACCATAAACAACTGCCATGTTATTTTTTGATTAAAAAAATTCACATTTTTTCCATTCTTTTTTGCATTTCAGTACAGACTCTTGCTGTCTAAACACACTTTTTCCAGTTTTAACTGCACATTATTCCTTTGTACACAATAAAAAACAAAATAGCGCAGGTTTCTCGGTTTGCAGTGTATTAAATGTTGCTGAAATAATGTCCTTTAGAGCAATGTGCTCTCCGTGAGAAGTAAACAGTCTATGAACAGGGCAGCCTTTGGATGGGAGGTGAAGCCGCTCCAAATATGCAAAGAGAAAAACAACAAGAAGGCGCCTCTTAGTAAACTGTACATTTAATAGCGTATTGGTATTAAAAACACTCACATATAAAACTTAGATAGTCCGGTATGGGGAATTCAGTAAAGGCATACGAGATGGCGTCCTCCTCTGTCCCACAGTCTAATTTCCTCTCTTTCTGACGGCTGTTTGGTGTGACGAGAACTTCCGGGAACAGTGACTGTCCAGAACGAGGCTTGGCTTCCGCCGAGCAGCCGATTGGGAGGCAGGGACACTGGAACGCACATCCGAAGTATGTGCTGTACTGCCGTAAGGCGACGCGTTTCAGAGCATGCGCACTCGGGCGCGCTCCTTTCTCAAGCTGAGTTTAGCTTGAGAAAGGAGCGCGCCCGAGTGCGCATGCTCTGAAACGCGTCGCCTTACAGCAGTACAGCACATACTTCGGATGTGCGTTCCAGTGTCCCTGCCTCCCAATCGGCTGCTCGGCGGAAGCCAAGCCTCGTTCTGGACAGTCACTGTTCCCGGAAGTTCTCGTCACACCAAACAGCCGTCAGAAAGAGAGGAAATTAGACTGTGGGACAGAGGAGGACGCCATCTCGTATGCCTTTACTGAATTCCCCATACCGGACTATCTAAGTTTTATATGTGAGTGTTTTTAATACCAATACGCTATTAAATGTACAGTTTACTAAGAGGCGCCTTCTTGTTGTTTTTCTCTTTGCATTATTCCTTTGTACTGGCTTCCTGTTAGTTGGTCAATTGGGGTGGACCATGCCTGAATAAATCTTAGATTGGCCTCCTGTAGTCTCCAGCAGGGCTGAGGTGACAAGATGAAAATGAGAGAGCGCCTTCTGGAGGCAAATGTGACCCTTCAAAATGTCTGAACAAGGACCTTCATGGCAGGATCCCCAGGAATTTGTGTAATGAAAACCGAAAATTTAAGGCTTCATGTACACGTTTTTACAACCTCTCCTGAATGCTTTAACTTGACACATACTGTAGTAACCCACGTTTAAAATATCCATTTTGCTGCATTTTTTTTTCAAAATAGCCAAAAATGAAAAATGCCTGTAAACGAAACAGGGCTAAACACGAGTTACCTCGAAATGCCTCTAAACTCAGCTTCTGAGCCCATTTTTTTACTTTCTAAAAAAGCCTCTAAACTCAACTGCCTAGAAATGATTATAAACGACCCTGTGTACATGTACTGATAAGATAACAAAGAGGAGAGTTCAGGGGCAGTTGAAAAAAAATGCCCAACTGCTCCTAAACATCTGTTTACCAGCAGCAGTGTACATGAATTGGCTGTAATGCACCCTAATGCCAGAAAATGTAGGTTGCAGTGAAATGCAGGATGTGTGTTGGGGTGCCATCCAAAATGTATGGCACTGCAACATACTAAAGTGTGCATGGAGCACTCCTGCGAGTTGTGTTAACACATGTGGTACTGCGATGTGTTAACACAACTCGCAGGAGTATGTTGCAGTGCCATAAATTTTGTGAATGAGTGTGAATGAGTCCTTAAAGAGTATGTATCTCAAACCAAATGTTTTTGATAGTGTGAGGAAATGTTAATATCCTTGTCAGCTGTCCTGCTGTCAATGTTTTACCAGACAAGAACTGAGTGAAATTCTGGTAAACCATTGTCAGCAAGTCAGGAAGTGAAAACAATGCCCTCAAAAGAGTGACAGGGATTGCAATAAGAAACTAGAAAGGGCTGCAAACATTCCTAATACTATCCAAAACTAAGAAAAAATGTTGGTTTGATATACCAAATATTAAATATTAATATACAGGAATGAAAATCACTTTTAAAAGCAGATTACCATGTTAATGCCAATAAGAGATTTCAGTAATTTGGTTTACATCTAATGTAATATTATTATTTTATTGTTATCACCCATAAAAAACAAGTAAAAGACATAAGTATTATTTTCTCTGTAGATATATATATATATATATATATATATATATATACACACATATATATATATATATATATATATATATATATATATATATATATATATATATATATATATATATATATATATATATATATATATATATATATATATATATACACATATATATATATATACATATATATATATATATACATATATATATATATATATATACATATATATATATATATATATATATATATATATATATATATATATATGTATATATATATATATATATATATATATATATATATATATATATATATATATATATATATATATATATATATATATATATATATATATATATATATATATATATATATATATATGTATATATATATATATATATTTTTTTATATATATATATATATATATATATATATATATATATATATATATATATATATATATATATATAGATATACATATGTATATATATATATATAGTATACAGGCTAGTGACTGGCATCTGCTGACATATTTTTCAAGATTGGCAGACAGTGTGCCTATTACATGATCCTCAAAGACCTGCCTATAACTGTAGCCTTTGCTTGGCTGATTAACTTTAATATAATTTTAATTAAAAACCCCAGTGTCAAAGGGTTTAGCTGTTTGAGAAATGAGGACAGATTGAGGCACAGTGGCAATGGTCACATGGAAAACGGAAATACAGGCTGACAATGCTGTGCAAAGGGCAAACAAGACTGTGCAGGTAATGTCTATTGAATTCCTACCCTGGAATTATTTCCATAGAAATATATTATGGTAATATTTCAGCTTTTTCCATAGTATCATGAGCAGGTAGCAAAATATCCTCTTAGCGGTTTTCATTTTTTTCTTTACGAATGAAGGTTTTATATCCTTTTCTGTCCAGGGCAAAATATGTATTTAGTTATTTTCAGATACATTGTGCTCAATAACTTTTGTTGTTTACACACTATTTTGTGACAAATAAGGCTTTTATCAACTCTTTTTTTTTTATTATTATTTTCAGCATTTCAGAAAATTCCAAACATTATCTTAAAACATATACAATTTATTTATTTATTTATTTATTTTATTAGTTCCTATCCTCTCCCCTCCGATAGCAGAGTAAAGGGAGAAGGGCGGGAGCAACACAAAAAAAACAAGGAAAGAGAAAAAAGAGGGAGGTTAGGGGAGAACCTATGACAAATATAGATATAAAACTGTCAGGAGGGTACAAAAATTATAAGATTAATCAATATTAATTAATAAATCATATTCTGACTTACTATCATAATCTGAAATTATTTCATAGTATAACTTAGTTTTCCTAAATTCAAACCATTTTGCCCCTGTCTTAAGATATTTGCTGGTCAGCCCTTTATTTCTACCATGTTATTTCTTCCATTAGGCAGAGCTCATCAACCCTTCGTAGCCACTGTGAAAAAATAGGTGTTAGGCATTTACCACAATATAGTGGAATCAAAGATTTATGCCGCATACACACAAGCAGAATGTCCGACAGAAAAAGTCAGATGGAAGCTTTTCATCGTATATTCCGATTGTGTGTATGCCTCATCTGACTTTTTTTTTCGAAAATTCTGACGGACCTAGAAATAGAACATGTTCTAAATATTTCCGACGGAACCAATTCCTATCGGGAAAACTGCTCGTCTGTATGCTGTTCTGACGGACCAAAAACGTTGCATGCTCTAAAGCAAGTACGAGACGGAAGCTATTGGCTACTGGCTATTGAACTTCCTTTTTCTACGTCTTGTACGTCACCACGTTCTGGACGGTCGGACTTTGGTCAGACTTTGGTTTGACCGTGTGTAGGCAAGACCGCTTGAATGGAGTTCCGTCGGAGAAACCTTAGGAGTTTATTCCGATGGTAAAACCGGTTGTGTGTACAGGAAATTACAAGCATTTAACAAATATGGGGTCATGAACATCTTGTATTGATCTGTTGTTTCATTTGTACAATGAAGTAAAAAATGGCTCAGGTTTAATTACTCGGACCAGTATCAGAGAGATCACCTTCGCGCGCTGCTTCTCAAAATGGGCAGATCTTAGAGCAAAACCACCATATATGCCCATGTGTAGCTTGCTCTCCACATTCCCTCGAACACAGAGGTGAGGTCGAGTTAGACCAGTTAGACCAGTGTTTCTCAACTCCAGTCCTCAAGGCACCCCAACAGGTCATGTTTTCAGGATTTCCATTATTTTGCATAGATGATTTGATCAATTTCACTGGCTTAGTAACTACCACAGCTGTTTCCTCAGAGGGAAATCCTGAAAACATGACCTGTTGGTGCGCCTTGAGAACTGGAGTTGAGAAACACTGAGTTAGACATTGCATGTAATTTTACTAGTGTATAATGCCATTGAGATAAGAGTTTAAAGTTTACTTCTGCCATTCTACTCAAGGTGGCAGACATATAAGAAAATTGTATAATTATTAATATTATTATTTAAAGGTACTTATATAGCGCTGTCAATTTACACAGCGCTTTACATATAATCTTTTTGATTATCCGTAAGTGTAATTTGTAAGTCTTTTTCCCACCTGTCTATATAATCTGGATATCCAGGGTATTGCAGGGTCATCAAAGCTTTAAAAAAAAGAAATACAATGTTGTGGTTGGTCTTTATATTGCATAATTGTTTCAAAAGGATTCCGTTATTTTGACGGCTTTCATCTATTAATGGATTATGGGGGATCTAGTAGGTTTAAACAGCAGGAAAAGGAGAAAAAATAGAATCAAATATTCCAATAACTTTCCTAGAGCCATTTTTATGTATTTAGTGCAACCCCCAGAAAATGTTGCTAAAATTTATTATTTATTTATTGTCAAAGCCTTCTGTGTACAGAGATGCATCATATGTGACCTTTTAATGTATCATATTAAACTAAACGAATTCAAAGGCATAGGTCTGCCTATTCATTTAGGTGAGTTTTCTCACCCTTTGCTGAATCTTTTTATTTCTTTTTTTGCTGAACAAGCAATTTTCAATGGGACTAATGTCTAATGCGTCACAACTGCTGATCCAAGCGCATGGCTCGCGGTTGCAGCACATCGCATTTACTTGAATAGGCAAATTTGTCAGGCAGTGCCACACAATATGTCATGCTAAATTTGCAGTGATGCGTGTGAACAGCCCCCTTCAGCTATACGTGGGGCTTTAGGTGGGTAGTTGGGAGACCAAGAGACTAAATCATCACTGAAACATAAAAAAAAGATATTTACAAGATTAAGATCAAGAAGAGCTTTTGTAGACTGAATTTGGGGCGCTAATGTTTCTTTCCAAGATTAACAATCATGCTGCACATTCTGGCATGCATGTCACTGGCCAAAAAAATGCCAATGTTATTAATATCAGTTGGCATGTACCACATTTCATAATGTAGGGGTCAGTTAAATTTTACTATTTTTAAGATTTACATATTTTATTTGTCATCTCATGAGGCAAATAAGCAGGGTTAAATTTATGTGAATTCTTTTAACTCAATGTACTGTATGTATTTAAAGTGGATGTAAAGGCAGAAGGTTTTTTACCCTACTGCATTCTAAACCTTTTGCATGCAGCTTGAACCCCCCCCCCCCCACAAATACATTCCTGAGCCCAATCTTAATCCAGCGATGTGCAGGAAAGCTGAGGCTGTCTTTTTTTTACATAAAAAAGTTTTTATTGAAGGTAAATAAAATGTAACATTCAAAGCCACATTGCCGTGTTAATCTGGTACAATTGAATATAACATCTAATGAACATCAGGTGTGTTAACTATCATCCAGACTAAGTTACAGTATATAGTCTATGAAATTATGTTGTCGTACTGCCAAAACTGGGGACATGTAGGAATGAGATTACGTTTGAAGATTTCAGGAGCCTCACCCAGTTAGGGACTGGGGCTAACTAAGTTAGTATGGCATAGAACATATCTAACAATTAGCTCTGAGTTCTTTGAGAAGTTTTTCAATATACATGTCTAGGAAAGAAGTGGTAGAAGGAAGGAAAAAAAGGGAAGTAAAGAAGGGAAAAGAATAGGGGTTCTCTGCGAAATAGTAATATCTCTCTCCTTGGCCGCCGCGTTACGCTGGCGCTTGGTTAGGGGGGAGCGAGCCGCTCTTTTGTTCAGTAGAGGGTTAATTGTTCATTAAGTGATCGTATTTTGATGTAACCTTAAAATGGAGCCAGGGGGACCATGTCTTGTGGTATCTTTCTATGTCATCGGAGGTTTGAGCCAGTATGTCTTCCATGCGACAGACCTCTGAGACCTTCTGAAGCCACTGCTTTACTGATGGAGCCTGAGTGCTCTTCCAACGGAGCAGTATTAGGGCCTTTGCGGCATTCAGAAGGTGCTTTGTTAAGGATTTTTTGTATCTTTTATACGGGAAGTTGGAAATGTGGAGCAAGCAGCAAGCTGCGTCTAGAGTGATTCTGGTCTCCGTGATCTGTCGTATGCTGTCTTTCACCCCAGTCCAGAAGGCTTCAAGGGTCGGGCACTGCCACCATATGTGTAGGAGAGTGCCAGTCTCTCCTCTACATCTCCAGCACCTATCTGATACTTCTGGGAACCAAGCTTTGAGTCTATGGGGTGTGGCATACCAGTGAGTCAAAAGCTTGTATGCCATCTCCTGTGTTTTGGTGCTGATGCAGCATTTATAAGCTAACGTACAAGCCGTCTGCCACTGATTGTCTGTAATGTCTCTCTGCAGGGCTCTGGACCATTCGTTCCTAAATCTGTCCTCAGTTGTTGTTTTAGAGTATTGTAGCCAAGTATATGTAACAGAGGTCATCTTGACAAAGTCGTCGCCCCTGTGACATGCTGTCTCCAGTTGAGTCATAGGTCTTTGAAAGTAAGGTTGTTTGGTCTTATCGGTGACAAAGCTGCGAATTTGAAAGTATGACCAGCTGGGTAAATGAGGGAGATTGTTATTATCTTTCAGCGCAGAATATTCTTTAACTCTGTCATTTCTGAAGCAGTCCCCTGCAGTAAGATGTTTTTGTGGGTCTAGAGACTGAAAGGTCCTACCCACTTTTGTTTTGTAATGGGGCTAGTGGGCTGAGTTGTGACGTTAAGTCAAACTTCTTAATCACCGTCTGGAAGACCTCCATGGTGGTCCCAGTCAGTGGGTGTCTTTTTATAGAATGCTGTTGTCTTCTCCAAGGGATCCATGGGGAAAACCTGAGTGTGCCTTTGATCAGTGACTCTTCTAATTTGACGCAATCTTTGGACTTCCCGTGGCAGTGCCAATCCCAATCAATCACTCTGGTGAGGTGAGAGGCTAGATAATAGTTTTGGAAGTGTGGTAATCCCATACCGCCCGATTCCTTGGGCCTAGTTAGGGATGCAAATTTGATTCTTGGTCATTTGTGACCCCAGAGCAATCGTATGAGAAGAGACTGTAGTCGTTTGAAGAAGGCCTGTGGGATTTTGACAGGTGGTGACCTCAAAAGGTACAATAGTCGGGGGAGGATAGTCATTTTGAGAATGGCTGCTCTTCCAAACCAGGAAAAGTGTTTGGAGTTCCAATTCTGAAAATCTGTGGCAATGTTTCGCAGCATAGGTGGGAAGTTTTTTTCATAAATTGTTGTCAGTCTCGGGGACAACACAACCTCCAGATACTTGAGAGTACCTGTTACCCATCGGAATGGGCAATTCCCCTGGGTTCTGGTGAGTGTGTCTGCTGTCAATGTGATATTCATTGCCTCAGATTTAGAGTAGTTGATTTTGAGGTTAGAAATGTAGCCATAATGTGTGAATTCTTTCATTAGGTTTGGAATTGTGGTATGTGGTTTGGTTAAGAAAAACAGGAGGTCGTCAGCATAAGCTGCTGTCTTGTATACTCTATTTGCCACTTCAAAACCAGAAATGGATTGGTTTTTGTTAACCTTTCTGATGAATGGCTCCAGTGATAGGATGAACAGTAACGGTAATAGGGGACACCCCTGTCTGATCCCATTGGAAATCTGTACCTTGTTTGACAGAATGCCATTTACTCTTATTTTGGCGGATGGGTTTTGGTACAGGGCTGTGATCCAGGCCATCATATGCGTACCCAGGCCAACATGACGGCATATTGCCAGCATGTAGTCCCAGGAGACCCAATCGAAGGCCTTCTCTGCGTCCGTGGACAGGAGAAGGCCCTCGAGCCCCCGAGTGTGTGCCTCTCTCTCTAATCTCTGGCCTCTCTATTCGGCATAAAACCAACTTGGTCTGGGCCAATTAGGGAGGGGAGGAGAGGCTTTAGTCTGTTAGCTATTATTTTGGACAGTAGTTTGAGATCTAGGTTTAGTAACGAGATGGGCCTATAGCTTGGGCACTCTGTGGGGTCCTTTCCTGCTTTGTGTATCACTGTTATGTGAGCTGAGAGAAAGTCATGAGGTATCTGCCCGGGTGTAGAAAGGGAGTTCAGGGCTTTGGTCAGGGGTGCAGATAGGATGTCGCTAAAAGTTTTGTAGTAGGCGGATGTGTAGCCATCCGGACCTGGGCTCTTTCCCGACTTAAGTCCCTTGATTGCCCCCTGAATCTCCATAAGCGTTATCTGCTCTTCTAAGGGTGCCGTCTCAGCGTCCTCAAGCCGTGGTAGACTGCTGTCAGTCAGGTAGTCCTGTATGGCATGTGATCTATCGGTTGGTATTGTAGAGGGTCTGTGTTGTCGTGCTAAATTATAGAGTTTGGAATAATATCGATGGAACTGTGTCGCTATGGCTTCTGAGGTTACTTCTAGAGTCCCGTCTTGTGTTCTAATACCCTTTATGACATTAGTAGAGTTAGCTTCTCTTAGTGCCCTTGCCAAAAACCTCCCTGTCTTGTCTCCTGACTCATAGTAGACCCGTTTCTTAAAAAACAACGATCTCTTCGTTTTGGCCTCGAACAGTTGTTGTAAAGTTTTCCTGGTATCTAACAGTTCTCTGACAGTATGAATCACCAGAAATTGTTTGTGTGAGGCTTCTAGTGTGCGTATTTTGTCAGTCAAGTCATGTATTTCTTTTTCTTGCCTTTTTTTGCGTTGGGCACCCATCTTAATTAATTCCCCCCGTATTGTGCATTTGTGTGCCTCCCAGAGTAGCATCGGGTCCATGTCCGGTGTGTTGTTGGATATGAAGAAGTCAGATATAGCTGCCCGGATGCGAGGGAGTAAGTCAGGGTCTGTCAGCAATGAGGTGTTCAATCTCCATGTGTTTGACCTGGGCGGTGGAGAGTGTAAATCCACCCCCAGAGAAATGGGTGCATGGTCCGAAATCGGCTGGATGCCTATGTGGGCTTCTTTCCCCGTCTGCAAGTCTCTTTGGGAAATGTAGATATGGTCGATGCGCGAGTATCGATCATGGGGAATGGAGTGATATATGAAATCTCGAGTGTCTGGATGAAGAAATCTCCATGTATCTACCAACTGTAGTGAGTTTAGACATTGTTTGATTTTTTTAAGTGCTCTATACGTGATGCATGACTTTCCAGTGGAGGAGTCTGCTGTGGGGTTTAGTGGGACATTGAAGTCTCCTCCCATGATTAAGAGCCCAGATGTAAAGCCCTTGAGTTCCTGGATAACCTTCTGGCAAAAGGTAACCTGAGACGAGTTGGGGAAGTACACATTTGCTAGTGTCACTGTCCTGTTTCTGTAAGTTCCCTTAATAAAAATGTAGCGACCTTCTGGGTCTGCCAGCCTGTCCGTGAGGGTAAAGGGGTGTCTTTACTAATTAGGATTGTCATCCCTTTAGTTTTTGCCAAATCATTAGTTGCATGGTAGGCTGCAGTAAAGTACGTGTTAATAATTTTAGGAATTTGGTTGGTTCTGAAATGTGTTTCCTGTTAGAAAACGAATTGGGGCCTACCTTTCTTTAGCTCCCTGAGAAGAGAAACACGTTTCTCAGGGATGTTCAGTCCCCTGATATTGTGAGAGATCACCGTGGGCGACCTCCCAAGTGACGTGAACGCCATCTCTGGAATTCGGTGATGGGGGGGAGGCGTTTCAATCTAGCTCTGCAAGAACAAATCAAAGTTACTTAGTGTTTAAGATATTTTTCAGCAGACCAAGGAGAGGGATCGCAGGGGAGATATAGACAAAAGAAAGGGAGAGAAGAAGAAATAAGAACAGAGAGAATAGGATTCAGAAATAGCTATGCAAGAAAACAAACTTTAGATAGTAATCAACTTTCTCTAAAGCGTGTAGTTAGTGCACTTGGGTCGAGAAAACTCCGGCCCAACTGCACTTTGTGGGTACGTGGGTGGGTTACCACCGAGGTGGGTCAGTCACAACTAACGATCCCGTGGTAAGGATCAAGACCTGACCACGAAACCGTTATAGCATCAACCAAGAAAAATACCAATAATGTAATGTAGGAGGTGTAAACCAAACAAAAAGGAACAAAAAAGAACGACACAGCCTGAAAATATAGGCCAAAAATAAACTAATGTCATTGAGGATCAACCCTGTGGAGGGAGTAATAAGAAAGGAAAAAAATGTCTCTGGGAGACTACGAAAATCCTCCCTGAAGTCTGTGTAAGGCGCATCTCGCTCTCGCTGGGTGTTAACACCTGTATTGCTCCATCACAAAGGTTTCAAAGTTCTCCGAAGTTTAGTTCACAGAGTACTCGGGTACTATTATGTGTTTAGACCAGATACAGTGCCTAGAAGCATTGTCCTCCATTGAGCTGCTTGCAACATAGGAAGGTCCTCTACTTTCGTGGCATTCAGTGTCAATGCAGCCAAGGTGATAATTTTGCTCCGTCTAGATTATGCCAACTCGTAGTGGTCAAGTATTAGTCCTCTGGTGATGTTAGGCTGTTGGTATAATACTTTGGAGGTGATAAGTTGCGGTTAGCGCTATGTCCAATTGTGAGTGCTGCTGGGAGCCGATGCACCAGACTTCAGCGTTGTAATCCTAATGTGTTACTCCGCTGATTGGGACCCGTGTGGGGTTTGTCGCCTATTCGGTGTCCCTGAATGTTGTCCGCCGCCGCGGCCATGTTTCATCCATTTGGGGAACTGTTTCTCTGGCGTGGAGGATGGCGAGGTGTGGGGGCTTCTGGTAAGTGGTGGTAGGGCAAATTCCTGGTACTATTCAGGTAATTCTACTTTGTCTACACCTAGGCCTTCGCAGAAATCCGGTAAGTCAGATGGCGAGCGTAGTACATGTTGTTTCCCAGCCAGCGTTACCACCAAAGCAAAGGGGAAGCAACACGTGTAGCATATGTCATACTCCCTGAGTTTTTCCAAGAGGGGTCGTAATGCTCTGCAGTTTTTCAGAGTGATTTGGGAAAGGTCCTGGAAGAGCATGTTATGTTCACCATTAAAGACAATATGGTATTTTCTGCACGCTTTTCTCATGATGTCTTGTTTGAGTGGGTAACTTTGAAGGCAGCAGATAATATCTCTAGGGGGGGCCGTGTCCGGGCCTCTGGCTCTAAGGGCTCTGTGGGCTCTCACAAACTGTATGTCTGTGTCTTGCTGTCTTTCCAGCAGGGAGTTGAAAACACGCTGTAGAGCAGGTATGATCTGATCTGAATCTACAGTCTCAGGTATCCCCCTCACCCTGACATTGTTCCTCCTCCCACGGTTGTCTAGGTCCTCTAAATGTCTGTTCATTTCTATGAACTGTGAGGCATGTGAGTCAGTGACCCTCTCCAGTCTGTTCAGGGCTCTGTCCCTGTGCCTGCCAGCCACTTCCACGGTCGCCATCTTATCAGTCAGTGATAGGAGGTTTGATTTCAGGTCAGTGATGGCGGCCGAAAATGTTGATTTTATATCTGCAGCGAATCCGGACATGTCCGCATATGTGAGGGGTTTGTTGGAGCGATTACGTCCCCTACCTGATTCCTCCGCTGCTGATTGCGAGTCCTCGCTGAAGTCCTCCTCATCTTGCAGAGCCGCGCCATCTTGGAGCCTGCTCCACTGCCTCGTGGAGCCGGCTGTGCTTTGAGAAGTTCTGTGATGCTTCTGGCAGCGGAGGAGGCTGCGGAGTTATGGCGGGATCTAGAGTGGGGTGTCTGCAGGTTCAGTTTTCCCATCTCCGGGTCTATGCTCTCGGGTTGTCCGGCTAAAGGCTGTGTCGTTCCCGGAGCCCCTCTAGAACGCATCCATCTCGGCCGCTTGCCAAGCCACGCCCCCAGCTGAGGCTGTCTTGGTTCTCTCGCTCCTCATTGGCTCAGATACAGCAGCAGGAGCCATTGGCTCCCACTGGTGTCAATCAGAGCCAGTGACAAGGGAGCAGGGGAATGGCCAAGCACACAGAGCAGGGCTCGAGAGCAAACATACACAAGTGCCCCCATAGCAATCAGCTTGCTATGGGGGCGCCCGGCAGGGAGGAGGAGCAAGGAGCACCAGCAGGGGACTCGAGAAGAGGAGGATCAGGGCTACTCTATGCAAAACCATTGCACAGAGCAGATAAGTATAACATGTTTGTTATTTTAAAACAAAAAAAAAACAAGTCTTTAATATTACTTTAATACTTGTTTTAAAGTTTATTACATATCTGCATCAAATTTATTAAACCCTCACTATATTTAACTTTAAATATATTTTACCTTTTTAGGTGTTTGTTTGGAGCAGGCCTTAGGCAGACTTCAAGCTACTCTGAATGGGGAGGAAAGTCAGTTTGCCCCCACTGACAAACATGAAATTATGAAGCTCGGCTTCTAAATCTTTAAAGTGGTTAAAGGCAGAAGGATTTTTTACCTTAATGCAGGCAGTTCCATTTATGTCAATTGGAACACAGCAAGTACACAGACACAGCTACTGCTCCCAATCTGATATCTGTGTGGGTGCAAGGCTCAAAAACAGACAGATTTGGCTCTGTCTGTATAGCTGCTGTGTCCCAATAGACATTAATGGGACTACTAGCATAGGGATGTATGGAACACCGGTGAATTCCCATGTGGGTAAAGACGGCCCTTGCACTGGGTATGCATCGATACACCTCCTCTGACCGGGGCCTAACAGTACAGCTAGTCACACTGTTTCTGATTAGGGATTGGCCGAATGGACCCCTGTTCGGTTCGCACCAGAACTTTCGAACACTGCAAAAGTTCGGACCCGAATAACGAATCCCATTAAAGTCAATGGGACCCGAACGTCAAAAATCAAAAGTGCCCATTTTGAAGGCTTATATGCAAGTAATTGGGGTAATTGGGGGTCCGGGTCTTGCCCTGGGGGACATGCATCAAAAAAAAAAAAGTTTGTGAAAAACTTCATTTTTAAATGAGCAGTGATGTTTTGATTCAGTTTTTCTGCTCATATTCACACAGACTTCTCACAAACGTTTTTTTTTTATTTTTTCTCGTGATCTCATGAATAATCTTTTTTGTTTTTAAACCCAGATCTCCATAATAATGTTTTTAACTATTTTTTTATAGTCATTTTTTTTCTTTTAACCACTTTAGCCCCGGACCATTATGCTGCCTAAGGACCAGAGGTCTTTTTCCAATTTGGCACTGCGTCGCTTTAACTGCTAATTGCGCGGTCATGCAATGCTGTACCCAAACGAAATTTGCGTCCTTTTCTTCCCACAAATAGAGCTTTCTTTTGATGGTATTTGATCACCTCTGCGTTTTTTATTTTTTGCGCTATAAACGGAAAAAGACCGAAAATTTTGAAAAAAAATTATATTTTCTACTTTTTGTTATAAAAAAAATCCAATAATTGGTTTGCGCAAAAGTTATAGCGTCTACAAACTAGGGTACATTTTCTGGAATTTACACAGCTTTTAGTTTATGACTGCCTATGTCATTTCTTGAGGTGCTAAAATGGCAGGGCAGTACAAAATCCCCCCAAATGACCCCATTTTGGAAAGTAGACACCCCAAGGAAATTGCTGAGAGGCATGTTGAACCCATTGAATATTTATTTTTTTGCCCCAAGTGATTGAATAATGACAAAAAAAAAAAATATTTACAAAAAGTTGTCACTAAATGATATATTGCTCACACAGGCCATGGGCCTATGTGGAATTGCACCCCAAAATAGATTCAGCTGCTTCTCCTGAGTACGGGGATACCACATGTGTTGGACTTTTTGGGAGCCTAGCCGCGTACGGGGCCCCGAAAACCAATCACCGCCTTCAGGATTTCTAAGGGGGGGGAAAATTTTTGATTTCACTCCTCACTACCTATCACAGTTTTGAAGGCCATAAAATGCCCAGATGGCACAACCCCCCCCCCCCCAGATGACCCCATTTTGGAAAGTAGACACCCCAAGCTATTTGCTGACAGGCATGTTGAGTCCATGGAATATTTTATATTTTGACACAAGTTGCGGGAATGTGACACATTTTTTTTTTTTTTTTTAGCACAAAGTTGTCACTAAATGATATACTGCTCACACAGGCCATGGGCATATGTGGAATTGCACCCCAAAATACATTTAGCTGCTTCTCCTGAGTATGGGGATACCACATTTGTGGGACTTTTTGGGAGCCTAGCTGCGTACGGGGCCCCGAAAACCAATCACCGCCTTCAGGATTTCTAAGGGTGTAAATTTTTTATTTCACTCTTCACTGCCTATCACAGTTTTGGAGGCCATGGAATGCCCAGGTGGCACAAAACCCCCCCAAATGACCCCATTTTGGAAAGTAGACACCCCAAGCTATTTGCTGAGAGGCATGGTGAGTATTTTGCAGCTCTCATTTGTTTTTGAAAATGAAGAAAGACAAGAAAAAACATTTATTTTTTTATTTTTTCAATTTTCAAAACATTGTGACAAAAAGTGAGGTCTGCAAAATACTCACTATACCTCTCAGCAAATAGCTTGGGGTGTCTACTTTCCAAAATGGGGTCATTTAGGGAGGTTTTGTGCCACCTGGGCATTCCATGGCCTCCAAAACTGTGATAGGCAGTGAAGAGTGAAATCAAAAATTTACGCCCTTAGAAAGCCTAAAGGCGGTGCTTGGCTTTCGGGGTCCCGTACGCGGCTAGGCTCCCAAAAAGTCTCACACATGTGGTAACCCCGTACTCAGGAGAAGCAGCAGAATGTATTTTGGGGTGTAATTTCACATATTCCCATGGCATGTTTGAGCAATATATCATTTAGTGACAAAAAAAAAAAATTGTCTCTTTCCCGCAACTTGTGTCACAATATAAAATATTCCATGGACTTGACATGACTCTCAGCAAATAGCTTGGGGTGTCTACTTTCCAAAATGGGGTCATTTGGGGGGGGGGGTTGAACTGTCCTGGCATTTTATGCACAACATTTAGAAGCTTATGTCACACATCACCCACTCTTCTAACCACTTGAAGACAAAGCCCTATCTAGCACTTTTTGTTTACATGAAAAAATTATTTTTTTTGCAAGAAAATTACTTTGAACCCCCAAACATTATATTTTTTTTAAAGCAAATGCCCTACAGATTAAAATGGTGGGTGTTTCTTTTTTTTCACACAGTATTTGCACAGCGATTTTTCAAACGCATTTTTTGGGGAAAAAACACACTTTTTTAAATTTCAATGCACTAAAACACACTATATTGCCCAAATGTTTGATGAAATAAAAAAGATGATCTTAGGCCGAGTACATGGATACCAAACATGACATGCTTTACAATTGCGCACAAACGTGCAGTGGCAACAAAATAAATACATTTTTAAAAGCCTTTAAAAGCCTTTACAGGTTACCACTTTAGATTTACAGAAGAGGTCTACTGCTAAAATTACTGCCCTCGTTCTGACCTTCGCGGTGATACCTCACATGCATGGTGCAATTGCTGTTTACGTTTGGGCCTGGTATGGAATTTAGGGGGACCCCCATGCATTTTTTTTATATTTTGATTCGGGGTTCCCCTGTAGGGAAATCCCATGCAGTTTTTATGTGTATTGTCGGACCGACAATTCATTATAGCCGTGAGTAGTGTTAAATGACTTTTTTCCTTTGAAATGTCATTTTGCTGTCAGACTGTTCTAAACACGGGAAACATGCCCCCTTTACAGGCATACTATAGACACCCCCCAGGTACGAAATTTAAAGGAATATTACACTTTTATTGTTTCACTTTAAGCATTATTAAAATCACTGCTCCCGAAAAAACTACCGTTTTTAAAACTTCTTTTTGCATTGATGCATGTCCCCTGGGGCAGGACCCAGGTCCCCAAACACTTTTTATGACAATAACTTGCATTAAAGCCTTTAAAATGAGCACTTTTGATTATTCATGTTCGTGTCCCATAGACTTTATTGGTGTTCACGTGAAACAAACACATTTTTTGCCTGTTCGCATGTTCTGATGCGAACCGAACCGGAGGGTGTTCAGCTCATCCCTAGTCCCCAGACTGTGGTACTACAACAGGCTGCGTCTTCTGTCAGACCAGACTGAACCCAGGCAATCACTTTTTTGTCTTCCGTGCAACCTTCCCTCCACGCTTCCCTGCAGCCTTCCCTGCAGCCTTCCTTGGAGGTTGTGGCTCTAGAGGTGGACTTGTGGCAGGAGCAGGAGGAGGATGGGTGAGCGTACATAAGTGGACGTCATGCGTCATTTGGCTACTTAACCCCTTATGGATGACCTCAAAATTGATTTTCTCGCATTTTCGGTGTTGGCCCTCCTCCATTTGCTGCAAATTTGAGGCTATATAGATGCTATAGGCCTCTACAGCATTGAGGGGGGCTTTCAGGGCCGCATTAGCCTCCTTAATGAGGGCAAGTGCTGCCTCATCCACGTTTCTCCCCTTCCTGGGCCTTTTGGTTGGAAGGCAGAGGGGAGGGACCTGGGATGGGTGAGGCTGGGCCCTGCCACCTCCTGGCTGACACTTCCCCCTGCCTCCTCCTGTGTGCCACATTCCAGAGCCTCGTCCAGCATCTCCTCAGGACCGAAAGACGGAAGTCGGAGCAGGATAAAACCAGCCTGGAATGCACCATTCACCGGAGAGGAAGCTGCGGAAATGATGTCTGGATGGGTCATCTGACACGTCTAGACGTCATTTCCGCAGCTTCCTGGTTGGTTTTATCCTGCTCCGACTTCCGTCTTTCGGTCCTGAGGAGATGCTGGTCCGACCTTGCTGACACCGCGGTTGTCCCTCTCCCTCCTTGCTAAAGCCCCCACCAGCAGAGGACTACACACCACGGACTGCCTGCTTACATCTCCCACAGCGTCTCACATCATCTTGGGACCCCGCACTGAGAGCTGCTGAGGTTTTGCGTATGGGCCATCTCTATGTCATTACATGCCGTATCCCCACTGATCTATTGTGAGTAGCCATCCGGCCCTTCATTTTTATACATTTAATAAAGTTTTTTGGATACTGCACTTAGATTGGCGCACCTTTTTATCTAACATTAAATACATAGAATGTTATGTTAAAGGAGAAATCGTACCTTAATATAGTCCTTCTGCAGGACTTGAATGATGGCAGAACAGGTCTCTGGAATAATGATCCCCAGAGCCTGGAGGGAGATGCCTGTCGAGAACTTGAGGTCCTGCAGGCTTCTCCCCGTTGCCAAGTACCGCAACGTGGTGACTAGCCTTTGCTCCGGAGTGATGGCTTGCCGCATGCAGGTATCCTGCCTGCTGATATAAGGGGACAGCAAAGCCAACAAACAGTGAAAAAACAGGGTCTGTCATCCAGGGAAAATTCCTGAAATCATCAGGGTTATTCTCCTCGATCTCCCTCAGCAAAGGCATGTGAGAGAATTGGTCACGCTGGGGCAACCAATTCTTGGTCCATGAACTCCTCCTCACCCTGTTCATGGACTGGGCTTGTGTCAAAGCTAGAAGCCCAACACCAAGCCCCCACACAGCATGAACCCTATGACGAGCACGTACCCGCAACATGGCTTCAAAACGGTCAGGTGGTCAGAACAAACTAAACAGAATGCACTGAAGAACAGCGAGGCCTGTAAAGAGCGAGCTGAAAATCAGTAACAAGAACGCACTGAAAAACAGATACGAACTGACTACACGCACTGAAAACCAGGGGCGGGGGAGGTATCCCGCTGTGAGTCAACGCCACGCCCACACGCCTTGCGTCATGACGCCAATCACGATGTCATGACGCCGGCGTGTTTGTCCATTCTGCATGTATATGAGGGAGGTTTTGGCGCCATAATGCCGAGTGTTGGGTTGAGCTCAGGCGATGGCGCCACCCTCCCTCCTCACGCAGCGTGTCGTTGGTGGTCGCCCTTAGTCCATTGGCCATTATTTCCATCCTATGTACCGCGCCCCTATTCTTGGTATGTACACCCTTCCTTACTATTGGTTTCTCATGTCTACCTTTCTATCACTATTTCAGTCATTCCTCACCCCTTCACTTCACCTGGCTATTTGTCACTCTACTACTTAATTCACCATCCCTGTCTCACTCCGTCACCTTTATATACCAATCTTAATTGGTCGTATTATACCTCTTCACCTTTTTCTCACATTCAATTTTTTACTTTATGGGCTACTATGCTCAGCTATCACTAGCTCTATGGTAATTTATTTTTCACCCCTTTTGGTTCACTTACGGTCCTTCTCCTTTTTTTTTTTTTCATCCCACCGAGTATTTTACCCACTTGGGTGTGTCTTCTTTCTCCAGCACTTAGTGGCTACCATTAGCTCACTGTTCCAATGTTTATATCTACAGGAATTTTTTGGAATCAACTACAGTATACTACTATATTTTACCACATATTACAGCTTAAGCACTGGAGATCCTTATCTACAAGTCTTTGCTTTGGCTGCTGGTGCCAATGCCATGCCTCAGGGTTACACTGCCTCGGTTTCCGGGGATAACGCTATATCTAGCATTATTCCATTATGGTTACCATATACAAATTTATCTTTCTATATGACTAGGAAAGAGTGGTTGGGATCCTTGTCTGCTCCCCCTCTTTCCTTTTAATTTCGTATTTCTTAGTTAATTATTTTTTACTCTACTAATTTTGGCAATTTATCCTAGATATATTCCAAACCCTGCATCTGCTCTTGACGAGTGGTATACTAAGCACGAAACGCGTAGAGCTTTCCTATGATGCGACGTCACATTCCCCCATGTTTTACCATCTTATCTGACTACCATCAAATTATCATTATGCACCAATCTAATATTATTGAGTTATATGCTACCATTACAATCAGGCTTACATTTCTAGGTCTATTAAGTTTTTATTGTAAGCTTAATATGTAGTATATATCGATTGCAATATAAGGTTTATATGTTACCCACTATTTACTATGCAATTTTATTAATTTTACTATGTTACTATGTCCTGTATGTCTTTTTGTATTCAATAAATGAATAATATTTACACTGATTGGTTCATATTATGTTATGTAGCAGTGTGCCTCACACAAAGTCCCAACCTCTTTTTGCTTTTTCCAAATTATCAGGGATGGAGGTAAATCGCAGTTATTGCCTCATATAAAGTCCCAACCCCAAATCCTTTTTCAACACTGAAGAAATGACACTTTGCTACAATGTAAAGTAGTGAGTGTACAGCTTGTATAACAGTGTAATTTTGCTGTCCTCTTAAAATAATTCAATACACAGCCATTAATGTCTAAACTGCTGGCAACAAACATGAGTACACCCCCTAAGTGAAAATGTCCAAACTGGACCCAAAGTGTCATAATTTTGTGTGGCCACCATCAGAGGCGTAGCTTGAAGCTTGTGGGCCCCGATGCAAAAGTTGACCTGGCCCCCCCCCCCACTACTTCCAACGTGCGTGCAAATACATCCACCGCACGCCAAGATACTCAAAGTGGCTTAAGAGTTTTGAGTTCCCAGAGTTCCTCTTTACATCAGAGGACATGGATTACCTCTGGAGAATCAGAGAACAGGGATCACCGCTGGAGAATCAGAGGACAGAAACCCCTGGCAGGTCATTTAACAGAGCTCCTTTCCCATCTCAGCACTGTATACTGCTCCTCCCCCCCCCCTCACTACACAGGGCTGAAATCACATTCCTTTACACACAGTCTGTCAGTCTTCACAGGGTGTATCTGGCTCTTATGTTGCCCTTCTGACCTGTGAAATTCTCTGGTTGGAACAGGAGTGTAGTTGCAGTAGGCAGATACACCCTGTGCAGATCATGCCTAACTGGTTGTATTGTAAAGGAATTTGATTTCAGCCCTGCGGAGAAGGAACAGTATGGAGTGCTGTAATGGGAAAAGAGCTCAGTGGCCAGACATAGCATGCAGGATGGAGGGGGTGGTCAGGGGGCTTGGGGGGGAACTTAGATCTGGGAGGGCAAAGCCATGTGACACAAAATCTGGAGCCTGCAGCCCTTCGGGGGGCCCCCGAGGAGGTGTTAGAGGATTTTTTTTAGCAATTTCTGAAGGTTTCTCTGTCAGTGTTGGTGGAAGGTCACCTCTTCCCCAGTTGTCAGGGAAGTGGGGTAAGTAGACATCCCTGGGTGGGGGGGTACAGAGAATCCCAGCTGGTGACAAGGAGACACTGAGCAGTGTCATACCTCACCAGTGACATCGGTCCCATCGTGGCTACAGGATGGCACTCTCCTCCTCTTGCCTCGCTGAGCTTGGTTACCATTCCATGTTGCCAGCACACAGCACAGACACTTCCCCATCCTTGGCTGTTCTCAGCTCGTGCTCCTCTCCATTCAGGAAATGGCTCACAGATCCCCCCAGCCAATAGACAGAGGGTGTGGACTGTGGACGATAAAGGAATAGGAAGCTGCGCTATAAAGTTGATATAAATACCCAAATAGATATGATATAACAATCTGGCAAATGAGAAATATAGTGATAAATCACCAAGTGCAAAAGGACAACATACAAATCAGTCCAGTGAAGAATAAAAATGGGTATATACAGTCCAATGAAGTGAATAGTGATAAAATAATCCTTTCTGTGCAAAATGAAAAACACCAGTGATAATGACCCTCCATCGTACAAAATGCACGCTTACCAGAAGGCAAGCAACAACAGGCCTATAATCTTAGATCGATATCTGGACATCAGACCAACACCAGCAGTAAATCAATTGATAAGGTGAGGATATATTGGTAGATCTTGGCTCAATGGATGGACCAGCGATCCAAAGAAACTAACCATAGTGTGAATCAGTAAAACAATAACTTATTGTAGATAAAAAAGAGTGCACTTACAACAAAGAAGAAAATTAAAGCATTCCCTTATGAGCTTTTGATTTTCTGCTTTGTTGTAAGTTGGAAGGCAAAGTAGAAGCCCAGTACTGGAGCGTGGCTGTGGGGCCCTAGGGCAGATCGGAGCTGCATTTTGTGGAGGATATGATAATATGACAGGGAGGCTGCAGGGGCCCCCTGGAGCTAGGGGCGGGGTTGCGATTGTGACCCCTGCAACCCCATATTCTACACCCATGTCTGTTCTATCTCTCTAACTCTCAATCACACTGAAAATGGCTGCTATTAATTGCAGCATCTGATAGGTGCCATGGCCCCTTCACCGATGAGCTCATCGGCTAAGCTTATGCTGATGGGCACAGGGGCGGAGTCAGTACCCGAGGGATTGGAGGCTCATCTTTTCCAAAGGCCCAACAAGCAAATGCCCACATATACACTTATTCAGAAGGTTTGGAACAAGGCTAAACAACTGCAAAATGTGACAGGCTTCACCAAGTATAGCCCGATTTGGGAAAATAAAACATATGCAGAACAAGCTAAGATCCAACAAGGGCCCAGGTGGCACTGCAGGGGTATCACTCATTTGAATCAGATTTTTAGTAATGGAACATTGTTATCTTTCAAGGACTTACAAGCTAAATATTCTCTGCCTACCAGTATGTTATTTTATTTTTTTACAACTACAGCATGCAATTAAAGCACAAGGGGATGCGACAGATTGGTCCCAGTCCCCCACACCGGTTTTTCATATGATGCAGGAGGCGTCAGAGACTAAAGGCATAATCTCACAATACTATAACATGCTATTATCGTCATTCTTAGAAGGGTATCCCACAAGGGCGGTTGCTCAGTGGGAGGCGGATGTGGGCCCCATATCCGGGGAGGTGTGGGAAGAAGCTTTGCAAGCGGTTAACACCTGCACACTAAACGTGGCGCAAAAGGTCTCCCAGCTATATATCCTATTGAGAGTACATTATACCCCTGTAAAGTTATACAGAATGGGCAGAGCACCAGATCACTATGTGGCAGATGCAGGGCAGCAGCTGGGGACCTGATTCACCTCCTTTGGCGTTGCCCCAAACTCCATAGGTACTGGACGGAGGTCCTGGCTACACTAAATCAGGTGTTCCATGCCAATGTCCCCCTAGATCCGTTGTGTTGTTTACTGGGGGTTTTGAAGGGGGTGATTACGGAGGAGGTGACGAGGGTCGCCTTTGCACGGGCACTGTTTCAGGCTAGGAAGGTAATACTGATGGGATGGAAATCTGCTACGCCGCCTAGTTGCAAAACATGGATACAAAACATGGGAAAAACACTTATAATGGAAAAATATATATACCAGCACAGGGGGAGCCCTGGAAAATTTGATAGACTGTGGGACCGGTGGTTAGATGTGCCTGGAATAAGCCCCATGGAATTGGTACAGATGAGAATGTTAAGAAGTGCTTGAATTCAAAGACGGAATGAGGTATCTGCCAGGTGGTTGGGAGATATGCCACATGACGAATATGACACGTAGCTGTAGAAAATGCGTGATGGAGGATGGAGGAGGAAGATGTGCGGTAACTGGAGAACATACTTCTGGTTAAATCAGATGGGACATATAGTCCGAATGTTGAAAGTTTTAAGTTGTAAACTATAACACTTGATTGATGGCTATTTTAATACTTGAGGAAAAAAATGTCGATTATGGTTCATGTATAAATGTACTGTTTGTTTTTTATGAGCAATAAAACCCTTTTTGATTAAAAAAAAAAGAAAATGGCTGCTATTGAAAAAATGGGGCAGGAATGAGCCATGATTAGATAAAGTCATGATGACAGTGTCCAGTCATGACTCTGACAGTGCTCTGTGCCCTGATTGGCTCAAGCTTTCACTGCTTCAGCCAATCAGGGCTTGCAATGCATTGTTCAGCGCCGCAATGCATTGTGGTCAGTCGAATGACCCGGACAGCGAAAGTTCGGCCCAAACTTATGCTCGGGCCGAACCGTTCGCCCATCCCTATTTCTGATCACTGCCACACCAGTGAAAATGTCAACAGACTAGTGCGGCCAGCAACAGTGTATCACCACCATATCAGTGCAGTTTTGCCTCTGCCTGCTTCCTGTACGGACCCTGGCCTGTTTATTAACCACATTTTTGCCTGCTACCTGCACCAATCCTTTGCCTGTTTATTGACTGTGCCTGTCGCCTGAATGGAACCATCTGCACATCCCTCTGACTATGTTTCTGCAAGACACCAGTCCCAACTATCCCCTGCAAACAACTGCACTCCACAGGAACTCTTTTGTTCTTTCATTCTTCAACCTCCTTTACTTCCTACCCAGTGAACATGGCATTCCTTCAGGCAACCACATGCCTGTAGGATAGGCTTGTTATGGCTTATGGGAAACTAGACTGCTATGGGTCACACTACACTAAGCTATATTCCCTGACCACGCATACGGAGGCGACCATTGCAATACATTCTTTTCTATGCAGCGTTGGTTGATTTTTGTGATACACAAGATGCAAAGTCAGGTATATAATCAGTCCCAGTATTGAAAAAGTCTTACACATGTGGTATCCCCATACTCAAGAGAAGTATGAGAATGTTTTTGCAGGTGAAATTCCAAGTATTCCCATGCTATCTGTGGAAAATATCTTATAAAACTGCCAACTTTGTGTAAAAAATTAAATTTTCTTTTCTTTTTGCATTTTTCAAAAATGTGGTAAAAAACACATTTGCCTGCTAAAAAAATATCTTAGAGTGTTTACTCTCCAAAATGTGATCATTTTGTGGGTGTTTCTACTGTCTTGGTGCTCCAGGGCCTCCAAAAATGTGATAAGTAGTCAGGAAATTAAATGTTTATTTTATGCCCCTAGAAAGCCCTACGGTGACCCTTGTATTTTAGTTCTCACTTTCTCTATGTAGATAGACTGAAAAAGTGTCACACATGTGGTATCGCCATACTCAGGAAGAGTAGTTAAATGTGTATTGGGGTGTAATTCTAAGTTCTAATGCTTATACTGTGTGTTAGAAATATGTTATTAATTGACAGCGTTGTATAAAAAATAAATTTTTCTTTCTGCTTTTTCCAAAAATGTGTGGCAAAAAATGACATCTTCAAAAGACTCATTATGCCTCCTAGAAAATACCTTTGGGTGTTTACTTTCCAAAATGCAGTTATTTTTGGTTGTTTTTGCTTGCTTGTTTTTGCTTTTTCCAAAAATGTGTGGCAAAAAATGACATCTTCAAAAGACTCATAACGCCTCCTAGAAAATACCTTTGGGTGTTTACTTTCCAAAATGCAGTTATTTATGGTTGTTTTTTTTTTTTCATTGTCCTGGTGCCTCAGAGTCTCCAAAAATGTGATATGCAGTCAGGAATTTAGATGTAATTTATGCCCCTGGAAAGCCCAAAGGTGGTCCTTGGATTATTTGCCTCTATATTAGGCTAAGCTGTGAAAAAGTCTCACACATGTAGTATTGCCGTACTTGCGAGGAATAGCAGATTGTTTTTTGGGGTGTAATTGTAAGTATGCCTATGTTTTGTGTGAGAAATAACTTACTAAATGACAACTTTGTCGAAAAAAAAAACATATTTTATTTATTTTCTTTCCCATGTAAAAAATGTGGCAAAAAAGCGCAACTTCCAAAAATTCACCATACCGCTTCCTAAATACCTTGGACTATCTACTTTCCAAAGATGGGTCAATTTTGGGATATTTGTTTGATCCTCAAGTCCTCAAGATAGGGCCTCAAGAAATGAGATAGGCAGTCAGAACATCAGGACTGATCAATTTTCAAATATACTGTATATACCATAGTTTTAAGACTTAACTTTTACACAGACTAAATAATATACACAGATTTTGGTTATTTTTACTAAAGAAATTATTTATTTATTTGCAAAATTTTTATAACAGAAACTATGAAAAACTGTTGTTTTTCTTTTTTTTTTTACTTTTTAGTCTTTTTCCTTTATATAGCAAAAAATAAAAAAACACCTCTACCTTTCTCAAAAAAAGATAGAACATTTCATTTGGGTACAGTGTTGCATGACTGAGTAATTGTCATTCAAAGTGTGACGGGGGAAAGTGTCTGGTCTTGAAGTGGTTAAGGTCCTCTAATCCTTTACTGCTTCCAGCTGGCCAGCTCAGTAAGTTTTACATCAATGGCATCCCCCCTTCTACTATAAGCCTATGTTCACACCAGTGACCATGAACCTATAGCAAAATTGTTAAGCAGACTCTGCTAACAAACCAATAGCTGTGGCTGATCAAAGCTATTCACCTAAAATGCAACACTTTTGCAACTTCTCTGCCCAGTGTCTCCGCTGCTTGCCACTGCTCCACATCCCCCCACCACTCTGCTGTGCTCTAATGACCCCCCCATCACTCTTATGTCTCTTTCTCAGCACTGACCCCCTGCAGCAGCATTGATTCCCCCAACCCACAGCATAGATCCCCTATGGCTCCCCTGCAGCTGCCAGTTTCTCCTTCTCTCCCCTAACACCAGCTTAGGTGCTGCAGAGAACTCAAAAGTCAAAGGAGGATTTAACTGTCCAAATAGATTCCCCCACTTCCCCCTGTACTAGGTACCCCCCCCCCCCCCCGTTCAGTGATCCCCCTCCCTGTAGCGCCTCTGGCCTGGCTTCCCCTCCTCCCACTCCCATCAGCTGCAACTGCTGCTGGGGCAGGAGATCTGTGTCAGGATAGAGAGCAGTGGATTGGGGGCTGGCAAACATGTCATGTTTACCAGCCCCTTCCTGAATGAACACAGCTAGTGATTTCTACTTATTCTGTTATCCTGTGTTCATTCATCACTGATGGATAGTAAACTGTGTTTACCATTGTTTAGTTTGTGAATGAATAGGAGCTGCTCTGTACACAGGATTCCTATTCAGCTGAGGCTGCAGAGAAAGGAACTGGGGACTCTATGTCTCTGGACCCCTGATGTTTCACCAAAGCCCCCCCCCCCACACACACACATACACACACACACACACACGCACAAAAGTAATATTTGCAAAAAGAAAATTGTAAAATAATAAACATTTCAAAAAAACATAGTAAGGCCTTATTCACATGGGGCATACTACAGCATACACCCATGCAAGGCCGTGTTTACCCACATAAAGATGCATCCCACTGCTCCCATTGATGCCATTAATGTCAATTTCGATGCAGTGGCTGCACAGACACAGCCACTCTTCCCAATTTGACATCTGTGTGGGTGTAGCTGTCGCTTTCAAGTCACACCACACACACACTTGTCCCCTAGCTTCCATTCCCCCCTGTGCCCGCTCGAGCCAAACTCAGCTGATTAATAATCGTCCGTCTTTCCGGAGCTGTTAGATTAGTAATTAGCTGAGCTCGGCTGAAGCGGGGGGGGGGATCAGTTGGTCAGGTGTGCATGGAGGGGGAGCTACAAGGAGAGGAGGCTTGGAGACAAGTGTGTGCTGTGACATGAAGGTAACTGAAAAGAGGGTGCACGGGGCAGCAGAAAAGTGCCCTTTTTTTTTACTGGCAACACTGCTTGGGGACCCTCACAGTGGCGGAACACCAGGGCAAGTGTGACCTTTGTAACCCTGGTAATTCCACTATTGGGGTATGAGCTGCCATCAGGGGGGTATAGCCATTATACATGTAAGGGGCCTGCACGTCCGAGGGGCCCGGACCGCAGGTCTCAACCCGGGGTATATTATACACGAGGCAGCTCCCGTCAGAGTGGACCGGCTGCCAGAATGCAGGGAAGAGTGGAGAGGTGGGCAGGTCCCACATGTGTGCAGGTCGGGGCCCACTGTCAGACGCTGTGCGAGGAGGTCAGGTGCCAGGTCTGAGGGCCCCATGTAGGAGGACACCAGGAGGAAGGAGGCCCTCCCCTCTCTTTTGTGTGTGCAGGTCGGAGGGCCCCATGGAGGAGGAGGTCAGGTGGCAGAGCCCCCCCTTTTTTTGTGCATGCAGGCTCTGCTTCGGTCAGGTACCAGTGTGTATCGGGCTGTGCGGGGTGGGTGAGGCCAGTTGGTGCTGGAGATCCTGGTGGAGATGGGACACAGGCTCAGCTACCCCTCCTGGCATTGCTGGACAGGTGAGAGCTGGGAGGACTGCTGCTTCCCTAGGTGTGTGTGACACTCCCTCCAACCTGTCCCACTCCCTCCCACCTGTCCCGCTGCCCCCCTACCTGTGACACTGCCTCCCACCTGTCCCACTGCCTCCCTACCTGTGACACTGCCTTCAACTTGTCCCACTCCCTCCTACTTGTCCCACTGCCCCCACCTGTGACACTCCCTCCAACCTGTCCCACTCCCTCCCACCTGTCCCGCTGCCCCCCTACCTGTGACACTGCCTCCCACCTGTCCCACTGCCTCCCTACCTGTGACACTGCCTTCAACTTGTCCCACTCCCTCCCACTTGTCCCACTGCCCCCACCTGTGGCACTGCCTCTCACCTGCCCCACTGTCCCCCACCTGAGACACTGCCTCTACTCTGTGATGCTGCCTCCCACTTTTCCCGCTGCCCCTCACCCTTCCCACTGCCCCCCTTCCATGACACTCCTCCCTCCTGTCCTGCTGCTCCCTCCTGTCCCGCTGACCTCCTCCAATGACACTTCCCCCTCCAGTCCCACTCCCCCCTGCCTGTCCCACTGCCCCCCTTTCATCCAGCTGCCCCCTCCTGTCACACATCCCTTCTCCTGTAACACTCCCCCCTCCTGTCCCACTTCCCCCTCCTAACCCACTGCCCCCCACTTGTCCCACCTGCTCCCTTCTTATCCCACTTCCCCCTTCTGTGGTAGGCGGAGATGGTACTAGAGGAGGAGGAGGACATGGGATGGAGGAGATGGGATTGCAGTAGGATGAAGAGGACATGGGATAGAGAACATGGGATGGAGAAGGAGGAGGACGTGGGTTGGCCAGTGGGTGGATTTGATGGGACAGCCAGTGGGCAAGCCCTGGGGAATGTTGGTGGTCAGGCCCGGGGGGGACCAGGCCTAAAGCTGTGTAAGGGGCCCAACCATTTCTGATGGCTGAACTGACTAGGGTGCGGCCTTTTTAAAGAGCATCAGAGCGGCCTGGGGGGCAATTTCCCCCCTGCTCCCCAGCCAAGTCCACCCCTGTGCTGCCCCTTACAGAAAGTAAACCTCCATCAAATGGTGGTCCTTTTCTAGGTTTAATAAATGGCAGCATCGTTCGACCCTCTTTCTGTAAGTCCAGGCTGCCATTGATACACTGGGGGTATGTGATCTCGCCGGCCTGGGTGCACAGTACTAATGGCACTCACACATCATTACATTTGGAAAAAAACGTATGAATTCATTTATATTTTTACAGTGAGAGGATTTTGAAGGTGGGGTTGGAAAGCAGAGAAGAAGGGGTCTCGTACATTATATTTACATTATATTTTGAGATAACATATTTTTTTTCTGGAAAATATTGGGAATTATCAGTTGATTGCTGAAATCAACAACTGATGGTAGTATGGTTGTTAGGAAATTTAAGCAAAGAAAAATAAATTAATATTGAGATGTACGGGTATTTATCTGTCTGGTGTGCAGACTTTTGTATCCTATCTCTCTGAAAAAAACAACAGCACTTTGCTCTATATCTGCTTTCTTTCCATCAATCTTCTATGGGTACTTTGCTTTGAAATAAAGCTTTTACAATTACCTTGGGAAGATGTTTCCCCAAAGCCTTTTATGTATTTTCCTCATAAACCTTAGCATTTATCTTAAATGAGCCTGGCGCAAAAAAATAAGCTGGCTTCTTCTAGACATTTGGGCTGTAATACAAGAGCAAAGTGCCTGAAGGGTGAGCAGTACACACCATGGAAAGAATAAAGGTGTTGCAGCTTGCATAGATTTAAAACATCTTCTGAGAAAGAAATAGGACTCGAGTGTCTTGCTAGTACATGGATTTAATTGAAAGACTGTGATAGCATAAACCAATTCCAGGGACGACAGGGAAGAATTATCTATCTATGGTATTTATCTATGTCCTTTGCCTATGAATCTAACTTTATTTTTTATTGTGGAATTATTTATTCCAGTATAATGCCATATACACTCACCGGCCACTTTATTAGATACAGCTGTTCAATTACTTGGTAACACAAATTGCTAATCAGCCAATCACATGGCAGCAACTGCATTTATGTGGATAAAAAAATACAACGCTCGCAACACACAATATAAGTGAAATCAACAAAAATGTCCAAATAAAAATCCAAATAAATGCAACTGAAGTGTTAGTCCGCAATGAAGTAGGTGCAAAAAATGCTTCACAAACTTGCAGGAGTACAGTGACACCCCCTTTTGCATCCCCACTCACCAGAATAGGACGACTCCCAGCTTTGCAGTCCAGCGGTCACTTCAGGCTTGTAAATGGTATCCCACACACATGGATTGGTGTCAAAACATCAGATGATGGATTGGTGTAAACATCAGATGATAGATTTCCAATAGGAGGCTTTCAACAGGATATATAGGCACCCAGAAATGAAAAAAGGATGGACTAATAATGAAGTACTGTTATAAAAGTTGATTCAATGCACATAGGGATCGGTACTTGCATTAAGGCATCTAGATGTGGTGAAGGAGATTTGTTGAATTTCAAACTGAGCATCAGAATGGGGAAGAAAGAGGAAAGTGACTTTGAACGTGGCATGATTGTTGGTGTCACGTACCTGGTTGGTGAACCTGACGTATAGAGGAAGACCTCTCGTACAGCTCCGGCTCGAGAACTACTGATAGTGAGACAGCAGCCACTGGAGCGAGGTAAGAGTGCCTAGGATCAGTCCAGAAGTCTGTGCTGGTAGTAGCCAGGAACTCACAGGCAGGAAGCCAGACTTGGCTGGTAGCAGGCAGGTAAGGCATCAGACAGGCTGGCAGACTTGGCTGATGACAGACTGTGGATGCACAACAGAAAGCAGGAACCTGGAGGTGCTGAGTTGGACTGAAGGAGCTGTAGCAGGCTGGAGGAGCTGGAAGCAGGGTCAGGTGAGCCAGGTCGGTAACAGATAGGCAGATCAGACATAAACGGCAGGCAGAAACATAGTCGGGTCACAGGCAGGGTGGGCAACAGATGCAGGGTAAACAGGAGCAGCAGGCAGAGACAGAGTTCATAGTTAAATTGAACAATAGTAGATTGGAAAAATGTTGCCTGGTCTGATGAGTCTCGATTTCAGCTGCGACATTCAGATAGTAGGGTCAGAATTTGGTGTAAACAACATGAAAGCAAGGATCCATCCTGCCTTGTATCAACGGTTCAGGCTGGTGGGGGTGTAATGGTGTGGGAAATATTTTCTTGGCACACTTTGGACCCCTTAGTACCAATTGAGCATCACTTAAACGCTACGGCCTACCTGAGTATTGTTGCTGACCATGTCCATCCCTTTATGACCACAGTGTACCCATCTTCTGATGGCTACCTAATAAAGTGGCTGGTGAGTGTATTTCTACAATGACACGTTTCTAAATAAATCTGTGGACTTTATGGTAAAGAGGAAATACCCCCCATTATTTTTTTCTCCCCCCATTTAACTGATACTGGAATGGCCACAGTTCAAATACTTACCCATACAATGTATCCAATATTGTCTTGCTTGGATCCTCTTCTCTGCAGCCGCTGCTGGATCCTGCAGCACCATGCTTCTCTGTGACAACATCAGGAAGCTGCACTAGCCCTTCTAGGTTCTGGCGCAGCCTTCTGATGAAAAATTGCTAGGCCCATCCCCTCCTCTGTTAGTGAATGGGGTTATGTGCAAGGCTCCTGGTGCCTCATAGGATATGAACGTCACATTTTCCAGGAGACCCCCAGGGTTCTGACGTTATTTGCCTAAGTGAATAATGGAGGGTGGGGGGGCAGACAGAGACTTATTTTATAAAAAAAAGCAAGTAAAAAAACAGAAAAAATAAAAGCACAATATACAGTATGTGCAGCGGAGGAGGGGTGCTGGATGAAGAGGAGCCAAGACCATTTAAAGAGTGAAGATCCGCTTTTAGGATACCGTATGCCTAAAGCGTAACTCCAGGAATTATAGCACTTGTAGCTGTGCTCTGCTACAGAGCAACTGCACTGCCCACCCCTCCCCTCTGCTGTAAATTCACAGAATACTTTGTATTTATAGGTTTGCATAACACAAAGCCTTCCATGATTGGGCAAGAGGAGGGGATGGGAAGGCAGAGCAGCTGCAAATGATTGCGCAATTGCAGGATCAGAGCACCAGAAGTAAAATGATAGCAATACTCCCAGTATTCAGTAAAAATGTAAAAGGTAAAAAGAAGAGATGAGGTAAAGAGAAGTCCATGGGGTGGCATACACATTGTTGGGCTTAACCCTATATAAGACAGCACATTTTTAACCATGCTGCTGTTCCTGGAGTTCTTTAAATGTTTGTAGGCTCATATGAGAAGTTTCCAGTTATATACCATGAGGTTACCATGAGGTTATAAATAAATCAATAACCAATGATCTTTTAATAAAAAGGTATTATTCAGACTCTCTCTCTAGAGTGATGATGTAAAATTTAAGTGCTTTTATGATTTTGTGTATTGCTCAGTCCCATTATTCATAAAATGTTAATTTCTTTGAATCAGTTTTGGCCTGTCGAACATTGAACTGTATTTACCAGTCTAATTTCTCCCTAACATGGATTTATTTTGTATACAACGTTAAGGCTGGGTTCACAATAGTGCAAATTGGATGCAGGTTTCCCTGCATCCAATTTGCATGACAGGAGATTGTGACCAGCTCTCTATGGAGCCGGTTCACATATCTCCTGGGCGGCTGCGGAGCGGATTGCACAGAGGTCCTGTGCATCTTTGGCTCCATTTCAGGGGCGAATTCAGGCAAAGATCTGACCCTGATTCATCCCTGAAATAGAGAAGAGGGACGCACCAGACCCTGCTGAGAGCCGCATTCGGCTTAGATGTGAACCCAGCTTTAAAGTGATTGTGAATCAGCACAATACTTTTCCATCAGTTCCTTTATTTTATCAAATAGACCTATGCTACTGTTCTCATTGCCAGGACTTTCCTTCTCAAAGTGGAATTCATGCCATGTTCTCTAATTACTTCTTGTGTTGTCATTGGGACAGACTTTTCAGAAAATCCCCCCAACAGAGACACAGACAACAACAACAACAGCATTTCTAAGCCACTATCAATAAAAATTGGTACTAAATTATTTTTTTTCCCTTCAGCCTTCTGTCTTGGAGAGGCTATGGCTGTGGTTTGGAACTGCAGTGTCACAGGACATGTTGGTTGGCATCCTCCATCACAACAGAGGAAGCTGGAAGCAGTGTGGTGGTGGTGGTGGGTCCAGAAGCAGTGAGGGATCTAGAAGTAGGGCTAAACTGTGCAGCCAGAGGACAAAAATTCAAGGTCATCAGTGTGGGTCCGCAAAATCAACTCTAGGCCAGGCGTAAAACATATGTAAACCCAAAAACAGATGCTAAGTATAAATTGTCACCCTAAGACAGTAAGTGTGTTAAAGCGCAGTTCCACCCACATTTTATACTCCTCACCATCCAGCACTAATGTGTACACTTGTAACAATTTGACATTTTTTGGGGGGGAGTCCTTTACTTTATCTCAGCCTTTTTCTTTTTTCACTTTCTCCTTAGTGGCTGTGGCCCCGTGCATCATTTCCAGCTTTACATTGTCTCCTGGGATAAGTGTCTCATCAATTCCAGGAGGCAATAGGCATCACCGGGTAGTAGCAAGCTATTATACTACTCGCTACGCACTGTGCATGCACCAGATCGGCAGGTGCATGCTGGGTATCCAGAAGAGTCAACCTCTCAATGGATTTCTGTACAACCAGCCTGTCATTTATTTTTCACTTGATCAGTGCCGCCGGTTATAGCCGGCAACACGAATCATAGTATTCTGACAGCTGAGAACGGGCTATATTATACAGTATTACATTTTTGTTCTTGGGTTTAGAACTTTAACCAATGACTCTGAACTTTTTACCAATGTACCCCCTTGAGGGTAACCTTCAGATACCTCAGATGAATTCATAAGCTCCATGCCTTTTTTAAAGTTTACATTTCCTTTAATATCAATCAGCTGAGTTAATGCTACAGATGTACTAAAATATTTGACAGGTTTACACTCCCTATCGGTGATCCCTGTCACAAAGTACACTTGGAAATTATGGCGTACTTACCTCCTAATTTGCCCTTATCCCAGGCATATACTACCCATTGCTGCTCCATCACCACTACTGCCATCTTCTTCAAAGCTTCTTTTGCAACTAATGTCTTATTTATTTTGCCATTGGTGATGTAACTCCTGTGTATATGTGCAACCTAGCTCAGTTATTAGCACCCTACAAATACAGATTGTACTAGCCTGAAGGCAGTGTACACAAAAAAACAATTGAGTCCCGCTTTAACTCCAAGTGGCAACAGTCTCAGAAATTCTTGGTAGTGCTTTTCAAACATCTTGTTGGCTGCCAGCCCCACTGTGTAGGATCAAGTAAATAGGATCATCTTTCATATGAGGCAATCACCACATACTGTCATTTTTAAACATTAACTTTTATTAAAACTGAATGTGTTACCCCTAGCAACCAACCAGATTTCAAATTACAGATTTGACATGAGTTAAATATGCCTTCTTCCATTTTTGAATGTTTTTTATTCAACAATGGTGAGAGATCACATAATCGAATGCAAGTGGCAGTATTGCATATGTTATACAGTATAATCATTTATTTTTTGTAATTGTTCATTTAGGTATCATGGGTGTTACTGTGCACAATTTTAATAATTAATATTTCACATTCCTTTTATCAAGTGTTGTATTACCTCACATATTCATGAACCTATATTGCAATGCTTGTGTCTTCTGGAATCATGAGCGTTTTCTCCTAGTTTAAAAGTTTTTTACAATAACAAGTCTTTTTCCTATCAACAGTTTAGCACTTCATCTCCAAGGTGTAGAATAATATTAAGATGCTACCCTATAGTTTTAGCACTGTTAAAATTAAAGTAAAACTTGAGTGTTGTTAAAAAAAATAAAATAGTGCCTTTGGGATAGCTATATGCACTGCAAGGATTTTAGCAAATGTTATTGGAAATTCTTATCTACTTCTCTCCTAAATTATATATTATAAGCTGAAACTTTTCATGTATGTTGGATAGATTTGCTGCAGTCCAATCCATCCAGCACTATACCTTTATCGCCACTATGGAGGGTTGCTCGGCTTAAAGTGCTAATATATTATACAGTGCTCAGTTTAGAAATAGCCAGCCAGTAAACCTCAAAAGTTTAATGAGGTCATAATAAAGAGGTGTTAAAAATATATATATATTTCACTGATACTTCAGAGCCACTATGGACCTTTTGCTCAAGGTGACAGACAGACAAATGACTGTACAAAAAAATAAAAATAAATTGTCTGTCTGTCATCTTGGGAAAGGGGTGGGTGATGTGTTTTTATCTGTTTTTACACTTTTTGCACTATAACCTTATTGAACATTTCACATTTATTGGTGTTGTGCTGGTGTTGGATATTTCTGTATTGAGGTTTTTATTGCTGCCTGTGTCCCCACATGGTAAAGTCATACTATTTGTCCTGGTGAGTAGAGAAATTCTACTCATTATGTAGAGATATTCCATCACTTTCTGCTGTACTCCTGCACAGGAAGTAAGAGCAAATCCCCCTAATGGGACACCGCAATAAGAATTATGACACATACTCTATTAATTTGACATTAGATATACTCAAATAGTATCAAGGGAACACTTAACGTAGAAGTATGGCCTCCCAATAAAAAAGAAATATGTACTATATTATAAGTGTATCTACATTTACATTTTTCTATTAGTTCCCCTATAATGTCCCACAAATGTCTGTTAAGTTTGCCAGTGAAGTCCAGTTTCATTTGATGGTGTGGCAACAATGAGGGTGTGGCTTTCAGCATTCTCACTGCTGATTCACAGGCCTGTAGCTTGTCAATCAGCTTATGACCACACCTAGTCCTGCCCACTGTTTTCTGGATTGGCAGCACTGCCACTGTTGCTGATACCCTCCCAATGTGAGCTGCATTATCTGAGAGGGGGAACATGTGAGGCTCAAATAAAGGAGGATTAGGCACAGTCAGAGAAGGTAAAGAAACTTTTTTTTTATTATTCTTGATAAGGCTTGTGCATCATCAGTGGCGGCTGGTGAAGTTTTAGGATGGGGGAGCACCAGACCCCGCAATTCCTTTTCGACCCCTCCCACCCCTTATAGAATCCACCCACTCTGCCCCCTGTATTCCACTTGCTTCCACCCATAGTGTCAGAAATATATAGCTCAACATCACAGGACAGAGTATACAGCTCAGCATCACAGGGCAGAGTATATAGATCAGCCTCACAGATCAGGGTATATAGCTCAGCAATACAGATAGTGTATATAGCCCAGCAATACAGATAGTGTATATAGCCCAGCAATACAGATAGTGTATATAGCCCAGCAATACAGATAGTGCATATAACCTAGCAATACAGATAGTGTACATAGCCCAGCAATACAGATAGTGTATATAGCCCAGCAATATAGATAGGGTATACCCCCCCCCTCGCGGCACCGCTGTAACATCACCCCCCCGCTCGTGGCACTGACAGCGAGAAAACCCGGCTCTGACAGCATCCCACCCCCCTCGTGGCACTGACAGCAAAAAAAAACACGGCTCTGACACCATCACACCCCAGGTTCGGCCCTTACCGGACTGTGAAGAGGATCCTCCTGCCACTGTGTCTCCACTCTCCTCCATTCCTCCAGAATGTGGGCAGCAGCAGCGGCGACAGAGGTATTCGCTCCTCAAGCTTCTTTCGCTTTCCAAAGCGACACCAGGCATCCAATAGGATCGCCTGACGCTTTGGCCAATCGGGAAACACGTCTTACCGACCTGCCTCCTGATTGGCGGGGAGGCACTGTAGTGTGAAAATAGCGAAAATTAATTTGCTATGGTCACACAATAGGGTGGGATTAGGGCGCACTCTCTGTGCCCCGAGCCCACCCTTTTTTGAAGCCTTTTAGAGCCTCTGGCTCTAATCAGATGCTTCAAAAGGACACACCCCCGCCATAGGAATCCATGCGTCCAGCTTCCTGAAAGGGGTCAGGCACATGGATAGGGAGGCGGTGGCAGGGATGGGGGGGCGGCGCCCGTGCCCCCACAATGCCCAGGCCACCACTGTGCATCATATACAATGCCTTGAAAAAGTATTCAAGCCCTTGGCTTTTTACCTATTTTGTTACATTACAGCCTTTAGTTCAATTTTTTTTTAATCTAATTTATATGTGATGGATCAGAACACAATAGTCTAAGTTGGTGAAGTAAAATTAGAAAAATAAAAAATATATACATAAAACTATTTTTCAGAAATAAAAAACTGCTAATTGGCATGTGAGTATGTATTCACCCCCTTTGTTATGAAGCCCATAGAAAGCTCTGGTGCAACCAATTACCTTCAGAAGTCACATAGTAGTGAAATTATGTCCACCTGTGTGCAACCTAATGCCCCGTACACACAATCGGATTTTCCGACAACAAATGTTGGATGTGAGCTTGTTGGCGGAAAGACCAACCGTGTGTATGCTGCATCGAACATTTGTTGGCGGAATTTCAGCCAACAAATGTTGGCTAACAGGCTCTAAAATTTTCCGCCAACAAATTTTTGTTGTCGGAAAGTCCGATCGTGTGTACACAAGTCTGTCGCACAAAAGTCCACCCATGCTCGGAATCTAGTACGAGCCGGACGTGCTTGGTCTTGTAAAACTAGTGTTCATAATGGAGATATCACATGACTATTGAACTTGTGTATGCAAGACAAGTTGGAGCCAACAACCTTCAAACAAAATTCCACGGTTTTGTTGTCGGAAAGTCCGATCGTGTGTACGGGGCATAAGTGTCACATGATCTGTCACATGATCTGTCATTACATATACACACCTTTTTGAGATACCCAAGAGGCTGCAACACCTAAGCAAGAGGCACCACTAACCAAACACTGCCATGATCACCAAGGACCTCTCCAAACAAGTAAGGGACAATGTTGTTGAGAAGTACAAGTCAGGGTTAGGTTATAAGAAAAATCCAAATCTTTGATGATCCCTAGGAGCACCATCAAATCTATCATAACCAAATGGAAAGAACATAGCACAACAGCAAACCTGCCAAGAGACGTCCGCACACGAAAACTTGCGGACCGGGCATGGAGGGCATTAATCAGAGAGGCAGCACAGAGACTCAAGGTAACCCTGGATGAGCTGCAGGGTTATCCAAAGTGACTTGGAGCTGTAATAGCCGCAAAAGGTGGCTCTACAAAGTATTGACTTTAGGGGGGTGAATAGTTATACAGATTGAATTTTTCTGTTATTTTGTCCTATTTGTTGTTTGCTTCACAATAATAAAAAAAAAAAACATCGTCAAAGTTGTGGGCATGTTCTGTAAATTAAATGATGCAATTTCTCAAACAATCCATGTTAATTCCAGGTTGCGAGGGAACAAAACAGGAAAAATGCCAAGGGTGTGAATAATTTTGCAGGGCACTGTAGTAACTAGATTTGGGACTAGTCTGTCATTTAGTGGTCTTTAGTGGTTGTACTATGATTCACAATACACACAAAGCTTGGAGATACATACAAGGAATATTACCCATTTACCAGCATTACTTGCTCAATGATTGGCTTAAAGCTAAAGAATAGGTAAACAGCTAAATACGTGCATACTGTATATGAAAACTATTTCCCTGCCAAATAATTTGTGTTTATGTCCATCCAGTCCTCCTACAGCTCCTGCCATACATATAAGCCCTTTCTGGCTGGGCAGAACACCTGATTTTTCTCTGCTATTTAGTAATGCATACAGGTCTTCTTTCTCCCTCACCTGTAACTGAACAGTGAAAGGAAAAGCAGCAACTGATGAGCTAATCTCTCTATCACTCTACTGTCTCCTCAAGTCAGCATGATCTTTGTAAGCGCATGAGCACTGCAGCACTAACTGGTTTCTTGTCCTGCTTTTTCCTCTCCCAGTCTGAGCCCTATGTTTGGTAGATTGAAAGAGGTACAGTGCCTTGAAAAAGTATTCACACCCTTTGAAATTTTCCACAATTTGTCATGTTACAACCAAAAACATAAATGTATTTTATTGGGATTTTATGTGATAGACCAACACAAAGTGGCACATAATTGTGAAGTGGAAGGAAAATGATAAATGGTTTCCCAAATAGTTTACAAATAAATATGTGAAAAGTGTGACGTGCATTTGTATTCAGCCCCCCTGAGTCAATACTTTGTAGAACCACCTTTCGCTGCAATTTCAGCTGCAAGTCTTTTTGGTGATGTCTTTACTAGCTTTTCACATCTAGAGAGTGACATGATTGCCCATTCTTCTTTGCAAAATACTCCAAGCTCTGTCAGATTGGATGGAGAGCATCTGTGAACAGCAGTTTTCAAGTCTTGCCACAGATTGGATTTAGGTCTGGACTTTGACTGAGCCATTCCAACACATGAATATGCTTTGATCTAAACCATTCCATTGTAGCTCTGGCTGTATGTTTAACGTCATTGTCCTGCTGGAAGGTGAACCTCCACCCCAGTCTCAAGTCTTTTGCAAACTCTAACAGGTTTTCTTCTAAGATTGCCCTGTATTTGACTCCATCCATCTTCCCATCAACTTTGACCAGCTTCCCTGTCCCTGCTGAAGAAAAGCATCCCCACAACACGATGCTGCCACCACCATGTTTTACGGTGGGGATAGTGTGTTCAGGGTGATGTGCAGTGTTAGTTTTCCACCACACATAGTGTTTTGCTTTTAGGTCAAAAAGTAAAATTTTGGTTAAATTTAGGTTCTCTAACAAACTTCTGAGGGCTTCACAGAACAGCTGTATTTATACTGAGATTAAATTATACACAGGGGACTCTATTTACTAATTAGGTGACTTCTGAAGGCAGTTGGTTCCACTAGATTTTAGTTAGAGGTATCAGAGTAAAGGGGGCTATTTATTTGTAAAAAAAGTTGCAAACCATTTATCATTTTCCTTTCACTTCACAATTATTTGCCACTTTGTGTTGGTGCATCACATAAAATCCCAACAAATACATTTATGTTTTTGATTGTAATATGACAAAGTGTGGAACATTTCAAGAGGTATGAATATTTTTTCAAGGCACTGTATAAACCAAGTCAAATTCAAGTGCATACGTATAATGCTAGCATTTGACAAAAATACATTTGGTGTGTATAGATTAATACAGAGCTGCATTTGTTTATGCATGAGTTATCTGCTTAAGTTCAACTTATGTTTGGTTTTCCAGATTTGCTCTACAAGCCACAAAAGTTTAGCTTTACCTCAAATGTTTATTTACTCCAAGTCTTTTTCCCACTCTACATAATTCCTTATATATACAGTATGTGATTAATGTTTCACTCTGCATTCTGTGCAAAATTTGCAACCATCTAACACATTTACAGATTTACATTGTAGTAAATTTCTGTACTTGTGAAGATTGTTCACCTGAAAAACTAGTGTAGACATCATTTTATCAATTCTTTAAGATTTAATTAAATCCATCAGCATGGCCCATTTATCCCTTAGGCAAAACTCCACATAACTCCAAACTAAGAGCATTAAATATTCAGAAATCTAGAGTGTCATAACAGCATCAATTTACATCTGTAATAAAATTCTACACTGTAGTGCCTGTCTTTGCCTCAACTAATAACTATATATTTAATACTCTATATAATATAAAGTACCGTATTTATCGGCGTATAACATGCACCGGCGCATAACACGCACCCCAATTTAGGAGGGAATTTTAAGGGAAAAAATACTTTTAGGAGGGACGTTGAAGGGAAAAAAACTTACATTTAAATGCCCATCATTGCAGCCTTCTCAGTGCAGCCTTGCCCCAGAGCAGCCATGTCAGTGCAGCCTTGTCAGTGCAGCCTTGTCAGTGCAGCCTTCCCCAGTGCAGCCTTCCCCAGTGCAGCCTTGTCAGTGCAGCCTTCCCCAGTGCAGCCTTCCCCAGTGCAGCTTTGTCAGTGCAGCCTTCCCCAGTGCAGCCCTGTCAGTGCAGCCTTCCCCAGTGCAGCCTTGGCAGTGCAGCCTTCCCCAGTGGAGCCTTGTCAGTGCAGCGTTCCCCAGTGCAGCCTTGCCCCAGTGCAGCCTTCGATCCTCTATCCCTGCCATCCTGGGCTTCAAAATCGCCGACCGCGATTTGAAAATGGCGCCGCCGGCCCCAAAATACACAAAGCCGGTCCTCGGCTCTTCCTGGTGGCTCTTGTTCACTTTCGGCTCCACTCGTAGTCCCGAGCGGAGCTATCCGAACCTAGCCGAGTAGGTTCGGATAGCTCCGCTCGGGACTACGAGTGGAGCCGAAAGTGAACGAGAGCCGCCGGGAAGAGCCGAGGACCGGCTCTGTGTATTTCGGCGCCGGCAGCGCCATTTTCAAATCGCGGTCGGCAATTTTGAAGATGTGACAGCTCGGGATCGCAGGGGATCGGCGTATAACACGCACCTGCGATTTTCCCCTGATTTTAAGGGGAAAAAAGTGCGTGTTATACGCCGATAAATACGGTATATCTTTTTTATTTCTTCCATTCGTCTGCCTTAGATTACATAATGCACACATGCAAAGTTCACTTAAATAAAAAATCTGCGTAAAATAATCGAAAACACCATATACAGAAAAACATATATAAAAAGCAAGACCCTCAGGACAATCATTTGGCACAAAAGAGGCGTTAATATAGTTCAAATATTTCAAGATGCGGGGCCAGCGTAAACATGATCACTTTCACTATTGTTGCTTACTAGGTATTTAGGCGCAATGAAGGTTTCTGCTAAATGACGAATTTCACTATCGGCAACTCTAAACTTTGCTCATTGAGCTGCTTAGACAAATTACTTGACAAAAAAATACTTTATTTAGAGGTTTTTTTTCTGGAATGAGGGGGGTATTTAGGGTATTTTTGTTTATTTCATGGAGTTGTCTTTGTATTTTTGGGGTTTAAATTTTTATTTTTTTATTTTTTTACTATCTGCTTATTTCTTTTTAAAAAACCCAAAACCCAAACTAGTGAGATACTGACAGGAACTTATCAGGTTTATTAACAGTATATATCAGGTGCAACTCGAATTAAACCCAGTTACAGTGAGGACGGAAAGTATTCAGACCCCCTTAAATTTTTCACTCTTTGTTATATTGCAGCCATTTGTTAAAATCATTTAAGTTCATTTTTTTCCTCATTAATGTACACACAGCACCCCATATTGACAGAAAAACACAGAATTGTTGACATTTTTGCAGATTTATTAAAAAAGAAAAACTGAAATATCACATGGTCCTAAGTATTCAGACCCTTTGCTCAGTATTTAGTAGAAGCACCCTTTTGATCTAATACAGCCATGAGTCTTTTTGGGAAAGATGCAACACGTTTTTCACACCTGGATTTGGGGATCCTCTGCCATTCCTGCTTGCAGATCCTCTCCAGTTCTGTCAGGTTGGATGGTAAACGTTGGTGGACAGCCGTTTTTAGGTCTCCTCGAGATGCTCAATTGGGTTTAAGTCAGGGCTCTGGCTGGGCCATTCAAGAACAGTCATGGAGTTGTTGTGAAGCCACTCCTTCATTATTTTAGCTGTGTGCTTAGGGTCATAGTCTTGTTGGAAGGTAAACCTTCGGCCCAGTCTGAGGTCCTGAGCACTCTGGAGAAGGTTTTCGTCCAGGATATCCCTGTACTTGGCCGCATTCATCTTTCCCTCGTCTTGTCCCTGCAGCTGAAAAACCCCCCCACAACATGATGCTGCCACCACCATGCTTCACTATTGGAACTGTATTGGACAGGTGATGAGCAGTGCCTGGTTTTCTCCACACATACCGCTTAGAATTAAGGCCAAAAAGTTCTATTGTGGTCTCATCAGACCAAAGAATCTTTTTTCTCACCATCTTGGAGTCCTTCAGGTGTTTTTTTAGCAAACTCCATGCGGGCTTTCATGTGTCTTGCACTGAGGAGAGGCTTCCGTCGGGCCACTCTGCCATAAAGCCCCAACTGGTGGAGGGCTGCAGTGATGGTTGACATTCTACAACTTTCTTCCATCTCCCGACTGCATCTTTGGAGCTCAGCCACAGTGATCTTTGGGTTCTTCTTTACCTCTCTTACCAAGGCTCTTCTCCCCCCGATAGCTCAGTTTGGCCGGATGGCCAGCTCTAGGAAGGGTTCTGGTCGTCCCAAACGTCTTCCATTTAAGTATTATGGAGGCCATTGTACTCTTAGGAACCTTAAGCGCAGCAGACATTTTTTGTAACCTTGGCCAGATCTGTGCCTTGCCACAATTCTGTCTCTGAGCTCTTCAGGCAGTTCCTTTGACCTCATGATTTTCATTTTCTCTGACATGCACTGTGAACTGTAAGGTCTTATATAGACAGGTGTGTGGCTTTCCTAATCAAGTCCAATCAGTATAATCAAACACAGCTGGACTCAAATGAAGGTGTAGAACCATCTCAAGGATGATCAGAAGAAATGAACAGCACCTGAGTTAAATATATGAGTGTCACAGCAAAGGGTCTGAATGCTTAGGACCATGTGATATTTCAGTTTTTCTTTTTTAATAAATCTGCAAAAATGTCAACAATTCTGTGTTTTTCTGTCAATATGGGGTGCTGTGTGTACATTAATGAGGAAAAAAAATGAACTTAAATGATTTGAGCAAAGAGTGAAAAAGGGGGTCTGAATACTTTCCGTCCTCACTGTGCGTGTATTCTAGGTGGTTTGTTAGGCCCCCTTATACGACTTGTCCCATTGTTTTGTACTGCAAAATCGTATGACAAGTCATTCTCCATGATTTTCAATGACTACCATTCATATTGGAACAACTTTAAGTCGTGCCGACTTGAAAGTAGTCCCTGCACTACTTTGGTCCAACTTCTATGCGAGTTGTACTCCATAGCCCTCAACGTTAAACCCTGAAGTAGCATGCAAATCGTGCCTGAATAATATAGACACAATTTCAGTACGACTTTGTAAGCACAAGCCTGGCTCGCTGATCGGGAAAGGAAAACTTTTTTTTCCTTTCCGGATGAGCGACAGGCAGTGCTGACAGCTGTCTGGGTCCCCCCCAAAATACATACCAGACCCTTATCCGAGCACGCAGCCCGGCCGGTCAGGAATGGGGGTGGGGACGACCGAGTGCCCCCCTCCTGGACCATACCAGGCCGCATGCCCTCAACATGGGGGGTGGGCGCCCCCCATGCCCCAAAGCACCTACCCCCCCATGTTGCGGGCATGCGGCCTGGTATGGTCAAGGAGGGGGGCTCGCTCGTCCTCGCCCCCATTCCTGACCGGCAGGGCTGCGTGCTCGGATAAGGGTCTGGTATGGATTTTGGGGGGACCCCCACGCCGATTTTTCGGCGTAGGGGGTTCCCCTTACAATCCATTCCAGACCTAAGGGCCTGGTATGCCCCATGGGGGGAACCCACAGCAGTTTTTTTATTTAAAACTTGGCGTGGAGGGGGTGTGTCCGGATGTAGTAAGAACAGGACGCATTACTGAGGAGCTCCGCGATCCTGTTATACTCCACCACCATCCTGCAAGTAAGATAGCCTGGTGAGCCTCAAAACTCATAGCAGCTACCCCTGGACATTCTCTGCATCAGCCCTTGTGAAAATTGCGGAGCTCGGCCGGCCGATTGAGCGCGTACGGGGCCGTGACCAGCTCCACACAGTAGCAGCCAGCCACCATCTTGAGGCCTGCAAGGCTTACAGCATCCCCGGGTCTGAGTGCCGTGATTGGCGGAGTGAAGGACGGCTACTCCATCAGCATCCACGGTGGCAGCCCCTGGGAGGTGTCTGCGGCGGAAGGAAGGCCGGATGACCCCCGAGGGATTCGTTTAGGCCATTCCTGGGCACCGCAGCCGGCCGCTGTTTTGAGGCCTACAGAGCCTCCAGCATCCCCGGGCTCGATTACCGCGATCGGCGGAGCGGAGGGCGGCTACTACATCCGCATCTGCAGCGGTGGTCCCGGGAGGCTGCTGATCGGTGTAGGGACCCCGGGGGCCCGCTGCCATCTTCTGGGTCTACGGTGCATGAAGCATCCTCCACATACAGGTACCGTGCCCCAGCAGTGCTGTACTGCCTTCCCTAAATTGCCATCCCTGCAGAACTTGTGCCCTGCAAGCTCTGACCCTGTGCACCTTCTACCCTGCTCACTGTGATCTGGTGCCTGCCTGCTGTCCCTCACTGACCACACAGCCCTTACTCAGAGCAGAGCACACTGCAGATGGGCCCTCCTAAGACCCGTTACTCACATTTAAAAAAAAAGGCTTCTCATACCGCTTCGTCAGTGGCCGCGGTGTCCGGGCACGTGTCGGCGGCATCAATGGCGGCGAATGCGAAGACAGTGGCGGTGTCAGGGGCTGCGGAGTCCCCCACGGGAGCAGAGATCCTGGCGGCCATTACGGCATGTAAAGAAACCCTAACTGCCAAGATAGACTTCCTAACTGTGGATGTCGGTCTTATCCGCCAAGACATGGATAAATTCCGCTCCCGTATCGCTGAGGTGGAGGACAGAGTTTCCACGGCGGAGGATGTGGTCCAGTCGGATTCCAGAGAGGTGAGGGCCCTACAGCTCCAAGTGAAGGCACTCCAGGAACGAGCCATAGACACCGAGAACCGACTTCGGCGAAACAACATTCGCATCCTTGGTCTGCCTGAGAGAGCGGAGGGTCCCAAGCCAGCTGAATTCACGGAGTAGTTATTATCCTCCTTGTTTAATCTGGGAGATTAAACACTTTTGTAGTGGAAAGAGCTCACAGGGTCCCGCCACTTCCTCCAAGACCGGGGGCCCCTCCACGTCCCTTCCTGTTATTCTTACTGAACTACCGTGATCGCGACCGCATCTTGGCGGCGGCCCAAACCATGCCGGAAATCAAATATGAGAACACCAGGTTTTCTTTCTTTCCTGATTTCTCACAAGAGGTGCAGCAGCGCCGCAAGTCTTTTACAGATGTCAGACGTCGACTCCAAGAAAAGGGGATACGTTTTGGCCTTTTATACCCCAGCAGGTTGAGGATCACGGATGGTGACAACACCCGTTTCTTCGATACCCCTGAGGCAGCTGCGGCGTGGTTAGATACCCGCTAGTGTCATAATGAAAATTGGACCGGTGTTGGATATACAGTCTGCTGGGTTCAGATAAGTACCCCAAATTCCTATAATGATCCTCCTTCTACCCCATGTTGACTTTCATCACAATTCCTTATCTGCTACCACATCCTTCTGCATTGCTGCACCACTCCATCATCCTCACCTTCTACTATATATCTTTTGCTGATGGAACTGAAACTGGTTCCTCCTGTCTGAGGAGCTCCAGTAAATATCATACAGACTTTTTGTCGTTGATTCCTAAACGGTGATCCGTCCCTAATTTTTTTTTTTTTTCCACCTTGACACCTCCCCCCCTTCCCCTCGCTCAGGTTCAGACGAGGACACCTGCCAGTTACGGCGACCCCCCTCACCTTGGTCCAGGACGTGACCATATGAGTCAAGTTCAAAGGGTTTCTGGACTGGCATGTTAGTGTAGTGCACTGAGCTAAGGTTGCCACTACAGTTGTAAGGTTTCTTTTTTGTTTAGGGGTAAAACTATCCCCATCCTTCTCCCTCGTTTTGGAAGAGAGATGGGGCATAGTAGGAAAGGCACATCGTGCCTGAATTTGTTTAAATTTTTTTTAAAGGTTTCTTTCTTTTTTTTCTTTTTTGGTGCACGATATTGGATAAATCTAAATGCTGCTAATACATGGTGTGCTGTGTCAAGGATTTTGCTGTTCATGGTTCGCTTCCTGGTTCACTCTCCCACTCATCCTAGTTGGTTCTCACCTTTTAACATAGATGGCTAATCCCCATGCTGATTCCTTTATGGTCCTTTCCTGGAATGTCAGGGGTCTTGGATCAAAATTCAAGCGAGCTCTCCTTTTTCAGTACTTAAAATCCCACTCCCCCCAACTCATTCTTCTTCAAGAGACCCATCTTATGGGCAGCAAAATCCTGACATTAAAAAAAACGTGGATACAGAGGGCTATACATGCCACGTACTCTACGTATGCAAGGGGGGTGTCAATTCTTATACACAAGAACTTCCCATGTGTGATTGAAGAGGTATGCACGGACCCAAAGGGTAAATTTGTTATTGTTGTATTTACACTTTGGTCCCACAGATATATTGTCATTAATATGTATATCCCTCCGCCTTTCTCACCTGTAATATTATATGCGCTTATGGAAAAGATTGCACCCTTTTGCCCTGGTAAAATTTTAATTATGGGAGACTTTAATGCTATCATGTCCCCAGATCTAGATAGACCTGCTCCACCAAAGCATCATTGCACAGATCTCTCTGGTTGGGCTCAGGCAGTAGCCCTAGAAGAGATTTGGAGGTGGAAGCACCCTACAACCAGAATCTATTCGTGTTTCTCAGCATCCCACAAAACTACATCACGTATAGACCTGGCCTTTTCTAATCCCCCATTGTTGGTAAATGTGCTGGAGGCATCTTATTTACCAAGTGGATTGTCTGATCACAGCCCATTGGTAGTGACGCTTCGCTCTCCTGCATCCCGGAGTGCTGCACTGTGGAGATTGGGGGCTCATTGGGTCTCCCATCCGGACCTAACTGAAATTATACCCCCCCTGTTAGCTGATTTCTGGGAGCGGAACACCGGGTCCTCCTCCCCTGAAATCACTTGGGATGCGTTTAAAGCATATACGAGGGGACAATATATTTCATCTATTGCTCATATTAAAAAGAAACAATTAAAGGAGACCCAACTATTACAACAATCGGTGACAAAGCATACCTCTACTTACAGCTCGGATCCCACACCATTTCATTTTGACTTACTTATGGCAGCCCAGAGAGAACTGAATCTTCACTTGACAGAGGTTACACGACTTGAAACTCATAGGGGCAGACAAAGAACTTTTGAACAGGGTGACAAAAATGGTCGCCTGCTGGCCCTATTGGCACAGAATGACCAACCACTCACGCTTGTCTCCACTCTGCAGACTTCTGATGGGGACACAGTGACTTCCCCCTCGGAGGTTTTGCAAACGTTTACTGCTTTTTACGAAAAGTTGTATACCTCCACCTTGCCCTCTGACTTTCAGCCTGGGTGGCTGCGGGAACTGTTAGATCCCTTGGCGCTGGGCTGGCTTTTGGATCAGGAGCGTGAGACACTAGTTAGGCCATTTACACCCCTAGAAGTTCTAAACGCCATTCAATCATTCCCCACTGGTAAGGCACCGGGGCCGGATGGCCTTCCAATTGACTTTTATAAGTCGCATGGAGACCTCCTGGCACCCCTGTTGGCCCAGCTATATAATGTTTGCCTGAAAGATGGCAAGCTGCCCGACTCAATGTATCTTGCATATCTGACTTTAATATACAAACCCTCTAAAGACCCAACCTCTTGTGCCTCGTACCGGCCAATTGCATTGCTAAATAACGACTTTAAAATTTTGACTAAATTACTTGCTCTATGACTATATCCCCTACTACCTTCAGTCATTGATTCAGACCAAACTGGCTTTATGCCCCGTAGATCCACTGATGTCAACCTCAGAAGGTTATATACCAACATACATGCCCAACACCACAACACGGGTTCGAGAACTATAGCCTCACTTGACATAGAAAAGGCTTTTGACACCGTAGAGTGGCCTTTTCTTTGGGAAACATTGCGTAGAATGGGGTTCCCCTTGCTGTTTATTCAATGGCTCCAGGTATTGTACAAATGCCCCACCACATTGGTAAGACTGGGGGTGGGCTATCAGCCCCTTTTAGGCTCACTAGAGAAACCCGGCAGGGCTGTCCTCTCTCTCCAGCCCTATTTGCCTTAGCTATTGAATTGGTGGCGGAGGCGCTCCGTACGTCCCCGCATATTAAAGGTCTCCGTATTGGCTTACTGGAGGAGAGGCTGGCCCTGTACGTGGATGATATGCTACTGTTCCTCAATGATGCTGGCCCGTCCTTGCAGGGTGTTCTGAACGTGTTAGACACTTTCGCAGCAGTCACCGGACTAAAGGTCAACTGGTCCAAATCCATACTTTTTCCGATAGACCAGGCGGACAAAGCTACTTCCCCCCCAGACTGTTCGCTAAAATGGGTGGAAACTTTTAAGTACCTAGGGGTCCATGTATCCACACAAGCATCAGACTTCATCTCACTTAACCTTACCCCTATACTCTTGGACACTAAGACAAAACTTAAAATATGGATTCATTTACCTCTGTCAGTCTGGGGACGAGTAAATGTCCTCAAAATGAAAATTATCCCCAAATTCACATATTTGTTCCGCCACTCCCCCCAGTGGATACCCAAATCCTTTTTTAAAAAAATGAATCAATTGTTCTCATCCTTTATCTGGGGCTCCTCGCCACCCAGGTATCGGCTGTCGACCTTGATGCGGCCGTCTACACAGGGTGGTATGGCATTTCCTGATTGCTACAAATATTTTCTAGCTACCCAACTGGTGACAGTGGCCTGGTGGCTGCACCCTGACAAAACTAACTCATCCACAGTCCTAGAGGCCACGATAGTGGGCTCATCGGAAGCTCTGCAATTCCTGATATTCAGAGGCCCTCGAGCCCTATATCCTTTGACACCCTCTATGCATACCACCCTGCGGGCTTGGCGGGCAAGTCTATATATAGAAAAGTACAAATCAACCGAGATCTCTCCTAACACCCCAATCTGGCTGAACCCTACTTTGCCACACATTTACAAACTTCCAGACCCCTTCGTATGGACCAAGTATGGTATAAAAATTATTTCCCACATAGTGTCACGAATGTCATTATCTCCATTTTCACACCTTTCTTCTAGGTATAACATACCTCATCATTATCAAGTTCGCTATCTCCAATTGTCACATGCTTTTGCTGCGCAGTTTCCACGTGCTTCCTGCATCGTTGTCCAGTCGGGATTGGAGAAGACACTTAGAACTAAATGCGCAGAGAAACCTACCTCGCAGCTATATGAGCATTTGGTCTATGTGTCTCTCCCACCTCTAGATAAGCTCTGGTCTCGCTGGCAGCTTGATATATCCTCGCTGGACAATGATGACTGGGATGATGTCTGGGATTTCCCTTTCTGCTCCTTAGTTTCTATGCGTGATCGGCTGATCCAATTTAAAATAGTGCATAGAGCGTACTTTACTCCACATAGACTTCATAAAATGAACCCTACATGTCCATCAGAGTGTTGGAGATGTGGAATCTCCCCAGGAGATTTCTCTCATATTTTCTGGCATTGCCCTAAAATTCAGCAATATTGGAGTGAGGTACTTGACATAATAAATAGAGTTGCATCAACTACACTACCACATGCCATGGAAGTCTGTCTATTGGGGTTAATTGAAACACTTGTACCAACAATAGCAAAACGCACACTGGTCAGGTTATTGCTATTCTATGCCCGGAAAAACATTTCCATACAATGGAAGAAGCCCACCCCCCCTTCATTGACACAATGGAAAAGTCTGGTTAATAATAACCTTCCTTTATATAAAGACACATACTTCAATAGAGGGTGCCCGATGAAGTACGATAGAGTCTGGCGTACATGGTTAGATGATGTGGAAACAGCTTGTTGAGTCTTCAAGTAATATGATGGGGGCTGAGAATAAAAAATAGGGAGATTATATTCGCTTCGATTGGGTGAGAGGACTTGACGTCTCAAGTGACCTCTAAATAGATACAGGAAGAAGCGAGCCATAGGTTTAACTTATCATAAGATAAATAACACAAATTATAATATCTTGCCATGTGATGTGTAGGATACCTTGTATAGGCACCACAGTTTTTTTTTTTTTTTTTTTTTTTAAGTTGTGTATGTATTGTTTGTCTTGAAAATGCAATAAAAAATTTATTAAAAAAAAAAAAAAAACTTGGCGTGGAGTTCCCCCTTATGATTCATACCAACTACTGTATGTTTTCATTTGTTAATGCCAAAAATGTGGCAAAGTCGTACAAAGTAGTACTGCTCCCAAATCGCTGTAAAATCGCGGTAAAATCACGGCAAAATTGCGCCCGCGCAATCGCGGAAAAATCGCGTGACTTTGAAGTCATATAAGTGTGAAAGGGGCCTTAAGAATTATATCTCTCTTCCACTTGTATAGCACTTGTCAGGCTGCCAGAAACTTGATAGCGAGAATCTGGTTATCCCCTCAAACCCCTACATGTCAGCAGTGGATTCAACAGGTTAATAACATCTTAGTTGGGAAAAAATACTTATGAACACAGGCATACACCTCATAAATTCCAAGAAATCTTGCAGGAATGGCTAGAGACTCCTGGGGTGGCTCATTCTCAGCTCAAACTTACCAGATTATTTCAGACTTGAAAAATGTTTTGATTGTGTTATCAGCGGGCTGGAGAAGAGTGTTAAATGTTTCTATAAATGGTGTGTCAAATAGGAATGGGCAGACTCTGAAAACTATATACATATGTATAAGAGGGATACATACACTGTACGAGTTTTGGTTCTTATTTTTCGTTTTGAGTCTGTTTAGATCGTATTGCTAATTTACTTGAATAGAAAACACTACTGATTGAATGGTATGGACTCTGTGCAGACAAGTTAATACTTTATGTAGAGTAAAACGATTCCCTGTTTGCTTTCTTAATGCTTGTGGAGTCTATACGTGGAATGTTTGTACTCTAATGCCCTGTATACACGATCAGACATTGATCGGACATTCTGACAACAAAATCCATCGGATTTTTTCCGACGGATGTTGGCTCAAACTTGTCTTGCATACACACGGTCGCACAAAGTTGTCGGAATTTCTGAACGTCAAGAATGCAGTGATGTACACCACGTACGACGAGACTATAAAAGGGCAGTTCAATACCACTTGCGCCACCCTTTGGGCTCCTTTTGCTAATCTCGTGTTAGTAAAAGTTTGGTGAGAGACGATTCACGCTTTTTCAGACTCGTGGTTTTCAGATCATTTTTCTGCTGTTCAGTTTGTGCTTGTGTGTTTGTATCTGGTCTTCAGTGCGTGCAGCGAGTTACCATTGGTTTATGCAGTGTGTTCTTGTCCGCTCGTTACTGATTTTCAGGTCTCTCTTCACAAGCCTTGCTGTTCTTCAGTGCGTTCTGTTACTTCGTTCTGACCAGCCGACCGTTTTGAAGCCATGTTGCGTGTACGTACTCGTCGTAGAGTTCGTGCTGTGCGGGGGGCTTGGTGTTGGGGTTCTTACTTTGACACAAGCCCAGTCCATGAACAGGGTGGGGAGGAGTTCATGGACCAAGAATTGGCTGCTCCAGTGTGACCAATTCTGTCACATGCCTTTGCTCCGTGAGAATAATCCTAACGATTTCAGGAACTTTCTCCGGATGACGGACCCCGTATTTCACCATTTGTTGGCTTCGCTGACCTCTTATATCAGCAGGCAGGATACCTGCATGAGGCAAGCCATCACTCCGGAGCAGAGGCTAGTCGCCACTCTGCGGTACTTGGCAGGGGGGAGAAGCCTGCAGGACCTCAAGTTCTCAACAGGCATCTCCCCCCAGGCCCTGGGGATCATTATCCCAGAGACCTGTTCTGCCATCATACAGGTCCTGCAGAAGGACTATATTAAGGTAAGATTTATCCTTTACCATCACATTTTATTGTATTTAATGTTTGATAATATATTGTATTTCTTTCATCATTTCCTAATTACCATGATTGCAATATGCTGTGAATGCCCCCTTTGTCCTCATGCATGCTGGAATTTTTAAACTTTTTTTTTGTCCTTCATGCATATTTGCCTACACTTACCTCCCAGCATGCTCTCCTGGGCCCAAACCCACCTCACCTAGTCACTTAACAATGTATTTTGTCAGCTCCATTGTAGTGATTTACCCTAAACACAATGTTATTTGTGTCCTTAAATTCTGGCAGAGTGCCAGAGGCTTTTTTTTTGGGTCCCAAACTCATTTGGAACCTTTCCTCCCCCCAAACCGCTAAGTCAACCGATACTCTATCTGCTGACTTTGCCAAACCCATACACACTATACCTACCTCTTTTGTGGTCATATTTATGGATGAATTCCCCAAAGCATGTAGTGCAAGGGCCTACCTGAATACTTTCAAATGGTACTGTTTAAAGTTTTTGTATCCTATTATTACCTTGATAGGTAATTGCGGAATGTTAAAATTGTGCTCCAATTTGTACAGTATGTATTCATATTTTTGTATTATGACACTTCTTACCTGTCCAGTGGGCTGCCCATAGTGTAAGTAAGGAGGGGCTGGCCAAAGTAATACACTTTATTTAGGCATTCATCTCTCAATGAAGTGGAGAGGGTTACCTGTCCAAAACATCCCCCCCCCCTAAAATTTTTACAATGGGCCATCAGAGGGGGTGATGAATCTGATAAGTGGACCTTATATTTTTGTCTTTAAATAATCCCTAAAATAAATGTCATACTGATGTTGGCCAAGAATGTTTGTGTCTAATCTGCTTTCAATGTTTATGTGCAAAATGACTAATTTTTTTTTCTGGTTTGACTCCACAGTTTCCTTCCACGCCACAGGAATGGCAGACTGCGGCCTCCAATTTTGCCCAGCGGTGGGACTTTCCCAACTGCGTAGGGGCAATTGATGGGAAACACGTCCACATCATCCCACCCCCCAACTCAGGGTCATACTTTGCACTTGTAGTGCAAAGTGGATTTGCCTTTAGTAACTAACCCCCATTGTCAATGAAAACACCAACTTTACTCCCAAAAATGCTTTTGAGCAATGAAAGAAGAAGCCACACATTGTTGATTATCATACTTTTTAATCAAAGCACAATCACATGTGCTTTTACAAAAGGGTTTTTGAACAAACTAACATGTTTGTTGTATAACATTTTTTTAGGTCACATTAATGATAAATGGCCTTTTATGGGTAAAACAGGCATGTTTAAAACCATAAAACAATACAAACTCTGAAACTTACAAAGTTAAACTTTTATAAAGTGAAGGCAATATCAGACATGAGTATGTACAAACTGTGTTTGATATTGCGTTAAGCAGATGGGGTGATGTCACCCCTGTAAAAGCCAATATTTGAAGATGCACACAAATTGCCTAATGTCAACATGTGCTAGCTGCCATCATGAGGGATCAATAGACGTGTTTTGTGGGTGCAAGCCCTTCTTTTCAGTTACTTTACTATCGAGGAAGGGGTTGCACCCACAAAACGTGTACATTGATCTTCCGTGATGGCAGATAGCACATGTTAACACACTGTGTGCATCTTCAAAATTTGGCTTTTATAATACGTAAAAAATTAGTCATAAAAAAAAAGCTGAAGAAGTTTAGGGATTTTTGGGTGTTTTAGATTCTCCCTAAAACATCAATGATGTTCTTCATTTTGTTTTGAACATCATTGATGTTTTCCTTTAGGTTTTCTAAATCTCTATTACACCCCATTATCTCCCCGATGAGGATCTGGGCACTTTCACTGGTGAAATGACATTCCTCTTCCACAACATCCTGATCACCTACAAAAAAAACAAAAAAACACACCATGTATTATAAATATTCAGGCATCCATCTAGTACCTGAGGCTGTGGTCGCAGACACTCACCTGTTGTGGTCACTATTTCTACAACGTCTCCCTCCTCCTCCTCTGGTTGGGTTTGGAGGATTTCCCCTTCTTCCTGAGGTGTCCTCTGATGAGTGGTGTCCTCCGAGTCTTTTCTCCCCTATGTGAACAAAAATATGTATACTTAGCACACAGATATTTGATGGCAGAAATAGGAATATGAAACATTGCTTGGAAGTGGGGTACAATTGTCTGTATGTGCCCATGAACTTGAAAGTTTCCATTTTAAACTGTACAACAGTAAAGAAAAGCACATGGAGCAGCATGAACGTAATAAAAAGAAAGAATAGGAACACAGGACAACTACTTACTTTTTTGCAGCACTCTCCTGATCATTCTATACTGATCGTGCTCCCTTAATTTGAGGTCTGACCACCGTCTCCTCAGTTGATCCTTGGATCGTCGTACCCCAAAATTCCTGTGCAGACTCTTCACAAATTTAGTCATGATGTTGGCCTTTCTGTCATTTGGGTTTGGGTAAGGTCCATACTTCCCATCATAGTCGGCCCTTTTCAAGATGTCCACCATCTCCACCATCTCAACAAAGGACATATTTGATGCCTTAAATCACCTGCGGGATCCTGACATTTCTTGCTCCGGGCTTTCCTCCTCCTCGTTGCTGGAATTATCACGCACCTGTTGTCTCTCCGCCATGTGCTCTCCCCCACTGCGCTGAAAGAGAAGGGGCGGGGAATAGACTAGAAAGATTGTCAAGAGCAGGCGGAGTTTACGCATGCACAGTGTATATAAAGCGTAACACACGTGCGTAGTACGTACAATCTGTGAGCGGAGGAAGGAGTATCGGAAGCGCCGATCGTGATATCGAAGGTACCATTTTAACTTGGGCCTGATACTAATTAAAGATTGAGGCCTATATTGGGACAAGATTAGGAGAGTTTAGCCTGACATTAGGTTTTATCTTGTGTTGTGTCTTGCAGAGAAAATGGATCTAGTCAATGATCATGCCAATATTCATTAATATGTTCAGGGAGCTGCCCTGTCTGTGGCAGGTAAACCACCCCTATTATAACAATAAAACAAAGAGGAAGGCAGCGCTGGATCAATTGGTGGAATTTGGGAAGCAGGTGATCCCCACGGCAGACATCCCCTATTTGAAAGACCTAACTGGTGGCCTGAGGAGCACTTATAATAGGGAGCGCAAGAAGGTCCAGGATTCCCAGAGATCAGGAGCTGCAGCAGATGACATTTATGTACCCAGGCTGTAGTACCATGACAGACTGCACAGGAAAGTCTCAGCCAGGAGGTGGCGAGGGTAAGTGGCAGCCAGGAGGTGGCCGGGCCCAGTAGCCTGCCCGATACCCAGGTCCCTCCTCTCCGCCTTCCCCAAAAAAGTGGCAGGAAGAGGAGTAACCGGGATGAGGCAGCAATTGGCCTATTTTGGAAGGCTACTGTGGCCCTCAGAACCCCCCACAGTCTTTAAGAGGACTTTGCCTATATTACAGCCTGCAAAATGCTGGAAATGGAGGAGTGTCAACGCCTAATATGTGAGTATCTCATCTTATAAGCCCTATATAAGGGGTTGAGGGGCCAACTCACAAGCCAAAGCCACGTTTGTGAGTTCAACCATGGTCCTCCTCCTCCAGGTCCTCCTCCTCCTCCATCTCCTGCCACACTTCCAACACCAGAGCCACAGCCTGGCAGGAAGCGTCTAAGGAAGACCAGAGAGTGATGGCCCTGGGTTCAGTCTGGTCTGGCAAAAGATGCAGGCTGTTGTAGTACCACAGCCTGGGGACATATAGTTACATAGTTACATAGTTAGTAAGGTTGAATAAAGACACCAGTCCATCCAGTTCAACCTGAGTGAGTGTGGGTGTCTACAATTATCCCTAACCCTGTACATCCCACACTCACATCATTCCCTACTCTCAATCCAAGGTCCCCATTCATATACTAGGGCCAATTTTGGACAGAAGCCAATTAATCTACCAGCATGCTTTTGGAATGTGGGAGGAAACCGGAGTACCCGGAGGAAACCCACGCAGGCAAAGGGAGAACATGCAAACTCCAGGCAGGTAGTGTCGTGGTTGGGATTCGAACCAGCGACCCTTTTTACTGCTAGGCGAGAGTGCTAACCACTTCACCACTCTGCCGCCCGCAGATGATATATGTCATCTGCTGCTGTTCCTGATCTCTTGTAGTCCTGGACCGGATTGTGCTCACTATTATAAGGACTCCTCAGGCCACCAATTTTCACCAAGTGAAATTAACAAGGGACACCAACACCAACCAATCTCCTTGAGATTCTAAAATACAATATAATAATGGTGTTGTGGTAACTTTACACACAAAACCCACAGATATAATTATGGAGATCACCAAAAAAACAAAAACAGGAGATCTTGATTAAAAAAACAAACAACAAATTATCAAAAATATAAAAACATAAAACATATTCATGAAATCATGAGAAATAATAAAGAAAGAGGTTTGTGAGAACTCTGTGTGAATATAAGCAGCAAAACAACTTCATTCTTCCAGCATTATAAAGAAGAAGAGAGTGCGCTGCATTAAACAATTTAAAACATTGCAGCGTGACAAAGTGCTATATCGATTACGAACGCTAATTTTACCAGACCAAGTAGTTCTGTCTCTGAATTTATTCTGAGCATGCGTGGCATTTGTGAATCGGAATTGTCCACACACACGGTCAGAATTAACGCAAATGGATTTTGCTCTCAAACTTTGTGTGTGAAATTCCGATGAAAAAAGTCCGATGGAGCCCACATACGGTCAGAATTTCCGACAACAAGCTCTGATCACACATTTTCCATTAGAAAGTCCGACCGTGTGTACAGGGCATATGTCATTTTGTACAATAAAATATTTTCTTAATTAAAAAAAAAAATCACCATTGTATTGACCCATATAAATATTGCCACATGCATTAACACCAACCCCAGGCCCTCCAGATCTTCTCTCATTAACAACTGGGACCAAGAAGAAAAGTATAAGATTCCAAAATAGTGTAATAACGTTTTAATAAAAGCTAAAAGCAATATAAAACTATTTGGCACTCACATTGTATGCTGCTACCGTTTTGAGAGTTGGAGGGTGTGTGCTAGCATCTCACTTTTTTTAATCACATATATCCCCTGATAATTCTCACCAGTAACAATGCCAAAGGATCCCCCCTTACAGAATCATTTTACGATTTGTCATTTTAGTGGAGTTGCAGTTAAACCTGACCATAGATGGTTCAAATCTCCGCCAGTTTAGCAGGAACCAGCCAAGATTTGAACCATGTATGGGCAGGCTGAATGTACCCAAGTTATTCAATTGATCAACTTGGGTACAATCAGCCTGTCGGATTTTACATGTGATTATTGCTAGCAGCCGTTATAGCCGCTAGCAAAAAGCACTGTGTTCTCCTGATGGGGGCAGCTTCCCCCACCTGGAGAACAGAATGGCTCCACGGAAGGGATTCAGATAGTCAGTGTTGAGGGGGGAATCAAGCAATTTTCTTTCCTGCAACCCGTGGTTGTGATGATTTTTTTTTTCTTGTTCAATGTTTTTATTAAAATTTCAGTAGAGACATTACAGAAGATAAACAGTGTTATCCAAAAAATATATCATCGGAAACAGGCTCACATGAATGTGTATAGTTGGCAAAACTGTAATAGTAAACATGTGGGAACAATGTATTCTATTCCAAGAGTTATGCAGAAGGTGGGGTTATTGTCTAGCTCCCCCAGACACCCCATTTGGGGTCACACTGTGTCATGGAGAGAGGACAACTCACCCAACCTGAGCTGTCTGAAGTTTTCTTGGGATAAACAAGTGTATATAAATGTATGCGGTAAATTGTAGACAAACAAATGTCCAAGTATGAACTAAACATGTGTACAAACATTGGAATAGCCAGCGTCAGTGAGTCAGGAGAAGATTGTGCCCTTGGAGAGGAGCTGACCATTTATGCTAACTAGGGATGAAATCCCAGAGAATCAATAAACTGACTTGTTCGCTACAATTGTTAACTGTAAAGAAACCATATAATTAGTAAAGGTATACTTAAAGTTTAACAAAGCTGTAAGCTTAACCTGGCAATGAGTTTCTCTATAGAAAAGAATAGTAGCATGTCAACTACTTACTGGAAAAGGGAGGCAGGGTATTAGGGGAGGAGGAGAAGATTGGTAGGGAGGTAGGGTGGAGGAGAGTGGAGAAGGTGAGGGGAGGTGTGGGGTCCCAGGTGTTTCTATATATCAGTCAGATTGGACAAGAGATACATTGGAGAGGATGCCTCTTATGGGAGTAAAAGGGATTCATCAAAATTGGGTGGAAGAAAGTGTGTCACCCAAGGGGACCAAAGGGCTTCGTATTTGGCGACCTTGTCGGATATGGTGGCCTCTATTTTAGCGTGGATCATCGCTTGTGTGACCTTGTTTTTGACCGCAAGGACACAGAGGCTGGAAGTTTTCCGGGATCTGGCGATGAATTGTTTGGCAGCCGTTGTGACCTGCAAGAGGAGTTTGAACTGGCATTGGGATAGATTTGGCGGTTTGAGATTTAAAAGTGCTATAGTTGGGTCAGGTTGTAAAGCTATATCAAAGAGGTTGGAAAGCATGTGGAACAGGTTGAACCAAAAAGTTTGTGCAATTGGGCATGACCACCAGATATGGTGGAAGTTCCCTTGAATGGAACAGCCTCTAAAGCAGGTGGAGGTGTAATGTGGAACATATTTGGCGATCCTGGTTGGGACCAGGTACCAACCGGTCAGGACTTTGTAATTAGTTTCCAATGCCACAATGTTTTGGGAGGAGGATTTTGTGGCCTGCCATATGTGATGCCAGTCTACTTCTTCTAATGTAATTTCCAAGTCACTTTTCCATTTGGAGGTGTAGGAAGGGATAGGAGAGAGTCCTGTGTTAAGCAGTTGGGGTGTAGAGGGTCGAAATCAAGCCCCTCCTGTGTGGGTCATTATTGCAGGCTTGTTTAAAGAAGGACATGGAGAGGCAGAAGGAATCTCTGGGGGTCAAGGATGTGAAGAAATGTTTTATCTGGAGGTATCGGAAGATTTCAGAGGCCGGAATATCATTAGATTCCCTGAGGGCCGGAAAAGGCTTTATGCCATTGGAAGTTATAAATTTATGGGCCCGGATGAGGTTTGTGGAGGACCAATTATGAAAGAAGGATGGGGAGGTCCAGGCCGGGTAGAATGAAGAGTTGCATAAGAAGGAGAGCATGAGGTTATGAGCAGATTGGAGTAAGTGTTTGGACTTAAGACGGTCCCAGAGAGAGAGTGAGTGGTGTATAACTGGGTATTATGGTGGTAAAACAGATGTGAAAAATAAAATAAAAAAGAAAGAAGGAAATTGGTTTATATTTGAAGAAACCAGTATCTTCATCTGATCTAAAAACCTATATGTGTTAGATAGTGTAGTGAATATGGATATGACATCCAGTGTAATCACTCATGTGAATAAAAGGTACTCTATCTTGCTAGGAAGAGTAAAAAGCATCAAAAAAATTGAATGTATAAAAAGGATTAATATGTCTATAACATTCAAACTTTAACAGTGATGGAAAACATATATATAGTGTCTGAAGTGTCCATAATGGATGAAACTCCCAGATAAATAATATAGATATATTAGTCCATATGTTATACGGTGTGGTTGGCCCAAATTAAATCCCAAGCGGATGGTAACACAGGGAACAATCCGGATTTCAGTAAAAGATGGAATACTCTTACCGACTTTGATGGACTCACAGGCCTTTGGCGGTGAGTCAACTAGGCTTGTACTGTCTCATGATGACAGTGAGAGGATGGCTTGTACACCGGAAAGGTTCTCCCTCAGATGGGGGGCCAGGAATCCACTCAGAAAGGTCTCCGCAGTCTCCGCCTTTGTCAGCATACATGGACCATATATGAGGAAAAAACAAGGAGCCTCCACATGGTGTAAATCCAAAAAACTATTTTTCAAATAGCATTTATTAGATCACTTAAGATCCTCAAAACAGTCCAACAAAGTAAAAATTAGCAGAATCGATTCAAATAATACAAAGTGATTAAAAGTTGGTAAGCGTGGTAAAAGGTGGCTGGGTACAGCAAAAGAAACCCGGGTTTGGGTTTTTACTTTGTTGGACTGTTTTGAGGATCTTAAGTGATCTAATAAATGCTATTTGAAAAATAGTTTTTTGGATTTACACCATGTGGAGGCTCCTTGTTTTTTCCTCATATATGGTCCATGTATGCTGACAAAGGCGGAGACTGCGGAGACCTTTCTGAGTGGATTCCTGGCCCCCCATCTGAGGGAGAACCTTTCCGGTGTACAAGCCATCCTCTCACTGTCATCATGAGACAGTACAAGCCTAGTTGACTCACCGCCAAAGGCCTGTGAGTCCATCAAAGTCGGTAAGAGTATTCCATCTTTTACTGAAATCCGGATTGTTCCCTGTGTTACCATCCGCTTGGGATTTAATTTGGGCCAACCACACCGTATAACATATGGACTAATATATCTATATTATTTATCTGGGAGTTTCATCCATTATGGACACTTCAGACACTATATATATGTTTTCCATCACTGTTAAAGTTTGAATGTTATAGACATATTAATCCTTTTTATACATTCAATTTTTTTGATGCTTTTTACTCTTCCTAGCAAGATAGAGTACCTTTTATTCACATGAGTGATTACACTGGATGTCATATCCATATTCACTACACTATCTAACACATATAGGTTTTTAGATCAGATGAAGATACTGGTTTCTTCAAATATAAACCAATTTCCTTCTTTCTTTTTTATTTTATTTTTCACATCTGTTTTACCACCATAGCGCTACACTTTTTATTTTATTTTAATGTGCACAAATACAGTCGTTTTGTAGTGTTGGCTGCTTCCTTTGCTGGATTGGCGCGGTATTCCACTTATCCATTTTATAACTGGGTATTGTATAGCGCGGTGATCGGAGGGGTGAAGCCAGAGGAGGTTTGCGACAGAGAGGGGGTCGTATTTGACGGATTCCAGGGCCACCCAAAGGGGTATTTCAGTGGTGGAGTGGTACTTGGACAGTTGGGCAAGATGAGCAGCATAGTAGTACTTTGTGAAGTGTGGAAGGCCTAGGCCTCCCCTGGTCTTCGTTAGTTATAGGGTACAATGTGGAATTTTGGGTTTGTTGGTGTGCCAGATATAAGAAGATGTTCATCTCTGTAGCATGCAGAGGTAGTATCCTGGAACCAAGATGGGTAGAACGCGAAATAGATATAATATTTTAGGTAGGATCGTCATTTTGACTGTAGTTATTCTACCCATCCAGGCGAGTGGGAGATGAGACCATTTGGTGAGGAGGTTGGTGAGGTGGGCAAGCATCGGGGGATAATTGGCTGAGTAGAGGCCTGAAGGGTTTGCTGTGAGCTTAATTCCTAGGTATGTGATGTCGCGGATAGACCAAGGGAAAGGGAGGGAGGTTTGTAGATGCGTCAGGTCGGCTGTTGGGATGGAGATGTTTAGGGATGTGGACTTTGTCGGATTGACTCGTAAGCCGGATATTTGGCCAAAGTCTTTCAGGAGTTTAACTAGCTTAGGTGCCGAGGTCAGTAGAGATGACATGAAGAGTAGGACATCCTCTGCAAACAGACACAATTTATGATGATGGCCACCGACTGCTAGTCCTTTGATATTGGGGTTATAGCAAATCAATTGGGCTAGGGGCTCAATGGCTAGTGCAAAATGAAGTGCTGAGAACGGACAACCCTGTAACGTGCCTCTCTTTATCTGAAAGGTCTCCGATATAGTGGACAAAGGCCGTGGGGTCAGCATACAGAGCTGAAACCCAGGAAAGGAAATGAGAGCCAAAACCCCATTGTCTAAGTATGAATTGTGCGAGCTAAATGTGTCGAGAGAATCGAGCGACGGATGTTGTCCCCTGCTTGACGTGTCGAGGTGAAGTTTACTTGGTCTCTATGTGTTAGGGGGTTGTGATGATTTTGAACTGATTTTTTCTTTTAAAATGCCTTAAAGTAAATGTAAACCCTCACATATACCCAGTGAAGTGAACAGCCTCAGATGATACACAGAGATGAAACAAATCTCCCTACATAAGTTTTACATGTATATCTGCTGTCTTCAGCTTTATATACTATTTAGAAAGCACATATCCTGTTAGAATTTTCACTTCCTCGTTCCCCTGTAGGATTGGATTATTGCTAGACAATGTGAGACAACTGATTTGGAGGAAAGGCACACACCCCCTTCCCACACATGTAGAGCGTGCCTGTGAAAAGTTTAGCAGTTTGCTCAGAGAGCTTTTTAAAAGTTATCAGGCAGATAACAGATGAACGGAGCAGGACAAAGCTACGAGACATAGGGCTTTGAAGAGAGATAACAAAACACTACAGATATATGTGCCCAGCTCAAATTTCATGAATCAGGTTTACATCCACTTTAAGTATTATATTTTGTTTTTGAAAATTAAGATTCTACCCCAACCCTAGTACTCTATACCAACTTAGATGAGCATTTGCCACAGCTCTAATGACAGGTATCCACATACACAGCAATTTTACTGCTGAGGAAAAGATAAGGTGTGCCCAAACAGGACTATTGTATTAAGGAGTACATTAGGCAGCATGATCTCTTGCAAGGTGTCGAATGTCCTAGATGCCATGATTGCCCCCTCTATGGCAGCTGGCATCTCTCCCACCCGGCTGCCTATAACAAGCACTGCAGAGCTGATAGTAGACTCCTCTAGGCTCTTCCTCAGCGCTTACATTCTCATGTACACAGGAAAGGACGAGGAGCCGGGTAGGAGGAACATCCCTCTGCACCAACTGCACCAACTGCACAGATCTGAGGTCTGTAAGTAATTTACAATGGAGATTTGCAAAGGGGGGCACATGAGCCGGGGAAGGGGGGAGTTGAGGTAACATAGGAGTGATTTGGGGGAGAGGGATTAGAGGAAGATTTGCTAGGGGGGTGGATTTTTGCATGGAGTAGGGAAAGGATGTAAGCTGGAGGATTTGTGCTTGAGGGGGGGGGGAGATTTGCACCTGGGGGGATTTGGATTGGAAAATTGGGGGTGGGGAGAATTTTTACTGGAATCTGGGGTTGTGCTGGGAGGGAGCATTTGGAGGGTGGAAGAGGATGCGTGCTGGGAAGGAGGGGGTTGGGGAGAAAGAGGAATAGGATTTGAAGGGGGGATTTGAAGGGGGAAAAAGTTTGTGGGCATATGTATTGGGATGGGGAAGAAGGGGGAATAGTGCTGGAAGAGGGGATTTGGGGGATGGAGGAGCATTTGTGCTGGGGAAGGGGAAAGAAGAATTTTGCTGGGAGGTGTATTTGGTGGGGAGGATTTGTTCTGGGAGGGGGAGAGAGGATTTGTACTGGGGGGGCAAAGATTTCTTCTGGGAGGGGTGAGTGTGCAGACTAGTGCTAGATTATTTTGGGGAGGGAGTGGGGATTTTTGCTGAAAGGGTAAATTTAGGGAGAGTATTTCATGAAGGAGGAATTTCGCACTCTCCTGACCCCTACACTGTGCGTTACACACTCCTAACTGCTGCACTCTTTTTGTCTGACTGCTACTATGCATTACACACTCTTGTTCCCTGCATTCTGTGCATTATGTTATCATGGGCCCTGCTCTCTGAGTGTCTTGTACTCCAAAACCCGGCACTGACTACAGCATTCTGTGCTCTACATACTCCTGATTCTTGAACACATTACATTGCACACTTTGGGCCCCCGCACTCTGTGTTATGTATTCCGATACCTGACACTGACTGCAGCACTCTGTGCATTAAGTAATCCTGACTTTTGCACTCCCCTGACCTCTGCACGCAGCCTTACAGACTCCTACACTATATTGTTCATTACGTACTTCTCACTTAAGTGTTCATTGTTTCAACAGTTGCTGGTTGACTATTTTAATGAACTTCTTCTTTAAGATAGGGTCAAAGTGTTAGGTTGTTGTCTAGATTCCATATGTGCAAAATCACACTCATTTTGCATAATTATGCTGTGGTTTATGTGTGTCTGTGAGACTCTTTCTTGTGTCACAGCAACCAAAGCATATTTTATAGGTACAATGACGCTCAGGTTTTGTTTAACCATATCCCATAAGCTCCTCCCAAGGTTAACCATTTGGCCATACCCACTTTTTGTCACTGTGCGCTACACATGCTGCTTGTTGCTACCTCTCTGAACTGTCCTTCATTCTCAAGTTCTTAAAGCGGGGGTTCACCCACACTGCCAAAAAAAAAAATATTAAAAGCCAGCAGCTACAAATACTGCAGCTGATGACTTTTAATACATTGCCACTTACCTGTCCCGGAGTCCAGCGATGTCGGCAGGGGACGCCGACAACCCGCTCGGTTCTCGGCAGCTGCCGCCGCCATCCTGGGTGAGGGAATCAGGAAGTGAAGCGTTGCGGCTTCACTTCCCGGTTCCCTACTGTGCATGCGTGAGTCGCGCTGCGCTTCCCTAGTGGTCCCCGCTCTCTGCTGGGAGCTGTGTGTTCCCAGCAGACAGTGCGGTCAGGACGGGAAGAGGCATAAACTCCCATGGGAGTCTATGCCGGAAGTGGGTGCAAATACCTGTCTTTGACAGGTATCTGCACCCCCCTCCCCCCTGAAAGGTGCCAAATGTGACACCGGAGGGGGGGAGGGTTTCGAAAAGCGGAAGTTCCATTTTTGTGTGGAACTCCGCTTTAAGTTGGGCGGTACGGTATAAGACATTGCACAACTGCTGCAACAAGAACGCAGAAGTAAATTGTATCCTCTATTTAAATAGAGGATGCTTCTATACAGGATGGTGAGTGGGGTGAACATTTCCCCAAGTTTACACAGACAAAAAAAAATTTACTGACAGGGGTTTTAACCATTTAGTACTACATATACCCTTTAAAGTGGATGTAAACCCACTCTCATTTCTAAATTAGTCCAATAATGTTGATCTATAAGGATATATATGCCTCCTGCATGTATCCTTACCTGTCAAATATCGCCCCTTTAGCTATTTGGAGCCCTGCAATATTCTGGAGTCTGTGGGCAGGTCTGTTGTTCAGGGCTTGATGGGTGGAGTTGTGATGTCAGTAGACTCCCCGCCCACGTACACTTCCCTTGGCCAGGCAGCGATATTTCTTACATTGAACTTCTGCTGGTATTGTGGATTGTGCCCCATGATCACTAACATCCAGTCAAAACCCAGGAAAGTCACCACATCATGTTGAGGTGTGGAGCAGCCAATCCTGTGAGAGCTGGAGAAGAAAGGAGGGGGATGTAAAGTACACGGAATGTCTTTCTCACACTTGTGCATGTGATAAGGAAATCACCTGTCACTCACAGCAAGGGGGAAGAACCAACACCTATTTCTGTTTCTGTGTGTCTGTTTTTATCTTACTGAAGAAAGATATAAGGATTGCTCAGAGCTGGATTAACTCTTCGTGGCAAGACTGGGCACAGATGAAATGACATGCTCTGCTGTAACAGATATGAGTCTTAATTAAATAATAATTTTTAGGGTTTACATTTACTTTAAAGACCCCTTTACAATTTTATGAGTAAATCAGTTTGCCCTCAAGTGGATTGGTAATCTGTGACAAACATCCACATGCCATGGATCTGTACATCCCAGGCCATATTTGAGTAGGTTGATTAGTGGTATACTTTTGTGCAGTAAAATCTATAGTCCCTCCATGCTCCGGGTCTAGAGATTCTCTGAGCTGCTTTATGAACGACTGTTAATGCTGAACTCTAGGCAGGTAGTAAAGGCAGTTCTTTACTCATTAATACATTTTTATATGTATTTCTTTTGTGCAAGCAGTTTTAATACCTGTATTTGAACTGGTGCCAGCCTCTTGCAGTCCCTATACAGAAGAGCTGAGAGTAGGACAAAAAGAAATAAAACCAAGAGCCAATTAGTTGATGTGCTTACAAGGATAATGCTGATAGGAGGAGAAAGCAGAGTGACAGAAATGTGAGCTCATCACTGTGCTGCTTCTTCTTCACAATCCAGTAACAGGCTAGGAGCAGATAAATGACATCCTGGCTGTCAATAAACCCAAAAGACTTAGACATCTAAAGATACAGTGGAGGGCAGCACCAGTCTTAAGGCAACTACTACAAAAACAGATCTTTAAATAGGCTATTTTTTTATTTTATTATTATTTTGGACTGAAGGTTTGTGTAAGCATGTGTAAGAACTCCCTGTTAGTACAGATCTCCTGTGATATACTGACTAGACTCATAAATACACACCAAAGCAAAATATGATGAATAAGGGAAAATGCACGTAATTTAATATAGCTGAGAAAATAATGAAAGGACAGTACGTATTCTACAGATAAAAATTTATATGATTTGTGATCTCAGAACTGTGAAACATTCCTATCACTGAAATGAAATGTATTAATTAAATGAATCCCAAGTTACCAGTTTTAACGATTCATGCTATCAAGTTTGCCCATTCAATATAATTATATTGTACAGTGGCTTTGGTTACGATGAAGTGGAGACTGAATGGTGGGACCTTCATTGTTATCTTCCAGAGAAGTGATTTCCCAGCTTTTTTCACACTACACAAACTGCAATGAATAAATGTGTGTTTTGGCTCAGATTTTTGGCTTGCTGTCCTTCTGCATCAAGGCTGGCATTACTCCATTCCTAAATGTCCTGGCATATCCGCAGTCTAGATCTCTGACTGATGTATAAAGCAAACTAAAAGAAATCAATATTGCATCATTTTTGTGAACAAGCGTATTGCTGGGTATCACATAATCTGCTTATTATATTTAATAAAACACTCAAATAGTCTAATAAATATTAGAGCATTCACTGTTTTAGTTCCACATTTTTATTCTACTATAGAAGTGTCCATTTTGACTGATTTAATCTATTTATAAATTTTTGCGTTCAAATGTGGATAACATTTGTTAGTTTCCTGGCAGCTCATTGAAACAATGCTTCATTCCTCCTGAAAAGTGCTGAAAGCATTTGAAAGCATTAAAAGCATTTGTTTGACGTATACCTGAATGTCTGTGGCAAGGTCATCTAGAGCCCAGGGCGAACATGCCAAATTGCGCCCCCCCCAAGATGTATGAGCATTATGTGTCAGCAAAATCCCCCCCCCCCCCCCGAAAAAAATAAAATAATTGAGGACCAGTCTGCATGCATTCCCTCTAAGCAGAAATTCCCCCTCCTACCAGTACAAATCCGCCCCCCCTGCTGAAAGCACAAATCTTTGCCCCCCCATCCCCCCTCACCTCACATCCTCTCTCTGCCAGTATGTCCTCAGCACAAATACCCCCCACCAAAAAAAGTCCACCTCTCCTAGCACAAATCCTCTACCTCTCAAATGTACCCTTCAAGCACAAATCCTCCCCCCCCCTACTTCAGATTCCCCCTTCCCAGCACAAATTCCACTCCCCTATCCTAGCACAAATTCCCCCTCCTAGCACAAATCCTCTTCCCCATCCCTCTTCCCAACACAAATCCCCCCAAATCACCACTCCTAGCACACCTCTTCAAATCACCCCAACTAGAACAATTCTTACCTCTCGTCGTCCCTCAAATTTCCCCTCCCAACATAAATGCCCTCCCCCCAATCTCCCTGTGGGCCCCCCACCTCACATGATACCACAGTGCCCAGGGTAGCCACCCCTCCTGGCCACCCCTTGTCCCAGCTCTGGTGGCATGTCACAGAGTAAAGCAAAGCAAAGAAAAAAAAGATATTCCAAAATGGCCTGGACAAATGTATTGGTACCCCTACAAAATATTATAAATTATTGGATCAAAGTGATATTTTAAAGAAAATGTTTTCTTGAATTTTGTAATCGGTCAGTCTGCCATTTAGAAATATAGTCACTCTGCTGTTTGGTATCATTGTGTGCACCAGACTGAACATGGACCTGAGAAAGGAGAGAGCTGCTGAGAAGATCAGAAAGAAAACTATAGACCAGCATGCCAAGGGCTGCATGACCACCTTTAGGTAGTTTGATGTTTCTGTGACTACAATTGCAAATATTATTAACAAGTTTAAGGTCCACGGGAGTGTAACCAACCATCCTGGATGAGGATGCAAGAAAAAAAATCAACCCCAGTGCAAATGGTAGAATAGTGCAAATGGTAGAAAAGAGCCAAGAATAGTGCAAATGGTAGAAAAGAGCCAAGAATAGTGCAAATGGTAGACAAGAGCCAAGAATAGTGCAAATGGTAGACAAGAGCCAAGGAAAACTTCCAGAGATACAAGCTGAACTCTAAAGGAAAATGCTTTTGAAATGGATCTCCTTGGTCCCACTTAGTACTCAGTGGTTCCTCTGACCAACTTCTATATCACTACTGTGTCTTCTAGTAATATGATAAAGAAGGCTTCCAATGGTCAGAAGTGCTTATTAGACAATTATTAAGAAGTTATTAAGGCAGAACCAAGGTATCTTTTGTTTAAATTGCAAGTGCTTGTCACATTCTGCGTTATTATATGTATTTCTTTTCACACCAGATGCAGTTCCGTGCAGTTCCGTGTGCTTTTTTTCTGCACTAAAAATGCATGCACAGTGTTTTCCATGTATTCCAATGGCTCTAGTTCAAAGCAATGCAGTCAGTTCCAGTCAGTTTCCGGTCAGTTTCTGTATTATAATGGCTCTAGTTCACACCAGTGCAGTCAGTTCCAGTCAGTTTCCGGTCGGTTTCTGCACTGGAAACTGACCAGAGACTGGAACTGACTGCACTGGTGTGAACTAGCTGCAATTGGAAGCTGATTGGCTATCATGCACAGCTACACCTGATTTTGCACTCTCCAGTTTTAGTAAATCAACCCCTTAAAGTGGTGTTTCGGCCGAAATTATACTTTTTAAATAAAAATACCCCTATAATACACAAGCTTAATGTATTCTAGTAAAGTTAGTCTGTAAACTAAGGTCTGTTTTGTTAGTTTATTGCAGTAGTTTGTTATTTTCTAAACTTACAGCAGGCCGTGGCCATCTTAAGTGTGGGCATCTGAAGCCAGACTGTATTTCTTCCTGGATCTCATCCTTGCAGATCTCGCACATGCTCAGTGCAGCACAAGCAGCGTAATAGGTTTCAGGTCAGGTTTCCATAGCAACGGCAGTTTCAGAGGAAGTTGCCGCCCCTTCCCAGAAGGCATTGCAAACAGGAAATGATACGATGGGCCGGGGCCAGGGAGGAGGAAGTGAAAAATAAATACAGCAGATATACAGTAGGTGCTGAGAAAAAAAATTAAAAAATATCCAATTTGTTCACAGTGCACAGTTTAGTGAGGGATGCTGAAGAGTTGTAAAAGTGGGTGGAACTCCACTTTAAGCCTAGTATGCACTGGTCATTTTTTAGCAGGGCTAGCAGGGCAGAACGAAAAAAAAACTGACAGCTCAGGTCTAATTTTAGTACACCATTCTTCCCTACTGTGCTATTGTGTGTGTGTGTGTGTCCCCCCGTCAGAACATTCCGGTCAGCAGGCCTTTTCTGGTCATGCCTCATTGACAAAAGCTGGCCAAGCGCCGGTTTCTATCAGACTGACTGCAGTACACACAGGCCGAATGTCGGACGGTTTCTATTGAACTTGCTGATGCCGCCCCACATTTGGCCTGTGTGTACTAGCCTTTAGTTTTGCAAGTGTGCATGCATTCACTATTTTTAAGTTGTCCTTTCAGAGTGTTTGCATTTTGAAAAAAAGATTTTAAGTTTTTAAAACTTAGACGTGCACAGTAGATTTTTCTCTACGTGAAGTATTATTATCCTATGTAAAATAAGTGTAGGCAAAAAGTATCCCACATTTGCTTCTGTTAATGTGAGGGATAGCCCCGGTGGATCTGGGTGCCCTCAAAACTCACTCAATCCACCCGCCATTCTCAGATAGCTTTATAAGATATCTTCCTGTTTGAACTGCTCTTTGCCTTCTGAAAAGTCAGTGAGTAGAAGTGGCACATTTTTCCATTCCTTTATGTTAGGGTTCAGTAGCACGACTCCATCTTAATATATTACTATCTTTTACGATGTAGACAAAATACATGGACACTTAAAAATACATTTCAAATGTTCCCATTCTCATCAGACAATGCCTTGCAAGAAAATGCAAAGTCCTACATTTTACAGGAATTTTAGCCTCCAAAAGATTTTATTATGAAGCTTGTAAATGGCATGGATATTGAAATTATAAGAACATGTTAAAACTTCTTTGAGATTTAGATTGTGTTTACATATAGTTTGATATGCATTGATAGGATTATATACATTAACATTTATGTTTCCCTATAAACAGAACAGAAAATGTAAAAATAAAGAAAGGTTTTAAGAAATACAACTTAATTCCTACACATCTATGTTACCTGACGTTGCTAACACTTAATAAAACATATTACTACATATTGTATGTTTTGTGAAATTTCACAATTTGAAGTGTGACTTAAACTTCTCTAATTAGTTTTTTTTTTTTCCTCTCCTAAAACCGTTCAACTTTCCAAAAAAAAAAAAGTGGGGAAAAACAGTGTCTGTGTATCGTTATGTACGCATTTAATTGATAATTGTCACCTCTAATTTTGTAACAGTAAAACTGAAGGAAAAGGGTATCAAGGTTGAAAATGACAAAAAATGGATGCCCTTTCCACAAAGCAGAAAAGTAAAAAATCACACAAATTACTAATTATAAAAGCTAAAAAAAAAACCCCTATGATGTGTCATCTTGATCGTAAGCAAGACTAAAAATAAAATATGCCCCATTTTATTTGTCATATCATTCAGGGAACTTGGCACTGCCATCATATTATAATGGTAATACATGATTACTTCAAGATTCTACTTATAAAATGCTCCAGTGCCATTAAGTCTGGTAGAGATGTACTGATAATGGGATTGAAGGACTCAATTAACACCTTTTAGGCTTTTCACGTCACACTCATAATTCATAATTTTTCTCACTTATGTATGTTCTCTCTCACTGATTGAATCGTATCACCATCAATGTTAGTCTTACTTTTAGATTTAATACCAGCTTTTTATCCCTGCGTTAATATTTAAAATACTTCTTTACAAGCAATTAATGAAATTAATGAGCAACAAAATTAGTAAATATAGCATTTAGTCTAATACAAACACTGAAATCTTTATAAATGTATCTTAAAGTATTTTAAAAGAGGTTTAATAAATAAAAACAATACCCTGCTGACAGCAATAGGGTGCAGCAATATAGAAGTACCCCCTCCCCCACCCACTTGTACCTCTTTCAAAGCATACCCTTACTCACATACTGTTCTATACATTTGTATGAAAGTCAATACATTTGTTAGATGGCAAGCAATAACTGTAAACAATGCAGTAACCCAAGGGACATGTTATAAATAATTTCAAAGCAGACATAACTCCAGAAAACAGAAATCTGATTAGCTGTTATGAATTATTGTCCTTTGCACAGCGCCATTATTGTTCACATTGTTTTTACTAAATATGTCTGTTTTTCTTGCCAGTTTGACATATTTACATGAAATATACAGTATACAGTACATATACTTAAATATACTATTAGCATGTTTACCTGGACACAAAATCTAACTGAGCATACCCTGACTTGAATAGGTCCAGATAAAAAATGATTTCTCATATACATTCTCCTGCACAAAGTAGCCAATAGGAATCCCATGATCCTCAGCCATGAGCATATTCCAGGCTACGTACTGGGGATGAGCACACCGGAAAATGTTCAGTTCACAGTAGGTTCAGAAAAACCATCAGGAAGTTTATGAGCCCTGAACATAGCGCCAAATCCTATTGAACTCTATGTAAGGTAAATCTTGTAATTCTTTTGCAAAGCTAGATTGCAAGCTTTTGGTACAAAAAAAAAAAAAAGGATATGTTATGCCCTGTACACACGATCGCACATTCCGACAACAAAATCCATGTTTTTTTTTCCAACGGATGTTGGCTCAAACTTGTCTTGCATACACACGGTCACACAAATCTTGTCGGAAATTCTGAACGTCAAGAACGTGGTGACGCACAACACGTATGACGAGCCAAGAAAAATTAAGTTCAATAGCCAGTGCGGCTCTTCTGCTTGATTCCAAGCATGCGTGGAACGTTGTGCATCGGAATTGTGTACACACGATCGGAATTTACGAGAACAGATTTTGTTGTCGGAAAAATTGAGATCCAGATCTCAAATTTTGTGTGACGGAAATTCCGATGGAAAATGTCGGATGGAGCCTACACACGGTCGGAATTTCCGATAACAAGCTCCCATCGAACATTTTCCGTCGGAAAATCCAACCGTACAGGGTATTATGAGGGACATTAAGCAATGCGAGAAATATTTATAAAAAAGACTATTCAGCGTATCAAGGCACTTTCAATGTAGTTTAACTCTTTACTGCCGGCGGTTCGCATATATGTGTACCTCTCTTTGTGCTGGGAGTGTGCGACACAAAGCCCGGGTCTCATACTAACGATTGGGACCTGGGACTCCCGGTTCCAGGTCACCTGATTGCTATGATAGCCTCTGATTGGCTTTTACAGGATTCATTCACTGTGCAGCCCGTCCCTGTGTTTACTTCCTCTTCTGAATGGAGAGGAAGATACAGTATATCTTCCTCTCCTTGCAGGAGAAGAAGATGTACATTAAAAAAAAACTTACAGATACACCGTGTCTTCCATTCCATGCAGAAGAAGATGTAAGTAAAAAAAAGTGTGTAAAGAAAAAAATAAATAATAAAAATATTTTTAAAAATAAAGAAAAAAATTGCTAGACCAAGGTTAGATCTATGACAGTGCCAGGGTTAGTGTTGGGGGTCACAGAAAGGGTCAAAGGTCAAAGTCGGAATCAAAGGTCAGGGTCGGTATATTTTTGGTAGGATTTTAAAAAAAGCATTTTTTATCAGTGTCAGCTAGTGTCAGTGTGTTTTAGGTAGGATATATTTGGGCCTTACTATGGATACAAACAACAAATAACATACACATATGTGGCATCACTGCAATTGTCAGGAGCAGGAGAATTTATTTTTTGGTTGTTCTTTGGTGGTAGGTTATGGTAGTAACAAGAAATACACAGCTAAATTTAAAAATAGTTTTTTTTTTTTTATTAATTTGGGCCAGATATTCTTTGATAATTAAAAAAAAAAAAAAAACAGGAGATATCTGTTACTATTTACCACCAAACGAAAGTCCAATTTGTCCTGAAAAAAACAGGGTATAAACCACCTGGATACGGAAAGTAGTTGTGATGATATGTACAGATTAACTAACACATGTCAAAGTTGAAAAACTCAGGCATTAACATTTGTTTTACCCTCAGTCACTAAGGGGGTTCAACAGACTTGAGGGATGCCTTACAGTTCCATATGAATTTTCAGAACAGGTAACCTTTTGAACGTGACACAAAAAATATACAGCAACTGCTAAATACCATTTAAAGGAAGGAAGGATGCTGCCCAGTTTCTGTTTGTAAACAAACAGGCCAGGGATCCTTGGTGACATATTTGATCAAATATTATTCTGAAAATATTTGTCAATAACGTCACCCATAAACCTTGTTTGTTTACAAACAGAAGCTGGTCAGTAATTTGTAATTTTAAAGGTGTAATGCATAACGCAGCGGGTCATGGTGGCAGAAGGGAAACATAATTTGGTGGCAGGTCGATGTGGAATTGGGTCATTGTGATTGATGCTGGATCTACATTGCTGTACTGTGCCTTTAAAAAAAACAGCATTGGCCCCCTTAAAATTCATACGAGATCCTTATCCTTGGTGGCCAGGAAGTAGACAAGTAAAAAAATGTCCCCTGATATATTTAAGAGTTAATTACTTCATTCAGAGAATGTACAACCTTGGCAATTATGACGACCTGCCACCCAACTATGTTTCTCCAACTGTCACTACACTGATGTGGCGACTCGACACCCGATAACGTTGGCCTACCTGGATAGCGGTATGGTGTAAATTTTAACAGGAACATATGCTTTTTTTTATAAAGGGATAATGCACATTTTAGAAAATATCCCCCTAAAGTTCAAACTAGACCTTTACTAGACATTAATCCAGGCATGTAGTCTGGGTAGCCAGGTTGCACCCCTTCTTCCTGTACGATACTAGGAGACATGCATTCAATTTTGGGAGGGTATATTGCAAGGCGCCGTGTCCCTATGTAGAAAGAAAAGGGAATCTTCAATACATCCTGTCCCCAAAAGAATGTTGGGGTTTGCAGGGTAATTATCAGAATCTAGAAGCTTCCTTTTTAATGAGGGAGATCCAGGGAAATGAATACAGGGTACATGAGTACTCCTTACTCATTCCCCAAAATAGTGTAAAATGTATTAAAAACACAGACACCATGACAAAGTTCTTTATTTTGAAAAAAATGTAAACCATGTCCTACGATATAAATCCAGCATCCATAACGTCATTCAGCAATGTAGATCTTTGTCAATCACGATGATCCGCTGTTATACTGACCCAACCCAGGACTATTCTTCCTTCGCAGATTCTCCCATTGGAAATGATAGATCCCCAGATGGCTGCTGTAAACAAGCCAGCAAGGGATCATGGGTGACATCATTGACCAAATATGATCATAACATATGATATGTCCCTGTTGAAGACCTTTAGTGTCGAAACGCATCGGGCCAGCATTTACTGCACCCCACATTGCTTTTTTATCTATTTTTTATGTTTTGTGATCACTTTTTATCATTGTTATTTCTGGTATATCCAGCCGGATATTTAACTCCTTCCTGCCTCCGGAGTTTGCTGCTGGTAAACGGAAGACCTCCATCCGACCCATCCCTTGTGCACAGCACCTGATTTAGATCCTGCTGGATCACAAGCCAGTTTGACCCACTGTTGTAAAACATGTGTGTCCACCTCAGCCGGTAAGAGTACCCATCTTAAACAATTTCTTTGCGACTACAGACAACCCGTTTTTCCTTTCTACTGTCTTGATGTTATCCCAACAGGAAGAAGTACATCACTGACACCCCCCCATTTTGTTGACTTTATTCCATATGACTTATTACAGTTTTACTCACCTCTGGATGCATGCACTCCCTGTGTTTTACACACTTTGTAATTACATTGATCATAATGTATGGTTTTTATTTTTGCACTGATATTTGCACTTTCTGAATTTTTGCAATCCATGCATTGGTATTTCCATGTTTTATATTCATGTTATTCTACTTTGGGTAGTCACAGACCATTGTATTTTGGCATTTACACTTTATAGCGCTATACTATTTTACCCCTTTCTTATATAACTTTGTTTGTTTGAGTGTGCAGCAGCTTTTTCACATATTTTGTTTAGCTCAGTGTTTTTCCCCCTTTTTTTCTCATAACAATATTCAGTGATGTCCCCTGTGGTCCCCCACAAAAGCTGTGGTTTCAGTGTGTTAAAAATGTACATTACCACCCTTTGCTTTAAACACAGTCCATCTATTTTAAGTGGGCTGCCAATGCACCACAACAAAGGCAAAAATGGACATGCATTGCAGCAACACAGATTTTTTTTATACCAAGCATTACTACAATGCATACATCTGAAAGGGCCCTAAGGATAACAGCAAGCAGCATATGCAGAAGGAAGCCAGAAATAGCAGCCGTCCTTCCCTTCCCTCATATCCCTCAAATGTCATTGTATTCACTCACTGTACTCTGTTATAACAGATCAAAGCTGTCTCTAGTAGCTCTGTTTACTAGCGCCGTCATATTCTTCAACAGACTTAGGGGTCCCATGCCTACTGATCTCCTCCTACTGGATGGATGCTTACAGAAATTTCATCAAAACCCACAACCCAATGGAAGGAGATCAGCCAGTGTGGGACCTGGAAAAATGCTGAAGGAGATTCTTGCAGATGAAGCAGCAAACAGCTTTGATGTAATTCCTGTCTGACTGCACATGATCAAACGAGTTACATGGTCACTGCCCTCCAGCTGCATTCCCGGGATCTTACAGATGAGTCAGGAATTTCGGACGGGAAGATGGGCTGTACACTGTAGTGTGTATGCTCTGCATACAGTTGACAGTATTTTAAAAATTGCTAATTGCTAAAAGACAAGACAAAGGTTTTGGGGTTTTTTTGTAAGGCTTTTTTAATTGAAAAAAATCCACAAACCTAATTTTAAAGAAAACAATGTTTTATTTATTTATTTTTTATATAATAGTCTATTACAATTAAAGGGGTTGTAAAGTCAGAAGGTTTTTTATCTTAATGCATTCTATGCATTAAGATAAAAAAGCCTTCTTTGTGCAGCAATGTCCACTAGTGTCTTGGTCATCTGAGACTCCCCTTCCTGATTGGCTGAGACATAGCAGTGGCACCATTGGCTCCCGCTGCTGTCAATCAAAGTCAGTCAGCCAATAAAGAGAGAGGGGGCGGGGCCAGGTCGCAGCTCCTTGTCTGAATGGACACAGGGAGCTGTGACTCGGCTAGGGTGCCCCCATATCAAGCTACTTGCTGTAGGGGCACTCAATAGGAGGGAGGGGCCAGGAGCACCGAAGAGGGACCTGAGAAGAGGAGGATCTGGGCTGCTCTGTGCAAATCCACTGCAACAGAGCATGTAAGTATGACATGTTTGTTATTTTTATTGAAAAAAAAAACGAGACTTTACAATCACTGTGATGCTAATTTTTTGTCTAGTTCTTATAATTTCCTGTTTTTATTTAATCTTATTTTTAATTTAATCTTATTTTTGTTGTAATACAACACAGGAAATTCATCGCTTCTTCGGATGCGTTTTCTTATAAAGAAATAACAAGAAAATATATATTCAATATAGAGAATTACTACATTTTCCTACACTAGTTGATACACGGCAAAACAGAAAATCAAAGAGAAGCAAAAAGCCTGTATAAAATGGCGCATACAGCATTTATATGATAACCAGGACATGCATAAATCACAGAAGTAACAAAATACTGTGAATAACAAAAATGTTTAATACATATTCCATTGATATTGAAGACATTGAAATTAAAGTTTCCTCTGAATGTAGACTAATGCATGTAGCGTTCTATAAAAGGGTTTGCACGCTGCTACAGTTGGCATGGCCGGTCATGCATAAAGTAATAGGCTTTAACTTTGCTAAGCTTTTCTGCCAGGCCCCCAGGATCCCCCACTGCTCTATTATATTGAACTTGTAAGATTCGTCTTCTGCCAGGCTCACCCAGATTATTCCTGCATTAAGGGCCCTGCTGAGTGACTAGTGTCATGATAAAGTGCTAAGGATGGAGCTCACCATCTTGGCGTCCTGTTCTCATCTTATTAAATTCAGCTTTGTAGAAGCAGGGAGCCTGCCTCTCATCCCTTGCTGGCCCCAGCTCAGGCCAACTGCAACTGTCTGACAATATGAAAATCGGGAACTCCATTGCTAATGGCAGGTGTTGTACCTCTGACAAGGGAAAAAATCTGTGAATGCTTTCTTCTAATTTAAACAGATAAAAGAGATGATTAACTCTTTAGGTGTTACTATGATGAAGGGTGCAATAACTCTAGAATAAAAATATAACAAAGGGGATAAAGAAAATTGACCATGTGTTAAAAACTGTAGAATATACATTACCCCCACATGCAAGTGGTTTAAATGTTGTATGCAATGTTGTATTCAAAATCCTGTTGAATAATAGCAAATAATTATTGCTGTTATTTTTTTTATTTATTTATTTTTTTAGAACATGAATCTATTTTGCTTTTAGAGGTGAACATAGTTACTCTGGTCTACACTGGTAAAACTGTAGATTTGGACATTAAATCATATCACACTTGTTATAGAGCATTGGTCTTTATCCAGAGACTCATGAACCCTCTGCATTACTTTTAATATGTCAAAGGATAATTATTTTTACAGGAATGCATCATACCAGTTCAGATCAGTTCAGTTAATTTAAAAAACATATCTGTGAACAGTTTTTCTTACCAAAGCACCCCAACTGACATCATAGTCAAATCTTGAATATTTCTTATTTCTCCACTGATGATTTTTTTTGTTTTTAAATAGCATACACGTTATACCTGTGAAATGGATTTGCACTAAGCAGCCCCATTTCTCCTACTCTTGGGTCCCCCGTCGGTGCTCTTTGCTCTTCCCCCCTGCAGAGTGCCCCCATAGCAAGCGGTCCTGAGCTACGCTGAGTGTGTCCATTGACATACACAACGCGGCTCGGCCCCACTCCTACCTGGGCTCTCTGCTCCCTGGCTGTTATTGACAAATTGAGCTACATTTTCAAAATATGTTAATGTATTTTAAGAAAAGTTTAATCAAATAATATATCATATTTAAAAATTATAGCGTCCTTATGGTCGCTGCCGGTTATAAATGAACCTACATGACTTGTACTCAGGTGAACCATTCCAGGAAGTGCTAGGATGCTACTGGCTGTCATAAAGAGGTACATTTTGGAAGAGCTCCTCTGTAGATACCTTGTGAAGGTCTACATCTAGCCCCAAGGTCCCCCTGTGATAATTACTAGTTATAAGTCATTTTAATCTCTAAGTCAAACAAGGCTGTCATAAGTCCTGCTGGATGCAAAATTTATCAATGTATGAAACCCTACTACGCCCATAATATCTCCACCTAACTCTCTTTACCCTACCCTTGAGTCTGACACCACTCTTCTACCCTCCCCTAGGGGGGCCTCTTTGCTTTGCCCACCCTCCCCTTTCCTCTTCCCTTTCCCTCACCCCTTATCCACCCCCTCCCCAGCATCTCCACTTCCCCTTCTCTTGCTCCTTTCTACTCCCCCTACAAGTTTTTCCCTCATCTCCCCCACTTCTTTCTCATCTCTATCCTTCCTATTCTACCCCCACAGCCTCCCTACCCTGGCTTGAGCTCCTAGCTAGGCATTCCTCTTAGTATACCCCACAGCCCTTCCCGACTTACAGTCTCCCAGCACTCTTTGTGCTCTTTGGTATTGCCCCACATTGGGCTTTTGTTAATTACTTGGACATGGTTCAGAGCCCTGTGTAAATGCTACCTCCTCTTTCCCCCCTCCCGTTCTTTTTTCTTTTTCTTTTTCCCTGACTGCTAAAAGTTGCACCTAGAATTTCAGCCTAACTTTGTGTAGCATTATGGAGAATTATCCTCCCCTTGATGTTTGCTTTGTACCCTCTTTTAACCCAGCATGGTTTTTTCCATGCTTTAGCTTCGTTAAATTGTACTTATTGTACATATGTACCTTGATCTCTTTCTTGAAACTTTTGTTCTTTCTTTAAAATAATTGAACAAGAAAATTAAGTAGAGAAATAAGAGGTGAGAGCATTACAGCCTCATTATAATGGCAAAAAAGATCACGTAAGAGCCCATAAATAGCTTAAAGTGGTTGTAAACCCTGTTACACCACTTTTACCTACAGGTAAGCCTATAACAAGGCTTACCTGTAGGTACCTTGAATATTTCCTAAACTTGCACAGTTTAGAAGATTTTCAGTATATGCGCTGCTGCCGACATCGTTGGCGCATGCACACTGAAGAAACAGGGCGCAGTTTCTTCAGGAGTAGTGCCGTGACCGGCGGCTCCCACGCGCATGCGCGGGAGTGACATCATCGCGGCTCCGTCCAATAACAGCGCCGGAGCTGCGGACCCGAAAGCAACTCTGGTGGAAGATGTCCATGCTGTACTCAGAGAGCCGATGCTGATCCAGGGCATTGTTCTAAGTTAAGTGTTTCATAATGAGCTAGTCATCAGTCATCTGCTTACCAAGAAGATCTGTTTCCTCAGATTCCCACACAGGGCGGCAAGGAATGTCTTGCCCAGCTCAGGGTGCATGTTGGACCTGCGGAAGTTCATTTGCATGGATTATCTCAAGTGACAATGGATAAGGAAGTGAATGCACAAATTTCAAAGCCTATATTTACTGTAGGAGGCTATAGAAGAAAGTATGCAGCAAATATCCGTGTCACGGGCATGGGAAAAAAAAGAGCATAAGAGTCGAAGGGCAGATGAAGAAAGGTTGGGTTTTGTTTTCGAGCTTTAGTACCTGGGCCAGAGACCCAACCATCGCAAAAAGCATGCAGATATTTCCAATTGTGAAGAAGGAAGGGCCTTATTTTCCCATAATGTCATAGAGTAAAGCACTCATTGATGAAGAATGGGACAGGCCTGATAAGAAGAGCAATTTATGATACAGGTTCTCTAAGCTTTATCCAATGAAGGTGGCTGATGCATATTTATGCAGCACACTTCTAGGGATGGATGTGTCTTTGCCTTTCAATAACTCAGTTGCCTTTAGTAACCCTATGGATTGAAAAGTGTACTTAGGGCTGGTTCACACTATATGCAGTCCAACGTGTTTTTATTCTGCATCAAAACTGCATGAACAGTGTTTACCATTGATTTCAGTGACCTAGTTCACACCAGTACAGTGCATCCCAGTACAGTCAACTAAAGTAGAACATGTTGCTTTTTTCTTTATGGAACGCATATGGAACATGGCAAAACGTATTTAAATCACACCAGAACGCTTCAAAAACCTGCAAGCACAAAAACATCCTTATCTCAGAAATTGGGGTGAACTGGCCCTCAGACTTGTAAAGAATCTATACTGTGTCAAGTTTTGCCCATTGACTAGCAAAAATGTTAACTTTGATATTTAAAGAAATGGCCTTTAATTCAAAATGGTACCTGCAGGATTTGGCGTGGTTCTGGAAGAGCTGAACCTGGCAGCTGACCTTTGGTGGAGGCTTTAATAGACCTAGTACGAGTGCTGGCACATTCAGTCACAGCCATGATGGCTTTGTGGTTGCGCCACTGGAGGGCAGATGGAGCTTTTACACAAGCCTTCAGAAAGAATTCCCATAATAGGAGGTTTTTGACTGGCAAAATTCTGTATGACGCAATTAAGTGAGTGACAGGAGGAAGGTCCAGACTGTGGCCACAGTCTAATAAGAGGAACCAGCCATCTTTTTTTTCAAGTCATTTGAACTTTAGGAGGCCAAGTCTTATAGGTCAGGCTGCCAATTTAGCAGATCGCAGTGAAGGGGGTTTGAAGTTCCTTTAGACATGGTCTCAAAACCAGAGCAGGCTGCTGGACATCTGGAAAGTCTTTTGAAAGTGTGCCCCCACTCTTCCAGTGGGAGCCAAGATAGCCTCCTTCTGGAGGGTTTGGGCAACAAACATCAAAGACTGGTGTATCCGGAAGACATTTAGGTGGGAGTACAATAGAGAATTTGACCACCGAATCATTTCATTCATGACCAACAGGTCTCAAGAAGTAAAAATTTTTTGCAAGATTACATATAAGAGTCATACTGCAACAAGTCCAGAATGGCTCGCCATCACCCCTCGGCGAGCTTAAAAAGTTTGTCTGCCTCACTAAGAGGTCTCAGTGCTGGACCTACGGAATTGGAACAGTGTGAAGAGGGATGCGGGAATTGGCCGGCTATCTGTCCTACTACGGTCACAGAGACCATTAAAGCGGGAGTCCGGCGAAAATTTTTTTTTAGATGTCAGCAGCTGCAAATACTGCCTGTCCCGGGGTCCAGCGATATCGACACCCGAGACTGAACCGTCCCTCGATCCTCGGGTGCTGCCGCTGCCATTCTCAGTGAGGGAGGCTGCCTGTTCTCAATGGTCCCCGCTATCTCCTAGGACCTGTGTCTTTCCCAGGAGACAGCGGGGGAGTGCGGGAGGGGGCGTGACTCCCGCGGGAGTCTATTCCCGGAAGTGGGTGCAGATACCTGTATTATACAGGTATCTGCACCCCCCTGACAGGTGCCAATTGTGACACCGGAGGAGGGGAGGAATCCGATGAGCGGAAGTTCCACTTTTGGGTGGAACTCCGCTTTTAGCCCGATTTGACTCCTGTTGCCATATGGCAAATAGGGTCAACTACGTCCAGTAAGTAGGCAATTTTATCATATGGTATTTCATCGTAACTTTGCCACTTGCTGTTTATGCTTACATCAGCCACTAGGGTTCATCATTACGAGGACGTTTTACACCTGAGAGGATTCATGCTTTTTGGTTTATAAAGACTTTTTTCACATGTTTTTGAACTTTTTTTCACATGAATTGTTTTGGATCATGGGTTTTATGAATTATATATAATCTATCACATTTATCCACATGCACAGGGCACTTTATTAATAGTTTTGTGTTTCATTCAGAGTATCTAGCGCTGTTTTTTCACATGGAGTGATTCCGATTACATTGGAGTCACCCTAGTGGATCTTTTCACACTATAAACGCTTGTTTTATGAATTATATATAATCTACCAAATGTATCGACATGCACAGGGCACTTTATTAATGGTTTTGTGTCTCATTAGAGTATCTAGCGCTGTTTTTCACATGGAGTAACTCTGATTATACTGGAGTCACCCTAATGGCTCTTTTAACACTATAAATACTTGTTTGTATGCTACAGCAGCTGTCACTTGGGCACTTTAGATGTATTTATTGGTGCAAGTGCATATACTTTTTTGTATATATTTTTCACATCTGAGATTTGCAGAGGCCGGATGTCACTTCCAGTTCAGGTGCCTGCCATTTGTAGAATCGGCATGGCACCAATAATCTTTTTGAAGATCTTGTTGGCAGTTGTGGCGGTAATTTGTCTTAGGGGATAGGCTCTACCACTACTTGGACAATGTACTGATTGTCGCTCGTTCAAGCCGGAAGCTGGCAAAGCATTACAACCTTGTGTTAGATGTCCTCTATGTCCTCTAATTTTTGAGTAGTATTTGATACCTGAATAAGTCAAATGGTTATTCAAAACTGCAATATTTCCGAAATGAAAATCTGCGTACGAAGACTCATGGAGACAGCATTTATGTCAGCGAGGAATTGCATTGTCCTCATTGGGACCTTTTACAGTGGTCGTTCCAGTGGTGCCTTGGAGCAGGTGGCACATAGAGGCATTTCAGTTTGTCTTCCTAAGTCAATGGAATGGGCTGTCTATGAATCAGAAGGTCTTTGTTTCTTCACACACTTAGAAAGGACTGGACTCACGGATCCTATGTGCTATAGATGCAAACGAGATAGGGGTGACCTTATCCATCTTCTCTGGAGTTCCCCAGAGTTCCACCACTATTGAACGTCTGTCCTGGATACCCTTAATAGGGTGTTCCCATCTACAGTACCACTTGACCCTAGATATTGCCTGCTAGGTATCTTATCTAATCTCATACCTAAAGAGTTTCAGAGCTGGGCTCAGCCCTTCCTTCTCTGAGCTGGCTGCTCAGCTGTTGGCTAATTGCCAGCTCCTATCTCTCCACAGTTATGCCCCGTACACACGGTCGGACATTGATCGGACATTCCGACAACAAAATTCCATGGATTTTTTTCCGAAGGATGTTGGCTCGAACTTGTTTTGCTTACACACGGTCGCACAAAGTTTTGGAATTTCTGATCGCCAAGAACGCGGTGACATACACCACGTACGACGAGACTAGGAAAGGCCGTTTCAGAACCAAGCGCGCCACCCTTTGGGCTCCTTTTGCTAATCTCGTGTTAGTAAAAGTTTGGTGAGAGACGATTCGCGCTTTTTCAGACTCGTAGTTTTCAGATCGTTTTCTGCTGTTCAGTTTGTGCTTGTGGGTTTGTATCTGCTCTTCAGTGTGTGCAGTCAGTTCGTATTGTACTATTTAGTGCGATCTTGTCCGCTCGTTATTGTTTTTCAGGTCGCTCTTAACAGGCCTTGCTGTTCTTCAGTGCGTTCTGTTACTGCGTTCTGAGCAGCCGACCGTTTTCTAGCCATGTTGCGTATACGTACTCCTCATAGAGTTCGTGCTGTGCGGGGGCTTGGTGTTGGGGTCCTTACCTTGACACAAGTCCAGTCCATGAACAGGGTGGGGAGGAGTTCATGGACCAAGAATTGGTTGCTTCAGTGTGACCAGTTCTGTCACATGCTCCGTTAGATCCATGACTCTGGATGACGGACCCCGTATTTCACCGTTTGTTGGCTTTGCTGACCCCCTATATCAGCAGGCAGGATACCTGCATGAGGCAAGCCATCACTCCGGAGCAGAGGCTCGTCGCCACCCTGCGGTACTTGGCGACGGGGAGAAGCCTGCAGGACTTAGAGTTCTCGACAGGCATCTCCCCCCAGGCTCTGGGGATCATTATCCCAGAGACCTGTTCTGCCATCATACAGGTCCTGCAGAAGGAGTATATTAAGGTAAGATTTTTATCCTTTAATATCACATTTTATTGTATTTAATGTTTGATAATATATTGTATTTCTTTCCTCATTCCCTAATTACCATGATTGTAATATGCTGTGAATGTCCCCTTTGTCCTCATGCATGCTGGATTTTTATCTAATTTTTTTTTTTGTCCTTCATGCATATTTGCCTTCACTTACCTCCCCAGCATGGTCTCCTGGCCCTATATTCACCTCATGTAGTCACTTAACAATTTATTTTATCAGCTCCATAGTAGTGCTTTACCCCAAACACCCCCTAAAATGTTTTGAAATGTGATTTGTGCTTTAAATTCAGGCAGAGTGCCAGAGGCTTTTTTTGGGGGGTCCCCAAATCATTTTGAACCCTCCCTCCCCCCAACTGCTAAGTCAGCTGATACCAATTCTCTATCTATCCTCAATCATCTATCTGCTGACTTTGCCAAACCCATACACACTATACCCATCTCTTTTGTGCTCAGATTTATGGATGAATTCCCCAAAGCATGTATTGCAAGGGCCTGCCTGTATACTTTCCAATGGTACTGTTTAAAGTCTTTGTATACTATTATTATCTTGCTAGGTAATAGCATGTCCAAATGTGCTAAAATGTGTACAGTGTGTATTTATATCTTTGTATTATGACACTTCTTACCTGTCCAGTGGGCTGCCAATAGTGTAACTAAGGAGGGGCTGTTCAAAGTAATACCCATTATTTAGGCATTTATCTCTCAATGAAGTGGAGAGGGTTACCTGTCCAAGAGTTCCCCCCTATAATGTTAAAAATGGCCCATGAGAGGGGGGGGGGGGAATCTGATAGTTGTACCTTATACTTTGGTCTTTAAAAACACCCTCAATTAAATGTTATCTTGATGTTGGCCAAGAATGTGTGTGTGTAATCTGCTTTCTCTGTTTATGTGCAAAATGACTATTTTTTTTTTTTTGTTTGACTCCACAGTTTCCTTCCACGCCACAGGAATGGCAGACTGTGGCCTCCCACTTTGCCCAGCGGTGGGATTTTCCTAACTGCGGAGGGGCAGTTGATGGGAAACACGTCCACATCATCCCACCACCCAACTCGGGGTCATACTATTTCAACTATAAGGGGTTCAATAGTATTGTGATGTTGGCAGTGGTGTCGGCTACTTACGAGTTCCTGTATGTGGACGTGGGGAAGAATGGCCGGATGTCCAATGGTGGAGTCATCGCTCAGACGGAGTTCTACAGGCGTCTTCAGAATGGCAGCTTGGACTTGCCACCTCCAGAAGACAATGTGGAAGGACTCCCATTCGTCTTTGTTGCAGATGAAGCGTTTGCGCTGGGGCACAATCTTATGCGGCCATTCCCTATGAGGACCCTCACCCCGGACCAGAGGGTTTTTAATTACCGGCTGGCCAGAGCCAGAAGAGTGGTGGAGAACACGTTTGGAATCATGGCCAGCCGGTTCCTCCTATTTCTTATACCCATACACATGGCGGAGTACAAACTGAATCATATCATCCTGGTGTGCTGTGTTCTACACAACTTTTTATGGCAACATTCTGCCAACTATGCTGGCTCAGTTGGGCCTGAGGCTGGAATTCAAAATGAAACAATTCTGACGGCGCTTGAAAGTGGCCGTCCTGGCTTGCCCCCCCCCTGAGTGCCCGTGATGTCCGGCTAAGATACCTTGAATACTTTGCAGGTAGGGGGGCTATCAATATGCCAGACAATGTCTGAAACCTTTTTCAAATAAAAAAAACGTACCTACTAAAATCTTTGGTGACATTTACTGCTTGTGTTTCTTGTAGCTGACCCTGACAGAAATGTGGTGAGTCCTTAAAATGGCGTGATTGTGTAACATTACAAAGCATTGTTGGGTGTTATTTACTAAAGGCAAAGACACTTTGCACTACAAGTGCACTTGAAACTGCACTTGTAGTGCAAAGTAGATTTGCCCTTAGGAAATAACCCCCATTGTCACTGAAAACACCAATTAGAGCACAACAAAATTGTTGGAGCGTTGAAACAATAATCCACACATTTTTGATTAACAATCTTTTTAATACCAGCACAATCACATGTGCATTTAGAAAAGGTTTTTTAAAACAAACCAACATGTTTGTTGTATAACAATTTTTGGGGTCACATTAGAAAAAGTAGCAATGTCCATTTAAGATAAAACAGGCATGTTTAAAACCAACAAGAAAGACACAAATCTTGAACTTACAAAGTTCACATTTGGTAGAACTTAAAGGCAATATCAGACATGAGTATTAACAAACTGTGTTTGATATTGCGTTCAGATGGGGTGAAGTCACCCCTAGAAAAGCCAAATTTTGAAGATGCACACCAATTGTCGAATGCCAACATGTGCTAGCTGCCATCATGGGGGATCAAGGGATGTGTTTTTGGGGTGCAACCCCTTCCTCACAGCTACTTTATTTTTGAGGAAGGAGTTGCACCCCCAAAACGCATCCATTGATCTCCCGTGATGGCAGATAGCACATGTTGACACACTGTGTGCCTCTGCAAAAAAAAGGGATTTTGAGGGGTTTTAAACTCTCCCTAAAACATCAATGATGTTCTTCATTTTTTGTTGAACATCATTGATGTTTTTAAGGATGTTTTCCAAGTCCCTTTTACACCCCATGATCTCCCCGATCAGGATCTGTGCACTTTCTGAGGTGAAAGGATCTGGATCCACAACATCACGATCACCTAAAAAGATAGAAACAAAAACACACCATGTATTATAAATATGCCGGCATCCATCTCTTACCTGAGCCTGTGGTCGCAGACACTCACCACGTCTTCCTCCTCCTGCTCTGCTTGGCTTGGGTGGATTTCCCCTTCTTCCAGAGGTGCGGGGTCTGTGGTCTCCTCGGATGAGGGGTGTCATCCGAGTCTTTTATGTAAAAAAATTAAAATATACTTAGCACACAGATATTTGATGGCAGAAATAGAAATATGAAACATTGCTGGGAAGTGGGGTACAATTGTCTATTTTGGCAGAGTTCCAAGATGTAGAATTCTTAGTGTCCTTTGTCAAGCTTCAATATTTTACCTGTTTAGTACAAGCTTCACAGATGGAGACACCCCTATAGTATACACTGGAGCACCTGTGTGCGCCCCCTAATAAAAAGGGTGTTCTTGTGTCCCACACTAGTGCTCCAGCATCCAGATGTGAAAACTGCTGCTGAGTGTCCTCTCCTTACACAGAATCTAGTTTGCATTTTATTCTAGTTACAAACCCATTTACCCAACCAAATTATTTGCAGACAAGTAGGCCATAAAAAATGTGGGCAAATGCATATGGCCAAAACAATGGTGTTTTCTAGGCCGAGCGAACAATGTTTTATACGAACGAATAATGTGCCCATGAACATGAAAGTTGCCATTTTAAACTGAATAACAGTTAAGAAAAGCACATGGAGCAGCACGAACGTAATAAACATAAAGAATAGGAACACAGCACAACTACTTACTTTTTTGTAGCACTCTCCGGATCTTTCTGTACTGCTAGTGCTCTCTTAATTTCAGGTCCAACCACTGCTTCCTGAGCTGATCCTTCGATCGTCGTACTCCGAAATTCCGGTGCAGACTCTTGACTACTTTCGCCATGATCTTGGCCTTTCTGACATTGGGGTTGGGGAAAGGTCTATACTTCCCATCATAGTCGGCCTTCTTCAGGATGTCGACCATCTCCAACATCTCCCCAAAGGACATATTTGAGGCCTTAAAACTTCTCCTTCTGGATCCAGACGTTTCAGGCTCCGGGCTTTCCTCCTCCTCCTCGTTGCTATAATTAGCACGCACCTGCTGTGTCTCCGCCATGTGCTCTTCCCCCACTGCGTCGAACGAGAAGGGGTGGGGAACAGACTAGAAAGAACGTCAGGGGCAGGCGGAGTTTCACGCATGCGTAGTGTCTATAAAGCGTAACATGCGTGTGTAGTACGTACGATCTATGAGCGGAGGAAGGAGTAACGGAGGCGCCAATCGTGATTGCGAAGGTAAGATTTAACATTGGGCCTATACCGCTTCTAGATTGAGGCCTGTATTTGCACAAGTTTAGAAGACTTTAGGCTGACATTAGGATTTGTCTTGTGTTCTGTCTCGCAGTGAAAATGGATATCTTGAAGGATCAGGACTTTATGGCAATCTTCATAGATATGTTCAGGGAGCTGCCCTGTCTATGGGAGATAAACCACCCTGAATATAAGAACCAAACAAAGAGGAAGGCAGCACTGGATAATTTGTTGGAATTTGTAAAGTCGGTGATCCCCACGGCAGACATCACCTGTTTGAAGATCTTAATTGGTGGCCTGAGGAGCACTTATCTGAAGGATCACAAGAAGGTCCAGGATTCCCAGAGATCAGGAGCTGCAGATGACGTTTATGTCCCCAGGCTGTGGTACTATGACAGGCTGCATTTTCTGGCAGGTCAGACTGAACCCAGGCTAGCACTCCCCACTCTTCCTTCCACGCTTCCTTCCCCGCCAGCTGAGGCTTCTGACGCCCAACCTGGGCCTTCCAGGCAGCAACATGTGGAGGAGCCCAGCTTGAGCCAGGTATAGCATTCTTCTAAATATTTATGGTTGTCCAATCAATGATGTTAAATAGATATTAGTTAGGAGTACTAATTTATGATTGTGATTGATGATGCAAAAACTAAAACCATGTCCCTTTTTCATACACAGGGAAGCCTCAGCCAGGAGGTGGCCGAGCCAAGCAGGCTGCCTGATACCCAGGTCCCTCCCCTACACCTTCAAAGACAAAGTGGCAGGAAAAGGAGTAACCTGGAGGAGGCTGCCATAGGCCTCTTTTGGAAGGCTACAGAGGCCCTGAGAACCCCCCACAGTGTGGAGGAGGACTTTGCTGGGATAACTGCCTGCAAAATTATGCAGATGGAGGAGGGCCAACGACTCTTGTGTGAGTCCTTAATTTTGGAAGCTCTCAATAAGGGGTTGAGGGGCCAAATAACATGTGCTACCCACATTTGTCACCTCACACATAGTCCTTCTCCTCCTTCTCCAGGTCCTACTCCTCCTCCTCCTCCTTCAGGTCCTACTCCTCCTCCTCCAGGTCCTACTCCTCCTCCTGCCGCATCTCCAACACCAGAGCCACAGCCGGGAAGGAAAACAAAAAAAACAAGATCAGCCTTTAAAAAAATACAAAAAAAAAAAAAAAAAATCACATCAGGGTTTAAAAAAAAAAAAGAAAAAGAAATGATATAGATTTTTGGCCAGATGTGACAAATCATAATCTATTGAGGGAATCACGATAAATAATAAAGAAAGAAGTTTTTGAGAACTCTGTGTGAATATCAGCAGCAAGACTACTTCGTTCTTCCTGCATTATAAAGAAGAAGAGAGTGCGCTGTATTAAACAATTTTAAAGATTGCAGCGTGACGAAAGTGCTCTATCCATTCCGAATGCTAATTTTACCAGAATGAGCTGTTCCATCTCGGAATTTCTTCTGAGCATGCGTGGCACTTTGTGCGTCGGAATTGTCCACACACCATCAGAATTGACACGATCGGATTATAGCCTGCTCTCAAACTTTGTGTGTCGGAAAATCCGATGGAAAAAGTCCGATGGAGCCCACACACGGTCGGAATTTCTGACAACACGATCCGATCACACATTTTCCGTCGGAAAATCCGACCGTGTGTACGGGGCATAACTCAGCTGTTGATGATATCCTGGTCATCAGTCCTGCCTACTTAAGCCGTCCAGTCCAGAGGATCTCTGCCTTCGCCTTGGTCAACATCACAGAAACTCTCCTGCGATCCTGTTCAAGACTTGCTTTGCTGTCATTCCTTCTGGCTCCAGGTCCTGCTTGCTGTTCCACTACATTGATCCCTGACTTATGGTTTGGCTGACTATCAGCCAAACCAGAAGTCAGGGATCTCCGCCTGATTTCATGGTTTCTGACAGAGTCCTCGAGGGTGGTGTTTAACTGAGCTCTCTTCCAAGCCTGTAAATTACTTCTTCTGGTCAGGAAGTTATCTGACCCTCCCTCACACCGAATGTGGGTGACACACATGAGAAACCCTTATTTTTGAAAGTTATGTGTACCAGCATAGGGGATCCTTGGGAAAATTTGAGAGGGTATGGCACCATGGTTGGATACCCCTGGACTCAGCCCACGTGAACTAATTCAGACGCTGCTATTGTAATGTCCTGATAGACCAGCATAACCCCTGATAGTCTCAGTGAATAATTGGCTCTAGGCCAGGTTTATTTGATATTCATTGGTTGGGATATTTACTACATGTACTGATCTTGTGCTCTTGTGCTCTGGTTTTCCTCTTCTCTTTGTACTAAAGACTGTTTATATGTATATTTTTGAGGTGAAATGCGCATTAATGTCACCAGAATGTACGTGTTTGCTATTGTTCAATAAAGAACCTGTTTGATTAAAAAAGAAAAAAGCAAGAACTGGAGCTTTGGACATCACCAGTGTGCCTCTTCTGGGGCGCACCTCTCAGCCTTGGAAATTGAGTAATTCTGACTTAGAATGCAAGTCTCTCTCCAGTCTGAGGAAGGTCATTGGAGCCTGGTGGAATGCAGATACTCTGACGGTCTTGAATGGAAGGCAGTTTTTCTAGCATTGCATGGATTTTTCTCCAAGGGGTCCCAAGTGAAGTTGATGATTGACAACAAAACCGCAGTAGCCTACAAGGAGGTACCAAGGGTCTTTTTCTGTTACATTTTTCAGTAGGCAGAGAGCCATTTACAGGCAGTTAACGGTGGTCTTCTTGCCAGTAAAGCAGAATCTACTAATGGATCAATTAGGCAGACTATTTTCCAATGAGTACGTCAACCAGTATTGGCTCCATGGGGCATTCCAGCGGTAGTTCTCATAGAGACTCCTCTGAACGCGCAGTTTCAAGTATTTGCAACAAGGTACAAAGGCGAAGACTCTGATAAAAGATGGATTCACAGTGCCATGAGTTTTTTCGTTGGCCCTTGTCTTCCTTCAATGTCCCTGATTATGAAGGTGCTTCTGAAAAATTAGACAGAAGACGTTCATGCCAAACAGTTGCTTTCCACCTGCCAAGGAGACATTTTGTTGCTCCTCCAGATGTCATCAGCACCACCAATCATGTTTCCAGTCAAATGAGATCTTTTTTACCAACGTTAACCAGTTGCCGACCACCGCACGCCGATGTACGTCGGCACAATGTCACGGGCAGGCATAAGGGCTTACCTGTATGTCCCTGCCTGCCCGTGGGCGGGGGGTCCGATCGGACCCCCTCCCGGTGCCTGCGGCGGTCGTATTACCGGTAGGAGCGATCCAAGGTGAGGGGGAGGCCACTGATTCATGGCCACCATCTCGACTATCTCTCCTGGCAAAAGAGAATCTTCCTCTGCTGCTGTAAACAGCGGCAGAGGAAGTGATGCCATCGCTCCTCATGAAGCCTTTTCGTTCCGGCTTTCGAGGAGAGAAGACATCAAGTAAGTGTGCACCAACACTACACATACAGTAGAACACTCTAGGCGCACTTTTCACCCCCGATCTTGGTACTTGATGCTTGTGTGGCATTCTTTTAACTGCTCAGTTATGAATGGACAGAGTCAGTTATTATTGACTCTGTTCATTCGGAAAAGGAAGGAGCCAGTAAATGACAGATTTACCGCCTCCTTCCTCCGCTCTCCATCCTGACAGATCGAGGGCAAAGGGGCAGAGGACAACAGAGGGGGACCGGAAAAGAACACGCAGAGGGTGACAGGAGCGGAGCACGAAGGGGACCAGAGCGGAGCACACAGAGGGGGACAGGAGCACAGAGGGGGGCTGGAGAAGCCTGGAGGAGCACAGAGGAGGACACAGAGGGGGACTGGAGGAGGATAGGGGGACAGTCAGGGGTGATGGGTGTGGCGGTGGGGGGAGTTACAAGCACCAATCCCCCTGTATAGATTTCAATAAAGCAGCTGAAAGCCACGGAAGGGAGAGGAGGAGAAGCGGCTGCCAGCTGCTTTATTGAAATCTATACAGGAAGATTGTGCTTGTAACTCCCCCGCCGATCACTCCTGACTGCCCAGGTATCAGATCAAGCATCGGAGCATTTGCCCGAGTACAAGTACTCGGGAAAATACTCGGTATCAGTAATGATACTGATACAAGTATCGATATTGGTGCAACCCTAATATATATATATATATATATATATATATATATATATATATATATATATATATATATATACAGTGGGGACGGAAAGTATTCTGACCCCCTAAATTTTAAATTTTTCACTCTTTGTTATATTGCAGCCATTTGCTAAAATCATTTAAGTTCATTTAAGTTCATCATTTAAGTTCATTAATGTACACACAGCACCCCATATTGACAGAAAAACTCAGAATTGTTGACATTTTTGCAGATTTATTAAAAAGAAAAAAACTGAAATATCGCATGGTCCTAAGTATTCAGACCCTTTGCTCAGTATTCAGTAGAAGCACCCTTTTGATCTAAATCAGCCATGAGTCTTTTTGGGAAAGATGCAACAAGTTTTTCACACCTGGATTTGGGGGTCCTCTGCCAATCCTCCTTGCAGATCCTCTCCAGTTCTGTCAGGTTGGATGGTAAACGTTGGTGGACAGCCATTTTTAGGTCTCTCCAGAGATGCTCAATTGGGTTTAAGTCAGGGCTCTGGCTGGGACCATTTAAGAACAGTCACGGAGTTGTTGTGAAGCCACTCCATCGTTATTTTAGCTGTGTGCTTAGGGTCATTGTCTTGTTGGAAGGTAAACCTTCGGCCCAGTCTGAGGTCCTGAGCACTCTGGAGAAGGTTTTCGTCCAGGATATCCCTGTACTTGGCCGCATTCATCTTTCCCTCAATTGCAACCAGTCGTCCTGTCCCTGCAGCTGAAAAACACCCCCACAGCATGATGCTGCCACCACCATGCTTCACTGTTGGGACTGTATTGGACAGGTGATGAGCAGTGTCTGGTTTTCTCCACACATACCGCTTAGATTAAGGCCAAAAGGTTCTATCTAATCTTATTTCTCACCATCTTGGAGTCCTTCAAGTGTTTTTTAGCAAACTCCATGCAGGCTTTCATGTGTCTTGCACTGAGGAGAGGCTTTCGTCAGGACACTCTGCCATAATGCCCCGACTGTTGGAGGGCTGCAGTGATGGTTGACTTTCTATAACTTTCTCCCATCTCCCGACTGCATCTCTGGAGCTCAGCCACAGTGATCCTTGGGTTCTTCTTTACCTCTCTCACCAAGGCTCTTCTCCCCAGATAGCTCAGTTTGGCCCGATGGCCAGCTCTAGGAGGATTCTGGTCGTCCCAAACGTCTTCCATTTAAGAATTATGGAGACCACTGTGCTCTTAGGAACCATAAGTGCAGCAGGAATTTTTTTGTAACCTTGGCCAGATCTGTGCCTTGCCACAATTCTGTCTCTGAGCTCTTCAGGCAGTTCCTTTGACCTCATGATTCTCATTTGCTCTGACATGCACTGTGAGCTGTAAGGTCTTATATAGACAGGTGTGTGGCTTTCCTAATCCAGTCCAATCAGTATACTCAAACACAGCTGGGCTCAAATGAAGGTGTAGAACAGGGATCCTCAAACTACGGCCCTCCAGCTGTTGCAGAACTACACATCCCATGAGGCATTGTAAAACTCTGACATTCACAGACATGACTAGGCATGATGGGAATTGTAGTTCCTGAACACCTGGAGGGCCACAGTTTGAAGACCCCTGGTGTAGAACCATCTCAAGGATGATCAGAAGAAATGGACAGCACCTGAGTTAAATATATGAGTGTCACAGCAAAGGGTCTGAATACTTAGGACCATGTGATATTTCAGTTTTTCTTTTTTAATAAATCTGCAAAAATGTCAACAATTCTGTGTTTTTCTGTCAATATGGGGTGCTGTGTGTACATTAATGAGGAAAAAAAATGAACTTAAATGATTTTAGCAAATGGCTGCAATATAAAAAAGAGTGAAAAATTTAAGGGGGTCTGAATACTTGCCGTCCCCACTGTATATATATATATATATATATATATATATATATATATATATATATATATATATATATATAATACAGTGAGGCAAAAAAGTATTTAGTCAGCCACCAATTGTGCAAGTTCTCCCACTTAAAAAGATTAGAGAGGCCTGTAATTGTCATCATAGGTATACCTCAACTAATTGGTGGCTGACTTAATACTTTTTTGCCCCACTGTATATAGATATATAATTTTTTTTTTTTTGGTCAATGGGAACACTCATATAGTGGGGTTTTCTCAAATTTGACTGCAGAAGTGGAAATACACTTCACACCTCACTCAAATTGTCAACTTTGTGCAAAAGGGTTAAAGATTTAGAAGCCGTCTTCTGCCTCTATTTTATGTTAATGAGAGGAAAGTGAGTTTTTCCTTCAGAAAGAATTGCTCTGTGCTCATTCAGAAATGCTTGCAGACAGCCATGAGGCCTGTGTATGTAGCAATAACTCACGGTGGAGCTGCTGGTTTAAAGCGGGCTGTTACCGTCACCTTTGTTACCTCAATTTCACCAGAACCGGGTCTAGGGTCCCGTTGAGTTTAATACCAGACAGTGTAGGCACCAGACACTTGAGTATCTTTTCCAATGCTTTAATAAAGAGTAACTGAAGGAAGTAGCAGGAAAGAGGTAGAAGAAGAGTTGCAGAGAAGTTCAAATACCTTTTCTTGAAGTAGTATTAGGAATTGGAATCTTGTAGATGAATGTACTTTCCTTTTAGAGTTGAATCTTTGCCCGCCCGGATAGGTTTCTCTCACTAACCTAGCAACCGGCAGGCAGCACAAACAAAAGTCTCTGCCACAGACTTGAATGGAATAGAAACCCGTACGATCCTCTGCCACAGGATGAAATGGTTTACGATGGATAGCAAACACAGCACTAGAACCTTTAAGCCGACCCGGCAGTATTATGTGGCAGGTTAACTTTAGGATGCGTCCTCCAACTGAGTCATCAGGCCCCTCTCCAGTCCAGCACTCTGCATGATCCTTCCATGACGGGTCCTCCCCTGGGATCTTCTCAGTTGTCCAGCTTCTTCCCTTAGGACAGACAGCACGGGACCATTCCCTCTCTGCTGTGGTAGGCCCCAGACAGGCTTCTGGGCCCACCCACACGCTGCAGCAACGTGGTCCTCCCGGTCGGAGGACCACACGGTAGTACTCCTAACACATAACTGTCGGCCAGGAGGGCCAGCAGGTGGAACAAAAAGAACCCTAAAACATGGCGTCTGTCCCATAAATACCCTCTCCCAGAATGCAACTCGGAGGACAGAAGAGCACCCATACGCTTCAGCATGTTGCCTTTCCAACACCGACCCATGGTGACAACGACACCCACAGGCACAGTGTGAAACTACATGCAACAGAGCCAAACTGGAACAGAGGCTAAATCTGACTATGTATGAAACAGATAACCCACTAAATTTACCTATAAGCGGTAGATTGAAAATCTACCAGCGCTACATGTGTATGTGTACTTATACAGTATCTCTCAAAAGTGAGTACACCCCTCAAAATAACTCAACACACAGCCATTCTAAACTGCTGGCAACAAAAGTGAGTACACCCCTAAATGCAAATCTCCAAATTGGGCCCAAAGTGTCAATATTTTGTGTGACACCATTATTTTCCAGCACTGCCTTAACCCACTTGGGCATGGAGTTCACCAGAGCTTCACAGGTTGCCTCTTCCACTCCTTCATGACGACATCACGGAGCTGGTGGATGGTAGAGACCTTGCGCTCCTCCACCTTCGGTTTGAGGAGGCCCTACAGATGCTCAATAGGGTTTAGGACTGGAGACATGCTTGACCAGTCCATCACCTTTACCCTCGGCTTCTTTAGATAGGCAGTGGTCATCTTGGAGGTGTGTTCGGGGTCGTTATCATGTTGGAGTACTGCCCTGCAGCCCAGTCTCCAAACGGAGGGGCTCATGCTCTGCTTCAGGTAGCTCCCCAGTGCCGGCAGCACTCATGCAGTCCCAGACCATGACACTCCCACCACCATGCTTGACTGTAGGCAAGACACACCTGTCTTTGTACTATTCATCTGGTTGCCACCACACACGCTTGACACCATCTGAACCAAATAAGTTTATCTTGGTCTCATCAGACTACAGGACAGGGTTCCAGTAATCCATGTCCAGGGCCGCTGATAGGGGGGGACCTCCTGTAGGGGGCCCAGGAAAACAGAGGGGCCCGGACAGTAAGGGGTTCAGCGGGCTGGCGGTAGCAATTGCAGAGCAGTGCCCTCCATGTCTCTCCCCCTCTCCCTCCCACAGCTTTCAGATGGTGGAGGAGGAGGAGGCACACACCAGTGTAACAAACCAATAGCGCTGCTCATCTGAGTGGGAGATAGTGGCTGCTGATAAATTGCTCCGCCTCCCACCACCTCTTTAGCCAATCAGCTTTCCTCTGTTACCCTCTCCTTATCCAGCCCACCACATTTGATCAGAAGAAGCTAGTGTCTAAAGCAGGGCTGGATGGAGAGGATCCAACATACCTGAGTATGGAGAATCACATTTACATCCAACAGATCACTCAGTGCCCACACAGGACTCTACACAACTAGTGCTATAGATACAGCTGACCATCATTAGTAACATGTCACATGTAATGCTGGCTGCAGAAGTCATCATCATCAGTATGCTCTCCCGTCCTGTGTGCAGATTAGGCGCTGAACACACTGAACATGGGATGACTTCCCCTCCATCTTCTCACACTTCTTATCTTTGTTTTTATTTAAACTGCACACAGGACAGTGAACACACTGATAATAATAATGATGATTAAACTTCTGGAAGACCCTGCAGCCAGCATGACTGCTGAGGTGCAATAAGCCCAGGTCCCATCCGACTTACATGACCACTTGACATACCTTACCCCTTCTTCCCATCCAATAAAAAACCACATACAACCATTAACGTTGGAAAGGGCAAGGCCACAGCTTTATTTTAACTCAAACATACAGCAGATATTTAAACCGTGCCAGTCACAGTTGCACTGTGAGCACTCAAAAATACAAAATAAAAGGGAGATGAAGGAGGGGCCTGTCCTTACCATAAGTGCCGGACCGGCCGTTAATCTCCCAATTACCAACAGTGCATAAAAAAGGTTGCATATTTGCTGGCAAGGTCACCAAAACCGCCACCAGCCAGTCAGTGAACTACTGACGGGCGCCCCACCGCAGCCAGCGCTTGCTCCACCCCCCTCTGAAGTCCCAGGTTGAAAATGTCCATGCCAGTCTCATTGAAATGAACACCATCTCTCCTCAGCAAGTCAACCCAGTATCCATATCTGAGCCGGGGAAAAACCTGAAATTTAACACAAAAGGTGAGGGCGAACATACAGCGAGAAACGAGACGACTCCCATCTCCCCAGTCGCTGAAGTTCCGTATCAGAAAATCCCAAACCGGAAGCTGCAGTAGCAGCGCCTATAGCGAAACGAATGAGTGGAGAAGTCGCCCGCAGGTAAGCCTAAGGCCTTTAGGCAAAAACGAAAAAACCCTCAAAAATTGAAACCGGCTCAGCGAGGATGAGTCGGCATGCACAAAAAAGGTGGGGGATGGGGGGCGCGCGGAGACAAACGGAAAAGCCAAAGATACCGGGCAAAACGGACCGCCACAGTGGTGAAGCACCACTCGGCGACCCCTGCCAAAACTGTCGGTCTTGGATGAGCGCAACAAAACTGTGACGCTGCGCTCAGCCAAGGAAACGTCCTCCGATCTAATACCCCCGGGGGGATGACCTGGATTTTGAAACCAATTCCCCGATGCGAAAAGCCCCAAAAAACGCCCACGAAAAAGCGACTCGAAAAAGCAATGTCTCGGACTAGGATGAGCACACCTCCGGCAACATGGCTAGAATTTTGGATAATATATGAAGGGAAATCGGGCGCCTGGAATCGGGAAGGTGTGTGATGCGTTTCCAGCCTCGCAATATCCGACGTACCGGAAAAGCTTTTGTGACATCTTCCCACCCCAGGAGTTGGAACCAAAAAGATAGGGCTGACATGGCAGAGGATACGGTGGAACCTGACACACCCTTTTCTTGTAACTGGACCAGGTAAGCAAATAAAACTAGACGTCTATCAATCGGAGAGAAAACAGAGAACTCACCGCCCGACGCCTGGAACCACTCGTGCCAGGCCCGACAATAGGACGCCCACGTCCGCGGAGAAAGCGACGACCGAAGCAGCTCTAACAATCCCCGGAAACGAGGTTCCATAAGTGGGCCGGACAAGGGAGGCCCTCCAGCGAAGCCGACGGAGCCAAGGAGCGAAAACGAGGAAACTGTTGGCGGGAAAGAGCATCAGCAATGTCGTTAGACACTCCCGGAACGTGTTTAGCCTTAATAAAAATATTAAAATGCAAACATCTTAAAACTAAAAAACGCAACAGCGAAACCACCGGAGGGGAACTGACCGATTGCTTGTTCACTACCTGCACTACACTCATATTGTCCGACCAGAAGATCACCTGATGGTTGCGCAACTGTTCACCCCAAAGCTCCACCGCTACAATGATCGGAAAGAGCTCCAAAAGAGTGAGATTGCGCAACAAGTCCATACGGGCCCATAAGGCCGGCCAACATTCTGCAGACCACTCACCCCGAAAGAAAGCACCGAAACCACAGGAGCCTGCCGCATCAGTGTACAGCTCCAGCTGTGAGTTCGGTACCTCCTCCCGCAACCAACACGACTGTCCGTTGTACGACTGCAAAAAAGTTAGCCAAATACCCAGATCAGCCCGCATGGGCTTGGTGATCCGAATGTAGTGGTGAGGGGCCGTAACCCCCTTTGTGGCCCAGGATAAGCGCCTGCAAAATGCTCTCCCCATACATATGACCCTACAGGCGAATACCAAGTGTCCCAACAAAGATTGTAGCTGTTTTAGCTGCAGTTTCTTTGACCCTTTCGCCAAACGGACCAAGGATAGAAGCTTGGTTAGCTTCTCCCTCGGCAGACGAAAGACCATGTCCACTGTATCGATCTCGATTCCCAGAAAAGACAATACCGTAACCGGACCCTCGGTTTTTTTTTTTGGTTTTTTTTTCCGCAGACAGTGGGACGGCAAAGCGCCGACACACCTCCTGAAAAACAGAAAGCAGGCATTGACACTGCGCACTGTCCGCGGGGCCCACGAAAAGGAAATCGTCCAAGTAGTGCAGCAGGGACTGAAAAGAAGCCTCCTGGGTGACCACCTATTCAAGGAAGCTACTGAACAACTCAAACAAATAACACAAAATGGCGCAGCCCATAGGCAGGCACATATCGAAGAAATAGCTTCCTTGAAAGTAGCAACCCAGGAGATGGAAACAGTCCGGGTGAACCGGAAGAAGGCGAAAAGTGGACTCAATGTCCGCTTTAGCCAACAACGCGGACCGCCCTGCAGCCCTAACTAGTAGAATAGCCTTGTCAAACGACGTGTAGTGTACCCGAGATTCCTTGCGATCAATCCCGTCGTTAACCGAGGAGCCAGAAGGGTAGGATAAGTGATGAATTAAACAAAATTTACCACTCGCCTTTTTTGGGACCACCCCGAGTGGGGACACCCGCAGGTTGTGAAATGGGGGGAGATCAAAGGGGCCCGCCATGCGCCCCAGTTCCAGCTCCTTTTTGAGCTTGTCCGCCACTACCACTCCTTAAGGATCAGGGCCTCCCTATGAAGGGGGTACCGGTCTAGCCAGGGAAGCATCCCGGAGACGTTCACCGGCGTCCTCCGGCTTAGAAAGGTCAGTCTTGGCCCCCGCTCTGGGAAGCGTCTGCTTTCCCTTTCTAAAACATCGGCTGGCGGGGTGGGCGCCCCCGCAGCTGGAGCACTCGTGCCTGAAACGACAGGCAGAGTACCATTTACAGTGGCTTTCGTTGAATAGCCAGCAGACACCCTTTTTGGACGCGGTCGACGCTCCGGACTGAGGAGCGCTGACCGTGGACTGAAAGGACGGAGGCCTGTGGGGGCACATAAGCAGCAACCACAGGCTACCATCCTGACAGTCAAAGCGCAGCTCTTTTCGCGCCGCCATCTTCTGCCGAAATTGGGTGTCATACTGGAACCAACACTGCCCCCCGTAAACCTTATACGCCCCCCAAATGAGGTCCAGATAACAGAATAATGACGCCGCCAATTCCGGGAAACGCTCGCAGAGCACTCCCGCATAGGCACAGAAACCCTGCAGCCAGTTCCCGAAAGTTCTAGGAAGCTGTTTTAATTTATCGCCCTGCGCCGCAACGTCTATCCGCCGAGATTTGTCAATCGTTTCCCTATCCGGTGGCACTAGCGCCATAAAATCGACAAATTCACGACGCCAAATCCTCTCATTCGTCTCCTCCGGTATATGGGTACCAGTGGGCGCCACTGCCCATAAGGCCCCCCCAGGAGAGGAGGTAGGATGTGGCGACGCGCCCGAAACCCCAATGCTGGATAGGACCGATCTGACCACCGACGCTATGCGGTCTTCAGGACCCGATACGGAATCATCAGCTGACCTACCCCAAATCAATTCACAATCATACTCACTGATCCTGGGGGGCATCATCGATGATCGATCGACCTCGTCTACCGGCATGCCTCTGGAGGACTGAAGGCTGATGCGGCCAGCACCGTGAGGATTCACGTGGCCGTGTGCGTTCGGGCCGTCCCGGCCTATGGAGAGATCCAAGGGCGGAGATCCCGCCACCAACTCGGAAGAGTCCCCTTGGCCGGGGGCAGCGACAGTGCAGGTGCAGGAGCGTCTGTGAACTCTGGCCGGCTGACCCGGGGCGGAAGGTGCCGCCAGCCCGGGTCTGGAGCTCGAGTCTCCCGCCCAGCCGGGCGCTGGGAGACTGGCGCGACCCGCCTGGTTTTGCGTGTGGGGGGGGTAAGCCCCTGTGATGTGGGGGGAGTCACTCGCATACCCTCCGCCCGACTGGGCGCAGGAGGGCGGCCGTAAGCACGGGGTGGAGGGGGAACGAAATCCGTAAAGGGCGATAAGCCCGCACCCGCCCTGGTGGGCGCAGAGGGGGCACCCCTTAACCGTGAAGCGGTGTGGCGTGGCCCAGCCTGGGAATGGAGCCCGTCCCCCGCCCGGACGGGCGCAGAGGGGGACCTGGACCGCAAACAGCCCACTCCAGAGTGCCCAGGGGCCAGTGGAGACCCCGGCCAGGAGGGCCCAGAGGGATCTAGCAGCGGCCAAACCGCATCAGGGGAGGCATTACCCCCCACCCAGCCGGGTGCTGAGGGGATCAAACGCTGCGGATCCCCCTGGCTAGCACAGCCGTGGGCCAGCTGATACCCCGCCCAGGAGGGCGCAGGGGGGTACCACCCATGTCTCTCTAATTCCCTGGGGTCATTGGCGGCGTTATTACCCCCCACCCGCATGGGCGCAGGGGGGTGCAAGTCACACTCACAGTGTGACATATCTGTGGCCAGTTCAAAAGCTCCCACCCGTCTGGGCGCAGGGAGTGAACTGGCCACCAGGGGGAGCTCCGGAGCGCAGCCGGCGCCACTTGCGGAGGGATCCGCCGCCTGCTGGGACGCATATGCAGGCGAACGGATTCGATCCCCGACCGCCGCTCTCCTGGAGGAAAGCCTAGCCGAGGCACGGACCGGACGCCCGCCCGCCGCCCCCCCGCCTGCCGGGGGGGCGGAGACAGGTACCACAGCACAAGAGGCCGGGGGATGGAGCGCTGCGGCTCCAGCCCGGCCTCGTGCCCTGCAGTGGGAAGGGGGGGCCGCCGCCGAGCGGGGACTGCGCGACCTAGGCTGCCGAGGGGGTGGGGGCGCAGACCGACGTGGAGAGGGAGAGGGAGAACGCCGAGGGGGGGGCACGCCTAGAGCGGGCGGCCGACCCCCGCTTCTTCAGCAGTGAAGACCCGGCCGTTGGAGCAGGAGACGAGGGGAGGGGGAGAGAAGGAGGGGGGCAGTAAGAGGCAGCAGAAGGCGTGGGGCTGAGGCGGGAAGGCGGGCGGGCACGTCTGCGGGCCCTGTGTCCCGCTATCTCAGGGGGGGGACAGGGGAAGGGGCAGCGGAAGGTGCAGGAGAAGGCACCCCAAGGGATAGGAGGGCAAAGAGCCAGTCAGCCTGACCTCTGAGAGCCAGTTCACGGACCTTAGCCAGGAGGTGGTCCGTGTCCATGGCTGGAGCCACAGGGTCAGGTCCGAGCTCTTCCATGCTTCCGTCCGAAAAGGACAATAATCCCCTGGGGTGATGAACTCCTGAGCTCAGGCCCAACCCTTTGTCCCCCCTGTGCCAATCCTGGGATAGCCAAAAATTACTTTAACTCCTCCCTGGCCATGCCCCCATCAGTCAGGGCTCTCTTTCCCTAGAGGGCTCAAGAGGCCTTCATTAGATATGAGTATGTGACATGCTGTTAGTAATAAACTTCAGCTGTTTCTTTAGAGCCATTTGTGGCAGAGTCCTTATGTTATCTTTGCTGGAATAAAACTGGTGGGGATATGAGACTTAAATCACAGACTTATTAACCATGTGTTGTCCTCCTGTGCTTGAGCAATTGACTGTTTAGTACAGTGTTTTTGTTTTTATTTGGCACTTTGTTATATCTTGTAAACCCCTGTTACACATAGTGCAGTGATCAATGTTTTTCCACACTGGAAGAACACTGGTCACTGCTAGGACTGCTTGTACTGTGTCCACAGTCTCTGATCATCTCCTGTAGTATGTCTACAGTCTGTGATGCTCTCCTATAGTATGCTTGCAGTCTCTGATCATCTCCTGTAGCATGTCTGCAGTCTCTGACCATCTCTTATAGTATGTCTGCAGTCTCTGATCGTCTCCTGTAGTATGTCTGCAGTCTCTAACCATCTCCTGTAGTATATCTGCAATCTCTGATCATCTCCTGTAGTATATCTGCTGACTCTGATCATCTCCTGTATCATGTCTGCAGTCTCTGATCATCTCCTGTAGTATATCTGCATTCTCTGATCATCTCCTGTATCATGTCTGCAGTCTCTGATCATCGCCTGTAGTATATCTGCAGTCTCTGAACATCTCTTGTATCATGTCTGCAGTCTCTGACCATCTCCTGTAGTATATCTGCAGTCTCTGCCCATCTTCTCTAGTATATCTGCAGTCTCTGATCAACTCCTGTAGTGTATCTGCAGTCTCTGATCAGCTCCTGTAGTATATCTTCAGTCTCTGATCATCTTCTGTAGTATATCTGCAGTCTCTGACCGTCTGCTGTAGCATGTCTGCAGTCTCTGATCATCTCCTGTAGTATATCTGCAGTCTCTGCAGTCTCTGCCCATCTTCTCTAGTATATCTGCAGTCTCTGATCAACTCCTGTAGTGTATCTGCAGTCTCTGATCAGCTCCTGTAGTATATCTTCAGTCTCTGATCATCTCCTGTAGTATATTTGCAGTCTTTGATCGTCTCCTGTAGTATGCCTGAACACAGGCCACACATGGGTAAGTGACCCTGAATGCACATTCTCTATTTGGGGCTATACACCTACATTCACATGCCTGTCAAATTAGGGCCCGTGGCTGTGTTTGTACAGATGTTGTGTTCCCATAGCGTAATACAGGCTACCTGCACAAAGCTCCAACCACATAGAAAAAAAATTGAATCACACTGTACAGGCCACATCACCCATGTGACTGAGCCCCAATACCTCATTTACACACAGGACTTTATTTATTAACTCAATGCAGTTGTATTATTATTTTTTTTTAAACAATATTGTTTTAATATTTTCAGGGGGGGGGCCTGTCAGGTAGGCTATGACAGCAGCCCCGTCCATGTCCTTAGTCTGCTTGTCTTCAGCAAACCGTTTTCTGGCTTTTTTGTGCATCATCTTTAGAAGTGGCTTCCTTCTGGGATGACACCGGCGAATGATCTGTCAGGCTGACCCCCCACCCCTTTAACCACTGCTGCAATGCTGGCAGCACTCATACATCTATTTCAAAAAGACAACCTCTGGATATGACGCTGAGCACGTGCACTCAACTTCTTTGGTTGACCATGGCGAGGCCTGTTCTGAGTAGAACCTGTCCTTTTAAACCGCTGTATGGTCTTGGCCACCGTGCTGCAGCTCAGTTTCAGGATCTTTGCAATCTTCTTATAGCCTAGGCCATCTTTATGTAGAGCAACAATTCTTTTTTTCAGATCCTCAGAGAATTCATTGCCATGAGGTGCCATGTTGAACATTGTAACACTAATGAGTCACATGACACAGAGGAGGGAAAATGGCTAATTGGGCCCAATTTGGACATTTTCACTTAGGGGTGTACTCACTTTTGTTGCCAGCGGTTTAGACATTAATAGCTGTGTGTTGAGTTATTTGGAGGGGACAGCAAATTTACACTGTTATACAAGCTGTATACTCAATACTTTACATTGTAGCAAAGTGTAATTTCTTCAGTGTTGTCACATGAAAAGATATAATAATATATTTACAAAAATGTGAGGGGTGTACTCACTTTTGTGAGATACTGTATATATACAGGTGTATCTCATAAAATTATAATATCATCAAAAAGTTAATTTATTTCAGTAATTCAATTCAAAAAGTGAAACTTACATATTTTATATAGATGTATTATACACAGAGTGATATATTTCAAGCATTTCTTTTTTTCAATTTTGATGATTATGGTTTACAGCTAGTGAAAACCCAACATTCAGTATTTCAGAAAATGAGAATATTACATAAGACCAATAAAAAAAAGGATTTTTAATACAGAAATGTTGGCTTAGTGAAAAGTATGTCCATGTACAGTATAGTATGCACTCAATACTTGGTCGGGGCTCCTTTTGCATGAACTACTGCATCAGTGTGGCGTGGCATGGAGCCTGTGGCACTGCTGAGGTGTTATGGAAGCCCAAGTTGCTTTGATAGCGGCCTTCAGCTCATCTGCATTGTTGGGTCTGGTGTCTCTCATCTTTATCTTGACAATACCCCACAGATTCTCTGTGGGGTTTAGGTCAGCCGAGTTTGCTGGCCTATCAAGCATAGTGATACCATAATCATTAAACCAGGTACTGGTAATATTGGCAGTGTGGGCAGGTGCTGAAAAATAAAATCAGCATCTCCATAAAGCTGGTCAGCAGAGGGAGGCATGAAGTCCCTTAAGAATTTCTTGGTAGAGGGCTGCGCTGACTTTGGACTTGATAAAACACAGTGGACAAACACCAGTAGATGACATGGCTCTCCAAATCATCACAGACTTTGGAAAATGTTGCATTTCATTTGAAAATCAAGGTTCCAGAGTCTGGAGAATAAGTGGAGAGGCACAGAATCCAAGTTGCATAAGGTCCAGTGTGAAGTTTACACAGTCAGTGATGATTTGGGGAGCCATGTCATCTGCTGGTGTTAGTCCAAAGTCAGAGTAGTGCAGTAAGCCAACATTTCCAAATTAGAAATCTTTTTTTTTTGGTCTTATGTAACATTCAAATTTTCTGAGATACTAAATTTGGGGTTTTCACTAGCTGTAAGCCATAATCATCATAATTAACCACTTCAGCCCCGGAAGGATTTAACCCCTTCCTGACCAGAGCACTTTTTACAGTTTGGCACTGTGCTGCTTTAACTGGTAATTGGGCAGTCATGCAATGCTGTACTCAAACGAAATTTGCGTCCTTTTTTTCCCACAAATAGAGCTTTCTTTTGGTGGTGTTTGATCACCTCTGCAATTTTTTTTTTTTTGCAATATAAACAAAAAATCCCGAAAATTTTGAAAAAAAATATTTTCTTTTTTTTGCTACAAAAAATGTACAGTAAACTAAATTTTAGTCATAAATTTAGGCCAAAAAGCATTCAGCCACATGTCTCGGGTAAAAAAAATTCAATAAGCGTATATTTATTGGTTTGCCCAAAAGTTATAGCGTCTACAAACTAGGGTACATTTTCTGGAATTTACGCAGCTTTTCGTTTATGACTGCCTATCTCATTTCTTGAAGTGCTAAAATGGCAGGGCAGTACAACCCCCCCCCCCAAATAACCCCATTTTGGAAAGTAGACACCCCAAGGAATTTGCTGAGAGCACATTGAATATTTTATTTTTTTGTCACAAGTGATTAAAATTTTTTTTTTTTTTTTTTACACAAAGTTGTCACTGAAATGATATATTGCTAAAACATGCCATAGGCATAGGTGAAATTACACCCCAAAATACATTCTGCTGATTCTCCTGAGTACGGGGATATCACATGTGTAGGACTTTTTGGCAGTCTAGCCGCGTACAGGACCCCGAAAACCAAGCACCGCCTTCAGGATTTCTAAGGGTGTAAATTTTTGATTTTACTCCTCACTACCTATCATAGTTTCAGAGGCCGTGAAATGCCCAGATAGCAAAAAAAAACCCTCAAACGACCCCATTTTGGAAAGTAGACACCCCAAGCTATTTGCTGAGAGGCATGTTGAGTCCATGGAAAATTTATGGGAAAATGACAATTTTTTTTTTTCCAGAAAGTCAATAAATTATATATTGTTTAAAAATGCCATGGGCATATGTGAAATTACACCCTAAAATACATTCTTCTGCTTTTCCTGAGTACGAGGATACCACATGTGTGGGACTTTTTGTCAGTCTAGCCGCGTACAGGACCCCAAAAACCAAGCACCGCTTTCAGGCTTTCTAAGGGTGTACATTTTTTATTTCACTCCCCACTACCTATTACAGTCTCGAAGGACATGAAATGCCCAGATAGCAACCCCCCCCCAAATGACCCCATTTTGAAAAGTAGACACCCCAAGCTATTTGCTGAGAGGCATGTTGAGTATTTTGCAGATCTCAGTTTTTGTCACAAAGTTTTGAAAATTTAAAAAAGAAAAAAAAATGTTTCCTTTTCTTTCTTCATTTTTCAAAACAAATGAGAGCTGCACAATACTCACCATGCCTCTCAGCAAATAGCTTGGGGTGTCTACTTTCCAAAATGGGGTCATTTGGGGTTTTTTTGTGTTATCTTGAGATTTTAGGGCCTCCGAAACTGTGATAGGTAGTGAGGAGTAGGGATGGGCCGAACGGACCCCTGTTCGTTTCGCACCAGAACTTTCAAACACTACGAAAGTTCGGACGCAAATAACAAACCCCATTAAAGTCAATGGGATCCGAATGTCAAAAATCAAACGTGCCCATTTTGAAGGCTTATATGCAATTAATTGGGCATACAATTGTACAATGGTTATAGGGGTCCAGGTCCTGCCCTTGGGGACATGTATCAATAAAAAAAAAAGTTTGTGAAAAAAGTCATTTTTAAATGAGCAGTGATTTTTTGATTTTTAACGTGAAAGCAAAAAAAAGCTACCTTTATTTTGCTCAGCAACAGCTGGGAAGCCAGTGTGTATGATGAGGCCACAATGTAGTGAACTGGGAACAAGATTAGAGATTCTTTGGATACATACTGGTATCACTTTGACTTTGGATAGAAATAACAGGTGCGTAAAACTTGGTCTTTGGGTGTCGGTGGCGTTTTTCCACCGTAACCCTATAGAGGTACTCTTGATGAATGCAAGAATTGGCATTGCTGTAAAAAATTGCAATGATATGCACCTGTCAAACAGGTGCAGAAAAATCGGTCTTTGGGTGTTGGTGGCACCTTCCCACTGTAACGCTATAGAGGTACTCTTCATGAAAGCAAGAATTGGCCTTGCTGTAAAAATTGCATTGCTATGCACCTGTCAAACAGGTGCAGAAAAATTACTCTTTGAGAAAAATCTATCTTTGGGTGTCATTGGCACCTTCCCACCGTAACCCTATAGAGGTACTTTTCATGAAAGCAAGAATTGGCCTTGCTGTAAAAAATTGCATTGATATGCACCTGTCAAACAGGTGCAGAAAAATTACTCTTTGAGAAAAATCTATCTTTGGGTGTCATTGGCACCTTCCCACCGTAACCCTATAGAGGTACTTTTCATGAAAGCAAGAATTGGCCTTGCTGTAAAAAATTGCATTGATATGCACCTGTCAAACAGGTGCAGAAAAATTACTCTTTGAGTGTCGGTGGCACCTTCCCACTGTAACGCTATAGAGGTACTCTTGATGAAAGCAAGAATTGGCCTTGCTGTAAAAAATTGCAATGATATGCACCTGTCAAACAGGTGCAGAAAAATCGGTCTTTGGGTGTTGGTGGCACCTTCCCACCGTAACCCTATAGAGGTACTCTTCATGAAAGCAAGAATTGGCCTTGCTGTAAAAAATTGCATTGATATGCACCTGTCATACAGGTGCAGAAAAATTACTCTTTGAGAAAAATCGGTCTTTGGGTGTCATTGGCACCTTCCCACCGTAAACCCTATAGAGGTACTCTTCATGAAAGCAAGAATTGGCCTTGCTGTAAAAAATTGCATTGATATGCACCTGTCAAACAGGTGCAGAAAAATTACTCTTTGAGTGTCGGTGGCACCTTCCCACTGTAACGCTATAGAGGTACTCTTGATAAAAGCAAGAATTGGCTTTGCTGTAAAAAATTGCAATTATATGCACCTGTCAAACAGGTGCAGAAAAATTACTCTTTGAGTGTCGGTGGCACCTTCCCACTGTAACGCTATAGAGGTACTCTTGATAAAAGCAAGAATTGGCTTTGCTGTAAAAAATTGCAATTATATGCACCTGTCAAACAGGTGCAGAAAAATTGGTCTTTGTGTGTCAATTTTGCCCATGAAACCTATACCAAAAATATTCTTCCAGATGAAATGATTGAACACCCTCAGGAGCTTCATAGCTGGTAATCCAGGGCTGATTCATTGTTATAAAAGTCAAACGGTCCATGGAGTCTGTGAACAGACGCGTTCTGTGATCAGTAATGAAACCTCCTGCAGAACTGAATGCCCATTCTGAAAGCACGCTGGATGCAGGGCAGCCCAACAACTCAATGACATACTGGGAAAGTTCTAGCCAGTGGTCTATTCTCATAACCCAGTAAGAAAGTGGATTGTCAGCTGGAAAGCTCTCCATCTCTGTTTTGGCCCCGGGGTAATCGTCCACCATGTGATGCTGACGCTGCCGATGGGATGTGGAAGCTGACAGCCCTGGGCGACGAGGGCTAAAAAAATTATGAAATGCCTCACTTAGGCAAACGCCTTCTCCAAAAATCCTCTCTTGACCAACTGAAGACTCAAAACAACGTTTTCCATGACACTGTAACCTACTGGAGTCAGGAAAAACATTCAATAAAATCCTCTTTAACGTGTCCTCAAGAGATTTTATCTTCTGCACTCTTTGTGGGGATGGGATGAGTTCTGAGACCTTCCCCTTATAACGGTGGTCAAGGAGGGTTGCCAACCAGTAATCATCCTTCTCCTTTATGCCAAGTATTCTTGGGTCTTTTCGCAGGCCTTGAAGCATGAGGTTCCCCATGTGCCTCAAATTTGCCGAGGCTTGAGAAGCAGACTCCTCAGGGTCACTCAGAATGACAGCATCTGGAACTTCCTCCTCCAAGCCACTTACTACTCCCAAGGGTCCTGGGGTTGGAAAGCCATCACTTACAGATTGATGCATATCTTCCTCTTCTTCGAAGCCTATGAAAGTGCCAGAATCCTCCTCCTCATCCTCCTCCCCTCTCTCCTTCTGTGTGTTTTGTGACATAGGAATGATGGTGTCTGGATAGAGTGGGCCTGGAGGCTGCTCTGCCTCCAGTGCCCTGTCCATAATGCCACACAGAGTCTGCTCCAACAGGAACACAACAGGGATTGTGTCACTGATGCATGCACTGCCACTGCTCACCATCCGTGCGGCCTCCTAAAATGGTGACAATACAGTGCATGCATCCTTAATGATCAGCCATTGGTGTAGGGTAAAAAAGCAGCGGCAGCCTGTCGTCATGCCGTACTAGCACAGGTACTCGTTGATGGCCCTCTGCTGCATGTATAGCTGCTGCAGCATTCCCAAAGTTGAGTTCCACCTGGTAGGCATGTCACAAATCAGGCGGTTTACGGGCAGGTGGAATTCCCGCTGAATTTCAGCCAACCGAGCACTGGCTGTGTATGACCGCTTGAAATGGCTACAGACTCTTCTGTCCTGCTTTAGTACATCTTGCAACCCTGAGTACGTACTTAGGAAATTCTGCATCAACAAATTGAGGACACGTGCCAGGCATGGCACATGTGTCAACTTTTCCTGTCTAAGGGCAGACAGGAGGTTTGAGCAATTAATGGACACCACCATTCCTGGCTCCAGCTGGCGTGGTGTGAACCACCTCTTGGCCAGTCCCTGCAGAGCTGCAAGAATCTCTGTTCCGGTGTGGTTCCTGTCCCCTAAACACACCAGCTGAAGCACTGCATGGCACCTTTTAGCCTGACTCTGGGAATAGCCCTTTGAATGCTTAGAGGGTACCTGATGTTCATAGGACAATTCTGCAGAGGAGGTCATGGAGGTGCCGGAGGAGGTGGGGGTAGAGCTCACAGGTCTGGGATCATCACTACAAGCTGTATGGAGACATGGGGGCACAACAAGCTACAGCACCGAGCCCTGTCCTGCATTCTTTCGAGTTGCAAGCAGCATTACCCAGTATGCTGTGAATGAAATATATTGTCCCTGCCCATGCTTGCTGGACTACGTATCACCAGTAAGGTGGATTTTACGGCTGACTGCCTTGCCCAATGATGCCAGAACATTCCCTTCCATGTGATGGTAGAGTGACTGGGAACCTGTCATTGTAGTACAGCACATTGTGCAAATTCACAGAAGCGGGCAGAATCCACCAGGCTGAAAGGCAGAAGTTGGAGAGCCAACAGCTTTGACAAGCTTGCATTCAGACTCTGGGCATGTGGGTGGCAGGGACTGTATTTTTGTTCCGCTGCAGCAGATGGGGCAGAGATATTTGCCAGCTACAGTCTACAGCTGGTGGTGTGCTGCTGACAGATGTGCTGCTAGGACCTAGGACACCCTGTGCTATACCCACATCCCTGTCAGTGGAGGCTGCTGAGAGGTAATGACTTGGTATCGCAGGGGCAGACTGAAGATGGTAAGGAGGAGGAGGAGGGACAGATTTGTGCCCCTTTTGTGTGGCTTTCAGGTGCTCTTGCCACGGGCTAAGTGGTTGGACGTTAAATATGTGAACAGTAAGTGCAGCGCTCAAAATACACTTATATTTTAGTAGATAAAAAAGCGCTTTGGACTAAAACAGTGACTTCAGCAGAGCAGACGGTATTTCCTCCTTTTTTATTGAATAAATTACTTCTTATTTAAATGGGATTACACTATGGGGCTGTTTTACGAAGCATTTGTGCCATGACTTGCAGTGCACGCCGATGCGCAAGTTACATTTTCGTATTTACAAAGCATTTGCGCCGGTAACACAGCGCGATCCCCCGTTTACTATTCTCTTCCCGGGGCATGGGAAGAAGTGATCGGTAGGCCACTATAGACATGGCGCACGGCATCTTTAGCTTCAAATTTCAATAAGCTGGAAGTGCCAATATTATGGGGGTGATGTGGGGAAGTGTAGTACTAACTGTCCAACTAACAAATATGGCCAAAATAGAATGAGAAAGTGACTTTCTCTGAACAAGCCGGCAGCGCCGGCAAATACATTTAAAGCTGCGGGAGGTGAATTTATACACTGTGCATGCTCAAACGGCATTTGCGCTTGTTCAAATGCTTTGGTTCAGTGCACAGGCAAAATATTAGTAAATGTCAAGCAACGTAAATTAATTTGCATAGGTTGAACGGGCGCACCTCTCGGCTTTTTTTTTTTTTTTTACGCTGGTTCACTTTGCGGTTATAATGAAATGTCGGTCCTGTCATACACATAAAAGTTCATTGATAAAAACAGCATTAATAAAAAAAAAAAATTCTGAAAAAAAATGCGTGGGGTTCCCCCGAAATTCAATACCAGGCCCTTCAGGTCTGGTATGGATATTAAGGGGAACCCCACATCAAAAAAAAAAAGGCATGGGGTCCCCCTCAAAATCCATACCAGGTCCTTCAGGTCTGGTATGGATTTTAAGGGGAACCTTGCGCCAAAATTTTAAAAAAATGGCGTGGGGTCCCCCTAAAAATCCACACCAGACCCTTATCCGAGCACGCAACCTGTTAGGCTGCAGGAAAAGAGGGGGAACGAGAGAGCGCCCCCCCCTCCTGAACCATACCAGGCCACATGCCCTCAACATTGGGAGGGTGCTTTGGGGTCCCCCACAAAGCACCTTGTCCCCATGTTGATGAGGACAAGGGCCTCATCCCCACAACCCTTGCCCGGTTGTTGTGGGGGTCTGCGGGCGGGGGGCTTATCGGAACCTGGAAGCCCCCTTTAACAAGAGGACCCCCAGATCCCGGCCCCCCCTGTGTGAAATGGTAAGGGGGTACAAAAAGTGTCAAAAATGTTAAAAATGACAAGAGACAGTTTTTGACAATTCCTTTATTTAAATGCTTCTTCTTTCCATCTTCTTTCTTCTATCTTCCTTCTTTTATCTTCTATCTTCCTTCGGTTTCTTCCTCCATCTTATTCTTCTGGTTCTTCTGGTTCTTCCTCCGGTGTTCTCGTCCAGCATCTTCCTCCGCGGCATCTTCTTCCCTTCTTCGTGCTCGGGCCGCTCCGCATCCATGGGAGGCTCCCACTGTGTGACGCTTCTCGTCTTCTGACGGTTCTTAAATAGCGGAGGGCAGGGCCACCCAGTGACTCTCTGACACACGGGGACTTTCCTGTCCGCCCCCTCTGACGTCACGGGGAAAGCCTCGGGGAAGCCCCCCGCCCGCAGACCCCCACAACGACCGGGCAAGGGTCTCATCATGCCCCAGGACTATGCTGTCATAAGAGGCGGGGCCACCCAGTGACATCACATAGTGACCACGCCCCATGCCTATATAAGTCGGCGCACACCTCGCAGATGGCATTACAGCGGAAGAGAGCGTCGTGTCAACATCGGAAGAAGAGAAGAGGGGAGAAGACGACTGGGCCACCGCTAGCAAAAGAGCTGGAAGAAGATAGCGGGGGTCCGGCAGAAGATACTGGAGAGGAACTGCACAGTGGCAGAAGACCGGGCCCCCGCTAGCAAAAGAGCTGGAAGAAGATAGCGGCGGTCCGGCAGAAGATACTGGAGAGGAACCGCACAGCGGCAGAAGACCGGACCCCCGCTAGCAAAATAGCTGGAAGAAGATGGGGGGGTCTGGCAGAAGATACTGGAGAGGAACCGGACAGCGGCAGAAGACCGGACCCCCGCTAGCAAAAGAGCTGGAAGAAGATAGCGGGGGTCCAGCAGAAGATATTGGAGAGGAACCGGACAGCGGCAGAAGACCGGAGCCCCGCTAGCAAAAGAGCTGGAAGAAGATAGCGGGGGTCCGGCAGAAGATATTGGAGAGGAACCGGACATCGGCAGAAGACCGGGCCCCCGCTAGCAAAAGAGCTGGAAGAAGATAGCAGGGGAGGCCGGCAGAAGATACCAGATAGGGTGGGGGCCGGGATCTGGGGGCCTCCTTATCAAAGGGTTCTCCCAGATTCTGATAAGCCCCCCGCCCGCAGACCCCGACAACCAACGGCCAGGGTTGTCGGGAAGAGGCCCTTGTCCTCATCAACATGGGGACAAGGTGCTTTGGGGTGGGGGGGCCCGCAGCACACCCCCCTTCCCCAAAGTACCCATCCCCCATGTTGAGGGCTTGCGGCCTGGTACGGTTCAGGAGAGGGGGCGCTCGCTCGTCCCCACCCCCTTTCCTGACGAGCCAGGCTGCGTGCTCGGATAAGGGTCTGGTATGGATTTTGGGTGACCCCCAAGCCGTTTTTTCGGCGTAGGGGGTTCCCCTTAGAATCCAAACCAGACCGAAGGGCCTGGCATGCACCCGAAGGGGGAACCCATGCCGGTTTTTCTCGTGCTGCTTTAATAGGAAGATGTGTTTTTCCTATTGCAGCGAGCGCGAGGTGTACCTCGCCGAGAACCAGCGCGATGTCATCGCGCTGGAAACGTTCTCGCGTGTAGGTACTCCTGTGTGTGCGCCGGTTCACACGCTGAATTAAGGATCTTTCCAGCGCACCAATTAAGGTCTGAACCAGCGCAGTGCATTCATCTTAGTAAATGACCCCCTATGTGCCTACTTCTTCTTCCTTTTCATAAATCTGTTCTATTGGAGCAACTATCCATGTGGCTCTCTGTTCATCACCTATTCCATTAAGGTCCATTGTTGGAGTTGGTCTTTTGGTTGGAAGTCGTGCCCTCTGTGACAGTTTCCCCTGGGTGTGTGGCCCTACAAGTCTGATTGACCCATTGGGTATACACTCATTTGGGTTCAATTGCTCCGGTAAGTCTTTTGACTCTCTGGTGGTGGATCCCTTATCATCAAGTTTGGGCACGTTTTCCTTTGTCACATCGTTATCCAGTTTAAGTGTCAGTTATTTTGAACCTCGTTTTGGATATCTACAATTTATTGTTTGGTTCACCTGTCCAAACACTAAGGACTATAATTTATTTTTAAAATAATTTTTTTTCTTCACTTCATTGGACATCATTCACTCATATTTTGATTTTCACATAGTATATACATTTTTTGGCTTATTATACATGTATATTTAGTGTCTATACACATTGCCTGCATATATATGTTGTTTGAGTTTCTTCCTGGATCATTTATGTGCACTTTATGTATATACTGTATATATTTTTCAGTTTATTCTAAGATTTATTTTGAGCGCTGCACTTACTTTTCACAAGTTTTCATTCTTTGCAATTGATCTATTGCTGTGCTAGCTGCTTTTTTACATTGATTGCAGACAGCACGGTATATTTGCTTTATATCTTTCACATTGTTGGACGTTAAATGCCTTGTTAAGCTTGTGGTACCCAAATGGTTGGCGTTTTTGCCACATTTGATGTGCCTGAGACACAGTTTGCAGATAGCAACAGTGCGATCTGCTGCAGATGTACTGAAAAAGGCCCAAACAGCTAAGCTTTGGGGACTGGGCCGGGAGATAAAAGCTGCAGAATGTGATGGAATAGGGTGGCTGCTCTCTACTCTTTCTTGATGCCGACCTCCTTGGGGTTGTGCCGCCTCACCTTCAGTTTCCTCCTCTGCACTATCTGGCACCCAAGTCGCATCAGTGACCTCATCATCATCATCATCATCATTATCTCCATCTACTCCATCTTCATCATTACCACTGGAGACAACTTGGCAATACGCTGCGGCTTGGGGAACATGAATGCCAATTTGTCTACCAGTGTTCCTCCCCCTCTCTAGGCTCATGTTCCTGTCATCCTCAACCTCAGAACCAACATCTGAATCCAGTAATGACTGGGCATCATAAAGAAGCAAGTGGCTGACACTGTGGTCAAATAACTTAGCTGACTTCCCAATGACTGATGTTGGGGCTATGGCAGGAATAGATGTGGACAAGGAGGCAGGTTTATCCACTCTGGAAACTGCAGGGAACTGCACACTTATCTCTGCTTGCGTGACAGAGGATGAGGAGGATGAGCAAGGTTTAGTAAGCCAGTCCACCACCTCCTCTGCATGCTGTGGCTGGATAGCATGGGCAAACTCACTAAACAGAGGAAATGATGCCCTGCCTGAGGACTGACCACCACGTCCACCTTTGCCTATGGACACATTTGTTGCTGGCCCCCTTACAGTGCCAAGGGAACCTCTGCCTCTCCTTGTTGTCCTCCCAGACATTATTGGGAGGGGCAGTGCTTATAAGCAAATGTAAAGAAGAAGTTGAAATCTGTTCAGACACTATACTACTAAGGGAGGCATATGGTGCATGCGTGGGTGTTAGCGCTACTGGTACTAATCTGAAGCTGCCTGGGGTGATGCAGCCCCTAACTGATGCTAAAACCTAACTGATGTCACCCGCCGGGGGATCAGGGTGTTAAACCTTTATTGGGTAATATATACGGCGGGTGCCCTGACACTATAAAAAACAAACTAACTAACCATCGTCACCCGTAACACTAATACGGTGATCACTGGTGACAGAGGGTGAAAGCTTTAACTAGGGGGAAATTAGGGGGTTAAAACCTTTATTAGGTAGTATATGGGGGTACCTGATTCTATAAAAACCTGACGGTGAAACTAATCAACTAACTGGCTAACTGGTAAAACTAATACGGCGATCAGAAAAAAGATCTATCAGTGACACTGGTGACAGGGGTTGAAAGGGTTAACTGGGGGATGATCAAGGGGTTAAACCTTTATTAAGGGGGTTTAGGGGGGTACCCTAGACCTACCTGGGCCTACTACTAACTGCCCTAACACATATTACAGTAACAAATGACACCAATGCAACGATCAGTAAATAATCAGTGACACAGTGACAGGGAGTGAAGGGGTTAACTGGGGGGGTGACAAGTGTATCTATGTGTACTCGTGTTAGTGTAGTTTTGTGCAACTCACATTTAGACGTCCTCTTTCCTCTCTCTGGAACCGAAAAATTATTCCAGAGAGGGAGATGACATCACTTCCCTTGCCTGTGTTTACACTTACAGGCAGGGGAACCATTTTCATTTGCCAGAACCAATCAGCAGGTCCAGGTCAGAAATCATTGGCCCCCGTGAGGGACATACAGGTACACCCATTTGTGCACCCTCGCCATTCTGCCTACGTATATCAGTGTGCGGCGGTCGGCAAGTGGTTAAAAGAAAGAAATGCTTGAAATATGTCACTCTGTGTATAACACATCTATATAAAATATATTAAAATACAGTTTCACTTTTTGAGTTGAATTACTGAAATAAATTAACTTGTTTATGATATTCTAATTTTATGAGATGCACCTTTGTATACTGTATATACAGTATTTATACAGTGGGGACAGAAAGTATTCAGACCCCCTTAAATTTTTCACTCTTTGTTATATTGCAGCCATTTGCTAAAATCATTTAAGTTCATTTTTTTTCCTCATTAATGTACACACAGCACCCCATATTGACAGAAAAACACAGAATTGTTGAAATTTTTTCAGATTTATTAAAAAAGAAAAACTGAAATATCACATGGTCCTAAGTATTCAGACCCTTTGCTGTGACACTCATATATTTAACTCAGGTGCTGTCCATTTCTTCGGATCATCCTTGAGATGGTTCTACACCTTCATTTGAGTCCAGCTGTGTTTGATTGGACTTGATTAGGAAAGCACCTGTCTATATAAGACCTTACAGCTCACAGTGCATGTCAGAGCAAATGAGAATCATGAGGTCAAAGGAACTGCCTGAAGAGCTCAGAGACAGAATTGTGGCAAGGCACAGATCTGGCCAAGGTTACAAAAAAATTTCTGCTGCACTTAAGGTTCCTAAGAGCACAGTGGCCTCCATAATCCTTAAATGGAAGATGTTTGGGATGACCAGAACCCTTCCTAAAGCTGGCCATCCGGCCAAACTGAGCTATCTGGGGAGAAGAGCCTTGGTGAGAGAGGTAAAGAAGAACCCAAAGATCACTGTGGCTGAGCTCCAGAGATGCAGTCGGGAGATGGAAGAAAGTTGTAGAAAGTCAACCATCACTGCATCCCTCCACCAGTCGGGCTTTATGGCAGAGTGGCCCGACGGAAGCCTCTCCTCAGTGCAAGACACATGAAAGCCCGCATGGAGTTTGCTAAAAAAACACCCGAAGGACTCCAAGATGGTGAGAAAAAAGATTCTTTGGTCTGATGAGACCAAGATAGAACTTTTTGGCCTTAATTCTAAGCGGTATGTGTGGAGAAAACCAGGCACTGCTAATCACCTGTCCAATACAGTCCCAACAGTGAAGCATGGTGGTGGCAGCATCATGCTGTGGGGGTGTTTTTCAGCTGCAGGGACAGGATGGCTGGTTGCAATCAAGGGAAAGATGAATGTGGCCAAGTACAGGGATATCCTGGACGAAAACCTTCTCCAGAGTGCTCAGGACCTCAGACTGGGCCGAAGGTTTACCTTCCAACAAGACAATGACCCTAAGCACACAGCTAAAATAACAAAGAACGGGCTTCACAACAACTCTGTGACTGTTCTTGAATGGCCCAGCCAGAGCCCTGACTTAAACCCAATTGAGCATCTCTGGAGAGACCTAAAAATGGCTGTCCACCAACGTTTACCATCCAACCTGACAGAACTGGAGAGGATCTGCAAGGAGGAATAGCAGAGGATCCCCAAATCCAGGTGCGAAAAACTTGTTGCATCTTTCCCAAAAAGTCTCATGACTGTATTAGATCAAAAGGGTGCTTCTACTAAATACTGAGCAAAGGGTCTGAATACTTAGGACCATGTGATATTTCAGTATTTCTTTTTTAACCACTAGGCGTCCGCGCTATAGCCGAAAGACGGCTACAGCGCGGACTCCAATTGCCGGGAGGGCATCCCTGGACGTCCTCCTGTTCACTTCCACAATGCACGCTCCCGGGAGCACGCATTGGGGAAATTCTGCTCTGGCCGTGTCCCATGGACACAGCCAGTCACAGATCGCCGTAAATGGCCAATCACAGCGGCCGTTTACAGCGCGATCCGAGCTTCCAATGAGAGATGATCTCAAATGTAAGCATATGAGATCATCTCTCATTGCCGGCTTTCTCTCCTCACACAGAGACCGTGTGTGAGGAGAGAGAGCGATCTGTGAAAACTGTGAGTGCCGAGCTTTTAGTGAAACACCCTACAGTGCCCATACAGTGCCACATCAGTGCCACAGTGCTCATTACTGCTTCCATCTGTCATCAGTGCCATCTGTCAGTGCCATCTGTCGTCAGTGCCATCTGTCAGTGTCACCTGCCACATCAGTGCCACCTGTCAGTGTCACCTGCCACATCAGTGCCACCTGTCAGTGTCACCTGCCACATCAGTGTCACCTGTCAGTGTCACCTGCCACATCAGAGTCACCTGTCACATCAGTGTCATCTGTCAGTGTCACCTGCCACACCAGTGCCACCTGTCAGTGTCACCTGCCACGTATCAGTGCCACGTATCAGTGCCACGTATCAGTGCAATCTGTCAGTGCCATCTGTCGTCAGTGCCACCTGTCTGTCACCTGCCACATCAGTGTCATCAGTGTCACCAGTGTCACCTACCACATCAGTGTCACATATCAGTGCCATCTATCACCAGTGCAATCTGCCAGTGTCACGTGTCATCAGTGCCACATATCTGCCATTTTTCATCACAATGTCACAAAGAGTATATTCAGCCGAGGAGGCATATAATATTCTTGCGGCCGACGAGAGCAATGGGGAGCTCTCCGCTTCAGATTCCTATTCAGATTCTGAGTCTGATGTGGACTACGAGCCTGTCCTCAGCAGTGGTACACTGACAGCCTCAGAAGAGGATGAGAGTCCGCCCGCCAGACGAAGACGTACTGGTGAGGATGCAGTGCCATCCACCAGCACCGCAATGCCATCCACTATCACCACAATTCCATCTACTATCACCGCAATGCCATCCACCAGCACCGCAGTGCCATTCACCAGCACCGCACTACCACGACAAAGGCCACGTACCAGTGGGGTGTCACTCCAGGCCCAAAGGGTTAGGTCCCATGCCAGCCTTCCATACTCCCTTGAGAACCCCTTATTTCTGCCACCTAATTCAGGAGAAGCTATCATTCCCCCTTTTACTGCCCAGCCAGGAGTCCAGGTGGATACAGAAAATTTTTCACCAATAGATTTTTTCAACCTTATTTTTACTGAGGACATGCTTGCATCGATTGTGACCCAGTGCAATCTATATGCCCAACAATACATAGCAAGTAACCCAACGTCCTATTATGCCCATCCCTACGAATGGAGAGCCCTAACAGTGGAGGAGTTTAGAATTTTTTTGGGCCTCACATTCTGTATGAGACTAACCAAAAAAAATGTATTACGTTCCCATTGGTCTACCCTCCCCATCCACCACATGCCCATCTTTTCCTCTGTAATGCCCAGAACCAGGTATCTCATGATTATGAGATTCCTACACTACAATGACAATACCCAGTGCCCTCCCCGAAATGACCCACATTTTGACAAGCTATATAAAATTCGCCCACTACTAAAATATTTTTCTGATATCTTCCCCCAGTTATTTACCCCAGACCAGCACATATGTGTGGATGAGTCCCTGGTCAAATTTAGTGGCAGGTTGGGCATAAAACAATTTATTCCCACCAAAAGGGCCCGCTATGGGGTGAAAATGTATAAATTATGCGACCGAGCTACAGGATATACCTATGCCTTCATGGTATACGAAGGGAAGGACACCCAGCTACATCCCCCTAATTGCCCAGAATATATCGGATCGAGTGGGAAAGTCGTTTGGGAACTCATAAACCCACTCCTGGAGAAAGGCTACCATCTATATGTGGACAATTTTTATTCTAGTCTGCCCCTGTTCCGAAATCTTCACAGACAGAAGACTGCAGCGTGTGGCACCATAAGGAAGAACTGGAAGGGCTTTCCTCAAAGCCTCGTGAACAAAAAGCTAAGAAGAGGGGAGATGGCGAGCTTACGGAATGAGGAAATTCTGGCTGTGAAGTGGAGGGACAGAAGGGACGTCTACGTGCTTTCATCAATCCACAATAACACCGTCGTAGAGATAACCAGGAGGAATGGGGTAATCCAAAAGCCAACATGCATCTTTGAATACAACAAGTATATGGGGGGTGTCGACTTCAACGACCAGATGCTCGAACCCTACCTTGCCACGAGAAGAACATACCAATGGTATAAAAAAGTTTTGATTTATTTGTTCAATTGGGCCCTATATAACATGTTATTTATCATAAATCCACTGCAAGCCCCAAATCCTTCCTTGGATACCAGAAGGAAATCACCACTGCCCTTGTATTCCCGAACGGCCCACCAGAAACAATTCAATCCAATGTGATTAGTAGACTCTCCGAACGCCTGTCATGAAAGACGTCCTGTTAGTTCAGCCGTCGGCGGAAGATCGGTTAACAGAACTATTGTCAGTAGAACCAGAGGACGCGTTCGGAGACGCGTTGACACGAACGGACGCATGCGGGTGCGCGCTAATACGAGCGGGTGTATGCGGGTACACGATGAGACGAACGGGCACGTACGATCGGTACTCGGGCGTGCACGTGTGCACATGGCGGCGCGCAGACGTGCGGTGTGACAGCTTTTGGCGCCATTAGGCCTATTTAAAGGTGCCTGTCAGCATGCTTCCTTGCTGTCCGGTCTACAGCGTTCCCTGTGACCCTAAGCTTCCAGTATACCTGTTTACCTGATTCCTGTTATCCGGCTTGTTCCTGACTTCTCCTGATTGCTGCCAGTCCCCGACCTCGGCTTGTCTGACGATTCTCCTGCCTCATCCTTCAGTTACTACCTGCCTGTCTGTTGCCGACCCGGTCCGTGCCCTGACTACTCTCCTGGTTCCGTTTTGTACCTGCTCTACTTACCTGTGTTTTGACCCGGCCTGTCTGACTTTGTAAAGTGCTTCCAGTGGTACTACAGAACACCTCCCTGCTGTTTGCTGGTTCGTGGGTGTCTACTAGCTTCAGTGCTTCCCTATCCAGTCTACAGTTCCAGTGTTCCTGCCTAGAGTTCCGGTTCATCTACCAGTTGTTCCAGTGCTTCAGTTGTACTACAGAACACCTCCCAGTTGCCTGTTGTTCCTGAGTTCCTGCCAGTGGATCCAGTGTTCCTGATAGTTCTCCTGCTGCTGTACCAGAGGTCCGGATCAACCCTACACCTGCCACTTACCAAGCACTTGTGGCCCCCTGCGCTCTTGAGTTCCTGTCTTCTCTATCAGGGGCTCTCGAACCAGAGGCACACGAGAGGCTACTCCTTGCATTCTGGGCTCCACCACCAGGTACGTGACAGTACCGGACAGCCATGTCTGAGCCCACGCAGGGAGCCTCTCCTATGGATGAACTCTGCCGCCATCTTGCTGGACTTACCCAGGCAGTAAAGAGCCTACAAGAAGGCTACACCCAGCTGGAAGGCCAAGTCCAGGCCCTAGCAGCTTCTACACCTCCAGTATCCGGGACTTCTGCTTCACCATCAGTGGTCATGTTGCCGCCTGAACCCAGGGTCCCCACGCCTGAAAGATTTTCGGGTAACCGGAGCAAATTCAGGTCCTTCCGCAACTCATGTGAGCTCTTTTTTGCCCTTCAACCAAGGACTTTCTCCCTGGAAGCCACCAAGGTGGGGTTCGTGATCTCGCTGCTGACAGGCGAGCCCCAGTCCTGGGCCCATCGCTTGTTAGAAAAGAAAGACACCTCACTTGATACTCTGGATACCTTCTTTCGGGCTATGTCATCCCTATATGAAGACCCACAGCTGACTGCCACGGCAGAGACAGCCTTGCACACCCTACAGCAAGGCCGCAGACCTGTTGAGGACTATGCATCAGAATTCAGACGCTGGAGTTCTGATACAAATTGGAACAATGCCGCCCTACGGTATCAGTTCCGTATGGGCCTTTCAGAATCCTTGAAGGATGAACTAGCCCGAGTGGGCCTTCCTGAGACTCTAGAGGACCTCATAGACCTTTCCATCCAAATAGACAGACGCCTAAGAGAACGATGTACAGCGATCTTCTGGCCCTCCTCGTCCTGTCTGGATGCTGCCCCGGGTGCCTAGTTCTCCCCACTCCACTCCTCCAGCTTCTACTACCATGACTTCAGATACACCAGAACCAATGCAGCTGGGACTCTTACGTCCATCCCTCACTCCTGAAGAGCGTCAATGCCGTCGGGCTGGTAACCTGTGCCTATATTGCGGGGAACCCGGACACTTTGTACGGACATGCCCGGCCAAGCTTCATAAGTGCCTCTCTGTTTCTCCTGCTCTTACCCCAGCTTCACTGAATAATATATCTCACCTGGCTGTCCCGCTTCTTTTACAGCTCCCAGGAGGGAATATACCAACCAGCGCTATCATTGATTCCGGGGCCTGCAGCGGCTTTATAGACTTGTCCTTCGCTTCCAGACATCATATTCCCATCCGGCCCAGGGCGAAAGGACTTTCAGTATATCTGGCCGATGGTTCTACCCTCAGATCAGGACCAGTAACCCAGGAAACAGTACCCATGCTCACCACCATTGCTGGCACTCATCAAGAGCTACTTTGTCTGGACGTCATTGAATCTCCTCTATTCCCCATCATATTGGGCATGCCTTGGCTCAAGGCCCATAATCCACAAGTTGATTGGGCCTCAGGGAAAATTGAATTTCCTTCCTCTTATTGCCACCAACACTGTCTACCAGAAGTTACTCAAGCTCCCTCTGCCCTGTTGTGCATGGAAACTGATGCCGAGATCCGTCAAGTTGTACCTGAAGTCTACCATAGCTTTCTGGACGTTTTCAGTCAAAAAGGGGCCGAGACCCTTCCTCCCCACCGGCCATATGACTGTCCGATTGAACTTCTCCCAGGGGCAGAGATTCCTTTTGGGAGAATATTTCCTTTATCAGAGTTAGAACTAGGAGTATTAAAGACTTACATTGACGAGAATCTTAAGAAAGGCTTCATCCAACCCTCCACATCCCCGGCAGGAGCAGGGATCTTTTTTGTGGAAAAGAAAGACCATTCTTTGTGCCCTTGTGTGGATTATCGGGCACTCAATAAGATTACAATCAAGAACCGTTATCCCTTACCATTAGTGCCAGAACTTTTTCAGAGGCTGGGGTCTGCAGTAGTGTTTTCAAAGTTAGATCTTCGTGGTGCCTATAACCTTGTCCGCATTCGCAAGGGAGACGAATGGAAGACTGCTTTCCGTACCCGGTTTGGGCACTTCGAATATTTAGTTATGCCTTTCGGACTCTGTAATGCTCCTGCCACATTTCAGCATTTTGTAAATAACATTTTCAGAGACTACCTTGACCTGTTTGTTGTTATTTATCTAGATGACATTCTAATCTTCTCTTCTTCCCTAGTTGAACACCGTGAACATGTCAGAAACGTTTTGACCCGACTTCGCCTGCACGGCCTTTACGCCAAGCCTGAGAAATGTGTCTTCGAGCAGGAGAGTATTCAGTTCCTTGGTCTTATTATCTCTGTGGAAGGCATCAAAATGGACCCTCAGAAGGTCTCCGCCATTCTGGACTGGCCCGCTCCCACTGACAAGAAAGGGATTCAACGTTTCGTGGGATTTGCGAATTTTTATAGAAAATTCATTAAAGGATTCTCCACCATCATTGCTCCCATTACAAGATTGACCCAACAGGGCCTCAAGTTCCACTGGTCTACGGAAGCTCAGATGGCCTTTACTACACTGAAGCATCTGTTTGTCTCAGCCTCAGTTTTAAAACATCCTGATTCCACGTTACCCTACATCCTGGAGGTGGACGCTTCAGAGATAGCGATCGGTGCAGTACTTTCCCAAAGACAGGGGCCTAGGGCTCTTCTGCACCCAGTCGCTTTTTTTTCCCGTAAATTATCAGAAGCAGAAAGGAACTATGATGTGGGTGATCGAGAATTGTTAGCGATCAAAGCTGCGTTGGAGGAATGGCGATACCTGTTAGAGGGAGCAGCCCACCCGATTCTTGTTTATACAGATCACAAGAATCTAGAATATTTAAAGACTGCCAAGAGGTTGAAACCACGACAGGCCAGATGGGCACTGTTCTTTACTAGATTTTCTTTCCATATTACCTACCGCCCCGGGTCAAAAAATATCAAGCCTGACGCTCTGTCACGGATGTATAGCGATTCGGAAGCACTTTCCCCACCAGATACCATCTTGTCCGCAGGGAACTTTCTGTTACTCCAAGGGGATCTACTGTCACAGATCAAGCAAGCCTCCAGGAACGTTTCCGCTCCACCAGATACAACCCTACAGGCCAGAGATGATCTTCTGTGGTTTAAGGATAGGATCTTCGTACCTCAGGAGGTGCGAACGGCAGCTCTTAGTTCTTGCCATGACCATATGTTAGCCGGCCACTTTGGAGTACATAAAACATCTGAACTTCTTCAGCGCACGTTCTGGTGGCCATCATTAAGAAAGGACTGCAAGGACTACGTGGAAGCATGTGTCACCTGTATCCAAAATAAAGGTAGCAAGTCTAAGGCCTGGGGCCTGTTAAAACCACTATCTGTCCCGGAGAAACCATGGAGGATGATCTCCATGGATTTTATTGTCGAGTTGCCACCTTCTGAAAGCTACACTACGATCTTCGTAATTGTGGATAGATTATCCAAGATGGCACACTTCTTACCAATGAAAGGTACTCCTACTGCTGTTGAAACTGCCAGGACATTTATTAAGGAGGTGGTGAGGCTTCATGGCATCCCTGCCAATATTACTTCCGATCGGGGGGTACAATTCACCTCGAGGTTTTGGAGAGCTCTCTGTGAATCTCTGAAAATTGATCTTGCCTTCTCTTCTGCCTATCACCCCCAAACAAATGGCCAGACGGAGAGAACGAATCAGACGCTGGAGCAGTATCTGTGCTGCTTTTCCTCGTTCTCCCAGGATGATTGGGCTCCGCTTCTTCCCCTTGCCGAATTTGCATACAATAACTCTGTTCATTCCGCTACAAAACAAACACCATTTTTTGCAAATTATGGGTTCCATCCTCTGTTCTTGTCTACTAACATTCCGGAGTGTCCAGTACCAGCTGTTCAAGAAAACCTAAACTTCTTTGAATCAAATAATAAGCTTCTGCAAGAGACTATGGCAAGGACCCAGAACTACAACAAAGAAGTGTTTGATAAGAAGAGAAGGGGGGAGCTTGATCTTAAACCTGGAGATTTGGTTTGGCTATCTACTTTGAATCTAAGATTGGCCTGTCCTTCCAAAAAATTGGGTCCCAAGTTCGTGGGTCCTTTTCCAGTGACAAGAAAAATTAATAATGTGGCCTACGAACTAAAGCTACCAGAATCATTCCGGATTCACCCGGTCTTTCATGTTGCCCTACTCAAACCCGCAGTTCCTGATTCTTTTGTCAACCGGAGGGTCAATCCCCCTGAACCCGTGATCATTGACGGAGAAACCGAATATGAGGTCGAGTCCATTCTGGATTGTAGGAAGAGACGTAACCAAGTCCAGTTCTTGGTAAAGTGGAAGGGGTATGGGCCTGAGGAAAACTCCTGGGAGCCGGAGTCCAACATCCATGCTAGGAGATTGATACTTGCCTTTAAAAGATCTCATCCAAGTAAGATGGCACAGTTGGGCATCCGGAGGCTGCCCCTTGGGGGGGGGCAATGTCATGAAAGACGTCCTGTTAGTTCAGCCGTCGGCGGAAGATCGGTTAACAGAACTATTGTCAGTAGAACCAGAGGACGCGTTCGGAGACGCGTTGACACGAACGGACGCATGCGGGTGCACGCTAATACGAGCGGGTGTATGCGGGTACACGATGAGACGAACGGGCACGTACGATCGGTACTCGGGCGTGCACGTGTGCACGCGGCGGCGCGCAGACGTGCGGTGTGACAGCTTTTGGCACCATTAGGCCTATTTAAAGGTGCCTGTCAGCATGCTTCCTTGCTGTCCGGTCTACAGCGTTCCCTGTGACCCTAAGCTTCCAGTATACCTGTTTACCTGATTCCTGTTATCCGGCTTGTTCCTGACTTCTCCTGTTTGCTGCCAGTCCCCGACCTCGGCTTGTCTGACGATTCTCCTGCCTCATCCTTCAGTTACTACCTGCCTGTCTGTTGCCGACCCGGTCCGTGCCCTGACTACTCTCCTGGTTCCGTTTTGTACCTGCTCTGCTTACCTGTGTTTTGACCTGGCCTGTCTGACTTTGTAAAGTGCTTCCAGTGGTAATACAGAACACCTCCCTGCTGTTTGCTGGTTCGTGGGTGTCTACTAGCTTCAGTGCTTCCCTATCCAGTCTACAGTTCCAGTGTTCCTGCCAAGAGTTCCGGTTCATCTACCAGTTGTTCCAGTGCTTCAGTTGTACTACAGAATACCTCCCAGTTGCCTGTTGTTCCTGAGTTCCTGCCAGTGGATCCAGTGTTCCTGATAGTTCTCCTGCTGCTGTACCAGAGGTCCGGATCAACCCTACACCTGCCACTTACCAAGCACTTGTGGCCCCCTGCGCTCTTGAGTTCCTGTCTTCTCTATCAGGGGCTCTCGAACCAGAGGCACACGAGAGGCTACTCCTTGCATTCTGGGCTCCACCACCAGGTACGTGACAACGCCACTTTCCCGAAAAAATCCCCCCCAGACCAACAGGCCAAAAACGGCAGAAAAAATGCCGGGTGTGCACCAAAGGAGGAGTGAGAAGAGACACTACTTTTAATTGTCCCCAATGTCCTTCCCAACCAGGCCTCTGTATAGTTGACTGTTTCCGCCGTTACCATACTTCACTAAATTATTAGTGAAGTATGGTAAACATAACCCTCACTTCCTGCCATTTACCTTCACACCCCTTATGCCTCTGCTTGCTCTGTAACTGACCCTGGCTTGTTTTTCGACCACGCTTCTTCCTACCGATTCTGTTTATATCTCTGCCTGATCTGGAACTGACCCTGGCTTGTTTTTTCGACCACGCTTCTGCCTACCGATTCTGTTCATACCTCTGCCTGATCTGGAACTGACCCTGAACTGTTTGACCATCCTTTTTGCCTGCCTCTTGGACTGATCTTGTACCCTGCCACTGGACTAGTGGGATTCATAACACAGGGGTCTCACATATGTGAGGGGCTCCAGAATTGTTTTTCTGGATGAAGAAAACATTTTTTTGGTTTTCTCATTCCTAGATTAGGGTCTGGAGACTCGGAGGCTTCAAAGAGATTTGGGTGGGAGAAGCCTCTACCCCTGTCCCCATTCTGTCCTGAACGAGGCCCTACTTCTGCCTGCTGCCTGTAGGACCTATGCCATCATGCCTCTGCCTGTCGCATGAACTGACCACACCACATGGATGGACCATGTTCCTGCCTACTACCAGGATCAATATTTTGGTACTGCTGACAATCTCTGCCTGCACTGACCCTGGACTGTATATGTACAGTATCCCTGCCTGCTGCCTGTACTGACTATGGACAGTGTTCCTGCCTGTTGCCTAGACAATTGCGTTCGCTTTTGCTGACCAAGTCCCTGCCTGCTGCCTGGACCAGTGCTATCCTCCTGTGGACAACTGTGCTACTAAAACCACAGGTAATCTTTTTTTTTACCCTTTGCTCAGCAGAATGTATTTTGGGGTGTAATTCCTGGTATGTGCATGATATGTGTCCCTAGAACACCTGACGGTGTTCCTTGTATGTGGCCAGGCTGTGTATGTAATTTATGCTCCTAAAACCCTTGAAGGTGCTATTTCAGTATTGTGCCCCTGTATGTGGCCAGGCTGTGTAAAAGTCTCACACATGTGGTATCGCCATACTCAGGAGGATTAGCAGAATGTATTTTGGGGTGTCATTTTTGCTATGTACATGCTACGTGTTGGAAATATCTTATAAATGGACAACTTTGTGTAAAAAAAATGCGTTTTCATTTTTTACCACATATTCCAAAAACTTCTAGAAAAAAATGAACCGTTCAAAAGACTCATTATGCCTCATAGATTATACGTTGGGGTGTTAGCTTTCCAAAATGGGGTCATTTTGTGAGTGTTTCCATTGTCCTGGAGCTCCAGGGCCTTCAAATTGTAATAGGTAGTTAACAAGTTAGATGTGTCATTTATGCTCCTAGAACACTTGATAGTGCTCCCTGCATGTTGGGCCTCTCTATGTGGCTAGGCTGTGAAAAAGTACCACACATGTGGTATCGCCATACTTAGGAGGAGTAGCAGAATGTATTTTGGGGCGTCATTTGTGGTATACACATGCCATGTGAGAGAAATAACCAATTACAATGACAATTTTATGGGAGGAAAAAAAAAAAAATCTTCATTTTGCAAAGAATTGTGGGAAAAAATTACAACATCAAAAAGCTCACCATGCATCTTACTGAATACCTTGGAATGTCTACTTTCAAAAAAGGGGTCATTTGGGGGGTATTTGTACTGTCCTCACAAGAAATGAGATAGGCCAGTACATCAGGTGTGATCAATTTTTTTATGATTTGCACCACAACTTGTAGACTCTATAACTTTCACATAGACCAAATAATATCCACTAATTTTGGTTATTTTTACCAAAGATATGTAGCAGTATAAATTGTGGCCAAAATTTATGAAGAAAAATTAATAATTTGCAAAATTTTATCACAGAAACAAAGAAAAATTGGGTTTTTTTTCTAAATTTTCGGTCTTTTTTCATTTATAGCGCAAAAAATAAAAAGCCCAGAGGTGATCAAATACCACCAAAAGAAAGCTGTATTTGTATGAGAAAAAGGACACAAAATTCATTTGGGTACAGTATTACATGACTGAGTAATTGTCATTCAAAGTGTGAGAGCGCTGAAAGCTGAAAATTGGTCTGGTCACGAAGGGGGTTTAAGTGCCCAGTTGTCAAGTGGTTAATAAATCTGCAAAAATGTCAACAATTCTGTGTTTTTCTGTCAATATAGGGTGCTGTGTGTACATTAATGAGGAAAAAAAATGATCTGAAATGATTTTAGCAAATGGCTGCAATAATACACAGTGAAAAATTTAAGGGGGTTATAATACTTTCCGTCCCCACTGTATATATATATATATATATATATATATATATATATATATATATATACATATATTTTTTTTTTTTCCCTAAAGTTTCTAAGGAGAAGGCCTTATGGTACAGAGTGATTCATTCCCAAGAAAAAACTAACTTTTCTCCCATTAAAATAGAGGCAGGTGTCTTCTAAATCATTAACCCTTTGTAAGGACAGACAATGTTCAACTCTAGTTTACAACTGATAATGTGATCTGCCAACAAAGTACACTCAGGAATACCTATTGCGAACACAGCTTCCTATCCCCCTAAATAGGTTTTCAGAGCTGAAATTATCAGAAAAGAGCATTTAAAATATAAGTAACACATTTTACATTTTTGTTTAGTTACATAAGCTATTTTATGTGAATAAGAACATCAGTGGCATCGCTATGGTGGTGCGGGGGGTGCAGACTGCATCCAGGTGACACCCGCAGAGGGGAGACACCATCCCTACCGGAGAGCGGCATCTGGAGGCAGGGCTTTTTTCAGCTGGAACATGGTGTAACAGAATTCCGCCACCTCTGACGCTGTGCTAGCCCTGTGTTTTTCCTCCTCTCACTGCTGCTGTGGCTGCCCAGAGAGTGACAGTCTGAGTAGCAACTCTCCCGGGCGGCCCGACTGCACACTGAATCCTCCCCCACCCACCACCCTGGTCCATAAGGGGTGGGGGGGTGGAGAGGAGGGCCAATGACATAATGACAAAAGCACTTGTGCCCAGGGCAGCATCCATCCAGATCCACCCCAGTCAGCAGTTGTGTTGTTGCCGTGACCCACAGAATCTTGCCATCTTTCTGAATCCTCCCCCCGGCCACCGCCCAGGTGTAGCTGACAGTGACCCACAGCATCTTGCCATCTTCCCCGTGGGGCTGTCAGTTCAGCAGACAGCAGGTCAGTTCCAAAAATCTGAATCAATCATCACTGCCAATGATGCCATTGTCTGCTGTCTCCAGGGACAGATCCCATCCAGAGATCCCAACTAATGCAAAGGATGCATTAGTGAGGCTTTCAAATATTAACACCTAAAATAAAGTCCACAACGAGAGTCCTTATACAAGCAGGAGAGCGAACCCCCAGGGCTGGGAAGACTCAAAGCTGTGTGTAAAGTCCTCTGAGTTTTTCATCTGGACATTAGAGTGTGCTAGTCAGTGAGGAGTTTGACGGACCATCTTCACTAGAGGGTCTTCTTGACTAGGATAATCCAAACTGCGCTATTTGACCTTTCCTTTGAAAGGGTCAAATCATGATAGTAAGAGGCAGTGTAATTGGGTGAAGGTGATGGGTTTCCTGTTCGGCACTCCATTCTCTGAACTGCACGCCAATCCTTGAGCAAAAGGTGGTAAAGCGGTAGTAAACTGCAATAAGAATAAAAAAAATCTTTCCCCTGCAAAATAATAACATAATGTGCTAATATGCATCGCATACTAGCACATTATGAAATACTTACCTAGAATGAAGCCCTCCAGCGGCACACTGTCACCGCTGACTGGGCTTCCACCCTCACCAGGTTTTCCTTCCGGATTCGTGGACACCAGCTGTGTGAGTGGCCGGAGCTGTGCAGCATGTTCGCGGGAGCCCTTGGTTATGGCACAGTATAGGTGTTACCCCAATTTTGCTGCAAAAAGTGGAATTATAATTTTAATATACCCCCATAACATTTATCTATCTACAAAGAGGGTTTCATGAGCAACTACAACCTGTTATTTAGAAGGGCAAACATAATGGCAAAATTATTGCCCTTTTAATTGAAAGTACAAGAAGAACATTTAGAAGAGACTTGGCTCTCTTGTAAGTAATCATTATTTTTTTGTGTACAAGCTGATTTCATATCAGAAGAATCACACTATTTTTAATTAACTGAACGACAAATAGAGTCATAAGCACATTTCAGCAGAAATCACTAATGCAGCAATTTCAGAAGACAAACAAACCTTCTGAACAAACAATATATCAGAATCGTATTCAAAAACTTTTTTAACTCTTTCAATTAGCAGTGTAACATTTTTTTTTTTAACAAATTGGATGAAATTGGCAGCTGGCATTGACAGAAAGTGGTGTGACATAACTGTACATCTTTTTCACACGTTTAACTTAAATGTGGCAACTCTGTCAAAGCTGAAATGCTGCCCTCAGTTTGCAACGTCTTTTTTTCTGTAAAAGATTTAGAAATATCTGAGGATTTTTGTGTATTGTCTCTAACACCTCCAAAAAGCTATCATTGCATTTGGCAAGGCATTCATAGAAGAATAAGGTGATGGTCTCAGTAATACTTTCAGCATATACCACATACAGTATGCTAAAGCAACACGTTTAGGTTTAACTGCATAATATATTCTCATTGAACTATAATAAACAAAAATGTATTAGTGTAATAAAGTGGAGTGTCAAACAAAATGGTTTTGTTTGTTTTAGGTAGAGCAAGGAAGGTTTAGACCCTCTGTCAAATTTTAAAGTAAAACGATTGGCAAACCTTTTCCTTTTAGATAGAGTGAGAGAGGGTTATAACCCCTCTCAGTTTTTTGTTTTTTCTCCCATTGGGGAGATTTACCTTCACTTCCTGTCCCATAGCCAAAACAGGAAGTGAGTGGAAATTCCTGCAAATTAAGGGAATTCTTTGAGGCCCCCCAGGTCACAAGAACTAGTGTCCCCATTGGAAGAATTTCCCACTGTTCTGGGGACAACCCAAATTTTAAGGTTTTCTTTTACTTTTACTTTTGATTATAATAGTAAGCAGGAGAAATACAGAGAGTGAATCTCCCTAACGGGGCAGAGGTAGCAATAAGAACCTGACAGGTGTTCTAATCCATCTCCACTCTATCCACAATTTATCTATGCCAATAAAACACACCATGCATGGCTCAGTCCCACCCACCCTACCCCCACTCCCTCCTCACTGCTGTGTCTCAGCCAATGAGGAGGGAGAGACCTGGGAGAGTTTCTACTCTTGTGCACACCACTGGATTGAGATCAGGCTCAGATGAGTATAAGCGGGGGCTGGGGGGGGTGCACACTGAAGGTTTTTATTACATTTATGTATAGAATGTATAAGGATAAAAAAAAAGCCTGTAGAACCGCTTTAAGGTGTCTTCTAAGTTATAGGTCAGATCAGGTGTGTGCCATTATTGCAACCTGTGCAGTGTTTGGTACCTTTATTATTAAATGTTGCTTACCACATATGCAGTCCATTTTCATTCTTTGGTCCCTGGTTTAATTGTACTACAACACTCTTTACCAGGAACTCCTCCAAACAGGTCTTTAGTCAGGGCTCATTGTCATCTTCATCCCCATCCAAACACTCTTCCTGCTTATCTTTTCCAATAGCTGTAATGTATTCTCCAAAAACACTTTATTACCCAATGGGCTTATTAGGGTTAATTTGCTAAAAGCAAATAGGCTGTTCACTTTGCAAGGGAATTTTCCTTTAAAGTGTCATTTGGCTTAACAGGAAAAAAAATATTTGCGTATGTATTCCTAAGTCATAAAAGTACCTTCTACTGATTTCAGCCTGCTCCAGATCTCCTAATTCTTTTGTTTTTGCTGCTGTGATCTGACTTTCGGTGGGAGGGTGGCTATGTTCATTCTCCATAGCCCCACTGTGTGTGGGAGTGTAGCCACCCTCTCTTGCTCACTCCCCATATGCACTATGGACTATGGGATGTGTGGGGTGCATACCAGGTGAAAAAGGAACCGCCGGGGAGCCATGATAGTGCTGCGCTGACTCTGTGTGCAAGTAAGTCTGTCATAATATGCTAGTATGTAGTGAAAAAACCTGAAGGTTTTTATTTTTGTGGCGGTTTACTACCACTTTAAAGTGATATTAAAGTCTCGTTATACTTTCCTGCTCTGTGAAATAATTTTGCACAAAGCAGCCAAGATCCTCCTCTTCTCGGGTCCCTCATCGGCGCTACTGGCTCCTCCCTCCTGTCGAGTGCCCCCACAGCAAGCAGCTTGCTATGGGGGGCACCCGATCATAAGTGCCCTGATTACAATTAAATGCCAGCAATGCCAGCAATGCCACTGCCAGAAATCAGTGCCAACCAGTGCCCACAGTTGGCACCAATCTGTGCCCACAAGTGCCAGCAATCAGTGCCCACAAGTGCCAGCAATTAGTGGCCATCAGTGATGCCAGTCAGTGCTGGCTATCAGTGCTGCCCATCAATGCCCATCACTGGTGCCCATCAATGCTCATCACTGCTGCCCATCAATGCCATCTATCAATGCCCATCAGTGCCCATTAGTCCCACCTATCCATGCCGCCTATCTGTGCCCACCAGTGCTGCCTATCTGTGCCCACCAGTGCTGCCTATCAGTGCCCACCAGTGCCACCCATCAGTGCCACCTACCAGTGCTTATCAGTGCCACATGTCAGTGCCACCTATCAGTGCCTATAAGTGCGGCATATTCGTGCCTCCTCATCAGTGCCACCTAATCAGTGCCCATAAGTGCCACCTCATCAGTGCCCATAAGTGCCGCCTCATCAGTGGCCATAAGTATCACCTCATCAGTGCCCATCAGTGCTGCCTCATCAGCACCCATCAGTGCTGCCTCATCAGAGCCCATCAGTGAAGGAGAAAAATTACTTATTTACAAAATTTACTGACAGAAACTAAGAAAAAAAAAATATTTGTTCAAAATTTCACATGGTTACAGTGTAGCATGACTGCGCAATTGTCATTCAAAGTGTGACAGCGCTGAAAGTTGAAAAATGGGGTGTAAGTGCCCTGTATTGAGGTGATTAAGTAGTATGGATGTGTATGGATTATTTTTGTAAAATAAGAATATTGTTTAGTGTCACTTTAACTGAATGAGGAGAATCGCAGCTAACTTCTATGATCCAATAATGTCCAAGCAAAAAAAATGTTTCCTTTTCATTGCACATAATTGGGTATTCTTTTCAAAATAAATTTAACAACATTCAATACGCTAAGGGAAAAATACATTTCAAAGTGAAAATTCCCTTGCAATTTTTTTGGCCTTTTAACCTTTGCAATCTTTTTGCCTTTAGTAAATCAACCCCATCCCATCTAATGGTTCAACAAAATTACCCATCTACTTTCTGACACTGTTAGCTGAGACTATAATGAACATATTTCTTCCAACACATAAATTCTGAGGTTCTTTACAAATGAAATGTGCTCACTTGTGACAACATTTAGCAAGCCTGCTTAATCATTTTAACATCTATACATATCCATAGGTGGTATTATTAGAACTAGGTCATAAGAAAACACAGAGCATACCAGATTGTGCAAAAACATCACTTTTTTTTAAATAGAATATAGAAAACAGGTGATTGAACCTATTAATAGAAAAAACGTATGGTTATACACTAGTGGAGTTTGTTGTTGTTTAAATGTTTTTGTTTTAAGAACATTAGTTTGATTTTCTAATGATTAGTGGGGTCAAATCGACGTTTACTTTTGACCACAGTGATGAGTAAAGGCGTGCGCAGGGGGTGTGCCAAGTGTGCCTGGGCACACACTAATCACTGCGTGTGGTGCCGATTCCCCCTATTGCCTGGTCCCCCCCCCCCCCCCCCGTGTTGCAAACCTCCCCCGCGCAGTGCTGCTGGCTTCCCTCTTCTCTCCACTCTCTCTCAGAATGGCGAGTAGGGGAAGGGGCTGGTAGATATGCCATTTACCAGCCCCTTAATTTTCTAAATGAACACAGTGAACACACTCACTCACTGTGTTGATTCATAACTGAAGCATAGTAAACTGTGTTTACTATGCTTCAGTTTGTGAATGAACATGTAGCTGCTCAGCACAGAGCACTTCCCATTCATTCACTGCCCAGTGCAGCTGAGGCTGCAGAGAAAGGCATGTATGTTTGAGCTTTGGGGTGCACACCCTAATGCAATAGGCTGCGCACACCTATGATTATGAGCAAATTCAAAGGAGCAGGATATTTTTTTCTCGAACAAATTCATTTCTAACAATATATGTGGTTTCTGTTCATGAAATTACATTTATTCCAAATACAAATATTAAAAGCAAATGAAATTTTGAACCAATTTCCAAAGACATTTGTCCAACCATCGAATGTATAAAGAATTTTCAAATGAATATTCGCACGTTTTTTTACAAAATGTTCCAGTGAATACCTAGCTTAAAGCCAGTTTTTTTCGGGTTGCACGAAAAAAAAACTGACAGCTCTGGTCGTAGCCGCTGTACTAACCATCCGAAACTAGTACAGCGATCTTATCTGCTGAGCCACCTGCCAGAAAACTCCAATCAGCGCTCTCTGCCATTGGCTGAGAGCGCTGATTGGGAGCCGGTCGGCTGCTGGTTTTCCAGCATGCGTGTCCGACAGAAGCCGGCCAAACAGGTAGCTTCTGTCGGACAGAACAACATACACACGGACCGAATGTCGGCCCGCTTTTTTTTTTGAACTAGCAAATGTTTCATGACATTCGGCCCGTGTGTACCTGGCACTTTAGGCAAACATATAGATATGCTAATCCACAGTCATATGTCACAGTTCTTTTGTTATCTAATGATAAATTCTCTTTGTCACTGGCAATAAAACTGAATCCTGGACCCAATAAATGAAGAAAGACTGATGAAGAAAAAACACTACTGGGTGTTTCTGGGAGCATCCTTTCGGTCAAAGACATGGAATCTTGGATCCGGTCAGATGATAAGGGACTGTGACATTTATCTGGGGACCAGTCTGTTGACCGAAAGATACTGTGCAAAATCTGTAAAAAATCTTCAGCTATTAGAACCACTTGAAGGTGTCTTCTAAGTTGTAGGTCAGATCAAGTGTGCCATCATCACAACCTGTGCAATGTGTGGTACCTTCATTATCAGGTTACACAAAAAAGAATGAAAGGTCACAGCAATATGCGTGGTCGCGGTATCAAGCAGTGGATTGGACTGAATGGGTGGGTGTAAAGCCCGCACGGAGGGAGCAGAAAATAGGAGCTGAGGGCAGTCAGTCACTAGCCGTCGGACCGGACCGCAACTCCAGTCCTCTGCAGCTATGAAGCGCCATTCTGCAGGCAGAAGGGAAAGCCTCCTATGCCGCCTTTTGGAGAGCCAAGGGTGAGGGGGTGAAGAATGGCTGCTGCGGTGTCTGGAGGAGGGACAAGGCTCAGCTCCGCCTATGAGGGTGGCCATTACACCCCCTAATGAAGACGGAGAGACTGCCACGGTCAGGAGTGGGACGCGTCAGCAGCCTGTCAGGAAAAAGAAACGTTTAAAGACTAATGCTTCTCCTCAGCTGAAAGGTGGGGAGGGGGCCGGCAGTTCTGTGAGGAAGAGTGCACCTCACATGAGGCAGAGCAGCGCTACTCAGCCTGCCCCGGTGGCAGCCAGCATTGGGCATCCAGCATCTAATATTGGTGGTGAGTAGGGATGGGCTTTATGTTTTCGTTGAACATGACAGTTTGACTCAAACATTGGCTGTTTGCCCATTTGCCGAATGGCGAACAATTTGGGGTGTTTGCGGCAAATTCGAAAGCCGCGGAACACCCTTTAAAAGTCTATGGGAGAAATCAAAAGTGCTAATTTTAAAGGCTTATATGCAAGTTATTGTCATAAAAAGTGTTTGGGGACCTGGGTCCTCCCCAGGGGACATGTATCAGTGCAAAAAAAAAGTTTTAAAAATGGCCGTTTTTTCTGGAGCAGTGATTTTAATAAAGCTTAAAATGAAACAATAAAAGTGAAATATTCCTTTAAATTTCGTACCTGGGGGGGTCTATAGTATGCCTGTAAAGTGGCGCATGTTTCCCGTGTTTAGAACAGTCAGAGTGAAAAATGACATTTCTAAAGGAAGAAAAGTCATTTAAAAGTACTAGCACTAGCGCCGGCTATAATGCATTGTTGGTTCGGTAATACACATAAAAGTTCATTGATAAAAACGGCATGGGATTTCCCCACAGGGGAACCCCGAACCAAAATTTTTAAAAAAATGCATGAACAGAAGCGCCACACAGTGGAAGACTCCCACTGAGGCGGATTGTGCGGAAGACGAAGCGGAGAAGAAGCCGGAGGAAGATGCCGGACGAGAAGACCTGAGGAAGAAGCGGAGGAAGAAGCGGGGAAGAAGAAGTTGGAGGAAGAAGAACACTGAAGGAACACCAGAAGAAAGAAGATGGAAGAAGAAGCGGGGAAAGAAGAAGAAATTAATAAAGGAATTGTCAAAAACCGACTCTTGTCTTTTTTAACCTTTTTGACACTTTTTTTTTGAAATGGTAGGGGTACATTTGTACCCCATTACCAATTCACACAGGGGGGCCGGGATCTGGGGGTCCCCTTGTTAAAGGGGGCTTCCAGATTCCAATAAGCCCCCCGCCTGCAGACCTCCATAACCACCGGGCAAGGGTTGTGGGGATGAGGCCCTTCTCCTTATCAACATGGGGACAAGGTGCTTTGGGGGGGACGCTACCCCAAAGCACCCTCCCAATGTTAAGGGCATGTGGCCTGGTACGGTTAAGGAGGGGGGCGCTCTTTTGCCCCCCCTCTTTTCCTGCGGCCTGCCAGGTTGCGTGCTCGAATAAGGGTCTGATATGGATTTTTGGGGGGACCTCACGCCATTTTTTTTTTAATTTTGGTTCGGGGTTCCCACGCCGTTTTTATCTATGGACTTTTATGTGTATTGCCGGACCGACAATTCATTATAGCCGGCGCTAGCGCTAGTACTTTTAAATGACTTTTTTTCCTTTAGAAATGTCATTTTGCACTCTGACTGTTCTAAACACGGGAAACATGCGCCACTTTACAGGCATACTATAGACACCCCCCAGGTACGAAATTTAAAGGAATATTACACTTTTATTGTTTCACTTTAAGCATTATTAAAATCACTGCTCCCGAAAAAACTGCCGTTTTTAAAACTTTTTTTTGCACTGATACATGTCCCCTGGGGCAGGACCCAGGACCCCAAACACTTTTTATGACAATAACTTGCATATTAACCCTTAAAATGAGCACTTTTGATTTCTCCCATAGACAATTCACTATAGCCGACAATTCACTATAGCCGCTATTACTTCATGACTTTTTTTTCCCTTTAGAAATGTCTTTTTGCTGTCAGGCTATTCTAAACACGGAAAAAAATGCGCCACTTTACAGGCATGCTATAGACACCCCCAGGTATGAAATTTAACCGATTCCCGACCGGCGCACGCCGATGTACGTCGGCAGAATGGCACGGCTGGGCAAATGGGCGTACCTGTACGTCCATTTGGATTCCACGCCGTGTCATTGCGTGCGCGCACCAGCCTGGAGATCCGTGAGTCGGGTCGCGGGTTCCGCGGACTAGAATGCCGCGGGCATACCCGCGATCGCCTCACGGAGAGGACGAACGGGAAGATGCTGATGTAAACAGCATCTCCCCGTTCTGCCTAGTGACAAGTGTCACTGATCACAGCTCCCTGTCATCGGGAGCTGTGATCAGAGTAATGACACTGCTAGCCCATCCCCCTACAGTTAGTAATCACTCCCCTAGGACACACTTAACCCCTCCCCGCCCCCAGTGGTTAACCCCTTCACTGCCAATGTCATTTACACAGTAATCAGTGCATTTTTGTCAAAATGTCTGACATGTCCGCCATAACGTCGCAGTCACAATAAAAATTGCTGATCGCCGCCATTATTAGTAAAAAAAAATTATTAATAAAAATTCCATAAAACTATCCCCTATTTAGTAAACGCTATAACTTTTGCTCAAACCAATCAATAAACGCTTATTGCGATTTTTTTTAACAAAAATATGTAGAAGAATACGATCGGCCTAAACTGAGGAAAAAAAATGTTTTTTTTTATATTTTTGGGGGATATTTATTATAGCAAACTGTAAAAAATATTGTGTTTTTTTCAAAATTGTCACTCTTCTTTTGTTTATAGCGCAAAAAATAAAAATCGCAGAGGCAATCAAATACCACCAAAAGAAAGCTCTATTTGTGGAGAAAAAAGGACGTCAATTTTGTTTGGGTACAGCATCGCATGACCGCACAATTGTCGTTTAAAATGCGACAGCGCTGAAAACTAAAAATTGGTCTGGGAAGGAAGGGGGTGAAAATGCCCTGTATTGAACCGGTTAATTATTTACTCTTTATATATTTGTATTGCCTATTTTGGTGTTGTTCAATGATTCACTTATGTATAATAGGCACGTTATTATTTTTTAGCGCTACACTTAATTTTTGCATGCCATGTGAAATTTCGCCCTTGGGCTTTCATTTAGCTAAAACAGTTAAAGAAAAAATTTGGAGGGGCGAATTCATTGATAGGAGGAGAGCCATTCCCAAAACCTTCCAGAACTGGTTACAGCCTTTTTGCATTTATGCAGCTGTCATGGGAGAACGCTTCCCTAGTAAATGCTCGGGTCTATTCCAGCATTTAGATATAATTGCAAATTTTTGTGGTTATGCTTGGTACACATATGACAAGAATTTCCGGCAGAAATTGGCAGTTCACTTCTCTTTACATTGGGGGTCTAAGGATGTAGGCTTATGGTTAAATCTAATGTTGCCTCCAAAACCTCAATTCACCCCGTGGGTAGGGTCTACTCCTCAAATTACATTTCGCAAGGGATTTTGTTTTGCCTTCAATGAAGGGCAATGCAAGTTCCTATCTAACTGCAGGTATAGGCGCGAGTGCTCCCACTGTAATGGGAACCATTCTGCCAGCAGGTGCTTTCGCAGATCTGCCTCATCCACTTTTCAATCACTTCTCAAAGGACGCTAGTGGAAAATCGCAGGATGGCAACTCTGCTAATTAATGGTTTCAGGGATAGTTTTCTAGTTCCTTCTTTTAACGGTTCAGGCTGTAATATGGTAAGGAATTTAAAATCTACTTATATACATTGGTATGTGGTACAAGATAAAATCTCCAAAGAAATTACTGAAGGTAGAATAGCTGGCCCCTTTTCTTCCCCACCATTTCAAAATTTTAGGCTCTCCCCCTTGGGGATCGTTCCTAAAAAGGAGAGTGGCTATTTTCGATTGATACATCATCTTTCCTATGCGTCGGACTCTTCACTGAATGATGAAGTTTCTGATGTAGAAGCCCCAGTGTCCTATTCTTTCTTCGACAAGGCTCTTGTTATTTTGAGGCAGCAGGGATGTGGTGCTCTATTGGCTAAGGCAGACGTCAAATCTGCATTTCATTTTCTGCAGGATACACTCACAAGGTTTCAATTCCTTAGGCTTTCAATTTCAAGGTCAATTTTTTTTCAACAAATGAATGCTCATGGGGTTTTCTTTGTCGTGTTTATTTTGAAGCTTTTTCTACGTTTTTGCACTGGGTTTTGTCAGTATCTGCTCCTTCCAGGGGGTTTTTGCAATATTTGGATGACTTTTTATTTGTTGGCCCTGTGAGCTCCTCTGCTTGTCTAGAGTTGTTACAGCTGTTTTTTGGCATATGTGAATACTTTGGAGTTCTGCTTGCACCGGAAAAGATGGTTTTTCCTTCTACCACTATCAAATTTTTGGGGATTACAATTGACTCTTTGCTAATGGAGTTCAGATTGCCCTTACACAAACTTCAAAAGATGAGATCAATGATCTCTGTCTTTCTATCAAAAAGATAGGTGTTACTGAAGGAAGCCCACTCTTTATTGGGTCTTTTTGCTTTTGCAGCCAGGGTCATTCCTATGGCCAGGGTATTCTCCCTGAGGTTCGCTCTGGCTACCAGGGGTTTAAAGAGTTCGCATTCTCACATCTGTATCTCCAAGAGCATTAAGGACGATCTGAAAGTTTGGGATACCTTTTTATGTAATTTTAACGGTTCCACAATATGGCAACAAGAATTTATTAATAAGTATCAGTTGAATTTCTTCACAGATACCGCTGGATCCTCGGGCTTTGGACTCTTTATGGACGGTCAGTGGTGCACCACCGAGTGGCACTCGGATTGGTAGCAGCAGGACGTTCCTCAGAATCTTGTCCTCCTGGAATTATTCCCGGTCATTGTTTCCATAGTGGTGTGGAAGGATGCTTTCAAAAACCACAGAGTTCTGGTGTATACGGATAACAAGGGTGTTTTCTTTGCTATTAATACATTATCCTCTAAGTCTAAACCAGTTATTAAATTGCTGCGTTTTCTAGTATTACACTGCATGCATTTCAATATTTGGTTAAAAGCGACGCACATAGCAGGGATACATAATAACATAGCTGATGCTTTATTTCGTTTGCAGTTCGAGATGTTTCAGGAATTGGCTCTGGCGGTGGATCAGTGCGGCACCCCTTGTCCAGATTTCCTCTGGGGCTTAATTTGGATCTGATACTAGTCTAATCTCAAAAACTCTGTGTCAAGAAAGACTTGGCTAGACTATCGCTCTTCTTGGTTCAGATGGTGTTCATTTTGTCATGAGTTGGGCCTGGATGCCTTGGATGTGACCTCTTATGTTTCTCTGGTGTCCGTGTCTAGGTTAATTCAGGCCAAACTCAGTCCCGTGTCGGTAAGCAGGATGTTAGTGGGTGTGTCCTTTTTTCTACAATTTTCAGGTTTATCTGCATTAACTTCTTTCTTTCAGGTTAGTCAAGTGATCAAAGGCTTTAGGAGGTCCAGACATACGTGTGATAATAGGCGCCCCATTTTGGTTAATTTGTTGATTGACCTTCTCCTGGTTATGGAGGAGGTTTGTTTTTCGGACTTTGAGCTTTTCCTCTTCAGAGCTGCCTTTGCAATTGCCTTTTTTGGAGCCCTGAGGGTTGGGAAATTTACAGCCATGAATAAAAGGTCTATCTCTTTTCTTCGTTTTTGTCATGTGTCTTTAGGTGAGGGGTTCCTGAACATTGGCCATTGGATTTCTCTAGCCAGCTCCACTAATCCTGTAATATGTCCGGTCTCACATGTTGCCAGGTATCTTTCAGTCATACCTACTTCTACTGATTCCTTCTTTATTCACCAGAACCTGTCCTCTTTAACAAGGTACCAGTTTTCAGCTGTATTGGCTTCCTGTTTGAAACGCCTAAATCTTTCAGGTTTTTGCTTTTCATCTCATTCCTTTAGGATTGGGGCGGCCACTACAGCTGATTCTATGGGTTTATCTGCAGATGTTTTGAATAAAGTTGGCCGTTGGGGCAGTGATAGGTACAAGATATATGTCCGGCCTGAAATACTAACTTTGTGATTTCTCTTTTTCAGATTCTTCCAAATCCAATATCTGGATAGTATGCCATTCTTATGTTTTCTGGGCTGGTAAACATGTCGGAACTAGGACCTACTCCTCCAATATAGGTCTGGACCCTAATAAATTCTCAGATTTTTGGTCAGGCATTAGGGGTCTAAGGTGGCGGGATCTTAGAGACCATTTGATTTATTTGACTAGCATCTGGAAACTCTTAGTCATCCACGCCGGGGCTAACGATCTAGGGAAGGTCAAAACATGGGAGCTGCTCTGTGAAATAAAAAGGGACCTTTATTCTATCAGGATTCTGTTTCCATCTGCTGTTTTAGCATTTTTTGAGATGATTCTTAGGCATATCTGGTCTCCCTCTGGCAGCTTATTTTATGTGGATAGGATTAGGAGACGTCTCAATAGGACCATTCATAACTTTCTGTTTTCATCTGGTGGATTATCATTTTGCCACGCTGAATTAGAAAGTTTTGTTTTCTGGATTTGTTTTGCAATGATTTGGTGCATCTATCCACAATTAGCCTAGATGTATTTAATATGGGCCTACAAAATTTGATTGAAACAGCCACGGTTTTGGGGTGATCCTCAGCCAGTAGCTTCTCTCCTAGCTTCAGCCGGTGGGGAGTAGTCATCCAGCATTGTCTGGATGGATGGCGTGTAATTTTGTTTAACAAATTTTCAGCCAAGTTGGCTCATATTTCATTTAAATTTAAGTTATTATCAGGTTACCCCTTGGATAACACCGTGGCCATTTTTTAAATGCCAAGATAAATAAATATTGTAAAAATTATAAACTGTTTCTATGTCTCAATATTTTTATTGAAATCCCTTTGTGCTAGCCCATGAGCCGATTCACACATTCTCACATTCGATATAGATGAATCCTTTTCTCTGAGCTATTGTATTCTGACAATGAGGAAACTTCCTTGCCATCAGAATACAATGATCAGTGTTGATAGCTATAGCCAGTGGCACTGATCGTTCAGCAGAAACCTGACAGGCTGGTTGTACACAAGTCAAGTCAAACAATAGATTGACTTCTGTGCAACCAGCTTGCTTATACATGGATTGAAATTTGCCTGATCCCTGCTGGACCGGCCAAATTTCAATCCATTTATGGATGGCTTTAGAGTGGTCATACTGTATACTGGCTGATCCTTTATCTGGGACAACACTAAAAAAAAACTTTTGTCACCTTTGCACTTTCTTACAAAACATCATTCATTGTACGGGTGCTTGTTTTAATTATATTTTTGTTGTTTTTTTCTGGACACAAGCATTTTTCACCTGATCTCCTTTTTAACATTGAATGGCATTGGACTGAATATTGTTTCAATTATATACACACACACAATTAAAATGGACCCTCACTACAGAATAGATTTGGCATGATGCACCAACGTTGTAGATTTCCATTACAGAAATCACTTAATCCAGCCATATATGGATGAAAATTCAGCCGGCTCAGTAGGGACCGGTCAAGTTTCGACCCATGTATGGACTAGCTGGTTGTATATAGATCGATCTAATGATTGACTTATGTGCAACCAGCCTGTCAGATTTTTTCTGAATGATCATTGCTATCTGACCATTGTTTTCTGCTAGTTGGGGAAGGCTCTCCACGGCATAACACAATAGAGTTGTAGGAGTGATTCCTCCATCTATCTCGAACATGTGGATGGGGGAATCAGCACTTTTTTTTTCTGTTCAACCCACTTATACGCAGTTGCCTCCAAAAGGATATTGTATTTTTCTGTCTGTGCTCGTGACCTCAAGTTAATTGATCAAGCCAGGTGTACATTTTTACAAAGTCTTGATAATACACTGTGTCCTCAGGTTGACCTGCTGAGCTTGGGGTAGTTGAGCAGGAAGGGTTAATGTTTTTCCTGTACTTTTCAGGAAGGTTACCGCCCCCTGCAGGCCAAACAATATAAAAAGAGCTCACAAAATGCCCTAGGGTAGGGGTCTCAAACAGCTGGCCCTCCAGCTGTTGTGAAACTACCATGTCCCATGAGGCAGTGCAAGGCTGACAGTTACGATGGGACTTGTAGTTTTGCAACAGCTGGAGGGCCGCCAGTTTGAGACCCCTGCCCTAGGGAGTTACTAGGGAAAATACTGCCAAAATGCAGCGGTTACTGTTGAAGTAATAGCCCCTCTTTGGGGAGGGGGTGGGAGCCTGTAGACTCTCTTGGACTTACAAATGCCAGTTATGGTCTATGGATTACTACCAAATCATGGACTTTAAAGGGCTATTATTGACTCCTGTGGATTTATTGCCCTAAGTATGAGTTGGATAACCGCCCTAATGTTGACTTTTACATGACAACAGCTCCCTGTCTGTCATTCAGACATTAGCGAGCGCAATTCTGCAGTGACCCCACTAGGGCACCTTAAACCTTGCCAACACATTGAAAGAAAAAATGTATAATGTATGACCAGCCTTATTTTTATCACATTTATTTGTATGTAAAATATATTACAAGGCACTTTGCCTCTTGTACAATTATGGCAAGATGCTTTGAAAGACAAATTACAAGGAAACCATGGGAAAGTGATTAGGACTGGTTTGCAAAAAGAGCTGAGATTGGGTAACCGAAGTGAATGCTGACACAACTGAGTGATGATTCTCAAACGCTTTAATAAATCAGTCTTATAGTGTGCTACCTGGAATAGTTTATAATTAGATAACAGCATTTACAACAGATTTGGAGAAAGCAGAAGCTCTGACATAGAAAGCATGGCAGGAAACATTGTGAATGAGGCTCCTCTTCGCTCAGCATAGTATGGAAATACCAATTTCTGCATTGAGCTGTCAGAAATGTGCAACAGGAGGATATTTGCCCCATACCTGTTTATGGATTTTTATGCACTGTAAAGCTTCTTTGGGTTTTTCCTTAACTGTAAAAGGTAAGATGTGGTATAATAGTGTGCCATGTATATATATATATATATAGATATATATATATCTCTATATATCTATATATATATATATATAGATATATAGATATATATAGACAACATTTTTATACATGCTGATGAATTTTGTATGTCATCTATTTACTTAATTGATTATTATTTATGGCAAAAGTGTGCACATGTATTAATTTCAGTCACACCAGTTCTTCTGGCATTTGTCAGAGTTGCCAGATGGCCAGTCAGAAACTGACAATAAAATTGGATTTTACACTGAGGGCTTCAAACATGAAGTCAATGCCTTTATATAGAAAATGCATAAGAATTATTGCAATCATATTGTTCTGTTACCCCTGCTAAGCTGCTGACTGTAGACTTTCCTGCTACTTTCTGCTATAAATTGGTGTTCTTCCTCCATGTACTTTAACCATATGGAAAGGTTGGCATCAAGATCTGCCTGCAGCTGCCTTCATACAGTGCAAACAGTAGGATTTACTTTAACATACTACTTGATCTCTACCAACCAGATAATAATGTTGAAGATGCAGACAGATATCTTTGGCTTGCTTCCTGAACTGATTTTTAGAGCCAGCTGGCATTTTAACCAAAAGACTAATGCTAGTAAGAATATTCAAACTAATGTTACTGATTGTGTGTTATTGATGAACTCTACATAGGCTGTTTGCTTATTTATTTTATCATTAAACTCTGGGAAAAAAAATGAAATTTAAGTAGTGCATTGTGCATCACTTACCTAATGCCTCAGTCTTGATTTAAAACACCTCTTTTAAAGCCTTCCTGCAGTGTAATGTATTAAAGTCATAGTTTCCTCTATGAGCCAAGCTAATTTCCTACCCTGGGGAACAGACATTTTTCCCCATTGGTTATCTTTTAGGGCACTGGTCTCCTTGTTGACCCCACAAGTTATCCTGCCTCTGGATCCTTTGAGAGCACCCGGCCACCAATAAGAGATATCCATGTGCAGGCAATGATGTGAACAACCAGGAAGTAAAGAAAAGAGAAGGATCTTCCTGTGACCAGGCTGCGGCTTCAGTTACAGTGCCTTGAAAAAGTATACATACCCCTTGAAATTTTCCACATTTTGTCATTTAAAAAAAAAAAAAACATTTATCATTTTCCTTCCACTTCACAATTATGTGCCACTTTGTGTTGGTCTATCACATAAAATCCTAATAAACTACATTTTTGGTTGTAACATGACAAAATGTGGAAAATTTCAAGGGGTATGAATACTTTTTCAAGGCACTGTAAAGTGACTGTAAACGATCACCTTGCAAAACAACCCTTTGCATTTAAAATAGAAATGAAATGCAAAACATTTTTGTATAGATATAAAAAAATACATTTTTTCCCTCTGTTCTCAGCTGCATAAGAGCTGGGAGAGGAGAAGCAGCAACACACTGAGCTTTCCAATGAATGGGTTCATAGCTAGAGAACTGACCACGGTGTGCTCTCTTGCTTAGTGTGGTCAGTTTTTAGCAGGAACACCAGGGATTTCACACAAAGGAAGCAATAAGATGAGAACAGGATACTTTCTCATACAAGTACATGGTACAAAAGACACATATCAGGAATATGAAGTGCTGGCGTAACAAACACTTTAAGTAAAATGGGCATTTGGATATTCTTTTTCTATTCATACCAGTGGTTAGTTTTTGCTAATATCCTTAAGTTGGCATTTACATATTACAATTATAAAGCAACATTATTCCGTGACAATTCTTATAATTGCTCAAAATGAATTTGATGCACTATATAAAATACCATAAATGAATTAAAATAAAGCTGAAAAAGTGGAAAAATCGGCCAAATGTTTTTAACAGTATCACGTTATAATGAGTTTTCTTTTATCTTTTCTGGATCTTGAGAATATTGGTCATTGAGAAGTAATATGTGAAGAGGCATATTTGGAATTGTGGCCTGGGAAAGGACAAGTTATTTGAGACTTGTTTACTCTTAAAACTTTATTAAAGTGGAGTTCCACCCACTTTTACAACTCTTTAGCATCCCTCACTAAACTGTGCACTGTAAACGAATTGGATATTTAAAAAAAAAAATTCTCAGCACCTACTGTATATCTGCTGTATTCATTTTCCACTTCCTCCTCCCTGGCCGCAGTCCATAGCATCATTTCCTGTTTGCAATGCCTTCTGGGAAGGGGCGGCAACTTCCTCTGACACTGCCGTTGCTATGGAAACCTGACCTGAAACCTATTACACTGCTCGTGCTGCACTGAGCATGTGCGAGATCTGTAATGATGAGATCCAGGAAGAAATACAGTCTGGCTTCAGATGCCCACACTTAAGATGGCCACAGCCTGCTGTAAGTTTATAAAATAACAAACTACTGCTATAAACTAACAAAACAGACCTTATTTTACAGACTAACTTTACTAGAATACATTAAGCTTGTGTATTATAGGGGTATTTTTATTTAAAAAGTATAATTTTGGCCGGAACACCAATTTAAAGTTGTCTTGTTCTGGTGAGCAAAGCATCATGTACACGAAGCTTAGAACCAATACTTATACAGATATTCAGCTTTTTTATTTGCCAGTAAAAGCATCTCTATGTTAGCCTATGTGGCCATGCACATATAGACATTTACAGGCGTATTTGAAGAGGACCATTTACAGGCTGGAAAAGAAAAACCACGAAAGTTATGCTCTAAGAGGAGCCTTTGAGCAGAATAAAAGGGGTGTACGTGTGTATGTGCGTAAATGTATTCCAATGGCCAGAATAAAGGAATATTGGCCAGCAGAATGCATTTACACTCAAATGCCATACACACATAACTTGCATAAATCAGCATACATACATTAACATTAGCCTCCCTGGCGGTATGATTATTTCGGATTTTAGGTGCTGAAAGCGGTACAATTATTTTGCATGGAAATTTGGCGTTTTATATTTTAGGTCTGTAAATATTAACAATAATACACTTAAATCTGTCCAAACCAGAGTCTAGTAGATATCCCGGGTATGATAAAGTTTGAAACACAAAAACATAAATTATAATATAATAAATAAAAATAAATAATAAAAAAAAATTAAAAAAAATAGTAATAAAATAAATTTCCCCACAATTCACTATCGCTCAATTCTGCAAGTGTTCTAATTTACTATCGCTGTTTTCTAGCTGGTCTAAAGCCACTTTTGACGTAAAGGGACACTTTTTGGTTGCTATGGACAATCTCCAGTTTCCAGGCAGAAGGAACAGTTTTATATATATAAAACTGCATGCAGGGCACTGGGCAGACCACTAGGGACAAAGGGGATGTGTCATTATTTGATACAGTACTGTAATCTGTAAGATTACAGTATACTGTATCTGTACTGTGTGTTTCACTTTTTGAATTTGCCGCCGAACTCCGTCCCCGTGCGTCGCAACGCTCGCAGGGAACGGAGCTCGGCACTGTGAATCGAGCGAGACACAGCGGCTCGCCGATCACAGCGGGGAGACATCGCAGGATCCAGGGGACAAGGTAAGTAAACTCTTCCTGGATCCTGCAATGCAAGCCCGAGTCTGGCTCGGGGATACCGCTTTTGGTATTGAAAAATCCACCCCGAGCCAGACTCGGGAATACCGCCAGGGGGGTTAAAGGTGTTTTTCTGGCCAATTTTGTGTGTTTTCACAGTGGTGGATTATAAAGAAGTAGAAAAGTTACAATTATTGTTTTTCCTTTTCCTGATTTTTTTTTTCATTTTTTTTATACTAGATAAAAAATAAAAAAAATATCTGTGCTAAAAATTAACCACAATAACATACAGCAGCTATGCACTATAACCCAGATAGTAGGCACAAAAACAAATACAGTATATGACAAAAAAGTGCAGCACTATTGAAATGAACTGATAATAATTAAAATAATGATTAATACAACTGACATATTAAAGTGCAATAGTGCAAATGATATCCATGATAGTGAACCATATAAATCAATACCGATAATTAATTGAAAAAAAGTCCAGTATATCAATAATACACATTCACCTCGCTCACTTTTCACCTCACTTCATATCTCAGCCCTTGGCTGCCAGTTCTCACCCCTCACACTATTCCCACATTTGGCTCTTTTCACTCACTTCCTCACTCTCCCCTCTTGTGCAGCTTACCTTGGTTCACCCCTATTTCAACCCACCTCCAGGTCGCCTTGTGTCCCCGTGCTAGCTCTTGTTGATGCCTGTTGGGGCGCTCGGGACAAGATGACCGCCATGGCTCCCGGCGGGAGCACTTTTTCGGACAGTCATGGTACCCGATATTACACCACCACCATACGGACTATTAAGATTTAACAGGTATTTGGTCTGAGGGTCCCACACCCCACCATTATACACGTTCGTCTATATCAATTTATCTACACTTAATTTTTAACTCATAGATACATCTTGTGCTTGCTCCTGATGAGTGGCCACCTAGCCACGAAACCCGTAGGGCTGCCATATGCCATGTTTTCATTTAACACTACAGTTTACTTTCAATACCCCCTTTTAGGACCAAGAAGTTCATAGGCTCTGCAAGTACCATTATGCATTACTGTTTTATTCAAAAATTGTTCTGGTGAACTCTGAAAGACTTTTGCTTGCTATAACATGTGATACTGATTTTATGATTCTATGTACTGTATTACCACAATACCATTGTCACGTGTATGTACTTGTTATGCTTTGTTGTATCCTATGGCAATCAATAAAACCCATTATATTCACCAATTTACCTTTTTGCAACCACGTGCCTCATATAAAGTCCCACCCCTTGCTCTCTCCCCTTTGATTCATGATAGGGATGGAAATGTGTAACTTTACCAGGCCACACTTTCATTTAAAGTCCCAAGGGATGGAACAATGGGCCTTACCAGGCCAAGCGTTCATATAAAGTCCCTAAACACTAATTTTTAATTTTTACCTAATAACAGAATATATATATGATAATATATTAAATGAGTAACTTCAGTTCATGAAAAAATCCTGGTGCATTGTGAGGTGAATCATTCATAAATAGTGAAGTAAAGAAACTTGACCACATGAGACCACCACCACAGGTAAAACAGGAGGCTCACCAGAAAGCAAGTGACCACCCTTATTCAGGGGGGTCATACAAGGCTTGTTGGATCAATAATCCATTTGGAGACACGGATAAAGCCTGGAACGATCATCCAATATGCTGAGCCTTCACCTCCAAATGATGTACACAGACACTGGGCTTTAATCCATTCCAATCCACGGTTGAAAGTGCAAGTGAATATAAAATAAAAAAATAAAAACTCCAATAGCGCAATAATGCTGCAAAGAGTGCTTTATTGAAGGGGAATGCACTGCTGCAAAAAAATTAAATGACCCACAATCACACACTGATGTGATTTTTTCTTGTCTGGAATTCCAAATCTTTTACTTGACCACTCGAGTGACTCATTTGTGGGCCATTTCATTTTATAGTATTGTTTTCAATAAGCTCATTTAGTTTAAAGGTGATAGTGTATGTTACTGTATATTTATAAATATGGCATAACTGATATCACCCAGTTGCAAATCAACATTAGGGTTGATATAGTTAGGTCAACAAATGCTAATCTCTGATTGGTAATAGTTACTACATTTTCCCATTCTGCTTCCCTTCTATGATAACTAATTATCAAAGGAGTGATAACTAATTATCAAAGGAGATATGTAGTCACAGCATACGTACTATAGTTTTTTTGAAATTCCAATATATGCTAATGCATGGGTAGAATTCCGAAAAAAATTTCTTTCAAAAATCAGAAATTTTGTGCGTTTTGTGATCCAATGATGCCACTATTGATTTCGAAATTCAACCAACCAAGCCTTCAATTTCAGCTCATGTTGCTACAGAAAATTATTTTTGTGTCTGGGAATCTTCTTTTCTTTTAGGGAATTTTCTTTTCTTTCCAGGAATCTTCTTTTCTTTCCGGGAGATTTATTTTCTTGTGCTCATGGGCATTTCTTTTTTTATTATACTTCTCACACGATTCTCTCCTTATTGATTAGAAAATTGTTTGTTTTTTAAAAAAAATCGGAATTCAAACCATGTATGGCTGGCCTTACTTGAAAAATCCTCTTTCAAAGAGAAGTGTGTTGTTTATAACAAAGTAGACATACTTACTCACCTCCCTGTCCCCTGGCAGCTCTAACACTCAGTTCTCGGTCTTCTCTGAGCACAGAGTGGTGACTGTCAGCCATAACTCTCTGCTGTGCCCCTCCAGCGCTCACTGAAGTGCCCGTCTGTGGAGGTGGTGAGAGTGGCTGGCTAAGAAGCTGAGCCAGCTGCCATTTTAAGCATGTAGGTGGATCCCGACATTAGGATCCTTCCAGAGCCTGGAGCAGCCCTGTTACATCAGCCGACAGACGTCTTTATGGTTTCTATACACTTTAATACAGGTTTATATAAAAGGTTTATTTGGGTCAACCTTGAATCCACATTTAAACATCTTCACTGGACACATCCTACCCACAGTATGGTAATAACTTTTATTTTGTAATTTCTGTTGTGCAATTAAATCCCTATGTATTCCTGTATCCTTGTCTTCTGACAGTCCTTATATCTAAACCTGTGAAAATGAAGGTCAGCAAATTCACTGGTTCATGCATTGCCTTGACAGTGATATTGATGAAGCCGGGGAAGGGGGGGTGCCTTGCTGAAAGATACACGACAATCTGCTTTGGTTGATTATTATTAAATATACACTGGGAAGCTTGTTTAATAATTACAGGTTGGTAATCATTGAATATCTTAATGTAGATTTGTGTTTTCTTTACTGATACAGTTTCACAGAACCTGAAGAAATGGGGTTTTAAATCCACAAAACGCATCACGTATCTTCCGACAAGGCGCCAAACAATTGTACAAGTTATTTATTTAGTGTGTACAAACCCAGAACCCTGCATTCACTATATCTGGTCTCCCAGAGTACACAGAACATGGCAATACAATTCACTACTGGTAAATATAAACTGCTAAATACCTTTTCTCATCAGCAGTATATAGCAGTCTTGTGATTGGTTAAAGCTTGTAGGAGGAGTTTTCATTCTCCCCTGATAGTCCTATGGGGCTGCAGGACCCCTGACACTCTATCAGGACAGTGATGATTGATCTTGTGCTGATCACATGCACTCTCACAAGAAAAAAAAAACTCTCTAGCAATACACACCAAACTGAGCATGTGCAGCATCTCCCCTAGCCTCTGTATTATCAGGAGATAGACTCATATTATGTTAAAGTCAGAAGAAAATTTTGCACATTTGGAATGTTTTCTAGATGGCATTGGCTGAAAAAAGGTTGGTCTGCTATCTGGAGGTGCCCAACATGCTAAGCTGGCAACTGCATAGCTACTGTATAATGAGAAAGGACCGTACTTTCTTCTGGGTCAAATAAGGCAACTGATAACTTACAATACAGGCAATTCATTTCACCTGGCACGCAAGACTTTAACAGCTAAACCACTGCATTTAAAGTCGCAGAAGTTTACAGAACATTCATGATCAGCCAACTATTTCCTCAAGGCATTGGTTTCTTCAAGGCTTTACATATAACATGAAAAATACTTCAGCACATTTTTAAATCTGTACTATTCTTGTTTTTGTTTATTTTTTCTCTTTTTTTTTTTTTTCATTTAATAAGTCCCTTACCTTTCACGACCCGCACGGGGACTGCAACATATTCCCTAATAACCAAAGCAGTTACATACAGGACTTTAAGAGGAAGATAAATGCATTATCGTGTGAAATCATTCCAAATGGGCCACTGAATAAAAAGAATGACACTCCAAGGTTTTCAAATGTTTGGGAATTTGAAGTCGCTCTGTATTATCCCAGAGAAGCAGAACAGAATGCTAAAACTGTGCTGTATTGTCAGAGGGGAAAATGACACTTTTTCGTGAATAAACACTTAGGGCTGTCATTCAGGTGTGATACAGTATGGCACTAATGTACAGACCGGGGCCTGTTTATGTCTTCATAAATTGCTTTGTTTGTTAGACGTAGCCACAAGTCATTTCCTTGGATAGCACAGTTATTTGGAAAGTTCTCAAACAAACATTTAATACTTTATAACACATCAAGTGTAGTTTGCCTTGCATGCTTAGTTTTTCTGTATTGGATTCAAGGACATGCCAGAAAATAAGACTGTATTCTGAGTTGACATAAATACACTTTGTTCTTCTCAACACTTCTCTATTTTTAATTTCTATATATTTTTCATGTATTTTTATGTTGAAAATATACAAAAATAAGAATTATGACATGTTGTCTTCTAATAAACAGGAATATGCTGGATAGGTGCTAAAGCTGCAAACAGAGTAAATACAACATTGCTCATTATCACATTATTAAAGAGGAATGCCACTCCCTTTGTAAAAAATAATGGTATCTGCTGACTATTTAGGCCTGGTTCACACCTATGCATTTTTAGTGCATTTTCAGTTTTGCAGAAACACACTACAGTCCATTTAATATGGTTTCCTATGGGTCACGTTCAGATCTGTGCATTTTATGGAAAGGGCCAGAAACCAGCAGGTTGTGTTTTTAGTTCCATGGACTTCAATGGATGAAAAACGTGTATTGAAAAACGCAAAATGCACCTGGAATATGCATCAACTGCAACCTGCATAGGTGTGAACCAGGCCTAAAAAAACAATTGTTATTAGTCAGTGAACTCTAGCACTGTCTTCCCTAGAACTGATTTCCCTAGCATTGGATTTCAGAGTCGATTGGGACTTCCTGATGTCTCACAGCCGTATTCCCAATGTGCATGCGCAAAGCAGGGCAGTGCAGTGAGACCGGTCTTGCAATTTTCGGGGATGTGAGACGTGTCACCGGAGACTGCAGGTTGCAGGGGTGGGCCAAGCGTGCGTCTAGGCAATATTTGAGCATGAGGTGGGAGAGGCAGTACCTGTCCAAAGAAAAAAAAAAAGTTGAAAACATGTCAGAGGCTGAGGAGAGAAAGAGGGTGAAACGCACTTTCCTTTTTTGCTTTGCTTTAAAGGGACCCTGTCACGACACTTGAATTTATTGATTAAAGCCTTATTGCAGAAGATATTAACACATACTTGCAGGTAGCACCTCTGGTTTGTTAAAATTATTATTATTTTTTTTACAGTGATTTTTATAATCTGGAACTTGTGGGAGTGTTAGATACAAGCTTGCACAGCAGCTTCTCCCTCCTCCCATTCATGATGTCACTGTTTACACGTGCAATGTGCAGCCTTGTGTACCTATCAGAGGTCACATGATTGTCCTCAGCACTGAAGCAGGTTTTGGAGAGAGCAAGCGACCCTTCTAATGCTACATATGTGGAGTCTGATGGATTGGTAGCATCACATCAAAGATGGCAGCGCCCAGCAGCAGTTTTAGACATTCTGGCTGGTATACCATGGGAGGACCCTCAGGGTCGAATAAAGACACGTGACTTGGTAAAATCATATAACTTGCAGTGAGTAATATAATTTTTGGGTTGAACAGCATTCAACTGTACCCTACAACTTCCAAGTTCATCTGAAGCCATTGCCTGCAGGGTTTATTTAATTCTCTTAGTTAAGTCTATGCTGTTGTCTGGGAACCTTGTTGAGTCAAAGTTGAACAAGCCTCAGGCCATTCAGCCTGTATGTACGTAAACCCAAAGCCTTGTGAAATGAGAATAGAGTGGGAAAACATTATAACCTGGTGGGTTTTTAAAGCTGCCTGTGTCCCCAGATATTTCTTCTCAGTTCCTGTCCCTAAGACACGCTATAGGTCAAGGTGTAACAGACAGTTACTGGGACCCTGTGAGAGGAAATCTTTTCAAGTTCCCAAGTGGTACAAATAAAAAAAAAATGCTTAATAGGTGTTCTAAAAAGTTTTGGCTACAGTTGGGCATCAGTTGATTTTTTTTTCTATCTCCATCATGATTTGTAACATAATGGCAATTTTTAAATTTAAAGATTTAAATATTCTGTCTTAGTTAATAATAACAGATTTTATTGTTTCCATTGTTATGTATTGCCTGTGATTGTATCTGTTTGTTATTTATCTTTATATTTATTGTTTTATGTTTATTATTTAATATCCACTGAGCTAGCTACTGTATCTGTCCTTCAACAGCATTGTTTTGGAGGTCTCAGTGGAGTTTGGGACAGCAGCCAAAGTTTATGCAAGGGGAAATGGGGGAGCAGAAATGAAGGATATATGAAGGAGGTCTGCTGAAGCATTATAAGCTGCTCCACTGTGTGACTCATTTTATTATTAACCATGGCAGCTGTACACAGCAGATGTACAGGGCCTGTTTTTCCCAGCCCAAAGACCATATTACTTATTTCAATCAATTGTTTTTATATATTTTGACAAACATGAAAAATAATAAGTAAGAGAATGCAAAGTTGTATGAATGCAAAAATAAATAAAAAATAGGTAGCATTATTAAACAAAAACGTGTTTAACTTAGTGTCCAGTTATTCCACGGCCATGAGCATGAGGAATTCCTACCAAAAGATTTTAGTAAAACATACAGTATATTTGTATTTTATTTCAGGCAAGGATAACATTTATGACAGTGCTGATTTTAGTAATCACTAAATTGTCAGTTGATTACTCTAGTTGAGAATCATTGTTACAGGTTCTTAACTATTTCATTTTTACTGCAGTAGCAACCAGCAGCATGGTAATGGCAAAATTAAGTGTATCTAAAGCCAAAAGGTCTTTTTTAATAAGGTAGGGAAAGGTTATTAACCCTGACCCTTTTTTTGATGCTGTCTGTGTTGGTTAAACAACTTTATGTTAAAGCACACCCATACTAGCAGCTAGCAGCATGACATACATATATTAAATACTGTACATACTGTATGTGTCCAAAAAAAGGAAGGGATTATACATTAAAAAAAAAAATATTTAAAAAATATTTTTTATTTGACCTTAGAAAACTAAATGATATATATATATACAGTATCCCACAAACGTGAGTACACCCCTCACATTTTTGTAAATATTTTATTATTTATTATCTTTTCATGTGACAACACTGAAGAAATGACACTTTTCTACAATGTAAAGTAGTGAGTGTACAGCTTGTATTACAGTGTAAATTTGCTGTCCCTTCAAAATAACTCAACACACAGCCATACATGTTTAAACCGCTGGCAACAAAAGTGAGTACACCCACCCCTAAGTGAAAATGTCCAAATTGGGCCCAATTAGCCATTCCCCCCCCCCCCCTGGTGTCATGTGTCTCGTTAGTGTTACAAGGTCTCAGGAATGGGGAGCAGGTGTGTTAAATTTGGTGTTATCGCTCTCACTCTCTCATACTGGTCACTGGAAGTTCAACATGGCACCTCATGGCAAAGAACTCTCTGAGGATTGGAAAAAAAGAATTGTTGCTCTACATAAGGATGGCCTAGGCTATAAGAAGATTGCCAAAAACCCTGAAACTGAGCTGCAGCATGGTGGCCAAGACCATACACTGGTTTAACAGGACAGATTCCACTCAGAACAGGCCTCGCCATGGTCAACCAAAGGAGTTGAGTGCAAGTGCTCATCGTAATATCCAAAGGTTGTCTTTGGGAAATAGATGTATTAGTGCAGCCAGCATTGCTGTAGAGGTTGAAGGGATGGGGGGTCAGCCTATCAGTGCTCAGACCATACACCGCACACTGCATCAAATTGGTCTGAATGGCTGTCGTCCCAGAAAGATGATGCCCAAGAAAGCCCGCAAACAGTTTTCTGAAGACAATCAGACTAAGGACATGGATTACTGGAACCATGTCCTATGGTCTGATGAGACCAAGATAAACTTATTAATTTTAGGTGGTGTCAAGCATGTGTGGCGGCAACCAGGTGAGGAGTACAAAGACAAGTGTGTCTTGCCTACAGTCAAGCATGGTGGTGGGAGTGTCATAGTCTGGGGCTGCATGAGTGCTGGCGGCACTGGGGAGCTACAGTTCATTGAGGGAGCCATGAATGCCAACATGTACTGTGACATACTGAAGCAGAGCATGATCCCCTCCCTTCAGAGACTGGGCTGCAGGGCAGTATTCCAACATGATAATGACCCCTAACATACCTCCAAGACTACCACTGCCTTGCTAAAGAAGCTGAGGGTAAAGGTGATGGACTGGCCAAGCATGTCTCCAGACCTAAACCCTACTGAGCATCTGTGGGGCATCCTCAAAAGGAAAGTGGAGGAGCGCAAGGTCTCTAACATCCACCAGCACCGTCTCGTCATGGAGGAGTGGAAGAAGACTCCAGGGGCAACCTGTGAAGCTCTGGTGAACTCCATGCCCAAGAGAGTTAAGGCAGTGCTGGAAATTAATGGTGTACACACAAAATATTGACACTTCGGGCCCAATTTGGACAGTTTCACTTAGGGGTGTACTCACTTTTGTTGCCAGCGGTTCAGACATTAATGGCTGTGTGTTGAGTTATTTTGAAGGGACATCAAATATACACTGTTATGCCCCGTACACACGGTCGGATTTTCCGATGGAAAATGTCCGATCGGAGCGTGTTGTCGGAAATTCCGACCGTGTGTGGGCTCCATCGGACATTTTCCATCGGATTTTCCGACACACGAAGTTTGAGAGCAGGATATAAAATTTTCCGACAACAAAATCCGTTGTCGGAAATTCCGATCGTGTGTACACAAATCCGACGGACAAAGTGCCACGCATGCTCAGAATAAATAAAGAGATGAAAGCTATTGGCCACTGCCCCGTTTATAGTCCCAACGTACGTGTTTTACGTCACCGCGTTCAGAATGATCGGATTTTCTGACAACTTTGTGTGACCGTATGTATGCAAGACAAGTTTGAGCCAACATCCGTCGGAAAAAATCCTAGGATTTTGTTGTCGGAATGTTCAAACAAAGTCCGACCGTGTGTACGGGGCATTATACAAGCTGTACATTCACTACCTTACATTGTAGCAAAATGTCATTTCTTCAGTGTTGTCACATGAAAAGATATAAAATATTTACAAAAATGTGAGGGGTGTACTCACTTTTGTGAGATACTGTGTGTATATATATCTATATCTATAGATATATAGATATATATATATATGTGTATATTATCTCAAAAAATTTTGCATTTATGTTATACCTTTTTGGTACTGTACAGTCTTAAATAGAGACATATTCTATATGATATTGTAGCTCATGCTTTTGCACTTTACTAATTTTCCCTGGTATAACACCTTAAATCATTATCCCTGTTTTTATTTGGCACCAAAAGTAGTAACTCTTAATTTGGCCATACAATGTTAGATTTATTTAGTTTGGCCTGCAGGTTCAGACCCACAGTTAAGACACAAAAAATTAAAATTGGACAGTGCAAAAAAAAAATACTACAAACTACTTGAGTCCCCTTTAATGTTAATGGTGCAAGTTGGCAGTATTGATCAATACCAGTAGGGTCCAAATGGGGGAAGCTGAATGAGTAAATTTGGTAAACCAACCGTAAACGGCCCAATGAAGTCTAACGAAAGACTGGAGACCCTTGCAGCATTTGTCCAATACTGCAATAACAACCCTTACAGCTTAATATTTACATATGTAGTAGACCCCTCAACCTTGGTATTTATTGATTTAGAGCTCGCCCATGACCAAGGAAGAATTATTATCAAGAATCATTTTAAACCAACTGGGGGTAGTTCCTATTTTCATTTTGGTAGCTGCCACCTCGTCAATTGGAAGAAAAATATCCCCACCGGACAGTTTTGTACTCAAAAAGAACTGTAGTAGGTTGGATTATTATGAGGAGCAGAGCAAGATTCTGATTAACAAATTTAAGGTAAAAGGGTATTCCAAGGACCTAGTTTTTGCCGGCCCATAACGATACCTTACTAGTGGTATAGAAAAGAAGACTAGACCCCAATCCACTGGGGGTGCTGGTTAATTACTAAATTCAATCATAGTTTTAGAAAGATCAAACATAGGGTGTTTTTTTGCGCTGGACAATTTTTGTTTTTTAATGAAAGAAATGTAACAGATTTCTCCATCCATACTAAACATCCATGCTAAACATCCATGTATAAATCCCCCTGCTAGGCTACTGTATGTTAACTGCTGTTGCTAGCTGATCTAGGGCAAAGGTCTGGTATGGATTTGAGAGAGACCCTACTTTTTTATGTTTTCCTCTGCAAGACATGTGGCCTGGTTTGATTCAGAAGGGGCCACATGCTTTATTGCCCCCCTCCTTTTCTGGCCACCCAGGCTGCATGCCTGGATAAGGGTCTGGTGTGCATTTTAATGGGGGGCCCAAACAATGTGGCGGGAAAAATGATGTAGCACACAGTTACTGTTGCAGTTCAACCCAAATCTGGGGTTATGACTGGAGGCTGTTATTAACATTGGTAAAGTGAAGTTGGCCGTTGGGGTTAATGTATTTAAAAGTATGGCTATATACTGTAAGTGCAGAAACTCATACAATCAAAATCCATCATGTACTGATCAGATTTTAGTGATTTTTCTTTTTTTATAGGATTGTGGTATAATCTTATTTTCTGTTTTTGTGATTTTGTAAAAAGTCAGTTTGACTGTAATGCCCCGTACACAGGGTCGGATTTTCCGACGGAAAATGTGTGATCGGAGCGTGTTGTCGGAAATTCCGACCGTGTGTGGGCTCCATCGGACTTTTTCCATCGGATTTTCCAACACACAAGTTTGAGAGCAGGCTATAAAATTTTCCGACAACAAAATCCGTTGTTGGAATTTCCGATCGTGTGTACACAAATCCGACGCACAAAGTGCCACGCATGCTCAGGATAAACAAAGAGATGAAAGCTATTGGCTACTGCCCCATTTATAGTCCCGACGTACGAGTTTTACGTCACCGCATTCAGAATGATTGGATTTTCCGACAACTTTGTGTGACCGTGTGTATGCAAGACAAGTTTGAGCTAACATCCGTCTGAAAAAATCCTAGGCTTTTGTTTTCGGAATGTCCGATCAATGTCCGACAGTGTGTACGGGGCATTAGTGTTCTCTACGTATAGAGTGTTCTGCGTCAATCACTTGCTGTTTGAGCTTGTTCCAGGCGGGTGTACTAGAAGTGACATTCTGTGTTATGAATATTTGGTGACTGGCCTTTCAGCAGATTTGGGGAGTCTGGTGAGCTGGCTGGGAAAATTAAATATTTGAGGTGCTTCCTGAGCTGCAACCTGGTGAGGATGCTACAGTAAAAATGATCTTTCCCACAGGCCTTTGGACCCTTGGGACTGAAGTGCTGCAGTGAGGAGCCCTAGAAGAGGCTGGCTGCTATGGATGTTTACGCCTTGAGGAAGCATACTGCAGTTGTCTCCCACAATGGAAGTGGTGAGTAACTGGCTGAGTGGAAAGTCAACACAGGAACCTTTCTAAGCTATCCTGCCTTTAAATATAAAGAATGAGCTACCACTAGAAGCTCACTGGTCAAGTAGCCACACTCTAGGTTTAAGTATCCAGCAAGCATATCCCTGTGAGAGAGGGTGGGACCCACAGATTTAAGAAAGATGTAGAGAAATTACTGTTTTCTATGTAGAACCCCTCAGGTATTTCATGTCCCTCCTCCCTCCTTCCTGTTCTCCATGCAATAGTACAATAAAACGAAAAATACCTCAACTAAAGTGATTGTTACTCTTCCAGCCTGAGACATGAATTATTCCCTGAAATGAATTATTATTATTATTATACAGGATTTATAGAGCGCCGACAGCTTACACAGCGCTTTACAACATTAGTGCAGACAGTACAATTACAATATAATTCAATACAGGAGGAATCAGAGAGCCCTGCTCATTAGAGCTTACAATCTAGGAGAGAGGGTCGAGTTATACAAAAGGGTAATAGCTGTGGGGGATGAGCTAATGGAGAAAATAGTGCAATAATACTTTTTCCAATCAGCAGTATATAGCAGTTTTGTTACTTCTATCAGTGTATGGTTAAAGCTTGTAGAAGGAGTTTTCATTCTCCCCTGATTGTCTGATGAGCCTGCAGGACCCCTGACTCTCTGTCTGGGCAGTGCTGATTGGCCCTGTACTGATCACATGCACTCTCCCAATAAAAGAATCAAGAAACCTCTCTAGCAATACACACCAAACTGAGCATGTGCAGCTTGTCCCCAAAGCTCTGTTCTATCAGAAAATAGTTTGGGGACTGTATAAGAAGGGGAGAATCAGAGAAGAGAGGATCAAACAGCCTTTACACAATGCAGAGGATTAACCCCTTAGGTTCCATGGTGAGTATAACAAGCATGCTATATTTTACTGTTGTTGGTTTAGTAACTCTTTAACTTATCTAGAGAAGGGTATAATTTACATGCTGGACTTTCTGCATTAATCAATGGCTTACACAGCATACAATTCTATCACTCTTTTTACTGAATAAGAATTGGGTTTCCAAACGGTCCCTTATGTTTCAAAGTGTATTATTTGTTAAACATTTAAATTGTTATTCTGAAATTATTTTAGGTAGCAGAAGAGTTTGTGACCTTGTTGGAGTTCATGAGAGAAAACATGTGTGCTCTGTGATGAAACGCAGGTATAGACAATATATAATACACACTATTTAATATGTAGCACCCTCCTAGTTAGGTTGGTAGTAGTTTTGAGTCAAATTTAGGTTTTCTGTAGCCAGTGGAGCCAAGTTTGATAGCTTTTGATTGTTTTTATGTTCTGCTGGTTGCAGACTTAGCTGCTTCCCCCTGATTTCTGGTGAGCTCCAGAATTAAGTGGGTTGGAAGAAACAGACCCTTAACCTGCATATTTATACAACTTCAGCCAATCCCCAGAAAGAATCATGACCAGTAGGGGGTTGAGGTGTGTATGAATAGGCTTGAGCCTGGGACAGCAAGGTCCTTGTCCTGTGGGAGAAGACACAGCCTGAGACCTGTGGCCCTGTGGGTCACTTAGCTGAAGTTGTCAGGAGGCCATCAGGGTCCCAGCTCAGAGAGAGCTGAGGGACCGAAGTCTAAACTTGCTGAGAGCAGTTTGGAGGAAGTCTACAGAGGATCTGGTGTGGAAGCTCACAGTACAGAAGCTGGCTGGTACTGCAGGAAAGCATTGAAGTTCACCAAGCACAGTGAGTACAGGTTTCACCCTGAAGGATCAATCATAGCCAGAGAGTGTCCTCTAATATACTTTTCACTAAATTTGGAATATCCCAAGGCTTACCCTTTACCCTACCCAAGTTCAATCAGCATTAAACTACAAAAAGACATGCACTGCCTGTTTATTAAGTTGTGAAACTGTGGAGATGCTGTGTGCCTGACTGCCGTGTACCTTATAGGAAATTGAATCTGGGAAAAAACTGCCAGCCCGGTCTGGGGTCTGTGCTACAAATATACTGGTAGCATACAACATCTTATCAGCAGAAAATGATTAAAAACAAAGAATTTTGTTCCCTATACATTTATGAAAAAACAAAATTAGCAACATCTAGGGAGTTACTGAACCCAGCTTGAAAACAAATAAATATTATTTTTGAGGGGAACAATAAATGATCCAACAAAGGCCACATAACAACTTATCAGTCAAGTCTTCTTTTCAATTTTAATGATTCAGATGCAATATGATTAGCAAAATATTGTAGAGCAAATGAAACACTTTCACACTTCCTTTGTTGTAGGTGTAGCAATGTATCAGCACCTTTAGAGAGGCGTGAAGAGATCTGTATTCTGCATACAGTGTAATCTGAAATACCATAGCTACTTCCTACACTTTCTCCAGCATCCACCTCCTTTGCTCTGTCAACATAAATCAAATCAAGCATCTGAAAATTATTACCTTATTTTCACAATTAACAGTTCATAATGACAGAACAAGGAGAAGATGATACGGAATGTTGTATTTATGAACAATTGTGTTGCTCTCAGCTTTGCAGGGCCATTTCTACCATGAGGATATGTGAGAATCTTGTCTCAAGTGAAATCCACTAAACCTTTATCCCTCTTGTTCATGTGGTTACAAATGAAACTTCACATTGATGATATTGTTTGTATCAATACACTGAGGATGGTATGAACGTGTGAGGTACTGGGCCAGTTCCTACATTTGCCCCATATCTGGGATGCAGTAGGGCAATGTGTTACACCATTTACGATATTGTGGTAAGAGGACATGACATAGTAGGAATGGTTGGGGCTTACAATGCAGCAAAATATGCAGCAAAATACAGCTCAAACATGTATGAAGCAACATAAAACATGTTGCTACTTTTAACAGAAGATGCAATGAAGATGACACTTCTATTAGTTAGCATTTTTCTCTTTACTACAAATAGGGTTTAGTGACCCTATATTTCACCCGCAATATGAAATATTGACATTTAGATAATGTCAGACAAATGGCAAATATTAAAAACTTGCCACAGTCCTTGGTATACTGGTAACTGGTTACTGCAAGTAACCTTATATGTAAAATGTACTAACAATGGTGCAGTGGTGCTTAGTAAATCACAGCAACTGATGTAAAATCTGCCTTCACTAGTTTACTTCATTAGTGACCTTATTTATTACTGTCTGTCAGAACGGCCTGTACTTCCTATAGCAATGCTGAGACAATCTGATTTCTTGCTAGAAGCAACACATTCTTTTTTAGAGCTGAGAAATTGGTTCATGTACTTTAAAGTACAGGTGTATCATTTATAAAAATCTTAGTATAGGTTACCCAACTCTACCCTAGTTAGCATACCCAACGGCCAACCTCAGATGAGGTGCAGTCTCCCTTTTCACTGCCTGAATTTCCGGCGTGCTGGGCAATGTTTAGTTAAACATTTTTTTGGCCAGTGCCTAACATTTGGTGTTATGAACAAAAACAAATTGCAGTCATTTTTTGACAATATCCTGCTTTAGAAGCAAGTGATCGTGTGTGATTTATAGTTTATTTGGTATAAAGACAGGCAGAGCAGGTTTGTTGCAGTCCTACTTTTTCTACTTGCGAAGAGAAAAGCTGTTTGTTCCACTATGTCCTTGCAAGACTAACACCTGAATGAGTGGGTCTGGTCCATTTTAACAACCTGGTGTCAGTGCTCTAATGAGGAAAGCTGCAGCGTCTGTGCCGCTTTAAAAGCAAATAATACTTATAGAATCTCATCAAAAAGGAAAATTGCTTATGCAGAGGATGCCTAAATTTGACTTGTATCTTAGTACAGAAGTCTGAGAAAGTCAGTGAGCTAATCACCCAGGCAGGAAATTACATTTCTTGGGGTGTTCTGTGTACGTATGGTGTACAGAATGCCTCCAAGCTGCCATGTTGCATTGAATTTTTGGACCGTTTAAAAAAAAATACAGCTAGTGCAGTTTGAAGTGGAAAGGCAATTTGTAATAAGCCATTTAGTAATCAAATGTTGCATGGCAATTTTACTCCATAAAGATGATCCGCATAACCACTATTGCTCTAAAATCTTGCTTTTTATTCAGGAAACCACAGTGTACAGTACGCAGATGCAATCAGTTGATATGTTTCAGCCTACATGGCTTTAATCTTAACTGGTAGTTATGATTAAAGCCGTGTAGGCTGAAACACGTAAACTGATTGCATCAGTGTACTGTATACTGTGGTTTTCTGAAGAAAAAGCAAGATTTTAGAGCAATAGCTTTTGTGCTGATCATTTTTTGGACTATTATTCTTAGATGGGTGACTGTGGATCAGGCACCTGTGAGCTCTGCTGATGGTGGACCATATGGGTAGTAGCACTGAAATCTGTTTGTATTATTGGCAATTTTACTGCATATGCTAATTTATTTTCTTTAAAGTGTTATTTCACCTTTTCAGAGAAAAGGAAAATGTCAAATAATACTGTACCCTTCTCCACCCCATGGGTGATTCACTTTTATTGCCTATGCAGCCAGTGTAGCGGTCTGGGGTTTTTTAAATCCTCGCTCTTCTCCCTCTTCATTCTGCAATACTTCCGGGCTACATTAGAGCGCTTCTGATCTGGTCAGCACCAGCACATACATTTTCATCTAAAAAGAACCCTCATTTCTCATTAGAGAGAACGTGTCTTAAGAATGTGATATAAATAAAGTTTTAATGAAAGAAAAAAATAGTGTTATACTGAAGCACTTAAAAACCTCCCCCCAAAAATATTTAGCTTGCCTCGTCTCATGTATATGCATGAATGTAAATGCTCCCATCGGGGCGCCTACGTATGAAAAGGTCACTTGCGATACATATCTTTCATACAGCCGTGCACTCTGAAGCGAGAGCAATAATTCTAGGCCTCTTAGTCACACTTAACTTTAAACTGATGACCTGTAGGGGCTTTTTTAAAATGGTGCCTATGAAAAATATATAGTACTAAAATTAATTGTCATTTTGCAGGCACATGCAAATTTAAAGCTTGACATGTTGGGTATCTATTTACTCAATGTAACCTTGTCTTTTACATTATAAATGTGCAAAGCATGATCCAATTTGCTCCAGCAAGGGAAAAAAACACTTCCTGATCCCCCAAGTGGCAATTGGATATTCCCTGGATCAACTTTACCTATAAGTATTAATATTCCGTTATATTATGTACATTTAGGAAAGAATCCAGGCCTTTGTTAAAGAAATCTACTGAGCTGGACAGAACCAGCTCTTGAGGGAGTCTATTCCCCATCTTCACAGTGTTGCCCTCTTCTCCCAGAACCTTTGGCCTGTGGGAAGTACCTCAGTGTAATTATGTACAATGTGGGGGTAATAGACCCACAATGTATGTGGCGAGGCTAAGCTTTTTTCAATGGCAACCAAGAGCGGCTTAGAAAGGTTACAGGAGACCAGTTGAGCCGATCGAAGAAACCTGCTTGAGCAAAGTGAAGGTAAGTAATACTGCCTTCTGCACAACCCCCTGGACTAAATGAGCATTTAACCCTTGCAATGTGTGTGTGTGGGAGGGAGGGGCACTGCAAGGGTATTTTTTGTATAGTATCTGGAGTTGGGCTTTAAAGCCACGTTCTTTATACATTTAAGTAACATTCAATGCCAATACTGTATTACCCTACATACTGGTCTCCCAGGATGGCTTCACTGAGTGTTGTGTCAATAATGTAAAGAAGGCTTGTGCGCTTTTTGAGTCAGTGCAAGGTGCATGCGCAGGTCAGTGTCAAAATACCAGATGATTATGATCCTGAGGTCTTCAGAGGTCTGTGTGTATGTAAGTAAGTTTGGCGGTGGAATCTTATGTTGGATTCTGTAAAAATAGAAATATTGCCTGTTGACACCAGTTTTGAAGAAACTGAAAGCAAGTAAAAAGCTCGGAGTCCTTTGCAGCAGTTTCCCACTCTCCTGATCTGGGTGAGAATGGTGAATCACTGTGTTAGGATTACAACTGTTTTTGTCAGTCACGCCAGCATACTACCAGTGCGAAATCTTAGTCATGTACGTACTGACATAATATATTTTTTGGGATGCTGTTTTTTTCTCTATAGCTAGTCAAGCACATTTATATATATTGTGAGTACTTTTTCTTCATGATATTTATGCCTTCACTCAGCAACCTTGATGTGCCTTTGCAAATCAGACCACATTTAAAAGCAGCTCCTGTGGTTTTTCTATTGTTTCCACAACAGAAACCTAAAAAAGCACATCCGCAAGTTGGCCTAGATCTGTAATACACTGCTTTGGTATTTTTAAGCTGATATATCTTGATACACCTAGGTGAATGAGGCCTAAAACGCTGCTATACCTTCACGTTTAAAGTGACATGACATTGCTATACAATTCTTTTTAAATTCACCAATTTATCACAGTTGAAATGCTTTGCAGGCTCAAATGCAAAAAATAATTAATGTACATGTTTTCTTTTTTCCTTGTCAAATTTGTTTATTGAATTTTAACAATTAGTATACATAAGTACATATGGTAGCAAAAAAAGAAAAGATCACTTGTATGGTAATAATATTGAGTTGTAGTTCCAACATAAACTAAAAGTAGTTAAACTAAAACAATTTTAGCATGGATCTAACTACTCCAAATATTGCGTCATACATTGTATAAGCGAGGATAAAACCAACTTAGACCAGGTTAATATAAGATGACCTCAGATAAATAATTAAAAAAAAGGTTTTAATTATTATTAAGAGTATAGTTTTTAAATAAAAAAAAAAAAATTATTATAGAATCTAAAATCTTATACTACATATTGGAACTACGTACAATTGGTATAATGATAACCAAGGAAATAAAAGTTCTGCTACCAGAACTATATAAAGAGTTGATTGAAAGAGGAGAGCGAGAATAGGGGGAAAAAGTAGAAGAGAGAAAGAAGATAAAAGAAAAATCTTAGGTAGGAGAAAAAATAGATAGGAAACAAAGAAATGAGAGGTAGTAGGGGTCCCTGGGGTAGCACATGGTAAATAACACATACCATGAATGCAGAGAATGGAAGTATAAATCGAGATTACCAAGGTCTTAGTAGGGAAACATCAAAATTGGAAGGCAAAAATTGAGTCACCCAGGGATTCCATATGTTCTCAAAGTTGGATATTTTATCTTGAGTTATAGCCTCTGTTTTGGCATGGATCATTGCTTGATTGACTCTATTTTTAGTTTCAGCAATTATTAAGGATGGGGATTTCCAAGCTTTGGCAATTGTTTGTTTCATGGCTGTAGTGATCTGTAATAGGAGTTGGTGGTAGGAGAGAGTGGCTGGTTTTAAGTTTAAAAGTGCAATTGTAGGATCAGGATTGATAGGGATTTCAAACCGTGTTGAAATTATAAGAAATACATCTTTCTAGAATTTTTCTGCTACCGGGCAATCCCACCAAGTATGAAGATGTGATCCAAGATCACCACAGCCACGAAAACAAGATGGGGAATAATTTGGAACATATTTCACAATTCTGACAGGGACCAAATACCACCGTGTGAGTACTTTGTAATTGGTCTCCAAGGCAGCTATGTTTTGTGAGGATGACTTAGTTGTGATCCAAATCTTATCCCAATTGACTGCTTCCAATGAAAACCCAAGATCCATCTCCCACTTAGCCACATATGATGGTGGATCTGAGTTGGAGTTAGTAATAAGATGAGTGTAAAGAGTTGAATTAAATTCCTTAGCGTGTGGGTCACGTTTACATATATTTTCAAAACACATTCATTTATCTAAATGAATTCTTCCTTGTAGATAGGGCATAACATTTTTTTAAATCTAAAAAAGTGGACATCCCTGACGTGTACCCCTACAGATGTCAAATAGGTTTGATTTATATCCAGCATATTTAACATAAGCTTTGGGATGTTTGTATAATGAGGAGACCCAGCTAAGAAAATGAGGACCAAATCCCCAACGCTGCAGGACAAAATGTAGGTAATGCCACAAAACTGTATGAAATGCTTTTTTGATATCTAAAGATAAGAGACAGGTGGGTATTTGTCATGATTTAGCTGCTTGAATTAGTAAAGTAGTCCTGCATACATTATCTGCCGCTTGGCACTGTGGGATAAAGCCGACCTGGTCTTTATTTATTAAAGAACCTATTACACTATTTAAGCGGGTTGGGAAGACTTTCGCTAGTAACTTAATGTCAAGGTTGAGTAATGATATGGGTCTATATTTAGAACAAAATGTATCGTCTGACTGAGGTTTGGGGATCATTGAAATTATAGCCGTTAATGTTTTGGGGCGAAAGGATTGATCGTTAAGGAGAGAATTAAATACGTCTGTTAACATTGGAGCAAGGATATGAGAGAAATTCTTATAGTATAGGGCAGAGAAGCCATCTGGGCCTGGATGTTCATTTGGTTTAAGCGAGTTAACTGCTAATTTAATTTTGATAGCTGTAATGGGTCTTTCAAGACAATCTCATTGGGCTAAAGGAATAGTAGGAAGTTTGATTTGTGAAAAAAATGATTCTGCTAAAGTTTGATCAAAAGATCCTTCCTTTTTATATAAGGAGGTAAGATGTTTTGGGCTAAAAGAGTGTCTGGTTTATTCGCTTTAAGATAAAATTTATGTTTAGACTTACATAACATTTTATCTACAGATTTTGATAAAAAAAGATTAAGGTTTAAACGTGCTTTATCAAGCTGTAATTTAATCACAGGGGTAGGATTGGATTGAAAGGTTGTGTGGCATGTATTAAATTCTGCTTCAAATTTTTATTTTAGTTGTCATTTTTCTCTTTTTAAGAAATGAGGCTTGGTGTATACAAACCCCACGGAGAACAGGTTTATGAGCTTCCCATGGGGTCAGTGGGGATATATCAGGGGTCTCATTATTGGCCAGGTAAACTTTTATGGCTATTTCTAGATAAAAGGAGTGTGATGGATGAGATAGGACTGAGTCATTAATATGCCATGTAGAATCTTGTGTTTTGGGTATTAGAGAAGTGAAAGTTGAAAGTACAGCACAGTGGTCAGTCCATGTAAAAGGGATAATAGATGAAGAAAGGAGTTCAGGGGTCATGCCTACTGAGATCAAAATGTGATCAATACTAGAAAATGATTTATGGGGATGAGAATAAAAAGTAAATTGGCCCCTAGCAGGATTGATTTTACACCAAGAATCTAATAAAGAGTGTTGTTGAAGAAGTTGTTGGAACTTACGAGATTGAGAACTAGATGCAATAGGAGTTGGGGATTTATCTCAAAAAGGATAAAGGACTTGATTCAAATCTCCACAGATTAAAAGTGTGCCCATTTTATAAGTATCAATTATCTGTAATAAATGGGAGAGGACTGAGGATGGAGTTTTGTTAGGAGCATAGTAGGATATAACTGTGATTAGAGAATCAAATAGATATCCCGTAAGTATAAGATAGGGACCTTCTGAGTCTTTGATCTCTGTCAGAAGGGAAAGGGGTGTAGTATGATGAAAGGCTATTAGCACCCCTCGTTTTGGCAGAGGCTGTGAAAACTTGGGGAATGGGGATAAGCTGAAGCAAAATATTTAGCGATCACATGTTTTCTTTTTTCAATATGGGTGGATTTTTTCTTATTTATTCAATTGGAATTTGCCTTGAAAACAATAACACATATTAATAAGAAAGTGGCAGCCACACATGCGGACCTTGCATTTTGGTGCAATTCCACATATGTGTCTGCCACCACATCCTGTTCAAAAAATATTGCATTAAGTTTTGTTTTGTTTTTAATTTAAAGAAAATGCATTCAAATATTCACTTTACTTCTAGGATCTGACTATTTCCTGCTTCCTGTTGCTGATGCCACTGGGGATCTGTGATGCCACAGAGGGATTTTGCAAAAGCTCAGAAAAGTGAGAGCACACTAATGCACTGAACTGTACAGCAGCATGTTCTCCCACATTTGAGATCCTCAACTTTCCCAGGACCCCATAATGCTGGGTTCTTGACAGAATAGGGTAGGGGCAGCCACAGAACTTAAAGTGTATGTGCATAAAGTGTATATTCAGTAAAGCATGCTGGTTATACTCACTGTAAAGCCTAAGGGTTTAATCATCCACATTGTGTAAAAAGGCTGTTTGATCCTATCTTCTCTGTTCCTCCCCTTCTTCCAACATCTCCAAACCATCTCCTGATAGAACAGAGGTCAGGGGACAAGCTGCACATGCTCAATTTGGTGTGCATTGCTAGAGAGTGTCTTTTTTTTCTTAGGAGAGTGCATGTGAGTAGCACAGGGTCAATCAGCACTGACCAGACAGAGGGTCAGAGGTCTTGCAGCCTCATAGGGCAGTCAGAGTAGAATGAAAACTACTCCTACAAGCTTTAACCAGACACTGATAGAAGTCACAAGACTGCTATATACTGCTGATGAGAAAAGGTAATTAGCAGTTTATATTTACTAAAACTATTGCATTTCCCTGTTTTCTGTGTACCAAATATAGTGAATGAAGGGTTTAGTAACACTTTAAATGTACTAACTAAAATGCAATCTAATCGTATCTTGTAAATGTTTTCTATTTAGGATCTATTTCTTTGAGCAGTGACAGAATAATAGCCCCATGCTCCCTGAGCATTACGCTTGCTATGGGTCTGCATTGTGAATACATCAGCTGAGCTTCATTACTCACTGATCAAATTGCTTATCAACATTGAAAATTTTCTTGTATTGTACGTAATTGTAATAAATAAGATCATCTTCTAAAATTCAATAGCCAGTCCTCAGCACGTTCTCATTTCTTCTCTTGTACAGGCCATATATTTAACACTGATCTTCATGGGAAAGGTCTGGGATTCAATTTACAGCCCCTGGTCCTCTAGTTTACCACCCGCTGCCTCTTTTGTAATCCACCACTGGCTAAGGGATATAACAGACCATCTGTCATGCTGGACAAATGACAAATGTCCACTCTGTCCATTAAACAAATTTAGGTTGGCTCACCATGCCACATCTAATAATTTTGCCAATCCTTGCTTTCCTTGTTACAGAAAACAATAGGAATTCCCCAAACTAAACGAAATGTCCTCTTAAATAATCAAACCTCTTTGACCATACAGATGGTTTTTCATTGTTTTTGGATTTGAAGAAACAATTTTAATGTTTTTTTTAAGGTAGAACACCAATAATTTTAAAAAGAAGGATATTATTTTAAAATGGGGAATTGTCTAAATCATATGTAACCACAATAGCTACATTTTCATACATGTTTTAACTTATTAATATAATTTAAGAATTGATTTATATATATTTTTTTAACACTGTAGCTTTAAAATAATACCTAGTGATTTTGTTTTGAAGCTCCTTGTTCAGGCAATTATTGTTAAAGGGTAGCAATGCTCTGTCTTGTCTCCCAGACTAAAAGTGCCAATTTCTACACCCATTCGACAGGCATGGTCCACTGTTATGACCAATATGAAGCCTGCCCTGAAAAATAGCATTTAGACATTGTTTGAGTGCATGCATATAGCCAGGATGTGGCTGCAAAGTGGTCGTGGAAGAAAAGCTGCGCTGAGATACAACAAAGAATAAAACAAAGATAAAACAAAGTATTTTATTTAAGGCAACTGCTTGTTATATACGGTCTTTAGGAAATGTTATTTAGCCCTGGTTCACACCAGTGCGGCTTTGAAATCAAGCTACTTCAACGCACTTTCAAAGCTGCAGATCAGTGTGATTTGCACCTCTGATTTCATTGTGGCTTGTGACTTCATTTAACAGAAGTCTATGCAAGTCGCAATGAAAACCGAAAAAGCAGTGCTGGAACCTTTTTCAAAGTCACTGTGATTAGTGCCACGATTTGAAGGTTCTATTGCCGGCAATGGGGTGCGACTTTGGAACTGTCAAATCGCATGACAAATTGCACTGGTGTGAACAAGGGATTATAGGGAGCTTACATTTACATCCTTTACTGAATGCAACAAATGGATACTTTGTCAATTTTCTTTGAACTTGTGGTTCAATACTCAACACCACCCACACTAATAAATCATTCATGCATCATGGGAAATTTGACTTACCGTACTTACTGGTTCAGAATAAAAAAGTACTAAATGGCTAGGGGAAAAAAAGACATGGAAATTATATACATAAGCTTGTTTTTTGATTTTAATGAGGTTACATTATTGGGGGGGGGGGGGGGGGTATTTAAACTGGTGCACACAGAATCTGGTGCAACTGTGCATAGTAACCAATCACCTTCAGTTTGTTCAATTAAAGCAGTAGTAAACGGTGCCAATTTTTCTTTATTTCTTTTTTTTTTAATGCTCTGACAAACGCTTCCATCTTTATCCAGTCTGCCTTCCGGGTTTGCGTCCTCTGCGTCCTCCACATGTGCTTGGGAGTCACGGACCGCAGCACGGAGCTCTGAAGGGACGGCACGGGTACATCATTCCTTCAGTGCGCATGCACAGATGACCCTGCAGGTTTAGGAGATATTCATATTTATAGTACCTACCGGTAAGCCTTGTTATAGGCTTACCGGTAGGTACAAGTTTACAGAATGGGTTTTCCTCCACGTTAAGCTTTGACAATAAAACCTGGAAGCTGTTACTATGAACAGCTGCACCAGAGACTCTGTGTGCACCAATTTTAGTAAACCTCCCCCTGTGTGATTAGTAAAGTTCCAAAATCGAGAACACACAGTACATTGTATAGCTGCTTGCCAAGCACCTCATGTATGAGTACATAGGCAGAATGGCTTTCCTGTGTTGGATCGCGTATCTAGTACGTGATCCAGCACTTCCGGGTAGGGGGCACACGCTTCCGGCACACCGGCTGTGCTGTGATAAGTCACAACCCAAGCCGAACAGTGGGTGCCGGCCAATGATTGACTGCCAGCACCCACAGATTAGCGAAGAGAATGACAGGAAAGAGCTCTGTGAATGTAAACAATACAAAGCTCTGTCCTGTCAGCGGGGATGTGACGGTGTTTGTTTCCCTGTAATGCAGGGAATAAAAAACAGCACATCCCTTAGTAAAAACAGCAGTGAATGCACCAACAGTGAATGCACTAAGCACTGTTAGAGACACATTTAACCCCTTGATCACCCTAGATGTTAACCCCTTCCACCCAATGTCATTAGTACAGTGACAGTGCATATTTTTACTGAATTAGTGTCACTGGTTCCCACAAAGTGTCAAAAGTGTCAGCTAGTGTCAGATTGCCCGCCATATTATCACAGTCCTGCTATAAATCGCTGATCACCGCCATTACTAATATAAAAAAAATTCAGTATACTTGTATACCAAAGTTTGTAGACGCTATAACTTTTGCGCAGACCAATCAATATATGCTTATTGGGATTTTATATATCAAAATATGTAGCTGAATACAGATTGGACTAAACTTATGAAGAAATTTGATTTTTTTTTTTCAATTGACGATTTTTTTATAAAAAATGTTCACTTAAAAAAAAAAAAAAGAAAGAAAAGGGTAACAGAGGACATTATGTAAAATCCGTAACAAACCAACAGTCCAGCAGAGATATATATCTATAGAATATACATGAGTCACAGTAGCAAGGCATCTACAAAAAATGACAATAGTTAAGGAGAAGGAACATAATGACCAGTCTAGTTGCACGAACTCAAGCTATTGGAAGCAGTCCCCAAGTGAAACAAACAGATTCAGCAAGATATGGGGACAATGTGCCCAAGACATTATACCATGTCCAGAAATGGCTGCTAAAAAAAGTAAAGTAAACAAGAAAGTAAGCAATATTGTTTTTTGGGGGGTTTTTTTTGCTAAATTTTAAGTCTTTTTTCGTTGATAGCCCAAAAAATAAAAAACCCAGTGGTGATCAAATACCACCAAAAGAAAGCTTGATTTGCGAGGAAAAAGTAAATGACATTTGTGTACAGTGTTGTATGACCGCTCAATTGTCAGTTAAAGTAACGCAGTCTTGTATAGCTAAAAATGGCCTGGTCATGGTCATGAAGGGTAAATCTTTCAGCCGTCAAGTGGGTAGTCATGGAAGAAAGGTCTGAATAACAACCTTAAAGGATAACTCCACTTTTGTGGGGAAAAAAAATTGCAAATAAAGAAAAAATAATATAGCGCATATAATTGCGACACTAATCATTTTGTAATTAAAAATTATTAAAAATGACCTTTCCTTTTTAATCTGCACCTCTGTAATTTTCGGAGAATCCATTGCAATATGGCTACCTGGAGTTGTTCTGTGCACAGAGTGTGTACTGACCACCCCCAGAAACATCATTTCCTGCTTGTGTGATTGGCTCACCAATTTTCCCAAAAAATCTGCACTAAGATACAAGTCAGATTTCAGGCATCCCCTGCAACAAAAATGCAATTTTTGGAGAGATACTTTCAATAGGAACATGTCTAAAGGGATGCAGGTCCAGCAGATTTCCTCATTAGTTCCCTGCTGCTGCACACCTGACAGTTAATTATGAAACCACTCCCATTAGAGACCCACTCCATACAGAGGCACAGACAAACACACATGGATTTCTTTAGAATAACAAAAGTTAGGAATCTGCAGCAAAGGTTGTTATACTCCTTGCAATGTACATAAATCACCCAGAGGGGAATGTTTTTTTCGCAACAAAAGTGAGTTACACTTAAAGCCCCAATTCACACTTATTCTCTGCAAATTTAAAGCGGTAGACTGTGCGAATTTGCATTGCAATTTCTTCTTGCCATGTACGATTTCAGTGCAAATTTACTGTGAATTTGTGAGAGGAGTGGTCACATATGTGATTTTTTTTTTCTATAAAATCTAGGCAAAAAAATAAATTAAAAAATTTGCAGTGATGTGAACACTGGACTGTCATTTCAATCCGGTGCCATAGAAGTCTATGGAGCTGAAATCTGCACCGCACTAAACTAGTTAAACCCTTTTTTTGACTGGATCAAATTTGCACTTCATATATGTGAACAGCCTTCATTGGAAATAATGCTTTTTTTTTTACATGACATGCAAATCTCTGCTTTTCGAATCACATCTGATCCACATTAAAATTTGCAAAAGTGTGAACCGCCACTAAGGGCCCATTTACATTTTTGTGGTGCATTAACACACATGTGTTAGTGCAAATGATGTTGTGGGTTAACGTGCATTGCGTTAAGGCAGCCCATTGAAAATAATGAGAAGCTAATGCACCAAAATGCTCTGAAAATTGGATGTGTCACAAAATTTGTAACACCGCAATGGATGTGAATCGCCTTGGTGCGTTGGGATGAATGGCACCACAACGCAGCAGAACATGTAACAAGCATTACGCAAAGATGTAAATAGGCCATAAAAGACAGGGCGATAACCCTTCTGTATTTATTTTAATCCAATCTGTTAAACACAACTACATTACTAATGTACCAGTATAAATTCAAATATTTATTGTTCTCTGCATGAAAAGGAAAGCTTTACGTACACATTTGCAAAATGTGTTATTAGTTGATTTTAGATTTACTGGCAGTTTAAGAGTTAAATACCTTAAGAAGATGAAGGAAAGTGTTTAGATCATATCAAGTGTGTCAGGAAGATTCTCTTCCTCCCTTCTCATATCCTGTTTCTCAGGTTTCTATCTAGGTGTCAAGTTTAAATTTGGAAGCTGAAGACTGCAATGCAATTAGCTAACATACATCAGAATCTCTGATTAAGAAGACATCAGAAGTAGATTTTGTGTTAAGTGTGAGTCTGAGATTTCTCTTCAGCTTTCCAAACAGCTGTACAGCGGCTCCAGCAATTTGGTAACAGAGCAAATATTTATTATGGTACTAGGGCATGTGTCTGCACAATGGTGGATAACACTATTAATGTAACACTATTTATTTAGATCTTTCGATGGAAACCTTTGGCAGAAAAGCCAGCACTGACTGAGTTAAAGCCAAGGGTGCTTGGTGTGGAAATGAGACTTGAAATTAGCTAAAATCACCCCCTGTATAACATTATCCTAAATATTTTACCCTCATAGGTCACCTAAGGCTCTATTCACACTACTGCGTTTTTTCATGCTTTTTGCAGAAACGCAGGACATTATTTTTAACATTGGTTCCTATGGAACACGTTCACATCAATGCATTTTTGTGCCTCTGTGTTTTTGGAAAGGGTCAGGGACTTTTTTTCCCGCAGCATGCAGTGTTTTGCATGTAATAGACTTTAATGGACCCACATCCAAAACGCAAGTACTGCTTTGTACCGCGATTTTACAGTAATTTTGCCACGATTTGCGGTTTGCGATTTGTGTTATTTTTTATTTTTTTGGCTTTACATTCACTGTATATAGCTGGTTGCTAAGGAGCAGGCCCGGGAAGCTGGCCACCGCGTTCTTAATCACTTAAGGACCAGCCGCCGCAGGTTGGCTCTCCTGAGCGAATCACCGTCATTATACGCTTTAAGACCACTAGGAGGAACGCGCGTGCCCACAGCGTGACACCGGTGCTGATGCGCGTGGCCGGTGGCCGTGATGTCTGCCGGCCACCTGCGATCGCTCCTAAAAGAGAGACAGAATGGGGATCTGTCAATGTAAACAGACAGATTCCCATTCTGTCAGAGGAGGATAGACAGATCTGCTGTTCCTAGTGATTAGGAACAGCGATATGTCTCCTCCTCCAGTCACTACACTGCCCCCACAGTTAGAAACACCTCCCTAGGGAAAACTTAGCCCCTGAATTGCCCCCTAATGTTAACCCCTTCCCTGCCAGTGACATTTACTGTATACAGTAATCAGTGGCTATTTTTAGCACTGATCACTGTATAAATGTCACTGGTCCCAAAAAAGTGTAAAAAATGCCTGATCTGTCCACCGCAATGTCGCAGTCCCGTTAAAAATTCACGGTAAACAGCCGCTCATTCCACATTCCACATTTTATCTCTCATAGTTGAGGTATACCTATGATGACAATTACAGGCCTCTCTCATCTTTTTTAAGTGGGAGAACTTGCACAATTGGTGGCTGACTAAATACTTTTTTGCCCCACTGTATCTATTTACTCGGCGTAACTTCATCTTTCACATTATGCAAAAACATTGGGCTAACTTTACTGTTTTGTTTTTTTTTTTTTTTAAGAAAAACACGTTCGAAAAATTGCTGCGCAAATACCGTGCGAGATAAAAAGTTGCAACAACCGCATTGTATTCTCTAGGGTCTTTGCTAAAAAAAACATATATAATGTTTTGGGGTTCTATGTAATTTTCTAGCAAATAAATGATGATTTTTATATGTAGGAGAGAAATGTCAGAATTGGCCTGGGTGCTCCAGAACGCCTGAAGGTGCTTCGTGCATGTTGGGCCTCTGTATGTGGCCAGGCTGTGTAAAAGTCTCTCGCGTGTGGTATTGCCATACTCGGGAGTAATAGCAGAATGTGTTTTGGGGTGTAATTTGTGGTATGCATATGATGTGTGTGAGAAATAAATAAAAAAAATCTTGATTTTGCAAAGAATTGTGGGAAAAAATTACAACTTCAAAAAAACTCACCATGCATCTTTCTAAATACCTTGGCATGTCTTCTTTCCAAAAAAGGGTCATTTGGGGGGCGGGGGAGTATTTGTACTTTTCCGGCATGTTAGGGTCTCAAGAAATTAGTTCAGGTGTGATTAATTTTCAGATATTGGCACCATAGCTTTTGGACTCTATAACATTCACAAAGACCAAATAATACACACCAAGTTGTACTTATTTTTACCAAAGATATGTAGCAGTATAAATTTTGGACAAAATTTACGAAGAAAAATTACTAATTTGCTAAATTTTATAACAGAAACAAAGAAAAATTCTTTTTTTTACCGAATTTTCAGTCTTTTTTCTTTTATAGCGCAAAAAAATAAAAAACCCAACAGTGATTAAATACCACCAAAGAAAAGCTCTATTTGTGTGAAAAAAGGACAAAAATTTCATATGGGTACAGTGTTGTATGACTGAGTAATTGTCATTCAAAATGTGAGAGCACCGAAAGCTGAAAATTGGTCTGGTTAGGAAGGGGGTTTAAGTGTCCAGTGGTTAAGGGGTCATTAAGGGGGCAAATCCTTCCGTCCTTCAGTGGTTAAAGAGGAGTTCTGCAAAAGTCAGTAGCTACACATACTGTAGCTGCTGACTTTTAACATTAGGATACTTACCTGTCCTGGAGTCCAGCAATGTCGGCATTGCAGACGATGTTTACATCTGCTGGTCGGGTGCTGCCACTGCCATTGCCGGTAGGGGATCCCGGCAGTGTAGCTTTTTGGCTTCACGGCCCAATCCCTACTGTGCATGCGTGAAGTGCACTGTGCTCTCACTGGCCAGAAGGGGAGGGAGAAGGAGGAGGGGGGCTGAGCTACTGACATACTTCGCCATGGCCTGGTCTTCGGGAAGTGGGGAAGGGGTCCTGCCAAATGTGGCACCGGAGGGGGGGGCGAATAAGCAGAAGTTCCACTTTTGGGTGGTTCCCCGCTGACAGCTGAATGTAAAAAGAAAAGATTTGCCAGCTAAAAAAACAGAGTGGGGTCCCCCCCAGAACCATACCAGACCTTCCAGTCTGATAAGGATTTGGAGGGGACACCCCACACTAAAATCTAAAAAAAAAAATGGCGTGGGGTCCCCCCCAAAATCCATACCAGACCCTTATCAGAGCATGCAGTCCGGCAGGTCAGAAAAGCAAAGGGACAAGCGAGGGACCATTTTTTATATAACTATGGGGCGTAGCCATTGGATGGCATCATTGGGAGACCCGTCCCCTTGTGACATTACAGACCCATCATGCTAGGGCGGTCACGTGACAAGGGGGCAGGTTCTCTGATTTGACGTCATCCTCCCCACAGCTATATAAGAAATGTCGGACAGATCGGTGGGACGCAGTGTTGGAGGTATTGTTGTTTTTTTATTTTCAGCGGGTCTGCAGCGGGAGCGCCGGCGGAAGAAGAAGAATACCAGACGAAGAAGACGAAGAAAGACCAGAGAAAGGAAAAGACCGGAGAAAGAAGAACCCGGGAGGAAGAAGAAGAAGACTGGAGAAAGAAGAAGAAGACAGAGGAAGAGGAAGAAGCGGGGAAAGAAGAAATCGAAGGAAGAAGACCTTTTTAGTAAAGGACTGTCTCTTATCTTTTGTCACATTGCACTACTCATTCACATGGGGGGCAGGATCTGGGGGCCCCCTTATTAAACCCCTTTCTGGATTCTGATAAGCCCCCACCTGCAGACTCCCACAACCACTGGCCAGGGTTGTGGGGAGGAGGCCCTTGTCCCCATCAACATGTGGACAAGGTGCTTTGGGTTGGGGGGGAAGGGCACCCCCCATGTTGAGGGCATGCGGCCTGGCATGGTTCAGGAGGGGGGGTGCTCATTCGTCCCCTCCCTTAACTGACCTGCCGGGCTGCATGCTCTGATAAGGGTCTGGCATTGATTTTGGGGGCCCCCAAACCATTTTTTTTAAATTTTGGCATGGGAGTGCCCCTTCAAATCCATACCAGACCCACGCCATTTTTTTCACAATTTTTTTTTTGACGGCAATTCTTTTTTTTTACAGGCAGGGTGCATTTGGCCAATCATGGCTCAGGGGGACTAGGTCCATGCCCCACGCTATTTAAGGCTGCTTATACGGCGGCCATGTGTAGTGTTGTTGGCGTGGACTAGGGATGGGCTTTATGTTTGGGTCAAACATGAGTTCGACATGAACATTGGCTGTTCGCCCGTTCGCCGAATAGCGAACAATTTGGGGTGTTTGCAGCAAATTCGAAAGCCGCGGAACACCCTTTAAAAGTTTATGGGAGAAATCAAAAGTGCTAATTTTAAAGGTTAATATGCAAGTTATTGTCATAAAAAGTATTCAGGGACCTGGGTCCTGCCCCAGGGGACATGTATCAATGCAAACAAAGTTTTTAAAATGGCCCTTTTTCGGGAGCAGTGATTTTAATAATGCTTAAAGTGAAACAATAAAAGTGTAATATTCCTTTAAATTTCATACCTGGAGGGTGTCTATAGTATGCCTGTAAAGAACAGTCTGACAGCAAAATGGCATTTCTAAAGGAACTACTCGCGGCTATAATGTATTGTCGGTCCCGGCAATACACATAAAAGTTCATTGGTAAAAACTGCATGGGATTTCCCCACAGGGGAACCCCGAAACAAGATTTAAAAAAAAAGCGTGGGGGTCCCCCCAAATTCCATACCAGGCCCTTCAGGTCTGGTATAGATATTAAGGGGAACCCCGCACCAATTTTTTTTTAAAAATGGCGTGGGGTCCCCCCAAAATCCATACCCGACCCTTATCCAAGCACGCAACCTGGCAGGCTGCAGGAAAAGAGGGGGGACGAGAGAGCCCCCCCTCCTGAACCATACTAGTCCACATGCCCTCAACATTGGGAGGGTGCTTTGGGGTAGCCCCCACAAAGCACCTTGTCCCCATGTTGATGGGGAGAAGGGCCTCATCCCCACAACCCATTGCCCGGTGGTTGTGGGGGTCTGCAGGTGGGGGGTTTATTGGAATCTGGAAGCCCCCTTTAACAATGTGAGACTCCCATCGAGGCGAATCGTCCGGAGGACGAAGCAGAGAAGAAGAAGACCGGAGGAAGATGCCGGACGAGAAGACTGGGGAAAGAAGCGGAGGGAGATAGAGGAAGAAGCGGGGGAAGAACAAGAAGGAGGAAGAAGAAGAACACCGAAGGAAGACCAGAAGAAGATGGAAGAAGCGGGGAAAGAAGAAGACATTAATAAAGGAATTGTCAAAAACCATCTGTTGTCTTTTTTTAACATTTTTGACTTTTTTTGTGAAATGGTGGTGGTACATTTGTACCCCATTACCAATTCACATGGGGGGCCGGGATCTGGGGGTCCCCTTGTTAAAGGGGGCTTCCAGATTCTGATAAGCCCCCCACCCGCAGACCCCCACAACCACCGGGCAAGGGTTGTGGGGATGAGGCCCTTCGCCCCATCAACATGGGGACAAGGTGCTTTGGGGGGGCTACCTCAAAGCACCCTCCCAATGTCGAGGGCATGTGGCCTGGTACGGTTCAGGAGGGGGGGCGCTCTCTCATCTCATCCCCCTCTTTTCCTGCAGCCTACCAGGTTCCATGCTCGTATAAGGGTCTGGTATGGATTTTTGGGGGGACTCCACACCATTTTTTTTTATTTTGGCACGGAGTTCCCCTTAATATCCATACCAGACCTGAAGGGCCTGGTATAGAATTTGGGGGAACCCCCATGCATTTTTTTTTAAATTTTGGCTAGGGGTTCCCCTGTGGGGGAATCCCATGCTGTTTTTATCAATTAACTTTTATGTGTATTTCCGGACCAACAATTTATTATAGCGGCGAGTAGGGATGAGCCGAACACCCCCTGGTTCGGTTCGCACCAGAACCCGCGAACGGACCGCAAGTTCGCACGAACGTTAGAACCCCATTGACGTCTATGGGACTCGAACGTTCGAAATCAAAAGTGCTCATTTTAAAGGCTAATTTGCATGGTATTGTCCTAAAAAGGGTGTGGGGACCCGGGTCCTACCCCAGGGGACATGTATCAATGCAAAAAAAACTTTTAAAAACGGCCGTTTTTTCGGGAGCAGTGATTTTAATGATGCTTAAAGTAAAAAAAAAAAAGTGAAATATTCCTTTAAATATCGTACCTGGGGGGTGTCTATAGTATGCCTGTAAAGTGACGCGTGTTTCCCATGTTTAGAACAGTTCCTGCACCAAATGTCATTTTTAAAGGAAAAAATCTCATTTAAAACTGCTTGCGGGTTTAATGTCATGTCGGGTCATGGCAATATGGATGAAAATCAGTGAGACAAACGGCATGGGTACCCCCCAGTCCATTACCAGGCCCTTTGGGTCTTGTATGGATATTAAGGGGAACCCCGCACCCAAATTAAAATAAGGAAAGGTCCCTATATACTCTGAACAGCAGTATACAGGCGGTGCAAACAAGACAGGGACTGTAGGTTTGTTGTTAAGTAGAATCTGTTTGTAATTTTGAACATTTTTAACGTGTTTAGCTCCAGCCAAAAAATCTTTTCTAAGCTTTTTGGAAAACATAGGGAAGGGTTATCACCCCTGTGACATTTGTTTTGCGTCTTTCCTCCTCTTCAGAAGATTTCACCTCACTTTTTTGTCCCAATGAAAAATGTTTTTTGAAAATTTGGGTTTTTTTGTGGAACAAGGATTGGAAAGCATCAGTGGAAAGGAGAAATTGTTTTCCCATATTAACTCTTACAGGAGAGAATTTCCCTTCCTAGGGGTAGATTTCATCTCACTTCCTGTTGTCTCCTTCCGTTTGCAAGTAGGAGTCGTTTGTAAGTTAGATGTTTGAAAGTAGGGTCCTGCCCTATATACTCAGCAGAAATTTGGGCCTTAGGTGTTGCTGTGGCCAAAACACTGTAAGCCCTCACAGGGCCCTGCTGTGAAATATTAGATCAAGAATTGTAATTACATGCCCCTGTTGAACAGGAGCTGAAAAATTAGGCCTTAGGCACTGGTGCTGGTGCCACAACACTGCAACCCCTCACAGACACTCTAGTTGGAACGCAGGAACGAGCCCTGCTGCAAAGAATTGCATCAAAAATTGTAATTACACGCCCCTGTTAGACAGGGGCAGAAAAATTGGGTCTTAGGCACTGGTGCTGGTGCCACAACACTGCAACCCCTCACAGACACTCTAGTTGGAACGCAGGAACGAGCCCTGCTGCAAAGTATTGCATCAAAAATTGTAATTACACGCCCCTGTTAGACAGGGGCAGAAAAATTGGGTCTTAGGCACTGGTGCTGGTGCCACAACACTGCAACCCCTCACAGACACTCTAGTTGGAACGCAGGAACGAGCCCTGCTGCAAAGTATTGCATCAAAAATTGTAATTACACGCCCCTGTTAGACAGGGGCAGAAAAATTGGGCCTTAGGCACTGGTGCTGGTGCCACAACACTGCAACCCCTCACAGACACTCTAGTTGGAATGCAGGAACGAGCCCTGCTGCAAAGTATTACATCAAAAATTGTAATTACACGCCCCTGTTAAACAGGGGCTGAAAAATTGTGCCTTAGGCACTGGTGGTGGCGCCCAGAACCAAAAATGTTCTTACAAGCTATCAGCGTGATGATTGAGGAGGAAGAGGATAATTACTCAGGGATAGTCACTCAGCATCAGCATAGGCAGTCTTTGAAGGGATCTGAAAAAAATTATTCAGTTACATCAGCATCAGGTGCTTGGTAGCTGGTGGTGATCCAAGACTGATTCATTTTTATGAAGGTCAGCCGATCGACCGAGTCAGTGGACAGACGCACCCTGTGATCGGTTACCACGCCTCCAGCAGCACTGAATGTGCGTTCCGAAAGAATGCTGGATGCAGGACAGGCCAGTAGCTCAATTGCATACTGTGCAAGCTCTGGCCAGTGATCCATCCTCAAGACCCAGTAACCCAGAGGATTTTCGGTGGGAAAGGTGTCCAAGTCTGATCTTGCCCCTAGGTATTCCTGCACCATGTAAAACAGACGCTGGCGATGGTTGCTGGAACCGATCATACCTGCGGACCAAAAAATTGTCTGAACGCATCGGTCAGACGGCCACCTTCTCCACCGCTCCTTCTTTGACTGACCGAAGCCTCAGCAACACGTTGTCCAGAAACAGGAGTTTGTAACCTCCCAGTCTCTGGGAACGCGTTGCACAGACCTTTCTGCAAGGCCTCCCGAAGATGTTTCATCCTCTGCTCCCTCTGCGATGGCAAGATAAGGTCCGCAACCTTACCCTTGTAACGTGGATCAAGGAGGGTTGCCAGCCAGTATTGGTCCTTCTCCTTGATACCACGAATACGAGGATCCTTACGCAGGCTTTGCAGGATCAGGGAGGCCATGCAGCGTAGGTTTGCTGAGGCATTCGGTCCGGAGTCCTCTGGGTCACTAAGGACAACAACGTCCGCAGCCACCTCCTCCCAGCCACGTACAAGCCCATGTGTTCCTTGGGACTGATCCCTTAAAGACTGCTGATGCTGAGTGCCAGGCTCCACCTCCATACTGACACAATCTTCCTCCTCCTCCTCCTCCTCCTCCTCCTCTTCCTGTGTGATCGGCGGGCACGCAGGAACACTGTCTGGATAAAGGGGGCCTTGAGAGCTAAGGAAGTCCTCCTCTTCCTGCCTCTGTTCTGCCTCAAGTGCCCTGTCCATTATTCCACGCAGCGTGTGCTCCAACAGGTGGACAAGGGGGACAGTGTCACTGATGCAGGCACTGTCAGTGCTCACCATCCTCGTGGCCTCCTCGAATGGTGACAGGACAGTGCATGCATCCCTGATCATGGCCCACTGGCGTGGGGAAAAAAAACCAAGGTCCCCTGACCCTGTCCTGGTGCCATAGTCACACAGGTACTCATTGATGGCCCTCTGCTGCGTGTGCAGCCGCTGCAGCATGGCCAATGTCGAGTTCCACCTGGTGGGCATGTCACAGATTAGGCGGTTCTTGGGCAGGTTAAACTCCTTTTGGAGGTCCGTCAGCCGAGCACTGGCATTATATGACCGGCGGAAATGCACACAGACTTTCCTGGCCTGCCTCAGGACATCCTGTAAGCCCGGGTACCTGCCCAAGAACCGCTGCACCACCAAGTTAAGGACGTGAGCCAAACAGGGCACATGGGTCAGTTGTCCCTGTCGGAGGGCAGAGAGGAGGTTGGTGCCATTGTCGCAAACCACCATTCCTGCCTTAAGTTGGCGTGGCGTCAACCACCTCTGAACCTGCCCCTGCAGAGCTGACAGAACCTCTGCCCCAGTGTGGCTCCTGTCCCCCAAGCACACCAGCTCAAGCACCGCATGGCATCTTTTGGCCTGCGTACTTGCGTAGCCCCTTGAACGCCTACGGAGCACCGCTGGTTCCGAGGAAGAGGCCATGGAGGAAGAAGAAGAGGAGGGGGTGGAGGAGAGAGGTGTGTCACAATCAGCATTTTGGAGGCGTGGTGGCGGAACAACCTCCAACACTACTGCACCTTGTCCTGCATCCTTCCCAGCTGCCAGCAGAGTCACCCAATGCGCCGTGAAACTTAAGTAACGTCCCTGTCCATGCCTGCTGGACCATGAGTCAGCGGTAATATGCACCTTACCGCTGACCGCCCTGTCCAGCGAGGCATGGACATTGCCTTCCACATGCCGGTAGAGAGCCGGAATCGCCTTCCGTGAGAAAAAGTGGCGTTTGGGTACCTGCCACTGAGGAACCGCACATTCCAAAAACTCACGGAAGGGGGCAGAGTCTACCAACTGAAAAGGCAGCAGTTGAAGTGCTAGCAATTTTGCCAAGCTAGCATTCAACCGCTGGGCATGTGGATGGCTGGGAGCAAACTTCTTTCGGCGGTGCAGCAGCTGGGGCAGGGAAATTTGCCTGGTACAATCTGACGTCGGTGTACCAAAAGCAGATTGCCCACAAGTACTTGGCTGTGACACACCTAATTCTACACCTTCATTCCTCTCACTGCAGGTCTCAGAGAGGACTGAAGGTCTAGTGGGGTTGGAAATCTCAGCTGATGAGGAGCAAGGAGAGATCCTCTTTGTTCTTTGGTGTGGGTCTTTTAGATATGCTTGCCAACGAACTGCATGGCAGGTCAACATATGTCTGGTCAAGCATGTGGTACCCAAGCGGGAGATGTTTTGGCCACGCGAGATACGCTTGAGACATATGTTGCAAATAGCAGCGGTGCGATCTGATGCACTCGTCTCAAAAAAGGCCCACACCAAAGAACTTTTTGAATAACGCGCAGAGACTGCAGCGCCCTGCACATGTGGAGCTTTGGGGTGTGATGCAGTCAATGTGCTGCCCTTAGGCTGGCCCCTGGAGGGCATCCTGCCTCGTTGGTGATGTGCCGCCTCCTCCTCCTCCTCCTCTCTCCTATCAGGCACCCACGTTGAGTCAGTGACCTCATCATCCCCTCCCTCCTCATCACTGGAGCAAACCTGGCAGTATGCTGCAGCAGGGGGAGCATGACTGCCAGATTGCTGTCCTTCTTGGGCACCCCCTCTGTCCGTGCTCATGTTACTGCCTTCATCGAGCTCAGTATCATCATCAGAGCCTTCCAAACGCTGGGCATCCTCCTGGAGCATGTACCCAACACTGTGGTCAAACAGTTCGAGGGAATCCTCAGGAGGACATGGTGGAGCTAGGGAAGGAGTCACTGATGACATTGAGCTGAGGGAAGAGGCCACTGCTTTGCCAGACAAAGCACCCTGGGCATGGGTGAGAGAGGATGAGGAGGATGAGAACGGCTTGGTCATCCACTCGACCAAGTTTTCTGCATGTTGCGGCTCAACACGGCCAGCTGCCGAAAAAAAGGCCAAGCGTGTCCCATGGCCACGGGCTGATGAGGATGCACCGTCTCCACGACCAGCACTAGACACAGAGCCTGCTTGCCCTCTCTTATTGGCTTGTGACTGTCTGCCTCTCCTTCTTGGCCTTCCAGACATACTAATGGCCTGTAGCTGCACTAAGCTGGGATAGAACACCTGTAATTTTCTTCGGGTAGCTTTATATACTGTAACCAGACAAGCCTGCCTGTCAGTAGGAAGATAACAGGAACGGATCTAGCTGAACACTGTGAGCAGGACGCACTGACTGCACTAAATGTAAATAGCAGGAACGGATCTAGCTGAACACTGTGAGCAGGACGCACTGCACTAAATGTAAATAGCAGGAACGGATCTAGCTGAACACTGTGAGCAGGACGCACTGCACTAAATGTAAATAGCAGGAACAGATCTAGCTGAACACTGTGAGCAGGACGCACTGCACTAAATGTAAATAGCAGGAACGGATCTAGCTGAACACTGTGAGCAGGACGCACTGCACTAAATGTAAATAGCAGGAACAGATCTAGCTGAACACTGTGAGCAGGACGCACTGACTGCACTAAATGTAAATAGCAGGAACAGATCTAGCTGAACACTGTGAGCAGGACGCACTGCACTAAATGTAAATAGCAGGAACAGATCTAGCTGAACACTGTGAGCAGGACGCACTGCACTAAATGTAAATAGCAAGAACGGATCTAGCTGAACACTGTGAGCAGGACGCACTGCACTAAATGTAAATAGCAGGAACGGATCTAGCTGAACACTGTGAGCAGGACGCACTGCACTAAATGTAAATAGCAGGAACAGATCTAGCTGAACACTGTGAGCAGGACGCACTGCACTAAATGAAAATAGCAGGAACGGATCTAGCTGAACACTGTGAGCAGGACGCACTGACTGCACTAAATGTAAATAGCAGGAACAGATCTAGCTGAACACTGTGAGCAGGACGCACTGCACTAAATGTAAATAGCAGGAACAGATCTAGCTGAACACTGTGAGCAGGACGCACTGCACTAAATGTAAATAGCAGGAACGGATCTAGCTGAACACTGTGAGCAGGACGCACTGCACTAAATGTAAATAGCAGGAATGGATCTAGCTGAACACTGTGAGCAGGACGCACTGCACTAAATGTAAATAGCAGGAACAGATCTAGCTGAACACTGTGAGCAGGACGCACTGCACTAAATGTAAATAGCAGGAACGGATCTAGCTGAACACTGTGAGCAGGACGCACTGACTGCACTAAATGTAAATAGCAGGAACAGATCTAGCTGAACACTGTGAGCAGGACGCACTGCACTAAATGTAAATAGCAGGAACAGATCTAGCTGAACACTGTGAGCAGGACGCACTGCACTAAATGTAAATAGCAGGAACGGATCTAGCTGAACACTGTGAGCAGGACGCACTGCACTAAATGTAAATAGCAGGAACGGATCTAGCTGAACACTGTGAGCAGGACGCACTGCACTAAATGTAAACAGCAGGAACAGATCTAGCTGAACACTGTGAGCAGGACGCACTGCACTAAATGTAAATAGCAGGAACTGATCTAGCTGAACACTGTGAGCAGGACGCACTGACTGCACTAAATGTAAATAGCAGGAACAGATCTAGCTGAACACTGTGAGCAGGACGCACTGCACTAAATGTAAATAGCAGGAACAGATCTAGCTGAACACTGTGAGCAGGACGCACTGCACTAAATGTAAATAGCAGGAACGGATCTAGCTGAACACTGTGAGCAGGACGCACTGCACTAAATGTAAATAGCAGGAACGGATCTAGCTGAACACTGTGAGCAGGACGCACTGCACTAAATGTAAATAGCAGGAACAGATCTAGCTGAACACTGTGAGCAGGACGCACTGCACTAAATGTAAATAGCAGGAACGGATCTAGCTGAACACTGTGAGCAGGACGCACTGACTGCACTAAATGTAAATAGCAGGAACAGATCTAGCTGAACACTGTGAGCAGGACGCACTGACTGCACTAAATGTAAATAGCAGGAACAGATCTAGCTGAACACTGTGAGCAGGACGCACTGCACTCAATGTAAATAGCAGGAACGGATCTAGCTGAACACTGTGAGCAGGACGAACTGCACTAAATGTAAATAGCAGGAACAGATCTAGCTGAACACTGTGAGCAGGACGCACTGCACTAAATGTAAATAGCAGGAACGGATCTAGCTGAACACTGTGAGCAGGACGCACTGACTGCACTAAATGTAAATAGCAGGAACGGATCTAGCTGAACACTGTGAGCAGGACGCACTGCATTAAATGTAAATAGCAGGAACAGATCTAGCCTAATCTAGCTAACTCAAATCAAATGACACTGTCTGTCTCTCTCTCTATCAGCACACCGGAACACACTACACAGGGCCGCCGTGCAGGCGGCCTTATATAGTGTGGGGTGTGTACTAAATCCCCTGAGCCATAATTGGCCAAAGCCACCCTGGCTTTGGCCAATTACAGCTCTCTCTACTGACGGCGCTGTGATTGGCCAAGCATGCGGGTCATAGTGCATGCTTGGCCAATCATCAGCCAGCAATGCACTGCGATGCCGCAGTGAATTATGGGCCGTGACGCGCCACACGAATTTGGCGCGAACGGCCCATAACGTTCGCAATTCGACGGACGGTCGAACAGCCGATGTTCGAGTCGAACATGGGTTCGACTCGAACACGAAGCTCATCCCTAGCGGCGAGTATTTTTTTAATGACTTTTTTTCCTTTAGAAATGTCATTTTGCTGTCAGACTGTTCTAAACATGGGAAACATTTGCCACTTTACAGGCATACTATAGACACCCTCAGGTACGAAATTTAAAGAAATATTACACTTTTATTGTTTCACTTTAAGCATTATTAAAATCACTGCTCCCGAAAAAACGTCCGTTTTTAAAACTTTTTTTTGCATTGATACATGTCCCCTGGGGCAGGACCCAGGTCCCCAAACACTTTTTAAGACAATACCATGCATATAAGCCTTTAAAATTAGCACTTTTGATTTTTCACGTTCGTGTCCCATAGACTTTAACGGTGTGTGCGTGTTCGCGCGTGTTTTTTGCCTGTTCGCATGTTCTGGTGTGAACCAAATGAGGGGGTGAGCTATTTTTAGATTAAGCAGGCAGGTTATTCAGTTAGTGCCAGTGTGTATTTGATATATATATATATATATATATATATATATATATATATATATATATATATACTCTGCATTTAGCATATACTATATATTCCGTGTTTACTCGCTATTCAGTCAGTGCAGGCAGTGTATTAATATATATACACACAGTCTCATATACTGTATATATATATATATACATTCGGTGGTGTACTGTTTCTAATACACTTCGGGCAGTGTACACAGTATCTAATACAGTGTACAGTTTCTACTACACTTCTGGTGGTATACACAGTATAAAATACAGTGCAGCCGTTGTACAGTTTCTAAAATAGTGCAGGCGGTGTACACAGTATCTAATACTGTGTGTACAGTTTCTACTACTTTTCTGGTGGTGTACACAGTACACAATACAGTGCAGCCATAGTACAGTTTCTACTACTTTTCTGGTGGTGTACACAGTATTTAATACAGTTTGTACAGTTTCTACTACACTTCTGGTGGTGTACACAGTACACAATACAGTGCAGCTGTAGTACAATTTCTAATAAAGTGCAGGCGGTGTACACAGTATCTAATACAGTGTGTCCAGTTTCTACTACACTTCTGGTGGTCGACACAGTACACAATACAGTGCAGCCATAGTACAGCCTGCCAAATCTCTTTATGGCCCCTTGGGAGGAGGAGGTCATCTATACTCACAATAGACCAGAGTTGGTCCTTTGAGCTAGATACATAGATGACAACCTCCACCTGTGAAAAGAAGATTAAGATTCCCTGTGTGATTTCATGATGATTCCTGAATTGCAATAATAGAGTATCAAGTTGAGCTACGAGGCCAGTTTCACCACTATACACTTTCTATATCTAGAAATCTCGATTATGAACCACCAGTTGGTTACTAAAATCTTTTTTAAACCTACCGACCAGAATGGATACATTCCGGTCGATAGTTGTCACCATGCATCATGGTTGAAATCGGTTCCACGCAGCCAATTGCTGCGCATTAGACGAAATTGCACAAATCTATCAGACTTTAACCATCAAGCTACAGTTCTCAAATCAAGATTTGTAGAAAAAGTCTATCACGCTTCAACCACAGATGAAGAAATAAACAAGTTATCATCCATGGGTAGGAATCTATTGATGAGAGACCAATCCAGGAGCATTCAAGATACTAAATATATGTGGTCTTTTATCACCTCATTTTCTGTACAACATAAACAAATAAAATACATTTTTAATTGTCACTGGAAAGTACTAAAGAACGATCAGGCCTTAGGCCCAATCCTTCCAGATCATGCTGATGTTATAAACAGAGGTTTGGTACCATTGGGCGGACAAATTGCTCCAAACGTCATTGACCCCCCCCCCCCTGTCAGATCTTCATTTTTTCATGACCTTAATGGCTATTATCATGTCGTAGATGTAATGTATGCTTGCACAATACTTGCAGTAGAAGGAAATCAGAGTCCTTTAAGTCTACTACTACATCTCAACAATATCAAATGAAACATTTCACCACCTGCACCACTCGCTACATTATGTACCTGATCACTTGCCCTTGTAAAAAGCAGTATGTTGGACGCACTATATAAACATTTTCGGTAAGGGTGAATGAACACATTGCGAGTATTAAAAGAGGCTGCATTAATCATAATGTTCCTAGACACTATTTACATCACCACAATAAAAATCCACTAGGCACCAAGTTCCAGATTATCGATAAATTCATCCCTCATTGGAGGGGTGATTCCTGCCTAAGAGGGGTCTCATTTCTTGAGACATTTTGGATTTATCAATTAAAATCTTATTCGCCTTACAGGATGAACATAGACTGGGACATCAACGCTTTTATCTATAATCTACAGTATTTTTTTTTACTCTGGCTGTTCTTTGTTCTTCCTTTAAGTATTTTTACCATTTATATTTTTATAATTCATGTGTAGATTGACATTTTCCATATGTGACTGTTTATACATATTAATGACTTAATTTGGCTTATTTTTTATGAAGTTTGATGTGTTTCTCATAATTATGTATTTCATATTTTTTTAATGATATTTAAATTCTATAATTGATGTTTATGGATTTTATATAGCTAATATCAATGTCAACTGTGGGCTATTTGCCCTTTATATTGTTTTGGTGAATGACCAGTTTCACATGAGTGATTATATGAGATGCGGCTCTTTCGTCACACAGGAGGGGGTTATACTGAGTTGTGATGATTATTGAGTGATGCAGGTCCTTCAGGATGCCGTTAGTTTCGGCATAGATGGGCGTGGCTTTGCTGACAGGGGCTACCATCTGACGATGAAGGCACCCCCATTACTTCCTATGTTATGAGCCACTAATCAAGTGACTGTGATCATATCGAGGCTTGGTTGTCTGCTGTAATACCGCAATGTTTTAGAGGCCTGCCAGCGTGAACTGGTGATGTATACGAAGTGCTCCACATGCAGCTCCTCCATGATTGGTGGTCTAATCCAAGGTGTGAGACGTAAGTTCAGTGTACATTGGTGACGTACATGACGTGCCCCCTATGCAGGACTCCTACGATTGGTGGATGAATTCGAGGTGTGAGACGCACGCCGTCTACTACAAGGTACTCTAATCAAGTCTGGTTTATGGCCATTTGCCAAATAAATTCATTCTTGTATTTCTATATATACAGCGCAGTGGTAACTAGCAAGCCAACGCCCCAGTTGAAGTCCTGTTGGACGAAATCGGTCAGGATACTGCTTGCCTAAGCTTCACACACTGCGCAATATATTTTTTATATCTTTTTAGTGATCACCTTATTTGTACACATTGGTCACGATGTATGCATTTTATATTACAACTCTATGTTTTTGATCTTCGCTATGTGAAGGCCTTCTCTCTTTCTTCTTTTATGATTATTGCTCCCATTGTTGATTGATGACCGCTCTGCAGACACCATACATCATTGAAGAGATTTTGGTTGCATCCTTGGCCGATTGTTGAGCGATCTGTGGATATCATCTACCCTTGGGAGATCTCGGTTGCATGTTCGGTTCCAGTGCTAGCTGACCATCTTACAACTATTGCAGCAAGTTTTCATTTCACCCATCCCAGGAGATTGCCACCTGCAATCTATGGTTGCATCCCTGCCTGTATGACCCACCGCCGCTGGTGTGTGGATCCATATCTCATGGTAAGAGTACCCACCCCCCTTCCCTCTGGTGACGGAAGCACAGCTCTGGGTGTCGCTCGATCTTTGGTTGTTTGAACATCACCATCTGTGGCCTTACCAACACTTAATCCATTTAAAGATTGTCATTGTAGATGGTTTTCTGAAAAACTTATATGTTTGGACTCATTATTCAATCACATTTTTTGTTTTTCATTTTAATATTGTTGTGCATGTATGTGTACTCGTATGTTGTTTCACCAGCATTGGTTTCTATAGTAATATTGTTTATTTGCATTACCTCACATTTCTGGTTTAGTTTTATCACTTAACTATAGAGGTTTATGCAAATTTCCTTCCTAGGTCAAGTTCTAAGGGCTTATAGAGTTTTAGCGCTACACATTTCCCATTTATGTTTATATACAATTAGTCTTATTGTTTTGTTAGCAGCTCAGTTTTTCACACCGGTGGTGCAGTAATTTTTTCACATTTTCACATTGTATTACACATAACTTGTTTTCTGAGCTTAATTGTTTTGGTTTCTTTACCGACATGTGATGAAACTTTCATAGCACCATCAGAAATATATTTACCTTGAAAAATGACGTGTTCAATACTTACAGTATTTTACCCGCTGTATATATAGGGCTCAGAATTTAGTCCTGAGCTACTAGCCAGGCCCTAAGAGTTACTCGCCACCAGTTGCCCCACCCAAACCCTACCATGCTCCGCCCCTAAACACGCCCTCGTAAATTATCTAATGAAATGACACTGTTGAAAGTTTTATGCAGAACGAAGTTACAAAATAAATATCAACAACGTTAACAACGTTATCAGAAAGCATATTTCATTGATCTAAATAAAAATTCAGAAAGCACAGCGCAACTCGCACATGCGCAGTAGGAAACAGGCTGTGAAGCCGTAGGGCTCCCTTTCCCTTAGTAATGATGCCGGGTTGGCTTCAGGGTGCTGATATCGCGGGCTCCCAGGACAGATAAGTGTCCTTATATTAAAAGTCAGCAGCTACAGTATTTGTAGCTGCTGACTTTTATTTTTTTTTTACCCAGCCAGAACTCCGCTTTAAGGACTGAGCCTCTTTTTGAGATCTGTTGTTTACAAGTTAAAATCATTTTTTTTTCAAGAAAATTACTTAGAGCTCCCAAACAATATATCATTTTTTTCAGACACCCTAGAGAATAAAATAGCGGTCTTTCCAATACTTTATGTCACACCGTATTTGCGCAGCTATGGAAAAAATACACTTTTTTAATTAAAAAATAAGGCAACAGTAAAGTCAGCCCAATATTTTTTTATATTGTGAAAGATAATGTTACGCCGAGTAAATTGATACCCAACATGTCATGCTTCAAAATTGCACCCGTTCGTGGAATGGCGACAAACTTTGACCCTTAAAAATCTCCATTGGCGATGTTTAAAAATTTCTACAGGTTACCAGTTTTGAGTTACACAGGAGGTCTTTTGCTAGAATTATTGCTCTCGCTCCAATGATCGCAGCGATACTTCACATGTGTGGTTTGAACACCGTTTTCATATGTGGGCGCGACTTACATATGCATTCGCTTTTGCGTGCGAACTCGGCGGGACGGGGCGCTTTACTTTTTTTATTATTATTTTGTTTATTTTTTATTTTTTATTTTTACACTGTCCATCAAAAAAAACTTTGGGTCACTTTTATTCCTATTACAAGGAATGTAAACATCCCTTGTAATAGAAAAAAAGCATGACAGGACCCCTTTAACCACTACCCGCCCGCCAGCCGTCAAATGGCGGCTGGGTGGCGCGGCTCTTGTTCTGGGTGTACGTCATATGATGGCCCTCCAGAACAACCGATCTTGCGCGCCCGTGGGGGCGCGCATCACGGCGGTCAGTGGTACGGTGAGTCAGTCTGACACACCGCTACACCGATTTCAGTAAAGAGCCTCTGGCGGAGGCTCTTTACCATGTGATCAGCCATGTCCAATCATGGCTGATCACAATGTAAACAGGGAGAGCCGTTGATCGGCTTTTCCTCACTCGCGTTTGACAGACGCGAAAAGAGGAGAGCCGATCGTCTGTTCTCCTGACAGGGGGGTCTGTGCTGATTGTTTATCAGTACAGCACCCCTCGGATGCCCACCCAGGACCACCAGGATTCTGCCAAGACCACCAAGGATTGCCACCACACTGCATGACCAGGGATGCCATCCTAGACCACCAGGGAAATGCCAATCAGTGCCCAGGCAGCTGACAATCAGTGCCCATCCCCAATGCCTGCCAGTGCCATCAGTGATGCCTATCAATGCCATCTATCAGTGCCACATTTCAGTGCCCATCAGTGCCGCCTATCAGTGCCCAGCAGTGTCCAGCAGTGCCACCTATCAGTGCCACCCATAAGTACCCATCAGTGCAGCCTTTCAGTGCCCATCATTGTTGCCTATCAGTGCCCATCAGTGCCCACCAGTGCCACCCATAAGTGCCCATCAGTGCCACCTATCAATACCCATCAGTGCTGCATATCAGTTCCACCCATCAGTGCCGCCTACCAGTGCCCATCAGTGCCGCCTATCAGTGCTCATTGTCAGTGCACAGCAGTGCCACCTCATTGGTGCCGCCTCATTAGTGCCACCTTATTAGTGCCCGTCAGTGCCGCCTTATCAGTGCCCATCAGTGAAGGAGAAAACTTACTTATTTACAAAATTTTATAACAGAAAAAAAGAAAAAATTTTTAAGTCTTTTTTTATTTGCTTAGCAAAAAATAAAAAAACGCAGAGATGATCAAATACCACCAAAAGAAAGCTCTATTTGTGGGAACAAAATAATAAAAATTCTGTTTGGGTACAGTGTAGCATGACCACGCAATTGTCATTTAAACAGCGACAGCACTGAAAGCTGAAAATTGGCTTGGGCAGGAATTGGTGTAAGTGCCTGGTATTGAAGTAGTTAATGTGAGATCCGGAGGTCAAAAAGACCTCCAGATCTCACATTTACACTTAAATGCAATAAAAATAAAAAATAAAAACAAAATTCTTCTTTAAGATCATTGGGTGGAAGTGACGTTTGACATCACTTCCGTTATCCAATGGTATGGAGCCGAGTGGGGGCCATATTTCCCTCACTTGGCTCCATGTCTCAGAGGGGAGAGGACCTGATCGGCTCCGCCACTACCAACGGTAAGTGGCTTAGACCACCGGGGTGCGGCCCTCTCCCGCCCCCGATAAAAGTGATCTTGTGGAGAATCCACCGCATATACCAAATTTATCTTAAAGCTGACCGCCAGTTGTTTAAAGAGATACCGGGGTTATGGACGCTATCTGCTACTAAAACCCCGGTATTTAACTTCAAACAGCCGACTTACAATGGCTGTGGGCGGTCCGCAAGTGGTTAAACTGCACTATGAAGGAACTCTTGCTACAGCAACTAACTAGTGGACACTAACAATGAAGTACTGGTGTGGGAGGGTGGGTTACTTTGTTTTTTTATATATATTATAATATATATTTCCCATCTTTTTCAAATCAGATTCAGATTACACATTGTACAACGTTTGTCCATGAATCAAGCACAAAAAAGCATTGGAAGAGGAAGGAGCTTACAGATCAATGCATATCTTGTTCATTTGCTTTATAGCTTTATAGCATGACTTTGCATTTTCTGACACAGAACACATACAGTATTTGTAGCTGCCACTGGGTTTTATCACAATGGGGCCAGTAATGCTGAAAGGGGTGACTATAGTAGGCAGAGAGTCTTCCAGGAGAAAAAAATTAAAGAGTTCTCTTATACAGTATATGACCAAAGTGGTACATTTCCAGAACTTATGCCTCCCCACTGTATGGGATGGGAAAGGAGAATGCCTTTTAGTAGTAAAATATTTATGCAAAAGCCACAATCCCAGTGGGACATTTCAGCATAGCAGATAAGAATACAGAAAGGCCATTAAAACATATTGTTCAGAAGACAGATTTGAATTGCTTTAACTGCACTGCCCAATGCAACCAAATTCCCTCATGCACTAAGTAAAAAAAAAGAAACACACAATTGTTTGCTTTGGGCAACAATGCTTCTTTACAGGGTAACTCTTTATTAACACATTTTCTGTAACATGCAAATCAATATTGCAACCTAGAGGTGTTCTGTACACAGCTGGTATATGGAACATCCCCAGAAATGGCATTTCCTGCTTGTGTGATTTGCTTGCGGATTTTCCCAGAAGTCTGAACTAAGATATAAGTCAGTATTTAGCCATCTTCTGCAAGAAAAATTAAATTTTTTGTGCGATACTCCCAAAGAGTTGGTAATTTCTACAGGGATGCAGACACTGCAATTTTCCTCATTAGAACACTGCAAGTGGTGCATCAACTGACTAATAATGAAGAAAGCCACTCTCATTCAGATTCACTTTGCACATTGACATTGACAAACAGGCAAGAATTTACAAGTGTTTTAAAACCCTTGCAATGTAAATAGGTCACCGGGAGGGGGGGGTATTGTTTTTCAAACAAAGGTTACTCTTTAATTAAATGAGTGATTTGAAAACTAAAGTGATAGCAAACATTAGATTTTTTCTGAAAAAAAAATTACAAATATGTCATACTTAACTGCTCTGTGCAATGTTTTTTTCTTCCTCTTCCCTGGACCCCCGCTGCCACTCCTGGCTCCTCACCCCCACCAAGTGCATCCTTATGCACATAGTAAGTATAAGGGGGGGGACTGGAAGGGGGAGCTGCATACTGAAGGTTTGTACCTTAATGCAGAGAATGCATTACGGTAAAAAAAATTAGCCTTTAGAACCACTTTAATATTAATAGGGACAGATAGGGGTAGATTTACTAATGTGGGTGCACTCAGAACTTGGTGCAGCTTTGCAGGGTAGCCAATCACCTTCTAATTTTTAGCTTGTTCAATTAAACTTTGGCAATAAAACCAGGAAGCTGATTGGTTTCTATATAGAAGTGAGCCTGATCTTGCACTCTCCAGCTTTAGTAAATCAACCCCTAAGTTTCCTGTCAGTAGATCTGTTATTTTTCCACTTTATGTAAAGGGTGACAGTGCTGTTGATTCTGCAGTGAAATTGCACAGCAGCATTGTCATCTGGACTTCAAGGAACAGACAAACAAATTAAAGCCCGAATCAAGCTAATACACTTTAAACAGGTACAGCAACAGCCATTTTTTCTGTTTATTTAGTTCTTGTTTATTTTATATATTATTTATTATTTTTTGTTTTGGTTTTTATTATTTTTAGTTATTTGTTTTTCTTTTCACTTTTCTTCAGGCTTTACGGGGTGACAATTGTGTCCTTCTTGCAACTTTGTGTCTCCTTTGTGTTTATTAAATATGTATTTATTTTGTATTTTAATTAATTGATAACTTTGTCTATTAGAAGGCATGATATGTTGCATTTGGCATGAGAAGTACCTCTAAGTAGTTGTTGAGTATATAGAAATCTATGCATGCTTGCTTCCACTCTTTTGTGCTGTCCTCCTCCTCAAGGTTCAGGCCGAAGGGCTTGCATTGCATTGCATGGGCTCGGGTTCGGTTTCCGGAGAAAGAATGAGAGTGGACTGGAGGTGACGTCACTTTTGTTTTGCCATGCTGATGGGCGGTGTGGCTTTGTGGGAACGAATGGCTGGCCACAGTGCCCCAAATTGAGTGGGCATTAGGTGGCAGCTGTGGGTAGTGGGAAACCGCATTTTGCCCAGGCTCAAATATATGCAATTCTGGCCTCAATCTATAGATGCTTTATCTATCCTCTTTGCATGAGGATTGATGGTATGCTGGTTGGATAGCAAAGTATAGTGTTTGTTTGGGGAATTTACTGTTCTGTTTGGTTTAAAATCCAGCACTTATGATTTTTTATAAAATATACCATATACAAACAGACAAAAACAATGATAATATTTTTTAGTGTGTTTTGTATATTTATTCATATATTTTGTTTATTTCTGATGTGCTTATGTATTATGTTTTTATTTATAGAATGCGATTTACTGTATACACAACAGAGTGTGGATCCTGAAGAAGTGAATCCTTTGCAAATCCTTTTCGACCTATAATTCCAAACACCATATACTGGTTATAGATAAAGGACAAGCACTTTTTAACAAGTTTGCTGATTTTTGTATGATGTTATCAATTTGGAATAATAAAAAGTCAATTTTATTTACCTGTGTGATTTTTTATTTACCTGTGTGATTTCTCTGTGGCATAAGTAAAGTCCCATTTATCTATCTCTACTCTTCATTTGGAGATGGATAGGAGGTTCCCTCCATTTTTTATTGCTAATAGGGATGGTATCTACTGAGAAATAAGAATATATTTTATAGACAGGGCCCCGCCACTCTATTGTATTTATTTTCCATGACACATTGCAAAACATTGCAAAGCAAGGCATATACAGTATGTGAACCAGGACCATTGAAAACAATGGGATGCCAAGTGACATTTGTTTTCATCCATCGTAACTAGGGATGAGCTTCGTGTTTGGTTCAAAAATGAGTTCAACCGAAACCCAAGTCATGCATGGTTTTGGGAAATGGTGAACTAATGCCACCGTTTATGTCTATAGCAACCATTTACCAAAAATGCACTTCCTGGCCTCTAAGCTGTGGTCAGGTGGTGAGCTTAGAAGGACCAATACAATTTATTTATTTTTTTACATTCCACCTCTCTTCCTATAAAAGTCAAGGGATACATTTTACAGTACTTTTGGGGAAAGATTGTTTCCACCCACCCAATATAGTGCCACTTAAAAGTGCTATATTTACAGTCAGTGTGTGCTGGGGACACTTGCAGTTGATAGGTATATATCACACAGGGAGAAGTAGTTTCTGCCATCGTATCCAGTGTTTCTGAAAGGTTCTAAATTCAAATTCAGTGTTTGATAGAAATGCTTGGAGTAGATAGGGTAAGGTCACACAGTGTTTGCATGGAGAGTTTCTGCCATCCTATACAGCTTTGTTGAAAAGTCCTATAACTATTTTCATAATTTACCTCTCTTCCTATAAAAGTCAAGGAATAAATTTTACAGTACTTTTGGGGAAAGATTGTTTTCACCCATCGTATATAGTGCTATTGAAAAGTGCTATATTTACAGTAAGTGTGTGTTGGGGACACGTGGAGTGGATAGAGAGTGCTCACACAGTGTTTTCAGGGAGAGATCATCTTATAAAGTGCTGAATTGCAGTGTGGTGGGCTACTTAGTATGTACCACCTCCACCCATGTTTACTTTGCTATATTGTGTTGCATTACTGTGAATTAGGACCTAACAGTCGCTTTCCAGGATTACCTGCCTGCGTGTCAACAACTTAATTTACTGTCAACTGCTGGGTCCCTCCTCACTTTTCTATCTGTTATTTTTTATTATTTCAAGTTTTCTTTTTTCTTTTTTTTTTTTTTAAGATTTAAAAAAAAAGGTCGGGCTTAGTGTTTTAGGGTTGCAACTTAGTCATTTATAATTTAATGTTTTTAGGTTATATTTTATTTTATTATAAGTTAGCTAGGGTCCTTCTTTGCAGCATATCACTGCATGCTTGTGCAATACAGTTTAGTGCACCAAGATTTACCACATTGTTAAAGTGGACCTTCAGTCATTTTTTCAACTTTCCATCTATATGCCCTTGTTGTTTTAACTTTGGATAGTAAAACATTTTTTTTATGCCAGTAAATACCTTATACAGCCCACTTCCTGTTTCTTGTCTGGTAAAAAGCCTAGGCTTTTGGGATCTGGGATCCTTGTTAAAGGGGGCTTCAAGATTCCAATAAGCCCCCACCCAGGGTTGTGAGGCTAAGGCCCCTGTCCTCACCAACCTGTGAACAAGGTGCTTTGGGTGGGGGAGCAGAGCCCCCTGCCCCAACACACACCCCCATGTTGAGGGCATGTGGCCTGGTATGGTCCAGAAAGGGGGACACTCGCTCATCTCCTCCCTCCTTTCCTGGCCAGCCGGGCTGCATGCTTGGAAGGGTCTAGCATGGATTTTGGGGGGACCCCACGGCATTTTTTTTAAATGTTGGCATGGGGCTCCCCTTAAAAACCATACCAGTCCCAAAGGGCCTGGTATGGATGGGGGGAGGGGCACACTGTTTTTTTTCTGAATTTTCTATTGTCCGCATTCTTTTGTTTACATTTCACCTCTATGCCGATGACACACAGATCTATCTCTCCACTCCTCAACTCACCCCCACTATCTCCTCACGGATCTCAAACTTGCTGAATGACATATCAGTATGGATGTCACACCACTTCCTCAAACTTAATCTTTCTAAAACTGAGCTTGTTATATTTCCTCCTTCACGGTCCCCCTCCTGTGACTTCACCATTAATATCAACAACACAACCATTGGTCCCTCCCCACATGCCAGGGTCCTGGGTGTAATCCTTGACTCTGACCTCTCCTTCAGCCCCCATATCCAATCACTGGCTAAATCCTGCCACCTTAACCTCCGCAACATCTCCAGAATTCAACCCTTCCTGACTAATGACACCACAAAGCAACTTATTCACTCCTTGACTATTTCCCGCCTCGACTACTGCAACTCTCTCCTTAATAGCCTACCCTTAAGCAGGCTATCCCCCCTTCAGTCTATTATGAATGCTGCTGCTAGACTAATACACCTCACTAATCGATCCGTGACTGCTGCTCCTCTCTGCCAATCCCTTCACTGGCTTCCCCTAGCCCACCGTGTAAAATTCAAAATGCTAACCATAACATACAAGGCCATTCACAACATCGCCCCCATCTACATCACCAACCTCATCTGCAGATATCGCCCAAATCGCCCCCTCCGCTCCTCCCAGGACCTCCTGCTCTCTAGCTCCCTTATTACCTCCTCCCCCCATGCTCGCCTTCAGGACTTCTCCAGAGCCTCTCCCATCCTCTGGAATTCCCTACCCCAGTATATCCGATCAGCCCCTACCCTGTCCACCTTTAGGAGATCCCTGAAAACTCATTTATTCAGGGAAGCTTATCCCACACCCACATAACTGTCCCTGAGCCACCCCCATCAAATCATTTTTGCAGCTATTACCTTTTGTACCACCACCCCCTCCCTTTAGAATGTAAGCTCTACGAGCAGGGCTCTCCTGTACCTTTTGTATTGAACTGTACTGTAATTGTGTTGTCCCCCTTATACATTGTAAAGCGCTGCGTAAACTGTTGGCACTATATAAATCTTGTATAATAATAATAATAATAATATGGCTTATTGTATTATTTAATTTGTTGAATGAATATTGGGGTCTAACAGTCCTTACCATTGTGATGTTATGTAACTAGATTTATTTTAGATTTACTATTGTGTGTGATTTTCTTGTATTCTTGCAAAATCCAATAACGTGAAATTAAGGACAAACAAAATAATTTTTTAGTGAAACATCTTGCAGTATCTGGCAGGACATATGCTTTTTTGATAGTAAAACAAATTCTGACTGGCTTGCTTTAAGGCTGAATTGCAGGATTTAGACTCTGTTTCACAATCTGGTCTCCCCCTCCCACCATTTACAGTAGACACATTTATTCTTGCTATGACAAGACAGCAGAAGGGGAGCCCAACGAGCCACCGTATGTCACCTCCAAGGGGCTCACTGAACATTATGTCCCATGATTCCTTGGGATTCCTCTGATGTTGTTGGACTGTTCTGTGGGTAGTGACGGGGGATTTCTCTATATGACCGTTTGGGACCATAAAGAGGATGTTACACAACCATTTGCTGAGCACAATAGGAAAAGCAATGGCAGAAGGTTACGAGAGCCAGGAAAGCCTCCCCTGTGGCCTGTTGAGGTACATGTTGGAGGTGTTATTTTAGAGGAAAAGCTGTGCACATTAAGAATGGAGAACATGTTTGGTTAAAGCCTGTGAATTTACAAGTAGATACTTTTTAAAATGACTATAGTAATTAAGGAGCCGGTAACCTGCAAGTGTGAAAGAGGACATCTACACTGATAATTAGAGCACTGATTATCAGTGCCCTGATTATCAGTGCAGCCCAAATAGTGCCGTCAATCAGTGCCCATCAGTGCTGCCAATCAGTGCAGCCTCATCAGTGCTTACTCATCAGTGCCCACCAGTGCCCATTATTGCAGCCTATTAGTGAAGCCTATCAGTGTCACCTCATCAGTGCCCATCAGTGCAGCCTCATCAATGCACCTCAGGGAAGCATAAAAATTACCTGTTTGCAAAATTATATAACAGAAACTATGGAAACTTTTTTTTTCCAAATTTGTGGTCTCTTTTCCTTTGTTTAGTAAAAAAAAAAAAAAAAAAAAAACAAGTGGTGATTATTAAATATCACCAAAAGAAAGCTCGATTTGTGGGAAAAAATAAATAAAAATGTCATATAGAGTTGTGTTGCATGACCGCTCAATTATTATTCAAAGTGCGACAGCGCTGAAAGCTGAAAATTGGCCTGGGCAGGAAGGGGGTAAAAGTGGCCAATAGGCAAGTGGTTAAATGAGTGAGGTCCTCTTCTTTTTATATACCATATCCCTTACTTGTTTTGCCTAATAGGGCGTACACACGGTCGGACTTTGTTCGGACATTCCGACAACAAAATCCTAGGATTTTTTCCGACGGATGTTGGCTCAAACTTGTTTTGCCTACACACGGTCGCATAAAGTTGTCGGAATTTCCGATCGGCAACCACGCGGTCACGTACACCACGTACGACGAGACTAGAAAAGGCCCGTTCAGAACCAAGCGCGGCACCCTTTGGGCTCCTTTTGCTAATCTCGTGTTAGTAAAAGCTTGGTGAGAGACGATTCGCGCTTTTTCAGACTCGTGGCTTTCAGATCGTTTTCTGCCGTTCAGTTTGTGCTTGTGGGTTTGTATCTGCTCTTCAGTGCGTGCAAGCAAGTTCCGCGTGACTTAGTCATTGTATTCTTGCTCGTTCGTTACTGTTTTTCAGGTCGCTCTTCACAGGCCTTGCTGTTCTTCAGTGCGTTCTGTTACTTCGTTCTGAGCAGCCGACCGTTTTCTAGCCATGTTTCGTATGCATACTCCTCGTAGCGTTCGTGCTGTGCGGGGGCTTGGTGTTGGGGTCCTGACCTTGACACAAGTCCAGTCCATGAACAGGGTGGGGAGGAGTTCATGGACCAAGAATTGGTTGCTTCAGCGTGACCAGTTCTCTCATATGCCTTTGCTCCGTGAGATCCGTGAGAATAATCCTGATGATTTCAGGAACTTTCTCAGGATGACGGACCCCGTGTTTCACCGTTTGTTGGCTTCGCTGATCCCCTATATTAGCAGGCAGGATACCTGCATGAGGCAAGCCATCACTCCGGAGCAGAGGTTGGTCGCTACCTTGCGGTATTTGGCCACAGGGAGAAGTCTGCAGGACTTGAAGTTCTCGACAGGCATCTCCCCCCAGGCTCTGGGGATCATTATCCCAGAGACCTGTTCTGCCATCATCCAGGTCCTGCAGAAGGAGTATATGAAGGTAAGATTTTTATCCTTTTATATCCCATTTTATTGTATTGAATGTTTGCTAATATATTGTATTTCTTTCCTCATTCCCTAATTACCATGATTGTAATATGCTGTGAATGTCCCCTTTGTCCTCATGCATGCTGGATTTTTATGTAATTATTATTTTAGGTCCTTCATACATATTTGCCCTTCAATAACCTCCCCAGCATTGTGTCTCCTGGCCTATATTCACCTCATGTAGTGCCAGAGGCTTTTTTTTGTGGTGTCCCCAAATCAAATCCCTCCCCCAACTGCTAAGTCAGCTGATCCCAATTCTCTATCCTCAATCATCTATCTGCTGACTTTGCCAAACCCATACACACTATACCCACCTCTTTAGTGCTCAGATTTATGAATGAATTCCCCAAAGCATGTAGTGCAAGGGCCTGCCTGTATACTTTCAAATGGTACTGTTTAAAGTTTTTGTAATAGCAGAATGTCCAAATGTGTACAGTGTGTATTTATATCTTTGTATTATGACACTTCTTACCTGTCCAGTGGGCTGCCAATAGTGTAACTAAGGAGGGGCTGTTCCAAGTAATACCCTGTATTTAGGCATTCATCTCTCAATGAAGTGAAGAGGGTTACCTGTCCAAGAGTTCCCCCCCCTATAATGTTAGAAATGGCCCATGAGAGGGGGGGAGGGGGAATATGATAGGTGTACCTTATACTTTGGCGTTGTTAAATTCCCCTTAATAAATGCTATCTGGAGGTTGCCCCATAATGTTTGTGTCTAATCTGCTTGCCATGTTTCTGTGAAAAAATAGTAATGTTTATTGTTTTTTCCTCAACAGTTTCCTTCCACGCCACAGGAATTGCAGACTGTGGCCTCCCACTTTGCCCAGCGGTGGGACTTTCCTAACTGCGGAGGGGCAATTGATGGGAAACACGTCCACATCATCCCACCACCCAACTCGGGGTCGTACTATTATAATTACAAGGGGTTTAATAGTATAGTGATGTTGGCGGTGGTGTTGGCTAATTACGACTTCTTGTATGTGGACGTGGGGAAGAATGGCCGGATGTCCGATGGTGGAGTGATCGCCCAGACGGAGTTCTACAGGCGTCTCCAGAATGGCAGCTTGGACTTGCCAACTCCAGAGGACAATGTGGAAGGTCTCCCATTTGTGTTCGTTGCTGATGAAGCGTTTGCGCTGGGGGACCACCTGATGCGGCCATTTCCGATGAGGACCCTCACCCCGGAACAGAGGGTTTTTAATTACCGGCTGGCCAGAGCCCGAAGAGTGGTAGAGAACACATTTGGAATCCTGGCCAGCCGGTTCCGACTATTTCTGACACCCATCCATATGGCGGAGTATAAACTGAACCTTATAATACTGGCGTGCTGTGTTCTCCATAATTTTTTAAGAAAACATTCTGCCAACTATGCTGGCTCAGTTGGGCCTGAGGCCGGAATCCTACATCCAACAACACTGACGGCGCTTGAAAGTGGCCGTCCTGGCTTGCCCTCCCTGAGTGCCCGTGATGTCCGGTTACGATACCTGGAGTTCTTTGCGGGTAGGGGGGCTATCAATATGCCAGACAATATGTGAAGCCTTTTTCAAATTAAAAAAAAAAAGAAATTCTTTGTGGACATTTACTGCTTGTGTTTGTTTTAGCTGACCCTGACAGAAATGTTTTGAGTGCAGAAAATGTCGTGATTGGGTAACCTTATACAAAGCACTGTTGGCTGGTATTTCCTAAATGCAAAAACACATTTCACTACAAGTGCACTTGCAACTGCACTGAACCTGCACTTGTAGTGCAAAGTGGATTTGCCCTTAGGAAATAACCCCCATTTTTGCATAAAACAGCAATTACATCACCCCAAAAGTGTTGTAGTGTTGAGACAATAATCCACACATTCTTGAGTAAGCCACTTTTTTATACCTGCACAATCACATGTGCATTTACCAAAGGTTTTTAAAGCAAACCATCATGTTTGTTGTATAACAATTTTTGCAGTAGCATTATCAAAAATCGAAATATCCATTTCAGATAAAACAGGCCTGTGTAAAACCAACAAGAAAGCCAAAAAACTTGAACTTACAAAGTTCACATTAGGTAAAACCTGAAGGCTATATCAGACATCAGTATTTAGGAACTGGGTTTGATATAGCGTTCAGATGAGGGGAAATCACCCCTGGAAAAGCCAAATTTGGAAGATGCACACCAATTTACGAATGTCAACATGTGCTATCTGCCATCAGCGGGGATCAAGGGATGTGTTTTGGGGGAGCAAGCCCTTCCTCAACGCGACTTTATAATTGAGGAAGGGGTTGCACCCCCAAAACGCGTCCATTGATCTCCCATGATGGCAGATAGCACATGTTGGCACACTGTGTGCATCCTCCAAATTTGGCTTTTCAAAACATTGCAAAAAAATTTAAAAGATTGGACCACAATACAAAAAGTGATTTTGTGGGGTTTAAATTCGCCCCAAAACATCAATGATGTTATTATTTTTTTTAATAACATCATTGATTTTTTGCTGGATGTTTTGCAGTTCGGCATTACACCCCATGATCTCCCCGATTAGGATCTGGGCACTTTCTGAAGTAAAGCGTTGGGGATCCACAACCTGTGAAACGTTCTCTATCCCTCACATCACGATCACCTAAAAAGAGATAAATAAAAAAAAAATAGGTCTCAAAAATCTGCCACCATCCATCTCTTTTACCTGAGCCTGTGGTCGCAGACACTCACCTGTTGGGGTGCCAATCTCCACCACATCTTCTTCTTCCTCCTGCTCAGCTTCGTTTGGGGGTATTTCACCTTCTTCCATAGGTGGGGGGTCTGTGGTCTCCTCGGATGAGGGGTGTCCTCTGAGTCTTTTCTCCCCTATGTAAAACAAAAATGGTATAATTAGCACACAGATATTTGATGGCAGAACTAGAAATAGGAAACATTGCTTGGAAGTGGGGTACAATTGTCTATTTTAGCAGAGTTCCAAGATGTATTTTTTTTATTGGCCTTTGTCAAGCTGCAATACTTTACCTGTTTGGTACAAGCTTCACAGATGTAGCCCCCCCTATAGTATACACTGGAGCACCTGTGTGGCCCCCTAATAAAAATGGTGTTCTGGGGTCCCACACTAGTGCTCCAGTGTCCAGATGTGAAAACAGCTGCTCAGTGTCCTCTCCTTACACACAATCTAGTTGGCATTTCATTCTAGTAACAAACCCATCTACACAAACAAATATTTGGCATCCAAGTAGGCCCAAAAAAATGTGTGAAAATGCATATGGCCTAAACTATGGTGTTCTAGAGGCCGAAAGAAAAATGGTTGATACGAACGAATAATGGGCCCATGAACATTAAAGTTGCCCTTTTAAACGTAACAATTAATAAAAGCATATGGAGCAGAACGAACGGAATAAAGACAGAAAGAATAGGAACACAGCACAACTACTTACTTTTTTGCAGCACTCTCGGGATCTTTCGGTACTGCTCTGGCTCTTTCAACTTCAGGTCCGACCACCGCTTCCTGAGCTGATCTTTAGATCTTCGTACCCCGAAATTCCTGTGAAGGCTTTTGATCACTTTAGCAATGATTTTGGCCTTTCGGATGTTGGGGTGGGGGTAAGGCCCATATTTTCCATCATAGTCGGACTTCCTCATGATGTCGACCATCTCCAACATCTCCCCAAACGACATATTTGTGGCCTTAAAACGTCTCCTTCTGGATCGGGACGTGCCTGGATCCGGGCTTTCCTCCTCCTCCTCCTCGTTGCTATAATTAGCACACACCTGCTCTAAATCCGCCATCATGCTCTTCACCCACTGCGCCGAACGAAAAGGGGTGGGAAATAGACTAGAAAGAACATTAGGGGCGGGAAATTTACACGCATGCGCAGTGTGTATTACGTACGATCTGTGAGTGGAGGAAGGAGCATTGGACGCGCCGATCGTAAGAACGAAGGTAAGAGACAAACTTGTGCCTATACTGCTTCTAGATTGAGGCCTATATTGTAACAAGATTAGGAGAGTTTTGTCTGACATTAGGCTTTGTCTTGTGTTGTGTCTTGCAGTGAACATGGATATGGTACTCAAAGATAATGACTTCATGTCAGTATTCATAGATATGCTAAGGGAGCTGCCCTGTCTGTGGGAGATTAACCACCCCCATTTCAAGAACCAAGCAAAGAGGAAGGCAGCACTGGAGCAATTGTGTGAAATTGTGAAGCAGGTGATCCCCACGGCAGACATCACCTATTTAAAGATATTAATTGGAGCACATATCTAAGGGAGCGCAAGAAAGTCCTGGATTCACAGAGATCCGGAGCAGCAGATGACATCTATGTCCCCAGGATGTTGTACTACGACAGGCTGCACTTTCTGGCAGGCCAGACTGAACCCAGGCCATCCCTCTCCAGTCTTTCTTCCACGCTTCCTTCCCCCCCGGCTGAGGCTTCTGACGCCCAACCTGGGCCTTCCAGGCCACATGTGGAGGAGCCCAGATTGAGCCAGGTATAGCATTCCTCTAAAGATTTCTGCTTGTCCAATCAACGATGTTAACTAGATGTTAGTTGGGAGTACTAATTTAGGATTGTGATTGTTGATGCAAAAACTAAAACCATGTCCCTTTTTCATACACAGGGAAGTCTCAGCCAGGAGGTGGCCGGGCCGAGCCGGCTTGCTGATCTGTAGGTCCCTCCACCCCCCCTGAAAAGAGAAAGTGGCAGTAGGAAGAGTACCCTAGAGGAGGCTGCTATAGGATTCTTTTGGAGGGCTACAGAGGTCCTGGGAGCACCCCACACCATGGAGGAGAACATTGCTGCCTTCATTGCATATAACATGCAGAGGATGGAGGAGGGCCAAAAAGTCATGTGTGAGGCCCTCATATCGGAGGCTCTGGAGAAAGGTATGAGGGGCCAAATTACACCTCAGACACACCTTTGGGATGGTCCTCCTCCTCCTCCTGCAGGTCCTCCTCCTCCTCCTCCCTCTCCTCCAGGTCCCCCCAGTCCTCCTCCAGGTCCCCCCAGTCCTCCTCCAGGTCCCCCCAGTCCTCCTCCTGGTCCCCCCAGTCCTCCTCCAGGTCCCCCCAGTCCTCCTCCAGGTCCTCCCAGTCCTCCTCCTCCTCCAGGTCCTACTCCTCCTCCTGCCACATCTCCAACTGCACAGCCACAGCCCGGAAGGAAGCGTGGAAGGAAGACCAGACAGTGATTGCCCTGGGATCAGTCTGGTCGGCCAAAAAATGCAGCCTCTTGTGGTACCACAGCCTGGGGACACAGATGTCATCTGCTGCTATCTGGATCTCTGCGAATCCCTGACCAGACTGCCCTCCCTTACATATGGACTCCTCAGGCCACCAATTTTGATGTTGAAGAATTTATGTCTGCCGTGGGGGTCCCATGCTTCACTAATTTCTCCTGTTGATCCAGTGTTGCCTTCCTCTTTGTTTGGTTCTAATAAAGGATTTTTGTTTTGAATTATACTCTCCTATGTGTTTTACTTCAAAAATGACAGTTTGTTTGTGAGGATTCAGGTACATTTCAAATATACAATGTGAAATGAACAAGGGTCACCAACAACAAACAATCTCCTGGAGATTAAATAATAAAAGATATCAATGGTGTTGGGGTAACTTGACACACAAAACACACACAAAAATATTCTGGAGTAAAAATAAAAATAACATTGAACAAAGATCAGCCTTGGAAAAAATACAAACATTAAAGAAAAATTTGCGAACGCTAAGTTTACCAGAACGAGCTGTCCCGTCTCGGAATTTCTTCTGAGCATGCGTGGCACTTTGTGCGTCGGAACAGGCCACACACGGTCGGAATTGACGCGATCGGATTTTGTTGTCGGAAAATTTTATCTCCTGCTCTCCAACTTTGTGTGTCGGAAAATCCGATGGAAAATGTCCGATGGCGCCCACACACGGTCGGAATTTCCAACAACACGCTCCGATCGGACATTGTCCATCGGAAAATCTGACCGTGTGTACGGGGCATAAGACTTTAATTTTCACCCATCCACTATGTAATGCACAGAGTGTAATACGTTGATGCTTAAAAATAAAGAATAATAACAATATCAAATATTTTAACAGTTAAATTAGATGCCCGGTAAGAGTTCTTTATTAAACTAGAACTGTCTGTTATTTCTCAGCTATCAATCAACTTTAAACTTTCATTCTCCAGTTGTTATTTTCTTGTGTAATTTCTGGATCTGATTAGTTGCTCAGAGACAAAGCAGGTAGTTCTTACTGGGGAAACCAAAAATAAGTCTACACAAGAAAGAAACAATACGATCATTGGCGTATTCATCAAAATAAATACCACTTGAAAGATTTTGCCAATATATTTAAAAAATTTTAATTGCAGATTAAATATTTAAGAAAAAAATATGAAAGGCGCAATGTCAAGTTTATGTCTTTTAAAGGCGCCATTTAAATAAAAAATCCTTTTAATCAAGTATCACACCTGTAGGCAGCCATAACCTCCCTTTCTTTTTTGATAACCAAAAGGTGTGGGATTTCTGCAACAGATAATTAATCTCTGTTGTTATCTATAGTTTCATAGTTAACACTGTCTTAAAAGTGTAAAAACACATTCACACCTCCCAAAACAGATGATTAGCTAATCAAATGACAATATGGATATTTGACTAGAGCTTTGGAAGGAATTCTGCACTGAGAGATCCAGAACTAGTATTTTTCTTGTAAACTGAATAATACATTTAATTGAAATGCAAGTTTTTTTAAGGCTAGTGATGAGGGAAACTTGGAAGATTTGGTGTAGCAAAGGGTAAAATCTACTCAGGTAAGGATTGTAAATAACTATTTTAGTTTTAGTGAATTAGTAAAGCAATCCTTGGTGTTTGGTCCCCAAGACAACCCTTAGTGGTTGACTTGGGGAATAGATTGTAGGCATCCCCAACTGTTGACCTCAGGTGAGCATTGAATAGGACTTGGTTGGGATCCCATTGTTATTCACTGTCAAAAAGTACAAGATTTTCCGAGAATATTCACTCACACCCCTAGGCCAACTGTTTATGCCGCCCACCAAACCCAGTCAAATGGCAACCTCAATATCACACTAACGAGACCAGAGGCATACAAGACTTTGCTGAGACTGGAGGCAGAAAGACTGAACTGGACCAATCCATGTCAGTACACCTAACACCAAGCAGTAGAAGAGAAGCTCATAAAGTCAACTTACCCTGCTACCAGTGTGGTTTTAGGTAAGGACCTAGAATGGGAGAACTGTGAGTACATAGTATACTATTTCGTCAACAATGCACAATTTGAACATGAGGTTCAAAATGAGTACCTAGCCAGACTGTCAGACAAGGCGGCAATTTGTAACAGTTTATTGGAAATGTGTCTTACCGACAGTCAGCAACCTGATGATTGGGTGGCTGAGTATCACCCCTGACAGCCCTGTGCCTATTTATGCAGAAATTTACCCTTGTACTTGCTGTAATGTCAGTGCCCTAATTAGGATTGGGGATGAGCTTCGCGTTCGAGTCGAACCCATGTTCGACTCGAACATCGTCTGTTCGATCATTCGCCGAATTACGAACGATATGGGCCGAACGCGCCAAATTCGTGTGGCGTGTCACGGCCCATAGTTCACTGCGGCATCGCAGTGCATTGCTGGCTGAAGATTGGCCAAGCATGCACTATGATCCGCATGCTTGGCCAATCACAGCGCCGTCAGTAAAGAGAGCTGTAATTGGCCAAAGCCAGGGTGGCTTTGGCCAATTATGGCTCAGGGGGTTTAGAACACGCCCCACACTATATAAGGCAGCCTGCACGACGGCCCTGTGTAGTGTGTTCTGGTGTGCTTAGATAGAGAGAGAGAGACAGCGTCATTTCATTTGAGTTAGATAGATTAGGCAGGACAGTTAGTGAGTTAGCTGCACTTACAGTGTATTGTGTATATATATGCATCCCAGGTGTTGTGTGTGTATATATATATATATATATATATATATATATATATATACACACTGTATTAAGTTTAGCTAGATCCGTTCCTGTTATCTTCCTACTGACAGGCAGGCTTGTCTTGTTACAGTATTTACAGCTACCTGAAGAAAATTGCTGGTGTTCTTTTGATCCTATTAGTACCACAGTCAGGCAGCTAGACTATTTACAGTTAGTGTAGTGCATCCTCCTCACAGTGTTCAGCTAAAGCTACAAGTTAATTTAGTGTGACCTCTGCACAGTGTTCAGCTAAAGCTACAAGTTAGGGTAGTGTGTCCTCCTCACAGTGTTCAGCTAAAGCTACAAGTTAGTGTAGTGCGACCTCTGCACAGTGTTCAGCTAAAACTACAAGTTAGTGAAGTGCGTCCTCCTCACAGTGTTCAACTAAAGCTACAAGTTAGTTTAGTGTGACCTCTGCACAGTGTTCAGCTAAAGCTACAAGTTAGTGTAGTGCGTCCTCCTCACATTGTTCAGCTAAAACTACAAGTTAGTGTAGTGCGACCTCTGCACAGTGTATAGCTCAAGCTACAAGTTAGTGTAGTGCGTCCTCCTCACAGTGTTCAGCTAAAACTACAAGTTAGTTTTTTGCGAGCTCTGCACAGTGTTCAGCTAAAGCTACATGTAGAATGTTGGTGGTGTTTTCCTGATCCTATCACTACCGCAGGCAGCTAAATAAGCTACAAGTTAGTTTTTTGCAAGCTCTGCACAGTGTTCAGCTAAAGCTACAAGTTAGTGTAGTGTGACCTCTGCACAGTGTTCAGCTAAAACTACAAGTTAGGGTAGTGCGTCCTCCTCACAGTGTTCAGCTAAAGCTACAAGTTAGTGTAGTGCGTCCTCCTCACAGTGTTCAGCTAAAACTACAAGTTAGTGTAGTGCGTCCTCCTCACAGTGTTCAGCTAAAACTACAAGTTAGTGTAGTGCGACCTCTGCACAGTGTTCAGCTAAAGCTACAAGTTAGTGTAGTGCATCCTCCTCACAGTGTTCAGCTAAAGCTACAAGTTAGGGTAGTGCGTCCTCCTCACAGTGTTCAGCTAAAGCTACAAGTTAGGGTAGTGCGTCCTCCTTACAGTGTTCAGCTAAAGCTACAAGTTAGTGTAATGCGTCCTCCTCACAGTGTTCAGCTAAAAGCTACCTGTAGAAGGTTGGTGGTGTTTTCCTGATCCTATCACTACCGCAGGCAGCTAAATAAGCTACAAGTTAGTTCTTTGCGAGCTCTGCACAGTGTTCACCTAAAGCTACCTGTAGAAGGTTGGTGTTGTTTTCCTGATCCTCTTAATAGTGTCCACTTGTGCCATGGGTGGAGACCTCATGATTCTCCCATTTAGAAGAGCGTATTGCTCTCATGGTTTAGAGATGCAGGATCTCCCAGTCTATGGACAGTGTAGGACCCACTGATCATGGGGTACTTTGACGCAGTAAGTGGGCTTAGCACCATATAGCAATATGGTGTGACCAAATCCCCATATTTTTGATAATGTTTTTTGAAAATGTTTAGGTGTTTTAAACTAGCCTAGCTGGAGGTAAATGTCTTTTTTGCATGTGTGCGCTGTAATATTTTCTTCTATTGTATGGTCTTATGGCTGCACCATCTTTAATGCATCTTTTAGGGTGTGCCCCCCAAATATCTTGTTTGTATATTGTATGGATTCTGACTAGGGATGAGCCGAACACCCCCCGGTTCGGTTCGCACCAGAACCCGCGAACGGACCGCAAGTTCGCACGAACGTTAGCCATTGACGTCTATGGGACTCGAACGTTCGAAATCAAAAGTGCTCATTTTAAAGGCTAATTTGCATGGTATTGTCCTAAAAAGGGTTTGGGGACCCGGGTCCTACCCCAGGGGACATGTATCAATGCAAAAAAAACTTTTAAAAACGGCCGTTTTTTCGGGAGCAGTGATTTTAATGATGCTTAAAGTAAAAAAAAAAAAGTGAAATATTCCTTTAAATATCGTACCTGGGGGGTGTCTATAGTATGCCTGTAAAGTGACGCGTGTTTCCCATGTTTAGAACAGTCCCTGCACCAAATGTCATTTTTAAAGGAAAAAATCTCATTTAAAACTGCTTGCGGGTTTAATGTCATGTCGGGTCATGGCAATATGGATGAAAATCAGTGAGACAAACGGCATGGGTACCCCCCAGTCCATTACCAGGCCCTTTGGGTCTTGTATGGATATTAAGGGGAACCCCGCACCCAAATTAAAATAAGGAAAGGTCCCTATATACTCTGAACAGCAGTATTCAGGCGGTGCAAACAAGACAGGGACTGTAGGTTTGTTGTTAAGTAGAATCTGTTTGTAATTTTGAACATTTTTAATGTGTTTAGCTCCAGCCAAAAAATCTTTTCTAAGCTTTTTGGAAAACATAGGGAAGGGTTATCACCCCTGTGACATTTGTTTTGCGTCTTTCCTCCTCTTCAGAAGATTTCACCTCACTTTTTTGTCCCAATGAAAAATGTTTTTTGAAAATTTGGGTTTTTTTGTGGAACAAGGATTGGAAAGCATCAGTGGAAAGGAGAAATTGTTTTCCCATATTAACTCTTACAGGAGAGAATTTCCCTTCCTTAGGGGTAGATTTCATCTCACTTCCTGTTGTCTCCTTCCGTTTGCAAGTAGGAGTCGTTTGTAAGTTAGATGTTTGAAAGTAGGGTCCTGCCCTATATACTCAGCAGAAATTTGGGCCTTAGGTGTTGCTGTGGCCAAAACACTGTAAGCCCTCACAGGGCCCTGCTGTGAAATATTAGATCAAGAATTGTAATTACATGCCCCTGTTGAACAGGAGCTGAAAAATTAGGCCTTAGGCACTGGTGCTGGTGCCACAACACTGCAACCCCTCACAGACACTCTAGTTGGAACGCAGGAACGAGCCCTGCTGCAAAGTATTGCATCAAAAATTGTAATTACACGCCCCTGTTAGACAGGGGCAGAAAAATTGGGCCTTAGGCACTGGTGCTGGTGCCACAACACTGCAACCCCTCACAGACACTCTAGTTGGAACGCAGGAATGAGCCCTGCTGCAAAGTATTGCATCAAAAATTGTAATTACACGCCCCTGTTAGACAGGGGCAGAAAAATTGGGTCTTAGGCACTGGTGCTGGTGGGGGAGCATGACTGCCAGATTGCTGTCCTTCTTGGGCACCCCCTCTGTCCGTGCTCATGTTACTGCTTTCATTGAGCTCAGTATCATCATCAGAGCCTTCCAAACGCTGGGCATCCTCCTGGAGCATGTACCCAACACTGTGGTCAAACAGTTCGAGGGAATCCTCATGAGGACATGGTGGAGCTAGGGAAGGAGTCACTGATGACATTGAGCTGAGGGAAGAGGCCGCTGCTTTGCCAGACAAAGCACCCTGGGCATGGGTGAGAGAGGATGAGGAGGATGAGGACGGCTTGGTCATCCACTCGACCAAGTCTTCCGCATGTTGCGGCTCAACACGGCCAGCTGCCGAAAAAAAGGCCAAGCGTGTCCCATGGCCACGTGCTGATGAGGATGCACCGTCTCCACGACCAGCACTAGACACAGAGCCTGCTTGCCCTCTCTTATTGGCTTGTGACTGTCTGCCTCTCCTTCTTGGCCTTCCAGACATACTAATGGCCTGTAGCTGCACTAAGCTGGGATAGAACACCTGTAATTTTCTTAAGGTAGCTTTATATACTGTAACCAGACAAGCCTGCCTGTCAGTAGGAAGATAACAGGAACGGATCTAGCTGAACACTGTGAGCAGGACGCACTGTACTAAATGTAAATAGTCTAGCTGCCTGACCGTGGTACTAATAGGATCAAAAAGAACACCTGTAATTTTCTTAAGGTAGCTTTATATACTGTAACCAGACAAGCCTGCCTGTCAGTAGGAAGATAACAGGAACGGATCTAGCTGAACACTGTGAGCAGGACGTACTGCACTAAATGTATATAGCAGGAACGGATCTAGCTGAACACTGTGAGCAGGACGCACTGCACTGAATGTAAATAGCAGGAACGGATCTAGCTGAACACTGTGAGCAGGACGCACTGCACTAAATGTAAATACCAGGAACGGATCTAGCTGAACACTGTGAGCAGGACGCACTGCACTGAATGTAAATAGCAAGAACGGATCTAGCTGAACACTGTGAGCAGGACGCACTGTACTAAATGTAAATAGTCTAGCTGCCTGACCGTGGTACTAATAGGATCAAAAAGAACACCTGTAATTTTCTTAAGGTAGCTTTATATACTGTAACCAGACAAGCCTGCCTGTCAGTAGGAAGATAACAGGAACGGATCTAGCTGAACACTGTGAGCAGGACACACTGTACTAAATGTAAATAGTCTAGCTGCCTGACCGTGGTACTAATAGGATCAAAAAGAACACCTGTAATTTTCTTCAGGTAGCTTTATATACTGTAACCAGACAAGCCTGCCTGTCAGTAGGAAGATAACAGGAACGGATCTAGCTGAACACTGTGAGCAGGACGCACTGTACTAAATGTAAATAGTCTAGCTGCCTGACCGTGGTACTAATAGGATCAAAAAGAACACCTGTAATTTTCTTAAGGTAGCTTTATATACTGTAACCAGACAAGCCTGCCTGTCAGTAGGAAGATAACAGGAACGGATCTAGCTGAACACTGTGAGCAGGACACACTGTACTAAATGTAAATAGTCTAGCTGCCTGACCGTGGTACTAATAGGATCAAAAAGAACACCTGTAATTTTCTTCAGGTAGCTTTATATACTGTAACCAGACAAGCCTGCCTGTCAGTAGGAAGATAACAGGAACGGATCTAGCTGAACACTGTGAGCAGGACGCACTGTACTAAATGTAAATAGTCTAGCTGCCTGACCGTGGTACTAATAGGATCAAAAAGAACACCTGTAATTTTCTTAAGGTAGCTTTATATACTGTAACCAGACAAGCCTGCCTGTCAGTAGGAAGATAACAGGAACGGATCTAGCTGAACACTGTGAGCAGGACACACTGTACTAAATGTAAATAGTCTAGCTGCCTGACCGTGGTACTAATAGGATCAAAAAGAACACCTGTAATTTTCTTCAGGTAGCTTTATATACTGTAACCAGACAAGCCTGCCTGTCAGTAGGAAGATAACAGGAACGGATCTAGCTGAACACTGTGAGCAGGACGTACTGCACTAAATGTATATAGCAGGAACGGATCTAGCTGAACACTGTGAGCAGGACGCACTGCACTGAATGTAAATAGCAGGAACGGATCTAGCTGAACACTGTGAGCAGGACGCACTGCACTAAATGTAAATACCAGGAACGGATCTAGCTGAACACTGTGAGCAGGACGCACTGCACTGAATGTAAATAGCAGGAACGGATCTAGCTGAACACTGTGAGCAGGACGCACTGCACTGAATGTAAATAGCAGGAACGGATCTAGCTGAACACTGTGAGCAGGACGCACTGCACTGAATGTAAATAGCAGGAACGGATGTAGCTGAACACTGTGAGCAGGACGCACTGCACTAAATGTAAATACCAGGAACGGATCTAGCTGAACACTGTGAGCAGGACGCACTGCACTAAATGTAAATACCAGGAACGGATCTAGCTGAACACTGTGAGCAGGACGCACTGCACTGAATGTAAATAGCAGGAACGGATCTAGCTGAACACTGTGAGCAGGACGCACTGCACTGAATGTAAATAGCAGGAACGGATGTAGCTGAACACTGTGAGCACAACGCACTGCACTAAATGTAAATACCAGGAACGGATCTAGCTGAACACTGTGAGCAGGACGCACTGCACTGAATGTAAATAGCAGGAACGGATCTAGCTGAACACTGTGAGCAGGACGCACTGCACTAAATGTAAATACCAGGAACGGATCTAGCTGAACACTGTGAGCAGGACGCACTGCACTGAATGTAAATAGCAGGAACGGATCTAGCTGAACACTGTGAGCAGGACGCACTGCACTGAATGTAAATAGCAGGAACGGATCTAGCTGAACACTGTGAGCAGGACGCACTGCACTAAATGTAAATACCAGGAACGGATCTAGCTGAACACTGTGAGCAGGACGCACTGCACTGAATGTAAATAGCAGGAACGGATCTAGCTGAACACTGTGAGCAGGACGCACTGCACTAAATGTAAATACCAGGAACGGATCTAGCTGAACACTGTGAGCAGGACGCACTGCACTGAATGTAAATAGCAGGAACGGATCTAGCTGAACACTTTGAGCAGGACGCACTGCACTGAATGTAAATAGCAGGAACGGATCTAGCTGAACACTGTGAGCAGGACGCACTGCACTAAATGTAAATACCAGGAACGGATCTAGCTGAACACTGTGAGCAGGACGCACTGCACTGAATGTAAATAGCAGGAACGGATCTAGCTGAACACTGTGAGCAGGACGCACTGCACTAAATGTAAATACCAGGAACGGATCTAGCTGAACACTGTGAGCAGGACGCACTGCACTGAATGTAAATAGCAGGAACGGATCTAGCTGAACACTGTGAGCAGGACACACTGCACTAAATGTAAATAGTCTAGATAGAAGATAACAGGAACGGATCTAGCTAAACTGAATACAGTGTATATATATATATGCAACACCTGGGATGCATATATATACACAATACACTGTAAGTGCAGCTAACTGACTGACTGTTCTGCCTAATCTATCTAACTCAAATCAAATGACACTGTCTCTCTCTCTCTCTATCTCTCAGCACACCGGAACACACACTACACAGGGCCGCCGTGCAGGCGGCCTTATATAGTGTGGGGTGTGTACTAAATCCCCTGAGCCATAATTGGCCAAAGCCACCCTGGCTTTGGCCAATTACAGCTCTCTCTACTGACGGCGCTGTGATTGGCCAAGCATGCGGGTCATAGTGCATGCTTGGCCAATCATCAGCCAGCAATGCACTGCGATGCCGCAGTGAATTATGGGCCGTGACGCGCCACACGAATTTGGCGCGAACGGCCCATATCGTTCGCAATTCGGCGAACGACCGAACAGCCGATGTTCGAGTCGAACATGGGTTCGACTCGAACACGAAGCTCATCCCTAATTCTGACCAAATCCCTTTGGGTGAGGAGCACCCCACTCCCTCATCAATTACCCCTCATTAGTGTCCACTTGTGTCATGGGTGGAGACCTCATGATTCTCCCATTTAGAAGAGTGTATTACTCTCATGGTTTACAGATGCAGGATCTCCCAATCTATGGACAGTGTAGGACCCACTGATCATGGGGTACTTTGACGCAGTAAGTGGGCTTAGCACCATATAGCAATATGGTGTGACCAAATCCCCATGTTTCTGATAATGTTTTTTGAAAATGTTTAGGTGTTTTAAACTAGCCTTGCTGGAGGTAAATGTCTTTTTTGCATGTGTGCGCTGTAATATTTTCTTCTATTGTAAGGTCTTATGGCTGCACCATCTTTAATGCATCTTTTAGGGTGTGGCCCCCAAATATCTTGTTTGTTTTCCTGATCCTATCACTACCGCAGGCAGTTAAATAAGCTACAAGTTAGATTTTTGCGAGCTCTGCACAGTGTTCACCTAAAGCTACCTGTAGAAGGTTGGTGGTGTTTTCCTGATCCTATCACTACCGCAGGCAGCTAAATAAGCTACAAGTTTGTTTTTTGCAAGCTCTGCACAGTGTTCAGCTAAAGTTACCTGTAGAAGGTTGGTGGTGTTTTCCTGATCCTATCACTACCGCAGGCAGCTAAATAAGCTACAAGTTCGTTTTTTGCAAGCTCTGCACAGTGTTCAGCTAAAGCTACCTGTAGAAGGTTGGCGGTGTTCTCATACTACAGGCAGGCAGTTGATAGCTGCAGTATCAGTATATATATATATATATATATATACAGTGCCTTGCGAAAGTATTCGGCCCCCTTGAACTTTTCAACCTTTTGCCACATTTCAGGCTTCATACATAAAGATATAATTTTTTTTTTTGTGAATAATCACCAACAAGTGGGACACAATTGTGAAGTGGAACGAAATCTATTGGATTGTTGAAACTTTTTTAACTAATAAAAAAATGAAAAGTGGGGCGTGCAAAATTATTCGGCCCCCTTGCGTTAATACTTTGTAGAGCCACCTTTTGCTGCGATTACAGCTGCAAGTCGCTTGGGGTATGTCTCTATCAGTTTTGCACATCGAGAGACTGAAATTCTTGCCCATTCTTCCTTGCAAAACAGCTCGAGCTCAGTGAGGTTGGATGGAGAGCGTTTGTGAACAGCAGTTTTCAGCTCTTTCCACAGATTCTCGATTGGATTCCGGTCTGGACTTTGACTTGGCCATTCTAACACCTGGATACGTTTATTTGTGAACCATTTCTTTGTAGATTTTGCTGTATGTTTGGGATCATTGTCTTGTTGGAAGATAAATCTCCGTCCCAGTTTCAGGTCTTTTGCAGACTCCAACAGGTTTTCATCCAGAATGGTCCTGTATTTGGCTGCATCCATCTTCCCCTCAATTTTAACCATCTTCCCTGTCCCTGCTGAAGAAAAGCAGGCCCAAACCATGATGCTGCCACCACCATGTTTCAAGGTGGGGATGGTGTGTTGAGTGTGATGAGCTGTGTTGCTTTTACGCCAAACATATCGTTTTGCATTGTGGCCAAAAAGTTAGATTTTGGTTTCATCGGACCAGAGCACCTTCTTCCACATGTTTGGTGTGTCTCCTAGGTGGCTTGTGGCAAACTTTAGACGAGACTTTTTATGGATATCTTTGAGAAATGGCTTTCTTCTTGCCACTCTTCCATAAAGGCCAGATTTGTGCAGTGTACGACTGATTGTTGTCCTATGGACAGACTCTCCCACCTCAGCTGTAGTTCTCTGCAGTTCATCCAGAGTGATCATGGGCCTCTTGGCTGCATCTCTGATCAGTCTTCTCCTTGTCTGAGCTGAAAGTTTAGAGGGACAGCCAGGTCTTGGTAGATTTGCAGTGGTCTGATACTCCTTCCATTTCAAAATGATCGCTTGCACAGTGCTCCTTGGGATGTTTAAAGCTTGGGAAATCTTTTTGTATCCAAATCCGGCTTTAAACTTCTCCACAACAGTATTACGGACCTGCCTGGTGTGTTCCTTGGTCTTCATGATGCTCTCTGCGCTTTCAACAGAACCCTGAGACTATCACAGAGCAGGTGCATTTATACAGAGACTTGATTACACACAGGTGGATTTTATTTATCACCATCAGTCATTTAGGACAACATTGGATCATTCAGAGATCCTCGCTGAACTTCTGGAGTAAGTTTTCTGCACTGAAAGTAAAGGGGCCAAATAATTTTGCACGCACCACTTTTCAGTTTTTTATTTGCTAAAAAAGTTTAAAATATCCAATAGATTTTGTTCCACTTCACAATTGTGTCCCACTTGTTGGTGATTCTTCACAAAAAATTAAAATTTTATATCTTTATGTTTGAAGCCTGAAATGTGGCAAAAGGTTGATAAGTTCAAGGGGGCCGAATACTTTTGCAAGGCACTGTATATATACCAGGTAATCCCAGCTTAGTGCAGCTACAGGCCATTAGTATGTCTGGAAGGCCAACAAGGAGAGGCAGACAGTCACAAGCCAATAAAAGAGGGCAAGCAGGCTCTGTGTCTAGAGGCAACAGTGCTGGTCGTAAAGACGGTGCATCCTCATCAGCACGTGGCCGTGGGACACGCTTGGCCTTTTTTTCGGCAGCTGGCCGTGTTGAGCCGCAACATGCGGAAGACTTGGTCGAATGGATGACCAAGCCGTCCTCATCCTCCTCATCCTCTCTCACCCATGCCCAGGGTACTTTGTCTGGCAAAGCAGCTGCCAACACGGCCTCTTCCCTCGGCTCAATGGCATCAGTGACTCCTTCCCTAGCCCCACCATGTCCTCCTGTGGAGTCCCTCGAACTGTTTGACCACAGTGTTGGGTACATGCTCCAGGAGGATGCCCAGCGTTTAGAAGGCTCTGATGATGATACTGAGCTAGATGAAGGCAGTAACGTGAGCATGGACAGAGGGGGTGCCCAAGAAGGACAGCAATCTGGCAGTCATGCTCCCCCTGCTGCAGCATACTGCCAGGTTTGCTCCAGTGATGAGGAGGGAGGGGATGATGAGGTCACTGACTCAACGTGGGTGCCTGATAGGAGAGAGGAGGAGGCACATCACCAACGAGGCAGGATGCCCTCCAGTGGCCAGCCTAAGGGCAGCACACTGACTGCATCACACCCCAAAGCTCCGCATGTGCAGGGCACTGCTGTTTCTGCGCGTTATTCCAAAAGTTCTTTGGTGTGGGCCTTTTTTGAGACAAGTGCATCAGATCGCACCGCTGCTATTTGCAACATATGTCTCAAGCGTATCTCGCGTGGCCAAAACATCTCCCGCTTGGGCACCACATGCTTGACCAGACATATGTTGACCTGCCATGCAGTTCGTTGGCAAGCGTATCTAAAAGACCCACACCAAAGAACAAAGAGGACCTCTCCTTGCTCCTCATCAGCTGAGATCTCCAATCCCGCTATACCTTCAGTCCTCTCTGAGACCTGCACTGAGAGGAATGAAGGTGTAGAATTAGGTGTGTCACAGCCAAGTACTTGTGGGCAATCTGCTTTCGTTATACCGACGTCAGATTGTACCAGGCAAATTTCCCTGCCCCAGCTGCTGCACCGCCGAAAGAAGTTCGCTCCCAGCCATCCACATGCCCAGCGGTTGAATGCTAGCTTGGCAAAATTGCTAGCACTTCAACTGCTGCCTTTTCAGTTGGTAGACTCTGCTCCCTTCCGTGAGTTTGTGGAATGTGCGGTTCCTCAGTGGCAGGTACCCAAACGCCACTTTTTCTTACGGAAGGCTATTCCGGCTCTCTACCGGCATGTGGAAGGCAATGTCCATGTCTCGCTGGACAGGGCGGTCAGCGGTAAGGTGCATATTACCGCTGACTCATGGTCCAACAGGCATGAACAGGGATGTTACCTAAGTTTCACCGCGCATTGGGTGACTCTGCTGGCAGCTGGGAAGGATGCAGGACAAGGTGCAGTAGTGTTGGAGGTTGTTCCGCCACCATGCCTCCAAAATGCCACTACTAATGATTGTGACACACCTCTCTCCTCCACCCCCTCCTCTTCTTCTTCCTCCATGGCCTCTTCCTGTGCTTTGTCCTCGGAACCAGGGCTGAGCGGTATCATCACGCCACCTCCCACTGTCGCTGTACATCTAACAGGGCGGGCTATCTGTGGTCATCCGGCCGGTGCCACAGTTTGTTCTTCCACTGATGATGCTGAATGTTTTACCTTAATAAATTGCCATCTGATTTTACACTATGGGAGCCCTCCCTTTCTTTTCTCCTATGATGACAACACTATGCTGAGGGCTGAGCCCCTTTCTGTGGACCCATCCATCTCAATCCCAGCACCTGACGCCCTTTCCAGTTTTCATCTCCATCTCTGCCCCTGGGAATTCCGGACTAGCAGGATCTCAAAGCCCTTTTAGACCCTCTGTAATGGGGGGTCATGGGGTTCTGGTAAGCGGCCAGGCTCTTACTGTTGGTGGTGGTTCCACACATCCAAGGTTCCATGCGGTTGAAAGACCCGGGATTGCTATTTCACTTTTTTTTGGGTTCTTCTTATGGACTATTTTTTTAACCATTCACAACGATTTTCTATTACATTTATTACACTTGGACTTTAATTGACATTTGTTTGCACTAATTGTGATATATTACTGCACAGATGGTTTATGCATTCACTAATACTAGTTGTATTTAGTGTTTTTGGTGCTGCATTTTTGGCCACACATTCACTAATCTGTATAGCGCGAGTCAACCAATTTTTTCCTTGTTTATGTTATGTGTTTGTGTCACATTTAAGATATCGCTGCTTTTTTATCATATTTTAGACACTTTGAAGCGCAATTATTTTCTCTTTTTTCTACTAATGATTGTGACACACCTCTCTCCTCCACCCCCTCCTCTTCTTCTTCCTCCATGGCCTCTTCCTGTGCTTTGTCCTCGGAACCAGCGGTGCTCCATAGCCGTTCAAGGGGCTACGCAAGTATGCAGGCCAAAAGATGTCATGCGGTGCTTGAGCTGGTGTGCTTGGGGGACAGGAGCCACACTGGGGCAGAGGTTCTGTCAGCTCTGCAGGGGCAGGTTTAGAGGTGGTTGACCCCACGCCAACTTAAGGCAGGAATGGTGGTTTGCGACAATGGCACCAACCTCCTCTCTGCCCTCCGACAGGGACAAATGACCCATGTGCCCTGTTTGGCTCACGTCCTTAACTTGGTGGTGCAGCGGTTCCTGGGCAGGTACGAGGGCTTACAGGATGTCCTGAGGCAGGCCAGGAAAGTCTGTGTGAATTTCCGCTGGTCATATAATGCCAGTGCTCGGCTGGCAGACCTCCAAAAGGAGTTTAACCTGCCCAAGAACCGCCTAATCTGTGACATGCCCACCAGGTGGAACTCAACGTTGGCCATGCTGCAGCGGCTGCACACGCAGCAGAGGGCCATCAATGAGTACCTGTGCGACTATGGCACCAGGACAGGGTCAGGGGAGCTTGTTTTTTTTTTCCACGCCAGTGGGCCATGATCAGGGATGCATGCACTGTCCTGTCACCATTTGAGGGGGCCACGAGGATGGTGAGCAGTGACAGTGCATGCATCAGTGCCACTGTCCACCTGTTGGAGCACACGCTGCGTGGAATAATGGACAGGGCACTTGAGGCAGAACAGAGGCAGGAAGAGGAGGACTTCCTTAGCTCTCAAGGCCCCCTTTATCCAGACAGTGTTCCTGCGTGCCCGCCGATCACACAGGAAGAGGACGAGGAGGAGGAGGATTGTGTCAGTATGGAGGTGGAGCCTGGCACTCAGCATCAGCAGCAGTCTTTAAGGGATCAGTCCCAAGAAACACATGGACTTGTATGTGGCTAGGAGGAGGTGGCTGCGGACCATGTCGTCCTTAGTGACCCAAAGGACTCCGGACCGAATGCCTCAGCAAACCTACGCTGCATGGCCTCCCTGATCCTGCAAAGCCTGCGTAAGGATCTTCGTATTCGTGGTATCAAGGAGAAGGACCAATACTGGCTGGCAACCCTTCTTGATCCATGTTACAAGGGTAAGGTTGCGGACCTTATCTTGCCATCACAGAGGGAACAGAGGATGAAACATCTTCGGGAGGCCTTGCAAAAAGGTCTGTGCAACGCGTTCCCAGAGACTGGGAGGTTACCAACTCCTATTCCTTGACAACGTGTTGCTGAGGATTTGGATTTTTTAGTCCGCAGCCCCAAGGTATGATCGGTTCCAGCAACCATCGCCAGCGTCTGTTTTACATGGTGCAGGAATACCTAGGGGCAAGATCTGACTTGGACACCTTGCCCATCGAAAATCCTCTGGGTTACTGGGTCTTGAGGATGGATCACTGGCCAGAGCTTGCACAGTATGCAATTGAGCTACTGGCCTGTCCTGCATCCAGCGTTCTTTTGGAACGCACATTCAGTGCTGCTGGAGGCTTTGTAACCGATCACAGGGTGTGTCTGTCCACCGACTCGGTCGATCGACTGACCTTCATAAAAATGAATCAGTCTTGGATCACCACCAGCTACGAAGCACCTGATGCTGATGTAACCGAATAATTTTTTTTGAAATCTCAGATCCCTTCAAAGACTGCCTATGCTGATGCTGAGTGACTATCCTGAGTAATTATCCTCTTCCTCCTCAATGATCACGCTGATAGCTGGTAAGAACATTTTTGGTTCTGGGCGCCGCCACCAGTGCCTAAGGCCCAATTTTTCAGCCCCTGTTTAACAGGGGCGTGTAATTACAATTTTTGATGCAATACTTTGCAGCAGGGCTCGTTTTTGCTTTCCAACGAGAGTATCTGTGAGGGGTACAGTGTTGTGGCACCAGCACCAGTGCCTAAGGTCCAATTTTTCAGCCCCTGTCTAACAGGGGCCTGTAATTACAATTTTTGATGCAATATTTTGTAGCAGGGCTCGTTCCTGCGTTCCAACTAGAGTATCTGTGAGGGGTTGCAGTGTTGTGGCACCAGCACCAGTGCCTAAGGCCCAATTTTTCAGCCCCTGTTTAACAGGGGCATGTAATTACAATTCTTGATCTAATATTTCACAGCAGGGCCCATTTCTGCGCCCACCAAGAGGGAGTGAGGACTTACAGTGTTGTGGCACCAGCACCACCACCACCACCAAAGGCCCAATTTTTCTGCCCCTGTTCAACAGGGGCATGTAATTACAATTCTTGATCTAATATTTCACAGCAGGGCCCTGTGAGGGCTTACAGTGTTGTGGCCACAACAACACCTAAGGCCCAAATTTCTGCTGAGCAGGCCCCTGCTTTCAAACATCCAACTTACAAACGACTCCTACTTGCAAACAGAAGGAGACAAGTGAGATGAAATCTACCCCTAGGAAGGGAAATTCTCTCCTGTAAGAGTTATTATGGGAAAAACATTTCTCCTTTCCACTGATGCTTTATCACCAATCCTTGTTTCACAAAAAACCCCAAATTTTCAAAAAACATTTGTCATTGGGAAAATTGAGGTGAAATCTTCTGAAGAGGAGCACAGGCAGCAAAACAAATGTCACAAGGGTGATAACCCTTCCCTATGTTTTCCAAAAAGCTTAAAATAGTTTTTTTGGCTGGAGCTAAACACGTTCAAAATATAGCAGTTCAAAATTACAAACAGATTCTACTTAACAACAAACCTACAGTCCCTGTCTTGTTTGCACCGCCTGTATGCTGCTGTTCAGAGTATAAAGGGCCTTTCCTTTTTTTAATTTGGGTGTGGGGTTCCCCTTAATATCCATATATGGACTGGAGGGTACCCATGCCGTTTGTCTCACTGATTTTCATCCATTGCCAGGACCCGACATTACATTAAAGCGACAAGCAGTTTTAAATGACTTTTTTTTCTTTAAGAATGTCATTTTGTGCAGTATACCTTGTTCTAAGCACGGGAAACACGCGCCACTTTACAGGCATACTATAGACACCCCCCAGGTACAATATTTAAAGGAATATTTCACTTTTTTTTTTTTTTACTTTGTGCATCATTAAAATCACTGCTCCCGAAAAAACAGCTGTTTTTAAAAGTTTTTTTTGCATTGATACATGTCCCCTGGGGCAGGACCCGGGTCCCCAAACCCTTTTTAGGACAATACCATGCAAATTAGCCTTTAAAATGAGCACTTTTTATATCAAACGTTCGAGTCCTATAGACGTCAATGGGGTTCTAACGTTTGTGCGAATTTTCGGTCCGTTCGCAGGTTCTGGTGCGAACCGAACCGGGGGGTGTTCGGCTCATCCCTAATTAGGAACTATGCTACTTCACTATTAGGCATTTCAAGTAAAAATGAACATTGTACATTGTAATTAGTGCAATGATATTACAGGGAAGGAGAATCTAAACTAATAATCCCTTGCAGCCCATTTAATTTAAAAGAGATGTGTGGTTTTGTATTTTTTTAGAATCCTGCTTACCTAGATAAATGCATCATCGGTCCAACGCTATATCTGTCCCCCGGTGCCTCTAACACTGAGAACAGAGCGATCGAACACCGCCGAACGCTCAGTTCTCACGGCTCCCTGAGCAGAGAGAGCTGCTGACTGTTATAAGGCGTACACACGGTCGGACTTTGTTCGGACATTCCGACAACAAAATCCTAGGATTTTTTCCGACGGATGTTGGCTCAAACTTGTCTTGCATACACATGGTCACACAAAGTTGTCGGAAAATCCGATCGTTCTAAATGCGGTGACGTAAAACACGTACGTCGGGACTATAAACGGGGCAGTGGCCAATAGCTTTCATCTCTTTATTTATTCTGAGCATGCGTGGCACTTTGTCCGTCGGATTTGTGTACACACGATCGGAATTTCCGACAACGGATTTTGTTGTCGGAAAATTTTATCTCCTGCTCTCCAACTTTGTGTGTCGGAAAATCAGATGGAAAATGTCCGATGGAGCCCACACACGGTCGGAATTTCCGACAACACGCTCCGATCGGACATTTTCCATCGGAAAATCCGACCGTGTGTACGGGGCATTAGTCAGGCAGGTCCAGGCATGGGGGTGGATACCGACTCCATTGTCGCAATCTTGCCTAAACCTGGACAGGCTTTGTGATGTCAGCCGGCAGAGGGCTTCGGCCCCCTGTCTGCTGAAAACGGGTCACAGGAGTGCAGAGCAAACTACGCTCCTGTAATCCACAGGAGAAGTATAACCAAATGAGCGTTGGATGTACTGCTCCTTTAATAAAAGGTAGTACCACAAACAGCATACAGTATGTCACTGCCCAGGCACTGCTCCTCTGAAATGCATTTCTCATCAAGGAGGAGTGGTCTAAGTGAGTACATGCTCTTTGTGGCTGAATGAAGGTTTTATGAAGATGTGACTTCATCGGTGTAAGGCTTGTGTTGTATCATTTAAAGTGTTACTAAACCCACGACATTAAAATCAGTCTGTATATGCAGTAAATCATGCTTGTTATACTCACTGCGGAACATAAGGGGTTAATCCTCTGCATTGTGTAAAAAGGCTGTTTGATCCTGTCTTCTCTGATCCTCCCGTTCTTCCACTGTCCCCAATCCATCTCCTGATAGTAAAGAGCCTTTGGAGTCACTCTGCACATGCTCAGTTTGGTGTGTAATGCAAGAGAGTTTTTTTTTTCTTGGGAGGGTGCATGTCATCGACAAAGGGCCAATCAGCACTGTCCAGACAGAGGGTAAGGGGTCCTGCAGCCTCATAGGACAGTCAGATTAGAATGAAATCACCTCCTACAAGCTTTAACCAAACACTGATGGAGGTCACAAGACTGCTATATACTGCTGGTGAGAAAAGGTATTTAACAGTTTATATTAACTAAAATAATAGCATTTCCATGTTCTGTGTACTGTGGGAGACCAGATATAGTGAATGCAGGGTCCTGGGTTTAGTAACACTTTAAATGTTGATATAGAATTGGCAACATTACTAGATTAACCACTTGCCCACCACAATATGTATATACACATTGCGATTTGCAAGTGGTTTACCGGAGTTATGGCTGAAGATATCAGCCATAACCCAGTATTGTTTTTTTCAGCCGGCACCTGGCTTTCTCATGAAAGCATTCCAAGTGGCTCATGAGCTGCTGGAATGCTTCCAGAAGTGGCGGGAGGGGACGCCCCCCACCCCCCCGCCGCTTACTGGTGTTTCTCGGGCTTAGCGTTTCCGTCGGCTCGCCCGAGAAATGATCTGGCGGTGCGGCTGGCTGGTCACAGGGGCGATAAAGGACTAGATTTCTTTGATCGCCTCTATAGCCTTGGAGGACCAGAGCGACATCATGACATCACTTCCCGTCCAGGGTGGAAGTAAACTATTTATTTTTTTAAAGCAAAAGATCAAAAAAATAATTTTTTTTGCTTTTAAAGGTAAAGGAGAGATTTGGGGTCTTTTTGACCCCAGATTTCTCCATAAAGAGGACCTGCCATCCTTATTTCTATTACAAGGGATGTTTACAAAAAAGGAACAGTGTAAAAATAAAAAATAAAATAAAATTTTTTTAAAATTTAATTTTTTTTTTTTTAAGTATCCTCCATGCTCACGCACAGAAGCAAAACACATATGTAAATCGCACACGCACCACACATGTGAGGTATAGTCGTGAACATTAGAGCAAGGGCAGTAATTCTGGCGCTAGGCCTCCTCTGAAACTCTAAACAGGTAACCTGTAAAGGAGTTTAGAATGTCGCCTATGGAGATATTTGAGTACCGTAGTTTGTTGCCATTCCATGAGCGCGCGCAACTTTAAAGTGTGACATGTTAGGTATCTATTTACTCAGCGTAACATCATCTTTCATATTATATAAAAAAAACAATACGGTATATATTGTGTTTTTTTTTTGTTTTTTAATTTATTAAAATTTATTTTTTCCAAAACACATTGTTTGAAAAACCACTGTGCAAATACAAGTCACATAAAAATTGCAACGATCGCCATTTTATTCCCTAGGGTCTAATATATATAATGTTTGGTTTATAAGTAATTTTCTAGCAAAAAATACTGATTTAAACTTGTAAACAAAAAAGTGCCAGAAAAGGCTTGGCCTTCAAGTGGTTTTAAGAAAAAAACAAAGAACTTGGAGTTGCCTGAAGACTTCTGGGGTATATGATCTTCATGTCTTAGATGTCTGTGGGCAGTGCAGACCACTTTTTTGTCTAGGTTAAATCTGAGGAAGTAAAAGGAACAGAACAAGAAAAAAGTTATTTCAAAAATAAAAACAAATTGTAAAAGTTTTCAAACTCAGGGGGTAAATTTAGCTCAAGTGGAAAAAGAGATTGAAGGTCCACGTTAATAAACTACTAGAACAAACTTGACTTGCATGCCCAGTACGAGTACAATTATGAGACATTCTGCAAATCAAATGACCAAACTCAGTCCTGTTCTATGACCTTACTACAGGATTAGACATGAACTGTCCTTAGTTTAGGGCTATAATGTTAATTTATCTCAAATATAACATCTGCTACTGTAATTACATTTTTGTCCTCAGTCTTTAGCAGAGATGATAACCCAAAGGAATTAGTGTCTGACAACAGACCACAATTTGTTTCATTTGAGTTGAAGGCTGGGTTCACACCATTGCAATTGCAGGAGATTTTGACCGGCTCTCTATGGAGCCGGTTCACATACCTCCGCAGCAGGTCTGATGCGTTTTGCAGAAAAACGATGTGTGTCTTTTGGTCCATTTCAGGTCCTAATTCAGCCCAAAATTCGGGCTGAAATCGAACCTGAAATGGTGGACCAGCACGCATTGGACCCCCCCTCTGGGGCCTCAGACGACGTCATTATATGTCGAAACGCATGTCAGGAGGAGCTGACGTGCTGACATCATCTCGTGTTGCAGTCTGAGTGGACGGGCGTTCGTACAAGCTGGCCAGCTGTTATGCTGTTATTAATCCTTGCTATTGTGTTACTCTATTTTTTTATTAAATGATGGTCTGTCAGAATTACGATATGGTGAGTTTTTTTTTATTCTGGGGAACGTCTGAGTGACATCTGATTTGACCACTTATCTGAACTCGGGACCCGGGTGATTGGGGCTATCTGCTGATCACATTTCTAGGATCCTGCCATGGCATTGGTCCCCCTTGCTTTCCCCGGATAAAGGCCCTGGTCGGGTAATTGGCCGCAGGCTTATACAGCTTGCCTAGCGTTAAGGGCGCATTTGGTGTGGTGTGGACACTTTGGTCACATCTGGTTTATGGATTTTGTTCACGATTAGCTCTCTATTGAAGAAAAGTTCTATTTTTGATACACTATATATATATATATATATATATATATATATATATATATATATATATATATATATATTGTGATTGTCTTGGTATTAACATTCATACCTGGATGATCATTCACTTTACGTATTCACCAATCACTTAGTTTTGTTAATTTTCTAGCGCTGCTACATTTTTTCCTACTATAATTGTGTGTGTATCCCACTTTAGTAGCTGCTTTAAGTTTAATCTATGTGTTATAACAGCGCGGTATAATTTTTATGTTTTTTTGTTTGTACCATCTAAATGTCACAGCTGAAATTGAGACTCATCAGATCAAGCAACGTTTTTTCGATCTTCTGTTGTTCAATTTTGGTGAGCGTGTGCGAATTGTAGCCTCAGTTTCCTGTTCTTAGCTGATAGGAGTGGCACCCGGTGTGGTCTTTTGCTGCTGTAGCCCATTTGCTTTAAGGTTCGATGTGTTGTGCTTTCAGAGATGGTATTCTGTATACCTTGGTTGTAACAAGTGATTATTTGAGTTACTGTTGCCTTTCTATCATCTCAAACCAGTTTACCCATTCTCCTCTGATCCCTGACATCAACAAGGCATTTTCATCCACACAACTGTCACTCACTGGATATTTTCTCTTTTTTGGACCTTTCTCTGTAAACCCTAGAGATGGTTGTGCATGTAAATCTCAGTAGATCAGCAGAAATTCTCAGATTAGCCCATTTGGCACCAACAAACATGCCACGTTCGAAGTCACTTAAATCCGGTTTCTTCCCCATTCTGATGCTTGGTTTGTACTTGAGCAAGTCATCTTCATCACGTCTAGATGCCTAAATGCATTGAGTTGCTGCCATGTGATTGGCTGACTAGCAATTTGTGTTACCAAGCAATTGAACAGGTGTACCTAAAAGTGTCCGGTGAGTATATGTTGCTGATATACAACTCACACAAAGTCCGGTGCCTTTTAAATCATCAGTTGCTAAGATCGTTAAAATCAACAAGATAAAAGTGAAGCATATACTGATGAGAAACACAGTATGTATGTGTTCGATGGGAGCTTGTTGTTAGAAATTCCGACTGTGTGTAGGCTACATCGGACATTTTTCGTTGGAATTTCCGCCAAACAAAATTTGAGATCTGGATCTCAAATTTTCCGACAACAAAATCCGTTCTTGTAAATTCTGATCGTGTGTACACAATTCCGATGCACAAAGTTCCACGCATGTTCCAAATCATTTATGAGACGGAATCGCTCGGTCTGGTAAAACTAGCATTCATAATGGAGATAGCACATTTGTCACGCTGCAAATTTTTAAACCTTTTAATGCAGGGCATTCTCTTCTTCTTTATAATGCTAGAATAATGAAGTTGTTTTGCTGCTGATATTCACACAGAGTTCTTAAAAAAATATTTCTTTATTATTTCTCGTGATCTCCTGAATATGTTTTATTTTTATTTTTCGTCAGATCTGATAATAATGTTTTTAATTTCTGTCTATAGTGTTTTTTTTATCAAGATCTCCTGGTTTTTTTTTCTATTGCTCTCCATAATATTGTTTTTCGTTTTGTGTCAAGTTACCACAACACCATTATTATCTTGTGTTTTTTTAACCTCAAGGAGGTTGGTTGGTGTTGGTGTCCCTTGTTAATTTGAAATTGTATTTAGGAAATGTTCCTGCCTACTCACAAACTGTCCTTTTCTAAGTAAAACACATAGGCAAGTATTTGTGAATCCAAAATAGCCATTTATTATGGGTCATAATAAAATAAAGAGGAAGGCAACGCTGGAGAAAATGAAATTGGCGAAGCCTTTGTACCACAGGGCACACGTCAACTATTTTACAGACAAAATTGATAGCATGAGGAGTCCATATAATAGTGAGCACAAGGCGGTACCGGACTACAAGAGATCAGGAACAGCAGCAGATGACATATATGTCCCCAGGCTGTGGTCATGCAACAGCCTGCGTCTTTTGTCAGACCAGACTGAAGCCAGGCCATCAAACTCTTGTCTTCCTTCCACGCTTCCTTCCAGGCTTGCTTCCAGGCCTCTTGAAGAGTAGGGGTGGTTCCGAGGGCAGCATTAGCCTCCTGAATTAGCCCAAGTGCTGCCTCCTCCACGTTACTCCCCTTCCTGGGCCTTTTGGTTGGAAGGCGGAGGGGAGGGACCTGGGATTCGGTCAGGCTACTGGGCCGGGCCACCTCCTGGCTGCCACTTACCTCCACCACCTCCTGGCTACCACATTCCACAGCCTCCTCCTGGTTGCCACATTCCACGCCCTCCTCCTGGCTGAGGCTTTCCTGTGTATGAAAAAGGGACAAAGTTTTATTTTTTTATTCATCAATCACACACAATTTTCAGCTCATGAATGTTGCAAATTGAATGTTAACAAATAGAAAAGACTAGCATTTTTTATTTTTCATTCTTGTCCCAAACATTTTTGGCCACTACTGTCTATTGATCTGTAAAACACTTTATTAAATCAGCTATTAGTGATCAATAATAACATCTAGTTAGCATCAATAATTTTACGACAAGAAATCTGTAGAACAATTCTATACCTGGCTCAAGCTGGGCTCCTCCACTTCTTCCTGGCTGGAAGGCCCAGGTTGGACGTCGAAAGCCTTGGTTGAGGTGGAAGGAAGAGTGGAAGGTAGGATTGGGAGTGATTGCCTGACTTCAGTCTGGTCTGACAGAAAACAAAGTCTCTCATAGTACCAGAGCCTGGGTACATAAATGGCATCTGCTGCTGCTCCTGATCTCATGGAATCCTGGACCTTATTGCGCTCCCTATTATAAGTGCTCCTCAGCCCACCAATTTTTGCCTTTAAATAGGCAATGGTTGCCTGTCAGGATCTGCGGCTTCACCAACTCAAGCAGTTTCTCCAGCGCTGCCTGTCTCTTTTGTTTATGATTATAATGCGGATGTTTCACTTGCCGCAGACAGAGCAGTTCCCTGTACTTGTGTATGAATAGGGGGAGGAAGTTATGATCAATGATGAAGCCATCCATTTTCTCTGCAAGACACAAGAAAAGACGAACCCTAATGTAAGGCAAGACTCTCCTAATCTAATCCAATATAGGCCTAAATCTAGAGGCATTATAGGTCACTGATGCACCAAGTTAAACTTGTACCTTCGTTAAAACGATCAATGCTTCCGCTACTCCTTCCTGCGCTCACAGATTGTATGTACCACGCACGCGTGTTACGCTTTATATACATTGCGCATGTGTGAAACTCCGTCCGCCTCTGACGTTCTTTCTAGTCTATTCCCCGCCCCTTGTCTTTCGGTGCAGTGGGAGAGCACATGGCGGAGAAAGAGCAAGTGCATGCAGACAGCAGCAATGACGAAAGGCCGGAGCCACGAACGTCCCGATCCCGGAGGAGATTTAAGGCCTCAAATATGTCCTTTATAGAGAGGGTGGAGATGGTGGACATCTTGAAGAGGGCCGACTATGATGGGAAGCATGGACCTTACGCAAACCCAAATGTCAGAAAGGCCAAGATCATGGCTGTGAGAGGTCTGCACAGGAATTTTGGGGTACGCCGATCCACAGATCAATTGAGGAAACGCTGGTCAGATCTGAAATTGAGGGAGCACGATCAGTACAGAAAGATCAAGAGAGTTCTTCAAAAAAAGTAAATATTTGTCGTGTATTCCTATTATTATTACTTGCATGCTTGCTCCATGTGCTTTTCTTTACTGTTGTACAGTTTAAAATGGGAAGTTTCAGGTTCATGGGCACAGTAATCGATCGTAGTAAACACCGTTTGTTCACTCACTAATACAATGTTTTTGGCAGATCCAGATTAACTACTTTTGTTCAGGCATATTTGTATTAAAAGAAGTTTATGACATTGTTGTCTAGATGGGTTTGTGCTAGAATGAAATGCAAACTTGATTCAGTGGAGAGGACACTCAGCAGCTGTTTACACATCTGGACGCAGGAGCACTAGTGTAAGACACCAGAACAAACTTTTTAGGGTGTCCCACAAAGGTGCTCCAGTGGATACTAGGGGTTTCTCCATGTGTGAAAATTGTACAAAAAAGGTAAGTATTCCAGCTTTATAAAGGGAAAAAAATAATGTCTTCAGCTTGGAACTCTGCCAAAAAAGACAATTGTATGACACTTCCAAGCAATGTTTCATATTACTATTTCTGGCCTCAAATATCTGTGTGCTAAGTATACCTTTTTTTTATTCACATAGGGGAGAAAAGACTCGGGACATCTGAGAACACCAGGGACCCCCCACCTCCTAAAGAAAAGCAAATCCCCACACCACAACCAGAAGATGTGGAGGAAGGAGAGGATTATGAAGTGGGCAAAATAGTGACCACAACAGGTGAGTGTCTGAGACCACAGCTTCAGGTAATAGATGCCTGCATATTTATAATACATGGTGAGTTTTTTTATTTTAGGTGATGTGGATGTTGTGGAAGAAGGATTCTCATTTCACAAGTGCAAGTGCCCACGTCCTCATCGGGGTGATCATGGTGTGCAATCGTGATTTACAGAAGATCAAGGAAGACATCAATGATGTGGAAAAAAGACTCAAAAACATCATTGATGTTTTAGGCAGAATCTAAAACACCCCAAAATTCTTCTAGTTTGTTTGTATTTTTATTATTTTCACACATTTTAAATATTTTTTAGAAGGCCAAATTTTGAAGATGCACACAGTGTGTCAACATGTGCTATCTGCCATCATGGGATATCAAGGTATGCATTTTGGGTGTGCAACCCCTTTCTCGCAACTAAAGTAGATGAGAGGAGGGGGTTGCAACCCCGATACACGTCCATTAATCCCCCATGATGGGAGCTAGCACATGTTGGCATTAGGCATGGGATCAGGAGGGAAATCCCCATTTTGACTCTCAATTTATGTGCATCTTCAAAATTTGGCTTTCACAGGGGTGACATCACCCCATCTGATGAAGGCAAGATCAACACCGTTTGGACATACTAATGTCTGATATTTCCTTCACTTTGTCAAAGTTGAACTTTGTATGTTCCTGAGTTGTGTAATGTTTTATTGTTTTAAACATGCCTGTTTTAACACAAAAAAGGCTATTTGTACTGCCAAAAAAAACAGTTATTACTAAAATATGTTGGTTTGTTCAAAAACTATTCTCTAACGCACATGTGAATGAGCACAGAGTAAAACATTTTCTAATCAACAATGTGTGGCTTCTTCTTTCAATGGTCAATATAATTTTTTGGACTAAGTTGGTGTTTATACTGAAATGGGAGTTATTTACTAAAGGCAAATCCACTTTGCACTACAAGTGCATTTTTAGTGCATTTTCAAGTGCATTTTCAAGTGCATTTTCAGTGCACTTGGAGGGCAAAGTGGATTTTCCTTTAGTAAATAACTCCCACAGTGCTTTATAATTTTCCACAATCAGGCCATTTTCGTGACTCTGCAAAATTCATTTATGGTGCTGAAAATTATGTATATTTTAACAGTAATGCATTACATACATTAACAACAAAAACAAGGTGTGTGTGTACCAGACCCACAACATAAGTAATAGTTCGCCGAAGAAGAGATTGTCACCTCATGTATCAAATAAATTACGTTTGCACTATTGAAGAAAATGCCCCCAAAAAAAGCCCATTGGAGAACCTAGGAGACAGCTAAAAGAAACACAAGCAGTAAATCAAAGGAAATATTTTTTCAGTTTAACTAAAAAAAATATATTTTTTAAATGTTTATTAAACGTTTTCTGCCATATCAATGTACTCCATATATTTTATACAGACCTCGTGTGGGGGGCAAGCACTGAAAACCAGATATGAACCCACAAGCACAAACTGAAGAGCAGTAACGATCGGAAAAGCACAAAGCTGAAAATCACAAATTGTCTCTACTAACATGAGATAAACACGAGATTAGCAAAAGGAGCCCAAAGGGTGGCGCACTGGCTATTGAACTTCCCTTTTCTAGTGCCGTCGTATGTGTTGTACGTCACCACGTTCTTGACGTTCGCAATTTCCAGCAAGATTTGTGTGACCGTGTGCATGCAAGACAAGTTTGAGCCAACAAAATATGGAAAAAAACATGGATTTTGTTGTCGGAATGTGCGATCGTTTGTATACGGCATTAGAGTTAAAGGATAAGTTCACCTTTAGGGAAAAAATACTAAATACACCTATTTTTGCAGAAAAAAAAGTGCAATTATTATTATTTTTTCCCTAAGCAGCCTGCAAAGCATTGCAATCATGATCAGTGTGTGGGCAGGGCCACTCATCTTGCACGTGGGAGGCACCTTTCGCCACGTACGTGCTTGCCAATGCCCTGAACCAGGCGGAAACTGTGGTCATGTGAAAGCCAAACATTAAGGCGATTCCCTGACTTAGAGATGAGCTGTAACACTGTGTGCAGCAAAAAAGTACAGCGTTCCTCTTAAAAGTGTTGCCTGTGTCACTATACACTGTTGCCTGATGTATGTTGCATTTAGGAGTGAGACGCTGCTGAGCCTAAGTTCAGCGTACCTCTGCCACCTCACTCCCAGTAACAGAATGAGGTCCTGCTGAGCACTTAGCGTGGACCTCATGCATGCTCTTACTCTTCTCTCCTGTACCTTGGGGCCAAGTACACAAGGTCTCAATAACATGGGTTTGGTCCCAGTTACTTTGGGGGAACTGACCGCAAGGGAGGGAGCCAGATCACCGATCCCCTCGCTACTGGAGGACCTGTCACCTTTGCTAGGTATCACACTTCATCCCCGCTTGCCAGTGGGGGTGCCTACATTAGAAGCGCTTGGGCGCCGCCCCCTCTCCCCAGCCAACCCCTCTGTGTACTTTGAAAAGATTCATGCATTGCATGAATCTATCCACGGCTGCTGTAGCCACCCCCTATTCCCCTGTCCGGCCCCTTTTCAGGCACCGGGCACCTGAATTACAGCGGCGGGGGTGTTTTTGAAGCACCTGATTAGAGCCATAGGCTCTAATAGGATTTAAAAAAGGTGCACTGCAAGCGCAAACCATTGCGCTCGCAGTGCATCCAGGTGTGTTAGTAAAGCAAATGAATAATTGTTTTACTAACACAGAACTGCCTCTCAGCCAATCAGGAGGCCCGGATGTAATACCGGGCACCTGATTGGCTGAAAGCAGAGGCGATCCTATTGGCGCCAAAGAATACAGGAAGAAGACACGTATGGATGAGTCCTGCATCCAATGCCACATTACCGTCCCACAGCTCCCCGCCTGACCAGCTGCCTGACACGCCACCATGATGAGGTAAGTGCCGGGCAGACAGGGGGGCGGGCAGGCACAGTGGCTGCATATTATGGGCACTGAGGCTGCAATTGATGGAGCACAGTTGGCTGCATTTGCGGGGCACAGTGGCTGCATATTATGGGAACAGAGGCTACAATTGATGGGGCAGGCACAGTTGGCTGCATTTGATGAGCACAGAGGCTGCATATTATGGGCACAGTTGCCTGCATATGATGAACACAGAGTCTGCATATGATGGGCACAGAGTCTTCATATGATGGGCACAGTTGGCTGCATATTATGGGCACAGTTGGCTGCATATTATGGGCACAGTTGGCTGCATATTATGGGCACAGTTGCCTGCATGTGCTGGGCACAGGTGGCTGCATATGGTGGGCACAGTTGGCTGCATATTATGGGCACTGGTGGCTGCATATGATGGGCACAGTGGCTGCATATGATGGGCACAGTGGCTGCAATTGATGGCACAGTGAGGTTACAATTGATGTTTTTGTTTCAGTATTTTTCAGAATTTTTCAGTTCGTTTACACCCCACCAAAAGGTTTGAGCACCAGCCGCCACTGTCTGCAATACACTTCCCACCACTTGGTTACCTGTGGCAACTGCTCTCCAACTTCAACTCTCCTGTACAGTTAACCTTTCATAGTGGCTTTGCTTCACACTCCCTGTGTGCTTTTTACAGGCCCAGTTCTTATGCCATACACCATTTACTGTACTACCATGCACCCCTTTGAATAAATTCAGACCAGGCTTGAAACAGATAACATCTTTACTGAAGATTTAGCAACACAGTTCAACAGCACAGCATACGTGAAACAGAACAGAACTAAATAACTGATGCAGGCTAGACATGTGCATTCGTTTTCATCCGAATGCATTTTCGTCCGAATTTCAGGTATTTTCGTTATCGTTTTAACAAACGATAACGAAAGTGCAGAATCCGAAAAACGAAAGATCCGACATAGACAAATGCTTTATTTTCATTTTCGTTGCTACAACAGTTCGATATAGATAGGATGATGACAATAACAATCTGTGTCCATCAAACCTGTGGTCGAATGTGCCTAACCTTAACTCTATTAGTCCAAGATTATTCTACATAGAGAGAAAAGAATCGACATAGAGAGAAAAGATTCAACGTAGGGGAGAAAAGATAAATAAAAATAATGATGATGATGAATGTTATTGGCTGATTGTAACCAAAGAGGAGGAGCAGTAAAATAGCTAGAACTAAGTACACACGTACTTTGGCTTATGGTGTCTGTTGAAAGTTCTAAGAAGATTCGACGGAGCAGGTAAATTATACGGCGTCGTACAGTTTAGCTGCTCCGTCGAATCTTCTTTGAACATTCGACAGACACCATAAGCCTTCAATGACAGGTTCAAGCCTAATTTGGATTTTCGGACGAATGCAATTTTTAACGAAAAACGAAATAAATAAAAACGAATTTCGGGAGTAAATAAATAAATTTATTTTTCGGACGAAAACGAAATTCCGAAACGAAATATTTCAGTGTGCACATGTCTAATGCAGGCTGCCAGGTTTATACCTTCCAGAGCAGCAAATTCCAGGTTCCTAGTCCAGGGAGAGTTCCAGCAGGGTGACAGAAAAGGGGGGCCATGTGCTCCAGTAGGCCTGCGTGTTGCAGCAGTTCTTCCTCTGCAAATCCCATGTAGAAGAGGGAGAGCTCTGAGCCCTCCCCTGGCATTTATGAGGCTTACAGCAGGGGGCAGGACTCAGAAAGCCTGGGAAAGAGTCCAGACACAGTTAACACCTTCCTATCCTGGGCAGTCTGATGCTGTCTATATAACTACACAGTGCAATGAATACAACAGCCGAAATACATTCAATGATACCTAAAAAGCACCTGCTTACAAGTGGATCATGGGTGCAATGTCAGGCAAGTTCTCCAGCTTTCCGTCTGTACCTCTGTATGGACTGTCAGTTTAAAAGCTGCAGGGCTTGTGAGAGAACTATGAACCTTAAATATGGATATAGCCTGTAACATGCTTCAAAGGATCATTTAGAGCTGTGTTCCAGGTATGGGTTTTTTTGGCATAAAGGTGGACAAACGTAAGTATACTGCACATATGTCAGGGCTGGGCTCAGCCCTTCCTTCTCAGAGCTGGGCGCTAAGCTGTTGGCTAATTGCCAGCTCCTATCTCTCCACAGTGACTCACCTGTTGATGATATCCTGCTCGTCAGTCCTGCCTACTTAGGCCGTCCAGTCCAGATGATCTCTGCCTTCGCCTTGGTCACATCTCTAGAGACGCTCACCTGTGTTCCTGTTAAAGGCTTGCTTGGCTAACATTCCTTCTGGCTCCAGATCCTGCTTGCTGTTCTACTATGCTCATCTCTGGCTCCCTGACGTTTTGGCTTGTCTGACTATCCGTTCCGGTTCCTGAACTCTGGCTATGTTTTTGACTATGTTTACTCTGTTTACCTTTTTTTATTATTATTAAACAAGTGTGATTTTACTGTATTTCTGTCTTAGTCTGATTTATGGTTTCTGACAACATATTACATACCTGGACAGTCCCTGTGGCAGAGCAGAATCACTGTATTAGCTGTCTCTTGGGTCTGTCCCAAGAAGCTGCTCTGCTGCAGTGTATCCATAGAACATTGCCCACTTGGCACGAGTGCCAATTAGACAATGATTTCTTTTTTTGCTTAATGATAGCAAAGTGGTCTCTGATTGGATGAGGTAGAAAGGTGGGGTAGTGATGTCTCAATCTCCATCTCATCTATTCAGATAACACTTTGCAATGGGCTCAAGAATACTTTAAAAAATCACTGTCTGTGAACACAGTTTGTTGTGCCATCCAAAACACATCAAACACAGAAGAAGCCATACCTAAACACGATCCAGAAATGGCGCTATCTTCTCTGGATCAAAGCTCATTTAACCACCTACTGACTACTTACAGTAAATATACTGCGAGCAGGCAGCAGGTACAGGCACGATCATGTACAGTATCTCACAAAAGTGAGTACACTCCTCACACTTTTGTAAATATTTTATTATATCTTTTCATATGACAACACTGAAGAAATCACACTTTCCTACATTGTAAAGTAGTGAGCGTACAGCTTAAATAACAGTGTAAATCTGCTGTCCCCTCAAAACAACTCAACCCACAGCCATTAATGTCTAAACCGCTGGCAACAAAAGTGAGTACACACCTAAGTGAAAATGTCCAAATTGGGCCCAAAGTGTCAATATTTTGTGTGGCCACCATTATTTTCCAGCACTGGCTTAATCCTCTTGGGCATGGAGTTCATCAGAGCTTCACGGGTTGCCGCTGGAATCCTCTTCCACTCCTCCATGATGACATCACGGAGCTGGTGGATGTTAGAGACCTTGAGCTCTTCCACCTTCTGTTTGAGGATGCCCCACAGATGCTAAAAAGGGTTGAGGTCTGGAGACATGCTTGGCCATGATGTGTTTGGGGTTGTTATCATGTTGGAATACTGCCCTACGGCCCAGTCTCCGAAGGAAGGGGATCATGCTCTGCTTCAGTATGTCACGTACATGTTGGCATTCATGGTTCCCTCAATAAACTGAAGCTCCCCAGTGCCGGCAGCACTGATGCAGCCCCAGACCATGACACTCCCACCACCATGCTTGACTGTAGACAAGACACACTTGTCTTTGTACTCCTCACCTGGTTGCCGCCACACGCGCTTGACACCATCTGAACCAAATAAATTTATCATGGTCTGATCAGGTTCCAGTAATCCATGCCCTTAGTGCGCTTGTCTTCAAACTGTTTGCGGGCTTTCTTGTACATAATCTTTAGAAGAAGCTTCCTTCTGGGACGACAGCCATGCAGACCAATTTGATGCAGCAATGCTGGCAGCACTCATATGTCTATTTCCCAAAGACAACCTCTGGATATGATGCTGAGCACGTGCACTCAACTTCTTTGTTCTACCATGGTTCTGAGTGAAACTTGTTCTGTTAAACCACTGTATAGTCTTGGCCACTGTGCTGCAGCTCAGTTTCAGGGTCATGGCAATCTTCTTATAGCCTAGGCCATCTTTATGTAGAGCAACCATTCTTTTTTTCACATCCTCAGAGAGTTCTTTGCCATGTTGAACTTCCAGTGACCAGTATGAGAGAGTGAGAGCGATAACACCAAATTTAATACACCTGCTCCCCATTCACACCTGAGACCTGTAACACTAACAAGCTGTACACTCACTACTTTACACTGTAGTAACATGTCATTTATTCAGTGTTGTCACATGAAATAATTTTTTTACAAAAATGTGAGGGATGTACTCACTTTTGTGAGATACTGTATATGGTGAAAGGAAACACACAATGATAAATCAACTGATACAATTTGTGATTAAATGTCCATGTTTTTAACATTACTGTACATTACTTCAATCCTTCTGCACATTACACTACTGATGTGATCAAAGATTCAGCCCCTTTTTCTTTCACGGCACAAAGAACAGTGCCATTTTACTACTGAGCGCTGTTTATTTGTATCGAGTTTAACCACTTAAGCTCCGGAAGGTTTTACCCCCTTCATCACCAGAGCATTCTTTGCTATTCAGCACTGTGCTACTTTAACTGGCAATCGTCCAATACTTAAGTATTGTGATCCCCGTGCTACGGTAATTGTAAAATTCTGTGAAACAACTTTAAAGACTGGTGCTGTGGTATAAGGTGTGTATTCTTCTCAAATTGTATTGTGCAAACCCAGAGCAGTCTAGCACCAAAATATCTATTGTGTACTTGTACTACATACTGTATATCACATAAAATCCAATGGCAGTGAATCAACCATAAAAACAGTTCCAAATGTAACAGTGCAATCAATAATCAGTGAAAAATTGTGCATCAATAATAAGTCTTTCCAAGTGCTTGCAATTGTGTTATTCTTCCAGCACCAAGGTTGACAATAAAGTGTCGTGCTATGCTTTCCGCCTTATGTTTTTTCATAGGTTTAGCACTTGTAATGAAAGGCCAGTGATCCTCAGACGGTTGTAGATGGATATTTTTCTTTTCCTCTTAGGGTTGCAGCAGTTAGGATAAAGATCCTCATGTAAGTTTAGGGAATAGAACCAGGAAAGTTCCATAGTGTAATTCCATTTTTTAATTTGTAAAACCATTTAAAAACAAATTGCAGGGGGTGTGGCCGCGGCATGAGTGAGAACGTGCTCTCACTGAGCTCCGGGAGACCCGCTCACAACACCACCTATACAGCAGCTTTTTTACAGGGGGAGATAATCACAGGCAGGGATGCTCTCTAAGAGGAAGCCCTCCCCACTGTCACAGCAGACCTCTCAGTGCAGCTCCAGATCACTGGACCTATACCTTACTGAGACTCGCAAAGGAGCAGGAGGATCCAAGATGGCGCCGGGTGAGCATGCTGCCCATGCAGCCTTTCCTATACAGTCACCAAGCATGCCTTTACCCTCGCTTCCTCCCCCCTTCTCTCCCTCTTGCTCAGACAGCCAGGAGAGATCCTCTGACTTGGGAGACGCACTTAGAGATAGAGATCTGCACTCCCATATTCTCTCCCTACCCACCAAGGCTGACCTGGAGCTTCTTGCACACAGAGTAGAGAAAGCCTTGTGGCAGGACATTGATGCTTTGCAGGAGGACACTGCACAAATTGGGGGCAGAGTTGAGGCATTGGAGTCGAATTGGGAAAAAATGACCCCGGTACTGCAAGCCCTTACTGAGAAAGGCAAGATGCAAGATCACAGAATTGACTCCTTGGTGGACTAAATGAATGATTTCTAAAATCGGAGTTGCAGAGTCAACATCCGCATCAGAGGCTTACCTGAGGCTACTGCACCCCGGGACATAGTCCCTACATTGCAGGGTGTCTTTAAGCAAATCCTGGGATGGAAGTCTCCAGAACATATTGAAATTGACCGTGCTCATAGGGCACTCCACCCACCTTCTGAGCATTCTGACAAGCCGCACGATATAATATACAAGCTTCATAAATATTCCCTGAAAGAACGCATCATGTTCCATGTCAGGGGAACCCGCTATGTGGACTTTAATGGTGCTAAACTTTCCATTTTTCCAGACCTATCCCGACGCACCCTGATGCAGTGCCGTGCCATGAAGCCATTGCTGGAGGTGCTTCAAGATGCAAAGTTGATCTACAGATGGGGTTTCCCCTTTAGCCTATCAGTCACTAAGGATGGCAAGCTATTTACCCTACAGAACAAAGATGACCTGCCTCATTTCCTGAAAGACCTGGATTTGCCCTTCATGGATATTCCAGATTGGCACTCTACACCAGAGATTCCGCTTCCTAATCTCCCCTAGCCCTGGCGGACTGCACGTCGCAGAGGTCAGAACAGAAACTGTGGGAGCTTATCACAGGCAATTCCACAGCCTTCCTCTCCTCGGGGGGTCATCTTAAAGTATTGATTAGAATTTTACTGACTTACTCTATTTTCTTTAGAGTTCCCAATCCTGGCTGCTGTATACTTTCTCATATTAATGTAGGGTACAGTCTTGTACCCGCTCAGTAGCAGTTATCTCCACTGGACTCGCACGCTGTGCTCCGCCACCTACCTCCAGTAGGCCGACTCTTCGGAGTTATGTCCCCTGATTGGGACCTCTTGCTGCTTGCTGGACCCCGCTCTTTCCTTGCTCAGGGGATGGAGCTGGGTCTATCGACCGGTGGTGTTTTTGCACTTAGACATGCCCTTCAGGCATTAAGTTGTTTATGTGTTATAACTGTTTTTTTCTTTTCCAGGCTCTTATCTTAGTTTATGTTTTTCAGCACTCCTTGATTTCTGGACTTTGTTCTGGACTCCCTCCAATCCTTTGGAGTGGGACAACTGATACTGGGGGGTGATTTTAATGTAAGCCCTGACCCATGCCCAGATACTTCCACTGGTTGCTCTAATCACTCGTTTGCCTTTCTAAAACACATTTGTAAATCCCTGTACGCCCACCACTTAGTTAACTGCTGGAGATTGCTCCATCCGACAATGAAAAACTATAGTTACTATTCGGCGGTTCATAATGTGTACACCCAAATAGACTTTCTGTTGATGGATCAGTCCCTCGTCGAGGCCCTCTCCGCTGCATCAATCTTACAATCTAAGCTAGTTTACGTGACACGCAAATTTGGGCTCACTAACGCCATATCTCTTACAAATTTTATGAATTTGGCAATAAGTGTGGGAGACTGCTAGCTAAAGCTCTTCGACAACAGTGTGCCTCTGGTCATGTCCATAAGCTTTATACTGCGATGGGACACCCGGTGATACACTCATCGAAAATAGCAGATGCCTTTTGAGACTTTTACTCTAGGCTCTACCACCTCCCCGATACCCTACCTGGCTCCACAGAGAGTCAGAAGATTGAGAGAATAACGCAATACCTAGAGGAGGCTCAGTTCCCCCAACCCCCCAACTCAAACCAGAAATCAGTTGGATGCCCCCATTTCCCTAACAGAACTTGCAGCGGTCATCAAAGACCTCCTAAAAGGGAAGAGTCCTGGGCCAGACTGCTTTACAAATGCTTAATATTGTAAGTTTCACTCATTCTTGTCTAGCCGGATGTGTGCCTATTTTAACACACTGGCCTCAAGTTCAGTTGCATCTAAGGAGTCCTTGTTAGCCCACATTACGGTCATTCCTAAAGAGGGAAAAGACCATACCGCCCCCCAGTAATTATAGGCCGATCTCACTTCTCAACACGGACCTTAAAATATTGGCATGGATTTTGGCTAACCGTCTCAAACCTATCTTACTGACTATAGTACACCCAGATCAAACAGGGTTTATTGCTGGAAGAGAAGCGAGAGACAACTATATCCACTGGGCTGAACTGCAGACTGACCATCCGCCCTGTCTCCTGCTTTCCACTGACACCCAAAAAAGATCAACTATAAAAAGTCGGAAATGTTGCCTTTGATTATGCCCCTGACTGTACACAGATAACTGTATTGCCGCGTACACACGAGCGGACTTTGCGGCAGACTTTGCCCGGCGGACTGGATTTCATCAGACAATTCGATCGTGTGTGGGCTCCAGCAGACTTTGTTTTCTCAAAAGTTGGACAGACTTAGATTTGAAACATGTTTTAAATCAAACCGTCGAAATTGAGTACGGTCGAAAAGTCTGCTCGTCTGTATGCTAGTTCGACGGACAAAAAGCCACGCTAGGGCAGCTATTGGCTACTGGCTATGAACTTCCTTGTTTTAGTCCGGTCGTACGTCATCACGTACGAATTCGACGGACTTTGGTGGATTGTGTGTAGGCAAGTCCGTTCTTTCAGAAAGTCCGTCGTAAAGTCTGTTGAAAAGTCCGCCGAGCAAAGTCTGCCATAAAGTCCGCTCGTGTGTACGTGGCATAAGACTTGTTTTCCTTCACCTGGTGCCGCACTTCCCTAAAATACTTAGGTGTCCAACTTCTAACTTATTGCAACCAGCTGTACACATGTAATTACGCTCCATTGCGCTCTACCGTTAGAGTGAACTTACAGAGTTGGGATCACACAACCTTTTCTTTGATGGGCCAAGTCAGTGTTTTGAAAATGAATTTGCTGCCCCGTGTCCTTTTCTACTTGCAAATGGTGCCTATCTCTTTATCCTCGTCTTTCCTCTCAAACCTCAAAAGTCTGGTTATAAAATATATCTGGAAAGGAAAGAGCCCCCGTTTAGCTTTTCACACTCTGGAGCACCCCAAAAAGGCGGGTGGTATGGGCGTCCCCGATCTCCGTAAAGATTATGAGGCAATCGCCCTTCAGAGGATTTTGGATGTAGAGGGGGGAAGAGAAAAAAGAAAGAGAGAAACATTGGCCTGGGTATTTACAATCTCAGTAACATAACATTCACAGAAGAAGAACAACAGGTACTACAAGTAGGTCTAAAATATGCCCCACAACAAAACAAACAAATTCAAAACATTCATAGACCTTCAAAAATTGATGAGAAAAATGAATATTAAAAGACATTTTGCTGAAAAAAACGTTACCAGTAACCAGGAAGAAACAGAGTATGTACATAGTGGCCTTAGGATCCAATCCACTTTTAACCCTAAAAAGAATAACAGTCATTGTTTGGAAGTTTTTAAAATGATGATGGAAAAAGAAATATAAGCCATAGATGTAAAACCAATAAGATGGGATAAAAATTATAAGAAGGGAATAGAACAATTAGAAAAAAAGAAAAAAATAAATATTAGGACGGACTGATAGTAGAGGACTACATTAATGAACCTTATAGACTAGTCTCAGATACAAATACATATAAAAAACTAAAAGGAAACCCCACCAACTAAAAGCTAAATAAACAAAAGTAGTGAAAAAAGCACAAAAGGAAGGAATCATAAACAAAAAAGAGGCACATTACTTGTTACCTGAGGCTCCAAAAATTTCTATAATATACTGTATCGGGTCCCCAAAATGCATAAAAATGAAACAAACCCATCGGAGAGACCCATCATCAGTGGGATAAATTTGGTATTCTCCAGGATTGGACAATACTTAGACCACCTCCTCCAACCCTAACACAAAGCTACCCATTGTATATTAAAGACAGTGGAGATCTTATTAATAAAATAAAACATTCCAATTAATGAAAACTGCATACTTGCTAGTATCGATGTCAACTCCCTATATAACAATATAGATCAACAGGATGCACTCAACGCCATAGAATGGGCCCTTAACAATAAAACTCAATTAGAAAAAAAACTGAAGGAATTCATGACCAGCACACTAATGCCCCGTACACACGGTCAGCCTTTCCGATGGCAAATGTGCGATCGGAGCCTGTTGTCTGAAGTTCCGAACGTGTGTAGGCTCCATCTGACTTTTTCCATTGGATTTTCCGACACACAAAATTTGAGATCTGGATCTCAAACTTTCTGATAACAAAATTTGTTGTCGTAAATTCCGATCGTGTGTACACAATTCTGACGCACAAAGTTCCACGCATGCTCGGAATCAAGCAGAGGAGCCGCACTGGCTATTGAACTTCCTTATTTCGGCTCGTCGTACGTCACTGCATTCTTGGCGTTCGGAATTTCCGACAAGATTTGTGTGACTGTGTGTATGCAAGACAAGTTTGAGCCAACATCCGTCAAAAAAAATCCATGGATTTTGTTGTCGGAATGTCCGATCATGTGTACGGGACATTATACTAGCCATGGGAGGATTTTTTTTCTGGCACGGTAAACAATTTTTTGTACAAAAAAGGGGGCGTGGCAATGGGGGCAAAATATGTCCCAACAGTTGCCAATATATTTACGAGTAGATGGGAAACAGGAAATTTATGACAAAAGAAGACTCAAACTAAAAGCATACTGCAGATATTGGGTACATAAGTGTGGCGCTAAATAATCATGTACATTAGTGGACAAGGCCTGACAGAATGGAAATCCGTGAGGAAAATAGTCCAATAAAGTGTATTACTGAAACACCAAAACAACTTGTGTGTTAAACTAATGAAAATAATACATAAATACGTGGGTTAATCAGAAGGTACCAACCAACATTAAAGGCAGTACTGGTACGAACCCCTGACTATACCCAATGTGAAAAAGGGATCAAGAGATACTCTCTCACTAATCCTCATTCAAAAAGTGATGAATTTGGAAACCTTAAAAGTGATGTGGTGACACATATGCAAATTATAAATAGTGAAATACCATAACAGCCTATGTTGCTGTCATAAAAAAGTCCAGTCAATAATTAAGTGAGAAGACTTCAGTGACCAACATTCAGAAATAAAAAATCAAAAGTCTGTAGTTGTCAAGATGATTGATAGAAGACCTTCAGTCCAGGGATGGCATCCACAGGACAAGGGGCTCAGCATATATCAAGATGGAATAGGTAAAACATACTCTTACCGGAAATGGTGGACCCCTCGGCCAGCGGCCTGGGGGTCTAACAGGCTTAAAGATATGGGAGAAGACTTCCACGACAGTTGGAGGGGTTGGAGGGGACCCTCGACACTCACCAACCGACCTCTCAAGTAGTGATGACTCCCGGTCTGCAAGGGTTCAATCGGAGGATGTTCACAAAAAAGCCGCTTCCGAAGGCCAGGTATGGGTCCTCTCCATGTGTTCCGAGGGGTCCACCATTTCCGGTAAGAGTATGTTTTACCTATTCCATCTTGATATATGCTGAGCCCCTTGTCCTGTGGATGCCATCCCTGGACTGAAGGTCTTCTATCAATCATCTTGACAACTACAGACTTTTGATTTTTTATTTCTGAATGTTGGTCACTGAAGTCTTCTCACTTAATTATTGACTGGACTTTTTTATGACAGCAACATAGGCTGTTATGGTATTTCACTATTTATAATTTGCATATGTGTCACCACATCACTTTTAAGGTTTCCAAATTCATCACTTTTTGAATGAGGATTAGTGAGAGAGTATCTCTTGATCCCTTTTTCACATTGGGTATAGTCAGGGGTTCGTACCAGTACTGCCTTTAATGTTGGTTGGTACCTTCTGATTAACCCACGTATTTATGTATTATTTTCATTAGTTTAACACACAAGTTGTTTTGGTGTTTCAGTAATACACTTTATTGGACTATTTTCCTCACGGATTTCCATTCTGTCAGGCCTTGTCCACTAATGTACATGATTATTTAGCGCCACACTTATGTACCCATTATCTCTTCACAATTAGTCTGATTGTTGTGTTGGCGGCTTCCCCTCATTTTAGTTGGCGCATTATTATTTATTTATTTGTTTCAAGATACTGCAGATATATTGATAATATCTTCATAATTTGGGAGGGGTCAGAGAATAGTTTAAAAAACTTTTTTGAAGAAATTAACCAAAATAGATATAACATATCATTTACGGCCAATTATGATAAAGAAAGGGTACAGTATCTGGACCTGGAAATATTTAATGGGAAGGAAAGATTGTGCACCAAAACCCATTTAAAAAAAACTGACCGTAATGGGTATATCCCGATAGGCAGCGGCCATCACCCTAGATGGTTGGAGGCCATACCTAAAAGCCAACTGATCCAGAATCAAAAGGAACTGATAGAGAAAGTGATTTTGAATCCCAAGCAGAGACAATTATAAATTGATTTATAGAAAAGGGGTATGAAGCACGAAAATTGGAAAAATAAAACAACAGGTAAAAAATATAAACAGAGAACAGATGTTACAACCCAAACAACAAAATAAATATAGCACAACCTTTATTACTGACTGCAATAGACAGTACAAGCAAATAGAAAAGGTATAAAAAAAAAACACTGGCCAATGCTATGCAGAGACCTCATACTTCAAAAAATCCTCCCAAAATGCACTAAATTTATATACAAAAGACCACCGATCCTAAAAAATAGACTGGTTAAAAGTATACCGGACCACCACCTGAAACTGTCACATTTCTGGATCAAATAGGATTCTTTAAATGCCGAAGATGCATGACATGCAGAACATGCAAGAATAACAATAGAAAAACACGCAGTTCAAATCTAACAGTACGGGAGAAATATTTGAAATAAAAAAATTCATCATGTACAGTACTAACACTTTTCATACCTTCTGGAATGTATGTGTGGCTTACAGTATGTGGGTGAAACTACCCGTGAACTAAGAATTAGATTAAGAGAACACTAAATAATATCACAATAATATCAAAAAAGGTTTTAAGTATCATAGCGTGTCAGAACACTTCAAGAAGTATCACAATAGGGACCCTAGAGACATGAAAATTTGTGCAATAGATAGAATTGAAAACCACTGGTGGGGAATACATAAAAAACAAGCAATTTCACAAAATGAAACTTATTGGATCCACAGACTTAATTCTAGGGCGCCTGTGGGTTTAAACATTGAAATAGACATAAATAGTTTTATACATAATTTTTAAGAAGGTTAGGGGAAGGACAATATGAGCAAAACTGATTGAGCAAACAACGAAAACATGGAATGTAACACCCATAAAACGAAATTAAACAATATAAGATAAGGGTCAAAAGTAACAATGAAAATAAAAAGGATGATAATACTCTTAATGTGAACAGGGGTACTCAACCTTTCCTCCTCCTAGAACAGGGGTAGGCAACCTTTTGAGCACAGTGTGCCGATAAATGATTTCAAAGAAATTGAGCGTGCCGATTTTATAGCAAGAAAATGTCAACTTCACACTCTTAATCACAAAAAAGGATTTTTTATAAATTAATGCTGTAAACTACTTTAGTAGTGAGAAATTAACATCCTGCACTCTCACACCTCAGATCAGCCCCAATTCATGCACCTTCACACCTCAGATCATTGCCCCCTGCAAATCTGTTTTTTACCACTTTACCCCCCTGCTCATCTGTCCCACCACTGTACCCCCCTGCTCATCTGTCCCACTACTGTAACATCCTGCACATATGCCCCACCACTGTACTATCCTGCACATCTGCCCCACCACTGTACCCCCCTGCTCATCTGCTCCACCACTGTACCCCCTGCTCATCTGCTTCACCACTGTACTCCCCTGCTCATCTGTCCCACCATTGTACCCCCTGTTCATCTGCTCCACCACTGTACCCCCCTGCTCATCTGCTCCACCACTGTACCCCCCTGCTCATCTGCTCCACCTCTGTACCCTCTGCTCATCTGCCCCACCACTGTACCCCCTGCTCATCTGCCCCACCACTGTAACCCCCTGCTCATCTGCCCCACCACTGTACCACCCTGCTCATCTGCCCCACCAATGTACCCCCTGTCTCATCTGCTCCACCAATGTACCCCCTCTCTCGTCTGCTCCACCAATGTACCCCCTTTCTCATCTGCCCCACCACTGTAACCCCCTGCACATCTGCCCCACCTCTGTACCCCCCTGCTCATCTGTCCCACCACTGTACCACCCTGCTCTTCTGTCCCACCACTGTAACCCCCTGCTCATCTGCCCCATCAATGTCCCCCCTTTCTAATCTGTCCCACTACTGTACCACGCTGCTCTTTTGTCCCACCACTGTACCACCCTGCTCTTCTGTCCCACCACTGTAACCCCCTGCTCATCTGCCCCACCACAGTACCTCCCTGCACATCTGCTCCACCGCCTAACCCCCATGCTCTTCTGTCTCACCGCTGAACCATCTTCTCATCTGTCCTAGCACTGAACTTATCTGCTCATCTGCCCCACCACTGTAATCCCCTTTCTCATCTGCCCCACCACTGTACCTCCTGCACATCTGTCTCACCACTGTACCCCCTGCTCTTCTGCCCCCTACTGTACATCCCTGCTCACGTGTTCCACTGATGTACCTCCTTTCTCCTCTGCACCCCTCTGCACATCTGCCTCACCTCTGTACCCCCCTGCTCCTCTGCCCCACCGCTGTAACCCCCTGCTCATCTGTCCCACCAATGTACCTCCTTTCTCTTCTACCCCAACACTGAACCCCCCTGCTCATCTTTCCCACCACTGTAACCCCCTTCTCATCTGGCTCAACACTGAACCTCCCCTGCTCTTTTTTACTCCCCCTCCCACCCCACTCTATACCCCATCTTACCCTCCCCCCCATTACCCCCCCTATTCCTACCTCGCCTTCCTATTTACTTAATATCATACAACCTTTATCTTAGCTCTTCCTACATACACTTTACATGGGATAACCCACTTCTTCTAACCAAGGCATCCAGATTTATTTGAACTCATTTAAGTTTCCTCTCCTTGCATATACTACCTTTTGGAAACAAAACATATTTTATATATTTTTATGAAAATTGAATAAAGATTATTTAAAATTAAAAAAAAAAAAAAAGAACCTCCCCTGCTCATCTGTCCCGCCACTGTAACCCCCAGCTTACTGCCCCATCACTGTACCCCTCTGCTTTTCTATCCCACCGCTGATCCGCCTTCTCCTCCCTCCCACCACTGTACTTCCTGCACATCTGCCCCACCACTGTACCCCCTTGCTCTTTTGTCCCACCACTGTAACTCCCCTGCTCATCTGCCCCATGAATGTACCGCCTATTCTCATCTGCCCCACCACTGAACCTCCCTGCACATCTGCTCCACCACCATATCCCCATGCTCTTCTGTCTCACTACTGAATCACCTTCTCTGTCCTAACACTGAACCCATCTACTCATCTGCCCCACCACTGTAACCCGCTTTCTCATGTGCCCCACCAATGTACCTCCTGCATATCTGTCTCACCTCTGTTCCCCCTGCCCCAGCACTGTAACCCCCTGATCATCTGTTCCACCAATACACCTCCTTTCACAACTGCACCACTGCTTTACCCCCCTGCTTTTCTGTCTGACCACTGAACCCCCTTCTCATCTGCCCCAACACTAAACCCCCCTGCTTATTTGGCCCAACATTGAACCCCCTGCTCATCTGGCCCAACACTGAACCCCCCTGCTCATCTGGCCCAACACTAAACCCCCTTCTCATCTGCCCCAACACTGTACCCACCTGCTCTTCTGTCCCGCTGCTGAACCCCCTTTTCATTTCTTCCACCACTGTACCTAAAGATAAAGAATAACACTTCAGATAAAGGAACACCTGGGTAGCAGTGATCATAACATGATTTCATTTGATGTTAGCTGTAAACAAGAAATACATACGGGAAAGATAAAACAAAATTAACTTCAAGAGAGCAAATTTTCCAAGGATGAGGGCTGCTCTTCAGGATTTAGACTGGAAGGGAATATTGGCATCGATGAACACAGAACAGAAATGGGAATTCTTCAAAAAGACTATTTGGGACCTCACTGCAAAGTTTCCATGGGCAATAAGTTTAAAATGCTAAAAATAAAACCTATGTGGCTCACAGTCAAAGTTAAAAAAAGCTATAAACAATAAGAAAAGAGATTTTAAAAATATAAAAATGAAGGAACACTAGTGTTGTTTAAATGTTACAAAGAATTTAACAGGATATGTAAAAAGGAAATCAAGGATGTAAAAATTCAAAACGAACGACAGATTGCAAAAGATAGTAGGACAAACAAAAATTCTTCAAATATATTAATATTAAAAAGGTCAGGTCTGAGCATGTAGGCCCTTTACAAAATAATCTAGAGTGTTGACTGGGGACAAAGAGAAGGCTAATTTATTAAATACTTTCTTCAGCTCTGTGTATACAAAAGAGCATGGGGGAGCTCATGTTCATAATGGGGGTGGTATTGACACAGCCCCGAATGATCCACAATGGCTCAAAAGTGATATGGTCCAGAAACATTTAGACAGAATAAAGGTGGATAAAGCACCTGGACCTTATGGCATCCACCCACGGATCCTAAAAGAATTAAGCTCTGTAATTTCAAAGCCATTGTATCTAATTTTTAGGGACTTATTAATGATGGGAATAGTATCATTGGATTGGCGCAGAGTGAACGTGGTGCTTATGTTTAAAAAGGGATCAAAGTCTTTACCAAGTAACTATAGACATGTTAGTTTAAACTTCTATAGTCGGGAAGATACTGGAGCGTTTAATAAAAGACCACATAGACGAGTTCCTGCTGGAAAAAAACATTTTAAGCAACAGACAGCGTGGATTCATGAAAGACAGAAGTTGTCAGACAAACCTGATTTCTTTTTATGAAGAGGTAAGTAAAACCTTGGTCAGAGGAGTGGCTGTGGACGTGGTATACTTGGATTTTGCAAAAGCGTTCGATACAGTTCTGCACAAATGGCTCATGTGTAAGGTAAAGTCTACAGGCTTAGAAATATCAGTTTGTAAATGGATAGAAAACTGGCTAAAATACAGAATTCAGAGAGTAGTGGTTTCACTCTTGAGAAGAGGAGAATAAGGGGGGATTTGCTCAACATGTTCAAATATATAAGGGGTCCATATAGTGAACTTGGTGTTGACTTATTCTCTTTATGGTCAAAACAAAGGACACGGGGGCACTCTTTACGTCTAGAGGAAAAGAGATTTCATCTCCAAATATGGAAAGGTTTCTTCACAGTAATAGCTGTGAAAATGTGGAATAGACTCCCCCAGAGGTGGTTCTGGCCAGCTCAGTAGATTGCTTTAAGAAAGGCCTGGATACTTTCCTAAATGTACACAATATAACTGGGTACTAGCATTTATAGGTAAAGTTGATCCAGGGAAAATCCGATTGCCTCTTGGGGGATCAGGAAGGAATTTTTTCCCCTGCTGTAGCAAATTGGAGCATGCTCTGCTGGGTTGTTTGCCTTCCTCTGGATCAACTGTGGGTATAGAATTGGGTATATTGGATTGTACAATATTTTTTATTTTATTTATTTATTTATTTTTATGGTTGAACTGGATGGACTTGTGTCTTTTTTCAACCTGACTAACTATGTAACTACCTCCCTACACATCTGCTCCACCGCTGTACCCTCTTCTCCTCTATGATATGCGTGATATGCAGAGTGATGAAAGGAAGCAGAGATGAGACACATCTATCTGTTCTGGCACACTCATCCTGCTGATCCACCTCTCGCATCCAGCCCATGTGCTTGTATGTGATGTCACATACAAGCATCTGGAATGGATGCGCAATGATGAGCTCAGGTCAGGGGCATTTACTGAAAGCAGTGGGCCTGTGTGCAGGATCATAATTTGGGAGAGAACAGCTGAGAAAAAGTGCGGCGCTCTGCACCACAGGAAAAGTTGGGTGTGATTTTCATTGTGCTGAATACTGGCTCTGGCTTAAAGGGACACAGAGTGCAGGGGTTCAGTAGTAAGTGACGCAAAGGTTCAGGAATAATTTCAAAAAAGTTCCCAGAAGCTCAATAGTAATTCCACAAACTGTCACCTGATTGTGGTTTTCTCAATCACAGTGAAATCCCTTCTTTCTGATATTGGTAGTTTTTAAACAGTTTTACAAACAAAAAAATGGAATTACACTATGGATCTTCCCTTGTTCTATTTCCCTAAACTCACATGAGGATCTTTACCCGACCTGCTGAAACCCTAAGAGGAAAAGAAAAATACCTGTCTACAACAGTCTGAGGATCACTGGCCTTTCATTACAAGTGCTAAACCTACGAAAAGTTAGTGAGTGAGGACACATAAGGTAGGAAGCACAGCACGGCACTTTATTGTCAACCTTGGCACTGGAAGGATAACAAAACTACAGGCACTTGGAAATACTTATTATTGATGCACAATTTTTCACTGATTTGATTGCACTGTTACATTTGGAACTGTTTTTATGGTTGATTCACTGCCATTTTATTTTATGTGATATACAGTATGTAGTATAAGTAAAACCTTGGACAGAGGAGTGGCTGTGGACGTGGTATACTAGGATTTTGCAAAAGCGTTCAATACAGTTCCGCACAAATGGCTCATGTGTTAGGTAAAGTTTACAGGCTTAGAAATATCAGTTTGTCAATGGATAGAAAACTGGCTAAAATACAGAATTCAGAGAGTAGTGGTTAATGATTCTTACTCTGAATGGTCTAAGGTTATCAGTGGTGTACCCCAAGGTTCAGTGCTGGGACCCTTACTTATTATTATCTTTATAAATGATATGGGGTCTGGGATCAAAAGTAACATTTCTGTTTTGCAGATGACACCAAGCTATGCAGTGGAATAACGTCCTTACAGGATGTCTCCAATTTACAAGCCAACCTCAATGCACTGTCTAATTGGGCGACTATGTGGCAGATGAGGTTTAATGTTGAGAAATGTAAAGTTATGCACTTGGGGGCTAAGAATATGCATGCATCATGCATGCTAGGGGAAGTACAATTGGGGGAATCTGTAGTAGAGAAGGATCTGGGGGTTTTGGTAGATCATAAGCTCAATAATAGCATGCAATGTCAAGCTGCGGTTTCCAAAGCGAGCAAAGCCCTTTCTTGTATTAAGAGAGGTATGGACTCTAGAGAGAGATATCATTTTGCCCCTGTTCACATCATTAAGATCTCATCTGGAATATGCAGTTCAGTTTTGGGCACCAGTTCTCAAAACGGATATCGGGGAACTGAAGAAGGTGCAGAGAAGGGCAACCAAACTGATAAGAGGCATGGAGGAGCTCAGCTATGAGGAAAGATTACAGGAACTGAATTTATTCACTCTTGAGAAGAGGAGAATAAGGGGGGATTTGATCAACATGTTCAAATATATAAGGGGTCCATATAGTGAACTTGGTGTTGAGTTATTCTCTTTATGGTCAAAACAGAGGACACGGGGGCACTCTTTACGTCTAGAGGAAAAGAGATTTCATCTCCAAATATGGAAAGGTTTCTTCACAGTAATAGCTGTGAAAATGTGGAATAGACTCCCCCCAGAGGTGGTTCTGGCCAGCTCAGTTGATTGCTTTAAGAAAGGCCTGGATACTTTCCTAAATGAACACAATATAACTGGGTACTGGCATTTATAGGTAAAGTTGATCCAGGGAAAATCCGATTGCCTCTTGGGGGATCAGGAAGGAATTTTTTCCCCTGCTGTAGCAAATTGGAGCATGCTCTGCTGGGGTTGTTTGCCTTCCTCTGGATCAACTATGGGTATAGAATTGGGTATATTGGATTGTACGATATTTTTAATTTTATTTTTTATTTTTTTTATGGTTGAACTGGATGGACTTGTGTCTTTTTTCAACCTGACTAACTATGTAACTACCTCCCTACACATCTGCTCCACCGCTGTACCCTCTTCTCCTCTATGATATGCGTGATATGCAGAGTGATGAAAGGAAGCAGAGATGAGACACATCTACCTGTCCTGGCACACTCATCCTGCTGATCCACCTCTCGCATCCAGCCCATGTGCTTGTATGTGCTTGTCACATACAAGCATCTGGAATGGATACGCAATGATGAGCTCAGGTCAGGGGCATTTACTGAAAGCAGTGGGCCTGTGTGCAGGATCATAATTTGGGGGAGAACAGCTGAGAAAAAGTGCGGCGCTCTGCACCACAGGAAAAGTTGGGTGTGATTTTCATTGTGCTGAACACTGGCTCTGGCTTAAAGGTACACAGAGTGCAGGGGTTTAGTAGTAAGTGACGCAAAGGTTCAGGAAAAATTTCAAAAAAGTTCCCAGAAGCTTAACAGTAATTCCACAAACTGTCACTTGATTGTGGTTTTCTCAGTCACAGTGAAATCCCTTCTTTCTTATATTGGTAGTTTTTAAACAGTTTTACAAACAAAAAAATGGAATTACACTATGGATCTTCCCTTGTTCTATTTCTCTAAACTCACATGAGGATCTTTACCCTACCTGCTGAAACCCTAAGAGGAAAAGAAAAATACCTATCTACAACAGTTTGAGGATCACTGGCCTTTCATTACAAGTGCTAAACCTACGAAAAGTTGGTGAGTGAGGGCACATAAGGCAGGAAGCACAGCATGGCACTTTATTGTCAACCTTGGCACTGGAAGGATAACAAAACTACAGGCACTTGGAAATACTTATTATTGATGCACAATTTTGCACTGATTATTGATTGCACTGTTACATTTGGAACTGTTTTTATGGTTGATTCACTGCCATTGGATTTTATGTGATATACAGTATGTAAGTACACAATAGATATTTTGGGTCTAGACAGCTTTGGGTTTGCACAATACAATCATGCAATACTGTATGCAAATTACATTTTTATCATTTTTTTTCACACAAATAGAGCTTTCGTTTGGTGGTATTTGATCACCACTGGGTTTTTTTATTGTTTGCGATATAAATGAAAAAAGATGGAAAATTTTGAAAAAAAAAAACAAAACAATGTTTACTTTCTGCTATAAAACAAAACAAATAAAAAATGTAAAAAATCTAATTTCTTCACGAATTTAGGCCAAAAATGTATTCTGCTACATTTCTTTGGTAAAAAAAAAATCCCAACAAGTGTATATGATTTGGTTTGCATGGAAGTTATAGCGCCTGGTATAGATACTGGATTTTTTTTCTTTTTATACTAGTAATGGCGGTGATCAGCGACTTATAGTTGGACTGTGATAGTGCGGTGGGCAATCTGGCACTAGCTGACTGACACTGACATCAATAGTGACACCAATACAGTGATCTGTGCTAATACTATACACTGTCACTGGCTGAGAAGGGGTTAATATCTACTGGGCGATTAAGGTGTTAAATGTGTGCCTAACAATGTTTACTGTGTGTGTTATGTGCTGCTATTACTAAGCAATCTTGCTGTTTTTTTCCCTTGCTTTGCAGAGAATAAAAAAAAACAGCAAGATTGCCAGGCCATGTTCAAAGCTCTGTGTTGTTTACAACACAGAGCTCCCTTCCCTGAATGACGGAACTTATCAACAGGTGCCAGCAATCATTCATTGGAAGGGACCTGCTGATTGGCTTGTGCTGTAACAAATCACAGCACAGGCGTAGTGGCGGGAGTGCACCCCCTCCCGGGAAGTGCTGATTACGTACCAGATACGTGATCTAGCATGGAGTGGCCGCCCTGCCGCAGTAAATGTACGTGGGGTGGTGGCTAACTGGTTAATTCATTTCTGAAGCACAGCTTCTTATATATGCATAGAGGTTTTTTTTTCACAAAAAATTTTATTGAAGGAAATTAAAGTGAGTTTACAGTACAGTACAGTCAGCATATCATTTTGGAGTGGGTTACATTACTAAACAATACAGTGAGATGAAACATGGTATAACCAACCCATGAAACATGGCATGGGTAACTGTTGAAGTTATTCAGTAGACTTTATTACATACAGGTTGATTGGTCTTTCATTAACATATAGCAGTAAGAAGTCAAATCTGTATGTGTTGCTTTTCAAAGCCAACCCCCTTGGGTGATTGGGACAATACCTCTGAGATCAATGTCAACAGATCCGGACAATGATAGTTTCAATTTTAGTGGGGTCAGCCTCCATCTTGCGTTATGGGTTATAGTAGAAAGTGCTGGTGTATGGGGTCTAGTCATGTGTAGAAATAAGGAGGGAGGGAAGGATGAGAGGGGAAAAGAGGGGAGTGAAAGGAGAATAAAGTAAGGTAAAGAGAGAGAGGGGTGGAGGATAAGGTAAAGAGGGGAGGGTTAGGGACCGCTCTCTGACCCGACCCCCAATTTAGGACATGTTTATGGGGTCAGGCTACTATGTCAAGGGATGGGAAATAAGACTTATAGCTCTCAGTAGATTTGAAATGAGCCCAGCATGCCCATATCTTGGGAGATATGGATCAATTACTCTATCTCCTCAATCTTAGAGATCCTGACTAGCCATTCTCTAATTGATGGTGTATCTGTGGATCGCCAGTGTACAGGAATGCAGAGCCTAGCTGCATTGACCATATGCATGGCAAGCGATTTGTGATAGTGTTTCCTAGGTAGAGTCGAATGGTGTAAGAGGTATTGAGCTGGGCTATAGTCTAGCGTGAGTGTAGTGGTTTGTGTTGTTAGGGCATGCACTTCTTTCCAAAACTGTTGGGCTGGAGTACACTCCCACCAGATATGGAGCATCGAGCCTACCGCTTTCTTGCATCTCCAGAAAATGTTAGGCATTGTAGGGGAGAATTTGTGTAGGTGAGCAGGGATCTATACCATTTGGTTGCGATTTTGTAGCAATTTTCTTGGATTGCTACATTCATTGAGCCTTTATGAATGTACTCATATATGACCTCCCAATTGTCATCCGAAAGGGTGATTCGAAGGTCTCCTTCCCAGGACAAACATGAAGCGTCTTTCCTGGGGGGAGAGAAGTCATCCTGAAGTAGAGTGTATATGTATGACATTAGATGTCTTTGAGGAGTTGCTAGTGTGTGTAAGGATTCAAAGGCTGTAAGCTGTCTGTTCCATATCGCTGAGAGATCTTGTGATGCAAAAAAGTGCCTCAGCTGTCTGTAGGTCCAGAAGGGAAACATTGCGTCCCCTGTGGAAAAATTGATGTGCCAGTACTTCCTCATGGGGCCATTCCCTTTGGAGGAACATTTCAGACTCTCGGGGGGGGGGGGGGGGATCAGGATTCTTGCGCAGAGGAAGAATGGGTATGACGTTAGCTTGAAGGGCCCCATAGTCTTCTTGAAAGCCATTAATGAGGGGTAGATAAAGGGGTGCGCCTTCAGGTTCTGGGGCCATAGCGAGGGTTTCATCCAGGTGATTGAGTGTATTAAGGTGTCCGTGAACGAGTTTTTCAGAATAACCCAAGCCTTCTCAAGTCTGTGAGCCCTCCAATCCACCATTCTATTCAAATGACAGGCTAGATAGTACTTATGTATATCAGGTAATACAATCCCGCCTTTGCTTTTGGCACGCATGAGGCGTGAGTAGTTGATACGTGGGGTGCTATTTTTCCATATGAAAGCTGTGCATGCTTTTTTGTATAATGTATAAAAGGATGGGGGGAAGGTAGATAGGAATTGTCTGCATTAAGTAGAGTAGGTGGCGAAGGATGATCATTTTTACTAGGGCTGAGCGCCCAAACCAGGAAACGTTAAGGCTGGCCCAATCTTTCAGGTTCGATTGAATCTTGGATAATATGGGTAAAATGTTGTGATGCTAAAGGTCAGACAGTTTCCTGGTTATATGTATACCTAGATATGGGATAGAGTCCTTTTTGCATATGAATGGGAAGGATTCTTGGCAATGTAATACTTCTGATTGGGGAAGTGAAATATTCAGGGAATGCGATTTGGAAAAATTAATTTTGAGATTTGAGAGGTCTCCAAACTGTTTCATATCTTTTAGTAAGTTTGGTAAGGAAATTCAAGGTACTTGGAGTGATAGTAGAATGTCGTTAGCGAACGCCCCTTTTTTTTAATTCTCTATGCGCTGTGGTGATCCCCTTAAAGCGGGGGTCCACCTATCTATGGTTTTTTTTTTTAGTTCATTCACAAACTTTTCTTCTCAGCATTACATACTCACATATTGTGTGTAATATGTCTGCCTGTGTCAGATTTCGTCGGAAAGAATAACTTATATTATTTACTGCAGGCGGTTTCCATCTTCATTGTGGGCATTTGAAGCCCACAAGCATTTATTTCCTGGATGTGGTGAATGCTGTGCTCCCCAGGATTCACTGCTCGTTCCCGCACATGCTCAGTGGCATCCTGGGAAGCCTGAGACTAGCTCCCAGGAGTCTGGGAGAGGCTAGAAACACGCCTACTCCCACGGGAGGAGAACCAGGAAGTGCAAAGAAGAATAGAAAAATAAAAGGTAATTACGGCGATTTAAATTTTTTTAAACGGCATGTCAGCATCTAGGCAAGGGAGAGAATACATACAGATATTGTTCAAAATTTGGGTGGAACCCCGCTTTAATGTCAGAATTCGCCGTTAACTTATTTAAGAGGGATTCTAGTGTCAGGACAAAAATAAGTGGTGACAGGGGACATCCCTGACGTGTCCCATTGCTGATGATAAAGGCGTTCGACAGGTGGCCATTCATTTTCACCCTCGCCGAGGGGTTGGAGTATAATGCAGCTATGTAGGAGCACATGCGGGGTTGAAGGCCTATACCTTTCAGTTCTTCCCGCATGTAATCCCAGGCCACTCTGTCGAACACCTTCTCCGCATCTAGGGAAAGGAGAAATCCCTGAGTTTTAGAGGAGGTGAGCAAATGATGTAAGTTTAAGGTACGTGTGGTATTATCTCTCGCCTCCCTACCTGGTATGAAACCCACTTGGTCGGAAGTTATGAGGCTGGGTATGAGAGGTAATAGTCTATTGGCTAGCATTTTGGCATATAATTTAATGTCCACATTTAACAGTGAAATGGGCCTGTAGTTGGAGACTAGTTTTGGGTCCTTACCCTCCTTCGGAATAACCGCTATGTGGACCTCTAACATTCTGCCTGGGGAAGTCTAAAGGGGGGGCAAAGGTATTGAAAGATGTCAGCATTCTAGGTGATAAAACATCTAGAAAGGATTTATAGTATTGGGGTGGCCATCAGGTCCAGGGCTTTTCCCTACTTTCATTTGGCTAACGACTGTGTTCAGCTCCTCCGCAGTAAGTGGGCTGTCTAAGTCCTCAGCTTGCTGGGTGGTGATCAGCTTGGGGCAAAATTGGGTTATAAAGTCCTGTATTTGGGCAGTGCGGGAGTTTGAGGGATTAAGGTCAAGATGGTCTTGTGGTAGGTTGTAAAGTTGGGAATAGAACATTTTTAAATGTTTAGCTATATCCTCATTTCTGGAGAGAAGTCTGCCTTGTCTGTCTCGTATGTGATGGATCATGGACGAAGCCTTAGCAGCTTCGTGCGCGCCAAGAGTCTTCCACTTTTATTGCCGTGTTCATAGAACACTTTTTGCCTGAGTACATAGCGTCTCCTCGTTTGTTTTCCTAATTCATCAAGCAGTGTGGATCGTGTGAGTACTAGTTCTTGGAGTGTGGCTTGTGAGGAAGATTGTTTGTGGGAAGCTTCTAATCTTCTAATGGTGTTGATCAGTGCTTTAATCTGTTGCTGGTGTGCTTTTTTGGCTTGAGTTGCTAGGGAGATAAGTTCCCCCCGTATGACTCATTTGTGTACAATTGTACAATTGTACAATTGGATTTAGGATCGAACCTGCTGTAGTGTGGCTGGGTCTTTCAGTAGAGATGGGTTCAGCCCCCATGATTTAGTCTTATACGTCAATTCGGGGAGAGTGAGGGTAACTGTAATGGGGTGATGGTCGGATAGGAACATTGGTTCTATTGAGGCATGTGTGAGGAGGGGTAGGTCTGTTTGCATGAGGAAGAAGTAATCTATTCTGGAATATTTTAGGTGTGGTGGTGAGTAAAAGGTATAATCCCTGTAATTTGGGAACATAGTACGCCAGGTGTCATGGAGAGAAAGGCCCTGTAGTTGTAGTTTAATCTGATGAAGCGCCCCGTATGGTAACGCAGTTGTGCCTTTGGAGGTGTCTATTGTGGGGTTCAATGGGGCATTGAAGTCTCCGCCCAGCAAAACTAGGCCCTCCTGAAATGTGGACAATAAGTCGCACACCTTCCTAAAGGAGACCTGGTGTGCATTGGGGCAGTATACTTTTGCCAATGTAATAGGTTTGGATGCATAGGTGAGGAAAAGGTATCTACCTTCCGGGTCTATTAAAGAGTCAGACTGTTGGAAATCAGCTTGTTTAGATATTAAGATGGATACTCCTACTACTCTTGGAGTCAGGGTTTGTAGAGTGTATTGCCGATCGATATGTGTGATTGGACAGCTTAGGTATTGCATCTGATCGGAAATGTGTTTCCTGAAGAAGGAGGAAGTGAGCCCTGTGTTTAGTCAGAGCTGATAGGACCTGTGATCTTTTTTCTGGGAGGTTCAGACCTTTTACGTTAAGCAACACACATTTTAGGGTTAGTTGTTGTTTGAGTGCCTTTTCTGCCTGCATGGCGTGTTGTGAGAGACAGTAATACAGTAGTGTCTATAGATCGTAGGTTTGATTAGGTAGCCTCAGGAGTGTTCAGTTGTATTTAATTTGCGTCGGGCAGGTAGTTAGGAGCGAGAGTGGCCCCAGGAAGAGAACAGAAGAAGAAAAGAAGGAAGGGGGAGGGTTGAGAAAGAGGAGAATAGAAGGGGGGGGGTGAAAAAAGTATAGAAGAAAGTGAATGGTAAGGAATGAGGTTGGCTGGGGGGTTGTGATGAAGGAGTGAGGAGGGTTTCTGTGAAAGGGTACACAAGTATCATGTACAAAGAATATACCAGAGGTGAATATAGATACTCTATTCCACCTGTTAGAGGGAAATCTGGAGTGTCAGCCAGTGCCCAGTGGGACTGCTGTGTGGGGACAGAGGTATGAAAGGGAGCCAAATGACACCGCACTGAGGAGGACTAAAGGGGTATACAAGTAAGGAATTGGATATAAAGGTATGCTCCAGTTTTTCTTGGAAATCCTGTGATTCAGACAATGATCTTGTTTCAAGAGCATCAATTAAACATTTTTAAGGCAACGTCATAAGTATTGTTACATCGGGTTAACTGGAAAATTAACATAATAGAAATGAAATGGTACAACAAGTAATAACTAGTAAAGCAACTGTAAAAACAGCCCTGTGGCTCTGCGCCAACCCTTTAATGAACACATACCCTTGTGGGAATTCTATTGGAAAGGCTATTGAGCTCACTGAGAGTCTGTAGATTAAAGCTCTGGCCCCCCAGGACGGGGCTTAAAGCCAGCAGACCACAGCCCAAACCCAAACTCAAGCTTCAGGGAGCCCGTCAAGGTGTAACAGGTACCTGTCATGGTTTAATTGGCTGGGTAAAATACACCTCCCTTGATCCCCTATAAGGTGTACCCTTATTATGTTCTGGAGCATTAGTTTCCCTTCAAATGATGTGTATCAAAGGTACGTCAGTTATTTGCGAATCATGGGTACCTAAGAGTGGTTTGGACCAGAAAGGATATTATGTGTGTCTACCCAGAGGAGGTCAAATCGTGGGGTGTAGGGGGCATAAAGATAGGGGATAGGGGAGGGGGGTGGAGCCAATATTATCTCAGAAATCTGTGAGGGCATCATACTCGCGATTCCGAAAAGGTCAGAACAGGGGGGAGATCTGCTGGTCAATGTTTGACGATAAGCTATGGTCTCAAGTAGCCCAGGTCCACTAGTGCATAAGTTTGTTTTAATCCCCGTCGTAATCCCCCACCACCCTCCCATGAAGAAGCCGTATCAAACCTTACTCCATGACAATGAGACATACGAGCGTTTAGTACAATTGTGAGGGTGACCTCGACCCACGCCTGGAAGACTGCCGCATCAATTTAGAGACCTGATGGGAAGGTGCCCAATTGTTAAACAGAAGATCGCTGGACCTAATCAGTGGTGTATGACTGACGGTGGAAATACAGGTATTTTTGCTAGGCTTCTGGTCAGCTAAGGCCCAGGTCCCCCTCAAAATGCTTTTCTCTGTATTGTTCAATTAATGCGTATATAATGCAAAAGGTATACATACAGGCTCGTTGGGTAAGAGGTGAACCACAAAAAAAAAAAAGGGGTGGGGAGGGGGAAGGGTGGGGGGGGGACTCTATCAGGAAATGTCCATCCCCCGCTTCCTGACCCTTAAGTCCAATGAAGAGTAGTTCGAAGGACATAAAGCAGACATGGTGCTTTGTGGAGTGTAGGTAACAAGGAGGGCCAGTTACCTGGAACTTTAGCGTGGAGTTAGGCGTCTGTTATAGCTGCGAGCGGGATGATGTACATCGACAGGCTCCTCCGATTGCATGTGCAAACAGGTCCCTTAACAGATCTCGAAAATGTTGGTGGGTTTGGGCCTTTTAAGGAAATCAAACAGGCAAAGAAAGACAAAAAACAAAAAACAAACAAGGGGTAGAAAAAAATGTTTCCCCCGGGAAAAAGGGCAGCAGAAAACAGTACTTACGAACATCCCGATGTAACATGGGGCAAAGGTGATTAAACATTCTGCTGGTCACATCGGGGGGGTCACAGCCAACCCCGGGCTGCGCACGGGCAGATCCCGGCGTGAGAGGCGATCAGCTGGGGTTGTTGGGTCCAATCTGCGACGTCTGGAACGTTGCCTTTGAGATTTCGGTGTTAGATTGCGTGATACCGACTTCTATGGCTCCGACGGGAAGTAAAATTAGTACCACTCAGGGATGTCAAGCTGGTCGCAAAAGGCAGGCAAATCTTCCGGTGTTCGGAGTAGTGCAGTACGACCTCTTGTGGAGGCAGAAAGACAGAATGGAAATTTCCATCTGTATTGGATATTTCGTGCACGCAGAGCTTCCAGTAGGGGGCGCAGTGTACGTCTATTTTGTAATGTTATTTGAGAAAAGTCCTGAAAAAATTTAATGTCTGTGCCATTAAATAGAATGCGGCCTCTTTCTCTTGCTTTGCGAAGGATTTCTTCTTTAAGGGGAAAGCTTACAATGCAGCAAACAACGTCCCTTGGGGTTCAGGTTCACGGGGAGGGGGTCTCAGCGCTCGGTGCAGTCTTTCCATCTCAATGGGGGAATCTGCCGGGCGGCTTAGTAAGTCATTGAAGATAGAGCAGATTGCCTGTGGTAATGCAAGTGAATCTATGCTTTCAGGGACCCCCCTCACCCTTATATTATGTCTGTGGCCCCTATTGTCGAGATCTCCACCTGACGGTGGAGCGCAAACATGTGTGTTAGTTGGGAATCATATGCCCCTTGCACTTGACTGATAGCTTCAGCGTGTGTTTTTGAAGCCTGTTCCACTTCCACGATGCGGTGAGTAATGCTGTGGATGTCTGCCTTTAGGTCCGTTATGGCTGCGGTGGGCGTATGTTTAATATCAATGGCAACCTTTTTCAGATCCTTCTGCAGGTCCAGCAAACTGAAGGGACGATCTGGACCTTCATCCCCGTCCATCGGCGTGTCTGCGTCACTCCTACGCGAGCCCGGTGATGAGGCCTGTGAGGCCTGTGACGCCTAGTGGTTGTTCACCTGCTGAGTGCGGAACAGCTCAGGGATGTTTTTACTCAGTTGTGTCCCGGAGGCCTTTAGCGTACGGGGAGTAGAAGTGCTCCTGTTATGCTTTCCCATAGTCGGATGTGGCTTTGAATCCCAAAAGAAGGCAGAATTCGTCCTCTGTCTGCGGGAGCTCAGGTCTTAGGCAGCCACCTCGGGTCCCGTCCAAGCCACACCTCCGCATGGAGGTTTTTATTGCTGTCTGTGCCCCTATTAGGTAGATCCACCCTTTCTATTTGTAATGTTTATCATTATCATCAAAAGTGAAAGTAAAGGTTTATTTTGTAAAGTGCTGCGCAAACTGTTTGCGCTATATAAATCCTGTATAATAATAATAATAAAAGGAAATCCCAATTTTTTTGTTGTTCTCAGAACAGTAATAGAGGGGAAGTCTGCCAATGGGGACATTAGCCCTGGTGACTCTGATGACAACCAGGGATTCTCTTGCTTTAGATGAGTGGTTCTCAACTCCTGTCCTCGGGACCCACTAACAGGCCACGTTTGCAAGATAACAAATAAATCACAGATGTTATTATTTGCTGCTCAGTAATTGCAGTATTCTAGTCTGCATCTCCCCAAGGTAATACTTAAAATCTGGCCTGTTAGTGGGTCCTGAGGACAGGGGTTGAGGACCACTGCTTTAAGGGGATTTTCTCCAGCTATGGCACAGGAAGTTAACCACTTGCAGCCAAATCACGTACCTGGTACATCATTTGACTTCAAGTGGTTGTACTGGGGTGATGCCTGCAGCTGCTGGCATCACCCTGGCATCGTTTTTTAAAGCTGACAGTCAGCTCTCTTCTAATTGCTACTGGAGTGGCTAACTAGCCACTTGATTGCTATTACAAGCAGTGGAAGCTCTCTCTGGTGCTCCCGTCCCTCAGGGAGACCCAAGCTACCAGCCGACTAGTTGGAGACCCAAACAAAGTCAGAATCGGCTTTGATCAGGTACCTGCTATAGTAACCCGGAAGCAATGACATGACATCATATCTGGTTTACCTGGATGTCAGCGGTGCCATTTAAAAAAAATCTAAAGTATTCAAAAACGCTGATCTTGGCGTTTCGAATGCTTTCAAGTGAAGGGATTTGGGGTCTTATTGACCCCAGATCCCTTCATAAAAAGTACCAGTCACGTCCCTTTTGTTGTCACAAGGATATTTACATTCCCTGTGACAGTAATAAAGGTGATAAAAAATTTTTTTTAAAGCAACAGTGTAAAAATAAAAAAAATGAATAATAATTAAAAAAAAAAAAAAAGTAAAGTGCCCCCATCCTCCGTGCTAGCGCGCAAAGGCGAACACATGCATCTGTCCTGCACGCACGCAAACAGCGATCGTCCCACACATGTGAGGTATTGCCACGAACGTTGGATCATGGGCAGTAATTCTAGCACTTGACTTCCTCTATAGATATAAAGTGGTAGCTTGTAAAGGCTTTTAAAGCGTCACCTATGGATAGTAAAATTTACGTTGTTTGTCGGGCGTGCACAATTTTAAAGCATGACATGTTGTTTGGTGAATATTTACTTGGCGTGACATCATCTTTTATACTTTACAAAAAAATGGGTTATGCATTTTGTTTTTGGCATTCAAATTTAATCAAAGTGTATGTTTTCCCAAAAATTGCGTTTGAAAAAAAGTTGCACAAATACCATGTGACAAAAATCCACCAATTTGTTCCCTAGGGCCTCTGCTTTTTAAAAAAAATATATATGTAATGTTTGGGGGTTCTAAGTAATTTCCTAGCAAAAAACAAAAAAATATTTTCCCATGGAAACTAAAAGTGCCAGAAAATGCCTGATCAAAATCTTCCCAAAGGGACAAATATGGAAAAAATAAACCATACATGGGTTATAACACTCCCTCACTCCATCCAAAATTAATAAAAAAAAGTTTTGCCTTTAGTTCTACTTTACATATAGGGCAGATTCAAATGACACCTTCATGTGTAATAAAAATAAAAAGTCCCACACTGACCCAAAGAAATCTACATGCAGACAGCAAGATCAGCTGGTTACATAAAAGGAGGCATCCTGAGCATCTCTTCAGATGTGCACGATCTATGCTCCGCCCACACCACTGACTACTTTGAGTGCCGCTAGACATCCAGCCAAAAACTCTCTCAGGTACACTGGATGAGTGACGCTGATGTTCCGTCAGATTAGGCGACCTGTTAGATTTTGTAACGGAAGTGACGTTCTGTCACGGCTATCTTGGTACACCCCGCACTCGGCCACACTAATCCTACAGGCTGAAGTCACCAAGCAGACATATTTTTACACCCACTGAAGTCTTGCATTTCACACTTCTTTTTACCAGTAAATTGAGCTTATATAGTGAAACACTATTTAGAACTCCGTAACACTGTTTTTATGTTGAATTTTAAAAGCAGCAGCAAGCCTGCTGATCTTACAGATTTGCTAATCTGACAGAAAACCGCTGCTTTGAAAAAAATCAACATCAAAACAGTGTCACAGACTTCTAAATAGTGTATTTCATGATATAAGCTCAGTTTACCAGTTAAAATAAGTGTAAAATGCAAGATTCCGGTGGGTGTAAAAAGATGTCCGCTTTATTATGTACCAAGATGGCCTTGACAGAACGTCACTTCAGTTACAAAATTTGACGGGTCGCCTAATCTGAAGGAACAACAGTTTTTTGTCAGATTTTGTAACGGAAGTGACGTTCCGTCGCCACCATCTTGCTACACCCCGCACAGTAAGGCATAGCTCCCAACTGTCCCTGATTTCGAGGGACTGTCCCTGATTTGGAGCAATGTCCCTCTATCCCTCATTCCTTCTCATTTGTCCCTCATTTTGGTCTGATCTATATAGGTGTATATAAAATACACTTTTTATCAATCTAAAAGTGTTTTCCAGTGCTAATCCTTTCATCTGATTTCTAAATTGCTGCATTTGTAATTTCCAAAAGCAAATATAAAGGAATTGTAGTGGTAAAAAAAAGCATTTGTGGGTTTAACCAATCTTGTTTTTTTATACAATTCTCCTTTAAGGGGGCGTGGCAAGGGGCCTGCCCTATGCCTGAATACTTTTGCTGATTCCGTAGGTGTCCCTCATTCCCATCTCAAAAAATTGGAAGGTATGGTAAGGATACAGTGAGAAGCATAGCTCCCAACTGTCCCTAATTTTAAGGGACTGTCCCTGATTTGGAGCAATGTCCCTCTGTCCCTCATTTTGTCTCATTTGTCCCTCATTTTGGTCTGATCTATATAGATGTATATAAAATGCACCTTTTATCTATCAAAAGGTGTTTTCCAGTGCTAAACCTTTCATCTGATTTCTAAATTGCTGCATTTGTAAATTCCAAAAGCTAATATAAAGGAATAGTAGTGGTAAAAAATGCAGTTGTGGGTTTAACCAATCTTGTTTTTTGTACAATTCTCCTTTAAGGGGGCGTGGCAAGGGGTGTGTCCTATGCCTGCATACTTTTGCTGATAGGTGTCCCTCATTCCCATCTCAAAAAGTTGGGAGGTATGGAGAAGGCGGCAAATGGACATTTTGTTACACCCACAGGAGTCTGGCATTTCACACTTATTTTTACCACTAAACTGAGCTTATATAGTGAAATACAGTATTTAAAAATCCTTCTGACTGTTTAGATGTTGAATTTTAAAAGCAGCGGCAAGCCTGCTTATCTGACAAGTTTGCTAATCTGACAGAAGACCGCTGCTTTCAAAAATCAACATAAAACAGTCAAACACATTTCAAGATACTAAATTTCACTATATAAGCTCAGTTTACTGTTAAAAATTAGTATGAAATGCAAGAGTCCGGTGGGTGTAACAAGATGTCCGCTTGCCGCCTTCTCACTGTATCCTTACTGTGGACGAGTGAGGGGTGTAGCAAGATGGCGATGACGGAACGTCACTTCCGTTACAAAATCTGAGAGTCTTCGCTCACCCAGAGACCGTATCACTGTTACTTTTTTAAAAAACCTCCTGCAGCCGTAAGACAGCAAGGAAGGAGCTTTCTCATCTAATGGAATGCAGGGGGTGCCGTCTACTTGCGCTTTCTGTCTCAGCGTTTAGGCCCGCCCCCTTCTCTGCCCCGGAAGTAGATGTGTTAATAGTGAGTAGTGTGACCCCGGCAAGGTTATGTGCGCAGCTCTGCATGTGTAGGGAGCCTGTAATGTATTGAAGTCTCTCTCCATAGACAGTAGTGTGTCTTCCTTGTCATGGACGCTGGCAAAGCGGGTAAGCCCTGCTACGTACTGAATACATATCTGTTACAGGGGTAAAAGGGGAAGGGGTGCTTCAGGCAGTTTGTAATGAAAGCAGAGCACAGGACTTGATATCTGTCCTGGGTGATACTTGCACTGTGCTCCCAGCTTCTTCCACTTTACAGCTCACACTGCTACTTGAAAATATAGTTTAACCACTTGCTTCCCTATTCTGACACTTCTCTCCTACATGGAAAATAAAATGTATCTTTTTTTTATTTGCTAGAAAATTACTTAGGACCCCCTAAGCATTTATATATATATATATATATATATATATATATATATATATTTGTAAACAAAGGCCCAAGAGAATAAAATGGTGGGCGATGCGATTTTTTTATGTCACACTGTATTTGCACATCAGTTTTTCAAACGCAATTTTTTTTTTTTAAGTACACAATGAATTTTAGTGAACACAAACACAATATACTACCAGTTTTTTGGGTTAAATATAAAAGATGATGTTACACCAAGTAAATGGATATCAAGCATGTCATGCTTTATAATTGCGCATGTTCATGGAATAGAGACAAATGAATGGTACTTTAACCACTTCAGCCCCAGAAGGTTTTACCCCTTGAATGACCCCTTTTTTTTGCGATACGGCACTGCGTTATTTTAACGGACAATTGCACGGCCGTGTGATGCTGTACCCAAACATAATTGATGTCGTGTCCCCCCCCCACCCACAAATAGAGCTTTAGTTTGGTGGTATTTGATCACCTTTACGGTTTTTATTTTTTGCGCTATAAACATAAGAATGACAACATTGAATAATAAAATAAAAAACAATATTTTTTACTCTCTATGAAACATATCCAATAAAAAAAAATGTAAAAAATTGAATTTCTTCAACAATTTAGACCGATATGTATTCTGCTACATATTTTTGGTAAAAAAAAATCCCAATAAGCGTATATTAATTGGTTTGCGCAAAAGTTATAGCGTCTACAAATTATGGGATATTTTTATGGCATTCTTTATTTTTATTTTTTTACTAGCAATGGTGGCGATCTGCTATTTTTTTTTTTTGTGGGACTGCGACATTGCAACGGGCAAATCGGACACCTAACTGACACTCAACACTTTTTTGGGGACCGGTGATATTATTACAGTGATCAGTGCTAAAAATATGCACTGTTACTGTACTAATGGCAGGGAAGGTGTTAACACCAGGGGCGATCAAAGGGTTAAGTGTGTCCTTAGGGGGTGCTTGCTAACTGTGTAGGGGGTGGACTGACTGGATGAAGACGGAGATCTGTGTTCCTGCTTAGCAGGAACACAAGATCTCTATCTTCCCTGTCAGAACGGTGATCTGCTTTGTTTACATAGGTAGATCGCCGTTCTGCCTCTAGGGAATGATCGCGGGGGGCCGGCAGACATTTAGTCCACCAGACCCGCTGATTGGCATCTTGTGTCCAATCAGCAGGCGATCATGCCTCTGGCAGCGCACGCCCCCAGTGTTACATAGGTTGAAAAAAGACACAAGTCCATCTACTTCAACCATAAAAATAAATAAAAAATATCAACCAATCCCATATACCCAATCCTATACCCACAGTTGATCCAGAGGAAGGCAAAGAATACCAGCAAAGCATGATCCAATTTGCTACAGCAGGGGAAAAAATTCCTTCCTGATCCCCCAAGGAGCTTTTCTCTGGATCAGCTTTACCTATAAATGTCAGTGCCCAGTTATATTATGTACATTTAGGAAAGAATCCAGGCCTTAAAGCAATTACTGAGCTGGCCAGAACCACCTCTGGAGGGAGTCTATTCCACATTTTCACAGCTCTTATAGGGCGTACACACGGTCGGACTTTGTTCGGACATTCCGACAACAAAATCCTAGGATTTTTTCCGACGGATGTTGTCTCAAACTTGTTTTGTCTACACACGGTCGCACAAAGTTGTCGGAAAATCCGATCGTTTTAAACGCGGTGACGTAAAACATGTACGTCGGGACTATAAACGGGGCAGTGGCCAATAGCTTTCATCTCTTTATTTATTCTGAGCATGCGTGGCACTTTGTCCGTCGGATTTGTGTACACACGCTCGGAATTTCCAACAACGGATTTTGTTGTCGGAAAATTTTATTTCCTGCTCTCCAACTTTGTGTGTCGGAAAATCCGATGGAAAATGTCCGATGGAGCCCACACACGGTCGGAATTTCCGACAACACGCTCCGATCGGACATTTTCCATCAGAAAATCCGACCGTGTGTACAGGGCATTACTGTGAAGAAACCTTTCCGTATTTGGAGATGAAATCTCTTTTCCTCTAGACGTAAAGAGTGCCCCCTTGTCCTCTGTGATGACTGTAAAGTGAATAACTCAACACCAAGTTCATTATATGGACCCCTTATATATTTATACATGTTGATCATATCCCCCTTAATCTCCTCTTCTCAAGAGAATAAATTCAGTTCCTCTAATCTTTCCTCATATCTGAGCTCCTCCATGCCTCTTATCAGTTTGGTTGCCCTTCTCTGCACTTTCTCCAGTTCCCCGATATCCTTTTTGATGAGAACTGGTGCCCAAAACTGAACTGCATATTCCAGATGAGGTCTTACTTATGATTTGTACAGGGGAAAGTGTCTATAGTACATCTGCGGTAGGCAAGTCTTTAAATTATCCATGGGTGACGCTTTAAAAGCCTTTGCAGATTACCAGTTTAGATTTACACAGGAGGTCTGGTGCTTGAATTATTGCTCTCGCTCTGACGATCACAGTGACATGTGATCACGGTGATACCCAATGTGTGGTGCAATCACTGTGTGTGGGACTGACGTGCGTTTGCCACTGCGTGGGGGGAGAGGGGCGAATTTAAAAAAAAGTTTTTTTTTTATTTTTACAGTGTTCCTTTAAAAAAAAAAGTGATCACTTTTATTGAATGTAAACATCCCCTGTGACAGCAAAAGGCTAGTAGGTTGTAATGGTTCACAATGACATTTGTGACTTTATGTAACTAATAGGCAGGCTTGATCCGCCCACTGGCACCCTTGTTGAAATAGGGTGGTCTATTAGACCCCCCATCTCTTCTTTGGGCTTCAATGCAGCCAATCAGAGAGAGATCAGTCTGATTGGCTGCTTCACTATTAGCCGGAATCCGACGTCATGAAATAGTCATAGCTTCCAGGTTCTGAGGTCACACAGTGGGAGGGACAACTTTGGCTTCTTTCACTGAGTTCGGAGCTGGATGCCTGCGGCCGCATCGTTACTGGGCTTTACGATCGCTCTGGAGAGCCCGGTAAAGGCGGCGGGAGGGGGGTGGGACCCCTTTCCACCACCTGTAAAAGTATTCCAGCTGCTCAGATTACTTTTACATGAAAGAATCGCTAGGACTAAAAATTGATACCTGGATCATGGTTGTAGCCTGTCTAACCGCTTCCCTACCACGATGTATATATACTATGGCTGGTAGGGAAGCGATTAAAGTGGAATCCAAGTATGGTCTGTATTGCATAGTTATATTACTCAAGCCTGGCACAATGTAAGAGTGCATATCTCATATCTGATGTGGATGATGATAATCAATGTAGTCAGTCGTCTGTGCCAGGAAAAAATATCGCCTGCCATCGTCAAATGTGTGCAAATTAAACACTTGTTTTTAACGCAAACTGTCAGGCCCCTTTCACATGGGGTGGATCCGCTCAGCGGGGATCGCTCCGTTGATCTCCGCTGAGCCTGCGGATGACAGGTCCCTCTCTGCTCACTGAGCGTGGAGGGACCTGTCAGAACCCTGCTGATTTCTATGGGGAGATCATCTGATCTGATCTGCCAGACGGATAGCGAACATATCGCCATACGTCTGTTTTAAACGGATCTGATGGCAGATGGGTGTCAGCGGACACATCTCCGCTGTCATCAGCCTGCTCACAGGAGCCCATGGGTGGCATGCTCTGATCCGCCTGAAAAACTGACAGGCGGATCCGAGCAGACTTATCGTGTGAAAGGAGCCTTAGACAGGATTTGGTTGGTTGTAGGCTGGTTGGTGAGTTGAGCTGGAAATTTTGTCTGGTTTTGTTTTCCTTCCTCTGTTATCAGCGTGAATCACTTCTGACAAGTTTTCCCGACACCAAGAGAAAAAAGATGATGGTGATGGGTCTCCAGCAGATTGACAGCTCTGTTCCTGTGTGCTAAGTGAAGGAGGGGAGGGGGGGGGCTTGTGTCTCTTCTCTCCAATCATCTTTCACAACTCTCTTCACTGAGCTCTGCAGGATGTAATGCCATGTACACACGAGCGGAATGTCAGACAGATAAAGTCCGACGGGAGCTTTTCATCGTATATTCCGATCACGTCTATGCCTCATCGGACTTTTTTTTGTTGAAAATTCTGACGGACCTAGAAATAGAACATGTTCTAAATATTTCCGACGGAACCAATTCCTATCGGGAAAACCGCTCGTCTGTATGCTGTTCCGACAGACCAAAAACGACGCATGCTCTGAAGCAAGTACGAGACAGAAGCTATTGGCTACTGGCTATTGAACTTCCTTTTTCTAGTAACCTCGTCACCACGTTCTTGACGATCGGACTTTGGTGTGATCATGTGTACACAAGACCGTTTCAGCGGAATTCCGTCGGAAAAACCTTCAGAGTTTATTCTGACGGGTAAACCGGTCGTGTGTACGCGGCATCAGGCTTAGTTCACACTGGCATTAAGAACAGGTGTTAAAAATGCCCCTCAAACGCCTATTCACAAGATATAATAGACAGTACATTGTGCTGTTCACACTAAGTGTTAGCATTGCGTCGCTTCAAAATTGAAGCCTTATGTCGAGTCAGGAGGCGTTTGAAGCCTTTCAATGCCTCCCATTCAAGTCTATGGTAACGCTACGCAAACGCTCTGGCAGGCGTTTTTGAAGTTGTGTTGGTGCAGTTGCGGCACATTTAAATTTGTCACTTTCCCTTGTGGAGCAGTTTTAGGGAGCGTTTAACGCTTGTAAAACGCCCCATTCTAAAGCTCATTGGCGCCTATTCTATTGCCATACAAACGCTATAGGAGCGTTTGCTGAGTGTCACTAATTTAGTCACGTTTGAACAAGCCCTTACTTAAAATCTCTAAATCTCTGCCCCCTTTTTTTTAATAATTCTCAGACAAGCTTTATAAATTTAGCACTTTGAACGGATGTAGAGAAGACTGCAGATAAACTGGTACAACTTATGTGGGAGGGTTTGTTTCATCCCTGTGTATCATCCCTGTGTATTACATGAAGCTAGTCAATTTACTGGGCACATATGAAGGTTTACAACCACTTTAAAGTCTAACTGAGGGCACTTTCACACTGAGCAGTGCCTGGCGTCGGCGGTAGAGTGCCGCTATTTTTAGCGGCGCTTTACCGCCATGTTTGCGACGGTTTTAACCCCCGCTAACGGCCGAAAAAGGGGTAAAAGGACTCCTGCCCATTGATCTCAATGAGCAGGGGCGCTTTAGGAGCGGTGTATACACCGTTCCTACAGCACCTCAAAGATGCTGCTTGCAGGACTTTTTGGAGCATTCTGCCAGCGCACTGCTCCAGTGTGAAAGCACTTGGGCTTTCACACTGGAGTGACAAGAGGGGCACTTTGCAGGCTAAAAATAGCACCTGCAAAAGCGCCTCAGTGTGAAAGTATCCTAAAGGCAAAATTTTTTTTCAGTTTGGATAGAGTGAGGGTTATAACTAGGGGTGCATCGAATGGAAATTTTGGTACCGAAAATGAAGGATGCACTAGGCCGAAATCCGATACTGAAAATGATAGTTTTTAAAAAATATTTATATTTTTAAATACAATTGTATTGAATTTGACTTTTTAATATCGATTTAAATTAATATGAATTTATTGTTGGACATTATTGGCACCTTTTAGTGCAAGAAAGATCAAGAAAAATGCAGCCTGCAGTCTCTGACCAGCTCTTGTATTGTGTCCCCAGTCTCTGACCAGCTCTTGTATTGTGTCCCCAGTCTCTGTCCAGCTCTTGTATCGTGTCCCTAGTCTCTGACCAGCTCTTATATCATGTCCCAAGTCTCTGACCAGCTCTTGTATCGTGTCCCTAGTCTCTGACCAGCTCTTATATCATGTCCCTAGTCTCTGACCAGCTCTTATATCATGTCCCTAGTCTCTGACCAGCTCTGGTATCGTGTCCCTAGTCTCTGGCCAGCTCTTGTATCGTGTCCCCAGTCTCTGACCAGCTCTTGTATCCTGTCCCCAGTCTCTGACCAGCTCTGGTATCGTGTCCCCAGTTTCTGATCAGCTCTTGTATCGTGTCCCCAGTCTCTGACCAGCTCTTGTATCGTGTCCCCAGTCTCTGACCAGCTCTTGTATCGTGTCCCCAGTCTCTGACCAGCTCTTGTATCGTGTCCCCAGTCTCTGACCAGCTCTTGTATCGTGTCCCCAGTCTCTGACCAGCTCTTGTATCGTGTCCCCAGTCTCTGACCAGCTTTTGTATCGTGTCCCCAGTCTCTGACCAGCTTTTGTATCGTGTCCCCAGTCTCTGACCAGCTCTGGTATCGTGTCCCCAGTCTCTGACCAGCTCTGGTATCGTGTCCCCAGTCTCTGACCAGCTCTTGTATCTTGTCCCCAGTCTCTGACCAGCTCTTGTATCTTGTCCCCAGTCTCTGACCAGCTCTTGTATCTTGTCCCAAGTCTCTGACCAGCTCTTGTATCGTGTCCCCAGTCTCTGACCAGCTCGAGTATCGTGTCCCCAGTCTCTGATCAGCTCATGCATCGTGTCACCAGTCTCTGACCAGCTCTTGTATCGTGTCACCAGTCTCTGACCAGCTCTTGTAACGTGTCACCAGTCTCTGATCAGCTCATGCATCGTGTCACCAGTCTCTGATCAGCTCATGCATCGCGTCACCAGTCTCTGACCAGCTCTTGTATTATGTCACCAGTCTCTGACCAGCTCTTGTATCGTGTCCCCAGTCTCTGATCAGCTCATGCATCGTGTCACCAGTCTCTGACCAGCTCTTGTAACGTGTCACCAGTCTCTGATCAGCTCATGCATCGTGTCACCAGTCTCTGACCAGCTCTTGTATCGTGTCACCAATCTCTGTCCAGCTCTTGTATCGTGTCCCCAGTCTCTGACCAGCTCTTGTATCGTGTCCCCAGTCTCTGACCAGCTCGTGTATCGTGTCCCCAGTCTCTGACCAGCTCGTGTATCATGTCCCCAGTCTCTGACCAGCTCTTGCATCGTGTCCCCAGTCTCTGACCAGCTCGTGTATCGTGTTCCCAGTCTCTGACCAGCTTTAAAACACTTTAATTATGCTTTCTATGTTATCATGAGTTTGAAAATACAGTAGTACATTGGATTACGAGAAGAATTTGTGTAATCCAAACCATTCGTATATCAAAGCGAGTTTCCCCATAGGAATCAATGGAAACTCAGATAATTGGTTCCAGTGTTACTGCTAGTGTATGCAGTACCGCATGTGGCCAGAGGTGGAGGGGCGTCGGAGATGCTCGGAGACCACTTGGGATGCTCGGAACTGAGTGCCTTTGAGTGTCACCGGCGCCCCTGCACCTCTGGCCACACGTGGTACTGCACACCCCAGAGGCTTGAATCCTGCTCATCTTGTGAGACAACGCTCGCAAATCGAGTCAGGATTTAAAAAACAAAACAAAAAAATAAACGCTCGTATTGCAAAACGCTCGTGAACCACGCTACACGCAGTCCGAGGTTTTACTGTATGTTTAATCTTTTTATTTTTATTACACTATAGTTCATGTAGCCTATATATACAGTATAGACACATGGACTTGTAGCATAATGTATGCTGCATGTGATCCACAATCTAGTAAATATGGGTTTCCTTACTTTACTTTGTGTAATTGGGCTTTAAAGTTAAATTTCATTAGCATCATCTGACTTTCTCTAATCAACACTTTCTATGTGTACAGTTGTTTAATCCTCATTTTCACAGGCACAGGTTTTAAAGCATGCAAGTCATAAATAGGTTTCAATATAGGAATGAATTTGAGCAACCTTAGATTAGATGGGCTGTGCTGACTCCGCACTCTATAGAAATTAATGGATCTGGGTCACCTTGTAACTAAGCTAGGGTAAACTTACTTGTTAAAGTTATGTGTTAATTAAGTCATCATTTTCTATTCTATCTTTAAACTGTAACATTTCTTATTTCCTTTGGACTTGCGGACTATCTGCCTTTGACAGCTTTGCAAAAAACCATTGACTAGTTATGTAGACTGACCTTGAGGGCCGGTTCACCCTGCGAGTCCACTGCGGGTTCCCGCATCGCATGTTTCCTGGCGGCAGTTCACACTGCCCTATGCGAACTGCTGGGAGTGTCAGGTAAAAGTTAATGACACCCCCAAATCAGTTTGCATATCGCAGTGCGATCTGCAAACTCGGACAGGAATCTGATCGCATGGGTGTGAACACCCATGCGATCCGATTCTGCTGTGGACAAAAAAGGGTCCTGTGCAAGTTTGATGCAAATTCAGCCATACAATCTTTATGTCTGAAATCGCATCGCACAGAGATTGCATGTGATTTTCACTGCAGTGCGCGGCGAATCACATCCGATCTCTGACATCGCATTTGTGTGAACCAGCCCTGAAGGAGTCTGTAAAAACTAAAATTGCTAAAACGGGCTCACATAAAGTTAAATTTGATCCATATTGTTCCAAATTATTTGATGTGATTAATCACAACGTGCTGGTTGTTTGTGCCATTTTTAATCATGGACTTTTGGCATACACTTTTCTACCCATTCATGGAACTGCCTGCACTTCTGCACTGTCACTTCTTCACACTCAAGAGGGTTTGTATCCACAAACCTGACCCCTATATAAAACCAATAAATAATGTTTGTTTCTTTAAATCTCCTATATATCCGACCATCCTCCCAAGTGCTTTTTTTTTCCTACTTGACAACCATAGCTGAAAGATTGCTCTTTGCACCTGGATTTAAAATCTAAGTAAAGATATTTAAAGCCCCCTCACCCCTATTCCCTTCATGTCCTTCCAGTTACTAATAGCAGAGGGGAACTCAAAGAATATTCTTCTTAGAGTATCAGAGCATGAGGCCATTGGTACAAAAAAGGTTTTAAGCCCATTCAGCCAAAATAGTTGCCATGTCCTCTTTGTTCTAGATCCTGAGCTTTTTTATTCTACTCCTAAGCAAACGTCATGGCTGTTGTAGAGAAAAAAAACAGTGCACCATTACTTAAAGCGGAGGTCCACCCAAAAATGGAGCTTCCGGTCCTCCCCATTTGGCACCTTTCAGGGGGGGAGGGGGAGCAGATATCCGTCTAATACAGGTATTTTCTCCCACTTCTGGCGATTCTGCAGGGATCTACGCTATGTCGGCTCCTCCTCTATTCCCCCCGCTGTCTTCTGGGAGATACACAGGTCCCAGAAGACAGCAAGGACCAGTCAGAACACGCAGCGCGACTCGAGCATGCGCAGTAGAGAACCAGGCTGTGAAGCCGCAAGGCTTCACTTCCTGATTCCCTTACCGAAGATGCTGGCGCCTTCACCAGGAGCTAAGGGAGACGGGTCAGCTTCGGGTGAGGACATCGCGGGCACCCTGGATAGGTAAGTGTCCATATTTTAAAAGTCAGCAGCTGCAATATTTGTAGCTGCTGACTTTTATTTTTTTATTTTTTGGCAGAACTCGGCTTTAACAATATGGGTTACAACTTCTATACCTCCTCCAAAATAGGCCTGTATTCTCACACTATGGATAATGTAGTTAGGGACCTTTACAATACACTGAGACTATTGCTTTTAAACTTTGCTGTGCTTCCTATCCAATTCAGGTTGCATGAGCAATCTCTCAGTGATAGTTGCTGTGGAGAAGTCATGAAATGAGCCATACTGGTAAATAATGGTGCACATTCATCATGTGAAATTAAAAAATGATTATACTGTCATTCTGTGTGCATGATTGTGTTTTTTTTAATCTTGCTTCAGATCAACTTTATATATAAAATATAGTAATGGTATACTATTTCACTTTTATTTTTTTATTTTTTTTATTTTTTATAGAACAGCAGAGTTAATTTCGTCAACAAAAAAATTGTTGTCATAGTTTTCGCCAGCTGCCTGTTTTCAGTGACGAAAACTAAACAAAAATATATAAAATTAGAATTGAATCAGTTGATGAAAACTGACCAAAATCAATTCCAATTTTTATTTAGTTCTGCAGCTAAATACCCTTTTTCACATAGCTGATGTGCAGTTCCGTGACCACCCGCCCCTCTCCTTTCCCGATCTAAGGACTACAGTGGGAGGGGCTGAGATTCCCCTCTGATGTCAGCCGGGCGGTCACATGACCACACATAAGTGATATCAAATAAAGGAATTTAGCTTTAGAATTAAAAAAAAACAAATATACTGTGTAGTATATGTTGTTAAAGCAGAGGGGCTGCCAGTAATTGTGATCACTAAATTTACTGCCACGCAGAATAGCGGCAGGATGGGAGGGTCTGGTTTGAAGATCAGCTCACATGCTAGGAAGTGACGGAGGGAGGGGGAGAGGGAGAGCAGTGGGATGACAGAGGCACTTCAACTGACCACGGTATCGTGGATCAGCCATGATTACTGTGGTCAACACGCTTAGGGCGACACAGGAACAGGAAGGATCAACTAAGTATTTTACAACATAGAAAGAGACAAATGACACCGCACATGCACTATGCGGTTTAACATACTTTAAAGTGTTACTAAACCCACAACAGTAAAATCCGACTGTATATGCAGTAAAGCATGATTGTGTTATACTCACTGTGGAACCTAAGGGGTTAATCCTCTGCATTGTGCAAAAAGGCTGTTTGATCCAGTCTTCTTTGATCCTCCCATTCTTTCACTGTCACCAATTCATCTCCTGATAGAACAGAGCCTTGGGGGCAAGCTGCACATGCTCAGTTTGGTGTGTATTGAGAGAGTTTTTTTTGTCTTAGTAGAGTGCATGTGATCAGCACAGGGCCAATAAGCACTGCCCAGACAGAGGTTCAAGGGTCCTGCAGCCTCATAGGACAACCGGGGGGAATGAAAACTCCTCCTACAAGCTTTATACTTTGGGGATGGGGAGGTGACCTGCAAGTGGGGATGGGGAAGTAAATAGCAGTGAGGGAGTACACAAGGCAGAGACCTGGACAGTCTGGGAAGACTGTTATTTTACACTAAAATGCTAAGCACCACTATTTTGCTGGAAGGGGAAACACTCACCACGTCCCATCCAGACAGACACGAATCTGACGGAGGAGTTCCTCTTCTGTGGTTTGCGGGCCATTGTTCCAGAACTCCCAGGCAGCAGGCAGACAGAGGGAGCCTGCGTCTCTCAGCCAATACAGCTTGCCGATAGATTCAGGGGGCTGGTGATTTAACAGACAGGCGGAGCTCCGAGGAAAGTAGAAGTTCGGGTGGGTACTGGAGATTTCAGTCGACTAAAATGTATTAAAGATTTTAATCGACTAAAATCTGACTAAATCGTAAACAATTTAGATGACTTAAATAAAACTAAAACTAAACAGACTTTTTAGTCAAGACTATGACTAAAACGAAATTAAAATTTGATGTCAAACTTAAAGTGGTTGTAAACCCTTACAGACCACTTTGACCTACAGGTAAGCCTAGATTAAGGCTTACCTGTAGGTCCTAGAAGTATCTCCTACACGGTTTAGGAGATATTTGCAGAAAGACAGGCACCGTTGTGTACGGCGCATGCGCCGTAGACAGCGGCGCGCAGGCGCACTGAGCATGCCGCTGCTAATGGCGATATGCGGTTAGTAGCGGCTCCCATGCGCATGCGCGGGAGTGACGTCATCGTGGCTCCGGCCAATCACAGCGCCGGAGCCACGATACCCAGGAAGAAGATGGATCGCAGGCTCCTGTGTCAGGTAAGTGACACATAATGGGCTACTATGCGATGCATTATGCTTTACTGTTGCAGGGAAAGAAAGAGGAAGTAAACCCATCAGGGTTTACTTCCTCTTTAACAGTGTAGAACAGTTAATATGAAAAACCCTGTTTATTATATAAACCTAAATCGTTATTATTCAGGCTCCGCATAATATCCAATCACCATATTTCCACTGAATATTTATGGAAATTTTACTTGGAGTATATTTAAAACACTTCTTTTAAACAAAAAAAGCCAGTTTAACTGCAGCCATATTTTATGGCTGATTGATATTCAGGATCCATTGTCCTTTAGTGGTGAATCCTGTTGTTTGAGAGTTATTTAGCCACTAGGTATGTATGATGTGAGCAGTATATCATTATTCTTTGCTAGCACATTTCCTAAGTAGAGTCTTAAAGAAAAGTAAAGCCTAACAAATTCAGTCAGTAAAGAAGGTGAAAATTTATTCCTACGCAACAGAAGAGTAATGAAAAATGTTAAGCTTTGACTTGCATGTACAAGTACATTGTTGCCTCTATAAATGCTTTTATCTCATTGCAGAGGAACCAGATCTGCGGCATGTAGAAGCAGATGTTCTTATTCCAAAGCTGATGAGAGAGAAATCTAAAGTGCGATGTGCTGAACAAGTAGAAGGTAATGCTGGAAAAGACAATGCAATCGGACTATGTTGTAGTTGGCCAAACTAGTGAAAAACAACAGTCTATGCTGCAGCCTCCTGAAATGCATGTCCCAGTATGAGTGTCATAATGCTCCTGGTCTATTGCAGGGACAAGTGATATGGGTAACACACAGTAAAGCTGAACTAGGAAAGTCACTGTGGAAGATAACTGACTTGGTGAATCTTATTCTTTATAGAATACTGAAATGTCACTTTTTTGTGATATATATTATACATACAGTGGATATAAAATGTCAGGTTTCTGTGATGTAAAAAAATGAGACCAGGATAAATCATTTCAGAACTTTTTGCACCTTTAATGTGACCCAAAAGCTGTACAACTCACTTAAAGTGGGGTTCCGATTTAAAAAAAAACAAAAATTAAAAGTCAGCAGCTACAAATACTGCAGCTGCTGACTTTTTTAATTGGACACTTACCTGTCCCAGGGTCCAGCGATGCGGGGGATCGAAGCCCCGCTTGTCCCCCCCTCTGCTCGGCGGCGCCGGCATTCTAACTGTGGGCGCCTGGCTGTGGCTTCACAGCCGGGCACCCACTGCGCATGTGCGAGCCGCGCGCTGTCACTGGCCCCGCAATCATCTGGGATCGGTCACGTGTCCCAGATGATTGACAAGAGGGAGGGTGGAGAGGCGATCTCAGGCACCGAAGGAGGCAGACTACGAGGGACCCCCTAGCAACAGGCATTTAGAGGTGAGTAAAAAAAAAAAATTTCTCCAAATGTTTTTTTTTATTCCTTTAAACACATTACTATTTTTTTTTTTTGGCGTTGGAACTCCACTTTAAAGAACAAACTGAAATCTTTTAGGGGGAGGGGAAGTAAAAATAAAAACTAAAATAATGTGGTTGCATAAGTGTGCACATCCTCTTATAACTGGGGATGTAACTGTGTTCAGGATTAAGCAGTCACATTCAAACTCATGTTAAATAGGAGTCAGTACACACCTGCCATCATTTAACTGCATTCGGACCAGCCGCCGTAGTTATACGGCGGCAGGTTGGCTCCCCTGCGTGAGCTGTCGTAGTACGTCGGCTCTTTAAGACGCTTTAGCAGGCGCGATGACCGCCGGGCACCCACGATCACTCGTGACAGAACGTGTGCTCCTACAAAGTAGGAACACCGATTGGTCTCCTCCCCTAGTCAGTCCCATCCCCCCCCCCCCAGTTAGAACACACCTAGGGAACACAGTTAGCCCCTTGATCGCCCCCTAGTGTTAATCCCTTCCTTGCCAATGACATTTATACAGTAATCAATGGCTATTTTTAGCTCTGATCGCTGTAAAAATGTCACTGGCTCCAAAAAAGTGTCCGATCTGTCCGCCGCAATGTCGCAGTCATAAAAAAACTCTGATCTCCACCATTACTAGTAAAAAAAAAAAAAAATAATAAAAATGCCATAAAACTATCCCCTATTTTCTAGACACTTTTGCGCAAACCAATCAATATACGCTTATTGCAAAATTATTTTTTTTTACCAAAAATCTGTAGAAGAATGCATATCGGCCTAAACCTGAGGAAAATTTTTTTTTAAATTTTTTGGGATATTTATTATAACAAAAAGTACAAAATATTGTGTTTTTTTTTTTTCAAAATTGTCGCTCTTTTTTGTTTATAGTGCAAAGAATAAAAACTTTTGCGCAAACGAATCAATATACGCTTATTGGGATTTTTTTACCAAAAATATGTAGCAGAATACATATCGGTCTAAATTGATGAAGACATTTTTTTCATTGGATATGTTTTATAGCAGAGAGTAAAAAAAAATATATATTTTTTTTATTCAATATTGTCGTTCTTATCTTTATAGCGCAAAAAATTAAAACCGTAAAGGTGATCAAATACCACCAAAAGAAAGCTCTATTTGTGGGGGAGAAAAGGACTTCAATTTTGTTTGGATACAATGTCACATGACCGCACAATTGCCAGTTAAAGCGACGCAACCCAGCGACCCAAAAAAATGGCCTGGTCAGGAAGGGGGTAAATTCTTCCGGGGCTGAAGTGGTTAAAGTGCCTCTGATTAACCCCAAATAAAGTTTAGCTGTTCTAGTAGGTCTTTCCTGACATTTTCTTAGCCGCATCCTACATCAAAAGCCCTGGTCCGCAGAGAGCTTCCAAAGCATCAGAGGGATCTCATTGTTAAAAGGTATCAGTCAGGAGAAGGGTACAAAAGAATTTCTAAGGCATTAGATATACCATGGAACGCAGTGAAAACAGTCATCATCAAGTGGAGAAAATATGGCACAACAGTGACATTACTAAGAACTGGACGTCCCTCTAAAATTTATGAAAAGACGAGGAGAAAACTGGTTGGTTAGGGAGGCCTACAGCAACATTAAAGGAGCTGCAGGAATATCTGGCAAGTACTGGCTGTGTAGTAGTACATGTGACAACAATCTCTCATAATCTTCATATGTCCAGGCTATGGGGTAGAGTGGCAAGACAGAAGCCTTTTCGTACGCAGAAAAACATTCAAGCCCGGCTAAATTTTGCAAAAACACATCTGAAGTCTCCCGAAAGCATGTGGGAAAATGTGTTATGGTCTGAAGAAACTAAAGTTGAACTTTTTGGCCATAATTCCAAAAGAATGTTTGGCGCAAAAAAACTGCACATCACCAAAAGAACACCATACCCGCAGTGAAGCATGGTGGTGGCAGCATCATGCTTTAGGGCTGTTTTTCTTCATCTGGAAAAGGAGCCTTAGTCAAGGTAGAGGGAATTATGAACAGTTCCAAATACCAGTCAATATTGGCACAAAACCTTCAGGCTTCTGCTAGAAAGCTGAACATGAAGAGGAACTTCATCTTTCAGCATGACAACGACCCAAAGCACACATTCAAATCAACAAAGGAATAGCTTCACCAGAAGATTAAAGTTTTTGGAATGGCCCAGCCAGAGCCCAGACCTGAATCCCATTGAAAATCTGTGGGGTGATTTGAAGAGGACTGTACACAAGTGCCTCGCAATCTGACAGATTTGGAGTGTTTTTGCAAATAAGAGTGGGCAAATATTGCCATCTCAAAATGTGTCATGCTGATAGACTCGTACCCAAAAAGACTAAGAGCTGTAATAAAATCAAAAGATGCTTAAACAAAGTATTAGTTTAAGGGTGTGCACACTTATGCAACCATATAATTTTAGTTTTTTATTTTACTTTCCCTCCACCTAAAAAGATTTTAGTTTGTCCAACTGAGTTGTACAGTTTATAGGTCATGTTAAAGGTGAAAAAAGTTCTGAAATGATTTATCTGTATGTAATTTTTTTTTTTACATCATAGAAACCTGAAATTTTAACAGAGGTGTGCAGACTTTTTCTATCCACTGTATATAAGCTTTTTGTATCACACATTTTGTGGACCCTGTCAAACTGCTTTTATTTACATTTTAAATTGCCTATTGTTTCTTTTTTCTCTTTGCCAACATTATCTCATTTATTCTGTTTTACCTATGTCGAATTAGATGATATCACTAGGCTTATAAAGCCTGGTACACATGGGCCAAACATCGGCTGGTTCAATAGAAAACGGCTGACATTTGACCTGTGTGTGCACCAGCCTGTCCGACAGAACCCAACCGAGTGGCCGGGCACTCCTCCTGTCAGAACACAATAGCTCAGCAAGGAGATAGTTGTACTAACATTGCATAGTTGGTACAGCGAGCTCCACCCCCCCCCCCCTTGCTGGGTTGAACGAAAAACTGATAGTGTGTACCAGGTTTAAGTTCAAAAGTTGAAAGCTGGTAGTGCTCACTTTCCTTCCCCACCTTCATTTTAGCGGAATCAGGCTTGTATTTACAGGGTTTTTAATTTTTGTTTGCTTCAGTGCAGGAGCTTGTGGCGCTATAGGCATTTCACACTGACAGATTAGTTACCCATCAGCTTTTTTCGCGTGACTGATGACTTAGTAACTTTTTGGGGAGTGGTAAGGTTTCTGAGATAAATACAGTAGAAGTTCCCCATTATGTCTGCTTTTTAGATGGAAGAGGTGTGGCCACGGTGAGAAATTAAAGGGGTTGTAAACCTTCGTGTTTTTTCATCTTAATGCATCCTATGCATTAAGGTGAAAAAACACCCGGCAGTGACCGGCCCCCTAGCCCCCCTGTTTTACTTACCTGAACCCTGGAACTTGACCCGGCGGGTATGCGCTGTCTCTCTGCTCGGGGTTCTCGGCTGTTGATTGGATAGATTGATAGCAGCGCAGCCATTGGCTCCCGCTGCTGTCAATCAAATCCAATAATGTGGGGGCGGGGCCGAGTCATACATTCATCAGCTATGGAAGCTGAATGCTGGACTCGGGAGCGTGCCCGCAAGGTAACCCCCTTCGGAGAGGGCTTCTCCTAGGGGGGGGTTATCTGATGTGGGGAGGAGCCTCGAGAGCCACTGGGGGACCCCAGAAGACGAGGTTCGGCGCCACTCCACTGCACAATGGAGGTAAGTATGACATGTTTTTTATTTAAAAAACAAACAAAAAAAAGAACCCTTAAATCACTTTAAGGCATCATTCCCACGAGGCGGATCCGCTGCCTCGGAGTCCACCTCTGTCCGCCAGCTCAGCGGAAGATCTCTCCGTTGATCTCCGCTGAGCTGGCGGATGACAGGTCCTTCTCTGCTCACTGAGTGGAGAGGGGCTTTTCCAGCGCCGCTGCTGCCTATGGAGAGATCAGACGAAAACGGACAGCATGTCCGTTTTCATCAGATCTCACCTGATCCGCCAGCGACGGATGTGAACATAGGGGCATCCTTCTGCTTTTAGCGGATCGGACCGGGTCGGATGTCAGCGGACATGTCTCCGCTGACATCCGTCGCTCCATAGACTAGCATGGAGCGCACGTTCAGGTCCGCCGTCAAAACTGACAGGCGGACCTGAACGGTCCGAAGGTGTGAAAGGGGCCTAAGTTCAGTAATTTTGTTTGTTTAGTTGTCCTCATTCAGGTCAGCTTTATGTAAAAAAAAAAAAAAAGCTGAACTCTATGTAAATATAAAATACATAAAATACTACAGCTGTGTAATCCTTAATACAACATACATTTATTTTTGAAATGCAAGCAGTGTAAGTATCTTAAGACTGCATTCACACTTGGCGATTTTGAGAATTGATGCCATTCAAAGTCGCAATACAATCGTGGCAAAATGCACCATGCGTGTTTGAGTTCCATTCATTCTGAATGACGCCTCAAACTCGGTGCAGTTTTGCTGCGATTGTTGCGCAACAGAATCAAAGCTACTGCTCCTTTTTGGGCGACAAGCTTTGCTCGATGCATGTTGCGATGCACATTTCTGTTGCGTGACAGTCGCGGTTAAATTGTGCTGTGTTTGAGTTGCCATTAAGAATGAATGGCACCCAAACATGTGTGGTGCGTTTTGCCACGATTGTATTGAGACTTGGAATCGCAGGCATAATTGCCCGCGACTCAAAATCGCCAAGTGTGAATGCAGCCTAATTTGACCTAATATCAGCTTTTATTAGTCTATGTTTAGCAATGCCAGAGTGTGGGAGGAAGAAATACTATAAGTGGCCAATCACATTTCTGGATCAAGGATGAATATTGCAGTAAATGCAGTTAGTGCAGATTTAGTTCAGATAGAACTAAAGAAATCTGCACAGGACATTGCTGTGAACAGTATGACTGTTGTTTGTGTTAATGGGTTTTTGCATGTTAGCCAAATAGTGTTAGGCACTTAAACATTTAGATTATATTAGAACTATTCTATTGAAAAAATGTTCACCTGGTTCATCAAAAGTGTCTTTTTAGCACTTAGTATGGACTACCAGGCTCCTGACTCATACCTTGTTTTGTCCTGTCCTGCCCATATGTGTCTTTAGCTAGGAAGAAAATGTATGTTAACTCTATTGAAAAAAAAATGTTTTGGGCATACAGCACCAGTCTAATACTGTACCTCTAATGAAGCGTATCCCAGGTCCTGCTGGATGCTGGTTAGTATGATGATCCTGGGAATGGGGAGTTCAGGGTGATGTGCCGTGTTAGTTTATGGCCACACATAGCGCTTTGCAATTAGGTCAAAAAGTTCAATTTTGGTCTCATCTGACCAGAGCCGCTTCTTCCACATGTTTGCTGTGTCCCCCACATGGCTTCTCACAAACTGCAAACGGGACTTCTTATGACTTTCTTTCAACAATGGCTTTCTTCTTGCCACTCTTCTATGAAGGCCAGATTTGTGGAGTGCACGACTCATAGTTGTCCTGTGGACAGATTCTCCCACCTGAGCCGTGAATCTCTGCAGTTTCTTCAGGTTTACCATGGGCCTTATGGCTGCTTCCCCGATTAATACTCTCTTTGCCCAGCCTGTCAGTTTAGGTGGATGGTCATATCTTGGTAGGTTTGCAGTTGCGCCATACTCTTTCCATTTTCGAATGATGGATTGAACAGTGCACCGTGAGATGTTCAAAGCTTGGGATATTTTTTTATAACCTAACCCTGCTTTAAACCTCTTCACAACTTTATCCTTGACCTGTCTGGTGTGTTCCTTGGCCTTAATGATGCTGTTTGATATACCCAAAGAGACTTGCAGCTGTAATTGCAGCGAAAGGTGGTTCTACATAGTATTGACTCAGGGGGGCTGAATACAATGCATTCCACACTTTTCACATACCGGTATTTATTTGTAAAAAAATTTGAAAACCATTTATCACCATTTAAATGCGGGGGGCCATATATGAGAATTTATCATTCTAGGTGGGAAAAGGGGCAGGGATCTCTCCCAAGGGCATGTCTACCAAAATGATCTGCACTGAGGTGAAAAACTTTTTTCTACTTTGTAGTTTGTTAGATAAAGTTAGTAGAGCATAACAGGGACACATTGTATAATAGGTAATTGAGTGTATAATGTGATTTTCATTATTTTTTTCAGCTATGTGTTTTCATCATATTTTTACTGTTAAAGCAGTATTAAACCAAAAAACAAAAATGTAATCTATTGCAGCTTATCAATCATTAGATGTGGTGGCTGCATTTTAATTTTTTTAGTCCTTTTTTTTCCCCCCCTGTTTTCACCTGATGATCTGGCCAGTAACACACCTCCTGTAATGGAGTACCCCTACTCTGGATGAAGGAGCACAGGGACACCATTAGACAGCAGCATTGTCATTCTGGGGGTAGGGGAGTGTTAGATGCATTAGCAGATATAGATACATTGAGAAATGAAAGCCAAACTCCAGCACACACTGCAGTTACACAAGCAGTTACAGTATCATTTTTTATTTTCTTTTGGAATAAATGTATATAATATAATACTGCTCCCCCACTTGGGGGGGGAAATACCAGGAGAGAGGACTTAAAGTGTAAAACCCATTTATGTTTAATAAAAGTATAAAAACAGGGTATTTCATTCACTGGTATTTGTGTCAAACAATCGTCACTAGGTGTATACAACTGATCTGTGGGGGAAGATGCCGGCTGTCGCTCCCACCTCGGACATGGCGTACATTTTTGCAACCAGATCTAACGTCACCAGAAGTGACCTAAATCACGCCTCAGTGCGTTTCGTCCTGATTGGATGTCTTCAAAAAGATGGTTCAGACTATGGTTATCTGTGTTTTTTAAGCACATAGGGTTAACTGCGACAGCTACAAATATTTATCACCTATAATTTACTTTCTTTTTTTCCGGAATTGCATTATCCTTAGGCGCGGAGTAATATTTTTCACATATTTGATCATTGTAAGCACTGCTGTCAGTGTTAAATGGTTTGTCTCAACCCTCCAACTGATACATTTCCAGGACAGCTTGTTTTGTTGAAAATCAACAGACTTATGCCCCGTACACACGGTCGGATTTTGTTCGGACATTCCGACAACAAAATCCTAGGATTTTTTCCGACGGATGTTGGCTCAAACTTGTCTTGCATACACACGGTCACACAAAGTTGTCGGAAAATCCTATCGTTCTAAACGCGGTGACGTAATACACGTACATTGGGACTATAAACGGGGCAGTGGCCAATAGCTTTCATCTCTTTATTTATTCTGAGCATGCGTGGCACTTTGTCCGTCGGATTTGTGTACACACGATCGGAATTTCCGACAACGGATTTTGTTGGAAAATTTTATAGCCTGCTCTCAAACTTTGTGTGTCGGAAAATCCGATGGAAAATGTGTGATGGAGCCTACACACGGTTGGAATTTCCAACAACAAGGTCCTATCACACATTTTCCGTCAGAAAATCCGACCGTGTGTACGGGGCATTACTGGCACCAGATGACAATAAAGGAATGAAAGCCTAACAAAGAAAATTAATACAGCCATCACATCTAAGAATTGCTAAGCTTCAATATAATGTTTGCTTTTGGGTTTAATGCCATGTTAAGTCTCTAGCATAAGACAGATTCTGTTTCATCACATTATAACCTTTATGTGGTACACTTGTCTTTTTGCTGTATATGACCAACTAGCATTTAGAAAAATGGTGCCAAAAACTGTTATGTGATACACCTTTACAAAAACGGCTATCTTTGGTAGGTAGAAGAATAAAGGTTGTTTGACAACACCCAGGTTTCCTCATAAAACTTCTCCTCTGGGCACACAATGATATTTAGTAGAAATGATTGGCCACAACATAACTTCAGGCCTCCCTTCTCCAAAGGCTGGCCAGTGTCAAGCATGGTTTCATTAACATGTATTTGTTCAACAATCCTTCACCAATAAGGAGCACTGTGTCCCTCAAGGGTTGCACTGGGTTAAGAGCAGGACATTTTCAAGTGACAAGGAAAGACCCATATGCGAAGAACCAAGCTTGTTTCTAGCTCCACACCATACATGTATATGGCTCAAGGACAATTTAAAATGACATTTGATGGGAGTAAGTTGAGGGGAATAGTTATGGTCTATTATGAGAGCTGGTGTAACGAGAGAAGTGTGAGATACTTGGCGGCTTTAGAACCTTAGAGTATAGGTAGGTTGTGTCTAAGTGAATCAGTTTGTAAAATGTATTCCATGATACCTAGGGCATATTTCTTTGTTGCTTTACTCATAGGGTACTGGTATGTCTTTGTACAATATGTAGTTAAGCAGGTTTGTATGGTGCAAACAACCTTTATTCCTTTGTCTTTCTCTAGAAGAAATATGCTTCAAAACATATATGTTATAAAGTTATTGTAGACTTTATACACCAACATATTAGATAGAAGTGAGCTTCTGAAGAGTTTTATCCATCTTTTTTGTGGTTGTATCTTTTTGTCCTCCAAAATTAATGAAGTGTTAGGTTCAACATTGTCAAACATTCAGGCTTGCGGTGACCTAAAACCATCTGGCTTCAAGGGTAGTGACCTTTCAAAGAGGTAAAGTGAGGCTGACACCTGATGAACAATGTATAGTTAGGCCTTATGAATAGCTTTATCGCTTGAATTAAATAATACAAAAATTAATACTTATTTGTATAGTTGTTTAGCAAATAATGATTCTGCAGAGAACTCAGTGTTGAAGAACATGAATGATAATTACATCAATCAGTGTAAAATATTTAAATATCCTGAATGCAAACAATATTTTAATGCTATACACTACGTAAACATAATCGGAAAAATAGATTTCCCTTCATAGTGATTCTTGTAGCAATGAAGGCAGGAGTTCTAAGAATGCTTCAATGTACTCAATAATGAATTATGCTTGGTGAAGTGGCCTGATCAATAACTAGAGAAGAAAATATTGAAAACCTTGGCTTGTCCCTATAAATGCACCATGTGGGAAACCAGTCTACTATGACCAGCCTGCCGAGTTCATATAAATCTGTTTAGATGGCCGCTGACAGATTAAACCACTACATGGAGCTGGGGATGCAGGCATCACACACACCTGAAACTATTGAATGCTGAAGATACTACTAACCCAAGATTGTAGCGGGGGGGTGGTGGACCTAAAAGAAATGTTTGATTTAAAAAAAAAAAAAAATTAAGTTCAGATTTTTACACATATATAGACAAAACATATAACATGTTTACAAAACAGGACAATTAAAAAAATATATATATAAAAATATATATATATTTAAATAAATAAATATAACAATAATTTGTTCTGGTATATAGCAGTCATCCCTAAGAAATGTTAACGTTACAACACAATCAGTAATTTAGTTAACTTCCCCACTATACAGCCATCATAGAACAGCATCTCTATTAGCAGAGCTACGGAGATCATCCACTCTAGTGGAGACTACGTATGGGGAAGATAACACAGAGGACCAGATTTTATTAAATTTATTCATACAACCCCCTCTATCCAGCACAGCATTCACGGCCATGCACTACTGAACACAAGTTGGAGGGTTAGAAGACAGCCAACGTTGAGAAATCAACTTACGAGCAATAGATAACAAGCAGTTAAATAAAATTTTCTTAGAAAATAATGGCCAGTCCTCTGGGAATATGCCCAACAAAGCAAAGTTAGGATCAGGAGTCATTAGATTGAACAAAGTTCAGATAAAATATGAAATATATCTATCCAGTATCGAAATAACTTAGGACAGTGCCAAAACATATAAAGTAATGTGTCTGTATGCATACTACAATGAGGGAAATTGGGTGAAGGTTGGCGACCCCAAGAAACAATTTTAGAGGGGTATAGGCTTTATGGAGTATGAAAAACTGCGGTCAAAGATTTATTAATGTTCTGTTGCAAGATTTTTTCTTCTTTTTAGCGTTTAACTCGCTTTAATATTTTTAAAGCACACACTAGGGATATGCATGAAGTGGGTGAAGCTTACCCTTGGCTTGTACAGGAAAACCTGCGATTTGCATAAACCTTCAGCTACCAGTAGCAATTGATCCATCCTGATTATTCTCATTCATTTCTTTTTCTGAGATGATGTTAATTGCTAGTACTCTAAACACACTTCAATAGAATCTTAATTTCAGTATAAAGTTAAGCTTTTCTTTCACTGCTGTCTAAAACTGTTCCACTGTATTTTATGTGACAGTTATTATACCTGTATATTGCATCTTGAATTACTTGTTCGTGTTTTTCTTGTTTTTCTTTCTAGATAACTAACACACTGTATTTGAATATAAATTAGTAGACCCCCCCAGCACCTATATGTAAATGTATCCTATATGAGAGCAATTTAAAATTGGAATCCTTTATATAGCAAACTTTAAAATAAAGTACAAAAATAAACATAAATTATACATAGCAGATGTGTATCTGCCTTCCGAATGAACAGGCGAATTCAGTACAAGACTTTTACTGCAGCATGTAAAATATAATTTGGAAGTGAACTTTTATTCCATTTGATTTTCAATGTCATCTCAACCCAGCTTATCAGCAGAATTAAGAGAGGGAGAGAGAGCGCACTAGCACCACCATTACTATGTAGGGTGTTTTTTAAGGGGAAGGAGCAGCTTTTACAAGGACAAAGAGACATGAAATGACTTTCAATGAAAGAAGCAGGCCTCATTAAAGCCACCAACAGCAGTTATTGACAGCTACACTTCCTATTAACAAGGAGCATTTAACTAAGAGTTTGGCTGTTGGATCTTTGGAGTTGATCTAATTTGCTTGCATTAATTAGTTTCTTTTGAGCATGGACACTTGGTGCTCACAACTATAGATTCATAGGACTAATTAGGAAACCGAATTGAACAGAATGTGGTAAAGTCTTAACCTTCTACCATAACCAGCTGGGGCTATGATAAAGACCAGAAGCCCAAATGTTCCCTATTCAGGTAAAAGTACCCTAATGAATATCAATTTCAGCAAACTGACAGGTTTTCTTTTTACCAAACATGCTTACGCCTTCAAAATGACATTACAGAAATAATGTATTTGTGTTCTGGATCAGCATACTCTATAATAAAGAGCAGATTTTTCTTTTTCTTTTTTTTTAATATATTATGTTTTTTCTTTGTGAGCTGGATTTATGTAGACAGCCGTATACTAATGGGCAGCAAAAAACTGACAAAGGACTAGATTGCATTCCGCATGTCACACTGCTTTCCGAATCATTTAAAAGTCCAAACATACCTAAATCTAAGAATTGAATTATGGGTGGATTCTCAATGGCCCACTGGCTTATTTGTCAAGGACTCCAGAATATCAGGCTCTGCTATTTTGACAATGTAATTTCCCGATGCTCCAAGGGGGTTCTAGGTGATTTTGCTGCATTCTTTGTTATGCAAAATATTTAAGAATGGCTAGAGTTGGTAGACATCTGGGATGTCTATTGCAGTCAAATCATGCAGTTCAGGACCCTAAAGAGCCCATTTGTAATACTGCGTTGTAACACATGACAACGAACATTACATGTGTTGAGGTGCCACTTATTCTAAAAGGCACCCAACGCACCTTGCTGACAGTTAAGCGTTGCCGATTGCCGCAAAATGAACATTATGAATGATCAATTGTGGTATGTTAGACAGCCAATTCAAGGCAGGCAAGCTTGATGGCACAGATCATATTACTGTAAAAGAGTATGCTAAAAATGGCAATACGGTATATGTTTTATTTTTACAATTGTTTACTTTCATTATATTAATCATAATCATGGGCACCACGTCCTAAATGTAATATGCAAAAATGTAGTGTGTGAGGGAAAGGACTTTCTCAGTACCCTCAGACTTTACAACACAACCAATGTTAAAAAATGTTTTCCAGAAAGATTTTATTACAAAATATTTTCTAAAAACATACAGTCATCATACCTAAAAGAATTCCCACATGACTGCAGTGTTGTTCCATGTGGTATATACTTAGACAATAAAGGTACCCGCTACCGCAAATGTTACACACTCAAATTTACAAAAAATGTTCACAGTTGGTATATTTTTACATGTTTCACGGCTTTAGGCCAATTCCTCTGGAAATGTGTAAGTCACAGTATCCAAGGCTGAGGATGGATCACCCAATCCAAGGCAAACCAACAGGAAGGCAAACCATCTCCCCATCAGGCATGGGAGCCGAATGGCTAAAAGCAAAGGAGTGTAACTCCAACATTCAAAGGCAGATGAAACTGGCAGGGACAACGTGCGATCCAGCAAAAGTCCAACTTCTAACCATCAGGATATAGTGATCCAAACGCACCACCATTGTGTAAATTCCAGAAAATTTCTCTTCACTAAAGTCAAGTGGTCATTAACCTTGTCCCGGGGTCTGCCAAAGTCCTCCATTTCTGATCTTCCCATTCGGCTCCTATGCCCGCCGGGGGAGGGTTTGGCTTTTCAGCGGTTTGCTCTGGATTGGATAATCCATCCTCCAGCCTTGAGTACTGTGACTTCCACATTCCCTCAGGAAATGGCCTAAAGCCATGAAGCATGTAGAAATATACCAACTGTGGAACTGTTTCGATTGCATTTGACTACAGTGGTACCTTGGATTATGAGCATAATTCGTTCCAGAAGAATGCTTACAATCCAAAGCACTCGTATATCAAAGCGAGTTTCCCCGCAGGAAATGATGAAAACTCAGATAATCCGTTCACGTGGAACTGCTAGTGTATGCAGTACCGCATGTAACCAGAGGTGTGGGCACTGGAGACATTCGGAAACACTCATGAGTACTCGGAGCTGCTCGGATGCACTCGGAGAGGCTAAAGAAACTCTGGAACGGAGTGTTTCTGAGCGGCTCTGAGTATCACTGGCGCCCCTGCACCTCTGGTTACATGCAGTAACCAAATGCAGTACTGCACACCGCAGAGGCTTGAATCCTGCTCGTTTTGCGAGACAACCCTCACAAACTGAGTCAGAATTTTAAAAAAATAATAGCTCGTATTGCGAAACGCTCGTAAACTGCTTTACTCGTAATCTGAGGTATTACTGTATGTGAACATTTCTTGTAAATTTGACTGTTTAATATTCATGGTAGTGAGTACTTTTAATGTCTATGTATATACCACATGGGAACAACATTGCAGTTATGTGGGAGTTTTTAGGCATGATGACCGTATAACGTTGTTTTTAGAAAATATTGTGTAATAAAATCTTTTTGGACATTGGTTGTGTTGTTACATAGGTCAATCTAGTTCAACCTATAACAGGGAAAAAAAAAAATATCATGCAATCCCATTTACAAAATCCTATACCTACAGTTGATCCAGAGGAAGGCAAAAAAATGTTGCTGAGTCGGATGAAAATTCAGTCGTCAGTGGTGCTGCAAGCACTATCTTGCTTGACGAAAGTAATTTTAAAATTGACTGAGCTGAGTAAAAAACTATTGTCCTGCATCATATCAGTCACTGTTTAGGCAGCCGTGGGTGCTGCAGCTGCTGAATATCCTAACCAGCTGTGGAGATTCATGCACGCTGTTTGGTAGAGAAAATCAACTGGCTTTCTCTGGTTCAGCCTGTGATAGTTAGCTTAAAGGAGAAGTACAGCCAAAGCTTGTTTGGCTGTACTTCTCCTGTGGCTCGCAGGAGTGCAGTTCATTCTACACTCCTGTGACCCATTATCAGCAAAAGCCCTCTATTGGCTGACATCACATTGCCGGTCCAGGCTCGGGAAAGATTGCGACGATGTGATCCACCCATATGCCTGATATGCCCATATACCCATATGCCACTCCCTCCACAGCCCAGCGCTTCAGTGAGCATGCAGGGGTGGGGGCAGAGCAGTAAGCCAATGACTGGCCATCACCGTCTCTCTGCTTGGGGAGCTCTGAGAGCCGAGCAATCAGCGGTGTTTGATCACTCGGTTCTTAGTCTTAGAGCTGGCAGGAGACAGATGCAGCATCGGACCAATGCTGCAAGTAGAAGTAAAAAAAAAACATTACCATACGTCTCTTTTAAAGATGGGAAAAGATAATAAATTTGAGGTAGTATATATTATGTAATATTATGGTAGTATAATGTGCCAGCATGCTTTTGAGGGGAAGGGAAAAGATAGATCTCTACAAATTGATTGCGCAAACACAAGGTGTTTAGCCTCGTCCAGAACACATCTATTAAATCTTCCCACGTAGGTGGGAATCATGGGGGATATAGAGTCTGAGCAAGCACACCTCAGTAGTAAGTGGCAGAAGGAAACCACCCATACAGTATCTCCTCTTTGTGCACAGAATTATTGATAACCAGGCTTGACATCACAGCTACTACTTTTTACGGTGTTAGCTGGCTTCGCACAGGCATTAGTAGCATAGTACGGTAATTACATTTATCACTTTTAATACAAGTGAAAAATGTTGGTAATGATAAATAACCTTCTAAAGTTGAGCTTTAAGAAGGAACTGAACTCTGGAAGCTGTGCCCCACCAAAAAGGCGGGTAGAGGGCAAAGAACTAGTTACTAGGATTGCCTTTGAGTCTACCTTCTGCTGATCTTTTCCCACTACTGACTTAAAATGCCTTTTTCTGCACTGTCTCTGTGTTGAGGCAGCCATCTTGGTAAACACTGTGTTTTGCTTCCTAATGTCAGAGCCTCCTGCAACTAAAACGGTAAGCGGCACAGGAGTGACATCATGAAATCTCACTCCAGACCTCATTAGTCTAACAATCAGAGGACCAGTGCCAAGATATACAGTGGGGACGGAAAGTATTCAGACCCCCTTAAACTACTTAGGACCAAAATGTCAAGTATTTTGTGTTTTTCTGTCAATATGGGGTGCTATGTGTACATTAATGAGAAAAAAAAAATGAACTTAAATGATTTTAGCAAATGGCTGCAATATAACAAAGAATGAAAAATTTAAGGGGGTCTGAATACTTTCCGTCCCCACTGTAGGTATTGGGGTATTGGAATGTCTAGGCACCCTCATATACCAGGAAGTGTGTTCTACTATTTTCTTAATTTCCTCCTGTAAGAGAACATTTTTTAAAGGCACTGCTTAGGAAAAAATCACCACTTCAAAATCTCCCTTTACCATAGCAAGTATTTGTTTTTAGAGTTCAGGTCCATTTTAACAACATCAGAGAAAATCATTTTTCCTGTCCTGCCAGACAAGAATGTGCTGTTGTGATAGGTCTGCGTATCTTAAAATTGGAGAGACAAAATACAGATCATTTGGCAGTTAAAAGCTCCCATATACACTATATTGCCAAAATTATTGGGACGCCTGCCTTTATGCACACATGAACTTTAATGGCATCCCAGTCTTAGTCCGTAGGGTTCAATATTGAGTTGGCCTGCCCTTTGCAGCTATAACAGCTTCCACTCTTCTGGGAAGGCTGTCTACAAGGTTTAGGAGTGTGCCTATGGGAATGTTTGACCATTCTTCGAGAAGTGCATTTGTAAGGTCAGGCACCGATGTTGGACGAGAAGGCCTGGCTTGCAGTCTCCACTCTTATTTATCCCAAAGGTTTTCTATCGGACTCTGTGCAGGCCAGTCAAGTTCCTCCACCCCAGACTTGGTGCGCAGTCATGTTGGAACAGGAAGGGGCCATCCCCAAACTTTTCCCACAAAGTTGGGAGCATGAAATTGTCCAAAATGTCTTGTTATGCTGATGCCTTAAGAGTGTTCCCTTCACTGAAACTAAGGGGCCAAGCCCAACATCTGAAAAACAACCCAACACCATAATCCCTCCTCCACCAAATGATTTGGACCAGTGCACAAAGCAAGGTCCATAAAGACATTGAAGCTGTTATAGCTGCAAAGGGTGGGCCAATGCAATATTGAACCATACAGACTAAAACTGGGATGCCATTAAAGTTCATGTGCGTGTAAAGGCAGATGTCCCAATACTTAACTGTGGGATTAGAGTTTTTTTTTGGAGTTCAACTTTAATTCAGCTTTTCTTTGTTAAAATATTATTTAAATATATAAAGTTAAAGTAAAATGAATTTGGTCTATTATTGTGGAGCCTAGCACTTGTATGTTAACATGAATCAATTTCTGTTATGTTAAGTAAATATATTTAGTATAACAACGATCAATACTGTATGTGCTTTTCTTATTACCTAGAAATTCAAAAACGTTGACTTTGAAATTTTTATCAAGGACTAGATGGTACCTAGAATTTGAAAGGGACTTTGCAGAAAAAACTTTTGAGCTGTGTATCATGTGTGCAACTGTGCCAAATAAACAGATACTTAACCTTGATCTAACAATCTCGCTATATAGTAAACTTATTTATCTATGCTATTTGTTTAGCTTATATAAGAAAACATTTAAATTATGGCCATACGGGATCATTCAGCAAAATTATATGAAGTTGATGGAAAACCCCTCCACTCTGTGTCTTTTAATGACTTCACTATTCATACCCTCTAAGTCACATATGTCAAACAGAAGGCATGCAACCCGAATCTGGATTTCAAGGCTTTGTCATGTGGCTCTAGCACCCAGTTTTGCAACCAAAAATGTGGCGGAATGCCATTCCCCCACCTCCGGCTCTCACCCTCTGCTCCTGCTCCCACTCCCCGTCGGCACTTGTAAACATAGAAGCCTTCTGTGTTTACAAGGCACAGAGTTGCTCAGCAGCTCCCGGAACAGATTCCTGCACGTGTTACCCAGGGGACAAATCTGCAGAGAGAGAGAGAGAGAATGATTTCTCTACAAGGTGCACTGGCTACACAGGGAGGTACTAGAGCCAAGCCAGGTAGGGGAGAGAGATGTAAGAAAGCTTTGGGGGGGGTTTAGGGTTGCACCTCCTGCACACAGCACACCCCTGAACTCTGCATTCTGTACATAGAGCAACAATAAACCCTGCACTCTGTACACAGCACACCCTTGAACTCTACACAGCGCATTCCCTGAATCCAGCACTCTGTACACAGTGCACCCTTGAATCCAGCACTCTGTACACAGTGCACCCTTGAATCCAGCACTCTGTACACAGTGCACCCTTGAATCCAGCACTCTGTACACAGTGCACCCCTGAATCCAGCACTCTCTATACAGTGCACCCCTGAATCCAGCACTCTATATACAGTGCACCTCTGAATCCAGTACTCTGTACACAGGGCACCCCTAAACCCTGTACATAGTACACCTCTACACTCTGTACGTAGCGTAATCATAAATCCTACACTTTACGTAACGCACACCTGAACCCTACACTCTGCACATAGTGCACCCCAGGTGCAACCGGCACTTTGAGGGCAACCATACTGCGGATGCGGGCCCACAAAAAAATTGAGTTTGACACCCCTGCTCTAAGTAGATTTGAAGCGATTGGAGCTTATTAACTTTGTCTATGCAAAACAAACGGCCTGGGAGCCCATTGGTTTCAGTGTGTTACAACGTTAAAGTTTCATTGTGATAAAAAAGTTGTGAAATTCTAAGCTCAGTAGAAGGAACTGGTTTAGGTGCTTAGTTGTTAATTGCTGACTGGGTAACAATTCTAATCATTTTCAATCGCGCTCACTCAGGAAGGCATTTTACCTCCCTGTTTAGAAAGTTCATAGCCCTTTAAACCTATTTTTTTAAGAATTTATCAACAGAGATTCTCCTCTAGTAGGTTGGGCATATGTATGTTTTTGAAATGTACCAACCGTAATTTTTTTCTGTATTTAGGCTCTTTTGACATTGGTGCACTTCTGCCACGCTTTTCCAGGGCGACATCTTTTTGGTGCAGTTTTTCAAAAATGTCTATTATAAGTCAATGGGAAGGAATCAAAAGCACATCAGTGTGAAAGAGCCCTTAATAATGATTCAATGAGATGATAGCTCCGCCTGCAGTTTTTAGAAACCTACAATCTGATCAAGGTCTGTTAAAGTGGTTGCAGACTCTTACATACACTCACCGGCCACTTTTTTTTAGGTACACCTTGCTAGTACTGGGTTGGACCCGCTTTTTCTTTCAGAACTGCCTTAATTCTTTGTGGCTTAGATTTAACAAGACGTTGGAAACATTCCTCAGATTTTGATCCATAGTGACATGATAGCATCACGCAGTTGCTGCAGATTTGTTGGCTACACATCCATGAGGTGAATCTCCCGTTCCACCACATCCCAAAGGCGCTCTATTGGATTGGGTTCTGGTGGATGCGGAGGCCATTGGAGTTCAATGAACTCATTGTAATGTTTGAGATGATTTGAGCTTTGTGACATGGTGCATTATCCTGCTGGAATTAGCCATCAGAAGATGGGTACACTGTAGTCCTAAAGGGGTGGACATGGTCAGCCAAAATACTTAGGTAGGCCGTGGCGCTTAACCACTTCCCGCCCGGCCTATAGCAGAATGACAGCCGAGCAGTGTTTGCGTTATCCTGACAGGATGTCATATGATGTCCAGCTGGATGAGCCACGATCACGCACAGTGTGGCGATCGGTGGTGTGTCACTTTTGAGAAGAAGGCTCTATTTGTGGGAAGAAGATTATAAAAATTTAGTTTGAGTACAGTGTTGCATGACCGCGCAATTGTCATTCAAACTGTGACAGCGCTGAAAGCTGAATTGTCCTTCTGCAGGAAGGGGAGAAAGTGCCCTGTATTTAAGTGGTTAAACCATGCTTAATTGGTACTAAGGGGCCCAAAGTGTGCCAAGAAATTATCTCCCACACCATTACACCACCACCAGCCTGAGCTGTTGATACAAGGCAAGATAGATTCATGCTTTCATGTTGTTTATGCCAAATTCTGACCAATACCATGTGAATGTCGCAGCTGAAATCGAGACGCCTCAGACCAGGCAACATTTTTCCAGTCTTCTATTGTCCAATTATGATGAGCCTGTGCGAATTGTAGCCTCAGTTTCCTGTTCTTAGCTAATAGGAGTTGTGTCTGTTGTGGTCTTCTGCTGCTGTAGACAATCTGCTTCAAGGTTTAATGTGTTATGTGTTCAGAGATGGTATTCTGCTTACCTTGGTTGTAACGAGTGTTTTTTTTTTTTTTTGAGTTACTGTTGCCTTTCTATCATCTCAAACCAGTCTGCCCATTCTCCTCTGACATCAACAAGCCACACAACTGCCACTCACTGGATACCCTAGAGATAGTTGTGCGTGAAAATCCAAGTAAATCGTCTGTTTTTGAAATACTCACCAGCCTGTCTGGTACCAACAACCATGCCACGTTCAAAGTCACTTAAGTCCCCTTTCTTCCCCATTCTTCAGCAAATTGTTTTCACCGGGTCTAGATGCCTAAATGCATTGAGTTGCTGCCATGTGGCTGGCTGGCTGATTAGCAATTTGTGTTACCAAGCAATTGAACAGGTGTACCTAATAAAGTGGCTGGTGAGTGTATATACCCAGGGAAGTAACAAGACTCGGGTCATACAGATGAAACAACTCCTACATAAGTTGTACTTGTTTATCTGCAGCCATCTCTTTTCTCTACAGCCTTCCAAAACGCACATTTTACACAGCATCCTGCAGAAGCAGAAAGCAGGGGGCGGGGATCTGATGTCACACACTGCAGAACTAGAGTACAGGGCTTTGTGAATTCTGATAGCTGATTGGAGGGAAGGGACACACCCCCCTCTAACAGAGAAAAATATAGAGCTGAATCTATGAGGCACCTTCTGTGCACTGGAGGAGGGCGAAGGCCATCTCTCGGGAGTGGAAAAGTGTCAGCTTAGAGTTCTATCAGTGACTTGTGCAAATAGCAGTGGGATTAGAGGAGAATTGACCTTAGTGCCCTGGATTCAGGCTAGTACACACTTTACAGGGCTGTTCTTTGTTCACTTTTCATGTCTAAGGTGACCACTTTAAACTGGTGATACACTGATGTTTATGAATGGAAAAATCAACCTCTAGTTGGTTGCTGGGGCTACTGCACTTTGCTTTTGAATCCTAAAATAATCCTGGTAGGATCTGTTGTGAATGTCCTGTTGAGGCTAATATTGCTAGAATGATGGTTACATATCCTTGATAAAAAAATACATATACAGTACACTGTAGGCAAAACCAAAACATTTTTTTGAAAACCCTGATAGTGCAGAAGTTAAAGAAAACACAATGCCGCCCATCCCACACAGCTTTAAAGCAGAACAAAGGTAAAACATAGTTACCTGTTTTAACGGTTTGATGCTCGCAAAGTCCCTTGTTGGCTTTTTCTCCTTGGCTTCTTCCAAGTGCTGGTCTTCAGCCATCTTGAATGACAGGTGTGGTATTACTTCACTCCTGTGCATGCGCAGGAGTGCAGTGATCCTGGCATACAGGCACTGTGCTGGAATGTAAACCGAGCTGCGCATGCAGTGCACATTATACATAGGATTGTGAACAGGCAGGTAAATGTATTTTATTGCAGAAGAGACATTGCACGTCTTCTGCACTGAAAACCCTGCCTGTTAACAATTTTTTTCAACTTTAGTTCCCTTTTAATTATATTGTTTCATCTGACAATATTAAAATTAATCTCATTCTTCTATATGCTCCTGCTCAAATTAAAATAATTCCTTCTAACAAATTGTCATGCATGCCATAGCAGTAGAATTAATAAAAAAACAAAGAAAAATGTCTTGCGTCTAACCGAAGAGGCAGAGGTTTTATTATTTATAAGTGTGATTTAAAAGTAAAATCTGAAATATTGATTTCTACTTGACTGGAGATTTGATTTAGTTGGAATATCAGACTGATCCTAATCAGGTGAGAATTAATTGAGTCTGAGGTCTTAGATATTCACTGATGTTAACTGAACCATGATCAGTCTAGGCCAGGCTGGTTTGTGCATTACTATGACAATTCCAAGTAGCTCACGCACCCAGCATAGAACAATACACGGCAGTGTGTAATCTCATTCTCCAGCTCATCTTCTCAACTTCCTGGCTCATTACATGCACCCGCTAAAGATTCTCTGAGCACTTGCACATTGTAGGCTGCATCATAGCAAACTAATCAACCTTGATCTGGCACAAAATGGATTTTTGGAATCTGCTTCAGCTTCTTTTACAACTCCACAAACTGTATATGAGAGTGGATTTTATGTGCCAAATATGCATATAAGTTCCTACTCTGTAGTTGTTGCTAAACAATTACTGTTTATTACTTCTACTTTTTAAGTAAGTTCTTCATTTATATTTACATGTTTTTCTCAGTAAGTTTCCTTGCCCCGGAAAACAAGTTTGCATTCTCCACCCCTCCACTTATAGTAACAACACTGCCAAAGTAGGCATCTTATGTATTCATAAATCAATTTGGAAGCTCACAGATGCATTTAAAAACCTGTACCTAAACTGACAATAAGACGAGGCACAATTTTGTAGCTTCTAATTCTGCACAATTATTTAAAATTTTACTTATATTGACATTTAAATTATCTACATTGACTTTAACCCTCTTGATCCTTTTAAAAACTCCAAAAAATGATGAGATTCATGGGTAATTTTTATATACAAAACTGATAATGGGGAATCCAGAGCCCGATGACTCACAAAAATATTATGTTACGTGACATATACATGACATTGATTTGTTTCTGATGTAGTGTAGTGTATTTTTTTTTTCATTTTTTTGCTAGGTCACCACAGCACTTTAATCTCACATTTGCCATGGCCTGTTCTGATAAAAACGTTGCTTTAACCACTTCAATACCCGCCTATAGTAAAATGACGTCCTCTACTATGTGGGGTGATATCTGAATGATGCTTGCAGCTAGATGCATCATTCAGATATCATTCTTTTCAGCCGCCGATTCTGTGCACGATAAGAATGATCATAGCGGCAGTGCCACCGCTTGATTGTTCTTATAGGCGACGGGAAGGGACGCCCCCCCTCCCGCCCCCATCCGGTGCTTCTCCGGGCTCTCCCGTGCCATCGGGGACCCGGAGAATGAATCGATCGGCGCTGGATGTTGATAGAGATGACTGGTGAACAGATGGTCACCAGTCATCTCTATGACCGTGGGAGGCCCGGGCGCGTTGTTATGACGTCACGCCCGGGTACCCGGAAATAACCGAAGCCGCGATCGTGGCTGTCAGCATGAGATCGGTGATATTTTTTTTTTCCGATCTCATGCTTTCCAGCCTAGAGGAGAGATGTGGGGTCTTATTGACCCCACATCTCTCCATATAGAGGACTTGCCACATAGATTCCTATTACAAGAGATGTTTACATTCCTTGTAATAGGAATAAAAGTAATCAAAAAAAAATGTTAAAGTGTAAAAATAAAAAAAAGAAGTAAAAAAAAATTAAAATAATAAAAAAAAAAAAAATTAAAACGCCCCTGTCCCCGGTAGCGAACGCACACGTAAGTCCCGCCCACATATGTAAACGCCGCTCAAACCACACATGTGAGGTATCGCCGCGTGCGTTAGGGCGTGTGCAACAATTCTAGCACTAGACCTCCTCTGTAGCTCTAAACTGATAACCTGTAAAAAATTTTAAAGCGTCGCCTATGGAGATTTTTAAGTAATGAAGTTTGGCGCCATTCCATGATTGTGCGCAATTTTAAAGCGTGACATGTTGGGTATCAATTTACTCGGCGTAACATCGTCTTTCACATTATTCAAAAAAATTGGGCTGACTTTACTGTTTTTGGAGGAATGTGCCTTATCTGCGGATGATTTGTTGCTGTTCACCTCCCTCAGAGACATTGAATGTTAATATGTCGCCTTCGACCTTACAAAGTATTTAGACTCAATAATCTAAATTGGCCCTAGTATATGTATGAATCTATGTTACAGACCTTAAGTTGTAAGCTCCTTGAGGCACTGCGTAAATTGACGTCGCTATATAAGTACCTGAAAAAAATAAAATAAGGTCAATTATCCAAATCTGTTTAAACTATTAGAGGACGTCAAGGCATGGTCTGACGTGAATTTGTCATGGATGGGTACAATTGCCTCAGTGAAAATGACGGTCCTACCTGGGTTGTTATATTTCTTTCAAACTTTGCATATCCAGGTCCCTGTTAACCCCACGTATCAGTTTCAATAAAAAATGCTCCATTGCATCTGGGGTACTAAAGGCCCTAGCACAATGTATGCTCCTAAGGAAATGGGCGGATTAGGCATGTCTGACTTCAGGAAATATTATGTGGCTGCACAGCCAGCCCAGCTAGGTCAAATTCACAGCAGACATTATTGTCCGGATTGGGTAACAATAGAGGCCCAGGTTTGCTTTCCATTGGCAATGGGTCTCATCCTCTGGATTTCCCCAAAACTACCTAAAGCTATACTGAGCCCTACGCTCTCCCACTCATTACATATATGGGACACGAGCTGCAGAAGGGGGGCCTCTGCGGTCTGCACACATTCCATTGGCTCCTCCTTTTGGCAATCCCCTTTTCCCTCCCGGTATGAAACCTGATCGATTCAGATGGTGGTTGAATAAAGGGTTTTACCGCATAGGTGACTATTTTGACCATAGAGGCATGTGTCCCCCCTCACATTTCACCGAAAGTTTGGAGATGCCCCCCACAGAGAGCTTCCGTTTACAACAAATTTACCACTTCCTCAAATCACTACAGAAAGAAAGCTCTGATCTGGCGGTTCGAACTGTGTTCGAAAACAGATGTGTGCAGGATGCTACTCTGAGGGGGGCATCTCTACACTATATAAATTGTTCAGTTACTCTACTGCTAGATTATCTTACCAGGTGGTGTGGGAAAGGGACCTGTCCATAGCCCCTGAAGTAGAGGACTGGCGTAAATGGAGCACACAAATTCATAAAGGTGTTTTTAATGTTGCTTTGATTGAAGCAAGCTACAAAGTCCACACCAGATGGTACTTAGTGCCGAAGCATCTATCAAAGATGTACCCGGGCACTTCGGCTTCCTGCTACAGGGGTTGAGGCCAGATAGGCATGTCGCTGCATATATGGTGGACGTGCAGCGGCGTGCCTTTCTGGCCTCGACACACTCAGACCTTAATTTATTTTATGTTCCTAGCGGGCAAAATCGATATAGCAACAGTGTGGAAAAGCCCTGTTATAGATATTGCGCTAGTCAGAAGGAAACACTCGTGGATTATGTTAAATGAAAAAATCGTGAGTGTCTTATGGGATAAACAATCCAATCCATTTTTGACAAAATATGGTCTCCTTAGCTTGCGTATTTACAGGTCCCGAATGAATGAAACTGACTTTATGGATGATCGAGAGAGGATCCCCGGATGGACTTACCTTTACTTTCTCCTCATTTCTTCTATGACTCTTCTGATTCATACTAGCCTTGACAATATGCTCCAATTACTTTTTTTTTTTCTTTTTCTCATTTTAGTTGCTCATGTTTGCACTTGGGGCTAGGAGTCCCTAATGTGGGACCGTCATGTTGCTGGGCAATAGATGATCTTTTGGAAGCTGTGGTCACTGGGGGAGGGCTTCCTAGATTTTTGGGCCTTTTCACAATGACTACGCTTTAGTGAAATCATGATCTCAGGATCCTTGTATATCTATTTTTTTTTTTCATACCCTGATTATCTGGATAATTGTCTGAATGGCTACCTCTCAATGTTTGACGTTATTGATGTCTCAGACTTAGTCTATAACTCGATGCAAGCTCTCTCTGTTTCTATGTGGTTTATGCCCATGTACCCACTCTGGGCCTTGTGGAAGACTTAACCCGATTGCGAAGTTCTTCTTTTGTTCCCCCTCCCCATTTATGCCCGTCCCAATTTTGTTCCATGCACAGAGCAAGTGAGGACCGTTTGCCACTCTGTTAAAGAGGAAGTAAACCCATCTGATGGGTTTACTTCCTCTTTGTTTACCTGCAAAGGTAAAGCATAATGAGCATCGCATAGTAGCCCATTATGTGTCACTTACCTGACACAGGAGCCTGCGATGTCACCGCTGTCCCCTCTGCTACGGAGCGTCCATCCTTCTTCCGGGTATCGTGGCTCTGGCGCTGTGATTGGCTGGAGCTGCGATGACGTCACTCCCACACATGCGCACGGGAGCCGTCACTAACGGCATATCGTCGTTAGCATCGGCATGCTCAGTGCACCTGCGCGCCGCTGTCTACAGCGCATGCACCATAGACAGCGGTGCCTGTCTGTTTGCAAATGTCTCCTAAACTGTGTAGGTTTAGGAGATATTTCTTGGACCTACAGGTAAGCCTTAATCTAGGCTTAACTGTAGGTCAAAGTGGCCTTTAAGGATTTACAACCACTTTAAGTGATCATTCACTTCTTGTTTTCTTTAAAATATTAATAAAAACGATTGAAACAGAAAAATGTATAAAATGTATTTGTATTATATATTGGAGCATTTTCCAGCATAGCCATGGCATACAAACTACAGTGCCTTTAAAAAGTATTCATACCCCTTGAAATTTTCCACATTTTGTCATGTTACAACCAACAACATTAATGCATTTTATTGGGATTTTATGTGATAGACCAACACAAAGTGGTACATAATTGTGAAGTGGAAGAAAAATAATAAATGGTTTTCAAAATGTTTTTACAAAAAAATATCTGAAAAGTGTGACATGCATTTGTGTGAACCACCTTTCGCTGCAATTACAGCTGCAAGTCTTTTTGGGGATGTCTCTACCTGCTTTGCACATCTAGAGAGTGACATTTTTCCCCATTCTTTTTTTTGCAAAAAAGGTCTGTCAGATTGGATGGAGAGCGTCTGTGAACAGCAATTTTCAGGATCACATGGACACAGGCAGAGACAGGCAGGGAAGCGGCTGACATACTATTGGCTGTAGCACGCTATTGCTTGCTGGCCCCTTCTCCCCTCCTGTCTTTCCTTAGTGGTTGTATGTGACATCATCTGGGGTGGACCGGATAGGAGGAGGGGCCGGCGGGCAACAGTGCGCCACTGGAGGAATTATGAAATCTGGAGGAGTTATGAAGCCAGAAGAAGAAAGCTGGTACAAAAGTGTGCCCAGCTGTGTCCCCCCCACAATGTGCCCTGTCCTATGTCATGTCCCCTATCATGCCCCATGTCATGACCCTTGTCCCATGTCATGACCCCTGTCCCATGTAACGTCCCCTGTCATCCTCCCTCATGTAGTGTGCCCTCCTGAGCCCCTGTACTCTGCCCTGCTGCCCCACCCTCACCACACACTTTTTATCTCAAGTTGGACCCAGAATGCATCCGCTCTGCAGAAAAAGAAAGCACAAGTTTCACATTAAATAGATACCTTTTTATATTATTTTTTATTTAATGCTATTTCTACAAATAATTTTTGTTATCAACAGCTCGCTGATCATACCAATGTTCCCTGAGCTGTAGATTTAAACATTATTTCAGGGGTTTCTCAAGATCTCAAACTTTTTGCTAGGGGTTCCTCGAAGGTAAAAAGGTTGAGAAACACTGCTTTAAACCATTCCATTGTAGCTCTGCCTGTATGTTTAGGGTCCTGCTGGAAGTGAACCTCCACCCCGGTCTCTAGTCTTTTGCAAACTCTAACAGGTTTTCTTCTAAGATTGCCTGGTTTTTGGCTCCATCCATCTTTCCATCAACTCTGACCAGCTTCCATGTCCCTGCTGAAGAAAAGCTTCCGCACAACATGATGCGGCCACCACCATGTTTCATGGTGGGGGTGGTGTTTAAGGGTGATGTGCAGTGTTAGTTTTCTGCCACACAAAGCATTTTGCTTTTAGGCCAAAAAGTTCAATTTTGGTCTCATTTGACCAGAGCACCTTACGCATGTTTGCTGTGTCCCCCACATGGCTTCTCGCAAACTGCAAACAGGACTTCTTATGGCTTTCTTTCTTTCAACAATAGCTTTCTTCTTGCCACTCTTCCATGAGGGCCGGATTTGTGGTGTGCACGACTAATAGTTGTCCCATGGACAGATTCTAAAACCTGAGCTGTGGATCTCTGCAGCTCCTCCAGAGTTACCATGGGCCTCTTGGCTGCTTCTCTGATTAATGCCCTCCTTGCCCAGCCTGTCAGTTTAGGTGGACGGCCATGTTTTGGTAGATTTGCAGTTGTGCTTTACTCTTTCCTTTTTCGGATGATGGATTGAACAGTGCACCGTGAGATGTTCAAAGCTGGGGATATTATTTTTGTAACCTATCTCTGCTGTAAATTTCTCCACAACTTTAACCCTGACCTGTCTGGTGTGTTCCTTGGCCTTCATGATGCTGTTTGTTCGCTAGGGTTCAGACATCAGACATTGTGGCTGACAGCTTTTAGTTCTCAATGAATTACAAGGGCGCTGGTGAGTGTTCTTATAGTCAAACGATCTTCCTGCTCTCAGGTAACTGTCTGCCTGCCCATATGAGGTATGAGCAGACAGCTATGCCGAGAGTCTGCTGGAGCCTAACATTGTACAGGCTCCTTAGAAATAAATAAATAAATGCACATTTTATTTTTTTACCTGCAAAAAGTTTAACTTTATCCTTTTACTATGCCTATGAAACAGTAAAATGGGTTCATATCTATAGTGCTATAAGTGCTATAAAAACCTTAGGGCAGAGCTAGGGCATCAATGTGAGTATCGCAACACAATTTATGTTTTTTTGTGCCCTATGTTTTTTGCATTAATGGTTTGAACACTTTATGTGAGTTTTAATTTGTGGAATCATGCTATGATTGATGTGAGCAGAGAAAACTCGCCTGTCACTTTTAACTACAATATTGGAAGCACTTCATATTTTTTTTTTTTTTTTTTTCAGTGGTTTGTAAAAGTTTAGGTAAGCCCAGAATCTAATGGTTTTAGCTCCTTAACTGAGGATTGGGCCTTGGAATTTTACCAACACTAAATGCAGCCCCTGAAACTAGTCCCAATTTTCAGACTGATTTCAAGGCATATATTAAAGACCCATATTAATGCAGCGCCTAATGCATTATTAAATCATTATTATACAGGATTTGAATAGCGCCAACAGTTTGCACAGCATTTTACAAAGTAAAAGGAGACAGTACAATTCAAGGCAAGGGGTTTTGGAGGGCATTTTATTTTTAAAGCTAATGTAAGTTCCTGAATTTTTTTTAGTATTTGTCTATTATAATTCCCCATACAGCAGCACTCAGACTGGAAGAAGGAGCGGCAGGACTGGGAGCCATTTAGTTGTGCTGCATGCAGTTGTTTGGATAAAGAACCTGTTAATAGGAGAAGAGAGCAGAGTGAGCAAACAGATTCTGCTCCTTCACTGTCCAGTCAGCAGGCTGGGGTGGATGTAAATATACCACGGTATTTCTTAATTACAAGTGGTCTCATCTGCATGGTTGTGTGGCAGAGCTGTGTAAATATCAGGATTTGAAGGAAAATAAATACTAATCCTTTGCCGGGTAAAACAGCTCTAATCTATAATTAACAAGAGCAACAAAGACTTGCAACTTCAGCACCATTTTAAAATCGCACCTGGGTATCAACTAGGTAACAAGACCGAATAAAATATTTTTTATCCTACCAACCAGATTTTATTTTACTGTTCTTGACATATGCATTTTGGTTGCTATGAGTTACTGCATGTTGCAGGGTCTTCTAAAACAGGCCCTGTAATCTCACTCTTTTTAGGAATACTCAGCATCAACAGCTGTATTTGGACAGCATTTGTCTTGATTTTCGAAGACACTTTAGGCTTCCAAGAAAAAGAAAATTAACCTTTTTAACACGTTTTACCCTGCTGGCAGCTTGCAATGACGCTGCATCCTTCTCAGTGCTCCTATGCACTTAGCACAGTCCTCCACCTCAGCTGCTCTTTGTTTTAACGCCTGCAAATCATATCATTGCAAAGTGTTGAGCATGCAGAAAATAAATAAATAAAAGTAGCCCTCCCTATTCATGGCAAACACTTTCATTTATTTGAAGAGTGTGATCACAATATCTTAAGTGTTGTGATAATATACATGGTGAGATGACACCTCAGTAGGGCCAGCTACTAAGTAGAAAAATTGTAAAGATTTTTGAGCTGCAGCCAGGGCAATGCTAGCAAAGTTATGCTGATGTCTGTAGTTATGTTTTAACAAGTTTCAGCCTTGCTGTTATATCTCAGTGGCTGTTGAATAGATTGCTTGTAACTTAGAACATTGATTATGATGCAGAACATGACCTGGCTTACTGGCAAGTGTAGTTACCCGATAACAGAAATAAGTTGTACACCCTTAAGCTATAAATAAAGATAGCACTGCTATGGAAGTATAAATCAGCTGGAACAATAGAAATAATTTGCAGTACAGTAACTAGTCTGCGCTCAACTGCTTACATAACCATTAAGGAGAACTCCAGGTCAAAAACAAAGTAATGTAGGTAAAGTTAGACTCTTCACTTCTTCCAGTGAGAGATTTCTCTGCCTTCCAACAAGGACAAGAAGCACACGTAATGTTTTAAAGTGATTGATTGCAAAGTCTAGTTTTAATTTTTAAAATAACAAACATGTTATACTTACCTGCTCTGTGTAGTGGATTTGCACAGAGCAGCCTGGATCCTCTTCTCTGGTCCTTCTTCCCTACTTCTGGCCCCTCCCTCCTGTTGCATGCCCCCACAGCAAGCAGCTTGCTATGGGGGAACCCGAGCCTAGCTGCAGCTCCATGTATCCATTCAGACATGGAGCTCCAGTTCGGCCCCGTCCCTCTCTCCTGATTGGCTAACTGACTTTGACAGCAGTGGGAGCCAATGGTGCCACTTCTGTGTCTCAGCCAATCAGGAGGGAGAGTCCCAGATGGCCAAGGCTCCACTGTATAGGCTGTGCTATACAGTCTATATGCCACATCATCTGGCTGTATATAGCGTGCTGTACCCTATACACTCTACAGTGTTTGGTTGTAAACACAGACCTACAACATATACCAAACACTGTTCCAATGTACAGTTTCTGCTTTTCTGTCTCTTAGTTATATAGTATGAGACACAGGAAGTTCAGTCTTTCTCACAGGTTTTTGGAAGCTACATTCAGATGGTTAGATACTGGCAAAAAAGAGCTGCAGAGACATCTTGGTATTGAATCTCTCCTGCTCCCAGTGTTTTGACCGTTGACCTCTTATCTAAGGCAGGAGTGTACTTTAGTAAGAGGACAGGGCCCTCAAAATCAGCCAAGGCTGGTTCCAAGGCTTTTTCGAGGATTTTTCTGATCCCAGCAAATCTCAGATGCTTGGGTCAAGAGTATAATTTCCAGGATCTGCAAAATGGAGTATTTATCTCTACCTCCTCTCCGCTTCATGCTTTCAAACTCATCTCTCTCCCCATTACGATGAGCAGATCATGGGTCAAGGGATCATTCCCTGTACCAACAGAACAACGCTTTCAAGGCTTCTACTCAAACCTTTTTTACAGTTCGCAAACCAAATTGAGGAGTCTGGCCCATTCTGGACACAAAGACTCTACGGTTGCAAAAAGTTAGCCTCCCTCTTTCCAGAGGATTTTATTGCATCAATATACATTTGATAGCTTGTTTGCACATTCTCATCTTTCCTCTTCATCAATACAAACTCCATTCTCATGTCTGGGCCCTTGGTAAGCATTCTTTTCTTGCATACACAAGGGTTTTGAGTCTATAGTTTGCCTCCTTCGAGGCTTTGCCATACTCCCTGTTTCACTTCAGATTGTTGCAGCCTTCACATTCTGGCAGCTTTTTCTTGTACGGAGCTCTTTTGTTGCACAAGGACCATTGCTAGGTGGATCAGACAGGTTATCATTTGAGCTTATAATTTTATAGGATAGGCTTTCTCCCTCCCCTATTTAGGCATACTCTACCTGTACTATTAGTGCTTTATGGACTTTCCATCATCTGGTATCTTTTTCTCAATTTTGCAAAGCGGATATCTGGGCTTTTGTTAACATGTCTGTTAAATTGTACCAGGTAGATATTCAGGCCTCCTCAGATGCCAGTTTCGGGCATAGGGTGCTACAAGCTTCTTTCTAAGTCTGTTGTGCCTTTTTCAGCCCATTTTTACTTGGGCCTGTTGGCTTTGTTTGTGGTGTTGCCCAACCCTTAGTTGGACTGCTTTTGGATGCCCCATGTTAAAAAAAAAAAGGAAACTTTCTATGTAATATTATATAACTATAATTTTTTTTTTTTTACATATCCATAAAATCCTTATATTGGAATGCAGTACATAACACAGGCCCCTCTCCTCTCCTCTGTTTTTATGATTTCCCTGAATTTTGACCTTTGAATACAACTCTCCTCTTATTCAAGGCTTTTCTTGACTCATCTATGCCAATTTACTGTTTGGCTTTTGACTATACACTCTAACACTCTTGTCTGTTAGTGGTATTCACTGCAAGACCTGTATTCCCTTCACCCTTCCCCCCCCCCTTTTTTTTTTCCACTTTCCTGTTTTTTTTATATTTTCTGCATTTGCTATTTGCACTCATGGAATTTTCTGCTTTTCATCTTTGTTCTTGTTTCTTTAATTCAAATCAAGGACTCTTAAGAGCCCTTTCACACTGCCAGCGCGGGGGCATCGGCGGTAAAGCGCTGCTGGTTTTAGCGGCGCTTTCCCGTAGTTTTTGCTGCGTTTTTTGGGTGCTAGCGGGGCGGTTTTAACCCCCGCTAGCGGCCAAATAAAGGGGTAAAATCACCCGCAAAGCGCCGCTGCCGAGGCGCTTTGCATGCGAGTTGCTGCTGCCGAGGCGCTTTTTGCAGGTGCTTCGGCGCTGCCCATTGATTGCATTCTGGTCCTGTTGTGTTACTTGGGATGTCCAATAAAGGATCTTGGACCATTATTGTGGTGTGCAGCCGTTTTTATATTATTGTATGCGGAGGCAAGCCGGTTTGGACACCCAACACTTCCATTAGGCTTCTACATTTCACCTGGAACAGCGAGTCTTTCTTGTTTAGAAGAAGATATTGCCGCTCCAAAAGCCCCAGACCTTTAGAAACACCCGCCCTATTATGAACTCGCAGGTGCTGGCTCTCCACAAACTTGGAAGGAAGAAAAAAGTCCTGGATGGCCGCACACCGCTGAAGGCATCTTGATTGATATAGTAAAATCCAATACAGTCACTTCACGTGCAAAAGAAACAGGGAGAAGCAGCTGGCGTGTTTCACACCATGTAGTGATCATTGCTCGTGATGATCATAGCTTTTGCATATGAAGTGACTGTATTGGATTTTACTATATCAATAAATATGCCTTCAGCGGTGTGCGGCCATCCAGGACTTTTTTCTTCTTTCTTATTTAGTTTTTTTTTGGAGTTACTGGAAATTTTCTTTTTTTTTTCTGATGGTTGAAGAAAGTAGCCATAGGAGGAGTAAAGGAGAAGTGAACACATGCTGCTGGGAGACCGCACTTTAAACAGAACCTGTTTCTTTGGCCTTGTTCTCATCTGGTGTTTATATGAGAGGTTCAAATGGGTTAACAAATTAGAGCTTTGCTATCTTACCAATCTATGCATTGTATTTTGGTGGAATTCACGCTTTTTTTCTGGTGACCTAACAACCAATGGGTGGAGAGGGGTAGATGCTCAGTAGTCAAATATTTGCTTTTGTCAGGCAGGTGAACAGGCCTACAAAAAACTTGAACCTCATACCTACAGCAGACAGGGTATATTCACACACAGGAGGCCAGAAAGTGGTAAAAGAAGCTGTTAAGCTGCCTGCCCACCTAAACCATAACAGCCAAAGGGACTGTACACATGCCACCCCAGTATGTCCAGTCTGACCGGCTGCACTGCTTGTCATACTTGCTCATTGAAGTCAGTAAGACTGGGCCACAACTGCGAGCCAAGTGCTCCCAAGTTTATATACAAAATGTTAGTCCAAATTCCCCCCGACAAAATAAAACACATTCAGGAAATGGTAGGATTGCCTCCTGAACACCTAGAGCTTTTGCTCTACCCCAGGTTAAAGAGGCCATAGTTCTACATTTTTTACTTTTGAGGAATTCAAAATCATTGTTCTGTTGTTCATCGCTCACAAGTCAGTGCAGCATGTCCCTCATATTATTATATTCCTTTGCAGTATTTTTTATTAAAGTGTCGCTAAACTCACATCATAAAAACTATCATATAATATAAATGCTGTATTACATGCTGTTCATACTCAGTCACTATGGGATTCAATTTCTGTATTCTGTAAAAAACCTGGTTAATCCTGCTGTTCTCTATCTCCCCCTTTTGTCCAAGTCCCCAATGCAGCTAGGAATTTTGCAGAGAGCTCTACACATGCTCCATTGTCATTGTGTTTATTTGCTGAGATGTGATAGGATTTTCCTTCCTATCACATCTGAGCAGCCCATGTGACTATAGAGTCACACATGTGGGCATAAACACAATGCAGAATGACACCCACTCCCTCCATCCCTCCCTCCTCCTCTATGCCCACTAACCAGCTAAATACAAAGGGGGTGGGATATTACATGTAGATTGGAGGCTTCATCTCCCTGTTCTAAGACACAAGCTGGAGGGGCGTGATTGTGACTGTCAGAAGTCTGCCCACACCATGTTATTGCCAAAAAATAAGAAAGACTTAATTTCAAATATATATTTGTATAATAATTTAAAACCATTTATTGATATTATTTTTACTCTGTATTCCAAAGCTATTTTGGCCATCGGACCAGAAGCAGGGGGCTAGAAGTTCCTCCTGCTTATGTTCCCCTGCAGACAAGAGCTGGGTCATGTGACAGCTGTATATCAATTAGGAAAAAGGTACTTCGTTTTTTTATTATTAAAATAATTATTATTAAAATCACAGTTCCATCATCCACATACAGAAATAGAGGAGACAATGTAAATTAAACAGTGTGTGTTTAGTATCACTTTAAGGTTTACAAAATCAAGCTTACACAGAAAGTTCTTTTACTAGGTTCCGTTCAGTTCAGTACTATCACAGATAGAAGACCATATATTTAACTCCTTTTAGCCTCCACACTAGTCTAAATAACTCTTCCCCAACGATGTATCCTGTGAAATCAAACAAAATAAGCTTCACCAAACAATTTATGAAAGGGGGATTAGAGGGGAAAAGGGGTCTAGTATAGTGGGAACTTCACAAGGGTCATGGAAGTGAGAGGTAAGGAATCCACAGGTCCCAGTCCACTTCAGATTTGGTCAGTTAAAATGCTTGACAAACCTATCATTCACCAGGATCCAATCAACTTTGTTCTTGACCAAGTACAGGGGCATCACTGACTCAGATCTACAGCTAATCTAGCAGCCAGAAACATGAAGAAAGACACATTTCTTGGATCCCATTGGGATGTTGGTTGGAGTAAGCCCCTACAGGGCTCTTTGAGGGAATTGTTTAAGATTAATCAAAGTTACAGTGTAAACTAGTCCAAAACTTCTGCATTTTTGGGCTCCGCCACCATATGTGGAACATGGTGCCTTCAAATGAACATCCTTGAAAACATTTTGACGATGTCCCCGGATTAAGTTTAGCAACATATTATTTTATAAACCACCTGTTCTGGTCAACAATTCTTAGCCTATTGTTTTAAACTATGCACTCATCTAGTGGATGTTGTAAACCATTTTTACTTGGGATCAAATGTTGAGAATGTTGTATTCGCCCAATGAAAGACAACTCAAATGTCAAAAAATAAAATGTTGTACATATTAAAATATTTGCAAATTTTGTGCCAATACTCATGCATACACACAACAATTTTTTGAAAATGGACCCAAGGAGTCATCTAATTGTCCTGTAGGTAGGTAGGTCCCGGAGCTGGTAACATGCTTTGCCAAAAGTTAGTTTTTAATATCACTTTAAAAAAAAAAAATACCAAGAAACTTCATAACTGGAAAAAAATTAAAGTAGCACGTGTTTATTACAGAATGGCAAATGTGCTCTATGTATAACTGTTTGTAATATTCTAACCTAATCCTTTTGGTTGGAAGATAAAGTGATAAAGATCTAATGCAATTAAAAATGTGTGACTGAACTATGGCAATTTGCATTGATTTTATGAGAAGTTAATATGGATAAAACCTGCAGCCTTGTTTTATTTATGGGTATAAGCATCAAGTCTGTAGCTCCATAGCATAAGGGTTTATTTTATCACCTGACAATGATTCTGCTGCTCTTCTTCAAGCAGGGCTTTTTTTATCACCATTCTGAAGCAAGCTTGCTGCTGTATCTAAGGGTCTCTTCCTGGGATATCGCACCTTTTAACCAAACAAGACTGGTGACTTAACAAGTGAGAGGGACCTCCCGATGGCTTTGCTAAATAAAAGCAGCCTTCAGAAGCGTCAAGAGAAATTATTTCTTTACCGAAAGCAGTTCAGCAGTAATTTTCCGGTGGGGACCTCACATAATAACTTCACTAGCTTACAGCTCAAGAATTTGTACTGTACTTTTAATACAGTACTGACTGCATTTAGGGGGAATTTATGGCTATTCTTTTTGTTTTCATTGTAAATGTGTGTGTGTGTGTGTGTGTGTGTATATATATATATATATATATATATATATATATATATTATATATATATATATGTATGTATGTATGTGTGTGATATATGCACACACAGTTGTGTGAAAAAGTATTTGCCCCCTTCCTGATTTTTTTGCAGATTTCTCAGACTTAAATGATTCAGATCATCAAACAAATTTTAATATTACACAAAGATAACCCAAGTAAATCCAAGATGCAGTTTTTAAATTATTTAATTTATTAAGTGAAAAAAGCTATTTAAACCTGCCTGGCTCTATGTGAAAAAGTAATTGCCCCCGCCCATGTTGAATCATGAATGAACTGTGATTAACCACAATTTTTTGGAAAGAGGAGTTAAATGGCATCCATGGGAGAGTTCCAAGGCCAAAGCCACTGCTGACCAAAAAGAACACAAAGGCTCATTTCACATTTACCAAAAAACATCTTGATTATCCCCAAGACTATTAGGCAAATATTCTGTGGACTGATGAGACAAAAATTTAACTCATGGAAGGTATGCGTCCCATTACATCTGGCATAAAACTAATACAGCATTTCATAACAAGAACATCATACCAAAAGTCAGACATGGTGGTGGTAGCGTGATGGTCAGGGGCTGCTTTGCAGCTTCAGGATCTGGACGACTTACCATAATTGATGGAACCATGAATTCTGAGCTCTACCAGAAAATCCTAAAGGAGAATGTCTGGCCATCATTTCGTGACCTCAAGCTCAAGTGCAATTGGGTTAAGGAGCAGAACATGGATCCGAAACACAACAGCAAGTCCACCTCCAAATGGTTCAAACAAAGCAAAATTGAGGTTTTGGAGTGGCCTAGTGAAAGCCCGGACTTAAATCCGATTGAGATGCTGTTTCATGGCCTTACACAGACCGTTCATGCTGGAAAACCCTCCAATGTGGCTGAATTAAAACAATTCTGCAAAGAGGAGTGGATCAAAATTGCTCCACAGCAATGTAAAAGACTCATTGCCAGTTATCGCAAACGCTTGATTGCAGTTGTTGCTGCCAAGGGTGGCACAACCAGTTATTAGGTTTAGGGGAAATTACTTTTTCACATAAAGCCAGACAGCCAGGCAGGTTTGGACAGCTTTTTTGTCTTAATAAATGGAACATTTAAAAACTGCATTTTGTATTTACTCGGGTTATCTTTCTGTAATAGTAAAATTTGTTTGATGATCTGAGTCATTTAAGTGTGAAAAATATGCAAAAACATCAGAAAGAGGGCAAATACTTTTTCAAACAACTTTATATATAATTTTTTATTTTATTTTTTGTACTAACCTTTTCTGTCCAAAACCGTGTTCATAATCATCTTGTACAATTTGACATGTTTTAACTGCAAAAAAAAAATGGATACTGTTAAACCAAGCAATGGGCGAGTCTGACAGGCAGCCTATGTCCATTATACAGTATCTCACAAAAGTGAGTACAGCCCTCACATTTTTGAAAATATTTTATTATCTTTTCATGTGACAACACTGAAGAAATTACACTTTGCTACAATGTAATGTAGTGAGTGTACAGCTTATATAACAGTGTAGATGTGCACAGCCATTTATGTCTAAACCACTGGCAACAAAAGTGAGTACACCCCTAAGTGAAAATGGCCCAATTGATCCCATACAGGGGTTTAACAGGACAGGTTCCACTCAGAACAGGCCTTGCCATGGTCGACCAAAGAAGTTGAGTGCACGTGCTCAGCGTCATATCCAGAGGTTGTCTTTGGGAAATAGATGTATGAGTGCTGCCAGCATTGCTGCAGAGGTTGAGGGGTGGGGGGTCAGCCTGTCAGTGCTCAGACTATACGCCGCATCAAATTGATCTGCATGGCTTTTTTCCCAGAATGAAGCCTCTTCTAAAGATGATGTACAAGCAAGCCGGCAAACAGTTTGCTGAAGACAAGCAGACTAAGGACATGGATTACTGGAACCATGGCCTGTAGTCTGATGAGACCAAGATAAACTTATTTGGTTCAGATGGTGTCAAGCATGTGTGGCGGCAACCAGGTGAGGAGTACAAAGACAAGTGTGTCTTGCCTACAGTCAATCATGGTGGTGGAAGTGTCATGGTCTGGGGCTGCATGAGTGCTGCCGTCACGAGCTACAGTTCATTGAGGGAACCATGAATGCCATCATGTACTGTGACATACTAATGCAGATTATAATCCCCTCCCTTCGGAGACTGGCCCGCAGGGCAGTATTCCAACATAACAATGATTTTTTGTGTATAATTCACCTTGGAGACAAAGTAAATTTCATGTGCATAGCATTAGTGCAGTGGGATTCCTTTTCAAAATGAGCGGTACACACATTGCTCCTTGCGGTTGGTAATGTATTATTGTAGTGCATGCGTGTATATTTTTTTTATGAACTATGACTTTTCCAAGCTATTCTGAATTGCTTTGCTGTAAATTCTGTTTACAGAGCTGAATAGCTGACACTCTGGATACCAATAAACTATACGAGCAGGGGTCCCCAAGTCTGGGCTGTGGACCGGTGCCGACCTGTGGTTTGTTGGGGGCTGGGCTGCACAGCAGGGGGTGGGCAAACAAGCAAGGCTTGATTTGTATTTGCGTCTGCTTGCGTTACTACCTGGGCTCCGCCTCTTGTTGGATTGGCACATTCTTCTATTGCCATTTTGCCTTATTGTTCCTCTGGTCTCTGTGCCAAGGTCTCTCCCCACTTCCCTTCCTAGCTCTATTCCGCCTCTTTGCTCCTTTGTGATATGCAAGTTCCGCTTCTGTCCCACCTTCTTTTTCACCCTTGTTCTTCCCCTTTATCAGACTCTGAGCGTTTTCATTGGGCAGGTTTAAGAAAGAAGGTGTCCCATGCCCGCCGACTCTCGGAACTCCCATGTGATGGATTCGGCTTTTCCCGGTGCATGCTGTCAGACTATGTTTACAGAGCCACCACAGAATGGCTTAGGATACCAGCTTGCCTCCACCTGCTATGCTGGGTTCCATGATTTGATAAGCATCTGCTTTTTTGTTGTGTTGCATTCCTACAACAGGTGAGAATTGGGCTGCACTCCCCCACCAACACCCAGCCCATCTGAGGCTGGTCATTGGGGCCGGGGCAGTTGGGGACAGCCAATATAGAGAGTTTTTTTAAGCAGTGCAGCTTTTATGTAATAGTTTACAAAATACAAAATGTAAGTATTATAAAACAATAGATAAAAAATGTGTTTGAAAAAACTGTCCTAAAGCCATTAAAGTTTGTAGCATTTCTGAACTCTATTATTATTCCACCACTCCTGCACTATATCTATGGAAGGAGCCATGGTTGCCACCCAGGACGGACTTCAGACATGACTTGTTTTTTTTTTCATCTTCATTACATGGAGGCTGATCAGTTTAGTAGCTTACAGAAGAAAGATTAAAGTGGTTGTAATCCCCATTTATGAAATCTGACCTAAGCACATATATCTGTAGTGTTTACTTATCTCTCTCCAAAGCTCTAAGTGCCGTGTCTTTCTGGTGCTTCGTTTCTTTGTTATCAGCAGAGTCACTTCTGACAAGTTCTCCGACACATGAGATAACAGCAGCTGAAAATTTGTGTCCAGGAGGGAGCTTGGTAGATTAGCAGAGAGCTTGTCTATTTAGAGTACAGCTCTGCATGTTCCTTCTTTCCTATGCCTATGTGAAGTGGGGGGGTGTGCCTTTCCTCCAATCATCTCTCATATAGTGTAAGCCCAGACTCCACGCCCACTGCTGGAAGAGAGAAAAGATTTCTAACATGATCTGCACTTTCCAAAGGGTGTAGAAAGGGAAAGACAGCAGATATACATGTAAAACTTATGTAGGGAGATTTGTTCCATCTCTGTGTATCATCTGAGGCTTTTCACTTCACTGGGTATAGGAGAGGGTTTACATCCACTTTAAGCTTTCTCTGGCTTGAAAAAAAAAAAAAAAAACGAATGCAGCTATCGTATGTGAAAATGGCAAGTTAAAATATATTCAGTTTTTTTGTCCTTCTAAGTTAACAAGCCTTAGCTAGCATTTTCTTTTTGTCTGTGGAAATTCACACTAATGGGGAAAACCCATTGGAAAACCCGCTTGGTAAACAGAAAAGGGTTTATATGTTATTTAACCACTTACCAACCGGCCCATAGCCGAATGATGGCTATAGGGCGGTCGGATAACTCTGGGAGGGCGTACTATGATGTTCTCCCAGAATCCCACTCTCGCGCACTCCCTGGGGCGCGCACCCGAGAACATCCATGACCGCCGGGTCAAGAGGACCCGGCGCATCATGGTAAACGGACGGTGTTAGCGGCCGTTTACCACGTGATCGCTCCGTAAAATGACGGAACGATCACTAGTAAACAAACCGGCGTCACGTCAGGTTCCTCTCTCCCCTCCCCGTACCTATTTGTACAGTGCGAGGGGGGAGATCGGTGGCAGCAGAGCTGTGGGCTGGATGTGTAGTGCCCACAGAGCTGTTCAGTGCCCATTCCAGCCATACATACCCAGCCATCCATACCAATCCATGCTCAGCATACTCACCCATCCATGCTCAGCATACTCATCCATACTCAGCATACTCATCCATCCATCCATGCTCACCCATACATGCTCAGCATACCCATCCATACTCAGCATACTCATCCATCCATGCTCACCATACCCATCCATACTCAGCATACTCATCCATCCATCAATGCTCAGCCATCCATACTCAGCATACTCATCCATCCATCCATGCTCAGCCATCCATACTCAGTATATTCATCCATCCATACTCAGCATACTCATCCATCCATCCATGCTCACCCATCCATACTCAGCCATCCATGCTCAGCATACCCATCCATACTCATCCATCCATCCATGCTCACCCTTCCATACTCATCCATGCTCAGCCATCCATCCATCCATGCGCAGCAATACTCATTCATCCATCCATGCTCAGCCATCCCATCCACTCCCATCCATAATTAGCCATACTCAGTCGTACCCAGCCATACTCAGCCGTACGCCGCCACCCCATCTATACCCATCCATACTCAGCCATACCCAGCAATACTCAGCCGTACCTAGCCATCCCATCTATACCCATCCATACTTAACCATACCAAGCAATACTCAGCCATACCCAGCCATCCTCAGCCATCCCATCTATACTCAGCCGTACCCGGCCATACTCAGCCGTACCCAGCCATACTCAGCCGTACCCTGCCATACTCAGTCATCCCCATCCACGGCTCATCCATGCCACTACAGTGCCTCACAAAAGTGTAATAGGTAGTCAAATTAGATTTGAAACTTATGTCCCTAGAACACCTGATGGTGCTCCCTGCATGTTGGTTCTCTCCATGTGGCCACACTGTGGGAAAGTCTCACATGTGGTATCGCTGTGCTCAGGAGGAGTAGGAGAATCTATTTTGGGGTGTAATTTTTGGTATGTAGATGCTATGTGTTAGAAACATGTGTAAATGGACAACGTTGTGTAAAAAAAATGCGTTTTCACTTTCTTTACACATTTTTCCAAAAACTTGTAGAAAAAAATGACATGTTCAAAAGACTCGATATGCATCATAGATTATACATTGGGTTGTTTTCTTTTCAAAATGGGGTCATATGCTGTGTGTGAAAAATAACCTGCTAATGTAACAATTTTGTGAAAAAAAAAAAAGAAAGAAAAAAAACTTTATTTTGCAAAGAATTGTTGGAAAAAAATACATCTTCAAAAAACTCACCATGCCTCTTACTAAATACCTTGGAATGTCTGCTTTCCAAAAAGGGGTCATTTGGGGGGTATTTGTACTTTCCTGGCTTGTTAGGGTCTCAAGAAATGAGATAGGTCATCAGTACTTCAGGTGTGATCAATTTTCAGAGATTGTCACCATAGCTTGTGGACTGTATAACTTTCACAAAGACCAAATAATATACACCGATTTGGGTTATTTTTACCAAAGATATGTAGTGGTATAAATTTTGGCCAAAATATATGAAGAAAAATTACTAATTTGCAAAATTTTATAACAGAAACGAAGAAAAATGCATTTTTTAAACAGAATTTTTGGTCTTTTTTTCTTTTATAGCGCAAAAAATAAAATAACATATTCAAACATTTTAATTAATGTTTGGTGCCCAGCATTTTTGTTAAGTGATGATATAAAAACCATTTATAGCTCATCAATTTAGAGTTTGCCGTAATGGCCCTAGAATCATTTAGGTAATTGTATGCTCTGCATAACTGCGTTTGTGTTTGTATGTAGGTTTGCAGGGGGACTTTTTTCTGTTTTTTTTTTTTTTCACTTAACCCCTGCAGGTTTATGCCATAACGTAGTGGTAGATCAGCAGCATTTTCTCACAGGGGAGACCTGCACAAATACAGTAATCAGTGCCCTGATTATCAGGGCAGCCCCAACAGTGCCCATCAGTGCCACCTATCAGTGCTAATCAGTGCTGCATATTAGTGCCACCTCATCAGTGCTCTTCAGTGCAGCCTCATCAGTGCAGCCTAATCAGCGCACATCAGTGAAGGAGCAGGAAGGGGGGTGAAAGTTGTCAAAATGCCTTGATGTTTGTCTCAAGGAGTTTGTGTTCCTTGGAGAACTACATTTGCATGCAGACTGCCCTAACTAGGCAAGAGCTAGGTGATGCTGGGCGTCCTCCAGACAGAGTTCTACCTAACTTGTTTCAGCCTCCTATGCACACTGTGAGAAACTCACAGCGTGCAATGAAGTCAGAGTTAGCTATTTCAGTATAGAGAGGAACCTGTGCAATGGTGTAAGACTGAAGGTGAGTGACTCTGCACAATTGATGTACCGTATATACTCGAGTATAAGTCGAATTTTTCAGCACATTTTTTAGTGCTGAAAGTGCCCCCCTCGACTTATACTCGAGTCAAGCACTTTTCTGCAGCAAAAAATTTCATTTTCCCGAACCGACTTTGGGGCCCCGTATCTCAGGGCCACTTGGTGCTAGGAACTCCAAATTTGGTGTGCAAACCCAGTGGACCTGGTACCACAACATATCCAAAGCTGAAGTTCCTAGCAGTAAGTGGTCCCGAGATACAGGGCCCCAAAATCGGTTCGGAAAATGTCATTCTCTGCTGCAGAAAAGTGCTTGACATTTTCTGAACCGACTTTGGGGCCTCATATCTCAGGGCCACTTGATGCTAGGAACCCCAAATTTGGTGTGCAAACCCAGTGGAACTGGTACCACAACATATCCAAAGCTGAAGTTCCTAGCACTAAGTGGCCCTGAGATACGGGGCCCCAAAATGGGTTCGGAAAATGTCATTCTCTGCTGCAGAAAAGTGCTTGACATTTTCTGAACTGATTTTTGGGGCCACTTGGTGCTAGAAACTCCAGCTTTGGAAATTTTATGGTGCTAGTTCCACTGGGTTTGCACACCAAATTTGGGGTTCTTAGCACTAAGTGGCCCTGAGATACAGGGCCCCAAATTCGGTCAACTGTGTCCATCTGCAGCAATGTCATTTCGGGACCCTTTGGGTTCAGAGACCCCAAATTTTGGCTGCAGCTAGGGGGCATCTAGGAACCCTTAACTACCGAGTTTGAAGTTCAGGGGACCTATGGCTGCAAATGGACACAGTGATGCTGCAAATGGGCATTGTTGACCCTCTTTTCCACTTACAGTAGCTGTGCATTTCTCACCCTCGTCTTATACTCGGGTCAATAAGTTTTTCCCATTTTTTTTGTGGTAAATTAGGGCCTCGACTTATACTCGGAACGACTTATACTCGAGTATATACGGTACTTTACTGTCCCTTCTGCCAATGCTAGTCCAAAAGTCAGCTGACTCATTTAAAGCAATGCTGCCACTCTCTGGATGATATCTTGGCTCACTGGTTAAGCAGGTAGGCAGCGTCTTTGTAGTAACTCCACTTCTAGTGGCCAAGCTACATACCTTTTATACAAATTAATTGAAATTAAAATGTAAGGTAAATTATGGTACCTCTAAAAATGAAAATGCACTGTACGTTCCATTTACTCTTTGCAATAAATCATTGCTAAAAATTCCCTGGTTTGCAGAATTTTAGCCTGTTTGATGAATAAAAATTCATGTAGGTCTTGCCCACAATTAAGTGTGAACTAATAAGTGCTAACTGTTAGCACTTCATCAGGTCTAACTAAAGCAGTGACTTCGAACTAAAGGCAAAACGTTTTTTTTTTTTTTTCATTTTGGGTAGATTAAGGGTTATACCCCTGACAGATTTTTTGTTTTTGCTATGTGTGTCCCATTGGGGGGATTTTCCTTCCAGCCAAATCAGGACAACCAGGGTCAATGGAGTTAGTGTCTCTATTGGAAGATTTTCTCTCTATTATAGCACTTTCACACTGGGGCATTGGGGGCATCGGCGGTAAAGCGCTGCTATTTTTAGCAGCGCTTTACCGTCTTTTTAGTGGCGCTTTTTGACCGCTAGCAGGACTCTTTTAACCCCCGCTAGTGCCAAAAAAGGGTTAAAAGCGCCCCTGATTTCAACAGGCAGGGGCACTTTAAGAACAGTGTATACTTCGTTCCTAAAGCGCCTCAAAGATGCTGCTTGCAGGACTTTTATTAGCGTCCTTCCAGCGCACTGCTCGAGTGTGAAAGCACTCGGGTTTTCACACTGAAGTGACAGGAGAGGCGCTATTTTTAGCGCTATAGCGCCTGTAAAGTGCCTCAGTGTGAAAGTAGCCTTACTGTTCTAGAGACAATCCACAATTTGGGATTTTCTTTTACTCGCACTTTCAATGATAATGATAATGGTAAACATGAAAAATAGAGAGGATGATCCTTACTAAGAGCACAGACAGCAAAAGAATATGATACTTTAGACCCCTTTCACACCTAGACCGCCCCGCAGGCACGGTGAAGTGCCGCCCGTTTGCGGCGCTTTACCGGCACTACAGCGATGCTTTGCGGGTGGGAGCGGGGTGCTTTTAATCCCACAGAAGGGAGCGGGGTGCTTTTAATCCCAAGGAAGGGGTTAACAAGTGTTTAAAAGCACCCGTGTTGCGGTACTGCCGAATAGCTTTTCATGCGCTTCGGCAGCATTACCCATTCATTTTAATGAGCAGGGCGGTTTTGGAGCGGTCTATTCACCGCTCCCAAACTGCCCCAAAGATGCTGCTTACAGGACTTTTTTTTTCCTGTCCCACAAGCGCACCGCCCCAGTGTGAAAGAACTCGGGCTTTCGCACTGGGGAGGCATGAGAGGCGCTTTTCAGGTGCTATTTTTAGCGCCTCAATGTGAAATGGGTCTTATTTCCCCTCTTTACCTAAAACTAAATAAAAGTTTTGCCTTTCGTTATACTTTAAAGTCATTGAATGTGGAAACGGAACTCTGAACAGGATTGTGCCTAAGCTGCACACTGAAAATGCACTTTTTGTCTTAAATTCCTCCTGAAAAACAGCAGTGTTACTTCTGGTATTTGATGATTCCTAGACACTCCTGTGCTTCATAGCTGTATGCAGTATGTACGGTGTGAGATTTAAGGTACTGCTGCCTCTGTCTGCTAGCTTCAGGACATTTGCAATGAGTTGATGTTACTACTGTGCTACTCATTCTTTTTGCTGGAGGTTCTGACAAAGGGAAGCAAAGTCCTGCCTCTAAAAAGATGGATGCCACCACACAGACAGTGCAGAAAAAAAGCACTGTAAACTTGTAAAGGACAAAAGATCAAGGGCCTATAGAAATTGCTAAAAAATATATTCAGATAGACCCTGTATTGTCAACAAGAACACCAATGCCATTAAAAATTCAACATGTGTTCTGTTCTCTCTCTACACCATCCAGATCTAAATTAAAGTTTTGCCTTCAGTTATAAATTAAATAAGTACTATTTACTGTTGTCCACCACTGCCCTACTGTAGGAGGAGATGAATCTTTCTATTTTTCAGAGATGCATGACCTTGCTGCATTTATCTAATCAATCACTAATGAGCGCTTATATCTTTTCTTGGATAAAGAGCTAAGGTGCAAAAGGCAAGCTGCTGGATTATCTCCTAAAGATAGGCAAGTGAGATCATGAATCATTTTACAGATCACAAGACAGGCAGAGAATATATGCATACCGTTCCATCAGTTTCCCCTCACCTCCAGCAAAAAGGATTCATTTCTGGATGCATCCTATGTAGTCCTGCACAGACCCTTTACCATCTGGTAGGAATCTTGTATCCAGACCTGAAATTTGTCGGCAATTGAGGATTTATGAGCAAAATAAAGTATATGTGTAGTGTACGTTGTTCACCTGTGATTTGCTGATTCAAGCCTTGGTCCCACTTCAACAGAAATGGGAGACATTTTCTGTTGGAGTAAAAAGGTCAGAGTAGATAATTGAGAGACAGTGCTAATTCAGGGATGGATCTTCACATAAAATTTCATATGCCGTCAACTTAGGGAGATCAGAATGTTTGATGCCTAAGGAAGTAATAGTGTTAGAGCTGTGAAGCCTGCCAGAATGGCAATTGTGGGGAAATCATGGCTTGTATGTCAGGTATTGATTTCCAGTTTCTTTGCTAGGAAATCCTTTAACCTTTATAATTGCGAAGGAAAGGATAAAAACGTGGGCCTTGTATCCCGTATAGAGCATATCAGGGTTTCCTGCAATTGGCATCACAAGAGAGTTCTTAGTTGAGGAAAAACAGTTCTTTTGTTCTTTGTATAACCTTTATTGTTGTTCCTATCAGAGGATGGCTTAAGTGTTGGGCAGTTTGTTATGGGTGGCCATGTGAGTGTCCAGAGGTGATTGTGTGAGAAAGCTTGCTCAAGGGTCACCCAACGCTTTGTCTCTGCGTATTTTCACCAATCCAATACCCTTGCTAGGTGGGTTGCCTGGAGATAAAGGATTGGGTTGGGGAAACCCATATCTCTTCTATGTTTTTGAAGACTCAGAATATCTGCTTTACTTCTGAGTTTTTGATCTACCCAGAGAAACTGACAATTCACATTTCAGTATTTTAAAAACAAAATGGGGGGAGGCTAGAAATCAGGAGAGTTTGAAAAAGATACAAGAACCTCCTGGGGTGGGGGCATCCATCCTTAGAATGCTGTTCCTCCCAAACCTTGTTTGCGCAGAGTGTCTCCAATTCTTTAGATACTGTCGAAGCATTGCTGCTATTAAGGGGAGAAGTTTGCTTCAAATATATTTTTGGGGTAACATAAACACCCTTCTTGTAATATTGCTGGCCTAGAAATGATGAACAGCAAGTCATCTGTATAAGCAGCAACATTGTGCTGTGTGTTATTCACCTCGACCTCCGCTATGTCGGGGGTTGTTTCGATCCATCTAAGTAGAGGCTCCAGTGTCAGAATTAAAATAAGCTGTGAGATCAGACAGCCCCATCTGATGAGATGACATCTTTACCGCTGCAACTGGATGTGCATATAAAGCATTTATCCATCTTCGCATATTATTGCCTAGGTCAGTATGAATGAGCGTTCTTGTCAGAAACCTCCAATTCACTGTCTCAAAGGCCTGCTCCGCATCTGTTGAAAGAAGCAACAGTGGGAGGGACTTGACATTGCCAAAATTAAATAAAGTAATTGTAAAGGTTGTGATTTTGTCGAAAAAAACAAACATCTTGTTAAGTACACAGATAATATACCAAACTTATAAATAATCTTAAGAAAAAGTGTGTAGCGCCAAAAGTAAATGAACAGCGATGAAATGTAAATACTGTGTTACAAATGGACAGAGCGTTGAAATAAAGTCTAAAAAGTGTTAAAGTGAAGAAATGCTAAAGTAAAAAAGAAAAAAAAAATATATATATATATATATATATATATATATATATATATATAATTTTTTTTTTTAAGTCCAATCTTGAATGGAAATCAATAATAAAAAAAACAATATAGTCAAAAATATAGATTTAAATGCACAGTCCCATGATAGGATCAGCAATATAAACTTATTGGTGAAAACACAATAGTTCAGTGCAAAGATGTGCACACAAAATTGGTGGTGACTTGAAAAGTGAAGAGGTGATCTAGTACAATGTTCCAAAATCATCATCGCACCTTTGTGAAATGGACACTCACCGGAAAAGCTGGCTGTCATCACAGCAGCAAACACGCACTCGGTGTAGATCCGCCATCTTATAAGTTAACTATATATGCCCGCGCATTGAATCAAATGAGCGACCATTTTCTTGTAGCCCAATTGTAGAGAAGTAGTATAGCGGCCATGTTTAGATTGATTATCTACATACATCTATATATATACATATATACAAAATTTATTGAGACCAAACAAATTAAGATCAAATATATAAAAATCCATTTTGACTCTAACTGGCTGAGAGTCCTCACTTTATGGCTTCCCCGCCAGTGTTTGTTATATGGTTCTATCCCCCAGAATTTTAAATGAGTAGAGTCTTTGTTGTGGCATAAGAGGAAATGCTTAGATACACTGTGCTTATCGTATCCTTTAAGGATATTTTGGAAGTGTTCTTTGATACGTACTTTTAGGGGTCTTTTAGTACGTCCTATGTAGTGAAGCCCACAGCTGCATTCCAAGGCATAAACAGCCCCTTCTGTGTTACAACATACAAAGTCTTTAACCTCATAGGTGTTCCCTGTACTTGTGGATGTAAATCTGTGTTTGTTTTCGTTTGGACGTTTTGTTTTTGTGCATGCAAAACAACGTTTGCAGGGATAAAAACCTTTTCCCATGAAAATCCCAGAATTCTGCTTTAAGGACTGGTGAGCTGCAATACGAAAAATTTTAAGTGTAATACTGCTTTAAATTCCAGATTTTCGAAATATTCATAGAATTCATAGTGTTTCTAGCATTTATAGGTTATGTTATATCAAGTAGCATTGACCCATACACTGAGAATTATTTAACCTAAGGTAGAAATTCTGATATTTCACACATATGCTGTGAAAAATGTTGTAGGCATGCTCCAATGTGAGATGTAAGATAACCATAGCTCATAGTGGACCTATACTTAAAGGGTACACAGGATATACATCTCTCTTTTATAACATCAGCAATACAAAGAGTTATGTTTTACAATCCAATATAAGCTTACTTGAAAAAACTCCTTTCATATTGAGTGCTGCTTGTCTGCTGGCCATCTCTTTCTACATCTTCCTGGATTTCCTGCATGCTTTGAAGCTTCTCCTCTGCTGTTTACTTTTAAATTCTAAGGGCTACATATCCCATGGTGCATGCAAGCAGTGATCCCTGTACAGACTACCAAAATTCCTCCTTACAGCACCTCTGTAGTTCAGAAGGCAGCTATTCTGTGACAGAACAATGTCTACCCACATGGCATAGTTAAAAACTTTATTACCCCAAAACTTCATAATCCTTATATGTGCCTGCTGTACCATGTACTTTTATGAGAAAGTATCCTGTTCTCTTTGTAGTGCTTCCTTTATGTGAAATCCCTGGTGATCCTGCCAGTCCCTCTGCTTTCCTATTAAAAACTGACGACACTAAGCAGGAGAGCACACCATGGTCAGTTCTCTAGCTATGCTCACTGTACTCTCCAATGATCAGACCTGTCCTGATGCCCCCGCTGCACAGTCAAGCTCAGTGTACTGCTTCTTCTCCTCCCCCCAGGTCTTATGCAGCAGAACAGAGGGAATGTGATCACTTATAAAAAGGGGGAAAATGGTATTTACAGTATCTCACGAAAGTGAGTACACCCGTCTCATTTTTGTAAATATTTTATTATATCTTTTCATGTGATAACACGGACGAAATGACATTTTGCTACAATGTAACGTAGTGAGTGTACAGCTTGTAAAAGAGTGTAAATTTGCTGTCCCCTCAAAATAACTCAACATACGGCCATTAATGTCTAAACTGCTGGCAACAAAAGTGAGTACACCCCCAAGTTAAAATTTCCAAATTGGGCCCAATTAGCCATTTTACCTCCCCGGTGTCATGTGACTCATTAGTATTAAAGGTCTCAGGTGTGAATGGGGAGCAGGTGTGTTAAATTTGGTGTTATCACTTTCTCATACTGGTCACTGGAAGTTCAACATGGCACCTCATGGCAAAGAACTCACTGAGAATCTGAAAAAAGAGAATTGTTGCTCTACATAAAGATGGCCTAGGCTATAAGAAGATTGCCAAGATCCTGAAACTGAGCTGCAGCATGGTGGCCAAGACCATACAGGGGTTTAACAGGACAGGTTCCACTCAGAACAGGCCTCGCTGTGGTTGACCAAAGAGTTTGAGTGCACGTGCTCAGCGTCATATCCAGAGGTTGTCTTTGGGAAATAGATGTATGAGTGCTGCCAGCATTGCTGCAGAGGTTGAAGGGGTGGGGGGGGGTCAGCCTGTTAGTGCTCAGATCATGCCCCGCAAACTGCATCAAATTGGTCTGCATGGCTGTCGTTCCAAAAGGAAGCTTCTTCTAAATATGATACACAAGCCCGTAAACAGTTTGCTGAAGACAAGCAGAGTGGTCTAATGAGACCCAGATAAACTTATTTGGTTCAGGTGGTGTCAAGCATGTGTGGCGGCAACCAGGTGAGGAGTACAATCTTCCGGGGCTGAAGCGGTTAAATATAGGATGTTAAGTTTTGACCATGGATACACTAGGGCCAGTTCACACCAGATGCAGTTCCGTGCAGGTTTGTGCGCTTTTTTTCTGCACAAAATGCATGCACAGTGTTTTCCATGTATTCCGATGGCTCTAGTTCACACCATGCAGTCAGTTTCCGGTCAGTTTCTGCACCGGAAACTGACTGCATGGTGTGAACTAGAGCCATTGGAATACATGGAAAGCACTGTGCATGCATTTTTAGTGCAGAAAAAAAGCACACGGAACTGCGTCTGGTGTGAACTAGTACTTAAGTGATACTAAACCTGTTATACTTACCTGCGTTGTGCAGTGGTTTTGCACAGAGCAGCCCAGATCTTCCTCCTCTTGGGTCCCTCTTCTGTGCTCCTGGCCCCTCTTTCCTGTTGAGTGCTCCCACAGCAAGCAGCTTGCTATGGGGCACCCTAGCCAAGCTGCATTCAGGCACGGAGCCGCGGCCCCGCTCCGTCTTCTCTCTTCTGTCTTTACAACCACTTTAAGATCAAAAGTTTGGCATTAGCACAGTGACAAAACAATCAATTCAATTATTATTATGTACCTTTTGGTATATATTTGCTTATTAGTAGCAGCAGAGTACTTATTTTTATGCAACAGTGCCAGAAAATATTTCTTACTTCTAGACCCACATGAGCCTATAAGTAGTTAAAAAAATATATATATACACACAGTTGTACTCATTACTTTACATACCCTGGCAGAATTTATGATTTCTTGGCTATTTTTCAGAGAATATGAATAATAATAACAAAAACTTTTCTTTCACTCATGGTTAGTGTTTGGCTGAAGCCATTTATTATCAATCAACTGTGTTTACGCTTTTTTTTTTTTTTTTTTTTTAAATCTTTTTATTGAGTATAAGACATACAAACAAATAACAACAGTAAACCTGCCACAGCATTGGGACTAGACCCACGCAGGAGTCAGTGCCAGCCGGCCATTGGGCTGCTTCCAGCATTAATATCATCCAGCTGTAGCACGTCCGAAAGAAAAGAACAACAAACAAACCTAGTGCTGTATTGGCTCCTGCTCAATTAAAGTATTTCAGGATCAGATTTATCAGTTGAGACCCAAGGGACAATAATAGATATCAAATAAACCCATATCAGAGATTACATTACCAAAAAATCAACCAATGTATCAGTATCACTTTTTCCCATAGAGTGGTATTATGTACCTGTTCAATCAGTCTGCGGTTGCATTGGAGGCCTCAGCTAACCATTTGGCCCACACTCTATCGTATTTTTTGGGGCACCCCCTATTTTGGTAGGTTTCCTTATAGAGTGGTAGTGCTTTATTGACATATGTTTTCCATAACAATATGGATGGCGGGGCAGGTTTTTTCCAGCAGAGAGTGATCATTTATCTGGCATAAAAGAGCAGGAGTTCTATGAGGGTTCTCTCTGCTATCCTGGGGGCCAATTCTTCCACTAAACCTAGAAGGCAGATCTGCGGGGTTGGGGCTATATCTGTTCCCACCACTTCTTGTATTACAGATAGTACTTGTGACCAGTAGTTTTTAATTGCTGGACAGGACCAGAAAATGTGTATAAAATCACCTGGATCATCTCCAACACGCCGAGGACAGGGAGGTTCTCATTTTATGCAATCTATACGGGGTGAGATATGCCCAATGTAGTATTTTGTATTGTATGAGACGGTCTCAAAGTAAGACCAGGATTTTGAAGGGGAAATCCCACATGTCCTCCCAATCCTCGGAGTCTAGTGCCGGGATATCCTGTGTCCATCGCTGCTGGAGCTTTGACAGATCTGGAGAGGAAACTCTGAGGAGATGTGCATAAAGGACCGAGGTCGGTTTCCTGGTGCATTCATATCTTGTGACCCTCTCCAGATCGGATTGCACCATTTGCGTGTCGGGTATTATTTGGGCTTTAAACGCATGAGACAGTTGCATATAGCGAAATAGATGCGAGGGAGGTACATTGTTGTGGGATGCTAGGTGATTAAAGGGGTGTATGGCGGTGCCGGTGGTGAGGTCAGATAACAGTTTAATACTGCATTTGGCCCATATTTTAGGGTCTGGTAATGAGTAGAAATGGGGTAGGGTAGGGTTGTTCCATAGGGGGGTGTGCGGGAAGACTGCATTCTGTGGGAACTTCTCAAGTCCCAGTCCCGCCCTCCAGGCCCTTAGAGTCGTGTGCATGGTGTTTACGCTTTTTAAATCATAATAGCAACAGAAACTACCCAAATTACCCTGATCAAAAGTTTACATACCCTGGTGATTTTGGCTGATAACATGCACACAAGTTGACACAAAGGGGTTTGAATGTCTATTAAAGGTAACCATCCTCACCTGGATCTGTTTGCTTGTAATTAGTGTGTGTGTGTGTATAAAAGGTCAATGAGTTTCTGGACTCCTGACAGACCCTTGCCTCTTTCACCAAGTGCTGCACTGACATTTCTGGATTCTGAGTCACGGGCAAAGCAAAAGAATTGTTAAAGGATCTGCGAGAAAAGGCTTTTTGCCCAGAAGAATAAGCAGCTTTACCATCTGAGAAGATAAAGAGCCTCATCCACAAATACCACAAAAGACTTCAAGCTGTCATTGATTTTAATGGGGGCATTACACAGAATTAACCACTTCCCTACCTGCCTATAGACATATGACGTCCACAGATGGGATCTCCCATCCTGGGTGGACGTCATATGACGGCCTCGGGTTCCTGGCCGCCTAGGGGGCGCGCACGCCTGCCGCGTTGCTCGGGACCCGGTGCGTGTGCCCAGCGGCCGCGATGTCCGCCGGGCACCCGCGATTGCCCGTTACCTGACCGGACCGTGGATCTCTGTGTGTAAACACAGAGATCCACGTCCTGTCAGCTCAGAGGAGAGCGATTTGTGTTCCCAGAACGGAGGAACACTGATCGGTCTCCTCCCCTTGTGCGTCCCCTCCCCCTACAGTTAGAAGCATTCCATAGGAAACACATTTAACCCCTCCCCGCCCCCTAGTGGTTAACCCCTTCACTGCCTGTCACATTTACACAGTAATCAATGCAATTTTATAGCATTGATCGCTGTATAAATGTGAATGGTCCCAAAATTTTTTAAAAGTGTCCGATGTGTCTGCCATAATGTCGCAGTCACGAAAAAAAATTGCGATCGCCGCTATTACTAGTAAAAAAAAAATATATATATATATTTTTTTTAAAAATGCCATAAATCTATCCCGTATTTTATAGACGCTATAACTTTTGCGCAAACCAATCAATATACGCTTATTGCGATTTTATTTTTACCAAAAATATGTAGAAGAATACGTATCGGCCGAAACTGAGGAAAAATTTTTTTTTTTTTTTTTAAATTGGGATATTTATTATAGCAAAAAGTAAAAAATATTGTGTTTTTTTCAAAATTGGCGCTCTTCTTTTGTTTATAGCGCAAAAAATAAAAACCGCAGAGGTGATCCAATACCACCAAAAGAAAGCTTTTTGTGGGGGGAAAAAAGGACGTCAATCTTGTTTGGGTACAACGTCGCACGACCTCGCAATTGTCGTTTAAAGTGCGACAGCGCTGAAAACTAAAAATTGGTCTGGGAAGGAAGGGGGTGAAAATGCCCGGTATTGAACCGGTTAAGAACTGGGGTATGTAAACTTTTGATCAGGGTCATTTGGGTAGTTTCTGTTGCCATCATGATTTAAAAAGAGTAAACACAGTTGATTAATAATAAATTGCTTCAGCTAAACACTAACCACGAGTGAAAGAAAAGTTTCTGTGTTATCATTCATATCCTCTGAAAAATGGCCAAGAAATCATAAATTCTGCCAGGGTATGTAGGGTATGAGCACAACTGTATATACATACTTGGCTCCAAAAAAAGTAAAAAGAACACTTTTTAATCAGAGTATAGCATCAAGTCAGTTAAACTCAAAGCTGACAATGCATACTGTATCAGAGTAAAAGCCATGAGGTCAAAAGAACTGCCTGAAGAGCTCAGAGACAGGATTATTGCAAGGCACAGATCTGGGGAAGGTTGCAAAAAATGGTTGCTGCACTGAAGAAGGTTATCAAGAGCACAGTGGCCTCCATTTTTTTCAAATGGAAGAAGTTTGGCACAACTAGGGCTCTTCAAGAACTGGTCACCCGGCCAAACTGCGCAATCTGGGGAGAAGGGCCCTAGTAAGAGAGGTGACCACGAACCCTGTGGATCACTCTGAGCGCCAGAGATCCTATGTGTAGACAACCAGAAGGACAAAGATCCAGAAGGACAACCATCACTGCAGCCCTCCACCGATATATATTTCAGTTGGCGTATTCAATACTTTTTCCCTGTCTCATTCCATTTTATTACACATAACTTAATTTCTGAACTTATTTGTTCTGGTTTCTTTGTATGTATGGATTGCATGGGTTGTTACCGACATGGTGAAAATTTCATGTCAATAGCACCTTTAGAAATATATTTAACTATAAAAATGGTGATGTGTTCAATACTTATTTTACCAGCTGTATATGGCAAATTATAACATAGCACTTTTAATGTAGAAAAATTCAATAGATGTGCTTTTATATCAGCAAGCACATTGTGAAATGTTTAAGTAAAAGTAAAATAATGTGACACATAGTACGCCCAATCTAACATTACAAAGAGAAAAAAAAAAGAGTAAAAGCCCTGCATCAATCGAAACAAATAAGAATGCAGTTATTATCTGATATGAAAGGAAAGATTCTAATTAAATCCCTGTGCTAAATAAACGAAAAAGACCTTACAAACAGTATGTGGCTGCAGGCCAGCCATGGCGAGACTTGAAGATCCGATTTGGTCAGTGAGTGAGAAAATGCTTACAAGAAGGATTAATTTGTTGATCACAAAGCTATAACGTATTAGAAGCCCTAGTCATGTGTAAACCAATTTCAGAAGCTATAAATTCAGCTTGTGCCATCATGCAGAATGTATTGGTCCTTCCATTTAATTGCATCCTATATTTGTATTTTGCATTTCTTGCATACAGTATGTCATTGAAGGATATCAAGAGTATAAAGGTTCTATTAGTAAAATATTTTAGGTTTTAAAAAATAGAGCTGGTTTTCTTCAACTTCAGAATTTTGTGGATTTATTCACTGTTGGGAAATGAGTCAATTTAACTTGGTTATAAGATGGGGTTTTTTTTTTACATTTTAAAGACACGAGTCTCAATTCACTAACACCAGAATAAGGATCTTTGTTGTCAGCCATCTGACTGTAATTTTTAAACTATTGGCTTTAGCATGCAAATCACTGTCTTTTTATTAAACGGGGGTACTTATCCTAGTGCCTTAGCTTTGTGAAAAGAGCCTAAGGCTGGCCATACATTTGGCCAACTGGTAAATAAGTTTACAGTTTATTGAAGTATTGTAATGAAAAGGGTAAAAAAACAAAGGTACTTTCTTCAAAAGTGACTGGACTTGTACCCCTGATTTGGTCAGAGACAATATCAATCACATCCAAACCCCCATTTATGCTTGATTGCCTTGTGATTTCAACAGACACTGGAATCAAAAGTTTGATCTTTTCATCAAACTGCCACAATTATGGCAAACTTTAGACATTGTTTTTTGCAATTGGGCACATGGGTTATGCAGATAGGCTCCTGGTGAATAATCAGTGGAATTAAGAAGCTGGCCATATGTCCTCCAGATCCGTTCTGGCTGCTATTCTGCATGTGCATTTTTTAACGCTTTTTTTATGTGTTTTACCGCATTTCAATACAGTTCTGTGCAGGAAGCAGCATGTTGTACTTTTGTTTCTGGAACTGAAAAGCACTGGAACACACTGCGCTGGTGTGAACTATGCCTTTGGAACCCATATAACCTACTTTTCATGTTCTTTTGATGCAGAGAAAAAAAGCACTGCATGTGGTGTGAACGGGCCCTTAGATTTACCTTCAACTATGTAGTGCAAGGGCCTGTCTGATTTCATACAAATTGAAAGTGTTTAGGTTTGACCTCAGATTATATGGTTTTGGTAAATCTAAAGGAAAATTGTATAATGTATGGCAAGTCGTAATGTCTGGTTTCCAGCCACGGAATATGATTTTTCTTATTTAATCATTCCACATTGACAGAATAAGGCTCTTTCCATGACAAATGTGAAAGTATACACCCTTTAACCAGCTCAAGTCCATAAATTTTCACCCCCTTCCAATCCAGGCCATTTTTCACTTTTCGGTACGGTCATGCTATGATAGACAATTACTCAGTCATACAACACTGTATCCTAATGACATTTTTATTATTTTTTAAGACAGAGTGAGCTTTTTTTTGGTGTTTTTTAATCACCACTGGGTTTTTGTTATTTTTGGCAAGCCCCCTCTCTTCTTGCCCCACCTTGGACAAGTCAAGAGTTTCTATTGACCCACTAATAATCCCAAAGTGTGCTCCAAGAGGGTCTCAATATTCTTGGAGCACACTGAAATAATTCCAGTAAAACTAAGTAAATCAAAGTGTCTTCCTTACGATTCAGAGATGCAGATCCTCCAAATGATTGATTTCACAATCAAAATCCACAAGTCTACACAGGAAAGGTTCAGTAATCTTTCACTTCAGTGGCCTGCATGATATCGCTGCTTTGATAGGTTGAATGAGCAGGGATCTTTTTGTGTCAGGCCTTGGGTAATGGAATCGTGAAGAAGAAGGAATGCGGAATCATCCCAAGTATCTTTTCTGTGAGTTGTGTAATTAATTATACTTTAAATTTCTCCCCAAAATGATTGCAAAAGTGGGCATTCCCAGAAGATGTGTAAGGGAGTTCCCCCAGAGCAGCTGCATCTTAAGCAACAGGAAAAGGGATAGATTTTATTTAGTAGAGATGGTAGTCTGTACTGCCTGGTCAGAATTTTATATCTGGTTTCCTGGACCATGCTGGAGAAGGATGATTTGTGTACAAGGAACAAAGTATGATCTCTTTCTTCCTGCTTGGAAGTGTGACCCAGGTCCCTAAAAACGGGGGTATGAAATCTTTATGTGGACTAGTAAGTTAGCAAGTTGGAAGTGATAGGCAGGGTATGTTGTAATGAATTTGGATCTAGGCAATATGATTCAAAAGATGTTGGGATGTTAGTAAAGACATTCCTGGCTTCCAAAGTGTTAAGTTTAATGTCTAACCTGTATGGTTTGCCAGAGCTTTAAGCCACTATCTCATCTTTATATCATCTCCTCTGTCAGATAAAAATACTAATGCCTGTGCTTTATAAAAAGAAGATTTCTACCTGTTTTAACAGCATTTCCCAGCGATCGCATGATTCCAGGCTCTCTGCTCTCCCCATCTGATAGCTCCAGCGGGCGGGGCCAAGATTCCCCTGCTGACATCAGCTGGGGAGGAGAGAGCCGTGGAGTCACGTGATCACTGGGAAATGCTGTTAAAACAGTGTTTTTTTTGTTTTTTTTTATAAAGCACAGGCAATAGGGTACAGCTTTTTATCTGACAGAGGGCATTATATAAAGATAGTTTTGAAGCAGCAGGGAGAGGAGCACAGCGGCGCTAGTGAGAGCTGACAGGCGGGGAGGGGGGGGACAGAGGGAGACAGAAGCGAGCTGCAGATAGCAGTGGATGGCGGAGACACGTACGCTGTCAGGGCTCAGCAGCCCTGATATGTTGTACAGCGTACAGAGGGGAGGGCAGAACCAGGCAGGATCAGCCAGGTATTACAGGTGATAGAGGGGGCCAAATTACACCGCACAAGCACTGTGCTGTATAACATGTTTTAAGGGAACAGGATCATTTTTTTGGGGGGGTTAACAAACACTTTAACTGGGGATCTGTCAGGATTCTGATATCGGAGATTGAGAGCCAGCCCCCTTTTCACAGGAAGTCTTTGAAACTGAACCGGTTAGAGGTATAATTGCGTATCCTGTACACCTGGTGCAAAGGCTGTTATGATAGCTGATTACCCGGTGCAATATTACTGAGTTTTAATGATGGTGAATAATGTGACCCTTTATAAGCACATCATGTTTAGCCAAATTGGGGGAATTACTTTTTTGTCAGGGTAAGCAGCAAGAATAACTGCAAGTGCATTCTGTTCCAGATCTACCCAGCATTTAAATGAAGTGTGCTTGCCCTAGTCTAGTCTGAATAAGTGTACTGCCTGATGGCATTTGATAGGATCAGGGAAGCCAAGTCCATCTTTGAGTTTTAGCATAAGCAGCAGTGAGTCAGCAGTGACAACTAACTGTTAGGGATGAGCGAACACCCTCCTGTCCTGGTTCGCAGCAGAACATGCGAACATGCAAAAAATTTGGCAGAACACACGAACACCCTGCCTCCCTCTCTGATGCCACAGGGAAGCCATGGTAAAGTCCCCATGGCATCAGAGGGGGCGGGGTCACCCATGTACGTCACTGAATGGCCCCACCCTCAGTTATATAAGAACTGTCAAAGGACAGCGTCACACAGTGGGAGCCTCCCATGCCGGCGGGTCGGTCTCATTTTTTTTCTTCCTTTTTTGGTCCGTTGGCGGAGCGATATAAGAAGATGAATGGACATTGTGGGACATTTTTATTTTTTTATTTTTTAATAAAGGACTTGTCCCAAGCTGTGTCTTGTTTTTTTTTAACATTTTGGCACTTTTTTTGTGAAATGGTAGGGGTACATTTGTTACCATTTCACACAGGGGGGAGGCCAGGATCTGGGGGTTCTCTTGTTAAAGGGGGCTGCCAGTTTCCGATAAGCCCTCTGCCCACAGACCCCCCACATCCACCATGCAAGGGTTGAGGGGATGAGGCCCTTGTCCGCATTAACATGGGGACAAGGTGCTTTGGGGGGCTACCCCAAAGCACCCTCCCCATGTTGAGGGCATGTGGCCTCGTACGGTTCAGGTGGGGGGGCACTCTCTCGTCCCCCCTCTTCCTGCGGCCTGCCAGGTTGCATGCTTGGATAAGGGTCTGGCATAGATTTGGGGGGGGGCTACGCCATTTTTTTAAAATTTTGGCGCAGGGTTCCCCTTAAAAGCAATCTGGTATGGATTATGGGGGGGACCTCTACGCCGGTTTAAAAAAAAAATTGGCGCAGGATTCCCCTTAATTTCCATATCAGACCTGAAAGGCCTGGTATGGAATTTAGGGGGACCCCCACGCAATTTTTTTTTTAAATTTTGGTTCAGAGTTCCCCTTAATATTCATACCAGACCCAAAGGGCCTGGTAATGAACTGGGGGTGATCCCATGCTCTTTTTTTTCAATGAGTTTTATCCATATTGCCGATACCCAACAATTCATTACAACCACGATCAGTTTTAAATGACAATTTTTCCTTTAGAAATGTCATTTTGCTGGGGTACTATTCTAAACACGGGAAAAATGTGCCACTTTACAGGCATACTATAGACACCCCCAAGCATGATATTTAAAGGAATATTTCATTTTTATTGTTTCACTTTAAGCATTAAAAAAATCACTGCTCCCGGAAAAAAACGCTATTTAAAAAAAAAAATTGCATTAATACATGTCCCCTGGGGAAGGACCTAGGTCCCCAAACACTTTTTATGACAATAACTTGCATATAAGCCTTTAAAATTAGCACTTTTGATTATTCATGTTAGTGTCCCATAGACTTTAACGGTGTTCCGGCGGCTTTCGAATTTGCCCCGAACACTACATATTGTTTGTGCGCAGAACATCCGAACAACCAAAGTTCAGCGCGAACTTATGCTCGGGCTGAACCGTTTGCCCATCCCTACTAACTGTATCTCAATGGGGTTTTTTTCATTATTTTCTGACCATTGTCCCTGGGACAAGATATGAGGATATTCTTGCCAGCAAGAACACAACTAAAAAATAAAAAAATTGCCAGATGTTAAAACCCTTCCCCATTTCACTAAAACTGCTTTACCCACTCTACTAAATAGGTTTTACCTTTCCGAGCTCTACTTAAAGGGCAACTACGATCCTTTTGATCAGTTATGAATTACCGTATTTATTGGCGTATAACACGCAATTTTTTTCCCCTTAAAATCGGGAAAATCGTGGGTGCGTGTTATACGCCAATCCCCGCTGTTTGTGAGAGGAAAAAGCCGCCGCCGAAAAAGACCGAGAAGAGCCGAGTACACAGTACACTCGGCTCGGCTCTTCTCGGCTGCTCTCATAGTGACGCCGTCCCGCCTCCTTGCTGTCTGAGTGGGAGAGGAGCGAGCGTCACTGAAAAAGACCGAGCCGAGTGTACTGTGTACTCGGCTACGCTTCGCTCGCAGTCCCGCCTCCTAGCCCCGCCATTGGACCGGTGATGTGTCCATCATAGGAGCCGGGCCAATGGGCAGGACTGCGAGACGATGGCGCAATATTTTAAAAAATCTCAGCGGCGCAGTCATTAAACGATAATGCTGCAATTTTGGGCAAGGCTGTGGATGGACACTGGGCAAGGCTGCAGATGAGCACTGGGCAAGGCTGGACACTGCGTAAGGCTGCAGATGAGCACTGGGCAAGGCTGCAGATACACACTTCAAATAGAAGTTTTTTTCCTTAAACTTCCTTCCTAAACTTATACGCCAATAAATACGGTACTTGCTTTGCTAACCTTAAAAACTTTTAAACGTTTTTGTTTTATGTTTGATTTTGTTTGGTTTCTGTGGGCACTTGCTCCACTTTTGTTCCATGATTTATATTCAGTTTATTACCAGTATTGTGTGTACAATAGCTTTTTAAAGTGGTGAAAGAAAAGACTTCTCTTCACCTCATGCTTTAGGTGTGACAGAACTTATCCCAGTGTAGTCCTCTTGTTCTGAGGTTTATAACAAACCAGATGCAACATTTTAACCACTTCAGATTGGAAAGGCATGACAAGCAATGGAGATTTACTAGATATGAACCAACTATTTATTGTGGTTTTTTTATCTTTAGCTTTCACAAAATGCTGTCAAGAAAGCGGTTTTCTCATGGTGGTAAAATGTCGAGATGAAAATGCAGCACTGAAGGAGTGTCTCACAAAGCAGTAAGTGGTTCTTTCCTTTCCTCTCACCACTCAAGTGTTTGCTGATTTGAAGAATGACTGCCCTACTATGAGCTACATGTGTGGTAGTTGTCTTCTAGGCTTCAGTTACAGCACATCAACAGAAATGAGTCGGCCTACTTTAATTTCCTAACAGAGAAGAAGCAGAGAGCATAGTACAATTATTTTCTGATTACATGGTAGACAAAGTGTAAGAGGTTTTCAAATGGAAACGTGACTTATCTTCAAAATAAAAGCAGTAATTTTTGCTAAAGAACCCCAACTCATTTTATCTTACTGGGCTGTAAGGGACTCTGTATCTTATATTTTGATGCTTTTGCCCAAATAATGCAGCTAATTGATAGAGTGGCAGTCATTGTGAACAGCTAAAGCATCTTTAGGGCTTATGCACACTGCAGCTCAAAAGAAAAGCTCCTTTTACAGGCATTTTGAGCTTTTATTTCTCTGCCTAAAAGCTTGAAGAAGGTTGTGCTTTGTGCTTTTTTGCGCATTTTTATTGAGCTTATTTGAGCTTTTTGAACATAAGCGTTTTTTTCACAAACCCTCCCCTCAGCTCCTATTTCCTTTTTGTGTGCGTTTTGGGGCTTTTTTGGGCACTTAGGCGTCTTTTCTGCTCAAAAACTCCTCAAAAATGCGAGGGGAGTTTCCAAGCAGAAAAAATGAGATCTCAAAAGCCTCTAGGAGCAGTTACTTTGAGATGCAGTGTGCATGAGCCCTTAAAGTGCAATCTTACATGGTCAAAGGATCAGGTTCATTATAATTCCACCCCCCTTTTCCCCTACTGCTTATTACTTTCTTCCTTTTCTTTCTCGAACATCACGGGACACAGAGCCACAGTAATTACTGATGGGTTATATAGGTATCACTGGTGATTGGACACTGGCACACCCTATCAGGAAGTTCAACCCCCTATATAATCCCTCCCCCTTGCAGGGATACCTCAGTTTTTACGCCAGTGTCTTAGGTGATGGACGTGTAAAGATGTCCTGTGCTAAGCTCCAAAGGGAATATCCTAAGATCCTATACTGGGGCAAGCCAGGCGAACCGGATCCATTCAAAGTGTCTTTTCATGGCCGAATTGAATGGTACCCGGGCCTCGTGTCCGAAGAAACGAGGTTTTACCCGTAATGCTTCTCTTTTTAGAGAGCTGGACCCCGCAGATCAGAAAATGGCTTTAAACTTCCTAATTTCTGGCGAGGTGCTTTACGGTCCCAGAACTGTTGGATCCCCCTACTGATGGGGGCCCCAGTCTCTGACGGTTTTTTCAAACGGAGCCCACCATGAGAGGTGAAGATTGGGTCTGTGTAAACAGCACCCTGCGGCTGGATAAGGTAAGAGGAGATTCCACAGAATTTTTGAGTTCTAGTGGTTTTTCTCCTTTAAGGTAAATGCATGCTATGCCTATTGTGACCACCGGGGGCTGCCAAGAGCAAAACCCGCACATGCTGTCATGTCTGTCTCAGGTGTTCATTGCTGATTATGTCCCAGCATCTCAAGCAGGCTACAAACAGGTAAGGTGGAAAGGGGGATTTTTCATGTTTGAATGTTCCCCCCCAGGCTAGAGAGGGGCCACAGGGGTCTAGAAAGTGGTTATACCACCCGGGCTCTGCGGCCTAATGGCCACCATCTCTGAATCTAGCCGTTCAGGCAGATCTTGTTACCAGCCTCCCTCCTTCCCCCCCCCATCCCCAGCCTTGTCTCCAGAAGCATGACAGGAGAGTCGGCAGTGCGGGAAGCGCTCGTTTTTTTCAAAACTCGAGGGGGGGGCGGTAGAGGAGGGGGCGGGACGTCAGCACAGGTGCTTAGACTCCCACTCAGGCCAGCTGCAGGCTATTAAAGGCACTCTGTACAGGTGCACACAGCCTTCTGAGAGACACAGAGCTGACGGTCGCATGTAAGGTGGGACTCAGGCATTCTCCTAGGCAGCATTTACTGAAGTAACACCAGACTGAGCATTGGGTAGCAAGGCTTTTAGCCAGACTACATCGCTCAGCGGGCAGTGTTCATTTGTATACCTCACACATTGTTGCTTTGCACTATGGGTAGAAGAGGTTCAAGCACCCCAGGAACCAGAGACACTAGGGGATCTCGATCAGGTTCTGAGGGCCCCCTGTCGGCAGCATCCTCCCCCCCTAAAGATGGGCCAGGGACGGCTAGCCAGGGAGAGCCATCGGGGTCAGGGGCTACACCTGCTTCTGGCACTTCAGCCCCTGTATATATTACACAAGAGGTTTTTTCCTCAACCATTAATGGTCTAGAGGAAAGATTAATGGCCGTGATTACGTCTTCACTCAGTGGAAGAAAACGCACTAGGCTTTCCTCTGTTCCCCAAGACCCTCAGACAGAGGAGCTCTGGGATAAAGGAGATGAATCCCTTTCAGAGGATCGGTATGGGATGGATGATTCCTCTTTGGGGGATTCAGGTGGAGAGGGACCCTCTGCGACTTCCCAAGAGGAGAAGGTCTTAGTGCAGATCCTCACTGGATTGGTCCGCTCCACATTTAAGTTGCCCATACCTGAAACTGCTAAAGAATCCTCTTCTGCTTTGGGGTCACTGAAACCTTTCCAAGCAGCACATGCTTTTCCTGTTCATAATTTACTTGAAAAGCTTATTTATTCTGAGTGGGATCACCCAGACAAACGTTTTTTTCCGCCGAGAAAGTTTTCAACACTTTATCCGATGGAAGAAAAGTTTATTAAAATGTGGGGAATACCGGCTATTGATGCCGCCATTTCCTCCGTAAATAATAGCCTGACTTGTCCTGTAGACAACACTCAGATGCTCAGGGATCCTGTAGGTAAAAGGATGGAATCCCTATTGAAGGATGTTTTCTCCTTAGCAGGATCAGTGGCCCAACCTGCAGTAGCAGCGATTGGAGTCTGTCAATACTTAAGAGACCATGTTAAGCAGGTCATCAAAGTATTACCTGAACAGCAGGCCCAGGGGTTGGCTAACCTTCCAGCGGCCTTGTGCTTTGTGGTTGACGCCATTAGAGATTCTATCGTGCAAACCTCCCGTCTTTCACTGGGGTTGGTGCATATACGTAGAATCCTATGGTTGAAAAATTGGTCAGCCGAAGCACCATGTAAGAAGCTACTGGCTGGGTTTCCATTTCGTGGTGCAAGGTTGTTTGGAGAGGACTTGGATAACTATATCAAGAGAATCTCTTGTGGGAAAAGCACTCTCTTACCTGTCAAGAAGAAGAGTAAGCGTCCCTCTTTCAAACGGACTCTTTCCCCAGCGCCGGGGGCTTCAGCCTCCAGGCAGTCTTGACGGCCGCCTCCATCGGGGTCCAGAGACAAGAGTCAACCCCAGGGACAAAAGAAGTCCTGGGGAAAGAAGCCTACTAGGCAAAACACTAAGACCTCTGCATGAGGGGGCGCCCCCGCTCACTCGAGTGGGGGGAAGACTGCGACAGTTCTCCGAGCTCTGGCAGGAGGACTTCCAGGACAGATGGGTAATCTCCACGGTAACCTTAGGGTACAAGCTGGAGTTTCAGGAATTCCCCTCTCCTCGGTTCCTCAGATCAAATGTTCCCAGAGACCCAGAGAAGAAGCAGTCGCTCCTTCTAGCGTTAGAGCGACTTTTGTCGCAGGAGGTCATTATGATAGTTCCCGCAAAGGACCAGGGATTGGGCTTCTATTCCAACCTTTTTACGGTCCAAAAGCCAAATTCTGGACTTAAGGTATCTGAACCGATTCCTAAGGATTCAATCCTTCCGCATGGAATCAATTCGAACAGTAGTTCCCACCCTGCAGGGAGGAGAATTTCTGGCATCAATAGACATCAGAGATGCATATCTGCAGGTGCCCATTTTCCCTGCTCATCAGAAGTTTCTGCGCTTCGAGGTAGGAGGGCGCCATTTCCAGTTTGTGGCTCTGCCTTTCGGGATAGCCACTGCACCTCGAGTGTTCACAAAGATCTTGGCTCCTCCTCTGGCCAGATTAAGGGCTCAGGGTATAGCTGTCATAGCATACCTAGACGACCTGCTCTTGATAGACCGGTCGGTAGCCTCTTTGAAGGGAAACTTGAGGACCACGGTCAGGTATCTAGAACACCTGGGTTGGATCCTCAACTTAGAAAAGTCTTTCCTAAAACCAGTAAGAAGACTAGAGTATTTAGGTCTGATTATAGATACAAGCCAGGAGAAAATATTTCTACCCCAGGCAAAGATCACTGCTTTGAGAGAGCTGATTCTAACAGTAAGGACCAAGAAGGGTCCCTCAGTGCGCCTTTGTATGAGGCTACTAGGGAAGATGGTGTCTTCATTCGAAGCAGTTCCCTATGCTCAGTTTCACTCAAGAATGCTGCAACACAGTATTCTGTCGACCTGGAACAAGAAGGTTCAGGCATTAGACTTTCCGATGCACTTGTCGCATGCGGTGCGTCAGAGCCTCAATTGGTGGCTCATACCCGAAAACCTGCAGAAGGAGAAATCCTTTCTACTGGTTACCTGGACGGTGGTAACAACAGATGCCAGTCTGTCAGGTTGGGGAGCAGTTCTGGAACAGGCTGCGGTCCAAGGGGTATGGTCCAAGACAGAGAGGACCTTACCCATCAACATTCTGGAGATCCGGGCGATACATCTAGCTCTAAAAGCCTGGACTATCAGGCTACAGGGTTGTCCGGTCAGGATCCAGTCCGACAATGCCACAGCTGTGCCTTATGTCAATCATCAGGGAGGCACCCGGAGCCGAGCTGCTCAAAAAGAGGTGAACCAGATCTTAGTCTGGGCAGAGATGCATGTGCCATGCATATCGGCAGTTTTCATCCCGGGAATAGTGAATTAGCAGGCGGACTATCTAAGTCGCCAGCAGTTACTTCCAGGGGAATGGTCTCTGCATCCCGACGTCTTTTGGGCCATATGCCAAAGATGGGGGGTTCCAGATGTAGATCTCTTTGCATCCCGATTCAACAAAAAGATAGACAGATTTGTAGCAAGGACAAAAGATCCTCTTGCATGCGGGACGGATGCGTTGGTGATTCCGTGGCATCGGTTCTCACTGATTTACGCATTCCCGCCTATTCTGCTACTACCACGACTCCTTCGCAGGATCAGGCAGGAAAGGAAGTCGGTACTTCTGGTGGCCCCCGCTTGGCCCAGAAGGACTTGGTATGCAGAAATAGTAAGGATGACGGTGGGTTCCTCGTGGACCCTACCGGTACGCCCAGACCTGTTATCTCAAGGTCCAGTGTTCCATCCTGCCTTACAAACGCTAAATTTGACGGTTTGGCTATTGAGACCCATGTTCTGAAGAGTCGTGGGCTCTCAGGTCCTGTCATATCTACCTTGATTAATGCAAGGAAGCCAGCTTCCAGGATGATTTATCATAGAGTCTGGAAAGCTTATATAACCTGGTGTGAATCCAGAGGTTGGCATCCCAGGAAATATGTCATAGGTAGAATCCTTGATTTTCTACAGATGGGATTAGAGATGAAGCTGGCCTTGAGTACCATCAAGGGCCAGGTCTCTGCTTTTATCAGTATTATTTCAGCGTCCACTTGCTTCGCATTCTTTGGTCCGAAACTTTATGCAGGGGGTGATGCGTCTTAATGCTCCGGTTAAAGCGCCCCTAAACCCCTGGGACTTGAATTTGGTCCTGGCTGTGTTACAGAAACAGCCTTTTGAACCAATAAGTCAGATTCCTTTGGTCTTGTTGACAAGGAAATTAATTTTTCTGGTGGCCATCTCTTCTGCTAGAAGAGTATTAGAATTAGCAGCTCTTTCCTGTAAGGAGCCTTATTTGATTATACACAAGGATAGAGTGGTACTACGCCCTCATCCTAGTTTTTTACCGAAGGTGGTTTCTGATTTTCATTTAAACCAAGACATTTTTCTACCTTCCTTTTTTCCAGATCCCTGTTCTTCGGAAGAGAGATCTCTACATTCGTTGGATGTAGTAAGAGCAGTTAAGGCCTATCTAGGAGCAACTACTCAGATCCACAAGACGGATGTTTTGTTTGTGCTGCCAGAGGGTCCCAATAGAGGACAGGCAGCGTCAAAAGCTACCATTTCTAAATGGATTCGACAGTTGATCATTCAAGCTTACGGTTTGAAACAGAAGATTCCTCCGTTTCAGATCAGGGCACATTCCACAAGGGCTATTGGTGCTTCTTTGGCAGTACATCACCGGGCCTCTATGGCTCAAATCTGCAAGGCCGCAACCTGGTCTTCAGTTCATACATTCACCAGATTCTATCAGGTGGATGTGAGAGGGCATGAGGATATCGCCTTTGGGCGTAGTGTGCTGCAGGCAGCGGTACAGGGTCCTCCGGTCTGATTGCACCCTACTTGGTCGTGGTTCCCCCCCCCTCAGGTAGCATTGCTCTGGGACATCCCATCAGTAATTACTGTGGCTCTGTGTCCCATGATGTTCGAGAAAGAAAATAGGATTTTTTAAAACAGCTTACCTGTAAAATCCTTTTCTTTCGAAGGACATCACGGGACACAGAGGTCCCGCCCCTCTTCTAATACACTATATTGCTTGGCTACAAAACTGAGGTATCCCTGCAAGGGGGAGGGATTATATAGGGGGTTGAACTTCCTGATAGGGTGTGCCAGTGTCCAATCACCAGTGATACCTATATAACCCATCAGTAATTACTGTGGCTCTGTGTCCCGTGATGTCCTTCGAAAGAAAAGGATTTTACAGGTAAGCTGTTTTAAAAAATCCTATTTTTCCCCTCACCTACTCGGTTCACCCACAGAAGTGAGAAGAACACTTAGAATTTCACTGCTGCATTTTGGGATGAAGGAGAGAGAGAGTTGCATGCTCCTTGTACCCAGCAATATTGGGTATTTTTCTTTGCTCCAGACAAAGGTGGAGAAGTTCTTGGCATGCTGGGGTGCAACAGCTTCTCTGAGTTCACCAGCAGGAGTTGCCCCAAACATCTACATACAGTAGACACAAATGTTACTAGGACTTTGCAGCATGCTGTCTGCACTCTAGATTTTAGGTATTGAAGCTAAGTGTATTCAGAATCACTGGGTGACAGAGGAACTAGTATACAAACTTCAGAAAATAGATGCTTCTTTCTAAAGCCTAGTACACACAATGCGATTGTTGGCAGGGGATTGTTTGTTGACAGACTGTTGTCCTAAAATCTGACCGTTAGTACGCTCCTTTTGACAATCGTCCAACTTTCGGCCAACAAATGTTGGATGGCAGGCTAGTAAATTTTCGGCGGATGATCTGTTAGATTTTTGTATGGTCAGTACACAAATCTGTCACACAAAAGTTAAAAGTACAAACACGCATGCTTGGAATCAATGCTCACCAAACACAATATTAGCAGAAGGAGCCCAAAGGGTGGTGCGCAAGAGCTGAAATTCCTCGTAGTACGTCACTACATTCGCGTTTGTTGCGCGACAATTTTGCTTCCTAACAGATTTCTGTTTTGCTTCCTAATGCCGTGTACACACGGGTGGACTTTTCGGCATCAAAGGTCCGACGGTCTTTCCGATTGACTTTTGACGGACTTCCGTTGAACTTTCGAACGAACGGACTTGCCTACAAATGATCACACCAAAGTCCGACGGATTCATACGTGATAACGCACGATCGGACTAAAATAAGGAAGTTCATAGCCAGTACCCAATAGCTTCCCTAGCGTCGTTTTTTGTCCGTCGGACTAGCATACAGATGAACTGATTTTTTAACAGCACTCGAATCCGTCGGATAGATTTGAAACATGTTTTAAATCTAAAGCAGGGCTCGACAAACCCCGGGCGCCAGGTCGCATTTGCGACTAGAATTAGCGACCTGGCGCCTGGGGCGGCACAGCTGGGGTATCCTGTGTCCGTTCGACACCCCCCCCTCCCGCCGCGATCGCGCTGGGCCGCGCCGGTAATTGAGGCCCCGGCTTTGCGGCCTACTGCAGTCCTATGGTTCCTGGTTCCTTCTGCAATCGGGCGCCCTCTGGTGGTGGCCGTTGGTATGACAAGACATCCACCAATGCTAATGGAGCTTTCCCTACCTGTTTTCACTGCCTGCTCATCTCCTTTCCTTTACTTAGAACCCCCAAACGTTATATATATTTTTTATTCTAACACCCTAGAGAATAAAATGGCGGTCATTGCAATACTTTCTGTCACACCGTATTTGCGCAGCGGACTTACAAGCGCACTTTTTTGGGAAAAAATACTTTTTTTAATTAAAAAATAAGAAAACAGTAAAGTTAGCCCAATTTTTTTTATATTGTGAAAGATAATGTTACGCCGAGTAAATTGATTCCCAACATGTCACGCTTCAAAATTTCATCCGCTCGTGGAATGGCGACAAACTTTTACCCTTTAAAATCTCCATAGGCGTCGTTTAAAAAATTCTACAGGTTGAATGTTTTGAGTTACAGAGGAGGTCTAAGGCTAGAATTATTGCTCTCGCTCTAACAATCGTGGCGATACCTCACATGTGGTTTGAACACTGCTTTCATATGCGTGCGTTACTCACATAAGCGTTCGCTTCTGCAAGTGAGCTCGCCGGGACGGGGCGCATTTAAAAAAATTATTATTTTTTCTTATATATTTTACTTTTTATTTTTTATTTTTACACTGTTTTTAAAAAAAATAAAAATTGTGTCACTTTTATTTCTATTACAAGGGATGGGGCACATTTAAATTTTTTTTTTTTTCTTATTTAATTTTAACTTTTATTTTTTTCACTGTTCTTTAAAAAAAAAAAAAAAAAGTCACTTTTATTCCTATTACAAGGAATGTAAAAATCCCTTGTAATAGAAAAAAAGCATGACAGGTCCTCTTAAATATGACATCTGGGGTCAAAAAGACCTCAGATCTCATATTTACACGAAAATGCATTAAAAAAAAAATTGTCATATGAAAAAAAAAATATATAAAATGTCCCTTCAAGAGCTATGGGTGGAAATGACGATTTGACGCTTCCGCCCTGCAATGACTTGGAGATGGGCGGGGGGGGGCATCTTCCTCTCACTTGTCTCCATGTCAGGCCAGGGATATATCCAGATCGCCTCCGCCGTTGCCGACGGCCACGGTAAGCGGTGAAGGGCACCGGAGAGCGGCGGTAGGGGGGGCAGCTAATCTGCTGCAGAGACCACTTTTATCTGAAAGAGAACCGCCGGCTCTTGAAGAAGATACCGGGGTTATGGTAGCTAGCTGCTACCATAACAACGGTATTTCTTCAAAGACAGGACGTATATAGTCATCCTGCGGGAAGGAAGTGGTTAATTAAAATGAATTTATTATTTGTCATCTCCCTGCTTGGCCCCTTTCACTCGGGCTGTCTGATCAGGTTCGCCTGTCAGTTTTTCAGGCGGACCTGATTGGACCCTTAGCGAGAATATGGTGGTCTTGTGTCCCTGCATGGCAGGAAATAAAAGCAGTCACATTAGTTCTAGTCGTCTCTGTGTAAATTTAAGATTGGTTAATTTTTATATTGAAAATAAAGCTTTGTCGGTCGTTTAAAAAAAAAAAAAAAAAAAACCTGGCTCCTAACTTTTTTAGCTGGCTCCTAGATTCCAAGCAAATTTGTCAAGCCCTGATCTAAAGTCCATCTGATTTTCGACCGAAAAAAGTCCACTGCAGGTCCGATGAAGCCCACACACGGTCGGATTGTCCATCGGACCAGTCTGGTCGAAAAGTCTGCCTGTGTGTACACGGCATAACAGATTTCTTGTAAAAGTTAAGTTTAGTCACATGCTTTTTAAATCATGGCTTGATGAATTTGCCCAGTAAAGTTGCTATCATTCCTTAAATGTTAGTTTCGGGTTGTAGGATTTTGTTCATGCTTGAGTTTCATTTTTTTAGCACCCATGGAGATATCTAGGGTGAGTGTCACATAACATTGTCTTAATATCCCTTTGTGCCAAATATATTGCAAGGATCTCCTCACAGTTTTGTTTTACTGACTGAGAAGTCTGCAAATGAATCAGCCCACTGCAGTGCACCCAAAGCCCTCCCTGATCTCTGTAGTTGCAGACATTGGTAGAGCAATTCATCCTCAATTTCACAAGAGAAGCAGTCCTTAAAGTTAAAGTCTAACTTGAGCACTTTGCTGTTGTTTTTTTCCTGTGCTTTTGCTCTGTATTTACATAAGACATTGGAAGCCTCTGCTTGCTGCCAAGTCACTAGTGGCAGCGGGAGGATAATGAGCTAAGCTAAAGAAAGTGAACATGCTTCCTGTTAAATTTAGGATAAATTACTCTGAAGCTACATAGGTTGGCGGGGGCTTGTTTTAAGTCTCATTTACTGCTTGTTAACAATATATAAATCAAGAAAAGTGAGAAATACCGCGCTCTAAACAAAAAAAAAAAACAAATATAAGTAAGCAGCAACTGAAATGTGAGATACACACATAAAGACAAATAAAAAACAGAAATGGCTGCACTGAAGATACTGATAAATACAATTTGAGACGAAAAAACTGATGATAAGTAATTAAACCTTGTGGCTCTAGTTACATAGTGAATATGCAAAAAAAGAAAGAAAGAAAAGTGAAAAAGTCCAAAGCTGAGAATAAATAAAATAAATTGAATAGATCAAATAAATATGAAAACAGTAAGTGATTCTTGAAATAGTACTCAGGTGAATGAACAAAACTTGATCTTCCACCACCCATAAGTGCCAAACACCAAATGAAATGCACGCTTACCAAAAGGCAACCTAATTGGGGCCCCAAGACGACAGCATTATATGACGAAACGCACCTTGGGTGGACTAGACGTGCTGACGTCATTGCGTTTGGTGCTTCTGAGCGAACGGGCGTTCGCAAGCCTGCCGGCTATTCTTGCTGTTTTTAACGGTGTTTCTTGTAAGTGTGTTTTTCCTTATTTTATTAAACAATATTATCAGATTTACACTATGGAGAGCTTCCTTTTCTCATTCTTTGGGTGACATTTGGTATCCATCCATCCGTGTATTTTGCTCGATTGAGCTACTCGTCCACCGGCTGCCCATCTCTCCTCTACTGTGCTGGCATCATTGGAGTTGTTGCCCTGATCCCCTGGATAAAGTCCCTGGCTGGGTATATAGCTGCAAGCTCAATTAGCTTGCCTTTTGGTAAGCATGCATTTCATTTGGTGTTTGGCACTTATTGGTGGTAGAAGATCAAGTCTTATTCATTCACCTATTTGAGTACTATTTCAAGAATCACGGACTGTTTTCATATTTATTTGATCTATTCAATTTATTTTATTTTATTCTCAGCTTTGGACTTTTTCACTTTTCTTTCTTTTTTTGCATATTCACTATGTAACTAGAGTCACAAGGTTTGATTACTTATCAATTTTTTCGTCTCAAATTGTATTTATCAGAACAATATATAAATACTCGCATGTCCATGGGCATAGAGTTCTAATTTAAAACCCAGTTGCAGCCCAGAAACTTTTTTTATAAAGTGGGGAAGATTTCAAATGAATGGGCTGCCCTAACAAAATAGACATTATGCATGATGTAACACACATTACCGTGTGCTTTAGTACACTGTAAAAGAATGAACCCGACATAAATGGTGCCTTTGGCCCCCATAGTGGAGCTTTCTATTCTCTTGTACCGTTTGACACTTGTTACCTACGCAGAAAGTAAGGGAAAAACTCCCTAGACAAGAAATAAGTGGCATTTAAATCCTGACAGAGGCTCTAAACCTTTTTTCAGTGTAGTAAAATTAAGTCTGCAACTTCAGCACAAACTGATTTTTGTAAGCAATACTTGAATTGATAATTGCTGTATTCTTTGCTTTTATTGGGCACTTTTCATTTGAAGTGTGTCTAAAGCCAAAAAAAAACAAAAATGTAATTTATTGCAACTTGTCCTTAGATTGGAGTAGGTGCTTTTTTTTCAGGCTCTATTTTTCTCTTATTACCTGGTAGTTCTGCAAATAACATACTCCCTGTCCTTGAGTCACTACACTAACGCCTTCACTTTGTTTTTTGGAGGGAACCTAGCTTATCACCCAGTCTGCTCTCCTGGTTTGGAATACAAAATGGTCTCTCCTCTATTGGGAGGGTTATTAGTGGGAGGGTTATTAGTAGTTTACAGTAGATAACTTTGAAAGCAGAAAATCCAATGTGCTTTCAGTTGAGCTCACAGGACGTGACAAGGGCATCGTGTTTCTGATAAGATCAGCTGGTATTTTCTGTATTTTAAAATGTTACTAAACCTGAAAAAAGTTTTTTACCTTAATGCATTGTTTGCATTAGGGTAAAAAAACGTTTAAAATTTCCCTGTGGAGAGAGATCCCAAAGATGAGCACTGTGCACGGCTACACCTATTCTCCACTTACTCTTCACACCACATTCGAGGAGCAGCAGGAGCCATTGGCTCTTGCTGCTGTCAATAAAATGCAGTGAAGAGGAAGTGGGGAGCAGTCCATAGTCCTGCTGTGCAAGTCTTTGGAATGCGGCTCCATAGACACAGGTCGGGAGCACGCAGACTACGTTTCTCCCCATAGCAAGTGGCTGGCTATGGTTGTCCTAAAAAGAAGAGGAGAAGCCAAGATTGCTTCTGGGGACCCCAGAAGAGGAGGAACGGGGCCATTCTGTGGTATACCAATGCACAGAGCAGGTAAGTATAACATGTTTGTTTTAATTTGAAAAAAATCTAATTTTAGTAACACTTTTTAAGCCTTAAAAAAATTACAAGGAATGCAGCCACTACATCTAAGTAACAACTGGCAAGCTACAGTGCAAAATATTACATTTTTGCTCTTTTGTTAAGATATCCTTCTTTACATGAAACATGGTAAAATTAAATGTCTAAATATATTACCAAAACATAGCATTTAGTCAAAAATGTAAGTTCATCCCATGAAAACTGTTGACTTCATCCACATATTCGAATAGGCAGACATTAGATCTTAATTCAAACAGTGCCTACAAATAAAGGTGATATACTTGAGCATATGACACATAAAGACATGGTTTATTCATTCCCATAATCATAAATATAATAAAATGAATGAAAATGCAGGTCTGTCACCTAGAAAAAGTAAGTACAATATACCTCTACTTCAAATCCATACAGTTGAAATCAGGATTTGTATATTAGATGTCAGTGATTAAAACCGAAGAGATGGCAACAATTTAACCTGCATGGGAAGTGTGCCAGGGAAAATCTTTTGCTGTCCCAAAAGAATATTAGAGCAAGAGTTTGCTATTAAACATATAAACAAAGACTAGGCCTTTCAGGACAAGGTGTTGTGGACTGATAAATCAAAGATTGAGTTGTTTGGCCACAGTAACAGTGGACATGCTTGTGTGCAAACCAGTCAGAATTTTGGTGGAAGAACCTCATACCAACTGTGAAGCATGTTGTAGATGTTAGTAAATAACTATATATAGTTTGAGGTTGCTTTGCTGCTTCAGGGCCTAGACAGCAACACAACAGAGTTACTTTTTTGGGGGATGTTGAAACATGCAGTTCATGTGAGGAAACCATACAGTGCAGGATTAGAGGATGTGTAATTCTGGACCATGGTTTATATGCCACTACCTTCAGGTGTTTGAACACTAGCAAAATCTTGCTTGTGAATGCTCCAGTGCACCCTCATATAACCCCAATCTCTGCTCTATGAAACTCCTTTTTTTTTTTTTTGCTAGTGCCCTTAGGTAATGGACCTCTTCCGTTGATCTGTTTGTTGATGTTTCTTGGGCTTTTCAGCTAATATGAACATCGGAGGCAAGGTGCTTCACGCATCATCTGGGAGTTTTGGCTGCATTTACCCTTGTTTCCTTGTGAGCCTATTTCTTGCTGTTTGCTATTGTTGCTCAACCCTCAGTTTATTGCTTGGGGACATCCAATGGTCTATGACAACACGTCATGTGTCTTTTACTGTGCAATTGGATGAATGGGAATATGGATTTATCTGTAAATTTCATGTCCTAAGGTACAGTCCTGGAGTCCCACTGAGTGGGTGGGGTTATAAAAGGGGTGCACAGAGGATTGTGCACAAGAAACCTTTTTTGTCCGATCACCTAAATGTACTGGCATATAACCCATGGTCTATGACTACACATCATGTGTCCTATACTGTAATCTAAGATATGGTATTTAGGCCTCATGCAGACTGAGCGTTATAAAAATGCCAGTAGTGTTAGCTGTAGAAAGCTGTAGCTGTAGAATGAGTGTTGCAGCATTTTTTGCAGTAGTGTTTTTTTATCTGTAGCGGTTTTTATCTTTTTTAAAGCAAAACTATACTCCTACAAAAGCTTATGGATCAAAAACACTGATAAATGCCGAATAGCCGCGTCTTTAACCATTTTTAAGATTTTATCAGAGTTTTTACAGTTGAAAAACTGAAAAACCCACTAGTTCTGTGTTTTTTTCCAGCCAGTAAATGCCTCTGTCAAAAACGCTAACAGCCTATGTGTGCATGAACACATAGGATAACATGCTGGGAAATTTACTGGCTGCATAAAAAAAACACCTGAAGGCAAAAAAAAGCAGCTGTAAAATTGTCAGTGTGCATGAGGCCTCACAGTTAAGTCACAATTTCCATATTTTACACAGTACATCATTACATCTTTTTTAACCTTTGTTGAATAAGTTATTAACCACTTTCCAACCACAATATGTATACAGTTGTGAGCATAAGTTTACATACCCTGGCAGACTTTACGATTTCTTGGCCATTTTTCAGAGCATATGAATAACACAAAAACTTTTCTTTCACTCGTGGTTAGTGCTTGGCTGAAGCCATTTATTATCAATCAACTGTTTACTCTTTTGAAATCATAATGACAACAGAAACTACTCAAAGGACCCTGATCAAAAGTTTACATACCCTGGTGATTTTGGTCTAATAACATGCACAAAAGTTGACACAAAGGGGTTTTAATGGCTATTAACCACTTCAGCCCCGGAAGGATTTACCCCCTTCCTGACCAGAGCACTTTTTACAATTTGGCACTGTGTCGCTTTAACTGCTAATTGCGCGGTCATGCAATGCTGTACCCAAACGAAATTTGCGTCCTTTTCTTCCCACAAATAGAGCTTTCTTTTGATGTCATTTGATCACCTCTGCGGTTTTTATTTTTTGCGCTATAAATGGAAAAAGACCGAAAATTTTGAAAAAAAATGATATTTTCTACTTTTTGTTTTAAAAAAAATCCAATAAACTCAATTTTAGTCATACATTTAGGCCAAAATGTATTCGGCCACATGTCTTTGGTAAAAAAAATGTCAATAAGCGTATATTTATTGGTTTGCGCAAAAGTTATAGCATCTACAAACTAGGGTACATTTTCTGTAATTTACACAGCTTTTAGTTTATGACTGCCTATGTCATTTCTTGAGGTGCTAAAATGGCAGGGCGGTACAAAACCCCCCCAAATTACCCCTTTTTGGAAAGTAGACACCCAAAGGAAATTGATAAGAGGCATGTTGAGCCCATTGAATATTAATTTTTTTGGTCCCAAGTGATTGAATAATGACAACAACAAAAAATTACAAAAAGTTGTCACTAAATGATATATTGCTCACATAGGAAATGGGCATATGTGGAATTGCACCCCAAAATACATTCAGCTGCTTCTCCTGAGTACGGGGATACCACATGTGTGGGACTTTTTGGGAGCCTAGCCACGTACAGGGCTCCGAAAACCAATCACCGCCTTCAGGATTTCTAAGGGCGTAAATTTTTGATTTCACTCCTCACTACCTATCACAGTTTTGAAGGCCATAAAATGCCCAGATGGCACAAAACCCCCCCCCAAATTACCCTATTTTGGAAAGTAGACACCCCAAGCTATTTGCTGAGAGGCATGGTGAGTATTTTGCAGCTCTCATTTGTTTTTGAAAATGAAGAAAGACAAGAAAAAAAAATTTTTTTTTTCTTTTTTAAATTTTCAAAACTTTGTGACAAAAAGTGAGGTCTGCAAAATACTCACTATTCCTCTGTGCCACCTGGGCATTCCATGGCCTCCGAAACTGTGACAGGCAGTGTGTCAATGTGTCTTTTTTCCCGCAACTTGTGTCACAATATAAAATATTCCATGGACGCAACATGCCTCTCAGCAAATAGCTTGGGGTGTCTACTTTCCAAAATGGGGTCATTTGGGGGGGTTTGAACTGTCCTGGCATTTTATGCACAACATTTAGAAGCTTATGTCACACATTACCCACTCTTCTAACCACTTGAAGACAAAGCCCTTTCTGACACTTTTTGTTTACATGAAAAATTATTTTTTTTTCAAGAAAATTACTTTGAACCCCCAAACATTATATATTTTTTTAAAGCAAATGCCCTACAGATTAAAATGGTGGGTGTTTCATTTTTTTTTTCACACAGTCTTTGTGCAGCGATTTTTCAAACGTATTTTTTGGGGAAAAAACACACTTTTTAAAATTTTAATGCACTAAAACACACTATATTGCCCAAATGTTTGATCAAATAAAAAAGATGATCTTAGGCCGAGTACATGGATACCAAACATGACATGCTTTAAAATTGGGCACAGACGTGCAGTGGCAACAAAATAAATACATTTTTAAAAGCCTATAAAAGCCTTTACAGGTTACCACTTTAGATATACAGAGGAGGTCTACTGCTAAAATTACTACCCTCGATCTGACCTTCGCGGTGATACCTCACATGCATGGTGCAATTGCTGTTTACATTTGACGCCAGACCGACCCTTGCGTTCGCCTTAGCGCCAGAGCAGGGGGGGACAGGGGTGCTTTTTTTTTTCCTTTATTATTTTTTTGCTTTTTTATCTTATTTTTAAACTGTTCCTTTCATTTTTTTTTTAATCATTTTTATTGTTATCCCAGGGAATGTAAATATCCCTTATGATAGCAATAGGTAGTGACAGGTACTCTTTTTTGAAAAAATTGGGGTCTATTAGACCCTAGATCTCTCCTCTGCCCTCAAAGCATCTGACCACACCAAGATCGGTGTGATAAAATGCTTTCCCAATTTCCCAATGGCTATGTTTACATCCGGCGAAATCTAAGTCATGAAATGCTCGTAGCTTCTGGTTTCTTAGGCCATAGAGATGTTTGGAGCCACTCTGGTTTCTGATCAGCTCTATGGTCAGCTGGCTAAATCACCGTCTGCATTCTCAGGTTCCCTGTTGAGACGGGAGAGCCAGAGAAAAACACGGAAGACGGTGGGGGGGGGCATTCCCTCCCACTGCTTGTAAAAGCAGTCTAGAGGCTAATTAGCCGCTAGGATTGCTTTTACATGAAAGCCGACCGCTGGCTGAAAAGAATGATACCAAGATGATACCTAAACCTGCAGGCATCATTCTGGTATAACCACTCAAAGTCGTGAATGGCGTACCTGAAGACAAAAAAATGGTTAACAATAAAACACAGTAAACGGTAAAGTATAAAAAATTGCATACCTGAAAAGCAAACATGATAAAACATAATAACAATAAAACATTGCAGAATAGAATACAGTATGAAAGAGAGAGAGAGAACAATGAAACGACAACTATTTTTTTTTATTATATATATTTTTTTGTGTTTTTTTTTTTTTTTTTACACTCTTTTTTGTAACTAAAACTTTTATAACTGTAACCGGTTCCAGGTTCGGGTCTCTCAAAATGCGATGGCATCTTGGGAGACCCTGTGAAAGTGTGCCTAGTTTGTGCAATGCTGTACCCTACGCTAATACGCAACTAGTGCATGGTAGCGTTCAAAACATTCACCAATGCAAAGACCAGGATTATCAGGACAGGACGGACAATAATAGCGGGTGTCACGCCTATATCTGCGTTTATGGCAGACACGACATGTTTTTTGGGGGGGTTCGTTGGGTAGGGTTACCCGGGAGGACATAAAAATGCCTCTCATGCAGCCGACTGCATTTGGTTGGGGATGTGAATGGGGGAAGTACGGGGGCGCTGCAGAAGTGGTGGGTTCCCAATTATTAGGATTGGCGAATGCAGCAGGAAGGGCATTATGGGCACGACGGGCCTGTGTTTGTCTTCTTCTTGGTGGCAGCGGGACACTACTTGTGCTTGCCACCTCACCAGCTTGAACTGCACTTATGGGACTCGCCACGTCACCAAGTGTTACTGCAGTGCTGGTTTGACTACGACCGGGGTGTACTAGGCCGCTGGTGCTTGCCAGTTCACCAAAACGCTACCAAAAAAACTGTTAGCGATCACAGGGATCAGGCCTGACTGTGCGAAAGCTGCAGTTATGCGTTTAGTGTTTTGTAAGTGACAGTGATCGATCGATACTGCACTTGGGTGAGCAGGGCTGGGCCGGGCCGGGCGGAGGGGAAAAACGCTGGTGCTAGCAGGTATCTGGGCTGATACCACTAAGGGAGGTGTACAGTGCGTGCGTGGGTGTTAGCGGTACTGGCGCTAACCTGACGCTGCTTGGGGCTGGTGCTTGCCAGTTCACCAAAACGCTACCAAAAAAACTGTTAGCGATCGCAGGGATCAGGCCTGACTCTGCGAACGCTGCAGTTATGCGTTTAGTGTTTTGTAAGTGACAGTGATCGATCGATTCTGCACTTGGGTGCGCTGGGCTTGGCCGGGCAGAGGAGCAAAATGCAGGTGCTAGCAGGTATCTGGGCTGATCCCGCTAACACTGCGTTTTTGGGAACCCTAAACTGCTGGGGACGCTAGTATAGATCTAATCGGATCAGATATTGATCCGTTCAGATACTATACCACTAAGGGAGGCGTATGCTGCGTGCGTGGGTGTTAGCGGTACTGGCGCTAATCTGACGCTGCCTGGGGCAACGCATATCACCGCCGGGTGAACAGGGGGCTAAACCTTTATTGGGTAATAAACGGTGGGTGCCCTTACACTATAAAAAATAAACGCACTAACCAGCGTCACCCGTAACGGTTATACGGTGATCAGTGGTGAAAGGGTTAACTAGGGGCAATCAAGGGGTTAAAACCTTTATTAGATAGTATATTGGGGTCCCTGTCACTATAAAATGCTGACGGCGAACCTAAATATTTACCTCCCTAACTAGCGTCACCAGTGACACTAATACAGCGATCAGAAAAATGATCGCTTAGTGACACTGGCGATGGGGGGTGATCAAGGGGTTACAATTTAATTAGGGGGGATTAGGGGGGTACCCTAGACCTAAAGGGGGCTAACACTAACTGCCCTACCACACTGTCACAAACTGACACCATGCAGTAATCAGGAAAAAAAAACTGCTTGGTGTCAGTGTGACGGGGGGGGGGGGGGCTGATCGGGAGGTAAAGGGGTGTGTAAAGTGTGCCTGGCATGTTCTACTGTGTGTGTTGTGCACTCACAGTGATGTCTTCTCTCCTCGGCGCCGGAACGGAAAATACCGAGCTGAGGAGGGATGACATCATTTCCTTTGCTGCTGTTTAGCATACAGCAGCAAAGGAAGCTTCCCATTGGCTGGGAGCGATCGCGAGGGGGGGCCACGAATGGATGGTGTCCCCCTCGCCTCTCATCGCTCCCAGACACAAGCCGACCGCCTCGGGAACCGGTAGGGGTCCGAACGGACCCCCGCCCGTTGGAGGCAGATCACGTACAGGTACGTGATTCGGCCTGCCCGTGCCATTCTGCCGACGTACATTGGCGTGAGGCAGTCGGCAAATGGTTAAAGGTAACCATCCTCACCTGTGATCTGTTTGCTTGTAATTAGTGTGTGTGTATAAAAGGTCAATGAGTTTCTGGACTCCTGACCAGACCCTTGCATCTTTCATCCAGTGCTGCACTGACGTTTCTGGATTCTAAATCATGGGAAAAGCAAAAGAATTGTCAAAGGATCTGCGGGAAAACAGCACAGAGACAAGCCTCAAACCTTCTGGCACAAAGTCATTTGGAGTCACGAGACCAAAATTGAGCTTTTTGGCCACAACCATAAGCACTGCATTTGGAGAGGAGTCAACAAGGCCTATGATGAAAGGTACACCATTCCTACTGGGCAACACGGAGGTGGATCGCTGCTGTTTTGGGGATGTGTGAGCTACAAAGGCACAATTTGGTCAAAATTGATGGCAAGATGAATGCAGTATGTTATCAAAAAATACTGGAGGAACATTTGCATTCATCAGCCAGGAAGCTGCACATGGGAAGATAAAGAGCCTCATCCACAAAAACCACAAAAGACTTCAAGCTGTCATTGATATTAAAGGGGGCAATACACAGTATTAAGAACTGGGGTATATAAACTTTTGATCGGGGTCATTTGGGTAGTCTCTGTTGTCATTATGATTTAAAAAGAGTAAACACTGTTGATAATGAATAGTTTCAGCCAAACACTAACCATGAGTGAAAGAAAAGTTTTTGTGTTATCGGTCATATTCTCTGAAAAATGGCCAAGAAATCATAAATTATGCCAGGATATGTAAACTTATGAGCACAACTATATATACATTGCAGTTTGCAAGTGGTTTACCGGAGTTATGGCTGAAGCGATCAGCCATAACCCTGTTTTTTTTTTTTTTTTTTTCAGCCAGCACCTGGCATTTTCATGAAAGCGGTCAGAGCAGCTAATTAGCCACTGGATCAGTAAGAAGCAGTGGGAGGGAGAGACCAGATCATCTCTGATTGCTTCTATGGTCTCATTGGGCCGGAGTGACCTCAAAATATTTAAAGGACAGTGTAAAAATACAAAAATAAAATAAATAAGAAAAAATTATTTAAAACACCCCTCCCCCCATGCTCACATGCAGAAGCGAACGCATATTTAATTCTGGCACACACATGTAAATGGTGTTCACAACACCCATGTGAGGTATTGCCACGAACATGAGATTGAGAGCAATAATTCTAGCGCTAGACCTCCTCTGTAACTCTAAACAGGTAACCTGTAAAAAAAAAAAATTAAGCACCGCCCAAGGAGATTTTTAAGTATTGTAGTCTGTCACCATTCCAGGAGGGTGCACAATATAAAGCGTGACATGTTGGGTATCTATTTACTCAGCATTAAATCATCTTTTTATGTTTTTACATTAAAATTCATTAAAGTGTATTTTTTTCCAAAATACAGTGTGACATAAAATATTGCAACGAGTGGCTTTTTATTCTCTAGGATCTCTGCTAAAAAATATATATAATGTTTAGGGATTCTAAGTAATTTTCTAGCAAAAAATACTGATTTAGAGCCCTTTCACAATGGGGCGGACGGGCCATTGGCGGTAAGTGGCGATATTTTTTGGGCCATTTTAGCAGCGCTATTCAGCCACTAGCGGTGCGGTTTTAACCCCCGCTAGTGCTCAAAAAGAGTTAAAACCGCTGCGAACTTCCGGTTCCGGCGCCGCATGGAGTAGCTGCACCCTCTATCAGCTCCCGCTCTGAGGACGCCCAAACCAGCCTACAAAACCGGCCCAGAAGCCAGAAACCCCCTCAACCACCTCGGGCACCTGTACCCGCTCTATGGACCGATTCGTGGAGGTCCGCGGCTCCCGCTCCAACACGGCCCTGACGGCGCCGCCGGCCCTGCCGCAAATCGAGGCCCCGGCTTCGGCCTGCACGGAAGTCTACACAGGCGCGCAGCAGCAGCATCAGCACACGGCGGAGATGGAAGTAAGTGGAAGCACAGCTCCACACACATCCCTACAGGCATCCCCTGCCCAGCCACATTCTCAGGCCTCCTCTCCTCAAGTACCCTCTCCACAAGCCTTCTCCATGCCAGCTACATCCCCACAGCTCGCCGGGGACCACAAAACTGAACGCATTGCACAGGCAGTGGCAGCACTTTTGTCCCCCATGATATCTGCCTCGGTAGAAAAGGCTGTTAATGCGGGGATGAAACAGATAAAGGCCCAGCTAGGAGAACACAACACTAGGCTAAACGAGCTAGAACATCGCCAATCAAGCATGGAGGAAGAGTTGTATCAAGCTCAAGCCACGGAACAAGCACAAGACAAAACCAACCAATACATTATCCAAAAACTCGACGATTTGGAGAATAGGTCCAGAAGGAGCAACCTGCGATTCGTGGGGATTCCCGAATCTCTCCAAGCATCTGCCCTAATAGACTTTTGCTCCCAACGCATACCTGAGGCGCTAGGCCTAACAGGCCCTTGCACGGTGGAACGCGCTCACAGGATGGGGTCATATAGTGAAGAACGCAAGAACCCCCGGCCCATCATAGCCAAATATCTGAACTACTCTGACAAGGCTCTAATTCTTCAAAAATTCCGACAATCCCGCTCGCTTCAAATCGACGGGGTGAGGGTCCTGATTTTTGCTGACTACTCCATCGAAGTCTCAAAAAAGCGCAAGGCCTTCCAACAGATATGCTCTGAACTCTTTAAACAACAGATCAAATTTACTCTGGCATTCCCGGCTATCCTACGCCTCAAGACACCCAACGGGGACCAGCTATCTTTCCAGGAACCCTCAGAAGCAGAAGCCTACATGCGGTCTTTGCTCCCCAACGCCCAACAACACACCCCGTCGAAAGGCACTTCAATCAACCGCTCCCTGGATCAACGCAGCCCGCGCAAAGACTCCCCCAAGCGATTCAGACCCTCGGTTCCGGACCAGCATCGCTACACCCACCGCTGAACAGAAACCAGAAACCTACCTTCACCTGGTTTCCACCATTTTCTTTTTTGGACAGTAAATTTTCTGTCCCCCCACAGGTTCCACATATCCTCTGTTCCTCACCAACACGTAATGTATAATGTCTCTTATACATATGTTTGTTCTTCCATTTTAAATGTTTTTCTCCTTTTAGGATTCATCCTAGCAAGTTACAATTTTTAAGTGTTTTTTCTCTACATCCTCCTGGCTTCACTGTGTGCGGACAACCACTCCCCTCTCCCCCTCCCCCATGTATGCGACCCCTTGGTGTCCACATAAACATCTGTCTCACGGCCAAGGGCTCTCTGGGGCTTTATCATTACCGTCCCGAAATGGGAGTTGACCCTCACAGTGACTCCATGCGGAAAAAAGCGAAGTTTCCATGTTCGTTTGTTTTATTGGTGATACTTTCCCCTATGTTGACTCTCCTACAGATTAACCCCTCTCCCCATCTCCCCTCTCTCCCACACGGCCCTAGCCAACTCAAATCCACATCCTTTTTTCTATCCCTCCCATACAACAACATCAAGCCCCTGGACACAACTGGCACTCTATCATACCTACCTCACAATAGTAAACCATACTTAACAGCACACACCCCCTTTCGACCCCCCTGATATGAAAATAACTTCATGGAATGTAAAGGGTCTAAGATCCCCCCAAAAGAGAATGAAAATCCTAAGGCATCTCAAACGTCTCAAAACCGATATAGCACTAATACAAGAATCCCACCTACCAGCTTCAGATTTCCATCGCATGCAGAAACTATGGGTAGGCACTGTGCTAGGCTCAGAGGCAGCAGGACGCAAAGCTGGCGTTCTCCTGCTCATACACAAGAACCTCCCGTGCACAGTCCTGTCTGTGAAAAACGACGCTCAGGGGCGTCTGCTCACGGTCCACATCAAAATAGGTTCCAAAGAACTACTCATAACTAATGTATATGCCCCCAATAACCCAGGCAGACAATTTTACACTGAATTATCCAGTTGGATACTAAATAACCCACATCTCCCTCATCTAATCGGAGGAGACTTCAATGACATCATCCATCAGATAGACGACAGATCTTCACAAAAACGTCCAAAACAGGGCACTAACCCACCACCCCCTTCCCTCCTGGCCAGCACCATGGAATCCACACATTTCCAAGATCTTTGGCGCCTTTCCCACCCAACAGACAGGGAGTTCACTTTCTACTCCAACCCACACAAAACATTCACCAGGATAGACTACCTCTTTGGCTCTGACAACATTCTCCCCTACCTCCAGAACTCCACCATCCACGACATAACTATCTCAGACCATGCCCCTATTGAGGTGACACTGGACAATCTAGATCTACCCCCACACCCCAATTTATGGCGGTTCCCATCTTATCTACACAACAACACTGACTTCCAAAACTACATCTCTGACGCATGGGCTGAATATTCCTCCAATAACGCCCCACACATACACAACCCCAACCTATTCTGGGACGCTGGTAAAGCTTTCTTAAGGGGCCGTATCATATCGTATGCAACCTCTTTTAAACGTAACACCCTAACTAAATACAAAGAGGCCAGCTCACGCTTACACCAAGCACAACGAGAAATGTACATTAATGACTCCCCAACAACACGCTCTGAATGGCAGATAGCGAAGAGGGAATTTGACACTTGGGTAAACACCTTAGAAAACACCAAGAAGGCCCATTTAGATGCCACATTCCATAAATTTGGAAACAAAGCAGGAAAACTCCTATCTAGATTATGCAAAGGTCCATATCGCCCCACTCACATCACGTCCCTACGTGACAAATCAGGCGCCCTACACGCCACTCCACTTTCGATTAACAAAGTCATGCAAAAATTCTACTCCACTCTTTATGCCCCAGACCCCATAGACAAACCAACTGCGCACGCTTTTCTAGATAAAATAACCTTACCCAAACTATCCCCAACACAATTAGAAACCTTAAACGCACCTATCACCATCCCTGAAATATCGACAACCATTCGCAACTTAACCCTGTCCAAAGCCCCAGGCCCAGATGGATTCACCAGCGAATTCTTCAAAACCCTACAACCCCTACTAGAACCTACTCTCCTCCAAGTATATCAACATATATGGGCAGGGGGTGCATACCTACATTCGGGGAACCAAGCCATCATAAAACTACTGGCAAAAAAGGGTAAAGACCCCCTAGAACCGGGTTCATACAGACCCATATCACTTCTTAACCTAGATGTGAAAATCCTCTCAAAAATCGTTGCCACTAGACTAGCAGATATTATGCCCTCCCTTATCCACCCCGCCCAGTCAGGTTTTATTAAAGGACGTACGGCCACCCTTAACATCCGCAAAGTCATGCTGGCCCTAGAACATGCAATGCATTACCCGAACACCGATCATGCCATTATCACGCTAGACGCGGAAAAAGCTTTCGATAACGTCAGTTTCGATTGGTTATCCATGACAATGACGGCAATAGGATTCACTGGCCCCTTCAAACATCTAATTACTGCCATGTACACAGCTCCGACAGCAAGGTTAGTGGCAGCAGGCCTGCTATCAGAAGAAATTCACCTCCATAAGGGCACTCGCCAGGGCTGCCCCCTATCGCCACTCCTCTTCAATATAGCACTAGAACCACTCTCCAGATATCTAACGACAGTAGCTCCACTACATGGCTTAAAAATAGGCCCACATAACCTACGCACCTCACTCTTTGCAGATGACGTCCTTATATTTTCAGCCAACCCTACATCAGATATGCTAACCATAAAAAACGTATTCGATGAATTTCGCTTATGCTCTGGCCTCCGTATCAACTACAGCAAAAGCGAAATTCTTCCCATCGGCACTCACTCCACACCAAAATGGACCCAGCAATCAATCTTCCCTGTTGCTAAATCTCACATCACCTACTTAGGAATAAAAATAGGAAAACTCCCTTCTTCACTATACCACCTCAATTACCCTCCTTTATTGTCAAAAATAACTCAGGAACTAAATACCTGGATGGATCTGCCCCTTTCGCTTTTGGGAAGATGTCATTTAGTGAAAATGGTCAGTTTTGCAAGATTACTCTACCCAATGCAAACCATCCCATTACTCCTCCACCATAAAGATGTGACCTCCCTTAACAACGCTATATCTAAATTTCTATGGCAGAACAAAAGACCACGCATTGCTCTTAAAAAACTTTATCTTCCCAGACGCGAAGGGGGCATTAGTCTCCCTCATGTTAGAATGTATAACCTTGCATGTTTGCTAAGAACAAGTCTAGACTGGATAACCCAGTCCTCTCGTTACTCAAACTTCTCTCTGGAATCTGCCATGGCCCATCCCTACTCACTAGTAGCCCTCCTACACTGCAGATGGAAGTTGGTCCCCCATCCCCACCAACATAATCTCCTATTAAGAGATACAGCAATAGCCTGGAGAGAAACACGAAAGATCCTCAAGCTATCCCCTTTTGTGTCAATACACCTCCCGATCCAAGGAAATCCAGCATTCCCGCCGAGTTTAGAACATAAATCTTTCAAAACATGGGAACAAAAAGGTTTAACGAAATTCTCCCTCCTCTGCAACACCCAGACGGGTCAACCATTACCCTTTGCTGATATCGCTGAATCCTTCACTCTACCCTCCACACATATCTTCCACTATGGGCAATGTATCAGCTTCCTAAAGGAGGCGTGCAATCACAACGAAAAAAGGTTCCAACCAAACGTCACGGATCTAATGATAATGAGCAATGCTTACAAAATCTCGGACATATACAAACCACTCCTCAACAAGTCCTCTCCACCTCTCTCTTCATCCTCAATCAAAAACTGGAACAAAGACTTCCCCGATCCAAACCTAGTAGAAAAAATCATCCAAGGGCTCAACGCTGTACAAAAGCTAACACCCAATGAAATATGGAGAGAAACACAACTGAAAATAGCCCACAGAGCATATATGCCTTTCTCAACCTCGAAAACTGACAAAAACAAAGCTCTCTGCCCACATTGCAACCATCAGAAACCATCCCTAGCTCATCGTTTCTGGCACTGCTCCTACATTTCCGCCTTCTGGGACCAAGTTCTTGCCTACATATTTGAAGTGACCCTAATCAAACTACCCAAGGATCCTTTGCTTCTTATCTTCGGCCACTGGGACCCAATTCTACTACCCTGGTCCAAAACCGCCACCACCAGGGACGGCTCCCCAAAAAACCCGAAAGAAATCACATCACATAAAGGGTGGTCCTTGACTTGCCTATTAACCGCAAGGAGAACCATTTTGAAAAACTGGATTACACCAATAAGCCCCAATATCTCTCAAGTCAAACGGGACCTCATGCATCTTCTATACAAGGACCGCCTAAACACGGACTTCAAGCACAAAAAATCTTCAGAACATTTTTACTTCAAATGGCTCGCCTTCATGCGATCATCTCTCTCACAAGCGGAAATAGCAAACATCTCCTCGTCCTCCTTTTCCTACTACGATCCCTCCCATCCGCTGCCATCTCAAGACCACAACCGATGCCACACTCCTATCCCTGGCACCAACCGACCCATTGCCAATGCAAATGTAAATGGGATTACTGGATAATTCTGTATGGCTTTACAACTTTACAACTTACCATAACAACTCTTTTACTCTTTCCAGGGCTCCCCCCCCCCCCCACACTCAACCAACCAACCCAACCCCCCCCCCCCCAGTTCTCGTATTTTCTTTATTATTTTTCAAGTTCAATTATAATATGTACTCAGGGTTTTCAAACAGATCCATCCAGGTATCCAGGTACCCACTAACTGTTATCATTTATTGAAATGCTATGTACAGGTACACACGCTCCAAGCAGCCACCCTACATGGATATATATACTGGAAACCCTCCCACGTCTAAAAAATTTAGTTTACAATTAAGTAACCCTTTTATTTTGTTACTTCCGTATATGTCACAATTACATACTGTACATTATACTGTATATTTTTTTTTGTATTCTCTGAAAATTCAAATAAAAACTTTTTGAAAAAAAAACAAAAAAAACGCTGCAACGGTGGTTTGCGGCGCTGCCCCATTGTTTTCAATGGGCAGGGGAGCTCTAGGAGCGGTGTATACTCCGCTCCTACAGCGCTACAAAGAATGCAGCTTGCAGGACTTTTTTTTTACCGTCCTGCAAGCGCACCACTCCAGAGAGACAGGAGAGGTTCTTTACAGGTGCTATGCAGGCGCTATTTTTAGCGCTGTAGCACCTGTAAAGCGCCTCAGTGTGAAAGGGGTCTTAAACTTGTAAACAAAAAGTGCCAGAAAAGGCTTGGTCAGCAAGTCTTTAAAATGGAACATTTTCCTTGTGTTTTATTCAAGTACCGTATATCACTTGTAGGCACTAAAGGTCCAGTATCTGTCTGTATGAATTTGTTAAAAAAATCTTGCCTTTCAGTGTCTCCTGTAAAAATGGGACTTAGTTTTATCTGTAATCTGTTTAGTTAATATAGATGACCTTTTTTTTAATTAAAACATAAATGTTCTTAATTTATTTCCTAGCTATAGAGATCCTGTTTTTTATGAAGAATGTAAGCAAGAATATTTAAAGGAAAGAGAAGAATTTAGAAGAACTGGTATTCCTGCCAGAAAAAGAGAACAGAAATTACCAGCCAGCATGTAACATTTACCCTCCTGCCCTTCTAATTATTATGATGTGTACCTAAATTACATGGTGATTCTGTGAGTTCTGTGTATCATTTTTTTTACTTTTTGAAAAATAAAAAAATGGAAGATATTGCAATATTGTATGTGAAATAATCTTGTGGTTTATACAGCTGTACCTTGATCTATTGTACAGTAATGCCTGATCTATAACTACTAACATTTCACTTGAGATTTGGATCTGTAACTACGTCTGATTTTCTAGAGAAGAGAACCAAATTTCGGCAACCTTTGATAGTATGACACGAATAAAGCAAATGTGCCACATATTAATAATGCCCAGTGTTGCAGAGAAGCCTCACACTATTTAAATTTTACTTTCATATTTTAAAAGTATGCTATAGATGGATTGAGTTTTGATCAATGTGTAACCTTTCTTTTCGACATCGACCAGGCTTGTGTTTGGTTTTTTTTCTGCTGAGTCCACTGGCTGAATAACAAAAAAGCTAACTAAAAATCTCTGGCCAGCTTTAGTTCATAACCGACAATGAACAATATAGCATTTTTGCACTTTCCTTTTTTTTTTTTTTACAGTTATGCAGACAAAGATGCATACATTTAGAGATGTGAGCAGTATCCTGTGCATGAATTTGATAGGGTACTTAGCAGTATGTAGTAAAAGGAAAAAAACTTTTTTTTAGTTTTGGATAAATCGAAGAGGGATTAGAAGACCCTGTCAAGTTTTCATTGCTGTCTGTGCCCCATTGGGGAAATCTATACTCTCTCTATTTTGTCCTAAGTGAAGAGAAATCTTGCTTATAGGACACAGATGACAAAAAAAAAACATGTGTAATCTTCCTATACTCCAAAATGGAAAAAAAAAAGTTTTGGCTTGTGGTTACACTTTTTAACATTTTACTGGGGTCTCAGGATAATGTCATAACTTCTGGGCCACAGCTAAAAAACAATCAATAGTACTATAAATGATTTTAATGTTCAGTTTAATGTGTTCTGCTTCATCTCAGAGCATGTCCCCATAATTAAAGCTATTTCTTAAATACACAGTTATGTGATGGACTACACTATGAATATCCCACTAGGAATTGTAGAGTTTATAATATAAAGATTAACGCCCCTTTCACACTTGTACGACTTGTCCCACGAATTGGGACTGCAAAGTAGCATGACAAGTCGTTCCCCATGATTTCCAATGACAACCATTCATATTAGTAGAACTTCAAGTCGTACCAACTTAAAAGTAGTCCCTGCACTACTTTGGTCCGACTTTGGTCCGACTTTGATCCTACTTCAGCCCATTGAATATCATTAAAGTCGGATCGCCGTATTAACAGATCTGACTTTGGCATGCGACTTGTGCTCTGATGATCTTGAAAGGGAACTCCACGCCAAATTTTAAAAAAATGGCATGGGTTCCCCCTCCAAAAGCATACCAGGCCCTCCGGTCTGGTATGGATTTTAAGGGGAACCCCCATGCCGGAAAAAGGCATGGGGGCCCCCCAAAATCCTTACCAGACCCTTATCCGAGCACACAGCCCGGCAGGTCAGAAAAGGGGATGGGGACAAGCGAGCGCCCCCCCCCTTCTGAACCATACCAGGCCGCATGCCCTCAACATGGGGGGTGGGTGCTTTGGGGCGGGGGTGATTGCGCCACCCCCAAAGAACCTTGTCCTTATGTTGATGAGGACAAGGGCCTCTTCCTGACAACCCTGGCCGTTGGTTTTCAGGGTCTGCAGGCAGGGAGCTTATCAGAATCTGGAAGCCTACTTTAACAAAGGGGCTCCCAGATTCTGGCCCCCAACCATATGTGAATGAGTATGGGATACCCATTCACCTAAAAAAAAAAAATGGTAAAAACAAAACACAGTACACATTTTTAAAGTAATTTATTAGGCAGCTCCGGGGTCTCTTCCGACTTCTTCTCCCCTCTCTGAGTCTTCTCGGCTGATGTCTTCTAGCCCTCTCCAGTTCTTCTCCCTCTGTCCGCTGTCTTCTGCCAGGTATTCCCTGCTATCTTCTCGCTCTTTTGCTTGGTCTTCTCCGCTGCCTTCTCCCTCTGTTCTTCTTCCGATGTTGACTCAACGCTCTCTCCTGCTTTATGACGTCACCCCCCATCCACCCCAGGCGGTGACGTCATAAGGGGTGGGCCTCCGGTGACCCCGCCCCATGCCAATATAAGTAGTGGCACACTGCGCACCCAGCATTAGAGCGGGAGAGAGTGTTGAGTCAACATCGGAAGAACAGGGAGAAGGCAGCGGAGAAGACCCAGCAAAAGAGCGAGAAGTTAATGGAGAAGACCTGGCAGAAGACAACGGACAGAGGGAGAAGAACCGGAGAGGGCAAGAGGACATCAGCGGAGAGTGGAGAAGAAGCAGAGAGGGCTAGAAGACATCAACAGAGGAGGCAGAAGGGCCGGAGAGGGGAGAATTAGTCGGAAGAGACCCAGGAGCTGCCTAATAAATTAGTTTAAAAACATGTGTACTGTGTTTTATTTTTGATACTTTTTTGGGTGAATGGGTAGGGGTACACAATGTACCTGATACTCATTCACATAGGGTGGGGGGCAGGGATCTGGGGGCCCCCTTGTTAAAGGGGCTTCCAGATTCCAAAACCCCCCCGCCTGCAGACCTGACAACCAACGGCCAGGGTTGTCGGGAAGAGGCCCTTGTCCTCATCAACATGGGGACAAGGTGCTTTGGGGTGGGTGGCGCAGAGCCCCCTTGCCGCAAAGCACCCACCCCCCCATGTTGAGGGCATGCGGCCTGGTACGGTTTAGGAGGGGGCACTCGCTCTTCCCCACTCCCTTTCCTGACCTGCTGGGCCATGTGCTCGGATAAGGGTCTGGATTTTGGGGGGGGACCCCCACGTAATTTCTTTGGTGTGGGGGTTCCCCTTAAAAACTATGCCAGACCGAAGGACCTTGTATATTCTTGGAGGGGGAGCCCATGCTGTTTTTTTTTTTTACATTGTGCGTAGAGTTCCCCCTAAAGATTCATACCAAACAGTGCCTGGTATTGTTGGGGATGAAAGTGGGATCCCTGTTCATTGACGTCAGACTTCAAGTCGCAGGGCAAAGTCTGATCCACAGTTGTATGACTGTCTTGTCAAAATCGCGGCTGCATTGCACGACTTTGAAGTCGTGCAAGTGTGAAAGGGGCCTAAGATTTGTATGAAGACTTCTGGAAATGTATCAGTTTTTAAGAACGTGTGTACCAGTGTGAAATAATGATGAAAGAAGCATTAAAGGAAATATATGGTGTTGAATATATTATGTTTTAGGACTGAATATATTTCTTTAAGTACCTTTAAATTTTTTTAGTTTGATAAATAAATATTGCAAATAAAATAAGTCATACGAACTATGTCCAGCCAGCAGGTGGTGCTCTAGACTTACATGTTTGCCAGGGTAATCTTAACTGCTTCTACAAAGTATCTGTTTACAGAGCTGAATAGCTAAATTTCAAATTACATGCACAGCTGAATGATCAGAGAAATTACTTATCCCCATCCTGTACCAAAGGAAAAGCTACTGCTGAACAAAATGTTTGTTGAACACTCTTATTAATCTGAACTCTTGAACTTACACACCTGTACCTTCTCCCCCGCCTCCTTCCCTCCCCTTCCCAATTCAACTACCTGTCTTACCTGTTCCTGTCCTTTGGGATAACCTTGCTAAATTATAGTGTCAAAACCCAAGCCATGGATTTAATCACTCTACCTGAGGCACCTAAACCCTGGTCTATTCCACATTTGTTTCAAACATTTAATATTCTACCAACTTGTTCTGTATTTTACTTACCATGTACAGCCCCTGTGTGGGCAACACCACTGTTCAGCTTTTTATTTGTAAAATACAATAAAATCTATTGAAAAAGTAAACAAAATATTTGTAAAATATAGGTTGTATAATAATAGAGATATATAAAAATGTAAACCACTTGTAAACCTAAAAAAACATCTATAAAGTTATTGACTCTGAATCATTATTGTTTCCCTTTGGAATTTTTATGAAGTTATTCTGTAGGACTAATCCTGCATTGAGGTACAGACCTGGCATGCTGAGGATTATCAATTAGAAATGCAAAGGTGAATCAGAAGTCAGAGGCATGCTCAGTACACAGACAATGAGGAAGTTTAGGGGAAACCACATGCTAAAGGGGTGCATGGATGATGGTCTCCAAATGAACCCAAAGCTATCAGGAAAATAGTGCCAGCTAAAACACACTATCTGGCTTATACTTGATTGAAAAATAATCCGCTAGATGGATGGGGAACGGATCCCCATCCATCTGTATGAGACGGCCCGGATCGGATGCAGGCGGGTGTAAACGGACACATCTGTTCACAATGGATGGTCTGATCAGGTCTGCCTGAAAAATGGACAGGCGGACCCCATCGTCCGCTGGTGTGAAAATGGCCTTAAGACCCCGCATATGAATCCTCTCATCCAAAAGGGGCACCCCCCCCCCAGTTTGCTTCTGCTTGTGGGTTATTGGCTTAATAATAGCCTCCTTCGAGGCAGTCCCCTTTGCCCAGTTTAATTCCAGGACTCTTCAACTCAACAACCTCACCTTGTGGAACAAACAGGGGCCCTCTCTTGACTGTCCTTTTTTCTATCCACCCCCCTGGCTGGGAGCAGAAAATTGCTCAGCAGGAGGGATTCCCCTGTCAGCAATGTCTGTGTTGATGGTGGAATCGTGCAAATTTATTTCCTGCAACATGTGGTTGCAGGAAAGAAATTTGCGCCGCCTTTGGCTGGCCTAAAGCTGGCCCTACACTGGTAGTTGGCCATTGATGTCAGGCACCATCCCTGCCCCTTTGTTTACTTCATATGAAAACTTGGGGAGCTGTAATTAGTGGTGAGGAGTGTGGCAAATCAACAGGACTTTTTTTCCCCAATTAGCAGGAGTCGTTTATAATGATTGACAAGGACCTTACAACATGATCAAGGATAGCTTTACCATGCCAGATGATTTTATTTTGTATTTAATACAGAACTTGTCAAATCATTGTGGGTGCTTATGTACCATTTGCCCGCCATTTACATAGACCGATCACAAACATGAGTTTTCCTGGCACCATGAACAATGGAACATATATATATATATATATATATATATATATATATATATATTATATATGTTTTTTTTTTAGCAGACACCCTAGGGAATAAAATGGTGGTCGTTGCAACTTTTTATGTTGCACGGTATTTGCGCAGCAATTTTTCAAACGTGCTTTTTTGGGGGAAAAAACAGTTTAATGAATTCAATGAATCCCAATTTTTTTTTGTATAATGTGAAAGATGATGTTACGAGTAAATAGATACCCAACATGTCACGTTTTAAAATTGCGCAGGCTCATGGAATGGCGCCAAACTTTGGTACTTAAATATCTCCATAGGCGACGCTTTAAAATTTTTTTACAGGTTACCAGTATAGAGTTACAGAGAAGAACTAGTGCTAGAATTGTTGCTCTCGCTTCTGTGTGCGAGCTACCGGGGGCTGGGACGCTTTACTTTTTTTTTTTTACTTTTTATTGCTTATTTTACCTATTTTTTTTTTTATTTTTACACTTTCTCTTTTAATTTTTTAATCACTTTTATTCCTATTACAAGGAATGTAAACATCCCTTGTAATAGTAATGGTGTGTGACAGGTCCTCTTTATGGAGTCAATAAAACCCCACATCTTGCCTCCAGGCTGGAAAGCATGAGATCAAAAAAATTCACAATCCCATGCTTTCCAGCCGCGATCTCAGCTTTGTTTACAAGCTTGGCCCGGACATGACGTCATAACGTCGCGCCCGGGCCTCCGATGGTTATAGAGATGACTGGTGACCAGATGGTCACCAGTCATCTCCATGATCGCCATCCGGCGGTGGCTGATTCTTTCTCTTGGTCCTCGATGGCACGGGAGAGCCCAGAGAAGCACCGGAGGGCAGCGGAAGGGGGGGGAATGTCCCCTCCCATCGCCTGTAAGAACAATCTAGTTGCTGAACTGCCGCTATGATCATTCTTACGGTGTGCAGAATCGCTGGCTGAAAAAGAGGATATCTGAATGATGCCTGTAGCTGCAGGCATCATTCAGATATTCCCACTGAAAGTCAAGGATGTCATATTACGGCCTTGGGCTGGAAGTGGTTAAATAAAATGTGAAAAAAACTTCTACACATTGATAATTTGGACAGGATACCATTGTCTCCACATTCCCCTCATCTATCACAGATATTTTGTCATATACAAGATAACCAAGTAACAGTTGAAAGTATACAGCTGTAACAATCAATCTCAGAGATGGAGTCGAGTAATCAGAGAGAGAGGGGGGAGGGAAATGAGGGTGTTAATTCACTACACGTTTCACAGCTAAATCAAGATGATTCATCAGGCTTACAGATCAAAATATATGTGATAGTCTGGATACGATGGCTGCCCTCAACCGCCCACCAGGGACCTACCCTGAAGAGCCCTATTTACTTCCGATGGCAAGCCACTGGAGTAATTAATAGTGCACAAAGTTACCCAAGACAGAATGTTCAACTGTGCAGTCACCATACAACAAAATAGCAGCAAGGTCAAAAGACCGCCACCATAAGGGGGCCGACAGTGCCAGACAGCTTGGATAGGGTCTATGTATACATAAAGATATATAAGCGCGTGGCACGTTATTACAACATTTCATACTTATTACCCTTATTTACTTACTCACCTGGAGCTGCCAGATTCTGATAATCTCCTCCGAACCCTCACAAACACTGGGGCAGGGTTTTGGGGAAGAAGCCTTTCTTCTCATCAACATTCCCCCCACCCCATGTTGAGGGCATGTGGCCTGGTATGGATTTTTTGGGGAGCCAAATAATTTTTTTCTTGCATGGGGTTCCTCCTTAAAATCTATATCAGATCTAGAGTCTGGTGTTGATTTTAGTGGGGACCCTCTACTTTTCTTTTTGTGTGCCTACCCCCAAAAAGCTGCTCCAGACCTGTATGGATTTTGGAGGAAGGGGCATGCTTTTATTTTACAGCAAAAGTGGCATAAAACAAAAACCATTGGGCAGTAATTTAATTAGTCCAGATGGCTTCCTTTTTTTTTTGTAAAAAACAGCATACTTCTTGATGAGGGTCTGCTATGTACTTTGAGGGGCCCCCCATGGCATTTTCTACAAGATAAAGGACGTTTGCAGGGAAGTGTATATTACCAGCAATTTAAATGCCATTTTTTTATTTGTGAATATCATTTCTGCTATAGTACTTTATACATTCTAGAAAAGCACCACTTCACAGGCAGGTTTAGGAAATCTGCTAAGCAGGGTGCAAGGAATAGTGAAATCTAAATGTTGTAAGCAATAATATAATCAGCTCTCCTATGCAAAATGGCATTTTAAAAAAGTTTGCATTGGTACATGTCCCCCAGGGCAGTGTCCAGCCCCCTGTGCCTGTTTTTGCCCATCTTTTGCTTATTACCCCTGAAAATGGGGATAATTGATTTCATAGATTCAGGTCCTATTGACTTCAATAGGGTTCAAATTCAGTATCTAAACTTGCTATTTTCACTGCATGGCAGCAAACTGAACCCTGGTCTGTACAGGACATCCCTTCTCTTTATCTTAACCCCACACCTCCCAAAGTTTAGACTCATATGTCCAAGGTGCTGCTAGATTCAGGGTGTGCAGGAAAGAAGAAGCTGTACAGTATCTCCAAACTCTCCTGGAAGGTTTCCTTCTTCTGCCCATGCAGAAAAATTCCCATTTCCTATAGAAAATAAAGAGACTTCGTCTCTATGATAATACAAATACATATTATAAAGGGGTTTTAACTTGTCCACTGAATTGTACTTGAAGGATATTTGAAAGAATATGAGAATTTGTACATGTGCAGTCATACATACAACAATGCTTTAATCATAGAGTCATCAAGGTTTATTTTCTCATTACCTTTGAAAAATTGTGGCCAGTATATTAATTAAAAAAAGATACATTAATGATCAGAGGCAGAATATTTTCAGCCACATGAGAAAAGGCTTCTTCTGCTTTGTTATTACACAGGTAGTTGATTCTATCAGCTAAAGCCTAGTGAACAGGATTTATTTTATGCATATTGAGTTTTGTTCTATTACTTTGTTGGAGATTGCAATCCCCCGAGTCTGCTGTGTTCACTGGTCACAATACGTTTGTGCCTGATACGTCTCCCATTATTTACAGACTGTAGATGTGAGCAAGATAATGGAAAGCTACAAGATATCAATAGAACAATAATGTATGGTTTATGAATATCATTCACTTGTACGAAAGAAAACATTGGTATTTGATAACTATACAGGATCACAATAACTATACATTTCATATCTAGTATGGAGAACAATGAAAAATTATCTAGTCAATAAAAGAAAATATATTAAAATTTTTACTTTCTGAAATATGATGTGAGTTGTGGATCCAGTTTTTTATATTTTTTATTTTGAGCTGCAATTAATCTGTGTCACTGGATATACTATGAGCAAGCCATTTACAGTACTAATTTACAGCACAAATTTTCCATAACATTTTATGGGATTGATTTACTAAAGGCAATTCAATTATTCAGTTTTCCCCAGAGTTTAGGGAACATGGTGAAAGTTTACTTTGCAAAGACTAGCCAATCACTTGCAAGAAGAAAAGAATGCATTTTGCTTGCACATGAGTGGATGATAGATGTCAGCAGAGCTTGACCTCATTTACTAAGCTCTAGGGAAAATTCCCTTGCAAAATGCACCTTCCCTTGAAAGTGACCAGTTTAATTGTCTTTAGTAAATCACGCCCCATAAGTACATGGACCACCTACACCAGTCCTTTCTAATTTATGTACTTATCATTTAACCTACTTACTAATGGGTAGGCTTTTATTATGGGTGATCCAGGTGGCTACCCATAACCAGCAGGATTGCTCATGTTATATTCGACCATTGTGTTAGCATTACAGGCACAAATTGCAAACTGATACTGAAATGTTTAATGTTTCATTGCTTAGCTCAGATGCTATACAGACACAGATTCAGTCAGACCTAGCCATGTGTAGAATGGTGGGTTGCCTCAGATAAGTATCTACTGCCTTCAACAATGGGGCATGATTCTTTCTCCTAATGACACCAACAGTGAGGCATTTTTCCTCTTATTGACACCAAAGATGGGTGCATCGACTTAGCAGCCTGCTAACATTCTACTGTTAACAAACAGCACGGCAGTGCCCCCCAGGTGAGTGGTGTGGTCTTACTCAAGGCGCAAAGTCTAAGCACCAGCCTATTTTCACCAGAGTTCTTGATAGTGGAGATGGATTTTATTGCATGATAACAATGTACCTTCAAAAAAAGTATTGCTTGTGGGATATTCAAATAGGATGGAATACCACGCTTCATCAGGAGAGAGTATAACCTGGAAACTACATAATAAATATAAATCAAAATAATCATTCTATAGTACAATAGAGTAATACTAGCTCACCAACACTGCATCCAAAAAAAAAGGGGCAGGGCCAAATTTGGGCTGGGAACTCCAGAAGCCCCCCTTACCAGCAGGCATGGGGGCACACACAAGGGCCAGTCTACTGTTTATTATGTATATAAGTTTTTTTCCATGGTTTCTCTTTATGTATATTCCAGGTTACCCTTTGTCCCCATAAAGCGGGGTTCATTCACAAAACAAATTGAGAGTCTACCCTTTCCGCTTTGATACCCCACGAGCAATACTTCCTTAGAGGTTACACTGTCATTTTGTATAATTCTTGCAGGTACTTGGAACTAAGGATGAGCCGAATACCCTCCGGTTCGGTTCACACCAGGACATCAGAACAGGCAAAAAATTTGGACGAACAAACGAACCCTGTTAAAGTCTATGGGACACGAACATGAAAAATCAAGAGTGCTAATTTTAAAGGCTTATATGCAAGTTATTGTCATAAAAAGTGTTTGGGGACCCAATGCAAAAAAAAGTTTTAAAAACGTCCGTTTTTTTCGGGAGCAGTGATTTTAACCACTTCAATATCCCAGCATATAGTCAAATGAAGGCCGCAGATGGGATCTCCCATCCTGGGTGGCCGTCATATGATGTCCTGGGCTTCCCAGTCGTCTAGGGGACCCTAGATGCCTGCCGCGTTGCTCGGGACCCGGTGTGTGTGCCCGCTATGTCCGCCGGGCACCCGCGATTGCCCGTTAAACGAGCAGGACTGTGGATCTGTGTGTGTAAACACACAGATCCACGTCCTGTCAGGTGAGAGGAGACCGATCTGTGTTCCCAGTACAGAGGAACACCGATCGGTCTCCTCCCCTTGTGAGTCCCCACCCCCTATAGTTAGAATCACTCCCCTACAAATTTAACCCCTCATGTCCCCCTAGGGGTTAACCCCTTCCCTGCCTGTCACATTTATACAGTAATCAATGCAATTTTATAGCATTGATCGCTGTATAAATGTGAATGGTCCCAAAAATGTGTCAAAAGTGTCGGATGTGTCCACCATAATGTCGCAGTCACGAAAAAAATCGCAGATAACCGCCATTACTAGTAAAAAAAAATAAATAAATAAAAAAATTTTAATAAATCTATCCCGTATTTTGTAGACGCTATAACTTTTGCGCAAATCAATCAATATACGCTTATTGCAATTTTTTTTACCAAACATATGTAGAAGAATACGTATCGGCCTAAACTGAGGAAAACATTTTTTTTTTTTTTTTAAATTGGGATATTTATTATAGCAAAAAGTATAAAATATTGTGTTTTTTTCAAAATTGTCGCTCTTCTTTTGTTTATAGCACAAAAAGTAAAAACCGCAGAGGTGATCAAATACCACCAAAAGAAAGCTCTATTTGTGGGGAAAAAAGGACATGTTTGGGTACAGCAGCGCACGACCGCGCAATTGTCGTTTAAAGTGTGACAGCGCTGAAAACTAAAAATTGGTCTGGGAAGGAAGGGGGTGAAAATGCCCTGTATTGAACCGGGGACGAGAGAGCGCCCCCCTCCTGAACCATACCAGGCCACATGCCCTCAACATGGGGAGGATGCTTTGCGGAACATTTTTATTAAAAAATAAAAATGTCCCACAATGTCCATTCATCTTCTATCACACCGCCTGGCAAACTGAAAAAAGAAAAAAATGCAACAGCTCCGCCTCCATGGGGAGCTCCTGCCTTGTGACGCTTCTTGGTGACAGCTCTCATCTATTCGTCCGTTTACATCACCGTGTGGCCCCGCCCTCAGCTGTCACCAAGAAGAAGCGTCACTCGGTGGGAGCCTCCCATGGAGGCGGAGCTATTGCATTTTTTTTTGCTTTTTTCAGTTCATCAGGCAGCATCGCGGGTCATTTTAATTTTTTTTATCTTTTAACCACTTCAGCCCCGGAAGAATTTACCCCCTTCCTGACCAGAGCACTTTTTGCGATTCGGCACTGCGTCGCTTTAACTGACAATTGCGCAGTCGTGCGACGTTGTGCCCAAACAAAATTGACGTACTTTTTTTCTCACAAATATAGCTTTCTTTTTGGTGATATTTGATCGCCTCTGCGGTTTTTATTTTTTGCGCTATAAACAAAATAAGAGCGACAATTTTGAAAAAAACACAATATTTTGTACTTTTTGCTATAATAAATGTTATGTCTCCAGGAGACCTTTCTCTCTCTCGAGATTCAGAAAGTAGAATTCATATTGTTATTTGATTTGTATATTGTGTTGCTGCATTATTAAGCTATAAATTATGTTTGTTCCAGGTTAGCTGTTACGCATGCGCCACCTACTGGCCAAATATTAATATCATTTGTAATAATACCTTTAACCTTTAAAGGATGTGACATAAAAATCATCACATCCTCTTTAGTCAGGAAGTGAAACCCCTTAGGGATCAGCATTTTCAAGGTTATCCCAGCTGCTTAGATGTAATCTCTTCCCAACCATGGCATAGGAGGTAAGCAATCTTTCCCTTCCTCCTCCACAGGTTATTAGGGAAAGGAGATAGCTATTTCAGTTATTATTTTATATGATGTTTACTATTGTATGGTAATGTTATAATATTTTTGTTATTTTCAGTTTTACTGCATATAACGTGTGTCATTCACACTTGTATTCAAATCTGCAACATGCCAATAAAGACACAGACAAGAAACAGCAGTCTATTATTGTGTAAGCAGAAAAAGGTTATCTGCCTGGATAGCTACCCATAGACTCCGGGAGTACAGGGAGCGAGGCCAGGACAGTAAAACTCCGTCCAGGAACACTACAGATAGTGCAGAAGGGGAAGAGGTTTGGCCGCACGGAAGATCTACAGTCTGTAATCGACTATAGAGCCACTTTCATACAGCCAAGCAGTATACAGAGACTGCAGCCCTACACGCTTACTGCTCCCACAGGCCGCTACTCAGTCAAGCAGCCATGTCACGCAGTAGCACATCCTCACTTAAAACCAGATCACGAGTTTACGGTTCCAGCAAGTCTGTGGCAGCCAGTGTGGCATCCGCCATCGCCCGTGGAAAAGCTGAAGCGGCAAAGACGCGAGCTACCTTTGCCGAACAAGAAATGCAGTTGAAGTTAGAAAAGGCCTCTCTAGAAGCCAAGCTAGCGCAAGATAGGGCCTCACTAGAAGCCGATAGGACCTCGCTAGAAGCGAGCGCAAGATAAGGCCTCACTGGAAGCCTCCATAAAGCTTGAACAAACACGTCTGGATGTTGCATTAGAGAAGCTCACTACAGAAAGGGAAGCTGCAACTGCAGAAGCAGAATCCCTGGAAGCAGCCGTGAGCCTCGATGGTGAACGCAGCAATGTGCTTGGCTCCGAACAAGGAGAGCCGATTTGGAGATTTGAGTAATTTTAAGGTGAATTATAATAAATCTGAGGCCTTAAATATTTCTCTGTCTAACTCTTTGGTTGAGCTCCTAAAAAAAAACTTTTCATTTAAATGGCAGGAGGAGGCAATTAAATACCTCGGAATTTTTATCCCTAGAGAGATGAATAAGATACAGGAACTTAACTATCTTCCACTAATACGTAAAATAACAAAGACACTACAACTTTATGATAGAGGGACCTTTTCCTGGATGGGAAGGATAAACATTGTAAAAATGGATATACTGCCTAAAATCATTTATATACTCCAAACGATACCTATATATCCCTTAAGAACCGTAATGAATCAAATCCGTAAGGCTATAGGAAGTTTCATTTGGGCAAAAAAGAGCGCCAGAATAAATAGGAAAACATTATATAGACTAAAAAAGGATGGTGGACTGGCTCTCCCAGACATTTCGTTGTACCTCAGATCAATATTTATAACCAGGATTGTGGATTGGTTCCATAATATGGACAACAAACAATGGGTGAAACTGGAGGAAGAAGTCACAGACATAAAACTGAAATCATTACCTTGGATTAAGAGGGAATATAGACCCCGGGAAGGGGATATGCCCTCCTTGGTCGTATCAACCTTGAAAGTGTGGGACGATTTGATAAAAAGGGGGATAGGATCTACATTGAGAGGTCCAATGACCCCCCTCTTTAGCAACCCGGAATTCCCACTTGCTTTTAAAGCCAAGACCTTCCTAAAGTGGCAAAGGAGGGATGATACGAGGATAGTGGAAATAATGGAAAAAAATAAACTCCCCCCATTGGAGGCCCTTGGTACCGAATATAGAAAGAAATGGTTTCAGCATGGACAACTCCAGCAATACATTTCATCTTTGACGAAGGAGTCCATAATAAATAGACCATTGTTAGGGTTAGAAAAAATACTGTTACAGAAACATAGACCTACACATATCTTATCTGTTGTGTATAAATATTTAATTTCAGAAAACAAGGAGGAAGGGTTACAATACATAAAAAAATGGGAGGAGGAACTAGGGATGGTTATCCGTAGAGCTAAATGGGAAAAAGCAATTACAGTAACTCATAAATTATCAATCTCTACTAGGCATCAAGAAAGAAATTACAAAATACTAGCCAGGTGGTATAAATGCCCAGTTGATATGAACAAAATAAATTTAGATAATACAGACAGATGTTGGAGATGTGAAGTAGCAAAAGGCTCAATGTCGCATATCTGGTATTTTTGTGCAGAAATTCAATCATTTTGGGAAAAGGTATTTAAAATATACAGGGCTACAACCGGGGTAAAGATACAACCAGATATATATGTGGCGATATTGTCAATGATCCCTGGATCAATAAAAAATATAAAAAAGGGAACTTTGAAGTACTATATAACTGCGGCACGTACCGTCATAGCTAGAAATTGGAAAAATAAAAAAGCCCCCTCCTAAAAAGAATGGGAATGTGAAATGGGAGTGATGCGATCCTTAGAGGAGAGGATGATATTAGAGGGAAGGAGATGAGTATGTACAGGAAGAGCATGGGAAGAGTCTAGAGCCTCGCCGCGATAGGGGAACGAGAAAAAGGGGATAAAGATAGAGAAAATACTGTGATGAAGAGTTGGAGAAGGGGGGAGAGATCTTCTGAATTGGAGAAATTTTTTTTTTTTTTGTTTGCTTTTCGGTTAGCTGAGTGGTGTTGTGTAAGAGGATTGGTTGAGGGTGTATGATGGGTATGGATGAGGGGTACTGGGATAGTATTGTGTTGCAGATATAGGGGCCGTGCAAAGATAGAGTAACGAATTATATCCAGAAATGTATACAGATGATGCTAGTATAGACCATGGGGATATATAAATTAATCTGAATATTAATTGTGAATGCCCCTATACACCATGATTTATTTTTTTTCCTGTGTAGATGTATGTATGTGTATATGTTTTATATAAAAATTTTGTAAAAATGTTTGATAAATAAAGATTGTAAAAAAAAAAAAAAAAGGAGAGCCGAATCCCTCGCAATGCACTTCAGAGTACTTGCACCAACACTTCAAATCAACCTACGATACCTCTCCTCTACAGGGAATAGACGGTGTCCTAGGTGAAACAGACCAAACACTACAGGTAACAGAGCATGAGAGCAACCAAACTCCTCAGAGCTGCAAGCAGCAGAACTCTCACCAGCACGTTACAGATCAAGCCTACGCCTCTGCACGCCACGACCTTCAACCTCCAAACCAGCATCAGAATAATCCTTCTACTACACCAAGGTACGAGACAAGAGGACCTAAAACAGAAACTTCTGACAGATATGGTCGCACACCACACTCCTACAGTAGTGAACCGCCAACATGCTCTAACACCAACCAAGTTATAACAGACTTTGCCAAGTTCTTCGTCAGACAAGATTTAATCACAAAAGGACTTGTAAAGTTTAACGATCGGCCAGAAAATTACAAAGCCTGGTGTTCGACCTTTCAAAATACCATAAAAGATCTAGACCTGTCTCACTCCGACGAAATAGACCTCCTAGTCCAATGGCTTGGGAAAGACTCTGCTGAACATGCCAATAGAATCAGGAACATTAACATAAAACAACCAGACTGGTCTTAAAAAGATTTGGAGCAGATTAAAAGAGTGCTATGGCTCGACAGAGACTATAGAACATGCACTTGTTAAAAGGATTGAGGACTTTCCCAGAATACCACAAACTATGAGAATTAGCTGACTTGCTAGAGGAACTACTTGCTAAAGAGGAGGGAGACCTGCCGGGTCTCGCCTCCCTGGATGTGGCCAGAGGGATTAAACCTTTAATTCTGAAGCTTCCTTACGACCTACAACAAAGATGGGTCACATATGGTTCTAAACATAAGGAAAGGTTCCAGGTACCATTTCCACCATTTAACGTTTTCATAGACTTTGTTTCAAAGCAAGCTAAGTTCTTGAATGATCCCAGCTTTGACTTTATACTACCATCAGCCACGCCCCCTAGCTTCAAACAGCACAGGATGCCAGTGACAGTGAACAAGTCTCATGTTTTTCCTACAGATTTTTCCTATAGGTCTTCCAACAGTGTTCACCCAGAGGACAAAGTCGGAGACCCTAGCAAGCAGTGCCCTCTACACAGGAAGCCGCACCCTCTACCAAAATGCAGGACCTTCAGGGAAAAGTCTCTAGAAGATCGCAAAACCTTCCTAAGAGAGAACCGCATATGCTTCAGGTGCTGTTCATCCACATCACACTTTGCCAAGGACTGCAAGGTTAGTGTATCATGCACAGAGTGTGACAACACAGACCACAACTCAGCACTACATCCAGGCCCTGCTCCTTGGACCGCCCAGTGAGCTGGCGATACCAACGAGCATGGCGGGGAGCAAGAGAACACTGGTTCAAACATCTCAGTGGTTACCTCACAGTGTACTGAGGTATGCAAAGATCCTGCAGGCAGTAGGTCATGTTCAAAGATCTGTCCTACTAGAGCTTATCCATTGGGTCACAGAAACAAAGCTGTCAAGATGTATGCGCTCTTAGATGAGCAAAGCATCCACTCTATGGCTAAATCCACATTCTTTGACACCTTCGGTGTTAGGGGTTCAAGCTCCCCTTACTCTCTAAAGACTTGTGCGGGTACTGTTGAGACGGCGGGGAGAAGAGCCACTGCCTTTTGTGTAGAGTCCATAGATGGTCGGACTCGCCTACCTTTACCCACCTTACTCGAGTGCAATCAGATTGCAGACAACCGGTCAGAAATCCCTACACCAGATGCAGCAATTCACCAGCCTCATCTAAAACGCATGGCCCATCTCCTACCAGAATATGACGAGCAGGCTCAGTTAATGCTGCTCCTGGGAAGAGACATTTTGCAGGTTCATAAAGTAAGGGAACAGATTAATGGTCCCCGCAATGCTCCCTTTGCCCAAAGACTTGACCTGGGGTGGGTCATCATAGGGGACGTCTGCCTAAAGACTGTGCACAGACCCACCACAGTCAGTAGCATGTTCACTAACGTACTTGATAAAGGACGCCCTTCCTCCTTGCAACCATGTCACAACAGCTTCATCACAAAAGAGCTTTCAGGTAGTACTCAAATACCTTGTTCCTCTGTAGACCCAGACACAGATGACCACGCTTGTGACAGTGACCCAGACCACCTGGGGTGTACAGTCTTTCATAGAACGATGGAAGACCAGCAGGTAGCAATGTCCTTTGAAGATAGACTTTTCTTGCAAATAATGGAAAAGGAGACAGCCAAGGAAGAGTCAAACAATTGGGTCGCACCTCTCCCATTTAGACCTCATAGACAGCGTCTACCTAACACAAGGAACAAGTCTTTAAACGCTTTGTCTCCCTTAAACATAATTTCCAGAGAAAACCAGACATGAAAGATCACTTCTTTATCTTTATGGGAAAAATATTTGAGAAAAATCACGCAGAGTTAGCTCCTGCCCTTAAAGACAACGAGGAGTGCTGGTATTTGCCTATATTTGGAGTGTACTACGCCAAGAAATCAGGTCAGATTAGAGTAGTGTTTGACTCTAGCTCTAAAGAACAAGGCGTGTCATTAAATGACGTTCTTCTCTCAGGACCGGATCTGAACAACAGACTCATTGGAGTACTCCTCCGTTTCCGCAAAGACTCTGTGGCATTCATGGCGGACATCCAGCAAATGTTCCACTGTTTTCTCGTTAAAAAGGAACACAGGAACTTTTTGAGATTTTTCTGGTTTAAAGATAACGACCCTGGGGGGCGTGGCCAAGATGGCGCTGTGAGCGGCAACTTTTTCTGAGAGCTCCGCTTTTCTACATCCAAATCCGGATCCATCATTAATAAAATACCCTGGAAACAACACTGGGCTGCTCAGGGGGCTGTGGAGATCTTCCGACTGCTGCGGGGAGACGAAGATTTCGTCCCCGGGCCGCAATCGGCATTCCTCAGTCTACCTCGGCCGACTAGGCCGCAGCCACGACCTTTCCTGATGGGCCCGGCGGAGGAGCCGGAGGACCCTCTGCGCGGTCGGCCATACAGACCGGGATTCCCAGATTACCAAGGGCCGCTGACGGAGGCCAGAACACTAGGCCTAGCTGAAATACAGGCCGATCCCGGACCAATCTCTCTTCCAGCGAGATACTAGGCCGCGGCCTTTCCTGACGGCCTGTGGACTTTGGACCGGCCTGGAGTTGGGATCGAGCCCTAGCCCTGGGACAGGGTGGCCTGAGTGGACGGGTGAGTGCCTTCTGGGAGAGCCTGAGGCTTCCCCCACCCTAGACACCCTGAGTGAGACAGGCTGGGGACAGACTGTAAACCCCTGGAGACCCCTGGAAGCCTGGAGACAGCTCCTGTGATCGGTGGGCCGCAGCTGGGGGATCTGTATTGAGGGACACCTGCTATACTGCACCCTGCTATCCCTGTCCCCCCCTGTTAGACTCCCGCAGATACATACTGATTATCGCACAGAGTAAGACCCCGGACAGCTGAATGAGGCGCAGGAACTCTAGCGCAAAGTATAGTAAAGGGGGAAAAAAACGGACCTTTCCGCCACAGTCGGATTCCCCTCCGACACCCACCTACCCCTGTCCAGCGGCTCATTCCACCCGCAGCACCCATAGAGCCTCACAGACGAGCCTCATGGAGTCAGAAATTCCAGACCCCCCTGGCTGGCGGACGTATTGGCGGCCATCGCCACTTGCCAATCAATGCTCACAACAAAAATTGAGGCTGTTCAGTTGGATATGGGACTAATCCGCCAAGATATAGCCCTAGAATACAGAGCCGAAGACGCGGAGAACAGAAATTAGCGCAATAACCTCCGTATTATTGTCTTACCGGAGGGGGCAGAGGGGAACAATCCTACCTCCCTTATAGAGGGTATGTTGCGTGACCTTCTACCCGAGGCCCGTTGGTCCCCCCATTACACGGTTGAGAGGGCACACCGCATCCCGCCTAAGCCGGGGCCTCCTGGATCCCCTCCCCGCACCTTCATTCTCCGTCTCCTCAACTTCAGAGACAGAGACGAAGTCCTCCGCGCCTCCAGAAATGTTGGTGACCTCAGATACCAAAATGCTAAGTTGATGATCTTCCCTGACTATTCGGTGGAGACCCAGAAGCTCAGAAAATCTTTCGATCAAGTCAAGGCGGCATTGAGATCATGCAGCATTTGCTACAGTGTACTCTTCCCTGCTCGCCTGAGAGTCCAAGACGGCGAGACAACTCGATTCTTTAGTACACCAAGAGAGGCCTCTACCTGGCTGGACTCGTTACCAAAGATCCGTTGATCAGCTAACCGGTATGTGCCGCTTGACCTCCTTTCATTGCTTATTCACGGTGACCTGGGCTCAGGTCTGAGTTTCCACAAGAATTACCCCATGGCTGCCTAGTTCTGTTGCACTTGTTATGCCCAGTTTAAACCCATGGTGTGTGCGGACTTGATGGGGTAGCTAATTTTCCCTACCAGAAACATCTAAGTTTGTGCCCCTGCCGGAGGATATGGGCAGGAGACTGTTGAGATATGAAGCTCCTTTGTTCTTACTTGCTCCCTTTCACGGAGCACTGGGGTTCATGCTATGTGTCCTCCTTTTGCTGGATCGACTTTACTGTGGGGATGCAACATGGTTTACTTTTCTCTGGTTGACTTTTACATCCTCACAGCCTGTTATATTACAACAGCTGAGATCTTACACTTGAAAAGCTGCTAGAACTGCTGCTTGCCCCCCATAGGAATCTAGGGGGGCGGGGCTCGCCTCTTCCACGGACCCCCTGTTGCAGCTGGCGAGCTGAATCGGTTTGGGATTGAAACCCGCCTCAGTTTGGAGGGGTTGGGTGGGGAGGGGGGTGGGGTAAGTTCCCCTTATGGGGCTAGCTCAATTTACTGTAGATATTGGGCTCTTATGTTTGTTTTTAGTTTGGTTTTGTTTTTGTTCTATATTTGCACTAAAATAATTGATTTATCAGCATTGCATTGTTTCCAGGTGTGTCCATTTTGGGTTCAGGGGTCCAATTCAGGAGCCGAGACCCATACTGATCCTAATATTCTTATCATCTCTAGTAACCATGTCCTCCCTTAATATCATTTCCTGGAACACCAGGGGATTGAACTCCCCGGTTAAGCGCTCCCTGGTGTTCCAATTCATTAAAGCTTATAACCCACATATATGTGTGCTCCAGGAAACGCACCTAATTGGAAGTAGGGTTCTGGCCCTTAATAAACCATGGGTGGGCTACCACTACCACTCCACACACTCTAGTTTCTCCAGGGGTGTTACTATCCTGATACTGAAGTCCCTTCCTTTCCGGCTGTTGGATTTGGCCCTGGACCCTGATGGACGGTATGTTATTATTCATGCTAAAATATACTCTCTAACATGGATCATTGTGGGCTTGTATCTGCCCTCGCCGGCTTCCTTGTTGGTGCTCAATCAGATCACCAGAAAAATGGCCGACTTTGCATCTGACAATAATATCATACTGGGTGACTTTAATTTGGTCCCTGACCTGGTTCTTGACAGATTGATGACTGCGGGACATTATTGCCCTGGGTTGGCTGAGTGGGCGGATACCTATGGCCTGACAGATGTTTGCAGGTGGAGACACCCCCAGGCCAGGGCGTTTACATGCCATTCGGCCTCTCATAGAACCTTTTCCCCGTATAGACCTAGTCTTTGCTGGGAGCCCGGTCCTCCCACGCGTCACAGACATACAAATATTGCCTAGGGGAATCTCCGATCACGCACCCTTGCTGTTGTCATTGGTCCTCTCCCTTGGCTCTGTAGACAAGATATGGAGGCTCTCTAGATTCTGGATTTCAGACACTGCTGTGGACTCCCAATTCAGAACTGAATTGATTGACTTTTGGGCGGTTAACGTAGGCTCAGCTGACCCCACAGTTGTGTGGGATGCCTTTAAGGCCACGACGAGGGGACATTACCAAACCATCATTGCCAGAGTTCGCAGGGAGCATAAGGCAGACTTGATAAAGGCTGAGAGAGAGGTGAGTAGTGCTGAGGTTCTTTTTGTTCTTACCCAAGACCCTATACACTATTCACAGTTACAACTTATGACGAAGGAGGTTATTCGTCTCCGTACCTCTCTTACCCAGAAGAAAATGCTGGCTCAATCCCAACGGATCTTTGAGCAGGGAGAGCGGTCAGGCTGTTTGTTGGCCTGGCTCTCTAGAGAGCAGGCGGGAGGGATGAGCATCTCACATATCAGGGACTCCTCGGGACAGCTGACCCACACACCAGAGGGGATCAATAATTGTTTTGCGGAATTTACGAGTCCCTCTACACGTCCAGGGTAGACTATGATAGGGAGGATTTGGTGGCATATCTAGATGACATCGATATCCCAATTCTTACGGTAACGTATCGTGACAAACTCAACGCCCCAATTACGTCCTTAGAGATAATCCAGGCACTTAAATCAATGCAAGCAGGGAAAACTCCGGGACCTGATGGCATCCCTGTGGAGTTTTACAAACAATATGCAATAGAACTAGTTGATAAACTTCAGGGCCTCTTCTCTGCATCGACGCGCCTCGAGAAACTCCCGGACACAGTGAGTGACGTGATTATAGTGGTGATCCCCAAGCCAGGGAAAGATCCCACATTATGCTCCTCATATCGCCCCATATCCCTTCTGAATGTGGATGCAAAAGTACTGGCAAAAGTTTTGGCCAATAGGCTTAATTTGGTCATTACTGCCCTGATCCATAGGGACCAAACAGGCTTCATGCCCGGAAGAGGCACTGACATCAATATCAGACGCCTTCATACACACATAGACAGGTCAGACGAGAAGACTAAAGGAACGGTGGCCTCACTCAATGCGGAGAAGGCTTTTGACTCTGTCGAGTGGGGCTACCTATGGGTGGTGCTCTCACGATTTGGGTTTGGCCCGGGTTTCACGAACTGGCTCCGTATGCTATACCGTAGTCCTTCCGCTAGAATTCGTACTAAAGGCTGCCTAGCAGGGAAGTTCCAATTATTTCGGGGCACGAGACAGGGTTGTCCCCTCTCCGCGGGCTTATTTGCTTTGGCAATGGAGCCCCTGGCTATATTGCTGAGGGCGGGTCCTGGTGTAAGGGGTCTCCAGGTAGGTCCAATCGAGGAAAAGATATCGCTGTATGCGGACGACGCTCTGCTTTATTTAGCGGACGCGTCATCCTCTTTACACACTGCACTGGAACTAATTAATCGATTCGGAGGGTACTCAGGGATTCGCATCAATTGGGACAAGTCAGTTCTTTTCCCGCTCCATCCCTCGACCCCTAGGGTGCCACATCCGCAGCTCAAATGGGTAGATGACTTCAAATACCTAGGGATTAAAATTAGTGGTAAAGTACAGGACTATATTCTATTGTGAAAAAAAAAAAAAAAAAAGTACAGGACTATTTGGAAAACAATCTGCGACCACTCATGACACATCTAACGGCTAGGTGTGCTGCATGGCGTTCCCTTCCATTGACCCCCGTCGGCAGAGTCAATCTCCTCAAAATGATCAACCTTCCCAAATATCTATATTTCTTCCGCAATACCCCCATTCACATCCCCAAGGCTTTTTTCCGGAGGTTAGAGAGTCTGCTGATACACTTTGTCTGGGCGGGAAGGCCGCCCAGGGTGGCCAAACAGATCCTCTATCTCCCACTTTCGGGGGTGGATTGGCACTGCCGAACTTTCAAATTTACTATTGGGCGGCTTTCCTGGTCACGATTCGATGGTGGTTCTCCCAGCCCTCCCAGAACCCAGCGGTCACTCTGGAAGCTGCCATTCTGGGATCCTTCGCTGCCCTGAGCAATCTCCCGTTTCGTGGACTTAGGGCCAGTTCGTCCATGACAACTCTAATGCGAACCACCGTGAGGGTCTGGCAGGAGGCTAGGAAGAAATACGCAAAACCTAATCACATTTCACCACACATGCCCCTTTGGGGTAACCCTATGCTTCCTCACTTTTATAGTATACCGGACCCCTTTCTATGGGCAAGGAAGGGAATCCTTACCTTAAAACACATAGTTCAGGACGGTAGGCTTATGACTTTTCAGGCTCTGAGGCAGTCGTTTGCTATCCCGTCCTCCTTTCTTTTTTTTTTCTATAATTTTTATTGGTTTTTCAAATTTACATACAATGGAAATGGATATGTTGAAAATAACATAGGAAACGCATAGCAAGGTAAACAAAGACTAGGCATACAAAGTATAAGAAACATATAAATCATTTGTAAGTGCAGTAATATATATATATTATATATATATATATATATATATATATTTGAAAGAACCACTTGGTAAATACAAGAACACAAACTTGTATATGGGTTTTCTCAGTAAGTTACGGATTCCTACGCTCCTTGTAACTGGGTTAACATGAGTGCCAATCAACCCAGGATTTCAAGTTTTTCCCATTGACTGAGTAGGAGGTTTTCCTTATAGCTAGAGTTTTTCATATCTTTTTTTTTTTTTTTTTTTAATACTTCAAAGCTTTATTAAAGAGCAGTGCAGTACATTGATGAACATAAGATACATAGGTATATTGAGAGAATCCCTTGTAAGTATGGGATAGTTATTATGCATGTATAACGCTAGTAAACATAGGTTCAAATCCACTTACAGTAGCCGTTGATACAGTAGGAGGAACAATTGTTGATGTCCCATGTGTGAGATGACAATCCCAACACCCTTAACGGGAACACACTGTGTTAGGATTCCACCCACCACAGGGAAAGCAGTGAGGCTAACCCAAAAACCCTACTGTCCCCACTCCCGGGGACCTGCCACCGCCCCGGAGGTGGGGATAAAAGACCCCTAATGAGGCCAAAAGGCCCCTCCACCAGATTCCCTTCAACTAGCATTAATCCGTTCTGATTCTGGAGCTTGAGCTCGTTAAAGACAATCTGATGGTGACAAGAGAGATTCTGCCATTATGGAATCAGAAAGTAGAACATAACTGTTACACTGCTAACTTGGAGTCAATTCGTTATACAAAACAGAAAGATAGGATGAGGCAGAAGAAAAGAAGATAAGGAGAAGAGAAGAAGAAGACAGATTTCGCTAACATGGGAGAAATCTTTGTATCCAGTCCAAGGTGTTTTTTTTTTTTGTTTTTTTTTTTTGCCCTTTTTTAAATATAAGACTCAACTTGGCTGAGTCATTTGAATACCTGGAATAAGGGAAATGCCTAGGTGACTAGCCCAGGGCTCCCAAGTCGCTTCAAATGACTTAGAGGTGTCCATCATAGAGCTGACTATTTTTTCAAGGGACATAATCCACGATATCTTTCTTTTGGCAGCTTGGAAAGACACTGTGGGTTGCTTCCAGGCTTTGGCTAAAGTAGTCTTAGCTCCTAGTAGCATAAAGGAAATTAATTTTTGAGAGTGTTTTGTTGTTTTAGGGGATGGTGCATTGAGAAGGGCCACTTGGACTGATTTAGTGATGGGAAGATCCGTTACTTTTCGGATCAATGTGAACATTTTGTTCCAAAAACCTCTTATTTTCGGACACTCCCACCAGATATGGATCATAGAGCCCTGGGCTTGACACCCTCTAAAGCATAACGGGGAGGCAGAAGAGAACATAGTTGCAAGTCTGGTGGGTACTAAGTACCATCGCATGAGCACTTTTATATTAGCTTCTATCAATGCTATATTTAGAATACCTTTAAAGGCTGAGAATCCTCTCTGATGCCATTCCTCCAGGCTCCAGGACTCCTGCAGATCATTTTCCCACGAGTCCATGTATGAGAATTTTGTGGTGGGTTCCACCAGTGACGCGTAAATGAGAGATATACCCCCCCTTGTGTCAATTGCTTGACTGCACCAACGCTCATAAGGTGTAAATTCCAGAGGGAGTGCCTGTCCCTTCGTGAGGGAAGCAAGAAAATGGGATATCTGAGCAAATCTAAACCTCTCTGTACCTGGGAGTTTAAGTTTGGTTATGCAATGCTTTAGCGTAATTGGGCCAGATGGGGAGAGAAAGTGACCTATACGGTACATCCCCTTGTCTAACCACCATTTGAAGGACTTGATGTCCAGACCCGGTACAAAGCGGGGGTTATGAAAAATGTGCTCCAGAGGGCGAGAAGGTGATGTCAAAGCTGGAGAGCATTTCGTTGAGTCCCATAATTTAAAGGATTGAGACAATGTTGGAGCTAAAATGGTGGGCCTCAATTTCATGGGGCACCAGAGCAGGTAGTCCAGGGTGTACGTCGGAGCAGCTTGTCTCTCTATTTCTATCCAATCGGGTTTCTCGACTTTGAAGTATACCATAGATAGTTGGGCCAACCTTGCAGCTTGATAGTAACTAAACAGGTCTGGAAGACCCAGACCCCCTTTGGTTTTGGGGCTGCACAGCACATTACGGGCTATTCTAAATCCTTTTTTACCCCAAACGAATTTTATTATCTTTCCTTGTAGGGGTTTAAGATGGTGTTTTCTAATGTCTATCGGGAGTGACCTAAACAAGTATAGGAGCTTGGGCAGTAGCTTCATTTTGATAGAATTAATTCTGCCCAGCCATGATATATTGAATTTGGACCACGTTTGGATGTCCGATTCTAGTTTGCAGAACGTGGGAGGGAAATTAGCCTGGAAAAGTCGCTCAAACTTGGGGGTAAGGTTTATCCCTAGATATCGGATCGAGGAATCGCTCCATTTAAATTTGAATGCAGGCTTGAGCCTATTCACATCTGCGTCTGGAAGAGAAATATTTAATGCCTGTGACTTATCCATATTGACCTTTAAGCCCGACAAGGATCCAAATGCCTTCAAGAGGTTACAGATATTGGGTAGAGAGGTAGTAGGGGAAGTGACAAATAAGAGGATATCATCCGCAAATAGGGCGCATTTGTGGGAATGCGCTCCGCACTTAACCCCCTTGATGTTTTGGTTAGACCTGATCGCAATTGCCAGGATCTCTATGGCTAAGGCAAAAATCATAGGAGAAAGGGGACACCCCTGTATGGTTCCCCTGGTTATTTGAATGGGATCCGAGTAGAAGCCGTGCAATTTGACCTTGGCGCTTGGAGTGGAATAAAGTGCTTTCAGGGTATTGATAAATTTGTCCCCGAATCCCCATCTCCCCAGGACTGAAAATAGGAAGTACCAAGATAAGGAATCAAAGGCTTTTTGGAGGTCCAAGGACAGTAATAAACCTTCCTGCCTTGGGCCTCCATCCCATCCCGATTGTAATAAAGATACTATATCAACCGCCCTTCTGACCTGGTCTGGGCCTTGTCTTCCCGGCATAAAACCCACTTGATCTTTATGTATATATTGATTGATGAAGGAGTTGATTCTATTAGCTAGGATTTTGGTAAGTATTTTCAGGTCGTTGTTAATCAACGAGATCGGTCTATAGTTCTCGATTAGAGATGGATCCTTGTCGGGCTTGGGGATGACCGAGATAAAGGCCAAATTTAGTTGTGACTCAAGGGGTGTCCCTTCTCTTTTGGAATTGAAGAATTTTGTAATAAAGGGTGCCAAAGTTTTCTGGAATGTTTTATAGTATTGATTGGAGAAGCCATCGGGGCCAGGAGCTGAGTTCCCTTTTAAGTGTTTAATTACCTCTGAAGTTTCTTCCATGGTGAAGGGGGCTTCCATGATATCCTTATGATCTTTACTTAGGGTTGGAATGTTAATGCTATCTAGGAATGCATTTAAGGAGGAGTCGGACATTGTGTCATTTTGCTGATACAATTTAGAGTAGAAGGAGTGAAAAGCTTGCAGGATTTTTGGGGGGTTAAGGGTTGAGGTGCCATCCTGAAGTCTAATATTGGGGATGGTGAAATTAGAGATTTTGGGAGATAGCTTTCTTGCTAGGAGGGTGCTCATCTTATCTTGCTGAACATAGAATTTTGCGCTATTCCATTTTAAGTGTGTCTCTGCCCTCACTGTGTGGGCCAGATTTAATGCTGTTCTGGCTGCGTCTAGTTGGGCTATTTTGACCGAAGGAGGGTTCCGTTTATGTTGCTTGCATAGAGCCTTGAATTCCCTCTCTAATTTCTCTATCTCCGCCTTCTGCTCTTTCTTTTTTCTGGAAGATATTTGAATGAGCTTTCCCCTTATGGTCGCTTTATGAGCGGCCCAAAGAGTCTCAGCTGATATACCCTCCACATTGTTCCGCAAAAAATAATCTTTTATGTCTTTCTCAAGCTCTGAGACTGTAATATGGTCATTAAGAATAGTATCGTTGAGTCTCCACTGGGTAGTGGGCGGTTTGTGAGAACCGCCCCTTAGTGTTACGATCACCATGGCGTGATCTGAAAGGGCAGTGTCCTTGATATGGGCTCTAATCGCATAGGGTATATGAACTACCGACAGGAGTATGTGGTTGATCCTGGAGTATGTTTTGTGAGGGTTTGAAAAATGTGTATAATCCCTCTTAGTGGGATTGAGTTCTCTCCAAATGTCGGCTAGGCCTTGTTGATATATTATTTTCGCTATCTTGGAGCTTGTTTTAGTGGGGCGGATTGATTGAGCTTTTAATGGTTTGGATTTGTCTAGACCTGGGTCAAAGGCTACGTTGGAGTCACCTCCGAAAATTACCGTTCCTTCTAATAGTGGGTTTAGAATTTGTAGCATTGCTTGAAAGAATTTTGTTTGGCCCTTATTGGGGGAGTAATAAGAAATGAAAGAGTATAGGCTTTCATCAATTTTACCCTTAACCAACAAGAATCTGCCTTCAGGGTCTCTGTGCACAAAAACGGGCTTAAATTTACACTGTTTTGCGAATAATACCGCTACATCTCTGGTCTTATCCTCTGCATTCGCTAGTAAGAATGTGGGATATTGAGCATGCAAAAATGTTGGGTTATAATTGGAAGGGAAATGTGTTTCCTGGATCATGACTACCGCCAATTTTTGTGCGTGGTAAGATTGGAGTAATTTTCGCCTCTTTACCGCTGAATTTAGTCCCTGGGCATTATGGGAGGCTAATTTAACCACTTCCCGCCCGGTCAATAGCATATTGACGTCCGGGAAGTGGTTGCGTTATCCTGACTGGGCGTCATATGACGTCCAGCAGGATAACATGCCGGCGCGTGCCCGCGGGAGCGCGCAGCGCGGCGATCGGCGGCGGCGCGTGTCCCTCGGACACAGCGCTTCCCCGATCTAGGTAAACAGCCAATTCTATTGGCTGTTTACCCCGTGATCGGCTGTGTCAAAGTCACAGCCGATCACCTGTCACAATAAACTCGGCGGCGCGCTCCCTGCGCGCCGCCGAAAGCATCCAGTGTTGTGATCGAGGAAGGCGAGTGTCCCTTGGACACAGCGCTTCCCCGATCGGTAAACAGCCAATGAAATTGGCTGTTTACCAGGTGACAGGCTGTGTCCAATCACAGCCTGTCACAAATGTAAACAAAAACTAGCTGTTACTATCTGATCCCTGCTCTCTCCTCACACACCGATCGTGAGAGGAGAGAGCAGGGATCAGTGAGTTATTCAGTGTCTGTCAGTTGTCAGACTGTTTGTACTGTACTGTGCACAACACGGCCCCCCCCCAATAAAGAGGACCTGTCACACAGCCCAGCCAATCAGCCCATCTGTCAATCAGCCCATCTGTCAATCAGCCCATCTGTCAATCAGCCCATCTGTCAGTCAGCCCATCTGTCAGTCAGCCCATCTGTCAGTCAGCCCATCTGTCAGTCAGCCCATCTGTCAGTCAGCCCATCTGTCAGTCAGCCCATCTGTCAATCAGCCCATCTGTCAACCAGCCCATCTGTCAACCAGCCCATCTGTCACAGGCCCACCGCCATCGGTACCACCACACAGGCTACCAGTACCGCCATCGGTACCGCCACACAGGCTACCAGTACCGCCATCGGTACCACCACCAGTAACGCCACTAGTACCTCCATCAGGCCCACCATCTATACTGCCACACAGGCCGCTACCAGTATCGCCACTAGTGCCGCCATCGGTACCACCACCAACCGTACCACCGTCAGTACCGCCATCGGTGCCACCACCACCCATACAGCCACCTGTACCGCCATCACCACCTGTACCGCTACTACCACCCGTACTGCCATTGGTACCACCACCACCTGTACCGCCACCGGTACCGCCACCAACACCTGTACCGCCACCACCACCTGTACCGCCACCACCACCTGTACCGCCATCGGTACCACCACCACCCGTACCGCCACCGGTACTGCCACCACCACCTGTACAGGTACCACAATCACCACCTGTACCACCACCACCACCTGTACCGCCACCGGTACCGCCACCAACACCTGTACCGCCACCACCACCTGTACCGCCACCACCACCTGTACCGCCATCGGTACAACCACCACCCGTACCGCCACCGGTACTGCCACCACCACCTGTACAGGTACCACAATCACCACCTGTACCACCACCACCACCTGTACCGCCATCGATACCACCACCACCCGTACCGCCGCCACCACCACCACCACCCGTACCTCCATCGGTACCACCACCCATACCACCATCTGTACCACCACACAGGCCTGCCAATAAGAATTGCCATAATGTCACAAAGGTTTTACACACCTGAGGAGGCATATGAGATTCTTGCAATGTCGGATGATGGGAGCAGCGGGGAGCTCACATCATCTGGTTCGGAATACGAGCCAGTGGAGGATAGTGGATCAGAGTCCGAGTCCGCGGAGGAAACCGTCCCTCCCAAAAGATTGAGATCAGGACCGAGATCAGGACCAAGATCAGGAGATCTGCCCACCACCAGCAGCACCAGACCCCAGGAAGAGGAAGAGGAGCCCAATACAAGCACTGGAATTACCACCAGCAGCGCCAGACCCCAGGAAGAGGAAGAGGAGCCCAGTACAAGCACTGGAATTACCCGCCCAACCCGAAGAACCCCGCCCCAGTCCTACCTTCCCGATGCCCTGGCAAACCCCTTATGGTTGCCTGCCAACTCAAGACCTGCTATCATCCCCCCTTTCACCGCACAGCCAGGTGTGCAGCCCGACACTACGAATTTTTCTGAATTCGATTATTTTTCTTTATTTTTCCCCCAAGATTTTCTACAGGATATGGTGGATCAAACTAATTTATATGCATCCCAATTTATTGCTGCCAACCCCAATTCTTCCTACGCACGCATGTTCCAGTGGCGATGTGTCACACTGGATGAATTTAAAAAGTTTTTGGGCCTAACATTCAATATGGGGCTTACAAAAAAGAATGAAGCCCATGCATATTGGTCCACCCACCCCATCCAACACATGCCCATATATTCCGCTGTCATGTCAGGACAAGATACGACATGATTATGCGTTTTCTCCACTTCTGTGACAATTCCCAGTGCCCTCCCCGAGATCATCCCAACCATGACAAATTGTTCAAGATACGCCCCCTAATCAATTCCTTTTCCCAGCGATTCAAAGAAGTTTTCATCCCAGACCAAAAAATTTGTGTGGACGAGTCCCTCATACATTTCACTGGCCGACTGCACTTCAAGCAGTATATACCAAGCAAGAGACCCAGGTATGGGGTGAAGTTAAATAAATTGTGCGATCGAGCCACTGGATATGTCTTCACATTCCGGATCTACGAAGGCAAAGATTCCCAGCTCCAGCCCCATGATTGCCCCACATATATTGGAACCAGCGGAAAAATTGTCTGGGAGCTGGCATACCCCCTATTCGACAAAGGATACCATTTATATGTCGACAACTACTATACCAGCCTGCCCCTTTTTCGTCACCTTTACAATAAAAAAACCCCGGCCTGTGGTACCTTCAAAAAAAACCGTAAGGGATTCCCAAAAAATCTGCTAGCAAAAAAATTAAGAAAGGGAGAATCGGCATTCATGAGGAACGAGGAGGTGTTGGCCATGAAGTGGAGGGACAAGAAAGATGTCCACATGCTCTCTACCATCCACGATGACACCGTGGTGGAGATCCAAAGAAGACGCGGCCCCACTGTAAAGCCCGAATGTGTCCACGACTACAATATGTATATGGGGGGGGTGGATTTAAACGATCAAATGCTACAGCCCTACTTATCAAACAGAAAGTCCCGTTACTGGTACAAGAAAGTTGCCTTTCACATTTTTCACATGGCCCTTTATAATTCGTTTGTCTGCTACCAAAAAGCAACTCAAAACCAAGTCACCTACCTCAAGTATTTTGAATCGATCGTCACTGCCCTCATTTACCCACAAGGTCCCGCCCCAGGAAGCATTCGCTCGGATGCTGTGAGTAGACTTCACGAGCAACACCTTCCCTATAGCATTCCCCCCACAGAATCTGGAAGAAGACGCCAAAAAAAATGCCGTGTATGCAGCAGAGGAGGAGTAAGAAGAGATTCCAGCTATTATTGTCCCGATTGTCCCTCCCAACCTGGCCTGTGCATCGGAGATTGCTTCAGAAAGTATCATGCATTAATCCAATATTAGTTCCCTGTATTATTACCAGACTGCCATTTCCCCATTTGCCTGCTACCATGTTAATTAACTGACCCTGGCCTGTTTACCGACGATGTCTTTGCTTGCCGTTTCTGCACGTTTCTGACTTGCATGTGTACCAACCTCAGCCTGTTTACCGACGATGCCTCTGCCTGCCGATTTAAACCACGTTTCTGACTTGCACGTGTACCAACCTTAGCCTGTTTACCGACGATGCCTCTGCCTGCCGATTTAAACCACGTTTCTGACTTCCACGTGTACCGACCTTGGCCTGTTAAATCGACCATGTTTTTGCCTGCCACTTGGACTGATCTTTTGGCCATCTACTTTAGTACACAGGGGTCTCACATATGTGAGGGGCTTCAGAATAGCGTTCTGAGTAGAGAAAACCAGTTTTTCGTTTTCTGTGCTCCAAGAACAGGGTCTGGTTGCCCGGAGGCTTCAAAGCGATTTGGGTGGGAGAAGCCTCTACCCCTGTCCCCCTGGCCCTAAGCTTGATGGTCCTTTCTGCTGCCCGGACCAATACTTTGGCTGTGCTGACCATATTGCTGCCTGTAAAGACCCATGACATTATGGACCATGTTTCTTCCTGCTGTTTGGACCAATACTTTGGCTGTGTTGACCATATATCTGCCTGCTGCCTCTACTGACTTTGGACAGTATTTCTGCTGGGACACCTCTGCCTGCTACCTGGACCTGTGCTCTGGCTGTGCTCTGGCTGTGCTTTGGCTGTGCTCTGGCTGTGCTCTGGCTGTGCTGACAGTATCTCTGCCTGTATGAACTATGGACAGTATTCCTGCCTGCTGCCTGGATGATTGCTTTTGCTGTCGCTGACCTCATTCCTGCCTGCTGCCTGGACCGATGCTCTCCTCTGTGGACCACTGCACTTCTAAAACCACAGGTAATCTTTTGTTATTTGGTATGTACCTGCTATGTGTTAGAAATATGAAGGGCCTGCAAAAATGTGATCGGTAGTCAGAAAATGATATGTGTAATTAATGCTGCTAGAATGCCTGGAGGTGCTACTTGGATTTTGGGCCTCTGTATGTGGCCAGGCTGTGAAAAAGTCTCAAACATGTGGTATCGCCATACTCAGGAGGAGTAGCAGAATGTATTTTGGGGTGTCATTTTTGCTATGTACATGCTATGCGTTATAGATATCTTATAAATGGACAACTTTGTGTAAACAAAATGCATTTTCATTTTTTTCCACATTTTCCAAAAACTTCTGGAAAAAAATGAACCCTTCAAAAGACTCATTATGCCTCATAGATTATACGTTGGGGTGTGTGCTTTCCAAAATGGGGTCATTTTGTGGATAATTCCATTGTTCTGGTGCTCCAGGGCCTTCAAAACTGTAATAGGTGGTTGAGAAAGGATATGTGCAATTTATGCTTGTAAAACGCACGAAAGTGCTACTTCAATCTTGGGCCTTTGTATGTGGCCAGGCTGTGTAAAAGCCTCACACATGTGGTATCGCCATACTCAGGAGGAGTAGAGGAATGCATTTTGGGGTGTCATTTTTGCTATATACATGCTATGTGTTAGAAATATGTTTTAAATGGAAAACTTTGTGTAAAAAAAATGCATTTTCATTTTTTTTTCACTTTTTTCAAAACCTTCTGGAAAAAAATGAACCCTTCAAAAGACTCATTATGCCTCACAGATTATATGTTGGGGTGTGTGCTTTCCAAAATGGGGTCATTTTGTGGATAATTCCATTGTTCTGGTGCTCCAGGGCCTTCAAAACTGTAATAGGTGGTTGAGAAAGGATATGTGCAATTTATGCTTGTAAAACGCATGAAAGTGCTACTTCAATGTTGGGCCTTTGTATGTGGCCAGGCTGTGTAAAAGCCTCACACATGTGGTATCGCCATACTCAGAAGGAGTAGAGGAATGCATTTTGGGGTGTCATTTTTGCTATATACATGCTATGTGTTATAAATATCTTATAAATGGACAACTTTGTGTAAAAAAAAATGCATTTTCATTTTTTTTCCACATTTTCCAAAAACTTCTGGAAAAAAATGAACCGTTCAAAAGACTCACTATGCCTCATAGATTATACGTTGGGGTGTGTGCTTTCCAAAATGGGGTCATTTTGTGGACAATTCAATTGTCCTGGCGCTCCAGCGCCTTCAAAAGTGTAATAGGTGGTTGAGAAAGGATATGTGCAATTTATGCTTGTAGAACGCCTGAAAGTGCTACTTCAGTGTTGGCCCTTTGTATGTGGCCAGGCTGTGTAAAAGTCTCACACATGTGGTATCGCTATACTCAGGAGGAGTAGAGGAATGCATTTTGGGGTGTCATTTTTGCTATGTACATGCTATGTGTTAGAAATATCTTATAAATGGACAACTTTGTGTAAAAAAAAATGCATTTTCATTTTTTTTTCACTTTTTTCAAAACCTTCTGGAAAAAAATGAACCCTTCAAAAGACTCATTATGCCTCACAGATTATACGTTGGGGTATGTGCTTTCCAAAATGGGGTCATTTTGTGGATAATTCCATTGTTCTGGTGCTCCAGGGCCTTCAAAACTGTAATAGGTGGTTGAGAAAGGATATGTGCAATTTATGCTTGTAAAACGCATGAAAGTGCTACTTCAATGTTGGGCCTTTGTATGTGGCCAGGCTGTGTAAAAGCCTCACACATGTGGTATCGCCATACTCAGGAGGAGTAGAGGAATGCATTTTGGGGTGTCATTTTTGCTATGTACATGCTATGTGTTAGAAATATCTTATAAATGGACAACTTTGTGTAAAAAAAATGCATTTTCATTTTTTTTCCACATTTTCCAAAAACTTCTGGAAAAAAATGAACCGTTCAAAAGACTCATTATGCCTCATAGATTATACGTTGGGGTGTGTGCTTTCCAAAATGGGGTCATTTTGTGGACAATTCAATTGTCCTGGTGCTCCAGGACCTTCAAAAGTGTAATAGGTGGTTGAGAAAGGATATGTGCAATTTATGCTTGTAAAACGCATGAAAGTGCTACTTCAGTGTTGGTCCTTTGTATGTGGCCAGGCTGTGTAAAAGTCTCACACATGTGGTATCGCTATACTCAGGAGGAGTAGCAGAATGTATTTTGGGGTGTAGTTGCAATTATGCATATGCTGTGTGAGAGAAATAACCTGTTAATATGACCAGTTTGTGTAAAAAAAAAAAAAAAAAAAAAAAATCTTAATTTTCCCAAGAATTGTGGGAAAAAATTACAGCTTCAAAAAACTCACCATGCCTCTTAGTAAATACATTGGACTGTCTACTTTCCAAAAAGGGGTCATTTGGGGGGTATTTGTACTTTCCTGGCTTGTTAGTGTCTCAAGAAATGAGATAGGCCTTCAGGTGAGATAGTACATCAGTTGTGATCAATTTTCAGTGATTGGCACCATAGTTTGTAGACTCTATAACTTTCACAAAGACCAAATAATATACATTAATTTGGGTTATTTTTACCAAAGATATGTAGCAGTATACATTTTGGCACAAATTTATGAAGAAAAATGACTTGTTTGCAAAATTTTACAATAGAAACTAAAAAAAAGTACGTTTTTTTCAAAATTTTCGCGGTTTTTTTGCTTATATCGCAAAAAATGAAAAACCCAGTGGTGATTAAATACCACCAAAAGAAAGCTCTATTTGTGAGAAGAAAATGATAAACATTTTGTTTGGATACAGTGTAGCATGACTGAGTAATTGTCATTCAAAGTGTGAGAGCGCTGAAAGCTGAAAATTGGTCTGGGCGGGAAGGTGCATAAGTGCCTGGTATTGAAGTGGTTAAAGGACGGAAGAACCAAATTGTCACTAGACATGTTGGCTAATTGGGGTGAACGTTTGTGGTGCGGCATCTCTTACCTCCTCCGGAGCGTGGTGGAGCATGGTTATTCGGATCGCGAGATTGGATCTGGAGCCTGGAGGAGAGTGGGCCGATCATGAAACCTGTGGACTGGCACAAACAAATAATAGGGTTAGAGAGAAGGACAGGAAAGAAAGAGAAAAAGAAAGAGAGTAAAAGCATGTATTCTCGTGAGAATGGTACCAAGAGGAACCTGCGGCATCGAGGGGGTGCAAAGATCCCCTCCATGTCGCCCAACAACAAACAAAAGTAGCCCTCCGAAGGGGCTGTCAGTCCATCTCCCGACCATGGGGATCCCATTGTCGTGAGATGGGTGGAGGCGCATGACTGCTACCCCAGCCAGAGCCTGCCCAAATGGTAATCCTTTAGTTTGAAATTAACAAAACCCAGTGAGGACAACCATTTCATCACTAAAACATTTTAAACCGAGTGTATCGAAGCCAGCCGGCTTAATAAAAGACAAAACATAAAGAAAGTCCTGCTGTAGGCCAAAAACGCCCAGGGGGGATGTGTGAAGGGTAAGGGGGGTGGGAGGGTGGAGGGAAAAGGGAAGGAGGGTGAACGAGGGATGAGGATGAGTTCCAGAGGGGGGGGGTTGTAGGGGCTGTCAAAGACCCCATTTGGAGCTGTCCTTTCCCAGTAGGCCCATGTGTCGTTGTGTCCGTCCCCTGGTCCACCACACCACCAGGTGTACGTTGAAAAGTTGATTGTAGAAGATCTAGGCACCCTCTGTGGGAAGGGGTGGAAGCCGAGTGTTAGCGAGTCGCTTGAGTAGGAACAGAAGCCCCAATGGGAGAGGTCGCATGACAACGTGATTCTTTTTCTAGGTGTGGGGTGACCCATCCGGTCAGTTGTGTCGAGATCTGGAGAAATCCATCTGAAGGTGGGAGTCATGTGTCCCTGAAGGGTTCAGGGATCGTGCATCCTGTTCCTAATTGGTTCAGGATGATCTTTTAGGGTGGTTGACGTCTTGGAAAGTGTCCTGAGTAATGTATCCGGGTGCTGCCCGGACGTGTATAGGAAAATCAGGAGGGCATCGGTTCCCTAATTCGTCTACTCTTTGTGGTTTTCCATAAAGGGGAGACTGGGCTGGTAGGGGTCTGTCTCTTAGAAGATCCGGATTGCGCATTTGATGTGTCCATCTGTAAATCCTGAGATATAAGCTTCAGTGAGAGAAGAATCCGCTCTCCTTCAGGTAGAGTGGTGAAGGAGTGTGTCTTGCCTTTGTAGGTGAATTTTAGAGCAAAAGGGAACGCCCACCAGTATCTTATTTCCTTTTGTGTCAGGATTAGTAGTAGAGGTTTAAGGGCTCTGCGTTTTTGAATCGTCATGGGCGATATGTCGGCAAATATTTGAACATCATGGCCTTGGTATGATATGTGCGGTTGCTGGCGGGAGAGCTTCATGATGCTCTCTTTCACTCCGTAGTGGTGCGGCTTCACCACAATGTCCCTGGAAGACCCGTCCTTCCTGGGGGGACCCAGAGATCTGTGGGCTTTGTCCAATTCCAGGTTATGTGTGGAGATATCAGGGATAAGGGATTTTATTAATTCTTGTATTGCTGAGGGGACATCCGTGCAAGATTCTGGGATGCCTCTGACCCTGAAGTTCTCGCTTCTCGATCTGTTTTCCAAATCGTCAATCCTACTTAAGGCCGCATCTAACTGTTCCTGCACGATCTGTATGTGATCAGAGTTTTGATTGGTTCTGGAAACTGTGTAATCCAGTTTTTGTTCAATTGCTTCAATTCTGGTGCCCAGATTCTGGAAATCAGATCGAATGTCATTTGTTATTTTGAGAGCTGTATTAGCTAAGCCCCTTTCCAGTAAGTCAGATAGCTTGAGGAAGAGGTCCCCCGCATTCTGGGGCATGTCTGTGCCTGTGCTTCCCATAATGACATTATTGTGCTGAGGGAGAGGAGAATGTCCCATAGGAGATAGCAAGGGGGCTGCCAGGGGGCTCTCATTGAGGAAAGCCGAGTTGTGGCCTGAGGGGGATGTGGTGGGATGAGAATAGGAGATTGCATAGGTAGGGTATGAGCGAGTTGCAGGGTTCGATCACTTGCCTGGGTTCTTGTATTCCCCCTGATGCTGCCTGTGTCTGAGGCGCTGCCTGTGTCAGAGGCGCGGCCGCCCTCTTGGATTCGGCCTGTAACTTCTCAGCCTCAAAACGGGGTCCCAGGTCCTTCTTAGCTGCCGTGGATGGCATGGGTGGGGGACCGCTGTGTTCCCCCAGCCGAATCTGCTGTGCACGGACTGGCTGTGGCTTCCGAAATGGCGCTAGGGCGGCTGGCTGGTTGGGGTAGTGAGGAGCTCCCGGCTTACGCGGCCATCTTGAAGTCCCTCGCGCATGCGCACTCTCCCGTCCTCCTTTCAATTCAGGTACTGGCAGCTGAAGCACGCCTTTGAAGCCCAGTTCCCTGCCCCCCTCACTTTGGAACCTGACTCCATTGAAAGAGTCCTGATTTCCAGTGTGATGGGGAAACCTCTCTCAACACTATATCTATACCTTACAGTGGAGTATGACACCAAATTGACTAAAACCTGGGAAAAGTGGAGGATGGATATTCCTTCTTTGGACGAGGAAGAGTGGAAGGAGTGTTTGATTTCCTACATTCGTTCCATGATCGCTGCAAAAGATAGATTCGTACAATTTAGGTTCCTACACAGAGCGTATTTCACCCCACAGAGATTGGCGCGCATTTACCATCAAAGAGATCCCAACTGCCAAAGATGCAGGCAGGAGGTGGGCACCTTCTGGCACATGGTCTGGTCCTGTCCCAAACTCCGACCCTTCTGGACTGAAGTGGCCTCCACACTGAGCAATGTCACGGGTTTAAATGTACCAGTTGATCCTCAAATATTATTACTCAGCCATTTGGAAGATGTTGAGGGAGATAGGTATAGTAAATTGTGTCTTACCGTCTCATTATATTATGCTAGACGTGAAATTTTACTCAGATGGAAATTGATAGAGCCACCTACTCTAGCCTCATGGAAAAGGTCGGTTAACTTGGTACTCCCTCTATACAGAATGACATATGAAAGTAGGCAATGCCCAGGGAAATTTGATAAAATCTGGTCCTCTTGGGTAGATGCTTCCGGGGACCCTGAACCCCCTACCCCTTAATTATGACGCGAAACACCTTGGAGCACATTTTCTATCCCATGTTTATTCTCCTTCTGTCCTGGTCCCCCCCCATCCCCTTCCGTCCCCTCTCCTCTCCCCTTCCCCCCCCACTCCTTCCCGACCCCCCCCCCCCACGCCCAGGTTTAATCGAATACTGATCACTTACACAATGTTACCTAAGATTTTATAATACTTTAATGCATTAAGCTATGCTGTTGGGTGATACTTCTCACATCTGCACAGTTGGAATGTTTGATAAATAGCAGCTACCGGATGATGGTAGAGATCTTATTGTTCTTATTATTTTTGTACTGAATGCACTAATTCAATTTGTATTGTAATGCTGATTTGTTCAATAAAAAAGTTTCTGTTAAAAAAAAAAAAAAGATAACGACCCTTCCAAAGAAATCGTAGAGTATCGCATGAAGGTCCACATATTTGGGAACAGCCCTTCCCCCCGCAGTTGCCATTAATGGGCTTAGACACTCGGCTCACGAAGGTGAATCCATCTACGGATCTGAAGTGAAACACTTAGTAGAAAAGGACTTTTATGTAGACAATTGCTTAAATCTCTACCCACCACTGAAGCAGTTATCAGTCTCCTCAAGAGAGCACAGGAGATGCTAGCCTGCTCTAATTTGAAGCTCCACAAGATCGCTTCTAACCCTTTACAAGTGTAGGCCTTGATGTATTCGGTCCTTGGTCCATTACCACTCGCCAGACCAGGGGAGGCCACGCCAGCAGCAAACACTGGGCAGTTATTTTTACTTGTATGACTGTTCGAGCTGTTCACATAGAGTTGATTGAATCAATGGACACTTCCAGCTTTATCAACGCTCTCAGGTGCTTCATTGCCAGAGGCCCTCTTAAGCACATCCGCTCTGATAGGGGCACCAACTTTGTTGGAGCAGCCAAGGAATTTCAGATCCTTTCCAATCTAGACAACAGTGTGGAAAGGTATCTCAACCAACAGGGATGTACCTGGACATTTAACCCTCCTCATTCTTCTCATATGGGTGGTGTGTGGGAAAGAATGATAGGCGTAGACCTCAAGATCTTGGATTCTATTTTCCTTTAAATGGGCAATGCCAGACTCACGCATGAATGTCTGTCCACCTTCATGGCTGAGGTCTCAGCCATCATAAATGATAGACCTCTGATTCCAGTTGCTAACGATCCAGAGGAACCCATGTTGCTGACACCTGCAACTCTACTCACCCAAAAAACCAACACAGTCAGTGCTCCAAATGGAGAGTTTACTGATAAAGACCTTTTCAGACGGCAATGGAGACAGGTGCAATGCCTAGCCAACACTTTCTGGAACAGATGGAGGAGATATTACATCCAAACCCTACAACTCAGAAATAAGTGGCAAGTTAACAAAACAGACCTGAAGTCAGGAGATGTGGTGCTCGTTAAAGACTGCCAAGCACACAGGAATGACTGGCCTTTGGGACTTATCACAAAGACATTCCCAAGCAAAGATGGACATGTCAGGAAGGTCGAAGTTAAGACTTCCAAACAGGGTGAAGTAAAGTAATTTGTCAGACCCATATCGGACTTGATTTTACTTGTGTCCAATAATGCTGTTAGTGGCGTTGCTTAACGCCAGACGGGGAGTGTTATGTCTCCAGGAGACCTTTCTCTCTCTCGAGGTTCAGAAAGGAGAATTCATATTGTCATTTGATTTGTATATTGTGTTGCTGCATTATTAAGCTATAAATTATGTTTGTTCCAGGATAGCTGTTACGCATGCGCCACCTACTGGCCAAACATTAATATCATTTGTAATAATACCTTTAACCTTTAAAGGATGTGACATAAAAATCATCACATCCTCTTTAGTCAGGAAGTGAAACCCCTTAGGGATCAGCATTTTCAAGGTTATCCCAGCTGCTTAGATGTAATCTCTTCCCATCCATGGCATCGGAGGTAAGCAATCTTTCCCTTCCTCCTCCACAGGTTATTAGGGAAAGGAGATAGCTATTTCAGTTATTATTTTATATGTTTACTATTGTATGGTAATGTTATATTATTCTTGTTATTTTCAGTTTTACTGCATATAACGTGTGTCATTCACACTTGTATTCAAATCTGCAACGTGCCAATAAAGACACAGACAAGAAACAGCAGTCTATTATTGTGTATGCAGAAAAAGGTTATCTGCCTGGATAGCTACCCATAGACTCCGAGAGTACGGGGAGCGGGGCCAGGACAATAAATATCCCCTTTTTTTTAAAAAAAAAAAGCAAATTTTTTGCTCAGTTTAGGCCGATATGTATTCTTCTAAATATTTTTGGTAAAAAAAATCGCAATAAGCGTATATTGATTGGTTTGCGCAAAAGTTATAGCGTCTACAAAATAGGGGATAGATTTATAGCATTTTTATTATTATTTTTTTTTACTAGTAATGGCGGCGATCTGCGATTTTTATCATGACTGCGACATTATGGTGGACACATCAGACAATTTTGACACATTTTTGGGACCATTGGCATTAATACAGCGATCAGTGCTATAAAAATGCATTGATTACTGTAAAAATGTCACTGGCAGTGAAGGGGTTAACACTAGGGGGCGATCAAGGGGTTAACTGTGTTCCCTGGGAGGTGATTCTAACTGAAGGGGGAGGGGACTGACTAGAGGAAGTGACAGATCATGGTTCCTAGCTAATAGGAACACACGATCTGTCATTCCTCTCAGAACAGAACAGGGAGGGATTTGTGTGTTTACACATGCACTTTCCTGTTCTGTCCCTTGTGATCGCGATCGCTTGTGGCCGGCGGTCATCGCGACCGGTGGCCACGAGCATCGGCACCCCTGCTGTGCAGCGGGCGCACGCGTGCACCTGCTATCCCGACCTTCTGAGCCGCCGTATAGCTGCAACGGCTCGAGCAGGGGAGCCAACCTGCCGCAGTGTAACTGCGGTGGCTGGTCGGGAAGCGGTTAATAAAGGACTTGTCCCTAAGTGTCTCCTGTCTTTTTTACTATTTTTGACACTGTTTTTTGTGAAATGGTAGGGGTACAATGTATCCCTTACCAATTTACATAGGGGGAAGGCCGGGATCTGGGGGTCCCCTTGTTAAAGGGGGCTTCCAGATTCCGATAAGCCACCTGCCCGTATACCCGCACAACCACCAGGCAAGGGTTGTGGGGATGAGGCCCTTGTTCCCATCAACATGGGGACAAGGTGTTTTGGGGGGCTACTCCAAAGCCCCCACCCCATGTTCAGGGCATGTGGCCTTGTACGGTTCAGGTGGTGGGGCGCTCTCTTGTCCCCTTCTTTTTCTGCGACCTGCCAGGTTGCGGTCTCGGATAAGGCTCTGGATTTTGGGGGGGACCCCTACGTAATTTTTTAAAAAAAATTGGTGCAGGATTCCCCTTAAAATCGATTTTGGGGGGCCCCTACACCATTTTTTTAAATTTGGCGCAGAGTTCCCCTTAATTTCCTTACCAGACCTGAAGGGCCTGGTATGGATTTTGGGAGACCCCCATGCAATTTTTTTAATTTTTGGTTCGGGGTTCCCCTCAATATTCATATCAGACCCAAATGGACTGGGGGGGAACCCATGCCATTTTTTTCAATGAGTTTTATGTATATTGCCGAGACCTGACAAGTGAGAAGGCTGGCCGAAGGCCAGCCTGTGTTTTTGGGAGGAGTCTGAGGGGTACACAATCCTCCTCCCTTGTTGGGTCCAGTGTTAGCATCACATTTAGGATTTGATGTAATTTCCGGGTCGTCAAGGTGATCGCGTCACTTCCGGTTTCATTGCTGAGCGGCAGGTCGGCTGCTGGAGTCTCGTGGCAGTTCCCCTCCCAATGCTTACACCAGGCAGCTTCGGGGGGGCACCCGCCCACCTACTTCTCCCGGGCATTGTCGAGGGGGGCTACCTGCCCGCTTATCCCGGTCCTCATGCTGAGCTTCAGGGGGTGGGGGGTCCGCCTGGTTTCTCACAGTAGTATCTTGGTTCAGCAGTCATACTTTCATTGCCGATCAAGGTTCTGGAGGCAGTTATTTCCAAGGGGGTTTGGTCTGGTTCTTCACCTCCGGTCTGTGGGTATTGGGTCGGCCCACCGGTGTGTCCTATGGCAAGTTCCGATATTAGTTGTTACTTTGGCTGTCCTCTTTTCCTGCGGAAACTTTTCATTGAAATACTCATCCGGGAATAGCACGATTCAGCACTTGCTACAGTTGGGGGCGGTATATTGGCTATCTTAGCTGATATCACCATGCTTGAAGCTACTTTCATCAAACCTGCCGTGAGGAGGGCAAGATAATGTGCAGATGTCGTTTCACCATTGGGGTTACCCTTGGGTTTAGCAGTCCCTGCTTCAGGAACCATTTTTCTGGCACTCCATTGGTTCTAAGGTTCCTACAGGGGGGCCAGGGTTTTTTTAATTCATTCAGTTGATTTCCGGTTGCATGGAGACCCTGGTTACCACCCAAGGATCTGCAGTCCCTCTCAGGGTGTGTGCTGAGCCAACGTCCTCTTGACAGCCCTCAAAGTGGTAGGTCCGGGCCGTTATCATATTTTCCTGGGTTCCACTCTTGGCTCGAATCTCTTGTTTTCAAGGTTGCCTGGGGAACTGCTCAGGTACATCAGACCATTAATTTTTTTGTCCGATCCCCAGCCTGTTCCGACAAAAGGGGGTTTACAGTCACTTTGGGTATACGGAATCATCCCACAAGACTTATTCCACAGGAGGGAGTTTGGCCTCCTTCCTCTGCTCAGGACTCCGACTCGGTGGTCAGGTCACTAGCAGAAGCACGACCCGATCATGTGGGACCAGTTTCTGTGTGTCTGGCATGGTTTTTCCATTTTTACCGATGCTTATTGCCATAGCGCATTGGCCTTATCCGCCAAATCCAACAGCTCACCCTCTCACTTCCCCATACCAAGTATAGGTAGGCCAGGGGTTTGTGGGCATTTCACAGAGCTACTTACTGATGTCCGTTTGAAGTATTTCGATCTTCTTGGCCATTATTTTGCAGAGGCTCCTCGGGCCAGCCCTTGTTCCTTTTCCCCCATGTATCCTCTCATCACAAGAAGTTCATTCTCATGTTTGGGTTGTCAGGCCCAATCCAATCTTTCACAGGATGTTTAGTTGGGTTCTGGGCAGCTTTGCAGGTTCAATAGGGGGTTCCTTCTTATCACTAAGTCATGAGATGGTGGGTTTCTCCCGTCATGGCGGATACTTACCGTATACATATACTGTTGCCATCCGGGCACACGCTACTCTACTTGATGGATTGTTACCTACCCTTCTTCACCTGAATATGTGTCTTTTTTCCCTCTTTTCAGGCATACGGACCAGCTAGGCCAAGGCACACCTCAGGCCTTGGTTGTTAGGGTTATCGAATTTCCTACTTGAAGACTCTGACTACAATTGAGTTTGTGGGAGGAGTCTGAGGGGTACATTATCCTGCTCCCCTGTTTGGTCCAGTGTTGGCGTCGCATTCAGGGTTCCCACCCACACGTTTCCCCCAGCCTTCATAATACTTAAACACATCGTACATTTTTCATATTCATACATTCAGGGTATGCCCTCTTTTCAGGCATACTGACCAGCTAAGCCAAGGCACACCTCCGGCCTTGGTTGTTAGGGTTATCACATTTCCTACTTGAAGACTCTGACTACAATTACATTACAGCCGCGATCAGTTTTAAAAGTCTTTTTTCCTTTAGAAATGTAATTTTGCTGTGGTACTGTTCTAAACATGGGAAAAATGCGCCACTTTACAGGCATTCTATAGACACCCCCCAGGCACGATATTTAAAGGAATATTTATTTCTTCTTTTCTTATTTCATTTTTATTGTTTCACTTTAAGCATTATTAAAATCACTGCTGCCGAAAAAATGGCCGTTTATAAAACTTTTTTTTGCATTGATACATGTCCCCTGGGGCAGGACCCGGGTCCCCAAACACTTTTATGACAATAATTTGCATATAAGCCTTTAAAATGAACACTTTTGATTTTTCATGTTAGTGTCCCATAGACTTTAACGGTGTTCCGCGGCTTTTGAATTTGCCACGAACACCGTATATTGTTCGGTGCTCACCGAACGTCCGAAAAACCAAAGTTCGGCCCAAACTTACGCTTGGGCCGAACCGTTCACCCATCCCTACTTGGAACATATCTGTCTGTGACAGGAAGGGGAGGGGGAGGGTTTAAATTGTTTAATATGCTAGCTTTTATATTTCAAGGCTGGACTGTCTACTACTCTCTTCTTGTCACCTGTCAAGATCCTTTGCCTGATCCTGACTACGCTCTAGTCACCCATCTCCACAGTAGAACAAATGCATCATATATTACATGTATATGGGGTACCATTGTGAAAGCAATAATTCTTGTACGTCAGTGGTTTTCAACCCTGTCCTCAAGTACCCCCAACAGGTTATGTTTGCAGGTTTTCCTTTATCTTGCACAGGTGCTTTAAATCAGAGTCAATGGCTTGGTATTTTGGACAGCTACATTAGGGATGGAAAGTATTCAAACCCCCTTAAATTTTTCACTCTTTGTTATATTGCAGCCATTTGCTAAAATCATTTAAGTTCATTTTTTTCCTCATTAATGTACACACAGCACCCCATATTGACAGAAAAACACAGAATTGTTGACATTTTTGCAGATTTATTAAAAAAGAAAAACTGAAGTATCACATGGTCCTAAGTATTCAGACCCTTTGCTGTGACACTCATATATTTAACTCAGGTGCTGTCCATTTCTTCTGATCATCCTTCAGATGGTTCTACACCTTCATTTGAGTCCAGCTGTGTTTGATTATACTGATTGGACTTGATTAGGAAAGCCACACACCTGTCTATATAAGACCTTACAGCTCACAGTGCATGTCAGAGCAAATGAGAATCATGAGGTCAAAGGAACTGCCTGAAGAGCTCAGAGACAGAATTGTGGCAAGGCACAGATCTGGCCAAGGTTACAAAAAAAATTCTGCTGCACTTAAGGTTCCTAAGAGCACAGTGGCCTCCATAATCCTTAAATGGAAGGCGTTTGGAACGACCAGAACCCTTCCTAGAACTGGGCGTCTGGCCAAACTGAGCTATCGGGGGAGAAGAGCCTTGGTGAGAGAGATAAAGAAGAACCCAAAGATCACTGTGGCTGAGCTCCAGAGATGCAGTCGGGAGATGGGAGAAAGTTGTAGGAAGTCAACCATCACTGCAGCCCTCCACCAGTCGGCGCTTCATGGCAGAGTGGCCCGACGGAAGCCTCTCCTCAGTGCAAGACACATGAAAGCCCGCATGGAGTTTGCTAAAAAAAACACCTGAAGGACTCCAAGATGGCGAAAAACAAGATTCTTTGGTCTGATAAGACCAAGATAGAACTTTTTGGCCTTAATTGAAAGCAGTATGTGTGGAGAAAACCAGGCACTGCTCATCACCTGTCCAATACAGTCCCAACAGTGAAGCATGGTGGTGGCAGCATCATGCTGTGGGGGTGTTTTTCAGCTGGAAAAGGTAATTTTACTGCTCTATCCTAATAATTGAAAAAAGCTGCAACTATAATGTGAGACACACACACTAAAATAACATATAACAAAGGAAGCTGCACTGTATGATTATAGTGATCAAAAAAAATATAGTGACATATAGGTGATATAGCTAACTAATACATAAATTGTACACAACCACAAATGAAATGTGCAATAATAAAAAAAAAAATAAAAATAGAAGAAGAAAATATTATGGCAAAAGTTCTCCAAAAAGATCTACTCCACTCTGACGGGTTGTTTAAAAAGAAGTTCCACTGAGTATAGAGTTCTTATTAGTATTCCAGGTGATAATTCCAGGTGATAATTCCTCAACGCTCTATTCAGTAGTGACATATGACCACAGCACCAAAAAAGATGTGATGAAGTGCAACAGGAAAGTGCCTCCACCAATAATAATACTGCCGCTTACCAGCTTGTTAGATCTCTTGTTTAAGGAGATCGTAAATGCCTGTGGCTTTTATCCTCAGCCCTTGGTCTTTGTGCTTGGATAGCTAGGTGTTCCCGGACTCTACTCAGGATATCCTCTGTACGAATGATGTTCACTTATTCCCCATAAAAGGACATAAAGGCATGTGTGTGACAGGACACCGGACTCCTGGGCAACTATAGTAAAAGAGAGAGCAGTGTTGTGTTATTGTTTTTCAGCTGCAGGGACAGGACGACTGGTTGCAATTGAGGGAAAGATGAATATGGCCATTTACAGGGATATCCTGGGAGAAAACCTTCTCCAGAGTGCTCAGGACCTCAGACTGGGCCGAAGGATTACCTTCCAACAAGACAATGACCCTAAGCACACAGATAAAATAACGAAGGGGTGGCTTCACAACAACTGGCCCCCCTGGGACATTCTTGAATTGCCCAACCAGAGCCCTGACTTAAACCCAATTGAGCATCTCTGGAGAGACCTAAAAATGGCTGTCCACCAACGTTTACCATCCAACCTGACAGAACTGGAGAGGATCTGCAAGGAGGAATGGCAGAGGATCCCCAAATCCAGGTGTGAAAAACTTGTTGCATCTTTCCCAAAAAGACTCATGGCTGTATTAGATCAAAACGGTGCTTCTACTAAATACTGAGCAAAGGGTCTGAATACTTAGGACCATGTGATGTTTCAGTTTTTCTTTTTTAATAAATCTGCAAAAATGTCAACAATTCTGTGTTTTTCTGTCAATATGGGGGGCTGTGTGTACATTAATGAGGAAAAAATGAACTTAAATGATTTTAGCAAATGGCTGCAATATAACAAAGAGTGAAAAATTTAAGGGGGTCTGAATACTTTCCGTCTCCACTGTATTTTATCTAAGATAAATTCCCAAAATATGGCCTGTTGGGGGTACTTGAGGACAGGGTTCAGATTCACTGTTGTAGGTAATGTTTACACGGTGCAACTCCTGAAAAGTCTGTTTTTGATATAAAAAATCTTTCTAGTTCATATGAGGGTGTGGTGCTGTCGTGTTGTTATTAGCCAAACTGACTCATATATACAGTGCCTTCAAAAAGTATTCATACCTTTTGAAATTTTCCACATTTTGTCATGTTAAAACCAAAAATGTACATGTATTTTATTGGGATTTTATGTGATAGACCAATACAAAGTGGCACATAATTGTGAAGTGGAAGGAAAATGATAAATGGTTTTAAAGATTGTTTACAAATAAATATCTGAAAAGTGTGGTGTGCATTTGTATTTAGCCCTCTTTACTCTGATCTAGTGGAACCAATTGCCTTCAGAAGTCATCTAATTAGTAAATAGAGTACACCTGTGTGTAATTTAATCTCAGTATAAATACAGCTCTTCTGTGAAGCCCTCAGAGGTTTGTTAGAGAACCTTAGTGACCAAACAGCATCATGAAAGCCAAGGACCACACCAGAAAGGTCCGGGATAAAGTTGTGGAGAAGTTTAAAGCAGGGTTAGGTTATAAAAAAAATATCCCAAGCTTTGAACATGTTCCGAAAATGGAAAGAGTATGGCACAATTGAAAACCTACCAAGACATGGCTGTCCACCTAAACTAACAAGGCGGGCAAGGAGAGCATTAATCAGAGAAGCAGCCAAGAGGTCCCTGGTAACTCTGGAGGAGCTACAGAGATCCACAGCTCAGGTGAGAGAATCTGTCCACAGGACAACTATTAGTCGTGCACTCCACAAATCTGGCCTTTATGGAAGAGTGGCAAGAAAGCCATTGTTGAAAGAAAGCCATAAGAAGTCCCGTTTGCAGTTTGCGAGAAGCCATATGGGGGACACAGCAAACTTGTGGAAGAAGGTGCTCTGGGAGGAAACCCACGCAGGCACAGAGAGAACCTACAAACTCCAGGCAGGTAGTGCAGTGCCGTGGCTGGGATTCTAACTGTCAACCCTGGTGCTGCTAGGTGAAAGTGCTAACCACTTAGCCACTGTGCTGCTTTGCTGTTTGCACTTTTTCTGCATTGACCTTTTTTATGCAGCAGCCGTTTCTGTATAGTTTTTTATAGCTAGGATATTGTATCAATGTTTACAAGGCATTCCACACCTGTCAATCACTGTGGCCACATCCTGCTAGGCTTGCCCTCGGAAATGAAATGTGACTCCATTAAGAAAACAATACTTCTCTTGCCTTCCACCTTTGTTAAAAAAATAATTTTCTATAGCTAGGAAAGTTTAATAGCTTGAAAAAAAGTTATAGTCAACATATGATTAGATTGATGTGATAAGATATTCTTTTAGAGTATTTTTTTAAGCAAGCCTCTAGGTAAATATAAAAACACCAATTAATGGTCTGTATTCAATAAAAGATAATTACATTCATTTTTAAAAAGAACTATGTCAGTACCTAAACTTGACTTGTATTAAAGTAGAATTCCAGCCTAAACATAACTATCCTTATAAAAGTCCCCTCCCTCCTCCTAACACTTTTGCTAATTAACCTGTGTAAAAAAAATATGTATATACTTACCTATTTGCAGCTTGCTCCAGTCCGGTCACATGATCCGGCTCCCCTGTGTAAATCAGTGGTGGCTGCAGGGGACATGAGGAAGTGCGGGCAATGGCTGAGACATGGGAGTCTATGGGTGACATCACTGCTCCGATGATTCCTAGCCATTCTCGAGTGCTCTCTTCTCTTCCCTCATCCAATTCGTACTGGTGTGAACCCAGCCTTATTAAGGAAAAGTATAAAGCCCTTTTAGTAAGGTCCAATTGCAGAGTTTACCTTAAAGTGATTATGACTTTAACATTTTTACAAGCTTCCTCTTCCCTTTTTTAATATTTTTTTAAGCCAGAAGATTGCAGGGAAAAAGATAAGTACATGTTTTCTTGTAAGAAGAAGACAAGAAAAAAGATTGGAGAGATGTTTAACGGGGAAGAAGGAAACACTGGAATTTCACTTTATAGGAAAAGTACAGAGCACGTAAAAGGATTATTTTAATTGTACAGTACAGGACACAGGAATTATAGTGGGTATAGAAAAGAATCACGCCCTTTAAATAATCAGATTTTGTTGCTTTGCAGCCTGAAATGAGGACAGACACCGTTTTTGGTACTAGTGCAACTTGTAACGTCAAAGTAAAAGATATAACACCACCATGTCAGAAAAAAAAAAAAAGTTCAAAAACAGAATCATGCTCCTTATGACAGTATTTTGTTGGACCACCTTTTGTTTTAATTACAGCCTTTAGTCTGTTGGGATATTTCTCTACTAACGTTGCACATCTAGACTTTGATATAGTTACCCACTCTTCTTTGAAGCTCATTTTTAGTTAAATTTGATGGTGACAGTTTGTGGACTGCAGTCTTCAAGTCATTCCACAGATTTTCAATATGGTTTGTCTGGGCTCTGAATAAGCCATCCAAGGACATTCACCTTTTTCTCCTTCAAACACTGTGTGGTCATTTTTGCTGTGTGCTTTGGTCATTGTCCTGTTGGAAGGTAAACCTTCTTCCCATGGACACCAGACTAAACTTGAATTATTTGGCCTCAACACCAAATGATATGTCTGACATAAATCTAATACAGCTCACCATCCAAATAACATAATTCCTACAGTAAAGCATAGAGGTGGTAATATTCTGTTATGGGGGTATTGGTCTGCAGTAGGGACTGAAGTACTTGTCAGGATAGAAGAAAAATGCATGGGACAAAATACCATCAAATTCTTGAGGGAAATCTGCTGCCCTCTGCCAAGAAATTGTCAATGGGAAGAAGGTTTACCTTCCAACATGACAATGACCAAAGCACAGCAAAAATGTCCACAGTGGTTAAAAGAGAAAAAGGTGAATGTCCTTGCATAGCCTATTGACAAACCATATTGGAAATCTGTGGAATGACTTGAAGACTGAAGTCCACAAATGGTCACCATCAAATTTAACGGAACTTCAGCAGTTCTGCAAAGAAGAGTGAGCAAATATTGCAAAGTCTAGATGTGCAAAATTAGTAGAGATATATTCCAACAGATTAAAGGCTTTATTTAAACCAAAAGGTGGTCCAACAAAATACTGACATAAGGGGTAATCCTTTTTCCAAATCAGTGATTCTGTTTTTGATTTTTTTAATGGTTTTCACATAAAGTAATTTTTATTTTATGTTATTTTATGGAAATGCCTATACTTTTGTGAAGTTTGCTGTACAACGTGGGACAAATATTTAACCAAAGCAAAAAAACATGAAGATGGGGACAAATAGGCATCCTTGATACCCACAGAGGCCAGAAAGTCCCCAAGATAAAGAGATACAATGACAAACTTGGTTTATTCCATGTGAAATTTTTGCACCTAGAGGAAGGTTTTGCATACTGAATAGAAAAGAGAAGCATTCTATTCAGTATGCAACAGATGTCAACTATTGCCATGAGAACAGATTTGAATAGAAACCTTGGAACCTCTCTTTTTCTGGGAGAATAGCTATGACTCTTTGAGAAACAAGCTGCATCAAGGTCCACCAATTTTTGCTGGGATGCTGGCAAGTTTGACAGCATGAAACAGGGTGGAAGCAGAGACAGAAATTCCAGCTTATAGCTTCTGCACACAACGTTCTGGACCCAAAAGTCAGAAATGTCCTAAGACAAGATGGCCGCAAAGACCAATAGACATCCCCCACTATGACAAAATAGGGGTACTGCATCGTTGTGAAGAAGTTCATGGATTTGGAGGACTTGGGGATCCAGGACTTACACAATAAATACTAATCGTAGCCTTAAGCCCCATACACATGGGCAGAATGTCGGGAGACATTTGGTGGTTAAAAAAAAAAAAATGGCCGGCTTCTGTGAGATGTGCATGCTGGAAAACCAGTAGCCGACTGACTCCCAATCAGCGCTCTCAGCCAATGGCATAAAGTGCTGATCGAAGTGTTCTGGCGGGGGGCCGTCCCCCTGTCAGAACACAACAGCTCAGCAGGGCAAATCACTGGGTTTACTAGATGGGGATTTTGCCTTCTTTTTCTGTGGCAAAAACGTACTCTTGCCCCAGTGACCTCCCTAATAAAGTTATTCAGGGATTTGCCAAAGGGCGTTCACAAGAGGCATTTCTAGCACTGATGCTCCAACCCATATTTGAACCAAAAGGTCCTCTGCATGTGTACTGAACACGCAAACTGAAATGTATTTCGTACTTTGTGTAAAATCCTTTGTTGGTAATGACAGCTTCATAACACCTCCTGTATAGTCGCATGCATTGCTCAGGTGTGATTTTGGCCCATTCTTTCACAGTGTCTTTAAACCTTGAAGGTTCCATGGGCAATCTTTAGTTCTTTCCATTGATTTTCTATTGGATTTAAGTCAGGTGATTGGCTGGGCCATTCTTGCAGCTTTATTTTCTTTATTTGAAACCAATTGAGAGTTTCCATGGCTTTGTGTTTGGGATCATTGTCTTGCTGAAATATCCACCTTCGTTTCATTTTCATCATCTTGGTAGATGGCACCAGATTTCTATCCAGAGTGGTAAATTTTTCCATTCATCCTTCCTTCATATGAAGTTTGCCAGTACCGTATGCTGAAAAACAGCCCCACACCATGATGTTCCCACCTCCAAACTTCACTGTTGGTATGGTGTCTCTGGGGTGATGTGCAGTGCCATTTGACGTCCAAACATGGTGTGTATTATGGCATCCAAAGAGTTCAATTTTGGTCTCATCTGATCAGACTATATTCTAACAGTATTTTACAGGCTTGTCTAAATGTTGTGCAGCACACTTTAAAACAAGCTTCAACATGCTTTTTCTTCAGCGATGGAGTCTTTCGTGGTGAGCGTGCATACTGGCCATGGGGGTTTAGTGCACTACTTATTGTTTTCTTCGAAACAATTGTACCTGCTAATTCCAGGTCTTTCTGGAGCTCTCTCACAAGTGGTCCTTGGCTCTTGGACAACTCCTATGCCGCGTACACACGGTCGGACTTTTCGACCAGACTTGTCCGACGGACCAAATCCGGCGGACAATCCGATCGTGTGTGGGCTTCACCGGACCTTCAGCGGACTTTTCCAGCCGCAAATCTGACGGACTTTAGATTTGGAACATGCTTCAAATCTTTATTTCGTAACTCCGCCGGACCCAGAAATCCGCTCATCTGTATGGTAGTCCGACGGACAAAAACCCACGCTAGGGCAGCTATTGGCTACTGGCTATCAACTTCCTTATTTTAGTCCGGTGTACATCATCACGTACGAATCCGTCAGACTTTTGTGTGATCGTGTGTAGGCAAGTCCGGTCGTTAGAAAGTCTGTTGAAAGTCCGCCAAAAGTCAGTCGAAAGTCTGTCGAAAGTCTGTCGGACGGGCTGTCGGACTTTTGTAGCTGAAAAGTCAGACCGTGTGTTTTGCTTTGATATGTTTCAGCTCTGCACGCTCAGACTCTCGGAGTTAAAGAACAACAAAAGACAGACGTTCTCCAAAGGAGCACTTCAGCAAGCAGTATGACCATGCCCAGTGTAAAAAAAAAAAAAAAAATGGCGCTCCCACTCAGGGGAAAAGCTCCAAGGAAGATGTCTTTGCTCCTCTTCCCCAGAGCCCCAGCAAGAGTCCTGCAGAGCCCGTGGTGCAGTATTTATACTCAGGAGGCTGGTGAGTAGACACTGCCTGGAGGAGTATACAGCTAACAGGTAATGCCAAATGTCTTTATTGTTGATAAGAGTGGCACAAGATTCTGTTTTGAACTGGCCTTAATTACCTGAAGCAATTGTTCCACTTGTATTGGAAACTGTTGGAGACTGTTGCCATAGGAGATAGCGCTTTTATCCGTGCAGGTGTGGCATCTTGCTGGATGCTTTTCCCTGCGTAGCTGTCCTGTAGAAGTCCGAGAGTTTACCGAGTTAGCATTACACAGACACATTTGGGTGCCCCAAGGAGAGTGGTAATGTAGTGCTCAGAGCGCGCTAGTGGGTGTGGCCAAATTGCCCTTGCTGACATCATCACACTTCAGTGAGGCCAAACAGCCGCCTATGGCGGCAACAGATTTGTCTATGACTATCTCAGCCTGGTCCGGGTAATATGTCCGGGTCTCAGGTGGACTGAAACCCCCCTGACACATGATTCAAAACCCTAACTGTCCAGCTGAATCCTGGACAGGTGGCACACCCTAGGTGTCTGGAACTTATGAATCTACTTTGCACTGCACCTACTATGCCTTACGACCCATTCTATGTGGAGGGAGGTCGACAACTCATGGCTCTGGAGGTTCTCATTGGACTGAAGGAGTCCTGGGTCCTTGCTACATATATTATAGATGCAGCAGTCTGCTACTTAAAATAGGGAGGCTGACCAGGAAGTCTCTACTAGTTGCTTGTATAACCACTGGAAGAGCACACTAGCACTTTGGCTGATAGGGAGGCCATATGGTTGAGACCCTGGACTGCATATTGCTTCCTAGAAACAAAAGTGAGGAAGAATGGAAGGGGTTCGAGAAAAATGCCCGTATAAACAGGCTTTCGAAACTGTGTACCGTGAACAACCTAAAGGTCAACCTGCTCCTACATACTGTAGCATCTGCAAGTGCTGGCAGACCAGCAATATCCAGCCCATGTACTGGGTGAGTGTAATGGGAATGGTTTAATAATTATCAACCAGCTGCTGCACCCGCAGGACTCTGAGGAGAGTGGCGGGGTCTGCATCCCTTTAGACATGATTTCCCATTGGGAGTATCTTGCAAAAAATTATATTTTTTGTAGCAGTGGATGCCAAAAAATCTGACTTGTATTTTAGTGCAGACTTCTTAGAAAATCAGTGAGCCAGTCACACAAGTGCATACCCAGACTCTTAAGGTAACACCTAGAAGGCACGCTTCATGGGTTTCTGGACAGCATGCTGTACAGAGCTTTGGATGAAGGTATCAGACACTCATGGTCACTTCGGGAGATTCCTCACTGCTCCTCCTCCAGACCATTTCTCTCCCATGAAGCTGCCAAGTCCACCACAACAGCGGGTGGGCTGCTGCAATGCTTAAAGGCACCTCAGACTCAAGAGGGATTGCAGGTTTTCCACCCAATTCAGTTTGTAGTTCGCAGGGGAGGTTGGTTAGTGTCCAGTTGCAGATCGGAAGAGGTCGAACCCTTTTGGGCCCTCTTTGAGCTCTTTAAGATGGAGCCCATTAAACAGTATAACCACATGACTGGAGGCCGTTGCTGGATCGTCAGGATGCCTATCCTATCCTCACACTTTAGAGGGAAAGCAAAACCAACCTTTCTCCATCCCAATGGTTGGTGTACCCGGGGGTGCTCTGCTATTTCCTCTGTTTTATTTCCATCAGAGGAAGTGGTGACAGTCAGGAACAGAATTCTGAGGACAAATATTTCCACTTGTTTGATAGCTTCTCAGTGCCTCAGTCATCTGGGCACAACGTCATCATGCATATAGATGATTCCTGTGGTGCATTGGCACCTGCACAAATTTCAACTAGAATTCTTAGTGCAAGGGAGGAAACAGGATAGAACGCAGTTAATAAGTGTTACTCAGTATGAGTAGTGGTCCACGGTGATGGAAAGACCTTGAGGAAGTCTCGGTCCGTTAGGACCTGCAGACTGGAGAATTGCTACGAATCATGTCTGAAAGTCAGATGGGAAGATGCACTGCGATGGATTTTCGGTCAAGCCAAGCACAGAATCCCAGCCAAGGAGGGTAATCTTGAATGCGCTGGGGGTTCAAACAGCCCTTTTAGCACTTTGGCCTTACTACACAGAGTCAAGAAGGACCAATCTCCTTGCAGTTTAGCAACGGGTCAGCAGTTGCCTATATTTAGCTCCAGGGTGAAACCCACAGCAATATGCTATTGAGAGAGGTGAAACCCATAACGCCTGGGGTGGAAGATCACCAGCAAAATTCTGAAAGTAGTGTACCCCCAGGGTATTTTTCTTTTGAACAAGTACAAGCTCTCCAGAGCACAACGAGTGGGTCTAAGACCCAGGTCTTCTCTGAGCTGGTCCAGGTGGGGCCTACCACAGACTGACCTCCTTGTTTACCACAGTAATCACAAACTTTGGTCTGATTTTGTTTCCGTATACCCCAAGGCGCAGATGCTCTGGTCTCTCCCTGGGACTGCAATCTAACCTATATATTTTTCCCTACCATTTCCTGTAAATGAGATTCCCCTTGAGGCTGTCAAGGGAGAACATAGTTGTCATAGCCAGTCCTTCATATTGACCAGGAGGCCCTCGATTTTCCCTGGCCATTCATTTCAGGATACAGAAGACATTTCCCCTCTATAACATACGCAGACTGGGGCTGCAAGTAGGGGCACTAAAGGTGGAGGTCTAACATCTAGGTCTAATTCTGGAACAAGTTTGTTTTTTCTTGGTAGGGCAAGACATTGATCCTACTGCCCTTCCAGTGTCAGCTGTTCTATACTTCCTCCAGGCCTTAGCCTATCCTCACATAGCTTGGAGCTTCAAAGTAAAAAAATAAATAAATAAATATATATATATATATATATATATATACAGTTGGATCTTGTAGATCATCCTGCATCAAACGTAGCAACTGTCTGCTATTTAACAGACAGCTGGACATTGCCTAACTTTCCAGAACATCACACAGGAAAGTCACATGTACTGTTCATTTTCAGAACTTTTAATGGAGTATCGCTCCACAATTGTCCCTTTCAGGTCATCTAAATAAACCTTTTGTCATTCCAGCTGGGAGTCATCAAGGGAAAGAGGTTACTGCCTGGATCCTAGCAGGCTTGGTTGTGTATATAGGACTAGAGGTTGCGAGCCTCCGTCAGCGGCGGCGGAGCACTCTACCAGAGCGGTTAAAGCTTCATAGGCAACACATTCAAGAGACTCTATGGTGCCTATCTGTACAGGGGTATCATGGTCGCTCCAACATTCCTACTCAAACTTGACGGAATAGACCTGGGGGCCTTGTCATCAGGGGACTTTGTAGGAAGGACTATTCAGTCCTCTGTCTCATCCTAATTAGAAGATTGGTTTGACAAATAGATCCCACCCTATCAGCTAGTTATTTATCACTAGTATGCTGCCATGTTGGCGTCAGGAAAACTGAAAATTGTATCAAATACTTACTGTAATTTTCCTTTCCTGACGCCAAACCATGGCAGCATATGAGCCCACCCATGTGCGTTCCGGTATGTGGCTTGTTACAAAGAATGGGGTGGCGGCTAACCATGCCTTCATTTATGCTATTCACTGGTCCTGAGGGAGTGGTCAAGAGGCGGAGCTCTATCACTAGTATGCTGCCATGGTTTGGCGTCAGGAAAGGAAAATTATGGTATTTGATACAATTTTCCGTTTTTAGACGCTGTATATTAGTCTCCGACACCTACGGCCCTTTTATTTAATGGATTTTTTATACATTTTTTGGTTCCAAATGTTTTTTAAATTATATTGAAGCATGTTATGTCCATTTGTGTACGAGTTGTATCTGGTCCGATAGTACTGGGGAAGGTGGTAGATAAGGCTCCATCAAGATGGCGGCGGCCGAGCTTCCTGATGATGCACATATTGCGAAATGCATTGAGGCTGCGCTGTCGCCACTACTGACATCAATTTCAGTTGAACACTCCAGTTTACTTCCGGGTGTTTGGAACACATGCCTGCTCCAAACGAGCAGCGGCGGCGTCACTACATTGAGGCTGTCTGTGTTGGTGCTCACACAAGCATCTTACTATGTAAGTGCAATACTTTTTAAATTTTATTCTCTGTTTTGAATAAAATACTATACTATGTTTTATTTATTATCTTATTTGGACATGTGGATCATTATGTCAGTTGAGATTTTTTTTTAGCTGGAGTGTGTGAGTGCTGTGGATCTATTTCTCCTTTGCCCTGGAGCTATAAGAAGAGCGATCCTAAGAACTCTATTTGAGCCGGCGCATGCGCGAGGATTCTAAAATGGCCACGTAAGCCAGGAGCTCCGCTCTGCCTCGGCCAGCCAGCCACCCTATCGCCGGATCTAGACCAGCGGGACACCCGCGGGTAGCGGGAATCACTCGGGGAGTACCATAGCATCATCCCTATACTAGGCAGCACAGTCTGCTGGGACCTGGGACCGAGATTCGCCGCCGAGGGTGATCAGGCCGAATCCAAGATAGCGGCCGCGTCTCAACCACGAGACACACAGGCAGGGGGACAAGCAGAAAATAGGCAAGTGATTGCCCCAGCTACGTTAGCCTTTACACCTCAGGCAAACCCCAGCATATCCCACGCTGTGACCCCATCGCCTGCCTCTACAGAATCGCTCATCGAGCGATCGATTGACAACTATATGTTCTCACCAATGGGAAACTCTCCACTTAACCTGGAAGTCATAAACACCCCAGGAGGACCTGACCCTACCATTCCACAAAATGCAGGGGATTTGTTCCTAAAACTTTCAAAGTTACTTGAAAGGGGACTTGCTCTCACAGCAACTAAGATCACTAATGACATTCGATCATACTTCCAAAACCTGGGCGCCAGAATGGAAACGATTGAGAACAAGCTTGATATTACAGTGTCAAGGGCCAACCAAAACACTGACCATATTCATGTTATTCAGGAGCAATTAGATAAAGCCCTAAACAGGATCGACGACCTGGAAAACCGCTCAAGGAGGGATAATTTCAGTCAGGGGTTTCCCAGAGTCCATCTCAGATGTCCCCACAGCTGTCCGGGACCTTATTAAAGTTCTCATCCCCACAATCTCTCCACACAAACTTGAGCTAGACAGGGCTCACAGGTCTCTGGTCCCTCCAAGAAAAGATGGTTCTCCCAGGGACGTGGTTGTGAAACCGCACTACTATGGGGTGAAAGAGGAGATTATGAAAATCTCACGCCAACAATCTCGCATAAACTTCCAGGGACATGACCTTCAGATCTTTGCTGACATATCGCCCATGACCATACAGAGACGCAGAGCCATCAAACCATTGCTGACAATTCTAATGCAGAAAGAAACCTTTAGCTTTGCTTTGAAGTTTAACTATAAAGGCAAAACCTTCTCCTTCACTACCCTCCCATAGGGCGAAAGGTTACTAGTATCCCTGAAATTCATCACGCAAGACCCATCAATGGGCACATCTAATCCTCAAGCGTGTTCATACAAACGTCCGACTCCTAACAGCCCAATTTCACCCACATGGAAGTCGCACAAGAACAGACAAAGGAAACTCTTCCCACATGAGATCCTTTATACTCTTCATGATTTCCCATTTGTTCTTTTTTGGTCTCTCACTTTACAGGGTTTAACCCTGTGTGATGATTTCCCATAGGATTTCCTATCTGGATTGGGAGACCACCTGGACATTTTTTGTTTCCCGAATGCCTTTCCCCAAAGGTAAATTTCCTCAGAATTTTACAACCACCAAGGAGCTACACAGAAGATCGGCAGAAATCCGGACTGAACAGTACTCTGTTTACATCACAATGACCAAGACTTACTGCTAGCTCCAAGCCGGTCTAACATCAAGTTTACTGGAGCCTTAGCCCAACTCCTCTAATTCACGGAGGGACAAACTAAAGTAACTTTTCAGATTGGAAATCTCGTCTGGTCCCTCGCTTAGTACAAAATGAACAGGGGTCACGATTTTTGTCTCCTATACTTCCACTTCACACTCCATACCTCCCCTTCAACCTCCCCTTCCCATCCCTTCCCTTTCCTTCCCAACACTCCCTGATTTGTTGGAAATCATTTTTTTAATGCATTTCTGCTGGTTTGGATCCATTCACTTCATAACGTTCAAGTTATTTCAATTATTATAGATTGTTGCATTCAGTGTAAAGCTCATATCTGCGGTAGTCATGCCCCTTCGACCACCTCTTGAATATGGTATCACCATTGTCAAGGGATGGGCTGGTAGCCCATTTTGAGGGCTACGAATTTGGTATGTTCAGCGACGATGGGATGGATTTTCTCCCCTCCCAAAGTCGCAGGTCTAACTTAGGCCCACCTGTTTCTTTTCTTATTTTCTTCCTTCTCTCCCCTTCTAACCTTTTCTCTCCATTTGCCAGTTCACAGACGCCGCAACTCCACATCTATACTCCAGGTCCCTGGTCCAGCTTACCATCTCACTCAAGATCACCACGTCCTCTTCTATGAGCGGTAAGGGATACTTGTAATGTTCTATCTCTACCCTCAACGAATCATGCCAGGTAACGCAACACTACTCCCTTCACTGAGGGTGGTATCACATAATGTTCAGGGCCTGAACTCAGCAGTCAAGAGGAGAAAAATTCTCCAGTCTTATCATTCACAAAAAATGACAGTGATTCTCCTACAGGAGACACATTTCCCGACACGGTACTCCCCTTCCTTCTTACATGCACAATATCCGCAATTATTTTTAGCAAGTGCCGAAGACAAGACGAAGGGCGTAGCGATATTATTTGCTAAAACTTGTAAATTTAAAACAACGCAGGTACACAGGGATCCAGAGGGGTGGTTTCTCCTAGTTAAGGGGACTTTAGATGATCAACTATTCTCATTTATTTCTTATTACACCCCCAACAAGGGCCAAACAAAATTTTTCCAATCAATGTTTGGGAGTCTAGGACCACTATTGGAAGGGACAGTGATATACGGCGGTGATTCAAACATTGCGTTTGATCAAAGTCTGGATAAATCAAAACCACAATCTTCGCAGCTTATCCTCCCCAGAAAAATTAGTGCCAAGATAGCAAAATTAATTCACCAACAAGGTCTCGCAGACATCTGATGGGAACTCAACCCCACAAAACGGGACTACACACACTATTCGAACCCCCATCAATCTTATTCCAGAATTGACCACATTTTTATCAAAACGACACATATCACTTTAGTAAAAAAAACATACATAAAAGACACAACACTGTCAGATCACTCTATGATGATCCTAATTGTGCAGGGCTGCTTCTTCAAACCCCCCTTATCACAGTGGAGGCTGAATGAAACTGTACTCATTGACCCCATCACGGTCATAGAACTTGAGAAGGTAATGAAGGAATACTTTCAATTTAATAACATGGATGGAATCTCGGCTGAGAACCTATGGGCTGCTCACAAAGCTACGATCCGGGGAAAATTCATTCAAATAGCAACCAAACTTAAGAAAGAAAGAGCCTCAGATGTAGAGAAATTGGAAAGAGATTTTGCAACTTTACGCAAACAGCACAAAAAGGACCCGACCACGGTCCAAATAGCTCAATTAGACAAAGCCCGTTTGGCACTTAACCTAGCGCTCACAGTCAAAGCCGAGAATTCCATACGCTGGACAAGCGCAAAATTCTATCAACAAAAGGACAAAATGAGCACAATGTTAGCAACTAAACTCTCCCCTAAATTTCGTTCCTTCACGCTCCCAAAAATACGCCTCAAATATGGCACCACTACCCTTAATCCTCAACGTATCCTAAAAGCCTTTCAAGAGTTTTACTCCAAATTATATCAAAAAGAAAATACGGCGGAGGAATCCACCATAAATTCCTTCCTAGATGGCCTACCTATACCTACCCTCCATAAAGACCATATAGATATCATGGAAGCCCCAATCTCAACAGAAGAAACCATAGAGGTGATTAAAAATCCTAAAGGGGGACCGGCCCCTGGGCCTGATGGTTTCCCTGCTCTATACTACAAGACTTTTATGAATACCTTAGCCCCACACCTCACAGTTTTTCAACTCTAAATGTAAGGGCGAACCGATTGATACTCACCTTAATGCAGCCTTCATTTCAGTGATTCCCAAACCTGACAGAGACCCAGAGAGAATAGAAAATTACAGACCCATTTCATTAATTAATAATGATCTGAAGATACTTAACAAAATTATGGCAAATAGAGTAAGCTCCGTCATTAATCGCTATATACACAAAGATCAGGTGGGATTTATACCCGGGAGACAAGGCCCTGACCAAGTAAGGCGAGCGATTGATATTATCTGAATACTCCAGTCTGGATGGGACGGAGGCCCCCCCAAGAAGGTCTCCTTTCCTTAGACCTGCAGAAGGCATTTGATTCTCTCTCTTGGCCTTACTTTTTTGCAATACTGAAACGATGGGGGTTTGGTGAAAACTTTCTGGGTCTATTGAAATTCCTTTATTCAACACCAGAAGCGAGGGTCAAATTGCATGGATACTATTCCGAGCCCATTGAAATTGTTAGAGGGACAAGACAAGGCTGCCCATTATCCCCCCTGATCTTTGCCATAGCAATTGAAACATTAGCCATCTCAGTTAGAGCAGATCAAAATATCAAAGGGGTTCGATGAGGACAATCGATCCACAAATGCGCTATGTTTGCAGATGACATCCTCCTCTTCATCACCTCACCAATAACATCCCTCCCCAACGTAAATAAACTCCTTGAATCTTTTGGGCATATATCAGGGCTAAGGGTTAATATGACCAAATCCCAAGCACTAAACTTCTCATTACACAGTACAGTAGTAGATCAATTGAAACCCTCTTTCCAATTTAAATGGAGCAGCAATTCACTCTGTTATTTAGGGATAAACCTAACCCCCAAGACTGAACATTTATATCAGGAAAACTTCCCCCCCATGTATCCCAAACTTGAGACTGACCTTCTAACATGGACTCAACACAACATATTCTTCCTAGGTAAAATTCATGCTATCAAGATGACTCTACTCCCCAGACTTCTTTATCTATTCAGACCAATCCCACTAGCGATAAGAAGGGATCATCTTAAATCCCTCCAGGGGAACATAATTAAATTCATATGGGGGAAGAAAGGTCACAGACTGGCCGAAAGCATTCTCTATAGCCCCCCCCCCAAAAAAGGGGGGTTTGGGTCTACCACATCTGTTTAAATACTACAATACTACCAAGCTGCTAGATTGGCCCAACTATCAATAATATACTCAAAATATGAAAAACCTGATTGGATAGGTATAGAAAGACAGGCGGTTCCATCATACACCCTAGATTACTTACTCTGGTGTCCTCGAAAATCCAGACTCTCAATCTTAGCACCAACACTATCCCATTCCATTAAACTATGGGATGAAGTGAAACACCTCCCATCATTAACTTCTGAAATACAACCTCTAACTCATATATTTCGTAACCTGCAATTCACCCCAGGTATGGATATCAAATCATTCCAGTGGTGGCTAGACAAGGGGATGTACCGTATTGGTCACTATTTTCCTGCCTCAGGTCCAATATCTTTAAAATACTGTATAGAAAAACTAGAACTCCCAGAATTGGAGAAATTCAGACATCTCCAAATCTATCACTTCCTAACATCTTTATGGAAAAACAAATCCAACCCCCCAGAGTTCACAAAATATGAGCGGTGGTGTGGCCAAACAATGGATCAAAAAGGGGGCATATCCATAATTTACAAAACACTAGTGGAACATATGTCCAAACTACCCTACATGGAAGCTTGGGAAAGAGACTTGCAGGATACCTGGGACCTGGAGGAATGGCACAAAATGGAAACAAGAGCCCATAAAGGTATTGTGACCATATCCTTGATTGAAGCAAACGTGAAAGTACTTGAGATGGTACCTGGTACCCACTAGACTAGCAGTGATGTTCCCCACTTCTTCCCTGTTGTGTTTCAGAGCTTGCCAAGCCCTGGGTTCCATGTTGCACATCTGATGGGATTGTCCGAAAATCAGAGGATTCTGGAATAAAATCTTTTACCTCATTCGGAGAGTAACAGGCATTCCGGTAACAAAATCACCCCAGATAGCTTTGCTGAATGCCCAGGTCCCTAAAACTCCAAAATACACACAAAAACGAATCTCGTTCATGCTCCTGGGAGCAAAAATCACAATAGCTAAAGCCTGGAAGCAACCCAAAGTATCTATAACGGCTGCCAAGAGAAAGATCACCTGGATCATGCTCCAGGAAAAAACGGTCAGCTCCATAATGAACACCGGCAAACCATTTAGTGCAACATGGGAACCCTGGGCTAAACATATGGGGATCTCTCTTATACCTGGAGTCAAGGCGACATGAATAAGCTCTCACGACCCAAAAACTGGCCCCCTGTTCCCTATCTCTCTTCCCTTTCTCCTCCTTTACTTCTTCCTCTTCTTTCTTTCGGTTAAATGATGATAATTATAGATAATAGGAAACTAGTCTCTCTCAATTCCATAATAAACCGTGCGTCTCCGTTAACTGCATTTTGACAGGAGTTCACAAGCTATCGGGATATCATCTTGAGGAGACTCAAGAGGTAGATGATCCTTCAGAGGACATGACTTGGTTGTCCACACGGAGACTCTTACTCAGCTCTGAAAACTGCTGTTATTTCGGAAATGTGTGAAAGGTCAGATCGACCGAGGTGCACTATCCGTACCTATCGAACCAGTCAGTCCCTGACACAGTGTGTGCCCATAAGGGGTGTCTGGACTGACGAATGATTTAAGTGCAAGGTTATGATATATTATTTTTCCAATAACATGTAAGACACATATATATGATGGAGACTATACAATGATGTTTGATAATTGTTATCTCAGTTTTAATATATCGTTTGTACCAAGCTGTGCCCCAAGACGATTTGGTGGCATTAACCTGTAACGTACTGCTTTTCAATAAATTTCTTTTTAAATTCAAAAAAAAAAAAGAACTCTATTTGAGCATTGAGGCCTTTAGTGGTCATTTCTGGTTGGTGAGTGTGCATTTTTCTCAAACTGTGGTGGAGCACTCAAATGGAAGGGCAAGTCACATTCTATTACAAGGAACAGTGGTTTTTTATATTTTTGTCTTTTATAAGGGTTTTTTACACTTAAAGTGGACCTTTAGTCATTTTTTTCAACTTTCCATCTATTAAATCTTCTGCCCTTGTTTTAAATTTGGATAGTAAAACATTTTTTTTCTGCCTGTAAATACCTTATACAGCCCACTTCCTGTTTCTTGTCTGGTAAAAAGCCTAGGCTTATGACATCATGCACAACTCTCTCATGAGAGTTTGCCAGGAAGAGGGTGGGTGTGAGTCATAAGAGGGCCAATGAGAGCTGCAGGGCTGAAGAGTTGGAGGTGTGCCTCTTTCTAAATCCAGGAAGTGAACAGGCAGCAGCTTCAGCTGTCCACAGTTTAAATGGATGCAGCCAGACTTAGTGGAGGGAGATTTCTGCAGCATATTTGGCAAGTACAGAATCACAGTATATATATAAAATAATATGCAAAGTGGCTGGAGGGAAGCTTCAGAATGGCAAAGATGTTTTTATTACAAATTATGTGAGCAGACTGCAGTTCCTCTTTAAAGGGGCAGTTGCACTATTAGTTTTGATGCACATATCCCTTCAATTATAGGCACCATTTTTGTCATAGTTTTTTAGAATTCTCTGTCCAGTTGTCCACTCCTGGGATGTGGACTGCAGAGATTGCAGGCCAGTAAGTTTCTGTTTATGATATGATCTGGTTTGCTTCTTTCGAGGCATCCAAACTCTTGGTGTCTATTTGATGGTTGATGTAGGCTACCCCCGTGGCATTGTCTGACTGCACCCTATTTGGGTGCCCCTTTAGAAAGGGGGTCCAGTGCTCCAAAGTGTTGATGGGGAGCTTGGCTCTCGAAGTGACTGTGTTCCTTGAACTGTTATGAATTGGAACATTACTCCCCACCCTAAGAGACTTGCATCTGTTGTGATAACTTTCCACTGCTAGGGAATTCCTCATTTGGCTGGATAGGAGCATGAGTGTATATATATATATATATATATATATATATATATATATATATATATATATATACACTGCCGTTCAAAAGTTTGGGGTCACATTGAAATGTCCTTATTTTTGAAGGAAAAGCACTGTACTTTTAAATGAAGCTAACTTTAAACTAGTCCTAACTTTAAACAAATATACTCTATACATTGCTAATGTGGTAAATGACTATTCTAACTGCAAATGTCTAGTTTTTGGTGCAATATCTACATAGGTGTATAGAGGCCCATTTCCAGCAACTAATACTCCAGTGTTCTAATGGTACAATGTGTTTGCTCATTGGCTCAGAAGGCTAATTGATGATTAGCAAACCCTTGTGCAATCATGTTCACACATCTAAAAACAGTCTAGCTCCTTCCAGAAGCTACAAAACTGACCTTCCTGTGAGCAGATTGAGTTTCTGGAGCATCACATTTGTGGGGTCAATTAAACGCTCAAAATGGCCAGAAAAAGAGAACTTTCATCTGAAACTCGACAGTCTATTCTTGTTCTTAGAAATGAAGGCTATTCCATGCGAGAAATTGCAAAGAAATTGAAGATTTCCTACAACGGTGTGTACTACTCCCTTCAGAGGACAGCACAAACAGGCTCTAACCAGAGTAGAAAAAGAAGTGGGAGGCCGCGTTGCACAACTAAGCAAGAAGATAAGCACATTAGAGTCTCTAGTTTGAGAAACAGACGCCTCACAGGTCCCCAACTGGCATCTTCATTAAATAGTACCCGCAAAACACCAGTGTCAACATCTACAGTGAAGAGGCGGCTGCGGGATTTTGGGCTTCAGGGCAGAGTGGCAAAGAAAAAGCCATATCTGAGACTGGCCAATAAAAGAAAAAGATTAAGATGGGCAAAAGAACACAGACATTGGACAGAGGAAGACTGGAAAAAAGTGTTGTGGACGGATGAATCCAAGTTTGAGGTGTTTGGATCACAAAGAAGAACGTTTGTGAGACGCAGAACAAATGAAAAGATGCTGGAAGAATGCCTGACGCCATCTGTTAAGCATGGTGGAGGTAATGTGATGGTCTGGGGTTGCTTTGGTGCTGGTAAGGTGGGAGCTTTGTACAGGGTAAAAGGGATTCTGAATAAGGAAGGCTATCACTCCATTTTGCAACGCCATGCCATACCCAGTGGACAGCGCTTGATTGGAGCCAATTTCATCCTACAACAGGACAATGACCCTAAACACACCTCCAAATTGTGCAAGAACTATTTACAGCAGAAGCAGGCAGCTGGTATTCTATCGGTAATGGAGTGGCCAGCACAGTCACCAGATCTGAACCCCATTGAGCTGTTGTGGGAGCAGCTTGACCGTATGGTACGCCAGAAGTGCCCATCCAACCAATCCAACTTGTGGGAGCTGCTTCTAGAAGCGTGGGGTGCAATTTCTCCAGCTTACCTCAACAAATTAACAGCTAGAATGCCAAAGGTGTGCAATGCTGTAATTGCTGCAAAAGGAGGATTCTTTGATGAAAGCAAAGTTTGATGTAAAAACAATGTTATTTCAAATACAAATCATTATTTCTAACCTTGTCAATGTCTTGACTCTATTTTCTATTCATTTCACAACGTATGGTGGTGAATAAGTGTGACTTTTCATGGAAAACACAAAATTGTTTGGGTGACCCCAAACTTTTGAACGGTAGTGTATATATATATATATATATATATATATATATATATATATATATATATATATATATATATATATATATATATATAAATATATATTTATATATATATATATATATATATATATATATATATATATATATATATATATATATGGTATCTCACAAAAGTGAGTAAACCCCTCACATTTTTGTAAATATTTTATTATATCTTTTCATGTGACAACACTGAAGAAATGATACCTTCCTACAATGTAAAGTAGTGAGTGTACAGCTTGTATAACAGTTTAAATTTGCTGCCCCCTCAAAATACCTTAACACACGGCCATTAACCACTTGCCGACCAGCTCACACAGATATACTGTGGCAGGTTGGCAGCGCTGCAGGAATCGCCAAACCTGTACGGCGACTTGTGTAGGCGCAGTTGCGGGCGGGAGCGTGCCTGTGGGTTGGGCATACTCAATGTCTGCTACAAATCACAAATCACCCCCATTACTAGTAAAAACAATAAGAAATAAATCCCTAAATCTATCCCATAGTTTGTAGACGCGATAACTTTTACGCAAACCAATCGATATACGCCTATTGTGTTTTTTTTTTTTTTTACCAAACATATGTAGAAGAATTTATTTCTGCCTAAACTGATGAATAAATGTGTTTTTTATATTTTTTTTAATATGTATTATAGCAAAAAGTAAAAAAATGTTCTTTTTTTCAAAATTGTCGCTCTTTGTTTATAGCGCAAAAAAAACGCAGAGATGATCAAATATCACCAAAGGAAAGTGCTGTTTGTGGGAAAAAAAGGACATCAATTTTGTTTGGGTACAGCATCGTACACCCGCGCAATTGTCAGTTAAAGCGAAGTAGTGCCATATCGCAAAAAATGGCCTGGTCATGAAGGAGGCAAATCCTTCCGGAGCTGAAGTGGTTAATGTCTAAACCACTGGCAACAAAAGTGAGTACACCCCTAAGTGAAAATGTCCAAATTAGGCTTCCAATAATCTAAGGACATAGATCACTGGAACCATGTCCTTTGGTCTGATGAGACCAAGATAAACTTATTTGGTTCAGAAGATGTTAAGCGTGTGTGGCAGCAACCAGATGAGAAATACAAAGACAAGTGTGTCTTGCCTACAGTCAAGCATGGTGATGGGAGTGTCATGGTCTGGGGCTGCATGAGTGCTGCCGGCACTGGGAAGCTACAGTTCATTGAGGGAACCATGAATGCCAACATGTACTGTGACATACTGAAGCAGAGCATGATCCCCTCCCTTCGGAGACTGGGCCGAAGGGCAGTATTCCAACATGATAACGACCCCACATAACGAACACACCTCCAAGACGACCACTGCCTTGCTAAATAAGCTGAGGGTAAGGGTGATGGACTGGCCAAGCATGTCTCCAGACCTAAACCCTATTGAGCATCTGTTGGGCATCAAACGGAAGGTGGAGGAGCGCAAAGTCTCAAACATCCATTAGCTCCGTGATGTCGTCATGGAGGAGTGGAAGAGGACTCCAGTGGCAACCTGTGAAGCTCTGGTGAACTCCATGCCTAGGAGGTTAAGGCAGTGCTGGAAAATAATGGTGGCCACACAAAATATTGACACTATGGGCCCAATTTGGACATTTTCACTTAGGGGTGTACTCACTTTTGTTGCCAGCGGTTTAGACATTAATGGCTGTGTGTTGTTATATTGAGGGGACAGCAAACTTACAGTTATACAAGCTGTACACTCACTACTTTACATTGTAGCAAAGTGTAATTTCTTCAGTGTTGTCACATGAAAAGATATAATAAAATATTTACAAAAATGTGAGGGGTGTACTCACTTTTGTGAGATACTGTGTATATATATATATATATATATATATATATATATATATATATTTATATATATATATATATATATAGTGGATATAAAAAGTCTACACACCCCTGTTTAAAATGTTAGGTTTCTGTGATGTAAACAAATGAGACAAAGATAAATAATTTCAGAACTTTTTCTGCCTTTTAATGTGACCTATAAGCTGTACAACTCAGTTGAACAACAAACTGAAATCTTTTAGGTGAAGGGAAGTAAAAATAAAAAACTAAACTAATATGGTTGCATAAGTGTGTACAGTCTTAAATGAATACTTTGTTGAAGCAGCTTTTGATTTTATTACAGCACTCAGTCTTTTTGGGTATGAGTCTATCAGCATGGCACATCTTGACTTGGCAATATTTGCCCACTCTTCTTTGCAAAAACACTCCAAATCTGTCAGATTGCGAGGGCATCTTCTCTGCACAGCCCTCTTCAGATCACCCCCACAGATTTTTAATCAGATTCAGGTCAGGTCTTTGGCTGGGCCATTCCAAAACGTTAATCTTCTGTATACTTGACCCCGATTTAGGGCCTATCCATGCTTTGGATGTCCCAGGGTTTTTTATGCAGGATAAGATAAGACAGCGCGAAGTTATCGAGAAAGAAAGGAAAGAAAGCCTAGATATTGTCCCATTTCAGCTGGATTTTGGGTTTATGGTTTTGGTATATTCAGTGGTAGTTCTAAAGTAGGACCAACAAGATCAATTAGTGGTGTGTTTGGAGATGTTGTCATGGGAGATGACTATGAGCTCCTCTATTTCGGCAATTATCCAGAACCATTCTTTGATTAGAGGGGCCTGGGGTGTGCCCCACAAGACTGGGACATATAGCTTAGCAGCGTTTAGCATGTGCATAGCTAGGGATCTGAAGAGCGTCTGGATGTTGCGTGATGTAGGAGGAATTGAGCAGGAGAGAATTCTAATGTGAGAGTAGAGACCCTTGAGATTATGTTAAGGACTTCTCTCCAGAATTTTTGAAAGATGGGGCATGACCACCAGATGTGAATAAGGGAACCTGGTTCAGAATGACATCTCCAACATAAGTTGGATACAGATGGAGCGAATTTCTGAATAGAGGTCGGGACTATGTACCATTGCATGAGGACCTTGTAGCCATTTTCCTGGGTTGATACATTTACTGACCCCTTAAGGATGTTTTCAAATATGTTTTCCCAGTGTTTGTCTGAGAGGTCTAAGGATAGTTATTTCTCCCAGAATTGACATGTCCTGTTTTTTGTGGGGTATTTGGTAAAGAGTAAAGAGTATATGGTTGAGATTACATGTCTTTGTGGTGTGGTTTCAGAGCATATTGATTCTAGTAAGTTGACGGGACCAGTAAGGTTTGCGGTTTGGGGGATTATATATTTTTAGCAGTTTTACTTTAATACGGCCTCAATATCCTCTTCAGTCTCTTGTGTCTGCATCCTCCAGAAACAGAATATTGGGATCCGATGTGGTGTTTTTTGGTCATAGACGAAGATGGATGTATTAAGGCTGTAATCTGAGGAAATGTGACATAGATGCAGAGAATTCTGCTTTGGTCAAATAAGCCACTTTTTGCTGAAATTGAGCCAGAATTGGATGCTGAGACCTGTGTCAGAGCCGGTTTTTGCTTTAGTGCAAAGTACACATCATCACTCTGAGGTTGAGGGTTGTGTGTGCCTTTGACAAAGCGACTGTCTGCCCAAGATTTTGTACTGACTCCCTTTCTGCTTGTCTCCGCCATAGCTAGAAGTGAGGGTATTCCCCTGTGGGGTATCCACAAAATAGTGTGCGGAGTATAGGGTAAGTGTGTCTGTAAGGTGTACTGTATATGGTAACCCAGGTGTAAACTATGCTTTAACAAATCCTCATAGTGAAAGGGCAGGTGAAAGTGCCTGAGTACTTTATAAAGGCTCTAGCCAGATGAGGCAGTAAATTGTACAACCAGTGGTATGATGTAACACCTGGTCATCCTTCTGAGACTAAGTTCTGAGTGGTCCAGGCTTCACTCGTCATGATGGGTATACTCCCAAAGGGGTCTTAAAGGACTGGATTCCATTGCAATGGACTATGGCCCTGGACCTGTATAGTACCCTGTGGTCAATTTACATTGCACCAAGTGCCAAGATGAAGACTCATGCAGGATCCAATGCCCGAAGCAACATAATAGGCTGTCCCCACAGTATCAGGTCTGAATACAGTTCCCAAGATTTTATAGAGATTGTGCCAATCCAGATACTCTGCTTCTGTGTTTGCAATAGAAGACAGTGAGGGCTTGGATGAGTTGGAAGATAAAATATTAAATAAACATAATAAGTTAGTTTACTGTGATGTTCTCAGTAAAATAGAAAAGATCCATCACCTTCAGAAACTAGCACAAAACTGTGGACTCATGGTGTGGGGTAGGGTTATAGGGGAGGCCACTAAAGCTTTGCCAGTAACCAATACCTTACGATACACACCTATAACCCATGGTGTATGCATAATTTGCCTGTACGGTATGCCTAAGATAAATATTTTATTTCCACCAAACACAAAGCCTTTAAAACTGTAGAAATGTTTTATAATGGCCATCTACAAACAGATATTTATATATAGTCACAAGCTTTTTATTCTCTGTATAACTTCTTTTTCTTTTTTTCCCCATTCTTCTCACAGTGGCCATTTTTTTTTTTTTTTAACCAAGGGCAGATGAATCCATCTTCCGTTATTTCCTGAGACTCTGGGTGTGCCTTGTGGTGCATGTGACAATGCACATCATGTGAGGTGTTAGGAAACTTTGTATAGTTGTTCTACCAAAAAAAGAAAAAACCCTTCCCCTATCTCCAAGCCACTGTTTAACCTCTTGCCGACCGGCTCATGACGATATACGTCGGCAGAATGGCACGTACAGGCATATTAACGTACCTGTTTGTTGCCCTTTAAGACACGGCATTGTGGGCGCATGCCTGCCGCGAACTCCGTGTGATCGCAGGTCCCGCGGACTCGATGTCCGCGGGGATACCGGCGATCGTCTCACGGAGAGGCAGAACGGGGAAATGCTGATGTAAACAAGCATTTCCCCATTCTTCTTAGTGACAGGACACAGATCACCGCTCCCTGTGATCGGAAGTGGTGATCAGTGTCATGACACACGTAGCCCATCCCCCCTACAGTTAGAACACATCCCTAGGACACACTTAACCCCTGCAGCGCCCCCTACTGATTAACTCCTTCACTGCCAGTCACATTTACACAGTAATCTGTGCATTTTTAATCGCACTGATCGCTGTATAAATGTGAATGGTCCCAAAATAGCGCCCAAAGTGTCCGCCATTACTAGTATATAAAAAAAATAATTAATAAAAATGCCATAAAACTATCCCCTAGTTTGTAGACGCTATAACTTTTGCACAAACCAATCAATAAATGCTTATTGCGATTTTTTTTTTACCAAAAATATGTAGAAGAATATGTATCGGCCTAAACTGAGGAAAAAAAAAAGGTTTTTTTTATACATTTTTTGGGGATATTTATTATAGCAAAAAGTAAAAAATATTGCGTTTTTTTGTCACTTTTTTTTGTTTAGAGCGCAAAAAATAAAAAACGCAGAGGTGATCACATACCACCAAAAGAAAGCTCTATTTGTGGGGAAAAAAGGACATCAATTTTGTTTGGGAGCCACGTCGCACGACCACGCAATTGTCAGTTAATGCGACGCAGTGCCGAATCGCAAAAAGTGCTCTGGTCTTTGGCCAGCCAAATGGTGCAGGGTTAACCACTTGACCTCCGTAAGATTTACCGCCCTTCATGACCAGGCTATGCTTTGCGATACAGCACTGTGTTATTTTAACTGACAACGCTGTCGTGCAACACTGTACCTAAATAAAATTTATGTCCTTTTTTTCCCTCACAAATAGATCTTTCTTTTGGTAGTATTTGATCACCTGTGCGTTTTTTTTTGTGTGTGCTATAAACAAAAAAAGACCGACAATTTTGAAAAAGAATATATAATTTACTTTCTGCGATAAAACATATCCAATAAAAAAATTGAAAAATTGAAATTCGAATTTCTTCATAAATTTTGGTCTGCTACATATTGTTGGTAAAAAAAAAAATCCCAATAAGCGTATGTTGATTGGTTTGTGCAAAAGTTATTTATTACTAGTAATAGCGACAATCTGCGGCTTATAGCGGGACTGCGATATTGCAGCAGACATTCTGACACTTGTGGGAACCAGTGACACTAATACAGTGATCAGTGCTAAAAATATGCACTGTCACTGTACTAATGACACTGGCTGGGAAGGGGTTAAACATCTAGGGTGATCAAAGAGTTAAAATGTGTGCAGTGTGTGGTGCTTTTACTAGGGGAAGTAATCCATTTTATTCCCTGCTTTGCAGGGAAAGTAAATCTATTACTTACCCGCTAACAGGACAGATCTCTGCCTTGTTTACATAGGCAGAGCCCCTGTGTGTGTTATGGCTGCGCCCCCCCCCCCCCCACCAGGTAGTACCAGATCACGTACTGGGCACTTAGAACCCCCAAACATTAAATGCAATTTTTCAAGGAAAAAGTACACTTTAATGAATTTTAGTGTACACAAACACAATAGAATACCCAATTTCTTTGTAAAATATAAAAGATGTTATATCGAGTAAATAGATACCTAAAATGTCACATTTTAAAACTGCAAACACCCGTGAAACGATGACAAAATATGATACCTAAAAATCTCCATAGGCATTGGTTTAAAAGCCTTTACAGGTTACCAGTTTAAAGTGACATGGGAGATCTGGCACCAGAATTATTGCTCCTGGTCTTACGCTTGCGGTGATACCTCAGATGTGTGCAGGATTGACATGCGCGTTTGCCTTTGCGCTTGAGCCCAGGGGTTTGGGTACAATTTTTTTATTTTTTTTTATTTTTATACTTTACTTTTAACTTTTTTTTTTAATTAACTTTATTGCTTTCACAAGGGATGGACACCATCCCTTGTGATGGCATGGACCGTGACAGGCTTTATTTATGAAGGGATCTGGGGTCTTTTAGACCCCAGATCTCTTCTTTGGGTCTCCAAAGCAATTAAGATCAATTTGATCAGATGCTTTACAAGTTGGTAACGGCCTGTAAACAAACATATCTAAACTGGAAGTGATGAAATACTTGTCACTTAGGGTTTCTGATGTAACGAGGGGGACTTCCTGTGACAGACTCTGGACACCCTGTTGAGTATTTCTGCCAAGTAGCTGCTTCCCAGGTCCTGGAACATGAGACCAATGGATCTGTCTATAGTAACCCCAAGAACCAGGCAACACCAGTTTTGGAGTACATCAGAAATATTAGAACAAGAATACAGGCTTATATACACTTGAGAAAGGCATTCCCCCCTCCTGATCATATTACCCTAACAATACAACTGTAACCAGAAACATAAATTAATAGTTGTGCGAGTGGCTACAGGCAAAGTTTTACGCATCCCTACCGCCCAAGTGCATATGGATTGGGGCTCGGGTTACAGACGTGGAAGTTGGAGTTATGAGAGAGATACCTGCAGATGTTCTACTTGGAAATGATTTGGGACATCTTTCCATATGGATTTATGCCCAGAAGCCTTCCCTGTCTCCACCCAGCAGCAAGCACAGCATCTACCGATTGGGACACCTGATGAGCCCATTCTGTATAGGGCTGGCCCTCTTTCTGTTGCAGGCTGCAAAATTTGGACCGATGAGTTTCGGGTTGATTGCGTATCTTGCCAGCAGCTGCTCCTTGACTTGCTCGTAGTCTTTTTTTGTCTTTCCCAGGTATGGCTTCAAAAGCATTTGGTGCTTGACCAGACAGCTTGCTGATGAGAATGGTGACCCAGTCAGCTTTGTCAATTTCCTGGAGATCGCACAGGCTCTCGAAAACATGAAGGTCCCAGTCGATTTCCTCCACCCCATTATGGAAGGGTCGGAACACTGCATAGGGACGTTTCTTGCGGCTACCCCGTTCTGTAGCCGCAGTACCCCCCAATCTCCTTCTGAACCTCAAGCATTTTCAGACGTGTCATGTCTGCAATTATCTAGGTGATCACCTCTTGGGGGGGTGGTGCTGTAAAGCGACAGCCGCCACTGGATCTCTCGCTGGAGCTCTGCCATCCCGGGCCCCTCCATAACTGGCCCTCTGCTTCGGTCGCTGGTCTGGTCACTCTCCATCAACTCAGCAATTAGGATGGCCTTTGACTTATTGCTGGCACTCTGTCCCCTTGATTCCCTTGAGTGTGCTCCGCTTAAGGCTAGGGTAGCAAAGATCCATCCGACAAGGTCCTGTTGGTGGTTTGGATGTTCCAGGGACAAGGAAGCATCCCACCACTGCCAACCAAATGTGACGGACTTCGGCCACCCTGTTGGGTATTTCCACCAAGAAGCTGCTTCCCAGGTCCTGGAACACGAGAGCAAAAGTAGGAGAGAGAAGCGCCAAGCCTTTAAACAGCTTAGGAATTTATTCAGTATATAAGTATAAAACAATACTAAAAACGTGCGTGAAAAATGTTGGAGCACTTGCAGAGTGCTAGAGCGGGTGGGAGCTTCCACGTGCAGCGTCAAAAGGAGCACAGGAGGACCGCTGGGAAGTCTCTATTGAGGGATCCACAAGCGCCGTGTGTTAGCTGCAGCTGGAGCCTCGGCAAGCCTCATGGAGACATCGGCTGTACGTCTCTGGGTGGGAGTGGTCCAGGGCTGTCAAACTGGGGAGCCGCCCACACGCTGTCTGGCCAATCAGAACTTGCTTCGAAGGCACGGCCTCGCCTTCTTCGTCAGCTGCTGGAACATGAGACCAATGGATCTGACTATAGTAACCCCAAGAACCAGGCAACACCAGTTTTGGAGTACACCAGAAATAGAACTGTTTATTAGAACAAGAATACAGGCTTATATACACTTGAGAAAGACATACCCCCATCCTGATCATATTTCCCTAACAATACAACTGTAATCAGAAACATAAATTAACATGAGCTAATTAACTAGTCATTTAACCAGCCTAGGTGACTCAGAGGTTTGACCTTTCAGGTCAGACTTGTCGTCTCCTAGTTCAGAAGACACAATCCACAGTATCATAAGTATAAACACAGACCACAAGGGTAGTGTGCTAGTAGACAATAGCTGAGTTACCATACTTGCAATCATCCCCACACATGTGGAAGGTGCTGTGGCAGTCGGGCATGCTATGTGGGTGTTTTCTTGGCTGGGGTGGGGTCCCTTGCCTCAGCTCCAGCGCAGACAACCATTTGGGGTCCCATCTTCCTCGTTGCCAGCCAAGCACAGTGTCTTAGCTGACCTGTGAGTATAGATTTCTTTCTCCCCATGAGGTTTTTTCTCCCCTTAAAGGGGTAGGATATATTAATTAATACTACATATCCATTTGTATTTACAGTTTACTTCTGTACCCAACTCCTGGTGAATGGCAGATAGCCATAAAACGCATCAAGTTTCCATGGGGCGCTCAGTCAAGCCTGGCTCACTACCTATTCACTGTCCCATATATATATCTTTTATACATTCAAAAATCATTGAGTAGTATGTAACCACTCATGTGTATGTGCATCTATCTTACAGCAGCTCTTTTGCATATGGTTTACCAATGCCTGCTAATAGGAAATACCTTGTATTAGATTTTATTAATATTTACTATCTCTTATGTGCTGCCAAGTTGACATATATGTATCTATCATGTTTATGCCATGTGTATGTGCAGATATGAAAATACTTTTTTTTTTATCTGTTTCATATTATTGTTACAAATAAATAATGTTTACCAACCATTCCACCTCCACAAGTCAATTGCCTCATTTAAAGTCCCACATTCCCTTTTCTTTTTACGTAGCTGAGTTAATTAGCACAATAAACAATGGGTGTAAGACCACCATGAAATCAGAATTTTCTGTTTTTCATACATTCGGCCACTGACCTTTTGGAGAACACATTGTGTGTGTAGCTAAAAATCATGGTATTTACTTCTTTAATCATTTAGTATCAGGATCTCAGAACAGCTTCAGGTAGCTTAGCTTCTCTTCATTGAAAAAAAAATGAAGTACAATACATTCCAAAATATTTTACCATTTGCTCCCTAAATGGTAGGCAACCCAAGATTAGAGCATACTGGCTTTCTTCTCTCGTATTCTGAAAGCTTGTAACTGACCATGCTTGTATATTTTAATGCCATATCAGACGCTCTTTGGCATGTACTGCATCAGAAATGCATCAATCGATCCTTGCATCTGGTATACACAGTTTAGTACAGGTATGTCCAACTTGCGACCCTATGAATGTGGCCCAACACAAATATAAAAAATTTGTACACTTATAAAAATGTGTTTACACTTAGCAAACACATGCGGCCGAAAAAAAATTTGACAATGTCTCTGGACTTTTAGAAATCTTATCTTCTCAGAGAAAAATTGCCCACTCTTCACAATCATGCCTTATTCACATCAGTTTCCGTCAGCACCTATATGTGAGCAACTATTTTTAAGGATGAAGCACACAAAGGGCAAAATTAGAACCAAAATAACCGATGAGCAACGTGAGAACTCATGTAGACTTGCTACTACATCCATCAAACCAGATATTGATGTGATAGTTTATCAAATATTGCACTAGTTTTATATTGCCCTCTTTTACTTTTATATTAACCACTTCCCCCGGGTTGACGTTATATGACGTTGGGGATTTGAAGTGGAGATATCTGCATGATACCTGCAGCTACAGGCATCATCCAGATATCTTTTTTTTTTTTTCAGTCGATTCCCTGCAACGTAAAAGCCATCATAGTGACTGTTTAGCCGCTTGATTGCTTTTGCAGGCGGCGGGAGGGATGTCCTCGGCCATCTCTGACCCTCAGAGGCCGGAAGCGATGTCATGACGTCAAAGACAAAAATGTGGGGACTTATAGACCCAAGATCTCTCCATAAAGAGGAACTGTCCTGCCCTATTCCTATTACAATGGATGTTTAGATTTCTTGTAATAGGAATAAAAGTGGTCAAAAACAAAAAAAATGGGAAAAGGGAAAGTGAAAAAATCAAATAAATAAACAAAAATAAAAAAAATTGAAAGTGCACCCATCCCCTCGTTCTCACACACATAAGCGAACGCATACGTAGGTCATAGCTGCATATGTAAATGATGTTCAAACCACACATGTGAGGTATCACCACGAAAATTGGGGTAAATATATATATTTTTTTTAATTCTGAGTATATTCCTAGCAAAAAACAATGTAGGAGAGGAATGCCAGCATTGCCTTGGGTGTCAAGCGGTTCAAAAATATTACAAAAAAACAAAGTATTGTAAAAAGTAAAAAAAAAGTTTTATTACTCAGATAGGTACATTATCTGCATCAGTGATTGCTAACTTGTGATCTGCTCGACTTGTTATGCTCATCAGCTATCCATATTCTCGGTGTATTTTAGAGAATTCCCCTTCTTCCAATGTGGCCCAGGAAAGTCAAAAGGTTGGACACCCCTGGTTGAGTATATATGGTGTTCAGAAAGGTTATCTGTGACCAAATTTTGAATAGCCTTCTGTACTTGGACCCCTTTTTGGCAAGAATAATACACACACACACATCGACACACAGACCCTTTTATTTCCAATCACTGATATACTGTATTACCTTGGGGATGACAGCGAACAATACGGAAGCATAGAAAAGTGGAATTTTGAAGTAGAAGGTTTAGACATTTTTTTTCTTTTTGGAAGGTCCATTGTAACTGTAAGAGCCACACATTTTACTTTACCAATGCCTGCAGGCATCCAGGTATATAATAGGATCTGTATTATCAAAAAGCATACAAAAAAAAACATGGTGCAATGGTCTCTTGCACAGGATCAAATGTAGCTAATGTTACATTTATAACAAGGCTTTCAAAAATAACTATTTTCTTTTCCTTCATCATATTCAGCATTACCTGACCTGTGATTCACTGACATTTTACACATTATTCATGTTTGTACAGCAAGAGTGACACAATGAAGAATCAGTCGTGTCATGCTTTTGAATCATTCCCCTTTAAATAGATTGATATTACTTGCAGGGTCCTGCAATAAAAAATAAAATATTAAAGAATATCTTTATTACTTTTACAATAAATCCCTAACCTCCCTGTTCCCCTCTCTAAATACATGCTTTAAATCCAGCTGTCATTTGGCTGGTCTGGTGACATCACAGGACAAGTCCTTCCTTTTCTAAAGCAGGAAAGGAGCATTCCTTACTGCAGCACTGAACAGAGCTCATGTAATGACTGTGAGCCCAGGGGGTGTGTCCATGAAAGCTTTGGCTCACAAAGGGTTGAATCACACTAGCTGTCATTTAACATTAAATCATAAGGGTTATAAGCGCTGTAGCGTGAGATGTGTTAAGGCATTCTGGATCAATGTATTATGTGCTATTTAATGAACGTCCAAGTCCTCCATATGCATTGTATGGACTCATCTTGTATAATGTATAAATACAATGGTGCTCAAATACATTACATTGTGTATACTTAGCACATGGACCAGGCAGGGCAAAAACAATAGGGTCCTTGCAGCTATGGACATTTTAAAGTGGTTCCAAAACCTTAAGGCTTTAAATCTTCCGTATCCAAGATCCCCACCCCCAGCATCTTCTGATCCATACCTGAGCCTGATCTTAATTCAGTGCTGTGCACAAGAGCAGCAGCTCTCTCCTCTATCTCTCTCCTCACAGGGGATTAATAGCAACGGGAGCCATTGGCTCCTGATGCTGTCAATAAAATCCTATGACGAGGAAGTGGGGGCGGGTGCAGGTAGCAGGGCTCAGGAGCAAGCTGCTTGCTGGGGGGAGAGGGTGGCCTTATAAGGCAGGAGGAGCCAGGAATGTCGGCAGGGGACCCCAGAAGAGGAGGATCGGGCTGCTCTGTGCAAAAGCATTGCATAAAGATGTTATACTTACCTTCTCTATTATTTTGAAAAAAAAAAGGTTTTGAATCACTTTAAGTTTGCTTATCCAATGTGGATAAAGTATGCTTAGACACATATTAAATGAAGAAAACATTATACCTTCACCTTGTGCTGGAAATGACAGTATTAGAGGAGAGTAAAAGATTTATAAATTACTCTATGTGACTTTCACCTGTCCCTGTAGTGACATTCAGCACAGCAGTCTACGTCTTTGACCAGGAAACAATAGGGGGAGAATAGAAACTAGCAAGCTCTGCAATACTCATAGGCTGCTGCTGTCTTATACTGACCCCTATCAGAAAAAAACAATATTAAAGAAAAAATGTGAAACAGTGCAAATGATACACACCACATAAATCCAGTGTATTTTGTCTTTACAGGTATTACATGGGCATTTAGGTGAACACTACAAATGAGCAAAAAAAAAAATAATCAAACCTATTTAATTAAAGAAAAGTAAATTTTGGATAAAAATTGCCCAGAAAATAATCTACACAACAGTTTGTGGTGTTATAGTATGACAGCAGATCAGTTTGTACTGGCAAAAATTATATGTATGTATGAAAATATTTTAGAAGGGCTCTAAAGTTCAATACTTTTAGGTGTGAAACAATTTAGCTTTTAAATGAATATTTTTGATTGTAATAATGTTCTGTATTGGTTGGTGAAGAATTATTTTTTGTTTCCCAAAAAAGCGTTTCACTTGGCTTTGGTGGGCTTGGCATTACCCAAGAATTTTCTTCAGAGGAAAACTTCTGATAAGAGTCACTGTCCTCACAGTCTCTTCCACCTACTGGACTTGGCCTCTCGTTTGTCCACTGTGTACGGCCAGTCTTTTCCTGCAGTGTATTGATCACTACACGCGGCAGAGGTGCAGATGCACCATCACAAATCTTGTGTTCGTTAGGTGCTTTTTCATATGTAACACCAGCAGCTGATATATGCAGTCTACCGCAAGTCTTTTCCAAGTCCTCTTCGCACTGTACAGGGCCACGAGAAGCTGCCAAAGGAAAGTATTTACAATTACTATCAACATAAAGAGATATGCAATAGCATATTTTCTCTTTCCAGAAAGTCAAAGCTGTCACCTACAGTATCTCACAAAAGTGAGTACACCCATCACATTTTTGTAAATAGTTTATTAATCTTTTCATGTTACAACACTGAAGAAATGACACTTTGCTACAATGTAAAAATGAGTGTACAGCTTGTATAACTGTAAATTTGCTGTCCCCTCAAAATAACTCAACACACAGCCATTAATGTCTAAACCGCTGGCAACAAATGTAAGTACACCCCTAAGTAAAAATGTCTAAATTGGGCCCAATTATCAATGCCCATAAGGGTTAAGGCAGTGCTGGAAAATAGTGGTGGCCACACAAAATATCGACACTTTGGGCCCAATTTGGATATTTTCACTTAGGCGTGTACTCACTTTTGTTGCCAGCAGTTTAGACATTAACGGCTTGTGTGTTGAGTTATTTTGAGGGGACGGCAAATTTACACTGTTATACAAGCTGTAAACTCACTACTTTACATTGTAGCAAAGTGTCATTTCTTCAGTGTTGTCACATGAAAAGATATAATAAAATATTTACAAAAATGTGAGGGGTGTACTCACTTTTGTGAGATACTGCACATGGCCAAAATTACCTGGATTAAAATATGGTGTTGTATGTGAAGTTGTTGGGAAGGAATTTTGTTATTCTGTCCTTTCCGAAAAAAAAGTTTGAAAAAGCCATGAGTGCCTCTGTTCCTTTTCTGGAGTCAAAATTCTCAGAACTTAGTTCACAGATTTAATTATGGTATTTTTTTTTTTAGTTACCCATTCCAGGAATGAACTATCATTTCACAGAAATGGTGTCACCACTGTTTTTGTGAGAGGTCTGAAGAAGTATTAGCGCATCTATTTTTTAAATGTTATATATATTCGCCTTTATACCGAAACCCAGGTTTTAGCATGATGGTGCTCCACAACTAATTTGAGCCATCTTTTACATATTATAGTGTTAGTTCTTACCCATGTGCATATAAATAATACAAACAAGAGCCTGTATAACCCAGTCACTGCAATGAGTCATTCACTTCCATTTATTCATGTAAATTACATTACATAGCCTGAACACGTTTTTTTCCCCAACAGGCTGTAACTAGATAGAGCTACAAATCTGAAAAGAGGTCAGGAGCGTGATCTGTTGGCTCCTGATTTTTTTTTATAGGATTTTTGTAGCCATGAAAAAATATTTTCTCTGTGTTCATTGAAGAACACAGCTGGTTCTTAAAATTATGACAAATGGATTATGTTGCTATCTGCAGGAGAAGGATGCTAGGTATAAACATAAGAAAACCCAGGGGCAGCCCCAATTGGTGGCCAAACCCACAATCTGCACCAACCAACTCAATTAGTAGCAAGCAGTACAAAGGATGATGGCAAAGGTATCATAAACACCTATATGAGGATGAGGATGTGTCTTTCAATTAACACAGAGTAAAAGGACTTTACGGTTAATACAAAAATCTGTTACGAAGGATGACAAATTCAAATTAAGGTCCAACGGAGTCAAAGGTGGTTTTGTCATGGGAACACACTGCATGTAAGTGCAATCTAGGGAGTAAGTGGACAGAAGGTGTTGGAAAAAGACAGCCAAGGTAAAAACCTGACCCCCAACAGTACTTAAAGTCAATCAAGGAGTTGTAGCAAGGAGGCTACGACCAACCGCACTAACTCTATATGAAATTTGTGCACTTTCACATACTTTCTGGACCTTCAGGCGAACACCTATTTCATTGGGGCTGTGAACATATTAGAATAAACATTTTGGATCAGAGAACCAGGACTATTGCCCCCTGAGCAGAGTGGAAATTCACAGAATAAAGGTAAAGAACCAATCTGCGAATATATTATGTAAATGGCTGAGGTACTTTGGTCACACAAAATCTATGGACTGAAAAAAAGCCACCTGTTTTTTTTCCCCCACTTGCTTTTACCTTCTGTGAGGTTCCTAATAATCCCTTCCAGAAAAACACCAGATGGTTGCCCACAAAGGGCATCTTAGTCAAGGCCTTCTTGGATGACTGATCCACTGCACTTGAGCCATAACAGGCATCTAAGGACAACCACTGAGACAAACCAAATTACCCAAATCCAGAGCCACGTGAGAAAACATATTTGAGACCATGAATCAGTTGGTCATCAACACCACATATGAAGCAGAAACATGTCTTGAAGCCAGGCCTTGCTGTAAAAGTTAAGCCCAATCAGTCAGCATTTGCTTAACCAAAGCAGAAGAAAGCACCAATCTGACCAGGGTTCCAGTGACTGTGTAACACTCTCAGCTTTCCTATCCGACAGATCCCTAAAGGAAGGGGATTCCTCAATATGAAGGTTTATGGCTTTTTTAATTAAATACTCTTCATAAGGATAGCTTACAGCACAATGCCTAGGCAAGGTAAATGGTTGAGAAAGATGAGACCAATCATTGTAGATCAAGTCATCAGGAAATAAATCATAAGGAAAGACCTTGGAGGATTGATTGTTTTGTGCTTGTGGGTACCAAACAGAACAGCCTTAAAAAAATCCTTAAAAGAGGAAGGGGTCTCCTCAATTTGAAGCGTTTCTCTCAGGGCTTTGATAAGAGCAGATACCATCTACTTTTATGTGTCAACTTTGTCACTTCATCACATGAAGGATGCAGCTCTGCATCTACCACCACAGAGGGACAGGGGACAATGGCAAGGGGGGGTTCTCGTAATAAAAGTCCTCTCAATGTGGGAAACAAAGCTGCCAATGGCAGACTGAAAGAAGTCAAAAAAGTCAAAGCAGACCCTGAGGCACCCAAAGCCTAATGTGAAGGGTTGAATGTGTAAGACGTGTATAGGAGACTATTTACAGGCAGTGTCGAGTGAATCACTGTGGAAGGCAGCATCAAAAAGCCGCCCCATCACACACACGATTAAAAAAAAGGCCATGTCCCTAGGACCCTCGGTCACCCAGCGACTGGCCCTCCATGTGTTTGGTTTTGAGTATAAGCTCTTGTAATCAAATTCCTTATCCACTGTGCAATGGTGGATTTGGAAGCAGGATGTCCCTTAAGAGGTCCAGCAGAAAGAATAAACAGGGAATCTGTTTGTCTAATAGAAGCAGTAGCTTTTAAATACCCTCTAGTGGCTCCGAGTACGTCAAGGCAACAATGTCCTCATTGAGATGAAATGCTGAAACCATCTTTGTAAGAAAAGGATGGGCCTTGGCATCATTCAACCCTATCATTGTAAAGTATAAGGAAAGACTCTCTCATGGAAAGGGCTGCCAATTCAGAAACATTTCTGACACTACATCAACCAAAAAGGCTACTTCAAGGGAATATCCCTGGTGGGTCCAAAGGGCTGACCCTGCAAGGCAGAGACAACCAAATCAAGGTCTCAAGGAAGCACTGGGTGCTGCAAGGAGTGCCTGACACAAGTAGGTAGATTTTGGTCAAGACCTGTTTGTCGAGGGCCAAAACGTAAGGCACAGAGCAATCTCTAGAACTGAATTGACTACTCTCACACCAGGCAAACTAATAATTCCAGGTACAATAATAAATGTTCATGGAACTAGCTTTCCTTTCCTTAAGCAAGGTAGGGATCACAGACTCAAACACCTCTATTCATTAAACCCAGGTTTCAACAGCCATGCTGGTAAAGCCAGAAACTATGGAGCAGAGTGAAATACAGGGGCTAGGGACAGCAGATTTGGCCTGCTAGGAAGAGATCAGGGGTGGTCTGCAAGAAGCATGGCCTATGTCTGTGTACCAGGATCTTCAGGGCCGATTTAGTGAAGGAAGAATCAGTCTTCCTCTCTTGCTCAATTTTGTGGAGTAGACGAGGTAGAATGCTCAGTGGAGGGAAGGCATAAGTTAGCCGGAACTGAGACTAGGGAATAACTAAGGCATCCAAGGACGTCCATGCAAAATCTAAAATCCCTGCATCTATAGACACCAGGGCTCTAACACCAATCTCTCTATCCCTGTAAAGAATAAATCAGTATACATACCCTTTTGGAAACCGATCTGACCAGCTCCGACTGGATCCCGCGCTGAGCTGTCAGACGCCGCTTCACTGTAGAGGTGGATGCAGAGGAGACGGACGACAACCGACGCCCCATATTAAATCTATGGGCGACATCACTTCCCATTCATTTCACAGCCGTTATCAGACATGTCCACTGCACAGCTTCTGCCACTGGAGATTGGGTCAGATCGGCTTCCAAAAAGGTATGTATACTCATTTATTCTTTACAGGGATAGAGAGGTTAGTGTAAGATCCCTGGTGTCGATAGATGCAGGGATTTTAGTTTTTGTATGGACTTTCGCCTTAAAGTGATTGTAAAGCTTTGTTTATTTAAAAAAACAAAAACAAAACATATCATGCTTACCTCCACTGTGCAGCTCGTTTTGCACAGAGTGGCCCCGAACACCGTCTTCTGGGATCCCTTGGCAATTCTCGTGGCTCCTCCCCACATCAGATAACCCCCTGCGTCCAAGCACTCTCCCGGGGGGGTTACCATGTGGGCGCGCTCCATGCCCGCCGAATGTATGACTCGCCCCCGCGTCATTGGATTTGATTGACAGCAGCGGGAGCCAATGCTATCAATCTATCCAATCAAGAGCTGAGAATCCCGGGCAGAGGAAGAGCGTGTCCCCGCCAGATGAAGTTCCAGGGCTCGAGTAAGTAAAACGGGGAAGCTGGGGGGCCGGTCACTGCCAGGTGTTTTTTCACCTTAATGCATAGGATGCATTAAGGTGAAAAAAATCCCTTTACAACCCCTTTAAATAAATGCTATGGGATAATGCACTAGGCTGGTTCTTTTTTTTGTTTTTTGATAGTGACATCAGGACATCCCCAGTCCTAGAGGGAAGCAAGGCTTGAAGCATTCCCCATTGACGTGGTGTCATCTTTTACACCTGTACCAGCCTATCACACTTATGCGCAGGAGACATTCTGTCATTATTACCTGTAAAGCACCCTGTAGCTGACACAGCACATTCTTTTTTGTGGCTGCTACAGTGGTATTCATATATCATATATTAAGCATTTATTCCTCAAACTTGTAACGGTGTGCATAAAGAATTTGGCTAAGTAATAGGAGGAGGTATCAAATACAAATCATTTGGAGACTTTCCTAAAACAATCTTTAATATTAAATATTTAAAAGCAATCATTATACTTAAAGCAGATACCACAAGCTGCTTGTTATTATATTTATTTAGTAAATTCTGTTTCCCTCTCTCATTTAGTTTTTCTATGATACTGGGGCCTGATGTCTCATATATTGATAGCAGAGCTCCACCAACCAACACCCCTATCCAGTGAGAGGCCAATTCTTACTGAAAATAAACCCAACTATTTATATTCTCGATATGTGACTGCTATACCATGTACTTGTACGAAAAAGTATTCTGTTCTTTTTGTATTGTTTCCTTTGTATCAAATACCTGGTGTTCCTGTCAGTCCCTCTGCTTTTCTAATAAAAACTGACCACACTAGGCAAAAGAGCACAGCATTGTCAGGTTTCTGGCTGTGCTGGAACTCAGCCTGCTCTCCTCCAAAGAGAAGACTTCTGTGGACATGCCCCTTGGTACAGCCATTCACTGGAAGGCCAGTGTATTGCTGTTTCTCCTTCCTGAGCTCCTTATGCAACTGAGAACAGAGGGTATGTGATCACTTATAAAAAAGGGGGGAAAAGGTATTGACAGTTTTTTTTTTTTTTATATGTATACTTAAACATTTTGCCTTTCATTTATATTTTAAACTGAATGGGTTGTTTTACTAGGTTAGGGTTTACATGTAGGAGGAATGGGCTGCTTCCAGTCATACATAACCTTTCCTTTTTCCATTGCTATATCTACTCTAATATGGAGATTCTCAAATATTACTGATAGGACCGCACTTTATAGAGAGGGCTTGATGAGGCAGTGCAGCTTTCCACATATATTTAGAAATGTGTGCAACTAAATTCTCTGTTTTTAATGCAAATTGTTAGTGCCATTTTTTTTTTTGCAACCTAGCTTGTAAGCGCGTTGCGAAAATCTTCGTTTATGCTGTGCAAGGCTCTTCCAGGTGTGCTTTACTCCAAATGTGAGTTATAAAATTGGGATGGTTGCCATTTTTATGTAGTATGCTTGCTGGAATTGGCGTGAGGACACACAGGATGCATTCAGCTGCCATTGTGCCTTTTGCAGGGCTTCTAAGGTGTCCCTGCTCCTTTACGGAGGAATGGGCTGCCGCCAAGCATTCCTGCCTTTCATTTATTTATTACTATATACACTATATTGTCAAAAGTATGGAGACGCCTGCCTTTACAGGCACATGAACTTTAATGGCATCCCAGTCTTAGTCTGTAGGGTTCAATATTGCGTTGGACCACCTTTTGCAGCTTTAACAGCTCCAACTCTTCTGAGAAGGCTGTCTACAAGGTTTAGGAGTGTGTTTATGGGAATGTTTGACCATTCTTCCAGAAGCGCATTTAAGAGGTCGGGCTCACATTCTCCACTCTTATTCATCTCAAAGATGTTCTATCGGGTTGAGATCAGGACTCTGCGCAGGCCAGTCAAGTTCCTCCACCCAAAACTCGCTCATCCGTGTCTATATGGACCTTGCTTGTACACTGGTGAGCAGTCATGTTGGAACAGGAAGGGGCCATCCCCAAACTGTGCCCACAATGTCGAAAGCATGAAATTGTCCAAAATATGTTGGTATGCTGACGCCTTCACTGGAACTAAGGTGCCAAGCCCAACCCCTGAAAAACAACTCTACACCATAATCCCCCCGCCACCAAATGATTTGGACCAGTGCACAAAGAAAGGTCCATAAAGACATGGATGAGCGAGTTTGGGGTGAAGGAACTTGACTGTCCTGACCTCAACCCGATAGAACACCTTTGTGATGAATTAGAGCAGAGATTGCGAACCAGGCCTTCTTGTCCACATCAGCGCCTGACCTCACAAAAGCGCTTCTGGAAGAATGGTCAAACATTCCCATAGACACACTACTAAACCTTTGATATAAAGTATATTATATATATTGATATATATCATATCACAGCTATTTTTCTTTGGGACATTTCATTTATCCATGGGATTATTTTTTATTTGTCTTTTAAGTGCGTATTTGCAATGGATTTATTTCTATGTATTGTTCATATTATTACATGTTTTTTTAGCGTGCCACTTTAGGTCTTTATTTTTATCTGTACACAATTGATATCAATTATTGTGTCAGATGCTTGTTTTTATTTTGCTTTTCTGTGTGATTCCGCCTTTACACCCATGTATTGATAGCAAAGCCCCACCAACCACCATCCCCATCCAGGCAGAGGTCTTTACTGGCTTTCAAAGCAGTGGAATTGTAGTTGGCAGGGCTTAGCTTTGCAACAAGAGAAAAAAAAAAGTCAGGTTTCCGTAACAAAGTGAAACTAAATCAGAGGAAGGAACAATTTTAACTTTTATGTTTTAAAAATGTAAACGTTAATTTAAGGATACGATTGCTCTGCTAATTGTGAGAAACAATGCTATGTAATATGTACAGCTAAATTATGCTAAAGCGCATACAAAAAAAAAAAAAAAATCAATATTCCTAAAAACTAAAGCTTTTTCAGATAAATCAGAATTACAATTATTTAAGGTAAAAAAATAACATAAGCAAGATCACAACATTGTTAGTATATCACATTAAAAATAAAAATAACAAGTTTTAGAAAAGGTTGGAAGGAAAAAGGATTTTGCATATAAAACATATAATACATTTAGTATTATCGTGCAGTTAATTTAGAAAAAAGAAGAGCCTGCTATTTAACAGCGTCATTTGTGTTTTTCCAAGACAAAAAAAATGGACCAGGCAGATGACAATGAACATCAAAGTATGCATCTGGCATTAATATGTGAAATGTGTGCATTGTTTTTACATGAAGCAGATATGGTAAAAGGTCAAATACAAATAAACTGTTAACACCTCTGCCTGTACACTTAGGCTGGCTGAGAAAAAAAAAAAGCCACAAGGGGGAACTGAATACAGCACAGCAGAAAAACACATCAGCAACACCTTTATGTGTGAACTTGACCAGTATGAGACAGAAGCCAAAACCAGAAAACGGGTAGGCTGCAGCTCTAATATACTCAGACGCATCAGCCTCACGCAGCGAGATTCTGATGAGATATGATAGCCACTTGCTCTTTAAATGGCATTGCAAGGACTGGGGGTTTTCGAGTAGTCCTATTACAGTAGGCAATGTGACTTGCCTTTCTTGGTTGCAGCCACTGTTCCTTTCAGCTTTCTTAGCACCTCAGCTTGTACTTCAGTCACTAGATGTAAATTAGACATTTCCTTCTTCAGCTCCCAGTACGCCTGCCGCGCGTCGATCTCGCTGGTGAAGAGAAAATAGAAAAGCTTTCATTTGCTGCCCAGTATCATCTTTATTTCATCTTCACTTTAACCTCGAGCCGCTGGCTTGTGATATTGGCTATTTCATAGTCTAAGAATTGCTGCTAAATAACAATTAATTGCACTACATATATAAAACATATATTAATATACAATAATTCATTAGACTCCGATGTCTGGGCGAACTGCTGCAAATGTATTTCTACTGTGTTCTCTAAAAGCGCAGCGTGTTAATTATATAAATTAAAAGTGAAAAACACTGTGGATTAAAAAAACAAACTATTCTCTAGAAGTGGATTTTCAATATGAAACATAAAAAAACAACAGTAAAAAAAAAAAAAAAAAAGGATAAAAAACCCCCCCAAAAAAAACAACAGTATGTGAACCTGTTTTAGCGATAAGACCTTTACCAATAGTTAAAATAGAACTGCTTAATCTAAAATGCAGATTTTCCAAGTTTTATTAATTTTATGATATTATATTATTTATATATTTCATTTCTTTCCTGTAATGAAATACAAAGAAGGTTTTTTATGTATATTTAGAGTGCATTGAAATGCTGTTTGATTTGCAAGTAGGAGACATTTTACGTACACCGCAGTGATTGATGTGTGAACAAGGAGTTAAAGTGATACTAAAGGTTCCTCTTTTTTTTTTTTAAATAACAAACATATCATACTTACCTCCACTGTGCATCTCGTTTTGCACAGAGTGGCCCCAAACCTGCTCTTCTGGGGTCCCTTGGCGGCTCTCTCGGCTCCTCCCCGCACTAGATAACCTTGCGGGCGTGCTCCCGAGTTCAGCATTCAGCCCCGCCCCCCCGGCGGCCGGGTCATTGGATTTGATTGACAGCAGCGGGAGCCAATGGCTGTGCTGTTATCAATCTATCCAATCAACAGCCGAGAACCCCCTAACGGAGAGATGGCGCATCCCCGTGGGACAAGTTTGAGGGTTCAGGTAAGTAAAATGGGGGGGGCGCTGGTCACTGCCAGGTGTTTTTCACCTTAATGCATAGGATGCATTAAGGTGAAAAAAACGCTTACCTTTACAACCCCTTTAAAGCTAAACAGGACACAGTTAAACTATGTAAACTGTTTTATGTGATCTGCCGTAAACCTGGGTATATGCTAGTAGCATTTCGAACAAAAATTTGTACGAAAATTCTCAGAGATGTCAAAAGTACCTCCAAAGCATCCCAGAATTATCTCAAATTGATCGCAACTGCACGGTGATTACACAAGAAAAAAAAAACCCGACACAAGTCCTAAAGGCGCGATTAGCAAATATAGAGAAGCTTGTAGGTTTAGGCAGACTGAGTGACAACTGTTCCCCAATGTGTTGCCAATTGTATATGTAAGAAAACCTTTGATTTTAGTCCTCTTTTGACAAGCTACATCGACAGTGTCTGGCTGTCCTTAAAAAACTACCCCTCCACCCAGCAAGGTGTATTAACATGGCCAACTTGTGGTTTAGCGGGCTCAACTGCCTGTGTTCATAGCCCTTGGCCACCCGTGTAAACAAGGCCTTAAAAGAGAAGTTTAAAGGTTTAAGCAAGCCAAAAATCCATACTCACCTAGGTAGATGCAGCATTGATCTGATGCCACATCTGTCTCCCACCACCTATACAATGAGAACACTGAGAACTGAGCGATCAAACAACACTGCTCACTTAGTCCTCCCCTCCGATCTGAGCAGAAAGCCAGTGACTGTCAGCCACTGGTTCTCTGCTTTGCCACTTCAGTGCTTACTGGAGCACTGGGCTTTGGAGGGGGCGGGAGTGGCTGGCTCAGTTTCCCAACATCTCGCTGAGAGGCTGAGCCAGCTGCCCGTCTCAGGCTTCTGGGTGGCTGGACCGGCTGAGTGACAGCTGACATTGGATTTTAGCTTGCTGTCGGCTGAAATTGGTCACAGGAGTGTAGAACGAACTGCACTCCTGTGATCCATAAGGGAGGTAGGGACAAAAAAGCTTTGGCCATACTTCTCCTTTAAAGTGGCTTTAAAGGCTAAAGGTGTTGTTTACTTTCATGCATTCTATGCATGGAGGTAAAAAACCTTCAATGTCCAGCTGCCCCCTCAGCCTCCATAATACTTACCTAAGCCCGATCTGGATCCAGCGATGTGCACGAGAGCCGAAGTTCTAAGGGGGGTTTTTCCCTCTTGATTGGCTGAGATGCAACAGCAGTAGCCACTTTCTCCCACTGCTGTTAATCAGCCAGTGAGGTGGGAGCAGGGGGCAGGGCTTTCTTATGAAGTGGATATTTGCCAGTACACCATGGATCAACAAAGTAGCATCCAAACAAATTATTTATTGCATGATCACATCACAAGAACAGTGCAATATTTTGGAGTCACACAGGACCCCTTCATCAGGCATGCCTGACTAAGGGGTCCTGCATGACTCCGAAACATTGCACTGTTCTTGTGATGTGATCATGCAATAAATAATCGGTTTGGACGCTACTTTGTTGATCCATGGTGTGCTGGCAAATATCTACTGTGTGACTTTCTGAACCAGACTCCAGCTGGTTGTTGCTGCAGCACCCAAACTTTTGTGAGCTTATCCAGGAACGCGTGCGATGGGAATATGGATTATTAGGGCTGTCTTATGAACACAGAGAGTAGGCTCGGGAGCAAGCATGCATGAGTGCCACCATAGTAAGCGCCTTGCTATGGGGGCACTCGGCAAGGAAGAGGGGCCAGAGTGCTGTGGGGGGAACCAGAACAGAGGAGGATTGGGGCTGCTCTGTGCAAAATCATTGCACAGAGGAGGTAAGTGTAACATGTTTGTTTTGTCTTTTAATTTTTACTTTACAATCACTTTAAAGCGGAACTTCAGTCATTTTTCAGGTTTCCATCTATTAAATCTTCTGCCCTTGTTGTTTTAACTTTGGATAGTAAAACATTTTTTTCTGCCAGTAAATACCTTATACAGCCCACTTCCTGTTTCTTGTCTGGTAAAAAGCCTAAGCTTATGACATCATGCACAACTCTCTCACTCTCCTGAGAGTTTGCCCGGAAGGGAGGGGGGGTGAGTCATAAGAGGGCCAATGAGAGCTGCAGAACTGGAGGTGTGCCTCTGTGTTTCTGTTCAAAGCCAGGACGTTAACAGGCAGCAGCTTCGGCTGCCCACAGTTAAAAAGGATGCAGCCAGACTTAGGCCCCTTTCACACTGGGGCGGTGGGGGCGCCGGCGGTAAAAGAGCGCTATTTTTAGCGCTGTTTTACCGTCGTTTTTGCGGCGGTATTCGGCCGCTAGCGGTGTGGTTTTAACCCCCGCTGGCGGCCGAAAAAGTGTTAAAACCGCTCGCATAGCGCGGCTATACCTGCGTTATTGCCGCGGTATAGCCGCGCTGCCCCATTGATTTCAATGGTCAGGAGCGGTTTAGGAGCGGTGAATACACCGCTGCAAAGATGCGGCGCTTGCAGGAGATTTTTTCTTCTCCTGCCAGCTCACCGCTTCAGGGTTTTCACACTGAACAAACAGCAGCGGCTGTTTTGGGTCGGTTTGCAGGCGGAATTTTTAGCGCAATAACGCCTGCAAACCGTCCCAGTGTGAAAGGGGCCTTAGTGGAGGGAGATTTCTGCAGCATTTTTGGCAAGTACAGAATCACAGTATATATAAAATATGAAAAGTGGTTGGAGGGAAGCTTCAGAATGGCAAAGATGTTTTTATTACAAATTATGTGAGCAGACTGCAGTTCCTCTTTAGGTTAAGACCCCTTTCACACTGGGGCGGTTTGCAGGCGGTATTGCGCTAAAAATACCGCCTGCAAACCGCCCCTAAACAGCCTCCGCTGTTTGTTCAGTGTGAAAGCCCGAGGGCTTTCACACTGAAGCGGTGCGCTGACAGGACGGTGAAAAAAGTCCTGCAAACCGCTTCTTTGGAGCGGTGAAGGAGCGGTGTATTCACCGCTCCTAAACCACTCCTGCCCATTGAAACCAATGGGACAGCGCGGCTATACCGCGGCAATACCACGGCTATAGCCGCGCTGTACGAGTGATTTTAACCCTTTTTCGGCAGCCAGCGGGGGTTAAAATCGCACCGCTAGCGGCCGAATACCGCTGCAAGAACGACGGTACAGCAGCGCTAAAAATAGCGCTGTTGTACCGCCGATGCCCCCACCGCCCCAGTGTGAAAGGGGCCTAAGAGGTTATTCTACAGTAAACAATTTCCATTTGTTACTAACCAGCACTGCTTATTAAAATGAAATCCATTGACTGGTTACGAGATATACTGTATTTATCGGTGTACAACACGCGCCGGCGTATAACACGCACCCCAAGTTTAGGAGGGAATTTTAGGGAAAAAAACTATTAGGAGGGAAGTTTAAGAAAAAAAAACTTACATTAAAATGCACATCAATGCAGCCTTATCTGTCCATCTGCAGCCTTTTCAGTGTCAGTGCAGCCTTGCCCCAGTGCAGTCTTGTCAGTGCAGCTTTGCCCCAGTGCAGCTTTGTTAGTGCAGCTTTGTCAGTGCAGCTTTGTCAGTGCAGCTTTGCCCCAGTCCAGCTTTGCCCCAGTCCAGCTTTGCCCCAGTCCAGCTTTGTGCACTCGCCGCCGACATACACAGCCGTGGGGAGATTCAAATATGGCGCCGAGACTGCAGGGATTCGTCGGAGCCGAGATACACATACCCGAGTGTTCTCGGCTTTTTTCGGCGCCGCTCACAGTCATGCCCAGTCCCGCCCTATGATGGACATAACACAGGTCCAAGGGTGGGACTGGGCGTGATGGCGGCGCCGAAAAAAGCCGAGAACACTCGGGTATGTGTATCTCGGCTCCGACGAATCCCTGCAGTCTCGGCGCCATATTTGCCGCGATCGCTCCGATGACACAAAATCAGCGGGGATCGGCCTATAACACGCACCCACGATTTTCCCCTGATTTTCAGGGGAAAAAAGTGCGTGTTATATGCCGATAAATACAGTAACTCTTTTGTGTTAGCTTTACACAGACTAGGCTCTAACATGTCCAATGCACAAAACCAGACAAGGCCACACTTGGCTGGATTGCTACTACAGCAGTTACAATGTAATTACTACAATGTCTGCCAGCTCGGTGAAAAGGAAATGCTGTAGCTGGTGTGACCGGTGTGCAGTCACCACTAACTATCCTCGATGTACAACCTAGCCTAAACAGATACTTGTACAGCTCAGCAAAGGCAAACGCTACCCATCTCATGCTCAAATTACACAGCTGTCGTACGCAAAGTGTGAAAGTGGCCTTACTACATTATGAGGCTGATTCACTAAAAGCTACATGTTTTCCTTTGAGTTATAACTTTTACCACATTACACAATAAAAGTACTATCAGCAGTGTTTTGGATACCTACAAACTCAGATGAGTTTATTTGTAAAGGATTTGCTTTGCAATTTGCACAGCGAATGTTTTCCACACTTTGGGCCGCCTGCAATGTGCTACAGTGCACATTTGCCTGAATGGTGAGTTTACATTCAAATAAATGGCACTGCATCTCACAAACACACTAAATGTGAGTTGGCATGCTTTGCGGTGAAGTATGGTAAGGCGCGCACTGGGTAAATGGGCACTTAACCACTTGCCGCCTGTATAACTTACTTATACGGCAGCAAGGTGGCACTGCCGTGCTGGATCACGTACCTAGTCCCGGATCTGACAACTCCGGGTCTGGGGCACGCATGCGCGCCACCGGTGGCCCGCTACCGCTGTAATTATATACACAGAGGGAGCTGATCTGCAGGTACCGTGGACTCTATGTCTGCCGGCACCCGCCGATCATCCAGCACAGAGGCAGAACAGTGGTCTGCCTATATAAAAAAGGCAGATTGCCCTTCTGTCAGTAGGAAAGGCATGGGTCCTGTGTTCCTGCAAAGCAGGGACGCGAATCCAAGCCTTTTCCTAGTAAAAGCACCTCCTACAGCAGACACACACACTAGCTACGCACAGAATTAACCCTTTGATTTCCCCTAAAGTTAACCCCTTCCCAGCCAGTGTCATTAGTACAGTGACAGTGCATGTTTTTAACATTGATTACTGTATTAGTGTCACTGGTCCCCAAAACGTGTCAAAAGTGTCAGTTAGTGTCCAACTGTATGCCGCAACATCGCAGTCCCGCTAGTTACTAATCGCTGCCATTATTAGTAAAAATAAATAAATAACATAAATAAATAAAAATAGCCCATATTTTGTAGACGCTATAACTTTTGCGCAAGCCAATCAATATAACGCTTATTGGGTGTTTTCTTTTTACCAAAAATATGTAGCAGAATACATATTGGCCTAAATTTATGAAGAAATTTTTTTTTTTTTTTACATTTTTTTAATTTGATAGGTTTTATAGCAAAAAGTAAAAAATATAGTTTTTTTTTTTTCAAAATTGTCGACCTTTTTTGATTATAGCACAAAAATGAAAAATTTTAGAGGTAATCCAATACCACCAAAAGAGAGCTCTATTTGAGGGGAAAAAAAAGACACGCATTTTATTTGCGTACAGCATCACACGACCGGGCAATTGTCAGTTGTAACGCATTGGCGTAACGCAAAAAATGGCCTGGTCTTAAAGGGGGGTAAATCTTCCAGAGGTCAAGTGGTTAACAAACATACAAGAATGCTTTATTAGCAACAGTAGAAAAAAAATCTGAGAAGTTTTGCACTCTGTGAAGGTAACTAAGAAAATCAGACCATCATACCAAAAACATCACAAAATGCAAGGAGTGAAAAAGCAAAAATGTTGCTGTTCTGAGGCTTTCAGTATCTAGGATCTTTTCTCACCTGCTTGATGGTCGTTTCCATCTCTTTTTGGAAGTAAGCGGTGGTCAGTTATACAGTTACTTGGCCACAAACCATCACAAATCATTGTCAAAGTGCAAATAAGGAAACAGATACTTTTAGGTCTGGCGGTAGATGTGGTCAGATAACAATCAATGAACACAAACATTCATGCCTTTAGGTACAATTCTCCTTTAAAATTAAAAAAAAAATGGTATATTATGCTGCTGAAGGTTATGGAAAAAAAATAAAACATTTTAATAATAATAAAAAAAAAATCTTTAGTGCAACGTGGCCCAAGCTACTACATACATACATACACACCATATTGCTTAAAGTGGTTGTAAACCCTCACATATATTCAGTAAAGTGACTGGTCTTAGGTGATACATAGAGATGAATCAAATCCTCCTACAGAAATTGTACCTGTTTATTTGCAGTATTCTCTTCTCTACGGCTGTTCAAAGTCCAATATTTATACAATCCCTCTAAGCTGTGAGAAAAAAGGGGGTGGAGAGCTGAAGTTACACTCTGAAGAGCTCAGCGAGGAGAGCTCTGAAAGCTGATTGGAAGGAAGAGACACGCCTCCCTTCACACAGCACACAGGAACAGAGATGAGGCTGCCAATCAGCTGGAGCTCCCCTTCCCTGTCACCTTTTTTTCTCTTGGTGTCAGGAAAATTTGCCGGAAGTGATTCATGCTTATAGCCGAGGAACGAAGCAGCAGACAGAAATGAAACTTGGTGCTCTTAATTGAGACAAGTAAACACTATAGAGGGATGTGCTTTTTTTTTATATTTTATTTCTGAGGTTTACAATCACTTTAATCAAAGCTTTCTTATATCAAATCCATTTCTCATATCAAAGCTCTGAATGTACATCAGTCTCAACTTTCTCCTCATGCAGACCTGCAGTAATGACTCCTCTGCCACCATGCCAACTCTTCAGTATCCCTAATCACTGTGTAATTTATTTCATTTACAGAATTTATGGTTGATAGGTGTATAATAGAGCATCCAGGCTTTTTGTATATCCAACAGAAATGTGTCTAAGGAATCGAAAAGTCCTGGTAAGGAGTCACCTTACCAGGTGTGGTTAGTCCATGGGCTTATTTCAATATAAAATGTATTACATATTTATACATTTTTATATCACAGGGGCCTATAAATATGGCAATAAGCTGCAGAGCAATAAAAAAAAGTATATCATAAAACTATACCCCGTGCCAACATTACTCTCCACTAAACAGAATTAGGTCTGTGGGCCTCTTAAGCCAAGCTGGCCGAAAACTAAAATAACTTTGAAAACTTTTGTTTCAGGAACATTCATTTGATTTTCGAATCGTTATTAGTGGTTGTGAAATCGACATTCTTTTCTTGAATGAACAAATTTCTTTTCTAATAATTCTTTTCTTTGCCAGTCATTTTTGTTTTGAAAACAAAGATTAAATGAACAAATTTCTAAGGCCCCTTTCACAGGGGCTTTCCGATCAGGTCCATCAGTCAAGTTTTTCAGGCGGACCTGATGGGATGCTCCATTTACCTCTATGGAGCTGCAGATGTCCGCGGTGACATTTCCGCTGACATCCGCCGTTATCTGATCCGATCCGGTCCGTGAAATCCAGACGGATGGTGACCCTATTTTCCATCCGTCTGTAGAATCGGATGAAAAAACGAACAGGCGGTCCATTTTCATCTAATCTCGCCATAGAGGAGAGTGGGGCTCTGAAAGGTCCGTCTCAGCACAGTGAGCGAAGACGGAGCTGTCATCCGCCTGCTCAACGGCGATCAGCGGATCGATCACCCACTGAGCAAAGCAGAGTCCGTCGGGCCTGTGAACGAGCCCTTAGTGAATGTTACTTTCACTCATTCCAAAATCAAATGTTGAATGCAAACAAGCATTTTGAAGTACATTCAATGACATTTGTCAAATCATCATATGTATGGATGAGAAATTTCATACAAATGTGTCCGTGTACGGGCGTGCCTAATATTTTTTAAATACACTTTGAAAATAAGTAGTGGCCAACTGGTAAGAGTGATATCCAGAAAACAGTTTTCTAATTTAATTTATAGAAGGAGAACCTCAAAATGGGATTTTTAAAGGCAATTTGACAAAAAAATATGGAAAATTTAATAAAAAATATATGATTTTATTAATACACAAAAATTCATAAAATTCTTATGGAAAAAAAACACAAGAAAAACATAGATACATGAGTTGAAATAACATTATACAATAATTGGCAGATTTTGCCACTTCTGTCAATTATTGTATTACGTCATTTCAACTCATGTACCGTATATACTCGAGTATAAGTCATTCCGAGTATAAGTAGAGGCCCTAATTTACCACAAAAAAATGGGAAAAACTTATTGACCCGAGTATAAGACGAGGGTGAGAAATGCACAGCTACTGTAAGTGGAAAAGAGGGTCAACAATGCCCATTTGCAGCATCACTGTGCCCATTTGCATGCCTCACTGTGCCCATTTGCAGCCATAGGTCCCCTGAACTTCAAACTCAGTAGTTAAGGGTTCCTAGATGCCCCCTAGCTGCAGCCAAAATTTGGGGTCTCTGAACCCAAAGGGTCCCGAAATGACATTGCTGCAGATAGACACAGTTTACCGAATTTGGGGCCCCGTATCTCGGGGCCACTTAGTACTAAGAAACCCAAATTTGGTGTGCTAACCCAGTGGAACTAGTACCATACAATTTCCAAAGCTGGGGTTTCTAGCACTAAGTGGCCCCGAGATACAGGGCCCCAAATATCAGTTCAGAAAATGTCAAGCACTTTTCTGCAGCAGAAAATGACATTTTCCGAGCCAGGTTTGGGGCCCCGTATCTCAGGGCCACTTGGTGCTAGGAACCCCAGCTTTGGATATGTTATGGTACCAGTTCGACTGGGTTTGCACACCAAATTTGGGGTTCCTAGCACCAAGTGGCCCTAAGATATGGGGCCCCAAAATCGGTTCAGAAAATGTCAAGCACTTTTCTGCAGCAGAGAATGACATTTTCCGAACCGAATTTGGGGCCCCGTATCTCGGGGCCACTTAGTGCTAAGAACTTCTGCTTTGGATATGTTGTAGTACTAGGGTTTGCATACCAAATTTGGGGTTTCTAGCACCCAGTGGCCCTGAGATACGGGGCCCCAAAGTCGGTTCGGAAAATGAAATTTTTTGCTGCAGAAAAGTGCTTGACTCGAGTATAAGTCGAGGGGGGCACTTTCAGCACAAAAAAATGTGCTGAAAAATTCGACTTATACTCGAGTATATACGGTATCTATGTTTTTCTTGTTTTTTTTCCATAAGAATTTTATGACTTTTTGTGTATTAATAAAATCATATATTTTTTATTAATTTTTCCATATTTTTTTGTCAAATTGCCTTAAAAATCCCATTTTGAGGTTCTCCTTCTATAATTTATAAGGGATGATGGCAATTTCATGGGAGTCGATTAAATTTTCTCAGTTTTCTAATTTAACCAACATCTATATAATAAAGAAAAAAAAAAACCACAACAACAATGCTAATTGTATTCTTATTTTACATATATCTTTGTTTAACCACTTGCCGTCCAGCCGCCGTCATTATACTGCAACAGAGTGGCACGGCTGCGCGAATCGCCTAGGTGTACGTCGGCCGCTTTAAGAGCAATAGCAAGCCCGAGGCGCGACGCCAGAGCTGATGCGTGTGGCCGGCGGCCGCGATGACCGTCAGCCAACCGCGATCGCTTCACAGAGAGCCAGGACGGTGATCTGTCAATGTAAACAATCAGATCCCCGTTCTGACAGGGGAGTAGAGAGAGATTTTTTTCTCGTTTTTTCTTGTTTCTTGTGATCAAGAACAGCGATCTCTCTCTACTCCCAGTCAGTCCCCTCCCCCCACAGTTAGAAACCCCTCCCTAGGGAACACTTAACCCCTTGATCGCCCCCTAGTGTTAACCCCTTCCCTGTCAGTGACAATTATACAGTAATTAGTGGCTATTTTTTAGCACTGATAGCTGTATAAATGTCACTGGTCCCAAAAAAAGTGTCAAAGGTGTCTGATCTGTCCGCTGCAATGTCGCAGTCCCGCAAAAAAAAAAAAAAAAAAAAAAAAAAAAGCTGATCACCACCATTACTAGTAAAAAAAATAAAAATGCCGTACATCTATATCCTATTTTGTAGACACTATAACTTTTGCGCAAACCAATCAATATATACGCTTTTTGCAATTTTTTTTTTTACCAAAAATATGTAGAAGAATACATATTAGCCTAAACTGATGAAGAAATTTGTTTTATTTTACATTTTTTTCGGATATTTATTATAGCAAAAAGTAAAAAATATATATTTTTTTCAAAATTGTTGGTCTTTTTTTGTTTATAGCACAAAAAATAAAAACCGCAGTGATGAAATGCCACCAAAAGAAAGCTCTATTTGTGGGAAAAAAGTAAATAAATTTTGTTTGTGTTCAACGTCGCACGCCCACGCAATTTTCAGTTAAAGCGACGCAGTGCCGTATCGCAAAAAAATGGCCTGATCATTAACTTGGTAAATCCTTCGGGGGCTGAAGTGGTTAAATATTTAATTGATTACTGCTCTAATTATTACTGTGTCGAGATCAGATTTATAACTGTGCTACATTTTAAAATCAATAAAAATGCTATGACTAATAATAATGGTAAATATACTAAAAAAAAAACATATTTGATTTTAGCAAACCACCAAGAATGGGAAAAGAAGCTTGAAAAATGCCAGATTTTTTAGGCCTCAGGTTGTTAATTAAGTGGTTTACACTTATGTTCAAAACACTTTGGGGTTTTCAGAGGCAAACAGATGTTTCTGTAAGGCAAGTAAAACTGCACAATCTGCAGCATAGATCATTTGTTCTACTTTATTTTTAGTGCTTTGCATCTTCTTTTTTTTAGTGCCGTAGAAAACAGAAAATGTAGCTACTAATGAAGATGATGGCTATATGAAGTACTAGCACTCCCCCTTGTGGTTGAAAGTTTGAAAATCAAGACAAATGAAAAACCAAGACCTGTGCTGCATCTGCTTCATCCCTTCATGTGCTGGTTCGCTGTAGCACTTTAAAATAAATTAACCGATCGGATGATTTAGGCAACACAGTTTGTGTTTTCAGCCCAAAACCTAGATTCCAATATTAACCCTTAAAGCTGTAGTGAACCATGTTTAAAGAAAAAAAAAATATTTCCCCTGCAGGGTTATGTCACAAAGTGCTAGTATGCACTGCACTATGACAGACTTACCTAAAAAAACTGATCCCTCCAGCGGCACGCTGACCACTGAAAGAGATTTCATCTTCACCTGGTCTTCTTTCTGGGTTCATGGGCTCCAGCCATTTGACTGGCCGAGCCACGATGATGTCACTCCCGGGCATGCGTGTGGGAGTCACGGTCGCGGCACAGCTCTCTCAGTGGACAGCATACCGAGCATGGAGAGCTCAATGTGCATGCGCCAGAGATGTCACCGGCTGCTAAACATAGAAATATCTCCTAAACGGTGCACATTAAGGAGATATTCAGTGTACCTACAGGTAAGCCTTATTCTCAGCTTACCTGTAGGTACAAGATAAAAATCTGAGAGTTTACGAAATCGATATCGAAGCTCCTAACCTTACAGAAGTCATTATTAAGCCGCGTACACACGGCCAGACTTCCCGACAGAAAAAGTCAGATGGGAGCTTTCGGTCGGACATTCTGACCGTGTGTATGCCCCATCGGACTTTTTCTGTCGGCATTTCCGATGACCTCAGATATAGAACATGTTCTAAATCTTTCCGTCGGAAATGCTGACGGAGTTTAGCCCGTTGGCAAGTCCGGCCGTGTGTATGCGGCATAAGACTCAACACCCAAGCACACTATGAACTAATTAATGCTAGCCCTAAAAAAACTATAATATAATCCACTTTAGGAAACACTGGCATATATGGATCAACCATCCCAAAGCCTCTCAATTTTTTAAAGAACTGTACTTCCAATCTTAATTACTGTAATTATTATCTAAGGTAATGAATATTTATTTTAGAGCTGTTCACCAACTCCATTTATTACCTTAACTGCTTCCTTTCTTCTCAATGGTTTATTGTCATCCTCTTCTAGTAACCCTATTCACAGTTAGTTCTCCTAGGGGTGAATAGGGTTAATCATTGTTTTCTTATTACTCAGAACCAAAAGTGCACTCGTAGTCTTCTACCTGTTAAGTGCCCTACCTTGTTATACATACAGTAGCTCACAAAAGTGAGTACACCCCTCATATTTTTGTAAATATTTTATTAAATCTTTTCATGTGACAACACTGAAGAAATGACACTTTGCTACAATGTAAAGTAGTGAGTGTACAGCTTGTATAACAGTGTAAATGTGCTGTCCCCTCAAACTAACTCAACACACAGCCATTAATGTCTAAACTGCTGGCAACATAAGTGAGTAAACCCCTAAGTGAAAATGTCCAAATTGGGTCCAATTAGTCATTTTCCCTCCTCGGTGTCATGTGACTCATTAGTTACAGGTTCTCAGGTGTGAATGGGGCGCAGGTACGTTAAATTTGGTGTTATCGCTCTCACTCTCTCATACTGGTGCAAGTGTGTCTTGCCTACAGTCAAGCATGGTGGTGGAAGTGTCATGTTCTTAAGCATCTGTGGGGAATCCTCAAAACGGAAGGTGGAGGAATGCAAGGTCTCTAACATCCACCAGCTCCGTGATGGAGGAATGGAAGAGGACTCCAGTGGCAATCCGTGAAGCTCTGGTGAACTCCATGCCCAAGAGAGTAAAGGCAGTGCCAGAAAATAATGGTGGCCATACAAAATATTGACACTTTGTGCCCAATTTCGACAATTTCACTTAGGGGTGTACTCACTTTTGTTGCCAGCGGTTTAGACATTAATGGCTGTGTGTTGAGTTATTTTGAGGGGACAGCAAATTTACCCTGTTATACAAGCTGTACACTCACTAATTTACATTGTAGCAAAGTGTAATTTCTTCAGTGTTGTCACATGAAAATATAGAATAAATATTTATAAAATTGTGAGAGGTGTACTCACTTTTGTGAGATACTATATATAGTATTTCTGATCTATGTAATTCTTTTACAGAAGTTATTTTGTCACAGCTTTCTATTTGACTTAATTTGTTAACCCAGATTTATTACCCAATCTTTTAAAAGTAAAAAAAAAAAAATTAAAAAAAAAATCAAGAGTTTACTATTTCTTTAAAATGATCAGTTTGGGGTTAATAAAAAAACAAGTGTCTATACTCACTTTGGTGTTGCAGCATCACTGCCTGCTGTAAAGCTGGGTATACACGTACAAAAAAAAATTGTCCGGTTCTGGCTGAAATTGAGTACGTGTGTAGTGTACCCCTGTCTGTTCAACAGAAGCTGGTTGTTTTGTCAAATGCCATGCTGGAAAATCAGCACTTGATCAGCGCTTTCAGCAATTGGCTGCAGGATTGATCTGTGTATTCTGACGATCTGGGGGGGGGGGGGGGGGGTTGTTAGTCCCCACCGTCATAATATAATAGCACAGTGGGACAGAGTACATGTTGCTTGAGTGGATGCAGATATCTGTGTTTTTTTTTTCGTTCAACCTGCTGGTTCAATGTAAAAAACCTCTTCGTGTATACCCTGCTTAAGAGCAAGAACTGAGCAATCATCATCTCTGATCACTCAGAGGGCAGCTCTCATCTGCATGATAAGAGGAGGAGTCAGCTGTCAGTCAGGCAGCTGAGTGGATCCAAACAACATGGCCGGAATCCTTCCAGAGCCTGCAGTGGATCTGCAATGTCACCTAACAGCAGGCTTTAACTCATTATTGGCTGATTCTGGGTCACAAAAGTAAATGCACTCTTGTGACCCAGAAGCAGACAGCTGATGGTCTAATTTTGCTGCTTCTCTCCCAGTCTCCCAATTAGCTGTACAGGGGATTGCAAAAGGCTAAGGCAAAGTCAAATACAGATACTTATAATTACTTTTAAACACACAAATTAAATGATTTTAAATTCATTATTCCTAAACTATCGACCTAAAGTTAAGCTTTTATAATATTAACTGTTAAAAACCTGTGTGTAGTATGATTCATTTGTACAGCAGAACTTTCATTGGGGGCAGAGACATCTATATCACGGCAAATGTGATCTGAACTTTTTACATAAGGAACACAAAGAAATCTAAAAATACTTCGAATTTGCTAGAATGAGCAATTTATGGTTATTACCACCAAAGCCTTGAATCATTGTTGAGGTACAGGGCAGTCCTAAATCTGAGTCATATTGTACTACATTATTATGAATCCCTGCTTGGGATGCATGACTCATATATTAAGAGTTCATATTTCCTACACAAACACACTATTAATATTGCAACTTGGCATAGAAGTCGGTTCATTGTGCCCACAGATCAAGGTTTCTCTATCAGCAGATAGCACCCATGAGATTTGGGACTGACCCAAACATCTAGAAATTACTGTTAACTGGGAGTACTTTTAAAGCAGTTTTTCACCTACTGCGCCTTATAATTCTAAGGACTGTTACAAAGCCTTCGTAAGTTACCATCGAGGACAGCTTTTGACCACTTAATATAGCTACACCATACTGTACTGCAACATGGAGACCTTTTACTAAGCCTCGGTTCACACCAGAGGCGGCACGACTTGCAGGTCGCCTCAGCGAGGCGACCTGCAAATGACTGCCCGGGCGACTTGCAAAACGACTTCTGTATAGAAGTCTATGCAAGTCGCCCCAAGTCGCCCCCGAAGTAGTACAGGAACCTTTTTCTAAGTCGGAGCGACTTGCGCCGCTCCCCTTAGAACGGTTCCATAGCACAGAACGGGAGGCGACTTGTCAGGCGACTAGGTCGTCTGACAAGTTGTCCCAGTGTGAACCGGGGCTAAGGCTTCATCCACACTGGCAGTGTCAAATCTACATTTAGAGGACATTTATAAATGCTTATAAAAGCAGATAATGATTCCCCAATGGTGTCGATCAAACTCAGCGTCTACCTGTGTCTAGGTGTGTTTAGATAAAATAGAATTCTGTGCATCCGGGGATCTGATTGGAAACTCTAAATATGGCTAAACACACTTTAAGGGCTCGTTCACTCCTGAACGCGGTGCAGGAAAACCGTATTCAGTAGGTGTTCCCTGCACTGCATTCAAAACGCACTGTATTCCTAGCAACACCCCAAATGCTGATCGCAAACACAGTGTGTAAGCCTGTGCAGGCTTACATGGTACTACAGTACTGTGCAATTTAGGTGTGAGCTGGCCCTAAAGAAGGAACTAAAAGCAGAAAACAAAAGTGATCGGGATGGGGGGAGTGCGTAGCATGAAAGTTGTTTATATTTCTCCGTTATATTGCTCCTGAAAACAAATGGTTATACTAAAATGTTGCACTATACACTGTATTGCTTATTATATACACAACACCAGTGTTGCTGAGCATTAACTGTGAATTTATGTCTCCAATTTGTTTTCCTTGGGGCTCATTCACACTAGAAACAATTTTTAGAATAGAAAGAGAAAGGCGCCTCTAAGTGCAGTGGTTAGAAGATTTATTATTACAGGCACAATGGGATTAAAAACACTTGCAAGATAGTAAGAGGTCATAGGGCATATAATGATTTGTCCTCGTGCGGATCACTGTAATCCTCATCTGTCTGGGGGAGAGAGAGATCCGTCCTGCAGCTGTCAGAGTCCCCAGTGATGTGGATTGGTGAGGAGGTGAAGATCCGAGGAGGCGGCCAGGGTCCTGGAACCAAGCTGGAACGCATGTGGCTGATGTTGTCTGACGAAGGAGCTGTGCATGCTCCGAAACGTGTTACCACCCACCACCTTCACCTGATATGACATCAGTCGCGTGCGTTCCAGCTGGGTTTCAGAACCCGGGCCGCCTCATTGCATATTCACCTCCTAGCCAATCCACGTCACCAGGGACTGACAGCTGCAGGACGGCTCTCTCCCCCAGACGAGGATTATAGCGATCCGCATGAGGACTAATTATTATATGCCTATGACCTCTTACTCTTTTGTAAGTGTTTTTAATCCCATTGTGACTGTAATAAATCTTCTAACCACTGCACTTAGAGGCGTCTTTCTCTTTCCTTTATGACCCTCCAGAGCTGCTTCTTCTCTACAAAGTGCTCCCTTCAGTGCCATCTCTCCACTGCTATTAAGGACCGGATACCCAGCCTCACCAGAGCACACTCATCTCTCCCCCCTTTCTTTAATTTTCAGAATGTTGCTGCATGCCTGGGAATAAGCACTGGCCACAATCCAGGACTTTATAACCAACCATGGTTACACCAACAATCTACTGAGTTGCGTTGAAACAAGCCCCGCTTGTTGTATTTTAGGTGCTCCAACTTGCATTTTTCCATTCAGGTCTACTGAAATGGTTCCCTCACAATACGTGTTACCAAAAAAAAAAAAAAAAAAAGAAGAAAGCGAAATCATGCAGTAATACTAAACTATTTTTTTTTTTTAATTATTATTACTATAGAAAGAAGAGGAGGTCCCAAAATATCTATTATGTGTAGTCCTCCTCTTCTGAGATGTTCCTTTCCTCTTATAGCCAGGGGGCCCAAGGTCGCTGTCCTTGGCTTCCTGTTTGCAGATGTCTCCTTAGCTAGCCGTGTGACAAGGAGACACCTGTGCATGCTCCTTCCCTGAGCTGAGTGCACAAACATACATACACCCTTCCTGCACCCTCTTCCCTACGGTTTGTCTGATGGCAGTGGGAATCTATCGCTCAGCTGCCCTCAGTGTCTGCTGAGGATCCAGGAACTTCATGGCGCAGCAGTGATGGATCACTCATGACAAAGCCAGCAGGTAAGTGTTTGGGGATACGGGGGCACCTCTAGTACCCCTTAAATCCTTCTGCAGACTCAGTTAAAGCGGACTTCCATCCGAAAGTGGAACATTTTATGCACTCCTCGCCCCCTTACATGCCACATTTGGGGGGGGGGGGGGGGGGGTTGGGTACCTAGTTTTCATAGGTACCCAGCTTCCACTTCCGCTCTCGCCACTTAGACGACTCCTTCTCTCCCCCTCCCTCCCTGCAATCTTCTGGGACATTACAGGTCCCAGAAAACTGCCCGGCCACTGAGAACAGACTCGCGCATGCGCAGTGCGCACCTGGCTGTGAAGCTGCAAGCTGTGACCGCGGAGAGGAGAGGGAAAGGTGCGAGGGTTTGGGCAGCCGTATTGCTGAACCGTGGGACAGGTAAGTGTCTGTTTAATAAAAATCAGCAGCTATACTTTTTGAAGATGCTGACTTTTAATAAATTTAAAAATGAGTGGAACTCCGCTTTAAGGAATACAGGTAGAACTGTTCCAGGCTGGACAGTAATGCCGCGTACACATGATCGTAATTTCCGACAACAAATGTTCGATTTGAGCTTGTTGTAGGGAATTCCGACTGTGTGTAGGCTCCATCGGACATTTCTTGTCGTAATTTCCGACAACAAAAATTTGAGAGCTGGATTTCAAATTTTCCGACAACAAAATCCGTTGTCGGAAATTCTGATCGTGTGTACAAAATTCCGACGCACAAAATTCCACGCATGCTCGGAATCAAGCAGAATAGCCGCACCGGTTATTGAACTTCCTTTTTCTAGACCTGTCGTACGTGTTGTATGTCAGCGCGTTTTTGCCGACCGGATTTTCGGAAAACATTTGTGCGACCGTGTGTATGCAAGACAAGTTTCAGCCAACATCCGTCGGAAATAAATCCACGGTTTGGTTGTCGGAAATTCCGTTCGTCTGTACGTGGCTTAAAAGTGAAACAGCACACTGATGAGATCATCACTCTTGCTACTGGTGTACTTCCTCTCTCATCATAACTGCTGCTGTTTAGAGGATTACAGGCCAGATTGAGAAACATTTGTCACCTACATGTGAAAACGCATGTCATGCTTTTTGCAATGAATTCATAATTTAAGAAAACTGTGTTTTTATATCTGTCTGGAGTTCATCTCTAACGTTTGCGAAAATGAATGGCACATGTGTGAGCATAACCTTTTGCCTGATCACTCTCGAAACCTCTCACAGCAGAATATAAAAGAGAGATCCGTTTCAAAGACTGTTGCATGTAGTGCTTTGTGGAGCAGATATCTCTTCACTTGTAAGACTGGAAGAGACTACCGGTAATCCCCATTTAAACATACATATAGCTACTGTCTTGTTTGTAAGTTCAATGTGGGTTAGGACCTGTGACAAAAGGCTTTGACTGGCAAACGCAGTGTGCTTTTGACACAAGTTGGAGATGACGTGCTGCGGAGATCACTCACAATTTATTGCAGGTGCAGTTGACCTATGTTTGACATTCTTCAGTTGCTTTTGTATTCCTATAGACTTGTATGGCAAGAGAAGCAAATCTAAAGTGATCAAAAGCTTGTTGACCCTGGCCCTTAAACACTTGTCTAACGGGACAATGTTAACATTTTTTACACACATGATACAATCTGCATTTTTTGCTAAAAATTACTTTAAACCCCAAAAACAATGATATATTTTCTGAAAGCAGAATCCCTGCAGAATAAATCAGTGGTAGTTACAATTTTTTTATGTCACACATTATTTGTGCAGCTATTTTAAATGCATATTACAGAGAAAAAATACAATAAAATGAATTTTATAGATAAAGTGATGGACCACGTCCCATAAAGGATATGTAAACCTTCCTTTAAAAAAAAAAAAAAATGTCATACTTACCTCATCTGTGCAATTGGTTTCGCAGAGAGTGGCCCTGATCCTGCTCTTCTGGGGTCCTTCAGCGGCGCTCCTGGCTCCTCCTCTTCTCGAGTGCCCCGTCGGAGAAGTGCTCTCCATCCGGGCACCCGTACGGGCGCGCTCCCGTGTCCTGTTGTTGCGTCCATTGACACAGACAGCAGGACTCGGCTCCGCCCCCACATCATTGGATTCAATTGGCAGCAGCGGGAGCCATTGGCTGTGCTGCTATCAATCTATCCAATCAGGATCCGAGACACCGGCTGGAGCAGGTACGTAAAAGGGGGGGCTTTGGGGGGCTGGTGAACTACAAGAGGTTTTTCACCTCAATGCATAAAATGCATTGAAGTGAAAAACCGTGAGGGTTTATAACCCTCTAAGGTGTACAGCAAACTTAGTATGCAAGAGTAGTGGGGATTTTAATGCTGCCAAAACACTTGACTACACAATGATATATAAAAACTCAGTGTTATTCAACAGTACATTAAAACCAGTTTGTTTAAAAGAAACCAGAAATTAATCAATGTCCATACAAATAAGTAACTGTAACAAGTAACTGTGACATGTTTTACCATATTAGCTTCATCAGGAAAAACACTATTACATGAAGTGAATGCCAAAAAGCCACCACATTAGATCCAGATTGTAGTCACATGCATCTCAAACCCCTGAAAAAAAAGGGGGCAGAAAGAAGAAAAAAAAAGGGGGAAACCACCCCTTACATATATCAAACCTCACCCACGCCCAGATGGCAGGAAGAGTATAATGGAAGTCCAACAATACTGGACACTGAAATAATTACTGTTGATATCTAAACACAAGAGGGCACCTCAACCTCACTGCTAGTTTAATATAGCCAAAGAAGATCTGAGTATTGGATTGCTACAGGTTATGATGTCAATGGTGTAGGTGTCCCTACAGAGTTATGAATTATGGCCTTAGAATTATTGCTCTCACTCCAACGCTTATGCTGGTACCTCAAGTGTGTGGTGCAATTTATGTTTACAATCATGTGCTCGCTCTATGCTGTGCGTTTGAATTAGAGTGTGTACTAAGTGCTTTAAAAATGTTTTTAATTATTTTTATTTTTTTTACACTTGTTTAACTTTATTGCAATCAAAAGCCCCCTATGCATTAGCATTGGGCAGGTGATTTATGGCGACATCAGGGGTTTATTAAACACCCGACTTCCACAGTAGCTAATCAAGTACAGATTGTGCTCAATTGGCTGCATCCATAGCTACCTTAGCTGATGAATGACAGCTGTAGACCCAGAAGTGAGGTAATACGTCAATTTCAGCTTCACTAGTCAAAGGCGGGTAAGGGAACAGATATTCACACCTTCAGAGACCATAAAAGTGATTAGCTGGGTCAAGAGCTGCCCAGATTACTTTTATCTGAAGCCCTTCACTGGCTCTAAAATCAATAGCAAGCTCACAAATGCAGCAGCAGTGAATTTGCTTCAACCCCCTGTAGAGCTCCACAATTAATCTTTAAAAAATTGTGATCTCGATCCAACCCCCCTGACGATCTCTATTGCAGAGTTTGCCGATTCTTTCATATAACTAGTAGAGAGACTTATCTGTTCACTCAGCTGTCAAAGAAAACATCCGGGCAGTCTGCCAAGTTTTTAACATGAAACACTGTAACTAACTCTTCCTTCTTAGATCAAAAGGGATAAACTTCAGTGTCTAAAGAAAAAATCCAATGTGTAAATGCAGGAAGTTTAACCACTTAAAGTCAAAATCTTTTTCTGACACTTGTTACTTAAGTTAAAATCAATATTTTTTGCTAGAAAATTACTTGGAACCTCCAAACATTATATTTTAGCAGAGACCCTAGGGAATAAAATGTCAATTGTTGCAATATTTTATGTCACACTGTATTTGCCCAGCGGTCTTTCAAACGCAATTTTTTGGGAAAAAATACACTTCAATAAATTGAAAAAAAAAAAAAAATTAAACAGTAAAGTCAGCCCAATATTTTTTGTTTTAATGTGAAAGAAGATGTTAGGCCGCGTGAATCGTGATCTATCTTCTAAGCAAAAAAATTGCGATTCTCATTTTAGCCAGAATCGTGCAGCTCTAACCCCCTGTATTCAGAACCATTCAGAAACATTTGTTCATAATAAGGGGTTAAAGCATATGTAAACTCTAACAATGAACTTCTCTTATTTGCTCAATCTTGCTCTTTTAAAACTTGTAAAGTCTGTGATTTACAAATAGACGATCACTTTAAGGAGAAGTATGGTCAAAGCTATTTTGGAACTACTCCTCCTATGGGTCACAGGAGTGCACTTCATTCTGCACTCTTGTGACCTGTTTTCAGCCGACAGTGGACTAAAGTCAGCTGTCGGCTGATGTCACACAGCCAGTTTGAGCCTTGGAAAGATCCTGACTTTACAGGAGACTGAAGCACCTGCTCTCACCCCTCCACAGCTCGGTGCTCCAGTAAGCGCTTGAGGGGCAGAGCAAAGAGCTTGTGACTGACAGTCACTGGCTCTCTGCAGATTGATCACTGAGAACTGTTCGATTAGTGGTCTTTGAACGTTCAGTTCTAAGTGTAGAGCTGGTGGGAGACAGCTGCACTTGGATCGCTGCTGCAGTCATCTAGGCGAGTATGATTGTTTATTATTTTTTATTCCTTTACTTCTATTAGGCCCCATCCATATGGGACAGGCTGTTGGATTCACCTCCTCAGCAGGGAATCGGTTCAGTGATCCCCACTGAGCAGGCGGATGGCCAATCAGTGTCCACTCCATTTAGGCAGCGTGGACTCTCTCCTCTATGGGCAGCTGGATGTAAACAGACTGCCTGTGCATTTGAACTTGACTGCCATCCAATCTGATTTGTCAGAAGGTTGGGGATCCCCATCCGTTTTAGCGGATAGGATCCAATGTCAGCGGGTGTAAACAGACCGGCCGCTCCATAGAAGAGACTGAAGGGTTTAATCAGGTCCCCTGAAAAACTGACAGCGGACCCAAATCGGTTCACTAGTGTGAAAGGGGCCTAAATAAGCACTCCTCAGTATGTGAAAATGGCTTATAAACTCAAAAATTAATTTTATACAGTGGTCATGTTAGGATTCCTCTTCTGTAGGGTGGGGGCATGGTTGGAAAGGTGGCCAGTCCCATGATGTACATGTAGCATTATTGTTACATTTCACAAAGAGTTTACTAATCAAGAAAGCTGACAAGGCTGGAAAGGAAGGGGAGGGGGGCTGAATATAACAGTATAGGCATCTTGTTTAACTGAAAGATAGGGGAAGCAAACAGACTTTGTCAGACAATATCTGCTTCTGTGCTTAGCATGGTCAGAAACCTATGGAAAATCAAGGGAGATGGTACAATCTCCAAGTGCTAAGTGCAAATTTATTTAAGTGTATAAGAGGGACAGATTGATGTTATACTATCAATCTAAATACACTTTAAATATAACATTTAAAGCATTTTATTATAGCATTTTATTATAGAGGTTTTAAGAAAAAAAAATGTTTAGTCAGAAATTCAGAATGGTCCTGTGTTATCTCAAAGAGTTCACCTAGTCCTTATCTTGGACAACAGACTGATCTGTGTAGGAGTGTTTGAGTAGTTAAAGTGGAAGTAACGGCAAAACAGAAATTCCCCCATCAACACAGACAGTACTGACAGTGGAATCCTCCAGCTGAGCCATTGTGCCCTCCCAAGGGGGGGGGGGCGTCCCTGCAGGGAGAACACAATGATTATTGCTAGCAGCTGTAAAATTGCTTCTAAAATATGGCAGGCTGGTTGTGATTCATCAACTTGGGTACATTCAGCCTGCCCATACATGGTTTGAACTATCTATGGCTGGCTTAACCCTAAGCCTACCCTCAGCCACATTCTAAGCCTAATGTATCTGGTCCTGTAATGAAAAATATTGCTACACTTACTTATTCTGCAGCCGCTCCAGTCCAGTCCCAGGCTAAACTGTCAGCGGCAGTTTCAGTGTGTGGGAGAGGCAGGTGACAATGGAAGCACCATAGCAAGTCTATGGGTGACATAATTTCCCAGCCATTGTCAGCTTTCTTCTGAACACAGGGCACTGCTGGAGACCGGACCAGAGCCGCTGCAGAATAGGTAAGTATAGTGATTTTCTCTATACAGGGCTAGGTAGTTTAGACCGAAATAAAAAGAAGACAAAAGCGCACCAGCCTAGTGCATTTAAACTTTTAAAACATTTATTTGATAAAAAATAATAAAGGAAATAACTCACAGGCGATTGGTGGAGGAGGCACAACATAAAATCACACCGGTATACAGTCTGCGATTTGGAATGAGCGGAACCTTCCAGGGGTCGTGGAGGAACGCACAGACGCTGCAATCCGCTAACACGTTTCGAGGGGAATGTCCCCTCTTCCTCAGAGCTCTGCAGTGCAACCTCACTCAGCGAACCTCACTTATAAATGCCTGCAAGCCAATAAGACAGGGGTGGGGTGCGGGGCTCCTCCCCCTTAAGAAATCCCTCCCTCTTAATTCCTCTGATTAGGCATACCCTATACGCATAAGTGCATATGCAGACGTATGCACACACCATATGTACATGTGCATGCATACACACACACACACATATATATATATATATACACACACAAAAAAGCAGCTAGTGAATGACCAATTGATAAATGAAATAGGAAGTAAACAGCAATGTACTGTGCATACGGACAATTGGTCATTCACTAGCTGCTTTTTTGTGTGTATATATATATATATATGTGTGTGTGTGTGTGTGTATGCATGCACATGTACATATGGTGTGTGCATACGTCTGCATATGCACTTATGCGTATAGGGTATGCCTAATCAGAGGAATTAGGAGGGAGGGATTTCTTAAGGGGGAGGAGCCCCGCACCCCACCCCTGTCTTATTGGCTTGCAGGCATTTATAAGTGAGGTTCGCTGAGTGAGGTTGCACTGCATAGCTCTGAGGAAGAGGGGACATTCCCCTCGAAACGCGTTAGCGGATTGCAGCGTCTGTGCGTTCCTCCACAACCCCTGGAAGGTTCCGCTCATTCCAAATCGCAGACTGTATACCGGTGCAATTTTATGTTGTGCCTCCTCCACCAATCGCCTGTGAGTTATTTCCTTTATTTTTTATCAAATAAATGTTTTAAAAGTTAATGCACTAGGCTGGTGCGCTTTTGTCTTCTTTTTATTTCGGTTTTCACTAGGATCCCCATCCTTGAGGGCAGCAAGGCCAGTGCTCAGCCTACTACATATGGTGATCCACCTGTGCGCAGGAGCTGCTTTTTTTTTTTTTCTCTCTTCTGCTAGGTAGTTTAGACTTAGAATGTGGCTAAGAGTAGGTTTAGAGTTGGTTAGGTTTTGCCTTTACTTCCACTTTAAGCAAAATATACTGGGATAAATGACACACTCAGGCTGGGTTCACATACACTATATTACCAAAAGTATTTGGACGCCTGCCTTTACACTCACATTAACCCTTTTTGCAGCTAAAACAGCTTCAACTCTTTCTGGGAAGGGCTGGGCACCACAACAAGACTTAAAGGGCTGAGTGCATTTTTGGAAAATCAACTTGTATTATTGTTGTTTTGTACTTGCAGTTACTTTGAAGGTATAAACACAGGAATGGGGGCATGCATTGTAGATATGTAATGCATGTTTTTTTTTTTTTTATTACACCTTGACATAAACTTTAAACACTAGGATAATTGCATGTAAAATGCCCATCTGCCTGTGTGCAAAAGATTGCTATGGCATGGGGATCTTTTACCCAGTGCAGCATTGAAAGTCAGTTCTGAACCATCATGACTTAATAAGCTGCAGTCTATTGCAATCTTACAAAAACAACAGGAGTGGGCAAATCTTCTAGGTGAATTACACAATGGAAAGAGGGAAGCACTTGGTGACACACTCCTTCATACAAAGTTCATCACATAGCATTTGAAAAAGCATTAAAAAAACACAAATTAGTAAACCCCTGTGATGAGTCATATACAACCCATATAAAGCAGAACGCATGTTATGCAATACTACTGTAGTGTTACAGTAATCTCAGGCCAAATGTGTGAATGACAATCACACATTTGCCTCTTCTGCAGAGATGTAAAGCCCTCTTCATAATCATTATTGGTATACCTAAAATAAAACTGATCGGAAACTTTATTTTTTGTCAGACTAAAAATGACTTCAAAGTAGCACTCATTTCAATTTCTTGAAGCCAAATTCCGCCCCCCCCCAGCAGTTAGTAATAGTGCTGTTCCCTTTCAGATGAACAACATGTTAATCTTTCCACTTCTTTTAAAGCTGTCCAGCAGAAGTATCAGCTACAGAGGTTGGGACAATTCATATAACATTGATATTGGTGCTTAAAACAGCTTTTTTCAAATAATTTAAATATTTTTTTACAAAAGAAAAACTGCTTAAAAATGTTTGCTGGAGTTGAACTTACCTTTGGCGCCTGAAGCCCCATACACACTATCAGATTTTCTGCTGATTTTTTTCCTTCAGATTTACAAAAACCATATCATACGAGGTCAAACCTTAGGAGTTTTGATTTGTATGCAATCAGGCAGGCCCTTGTACTACATGGTTTTAGTAAATCTGAAGACAAAAATCAGCAGAAAATCTGATAGTGTGTATGGGGCTTAAGGGAAAACAAATCTAAATGCCTAAGCACAATTTTGCAACTTTGACATGTGTTAGTATAACTGTACATATCATCACAAATCAGGCTTTCATTTAGTTGTAAATGGTAATGGATATCTCCTAATTTTCTTTTTATTATCAAAGGAAAACTGGCCCAAAATAGTAAAAAAAATCCTTTTAAATGTAGCTGTATAAAAACAAAAAAAACAAAAATACTGACCCTGATCTTTGACCTTGAACACTAACCCTGGCACTGACCTAGATCAAACTTTGATCTAGGTATTTTTTTCATTTTTTTTCACACACACTTTTTTTCTCTGCAAGGAGAGAGAGAGAGAGAGAGAGAGAGAGAGAGAGAGAGAGAGAGAGAGAGAGAGAGAGAGAGAGAGAGAGAGAGAGAGAGAGAGAGAGAGAGAGAGAGAGAGAGAGAGAGAGAGAGAGAGAGAGAGAGAGAGAGAGAGAGAGAGAGAGAGAGAGAGAGAGAGAGAGAGAGATACCAAGTATCTCTCCCTCCATTCACAGAGAAGGAAAACACCATGGTGGGCTTCACAGTGACCGATCACTGTGATAGACAATCAGAGGCGATCACAGTGATCAGGTGACCTGGAATCAGGAGATCTGAGTCCCAATGATAAGCATGGGGGCTTGGGCCTCCTGCTGAGATCCCGGTGTCTGTGCTGGGACGCTCCAGTACAAAGGGAGATGCGCAAACATGCGGCCCCACAGAAAAGTGGGGTCACATATTTGCGTACGGTCAGCGCCAAGGGGCTACTATCTGCATATCCATCTAAGCCTACCTCGTCTGCCTCTCAAGTTGACAATGCTGCTGAATGATTTTACTGCAGAATGAACAGTGCGGTTACCCTATATATTTTTACTTTATCTTTAGTTTTAACTTCAATGTCAATGTCTTTCTTGTAATTCTGTACTTGTTCCATTTGTTTTTTGTAACCACGTCCATTGTTTGTATAGAGAAGTTTAGAGAAATAAATTACGATTGTGACTTTCCCAATATTAAATCTTCTGGGGGTCAGGGGGCATATTCGCCACAATCTATTGTTTCTACATGGTAATGTTGAACTAGGTGTGCAGTAACTCTCCAGTAAATCCTGCAATGTATGGAAAAGTGTCTTTGTTTTTTTAATTTACAGTACTGTGCAAAAGTGTTAGGCAGGTGTGAAAAAATGCTGTAAAGTAAAAGTGGTTGTTAACCCATTTCTATAAAATGCTCCAATCCCCTCTGTAATATTACAAGTGCCCCTGTGCCTGCGTTGTTACAAGAAATTTGTACCTCTAACACATCAGCTCCCAGCACTCAGGTGCCTTCTCTCTCCTCTGCCCAGCTGACAGCTCCAGCGGGTGGGCCCGCTGACGTCAGCCGGGGAGGAGAGAGAGCCGAGGAGTCACATGATCGCCGGGAGCTGATGTCTTAGCGGTACACATAAGCATATTTATTATACAGCACAGGCACGGGGGCACTTAATGTAATATTACAAAGGGGATAGGAGCATTGTATATTTAATATGAGAGCATTAGGAGCTGGGGGGAATGGTGGGCGCTGGCACGAGCAGACAGGCGGGGGGGGGGGGGAGGAGGACCCAGGAGCAGAGAGGAGACAGAGCAGGGCTGCGGATGACGGAGGCATGTGAACTGACCACAGTGTCAGGGCTCAGCAGCCATGATACACTGTGGTCAGTTTACAAAGGGTAGGGTATAGCCAGACAGGTATTTTTAGGTGTTACAGAGGTCCAAATGACAAACAAGCTTGGTGCTGTATAACATGCTTTAACCACTTCAATACCAGGCGCTTAGACACCTTCCTGCCCAGGCCAATTTTCATCTTTCAGTGCTGTTTTTGTTTTTTGTAAATAAGTAAGTTTTCTTCAATGACGGGCACTGATATGGCTGCACTGACGGGCACCGATGAGGTGGCACCAATGAGGTGACACTGATGAGGTGGCACTGATGATGGGCACTAATAGGCGGCACTGATAGGTGGCACTGATGGGCACTGGTATGCGGCACTGATGGGCACTCATAGACGGCACTGATGGGCACTCGTAGGTGGCATTGATGGGTACTTATGGGTGGCACTGATAGGTGGCACAGATGGGCACCGATTGGCACGGATGGGCACTGACAGGTGGCACCGATTGACACTGATGGATGGCATTGCTGGGCATCGCTGATATATAATGGTGCCAGTCAGTGCCCATTTGTGGGCACTGATTGGCACAGATCGGGCATAATTTGCACATGTGGATGGCCATGGGGTGCATACCTGGCCATCCACATGTTGCCCCCTTCCCTGGTGGTCCTGGCGGCTTCCCTGGTGGTCTAGTGTGGGCATCCGAGGGGGGGCTGTGTTGATAAACAATCAGCGCAGACCCCCGTCTGGAGAGCCGCCGATCGGCTCTCCTCTACTCGTGTCTGTCAGACGCGAGTGAGGAAAAGCCGATCAACGGCTTTTCCTATTGACATCGTGATCAGCCGTGAGTGGACACGGCTGATCACGTGGTAAAGAGCCTCCGCCGGAGGCTCTTTACCAAAATCGGTGTAGCAGTGTATCAGACTGACACACCGATCCATCGATCGCCGCGATGCACACGGCGGCTGTTATCCTGTTGGACGTCATATGACGCCAGTCAGGATAACTGAACCACCGCCTGGCCATCAATCTGCTATAGGCCGGGCAGGAAGTGGTTAAGGGAACAGGTTTTTTGGGTTAACAAACGCTTTAAGAAAGCTTTCAGAAAACAAAGTGTCAATAGTTTATTTTTATCAATTAACAAAATGGAAAATAAATGAACAGAAGAGAAATCCAAATCAAATCAATATAATATTGAATATAATATTTGATAACAAATATTAGTCACACCAAATATTGATTTGATTTAGCATTTTTGCTCACTTTGTAAATTGATAAAAAAAAAAAACACGACAATGAAAATATATATTTTTAAAAGTATTCTTACTTTACAGCATTTCTTCACACCTGCCTAAAACTTTTGCACAGTACTGTATGTAATGTATTATGGCTTCAACATGGCAATAATTGACTTCCTGCCTGTGTGAGAAAAGCAATGCTGCTTTGGAAATCCTCACTGCACAGTGAAGAATGTATCCTACATGCTGGGGACCCTAATATGGTACTCGATTATCATCCACTGTAACTTTTATAAGACACCTGTATGAAAAAAAAAAAAAAAAAAAAAAAAAAAATCGAGCAATGCTTTTTGTTGTGCTGTAACACTAAAAATCCAAAGCAAAAATCTAGCACTTGGGTTTGATACAACCTAAGATCTTATACTACCCATTGGCTCATTTCTCACCCTGGCCCCAAGGGCATGTTTGCACATGAGGTGCCTGGTGCTTTTTATCAGCTGACTAACACCATTCACCATAAGGGCACAGAGAAAATAACTGTTCACATCACAATGCTTATGTGAAGTGTAAACTGAAGACATACTGCATTCTTCCACAGTGCATCAGATGGCACTGCAGATCACTGCACTGCAATTTTGTACACTCTCAATAAAGTAAAAAAAAAAGATTAAGCAAAAAATGCAAACAGTGTGATGGGGAGAAACAGTGCGTTACACCGCCCGGCAAAACAAGACACCAACTGAAATGGGCCGTTTTAGCTTGTGGTTAGTGTGAACAGGCTCTTAGGCCTCTTTCACGCGGATGATCCGTATGTCCGTTTTTCATCCTTCCGTTTGCGGATGAAAGACGGACATACATTCATCCCTATGGAGCGTCGGATGTCAGCGGTGACATGTCCACTGACATCCGACCCGCTCCGATCCGAAAAGTGTAACAGAGGAAAAACCTACTTTTCCATCCGTTTTCGGATCGGATCGGGTGACGACGGACACTACGGTCCGTCATCATCCGATCCCCCCATAGGGGAGAGCAGCGCTCTGACAGGTCCGCCGCTGCACAGCGATGGACATGTCATCTTCCTGCTCAGTGGGGATCGGCGGAGCGATCCCCGCTGAGCAAGCGGGTGTTCACGGGGCGGATCATGACTGATCTGCCCCGTGTGAAAGAGCCCTTATTGTTTGAATACAAATTTCCTAAGCATGAAAACGGGAGTAAAATACAGACAAATTATACTACTATAAATAAAAGAAATACCTGTCTTTATCACTGGCTTGATTACACTCATTACCAGACAAGCTTTTGTCAGAAGTCATATTCTAAAAGACAAAATGAATGCAATCATTTAAGAAAATAACATTTTAAAATAGTAAAAAATTGCCACAATTTGTACTAAACAGCAGGTTTTATTGCTTTTGTTATATATATATATGTATATATATATATATATATATATATATATATATATATATATATATATATATATATATATATACATACACATTAGAGCAGCACAATTCTGGATAAAATGAGAATCACAATAATTTTTATTGCTTTAGAATAAATAAAGATCACAATTCTCGGTGTAACATCATCTTCCACATTATACGAAAAAAAAATAGTATTTTAGTTCATTGAAGTGCATTTTTTTCCCCAAAAAATGCATTTGAAAGATCGCTGCGCAAATACAGTGTGACAAAATATTGCAACGACCAACATTTTATTCTCCAGGGTCTCTGCTAAAAAATAAATAAATAAATAAATATTATGTTTGAGGGTTCCAAGTAATTTTCTAGCAAAAAAATAGGATTTTTATAACAGCTTACCTGTAAAATCCTTTTCTTGGAATACATCATGGGACACAGAGCCATAGTTATTAACTTAATAGGACGTCCCTAGGCAATGCTATTTGAGGGGAGGGAGAGACAACCCGCAGCGTACTCCCAGACTTGAGGACTTATACTGCTGCCTGCAGCACACTGCGCCCGAAGGCGATATCCTCATGCCTCCTTACATCCACCTGATAAAACTTGGTGAATGTATGTACTGAAGACCAAGTTGCGGCCTTACAGATCTGAGCCATAGAGGCCTGGTGACGCACAGCCCAAGAAGCACTAACCGACCTGGTAGAGTGCACTTTGACTTGAAAAGGGGGAATCTTATCCCTTAAATCATAAGTCTGAATTATAACTTGCCGAATCCACTTAGCAACAGTGGATTGCGATGCTGCCTGTCCTTTCTTAGGGCCCTCTGGTAGAATAAATAAGACATCGGTCTTCCGAATCTGAGCAGTCGTCTTTAAATAGACTTTGACTGCTCTCACCACATCAAGACAATGTAGTGACTTTTCTTCCCTGGAACATGATTTTGGAAAAAAACAATGGCAAGACAATATATTGGTTCAGGTGAAAACCTAAGACCACTTTTGGCAAAAAATCTGGGACGAGGGTGTAACACCACTCTGTCCTCATGAATAATCAAGTATGGCTCTTTACAAGAAAAAGCAGCCAATTCCGAAACCCTCCTTGCTGAGGATATAGCAACCAAAAACACCAGCTTCCTTGTCAGAAGGACTAAGGGAATATGCTGTATCGGTTCAAAGTTGATCTAACTGGCAGAATAATCTGTATCACCCCTTGCATAAAACCCTACTAAAGAATGTGTAGCAAGCGGTCTTTGAAATAAGACCGATAAAGCTGAGACTTGGCCTTTAATAGTACTCAAGGCCAACTTCATCTCTACCCCTAATTGTAGAAAGGCAAGAATTCTGCCTATGATAGATCTCCGAGGGTGCCAACCCTTGGATTCACACCAGGAAACATAAGATCTCCAGACTCTATAATATATAGTTCTGGAAGCTGGCTTCCTTGCATTAATTAAAGTAGCGATAACTGACGTGAAAAGCCCAAGTTTCTTCAGAATGTGGTTTTCAATAGCCAAGGCGTTAAATTTAGCGTTCGTAAGGTAGGATGGAATATCGGCCCCTGTGAGAGTAGGTCTAGCCGTAGTGGAAGGGACCATGGATCCTCCACTGCCATCTTTACAATCTCTGCATACCATGACCTTCTAGGCCATGCTGGTGCTACCAGAATTACTGGCTTTCTTTCCAGCTTGATCCTGCAAAGCAGTTGAGGCAGCAACTGAATAGGGGGAAATGCATAGATCAGTGAGAACTGATCCCATGGGGTCACTAACGTATATGTTCCTCATGCGAGTGGATCCCTTGTCCTGGACACAGGGGTTGACTAACTTCATGTTGAATCTGGACGCTAGAAGATCTACGCCCGGAGTCCCCCATCTTTGGCAAACAGCCCAAAAAATGTCGGGGTAAAGAGACCATTCCCCCGGAATAACTGCTGGCAACTCAGGTAGTCCGCCTACCAAATCTCTACTGCCGGAATGAAGACTGCCAACAGGCACAGAACATTCTTTTCTGCCCAAGTTAGAATATGGTTCACCTCTATCTGCGCTGCAAGACTCTTGGTGCCCCCTTGGTGATTGATATAGGCCACCGCTGTGGCATTGTCGGATTGAATCCTGACAGGACAATCCCGTAACCTGGAAGTCAAGACCTTTAGAGCCAGACGCACTGCACAAATCTCTAGGATATTGATGGGCAAGGCTCTTTCGGTTCGTGACCACTGTCCTTGGACAGTTGTTTTCTCTAGTACTGCTCCCCAGCCTGAAAGGCTGGCGTCTGTCATTAACACTTTCCAGATAACTGGTCTGAAGGATTTTCCTTTCAGCAGATTCTGGGTTAGTAACCACCAATTGAGGCTTTGGGACACCCTTGGGGACAGCCGCATTGGCAAGTCTAAAGCTTGGATTGTTTTGTTCCAAGCAGATAGAATACTGTTTTGCAACAGTCTCGAATGGAACTGGGCATAGGGAACTGCTTCGAATGAAGCCACCATCTTTCCTAACAACCTCATGCAAAGGCGAATGGAGGGATCTCCTTTCGACCTGACCATCCGCACCAACTTTTTTGTGGAGTTGATTTTTGCCTGAGGCAAGAACACCTTTTTCTGGGCTGTATCTATGATCAGACCCAAATACTCTAGCTTTTTTAGCGGTTTTAAGTAAGACTTCTCTAGGCTGAGAATCCAACCCAGACTTTTCAGGTAATACGTTGTAATGCGTACACTTTGCTCCAAACGAGCCGCTGAATGGTCTATTAGCAATAGATCATCTAGGTACACCAAGACTGTTATGCCCTGTGCCCTTAACTTGGCTAGAGGTGGGGCCAGTACTTTTGTGAACACCTGGGGTGCTGTGGCTAGCCCGAAGGGCAAGGCTACAAACTGAAAGTGCTGCTGTTCTACTTCGAACCTCAGAAACCTTTGGTGAGTGGGAAATATAGGGACATGCAGATATGCATCCCTGATGTCGATAGACGAGCCAGTTCTCCTCCTTGTAGGATAGAAACTACTGACCTGATCGACTCCATGCGAAAGGAGCGGATCTTCAAGGAAGTGATTTAGATTTTTTAGATCTAGAATGGGTCTGACATCACCATTCGGTTTTGGTACCGTAAACAGGTTTAAATAAAACCCCAAACCTTGCTCTTCTGTGGGGATCTGTATGATCTCCGCCTGAGCTAGTAAATCGGTCTAATGCCTGAAACAGAGATTGCCTTTTCCCTGGATCTTTGGGAACGTTTGATCTCAGAAAATGAGACGGTGGAAACTCCCGAAATTCTAGTTTGTATCCTAGAGACACCGTGGAGATAACCCATCTGTTCTGAATTTCCTCTTGCCAGACTTCTGAGTATTTAAGAAGTTTTCCCCCCACTCTGGCGAGGGGGGGGGGGCCTCTTCATAATGAGGCTTTAGTATTCTGCTTTGCAGATTTCCGGCCCCAGGTCTTCTTCTGTGCCTGGGCCTGACCCTGAGGCTTTCCTCTAGAGTCTGACGGTGGAGGCCTTCGCCACTGCCTAGAGGCGGATGCCCATGGCGCAGGGGAAAGAGTCAGTTCAAATGAAGGACGTTTACACTTTCTTTTGACTGGCAAAAGAGTACTCTTCCCACTAGAAATCGTTTGGATGTATTTGTCCAAATCCTCCCCAAATAGTCGATCCCCATGAAAAGGGAAACTAGTCAGAAGCCTTTTGCAAGGTGCTTCGGCTGACCAATTTTTTAACCACAGGGTCCTATGCATGTGTACTAGCACAAGCGCAAGGCGGGACGCCTGGTGAATAGAATCTTTCATGGCGTCTATGGCAAAACATAGCGCCTTTGGTAGTTCGGCCAAATCGCAGGCCTGTTGTGGGACCTCTTTAAGGGCCTGTTTAAACTGGTCCCTTAAGGATTGACAGATGCCTATTGCCGCAACTGCAGGCTGAGTAACCGCACCTGCCAAAGAAAAAGAGGATTTTAACAGAAATTCCAATATTTTATCAGGTGGATCTTTAAGCATTTGTGCATTGTATACTGGACAAGTTAGACTATTATTCACACTGGAAATCGCAGTGTCAATGGCTGGTACCTTCCATCTTTTGGTGGATTTCTCCTTCATGGGATAGAGTGCTGTGAATCTCTTTGGAGGGAGAAAATGCTTATCTGGGTGATCCCATTCAGTATAAATAAGCTTTTCTAATAATGCATGTACAGGAAACGCATGAAAAAACTGTGAAGGTTTTAAGGAACCTAAAGAAGAAACAGAACTATGAGCTGACTCTGCTAGACGTAGCTTGAAAGAGGCACAAACCATCTCTGTAAGAGATTGTATCAGCAATTTCTCAGATTGTGAGACTGAAAAAGGTTCATCTACCATTGTTTCCTCCGCAGAGGAGTAATCGGTTTGCCCTTCTTCCTGAACACCTGAGATTAACCCCTCATCCTCTACCTACTGTTCCCTTGGTAAGGAGTCTGAGGTGAGAGATCTAACACGCTTCCTATCCTTTTGGATAGCGGATGCGATTAAAGTCGCTAATCTTCCTTCTAGGCCCTGCAGGGCGGAGGAAAACGCATCTTCAGTCACGTATACAGGGGCTGAAATGTGAGAAGCAGTTGCACCACCAATTAGTCCCAATGACTCACCCTGGCTTGCCATATCTGGTATCTCAGGCGAGGATACCAGTGCCTGGGGGTGGAGTTTTTGGTACCTTTGGGGTGTCTTTTTTGGGAGCCATAGTGCTGAGCACAAAAAAAACAGAGGCACTAAGTAAATGCACAACTTGCTGAGCAAAATACTTTAGCAAAAGACAATGATAATAAAGTTCAGCCTTAGTTGTTATCAATGTTATTTCCTGTACTGGAAATGCCTGCATGCCTTATGTGCCCCCAGCGCTCTTGTTTCCTGTGTGTCCGCTGCAGCTGTGAGCGTCTGTCTCTGTCCCCAGTGCCTGAGCTCCTCGTGTACCTACATCCCGCACACGGCGCCGCGCCTTAGCCACGCCCGTAAGCCACGCCCCCTCTGGCAATCATCAGCCCCCCTCTGTTTTAATTAGCCCTAGTCTGCACATGCGCGGACGGCATCGATACGCTCCTTGAGCGAGAGGGGAAGCAAGGGAGGGCTGGGAGGCAGGAAGTTTAAAAACTTTCTGCAGGGAATAGAAGAACAAACTCTAAATGAAAGGCCGCTGCCGCACCCCCCCCCCCCCAATTTGAGGGGGGGGGAATACAAGCTACAGTTGTACCTCCCTCCCCCAGGGGGGAAATATCCTAGATGAGGATCCCCCTGGCTTGCGGAGACCACACACGTGCTGTTTAGCTGGGACTTTTGAGCTGACTAAGGTATGCATTTACTCCCTCTAGTGAAGATTTTAGGCATGACAACATTTTTACTTATGTAAGAAAAAAGCATAGGTGGACTTTTTACAGTTCCTAGGCTTCTTCCCTTCCCTTTTCCTTGCTGCAGGATACTGCTGTAACAGACAGATCCAAACTTCACCCATCACGACGGGCTGCGTTAGCAAACCTTCAAGGATCGGGTCCCTATTATATGGGTCCATTGCCTTGGACCTGTATACCACCCCTCATGAAAACTTTAGGTAATGTAGCATGACCAAAAAAGTCCTGGGTCCTGGGGTCCAGCCCTACGAAGAGAGGCATTACAGGCAAAATCTTGTTCTTCTTATGCGAGGCCCGGGCACCATCCACCTTGGCCTTAGTGGCACTTTGGATGGATCCGGTCTATGGAGGCTGTTTAAATCCAGCATGGGATCCCTCCAGCTTGGAGCTCTTCAGAGCACATCTTCACTAGTGACCAACACCTTAAACACTGGCAAAAAATCTGAGGTACTCCTGGAAGGAGGAGGGGTTTTATAGGGGAGTGAACTTCCTGTATTGGGTATACCAGTGTCCATCACCTGAAGGTGCCTATATACCCATTAAGTTAATAACTATTGCTCTGTCCCATGATGTACAATAAAGAAATACGAACTTTAACTTGTAAGCAACAAGTGTCAGAAAAAGGATTAGTCTTTAAAGAGGAACTGCAGTCTACTCACATCATTTGTATTAAAAACATATTTGTAATTCTGAAGCTTCCCTCCAACAACTTTGTATATTATTTTATATATACTGTGATTCTGTACTTGTTAAATATGCTGCAGAAATCTCCTTCTGCTGAGTCTGGCTGCATCCATTTTAATCTATAATTATACAGTCCACTTCCAGTTTCTTGTCTGGTAAAAAGCCTAGGCTTATGACATCATGCACAGCTCTCTCTCTCACTCTCATGAGAGTTTGCCAGGAAGGGGGGGTGGGGGATTCTTAAGAGGGCCAATGAGAGCTGCAGAGCTGGAGGTGTGCCTCTGTGTGTCTGTGTAAATTCAGGAAGTGAACAGGTAACAGCTTCAGCAGCCCACAGTTAAAATTGATGCAGCCAGACTTAATGGAGGAAGATATTTGCAGCATATTTGGCAAGTACAGAATCACAGTATATATAAAATAATATGCAAAGTGGTTGGAGGGAAGCTTCAGAATGGCAAAGAAGTTTTTATTACAAATTATGTGAGCAGACTGCAGTTCCTTTTTAATAGATGGAAAGATGACATAATGACTGAAGTACCGCTTTAAGTGGTTAAACTGACCTTGTTTGCAGACAGAAGTTCATCCTTGTGATTTTAAAGAACCAAATGATACAATGTTTCTTATCTGATAACGCTGAGCAATATTGTTATAAACTTTGCTCTGAGCAGAGAACTGCTTTGCACTTGTTACATGAATTGTGGAAATGCTGAATTAAGATCATGGGGGGGGGTTTGAATCGAGATCGTGATTTTTTAACAAATATTCGCGCATCTCTAATATACATACACATATGCATAAAACACATGCACACACATCTTTTTTTTTGTTTTTTACATAAAAATAGTTACATAAAAAGAGCCATAGTTTGGAGGCCCCTGGATCAAACGGATGACCTTCGGTCTGTAAATAAGGTCAGTTTAACCACTTAAGAAAACTAATGCCCTGTACACACGATAGGATTTTCTGATGGAAAATGTGTGATAGGACCTTGTTGTCGGAAATTCCGATCGTGTGTAGGCTCCATCACACATTTTCCATAGGAATTTCCGACGCACAAAGTTTGAGAACTTGCTATAAAATTTTCCGACAACAAAATCCGTTGTCGGAAATTCCGTTTGTGTGTACACAAATCCGACGCACACAGTGCCAGGCATGCCCAGAATAAATTAAGAGATGAAAGCTATTGGCTACTGCCCCGTTTTTAGTCCCAACGTACGTGTTTTACGCCACCGCGTTCAGAACGATCGTATTTTCCGACAACTTTGTGCGACCCTGTGTATGCAAGACAAGTTTGATCCAACATCCGTCGGAAAAAATCCATGGATTTTGTTGTCGGAATATCCGATCGATGTCCGACCATGTGTACAGGGCATAAGCCTTTTTCTGACACTTGTTGCATACAAGTTAAAATCCATGATTTTTGCTAGAAATTTCGTAGAACCCCCAAACATTATATATATATATATATATATATATATATATATATATATATATATATATATATATATATATATATATATATTTAGCAGAGACCATAGAGAATAAAATGGCGGTCGTTGCAATATTTCATGTCACACTGTATTTGCGCAGCGGTCTTTTAAAAGCAATATTTTTGGAAAAAATACTCTTCAATGAATGAAAAAAAAAAAAAAAAACTACACAGTAAAGTTAGCCCATTTCTTGTAAAAAAACAGTAAAGTTAGCCCAATTTGTTTGAATAATGTGAAATATGATGTTACCCTGAGAATCGTGAGAGAATCGGGATCTTTATTCTAAGCAAAAAAAATTGTGATTCTCATTTTATCCAGATTTGTGCAGCTCTACTGCCTATGGATCACAAGACTGGCTAAGCACAATTAAAAAACTCTTTGTAGCTCCTGTAAATGTTTTTCAGCTGCCGCTTTAGCTGGTTCACCTGGAGTTCAGCTTTAAAGTGTTTGTTAAGCCATAGAATACAAACACTGCCAGACCCTCTGTTAGAGCCTGGCAGAGCACACTGCAGTAGTCTTTTATAAAAATGAGCGCTGTAAATACTGATTTACAACGATCTTCAGGCCGGTCACATGACTCGTGGCCGCTGTATACATCCGATGGATGGCTTCTGCAGGAGCCGTGATCTCCCTCTGACGTCAGCTGGGGAGATCACGTGGCCGCTCAGCCTCTCCTGCAGTAGCCCTGGAAACCGTCTGAGAGTCACGTGACCGGCCTGAAGACAGTGCTAAAACGGTATTTACAGCGCTCGTTTTTTTAAAAGAATAATGCAGTGTGCTCTGCCAGGATATCATAGAGGGGCTGGTAGTGTCTATTTACAATTTTTAATTATATTAATAGCAGCGGAGGGGGAGCGGAGATGGGGACACGCAGACACAAGATGACAGGCAGAAAGGAGAGGGGTGATGGGGGGAGAGAGGAGAGTAGAGAGGACAGCGTATGACAAAGGGACGCACTTTGACCACGGTGATCAGCCCTGGTTTTCGTGGTCTATTTAGAAAAGCCATACAGGAAGTGGAAGATTTGGGGGGGGGGGGGGTTACAGTTTAGAGGGGTGCAGATTACACAGCACAAGCACTGTGCAGTGTAATCTGCTTTAAGTGACCAGGAAATTTTATTTTATTTTTTGGGTTAAAAAACACTTTAAGGCAAGAGTACACATGCAAAACAGCCAATTTGAAAATGAGCTTTAACTGCAGAATACACAGGGCTTATCTTCAGCTGCAAGCCAATAGAACTTTTTATCTAGACAGAAACATTCTCGTTCAGCATATGTGGTATCTCCGATCACCCAGTTCAAGTAGCTCTGAAAGCAAAGTGACATGTGAACAGAGCAGAATACAGATAGAACTATCCTAATGCACATCTCATACCATTATGCTAATAATTAGATCTCTGATGATCTGGCTAGAGTTGCGCATTAAAAATAAAAACAGAAAGAGCCTATTTCAGACTTGGAGTCACTTCTTATCTTATCCCTATATTGTCATTAATCAGAAGTAAAATTAAATTTAACGTCTGAATGAGAAGGAAACGTTTTTTAAATATCCTACTAAATTTCCAACATGCGTCAAGAGTTTTGGACCAAAAAAAGACAAAAAAAAAAAAAACGGGGAGGTAAGAATAAGTGTAAAAATAGAAAAAAACTAAATAAAAGAATGAATCTATCATTTATACTGACATACTATCTATACATGCTACATTAAACCCAAGAAAAAGAAGAACTATTTATTTTATCTATATGGTTAGATTTGGTGCCATCTAGTGGACACTACAGAAACTATACATTTACAAATAATAAAAAAGACATTTAAACAAATTTTAGAAAAATTCTAGTTAAAGATTAATCATTGCTATCTATTTCCTACAATATGATTATCCTGCACCAGCGGATGAACTTGTACCCTGTACCATGTCAATTCCACCCCAAACGAACTCACTTATTGCTGTGGTCGAATTTCCTACAAAAGCAAATGACAGTGACCAGTCTGTGATATCAGCTAGAGCAGTATTTCTCAACCAGGGCTCCATGGCACCCTATGGTGCCCTCTGAAGTTCCCCTGGGGTGCCTCAAGCACAAGGCCCAGTTTGCCATTGATCAAAAAAGGATGGGAGGACTCTGTGCTACAATGGGGAAAACTGAGGTGACAGGGGACTCTGATGTGATGGGGAGACTCTAACATGAAGGAGGGACTCTGTTCTGGGGATACTCTTATGTTATGGGGGGGCTTTTATGTACTGAGGGACTCTGACGTGATGGAGGGCCTCTGACTCTAGGATAAGGGGGGGGCTCTCTGGTGACAAGGGACCTCTGACGTAATTGGGAGATTTTATTGTGATAAGGGTACTCTTACATGTAGGGGGACCTCGGTCATGAAGGAGGGGCTCTAATGTAATGGGGGACCTCCGACATGAAGGTAGGTTACCAGTGTGAAGTTAGTTTAGGTAAAGTGGTTCTAAAGGTACAAAGTTTTTTACCTTCATGCATTCTCAGCATTAAGGTAAAGAAACTTTCTGAAAGCAGATCCTCCCCCAGCACCCCCCCCCCTATACTTACATGAGCCTGATCTCGATCCAACGATGTGCACAAGAGCAGCAGCTCTCCTGGCTCTCTCCCTCCCCATTGGACAGAGAGGCAGCAGTGGGAGCCAATGGCTTCTGCTGCTGTCAATCCCAGCCAGTGAGGAGGGAGTATGGGGCAGGGTCCAGTCACACTGTGTGTGAGCTGGCTCGAGAGCGAGCATTTATGAGTCCCCCCATAGCAAGTGGCTTGCTATGGGGGCACTTGGCAGGGGGGAGCAGGAGTGCTGGAGGTGGACGCAAGAACAGGAGGATCGGGGCTGCTTTGTCTAAAATCAATACACAGAACAGGCAAGTATAACATGTTTTTTTTTTTTACTTTTAGAATCAAGGTGGTTGTGTGCATTCTCCCAGGCTCAGGTTTCCCATTCATAAATAGCATTTACATTTTTACATTTTAGTCCCGGGGTGCCTTGAGAGTCTGCATACTTTTAAAGGGTGCCGCTAATAATCTCTTCCAGATCCAGCATAAGCCGTGGGCCCAGTAGAGTAGGTTATGGTTACACAAAATTTCCTATGTTCTAATTTACTGCCACGTTTCCTTTGTTTAACAGTGAGATATTGATGGAAATAACAGCACCAATAAGAGGGGGTGATTTATAATACCCAAAATGTGTTGGCTTGTTGTCTCTACATTGTATGATTAAAAAAAATACAAGCCTCCAAAACCATTGGTTTTGTACTCTTTCCTCAGCTTCCTGGATTTTATTCAAGGTGCTATCATAAAGCTCATTCAGTTTTAAGAGACAACTAACCTAATTGTTCCGCACAGCACAGACCCTACTCCATTTTGTCATCAATAAGGTCAAGAATGGCAGCTGCTCTATCACACTTCTCTCCTAATACGTGTACCCACCAGTGGTTTAGGCCTCATTCACTTTGACGTACTACAGCATACACATATATGAAGGCTAGGTTTGCCAGCATGGAGATGCACAAGTGTTCTGTGCATCTCTCTGTGCAGGCAGCCCCATTCATGTTAATTGGGACATAGCTGCTGTTCCCAATCTGACATCCGTGCAGGTGCACGGACCTGATCGCAAACTGTGCGCATTTGGGGTTTTGTACCTGCACAGCTGCCAAACGAGACCCTTGCACGGGTGTACGCTGCAGTATTTTCCTGTGAATGAGGCTTAACACTGAATTATTGTACAGCTGGCCTTCCCATAAAGCAGGAGTGCTCAATCTTTTAAAAAGTGTGAGGGCCACTTAATGCGGAGTTCCACCCAAAAATAGAACTTCCGCTTTAAGCACTCATGATCCCCTGGCATGCCACATTTGGCATGTCCTTTTTTTGGGGGGTGGGAGCGGGTACCTGTTTTTGATAGGTACCCAGCTCCCACTTCCATTCCTGGCGCCGCACGGAAATTCACGTCACAGGTCCCAGAAGATTGCCCGGTCAATCAAGACAGTGTATGCGCAGTGCGTGCCCGGCTGTGAAGCCGCAAGCTGTCACAGCCAGGCGCCCACACTTACAATGCCGCCACTGTGAAGGAGGGGGGAGAGGAGCGAGGCTTCGGCAGCCGCATCACTGGACTGTGGGACAGGCGAGTGTCTGTTTATTAAAAGTCAGCAGCTACACTTTTTGGAACTCCGCTTTAAGTGATTTTGTAACCAGTTGTGGGCCACAATGAACTATGGGGTTTTATGGCCCCCCAAAAGGCAAATGTAAATAAGCCCCTGCTGTCCAGAGCCCCATTTAAGGCTGCTTTCACACTAGTGTGCTGCGGTTTACCTGCACTGCGAGTGCAGCACAGTGCAACTGTGGCTTTCCTTCAGCTTAGCTGCACAGAGCCATGGAATTCTAATACATCTTGGGGGAGTGGTGCACTTTATGAAAGCGCAAACAAACTCCTGCATTCAGGAGTTTGGGTGCGCTTTAAGAAGTGCAGAACACCGCATAGGATATAATAGAAGTCTATGGCTCAGTGCAGCTAAGCTGAAGGTGCACTGCGCTGCACTTGCGGATCAGTGTGAAAAGCAGCCTAATAACCCTTTTATATAAATGCTAACATCCTCATTGCAAAAGTGCAGTGTATGTGATGTATGTGTATGTGAAGTTTCATACACTGACTTTTTACTCTTCCAGTTTCTGCTGGCATTGCTCTCCAGGCTAGAAAGGTCCCAGGTGAAGTGCACTTGGTATAATTCTGCCTGGGACAGGAGACAGCGCTACAGAGGAGGCAATGGCTTATGCGGCTCTTGCTCCCTCCGTGGCCGCCTGCTTCCTCCGCTATCAGCACCAGCTCAATGTCCTCTTATGCTGTGGGGTGGCAGTTCAGCAACCAGTTGATCGTGATCTGGGATTGCTGACCCTCCATTCAAGAGCATGGCATGTGCCTCCCTGGTTTGAGGTCGCATCAGAGGATCCTCCCATAAAGTATATCTCTAGATCAGGCTTTTTCAACCTTTTAAACATGGAGGAACCCATAAAATATTATTCTGGTCTCTGGAAACTCCTACTAAGGATTACTATATGTACAGCTAACAGCACATTTATGTGATGGTCTGTAGGAAAAATCCTTCAGTTACAGAAAGCTAAAAAGTTATAAAGTCTAAAAAAATTATTAGTTTCAGTGGTCTCTTATCCGAGAGGAAGAAACTGCCCATTTGTCAAGGAATCCCAAGCAACCTCTGGAGGAACTCTGGTTGAGAAAAGCAGCTCTGATTTATATTTGTGTCTGAACACTTCAATAAATATAGACTGTTCCATTTTTCCAAAATACAAATCCAAAGATATTTCTTCCTAGTCCTCACTATTATCTGGTTTCCTAGCAGTTAATCTAACCTCTTACAGTCACTAAGCTTTGTATTCCAATCCATATGTATAGTCTTACAAGTAAAAGATTTGCTGAAACTAATTGTGAGAAGTGAAATTGATTCCTCTATAAAAAGCGTCTGCCTAGAGCGGAGATCACAATAAACTCTTGATGGCTTTATGCACATCGAGCTTTCACTGCACACTTCTCAACATGGACAATTACCTTTGTCCTTTGAAGTTCCGCTCGGAGGCGTCCGCATTCTTCCTGAAGCAATTTAAGTTCTTGCTCCACTGACCGGATTTTCAACTCGCTGTTCAGTTTGTCGATCTCCCAGTCAGTAGGAGTTTTGCTTAAGCTTTTCATCACTGTAAAAAAAGAGAAATGTTAATCCATCCTGAACAGAGCTCTTCTGCTAAGCAATGAATACATCGGTGTCGTGTTTTGCTAATTCAATTTAGACATAAAAAGACAGCAATTAGCAAACCTCTCCTGCCAGTTTCAAACTACCCAGAGCTTTCGGGCTTACTTCAGACTCACAGAAGAAATGCTAAACACTATTTGTATCTAAAATAGCCAATAACCCCTTTAGAATTAAAAAAAAATACAAATCCTTCTGTAACCCCATGTATGCAATTTTATACACTGATCAGCCACAACTTTATAACCAGCGACAAGTTATGTGAACAACATTGAATATCTTGTTACAATGGCATGTGAAAGTAGGTGGGATATATTAGGCAGCAAGTAAACATACCGTCCCTGAAGTTGATGTGTTGAAAGCAGAAAAATGGGCATCATAGTTTGTTGCATATGGGGCTGCATAGCCGCAGACCAGTCAGGGTGCCCATGCTGACCTGTGTCCACAACCAAAAGTGCCTACAATAGGCACATGAGCACCTGAACTGGACCACGGAACAATGGAAGAAGGCGGCCTGGTCCAATTAATCAAGTTTTCGTTTACATCATGTGGATGGCCGGGTGCGTGTGCGTCACTTACCTGGGGAAGAGATGGCACCAGTATGCACTATGGGAAGAAGGTAAACCAGCAGAGGCAGTGTGATGCTTTGTACAATGTTCTGCTGTGAAGCCTTGGTTCCTGTCATTCATGTTATTTAACACATAGCACTAAACATTGTTGTTGACCAAGTACATCCCTTCACGAAAATGGTAGTCCCTGATGGCAGTGGTCTCTTTCAACAGGATAATGCTCCCTATCACCACTGTTAATTTTGGTGTCAAATTTCTTATGCCCCCTACACACGGTCGGATTTTCCGATGGAAAATGTCCGATCGGAGCGTGTTGATGGATATTCCGACCGTGTGTGGGCTCCATTGGACATTTTTCCATCGGATTTTCCGACACACAAAGTTGGAGAGCAGGAGATAAAATTTCCCGACAACAAAATCCGTTGTCGAAAATTCCGATCGTGTGTACACAAATCCGACGGACAAAGTGCCAGGCATGCTCAGAATATATAAAGAGATGAAAGCTATTGGCCACTGCCCCGTTTATAGTCCCGACGTACGTGTTTTACGTCACCGCGTTCAGAACGATCGGATTTTCCGACAACTTTGTGTGACCGTGTGTATGCAAGACAAGTTTGAGCCAACATCCATCGGAAAAAATCCTAGGATTTTGTTGTCGGAATGTCCGAACAAAGTCCGACCGTGTGTACGGGGCATTACTCTTTTGACTAAAATGCCATTTTAGTTTTAGTCGCATTTTATTCATCTGCAATTGTTTTCGTTTTAGTTGTATTTAGTCTACTAAAATCGAATGGGTTTAGTTAAAATGTAAAGCACTATTTAAGCATTTCTCTAGAATTTCCAAACTCATTATATACTGCTGGAGCAAAAAAAACTGAATATGTTATTATTTATGGCAGGGCTCAAAATTTCAAGTCCTGAGCTACTAGCCAGGCCTTACTTACTCGCCACCAGTTGCCCCACCCAACCCTTACCCCACCCCTAAACACGCCCTCATAAACTATCTCATGAAATGATACTTAAATGTTTTATGCAGAATTAAGTTACAAAAATAATTACCGTATTTATCGGCGTATAACACGCACTTTTTTCACCTTAACCACTTGCCGACCGCCGCACGACGATGTACGTCGGCAAAGCGGCACGGGCAGGCAAAAGGGCTTACCTGTACGTCCCTGCCTGCCCGCGGGTGGGGGGTCCGATCGGACCCCCCCCCCGGTGCCTGCGACGGTCGGCAAATGTCCCCCGGCGATCGGTGGTGAGGGGGAGGCCATCCATTCGTGGCCCCCCCCTCGCGATCGCTCCCAGCCAATGGAATCATTTCCCTGCCTCTGTATTGTAAACAGAGGCAGAGGAAATGATGTCATCTCTCCTCGGCTCGGTATTTTCCGTTCCGGGCCGAGGAGAGAAGACTGAACTGTGAGTTACACAAACACACACACACAGTAGAACATGCCAGGCATACATTTCACCCCGATCCCCCCCCCGATCGCCCCCCGATCCCCCCCCGATCACCCCCCCCCCCTGTCACAAACTGACACCAAGCAGGTTTTTTTTTTTTTTTTTTTTTTTTTTTTCTGATTACTGTATTGGTGTCAGTTTGTGTCAGTTAGTGTGTTAGGGCAGTGAGTCTTAGGCCCCCTTTAGGTCTAGGATACCCCCCTAACCCCCCTAATAAAGTTTTAACCCCTTGATCACCCCCTGTCACCAGTGTTGCTAAGCGATCATTTTTCTGATCGCTGTATTAGTGTCACTGGTGACGCTAGTTAGTGAGGTAAATATTTAGGTTCGCCGTCAGCGTTTTATAGCGACAGGGATCCCCCTATACTACCTAATAAATGTTTTAACCCCTTGATTGCCCCCTAGTTAACCCTTTCACCACTGATCACCGTATAACTGTTACGGATGACGCTGGTTAGTTCGTTTATTTTTTATAGTGTCAGGGCACCCGCCGTTTATTACCGAATAAAGGTTTAGCCCCCCGATCGCCCGGCGGTGATATGCGTCGCCCCAGGCAGCGTCAGATTAGCGCCAGTACCGCTAACACCCACGCACGCAGCATACGCCTCCCTTAGTGGTATAGTATCTGTATGGATCAATATCTGATCCGATCAGATCTATACTAGCGTCCCCAGCAGTTTAGGGTTCCCAAAAACGCAGTGTTAGCGGGATCAGCCCAGATACCTGCTAGCACCTGCGTTTTGCCCCTCCGCCCGGCCCAGCCCAGCCCACCCAAGTGCAGTATCGATCGATCACTGTCACTTACAAGGCACTAAACGCATAACTGCAGCGTTCGCAGAGTCAGGCCTGATCCCTGCGATCGCTAACAGTTTTCTTGGTAGCGTTTTGGTGAGCTGGCAAGCACCAGCCCCAGGCAGCGTCAGATTAGCGCCAGTACCGCTAACACCCACGCACGCAGCATACGCCTCCCTTAGTGGTATAGTATCTGATCGGATCAATATCTGATCCGATCAGATCTATACTAGCGTCCCCAGCAGTTTAGGGTTCCCAAAAACGCAGTGTTAGCGGGATCAGCCCAGATACCTGCTAGCACCTGCGTTTTGCCCCTCCGCCCGGCCCAGCCCAGCCCACCCAAGTGCAGTATCGATCGATCACTGTCACTTACAAAACACTAAACGCATAACTGCAGCGTTCGCAGAGTCAGGCCTGATCCCTGCGATCGCTAACAGTTTTTTTGGTAGCGTTTTGGTGAACTGGCAAGCACCAGCCCCAGGCAGCGTCAGATTAGCGCCAGTACCGCTGACACCCGCGCACGCAGCATACACCTCCCTTAGTGGTATAGTATCTGATCGCATCAATATCTGATCCGATCAGATCTATACTAGCGTCCCCAGCAGTTTAGGGTTCCCACAAACGCAGTGTTAGCGGGATCAGCCCAGATACCTGCTAGCACCTGCGTTTTGCCCCTCCGCCCGGCCCAGCCCACCCAAGTGCAGTATCGATCGATCACTGACACTTACAAAACACTAAACGCATAACTGCAGCGTTCGCAGAGTCAGGCCTGATCCCTGCGATCGCTAACAGTTTTTTTGGTAGCGTTTTGGTGAACTGGCAAGCGCCAGCGGCCTAGTACACCCCGGTCGTAGTCAAACCAGCACTGCAGTAACACTTGGTGACGTGGCGAGTCCCATAAGTGCAGTTCAAGCTGGTGAGGTGGCAAGCACAAGTAGTGTCCCGCTGCCACCAAAAAGACAAACACAGGACCGTCGTGCCCATAATGCCCTTCCTGCTGCATTCGCCAATCCTAATTGGGAACCCACCACTTCTGCAGCGCCCGTACTTCCCCCATTCACATCCCCAACCAAATGCAGTCGGCTGCATGAGAGGCATTTTTATGTCCTCCCGAGTACCCCTACCCAACAAACCCCCCCAAAAAAGATGTTGTGTCTGCAGCAAGCGCGGATATAGACGTGACACCCGCTATTATTGTCCCTCCTGTCCTGACAATCCTGGTCTTTGCATTGGTGAATGTTTTGAATGCTACCATTCACTAGTTGACTATTAGCGTAGGGTACAGCATTGCACAGACTAGGCACACTTTCACAGGGTCTCCCAAGATGCCATCGCATTTTGAGAGACCCGAACCTGGAACCGGTTACAGTTATAAAAGTTAGTTACAAAAAAAAGTGAAAAAAAAAAAAAAAACACAAACAAAAATATAAAATAAAAAAAAAATAGTTGTCGTTTTATTGTTCTTTCTCTCTCTCTATTCTCTCTCTCTATTGTTCTGCTCTTTTTTACTGTATTCTATTCTGCAATGTTTTATTGTTATTATGTTTTATCATGTTTGCTTTTCAGGTATGCAATTTTTTATACCTTACCGTTTACTGTGCTTTATTGTTAACCATTTTTTTGTCTTCAGGTACGCCATTCACGACTTTGAGTGGTTATACCAGAATGATGCCTGCAGGTTTAGGTATCATCTTGGTATCATTCTTTTCAGCCAGCGGTCAGCTTTCATGTAAAAGCAATCCTAGTGGCTAATTAGCCTCTAGACTGCTTTTACAAGCAGTCGGAGGGAATGCCCCCCCCCCCCCAACGTCTTCCGTGTTTTTCTCTGGCTCTCCTGTCTCAACAGGGAACCTGAGAATGCAGCCGGTGATTCAGCCAGATGACCATAGAGCTGATCAGAGACCAGAGTGGCTCCAAACATCTCTATGGCCTAAGAAACCGGAAGCTACGAGCATTTCATGACTTAGATTTCGCCGGATGTAAACAGCGCCATTGGGAAATTGGGGAAGCATTTTATCACACCGATCTTGGCGTGGTCAGATGCTTTGAGGGCAGAGGAGAAATCTAGGGTCTAATAGACCCCAATTTTTGCAAAAAAGAGTACCTGTCACTACCTATTGCTATCATAGGGGATATTTACATTCCCTGAGATAACAATAAAAATGATTTAAAAAAAAAAAAAATGAAAGGAACAGTTTAAAAATAAGATAAAAAAATAATAATAATAAAGAAAAAAAAAAAAAAAAAAAAAAAAAAGCACCCCTGTCCCCCCTGCTCTCGCGCTAAGGTGAACGCAAGCGTTGGTCTGGCGTCAAATGTAAACAGCAATTGCACCATGCATGTGAGGTATCGCCGCGAAGGTCAGATCGAGGGCAGTAATTTTAGCAGTAGACCTCCTCTGTAAATCTAAAGTGGTAACCTGTAAAGGCTTTTAAAGGCTTTTAAAAATGTATTTAGTTTGTCGCCACTGCACGTTTGTGCGCAATTTTAAAGCATGTCATGTTTGGTATCTATGTACTCGGCCTAAGATCATCTTTTTTATCTCATCAAACATTTGGGCAATATAGTGTGTTTTAGTGCATTAAAATGTAAAAAAGTGTGTTTTTTCCCCAAAAAATGCGTTTGAAAAATCGCTGCGCAAATACTGTGTGAAAAAAAAAAATGAAACACCCACCATTTTAATCTGTAGGGCATTTGCTTTAAAAAAAATATATAATGTTTGGGGGTTCAAAGTAATTTTCTTGCAAAAAAAAATTATTTTTTTATGTAAACAATAAGTGTCAGAAAGGGCTTTGTCTTCAAGTGGTTAGAAGAGTGGGTGATGTGTGACATAAGCTTCTAGATGTTGTGCATAAAATGCCAGGACAGTTCAAACCCCCCCCAAATGACCCCATTTTGGAAAGTAGACACCCCAAGCTATTTGCTGAGAGTCATGTTGAGTCCATGGAATAATTTATATTGTGACACAAGTTGCGGGAAAGAGACAATTTTTTATTTTTTTTATTTTTTTTTGCGCAAAGTTGTCACTAAATGATATATTGCTCAAACATGCCATGGGAATATGTGAAATTACACCCCAAAATACATTCTGCTGCTTCTCCTGAGTACGGGGATACCACATGTGTGAGACTTTTTGGGAGCCTAGCCGCGTACGGGACCCCGAAAACCAAGCACCGCCTTCAGGCTTTCTAAGGCCGTAAATTTTTGATTTCACTCTTCACCGCCTATCACAGTTTCGGGGGCCATGGAATGCCCAGGTGGCAAAAAAACCCCCCAAATGACCCCATTTTGGAAAGTAGACACCCCAAGCTATTTGATGAGAGGTATAGTGAGTATTTTGCAGACCTCACTTTTTGTCACAAAGTTTTGAAAATTGAAAAAAGAAAAAAAAAATTTTTTTTTCTCGTCTTTCTTTATTTTCAAAAACAAATGAGAGCTGCAAAATACTCACCATGCCTCTCAGCAAATAGCTTGGGGTGTCTACTTTCCAAAATGGGGTCATTTGGGGGGGGTTTGTGCCACCTGGGCATTCCATGGCCTCCGAAACTGTGATAGGCAGTGAGGAGTAAAATCAAAAATGTACGCCCTTAGAAATCCTGAAGGCGGTGCTTGGTTTTCGGGGTCCCGTACGCGGCTAGGCTCCCAAAAAGTCCCACACATGTGATATCCCCGTACTCAGGAGAAGCAGCTAAATGTATTTTGGGGTGCAATTCCACATATGCCCATGGCCTGTGTGAGCAATATATCATTTAGTGACAACTTTGTGCAAAAAAAAAAAAAAAAAAAAAAAAATTGTCACTTTCCCGCAACTTGTGTCAAAATATAAAACATTCCATGGACTCAACATGCCTCAAAGCAAATAGCTTGGGGTGTCTACTTTCCAAAATGGGGTCATTTGGGGGGGGTTTATGTCATCTGGGCATTTTATGGCCTTCAAAACCGTGATAGGTAGTGAGGAGTAAAATCAAAAATGTACGCCCTTAGAAATCCTGAAGGCGGTGCTTGGTTTTCGGGGCCCCGTACGCGGCTAGGCTCCCAAAAAGTCCCACACATGTGGTATCCCCGTACTCAGGAGAAGCAGCTAAATGTATTTTGGGGTGCAATTCCACATAGGCCCATGGCCTGTGTGAGCAATATATCATTTAGTGACAACTTTTTGTAATTTTTTTTTTTTTTTTTTTTTTTGTCATTATTCAATCACTTGGGACAAAAAAAATGAATATTCAATGGGCTCAACATGCCTCTCAGCAAATTCCTTGGGGTGTCTACTTTCCAAAATGGGGTCATTTGTGGGGGTTTTGTACTGCCCTGCCATTTTAGCACCTCAAGAATCGACATAGGCAGTCATAAATTAAAGGCTGTGTAAATTCCAGAAAATGTACCCTAGTTTGTAGACGCTATAACTTTTGCGCAAACCAATAAATATACACTTATTGACATTTTTTTTACCAAAGACATGTGGCCGAATACATTTTGGCCTAAATGTATGACTAAAATTGAGTTTATTGGATTTTTTTTAGAACAAAAAGTAGAAAATATCATTTTTTTTCAAAATTTTCGGTCTTTTTCCGTGTATAGCGCAAAAAATAAAAACGGCAGAGGTGATCAAATACCATCAAAAGAAAGCTCTATTTGTGGGAAGAAAAGGACGCAAATTTCGTTTGGGTACAGCATTGCATGACCGCGCAATTAGCAGTTAAAGCGACGCAGTGCCGAATTGTAAAAAGTGCTCTGGTCAGGAAGGGGGTAAATCCTTCCGGGGCTGAAGTGGTTAAAATCAGGGGAAAATCGTGGGTGCGTGTTATACGCCGATCCCCCGCTGACTGTGAGCGGAGGAGCGAGCGCCGCCGACATTCATACATAGCCAAGTGTACTCGGTTAGGTTCGGCTAGCTCCGCTCACAGTCACGCCCAGTCCCGCCCTAAGATGGACATAACACAGGGACTGGGCGTGACTGTGAGCGGAGCTATCCGAACCTAACCGAGTACACTCGGCTATGTATGAATGTCGGCAGCGCTCGGCTCCGCCCACAGGACTACGAGAGGAGCCGAAAGCATCCGAGAGCCGCCGAGAGACACAGGACCGGCTCTGTGTCTCTCGGCGGCGTCATATTTAAAAACTGCAGTGACACTACAAGGCTGCAATGTCACTGGGCAAGGCTGCAGATGGCACAAGGCTGCAGATGACACAACAAGGCTGCAAATGACACTGAAAAGCTGCAAATGACACTGGACAAGGCTGCAAATGACACTGGACAAGGCTGCAAATGACACTGGACAAGGCTGCAAATGATACTGGTATATGGAGAGTGATGGATGAAGGGCGCGTGATCAATAGCTCACATCAAAACATATAAAATTTATTCAAAGGAAATTAGAAGCAAATAAAAGCAATTGAATAATAGCAATACTACGTATCATGCAAACAGGTAACAAAATATAAAAGGCATGGAAAATTAAAAATGGGTTAAAAATATCATGAGCCCATGTTGAGGCGGGTGTTTAGAGTTTAGCCAACTCTAAACACCCGCCTCAACATGGGCTCATGATATTTTTAACCCATTTTTAATTTTCCATGCCTTTTATATTTTGTTACCTGTTTGCATGATACGTAGTATTGGTATTATTCAATTGCTTTTATTTGCTTCTAATTTCCTTTGAATAAATTTTATATGTTTTGATGTGAGCTATTGATCACGCGCCCTTCATCCATCACTCTCCATATAGCCTTACCTGACCACCCCGGGGTCAATTTCTGGGCAGCGGGACATGCAACACCATCTCTTTTAGCTTTGCTACAGTTCACAATACTACTCTTCTCAAACCCAAACAGACCCTCACAAGCGCAGGAGTAATCTTTCCTTGTCCACAATTTGCAAATGATACTGGACAAGGCTGCAGATGGACACTGATAAGGCTGCATTGATGTGCATTTAAATGTAAGTTTTTTTCCTTAAAAAGTTTTTTCCTTAAAATTCCCTCCTAAACTTGGGGCGCGTGTTATACGCTGATAAATACGGTATTAACAACAACTTTATCAGTGCAGCCTCACCTGTGCCCATCAATGCAGCCCCACCTGTGCCCATCATTGCGGTGTGACCAGTGCTCCACCAATGCGGCGTGACCAGTGCCAATCATTGCGGCGTGACCAGTGCCCACCAATGCAGCCTGAGCAGTGCCCATCATTGCAGCCTCACCAGTGCCCATCATTGCAGCCTCACCAGTGCCCATCATTGCAGCCTCACCAGTGCCCATCATTGCAGCCTCACCAGTGCCCATCATTGCAGTCTTCTCCTGTGAATTACAGTTTGTTCTGCACTCCTGTGACCCGTTTTTTAGTAGACAGTGGGCTGAAGCCCATTGTTTGCTGACATCACAGAGCCGGTCCAGGCTCGGGAAAGATCGCGACCATATGGACGGGATCTGCCCACATGCCTGGACCAGCACCCGGCTCCGCCACTCATGGAGCCGCTGAGAGCCTAAGCCGGCCTCTCCCTCCCCTCCACAGCTCAGTGCTCCAGTGAACGTGGGTAGCAGAGCAGAGAGCCGATGACTGACACTCACCAGCTCTCTACCCACGGAGCTGTGAGAACCAAGCAGCTGGGAGTGTTTGATCACTCCGTTCTCAGTGTTAGAGCCAGCGGGGCACAGATGCAGCATCGGACTGATGTTGCATCCAGCGAGGCAAGTATGATGTTAAAAAACCCCAAATCCCACACTTCTTTTTTAAAGGATCTGATACTGATGGCTTGGTGCCAGATACCACAGCATACCTTCAGAGGTCCAGTGCCATCCATTCCTTGACAGATGAGCGCTGTTTGAGGGGAAAAAAAGGGGAACCTAGTCAATATTAGGCGAGTGGTCATAAAGTTATGGCTGATCGGTGTATGCTGCTCTCTGTAAGCAGGTATGACAATAAGCAGGATCACGTGGATGGGGTGGGCACATAGAAGTGATATTTGGTTATGTATGGTTATTCCTGCGCTATCATGTGTGTTATAATGGAGCTAGTGGAAAAGCTGCCTGCACCGTATAGGGTACACCCTGCCACTAGTAGTCAGTGAAACAGAAATAAAGTGTGGTGCTGCGCTAATCCAGCAACAAAATTTTACAAATAAAAAATAGAAATAAAGTGACGGTGCTAATGGTAAACACACTAATCCAAGAACATAAAGTAATAAAAGTATACCATAAAAGTAAAGTGACAGTGCTAATGATATCACACTATATAATAAATAACAGCTAGTGACTGTAGCAAAAGGATAAATCAACATACATGTGAGCAAAACATGTGAAAAATAATTAAAAGGTGTGTAGAAGTGCAACTTGCAAACACAATCAGTGAAATTATCACCAATGGATAAGCTTAATCTTGAGATGTACCTGTTAAATACAAACAGTGCAGATATCTAAAAGAAATAACTTAAAGTGCAAATGTACAATGTGAATATCATACTGTGCATGACATGCACACAGCAAGCAAACACTAAACAAAGTGACTTGTGCAAAAAACAATCCTTGTGACTATTAGTTCATAATGCCCAAATAGAATAATTAATGAACATATGAAAGTCCTCGTTTAAAGGGTGAAGTAGCTGGAACAAATCTACAGTGGTGTTTCCTCTTCGTGCAACAAACTACACACTTATAAATAATGGCCCCTTACCTTCAGGTAATAGGGTAACAGCATGAGACCAGTATTGGAAGTAACAGCCCTTTATTCTAATGCAGGAACTTAATCCTTCCAGGTAACGGGGTAGCAGCGTAAGACCAGTGTTTGGGAGTAGCAACCTTTTATCCTATATTCGACATCCTCATGCAGGAGCTCAGTCCCTCCACGGGGGGGGGGGGGGGGAGTGGAAAAAAGGAAGGTCCCAAATAGTGTAGTATTATAGGCTAAAAGCTTGGTTTTATTAGCATAATAAAAGTACTCACATAACATCAAACAGGTGCCTTATCTCTGACGAGCGGCGAACTCGTAATCTCCAGTCAGCATAGAGTGCCTGTCCCGTCCCGCGTGACATCACACACCACGTGACTTCATCAGGGTATCCCCTGATGACGAATGACGATGACGAAGATTATGTTTTGGTCACATGTATGTTGATTCATCCTTTTGCTACAGTCATTAACTGTTATTTATTATGTAGTGTGATATCATTAGCACTGTCACTTTACTTTTATGGTATACTTTTATTACTTTATGTTCTTGGATTAGTGTGTATACCATTAGCACTGTCACTTTATTTCTATTTTTTATTTGTAAAATTTTGTTGCTGGATTAGTGCAGCACCACGCTTTATTTCTGATATGTGGTTATGTTAATGAATTCAACAGCTTCTTATTTGAATGACCCATCAGATGAGCCTGCACATACCTGCAGAAGCCTCTGTTACACCTACATACCGGACAACCTGACCTTGTAATTATTGTTTGGTGATTGTTGAGGTGGAAGAATGTGATGCACATGAGAGCGCACACACCCAGGCAGTGATGTAATATACTGTACCTTGGTGCGTTTCCAGCTCAGATTTCACTTGCAGAAGCTCCACTTCTCTAGACTGCAGTTGTTCATTCAGGTGCTTTGTGCATTCAATTTTTTCCTTCTCCTATAGATAAGAAACCAATAGTTATAAAGAACAAGAAAAAGTCTAAATTTTAATGAGAAAACCTAGCAAATGAAAAATCCTAATCTGAACCAATCCCATGACAGCAGTACTCAGACTGGGAGAGAAGGGGCAGCACTAAAGATCAAACAGTTGAACTGGCTAGAGACATTCTGATAGGAGGAGAAAGCAGAGTGAACAGAGGGACATTTCCACACTGCAATGCTGCTGTGCTTTCGCTGTCTGGGGGCAGGGAGGCTACCAGGCTGTATTGCTGAACTACAGAATAGAAAAGTCAGGTCTATATCTGACTAGACAGACAAAAATTCCAAATTCTTTCCGCCTTGTTGGTTGCTACTGAATCTCACAGGGTAAAATAAAAATTAACTCACTTCTTTTGGGCCTACAAACAAAAACCTGTCGCAACACATTTAACAAAAAAAAGCCAAAATAGGTTAAAAACTCCATTAGCCAAAAAAATAAACTAATGAACAAAAAATCAAAACATTTGCAATGAAATGACAGGGTGAGCACTGCATGACAAACGGGAACAACAATAAAAGTGAATCTCTTTCCAAAATCAATTTCCCCATTGTTGTAGGCCTATCAGCCAGGTTCGTGAGCACAAACCTTTGCAATGGAATGTACACAATATCACACACTTTAGCTTTTCCTATAAGAGTAGAAAAACTGGACAAGTGTACTACAGCATAAAAAAAAATACCTACTAGTTTGCAATTCATGTGAAGAAAGGCTTAAAGTGGATGTAAACCCAATGTCATCCTTTCTAAACTACTGCCATAGCGGTTATCTATAAGGATATACACGCCTCCTGCATGTATCTTTACCTGTCAAATGTCTCCCCTCTGTCTGTTATGAGACCCCAAAAACTGCAGATTCTGTGGGTGGGTCTGTTGTCTGGAGCTCGGTGGGTGGAGTCGTGATGTCAGTAGACTCCCCGCCCACCTCTACACTCCCCTTGTCAATATGCATTTTCTCCTGTGTATTTCTTACACTGAACTTCTGCTATGATCTCTAACATCCAGTGAAAAGACAGGAAAGTAACCACATGACTTCAGCATGCCAAATCATGCTGAGGTTTGGAACAGCCAATCCTTGCAGAACTGCTGAAGAAAGGAGTGGGGGAGGGAATTAAAAAATAATGCATGTCTTAGGCTAGTGCACGAGATGTAAATCACCTGTCACTCACAGCAAGGGGGAGGATCTGACAAAGTTTTTCTCACTGAACAATAAAAGAGGATTGCTGAGATGGATTAATTCTGTGTGGCAAGACTGGGCTCAAATGATAGTAAATCTTATAATCTACATTATGATATCAAAAACAAAAAAAAAAAATTTCGGGTTTACATCCACTTTAAAGTGCTTGTAAACCTCAGACAGGAAATATGAACAAAGTGCATCCCTCTATAGTGTGTACTTGCCTCAATTAGGAGCACTAAGTGTTATTTCTGTCTGCTGCTTCCTATACTTTCAGCATGAATCACTTCTAACAAGTTTTCCTGATACCATGAGAAAAAAGGTGACAGAGGATCACTTCTAACAAGTTTTCCTGATACCATGAGAAAAAAGGTGACAGAGGAGGGAGCTCCAGCAGATTGACAGCCTCAGCTCTGTTCCTGTGTGCTATGTAAAAGGGGCAGAGGGGAGGTGTCCCTTTCCTTCAATCAGTATTCGGGCATTCGGAGCTCTCCTCACTGAGCTCTGCAGAGTGTAACTTTAGCTCTCCGCACTGTTTTATTACAGCACAGACAAGCTTAAATTCTGCACTGAATGGATGTAGAGAAGAGAAGACTGCAGATAAACAGGTACAAGTTTTATTAGAGGATTTGTTTCATCTCTGTATCACATGAGGCCAGTCACTACACTGGGTGTATGTAAGGGTTTACAACCACTTTATACATTACTCATACACATTACTCAGAATGAGGTCACAGACAGAAATAAAAACCTGAGACTTGAAGATCCGAGCTGAAAGTGGTATTAAAGCTTCATTTTTTAAAAATAACAAACTTGTTATATTCTTACCTGCTCTGCACAGTGGTTTTGCACAGAGCAGCTCCGATCTTCTTTTTTTCGGTGCTCCTGGCTCACCTTTGAGCAGTGCCCCCAAAGAAAGCCTCTTGCCCTGGGGGCACCACTGCCCAGGGTCGGGCACACAGCGGTGCCCGACCCAGAGCCGCTTGCCCTCTCTCCTCATTGGCTCACTGGCTGTGATTGACAGCGGTGAGAGCCAATGGGCTTATGCTGCGGTATTAGCCAATGAGGAGTGAGAGTCCCAGGACAGCCCAGGCTTTCGTGTACATCATTGGATCATCTAAGGATTTGGAAGCTGGGGATGGGGGGGTTTGCTCTTCCTCACACTATACACAAACTTAACAAAAAATTGTGTGCCATTTGACAGCCTGTTAGCATGTAGTGAGCATAGTATGTAGTGAGCATAGTATAAGTACCAGCAACTTGTTGAAGTAATTGTGTATATATATATATATATATATATATATATATATATATATATATATATATTAGAGGTCGACCGATATATCGGCCGATATTTGAAAAAGCCGATTCAGCGGGACTTGCAAATGACTTCTGTAATAGAAGTCAATTGCAAGTTGTCTGATGTTTTCTTCTCTCCTCCCTGGGCAGCCTGCCAAGTCTGATAAGAAGATACATTTGTATCTTTCAGTTCTTTTATCAATAAACTGAACTCCGTGGAGAAGTTTTCAGTTTAACCATTTAAAGACTAAATCTTTTCTGACACTTGTTGCTTACAAGTAAAAATCCTGTATTTTCTGCTATAAAATCACTTAGAACCCCCAAACATTATATATATTTTTTTTAGCAGAGACCCTAGGGAATAAAATAGCGGTTGTTGCAATATTTTATGTCACACGGTATTTGCGCAGCGGTCTTTCAAACGCAAATTTTTTAAAAAAAAATACACTAAATTAAATGAAATTAAAAAAAAAAAAAAAAAAAAGCAGTAAAGTTAGCCCATTTTTTTTCGTCCAAAAGTTTTGATTACCTGTTTTTGTGTATTTAATATTTAAGATATAGTTATTTTTTTTTAAATCTAAATTCTACATACAAGTGAACTGATCGGAGGTTTGTTTTGTTTAATGTTTAAATATAAAAAAATTTCTGTATCACTTATTACTTAAGGCTGCTTTCACACTGGAGCGGGCATGCGTTGACGGTAAAACGCTGTTAATTTTAGCGGCGCTTTACCGTCATTTTAGCGGCGCTATTCGGCTGCTAGAAAGGCACTTATAACCCAGCTAGCGGCCGAAGAAGGGGTTAAATGCGCCCCTGAAGCGCTGCTGCCAAAACGCTTTGCAGGCGATTCGGCAGCGGTGCGCATTCATTTCAATGGGCAGAAGTGGTGGAGCAGCGGTATACACCGCTCCAAAGATGCTGCTTGCAGGACTTTTTTTTAACATCCTGCCAGCGCATCACCTCAGTGTGAAAGCACTCGAGCTTTCACACAGACTGCAGGGGAGCTGTTTTACAGGCGCTATTTTTAGCCCAAAAGCTAACTGTTAGATTTTATAAGATGAAGGGAAAAAAAAATAAAAAATCGGCCTAATATATCAGCCCAAAAAAATCGGCATCATATATCGGCCATCGGCCACCGCAATTTATAAATATCGGCTTTGGCATCGGCCAGAGAAAAACCCATATCGGTCGACCTCTAATATATATATATATATATATATATATATATATATATATATATATATATATATATATATATATATATATATATATATATATATATATATCACACACATATACGTACATACATACACACACATATACACATACACACACACACTGCAAGTTAAAACATTCAAGATACTGCCTAGAGCTTTATGTCACAAAGAAAAAAAAAAGCAATGAAGCTTGAAGTGCTGCTCTAAGAAAGAGGATCTCTCCCCCTGGTCCTTAGAAATAGGGGTGCTGGCATCCTAACTCATTCACACAAAAAGGTGACAGAACTTATAAATGGGGACACCACTCTCCCAGCCTGGCCCGACTGTAGTGTAAGTGTTAGGCAGCCTCAGCTAGTGTCACTTCGCTAGCCGCGCCCCTGAAGTGCTTTGCTCCGCCCACCAGGAGCTCAGTCATAGAGGTTCTATAACTGATCCCCAGTGGGCGGGGTGAAAGACATCAAGGGGCACAAATTTATAACGTCACAGTGGCTGTGGGGTTTTTAAAAGTGATAGAGGGGCAGTTTGGAGGTGGGGGTCCCATTTGCACCATGGTAAAACCCTAAATGTAATATGTAACATCGAGATGATGAAAAGATGGAGTTAGCCTATAACATGCAGCGATCACAAAATGACAGCTTCCCCTTAAATCAAGACGGTATGGGGAGTTTTAGGAGTTGTGCCCAAACTCATCTGAAAACACGCGGGTCTGATCACATTACAAAACTTTACTTTAGGTAACGAAGTAAAGGGGGTGAACAAGGGCTTCGGTGTCAATACAGATTGGTGCTGAAGTCCACATCTATTTAAAGACTATGCAGCTCTAAGCAAAATAAATGGTTCTCCAATCCATAAATCTAACACACCTTCCATGCAGTGGTTATAAGAGAGCACTTTGTACATTAGAAGTATGCTCCAACCTCTCAATTCTGTGAACAAGCCCTTTCAGATTATACCTTAGCTGTACGCAGGCAGTACTAAATCAGCGAAGGAATGACGTTTAACAGCTATACATACCATTGCACTTAGCAGCTCGTGTAGATTGTCTCGCTCTATGGAAATTTCACGAAAGGCACTGTAAGCTCTGTTCACTTTGTCGCTCTCCTCTCTGTTGTGTTCTTCAAAACTGCCACAAAGCTAAAAAGGAAGATGAGTAACAGGAACTATGCTCAAAAAAGGAGCAAGAAGTGAGGTTTGTAGCAATATTCTAAACCAGGGACTTTCAAACTTTCTAAACAAAGGTCATTTTTGCTGTCCTTCAGATTTTAGAGGGGCCGGACTGTGGCCAGTGGGAGTAGAAATTGTCTGGGCTTCTGTGGGAGTAAACAATACATCTTTGGTATTAGGGTGAGAAATAACCCCCTATCGTTGGTGTCAGTGGGAGGTCAAGTGCACCATCATTGGTGTCAGTTTGAGGAACAGTGGCCCATCGTTGGCATTAATGGGAAAAAAATACTGCCCCATTGTTGATGTCAGTAGCAGGAGTTACGCCCTATTCGTGGGGTGAGTGAGAGGAATAGTCTCTTGTATTAGTGGAAGGAAATGTGCCTCAAGAGCCGGCTAAAGGCAAGCCAAGGGCCGCATCCTGAACTCGGGCCAGTTTGGATACCACTGTTCAAAACCTACAACACACAAGCTATTATAGCACATGCAAAATGATGAAGAACACAATTGTTGATTACAAATTTGCAATTGTGCATCAGTAGAAATTTTTTTTAAAGTCACGCAAGCAACTCATAGAATACAATATTAAAAAAAAGGGCTTGTGCCCACTGGCGCATCTGGCTGTATAGCATAAATTCCAGCATACTTCCCACCCAGGGGTGCTGCATACCGCCACCTATAGAAGTCAGCAGTTCTATGCAGCTATACGCATATATAGGCAAGTACCTGTGTAAACACCCATATGTTCAGTGAGGAAAAAAAGTATTTGATCCCCTGCTGATTTTGTAAGTTTGCCCACTGACAAAGAAATGATCAGTCTAGAATTTTAATAGTAGGTTTATTTTAACAGTGAGAGAAGGAACAAAAACAACAAAAATCCAGAAAAACGCATTTCAAAAAAGTTATAAAATTGATTTGCATTTTAATGAGTGAAATAAGTATTTGACCCCTTTGCAAAACATGACTTAGTACTTGGTGGCAAAACTCTTGTTGGTAATCATGGAGGTCAGACATTTCTTGTAGTTAGCCACCAGGTTTGCACACATCTCAGGGGGGATTTTGTCCCACTCCTCTTTGCAGATCCTCTCCAAGTCATTAAGGTTTCGAGGCTGACGTTTTGTAACTCGAACCTTCAGCTCCCTCCACATATTTTCTATGGGATTAAGGTCTGGAGACTGGCTAGGCTACTCCAAGACCTTAATGTGCTTCTTTTTGAGCCACTCCTTTGTTGCCTTGGCCGTGTGTTTTGGGTCATTGTCATGCTGGAATTCCCATGCATGACCCATTTTCAATGCCCTGGCTGAGGGAAGGAGGTTCACCCAAGATTTGACAGTACATGGCCCTGTCCATCTTCCCTTCGATGCAGTGAAGTTTTCCTGTCCCCTTAGCGGAAAACCCCCCCAAAGCATAATGTTTCCATCTCCATGTTTGACAGTGGGGATGGTGTTCTTGAGGTTATAGGCAGCATTCCTCCTCCTCCAAACATGGCGAGTTGAGTTGATGCCAAAGAGCTCGATTTTGGTCTCATCTGACACAACACTTTCACCCAGTTCTCCTCTGAATCATTTAGATGTTCATCAGCAAACTTCAGACGGGCTTGTACATGTGCTTTTTAGAGCAGGGGGACTTTGTAGGCGCTGCAGGATGTCAGTCCTTCCTGTAGTGTGGAACCACAAGATTCCCCCATGTAGTTCTAGGCAGATTCCTCACCGTTCTCATGATCATTGAAACTCCACAAGGTTAGATCTTGCATGGAGCCCCAGACCGAGGGAGATTGACAGTTATTTTGTGTTTCTTTCATTTGCGAATAATCACACCAACTGTTGTCACCCTGTCACCAAGCTGCTTGGCGATGGTCTTGTAGTCCATTCCAGCCTTGTGTAGGACTACAATCTTGTCCCTGACATCCTTGGACAGCTCTTTGGTCGTGGCCATGGTGGAAAGATTGGAATCTGATTGATTGCTTGCTTCTGTGGATAGGTGTCTTTTATACAGGTAACAATCTGAGATTAGGCGCACTCCATTTAAGAGTAGGGTAGCACAGTGGTGTAGTGGATAGCACTTTCGCCTAATAGTAAAAATGGTTGCTGGTTCAAATTCCAACCACAACACTACCTGCCTGAAGTTTGCATGTTCTCCCTGTGCCTGTGTGGGTCTCCTCCGGGTACTCGGGTTTCCTACCAAACACTCCACAGACATGCTGGTAGGTTAATTGGATCCTGTCTAAATTGTCCCTAGTATGTGTATGTATGAATGTGTGTTAGGGATCTTAGAGTGCAAGCTCCTTGAGGGTAGGGACTGATGTGAATGTACAATGTAAAGCACTTCGTAAATTGACGGCGCTATACAAGTACCTGAAATAAATAAATAAATGAAAAGAAAAAAAAAAAAAGAGTGTGCTCCTAATCTCAGCTTGTTACCTATATAGAAGACACCTGGGAGCCAGAAATCTTGCTGATTGATGGGGGATCAAATACTCATTTCACTCATTAAAATGCAAATCAATTTATGACTTTTTTGAAGTGCGTTTTTCTGGATATTTTGGTTGTTATTCTGTCTCTCACTGTTAAAATAAACCTACCATTAAAATTATAAACTGATAATTTCTTTGTCACTGGGCAAACGTACAAAATCAGCAAGGGATCAAATACTTTATTCCTCGCTGATTAAAAGTACTAATTTTAACACAGCTGGAATGTAGAAGGATGGCTTTACCAGTAGCAGTTCACAAAAAAAATGTACAAGCTATATAATGTTGCATTTAAAACTAGATTACAACCAAACTTTTCTTTTTTTGGTAGAGTCAAGAACAATGATTGATTTTGTGAAGTTTTTATTGTCGTCCATGACCCCACTGAAGAGATTTCACGTCATGTCCTGTACATGTGACAGAGGGGAGCTGTTGTCAAGGGGAGCCATTACCAAGTTGACCGAAAGACACAAACAGTAATAATCACCTGACACAACAAAAAAAAATCTAACAGATCCCTCCATTCACACTATGCAGTAAGGATGGGCGAATCTCCTACTGAGGCTATTATTTTCTGACAGGCGATACCAACGGCTGTCAGAATAGCTGATCAGAGGTTGCATATGATACATTCAAGCGTTGTTTCAGATGACAATTTGCCACCCGGCTCCTTCAATTTTTCAAAGTAAGGCTGTCCGGTGAAAGGAACCAGACAAAATTGAAATGCCTGTATGGCCAGCTTAATACTGGTCATAAATGGGTCGAATTCCAAGTGAATTTTCTTTCCAAAATCATAACTAAGAATTAGTGGGCCGCAGCAACGGCCGATTTTCGTGTGGCCATCGAATTTGAGTGATTGGCCATGTTGGAAATATTTTGAAGAATAGAACGAATTTCTAATCAATAATGTGAAAATCGTACGAGAAATATAATATATATAAAAAGAAATGAGCATGAGCTGTGACCTGGAAAGAAAAGAAGATTCTCAGCTACAAAAATTATTTTCTGTAACAACAGGAGGTGAAATTGAAGGCTTGGTTGGTCGAATTTCGAAATCAATGGTGACACCATCAAATCACAAAACACACAAAATGTCTGAGTTTCGAAAAAAAATTTGTTCGTAATTTGACCCATGTATGGCCTTTCATAACTCTTCTCAATTTTACTGAAAAAAAAAAATCATTGGAAAGATTTCCCTTCACTTCCTGTCCCGAAAAAAAATGGTGAAATTTCCCTGTTAAGAAATTTACTAAACCTGGAGAGTACAAAATCTGGTGCAGCTGTGCATGGTAGCCAATCAGCTTCTAACTTCAGCTTGTTCAAATAAGCTTTGGGAATAAAGTCTGGAAGCCGCTTGGTTTCTGTGCAGAGCTGCACCAGATTTTCCACCATGCAGTTTTAGTAAATAACCTCCACAGTCTGAAATAAAGGCCAAGTATGGGCTCTATCCCTTTCACACCTGAAATAAAAAATAAAAGTTTTGCCTGAAGATAGGCATTACTTAAGGGGGCTTTATAGATTAGATTTGATATTAAATTATACATAAAGGGTCAGTACACTGGTGACATTTTTTCCCCTAAATAAAATCTGGTCACAAACAGATATCAGAGAAGCATCAGGCAAAAGTTCTGTCTTTCATGACCCTGTTTACAGGAAGCTCTGGCAGGATAAAGTGTATGTTTCCAACGAGGAGATATACCGTTGTCCTTGCTGTTGGGGATGCACCGATACTCAGTTTTTTTAAGATCGAATACATGTAGCGATACTCTTTCTCAAGTACTCGCCGATACCAAGTACTGATACCTATTTTTAGTGTCATGTAACAGTTTTTTTTTTAAACAAATTAAAAATTATTACCGTATTTATCGGCGTATAACACGCACTTTTTTCCCCTTAAAACCAGGGGAAAATCGCAGGTGCGTGTTGTACGCCGATCCCCTGCGATCCCGACCTGTCACATTTTCAAAATCGCCGATCGCGATTTGAAAATGGCGCCGCCGGCGCTGAAATACACAGAGCCGGTCCTCGGCTCTTTCCGGCGGCTGTCGCTCATTTTCGGCTCCACTCGTAGTCCCGAGCGGAGCTATCCGAACCTACTCGGCTAGGTTCGGATAGCTCCGCTCGGGACTACGAGTGGAGCCGAAAATGAACGACAGCCGCCGGAAAGAGCCGAGGACCGGCACTGTGTATTTCGGCGCCGGCGGCGCCATTTTCAAATCGCGATCGGTGATTTTGAAGCCCAGAATGGCTGGGATCACTGTAGCAAGGCTGCACTGGGGAAGGCTGCACTGGGGAAGGCTGCACTGGGGAAAGCTGCACTGACAAGGCTGCACTGGCAAGGCTGCACTGGGGAAGTCTGCACTGACAAGGCTGCACTGGGGAAGGCTGCACTGGGGAAGGCTGCACTGACAAGGCTGCACTGACATGGCTGCACTGACAAGGCTGCACTGACAAGGCTGCACTGACATGGCTGCACTGACAAGGCTGCAATGATGGGCGTTTAAATGTAAGTTTTTTTTCCCTTCAACTTCCCTCCTAAAAGTTTTTTTTTCCTTAAAATTCCCTCCTAAATTGGGGTGCGTGTTATACGCCGGTGCGTGTTATACGCCGATAAATACGGTACTTGAGTCTAGGTTCACACTGATGCGGTGCTGGAAACCACATATGATCCTTGCAGTGCAATTTGAGCCCATTCATTTTGTATGGGCTCAAACTGCACTACACGAAAAAGGTGCAGGCAGGTATTGGTTTTAGTATTGGAGCATTTTACATGAGACAACCATCAGATCTGATTCACTTCTTCCCAACTAGTTCCAGATCACAGGCCAGTCGCTCCTCTGAAAGCACTCTGCTCCACATTCTACTTTCATTTCCTCCACTTTGATCCCCCAGCACTGATTTTTGAGATCAGAGGAGCACTGCAGGAACAGGTTAATGCCACATGGAGATTGGGGAGTGGGGTGCAGTAAGGGGTTAATGATTCCTATGGAGATGGGGGGTGCAGTAAGGGATCAATGTATGGTAAAAGGGGGAGGAGGGGTGTGAAGTAAGGGGTCAAAATGTATAGTGATTGGGTGGGGGAAGGTGTTATATAAGGGGTCATTGATGGAGATGGGGAGCTGCAGTAAGTTGTATGGATGCACATGGAGATGAGGAGGGGCACTAAGAAGTTACTGTTTAGAGATGGGGAGGTGCAAAAGGGGTTAATGTATAGAGATGAGGTGATGGGCAGCAAAGGGTTACTGGATGGAGATGGTGTGGGTGCAGTAAGAGGTTAATGTATGGAGATGGGGTGAATTAAGTGTGTTAACCGTCTGCCACATAGAGAGGAGTGTCTTAGTCATTTAGAGAGCATGCAGGAAAACATCATTTACCTATCCTCAACTAAAGATCAAAATTTTAAAACATTCCAAGACTATAACATTTGTCTCCTGTAAATGGTACCTTATCCTCCATTTGTCGTAGCCTTTTCTTTAAAGTGTAATTCTCCCTTTCAGTATCCTTCAGTCGTTTCTTTATGTCTTCATATGCTGTGACCAGTGCAAAGTGTGAGGCCACTGATGCCTCTCCAGAGGACGCAGAAAAAGGAGTTTCTCGATCTCTCCCCGTCGTAAAGTCTTCTTTTTCATGATTTAGAATACAAATATCATCATCAACTAGGGAATCCATGTTCCTGTAAAAAAAAAAATGAAATCAGTCATTCTCCACATCATATACCACATACACATAAGAAAACATTGTGCTACTACTTATGCATTTTAAAGTAAAACGTTGCTATCTTAGTCATAGGGGCTAATGACACAGGTGAAGTTGCATTCTTCAAGGGCCAAGTCAAGCTTATGAATTACAGTAATGAGAGGTAAAATGCACAATCCCTCAATAAACAGCAATGCATTCATTATAAATGGCACCCCAATGCATTTGTACATTAGGACTTTGCTGTTATGTGGGGGTGGTGTATATATATATATATATATATATATATACACACACACATACACACATATACATACTAGAATACATTGAGATGTATACAACTAGCATGTTAAAAACACATATCTCCCTTCCTTATCAGTTCTGCTCTTGGAAATCTAATGAGCTGTGAACCAAGACACTCACACCTCTCAAATATGTGGTGCGAGTGGAGTGGTACACTCCCCCATGTAAAGTTAAGACAGGACAATGAGTCTCTGGTGAGGTGTGTCTCATGTAGGGCACAAATCGCAGGAACATAGTTACGCAGTATTGTGGATACCACAGTAAGTTTGAGGCTGGGTTCACATGGGTTTTCATGCGGCTCACAGCAGGGGTCCAGTGCATCCCCGTTCACTGTTTTAGGTCCGATTTCAGCCCTGGGTTTAAGGCTGGGTGAATGTGAACCCAGCCTTTAAAAAAAGAGTCATGTAGCCCCAGAAAATTCCATGAAACCACAGATATTGTATTCATGTTACGGAGGAAAGTATATATAGCTTGGGCACATGGTGGAGGACAGATTTTTTTGGCCTAAGAGGGTATGCAAACATCAACTGACCATGATGGTGCAACAGGTACATAGCATAGACTTCCCATGTGCCTAGATCAGCCAGGTGCAATGCTCCGGAATAGTGAAAGAACAAGCAGAACGAGTGGGTGCAACTGCAATCCCACAGTGGCAAGGGGACAGTGTAGAAGTGTCTGAGGAAGGTGGAACTTTTATGTCCACTGACTTCCAACACCGTCACAGGCACATAGGTGTAGATAACCAAAGCAATGAACATTCGTGAAGGACAACAGGTCTCTTCTGCCCCCAGTATTGCAGCATACTAAAAGAACAAAAAAGGGGTAATACTACCGATGAAGCTGTTTCTTGATGAAGTTAACCAACTCACTTCGTTCTTTGTAGAAACGTAGTCGGATGTTCTCAATGCCATTCGTAGATACTGGTCAAATGTAGATATACAGTATCTCACAAAAGTGAGTACACCCCTCACATTTTTGTAAATATTTTATTATATCTTTTCATGTGACAACACTGAAGAAATGACACTTTGCAACAAGGTAAAGTAGTGAGTGTACAGCTTTTTTAACAGTGTAAATTTGGTGTCCCCCAAAATAATTCAACACACAGCCATCAATGTCTAAACTGCTGGCAACAAAAGTGAGAACACCCCTAAGTGAAAATGTCCAAATTGGGCCCAAAGTGTCAATATTTTGTGTGGCCACCATTATTTTCCAACACTGCCTTACCCTCATGGAGTTCACCAGAGCTTCACAGGTTGCCACTGGAGTCCTCTTCCACTCCTCTACGATGACATCACAGAGCTGGTGGATGTTAGAGACCTTGCGCTCCTTCGCCTTCCGTTTAAGGATGCCCCACAGATGCTCAATAGGGTTTAGGTCTGGGGACATGCTTGGCCAGTCCATCATCTTTACCCTCAGCTTCTTTAGCAAGGCAGTGGTTGTCTTGGAGGTGGGTTTGGGGTCGTTTTGTTGGAATACTGCCCTGTGGCCCAGTCTTCGAAGGGAGGGGATCATGCTCTGCTTCAGTATGTCACAGTACATGTTGGCATTCATGGTTCCCTCAATGAACTGTAGCTCCCCAGTGCCGGCAGCACTCATGCAGCCCCAGACCATGACACTCCCACCACCATGCTTGACTGTAGGCAAGACACACTTGTCTTTGTACTCCTCACCTGGTTGCTGCCACACACGCTTGGCATCATCTGAACCAAATAAGTTTATCTTGGTCTCATCAGAACACAGGACATGGTTCCAGTAATCCATGTCCTTAGTCTGCTTGTCTTCAGCATACTGTTTGCGGGCTTTCTTGTGCATCATCTTTAGAAGAGGCTTCCTTCTGGGACAACAGTGTGCGGCGTATGGTCTGAGAACTGACAGGCTGACCCCCCGTCCCTTCAACAATGCTGGCAGCACTCATACGTCTATTTCCCAAAGACAACCTCTAGATATGACGCTGAGCATGTGCACTCAACTTCTTTAGTCAATCATGGCGAGGCCTGTTTTGAGTGGAACCTGTCCTGTTAAACTGCTGTATGGTCTTGGTCACTGTGCTGCAGCTCAGTTTCAGGGTCTTGGCAATCTTCTTATAGCCTAGGCCATCTTTATGTAGGGCAACAATTCTTTTTTTCAGATGCTCAAAGAGTTCTTTGCCATGAGGTGCCATGTTGAACTTCCAGTGACCAGTATAAGAGAGTCAGAGCGGTAAAACCAAATTTAACACCCCTGCTCCCCATTCACACCTAAGACCTTGTAACACCAACGAGTCACATGACATCGGGGAGGTAAAATGGCTAATTGGGCCCAATTTGGGCATTTTCACTTAGGGGTGTACTCACTTTTGTTGCCAGCGGTTTAGACATTAATGGCTGTGTGTTGTGTTATTTTGAGGGGACAGCAAATTTACACCATTATTCAAGCTGTGTACTCACTACTTTACATTGTAGCAAAGTGTAACTTCTTCAGTGTTGTCACATGAAAATATATAATAAAATATTTACAAAAACGTGAGGGGTGTACTCACTTTTGTGAGATACTGTACTGGTCCTGATGTGGTGGTTGGTAAAGTAAGGCATCTCAGTTGTCTTCCTCCATGGGTCGGTGGGGCTGACGAAAGGCATGTTCTTTGGAATTCAGCCAAGTAGAAGCCTCCGCATCGTTTTTGAAAAAGTGGGCCTGTCTCCCGGGCTGTAATGCGGAGTTTAGCTGGGTACAGCATGGCAAAGGAGGCCTGTAGCTTCTGAAGGCGTTGTTTAACCATTGTAAATTTGGCTCTGCTTTTCTGGACCTCATCGGAGTAATCAGGATAAAACTAGACTCGCCCCCCTGTTGTGCAGTAGGTTTTGACGTTCCCAGACAAGACGCAAGACAGTTTCTTTATCTCTATCATTCAATAGGCGTGCCAACATAGTACGTGGCGGGCGTCCTGGTTGCAAGGGCCTCAGGGGTACTCTGTGGTCCCTTTCTACGGCATAAAGAGAGGTGAAGGCTTCTTTGCCAAAAACTTCTATCAGCCAGAGTTACAAAAAGTCAGTGGGATCCCTACCTTCCACCTTCTCTGGCAGTCCCACTATACGGATATTATTTCACCCAAGGAGGTTTTTGCATTAGTACATTAGTGGTCAATGCATTTGCACTGCAGCACACCACAAAGCACATACTGTGCCCTGCATGAGAAATAATGGTCCATGTCTTTTTTTGGGGGGGCTTTGTCAAATGAATGGGCTTACCTTAACGCAACAAACGTTCAGTGCTAAGGGCTCGTTCAAACCGCAATTGTTTATGTGCCATACGGTCTGGTGTGAATGAGCTCAAAAGCGTGACTGGCCCCAAAAAAAGTCTTGTCTATATTCCCATCGCATGCTTTCCTGGAAACAGGACTCGTCCGTAGCAGGTGCTGCACATACTCGCCAGCACTCTATGGATCTTCAAATGTTGTCCAAAGCTTTGATTGCAGAAAAGTCACATCACAAAAAGACAAGTGCAATGTTTCAGAGCCACGCAGAACCCCTTCATCGGACACTGATCATCAGAAGAACCAACCAGCCCCGTAAAGACACATGACGTCAGTATCCCTGGAATCAATTTTGCCTGGGTGAGAATCCAGGAAGTACAGTGAACGTTACCCTTATATCGCCTATACGCGTATATTTGTCATTCTTTTATGGATTTCTCACTCTTCCTTGTTTTTTCCTTCCTGGAAAAGCTTGGTCTTTGATTGTGTCTTTTCTCAGACTGACTGGGAAAAAGGAGTGACAAATATTCACATCTAGGCGATATAAGGGTAACCTACACTGCATTTCCTGGATTGTCACCTAGGTGAATTTGACTCCTCCGGTACTGACGTTATGCATCTTTAGTGAGCTGGTTGGTTCTTCTGGTGATCAGTCATCAGTTGGCTTCCTCATAAGTTGGGAGGTTCCAAGAACCATGAAGAGCAAGCTAACCCCTTGATGACTTCAGAGAAAAAGATGGCTGCACCTGACCAGAGTGGTCATCAGCTGTTTATTTTACTCTGGATCTTTCATTTGTTGGCGGACCACAGGGAGGACCTGGGCCTTAAGGTTCCACAACACCACTGGGTGCTGAGAAGCAATCCTTCTTCCTTTAGGAGTATGCAAGCTTGTGATCTATAACCCAGACGCTTGTGGCCATTATAATCTTTGGCCCAAACTTCTTTAAGGAGGCTCATAGTACTCACTACTACCTGATGGTGGAGGTCTCTGCTGTACTCACACAGAGGACATCTCTTGGAATACATTTCACTGTAAATGATATATAATGGGACTTTTATATACGGACTATACTCATCCATTAAATAGTTAATGCATTGCAGATATTTTTATTCAATAATTATTTTGCACGTGTTGAGAATTTTATGTTTTTCTTTTGCACTATATTGATATTAATTACACTTTATAAGTGGTTGTTGATGATTTTTTTTAATCGGTCGTTTCTATTAAATTATTAAAAATTAGAAATATAGTCAAACATAAAATTAAATATGTGATATAGGCTGCCCACATCAGGGTTTTTCTAAGTACATTGTGTAACATTCAGTAAATACCTGTTGATCCTACCAGCAGAATCATATAGGAAATTCCCTTGATATGGTGACAATGCTCTTCTTTCTACATTGAAATCACCAAAGCGTTGTCTCCCATGCTGCTGATTTGGATGCTTAGATGCTGACACCACACCTATCAGAACAGCCATGACTAGCTCTATGCATAGCCTGGTGGACTGGCAGCACCAATTTATCTACAGGGCCCATTCACTCTAATGCTGCATACACACAATCGGAATTTTTGTCAAAAAAAAGTGTGATGGGAGCTTTTGGCCGGATATTCCGACTGTGTGTATGCTCCATCCAACTTTTTCTGTCTGAATTTTCGCCAGCAAAAGACTGAGAGCTGGTTCTCTATTTTTCCAATGGAAAACCCCTTTTACAGGGGACAAAAGGTTACCCACTTGTCCACAGTTGCACCAGCAAATATGTGATTGCGAAGGAAAGAACTGGACTACCTGATAGGGCGTAAGGTACCATCTAGAGATAATTTTCTGAGAGAGCTCCCAATGGCTTGTACAACGTGAAATAAGATAAGTGAATTTGAGCGCCTGTAGCCACTGTTCTGGTGTATAGGACCTCTGTAAAATCTTCCTCCCATCTTAGGATGGGGCTAGACTTGCAGAATGTAGTTTTACAATACAGGGTGTTGTAGAAGAGGGTGATACCTTTGGTGATGGCGATTCATAGTAGGTATGTACCAAGGAGGGAATTTTTATCACTGGGATACATTGTTTCCCCAGAAATTTGGTTATTCGAATATATGAATAGAGTTCGGAAGATGGAACATCGTATTGGTTAGATAGCTCTGAAAAAGACTTTGGTGAGTCATTATCTAGAATATCCTCGACCCATTGAATGTTACGATCACTCCACTTCCAAACAGATATATATGAAATATGAACTTCCAACGCTTTATGTGGCATGCAAAGCTGGTGAGTCCCAGTAGGCTCCCCAGAGTGAGCCAACAAGGCTCTCCAAGCTATAACAGAGGCCTGTACTGTAATTGGTAACATACTCAATTGGAGTGGTTTCCAAAAATCGTCCATGAGAAGTGTGGGAAGATGCTGTAAGTTCATCCAATTTAAAAAAGAAAAAAAAAAATTAGGATAGGTTTCAAATCTGCACAGTGTAGCACATTTCGATGCTGGGTATTGCATCACAATGCACTGTTGCGCACAACAATAAGAGGCCAATGAGGCTTCTATAAAAAAGACATTAAACATGCCAACTTGCCTCAAAAATGTCTGTTCATCACAGCAAAATAAAAAAATAGGGGGTTACAATGGAGTTTAAGTTTCTGGAAATATTTTAAATGAAAGTAGGTGACCTGGCTACTAGTGTCACAGAGACTCACCAACTGGCAAAAAAATGCTCTTTTTACAAGGCAGCTGAATCTGTAAGTCCAATTGCCACCTCTTTGGCTCATTCTTCCATTGTATCTGTTTAACACTCATTTGCATTGTTTGATATAACGCCCGCAGGATTCAGCGACTATTACCAAGGGAGTTCTGTACACCTCGTGGCTGACGCAAATCCATGAATGCAGAACATGAGCACAAAGAGAGCACCCCATTTTAACTAATGCTCTCTGATACTTTTTCTTGCTTCCAACATCCTAGAAAATGTCAATAAAGCTAAGTAATGGCATTTAAACAAGCCTGAAGAGCAAACAAAGTCAAAAAACCTGTGCATGACCAAATCAATAGCACAGCTATTTTCAGAAGTAGCTTCCGTCCAAATTCAAAGTGCTATTTAAATTAAAAATGAACAATTCTCTGGTAATCGTCAATACAAACTGTTCTTAAAGCTGAACTCTAGGAGGCATAATGCCAAAACTGTAGGTCCAGCATGTATTCCTCTTGCATACATTTTTATGTTTGTGGCCCAAGTCTGTATCTCCTACAATGGCCTCTCTTCCAAATAGCTTAAGACCAGTTGGGCCACTTTTACGTGCTTTCACAAAGTGTTTTGGGACAGAATGGTAGCCTGCTCCCTTAAAGTAATATTAAACCCTTGTTTTTTTTAAGCACTTTCAACAGCTGATTTAATCACTTATTGATTAAAGCAGAACTACAGTGGGGAAAATAATTAATTATTTGATCCCCTGCAGATTTTGTAAGTTTGCCCACTTACAAAGAAATGAAGGGTCTATAATTGTTATCATAAGTGTATTTTAAATGATAGAGACAGAAAACTAACCAATCCATAAAAAAACACAATACAAATGTTATAAATTGAGTTGCAGTTCAGTGAGTAAAATAATTATTTGATCCCCAAGCAAAACATGACTTAGTACTTGGCGGAGAAACCCATGCTGGCAAGCACAGAGGTAAGAAATTTCTTGTAGTTGGTTACCAGGTTTGCACATATCTCAGGAGGGATTTTGGTCTACTCTTTACAGATCTCTAAATCCTTAAGGTTTCTTGGCTGTCACTTGGCAACTCAAAGTTTCAGCTCCCTCCATAACATTTTCAGTAGGATTAAGGTCTGGAGACTGGCTAGGCCACTCCATAACCTTAATGTGCTTCTTCTTGAGCCACTCCTTTGTTGCCTTGGCAGGATGTTTTGGGTCATTGTCATGCTGGAAGACCCATCAACTACCCATCTTCAGTGTTCTGGCTGAGGGAAGAAGGTTCTCATCCGAAGATTTTACAATACATGGCCCCGTCCATTGGCCCCTCAATGTGGCAAAGTCAGCTTGTACCTTTAGCAGAGAAACTGCCCCAAAGCATAGGGTTTCCACTTCCGTGCTTGACTGTAGGGATGGTGTTCTTAGGGTCATAGTCAGTATTTTTCTTCCTCCAAACACGGGAGAGTCGAGTTAATGCCAAAGAGCTCAATTTTGGTCTCATCTGACCGCAGCACTTTCTCCCAATCCTTCTCTGAATCATTTAGCTGTTCACTGGCAAACTTTAGATGGGCCTGTACATGTGCCTTCTTGAGGAGGGGGACCTTGCGGGCAATGCAGGATTTCAATCCATGGTGGCGTAATGTGATATAATCCCTGCCAAATTTTTTTTCGCCATCTGTGTCCCATTGTGGAGATTTACATTGTACCTTCAGTTCCTGTCTCATAGCCAAATAGAAAGTAGGAGCAAATCCCTGCAAATGCAACTAGTGCCCCCATTGGAAGATTTCCCCCCTCTTACTTTTCTGGGGACAACCCAACGTGTGGGATTTTATTTTACCTTCACTTTCAATGATAATGGTAAATAGGAGAAATAGAGAGTGTAAATCTTCCTAACGGGGGCATAGACAGCTATAATAACCCAATAGGTGATCTAATCCATCTCCACTCTGTCCAAAACAAAAGAAAAAGTTTTGCCATTAGTTAAACGTTAAATGATGCAGCTTCTTTATCCTTTAAATGCTAAACTCATGACTGCTGCCCCAGGATTCCAATTTCAGGGTGGTACCTTTCTCTTGCAATGTCCTATGGAGCCACCATTGCATGCAGGGACTAGAGCTGTGTCTCCTTACACTTGTGTACATCACAGTCCATAGACTAGGATGGCAAGACACTCCCCTGCTCCCCCTTTCCTTCTTTAAGCTAACCAATTTTACTCCATACTCCATTGGCCACTGTTAGATTTTTTCTTTGAAGACTGGAAGTTCAGGGAAGCAGCACTGAAAGAGCAGGAGCCAACAGCATTAACAATTGTAAACTGCAAGTGCTCAGGTCATAGAACAAACAAATATTTTACTTGGGAATGTTGATTATTTTATTAGGCTCAATGTGTAAAGCTAAAAATTCTGAGAGTTTAATACTGCCTCAAGAATATATATATATATATATATACATATATACATACACACATATACATACATATATATATATATTATATATTTTTTTTATGCTCTCCGAACCCAACCCTTGAAGGGCTGGAGGTGCAACCCATATACAACATCCCACAAGGGTAAACAGGTACAACATGTTGTATGTCTCCATTAATAGTGTGTTTTCTAGCGTCCAAACCTATTCCAGCTAGCATGATAGCCCTTGGCTTTTCTATATCTCACGCTACTAAGAGCAAAGTATCTCCTGGGGTAATGTGGTTTCCTAAAGACCATCTTCTATTATTAACCACTAGCCGACCAGCCACCAAAGTTATACTGCAGGAAGGTAGGCACAGCTGCGCAAATCGCCATAGCTATACGACGGCTCTATAGCAGGCGCACGGCGACATAAATCGATCCCCTATTTTGTAGATGATATAACTTTTGCGCAAACCAATCAATATACGCTAATTGGGTTTTTTTTTTTACCAAAAATATGTAGAAGAATACTGATGAAGAAATTTTTTTTAGATAATTTATTACAGCAAAAAGTACAAAATATTGTGTTTTTTTCAAAATGTACGCTCATTTTGTTTATAGCGCAAAAGATAAAAACCGCAGAGGTGATCAAATACCACGAAAAGAAAGCTCTATTTGTGGGGAAAAAGGGACATCAATTTTTGTTTGGGTACAACGTCGCATGACCGTGCAATTGTCAGTTAAAGCGACACAATGCTGTATTGCCAAAAATGGCCTGGTCAGGAAGGGGGCAAATCCTTCCGGGGCTGAAGTGGTTAATTTTCAGTTTTTGTTGAGCTCTTTTAATGTCAAAGGCCTTATTGCTGTATCTAGTGCAAAACTAGATTTGCATCTCTTTTCGGTGGGCCTTGACCCGTAAGGCTCATACACACTATAAGAAAATCGGGCGAACACTTTCGTCCAAAGAATTTTCGTACGATTTTCGTATAGTGTGTACACAACTTTCGACAGCCGATTCCGGAAGAGACAAACTCCAAAATTTTTCTCGAGAAAAATCAGAAAAGAAAAACTGCTCATGATCAGAAACAGTAAAAAACAAAAAAAAGCCTTGTACGAATTTTCGTTCATCAGATCCGATTTGCTACGAAACAATGAGGAAAATCGGACGATCACTTTTATCATGCTTTTCTTGATTTGTATTATACTGACATCAGTATTTCTTATAAGCTTTTTCAATCAGAGCCTCACGATACCTTTTTGCCTGCAACTTCTTAAATAGGATCTTATCCTGTTTTTCATAATCCTTCACCCTGAGTACATGTCCGATTCAGTCTACAAAATTGTCCAAAAGGTACATTCTGGATCCACTGGTGGTGGTGACTACTACTAGCATATAGGTAGGAGTTGCCAGATGTTGGTTTAAAGTGATATTAAAGGCATTTAAAAAACAAAAAAAAAACAAACATGTCATACATACCTGTTCTGTGCGCCCCGATCCTCCTCTTCTCAGGTCCCCCGCCGGAGCTTCTGGCCCCTCCCTTCTGCCGAGTGCCCCTAGAGCAAGCAGCTTGCTCTGGGGCACCCAAGCAGGCTCGCTCCCGAGCCATTGCTCTGCATGTCCATTCACACACAAAGCTGCGGCTCTGCCCACCCCCTCTCACTCATTGGATCACTGGCCGTGTTTGACATTGGCTCAGCCAATGAGGAGAGAGAGTCCCCGGAGAGCCAAGATTGCTGTATCAAGATGAGGCTCAGGTAAGTATTAGGGGGCTCGGGGGGGGGGGGGGGGGGTGTCACACACAGAAGTTTTTTTTACTTTAATGCATAGAATGCATTAAGATAAAAAAAATCTTCTGCCTTTAGAACCACTTCAAAGCTATTATAAAAGGATAATTTAAAAAAAAAAAAAAAAAAAAAAAAAGTGGTTTTGCACAGAGCAGCCCCAAACTTCCTCTTCTTGGGTCCCCCCCAGCACTCCTCTTCAGCGAGTGCACCCATAGGAAGTAGCTTCCTATGACATGGCTCCCCAAATCATCACCGACTGTGGAAACTTAACACTGGACCTCATGCAACTTGGATTCTGTGCCTCTCCACTCTTCCTCTCAGACTCTGGGACCTTGATTTCCAAATTAAATGTAACGTTTTCCACAGTCCGCGATAATTTGGGAGCCATGCTGGTGTTGGTCAATTGTGTTTTATCAAGTCCAAAGTCAGCGCAGCCCTCTACCAGGAAATTCTAGAGGACTTCATGCTTTCCTCTGCTGACCAGCTTTATGGAGATGCTGATTTCCTTTTCCAGCAAGACTGGGCACCTACCCACACTGCCAATAGTACCAATACCTGGTTTAATGATCATGGTATCACTGTGCTTGATTGGCCAGCAAACTCGCCTGACCTAAACCCCATAGAGAATCTTTTGGGTATTGTCAAGAGGAAGATGAGAGACACCAGACCCAACAATGAAGACGAGCTGAAGGCCGCTATCAAAGAAACCTGGGCTTCCATAACACCTCAGCAGTGCCACAGGCTGATCGCCTCCATTGATGCAGTAATTCATGCAAAAGGAGCCCCAACCAAGTATTGAGTGCATACTATACTGTACATGGACATACTTTTCAATAAGCCAACATTTCTGTATTAAAATACCTTTTGTTTATTGGTCCTAAGTAATATTCTAATTTTCTGAGATACTGAATTTTGGGTTTTCACTAGCTGTAAGCCATAATCATCAAAATTAAAAGAAAGAAGGAAATGCTTGAAACATATCACTCTGTGTGTAACGAATCCATATAAAATATATGACTTTCACTTTTTGAATTGAATTACTGAAATAAATTAACTTTTTTATCATATTCTAATTTTATGAGATGCACCTGTATAATCTACGAGATGATCAGACAACAATACAACCTACACCTGAGATCAGATCTTGACTTTTTAGCCTTTATCTCCTTGTCTTTTGTCTGTAAATCTTTAAATCTTCTTAATGCACACTTCTCTGCCAAAGAGATTGCAGACATTATCAAAACTTTGCCATTCAACAAATCACCAGGCCCAGAAGGCTTTTCATCTGAGTATTATAAATTATTTTCCTCATTACGATCTCCATATTTTAGGGAATTTATAATGCTGCTGTGTCCTCTGCATCACTTCTATCTGAGATGTTAACAGCTACAATAATTACCCTGCCCAAACCAGGGAAGGAGCCGGTCTTAGCACAACATTTTAGGTCAATTTCTCGACTAAATGTAGATTTAAAAATCTATACAAAACTTCTATCCAATAGAATCTCACGATGCTTACCACTACTGATGACGCTAGATCAGGTGGGATTTGTGTCAGGTCACCAAGCACCAAATGCCATGAGGCAAATCCTAAATTTACTGCATTATGCAGAGTTTACCAGGGGTGCCTTCTCTGTATCCTACATTATATGAGCAGAAGGCCTTCGATTGGCCCAATGTATTCTATCTTTAAGGTATTGGAGAAATTCAGCTTTATTGAAGAAGTGCACTCTGCATCATCTGCACTGTTCACCTTACATTCAGCCCATGTTTTTACAGAAGGAATGTAATCCAAAAGTTTCCAAATCACTAATGGCACATGGCAGGGGTGTCCCCTATCTCTCCTGACTTTCGCCATACATATGGAGCATTTGGCCGAGAAAATTAGAACACGCCCAAAAATTAGTGGTATAATAGTAAATGGCTGTTTATAACCGTTTATCTCTTTCCGACTCAGCTCTTACCCTGCAAATGGCACATGATATACTGCACTTATTTAAAGTGGTTTAAACCCTGTTACACCACTTATACCTACAGGTAAGCCTATAATAGGAGAAGGCCTTCAATAGCCCGCAAACCCGGAAATAGCTTCGATCTAAGGTAAGTATTTCATAATAAGCTAGTATGAGATGCATACTAGCTCATTATGCCTTTGTCTTGCAGGTTTTTTTTTTTTACATGGGTTTACAACCACTTTAATAGGGTTTTGTATTACAAAATCAATAAAACCAAGTCTAGTATTTTGGGGATCAAAGTAGACTGCCACATTATCCTTCTTACAAACAAGGGTCTCTACAGTACCTGGACCATTGTTTACCACATACATTTCCAACATATATGAAGTAAATTATTGCCCACTTATAACCAACATGCAGAGAGAACTAGACAGACTGAAAAAGTTCTATTTATCACAGTCTGAGAGACTAGTGTTAGTGCATCACTTCCGGTTTCGAGCTGTGGAGCGCAGATCACTCCGGCTTCCTGATTTTAAACATTTTTTGCTTTAACCGGTTCAATACAGGGCATTTTCACCCCCTTCCTTCCCAGGCCAATTTTTAGTTTTCAGCGATGTCGCACTTTAAACAACAATTGCGCGGTCGTGTGACGTTGTACCCAAAAAAAATTAACATCCTTTTTTCCCCACAAATAGAGCTTTCTTTTGGTGGTATTTGATCACCTCTGCGGTTTTTATTTTTTGCGCTATAAACAAAAGAAGAGCGACAATTTTGAAACTGTTTGCTATAATAAATATCCCAATTTAAAAAGAAAAAAAAAAAATTTCTTCCTCAGTTTCGGCCGATACGTATTCTTCTACATATTTTTGGTGAAAAAAAAATTGCAATAAGCGTATATTGATTGGTTTGCGCAAAAGTTATAGCGTCTACAAAATACGGGATAGATTTATGGCATTTTTAACCACTTAAAGACCAGCCTCGTTTTGGATTTTAGGTGTTTACAAGTTTAAAACAGGTTTTTTTGCTAGAAAATTACTTAGAACCCCCAAACATTATATATTGTTTTTTTTCTAACATCCTAGAGAATACAATAGCGGTCATTGCAATACTTTTTTTTGCACCGTATTTGCGCAGCGGTCTTCTAAGCGTACTTTTTTTGGAAAAAATTCACTTTTTTGAAAAAAAAAATAAGACAACAGTAAAGTTAGCCCAATTTTTTTTTATATTGTGAAATATAATGTTACGCCAAGTAAAATGATACCCAACATGTCACGCTTCAAAATTGCGCCCGCTCGTGGAATAGCGTCAAACTTTTACCCTTAAAAATCTCCATAGGCGACGTTTAAAAAATTCTACAGATTGCATGTTTTGCGTTACAGAGGAGGTCTAGGGCTAGAATTATTGCTCTCACTCTACCGGTCGCGGCGATACCTCACATGTGTGGTTTGACCACCGTTTTCATATGCGGGCGCTACTCACGTATGCGTTCGCTTCTGCGTGCGAGCTCGTCGGGACAGGGCGCTTTAAAAAAAATTTTTTTTTTATTATTTATTTTATTTTATTTATTTTTTCACTGTTTTTTAAAAAAAAAAATTTGGATCACTTTTATTCCTATTACAAGGAATGTAAACATCCCTTGTAATAGAAAAAAGCATGACAGGTCCTCTTAAATATGAGATCTGGGGTCAAAAAGTCCTCAGATCTCATATTTAGACTAAAATGCAAAAAAAAAAAAAAAAAAAAGTTGTTAAAAAAATGACACTAAAAAAATTTGTGCCTTTAAGAGAGTGGGCGGAGCCGTCGTAATGACGCCGCTCCGGCCGTCACATGGTATGGAGACGGGTGGGCGCCATCTTGGCCTCACTTGTCTCCATACCTCAGCAGGGAAAGGACCCGATCGCCTCCGCCGCTACCGACGGCTCCGGTAAGCGGCGGAGGGTGCGGGAGAGCGGCGGGAGGCACCTCTCCCGCCGCCGATAACGGTGATCTCGCGGCGAACCCGCCGCTGAGACCACCATTATCTTGTACAGAATCGCTCACTGTAAAGATGGATATCTCGGTTGTGGCAGCAGCTGCTGCCGTTACCGAGATATCCATCTTCAAAAAAATGACGTATATATACAGTGAGCGGGGCTGAAGTGGTTAAAAACAAATTATTTATTTATTTTTTTTTACTAGTAATAGCGGCGATCGCGATTTTTTTTCGTGACTGCGACATTATGGCAGACACATCAGACACTTTTGACACATTTTTGATACCATTCACATTTATACAGCGATCAATGCTATAAAATTGCATTGATTACTGTGTAAATGTGACAGGCAGTGAGGGGGTTAACCACTAGGGGGACACAAGGGGTTAAATATGTTTCCTAAGGGAGTGATTCTAACTGTAGTGGGAGGGGACGAACAAGGGGAGGAGACCGATCAGTGTTCCGCTGTACTGGGAACACAGATCGGTCTCCTCACAACTGACAGGACGTGGATCTGTGCGTTTACGATTAACGGGCAATCGCGGGTGCCCGGCGGACATCGCGGCCGCCGGGCACACGCACCGGCTCCCGAGCAACGCGGCGGGCGCGCGCCCCCTAGACGGCCGGGAATCCCAGTCGTCATATGACGTACACCCAGGATGGGAGATCCCATCTGTGGACGTCATATTACTATGGCCGGGTAGGGAAGTGGTTAATGATTTTAATTAAATGTGAGTACCCATCAGTATTACCAATAAATATTTGGAAATTTGTACGGTATCACACTATGGTGTTTCTTTCCTCTCTACATGTGGGCAACATTTAAGAGGTTAACATGAAGGAGACCACTTACATCGCAGACAAGGAGGCACTTGGAAGATACAGGACAGGAAGTTTTCCTACTCCACAGGCTGCACAGTGGCTCATACTGTGAAGGTGAAATACCTCCTTGTGGGGTGAATAACAGCGGTGAATGCGTTTCTTATGGAGCACTGTTTTCTAAGAAGCACAGAACAATTTGAAGGAGCACATTGTCACTTTATAATTGGACTTTTTTTTATACACTAGGGTTTAAGGACGGTATATGCATGTTTCTGAGCCCAGTTTCACAGCAATACTATATACCAGTCATATATGTTGTATTTTTTTGGCACAGAAATGTTACTTTGAATTGCAGATTTTGCACAGGATTTTGGATTTCACACAGGAAAAGTTAGCGCTTTTCTATTTGTTTTTTCATTTTATTTTTGACTGAATGCACATATCTTCTAACAGTATGCATTATAAATAAGCAATCAGGAAGTTTACACAGTAGGATAACCTTTACATTTCTTATTTTCTGCACTTTGTTTCACTTTTTGCATTATATGCACCCGTGGTATACACACCCCTCAAGTATCTAGAGGTTGCAAATTTACCTCTTAATAAGAGCAGAACCATATCTATCCTTCCCCTTTTTCATATTTTTCTAGATTTACCTTAGGGTAAATTTATTGATTGAGGCTGCAGCTCTTCACATATTTTACATTTAATTTTCATTTGTACCAAAAGCGCGGGAGTCATATCTTTCACAGTAAAGTTAGCTCAATTTTTTTGTATAATGTGAAAGATGATGTTACACCGAGTAAATAGATACCCAACATGTCATGCTTTAAAGTTGCGCACACTCATGGAATGACGCCAAACTTCGGTACTTAAAAATCTCTATAGGTGACGCTTTAAAATGTATTACAGGTTACATGTTTACAGTTACAGAGGAGGTCTAGTGCTAGAATTGTTGCTCGCGCTCTAACGCACGCAGCGATACCTCACATGTGTGGTTTGAACAGTGTTTACTTATGTGGGCGGGACTTGCGTTTGTGTTCGCTTCTGAGCACAAGCTACCGGGGACAGGGGCGTTTTAAATTATTTATTTTATTTTATTTTTTATTTTACTTTATTTTTTTTATTTACACTTTCTTTTACATTTTTTTTTATTATCACTTTTATTCCTATTACAAGGAATGTAAACATCCCTTGTAATAGGAATTGTTTGTGACAGGTCCTCTTTATGGAGAGATGTGGGGTCAATAACACACCATACCTCTCCTCTCCTCCAGGCTGGAAAGCATGAGATCGAAAAAAAAAAAAATCCACGATCTCATGCTTACCAGCTGCGATCGCGGCTTTGTTTACATCTGCGGCCCAGACGTGACGTCATAACGTCGCACTCGGGCCTCCAACGGTCATAGAGATGACTGGTGACGATGATCTGGTCACTGGAAATCTCTATGGTCATCATCTGGCGGAGGCCACCTCTTTCTCCGGGTCCCCGATGGCACGGGAGAGCCCGGAGACGCACCGGATGGTGGCGGGAGAGGGGTATGCTCCTGTTGCCTGTAAGAGCGATCAAACAGCGGAACTATGGTGCACAAAATCGCCGGCTGAAAACAAGGATATCTGAATGATGCCTGTAGCTGCAGGCATCATTCAGATATTCCCACTGAAAGTCAAAGACCTCATGTTTTTAACCCCCCCTCCCCCAATTGCAAAGGAGACCTCTCAAACCCTAGCTAACGCTGAAGAGTCAGTCTTGGGCTAATTATTAAAGCAGAACTCTTGCTAAAAATAACAAGATAAACATTAAAGTGTATTTATATTCATTTCTACTAAATCAAATATTCATTTCTACATTGTATTCCCATTGTTTCTAGCCGCCTCCTATTAACCCCAGCCACCTTGAAGTTTGTAAACCTACTTTGAATTCTGTGGCATGTATTCAGAACTGAGGCAGGTTCAGACACGCCTCAGTTTTGTCCCGGGAAAGGGACATGAAGTCCCGGTCATACTGACGGAACACACCGCTGTATGCTGCAAAAGCGTTTAGACAGCGCTGACAGCGGCTGCAGCAATAAGTAGTGGAAAACGTTTGTTTGGGTCAGCTTGGCTGAAACTATTTAAGGTAACACCAAAGCCGGAGTTGGGTCGGTCACAGATGGATCGAATGTTGGCTGGCTCAGCAGGAAACATGGAACCGTGTATGGGCAGGCTGAATGTACCAAGTTGACTGATCGATCAACTTGAGTACAACCAGCCTGCCAGATTTTACATGTGATTATTGCAAGCGGCTGGTATACCATGTCTCGGCGGGAGGGATTCCCCCGTCAACACTGTGGGAGAACTCGTGGTTGCAGGAAATAAATTTGCCCTCCTTAGGATTTAAAGGGAGGTAAAAATACATATTTTTAGGAGCCTGCACTATTATTATTTATAGTGTTACTGAATGAAAACTTGTATTTGGTTTTGGATACAGTGGGGAAGTGTAGGAAGCTCTGACAGTTGGGGAGATTTCCCCTTATTTCCTGTTATGATGAAAGGAAATGAGGTGAATGTGGCAAGAGAACTGGAAAAACCTGATAAGTGTTCCAGCCCCTTCCCATACTAGTAGGAAGTGTTTTACCATTTCTTACAACACATAGAAGGTTTTTATTGCTGTCTGTGTCCCTGTTAGGGAGATTCACCCTCTCTATTTGTCATGTTTCCATTATCACTTAAAGACTTCAGCTACAGAAGGTTTACCCCCCTTCATGACCAGGCCATTTTTGCGATACAGCACTGTGTTACTTTAACTGAAATTGCGCAGTCGTGTGACGCTGTAGCCAAATTAAATTGATGTCCTTTTTTCCCACAAATAGAGATTTCTTTTGGTGGTATTCGATCACCTCTGCGGTTTTTATTTTTTGCGCTATAAACAAAAATACCAGAAAAAATTTCAGACCACTTCCTCATATAAAAATCTCATTACCGAAACCCCTTAAACTAATCAATCAGACTTAGCCCCCTAGCATTGTCGTTCACCTCGCTAATACAACCCTCCTTTCAATACATGGCCCTGCATGCCGGCAACCCTCCACCTCCCTTCTCTTCCCTTCCCACCTTTCTCCCTTCATTCCCTCCTCTTATATTCCTTTTTTTTTTTTTTTTTTTTTTCTTCTCTTCTTCTATTCTCTCTTTCTCTACACTCATCCCCCAATATTGCCTTTTAAGTGTCTATTTTCAATAAACCAATGTATTATATTTTTACTCAATTACGCTCGATATATGGTACTCACATAGTATATATTCTTTGCCTAATCGGCTAGTACGTTGACTCTATGTATCTACCTAGAGGCAATTACGGAATTTTCCTAACTGATACGGTATGTGAGTACTGTCTTTCTTTTTCTATGCTATTATTGTTAAAATGGAAATGTTTTCTATTTTGAGTTATAATTATATCTCTGTTATATATTTTTCTCTAATAAAAATTTATTAAACAAAAAAATAAACAAAAATACCAACAATTTTGAAAAAAAAAAACAAAAAAAAAAAAACACACATTTCTTACTTCCTGCTTAATTAAACACATTCAATAAAAAAAAATGTAGAAAATCTAATTTCTTTATCAGTTTAGGCTAATATGTATTCTGCTACATATTTTTGATTAAAAAATCCCAATAAGCATATATTGATTGGTGTGCACAAAAGTTATAGCGTCTACAAACTATGGGTTATTTTTATGGAATTTTTTTTTTTTTTTACTGGTAATGGCGACGATCAGCGATTTACAGCAAGACTGCAACATTGCGGTGGACAAATCAGACACTGAGTGAAACTTTTTAGGGACCAGTGACACCAATACAGTGATCAGTGCTAAAAAAATATGCACTGTCACTGTACTAATGAAACTGGCAGGGAAGGGGTTAACATCAGGGGTGATCAAAGGGTTAAATATGTGCCTAGGGGGTGCTTTCTAAGTGTGTGTGTGTGTGTGTGTGTGTGTGTGTGGGGGGGGGGGGTTCATGTACTGTGGGAGGACAGATATCCGTGTTCCTGCTTAGCAGAAACACAGGATCTCTGTCTTTCCTTGTCACAGAACAGTGATCTGCCTTGTTTACATGCCTCAGAGTTTTCTGCCTCTGTCGAGAACGATCGGCAGGTCCCGGCAGCTGGTCGCCGGCGGAGCGCTGCAAACCTGGAAGTAGAAATCATGTACAGGTACGTTATTTTGCCGGTAGGAGCTGTGGTAAATATAGGTGGGGCAGTTGGCACTCTCCACTGTATCAAAAAGAAAAAAGGAGTTTGTCTTTCATATTACTTGAAGACTTTTATCTTGTTCTCTTCAAACACAAACAAGGAAATAGTTCAGTGAGATCATCAGAAACGATACTCCAGTCAGCGGGTGCTAAAGGTCTCACTACAATGGTGGCAGCAAACATTTCCTGGTCTGGTATGACTTGTCAGACTTCTGGGTGATGTACGGTATATTATGTGCCACATTGATAATCAATTTCCTGGCTGTACTCTGTATAAAATTAGCATTAACGGGGACCATTCTAAATGTCTTTTGTATGCAGTAACAGTATATACTGTATTATTACCCATGTTCAGTAATGAAAGTATATACTATATGTCACCCGTGTCCAGTAATGACAGTATATACTGTATGTCACCCGTGTCCAGTAATGACAGTATATACTGTATGTCACCCGTATCCAGTAATGACAGTATATACTATATGTCACCCGTGTCCAGTAATGACAGTATATACTGTATGTCACCCGTATCCAGTAATGACAGTATATACTGTATGTCACCCGTGCCCAGTAATGACAGTATATACTGTATTTCACCCGTGTCCAGTAATGACAATATATACTGTATGTCACCCGTGTCCAGTAAAGACAGTATATACTGTATGTCACCCGTGTCCAGTAATAACAGTATATACTGTATGTCACCCATGTCCAGTAATAACAGTATATACTGTATGTCACCCGTGTCCAGTAATGACAGTATATACTGTATGTCACCCGTGTCCAGTAATGACAGTATATACTGTATGTCACCCGTGTCCAGTAATGACAGTATATACTGTATGTCACCCGTGTCCAGTAATGACAGTATATACTGTATGTCACCCATGTCCAGTAATGACAGCATATACTGTATGTCACCCGTGTCCAGTAATAACAGTATATACTGTATGTCACCCGTGTACTGTAATGACAGTATATACTGTATGTCACCCGTGTCCAGTAATAACAGTATATACTGTATGTCACCCGTGTCCAGTAATGACAGTATATACTGTATGTCACCCGTGTCCAGTAATGACAGTATATACTGTATGTCACCCATGTCCAGTAATGACAGCATATACTGTATGTCACCTGTGTCCAGTAATGACAGTATATACTGTATGTCACCCGTGTCCAGTAATGACAGTATATACTGTATGTCACCTGTGTCCAGTAATGACAGTATATACTGTATGTCACCCGTGTCCAGTAATGACAGTATATACTGTATGTCACCTGTGTCCAGTAATGACAGTATATACTGTATGTCACCCGTGTCCAGTAATGACAGTATATACTGTATGTCACCTGGGAATTTGATATCACCTATGTCCTGGGTTCCCAACCAGAAAATTCCTGGAATAAATTCACCATGAGGAAATGAGGAATTATATATGCAAAAGAGCGTAGAGGACATACCATGACCCCACATCAGGGAGTACATTAGATGACGTGAACCCCACCACAGATACAGGAGATAAAATCCTCCCCACTGGGGGGTAAAGAGACCCCCAGAAGGAACAGGTGACAAACCCCCCCCAGGGTACAGGAGATAAAGAGACCCTCCCAGGGAGTAATCACATCAGGGGGTACAGAAGATAAAACAAACCCCAAGAAGGTAGAGGAGATAGAGACCTCCTCCCAGGGGATACAGAGAATAAATACCCCCCAGAGGGTACAAGAAATGCCCCCCCCCCAGGAAGTAGATTAGATAAGTCCATGGAGTGTCCCCAGGCAGGGATATCAGGAGGTGACCCCTCTGTGTATAGCGGGGTATTCCTAGCACGGCGTGGTCACCCCGGCTCTCTGTAGTGATGAGAAGTCCTGAGTCATAGGTGATCACAATCGCTGATCATCTTACCTCCGATGTATCGGAAATCCAGATCTGATCACCCCGGTGCCTCGTATGTCATCTACATCGGCCGATCAGCCCCCCCATAGGATGACGATCTCCCCCCATACACCGAGCTCCGGGTCGGCCTGCCAGTGGTCAGGGGGCGGGGCCGTTCCTCTTCCGGACACAAAGGTTACTTTTGGTTTTGTTTCCAGAGGAGCTGAACGTGCCGAGCCGTACCCATCATCCCGGGACTCCGCCCCCTCCGATTACTTCCGCCCCTTCTCATCTCTTCTGCGGGCTGTACGGAGAGAGAACCGACCGGGAGATTCCGTGTCTTCCCTGTACTGAGGATGGCATCCCCGGCATCCCTCCACACGTGCAGGATCGGGGAAGTTCTGGGAGGAGTTCCATGGTTCCATAGATGAGGATACACAGCCCGATCTCTTCTTCTGTCCCAATAGTCCTTCTACTGCCCTATATCTAATGAGATGTACTATTACCTATATATATCTAATACGATATACTATGACCTATATATATCTAATGAGATGTACTATTACCTTTTGCCACATTTCAGGCTTCAAACATAAAGATATAAAATTTTAATTTTTTGTGATCACCAACAAGTGGGACACAATTGTGAAGTGGAACGAAATCTATTGGATATGTTAAATTTTTTAGCAATTAAAAAAACTGAAAAGTGGTGCGTGCAAAATTATTCGGCCCCTTTACTTTCAGTGCAGAAAACTCACTCCAGAAGTTCAGCGAGGATCTCTGAATGGTCCAATGTTGTCCTAAATGACTGATGGTGATAAATAGAATCCACCTGTGTGTAATCAAGTCTCTGTATAAATGCACCTGCTCTGTGATAGTCTCAGGGTTCTGTTGAAAGCGCAGAGAGCATCATGAAGACCAAGGAACACACCAGGCAGGGCCGTAATACTGTTGTGGAGAAGTTTAAAGCCGGATTTGGATACAAAAAGATTTCCCAAGCTTTAAACATCCCAAGGAGCACTGTTCAAGCGATCATTTTGAAATGGAAGGAGTATCAGACCACTGCAAATCTACCAAGACCTGGCTGTCCCTCTAAACTTTCAGCTCAGACAAGGAGAAGACTGATCAGAGATGCAGCCAAGAGGCCCATGATCACTCTGGATGAACTGCAAAGAACTACAGCTGAGGTGGGAGAGTCTGTCCATAGGACAACAATCAGTCGTACACTGCACAAATCTGCCCTTTATGGAAGAGTGGCAAGAAGAAAGCCATTTCTCAAAGATATCCATAAAAAGTCTCATCTAAAGTTTGCCACAAGCCACCTGGGAGACACACCAAACATGTGGAAGAAGGTGCTCTGGTCCGATGAAACCAAAATCAAACTTTTTGGCCACAATGCAAAACGATATGTTTGGCGTAAAAGCAACACAGCTCATCACACTCAACACACCATCCCCACTGTGGTGGTGGCAGCATCATGGTTTGGGCCTGCTTTTCTTCAGCAGGGACAGGGAAGATGGTTAAAATTGAGGGGAAGATGGATGCAGCCAAATACAGGACCATTCTGGATGAAAACCTGTTGGAGTCTGCAAAAGACCTGAAACTGGGACGGAGATTTATCTTCCAACAAGACAATGATCCCAAACATACAGCAAAATCTACATCCAGGTGTTAGAATGGCCAAGTCAAAGTCCAGACCTGAATCCAATCGAGAATCTGTGGAAAGAGCTGAAAACTGCTGTTCACAAACGCTCTCCATCCAACCTCACTGAGCTCGAGCTGTTTTGCAAGGAAGAATGGGCAAGAATTTCAGTCTCTCGATGTGCAAAACTGATAGAGACATACCCCAAGCGACTTGCAGCTGTAATCGCAGCAAAAGGTGGCTCTACAAAGTATTAACGCAAGGGGGCCGAATAATTTTGCACGCCCCACTTTTCATTTTTTTTATTAGTTAAAAAAGTTTCAAAAATCCAAAAGATTTCGTTCCACTTCACAATTGTGTCCCGCTTGTTGGTGATTCTTCACAAAAAATAAAAATGTTATATCTTTATGTTTTGAAGCCTGAAATGTGGCACAAGGTTGAAAAGTTCAAGGGGGCTGAATACTTTCGCAAGACACTGTATATCTAATGAGATTTACTATTAGCTAAATATATATCTATATATAATGAGATATATATATATATATATATATAATGCTGTGAAAAAGTATTTACCCCCTTTCTGATTTTTTTATTTTTTTGCATATTTGTCACATTTAAATGACTCAGATCATAAAAAAATTGTAATATTACACAAAGATAACCCGAGTAAATACAAAATGCAGTTTTTAAATTATGGTTTCATTTATTAAGGCAAAGAAGTTGTTTTAACCTGCCTGGCCCTATGTGAAAAATTGCCCCCAAACCTAATAACTTGTTGTGCCAACAACCGCAATGAAGCGTTTGTGATAACTGGCAATGAGTCTTTTACATTGCTGTGGAGCAATTTTGGCCCACTCTTTGCATAATTGTTTTAATTCAGCCACATTGGTGGGTTTTCCAGCATGAACGGCCTGTGTAAGGTCATGATACAGCATCTCAATTGAATTTAAGTCCGGGATTTTACTATTCCACTCCAAAACCTACATTTTGCTTTGTTTGAACCATTTGGAGGTGGACTTACATTTGTGTTTCGGATCATTGTCCTGCTGCATAAGTGCACTTGAGCTTGAGGTCACAAACTGATGGCCGGACATTCTCCTTTACGATTTTCTGGTAGAGCTTAGAATTCATGGTTCCATCAATTATGGTAAGTCGTCCAGGTCCTGAAGCTGCAATGCAGCTCCAGAACATCGCGCTACCACCACCATGTCTGACTGTTGGTATGATGTTCTTGTTATGAAATTCTGTATTCGTTTTATGCCAGATGTAACGGGACGCACACCTTCCAAAAAGTAAAATTTTTGTCTCATCAGTCCACAGAATATTTGCCTAAAAGTTTTGGGGATAATCAAGATGTTTTTAGGTAAATGTAATATGAGCCTTTGTGTTCTTTTTAGGTCAGTAGTGGCTTTGGCCTTGGAACTCTCCCATGAATGCCATTTTTGCCCAGTCTCTTTCATATTGTTGAATCATGAACACTGGTATCTTACCTGAGGCAAGTGAGACCTGCAGTTCTTTAGATGTTGTTCTGGGTTCTTTTAAGACCTCCTGTATGAGTCGTCGTCGTCATGCTCTTGGAGTAATTTTTGTAGGCCAGCCACTCCTGGGAAGGTTCACCACTGTTCCAAGTTATCTCCATTTGTTGATAATGGCTCTCCCCATGGTTCACTGGAGTTCCAAAGCCTTAGAAAGAGCTTTGAAACCCTTCCTAGACCGATACATGTACATTACTTTGTTTCTAATCTTTTCTTGAATTTTTTTTAGATTGTGGCATGATGTGTGGCTTTTTGTGATCTGTTAGTGTGCTTCACTTTGTCAGACAGCTTCTATTTATGTGATTTCTTGATTCAACAGGTCTGGCAGTAATCAGGCAAGTGAAATTTAGCTCAGCTTTCCAAAAAAAATGTGGTTAATCACAGTTCATTTATGATTCAGCATGGGAGGGGGGCAATTACTTTTTCCCATAGGGTCAGGCAGGTTTAAACAGCTTTTTTCCCTTAATAAATGAAATAATAATTTTAAAAACAGCATCTTGGATTTACTCAGGTTATCTTTGTGTAATATTAAAATTTTTTTGATGATCTGAATCATTTAAGTGTGGGAAATATGCAAAAAAAAAAAAAATCAGGAAGGGGGCAAATACTTTTTCACAGCACTGTATATCTATATCTATTACCCCTTTCACTAACAGCGCCAGATTTGCATTTTTTTTGCACACATATAAATAATCATTTTGGATTACATTAAACCCCCAACCCATGATATATTTTCTAAAAGCAGACACCCTAGAAAATAAAATAGTGGTAGTTCCAATTTTGTATTTTGCACAATATTAGCACAACAGTTTGCAAAACGCAGCATTTCAGTAGGAAATGCACTAAAGTTAGTTTTAGGGCCAGAAACACATTTTTTTGGTAAAGTATAAAAGATGAGGTTGCGCTGAGTAAATAGATACCCAACGTGTCAAACCTTAATATTGTGTGCGCCTTTGAAATGGCAACAAATTTAGGTACCCTATTATTTTCCATAGGTGACACTTAAAAAGCCCCCTACAGGTCATTACATGCATGTAACATCAGGATCTGGAAGTGACAATTTACACGTTGCTTCCAAGTCAGTAACGGGAAGGGAGAGATCAGCGTAGTCCAAGCTACATAGAGGGGGCAGAGGTGTGTGGACGTGATTCAGCGGCTGACGGGCACTAGATTGCTTCCATCTGTCGGCTTGTCAGATTTACACACACTGATCCCCCTACCCGCTTCCACCAATGTACTACATATGTCGATGGCAGTAAAACGGTCAATACTAAACATCACACACAGTATCACTTTAGAGCGTATTCACACCCCGCAAGTCACCTATGGGGCTTTAACCCCTTCCCGACCCTTTAAGAACTTCTAGATTCCAGGAGGCTGGCATTCGGGTCATGTGAATGTTGTGATTGGCTATCACAGCAGTCACATGTTCAGAAAGCTCCCGATCGCAAGTATGCATCGGGAGCTTTCTGGTCCCCGCTGATGATTGTGCTGGGAGTGCACAGGGCCTCTCAGCACAGTTTTGTGTTTACATAGGGGTGCATATATGCGGCCTCTCATCCTTAAAGCCCACCCAAAGAGCGGCCGGTGAGAAAAGGTTAAAATAGTGGTAACCCCAATTTTTTATGTCACACCATATTTGTGCAACACTTTATCAAGCGTAAATTTCAGGAAAAAAACCCAAAAAACACTAAAGTTAAAGTGGATGTAAACCGGATTCATGAAATTTGAGCTGGGCACATATATCTGTTTTCTTATCTCTTTTCAAAGCACTAAGTCCCCTGGCTTTCTCCTGCTCTGTTCGTCTGTTATCAGCATGATAACTTCTGACAAGTTCTCCGACACGTGATAAAACCAGCCTGAATTTGGTGTCAGGGTGGGTGCTATAAATAGATTAGCAGAAAGCTGCTCTACTCACAGCACAGCTCTGAAAGTCCCTGCGTATGTGGAGGGGGGTGTGTGCTGTGCCTTTACTCCAATCAGCTGTCTCTCAGTGTAATCCAAAACTACACTGCTACTGCTGAATGAGGAAGCGAAAATTCTAACACAATGTGCACTTCCTAAACAGTATATACAGATGAAGACAGCAGAGATACATGTAAAACTTATATAGGGAGATTTGTTTGATCTCTGTGTGTCTTCTGCGGCTGTTCACTTCACTTGGTATATGTCAGGGTTTACATCCACTTTCATTTCAGGGCACACTGACAGAATAAATTGCCCAATATTTGCTAAAATATAATAGATGAGGTTGCGCAAAGTAAATTGCCACCCAACATGTTAAGACTCAAAGTGATTGTAAACGATAACCTTATAAAACAACCCATTCATTTTAAAATAGAAATCAAAGGCAAAAGATTTGTGTATAGATATAAAAAACCTATAAAGACCTTTTTCCTTTTTTTATAAGTGATCACATTCCCTCTGTTCTCTGCTGCATAAGAGCTGGGGGGGGGGGGGGCAGCACACTGAGCTTCCCCTGAATGGCTGTGCAGGGGAGGCATGTCAGGACAAGTCTGATCATTGCAGGAGAACAGGCTGAGTGCCCAGCGCAGCTAGAGAACTGACTATGCACTCCTGCTTAGTGTGGTCAGTTTGTAATAGGAAAGCAGAGGGACTGTCAGGAACACCAGGGATTTCACATAAAGGAAGCAATACAGAGAACTTTGTGGCGCCGCATTGATTCCCAAAAGTAGTTTCTGTACTACTTTTGGCGACTTCAGGTGCGATTTCAATAGACATCTGTGCAGAAACCCGCACAGATGAAATCGCCCCCAAAGTCGGACTGACATGTGGGTATGAAATTGTGCGAGTTCAGCTGAACTTGCACAATTTCAATCCCACAGAAGTGTGAACCTAGGCTTAAAGGGATTTTTTTCCTTTCTTAAAGTCAAAATGACATGTTTTTTTTTGTTTTAATTTTGAAAGGTAAATGAGAGATTTGGGGTCTTTTTGACCCCAGATCTCTCAATAGAGAGGGCCTGTCATGCTTATGTCTATTACAAGGGAGGTTTACATTTCTTGTAATAGAAATAAAAGTGATCAAAAAAAAGTAAAGTACCCCATCTCTCTGAAACTCGCACGCAAAAGCAAATGCAAGCATAAGTCGCACGCACATATGTAAACAGTGTTCAAATTACACATGTGAGGTATCGCCCCGATTGTTAGAGTCAGAGAGTAACTTTAAACAGGTAACCTGTTAAACTGTCATATATGGAGATTTTTAAGTACCGTATTTTGTCACCATTCCACGTGCATGTGCAATTTTGAAGCATGACATGTTAGGTATCTATTTACTCGGCGTAACATCATCTTTCACCTTATTCAAAAAAATTGGTCTAACTTTACTGTTTTTTTTTTTTTTTTTTTTTTTTTTTTATTAATTAAAGTGTATTTTGTTCAGAAAAAATTGCATTTGAATGACCGCTGCGCAAATACAGTGTGACATAAAATATTTCAATGACTGCCATTTTATTCTCTAGGGTCTCTGCTGCTGCAAAAAAATATATATAATGTTTGGGGTTTCTCAGTAATTTTCTAGAAAAAAAATAAAAATTTTCACTTGAAAACAAGAAATGTCAGAAGGATGTGTCTGTTTTGTATTTTTTAACTTCTTGACTGACCAGAAAACATGAAAAATAGGAAGCAAAAAAATACCTGCTCAGAATAACTGAGAAATGTGGCAGTTAGTGAGATCTACACGATCATTTGGTCATCATGACGGAGAAAGAAGCATGCTCTTTTAAAGGGATGTTGGGGATGCCTTATTAACTCCTTCATCCGGCACGTCACTGGTCACTGCGTTCCAAGCCTCGCTCTAACTATGATCACATGTTTTGATCTCCAGCCATTCTATTCCTACGTGTTCTATTACATGCTGTTAAATATTGAGCTGAACATCACTTCTATTTTTTAGCAGACAACATACTTTTCTATGGAGTATATAAACATAAATCTCTGTAACTGCTAATCAAAGTTGCTAATTATCTTTAACCGTTTCACTGCCGGAACCATTGTGTTTTTTGCACATGTATAAAAAATTATTTTAATCCTGAAGATTAGATAAAACCTCCAAACATTATATATTTTCTGAAGGCAGACACCCTGGAGAATAAAATAGCGGTAGTTACACTTTTTTACGTTACACAGTATTATTGCAAAGGTCTAGGAAACACAGAAGTTCAGTAAAAAAAAAATACACTAGTTAAAGCGGAGTTCCGCCGAAATTTTTTTTCTAAAAGTCAGCAGCTACAAATACTGACTTTTAAAATATGGACACTTACCTGTCCAGGGAGCCCGCAATGTCCTCACCCGAAGCTGATCTGTCCCTCGGCTCTCGGGTGCAGGCGTCGCCATCTTCGGTAAGGTTATCAGGAAGTGAAGCCTTGCGGCCTCCACAGCCTGGTTCCCTACTGCGCATGCACGAGTCGTGCTGCGCATCCTCACCGGTCCGTGCTGTCTTCTGGGACCTGTGTGTCTCCCAGAAGACAGCGTGGGGGGGGGCGGAGGAGGGGCCGGGCATTTGGTAGATCACCGCAGAGCCTGCGGTGATCTATGCCCGGAAGTGGGAGCAAATATTATTATTATACGAGATTTATATAGCGCCAACAGTTTACGCAGCGCTTTACAATGTATAAAGGGGACAACACAATTACAGTACAGTTCAATACAAAAGGTACAGGAGGGCCCTGCTCGTAGAGCTTACATTCTAAAGGGAGGGGGTGGTGATACAAAAGGTAATAGCTGCAAAGAATGATTTGATGGGGGTGGCTCAGGGACAGTTATGTGGGTGTGGGATAAGCTTCCCTGAATAAATGAGTTTTCAGGGATCTCTTAAAGGTGGACAGGGTAGGGGCTGATCAGATATACTGGGGTAGGGAATTCCAGAGGATGGGAGAGGCTCTGGAGAAGTCCTGAATGTGAGCATGGGAGGAGGTAACAAGGGAGCTAGAGAGCAGGAGGTCCTGGGGGGAGCGGAGGGGGCGATTTGGGCGATATCTGCAGATGAGGTTGGTGATGTAGATGGGGGCGATGTTGCGAATGGCCTTGTATGTTATGGTTAGCATTTTGAATTTTACATGGTGGGGTAGGGGAAACCAGTGAAGGGATTGGCAGAGAGGAGCAGCAGTCACAGATAGATTAGTGAGGTGTATTAGTCTAGCAGCAGCATTCATAATATACTGAAGGGGGGGGATAGCCTGCTTAAGGGTAGGCCATTAAGGAGAGAGTTGCAGTAGTCGAGGCGGGAAATAATCAAGGAGTGAATAAGTTGCTTTGTGGTGTCATTAGTCAGGAAGGGTCGAATTCTGGAGATGTTGCGGAGGTTAAGGCAGCAGGATTTAGCCAGTGATTGGATATGGGGGCTGAAGGAGAGGTCAGAGTCAAGGATTACACCCAGGACCCTGGCATGTGTGGAGGGACCAATGGTTGTGTTGTTGATATTAATGGTGAAGTCACAGGAGGGGGACCGTGAAGGAGGAAATATAACAAGCTCAGTTTTAGAAAGATTACGTTTTGAGGAAGTGGTGTGACATCCAAATATCTGTATTATACAGGTATATGCTCCCCCCTCCCCCCTGAAAGGTGCCAAATGTAACACCGGAGGGGGGGGGGGGGAATCTGATCAGGGGAAAATCAATTTTTGAGTGGAACTCTGCTTTAATACACAAGGTAATTTTAGGGCACAAAAATGCAATAAATTACCCATTTTTCCAGTAACATATAAAAGATGAGGTTGCATTAAGTAAATAACTACCCGACATGTCAAAACTTAAATTTGCGCGTGCCTGTGAAATGGCGAAAAACTTCTGTAACCTATATTTTCCATAGGTGACACTTTAAAAGCCTCCTACAGGTCATCAGTTGATCATTACAAAGGAGATCTGGTGCTAGAATTATTGCTCTCATTCTGGAGTGAGCGATGATATGTAACGTATATGGCAATCAACTTTTTTGTGTGTAGGGGCGGATGACGAGTGCATTTATGTACCTACTTGGTGAAAATGAGCGTGGTTTCAGCTAAATAGTGGGCGTGGCTCTAAGGTGGTGTGGTTAGTGTCTGAGATGAACGAGGGATGAAGGGACAGCAGGCCCAGATCCTACACAACAATAGAAATATGTGTATTTTAGAAAGTTTAACAATCAGCAGATAAAGATGCTCCAAACACCTGGTGTTAGCGCTTCAATCACCCCGGCACCATGGTTATGGTGTCAGGATGATTGAAGCACATTATTTCTATTATTACATTGTAATATAAAATGAAATCATTCAACTCACCATAATGCAGAATCAGTGGAAGCCCTGAGCGTGTCACTAGCCACGTCGCCTGCCACCAGATACCATCAGGTGTCCCCAGCGGAGACCCTCCTTACATGAAGCCTGTGTCACATAAAATGCAGCCTGTGTCACCACCAAATTGCAGCAGCATGTGTCACCACCAATTGCAGCAGCATGTGTCACCAAATTGCAGCAGCATGTGTCACCAAATTGCAGCAGCATGTGTCACCACCAAATTACAGCAGCATGTGTCACCAAATTGCAGCAGCATGTATCACATCCAAATTGCAGCAGCATGTGTCACATCCAAATTGCAGCAGCATGTGTCACATCCAAATTGCAGCAGCATGTGTCACATCCAAGTTGCAGCAGCATGTGTCACCACCAAATTGTTGCAGCATGTGTCACCACCAAATTGTTGCAGCATGTGTCGCCACCAAATTGCAGCAGCATGTGTCACCACCAACTTGCAGCAGCATGTGTCACCACCAATTGCAGCAGCATGTGTCACCACCAAATTGCAGCAGCATGTGTCACCACCAAATTGCAGCAGCATGTGTCACCACCAAATTGCAGCAGCATGTGTCACATCCAAATTGCAGCAGCACGTGTCACCAAATTGTTGCAGCACGTGTCTCCACCAAATTGCAGCAGCATGTGTCACCACCAAATTGCAGCAGCATGTGTCACCACCAAATTGCAGCAGCATGTGTCACCACCAAATTGCAGCAGCATGTGTCACCACCAATTGCAGCAGCATGTGTCACCCCCAAATTGAAGCAACATGTGTCACCACCAAATTGCAGCAGCATGTGTCACCACCAAATTGCAGCAGCATGTGTCACCACCAATTGCAGCAGCATGTGTCACCACCAAATTGCAGCAGCATGTGTCACCACCAAATTGCAGCAGCATGTGTCACCACCAAATTACAGCAGCATGTGTCACCACCAAATTACAGCAGCATGTGTCACCAAATTGCAGCAGCATGTGTCACCACCAAATTGCAGCAGCATGTGTCACCACCAATTGCAGCAGCATGTGTCACCAAATTGCAGCAGCATGTGTCACCATCAAACCCCCCTCCCCTGGTTACTTAGATTGCTGTGTGTTGTCCTCTCCAGCGGTGTCTTCTGTGGAGAGGTCCGTTCCACTCATACTTCTTGTTTCCTCTCTCCTGGGCGCAATTGGAGAGAGAAACAGGAAGTGGCATCATACTCAGATGTCAATCAAACCGCCCGGCCATAGTAATAGATACTAGCGCCGGGCGGAAGCTACTCTGCGCTTCAAAAAGCGCCGCAAGGCGGGCTAAACGCCCGCAAATGAAGCACCACGTCTGCAATCTCGTGCAATCGGCGTCCGAACACAGTGCACTTAAGGACCTTTTTTTGTATTTTTTTTTGTGACTGCCTGGAGGGGGGCGGCACCCAGGCCCCCCCTATGGACGGGCCACCACTGCATCCGGGGGCTGATCTGTGCTCCAGAAAATCTAATGCAGCTCCGTACGATGTATGAAAGGATTAATGCCCAACTCCCTACTTGCTTTGGTCTAGAGCACATATGTCAAACACAAGGCCCGCAGGCTGAATCTGGCCCACCAGGCCTTATGTGCAGAAGCCTTCTGTATTTAAAAGGGACAGCTTTGCTCAGCGAATTCTGGATCTAACAGGTCCCTGCACATGCTCACGGTGGGGGCAGATCTCGAGAGAGAGAGAGAGAGAGAACGTTTTCCCTGAAAGGCACACTGCCTACACAGGGAGGTACAAGAGCCAGGCCAGGTAGGAGAGAGAGATGGGAGGAAGCTTTGAGGGGGGCTTGGGGTTGCACACCCTACACTCTGTTCTGTACGTAGCACACTGTATGTAGCACACCACCAAACCCTGTACTCTGTAAACGGCACACCCCTGAACTCTGCACTCTGTACATAGTGCACCTCTGAATTCTGCACTCTGGACACAGCGCACCCCTGAACTCTGTACTTTGTACACAGCGCATCTCTGAACTCTACACTCTTTACACAGCACACCCCTGAACTCTGTGCTTTGTACACAGTGCATCTCCGAACTCTGTACTCTTTACACAGCACACCCCTGAACTCTGCACTCTGTACACATCACACCCCTAAACCCTGCACTCAGTATGTAGCGCACACCTAAATCCTGCACTCTGTACACAGCACACCCCTGAACTCTGCACTCTGTATATAGCGCACCCCTAAACCCTGCACTCTGTACACAGTGCACCCCTAAACTCTGCACTCTGTACACAACACACTCCTGAACTCTGCACATGGTGCACCCCTAAATCCTGCACTCTGTACACAGGGCACCCCTGAAATCTGCACTCTGTACACAGCGCCCACCTAAACTCTGCACTCTGTACATAGTGCACCCCTGAACTCTGCACTATGTACATAGTGCACCCTTAAATCTGAACTCTGCACATAGTGCTCTCCTAAACCATACACTCTGTATGAAGTGAATCCCTAAATCCTGTACATAATGCACCCCTGGACCCTAAATTCTGTACATAACGCACTATTGAACTCTGCACTTTGTGCATAGCATAATCCTGGGAGGGGGGGGATTAAAAATCAATTTAAGGACACACAGACCATTTGGATAAATTTTAGGGGGAGGGATTATAAATCAATTTAAGGACACACAGACCATTTGGATAAATTGTAGGGGGGGATTATAAATCAATTTAAGGACACATAGACCATTTGGATACATTTTAGGGGGGAGGGGATTATAAATCAATTTAAGGACACACAGACCATTTGGATACATTTTAGGGGGGATTATAAATCAATTTAAGGACACACAGACCATTTGGATAAATTTTAGGGGGGATTATAAATAAATTTAAGGACACACAGACCATTTGGATACATTTTAGGGTAAAGCACTACAATGGAGCTGACAAAATACATTCTTAAGTGACTAGACAAGGTGGATATGGGCCCAGCATAGAATGCTGGGGAGGTTAGTGAAGGCAAATATGCATGCAGGACAAAAAAGAGCATTAAAAAATTACAGCATGTAGGAGGACAAAGGGGACATTCACAGCATATTGCAATCATGGTAATTATTGTTTGAGTAAAGAAATACATTACATTAGCAAACATTAAATACAATAAAATGTGATGTTGAAGGATACAAATCTTACCTTAATATAGTCCTTCTGCAGGACCTGGATGATGGCAGAACAGGTCTCTGGGATAATGATCCCCAGAGCCTGGGGGGAGATGCCTGTCGAGAACTTGAGGTCCCGCAGGCTTCTCCTAATCGCCAAGTACCGCAACGTAGCGACTAGCCTCTGCTTCGGAGTGATGGCTTGCCTCATGCAGGTATCCTGCCTGCTGATATAAGGGGTCAACAAAGCCAATAAACGGTGAAAAACGGGGTCTGTCATCCTGAGAAAGTTCCTGAAATCCTCAGGATTATTCTCACGGATCTCATGGAGCAAAGGCATGTGAGAGAATTGGTCACGCTGGAGCAACCAATTCTTCGTCCATGAACTCCTCCCCACCCTGTTCATGGACTGGGCTTGGGTTAAAGAATGAACTACAGCACCAAGCACATACAATGCACAAGCTCTACGACAAGTACATACACGCAACAAGGCTTCAAATGGTCGGCTGGTCAGAACGCATTTAACAGAACGCACTGAAGAACAGCAAGGCCTGTGAAGAGCGAGCTGAAAATCAGCAATGAGCGGACAAGAACACACTGATAAATCAATGCGAACTGACTACACGCACTGAAAAGCAGATACAGGGCGTGGCCTGGACATGGCTGAGTGAGGCTGCTTTTTTTTTGAGCTCCCGGCCTCATCCTAAACAACCCGGCTAACTACACCTTGTAAGCGGCATGCAATCAACTAAAAGGCACAGAACGAGAGCAACGACACGGGGGACACCCGCTGGCAGAAGTCCAGGCGAAATCCGCCCTTATTTCAAACAGTTACAGGGACCGTCTCCTTGAGCCACAGTAGCGGCACCACGAGGCCTCCCATGTGGGGACAAGCAGAAGGCCTCAAAACAGTGTGGAGCTCATAACTCTGCCAGCTTTCTGGCTATACCCGAACTCTCCCTGGATGCGATCAGAGGTTCGCAGAGGGATAGGATGGCATCCCCACGCTCAACCGAACCCAGCATGATCGACCAAGACATCCGAAATTTACTGCAGGCTCTCCCCACCAGGACAGACATTGAGGTTCTCATCCTCAGACTCTAGGAAACTCACCGACGTGACATGCAGGAGGTGAGAGGAGAAGTCTCTACCCTGGCGGACCGTGTGACAACAGGGGAAGCCTCTGTATCCTCTTTAGGGGGCAGAGTGTCAGCGCTGGAGCAAGCCAGAGACCAACAACGAGAATCCGCCATAGCCTTACAGCTCCACCTGGAGGATATCGAGGACCAGAGTCGCAGGAACAACTTGCGACTCCGGGGGATCCCGGAGAGAACAGAATCAGAAAGCCTCGGGGAGACGGTAAGGGAGATCTTCCGTACCGTGCTAGAAGACGCTGAACTTGTCATTGAACTGGACAGAGTTCACAGGGCTCTTGGCCCTAGATCTGAAGACCCGAACAGGCCCTGTGATGTAGTGTGCAGACTGCATCGCTATACCCATAAGGAAAGTATTCTCCGCCGGGCCTGGGAGCATGGGGATGTGGAGTTTGGGGGTACGCGGACCAAAATACTACCGGACTTATCAAGGGGAACTTTGAGACGTAGAGCCCTCATTCGCCCCCTCCTTGAGCTAGCAAAACAGGGTCTAGGGTCTAACGTACCGATGGGGATATCCACTGTCAGTGACGTTCCGCAAGGACACAGGCATCTTTACCCTACAGAGAACCGCGGATCTCCCAGCCCTCTTCCAATCAATGGACATGGAACCAATACATATACCGGACTGGCTCCAGTTTCTCTCACGCCCAACTGGCAGATCGGGTCCCCTCATGTTCCGCGGTCCCCTGCCACCTTACCAACCGAGGAACAGACGGAGACACCAGACGGCCTCAGAGGGAGAACCACGTGAGTAGGACAGCGGCCATTCATCCCTGTCCAGCATCTACTGCTAAGACCAATGTGGGTGGCCTCCAGTACCTGCGCATAAGGCAATGACTTCTGGACACTTACCCCGTTTTGAGTGAGGAGCCCAGACCAGTGACAGTACCCTGGTTGCCCAACCGTCCCCTATCCTCTCCCCCTCACCATGCACGCCAGGACCGGCGATGACCAGTTTATAGGTCTACATTGCATGTTAAGTGCAAAAGTTGACTACACTACGTAGCGTCCACTGCAGGCTGTTCCAACTTATTATGTGTACTGTAGCAGGACTCTATGGGGCTTTCCTACTGAACCCTCCTTCTGATCACAGACACAGCTCTTCTTAAGGAACTATGGGACACTGTCTTTACAACCCTTAGTGCCCTTTATTGGCTCAGAGGATGCTGGAGACTTTAATATGAAGGGTCATCAGGGAAGTAACCTATATGAGACCCAATATGACATGCTTTCGATAGAGAGAGAAGTCGCCGATAAGAACGCAACTCTTCATACCCGTGGAAGCGATACAGTGAGCTGTGGACTGGCCCTGTTCCTGCTAAGTAACCCCTTCTTGCTTTGTCTTAATGTAATGGATACAGTTACACGCACGTTAACCCTAAGGGCTGCTACATGCATTGGGGGTGGAGGGGAGGGGACACCCTTATTGTTCAGCCCCTGCTTAGTATGCTGAGATGGAGGTGGGGTGCTCAAATGCCTCTGGGTATGTGAAATACAGATCATACATTTTGTGCCTTAACCTGTATACTAGAACGTTAATACTTATAGGGCTACCCCCCATTTTCTTCACTTTACTTGGACAATCCTGAATGCTGGATGGGGATGGAAATGTTACTCAAACCATTACATGTTTTGGGGTTTTGCTTATGTATCATTCTTGTTTCTGGTAATGTTGGCTCAATTTTTTGCCTTTGTTTGTTTTTTTGCTTGTACCACTAGTACACATGATATTTCATACTTAGTCTACCTGCTTTATTATCAGGGGTACACCGCCATATCACAGAAAATTCACAAATAGCCGAGGGTGGATGGAGGAGACCAGGAGCTCGCTTCCCGGCACTGTCTATACACCGTCCCACTTAGGACTGCGCTCAATACCCAGCTTTTCCTGGGGAGCGCTATAGCCAGTTTGGCTACTTTAGTATTACTACCAAAGCTGCACACTCTAGTGACAGCTTCCTAACTTCTTACTACCTCTTATTGGGTCTATCCACTCTCATCTACTGACTTTAACCCTCTTAACTCCAATTCTACCCCCTTTCCCTCCCTCCCTCCCCCCTCTTCCCTCTACCCCCAACACCCTTACAACCCGCGAACATGGTTATTCTAAACATAGTCTCACTAAATGTGAAAGGCCTAAACACACCTGAGAAAAGACGTATGCTGCTTCACGACATGCGCCACATGGGTGCTGACATCGTCCTTTTGCAGGAAACACATTTCAGAGAAGGTTCCCTGCCGACACTTCAGAACAGATTTTACCCAGTGGTATACCACTCAAGGTACACGGAAGCTAAATCCAGAGGAGTTTCCATTCTAATCTCAGCTAAAATACCCTGGTCACTCATAGATCTAAAATATGACAGGGAGGGTAGATTCCTCTTCCTAAAGGGACGGATAGGAGACGAAAGAGTGACTCTAGCTAACATATATGCCCCCAACACACGCCAAGACATATTCCTCAAACGCAATTCAGAACAACTTATGCAATTTTCAGAAGGACAACTGATCCTGGGCGGAGATCTTAACGTCCCCCTAACACCGTCAGAGGACACTTCCACTGGCACGTCCACTACCTCGCGAGACATGCGTAAACGTATCAGCTCAACGCTACATTCTATGCAACTGATAGATGCTTGGCATCTTTTCCACCCGGGAGAAAGGACTATACCTTCTTTTCTAAACCGTACCAGACGTACTCTCGTATCAACATCTTCCTGATCCCTCACAGACATCTACAAACGATCAAAGAAACCACAATAGGCTCAATCACTTGGTTGGACCACGCTACGATAACACTACGCTACGCTATCTCAGACACTCCGTCGACACAGAGACCACTATGGAGACTGAACAAAGGCCTGCTGAAAGATCCAGACGTTCTGGCGGAAGTAGTTAAGGAAATAGGTCATTACTTTACTTCTAATTGCACCCCTGACTGCGACATTGGACTGGTGTGGGAAGCTCACAAAGCCATTATTAGGGGGATACTCATTAAACATGGCTCACGACTCAAACAACAAAGGGCTGCACAACTAAACTCACTACTAACGAAACTACAAACACTAGAAGCAAACCACAAGCAGACCCCCACCAAACAATTAGAAATAGAACTTGACTTAGCTCGTATGCAGGTAACTGACCTTTTACGCTACAAAGCAAAAGCGGCATTACAGATTAGCCGTAGAAAAATTTATGAATCCGGCAACAAATGTGGCAGACTACTGGCCCAATCGCTCCGAGAGCAAAGACTAGCGTCATATATACCTCATATCATATCCCCCATGGGACGGAAGGTCTCCCTACCCTTGCATATTGTGCAGGAGTTCAGATCCTTCTACTCCGCTTTATACAATCTAAACGAGACACAAAACACCCCTGAAGCAAATGCAGATTATATAACGTCATCCCTTATGCCGTCCCTCCCGGATGAAGCAAAGACGCTATTAGAGGACCCCATTACCTTGCCCGAACTTCAACTTGCTCTTAGTAGCACCAAACTAGGGAAAACTCCAGGTCCGGATGGACTTTCTACCTCCTATTACAAGACTTTACTCCCCTCCCTAGGCCAACATCTAGTCAGACTCTATAACGATCTTGGCACAGGGGGAAAGTTTCACAGATCCACATTACAGGCACAAATCTCAGTTATACCAAAAGAGGGCAAAGATCCAGGTCAATGCGGGTCCTACTGCCCAATCTCCCTTCTAAATACTGATCTCAAACTCTTCACAAAGATCATATCCTCCAGACTACAACACCACCTCACTCACCTCGTACACCTAGACCCAGTTGGCTTTGTCGCAACCAGGGAAGCTAGGGACAATACAATCAAAGTCCTCAATCTACTACATGTAGCTAACAGCACCAAGACTCCATGCGTCTTTCTTGGGACGGATGCTGAAAAAGCGTTCGACCGGGTGAGCTGGAAGTTCATGTTCGCAACACTGAAGCACATAGGACTGGGCCACAAAATGCTGAACTGGATAACCACGGTGTATTCAGACCCAGCGGCTAGAGTTAGAGCAAATGGGGTTATTTCAGAGTCCTTCCCAATTACCAACGGAACCCGACAAGGATGCCCACTTTCGCCGTTGCTCTTCGTGTTGTCTCTAGAACCCTTCCTAGGTCGAACGTAGACATTACCAGAGTAGAAGTTAACAAGGAACAATTTAAAGTCTCTGCATATGCTGACGACCTGATGTTTTCCCTCACAAACCCAACCATCTCTCTCCCCAACCTTATGAAAGAATTCCATACCTATGGCCAGCTCGCTAATCTGAAAATTAACTTTGGCAAGTTAGAAGTGATGGGTTTGGGAATCCCTCAACCACAACTCACACTTCTCCAAACCAGCTGCCACTTAAAATGGACCACTACAGCCCTGAAGTACTTGGGTACACACATACCTACGACATTTTCCCAACTATTTAAACTTACTTCCCTCCCCTCCTAAAAATGTCCAAAAATTATTAGATAAATGGTTCAGCAACCTACACTCTTGGTTTGGCCGCTGCAACATCCTTAAAATGACAATCCTACCCAAGTTCCTTTACCTCCTGCAGACTATCCCTATTCATATACCCGCGGATTACTTTAACCAAATACGATCAGCTTTTATAAAATTCCTCTGGGCAGGAAAATAACCGCGCCTACACCAGAAGATTCTCTCACTTCCCAAACCCAATGGAAGCCTGGCAATGCCAGAACTTCGCACCTACTACAAGGTTACCCACCTAAGTAGGCTTATAGACTGGTGTCGACATACAAACACCAAATTGTGGATGCAACTTGAACAAGCACAGAGTAGGACTCCCCTACACAGAGCCCCCTGGTGTTACACCGCCCTTCCATCAGATCTCAAACGCCACCCGCTAATAGGTAACACTATTAAGGTCTGTGCGCAACTGATTGACTCTTCCTCCCTCTTTTCCCATAACTCACCCCTTCGACCCATATTGGGTAACCCTCGATTTGAACCAGGCCTGAGCGATTGGAGGTTCCGGGAACTGGGTGAAGAAGGTTTACACCAAGCCTGTTCTACCCCCTGCTATTTCTAAAAGAACAGGGAACCGCTCACCACAGGAGTATGACATCCTGACATACTAAAATCAAAACACAAGGTAAACAAACAGATGACCAGAGGAAAGCCTGTTATGAGTCTGGCTATACGTAACAGAATCAACAAGGCTACCCTCTCCTGACACATATGTCTCTGGAAAATGGATGTTTCTTGTATTGTTTATACCATTGTATTGCAACTAATATATTTTAATCTTTGACTTTATCGATGTTAAACGTGATTATGTTATTATTGTTTGTCCCGGTGAAGGAAAAAAAACGCGCCTACACCGGAAGATTCTCTCACTTCCCAAACCCAATGGAGGCCTGGCAATGCCAGAACTTCACACCTACTACAAGGTGACCCACCTAAGTAGGCTTATAGACTGTGTCGACATACAAACACCAAATTGTGGACACAACTTGAACAAGCACAGAGTAGGACGCCCCTACACAGAGCCCCCTGGTGTTACACCGCCCTTCCATGAGATCTCAAAAGCCACCCGCTAATAGGTAACACTATTAAGGTCTGTGCGCAACTGATTGACTCTTCCTCCCTCTTTTCCCATAACTCACCCCTTCGACCCATATTGGGTAACCCTCGATTTGAACCAGGCCTGAGCGATGGGAGGTTCCGGGAACTGGGTGAAGAAGGTTTATGCCAAGCCTGTTCTACCCCCTGCTATTTCTAAAAGAACAGGGAACCGCTCACCACAGGAGTATAACATCCTGACATACTAAAATCAAAACACAAGGTAAACAAACAGATGACCAGAGGAAAGCCTGTTATGAGTCTGGATATGCGTAACAGAATCAACAAGGCTACCCTCTCCTGACACATATGTCTCTGGAAAATGGATGTTTCTTGTATCGTTTATACCATTGTATTGCAACTAATACATTTGAATCTTTGACTTTATCGATGTTAAACGTGATTATGTTATTATTGTTTGTCCCGGTGAACCAGTTTTCTGATATAAAAAAAAAAAAAAAAAGAAAAGCAGATACAAACCTCACAAGCACAAACTGAACAACAGTTAAACGATCTGAAAAACACGAGTCTGAAAAAGCGCAGATCGTCTCTCACCAAACTTCTACTAACATGAGATAAACACAAAATTAGCAGAAGGGGCCCAAAGGGTGGCGCACGAGCTATTACACTTCCTTTTTATAGTCTCGTCAGACCTGGTGTACGTCACCGCGTACTAGGCGGCCGGACTTTGGTGTGATCGTGTGTAGGCAAGTCCGTTCATTTGAAAGTCCGTCGGAAAGACCGTCAGACTTTTGTTGCTGAAAAGTCCGCCCGTGTGTACGCGGCATAAGAGGAAAAAATGTGGCAAGCTAAGTTTGCCACCTTCTAAACACATGGCGGTGTATCCAGAAAGTTTGTATGGCCAATAAAATGGGTATAGCCTCACAGCATATAGCCTGTAGTTGCACTTCCCCCTATGCTTTCCTATTTTTAAAATAGGGCCAGGGATACAAAAGAAAATGGGAGTAAAAATGTTCATAGTTGCCATTAGTGGGACTGAAATAAGACTCATGAAAGTATGAGTAATATAAGTCCCATTGTTCCTGTAAGTGGAATTAAAATATTTCCAATTGTTGGTATCAGTGATAGTTAGAAAAAAATACTATTGCTGGTGTCAGTGGCAGCAAAATATGTCTATTCTTGGTGTTACTACTGTGGGACTACTGTGGTGTTGTACTGTGAGAAAAAAAAACATTGTTGGTATCAATGGGTGCAAAATAAGCCCCATAATGGTGTTAGCTGGGGTCCCATGTTTCCAGTGATGTTCACCACCCTTCCTGCTGCTCTGCCTCTCTACCTGGAACTGCCTCACATGTTCCTTGATCTCCTTGCATGTTTGAAGAAAAGAAAACGCAGACGTTCTCAATTATGAGCACTTCTGGGTCCATGCTCAGTGCAGTGTAGGGGGGGAGGGGCAGGAGAAAAGGAGTTCAGCGACTCTGTGTCATACAATATTAACGTAGGAGTTGGCAGGACAAAACTAAGCACAGCAGGTATCCAGGAGATACACTCCTTGAAGTGATGGTTTTTTATAGCGGTACTAAATTGCCACTGAAACAAAAATTAACTGGGCCCCCCTGCATGGTTAAGCCATTCCATACTAGCATATTACTAGTCACTAGTCACAGATCCCCGGCACTACCATCTTCACCCGGTCTTCCTTCGGAGTTTGCAGGCTCCAGCTCCACGAATGGCCGGAGCTGCGGTAACACCCATAGCTCCAGCACGGAGCTCTGAAAGAACGGCGCGGAAGTCATCTCTTCTGTGGCACTGATGACACTGATGTGGCACTGATGACATTTGGCACTGATACATGGCACTGATGACACGTGACACTGACAGATGGCACGTGACACTGACAGATGGCACCGATGACAAATGGCACTCACAGGTGGCACTGGGGACAGGTGGCACTGGGGACAGATGGCACTAATAGGTGGCACTGGGGACAGATGGCACTAATAGGTGGCACTGAGGAGAGGGGGCACTGATAGGTACTGTTGACACTGTGTTTTGTGTTAGTGTGGCATTGTGTTCACTCACGCTGCAGCACAGGTCGCTCTCCCTCCTCACACGCGGTCTCTGTGTGAGGAGGGAGAGCCGGCATTTACATTTACATTTGAGATCATCCCCCATTGGACACGCCGATCGAGTGCTAAATGGCTGCTGTGATTGGCCATTTAGCACAATCTGTGATTGGCTGTGTCCAAGGGACACGGCCAACACAGATTTTCCCTGATGCGCACCCGTGGCAGTGCGCAGGGAACAAGTAAACAGGAGGATGTCCAGGGACGCCCTCCCGGCAATTGAGCGCCGCGCTGTAGCCGTCTTTTGGCTATAGCGCGGGCGCCTAGTGGTTAAGGGCTAGTTTACACTTGCTTCAAAACATGGCTTCAGACACTCTTTGGTAAAGCTCTCTGAACTCCAGTCAAAGCCCCTGTCACTAAATAAAATGGTTAGATTACAGTCCTGTTTACACCTTGCTTTTGTTTGGTGCTCTGATGAGGCTTCGGTGGGGCTTTGATGAGGCTTGGTGGATCTTCGGTGAGGCTTTGTGGGGCTTGGATGTGGCTTCGGTGGGACTTCAAGCGAGCTTTGCCATAGACTTCTATGGAGGCTTTGAAGACGCTTTGAAGCATGGGGTATAATTTTTGAAGCAAAGCAAAGCAATAGCAGGTGTAAACAGGACTGTAAGCTAACCATTTTATTTAGTGACAGGGGCTTTGACTGGCATTCAGAGAGCTTTAACAAAGCCTGTCTAAAGCCTTGTTTTGAAGCAAGTGTAAACTAGCCGGTAATGTGTGTGGAAGCCAAAGCAAGTGTAAATGAGCCCTAAGAGATTTCAGCCAGGGGTTTTTATTTTTATTTTTTTTTATTTAGGTGATAGTTTGTTTAATAATAAATATTATTATTATACAGGGTTTATATATATATATAAGAAAAACAAATAAATACTTGGGCTATGTGTCAGATTGTTTGTGAAACAAACAAAGGATTTATATAGTGCCCACATTTTGCACAGCGCTTTACAATTTAGTAAAGTTACAATAATATTCATAGTAATGTGTTGTTTAAAAAAAAAAGTAAAAATGCTCTGCCTGCCTGAGGTGCAAAGTGTAAGGTAGTACCTGACAGTGAAAGGGTTAAAATGTACACAGTTTATGAACATAGGATTTAATAACCCTATCCAGCAAATGCCACTTTGTAGTTAAAATTGTTGCCAGCTGCTAATGTTTCTGCACTGCTAATAGTAGTGCTGTGGTTGCTGTAATTTCCTCTTGAGTATTTATTTCCTGATAAAAATTCTAGTCATTTATCGTCTCCAATAATAACCCTGGAGATCCACGACTCTGCATTGTGTGCAAAATGCTTTGAATATGTGTATGTGTCTGTACTTTCTACTAAAAGCATTGGTATAGCATATACATAACATTTTTAAATTTAAATTTTTAGATTGAACTTGTAATTACCAATATATCAATGTATCTGCTACTAGGTGTTAAATATGGTAGACAAAAAGATTTCAAGCGGAGTTCCACCAAAAAAAAAAATCAAAAGTCAGCATCTACAAAAAGTGTAGCTGCTGAGTTTTATTAATCGGACACTCACCTTCCTACGGTCCAGCGATGCGGGCGTACAAAGCCCCACTCCTCTCCCCCTTCTCTCCATGGCACTGGCATTCTTACTGTGGGCGAGCCACACTGCGCGCTGTGAATGGCCGGGCAATCTTCTGGGACCTGTGACGAGTCCCAGAAGATTGCAGGGAGGGAGGGGGGAGAGGTGAACTTCCTTCCGGCGCCGCCGAGCCCCGGGAGGAAGTGGGAGCTTGGTGCCTCTAAAAAGAGGGTATCCCCCCCCCCCCAAAAAAAAAATTACATCCCAAATGTGGCATGTCAGGGGGTCACCATCACTTAAAGCGGAAGTTCTAGTTTTGGGTGGAACTCCGCTTAAAGAAGCTTTTAACATTATACTATATATAGTATGAAAAACGATGGGAACCTTAGAAATGTACTGGTTTTCTGCAGTAATTTGCCATTAAATGTGATCTGATCCTCATCTAAGACACAACAAACCCAATGTGCTTATTCTGATAACACACAAACAATTCCGATTTCTTGTGTTTTTATTGAACACACCCATTAAACATCATCAGTGCTGGAGGAAAAAGTATGTAAACCCTTGCAGTTAATAGCTGCTCAAACCTCCTTTGGCAGCAATAACTTCAAATAAGTGCTTTCGGAAGCTCTTGATCAGACCCGCACAATGTTCAGGTAGGAATTTTTGTTCATGTCTCTTTGCAAAACTGCGTCAGCTCAAGCACATTTGTAGGATGTCTGCATTCTGCATTGTATCTTGGGAGTCATCTTGGCTAAGCGCCCAATTCTAGGATGTGTTAAGCTGTCTCTATTTATTGACAATTTGTCTAATGCCCCGTACACACAATCGGATTTTCCGACGGAAAATGTGTGATAGGACCTTGTTGTCGGAAATTCCGACCGTGTGTAGGCTCCATCACACATTTTCTATCGGATTTTCCGACACACAAAGATTGAGAGCAGGATATAAAATTTTCCGACAACAAAATCCGTTGTCGGAAATTCCGATCGTGTGTACACAAATCTGACGGACAAAGTGCCACGCATGCTCAGAATAAATAAAGAGATGAAAGCTATTGGCCACTGCCCCGTTAATAGTCCCGACGTACGTGTTTTACGTCACCACGTTTAGAACGATCGGATTTTCCGACAACTTTGTGTGACCGTGTGTATGCAAGACAAGTTTGAGCCAACATCCGTCAAAAAAAAATCCTAGGATTTTGTTGTCGGAATGTCCGAACAAAGTCCGACCGTATGTACGGGGCATAACTGTCAACTGATAAATGCCTTTCCAGTCTCATGCAGATCAACTACTCTTGATCATATGTCTTCAGAGCGCTCCTTTCTGCGAGGCATGGTTTGCAGCAGCTGATGCTTCTTATGAACAGCAATCTTAACATGTTTGAGTGTCTTTTATCAATTAACACACACATCCAAACTCCTTTCATAAATAGACTCCAGGTGTGCAAACTACTAAATGTGTACCCCTACAAAACACCCCAAAATCAAATTAAGTGTAAATATGGGAGCACTTACCTTTTGTTGAACTAATTAGTCTATGGGTTCTCTTACTTTTTCCTCCAGCACTGTGAATGTTTGATGGGTGTATTTAATAAAGACACAAGAAACTGGAATTGTTTGTGTGTTTTTAGATTAAGCACATTGTGTTTGTCTATTGTTGTGACTTAAAAGCCATACACACGGGCCGAATATCGGGCGGGATCAGCCAGTTCAATAGGAACTGGCCGACATTCGGCCCGTGTGTATGGCAGCCGGTCCAACAGAAGCTGACCAAAGGTACGGGCTCATGTCGAAGGGGCATAACCGAAAAAGGTCTGCCGAACCACGTCCGATCAGTGCTCTCAGCCAATGGCCTGAGGATAAAACAAGCAAAACACCTGCATGTCTACACCACTAACTCAGGTAAGTTCCTCGTTAACAAGGTGCCACCTAATGATTCTCTAAAACAAAAAGGCAGCACTTGTACCTTTTAGTATTTTGTAAGTACTCAGCATTTTCACCCAGCAGTAGGCTCCCACAGCAGAGAGAGAGCTTTAACATGTATATGAAGACAAGATTTTATTTTTAGAGTAGGGAGGGTTAAGATCCCCTGTCAGATTTTATTTATGTCTGTGTCCCTGCTGGGGAGATTCACCCTCTCTGTTTTTCCTAAAGAAAACAAGAAGAGAGGCACCTCTGAGTGTATAAGTAAAACACTTTAATAGTAAAAACAATATCAACTCACTTTGGAGAAGGTATGGTAAAGTACATTTCTGGACTGAGTAGTGTCCAGGAGCAGGATGGGTGACCAAGTCACAATAGTTCAACTTCTCACTGGCGGTGTGGAGCACATCAGATCCCAGGAAGGCTGGGGCGGTGAGCTGTCAGAGGCTGTAGTTCTAAGCGCTGCGGCTCATGAAGTCCTTGCTTGTAACCGCTGAACCGCTGAAAACGGCCGCGCGGTGTGTATTCCAAAGCGAGGCTTGGAGAGCATAGAACAACATGGCACAGGGCAGTGACGCGTGCGCGATACGAATGTTTTGGTGGCCGCGCTCCTTTATCAAGCATAGAGGATAGGGTAATAGGACAGTCTTATATAGTAGGACGGGGGAAATGTCAGGGAAATTACATATAATGAATGATCATATATAGACAGTGGTTGAAAGAAATGAATGTGCATTAACTTAAACAAATATATCCTATTGATAATATACACAGGAACAAAGAGCCATGTATAGCATATTAAAACAATGTCACTGCAAAGTATACGTAAAAACAGGTGTATAGCAGCATATAAAGGCAGTGATAACAATGGGTGGACAGTGCAAACTGTATAAATAGTTGCATATGTACAATGGATAGACAACCTGAATATAACAGAAAATTTATTAAAGTGTTATTTAATATTATTCAATAATCACAATAGTCTATATAAGTTAATTGAAGGGAATGTATTTTAATGATGATAATAAAAATATAGAGATGGAAATTGATAAGAATAATATTAAAATTAAAATAAATGAAGGATAAGAATGAGAATAGAGATAAAATTCTATTTATTTAAATAAATAAATTAAATGGTAATGATTGATAAAATAGTATTATTTTATAAATTTATATAAATGTATATATATACATTGAATTGATCGTTATTAATTATCAAGGGATCATAATTTTTATACGTATATATAGATCAGTAAATGATAAGTAAATCAGTTGGCCAGTCGAGGATGGTCGAAGAACAAATATATAATATAATAATAATAAATGAATGGATTGTAGTAATGTTATTTTAAATATATACATATTGATATGAGATATAGATAACAATTTATATAATGTTAATTTAAGAGGAATAATTCGCTATATAGTAGATTATTGCCTTGGAAACTCATAAGGGGCTAATAATAGATGATAAATGGATGGAGTGGGAGGGGGGAAGCGATTGGAGGGGGAGAGGAGACGAAAGGGGGGTGTGGGAAAGGGGGAAAAGAAAAGAGAAGGGGGAGGGGGGTAGTTGGAATACATAATGGTAAACCTTACAAAATGCTACGTGGTGTTCCATAGCATCTCTCATCTTAGGGCCGTATTGTCATATACTCACAAGTAACGAACTCGTCACCCCCATGGAAAGTGGAAAGGGAGAGAGGGTCCTGTGATAATAATAAAACAATGTGAGTCAAGGATACAAATAGTGTAAAATCCAATAATCTACATAGATAAATGAGAGCACAGTCGCAATCTCGATGCCCTCATTTAGGCCACCTGGCAAGAGAACATCAAGATTATAATAAATCCAAAAAGTCTCTGGCACACAATTGTTTGAACCTTTCAGCTTCTGTGAGGGATCTGGATATTTATTGGATGACCCACACTTGTAAGCCAGTAGTGGACTTTTGGTGGAATTTGGCAAAATGTCGTGGGACACTATGTATGTCTTTTTCCCCTTCAATTAGTCTTCTATGTTTGCCAAACCGCTGTCTGAGAGGGCAAGTGGTGCGACCAATGTAGATCAACCCACAGGGGCATGTGAGTCCATAGACCACAAAATCCGTTGAACAATTATAAAAATTGTCTAGCTGGTAGATCTTCCTCCTGGAACAGAAATATTTTTTACTGTGTTGGACAAAGAAACAGGTTTTACATAAGGGTTTTCAGCATTGATACATACCCACGGGTCATTGGGCTTGGATTGGTGTGGATGGATTTGAGTTTGCTGCGGGCAATCTTATTTTTAAGGTTAGGGGCTTTTCGATAAGTGACTCTGGGTAACGGTGGTAGAATGGTTTTAAGAAGGGGGTTTTGTTGCAGAATATTCCTGTGCTTAGTAAGTATTTTTTCCATTTTTTTGTATTGAAAGTGAAAAGTGGTAATGAATCTGGTGGAATGATCTATAGGTTCTCGGACCGTTTTGGGGGATTTACCTTTGGAATAAAAGTCACAAGCCTTGTCCACCAATTCTTCTGGATATTGTTTATCCATAAATTTCTTTATAGGCACGCTTTGTAAGGCATAGTCGGTGTCTAATGTACAGTTTTGTCGCAAGTGACAAAACTGCCCTTTGGGAATATTTTGTATCCATTTGGGGTAGTGGCAGCTATTATGGTGCAAGAAAGAATTACCTGCAGTGGGCTTGGTATAGTTCTTTGCAATGATGGTGTCACCTATGTGGGCCAGTTCCAAGTCAAAAAAAGCCAGGTTATTGGGATCAGAAACATAGGGGAAAGATAAACCAGAAGGGTTAAGAGTGCAGTGATCGACGAAAGAGGTAATGAGGTCAGAAGGACAATCCCAGATGATAATAATAATACGGTCGATATATTGTCTGAAAAAGGAGATATGCGCAGAGAAGGGGTTGTGTCACCAGATATGGTTATTATGCCAATAGCCCATGGCCAGTTTGGCATATGATGGAACAAAGTTGTTTTTCCTGGTGACCATTGTCACTGAAACAGAAAGTGATAGAAAATCCAAACATTTTAGAATTGTCATCACAGCAAGAAGTGAGGGGAATCCTCCATATGGGACGCCTATTCTTATGACAACTCTGGGAATTCAGTTCATTTTGGAGAGAATTCCTCTCATTTCCTATTGTATCTCTAGGACAGGAAACTAATGGAAATCTCCTGAGGGAAACAAAGGCAGCAAAAACGATCTATCTATCTAAACTAACAAAATGGGCTTCATATAGACTTCAAGTCTTTCATTTTCAATGAAGTATATGTATACACAAAAGTAGGAACAATTTTTTGGGTTAGGTGCCCTTTTTCCAGCCAAATCAAATCTGAAATAACCTTTTTATACAAGCATTTGCAATAAGTAAAATCAAATACAGGGATACAATAGTATCAGGATCATATCAAGCAAGGTACATCTGCTTTTTTAAATCAAAGGCAGAAACCTACAAGACTGACTACATATATTTAAATATTTATTCCAATTGCAACATGAATTCCGTCCCCGTGGCCACAACAAGACAAGCTGATGCACACAAATTAATGATAACAACATACAAAAGAGATTTGGTTAATAAATATATACCAGTCATTAATTATGTAACGGTATAAGATCAGTCTCCAATGCACAGCCAAGCAGGTACATTTTTATTATATCCACATGGGTTGATCTTGAAGGGAATCAAGGCTTCCAGGTTAACTATTCTTTTGGCAAATTGATGATATTGATGATTTCTGTCAGGGCTGGGCTCAGCCCTTTCTTCTCTGAGCTGGCCGCTCAACTGTCAGCTAATTGCCAGCTCCTATCTCTCCACAGTGACTCACCTGATGATAATATCCTGCTCATCAGTCCTGCCTACTTAAGCCTTCCAGCCCAGATGATCTCTGTCTTCACCTTGGTCACATCTCTAGAGACGCTCTCCTGTGTTCCTGTTAAAGACTTGCTTGGCTGACATTCCTTCTGGCTCCAGGTCCTGCTTGCTGTTTTACTACCCTCATCTCTGGCTCCCTGACGTTTTGGCTTGTCTGACTATCCGTTCCGGTTCCTGAACTCTGGCTATGTTTTGACTACGTTTACTCAGTTTACCTTTTTTTATTATTGTTAAATTAGTGAGATTTAACTGTACTTCTGTCTCAGTCTGATTCATGGTTTCTTGACAGTAGGCGAAGGCCATGAATTCAGAAGATGCAGTCAATCCACTTGTTGGTTAATATTTTTTTTCTAGATTGGATGAGCAGGATCACCGCATGGATCAGTTTGCCATGGCGTTACAAACGCTGAGTCACACGGCTCACCTGGAATCTCCCACTGTGGCTGCTCCGGTACAACCTGTGTTGCAGGCCATTCCTGCTGCTGCTCCAGTCTCTGTGCAGGCACCCACCTCGAGTATTACCTCTATAAGAGGTATGTCTGGTTCCCCCCTGCTTCCCCAGCGATTTGGGGGCAATCCAATCCAATGCAGAGGGTTTCTTAACCAGGTTGAGATATACTTTGAGATGCTGCCCCAGGCGTTTCCCACAGACAGAAGCAAAGTAGGTTTCCTGATATCTTTGCTTTCTGAGAGAGCCTTGGCCTGGGCAAACCCTCCATGGAAGACACAAAAAACTGTTGTCTTGAGTTACCCCGAGTTTGTGGCTTCCTTTAAAAAGGTATTTGACGTTCCCACATGCTCCGTTTCTGCTGCTTAGTGCCTCATGTCCATCAAACAGAGTACAAGAATTGTTGCCAATTACGCCATTCAATTCCGTACTCTGGCAGTAAAGGTTGCTTGGAACAATGAGGCCTTTGTAGCTGCTTTTGCTCATGGTCTCTCGGATACCATCATGGATGAGATAGCAGCCCGAGATATACCCACTAAGTTGGAGAAGTTGATCACGTTTGCCATCCTCATTGACTCCAGACTCAGAGAAAGACTCTCTCTTAAGGAGCGCTTACGGAAGCCTCCTGTATATTTGTCTCCTAGCTTTGCAGTCCCACCCTTGCCTCCCTCACCTCCCATGCTTCCTGGTACTGAGTCGGTCAGTGAAGATAAACCCATACACTTGGGCTTCACGCATTTCTCTGCGGATGAAAGAACCCTTAGGAGGAGGGAGAGATTGTGCCTTTATTGTGGCCAGGCAGGTCGCTTTTTGAAGTCTTGTCCTACTCATCCAGGGAACGCCCGAACCTTGAGGCCCTGTCATGGACAGACCTTAAGTGGCGTTTTTTCGTCCCCAGTTATCCATAAGGATAAGCCCCTGGTTTTGGTTACCCTTTCTTTGGCTGAGTCGTCCGTTGAGATACAGGCTCTAATCGACTCTGGGGCTGCAGGCCTGTTCATTGATGCTGCTTTTGTATCTAAGCACTCGATTCCGCTGCAGTTGCGTGACAATCCACTTGCCATTGAGGTTCTTGATGGGAGACCTCTACAGCCTGCCCATGTGACTCATGAGACGGTTCCATTGTCCATGGTGGTAAGGGCTCTTCACCATGAGATAATCCAATTCCAAGTTATTTCCTCACCTAAGTTTCCGCTGGTTATTGGTTATCCTTGGTTATAGAGGCACAACCCCGCTCCATGCTGAGGTTCTTTCCTGGTCCCCACAATGCAGTAAGACATGCTTCCAGAAGGTAGCCAAAGTCCTGTGCACTTCTCTCTCCTCCCTGCCGGAAGAGTACCATGATTTTAGCGATGTCTTTGGCAAAGGTCAAGCTGGTAGTTTGCCTCCACACCGGTTGTATGATTGCGCAATTGATCTTCAACCTGGTGCCATTCCCCCTCGTGGCCGGGTTTACCCTTTGTCGGTATGTTGCAGACGCACCTTCTCAAGGTTTCATCCACAAATCCTCGTCTCCTACTGGTGCAGGTTTCTTCTTTGTGAAGAAGAAGAGTGGTGAACTGAGACCTTGTATTGATTATAGGGGTCTCAGTCATTTCAAGATTAAGAATGCCTGTCCGATTCCGTTGATTACAGAGTTATTTGACTGCCTCAAGGGAGAAACGGCTTTCACAAAGCTTGATTTGAGAGGGGCATACAATCTTGTGGGGATAAGGGAGGGGGACAAGTGGAAAACTGCGTTTAATACCAGAACAGGCCATTATGAGTACCTCGTAATGCCTTTTGGCCTTTGTAATGCCCCGGCAGTTTTCCAGGAATTTATTACCAATGTCCTCCGAGATTTGTTGCAGTTATGTTTGGTGGTTTATCTAGTTGATATCCTCATATTTTCCAAGTCCCTGGAGAGCCACCACACAGATGTCTGTCGTGTGCTTCAGAAACTAAGAGAGAACAAACTCTATTGTAAATTGTAGAAGTGCGAATTCCATCATGAACAGGTTAAATTCCTGGGTTATGTAATTTCCACTGCTGGTTTTTCGATGGACCCAGAGAAACTTTCAGCAGTCCTACAGTGGCCCCGACCCGTGGGTTTACATCCTCTGCAGCGTTTTCTTGGCTTTGCCAACTATTATTGGAAGTTTATTCATAACTTCTCATCTCTGGTCAAGCCCCTGACTGATATGACCAGAAAGGACGGTTACCCAAAGTGTTGGTCTCCGGACTCCATTAGACCTTTGAGAGTCTCAAGGCTGACTTTGTTTCTGCTCCTGTATTGGCACATCCTGATCCTACGTTACCTTTTTATCCTTGAGGTTGATGCTTCTGAGACTGGAGTTGGTGCCCTTCTGTCTCAACGTCCTACCTCTGGGAGCGCTATGCATCCTTGTAGCTACTTTTCCAAGAAATTGTCACCTGCGGAGTGCAATTACGAGATTGGTGACAGAGAGCTGATAGCGATCATTTTAGCCCTGAAAGACTAGAGACATCTCCTTGAAGGTACCACTGTGCCGGTTCTCATTCTTACTGACCATAAGAATCTCACATTCTTGTCTGAGGCTAAATACCTCTCTCGCAGAAGGGCACGATGGGCTCTTTTCTTGTATAGTTTCAATTACATTGTCTCATTCTTACCCGGTACTAAGAATGTAAGGACTGACGCTTTGTCATGACAATTTTCCTCCACTTCCAAGATGGAGTCGGTTCCAGTTCCTGCGATTCCTCTTGATCATATTCTGGCTATGGTTCGCCCCAGTCTCGCTTCTCCTTTGGGTGACAAAATTTTTGCTGCTCTGGTTCATGTTCCTCCTGAGAAACCTTGTGACTGTTGATTTGTCCCAAAGAGTCTCCGTACTGTCGTGCTCCAGACTTACCATTCTCCCAAGGCTGCTGGCCACCCTAGGAAGAATCAACTCTTTTGGGCCATTTCCCAACAATTCTGGTGGCCTAGTCTATGTGCTGATGTAACTGCCTTCGGTTGACATTCCTTCTGGCTCCAGATCCTGCTTGCTGTTCTACTACGCTCATCTCTGGCTCCCTGACATTTTGGCTTGTCTGACTATCTGTTCCGGTTCCTGAACTCTGGCTATGTTTTGACTACGTTTACTCAGTTTACCTTTTTTTATCATTATTAAATAAGTGAGATTTCATTTCAATAATTTTTATTGAGAAAGTAACATTTTCCATAGTTATCAGAATACAGTTAACAAAACATGTACTGCAGTACAACATACAAAAAAGAAAACAAATGAAGAAATAATAGACATAATGCCAAGTTGAAGAGCATCATATTTCAAGACGTTAATCTTGTAAGAGCATTTGTATTGTCCGATTGAAGTGAATACGCATAACATAAAATAAGTGAGATTTAACTGTACTTCTGTCTCAGTCTGATTCATGGTTTCTGACAATTTCAGACTCTTGGCTTTCTAATCCAAGTGACATAAATTTGGAGAAAGGTGTAAATTTCTAGATGTGCCAGATGACATTGTTGCATTATGCCTTTAAAGAAGTCAAAGCATCACTATAAAACTGTATTGTTAATGTAGAAACCTTGTATATTCTGGCAATAATATAATCCACTTCTAGGTGAAAAAAATGGCACAGTCTTACCAAAAGTAGAAATTCAAATGGGTTGTATGCATGTACTGTATAATGTGTGCTTAGTGGATAGTGTGACCCACTATTAATTGCAAAGGTACTATATGTGTCCAGTTCAATAGTGCTGTGATAGAGAAAACCACTTGGAGCTCCCCTTGCTGATATCATGCGGCCCTGACTCATTTAAACATATACCTATGCAATCAAGGGGCAATATATATATAACTTGTAATGTAATTCATCTTTTTCTTTTCTTTAAAGTCCAAATCTGGGTTGGCTGCAAAAATAAATAGGGACAGCCTTAGTCCAGTCCTTAGGCCCCAGTCTACTTCTCTGCCACCCTGAAACATAAATGAGTTCTTGACATCATCAGTACAATATAGGACCAGCAGTGGCTGCATGCTCCTGCTCTGTATGTGATCGCATCACAAGGAGTCAGCCACACAATCGTAGATAGGCGGTAGCTTCGGGGTCTGCTCATCTGCCAAGGAGGAAGCTTGCAGGCAGTGCTGCGACAAGGCAATCTGGTGCCCAGGGCGAAGATGGCAAACTGCGCCCCCCCTCCGGGATAAAGAAAGAGTCAGTGTCCTTTCAAAACCAGAAAACACTAAAAACAATACAACAATACAATACTGTAGCTGCAGCCCCGTCGCAGTATATCTACTGCGGCGGGTCAGCAAATGGTTAAATTGTAAGTTCACTTTACAGAAAATCTGTAAGGTAAACTTACATTGGACCCCCTCCCCATCGCTCCCAGTCCTGCTAACCTGGAGTCCAGCGATCCATTTACATTACACAGCCCCCTGCACTCCTTTACATTACACAGCCCCCTGCACCCGTTTACATTACACAGCACCCTGCATCTCTGGACCCCTTTACATTACACATCACCCTGCATCTCTGGACCCCTTTACATTACACATTACCCTGCATCTCTGGACCCCTTTATATTACACATCACCCTGCATCTCTGGACCCCTTTACATTACACACCACCCTGCATCTCTGGACCCCTTTACATTACATATCACCCTGCATCTCTGGACCCCTTTACATTACACATCACCCTGCATATCTGGACCCCTTTACATTACACATCACCCTGCATCTCTGGACCCCTTTACATTACACATCACCCTGCATCTCTGGACCTCTTTACATTACACATCACCCTGCATCTCTGGACCCCTTTACATTACACAGCACCCTGCAGCTCTGGACCCCCTGCATGTTACACAGACCCCCCTTCAGTGCAGACGCCCCCTTCAGTATAGCCCTCCCATTCAGTGCAGACCCCCCTTCAGTGTAGCCCCCCGTTCAGTGCAGACCTCCCTTCAGTGTAGCCCCCGTTCAGTGCAGACCCCCCTTCAGTGTAGCCCCATTCAGTGCAGACGCCCCCATTCAGTGTAGCCCCCTGTTCAGTGTAGACGCCCCCATTCAGTGTAGCCCCCCGTTCAGTGCAGACGTCCCCATTTAGTGTAGCCCCCCCGTTCAGTGCAGCCCCCCCGTTCAGTGCAGACGCCCCCCATTCAGTGCAGACGCCCCCTTTTAGTGTAGCCTCTCCGTTCAGTGCAGACGCCCCCTTCAGTGTAGCCCCCCATTCAGTGCAGACGCCCCCCCGTTCAGTGCAGATGCCCCCTTTTAGTGTAGCCCCCCCTTTCAGTGCAGACGCCCCCTTCAGTGTAGCCCCCCCATTCAGTGCAGACGCCCCCCCCGTTCAGTGCAGACGCCCCCTTTTAGTGTAGCCCCCTTTCAGTGCAGACACCCCCCTTCAGTGTAGCCCCCGTTCAGTGCAGTGTGCAGACCCCCCCATTCAGTACCTCAGATCAGCGCGGCGGCACATGCTCAGCAGATCACCTCCCCCTGTTTACACATAAACAGAGAGGAGGGGGAGGTGGCTTCACTCTGCTCGGCTTTGTCTGTGTGACATCCCGGATCGCACAAGCAGACAGCCCGCGGCCGTGAGAGGAGAGGATGGTAGGTGCAGCGGTGTCACCCTGCACCCCCCGCATACCCCCTCCCCCTCGCATCACAATATAGATTGCCTCTCCCTGTGCCTGTCACTGCGCCACTGCCTAAACCCACGGCGCTGCCACCGCTTCAATCATGGAGGGGGGGCCAGCCTGACCCCCCCCAGTGTGTGGTACTCGGGGCGGCCCGCCCCCTCTTAGTATGCCTCTGCACAGCTTTGCAAGCAGGCACAGCGCTCTGCAATGTTGTAGGGGTGGCCAGTGATTGTCACTTGCCCGGAAAGTTTAACATCACACTGCCACACAATTTCAGTAACTGAGCTGCTTAGGCTTGAGTTTTCTTTTTGTTGGTGTATTTTATTGTTATTAGTATACTGTTTTTTCTTCAACTATCCACAGCTGTCAGTAAGGTAATAAAACTAATATCCAGGATGGTACTTCTTTTACCACCAGGAGCCCTTTAAAGTCCCTTGCTCATTTCATAAACACTAAAACCCACCCTATATTTACCTTTTTTCATTGAGCGAATTTCACCAAAATGGCAACAGTTCTACAGAATCACCTGTTTTGCTGAAATTTCTGGAAAACAAAAACTCACAATTTTTTTCAAACACAATCATAGGCAATTAACATATTTGTGTCCAGGCTTGCACTGTACTGTGTGTGCATAATCCAATTGCAGGACTGGTTCCAAGGGATGAGTTGGGGGGGAAGGGTGTCAAAGCAGTGGGAATTTTATTTGGAATTTAAATAATATTTAAATTGTGCATATGATATATATGGGTATATTTTTATTTTTTTTTCATAAAATTCAATTTTTACAATGTAATATTATTAGGTAGTTTTAATATATTCCTATTTGTATTTAAAGCCATGTGGAAGAAAACATTTAGAACAGACTGTTCTTCAATTAATAATTTGTTAATTGATCAAACTACATTTCAAGAATCTTTCACTGAGCACTGCTGCGTTTACCCATGCGAGCATTCATATGCAGGCATGCAGAGGCAAGCGTGCATCACTTTGCCAGAAAGTAAATGGGCGAAAAAGCCCAACATTATTAAATTAGGTGCATAGTATGCCAAAATTGTAGAGGGAAATTTCTGTGGGGAAAATGACTAATGTATTTTAGATGGATCTGATTTACATAATGAAATCCAATTAAGATTAACAGGACATGTTTATTTTAATCATCTATCTTGCTAGTCATAATTCACTTTTTTTTCTCTATTTTTTATTTATTTTTGTCAGATTGAATTATATTGTAGCTGAGACCCCATAAAGAATATTTAAATGGGAAAATAGATTTTTAAATTATTTTATTGGCTTAACATTGTTATTATTTGTATTAACTGTAGTTGGTCTGTTTATTTGTTCCTTAGGCTGTCATATGCAGTCATTCTGTAACTTGATAATTTTTTTTATTTTTTATTTTGTATCTTGGCAGCTTTGGTGTAGAATGGCAGTTGATAAAGTGGGGTTGGCAATATTGGGTTTCACAGGTTGTGTGAAGTTGCTGTTATTAGTAAATTTAAAAGCCGGTTGTGGGTAGGGTAATTGTACAGAGTTAATTGGTTGGGTCTAAATGACTTATAAATCACAAAGTTCAGCACTAAAAGTTAATAAAAAGTCACAATATTTGAGAAAAAAAGGCATCTCAAAAAAACAAACAAACAAAAAAACAGTCCAATAGGTATAGGTCCACACAAAGGAAAGTGCTGGGAAGAATCTGTCACCAAGAAGTGAAGGTTAATACTGCCTCTTACCCCACTGAGTGGACTACTTAATCAAAAGCAGTCAAACATGCTTGAAAATCTAGATTTCACCATACACATGGGGAGATAGATTGCATGAACACCATTAGGATCCTCCTTAGTCAGACTCTCATCACATCAGGACATCATGTAAATAGGTATAAAAAATTTAATTGTGCAGTGTTACTGACAAGTACATTTTTAAGAATATAGCAAAGGCCAGAATACTTGCAAACAACACAGTAAAAAGCGCATTTCTATCCAAAAAACTATCAATGTTTCCATCCAGTGTGATAGCTGACTGTCGAGCTTGGCAACGTCACGTAACCCAACTCCTCACACCAAGTTTCATCGTAACCAGACATCATCAGGGGCGTGGCCACGTATACAAAAGTTGATATATATATCCTGCAAGCCAGAAATGGAAATAGAAAGCAATCACTGGCGTTCCAGTAACAGGAAGTGGAGAACTAGAAGTGGAGAACACCAGTGACAAGCAGGAAATGATGTGTCTGAGTTCCACTTGCAGGAAGTAAGGTACTATAACAACTTCCTGGTTGTAAAGAACTAGATCAATGAAGAAAAACAGTCTTTATAATCGCACTGGACTAGCCAGAATAAAAAAAATCACCAGCCTAAAGAAGAAACTTCCACTGGTATAAAGACAGTATTTAAATAAAACAACTTTTTTTCTTTCATATGAAACTATCACTATAGACCCATAATGGGTAAGGCTCACAGTGCCCTCTAGTGGATGGAAACATTGATAGCAGGTCAGTTAGAATCAACCTTGCGCAGAATAAAGGATATAAAAATATCACTACAAAATCTGATAGTAAATATAAAATGATCAGTGAATAAACCTTTCATCAAAAGTTACAGAACATTCAATAAAATTTCATCAGAAATTACAGATATAAAATAATACGATAAAAAGGACAAAAACTGAGTAAAAATGCAAAAAACTTTAATACTTATTAATCACTTTTACCTAGAGATCATAAGCACAACATAACTCAGGGCTCAAGTACTCCAACTTTTGGGGTAAGCCTTCATCTTAAAGATAAGCCCCACCCACCATCCCATCTTTGAGAAGTATCAGGCAGTAATTGTACTCCTATTGAATAGTGGGATGGGGGGTACAGTGGGCTAATCTTAGGAGGCAAGGCTCATATCTGAAGATGAAAAAGTAAAACCAGAGGCCTCCCATGACTTGTTTTTCATAATAATGTAATATTGACGCTTCAGTTTAGTCTTCTTTACACTTTCAATCCTTTTTCTAACTGCTTTTTACTTGTCAGTGGGAAAAAAACTACAAAATATGGGCTGAACATAATAGTGCAATAAAAAGGGAACTAGCATTTTCATCTGTGTCATGAGGACAGTCAACAAACAGAAGCTGCAGTGTCTCTTCTATGTTTATAAAGAAAGAAAGTATTACAATAAATAAAACACTGAAATTAATATGCCCTCATACAAAAAAACCTAAATGTTAAAGCACCAATTGAAGCCCTGTAGTCTTATTTATTATGCAGTTAGACTAGAATGAGCAAACAATATGTATTTTTTTAAGTGTTTTGTGCTAAAAGCGGCATAGAAATATTTCTGTATGTTAAAGGATGCGTTTAACTTTGGTAAAAGAAATAAAAATGTAAAGCACATGATTTTGCAGGTAACAAAATGTGCATTTATATATTTTTTTGTACACAGGAGCCTACAAATCACTGCACTCGTGATCAGTTGATCAGGCTCCTGCAGACATTACCTACAGCTTAATGCCTATGCCTCTATATGGGCAGACAATTACTGATCTACAGGAAGTATCAATGGACTACAAGGGCGCCATCCATTGATAACTACAAGTCACTACTAATCTGGTGGCAGACGGGGCTTATAGTTCCTTCATTCATGAATCCCTGTGAATGAATGACAAGGCTGTGCGGGCGGAGTCTCACACAGCTGTGCCAATTTTAAGTGTAACAGCTGCTGCGGTGGAGAGGAACCCCTGCCCACTGTCACGGGGGGGGGGGGGGGGGGGGCTCAGGGGTGAGGGGGGCTGGTGATTACCAACAGGTTCCATCTTACACCCTAAATACAGGTTTAAACATGTGACATGTTGATAAAGGTGAACCTATCCTTTAAAATCAATGACATCCATTAATTTTCTACTAAGCCATGAGATGTGATCAGTTCAAATTACAGATAGGAAATGGTGATAACTAAGATTGTAAAATATATAAATAATGGGTCTGCAATGAAATGCTTAAAATATAGCTTACTGCTCCAGACTGAATTTTTCAGTTCTAAATTATTCATGTGCCTTTCTGTTATTGTGTATATGACAAAATTGTCCTCGCAAACTTCAAGGCTCTTTAAAAAAAAATTATTGTTAAATGCACAGTAATTACAATAGCATAAGAGGGTGCTGTGTCAGTACCATGTAGACAGATTCCCAAGATGTATCGGGGGTTGCAAGTATAACGGAAAACATAAAAATAATTTAAAAAAGTGTTTACTAAGGTATCTATGTATTGATGCTTTCTCCCAAGATTCACACAGCTACCCAAGATGTATCCATTTTTCAAAATTAACCTTAGTCTTGGATGAAAGTTGTGTGAGTCTTGGGTTAAAAAAAACATAAATAGACCCCTAAGCCTGTGTAACGCTACCTCTAGAGAAGTCATTGAATTGTTTTGTGATTTGTCTGCACACCTAAAGATGACACACCTTGCTCACCCAGCAACTATGGACACACCCTGAGGTATGTCAAAGAATTTATTAGGCCATACATAGCCTAAATAAAAAAAGACAGGTTTAGCAAGTGTACTTATACAATCAATAAAACAACAACATTACTCCAGGAGATGTGGTTAAAAACCTGCAGTATTCTGACTTACAGTGATTAACAGAACAAAACTGCATTTACTGTACCTAGCAACACTATATAAAGACAGTCCTAATTTGCTATAACAGTCCCAGTTGTATCCCAATGGGCAGTGATTGTTCTGTCTCAAGGAGCAGATAGCTAAACCTGGTTATCCCAATAACTGTAGATACCATATTTCTTTAATCTCAGTTTTATTAGAACAAGCCAGGTGAAACTACAAAATAACAGAAATTGACCTCAATAAGTATAATATTGCATACAATACAGCATACATTGTATAAACAACGATATACAGTACAAGATGGAATAGTAAAAACGTACTTTTTAAGTTCTCTAAGGGGTGATGGCGATAGATAGAGAAATACATGTGTTGTTTCCCGAATGTCTTCTCACAGAATGGTGGCTGTTTCACTTCCTGACAAGATTCTACCCAGAATTCCCTGCTTGCTGACAACTTCCTTATTTACACATACATTAAAAGAAATAAACAGAACTGCAGCAATACCAAAAAGGAACGCTAGATGGAGCCTGGACCCCACATATGATTGTCTTAAGTAAATTACACATTTTGCATGTAAATTTAACAAGACAGGTACAAATAATCAGCAAGACATCTGGTGGACAGAACAGTGATTGATTAAAAAAAAAATATATATATTGGCTGGCAAAGTTGGGGCCCTTGAAGAAAGCACAACAGTTGCCAGCAGACAACAGATTAACCACTCGACCCCTAGATATTTACCCCCCTTCATGACCAGGCCATTTTTTGCGATGCAGCACTATATTACTTTAAGACCCCTTGCACATTGGGATGCTTTTAAGGCGTTTTAGAGCTAAAAATAGCGCATGAAAAGTGCCTCTCAAACCACACCAGTGTGAAAGCCTGAGTGCTTTCACACTGGAGCGGTGCGCTTGCAGGAAAGGACAAAAAGTCCTGCAAGCAGCATCTTTGACCATTGATATGAATGAGCGCCTGCAAAGCACTTCGTCAGTGCTGCAAAACAGGCGCTATTAACCCTTTCCTCTGCCACTAGCGGGGGGTTGAAAGCGGCCCGCTAGCGGGCGAAAAGCACCGATATAACAGCGGTAAAGCACCACTAAAACTAACAGTGCCTTACCGCTAACGGACCCGCCGCCCCAGTGTGAAAGCTGTCTAACTGACAATTGCATGTCACTGTACCCAAATAAAATGTATGTCCTTTTTTCCCACAAATAGAGCTTTCTTTTGGTGGTACCGTATTTATCGGCGTATAACACGCGCTGGCGTATAACACGCACCCCAAGTTTAGGAGGGAATTTTAAGGAAAAAAACTTTTTAAGGAAAAAAACTTACATTTAAATGCCCATCAATGCAGCCTTATCAGTGTCCATCTGCAGCCTTGTAGTGTCATTTGCAGCCTTGTTGCGTCATTTGCAGCTTTGTGTCATCTGGAGCCTTGTGTCATCTGCAGCCTTGTTGTGTCATCTGCAGCCTTGCCCAGTGACACTGCAGCCTTGTAGTGTCACTGCAGTTTTTAAAAATGGTGCCGCCGAGAGACACAGAGCCAGTCCTGTGTCTCTCGGCGGCTGTCGGCTGCTTTCGGCTTCTCTCGTAGTCCTGTGGGTGGAGCCAAGCGCCGTCGACATTCATACATAGCCGAGTGTACTCGGCTAGGTTCGGCTAGCTCCGCTCACAGTCACGCCCAGTCCCTGTGTTATGTCCATCATAGGGCGGGACTGGGCGTGACTGTGAGCAGAGCTAGCTGAACCTAGCCGAGTACACTCGGCTATGTATGAATGTCGGCGGCGCTTGCTCCTCTGCTCACAGTCAGCGGGGGGGATCGGTGGGGATCGGCATATAACACGCACCCGCGATTTCCCCCTGATATTAAGGGGGAAAAAGTGCGTGTTATACGCTGATAAATACTGTATTTGATCACCTCTGCCTTTTTTCTTTTTTTTGCACTATAAACAAAAAAGAGCGACAATTTTGAAAAAAACCCAATTTTATTACTTTCTGCTATAAAACATATCTAATAAAAAAAATGTAAAAAATCTAATTTCTTTATTAATTTAGACCAATATGACTTGCTACATATTTTTGGTTAAAAAAATCCCAGTAAGCATATATTGATTGGTTTGCGCAAAAGTTCTAATGCCTACAAACGATTGAATATATATTTTTTTAATAGTAATGGTGGCAATCAACGACTTTTAGCAGGACTGTGATATTGCGGCGGGCACTAACTGACACTTCTGACACTTTTTGGGGACCAGTGACACTAATACATTGATCAGTGCTAAAAACATGCACTGTCACTGTACTAATGACACTGGCTGGGTAGGGGTTAACATCATGGGCGATCAAATGGTTAACTGTGTGCCTAGCCTGTGCTTTCGCACTGCGTGGGAGGTGCTTTTACTAGGGGAAAGCATTGATCCATGTTACTGCTTTGCAGGAACACAGGATAAATACCTTCCCTACTGACAGACTGGCAATCTGCCTTGTTTAATGTACTGTATAATCGGCAGGTGCCGATGGACATCGAGTCTGCAGTACTCGCCGCTGGTCTCCCGCTGTGTGTGATCACAGCGGGAGCGGGTCGGCTGAGGCAGACCCAGAAGTGTCAGATCATGTACTAGGTACATGATCTGGCACTGAGCGGCCACCCTGCCTTAGTATATGTATAGTGGGTGGTCCACAAGTGGTTAACTTGAATGATGTTAGTCTTTTACAAGACCCAGGTGTTTGGGGTCTCCTGACATGCTCTGATTCATTCTACTGAGACAATCCCTCTTTTCCTTCCTTACAAGTAGTAGGACTGCTCTCCACCACAGTCTTTGTAATCCAAAGGGGCACATGATTGTTCCCATATAAAGGGGAGTTAAGGCAACCCCACTGGGGCAGAACTATTTGACAAAACCAGGAATTAAGAAAAGGCAGTGGCCAACATGCCTCTCACCACAGTAGGTACTCTGAACGCCAGGTATTTCCGTGTAGGTTTACGAAAGGGTCCACCCTCACAAACTAGCATCCAGCAGTAGTAGCAAGTGGTACTCTCTTGACAGTCAGGGCCCTGCAGTCACACTCCCTTGCCATGTCCAGCAAGTGAAACACTGATCCCCAATGGATCCAAGTCCCCTCACATGTAGCATTGCACAGAGTGTAATGGCAGCAGCAGGCTCTGATCAGCTCTCTTCTCCTGGGCAACAATGCATCAGATAGCTCTAGCAAACTCTGGCCACACCACTGTTCCATTATATAAACAAAGAAAGTGCAGCGCTAAACCTTATGTGAAAAATCTAGGACCAGGAAACTAGAGCAGAGTCCTAGAGAAATGACTAATATATAATAAAGTGAACAATAAATCATGCAATTAAATCAGCATAAATTGCAAAAATATATATACATGTGAGACAAAAAAAAAGGAATCAGAAAAAAAAAAAGAGTCCGTGCAGGAATATTCAATCCATAGATAGACAGATAAAAAACACCCATCCGTGAAAGATGCAGGGAAAAACGTCAGTACAGTTGTGCACCCTGAAGTGAGTTGTAGATTCTGCTTACCGGATGGCGATGACTACTATTAAGGCAGTCTCGCCCAGCATAGGGAATATGGTCTCCCAAAAACCAAAGAACGCAATACAGGAACAACAGCTTTAGCAGTGGGTCCGGAAATATAAAACAGAATGTTTGGATCACTCACTAGGACAGTTTGTCCCTGCCAGACCACTCTTCACATTCAGAAGGGCGACTTCTGGTACTTTCTGAATTGCTCACGAATGTATTTGCATGCAGCAGCGTTTTTGTAGCGCTCTGGGCCATGCAGGTGGCGTAGTTCTCGCAGAAGATCACAAAATATGTGCACGGGACTTCTAAGAGCACACCACTGTTCCCCGTTTGCTGCAACATTGAGGTGCTCTCTTTTAGCTGCTCATCACAGAAAATGGTTGCAGAAGCACATGGTTCCCGTAGTGGCTTCCTTCCTGCATTTTCTGGGTAGTGGCACAACAAAGCCCCCTTTTTCGGCAGCCCAGTTGACACTCTCCTTGTTTTGTTGCACCAGCCAATCAGTTAATCCAGACCATGCCAAGAAGGCTGCCCCCTGCACTGGAGACGCTCCATAGATGAACATTGCAAAGTGGTCTCCTTAAAGATGTCTGTTGCACTTCTGTATTAAAGTGTTTGTAACCCTAAAAAAAAATGTGAGCTCCTGTTCCCTTATAGCAGGTTAAACAGTACAGTGCTTTTGCTGTCTAACCTGTCCCTCCCTAAACTGTAAAATACCTGGCTGATCCTGCCTGTTCCTGTGTCCCCCTCTGTGTGCTGAGCACGATAATCATGGATGCTGAGCCCTGATAACTGTGGTCAGTTTACATGCCTCCATCATCCGCAGCTCTCCTTTGTCCGCTCATCCCCTCCCTGCCTGTCAGCTCTGTGTATCTGTGTCTCTGCCCCCCTCCTGCCGCTATTAGTAGTTAAAAAAAGTTTAATAATTGTCACTGGCAGCCCTTCTATTTTATCCAGCCATAATGTAAGTGTTTTTTTTTTTTTTAAACAAAGCCTCTAAATACAGAAAATTACTTAGAACCCTCAAACATTATATAGTGTCCTAAAAGCATAGGACCTGGAGAATAAAATAGTGGCTGCTGCAATTTTTTACGTTACATGATATTTGCGCAGCCATTTATTAATTGCACATTTTCAGAAAAAAAAGATATTTAAAGTGGAAGTCCATGCTAAAACTAAAATTCCTGTATCTATAGATACCCGTGATCTAGCCCTGTAAAATAAAAATTAGTATACATACCTTTTCTGAAGCAGATCTGACCCGATCCCACGCTGAGCTGTCAGCTGCGGCTTTGCTGTGTAGGCGGGTACAGAGGACACGTCTGACAATGGAAGCCCTATAGTAATGGGTGACGTCACTTCCCATTCATTTCACAGCCTGCACATACATGTGAATGCAAAAGCACGGGGGCTAGCACATAATCGTAAACAGTGGTTGTGCCACACATGTGAAGTATTGATGAGAATGCCAGAGTGAGAACAATGGCCAAATTGATAACCTGTAAAAGCTTTTAATATGTCACCTATGAAAAAGTTTAGGTGCAGCAGTTTTTACCATGTCATGGGCATGGACAATTTTGAGTCTTGACATGTTTAGTATTTACCTATTCGACACAACTTTGCACTTTCTTCTTTTTCACTTGTTGTTAGAGCTGCTGCACATTAGCTTTATGTAAACATATTTTCATATTTATGATCTTGTTGTAATAATTATTACACTATGAATATGGCCTTTTGGTATTTTCTATAATACTTCTTGGAGTGACCTGGAACATGAATATTTAGAAGGTGGACCTGAGAGAAAGAGAAAAACGAAGGAGAATATTGTACCATTTTTTGCAGATCATAACAAGAATTGAAGAGATTAAACTTATGGAAAATATCTATCACTCAAATAATACAAAGAGACTTTTTGACAGTATTTTTACTGGCAGCCAGTGAAATGGGCACTTTTCTCCTGCCAGTAAATGCCAGTAAGAAGAAAAGTTTTCTAGTAAAGAATTTGGCTGTGACGCTTGGCTCGGAACTGGGCATGCGCAGCTCAGGTCCAGAGACGGCTGAGACCATCAAAGTGTCTGCTACAGTGTGTTCGGGTAGTACCGGTGGGGGGCTGGTTTGGCGGAGGTGGTGCCTGAGCGTTTTGTGTGATATCATGGTGTAAGGGAGCTGAGTTGCCAGAGCCTTATGTGCGGGTCTGCGGGGCGGGAGCAAGGCAAGCCAGGAGTGGGACTGTCAGTATTGTTTGGACTGGAGGGGACTGAAGGACCTGCAAGGAGTTGCATATTATACTTATTTGTAGTCTAAATACTGAAATTTTCACTTAAAACTGTAATATAACTTTTGGAAATGCCAGTAAAAACGCGGCTGTGCCAGTAAATTGTGGGTGGCATGTCAGTAAATTTCAATCTGGTAGGTTGGCGACACTGATTTTTGATCATAAGTGGGACTCATGGTTTATTTATAAAAATACACCCAATTCATAGACTACATGCATATATTCAAAACTGAAGTACCCCAGTTTTGTTCTTTTACCTCCTCATTTATTTTAGTTTCTTTTTTCTTTTTTTTATTAACAATCAAAATTCAATACAAACAACATTTGACATGGACCGTTATGAAGATATAACCTTGTATACATGATGACATGATATGGTCTTTGTATTGTTATATAATTTAATTCTATATATTCTTTAAAGTCATGTATACCTATATCCTTTACGATTGTTAATTCATATGATTTATGTAAAACAACAACACTTTTTCCTTGTCAAAAGAAGTTTATTGAGTATACAATATTATAAAGATACATAACGTAAGTTTACAAGGATCTATAAAGTAAGCTCATTGTTTTACAGTAGGGTTTATATAGGTAAATATCATGAAATTTCAAATATTAAACATTGGGTTCACGTAAACCTAAAATAAAGATATATATCATTTCCTTAGTTACTTTTGTAGGTATTTAAATGATTTATACCTACTATACATATTGTTTACAGGTAGAGTGTATATAGGTCAAATAAATTCTGATAATGAGCTTTAATCGTAAGGTGCAGAAAAGGAAAGAGAAAGAAGAAAAAGGGTTGAAAGGTAGAGGTATGGTCCACAAGGTTGTCCCGCTCGTCAGTTTATTATTCTTTTTAGTTCTCTTTGAAGCCTTAGAATTGGTGTCTCTGTAAGTCATTTAATCTGTTACCATGGCAACAGGACAGAGTCATTGAAATTTTACAGGAACTGTTGTTTTATCCAAGGATGCCAAAGTTTTTCAAATTTTGGAATTTGATTTTGATCGATGGCTACCATCTTAGCATGGGACATTGTATTATTCATTCTGTGAATTGTTTCTGCTAGTACCAATGTAGGAGATTCCCATGCCTTGGCCACTGTTTGTTTTGCAGCCGTTATTAGTTGGATCATAAGTTTGAATTGAGAGAGTGTTAACCATTCCGGTTTTAGATTAAGTAAAGTTATATATGGATCTGGTTGTATTATTTTTTTAAATATTTTAGATGCAATCACGAAGACTTCCTTCCAGAAGGTTTGGATTACTGGGCACGTCCACCATATGTGTAAATGTGTGCCTATTTCTGGGCATCCTCGAAAACAAAGAGCTGAGGTATTAGGTGAATATTTTGCCACTCTAGCGGGTACAAGGTACCAGCGAGTTAGGACTTTATAATTTGTCTCCAGTGCTAAGATGTTGGGTGAAGATGACTTAGATGTGAGCCATATGTTAGACCAGTCCATGTCTTCTAAAGTTCGTCTCAGGTCCTCCTCCCACTTCTGAACCTAAGAGGGTCTATTAAGATTTACTACTCCATATAATTGATTATAAAGTGATGAAATTGTACCTTTAGCAAATGGATATTTTGTACAGATTGATTCAAAAATGGATAATTGGGATAATGGTGTATCCCCTTTTAGGAATTGTGTATAGAATTTTTTGATTTGGAGATATCTAAATATCTCAGAGTTTGGTAGATCATATTTTTCTCTAAGCGATGGGAATGAAAGGAATGATTTAGATGCTATGAAGTCATTTAGTGTCTGAATGCCTGATGTTGTCCAAGCTTTAAAAGAATTTGGGTAGATCCATGCCGGATAAAAGGCCGGATTTCTGATAAAAGAAAGGAGAGGATTGTGTGGAGATTGTAACTGATATTTGGTTTTTAGTTTATCCCAGAGAGATAAGAAGTGTTTAGTTATGGGATTATGAATTTTAAAGCGGTCTTTAGGATCAAGCCATAACAAGTTTGATATTAATAGAGGGTCATTTTCTGAAGCCTCTATAAATACCCATAATGGGATTTCCTGTTTTGCATGGTATTTGGACAGACTGGCCAAATGTGCTGCTCTGTAGTAGTTAGTAAAATTAGGGTATCCCAGGCCTCCTTTATTTTTGGGAAGATGTAGTGTGTGTATAGGTATACGTGGTTTAGAAGAGCCCCATATAAACGAAGTTGCTCTTTTTTGTACTATTCTCAAAAAATAGGAAGGAATTGGAATAGGGAGGACTCTGAATAGATAAAGCAATTTGGGTAGAATAGTCATTTTGATTGCATTAATCTTCCCTATGCAGGATAAAGGAAGTTGCTCCCATTGTTTTATTAGATTTGTGATCTGTCTTAATACAGGAGGATAATTGGTTGAGAATAAGTCAGAATGAGATGCTGTTAAATGAATTCCAAGATATGGGATTGATTTTTCTGCCCATGTGAATGGGAGTGCAGCCCTAGCCGGGATCAATTCCATGTTTGTGAGCAAAATATTAAGCACTAGGCATTTCTTAGGATTAATCATAAGGCCGGATAGGGCTGCAAATCCATCAAGAGCTGGTATTAAGTTAGGACCAGAGACCTGTGGTGATGATAGAAAAAGTAATATATCGTCTGCAAATATACATAATTTGTGTGTAATACCTCCTACTTCAATGCCAGTTATAGTTTGGTTTGTTCTGATGTATTGGGCCATGGGTTCGAGTATAAGGGCAAATAATAAGGGAGATAATGGGCAACACTGTCGGGTACCTCTTTCGATATTAAAGGCATCAGATTTGTATCCAGCATATTTTATATAGGCTTTGGGTTTATTATATAATGCTTTGATCCATGTTAAAAAGTGGGATCCAAAACCCCATTTTTGTAATGAATATTGCATATATTGCCAGGATACTGTGTCAAATGCCCTCTTAATATCGAGAGACAGAAAACATAAAGGGATTTTCCGTTTTTTAGCAATACGTGCCAATAACACTGCCCTGCGTATATTATCGCCTGCCTGTCTATTTGGCATGAAGCCTACTTGATCTCTATGTATTAATTTTCCTATAATGCTATTGAGGCGTTTTGCTATTATTTTTGCTAATAATTTAATATCAAGGTTTAACAGAGAGATAGGCCGATAATTCACACAGGAAGTATCATCAGAAAGGGGTTTTGGGATCATACATACAATTGCCATTAGTGTTTCTTGCCGAAAAGAATGTCCTTCTAGAAGTTTGTTAAAAGTTTCAGTGAGAATGGGAGAGAGTATTTCTGAGAATGTTTTATAGTATAAAGCCGAGTAGCCATCTGGGCCTGGTCTTTTGTTAAGTTTTAGGTCTTTTATGGCGTTAGCAACTTCATCTATAGTTATAGGCTCATCCAAACTGCTTTTTTGATTCTGAGATAACTCAGGTAAGGTTATTTTTGAGAAGAAGGATTCAGCCTCTGTAGGATTAAATTCATTGTTTGTCTTGTATAAAGTTGCGAGATGTGAGTGAAATTTATGGACTATTTTAACTGGATTACAAGTATAAACATTTTTTGATAATTTCAAACGTATTGGTTTGAAAGATTTGTTAGTTGAATTTAATGCCCGAGCCAAATATGTACCTGGTTTGTTTGTATTCATGTAGAAATTGTGTTTGGAGCGTTTGAGGGATTTATCAACTGACTCAGTGAGAAATAGATTGTATTCCAATCTAGATTTTTCCAGATGAGATTTTGTACTCTGAGATGGATTATCTTGGAATGATATGTAGGCTGCATTAAAATTGAGTTCTAGTTTTTTTGCTAGATTTTTGCGTTCCCGTTTAAATAGTGCCATTTGTCTTTGTATTGTACCATGCAAGACAGGCTTATGAGCTTCCCACAGTGTTATTGGGGAAATGTCTGTTGTATTATTAATTGATATGTATTCCTTTAAAGCTTGTTCAATGGCCATCTGATGTAGTGGGTGTTTGAGCATTATGTCCGGTAAGTACCACGTTGGGTCATGCGCTTTTGGTATGAGGCTATAGTAGTGTATACTGCATTATGGACAGACCACGGAATCGGAATTATATCTGATGCAATAATTTCTGGTATCATTCCTATTGTTAGAAAAATATGATCTATTCTGGTGAAGGTTTGATGAGGGTGCGAGAAATAAGTGAATTTCTTTTTCATTGGGTTACTTTCTCTCCACAAATCTACCAGATTGTATTTGGAAAGAAGTTGAGAAAAAGGTAATCTAGAGGTTATTTTGGATGGTGTAAAAGGTGATTTATCTAGAAATGGGAGGAGGACCTGGTTCAAATCCCCGCACATTATCACTGTTCCTATTTTGTGTGTATTAATCACTTGTAATATATGTGAGAGGAATGGTGTAGGTTGTTTGTTAGGAACGTAGTAGGAAATCACCGTGATTGCTGTATCCATTATATAACCCATGAGTATCAGGTATCTACCTTCTGGGTCTTTAATTTCTGATGATAAGGTGAATGGTGTGGATTGGTGAAATGCAATTAGAGTTCTCCTTTGTTTGGTACAGGCAGAAGCCGTGTAAATTTGTTGATAAAAAGGAGAAATATATTTTGGAGTAGAATCTTTGGTGAAGTGTGTTTCTTGGAGGCATACTATGTGAGCCTTCTTGTTATGGAAAGTACGGAAGGCTTTGGTCCTTTTTTGAGGGACATTTATTCCCTGAACATTCAGGAAAAGTATATTCAGTGGTGCCATGGCAACAGATCAAATAGTTTTGACTTACTTTTTGTTATGCAGAGCTGACTGCGCAGATCAACCTGTGTGGACTGAAGAGATGAAAAGATAGAAAAGAAACCAGTGAATTCTGGAGTAAAGAGTAAACAAAAAACATATGAGATTAGATGATACATTGTATAAATTATTTTTTGCAAGTAATCACAATTTACCCATGAAAGAGAATAAATATCTCTCTCAGGGGAATAAGTGCCTTCGTCACACTCCCACATAATATGGTTGGGAGAATGAGGAGGGCTAATGGGGGTACACGGATCTTCCGCTTACAGGAGAGAAGTGCTATGTCAAAAGACATCAAAATGATGATTCATTAATTGGAGTGCAGAATATGGTTTTTGTTGAAATTATTTATTTCAGGGTGGTTGTATATGGTTAGTCTTGCCCTAGGCTAAATAATTCAGTTAGAAAGGTACTGTTAATAACTTTGGTATTGATGAAGATAGTTTGAATTATTTTGGGATTTTAACCCTTTTAGAGTAAACAATTACATATTTTATTCATATGTAACTGTTTAGATATGTTAACTCATAAAATTGAGGTTGTATTGCTTCAGATTAGAATAAACAAAAACATAGTTCTAGGAACTAGTTAGGTAATAATATATTTGTTTTAAGAAAAGAAAGAAAAAGTTTCCATTACTTCTGGATTATTGAACATATTTGTCCTAAAAAGTAATAAATCTATTGTTATTACCTGAAAATATATAACTGAACAAGAATTTCCTTATTTCACTTATATATTCTAAGGCTATATGAATCAGAAGTAATAAGAAATATAACTGGAATGTAACATGATCCCACACAGTGTGTGACTATCAGAATGCAGTCACATTCAGTTATAAATACAGGTTTTTTATAGAGAACCATCTCTTAGTATAATAAATGAAGAGATATCAGGAATTAGGATGTCAGTCCATTGAATCTTCTTGGTCCATGGATGATGTGGCATAACGGCCTCTTTTGTGAGAATGATGATTCCCATTTTGTTCTGAAATTTTCTGGGTGCTGCCTGAAGGTGAAGATGATGCCATTCTTCTGCGTGTGGGAGAGTTGCTGCTTGTGGGTTCTGTCAGATTAAATTTTAAAAAGGTTTGTTGTAGTTCATCTGCTGATCTGCTTCTGTAAATTGTACCTTGGTAGTTAAATCTGACTGAAAAGGGGAAGCCCCATTGATACATAATGTTGTGGCGTTGCAGTTCCATTAGTTGGGGTTTCATGGATCGTCTTTTAGTAATAGTAAGTTGGGATAGGTCAGCAAAAATTTGATAATTGTGTCCTTGAAAATTAAGTTCCTTTTTTTCTCTTGCAGCAATTAGTATTTGTTCTTTCGTTCTGTAATAATGAAATTTTGTGATTATATCACGCCGGGGTCCATCTTTCTTTTTGGCTGTGAGGGCTCTGTGTACTCTGTCCAGTTCTAAACGTTCAATAGGGATATCTGGCTTTAGTTCTTGTAATAGAGCAGTAATAGTAGATTGCAGGTCTGTCACAGTTTCAGGTATTCCCCTTATGCGCAAGTTTGAACGTCTGGCTCTATTTTCGTAATCTTCAAGCTTAGTTTGAAGTATTAAATTCTCTTCTTTTAATTGTTCCAATTCTGTTATATTTTCTTGGGTTGTAATTTCAATTTCATCCATTTTTATTTCTAAGGCTGCGGTGCGGTTTCCCAGCTCTCTTATGTCTTTGGTTAGGCTTTTTGTTATTTGGTCTGAGGTTTGTTTTAAAGCCTTATGAAGCATCTTTTCAAATTGTAATAATATTACTGGGGATGTTGAGGAGGCTTGTGGAGAAGTTTGTGAGAGGATTTGTTCTGTATCTGACTCAAATGGAGAGTCTTGCTGTGACATTTTCTGTCTGTGAGAGCGCCCTGATGCTGTATCTTGTGAGGTGACTGGAGCTGCTTTAGTTGCAGTGAGTGCCTGTGAGCTCTTTGTGAGGTGATTTTTATTCCTGCCACGGCTTCCTCCCAGTACCATATTTCCTGCCCAAACTTTCACAGTTTGATCCCTGGGGCAAAAAGGTTCAAATGGATACCTTTTGAGCCTGCAGGCTCCGCTTTGTCCTTCTCTTCTCTCCTCAGCGGTGCGGAGCTCTAACAATGCATGTCTGCTCCGCTAGACTCCCTCTCACAACTCAACAACACTTTTTCAATAAAAAGTTTGTAATCAGAGAAAGAGAGAGACATCTGATGGCCATTCTTTTGTTTACCTCATACATGATATGACCCACTGATTTTTAAGGCTCTTATTTGGTAAGAGTCCATATTTTTGTTGTGTGTTGCACAAAAGTAATGTTCAATGATTGGAAGGAATACTTGCATAAAATTGCGAACTATATGAGCTATTATATGGAAACAAAGACTATATAAAGCTATTTTTTTGCTTCTGAGAGACATGTTCTGGTCTTTATTTTCTGTGGGTTCACTGTTTTGTGGTTTCAATATAACTCTTGAATTTTTCAATACATTCACTACCTCTCCACAGAATAAGGTTAGTCCAGCTGTTGGGACTTATTGAAAATATTATTTGTATTGGGAGAGCACTGGGATATAAGAATTCCATTATTTTGTATTTGTGTGTTGTAAAATTCATGCTTGTGTAAATTATCCTGAAAATATGCTTTTGAAAAGATTACAACTGTTACCGTTATATTCTATAGGGCCCTTCATAAAACATACAATTGTTTGGGGTTTCTAAGTAATGTTTAAGTAAAAAAATGCTGATTTTAACATGTATGTGAAAAACTAAACAATTGCCCCGGATACAAAGTGGTTAAAGAAATCCTTTGAATTGCTCTTTTACCAGTATCTTTGCTGCCAACAGTGTGCCCACCTTAGAGGATGCATTTTTCTTTCTTTCTGGGGTGTTGGGTTAGCTTTATGGTATACAAGACAGTGCAAGTAATGCCTGAAACTTTGGTTTTTATTTCTGTGAAACTATTACCTCAATAATATAGATATTAGGTTAGACAGACATATTTTTATTAACAAAGAGCACATCAATCTAGCTTTTAGAAGAGGTCAATTTGTACAATCTGGACTAAATTCTGCTGTAGTGTACAATAATAGGAAAATTATTTTACTGCCATGCCAAGAACTGCATGTTTCGGTAAAGAGACCTTTTATGTCTTTTCTGATAAATCTGTCACTGGGGAGCTATGATAACACTACAAGATGAGATCGTTGACTTTACGCTGGAAACCAATTAAACCTTTTTGAGATTATCATCCATCAGTTTCCACTACAATCAGATATAACAGATAGAGATATACTGAATGTAGAGCATAAGCCGTACATCCTGTCCTTAGTGTTCACTCTCTGTATTAGCTCACAGGCCGGAATGGCTTTACACAGATCATTGTGACACACTTAATGGAACTGTTGCTTTGTCTGTGATTAGTGTCTTACAGCTGGCCTTATATTAATGAATCTGATCATTTCTTTCTGACTAAACCCCAAACGTGCACATCTCCTTTTCTGTGCTTGTTGTCAACCTAGATTTATATTAGGACAAACTTTGCTCTTCTGACAGCCTTGTCTCCATTGATAGGTACTGTGTAACAGAGCAGGGGAGGTCAGACTCCCTCAACGACATAATAGTAAAGATTGCTGTGCTTGCGATGTTTCCTAAAGCTTGCTATGATGGGTTAGAATTCCCTCATCCACACAAGTGAGGTAGAGTAATCTTCCCCACTGGGACACTGATCTGTATAATCTGACAGCAGAGAGTTCCCGCTGTCAGATTATACAAGTCAGTAGCTGCAGCCATTGAGAGAAATATTTTCCAATGTTAGTTAGATCGACGTAAGTTAAGTGGGACAATTAAAAATGTTAGATACAAGGGAATGGTGCTAGATCATTACCATTGTCTTTGGAGGGCCTCATCCCCAAATTAATTAATTCAAAAGACAACACTGTATGTAGTGGGACTCTAAATACCCCTCCAATGAACAAATATGCCCTTTCAAACTCTTTTAAAAAACAATCAACATATTTTTTTATATTGTATTTTAAAAACATACCCTTTTACAAAAGACATCAAGTCTACCACTTAGGTCTCGCAATTAGGAAACGAAGGGTTTGAGGCATTGAGATCTTCCCAGATTATACAATGTGGGTCAATGCATTTCATGGACCAATCCGCTTCATCAGGACCTCAAATCTCTCATGCTAATATAACTGAACACTCATAAAGAATCAACAAGTGCCAGCTCTGTTATATATATATGACATTAATGGAAAGGCGTGTGGACAGTCCCACCAGCCCATAGGAGGACCATCACACATAGGGGATGTCAGGAACTCAAACAGGGGTGTACTCTATTTTTTCTATGAATGATTTTACATCTAAGATACCGAACCATAGGGGGAACAAAATTAGGAACTTTTGTCAACCCTAATTTGGAGACAAGTGGTAGAATTGATGTCACAGGAGGAGGGGGGAGCAGGAACACACACTGATTTCAGGTCTGTACAAAGTTTTCTATGCTTTGTAGATGGACGGGGGGGGGGGGGGGGGTGGCTGGGAAGGAGAAAGCTGAAAGGATGTACACTTGGTGTAGTGATTGGGGGGTTAGGAGGATATGTGCTGGGAGGGGCGCTTTGGTATGAGAAAGGACATATGCCATAAGTGTGGTATGAATTTGAAATGTGACAGCCCCTTCCAGCACTAGCCCTCTCCCTCCCAGAGTTCCCCCCAGCACATATCCAACCCCCATCCAGCACTAGCCCTCTCTCTCCCAGTGTTCCCCCCAGCACATATCCAACCCCCCCTTCCAGCACTAGCCCTCTCCCTCCCAGAGTGCCCCCAGCACATATCCAACCCCCCCGTTCCAGCACTAGCCCTCTCCCTCCCAGAGTTCCCCCCAGCACATATCCAACCCCCCCTTCCAGCACTAGCCCTCTCCCTCCCAGAGTGCCCCCAGCACATATCCAACCCCCCTTCCAGCACTAGCCCTCTCCCTCCCAGAGTGCCCCCCAGCATATATCCAACCTCCCCTTCCAGCACTATCCCTCTCCCTCTCAGAGTGCCCCCAGGCACATATCCAACCCCCCTTCCAGCACTAGCCCTCTCCTTCCCAGAGTGCCCCCCAGCACATACCCAACCCCTCTTTCAGTACTAGCCTTCTCCCTCCCAGAGTGCCCCCCAGCACATATCCAACCCCCCCTTCCAGCACTAGCCCTCTTCCTCCCAGAGTGCCCCTAGCACATATCGAACTTCTCACAGAAGGGATGTTCATGGCATCTGGGACCCATGAGAGATGGAGGACATTTGCTCTGGATGCCCACACTAGCTCCTGCTTGGCAAGTTAAGTGGAGCCAAGTGCCAGAACTTGTTCCAGCACTGGGCTCCAGGACTCAGCCCAGATCCATGGGACGCTGGGATTTTGTTCAAATCTCAGGAAAGGCCAATTAAAACTGGGACAGTCGGGAGGTTTGGATCCGTATTAGAAAGGGGGATTTGTGTTTGTGGGGGAAAAGTTTGTACTGGCGGGGGGATTTATGTGGGAGGATATGTGATGAAACTGGGGAGAGGACTTGTGTAGGAGGGGCTTGGAGGAAAGAGGATTTGCGCTGGAGAGGATGAGGGGAGAGGAATTTTTCCAGGATGGGGAACATGTTGTGCTGGAAGGGGGGATTTGGGGGAGAGAATTTGAAATGGGAAGCTGATTTATGCTTGGGGGGATGTTGGGGTGGGGTATTTGTGCTGAGATGAGGATTTGTGGGGTGGAAGGAGATTTGTGCTGGCAAGGGGAATTTTTTTTAGGGAGAGGTTTGTGCTAGAAGTGGCATTTCTTTTTTTTTTTGGGGGGGGGATGGGAGGAGGAGAAAGATTTATACTACAAGAGAGATTTCTTTTGGGGGGGAGGGTGTTCTACTGAAATGGGAGTCTGTGCTGGGAGGAAGGATTTGGTGGTGGCAGAGGATTTATTCAGAGAGGGGTATTGGGGGAAGGAGGGTTCGTACTGGTTGGGGAAGAGGATTTCTAATAGGAGGGAGGATTGAGGGGGGCAGGGATAAGGGAGCTGGGATGGGGAAGAAGGGGGTCTAGGACTGGGGATTTTGGGGATAGTGGAGGAGGACTTGTGCTGAGGAAGGGGGGAGAGGATTTGTTTTGAGGGGGGAATTGTTCTGGGAGGGGGAGAAATTATTTTTGTTGGTGGGGTGGAGAGTGAGCATAAAGATTAGTGCTGGATTTTTAATTTTTTTGCAGGAGAGGGAGTTGGGATATTTGATGAAAGGGTAACATGGAGGAGAGTATTGCTTGCGGGGGGGGGGGGATTTTGCACTTTTCGTACCCCTACACTGTGTGTTACACACCACCTGACTGCTGTAATCTTTTTGTTTTGAACTCATGACTAAGGATGAGCTCAGGCGTGTTCGCAACCCGCAGGTGCAGAGCCCGTCAGGAAGTCGGCACTGCACAACGCTAATCACAGGCAATAGGACGTTTTTCTGATCCGCGGCTGCAGAGATCGAGAAATGTCTCACTGCCTGTGATTAGCGCTGCGAAGTGCTGACTTCCTGGCAGGCTCTACACGTGCAGGTTGCGAACATGCCTGAGCTCATCCTTACTCATGACTCCTACTATGCATTCCACACTCCTGTCCCCTGCATTTTGCACAGTAAGTATTTCTGACCCCTGTATACCATGCATAACACTCACAATTCGGCCACACCCACTGCGCTACGCATTACTGTTCTCCTTGAGGCAACCAAGTGTCCCAGGTCTTGTCTTTTACAATCTTATAGCATATACTAAAAAAAAAAAAAAAAAAAAAAAGTGTTCGGGTTTGGCTTGAAGAAAAGGTGGCAGCCCTAACTCAACAGCAGACCAAAAAGTGTGCATGCAGCATGTTTGAGGCAAACCATGAAGCACAGTAAAGGTAAAATGGAAGTAACAGAGATGTGCTAACTAGGGGAGACTGTCCTCAAGTATCCTGGAATGTGTAGTGTGCATCTCTGTGGACAGGGAAGGAGGAATATCTCAGAATGAGAAAGTAGAAGCAAGTGCCTGCTGAAAAATGACTTGCTACTCCACCAAAGAAAATCTATTTAAATTAGGGAGAAAGCAGAGAATGGGATTTTCTCATTGTGTGGAAACAGTGATCTCTCTACAGAGGTCCAAACACTCCCTTCTGTGTCAGGCCTACAGCTCTGCAATCTGCAAAACTCCCTGCTGACTGAAAAGATCTGCAGAGAGACCATTGCTTCCCCACAAAGACTAAGTCCTTCTCTTTAGCTGTTGGAAGGGGGGACATGCTTTTTTACTCAAGCTGTAAATGCTTTAAAAAGAAAATAACCATCAAACACCTTTTGTTTATTGCATGTGAAAATGTACTAAGCTAATTTAAACAAAGTTCAACTGCACTTCAAAGCATGGTTATGTTTAAAGACAACCCACATGTCCCTCATCAGTTGTACAGTATATGAACTCTTCTCACTGACCAGCCCACTTTATTTCAGGATAGGAGTGTGACTTTACAGAAAACTGCTGAAAGACCATTCAGTATAAACACTCTTTGACTATGGGAAGCGGTTTTGGACATTTTCCAATAAAAAAAATATACAAAAGAGAGATAATAATGCATAGGCACCCAAGTGTTCCAACTGGTCACTTACCCACTCACAACATAATAATTAACGTGGGGTTCTATGGCCAAACACAAACCACATAAAGAAAAAGACAGAGCTCGGAGACTGTCAAAAGGACCATAATAATGAGCCTCAGGGGTATAGTATACCATCACAAAACTAAATAATAAACAAAATAAGAAAATACAAAAGCCTTTATTTATCACAAAAGTAGGGCAGAAGACAACATTGTCTAAAAAAACCAATGAGTACGTCATGATGCTACACTCACATCCAAACAGTCCTAGGTTTCAATACACGTAACATACAGACAGTAGTGTGTAAATTACTACAACTGTGAAACATCCGGGTGTAACAAATATAAAGTTACATGGGGTGCAGTAAAAAACAAGGGGCAGATAGCGCTGTCATGTGAAGGATACCACAATTGCCTATAGTCCATAGGCCATAAGATAGTCAATAGATATCAGCATACGTCGTGCCCACATGCGTCTGACGCCAGCCATCACACCTTCCGACTGTCTTATTGGGTAGCGGTGCGCTACGCTGGAGTCTATGGCGATGAGGCGCCTTGCGCATATCACACTTCCGCTACATGGAGGAATGTGGAGTCCAAGTCACCAGTGGCGGCACAGCCTTAAAGGGTATGCGCGGCTGATGTCTGGGTCTTTATGCTTCAACTATGGTGACCCTCTGGAAGCAGCTTTCCTTTTCTCCTGTATGGGCCTACTCCTGTTTCTCCTGTATGGGCCTATTGTATAGCCCTATGGGTCAATTGTCTGTATATATTGTGGGACGGTGAGGCCATGCCACTGTTGGAAAAGGCAGTCTAGGCCTGTAGGGATTGTGTGTTAAATGGTCTGGAGGACCAAAGCATGAACCCTCAGCTGTAGAGATGTGAATAGAGCCACAAGGCTGATTACTGTTATTGTTCGTTTGATGGTGGAAACACCATGCATAGAAAGCTATTCATTTGTGAACTTTTCTTCTGTTTTAAATAAAAGTGGGCAGGAAACGTACTTCTGGCGTGGATTCAACTCACTGTTTCGTACTACCAATGAGCTACAAAACCCCCAATTTGTCACAATATGGACAGCACACTCTGGTTAAAGTGCTGGGATGCAGCCCTTTAGATCTTTTCTTAACATTATAATCAAGGAGAGCACTGGAGGCCATAGCATCCTACTGCCACAGACCAAGAAATCTAGGAAAAGGTTTGCTAAGTACTTTTCCTTTGTGTCTCCTACTTCTGGTGTAAGTGCACCTTTTTGCAGGGCTTCTAACATGTTTCACTAGAATTGATGATCCATTACCTAAGGCCCATGCAGCTTCATGCTCTGTCTTACCTATAATCTGGGGTCTCTCATTTTGGTAAGAGGCTGTGTGTATGAGGTGGAGGGTTCACTGGCGACACTTTCTTTTATCACTTACCAGGGAATGATGAACATTGCGTTTTATGCATAATTTATGGACATTTTATTGATTCACTTTGACACTTGTGGTGAATATTTAATTTGCTTTGATTTTGTTTTATTAATTAGGATTTACATACAGTGCAACAATTTCGACATATACTATGTACACCTAAGGCAGGGGTGTCAATCTGGCAGCCCTCCAGCTGTTGGGGAACTACAAGTCCCATCATGCCTCTGCCTGGGGGAGTCATGCTTGTAACTGTCAGCCTTGCAATGCCTCATGGGACTTGTAGTTTCACAAGTGACTGTGACCTAGGGCTACCAATCCTGGTTCTCCAGCCCCCCGCAAGATCTGGAGCAAGAAATCTGCTAAACACTTAGGGATGCCTTCATTAGCATGAAGGTGCACCCCCACTTTTTCAAGTTAGGGAACATTTGGTAATCTTTATGGGCTTTTGTGTAGCTTGCCCTTGAGAACTTTAAGTACAAAGAGTGCCTTCTTGGGATTACAGTCTGAACCCTCACAAGCAGTGTTCTCTTTAGCTCCTTGACCTATATCATCCTGAGCCACTGCACCAATTAACAGACTTACCTCTGTTCCCTTGGGGTGTCCTGGTTCAAAAAATGCTTGTTCTATTTCCTGTACTAATGCTATTTTCTATATTCCCTTTGACTGAATAGTTATTATTTCCAGCAGTAACTCCAGCAGTTTTACAGGGGATCCCCAAGATCCTTTTCCCAGAATTACCATCTGACTCTTATAGTCAGCCAGGACATGTATAGATTGCTCATTGTCCTCTTGGGGCTTAGCTCTCCAGTCTCACCCTTGCACTTTGAGCTCCCTCCAGGGGGCTGGTTCCAGTGTTTGTCCCAGTGTATTCACATGGCTTTCACATTGTGGAAATCTTAGGTGACCTCCTGTGGAGTCATTGGTTGGCTTTAGCTCTAGTGGACAATGTTTTATTGAAAGGCCAGTGCATTCGAGGTTTGACTGGATCTTTTACCTGCAGACAGTGATGTGAGCCCCTCTTCATCAACTAGAGGCAGCCTGAACCAGCATGGTTCTGCTATAGTGGAATCCACAGCTTCATCGCCCTTTACTTAGCTGTTGAGGATCACACTCCTAAGCAGACAAAAGGGGTTGATTTACCAAACCTGATTTCCACATTCCCATTTGAAAGCCATTTACCAAACCTGGAGAGTGCAAGATCTGGTGCAGCTCTGCATAGAAATCAATCATCTTCCAGGTTTTTTGGTCAAAGCTTAATTGAACAAGCTGAAGTTAGAAGCTGATTGGCTACCATGCACTGAACCAGCTTCGCCAGATTTTGCACTCTCCAGTTTTAATAAATCAACCCCAAAATGTGTACTAAACAAGTAGTTCCAGTTCCAGTTCTTGGTGTTTCAGTTGTTTAGGGTTGTTGAAGAAGTTGTTCTTTCCATTTTCTGAAAGATCATATTATCTGTGACCCTTCAACTCTTGATCTACATTCTGGAGTCCCAGAACAAGTGGTTCCTCCTACAGTGTGGGATCATTTCCTGGACAAATGCTAATAGCGTTGGACAATGTCAATGTGCTGACGTGCCTGACATGACCACCTGTTCCCTTCAAATGTGTCTTTGTTATTTTTTCCCAGCTGTCTACTCCTGGACATCGGAGAGCAGTCTTAGCACTTACAGTAGGCGCATTTTGTGATCCTGTGTTGCAGGAGGATGTAGGAGATAGGCTTCATGGTTCCCTGAGATGTCTGCATGCTTTACAAGCTAGTTTCCTAACACAGGATTCCTCTGGCAGTAGCAGGGAATGGTCCTTGATACGGCCTACTAGCCACTGCTGATTATTATTCAGCACTGACTGGGTGCTCTTGCAGCATACAATTTGCCTTCCTGTTTTTGCCATTGCATTGCATTGAGTGCCCACTGTTTTGCTCCTTTTTTGGCCCTCCATTGAGCCCGCCCCGCTGGTTCCACACATGCCCTCCAATCTCCACAGTGTGTCTATCATTGGCTGAACCGCTTTTGTAAGTGTATTTGGTATATTGCTCTGATTTTACAAATGCTGGTTTAATATGGAAAACAATAAGACATTTTAGGGCCTTATATATGAATTTAGTAGCAAGCAACAATTCTGTATATTACTTTACTTCTTTGTACTAATATTTGATTTATCTACATTATAGAAAAACTACATATCCATGTATGTGACATTAAGCCTCTGAAGAAGGACGTTCCTGTCCGAAACATGTCAGGCGTCATATAGGGCATTTTTCTATGCTAGCCCACCATATGTATCCAGGGCAGCAAAGTCTTATGTCTATCATGTACTTTTAACTTCTTTTTGATCATTAATTTTTTGATACTTGTTATTGTATCTATTATTACTTATCGTGCATAATAAATATCTACTTTTCTACTCTACATTTGGTCTGTCAAATAAAATACTGAGGGGTTATACCATGCCTTGTGCACTAGGTCTTTTTTCTTTGCAATGGTCCATGGTATTGCATAGTTGGGTCTTGGTCCTTCCTCCTTGTTTGCTTTGCAGACTCAAGAGGAGGACTTCCTTTTTTTATCTTTCTTGCTGTGGTTCCACCCAGGGGAAAATTCTTTACAGTCCTGATAGATTTCCTGACTGTTGCTCCACAGACCCTGATGCATAGTTCCCAACTTTCGACCATTTTGACCATAAAGAGGGACATGTGCTGCAGTGTAGAGTGGACGTGATGATATGGGCATGGTTTAAAGAGATGTGGTCATGCTGTTTTTGTTGCTTTCTGTTCTCTGAGGATTTTTTTATGCTATTGTGAGTGTCAAATACTTGCTTTTTCCACTGTAAACTATGGTTTCTTGCCAGTTTGTATGTCACTAAGGGAAACAGGGGCCAGCATGGACAGGAGGGGGGGCGGGGTTTACCGGAACCGATCCCCTGTATTTTCCTCTTGCAGCAGCTGGAAGCCGGATTCTCTTCCTCTGCCTCCTGCTGGCATTCAGCTCCTGCTGGAGGAAAGCTCAGGAGATTGGTTCCAGTAAATACTGCCCCCGCCACTCCTCCTGTCCAGATTCCCCTTCCCTCTGCTGTCCAGGTCCCCTTATGCTCCCACTGCTCGACTGACTGACACTGTCCACTTTGTTTCTTTTAGTTAGGCCTTGCTAGTTAATTTCTTAGAAAAAATGGGTGATCTTAGATCTCATTCATGTTGTTCAGGTAGATCTCCAACTCTCAAAAGTTGCTTACCTCTGCCCTAAGAAATAAAGCCACACGGCATAAGTCTCTTTTGTCTGTGCCCCTTCCCTGCTCCCAACTTTTTGTTTCTCTGTGCAGTAGTGGCTCAATACTTGAATATAGCTATGCAGTGGTTTGATAATTCTTGACTCCATCATGCTTGCATGCTGCAACTGCACAGTAGTGAGTCTGGACAGTCATGATTTTGTTCCAGTTCGATAAGGCTTACATTAGGGTAAAGGTGAAGTTGTGGAGACTCAGTTTCCAGTACAGCTATCTGATGCTACTCCCATTTTCTCACCCAGGCTCTCAGGTGGATCACTGTTCTGATCACAAAACTGTGGCTCCCCTCCTGTCTTTTCTGCTTGTCACTGGCTCACTTCTATCACCTCTTGCTGAGGTCAGGGCAAAGTGGGACTGATGCAGTGTTACCAAGTAGGCAAAGTTTAGAATGCCGAGTCCTGCTGTCTGTAATTACAATGATGGCAGTGAGAGTCTAAGTGTAGCGTCACAAACCTGAAGTCTGCGACTCCAAAATTCAGCTGAAAATAAGGGACAGTCCCGCTCATTCTGGGACTGTTGAGATGTATGCCTAATGCGCTAAATATCTGATCTAAATACCTGTAATAAATTTAAAAAAATACCCCAACAGAAGATGACTATGTCTTGTAGTGGACGCAAAGAAATGGATTTTACAGTACGCACAAAATTCCTTGCGTCAGAGACTTTAAAAAATAAATGGATACATTTCAATTAGCTGTACCTGACAGCAACAGACTAATGAGATTGTCTTTTCCTTTAATTCTTCTGTTAGCATCTCCTGTGTTGATTTATTTCCTGAGAATGATGACCCTCTCTTTTTTATTCTGACTGCTGTTGCAGAAAGGATTACAGCAGATAAAAGCAGATCTTGCAAGGTCTGCTTTTTTTCTTTCCTCCAACACACACACACACAATCAGAGCACTGAAGTGTAAAACCATGCAACTTTCATGAGATATAGTTTACTCATTGTTCACAGGATCTCAATGGAAGGGTCATGACGTCATCCTCTTCGGCGCCTGGAGGAAGGCAAGTATATTTACTAATTTTTTTTCACGGGCTTTCACACTTTAATGCTGCGGTTTGGTTTGGGTGGGTCCCTGATTTACTAAGCGGACTTTGCTTTTTAGTGCAAGATCCAATGTAATATCAAGACAGATTCAGGTACCTTGCATTTAATGATTTATAACAATAAACTGCATTAAATTGTGGTTTTCTATCTCCATGGAATTCAGCTTTAACATTATGTATATTTCACAGTGATTTAATCTGTATTTGTGCTTTGACAAGACTCCTAGAGTTTGTGGATCTTGTTATTTACCTAGTGCATCTTTTTAACCTGGTATAGATTTTGGCAGCTCAGCAAGATCAATACTGAAGCCGCATTTTCCTTTAATGTTAGTTTAGAAAGTTCATGTTGTTTTGGGTTTCATATTATTGCAGCAATACTTCCAGTTGCTACTGGTATTAGTCTGTGTTGACATTCATGACTTTATTTTACAGAACATAATTATTTCATCATTATAACGGGATGGAAGACAGGAGTGAAAATAATGCATTTGGAAAAGATTTGTATTTAAATAAAGTAAGGTTACAGTGTGAAAATTAAGGTTGCCTTAAATGGAAGACATTAACAATAGAAGATGTGGAATGATTGGACCTTAGGTAATAATGGTATTATCATTTAAATACTAATCCTTGTTTCAATGACTGCTCAATTCCAGAAAAACATTTTCTAGAATAACCTGAGTTTATTAAAAAGGATTACAATTCACCTCCTTTTTTTCCAATAAGGAGTTTAGTAATGGTGAATTTAAAGCAACAGCCAAGGTAAATTTAAATAGATTCTGCATTTTTGGGCTTAATATATCAGCATAAAGGTAGTGCTTTATATTATTCAAATCACAAAATGTAGATTAGATGAGTTAAGTATTAGTGCCTGCACATTTTTTGTTAAAGTGACACAAAAAGATAACCTTATTCCTTAAAAATTATCCATACACATCCACAACATAATTTCATTGAAATGTACTTTTCATTAAATTATTTATTACTGTGTTTCACTGCCTTTTTTATACTATCCTTTGTGACCCCCCAAACCTCTCACTTCCATTTGTTTGGAAAGAACAGTGCACATTAGTTGTGGTCATGTGCACTGCTGTACTATACACACATTACAAATCTCATAATCCATAGTCCCTAGTCCATCTCAAGAGTGAGAGGGTGGCTACGTCCCTACATACAGTGGGACCATAGAGAATGAACGTAGCCACCCTCTAACAGGAAGTCAGTTCACTGAAGCAATAAAAAAGGAATTTGGAGAGTTGGAGAAGGGTGAAAGCAATATAAGTTACTTTTAAAGGCTAAGTTCACCAAGTGAATAAAAAAGAGGATATGAAGAGAAGAGATAAGGAACCTGTCCCTTAATAGTGATTGAGACATTTAAGGATGCATATGTCTGTCATGAGGCAAGAATAACCAAAAAGGATAATAGAAAAATTCATTTATTACAAAATATACACTTCAAAACAGTATTAGTCATAGAACAAGTGACCAGAATTGATACTCATTTTCAAAAAACTTGAACAGATGCTTGTATATACATGGGCAGTGACGCGTTTCACAGTTAAGATTACTGCTTCTTGTCAGAAACCATGAATCCGACTGAGACAGAAGTACAGTTAATCAAACTTGTTTAATAATAATAAAAGATAAACAGAGTAAGCATAGTCAATACATAGCCAGAGTTCAGTAACCAGATCGGGTAGTCAGCCAATGCCAATTTCAGAAAGCCAGAGATCAACATAATAGTACAGCAAGCAGGATCAGGAGCCAGAAGGGACATCAGCCGAGCGAGTCTTCAACAGGAATGCAGGAGAAAGTCTTTGAGATGTGACCAAAGGTGAAGGCTGCGATGAAGTGAGCTGGACAGCTTTAAGTAGCCAGGACTGATGAGCAGATCATCAACAGCTGAGTCACTGTGGAGAGAAAGGAGCTGGCAATTAGCCGACAGCTGAGCGGCCAGCTCAGAGAAGGAAGGGCTGAGCCCAGCCCTGACACTTCTTCGGGGCTGTTTCCCATGCATCTACATGGTCCAAATTGCAAAGAAGTATAACATTAGTATCAAAAAACATAATTATTAAACAAACAGTATAACAATATTTAAAGTGCTCACCCAAATAGTCTGATATTGATCGTGTCACAGCATCAGAGAGAGCCATGTGTATAAGGAAGAAAAATCTGAAGATACAATAATACATATGTATAAGAAGATGCAATAGCATCCCAAATTAACCCACATACAGTATCTCACAAAAGTGAGTACACCACTCACATTTTTGTAAATATTTTTTTCTATCTTTTCATGTGACAACACTGAAGAAATGACACTTTGCTACAATGTAAAGTAGTGAGCGTACAGCTTGTATGACAGTGTAAATTTGCTGTCCCCTCAAAATAACTCAACACAGCCAATAATGTCTAAACCACTGGCAACAAAAGTGAGTACACCCCTAAGTGAAAATGTCCAAATTGGCCCCAATTAGCCATTTTCCCTCCCCGGTGTCATGTGACTCATTAGTGTTACAAGGTCTCAGGTGTGAATGAGGAACAGGTGTGTTAAATTCGGTGTTATCGCTCTCACTCTCTCATACTGGTCACTGGAAGTTCAACATGGCACCTCATGGCAAAGAACTCTCTGAGGATCTGAAAAAAAGAATTGTTGCTCTACATAAAGATGATCTATGCTATAAGAAGATTGCCAAGACCCTGAAACTGAGCTGCAGCATGGTGGGGGGAGTGGCCAGTTTTTTGTTACTGTTCGTATATATGGTCCGGGGACACACTGGGCACCTTCGCTGCCATTGTGCTCTTGCTGGGTGTCCAGTGTGCTCCTGTTCCTTTAAAGGTGCTTGGACTGCCTCCAGGCTCACCTGTCCCACATCTATCCATTCCATGCATGTGCTTCCACTGTGGAGACACTTATAAATTTGTAGTGTTAGGACTGCAAGCAACAACAGGGTGCCATGACGAGGCCTTGCAGCTTTCACATGCGTTTGCAAATGTGTGCTAACTAAACCCCTGCTTTTAACAGACGGTTAGATTAATTTGGCTAATTTGGTTGGTCAGCAGACTGGTTGGTGAGGTGACCTATGGAATTGTTTTTGTCTTACATACACAAATAACAATGGCAGAGCATTTGTAAGAAAATCTTATGGTACAAATATCCATCATGCAATAATTAATACATAAGAATTACATATAAAAAAAATCAGAAAAAATAATAATAAACAGTGGAATGAGAGTATTGGCGGGAACAATTAACCAACTATATAGCGTGTCTATAAATCCTGGTATATTAACTAGTAGAGCCACCCATAATTATCAAGTAAAAGGATAGAAAACACAGAACAGACATTGGAGAAATGGTTTGAAAGATAATGCAGTATTCATGCCAGGTGGGTTGGTAGCTCTTTGAAAATCCATCTAGTTTCTTTTTGGAAGATTTTCTTATCAAAGTCACCACCTCTTTCCTGTTGTGGTATAACCCCAAGTGCAAAGAATGAGATAAAGAATGGGTCATAGCTATGGTTAAGACCTACATGTCTACAAATAGGTGTATAGAGTAGTCCTGCATCGAGATAGTATAAATGGTCACGTATGCGTCTAGCAAAGGTGCATTTGGTTTTCCCAATGTAAAACGCACCACATGTGCACGTAGCCAGATATACCACTCCAATCGTACCACAGTAAGCATATGACCTAGATTTCATAAAGCCACCCCTGGGTAAAGGACAGCCATCCTCCTCCCTTATCCAGGGGCATTGATCACATTTTCCACATTTGTATGTGCCATTGCCTCCTTTTGCTCCTTCCATTATTGATGGAGATGGGAGGTGGCTATTTACGAGGTTGTCTCTTACAGATCGTGATCTTCTGTAAACAATTTCTGGGCGGTCTGAGACGTACTTGGAGATAATTGGATCCTCGGAAAAGAAGTGCCAATTTTGAGCTACTAGTGCACGAAAGTGAGCTTGATGTGCACTGAATGTGGTGATCAGTTTTGTAGTGACATTTGTGTTCTGGGACTTAGATTTGAAAATGAGTTGCTCTCGTTTATTGGATCTTGCTCTATTATAGGCCCTTTTCAATACCCTTTTACTACACCCCCTATATTGAAAACCGGAGATAACCAGGTGCAAATTAAGCCACCCCTGACCTGTATTACCACCTCCGCGCTATGTTAATAAATGTCAAAACCCTACCAAAGCTGCCACTTAACAATAAAATGTATATAAACCGAATTCACCAAAGACGTGACAGACGTGTCTAGTTACGTCTGTATTCAGCTCACTGGCTGGATAAGAGTGTCTGGCATCTCCCCACCTGGGGATAAGCACCACTATTTCATCTATAATTTTCCTTTGGTGAATTTGGTTTATATACCCCCTATATTTTCGTTGCTCAAAAAGGGCTTTAGCTTCCCTTTTGAAGTCTTCCTCTCTTGCACAGTTATGACGCAACCTCAAATACTGGCTAAAGGGTATGCTACGTATCAACGAATGGGGATGGGCACACTTGAATAATGCAAGATCGTATTACCCGCGGTTTCCTTGCGGTATAGGGTGCTGTATATAGATCCATCAGGATTTATGAATAATCGTAGATACAGAAATGGAATACTTTTGGTGCCTGATTGCATCGTAAACGTAAGATTGAATTGGTTGAGGAATAAATATGTCATGAACTCAGAGAGCTCACCATCGGTTCTAGTCCAGATGACCAGTACATCGTTGATGTACCTCTGTCAGAGAAGAATGTGGTGGAGGTACATCGAGGCACCGTCATCCGAGAATAGGGTCCTCTCCCACCCCCCAGGTACAGGTTGGCATACGATGGGGCAGACGAGGTCCCCATCGCAACCCCCTGTACCTGGAGGTAGGTGGATCCATTGAACAAAAAGACGTTAGACGTCAGAATATGACTTAAAAGAGAAAAAACGAAGTTACACAACTTCCAGTTATTTCTATCTTGTTCACGTAAAAAACCTGAAATCACCTCGATACCCCTCTCAAGGGGGATGCTCGAGTATAGAGCTTTAATATCGATAGCTACCAATGTAGCACCCACAGGGATGGTGAGACCCTCAATGATTTTAAGCAACTCCAATGTGTCTTTTAGATAGGATGGGAGCCCAATAACATGGGATCTAAGTTGGCTATCTACATAGATACTAGTTTTTTCAGTGGCATTCAATGCCAGACACTATGGGTCGGCCCGGGGGATTTTTTAGGTTTTTATGAACCTTAGGTAAGGAATAAATGGTTGGTCTAATTGGCCATTTAACTTCTAGGTACTTGAAAAGGTCCTTATCGATAAGGGCCTGTTGGCAAGTTAAGATGGTTCGATATTGTGTTCGCAAATCTGCCAGTGTGTCCCGGGATACCTGTTGATACCATTCATGATTATTTAGAAATGTGTCACACATCCTGACATACTGGACCCTGTCTATAATGACCACATTACCACCTTTATCACCTTAGGAGCATGTTACATGTTACACCCATATTTAGGAGTTATGGGCAGATAGCTTACTGAGTCTTTTGCAGGATTTGCTTGTTGGTGAGGCCTACTCGTGTGGAGCAGACTCATCAATGGTCGGGACCAGCCAGCGTATGTGGTCATGTGAAAAATCTAACATTATAGTGTTACTAAACCCAGGACCCTGCATTTTCTGTATCTGGTCTTCCACAGTACACAAAACTTGGAAATTCAATAGTTGTAGTAAATGTAAACTGCTAAATATCTTTTTTCCTCAACATTAGAGCAATCTTGTGACTTCTATCAATGTCTGGTTAACGCTTGTAGGAGGAATTTTCATTCATTGCAGAGGGCTGCAGGACCCCTGACCCTCTGTCTGTACAGTGCTGATTTGCCCTGTGCTGATCACATGCACTCTCCCAAGAAAAAAAAGCTCTCTAGCAATACACACCAAACTGAGCAAGTGCAGCTTGCCACCTAGCCTCTGTTCTATCAGGAGAAGGATTGGGACAATGGAAGAAGGGAAACAACAGAGAAGACAGGATCAAACAGCCCTTTTACACAATGCAGAGGATTACCCCCTTAGGTTCCACAGTTAGTATAACAAGCATGCTTACTGCATATACAGACTGATTTTACTGTTGTGGGTTTAGTACCATTTTAAGGCAGTTCCCCCTCACTGTGTGCAGTAATAAAACATACAGAGGGGGGGAATTTACTAAAACTGGAGCACTCAGAATCTGGCGCCAAATGAGCTAATGAGAGCTGCAAAACTGGAAATGTGCTTCTGTGTGTCTATGTAAATACATGAAGTGAACAGGCAGCAGCTTCAGCTGCCAATAGTTAAAATAGCTGCAGCCAGACTTAGTGGAGGGAGATTTCTGCAGTATATTTGGCAAGTACAGAATCACAGTATGTATAAAATAATATGCAAAGTGGTTGGAGGGAAGCTTCAGAATGGCAAAGATGTTTTTATTACAAATTATGTGAGCAGACTGCAGTTCCTATTTAAACTTTGGCAAAAAAACCTGGAAGCTGATTGGTTACTATTTAGAGCTGCACCAGATTTTGCATGCTCCAGTTTTAGTAAACACCTCCCAAAGTTCCTTTGAAAATGTGCTGTCCCCTGTTACTACACTGTGGGATTGATTTACTAAAACTGGAGAGTGCATAATGTTATCCAGTTGTGCATGGTAGCCAGACAGCTACTAACTTCAGCTTGTTCAATTAAGCTTTGACATAAAACCTGAAAACTGATTGTCCAAGTCATGAGCAGTGATCTGGCCTTTCTTTTGGGAGGAGATGGAGAATGGCTGTCCTCGATGGGTATTTCTTCTTCTTCCAGAGTTCCTTTTCTCCTAGGCACTTGATCCACATGTGTCCTCTTATCAGGTGTAATCTGTGTTTGAACAAAAGAATAGAAAATAGCATTAAGAACACACATTGTGAAATGCCTGTGATTTCGATGGGGTGAGGAAGCCGCACAGGAATCAGTGCAGTTCCCGCACCGCATCAGAAGCAGGGCGTATGATAATGTAGCTAAGCTAGCTACTGCTAGCCAAATGTTGTTTTAAGAAACATGATGAAATTCAAATTACCTCCAAGGATGCAGCCTCCTCAGTCACTCCTCTGTATATCTCCAATCTCTCCTCCTGTGTGAGGATAAAAGACAGTACCTTAAAGTGAATATCCGGTGTAGAGGCTGTATGAAGGATCTTCTTCTCTGCCTCACTGCTGTACCTCTTCTGGAGATCTGTTTTGATGGCATTCTTGATCTCATGGACTATAGGTGTGTCTCCCATGGTGTCTGTCATGCTCTGGAGGAGTTGTGCATTTAGAGGGGCATTGAGAGAAACTGTTGGATTGCGCTCTTCTGACATCAGCATGGTTACATCTTTCATTGGCTTTAAGCACTTACAGTGTCCTCTGGATTTGACACATCTGTTTCGTTGAAGGTGCAGAGATCAAACTCTCCTTTTCTGACTTCTGGAGACAGCAAGGTGGCACAGACTGCCCGTTGTTGTTCTAAGGACCTCTCGACCATGTCATATGCGCTGTTCCATCTTGTTGACACATGAGTTATCAGCTTATGATTCTTCAGGCCAAGTCATTTCTGTTTCTCTTTTAGACAGTGGCTTGCTCTAGTGCTGTGGTGAAAGAATTTATATATTCATCGCACTCTGCCAAGAAGCCTGGAGAGCATGGCCACTTTCAGCGCCCGCTGGGACGCAAGATTAAGTGTATGGGCGAAGCATTTTACATGAGGACATTTCCCAACTTGAGCTGCAACTATCATGTTCGACGCGTTGTCGGTCACAAGCACTACAGATTTATCAGACAGCTGCCATTCTTCCATGACATGAGACAGTAGTTCTGCCAGAAGAGCACCCGTGTAAGACTCATAAACGGCTCTCGTTTGCAGTACATGCAACAAGATCTGCCAGTCCTTACTAACGTAATGTGCTGTTATTGTAACATAGGACTCTGTCGTGACTGAAGTTCATGAATCACACGTTATTGTGACTCAACTTGCTTGGCTCATTGACGCAATTACCTGAGCTTTGGTTTCATGGTAGAGTGCAGGTATAACGTTTTCTGTAAAGTCACTTTGTGACGAGATCTTATAATGCGGCTCTATCGTCTTCAACAGGTAGCAAAACCCGGTGTTGTCCACAACAGAGTAAGGCCATAGGTCCTTGGCTATGAAAGCTGCCTTTTGTTATTTTCTTCCCTTTTTCAGAGCTGGGTGGCAAAGTTGACAGTATCGCATCAATTCTTGGTTGAGCTGGGTCCATTTCCTTGGCACTGGCAGTGGCACTAGTGGTGGTGGTAGTGACAGGTGTTAGCACCTCAGAGTGAAAACAACTAATGTGGTTTCTCAAGTTAGTAGTATTCCCTAGATATTTAATTTTTGTGTGACAGGCTTTACACACAGCATGTGTCTTGTCCAATTTGTGCTTCCCAGGTTCAAAAAAGCCAAAATGTGCCCAGATGTTTGCTTTTAAAATGCTAGGTGCATTTTTTATCTCTCATTCTTTTTGGTTTCCTTCTGCCATTTTACTTTAGCATGCCATGCAATTGTGACAGTTAAGGACATCAACAAACTGTCAGTATTAAGAAAAGAAAAAAAAAAGCACTGAGTGACTGTCAACTAAGCCGTGACCAAAGAAACAACAAGTTTCCTATAACAGTTAAATAAATATAAATACACACTAGGTGGCTGCTGCTTTTCTTATAAAGGCTTTCTGCTGAAAACTGTGCACTGCCCACTCCTTCCTGATCCACATCTGGGCACAACAAAGTGATCGCATCACATCTGGGTTTGATTTATTTAAACTTGGACTGCCATGCCAGGTATTTAATGCTCTGATGTGGACTGCAGTATTTTTTTATATTTTTACAGAGCGCCACAAGTTACACTAATGCTTTATAAAATAAAGGAGATAAGATAGTAGTAATAATTCAATACCATTAGGATGAGGGTTATGGGGGGGGGGGGGGGTGCTGCTTGTGAGAGATTCCAAAATCATATATGCTATTATGATAAAATTTACAAACAAGTGACACTGAATGATATACCCCCCATATATATCTATATATATATATATATATGTAGCGGCCACATTTTTGTTCAGAAATCTAATGTTGTGTTATAGCTTAGTATTTAGCACCATCTAGCGGTAGAAATATGGAATGAACTGCATTTTATTTCATTATTCAAGAAGATGACAGGAAGTGTTTTGTTTTGTTTACTTTGGACATTAACTTGACCTACCCACAATGCTGAGTGAACTCCCATGAGCATCAAGAGACTAAACTGCATTCTGGGAAGGCTATATAAGGACTGGGCGCGGCCATCTTAGGTCTCTTGGGAACACATGGCCAGTCTGTGAGGATCTGTGTGGAGGGCTCCAGTGAAGCACGGCCTACTCCCTTTTGCGGAGCGATCCGATCAGCGACCCTGCAGCACATCAGTGAGCTGTACTGACGGCGAGGTAGAACTCAGAAGGATCCAGTGAAGCCTGTCGGAGCCATCTGAGAGTCCAGAACATCTCGCTGAGTGGAGCAGAGCAGCGTAGCAGTGTCGGCCGGCCGGAAACAAGACCGTGTGTACCGGAGCAGAACTGTTCTACATTGTAGACCTGGTTGGGTGAGAGGGCTGTTGCCCAAAGTTTCATTCATGCACTTTTACACCTTTGCACTTATAACACAGTGCTGCTGGGACCTACAGAGGAAATTCAAAGATTTAAGACTGAGTTCAATATAGGCCTCAAGCCTGTATTTCATTACAATTCTGTAACTGTGTTATCTGCAGCAGAGACAGTTGTAGTGCTGGCGCATCACAACACTAATTCAATATTCAGTTTGCTCTGACCCGGGAGTTGGTAACCACTGGATTACAATTTAATCTACACATAGCTAGCAGAAGACAGAAGAAAAGAAGAACTGCCTCTTTAAACACAAGGCCTTGTATTTTATTGCTCTTTAAAGTTATTGTAATATCAAGGTATTGTGCTATGGTTTGTTAAAATTGCATTTGCCCTTTCTACACTTACAGAGCATGCTGAGAGTGGGACAGTGTCGATAGTGAAGTCAGTTCACTCTGTCATTGGTCCCATCTCATAAACACATTGCTAAGAGGTTAATTTAAACACTTTCCATTTGTGTAATACTTTATTGTGAATTGATTCTGTTGGCTGTCACACTACGTTGGTCTGACAGTACAACTGCTGTAACCATTATTTTGAAGTAGATACAGTAAAACATTATTCTTGTTTAAGTATTCCTGTGTGGAGTGTCACTTCCTTTGTATTGCTGACCAGGTGGAAGCTGGAAATCAAAGGTAAAGACAAAAGGTATATTATATAGTGTCACGGAACATCCCACACTCTGCTTGAGTGCTTCCGTCAGTATACCGCTTCCTAAGTTCTGGAACACAAGTCCAATGGATCTGGCTATAGGAACCCCCAAGAACTAGACAACACCAGTCTTGGAGTACATCAGGACTAACTCTTTATTTGAGATCTCACACACATTTACACAGCAGGCTGACTCAAAGCTAACCTAATTAACATGAGCTAATTTACTAAAAAATTTACCCAGACCAGATGACAGACTTGTGGGCACCGAGCTTCACACAGTAGTATAAACACAATAGCTGGAGCTAATTACAATTAACAATACAAACAACAATCTCCCCCTTCCTCAGCCTAGACTGTTCGTCTCCTAGTCAGTGCTGGTGGCTAATGTGATCAGCTCATTCAATTAACACACATCACCATAAACATCAACACAGGGTTAATTAGAACAAACAACAATGAGTTGAATACCCTTAGAACCTAGACTAAACTTATTTACATTAAACACATTACAGGCTGACATCAGACAGGTGAGTGGAGTTGATGACATTAGCATCTTCTCACAGTATGAGCCCCAACAGTATGGCTCAATCACTATTGCTACTGTGGCAAATACAGGGTCCCCAGAGTCTGTGTGTTTTGGGGGGACATGGAGCTGAATCCAAAGTAACACCAACCCCAGGGTCCCCAGGCATACAGCTCACAGAGAGCACCATTTCCCCAAATGCCAGGGCCCATAATCTGTTGGCAAGAGGCTAGCGTTCAGTCCCCTCCAATAGCCTCTGTCTCGGGTGAGTCTGTCACATATAGTATATTGTGAAATTGTCTTTAAGTTTCTACCGCACACTACATTATACCACACCTGTGTCAAGGGGACTGAGTCAAATTTAGGGGGTGTATAGCAGAGTACAGGCCCAATCAAAATATCAGCAGCTCCTTCGGGAGTCAGTGCTATACGTGGGGACTCCATCACTGTTACTCTGCAAGCAAGCCCATCCCCTTGGCACCAGTATGGACCCTTCTACTGTGGTCCAGTGGTGCGCAGCAGAAGGCGCCTGCTCAGAAGCGAGCATGGCGATTGAGCTCCCTGGTGAGGCCTGGGAAAAAGAACAGATCAGTCAAATTGTAAAGACATTATCCCGAGATAGAAAAGCATGGGTGATTGCCATCAAACCAGATGAAGAGACTTCTCGCACTTATGCACTGTTGGAGTGGAGAGAGTGAGTACCAGGGAGCTTCAAAGGCAGAAGTTTACAGCTGGGAAACAAAACAAGGTTTTACATAGTACACCCAAATCTCAGATGAGGATTCCATCAGTGCTCCCCACTGGGACACAGCTAGAGGAACAGTCCCTCCCCCGGTGTCTCTGGCCATGATCGGTCCAGAACTCCTTGCAGCTTTGGGGGACTTTGTGTCAAAGTGCCAGAAGAACAACACGGTGTGCATAGAGGCTTGGTACAGGAGACTGAGACTCTTTTCAGGAGAACAGCCTGTGCCGGCTGGAGAAGAAGAATTTGACGTATGGTTAGAACAAGCCATGCAGGCTCTGGAAGAGTGGGAGCTGCCAGAGGCCCAAAAGAAACAGTGCATCAGCGAGAGTTTGCGGGGAGCTGCTGCAGAGGCTGTCAGGAACCTGAGGTTCAATAATACTGCCTGTACAGCCTACGATTACTTGGTTATGTTACAAGAGGAGTTCGGGCGGCTGAAAAAGGCAGCCGACTTAATCTACCAGTTTGAACATACCCTTCAACACCAAGGAGAACGTCTTTCTGAATATATCAGACGACTAAATAAGATGTTATGCCAGATTGTGTTGAAGAAAGGGATGAGGCCCTCTGCCATAGACCAAGCCTGAATACAGCAAATCCTGAAGTGGGCTCTACGTTCTGATCCAGTTTGGCTCCATTTGAAAACCTCAGTGGGTGTTATGTCGCTCAAATACCCTGATCTCATCAGAGTAGTAAGAGACAAAGAAGCCATGTTAGATGATCAGAAAGCGAATGTTCACCCAGCCTATGCATCTCTAGTTGAAGTCAGGCCTGCGAGGGCAGTGGAACAAGACTCTGAAATTGCCACCTTGAAATCTCAAATGGCACAAGTGATGGAGATGATGACCACATTAATGGCAAAATTCTCCAAGGCAACCACAGCAGGAGAGACTGCGACCAGAGCACCTCAGAGTAAATCCGCGGGCTCAAACCAGAGGCCAGTGAGCAATGAAGTCTGCTTCAATTGTGGAGGAGCCGGACATTATCGGTGAGTGTGCCCAAGTCCAGTGAAGCCTGAGGCATCATGTCAAAAGCCGGCGGGAAACTTCAGAGGGCCCCGGTGAAGGAGTCAACCGGGTGCTCTGTTGTGTCAGCACAATGAAGTGAAGAGACCACGGGAGGAGTGAAAACTCACAGAGAAGGCTCCCGTTATCATCCCAAAGCAACCCAGCACCTAACTCTCTTCCACCCAGACTACTAAAAGAGGGGGAATTAATGCACGCCAGACCGAGAGGGTCACACAGAAAGCCAGGCGGAACTCAAATCCTCGCAAGAAAGGATTGCAGGTCAAAGTCACTAAACAGGTCAAACCGGCTACCCCCATTAAATTACCACCCAGATTAGTGAGACCTTCTCCCGATGTCCCCATTCAGGTTGAGGGAATCTACACCAGAGGTCTCCTGAATACTGGGGCTCAAGTGACTCTCCTTTACAGAGGCTTCTATGACAAGTACCTCAAACACTTGCCACTGCAGAAGTCAGAAGAGCTGCAAATATGGGGCATTGGGACTCAGAACTTCCCCTATGATGGCTACCTACCCATCAGACTTACCTTTGATCCGAGTGTGGCAGGGGAGGCCAAAACCTTTGACACCTTGGCAGTGGGGTGTCCTTGTCCTCCCGGGGCTGATAGAAGTTCCCTCATTATTGGGACCAACACTGATCTGGTAAGGAGACTGCTCACACCACTTGTGCAGAAGAAGAGCACTCAAGCCAAGAGTGTGCACCCCATGCTAACACAGGTGTACCAAGATCTTGTGCAGGAACAGAAGGCCCCACCTGAAGGAGTGGGAAAAATCTGGCATCTAAACAAGAGTGAAAAGTTGGTACAACCGGGTGAAGTAGTCTGCCTAAAAGCCTCTATCAAGCTAAGTTGGAGACAGCCCAGTCCCTTCATCGTCCTTGAGATGGACAGACAGAAAGAAGACAAGGGCCTGGAAGTTATCCCTGAAATATTGTCAACCAAGGCGCTGAAGATAAGTAAAGGAAGAGTCTCGGTCAGTGTTCGCAACACAACAGCCCTGCCTGTAAGGGTGCCTGCCAGAGTGCTGTTAGGACAGGTCAGTCAAGCAACACCAGTCTCACTGTATGGCATCATGGGAGCACAAGACGGAGAGATTCCCCTGGAAGAGTTCTACCCAAGGAACACACCCCTTACACCTGCCTGGATGGAAAGAGCCAGGAACCAGCTCCTGAGATGGAGAACTGCCTTCTCAAAAAGTGAGTTCGATGTGGGGCTTGCAAAGAGTGCCGAACACAAAATCCAATTGGAAGAAGATAAACCCTTCTGAGAGAGGGTAAGGCAGATCCCGTTGGGAGATCTGGAAGACCTACGGGAGCAGCTGGCTGAGCTGAAAAGGATGGGGATTATCCGAGAGTCCCGGAGTCCATATGTCTCACCCATAGTCGTCGTAAGGAAAAAGAATGGTTTCTTGCGACTATGTATTGACTACCGAACACTAGATCAATACACCACACCTCAGATAGAGGATGCCCTACAGAGCCTAACAGGAGCAAAGTGGTTCAGAGTGCTAGATCTTAAAAGTGGGTACTATCAAATCCCCATGTGCCCTGAAGATAGAGAGAAGACCGCTTTTATTACCCCTCTAGGCTTCTTAGAGTTTAATCGAATGCCTCAAGGTCTGTCTGGGGCCCCAGCAACCTTCCAGCAATTAATGGAGAAGACAGTGGGTGACATGAAGCTGATCGAAGTGTTGGTCTATTTAGACAATGTCATAGTGTTTGGTAGAACACAGGAGGAGCACGAAGAGCGCCTCGAGAATGTCCTGAAGAGACTCCATGACGAAGGCCTGAAGCTCTCCCTGGAGAAGTGCCATTTTTACCAACCTTCAGTGAACTACTTGGCCGCTGAAGAGGTGGCAACAGACCCGCAGAAATTGGAAGCCGTCACCTCTTGGCCTAGGCTGACTAATGTGACCGAACTTAGGTCCTTTCTAGGATTCTATTCCTATTATAGAAGGTTTGTGGAAGGGTTTGCTAAGATAGCCCATCCACTCACCGAGCTGTTGAAGAATCAAGAAGTAACTGGCTCAGACTCAGAAGGCTTGGGGAAGCCAAAGGAAGGCCCCAGGAAGAAGAAAGAGTCCATCCAAGAAGAATGGACTCCACAGTGCAAAGAGGCCTTCAGACAGCTGAAATGAAGCCTTACCACTGCTCCGGTTCTAGCCTATGCAGACCCTATTAAATCCTACGAATTGCATGTAGACACCAGCCGAGACGGGCTGGGCAGAGTGCTTTATCAGGAACATGACGGATAACTGAGGCCCATTGCCTATGTAAAATGGGCTGTGTTAAATAAACTCAAGGATTATCTGTATGGTGCAGAGTTCGTGGTCAAGACGGACAATAAGCCCCTCACTTACTTGCTCACCACCACAAAGTTGGATGCCACCGGCCATAGGTGGTTGGCTGCATTCTCAGCTTTCACATTCAGCTTGAAGTACAGACCAGGAATTGGAAATAGAGATGCGGATGCATTGTCAAGACGACCTCATTGCTCCCAGGGTCAGTCAGAAGAATGGACCCAGCTCACCCCAGAGGCAGTGAGAGCCCTTTGGATGGAGCACAACAGCAAAGTAAAGGTGGGGCCAGAGCTGAAGAAGTTGGAGTGTCTGCTGCCTGGGTGCCTAAGTGTTACTGTGATGTCACTCAGATTAGAAGAGGGTTTACCAAAGCTGTCCAGAAGGGATCTTCGGTTAGACCAACAGGAGGACACACTTTGTAGCCTGGCACTGGAGGCTTTGGAGAGCAAACACCCTGACCTACTTCTCAAGAGCACTAGAAAAGAAGCTTGTCTTTTACACAAGGAGTGGGAGCGGTTGCAGCTGAAACAAGGGGTGGTCCACCGAAGGCGAAGAGAAGTGGCAACTGTTTTTACCGGAGAAACACAGAGAGTAGGTACTGATTGCTCTGCATGATCATCATGGCCATTTGGGAGCAGAAAGGACTTTCCAGCTGGTGAGGGACAGGTTCTACTGGCCCCACATGATGACCAAATTAGAGGGCTACTGTCATTCATGCCTTCGGTGCATACAGAGGAAGACCTTGCCTCAGAGAGCTGCCCCAATGGGCCATTTGGGGAGCCAAGGACCAATAGAGCTGGTCTGTATAGATTTCCTGTGTGTGGAATCCGACCTAAGTGGAAAAGGGAACATTCTAATAGTCACCGATCATTTCACCCGTTATGCCCAGGCATTCCCTACCAAAGGCCAACAGGCATCTACAGTGGCGAAGGTTCTGGTGGAAAAGTTTTTCATCCATCATGATCTACCACAACGGATTCATTCCGATCAGGGGAGGGACTTCGAGAGTACCCTGATTCAAAGACTGTTGGATCTCCTAGGTATCCGGAAATCCAGGACCACTCCATACCATCCACAAGGAGACCCTCAAGGAGACCCACAGCCAGAGAGGTTTAACCGGACTCTTCAAAATATGTTGGGGACCCTGACCTCTGAACAAAAACCGCATTGGAGCAGGCACATCACTACATTAGTACATGCCTATAATAGGTAATGCAACAGGATACGCCCCCTATCGGTTAATGTTTGGGAGAGAAGCCAGACTACCGGTAGACATGGCTTTCGGAACCAGCCTAGATCATACCTCAGCGACCTCTCACCGAGGATTTTTGGATAGGTTGAGGAAGAGTTTAAAGACTGCCTATGACAAAGCTCAAGTCACGTCAGACCACGGAGGGTACAGAAACAAGAAGAATTTTGACCTCAAGGTACGGGTTCAAGACTTACAACCCAGTGACTGAGTCCTGCTAAAGAATTTGGGCATCCCAGGCAAGCACAAACTGGCTGATCACTGGAAATCACAGCCGTGTATTATATGCAGGAAACTTCCAGAACTTTCAGTATATGAAATTCGACCAGAAGGAAGCACCGGGCCATTAAAGACCTGGCACTGTAATCACCTTCTGCTTCTCATGGAATCAGTCAGGATTACCTCACAAGATGAGCTACCATCCACATCTACTGTTGTACACAGACCAGTAACCAGACTTCAGCCTGGGCTTTTAGCTACTGAAGAAGAAGAAGGAGAGGAGATGGGGATAGGCTGGCTGTGGCCATCTGAAGTGTCAGAATCTGAAGCGGCCCTTTCATTCCAAGCAGGGGGAGAGAATGATGGAATCCTTAGACCGGAAGCTCCTGAATTTATACCCCAAAGTAGATCAAGAGAAGACTGGGAGGAGTCTCAAGTTTTTCTGCCAGAAACAGTTTTAGGAGATTTCAGTGCTGATTCTGATTCTAGGTCACAAGAGAAAGAAGGAATTAAAGAACATGCCAATCTGCCTGGGACACCAAAAGTACAGAGAACAAAGAGAGTAATTCACCCGCCAAGAAAGCTGACTTATGATACCTTGGGTGAATGCTCTGAAGGGACTCAATTTATTGCCAGAAGAAATGTTGAGGTGCCTGGTCCCTCTATTGTTGAGTCAGAAAGAAGCAACCCCATCTCACCCCTTGACACAATTGTATCAGACACCATGGTGTCAGCTGTAGGTACACAGAGCAGTCTCCCATCACAAGATAATTGGTGGGAGGCTCCTCTGTCAAGTTTGTGTTGTAAAATGAACCATTTAAGTTTGGACTCTGGTTATGAAAATACGACTTGTTTGTTATCATGCTAACCTGTTTTCTCCGCATGTAACTGATAACATGTAACAGGCAAAAATGTGTAATAGTAACAGGTCTTACATATCTTTGGGGACCAAAGAGTTCAAACAGGGAGAGTGTGTAGCGGCCACATTTTTGTTCAATAATCTAATGTTGTGTTATAGCTTAGTATTTAGCACCATCTAGCGGTAGAAATATGGAATGAACTGCATTTTATTTCATTATTCAAGAAGATGACAGGAAGTGTTTTGTTTTGTTTACTTTGGACATTAACCTACCACAATGCTGAGTGAACCCCCATGAGCATCAAGAGACTGAACTGCATTCTGGGAAGGCTATAAAAGGACTGGGCGCGGCCATCTTAGGTCTCTTGGGAACGCATGGCCAGCCTGTGAGGATCTGTGTGAGGTCTCCAGCGAAGCGCGGCCTACACCCTTTTGCAGAGCGATTCGATCAGCGACCCTGCAGCACATCAGTGAGCTGTACTGACGGCGAGGTAGAACTGAGGAGGATCCAGTGAAGCCTGTCGGAGCCATCTGAGAGTCCAGAACATCTCGCTGAGTGGAGCAGAGCAGCGTAGCAGTGTTGGCCGGCCGGAAACAAGACCGTGTGTACCGGAACAGAACTGTTCTACATTGTAGACCTGGTTGGGTGAGAGGGCTGTTGCCCAAAGTTTCATTGACGCACTTTTACACCTTTGCACTTATAACACAGTGCTGCTGGGACCTACAGAGGAAATTCAAAGAATTAAGACTGAGTTCAATATAGGCCTCAAGCCTGTATTTCATTACAATTCTGTAACTGTGTTATTTGCAGCAGAGACAGTTGTAGTGCTGGCGCATCACAACACTAATTCAACATTCAGTTTGCATTGACCCGGGAGTTGTTAACCACTGGATTACAATTTAATCTATACATAGCTAGCAGAAGACAGAAGAAAAGAAGGACTGCCTCTTTAAACACAAGGCCTTGTATTTTATTGCTCTTTAAAGTTATTGTAATATCAAGCAGTGGGAGCTCCCTAGGTATTGTGCTATGATTTGTTAAAATAGCATTTGCCCTTTCTACAGTTACAGAGCGTGCTGAGAGTGGGACAGTGTCCATAGTGAAGTCAGTTCACTCTGTCATTGGTCCCATCTCATAAACGCATTGCTAAGAGGTTAATTTAAACACTTTCCATTTGTGTAATACTCTATTGTGAATTGATTCTGTTGGCTGTTACACTAGGTTGGTTTGACAGTACAACTGCTGTAACCATTATTTTGAGGTAGATACAGTAAAACATTATTCTTGTTTAAGTATTCCTGTGTGGAGTGTTACTTCCTTTAAATTGCTGACTAGGTGGAAGCTGGAGATCAAAGGTAAAGACAAAAGGTATATTATATTGTATATTGTGAAATTATCTTTAAGTTTCTACCGCACACTACATTACACCACAGCTGTGTCAAGGGGACTGAGTCAAATTTAGGGGGCGTATAGCATAGCACAGGCCCAATCAAAATATCAGCAGCTCCTTTCGGGGGTCAGTGCTACATATATATTTTTTTGTAATGTCTTCCTTCTGTCAGTATCTGACTCACTGTTCTAACAACTTAATAAGTAATAAGTACCTGATGATGATGATGATGACAAGTCAGTGTACTGGTCTGGTCTCCCGCTGCCTGCAGCAGCCTGTCAGGAGGACGGAGGACAGAGGACAAGCACGGCCGTCCAGTATTCTTCTGGCCTGGGATGCTGGCCTCTGGCCTAGCTCACTCAGGTCTCCTGCTGCCCTCAGCAGCATGTTGTGAGGACCAGAGGATGGAGGACAAGCGCAGGACGCTGGCTCGGGTCTTCCACAGCAGCCTGAGTGACACACACAGCCGAATAGGACTATTTGCCTGTGGACCAGGAGTTGAGGACACTCCTGCAGCAGCCAGCTCAACACACCGTGACGCCGAGCGGCTGGGGATGACATCAGCGAGAGGTGGGAAAAGAGGGCGCAGCTAACACCTAGGACTCCTTTCGGCTGTTTTCAACTCCGTTAGGAGATGATCGGGTCCTTTTGGAGAGGCAGGGCACAGCGCGACGCGGATGACGTCATCACCCGACAATCGATTATGGCCAGTCGCAGCATCAATGCCTCATTGTGGAATCCCAAATCACGATGCATCGATGCTGCCGTTAATTTTCAGCACCCCTACCTTTTACTTAAAAGGGCTGTGCACACCTGCACATTCATGTATTGGTTTACTTTAAAATATGGATCCAATCCAGGTGTTACCAATATTGGAGAAAACTGCAAAACTTGTTTTCTCCACTCAGAACATACATCCCAGAGCCTCTCAACCTACATAAGTGAAAACCCTGGATGACGTACACAGGAGCGGAATGTCCATCAGAAAAAGTCCGATGGGAGCTTTTCATCCTATATTCCGGTTGTGTGTACGCTCCATCGGACTTTTTCTGTTGAAAATTCTGACGGACTTAGATAGTGAACATGTTTAAAATTTTCCCGATGGAACTAATTACTATTGGGAAACGTTCGTCTGTATGCTGTTCTGACGTACCAAAAACGACGCATGCTCAGAAGCAAGTACGAGACGGAAGCGGTCGGTCTGCTAAAACTAGCATTCGGAATGGACATAGTACATTCCTCACGCTGCAAATTCTGTGATCGTTTAATGCAGCACATTCTTTTGTGCTTTATAATGCTAGAAGAATGAACTTGTTTTGCTGATGATATTCACACAGAGTTCTCACAAACTTTTTTCTTATTTTTCGTGATCTCATGAAAAATCTTTTATTATTTAAAAGCCAGATCTCCAGAATAATGTTGAGAATTATTATTTAGAGTCATCTTTTTTTTGAATTTTTTTTTCATCAAGATATCCTTTTTTTTAATTCTTGCAAAATTATTTTCTAGTGATCTCCATATTTTAATTTTTTTATGGTGTGTCAAGTTACCACAATAACATTATTATCTTGTATTTTGTAACCTCAAGGAGGCTGGTTGGTGTCCCTTGGAATTTGACATTGTCTTTTTGAAATGTACCTGCCTACTCACGTACAATCTGTCCTATTTTTATAAATCTTATACAACCAAGTGTAGCGCTAATAAGTGATGCAAAAATATAAAGAATGGATGATGCAATGACACATGCAATAAAGGAAAAAAAAGGTCAAAAATTAGTGTTGCATGTTAATGAATGTCCATGTTAAATACATAAAAATCCATCATAATATAAACCATTAAAGTCGCCATGTGTATCCACAAATAAATAGTGAGAAGACTGTCCCAAAATTGAATAAAGGCGTAATGAAAGTACTGAACCCACGGTAAGTGATTAGTATATGCGATGAACAAAATTGTTGCAATATTGATGAGCACCAAAATATATGATCGTGGAAACCTTCAAATACAATCTGATTTGTGTTGATATACACTTATGCAAAACCACCACCCGAATGACTGGAGGCTTACCAGAAAGTTGGGACCCACAGAGCGTATGCTGTATGGGTCAAACAGGCTTAAGTTGCTCACTGGCAATGGAGGTAGGACACCAAGGGCAGACAGAAGGTGGAATCCTAGCGGTTCTTTCCCAGGGGCATCTTCTCCATATAGAAGCTTAGGCATCCTCGGACATAACCCACATGAAATGAAGAGGGGGCCAATAGTGTAATTCCGTAAACCATAAAAAGTTTTTTATTTAAAGAGAAACACTTACATCTGAAGGTAAAAAAGCACTTGTGTGTTTAAAATGGCGGCAGTGGAGTCCTTCCGACGCATTTTGTCACACAGGACTTCGTCTGGGGTACTTGCCCACTGCAGCCAGACTCCCTTATATAGGGACAAGGACCCCTGTAATGAGAATCCAGCTCCCTGGCTCTTTGCAAATTAGCACTTCCGGGGTCCTCCAAGATGGCGGACCCGAGTGCATTCCAAGCCTCTCTTTCACATGGTCCAACCCCCTAGGCCTCATGGTATAATGTCAGTGTATATAGAATCATAAGGCTGTGACTTCACGTCACAGCGTCCAGAACACACCACACAATGCAGACCGCCTTGCGCTCCATGCTCGCGCATGCGCACGGCGTGGCATCGTCACCACGTCGCGACGCACGCGCACAACACCGCACGTCTCCTGTATAGACAACAGGCAGTTCCGAGGAGCACCGTGCTCATCCGGAACTGACGTGAGGAAAAAGTGAGGGGGGAGGAGAACTACACCGGAAATCGTAATACACCGACCGGAAGTACACCAAAAGTGTACGCAGTGGGTGTATACTAGATACTGAATAAGAAATTGACTATAACGTCTTTCATATATAGGGATCCAGTCCATTATGGATCCAAAAAGAGTGGAATAAAAAGGATTATAAATGTAAAGAACTTAAAAAAGGGGAGATGAATTCTCAACAAGAGAAAGGAGATGGATGGTTGGTTAACCAATCACATAGCTCCCTCCTCATCCCTATATGACATTTAATCCTATTATATCTCATAAAATAATGAATCAACTGTGCACTCATGATGAATGCACTGATAAGAAAGAGACATATATAAAAAAAAGGCTCATAAATAAAAAATTAGAACAAAATAAAAATATAAATAAGGTATCCAGCCAATGTATATCCCTTAGTTATTCAGTCAAATTCATCTATAAAGGATACTACTACATATCTCTTAATATATCAGTCAAGAGTTATCTATAAAAGCCTTAATATCTACTTCGACGTTCATGCCTTGAGGGAAGAAAGTCTGTAATTCATACGCCCAAAACATTTCAAGGCGGGAGACCCCTCTGATTCTGGCTCCCCCCCTCCATGGCGGAACATATTTGTCTATAATGACAAACTGTGATCCTGCGGGGTTGCTGTTGTGAAATTGCTTGTAATGTCTGGGTACTGTGTGTTTGGGGTCCCTGCTTTTAATTAAAGCAATGTGTTCCCCTACTCTCGTTGTAAACGTTCTAGTGGTGCGGCCTATATATTGTTTACGACAAGGGCACGTAATAAGGTACACTATGTATCTAGTACTACATGTGCAGAAAGGTTTCACGGTGTATCTCTTCCCGGTAACAGTTGATGTAAATTCTGTGACTTTGCGCCCTTCAAGATTCTTATGTAGACACACCACACACTTTCTACAAGGATAGAAGCCTGTCATATAGTGAAAAAAGGAAGGACGAGAAGGTGGATTAATAACATTGGGGGCTATCCGACCCTGTGAGGATGGTGCTCCCCTAAATATAACCTTGGCTTCTTCTGGCAATAACGTGCCCAGAATGTTGTCATGTCTCAAGACATCCCAGTGTTTTTTTATGATGTTTTTAATTTGTTTGTGCTGGGTTGAAAAAGATGTTACCATAGCCCATTTAAGTTTTTCATCCGGTTCCTTTTTTGGCTTTATCTCAAGCAAAGTTTTCCTTTCCATATTCATAGCTCTCCGGATCTCAAAATCTAAGTAGGCATTGTCATATCCCTTATCAATGAATTTTTGTTTTAAGACACCTGCTTGTGTGATAAATATTTCAGTGTCTGTACAGTTCCTACGGAGCCTGAGGAATTGGCTATGTGGGACTGCACTTAACCAGGATCTATGGTGACAGCTATTAACAGGAATGAAGCCATTGCGATCAGTGGGCTTGAAATAGGTATTGAATCTAAAACTTTTTTCAACTATTTCTATCTCTAAATCCAGAAAATGTATCTTAGTTAAACTGGCTTCATATGAAAGGGAGATGCCTCTATCGTTAGAATTCAAACACTCAAAAAATTGTTTGAGTGTCTCAAATGTGCCATTCCATAGGAGGAGGATGTCGTCTATATACCTGGCCCACAGAACCAATGAAGTGGTCCCACAGGTATACACGACATCCTCCTCCCACTTTGCCATAAACAAGTTCGCAAGGCTAGGTGCGAACTTGGCACCCATAGCTACTCCCCGTTGTTGGAGGTAGTAGCTCTGGTTGAACCAGAATTAATTGTGTTTATTTTTATAAAAACACATATAGGCAAGTATTTTCTCAAAATAAAATATCCATTTATTCTGGTTAACAAAATAAAGAGGAAGGCAAGGCTGGGTATACTTTTGGAATTTGCGAAGCCTTTCGGCCCCCCAGGGCACACTTCAAGTCTGTTGAAAAAAAAAATGTTATCTTGAGGAGTCCATATAATTTTGAGCCCAATCTGGTCCAGGATCAGCAGCAGATGACTTATATATATCCCCAGGCTTTGGTCCTACACCAGCCTGCATCTTCTGTCAGACTAGACTGAAGCCAGGCCATCACTTTCTTCTCTTTGCTGCAGCCTTCCCTCCACGCTTCCCTGCGCCCTTCCTTGCAGCCTTCCCTGCAGCCTTCCTTGGAGGCTGTGGCTCTGGTGGTGGACTTGTGGCAGGAGGAGGAGGAGGATGGGCGAGCTCAGATGTCAGCTGGCCCCTCAACCCCTTCTGAAGGCCGTCAAAAATAATTGGCTCACAGAGTAAGTGTTGGCCCTCCTCCAATTTCAATATTCTTGTGGCTATATAGCAGCCATAGGCCTCTTCAGCATTGGGGGGCCTCTGAGCACATCACTCGCTTCCCTAATGAGGCTCAGTGCTGCCTCCTTCGTCCTCGTCCCCTTCCTGGGCCTTTTTGTTTGAAGGCAGAGGGGAGGCACCTGGGATTGGGTGAGGCTCCTACTGGGGCCAGCCACATCCTGGCTGACACTGGGCCACTCATCTCCTGGCTGTCACTGGGCACGGCCACCTCCTGGCCGACACTGGGCATGGCCACCTCCTGGCTGACACTCTGCACAGCCTCCTCCTGGCTGCCACTTTCGACACCCTCCTCCTGGCTGAGCTCATCCTGTGTATAAAAAAGAGACATAGTTTTAGTTTTTGCTTCATTGATCACACACAGTTTTTAGCTCATGACTTGCAAATTGAATGTTAATAAATAGAAAAGACTATTATTCTGACCCCAGCATTTTTCATTCTTGTGCCAAACATTTTGGCCACTACTTCTATTCATATGTAAATCACTTTGTTTAAAAAGATTAATTAGTTATCAATTATAACATCATAACATAACATCTAGTTAACATCATTAATATTAGGACAATAAATATGTGTACAAATAATATACCCGACTCCAGCTGGGTGCATCCACTTCTTCCAGAATGGAAGGCCCAGGTTTTTCCTCGTCAGCCTCTGCTGGGGTTGAGGGAAGGGTGGAGGGAAGGCTGCAGGGAGGGGTAGAAAGTGATTACCTGGCTTCAGTCTGGTTGTCCAGAAACCGCAGTTTGTTGAAGTACCACAGTCTGGGTACATACACTTGCGCTGCTGATGCTCCTGATCTGAGGGATTTCTTGATTTTATTATGCTCCTTCTTATACATGTTCCCAGTGGTGTATTTAGGTTTTGTGCTGCCCTAGGCCTGACTCAGCTCACGCACCCCCTAATTTAACTATGACCCACCCCTTCCTGTCAAGGCCACACCCCTTCCTTTTTAAGATCCTTGTCATCTTCATGGGAGGACAGAGGGAGGCTGCGGGAAGAGGACAAAGGGACGCTGCGGGAGGAGGACAGTGAGCGATACAGCATCTTTTCATTTGGGGGGTAAGGGGATATGTGCTGGGTGCTTTGGGAGGCTCTTGCACTGAAGTCGTGTCCCTCCTCTGTGGCTCCTCCTCCTCCTGCCTGTGTACTGAGTGTGTGTGGCTGACAGTGGGAAGAGAGGTGTCGGCTGCTATGGAAAGCCCATCGCCACTTGTGGGACTCCAGGCGGCAGATGTCCTGGGTGCCCACGCTGGCGCCTCCCTGTCTGGCCAGTTACCGAAACTCAGTGCCGTAACTTGTTGTGGGCTCTGGGACAGTGGCGTCACTAGCGTTGGCCTAGAGGATATCAGGTTAGGTACTTCCTAATGGCTCAGTTCCTGGGAACAGTAATGTATAATGGCCAACAGGCTCTCTTACCAGACCCAGTGAAACTGCAACAGTGATCCCTCCGGCTGGACGTTCGCTCACTCTGGGTTGCCCAGGCCAACTCTAGTCAGTAGTGTAGCATGTCTCTACCCTGGCAGTGGCTTCATCTTTCTCCCCTTCTGGTGGTGCGGGTACAGCATGGCTCTCGGGTAGAGCGTGTACAGCATGGCTCTCTGGTGGTGCATGTACAGCATGGCTCTCTGGTGATGCGTGTACAGCATGGCTCTCTGGTGGTGCGTGTACAGCATGGCTCTCTGGTGGTGCGCGTACAGCATGGCTCTCTGGTGGTGCGTGTATAGCATGGCTCTCTGGTGGTGCGGGTACAGCATGGCTCTCTGGTGGTGCGGGTACAGCGTGGCTCTGGTGGTGCGGGTACAGCGTGGCTCTGTGGTGCGGGTACAGCGTGGTTCTGGTGGTGCGGGAACAACGTCTCTCTGGTGGTGCGGGAACAACGTGGCTCTCTGGTGGTGCGGGAACAGCGTGGCTCTCTGGTGGTGCATGTACAGCGTGACTCTGGTGGAGCGGGTACAGCGTGGCTCTGGTGGTGCGGGTACAGCGTGGCTCTCTGATGGTGTGGGTACAGCGTGGCTCTCTGGTGGTGCAGGTACAGCATGGCTCTGATGGTGTGGGTACAGCATGGCTCTGTTGGTGCGGGTACAGCATAGCTTTGGTGGTGCGGGTACAGCGTGACTCTCTGGTGGTGCGTGTACAGCATGGCTCTCTGGTGGTGCGGGTACAGCATGGCTCTCTGGTGGTGTGGGTACAGCGTTTCTCTGGTGGTGTGGGTACAGCATGGCTCTGGTGGTGTGGGTACAGCGTGGTTCTGGTGTTGCGGGAACAACGTCTCTCTGGTGGTGCGGAAACAGCGTGGCTCTCTCTCTGGTGGTGCGTGGCTCCTTCTCTGGTGGTGCGGGTACAGCGTGGCTCCCTCTCTGGTGGTGCGGATACAGCGTGGCTCCCTCTCTGGTGGTGCGGGAACAACGTGGCTCTCTGGTGGTGTGGGTACAGCGTGGCTCTCTGGTGGTGCATGTACAGCGTGGCTCTGGTGGTGCGGGTACAGCGTGGCTCTGGTGGTGCGGGTACATCGTGGCTCTCTGATGGTGTGGGTACAGCGTGGCTCTCTGGTGGTGCGGGTACAGCGTGGCTCTGGTGGTGCGGGTACAGCATGGCTCTGGTGGTGCGGGTACAGCGTAGCTCTGGTGGTGCGGCTACAGCATGTCTCTGGTGGTGCAGGTACAGTGTGGCTCCCTATCTGGCTTCCCCCCAGCACAGTACTCTCTTTTTCTCCTCCTGTAACCCCCCACCCAGCAGAGTGCATGCATGCTGGGGGCTGTAGCATGATGTCTGTGGACACACAGGGGCCGCCATTCTTCAGGGATTACTCTTGCCATGATGCCCCCAGAGTCTTCTGATTGGCCCTCTGCTGTGGCCAATTATGGGGTGAGAAACAGCGGTTAGGAAGCTGGGCAGCGGCACGGTGAAACCAATTAGAGCCGCTCTCTCTCTCTTCTCCCTTCGGCTGACAGAAAGGAGAGGGGGGGGCGAGCGGGGGAGATACACAGACAACCCGCATCTCTCCTCTCCCTGTCACAGCGCTGCTGCTCAATTTACCAGAGAACTCTGCAGCAGCAGAGAACTCCCCCCGCTCGCCCCCCCCTCCCCTTTCTGTCAGCAGAATGGAGAAGAGAGAGAGAGAGCGGCTCTAATTGATTTTGCCGTGCCGCCGCTCAGCTTCCTCCCCGCTGTTTCCCTCCCCATGATTGGCCACAGCAAAGGGCCAATCAGAGAGAGAGAATCACGGCTTTATGGGGGCGGCTTGACAGCTCCTGCTTTAACTGCTTTCTGGCCCTAATCTGCAGCCGGGACGCCACTGCACTCCCAAGCTGTACTCTCCTGATGTGCGGGACCCTGCTGTGCGGGAGGAGAGCGGGTGCCATTTTGGTGGGGGGGCGGCTTTTTGCCACCCCCCCACAAAGTGCCACCCTAGGCCTGGGCCTTGTTGGCCTAGGCCAAAACACAGCACTGCATGTTCCTCAAGATGCCAATTTTATTTTCACAAACCGTCGCCCGCCCCTGACGTTCTTTTTCTCAAATATTCGCCGCCCCTTCTCTCTTCGGTGCACAGTAGGAGCAACATGGCGGAGACACAGCAGCTGTGTGTAAATTATTACAGTAACGAGGAGGAGGAAAGCCCGGAGCCCGAAACGACACGATCCCGGAGGAGGAGATTTACAGCCTTTGAAGAAATGGTTAGAGATGGTGGACATCTTGCGGAGGAACAATTATGATGGGAAGCATGGACCGTACACCAACCCGAATTTGCGCAAGGCCAAGATCATGACAAAAGTTGTGAAAACTCTGTGGCAGAATTTTGGGGTACGATGCTCCAAGGAGCAATTAAGGAAACGCTGGTCAGACCTTAAACTGAGGGAGCAGGATCAGTATAGAAGAATAAAGAAAGTGCTTCAAAAAAGTAAGTACTTGTCGTGTGTTCATATCACTATTATTTACTTGCATGCTGCGCCATGTGCTTTTCTTTACTGTTGTACAGTTTAAAATGGCTATTTTCATGTTCGTGGGACAGTAATCGGTCGTAGGAAACATTGTTCGCTCATTAACCACTTGACCACTGGGCACTTAAACCCCCTAACCAGACCAATTTTCAGCTTTCGGTGCTCTCACACTTTGAATGACAATTACTCAGTCATGCAACACTGTACCCAAATGAATTTTTTGTCCTTTTTTTCACACAAATAGAGCTTTCTTTTGGTGGTATTTAATCACCGCTGGGTTCTTTATTTTTTGCACTATAAAAGAAAAAAGACCGAAAATTCTGTAAAAAAATGCATTTTTCTTCGTTTCTGTTATAAAATTTTGCAAATTAGTAATTTTTTCTTCATATATTTTGGCCAAAATTTATACCGCTACATATCTTTGGTAAAAATAACCCAAATTAGTGAATATTATTTGGTCTTTGTGAAAGTTATAGAGTCCACACGCTATGGTGCCAATCTCTGAAAATTGATCACACCTGAAGTACTGACGGCCTATCTCATTTCTTGAGACCCTAACATGCCAGAAAAGTACAAATACCCCCCAAATGACCCCTTTTTGGAAAGAAGACATTCCAAGGTATTTAGAAAGATGCATGATGAGTTTTTTGAAGTTGTAATTTTTTCCCACAATTCTTTGCAAAATCAAGATTTTTTTTTTCTTTTCTTTTTTTTTCACAAAATTGTCATATTAGCAGGTTATTTCTCACACACCGCATATGCATACCACAAATTACACCCCAAAACACATTCTGCTATTACTCCCGAGTACGGCGATACCTCATGTGTGAGACTTTTACACAGCGTGGCCACATACAGAGGCCCAACATGCAGGGGAGCACCTTCAGGTGTTCTGGAGCACCCAACTCAATTCTGACATTTCTCTCCTACATGCAAAAATCATAATTTATTTGCTAGAAAATTACATAGAAACCCAAAACATTATATATATTTTTTTAGCAAAGACCCTAGAGAATACAATGGTGGTCATTGCAACTTTTTATCTCGCACTGTATTTGCGCAGCAATTTTTCGAACACGTTTTGTTTGAAAAAAAACAGTTTTGTGCTTTCAAAAAAAAACAAAACAGTAAAGTTAGCCCAATGTTTTTACATAATGTGAATAATGAAGTTATGCCGAGTAAATAGATACCTAACATGTCACCCTTCAAAATTGCACACGCTCGTGGAATGGCGCCAAACTTCGCTACTTAAAAATCCCCATAGGAGACGCTTTAAAAAATTTTACTGGTTACATATTGTGAGTTACAGAGGAGGTCTAGGGCCAAAATTATTGCTCTCGCTCTACCGATCGCAGCGATACCTCACATGTGTGGTTTGAACACCATTTTCATATGTGGGCGCAACTTACGTATGCGTTCGCTTCTGACTGCGAGCACACGGGGACACGGGGAATTTTTTTTTAAATTTTTTTTTTATTGTTCATTTTACTTTATTTATTTTAGTTTGAGGCTTTTTTCCAAAAAATAAATTTTTTGATCACTTTTATTTCTATTACAAGGAATGTAAACATCCCCTGTAATAGGAATATGGCATGACAGGTCCTCTTTACAGTGAGATATGGGGTCAATAAGACCCCACATCTCACCTCTAGGCTGGGAAGCCTGAAATAAAAAAATAAAAAAAACGATCCTGGCTTCAATCGTAGCGGTGAGTCGGTAAAAGCACCTGAGGGCGGCGAGAGGGGGGGGTGTCCCCTCTCGCCTCCCGTAAGAATGATCAAGCAGTGGAACAGCCGCTATGATCGTTCTTATGGTGTAGGGAATCGCCGGCTGAAAAAGATGATATCTGAATGATGCCTGTAGCTGCACCCATCATTCAGATATCCCCGCACAAAGTCAAGGACGTCGTATGATGACATACCAAAAATGACCCCCCAAAATAGATTCTCCTGCTCCTCCTGAGTACGGCGATACCACATGTGTGAGACTTCCACAGCCTGGCCACATAGAGAGGCCGAGTACAGCCGAGCATGGCCGAGTATGGCTGAGCATGGCAAAGTATGGCGGAGTATGGCGGGGCATGGCGGGGCATGGCGGAGTATGGCGGGGCATGGCGGAGTATGGCGGGGTATGGCGGAGTATGGCGGGGTATGGCGGGGTATGGCGGAGTATGGCAGAGTATGGCACAGGGTTGCACAGGATCATTGCAGAGTATTGCACCGGGTTGCAGAGTATTGCACCGGGTTGCAGAGTATTGCACAGGGTTGCAGAGTATTGCACAGGGTTGCAGAGTATTTCACAGGGTTGCACAGGGTTGCAGAGTATTGCACAGGGTTGTAGAGTATTGCACAGGGTTGTAGAGTATTTCACAGGGTTGCAGAGTATTTCACAGGGTTGCAGAGTATTTCACAGGGTTGCAGAGTATTTCACAGGGTTGCACAGGGTTGCAGAGTATTTCACAGGGTTGCACAGGGTTGCAGAGTATTGCACAGGGTTGCAGAGTATTACACAGGGTTGCACAGGGTTGCAGAGTATTTCACAGGGTTGCACAGGGTTGCAGAGTATTTCACAGGGTTGCAGAGTATTTCACAGGGTTGCAGAGTATTTCACAGAGTTGCAGAGTATTTCACAGGGTTGCAGAGTATTGCACAGGGTTGCAGAGTATTTCACAGGGTTGCAGAGTATTGCACAGGGTTGCAGAGTATTGCACAGGGTTGCAGAGTATTTCACAGGGTTGCAGAGTATTTCACAGGGTTGCAGAGTATTGCACAGGGTTGCAGAGTATTGCACAGGGTTGAAGAGTATTGCAGAGTATTGCAGAGGGTTGCACAGGGTTGCAGAGTATTGCACAGGGTTGCACAGGGTTGCAGAGTATTGCACAGGGTTGCAGAGTATTGCAGAGTATTGCAGAGGGTTGCAGAGTATTGCACAGGGTTGCAGAGGGTTGCACAGGGTTGCAGAGTATTGCAGAGGGTTGCACAGGGTTGCAGAGTATTGCACAGGGTTGCAGAGTATTGCACAGGGTTGCAGAGTATTGCAGAGGGTTGCACAGGGTTGCAGAGTATTGCACAGGGTTACAGAGTATTTCACAGGGATGCACAGGGTCATTGCAGAGCATAGGGGGGGGGGGGGTGGCTGAGCATGGAGGGATGGATGGATGTGACAGCAATTGTCACTGAGCTGCGCTGTGGGCACTACACATCCAGCCCACAGCGCGGCTCACATCCGATCTCTCCCCCTCTGTACCGATCGGTACAGAGAGGGGAGGGAGGAACCGGCGTCATGACATGACGCCGGTTTGTTTACATGTGATCGCTCCGTCATTTGACGGAGCGATCACATGGTAAACGGCCGCGATCAGCGGCCGTTTACCGGACCCGGCGGTCACGGATGTTCCCGTGTGCGCGCCCCAGGGGGCGCACGGGAGCAGTTTTCTGGAATCACGTCATATGACGTGATCCCAGAGTTATCCAGCCGCCCTGCAGCCGTCATTTGGCTATAGGGCGGTTGGCAAGTGGTTAAATACAATGTTTTTGGCAGATACAGGTTAAATACATTTGGTCATGCCTATTTGTCTAAAATTAAGTTTTGTACATTGCTGTCTAGATGTGTTTGTAACTAGAATGAAATGCAAGCTTGATTCAGTGTAATGTAAGGAGAGGACACTCAGCAGCTGTTTACACATCTGGACTCAGGAACACTAGTGTGGGACACAAGAACAAACTTTTTAAGGTTTCCCACACATGTCTTCAGCTTGGAACTCTGCCCAAAACAGACATTTGTACCCCACTTCCCAGCAATGTTTCATATTCATATTTATGGACTGAAATGTTTGTGTGCTAAGTATACCTTTTGTTTCATTCTCATAAGGGAGAAAAGACTCGGAGGACACCACTCATCAGAGGACACCAGGGACCCCCCACATCAGCAAGAATGGTGTTAGGTGAGAAGCAAGTATCAGTCTCGCCAATATCGTTGCCTTCCTTTGCACATGTGCGGTAGAGCGGTACTCCGGCGCATCCCTGGGCACAATGCAGCGATACGGTTAATGCGCGTGCGCAATTCAGATGAACGGCTAATGTGTGTGTGCAATTCAGCGGAACGGCAAACGCGCGTACCCAATAGCGTGCGCACAACATGAACCTCCCACTGGCCTATAAAGCCACTCTGTGCCATGACCAGATTGCTGGTTTGTCTTTTAGCTCCCCATGTGTTTCCTGCTTGTATCCTGATTCTTGATTACCTGTTGTGACCCGGATTGACCTTGACCTGCTCTGATCTCTTCCTGCATCTGACCCTCGGCTTGCCTCTCGAACGCCTCCACCTGCTTCCTGTGTTTGACCCTAGGCCTGTCTACGGATATTGCTTCCTGTCTCCAGTGATTGACCCTCAGCCTGCTCCTGGACTTTGCTATTGTCTTCAGTGCTCGACCCCTGGCTTGCTCACAGACTTGCCTACAGTTACCTGTGTTTGACCCTTGGCCTGTTTACGGACTTTGCTATCTATCTTCAGTATTAAGTCATCAGCCTGCTGACAGACGTGCTAACAGTCCTTTGCACTAGACTGTTTGCTTATCTAAGAGACTCTTGCCAGTCATTGGTGTTTGACCCCCAGCCTGTTGTTGGATTAGGTGTTCATCTTCCTTCTTGAGCTTCAGCATCTTCCAGTCCTGCACAGCTGTCTCTCTGCCAGTGACCTTCATGCAAGACTTGCCCTGCCTGCTGGTAACTCGTGCCTCTTTGTGCCCTTCGTCCTCTGTACCATCTCCAGGAGTTGAGTGCGCTTACTCGCAAGAGGTTACTGCTCTCAGCATCTCGGCCTCGGTAAGTACCCTTATCTGACAAAGGGGAAATGTGCCCTAGACCCCCCGAGGATCTTGAGGAAGGAGAGGTGGAGGAAGTGGGCGAGATTGACACCCAGACAGGTGAGTGTCTGACACCCCAGCTTCTGGTAATATATGTATGTCTGCATATTTATAATACATGTTTTTTTACCAATTTTTAGGTGATGTGCTGGTTGTTGAACCACAAGCTGAACCTTTCACCAGTGACAGCGCCCAAAGGCTCATCCACGACATCATGATGTGGAATGGTGAAATTGACCTTATAAGGAACAAACTGAATGTTATGGAACAACAAATGAAGAACATGATCGATGTGTTGGGGAGAATATAATTGTTTTGCAAATCCAATACATTTTCACTTTTGTTGGACTTTACACCTATTTTGCTTTTCTACATTTTAAAAGCCAAATTTTGAAGATGCACATGGTGTGTCAACATGTGTTATCTGCCATCAGGGGATCTCAATGTACGCGTTTTGCGGGTGTAACCCCTTCTTCGTAACTCTAGTAGGTGAGAGGAAGGGGTTGCACCCCCAAAACAGGTCCATTGATCCCCCATGATGGGAGATAGTACATGTTGACACTAGGCATGTGATCAGGAGGGAAATACCCATTTGTACTCACATTTTGTGTGCATCTTCAAAATTTGGCTTTTACAGGGGTGACATCACTCCAACTGATGAAAGCAATATCAAGACATTTTTGACACTATAATGTCTGATATTGCCTTCAGTTTTTATACGTTGAACTTTGTAAGTTTGAGAGTTGTGTATGCTATGTTTTTAAAACATGCCTGTTTCTAAAAAAATTGCGAAAACCAAAAAAAAAATTTACACTAAAATTTGGAACGCACACGTGAATGTGCACAGAGTAACATTTTCTGGATAATCAACAATGTGTGGCTTCTTCTTTCAATGCTCAATACCAGTTTTGTAAGTAATTTTGTGTTTAAAGTGACAATGGGGCTTATTTACTATAAAGGAAAATCCACTTGGCACTACAAGTGCACTAGGAGAACCTAGGAGACAGACAAAAAAGAAACACAAGCAATAAAGAAAATGCATGATTTTATCAGATCTAATTATTTTATTTGTTAAAAAATATTTAGACATTGTCTGGCATTGCAATGGCCCCCCTACCCGTAAAATAATTAACATATTTCTCCCAAAGTTTGCGGGCGCTTTGGGGTGCCAAGCCAGGATAGCCAGTATCCAGGCCCATCAGAGGATTGGAAGTAATAAGTCCCACCTCTGGTCCAACTGAGGCTATATAATGTGGTTAAATTTTTCCTTAAAAAGTTGTGCAAAATGCAGCAGCATAAGATTATGTGGTTGAGTTTATACTCCGCCATGTGTATGGCTGTCAGAAACAGGCAGAACCGGCTGGCCATTATCCCGAAGGCATTCTCCGCGACTCTTCTGGCTCTGGCCAGCCGGTAGTTAAAAACCCTCCTCTCCAGGGTTAGGGTCCTCTGGGGGAATGGCCTCATCAGGTGCTTGCCCAGACCGAATGCTTCATCAGCAAGGAAGATGAATAGGAGTCCATCAACGTTGTCCGCATCAGGTGGCAATCCCAGGTCACCACTCTGGAGCCGTTGGTGAAATATAAAGTCTGGGTGAAGACTCCTCCATCCGACATCCGGCCATTCTTCCCCACGTCCACATAGACTAATATTGTGCCAACACCACCGCTATTAACACGATTCTATGAAACCCCTTATAAAATAGTATGACCCCGAATTGGGTGGTGGCACGATGTGGACATGCTTCCCATCTATAGCCCCTCCCCAGTTGAGAAAGTGCAAAATGGGAGGCCACAGTCTGCCATTCCTGTGGCACTGAAGGAAACTGTGGAGTCAAAACAGAAAAAAAAATATTAGTACTTTTGCACATAACGTTGCAAGCAGATTAGACACAAACATTCTTGGCCAACATCAGTATAAATTTAATTTGAAAGAGTATTTAAAGACAAAAATATAAGGCCCACTTATCAGATTAATCCCCCCCTCTGATGGCCCATTGTAAAAAATGTAGGGGGGGTAGGGTTTGAGATGAGTTTGGGCCCCCTAAAAAAAGCCTCTGACACTCTGCCTGAATTTAAGGACAACAATAACATTTTAGGGGGTGTTTGGGGTAAAGCACTACAATGAAGCTGCCAAAATACATTGTCAAGTGACTAGGCTAGGTGTATATGGGCCCAGGATAGCATGCCTGGGAGGTTAGTGCAGGAAAATATGCATGTAGGCCAAAAAAGGAGCATTAAAAGATTACAGCATGCATGAGGACAAAGAGAACATTCACAGCGTATTACAATCATGGTAATTAGGGAATGATGCAAGAAATACAAAACATTAGCAAGCATTAAATACATGGAATGATATGTTAAAGGAGAAAACTTACCTTAATATAGTCCTTCTGCAGGACCTGAATAATGGCAGAACAGGTCTCTGGGATAATGATCCCCAGAGGGGGAGATGTCTGTTGAGAACTTCAGGTCCTACAGACTTCTCCCATTCGCCACTAGCCTCTGCTGTGGAGTGATGGCTTACCACATGCAGGTATCCTGCCTGCTAATATAAGGGACCAGCAAAGCCAACAGACGGTGAAAAATGGGGTCAGTCATCCTGAGAAAGTTCCTGAAATCATCTGGATTATTCTCCTGGTTCTCACAAAACAAAAGCATATGAGAGAATTGGTCACGCTGGAGTAACCAATTCTTGGTCCATGAACTCCTCCCCACCCTGTTGATGGACTGGGCTTGGGTCAAAGAATGCACCCCAACACCAAGCCTCCACACAGCAAGAACTCTACGATAAGTACGTACATGCAACATGGCTTCACGACGGTCAGCTGGTCAGAACGCACTGAAGAACAGCAAGGCCTGTGAAGAGCGAGCTGAAAATCAAAAACGAGCAGACAAGAACACACTGAAAAAACAGATACGAACTGTCTACTTGCTCTGAAAAGCAGATACAAACCCACAAGCACAAACTGAAGAGCAGTAACAGACCGAAAAGCACGAAAGCTGAAAAGCGCGAATCGTCTCTCACCAAACTTCTACTAACACGAGATAAACACGAGATTAGCAAAAGGAGCCCAAAGGGTGGCGCGCTGGCTATTGCACTTCCTTTTTCTAGTCCCGTCGTACGTGCTGTACGTCACCTCGTTCTGAACGGTCGGACTTTGGTCGGACTTTGGTTTGACCGGGTGTAGGCAAGACCGCTTGAATGGAATTCTGTCGGAGTTCCATCTGAGAAACCTTCGGAGTTTATTCCGACGGCAAATCCGATCGCGTGTACAGGGCATAACCCTTCTGACACCATGACAATGCACAGCACTGTCACACCAGCTAAAATTCTGTGCTCTGCATGAATATTTATGTTGGGTTACGGTGCTTTTGCACCACTAACACCACAAACGCAAAGCTTTTCTGCAGCTGTTTCACTGATGCAAAGAATTTAAAATATTTGCAAGTTAATGTCCTACGCTCTTCAACAATATTTGTGCTGGTTTATGGTGTACTGGCAGTAATAATATGTAAAGCCTAACTTTTATACACCTGTTTTCTAAAGATAAATATTTTTTCATATTTTTGGCTGGCTAACTACTGTGTTGGTCATTAATATGTACATTTCATTACGATAGATCATCATTAAAAATAGGCACCACTTTATGTTTTTCCATTTGAATTTGTTTTGGCTTTCATGCAGGCTATATCATGCTGTTTGTATCGATGATTTGACCCTACTTAAATACACTGGCACAACCTAGAATTATTTTAGGTACACACTCTTTAAAATAGTGTGCTTTAATAGTGATACTTTAGATGCTGTCTCCTGTGTCTGTGCTCCACCAGAAACTTGAACTGAATTCCTGCAGTGCCAGAAACGACCGGGTCACGCTAGCATTTGCCCAGTTATTCTGGCACAGCCATGTCAGAGGGCAATCTAAACTTTCTTCCTAATAGGCAATACTGGAGCAGGTTCAGAGCCCATTTTATGGCCAGGCCTTCTCATTCCAAAATAGCATAGTTTTTCTGCAGAAGAACCACTGAAGAACAACTCCTATTCCAACATTGGAGGTGTCTGTCTAAACAAATTCCTAGAAAAAATTCAAACTACCAGGACCGGATGTTAAACAAGTTCAGACTTAAAGTGGTTCCAAAGGCAGAAGGTTTTTCTTAACTTAAAGTGATGGTAAAGCTTTGTTTTTTGTCTTTTTAAAATAACAAATATGCCATACTTACCTGTTCTTTGCAAAGGTTTTGCACAGAGTGGCCTTGGTCCTGCTTTACTGGGGCCCCCCCGTGGTGCTCCTGGCTCCTCCTCTTCTTGAGTGCCCCCACGGAGAGCCGCTTTCCATGGGGGCACCTGGGCGGGCATGCTTCTGAGTCCTGCTGCTGCGTCCATTGACACAGGCTGCAGGACTTGGCCCCCGACTCCCGTCACTGGATTTGATTGACAGCAATGGGAGCCAATGGCTCCTGCTGCTATCAATATATCCAATGAGAACCTGAGGCAGCGGCTGGAGCTGCGGTACTCGTCCCTGTCGCTGGAACGATCGGGTTCAGGTAGGAAAAAGGGGGGTCTGGGTGGGTGCTGCAGCACAAAAGGTTTTCCACCTTAATGCATAGAATGCATTAAGGTGAAAAACCATGACGGTTTACAACCCCTTTAATGCGTTCTATGCATTATGATAAAAAACCTTCTACAAGCAGTGCCCCCCAAGTTCCCCCAAATACTTACCTGAGCCCGATCTCAATCCAGCCATGTGCACAAGAGCAGAAGCTCTTTCAACTCTCTATCTCCTCATTGCCTCAGACACAGCAGTGGAAGCAATTGGCCATTGCTATTGTGTTTCCAGTAATTGTTCAGAAATCTCCTCCTGTACTTTAGACACCCGATACAGTAGGTCCCTTTTAAGAGCAAATTAGGACTACCGTTCACCTGACCCCATATCAGGGTCAGGTCTTGTGTTTAAGCAGTGTTGAATGGGCCCATGGACACATTTAGGCCAGGGTTGGCAGCATCAGATGAGACTTCTTCAGTTGTCCCCCCCTACCCCCAGCATAACCTGCAACAGAATAATCCCCCCCCAGGGGTCAGCTGAGTAAGGGAATCTGCAACACACATGGCATTAGTAGGCATTTCAATTACTGCATCAGCTGGTTTGGCCTCCTGATCAGGCCCTCTTCTAACCCTTCATAGTTCTGTATGGTGTAGTAATGAGCACTAGAGGGGAAGACTTGGTATCACTGTGGATGCATATGACCCAGATAGTCCTGTTTGCTGGACTATCCTTCCTAAACGTAGTGCAACGTTTTAGTGTCACCATGCTTCCTGAATCTGTGAGAGCCATGGTTGGGAACTGATTTATACTGTACTCACTACACACTTAAAAGTGTGTGTAATACAAACTTCTCTGTTGAATATTGACAGTTTGTAGAGAGCCCCAAATTGCATGGGCTCCACCTACCATCAGCATTGAGTGGTGCCCCCTCTTTGGGGTACAGGGGGATTGGTCTTCTTCTCAAGGAAGCTGAAATATTTATTTCACTGTATTGTCTTTTGGTGGTTCCAGGGTTAAGTGGTCCACTTTTCGAAATTGAAGGAATTATTCCTCAGCTTAAGACAGTAGCTATTTGGACTTGGGAGCCCTCAACCAATAGATCTGCAGTTTCCAGGTCCCCTGTAAGAGAACTGCCTTGGTGCAAACACGTGCGCATGCACGCACTCACGGGCAACAGCAGTGTAAGGGAACTGCTCTGGCGCACACACGTGTGCATGCACGTGCCCATGGGCAGCAGCGGTCTTCCAGGGAGCTGATGCACACGCGTGTGTGCAACAGACTGTGTGCACACGCAGGAGTGCGTCCCTAGCGCCAATTGGCACCTGACGGCCTATTTAAAGGGCGCTCTGACTCACAAACAGTGCTGACTGGTCTTCAGCTGTGTCCTGATCTTCTGATTCCTGTTGTACTCTGCCTGATACCTGTTGCTGAACCGGGCTTACCCTGACTCTGCCTCTGGACTCTGATACATTCCTGTTTACCAGTTCCTGATCTCGGCTTCCATTTTGACCTTGCTTCTGCTCATGCCTTTGTACTTCGCTGCCCGCCTGTTACCGAACCCGGCTATCCTTGAGACCCCGCTCCTGCTCTCGCCTGGCTCAAACACTGCCTGTTGTCCTGCCTGTGCCACCGAGCCTACTACTCCATCTGCAAGTTCTGCAAGCAAAACTTACAGGCACTTGTGTTCCTCCTGGTCCTAGCCACCATCTGTTCCACCTTCAGTAGGGCTTGGGCTGGAGATACAAGGGAGGCCGACCTCCTCATATCAGACTCCTACCAGGTACGTGACATCCCCATGGCAAACTCATTGTTGCAGCTTGACTGGCAGGGCCCAAAGGTTCCAGTCCAGCACAACTCTCTCCAGTTACCTGCTCTATTAAATAATGTGTGATAGCGTGATGTGTGATGTATCAATCTATGATAGCATTGTATAATTGGTTCCATACCCTCAAATGTGAACTCGTTACACTTTAACTGCTCTAACCACCCCCAGGTAGTCCAGAGTGAGGTCATAATATGCCTTTTGAGGGACCCCCTGGCAAGAAAAGAGCAACTAAACTGGCTCATTTATCTAGGGGCCATCCTTCACACTGTTTCTTTCAAAAGTAGTGAGAAATGCCTCAACATCATCTGTTAAAAAGGGATTGGAAATGCTGGGGCCCTAGGATTGTCCTTTTTATGTAAAAGATTATAATTGTAGTTTTTCTGAGGTATTTGGATTGGGGGAGGCTGCCTCTCCACACCAGGGGATCTCCACTGACCTCCTTTCCTGCCAATGGAAAACATCAAGATTGAGGCACCACACCACAAACTTGCATGCCCAGCTGCTAAGAGACTGTGTATTCCAACAATAAACCAGTTAAAATCACTTTACATTCACAATTATTGCAGTCAGGGCCGGTACAAGGAGGGGGGCGGGAGGGGCACCTGCCCTGGGTGGTGTCCAAATCTGTGATAAGAGGGGGCGCACTGGGAGGTTCTGCTGCTTCTCCTGCCTGAGAGGAGTGACTGTCATTCTCCCTCCTGTTACTGCATAATGAATGGATTCCCCCGACTCTGTCTTATCTCTCCTGCACCCATCAATCACTCCTCTCCTTCCAAGCTCCCCTCCCTCTGTCGGCTTGTTCTCCTTCCTGACCAGGTCACTTCAGTCTTCCTTGCTGGTCACTTTCACTTTGCTCATCTCACTTCCAGCACATCTCTTTCCCTTCCCTGCACAATCGTAAGTCAGCACAGATTTTCCTGCTCCTCTCTGCAGTTCACATTAACCCTTCACCTTCTTCTATCAGCTGTCTCGTCCATAAATCTGCACTACATGTCCTGCAGCCTCTGGTCTCAGCTCTGGGCATTCCACACAGCCTTTGGCTGACACCCTTTCCATCCCAGTTTAGTCCTTTACTAACTGTCCCATCCCTATACTGCAGACTTAGCACTTTCTTTACAGTCATTCACTTTGTTCTTCATTAACACACATTCTTACTACCCAGACCCCCCTGCCTATTCACTGTTTCATATCTCTAATAACCAGTGCACTGCGATTGGGCCACAGTTTGATTGTATGTGCTGTTTACCTGGGTTTTAGGTGCACTCCCAATGAATTTTATTAAACAGTGCATTTTCATGAAAGCGCATTAAAGTCCTGCATGCTGCATCTTTGATGCAGTTTCAATCACACTGAGGCAAAATCGCAATGCTACAGCGTGAGCCCTCTATAGGGCTAGGTTCACACCTTTCTATGTCAGCCACAAAATAGTGGCTTTCCTGACACACACACAAACACACTGTCCATTAGTAGACATGTGGCAGTGTCATTAATTGTTAATGGCACCCGCAAACACATCTGCTAACACATGCATTTTTACATGCATTAAACCACATAATGTCTCAAAAGTGAAACTTCTGGGGAATGTTTAGAGCCCTGATATTTCATCAAAACCCCCCCAACAGGGCAGTTATAAATGTAAACAAAAAAAAATATTTAATTCTAAAAACTATATAAAAAATGTAAGAAAAAATAGTTAAGGGCTTGTTCACACATGTTCAGATTGCTCTTCAGAGAGCATTTGACAGGTGGCAGGGAGCCGTTGTATTACCTCCTTACTGCAATAATAACCCTATCTAAAAGTGTGTGTGGGGGGGCAAAGCTAAAGGGTGTAGCAGTTGAGGCACCCTGGGGGTGCCAGTTTGCCCCCTCCAGGCCATCATAATTTTTTTTTTTTAATTATTATTTATAACAATGAAAAACATAAAATCACATTATACTTCATTCATTTCCATACATTTCTGAGGACATGTGTTATATCATGCAATTGTACATTATCATTTTTTTATCCAATTCCCTCCCACCGATCTTTTCCCAGGTGCAAAATAAGTATTGTCTTTTAACGCAATTACGGTGAGTTATATTTCCATTTTCTTTGCTTGTGCACCAAATCCCAAATTTTAAATACATTCTGTGCCAATATGTGAGTGTTATCTCCTAGTGCCCTATATTGTGCTGGTATCCATATGTTTTTACCTAAGTGTGTATTAGACATTGTGTATTCTAATTTTACCCACCTCTTATCACTTTTAACATTCATCCACTCCACCATTCGTGATAGTAAAACTGTCTCGTAATATTTTTTAAAGTCTGGTACATTTAATCCCACTTGATCCTTATCTTTCCCTAACATTGCAGCAGCTATTCTAGGTTTCTTATTTTGCCAAATATACTTAGTAATTAGTATTTTTAATACTTTGAAATAAGCTGGGGTAATGATATAGGTAACATCTGAAACTTGTACATAATTTTAGGCAACAGTATCATTGTAAGGGCATTAATTCTCCCATCCATGAAAGCGGTCTTGCTGCCATTTTTTTTAGTTCCATTTTTATTTCCTATAATAATGGGATGTAATTAGCGTAGTATATTTTCCCCAGTGATGTTGTTAGTTTTATCCCCAAATATTTTATTTCAGTCTTCCTCCACGGAAAGGGAAACTCCTGTAAACTCTGCTCATCTTGTTGAATTACATTTATATTTAATATATCTGACTTGCTTGGATACATTTAAAAAATTTAAACTTCTCCATACTGTTTTAGTTCTTTTAACAGGTTGGGCATTGAGATACGGGGGTTTGATATATAGAACAGTACGTCATCTGCAAATGCAGACAGTTTATGTTCTTCATCGCCTATCTTAAAACCTGTTATATCCGGGTTCTCGCGTATTACTGCCAGGAGAGGTTCCAATGCTAAAACAAACAAGAGCGGTGACAAAGGGCACCCCTGTCTCGTCCTGTTGTACATTTTAAAGGGAGCTGACAATGTTCCATGAACTTTTACCCTTGCTGTTGGGTGTTTATACAATGTTTGAATCCACTGTACCATCCTTGGGCCAATTCCCATTTTTTCCAATGTATTCATCATAAATCCCCAGTCTACTCTGTAAAATGCCTTTTTAGCAACAATTGACAGAAGTAGACTGGGGATCTTTCCCTCCCTTATTTTTTGTAGCAAGAGCAATGTTCTCACCCCATTGTCTCTCCCTTCTGTTCCCTACCTGGTCAGCCTAGACCAGCCCAATCATTAAGCCTTTCATCCTCCTTGCTAGGTATTTTGCAAACAGTTTTGTATCAGCATTTAACAGCGATATAGGCCTATAATTTGAGCATTTAGAGCAGTTCTTTCCTTCTTTTGGGATAATTGTTATTAATGCTAATAAGACTTCACCACTCATCTCATAGAGTGTTCCTAGGCCATTTATATATGAACATAATTTTGGTATTAATGTATCTTATGCTAATAAGGCTTCACCACTCATCTCATAGAGTGTTCCTAGGCCATTCATATATGAACATAATTTTGGTATTAATGTATCTTTAAATTTTTTAAGATATTGAGTGGTGAACCCATCAGGGCCTGGGCTTTTCCCTGGTGCTGATTATTTTAATGCCCTATTTATCTCTTCCTCTGTGATGGGTGCCTCCAAATTAGCTGTTATATCTTCAGTTACTCTAGGTAATTTAATTTTTTTTTAAATATTCTTTTATCCTTTCATTTTTTCCCACTTCCTGCTGTCTTTTGTCGTATATAATGCTTCTCCTTCTTTATTCAGAATTTTTTCTATATAATTTATTGATTTTTTTTTCTCAACATCCTTGCTAAGTGTTTACTATTTTTATTGCCCCATTGATATCTTTCCTTCGAAATTCTGTTAAATGTCTTTCTCGTCTCTTGTTCTATTAGATCTTTTAATTCATCCCTTTTTATTACTAGCTCTTGATAGAGGGCTTGGTCTTGCCCTCTATATTGCTTATGACTCTGCTCTAGTTAAATATTTCCTTTACTAACTTCTCCATGTTCTTAATTCTCTCTTTTTTTTCCTGGCACCCAGTGATATAATCCCCCTGATATAGGCTTTATTTACCTCCCATAAGGTGGCATCTGATATTTTATCAGTATCATTTGAACAAAAATACTGTTCGATTTCCTTTTTTATTATCTCTTCCCCTTGTTTGTCCTGAATCAAGTCTTCGTTTAACCTCCACGAATAGAACTGTCTCTGCATCCCTGGTACCCTCATTTTGATGGTCAATGGTGCGTGATCTGATAGTGTAGTTATTTCTATATTTGTTGCATTTACCAAATCCAACAATCTATGCTCTACCATTTTGTAGTCAATCCTAGAGTACGTCCCATGCACTGGGGAGTAGAACGTGTAATCTCGAGTTTTAAGGTGTTGTATTCTTCATACGTCTACCATATGATATTGATGTAGCTGCTGTTTTATTGCTTTTAATTGAACGTTCCTAGTCCCCTGTGCACGGGACGTACTATCCAGGCCCATATCCATACAAAAATTCCAATCTCCAGCCATTATCACTTTCCCTTTTTTTAAATCCATTAACTTTCCCATCACCTCTTTCAGATAATTTGTTGGGTTTCTATTGGGGCAATATATATTTACCAATGTACACTCCATTTCGTATAGCCTCCCTCTTAGGAAGATATATCTTCCCTCGCGATCCTTCAATCTACCCTCCAACAAAAACCGAACACCTCTCTCCATACCAATTGCCAATCCCTTTAACCTTTTTGACGTTCGAATCACCATAGTACCATGTGAGAAATTGTTTTGAATATAACTTTACGTTTGTTTTGTGGCGTATATGTGTCTCTTGTAGGAATACTACTCTGGCCTTATATTGCCCAATCTCTGTCAAGATTTTATGTCTTTTTATTGGTGTATTTAACCCTCTTACATTATATGTCAAAAAATTAATTGATGTCATAATTTACTCTTTAAGGTTCCCCCCTTCGTTCTGGATGCTTCCGCCACTGTTCTTAGCCTATCCTTATAAAAATAGAGTATCAAAAATGGAGTACCTTCCCCTGTTTTTGATCATAACACTTGAAATATCGAGGTTTTATGTTGGATTATTACTATTCTAACCGTCAAGGTTTTATATTGGGTTACTACAATACTTTCTTGCGGGGTGCTCCTTCCCCCCATGTACTCTCCCCCTCCTCTCCTCCTTTTGCCCCCCCCTTCCCCCCCATGGCCACTCACCAGCCCCTGACTCGCAGGTAGAGTCCCTCTCCATATCCTTCCTGTGAATCTCCTATCCTAGGGTGGAGCTCCGACCATGATCACCTACTTCCAACCCCCCGCCTCCTCCCCACAAAGCGTAGGGGGGGAGGCGGGGGGAGACCGATCACTTCCAGAAACCCCAGGTTTTCCCAATATATAACCTCATTCTTCTCCACCATCGTCTACCCCACCCACCCGCCCCAGAATCTTCTTGATTGCGTCTATCAGAGTCCCATCCCAAGCAGTCTCCTCTTTTTTTTCTTTTCTCCTTTTTCATCATGTTCTTCTTGCAGCTTTCTGCGTTTTCTGACAGTGTCCTTCTTCTTCCCGTAGAGTTCTTCCTATTTCCAACCAACCAGGAATATCCAGGATTTCCAAATCTATTTTCTTACAAAATTCTTGTAAGTCCTCAGGGAACTTTAATCTCGCTGATCTGCCTTCTTTCTGAGCTATTAAAGATGCAGGGAACCCCCAGTTATATTTGATGTTTGTAGCTCTCTTTTGATCCAATAGTGCTTTTAGAAGCCTTCTTCTTGCCAGTGTTTTTGCTGATAGATCTGCACAAACTTGAAGATCCACTCCCTCATACTTCAGTGGCGGCTTACCTCTCAGTCTACTCCAGATTTCTGCTTTATCTTCATACAATTGAAATCTGACTATAACATCGCACGGGACATCCGTACTTAAATTTGGAGGTTTCCCAATCCTATGTACTGGATCAATCTTTAACTCTTCGTCTTCTCTTCTATCCAAAGAGGGGATTGAATATTTTATTCATTATTTTTTTCAACTTTTCTCGCCTATGTTCTGGGAGTGCCCTGATCCTCAATTTCTGCCTTCTACTTTTTGCCTGATTTTCTATATTTTATATAACATTTCCCTCTGGCCAGCTTGCAGGGCTTTGACTTGTATTTTTAGCTCTTTTATTTCTTGAGCTTGCGTCTCAGTCTTTTCTTCTGTTTCCTCTACCCTCTTCAACAATTGGCCCAGATCATCCCGCAATGATGCAATTTCTGTCTTGATGGAGTTTTCTAACCTTGCAAACATCTCTGTTATTTCCAATTTAATTGGCATTTGAGCGCTGATCCGTTGTTCCTCCATTCTGCTTGTCTCTGCTTCACTTTCTATCGTGGTATCTGTACTGACTTTTTCCTGTAACTCTCCTTTCTTTTTCCCAGGGTTTTTTTTTTTACTTTTCTTTAGTCCCCTGTTGTTTTTCAGATCCCGGGCTTTTTGGACTCCCCTCTTTTGTTAAGTACTTCTGGATCATGCTCGTATTCAAGCTCTCTTTTGGGCTCAGTCCCTTTTACAGTTCTACCTCCCATGCTGGGTTTCTTGTTTGCTGTCTTTTTCCTCCCCAGGTTGATTTCCCCTTTTAAATATAATTTCTTCTTTCCGAAGTCTTTAAACACTCAATATGCAGTACCTATGGGTTTCCACCTGTGTTATTGTATCTTCTGTTTTAATTCCCTCTTTTTAATGGGGAGTTTTTTCTAGCTCGTTTCTGTAATTTTCTCCTCTCCTCCCCTCCAGCGATATTCCCAAGTTGCAGCAGTAAGGCGACTTTTCACACCACCCTGCATTCTCCTTTTAAAGGGATCCACCCTTGGGGGACAATCGCAACACGTGCAGATTCTGTCTGAAAAAGGGGAGGGGACAGTTAATTCCATTCTGTCCAACAAGTTTCTCTTATATATAATGTGCAACAAAGTTTTAAAGCATGTGCATAGTAAATGTTAACTATTAGATTCCACCACAAGCAAAAAGTCTTTGCTTCCTTAATTCAAATTATGTATCATTCCTCAATTTCCTTTTGTAGCATTTTAAACAGTGACTCATTGCAACATTCTTTTCTTAGCTTTGTTACACAGATACCTGCATTTCTTTATCACTCGGTTGTTGTTCCAAATCCTTAGGACACTGGCAGTAGTTAGTATATAAGTTAAACTTTACTCACAAGAGTCCTGCTGCCTGGAGCTGTGTTCTAAAAAAGGTACAGGGTAGCAAAGTCAGCAAGGTATATGTAACTCAAACAATATTAGCTGCACTCCTCTAGGAAGCACAGGTTTGCAGAAACAATGCAATATGTATGGCTCATTTAATAGAATCTTAATACAGATTATATTTCTTCCCTTTCCGATTTGCTTTTTTATACATTTTTAAACAGCAGCTTGTTGCAATTATTTTTTATCGCTCATTCGTATATAGCGGCCCAGACATCTGTACTTCACCACTTTTGCTGCTCCCTTTTCATAGCTTGATTCATCTGTGTCTTTCCACTCTATTACTGCTCCCAATCATTCAACCATTGACCGAACCTAATGCGCAGAATGGATTTTACACACAGGCGTCCTACTACCTGGAAGGTAGGCCTGGGCCAGTACCGGGATGCTAATTCAGTAAGATATATTTAGTTCATACAATGATACCTGAGCTCCTCTGAAAAATACAGGTTTTAGCCAATCAATGCAGTATGTTTAACACATTTGAGAATACCTTACTTCCTGATCATTCTGCATTAAACTTTTGTATGCATTTTTAAACAGCGACTTATTGCAGCTTTCTTTTCATAGCTTTGTTACACAGTTTCATCCACTTTATCACTTAGTTGCTGCTCCCACGCAATCATCCACTGGCAGTGCTTACTATGCCGTTTAAAGTTTACACACAAAAAATCTTTCTGCCAGGCGGGAGATTAAAGCAAGTTTTAGTATTTCAAAGTCAATTAAATATATTGAATACATACAATAATACCTGATCTCCTCTGGGAAGTGCAAGTTTGCAAAGTCAATGCAGTATGTTAAGCTTCTGTGGTAGTACCTTAGTTCAGATAACATATCTTTCCTTGATTCTGTTGATGCTGTTTAAACTTTACTCACAAAACATCCTTCTGTCAGGGGCGACAGTTTAGAGCAAGTATGTAATTTCAAAGTTAATGAAATATATTGAGTTCATACAATGATACCTGGGCTCCTCTGGGAAATGCAAGTTTGTAAAGTCAATGCAGTATGTTAAGCTCATGTGGTAGTACCTTAATTCAGATGATTACCGCTCCAAATCATTCAACCATTGACCGTTCTTAGTGTGCGGAGTGGATTTTACAGTAATCCTTCTACCTGGTCAGTAAGCCCGGGCCAGTACCGAGATGCTAATTCAGTAAGGTATATTTAATTCATACGATGACACATCCATTGCAGTAAGTTTAACATAATTGAGAATACTTTACTTCCTGATCATTCTGCGTTTAACTTTTATATGCGTTTTTAAACAGCAACTTGTTTGCATCTTTCTTTTCATAGCTTTGTTACACAGTTTCATCCACTTTTTCACTCAGTTGCTGCTCCCACTCAATCATCCACTGGCAGTGCTTAATATGCCGTTTAAACTTTACACACACAAAATTCGTTCTGACAGGAGATTAACGGCTTCAGCCCTGGAAGATTCTACCCCCTTCCTGACGAGAGCACTTTTTTCGATTCGGCACTGCGTTGCTTTAACTGACAATTGCGCGGTCGTGAGACGTTGCACCCAAACAAAATTAACGTCCTTTTTTCCCCACAAATAGAGCTTTCTTTTGGTGGTATTTGATCACATTTTTATTTTTTGCGCTATAAGCAAAAAAAGAGCTACAATTTAGATTTTTTACTTTTTGCTATAATAAATATCCCTCCAAATTATATAAAAAAAAACATTTTTTTTCCTCAGTTTAGGCCGATATATATTCTTCTACATATTTTTTGTAAAAAAAACCGCAATAAGCGTATATTGATTGGTTTGCACAAAAGTTATAGCGTCTATAAAATAGGGAATAGATTTATAGCATTTTTATTATTTTTTTTTTTTACTAGTAATGGCGGTGATCTGCGATTTTTATTGGGACTGTGACATTATGGTGGACACGTCAGACAATTTTGACACATTTTTGGGACCATTGGCATTAATACAGCGATCAGTGCGATTAAAAATGCACTGATTACTGTAAAAATATCACTGGCAGTGAAGAAGTTAACACTAGGGGGCAGTGAAGGGGTTAAGTGTGTCCTAGTTTGTATTCTAACTGAAGGGGGATGGGGACAGTGCAGGGAAGGTAACAGATCGCTGTTCATACTCTGTATGAACAGACGTTCTGTCAGTTCTCCCCTCAGAGAACCGGAAACTGTGTGTTTACACACACAGTTCGGGGTTCTCCGTCATTTAAGCAGTGGCCCCCTAGTGGCCATAGGGCGAAGTGACAATGCATAACGTCGTTTCGCCCAGCCTTGCCATTCTGCCACAGTACAACTGCGGCGGCTGGTCGGCATGTGGTTAAAGCAAGTTTAGGATTTCAAAGTCAATGAAATATATTGAATTCATACAATAATACCTGAGCTCCTCTGGGAAGTGCCATTTTGCCAAGTCAATGCAGTATATTAAGCTCATGTGGTAGTACCTTAGTTCAGATAACATCATTCCTTGATTTAATTTTTTATGCGTTTTGATAAGCAAATTATTGCTACTTTCTTCATCTCTCACACATATATTTGCAGGTCATTCACCTGCACTTCCACTACTTACTGCTCCTTTTTCATAACTTAGTTACAGGTTTCCATCTGTTTCTTTGCCACTTAATTGCTATTTCAATTCCAGTAAGTCTCAGGCAGTACTCAATATAAAGACTGTTCCTTAAACACAAAAAAATCCTTCCTTCTGGGGGAGACAGACTAATGCAGCTGCAGGTTTTCAAAGTCAAATGCAGAGTATGTAGTTCATGTTATAGTACCTGAGATCCTCTGGTTTCACTTCCAGCTCCTCCAGCATTGCTCCCTGTTATTGCTCTCCTCATCCCATGCACATTTCTCCTAGGCTCTGGGGGGGAGAGAAAGGGGGGGTTGGGCCGACCGGAGAAAACTTTTAGGCGTGTTCCTCCATTCCTCCCTCCACGCTGAGCACTCTTCTCTCCTTGCCAGCACATGATACCACGCTCCTCCACTCCCGGCCACCAAACTCACAGCTCGCTACAGCCCAGTCTCAGAGGCTGTCAGTCAGGGAGCTCGATGCGGCCTCTCACGCCATTCGACTCCCGCTGGTCCACCCGGAGCTCTCTCATGCGCTCCCATCCGGCATCATGGTCAGGCCCCTCCCCCAACATAACAGCATCACATCCCCATCTGTCCCTGATGACCTAGCTGTCTTCTCCTGGACAGGAGCAGTTCTAATTCTTTCCTTGCAGGCCATCATAATTTAACCACACTCACCCATCGCTGTGGCATGCTTCGCACGCCACATGCCACTTTCTTCCTGAAATATTCCTTACTTCAACTTCAAAAGTTGGATGATATGTTAGTACTATTTCAGTGCATGTCCCTAACATTACATGCATATCAAACCTTACACCATTAATAACCAGTTCTAAAGGTGGGGGGGCAGCTTGCCATGTTCGCCTTGGGCACTGGATGACCTTGTCCTGGCACTGATTGCAATTTCCAGTCCAGTGCTCATTTTTAATCCTTTTTAAGCTCTGATGAAGGGGGTGTTGCTTTGGCCCCAAAATGTTGCTTGGTGTTGATTTGGCTCATTGAGCATTTCTTTTATATGATTTTGGAATAAAAGCTACATCTGGATGTACACATTTTAATGTGGCACCTCAATCTTGATGTTCAACATCATCTGTAAGGGTTAACTTCTGCAGAAAATGGCTTAGCCTGCTAGCTGCTTGATTTCCAGGAGTAGCAGCCATTGGGGACACACATTTTACTGCTTCATTTGCTTGCTTCTCTGCAGCATTAGTCACCACCAATTGTTTTAGTTTTTCCTCCATTTGTAATCCAAAGCCACCAAAGGAAAAGGGTACTGGCCTTTTAAATATCAGTATCTTTTCTTTGTGTACCTGCCCACATTCTCCATCAGTTGTGATATTCAAGGGATAGAGGACACCAGAATTTTTTGTCGCAAAGCATAGTTATAGATAGTGTTTCTTATGGCAATTTAATAAGGTCCTGAATACAAAAGCTATTGGCTTACTTACAGCAGGATAGTGTTTATGGAGCAAACAAAAATCCTCATACATAGCAGCCTTAGCAGCAATCTCAAAGAATCAAATGCTCAAGTAAATGCAATTTGATTCTGATTTTTAGTGATGGCAAATTTGTGAAAAAGTTACTGTTGTGCTAATTTGTGCTCTTGCCAACCCAAATTGATCTTATCCTAATGTTATGCTAACAATTTATGCAAACCGATTCTTTTTACCCTGTGTACATCAGGATGTAGCATCAAAAGGAGAATAAAGCTCTCCTAAAGTAAAAATTGAAAATTGCTACTTTACATAGAAATCACACTTATGTGATATTTTAATCGGCAGACTAGTTGTATGGATATATTTTGTAGTAAGCATCTCAGGGTACACACATTACATAAGCGCTGCATTGGGAAAAAGTATAGGAAATTTTTTCATTTTTTTTTTTCATTTTTTTTATTTCTTCCAAAAGAACCAAGGAAATAAACCTATGTGCATCCAAAACTGCTTCCAAAGCCCTATCTGTCCACAAAAAATAAACTATAAATATATAATATGGAATGTAAATGCTAAAAGGTACAGAACCAAGAAAAAAATGTGTGTAACTATAGGGGATTAGGGAAGAAAGAGAGCTCTGGACTCAAGCGGGTAAAGTGGATGTAAGGCAACCATTAAAATCTCATATAAATGTTTACATATTAATAATGCTTAAAACTTATTTTTCGATCTATTATAAATGCTAGCTTGCTTTCTTTTAACTAATAGCTGCTGATACTGACACAAAGGCCCTTGTTTGGGCACTTTTGGTTATATGGAGACAACAATAGTGTTTATTTTGAGACCCTTATTTAGCACACCTGTTGCTAATGTATCTAAATTAAAAATTAAGAACCATCCTATTTCCATCATGAAAGTCTCTGTTGTGCCTTGGAACTCTGTGACCATAGCGTTTCTTGTCAATTAGCCTTCTGTGTTCTCCTATGCAAATGAGTCTGTGTGGTACAATAGTTTACAATAAAATAAAATGTTATCAGTGCTAAATCAGTAAATAACTCCGATAAAAATACCCAAAGATGTAAACTTAACAAGTGCTTAGTATAAATGTAACTAATGTACATATGGCAATTAATACTCATTCTAAATATCACTAAATATCACTAAAATGGAGAATCTAACTGTGTGCAAAACAAATGTATATAATGTGCAAATAGGCAACCAAGTATGTGCAAATCCAGATATACAAGATGAATATAAATGCAAAAAGTGAAGCGCAACACTTCTAAAAGAATTATCCACCTAAAAATATGTATTTAGAAACTTTCTAAAAACATCAAATAAATGTATAAATCAATAGCATCAGATGATTCACAGTGGTGTCCGTTTATGAAGCAGTGAAATGTATTCACTGCTTCGTTCTCCGGCATTCACAGTGAAGAATCTTCTCCTCTGGATGCCAGTTTATGAAGCGGTGTAGATCGCTTCACCTTTGGAGGAGTGAAGAGATCTACAAATGCTTCAAATAGTGGAGAACGGCCCCTGATACTGGAATCTCGTGAGACTTTACGAGATTACAGTACCAGATGTCAGTTTATTAAGCAGTGATAAATTATCACCGCTCAGCTGCGTGAATTAATGTTAATAAAATAACGAGTCCCCCTACATTATACACATATGTATACACACACACACACTATATATACATGTATATACACACACATGATATATATATACATATACACATTATATGTATATATGTATATATATGTATACACATAAATATGACAGGGGGACATGCTTACAGTGTTGGGGGGTCTGAACGAGGCATAAGGAAGTTAAAAAACTTCCTCCTTCCCCCTCAGATCCCCCCAGATTCTCTCTTCACTCCCCGATTCACCAGCTCTGAGCTGGTGAACCTGGGAGTGTGAATTTTGACTCAGATCGCCAGTGAAGCGGTGAGATCACCGCTTCATAAACTGGCCTTTTCTGTGTCATTCAATGAGGATTCTCCATGTGTAGAGATAATCGGCGGGAGAACAAGTTCAAACATGTTCTCCCCCGATTATCACTGTTTCATAAACTGTTTATGGACTATGATCAGCGGCGATCCTTGGGATCACCGCTGATCACTGCTTCATAAACGGACACCAGTGTCCATCAAACATTAAAATCCATTAAGCACTACTGTGTCTGTATAAATGCTTCACACTCCTGTGCTCTCCCATCACCAGGTGAAATGCAAGCTTACCTCCCAGTGTGTGTGGAAGCACATATCATGCATACAACACCACTCCTGGAGACAAGTTCGTGGCCGAGAACAATTAAGTGCCCAGGGTGCAAGCATATCGTGCCTATACATCTGGAGACCAAGCCGTTTATAACTGGATACCATATATACATTACCTATACAAATAAATTATATAAATACATCAATGTACATATACACAGCTACTCAATTCAAAATCATTGAAAATCAATCAATGAAAACTCTCACTATGCACTCTAATTAAAAATATATGCTACACTGGAATTTCCCAAAAGATTGATCTGGATTATAAATTGTCTTAAATTGTACACAATGTTAAAATCCACAATTTACGAACCAACATTATTCTAAATAAAGTATATTAAAAATTACACAAAGTTAATATTAAAAATCATGAAAAAATATAAAAAAAATATAAAATGAAAAATTATTATACAGCTTATGACCATCTATTTCATAAATCTCGAATCATTCCTTATAAAGCAGTTAGGACCAACATCTAAACCCCTTGGCTTCAACACCTTGGTTTCATAAATCCAGAAGGATTCACGCTGACTTAAAAACCTAACAAAGTTACCCCTCCATTGTTTTTGGACTTTTTAAATCCCCCAGAATTTGAGACCTCTTGGGTCCCTATTGTGGACCTCTCTAAAATGCCTTGACACATTGTGCTCAATCCTTCCTTTTTTAACATTATTAATATGTTTCCACACCCTTATCTGTATATTCCTTGAGGTGCAGCCAACATATTGCTTAGAGCATGAGCACTCTAACATATATACAACCCTCTCAGTCGTACAAGGCATAAAGTCTGTAATGGAATATTGCTTCCCCGTTGCCATATATTTAAATTGCTTTTTCTTTTTCTCATGAACCCTTGAGGTTTTATATGCAGGACAATTTCCGCAACTATAAAACCTTACCAGAAAAGGTAACCCCCCTTTTTGCCTATTGGTGGAACTAGTACCCCAGGTGCCAATGTATTCCTAAGATTAGGGGCTTTTTTATATACAAATTTCAGAACCGTTGGCAACACTAAACCTAAAACCAATGTAACAGGTAAAAGTGAGCGCTGAACCCAACACAGTAATGGATTAATACCAGTGTAAGAGATATAAGGAATTAAAATGAAAATGAAAAATAAAAGATAAAATTAAAATGTAAAAGCAATGTCAATGGTAAATGTGAATGGATGAACATGAATCTGTCAGCGAAAATTTAAATTAAATGTCCATATAGACTGAAGAAATGTCCATGTTAATTTTGTAATCCACTAACCACATTAGAAGGCTGCCCTGCTTGGAGAAAAGAAGTAGTCCTCTAGGTGCTGTAACATAAGAACACAAGGCGCCACTCTAAGTGCAGAATGCCATAAAATTTCTTTAAACAAAATGTGAAAAGGTGGTACTCACAATGGTACATGTTAAAGAAAGCATATAGGTAGTGTTGCTGCTGTATCCTTGACGGTTCATAGTCCGGTTCGAGTTGTGCTGGTGTCCGGTGGACAGGCTCGGCGGTGGATGCCGTCGCTTCCTGCCGCTGGAACGCACGCTGTAACCCAGGAACCACAGGGATGAGATCACTTCCGGATGCAGGTAACGTAAAGGCGACGCGTTTGCGGAGCTACGCTCCTTCCTCAGGCCTAACGGATGATCTGATTGGACTGTAGTTAAAGGCTTGTAGATGGCGCTGATTGGTGGAAACAGGGTGCTGCATTTTAACTCTATCTGCAATCACTCAGAGCACATTCCTAAGAGCCAATTTTGCCGCTTACGCAGGAACTGCACTAGGCAATCAGACTACATCACAGAAGGGTCCCTCTTAAAACAAAAAGTTATTGATAAGGCTTTCCCACCAAAAGTGATTGATGAGGCTTTCGATTTTTATATGTCAGAGCGTCCTATTTGTACCACAGATCTAGACCAACCCACGACACAACCTGTCAGATTTGTGACCCAGTTCCACACTCGATATAAAACCATGGAACGTATTTTAAACAGACATTGGCCTATTCTACTTCAGGATCCACAATTAAAATCAACTATCACACCGAGACCGTAATTCACATACCGGAAAACCAGGAACATTAAAAACTTGATAGCACCTAGTAAGCTCAAATCCGAATCATGCCCCAAGATAGCATTCCCATGTCTTATCCCTCTTATTGGGATGTATCAATGTCGTAAAAAATTGTGTTTAACATGCAATCATGTCACACATGGTCAAAAGGAGTTTACCCACAAGGACAAAACATACCAGATCAGCAGTTTTTTCAATTGTTCTACTGAATTTGTCATTTACTGCTTAACTTGTCCTTGTGGGCTCTATCATGTAGGAAGAACTATACGTACATTGAGGAAAAGATTTGGGGAGCACCGTCGGGAGGCGGGAGACGACACTCACAGTGTTCCCTTACATTTCCTAAAAAACCATCAACATTCGTCTTCAGGCCTCAGGGTCTGGATCATTGAGTCCATATCCGGTACGTTCCCACTGGCAGAGCGTTTTAAACGTCTCTGCCAGAGAGAAACGTACTGGATATATACTTTGGACTCTCTCTCTCCTGGTGGATTAAACGGATTATGGATTATTATTTTTGGATTATTATTTTTTTTAAAATCTTTTTATAATTTTTTATTTTTATTTTTATTATTTATTTTTATTTTTTCATTATTATTATTAATTTATTATTATCATTTTTTTTCATCCTTTTATCATCTATTATTCATTAATATATATTTTTTCACAATTCATTTCTACCCATCAATTATTATTTTTTGTTTCTGTTAATTTTTAATTTAATTTTTCTTCAATTTTTCTTTTTTCTCCACTCCTGAATGTTATTATTTACATTATTAATTCATTTCAGCGTCATTTTCATTACACACATAGAAGATGAATAAGCTCCAATTTTTTGTTGTGTTTTCTTGTAGTTTTTTAGAGTTCCTTGTTTAGAATTCTTGTGTGCCATCTTCCATTGTTAGTGTTGGTCCAGCAAGCTATATCCATAATGTGGTTACACATACTATCACTTCAAAATACCATAACATCTATAGATTCTTTTATACAGTTATATTTTATTATTATTTTTTTAAACATTATTTATGATGTTCTCATGAAGTTACTCCAGAGAGATATACACATATATATTTATCTAATCGTTGCCTGATATATTGGCCAAATACTAGTCAGCCTGAGTGATTGCAGATAGAGTTAAAATGCAGCGCCCTGTTCCCACCAATCAGCGCCATCTACAAGCCTTTAACTACAGTCCAATCAGATCATCCGTTAGGCCTGAGGAAGGAGCGTAGCACCGCAAACGCGTCGCCTTTACGTCCCCTGCATCCGGAAGTGATCTCATCCCTGTGGTTCCTGGGTTACAGCGTGCGTTCCAGCGGCAGGAAGCGACGGCATCCACCGCCGAGCCTGTCCACCGGACACCAGCACAACTCGAACCGGACTATGAACCGTCAAGGATACAGCAGCAACACTACCTATATGCTTTCTTTAACATGTACCATTGTGAGTATCACCTTCTCACATTTTGTTTAAATAAATTTTATGGCATTCTGCACTTAGAGTGGCGCCTTGTGTTCTTATGTTACTAAACCTAAAACCCTATCTTTTAAAATAATGTTTCAATACTTTCTAAAGATGTTCTCCACATTCTTAATCTGTAAATTATAATTCATTACAATCCTATATTCCTCTCCCCTAGAAGATACTTCTACACCCTTCTCCTTGTTTTTAATCAGTTCTCTCCTATCCAAGTTTTTAACCCCCTCTATCTCTCTCTTGAGTCATTTATAAGTTATTTATATGTTTGAGTTTTCTTTAGTAAGTATTAATTGTGTTAATTGCTTTAGAGACTGTTTAATACAAGATGATTAGTCTCCCCTTTCACAAAGGTGAAACAAGTTTGTGAAATGAAAAGTGCAAAGCAACAATCTTCAAGATTGTGAAAAATCCAAAAGATCTTCACTAGAGGTAATATTCAGATCCATTACTGCAGCTATCTAAATGAAAAATGCTGTTTTTCTCTGCAGAGCTGCGTACTGGCATTCATGGTATCTACTTTTGAAACAATTCCATTTGCTCTTCTCTGGACAAGCTGATCGGGTTACATCTTCGGAGCAAGATGTCTCTGTCATGATGTCTTCTTTTCCCTGCACTGTAAAGCCTCATATTTATTTATTTATTTTCAGGTACTTATATAGTGCCATCAATTTACGCTTCGCTTTACATATACATTGTACATTTACATCAGTCCCTACCCTCAAGGAGCTTACAATCTAAGGTCCCTAACTTACATTCATACAATTTAGACAGGATCCAATTAACCCACCAGCATGTCTTTGGAGTGTGGAGGAAACCCACGCAGACACAGGGAGAACATGCAAACTCCAGGCAGGTAATGTCGTGGTTGGGATTCGAACCAGCGACCCTTCTTACTGCTAGGCGAAAGTGCTACCCACTACACCACTGTGCTGCCCCTTTCCACATGATCGGATTTTCGGCAGGCAATTGTGTGATGACACACTGTTTGCCTAAAATCCGACCATTAGTACGTTTCTTCAGATAATTTTTGTCCAAACTTCCGTCAACAAATGTTGGATGGCAGGCTAGTAAATTTTCAGCGGACAATGGTCTGTTGTCAGATTTTTGGATCGTGTGTACACAAGTCCGTCACACGAAAGTCCAAAGTACAAACATGCATGCTCGGAATCAATGCTCACCAAACACGACATTAGCAGAAAGTGCCCAAAGGGTGGCGCTCAAGAGCTGAAATTCCACGTAGCACATCACTACATTTGTGTTTGTTGGCCGACAATTGTGTGCCGTTAGTATGCAAGACAAAATCCAGACACACACCCTTCGGACAAAAGTCTGACGCTCTGTTGGCCAACAATCCGATCGTTTGTACGAGGTGTTAGAGAGCAGGTTTTTTTCTTCACTTACATTGGAAGACTAACATGATTCATGCCAGGGTTCTTGGTCTCTGAAAGAATATAAGCTTTGAATCAACATTCTAGAATTACAAACAAATTGTCTGTAATTACTTCACTGGATCCCCTTTTTACCCATCATTCATCTGGGTTCAATCAATAATGCCACAGCTATGGCTTACATCAATTATCAGGAAGCACAAGGAGTATTGAGGTGGTGACAGAGATAGATTGTATCCTATTCTGGGTAGAGCTTAATATTCTAACAATTTGTGTGGTACACATACTGGCAGTTAGATTTTCTTAGAAGACAATGTTTGGGTCCAGGGAAATGGTCTCTCCACTCTGACTTCTTCCTGTTTATTCACTAAATTGTACCTTTACACAAATGCTTACACGAGTTGCTCCCCATATTTTCAACCTTGGTGTTTAAATCTAGTATTGTTGGTGCTACAAAGACCTCATTTGAACCTTTTTGGGACATATCTTTGGCGTCTATTCTGTAAGGTAGCCTTTCTTGTGACCATTATTTCAGTCAAGAGCGTATCTAAGTTATCAGCATTTTTTTTAAACAAAAGTGGTTTCTCCTTTTTACTGTAATGATGATATTGTGGTAAGGGCCAGGGCAGCCATCAGACATTTTTGGGCCCCTTACACAGCTTTAGGCATGGGCCCCCCCGAGCCTGCCCACAAACATTCCTCAGGGCCTGCCCACGACCATCCCACCGAATCCACACTCCGGCCACCCCACTTGTATGCACTCAGCCCCTCTCACACCTGTATATATGTCAGCCCCCCTCACACCAGTATATATGTCAGCCCCCACTCACATCTGTATATGTCAGCCCCCCTCACACCTGTATATATGTTAGCCCCCCTCACAACTGTATATGTCAGCCCCCCTCACACCTGTATATATGTCAGCCCTTCTTACACCTGTATATGTCAGTCCTCCTTACACCTGTATATGTCAGCCCCCCTCACAGCTGTATATATGTCAGCCCCCCTCACAGCTGTATATATGTCAGCCCCCCTCACTCTTGTATATACGTCAGCCCCCCTTCACACCTATATATATGTCAGCCCCCTTCACACCTATATATACGTGAGCCCCCTTCAAACTTATATATATACGTCAGCTCCCCTCACTCCAGTATATATGTCAGCCTCCTTCACACCTGTATATACATCAGCCCCCACTTACACCTGTATATATGTCAGCCCCTCTCACACCTGTATATATGTCAGCCCCCCTCACACATGTATATATGTCAGCCCCCCTCACACACATATATATATGTCAGCCCCCCTCACACCTGTATATATGTCAGCCCCCCTCACACATGTATATTTGTCAACCCCCCTCACACCTGTATCTATGTCAGCCCCCCTGACACATGTATATATATGTCAGCCCCCCTCATACCTGTATATATGTCAGCCGACCTCACACCTGTATATATGTCAACCCCCCCTTTACACCTGTATATATGTCAGCCTCCCTCACACCTGTATATGTCAGCCCCCCTCACACATGTATATATGTCAGCCCCCCACATAAACACATCTGTAAACACACAAAGCTCTGGCCCATTCCTGTACAAAAACAGCCTCCTCCCTTTCCTTCACAGCCCCTACTTGTAAAGGAGGTCTTCCTACCTAGTCCCAGCTCTTGTTTCCACAAAATTACACGTTGCTGACATACAGAGGAGCTGCAGCCGATCACACTTCATAACATAGTACAGGCAGAACACACGAGGGGTGCAGATAGTAGCCAGAGGTGGCAGTAACAAGCTTGATGTCTGAGCTCATTGACACAGAGCAGCAGAAGCTGCAGAGTTTGTTTCTGTATTCCATGACATGGCTTCCCTTCACCTGCTCCTACTCTCTTCTGGCCCAGCCGGGCCCCTTACATTTGTATCGGCTGCTACTGCTTTCTTTAGGCAGACTGATTCCCTTTTTTTAATTCCATAGTGTCCTATAGGTTCCATATCTACTATAGGTTCCATATCTACTATTTCTAAATGGTTTCTATAGCTTTTTGTGCAAGCCAATGAGTTGTAAGATATAGTGCTTCCTTTTTCCTTATAAAGCTCATTCCACTAGGGCAGTAAATGTTTCTTTTGGCTTTTTCTTACCATGTCTTAATTTTGAGGCTATGGCCTGTGCATATTTTCTCTAGGTTTTACAAGGTTGATGTGTTTGCTTTCACAGTTACTAGTTCTGGTGAAAAGGTTCTGCAAGCTTCTATTTAATGCCTTGATTTGCCCTATGTATATTTTTATTTTGTTGTTTTTTTCTTGTTGGCCTGAATTGCCTGTGTTGTTTGGGTGTGCCTGCCTCCCAGGTTGGTCTTCAATTGGATGTCTCTAGGTTGCCTATTATCATGAAACTGTGTCCCTTATTGGACGATAAAGAAAATAGGATTTTTGTACTCGCTGTAAAATCCTTTTCTCTGAGTTCCTCGGGGGACACAGCTTCCTCCTTTCATATGCTGTTGTTCTCTCTTAAACTGAGCAGGTGTGATGTAGGAGGGGTTATAGCCTTAAGGGGGCTTGCCTTCAATTTTTTTTTTTTCAATAAATGTTTATTAAAACTTTTCAGATATACATAAAATCACAGTTATCGGGTATACATTGAAACAGAAGCTGTTAATACAATCAATAAGTCATACAATCGATAAATAAAGCAGAAATGAAAGAATAAGTTCAAAATATGGCCAACTGAGCCTGTTACAAGGTCACTTCTGTATTAGTGATGTAGGTGAAGTTCCGACCCAGTAAGGTATTCCTATGGTAAAGCGGGAATACCCTAATTAACAAGTGTATAAACTAAGGATCATTAAGCATCTCCGTGTAAGGGAGAAGGGATTGGTGTGGGGGTAGGGGTCCAATCGGGGTAATGTTATGTACAGATCAAAGCCACCCTTAAACCCATTCACCCTTAAAGGGTTCTTACTGTGAATGGGTGGGGGCCATGTGTAGTAATGTTTGTGGTTTTAAACCTATTCGGTACCCATATGATTGAGAGGCAGCTCCGTAATAATAATATGTTGTTTAGGAGTGGGGGGGGGGGTGTAAGGAGACCAGAAACCATTAGGGTATGTGCTCCTGCCGGAACAGTGAAGGAGTTATGTAGGTATCAGGTTGAGAGGGTGTGGAGATCGCCTAAGTAGTATCAGTGAGGATCAATTGGGTAAGAGGAAGGGTATGGACGGAGGGAGGGCACGATCAGCCAGACACTATGGCGTTTCTGCGACAGATCAGTATCGATCATGGCTGAGAGGTTGGGTCACTGGGCGGAATGATCTGCGTCGAGGAAACTCTAAAGTGTAACCAGCAAGCCCATGTTGTATTAAATTTTGTCGGATTGTCTTTTGCTTGGTAAATGAGTTTTTCCATCTCGGCCGCTCTATTGACTCTTTTGAACCATTCAGCCACTGTGGGTGGTGTGGAACTCTTCCAGTGAACCGGGACACAGAGGTTGGCTGTATTGATAAGGTGTAGGGTAAGGGATTTTTTGCAGGAGGAGAGGGGCATAGAGGTGTGGTGGAGCATGTATTGGGCCGGAGTGAAGTCTGGGGCGTAAGAGGTAATTTGGGTGATAAGGCGGTGAATTTCCGTCCAGGACGCTAGGATAAGAGGACATTCCCACCAGATATGAATGAGGGTGCCAAGCGCCGCATTGCAACGCCAGCATGGTGGGGGGACCAAGGGGTGCATTTTGTGGATCTTGTCAGGTGTCCTATACCAGTTGGTGAATAGTTTGTATCTGTTTTCCTGGGTGGATACATTAATGGAGCCCTTATGAATATGGTTGTGCATACGTTCCCATTCAGTGGAGGTTAAGTCTATAGACAGTTCTGATTCCCAACGACGGATAAGCTTATCATCTTTAATTTTGCAAGTTGAAAATAAGAATGCATACACAGTAGAGATCACATGACGTTGGGGTTTTGAACTATCACATAGCAATTCAAAGGGTGTACACTCTCGGTACCATAGTGAGATGGATTTGGCATCAGCAAAAAAGTGTCTTAATTGTAGGTACTTGTAAAAGGGGATGTTGTATTCAGTGAGTTTGGCTGACATGGCTTGGTGAGGGAGGAGTTCACCATTTTGGAAGAAGTAGTGTGCCCTGATGGGGGCTGTGCATGATTCCCTGTGCAGATCTCTTAAGGCAAGGCCTGGCAGGAATTTAGGATTACAGACCAAAGGGGTCATAGGGCCTGGGTGCAGTGTGTAATTGAGTGCTTTTCCGGCTAATTTAAGGTGGGACAATGTGACTCCAATAAAGGGATGTGTCACCAAATCTCTAGGAATGGAGTTGTGATTGATCCACGGTAGATGTGACAGCGGGGTTTTAGCGAAAGAATCCTCAAGTGTAATCCAGGCTTTATTGAAACAATTCAGATGCCAATCTACAATCCTAGTTAAATGACATGCCCAGTGGTATTTTTGAATGTCGGGGAGGCCAAGGCCCCCTAATAGCTTGGTGAGTACTAGCCTATTCCAGCTTAGTTGGGGGGTCTTGGATGCCCAGATAAAAGTCCTGCACATACGCTTGTATAATGTAAAAAAGGAAGTGGGTAGCTTTATGGAGATTGCCTGAAAAAGGTAAAGAAGTCTGGGCAGTATATTCATTTTTAATATGGCTGTCCTACCCAACCAGGAGAAGGACCCGAAATGCCATTTATTTAAATCAGCTTGTATGTTTTGAAGCACGGGTTGGAAGTTTCTCATGTAGATATCCTGTAGTATAGTAGGTATTTTGATGCCCAGGTATGTAATGTCCTGTGATTCCTATATAAAGGGGAAGTTCTGTTTGCATTGGGTGACCAGTGTGGCTGGTAGGGCAATGTTCAGTGCTTTCGATTTTGTAAAGTTAATTTGAAGGTTTGACAAGGTTTTGAATAATTAGAAATCTTTAAGAAGATTGGGGATAGTGACTATAGGGTCCGTGAGGAAGAGTAAAACGTCATCCGAATAGGCTGCTAATTTATAGTGGTTATCACCAATGTTAATGCCTTTGACGTCCATGTTTTCTCTTAATCTGCGGAGCATTGGTTCTATAGTAAGGATGAATATGAGCGGGGATAGGGGGCATCCCTGACGGGTTCCGTTTGAGACAGAGAAGGCGTTCGACAGGCGGCCATTGATCCTAAGTTTAGCTGTAGGTGCAGAGTATAGCGCCAGGATCATTTGGAGTAGATGCGATGGGAAACCTATTACTCTTAAAGTCGCTTCCATATAGTGCCAGGCCACCCTGTCGAACGCCTTCTCCACGTCCAAAGACAGGATAAAACCTTGTGTGGATGTTTTGGAGAGCCAGTGATGGATATTTAGAGCCTTGATAGTATTGTCCCTGGCCTCCCTGCCAGGGACAAAACCTACTTGATCAAGGGAGAATAATTTGGGTAGCAGAGGGAGAATGCGGTTTGCCAACACTTCGGCGTAGAGCTTTAGGTCTACGTTCAGGAATGAAATCGGGTGGTAGTTAGAGACCAATGAGGGGTCTTTGCCTTGTTTGGGAATGAGAGTGACGTGTGCTTCAAGAATGTCCCTCATCGTATTAGAGGTTGGTGATAAATTATTGAAGGCTTTGGTGAGGTGGGGAATGAGGGTGTCTGGGAAGGACTTATAATAGCTAACTGTCAGGCCATCTGGGCCAGGGCTTTTGCCTGCTTTCATTTGTTTTAATGCAGTTAAAATTTCTTCTCCTGAGAGTGGGAGATCAAGGTCCGAGGATTCATCTGAAGAGAGGGGGGAGGGACAGTATTGTGCAAGGAAGTCTGTAATGGCTGTCATTCGGTCAGAGGTGGCTGCAGGGGGGGCATGGTGGGGAGATTGTATAGTTTGGAGAAGTACTGAACAAAATGGTCAGAGATGTCATCCGTAGTAACAAGGGCGTCGTCAGTTGGTGTTGTAATTTTGTGAATGGTATGGGCCGCTTTCCTAACTTGAAGCGCTCTGGCTAAAAGTTTACCTGACTTGTTGCCGAATTCATGGAATAATTTGTCGGTCATGGCGTAGTTACGTTTTTGTGTGTGGTTAAGTTCCTCTAGAAGTTCTTCTCTGGTCTGAGTTACTTCCGTTAATATGGAAGCTGCTAGTGATGCTTTGTGTGCTTGTTCAAGTGCTAGTATGCGGTCGGTCAGCTCATTAATTTGTGATTTTATAAGTTTGTTTCGTTGGGCCGCAAGGGAGATAAATTTCCTCCTTATGATGCATTTGTGTGCTGCCCAAACGGAGATGGGAGAGGTGTCTTCTGTTGTATTTTCTGCTAAGTAGTGGGGGAGCTTGTGGTAATTTGTTGTATATGGTCCAGGTCGGTCAGTAGAGAATTATCAAGTCGCCATATGTTGGACCTACCATGGGTCGTCAGGAGGGTTAGAGTTATATATATGGGGTTGTGATCAGAAAGAACCATGGGTTCAATCGTAGCTTTTGAGAGGTGTGTGAGATCATTTTGGGATAAGAAAAAGTGGTCTATTCTGGAGTATTTGTTATGAGGTGCAGAAAAGAAGGTGAAGTCCTTAGTGTTGGGGTGTAATGTGCGGCAGGCATCGTGAAGTAACAGGTTGCTGAGTTGCAATTTAATAGCTCGTAGGGCTCTGTAGGTTAGGGAGGAAGCACCATTGGATGTGTCAAGGGAGGGATTCAGAGCGACATTGAAGTTGCCTCCTACTATCAGAGTACCCGATTGGAAGCTGAGAAGTTGTTGGAAGGTGTCTCTAAAAAAGGCCACTTGTTGCTAGTTAGGGGCGTAAATGTTAGCTATTGTGACAGGTCTGTGGTGCAGAGTGCCTTTAATGAATAGGAATCTCCCTTGGGAGTCTCTTTGGACTTCTGTCACCTGCAGGGGGCATTGTTTAGAAATTAAGATTGAGACTCCTTTGGATTTAGCCTTGGTGTTGGAAGCGTGGTACACCAGTGGGAATTGGTGATTATACAGTTTAGAGATGCTATCTGTCTTGAAGTACGCTTCCTGTATAAGTGCTACATGTATTTTCAATCGTTGTAGGAAATAGAACAGTTTAGACCTTTTCTCTGGGATGTTAAAGCCTTGTATATTGATTGAGCAGAGTTTGAGTGTCTGTAGGTGCTTATGTAGGTCAGGCGGTGAGGCCCGGGGGTCTGTGTCATCCGCCATAAGTACGAGTGAAGGGAGAGGCATGACCTAGGTGATCAGGATGTGGGTCTGTTCAGTGTATGGCAGGCTTAAGTGTAATGTTAAGGTAACTAGGGTGAAACCGATGAGGTTTGGGGGTGACTTTTGGGGGTGAGGTTTTGGAGAACGTATTTTCGGGGGGATATATAATAATAGGGCAAGGGGATACTCTCAAAGAAACGTGAGTGCTGGGTGGTGTGATTTGGGTGAGTAAATGCATTATTTCAAAAATAGTATACAAGAACCATCATATAGAAATATTGGGAGTTCTGATACCACCACCCAGCCCCCATATCAGAAGGCACCCAAAACGCCAATTAAATACTATCACAGCTAAATGCGGGATTTGTAAAGGTGGGTGCCCTCTCATGGGTCAAGTGTCAGCCTCAGAACAGGTGAGGTTATTAAACAGAGGACATTTATAGGGCCTAAAAACAGCACAAAAATCTCAAAAGAGGGATAGAACACTGTAACCGAAGTAACATGTAAATAAACAAGTAAATCAGTCAGCAAGCTGACCATGCAATCAGTGACAGATCTCCAACTAGAAAGTCTGAGTAATACTAAACTTGTAGACTAGAAGATTTCCCATAGAGAGAGTGTGGAATATACCTCATACCGCGCCGTGCAGTCTAACATGCCAGCAAGTGTGATTGGGTAAAGTTACAGTTACAGTTACAGGCCAGTAGGTGGTAGTAGTGCACTGTGCATAAGCCTGCAGGTAGGTGCCACATCAGTTCCCAGCAGCGAGTGCCTGTACAGGGCATGTAGATGGAGGTAATGCACTGAGCATAAGCCTTCAGGTAGGTGCCACATCAGTTCCTAGCAGCGAGTGCCTGTACAGGGCATGTAGATGGAGGGGGTAGGCTCTGTAGGCTCCTCAGTCAGTACATGAGTGGTTGCAGCCAGCGATGGAGTGGAAGAGGAGACTGTGTGAGATGCGGCTTTGGAAGTCAGCCTTGAGTGTGATGATCTTTGTGAAGCGTTGCCCAGGTAACAGTCGCAGTGTTCCTTGGATGTTCTTGAGGCTTTTCCTTAGGGCGTCAGGGAGATTGTGGGCGGAAGTGACACTGTACAGAACTGCTGCCAGGTCAGGGGCGGTTACAAATGCCTTCAATTTTCTATGTGCCTAATGTCCATTTTTTCTGTAGGCACCAGTATAAATTAAAATTGCTTATTATCATCAAGCTGTGTTATTCAGTGAACGAGAAAAGGATTTTATAGTGAGTACAACTTTGGGGAGGAAATTGGGCGTTTAGGATCTGGTACAGATCGATTTTGTTGTTGACCTATTGAAACTAATTTTGGAGTTGTTTTTGATGTTTAATGGTTGTTAATTTTGTGATTAACCTCCTCCCACAGTAAGTGCATTCTCAGCACAGAAAACCATTCCCTCTGGTTGCAAATATGCATCCGCTCAGGGTTAAAGCCTGCCTGCCTAGAAGCTGCATATATATACACATGACCAGAGGGAACAGGTTAATGTTTTTCCATCCTCTTTCTTTTTATTTTTCACTTTATTATATTTACCAGTTTCTCTCTGTATTAAAATGAATACATGCACTGATTATAATTATGTTTAAATCTTCTGGTGGGGCTTTGATAATACACCTGTTGCAATAATATTCCTATTTTGTTATATTATTGCTAATTTGTTGAAAAATAAGATACGTCAGTTCCAGATTTAGAATATTTAATAATTTCTGCTAAAACCATTTGCAAGTAAATAGTGTAGCTCTATCCGTTTTTACTGATGTCAAACAGCTGCTTATATGCCAGGTTTTTGTTGTCAAACAGACTTTGCACTTAAACATGGCCCTTGCTTAGCATAATAGATGGATTATGGTGGATGAGGATACTTCTTATGCAAAATGATCTAGTTGCAGCTGTTCATCCATTTAAGCTTGAGACATTTTCCATTAATTAAAAGGATTGCGGTAAACATGAAACTGGTACATAGCACTTCTGCAGAGACATTTTCCTTCTTTTTATGCTACCACTGGGATTTATAAGTAAGGGGTTACAATTTAAAACTTTTTCCTTAACTTTCAACTTTTTTCTTTTTAATACTTGGAATGTTTAGGCTATGTTTCCACTATTGCGTCCCCAAAGTCGCGCGATTTTGCCGCGATTTTTTACCGCGATTTTACCGCGACTTTTTACCGCGATTTGAAGCAATGCCTGTATCTATGGACCTCAAGTCGCATTAAAGTGGGACCAAAGTAGTGCAGGGACTACTTTGAAGTCGCTGCGACTTGAAGTCGCACAGATATGAACGGTACTCATTGGAAATCATGGGATACAATTTGTCATGCGACTTTTCAGTCCCAAGTCGCATGAAAAGTCGCACTAGTGGAAACAGAGCCTAAAAGTACAACTACACTTTTAGCTCCCCCTCCCTAGCCCTCTTAGCTAACATATAAATAACAATTTTGAACCCGTCGTTATCAAAATTTGAGTGGATTTATGCCATTTATCAAAACATTACCTATATTGATAATGCTAATTTTCCAGAGGTTTCCAGACCAGTTTTTTTTTAATTTGCTATGAATCATAACACACATTTTACATTTTCATCCGTTAACAACTGTACATATTATTGAAGTGTATGTCATATAACAAGTTTAGACTGCATAGATGACTCGGTTTTTAATAAAATAGAGTGGACAATAGGAATGCTCTTATACTAAAACAATATAACAATTCCTCTCCAATGTACATAAAATGCATATGTGCTGTTTTTTCATTTATAAAAAAAACCCCAGTCACTCAAAACATTATATTAGTTTCTAAAAAATGCTAACATTTAACATTATGCTAGTCAGATCATGCTGCGTTGTTGATTTCCAGTCTCCCTTTTGAAAGACAGAATCATTTTTACATTGGTGAGAAATGTATTTACGTCATTAATAATTTTTTTATATTTTTAACACCATTTACAGCCAGTAGAGGGAGCCCTATTATCATAAATAACACTTCTTTGTCTAACATTGCACATGACGTGTTCCATCAAATACATGGTTTGGCTTTCAAAACAGCTTTAGTGCCATACATTTATAATTGTGAATCTCATCAATAGCTCTTTTATAGGAAACTCATTTTTTTTAGTCCGTAGTGTATTAAAATTTGCTCTGAATAGAAGTGACTGAATCAGGCAATGTGTTTAAATTTGTACCGTTTGTACAGCAAGACCCAAAGCGATATATACTAAATTTATCATATTAATGTATATTTGCCAAAACGGACACATTGTGGATCCAAATTTTGTGTGTTATATGTACTTTGAGTGGTGCATTTATTTAGCATATAAGCAATGGTCATCTTAACACGTTGAGATTTTTGTAAGTGTTTTAGAGCATTGTTTTATATTGAAATTATAATCCATGGTAAAAGTAACCTTCATTATGGAAAAAACATATGCAATCGGCTGTTTATATTTGGTTGGTACTGCAATTGTATGCTTTTATTATTCCTATATGAAGGTTCATTTGCTGCCCTGGTGGAACATTATAATTGTTAAAGATAATCTTTAGAAGATATTTAAAGCCCACTACACCCTTAAAGATAACCAAAACAACATTTAAAGAAGAAGTCTCATTTTTAAAAAAATGTCTTTCATTTACCACCCTAAAGGACTAAGAGCCTATAGTTTTATGATTGAATGATCAATGTTGCTGGGCTGTGTCATGCATGGCACTGGCCTAACATTGCTGATCCTTCATGCATAAAAGTGCTACAGCTCCATTGGCTGGTGTATGTGCATAAGTAGCCAGCAAATCATTTACTATTAAGAATCAATAATCAACATTGCCTGTTCATTCCATTTAAAACAATCTGCAGCTGTTTTTACACATGCAGGGCACCGCTAGATTCTCATCCTCAACTCCCAGCAGGGGCAGCGCCCCCCTTTGTCCATCGCCGCCTCCCCTATCTATGCGTCCAGCCCCTTTCAGGACACCGACGCATGGATTCCAATGCGGAGGGTCTGTTTTTTTTAAGCACCAATTAGAGCCAGAGGCTCTAATAGGCTTCAATATAGGGTGGGCTCGGGTCGCAGAGAGGGTGCTCCGAGCCCACCCAGGTGTGTTACAACGAATGAATATTCGCTATTGTAACACTGATCCTCCTCCCGGCCAATCGGGAAGCTGGTTTTGACACCGGTCACCCAATTGGTGAAAGGACAGGCGATCCTATTAGATGTCTAGGAGGATGAGGGAGGAGCCACAAGATGGAAGCCGCTGTGATGCAGAGAGGACACAGGAGCTGCTGCCCGCCACCCATAGGAGCCTGCAACCCACCGCCTGTAGGAGCCCACATCCTGCCCATAGAAGCCTGCAATCTGGCTGCTGCCTGTCGCCCATAGGAGCCGCCCACTGGTAACTGATGTGGTAAGTGCTAGGGTGGGTGGGTGCCGCTGACCGACCGACTGACCAACCAGGGGTAGTGGATTGATTGACGCCCCCCCAAAAAAACACCAGTCGCCACTGACTCTAAGTAACCTTTTACTATTACAAATGAACAAACCATGCTGACTGCCCATTCCTAATACTGAAAAATAACTCAGCTTATAGAGTGGGTGTGGGTTCTGTGCTTGCTGTACCTCCCAACAGGAATACCTGTAATTTGGGCTTCAAAAGAGGGTGGAGCTACAGCTAACATACAGAGAGGCATTTAGGAGACAACAGGGCCTCAGAACAGAACCCAGTGCTATATGCACTTGGTCCCTTGGGGAGTTACATACAGGCGGTCCCCGGGTTACAAACAAGATGGGGTCTGTAGGTTTGTTCTTAGGTTGAATCTGTTTGTAAGTCAAAACAGGTACATTTTTTAAAAGTAGCTCCAGCCAAAAAAACTATTTTTAAGCTTTTTGGATAGCATAGGGAAGGGTTAACACCCCTGTAACATTTGCTTTGCTGTCTGTGCGCCTGCTCAGAAGATTTCACCTCACTTCCTGTCCCAATGAGAATTGGATTTTGAAAAATTTGGTGATAAAGCATCGGTGGAGATATCTTTTTCCCATAATGACTCTTACAGGAGTAAATTTCCCTTCCTAGGGGTAGATTTCCTCTCACTTCCTTTTGTCTCCCTCTGTTTGTAAGTAGGAGTCATTTGTAAGTCGGATGTTTGTAACTAGGGTAACCGCCTGTAGTTGGTAAGGTTGAATAAAGACACTGGCCCATCTAGTTCAGCCTGAATTAAATAACATTTTAATAAGAATTTTTCTTTAAAGGATATCTAAACTTAAGAACAAAAATAATATATTGCAGTTTACCAGCCCTTAGACGTGATGGCTGCATCATTTTTTTATTTTTCTGTTTAAGAATATTTTTAGAAGTACAGAAAATATGTGTTGATCCTGTCTTTCCAACTCCCTGTGAGTTGAACTGAAATCACAAACAATAGTATCTTTCTTCCAAGCTATCTTCTGTAATCTCCAAAAAAAAACCTTCCTATCCACACGTAATTGAGATGAAGATGTAAAAACCTGTTTGTAGTACAGATCTGAAGAGCAACCTAGGGTGGAAATGCTGTTCCTCTATAGATGCATTGGAAGTGTTGCCTCCCCTGAACAGGAAGTGTGTTATTGCAGGATTACCATTATTGACAAGCTTGTCACATAAGGATGGCATATGCTTACTTTGACCCTTATGTGACAAGCTTGTCAATAACTCTCAGGGATGTCAGAATTATTGTAAAGTCAAGGGTATTTTTCCCTGTGGGGGTTGTAAGTATTGCCGGTTTATATGACACTTGAAATCAAGGGTCAGGGGCATTCTGCTTCAACTCCAGCTGGTAAGTGGTTGATCTTTGGTTGAGACATACTTGTATGTCCAACATTGCTTCCCTGAGATCAAGGGTTAGGCATCCTAGACTTGGATCTTTACCTTACAAACACTCTTGTTTGTTTTTCAGTTGACCACTGTTTGCTGTTCTGTTTTCTCTATGTTTTACCTATTGTTTTTTTTTTTTTTAAGCGGTAGCTTAGTTGCCCGCCCCCACTTTATTGTTGAGGTCTATTATCCTTTTGAATGGCAGTCTTCCTCTACTGGTATTATCTATCCTGCTTTGGGATGCCATATTTTTTTTGGTATGCTTTCTTATAGTAGCAATTTCCATCTTGCTCCCATTTTGTCATTTAGCATCTTTCAGCAATTATCCATAGACACACTCTTAAACCTTGTGGACAGCCTTCCCAGAAGAGCTGAAGCTGTTATAGCTGCAAAGGGTGGGCCAATTCAATAATGAACCCTACGGTCTAAGACTGGGGTGCCATTAGTTCATGCATAAAGGCAAGCATCCCAATATTTTGGTGATAGATAGATAGATAGATAGATAGATAGATAGATAGATAGATAGATAGATAGATAGATAGATAGATAGATAGATAGATAGATAGATAGATAGATAGATAGATAGATAGATAGATAGATAGATAGATACATTGATAAAGATATATAGATAGATATTGATCTCTCTCTCTCTCTCTCTCTCTCTCTCTCTCTCTCTATATATATATATATGTGTGACTAAGGGTGTGCAGGACACCGGGGCAATAATAACATATTGTATAAAGTTTGTTCTTGGATTTATATCTTTTAAGGGATAATCATAATTGTCCTACAACTTGTAGGGAGTTGTGGAGGGTGAATGCTGTCACTGTAATCTTTGCTAAAGGTATTTCTCCTCATGATCCTGTTCTAAACATGAGTGTCAGTAGCCTTTTTTTATAATGGTTGAACCTATTTACACTTTAATAGGATGCCCCTGCATTTATAGTAAAGGCTGGGCAGAAAAGTACATTAAAAGAACATTAAAGCACCTGTGGTTAGGCTTTGATTATATTCTACCATTTATAAAATATTTCAATAAAGGCAAAGAAGAAGGTGCTAAATCCTGATTAACATTTTATTACCTGACCTGCCACTCATCTGGATTATTCAGGGCTGACCTAGCAATGCCTTTCCGTAACGGGAAATTGAAAAAAATGTGCATTTAATTAACAAGGTAATGGATCACTTGGATTTGATGAATGCATGTAATATCCCCTTTTCATTACAAATATTAAATTCTATGCTACAACTGAAATTATGAAGATGTCTACAATGATACGATTATCACTATCTTAAATAATTATATTTCTTTATGAGAAAAGCCAATATTTATCTATATATACTGTATATCTATATAAATATATAGTATCTCACAAAATTGAGTACACCCCTCACATTTTTGTAAATATTTTATTCTATCTTTTCATATGACAACACCGAAGAAATGACTCTTTTGCTACAATGTAAAGTAGTAAGTGTACAGCTTGTATAACAGTATAAATTTGCTGTCCCCTGAAAATAAACTCAACACACAGCCATTAATGTCTAAACCGCTAGCAACATAAGTGAAAATTTCAAAATTGGGCCCAAAGTGTCATTTTTTTGTGTGGCCACCATTATTTTTCAGCACTGCCTTAAATCCTCTTGGGCATGGAGTTCACCAGAGCTTCACAGGTTACCACTGGAGTCCTCTTCCACTCCTCCATGATGATATCACGGAGCTGCTGGATGTTAGAGACCTTGCGCTCCTACACCTTCTGTTTGAGGATGCCTCACAGACGCTCAATATGGTTTAGGTCTGGAGACATGCTTGGCCAGTCCATCACCTTTACCCTCAGCTTCTTAGGAAGGCAGTGGTTGTCTTGAAGGTGTGTTTGGGGTCGTTATCATGTTGGAATACTGCCCTGCGGCCCAGTCTCCGAAGGGAGGGGATCATGTGCTCCTTCAGTATGTCACAGTACATGTTGGCATTCATGGTTCCCTCAATGAACTGTAGCTCCCCAGTGCCGGCAGCAATTATACAGCCCCAGACCATGACACTCCCACCATCATGCTTGACTGTAGGCAGGACACACTTGTCTTTGTACTCCTCACCCGGTTGCCGTCACACACGCTTGACACCATCTGAACCAATTAAGTTTATCTTGGTCTCATCAGATCACAGGACATGATTCCAGTAATCCATGTCCTTAGTCTGCTTGTCTTAAGCAAACTGAAAGATGCTGAGCACGTGCACTCAATTTCTTTGGTCAACCATGGAGAGGCCTGTTCTGAGTGGAACCTGTCCTTTTAAATCGCTGTATGGTCTTGGCCACCGTACTGCTGCTCAGTTTCAGGGTCTTGGCAATCTTCTTATAGCCTAGGCCATCTTTATAAAAAGCAACAATTCTTTGTTTCAGATCCTCAGTGAGTTCTTTGCCATGAGGTGCCATGTTGAACTTCCAGTGACCAGTATGAGAAAGTGAGAGTGATAACACCAAATTTAACACATCTGCTTCCCATTCACACCTTAGACCTTGTAACACTACGAGTCACATGACACCAGGGAGGGAAAATGGCAAATTGGGCCCAATTTTTCACTTAGGGGTGTACTGACTTTTGTCGCCAGCAGTTTAGACATCAATGACTGTGTGTTGAGTTATTTTGAGGGGACAGAAAATGTACACTGTTATACAAACTGTACACTCACTACTTTACATTGTAGCAAAGTGTAATTTCTTCAGTGTTGTCACATGAAAAGATATAATAAAATATTTACAAAAATGTGAGGGGTGTACGCACTTTTGTGAGATACCGTATATGTATTGTGGCAGAGCGAGGCTCTGTCACTTTGAAATTGGTGGTAAAAGAGACACAGAGCTTGCATATCTGCGTACTGCAAGACTACACAGTGTAGAGTTTAAATGGAGAAAACTGCTCTGTCAGTTTTCTCCAGGTTTTGCTAGTTCCGTTTGGGATTCTGTAGTTTGGAGATCCCTGAGAGTCATGGGTGGGACGGGATCTCCAACCCTGTGTCCATGTCTTAAGGATAGCAAGCAGGGTGTGTGCCCAGCTGCACACAGCCCATAACGAGGGGCTGGTGAGAGCAGAAGGTGGAAGGAAGGTGGAGTGTGAGCAGCTTGCTGCTGCTGTTTGGAGAGTGGTCTGCCTTGTGGGAGACTGTAGCCCATGTAAGGGGGATTATTTGCCCAGGGACTGGGAAAGGCTGGCCAGCCTTGAGAGTCGGGAAGACTACGGAAGCCAGTGAGTCCAGGGGGCTGGAAAGAATCAACTTTGTTGAGAGCAAGCAGAGGAACTGCTGACGAGAGAGCCAGGTGGCTTGGTATGTTTTCATTTATGAGTGCTTAATGAAGTTAAACCCCTGCGTGGGACTTCTGGATGGACTTTTGTTTTGTTTTTTTCCCTTTAATAAACATGAGCTACCAGGCCCTTAACTATAAATGTCTGTCTGATGTGGACTCCCTGCACAAAAATGCATCTATCCACTTGAGCTAAACACCCCAATATCACTATATATATATATATATATATATATAATGTATGTATGTATGTCTAGTCTTTTTTGATAGAACCGCATGTGAAATTGTGTTCCCTTGCTTATTCAAAAACTACAACTGCAGTGTATTTTATTATAGGTTTTCCAGAGTTAAACATTTTTACCTGTTACTTTAACCCTGGTGATATATGGTTGTCCCCACAAAAGGATATTAATGTGAACCCATGGTTATCATTTAATTTGGGCTGTCAGGCTGCTATATGAGGTTTCACCTGCAGTTCCTTCTAAAAAAATGATTTTTGATTACATACTCACATCACCGTAATCTTCCTTTCCTGGTGCATCTTAATGGGAGCATACATTAGGTTCTGGCTTTGACCCTTTAACCTGATCGAACTGGTTAGCTATAAGTTTGAGGTATGTTACCTGCAGCATTCTATGTAACTGTCTCCACAAGGGTCGGAGTCTGTATGTTCCTATAGATGCATCAGGAAAGGAAAGGTGAGTACACAGTTTTCCGCTTTCCTGGCACATCATGGCAGCTTACACTGGGAATTAACCCACCAGACGAAAAGGTCGAAGAAAGGAAAAAAAAAATTGAATGCATTAATTTTTATGTGTTTAATGCATAATCAGTAGCATAAGGATGCGCCCGCACAGCAGATTTTCCTGGCAAATAGTCTCAGGAGACACTCTGCAATATGCTGCCCATGCAGTTGCCACTGCCCTGGTTGAATGTGCTTTTTATTCTCCTGGATCAGGAAGGTCTTGTGAAGATTAGGCTCTTTTAACTGTCTTAACAATCCCTGGGGCGCTTATATGTGTTGATGCTGAGTGTCTTTTCCTTAACCACTTCAATACAGGGCATTTTCACCCCCTTTCTGCCCAGGCCAATTTTCAGTTTTCAGCGCTGTAACATTTTGAATGACAATTGCACGGTCATGCAACACTGTACTCAAACGACATTTTTAGCATGTTTTTCCTCACAGACAGAGCTTTCTTTTGGTGATATTTGATCACTTCTGCGTTTTTTATTTTTTGCGCTATAAACAAAAGAAGAGCGACAAGTTTGGAAAAAACACAATATTTTTACTTGTTGCTATAATAAATATCCCAAATTAAAAAAAAAAATCTATTGATTAGTTTGCGCAAAAGTTATAGCACCTACAAAATAGGGGATAGGTTTATGACAGTTTTATATCTGCGATATTATCGTGACTGTGACATTGCGGCGGACATATCGGACCCTTTTGGCACTTTTTTGGGACCACTGACAGTTATACAGCGATCAGTGCTTTAAATATGCACTGATCACTGTATAAATGTCACTGGCAGGGAAGGAATTATTACTAGGGGGCAATCAAGAGTTTAAATGTGTTACCTAGGGAGTGATTCTAACTGTAGGGGGAGGGGACTGACTAGGGGAGGAGACCGATCAGTGTTCATACTTAGTATGAACACACGATCGGTCTCCTCTCCCCTGACAGGATGTGGATCTGTGTGTCTATACACACAGATCCATGGCCCTGCTCTGTAATGAGCGATCACGAGTGGCTGGCGGACATCGTGGCCGCCGGGCGCGCACATCGGCTCCTTGGTGATGCAGTGCAATGGACCAGGAAGCCGAGGACGTCATATGGCGCCCACCCAGGATGGGAGATCTCATCTGCAGACGTCATATGACAATGGGTGGGGAAGGAAGTGGTTAAGGTGTGTGGGAACGGGGACAAAAATAGTAGACTGTTAGCATATTTGGTGCGACCAGAATACACAACCATTTGTATAATGAGTATATATGACCAAAGTGGGGTGGAGGTGAGTAATTCCGAAGATATACTACGGGTCTTTACCCAGTTTTATAAAGAACTTTACAAGTCATGCATCCCACCGGGAGGTAACACTCTTGAAAATTATCTGAATGATATTGACCTTCCTAGGTTAACAAATGTGGATTGTGATGAACTGGAAGCTGACATAACTGTGGAGGAGGTTGAGGGGGCGATAGCCTCTTTTGCCCCTAGGAAATCTCCGGGCCTAGATGGTATACCCTCGGAATGGTATACTACTTTTAGTGGTGGACTGGCGCCCCAACTACTCCGAATGTTCTTGACTGCGAGGCGGGAGGGGAGACTTCCCCCCTCTATGAGAGAGGCCCTGGTGGTCTTAATACATAAAGGGGGAAAAGATCCTAAAGAATGTGAATCCTATAGAGCCATCTCGTTGATGAATGTCGACACCAAAATTCTAGCGAAAGTGTTGACAGGGAGACTTCAATCGGTAATCCTGAAGCTAGTTAACCCGGATCAGACGGGCTTTATAAAAGGGCGTTGTGCACAAATGAATGTTAGAAGGTTATTTATTAACCTACAGACTGAGCATGACAATTCCAGGGAGAGAGTGGTGGCCTCTTTGGACACCAAGAAGGCCTTTGATTCGGTGGAGTGGGGATATCTGTTTGGTCTCCTGGAGATGTTGGGATTCAGACCTACATTTATATCATGAGTGAAGCTGTTATACACTGACCCATGGATCAGGGTGAGTGTAAATGGAATTATATCAGAGCCCTTCCCTGTCCTCCGGGGGACCAGACAGGGGTGCCCGTTATCCCTCCTTCTTTTTGCTTTGGCCATAGAGCCTCTAGCGGCAAAACTAAGGGATACTCCTCACATGAATGGACTTTGGGTGGGGGGGATTGAGGAACAAGTCTCCCTTTATGCGGATGACATGCTCCTGTATCTGCAAGATCCGGGTGCTTCAATATCCACGGCCTTCCGGTTGATACAGGAGTTCGGAGACTACTCTGGGTTCCGTATCAATTGGAGCAAATCGTCCCTGTTTTCTATTGATGACACAGTGTCGGTCCCGGCAGATTCTCCCATTCAACTGTCCCAATCATTTAAATATCTGGGAGTTGTGATCCAACTTCCCATTTCGGGGTATCTGGACCTCAATCTGAGACCGGTAATGGAGGCTCTTCGTGAGAGGGTACGGCGGTGGAGGAATATGCCGTTGACAGTGATGGGTCGCATAAACCTATTTAAAATGATTTTCCTTCCAAAGCTGCTGTACGTTCTCTCGAACTCGCCTGTATATGTCTCGGTGAAACTGTTCAAATGCATAGACTCCATTGTGGTGGATTTCTTGTGGGGATCCAAGGCCCCCAGGATATCTCTAACAATCTTGGAGCTACCAATAACTCGAGGGGGGTTGGCTATGCCGGATATGAGATCCTATTTTTTTTGCATCCCAAATGACATTCTTACATTGGCGGTGCTTCCCCCAGATCCCTAATGCCACTACTCTATTGGAGGCGGCTGTGGCCACATCTCAGGAAACATTATTGAATATGCTGTTTATAAAGGAGATACCAGGGAGAGGGGTGGGGTCTGTTATGGCACTACCAGGTAGGGTGTTTCACCTATGTGCGCAGAGAATAATGGATGATCCTTTATGGTTATCACCTAATTGTCCTCTCTGGTACAATAAGTCCCTAAAAGAGTTCTGCAAAATAGAGGATGGGCATAGATGGGCCAAATATGGGATAAAATATCTTAATCATATATACCAGGATGGTAGGCTAACATCTTTTGCACAACTAAGGGAGCAGTTTGGTGTACCTAGGACCTGGCACTTCAGATATATCCAACTGCAACATGCAGCGACAGCCCAGTTCGGGGGGGGGGGGGGTGAAGGTACAAAACACAGCCTTGGAAAGGGTCCTGATCGACCCGGAACCAACTAAGCGTATATCTAGATACTACAAGGAGATTGGATTGGGAGGCCCTGACCTGACTGCTAGAACCAGAATTAGATGGACGACTTTTATTCTGGAACTGACTGAGGAATTGTGGCAGGAGGTGCTCAATACATATCTTGTATCGGTGATTTCCTCCACGGACAGAATGATACAGCTTCGATATTTACATCAGATGTACTACACTCCAACCAGTTTATTTAAAATGCAGAGAAGGGACAATCCAGAGTGTCATAAATGTAGAGGAAATGAGGGAACTCTCCTTCACATGGTATGGGATTGTCCTAAGATAAGACCATTATGGTTCCAGGTGACCGAGTTCATATCTGACCACTTTGATCTTCCAAACATATGTTCTCCTATAAGGTGTCTGTTGGGGGTTTTTGATCAAGAAGAGATTAATGCGAATACAAAATTGTTTCTCAGACTTCTCTATTTTGGCATGAGAAAACTGATCGCTCGAAGATGGATTCATGATGAACAACTCACCTTGGGAATGTGGCTAAAAATAATAAATGCTGATATACTTTTATATGAAATTACATACGAGGCGAGAGGAGCCCCCAAAAAATTTAAGAAAGTGTGGTATAGGTGGACCAAAAATACTTTACCGGCAGAAGAGGAGGGGAGCAATAGAGATGAAAGAATGTAGGCAATGATGAGGGTAAACAGTAGGATTTGAAGGAAAGGATGCATACAATATTATGAGCAGATTAATAATAAAGAGGGGGGGAGGGAGGGGAGGGAATCCATCTGGGGTTTTTTTTTTTGGTTGAAACTAAGTTTCCATGGTTCATGTCGACTGTTCCGATGCTCTTCTCTTTGAGTGTTCTTTAATAAAATAATATATATATATATATATATATATATATATATATATATATATATATATATATATATATATATATATATATATATATATAAAAAAGAGAGCAAACACTCAGGTTGAATGAAGTAAAGGGATCTCTACCATTGACAGGAAGAACTATTAAAAAGGGAAACTTGATATGTTTTGTGTGTAGAGATAGTATGATATCTTTAATGTGATGTATAACAACCTATTGGTTAAAGAATGTGAGAGCCTTTAATGCAGCAAATTCCTAGCTAGAGCAGTGACGATGAGGGGAAGATCCTGAATTCTGGGAGATGATGAGCTTTATTGACTTCGGCTGGAATGTCTGCGCCTGCATGGCAACCTGTTTTGGTCTTAAGGGGGCTCCCTCCATCCTAATGCTGAGAATCTTGAGGTCTTTTCAGGGCGGTAGATATTACAACTGCTCTCTTTTTCTCTATACCTTCACTTCATTACTTACCTAATCCCTTACATTACAGGCAGTAAGTGGTCTGACTGGGCAGCAGTATAGAGTGAGCCCAGAACAAGCAAACAGAAGGAACCCGGAGATAGAAAGAGCCCAGGGGAAAGCCATCAAGAAGAAGATGATACCTGCAGACAATGGTCATATAAGCATCCAGGTAATAGATTAAAGATTGTCCTTCGCGCTGGTGGATGATAAAGGGTGGAGTGGCCAAATAATAAAAGAATGGGTAGTGATATATGAAATAAGTGATAATATTGCAGCAAAATGAGGGTGTTCACACCAAACACTTAATGTCATGAATATTTAAATAAATTTCGCGCAATATTAAGCAAAAATAAACTGTGTAGGTAGATACATAAAGTGCATTTTATAATGTGAATGTGGGACACTGGTGACTAATTGGTGTTAGTGCTAGGATCAAGGATCTCTCTTATGCACTATAGTGATCGCTACTAACTGCCCATATAGTAATAGTCAAATAATTGCAGTAAATTCTAGAATAGTAAACATGCCACCCTGTAACTAGCATGCAAGAATAAACATTGGCAAATTCTGGTGGTTCAAAAACCCATAAAATCTTCTAAAAATGCTAATCAAATGTTAAAATATTATTAATACCACCCTGTAATCTGCATAAAGGAATACGTGCATAAAAATTGATTCCTGGTGAATAAACCGAATAAATGCTTCAGATACTGTGTATTGCTCCAGCCAATCCCTACGCATTACGACAGCGTCACGTGTCTTCATCTGGGGAGATCTGGGGAGTCCCCAGATGAAGACACGTGACGGTGTCGTACCGCGTAGGGATTGGCTGGAGCAATACACAGTATCTGAAGCACAAGTGAGAGGGCGCTGAGAACGCCAGACCGTTTTTTTACATTTACCTTGCCTGTTTTCATTATGAGAAATGTAAGAGCAATACTTAATAAATATTCCCCCTTTGATTTTAAAAGTTTAATGCACTAGTGGAGCCTTTTTCTTCTCCCCCCTCCCTATTTTATTCCCCCCCCCCCCCCACTGAGTTTACCAGAGCGGAGCTGTATAGAGGGAATGTTGGAGGAGAGAAAATAGCAAAGAAAGAAAAGGCTGCCAGAGACCACTCCCACACCTTAAAGACATACTACTGAATGCCTGATTACTACCAATGGAAGGTGAGGGTTCTGTGAGACCACACTAAGAGACACCAGCAGCAGAAGGATACATATTTGTCACACTTCCAATATCAAATAGAAGAACTTTTCACAGATTTTTTTTTTGTTCATATATAAATACCCACTCACTTCTGTTTAAAGCACTTCGTCACTTGAATACCTGCACTATATTGTAGCACCAAAACGGACTTTTTGCACTTATTTTGAATGTGTATCTTTTAAGGTTGCACCTATGTTTTATTGCACATTTTTCGATTGTGGATTTTAGAAGATTTTATTCGGTTTATTCACCAGGAATCATTTTTTATGCATGTATTCCTTTATGCAGATTACAGGGTGGTCTTAATAATATTTTAACATTTGATTAGCATTTTTAGAAGATTTTATGGGTTTTTGAACCACCAGAATTTGCCATTGTTTATTCTTGCATGCTAGTTACAGGGTGGCATGTTTACTATTCTAGTATTTACTGCAATTATTTGACTATTACTATATGGGCAGTTAGCAGCGATCACTATAGTGCATAAGAGAGATCCTTGATCCTAGCACTAACACCAATTAGTCACCAGTGTCCCACATTCACATTATAATATCCACTTTATGTACCTACACAGTTTATTTTTGCTTAATATTGCGTGAAATTTATTTAAATATTCATATAAGCATCCAGCATGCATGGGTAGAGAAAACCACCATGTGCTTACCCATAAATGCCTTAAATACAGTGCCTTGAAAAAGTATTTATACCCCTTGAAATTTTCCAATTTTTGGCATGTGACAACCGAAAATGTAAATGTATTTTAATGTGATTTTGTGTGATAGACCAACACAAAGTGGCACATAATTGTAAAGTGGAAGGAAAATGATAAATGGTTTTCAAAGTTTTTTTTTGCAAATAAATATCTGAAAAGTGTGGCGTGCATTTGTTTTCAGCCCCCTTTACTCTGATACCTCTAACTAAAATCTAGTGGAACCAATTGCCTTCAGAAGTCACCCAATTAGTAAATAGAGTCCACCTGTGTCTAATCAAATACAGATGTTTTGTGAAGCCCTCAGAGGTTTGTTAGAGAACCTTAGTGAACAAATAGCATCACGAAGGCCAAGGAACACACCAGACAGGTCAGGGATACATTTATGGAGAAGTTTAAAGCAGGATTAAGTTAAAAAAAAGATATCCCAAAGCTTTAAACATCTCATTGAGCACTGTTCAATCCATCATCCAAAAATGGAAATAGTATGGCACAACTGCAAACCTACTAAGACATGGCCATCCACTTAAACCAGTCATTCTCAACTCCTGTCCTCAGGACCCACTAACAGGCCAAATTTTAAGTATTACCTTGGTGTGATGCAGAATAGAATACTGCAATCACTGAGCAGAAAATGATATTACCTGTGATGTATTTCAGTTTTCTTGCAAACCTGGCCTGTTAATGGGTCCTGAGGACAGGAGTTGGAAATCACTGACCTAAACTGGCAGGCTGGGCAAGGTGAGCATTAATCAGAGAAGCAGCCAAGAGGCCCATGGTAACTCTGGAGGAGCTGCAGAGATCCACAGCTCAGGTGGGAGAATCTGTCCACAGGACAACTATTAGTTGTGCACTCCACAAATCTGGCCTTTATGGAAGAGTGGCAAGAAGAAAGCCATTGTTGAAAAAAAGCCATAAGAAGTCCTGTTTTCAGTTTGTGAGAAGCCATGTGGGGGACACAGCAAACATGTGGAAGAAGGTGCTCCGGTCACATGAGACCAAAATGTATCTTTTTGGCCTAAAAGCAAAACGCTATGTGTGGCAGGAAAACTAACACTGCACATCACCCAGAACACACCATCCCCATCGTGTAACATGGCGATGGCAGCATCATGTTGTGGGGATGCCTTTCTTCAGCAGGGACAGGGAAGCTGGTCAGAGTTGATGGGAAGATGGAGCCAAATACAGGGCAATCTTAGAAGAAAACCTTTTAGAGTCTGCAAAAGACTTGAGACTGGAGCTGAGGTTTGGCTTCCAGCAAGACAACGATCCTAAACATACAGCCAGAGCTACAATGTAAAGGTTTAGATCAATGCATATTCATGTGTTAGAGTGGCCCAGTCAAAGTCCAGACCTAAATCCAATTGAGAATCTGTGGCAAGACTTGAAAGTTGCTGTTCACACATGCTCTCCATCCAGTCTGACAGAGCTTGAACTATTTTGCAAAGAAGAATTTATTTGTAAGACATTTTGAAAACCATTTATCATTTTCCTTCCACTTCACAATTATGTGCCACTTGGTGTTGGTCTATCACATAAAATCCCAATAAAATTAATTTACAATTTTGGTTGTAGCAAACAAAATGTGGAACATTTAAAGGGGTATGAATACTTTTTCAAGGCACTGTACATTTAAAACTGGTACCTGTGGCCACCAGTGATGATATCACCACCAAATCATGCTTAGATCATGGCCATGGCTCCCCGTGCCATCTTGGGAAAGGGTAAGCCAGGAAACCTGCCCACAGTGACCACATCACTTCCTGCTGCTGCCATCTTGGAGGTGCAGGAAAGACACTGAAAAACAAGAGAAAACAAAGGCAAAAATGCTGTCACTCCCTCCAAAGTGTGTTTAAAGTTTTCTTTGACAGGCCATGCCCCCCAGACCACCAGAATGGGGCTCCCAATATGAAGCTCATTTAGAGACTGCACAAGAAGGACTTCTACCCAGGAGTGGCTGAACCTAAAACCTAAGTGGGGCGACTTTGCAGTAAGGAATTCTTTAGCGCAGTCCAGTCTATATCAGTAAGGACAAAAAGAAAATTGCTGCGGATTGGATATGCCTTAAACTTATAGTTAACTAGTCCTATCAGGTGGAGGGAGTGGAGCCACAACCTAGTGTATGCTGCCATGATGTCCCAGGAAATACATTTTCCCCATTCTATGGAAATGGGGAAAGTATTGGTTTCTTACCACAGAGGTATTAGTTATACTGTTATGCAGTCTCATTTTAACAAATCAGCCTTCATATAACAATTATTTTTAGGGTTTATGTAGACCAACAGTTTTTTTTGTCATCTTAATAAATTTGCAATGATACTGTTTTGTGGGAGATCAAGTATTATTAGTTGGATGTTTTTATCTTTTGAGGAGCTATTCACATTATTGCATTTACTTGCACTATACAGGAAAGTATGTAGGAAAGAGCTGATTGGAGGGTAAGTAAAGAACATACCATGTCTGTCCACCTTATTCATTTAAAGTGGAGTTCCACTCAAAAGTGGAACTTCCACTTTAAGCACTCCTCGTCCCCTGACATGTCACATGTGGCATGTCATTTTTTTAGGGGGGAGTGTGTACCCTTTTTTTCGTGAAACTTCCTGTCCTACTTCCTTCTTCCTATCTTTGGCTGCCTAGGTGGCTTCTCCTCTCGCCCTAGGAGGCCCCTCCCTGCCACCAATCTTCTGGGACACAACTCAGGACCCAGAAGATCGGCTGGCCAATAGGAGAGCGTAGCATGACTCGCGCATGTGCAGTGTGACTCGCGCATGCGTAGTGAGCGCCCGGCCATGAAGCCGTAAGCTGTCACGGCCAGGTGTCCACAGTTACCATGACGGTGCTGAAGAGAGGAGCTAGCCTCCGGGCGGTCACATCGCTGGACTGTGGGGCAGGTAAGTATTGGTTTATTAAGAGTCAGCAGCTATGCTTTTTGTAGCTGCTGACTTTTAATAAACTAAAAAACAGGTGGAACTGTGCTTTAAGTGGTTTACACCGAATCACTTTCTCACAGAGGAGCTGAAAAGGGGACATATTAATTTGGTTCACACTATAAAAG